>OY982543.1:10945216-15945216 GCA_963859965.1 Ceramica pisi | reverse complement strand
TTCGGAATGACATGTGCCATGAATGAGTGAATCATACGCATTCTTAGCTGGGAATAGCCGGGATATTATAAAAATGTTTTCGGTCAGTCATCCAATGGAGTGTGGATGAAATAGGAAAATTCCAAGTAAAGTATCAGTGGCTGGAAATAAATAGCAAAGTCGAATCTTGTCGATATGTTTGTTTGCTTATACCTACTGACGTTTATAAAAGGAATCTTAATCTTTGTATATAGGTTTTGTCTCATTTTAACTGCGATAAGCCTACGTACGCAATAGCGGTCAGCCGCGCGGTTCCAGTTTAATATGCAACCGCTTGTTATTTAAATGGCGTTTAAGTGCGTACAATTACTAGCGGTTGCGTAATAAACTGATAAGCGACCAGTCGCTCAAAGGAACCGCTAGGCGGTTCAACCGCTCGCTAGTGCGTAGGAGGGCTAATAGAATAATCAGACTTATTTTTATACTGATTTCTATTCTATACTTTTTATTCTGAAAGAATATAATATGGCATTACAATTTGTGGAACAAAACAACGAAAGTGAATCTCTGAAAAAAGATAGACACATAAAATTCTCGAATCGTACCTAAATATAAAACTTATTCTATAAAAACCAAATTCTCCCCAGAGATAACACGAGTAATTAAAAGAGAACTAGCAGCAAATTAATTAATGAAAACCAAAAAAAAGCTTTCCTTTATCAACTAGATAAGTACACAATATTATCTCTGGACATAATGTATTATTAACTCCCGACAATGAGCTTATCCTAAAGGGCAGTCTTTGTGAAACTTTTCTTCCCTAATCCTGACAATAATGTATCGTGGGTAGTGCTCCAATAGATCCGGGATACAAAGTGGAGTCCCTTTTTATCCATTGTATTGAGACCATAGGATAAGCTGCAATACAGCGACTTGGACGCGGAACCTCGCCCGCGTAAAATTTTCATAGTTTAGCTTGAGAGTCTAAAAAAAAACTAAGTTTGGAGACTGAGTTGTTCGGTGAGTTGCTTACTAAGTCGCACTGTACTTTTAGTGATTACACAACAAACAATCAAAGTGAACGAACCATTTTACCTTTTTATACTGATACTAGCTGACCCACGCAACTTCGTCTGCGTCACATTTTCCCTTAATTCTGCGCTCCTTTTTGACTTAGCTTAATGATATAGCCTATAGCTTTCCTCGATAAATGGGCTATCTAACACTGAAAGTTCCTGAGATTAGCGTGCTCAACCAAACAAACAAACAAACTCTTCTGCTTTATAATATTATAACTCAGTAGTTCTCAGATTTTGTTGTGCAAGGCGTTGCGAACGTTCGACACTCGACTCTCGTGCGCGTACTTGAGAGTTTCTCTGATTTTGTTCAGCAAGGCGTTGTGAACGTTCAGGTGAAGATTCTCCCATACGGCGTATTCTTGCTGCCCGTGCTTGAGAAATATGTTTAGTAAGTTGAGACATGGCTCTCTTTAGGCATTTTCAAATGTTTAAGAAAATGTTAATAGCGTGTAATATTCTAGCTCTGAAAAGAACTGTTGTGTAGCCCTGAAAAGAACTGTTGGTTAGCCCTGAAAAGAACTGTTGTGTAGCCCTGAAAAGAACTGTTGGTTAGCCCTGAAAAGAACTGTTGGTTAGCCCTGGAAAGAACTGTTGCTTAGCCCTGAAAAGAACTGTTGTTTGGCTCTGAGAAGAACTTTTGCGTAGGTGTAGTTTTAAGAACGAAATCTAAAGAAAATCGCACGAAAATTATTAGACTTCGCGCACGACCGCTGCGTAGGGAGCCGACGTACTTATACTTATCTATGGAGCCGACCTCGCGGCTGAGCCGCGCGGGTACCTTACTCATAGATCTAAACTCCCCTCTCGCACGCGCACCCCCGCCTTGGTGACGTCCACTTCGCAACGGGTCGTGCAGCAGAAATCGTAATATTTTAATTTCGCCATAAGTTCAAAACCAAACGTCCGATTTTAATCATTTAAAGACCAAATATTATCTACATAAACTGTACTTAGTGATGAAATACTTTATTTTGATAAAGATTAATAGCATGAGTAAAATAAACGCGTTTAAATGTAGTCCAAAAAAAAATCAAGATTTTTAAATTAAAAAGATGGTAGTTGTGCCTCACTCGACATAGATAGGTATAGTGTGTCGCGGTCTTTTTTGTAGATATTTATAAGATCTACAATTAATTAGAACAATGTATGGTTCTATCTTCTATAGTTTAGGCAGCGTACACAAAATAAGTTACTTTTCTGGTTGATTTTTACACCTTGTGTCCGTAAAACCCAAATATTTTACGGAACCCTATTTTTTTCCAAAATAAAATATAGCCTATGTTACTCGTGGATAATGTAGCTTTCGAATGGTGAAAGAATTTTTAAAATCGGTCCAGTAGTTTTTGAGCCTATTCATTACAATCAAACAAACAAACAAACAAACAAACAAAGTTTTCCTCTTTATAATATTAGTGTAGATGTAGATAACTCAGTAGTTCTCAGATTTTGTTGTGCAAGGCGTTGCGAACGTTCGACACTCGACTCTCGTGCGCGTACTTGAGAGTTTCTCTGATTTTGTTCAGCAAGGCGTTGTGAACGTTCAGGTGAAGATTCTCCCATACGGCGTATTCTTGCTGCCCGTGCTTGAGAAATATGTTTAGTAAGTTGAGACATGGCTCTCTTTAGGCATTTTCAAATGTTTAAGAAAATGTTAATAGCGTGTAATATTCTAGCTCTGAAAAGAACTGTTGTGTAGCCCTGAAAAGAACTGTTGGTTAGCCCTGAAAAGAACTGTTGTGTAGCCCTGAAAAGAACTGTTGGTTAGCCCTGAAAAGAACTGTTGGTTAGCCCTGGAAAGAACTGTTGCTTAGCCCTGAAAAGAACTGTTGTTTGGCTCTGAGAAGAACTTTTGCGTAGGTGTAGTTTTAAGAACGAAATCTAAAGAAAATCGCACGAAAATTATTAGACTTCGCGCACGACCGCTGCGTAGGGAGCCGACGTACTTATACTTATCTATGGAGCCGACCTCGCGGCTGAGCCGCGCGGGTACCTTACTCATAGATCTAAACTCCCCTCTCGCACGCGCACCCCCGCCTTGGTGACGTCCACTTCGCAACGGGTCGTGCAGCAGAAATCGTAATATTTTAATTTCGCCATAAGTTCAAAACCAAACGTCCGATTTTAATCATTTAAAGACCAAATATTATCTACATAAACTGTACTTAGTGATGAAATACTTTATTTTGATAAAGATTAATAGCATGAGTAAAATAAACGCGTTTAAATGTAGTCCAAAAAAAAATCAAGATTTTTAAATTAAAAAGATGGTAGTTGTGCCTCACTCGACATAGATAGGTATAGTGTGTCGCGGTCTTTTTTGTAGATATTTATAAGATCTACAATTAATTAGAACAATGTATGGTTCTATCTTCTATAGTTTAGGCAGCGTACACAAAATAAGTTACTTTTCTGGTTGATTTTTACACCTTGTGTCCGTAAAACCCAAATATTTTACGGAACCCTATTTTTTTCCAAAATAAAATATAGCCTATGTTACTCGTGGATAATGTAGCTTTCGAATGGTGAAAGAATTTTTAAAATCGGTCCAGTAGTTTTTGAGCCTATTCATTACAATCAAACAAACAAACAAACAAACAAACAAAGTTTTCCTCTTTATAATATTAGTGTAGATAAGTTAAGAACATGGAATAAAGCCGGACTCTCACACGATATTTTTTTTACCACTCATCTCGTTTTATTTTAATTTTATTGTTATAATACCGTCTGCCTATTTATTTTTTATTTTTTTCTTGAGGTCCCGCTGACCGACAGACGGAAGAACGGACGGTCAGCGAAGTCTTAGTAATAGGGTTCCGTTGATTACCCTTGGGGCACGGAACCCTAATAATACCTATAAGGTATAGTATATGTGATGCTTTTGACCGTTTTGTGTGGTTTTTGTTGATTGATGTAGTTTAGGCATTTGCCTTGTGACCCGGTGGTCGTGTGGTCTTTATTCCCACGGGAAGCATATCTACTTTGTAAAATTGTATTCCAGTTTGGATAGGATTGCAGACTTGAATGGACAAAGATGATTCCGTGCTTCGGAAGGCACATATCGACGCCTTAGAGTGAAAACCACGTAAGTGTAAAAGAAGTAACTTTCCAGGAGGAAGAAAAAACTGCGTCCTATTAAGTTTTTGTTCAGCGTCTTTTATTCATTACATTTGTAAATTTAAACCGTTTTTATATCCAGAACTGTTTGATACTTTAATATTGTGCGAAATGCATAAAACGACATGTTAGTTGCAGGTATTCACGCCCCACTGACAGATGCGAGTATTCTATTCTATTTTTTATTAATGGCAAGTAGAGCCGATGTCGACTATTCTGCCAATGTCAAAAGTAAATTGGAAAAGCAAGTGTGCATTAGACTAAGTTTTTGTAAACTGGTCAGCAATATGATAAAAATCTTTGATTGATACAGTTGAACTTGGCGGGTTAGTGGAGATGCGAGTATTATCGAGGTTCTTATTTACTGTCATAGGTGGCGCTACGAGTGTCGAATGACAGATTAGTCAGATCAGTATGTGCGTTGCAAGGTTTTCTTCCTAGAAACGCAATAAAATAAATTTGTGCAAAAATCCATTCCCGAGGTTTTCACTCTAAAGCAACGATATGAGCCAGTGGTCTCGGCCGCCAAATGGCGGTCGTCAAATAAACCATGTCTGAGGTCCTTGAGACGGTTAAGAAACTCTGACACTAGGGTCTGTGGGGTCGTAAGACCTTCCTGCCCACACGTAAAGAAGATGAAGATTTGTAGCCGGGTCAAGTTTTTAGTAAGTAGAAAGGCGGTACTAAAGTTTTAAAATAGAACCGGCTGTCACTGAAAACCAGCGCTGTGGCTCTGTCTCGCACACGAGTCCCAGCATTATGCTGAGAGATGGCCGTTTTGCGCAGATTTGACGCATATCTTCCTAATTTTTCATAAATACCTATAATTGACTAAGGACAAGAGCAAACCCATCACAAATAAAAAAAATAAAAAAAAATTGTAATTTTTGTGTATTTTTGGTATGCGTCACATTGACCGCAAATATAAACTCTTTTTCTTTCTTTCTATCTTTCTAAAATCATGTCATTTCCGAGATTGCAAACGCAAAGCAACACATCGCAATCTTTTTCTTTTTTAACCAGTGGTAGAATTTTATACGGTAATGAGTCATAAACATAAAATTAATTTAATTTTACGAACTATTGATTCCAAACTTTGCACTACCTAATATTGGCTTTTTTTTTAACAAATTTTTCCTGCGGCTTCACTCGCTTTTAAGTATTATGGTCCCATTTAGCTCTGTACCAAACAAAGTAATATTCGTATTTATGATATTCGTTAGAACATTTTTTCCAATTCCACTAATTAAGACTGTGCCCATAATTATATAAGTATAAAAAAAAAACGAGCCAAGAGGATCATCGGCGATGATAAGCTCGTCGAATCGAAGCTCCAAAGTCTTGAGCATCGACGCCGAGTTGCTGGCCTGTCGGTTTTCTCTCGGTTACATTTTTTCATTACAATCGCATAACTTAATTCTGCCAAGCCCGTTCCACCATCGGACCACAAGACGTGCGGCAATGTGCCACCGGTACATGGTGGACATCTCACCTATACGCACATAACGTTTTGGGAATACATTTATTGTGTGTACATCTAAGGAGTGGAATTCCCTGCCTGAGTCTGTGTTTCCTGATAGCTACAACCTGGGAGTCTTTAAGTCAAGAGTGAATAGGTTACTTCTAGGCAAGCATGCTCCACCTTAGACCGCATCATCGCTTAACATCAGTTGAGATAGCGGTCAAACGTATGCCTATCAATAGTTAAAAAAAAGTTTAAACAAATTACAGAAACACGTGTATATCTGGCATTGAAATAAATTAAGTGGGTACAGACATAATTTATCTCGTCACATCTTTACTCTTAATTAAACAGAAGATAATTACTCATAATTTTGTTCAACAACATCTATGACGATCAAATAAATGTTAGCTCATTCATTTACAAGTTTTCTTGAACTTGTAATTGGAATTTTCCAGAAGGTGAACACCAAAGCGCTTGTTTTTCGAGACATTAAGTTTAATACACCAGTAGTTCCTGTGATTACCCCCTACATACAAACTTACAAACATACAAACTTACAAACAATTGTTACCTCTTTATAATATTATTAAGTATAGATTGAACGTACATCTATAGAGCGTGCTTTGCCAGCACTCTGAAAGAAACACTCTAGCTAGCTTGCTACCGAATCTACCGGTTGTTACCAATATTGCTTGCGATGTTTTAGAATTATGATGTTGGTGCATTAAACGTCAATCTATATAACTGCAAAAACTGACTGACTGATCGATCAACGTACAGCCGAAGCAACTGGTCGTGGAAAGCTGAAATTTGGCATGAAGCTTCCTTACACTTCCAAGGGGTGCACTAAAAGAGGTTATCCCCCGAATTCGCGTTATCCCGCGTATGAAGTCGCGGGTAAAAGCTAGTGAATAATATTCGTCATTGACCATAGCTAGGAATTTCGATGAAATGATACATGATTCAAAGACAGAAGAAACAGAAACTTGTACTGTATGCAAATATTAACACAACTGTCACAGACATGATTTATTATCAAGTCCTTTATTAATATTTTGTTTGCTGATTTTACGATTCCCTTCAGACACAAGTAAGTTAGGTGATAAAATATCTCAAAACGAGAACTGATCTATTAGGACACAATTTTCTATCTTCAAAATTCACGGCATACGTTCTTCTAGGTAATGTAAGCCTGTGAACGTCCCGCTTGCTACAATTCCCTTACAAATATGTACGCTATGGTGTCTCAAAGGACTGTAAGCTGCTGAGTTTCACAATACCAGTCTTTGAAGATTTAGATTTAAAAAAAAAAAACTATCCTCTTGGTTAGGATTTGATTTGTCCATGTTTATATTTTTCTTACATTTTCTCGTTTGTGGAACAGAATCTCGAAGGGCCGATTTTCCATCGCCAAATATTCGTCATTTTCATCCGACAAATAAAACTTATTTGATGTCTTCAATTCAATTCATTTATTTATTTCAGACTACGAAACTTGTCTTGCACTTCCAAATGAAAAAAAAAAACACTACAGTTAAAAAATAACTTTAACTTCGGAAGTACGTCTCAAAATACGAAGAAACTAACAAAACACCGACGGAATTGCAAGACAAGCTTCGTAGCCAATATAAAAATCATGTTTCTTTTTTTCAGCTTATGGTTCCAAACCCTTCGTGTCAAAATTTAAATATATCATAATTTATTTTCTTACCACAAATTACAGAAAAAGTTATCAAATAGTCTCTTACAAATAAGGCCAATCTGCAAGTATATCCTTTCAGATAAAAAAATAATTTTTCAAATTGGTTCAGAATTGTCGGAGTTATGAGGAAACAAGCATAAAAAAAAATAAAAAAAATATATTATACAACCGAATTGAGAACCTCCTCCTTTTTGGGAAGTCGGTTAAAAATTGGCCTAAAATGGACCATTGTGCTTGATTTTGTTGATAGATATATTGACCTGCCTTACTCACAGTGTTAAAACAGTACCTACAGCATCATAAAATTTTATAGACGTGACCTTTTTGTATTCTGTTTCATCACTATAATATTCTAAGTTGTAATGCAGTGACAGTAACTTACAGAAAATAGATTTTTGTGGTACCTTACAGATGTAGTGGTTATCGATATATCTTTTAACAATAATTATAAGTGCAGTTATCCCAGCTTAGTTAATTTCGCACTGTTTCACACCCAACATCATTTAATGAAACATTATACGCACATAAAATATCACACATCTAAGCTGAAAACTCTCAAACTTGTTCCCGAACTGTAGAAAGTCGTATGAACGCCCAATTGAATGTTCACGATGTGTAACGATTCTTATCGTCCCCTCGTAGGTACAATTACGCGCAGTAAGTAAAGGATAATCCTTACATTTATATATCGTTACTGCTGAAACCCGCCGCTAACTGGTACGAACCGGAATAATCTGGAAAATTCATTGTCTGAATTACACGAGCGAGTTCGATTTTTTTAGTTGGGAATTTAAATATGATGTTTTTGTATCGAGGTTACGTGGTAAATATGTCTGGAATTAGACGAAATTAATCCAAAAAATCCATCCAAGTCTTCTTTGCAGAGCTGTGACTCTTTCAATCTGAGAAATGACCATTTCTCCCCCTTATCTCCGAAACTTATGAGCCTTAGCTATTGAAATAAAAAAATGGAGATAATAGATCTTTACCTATTTCGTCGATTACAGGAAAATCTACAAGCTTTTGACAAGAAGTCTATAATCTAGGTATACTAATATTTAAAAAACGCGCTAACCTCAGGAACTACTGGGCCGATTTGAAAAATTATTTCAGTGTTAGATAGCCTATTTATCAAGGAAGTTTATAGACTACATAAACGCTAAGACAAATAGGAGCGGAGCATTCATGGCAAATGTGACACAGACGAAGTTGCGCGGGTCAGCTAGTGTTAAAATATAATGTAAAAAAAAATAATCGTTCGGAACCCTTTACACGCGAGTCTGACTCGCAATTGGCCGTTTTTTTTTAAGTTTTTCAGTACTTTCAAGAGAAAAACTATAAATGAATGTCGGTCATCGGCTTTTTTCATCAAATAGGTAGGTACTGTACGAAAAAAAATCTTAAAAAATCTTTAACTAAAATAAAATATTACTTTTTCGATCAAACTATCTGTTAACGTCAGTGGGTGTTTGATATAAGACATTGATTGAATGTTGTTTTTACTCCATCTCTGTATTTTTTATTGGCAACACCAAAGGTCATACATTTCTATATAGTCACAGAAAATATCCTCCAATTTTAGAATTAAAAACTTGAAGTTAAATATTTGTCAAACTTTGTCATTCAAGTAGGGCTTGTTGACTGCTGTCTGATATTTTAACTCCAATTTCTCTATACAAAAACCTGCCCTTAGTGGCCACAGATTTCTCTAAAACTTTCTCTTTATTTAAAATAGTGGTACACAGGCGGCCTTAATGCAGCAAAACCACACATCACCTCATCCCACCTGCCCTATTCTACCATCGGACATCCAGATGCACTGTAAGTTACCATTCCTACCTTGTTGCTATTCCACCAATTCACACTAAGGGTTTCCAAACGTCTTTTTTAATGCGTACAGCAAACTCTTTGCTTGCGTCTGTGTTTCCGAATGCTTGAAACCCTCATCTCTTTAAAGTCAGAGTGAACAGGCTCATTTTGGGGAAAGTAGTTCCATCTTAGACTTTGTGACTGTCATCTCTGATTTAGACTAGAGTCAAGAGCAAACCCATCACAATAATAAAAGAAAAGCATTCTCAACCAGAAAAAGAAAACTGACCTATATCATGTTGGTACAAACAGAGTTTACCTGCATGAATAGGGAATATGCATGAATTTTTTTTTTTGCGAAATGTAATACTTTTTAGCTCTAAAAAACAATCCTAAAATTGTTTTTTAAATATCTTCATCACTGATGAAGTTATAAAGCTTCAAAGATTACAATTAGAAAGAGAAGTCTGATATGAAATTTGACGTCAGATTCCATGACGCCTATACAGATGCCATACATTACAGAGTTTTCGCGAGAGGGACAGATATATTTGTTTAAAATAATGATAACTCTTTTGTTTTTCGAGTGATTTTGATTCTATTTTCACTGTTAGTATTACATTTTTTTTATATTTTTAGATAAACTGTGTAGATAATAAATGTTTTTTTCATGCATACTCCCTATTGTGATGACTTTCCCCTCCTTTTCATAAATTAGTTATAACTATTCGGTGCACGTCCTGAGGCAGTAGGTCAAACTTTTCTAAAACTAGAGCATTCGATCAAAACATTTACTTTGCCAAAACATTTAAGTAAGTTATTAAGAAGTTATAAACTCCAATGAATAGATGAAATACAGTTTTGAGTAGCTTACTTAGCATGAAATTGAAGATAACATAGAAAATTCCTTTCTTTTTACCCGACTGTGCGACGCAAAAGAGTGGTAATGTGTTTATTAGCCTATGTATGTAATAAATAATAAATAAATTTATTTCACACAAAAACAACAGTATTTGCATCATAAAACTATGAACATAAATAGGCTTATTAAAGTACAAATATATTGGTGGGTACTCTGACTCCTAAACCAGGTGTGGGCCTGTAACTCCGTAACAAACAAAGCCATGATCATATAAAAAGAGGACAATTCGAAATTAAGTAAGTGGTGGCTAAAAAACAGAAACTAAAACAAATAAAATGAAAAACTAAATGGTGAGTTTGTGTAGGTAAGTGTAGGTAAGTGTAGAGTGTGTGTGAATTTGTAGTGAGTAAATGTAGGTATAAGTAAAGCATTATACAGTCCATGGACAAATTAGAATAAGAGCATCAACACCGTGAGATACCCAACAGAATATCCTCAGTATTTTCATAATTTTACGTTTGAAGGTAGTCTCTAATTATGGTATTGCAGTGACGTTTAAGGCATGAATATATTTTGAATTTTTTGTTTAATAGGTTATAGATTATAGTGCTTATAACATAATATTGACGTTTGGCAAAGGCTGTATGTATGTGTGTATTGTATGTATGTATGTATGTATGTTCCTTTGAAGCACTAAACAGACCTGTCCTGGGCCTATTTTTATGATTCGCACGTCAATCGATTCCTCTCAGTCAGTCAGTGTCACTAAAGACATGACGTTAGTGAAAATTCAATATGGCGTCCAGTAGTCGCCATATTGAATTGTAAGTTATTAAAAAGTTATAAACTCCAATGAATAGATGAAATACAGTTTTGAGTAGCTTACTTAGCATGAAATTGAAGATAACATAGAAAATTCCTTTCTTTTTGCCCGACTGTGCGACGCAAAAGAGTGGTAATGTGTTTATCAGCCTATGTATGTATGTATGTGTGTATTGTATGTATGTATATATGTATGTTCCTTTGAAGTACTAAACAGACCTGTCCTGGGCATATTTTTATTATTCGCACGTCAATCGATTCCTCTCAGTGTCACTAAAGACATGACGTTAGTGAAAATTCAATATGGCGACTACTGGACGCCATATTATGAAAATGTAAAAAAAATAAAGTCAAAAAACTATAGGTATCATGACTATCGTTGGGTGGTATGTTGAAATCACTGTGAGGTTTCTTAAACCATTTTTCAGTTGTAATAATATTTTGAAATATAAAGCGTTTTAAAGTTTATAACTGGGGTTCTCACTAATATTCATATTTGTTACTAACTAAAGAGTTGGAATACTTTAAGTTACACGCAGTCGGAGGCAATGTTTTTTTGACCAAAGATACAAACTACCATTGCCCCCGACTGCGTGTAATGTAAAGTAACTTGCAATTTTAACTTGTTTTTTTCCTTTTCAGTTCACTAATTTTAAGCAGTTGACTTTTTTCTTTTAATAATAATAATTTTATTTTTTAAACCATGCTTCCAAAGACTCAAAACACAGGAACTTACATAGTTTGAGAGTCAGTCTTCAGCATTTTTTAAGGATGGGAACCACAGCCTTACTGCTTTATCCACTAAGTTCTATTCCAAGGCCTTAACTCAAAGATAATTAATAGACAAAACGGGTAGCCAAGCACCGATACTCAAAATAATCACAAAACCCGACCACCGCCTTCGACCCGTGATTACCATCGAAATTGACTTTGAAACACAATTTGAAGGAAATCACGACACCCACTAACGAACAACCTCTTCAGACTTTACCTCTAATACGTTTCGTGAGGTACGCGATGGAGTAAATAATAACATCTCACCTTTAATCCCCGTAGGATAAGGCAGAAGTGTGACGTATGTTTGGTAAGTTGTTGGTAGAAGTGTGGCTTATCAAAATCACTTTTGCAATAATGTTTGTATACATGGTGAAAATTTAAAGTGTGTGTGGATGGCCAAATCCGAAAGTATGGGCATAATACGAGTATTTAAGAAAAACATAGAGGAGGGTCGAGCCTGATTTTGATGAAAGCTAAATAGTTTTCATCAAAATTGGGCTCGACCACTGCGTCATTGGATTTTTGTGAAATTGGTATTCCTAGCCAGGAATCGAACGGTTGATTTTGAAATAAAAAACATCTTGTATTAGTACACCACCCGAAAATGTCGCTAATAAAGATCAAATTCTGAAATTCTGGAAAGAAATATAGGTATAACACATGTTAAACTAAAGGGAAGCTCACATTTTTAGATAAAAAAAATAACTTTTTGAAATTCTGACTAAACCTTCTACCAACCTAAACCGTAACTGGTGTTTATTTTTTATCCGACTTAAAAAAAGGAGGAAGTTCTCAATTCGGTTGATTTTTTATGTTTGTTACCTCATAACTCTGTCATTTAAGAACCGATTTATAGAGATATTTATACAGCGATTTATCTGAAAGGATATATTTCTCGATTGGTCCCATTGACATTTTATCAAAATTCGTTAGGAAGTTTGGCTTTTAAATCAAGATAGCCGGAATTCGTTTACGTGGATACAATTTTTTTTGTCATCCAGGTAAACGAAATTGCATATTTTGCTTTCCTGCGACCTTGCAGTTTTGTTGTTAGGTGTGGGGTACCACTAAAAAGTTAAAAATAAAAAACTTGTAGTTGTAGATTCTCGGGTCCGAAGTTGATGAAAACTAAAACTGCATCATTATTCTTAGCCAGTTTTGGCTTCCGATTTGGCCATCCACGCATACTTTAAAGATTCAGCCTGTAGACTGCTATGAGAGCCACCGACCAGCCTTGTGTTTTGATTGCTTTGCTAACATGAACATTCATAAAGTTCTCTAAATAGTATATAATAAAGCCACTATCTGCCTCTATATGTTGCTCTGCTTCATCGTCATGCCCGTTTCACCATCGGACTACAAGACGTACGGCGATGCGCCACTTGGTGCATGGTGGACCGCATCATCGCTTAACATCAGGTGAGAGAGCGGTCAAACGTATGCCTATCAATAGTAAAAAAAAAAGAAAAAAGAAATTGGTTGGTGCGTATCGCCACGTTCCTATTCGAGCCTCATCAGGTTTCTACCCACGGTGCTAAAATGTCGTAAGCCCATCTCATTCCTAACTTCACCTCATCATCTTCCTGGCCTTATTCCATGTTACTTGGGTTCGCGGTCGGCACAACACGTTTTTTTCTTCCATTCTGTTCTTTCTTCCGTCAAGCTATCTCTAACTCCCTTTTATTTCATATCGCTCCTCACACAATCTATCCATCTCTTTCGTCGCTAACTTCACCAACACTACGGATTTTGAAACAGTTTCACAAATATATGAGGAGAGAGAGCAATAAATGAGGATGTTTCGTGAATATAAATTAGACTCCTACAAAGATGGGACAGCCTGCTAGTAAGCAACAAACCTAAAGTCGTCTGACAGCTTTATCTTAAAGAAAACAGAACCACTGAAACAAAGAATCAAATACATTCACAATCACCATCAGACCCCGTATAAACAGGATTGCATAAATAAACCTTAACGTTAAGAGGATCCCGCCAAACTTGCGTTTTTTCCTAAGTTAAGTTAGTAACGTATTTCCCATGAGATTCACGTCTATATTAAGAAATAAAGCCCACTTGTGGGACTTCACACGATTGCTTTTCGTGATTTCCGGCGATTTAGGTAAAATTATGTAGGATAGGGTGACAGCGGACATGGGAACTGAATATATTGCAGTTGTTTGAGCGGTGTTAGGAATTAAAGACTGGTAATAAAGAGAATTTGAATCTGAACGGGGAAAAATGCTCACCAAGGAAAACACAGATTTGTGGAACGATTGCTTAATTAAGTAGATATTAATTTATTATCGAGTTAGTACTCAGGTAGCGCTCAGTGAGATGACCTGACGAAATTGTAGCCATAGTGGTTGGAACCAGAATGAGGTTGGTACAGGAGCGATTAGATAAGTTTGTATGTTAGCACTAGGCATAAACAAGCAGTGGATGATAGATGATGAATTTGAAATGGACCCACGTCATCAAAAAAATAAACATAAATCAGGGGTCTATAAATGCACGTAGGTGTACTTTTTAGTAGTTTGTTTTCTTGTTGTATTTACCAGCTTTATCTGAAACTAGAATGTTTCTAAAAGCAACATGGCTAAATGATTAACTAACTAACATTCGTAATAGATGTCCTAGTTTAATATAGGTCAGAGTAAAGCTTCTAGAAGCTAATGTAGGTCAGTTAATAGCTTCAAGTTCTGTTTCAAAATGTAATACCTATCTCAAGTGTATACTTGAAATAAATAATTTTGAAACAGAACGACCGAGCTATGACCTTATCATGATATTATATCAAGAGTGAAGATACTTACGTGAGTTTTAATAAACATTAGCTTTAGTAGGGCTGCAACTCTGTCACGGTTGTCACAATTTAAAGAAATTAGATGAATAATGAACATTCCCCCTTGTCTCCGGAACTACAAAGTTTAAAATTTAGAAAAATGGTTGATAAATATTTCTCTACCTAAACTTATCAAATTTTAAAGCGTAAAAAAGCATTCCAAATGTTCAGTTGACAGTTTATCGTCTTTCAAAATATTTTATAATCTTACTAAGTTTGCCACTTCTTTCCGTTGATGTATGCAAGAGGTTGGAATACGTTGGCCAGCGCGAATCCCCGAGGGAACACATTCCAAAGGACACCATCAATAGCTAGGCGGGAAGCATGCCAAGACGATTACAAGCCGTAATCGCTGCAAAGGGTGGTCATACTCGTTATTAATTTTTATTTTTTAATGTCCTTCTATTGTTAAATTACCATGAAAATAATCGTATTCTTCCTTTTATTATACCCATATAAACGACCATTCTAACACAGCTCTCGGTTTACATTGATTAAAATACCAATTCCAGGATATAAGTGTTAAAAACTATATTTTCATTGATAATAAGAAATTTGTAGTCATCTAAGCTAATTGCTTATATTATCTGTAGAAAAGTCAATAACTGGAAAGTGCCCGTTTATTTTGCAAATGAGTGTATTTTTTCATAATTTAAAGTAAGTTTTGAAGTTATTCAAGATTACCATCCCTCCCCCCCCTTTATATCCGAAACTACTGAGCCAAAATTTTTGAAAACAATGCAGATAATAGTTCTCTATACATGGATTACAGGAAAACCTATATGAAGTATAATTATTGTGTTATTTTAATATGTAACAGAAATGAGATTCGTTCGAAATCCTTCGCACGTGAGTCCAGCTCGCAGCGGCTTGATCAGTTTTTTGAAACTATCAAATACTCTATTGTAGTTGATATGACTAGAGCCGAAGCTCTACTTTTCTGCCAAAATGTTCTACGTTGTTCCGTTCAGAAATATTAAGGTTTGAAGCTTGGTACCTGAGGTAGTTAGCTAAGCTGTAATAGCATGATATTAGAATCATAAATTCTTTAAGTTTTAGTGGGAGGAATATTGTTCATAATATGGAACGTATAGATAATAGCTCGCAGATTTTATAGAAACAAATCAAAAGCGGGTCCTATCAGAATAGCGCATTCTGATGGGACCCGCTTTTGATTTATTTTGCCTTAAGCAGGTCTGTTTACCCAACTGCAATACGCAAAAGAAAATAATGTATTTGTTTTTGTTTAAATCCTTCTAATCTAACGTCTCATTAGAGATATAGTATATTCTAACATGCTACATACGACCGGTAGATGTCTCGATTATCGTCATCTTAAAATACACCACATTTCCCATTTTTAACATAATGATTCAATCGGATCTCTTCTTACTTCTCCTTTGATAACATTTCTCAAAACGTTTCTAACGAAAATCTTCTCATTCACCACTACAAGAACGCAAAAAGAGAAAATAAAGCCGACAAAGGCATTCAGAAACGAAAAAGAATATTTTATTTTTAAATAAACCAACGAAACTTGAAATTCAGAGCCAACAAACAAAGCCGCAAACCCTGGAACACCGCAAAGCATTCGGAAAATTCTAATTAAAATTAGTCAACTCAGTTTAGAGAACGGACGCGAAGCGAATCAAAAATAAAATGTACTGCTTGCTCTAAATCCCGGACTCATAACCACAGAATTTGGAGCGAAATGCAATTTAATTAACTTTTGTTCACATTATTGTTTAGTCCATCGAGAGTTTCACAAAGTTATATACTGTAGTCTAAAGGGGGATTTTTGCAACGTTGTTTTTACGAGTGACTGTCTCGAATGATTTTAATATGTAGTAGTGTAGTAAATTTAAGTAAGAAATCTTGAGCTCTATCTTTATTTTTACTTTTGATAGGCACGCGTTTGACCACTATCTCACCTGATGGTAAGCGATGATGCGGTCTAAGATGGAGCACGCTTGCCTAGAAGTAACCTATTCACTCTTGACTCAAAGACTCCCAGGTTGCAGCTATCAGGAAACACAGACTCCGGTATGGAATTCCTCTACTTTGATTTACGTACTATGAATGTTTTCCCAAAACGTTTTGTACGTGTGGCATTGCCGTTCGCCTTGTGGTCCGATGATGAAACAGGATTGGCAGGATTAAATTATGCAATTCCGTCGCACATTCCCTGAAATGGAACCGATAGAAAACCGACATCTTCGGCTCGGGTAGAAAGTTCATAGTCCAGATTTCGATGTGGTTGGTGTTTAGTTGGTGACATAAATGATGAGAATACTACAGTTACACAGTAGCAAAACGAATTCGTTCTAAAGGTGAGCACATTTTATAAAACAATAATAACCAAACAGGACCACTCATCATGACGAAAATCAAACTCAAAGATAAGTTTCACATCAGCAACCTCAACAAAAAATAATGAATTCAAAAATATAATGAAGAATGAAAAAACGACTCAACAATGATGCTTGAATTATTTCATAAGAGGCACTGAATTTATATTCAAAATTCGTTCATTCCATTTCGGCATATTCATAATTTAATGAATTTTTAAAACCCACTCGTTTGTAAAGCTTGCCGCAAAGTGTGTAATGAATAAAATATATTATTAATTTATTATTTTTGGGACGGCTTAGCTATGTCGTTTCAGGATTTATAATGAGTGGTATCAAAGGTGGGATGGGATTTACAGGTAAAGAGATTGAAAATCTGTTGAATTATTTAGTCAAAAACTACCGCATTAGACAAAACTGAGCAAATAATATATATATAGGTACTCGGATAATTTTTTTAAAAATTACGAACTGTTCTCAGTTATATTACACAATAATAATGATTTACTAGCCACGTAAGACCAAAACAGTTTGATTAGGTAAACCTTCATTGAAAACATGAATTGAAGTTATTTTATTTCTTTTTATACTTTATGATACTTGGAAAAACAAGTGTATAATGGGTGGTGTTGTCACAATATCTTACAGACAACCTTTGGATGGACTGAAACGAAGAAGTAAGTTTAAAAAATTAAAAAGATAAATAAATATTATTATAGATTCTTATCCTTTTTATCGTATAGGCAGTAAGGTCTAACGACTCCACACAATCTATTGTCAGAGTTTCTCAGCCACCTCAAAGGCCTCTGACATGGTTTAACAACCGACATTTGGCGGCCTGTACCACCAGGCGGCTGATACGTGCATTCCGAAGCACGAAATCGTCTTTTTGTCAAACAGTAGTATAGTTGTTTGGTTAAACTGAAAACAACTATGCAAAGTATCTTAGTATCGATCAAACTTCGACAGAACGTCATAAATGACATTCTAAAAGACCAGCTAGTTAGCTCATTCCCATTTAAATCAATATTTCAGACAGTCAAGCAAGCTTCCATAATTTCTTTTCCACCAAAGAGATCTTGTAAGTCTATAAAAAGCCTGGACTCAAAGACCAGCGAGTAAAAAGATATCCAATTAGCCGTAGGACGGTCACAAGAATAGGTATAAAAAATTCATGTTGGCTAGCGTTAAGTTGCATAAGGCTAGGGACAAATCTGAGCGAAATATCGGGGCGAACATTCAAGCGTATAAAACGTTTTCAAGGCGCGTCCCCGAGCAAAACGCAGCGCTAGCCGTTTTTTGGAGCTATATACTCTTTATCCAAAAAAAAATATCAACTTTTAAAAAATACATTAAGGTTCTACATAATCTTGGCTTCAAAATGGTAGATTTTTATTTTTATTACTAAGAATAATGTTTAATCAATCTCCTCACAACGAAACACAGAAATGAGAAATAATTATTGAAAACATGCATCTTCTCGAAAACAAACGATTATTTTGATTTAGTAGTTCCACTAATGGATAGGCAATTTAATTATAAACATTTTGGTTGAAATATTTTTTTTTAACTGTTTAGATTTTATAACGATTTTATTCAACATTCTGAGCGTATTCGCTACTGTCTATCTTGCGCTGTTATTGAGGGAAAAAATGCTCAAAGTTATTTGGTCAGGGTACGGCCTATAAGCCTAAATATGGCACACTGTAGGATAATTCTATGATGTCCTAAACCATCGATGCAATGAAGTGATTGCATTTGCGCTTCATAGTAGAAAGCTGTAGTGCTATTGCCATGTGTGTGTAGTGCCGTGGAGTTTCTTGCAAGTTCTTCTCCATAGGATCTATTCTTTAGAACGTGCAATTGCCGCGCTGGAGATAGGGTCGGTGAGTGTGTTTTGCTGCAGAACAACGTGCGATTCTTGTCGTTAGCGTGGCAGAATTAGCTTCATCTATTTGAAAGACAGACCTTGAGTATTCAAAAGTGCATTCAACTGGTCTATTTGAAATAAAGGATTTTGTATTTGTATTCTGTAAAAATCACACAATTATAACTTTCTGGTTCAAGTTGAATGACTTTACCTTCAAGCTCTGTCCACATGATGGAAAGTTGAGAAGATGGGACACAAATGGGAAGAGTCCTTATACTCAATAGTGGGTGAAACATGACTATCCCACGTCACCCCTTTTTTATGGATGAGAAATCATCAAATGACTCCTCCCGCATTGGGCGAAGCAGTAGGGAGTGCCAGACACTTACTGAGTAAAACCCATCCGTGTTCCTCGCGGTGACTCTTTCGAACAAATTCCGCAACCCTGGCAGGCCCGCCCCCCTTGCAGCAATGGAGTAAAATTTCGCGCTCAAAATGTACCCACCATTATCGCTAAATTGTGTCACAAGCCTTATTTATATTCGCGAAAGAAACGTTTTGTCCAATTTCAGCACGTTCTGAAGCTATATTTTGTTTGTGCTAATAGTTGACTCAATTATATTAATTGTTTATTTAATTTGACTCAGAGTTACGTGTAAATGTTAACTTTAGAAAAAAAATGTTAATTTATATCGATTTTTTTATAGTTTTGTTTGGAAAGTTGGGGGTAGATGTGATAGTATCGGTTGCTTCGTTCGCTACCAAAGAATAATGTTTTAGTTATGTTCATGTTAGGCATGTATTTATTTGATAAATAGCTAATCTTTATTTAATGGCGTAGGTGTAGAGAAAGAAAGAGAAAATGTTTATTTGGGATCCGCTGCGGACACACACAATAATTAATATTATGCAGTTACATAATAAAAAGTAAGTAAGAGTCGTAACAGGTAGCTTACTACAGTTTTTGCAAGACGAGACGAAACATTGAGGTTCACACTTATCTGTGAACTTCAATGTAAAATATCCTGCAGTTAATACGTCACCGGAAAATGACAGATTCTATAAGATTGTTATAAATCGCGATTGTGATAAGGCCGCCCATTGTGTCACCCTATGTGTATCTATTTTTTTTTTCTGTAACTTAATTGGTGTACTTAATAGAGTATTCTATTCTATTCTATTCTATTCTATTCTATTCTATTCTATTCTATTCTATTCTATTCTATTCTATTCTATTCTATTCTATTCTATTCTATTCTATTCTATTCTATTCTATTCTATTCTATTCTATTCTATTCTATTCTATTCTATTCTATTCTATTCTATTCTATTCTATTCTATTCTATTCTATTCTATTCTATTCTATTCTATTCTATTCTATTCTATTCTATTCTATTCTATTCTATTCTATTCTATTCTATTCTATTCTATTCTATTCTATTCTATTCTATTCTATTCTATTCTATTCTATTCTATTCTATTCTATTCTATTCTATTCTATTCTATTCTATTCTATTCTATTCTATTCTATTCTATTCTATTCTATTCTATTCTATTCTATTCTATTCTATTCTATTCTATTCTATTCTATTCTATTCTATTCTATTCTATTCTATTCTATTCTATTCTATTCTATTCTATTCTATTCTATTCTATTCTATTCTATTCTAAATCTTGATACTTAAGATAATATAATATTCTCGATACATTATGAAAAAATCGTTTTGTATATTATAAATCCCATCCAAATTTGATAGTTCTAATAGTCTTATTTAGAAAAAAGGTTTACAATTTCACGCGATATTTTAAAATCTTACGGCGACTGCCATTTCCCAGTGACATAAAAATTACACATCGAGATATTCTACTTCGTCGCCTATTCATTCTAACAATTTACGCTAATCAAATAAACATTGCAAATTAAATTAAATACAGTTCATTACATTCAAAACGTCGACACATCAAATCATTACTCATTTTCACATTTGTTTTTTTACTTCACACTTGGGGTCAAGAATGCCATTAACCCTGCATTTGCCGAGTAATTTTAAAGGGTACATTTTTCCCCATGTCTCAGCGCGGTCGCTTGAGTTTTACTTTTAATATTAAAAGCCGAGATAATTGAAATCCTCGCCGATTCAGCCTGGGCCGCTAGAGGGGATAATGAAGCCGTAACTTAGGCTCACTTACGAAAGGGCTTATGTTATTCTTTATGTCTTGCTAATTTTGTGGTTAAGTTTTTGCTTTTTAATTGGTAGAGTAGATGATAAGGATTTTGTTGACTTCTATGACTAACTGAAGAAATTTTAAGTATGGGGTCATTTGGAGTCAAATTTTCTGTGCTCAATGGTTCAGATATTTGTATGACTCGGTCGAAACGCGTAGCGATAGAACCCGCAATAGAATTTTAGAATAACCGAGATACAATTTATTACCCAAACGTTTCCGCATACATGATACGTAATATTGCTTTGTTGTTCTTAAAAAATCTGGCGTATTCAAAAGGCTTATTCAATTACTCTTGGATAGTTGTAGAATTTAAATGGGGTCTTAGAGAGAGTCGCGTTCCGCTTTTGTAACTTTGATACGTCGACGGTTGAGAAGAATACAAATTTTAAGATATTTTGGTGTGGAGGATACTCCCTTTTCTATAGAGTTGCTTTATAGAAAAGGGAGTATGTGTCTGGTGGGCAACTGCCGATATTTGATATTCGAACTGTTGCATATATTATGTTAAAATCGCGCGGAAAACTGTGTTACCATGACGCAGGACTTCTGTACGTAGTTCGTTGTTGGCGGTATAGATGTCGCTGCGTTACTTTTTGTTGCGGGATAGATTTCAATTCTTTAATGTCGATACCGCTTCAGGTGTATGAAACAAAACCCGTACTGCCTCATTATTTGCTTGATTCTATATTTTAGATAGATAGAAAAAGCAATCTATATCACCCTTTGATAGATACAAAGGATCAAAACCGTTTTCGTAGCCCCACATAGTATATGGGTTAGCGAAGTGAATATCCAGACATAGTCGGTCGGTAAATTAATCAATGCTCTGCATCGAGTGGCAAGATACCAACACGATTTGAACTATCGTGTGACAGAAATGGCACACAGGACTCGACTCTGTTATTCTGGTGTGGACTTAATAGTAGGGACAAAGGATCAAGATTGAATGGACGGAGTTTGGACGGAAGATTTAGATGGTGAAATTGGTTTTGGTTGTAGTAGTATGATTGAGATGCAAGTGAGAGAAATCACCTATATAATACAGTAGTATATATATATATATATGTAGTATAGAAAACAGGTGTAATGAGTATTTTAAGGACTCGGTTAGTATGATAATATTTAGAAAAAAAGAAATTTTCCGTTGCCCGCAGGTTTGGTTCAAGGTTCTGACTCTTGTCAAAATAATTCTGTTCTACAATCATTTGTATCAATTTCGACAAAGTCAATAATGAAAATAAATGACTTCTTTGTTTGGGCTTACATTTACATAAAAAGGTGAATGTTATACGTTTTTATAGAAATATTTTATTTTTGGTGGAAAATAGAGTTTGTCTAGTTTGGAATGTAATATCTATAATAATATCTAATAATATCTGTGAATGTATTTTAGCACAGTTATTATCTATGGCAATCTCTGCAGATCAGGTCCAAGAAATCGTGAATTGAGGGACCGGTGGCAAGGGTGGGCGTGGCCCCTAACTAGGGAGCCGCTTACTACACTACCCGGTCGATTCGGCCCTAACTAAATTGTGAACTCAGAATGAAAAAGATGGTCTCACCATCGTTGCCAACGTGTGAGGAATTTTTCAAACTGCGAGAAATCTTAAGTTGATTGGGGATTGGAAGGAAGGAAGGTAAATGCGGGGATTCTTAATATAAATTTTATTATTCTTCTTATATTATTCTAAATATCCAATTTGCGGGGAATCGGGAGATTTATGTCCCCAAATTGGCGAAAATGACTTGTATTTTCGGGGAATTTGTTAAATTGGTGTTAGAAACACTGCTCCCTAACTCCCTAAACCATAGATATAATGTATTTTAAATTTCTATGCCGTAAACGCTATTACACTACCCGGTAGTAATAGTCAGGGGAGGGGGGGAGTAAGGGGGTCGCCCGCTCCGGTCACTCCCTAACTCTTATTACACCACCCTTTTTTAAGGATGGGAAAGCATCAAATGACTCCTCCCGCTCTAGGTAAAGCAGGAGGGAGTGTCAGACTCCTACTGACTAAAACCCATCCGTGTTTCTCTTAATGTCCTTTGCGTTCCAGGGCCGCGGTGACCCTTTCGAACAGATTCCGCAACCCCGGCAGGCACTGGCCCTAGCAGGCCCCATCTGCTTTTGGACTGGACGAAAAGGCTGCGCCGATCTCCCAGTCCACCTCCACCTAGACGATGCGGGAATTTCGCTGGGTTGTTTTAGTGGGTATACTGGGTCAGCCCGGGGAGTCCCATATAGTCCCCCACTCCCCCGAGTGGGAGAGTATGCGTAATGCATTTTTCCCAGCATAAACAAAAAAAAACATCTGCTTTGCTAACAAAGCTTTGAGGCGCACGTGGAACACAGCGCGCCGTCGACCCGGGCCTGGGTTAAACCACCCTAAATCGGGACTTAGGGCCCAGAATACCGTTTGTAATAAGCTCTTCAGTCAGTAAGAATCTGTCACTACCTTCCGCTCCATCCAGAGCGAAAGGAGTAGTAATTTGATGAATTCCCATCCCAAAATATAAAGTACATATATAAGTACTTCCAGAAATTACTTTTACCCATTAATCATATTAGTTGATGGCCAATAATTGACGAAAATGATGGGATGGGGGGAACTAACAACACACAAAACATTAATAACTAACTTACCAATATCCTTAAATCCTCATTCTGAAATTATTACGTGAAAGCTAAGAATGCGTAAATCCGGGGATTTTCCGCCGAGGATAATGTATAGTGGAGTGGGAGGGCTGATCTCCAACTTTTGATCAACTATATTTCGCTCACTGACTAACTAAGGGTCGTAAAGTGTCTAATGGATATGTACTTATAACTCTATTATTTTGTGAGTTTGTTTAGCTCGTTTTTGGGTCCCAACTATATGGATGTAATATTATTTTAATAGCCAGCAGCTTCACAAATAAATGGAAATTATCATACGAAAATGGATTACTGGGATTTAAATACTCATGCTCTCCTACTTAGGCTATTATAAAAAACTACTAAAGTTTACGCCAGATAAACGTGGAATAAAGTACATTGACCCACATACATTTATTGACTTTCTTAAGATCAAAATCAGAAATAATGACATAAAGCTGTCCTGAATCGATTTCTATCGTGATCCTTTACGTTCTCTAGTAGTGAAACACAGTTCTTAATTTATTGATCTAGTTTCTACGAAGAGACATTAGGGAAAGGTCAATGTAAAAAAGTACTTTATTTCACGTTTATCGGGCGTAAACCATAGTGATCCGCCCGCCTTCGCCCGGATGTATTCCTTTTTATTCAAACATCATCCTGACAATTACAAACACAACTAAAAAAGAATCATTCAATTTGGGTCAGGCTTTACGATATTATGCGCGAACATACATTTCGACGATTAATTTTTATTTACATAATATACTAGCTGATGCCCGCAGCTTCGCCTGCCAAATTATATACTAAACCTCCCTCGAGAACCACTCTAACCATTGGTGAACAGCATGAAAATCGGTGCAGTAGTTTTTGAGTTTATCGCGAACATTACCGACAGACGCGGCGGAGGACTTTGTTTTGTTGTAGTGATAGTGACAAATACATAATCGCAAAAATAGAGTATGTATTTTAGAAAAGCTGATTTATTAAATAAAAATTTTGATAACAAACATCCAGAAGACGACGAGGCAAATTATGATAATATTGCTAATCTTTCCCACCTTTATCATGAGGCTGACCGCTACATCAAAACAGTAAAAATTATTATTTTTATTTTCTTACATCTACCAATAAAATGGCTATAGTTATCTACAAAACGCTTATTTATCTAAGCAAGGGACATAACATCCAAGAACTGAAATACTATCAAAGTCCGGTGTGGAACTATATTAACATCGCGAAATGAAGCTTTCTGATGGATTATAGAAGAAAACTTCCCGCATCGCCCACTAAATTAGTTTTACCCAACTTTTATATAGTCTATGTGTGTTATACCGCGTGTATCTGACATTGACTCACAAACGATTTCCATGGGTCCATGGCATGATTCTGGACACCCTAGACTTAGAATTTTTCGTCGGATTTTTCTCATTTTTTCATTTTTTTCAAGTGTTTTTTTACTTTAGACTGCTCATAATCGTTATTCTGACCTAACCCAATGAGATTTTTAATAAAAAAATAATTAATTAAATACTTTCACTAAAAAGAGCAATCTGAATAAGACCACAAATAGATATCAGCTCAGCTGAGCTGATACCTATTTGTGGTACTCTTGAAAAAAATGAGATACCGACGAAAAATTCCAACACTGGGGACTGTCCAGAATCATGCCCTGGACCCATGGAAATCATTTGTGCGTCGATGTCAGATACACGCGGTATGTATAATGTCTATGACTATTTTTGTGTCAGATTGTCTAGGTATGTATTTGTTATCAATCTGACTAGATTTGTTCGTAATGTTGGTTGGACTCAGGGGCAGATTCAGGATTGCCGTTTGGAGGGGGTTCTGGCCCCACTGAGGGTGGGTTTTAGCATAGTAAAAATAAAATAAATGAGAACCTCCTCCTTTTTGGGAAGTCGGTTAAAAACCGGTCAATACCATACCATAAACCGAAAAAATAGCGTTTTCTGCATGGAACCACCCTATTAAAATATATTTTTTTATAACTTGTTGTTATAGCTCTATGAAAATTAGTCCACTCCTGGTTGGGGTCAATTTACAGTGTAACTAGATGCCACTGAGTAATTTCGAAAAAGCCGCGTTTTGATCAATACATATTAGTTTTAACTTATTTGATGTTTTCGTGTTGGGGTTTATAATTTTGATTTAATTTAAGATTAACAAAAATCTACCTATTAATCCATATATATGTATCAGTCTGTGTTTCCGAACGTTTACAACCCTAATCTCTTCTAAGCTAGAGTAAACAGGCTCCTTCTGTGTAAGCTCGCTCTATCGTAGACAATGTCTCTGTCATCTCTGACCAAGACTAAAGTCAACAGCAAACCCATCTCAAATAAAAAAAAAATATTTTAAACTCTTCCGTTACTGAGTGACTGGCTAACAGACATCGCACAGTCGAAGCTACTTATTGTAGAAAGCTGAAATTTGGCATGCAGGTTCCTTGACAGCACAGAAAGGATTTCCCGAAATTACTACGGAAACGGGAAAAAAATTGGATATGTGCATACGTATTCGCGAGCAAGAGCTAGTTTTACGACATTTTCAACGCGTTTTTAAGAAAACTTTATTTCTACGGGTTTTTAAGGTTAAAAGAGAATCTAGTACGCAATCATTTTACTTTCGTAAACAGAAACCTAACAAACTAAGGGGAAAGTACAACTATACAATTTCCAGTTACACTCAACAAATGCTCCATAAAAATTACGAAATCACGAACTGTTAAACTTTACAGGGAAAAATATAAAAGAGCTGCAAATCAGGCTTCAGTACCTACCTGAAGTTAAATGTAAATATTTACGTAAAGGCAGGACTTTAATGTTGGCTCGGAAAAAGACCGTCTTCTTTGTGAACTTTTCGAGTTGAAATGACTATTTCCTTTTGAGTAGCAAGTTGGCTAAACTTGAAAATGGTGACTAAGTACAAATAAAGCTCGATAAACGAACAGTAGAAGTGTGTCCGAACATTTTTTTTTTGGGGAATAGTACATCTCAAACGATGTGTATACGTATGACAATATTAGTCGTATTATAGAGGTGTTACTAAATCAGCTGATATTTCATCTTTGAACTTTTGCCATGGGGTCTAAAAAGGCCACTTTAGCAGAATCAGGAAGCAAATCACGCTACAAGTCACTGTCAATTTTTTCCAATAAACCTTAAACCTTAATGCGTTAGCGATAAAGATGACAATGTGACAGATTGTTTTGTGATTCTAATATGATTCTGAGTGGCCTTTAAGCGCCACTGGACTACTTCATTGGGACTAAAAAGGCCACTTTAGGAGAAGATTATTGTAGAATAATCTTCAGTTAGTGCCTATTCATGGAATGTGAATTTGGATTTCTTTTTGGATGCACAGAAGTCCATTCAGAAGTAAGAGATTGCCCTATGCGATAAGATTGTACACTCGTTTTCCGTAGTCAACGAGGAACTCTTATAGTTTCGCAAAGTCTGTCTATCTGTCTGTCCGTGGTTTAGAGTAGATACGCTTAGCGGTAGAAAGTTGGAATTTGGTATGGGTGAGGTACATATATTAATCACGCTGACAAAGTGGTTAAATGAAATCTAAAAAAAATGATTTGAGGTGTCGTTGGGTAGATCGTTTAAAATATTGAAGGTGTGCAAAAACCATTCTTCCATCCAAGAATACGTTTGCAAAATATTAAGCTTTATAGTGCTAATTTATTTTAGCATAAAGTGTCACCCTGCCAGCTTAACGATAGTTTTTGGAGATATGGAAAGATTCATGGTAGTAGCATAATATATACAGTGTGAGTCTTTATAATGTGCACATTGTATACAAAAATGAAGGAAACTATACCTAATAAGGAATATGCATAAAAAAAGTATTTTTGATCTGAACAGTTTATCTAAAAGTATTCGAAAATATAATAGTAACTGAAATTAGAATCTAAATTGCTCGAAAAACGAACGAGATACAATTATTTTAAACAAATATATCTGTCCCTCTCGCGAAAACGCTGTTTTCTATGGTAGCTGTATAGTCATCGTGTAATTTGACGTCACATTACGTATCGGACTTCTCTTTCTAACTGTAGTCTTTGAAGCTTTATAACTTAATAAATGATGAAGGTATTTAAAAAATAATTTCATGATTGTTTACTAGAGCTAATAAGTATTTTATTTTGCAAATAAAAAAATTGCATGCATATTCCCTATTTTATCGACGGAAAACGTATAAAAAAATCTAGGCTTTTTTTTTTTCAATTTGTTATCGATTTGCCTCTCTGAACTCTATGCCTGCGTCTGTGTTTCCGAACGCTTACAACCCTAATATTTTCAAAATTAGAGTGAACTGGCTACTTCTGGGTAAGCTCGCTCCATCGTAGACTTTGTCTCTGTCATTTCTGACGTAGACTAGAGTCAAGAGCAAACCCATCTCAAATATTAAATAATAATTAAATGATAACATCAACATTATTTTGAACAAACCTGCTGATCCTAACGTACCTCGCATTTCCATCAAAGCCACACATAGCCAAAAGGCGTTAGATTTTATCAATCAATACCAAAACTATCAAACAGCGATTCGAACGTTCAATCAGGCATCAATCTCCGCACAACACCACGGAAACAAAGCCACCTGGAAAAGCCTTTATAACCCGCAAAGCGTACCTAACGCATATATTATGTTCCGTGTGTACAAACACCTCCAATTGTCACGTCAATCCAGTCCGCTTCGTGGAACAAACTCAACGATAAACAGAAAACACTAAAACCTTTGCCGTAAAACGAGAATGAAGTTAGTGGAAAAAACGTGTTTTTAGTTGAAAAGGATTCACATCCTTTGTGCTTGAAAATTGCGTTTGAGAGACACTTCTAGTTTTGAGGTCTCGGGTCTTGGACTTAGAGGTTGTTTTTAATCGTTTTTGTGGAATCTTGAGTGCCTGGAGAAGAGGGTTCGATTGGGTTAAGTAGTGCACTTGATTTTTATAGATTTCGTGTAGTATTTTGTCTATGGTATAAGACTTGTGCTAATAAAATCGCCATTACCATTAAATCGAACATTGCTAGAATCAATCTTCAATCAATAATTACCAAAAACATAAAATCGGTTTTTGGTTTCAAAAACTAGTATTTCTAAAGTCAACATTTTGTTTAGATACTAGCAACGCGCCCCTTTTTTAATGATGATAAAACATCAGATGACTCCTTCCGCGGTGGCAACTTAATATTTATATGAAGTAACTATGTATTAATCTATATCTTTACTAATATTATAAAGCTAAAGACTTTGTTTGTTTGATTGAACGCACTAACCGTTGGAACTGCTGGTTCGAATACATAGATAGCATCATTTATCGAGGAAAGCTATATAACATCAAGCTACAACTAACAACAGGGGCGAATTAATTCAAAATGTGATCAAACGAAGTTGCCTGGATGAGCTAGATGTAGTTTTGTAGTAAGTGATACAACAGGTCTGTTTCAGCCTGGGACTAATAAAGATGTTCGGGCCTGCGCACAAAATAAATATATCTTATGGTCTTCTATCGTTCTTGTTGTCTTAAGAATGCGTCTTAGGATCTTGGAAAGTAATCTTGTTCAATCTAATTCCATTCAAGTCTCGACGTCTGAATTCATAATATGCTATATTGCATTTTGTCGACTCGTGAATTTTGTGAAACAATATTTGGTATTGTAAGATGCAATTTTGTTGAGAGATAGGAATATTTTAGAGCATATTTTGTTTTGTCTCTTACTGTACTGTTTTATCCGTCAGAGTAATCTTTGAGCTTAAGCATTATGATCATAAAATGAACATTTTCTGTCTTATGCAAGTAAGACCTCAAGATGCAGCATTTTCTTAATATCCTCATTTTATCGCATAAACAGGTACCTACTTTATTTTATATGGCTATAGTCATCTACAAAATGATTCTTTTATATGAAATAAAGAATCATTTCAATCATCAAGGATCATAATATCAAATAACTTAAAATACTATCAAAGTCAGTGTGGACTAACTTAACATTGCGAAATCAAGCTTTTTGATTGATTATAGAAGAAAACAAAACTTCAAGATACAGCATTTTCTTAATATACTCATTCTATCGCATAGACAAGCACGTACTTTATTTTATGTTCATGCAAAGTATCAATATTATTATAGCCTTGCAACAGAACTGCAAGCTCTTCATAATAAAAATTCAAAGTATCTAAACGCGTCAGTATTATCGATGCTTTTGCTAAACGACATCTCATGTCTGAAGGTTCCAGTCTACAGGTGAAACTGCTGACTGAGCACTGACGCTGCACATTTGACGTTACATTAGCTAAATTACAAGGAAAATGTGGCTGGGTTTACTTGTGGTACGTTTGGTTTTGTTCCTTGCAGATTACAGTGTGATGAGAGAGTTTTATGGATATATTATTCTTAGTCACAAATTAAATTGGTTTTATATTAATAGCGCTGGTACCTGAATTTAAATTTTGAAAAAAGGAACTTAATTCGAAGTATAATTTAATTCGAATGTTGGACCAGTTCTCAAGTGCAAGTAGATTTTTCATCTTCATTATTCTCAATTTAGAAACAGGCGAAATAAATTGAAAATACAAAAAACATAATTTTCACACACATTTAAAACGAAAAATTCAGGTGGATCAGCTAAAAAATAAAACTCATTTGTTTGTCCGTCTATTTTCCAACTATACCGCTATAAAAACCAGATCAGATCAACGCACAGTATCTGATGCAGGGATCGCACACGATCTGATAGCAACGCGTCACGGTGTACCTGCAATCTCATCTCGATCGGTAGCTGTTGGCTCTGACGCCAAAACAAAGAACTTGCAATCATACTACGTAACACATTCACCACTATGGAAACGAAACGCAAAGGAGTTATGTACAGGAATGGAAATGAAACCTGTATTGACAATAGAGACTCGAAAAGATAATGAAAAAAAAAACAGAAATGTATTCCCCTACAGTTTAAGTATTGGTCAATGTTTGGTAAATCTACATATACACCAATCTCATATTATAGGAGTGAGCTTATAACACTTATGATAAATCAACACTCCAAACTGAGCAATTGTTATGACATTGCACTCAGCATACTCACTAATTTCAAAATACCTCTATTGCACTGATGTTTGATAATCCAATTCCGAGTTTAAGATTGTCTTTGTACATAAGCTGTCCTAATGCATTTATGTTTCAATGTTTTTGTATTTGCAATAAAGAATAAGAACTAAGCGTCAAATATAATGAAGAATAGCACAGATGACATACTTAGAACTGTTTTTAAAACAATTCGGAAGATATAACTAAACAGAACAAACTGGTAAACAAAACAAGTAAACACTCATATTGGGCGTATTGAAAAGCAGGAGAAAGGTATAGAAATAAAAAAATCTAAACTGAACACGTCGGCGTTGGTTTCAAATAAACTGGCAGTATTGAAAAAGGAAACGCTTTTGGTAAAGTCTATTGCAGTAAGTATGAAGGAACTGCAAAAATACAAAGTGACACTTTCGATGAACAAACAACACATTGAACGCACCGGAGATAACTGGAAATCGAAAAAGATAAAGGAATGCGAATGTTAAGGGATGTGCAATAAAGCTACGATACTAGGAACTGTTAGGCCGACGTTTGTGAAGACATAACGACAGACGCGGTGGAGCGAGGCAACTCGATACTGGAATGAGGTTCTGTATTTACTCTTATGATATGTGCGCTATGCATCGAGTATTGGTGGTCGTTAAATCAGTAAACAGTTTTAACTGTTATTCAGAAGTGAAAATTAAAAAGAACAGGTTAAAAATTAAATAAAATCTCTCAATTTATGACATCGCATTAGCATCAATGTTTGGGAAAACGGTACTAATACTAAACTTTTTTCAACTTGTGATCGTTCATGGTTTTTAGTTTGATACCGTCTATGGCACATGCTTTGTGATGCGTGGAAATATTTTATTTTTATTTATTTAGTTACTTTACGTTAGTTAAAAGCGTACGCCCGGTTCCTGAATTGATTCAAGTTGAAACTTGTCAAACTCTAATGTTAAAGTTTGACAAGTTCCTAACTTCGAATTCTCGACTCAAGACTCCAGTAATCGAGAACTGATCTAAACTAGAAGTAGGTGATTTGATTGATTCATCTATAAAAGCTTTATCGTTGGAAACATAGCCTAATTACTATCTTGAAAGCTAAAACAAATAAAAAAACAAAGTCGTATATAGCCAGGTGTTAAAACAAAACAATAACCAAGTCTTGTGTACCTCAACGCGCAAAAGAGATTGGCAACCGGATACACCCGCTGAGCCAGCGTGATATTTTCCAACCTACTGGCACTACCCACTACCTGCCATACAAGGCGTATTGCTAAAACATGAATATTGGAACAATGCTCTCAATTTTACTACGATAAAATATGTATAGAACCCTTTTTATGGATTGAATTGTTATTGTAAGTAACAGGTGGGATTTATTATTGTATTTTTTCGTCTTTTTAGCAATATTTGAGAATACTTTCTGATTTCAGTAATTGTGACTATGTTTAGGACAAGTTTAGATCGCTTTGAAAGAAATCGAAGTTATCATGAAACTAATTTATTAACAGACCAAACTTTCAAAGAAGATATATTTATTGCATATTCTAACATTCTCGATAAAATCTGATTTATTGTTTATTCACAGAAAACAAGTTACATTACTCATGCTGAATCGCTGAAAGCAAACTCAGCTGAAATTTCTCATTCGACTTTTCTTATTGTTAGTTTCATGTTATCAACAAGAACAATGTATAATTTAAACACTAGAAATATTCATATTATTTTTAAAGTTATACAAAGCATACGAGTTCATTGCTATCCTATTTTTCTTTGTTCTTAGAAGACGACAAATGGATAAAAGCGATTTAAAAATCTACTGCGCTATCTAAAATATAATTTATATTTTATCTTTCAAAAGCAAATAAACTGAATAAATAAACGAAGTTGTTACTTTTAACTCAATATTAACCTCCAAAAATCCTTTTGTAACCTTCTGAAATCCTCAATAAATATTCAAAATGGTAAAATCAGCTGGGGATTTGTTATGAAGGTCGTTATAGACTGTTGGGTTTCGACACTCCTATTGAATTCAATACAGCTTGCTGAAGGTTGTTCTACCACAACCTGTCTGGAACTACCTAATTTTACTTTTCAGTATTAAGAGTTACATTTTCTGATAGAACACGGTCTGTGATCATACTTTTCGAATAACTGTTCTCAACTATCGTTTCGTGAAGCCTTTGCAGAACTTATCTGATTAACTTGCAAGAGGGACGTAATAACACATTTCCCTTTTTGTATTTCTTTCACAATAGATAAAAACTTACAATACCTGCTAATTGAAGATAAGTGCCTTACAGAGATATTTCTTATCATAAAACCATAAAAATAAACTAAAAAACTTCCCCTGAATGTCATACGTGAATAAAAACACAAGTATAATCTCATGTCAAATGCCATAGTCGCTAAGAGCCTGTCCAGACGGAGCGTTTTACATGCGAGAGCACTCGCGCGTAGACACTCGCGCGTTCCCGAGGTACCTAGAGCTACATACAACCCGTCCAGATGATCTTGCGCGTTGAGATTAACATAAATTGAAACGCGCAAGTTCCAACAGGCTCTAAAAGATGGACATACACCTGTACTTTGGAGGATTTAATGAATGCCACCGATGCTGTAATTAACGTAGCCACCTATTGGGCTGAAACAGTACATATAAAGAGTTAACCATCGACTCAAATAGAAGAAGAAGATAGATAGTTAAACACAATATAAAGCATGCCAAAAACTTAATTTCAAAATCAATCATGTATTTAGGCGCAGTTTACCACACAGTTAAAACACCGTAAAAACGTCCGACAGTTTCGTCTAAAACTTTTACGTATTCGCTATTCTCTGCTTAAATTAAATCGGTGGAACCAACCGCTGAAAAATAAACGTTAAGATTCGGTATTTGTTTTTCCTTTTCTACATCTGTTTTATCTTTATTTGAGATTTTGTATAGGATAAACCGGTGTGGAATTCAGCGGAGTCATGTATTTCATCTAAAGCTTCCGAATTAACATAAAACAAATGGGAACGACAACTAGAAATGCAAATCGGGAACCAATATTATTGTTTCTTTGTTACCCTGGCAACGATTTGTTTTATCAAAAACGCTATGTTTCTTGTATGTTCCAAAAACTTCTTTCATCTCAGAAAAAAATAATCAATAAGACACGTAGGCAGTTCTCATTAATCTTTACTCCAAGCTGTAACCTTATTGGTTGGCGATAATCGAATTTTATCCATCTATCCCTCGTTGATGGGTAATAAATTATGTGCGAGGCTCGCATCGAACTGTCGACGGATGACTGCCACGATACCGGGATTACATTGTAACACATCCACCATTGAAACTCGTTCGCGCACTGAAGCGAAAACTTGATTGGAAACCTGGCCATATTTCAATATGGAAGTATTTTCTACGAAGGTAGGTTCGATCCTTTGTTATTGATTTTTCTTGATAAATTTCTTGTTTTTAAGTTATATTCGTTTTCATGAGCGCCGTGAGGGGGGTGTAAGGGGGTTCATGGGCACCCCCCTGGAATAAAACATACAAAAACATGAAAATATTTTTCACAAAGATTGTACAGTCAGAATGTAGTAAAAGAGACCTATATAATCCGAGGCGAGGTACTTTGTTCTCCCTCGCGTTCGGCTACGTATCAGTCTTCTTTAGTTCATATATTAAAATCCTATCCTATTCGAGGAGGGGTTTTAAAATTGCACCCCTCTGAAAATAGTCCTGCCGGCGCCGATGGTCGTTTGTAAGTTACTCAAATCCTACGTTCTGCCCAATTTCAAACATTTATAACGTAGACAAAAAATACTCCCATGAGTAAGGAAGTGGTCAACATAAATTAATCTTAATAAAAAGTTATCCAACATAATATCTTTATTAAAACGGACGAGTTTGTGTGTATATATTTATATCCTTGTCTATATCAAAACATGAATATGAAAACTCACCACTCAACTCAACTTAATTTGTTTCATAACAATGTGTCCTGATGAGTTGGATTTGGTTGTATCCATTCGTTAGATCCAGCCATGTAACAGAGCCGTGATAATCTTTTCGGCACGTCACAAAGTTACAAAGAGTGACGTCATGGAGCGATAATACATGGAAATTCACAAATTGTCGGATCAGGGAACAGCTACGTCTGTTTAATTGACGAACTTCGCTCCAGGGTTCGTGGAATGGCTTCCAATCAAAATGTATTATGTTACGAAAATTACTTTAGAGGCACTGATAACTATTGAATAATTAATTAAGTATATATCATGTATGCGATGGGTTTTAGTGTAAAGCTAAATTGAATAAGGCTTTTATAAAGCATCTTTGATTTAAAATTAATAAACAAGTTATGGAGATAATAATTAACTAGCTGACCCGCGAAACTTCGTCTACGACACATTTTTCGTAAATGCTCTGCTGGTCTAAGTATGATGTTATATGAGAGATATGGCTTATAGCCTTGATCAGCAAATGAGCTATCCAACACTAAAATATTTTTTTCAATTCAAATCAGCCGTTCAACTAAACACGCGAACTCTTCTAAAAATCTAATTTAATAACTAATATAAAAGTAAAAGTTTGGACGTTTGTTACCTACTCAATCATGCAAGAACGACTGAATGGATTTTTATGAAATTTGGAACAGAGATAGGTTGTAGTCTGGAATAGCACATAGGCTACTTTAACACTGAGCATATGTAGGGATCATATTCCCGAGATGAAAATGGGATCACGCGGGTGAAGCCGCTGGCAGAAGATAGAACAATAATAGAAGCTATCTGTTATTCTCAAAATATCTTTATTAATAGCTATCTATCAACCTAGCCTGTTTTGTTTCACTGTTGGGCAAAGGCTTCTACCCTCTTCCACACAACTCTATGAGTTATATAGCCTTCAAAAATTTACAGACAGTTGACCTCCTTCATCGTCTTTACCCTCAGACGTCCTAGAATTGTCTAGCTCACGTCAAAGGTAATTTATTTGTACCAGCTCGGTAGACAATGCTTGACTTTGATAGTTTAGGCGCAAAGCCTCCATATCTTTCCATCATATATGATGTGCAAGCAACCCTAATAAATGGATTACAGAACATGTCACTTGAATGAGAGATTGTTTCTACAGTAATTATGTTTTGGTAACCTTGCTTGTCTTTGGTAGATGTATGGTTTCGATGTTGCTATGAAAGTAACTTTATTACGTCGAAGCGAAAGTATGTGTTTTCAGTTCGTCGCGTTTATTGAGTTACTTGTGAATATGGCATAGTAACTTTTGAAAATAAGTGATACTCTGAAATTTTAAGTAAATAATTTTTTTTTTGTATCTCTGGAAGTTGAATATGTCTAGAAGAATGTTCCGATGATGAAAATACGTTGATTGATAGATAAAAAAATGCATTGTAGTTGAATGCCACTCCTGCTACTGTTATTACCCTAAAATTATGCGGTTCTTGTTGTATCAGATGGAAAAAGCCGCAGAAATACAGACACTAAAAGATTACCAATGAGTTTTTACAGCCCGCTGGTATTTTTACCTATTAAATAGCTGATCCGCACAACCTCGTCTGCGTCACATTTTTCATTAATTATCCGCTTCTATTGGTCGAAGCATGATGTAATATAGCCTATAGCCTCGATAAATGGGCTATCCAATACAAAAAAGATTTTTTAATTCAAACTGGTAGTAGTTTAGGAACTACTACTAATATGATGTTAACCTAATCTTTTCAAAGTTAAAGTAAACGGGCTACTTCTGGGTAAGCTTGCTACACCGTAGACCTAGACTAGAGTCAAAAGCAAACTCATCTAAAAAAAAAATATACCAAACAAAAAAACACTTTAGTTTTATAATATACGTATGTACCGCGTGTATCTGACATCGACGCACAAACGATTTCCATGGGTCTAGGGCATGATTCTGGACACCTCAGTGTTGGAATTTTTCGTCGGCTCTTTTCTCATTTTTTTCAAGAGTACCACAAATAGGTATCAGCTCAGCTGAGCTGATATGATCTGTTTGTGGTTTTATTCAGATTGTTCTTTTTAGTGAAAGTAGTTGATTAATTATTTTTTTTATTAAAAATCTCATTGGGTTAGGTCAGAATAACGATTATGAGCAGTCTAAAGTAAAAGAACCCTTGAAAAGAATGAAAAAATGAGAAAAAGCCTAGGGTGTCCAGAATCATGCCATGGACCCATGGAAATCGTTTATGCGTCGGTGTCAGATACACGCGGTATAGTTTAACCAGAGGGCCAATTCTACAAATTTTTAAACAACTTTAGCATTCGCACGTCAATCGCAAACTGTGTAAAAAGTGCGATGCGAATGTAAAAAATTGTGGATTGGCACTCAGATACATTTCCATTTGCGCCAGAGAAACAAAGACTAAACAATCCCGGATTGATGTCAAAGGCAATACTCGTAAATAAACCCCGAACATGTATTATTTAGAAATCTTTCAACACATTACCTATCTCATTTGTCGAACAACTTTTCGTCATGAAACAAGAGCCCATAAAATAATTCTCAAGTTTAATGCTTTAACCAAAATTAACGACTGTTTTCGTGTAATTATATTACTGTTAGACTGCAATGACATAGTTAATTAAGAATTTAATTATATAAGATTTTTCATTATATCATAGGAGGTTTATTGAGTTTTGCTCCTGTGTAATTTATTTCAATTAGTTGCTATGAGACAGAAATTAGTTTGGGGTATTTCATTCATAGTTCAAAAAATATTGGGTGGATGGCAGGAAAACCTCTCTGCCTGTTATAAAAAAAAGATAGCAAAATAAAACAACAAGTTTCAGCTTGCGACTACGTCTGATTGGTTTAACAAAAGACATGTCCTTTCCCACTGAGAATTAGTGTATTAATATTTTGCCAAGAGAGTTTTTTTATTGGTTTTGTACTTTCAGAGATAACCCTTCACAAACATGATATAAACAAACAAAACTATATTACCGTTTTATTTCAATCCAGACAGGTACAGATAAACATAATAATAATTCAATTAAAAAAATATGCCAGGTCTACAGGTCATATTACAATGTTAGATAGATAAATGCATTCAAATTTAATAAATAAATAAAATTGAAAGTGCTTAATTATCAAGTTGGAATCGTCATACCTCTGTTCATCACTAATAAACTTAGTGATGTAACATTAGCATCTATCTATTAGGAATTTAAACAAAGCCCTCTTTAATAGATGGCTTTAAAAAGCCAGGACGACGATGAATTAATTGAAGTTTGTAAATGCGGTTAAACAAAGCAGCCAACAAAAAAATCTGTGCCACTATCGAGCACTAAAAGCGTTAACCTCACGTAGTGTGCCTTAAGGTAGGTCTACACAATTTATGAGCGACGCTCGTTAAGGCCCTCCCAGATTGAGGTATAAATAAGGTTCAGACGAAAACAGCTGGGTTATTGCCCTTCTCGATTGATCGATGTCCCACTCTGGATAAAATGCCCAGCAATAAATTGTATAAGGCTTATTTTGATTAATGATTTGAGCCCCTGTAGAAGTTAAATCTTGGTCGGCGCCGTATTAACGTATATTTTATGTTTTTTTTTTAACAGAATCACAAATTGACAAAAAAGGGAAAATTATTTCACCAGATGCAGCGGCTATTTAGCATAAAGCGAGTGATCTGCCTATTGGAAGATGCAACGGCTAAATAAAAAAAATGGAACGGAATATTTAAATTACTGTTATAATTTGTATTTTCAAAAGGAAATTCTCGAAGCCGAATTTTTCATCATAAATGGTTATCATATTTCGATATATTTTAATAATATTGAAATGCATGTTGAAAGGAATTTTGTTGGAAAATGTTTTACGAATATTACTGTTGCTTTTGATTTAAAAGTTATTTCATACAACACTACAGTCAGATAGTACTTTAAAATGGAGATTTAAATCAAAAAAACTTCAATTGCCCTTTGTGAAAGTTATTCAAACGTGAATTACTTTTGCAAAGGACTTTTGAATTAAAAAATACCTACCTATTTTTGTTTTTGAATATTCATATATATATATATATGGTGGGATAGTGGTCAAACGTGTACCTAGCAATAGTTTTATATATATACGAGTATATATATATGGAAGCGACGATGTGGTCGAATATGGAGCACGCTTGCCTAGAAGTAACTCATTCACTCTTGGCTTTAAGATTCACAGGTTGTAGCTATCAGGAAACACAGACTCTGGCAGGGAATTCAACTCTCTAGTTAGGTTATTAGATTAAGGTAAATAGTTAAGTAAATAGCTTTGAGTTAGTTATGTAATTTTACGGTTTTTCTCAAAATAAAGAACTTTCGTGCCTACCTAATCTAAAGATGCTGTCATCTTTAGATTAGGTAGGCACGAAAGTTCTTTATTTCATTTTGAGATGACAGATTTGAGAAATAGGCGTGGTTTTCAATTACGTATTAACGTTTTTTTTTTCAAATATTTGTTTTTAAGGTAGTTCTATTCGTAAAACACGTCGTTAAAGTATTGTCACAACGCACTTATATTATTCCATTTGCATAACTGAAACTTAAGTTTTTATGAAACATAATATGTTTACAAATTTTCTTTATTTCTCCAACATTTCAACATTTTATTGAGAGTTCTAAAGATCAAATGAAGCACAAAACAAGGTTAATAGCTACCCACTTATTTAATTTCCCCTTCAAAGGCATAGCAAGAGTCGAAAAAACAACGAAAAACTGATAAAATTCTAGAACTTTCCTTTCGTGAAATGTTAAAAACTTTTCAGAGGCTGAAAATTAATTAACGAAACGGCAACACTTCTTGAAAAAAGGCTGAAAGAAATAATTTGTAGGAGCGTATAGAAAAAAAAGGCTTCTAAGCGACGACGGTCGGTCGTTTGCGAGGGAAACACCTTCGACGTGTGAAATAAACGATTTTCACCCTTTATACGTTGTGGATTGAAATTCGCGAGTGGGAAAAAACCAGCGGCCAAGTGCGAGTCGGATTCGCGCACGAAGGGTTCCGTACCATTATCCACAAAAATTTACCCATATTTATTTTATTCTGTTTTTTAGTTTTTGCTGTTATAGAGGCAACAGAAATATATCATCTGAGAAAATTTCAACTGTCTAGCTATCGCGGTTCTTGGGATACAGACTGGTGACAGACAGACAGCGAAGTCTTAATAATAGGGTCCCGTTTTTACCCTTGGGGCCGGAACCATAATACAGAAAAACAAAGACGGAAGAGTGCGTGCAGGGTTCCGAAGGAATCATACATTTTATTTAATAAATCTTTTGTTTTGACGAACTTATAAAAAAACCGGCCAAGTGCGAGTCGGTCTCTTACACGAAGGGTTTCATACCATGATCTAAAAACAATATACGTTTCTTATATGGGAGCTGCTGTAATTTTTTATTTAATTAAATATTTTGTCCGTTGTTATAGGTAGTGACAATTAGAATCCAAATTGTGTAAAAATTTCAACAATTTTTGAGATACAGCCCACTGACAGAGAGACGAACGGACGAACAACGGAGACTTAGTAATAGGGTTCCATAACTCCTTCCAACAACTCAACTCAACTCCTTCTGCATACGAAGTGCTAAAGCCTTCAATAGTTTGCCATCACACCTGGATGTCGACTTATTTTGCACCAGCGAACATAAATTTATTATATTATTATTATTATTTAATATGTTTACTTACCTACGCTATAACTGGTCAACGCAAGCACCATGATTATAACTAAGTAGTCATATATATGTGGAAGCTTGTAATTAGCAAATGACATTACCTAAGCATGTTATATATGTTTGTAATTAATCTGTAAGCTTTCTTCAAAATAAAATAAATAAATAAATAAGTACGGAATACTAAAAAGAATAATTTATGATATTAATTTCTTTTTAAACTGTTTTTATAAAAACAACACCTCAGTACCTCATACATAGACTAATTAATTTAATCTTCTTCAGCCCAGCAGATACCTCGTGTATCTGACATCGACGCACAAACGAATTCCATGGGTCCAGGGCATGATTCTGGACACCCTAGACTTAGAAGTTTTCGTCGGCTTTTTTCTCATTTTTTTCAAGGGTTTTCTTACTTTAGACTGCTCATAATCGTTATTCTGACCTAACCCAATGGGATTTTTAATAAAACAAATAAATAATTAACTACTTTCACTAAAAAGAGCAATCTGAATAAGACCACAAATAGATATCAGCTCAGCTGAGCTGATACCTATTTGTGGTACTTACTCTTGAAAAAAATGAAAAAATGAGATATTCTTATCTCATTTTCCTTAGAGAACACGTTTCTACACTCATGAGCTTAAAGCTCAGGAATTTAAATCTCGTAGCCAATTGTAATGATTCTGTGAGTAATACTTTAATTTTTCTTATGATAAAATACTACTTTTATTCATTATTGGTTTATTTATTTTTGACTCCAATGACTTCAAAACAAAGTTTTCCGCCTCATCCTTTATACGTTTGTCTTTTACTTCTCGTCAAGAATAAAACATAATTTTCATGATTGTTGATTGGTTAGATCAAGCACAAACATTTGAAGCACTGATGTACAATAGTAGCTGCCACCCGAGTACAGTAATATATAATAGTAGCTGGCACCCGAGTACAATACAACTATTTTCTTAATGTCCTTCGTCAAACTTCGTGTTTCGTCAATCGTCGAATTTCGACGATTTCAGTTGCCCATTGCAATTGGTAAAGACTGGACGCTCTCAATCAACATGGAAATATATGGAGTTGTTAATACTCCTTTTACTGAATAAAATTTATAAAAAAAATTGGAGAAAATTCGTTTGTATTCTGAAATGCGATGATTGCCGAGGGATATTAAGAAAATAGTTGTACTTTACCTTATATGTCCATCGAGTGGAATCAGCACCAAAATATGAGCACTATGTCAACGTACTGTTGCCCAAGCTTCTGGTGTTCCCACACATTTATATTTATGTTAAACATATACTTTCTGGACAGTTAATCCAGTTGCAAGCCAGTCCGTCCGGCCGTCTACTAACACTAAATACATGTTTGCCTGTAACACATATGGCTGGGTTGGCTGGTAATATAATGCCCGTGTCATGTACTGGTAATGGATGGAACATTAACCGCCAACTGGCTGCCGACTGATGGCAAACGTCGCTTTATATGTGTCCGGTGATAGAGAAGTATTGAAAAGCGTAGTTTTAATTGAAAGCTCAAAATGAAGGTAATGTATAATGGTTTATTATTATTTTACTACCAATTATAGATAGATCACGCGGGCATTTTTTATATTTTAGGTAGCTTTCACATTCGGATCATAGTCGCAAACTTTGACAGTTTGCGACTATGGTCCGAATGCGAAAGTAACACTTGTAATGCTGCTTTCAGACTACGCTATAATATAATAGCATATAGTATATAGCTCACAGTACAACAATATCGCGTACCATACATTGTCAAAAATATATAGTACAGTATAGTGTGAACGTATCCATAACAATGTATGGTGCGCGATATTGTTGTACTATGAGCTATATACGATTTGCAATTTTATTGTAGCGTAATTCTAAAGCAGCTTAAGAGCTTGTATTCCGTCCACTAGCGCCGCCAATAGTTTTTTTATTATTTGTGGTAAATTTAAGACACGTAGATAAAAAAACCGCTCTGTAGTGCACTGAAGAAATGTATTTACATATTATGTTTTGAGAGTTATGTTTTGTACTTTAGAACATAAATAGTTGCCAAAGTCGATATTTTTGCTAAAAGTGGCCACTTTTAGCAATAATTGCCGTTTTGGCTATTTAGCCATGAGTTATGTATTAAAAATAGCTGTCAAAAAATAATAAATACATTTCTTCAGTGCACTACAGAGCGGTTTTTTATCTACGTGTCTTAAATTTACCACAATTAATACAAAACGATTGGCGGCGCTAGTGGACGGAATACACACTCTTAATTTCTGTGCATATTGTCTAATATTTGACATTGACTGTCACTGTGGTGGTGATGATGATATTGTGATTTGAATTTGAACGATTTTTATGGCTCCGTACCCAATGGGTAACTAATAGAACCCTATTACTAAGCCTCCGCTGTCCAGCCGTCAGTCCGTCTGTCCGTCTGTCTGTCAGCGAGCTGTATCACAGGAACCGTAATAGGTAGACAGTTCAAATTTTCATAGGTTGTGTATTTATATTGCTGCTATAACAACAAATAAAAAATGAAGGTTTATGGTACGGAACCCTTCGTGTGCAAGTCCGACTCGCACTTGGCCGGTTTTATATATATTAGAATTGGCCTTCTTACTTTAACTCTGATTTCTTTATTCTTTCACCCACCCCTTGCAATACGGACTCGTAAGACCAACGTTTTTATTGTCATATTTTATTATTGTTAATAAGAAATGAATTTCAATAATAATTTAATAACCTAAATCGAAAACGTGAAACGAGAGTTTGAGTTTCAAGTACCGCTCATAATTTGAGTGGTTTTAGCAACAAATAAATTAATTATTTAAAATTAATTGCGAATCTATTCAGCATAAATATTGTATCAGAAACAACATCAAACAAAAGTTTCAGCAAATAACGCAGTACAACATTATTTATTTATTTATTAACTATTCGAAACTCAAAGCGAAAGTTTTCTACGAGTCAGCGACGACGTAGTTAAAATTAACGGTAACTTTCTCACTAATTACGTTAGACCAACTAGAATCTAAATAAATTGATCGTAATTGTTGAATATTCATTTTGTTTATTTTAAATTATTTGTAGTTCCTAAATATTTAATTAAGTTAAAGGCATTTTGCAAAAAAAAAATTCAATTAAGTTATTTCTATGTTTTTATTTTTTATTTTAGCGTGAATATTGTTATTGCATAGGCTTCTAAGTTCGCTCTCAGTGCCACACTACGAAATACCATTCCATCGTATTCCGATGTAAAAAAGGACTGAGCTATTCGTCTTGTGAGGTTTCATTTCTTTCTTACGCCGGAATAATAAATATTTGGCGTCATGACGACATATTATGGACCCTGGTCAGGCAGTGTTTGCAATTTCCAGTTTATGAATCTTTAGAGGTAATATCGGCGAAGACATAAAAAGAACTGGAAAATATGGAGAAGGGACAACACAGGTAAGGGAAGTTCTACGTTATTTATGTAATAAACTAATAACATCATTAAACCTTCTATAAAAATATTTTTGTTACCAATACAAACCTAGCTATCTACTAAAACCATTTACAAAATTGAAAAAAAAAAACAAAATCATAAAACTGGGAAAAACATTGAAAGCCGTTTGAATTATTTGGAAACCGTATAAATGCCACCAAGTAGCTAAGACGCGCCAAGTTTCGTAAAAGGCTTACAAAATACGTTGACAACTGGTGACTGGGGGTCGTTAGTTGTCTGTGCTTGTATGTACCTGTTTCGACACTTTGTTATTGCTTGGTATGTTTGGTTGTTCTTGTTACGGTGTTGAAACTTAAGGAAGGCCGTTTCCTAATTTGTTTTATTGCGAAATAGTGGATAGGTACTGTGTGCTTTTGGTAAGAGGAAAAGGCGCTGACACCACAACCTTTCTAGGGTCATTTAAATATCTTCGCGGCAATGCTATTTTTAAGCATAGAAGGCTGCAAAAAACTATTAACGAATTACAATTTAGCACCAAACATCCGCCATTTTTTTTTATAACGCATGTCTAAGGACACTTTGAATTTTTGTCACGAATCTAACCATACCTTAATTATCAAAATCCATACAGCCGTTTGGAAGATACGAGGCTATAATATATTTTACTAAAAAACAGACATACAAGAAACGTGCAAAAAAGACTTCCTCGGCAGTCGGGTAAAAATGAGTAGTTTTAGCCCACTGATATCGTTACTTTGATTGAAAAAAGTATTTATTTACATATAAACCTCCAAAAACGTTTTAACCAAGCTCCTTGTGGAAGCATGTACCTACTTTAAAATATTGAATGTAAATGCAAGTATACCCAAAAAAATTAAAAAAAAGCCTTGGAAATTTTCAATACTAAATTTATATTTGAATTTTAAAATCGACGTAACATTCGAAAGCATTAGGTTATAGAAATAAACAATAAAACGAAAATCCATTAATAGAAGTACTTAACATATTTTACGAAACCTACATTACAGTGACTGTGATGGATAGTTCACTATCCATTTGTCAGCATCGGTTGAAAGGTTCGTGATAAATATCCACTCACAACTACTATCTACTTAATAACACACAAGTACATAAGTACATGTTCTTAAATTCTTACTAATGCTGTGCCTCTGGTGGTCGCCACTGTTGATCTTAGCTTTCAGGAGTTGCAGTGGTTGGAATGTGTGGCGGGCTTGTCCCTAATGCTGTGCCTATCCTGAATCCTGTAAGACGATGTGTAGGAAAACCTCCCACAAGGTAGACCGACGACTTGGGGTTGCGGATAGCCGATGGATGCGAGATGCACAGGTCCAGTTATTGTAGCGATACTTGAGGGAGGCCTATGTCCAACAATGATCGGCTTTTGTCTGAAATGATAATGATGAATGCTAAGCCTGACATACTCCTTTCAGCCTTTTTTAAACTGATGAGTTGACCTCATTTGAATTTGATTAATTCTGCCTTTTGCCATGTATGTTGTGGTTTTATTCCAGAATAACCAGTACGTAACCTAAATCTATAACGTTTATTCCAGCATTTTACGTAGAGCTGCCGATTTGAGCTCCACTACGGGGTTATACAATTTTCTTTGTCAAGACTGGTGACAGATTTTCTGGCTTATGTCTACCCGCTACGAAGGTCAAAGATGTTCAAATGACAGCCGGGAAAAACGGCTTGGCGTGCTTTTCGAAGCACGGATGAGTCTGATTATGTAATAAATGGTCACCAATCCACACGCCGAGCCCATTAATTGATGCTTGACCCATGGGGCAGTTGATTTCAGAACTTGTTTCTAATTATATAATGTAATTGCATGCATAACTTCACATTATAACTAATTGTACAGGTGGTTTACATTTCGGGTGAGATCATATAATTGAGACTGAGCAAAAATGCAATTAGATAGTTTTAATTTCAAACTAATTGTCAGTGTGTTTTTTGTTCGATAATCTTAATAAAAACTTTTTACAAAAAAATACAACCGACTTCCAAAAAAAAAACTACAAAGTAAAAAATAACTTTAACTTCGGAACTCGGTGTTTTTGTTAGTTTGTTCGTATTTTGACACCGACTTCCGAAGTTAAAGTTATTTTTTACTTTGTAGTTTTTTTTTTGGAAGTCGGTTGTATTTTTTTGTAAAAAGTTTTTTATTTTTGACTTTTTAGTGGTACCCCACACCTAACAAAACCACTGCAAAATCGATACCATACGATTTTCAAAAGTTCCCCTCGACTTCTCTGGGATGACATCATCAGATCCTGGTTTCCTTATCATGGGACCATTTGGGAAGTATACCCTTTCCAACAAAAAAATCATTTTTAAAATCGGTTGGCAAGTGACGGAGTTATGCCCGAACAAACATAAAAAAAAAAAAAAAAAAAAATACAAACATCCGAATTGAGAACCTCCTCCTTTTTGGAAAGTCGGTTAAAAATAATGAATTAAAGAGTAATCTTAATGGTCTTTATTACATTTTGGAAGTTTTTAAAATTGTTTTTATATCAGAACCCCTGAGGTGAAGGCGTCTCTAGAGAATGTCGAAATCCAAATGCATTCTGTGTTTATTTATAAACCAAAAAGATTATTATTTTTATTTCAAATATTATTTTATAGTAGCAAACTATCAAAGCTATTAGCTAAACTAGTCTGTTATTCTAGTCCTTAATTGTTGCCTTCATTAACGTAATGCTTCACTCTGAAGCTATAACAAAGAGTCAATAGTTCACGCCTGCACGGCTACATGCCTAACATAATATTGTTCGCAGCGCTCGTGGTCGTAGCAAATGCCTTTCGTAGCGGCTCGCGTAGCAATGTCCTCGTAGCACATGCCTGGCGTAGCGGCTCGCGTAGCTAGACAGGCCTGACATTACAAACTTAGATAGTGTTAACTATTAACAATTTGCTTTGCGCGGTTTTCACTACTAAAATAAAACATTTTATACTTATAACGTTTTATACTTATTACCTACTTGTTTTACTAATGTACTTGTACAGTCCAGTATTCTAGTCCGATTAAGAGCCTTCATTAACGTAAGGCTTCACTCCGAAGCACTAGCGAAGAGTCAATAGTCCATGCGTGCAAGGCTACATGCCTACATAATATTGCTCATAGCAAATGCCTATCCTAGCAGCTCGCATAGCAATGTCTTCGTAGCACATGCCTGGCGTAACGGCTCGCGTAGCTAAACGCGCCTGTCATTACAAAAACTCTAATGGTACACAAATGATTCGCCGCTGCTTTGCAAAAGTTTTTACCACTTTTTAAAAACTTCGAGATTTCCTGGTATAAACAACTGCACCGATTTCCATGCTGTTTTCACCAATGGACAGAGTGTTTCTCGAGGAAGGTTTAAGTAAATAATTAGCTTTTTTAATTTATCGCGAACAGACAGCTGACAGTCGCGGTGGAGGACTTTGTTTTACAATATGACACACAATCCATCCGCAATAACTTCTCTAAAATTCGTTGCGAAGAATAAAAGACAACGCGTTCCTACAGATTTAATCGAAAAGCGATTTAATTTAGAAATATGTACAAAGAAATTCTTAGCAGGGCTTGCTATTGGTACATAACGGATCCTACAGATTGTCTCTAAAAGCGACTTTATTTGGAAATATGTACACAAAAAATTCTTAAAAAGGCTTGCTACTGGTACATCACGTACATGTAATAGTTTTCGAAGAATTCAGGTATGATTCGCATTTTTCCTGCACTTGTATCAAAACAAAGCTGTCTTCTTCAAACATCTCAGTTATATAAAGAAATTCTATAGTATCGGTTTTTAGAATTTCTACTATTTTCATATTGGTAGGTCTACATTTTCATTCCTGGGAACAGTATCAACATAAATGGTATTCCTGTTCTGTAAAAAGCTTGATGTCAGATAAAATCAACTATCGTTTTATTTTGTTCAATATCATGTTTCATTTTTCCAAAGTTCTATTACCGAGTTACTTAGTATCTTAGTTAAGTTTTTGATATTTTACGTTTTGTATAGCAGCAAAAAATAATTATTTTCTTTTCAAGTCCCTTTTTGAAATATCTCAGCATATGCTACCTTTGGGCTTCAAATAGGTCTTTTATATTTTAATAGATTTCGGCCGCGACATTTTACGTGTATATCCCGTTGTTTTTCGTTCCCAATCAGTGCTCCTTTACACTTCCCAAGGAATCAACATGCCAAATTTCAGTGAAATGAATTGAATTTTATTTCTTTAAAAATTAAAAAATTGTGGAGCTTGTGGCCAAATTATAACAGCCGCATAGTTCGATCGTCAAGTTTAAGCAACGCTTGCCGAGATTGGTTTGTAGATGGGTGACCATCTTAATATACCGAGTTTCGTACGTGCCTCGGAAAGCACGTTAAGCTGTTGGTCCCGACTGCCATTTGGAGATCTTTGGTAGTCGTTAGGGATAGTCAGATGCCAGAAAATCTGACACCAGTCTTACCAAGGAGTAGCGTGTTACCCAGTTAATGGGTTGTGGAGGTCTGGTAGACAGCCGCTTCACGTAAAATACTGGTATTCAGCTGAATCCAGTTTGACTGGAAGCCGACCCCAATATAGTTGGAAAGAGGCTAGGCAGATGATGATGAAAAATTAAAAAAACGAATTTGTTTAAACTGAGAGCTATTCTTAAGTTTGTCATGTGTTATTACTACCCAGAATTTGATAATTGCTACACTTTCGAATGGTGTAATAATACATGGTGTGTACTTTTTTTCAAAATCAACCGGTTCGATTGCCGGGTAGAAACAACGATTTTTCAAAAATCCCGTGATGCAAGTTCTACTTTTCATCAAAATCGGGCTCGAGACTCCTTCCAGTGTTTTTCGATATTTCTCATGGTTATGGATTTGGCCCTGAAGACACGTTTTAAAAATTCACCCTGCACATTCAACACTGACACAATACCAAGTCCAATTATAACACATTCATCCACCGCTCTCCAGGTTTCCCATTCCCAGCACATTTACCCGCATAGTACCGGTTAAGCAGGGTAAATGGGTACACAATAAGTTTTCCCGCAGTTCGTCCCAATTACCCAATCGTTTGTTCCGACCAGTCGGGTAGAAGGGAATTAGTCGGCGCCCACCGTGAACAGAACATATAGTTTTGTATTTGCGTTGTATGTTACTGTATTTAAGGCAGCGCTTACAAACATAGAGTATTGTGCAAAGGTTGTGCTTGAGCACAGCTTGTAGACCCTATATTGGTCATAGCGTTGTAGGCACCGAATTGAATAACAAAACATCATCACTAGCATCAATCTATACTAATTTTATCTATACTATAATATTATAAAGCAGAAGAGTTTGTTTGTTTGTTTGGTTGAACACGCTAATCTCGGGAACTACTGGTCCGATTTGAAAAATTTGTTCAGTGTTAGATAACCCATTTATCCAGGAAGGTTATAGGCTATATATCATCACGCTAAGACAAATAAGAGAGGAGCAGTAGGTAATGGAAAATGTGATGCAGACGAAGTTGCACGGGTCAGCTAGTCAATAAATATATATAAAAACCCCGTTACATAGTAACTGACTGAGTGACTTAGGGGTGGATTTCATCAATGAAACTGAACGCGGTCAGCACGTGAACCTTGTTTACGAGATGTCAGTGTCATTATTTTCTGTTATTGACTTTAACAGCTCTTGATCGCAGTTAGGATGTACTGATCGCGTTCCGTTTCGTTGGGGAAATCTGCTCTTAGGGACTGACAGATAACGCACAGCCGAAGCTACGGGTCGTAGAAGACTGAAGTTACCCTTAAATATAATTCATTGTGCCTGTTTCTCCGCTGACTTCTTCTTTAATAAAATAAATTTAATTATTTATTTATTTCAGAAATTAATTCCATATTTATACAACATTGTTAGTTTAATGCCATCGTTATCAAACTCAAACTCAAATTCAATTGGGCCATTAAACGGCACTTTTGGACATCATTGTTACATTTAAAATATATATTGAAAAAAAAAGACACAACCGAAATGAGAACCTCCTCTTTTTTGGGAAGTCGGTTAAAAAAAATGACTCTAGTGTCCATTCGGAAATTTAGATTCTGATGGAGAAGAATGGACAAGAAACTCCATGGTTACAAGTCACTAGTACATGAAAACAACGTGAGATACCGAATTAAGAGTCCTATTACGAATCGTAAATGCTCGTTTGCAATAGACGAAGTTACGTTGGTCTGCGTTGGGAGTACATCTTTAGTCCGCGAAACAATTTTGATACTTACTAGTCTGAATAGGATTATAGTTTATTTGGGCGCTCGCGCGAGACTGATGAGCGCGCGCGCTGAATTGACGCAGAATATATAGTACTTTAATTTTATTTATTGTAATTTTATTTTATTATATTGACAAACGAAAACTTATGAAACGTATTCATTGTAGATTGAAATTTTATATCATATTAATTTATTTGATAAAATTGTTTTTATTTGGAATATAATGGACGCTGAATCAAGACATTTCTGGCTTAAATTAGGATTTATTTACGTTTTTTTCCGTGAAAACTCAGGGAATTTAAAGAAATTCTAGAACTCCAATAAACAAGTAAAACATTCAACTTACCTTTTAGTAATTTCAGCTTTTAAAAGAATTGATTGTAACAATGTGAATTAGACCGTCAAAGTTCCATCGCCGACATTTTTTCTTGCAAACTGAGTTCGTAAAATATTTATAGTAAATTACACGAAAAGAAAAATGAAAATGTGTAACTCCAACTTACAATAAAGAGACTGGCACTATCGTTATTCAGGATCAAATAATTAAAATATCTTACTGCTGCTGAAAACTATAGCGTCAAAAACAATGAATTTCCGTAAAAAATGTAATAGGACTCTTAATACCGTCTATCTCTCACAATCGCTCAATTCAGGCCAAAAATTAAATTTGCCTCATATCACCCGACTTTGTTTTTAAACACAGACTTATTCAACACAACTTCTGACCAACAATCAATCGACAAAACCAAAGTCGATTTTCCGTGAGATTCAATTAAACACGCAACAATACCTCCCCTTTTTTCCGACTTGGAAACTGACGAGTCATTTCTAATAAAAAAAACAAATAAAATAATAAAAACGAAGAGAAATAAAAGAATTTGTACTGGACGGGGTGGGGAAGTAATGGATTTTGTAGGGAAGTTGTTTTTTTTTATATTTTTCAATTTCGCTCAACGTAGTTATTGGCAACAAAGAATCCTCACTTCAGTGTGAATGGGGACAGTGGTGGCCACATTCGCACGAGTATAGGGCTGGAAGGCATGAGAATTTATTTATTAATTTAACGTAGACTTTTTAAAGTATTTTTTTAAACTTCTAATAGAAGTCCAGTCTAATAGGTTACAACTCCAGCGCCATCTAGTTTTAAAATCACGTTTGTTGATGTTGTTTTTTTTACAAGCAAAATTGTATGTTTAAACTGTTGCAAAAATGCAAGTATTCAAAAGATCAGCTCTTTGCGCACTTTTGTCACTAAAACCCTGCATAATATATTTTCATACGAACTCTATAAATTGTTCGTGGTGCAAAGATGATCCAGTAAGATGAAATTTAAGTAATATAGGAAGGAATAGAATTAAAGTCTTGAATGTAACCCTGAAAAATAACACCAAACTATGAATATTTGATATTGCAATTACTGCGCTTTATCAAACTACTACACCTTTAACACTTTCATTCTTTATTTTTCAATTACAAAACCTAATTTCAAGCTACTAAATTGTCACCCATTAATCCGTACCCGCAAGCTGTCATCTAGACAGTTCTAGCAATCACGGCCACATTTTATTAGCGACCATCGATTTTACATAAAACTAAGTACGATGGCACACCCCTAGCGCCGTACACCTCTAGCAAGGTAGTAGAGTACCTAGCATGACGGTGAATGTTTAAAACTTGGGGCTGCCGGGTGTTACTGGAAAATAAGGAGGATTTATTTTTAAAAGTTTAAAGATAAGCGAAAGACTATGTCAGATGCTAAATATTGCTTGTTTCATGAATACGTTATACATGCGGTAAGCACTGAAAATGCTTTAAGTTTTACTGAGAAACCTCTACGAATATGTAATGGAATATTATAAGATGAACACTCGTAGTTAAATAAAAACAGCCGCACGGGTCGAACTTTAAGGTTAAGCAACGCTTTGTTTTTTGGGACATTATCGCCACACATTCCCATTGCAACTACTGAAAGCCAAAATCAACAGTGGCGACCACCAGAAAATTACCGAGCCAATGAAGCCCAACGAGTCCCGGAGAAACGATTCAACTGTCTTGGATACCGCTACGAAATGAATCAGAAGAGTATCTGCAGCGGAGGAGTAGAAAGAAATAATAAATATATTTCCACTTCCCTCCTTATCAAGTAGGAGACGTTGTTTATGTCCCTTGGTGTATATTGGCCTAGCTCTATTCTAACTAGGCCGATATACACCAAGGAACATATACAATTTTATTGGAATAAGCCCAGTTGCCAAGCACCACGGATTTTATATTAACATTGAAACTAATGGGTCCTGAAATTGTGAGCTACTTTCGATTCCAGTACGAGGTATGACAAAATCGCTTGAACGCATGGAAATTTGTTTTGGTTTCTATAAAACCAGTATAGTAATCTACTCTAGATGTAACCTGAATACTATCTAACATAATATTACATTCAGTCTGCCAACGAATACACTCCAATAAGATGTGATGTGCGGATTGTTCGTATTCAAGGTCAGCTGTAGAACACTGACATAGGGGCGAGGTCACAAACCTACAGGAAAATAATTTACACACATAGTAACATTCATAATGCGAAAAGTAAAGGAGTGGAATTCCCTGCCGGAGTCTGTGTTTCCTGATAGCTACAACCTGGGAGTCTTTAAGTCAAAAGTGAATAGGTTACTTCTAGGCAAGCGTGCTCCATCTTAGACCGCATCATCGCTTACCATCAGGTGAGATAGTGGTCAAACGCGTATCAAAAGTAAAATAAATACTCTTAAAGTTGCCATGACCTGGGAGAAATTGGGCAACACAGTGATCCACCTCCAGCCATGTCCCATCCAGCCGCTCACGAACGGATGGAAAAAACTAAGCAACCCTTGCCGAGGTTGTTCTGTGGATGGGATGACCCTCCTAACATACCGAGTTTCCACCGTACCTCGGAAAGCACGTTGCAAGTACAAGCACGCACGTAGCATGTCGATGGTCCCGGCTGTTATTTGGAGATCATTGGTAGTCATTACGGATTGTCAAAAGCCAGAGAATCTAACTTCAGTCTTGCCACGAAGTACCGTGGTGCCCAGTTACTGGTTGTGGAGGTCTGGTAGGCAGTCGCACCTCGTAAAATACTGGTATTCAGCTGAATCCGGTTTAACTGAAAGCCAACCTCTTTTAATTGGGAAAAAGCTAGGCAGACGATTACGAGATGTACACTATTTTATATTACTTACACGGCTGCCGTTTTCCGAAAACCGTTGTTACCCTGACTTACCCTGAAAAGAAGAAAAATATTCAATTAGTACTCTATAGTAACATTTTTGAATATATTACTGCTCACGGCCATTCATACAAACTCTCGAACCAACATTATTGAAATGGGCAAAGAACTGAAGTAAGAACTTTTTCGAAATATAAAAATAAAGTAAGAGCATTTAAGTATTCTATAGAGCGCGTGTGAAACATCATTCTTTCTTTCTCTCTGAACTCAAAAATTAGGGTTCCGTACATCCATAAAAAGCGGAATACTTATAGGATCACCCGGGTGTATATTTGTCGGTTTGTCTGTCCGTCTGTTTACAGCTAATTTTCTCCGAAACTGCTGAACCGATTCTATTGACACGGACGCGTTTTGTAAATAAATATTTTTTTGTATGAGGGTCACTTTTGAGGGACAAACTAAACAGTAGCCTTTCATTTAAAAAAATAGTAGTTTTTCAAATTGTACCGCGTGACAAATCAAATGAAAGGACTTATCGTCAGGGTTTTGATTATACTTAACTCATTATTTGAAATAAATAGTTTTGAAGTTGGCCGTCTAACTTTGTCAATGTTAAGCATTTGAACACCATGAGTGTCGTGTTTGGATCGTTTTCCAATTCCTTTCCCTTTTCACTTCTTCAGAACGGAAGTTCCGTTCGGGCTTCGAAATAACGAATGTTCATCATTCAGTAACTTTATATTAGGATAAGAAATTCTCAGATTCATGAACTAGCCTCATGATATCGCTGAAAAAAATTAATGAAAATTGACCATTTCCTTCTAATCTCCGAAACTACAGAGCTTACAATTTTGAAAAAATGCAGATTACAGTTCTTTACCTTTAGATTACATGAAAACCTATAAAAGTCTATGGTGTTAAAGTACCTACATGTTACAAAATGCACGCGAGTCCGGCTCGCACTTGGCCGGTTTTTACATTTCTTTATTTGATTCTCTTAATGTACAAATTTAATGATCTACAAGTAAAGAAGAAAGTCTATACCAAAGCAACCGTTTCCTTCATAAAATAAAACTTAGACCAGCCATTTTATCGACCAACCATTATTATTTGAATAATAAAATCCGCTTGAACCCATTTTATCATTATTGCTTGACGGAAAAGAGGGTAGTAATAGAAACTGTCGGGCTATCGGTTATAGGGCTAAACTGAAGAGGCGAGCCGTCCGTCAATGATTCCGGTTCAATGAACTCGTTATTGCCCCAGCCAGGCAACACTGGGGCAATCCACGTCCTCTTGGTTTATGTACAAACTAGTATATTGCCTATGTGTTTGCTTTATACGGAGATTAATTGTTAGCGGGAAAGCTCGGGGATTAACAGTGACGGCAGTATTCAGGTCATAATAATTTATATAAGTACCTACATAACATTACGTTAAATAATTGTAGCACTACATTGTCTTTGACAAACCCACCACACTCCTAAACACTGAAACTATTGAGAGTCAGAGTTGGCAGTGGTGTCTATAAAAAAAGTTCGAGTTAATGGGTCTCAAAGAATCTATACGATACGCTCAACGAAAATAATTATAATTATTATTATATTATTATCCCTACCGCAGTATCTCTACGCTGACGTCGTGGTGGGGCTTGCGCGTCCCGATGGACCTTAGGTCATACCTAGGGTGAGGGCCTGAGGGGCCAGACAAAGAGAGATACAATCCGCAAGGCAGTTTTGTGGCGAACTGTTGGGCAGTAGCAACCCCACGAACCTTATCTCCCGGGAGAAGTCTTGTTCCTCATCTACGGCTTGCCTTTATTGGCTGGCCAGAGTGAATACTGACGAGGAACAGAGCTCGTGGGAGCTCTGTTCCTCGTCAGTATTCACTCTTTCTAGCCTTAATTGACCGGTCTGAGTGGAGATTCGCTAGAGCACAAGTGCTCGGGAGAAGGATGTATAATCCAGTGAGATGGTGGTAGGGATCTTGACCGCAATTCCGGGATTGTCCTGATAGCCGTGGTATACCTCTCCACTCCTCTAGCACCTCAGGCTATGTTGCCTCCTTGGCGCTACGTCACTTTGTGCAAGCGACCGTTTTCGGGGGCCCATTCATTGAGTGTGCAAGTCACCCCCTGCCATTTAAAAGCCGTGTATATTGTTAATGGTCAGGCAGGGGCCAATAGTTCTTCTATAATAAACGATTATCCGTCCACTAAACCACCCAAACCCATAGCGTTTCATCTTTTGTTTCCATATTCTGCAATAGTACTGCTCCAACCGGGGATTGTCCTTGGGAATACTTTCACAGTGCATACAGGGATAATCACCGGTTGGTGCTCCATTACATTTGAAATTTCTAACGGGGCCTCTGCGAGTTGGTTTCGGCCCCTCGTACGCCTACCAAAGGACCGGGTCTCCAGGGACCCGAGAAAGAAAACAAAAATCATAAAAATAACACGCGCGTTCATCCCAATACATAAAAATTACTTTAGTTACTGGTGACTGAGTGATTAAGTGACTGACCGAGCACGCACAGCCGAAAGTGCTGCTTGTAGAAATCATAATTTTATAAAGGCAATTTACTTGCGGAGTTTAGAGGAGCACTAAAACAGGATTACCTGAAATTCCTACGAGAACGGGGAATTCTGGCGATTCGCATTCGAAGTCGCGGTTCAAGCAAAACTATCATATAAACTGCTGAATCTTAGCGCAACAAACAAAATAACAAAGCAATTAAAAATACCGCTTCAAAACAATAGGCTAGTTTACATCATCCACAAATTGCAAAACTATTTAGTTCGTCAGTTAGAGTATTGAAAAATAATGGACACGTAGTTTTTGTTTTTGTAAATCAATGAATATTGACAAAGATAAAACGCATCAAAACTCGGGGTAGGGGCTCGTGACGTCGCTAACCGCTAAAAAATATGCCTCGGCGTGACTTATTGAGAATTTTAAAAGTGTCGTACTTCGTCAATTTTGGTTCCCGTAACAATAGAAAAAATACGGGTCAAATATTTTTTGATAATCTAACTGACGGACTAATTAGATTTTTCAGTAAACTAAAAAAAAAAGTTAAAAAGAAAGTAAAAAGTTAAAAGTTAGTAAAGTTTTTTCATAGAAATAAAAGTCTCTTTGCAGTATAAATTATTTTTCATCGCTGATTAGCAATACAGCTTGGATATCGGCAAAACAATGTGAAAGATACGTAGCTACGTGTTAGGTACGTAGGTGGTATCGTTTTCAACTGCGATATCGCATTACTTTTTTACTGTCAGGATTGATTTCGAAGTTCTCGAGGCAAAGAAAATACACCTGTAAATACGGTTTACTTATATTTATTTAGAGCTTAGCTTAACTCTATCTGGCTTCAGGGAATGGCAGATTATGTTTCAAGAGCCGTGGGTGGTTTAAATTTTATTTACAACTAAATACCTTAGGCATTTTCTACCAGTCAACCTTTGGGTGAGCAAACACAACAAATGGTAGGTGAAAAACAAAATGCGATTAATTCATATTTAATTAATACAAATAAAATATAACACAATAATATAATATTGAACTAAAATGAATAAAATAAAATACGAATAATATGCTTACAACAATTGGTACGAACAGACAATGAGTAAAAAAAATTAGCTCTATGAAAATACTTTGCCAACTGAGTTGAGAAGATGAGCTGTATTTTCAATAACACAGAAATGATCCTCCCGACCGAATCCGATCACAGTGGCCGATCTTTCTGGGAATTAGTCAAGTACGCAGGAGATTTTATGCTGCACAAGTCTATGAACAAGCTAAACACGGTGCCTACATTTAATGTTTCTACTGTAAATAAATAAAAGTCCCTAGTTGTGATAAATACGGATAGTATAAAAACAACAATGAATAAATTGGACCACTAACACTGGAAACATGTCCAAACATGCCAATACACTACTTTATTGTTCAAACGGTAATAGCATCAGGCTGGTCGATGTAACATTGTTTGTAGACGAAAGTATGCTGGCAAAAATCCGGGATAATATAAATTTTAGTAGGATTAAACACAAACAGGGCGCGCTGGTCCATCCAATACGTATAAAAATATTGCACCAATATTTTGAACAAATATACGTTGTCCCATTACTTGATGGAAAACCAGGATACAATTTTAAGCTTAGTGTAACGTATTACGTTACACTACGCTTAAAATTGTGATATACTTGTACATTTTATATTTAATTTTATTCACTGGTAATTTCTAAAAACTAGTACCTAGTTTCTGCCTTTGCCCAAGGGCAAAAGGCGTGATTTACGGGTTTACATGTACATGTTTAGAAAATACAATCTTAGAGTCATGACAATAGTTTGGGTAAAGTAATTGAATACCGCAGTACCCAAGCATAAAATAAACAGTGTCTAAGTGGGTTGTTTTAATCATTTCATTCGTTAGTTAGAATAACAGTTCCCCAACCAGAATATTTTATGCAACGCAACGTTGTATTTGTACCCTTTGTCACTTACAAAAATTACATAGTTAAAAAAAATCCACACATCAAAAATACAAAAATTCTTTAACAAAATAAGCATCTGTAGTTTTGTGAAAGAATTTTTGTATTTTTGCTTGTGTGGATATTTATTCACTGGTAATTTCTAAAATCTTTCTGTCTTTTGCAATGAGCCAAAGGCGTGAGTTACATGTTTAAAAAAATCTATTTTGCTATCATGACAATTGTTTGGGTAAAGTTAAGTAAGTACCAAAACATAAAATAAATAGTGTCATAGTGGGGTCTTTTTTGTTTGAATCATTTCATTCGTTAAATCAAATAACAGTACCTCAACCAGAAAAAAATTTATGCAACGTTATATTTGTACCCTTTGTCACTTACAAAAATTACATAGTTAAAAAAAATCCACACATCAAAAATACAAAAATTCTTTAACAAAATAAGCATCTGTCGTCTTTGTCACCTACGAAAATTATATAAAAACATCCCCGCAAGCAGAAAAATCACAAAGAGCTTCTGATAGCAGAAATTAAATCAGCACAGTTAAACAAGAGTTTCATATTTTGCAAGTGATGGCCTCTGTAGCCGCCCGTCACACCGTGCCGTAACAGCGAGCCAGCCTAGTGAGCTCATGAACAATTCAAGCCAAGTTACATCTCATTACTCTGAGCAGCGAGCTCGAACATCTATTATTTCTCAGAGATTTCAAGCAACTTAATAAATCAAGATTATTTTACTTTACTTTATACATGAGGATAAGAAATGTAGGTGTAGATAAAAGTGGGCAGAATTTATTTTTAGAAGATTTAGAATTTTAAATATTCTTTCTTATTCATGCTTGAGTTATAAGTATGAATTAAGCTTAAATACGACTGGAAAAAATATAAAACAACTGTTATTTTTAAGTATATTTATAGCTTAGGTTTTTCTAAACAAAGAAGTAAGAAAAGGAATTTCACAGTCTTCAGTTGTCCGGAAAACCTACACATTTTATTTTACCTGTCACCGAAGTTACCGATAACTCGATATCCGATTCCACCTTGACCTTTCCCCAACTAACTCAGACACGGCGACAAAAGCGAAGCAACACAAATAGTAACTGCAAACATTACGAATACAAACACGAAAGCCGAACACAATCAACTTTGTTTATTTATTTACCGATACCTATTCGGCGTTCGGCGTTCAGTGATCGGTAAATAGTCGGACGTTGTGATGGCAGCCTCAGTCAATATCGGTTGTCATGCAAATACACTCGCTCATTGGGATTCCCTTTGGTTGAAACTCATGAAGAGACCGGTAACTCTTGAAAAACGATTACATTGGAATTTTGATCGTACCAAGTTTTACAGCGCCTCATATAAGTTCGAAGCCTGCATAAATTATTATTCCTTACCGATTTGGTAGTAATTTTTTGAATAGACATTTGACTTGTTTTTCCATAATGATGGCTTCGAATTTATACAAGTAATACAAGTATACAATACATGCTCTTGCAGAGAAGTGCGGCAGAGCACAACAATGCGACACCATTTTAAATTATTGTTCCGGTATGCGTAGAAAAAATTATCACGAAAAATGGTCATCGTTTTTACATCGTGTTACGTCCCGCGTTTCGGCAGAATCATAAAAAACAGCGTAACACGAAACTGCGTTGTTTTTTAACAGGGCACAACAAACTTTTATAAAAGCCTTTATCACAACGATCGATGCGAAAAAGTAATCCCCTATTACGATAATCGGGTCACTATAGGCATTTATATCGATAAACAGTTGAGCCGCAAGTACACACATACATATATCGTTAGAATGAACATTTGTATTACTGGCCAAACGGCGCAAATGCTAATTCTATTGGTTTTCCGTTAATTTGTTACTTCAGGCTAACTGCTAGCTGTAATCTATGGCCCTGGATGCAACTGAGGTATCGTAAGTAGGGGTTATCTGTTACTCTCCTTCGTATATTTTTCGCAGCATAAATAAATAACCACCGTAAGTCAGTAATGTTCTCTCTCTGGAGTCGGTCCCTCATGTCTGAGGATCGTGGTCAGCATCAGGGTTGCATCTGGAGTAGATGATATGCCTCCACCGGTGTCTGTCCAGCGCGTCTCTTACAATTGAGTAGAATTTAGAGGTCGATGACTTCTTCACTTGATCAGTCCATCTTGTTGGTGAACGACCGCGCGATCTTTTGCCTTCGGTGTTCAGTAATGCTAAACGAGTTAAAAGGCACTTGGGATTTAAAATGCATTCCAACGGAAATTTATGAAGACTGCTCTGTGTTAAGCTGTCAATAACCACTGAACATGAATCAATTAATTAAATTAAATGTTTCATCATTTTGTTACAGTTAGTTTATAGTTTACTGTACTTAGATCAAAGTGCCTTAGACAATGTCATATTAATAGGGATGATCTCCGAATAAAAATATGATTTAATTAATTGTTTTGGATTAATAAAAAAAACATGAAAATATATTAATATCTTCAAATAATAAACAAAAGCAAAATTGATTTTCAAAATTTCAAAACTGATAAAAACAAAAGCACCCTACCAAACCAGAGTAAAAATTCACCAAAAATAAGCTCAATTAACCTTAGTTAACTCATAAAATTTCACGTTACAAAGTCAAGTTTCTGTTTCAGAGGAAATTAAAGGGTGAACAAGGAACATTAGTCATTGTGCCCCCATTAACGTCAGCGCGGAATCCAGTCCCATCATTCATCTTGTAATAAATTCTTCGAAGTCTTTCGTCCCTTCATAATATTTCTATTAGAACGGGTGCTATAAAGTTTTCAATGGGTTTCGACGGCCTGTCGGTTTTGCTGTTAATTTATTTTACAGGACATAAATTTAATTTATTTTTGTGGATTTTCGAATCAATGGGTGCGGGTGAAAGACATTGACTCTTCAACGCCGAAAAATAATACTTATCACAGTTCTTAAGGCTGTAGGTACTATTTGTAATGGAAATAGATATAGTGTAAAGGTCTGATATCCCTGAGATAACTTAGAATTTAGATAATATTAATTAACGTGGGCACTAGGACAATTTTTTAGGATGGGAAATTATCAAATGACTTCGACTCAATTGGAGTATAAGACTCTTACTAACTAAAACTCATCCGTATTCCTCCTAATATCCTATACGTTCCAGGGTCATGGTGTCTCTTTCGAACAAATTCCACAACCCTGGCAGGCACAGGCACTCGACTTTCTAGGCAAAATAACAAACAAAACACTGTCTAAACGTACATGCCAAAGAAATCTAGTTGCATTGCTCTTTCCTAAAATATATATCCTGGTAGGAATAAGACCAATAAACATATTGTATTTGTCGTAGCCATTTAATGATGTAGTTAGGTTGGGTTAGTTTTGACGTGGCTAGATATTTCATAAAGTGGCCAAACATAATGTGAAATTGCTGACTATTTAATGCGCCAGGAATAGGCCATTCAACGATTTGGCTACGAAATATTTTAATTTTCAAATGAGAATATATGAGTTTCACCGTAGATGTTGACTCAGCACGACTACTACTACTTTATTTACGTTTTCAAAGTTTATATCTAAAAATATTGATAAGTCAATGACCTACAGGTTCAATGAGAGAAATGCTTTGCTAAAATGCAACAGCTATAGCAATCTTAATCCAATCACTATATACTAATAAATCTTTCTCCTTATTCAAAGACAAGCAAAAATGTAGATTTTCTCAATGAAAAATAAGGTTTCATGGTGATGCTTTGACGCGAAATCTAATTAAGTTTTTCCTTTGCTTCCGGCTTATCAAAGCATGTTTTTACTTAGAAATGTGGCTGCAACGGTTTGCCAGATTAATTCCTTTTTTCGCTTTCACCCAACCGGCTATGGAATATCTGTGGCGGATTTATGTGGGCGATTTTTTTTTTTTTTGCGCCAGTACTGGAATATGGTGAGAGAGATTTTTATTTGAGTTAAAATTCGCGTAATACTAATAGGTGTCTATCAACTTATTGATTCGCGTTGATTCTCAGGGGTCACGATACGGTAAGTAGGAAGTAGTTAAGTTATTGTGACGCATCAGTTAAGGTTTACCAATTTAGGACAGGTGATAGTATTTTTAAACATAACATCATGCCTAAATTCAAGGTTAGGCAGAATTATACTTCCATAGAGTAAGTAGGGGTAGGTACCTAAATTCACTTTGCGCCAGTTCTGTTAAAATGTAATTTCATAGAGCTTATTGCTATCAACCTAACTCAAATCCAGAATCTGAGCTTTTGCTAGCTTGGCTTTGAGAAAAAAATTGTCGAACCCGAGAATCAATTCTAGGATCTCATGCTCAGCTAAAGCGCTCACGACCACAATACCAACGAGGCATTATAAATTTCGTTTACTTAATTAACTTGGGACTGATTTTTCAATAGTCAAATAATTTGTAACTGATTAATAATATGGCTTTTTGACATATTTTCTATACAAAAACTATCAAACCGGCACTTTTATTCTTTTGATAAAATTTATCAGGCTATTCAAAAATCTGCCTTAATTTTACAAAAGTTAAGAGTTTAACATGGTGCCTTAGCGACAAAAAAAAATAAAGCACATTACACTATTACTTTTCAAAATATGTCTAACAATCAGTACCCTGGGGTCCCGAACCTTTAGTTGGTGAGTGAACCAACTCGTAGAGGTACCGTTAGACATTTCAAAATTATGGAACAGTTTTACTTAATATTACAATCACTAACTGATATTATATCCAAAACTAGCGACCCGCTCCGGCTTCTCACGGGTGCAATGCTGATTATTATACAAATATAAACCTTCCTCTTCAATCACTCTATCTATTAAAAAAACCGCATCAAAATCCGTTGCGTAGTTTTAAAGATTTAAGCATACATAGGGATATAGGGACAGAGAAAGCGACTTTGTTTTATACTACCTATGTACATATATATGTATGATACAAAAAGTTTTTTTCAACAGTCAGTCACAGTTCCAAGTACTAATCAGACGATAATTAGGTAATTAGTAATCCGTCTGCTTCAGAGCTTCGTTAATCTATTTACTGACAATGTAATATTAATTGTCAGCTGCAGTGAACTGCGATACTATTGACTGGCTTTCCAACTATAGACGCTTATTCCTTGATAATTTGATCATAATAATTAATTCGGTCAATCGGATCAAACTCGCTAATTAATGTTTCAATGGTATTGTAGGTTCGTTTATTTTAGTCATAACAATTTCGATGAAATTCAACTGATGAACACTATTGAGAATTCGATCTGATTGACTCAGATTTGTTGCCTAGAGTAGACCAAAAAAAAACCGGCCAAATGCGAGTCGGATTCTCCAACGAAGGGTTTCGTACCATAAACCGAAAACAACGCGATCTTTGTATGGGGGCTCCCATACAGAGAACGCGTTGTTTTCGGTTTATCCCAAAATTTAACCCTTTCATTTTAAATTTTTATTATTTGTCATTATAGCGGCAATACAAATACATACTCTGTTAAAATTTCAATCATCGGCCATTTAGGGTTTTGAGATACAGTCCGCTGCCAGATGGAAGGACGGATGGACAGCGGAGGCTCCGTCTGTTACCCTTTGAGTGCGGAACCCTAAATATCATTCAAATTCAAATCATAATATCATCATCACCACCACAGCAACAGCCAATGTCAAATACTAGCCAATATGCACAGACTTTACACGTGTTACTTTTGCATTCGCATAATTTTCGCAAACTGTCAAAGTTTACGACTATGATGCGAATGTGAATGTTTTTTAAAATATAAAAATTGCCCTTTATAAAATGGCATAAGTTCCCCATCGCCTCCGTACAAACCCTGTATCCGTCATAGGGTTCCGTTGGGTACACTTTGGGTAGGGCACTCTAAAAATGACTAGGAACTAACACTATTCTTTGTCTATCGTAGACCATAAATACTCTATTGAAAATGTGTGTCAAAATTCTGACGCTATTTTGTGCATTTTCCTCAGGCTTCCTATACTCAAGAAAATACCCAGCTAATATACCCCAGCTAATATATTCCAGATAATACCCCAGTTCGGATCTCAAGTTGACTTTGCTTCACTTCAGCTGTGAAACCGTGTTCGGTAAACCGTGGCTTTCCTAAGTGAATGCATAATTTTGAATATTTTTACTCGAAAAGTGTAAGCCAGAACCCGTAGCGTAGAATTTTCGAAACGTTGAACAGTTTTTAGTAAAAACAACAGTGTGCGTGTCAGATATAAAAATAAACATTATGTTAGGATATGAAATCAGTCGGACAACCCCAAAGAGAGTAAAACCGTCTTCATCACAGCTGGACATAGGCCTTCCTCAAATCTCGTCAAATCGACCGGTCCTTTACCGACGTCTTTTAGTGTTCCGTAGCCAAATAGCAAAAACGGAACCCTTACAGATTCGTCATGTCTGTCTGTCTGTCTTTCGGTCAGTCTGTCCGTCCGTATGTCACAGCCACTTTTCTCCGAAACTATAAGAACTATGCTGTTGAAACTTGGTAAGTAGATGTATTCTGTAAACCGCATTACGATTTTTACACAAAAATAGAAAAAAAAAAACAAGAAATTTTGGGGATCCCCATACATAGAACTGGTCTACATAGATAGGTCTTCGAAAATGATATTGAGGTTTTTAATATGATTTTTTTCGAGAGAGAGTTTGCGAGAGAGACACTTCCAAAGTAGTAAAATGTGTCCCCCCTGTAAATTCTAAAATAAGAGAATGATAATACTGAAAAAAATATATGATGTATATTACCATGTAAACTACCAGCAAAAACTAGTTTGAATGAGATCTAGTAAGTAGTTTTTTTTAATCCGTCATAAATCGTATAATACGATAATGGTACGGAACCCTTCGTGCGCGAGTCCGATTCGCACTAAGCCATTTTTTTGAGTTTGCTTTGCTTGCTGTTGCTATTTGAATTCGTTTTTATAGTTAACGTTTCCTTCTCTGTTACATTTTAGGCACTATGATTTTGTCGTAGGTACAAGCTCACTCCGCTCGGTCGTCCCACATTCGTCAAATATTCACTATTTTTGCACAAAAAGTTAAAAGAAAATTAAAATTATTAGTGGCGGGGCGCACTAAAGTTCGCCGCACCTCACCCTTAACTTGTAGAATCCAACCTCTGAAAACCTCCTCACTGTATTCTTTCTAGGTAGGACCTAGAGGGCCTCGCCAAATGCCAATCTTGTCCACATCCAATTTAAGTCTTGCCCCGCCACTGCTCCTGCTAATCCACTTACAATCTTCGAAAGATCCCACACACGCATTTATCATCATCTGCCTAGCCTTTTCCCAACTATATTGGGGTCGGCTTCCAGTCAAACTGGATTCAGCTAGACCAGTATTTTACGTGGAGCGGCTGCTTACCAGACCTCCACAACCCATTAACTGGGTAACACGGTACTCCTTGGCAAGACTGGTGTCAGATTTTCTGGCTTTCTGACTATCCGTAACGACTGTCACACAAGCATTTATAATAATTATAATCGTAAATAAATCAAATAACTAGTCAGAATGGGTCCATTCAGAAAAAATAATAATAGTAGACTGAAAACATCTTTATAATAAAACGAGTCGTTTTTATTTCGGAAAACATTAAAGGTACCACTACAATAAAAGCTATGATAGCAATATTAAATATTGATTAAATCTATCGACCGATATTTTTTACTTTCACTGCGATGTGTGTTTTCTCCAGTACCCACATTCATTCCCTCCTCCCAATTCATCATAATCCACTTACCATCTCCACAATACCCCCACACACACGCATCAATACACCCTTTATATCATAATCATAATTATGATTAATCAAATTACTCGTCAGAATAAGCTCCCCGGTCTGATACAAATTGAATTAGATCCACGAGTTTACTTAGCTATTGTATCCGATAAATATTGGATAGACTTTGAAGGACCATAATCCTAATGCTAACATAGACTTGCGTTGTTAGCATCGAAAGATTAATGTGTTATCTACACGTGAGAGTCTTTTATTAAAAACTTTTTACAAAAAAAAATACAACCGACTTCCAAAAAAAACACTGCAAAGCAAAAAATAACTTTAATTTCGGAAGTCGGTGTTTTTGTTACTTTCTTCGTATTTTGACACCGACTTCCGAAATTAAAGTTATTTTTTGCTTTGCATTGTTTTTTTTTGGAAGTTGGTTGTATTTTTTTTTGTAAAAAGTTTTTTATTTTTAACTTTTTAGTGGTGCCCCACACCTAACAACACCACTGCAAAATCGCAGAAAAGCAAAATACGCAATTTCGATTATCAAAGAGTCATCTAAATAGTCAAATTCCAGGTATTTCGATTTAAAATCCAAAGTTCGTAACCGATTTTGATATGATTTAAATTGGACCAATCTGCAAGTATATCCTTTCAGATAAAACAAGAATTTTTCAAATCGGTTCATAATTGTCGGAGTTATGAAGTAACAAACATAAAAAAAAAAAAACATACAACCGAATTGATAACCTCCTCCTTTTTGGGAAGTCGGTTAAAAAATAGATACTCTGTAGGGCAAGTGTTATGGTCTAGTGTTGTTGTAGAGTTGTGTTGTTGTTCGTAAAACTAAGCAGTGGAATTTCCTGCCAGAAACTGTGTTTCATGATTGTTGCAAGCTGGGGGTGTTTCAGTTAACCGTGAATTAGGAATTACTTCTTTAAGCGCGCCTAGAAGTAACCAGTTTCAGAGATATATGATTTCAATCTTGAATATCAAGAAGAAGACAAAACCCACCAAAGAAAGTACATAAGTACAACAATAAAAAATTACTGGTTGTCCTTAGCCCGAAAGAAACAAAAGAAAAATAATAAAAACCAATGTTCTCCAGCCCAAAAACATGCAACACAGACAAGTGCTGGGTCCACGATTTTAATTTTAAATTCACAGACACTTTCAGTGATCCAAGCGCGACCTAGTTTTCGTTTGCATAAATATTTTTCGTGAATACAATCCAAGATGGTTTAATTTTCATATTGCTTCGGTACATAAATGAGTTTGGTTTCACTAAGAAAATATTATGTTTCCGTGTAGAAAAAGCTGTAGAATACCTAAAACGATTTCATTAGCTTTGATGAAGATTATGTTGAAAAGCTTAACAGTTAAAAAACCTACCATTCACGCAAGTAATTTTTTTTTTTCGATTATCACTATTTCTACAACTTTATTCATTTTTTTTTCACACATGATGTCCTGAAAACGTAGTATTGATCTCAAAAATTGCAATTTACAGGCCTCTCAAAAAGAAGTGCTAAGGCCGTTTGTATTTTCAGTTCTTCAATCTTTCAGTAGAAAACTAGCAAGAATCTTAAACATGTAAAAAAATATACTGTTAACCAATTTTTGAGAAGGAAACTACGAAAAGCCGATGTCCAAGTTTATAATCTGTTAAAGAACATGAACGCTGAAATCCTCATCTACAACTTTAGCAACAAAATGATTCAGCCTTGGCTACTAGTTGAAAATTCAGCCCAATATGGCCCAAACCCACGCAAAATACAGTTCAAAGAATATTGACGTCACCTACAGTAGAATGATGGCGGGGAGCGACATCGTGGCTTCACATCGTTGTTATGGCTACTATTTTAGCACAAAATCGATATTATGACGTCAAAACATCTCTGCAAAGGAAGTACATCGAAAATAGATAGCGTTTACCCAGTTCGTATACTTTACCGGTCGTTATCTGTTAATATTAGAACTCGTTTTTCTGAAATTATGATAAAATGTGTATTTTTGGTAGAAATATTAAATGTAGATTGTATCGTCGGCACTATACGTTTTTCGATTATCAACGTTTGCAGATAAAATTATAACTTATGACCACTTAAACTCAAAATACGAGTAGCAAAAACGACGCCTCGTTTTCCAATATAGGTACGAATATATTTACTTCACCGATCGAGTGAACATCGTGAGCTGAGTAATACAGTTTTGAAAACTAATTGTCTTTTCATTAAGCAGGAATAACAGGCCCTGAGGGGTTTCAAAAGCGATCAAGACGACGACGCCATGGTTTAATTGGAATTATGCAGAATTTTAGATGGGAAAGATAATTGGTTATAAGCGATATATCCTTGCCTGGTAACTAGATTTAGACTATTAAGTATTATGTTGCGAGTAGTTAGTAGCTAAGCTACACAATGAAGCTTGCATATTAATTTGAAACTGGGCAATGTTTGAAACTAAGCACAGTGCCAATTAGTGTTCAGTTCATGTACTGATTTAAACTCGGCTTAACTTACAGAGAATGGGCGAATATGAATCTGGAGATTAGACTGAAATGTCAGGGCAAAAATAAAATGAATATCGTTCATTTCGCTTAGGTTTTCACTTTGACAAGTTTACAGAATCGCACTGCTGTAAACTATGTCGAAGTGAAAACTTAAACGAAGTCAATGACAAGTGAGCTGTCAAACCATACAAACAATATAGAATGACAGCTCACTTGTCGTTCACTCCATCTAAGTGAACAGAGTGTGATGTCGACAGAAGGGACCGGCTTTATTACACTGCTGATGAAGACTGACTCGTAAAAAAGACATACGCCCCAAAACAGATGAAGAAGAATTATGATGACACCTTAAATCCATCCTTAAAACCCATCCACATAAAACCAGCTACTTTTCTTACTCCTTCACTGTCCTTGCAGTTAGACTGTGGAACTCACTTCCGCCTAGCATTCGAGACTTGAAAACTATTTCTCTTTTCAAGACTCGTCTTAAAGAGCACTACCTTTCCTCTCTACAGTGTTAATTTTATTTTATGTATGTATTATATTATGTATGTGTTAGTTTTAGGTATGTATTCATTCTGAAATTAATATTTACTATATTTATGTAGGTTTATTTGATAATTTAAGTAGTCTATGGCTTCATTCACATATCCATTTTCTTGTTATTTCTTACACACTTTTGTCTACATTTCTTTTTTCATTCTTCCTTTCGCAGGTCTGCTGGAAGAAATTTCTTAAGAAATAAGCAGTACCTTTGTACCAATAATTATAATGTTATATCTGTACCGTTTCTCTGTGTGTACATAAATTGTAAAATAAATAAATAAATAAATAAATGATAAAGACGCACTATAAGATTTCATCATCCTCTTCGAGGTCAACGAATACCATATGCAAGTTTTTATGCACAGATCTATATTTCTCGCACAGCTGGCGGATAGCGAAAATGGCATCCGTTGTACCCCGACCAGGCATAAAACCGAACTGGTTCGATGAGATTACACTCTCTTCTCTCAGCCGCCTTTCAACAACTTTTTCCCAGGCTTTCATACTATGTGACATTAGCTTTATTCCTCTATAGTTGTTGCACTCCAGCACATCGCCTTTGTTCTTGAAGATGGGTACCAACAAACTGTTGCACCATTCATCAGGTACGGCTTCTTCCAGCAACAACTTATTGAAGAATAAAGCTAACCACGCCCATCCATCTACCTGTAACGACTATTCAATTGGTATTCCGTCTGGACCAATTGCCTTACCATTCTGCAATCCATTCACTGCTGTTCTCACTTCATCTACACTGACCATTCTCGCTTATCAGATTTCATAATTTCTGAAAATCAGAAACGAGCTCGACTTTGTAACAGCGAAAAATGCTTACGCTTTAAAATGATCTACCTATTATATAGACCTCGTAAAATAAAAGCTGCCCGATAGTTTTTCTGTAAGTTATTCCTAAGAAAGGCAAGCGTTTTTTTTTTCACTGTTGCCAGCCAGCATGTTTTACGATACTAGAGAGTGTCTTATTCATTGTATACAAGCTAAACCAGCGAAGTTTATTAAACACCTATTATTTTGTCTTCTCTGTTACTTTCAGAATCAAGTCTACTCCCTGAAGACAACTTAACTTGCTTTTATTATATTACTTTTATATTTTCGCTTCTATTTCGACTTAATATTAACATCACGACCACGTTATTGTTGTCTCTGTTGCTCTCAAGGGCGCAGGACCGCACAAAAGAGGACAAAAGAATGTTTCAAATCTCTGAAGAGCAGAACTTGTGTATTAGCTTTGTGTGCTTAATTAAAGTGGAGATCATAAGAATTGTGCGGCGAGAAAATGTGAGAACTCTGATTGTAGTGTTGTTAGTGTCGGTAAAGATGTCTTGAGAATTACTAAGTCTAGGTATGAGTGCTCGTATTTTTACGTGCAGAAGAAACAACTGTTTTCGCTCCGTGAAAAATACTGGTCTTCAGTTGAGTCCCGATAACTGGAATTCAACATCATCATAATATTATATAGTATCAAAAACCGGCCGTGTACGAGTCGTACTGTCACACGAAGGGTTCCGTACGATAAACCAAAAAAAAACGCTTCTTAGCCCCCATAAATATTTGATTGAACAAAAATTAAAGGGGGCTCCTAAATTTTTATAAGTTGTTCTTATAGTGGCAATAGAAATACACAATCTGTGAAAATTTCAAAACTGTCTATCTGTAGAGATGAAACTGATCTAAAACTGCAACACACAAAATTCTCTGACGAATATAGAACTCGCCGATGAAAATTTAAAAACATTTCAGTTTTTATGTGATGGTAAGGAACCCTCGGTGCGCGAGTCCGATTCGCTCTTAACTAGTTTTTTGACAGAGTGTGATGAAGATGGGAACCTTGCTTAAAAGTTAGTAGAATTGGAACCCTATTTATTTGTATATTGGTAAAATTAGAATAATGTATATATTGTTTTACACTTTCATGGTCACTAACATTAGAATAGTTAATAACGGGATTGCTACCATGTACCTTTTTATTTGCGAGTTTCCGATATTTCGGCACTGTTGCAAGCGCCATGATCACGGAGTAACTGAAGATCTTGCGGGTGGGATGTTATTGGCAGACATATCGGTCCTGATATTAACTATTATCTATATTAATATTAAAAAGCAGAAGAGTTTGTTTGTTTGTTTGTTTGGTTGAACGCGCTAATCTCAGGAACTACTGGTCCGATATGAAAAATTCTTTCAGTGTTAGATAGCCCATTTATCGAGGAAGGCTATATATCATCACGCTAAGACAAATAGGAGCGGAGCAATAATGGAAAATGTGACGCAGACGAAGTTGCGCGGGTCAGCTAGTAATATTATAAAGCAGAATAGTTTGTTTGTTTGGTTGAACGCGCTAATCTCAGGAACTACTGGTCCGATATGAAAAATTATTTCAGTGTTCGATAGCCCATTTATCGAGGAAGGTTATAGGCTGTATATCATCACGCTAAGACAAATAGGAGCGGAGCAATAATGGAAAATGTGACGCAGACGAAGTTGAGCGGGTGAGTAATGAATATATTTAGAAATCGGTAAAAATCGAAATGTGGACTTATAGATACACCTACCATACCGTCCCTCCCTTCCTAATTTCCGAATCGTGCAAACACCATGGCACGCAGGACACAATATCAAGTATCCAGCTGTTTGTTAAACAACATCACATTTGAACTGAATGAAGTTGATAGCTTGTAGAAGTTAATTTAATGCAAAAGAGTACTTGCCAAGCTGCCAGTCACCATAATCCTCCTACCTCACCACCCATATCAACCAATATAACCCTTCGAACAACGGCAATGCCATCCCAAACCCAACAAAACTATATCAATACATATCCAAAGAGGTTCTACGCTTCGAAGCCGTCTCTTCAAAGAAGGTACCATCGTACCTCTTCAAAATACATAGGTAGGTTAGCAAGTGATGCGTTGGGTCCAGATTAAGGGATTTATAAAGCGGCATTCAACAAAGAGGCGTGGAGCATGGATGCTGTTTATCTTAAAAGCGTGAAGCGGTAGGTATTCAACGTCTTTGTTCAGTGCCACTGAGCAAAAGGGTCTGTATTGTGTGGTAGTGAACTGTGAAGGTACAATTGGACGTGTAGGTAATTTTGATTGGTGTAGATTATCGCGTTTATTGGTTTTGGGTGACTAGAGTTTTTTTGCCATTTACTCCTGTGTCTACATTCATAGTGGCACCTTTTGGGATCCAAGGGGACCACTATGAATGATTCCAAAGTAACCAACGGAACCCTATAAACCTCCGCTGTCCGTCCATATTTGCGCGTCTGTCTGTCGGCGGGCTGTATCTCAAGAAACGTAACAGGTAGTTAAAATTTTCATAGAGTGTGTATTTCTATATTGCCGCTATAACAAAAAATACATAAAGCTAAATGGGTCCATACAAAAAAACTTAGATAGGTATATCACCTTATTATATATACTAATATTACAAAGCTGAAGAGTTTGTTTGTAAGCGCTAATCTCAGGAACTACTGGTCCGATTTGAAAAATTATTTCAATGTTAGATTAGTAGTCCCATTTATCGAGGAAGGCTATATTATCATTACGCTGAGACAAATAGGAGCGGAGCAATCATGGAAAATGTGGCGTAGACGAAGTTGCGCGGGTCAACTAGTCATTGAAATGCAGATCAATTTAATTTTTTCCTAAAGAAATTTCTATAGGATTTATCTTTAGTAACTGGTGTCGGAGTTAAGTCATTCGCACTAATTAGTGTTAGTAAGATTGTAATCAGTCAAACCGTATAATTGTATTAGTTACTTATAATATTATGAATACCAAACCGTGACTGTACCATATAAGGCAAAAGCAGGAAGAGGTTTGAGTACCAACCTAATTTAAACATTTTTAAAGCCAAAACGTAAAAAGCCTAAACTTTCACAGGTACCGTAAAGTAAGCAAAAAATGCTATGTTAAAAACTTCAAACGTATTTTACACACCTCGTCACTTTGCAAAAAAACGAAACTCGTGGCCAAGTAACCTCGTTTCAAAACTCGGTCAAAATGTGGTTGAGGAGGTAATGACAAAACTCGGTAGCCCGTTTGCACATTTAACGATGGTATATCCACAGAAAAGTTGGGTCAGAAGGTCAACTCCAGACAAGAAGCCATAGATTCTGAATTGCTTGGCGGTCACTAGCTAGAGACGCCACTGTCACATTAATCAAACTTATCAGTAAGTACGAGTATCACAAAAATAGTATAAAGTGAAAACAATGACGGCTAAACTTGTGCTCATCTGAATTGCGCGGCCAGGAATATGTTTACATAGGTGGTTTTGGGTATTGCTATGCGTTGCTGACGAGGCATTGCGAGATCTGCCTGAGTCTGTTATGTAGACATCATCATCTGCCTAGCCATTTTCCTTCTCTTTAGTATTCAGCTGAATACCAGTATTTTACGTGGAGCGGCTACCTACCAGACCTCCACAACCCATTAACTGGGTGACACGGTACTCCTTGGCAAGACTGGTGTCAGATCATATCATGAAAACTTGGTGAAGTAAGCTTGAAGTGAACTTTCATTCCATTGGATGGATTGAAAGCTCACCTTATGTAAACATCACCAAGCTTTCATAGTGAGATTCATACAGCAAAACATCAAACGCAAGCATAGACCCGCTACAATTACAGCGAGTATAAGCGCAGTCACGACCGGATTTTGTTTGACATCACCATTTGTTTAAACGTGCGTCTGTGTGCATGCGTTTTCATCCGTTGTATGAACCTGGCTTTCTGTACCAACCTATACTGTGACATTAGCAAGGACAGTTTTATCCATATTGTACAGAATTCATGAGCTGCTGGGAGTTTTAGAAAATTATGTAACACTTAACGGAAAGTTTTTACGTGGGACTTCAGCTTGTAGTTAAATTTAATTTTTGTGTGAAAAAGTGGTTACTGAAATTGGTGGTTGGACTTTTTTATGATTTATTTTCATATATGTATTTTTAGATTTTTTACGTTAGAAGTTTGATTTTGTCACAGCTTCAAGGGACTGTAGACTTGAGTATATTATGTTTTTAATTTCAATTCGATATCTCCACGCCTTACTTATTATTACACTAGTTATAAACTATGATATTAAGTACCTAATGCTATAATATTATTATAATGTATAACACACAGACAGAATATAACTACTTAAGGGAAAATACCTAAAAATGTTGTCATTGATAAAGTTATATAATATTCTAGTTTTAAGTTATCTTGCTGCGCCCTAACAAGATCATGTAAGTACTCATTACCTGTGTGTACATTGAACAATAAATAAATAAATAATAAGATAGTTTCGTCAAGTAATTACATCAACACAAATGTACTAAACTAACAAAAACTTACAAAGTATAAATTCGTCCACAGCGCTGTCAGCTGGTAATGTACCCAAGAGACTGGCGGCATTGCCACGTTGCAATGCTTAATCTCTGCTCAAAGTAAAAGCCGCAGGGTTGCGGGAAGTATCTACCAGCCGTTTCAAAATCTCTTTGAAAAAATTTATATTTAGCTTGGGGTTTTCCGCAGCCGCAGCGACAGCGCCAGCGCAACGCGATGAACTAGAAAGATGGGATGGCGCAAGAGTGTCGACACAGGTTGCGTCCCACACTAAAGGCCTACCCAATAAATAAGTAAATAACTATGAAACCGTAGTAAATAACGAAACATACTTAAACATTATGCTCAAGCAAGGATTCACATCCAACCTACGCATACTCGTAACAGTATAGGAACCCGTAACAGCTAACACACAATCAATATAACAACGTTGTAAAACCCCATGCTATTCGTAATTCTCATCGTTCTCGTTTGCATAATATTTCTCGCTTCTCGCAGATATTTTTATGACACCTACCAACGTTCGCAGGGCTTGCGCGTCGGGTTTAGCGAAGGGATTTGGTTCAAGGTAACGTACTTTATTTTGACAGATTCCCATCGTCTGTTGTATAATTTGTGTTATTGTTAGAACTGTGTCGTTTTGCGTTTGTTGTTGAATGAGATTCTTTTTAACGTTTTTATAGCTCCATATTCAAAGGGTAATAAACGGAACCCTATTAATAAGCATCCACTGTATGTCCGTCCGTCATAAATCTGAAAGAGAACGCGATCAACATTTGAACCACGTCTATGAGCTGTCAGTTTCATTATAATTATATGGAATACTAGATGACCCGCGCAACTTCGTCTGTGTCACATTTTCCATTAATGCTCCGCTCCTATTTGTCTTAGATGATATATAGCCTATAACCTTCCTCGATAAATGGGCTATCTAACACTGAAAGAATTTTTCAAATCGGACCAGTAGTTCCTGAGATTAGCGCATTCAACCAAACAAATAAACAAACAAACTCTTCTGCTTTTTAATATTAGTATAGATTGACACTGACAACTCTGAACAGTGAGCTGTATCTCAAGTAGACGGTTGAATTGTTTACAGTGTATGTATTTTTATTGCCGCTATAGCTATACCTACAAATAATAAAAATCAATTAAAGGGGGCTCCCATACAAGAAACATATTTTTTTGGGTTTATGGTACGAAGCAATTCGTGAGAGCATCCAACTCGCACTTGGCCGGTTTCATTGTGATCATTTTTTTTCTTGAACATCACCATATTAGTCGATAGACGTCCAATGCTGCACTGGATACTACTCCCCCAAAAACCGTCACATAGACCGTTCCAGTGCATGTCGCAAGCGTCGGACTCGTGGGTCCCTCACCAGGGTAATATGGAAGCATTTTTTAATGATGCCTCCTTATGCCCTTATCGTGACAGGGTCGCCGCGGTAACTCTTAAGTAACATAAAATTTAGTGAAGGTGAGTACGTAGCTAAGATTTTTGGAAACTCAACCCCTGAAGAGGTTTAGTAAAGGAATGTTTAGTTTATATAGAAGTTCGTCAATTTTGCTGTTGAGAAACGCTATTGGCTTGTTTAGTAAGAAAAAACAAAACATACGTGTCAAGATTCTAAAATCAGGTCATTTATCATCTTGATAACCATTCAAGCATCCCCAAACAACCACTGTTACAGACGAACCTACCTTACTCACAAATTCAATACAAAATAAAAGCATTGAATCATCTGGAAAAAGATTAAGCATTAAAATTTTTCCTTTCCTTAGACGCCGGCGATGAAACGACTTGAAAGGGCAGAGCAGATTAATTTATATACAAGTGATGTCATAATAAAGTCATCAGCTATAACAGCTTCGCCCCCTTCCGCTACCCCTCGGGGGTATTAACATCCCGACACGTTCCATAAGAGGTCGACACGGAATACGATATGTAATAGGGACGGTGCAAAAGAATCTCAGGGCCGTTTAAATAGTCTTACTTGTCATTTGCATTGAGAGATGTTTTTATGAGTTCATAAGAAATGTGAATAATTTTACGGTTTAATGTTTTTGATTTTATTGATTGCCTCTTCTTTGACCGCTATGGTGAGTTATCGATGTTATGACACTTGCCTTTTAAGTAATCTGTATAGTTTAAGAGTTTAGGTCAGGTCGTCCTGGACCTTAAAAAATAGGTCACTATTTGCCACTTTTAGATATTAAAAGTGTAAAATTCGTTTGCAAGTAATTCTTTTTGGATCTTTTGAAAAGATACAAATTATAATTATTACTGAAAATACTTAAGGCGACTACATACGCCAGCGACCTTGAGAAAACAAAACGCGCACTCGTTTAACACCCGCGCCACAGTAGGATATGTAATGTTTATTCAGTAGTATTTTGTACTTACCTATTATTTTAAGAGTTTAATAAATGCCGTATTTTAAAATGTAGATAGTTCTTTTCTTTTAAGGCAAGTTCTATTAAAATGCGCCCGGCGGTTTTGGTCTGATTATCGTTTGTCCGTATGAGGCATATTTTTTCAAATTAATTACACTATGTGAAACGAACAAAACTAAAAATTTTCATGTTTCAAATTATTGCGAAAATAGTCTAATGAATGTGTTTTTTTTTTTTAAATACGACTAGGCGGTTAGACGTGATTCTCATTTTAAAATCAGTTAACCTCAGGTATCGGCCTAAAGTTGGAGGCAATGGAATCGAATTATCTGGAATAACAAATATAAAACTATATTTTATAAAATAAAGTATTCCTTAAAAGAGCTGACTTATTCAATTATATTAGGTATATTTCCAACACAATGTTGTTTCTTTCAAATAATAAACTTCGAGCGCAGCTGCCCAAGCGTACTTTTAACATGAATTTTATATTTTGTGACCAAAGTTATACAAAATATGCTGCTTCTTTTAAATATTCTTGTTTCTTACATTTGGTTTTATTAAGGGCCGTTTCTGTTCCGTTTTGTTTTTTCTTCAGCAGTTCGAATGGAGTTTAAAATCTCAAAACTATGAATGTTCTTGGTTGTCCTAAAACGTTTCTACATCTTTTAAATTTGTGGATAGAGGACGAGTTATAGAGGGGAGTATGGTGTATGTATTTTTAAATATATCCCGATTTATCTCGTTCCCATAGGGAAATCAACTTTTAGCGCTATACTCCCCAAGATGACTCCTCCCGCTCTGGGTGAAGCAGGAGGGAGTGTCAGACTTTTCCTGACTAAAACTCATCCGTGTTCCTCCTAATGCCATTTGCGTTCCAGGTCCGCGGTGACTCTTTCGAACAAATTCCGCAGCCCTCCGCAAGAAACCTACATGCCAAATTTCAGCTTCCGACGACCAGTAGTTTCGGCTCTTTGTCAGTCAGTCACTAACCAAGTCGCAGTAACAGAAGATTTTTGTTTTTTATATTAAGATAACCTTTGAGTTTTCATCGAAAGTAAAACATTTTATTGAAAGAAAGCAGTACTATTATTTATTTTGTCATTTGAGTAGCTATGGCTAGCATGGAATTCAGCTGTATCCAACTTACCTACTATGGTACGCTGGATACAGCTGAATGCCAGTATGTTTACATCGAGCAACGGCTTATCATGTGCCCTCTACTCGATAATACCCTGTAGTAAGAATTTCGTCTTATCTCAATTTAAAACTAAAATAATTAAAGTGTGTTCAAACAGATGCCAACATTTCAGAACTACACTGCCATATAATTCAATTAAAACCTAACAGACAACTAGACTTATTATATTTATTCTAGCTCTAAGACATACACTGATGAAGTAAAGGTCGGCCATTTTGTCTTGCCGCCATTTTGTTCTGTAGCATCTGTTTGTCAGGGACTATGCTGTGGCGTGATTAATGGTGTTTACTGTCCCCGCCTTATCCTTCCGGGTTCTGTGAGGGATCTACTGTGTTTCTGTGTAGTTCATGGTATATGTTGTTTGCATTGTTATATGGATTTGCTGTTCTGAATAGAATTAGTAGCTATAGCTAGTTCTATCGTACCTTTGTATTACGAGTTGATCGATGATTGCTTTTTTGGTCGCTCATCAGAAGGCTTAAAGTCACTCAAAGGGCAATGGACAGGGCAATGCTTAGAGTTTCCTTGTGTGATCGAATCACAAATGATGATATCGGCAAGAGAACCAAGGTTACCGACATAGCCCTAAGGATCGCCAAACTAAAGTGGCAGTGGGCAGGGCACATTGGTTCCATTAAAACGTAGGTATGTTTTGATTCCATATTCATCGTCACTTTACTCCAGATTTGTGGCAAGAGGCACCTACAGTACCTGTAGCATTAATTCAGAGTATTTCGGAGTACTTTAGATCCCTAGAAAGGATTCAATGAAGCTTAAAATTCGTACAAATGGAGCTACTGATTTGAATAGCCTTTGAGAAGATATTTGAAACATCGTACATAGTAAACCACATAATAGGTAAATAGGTACTCAGAGGCTTGAGGATTTCGCAGAATATAAAGTACGTCGTAGAATATGGGTAGGCGGGTAAATCTTACATAGTATTCAGTCCTAGAATGTTCTAGAAGGTGATGTCTTAGAATCATTAAGATTCCAGCGTAGAAGGGAAACGAAGATATGCAAGACGCGTAGTAGGTAGGTACTATTCCTTTTTCACAACGAAGTCATGATGGCTTTGTAGATATTCTGTAGTATCTACCTAAGGAGTTTGAAAAATTTCTATTCAAGTACAAATTGCATAAGCGTCATCCTCTGACTTCAAATAAAGAAATACAAAAGAAAACTTGCAGTCCATTCTAAAATCGAGAAAAATGCATACAATTTAAATAATTCTCAACTGCATGGCACAAATACTCGGACACACATTGCTACCTGATATTATCATATCAAAAGCATACTTTCGAAGTTCCAGAGCTATGAAAAATTGCTGTGACATAAATACATCTGACATTTGTTTCGACAGACCCATACATGAAGCGACAGTCACGAATGTCGAAAATATTTCAACTATGATTTACGATGGTAGCTTGTTTCAGTACGTTTCGGTTATACGAACACGAGTATTACCAAAGTGTAGGAATAATTTATTTAATGTTTTATGTGATTACTTTCGTGAGTGACTTTCATGTTTCTGAGCAGTTCCTTCGCTGCCTCGCTATGTGCGTAATATGAACTGCGAGCCACAGCAGAATCAGAAAGTACATCACGCTACCCGTCGTTGTCAAATTTTCCCTCAACCTTGAACCTTATACGTTAAAGATAAGATTTATATTTGACAGATTGTTGTGATTTGACAGATTAATATTATGATTCTACTAAAGTGGCGCCGCTCCGTTGGTCTCGCGGTCGCGAGCGCTGCTGCTACCGAGCGCAGGGTCCCGATTCTCAGGTCGGGTATTAAATATATTTATTGAACAATTTATGTAGACACATTTAATAGGAAGATAAGAAGAACATAAAAATGGGTACAAAGGTGATGCTTATTTCTATAGAAATCTCTTCCAGCATACCTGCTAAAGGAGAGTAGAGTAAAAAGAGATGTTACAGACATTGTGTGTAAAAGTTATAAATAGCTAAAATAAAAACAGTACATTTTAAATGTAAAGTACAATACATAAATAAATAACAAACTTATATAATATACTAAGTAATATTAAATATAAATATATGTAAATATGTATTTAGATGCAACTATGACGAGAAGGAAAGATAGTGTTCTTTCACTCTTCTTTTCTCTTCTGTTATTGTACTTTTAGATTGAGAATTTCTCTGTGATAGCCCGGAACTTGAAAGTTGGTAGTGAGATACCCTCGTGCCGCAGAAAGTAAGCTGAGCCTTTGGTCCTACGGCAGTCCTTGCATCGGTAGTGCTGGTTTGCTTTCCGATCGGAATGTTAGAGTTACGGAAGAAGGAGTGTACCTGTGTTTGCGCACACACTTGTGAACTAGAATATGTCTCACGCCGATGGACTGCGTTGAGAGAAGGACTATTTAAGTGCAACGAAATGAAATTATAAATAAATATTTACCAACACATAACAAAATGTGCAGGTTTACCAGAGCGGAATTTGTGATACGTTAGTGAAAGGTGGCAGTTTAGCTCGTATACAAAGGTTTAAATATTTAAATGTCATGTTTTCAGTACTGAAGGAGTTTTTTTTACTATTAATAGACACAAATTAAGTTAAAGACCATCGGAGAGTTTATAAAAATAACTTTATTTAACCGACAGAGTGACAGTAAAGATAATAATGTCTTAATCCTAAAGTTACAAGGTTCTTATAGCTGAATATATGCTAATATGACAATAATTGTAGCGTGACGAAAATGTCCTACATTATAATGACTGCTTCTTCTAGTGAACTGAGTACAGTTCACTAGATTTGGAAGACGCTGTACCGCTGACAAAGCTACTTGTAGTAGGGCTACCCACACTTAACTCACGCGTTTGACACATTATGATGGTAAGCGATGATGTGTTCGAAGACGGAGCACGCTTGGGATTTTGGTCTTCACTGAAATACCATGCTGTAGTTTCTGATAATATTTTCTTTCTGATAAAGATACTGCAACCCACCCTAAAATGATATGCCAATATGTCATCAATATTCCATTGCGAGAGAGAGACGGAGCTATATCCTGAGCAATATCCCTTTTGAATTACGGAGTCATGATACAAATTTTCACGTTATAGGAGAGCAGAGAACCATCTGCCACGATCTGTACCTACTCCTTTTTAGCTTCATTTACGTGTACACATTTGGTCATATAACTATTTGTCTACATCATAGGTACCATTTTCCCAAAACAGTAACAGTTTAACACACCATAAATATCCACCGTTATAAGCCTCTATTTCTAATTGCGACGCACGGGCGCGCGTGGACTCGTGACCGCAGAGGTATCAATCCTACCTACTCTGTCGAGTATGGGAGTATAATCCAGTCCTGTAGAGTATGGGACTATGGGCTATAATCCTTTAATAGCCTCATTAGTATCGCACGAGTTATGGGTGTATCGGTGTTAGGCCGGGCTAGGTGATGTGAATGTCGTGGTGCGATGTTGTGGCGTGTTTATTGATGTTAATCACACGGGGAAGCGTACGTTAACGTAGGTACACGTAGTTTTAATATCGCAAATGAGATTAAGTATGCAATCTTTTATTCTTGTTCGATTTGATAAAGCAGAACTTATTTTGAGTTGTCAAGGTCAAATAGATGACGCCGGATCTAAATATGGCGATTCTATTATCTATTTCTTTTGATGAAAACTTTTTCCACTCCATGACATGACCCCGGAAAGAGACTCCCGATTTTTAAAGATGAGATATTATCAAATGACTCCTTTCACTCTAGGCAGAGCGGAAGGGAGTGTCAGTTAATATAATGTATATCATCAAGGCTAAGACGCTAAGCTAAGACAAATAGGAACGTAGAGTCTTACTGGCTAAAACCCATCCATGTTACCGAGCCGCGGTGACTCTTTCAAACAAATTCGGCAACCCTGGAATATACGGGTAAGTAGGCAGTAGTATTTAGTAAAGTCCACTTCAAAACTCACTTAAGTGATTGCACTCAAAATACATCATCATTCATCACCGAATTGGTGACAACCCACAAATAATAACAATATTTAGGAGAAACACAAATAAACCGTTAATTCGATCAATACTGACCCAATCACTAAAAACCGAAATAGAAACTAATTAAACCCTTGATATATTATCATTTAACCCTGCAGTACCCGAGGGATTTATCTGAAATGCAATTAGTAAAGTGTCAGCCCTGACAAAGCGGGTTTGGTAAACATGGGCGGTCGCGACCGGGGCGGGTAAACAAAATGTTGGCCGAGGGTACGAGTATTTAGATATTCGGTGCCTATTGCACGCTTAGGGCCTTTGCCTGTCATGCGTGTTTTCGCCCGCGCGCGGATCTGATCCGCATGCGGGCTGCCCGCATCCTATCATTTCATACATGTTTTTCCTATATGTGGACAGCACGCGCACGGAATGCGGATTTGCTGCGGGTGCACAGCCCGCGTGCGTGCTATCCGGATGCGTGCAGCGTTTTTCTATCTACAGTGTTGTTTTTACTGTGACGCGGGTCACACGCACGATACGGCAGCGGCAATCGAAATCTTTGTCCTGCGTGTTGCCAGAAGCGTGCTATCATCCGCATGCGGATCAGATCTGCGTGCGGGTGAAAACACGCATGACAGGAAAAGGCCCCTTAGGGTTATATAACCGCTCTATACCTGTCCGCAAATAGCTAAGGAGCTTAGCTACCGGGGAATAGAGAAATCGATAGAGTAGTGTTAGGTGGGTATATTTTTTTATAGAATCTGGAGGAGACTGCTCTAAATTATTATAGAAACCAATAGGGACCATCTCTATCTAATATTTTAAGAATAAATTAAATTGTATTAAAGAACTTTTCTCATATTTTGCACACAGATAACCTAGGTACCTATATAGTTAAGTAGTTTATAAACTTCAAACCATAATCTGAACCTTTCAATAATTAAAAGATTTAAAAAACCGGCCAAATGGAAGACGTACTCACACTTGGCCGCTTTTCGGATGAGATTTGCCTATATTTACCAGTTACGGATCATTTGAAACATCCTGCTGACAGACAGACGGACAAACAGCAGAGGCTTAGTAATAGGGTTCCGTTGGTTACGCTTTGAGTAAGGAAACCCAAAAATAAAATAGCCACAAAATATTATGGCTATTAATTCATTTTCCACGAACAACCGAGTTCCTTTCTCAACTTGAGAAATAGAATACAACTCTACTAAAATATCAGTCCCCGTCCCTGTCACTTCAGTTCAGTTTGTCTCCGAAGGTCGCAGGTAGAAGTTGTCGCGCTAATTGAGACTCCCACACGCTTTCATCCAGAACCCAATCAATATGTTAAATTATTCAACGGTCTCATTAGAAATTCCGCTGTTATCGTACCGTTGTGTATGTTTTGCTCTTTTGCTAGGTGTAATGTGTCACAGTTGATAGAATTCTTTCACGATTCAATTAAAAACAACTATGGTTAAAAAGGAACGTACAAATAGAATCATTGATTCATTGGTCTTCTGGTTCCAAGCGTTTACTGCGAGAGCGAGGTCTTGGGTTAGATTCCCGGATCAAACAAAACTGTGGAGAATATGTATGCAAATAATATTTATCATCTATATAGTTTATCTAAAAATATAATACTTACAGTGAAAATAGAATTAAAATTACTCAAAAAACCAACGAAATATAACTATTTTAAACAAATATAAATCTGTCCCTCTCGCGAAAACGCTGTTTTCTATGGCAGCTGTATAGGCGTCATGGACTTTGACGTCAAAATCCATACCGGACTTCTCTTTCTAAATGTAATCTTTGAAGCTTTACAACTTCATCGCAAATGAAGAAATTTAAAAAGTAATTTTATGATTGTTTACTAGAGCGAATAAGTATTTCATTTTGAAAAAAAAAATCGCATGCATATTCCCTATTACTTTGTAGTTGCCCGGAGTCTGAACTGGTCGGTGGATGGCAATAGACTATTCTAGGACATAAAGATGCCCTTTTTAAACATAACTGGGGCGCTAAAAAGGTCGCTTTAGGGGAATCATATTACAATTATAATATTAATGACACAACAATCAGTCAAATTTCATTTTCATCTTTAACGCTAACGCATTAGGTTCAAGATTGATTGGGAAAATTTGACAGTGACGGGTAGCATCATTTGCTTTCTGATTCTACTAAAGTGACCTTTTGAGGCCCGCTAAAGTATGAATTTACGAAGTAAAATAAACCTCTTCCTTAGTTAATATTACCTACGTGTTAGAAAAGAACCTGCCACGCTTGCTACCAGTTAACTTTGGGCAAGGAGCTAGCCCGATTCGTAATGATCTTTTTTTTGGGACAAGCCCGTCACACATTCCCAATCACTGCATCTCCTGAAAGTCAGAATCAATAGCGGCGACCACCAAAAAAACGCCGAGCTAATGAAGCCCGACGAGTCCCGGAGAAACAACGATCCAACCATCAAACGGGATCCAACAACGAAATTAATTAGAGAAGTACAGCGGAGGAGTAGGAAATAAATAAATACAACCTGTTTTTTTTTATATCCCATAACTCTAGGGTTATATTCTGTAGGTAAAAATAATACTAAAACTCCTAGAATAGGTGGTCCAAAAATGCATCGTTTCGGAGATATCATCAATCATAATTAAATTAGATAAAAAATTGTCACCAGTATGACGAATCTTTACTTGTTTGCTTACCGTACAAAATAGACCCCCGATGTGTATCTAAGTTTCATTGATAAATACAAGTAATTCATTTTTATTCAAACCAATCATTCATATTTAAAGCTAAGAAAATGCGACGTTGTCATATTTCACGTAAGGGTGTTTTACATTAATAATCGTGACTTTGCCGAATTATGTTGTATGAAAAATTAATGAAAAAAATAAATAACGAAGGATTGGAACATAACTCATATGCCAGTTGATTCTTTGATATGGCCTCAATCATACCCTAGAGTTATGGGATATAAAAAAAAAACACGTTGTATAATTTTCCATTTCCGTAATGATCTTGCGAACATCACGTAGTTCCACATCTATACCTATGAGTAGGTATCTATTACATGTATTCACTTCGTTAGCATTGACGTAGACAATTCTATCTCTAGCAATGGTTAGCCCTAGAAACAATGAACATTTCATAGGCCTTAATCTATTTCGAACCCAGCAGTATACATTCGTGTCTCTTAATATTGCATAGAACATAGTAATATGCACAAATTATACTCAGGCTATCCGAAACTGTCAAATTTTCCCAATAAAATTTGAACCCAATAGTTGTGTAGAGATAAAGTTGAAAATCCAACAAAGAAATTTGACAGATTGTAACTTGTTGTGCTGGCGTGGCGTCTGTACATTTATTTTATTCGTTTAAGGAGAACTTGCAGCTAGTCCATTCAGTATGTTTATCATTTTGAGAAATACAGTAGTGTCGTTACGTTTATGCTTAGTTTTAATTCAACTGCTAAATCACAATTTCCCATAAAATGTCTGAACATTAACTACAATGTCAAAGTATCAATATTTTCTTCCCCTTTGTTAGCAATTTCTTTACAAAAGAACACCAATCTAAAGAGCATTCACGAGTTCTACTTCATAAGCGAATAAGATAAACTTTCCTCGCGCAATATCTTTTATCGAAAAACCCTGTGTTTGACTTTTCATATACCTGTCAAATGTTTTGATAAGGGGTGATCTTTTTACAAGGGCTTAATAATAATAAACACACGCAGGCTCCTGTGATATAGATCCTCAGCTTCCTACTTATCTTCATGATAAGGGGAAAATTGGTGAAACCTTAGAACTTGAGGGCCAGTTCTACCTCCTAAGTTGTAAGCAATGGCTGCATTCTTGTCGCAATCTGTCAAAAATGTAAGTATATTTTGGCTTATAAACTAACTGTCCCCCGCGGCTTCACTCCCGTTTTACCCGCATAGTTCCCGTGGGATTTTCGGGATAAGTCTAAGTTACCTCCCCACCAATTTTCAGCCAAATCGGTTCAGCCGTTCTTGTGTTATAAATAGTGTAAATAACACGACTTTCTTTTATATATTCAGGTAGGTATAATTAGCTCTTTTGCTAGCGAAAGTGATACATTATCCTATCAGCTGCTGTCAATATGTCAGCAATTAGACTCATAACATTTCGGTAGCACATATGAATTTTGACACATGTGTTGCTGTATCTGTACCGTTTTTGTGTGTATACATAAATTGTAAAATAAATAAATAGTAAAGTTTGAGTTTCTAACAATGAAAAGATCGCGGAATGCTATAACGCATCCAATTGTATGTGTTTGGTTTAAGGTTTCCATTATGTATTTTTAATTTGGTATACAATAAAGTATATATAAATAAATAAATAATCGTTATCGGTTAGTGGTGATAGATCTCGAACACTGTCGAATTCCCGACAAAAGTGGGTCCGTTAAATTCTGCCACGCGTGCTACTCCCATTTCTATCTAAATACTTCTTTGACTGCATGTGCCAATTTCCAAAGGACACTATTTATCAAAATACTTAAGCCACTCAGCAATATACAGGTTTCACCCTCCTTAGTTAAACAAAATTAAGCAGAAAAGCAATTATTATAGGTATAAACCATAATTACTACAAGAACGTGTACACTCATTACAGTGATTTATTAAAATGACGAGTTCGTTACAGCGGGGTTTATGACCGCCCACGTAAATTGTTGGCTTAAATCTGTGACGGCTTAATATATCGTGTCATAATGTAGGCATACGACTTTATAATGCCTATAAAACATGCGTAAAGGCTTGGTCCTGTGGGGGTTGCTGGAAAAAACCACGTGACAACTGGGCTTTACCCAGTTGTGTATGTCCCTTGGTGACTATTGGCCTACCTCTCTTCTATATCTTCGACGTTTATAGAAAGACAGTCCTGACTCTGATCTGATCTGGTCCTGACTGAAATTCGGCACTTTTTGAAACACAAAAAACAGTCCCCCAAAACGCCCGCCCCTCTCCTTTTAGCTGTGGAGAAGAAGTGGCCAACAAACTCCCCAGCAACACATCTGTCCGTTATGTTTTACGAACTTGAATTTATATAATTAGTAGTATGCAAAGTAATTAATATATGACACAAAAAAATACTTGTTATCTAGCACGCTATGATACTATAAAACAAAACACACTCAAGCAAGTATTAACGTATGTAGATTCAATAAATGAGTCTGCAGCCAGCCTAATTCCTATAAATTATTATACGTATACCGCGTTAGAGCACCGACTGTTTGTGCAGCCCTGGGCAATCGGATGGTGCGAGTTGGCTTATTAAACGGCAGAGCGCAGTGTTTCAATGCACCCTGATGATTAAGTTTTAAAACGTTACTAACGGTAGTTATTGTATAGTTACGTTGTTTCTAATGAAGAAGTTGAATAAATATTTAGTCTGCAGCAAGAAACAAAAACGGTAATAGCTCTGGGTAAATTAGTTACTGGAATCATTTCTCCAAACTAACTCATTAATAAATAAAACTTTATCTCTCGTATCTTTCCTTTTCAAAGTTTTGCCACAGCTGTTTACGTCAAATGAAACCTTAAGGCCTGAAACTGCGTTAAGCGGGCGCCCGCGACGGGCAACCGTCGCGTGTCTACACACGTGGACACGCGGGTGGGCTCCGTGGGAACGCGACGGACCCCGTCGCGGGGACCGGATTGTTTTATTTACGCAGTAGTCGTGTCGATAGAGAACTTAATATATTATTACGTAGCAAAACGACGTCTAGCAAAAAAAAAGAAATCCAGTAAGCCCATTCATTGAATCTAGGTTGCTGTACAGGGAATTCATTGTAAAGTTCAGTAAATTAAGAGAAAATAATAACTCATTTTACAAATATTTTAAAGTTTCGGTTCAGGTCCATGAAGAATTATTGGATCATTCTCACTAGTTCCATCAGCAATTAGTTCCACGGAACTACTTAGTGAGACATTTTTTTCTCAGTAGTTCCATGCACTTTGATAATGGGACAAATGAAACAAAACTCAATCGAACTCGTCTCACTAGTTCCACCGTAGTTGTTCCATGGAACTAGGTACTGAGTTTTTTTTTTCTCAGAAGTTCCATGGTTCTTCTTAGTGGAACAAGTGAAACTACAGTTAATCAACATCATTCTCATTAGTTCCAATTTCTAAAAAAAAATAATTAAATATGAATAGAGGAATAAAACGCACAAAAATATAAAATATCAAGTATGTACATATTTTAATGTTAATCAAGTTTTAAAACCTCGAAATTACGATTAATTTTATCATGGTTCTCGTTGTACTTAAAAGTTACGAAAATTACCTTAAATATAAAACATACTTACATATTACGCAAGGGGGTCAAAAGTTACGAAAAATGTACGAAATATAACCTTCTGGCAACGCTGCCCGCGCGTGCCCCCGCGACATGTTCCGTCGCACGGAGGCGGGCCCCGTTGAGTGAGTGCGGGGCGCGCCTTCCCGTGACGGACGCCCGCGCATGACCCCGCGACGGAGCACTTTTGTATGAAACCGCGCGGTCGCCCGCTCAACGCAGTTTTAGGCCTTAGATATTGTCAAGTTCAAACCACGTGACACTGGATATTATTATACTTGTACTGTCTCGATATCCTCATAAGGATCTGAAAATCGAATTCTTATAGTTCTGTGGAGCTGACCAACTGGTAATAGCACCCTCCACTTTGCACCTTGCTCCACCACTGCATAAGAACAGGGTGAAAAAACCGTTCCTTTCATTTAAAATGAGAGGATCCTCCCCAATGACATACAAAAGTCTGGGGGGCAACTGACCGATTATTGATAATTCAAAATTGCCAAATGGTTTAATTGAAATAAATGCTTTGAGTTTCTTTGCTGTCGGGCTGTTGCATATATGTTCAAATCATGCGGATAACTTGAATGGCGCTATTTAGGGTAAACGTGACGTCACGTCTTTTAGAAGTTCGTATTTACAATACAATTTATATCTCAAACTTCAGTTGTACAATACATCAATGTTGTCTCAACCCCTGAACTATAGGACAACCTGTATGACAGGGGTCGAGGTTCATCCGTTTACATGGATCAGAGCGAGGAGGCTTAAAGACGACGATTACTGCATATACCTACACTGATTTAGGTACTAAAAAAAAAAAAACATTGAGTACAGAAGTTATGATAGACGGTATGGATGTCATTACAGGCACTCCTGTCTAACAGCACTTATGTTTGTTAGTTAAATGGACCTAAAGATCCTTCATCACCCTCTAAATGACTCCTCCAGCTCTGGGAGGATCAGAAGGGTGTATCAGACTCTTACTGACTGAAAGCCATTCCCATGATGTTCTTCCTAATGCCCTATGAGTTCAAGGCCACAATTACTCTTTCAAACAAATTCCACAAATCTATCACAACACAAAAGCCACTAATGAATTACCATCAACCGCTGGTATTACCACTAAAAATACTAAAATAAAATATGCAAAGCCAATAGTGTGGTAATCGGACGATTGACGAAACATTAACAACTTTTAATCATTTAATCGGACGATTGACGAAACATTAACAACTTTTAATCATTTATTCAACCACTACCCCAAAATATTTAAATTTACCAAAATATCATTTATGAGTTCACTGCTATTGCATCACTAATAACTTAATTATTACAGCGATCAATAAATCTGACCGATTAAAACACTAATTTGATTAAGCATGCTAAGTGAAAATATTTGAAAACCGCTTCGTTTATCAGTATAATGAACGAATCAATTTTGAGGGTTTTTCAATTACGTGTTGTAATTATGTTTTTTAGCAAGTTTTTAGGATTGACGGACATACAGAAAACACTTTGTTTCCTGTATGTCCGTCTGTGAAGAGTCTTTTTCTCAGGAAAGCATGGAAGAATCAAGTCGAAATTAAGAGCGTGTATTCCGTCCACTAGCGCCGCCAATCGTTTTTTATTATTTGTGGTAAATATAAGACACGTAGATAAAAAACAGCTCTGTAGTGTACTGAAGAAATTTATTTATTATGTTTTGAGAGTTTTGTTTTGTACTTTAGAACATAAATAGTTGCAAAAGTCGATATTTTTGCTAAAAGTGGCCACTTTTAGCAATAATTGCCGTTTTGGCTATTTAGCCATGAGTTATGTATTAAAAATAGCTGTCAAAAAATAAAAGATACATTTCTTCAGTACACTACAGAGCGGTATTTTATCTACGTGTCTTAAATTTACCACAATTAATAAAAAACGATTGACGGCGCTAGTGGACGGAATACACACTCTTAATATCAAATACTCAGGCCTGCTTACCCTTAAAAACAGTGAAAAATCAAACTTCAAAGACAAAACAATCCAAAGATAACACCGTTTATGCTCCGTTTATGGCTCATGCTTCGACGCTCGCAAGGGAATCAAAACCTGTAGGGTAGGTCCCGTTGACCTAGAGTCATGAAATACATAAAAAAAGAAATAATAACTAATCATTATAATCCCTCTTCCTTACAGAAGCACAACTTCGGTATTCACATTACAACACAGAAGCGCTGCTTCGTAAGCCGTATCAAAAACTGTTCCATCTCGAAAGTTCGTAACACTGCAGGCTGGTTTACTCTGTTTCCAAGTATCGTGAACTGTGTCTACTTGTTCGCAGTGTTGTATGAGGTTGGATGGAGAGCCTCAAGAGGCTTTGGTACGTGTAATTTTGTATAGATTAAAGTTTTGAATACCGATTAATAGGCTTACCTACACAAAAACTGGCCAAGTGGGAGTCTACTCGCGTGCAAAGGGTTCCATACGAATTTTACATGTAACTTTTGCTTTTGCTACATACGTAACTCACTATAGACTCCTTTTCTGTTTTACTATAATTTGTAGATGAAAAGAACTATTTCCTGCATTTTTTTTTAAATTTTAGGTTCATTCGTTTTGAAGATAAGGGGAGAATGGTCTTTTTCATGTAATTTTTTGAATAACTTCAAAACTTATGCTTTTAAATTATTAAAAATATAACTGAAATGATGACACACGGTACACTATAAACAACTTTTTTTTAATTTTCTTGTTTGTTTCTCAAAAGTGGCCATACTCAAGATTTATTTATTTACATTAATGGCTCCGTACTTTGGTCACAGATGTTCATAATATGTGTATCAAATTTCAACTTTTGGTCCAGTAGATTTGGAGAAAATTGGCTGTGGCAGACAAACTGACAGACCGACAACCGAGTGATCCTAGGCTCCGTTTTTCACGGGTGTTCGGAACATTAAAAATCTAACCGCACAACTAATAATTTAAATAATGTTTTTGGATTCAAATTCAAATTATAGCATAAACTTACAATGAAACAGAGAATCAAAACGCTTGAGTAAGAATTTAGGACCCCTTTAAATTTCTAAAACTATCTTTGGCTGTTGTTCTACAAATTTTTGAATCGGTTCTACAATTTTTCTAAAAGCAATATTCGGCCTCAACCTTTACGCACTTTAGCGAGGCGGAGCGAGTATGATTAGCGAAGCTGTGAAACGGCGTTTCCATGAGCGGTGCGAGGATGCGTAGCTCTTTCAACTATGCGGACACACATTTCTCGCATACCGTCTTCAACTACATCCTAAATGCAAACATCTCTGTCTAGTTTGTATGTTAAATTCCAAGCTCTTCTAATCCTTCTTCTACCAAAGTTGCCTAGCTAGCCTAGAGGAAAATTATACTTGATTCTATAAGTGAATTTTTCTCTCGCACACAGCCTCTCTTCGTACATCTTTGGTGAAAATGCACCCGAAGCGTACATAATATTATGTGGGCGCCTGTTGTTGCCGAAGGGTGTAAACACATCATTATCCCCATTGAAAAATAAACACCCACATTCTATTGTTATTTATCTAATCAGTTAAATTCTCGTTCAAAGAACCCACACATAGGTATAGAAGCCCCCATCACTACACAATCGAAAATAAGTCTTAACAAGAGTCTGAAAAGGGAATCTAACATACTTAGTTCATCAAAGCAAAAACTACGTTTTACATCATAACGAAGTTCTACTGAATTCAGCATAAGCGTAGGTATATACATTCAAAGAACTACTGTGTGTGTGTGTGTGTGTGTGAGACAGTGTTCAATTAGAGATTGAAATCTCTAATTGAACACTGCCTGCTTATATAAAAGCCTTTTGTTAGAATTCCTAGGATCATGGAGTTCTGAATTCTTTCTGCTTTTAGGTTTTACAAAAATAAGCAGATTGTAAAAAAAATACGATTTTTTAGCATCTGGGCTGTATTCCCAGACGTAGTGTGGGAAGCCCTTTAACTCGATGGATCGATAATTTAAAGAAGGATGCTGGCAGCGGATGGATGCAGACTGCTCAAGACCGGGATGGTTGGTGCTCTTGGGGTAGGCATACGTTCAGCAGTGGACGGCAATTGGCTGATAATAATGATTATGATGATTATGTATTCCGTGGAAGGATATTGATGATATGGTTAAAGGTAGCTTTAGGACTTTTATTTTACCAGAATATGGATTTAAAAGGATCTAACTCTAAGTCGTTAGTAGTAGTACACAGCCTTAGGTTATAACAACAACGCAAAACCTAAAAAGGAGTCACTTTACTCATAATTAAGAACAGCTTCCACAATGGGGCCAGCTCTGACATCGCAAAGAAACTAATCAACTGTCTGTTCATTTATTTCAAGATATGGGTAAAAAGTGACATGATCATCAAATAAAAATCGAGGCAGTAATACGTTCATAATGTACCTACAATACTTCAAAAGGTAGGCAGTATAAGTGGCCTGTATGTTTAAACTGTCAATTTCAAGATAATGAGGCAGCCTGTGGAAAGCCAGAGAGCTATTTATGACTATCACTCATTAAAATGTCTCCAGTGACCGCTTGCGCGGTGTCTAAGTATTTCTAGAAAAGTCCAACTTGAACTTGACACTTTAAAATGTACGTTTTACAGTTTACGTTTTGTATGTTTTAATAATACGTTTTTTACACATAGGAACAGTTAGACCAAAGAGTCGCCATCAGGGGGCTTGCTTTGCATATTATTTTCTTTAGTATGTATTAGTCACCGGACAATGGCACACCTTATGGTCATAAAGTATCGCGTGAAATTGTTAACTATTTTTTCTAAACAATACACGGATGTATTGGAAACGATTGAATTAGGATGGGAATTATATTTCACACAAAACGATTTTTTCATAATATTTCGAGAAATTTTAATTTAACCAAGATTTATTACAATCTTAAGGATCCTGCCATTTTTCGGTAACATATTATATTTATTGATATGGATGTTCGATGTCTTTTTTACCATACAGATAGATTCTTGCTCATTAATGTGAGCTGTGAGCCTGCGCTTTTTCAGACATCAACGGCACGAATTCCAAACCAATGTCATCATGTTTCATGAGAAAGGGATAGCGATATTCGTCCTGCCGGTGGATTCTGTAAACACGTCGAAGTGAAGGCTTGGGTGAAGTGATCACGAAATGAGTTGTCATTCCATCTTGATTAATTGGATTGACAGCTGACTTCGTGATGCGTGAGGGCGTCCGTGGCATCACAGGCCCGGGCTATCATAACACCAGCGCTGTGTTATTTATTTATTTTAAATATCGCAGCATATGCTGAGATAGGGACCTTTTTGGCCTCGCACTGATCAGTTTTTAATGTTATTGTCTGTATTTTGTAGTATTTTGCTTCTGTCTGTTTTTGTGCGAGTCCCAAATAAATATTTTTCTTTCTTTCTTTTCCTGATCACTTCACCCAAGTCTTCACTTCGACGTGTTTACTAAATTGCACTGCTGTATAGCTCCGTTTCTCCCTTTCACCGGAATCGTGATGGTTTTAGGACATCAAAACGACGACGATAAGGAAAAAAGTAGACGGAGTGATTCAAGAGAAAGATTTATATGTATAATAGATCACCCGTTAATGTTGCACCCGTTTAAAGACGTTTGCTAGTATAGTAGTATTCTATAGTTAACTAGCTGACCCACGCAACTTCATCTGCGTCACATTTTCCATTAATGCTCGGCTTATTTTTGTCTTAGCGTCATGATATGTAGCTTATATCCTACCTCGATACATGGGCTATCTAATACTGAAAGAATTTTTCAAATCGGACCAGTAGTTCCTGAGATTACCCCCTACATACAAACTTACAAACAAATGTTACCTCTTTATAATATTAGTATAGATGAAACTATGGTGTCCGGTTTCTTGGATAGCTTGAACGTCGTAATGTAAACTACAACCTATTTTTAATATAGTTAAGTTTCACTTTTAGTGAACTGTATTTGTTCTTTGAGAAATAAATGTCTTTAAACCGAAAACTCAGAGAAGGTTCTCTGAATCTTGCATTCGACGGCAGATCTTGAAACAACAATGCCTACTTCGAATAAAGCTACATACAGAAATAAACCTTTCATTCGCCCCTTTTGATAAAGATCTCACTCAACCCTGAAGTTCCGTTAAAACATGAGCAATTTGAGGAAAAAAATGGCGTATCTCGGAAACGTGGCCGCGTTTTGTTAAAACTTCGAAAATAAAAGGAACGTGAGATGTATCCGTGAGTTGAACGTGCAGTCTTATTTGCATATCTATCAAGTAAGCGGTATATTGTATTGTACAACCTTGTTGGATGAAAGTATTAACGTACAAACATAGATGTACGTTAGCAGGAAAAATAGACGGGTGAACGTGGTTGGCTATAGAAATGTTCAGTTTGACAAACTAGGTAAATAGGACTGTGAATGAGATTGTAGCTCGAGTTTTTTGTAATAACATAACATCACACCGCTATTTCCCCAGCTGTAATCCAGGAGTGCATGCAATCCCTTGCATATACAAATCCTTATTTATGTAGGTACCAAAAAGTTTTATATTAGTTTGATTGGAGCCTCCTTTTAAGCAAGTAATGCTTGTGTTAGGAGACTCCGCTCTTCTACAGCAATATACGATTTATTTGAGTACCTTAGATATAAACAATATGTGTAGGTGGTGTTGGTTTGTGTGTGTGTGTGCGATGGTATGGATATGTAACTGTATTGTCACTGTATAATTGAAAACTACGTAAGATTACAAATATCTTTAGAGATTGTAAAGCTCGACAAATTGTCAAATAAACTCGGGACTGCAGATGACGAATTTCAAAAACACTCCACAACCCAAAAATGCAAGTCAAGCGGTTCAAGTCCTGCTAAGCAATGGCGCTCGTAACGATTACGCAAATAAAGCAGTCATAATGTTAAAAAAAAAAAACAATTGATAGTCAGTACAGACTTAACGAATCGATCAACGACTGTCAAACGTTTTAATACAAAAATAATGTAACGAAAAACAAAATTCATTTTCCTACCGCTATATTTATTTAACTCTTCATCAAGGTTAAATTATAATTAAAAATTGCCTGAGTTTATTTTTGTCTGCCACGACTTATCATCGATTTCCGTCCGAATGTCTTTAACAGCGTTTTTAATTTTATATTTATTTAACTCCTAAAGATCATCCGATAGGTGTTGGAAAAAATACGAACTGTTTACTCGCGAATCTAATATTAGATAATAGTTTTTGTGTCAATGTCAGCTGTGCAAATGTCATTGCCGCTTGGTTGGTAGCCCGCCATTGCCAAGCCCTGTCGCTATTTGAAGAGGAACTGAGGTAGAAACGGCGGCTAGCAAACATTATTACAATTAATAACAGAATTGGAAAAAGAACGACATGGCTAAAAAGTTTTGTTAAGGTTTAAATTTCAAGTCAAACTCCTCAAGTTAGAGTGAACAGGCTACTTCTGGATATAAGCTCGCTCCATCGTAGACTTTGTCTCTGTCATCTCGGACCTAAACAGAGAACAGAGTCAAGAGCAAATCCATCTTTTATATAAAAATTAATTGCTGTCCGTTAGTCTCGCTAAAACTAGAGAACGGCAGGGTATTTTTTTTTGTTTAGTTCGCTAGAATACAGGGAAGGTATTATAGCAAAAAAAAATGGGTAGGTAAGGTAGCCAGAATAAAAACGGCAAAAAAAAATCAAATTTGTTGTATGGGGAGCCCCCATACAACATATTTGATTTTTATTGCCCTTAAATATTTATTTTATTCGGTTTTTTAGTATTTGTTGTTATAGCGGCAATATCTCTATCACGGTTCTTGAGATACAGCCTGGTGATAGACAGACAGCGAAGTCTTAGTAATATGGTCCCGTTTTTACCCTTTGGGTACGGAACCCTAAAAAAAAGTATCGTAGTTCAAAATAACCCCTCTTAATGAAACGTCAATATCTTTGGTAAAAACTAAATATCAGGGATCCGTACTCAAAGAGACCAACAGAACCCTATTACTAAGCCTTCACTGTCCGCCCGTCCGTCCGTCTGTTCGTCCGTCTGTCTATCACCGGGCTGTATCTCAAGAACCTCAATAGGCAGACAGTTAAAATTATTCACAGAGCACGTGTATTTGTATTACCGCTATAGCAAAAATAAATAATGAAATACAAAAAAATACAATTCAATTTATCGTGCGGTACCCTTCGTGTGAGAGTCCGATTCGCATTTAGCCGGTTTTTATGAAGTTAAAGTCGTTCGTTTGTAGTAGGTGATCTCCGGATGTACTGAACGAATGCTTTGACGTATAGTAACTTGACCAGTATAGTTAACGTAAGTGAATTTTGAATATAAAAACTACAACCCCATATTATTCGCTTACTATCAGGTAACATAGTGGCAAAAGCTTGTCTATCAAAAAAAAAAAATTGTTTGATAATATAATTATTTAAAAATACATCCGGGTTAAGCCGGGCGGGTCATTAGTTTGATATAATTAGAAATTAGATATTACCAAATCCTTGGCTTTTTCAGGGGTTTCTCCCGGTAACCAGATTAGTTTAATTTGTAATGTATATTTGTAATTTATATTGTACAACTTTCATATGCATGCGGTGCTTATCTATAAGTGATTGTTGAACTAATGTATAATAGTTTATTGCAAGCAATTTTTAACATAAAAGCAGTGTAAACAATTGTTGGTGAACCAATAAACAAATGAACTTTACACGCGCAAAGAACGCAAAATTTTCAAAATGGCGTCTATCATTTTATTGCCAAGATTTGTGACCGTCTGTTGTTTTCAGTACGAGTAAAACTTTTGTTTTTGCACAAAACGCGAGAATACAAAAGCAGCAAAAGCAAGTCAGTTTTGTGGAAACAAATATTTGGAAACTAACTGTTTACTACTATAGGTATTTCGATAGAATCCAATCCAATGTAGCTGGAGCTTTTAAGTTCTGTTTCCAAATATTGTAGGTGTATTTATTGGTGTTGTCGGAATACGTTATGCATAGGATTTTAGTTTGGAACTGTGTAACATAGTTTTTTATAGATGTTCGAGCTAGTGTATTTTCTCGTTCAAATTATTCGAGCTAGTGTATTTTTTCAGACTAGCTTTTGCCTGCGACTTTGTGCGAGCATTTCTCGTTATTCCCGTTCCCGTATAGCCTATAGCCATCCTCATGAATGTGTCTGTCATATAAAAAGATAGTTATCCAAATTTGACTGGCAGTTTTTTTTTTACTATTGATTGATAGGCATACGTTTGACCGCTATCTCACCTGATGTTAAGCGATTATGGGGTTTAAGGTGGAGCACGCTTGCCTGGAAGTCACTTATTTCACTTTTGACTTAAAGACTCCCGTTTTACAGACTTAAAGACTCCAGTTTCAGAGATATAAGCGCATGCAAACAAACAAACTCTTCAGCTTTATAATATTAATACTAGCTTCTACAGCGGCTTCGCCCGCGTGATCCCCAGGGAACATATTTCCGAGATGAAATGTAGCCTATGTGCTATTCCAGAGAATAATTTATCTCTGTTCTAAATTTCATCAAGATACGTTTAGCCGTTCTGGCGTGATTGAGTTGCAAACATCCATAACTTTCGCAATTATAACATTAGTTAGAAGTGAGATAAGTTAATAAAATCAAAGGTTTCTTCCTTTTATTAGCAAATATTTTTTAAAAGGAAGTTTTTTGCTTAAAGTAAAATTATTTTGTTTTTTCCTCTCAACAAGAAAGCATCATCTAAAAAATGTTTAGCACGAACCATCTATAAAATGAACATTTTCATAGCGAACGTACCATAACTTAAGCAAGGCGGTTCTTTTTCTGTTCTCCAAAGTAAAAAGAAAACTATTACACCGTGGTTTAAATAAATAATGTTTTACTCAACTCTTCAGCCGTTTGTATTCAGAGATGCTACCTCTCGTCCTACATAAGGCTTTCAAAAGAATAAAAAATAGTCGAAAGTAGGAAAATCGAGACTAAGAAAAGTAACCAAGCTGTAAAAGATTTTGTACCTACTGATTTTCTAAAATTAATAATGAAATGATATGAAAACAACGGAACCCTATTCCTAAGCTGCCCTTTCGTCCGTCTGTCTGTCAGCGGCCTGTATCTCAAGATCCGTAGTAGGTGGATAAGGAATAAAAATTTAATGTAATTAAAAATAAAAGGGGTTCCATACAAGAAACATGTACTTATTTTTTCGGTTTGTGGAAAGGAACTCTTCGCGTAGAGTCCAATTTGCATAATTTGACGAGCAACCTATAACAATAATTTATTCCCGCATAAGTGTTTCTCTGATATGAGTTTTCGACGTAATTTATTTTAATTACATCTATACTAATATTATAAAGCAGAAGAGTTTGTTTGATTGTTTGTTTGTTTGTTTGGTTGGTTGAACGCGCTAATCTCAGGAACTACTGGTCCGATTTGAAATTTGAAAAATTCTTTCAGTGTTAGATAGCCCATTTATCGAGGAAGGTTATAGGCTATATATCATCACGCTAAGACAAATAACAGCGGAGCAGTAATAGAAAATGTGACGCAGACGAAGTTGCGCGGGTCAGCTATGATAGATATGGGCGCTGCTCGGCCAGTACAGCAATTTCGATTTGTCTCGAAGAAGATTGTCAAAATAATGCTCACATTTCCAAGCATGTTTGAGAAAAGTATATTTTCTTACCCCGCATTTCGATAAACTGACGACAAGGCACGGTTCTCATAACGGAGGAAAAATACAAAAAAAATGTTAAACTGCAAGGACAAACGGAACTCCACAAATACTGTAGCGCAACAAAATGTATAAATACGTAATGTTTATGAGATTATACCGCGTATAAGTGATAATATTCGTGAGAATGAACTCCGCAATAAAAACAAGCAGCTGTAAGCCGGGGGTAAGGGAATATCGCACAGATGCCATGAATGCGCGGAATTATAGAGGTGAAAAATGTACCTACGAGTTGTGTAAATACTGCCGAATTTCTCGTGGCAATTATTATGATGGGTTGTGGTAATATTTCGGGATGAACCAACGAAAATTTTGCAATTACGTTATTTTCATTTGATTTCGTTGAAATGATAAACAATTTCACTATTAATTAGCGTTTCCGGCAGCCAGTACAGTTATTAAAGTTCCTGAAACAGTTCCTGGAAGCTGGTAGCGGGCAAAAATGTGAGTGTATTGGATTTTCTGTATGTAATTTTTTGCGCACTGCAACTAACGATCCCTTGTCGATTTGTATTCCACCAATTCGCACTAAGCGTTTCCAAGCGTCTTTCATAATGCGCACGGCTAAGGAATGCAACTGTCTGCCTGCGTCAGTGTGCGCTTGCAACCCTAATTTTTTCAAAGTTAGAGTGAACAGGCTACTTCTGGGTAAGCTCGCTCCATCGTAGACTTTGTCTCTGTCATCTCTGAACTAGACTAGAGTCAAGATCAAAGTCATATCAAATAAAATAAAATGTAATGAAGTAAACATATTGGAAACAGAAAAATAATATAATATCAACATAATTATTTCAATTTGATGTTGTCCAATTTGATCAACATTATTTCAATTTGTTGGTACGTTTATTTTTTTACGATTGTGTTTATTAACTGAAAAAGGAAACGCCCATAGTCAGTAAGCTTGGTTAACGAATCCTAACTACTATTATATATATGAAAGTGAGTTTTCCATTTGTTAAGCTTTCAAGCCTTAATTACTGAACCGACTTTGACAAATTTTGGCATAGTTGCTAAGTTATCTTTAAGATAGGTTTGGACCGGAAAGTTTCCATGTTTTTAACATTATCCAATGCATTTGACAACCATTTCAAGTAACTTACATCCATCTGACTCATCTCCTAAGTTCAGTTTGCTGGCTTTGGGTTTGGACAATAATTGTCGCTGCATGGACACAATGCACAATGGACATCTCTTACATACTTAAAGGCTAGCTACATTGCGGTAAAAACCTGGTTGAATATACATACAACGCCATGACATGTTGTAAATCTACACTTAAAATATTTTTTAACCGACTTCCCAAAAAGGAGCAGGTTATCAATTCGGTTGTATGTTTTTATTTTTTTATGCTTGTTACTTCATAACTCCTACACTTATGAACCGATTTGAAAAATTATTTTATCTGAAAAGATATACTTGCAGATTGGTCCCATTTAAATTTTATGAAAATCGGTTATGAACTTTGGATTTTAAATCGAAATAGCTGGAATTCGTCTACTTGGACGATAGTTTTATGTCATCCAAGTAATCGAAATTGCGTATTTTGTTTTTCTGCGATTTTGCAGTGGTGTTGTTAGGTGTGGGGTACCACTAAAAAGTGAAAAATAAAAAACTTTTTACAAAAAAATACAACCGACTTCCAAAAAAACAACTACAAAGTAAAAAATTACTTTAATTTCGGAAGTCGGTGTCAAAATACGAAGAAACTAACAAAAACACCGACTTCCGAAAAAGTTTTTTTTTGTAACACACCAGAACAGTCACAGCTAAAGTGGCATATTGCGTATACATTTCTATCAAAACTACAAAAAACAAAAACCCTCTGATGACATAAAACTTATACTAGCATCCACACAATGTAGATTGCGATCCCCTAGAGTTGGTGGCTCAGCCTAGTGCGTATGTGAAGCCAAATAAACGAAGCCATACCGCGCCGTAATATCCACTATATTACATTCTAACATGGCGCCCATTCCAATGAAAATTCAGAGATGAATCCAATGACATTCATTCGAATACTCTCGGTTTATTTGTGAGGTTGTTTTATGTTGTTGTCAGGCAAAATATGTATTAAATAGTTGGCGGCCTATGGCCTTTTTAGGGTCCTAACATCCAAACGGAACGCCTTAACGATCACCCGGGTGTCTGTCTGTCCGTTTGTCACAGCCAATATTCTCAGAATCTATAAGGTTCACGGACACATTTGAATTTCGGTGACCCAAACCAGCACACGTTATGTTAATAAAATTAAATAAAGTTTGATTATGAGGAACACATTTGGAGGACAAAGTAGAAAAAAAAACATACCGAAAACACCATTTATTATGAGGGTTTCAATTATATATTTTATCATTCTTTTAAAATAAATAGTTTTGAAGTTATTCATGAAATTAGAGCAAAATGACGATTCTCACCGTCACCCTTTTCTCCGAAACTATATAAGCCAAAAAAATTCAAAAATGCAGTTAAGGGTGTATATTCCGTCCACTAGCGCCGCCAATCGTTTTTTATTAATTGTGGTAAATTTAACACGTAGATAAAAAACCGCTCTGTAGTGCACTGAAGAAATGTATCTATTATTTTTTGACAGCTATTTTTAATACATAACTCATGGCTAAATAGCCAAAACGGCAATTATTGCTAAAAGTGGCCACTTTTAGCAAAAATATCGACTTTGGCAACTATTTATGTTCTAAAGTACAAAACATATATAACTCTCAAAACATAATAAATACATTTCTTCAGTGTACTACAGAGCGGTTTTTTATCTACGTGTCTTCAATTTACCACAAATAATAAAAAACGATTGGCGGCGCTAGTGGACGGAATACACGCTCTTAATAGACTTTCTTAATAGTAACATTGTTCGAAACCCTTTGAACGCGAGTCCGATTCACACTTGGTCAGTTTTTATGAGTGGACTCTCGGAGATTAACCTATGAGGTTGACGTGTGCTCAATCGGATTTATCTATGCGGCCATAATAAAAGCTAAAATTAGGTCCTTACTTATGAGTTATGGTGTTCTGATTCTGGCTTACAAGAGTTGCAGTGGTTGGGAATACTGCGAGTTCCTTCACAAATAGAGTTAATTTACTTCTATTGTAGGTACTTGCATACACAATCCCACGAGCTAGTGATGCACTCAAGCGGGAATGCAGTCGATTTGTTTTGTCTCGTCTGATAATTGTTTTACTCTCTCGCTAAACTAACTCCGGGAGTCGTCGAACTCAAATTAATCGTAGTGTCGTTTGTACTTGCGGTTAGTTTTTACATAGGTGTCCATTTTTGCAACGAAGTTGATTAAGTGATAGGTTTGTGGCACAAAAAAAGTAACTGAAATTAACTTTGATTTTCGTGATAGCGGAAAGAATAAAAAATATCTAAATAAATTAAATATTGGTGGAGCATAACTTTGGAATTGACGGAATATCTTACGCCCATTAAAGCTTGTAGGTACCACCGTACCAAAAATGGAGGTTGAGTTACGTACAACACGCCTATGATCGGAGGATCCGCCCTTTTCAATGGCGGTTGCGGGACTTTCCACACTGTTCCGCATACCTCCTAACACAGGTAATATTACCTACTGACACTTCAGCTAAGCTAAATAATAGAATATGCTTGTGTCTGGTGTGGTTTAGCGTAAGGTAGCTTTGATCTAGGTTCGAGCCACGAACCACAGCACAGTGTACCTAATATAACCAACTCGAATATCACAGAGAATCTGTGACACAGATATGAGAATTTCCAACGGCTTCTGAGGGCGGACGCAATGCAATATGGCGCAAGCATATCTTTTGTAAAGCGGTTACTACAAAACATACATTTGATAGACCAAAAACTCGTGAATCGTCATTATTTTAAAAGAGAAACACACTCAAAAGCTTACAGAGAAAATGTTCTCACTGTCGCAGACAATTGTTGTCAATAAAAAATGACATCATTTCATAGTCACATTGTCACGATAACTGTCTGCGGGAAGTTTAAAGTGATTGCAGACAGTTGCAATGTGACTGATTTTTTGTACCTATATATTATGGATATCTGCGGAAGTCTTTATTATATTGGTTGACTAACAAATAACCTTATACACGAACGTTGATCATCAAAACACGACAAAAATGGACAGCGCAGCCATTTTTGTGGTGCGTAACGACTTCAGTATAGGCACATTATTGGTCGCTCTGGTCAATAAATATGCTATTATGAGCAGATCCGCGCTCCACACTATATTTAGCTGTTCGCTGCATCCAGCGGATGAGTGATCGATTTTAAAGCGTTGAATGATATCACTGTGTTCAAAATAATAAAGAATGTTGTTGCTGTTTTTATAGCTGACGAGCTCAGCTTTTAAATCGCAACTAAGTATACTGTATACACTGTCTACACTACACATTCTGCACAGGCAAGTGGCTAATTTGTATCTGAAAAGCGGATTTTTCTTAACTTCAGAAAGATTTAACAATGAAATTCATTACGAAACAAACAAACATTAGTTGCCAACACAGACCACAAAATTAATAAATAATTTAAGATTTTGGAAGACTTGACTTCTAGGAAGATTAGATGATCTCCTGATTTCCTATGCTTATACAAGCAGAAAGAGGCATACTGCACATGATAAAACCACACGCTACAGTGTTCCGTGACACAGGATTTGTTGTTCAGTGCAGGACCATCTATAATTCCACAAACATCGTCGCTCAAATGCTACTCATGAAATTCTCGGCAGCATGCAAGTTAATAATATAGATCCTCGTACAATGACTAGATTGACATAAGCTACCATGGAAAGGACATGCTGGAATAATGCGCTACATTATGTACAAAAACACTACTAACTAACAACACTAATTCCCATTAAAAACATTCATACTGCTTCCTTCTAAATTACATATCTCATATCTTCGATTATTCAAAAGAACTTTTATTTTATGCTTTTTATTTTCTAGAAAGATATTATGAACAATGATTAAGTTTTAGTTAGGTAACCTGCCGTCAATTCGGTCGACATCTCACCGTGATCACTTAGGTGGAATGAACGACAAGTGAGCTGTCATGCTATCTTGTTTGTATAGTTTGACAGCTCACTTCACCTAAGTGTACACGGTGAGATGTCGACATTAGACAGGCTGCAGGTCCCCCTATCACAAACTTGCATTTTCGCACACTAAAGTGGCGAATCATCGCTTTATGTAGAAATTAGAAGTTTATTTAAAGGTTTGTTATTAATTTATTTAATTAATATTTATTGAATTTTTATTTCTTATTAATAAGTAGGATGTAATTTGGTATACATTTTACGCAATAAGGAGAAACTTGCAGTTCATTCTGGGCATTTTTAGTAGTCATATTGATTTGAATTGTATGTTCTTACGGATATTCATATCTTATTTCAAATTACTGAGACCGCTATGAACTAAACCACTATAAGGAATATTATGTAATATTTTTCTTTTAATTTTGTTAGTACAGTAATCCAGTCCACGAACTCGAAAAAGAGCTTTAGCACATTTTGTGAGAAACTTACTTTGAATTTTGGCTTTTTACAAATAGATAAAAGAAAAATGCGAAAAGAGAGGCCGCTACGAACTTTATTATACTATTCTCAATTTCTAAATAAGCCAAAGATGTCAAATTATTTCACTTTCTAAGAATTAGAAAGCCAAAGTTGTCATTTAACGTAAACACACAGTCAAATTATTGTAATAGGTCTCTTAAGAATCCTATGTACTAAGGTTACTGTATCTGTGTGTATTTTTGTATTAGTTTTTCTAATGAAATAGTTTTCTCTCAATTACAACGACAAGTCAAACCTGTTAATCTGCACACCACTAATGTCGAAATGGAAACCAACTTTTACGTCACAAGAATCATCAACTAAAATTTCATAAAACAAAAGAAACTCTAGAAGTCTCCATTCACATTCTGCTTATCGCGAGCAATCTAAATAAGTATGGTCATCTTAAAACTTAGCTTACGACTGTTGTATCGAAATAATAAAACCACCTACAAGAAGACAAGTCCGTAAACTTGAGTTTTAGTAGAGAAATTAAAACGACTTTGTTGCAAGACATCTCAAGAACACGTGCACTCACATTTTATATGGAAGTAAAGCGAATGGGTTTCCGCGGACATTTCAACATGGACATTTAATTCTTCTGAAGTTATTGTTATGACCGTGTTAGACAAGGTTTATTGTACACGTGTTTCTTGTCTATGTATTTCTTACTAGCTCATGCCAGGAACTTTGCCCTCGTGTATGCTGAAATATATGGGGATATTAATTTAACAAGGGGACATTAATATTCACGGGTTCAAAAGTATACTTTGTCCTAATCCACGGCATGGTCTACGCGCATACCAAGTTTCATCAAAATCTGTTCTGGTGTACGGCGTTTAACCGGGTTAGGTAGAGTTCTTTTACTGGTCTTCAAACATTCATCTACCTTAAAGACACCTGTCAGGGTTGCAGAATTTGTTCGGAAGAGTCACCGCGGCCCTGGAATGCAAAGGGCATTAGGAGGAACACGGATGGGTTTTAGTCAGTAAGAGTCTTACACTCCCTTCCGCTCCACCTAGAGCTGAAGGAGCCATTAAATGTCTTACCATAATTTAAAAAAAAACCTTAAAGACACAAGTAAAGACATTGCATGCATGAATAGTGCTGGTCTGTGTGTGACGTCACGTACGCCTTACGGTGCATATCAGCTGTTCGTTTTTCATTCTAATAAAAATAATAAACAAAAGTTAAATTGAGTATAGTTTACATTAGCCAATTACACTGTTATTACACAGCAATATTAGATAACATAACGTTAACTTTGTACGTATAACGACGAACCGATGATTTGAGCTCCCTTAGTTCTAAGTTTGAGCTACACGATAACTGGCAAATGCTTACACTGTCTGCACAGGTCCACTCAAATCTGTGCGGTACTTTCCTCAAAATACCACTTCAGACATTAACCTACATGGTTCTCATATGATTTGACCAGTACGATTGTATGGACTTTGACCTCTGAGTCGGTGTTTCTTCCCAGAGCAGTCAGCTGGGAATCGCCGGCCTCATCTAGTTTAAAATGACCAAAAAAGATTGAAATGTAAAAGTGTTATTTGCAACCTACTTACAAAATAAATATCATTTACCATTGAAGCAGCTGGCAGCGGATGGATACGGACTGCTCAAGACCGGGATGGATGGTGCTCTTTAGGGGAGGTTCAGCAGTGAACGGGAATTGGCTGCTACGATGATGATGAAGATGAACTTTGTACGTTATAAGAACTTTTACTCAGTTTATGGTGTACAGCTGGTGGTGGAGCTCGTGGCTAAATAATAACAGCCGCACAGGTCGATCTTCAAGGTTCAGCAACGCTTGCCGAGGTTGGTCTGTGGATGGGTGACCATCTTAACATGCCGAGTGTCCTCCATGCCTCGGAAAGCACGTTAAGCTGTTGGTCCCGGCTGTCATTTGGAGATCTTTGGCAGTCGTTACGGATAGTCAGAAGCCAGAAAATCTGACACCAGTCTTGCCAAGGAGTACCGTGTTACCCAGTTATTGGGTTGTGGAGGTCTGGTAGGCAGCCGTTCCACGTAAAATTCTGGTATTCAGCTGAATCCGGTTTGACTGGAAGCTGACCCCGATATAGTTGGGAAAAGGCTAGGAAGATGATGATGGTGTACATCTGGTCTATTCTGTGAACGTCTCACCTTGTAAACGTAGGTGGGTGGAGGGAGCATAAGTGAACTGTTATATCATCTTGTTTGTATGGATTTAAATCACACCTCATGTTCGCTTCACTTAAGCTTTCACGGTGAGAGGTCTACAGAATACCTTTGTTGGGCCTACACAAGATAAAATAAATCATTATAGTATTTTTTTTTTAAATTACGTTGCCTCACTCTAGGAATTTCTCCTGTATTGTAAGCGTGTTTACAAACATATAAATACACAAACAGCAAGACCCGGAACAGCTATCTGTAGGCCATACAAATATTTGATCCGTGCGGGAATTGAACCCGCGACACGCAGCGCAGCAGTTAATCGCTCAACCACTGCGTCAACCGAGTCGTCAGTTATGTTTAAGTTATTCATTAATCTCTTATACATTATCATGTCATAGGTAACAACTATCTTATATCGACCTTTGTTTGTATCTTCACGTTCAACTTGATCTTACTCAAAGTTCACATAGTTGTTGACACGATATGAAATAGTTTCGACAACTATCCTGACTATGATACAAGTTTCACTCATGTTGAGCTAAGTATGCTCTAGTTTTTTATGTTTTAATAATGCTGAATGCTAGGGCAGTTTGATAAAATAGTGACTTTTTGAATAAAATATTTTTTTTTCGGCAAAAAACGTTTTGGTCCTCAACATTATCTTCTTCTAACTGGATACATTTAGTCCAGCGAGTTTCGAATTTTAATATTCCTTTTAAAAAATAGGTATTTTCGAGGCCTTCAAAATAGGTGGTTTGTTTCGGTGATGACTTCGTTCGGGCCCAATCTATAAATAAAGAAATAGTCGCTGGGGGCTAAATCTGTAGAAAATGCTAGATGGGGTAGCAGTTCGTAGCCCAATAAAATTTATGTCATGGTGACCAAACACGTGTGCACCCGTGAATTTTTGTGATAGAACAATACATTTTACTTCGCCAAATGCGGTCGTTTTTGCTTCAAATCAATATCAAATCTGTCCAAAAGCTCTAAATTAATTTACCAGTGATCGTTTTATCTTTTCCAAGGTAATTGATACGATCGACACCGTGTGCATCCCAAAAAATTATGGCCATGGCTTTGTTGGCCGACAAACAATTTGACCTTCTTTGGCGTACCTACGTTCACTTCGAAAAACCCACTGTTTTGATTGATCCTTGGGATTTGGTGTATTGTGATGTATCGATGTTTCATCAACGTTTATGAACCGGCGCAAAAACTTGTCCGGATTACGACTGAACATCGCCAAACAACCCTATCAAGTGGCCACACGGTTTCGCTTATGGTCGAGTGTAAGTAATCGCGGTAGCCATCCCGCGGATAGCTTTTTCATATCAAAATATTCATGTTAAATGTGATGCACCCGCTACGTTGAGATGCCTACAGCCTCAGCCACCTCACGCACTTTCGTTCTCCGATCGTCTAATATATTCCATGATTCACCAACAATAGAAGGGATCTGGCGCTCGGCGGCCGCTACCGCGGCACGCTCGCTTCGCTCGCTCGCCTTCGCGCGCTAATGGTCATGGTTCTAACCTAACCTAACCCACATGTTTCACCAGCCATAGAGGGGATCTGACGCATACACGTTACTATAGAATTTGAATATTATACTAACTGAATATTAATTTGCTCGCTAAGATTTGGTGATCATTTACTAAATTTGGTGGTCGAATACAATTTAAAGTGGAGTCGTGACTATAATAGCTGGTACTATTGTATTTTTAGACTTTATTTTTCTGGTGTTAAATAGATATTTTTGGTTACAAAACTAAGGGTATCAAAGCATTTTATGGTGGTCATTATATTTATCCCCAATTAAAATATTATAAAGATTTATAACATTCTTACCGAATTTGCCATTATCCGGTGACAGATACATTTAATTAGGAAAACCAAAAATTTTGATGAAAAGTTTGGTAAATTAATTCTTATCACTTTGCGTAGTGAACTCCACTACGATAGGCGCCAAATAAACTTGCAATAAAGTACATTGACCTTTCCCTAATATTCGTTCGTAAATACCCAAAAAATAAATTATGAACCGTTTTTCATTACTGGAGAAAGTAGAGATCACGATAGAGAAGATGATTCAGGACAGGTTTATGTCTTTATTTCTGTTTTTTTTTTTTATATTAAGAGTCCTATTACGAATCGTAAATGCTCGTTTGCAATAGACGAAGTTACGTTGGTCTGCGTTGGGAGTACATCTTTAGTCTGCGAAACAATTTTAATACTTACTAGTCTGAATAGGATTATAGTTTATTTGGGCGCTCGCGCGAGACTGAGGAGCGCACGCGCTGAATTGACGCAGAATGATTGTATAGTACTTTAATTTTATTTATTGTAATTTTGTTTTATTATATTGACAAACGAAAACTTATGAAACGTATTCATTGTAGATTGCAATTTTATATCATAATAATTTATTTGATAAAATTGTTTTTATTTGGAATATAATGGACGCTGAATCAAGACATTTCTGGCTTAAAATAGGATTTCTTTACGTTTTTTTCCGTGAAAACTCAAGGAATTTAAAGAAATTCTAGAACTCCAATAAACAAGTAAAACATTCAACTTACCTTTTAGTAATTTCAGCTTTTAAAAGAATTGATTGTAACAATGTGAATTAGACCGTCAAAGTTCCATCGCCGACATTTTTTCTTGCAAACTGAGTTCGTAAAATATTTATAGTAAATTACACGAAAAGAAAAATGAAAATGTGTAACTCCAACTTACAATAAAGAGACTGGCACTATCGTTATTCAGGATCAAATAATTAAAATATCTTACTGCTGCTGAAAATTACAGCGTCAAAAATCATGAATTTCCGTAAAAAATGTAATAGGACTCTTAAGAAAGTTAAATATATGTAGGTCAATGACCGTTATTGCACATTTATCTGGCACTTTATGTAAATTACATGTGGCAAATAGACCACGACGTTTTAGGATGTTGGCACTGTAGGTGTTACTGATACAGCTCGAAAACGATAGCCCATTATATCTTCTGGCTGTACTTACTTCCTAAACGCCCTTCAATTTTTGCGTATTCTTATTTGAAAAGGTATTTTAGAGTATTTAGATTTCAGTATGTTTAAAATTCTTCCGTTTCTGCTGAGTGACTGACAGACAACGCACAGCCGAAACTACTGTATTGTTTAGAATTCCAAGAAGGGAAGAAAATTCATATTAAAAGAGTGCAAAAAAAAAAAAATCTTCTAGCGGCATACGAGTTCTAATGCTTACAAATATGTTGGAGTCGGCTTCCAGTTCTACCTGAAATCTACAACTGAGTGGCCAGTACAGAGCTCAGCAGCTTTGCGTATCTCTAGATCCCAGGCTCTTAGGGAATACGATATCCCAGTCATCAGGGCTTCTCACTCCTCAGAACGACTTTCAAAGGTCTACGGTTAGCAGATGGGATCAATGGCATAAATTGCTTTCCGGGGTACGGTATCAAAATGGCTGCCAACAAAGCGTTGTAGAAAATCAAAAACCATATTTTATAGCAGTCCCTCACATTTTCTAACGTTTCAGAATTAACAACTGACGAAGGTCCCTTTCAACACAAGCGAACATTACTAAGCGGTTTTGGTAACACGTATAACCTTTTAAAAAGCCCACAGTACATGGTTGTGATTCCATTACTTTTCATTGTCTCACAAACTGAATTACGAAGGGTTATCAAACAAAATGGTGGCTGAATCGGCAATACTTCATTTTGATATAGCGAGGTCGGTGTGGGCGGCCATTTTAGAAACCTATTATTGTTTACGAATAGAGAGCAGAGGCTAAAAGTTGTTTTTAGGGCGTTTGATGAAAAGTTTTGTGTAGATAGACTGGGTCTAGACAAGATCAGGGAAAACATTCTGAAGTTGTAGATAAACACCGATACTCAAACATATTCTGTGGACCTCAGCGTCTACAGTGCCATGCCATGCTTTCAGTCATTTTATGAATAAATAACTGACCCTCGCAACTTCGTCAGCATCACATTTTTAGGGTTCTAAACATCCGTAAAAAACGAAACCCTTATAGGATCAGTCGGGTGTCTGTTTGTCCGTCTATCACAGACAGTTTTCTCCGGATCTACTTGACCGATTCTATGGGCTTTTGTGATCCAAACACGGACGCGTTACGTAAATAAACATTTTTTTAGTACGGGGGTCACTTTCAGGGGTCAAAATTATTATTTTGTTATGGAAGGGAGGAGTCTTCTAATACAGGCATTGTTTGCTTAAAAAAGAAGGCCCCAATCACAAACGAATTGTGGTAAACTTGTTAAAGAATATAAAAACAATTTCAAATTTGAAACTAGAAAATTAAAATAAAGTTTTTAAATGTATGTAGTTTTCTCATGTGACATATCAATGAAAGGGCTTACTATGAGGAGGGTTTAAATTATATTTTTTTCAAAATTTTAAAATAAATTATTCTGAAGTGATTCAAGAAATTAAACCAATAATGACCATTCTCTCCTAAAATTTTGTAAAAATGCAGATAAAAGTTCTATAACTAAAGACTACAGGAGAATCTATAAAAAGTATGTAGTGTTAAAATAACATGTTAAAAAGTTCAATTCGTTCGGAACCCTTTGCACGCGGATCCGACTTGCACTAGGCCAGTTTTTCATTAATGCTCCGCTTTTTTTGGTCGTAGATTGATGTTATATAACCTATAGCCTTCCTTGATAAATAGGCTTTCCAACTCCAAAATAACTTTTCAATTCGAACCAGTACTTCCTGGAAAAAACGCGTTCAACCAAACACACAAATTCTTTAGCTTTACAATTTCAACGATAGATGAGGAATGCAAGAAAATTACGTTGAGACAACACTCCTCATGGCAAAAAAAAACAGAAAGCAAAATGTTTCCCTATACTTACATCTCACCAGCTAATACTTTAAGCGACAATTTAAAAAATATATTTTGTTCTAAAACCTTCTGACACCGATCGCTTGGCCGGTGAAGCAGAAAAAGCCATCAGCGGTGCGCGCGATGGCGACGAGAAAAAAAAATAGGGGCCGATTGAAAATATATTTTCTTCCTACTTTTTTTCTTTTCTCGTCAAATTAACAGGTATTGAGAAGCTGATGATATTCTTATAGGTGAGTTTGGAAAAATGAAAAATATTTTCTAAATTGAAAATGGGTTTTTCTTTACGAAAACTTTATTGTATTCTTATGGCATTCAATCCGCCTTTGTTTTTTTATGTGCGGTAAGTGTAAATAAATAAACATTTTTGCAGTGGTAATTGGGATTATATTTTATTAGCCCGCGACTTCGCGCGCTTGACAAATTAAATTATATACTAAAACCTTCCTCGACAACCACTTCCTCCATTGGTAAAAACCGCATGAAAATCGTAGAAGTAGTTTTTGATTTTATCGCGAACAGACAGATAGACGCAGCGGAGGACTGTATTATAATATATGTAGAGATAGTGAAGTCTAGTCTTCTAAATCAAAATCTTTGTTTATGTGTTAAGGTTTTTAACAGTTCGCGTTTGACCACAACCCGTCGACGATGGAGCACGTTTTTTTTTTTTTTTAGGGATGGGGAATCATCCAATGAATCCTCCCGCTCTGTCGTCACTAGACGGACGGACGGCGAGCCACCCATAGCTCGCCGTCCACAGGCCCGCGCCTGCAGTGGCCAGAGGTCACCAGGTGGTGGCCCCCGACGCCCGCGGCGTCCACCACGGCGACGATGGAGCACGCTTGCCTAGAAGTAACCTATCCACTCTTGATAAGATACCTGTGTGATTCTACCAACCTACCAACTTCCGATCTGATACCTACCAAACCCCTGTTTGGGTTGTACAAAGCAGAATTCACAGGGATTATGGTACCATTTGCCCAAGTTCGGAAATATTAAATTTCACTATATTTTACGTGAATAAATTCACTCACATGTGACATATTAACTTGCAAGTTAATAAGTATCGTGCAGTAACACAGCCTGTCAAAATGACCCCTTTGTATGGCTTCATCGGACGACCAATCATTTTTCCAATTATCAACACAAAATGGCCAGTAGGTAATAATAGGGCTTCCTGCAAACGCCGCAAATATGCGATTATTTCGCGTAGGAGTATATTCAATGGCACAGACTATATAACAGACTAGAGACGCCATCATATTTGTGACTTTTCGATATCCCTGAGCACAACTCGTGAATGTCAAATTCCTGTTGTATAATTGCTTGATACTCAAGTTCATGACATCGACCACGTATTCTTTAATTTTGTTGTTTGGACAATATTTATGGCATGGTTTAAACTGTCGACCAGATTTTTTAAAATAAAAAGCAATAGATTTGGATTATTTTTCGACTGTGAAAGAATATTAAATTAAATTAAATTTATTTGTCAGTATTAACATCTTATGACTAGTGTTAGTAAGTACAAAAACAAGATTGAAAATCAAACAACAAAGAAGGTGTCTGAAGCAGGAAGTGCACAGAATTTATTGTTTTCTGCACATTCTCACTCAGACGTTAGTAGGTAAGGAATAAGCTACCTGACCAATCTCCCCACGTAATGCCTCAGAACTCTCTACCGCTGTTCTCAGGATATTATGCCATTTTATCAGTAACGCATTGAAGTTCTGTTCTGAATTGTCCTGGGCCGCCAATTTGAATGAGTACCTAATCGGTGACGTTGGCTGATACACTTGGTTCATAGCAGTGCCAGCCGAAGCAATTCCGAGCTCTATAGTCAGTGGTTACTGCCTACTGCACTCAACACACTCGCAATTCTGTGGCCATTTAAAATCGTATGAATCACTTTTTTGCTTAAAAATTGATTGAAAGCTGTATTGATTCAATGTAGATACTGATTGATGAGACATGATTGATTCACATGCTCAATATAATATCGAATCTCGATTTGATTGGAAATCGGTGTTACCGCTAATGTATATTTGAGAGGTTTTTTCCGATTCATTTTTTGTGTCAGATATTTGGTTTATTCACTTCTAGAATATTAGACAATCGCATTTCCTGCGAGACAAATATTTGGTATCTTCCATTTTTTTTTAATGTATTTGCTTTTGACTCTCATTTAGATCAGAGGTGAACGAGACCAAGTCGACGATGGACTGAGCTTACCCAGAAGGAGCCTGTTCACTCTAACTTTGAAGAGATTAGGGTCGAATGCATTTGGAAACACAGACGCAAGTAGAGAGTTCCACTCTTTTGCTATGCGCATTATAAAAGACGTTCCACTATAGCCAATTTTCCCCTTCCAATTTGAACCAGCCACCAGTTTACGATCGCCAAACCAACCAGTCTTATGCTTTGACTCTTAAGCTAAATTAAAGTACCTAAGCTCTTAAACTAATATACTCAAGTCAAAGTCCAACAGATTCTCTCAGAAAGCGTACCAAAGAGACGCAGTAACTCTTAAAGTCACTGCTAAGTATCCTGACGGGCTAATCTTCTAAACTAGTTGCACTTTTTTGTGTCCAATGCGCGAACCATCTCGCTTTCCTCCATCTTAAGGCACGTTTAGACGAGGAGAGTTTCTTGCCACGATTAAGAGAATATTGAATGTGTTCGAGGCTAAATTGTAACAAACACACAGGTCGCCAAGTTCATGGATCGCTGGTTGAAGTCAGTCGGACCGTCGAAGATATTTAATAAGTAGTAGATATTTTCTTAACTATCATTGACAAGGTTGTGGAAGAAAAGCTGTCGATTGATTCGCCAGATTGATAAGGTCAATATTAATCACAGTTGCAATTGAACATAGATTTGTAATCTTTACACATTATAATATAAAGTTACTTTTCACGCAACGGATTTTTAATAAAATTTCTATCGATACTTACAGTGATTGAAAAGGTTGGTTTAATTTCACCCTGAAATTCCTGCAGGAATGGGAAAAATGAGATATGCGCGAACGAAATCATAGGCCAAAGCTAGTTCCACATAATTGAATGCGAGTTTTCTCGCTTGTGTAAAATCACCTGAGTGAAATGATCACCGAGTCTTGCCGATATTTATCTTTAGTCGTGCGAGAAAATTTCCTCATGTGAAAACGCCTTTAGCTCGTCTTCGCTCGGTATACTTTGTAAAAGCTAACTGCAACCAGCGATCCCACTTTTACGAGAAGCGGTAATATAAAAGTAAGTCGCCTTTTCTCGACTTTTTAAAGCTAATATTAAAATCGAGTTCTTTTAGCATCTGAAAAGGCTACAGATGTAGGTATGATACTTAAAAACCCTTTGTTTTTTGTGGAGTTTGTGTGTGACAGAAATCTTTATATTTTTAAGAGTAAAACTTGTTGGGTAACTTAACACACTCTTTTTTGTCATTAAGTTCAATTTGCTTTCTAACAAAACGATGCGTTAATAACGTGATAATTTAATTAAACCCATTCTGATCCCTAATAGATTTGGGCCGATCTTCTTCTTCGAAATCTATACAGGGTTATTTGTAGGTATAGTTTTTAGGGTTCCGTAGCCAAATGGCAAAAACGGAACCCTTATAGATTCGTCATGTCTGTCTGTCTGACTGTCCGTCCGTATGTCACAGCCACTTTTCTCCGAAACTATAAGAACTATGCTGTTGAAATTTAGCAAGTAGATATATTCCGTGAACCGCATAAAGATTTTCACACAAAAATAGAAAAAAAAACAATAAATTTTGGAGGTCCACATACTTAGAACTGAAACTCAAAATAAATTTTTTTCATCAAATTCATACGTGGGTATTTATGGATAGGTCTTCAAAAATGATATTGAAGTTTCTTATATATAATTTTTTTCTCAACTGAATAGTTTGCGCGAAAGACACATGTGTCCCCCCCCCCCTTTAACTTCTAAAATAAGAGAATGATAAAAATAAAAAAGTGAGGAGCTCGTGGCTAAATAATAACAGCCGCACGGGTCGATGTTTACGGTTAAGCAACGCTTGTCAAGGTTGGTCTGTGGATGGGTGACTATATTAACATATCGAGTTTCCTCCGTGCCTCGGAAATTACGTTAAGCCTTTGGACCTGGCTGTCATTAGTAGACCTTTGGCAGTCGTTACGGATTGTCAGAAGCCAGTAAATCTGACTCCAGTCTTGCCAAGAAATACGGTGTTACCCAGTTAATGGGTTGTGGAGGTCTGGTAGGCAGCCGCTCCACGTAAAATACTAGTATTCAGCTGAATCCAGTTTGACTGGAAGCCGACCCCAATGTATTTAGGAAAAGGCTAAGCAGATGAATCATTATTTTTTTAAACAAAAAAAAATAGCCCAGTTTAGATATATCTACAAAATTTATTTTAAAAAATTCCATTATAAAATCGATCACTAACAAATCACACAACACCAATGCCAAAAAATATTTGCTCCCTGCACCCGTGATTTATAACCTAGGATCTCAAACATTGTGACCGCTGTATTGACCAGCACCCGTACACAATGCTAGTAACACGATGGGTTTTATATTTCACGACCGAACGATGCGTTCGTTTCCAATTTCGAGTCACAATCATAAATTGCTGTTACTGGGGACATAAAAAGACGAGTGTTTCTGTTGAAGATTTATTCTATGCTATGTGCCAAAGTTTCAGGCAGAGACCTATGTCCCAAAGTTTCCGACAGAGACCCTCGATTAGTTAGTTTTGTACTCTGGGGTTAAACATTCTTCTGAGGGCAATTCTAGGTACTAATTTTAAAACAGCTACAGCTGCAGCAGCATTTGCAACTCAATCGCAATCTGTCGTCAAAAATTTATGATAATTAATAGGGAATATGCACAAAAAAAATATTTATGATCTAAACACTTTATCTAAAAATATGCAAAAATATATTACTAACAGTGGAAATAGAATCAAAATTGCTCGAAAAACAAACGAGATGTAATTATTTTAAACAAATATATCTGTCCCTCTCGCGAAAACGCTGTTTTCTATGGCAGATGTATAGACGTCACGTAATGTGACGTCAAATTCCATGTTGGACTTCTCGTTCTAAAAGTAGGGAGAGGGGGGTACAGTGGACCGTGGGGCACAGTGAATCCACTTATATAACTCCTTGTCTATCGACTACACACACACCACAGGCCGATGTAACGCGCGCTCTGATAGTTCCCCCTCCCGACTGCCAGTGCCCCTGACGCTCTCGCTGTGGAAGCACGTGTGGCTGCCATTTCACAGCCCGTAAGTACTAAATCTATTTTTTTCACAGTATTTATTGAATGTTCTATACTAAAAACTATTTGATATTGTGTTAATATGATTAGATTTCCTAAATAATGATTTAATAAGGTCTCAAAATAATGTGGTGCGCTTTTAGTTTAGGTTAAGTTAATCGTAAAAATGTGTTTCGTTTTCAACTAAGGTGTGTTGGGGGACAGTGGACTGTTTGACTCTGGGGTACAGTGGACTGCGGCCCACTGTGCCCCATACTGATATTATGTACCTACCTAACCTAATTTGGTAATTGTTTCAGGCCAACAACATGGTCCGGAACCGTACAAGAAAAACTAATATAGGTCTCGTTAGTCAGGACCAGATGAAGAATGCGATCGATCTCATTTTAGAAGAAAATAAAATTAGGAAAGTGACTGCACTAAAGAACATTCCGTACACAACTTTACAAAGATATTACAAAAAGGTGGTCACAAGCGATGCTGAACAGCGATTAACACCCAATTAGGTACGCAGTTAACAAAATATTTACTGATGAACAGGAGCAGTCACTAGTCGACTATCTCGTCACATGCAGCCAAATGTTCTATGGTCTGAGTTGGTCGGAACTAAACGGCAACAACAGGTCTATAAATTTAATCTAGACTTTTCCCGCTTAAATTTGTGATAATTGTTTTAATTTTTTTTTTGAAGTCGGTTGTATTTTTTTGTAAAAAGTTTTTAAATAAAAAAATCGCGTGCATGTTCCCTATTAAGGCTTTTTTGACGGTTATAGATTGACATGTGAATGCGATGCAAATGTGATAATTAGTAGAATTGGCCCTCTGATGGTGTTGTCAAATGGACACTCGATCAGAGACAACGATGGTCAAAAAAATACGAGGGTGTCAACCTACTTTTTAGACTTTTTGACAGGGTTACATAAGTGTGCACTCTAGATACATCAGAGTGTCAATTCTACAAATAATTATTATTCAATTTTTACATTCGCATGTCAGTCGCGATCTGTCAAAAATATACAGAAAATGCGGATTTTTTTACAGATAGCAGTGTAAACGTTGCTTAAAAATGAGAAGAATTGGCCCTTAGGTAGTTAATATCCAACTCTCTGGCTTTTGACGATCGTTTTTGTCGTTTTTATCTAATAGATTGTAACTATTTTTAGGGTCCCTTGTAATGTAAAGGATTTATGACGGCCACACAACGGCCACAAAATACTAATCAGAAACAAATAAGTCTCAAATAGATACCTACACAACTTATTTAGTTCTTAATACTTATGACTGCAAAGAATTACACGTAACCGTATCGAACATCGAACAATTGATCAGGAGGTGCTGACTCGAGAGGCTGTACGGAGCGAAAATATTGCCGAAGCGTATACCCAGCCTCAGCATAGCAGCTTTGCATGCAAATGTTTGGTTAAAATATAAATACATGCACATAGGCTGCAGCAGGACCGATTTCGCAGACGTGGGGCGCCTCCCTCTAAGATACAGACGGTAATGGGAAATTCCAACGCCATGTTGGCTTAACTCTATATATTGAAAGCGTAATCGTGTATCCAATCTAGTCACCCAGCTGTATTATGTGTTTTTATTGATTGACCAAAAATCAACCTGTTGCTGTCCGGAGGTTAAAATATTTTTTCAGCAATTGTACCTCGTAGCTGTTACCTTTCCTTATCCACTTTTGATTTGTGTTTCCTACTTCCCTAGGAATTATCTCCTCTGCTCCTTATGCCTCTCGAAATACGATTAATAAGTCAAATTGTAAGAGTTTGACCCCGTATCATTTCGGTAGCCCGTGTCATCTTATAATTTTTAGACAGATGAATAATTTTTTTAACGCCATAGCGTGCAGCATTCCGTGTAACCGTCAATCTTCAATGTTCCATACATTTCTAGTAAGGCCAGCTACGTGAAGCGTTGGCAAGACCATGTCGAACGCCTGAACTAATTGGCTACCCCCTTAGTTAAGAGGCCATTTGTATGCGTGAGGATTACCCAATTAAAAACATCTATCTGTAAGTCTTCTTTGTCAGATCTTTTGTGTCTATAATATTTGCACGTTCCTCCTATATTTATTGACATTCTTAGTGTGAAATACTGGAAAACAAGACGTAAAGCCGTCCTGGAATCGACATCAACCGTCGTTAATATTTTTTTCTAATGAAAAATGATTTGATAAATAAGTTTAAGGTTCAGGCTTCAATGAAGAGATAAATAGGGAAAAATTAATGGCTGTTATCACATTCTCCACGCTAAAATAAAACAACTATATTACACGTGTAAGACATATTCAAAGAAATAAACATTGCAACATACTGCATTTAAGTGGACTTCGGTGCCAAAGTACCAAACCAAACCGCATTTTAAAATCAATGACAAATTTGTACTGACGAGAACTTGCCTCCATTTTGTTAGTCCACGTTTAATCGTTTGGGACCGGTTACAAATCGTTTTTGGACTAACCTATTTATCTGCGACCTAGATGTCGACGGACGTTTAAAGCATTTTGTTTAGCAGTTTTCAGGAACGGAAGTGCATATTGTAAAGGTATCTTTGGGGAGAACCTGAAAGTGCTTTTTAGTTTGTGGTTAATATATTGTGGTTAGTGATTTTTTAGTCGTGATTTGGTAATTTATAATGGGGTTTTCAAGTTATATCTCGTAAAACATTAAACATGTTGTATGGACCACTTTAATTTCTAGTTTTATTTCGTTTTTACTGTTACAGCGGCGGCCTGTGTGGTACAGCTCGCTGACATACGACGGAGTGGGGGCATTTAGAATGTACTGGTTTCCATTAGTAACCCACAAAACTTACGAACTTGTTTGATACTTATAGACCCAGCGTATTAATGTGGCTGTGATGCGTTGTTTTTCAGTAAACTAAGTTATGAAGCAGGAAATAAAAATGTCACGGTAATACTATACCAAAATGCCATTACCCTGACACACAACGTGATCCAAATAGTTCTTAGCTGTCAATAAACAAACCCCAAAACAGACCAAAAGCCAATAAACCCTTTGATTCCCTCCATTGTCTGCTTCCGACAAAGGAACTCGATTAACCTTTCCGATAAGAAAAACGCCATACCCCACTCCTTTAGCCCCACTCTCCCCTATCCCATACATATAGGTAAAGTAGTTTAATTTGACATAAGCTAGGCTTGTAATTGAAATCGGGCGTTTGGGGACAATCGGCTAATTGGACGAACTGACTGCATGGTCCACCGCGGATTAAGGCTCACTGTGATTAGCTCAAATTGGCATAAATTGAGGTTTGCGGTCTCTTTGTACATTTTAGTAAACGCTGATACTTTGAGGTTAGCTGTTAGAGCGCGTCGTTAGTGGACAGAGGTGTTGCCGGTTAGCCGTTTCAATGGTTACGGTTATTCATGTGGATTGTCATTTTGTAATGAGGTCTGCAAAGTTATAATCTACCAGTGTGTATATTTCCACCGCATAATTTTGATACAGAACAAATTAACATTGCAAATTGATGCACATTTGCTATAGACTTATAATTATTATAGTGTACTACCAACCTAGATAGGTTTAAAAGTAGCATAGAGTTAGTGTTAAATAATCTGACAGATTGCTTAACCAGAATTTATCCGAAAGAGACAAAACATTTTCACCCAAGGCTGAAATAAGCGATTGTGTTATTGAGACAAACGTTAACATTCAGCCCGTGATTGAAATTGATTGTAACTACTTTTAACACATACTGAACGCCATAAAACAAACATTACAGAAAATATAAGTACATTAACACACAGTAACAAAGTTTAAGGGTATCTCCTCAACGCGGAAGAGCCTCCCAAACGTTCCCTGCGTTTGAAACAATCTAATTCGAAGTTGAATTAAGTTAGCGTCGCGTGCCCTCATAATTATCAAGTAAGGGCCCGACATGGGTGACCAAGTAAATGCTGAAGTTTACTGAAAACTATGTATTGTGGCGTAAACAGACAACTGTTTATGGGATTGTCTGAGTAATTGAATGTTAGGAACCCGCAAATCTGATAGTCTTGTTTTAACTTGTGAAATTTGCTGTATTAGCCTGTCATTATTTAGGTCACTACCTTATCTTGAAACATACCTATGTACATGTTATATTTAACCTCCGACGCAAAAAAAGAGGGGTGTTATAAGTCTGTCTGTGTATCTGTCTGTGGTATCGTAGCTCCCAAACGGATGAACCGATTATCGTTTAGTTTTTTTTTGTGTCACAGATAATTTTATCACGAGTGTTCTTAGTGAAAATCTGTGTAGCCGTTTGAAGATTCTCAACGCTTGAATACTCATTACAAACGGATCAGGTAGAAAACGGAACGTCCGGGACGTTTTAATCAGAACAAAATGTCAATCACGACAGCAAGGCCTTCTAATTTGAGTCAATGGTTGGTGGCGGCCACAGATCAAGGAACTACCATGACGGCAGTGGTTAGAACCGCCATTTTTAACAATATTCGTGCCAGTTAAATGTCCTATCGGCACAAGTTTGGCTGTCATGTCCATAACCTGTTAGTGAAGAACCTAATGGATACATAATAATACTTATTGTTGAAGTTCTATGCGACATTTCGTTGATACCTACACAACCAAACTTTAAACATCTATGAATGCCTTGTACCTATAGTGTTCGTAAACCGCGCGTGACTTCTGAATGTGAGGTCCTGATGGTTTCATTCCCGGGTCGGGCCAAGTGTAATTGGTTTCTTTTTTAACTGTTGCTAGGCACTTGTTTGACCACTATCTCACCTGATGGTAAGCGATAATACGGTCTAAGATGGAGGCGCATTCACGCTTGCCCAGAAGTAACCTATTCACTCTTGACTTTATGACTCCCAGGTAGCTATCAGGAAACATAGATTCCAGCAGGGAATTCCACTCCTTAGCTGTACGCACTATGAATATGTTCCCAAACGTGTGGGTGGGATGTCCACCATGTACCGGTGTTTACACAATAGGAATATCTCAGTAACCAGCCGAAGTTCGTAAATTTATAGTGATAATACCGTGCCTCGGAAAGCACGTAAAGCTCTTAGCCCTGTGCCTGATATCTCTTAAGTCGTGTAGGACTGCCGTCCCACCGATGTTTACACACACACCTGTGCATTAATAATGTCTCCTGCTATCGTGGCAGATATTCGGTCAGACGCACTTTTCTTATTTTTTTGGGGTTCCGTACCCGAAGAGTAACCGAGGAACCCTACTATTATAAGCCTCCGCAGTCCGTCTGTCCGTCTGTCAGTGGGCTGTATCTCAAGAACCGGAATAGATAGACGGCCAAAAATTTTCACATGGTATTTATTGCCGCTATAGTAACAAATAATAAAATAAAATAAAAATTAAAGGGGCTCCCGTACAAGAAATGTGTTTTTTTTTTTGTTTATGGCACAGAACCCTTCGTGTGAGAGTGCGACTTGCAATTGGCCGGTTTTTTTTTATGCTAAATAATATAAAAATGAATCCCTATTTCCCTTGGTCATCGTATCACGCGTAAACGGCTGCATGGGCCGATTTCACTAATTATTTTTTGTTGTGTTTGTTACTGTCAGGAAAAGGTCCTTATGAAAGAAAAAAATAAAAAAGTTACAGTTGACGGGAGCGAAGCTGCGGGGGCAGCTACTGCTAAATAAAAAGCATTATCACAGTCCGTCAATTTCTAGAACTGAGCGATGACATGGCCCTCCCTCCCTTATTTTGTCCGAAAAATGTTAATGCTGCCGTTTATAGCACTGACCACCAAAGCTCTTCTGTGCTCTATGGCTCCACCAGACCTTTTCCCTTCAATGTGTGGAACGATCACCTTTTACTCCACCTCAATTGAGATGGGATTTTACGATCAGATTATTGATTAACTGGTTCCTTAAATGGATCTGAATGTCTTTGATTTTGAAGCCGCATTTTGGGCTATGGGTTTTCCTTTTCAGTTCAGTCATTTGTGATTTTATACGGGCTCTATTAGGGGAGGTTTCTGCCTACTTATATGTAAATTGTGTATATCTCTTTTAATACTAATAGTGGTATTAGTCAGTAATTATAATAATTAATCTGTCACTAGTCCACTGTGAACTGGGTTTGTAATAAAAGAGAAGTTGTATGGGGCAATTATGGTTTGGTTTCCGATCGAGTTTTTGCTATCTGAAAATTTTCACCAAGGGAGTCGGAAACGCAGGCGTAATGACTTTGAAACATTTATGAGTGATTGTTTCTAGAAGGCAAAATAGAATATACTGTAGCGGATCACTTTTGGAGATAATTGGATTAGGAAAGTGTTCTATCAAAATGGTTGAAAAAAAAATATATATCATCGTTCAACATAGCTGAGCACATGCTGGTATGTATTGTAAAAATATGTAGGGATATTCATCAAATTATTAATTGACCTTTAATACAAAGCCCTAATACTTTACCTTAATTTCATGGTTGATAAATATATCGCAGCGGTTTTGCTTGTCACGTTAAAACGTTAACTGAATTAACACGAATCAGGTCAAATTAAATACTTTATTAAAACAAGTAATTTATGTTCCTGGCTGAAACCGTCATTAAATCTTTAGTAGGTACCTATAGCGCAGCGGCGCGTGCTAACGTACCATGCGAGGGGTCGTGGGTTGCATTTCCGTTGCACGAATGACTTAGACCCACTCTTGCCACAAGCATACTTAGCTTAGTTGGAAGGGTTAAAGGTATGTGGTAAAGTGTAACGCACATAACATTATGGTGGATATAAAAATGTATAAAATTGTAAATTCAATCCTCTGTGCCGCCACAGGCACACTTCACGACTACCTACATACTAACATACATTCACAACAAGTCTTTAATCCTTCATTATAAGTTTTTAAAAAACACGCGGTACCTTTTTAAAACCTAAACTTCAAAAGCGTTTTTGCTGAAAATTAATTAGCAGAGACTATAACAATAGCTAGAGCAACCCTACCTCTTTGGTTAATACTACAGTAGATTTATACGACCTATGTAACTGGCACAAACGTTAACCAATAATACTGGTATGTTTGAAGTCTCTTTTTTTTAAGATGGGAATTCATCAAAATAATAAAATTATTCCTTCCGCTCTGGGCGGCGCGGAAGAGAGTGTCATACTCTTATTGATTAAAACTCATGAAAACCTAATGCCCTTTGCGTTTTGCGGTGACCCTTTCGAACACATTCCGCTATCCTGGCAGGCTCTGGCCCTCGTGGACCCCGTCTGCGTGTATAATGCCTAAGGCCGATATTACAATACTGTAAAATCAATAATCTCAAAATTCCTTCTAGCCGTTATTCCCACTGAACTATGAATTAAATCTTTAATCAGAAGTAACAATCCGACAGAAATCCAATAAGTTAATTAAAATGTGTTCACAGCTAGACTCAGGGGCGTATTGTGCAAACTAGTCGACGGACGCAAAGGTCAATCCAGACTTGATTGTGAATGTAGCCTTAATAAATTAAATTTCTTTCTAAATGGCCCTATTTCCACTTCTTCTCTCGTGTGGGGTCAATCGGCTTGTAGAAGAGATTGGATAGTGAGAAAGATTGACAGATAGAATGGTTGTCCAGAGGCGCCACACAAAGTGCCATCTTATTAGCAATGACGATTGTCGAAATGCCAAAGTATTAGGGATTGATCACGTAACTTTTCGACAGCGTCTGTCCATTCCATACATTTTTGAAGCTTATAATTCGTTTAAAGCTTTTTCAATCGTTTTCACGCTACAGCTTACAGAACATTACATGTCGTATATATGTACAAAGTATGCGGTACATGGTGTGAAGTCTCGCGAACATCTGTCGTTTTCACGCTACAGCTTACAGAACATTACATGTCGTATATGTACAAAGTATGCGGTACATGGTGTGTTTTCAATCGTTTTCACCCTACAGCTTACAGAACATTACATGTCGTATATGTACAAAGTATGCGGTACATGGTGTGAAGTCTCGCGAACATCTGTTGAAAAGGGAGGTAGGTCTGACCTGACGGGTATTGAGTCGTGTGGGCAACTGCCAATCCTTGTTGTCGGGCTGTTGCCATGTCATTCTGAAAATACGTCCGTTAGCAAGATTGGTAGCTATTGACTGCCCGCTAGGGTGCACCTTAGCCAGGATCTCTAGAAAAAGTAGCCCATAATATTATGTCGGATCGAATTTTGACGGCACGGTTGGCGCAGTGGTTGAGCGATTGACTGCTGTGCTGCGTGTCGTGGGTTCGAATTCCGCACGGAACAAATATTTGTATGACCTACTTGTAGTTGTCCCGTTCTGGTTGTTTGTGTATGTGACTTTGTATGTAAATGCAACCACAATACACGAGAAATTCATAGTGTGGGTTAAAGGTTAAAAAAAAAATGGTCAAGAGTGGTCAAATCCAGACATTTTATTTTTGCTAATCGTTATCGCGTATTGAATATCACTTGGCGTAGAAATACCGGGCAGACCATAGTAGGTATTCTACCTTCGACTCTGACATACCTAATACCACGGTAAAAGTATCAGCCAGCAGATTTGCAACTATTTATTCACCACAGATTAACGTACATTTTAGTATCTATGACCTATCATGAAAACCATTTCAATGCCTTCGAAACATATCCAACAAAAACGAAAAACAAAACTTTAAATCGAATATCAGTTTTCCAGGAACCACGTTTGACCACATCCCTGCATTACCCGGAAGTGTCCCCAGCGCACGTAATATCCGTCCGCCATCCATAACCTCATAGATCCATGTAGCGGTGTTTGTAACTGGGCAATTCTACTTTTTCGAGAACAATTTGCAAGCACAGAAATAATACTGCGTTGCCTATTGTCAGGCGTCAGCATATAAAAACATGAATACTAAAATTCGTCTTAATTTAGTTAAGTAATAAATTAATGAGCTCGTTATTTCTACGACGGGTGGGATCATTGAATAAATGAATTGACGTATCATACATAAAGTTTTATATAAAACTAAATTTATTAAGGAAATTTACTTTCACACACAATTTACGTTTGTGTAAGTCCGAAGATAGAACATAATGGCCCTCGCTACCGAAGACTCGCCGATTATAAACGAATCACTTCGGCTGTCTCCGTCGCTCAGTGACAGCTGTCAAGCTATTGATGGCCATCCATCACTTCGATTGTTAAGCGCAGCGATTGGAGGAATGGGAGATTTCTTTCTGTGGGAGAAATAGGTTGGAGATTTATGTAATTCAAGTGGTATTGATAATTTCGTAATTTTAAAGCTTAAATTCTGCGGCTCAGTCAGACTTTCAACTGCAGATAACAAGTTGGTTCTAATTCGTTGATTGGTTAGAAATTGATCATCTAAACTTAGCTAGTAGGTACTAGGTATAGAAGCTATATACGAACTCTTCCTACTGGTGATCTGAAAACTGGTGATCTGTAGCAAAATAGTTGGGAAAAAGTGAGGTAAGGTAATCGATCGGTGACCTATCACTGCATATTATAAAACAAAGTCTTTCACCGCGTCTGTCTGTCTGTTCGCGATAAACTCAAAAACTCCTTCACCGATTTTCATGCTGTTTTCACCGATGGATGGAGTGATTCATGAGGAAGGTTTATATGTATAATTTGTTCCCAAAATTCCTACGGGAACGGGAAAAATGGCATATGCGCGTACGAAGTCGCGGGCAATAGCTAGTACGTGATAAAAAGATGTGACCAGTCAACGCCTAAGTCGTCATTTGCATCGTTTGGTTGTGCTTTATTCATAATGCATTTTAGCTAATGGATATTAGATGATCTTAATATTCTAAATTTTAAAATGAAAGTGAATTAAACTTCAAATGCAGGTTAACGGTAAAGAAGTTGAATACGGAGAGAGTCTGTACAATTTTTAATTTGTACTCTTCAAAATCATTTCCAATCAAAGGATGATTGATGCCATAATTATGATAATTTCTAGGTTATCCTCAACACTCACGCTTTCTATGACTTACTTAAAAAAATCTGTGAGAAAACTTTACTTTCAGTTAAGCTCGCTTTTGTACATGAACTTTACTATCACTGTATGTAATTTAAGTTGTTTTGGTGTGCAATAATCAAGTTTTCGTACTCCTCCGCTGTACTTTTCTGATTAATTTTGAAGACAGACAAGACAGTTGAATCGTTTCTCCGGGACTCGTTGGGCTTTATTGGCTCGGCGTTTTTCTGGTGGTCGCCGCTGTTCATCCTGGCTTTCAGGATTTGCAGTGATTGGGAATGTGTAGCGGGCTTGTCCCAAAAAAAAAACCAACAGCATACTTTAGCAGTTTCTGCTAATACGAAGTCCAAAAACAAAACAGTCCTTGCACACAAGACCTAAATGTACATATAGAGTTACATTATTGGTTTCACACATAAAACAATACATATCCTGTAATTACGAACCCTGGTTCAGTTAAATGTGAGTAATCACTAGTCAATAGTAATTGCGCTCGTATTGAACGAATCCGACGTAAAATAAAACGAACTCATTCAGCAATGGGAAAAGAATCAGCACACCAATTTGTTGGGTTCTAATTGAATTACTGTATAGTATTGAAATACGGGTTTTTAGGAAGTGAAATACCAGTTAGGTTGATATTTAAGTAGAAATCAATTAGTATACCACGTTTTTTGACGACACGATAACTTCTGTGACCCAAATAAGTAGTTTTTGTTTAGACAAATTAGAAATACGAAAACGAACATTTTGAATGAAATGGTTTATTGTGAGGGTCTCACTCTTTTTTTTTCATAACGATCATAGAATAATTCTAAAGTTTTTTTTTAAAAGAAATAACATGAAAATAAAATGAACCATTCCCTACCATATAGGTATACGAAACTACGGACCTAAAATGATTTGAAAAACAAAAACATTTCCTTACTAAATTATCTTTATTGGGCAGATCATAGAGTAAGTATATAACCACTAGTCTTTGGGGCAGATAAAGACCACCTTTTTCTGGCGCATACAAGATACCTATTTAAAATAATTTGAATCATTAGGCTTTGGCTATTTGGATATGCTTTTTAGGTTCGTACTCAAAGGGTAACCAACGGAAAGCCTCCGCTGTCCGTCCGTCCGTCTGTCAGCGGGCTATATCTCAAGAACTAATAAGTTGAAAGTTTAAATTTTCGGAGTCTGTCTATTGCCGCTATAATAACAAACAAAGGAGCTCCTATACAAGAAGCGTGTTTTTATTTTCACTTGTTATCATCAATCTTAAATGAAATAGTATTATGTAAATAGATCCTATATTCCAAATCATGCTATTTACTTCGACTCCACAGTTAAGCAAAATCCCTAGAATAATTCCCAATAACAAGGGAAATATTCTAGTTTTTTCGTTGCCATGGTGATTGAGTCGAGAGACCTTCAAATTGAGTTGGAATATAAGTCTTAAGAACATAGCTATAAGACTTTGTATAAAATATGAGTACCCAGAAGATGTTCAACTGTACCGACTAATCGAAGAATATTAATATAAACTCCTGTTACCGTTCAAATACGATACACACTTGTTTCCCAGTTCACTTTATACATTGGCAGAATAGTCGACATCGGCTCTACTTTCCATATATAAATATAGAATAGACTTTGTATAAAACATATAATTCATTGGTTTGTCAGCCAGGTTTTTGAACCCGTGTCCTTTATGTAGCCTATAACTAACGAGTCTGAAACACAATCAACAACGACGTACATAAAACTAAGACTGCGAAGGTTACCTATGTCTCATTTATTTCTCTTTGTTTGTAACTATCTCATCCACTAAGTTTTCATCTAGATTCAATAACAGTCATTAATTGTAATAAGTAATAATGCTGGAATTGCTAGCCTATTGCCTGATTCTAGGAAAATGGGTCGGAGAACTCAGAGATCATAAATTACAACAAATTGTAGTTATGTTATCTTGTCTTTCAGTCGACTAAATCCATGCCTCCATCAATTTAGGCGTAACAAAGGTAATAAAACAAACTTGTAATCGTATGTTCGTGACTAAAGCTCGATTATATCAGAACTTTAATGAAGTGTGAAGTAAATAACATAAATGCTCGCCAGTTAACTCATAATAACAACATTATGTTTTGCATATTTCAAATTACTAACTGACTCTACTACGAACATTGCCAACGTTTTTTACGATTCTCACAACGTCCGCGAAACTCAGAGCTGTACTCTATACACGTCTAGTAGTCATCAAGACTCTATTACATCGCATTCTTTTCTTTTCATACCTGTAAAAAACTCACGAATAAAAATAGATAAACTTTACGATCTCGTAATGGCTACAAACAAGCAATCTTCTCATTTCTCGCACTTTACGACCCGCCTGAACATTAACGTGAATATAACAAGGTGTCAGAACCTTGACATGAATATCGCTTGTTTTCACACAACTTCCACAATATTAATCGTTCGGAGCTAATTCAAATAAATCTCACGGCCCGATACATTAATGAAATTCCTTCCACGCTATTTCTGTAGTACGCTGAACCAGCGCGCGACTCACAGAAAAATCATAAGATCAGCTGCGAGTCACAATGACCAAAATACTGACAACGACTCAAGGTTGAGCGTTCGTATAAAATGGCCGTAAGCTCGTCGGATGATTGAGATAAGTCGCCGTGGAAGCTGGCGAAGGAGTACTCACTGTGCGGCGACGCGGCAGGGGGCTGCTGAGTCACTAGCACTGTCACACTACACTGTCAGGTCACCGGTATGGAGCAGAGCAGAGTTACTGGCGTGTAAAATTAGCGCGGCTGGGCAGGGAGCGGCATGCGTCCTCGCGGCGGCAGCGGCGGGCGGCGACTGGGGCGTCTGGCCGGCGCCCGCCCAGCCGCCGCCCGCCCCGCGCCTTATCACTCGAATAAAATTTATTTAATGGATAACCGGCCCGACGATGGGATGCCCATTGAAATTTTCCCGTTTTACGACGATTATTAATGACTTAAATGGTGTTTGGCATATTGTTGCCGGGTCGCTGCACAATTACGATTATCGTTAGCGTTTCATTGAGACGATTAGGGATATTATTGATGAGAAAAGTGTGAATTTTTTAGGGTTTTCCTGTTGAACTGTAAGTAGGTCACAGACTCCGGATAACCGGTGGCTTAGAAATAAAACGTGATTGCTGCAATACATCTTACTAAGTAGTGCTTCTTGATGTGTGAATGTTGTTTATTAAATAATAAGCTTCACGTTTCCATGTAGCTTTTGCTACAAAGTTAGGGTCAGCTATCGGCAGATGCGACTGAATATCTAGAGGAACTTTCCACAGGGTGATGGCCTTCTGACCTGTATGACCCAATTGCTGGATACGTTGTAGAGACCTGGTTATCAGACTTTTAAGTTTCAGATTCTGTCTACCGAAATAATGGAATTATTTAATAACGCGATTGCGTTCTGGAAAATCCCTTTCTCAGGTGGCGGTGGTGGGTTTTTAGTCTTTGTCCGTGAGATTGTCACTTTCGGTGATGCTGATATTTATTCCTGTTTATAGAAATTAAAAAAAAAAGGAATTTTACACGACAAACAGAAAATAAAATTAACAAGACGAGGTTGGCGACTACGTATAGAAAAACCTGACAAAATCAAAATACAGCCTAGCTTTTAAAGTCAAGGGGCGTCCAGAGATGTCTTAAAATTATCGTGATTCCGGTATAAGAGAGAGATGAAGCTATACAAGATGAATAGCACCGTCTTTTTCCCACGACGTGCGACGGAATCATGATTACATTGGCACTTCGGCCAAAATGGTCTTTCGACAAACCTCACTCATTTTAGCGGAACTGTATAGCTCAATTGGCCCTCAGGTTACTTTAATATCCCTACTGAGCTGTTGAAATAAACATTTTTAATTGAATAGGATAAAAACAAAATATAAACAGAAGCATCACAAAAAACTCAATATGTTTGTCTGTATGGTGTTACACATTAAAACAGTATCAATACCCCAATATCATTATTTATGATAAACAGATACTTTATGAAACATTGTGAAGTAGTCGGAAAATTACAATTTTATTACTGAATAAGAACAAAAACCGGGCAAGTGCTACTCGGACTCTCACACGAAGGGTTCTGTACCATAAAACGAAAAAAAAAAACACGTTACTTGTACGAGAGTCCCCTTAAACTAATCATCATCTGCCTAGCCTTTCCCCCACTATATTGGGGTCGGCTTCCAGTCAAACCGGATTCAGCCGAATACCAGTATTTTACGTGGAGTGGCTGCCTACCAGGCCTCAACAACCCATTTACTGGGTAACACGGTACTCCTTGGCAAGACTGGTGTCAGATTTTCTGGCTTCTGGCTATCCGTAACGACTGCCAAAGATCTCCAAATGACAGCTGAGACAGCTTAACGTGCTTTCCGAGGCACGGAGGAAATTCGGTATGTTAAGATGGTCACCCATCCACAGACCAAGCTGTGCAAGCTTTGCTTAACCTTGAAGAGCGACCTGTTCGGCTGTTATTATTTAGCCACGAGCTCCTGAGAGTCCCCTTAAACTATCCATTTAATTAATATTATTTGTTGTTTTAGCGACGATAGAAATACACACCCTGTGAATATTTCAACTGTCTATCTCACAGAAATATAAAAAAACCGGTCTATCTATTACAGTTCTTGAGGTACAGATCACTGACAGACAGACGGACGGACAATGGAGGCTTACTAATAGGGTTCCGTTGGTTACCATTTGGGTACAACCCTAAAAACGACAAAGGATCAGGCAGCCCGCCGTAAGATGGTCACCCATCCACAGACCAAGCTGTGCAAGCTTTGCTTAACCTTGAAGAGCGACCTGTTCGGCTGTTATTATTTAGCCACGAGCTCCTGAGAGTCCCCTTAAACTATCCATTTAATTAATATTATTTGTTGTTTTAGCGACGATAGAAATACACACCCTGTGAATATTTCAACTGTCTATCTCACAGAAATATAAAAAAACCGGTCTATCTATTACAGTTCTTGAGGTACAGATCACTGACAGACAGACGGACGGACAATGGAGGCTTAATAATAGGGTTCCGTTGGTTACCATTTGGGTACAACCCTAAAAACGACAAAGGATCAGGCAGCCCGCCGATAACTATTAAAATTATGAAATTTTAACAGAATGATGCATTTTTAAACTTCCCCCGTTTTGTATAAAAAAAATATACACATTTATAAGTCAACTTACGTAGTACTTAGTACATGTCATACCTATAAAAATATTATGTTATCTTATTTGCTCGTACGAAGCTGCAAACATTTGAGCGCGTATTCCAAGAGCTCCTTACAGAGATGCTTTTACATTCTCCAAGAGCCCGGAGAACATTTCTTTGAAGTCAGTCCAAGGCCCGCTCATCGGCATCCTTAGAACAGATCTCGATTTCTTGGAACCACTCATACGGAACATGCTTCAGAGGACTTTGAATGCTCTTCATTAGTTAGAGAGGCGTTACCTTGATTATAAATTAATAGGAAATTACTTATGTCTTGAGTCAGTAGTAAGTAAGATTCAGTTCACATAATTATGCTGTACTGCTTTTGGTTTCGAAAATGGCAGCAAGGTCTTTTAATGTGAGATGAATACAATTATTTATTAATGTAGGATTTTTTATTTAGAACGCCTCAAAATTTTGAACGAGTGATACCTAGATGTGTGAACGCAGCGATGAGTGAGTGAGAGAGTAGGTGTGTGAAAGAGAAGGGAGATTAGATACGACGAAAAGAAATTGTAAATTATGAAGTTTTAAGAATAAATGTGGATTTCAAGAAGTGAAGCACTTTTATTTGGGTCTACCACATCCCCTTATATTAATATACAAAATTAATGTATGTTAAACTATTTACGTCATATGGGCGATGTAGTCCCCCTGCACAAGCCTTTCATCCTGCTTCTGATACGACTCTATCTACTTCTTCGCCTATAATGCGTAGTCACTTTACGTGTTTTGTGAGACCTAGTGTGTGACCCAGTCATGACATCCGACGTGTGATATTGACCAGCGCAGTTCCGTTAAAGTCTTCATCATCTTCATCTCAGCCAATTGCCGTCCACCGCTGAACGTAAGCCTCCTACAAAGAGCGCTAACCATCCCAATCTTGAATAGTACGCTTCCATCCGCTGCCATCTTCTTCAAATAATCAGTCGAACGTTCCGTAGGGCACACTATGTTTGCCCATACGCAGTCCCCACTCTAAAACATCTGCGACAACCGTGTAAAAGCGGGTATCACCAATGAACTGCGCGATCAAACTGCGTTCAAGTAGTCAGTGTCAATACTCCATAGAAAATAAATATAAACGTGGTTCATAATATGATCGGCTCTACTTGCCATATCTTCTCTTCATAATATATATTAATCTCGTGTCGCAATGTTTGTCCTCAATGGACTCCTAAACCACTTAACCGATTATAATAAAATTCGCACACCATGTGCAGTTCGATCCAACTTGAGAGATAGGATAGTTTAAATCTCAATTTTTTGTTGCAATATTATTTAGGAGCGGAAAATGTGACGCAGACGAAGTTGCGCGGGACAGCTAGTATAAATATAGATTAGAATGTTGATCGCGTTCAGTTTCAGATTGATGATATCCGCAAAAGTAGATAGTCAAATGTTTTCATAGAACTTTTCAGTGCCTAAGTATTAAATATTTTTTCTAAACTTAGTTTTTTAGGTAAAGTATACCTTACCTACGTTCTGTCTAGACATGTAGGTTCGCTGAGTTTTTTACTTACAAAGTTACAACCTCCAGGGAGCCAGCGCTTATGATTGCGTTACAAGGAGCTCACCTATAATGTAATTCTGGTTAAAAAGCGCTCGCGGGTAACCGACGAAACGGTATCGTTTTAATAAGGTTATAATAATGAACATGCATCGCCATACCTACCTACTCTTTATTTATTTAGAACATAATGAAGTTTGAAAGATGGGGAACCAGTATACACACTGTTTGTGAACCAGCTGTAGTGCTATTAAAGGTTGGCCTCCGTTATATTCTAAGTTCTCGTATCAAACCTTCAGAAGTAAAAAATAAAATTATAGGTTTTGTTTGCCAAAATAACAGCTTTTTCTTGATTTTTGTCCGTCTGTTTTTCTGTTCCAACTAATCTCCAAAACCACTGTAGGTACCGGTTTTTGCAGCCACTCAGCGATATTATAAGGACATTCATAAGTTACTTTTATTTTATAAACATATAGGATGATTATTATCCCTCTTGGTATGGGTTGAATAAACAACAATGCGTTGCTCTGTAAACAAAGGTTTTATTTTATAAACCAAATTCACAAGTAAATTAACACATAGCACTAAAATATTCACATAATCATGCTCACCTGTAAACAAAGAAACGACATTTAAAGTTTATTCTACAATATTTGTTTTATATCGAATTTTGTAATAATTTAAATCTTCCGTGTAATTCACAGTGAGCACACATAACCTTCAAACGGTCTTACGCCGATCTCGATGACACTTCTGCTGTCAAACGTAAAACGCGCCAAATATAAATCCACGCAAAAACGCGAAGCGCGGCAAATTTTAATCTAAAGAGAATACTTCTCTTTACATCTCCCCACCAAAAGGAAGAAAATTTTGTAAGAATTTTCTTAGTTTAGCCCCTCAATCAATTTTCCATTCTGTTTTAAGTGGCATCAGTTTTGTGATATGGTAAAGATTGGATTCTGTTTTCCTATGTCCTGTGTCTATCTTATATATTGTGTTGGAAATTTTCTCTACAATTTTATATGGTCCAATCTTCAGTTCATCTAGTTTTTTCCTGTTTAGTTTGTTTCCATTTTCTACATATACCATGTCTCCTTTATTAAATTCCCAATATTTAAATTTTTTATCATATAATGTTTTGTTGTAATTGTGGGATTTAATAGTATTCTCTAATGCTGTTTTTCTGTCCTTGATCCAATCATAATGTGATTTTTCTTGTTGTAATTCTTCTGGTAATATTTCTTTATCTGTGCCATTTAGGAGGTATATTGGTGAGAAACCTGTAATAGAGTGTTTAGTTTCATTGTATGTTTTTACACATTCATGTGCTACTGTTGTCCAAGCTTTATTTGTTCCTTTCTCATTGATTTTGCACCTAACTTTGTTGACTAATGTTTGATTTAATCTCTCATTAAGGCCATTTGAAAAAGGTGCATTTACTGCCGTGAATATTATAGGTATCTGCTTTTCTTGTAAGAAATATTTGAATTCTTTGGAATTAATTCCCGGGTATTGATCGGTAAGAAGCATGCCAACATTCTCTGTTTCTGTTATATCTTTAACTAGTTTTATAAAATCATTTCCACTCTGGGTTTTTGATGTTCGAATAAATGCATATCTAGTAAAGTGGTCGACTAACAAATGTAGATATCTTTTTGTTGATCTTGAACCTCCAAATCCACCTATTGTGTCTATAGACATTATTTCAAAAGGTTTTGTAGCCGGGCCCAATTGTGACATGAATCCATATTTATTTTGTCCTCTTGTTTTATTTTTTATGCATATTTCACAGCTCCGGCAGATATTTTTTATATTTTTTGTTAGATTTTTAGCTACATAGAAAGGACTGACTGTCTTTTGCATTTGTCCCATTCCAATATGACACATGTTTTCGTGTATTTTCTCTAACATTTTGATGCTGAATTCTTCTGTAAGTACTATTTTTTCTTTAGTTCGAACTCTTTTAAAATATATTTTGTTTTTTTTTCTATTAATTTTTCTTTGTACTTCTGTATTTCTGTTCTGATCTATTAAAATATCTTTTAATTTGATTAAATTTACTATTTTTAACTGTTCATCCATGTTTTCACTTGATTCCAAGACTGGATTTCTGCTAAGACAATCTGCTTCTAAATTTTGTTTTCCTGGTGCATATTTTATTGTAAAATCATACTGTGATAAATAATATGTCAAATCACCCAATTCTTCATCAGTTCTAGATTTCAGATTCATATTTTCTAGTGGTTTATGGTCCGAATAAACTGTAAATGATTTACCTAGTAACCAATATTGCCAATATCGTACGGCCTCTGCTATAGCTAGACACTCTAAGTATATTGCTTTCTTTTTCTTTTGAGCTGCATTTAGTTTCTTCAAGAAGTATGCCACTGGTTTCTCTTTTCCATCTGTTTGTATCTGTTTGAGAATGGCTCCAACACCTTCAAGAGAAGCGTCCGTGTATATGTTAATTGGTAAATCTTGATCATATATCTCCAAAACGGGTTGTGTGCATAAAAGGTTCTTTATGTTTTCAAATGCTTTTTGACATTCCTCAGACCAAATAAATTTCTGATTTTTTCTTAGTAAATTGTGCAATGGATCCAGAATTATTGCGCTCCTTGGTATATACTCATGATAGAAGTTAATTTTCCCTAAGAATTGCCTTACATTTTTTTGTGTCTTCGGAACTGGGAATCTTTGTATTGAAATCAGGTTGTCCTTCACTGGTTTTATTGAATTATTTTGAATAATATGTCCCAGATATTTCACTGAGTCTGATGCAAATGTGCATTTTGTAAATTTAAGTCTGAAACCTTCTTTCTTGATCGCTTTCAGCAATTGTGATAAATGTTTGATATGTTGATCAAAACTCTCTGAATATATTAGAATATCATCAATATAATTTACTGCATAATCCGTTAATTTATACTTTCTCAATATATTACTTAGTATTCTTTGAAAAATTGCTGGTGACGTTTTTAATCCGAAAGGTAGGCAGGTCCATTGAAAATGTCCTTCTTGTGTTACGAAGCCTGTTTTCTTTCTATCCTCAATTCGTAGTGGAATAGACCAAAATGCAGAATTAATATCTAAGGTAGAAAAGTATTTGCAATTCCTGGTCTTCAACATCAAGTCTTCTATCAACGGGAAAGGTTGAGCCTGAGGTACTACTATTTTATTTAGGTCTCTGAAGTCAATACATAGCCTAGATTTCTTGTTTTCTTCTTTTTTATATGCCAAAGTGACAGGTGCCGCAAAAGGGCTATAGGATTCTTCTATCAGATCATTATCTAATAACTTCGCTATTTGTCCTTCTATTTCCTTTTTGTCTTCAAGTGTGCATCTGTAAGGCCTTTTGCTGCAGTATTTGTCTACCATTAAGTCTATCCTTGCTTCATATCCATCAACTTTTCCAACATCATATTTATTTTTTGCAAATACTGTCTCATATTTTTCAATAAGTTTATTTATTTCCTTCTTTTCATATTCATTGAGATGGTTTATTTTTAATTCAAAATCTTCTACTTTCACATGTTCGTTAAAGTTAATTTCGTATATTTTCGTTGCATTTTCTTTATTTACTTCGTTTTCTATGTTTATTTCTTTTTTTTTATTTATGGAAAAATCTTCCCACTGTTTGCTATATTTTTGTGTTATTTTCAAGTTTTCATTCTGGATTAATCTGAATGTTTGTATTAAGTCCAATCCTATTAAAAAATCATAATCAAAGTTCTGTTCGTTAATTATGTAAACATCAACATTTTTTTCTAAATCATAGATTTTTATTTTCAAATTTGTCAAACCACTCGCCTTTTTAACACCATTAATTGTTAACAAGTTTGCGTTATTTAAACTGTTTCCTCCTCCTTTAAGTTTCAGTAATTTTGAGTTAATCAGAGATATATTTGAACCTGAATCATAAACTCCATTTACGTCTAACTTATCATTTAATAATAGTTTGACAGTTATTAATGGTGTTATTACTCGTTTTTTTGGTCAGACTCATTTAACTCTGCTTCTATTCTTGTATTGTTGACGTGTCAATGTTTTTCTTAATTTTATCATCTTCTTTTGTTTTAAACCAGCATGTAGCTTCCGGGTGATAACGGATGCCTTTATTCAATTTTTCACAATTTTTGCATGGTGTATATTCCTCATTTTTATTATTATATTTAAAATTTACATTTTTCTTCTTAGAGAAATAACTCTTTTTATTTATCATATGTTCATATTTGCTCACCTCATTAAACAAACTAACTGTATCTTCTATTGCTTCTCTATCAATTTTATTAAGTATGAATTCTGGTAAACCAGCTGCAATAAGGTCAATCATTGTACCTGTATCCATTGATCTTCTCATCTCCAGTAAAAGTTTTTCTTTTTTGATTGCATAATCTAATAATGAACCTTCTTTGTATTTATACAGCAAAGCATTGGTAACTGGACTCCATCCTTTGTTTGTAAATGATTCACAGAATTTTCCTTTCCATGTTGACCATTCCGCACTCATCATTAACTTTATAGCCATGGAACTATTCCAGTCTGCACAACTTTTATCCATAAATAATCGGAGCATTTCAATTTTATTCTCATCGGTTGTTACGTTCAGACGCAAACATTCTTTTTCATAGGTTTCTATCCACTGGATGGCATTTGTATTTTTGCTTGTAAATTTTTCAATAACAAATCTGTCTGCAACTTGCTTCAAATTCTGTGGTTTGTTTTCCTGAGTATTCTCTAACAGTTTCTGCAAAAGTTTTTCCAAAGTAGAAGTTTCTTGTTGTTGTGCTGTAGTAGTTTTACCAGGTTCATCTTGGTTCAGTTCCTCTAAAAATATTCCATCAAATTGGACATTATCATCTTTTTTCAGTTCATCTGTTAACGTGATCCATACTCTTCTCTTTTGGTATCTTTTCAACAAACTTTTTTTTATTTTAATAAACACATTTGTTTTCGCCAGTACCGTATGAAGATTAACTTGCTGACAATTTTCTGGTAATATATAAACTTTGTTATCACTTGTAGTTATCGAGGTTATGCAGAATATGTTCGATTTTCCGTCTCCTCCAGGCAATAAAGTAAACTCGAAACCAAGTTTCTCCATGATCCAATAATATCTTGTAACCAAAATGTCGTTTTATACACAAACAAAATTCGATATAAAACAAATATTGTAGAATAAACTTTAAATGTCGTTTTATAAGATGATTATTATCCCTCTTGGTATGGGTTGAATAAACAACAATGCGTTGCTCTGTAAACAAAGGTTTTATTTTATAAACCAAATTCACAAGTAAATTAACACATAGCACTAAAATATTCACATAATCATGCTCACCTGTAAACAAAGAAACGACATTTAAAGTTTATTCTACAATATTTGTTTTATATCGAATTTTGTAATAATTTAAATCTTCCGTGTAATTCACAGTGAGCACACATAACCTTCAAACGGTCTTACGCCGATCTCGATGACACTTCTGCTGTCAAACGTAAAACGCGCCAAATATAAATCCACGCAAAAACGCGAAGCGCGGCAAATTTCAATCTAAAGAGAATACTTCTCTTTACAAACATTTTCGAGTTCCGCAGACGAATCACATCACTAAATTTTATTTTAATAAAGTCCTCCGCCGCGTCTATCTGTCTGTCTGTTCGGGATAAACTCAAAAACTACTGCACTGATTTTCATGCTGTTTTCACCTATGGATAGAGTCACAGAACAATCCTTTATCTGTTCTGTGGATAAAGCGGTACTCGAGGAAGGCTTTAGTATCTATATAATTAGTCAACCGACATCTACGCGGGCGAAGCAGCGGGCATCTAGCTAGTATATAATATTAAAACCTATGAGTTTGTCATTTGTGCTGAATATCACACGCCATTTCTGAGCATTAGCCACCAGGCTCATATTTCTTTATGATTTAGGATATGCTGGTAGTTAAAGAGACCAAAGCATTATTTTTTCTATGGCTTTAAGTATTGGTGGCTATATTAGGCACCTACTCCATTGGTCAATGGTAAAAATTTATCAGCTAAAGTTAGCACTTTATTGCTAACTCCCCTCTACAGGGAAAGTCTCTTCATCGTTTTATTTGGTACTAGCTGACCCACGCAACTTCGTCTGCGTCACATTTTCCATGTATGCTCCACTCCTATTTGTCTAAGCGTGATAATATAACCTATAGATTCCTCGATAAATGGGCTATCAAACACTGAAAAAACTTTTCATATCCGACCAGTTGTTCCTGAGATTAGCGCGTTCAAACAAACATACTCTTCAGCTTTATAATATTTGTATAGATTCGAGTTAACACCATACAAACTACAGACAATAAAATTGCACCTTAGTATATAAATTTCTCAAATAGAACTAGAATCATGACCATCCCACAGTAATCTTAAAATAGGAGATGTAAAATGAGAGACCATAATGTTGGCTTACCGTGGCGTGGGCGTTTCAAAGGAGAATGTATTGTGTTATTAATAGCACTGGCGATACGATAATAGCGTAATTTCAGTGATGTTAACATACTGGTTGAAAAAGGTGGTGATTTGAAGGTGACTTTTGTATTGTTAAGATGGACACCGACATGTATAGCTAAACATGTATAGGTAGGTAGTTACTAAATAAGTAAATAAATACCTATATAATATTTAAACAACGAGCAGAAATACAAAGAGCTCGAGAGTTGAGACTATAACCCACGGCGAATTCGTGATTCAATAATTACAGCCGCACGGATTGAACTTCAAGGTTAAGCAACGCTTGCTGAGGTCGTTCCGAGGATGGGTGACCCTCCGTTACATACCGAAATTCTTACGTACATTGAGAAGCACGATAATGCGTTGGTTCCGGCTGTCATTTGAACATGTTTGACAGTCGGTATGTGTAGTTAGAAGCCAGTCCAAAGCCAATCTTGAAGTATTTATGTTCAGAAGTTTATACACTAAAAAGAACTGCAGGTAACGAAATGATAAACCTAATCCTGTTTTGCAAGGACAAAAATGCTATTACAAATACTATGAAAAGTGTACTCAAATATTTCTGTCGCAATAACGCATCACATGCGTGGGTACCATAAAGCTATGGTCACATGGTAAAGCGAAGAGTAAGTGGTTTTTAGCACCTTCTTGTAACATACCTAAATCGATGTAACGCTGACGGAAGACGATGAAGTGAACATAGAGTGAGCTGTTCATCCATGCAATCAAGGTCAAATGACAGATCACTTCCAGTTATGGTTTCATGGTGAGAGGTTTAAAGAATTGAATGGCTGAAATATACGTCCGACTAACCCTGAATAGACACCCCTCACCATCTAGCTGACAGCTCACGTTTTAACCATAGGATATACCTACTATTGTTAAACTATTACAGAAACTGTATGCTCCACTCCTATTTGTCTAAGCGATATGATGATAATATAACCTATAGATTCCTCGATAAATGGGCTATCAAACACTGAAAAAACTTTTCATATCCGACCAGTTGTTCCTGAGATTAGCGCGTTCAAACAAACATACTCTTCAGCTTTATAATATTTGTATAGATTCGAGTTAACACCATACAAACTACAGACAATAAAATTGCACCTTAGTATATAAATTTCTCAAATAGAACTAGAATCATGACCATCCCACAGTAATCTTAAAATAGGAGATGTAAAATGAGAGACCATAATGTTGGCTTACCGTGGCGTGGGCGTTTCAAAGGAGAATGTATTGTGTTATTAATAGCACTGGCGATACGATAATAGCGTAATTTCAGTGATGTTAACATACTGGTTGAAAAAGGTGGTGATTTGAAGGTGACTTTTGTATTGTTAAGATGGACACCGACATGTATAGCTAAACATGTATAGGTAGGTAGTTACTAAATAAGTTAAACTATTACAGAAACGAGGGGAGAAAATATAGACCAGATCTATGATTTGGTAACAATGTTAGGATCACTGCAAATAGCGTAGGTCAGCCTCCTTTTTATTTCAGATAAATCACAATCAAATTATACAATTACAACAAATCGTACTTTTTAAAACACAATAACAACAGTAAAAGACCACACAACAATGGAAACATTGAATCAGGACCGCGCCACCCGTACATGTAGTTTTGTCAAATGCAATGAAGGAAGATTCCACATCCGTTCTCCCTGCAATGAGCTACAGGAAGCCGTTGGAGCTGCCCTGTGTGCGGCGCATCAGAGACACTACTCTTTTACGATTTATCGCTTGAAAGCCATACTTCAGTGTCTGCAAACATACCTGATGCCCTACAAAAGCGTGGCAACCCCATCAACGTCCGCTATCAATGCGACCTACGCTTTACCCTGAGGGTTCCGTAAGGGCGCAGGGCCATAAATGTGAAATGATATTCGTGTAATTCAACGCAAGTGCAAACATTTGTAGACATCAAGATGAAATATCGTTAGAGTTGTATGCGTCAGAGCTCAGAGCGGTTTTATTCGAGGAGAGCTTTGATGACGTAAAAGGTAATGCTGTGGGCGGAATTAGGTTGTATTGTTGGTTTAAATCATTTTTGTTTAGTGAATTAGGCGACGATGGTACTCTGAGTGAGTGATGCCTTTCAAAGAGTAAACTGGGACTACATTTCAAGGATGTTTTTCTAAGAGTTTTCTTTTTAATCGGAATGGCTAAATTTAGTGACGATCTAACAGTGCGTAAGTAAAAAAAATCTGCTTTACAGGAGAGTAAAAACTATAAAATATTCGTTAGCAACCCTTGATGTATGCATTTTTGGGAAAAGGATAAAATCAGTCTGGTCAACTATCTCATTTCTGATTAATGGAATGAAAGCGCATAAACTATATTCATCGAAAGGCATTCAAATTTAAATACCCGAAAACCCGCCATAAAATAACTTACGTACGCACTGTTAGAACTTCACTGACGTTTAAAAATCAAAAAGTCAAAATATTTCTTTCAATTAGTCCATTAAACGGCAATTTTGAACGTCATCGTTACATTTAGAATTACATATAAAAAAATGACTCTACTGTCCATTCGGAAAGGTATATTCTGATGGAGAAGAATGGACAAGAAACTCCATAGTTACTCTTTTCAAATAAATGTTTTATTTTAGTTAGTTTGATCAAGTACAACATAATTAAATTATGCACCTATGGAATATATTACTTATAGGAACAAAGTAATCCCAGCAGAGGTAAACCTAATCACTTGCTAAAAAGTACATATAGCTCATATATAAAAAAACTTTTTACAAAAAAATACAACCGACTTCCACATAAAAAAAACACAACAAAGTAAAAAATAACTTTAATTTCGGAAGTCGGTGTTTTTGTTAGAGTCTTCGTATTTTGCAGGAAGCCATCATCCAAGTAAACGAATTCCAGCTATTTCGATTTAAAATCCAAAATTCGTAACCGATTTTGATAAAATTTAAATTTGACCAATCTGCAAGTATATCCTTTCAGATAAAACAAAAACAAGAATTTTTGAAATCGGTTCATAATTATTATTGACGGAGTTATGAGGTAACAAACATAAAAAACATACAGCCGAATTGAGAACCTCCTCCTTTTTGAGAAGTCGGTTAATACAGAAAACAAACTTGAATCATAAATAATTAAATAAAGTTAATACAAATCAAACAGTTTGAATTTGTCGTCACCCTTGATTGTCCTATGGAGTAGGACCAGCGTGTTTCCAAGCATTCTTATCCTGAATGTAATCATCTATTTTGTAATATGCTTGTTTACAAAGTGTGCTTTTAATTTACGTTTTAAATTTTCTTTCATTTAGTTTGAATATGTCGCAAGGTTTTTTATTGTAATTTAACACAGTACCCCATGAAAGATGCGTGTACTTCAGCAAGTCTATAAAATGGTTGATCTAACTTATTTTTAGTATTTATATTATGTCTATCACTTATCATCATCTGTCTAGCCTTTTACCAGCTACGGGTCGGCTTCCAGACAAACGAGATTCAGCTGAATACCAGTATTTTACGTGGAGCGGCTGCCTACCAGACCTCCAAAACCCATTAACTGGATAACACGGTATTTTTTGGCAAGACTGGAGTAAGTATAAATCCGTACTAATTTACTGGCTTCTGGCAATCCGTAACGACTATGTCTATCACTAATTTTACTAAAAAGATGACGATTTTTCCGTACATTCATAATATTTTCATATATGAATTTCGATAAGTCTCATAAACCACTATTGTGAGATGAATCATATGTTGCTGTTGCTAGGCACATTGCAACTTCAAGGCTCTTTTGTCTCGTTACAGTTTCGGTTATAAGTAGATATGGTAGTAAATTACTCTATCTAAATCCGTACTAATAATATTATAAATGTAGAGGTAACTCTGTCTATCTGTCTGTATGTTTGTTACCTCAACACGTCTTAACGGCAGAAGGGATTTGAATAAATCTTAGCATACGGGAAGTCCATTATCCTGGAATAGGACACTGCCTTTTGGATAATTTTCGCTTACTGGCAACAACCTGCTAGTATTCATTAAACCGACTCCTCTCCATCTTCTCTAGTAAATTCCTATAACCAAATGATGTTTGTTAAACTTTAAAGCTTTAAATTGTGTAGAAATAAACCTAACAAAGAATGTATACTTAATCATCACATTAAACAAAATTACCCTGAGAAAGTGAACAAATTCTGTCTATTATTCAAATTCTCTTCAGCTTTGAACCAGTTAAAGTAGTAAAGAATGTAGATTTCGCTATTCCGATATCCGTGAGGTTTGAACAAACAGCATTGGCTGCCGCTGATGGAGGACATTATTCATGCTGCCCGGCTAAAGTGGTAACTATTACAGTGAAATGTTTGAACTACGACTAGGAACCGTCACAAAAGTTTTGAATTCACTTTTCGATTTAATCTTGAGAATTAATGTAGCTTTAAAACTGGCAAAATTCAAAATTCAAAAGTCATTTTTTCAAATTAGGCTGAGAGCCAGCACTTTTTGAACGTCAAGTTCTACAAAAGACAGTCCCCCAAAACGCCCGACCGTCACCACTTCCTAGTGTTTTAGCTGTGGAGAAGAAGTGGCCAACAAACTCCCCAGCAACACAACTGTCTGTTACGTTTTAAGAACTAGAATTTATACACTGAGAAGAATGCAAAGTAATTAATATCTCTGTAAATAAATTGTTAGTGCGATAATTTAACGTAACCAAGTGGTGGCGTGGTAGGGACAAAAATGGCTCCGTTCAGCCAAGATCCTGCTTCATGCTGGATTAGCTCATTTTAGAGCTATGGATACAAACAGCCGATGGCACGAATCAAAATCAATCGAATTAATCAGCAGTGCGATTCTGTAAACATGTCGAAGTGAACACTTAGGCGAAGTGAACACTTAGGCGAAGTGAACGACAAGTGAGCTGTCAAACCATACAAACAAGATGGCATGACAGCTCACTTGTCGTTCACTCCACTTAAGTGATCACGATGAGATGTCAACAGAAGCGACCGGCTGGACCCCCCACAATCAAAAGTAACAATAACCGGATACCCAAATGATTGTTTTAAAGTTTTTGCTTGTTCAGCAGGAGTAGGTATAACAAAAGGTGTTTCTTCGTATTTTAACACAGACTTCCGAAATTATTTTAGGTATACTTTGTTGTTTTTTGTTTTGGAAGTTGTTTGTATTATTTTTCGTAATTAGTTTTTATAGTTCACTTTTCAGTGGTACCCCACAGCTAACAACACAACTGAAAAACACAGAAAATCAAAATATGCAATTTCGTTAACTTTGATGACAAACAAAATACGTTTGCCAAGTAAACGAATTCCAGCTATTTTGATATAAAAGCCAAACTACTAAACCGATTTTGATGAAATTTCGATCGGGACCAATCGGAAAGTATGTTCTTTTACATAAATGGACTGATTCAAAAAGTTTTTTTTTATCGGTTCATAAATGATGGATTTATGGGGTAACAAACATAAAAACTACCGAATGGAGTGCCTCCTCCATTTCTTGAAATCGGTTAAAAAAACCTTCACAATCAATACTTTTAAAATCAAAATTTTTTTTCGTCTTTAACATCTTACCATACAACGTCCATTACACGCAAGGTGTCAGGTGTCAGTTAACCCTTTAAAAATCGAGTGATAAGGAAGGTGTTTTCCTCCTCCCCCTCCTTTTATAACCCCCTAAACATCGTAACAGGCTTTATCGGTACACGATGCTCAGATACTTAGCGCATAAAACATTTACAGCCGATAGGGCTGGCTCGTTGCCTTATCGGGACTTAGAGGAGCGTTTGACGCATCTGTCACTTTTTACCCCACTGTCTCCATTAGGAGGGTAATGTAGTTTTGGCTGTTTTCGGTTTTGATTTTTTTTTTTTGCAAAAGAAAAAAATATTGGCTGTTTGGCAGACTAGGTAGGTATATTCTAGAACGAAAAATAACAAATATGAAAGAGAGAGCTAAGCCTAACTATACCTTTAATTTCGCCGGCTAACTGCCTTAGCTCTGACTGGAGTTTTGGAGCTAAATTCGGTCTGACGGCTTATATTGGGCCACACGCTTTTTTTCACCTTTGGGAAATCATCAAATGAATCCCTCCGCTTCGCCCAGAGCGGTAAGAGTCACCGCACCTGAGGCTGAGCCGAGCCGAAGGCGTTATTGATTCTTATAATTGTACGGCAATGACAAATGCACACGTGAATCAAACGACGTTTTGCAACAACAAGCTTATCCAAAAAAAACTCTCGGCTTTATACCCACTTAGCGATTCCCTAACTCGATAGAATTATTGACATTACAATTATTATAACTAAATATTTAGTGTATTTAGCTACCTGAACGCTTCATGGTACTAGTTTCGGTTCCTAACAACTGACGCCTACGCATATAAGAGCGAATACATGTCCTTGTATTATGAACTTAATATACTAAATGACTTTATGGATCCCGACAGAAAACATTTGACGTAGGTCGTAGCGTGGTACTGGCTTTGGTATTTTGAGTGTGAAGATCTTCCTACGCGATTCTTCGTCTTCTTTAAAAACGAGTTAATGCTGCGGTATTAGATTCCAATTGTGATATGATTACTTGAGTTTAGTTTCAAAACTTTTTTTTTTACTACCCGACTAAAGGAATGCTACTTGAAACTCGCAAGTCGACACAGGCAGGTACCGGCCATCACTCAAAGTTGCCGATTTATTGGTTTTATAGCATTTAGTTGCTTTTCCACCATAGCGATGTTCAAGACAGCACTAGCTGTAGAAGTTCACCCGCGCAAAGCTGGGGCGATACGATTTTATGAAAAATGTTTCTGACTATGTCGATGCATTGATATAAAAAACCCATCATTATAATATTTTCCACATCCAGTTCCCATCCCGTGGGGGTTGTAAAAGGTGACCGAGGAAAAGGGTTATCCCCTCAGCGGTGCTATCACGGGATGTTACGATAGTTTGAACATTATTACGAGTATACTCTCCGGCGGTTGAGGGTTAACGCATCGATCTTGTTTGGTGTTTTGAATTCTTGGCTGATAGGGTAAAAGCTGGATAGTTGCCACACTTTTTGAATCTACTTTGCTTTTTTTTTTCTCAGTACAAGAATGTACTGAGAGATGCAAATACTTTATTTTTAAAATTAGTAAGATTCAAATTTGTGAAATTAAAAAACGGTCTCTTTGATAATTCCAGAGTATCGGAGATTTTTGCGGACCTCTAAATTTTGTGCCAACTATCCCGTATATGGAATAGTTGCTTTATCTATCTAGTCGAGAAAAAGGACATTTATCTCGCAAACACTGTGATCGCACCTTGCCTTCTCCTGCTATCACACAAACACATGCAACGTGGTCAACTTAGTGGTAGTTGTAGTCTCTCAATTGATAAAAAAATAACATGTAATTCATTCACGAAACTAGATTAACATCGAGGCAACTATACCTACTCCTGGTGCAACTGTCCTGTTTTTACGCATCCTGTTAAATAAAACTAGATAGTGTACATCATTTGATGCACACTATCTAGTTTTATCTAGCTGACCCGTGCCCACTTTGTTGGACGGTATTTTTCGAGTTAAGAGTGTGTATTCCGTCCACTAGCGCCGCCAATCGTTTTTTATTAATTGTGGTAAATTTAAGACACGTAGATAAAAAACCGCTCTGTAGTGCACTGAAGAAATGTATCTTTTATTTTTTGACAGCTATTTTTAATACATAACTCATGGCTAAATAAAATAGCCAAAACGGCAATTATTGCTAAAAGTGGCCACGTTTAGCAAAAATATAGACTTTGGCAACTATTTATTTTCTAAAGTACAAAACCTAACTCTCAAAACATAATAAATACATTTCTTCAGTGCACTACAGAGCGGTATTTTATCTACGTGTCTTAAATTTACCACAAATAATAAAAAACGATTGGCGGCGCTAGTGGACGTAATACACGCTCTTAAAATGTAGGGTATGACAATCAAAAATAACGTGGCTTTCTATTGGTATAAGCACTTTCAAAATCGATTCAGTACATCCAGAGATTACCCGCTACTACCTCACAAACTTTACTTCTTACTAGCTGACCCGTGCCCACTTCGTTGGGCGGTAAACATTTTAACTTGTGATGAAATTATGAGTGTGGTTCGGTTAGTACTGACTGCTATGATTTATTTCCTGACGGCCAAAAGGAGGGTTTTGTTTTTATTGCATAATAATATGTATGTAGCTAGGCTAGCGAGCCGCTGCGAGCGCTCAGCGTTAGACTCCCTGTCCCTTGTTGCAGATGTGACTATCCGTCACTCCTAGATAATTAAATACTTATTTAATTCGTTTCAAAACATTTCACATGTTGCCAGATACTTGAAGGATCATAAATTGCTGGGCCAGCCGTCCACTTAATTTCGAGAATCACAAAATATGTTAAGTATCTGCTTTTGAAATGTGTAGCATGAGATTTGGTACTCAGGAAATCAATCAATCTTTATTTTAATGGGAAACAAACGCGCCATTTGCCAGACGTTATTCGAATGCAATATTTTACGTTAGTGGAAATACGACCTACTCCTCAATTCGTTAGGGTCGATATTCGTTAGCGGATAACATTATCGACTCAGGCGCTTGTACCTGAAACCCGAGAAATGATGTGCACTTTAACCGGGGTAAAACCGACAGGCACTTTTGGGCTATTATTAAGAAATTGCAAAAAAGGCCCAACAGGACGCCGGTCGGTGACGCTCGTGATTTTGGAAAAGCGCGGCACTTGGCGTTAGGGCTTGGAAGGATACGGAGCCAAGTTAGGATTGATGGCTCTGACATCGCGAGACTCTGTAAGCGATAGGCTAGCGAGAAGACTGATAGTAGTCATTGCCATATGGCGAGATTGCGTAGAGCTGTTGTATCGCGAGTGCAAGTAGTATTTATTAGATTAATATAAGTTAGAAATAATTTAGTATTGAATACGTGTGTGTGTGTTTGTGCTGAGTGAATGGGTGAGTCTTTTATTGTTCTAATTTACTCTGGGCTGATATTGTGTTTCATTATATACAGTGACACTAACGGAGCCGCAGGCAATCCTAGTTGTCTATAGGTTGTATAACAGAACAGACAGATACGTGTTGCTAGAGAGTTTGTTGTGCCATTTCTTCTCTCTAGCCCAAACACTAGGAAGTGGCAACGGGTGGGCGCTTTAGGGGCTGTCTATAGGCTTTAAGAGTTGAAGTTCTCAACTATATTTATTTCTTGAGTTTATAACTCTCGATTGTAGTAACTATTTGTATTTGTATTGATTCTTGAATTTATATTCTCTACCTGCGACCACTGATTCGGTCAGATACGAACACTGTGTCTTACAGATGTACTTGTTGTACAGAGAGTGCGCTTCCTGGGGTTGGGTTGACCATATCTATCTTATATTATACAGTCTAAGGACTTAGGGACCATGTCTCTATATTATGAGCATGATGTTTGACGTTCTGCCGCTGGAACTAGTCGCTCCGTTGCTAGACAAGGACGGTCGCACGGTTGGCGCAGGGAAAGCCGCCTCGTCACGTTTACAGTTCGACCGAACTGCTAGGGACCGCGTTTCCTATAAACGTGTTGCCGACACTTTGTCGCTGAAAAGCCGCTGGTGTCACTTAAGGAAGTGTTGCTCTGAGTGCTATGGGTGCAGACGTGAGGTATCGTGCGAGTAACTATTGACCTTATACCAGTTACGCTAGCGTAAAGGTTTCTCACACGATCTATTATTAATTAAAATAGAGTAATTGATTTTCCCTTTGTTATAAGGTGAGTTTCTGAAACCATTCCTATTTTATTTCATAACTATGAATTCCTAAGTCCTTCTATTATATATTTCAATCCAAACTTTGACCTATCAATGTGATAAGGCATTGGATTATTTCATACTTTTGGAATTCACTTCATAAAAAGCGGGAGGATGTCCAGTCTGGTCTGAGTCCTACGGGGACACGCGTTGGTTGGGGCGTGTTTCTCCCCCTTCGGGGGGACCGACCTTATCTATTAGGGCTATTTAGGAAAAGCGAAAATTTTATCAGCCTGGGGTAACTTAGGAACAGTCACATTTGGTCCGCGTGACCAGGATTCTCGTCATTAAATGTACTGATTCACGTCAGTGCAACGAGAAAGAACAATTGTGGGTTACTACAAAAACAACACAACGTAATTTGAGGTTAGGGACAATAATATTAAAACGGCTAAGGCATTAATTTAGATATCTAGTATCTGTAACTAGTAACTTTCACTCATTGTTTCGTAAATCGTTACATACGAAATAAGCTGCAGCGGCTACAATATTAGTTTACAACAAAAATAACACAGCGTTATTTTAGGGTTCCGTAATAATCGCTGGGATTAAAGAAGAGGCTAATTAGTACATAAAATTTACACAACATTATTAACTTATGGCTTTTTAGCTCTCAAAGAAACTTAGGTTACAACAGTTACACTAAGTAGTGTTAAGTAATTAACGGTTGATTATGTTAGTTGAATTCGATGTCGACAATTAAATAGCGAGTTCAAATCTCGTACGATTTAAATCTGTATAAGTATGTCCTAGGATTATGTAGCATAAACATGAACACGCCAACTGTTTTCTAGCGAGTTCAAATCTCGTATGATTTATCCGTTTAATTAAGTATGTGTTAGGACTAACAAGCAGTTGGAGGGCTAGAGAATCTTAACTCTTAAGATGCCTGTGTCAAAGATTATGGGTTAAATTCCCGAACTAATAATGTAAGAGGTATTTTTAAATTAGTTTATAGGTTGTATGTATATCTGTTTGAATAACTGTGTTGATAAAAGAGGGTTCAATTCTCATATACACGAAATTATGGTATTGTAATTACAGGGGAAGGTGACTATCCGTCACTTTTCACCTACATTCTAATAACAGAATATTATATTTATTTCCAATCTTTGGCATGGCATCGGGTTACTTAGAAACACATTGCGTCTGAAGTTTATGGCTTGGGAACCGGACACGTAACCGTAATTAACAAAAAACATTCTTTCATCTAAAATAGTAAAGTAATTGTGTCGGTTAAAAGTAATATTGCACAAATAACAGTTAACTAAAAGGGTCCGGCTCAGCAACAAAAAAAAAAAACAGACCCTTAGAACAAAGAGAAAGCTTTAGACAATAGCGGCAAATAACTCCGGAAGGGCTACACGTGGCAATTTTTTAGTGTATACGTAATAATAGTACTACTGATTTTATGCTTGAGTTACTGAACTGTTAAATAAGGGATTAATTTACTGAATCGATGTAGGTATTAGTTTCATTGATAGGCTAATGGGCTAATCTTGGGTTCGACTCCCAATAGTGTTTTGTGTGTCTGACAGTTTGAGACACTGGTTTAAGATTTGTATAGCTGTAGAAGTGAGCTAAGTACACATCCTAGTTATGGGTCAGACTGGTTGTGAAAATGAAACGTGGTTGCGTGGTTAAGATATGTATAACGGTGTGATAAGTGAAATGAACATAAGACTTACCCTTACTTACAGATGAGCGTTATCTAATATACTACCTATTCATTATCTAAGGTCAGGAAAGGTGGAAACTACGAGTAGTTTCATATTGGCAATTTAATCACCGAGAAAGGGAAACTCGAAAATCATTGTAGGATAATCTCAATATCGATAACTTTGCAGGGTGTCATTACTACGATGTATTGGAATAGATACTTGTGTGGTCTTATTTCAAATTCCAGGATATGCACATCATCACTAGGCTGCGACAACGGGATATCTAAACTTACGGTTCGTGTGTTGCACCTGGTCCATAGTTTCATCTTATTGGCTTAGACCGATTTCAGCGACTTCGACCGTAGCGTGGCTCCTTTTGCGAAGCTAAGTGTTTCTCTTATTAACTTCTGCAGTAATGTTACTGTACAACATAACATTTGGAATGTCACTGAAATCAATGTTGACAAGCTATGGTGCTATGGCCTATGACAAGCTATGACTTCAAACTAATATACCAATGAACTATATTGTCACTGGAGTTACAGTCTGAGGGGGGCATTATTCTAATTGATTAAGCCCTTGTCGAGAAGGCTAACATGCTTAAGAAAATCTGTCTATAGATTTTTACATAATACTGCAAGTCTTAATGGATTGCAAACCTGCTCTGTTCTCATCGTAATGATCTAATATAACTCTGTAACTACTGTACTCTGTATTCTACTTCAGAACCTCTCGAGACTATTTCATCTTATTGGAACAAATTATAATATGTTTATGTGCGAACTATTTCAGCTACACCTGGATACAAGTACGGGCAGCTGTCTATGAAGCTGACTCAGCGCGGGGCGCTTCGGGAAAGGCCTCTGTCCAGAACGAAGGAGCAACGTAGGTAGTGTGACCTAGTAGCAGAAATACTCTTAAATGAGACTCTGGTATGTAAATTCACACTATAAGCATGCGCAGTCTTCTCTTATTGGAATATGAAGAGTACTTCAAAATATATGTGATCGAGGACAGCAATTATGAATCGATTGAACAAGAGATTATATGAGATTAATGTGTTACACTTAACTATAAACACAATTTTCCCGAATCTTGTTATCAGATGTAGGCATTATTCAAGAGAATAAGTTCTAATAGAACAGTTGGGAATCGACTGCAGATTAAGATAGACTTTGATGTGGCTAACTATTGGAGAATATAAGGCGCAGTAGATGAAAAGCAAACTAGTAATGACACTTGGCTTAGGACCGGGGTAGAGGGCGGTCGACGAGTTGATCATAACGAAGGCTAGGTTAGGCAAGGCTAGGGCTGATTAGGGCTAAAGCTACGTTTCTCACATTACTAGGGCGAGAGTATTATGATTAAGTTATGCGTTTAAAACGATAGGTGTCGTTCGAAACAAGGTTATGTGAGTTGAGTATTAATGCAAGGAAAGTGTAAGCAAGTGCGTGTTAGCGTGTGTGAATCTCAGTGATTGTGTTGGTGAACGAATGGGATGGGTGGTGTATGCATAATCCTTCCTTATCTCCTTCTATGACTTAAATGAGGTAATCAACACCTGTGTTTGGTTTTAGGGACTCGGAGAAAGCCTTTTTATAGGGTGTGCTTATGACCTAGCATCAGACTGCATGCAACAATGACTATTATCCTGACTATAACCTGACGCATGAGGAACCCTACCAAGTCACTGCTTAGGAAAGGCTGAACCGAATGATACTCGTAACCAGTTAGGGCCCGTTTGAACAATAATGTTTACTTGCAAATGTGTAAGATAATGTCATATCAACCAAACATTAGTAGAGATTGCCTCTCCCAAGGACTGACTGAGTGCAGTATATACTTTGCACTGTTTCTGAAATATGCACACTTACATTGGAGGGGGGTAGGCTTCACCAAATACGGGTTGAACTGAATTGATAGTTGTCCTAATGGACGATAGGGACTGTATCGTATCTCGCTAAATCACAACCGGCCCCCGAGGCCTCTCACTGATATAAAAAAATAATATTTAGCGAAATACATATTTTGGAAGCCTAGATGGAACGCTCGCTGCCAGACGTGGCAACGGTTGCTGCAGTACTCTATGTGCTTCCCCGAAATGGGTTAGATTAAGGAAGTGCGAGGTGACGATTTTAAAACCACTTCGGCGTATAGCGAATCAGTGTAATGTATTCTGCAAACGACTGACGATGCGGTACGCTTGTGCTAAGTTAATAATTGTATTGTCTTTGGAACTGAGTTGATGGGCCTATTCAAGGGGCTAATTTACATAACGCGCGTCCAGTATTACTGGAAACTTGTCTCGCTTAATAGCAGAGATACTTCGCAGTCCTCGGCCTTAGGATTAAGTAAGACAAGCTTGAGTTTAGGGAACGTGTACTGTTGTGACCGCAGCAGGTCCTCTCTAGGCCTATGCGCAATAGGATCAACGGCACACGTACGACGTGTTTGCTGTTGTAAAATAGTCTCACGTCACTGGGTTGGGACTTTTGACTAGTGTGAAGTAGTTTATTAACGTAATTCGAATTAATGATTAGCCAGGCAAGCGTTACGTATCATTCTCCTTTTTTTTTAAATCCTCTAGGATAAATGAGGCTCTGCTGTGTAAAGTGAAAACAAATCACACACAGATCATCAGAAAATTTGCAACGATAATATTAAGAGAGTGGATCTTACGAAAGGAAATAAGTTGAAATACAACAGTTATGTGATGGTTCAAAATTAGATGAGATTCTGGTGTGTATACCTAAACGATAAGCAACTAGGTCTCTGGAATTTTATATTAAAAAAAATGCGCCGAGAGAGTTTAGGGAGGAATAAGTTGACATAGGTTGAGTTTATTATGTGTCAATTGAGGACGTATTTGTGAAACGTTAAGAAATTATAGAAGATATTGCTACTAATTGGATATGGGTTCCAACTATAAAAGTTATTATATTAGAATCACTTCACATTTAAGATGAGTATTTATCTACATCGGTATAAGACCAATATTAGTAGAGGCAAGGTTTAAGCTATTGTGAAAGCTCATCCGCTGTACTGCGTCACGCGTCTGATTTTCAGAGGGGGGAATGTGACTATCCGTCACTCCTAGATAATTAAATACTTATTTAATTCGTTTCAAAACATTTCACATGTTGCCAGATACTTGAAGGATCATAAATTGCTGGGCCAGCCGTCCACTTAATTTCGAGAATCACAAAATATGTTAAGTATCTGCTTTTGAAATGTGTAGCATGAGATTTGGTACTCAGGAAATCAATCAATCTTTATTTTAATGGGAAACAAACGCGCCATTTGCCAGACGTTATTCGAATGCAATATTTTACGTTAGTGGAAATACGACCTACTCCTCAATTCGTTAGAGTCGATATTCGTTAGCGGATAACATTATCGACTCAGGCGCTTGTACCTGAAACCCGAGAAATGATGTGCACTTTAACCGGGGTAAAACCGACAGGCACTTTTGGGCTATTATTAAGAAATTGCAAAAAAGGCCCAACAGGACGCCGGTCGGTGACGCTCGTGATTTTGGAAAAGCGCGGCACTTGGCGTTAGGGCTTGGAAGGATACGGAGCCAAGTTAGGATTGATGGCTCTGACATCGCGAGACTCTGTAAGCGATAGGCTAGCGAGAAGACTGATAGTAGTCATTGCCATATGGCGAGATTGCGTAGAGCTGTTGTATCGCGAGTGCAAGTAGTATTTATTAGATTAATATAAGTTAGAAATAATTTAGTATTGAATACGTGTGTGTGTGTTTGTGCTGAGTGAATGGGTGAGTCTTTTATTGTTCTAATTTACTCTGGGCTGATATTGTGTTTCATTATATACAGTGACACTAACGGAGCCGCAGGCAATCCTAGTTGTCTATAGGTTGTATAACAGAACAGACAGATACGTGTTGCTAGAGAGTTTGTTGTGCCATTTCTTCTCTCTAGCCCAAACACTAGGAAGTGGCAACGGGTGGGCGCTTTAGGGGCTGTCTATAGGCTTTAAGAGTTGAAGTTCTCAACTATATTTATTTCTTGAGTTTATAACTCTCGATTGTAGTAACTATTTGTATTTGTATTGATTCTTGAATTTATATTCTCTACCTGCGACCACTGATTCGGTCAGATACGAACTCTGTGTCTTACAGATGTACTTGTTGTACAGAGAGTGCGCTTCCTGGGGTTGGGTTGACCATATCTATCTTATATTATACAGTCTAAGGACTTAGGGACCATGTCTCTATATTATGAGCATGATGTTTGACGTTCTGCCGCTGGAACTAGTCGCTCCGTTGCTAGACAAGGACGGTCGCACGGTTGGCGCAGGGAAAGCCGCCTCGTCACGTTTACAGTTCGACCGAACTGCTAGGGACCGCGTTTCCTATAAACGTGTTGCCGACACTTTGTCGCTGAAAAGCCGCTGGTGTCACTTAAGGAAGTGTTGCTCTGAGTGCTATGGGTGCAGACGTGAGGTATCGTGCGAGTAACTATTGACCTTATACCAGTTACGCTAGCGTAAAGGTTTCTCACACGATCTATTATTAATTAAAATAGAGTAATTGATTTTCCCTTTGTTATAAGGTGAGTTTCTGAAACCATTCCTATTTTATTTCATAACTATGAATTCCTAAGTCCTTCTATTATATATTTCAATCCAAACTTTGACCTATCAATGTGATAAGGCATTGGATTATTTCATACTTTTGGAATTCACTTCATAAAAAGCGGGAGGATGTCCAGTCTGGTCTGAGTCCTACGGGGACACGCGTTGGTTGGGGCGTGTTTCTCCCCCTTCGGGGGGACCGACCTTATCTATTAGGGCTATTTAGGAAAAGCGAAAATTTTATCAGCCTGGGGTAACTTAGGAACAGTCACACAGACATGCTGCTTTAAATCACTGAGACGCTGTGCACGTTCAGCGCTAGATTCCCGAGCACGGACCTGCGATGTTCTCCAGCTTTGGTTAGCAAGCCGCTGTGAACGCTCGGAGCTAGATTTCCCAGCGCGTGCTTACGAAATATTTTCTCTATTCCTCGAGAGGCTCTTCCGTACGGCGTACTCGAGCTGCTCTTGTCTCATGTCTGGGATGTCTGACGGGAAAGTTGTGATATCCTTTTAGGCATCTTAAACAATCACTGAAACTGTCCGATATCCCAAAAACATAAATATCACAGCTTCGAACTCGAAGAATGAGAACGAAGTAATATTGTAATTGTGTTTTGAGAAACCGAGCAACCAAAACAATTTTAAAGACCAACAACATTCATTTTCATTAAACTACGTACAACTTACCTACCAAACGACAAAAGTTAAATAATAACTGGAGAGGGTCATTAATCCGCGGAAAATCTTAACACCACGATTCAGAAAAATGACGTAATTGCACAACGCCGTCTATGGGTAATGGATAAAACGTCCGTACAAAGCATGTTCTAATGCGGTTCGTGAATGGACGGCGCGGGCGGCGTTTTGCGATTTAGTAATTTTATATTATCTTCGAAACTACTCAACCAATTGACATACTGTTGTGGGCAAATCGTATCTCTATGATGTTCTTGTGATCAAAATAACATTTTTTTCGATAAGGTTTAATATTTTGTTGTTTAAAAAATCGTCCAAAGATAAGTACGTCGAAAAATACTTTTTTAACACATAAAAGCTACTATATCTGCTAAAATATAAAAGATAGAAATATGGTGCCGCGGACTTTTTTGTAGAACTATTATAGGCGGACCAGGTTGCCATACATTGTTTTCAATTATATACAACTGTTAGGGCAGCGCACGCAAATAACTCTGTTGTAAGAGCTATTTTTTTCCGCCTGGATAGACAAAAATTGAGATAGTTCGACTAATATGCATGATATCTTTATAATTTATAGCCTATAGCACTCACGGATAATGTAGCTTTCTACCAGTGAAACAATTTTTCAAATCGGACCAGTAGTTCCTGAGATTACCCCCTACATACAAACTTACAAACTTACAAACAATTTTACCTCTTTATAATATTAGTATAGATAATATTAGTAGGTATAGATTGAAAATAATTACAAGTATATAAGACTATTCTTTAGCCATACTTACTAATATAATAAGGGTGTCTTTCCACCAGAGATGTGCTATACTATACAGCTATGCCGCGAGAATGTGAAAGCTAAGCTACGGAACTATGTGATCATTCCACTGATGCTAAGCTATGTAGCGGTGCGAGTAAGATGTGCTATGAAGATGCGCCGCACATAGCTACACCACTCACGACGACCCATAGCAGGCATCCATAGCACACATCCATATCACGCATTATTTCCATATAAAAAACATATCTTAGTTGAATCCGTTTCCACCAGTGCTAAGCTATGTACACCAATGAATATGATTGGTGGATATCAAACGCTTCCACAGCAATGTAGCATAGCACATCTCTGGTGGAAAAGCACCCTTAATCAAAAATAAATTCTGTCTGTTAGGTACTTTTTCACGTCTCAGGCTGACTGTCCACTGAAGCGGAGAGGAGACTAGCGGAGAGATATTTACCAATGCAATTGCATAGAATATCCACTTTGCGTACAGGGATCAGAGGCGGTGGAAGGTGTGGGCAACATGGGCTACAGCCTACGGTCTCACGGTCTAAAGGGCCACGCAGCTTTGGCTTTTTTCAACTAAAAAAAACGTAGCTAAAAAAACCAACTTATCCGAGTCTATTTGCATTTTTTTTGAGCTCGCTTTGTTGCTCTTGCTATTTGAATTCTTTTTATTGTTAACTAGCTGTTGCCCGCGACTTCGTCCGCGTGTATGTCGAAAGTAAACACACATAGCGATGTAAGATTGATACGATATGATATCCAAACAGTCAATATCTGGCATTGCTTGACCCCTCTTAGAATTAGGAATTTGTAAGACTGTAATGCAAGGCACTGGCTGTATTATCTGTTTTGTCCAAAATGCCGTCCAGCCCTAGCTATTTTTCGTAATGAGAAACTTCTGCGCACAATGTTGAAGAAAGTTGCTAGGGTTGTTGTTAACATGCGATAGAGCTACATAAAGTTGGCTATGGGTATACCAACCCGAATAGAAATCTAACCCTGCAACGGATAGAGTAGAGTAGATTAGAGACTGCGTTATCCGCACTTAGACTCCCATTCGGTCTGTTGACCGTAAGTGTTCTGGCTAAGTTAACCAGCCTAGCTCCACCCAAATGCACAAAGGCTTTCTGGGTGATCCACAGGTTTTGCGCTACGACCTCGCCGTTCCACGATTTGTTCAGGTCGGGAAGCAACGGCTTCATTTCCAGGAAGTGAGTGACATTTGAGTGGCCTTCATCTTTTTATTCGTCCTTCCCTCACTGCTGAAGACCGTGACTACATGATACATCGCATTTCCAAGCCATTCGGTAGTCTGGAGTGTGGAAAGCTCTGAAATGCACTTCTTTATGGCGTTGCACCATAAAGAAGACCACATGTTTGCATATTTGAACTTAAACGTGTTGATAATAATTTGCGCTGAAACTTCATGAATAAAGTTGTTTCGTAATTTGCTTCGAACCAGGGACGGAACTAATCTAACTTCGAAGTTATTAATCAGATTTTCATCAAATTGATATGAGACCAATCCGAAAAAATACTCTCCTAAAAAAAATAAGAATCATTCAAATCGGTTGAAAATTAGCAAAAATATCGCTGAAAAAACATTTTGCATGAGATCCCATCATCAGGTCTTAACTTATACCTTCCATCATTAGCTCAGCAACATAAGATGATGATTACCAGACACAAATAACTGAATTGTGTTCGAAAGTTTTTGTAAAACATTGTATCTGTACTAATCTATACTCTAAACTAATATTATAAAGAGGTAACATTTGTTTGTAAGTTTGTATGTAGGGGGTAATCTCAGGAACTACTGGTCCGATTTGAATAATTCTTGCAGTATTAGATAGTCCATTTATCGTGGACACATATCATCACGCTAAGACTAAAAGAAGCCGAGCATTAATGGAAAATGTTACTCAGACGAAGTTGCGTGCATCAGCTAGTGTTCCTATAAAATTTGGGGGTTTCCCTCGATTTTCATGGGATTCCATCATCAGATTTTGACTTGGTGACAATGGTACCATCTCAGGAGTATAAGCTTTTGAAAAAAAAAAAAATTTTAAAATCTGTACGCAATTGGCGGAGATATCGGTGAACATACAAAAAAAATACTAAATACTATACTTAGCCTCCTCCTTTTTGAAGAAGTCGGTTAAAAACTCCGTTACTGAGCTAATTTAACTGTTTTTGCGTCTCTACGATGGAACCTCGCAACTTGCTCGCGGGTGGTATGACATGATCCCTGGCTTCAGGCCTGTAAAGGTTAATTCTTCGTCTTTTCGAGTAGATGATTGACTCTGTATATTGTTTTGGCCCAGTAGGTTGCTACAATTATTGTAGCTAAGTGGCAATCATTTAATTCTTCAAAGTAGAGATGGCCTAAGAAGGCCACTTTATCAGAATCAGAAACATAGAGTATATAACCACTAGAGAGCGTATAGGCCGATTTCTTCTAAGTACGCGGCTCACTACAGCGGGCCGGGGGACGAGGAACAACGCGCGGCTGCAATTGGTCCGTTCAAGGTCAAGTTGCATAGGTAGCCTATGGTTAGTGGTGGCACTACTTGATTAAAGGAAAATAGTCGATATCGATAAAATCGATTTTAACATTATAAAAATACTCAATCCAAACAAACACCGCTATATCTTGTTTAAACAAAGTTTCCCTATTAACCTTATCTTTCCACTTTTATTTTAATTCTGTAATCTTCGAAAATCTAAAATGAAAACATGTATGTCAAACACACAGATGAAAAATCTGAGACCCTCCTCCTATTTTTAAAGTCGTTTAAAAGTAGTTACGTGTTTAATGTAAGTATGTGAATTGATTAAAATGGTATTAGTTGTAATTTTATGATCATCGATAAATCGACTTCAATCATTAAACGTAACAGCACAGATTTTTATGATAAAAATACAAAGGGGAAGAAAGGGATAAAAATATAAGTATTTCCTAATGAAAGAAAGAGACTTTTCCAAAAGACATCAACGCGCGCTTCTCACAGTGTGCTCGTTCACCTAACCACCATTTTATATAGACCCCTGCAGTGGCTCATCATCTGATTCAAATCAAAAATATTTTGCAAAGTCTTTACTCTCCGATGAAAAGTTATGCCATCATTTTTGTAACAAAAGGTCTAGGAATGTTTCCCACACAAATTCACCGGGTATGAAGGCATTTTTATGCGTTATAAATTGCATAAAAATTAAAACGATTTGTAAAAACTTAGCATGCCCACAGGTCTAACAATTGGTCACAACTAAAATGGTTACTAGTGCCTGCTGCCTAACATCTGAGCAAAAACACTAATAGTTTTCGTGCGTCGGGGCACTGTATGCGCAGTCATGTGGTTTAATAGTCTTTGATCAGAAAGCACATCACGCTACCTGTCACTGTTAAATTTTCCCAATTAACCTTTAACCTAATGCTTTAGCAATAAAGATGGAAAAGAAATTTGACAGTTGTTGCGTGGTTAATGTTATGATTCTGCTAAAGTGGCCTCTTTAGACCCACAGGTGTTATTGAGCAGCTTTATCTCATTGGCTTCGCAAATCTAAGCGCGCGCCTGTTGTCGAAATTTCAGGTATATTGTAATCTTAACACCGCGAATATGAGATCGAATGCATAACGCCATCTTTGAAACATGAAGTTGAACTATGAAAAGATTAGTTAGAGTTCGTTTTATTTGAGTTAATAGGAATATTACGTTTATTTGGACCGATATGTTTTTAAGGTATTAAAATAATAACAATCATTTTAAGACGTTTTAAATGTACCACTAAAACCTATGTTTTGGTGTTATGTCATGTTGTCAAAAGTACTATTTGAATCAATAGATGGCATTGCAGGTATTACGTAGGAAGTTGATTTCATCTCCATTTAATTAAGTTGATTACCTACTTTGGTTTCGTTCTTATTATCGAAATCAAACAAAAAATAATACAGAAAATAGGTTTTGTTAATATATTCTAGTAATCCGGAATTTCAGTGCTTCAGCACATCCAGTTTCATACATTTTTAAACATACAGGCAAATGAAGACGCGGCAAACGAAAATAATTATTAGAGCAGGACATAAAAAAGTAAGAAATAATTCAACAATAATAAAAATTCGTTTCATTTACTGGGGATTGAACTTACGCCGTTTCACTCGCAAGGCAGTCAAAGTACCGCCGGGTCTATGAAATCCGATCTTATAAAATGTTATGGTTATTGACTGCTTAGCTCCTCTAAGATATAGCGTGATGATAACAATTTCTAAGAATGTTTAAAATAAGGCTAGTTTTATGCTAAACTGAACGAATAATTGAAAATTGTACAAAACTGGTCGAAACACGTTGATACGTAAATTTAAAATCTTTAAATGTTCATAACTTTTTTTCCAGGCCACCGATTGTAATCAGAAATAAGCTGAATCAAATTTTGAAAACTCCAACCAAATCCGTTCAGTATTTTCGGAGATCATTGCGTACAGACAGACAGACAAAAAACGTAAAAATGCTCTTTTTGTGTTCTATAGCTTTTTTTTTGAAAACCTCTACTCGATTTTTGGTATTTTTCTTTCATGTACAGAATTCATGGTTTCTACTGTTTTATTATATGTATAGACTAGCTGACCCGCGCAACTTCGTCTGCGTCACATTTTCCATCAATGATCGGCTCCTTTTAGTCTTAGCGTGATGATATGTAGCCTAATTATCCTTCCTCGAAACATGGACTATCTAATACTGAAAGAATGTTTTCAAATCGGACCAGTAGTTCCTGAGATTACCCGCTACATACAAACTTACAAACAAATATTACCTCTTTATAATATTAGTATACTTAAAGATAGTATAGATGTTTACTTCAGTAAGCACAAAAAGTCAAAAGAAAATCAAAACTATTCGTGGCGGGGTGCATTGAGGTTACAGCATCTCACCATCATTGTAGAATGTAACCTCTGAAAACCTCAAAAATACTCTCAATTCTTAGGTAGACCCTAGAGGGCCTAGTAAATAAGCCAATCTTGCTCACATCACATTTTAATCTTGCCCCGCCACTGAAAGGGATTCGCGAACTAATTTAAAAATCAGTAGTGTGAACTCTTTGGCTGTAGATCACTTGGCAGACAACTTATTCACTGGAACTTTATTGAATCCCAAACGGTGTTTTATTTGTTATAATTATAATTAGTACCACGGGCGACGTCTTGTGGTGCTACATTAGATACCCAGTTGTTAAATAATTCAGGTACACAGGCCACTTCTGTAATCCTTGTAGTAATAGCTACAGACCACATTAAATGGGTGGTATTCGTTTTCAAATTAATATTCAAGATTAAAAGCATTTATTTCAAATTTACGGGCACTTTTTAAATTTCAAGGTCGGTCAGTAAAAAAGATGAAGCTATTTGCACGTTCCAAAGCGTAGATTTCTTTGGAGAAGAATGTGCAAGAAGTACCACGGATACTCTTTGAAATCACGTTATGTTTAACAAAATTCTTAGTTAAATATACCCACAACGCAAAATAAAAAATAAAAAACTTATTACAAGAACTTAAAATATAAAAATCAAAACAATTAATTTTGACATCGTAATGACATAGTTCCCTAGCTCCATAAACCAGTAATAATTTATAGCTTATCGAACTCTGTTTTTAAAAAAATTGCCAGCCCAATAAATCAACATTAAGTAATTGGACACAATATTACCTCTATATACTCGTATGTATAGTTAAACAAGCAGTTTCCCTTATTTCTAAGAACATACGCATGTTAAGAGTAGGTATTCAATTTGATATCAATTCAATCAATAAAGACATTCAAATGTTTCTGCAAATGTCTTTGAATGAGGGAATCAATTCGAGTAATACTATGTGAAAGTTAAATCGACGCTCCGTGAAACTTCGCTCTTTGCCGAATGTGTAAATTACAAGTCATAGAAACGGATAAAGACTCCCACAGACACTTGCGATAAGATAACGCCGCAACCAGTTTTCATATAAATTTTTCAATATTTTTGATGAACCAGCTCTTGACCGTAGAAGCGACCGAGCCCAGGAGATACCTGTTCACTCTAGCTTAGAAAGCTGACGGGTTCTAAGTAGGTGGTAGGTCCATGGCGATAATATTTGCTGGCAGAGAATAGGTACTTTTGGCTGTACGCATAATAAATGCTCAGCAATAGCGGAGAAACACCGTTCAGTAATAAATACTCCTAGATAAATCCGTGACAATTGTATTTCTATAAAAATGCTCGTCGCCTTGATGTCGCAATGTCACAACGCACCAGTCTGTGAGAGCTTTCATATTAACGAGTAGGGGAGAAGACAAGTTGGGGACGAGCGTTTGAGCGTTGGAGTTTGCTTTCAGTTTGTTTGGTAATTGAATTCCAATTACCGTTTCTAGGGAATGCGTTACCGGTGATTTACTGTTTATGTCATACCTACTTAAAAGAAAGAAAACCTTGTTTATTTTATTTAACACTTTCAGCTCAAAAAAGTACAGAGGTGGACTTAAGGCCAGGAGAGTCAAGCGCTGGCATTTAATGCTTACCTCAGCCCCCGCCACGAGTAGCGTTACGTAATAAGTTACGATACGCAGGACACGGGCGCGCGCGCCGTCCCGTGCTCCCGCGCTCATGTGTTCACGAACTCGAGTAGGTACAATGTTGCAAGCATTGCGTCACAGAACAGAGCAATGCAGTAGAGCAACATGAATCGATTAGTATAGATTTATTCTGGTTTATTTTTCTAGATAGTATTTTCAAGGGAATAGTATATTTTTAAAGAGTAGATTTTTAGCCGACATCAAAAAGGAGGAGGTTCTCAATTCATCGATTTTTTTAATGTATGTTCACTGATTTCTCGAAGATCCTGGACCAATGTTGAAAACATTTTTTGTTTGAAAGGCTAGACTTCTCAAATGATGATTTTTCTTACGGATCCCTATTTTTTATAATAAAATACAGAGTGTAAGAGACATCGAACCACATCCGAGTACCACGGGTTCAGTACATGATCCATGGCGATGACCCGCTTACAATTACTACTCGGATAAATCCATAATTCAAAATGATACGGTCTCGAGAAAAATACTGATACAAAAAATGTCTTTACTCGGTATTCGTGGCAGTGCTTTGGATTGGTTTTGCTCCTACCTTTCTGCTAGAACCCAGAGAGTGGTCATGGGTGACTATTGCAGTGAACCATCCACTGTACATTTCGGCGTCCCGCAAGGTAGCGTGCTGGGCCCTACCTTATTCATTTTGTACATAAATGGTCTTTTCTCGATGAATCTCCCTCAAGCCAAACTATTTACGTATGCAGACGACACTGCCATAATTTTTTACGGAAAATCTTGGGATGATGTCCAATCGGCAGTTGAAAACGGCTTAAAAGTTACAGCAAATTGGCTAAAACATAACTTACTTACCCTTAATATCGACAAGACGAAAGCGGTTAACTTTTTTATTTCCAAAAGCTCAGCACCTCGCAAAACAATTACCTTTCGTCTTCATTCCTGCCAAAATTCCGACAGCTGCTCCTGCCTTCAAGTAGAAAACAGTAACTCCATAAAATACTTAGGCATCCATCTTGACTGCAAAATTGCATGGACAACCCACATAACTACATTGAGTAATAGAGTTCGAAAGCTTCTTCATATATTTAAGCGTTTGGGTAAGGTCGCCGACGAAGCTATCGTAAAAATAGTGTATTTTTCACTTTGCCAATCTATTCTCAGTTACTGTATCGTCTCATGGGGTACCGCAGCTAAAACTCATATGATGAAAATAGAACGTGCACAGCGTGCTCTGCTCAAAGTTGCATACAGGAGACCGTTTAGGTACCGCACTAATCTACTTTACGCAGACGCAAAAGTTCTGAGAGTTAGGCAGCTATACATCCTCTCAGCTACGCTGCGATTTCACAAAACATCACTAAAAAGCTGCAGATCTCAGCAACGCTCCAGTCGTCTGGTGATCTGGGATAAACCGCATTTTAATAAATCTTTTGGAAGGAGATCGTTTGCTTTCATGGGACCTTACTTATACAGTAAATTAAATAAAACCCTCAAAATTTTAAAACTAAGAAAAAAAAATTGCTCTAAAATTATCTCCCTTTGGCTGCTCACTTTGGATTATGAAAAATAATGTCATAAAAGAACAAAGATATATCAATAAATGCATAGATATACGATTAAGTATCACACTAACACTTGCAATCACTCTTACCCTTCTCACATGCACTCACACACCCACACCTACAACACTACACTCACTACACCTGCCGCACTACACTTCCTACACTACATTCACAACACCACACTCTACCCAAACTACTGAAATTTTGTACCTAATTATAGTTTAGTTACCTAAAACAACTGTCTTTGTAACTATTATATCATCTGAATATGGATTGAAAGAGACTGAACTCCACAACACAGGGAATCCTAGTGTGGGGTTCAGGGCTTCATCTATGTTTGTAATCCTAATGAGACAATAAACAATTTTTATTTTTATAATATAGATAAATCCAAAAAGTAATACAGCATTTTTTTCGGGTTTTTGACACACTGCACTGTGGTACGAGTGTGTAAACGAATCTTCACAATCACAAAATCTATTATTATTTTGTTACATTATTTAGGCACACCTAATGCTAATAAAATTAGTCATTAAATGTGAGGGGGGATAATCATTTGATTTCTATACTGGAGAAAGTATGAGTAGAGGGTTTAGGTAACTACTATCCAACCACCATCCCGTTCCCGTCTTATTCACGATCTATACAATAAGTGTATTGATGTGAGTATATTTTAGGGTCCCATAGAGTAACCAACGGAACCCTATTTCTAAACCCCCGCTGTTCCTCTGTTTGTCCGTATTTCGAGAACCGTAATAGGTAGACAATTGAAATTTTCAATGTATATTTATTATAAATAATAAAATTAAATTAAAAATTAAATGGGGCTCCCATACAAGAAACGTGTTTTTTTCGTATTATAGTACGGAATCCTTCATGTGTGAGTTCGACTCGGACTTTTTGCACTGGTTTTTGTTTCAACGCGTGAATCTCTAGAAATAAACTTACTGATCCGATACTAAAAAGAACTGCACTAATAGTTACGTTACCTATGTTAGGTTAGGTATATTTTCATGTCGATTCGTAAAAAAAAAAACGCAGGCGTGGTCGTGCGCAGAAGCTAGTAGTAATATTTGCGCATTTGCGCGTGTTGCGACTTTATTTACTCTGCGTTAGGGTTCAAATTCAACTGTTCACACAACATACGCAAAATAAACCATTATGGTTTTTGCGCGCGTGGCGACTTTTTTTGCTAAATTCAACTGTTTACGCACATGGTGTGGTTGGTAAATCTGTTTCGCGGCGAAAACGCGCGCTCTTGGAGTCTTTATTTATATGGGCATAGGGTTTAATTTCAACTGGTTTTAGACACACAATTGCAATTTGTAAAACTATTCTCAAGAAAATGGTTTTAACATTATGAAAGCAAAAAAAACCTATACGTATTTAAAAACTAAGCTATGAATATACGTATTATTATTTAAAGTCGAGTCGAATTTAGCGGGGAGCAGATAAAAATTGACGTGCGTCCGACCTCTAACACGTTCCGCTCGGGACGCGTATTGCCAAACTGTATACTGACCCAGACCGGGGTTGCTCTGAGTTCGATCGCAGTTTGCGTTTGTAGTTGAAGAGCAAACTGTATACCTATTCAGAGAGTGTCTGAATCAATATACATTTTGCTTTAAAATACTAGAGCAAAATACGTACGAGTTGCTATTTGAGTTTTTGTTTTTGGCATTTAATGATCGTCAGGTTCAGATCCCCTCTATGGTTGGTTAATCATGTGGGTTAGGTTAGGTTAGAATCATGACCATTAGCGTGATCCCTTCTATTGTTTGTGAATAATTTGGGTTAGATGAGGTTATAACATATGCGAACAAACCGTATACTTATACAGACTGGTCTGTAGTCTTACGTAGTTTGCTTTAAAAATATATATATGTATGTATTTACAAAAAAAAATATAAGTTGTTTATCAGCCATATCGTTACCATAACACAAGCATTAGGTTGCTTAGCTTGGGACTATATGGCGTTGTGTGAAATGTCCAAGGATATTATTATTATTTTTTTATTTTATTTTTTTACTATCTCGGGCCCCTGGAGACCCGGTCCTTTGGTAGGCGTACGAGGGGCCGAAACCAACTCGCAGAGGCCCCGTTAGACTTTTCAAATGTAATGGGGCACCAACCGGCGATTATCCCTGTATGCACTGAAAGTATTCCCAAGGACAATCCCCGGTTGGAGCAGTACTATTGCAGAATATGGAAACAAAAAATGAAACGCTATGGGTTTGGGTGGCTTAGTGGAATGATAATCGTTTATTATAAAACTATTGGCCCCTGCCTGACCACTAACAATATACACGGCTTTTAAATGGCAGGGGGTGACTTGCACACTCAATGAATGGGCCCCCGAAAACGGTCGCTAGCACAAAGTGACGTAGCGCCAAGGGGGCAACATGGCCTCAGGTGCTAGAGGAGTGGAGAGGTATACCACGGCTATCAGGACAATCCCGGAAGTGCGGTCAAGATCCCTACCAGCATCTTACTGGATTATACGTCCTTCTCCCGAGCACGTATGCTCTAGCGAATCTCCACTCAGACCGGCCAATTAAGGCAAGGAAGAGGTGGGAGCTCTGTTCCTCGTCAGTTTTCACTCCGGCCAGCCAATAAAGGCAAGCCGTAGATGAGGAACAAGACTTCTCCCGGGAGATAAGGTTCGTGGGGTCGCTACTGCCCAACAGTTCGCCACAAAACTGCCTTGCGGATTGTATCTCTCTTTGTCTGGCCCCTCACCCTAGGTAAGACCTAAGGTCCATCGGGACGCGCAAGCCCCACCACGACGTCAACGTAGAGATACTGCGGTAGGGTTATTATTATTATTATTATTTTATTATTTTTTATTATTTATATGCAAGCAAACTGTATACTTATACAGACTGGTCTGTAGTCATACGTAGTTTGCTTTAGAGTATTTGTTATTTTAAAAAACACAAAGTGATCGAGTACAGACCATGAGTGTCTGTACTGATTATACACAATGGCAATACGCACTCGGGACTAAATAGACGGAGTGAGTGCAAGAATAATATAGAAATACTTGATTTTGGAATAAGTAATTTATTTGTTTTATAATGCACATTATTTTACCCGAATAATTTCACATTTTTCAAGACCTCTTTTATGGTATGAGTTTTATTATTCAAAACCTAATATAACTCAAATAAAACGAGTATTTCACCCTCATTTAGACATGTTTTTGCGATATAATTGGATGCAGTAAAGTGTAAGTAATCATGTATTACCCGATTGGCATGATCAAAGGGTCTATTATGTAATAAATTTTTCTCAAAATTTTAACCGGTTAGATCCGGAGGTGGAACCATTGACGCAATTGATTTTATACTTTATTTTTTATAACATTACGATTTATAATCAGTGACGTAAAGTGGAACCAATGGTTCCACTTCGGGCGTAACCGGTTCGTGTTCTCTAAGTACGAGTAAAACGATTTATTGTTTACGACGTTTATTGTGTTAACCTCGCCTTAATTTAAGATAATATTTTATTTAAAAGACATAAATGTACATAAATTAGCATCGGTACAGTGAGTTTAAAGGTGCTTTTTTTTCAAATGTCGCGGATGCGATTTCCGGTTCAGACAGGCGATTAATTATAATTCTTTGATTGTAGTTTATACTAGCTGACCCGCGCAACTTCGTCTGCGTCACATTTTCCATTACTGCTCCGCTCCTATTTGTCTCCTGTTTGTGTGTTGTTTGTTTGTATATATATATATATACGCCTATAACCTTCCTCAATAAATGGGCTATCTAACACTGAAAGATTTTTTCAAATCGGACCAGTAGTTCCTGAGATTAACGCGTTCAACCCAACAAACAAACTCTTCTGCTTTATAATATTAGTATAGATTGCATAATATACAAAATCTACGTTCAGTTACGTATCCTGATCTCTCTCTCGAATTAAGAATATAATTATGAAGAGGGTACCTAATGCAGGGCACTGTATCATCTCTATCGGTTGAAATGCCGACCAGCCCAGGTACCTAATCTCCTGGTACAAACTAATCTTGAATCAAAATCAACAAAACCAACTATCGAACGAATGGTGCTGAATCAAGTGGATTCTTAATTTCGTCCAGAACAGTCCAAAAAGAAACACATTTTCTCCGATTTTTACTGACAATATTGCTGATCGTAGACCACTGATAAATATAGTTTGTTTTAAGATTATATAATATCAAAAAAGTTTTACTGGGTTCATAGAATCGATTTATTATAGAGGAGCTCGTGGCTAAAGCCGCACGGGCCGATCTTCAAGGCTAAACTATAACAGACGAACGCATCGATCTTCAAGGTTAAGCAACGCTTGCGAAGGTTGGTCTGTGGGTGGGTGACCATCTTGACATACCGAGTTTCCTTCGTGCCTCAGAAAGCACGTTAAGCCTTTGGTCCCGGCTGTCATTTGTAGATCTTTGGCAGTCGTTACGGATAGTCAAAAGCCAGTAAAATCTGACTGAAATCTTGCATTTAATGAGTTGTGGAGGTCTGGTAGGCAGCCGCGCTACGTAAAATACCGGTAATCAGCTGAATCCGGTTTGTCTGGAAGCCGAGCCAATATAGTAAGGAAAAGGCTAGGTTGTTATAATGGTCACCCATTCACAGACCGACCTCGGCAAGCGTTGCTTAACCTTGAAGATCGACGTGTTCGGCTGATATAGTTTAGCCACAATGAAACATTAATACCAAATATTCATCTCTTCTGTTAGTAAAACAGTTTACGTATGGATACAGGTAACTCCGGACTCCGGAGGAGACTCTCCTCTCCTCCCAGTAAATCGAAAAACAATCTAGTAATTCAATCAAATCCATACTTCCATAGCTAATAATTTCAACATTATACGTCTTCAAGTTAAACAACATAAAACATGGGGCTGACCTTATGCTACTGCGGAGAATCTTACACCGCGATTCAGAAAAACGCGTCATAAGTACAACGCCATCTATCGATCTACAACGTAACTGAACTGTCTTTATGCTCATAACTACTCATAAGTTCAAACTTATAAGCTTACACGTTACGATAAATAATGTATAATAACATATAATTATAAACATTATGTGTTTAATTAAAAAATAACTCAAAAATACATTGTTTCGGGGTCTTTTCACACATTTCTTATTAAAAAATTTCTCAATAGATGGCATTGCAAGTATCTGAAGTCTCAATGAAAACAACCTATTTTAGCGCTCGATGAAGTTTCTTCGTAAACTTTAAAATTCGATATCTTTTGATTTTGTGGGTCGATTTTGATGAAATAAACACTAAATGTTGCTCCGATTATCACTTAATATTTCGAAGTACCTAAATTTTGAATCCAATCAGTGGTTTATGCGTGATGCTCCTCCAAACGCACAGACATACAGACGCACAGACAAACAGACAAACAGAAAAGAATTTCAAAAACTGCTTTTTTGTGTTCTATGTCATTTTTCTGACATTTCTATGTATTTTTTATGCGAAAATATTCAATGTACAGACACGGCAACTCTACGATTTTATTATATGTATAGATATAGATTGTTTTCAAAATAAAAACGAACTTATTTTACAGTACTTTTTTCAATCTACAGTATTTAAGGTGCATTCCCCCCATATGGCAAAGTCTTGGCACACAGGTGCATTCCCCCCATATGGCAAAGTCTTGGCACACATGGTATAGTGTTACGGCCGATTTCGGCCACGGCCAATCTCATCGGAGACTAACCAAGGCGAACGGCACGGGACAAGTTATAGAGCACAAGTACCTATAACAAACATAGCAGCTAACGTCAATAGATATTGAATCATATTCAGGCGTCTGACTTCATTACCGATACGTAGGTCTTCTTCTTTAATTGTTGATTCTCTTTTCTTTTTAGGTTAGTATGTATTTCATGAGTTCATATTTTGTTTGTAGTATAAATAATTGTATTTAATAAATAAAACTCTGTTCTTTTTAGACGAATCACATTGTTGTTTATTGCTTGAAGAAGAATCTTATAAATCAACAATTATCGTACATGTGAAGAAGAAAATACACGTTACTTTCAACTTAAATAATGGAGAAATTACGATTTAATTTACAATAAAAGCAAAACCAGACGAAAGCAAGACGAATATGTATGCCATAACCTCCATTACGGATACACAAAACCAAACTTTTGTTGTGCCTAGAGAGTATCAGTCATTGCATTTTCACAAAGAAATACAAAAGCATGACATATTTGAAAATATAAATAAGTCCTTCCAGAAAAGGCACGATTAGAGACAGGTGTGGATAACACTAACCAAGGAAATGAAATCAACATAATTAACTAGATGATGACAACTTACAATTTGATGGATTTCTACTTGAGAAACTAGAACACGGTCATGAATTGCCGTCAACTGAAACAACATTGTTTAAAAAAAAAAACAGAAAATAAGACAAGATTAGTAACAGAATTTTCAATAGAAAAGTTTTCAAGAAATACAGCAAATGTTCAACAATGGCTAAATACTTTTGAAAGTGAATGTGCTCGTTTACAAGTAGATACAGATTTAAAAAAGTTGAAATTCTAAGATTACTACTGAAAGATACATGTATACATTGGTACACCTCAATGTTAATCAAACATACCATAGACTCGGATTGTTCTGTATGGAGGAGAAGTTTAAGTGAAACATTCACTGATAAAGACTGGTCACCAATTAGGTACGCTATGAATTTCAAATATATACAGGGATCAATGTTAGAATATGCTTTAAAGAAAGAGAGACTATTACTGGAAATAAACAATACAATAGATACGCAAACCCTGATTTTTCTGATCGCCACCGGTCTACCAACCTTCGTAATGGATAGAATAGACAGAGAAAGCCTTAAAGAAGTAAATTACTTATTTAACTACATAAGAGGACTAAAAAGTTTAACAAGAAAGAACGATACAAAGAGAAATTCAAGCACGGGAAACAGATACAATAAACAAGAAATAAAACAAATTGAAAAAAGGTCATGCAGGATTTGTGAGAACAAAGGAAAACTAAATAGATTTCATCCAGAGAATGTTTTCTGGTACAATCAAGAAAAAAGAACAACCGATGACAAGCATTTTAATTCTAACTCAGTAAAAAGTTGAACTAAGTAATGAAGATTCAAAAAACTCAAATTCCCTCCACTAATTGAGATTGCAGTGATGTTAAATAATACATTAGAGGCTTGTATGATCCTGGAGGCCTACCACAATCTTTTACAAAACAATCTTATTTCAAGAGAGTTTTGTTTCAAGCTTAAAATAACATTACTCTTATTCGTACCATGACCTAAATCGTTCAACATTGTTTTATTCCTGCTTAGTGCTGGGAAAGAATGAACTATTTGTCTATTGCCTGCTACAATAAAAAAGAAACAACGCTATATCAATTGTATAGCGCTGTCTCTTTCACACGTTGGTCCGAATCGCTACTACGAAGTACGATCTTGAAGCAAAATATCAACACTTTTTTACATTTAAAAGATTACTATGCATTTGAATAATAATTACCATGAAATTAATACAAATATCGAGAGATTTTGCTTTGAAAATGCGAAAAAAAAATGAAAAAATAAATAAAATAAAATGAGCTGCGGCGTTTTGACATAGGTAGACTATAAGAATCGGAACAAAATGTGTTATCAGCTGTATACCGCGAACGAAATTTGAAACTCAATGGATTAGATGCAGCAATATTTTTTATTTGTTTTATAAGTGGTTCTAAGTAGTTTAAGTTATTTTATCTTAATTGCATAAGAGCCATGGCTACAACAAACTCTGCTAGGAGTAATAGTGTGCTACAAAATTGACATGGAATCAAGGTGAGGTTACTCTATGTAGTTTTAAACAGTTTTATTTATTTGTTTTGTTACTTAATACAAATTATTTTTCTGTAACGTTTAGATAAAGATAGTTCGAAATAATTAATGTACGACTCAGTGATTAGTGTTTTGTTATTAATTTTGCAGCCGAAGAGTTAATCGGGTTTCCTGGCGGCAGCTAGAGATACTCTGGGGATTTTTAGATTCAAACATCTATCGCTACTGCCCACAATCGATTTCTGCAAGCCAAAGAATATTCAAGAAGAAAGTGGACAGAGATTGCAGAAATCTTAAACTCGCAAAGTGATGGCGCTCATAAAGATTCGGCAGGCTGGACTAAAGTAAAGTTAGGTACCTACTTACTTATAGCTTTTTCAATTTGTCAATTTAAATTATGTATGTACATACCTACTTATATAATATTAAATATTTTTTTCAGTACTGGGTAGATTATAAGGCCAAACTTAAAAAGCGGGTTGCTTTGTTACGGGCTTCTCATGTACGGACTGGGGGAGGACCTTCCACTGAGAAGCCCTTGACTGAAATTGAGGAAAAATTTCTGCAAATACTGGGAGAAGATATTGGCCAGGGTTTGCCAGGTGTCCAGGTGGAACTAGTAAGTATAGATATAAGTAGTTAAGTAAGCATATTTATAGTTATTTATAATATTAAGCAAATAACTTTTCTTGTTATCTCTTTGTAGCCTCCAGAGATTAGCGCTGCTACACTAGATGTGGATGTGCAAGATTCCCCGGCTTCAGAATCCATTTTACAAAATGTGCATTCTCTTCACAATCCTACTTCAGTTCTTATTTCCACCCAAAATCAGCCTTTGGAGCTCATCTTAGAGCCACTACCTCAAAGTCCTCTGGAACTTACGGTCCAAGATCCACCGGCTCCCTCCCCCAGCAGAACTCCTACTCCACGTCTTGCAACTACATCTGCAGCCCGCTCCCCCCGACAACGGCGTCGAAGGCGCGAGCCGCCGATGTCACAGGAGGCTGCAAGACGTGCGCTCGTCCGTTCTACACAAACGCACGCTGAAGCTGCTGTGAGGATTGCTGAAGCGATGGAGACGATGGTGCAAGTTTTAACAGCGCTCGGAAATACAGCGACGAGGATTGAAAGGTACAAAACTATTCATATGTTTACCTTCACTTTAAAACCCTGATAAAGTGCTACCCGGAAGTTCAACCATGAGAGATTACATGTAGTAAATTAATATCATAAATTTTTGGTTTTTATTTTATTGAGTGTATGTATTCAATGAAGACATTAAAAAATACAACAATTAATTTCAATGAAACAATATTGTAAAAAAACGCTGTAAAACTGAGAATTAAATTAAAACTTATAGAGTATAAAATTAAATATTTGTGTTTCAGGATCTTAAATGCCGCCTTTCCCACAGCCGCTGAACAATCGAATTACGAGTAGCCAAACCCTGCTGCAGAGCGACGTTATTGCTGTGTGGCTGTTCACTCGCATTGCCTTCTGGTTGTAATTGGGCTTCTCGAATCAAATCTTCATTGTTTAATTGTTCCCGTCAGGGTCCACAATGATCCAAAGCAATGTATTGTAATATATTATAAGTACCTACCACCTAAGCTCACATTGTGGAATGCAATAAATATATTGTGTGTGTATTGTATTGTATGTTAGTCCTATTGCAAATGTTGTGTAATATAACACAAGCATTTATAATAGAGCCAGCGACTTTTGGTGAGTAGTGCAAGACTCTGTGAACAAGTAAGCAACGAAAACGTGCTTTAAGCAGCCCAATAGTGCGCTCTATTATGTTCCTTGCATGGACATGTAAGTCAGTGTAGTGTGCTTTTGGTGAGTCAGGTGCTGCATCCAGTATTGGTGTCATCATGCTTTTTCTCAAAGGGTATCCGGAATCTCCTATTGATAACAAAAGTTAATTTAAATTATCATTGACCAAACATACAGGTTGAATTTAAATAAGTACAAATAGTTTTTAACAAAGATCATATAGAGGTTACATAATTATACCAACCAAGAAACCAAGTATCTTCTGTGTTGCTAAGATCTTCCAGGTGAAATCTTAGTGGATGAATACCGCATATAAAAGAATCATGACTTGCACCACCATGACTTGCATCTACACTTATTATTTCCATGTCTGCATCAGAAACCTGAAAATATTTAGATTTAATCTGAAATACTGCCAAGTACCATATTTATAGTTAAACTTAAGAATAGTGTACATGCTCACATGTAAAATAATTAAATAAAGTTTTTTTTTTGTTTTTCTTTATACATACTTATTTGTGTTTTTGCTTATTTTCAACACTGTTATATTGGCTTAACTTCTACTAGATACTCAAGGAACACTTACCAATTGAACATTCATGGAATGGTATTGCTTGCGACAGAAGTAGCGCTCCTCATGTACTACTGGGCGTACTATAGCTACTTGGGTACAATCAATACAACCAAGAACCCCAGGAATCTGTAATTAATGAATTATTTTTTTACAACTAAACCTTAGTACTTATCTATTAAACAAAATATTTAACTCTTTATTACAATGGCCTATCATACATAGTCCACAGCTGGATATATGTAAGCCACTCCAAAATTATGCAACAGTCCGTTTAAACATGCCATACAATATTGTATTATCTCATTGTTGCTTATTTCTAACTGTTCTCTGTTATTATTGGCATGATTATAATTTTATATCGCACCCCCGGTGCGACACTATCACTTATGAAAAATGCGATTTATTAGGAGAAGCATTTCATTCTAACATCTCAAAACATAATTTATTTTTAAAGATTTTTACAAGATGAATAGCATATACTGCAATGTCAACTTTTATCTTACTTTTTAATAAATAATGACCACTTCACCAGGAGTGCGATATTTGTTTTCACTTAACAAAATAGGCATTCTGCTGCTATTCAAGGACTAAAACTTTTATGTATACTAAAAAAAAAGATACATACTTCGTTTTAATTCTGTTGCGTTCTTGATCATTTACTGGAAATTTTATATATTTCTTCCTCATCTGCAGTGAGTTAAGACATGCAGTAACCTGTGCGATAACTGAAGAAACAGTCTGCTGAGCCACAAAATGACCCTCATTACTGCCTACTGGACGTTGATATGAACCAGTTGCATAAAATGATAATGCAATTAACACCTAAAAAAAGTAATATAACTTATAATGTATAGATACATAAAAGTGCTAAATAGCGCATATTGCTTTGTTGTTATTAGTAGAAAAAAAGGTTTGAATTTACCTTCGTCTCTACAGACAAGTCAGTAGATTTTGTAGGATTCTTCATCAGTGGCCTCAACTCATCGCACAGGTTATGCGCAAGATCTTTTTTAAGTCTGTAACGCTTAACAAACTCCGCTTCATCTAATTCATAGAAGGGGTCGCATTCCTGACGTAGTTGCATACGACGCCGTTTTTTTGTACGCTTGGCTTCTGCGTTATCAGCTTCCAAAAACTCGAATATTTCGTATGCATTAGCCATCTAGAATCAAACAAGAAATTACATAATATACGAAAACCTCTAGATACACAATTCATTCGGTAAATAAATACATTTTACTTACTTTATAAGACACGAAAATGTTTTATTTCATATAAATTTGCAAAAAATTAATACTTCCACCGAGACCAAGGAACTTTTTTATCATTGCCAATTTTGACTTAATAACAATACTGCTAACTGTCAAAAGTCACGTCGTGGTACGAATTGAATGAACTATTATAGGTTGACGTCACCAAAACCGCTAGTAAAATAACATTGTTTTTAAGCTTGCTTAAAGGACTTCATGGTACGAAAAGTCGAAGTAAGATTGTATTAATACTGTTATAAGAGCTTGTGGTTGGCCTCCAGGTTCACAAATAACATTAATAAATTCAAGATTAGTTCAGGTGACGAATATGAAGCCCAATTATTGTTATGACACAATAAAACAATAAGTGGAGGGGGCAAAACTAAAGGGTTAATTACACTGGATGCGGAGTTATTGCATAAGAAGATTAATAAATGCATTTATCTTTGATAAGATTCAATACATAAATTTGGGTTGACTCGTGATGAGAATTTAAATATCCAAATACAAAAAAAATGAAAATAAGTGAAGATACGTTCGAGAATAAACGGAATGAAAGTATGGAAGAAAAAGAATATACAGTAAACTTTAATGAAGGTTTATATACAATTAAATTTGATATAAACACAGAATACTTAAATACCGACCAAAGAGAACCGCTTGACAAATTAAATACTAAAACCTTCCTCGAGAACCACTCTATCTATTGGTGAAAGTAGCATGAAAATCGATGAAGTAGTATTTTGAGTTTGAGTATGTAGTGATATAGCCTATCTGTGAGTGTGATAAATATATTATTGGATAGTTACTCGGAAATTTTTGCTAAGAATAAATATGACACTGGAAAAGTGAAGAAGAAATATGACACTGGAAAAAGAAGAAAAGATGAAGCCTGTATAGATTTGCAAGTTGAAAAATATTGTTATAAAAGACCATATAGATGTTCAATTCAAGACAAGATAGAAATAGAATATCAAATCTCTCAACTTTTAAAACATGAATTAATTAAGTAATCTAACAGTCCCTTTGCAGCACCTGTTACCTTGGCTTTTAAAAAGGACGAAGGAAAAAGAGTAGATTGTGGATTGACTTCAGAGATTTAAATAAAATAATTGTACCTCAGTCACAACCGTTTCCGCTCATAGAAGATTTAATAACAAAGACAATTAATTGTAGTTATTTTACAACTCTGGATATAAATTCAGCTTTTTGGTCCATTCCTTTAAAGATTACAGACCGATACAAAACTGGCTTTATTACTCAAGAAGAACATTATCAATGGACCTGTTTACCCTTCGGCCTGAAGACAGCACCAGCTATATTTCAACGGATCTTGGGAAATATTATAAGAAAAATGGCCTGACAGGATTTGCAATGAATTTCATCGACGATATATTGATCTTCTTGAGGACATTTGATGAACACATCGCACACTTGAAGAGATTACTGGAGGCTATTTGAGAAGAAGGCTTCAGACTTAAATTGACAAAGTGTAAATTTGCATGTGATTCTGTTAAATATTTAGGTCACATATTACGAAAGAATACGATAAAACCTTTGAAAGATAATTTGAAATCAATAAAAGATTTTCCTGCTCCTCAAAATAGAAAACAAATACGGCAATTTTTAGGGAAGATCAATTTTTATGGGAAATACATACCAAATGTCTCAATAGTTCTGGATCCTTTACATAAATTGTTGAGAAAAGATCAAAGTTTTAATTGGACAGAACAATGTGAGGATGCATTCCAGAAAATTAAAGACTATCTCTGTTCTAAACCTATACTAGCTATTTAACATCCACAAGCACCAGCATTTATTTATACAGATGCCAGTGCTATAGGCATCGGAGCTATTTTGAAACAAACTCCACAAAATGGCTAAGAAAAACCGGTAGCATACTTTTCTAAAAATAAGTGAAATACAAAAGTAGAAAAAAAACCTGTATTCTTAGAATGTTTAGCCATAAAAGAGAAGGTCAAGTTCTGGCAACATTGGTTGATTGGAAACTGTTATACTGTCTACACGGAACACAAACCTCTATATAGAGAAGTTAAACATAAGAAACAGCAGTGCGATTCTGTAAACATGTCGAAGTGAGGGCGTGGGTGATGTGATCAATAAGTTAGCTGTCAAACCATACAAACAAGATGAAATGACAGCTCACTTGTCGTTCACTCCACCTCAGTGAACACGGTGAGATGTCGACAGAATCGACCGGCAGATCTGACGATGAATTAGGTGATATGTCACTTTATCTGTCACAATATAATTGCGAAATAAAATATTTTCCAGGTAAAAATAGTAAAGAAGCAGACTGTCTGAGCAGAAACCCAGTATTGAACATTTATGAAAATAATGAAGATAACTAAATACTATTGATATTCGTGATATAAAATGTGATCAAGCTAAAAATATGCAAATGATAATACTTGAAAATAATATTGTATTAGAAGATGGGATTTATTATAAGAAAAGTGGAAAAAATAGAATAATTATTCTAATTCTAAGCGAAGATTACAGCAAAGCAGTAATAAAAAAGACTCATGAAAAATATTGTCATACTGGAATAAATCAAACAGAATCTAAAATAAAACCATTTTATACTGAACCACATTTATCAGAAAACATTAAAAGAATATGCAAAAACTGTGAGATATGCATTAAAAACCATACAAGGTTAAATAGAAAATATGGATTGATGGCGCAATTAGGTCCAGCTAAAAGACCCTTTCAAATAATGTCACTGGATACCATAGGAGGATTTGGGGGTCAACGTTCAACAAAAAGATATTTACACCTACTAGCGGACCACTTCACTAGGTATGCATATATACTATGTTCTAAGAATCAACATGCTCGAGACTATCAAACTCATGAAAAAAAATCCTAAAGAAGAAGCAATAGAAATCTTATTGTCTGATCAATATCCAGCTTTTAATTCAACTGAATTCAAAAATTACCTCAACAGCCGAAATATTCAATTGATACTTACAGCTGTAGATGCACCATTCTCTAACGGTTTAAATGAAAGGCTAAACCAGACTATTGTAAATAAAATAAGATGCAAATGAATGAATCAAAAGAAAAAACAATTTGGTCAAAAATAGCAGAAGAATGCAGAAATAGATACAATGAAACAAACCATTCTGTGACAGGATTTTCACCTAAATATTTGCTATCCGGGGAGTCTACAGATATGTTACCAAATGAAGTAAAAGAAAAACAGCTATTAACAAAAAGTTTGGAGGAAAATAGCATTATGGACCAATAATATCACACAAATATAATAAAACTTTATTTGACAAGAACAGATTACAATACGAATTTAAAAAAGGAGATACAAGTATATGTTGACTATGGAAACAAATTGAACAAAAAGAAGATGGATAAAATAAGAATTGGTCCATTTGAAATTGATGCAAAAATATCGGATTCGTTTTTTAAAATAAACACCGGTCGTGGATCAAGATCTATTGGACTAGTTATATCATGTCACAAAGCTCATCCCTATGTTTGTTGATTAGGTTTTACAGCTAAATTTTACTCAACTTGCGGGAAAAATTTGCATTTCGGAGGGGGGTGATGAAAGCTTTGACATTGACACTGACATTTGACATTGATTTTTTGTATGAGTATAGAGGGAGCCACTAGAAGGGAATGAAAAACGGTTTTCAGATATTTTTTCTCGTGTCATAAGATATAATAAAACTAGTAATTTTGTCTAACAATTTAATTCAATAATTAAAATAAGTGAGTTGAGCTTGTATAAATAATACATGTAAAAGAACAGTGCAAAGTACGCACAAGGAAAGCATGAACATTTAATTGTTGATTCTCTTTTCTTTTTAGGTTAGTATGTATTTCATGAGTTCATATTTTGTTTGTAGTACAAGTAGGTAATTGTAGTTAATAAATAAAACTCTTTTATTTTTAGACGAATCACATTGTTGTTTATTGCGTGAAGAAGAAACCCCTAATCTTATATGCATATGTTTTTACTTGAGGAAACTTTTATATCACAAACATATTATTTACCTACTTTATAAATATGCAATGTTAGTAAAGTACTACAAGACACATATTATTAATAAGGAAGTAGCAGTGAAAGCCCAATACATACTATTTAATAAACATATTTATTAACTTAGAGAAAGTTTTTCTTACAACATAAAAACACATAAATGCAGCAAATGGCACATCGTATAGAACATATCTAAATAGGTACATTATTAATTTGTTACCAAAAATGTAAAAAGATGTTTTATTTAACACTAAAAAGTTTGCACATTGCATATTATACATTATATATATATGCGTGTTTGGGTATATTGGTTATTTATAGATATTATTATACTTAATTGTACTGAGATTACTAACAACATTACTGGTACAGTTATAAACTGCAAAACTAAGTATGTACCTATTTTCTTACATAACACATAATAAACTAAGACACATACAAGTACAACGCGCAACCAAGGCGGATTAGCCAACCATGTCTTCAATTTTTCTTTTGGTGTCTTTCTTTGGTTCAGGTGTTTTCGCATACTCTAGTAGAGTATTACAATCAATAACAGATCTCAAGAACGCGTCTCTCTTTTGGATCTCGACGACGCATTGCATGTCTTTAGCATTGACTCGCGGACCTTTCACGGTCAAGGGATCCACGAGTGTGGAATTTGTGGTACACTCCGTGACATTTACCATAGTGGAATTAACTGTTGTTATCACAGTCTTCGTAATGCTACCCGATGAACCATTTACTGGTAACGTAGTAGTCACAGTCGAGTTCACAGGCCACATACTGCTGTTAGTAGCCACCTTAGAGTTCGCAAACGAAACGTTATTTGGCATCGTTACATTAGTACCGGTCACATAGAAACCATCGAAAGCTTCCTCCACAGCGCTAATAGAGGAAGCACTTGCTAATGAATTGATAAACGCACTCAAGTTTGCGCTCGAATCAAATACATTGATTGGCCCAGAACTGTTAGACTGTGCTGTCATAGTCGAGTTAATTGCAGAACTATTAGTTATTTGAGTAGTATTAAGAGACACAGCTGGCAAGTCTGATAGCCCTGGCGATACTGGCGCTGCAGGCACTGAAGACACTGTATTGTTAATCGTTGTAATTGTAGTTGTACACACTGCTTTTTTTACTTGAGTTTGTTGTGATGGAGCCACTTTTTTACTATGTTCGGTGAAAGTTGATACGATTTCACACGGAATTTTTAACACTTGTTTGCGGCCGTTTTCTTTCAATTTCAATATACAGCTAGCTTGATCTTGAGGTTTTTTTATGGTTTGATCTTGCCTGTAGTACGTAGAGCTTGGGGTATCATACCTCTGCCTGTAGTAGTCGTCGTAGTAGTAGTGGTCATGGTAACTATGTGAACGGCCAAGATTGTACAAAGACAACCCTGTCAGTAAGTCTCCATAGCGACTGTTGGAATTCCTGTACTCATGAACGTATGATGATGGGTAACTGGAACCGGAATTCCATGATCCAGAAGAGGACGATGGTTTATTGTATGGGTTGGATCCAAAACCGGACAGTCCTTGTGTGTGTGTGTGTGTTCCTGTTGATCCCGAGAAACCCGATGGCGACAAGGGGTAGGAGTGTGAGCTTCCCCAACTACTCGATGACGATGAACTTGGCTTAATCCAGCTTGAGGTCGACGAACTTGGTTTCCTCCAGCTTGAAGACGACGAGCTTGGTTTCCTCCAGCTTGAAGACGATGAGCTTGGTTTCCTCCCGCTCGAGCTTGATGGGCCCCGGCTCTTCCCGAACGAGCTACCTCCTCGGCTACTGCTTCCTCTACTGCTGCTTCCTCTGCTGCTGCCTCTTGAAATGCCTCTCCCACATTCTATGTAACTCACAGTTAGTAATGAAACTAAAAAGCACAACAGAAGTATTCTGCTGGCCATTTTGAGTGACGTTAACATGCGAGAGCTCAAACGCGTTTGAACCCATGTCTGTTGATTGGTTTTATTTAAAACAAGTTCGTATATCAGTGTGTGTGTATGACGTTAACGACTATTCAGGGAACTAAAGTTGCCATCTCTTTCACTCACACGGAAAACAGATAAGAGAAGGCTAGAGGTGAAGTAAACTTCAATCTAATTCTTACAGATAATTGTAGTCTTTGGTCAGACAATTGTAGCACAACAGGCAATTAAGCAGAGGGTTGTTTTTTGTGTGTCTGGACCGGTTTAATATTTATTTTTGTACACAAATACACCATGCATCATTAACGAAACAATGCAATGGGAAGTCCAAATCTAATAAATGTATTGTTGTCAAAAAGTGTCTAAATAGTTCAATAGGGTAATTAACATGAACAGTTTATCAGAATGGGTAATGTTCAATAACTTAAAATACTTTAAGAATTACAATAGTCAGCCCAAACTTTCACGAAGAACCAACTTTTTACGAGCAACTGTCTTACTTCTGAGAAACTGGTTAGTCCCAGACGTCAGTCAAGTGTGACTCATGCATAAGCAACGTGACGTGTCTAATGAAGCAGGTAGTTCGGTATGTGATAAGAACCTACCTAATCAATGCTATGATTAATGGATACTGTAAACACAACTGAGAAATTTATAGGTAAGTGTAGAACCCATACGTAATGGGTAAATTACTTTTTTTATTTTGCTAAGTGCACACACATATTCACTTATTTATTGCTTGGAATATTTTTGTCTACAGATAAATTACACCATTGTCTTAAATCTATACCTACTAATATTCTAAAGAGTTAAAGTTTGAGAGGCTGTAGGAGGTAATCTTTGAATGTACTAAATAGATTTTGAAAATTCTTGTACCAATAGAAAGCCACGTTATTTTGTGAGTGTCATAGGTTATTATATCTTCTTTCTTTCTTCTTTTTTTAACCCTAAAAGTACCGCCCGACGAAGTGGGCACGCGTCAGCTAGTTATAAATAATCATATGTCAATTGCAATTCCCCACAAATAAACATGGAAAGATTGGAGAGCATTCCATTAGCAACGAAGTTTTAATCATCGACCAAAATTTTGCCAGGCGTTAGCGTATCAGTAATTTAGACACGATTTATTTAGAAATTTTACGTTTAATAACCGGCCAAGTACAAGTCGGACTCTCACATCAAGGGTTTCGTACCAAAAACCGAAAAAAAAACAATTCTTGTATGGGAGCCCTTTAATTTTATATATTAGGTCTGTTGTTTTTTTTTTTTTTTTTTTTGTAGCGGCAATAGAAATAAAGTCTCTGTGACTCTGTGAACCTTTCAAGTGTGTGAGTACCTAAGTATTCTTAAGATACAGTCCGCTGTCAGCCAGACGGACGAACGGAGGGACAGCAGAGGCTAGGAACAAGAATTCCGTTGGTCTAAAAACAAAAGAAAACAGTTCTTTCCTTAATTTTAAAGGTTCCGTAGCCAAATGGCAACAAACGGAACCCTTATAGATTCGTCATGTCTGTCTGTCTGTCCGTCCGTATGTCACAGCCGCTTTTCTCCGAAACTATAAGAACTATGCTGTTAAAATTCGGTAAGTAGATGTATTCTGTGAACCGCATAAAGATTTATAACAATAATAGAGCAAAAAAAAATTTTTTTGGGGTTTCCATACTTAGAACTGGAACTCAAAAATTTTTTTTTCGTAAACCCGTAATTGTGGGGTATCTATGGATAGGTCTTCAAAAATGATATGGAGGTTTCTAATTATAATTTCTAAAATAAGAGAAAGATAAAACTAAAAAAAATGTATGATGTAGGTACATTACCATGTAAACTACCAGCGAAAATTGGTTTGAACGAGATCATCTATTAAGTAGTTTATTTTTTAATACGTCATATATGGTAAATCGCAACTTCTGCTTATAATATAATACCTACTGGTTTATACGGAACCCTCGGTGCGCGAGTCCAACTCGCACTTGGCCGGTTTTTTTAGATTTGTGTCTTTGATTAAATCTCATGCCTGGTAAAATGTGGGATGATGATGCAGGGGTAAACAATATCAGAGAAACCTCGCAAGTTTCAACACTGAAGTCATTGGAACTATTTCTGGCCGTCCTATTGATACCACATTCCAGAAACAAGTCTTTCTAAGAATTGTTGTACTAATGACAACCTATAATTAGTAGAATAAATAACACAATCATCTTCCTGATTGACTAGGACTTTGTCCCGTCTATGTTTAATCTATACTAATACTAATTACTAATATTACTAATTACTAATCTATACTAATATTATAAAGAGGCTCTGTTTGTAAGTTTGTATCTTTGTAAGTTTGTATGTAGGGGTTTTTTTTTTTTTTAGGGATGGGAAATCATCCAATGACTCCTCCCGCTCTGGGTGTTAGCGGGAGGGAGTGTCAGACTTCTACTGACTAAAACCCATCCATGTTCCTTCATTGCCCTTTGTGTTCCGGAGCCACGGTGTCTCTTGCGAATAATCCCGCGACTCCGGCAGGCGTCGGCCCTTTCGGGCCCCTCTGTGTTGCTGACTCTCTTTGAGGCGCGCGTGGAACACTAACGCGCCGTCGACACGGCATGTAGGGGGTAATCTCAGGAACTACTGGTCCGATTTGAAAAATTCTTTCAGTATTAGATAGCCCATGTATCGAGGAAGGATATTATAGGCTACATATCATCACGCTAAGACTAAAAGGAGCCGAGCATTAATGGAAAATGTGACGCAGACGAATTTGCGTGGGTCAGCTAGTTAGTTATAATTGGCATTATCCTTATACCTACTGTCTGTTATTGTTCCCCTGTGAACGCAAACAAATCAATTAGGTGGGTGCAATTAGTCGCCGCTTTAATTATTATTTGATACCAAATATACTCGCAGATAAGAATAAGAAGAATAATTTATTTCTCAATCTATGTCACATTAACAAATTTTGTACACCAACAGGAAAAGGCTAATAATAGGTACACAGAAATTAAAAACCCTTTTTTTTTTTTAGGGATGGGAAATCATCCAATGACTCCTCCCGCTCTGGGTGTGGCGGGAGGGAGTGTCAGACTTCTACTGACTAAAACCCATCCATGTTCCTTCATTGCCCTTTGTGTTCCGGAGCCACGGTGTCTCTTGCGAATAATCCCGCGACTCCGGCAGGCGTCGGCCCTTTCGGGCCCCTTTGTGTGCTGACTCTCTTTGAGGCGCGCGTGGAACACTAACGCGCCGTCGACACGGCCTGTCGTCACTAGACGGACGGACGGCGAGCCACCCATAGCTCGCCGTCCACAGGCCCGCGCCTACGGTGGCCGGAGGTCACCAGGTGGTGTCCCTCGACGCCCGCGGCGTCTACCACGGCGGCCGGGACGAGAGGGTCTCCTCTCCCTCTCCGCCACCTCCTTCGCTAGCATGACTGCTTCGCAGAACACTAGGTATATGTACCTGTATCTTAGAAGCCAGTGAACCCTCAAAATTTGAGTACCTACAGTATAAGTCTTACGCTTTAGCAGGGATAGGACACAAGTACGAACAATAATCCCGCATGTCAAGTTCAAGAAAATTAACATGGAAACAATAACAAAAAAGAAATTACAAAAAAGAAATTACCGTTCCAATTCAAAATTAAATTAAATTAAGAATTAAAAGTTAAAATGAAATGAAATTAAAATTAAAAGTAAAATTTAGCATAAAATTAAATAGAAATAAGGAACCAAATTAAAATTAAATTAAGCAATAAATAGATAAATATAACAACAACATTCTTTGGAAAACATAAGTCTCTCGAGTAATCAAGTCCTTGTATGCTTGTAGTACGTGTTCGGTGTTAGCGCGACTCGACTAAATGTTTATATATCTTTAGTTTCCTAATAAAAGATCTTCAGTGTTACGATAAGTTAGCTTAAGCAGATACTCCTTTAACTTTGCTTTGAACTGATATTTGGAATTGGCAAATATTTTTAGTATTTTATTAAAGTGGTTATAAAGTTTTGTGCTGATGACATAGTAGTGTCGCTTTGCAAAAGAAGTTCTATGTGACTTTTGAGGAAAAACTGTGTGTTTGATTCTGCCCGTTCGCTCTGTGGGAGGACGAGTTGAGTGTTTACGGAGCATCGAATGAAGGTTATACAGCTGTCTGACCGTTAAAACTTTAGTTTCCGCGTAAAGTTGTTGTGTTGTGGGAAATCTAAGTGGCCGAAAGAGTATAACCTTGAGGACCGCCCTCTGTGCTCGTTCCAGTCCAATAAAATGATTCTCCGCAGCACCACCCTAGACTGGGATGCAATAAGTTAATATCGACTGACACAGGGCAAGGTTAACGATCTTCAAAGTATTGCCATCGGCAGATTTACGTAATTTTTTTAAATATGTAAATTAGTTTGCGAGTTCTTCCAGAGAGGGCATCAAGGTGTTTATGCCAATTAAGTAGCTGATCTATGATAGATTTCTAGGCAGTCACATATAGAGGAAGCTGTACAAGTATGAGCTTTAAGTATAAGGGAAGGTGGTGGGCATAAATTTGACCTTATAGCGAATAGCACAAAAACCGTTTTACTGGCATTTAGGGTGAGAAAATTATTGCACAACCATTTCATAACACACGTCAATGCACTCTCGGTATTCTGATAGCACTGGGCCCAGTTCTCTCCATCTACAAGCAGGGAAGTATCGTCCGCGTATGTAAAGATTTTACAGTTTTCGATAGGAAGGTTACAGATATCATTGATATAGATCAAGAAAAGCGTGGGGCCCAGTATACTACCCTGAGACACGCCGTAAGCAATAGAAAGCTCAGCACTCTCATACTCCCCAATCCTTACCACTTGGGTGCGATTTCTCAAATAGTCTCCAAAGATTTCTAAGACTGGACCTCTAATTCCAATGCTCTCCATCTTCTGCAGTAAAGCCGGCGCCGAAATCCAGGAAGACACCCAGGCATTTGCGTTTTTTGTCCATAGCCTTATCGACATGGTCAGATAAAGCCATTATAGCATCTCCGGTACTCATTCCTTTGCGGAAACCAAATTGGTTCGGGGCTAAGATATTGTTGGCTTCGACGAAGCTAACGAGACTCTTGTTTAAAATGCGTTCCAATATCTTTGACATGGCGGAAAGAACCGAAATAGGTCTATAGTTACTAACATTGTCCCTACATCCGGCTTTATGAACTGGGAAGACACCAGATGAAATGGCAAGATTGCAAACATGTGTAATAATTGGGACCAATACCATCTTTGTGTTCTTTATGATGCTAATGGGGATGCCATCCCAGCCAATAGCGGAGTCAGACTTGAGGCTCAGAATAATATTTTCTACATCCATTTCTGTAGTTTCATGGAGAACCATTGAACCACAAGGACTCACCAACGAGATCGTAGGAGTGGCAGACAGAGGTTTAATTTTAGTGGCTAAGCTTTTACCAATACCTGCAAAGTAATTATTAACAACATTAAGACACAATAGACGACTCAATGACGATTGCTGTGGCGGATAAATTTGTTTTTAAGAGGATATGATCCAGACAGTTTAAGACACGTGTGGGAAATATGTGAGCAGGGAGAAGTCCTTGAGCGGCAGCACAGGATAAATACTCATCTGAGTGACCATCGTTGTTTTCCTTCTTGATATCACCAATCAATACAACGGACTGTGTGGAGAGCGTGAGTACTTTCTCTAAACTTTCAATGAAATTTTCAATCTTTTTATAGGAAGGGGAACGGTACAGACTAGTAATTGAAATACTGTCTATTGTAAAAATAAGACAATTGGCATCAACAAAAAAGGGTTCTATTACGTCGTGTTTTATGGAAGATTTAATGTATACAGCGCACCCGTCGTTTTGATTACATGTATTTTTAGTAAAGTATGAAACGTAGCCATCTAGAGTAGGGAGGTGGCTTGTTTTACTCAACCAACATTCGGACAAGACAATAACATCACACTGAAAACCCAAAAGCTGCATTAGCACCGAGATTTCATCAACATTTTTAGATATACTCCGTATATTAAGATGTAGTATTTTCAACCCTTTGTTTGGACTAGTAATATACCGCGAACAATTTTTAGGCCTAGACATTTGTAGGATTTAGCTACGGTAAGTGAGTCTAATTCTTGATTTATGTTGTTAAGGTTAGCCATTTTTATATAATATAAAACATTCCGAACATGGTACAAAAAGAGAATTATGAAGATTCGGCGCTAAGCAACCAAGGGCTTTTTTTGTTTGAAAGGTTAAACTAACTTCTCAAATAATGATTTTTCTTACGGATTCCTATTTTTTTTAATAAAATACAGAGTGTAAGAGACAACGAACCACATCCAAGTACCACGGGTTCAGTACATGATCCATGGCGATGACCCACTTAGAATTGTCAATTACTATTCGGATAAATCCATAAAAAAAGAAATACTGCACTTTTATCGGGTTTTTGACACACTGTGCACTGTGGTACGAGTGTGTGAACGAATCTTCACAATCACAAAATCTATTATTATTTTGTTACAATATTTAGGTACACTTAATGCTAATGAAATTAGTAATTAAATGTGAGGGGGGATGGTCATTTGATTTTACTGGAGACAGTGTGAGTAGAGGGTTTAGGTAACTACTATCCAACCACCATCCCGTTTCCGTCTTATTTACGATCTATACAATAAGTGTGTTGATGAGAGTATATTTTTTAGGGTTGCGTACCCATAGAGTAACCAACGGAACCCTATTTCTAAATCTCCGCTGTTCCTCTGTTTGTCCGTATTTCGAGAACCGTAATTGGTAGACAATTGAAATTTTCAGTGTATTTATTAAAAAAAAAAAAATTAAATGGCTCCCATACAAGAAACGTGTTTTTTTTTTCGTTTTATAGTACGGAACCCTTCGTGTGAGAGTCCGACTCGCACTTTTTAGGGTTCCGCAAAAACGAAACCCTTATAGATTCGTCATGTTTGTCTGTCTGTCTGTCCGTCCGTCCGTATGTCACAGCCACTTTTCTCCGAAACCTTAAGAGCTATGCTGTTGAAATTTGGTAAGTAGATGTATTTCATGAACCGCATAAAGATTTTCACACAAAAATAGGAAAAAAACAATAAATTTTGGGGGTCCCCATACTGAAACTCAAAAAAAAAAATTTCATTGTACCCATGCGTGTGGGGTATCTATGGATAGGTCTTCAAAAATGATATAGAGGTTTTAAGATATTTTTTTTCTAAACTGAATAGTTTGCGCGACAGACACTTCCAAACTGGTAAAATGTGTGCCCCCCCCCTTAACTTCTAAAATAACAGAATGATAAAACTTAAAAAAATATATGGTGTACATTACCGTGTAAACTACCAGCAAAAATTGGTTTGAACGAGATCTAGTCAGTAGTTTTTTTTAATACGTCATAAATCGTAAATCGCAACTTCTGCTTACGGAACCCTCAGTGCGCGAGTACGACTCGCACTTGGCCAGTTTTTTGCACTGGTTTTTGTTTCAACGCGTGAATCTCTGGAAATAAACTTACTGATCCGATACTAAAAAGAACTGCACTAATAGAAAGTTACGTTACCTATGCTATAGGTTAGGTATATTTTCATGTCGATTCGTAAAAAAAAAAATCACAGGCGAGGTCGTGCGCAGAAGCTAGTAGTAAAATTACAAAAACCACCTGGACTAACGCAGCGGGTTGAACTAAATACCTATAAATAAAACCATTACAGCATTTTCGCGCGTGGCGACTTGATTTACTCTGCGTTAGGGTTCAAATTCAACTGTTCACACAACATGATGTGATTGGTAAACCAGATGTGCCCTCGACGCAAAATATACCATTATAGTTTTTGCGCGCGTGGCGACTTTATTTGCTATGTTTTAGGGTTCAAATTAAACTGTTTACGCACTTGGTGTGGTTGGTAAATCTGTTTCGCGGCAAAAACGCGCGCTCTTGGCGTCTTTATTTAAATGGACAAAGGGTTTAATTTCAAATGTTTTAGACACACAATTGCAATTTATAAAACTATTCTCAAGAAAATGGTTTTAACATTATGAAAGTAAAAAAAACCTACACGTATTTAAAAACGTGCGTCTGCCTTGTTCATGGATATGTCCAAAGCATTTGATTTTGTGGATTTTATACTTTTGTCTAAATTGGAGAAATATGGAGTAAGGGGCAACGTATTAAAATTAATTTAATCGTATCTAAAAAATAGGTATCAAATAACTAGTATTATAATAAAATCCCAGAAAACAAAATTAGAACGAACGTACCAATCAAAACCAAGAAAAAAAATCTTTGGGGTACCACAAGGTAGCGACCTCGGCCCGTTACTGTTCCTCGTATACAAAAACGATATGCCTAAAGTTGTAGAACATCCCATGACCTTGTTCGCAGATAATAGTACAGTTTTTTTCACGGAAAACAATGCCGAATCACAAAGCCATGAAATGGATATAAATCTAAGTCTAAAGTTAATTGAATGGTTAAATAAAAACAATCTTAGTATAAATTTAGATAAAACCTATATTATGTCATTCAAACAAAGAATCAATCAAGATAAACTTTATTAAATACGCTGACAAAACTATAGAAGAAACAAAGCACACAAAGTTCTTGGGACTCTATATAGACGAGAATAAACATTTTGAACATGTTATAAAAAAACTAAATCAGTTCCAGTACGCTGTACATAATCTTAATAAAATAGCAAGCCGCGAAACCGTACTAACTTCATTTCATGCATATATGTGACTTCTACATTGCGTTATGGCATAATTTTTTGGGGAAATTCTTCACATAGAGAACTAGTATTTAAGGCACAAAAAAAGTGTTTAAGAGCAGTGTGCCAAATAAAAGCTACTGATAGTTGTAGACCTCATTTTATTGAGCTAAAACTAATGACTTTTCTATGTCTGTACGCATTTGAAGTAGCAATGTTTGTTAAAACACTTCAATTTATTTGAAACCCTGACTAGTAAACGTCACCGGGATATAATTCACGTGATTCCTCACAAAACTGCATTATACGCAAAAAGCTTTCTGGGAATGACTCCAAAAAATTTTAACAAGATACCCATGACTTTAAGAGCTGAGAAGGATAATGTCAAATTTAAAATAATGCTTACAGATTTTATGGTTAACAAGGCATACTATTCTATTGGTGATTTTTTATCGGACGATTAAAAAAAAAAAGTTAATTGGGTTTTTGTTTGTATGGGTCATATGTCCGATTTGTTTAAACTCAATTATATGTAATAGTTTTAATATTATGTATTTTAATTTTAATAATAATTTAATGTAGAATTTAATGTAGACTGAACGTAATATTATGTTAAATAGTATTCAGGTTACATCTGGGGTAGTTTACTATACGGACCTTGTAGAAACCAGAACAAATTTCCGTGCGTTCAGGCGATTTTGCCATACCTATTACTGGAATCAAAAGTAGCTCACAATTTAGGACCCATAATTTCAGTGTTAATTTATAATCCGTGGTGCTTGGCAACTGGGCTTAACCCAGTTGTATATGTCCCTTGGTGCCTATTGGCCTAACTCAAATCTGTCTCCTGCTTGATAAGGAGGGAAGTGGAAATTATATTTATTTTTTCCTACTCCTCCGCTGTACTTTCTAAGACAGTTGAATCGTTTCTCCGGGACTCGTCGGGCTTCATTAGCTCGGCGTTTTTCTGGTGGTCGCCACTGTTGATTCTGGCTTTCAGGAGTTGCAGTGGTTGGGAATGTGTGGCGGGCTTGTCCCATTAAAAAAAATAAAAAATAATAATAATTTAATGTATCTAAAATTTGTACGCCTTTTAGGTTAAACATAGCCATCCTGACATTAGAATAAGAACCTATTATTGTACCTATGTTTTGAAAATACAATAAATAAATAAAACTAAAGTATAAATATACGTATTATTATTTAAAGTAATCTAATTTAGTGGGGACCGTATAAAAATTGGCGTGCGTCCGACCTCTAACACGTTCCGCTCGGGACAGTAGTGCTATTCTGTAACAACATTTTCGTATCTCGACAGCGGAATCCGTCGTGAGTTTCAAATTCGTATAAACATAAGACCTTATGATGTGTGAAATAAAGTTCACTTTGTAAGCTTAGTCACTCAGGTGAAGTCGATATCGAAATGGTTTTTTACAGAATAGACTAGCTGAACAGACGGAGCGAGTGCAAGAATAATATAGAAACACTTGATTTTGGAATAAGTAATATATTTGTTATTTTATTGCACATTATTTTACCCGAATAATGTTACATTTTTTAAGACCTTTTTTATGTTATAAGTTTTATTGTTCAAAGCCTAATTTAACTCAAATAAAACGAGTATTTCACCTTCATTTAGACATTTTTTTGCGATTTAATGGAATGCAGTAAAGTGTAAGTAATCATGTATCGAGCACCCGGCGTGTCATGATCAAAAGGTGAAATATGTAATATTTTTTTTTTTTTCAAAATTTTAGTTCGTTTTATCTACGAATAAAACGGTATTGTTTACGACGTTTATTGAGTTAACCTCGCCTTAATGCCACAGGTATTTTCTACCAATCAACCTTTGGGTGATGCAGAGAAGTGGGGACATCACACATTCGTATTATTTAAATAAGTTTCCTTTGTGTTAAGAAGCTTATTTGACTGTGTTTTTTGCGTAAAGTGGCAATTTTTGGCTTTCTTATTCTTAGAAACTGAAATATTTAGTAAACTTTGGCTTATTGGGCAGTCGAGAATAGTTTTTAGTATAGTTCGTAGCGGCCTCACTTTTCAAGTTTTTTCTCTTAATTATTTTTAAAAACCAAAATTACGAAGTAAGTTTCTCATGAAATGCACGACGTCAATTTTTTCGAGCTCGTGGATTGAACTACTGCACTAATCAAATGAAATGAAAATTATATCATAATATTTCTTGTATAGTTAATTAGTTGGCCTCAGAAATTCGAAATTAGAACAGAGCATCCGCAAAAAAAATCCATAAAAACAACTAAAAATGCTCAGAATTAACTGAAAATTTCTTCTTCATACTTACATTAAAATTATTCCAAAATAAACAATTATTTTTAAAAAATGAAAATTCATTAAATAAATTAATAATAAATCCAGAAACCGTAGATAAAGGTCTAAAGAATATTTTTATTAATAGTTCTACAAAATATACTTACCTACGGACTTACGATTAGTTCCGAACCCGAACTAAGAATCAATGACAACACGATTTGACAGTAACTATCAAATCGTGTTATCGTCATAAATAGTGTTTAAGTGATACGTAGTAGAATACGCCCGTAACTAATCCCGAAACTACAGACTTCGGGCTTAGAGAGTAGTAGAGTTCTATAATTTCAAAATTCCATCAAACAGTAAGCTAGGGTCATCTGCAGTATTCCCAAAGAACACAAAAGGGTAATAAGCTCATGATATGAGATAGGGTATGGCTTAGCATTATTTATGTCACCAGTGCACACCTGGTCTTAAATTGTGAGATTTTTCTTAAGCCCGACTCGACTCTTTGTTTCAAAAATCTTTAGGGAATTGCCACTGAGCTTATAGTTAAGTAGATAGACTACTAAAACTTGTGCTCCAGATTCGCAAGGCACTCTCAGTCAAGATGTCTAACCATGGGGTTGTGTTGGGATCTGTAATATTACAAAATCATTATTTTCTTTGTCACTTGCCCTTCAAGAAATTAACACAATGTCGGCAGTTATCGACGCGACATGCGCCCGTGACAACGACTGACTGAGCCGCGTCCTAACACTCAAAGGGATACGCCAAAAAACTTATAGTGGGTAGAATCACAGAGTAGGATACTCGAAACGAGCATAGCAGAACGTTGCTCGCGTGTTCGTGCTCGTTTCCACGTACTGACTGCACGAACGCTCGCTTTGCAACATGCTACATTCACCCCCTGGTCAGTACCCAGCTTAATGAACTAATCTTGGAGGTGGTCGAGACGTAAGAAGCGTACAAAGGGGCGCATAACTACTAACATCATAATGCGAAAACAAACAACAAAGCTAATTAGAGAGTAGATTTATGGATTGTTCTGCTTTATTAGTCATCTATCACATGTTAATTGCGAGGTCTACCACAAACGGATTGGACGAAATTGGAATAACACGCTTCATTATATTTGATTAATGTATTTCATAACTGTTTTGTAGTGACCTACTTTGAATTGACATTTTTTTTCATCTGCCGAGCCTTTTCCAACTATATTGGGGTCGGCTTCCATTCAGTACAGTTCCACCCGGAATTTCTCATTGAGCGGCTGCCTACCAGAGCTCCACAATCCATTAACTGGGTAGGATAGTAAACGATGGCAAAACTGGCTGTAACGACTGCCAAAGATCTACAAATGACAGCTCAACGGCTTAACGTGCTTTCCGAGGCACGCAGGAGTCTCTGTATGTTAAGATGGTCACTCATCCACAAACCACGAGCTCACTCGTTAGAATTCTAAACGTCTAAAATAAAATAGAGGTTCAAGGCTATTAGTATAGACTCCAAAAGGGTAGGTAGGGTATTAGGCTTCAGTCTAACAGAATGCAGATGAGTAGGTACTTACCAGTTTTCCAGGCAGGAAACACGGTTCAGCCTGGCAAGACTGGTGTGAGATTTCTGGCTTCTGACTAGCCGTAATGACTGTCATGCTCTACTGAATATGTCACCCGAGACCAACGGTTTAACGTGTTTTCTCATTTAACCAGTAGTTCCCAATCTACTGTGGTCCGTGAAGGGCTTAAAATTTAAATATTTTCAATTTAAAGTAACATTAATGCAAATTGATTTTAAATCTATTTCAGTGGTCATGACTCTTAGCTATGTTACAAGTTTTGAGTATTTTTTCGATGTAAGTAAGTTTATTTTTTGATTAACACAGTTTGAATTTATTCTTAATTTCTGGTCCAGCATGGATCAGAAAGCAACAAAAAAATAAATGTTAGACACCACTGCACTAAACTAATAGAAAGCTTACAGAGTATCATAGAATACTAAAGTGGGTACTTTACAAAAGCTATGCGGCCGAATCTTATTACTTTATAAAACTAAATAAACATGGAATCAAAAAGAAGAAACTATGCGTTATTAGGTTTATTCAGCCAAATCATAATATCATGTATATATATATTTTTTTTAGCCTATTTGGAACCACTGCAGGGCAAAGGGAGGCGGCAGGTCTTTTCGGCTCTTGGCTAGTGTAGACCAATCTTGACGATAGGTATCAAGCTCGTCCCGCTATCTTCGCCTGAGTCTGCCGCGATGCCGCCGGGCATTTTTTGGGACCCACATTGTGGTTGCTTTGGCCCATGAAACGTTTGACATGCGGCAGTGACGTCGGCGATTTGTATTTTGGAGCGCAGCACTGTGTTTGTAATGCGGTCCGTTAATAATATAATAATATTATGTAATCACATAACACTGGGAGCTAAATTTCATTAAATTCTTGCCACATGAGTTTTTTATTTGTTTAAAATCTTACTGTGTTTTTATATACCAAGCATTTTACCATAACCCATCAAATTTTTGTATTCAAGTTCAGTTCAGATGTCGATTAACCCCTATCACATGTTTGTAAAAGTGCTGTTATCCCACCACTATATTTAATGTAGATAGTTAATAAACTATGAAAAGGTGAAGCTAAAAAACAACTACGCGAGACAAAAAAAAAATACGACAAAATAACTAAATTTCATTCGCATCACCAAAACACGACCCTAATTAATTCTTACCTTCCAAAACGATAAAACAGCATTTGAGAGCCTTTTTACAGCCTTATCAGTTCTTTCCCTAGTTTTTGTCGCGGAGAGGAGAGTGGGGTCATAACGCAAAGAGCCATTCATCACAAAGGGGAGCAGAGGGTCACAAGGCCGACAATGAGGCGACATGCGGCGGTGACGGCATCAAAATATACAGCCTTCGGTAAGATTTAGCGGTTTTAAATATGAAGGGACGGGATTTTTTGTGGTTCTTGGAAGAATTGTAACAGATCGTAAGGTTTTGGAATGAAATTTTTAAAGGATTTATAGATATTCAACGATTTTAAGGATTTTTTAATGTTACTTGTTGATATCCTACTAATATTTTAAATGCGAAAGTTTGTGAGGATGTGTATGTATGTTTGTTACCCTTTCACGAAAAAATTACTGGACGGATTTGGATGAAACTTTACAGTAATATAGGTTATTGATCAGAATAACACATAGGCTACAATTTATAATGATTCTATGTACTTTTGGTCATAATATAACGATACGTGTCAATTAAGTCTGAAAAAAATCTTCCATCTGAGAGCTATTTATTATTTATTTATTTAGACTTTATGCACAATAGTGGTACATGGGAGTTACATAAAGATGATGTACCGCAGGATTGTTTGTCTTAAATAGATCTAAATAAATCCGCGACAGCATATATCTACCTTTTATGTAGGTACAAGCCAGTACGACCAAAATTGTGAGCCATAAATTTAGTTAAATTTGGTACTATTTTACAATGCACATATTTCTATATAATTATCAAACTCTTATCAAAATTAATACATTTCTCGCATTAAGTATTTAATTTAGATAAACTTTGTCTTTCACACTAAGTAATTTGGCCGAATAGTTTAAAAGTTATCACGATATGATTGACTTGAACGGAGCGCCTAACGGCGGCGGCAGCACGGGCGGAGCGCGATGCGGCGTCGCGGTCGCGGGGGAGGGGCGAACAATGCAATCCAAGCAATAGCGAGGCATCGCCGAGTGCGCGACCCGCAAAATCTACATATTTACGCTGAACAAAAACAATCAAATAACATAGTATACAGGAGTATATTTATTCACCTATTCCAATTACATACCACATAATTCTTTACTTATTACAAAATCTATTTAAAAGCCGCATCAAAATCCGTGGCGTAGTTTAAAAAAAAATAAGCATACATAGGGACAAAGAAAGCTACTTTGTTTTATACTATATGTAGTGATTAAATGCAAGTAACATTGGTCCGACCTGTTTATTAGTCAGTGTTTATTAATCCGTTTGTGCTGGATAGGATAATCTCAAGCCCGGGGAAGGACATAGGGCTACTTTTTATAAACACACCATACAGGTAAAGATTGATGAAGAAACCACTGGACTTAGCATTTTGAAATTTGCGGAGTTCTATTATAGCTTAAAATAATGAACACAAAGGAATTCAGATAATTCCACCCTCAAGAGATTCCCTCTAAATAGTATTAGGTATAGGAGTTCAAAGATTGTATGGAAACTAATTTTGAAGTTAGAAATCTGGGATGTACGATGTGAAGATACATTAAAGTTACATAAAAAAATATATTATGTATTTAAAAAAAAATGTCACGTAACTTAATGTGGCAGACCAAATTCTACGTGAGCGAAGCCGCGTGCAAAAGCTAGTATTATTATAAATGCGAAAGTTTGTGAGTATGGATGGATGTTTGTTACTCTTTCACGAAAATACTACTGAACCGAATACGATGAAATTTGGTGGTGGACCCAGAATAACACATAGGCTACTTTTATCCCGGAGTTCCCGAGGGATCGGGATTTACACGGGAATAACGTGAATTTATACGCGGACGAAGTCGCGGGCGGCCTCTAGTAATTCAAATAAATGCGATGATTTAAAAATAAGGCCAGTGAATCTGCTGACTGCCGAAAGACTACATTGAATTGCAATTTGGCAAATGTTAATTTAAGTTTACCTACTTGTGATAAGATAAATAATTTAAAACTCAAACATGTAGACACGACCATCAATAAAATACCATTATTCTATGTGCAACAACAACCTTCAAAATGGTTGAGCTGAATGGTGCTGGCGCATGCGTCACGTTCGTGAACGGGCGCCGTCAGTCGGGACTGGTCATTTCTTAGCTGCCATGGTTAATTTTGATTATTTCTTTGAATTGTTCCTCTTTTATTCCGGACGCTTTTATCCTGCTCGTCTTTCACATCGTTCTCACATGTATGTATAATTTCAACCCGATGTAAATGAATCTTTGTAAAAAAATATTATTTTTAAAAGAGTGTCCGTGGAGTTTCTTGCACGTTCTTCTCCATAGAGATCTACGCTTTGGAACGTGCAAATAGCTTCAACTTTTTGGACCGACCGACCTTGACAATTCAAAAGTGCCTGTAAATGGTTTAATTGAAATAAATGCTTGAATTTTGAATTTTGAAAAAATTTTTGCAAGTATTTCCACTTCTTTGTTTTTCACGGTCTTATTTAATAGTATTTATTCCATAATTATTTACTTTATTAATTTCGGACAACAATACCTATAGTTCATTTTTTTAGTAAGATATCTTGTGACTTAAAGTGTAAAAAAAAATTAAAAACAAAATTAAAAAGCATTTTATTTCATGCTTTACAGTAGAGATTGACAATTTAAAACAGTGTACATGCATAGTTAATTAGTTTTTTTTATGACTAGTGTTAGTCGTACACAAATAAGAATAAAAAAAAAACAAAACAACAAAGTAGATAGGTATCGTTGTTGGTGTTATAGGTGGTGCTATGTTGGATGCCCCTTTGAATGCAGGCCAAGGCCACCCTTTGCCAGTGAGTGTCGTAAAAAAAACGATATAAACAAAGTCAATCAAAACTATGGGTACTTGGGTAGTAGAAAACCTCGTCTTATCTTTAAATAAAAACTATGAACTCATGGATTGCTTAGCGGAGTTTTTCAAACAGATTTTTGGACAAATCACTAGCTCTAGTACCTACTTAATTAGCAGGGATATACCTTAAACAGGTTAAAGTAATTTAATGCAATTAATGCAAAAAAAATATTCCCGGGAATCCCGAGACATGCCAACATAATTCATAAAAAACCAAAATACAAAGCCAACCCAAATAGCACCATATACGGTGCTATTTTGGGTCAATATGCCTCGGGATTCCCGGGAATATTTTTTTTATTTCGTTGTACTAAATGACGTTAACCTGTTTAAGGTATCATGAGTACGCATGACAACATAATCGAACTACTGATTTCCAGTATAAGCTGTTCCCGCATGGTGTGGATTGCCACGGGATTCAGAAGGCATGTAAAATAACGGTCACTAAATCCCGGGAATAGCACTACATATCCGATCAGTGCTAATTACATTGTGCAATTTTTAATCTTTCTTTTTCCTCCGGTTTCGCTTCCTGCCTAACCTACATGGAATTATATTTATCAATGTAGTTATATTATTATAATAAGTATTTATTATTTGTAAAGTTTAGATTAGATCACAATTTCAGTCTTTATAAAACTCAAAAACATGAGACAATCTCGTCTGCAAATACGATGACGCAAGAATAAAAACCGTAAAACCTTTAATGAAATGCGTATAGCGGGGACGCCATTAATTACATTATTATGTTTTGCTCGTTAGCATGAGATTGGGTAAAGTTGAATACCCTCCAGGAATGCTGGAAGGGTCCACATGACCCGCACTTACCCTCCGACCTTTATGTCTGGTTTTAGGGCTGCCAGACGTCTGGGTTTGAACGAAATGCCTTAACATGGCTTTGTACAATACTTGTGTAAGCAAAAGTTCGATTTATTGAGATTTTCTTAGAAAAAAAACATCATTGTGAAACTATATTGCTGATTTAAGTTTTATTTTTAAGATGTATGAATTGTGTGTTAGTTTATTTACGTGTTTTTAAGAAATAATGCCTGGCCGTTACTGCTTTACACGGAAAACTGCGGTTTCTAAAGGAAAAGCTAGGTAGCGAAGCCACAGGAATTGCTTATGACCAATAAGAATAAAAAAGCTCTAAATCGTATCATTTCCTATATCTCTCACTTGTATAAGTTACACGAATTTTAGCTATATTTTTAAGAACGAATTACACTGATTCTTTGGCACTTTCTACAACATCAAGCTAAAGCTCAATACACTACCCCAACCAGCCCATATCTTCACCCCACTTGACATTCAGCTCAGCAGGCTGTCACAATTACTCGCTAATGGTACATTTAAATGCAAAGACCAGCTGTCGCCCCTCCGAAGTCACGCCGCAGACGAACATGATTGTACTGAAATAGTATTCAGGGAATATCAGTGAAAATCTCTTAATAATCATACTAATCTGGTATGCTAATTTTTGGGGCCAGTGTTTTTTTAAGTTTTGTTCAATAGAACTCTAAAAAATACCCATCAATAAAGGTAAAGAAACAAATAAAGGATAAAATAATAAATATATTCCAGCTTGAATTCGTTCAGGTTGATATCCTCAACCAATAATTAATAATAATGTAGGAATTAATCTTCCTTCAAAAAATAAATAAAATATAAATATGTAGGATCAGGAGAGCCGAGGGGTATATCGTCAGGGTTTGTAGTTCCCATTTTATTGGGATAAACAAGACTGTATAACTAGATACAAAGATTTATTACAGTAGGCAGTAATTAAAACACAATACAAAAGGTACACAATATGAATGGTAAACAGAAAAAAGATTAAGCAGGTAAAAAGGTATTAAAACAGTAAGGCGAACAGACTTTTAGGGTCACAGTTCGTATAGTGCCAAGCCACCCAAACACAAAGTGTATCAAATACAGCTGTGTACAAATGTGCAATATACAGCAGCGTTGTACTAAGTAAACCGACAGTTTTGTCGGGAGCAGGGGAGCTCTGTATCGAGTCGAATCCGAAGACCGACTGACGAGCTTATTTTTTTTTTTTTTTTTTTTTTTTTTTCGGTCGGGCCACTCGCAGTTCACCCCATCTGAGGGACGGAGACTGCTGAACCGGTCTATCCTGTGGTGGCCTCAAATGAATTTAAGGCCCCCAGCCAAGGCAACAAAAAATACTACAAACTACAACTCCGCTCGCTGGGGGCACCCCCTGTGGGGTACGGGCCTCGGCTCAGCGGCATCGTTTTGGGGAGGACAGCAAGGGACAGGCTGGGTCATGATTCCATTATTTGGGGAGTTTACAACTACTGGCTCAGCTTCGCGGGCTGGCTCGTTTTGCAAAAGACGGGGAGTAACATCATTACTGGGTCGTCGCGATGGGCCTCGACGGCGAGGCCGGAAAATGGCGGTCCGCGGCGGTCTGTGTGTGTGTTTGCGAAGAGTACTGGTGTCCCTACAGCTCTCTTGAAACAGGGTGATGGGGTCGTCTGGTTCGACTAGGGTGTGGCGGGGGCGGCGAATCCTACTGATGGAGGAGGGAGCGTATCGGGTGGCCGATGCGATAAAGGGGTTGGAGTGCTTTTCAGCAGTTTCGATGAAACGCTTTGTAAGGCGTTTCATGAATTGCTGAATAGTCGGGATTTTAAGGTCAATGTGGAGACGATCGTTCCGAACGAACCAAGGGGCACCCGTGATCTTTCGGAGAAAACGATTCTGGAGGGTTTGCAACCTATGGATATGATGCGACTTTGCGTGCGCGAAAGTGGCACACGCATAGGTCATGATCGGGCGAATGCACGTGGTGTAAATGCGCAGTTTGCATTTGAGGGAAAGTTTGCTGCGTGCATTCAGCATAGAGTGGAGCCTACTGAGAGCGAAAGCGGCACGCGAACGTACCGACTTTATGTGCTCACGGAACGATAGTCTTTGGTCGAGGATCACACCTAGATATTTGGCTCGCTTCTCCCAAGGGATCGGCTTACCGAACATCGTGATCGGACTGGGGGTCGGGGGGGTCTTTTTATGCGGCTTGAAGAACAAGACCGCCTGGCTTTTTTCAGGGTTGACCTCGAATCTCCATTTCCGAAACCATTCGCCTAGGGCGTTGGCGGACTTTTGAAGGATACGAGCTATGGCTTTACTATTCTTTCCAGAATAGTAAATGGCCGTGTCATCCGCGAAAAGTGCTAACTGCGACTTTTGTTTGGTGGGAATATCGCTAGTGAATAGCGTGAAAATAAGGGGGGAGAGCACGCCGCCTTGCGGTACGCCTGCTCGGACAGGGTGGGGGGAGGAGAGCGCCCCTTCGATGCGATACCGAAAGGTGCGATTCGACATATAGTCTCGTAAGATGAGCACGAGACGATCTGGCACACCGAGCTGGTATAACTTGTATAGCAGACCGTTGTGCCAGACCTTGTCGAATGCTTTCGCTATATCGAAGAACAGGGCTCCCGTCATTTGACCACGTTGGAATTTTCCACTAATGTGCTCAACGATGCGGTAAACCTGTTGGACGCACGAGTGATTGGTTCTAAAGCCAAACTGCTCGTTGGGAATGAGGCTCTTGCGTTCGGCATAGTCTTTGAGACGCTTGTAAATAAGCCTCTCGTAGATTTTGCCGAGGGCGCTGAGCAGACTGATGGGGCGGTAGGAGGACGGGGAGGACTTGGGCTTGCCCGGTTTGGGAATACCGATAACGGTGGCCTCTTTCCACTGATGCGGGAACATGTTGTTGGACAGAGCGCCATTGAAGATGGCGGTCATCAACATGATGAGGGTTTCGGGGAAGAGAGAGAATACCCTGTTGTGGATACCGTCAGCCCCAGGAGCTTTCCTGGGTTTGAGATTCCCAATGATCTCCTCCACCTCATCAGGAGTGATGGGGGGGAGAGGGTCATCGGGGTCCTCAACAGGAGGGAGGGAGGTCCTACGTTCGACCTCGGCATCGACCTCAGCGAGGTGAGCCGGATCGACTGGGTTCGAGCTCGGGGAACACTGGGACTCTAGACTGTCGGCCAGGCATTCGGCTTTCTCATCGTCGTCAAAGGCGACGGAGTTATCGGGGCGGGGTGACGAGCTTACCGAGTGTAGGCTGTTTTATAGGACGATGTCCCCACTTTGCAATCCCTCCACGACAACTCTGTCCGCTGACGCACGGAAGTACGTCACGCGTTTACTAAATACAAAATGTGCTAAATCTAATAAGATTTACATTAGAAAATAATCAAATTATACAAGAATAATTGTCGTAAGTAGACAATAATGAAATTACAAAGTAAATCATTTTAAAATTAAAGCAACATGCCATCATATTCATCAACTGTCATAAACAAAACTAACGTTCACACTTATCGAAATAAGTTGCCAAAAATCAACTAGTAGTACTTAATAAATTAAGTTACGATTTATGAGACAATAATTGATAGTAAAAAACACTCCGATTAGTAATACGAAAATCAATTTCTAATAAGATTTGGCAACTACCCACTATTGTGATTGACAACCAACTCCGACACGGCCAGAACTGACGTTCTACACGACCTCGTGTGATCCTGAAAAAGAAAATCTCTTGTGAATATCGATCGGCCTTTCTGACAAACAAAAGCCTTAACAAATGGTATGTTGAAAAGAAAAATCCTGAGTTAGCCAAATCAAATTATTATCAATAGTAGTTGCATCGCAACCATTCAAGATTACCATACTGTTACTGACAATACATAGCTCAATTAAAGTAGAGACATAGTCTCCCAGCCGAAATCACACCATGGGATTCGACAAGTAATTTGGAGTCAAATAGACAACCCGCATAGGCGTCAACATAGACAACCCGCATAAGCGTCAAGATCAACATCCAAATCCAGGAGTCAACATAGACATCCGATTAAGCATCAAGCTATACAAGAGTCAACATAGACATCTTGTCAATTCAGCTATAGTATGTCAGCAGCAGAGGAATCATCATCAGTGTCAGTATTGACATCATCACTAACAGTAACTGGACATTCAGGCATTTTTCGTACACGATCATGGGCATATTTGTAAATTCTATTGGTACTCAAAGATTTTAACAAATATCTATCACCATCTAATAGTTCTAAAATTTTATAGGGACCTTTAAATTTAGGGTCTAATTTAGTCTGGTTTCTTTCTTCATTAGCAATAAGCAGAAAATCTCCAACTTGAAACTTTTTCAAAACAGCTTTAGTCTTATCATATCGGGCTTTGTCGTATTCGGCATTTTTAGTTATACCCAGGGCTGCTTGTTCCCTCACACGAGACAGATTTACTTCTATCTCCTCATTGTCAACAGTCATCAAACCTAAAGGTCTAGCAACTCGTCCAATCAATAAGTCTAAAGGACTAGATTTAGTAACCCGATTAACTGTGCAATTTAGAGCGATTTGAACGTCTTCAATGGCATCTTGCCATGAGCGCTCACTGGTCTCAACGGCGGTATGCATACTTTTTAATGTTTTCATTATGCGTTCAACCTGCCCATTAGCCCTACATGCACCAGTGGCTATTAAATGCAAAGCAATATTATGGGAATCACAAAATTCTTTGAAGTTTTTGCTAGCAAAACAGCGACCTTGGTCAGCTATAACCCGAGAAGGTGCTCCAAATAAAGAGACACTAGACTTAAGGGCTTTAATGCAATTTGATGCGTCATCTGAGTAGTATGGTACAGTAAAACATACTTTGTAAAAGAATCAATTAAAACAATGATGTATTCCTTGAGATCACTCTTTCCACTAAGTTTTCCCGTAACATCTATTATGCACTGTGTGCCAAGGTATACTGACTTTAGGTATAGGGTGTAATTCTGCTTGAATTTTACCCGAGTTAGATTTGGAGATTTTACATGTGATACAGTTATCTACGAATTTTCTAACATATCTAGCCATCTTATCAAACCAGTAATGCTCATAGACCTTTTCAAGTGTTTTATCCCATCCTAAATGCATGATTGCTTCATGGATGTGGTTTATAACAGACCATCTAAAAGCTCTTGGTACAATAGGTAAGCAACGAGTTTGTCCATTACGTTGTATTTTACGGTACAAGGTTCCTGATCGTAATTCATAACTTTGGGCAATATCAGGGGTTAGAGAGTTATTTTTCAGATTAGAAACGATTCCTAAAATCTCAGAATCACGCTGTTGTTCAGCTAAAAGCCAACTATTAGACAGAGTTTAATATCAACGCGTTTCTGTTCTATTTTGTTGATTGATTGTGGAAGGGGGTTTCTAGAAAGAAAGTCTACGTGGTTCATATATCTGCCTTCTCTATACATAATATCAAAATCATAGGCTTGTAGAAAAGCCCACCATCTATGTACTCGGGGAGTTAAATCAGCTTTACTGCGCGAGGCTTTAAGGGAATTACAGTCAGTAACAACAGTAAATTTATGTCCTTGCAGATAATGGTGAAAATGTTTAACTGCGTTAACAACGGCCAAAGTTTCCAACTCATAAGAATGATATTTACTTTCAGTTGCAGTCGTTCTTTTACTAAAGTATTCTACAACATGCATTTTCTTATCAACTTTTTGAAAAAGAATGGCACCGTAACCATCAGCACTAGCGTCAGTATGTAATTCGATGGGATATTCAGGGTTATAAATCATTAAAACTGGTTCATTAGTAAGGATTGAAATCACTCTTTGCCTAATTTTCTCATGTTCATCAGTCCACTTAAAAGTATGTTTAGTAGTAGTTAAGAAGAACAAAGGTTTCACAATTTGTGAAAAGTTCTCTACAAATTTTCTAAAATAGGATGCAAGACCAATGAACTGTCTCAACTGGTGAATTGTTTTGGGAGAGTTTAATTTCAGTAATGCTTCTATTTTTCGAGGATTTGGGCGAAGTTCCCCAGAAGTGATTTCGTACCCAAGATATTCTACCCTACGTTTTAGAAAAGAGCACTTGCTAAGATTTAATGAAAAACCTGCTTTGGTCAATGATTCAAGGACTTCTTCTAGTCGATGTAAACCTTCACAGGGATCTCTACTTGGCACCATGATGTCATCGATGTAAATAATCACGTAAGAATAGACTAAGTTACCTAATGCATTAGTTACAGCACGTTGGAAAACACTAGGAGCATTTCGTAATCCGAATGGCATAGCTAAATATTCAAATTGGCCATCGGGTGTTACAAAGGCAGTAGCCTCAATGCTATCAGGGTGAATAAGTATCTGATGAAACCCAGAAGTACAATCAAGGCAAGTGTAAAAGTTAGCACCGCATAACCTTGCAATTTGGTCAGCAATAAGAGGCAATGGAAACCTATCTGCTACAGTATTACTATTAAGCTCACGGTAGTCTACGCACATTCGATCAGATCCGTCGCGCTTTTTTATCAATAAAATAGGACTTGCAAACGGAGAGCAACTAGGTCTAACTATTTGAGCGTCAATTAGATCATTAATTTTGGAACGAACTAACTGCCTTTCGTCAGGAGTAAGTCTGTATGGTCGGCGATGGACCGTCTTATGTGGATCAATGAGGCGTATTTTAAGTTCACCTGATGTGACTCGAGCTCGTGGTAGTCCCTTTGCAAAAGCATGAGAATATTTTTGAAGTAATTCCACCAACTGTGGTTTATACTCGGATGGAATATCTGTATCAACATCGTGAAAATTCAAGGTCTTAGGAATAGAGCACTGATCAATAATCTTAACTTTTGTAATAGTAAGACTTGATTCAGTCATGTTAACCGCAAAACCCAATTTTAATATCTCACGGCCTATCATGATACTATGGCTTATGTAGGCATCCGGTATCACATGAAACAGTATCTCCAAATGGTAACCATCTATTTCTACTTCAGTCAGAATTTGTTCGGTACATATTATGTTAGAATTTCCTATTCCCATTATATTGACAGTACAAGAAATACGTTTGCCAGACAACTTTTCAGCACATGTTTCAGTAATAAGAGAACATTCAGCCCCAGAGTCATAACAAAATGCAAACGACTCACCAGATTGCCGTAGAACACCAGTGATAGGTCGTACATCACAAGTTTCAACTCGCTTCACGGATGATTGGCTGCTCGAAGGCTGACTCCCGGTATCTTCGCTGGAACGTCCCGGCCGCCTTCCGGTCGCCTTTGGGCAGCGAGGAGCGACGTGTCCGGACTCCCCACAGTGGTAGCAGACGATTTTCTTTGCAGGACCCTTTTGTGACGAGCTGGCTGTTCCAGGATTTTTGTTCGTCTTCTCGGCCTTCTTGCGACAGTTAATTGATTTATGGCCTACTATACCACAAAAGTGGCATACTATTTTACCTTTTTTTAGGTTGAGAAGAATCTTGCTGGTCAGAGGAACTAGACTTTCTCTTAAGGTGGGACAAGACACTAAGTTCTTGTTGAAGTTTGTGCCTATTAGGTACCTCGGTAGTGAATGCTAGGCGATGAGCACGGGAATCAAATTTGGAGACATGGGCCAGTACAGTAGAAACAGCAATGTTTTCGACACTCAGGCTATTCCATTTTGACGTTAGTGAAGTGACCTGTCGACTAGCATAAGCGGCTAAAGATTCTCCTTCTTTTGGTTGACAGTTATGAAGGTTAATGAGGGTAGCGGCAACAGTTTCCAAAATGACATAACGAGAGAGGAAGAGACCTTTAAAGTCTGTCCAGGTCATACCTGCATAAGACACTTGGGAAAGCCATACGTTGGCACTGCCCTTTAATGCTTTAGTGAGGGCAATTATAAGAGGGCCACCTTGAAGAGGCTTTTCCGATAGGCAAATATCTACGGTTGTACTCCAAGATTGAGCATCGGAATCGGGTAGGTCTGGATTAAAATCGGGCAAAGGAATCACAGTAGATGAAGCGGAGTTAGTTTAAATCGCTTCAATCAACTGAGTCATATTATGATTCTGAAGCTCCAACATTACTCGCCATGGATCACCAACACCTTCCGATTCCTGGGCTAAACCTAATCCCACTTCTGATGTAGGATCAGGAGAGCCGAGGGGTATATCGTCAGGGTTTGTAGTTCCCATTTTATTGGGATAAACAAGACTGTATAACTAGATACAAAGATTTATTACAGTAGGCAGTAATTAAAACACAATACAAAAGGTACACAATATGAATGGTAAACAGAAAAAAGATTAAGCAGGTAAAAAGGTATTAAAACAGTAAGGCGAACAGACTTTTAGGGTCACAGTTCGTATAGTGGCCAAGCCACCCAAACACAAAGTGTATCAAATACAGCTGTGTACAAATGTGCAATATACAGCAGCGTTGTACTAAGTAAACCGACAGTTTTGTCGGGAGCAGGGGAGCTCTGTATCGAGTCGAATCCGAAGACCGACTGACGAGCTTACCGAGTGTAGGCTGTTTTATAGGACGATGTCCCCACTTTGCAATCCCTCCACGACAACTCTGTCCGCTGACGCACGGAAGTACGTCACGCGTTTACTAAATACAAAATGTGCTAAATCTAATAAGATTTACATTAGAAAATAATCAAATTATACAAGAATAATTGTCGTAAGTAGACAATAATGAAATTACAAAGTAAATCATTTTAAAATTAAAGCAACATGCCATCATATTCATCAACTGTCATAAACAAAACTAACGTTCACACTTATCGAAATAAGTTGCCAAAAATCAACTAGTAGTACTTAATAAATTAAGTTACGATTTATGAGACAATAATATTGATAGTAAAAAACACTCCGATTAGTAATACAAAAATCAATTTCTAATAAGATTTGGCAACTACCCACTATTGTGATTGACAACCAACTCCGATTTATTGAAGGCTGCGTTTTCACCACAGATGTACGAGGATACGTGGCAAGGGATGTGTTTATTTTGTCAGACTGTATAATAAAGTACATAAACTTATACCCATTTACCTCCCAACGAAACACGAAGTTAAAATCAAACTTACAGATTGGTTGCAGAAGTTAACGTATAAGGAAACCAAGAACGGGCCTGTGGACGGTGAGCTATGGGTGGCTCGCCGTCCGTCTGTCTTCTGACGACAGGCCGTGTCGACGGCGCGTTCGTGTTCCACGCGCGCCTCAAAGAGAGCCAGCACACAGAGGGGCCCAAAAGGGCCGACGCCTGCCGGAGTCGCGGGACCATTCGAAAGAGATACCGTGGCTCCGGAACACAAAGGGCACATGAAGAAACATGGATGGGTTTTAGTCAGTAGAAGTCTGACACTCCCCTCCCGCTCCGCCCTGAGCGGGGGAAGTCATTTGATGATTTCCCATCACTAAAAAAAAAAGGAAACCAAGAATCTTTTTAAGTCTCTTTATAAGACTAATACTGTATTTAAATTAATGCATGTTTAGTTTTATTTATGTTTGTGTATCTATAAGTACTTACACGTCAATATATACCCGTTGTATGACTTTATACCTGGAGAAACTTTGGCTCATAAAACACAGGCTTTTGGCCTAGTTTAGGAGGTCTCAATCCGCCCTTTTTTATGTGAACCAATAGAAACGCTTGATTTACCTAACTTGTACCGAGACTAGGATGTGCGGAGTTCCCACCAGAGTTGTGCGAGGATGTGTAGCGCAGAATCCCTAGAAAAGCAGTGTAATAAAATAAATTACAAATTACAAACTGATTCTATTATTATAAATTACAAACTGATTCTATTATTATAAATTACAAACTGATTCTATTATTTTTCCACGGTTTTTTCTAATGTTGTAAACATCATCCCGTTTGAAAATCATTTCTAATTAGCCACATTTTTTTGTAAAAGCGTCAATTATACTTTTGACGTTTGAACCAACAACTACCTTTTATCCGACTGTTGCGTAGCTTAAAAGTGTACTTAGCGATAAGAAAAGGGAGTAATTAGCGATCTCGTTTCTATTTGTTGCGATTTCTATTAAAGAATTTCCCAAAAAATTAGGCGTCTCTCGAAAGTGATGCGGATACGGTATGATTGCCGGGTGTCAATTAATGGCGTGGGTTGATAACCATAGATTATGATGACAAATGACGTTCCATTGAACGTAACGCTTTCACTTAATTATCTTTTATGACAAAGATACCCCTCCTCCTCCTCTCGGTCTCCTTTTTTTGTTATCTACTTGTGTGTGTGTGTACATAAATTGTTAAATAAATAAATACAATGCATAAAAAATCAGCATTGTAGTGATATGGTGCCTAAATACTAATTTAATTGAATAACAGATGATAACTATTCAGAAAAAAATTAATATCTTTAGTCTTTGAATAACAAATCATATCATACGCGAAATGAATCGTCAGTAGGTGCGTTCTTTTCGGGAGATTCCTGCACCGAATCGGGCGGGAGGAAACGCCCGGGTGTCACCACTGCGGTGATCGTCCGGAGGACACGATGGAGCACACTGTGTAGGTGTGCCCCACTTGGGCGGGGCACCGCCGTGTCCTCGAAGCGGCGATCGGCGGCGACCTCTCGCGTCCGGCCCTGGTCCAAGCCATGGTCCGGAGCGAGACGGAATGGGACGCCGTCACCTCCTTCTGCGAAGCAGTCATGCTAGCGAAGGAGGTGGAGAGGAGACCCTCTCGTCCCGGCCGCCGTGGTAGACGCCGCGGGCGTGGGGGCCACCTGGTGACCTCCGGCCACCGTAGGCGCGGGCCTGTGGACGGCGAGCTATGGGTGGCTCGCCGTCCGTCCGTCTAGTGACGACAGGCTGTGTCGACGGCGCGTTAGTGTTCCGCGCGCGCTTCAAAGAGAGTCAACACACAGAGGGGCCCGAAAGGGCCGACGCCTGCCGGGATTATTCGCAAGAGACACCGTGGCTCCGGAACACAAAGGGCAATGAAGGAACATGGATGGGTTTTAGTCAGTAGAAGTTGACACTCCCTCCCGCTACACCCAGAGCGGGAGGAGTCATGGGATGATGTCCCATCCCTAAAAAAAAAAAGTAGGTGCGTTCTGAAACTATTATTTGAAAATAATTTAGAAAAAAAACCAAAAACTATAATAAGGATAACTTTTTTTTGTGGCCCCTTAAAAATTTATTTCTTGTGACCTTAAGAAATAAGGTTATTTTTCATATACATAGCATTTAGGGACACTATCGTTTCGACGCCAGGTACGTTTTGGCCAACCTTCTATGTCATATTGACGCCGTAAGTCACTTTTTAACTGTGGGAGACCTGACCCACCGATGCCTAAATGATCTTGCCCTAGAAGTTAACACTGAACCGTTCCAAGCCTGAAAAATTAAAATAAACTCCCCCATCTATTAAACGACATATATAAGTAGCTGGTGAAACGCACGTGTGCCACAGGTACACCTCTGCCTAATACTTTAGGAGGCGTATTTAAACATTAATGTAGTGCACTTCTGTTAACAATTGTTAAGTGAAAACTTAGGCGAAGTAAACGACAAGTGAGCTGTTAAACCATATACACACAAGATAGAAAGTTATGTTATATTAATGACTATAAGTTTGCGCAAGATAAACGTGGAATAAAGTACATTTACTTTTCCCTAAAATCTCTTCGTAGATACTAGAACAATAAATTAAGAACTGATTTTCATTATTAGAAAAAGTAAAGGATCACGATAGAAGTCGATTCAGGACAGCTTTATGTCTTTATTTCTGATTTTGATCTTAAGAAAGTCAATAAATGTATGTGGGTCAATATACTTTATTCCACGTTTATCTGGCGTAAAGTATAGCTGACCCACGCAACTTCGTCTGCGTCACATTTTCCAATAATGCTCGGCTCCTTTTAGCCTTAGCGTGATGATATGTATCCTTCCTCGATACATGGGCTATCTAATACTGCAAGAATTTATCAAATCGGACCAGTAGTTCCTGAGATTACCCCCTACATACAAACTTACAAACAAATGTTACCTCTTTATAATATTATTAGTATATTAGTATTATTAGTATAGATAGTGAAGTTTGAATTTTATTTAATTTTGTTTTCTCTGCTTTTATGTTAACTTATTTAAGGCGAGGTTGCAGTACTGTGTGTTTTGACGAACAACAGCGACTGTCCGGCGAGCGAAATAATGCCTAAATTTTGATTGTTTTTTCTTCTTGGCGAAAACTGATAAAGAAATTAACCAATATGGTTTCAACATTTACTTCCAAATAAAAAGCTCTATCTATTGATATAACTTTTATTTAAATTCGTGATGAAATCTCTTAGCAGTACACGTTTAAAATTGTAATTTAGTGTCATGTTTGATAAAAAAAAGTATCGAGCCAATCATTCTAAATCGCGTTTCTAGCTTCACGATTTGCTTGAGGGTATGTTCAATTTTTATGTAATGATTTTTATTTATTAAAAAACTCATAATTAATTAGATTTTCAGACGTTCAAAAATCTTAAAAAGTACTGCACAACCCCGCCTTAAACCCAACTGTAAACTACTACTTGCACTCTCCATATGTGTCATCAACCACGAGGATACTAGATCCCACGACACAGAGTACACTCCTAGTGTGGGCTCTAGGGTTACTCAATTGCACACAAAGTTTTTTCAATTACCTATATCTTGTTGCTTTTAGACTTTTGTGCTTACTATGTCTGTAAACTTGTTCTTAATAAATTCTTTAATTCTTTAATGACAGCTCACTAATCGTCGTTCACTCCAACTAAGTTTACACAGTGATTTGCCAATAGAATAGAACGCCTGTATTATTTTCGATCACCCACCCACAACCGATCACGTCACTTGCAGACATATTTAGACATTTAACACCTCAATACCATCAAACTCTTCGTATTTCCCAAATAAAAAAACATCAACAACGAAGTCCCCAAAAAAAAAAATCAATTTTCATTTCTCCCCAATTTCGTGAAAGGTTAGTTGTTCCAAGTGGTCCATTTTCGCGACTCCTACGCAATAACTGTCTATGTCCATCATTGTCACATCCGTTCCTAACTTTACAAAGTGAGCGAGGTCAGGAAGTTTAAACAAACCCTCGGGTTTGATCCTTCGGTACATTTCTTCCTTTTACCTAAATTCTTTAGCTTGTGATTTGTTTCACACACTGTGTTGCAAAGAAGAAACTGTTTGCCCGGATTGTTAAAAGAACTGTAAATGTATTCAATTTAATTTTTAATTTATTTGTTATTATTTGTTTGTTGTACCAACCACAGTGTAGTTTTTTTAACCCAAAGGTTGACTGGTAGAGAATCCCTTGTTGCATTAAGTCCGCCCATGTAGGTACCACTATTGTGCATAAAGTAAAGAAAGAAAAGACAGAAAGAAAGAAAGAAAAGTGTTTAAAGAGTGTGTGTGTGTGTTGTTAAATTCTAAATAAATAAATACAAATTTCTGTAACTAATTCTATCGCTATGAGTTTCTAGTCTTCTACAAAACAATTCCAGAAGAGTCTTCTCATGGTAAGACAGACAAGGACTAAATTGCACTGAATGAAATGTCAATCAGGGGCCCCAACTGCAGTAAATTCTCTTCTTTATGTAGTTTTAAGTATCATAAAAGTTTACCATAGCTACAATACTCGTTTCGCACATTATATTTATTTGAATTAAATACTATATGTATTCATATTTTTAAATGATATAAATTGTGTATGTTCCATAAAATGAAAGTAAAATACTATGGGGTTGTAGCTTCACATTAAAATTTCACTTACGTTAACGTTACTATACGTCGAAATACTCAGGAGGCCTTAGCGTGAGTTTTTTCGACTCACGTTCGAACGCGTTCGATTGCGAGCGCGAATTTAGTATGGGATTTAGTTATAGTGCCACCTGGTGGTCACTCGTAGAACCTAATTTCCCATACTAAATTCTAACGCGTTCGCAATCGAACGCGTTCGAACGTGAGTCGAATAAACTCACACAAAGGTCTCTGATCCTTTTTGAGTGTGCGAGTGAAGTGAGTAACTCTCACTGAGTGACTAGTATCTGTTACATCATGTTTAGGTATGTATGTAGAAGTCATCAATCATCACTACATATTATAAAACAAAGTCTCTCTATCTATCTATCTGTCTGTCTGTCTGTTCGCGATAAACTCAAAAACTACTGCACCGATTTTCATAGATACTGTTGTCACCAATGGATAAAGTATTCTCGGGGAAGATTTTAGTATATAATTTGTCAAGCGGTCGAAGCCGCGGGCATCAGCGAGTATTATGACTGACAGACAGCGCACAGCCGAAACTACTGGTCGTAGAAAGCTGGAATTTGGCAATTAGGTTTTTTGGAGAACACTAAGAGAGAATTTTCCGAAATTCTTCGCGGGAAAATGCCAGTTTGTTAAATAACTAGATAAAAAACTACTGTAATTACATGTAATGAATTGTCATCTTCCCACATACCTACTGTATGCAACAAGCTTATGGAATAAGTGTATTATGTCAAAAAAACATTAATAATTGTGGACACTTTTGCGTTGACGTAACATTCCGCATATTACACGAGAGAAACCATAAATAAAATTATTGAACACAGAAGAATTTTGGATAGATTTCAGTCAATAAAATTCTTCCGTTTCTGACTGACTGAGTGACTGACAAACAACGCACAGCCAAAATTTCTGGTCGTAGAAAACTGGCATTTCGTATGTAGGTTCCTAGGGAATTATAGGGGAGCTAAATGAAAGGGTTTTCCGAAGTTCCTACAGGAACGGGAAGAAAGGGGATGTACGCGGACGAAGTTGCAGGCAAAAGCTAGTCAAATATTAGATTTATTCTAAATGCTGGAAAAAAGTGACGCAGGACCGGGAAACAAGGCTTTTGCGCAGTAGAGACACAGGCCAGGCTAGCTATAGCAATCTTACTACTTTTATATGCAAAAGTTTGGATAGATTTCTAAATAGGACCTGCAGGACGATTCTGCAAATATGTCAAAGTGAAGCCTTGGGTGAAGTGACCACGAAGTGAACTTTCAATCCAAATAATCAAGATGGAATGACAGCTCATTACGTAATAACTTCACCCAAGCCTTTCACTTAGGACGGTACGGACACGGTAAGACGACACCGTTCATCAATTATTATTGTAACAATTTAATGTATAGAGTTTTGAGGCTGTTCACAGTTTCTCAAAATACAGATTATAACCTAGTTTTAGAGGCTGCGTTCAAATTTTTTTCTACAGATTTTACAACATAGGTACCTTAATAACTGTGTATTCTCAACCAACTTTTTATTGCTGTAAGTATCTGTATTTTTTATGAAAAAACATATTATTATTATAACTTCGACGTGTATGCAGAATCGACCGGCAGGATGACGTTTCGGAGAATTTTATCCATCCCCATTAAATTACGTTTTCGATGAAAACACAGCATACAGATTATGTTTCACTATAGAATAATTTCCGCTGTAATTGGACGATGCAACTGAAGTTTATTCATTTCTATGAATAGTGACGCTATTCATGGAATGAATAAATGGATTTTGTTCCGTAATTATTACGAGAATATTGCAGCTCTACTATGTACGGGTAATATTTGATTTCATTACATAGCTATAAATTGGTATTGGAATTTCTGTGAATTTCCATTAAAACATTGCTTTACAGGTATTTTGATTATAATAGTTGGTCGTTATTTTAAAATCAGGTTGGTTGGTGGGATGGTGAATTTGCAAGACTTATTTTGGTTTGAAAAGTCAATGAATGAATTACCTACCATTGCCATAGTGTACATTGTAAGTACCATTTTCATCATCTGCCTAGACCTTTTCCTAACTATAATATTGGGGTCCCAGTCAAACTGGATTTAGCTGAGTACCTGTATTTTACGGGGAGCGGCTGCCTACCAGACCTCCACAACCCATTAACTGGTTACCACGGTAATTCATGGCAAGACTGGAGTTAGATTAACTGCCTTCCGACTATCCGTAACGACTGCCAACGATGTTCAAATGACAGCCGGGCTTTCCGAGGCACTGAGGAAACTGGGTATGTTAAGATGGTCACGCATCCACAGACCCACTTTGGCAATAGTAGCTTAACCTTTGCGTTGCGCTTATCACAGTTTTATTGGTTTTACACGTCTTTCTGTGGTTGCTATTGATTGACCTACATCTGTTCCTTATCCTTGATAAGGACTCTCCTTATCAAGGATATTCATAGTCCTCCGCTATTATTTTATGATTAACTAGCTTCTGCCAGCGGCTTCGCCCGCGTGATCCCTAGGGAACATATTCCCGGAATGAAAAGTAGCGTATGTGCTATTCCAGACTATAATCTATCTTTATTCTAAATTTCATAAAGATCCGTTAAGCCGTTCTGGCGTGATTGAGTAACAAACAGCCAAACTTTCACATTTATAATATTACTAAGTTTGGTGTAAAGCGAAATTATAACCATCTTCCCGTCGACATTATAATTATTAAAGGATATTGCAAACTGTCGTAAGCCGTTTTCCGAAGCTACTCGCTAGCCTCTAGGCGCCAAGCTAGCCGCCTGCCTGTGCGTTCGCGACCACAAAAATAATCCATATAGCATGATTCTGTATTCACGCGCGATGGCTTATTATTAGCGTATTGCATGTATAAGTTTGGTGTTTCTATACCGATTTCTATGATTTTTTTTATGGAATAGTTAATTATGTTAACTTTTTTAATTAGGGATGATTGAGAGTGTTATAAACGTAAGAGTAGACAAAAATAATCAGAAAGCTTCGAACTGCTAAGCTATCGGGAGTTACACGTGTTATTATGCGTCAATCATAAAAGATAGACTTATGCTGTCGTTGAATATTTTTTATATAATTTTAAGGAGAAAATTTCCGTCACACATGATCTCTGTGTAGCTTTCACCATTAACGTTACACACGCGACGGAAGCTTAAAAAATGTAGTAACTTCTCCCGTTTTCCCAACATTTCCCTTCACTGCTCTGCTCCTATTGATTGTAGCGTGATGAAAGTATACTATAACCTGCTCAAGAGTATGAATAATAATTGTACCAAGTTTCGTCAATATCCGTCGAGTAGTTTTTGTTTCTATAACGGTTATACAGACAGACAGACAGACAGACAGACAGACAGACAGACAAAAATTGTACTGATTGCATTTTTGGCATCAGTATCGATCCCTTATCACCCCCTGATAGTTATTTTGGAAAAATATTTCATGTACAGAATTGACCTCTCTACAGATTTATTATAAGTATAGATAGATAGATATAGATTTCGTGAAGGGATCACAGTTATTATGGAACAGTGATATCATTTTGACGGGGTTGCGGAATTTGTTCGAAAGAGTCACCGTGGCCCTAAAACGCAAAGGGCATTTAGGAGGAACACGGATGGGTTTTAGTCAGTAAGAGTCTGACACTCCTTTCTGCTTCACCCAGGGCGGAAGGAGTCATTTTAATGATTTCCCATCCTTAAAAAAGGGTATCATGCTTGCCATGGTCTAGGGACTTTTAATGCTCGTCACTCCTGATTCTGGCATTCAGCGGATTCAATGGTTGGGAAAAGTGTGACGGGCTTTTCTGATCAAAAAATATGCAGCAGTGAGGGATAAATTAAGGATTATCACTTTTCGTTTTTATGGTTTCGTACACAAAGGGTAACCAACGGAAGCCTATTACTAACAGCCGAAACCAATATCCTATCTATCACATACTGGAGATAGAAAAACAAATGAAACAACAGAAAACCTATATCATTTTCATATTGTTTCATTTGTTTTGCTATCTCCAGTATGCCAAATCTGGTGATAGTTAGGTTATTGGGTTCGGCCGTAAGCCTCCACTGTCCATCCATCCGTACGTTAGTCTGTCAGCGGGATGTAACTCAAGAATCGTAATAGGTAGTACAGTACATTTGAAATTTTCACAGATTGTGCATTTCTATTTAAAAATATAATCTTCTATATCTATCTATACTTATAATAAATCTGTAGAGAGGTCAATTCTGTACATGAAATATATTTCCAAAATAACTATCAGGGGGTGATTAGGGATCGATACTGATGCCAAAAATGCAATTCTTACAATTTTTGTCTGTCGGTCTGTCGGTCTGTCTGTCTGTCTGTCTGTCTGTATAACCATTATAGAAACAAAAACTACTCGACGGATTTTAATGAACCTTGGTACAGTTATTATTCATACTCCTGAGCAGGTTATAGCATACTTTTCATCACGCTACAATCAATAGGAGCAGAGCAGTGAAGGGAAATGTTGGGAAAACGGGAGAAGTTACTCCATTTTTTAAGCTTCCGTCGCGTGTGCAACCTTAATGGTGAAAGCTACACAGAAATCATGTATGACGGAAATGTTCTCCTTAAAATTATAAAAAATATACAACGACAGCATAGGTCTATCTTTTATGATTGACGAACAATAACACGTGTAACTCCCGATAGCTTAGCAGTTCGAAGCTTTCTGATTGTATTTGTCTACTCTTACGTTTATAAAACTCTCAGTCGTCCCTAATTAACATTAATAAAAGTTAACATTATTAACTATTCCATAAAAAAAGAATCATAGAAATCGGTATAGAAACACCAAAGTTATACATGAAATACGCTAATAATAAGCCATCGCGAGTGAATACTGAATCATGCTATAAGTATTATTTTTGTATAAGGTCGCGAACGCACAGGCAGGCGGCTAGCTTGGCGCGTAGAGGCTAGCGAGTAGCTTCGGAAAACGGCTTACGACAGTTTGCAATATCCTTTAATAATTATAATGTCGAGGGGAAGATGGTTATAATTTCGCTTTACACCAAACGAGTAATATCTATCTATATCTATATCTATCTATCTATACTTATAATAAATCTGTAGAGAGGTCAATTCTGTACATGAAATATTTTTCCAAAATAACTATCAGGGGGTGATTAGGGATCGATACTGATGCCAAAAATGCAATCAGTAAATTTTTTGTCTGTCTGTCTGTCTGTCTGTCTGTCTGTCTGTATAACCGTTATATAAACAAAAACTACTCGACGGATTTTAACGAAACTTGGTACAATTATTTTTCATACTTCTGAGCTGGTTATAGTATACTTTTCATCACGCTACAATCAATAGGAGCAGAGCAGTGAAGGGAAATATTGGGAAAACGGGAGAAGTTACTCCATTTTTTAAGCTTCCGTCGCGTGTGCAACCTTAATGGTTAAAGCTACACAGAAATCATGTATGACGGAAATGTTCTCCTTAAAATTATATAAAAAACATCCCACGACAGCATATGTCTATATTTTATGATTGTCGCACAATAACACCTGTAACCCCCGATACCTTAGCAGTTCGAAGCTTTCTGATTATATTTGTCTACTTTTACGTTTATAACACTCTTAGTCATCCCTAATTAAAAAAGTTAACATTATTAACTATTCCATAAAAAAGAATCATAGAAATCAGTATGGAAACACCAAAGTTATACATGAAATACGCTATACATGAAATACGCTAATAATATCATGCTATAAGGATTATTTTTGTATAAGGTCGCGAACGCACAGGCCTCTAGGTGCCAAGCAAGCCACCTGGCGTGCTTGGCGCCTAGAGGCTGGCGAATATCTTCGTAAAACAGCTTACGACAGTTTGTAATATCCTTTAATATACTGTCGAGGGGAAGATGGTTATTATACATGTGAAAGTTTAGCTGTTTGTTACTCAATCACGCCAGAACGGCTTAACGGATTGTAATGAAATTTAGAACAAAGATAGATTATAGTATGGAATAGCACATAAGCTACTTTTCATCCCGGGAATATGTTCCCTAGGGATCACGCGGGCGAAGCCGCTGGCAGAAGCTAGTGTATATATATAAAAGAAAGTCGTGTTAGTTACACTATTTATAACGCAAGAACGGCTGAACCGATTTGGCTAAAAATTGGTGTGGAGGTAGCGTAGAACCAGGAGACGGATATAGGACAGTTTGTTTTTTCCACGGGAACTGGAACTATGCTGGTAAAACGGGGGCGAAGCCGCGGGGGACAGCTAGTAAAATTACAAATTGATGGGGCTCCCATACAGGAAACGTGTTTTTTTTTTCGGCACCCTTCGTGTGCAAGTCCGATTCGCACTTGACCGGTTTTTTTGTCTTTATTACCTATTGCCTATCCCAAAGGCACAGGAGCTAAGGAAAAGAGAGGCCTTTCCCCAGTTGTGGGCAAAGAGGATGATAATGATACAAAAGACACATACAACAACCAAAAACATAATTATTACAATGGAGAATACCTACCAACCGTCCCGCATCAGACGAAATATTTACAATATTTGACATAACGATTATCTAGAATTACGGCGCAGAGTTATCTTATCTTATGCAAGTGCAGTGTACTTAATGGTATTTATTTAATAACAGCATTGACACTAATTTGCTAAGGTGTCCTTGTTTGTAATAACGCGTGTGTTATGAACCTGTTTGAATTAATTAATTATGTATGGGGATGTTATCAATATAATGATAGTTAAAAATAACTGTGTGGGAATGCCCCATTGCAGGGCACTTGCCTCTTCTCATACAAAAGAGGAACTAGTATAGTAGTATTACGAAAAGTTATCCTAAAAATTGTTGGTAACATGCTAGTGGAAGAAGTTCTAGCAAGTGTTTGGAATTGTCAGTGATCTACTTAAAAACAAGAAAAAGAACAGTCGTATTGAGAACCAACCTTTGCGATGTCGATTAAAATAAACGAGCAACACCGAATGCAGCTAAAAGTATTAAAACAAGAGCAATAAAGGCATAGATAAAAGGAACAGCACACAGTCGTACTATTATAACACAGTGTGAGTCGGACACAAGTAATGTCGCAGGAGCCATTGCAAAGTGTCCCTCCAGAGAAATGGAGCGAACTTCAGAGTGCCTTCAAAAAGGACTGGACGCGAGGAGTGACAGGGTACGCGGTACTGGCCATGCAGAAACAGTGGGTGGCTAGGGGAATCGAAAATGATTTTAAAGTTTATTGCCCTTTTGGTGATTTGAACAGTGGTATGGTGGCTGTGAATGAAAAGGTTAGTAAAAGTTTATTTTTTTATTTTATGTCACCCAATTGCCGTCCACTGCAGCCGGTCGATTCTGTAAACATGTCGAAGTGAAGGCGTGGGTGATGTGATCACGAAGTGAACTGTAAAATCATACAAACAAGATGGAATGACAGCTCACTGGTCGTTCACTCCACCTGAGTGAACACGGTGAGATGTCGACAGAATAGTCTGGTTGAAAGTAATGGTGAGTGTCCACGTCTCGGCTCCGTAAGTCATTACGGATAGGACGCACTAGTTCCTAGCCTAGCACTAGGAACTAGGCACTAGGCCCTGGCCTTAAGGGATTGTGGGATCGACGACGATTCAAATCACTCGTAGTTGTTAATATTTTTCGATATTTTCATAGCAACTAGGGTTTTCAAATTGTTTATTTAATTGGCTTGCAGTTCGCTTAAGTGTGATTATTTCTAATATCTGAATAAAAGCGGATAATTTCGATTTTAACTGACAACTGACGATAACAGCTGACGATTAAGAATACAATTTAAAAACCGTTCCAAGTACATATAATAAACGAATGTATACGAACAGCCATCTGGCGAAATTATCAGAAACCAATCTCGAAGTAAACTTTCCAAACATCACATAGATAGAGCTAGTGAACGAGTAGATAGAAATAAATTCAGAATGAGATATGAATGCGTTTGAGCATTGATACTGTGTATATTTAACCCAATTGATATCAGAGACCGAACTAATAAAGATTACCTGAGGGCCAATTTTACTAATATTTAAACAACTTTCGCATTCGCATGTCAATCACAAACTCACTCGGCACGGTCGTCGGCCTTTAGGAGATATTCCCAAAGGCTGCATACCTCTGCTAGCGAAGGAGGTGGTGGAGTGGGAGAGGGAGAGATCCTCTCGTCCCGGCCGCCGTGGTAGACGCCGTGGGCGTCGGAGGCCACCTGGTGACCTCCGGCCACCGTAGGCGCGGGCCCGTGGACGGTGAGCTATGGGCAGCTCGCCGTCCGTCCGTCTTATGACGACAGGCCGTGTCGACGGCGCGTTCGTGTTCCACGCGCGCCTCAAAGAGAGTCAGCATTGGGAGGGGCTCGAAAGGGCCGACGCCTGCCGGAGTCGCGGGACTATTCGAAAGAGACACCGTGGCTCCGGAACACAAAGGGCACTGAAGGAACATGGATGGGTTTTAGTCAGTAGAAGTCTGACACTCCCTCTTGCTCCGCCCAGAGCGGGAGGAGGAGTCATCGGATGATTTCCCATCCCTAAAAAAAAAAAAGGGCCAATTGTACTAATATTTAAACAACTTTCGCATTTGCATGTCAATCGCAAACTGTCAAAAAGCCTTAATTTCCTAAAATTTTTACAGTTTGCGAATGTAACAATGAGTAGAATTGTCACTCAGTTACCGCGGATTCTAAAAATAAATGGACCAGTGCCAAGAGCATGAACTGAATGGTGGAGATCAGATAGGAATTACTATCAGTAAGAACTTTCATAATGATGATGTCCACGAAAGACTTTAAAAAACTTTTTATTTTAATTTACCGCCATTGCTGACCACAAAAAAATATGTAGGTTTACGTTCGGTCGTTTCCGTGTTCGGGTCAGAGAAGTCTATTATGTGTACCAAATTTCAACAGAATCGATCCAGTAGATCCGGAGAAAAGTGACTGTGAAAGACGGACGGACAGACAGACACGCGTGTGATCCTATGGGTTCCGTTACTTACGGATGTTCGGATCCCTAAAAAGGCAAGGTTTTATTCTGCTCGTAATTTACATCGTTCTCACATGTATGTATGATTTCAACACGATGTAAACAAAACTTTTTAACAATTTACTATTTTTAAAAGAGTGTCCGTGGAGTTTCTTGCACGTTCATCTCCATAGAGATCTATGCTTTGGAACGTGCAAATAGCTTCATCTTTTTGACCAACCGACCTTGGCAATCCAAAAGTGCCTGTAAATGGTTTATTGAAATAAATGCTTGAGTTTGAGTTTGCAATATTTTTCTTGTCTCCATCTGCCGAACCCTTTTCAGGGTTCCGTACCCAAAGGGTATCCAACGGAACTAAGCTTCCGCTGTGCATCAGTCCGTCCGTCTGTCTGTCACCGAACTGCATATGAAGAACCGTAAAGTTAGAGAGTTGAAATTTTCAGAGTGTTGTATTTATTGCCGCTATAACAACAAATAATTAAAAAAAAATTAACTAAATTAAAAATTAAACGAATTGCCTATACAAGAAACTATTTTTGATTTATGGTACGGAACCCGTCGGTGTTTATGAGGACATGTTTAATCGATTCGTCTTATCGTGTGGGTAATAAAGTCTAACGACCCGACACACCCTAGTGACAATCTCAACCGCCTCATGGGCCTCTGACATGGCTGAACGACCGCCATTTGGTGGCCGGGACACAGGCTTTTTTTCCCATTATTATAAATTAAAAAAAGAGTACAGGATTATTCCTTTAACATAGCAACCAAAAACCACTAAGGTTTAAACTTGTGCTATTCTGAGTCTATCAATATGTATATATTTATTTTAAAAAAAAAACGCCAAAAACAAAATGCATACTGTCATTACAACGTAAAACTATTAAACTACAATTACAAACGTTATTGTTGATAACAATTAATAACATCATTAACACACAATATTTAGGTCTTAAATGAGTAAGCAAACTTCTCTAAATTATCTAAATAATACTTAAATAATATTGTTTAAGCATTTATTTAATACTAGCTGACCCGTGCAACGTCGTCTGCGTAACATTTTTCATTACTGCTCCGCTCCTATTGGTCTTAGCGTGATGATATATAGCCTATAGCCTTCCTCGATAAATGGGCTATCTAATACTGAAAGAATTTTTCAAATCGGACCAGTAGTTCCTGAGATTAGCGCGTTCAACCAAACAAACAAACAAACAAACTCTTCTGCTTTATAATATTAGTATAGATTGTTAACTGTTATACAATCAATTATTTCTGAGGGTAGATTGTTAATAAGTCTCGGTACAATGTAACCAGTAGTTCGCATATACGTGCCTCCCGAAGCACGAAGTCATCTTTTTATCAGACAATCAGGTGATTCAAGCCTGCTATGTCCTAGTCAAACTGGAAACAACTTTACAAATATGCTTCCCGTTGGAATCGACCCCACCGGGTTTAATCGATAAAATAATCTTTTACTATGGATGGCATGAAACCAGCCAGATAATAGTAAGTTATACCTACCATTATTATTATTTTTCTGTTCCAGAATGCTTTTTACGAAGTGATTATTCAATGCCCGAGTGATGACGTGGAAACCCTCGGAAATGCTTTGAAGAAAACAAAAGTCATTGATTGGAAAAGATCAATTATAATCCCATTTGTTCCGGACCACGTTATAGAATTAATAAAGACGATATTAGAAGACATTAATGTGGAGATAGAGCTGATATTGCCTTCAGCAACATTTATATTGGACACCAAAATACCTTATGATGATATCAAGTAAGTTAATGTTTTATCTACCTATTTTTTTTTCTCGGGTCCCTGGAGACCCGGTCCTTTGGCACGCGTACGAGGGGCCGAAACCAACTCGCAGAGACATTTCAAATATAATGGGGCACCAACTCAAACTCTCAAACTCAAACATTTATTTCAATTAAACCATTTACAGGCACTTTTGAATTGTCAAGGTCGGTCGGTCCAAAAAGATGAAGCTATTTGCACGTTCCAAAGCGTAGATCTCTATGGAGAAGAACGTGCAAGAAACTCCACGGACACTCTTTTAAAAATAATAAATTGTTACAAAGTTTTCTTGACATCGTGTTGAAATTATACATACATGTGAGAACGATGTGACGAGCATGATAAAAACATCCGAACTAAAAAAGGAACAATTCAAAGAAATAATTAAAATAAATTAAAATAAACCATGGCAGCTGAGAAATGACCAGTCCCAACCGACGGCGCCATGACATGCGCCAGGCCCATTCGTCTCAACCATTTTGAATGGAGCCACATAATTTAACGCATACGCCACCATCAGCTAGGCTTTTGAGTGAGCATGACACTCCCAACCGCCAGGGTACTTGAGTCTATACAATGCAAACACATACATATTTAAAAATGTTGGTGGCCAACCGGCGATTATCCCTGTATGCACTGTGAAAGTATTCCCTGTCCTTGGGAATACTGCAGTGGTGCAGTAGTTAGTTTATTGCGAACAGACTTTTTTTCTAAAATATGTAGTGATGAAGTTTGGACCTGCCCCACACACAATAAATATGTTATTGAAGTGAAAATTTCTTTAACGGCGTTGAGCACTTTTCTTGGGATGGGTATAAAATGTTAAACTCGCGTCAGGACACGTGACCTGATCGAAAATTCGTAAGAAGGATGACACATCAGGACACGGGTCCTGATCGAAAATTTGTAAGACGGATGATTCAAAAATGCACCACGTCAATGTTCAAGTTTTCACTTCTGCCGACACTCCCGGAGTGCAACCCGTTGTTTTTTTTTTATGTTTAAAGCAACGAAGTAAAGTCGCGGGAATAAACTAGTTAATCATATAAAAGCACAACGATATTTTTATTGTTAATATGATTCTTACGTCTCTTATGACATTTTACGATCGTATTGCGTAGACATCTTCATAAGTCACCGTTAAACAGAATTAGCATATGTAAAGCATATGCTTATGTATGTAAATTACACGTTAGGATAGTGTTATAGCCATATTATTCAGTTGAAGATATGTAACGGCTGGTGTGGCTACCTAATTCAGTTTTAGAACTGTTTAATGATTGTCCAAGTTTCATTGTGCTACTTTTTGGGAAGTTATGTCATTTTCTTTTACCGTATTTCTTCATTCACATACACATGATAATATGACTTAAAGAATAAGTACATACCTATACAGTGCAGTTATTTTGTATTGAATCTAACATTGTGACTTGAATAACGCAGGGCTGGTAGTTTTAGTGATTCCTAGGGAAGGCCTGATGATCAACTTTGATCACCTTTTGGCTGTCATCATAATCACCACCTTAGTCAAAACATTCAGCTGTTGACTTGGGCTTCACGTGTCTACACGCATGTGAACACATCGTCTGACCCATAACAGACCCTTTGCATTCCGCATCCTGCTGTGGAGACAAGGCCGACGGATTCGGATTCACACACTGTTGCCTTTTTAGAACCTTTTGGCCCCATCAACCATCTGTTCTAAAGGAGCTCGTGACTAAATGATAACAGTCGCACAGGTCTATCTTCGAAGTTAAGCAACGCTTGCCGAGGTTGGTCTGTGGATGGGTGTCCATCTTAACATACTGAGTTTCCTCCGTGCCTCGAAAACACGTTAAGTTGTTGGTCCCTGCTGTTATTTGGAGATCTTTGGCAGTCGTAACGGATTGTCAGAAGCCAGAAAATCTGAAACCAGTCTTGCTAAGGAGTACTTACCGTGTTACCCAGTTAATGGGTTGTGGAGGTCTGGTAGGCAGTCGCTCCACGTAAAATACTGGTATTCGGCTGAATCTGGTTTGACTGGAAGCCGACCTCAATAAAGTTGGGAAAAGGCTAGGAAGATGAAGATGAACCATATGTTTCTAAAGCTTACCTACTCGCCTTCTGTGTACCTCACACAAGTTTTCTTTTTCTTTCATCATATCAGCCAACTGCGATCTACTGCTGAACGTAAGCCTAGCCGCCCCCAAAGAGCGTCAACTATCCCGCATCCGCTGCCAGCCACCTTCTTCAAATCATCGATCTATCGTGCCGCAGGGCATCTGCCCATATGCGATCTCGATTTTAACATACTCTTTTCTTTACAGCCTACCATCAGACATGACCTTCGAGTTTCTGACAAATGACTACGTGGACGTGATCAACTCCACATGGCCTCATCGCTACCCCTCATCAACAACATACTTCAAACTCCTCATAGACAACAAATATGGAAACGGGCTCTTTCTGAACAATACCTTGGTATGCTGGCTCCTTATCAACGAATCTGGGAACTTATTACATATGTACACAGTAAAGGAACATAGACAGAAAGGCTATGCAGAACTGCTTCTGAAGTTAGTCAGTAACGTTTTGATAGCAGATGGGAAGATTGTGTGTGCCTACTGTCTAACGGACAATTCTAATGCTGTTAAATTGTACACGAAAGCTGGGTTCGTTAGAATTGGAGGTGTTGCCTGGTGTTATTTGCGGAGTACAATAAATTGAATGTGTCAAGAAATTAATGTTTTATTTGAACCTTGAAGCTGTATCACAAGGAGAATGATCAAAGCTCGGGTCTGTATATAGGGTAGATAGAAAGTGCAGAATGCCATCTGCTAAGATCCTTCATGTTATTGGTACAAAGGGTTCATACAAAATATTTGATTTGCTCTTTGGGAGTATTCCATTTTGGATTTTGAATGATGTCACTAAGCAAACCGAACATTGTCATCCCAACAGTACGTGTATGCAAAATTTTAGCTCAATCAGTTTGAAATTTTGTTGCAAAATTTGAACCATACATAGCTACTGTAACACAGGACGCTGTGCTTGTAAAATTACTTTATATTATTAGAAATGAAACGCCCATTTTATTTAACTATTACTTTCAATTTCATTCGAATACTGTTTCTTTGTAGTCCATTGACTTTATACATCAGAGCTTGTGTCAAATCCGATTGTTCAGCGGATCTAAAAATACCACTTTACATTAAATAAATAAATAAAAAAGCCTTTTATTTCTTGCATTACAGTAGAGATTGACAATTTACAACAGTGTGCATGCATAGTTAATTAGATTAGCATGTTGTTAGTAAGAATAATCTATACTTATAATAAATCTGTAGAGAGGTCAATTCTGTACATGAAATATATTTCCAAAATAACTATCAGGGGGTAATTAGGGATCGATACTGATGCCAAAAATGCAATCAGTACAATGTTTGTCTGTCTGTCTGTCTGTATAACCGTTATAGAAACCAAAACTACTCGACGGATTTTAATGAAACTTGGTACAATTATTATTCATACTCTTGAGCAGGTAATAATATACTTTTCATCACGCTACAATCAATAGGAGCAGAGCAGTGAAGGGAAATGTTGGGAAAACGGGAGAAGTTACTCCATTTTTTAAGCTTCCGTCGCGTGTGCAACCTTAATGGTGAAAGCTACACAGAAATCATGTATGACGGAAATGTTCTCCTTAAAATTATAAAAAAAATATACAACGACAGCATATGTCTATCTTTTATGATTGACGAACAATAACACGTGTAACTCCCGATAGCTTAGCAGTTCGAAGCTTTCTGATTGTATTTGTCTACTCTTACGTTTATAAAACTCTCAGTCGTCCCTATTTAACTTTAATAAAAGTTAACATTATTAACTATTCCATAAAAAAATAATCATAGAAATCGGTATAGAAACACCAAAGTTATACATGAAAAACACTAATAAATAAGCCATCGCGCGTGAATACTGAATCATGCTATAAAGATTATTTTTGTGGTCGCGAACGCACAGGCAGGCGGCTAACTTGGCGCCTAGAGGCTAGCGAGTAGCTTCGGGAAACGGCTTACAATAGTTTGCAATATCCTTTAATAATTATAATGTCGAGGGGAAGATGGTTATAATTTCGCTTTACACCAAACGAGTAATTTTATAAATGTGAAAGTTTGGTTGTTTGTTACTCAATCACGCCAGAACGGCTAAACGGATCTCAATGAAATTTAAAACAAAGATAGATTATAGTCTGGAATAGCACATGAGCTACTTTTCATCCCGGGAATATGTTCCCTAGGGATCACGCGTGCGAAGCCGCTGGCAGAAGCTAGTTATTAATAAATTGATTCATTACAGATTTTGGTATTTAAATCGTAAAATAAGATTTCAATTTACAATAAGTTAACAGTTAATTAACACTACAAATTTACAATTTAAAATTGTACATTAAACTTTCAAGTACTTTACTATTAAAACATTCAAATACCAAGTACAATTAAATTAAATGACTTCCTTACTTCTATAACTTAGACAGTAATAAGAATAAGTACTGAAATTTTTACATAATAATATTAGTCATGATAAACTTCCACTGCCACTTTGCATTACACGCACATAAACATATTAGAATCATAATATTAACCACACAACAATCTGTCACATTTCATTTTCATCTTTATCGCTAACGCATTAGGTTCAAGGCTGATTGGATAAATTTGACAGTGACGGGTAGCGTGATGTGCTTTCTGAATCCGCTCAAGTGGCCTTTTAAACCCCCTGATTGTTTGCAGATTTGTTGTTGTTGTTGGCACATTTAATAATTCAAGTTTATGACTTCGAGCACCGAATGCGACTCTGTCTAAAATCAGATTCGGATTTTGGCGGTTGAAACCCTGTAAGGCTTTAAGGGTCCTCACCCATACAGCCTTACAGGGTTACAATCGATCAAGTTGCGTAAAATGAGTCGGTAAAATTCGGTTTCATAATGAAATCCAACTCATTTTGTGTCGCCGTGTGGCACAAACAGGACTTTAGTATGACACCGAATGCAGCATAAAGCGAGTCACAACTCACAAAATTACGCTCATCTGGCTTGACCCTTAGTCTGTCAGTTATATGCAAATGAAGGAGATTCACAATACATAATTATGTATTAACTACTTAAGGCCGTACCCTGACCAAATAACCTTGAGAATTTTTTCCCTCAATAACAGCGCAAGAGATACAATAGCGAATACGCTCAGAATGTTGAATAAAATCGTTATAAAATCTAATTTTGGTCGTTTGAAAAAAATACTTCTACCAAAATGTTCATAATTAAATTGCCTATCCATTAGTGTAGGTACCAAATCAAAACAATCGTTAGTTTTCGAGAAGATGCATGTTTTCAGTATTTTTTTTTTTCATTTCTGTGGTTTCGTTGTGAGGAGATTACTTAAACATTATACTTAGTAATAAAAAATAAAATCTACCATTTTGAAGCCAAGATTATGTAAAAATTTAATTTATTTTTTATCAGTTGATATTTCTTTTGGATAAAGAGTAGATAGCTCCAAAAAACTGCCCAAAAAACGGCTAGCGCTGCGTTTTGCTCGGGGACGCGCCTTAATACAAGCTTATAAAGTTATGAGTAACTATCTAACACTGAAAGAATTTTTCAAATTAATTTCCCGTAGTTTCTGAGATTACCCCCTACATACAAACTTACAAACATACAAACTTACAAACAAATGTTACCTCTTTATAATATTATTAGTATAGATGACAATGACGACACGAAGCTCTACAAAATTCTACGTACCAACTATGTTTATGTCGGGTGCTCTAATAGTTTCACGACTCTACTCCTGCAAAATGGACCCTGCCTAATCGGGGCCCAGCCACAAATGTCCACTGTTAAACACGGGTCCTCCCTGTAGACCACATCCAAAAATTTTACGAGAATAAGCCTATAACAACTTGTTCGCCAGGTAGTTTGAAGACCGCGGTATGATAAGTTGGGATAAAGGTTAATAATAACTACAGAGGTGTTAATCCCTTTTTAGAATAGTAAAATTTATTTTATTTATACATGTTAGTATGCTATTTGTAGGTTACCTTTATGTATCTGAACTTGAATATATCTACTTATTAGGTTAACATGTAACAGAATTCGTTTATTCAATGTCACCGGAAAATGGCAGACTCCGTTGTAAGATTGTAATAAATCTTGATTATAATTATTAAAAATTTTTGGATTTATTATGAAAACATCGTTTTGTTTTAATACATCCCATTCAAATTCAATAGTTTCCAATATATCCGTGTCTTATTCAGAAACAAAAGTTTACAATTTTTACTTACGCGAACGGATTTTACATTTTCCGGTGACATCGATAACAGACTGAAACTCCCTTCCACTTTTAAAAAGGTTAATATAATAAACCTAGATCAGCTGAAGTTTAGAGGTACCTAACTCATGTAGGTACACTATGCATGACTCATGTCTAAGTTCCATCGAATAGGATTCAAAAATATTGCCATCAACTGGTCAAAAAGTCTCAGACCGAAAAAATGCTTCAGGAATATTGCCTGACCTGGGTTATGATCCCAATTGACTTAACTACTCAACAAGCTAAAAAGAAACAAATAAAAAAGTAATAGAAGGATTTTACTAACTATGACAAAAAGCAACTTCTTCACGTCGATGGCAAGAACAAAAAACCTCCCTACAAAAGCTACATTGTTTTTTTTAGCTCAATATTCACCAGAACACCGCGCGTACCGTTTCTTGACTCAGTGATTAGTTTCTCATGGCTGATGGTGGATGAGTGAATGATGAAGAATGGTGGACAATGGCCTGCAGATCGTTATCATCTATAAAAGTAGTTTGTTAGGTTTAAAGAATTTAAACCTCCCAAACTACCACCACCACTACCACCTTTTTTTTTTTGTTAAATTTTTAATTCTTCTTCTTTTCATGTCGATTGACAAAAGTGTTCAATGCCACGATTTTGTCCATCGTACAAAGTATGTCAATACAAAGCATATCCGACATAGGCACCACACCGTCGCCGTCGCTGTGTTCGGGTTGAGTCTATGATAATTAGGGCGGATTTCATCAATGAAACTGAACGCAATCAACATGAATCCCGTTTACGAGCTGTCAGTGTAATTTTTTTCTATGGAATATTGACACTGACAACTTTTAAACGCAGTTTCGATCGCGATTAGCCGTTCAATTCTGTCGACATCTCACCGTGATCACTTAGGTGGAGTGAACGAGAAGTGAGCTGTCATTCCATTTTGTTTGTATACTTTGACAGCTTAGGTACTTGTCACTCACTCCACCTAAGTGATCACAGTGAGAGAATCGATCGGCTGTTTCATTGGTCAAATCCACTCTTAGTTCTTTATTATATCCGTTAAATATAACAAACAACTATGGAAACATCTAATTACGTCACAATACCATCAGCGTCATCCCACTTTCTACATCGCTCACACATCTACCTATAACCTGCATAATTAACCAGACCTTTGCCCTAATACTGGTATCAATTACGTCATCAAAATTTACGACAATGTCAGCAAATTGTGTCACTGGAGCCGCGGCGGAGAGAATCAAGACGAGAGATTTATCAGTAAATTAATTAGCATTTATTTACATAATACCGACACGTGATAGGATGTTTGTTTTGGGGAACGTTAATTAGTAGGAAATTGTTTGCATAGGAAGTAGGTTAATATTCAGAATGTTTATTTTGCACCTGCAATAGGCTAGTTTCCATCATCCACAAGTTGCAAAACTATTTAGTCCGTCAGTTAGAGTATTGAAAAATAATGGAGACGTATTTTTTGTTTTTGTAAATCAATGAATATTGACAAAGATAAAACGCATCAAAACTCGCGAGTGGGGGCTCGTGACGTCACGACTCACTAAAAAATATGCGAAAGTGTGACGTATTGAGAATTTTAAAAGCGTCGTAACTTCGTCAATTCTGGTTCCCGTAACAAAAGAAAAAACACGGGTCAAATATTTTTTGATAATCTAACTGACGGATTATTTAGATTTTTTCAGGACACAAGCCAGTTAGATTATCAATAAATATTTGGCCCGTTAGGTCAAATATTTATTGATAATCTAACTGACGGACGGACTAATTATATTTTTTCAGTGGACAGCAGCTATTATCACTCTACATATTATAAAACAAGTCCTCCGCCGCGTCTGTCTGTCTGTTCGCGATAAACTCAAAAACTAGAGCGGTTCTCGAGGAAGGTTTTAGTAATATTATATGTCAGTCGGGCGAAGCCGCGGGCATCAGCTCGTTTAATATATAAAAATCTCGTGTCACGGTGTATGTTATCGAAATCCTTCGAAACGGCTCGACCTATTTTTATGACTCTTTTTGTGTATTTATATTCGGTAGAGATATGAGAACAGGCCGCACTCAAATTTTATTAAATGATAAATGATAAATTATATTTATTTTGTAAGTAGGTTGTAAATAACACTTTTATACGTCAATCTTTTTTGGTAATTTTAAACTAGATGAGGCCGGCCATATTTTTACGTCAAAACATTTTTGCCGAATTAGCTTGTCTTGTTATGTCTGTCTATGTGCTGTGAAATGTTTTCAATACGTAGGGATATGAATCCATCTGTAGAAACACTTAAACATGAAATTATTAGTTTTTCTGGTACTGCGAAAAACGCCTATGTTACTCATTAGAAATCTAGCTTTATATTTTTTTTGCAGTGTGTTAATATTAATTACGCTCATACAAGTATCATTTAAAAAGTAAAATAGTGGTACTCAGCTGAATTTAGTTTGGCCGACCCCAATAAAGTTGGAAGGAAAAAGGCTAGGCAGATGATGATCGCGGCATCGTCTGGACTTTGCGCAACCAGTGGACTCACACGGCTTTCACCAGGTCAGCAGTCTTCAAGTTGCCACTCCAGAACCGTCGGCACCATCGGTCGAAGACTAACTGGGATGGGATATCATCAAATGACTCCTCTGGGTAAAGCAGGAGGGAATGTCAGACTCCTACTGACTAAAACCCATCCGTGTTTCTTTTAATCCCCTTTGCGTCCCAGGGCTGCGGTGACTCTTTCGTACAAATTTCGCAACCCCTGGGTTGCCCCTGCCACTTTAAGATTAGCAATAGAAAACGAGAAAAAAAGAAAAGCTTTTCCAATATTTTTGGAAGTCTATCTGACGGTCTAATTTGATATTTTTTTATTACTCTATTCTTCAGCTTTTGTGCTCCATAGAGTGAAATTGGATCGATAAGGTCGGATATTATTCTCTCTATATAATCATCTCATAATTAACTTTCGTGAAGAGGCAATCTGTTTCTCTCCGCTTCTAAAAAATAAACTAGTTTATAAACTCTGGCGGCAATCGGTCTCAAACCAACAGTCTGGTAACTAATTTTATAATGTGTAAAGATAAATGCGCTGACCTAATAATTCTAATAATAACAACACAACGTGTTTATTCAGTTTCTTTAATTTATAGGTGTCGGATTTAACCTATTCTATTAGTCGTCTTCACAAAGTGTATAAAGAAACCAGGTTTTATAAAAGCTGCTAGCTGACTCGGCAAACGTTGTTTAGGCAAAAAAATTATAATAATAAGTACGACCTATTCTCAGACCAGAGTGTCTACAAATAAAATCATAAAAATCGATCCAGCCGTTTTGGAGGAGTTCGATAACAAACACCGTCAAACGAGATTTTTATACAGGGTGTACGGGACAGCCCTCCACAAACTGATAGGGTGATTTCAGTATATCGTACTAAGTTGACCGGTACATGAAATTATTTCAGGAACTTTATGGGAATCCAATAAAACTGATTTGTTTAATTACCTCACAAGCAATATATCGCTACCTATAGAAAACGCACGCAGCGAACGGCAGCGCAGCGAGCTTTCGAAAGGACAGCCGCGCTCGCGCCACGTGTTTAACAGCTGGTTTCATGCGTCGTTCATTATTTTTTTATTTTTTTTTCATTTTAGCTGTGTTATTTACATTAATGGAGTTCTGCATACAGATAATGTAACTTTACATTGAAATAAAGCAATAAAAACTGAAAAAACTAAAAAAAAAAACCTGAGAAAATTTCCACTGGAATATGATTCAAAATAAGGAGCTGCACCCTGTTATTTTGTGGAGGGCTGTCCCTTACACCCTGTAGATAGATATAGACGAATTAGAAAATACCTGAAATCGTGCAGTAAGCGAAGGGCCTCTCCTTTTTGATTACTTTAATGTTGACTTGTATTGTCTCCTGATGGGATTAATCATAATTTACGGCTTCGCATAGTGTTTTATTTATCTATGTACAGTCGCCAGCAAATCAAGCTATTCGAAACTGTCAAATTTTCCCAATCTACTTTAAACCTAATGCTTCAGCGATAAAGTTGGAAAACTGTTCAAGAAATTTGACAGTTTGTTGTAGCTTGATATGCTGGCGTCTGTACTCATCTCTTGCAGTAATTCATTTTGTGGAAAATAAAGACTCTACCTACTCCACACATTATGTCCATTCCGTTTCATTTATCAACCCCCAGACTTAGCAGAAACGTGTATCCTATAACACTAACTCTAGAAAGAAAACTTCGCCCAAGGGGATTCTCTGAGTCATTCTCTGTAGTGCAGAAATACAGTCGAGCTCCTCCTAGAGTTTGCCTCACTTATTACGACCGCTATGAATTTAAAAGCATTCAAGTGCATAGACTTTTAAATTCATAAACCGACTTTTCTGAAGTATGGCTATAAGAAAATTTATTTCCTTCGTTTACTTTGAACGTCTCGTGTTTTTATTGATTGGTGGACTGTTGAGCATAGGTTAAATACTATCTTGTTTATTATTTAACTAGCTGATGCCCGCTAGACAAATTATATAGGTACTAAAACCTTCCTCGAGAACCACTCTAACCGTTGGTGATAACAGCATGAAAATCGGTGAAGTACTTTTTGAGCTTATCGCGAACAAACTGACAGACAGACAGAGACGGGGGAGAACTTTGTTTTGTAATATTTAGTGAAACTTAACGTACCCAAATTTACGGATGAGAACTTAATGTCTGAGGCATTCTCTACCTGTGTGTGAATTGAATGATGTTGATCTACAGTAGAATATTCTAATTAGTATAAGCTTATTTACCTTTTGATCGTTTCGTATATCGGTAAATAACAGCCACACGGTTCGATTTCTTGCCAAGGATGATCTGCGGATGGTTGACCAACATAACATACCGAGACTCCTCTGTGCCTCGGAAAGCACGTTAAACCGTTGATTCCAGCTGTCGTTTGTAGATCTTTGGCAGAAGTTTTAAAAGGTGTAGCAGCCGGAAAATCTGACACCAGTCTTGCCAAGAAGTACCGTGTTACCCAGTGTCGAGGTCTGACAGGCAGCCGCTCGTTACATTCAGCTGGATCCGGTTTGACTGGAAGGCGACCTCAATATAGTTGAGAAAAGGCTAGGCAGAAGAAGACTTCGGTAAATCGTCATTAGACTCGCCCTCGATTACAGAAGACAAACGTGATGTAGCTGACGGATGCGAGACATACAGAACCGGATGTTGTGAGGACACTTGGGGGAGACCTGTGTCTAGCACTGAACGTCTGTCGGCTGACATGATAATGAAACGTGATGTACTGTGAAGGTTGCTTGCTGGAATGTTTTACAGCCTGCAGTATAGTAGAAAAATTAAATAAATTAATAGTTTAAAAAACACTAGAAAAACACGCTTTTATAAATGCACGTAAAAACCAAAAACCTTTCTAACAAGTCCAAACACGGCTATGATACGATATTCCATCATGGAGTGCAGGTCTTCCGGCTTCATTATCAGACCTTTAAACCTAATCGTGGTCAAAGTTCATTACAAGACTTTGCTAACAAATCCAAACACAGCTATGATACGGTATTCCATCATGAAGTTCCAGTTCATATCTTCCGGCTCCATTATCAAATCAGTTCGACAGTACCATATTATTGTTTTGTCATCAGAACTACATACTGCTGCCAATTTTCATGACGCTACGATCCTTGGAAGATGGATAAATTAGTTACCTTAGATTCCATTACATAGTTAGTTACATATTGGTTACATACAGGTCGACCTAATAAAAGTGTGTTAATTAATGATTCTTGCTGCTTTTCAAGAGTCATGTAAATCATTGTAAAATTGTCATTTTATTAAAATAAACAGGAATAGCTTTGAACTATAACTTCGGCTTGATTTGAAATTAGAAGATAAAGTCCAATATAATTATAAAAATCTCGTGTCGCAGTGTTTGTTATCGAATTCTTCCGAAACGGCTTGACCGATTTCTCTCTCAGCTAGTAAACTATAAAGTTATCAACGTCCAAATTGGCCAGAAAAATAAAACAGCAACTATTTAGGTCAAAACCCAATAGTAGAACTTACCGTTCGTATCAGAATTATTCTAGCTGTGAAATACCCCTTCAACGAATAAACCCTTTGCAATCCTTAGCTTTGTTGCAATCTCCTTCATGTATCGTCTTGTCTTTCAATTCTGGCTGCACCAATAAAGCCAGCTGACCATCAACTTAACGATACACTTGCACGGGGAGATACGTCGACGATTTGCTATAAAACACGTGATCTTCTACAGCTACAATGTAAGACAAAGCCTGCTTGCGAAAATGAATCCTATACTTACGTACGATAGGTATGCCATCTAAAAATACCTATTCTTTTGTTTAACTTTGGGAGGTGTACCTAAGTATATAGGTAAAATAAAAGCGGGAATACCCTGTGTCCTTTAATTTTAATTTTAAGTCATAACTATAGGTAATTGATAAATTGTTATTTTATTATTAATGTTTAAAATAGTTTAAATAAGCACTATCCAGCCTGAAACACAGGTTCCAACCTAGTTCAGGCAAATAAGCAACTGTGTTCTTTAACAATATTTTAAGATATTTGATTGTAAATGTGTCCTATTTTATAAATAAACTTTTTTTTTTAATATGTAATACTAGCTGATGCCCGTGACTTCGCCCGCTTGACAAATTATATACTTGAACCTTCCTCGAGAACCACTCTATCCATTGGTGAAAACCTGGGAGTCTTTAAGTCACGAGTAGACCTTAGACCGCATCATCGCTTAACATCAGGTGAGATAGCGGTCAGACGTATTCCTAACAATAGTAAAAAAAACACAGCATGACAATCGATGCAGGAGTTTTTGAGTTTATCGCGAACAGACAGACAGACAGATGCGGCGGAGGACTTTCTTGTGTAGTGATTCTTTCGTTACTGAGTGACTGACAGACAACGTTCAGGCGAAACTGCTCGTAGAAAGCTGAAGTAAAGCCTCTTCTTCACTCCCCAAGGAGCCTACATCCAAAGGTTCCTTGGGGAGTAAAGGGGAACATTAAGAGAGAATTTCCTAAAAACGAGATATGCGATATATAAAAATGAATTGCTGTTCGTTAGTCTCGCTAAAACTCGAGAACGGCTGGGCCGATTTTGCTAATTCTTTTTTTGTTTAGTTCGTCATAATACAAGGAAGGTTTAAACGCAAAAAAATGCAGTTGACGGGAGCGAAGCCGCGGGGCACAGCTAGTCTTATATATAAAAATGAATTGCTGTTCGTTAGTCTCGCTAAAACTCGAGAACGGCTAGGCCGATTTTGCTAATTCTTTTTTTGTTTAGTTTGTCAGAATACAGGGAAGGTTTAAAAGCGAAAAAAAATGGGTAGTTGACGGGAGCGAAGCCGCGCTAATATATTTAATAAAAGACATAGCTAGATAAGTAAGTTTTCATATTTGGTTTTTGATTATGTCATTGCAAAATGGGCCAAATAGGATTAATAGTAAGACCCATCGATTATTTAGTTCCTGTCAGAATTAATTTTATCATAATAACATTTGAAGACTTCCCTAGAGCTCCAAAACTCCAACAATGTTATTTAGATACACATCTACGTGCCCCTACAATGAATACCTCTGTGATACTTTGTTGCTGTTTCCTTCATATCTCGTTTGTCTTTCAATTCTGGCTGCAGCCATAAATCCAGCTGACCATCAATTTTACGGCACACTTGCACAACGAGATACGTCGACCATTTGCTATAAAACACGTGATCTTGTACAGCTACAATGTATAACAAAGCCTGCTTGCGAAAATGAATCCTATAAGTATAATATACCCACTAAAAATCGCCGTTCTTTTGTTTAGCTTTGTGAGGCTTTAGAATAAAACAAAAGAGAAATTGTTCTATATAATAATTTCTCTCAGTCCTATAAGGACGATAAATAAATGCCATCTTAAAATCGCCATTCATTTAGGGCCAGCGCACATATTGCGGCACCCAGAGCCCTTAACTTTATTTATTTATTTATTTATTTAAACTTTTCGCACATATAAAAAGTACAAAGGCGGACTTAATGCCTTAGGCATTCTCTACCAGTCAACCAAGGGTGGTGAAGAGATTAGATGGCAGGTGCTCTCTTTGAGAGGAACAATGATTAAAAAAATATTAATAAAAGATGTCATAATGATAAATAGAATGGGTACACAGTACATAAATAAGTTATAAACTTATAATACACATACATAAATATTTATTATAATATATACCTATACTATATACATACCTATACCGCATATTATTATACAAAAACAAGAGAAAGAGGTGTAAAGGTGTAACTTTGAGGAATAAAACAAAATAGGAACGATTTTTTATTTTATTTGGCCGATAAAAGTTATCTGACTATTGAATATTCAGCCTTTAGTGAAATAAAAATAAACTATACAGCAATCAAACGCAACCGTGTCCATAATATGTCATTCTCGGCGGAAAAAAAGCGTTTCGTTTCTGTGTCTCAACAAACATAGACCACATGAATTAAACGTAGCTATCGCATAGCTTATTATTCACTCAGAAAGATCCGTTTTACTACCCATAAATCACAGCAGCACTAAAGTAAAACAAACGTGAAACGAAAAACGTTACCCATTGGGTCTTTCATCACTCCTTAGAAACTTCAAGAATATGAGCAGTAAATGTTATCATTTTCTCACAATCTGATTCATGTATGTCATTTTACTATGAATTGGTTCGCACGGTGTGGATAGCTCTGCTGTTTTACATAGTATGCGCAAAAAAGGGATTATATTAATTTTATTAACATACAATTGGATTGCACGTCGGCCGTACAACGGTTGATATGGAAGGGAATATAAATCAATTTTGCATTATGTTCTGAGCGAAGCCAGGTAACATTGAAATACAAATTGTTGATGACGTTTCAGATGATGTCCCCACTCATTTTCACAGTACGCTTTGAAGGAGCAAGCAGCTCAATTTCAGCACAATTCATTTCACATTGACAGAAACACATTAAAATCATCAGAAGCACGGTTCCAATTAATTGCTTGCTATGGAGAAGAAACGGCAAGAAAAATCACGAATTGATCAACGTTTCCATATAACACTGATAGATACAGTTCCCGCCCTTTTTTCTCGAGCAGTCTCGAGCAGTGTGCGGTCGACGTCATCACGTGATCTTAGCTCGAAATCGGCCAAGCGGTTAGGATAAATATAGACCAGTCAATATAGTACCAATATAACAACAGGTATCTCATAAACAGCCTTTGCAAACTGTTTTTAGCACTGACCGCTGATTGACGAAAAAGTGTTTATTCAAAGCAATTTAAGTGGATAAAATATATTTCTCTTTTATCATTTATCGTAGGACCAATTTCATACATTATAATTTACGCTGACTCTCGACACACATTGAAATAAAACAACATTCTAAAAACAGCAGCGCAGATTTCTGGGAAAGGCATATGCAAAATCGTTTTAATTCAGTTCCTTTTGTTCCAAATAAGTAAAATATAAAAAATATATGAAACAAAACCGAAAATAGATATCAGAAGAACAAGTTCTCGCAGATCACGAGAAAAAGCGGCCAAAATAAATCGGGTACTCTCCATATTATGATTTTGTCCTTAGTCCTCCTCTAGTATTTAATATTATCTATAATAGAAAAATAAGTCGGGTTTTCCTTCCTGACGCTATAACTCCAGAACGCACGAACCGATTTCCACGGTTTTGTATTCGTTGAAAAGGTCTCGGGCTCCGTGAGGTTTGTAGCAAACGAAATTCTGGGAAAATATGACGCAGACAAAGTTGCGTGGGTCAGCAATTCAAACACTTTTCTTTCCAAGTGTCATTCCACTGTTTGTGCAGAATCGAAGAATTGCGTGCATAGCGAAACTTTTTGTAGGCATTTCATAGCGGGACTAGAGCATGAGGGACTAAGCGAAAACAATATTCAGTAGATGATATTGGAATTGCGGAGTATTGTGTCTTCATGGCCGCAAATTTCGGAAACAACCACTTACTGGCTGATGGCTTTTAGATGGCTGATTAATGATGATGATTGAAGTAGTCTTGATTAGAAAATTTTCTAATATATTAGAAAATTTCAGTGCATCATACACTGTATGCAGTCAGCCTTGCCATCAACAATCAACAAATATCGATAACAGTCAGAACACGTAGATATAAGTATTGTCTGTATTGCCGACATGAATGAAGAAAATCTGCAGCTGCATAATGCAATGTGATTTGAACCTTCTGTATATTATTTCTGCATAGTTTAATAATAAAAACAGTCCCCAATTCATCGCCGTCGTCCATTGTATTTCTTCTTATAAATATTTTGAAACCCTGTGGCCACAATATATTCTCGCACGAGTATTTAAAAAAATAAAGTTTTTATCAGCACTGCTCTCATTTTGCAGATTTCCCGCGAAGAGTTTTGTTTTAATTCTCCGAAATGCCTTGGTTATATAGTTTTAGGCTGATTCTATCATAACAGAACCCTGAGAGAATAGTTCGAATGGGATCTATTTTTGTGACACGTTATCATCAGGCAAGGTAAAAACAGTCGATTGGTATCTAAAATACATAATTAGGTACGTTTTAGGAACCAATATTTATTTATTTTTCTTGAGATGGATTTGCTCTTGACTCTAGTCTAGGTCAGCTGACAGAGACAAAGTCTACGATGGAGCGAGCTTACCCAGAAGTAGCCTGTTATTATAGAAAAAATAAATGTTTTTGTTATTTATAAATTTCAGCTCAATTCCCTTGTATTAGTACTGTCAATACTTGGAATCCCAGTTTATTTAGTTACACGCTTGTACCTACATATTTATTTCTAACCTACCATAAAAATATGATAATCGACGCCTAGTTTTTGTAATGCGTCCAACATTTAGTTTCGTTTTGTGTTATGTCTAGTTTTTAATATTCTCATGAAAGTGAATTCTAATTCCTATGAGAATAAATGAACTCAGAAGCACTGTATCCGCATTCAAAGCGACCAGCCATCGCTGTAAACTCCAATTCTCCTGAGAACAAGATAGGATACGTCTCAAGATTTGATATCTAGTTCTCTTGTCCTGAAGTAAGTTAACCGCGTTCGAAGTTCAGCGGTTGTGTGTATTGAAGATATTTTGCATTCATGAATATTGTTTAACTTTATCTAATTCTATCGAAGATCTACCTAACTAAAGTTAAAATAAAAAGGTTTGTTTGGATGAGTTTTATTTAATTAGATGGGACAATTTTGGGTAATTTGAAAACGTAGAATACACTTAATTTTTTGTTTCTGACTGCGACAGTCGTCAGAGTTTTGGAGGGATTACCTTATGACGCTTAAAGTTATCCCTAAGTTAGGAGCGAGTGCGAGCAAGAGTTTGTAATTATCATCCATATTCGGGGTCACACCACCAACTTCCAAATTCCGGGCTGTCACATAGAAATTCGTAATGTGAACACATTAATACTATTTACCTGGGAATTGAACCCAGGATTCCACGTTTGGCAGTCGCGCTTGCGATCGCAAGACCAGCTGGGCAGTCAATACAATGTCACAATAATAAAAAAACTGTCTGTGATTTTTTTTATTTCTACATTCTTATGGCAATAGTATGACATTTCCCTGTTATGATAGTAGCGATAGCGTTATAACAGACTCATAACCAAACCCAGGTCCGTAGTGAACTGCTAGAGTTGCGGAATTTGTTCGAAAGAGTCACCGCGGCCCCTGGAACGCAAAGGGCACTAGGAGGAACACGGATGGGTTTTAGTCTGTAAGAGTCTGACGCTCCCTTCTGCTTCGCCCAAAGTGGGAGGAGTCAATTTTAATGATTTATTATTCATAAAAGGTCCCTATTGAACTGAAATCTAGAACAAAAACTGTTGAAATAAATACGAAACCTGCTCTACGAACTTTTAAAAAGAACGCAATTTTGCTAACAAAACCGTGCACGTAACAAAAACCCCTTGTGAGGGATACACGGTCGTGTGCACACAACAGATACCTAGGTGCACGTATTGATCAATACTGACACCAATATCTGGGGCGTCGCTACATTAGCTAACGTTCTATCTAATCTTTACTTGTGCATTGTGGAGCTGGAGTGTTGTAAGTGCAGTCAATTCAATTCAATTTTATTCACGAACAATTCACATTGTGTTTGAAATTATAATCTATAAATAAATACACAATTATAAAACTAAAAAAAGACACAATTATAAAACTAACAGATTAATAATACAACAGATTATAGAAAGTAATAAAAATCAAAACATTACATTACAAGCATTATAAGAAAAAATAATTATAATTCGTGTAGGGGACGACTGTCTCGCGATAGGCGCAAGGGTTGAGGTTTGGTGTATGGGTATGAAGTAGTCTTTCGACGCGTGTGCCGCACTGCTGCGGAAATATGAGTGAGCTGGGTCGGGTTAGTGAAAATAGACACCGATTGCAAATAGTCACACACTTGTATTCATTAAATACACACACAAATAAGAGTACAAATTAAAAGTCAATAATTAACCGCTACCAGTCTTATTTACAACTAGCTTCTGCCAGCGGCTTCGCCCGCGTGATCCCTAGGGAACATACTCCCGGAATTATAAGTAGCTTATGTGCTATTACAGACTATAATCTATCTTTGTTCTAAATTTCATTAAAATCCGTTAAGCCGTTCTGGCGTGATTGAGTAACAAACAACCAAACTTTCACATTTATAATACCTATTACTCGTTTGGTGTAAAGCGAAATTATAATCATCTTCCCCTCGTCAGTATATTAAAGGATATTACAAACTGTCGTAAGCTGTTTTACGAAGCTACTCGCTAGCCTCTAGGCGCCAAGCAAGCCGCCTGCCTGTGCGTTCGCGACATTATACAAAAAAACTTTTTACAAAAAAATACAACCGACTTCCAAAAAAAAAACACTACAAAGTAAAAAATAACTTTAATTTCGGAACTCGGTGTTTTTGTTAATTTGTTCGTTTTTTGACACCGACTTCCGAAATTAAAGTTATTTTTTACTTTGTAGTGTTTTTTTTTTGGAAGTCGGTTGTATTTTTTTGTAAAAAGTTTTTTTGTATAATGTCGCGAACGCACAGGCAGGCGGCTTGCTTGGCGCCTAGAGGCTAGCGAGTAGCTTCGTAAAACAGCAAAAGTCGGTTGTATTTTTTTGTAAAAAGTTTTTTATTTTTAACTTTTTAGTGGTACCCCACACCTAAAACACCACTACAAAATCGCAGAAAAGCAAAATACAAACGCACTAGTTGCCCATAGGATTTTCGAAAGTTCCCCTCGACTTCTCTGGGATGCCATCATCAGATCCTGGTTTCCTTATCATGGGACCATTTGGGAAGTATTCCCTTTCCAACAAAAAAATCATTTTTAAAATCGGTATGCAAGCGACGGAGTTATGCCCGAACAAACATAAAAAAAAAATACAAACATCCGAATAATTGAGAACATCCTCCTTTTTGGAAAGTCGGTTAAAAAAATAATCCTTATAGCATGATTCAGTATTCACGCGCGATGGCTTATTATTAGCGTATTTCATGTATAACTTTGGTGTTTCCATACCGATTTCTATGATTCTTTTTTATGGAATAATTATTAATAATGTTAACTTTTTTAATTAGGGATGACTGAGAGTGTTATAAACGTAAGAGTAGACAAATATAATCAGAAAGCTTCGAACTGCTAAGCTATCGGGAGTTACACGTGTTATTGTGCGTCAATCATAAAAGATAGACATGTGCTGTCGTGGAATATTTTTTATATAATTTTAAGGAGAACATTTCCGTCATACATGATTTCTGTGTAGCATTAAGATTGCACACGCGACGGAAGCTTAAAAAATGGAGTAACTTCTCCCGTTTTCCCAACATTTCCCTTCACTGCTCCTATTGATTGTAGCGTGATGAAAAGTATACTATAACCAGCTCAGGAGTATGAAAAATAATTGTACCAAGTTTCGTTAAAATCCGTCGAGTAGTTTTTGTTTCTATAACGGTTATACAGACAGACAGACAGACAAAAATTTTACTGATTGCATTTTTGGCATCAGTATCGATCCCTAATCACCCCCTGATAGTTATTTTGGAAATATATTTCATGTACAGAATTGACCTCTCTACAGATTTATTATAAGTATAAATAGAAGATATAGAAGAATAGAATAGATAGATAGATGAACACAAGAGATATTTACAATAATCACAAACTCCGCATATTACGATCACTAAAGTTACACAGATAAAAACTAATAAACTCAAAGAAATAACGAAACAAAATACAAAACAAATGGACATAAACTTTCAGACTTTAGACATAATTAGATAGCTGCTTTCGAGGACTGACGATTGCCTTTCTGAACCCAGACTAGTAGCCCTCGGCCTAGGGCACAAGTAGTGTCAAGGGAAGCCTACCTTCGCCTACCGTTTGGCCAATTAAACTAAAATAATACTCGCTTTCTAGGTAATGTACCATGGACAGGTACAGACCTGTCGGGCCATCATTCTTGTTAGGCTACGCCCACAATTAGTTCAGCCAATCCTAGGCCCTATGGCTCTTTGCGAGCGCACTTATTACCATTTAAGGTGGAAGCGCCAGGGTAGCCCGCGAAATTCAAATATTTTGATGTTTTTTGCAATTTGCCGGTCAGTGTGAAGCTGTATGTCAAATAAAATACGATTCGCGGTTGTAACGCATATTTATCTAAAGAATTATACCGATTTTAATTATCAATATAATCCTCTAAGTTCATACAATTACTCGATTGAATGACTTTCGCGATCGTAAAAAGCATTTATCTAAAGGATTATAACCATTTGAATCATCAATATAGATTCAAATGGTTATAATCCTTTAGATAAATGCTTTTTACGATTGCGAATCGTATTTTGTTCAACATACAGCTTCACAATGACTTGCAAATTGCAAAAAACATAAAAATATTTGAATTTCGCGGGCTACCCTGGAGCATCCACCTTAAGGTAATGAATTGCCCTATTCTTACTGATTACAATACGGTTGATCTCAGCGTGCTAGTCACGTGATCTATCATACAGGTTTCGACATATTTGAGACTAGATTGCTACTTTAGGTTATCTTATAATCTATAAATAATTAAGTAGCACGAGTGATGGTGCTTCCGCTACAATTCGAATGTGGAAATGTCATTGTCAATCGAATACAGACATTTGTCCAATAGAAATGCTTTGAGTCTTGACTTATATGAGCTTTTGTAAATAATAGATTTTAAGTCCAATGGTAACCTGTTAAAAATCCGCACTGCTTGATATTGAGGACTATGATGCACAACATTAAGTTGCGGTATGATTCTATTTTTAAAAACTTTCCTACTTCCCTCAACCGTCTCTCCTCATCTGTTACGTAGTTATGCAGTTATTTTTTTCAAATTCACCAACAATACTAAAATATAGAGGCTGGGCACAGTTAAAATTTTTAAATTTATAAAGTGTGGCCGTCAGCTTTCTATCTGTGATATCCGGACCATGGTTTGTATGGCTCTTTTTTGTAGCACAAAGGCTCTCTGGCAGTTATATTTGAAGCTATTCCCCCAAAACTGAACACTATATCTCAATCTTGATTCTATTAGGGCAAAATATATCATTTTAAGGTGCAATAAAGCCATTTGGTATGCAGGCAGCTCACTTGCAACAACCTTTAGTAGACGATTATTGTAACTCAGCACACTTACAAACGTGTAATTATTCACACTCGTACCTAAGTATTTCGTAAACTTAAAAATTTATAATGAAGACATTTGAAATTAATATTGGCACTGCAGTGTAAATATTGTGTCCCAAGTGCCCTTACACCTGCACCACTGGGGACCTGATGAGTGCCACTGATGCCACTGCTGTGAGCGTGGCCACCTGCTGCATCGACTCAAAAAGAAGAAATGGAAATTAATATTTTGCCTGTATACCAAATTGCTTTGTTGATTGTACATGTGTCAGAACGAGGGAAAAAACTAGGTTTTGTCTAGATTTCTCAAAGCTTGACTGTTATGTTGCTTTGGCATTTAAGTGCTAGCAAAGAAAAATGGAATTTCTGAATCATGATGCAAAACAATGATGATGTCGCAGAACGTGTAGGTATTCTAATGTTATCATGGTTACAAAGCGAGTTAACAACATGTTCGTAGCAGATACTTTAGTGGAAAGTGTGGAAACATCTTTTTTTACTTTGATAGGCACGCGTTTGACCACTATCTCACCTGATGATAAGCGATGATGCGGTCTAAGATGGAGCACGCTTGCCTATTCACTCTTGACTTAAAGAATCCCAAATTGTAACTATCAGGAAACACAGACTCCGGCAGGGAATTACACTCCTTTGTTGTACGCACTATGAATGTGTTCCCAAAACGTTTTGTGCGTTTGGGTGGGATGTCCACCATGTACCGGTGGCGCATCGTAGTTCATCTTGTAGTCCGAAGATAGAAGAAGAGGAACCGGCTTGGCGGAATTACATTATGCAATTCCGTCGCACATTCCCCAAAATACATAACAGTTAGTGAAGAATCAAATACGCATAGGTACCAAATTCGATCACATATTAATGATCATCATCAACAGCCCGACTTTACACAGCCGCTGGAAATGTCCATGGGTAAATAAGTACTCAACAACGTGAATCTCACATAAAATTTAAAACAAGATAATGAAGATTTACTATCATCATCTGCCCAGCCTTTTCCCTGCTATATTGGGGTCGGCTCTCAGTCTTACCGGCTGAATAATAATAAATAATAAAGTTTTATTGTTTCTCATACAATTGTTCTACAGCTCAAAATTGAGGCAGCCCCGTTAAGTTATAAGTTTACAATTTTGAGACTTAATTAAGACAGAAAAGAGAAATAAAAAAGAATTGAGGTTCAAGGATGATACAAAGTTATTATAGCAAGTTCAGGTTTATGTGGTGTTTGTGGGTGTGTGAGTGAGTGTGTGTATGTGTGTGGAAGGTGGCTGTGGGGGGTGTGAATACAAGTATTATAAGTGAAGCGGCTGCCTACCGGACTTAAATTAAGACCCACTAACTGCGTAACAAAATACTTTTTGGCAAGACGTTTCAGATTTTCTGGCTTCTGACAATCCGTAACGACTGACAAAGATTTCCAAATGACAGCCTGGACAAACGAGGCAAGGAGGAATCTAGGTATGTAAAGATGATACGTTCGACTGATATTCCCCTCGGTCCCGTAAGCTTCTCCAGCTGGTCGAGTCAGCTAGTCTGCATGTGCTACCGCTCCAACCTACTCACCACAACGCTGCAGGCGATGACACCTGGCTCGACCTTATCCTCACCTCGAATCCTTCCCTCGTCTCCTCCCATGGTCAACATGACGCTCCTGGCTTCTCTCATCACGACATGATTTTTCTTTCCTATATCCTTAAATCGCCTAAACCTCAACCCAAGGTCCTGTACAGGCGTTGTTTTGCGAGGATGGACGTCGAGAAACTTAAGGAAGATGCATCTTTAATTGACTGGCAGCTTATGACCGAGGCTACCTCGATTGATGATAAGGTTGCTATTTTCAATGATGCTGTGATCAGTCTTTATGATAACCATGCTCCTATAAAAAAAGTAAAGCTGAAACGTCTTCCAGCACCATGGATGTCAAGAGCAATACGGATGGCTATGCGACGTAGGGACCGTGCGTTCCGTAAGCATAAGAGAGATCGTACTGATGAGAACTGGACACTATATAAGAGTTCAAGGAATAGGTGCAACCAGTTGATTAACCATATTCTCGAAAATATTTCTTCTTCTTCTTCTGCCTATATTTGGAAATTCCTTGGAACTCTTGGTATCGGCAAACCGCGACATTTAGACCTTCCAATTTCCGTTGACCTAGATGATCTAAACTCTCATTTGTCCACTGTACCCACGATGGATCATCAAGCCAAACTATTTACTCTGTCTCTTATCTCTGGTCTAACGCGTCCTACTATTAATTCTTTTCGTTTCGTTCCAGTTGATGCGGGAGAGATCAGAAAAATCATTCTATCCATAAAGTCAAAAGCGGTAGGCTGTGATAATGTCACTCGTGGCATGATCATTACTATAATAGATCACCTCTTACCTGCCGTCACCCATATTGTTAATTTTTCCCTATTCTCCGGAGTATTCCCGTCCCTGTGGCGTAAAGCCTATGTTCGTCCACTACCAAAAGTTTCCAATCCTACTCTTCCAACCCACTTCCGCCCAATATCTATACTTCCATTCCTATCCAAAGTGCTCGAGGCCTGTGTACACAAACAACTCTCGCACTATGTGCACTGTAACGCGCTCATAAGCCCTCTACAATCTGGGTTCAGGCCTGGGCACAGTACTGTTTCCGCTCTCCTTAAAGTGACTGGTGATATAAGGGCAGGACTGGAAGACACCAAAGTCACTGTACTTGTGTTAGTCGATTTCTCAAATGCCTTCAATACCGTCAGACACGAAATCCTTTTAGCCATTCTCTCCTATATTATGGTCTCTCCCGAAGCACTGGAGTGGTTCACCTCCTATCTTCAGGGACGTCAGCAGTCGGTTCGCGTTGGGGATTCCTCATCTTGCTGGCTTAATTTGGAAACTGGCGTTCCTCAAGGCGGCATTCTTTCTCCTCTTCTGTTTTCTATTTTTATTAATTTAATAACCTCCGAACTTCAATGTGCGTATCATCTTTATGCAAATGACCTGCAGTTGTATCTTCAAGGGAGGGTCGATGAATTACCTGACGTTATCAACAAAGTGAACAGGGACTTGATAGCCATTAAAACGTGGTCGTAAACGTGGTGGGTAAACCCTGATAAGTGTCAGGCTATCATCATTGGGAGTTCACGAAGCATTGCTAAACTGGATTTAACAGCTTTGCCAAATGTCCTGTTCGACAGTACGATCGTCCCATTTAGCGCTGATGTAAAAAATCTAGGTTTGCGCATTAATAGTACCTTAAACTGGCGTACTCAAGTCGCTAGTGTCAGTCAGAAGGTTACTGGAGCGCTGCGGGCCCTGTATCACTTGAAAAACTTTTTACCATCAAACACGAAGACAATGCTTGTACAGACCTTAATTTTTCCTATCATCGATTATGGCGATGTGTGCTACTACGACCTGAATGCAGATTTCCTCAACAAACTTGACCACCTTCTGAATTACTGCATTCGATTCGTTTTCAATCTGCGTAAATATGATCATGTTTCTGCGCATCGGTCGCTTCTAAAGTGGTTGCCCATACGCGAGCGCAGAAAGCTAAGAGCCCTTACTACCTTGTTTTCTTTCCTTGACTCTCCCAACTCCCCCAGTTATCTTGCCCCTCACTTCCAATACATTTGTGCCAACCACAATCGAAATCTACACTCATCACATAACCGCTTCCTTCAATGTCCCACTCACCGTACTGACTTCATTCACTCTTCCTTCTTCGTTCAGGCTATTTCTCTTTGGAATGCGCTCCCTCAGGAATTCAGGATGGCCACCAACCGATTAACATTTAAAGTTAGAGTTCGAGAGCACATTCACAAGAAGTTGGCAGTAGTCTCATCACAGCGCTAATATTTCTCAACTATCTATTGGTACTAATTGTATAAATATGTTCGTATGTTTATTTTTTTCAATTAAAATTTTGTTATATTATATGTAATATGTATAGTTTATATAACATTTATGTATTCTGTATGTTTGTATATTAATATCAATCGCTTTTATGTTCTCCATATTGCACCTACCACTATTTGTCTCTACATCACCCAAAGGTTGACTGGTAGAGAATGCCTATGGCATTAAGTCCGCCTCTGTACATTTGTGCTTAAAGTGTTAAATCAAAAAAATAAAAATAAATACTTGTACTCATCCACAAACCGATCTCGGCTAGCGTTGCTTAACCTTGAAGATCGACCCGTGCGGCTGTTATATTCAAGCCAAAAAGACGATACTCTAAAAAAACATGGTGGAAATAAGTTTTAAGCGCTTATTAAGATCTAAGAGTTAAAGTTACGCTATTACACTGGCCGTTAGTAAGAGAGTCAGGGAGCTGAGAAGACCGGGCCGCTCCAGTCACCCTAATTAGGGTCCCTAACTTTTATTACACCACCCTAAATCGGGACTTAGGGCCCTGTTATAAGCGCTTTATGGAACCCAAAGCATTGCCAATAAATGCAGCTGTAGGTAAAAAGTCGAATACAAATTGGCGGCGGCGCGACGGAGCACGAAACTTTAAATTCAGAATGCCACTATCCCAGAACTTTTTCCCTCGACATCAAACTTCAAAAGATGGAACTTTTCCTCTATTTCATGTCTGGTAAGACCATGAAACTGGGCAGTAAAATCTGACAATAACTTGCCATATCTTTACGGCTGACTTATTTTAATGATTCGAATTGTTTTGTGCACATCTTAATAGTCAATATGGAGCCGGAAGAAGGTTTATACGCATTTTATTACTCAATCATGTCTGAATGAATGTTGTGAATGTAGAATCGTACCAAGTTTATATAGAAGGAATTGGTACGATTGTGGAATTAAAATGGCGAAGTTATACATGTTCTTCAACTGGGCGCTACATAGTCCGCTCTTGTGTTTCTCGCATTCCGGTCTGGGAGTCTGTTAGTCAAGAGTGAGTAGATTACTTTTAGGCAAGCGTGCTCCGTCTTAGACCGCATCATCGCTTCAGTCAGGTGAGATAGTGGTCAAACGCGTGCCTATCAATAGTAAAAAGTCTAATTATTTATTTCACCATTATAAGAGCACTTTTAAACTTCGACAATTAAAAGATGAATTAATGACTCCCGTGGTAAATTCGCAAAGGAAGATTCTAATAGAAAAGATCGCACAAGATTACTTGATACTCTTGCAGTGGACTGGTATAGGCTGATGATGATGATAACACTTTAAATAAAAATTTGCTTCTAACGAACACTACAGTCCATCTTCTGGAGCTCTCCAAATCTCACTTTTTTTTTTTGAAAATCCACTAAAATAAATAATAACAATTTTCGTTTTAATTTTTTTAAAAGATCTTTCTTTTACGTTATTTGATTCGAGTAATATGAAAGTAAGAATGCGTTCTGGATTAAAAATATTATAGGTATTAAAAAAGAAAAACTACTACAGCCAACACTTCAAGCAGAAAAATATTTTCCTTTTATAAATGCAACTCACATTCATTTCTAATTTAAACCAGTGCACGATTCCATAAAACCAACAGGATCTTTTAATCAGTTCACGATTTCAGGGCACATAGCACGGAAAAATAGTAGGTGCTTCCTATGTATTCACTATTACAAGTTACCAGGAAGTTTGTATGTTTGTTACTGCTATTCATGGATTTTAAAGGATTAAAATGAAAATAGGTGTCACACAGGTGATTTATTTATTATATACTTTATTGTACACCTCATTACAAGTTCTACAGGAAAAATGTTTATAAAAAACAAATGTACAATGGGCGGTCTTATCGCACAGGACAATCTCTTACAGACAACCTTAGGTTGGATTTAACGGAAGAATTTTGATTTAGGGCGGTCAGTGTACAAGCCTCATAAATAATATTAACTAGACATAACAATATAAAACGAACAAATAACTACAATATTAAATAATAAACTAATAATCATCAAAACATTTCAAACTTCATTGATTTTTTGACTAATTTATTATTTTATCTTACGAGTATTATTGACTAATTATTAACTTATTATTGACATTGTAATATTGACCAATTAACTTATTTTTGACATTGTTTACCACTGAATGAACTTACAAACTGAAGGATTTATATTTGTATTAACTATTTAATAATTTGATACTCGTTAAATATTTAATTTTTTAAGATTATTTCATAATTAATTCTACTATAAAAAAATTTGCATGCCTCACGGTAGAATGTACTGGATCCCTCTCTTACTTAACACAATATTTTTGTACCTACATTCATAGCAAATAAATTATTTCATTTCATTTCATTTCATCAAATATATAATTAGGAAAGGAGAAGAACAATTAAAGTGAGAGGTAATGCTCCTTCACCATTTTTTTAAACGTTGGTAGCGTTTGAGCACGTCTCACATCCCACATCAGTATGATCTTGATTAACAACATATTATTATAGGATAGATACTGCTAGCTGAAGCCGCGCAACTGTGTCTACGTAACATTTTTCATTACTGCACCGCTCGTATTTGGTCGTAGCGTGATGATATATAGCCTATAGCCTTCCTGGGTAGATGGGCTATGAAACATAAAAATATTTTTTTTATTTGAACCAGAAGTTTTGAGATTAACGCGTTCAACAAAACTCTATGTTTGGTTGAACGCGCTAACCTCAAAACTGTTCAGCTTCATAGTATTAGTAGTTAGAGATTAATTTCAGATGGCAGATACGATATTTTTTAGACGAACGGACAAAATCCCAATAAAATTCTACTAGACCCATTCTAGTATATAATTATAATGAATGCCAAAGTATTAATTATCTGTCGGTTTGTCACGTCTTCACGTCTTTACGGCTGCGCAGATTTGGATGAAACTTGGCACATGGTTAGAACATAGGATTTCTTATCTTGGGAGTAAATTCTTTCGAGTGTTTTTTCTTTTCAAGACTTTCCCAAACATTACCACGCTTGTGTTAACGGACGGTAAGTACATAATCGTATGGAAAAACCTAAAGAACGAATTTTTGCTAATACTTCGGTATAACACATATTATTTATAAAGGTGGAAGGGGCCGACGGGAGCCACGGGCAGCAGCAAGTTTTCAATAAACCTTTGAGAGGTGGCGCCCTCTTCCTGATATTTAATAGCTAGCATAAGGATCCAATATCTATATTCTCAGACACCTGTCGTTGAGTGTACGTTACTCGACATTTAATTTACTTTATATGAACTCGTGTAAACCTTGTATTTTTCTGCAATATCATAGGATGTCGTAGGAAAATATGTGAGCATTTTTCTTAATATTAAATTACGCTTCGGAGACGCGGCTAAAGACGGCAAAAGGCAGATAAGACGTTTTTCAATATGTTAGGGTATTGTTGCGGAATGTGTTCGAAAGAGTCACCGCGGCCCTGGAATGCAAAGCGCAATTGCAGGACTATGGATGGGTTTTAGTCAGTAAGAGTGTAACACCACCTTCCGCTCCATTCAAAGCGGAAGGTTTCATTGGATGATTTCCCAAATAAAAATAAAAATAACGGTATTACCGGCCATAAAAAACAGCCACATTCAACGATAGTGCAGCTTAGCGTTATCGGCATAGTACTTCCAGAGATACTCTCTTACAAACATATTAACAAACAACCTTTTCCTAATATTAGTTTAGATTTAATCAACACCAATGTTACTTATTCATAATTCTTGCGAAGAAAACTCAACTCAGTATAGTTATCAAACACAGCTATGATCCATAACGAGATCAAATAGAACATAAAACAGTCCAAAACCGTGTCAAGCACACAATAATCAAAAGAAAAGTACTAATTAGCATAGTCAATATTTCTTTCTGCTCCACATATTGTCCAATGTGCAATAAAATTACATATGAACCGCAATACGACTGGCTCTTATTACATCTAACAGTACTATGTGTGCAATTATTATGTTTGTTCGTGACGGTTACGTTCCACGGTTCTACCACATTCAATTTGGTTGAAAGACTTGGGTGCCAGGGTTGCGGAATTGGTTGAAAGAAGTCACCGCGGTATTAAAACGCAAAGGGCATTAGGAGGAACACGGATGGGTTTTAGTCAGTAATTGTCTGACATCCAGAGCGGGAGAAGTCAGTTTTACGAATGAAGCAAGGATCTCAATTTGGATGGCTGGTAGTATATAGTAGCTTGAGTTTGGTAGTCTAGAATCGTGCAATTCAGGAGACTTATATGTAGGTTTGTATTTGGCTCTAGATTAATAGACTAGATTCCATCATCCACAAATTGCAAAACTATTTAGTCCGTCAATTAGTGTATTGAAAAATAATGTACACGTATTTTTTGTTTTTGTAAATCAATGAATACTGACAAAGAAGTAGTAGTAGTGTAGTTCTCTTGAATGTTTTTATCGGTGTACAATTAAGTGTATAATAAATAAATAAATCAATAAAGATAAAACGCATCAAAAATCGGGCGTGGGGGCTCGTGACGTCACGACTCACTAAAACTTATGCGAAGGTGTGACGTATTGAGAATTTTAAAAGCGTCGTAACTTCGTCAATTTTGGTTCCCATAACAAAAGAAAAAACACGGGTCAAATATTTTTTAATAATCTAGGTACTGACGGACTAATTACATTTTTTCAGGACATAATATGCCCATTGGCCTAATGGTCTAAGTTTCCAGCAGTGAACTTCTACAACTATAAAGAGATGGTTAAACTTGTGTGGCTACCAAAGCTAAAAAGCCAACGAGGAATAGTGACCAGAATAGTAACCAGCCTTCGGGATTCCGTTGCCATTTCGAGCGCTTTTTTCTTATAAACCAATGCGATACTATGTGGTTTGGTTGATTCAACCAGATTAAGAGATAAAATTGAACCGTGTAACACTAGCGTTAGTATGAGACGTCGGTATTGGTACAGCGGCAGTTTTTATCACCATTCACATGACAATCAATATCAAATGTTTTTATTTAACGTTTCATTGTCTAGTTAAGTAATGCTTGAGTATAGTGGTTTTATGCTTAAGCTATGAATTGCCTGATCGGTGTGTGCTGAGTGCTGATAAATCAAGTGCCTACTGGGTTACAGAGAAAGATAATTCTAGAGATTAATGAATTTCTATATTATCTCGTAGAATAAAAACTTTTTTACAATAAAATACAACCGACTTCCAAACTAAAAAAGTTTTTTAGTTTTTCACTTTTAATAGTACCTACCTGCTTACCCCTTTACAGCGTACCAGCGGGATATTATGTTATGAACAGGTGTAAACAATAAACAGACATGCGATTTCAGCAATCCCGATCCATTTGCTATCATTTATTGAAGAGTTCCGTAGCCTACAACTCGACCAAGCTAAGTTTGCACCTCGCTGGGATGCGGAATATATTTTAATGTACCTATGTGTAATATAATGTTAAAAATTGTTTTAACATTATGTTACAAAAAAATGCCAAGTAAAATAAGTATAAAAAACCCTTGTTTACTTTTTTAAAGAATAGTGAATCTTTTTTGCAGACCGTACCTAAGCGTCAGTGTGATTTAATCGACGCGAGGTGCAAACTTATAGCTTGGTCGAGGTGTACCTCCGAAGATCTTGTATCTCACCAAATTGAAAAATCTAGGAAAATACTCTTCCAAACGAAAAATAATCATCATTTGGATAATTATTTATTCATCAATAGGGAATATGCATGCGATTTTTTTATTTGTAAAATAAAGTACTTACCACCTAGCTCTAGAAAACAACCACGAAATTATTTTTTTAATAAGTACCTTCATTATTTCTGAAGTTATAAAGCTTCAAAGACTACAGTCAGAAAGAGAAGTCCGATATGAATTGTGACGTCAAAATAAGTACACGACGACTATACAGATGCCATAGCGTTTTCGCGAGAGAGACAGATACCTATATTTGTTTTAAACTAATTTTATCTCGTTCGTTTTTCGAGCAATTTGTATTCTAAGTTCACTGTTAGTATTATATTTTCGAATACTTTTAGATAAACTGTTCAGATCACAAATACTTTTTTCGTGCATATTCCCTATTGGTGAAATATCATTGAACAAACATTTTTCATGGGATCCCAACATCAGATCCTAACTTATATCTCCCAGAGATGATGACTACCAGGCGCAATTACCTGAATTGCGTTAAAAAAGTTATAAAAAGCATTGTATACGCCTATACAATTTGAAAGTTTCCCCTCGATTTTCATGGGGTCCCCATCAGATCCTGATTTGGTGACAATGGAGTATAGACTTTCCACAATTGGTGAAGAAATCAGTGAACAGCCGAACATAGAACCTCCTCCTTTTTTTAAGAAGTCGGTTAAAATACAATGCAAATAAAGCGAAACATTAAAATGAGAAACATGACCCTCTATTAACCTCACACAGTGGCTTGCAAATTATTTTAAACCAATTCAAAACATTTAATTTTAATATTGAAAATTTTCCACGGAGAATGACATGGATGCGTTCAAACAAAAAAACCGGACAAATGCGTGTCGGACCTATGTATTTCTTTGAATAAAGACTAAGTTTTTTTTTATGAATTATTTATAAATCTTTATCTAAAGTTTTCAGATTTTTCCCTATACTTGTGATATAAGACGATATAACTTGACAAATTTCATAAGACGTATGGCTTTGCGTCACCATTACATGGTGGACATCCCATGCACACCCACAAAACGTTTTGGGAAAACGTTCATGGTGCTCAAGAGCAAAGCTTCAGCTAAGGAGAGGATTTCCCTGCCAGAGTCTGTGTTTCCTGCGACCTAGGCAAGTGTGATCCATCTTTGACCACCAGTGTTTTTTGGGGGCCGAGTCACCCGCGTCCGTAGGAGAATACCCTTCAGCGAATCCCTACACGTGGTCCCCGGGTGGTGCTAAACAGGTGACACTAACCGCCTCCGTGGTCTAGTGGTTATACCACTCGATTCTGACCCAGAGATCCCTGGTTCAATTCCCAGTGGGGGCAAATTTTTTGCTCGGTTTGGTTGGTGGTAGGACTTCTAAGTCCGCCTGGCAAGCTACCACCATCATGTCTTTTCCATCAGGTGAGATTTGGGCCAAGAGTTTCCCCGTTTTAAATAAAAAAAAATAAAAAAAAAAACATCATCGCTTACCATCAGGTGAAATAGTGGTCAAAAGTGTGCCTATCCATAGTAAAAAAGAAGATGTGCACATTTTTCGCTCTACATCATACAAAAAAATACAACCGACTTCCAAAAACTTATTACAAAAAAATACAACCGACTTCGAAAAAAAAAACACTACAAAGTAAAAAAATACTTTAATTTTGGAAGTCGGTCTCAAAATACGAAGAAACTAACAAAAACACCGAAAAAGTTTTTTATTTTTCACTTTTTAGTGGTACCTTACACCTAACAACACCACTGCAAAATCGCAGAAAAGCAAAATACGGAATTTCGATTACTTGGATGTCATAAAGCATCATCCAAGTAGACGAATTCCAGCTATTTCGATTTAAAAGCCAAAGTTCGTAACCGATTTTGATAACATTATATGGGAGCAATCTGCAAGTATATCCTTTCAGATAAAAACAAGAATTTTTCAAATCGGTTCATAATTGTCTGAATTATGAGGTAGCAAACATAAAAAAACATACAACTGAATTGAGAATCTCCTCCTTTTTGGGAAGTCGGTTAAAAATATAAGCTGCGTATATATAAACAAAAGTAGATTAATATTATTGCTTCTACTTTACTACGACATAACATCAAACATGATTCAATAAGAGTGAACATAATCGCTCATTTATCATACCTAATACTCGTAAATATAACTTCGCAGAGACGATAAAAACTAAGAGCTTATCCGTTGCCGTCAAATCGGTAGATCATAAATAATACTGAACAATATAGTGTTGTGAGCTGTGAACAAAGTAACCATATGAGAATAATAAATTGATATAGAAGCGAAACTTGATTTTAAATTCTTATGTTACCTTAGTTTAACGTCTTTATAAATACGTTATTATGTCATTTACATCCTAGTCGAGTACGAAAGAGATTAGTGTGATAACAGAGGTGCAGTCTCTGAAAGACCGCTTTAGCAGTATCAGAAAGTACATCACGTTATCCGTCACTCTCAAATTTTCCAAATCAACCTTGAACCTAATGCGTTAGCGATAAAGATGAAAATGAAATTTAACAGATAGTTGTGTCATTATTATTATGATTCTGCTAAAGTGGCCTTTTTAGTCCTCCTGTTTCTTTATTATCCGACCGCGACACGACCAGATTACATACTACTATAAGACTGTCAAAAAAGCCTAAATTTTTGACGATTTGCGACTGAGATGCGAATGCGAAAGTTTTATGAAAATGAGTAGGTAGTATTGGCACACTGTTATTGAAATGACAACAAAAATAAACAATTACTTTTTTGGAACTATTTAGTTGTTTTTATCTCGAGAAAACATTTCCCACCTTTTGGGGGAGTCTGATAAGAATGCCTCAGCTATGCAAACTACGCTAAACCTTTTTAGCTCAGAGGGCCAATGTTAACTAATGTTTACAACTTCCGCATTCGCACGTCAATCGCAAACTGTCAAAAAAAGCCTTAAATTTTCATACATTTTTGACAGATTGCGCTTGAGATGCGAATGTGAAAATTAGCAGCATAACTTCATTGGCGGCACAAACAAAGCACTATCGCTTTTACACCTATTTATTATTTTCATGGTCTCTCATGGTAGGAAGGGGTACGTCTAGCTACCTCTTCGAGAGAACGGCTGTTCATTCACAATGTTGATTCACCCGTCGTAGAGTAGTGCCACGACTAGTGCTTGTGAATATATTTGTTTTTTTTTTAATAGAGGTGTTCTACTTTGCATAGGACGGTTTAGTGCAAGTGTTTGGATGATCTACTGATATGTGGAGCTTGGTGATTTTTTGTAAGTAAACTTGATCTACTTAGGACTTAGTTTTTTAAAGAAATGTCTAGGTTTCGTAGTTCAGCTTTTTCTCTGTTTTTTTCTTTAATTATTAAGATTTATCGTTGCAGTACATCTTTCACTTTTACAATCAGGAAAAGAGATCGCTCTCCATGCAACAGTTTTCAGTCGAGAGGTATTTTTTCAGTGGTTTCTGTCTTCGATCTTTTAAATGTATCAGGCATTGATTACTCGCCCAATTGTGGTTTTAACTGGTACTTAACCTATACTGAAATATTAAACTGACCTTAGTCTCGTCTTTCCTCGACAAATGTTTCAATCTCCTCTGATCATACCTAGAGAAAAGAATCGTACATCACCTATTGTAATAAGCAAGCGTGGTATTCATTTGTGGTTTCTTTTGAGTATAAGAAGAAGCTTTTGCAATAAAGTAGAAAAACCCACAGCTTGATGCTTGCATACAAACAGCTAACTTAATCTGGAAAATTACTACTCTTCATATTTACGGCTCGCAAAACTTAATTAAAACTCGGTTTATCTCGAGCGATGCGTCTTACAAGTTCATTTTAATGATCGAGGAACATCCTGCGGCAAGTGCAGATGCATAAATATTGGTGTTAGGATTTCCGAAGGCTTAGAATCATCTGCCTAGCCTTTTCCCAACTGTATTGGGGTCGGCTTCTAGTCAAACCGAATTTAGCTGAATACCAATATTTTACTTAGAGCGGCTGCCTACCAGACCTCCACAACCCGTAAACTGGGTAAGGTACATAATGGCAAGACTGAAGTCAAATTTACTGGAATCTGACAATCCGTAACGACTGCCAAAGATCTACAAATGACAGCCAGGACCAATAGCCGAACGTGCTTTCCGAGGCACGGAGGAAACTCCGTATGTTAAGATGGTCATCCATCCAGACCAACCTTGGCAAGTGTTGCTTTACCTGGAAGATCGACCTGTGCGGCTGTTAATGTTTAGCCACGATCTCCTCCTATTAAAATAAAAAAAAAACATTCTTGTTAAATATGAGAAAGTCTGTGTAAGTAATTGGATGTTTCAAAGATGGAAAACTATTTCTTCTAGTTTTACTGGTTATGTCAAACGGCTGAACAGATATGGATAAAAACAAACAAATTTGAACCTTAGGACATTAGGGAACTATTAACTGAGTAATAATAGAGAAGGAAAGGAGACAATCGCTAGTTTATGAGTTCACAAGCATCAAATAGCGGCTTCACCAGCGTGAAAGTCGAGAATCAACCCAAAGAAGGTTCTCCAAGGATAAAAAGTCCTATGTAATCTATGTTATACCTGTTAAAGGACATGATGTACCCTCGTGTCATATTTCATTCAAATCTGAAGACTTGAAGAAGTAGCAATTACAATGAAAGACAGGCGGACAATGCGACTTTTTTATATTTATACTAGCTGACCCACGCAACTTCGTCTGCGTCACATTTTCCATAAATGCTCGGCTCCTTTTAGTCTTAGCAGGATGATATGTAGCCTATATCCTTCCTCGATACATGGGCTATCTAATACTGAAAGAATTTTTCAAATCGGACCAGTAGTTCTTGAGATTACCCCCTACATACAAACTTACAAACAAATGTAACCTCTTTATAATATTAGTATAGATTTATATTACTAGTGTGGATCTGGATAGTACGGATTAATAGATTATTTCACCAACATAACACCTCACATGGACTTGGCAAGGTTCTAAAACCCCATAAATTTTTACCGTGAATTTAAAGTAGCCGTGACATAACTCTGTTATTAAATAAACAGCCATTACTAAACTGTGTCGAAGAAATTCCGATACAAGCTCAATATGTCACACCTTATGTAAGACGAACCTTTGTCATTTATTGTTAGTCGGACATGTCGTTAAATTAGTCGGAAACGGATTCTATAAATTACTTTTCCATTAATATACATACCAACATGATCTACCATCATCATCTGCCTAGCCTTTTTCCCAACTAAATCGGGGTCGGCTCCCAGTCAAACCGGATTCAGCTGAATACCAGTATTTTACGTGGAGCGGCTGCCTACCAGACCACCACAACCCATTAACTGGGTAACACGGTATTTCTTGGCAAGACTGGAGTCAGATTTACCTACTGACTTCTGATAATCCGTAACGACTGCCAATCGACTAGAATGAGATAGGTACCTACTTGCATTTAATTTGATCCAGTATACAAGAGAAAGAAGCGATTCTTGTATCTTTTTATTCATGTTTAGTTACGTACTAATCTATATTTTTAATCATTTCTAAAAAAAAGAATAAGAAAAAACACATTTAAAAATATAAAAGCCAGTGTCGGGAGCAGGGTCCAAGCTGCCGGTGGTTAGAGCTCCAAAGCAAGGAACTTACTAACAATACGAGCCGTATGGAGGAGTAATGTCTTCTCTATCAGTCCCTTTACCCAACCGCTTAACATCAGTTTCGACAGGTGGTCGTCGAAGCTATTGGCCATCAGGCCATTGGCCGTAACGAAAATCAGCACAATGACTGCCGAGTCCGCATTCCACATGTCACAACCTCGTGTGCTAAGTCGAGATAGGTACTTCATCCGTGAATAAACACTTTCTTCATATTTTTTTTTTCATCTGTTCCTCTTTCTCAGCTTTCACGGGATTCTCGTCATGTGGGATGGTAACATCGATTATCATTGTGCGGCGCGCTAATCGATCTATCACTACTATGTCAGGCTTATTGGCAACAATAGTCCTGTCAGTGATGATAGACCGATCCCAGTACAACGTGACATGGTCATTTTCGAGAACGGGTCGGGCACATACTTTTAATACGGTACCTCAGAATCCACAACTTTGTATTTCAAATCAAGTTACTGATGGATAGGTAATCGCCGCAAGTACTCGCCGTTAGCCAGACGAGAACCACCAGAGATAATAATTATGTCTGATGGACTCACCCGGAAGGTGGCATGCCCAACACACGTCAACCGTCCCGTCCATCATAATATGCCTCCGGTAGTTGTTCGTCAAGATAACTTCGTCCATAATTGCACAGACAAAACCTACAAGATCAGCCACTAAATCGAAATCGTATTCGATACTTGAACCCCTTTTCAACCTATACAACAAAGATATAGGTATTATCATAGAGATTGATAGATAGGCACTTACATTTAATTTTATCCAGTATACGAGAGAAAGAAGCGATTTTTTTATTATTATTGTCGAATCAATATTTATACACGGTTTTTAAAAAGCCTACATAAATCGACCGAATCGCGCATTGTCGTTTGGCAAACAAAAATACTCCTAACTGATTGGACTAAATATCCAAGACGAATACATAGGTACCTAACACCTGAATGCAAAATAATAAACACTGATTGATATTTAATACGGTAAAATAATGGGTACCTAGGTATTTACGTAATGAGTATCGATAACTTATAATTTCGTTAGATATGGCTACTCATCACGTACATAAATACTGTAGACCGGAATAATATAATATTTTCAAGTTTATAAACGCCAAACAAACAAACTTAAATAATTCTAAGCTTTGGGGTCAACGACCGCTGCGCTGTTAGTGTTACTATGTTTTTATGAGTTGATTTTTTTAAACTATTATTCTAAAAAAATTGCAGGTATGCTGGAAGAGATTTCTTTAGAAACCTTTGTACCTATTTTTATGTTTCCTTTTTTATCTAGTTGTTTAAACTGCTAACAAAAAAATTAAAATAAATACATAAAATGTAACCCCAAAGTAGGCTCACAACTCCATCTAGGCTTTGGACAGAAGCCATTGACAAAATAAGGCCTTAACAAAATATCACGTTGCAAGTTCCACCTAACTCATTTGACACAATAAATAGGCATTCTTATCTGTAAATTGAGTTCTCATGTCAGGCCATGGGGTTCCGTAGCAATTAATTCTCGTGGCACATGCTGCCACCAAATGAACTCGTAGAGCACTAAGAAGATCCACTCTGTATACATAACTAAAGCAATTTGAGTTTAAAAGGGATTTTATTGAATAACACTAGCCTACAGAGTGACATTTAATTAATTTACCAGCGGTCGGAAATGAGGAATGACCCATAAATATGAACCTATTTCACAATAGAATCAATTTCCAAATGTGATGTGCACATGGGAACATTAAATATTACTGATTGACAACATTGAAGGATATCATTTTAGTGTCGGTCTCGTATAACAAATTTATTAGAATAGTTAATACCAATTGGATTGCTACCAAGTACCTTTTATTTGCGAGTTTCCGATATTTCGGCACTGTTGGAAGCAGAAAAAAGTACATGGTAGCAATCCCGGTAATAACTATTCTAATGTTAGTGACCATGAAAGTTTAAAACAATACAAATTTATTGATATTCAAGAGTACTTTCACATCTTGAATTCAAATGAAACTAAATAATTATTTTCCTAAGGCCTTCAGGAGAAACCATAATCTCTTCAAAGTTAGAGTAAACAGGCTCCTTCTGGGTAAGCTCGCTCCATTGTAGACTTTGTCTCTGTCATCTCTGACCAAGACGAAAGTCAAGAGCAAACCCATCTCAAATAAAAAAAAGAGCAAGTATAAAACGTCTAAACCTAGAGCATGGTTCGTTGAGTTGTGTGACAAAGACATGTGTGACGGTTCATCAAATTATACCGTTTGGGCCCAATAGGTGCCCTTCTGACCACTCTCACAGTGTGGTTGTTATTCTGCGGCTAGTAATTCAATAACTGTGTATTCGTGTTATCTGACAGCTATGGCGGAGTGGCTGACCAGCCTCATACATGATGCAGCACCTACAGACAAATTAATGGCTGTGGCGGGATGTGGCCTGCCCGCCATCCTGCGTTTGATTGTGTACGGTCTGCTTTTGTTTTCAATTTTGTGGGCTACACTAGAATTCAGATGCGAAATGACTTCGTTTATAATGGAAAGGGTTGTTATATGTTGGTGTTGGTCTATATGAGAATGGAAGTCTTGTTGACCGTAGGTAGGTTTAGCTTTACTAGACCGCGCGTTTTTCTGTTATATTTTTACTAGCTTTTTCCCGTTTCCTTCCCTTATTTTCGGGAAATCCTCTCTTACTTAAGTAATCCCCTACACTCCTCAAGGAAGATTCATGCCAAGTCTCTGCGCCCTGTAAACGGAAACTTTTTACGACCAGTAGTTTCGGTTTTGCGTTGTCTGTCAGTCACTGAGACACACATGATTTTATATTTTCGCTCAACCAATCACTAAAGGACCAAAAAAAAAGAAATCAACCAATCACTAAAGAACCAAAAAAAAAGGAAAACAAATATTTAAGGTCGTGTTACCTGTCAAAGAATACAACTTTATGATGCTAATTGTTTTCCAAGAAGCAATAGCTGCGGGCTACGCCCCATCACACGTTATTAAAAAGCGATCGTTTCTTAGAACAGAAAGACGCTTTCAAGAAGTGTTATTAGTACTTATATCGATAGAAAATTGTCTCATTTTGTTCAAGCAATTCTCATGAGTATTTATTACACTTTACGACCGTACACTTCATTTGATAATTGAGCCTATAGGCCCGCACGCCGCGTGCACGGCGTTCACTATGCCATCTACAGTTGCATTATACGAAACTTTAACGTCAAGAATACTTGACGTTGACGCTTATGTGCTATATACCTAATTAGGTACACTTAAGACGTCAATACCTACCTGCAAAACTACAGGTAACTACACTCATTTTTAAAGCTGAAGAGCTGTGGTGTATATTGCATTTTTTTAGCTGAACTAATGATTTCTGGAAAAAGGTGCTATTTACAGAAATCGTCTTATTTTTCCTGTAATATTTATATAAATTTCTATCACCTAAAACAATTTCAGATTTTACTCTATGCGTACTTCGGATAGAAAGGGGGCAATGGTCAAATTTTGTAAATTTTTCGTCAAAAGTCGGCGCGGTTAAAATAAACCGGTCAAGAGCGAGTCGGAATGGCGCACCGAGGATTCCGTACCATCATTTAAAATGTTTGCCATCAATGAAAGTTTAATTGTTTTTAAATTTTCATCGGCGAGGCCTAGTTTCGTCAGAGAATTATAACATTGCGGTGTATTTTGCAGTTTTAGGTCAGCGCCATCTCTTGCTGATGATTTCTGAAAAAGTATGCTATTTAGAGACATATTTTTTCTGAAATCTTCGGAGATATATTATGGTATTTTTTTTACATTTTTTTGTAAAAAATCAATAGCCATGTGGCCCAAATAAAAGAAAAACTGTTTGAGAATATGCAAATAACTCTCTTTTATATGAAACCCCACATGCCCCAGTAGCCCCACTTCGAATTTTTTAATTCCTGAGAAGGCTACAAAACGTGTTTTATCTTTATTTAGCATAGGCCGATTTCTCTGATCGACATAATACTGACATAACTGAACGTCAATAAAATAGTTGTTTGTCCAAAATAACTTGAAATCGACATCATTTTCCCATAGCACACTGACCTCCCGTCACACACACCTAAAATTAGTCCAAATGGGTAACGATTACCTAATGTGTAATAATATATTTTAAACTTTCTACTATGAGAATGCACCATGGTATATGGCCCACCGGACGTTCATCAATTTATTTTAATGTATTCCTAAACTCATTCAAGAGGTTGTATGACATAACTTGCCTTTGCTTAATGACATAAATTCTTTTCAAGTGACAGATGATGACAGTTCGTATTTTAATTTTTACTCTTTGGGAACTGAATGGACTTTTTTAAAATTTTATTATGATAAATGGATTGGATAAGCCGATTGCTCCAGTGGCCGGCGCGTGATGAATATGGATTGTTTATTGCAGATTAGGCCGTGTATGCGTTTATAAATCATGATTAAGGTATGTTATCAATGCCGCTGGTGAGTAATGGTAGCTGTTGTTTGATATTTAGCTTAATTTCTGCGTTTATTAATTATTTAGATAAACATAACCAAAAACAAACATTAATTTACCAATGTGTACCTAATACCAATCAATAACGTAAACACAAAGTGCGAGCGGACTCCCATAGGTACGAAGGGTTCCGAACCAAATACCGAAAAAAATATTATTCTTTTAGATTTTTTATTATTTTTTGTTAATAGAAATACTCACTCTGTGAAAATCACAACTGTCTACTAATTACGATTGTTGAGATACAAACCGCTGACAGACAGACGGATGGTCAGCGGAGGCTTAGTAATTGAGATCCGTTGGTTACCCTTCGCTTTCGTTGGATAAAAAGAAAATAAATTAAAACACTTATTCTATCTACCGTCAATACGTAAACTAACTTGTATCAGGGGGACTACCTTCTAAGCCTAAAGTCCGTAGTTGCGGGCTTAGTTGCGGGTGTATTCTACTCCATATCACCTAAACACTAAGGGCGGAGTTCACCAATGAAACTGCCCGTCGATTCTGTCGGCATCTCACCGTGAACACTTCGGTGGAATGAACGCCAAGTACTTAAGCTGTCATGCCGTTTGTATGGTTTTACATCTCACCTGTCGTTCCCTTCGCCTAAGAGTTCACTTCGACATGTTTTCAGCCGGTCGATTCAGCAGTGCGATTCTGCCGGTCGATTCTGTCGACATCTCACCGTGATCACTTAGGTGGAGTGAACGACAAGTGAGCTGTCATGCTATTTTGTTTGTATGGTTTGACAGCTCACTTCACCTAAGCTTTCACTTCGACATGATTATAGAAGCCCACTGCTGTAAGCATGTCGAAGTGAACACTTAGGCGAAGTGAATGACAAGTGAGCAGTCAAACCATACAAACAAGATGGCATGACAGCTCACTTGTCGTTCACTCCACCTAAGTGATCGCGGTGAGATGTCAACAGAATCGACTGGCTGTAAAGATGTCGAAGCGAACACTTAAGTGTGGTATAATAGTCTTTGACTTAAGTGAAGTGTTCGTGTTGTCATTCATTCTTAGTTCAGCCTAATCGTAAGTCCGTAGCCTCTGTACTGTGATTCGGAGTAGAATACGCCATAAGCCAATCAATCGCGCAAGAGTGCTCAATATTCGTTTTTCGAATGTCAAACAATAGCAAAGCGATCCATCAAAGTCGAGTCAAAGTTCGCGGGATCATAATAATTATGATGTTGGTACTTTTTGTTTATGTTTCCAAGTCAATTTGGTGGTTGTTGTACGATTATATTGGACCTTGATAATATCGGCATTCGCTAGAACTTACAAAGGTTTTTCCAAGAAAGGTGTCCTTCTACAGTCAAATACATAATTAGGCCTTTTTTCTAATACCCATATTCCAAGTCACTTTGAAGGGCTTTTAGTAATCTTTTACTCGACTGTACTGACTACCGTAGTGACACCGGAAAAACCCTTGGTTAATGTAAATAAATAACGTAACTTTTGATTTGATTGTGTCGAATTTGTATAAAGTACTTAAAATAAAAGGCATAGACACAGAAGTGATATTAGCCGATGGTCTGAATAGGCTTGTGTCCTGAAAAAAATTAATTAGCCCGTCAGTTAGATTATCAAAAAATATTTGTCCCGTGTTTTTTCTTTTGTTACGGGAAGCAAAATTGACGAAGTTACGACGCTTTTAAAATTCTCAATACGTACACCTTCGCATAAGTTTTAGTGAGTCGTGACGTCACGAGCCCCCACTCCCGAGTTTTGATGCGTTTTATATTTGTTAATATTCATTGATTTACAATAAAAAAAAATACGTGTCCATTATTTTTCAATACTCTAACTGACGGACTAAATAGTTTTGCAATTTGTGGATGATGGAATCTAGCCTATTAAGAATTTGAATTTGTCTTGAGTGACTTTAGCCTGGTCACTTGTCTATGGCATTAAACATAATTTGAACCATTAAATTCATTAATTAAAACCGTTGTTTTTTTTAAACTGGATACCAGTCAGATCTACAACTACAAGCTAATTGGTTTCAGGAGCTAAACACCACTCGTTACTGCGTCGTAAATCTGAACGAGTAATCCGCTTGGATTCCCCGCACATAAAGCACCTGGTTTTTCTTACTGAGTCGTTCTTACTGCCACATGTTATTTATGTATGTAGGTACCATTTCAATTACGAGGACCTTGGTATAATTGATTAATTCAAGTGTCTAGAATTCGGTATATACCTACGTCTTTTGTCTATGATGTCTATTTTATAAATTTATTTCTTGTATTTAAAAGTACAACCTGAGAAACAGAATTTCTTTTCAGAGTCTGTGTTCCCCGACCTGGAGCTAATTTTATTCTTTTTCATGACATTCTTGCATAGACATAGTTTCACCTCATAGGCTCATAGATCAGATGGAGCTACGTGTATTATATTTTGATAACATTCTAACAATAACTGATTAGGTTACTTCGTAACATCGTCGACCAGATCATTGCTCACCGTCATGTAAGATAGCAGTCAAACGCGACAAAACAACTACAAAAAATGTTACTAGCTCTCTCGACATTTTTTTTTTTTTAAGCCTCTCTTAGTTCCCCAAAGATGTCGGGATCGGCAGTCAGTTTCCAATGTAACCAGTTACAGCCGCCATTAGTTCACATGGAGCGATTGTCTGCGTGACATCTTTAAATCGTTGATTCCACAATCCCTTAAGAACAGGGTCTGTAACCAGTGCGCCCTACCCGTAATGACTTACGTAGCGCGTAGAATCAGCATGCTCAAGTGGAAGTGGGCCGGCCATGTCTGCAGACGGACAGACGGTCGATGGAGCAGACATGTGATAAAGTGGAGACCGCGTATGGCGCGTATGTATGGGCTAACGTGGTGTGGGACGCCCTGCGGCAAGATGGATCGATGATTTAAAGAAGGTGGCTGGCAGCGGATGGATGCGGACTGCTCAGGACCGGAATGGTTGGCGCTCTTTGGGGGAAATTATGAAAATGAAGATGATTATCTTCTTCCGACCTCCACAACTTGCTCTGTTATAAAAAAAAATTCTTTATGGCACCAAGTCCCAATATTAAAATTAATCTATACCAATATTATAAAGCACAAGAGTTTGTTTGTTTGTTTGGTTGGTTGAACGCGCTAATCTCAGCAACTACTGGTCGGATTTGAAAAATTCTTTCAGTGTTATATAGCCGATTTTATCGAGGCTATATAACATCACGCTATGACCAATAGGAGCGGAGCAGTGATGAAAAATGTTACGCACACGACGTTGCACGGGTCAGCTAGTAAGTATTAAATAAAGACACAAATAATAAAGTTACAAATTATAACTTTATAACTAACAATTTAATTTAATTTAACTCAATTAAATATAATTATAATTCAATTCAATTTATTCTAATTATGATTATATGACTTATGATTTGGCCGACATGATAACCGATCCTTCATTCTCATTCTTGGTAGCATTTTGATGACAGATTAACATTTATCTCGGCAAAACCAAGATATACCAACGATAAAGATCGATCGACACTAGCTCATTGTACCCTAGGCGTCCTTGTAACAATACCCTAACAACCGTGTGAGTTCACGTCAACGAGGTAGTTTTTGCTCCTAGATTACTCTATCCGGCAAAAACGCTGTGAACTGTCTCCATAGTATCGAAGTTTGCGACACGATTGTTGAAGAAACTATGCTGGAGTGAGCTGGGAATAGTTGTGAGCTATACTTAAGGCTTAATAACATGGATAGCTGCTCGTGAAAGTGATAGAGGAGCTCGTGGCTAAATAATAACAGCCGCACGGGTAGATCTTCAAGGTTAAGCAACGCTCGCCGAGGTTGGTCTGTGTATGGGTGACCATTTTAACATATCGAGTTTCCTCCGTGCCTCGGAAAGCACGTTAAGCTGTTGGTCCCGGCTGTCATTTGGAGATCTTTGGCAGTCGTTACAATCAGAAGCCAGAAAATCTGACACTAGTCTTGCTAAGGAGTACCGTGCTACCCCGTTAATGGGTTGTGGAGGTCTGATAGGCAGCCACTTCACGTAAAATACTGGTATTCAGCTGAATCCGGTTTGACTGGAAGCCGACCCTAATATAGTTGGGAAAAGGCTAGGCAGATGAATAACATGGATAGCTGCTGCAAGCTACTGCACCCAGATGAACATACTTAACTTTAGGGTTTCTTAGGAGAATGTTCCTAATGAGGTTTCATTCGTAATGAGGAAGTATTCGCATAAAATACCAAAGGCATTTCAAATTTAATGGTTTAATATACTTACCTACTAAATATCAAACTCCCGTAAGTATGACGTACTTTTGGAAACTAATTTACTATTTTGTTATCTAGGTAGGCACACACTCCAATTAAAAAAAATTCTTAAAAACCTTTAAAACAAACTTCCTTGTTTAAAATACCTAACACACATTACTAACATTGAAAAACAAAACCACAATGTGCGACAGAAAAACTTCTACTTTGAAGTTTTTTTGTCTCTATGTGTAACTTACTTAGGTACTTTTTTTGTAGAGCTAGCATTCGCTCAGCATTTTCTGCTTCGTTCATTAGCGTTCGTTCATCTGACACGGCCATCTCTGGTTACTCAGGAACTATTTCCGCGCGAGAATATATTCAGACAAGTCCGCCTCGGAAACACTTAGCTAAATTGAGTTTGAAAGTAACGGAACGCGATAAAACATAAAATACAGCTATAACGAACCAATATGTAATGTACGTTTTAGAGGTTTTCACTTCAATTTGGAATTTCCTGAGTTAGTTTACCTATATTAAAAAAGTAGTAGGTATGTTGTGCTTAGAAACTGATGCGCACCTTATTATTGACATTGGTAGGTACATATATAAGTCATCACTCATCATCACCATATCAGACAATTGCCGTCCATTGCTGAACGTAAGTAAGCCTTGAAACTAAAGAGCGCCAACCATCCTGGATGAATTGGTTCGTTGTGTAAACACGTTCCGTTTTATTTACTCTAGAGCCCTTCTATTATCAGAAGTAGTGACAGCCACACTTAGATTTTTTTAAGTGTAGCAGTTCTGGAATATTGACAATTAAATTAGTTTTTTCTACGATCTATCATAATATAAAGTAATTTATTATCAATATTCAGAACATTTTTGCTAACGCTACTTGAAGAAAATCTGTAATTTTCGATTTATTTTGACAAAGTTCCATACCATTCTGATTGCGCGCGGATTATACAAGACGCATTACAGCAAATCATAGTACCCAGTCAGTACCTACCTAGACTTTTTTAAAGACTCCGCATCATATTCCTAACTGAACACGTCACAATATCTATGAAATAGAATAGTAGTGGGAAGTGCAGTAGCACTACCGTATAAATGAGCAATTTCACCAGCTCAGAAATGCTATAAAGATTTCAAGCCAATTAAGGTACTCGACTGCATTCATTTTGTAAAAGCTTGCTTAATTAATCTTGTTTTAGTTATTTCCTTTAGTCGTTCAGTCTATCCTGAACGCAGAACCGTTAAGCTACTATTGCTAAGTAGTTTTTTTTTTTTTTTTTTTTTACTTGGTATGGGTTTGCTCTTGACTCTAGTCTTCGCCTAAAGCCAATAAATAGATACGTAGTCTGAGGACACGTATTTATACCGAGCCGATTATTAGGTTTAAGACGACTTTTCATAATTTATGAGAACAACATAATTTAGGTGTAAAAATATCAGCGTCTGGCTAAATACTAGGCAGGTTATTCATAAATGCTTAAGATCAAACCAGAGTAATAAAGCGGCTGCCTATCTGTCCACAACAGTCCACAGTACTGCACCAGACTATTGTAACCACTAAGACATTGAAAGTATGGCCCGTGTTGAAGCGCCTTCAAACACCATGTAGATTTAAGACTAACTTATCACAATTCCACATTTCAGTGTGCCTCACCATTACATGGGCTGAAGCTCAGAATGGTCGAGGGCCGCAGCACCAGGATCACAACGGCCATGGGTGGGATATCCGGCTGGCAGTTCCAGGGGAACCCGGCAGTGACTATCCTACCCTGGGCGCGATACCAAGGACATCCTTCTCGTGCGCCGGCAGAGAACCAGGTAATTTTGTCAGAATTCTGTATTTTCGAAGATAGGGTGGCCTAAGGTAGTTTAGGTGGGCTCTAGCTGTCTAGGGCCCACCTAAACTACCTTAGGCCACTATCCCTGTGGATAGTATAAGACTCACACAATCACTCATCATGACAGAATTTCATCTTCTTAGGTATTTATTTAACCTTGGTTAGGTTCTTAAAACTTTGAGTCCTAATCTCTGTCTAAAATACAACCTTTCACAATTTCAGGCTACTACGCAGATTTAGAAGCCAACTGTCAAGTATTCAGAGTCTGCACCGTTGGGTCAACCTACGGCTTCCAATCCTTCCTATGCCCTAATGGAACCTTGTTCAACCAAGCAGTATTTGTTTGTGACTGGTGGATGAACGTCGACTGCCAGAACTCTCAACAGTTCTTCAATAACAACAACGAACAGTTTGAAAATCTTAGACTGGGGCCACAACTCATGAAAGACATAAAGAAAATGCTTACTCATCCGATGCTCAACCCTTATGACAAGACTGCAATGAAGAGTAATCTCATTGTCATGCAAGATTACAAGCCACCATCTGGACAATTGTTTCCAAACGGAGCTTTATTAGCAGGACCAGAACGAGCTCCAAATAACGTTTATGTTCCAGCAAAGCAAATACAGCAAAATCTCATTCAAGGCAATCCGAACGATTTCACATATTCAGCGTCAACACCTGATCCCAGATATGTCCCTGCACCATTTTACGCTAACTTTTTACCTTTGCAAAGAGATGCAGAAGTTTTCCAAAGGCAGAGACAAAACGGTCAATACATCGCTGGAAATAATATTCAGAACGCTAAAGTGCAAACAACACAAATATCACAGACAGGAAACCTCATTTCTAACGGACATGCGGGTAGATTTCAACAAAATGGAAACACAAACTTACATAATAACAATGGTTACTCACAAGCACAGGTACAAGCACCACGTCCGACACAAATCACGAATAACTTCTCCCAAAGACAAACAAACTCTGTAAGTAACCCGCAACCAGGCAATTCACAAAACGTCCAGAGAGGACAAGTCAACAAACAACGAGCACAGTACACAGAACCCAGAAGACTCCCTCAAACGAACAATGAAATTCAATTTGCAAAAATACAGAACAATCAAAATAATATTCAGGATAAACAACCATACACATACAGTACACCTGCAACCAATACACCACAATATTCGAATAATTTAAACAACCCAGCTGGTAGAGAATTAAAAGAAAACTTGGTAAGTACACTAAGAGACATTCCATCTACTGTTATTACAAAAACATTAACGTATAGTAGGCTTATACAGGAGCCGAAGGTTGGCAAACCAAAGTCCAGAATAACAGTGAAAACTTGGATTGTAAAGCCGACTAAATCTGCAAAGCTAATAGCGGAGCCTACTCCTTACACTTACGCGAGGCCCTCTGCACCATCACCACCATCTCCATCACCTACAGAAAGGCTTTTAAAAGAAAATACACCTTATGTATATGAGGTGCCGACCACTTCTCAAACTGAGAAAATAATTGCGACGGAATTAGAATCTGAACAAGAATCAGAGGAACCTTATGTTTATAACAGGCCTACTCCTTCTGCCAAGCAAGTACAAACAACTGAAATTCAAACTACACGTATTTTTATAGCCCCCACAACGTTGCCGACTCGTGCTACTTTTTCAGGACGAATTACGAATTTCCCGCAAACATCTCCGCTTCCCACAAAAGCATCTCGCCTGTATCTTACTCCTTCGCCATTCACATCAACTGCTCGATTCTATCTTCCTCCACCAAGAAACCCAACTACCCTACCTCGACTTTATTTACCACAAAATATTCAACAACCAGTGTACTATCAAAATGCTCAATTAAGAGCCTCACCTACTATTCCTACACCAACACGCCTGACTTTTAGTGAAAATCTGAATCAACCATCATTTTCTGTAACAAAACAGTCGCGCGTTAACACCAACCATCAGAACCTAACGTTTATTGATATTTTGACCAAAGAAAAACTCGATATTACTGTAAATGATATAGTAAAAGACACAGATGATATTTTGAAAACTGCTTCTCCTCCTCAATATAGTCAATATCAGAATCATAAAGAATTCAGATCCCTTGATTATCCAGATAATTACTTATCGTCAAGGACAACAACTGATAGTGGTGAAACTTTGACATCTCAAGTTCCAATACAAACTCCTACAGCGTCTACTAAAAGTTCTAGAATTGTAGCAACTCCTGCAACAAGTTTGCAGCCTCCTAACGAAAATTTTATATACCAAAATAATAACCAGCTTGCGAATTTGCCTTTCTATAAAGAAACTGGCATACCAAACACTATAGAACGAACAGTTTCAATCAAAATCACGATTCCAGAAAGAATTGCCGCATTTCTATTCAAAAATCGAAGTGATTCTGAATTTGATAAACTAGAAATACTTAACACTGGAAGCAGCAACTATTTGGTTATGAGCAACAACTTTATACCTAAGAAAAATGAATTTAATTTTATTCCAATCGCTAAACTAATTGGAAATCAAAACTCAAACAATCTTTCTGATTCACAGGCCCTCGTGTATTCGTTTTTGACTGACTCTATCAACGTGGCGAGAGAACACAACAACATTGCACAACGAGATATACAATCATCTACAGCATCACCTGCACTGGCACAATTTCAGAACCTGAACAACGAAAAACTGTCACAAATTACGAACCAGATATCACAATTGACATCATCACAATACTCTAGTAACAATCTCAACAGTTTTAGCACTAACGGAAATATTATTCCCGCCCAAAGAACGAATACTAATCTACTTAATCAATTTACAGGCAACGCAAAATACACAGATGGATCAAATCAGGCTCAACACACACAAACAAAACAACTAACACCTTCACAACAAAATCAAGGTAATTTTTACTCATCACGATTTCAAGTTCCTAATGCTCAGCAGAATCTTTTTAACAGTCAAAACCAACTTTACAGTGGTCAATTATATCAATGGTCTGTTCCAGATGTAACTAATCAAGTATACAACCGTCCAAGTCCTGCAAACCTCGTTAATCCCAGCAACAGCCAACAACAGACTACACAAATGTTCAGTGTACAGAGTAACACAAATCAAAATAGTGCGGTTGATAATATTAAGCAATCAAGTCCACAATTTGAAGTAGTTAAAGCAGAAACTGTGGCTTTGAATCCTGCCAAACTGCAACTCGAACCGCCTAATGAAGGAGAACAATTTGCTAGTCAAGAAACTCTTAATAGTTTGTTAAATAGTGAGAATGGCATATCCGCACATGTAGAAGACAAAATCGTAGGCACTATACCACATCCATTAGAAGACAACAAGGTACTCACATACAAGAAAGACCAATCCTACTACCTTTACACAAAACTGGAAGACAATACTATCGAACAGAATTCTCCAACAAACCAGCAGACCAATAGCAATACTCAACAAAATGCTAAACTAACACAGTCATCCAACGAAAATATGCCAAAAAATCTAGTGTCGTTCCAACTCATCCCCTCCGTAAGTTACGAGTTAGAAGACGAGAACGATCAACAAACATTTCTTAGTGCTTTTCAAATTGACGAGTTTGGTGCTCCTAGAGACATTGTTAGGCCGCAGAAAAATCAAAACAATAATCAAGCACAGCAAATCATGACGTCTAGCGTAGATTTCTCAGTTGAACACCCAACAACCCCTAAACAAAATGAGCAGTACAGAGTAAACCCACTGTACTCTGGACCATCTTCGTATACTGCTCCACAGTCATCAGTTGGTAGCTTAGGATCTAGACAGGTGGTACAAAATAACTTTAAATCTAGATTAGAAAATTTCGATAGCAGTAATAACAATGGTTACCCCAAAGAAAGGCCTGCGCGCCAATTTATTCCTACATACACGTACAATTGAAAAAAGTACCAATGAAAATGTCGAAGTGTACGGTGAATTTAGTACCTATACATAGTGTTCTGAGCGATGTAAATAAAAACTTAGATGTAGGTAGATAAGTAGGTAAAAAAAAGAAATATTTCGAGCCTTGACTGCAACCAAAAACGAGAGATTTCACAATATATTTGCTAAAATTAATTAAATACCTATGTTACTAAATATTAAGATATTCTTTCTAGGTTGAGATCGAATTTAAACTTAGTGGATACCTGATTTGTTGTAAATGATGTGTGATATATTATAGGAATATACATATTAAACGAATGAGGACTTTTATTTCTTCTTAACCATAGCAATGACATCCGTAACCGAACGGCGTTCACGGATTGAAAGAAAGACGACAATGTTGGCATCGTCGGTAGAACCTGGACGAGACAGGCATAGGAACGTGGGGTGAGACTGGCACAAGAAAAGAGAGTTAAAGGCCTATACTTAGCAGTGGGCAAAATCGGGCTACCTATGGATGATGATGATAGCAATAGGTATGGCGGTGGGGAGTTGAAGGAACTGCTGGATGGCCATCCAATGTTGTAGGGGCAAACTGGATGCGTAAAGCGTGTGTTATGGAGCAGCTTGGCAGAAGCCTAAATCCGAGCTGGTATAATAATAGCAGCCGGCCGATTTGTCGAAGTGAAGGCGTGGGTGAAGTGATCACGAAGTGAGCTGTCACACCATACAAACAAACCGTACCTAATGACGGCTCACTTGTCGTTCACTCCACCTAAGTGATCACGGCAAGATGTCAACAGAATAGACGGACTGCAGTGTTCAAGTTTTCGTGTCCGGATGTTGCTTGTCTACGTAGGTTACCTATTAATGGGGTTTTCATTGATCAACAAAATTCCAACTCTTAAAAACTTACCTACTCTTCAAAAAACAGCATCCTGTGATTTCTCCAATTCCAGTTTTGTTTTTATAAGAAACTTGAGGCCGCCCGCGACTTCGTCCGCGTATAAATTCTCGTTATTCCCGTGTAATCCCGATCCCTCGGGAACTCCGGGATAAAAAGCCTATGTGTTATTCTGGGTCTTCAGCTACCTACATACCAAATTTCATCGTAATCGGTTCCGCAGTGCAATTCTGTTAACATGTCGAAGTGAACACTTAGGCGGAGTGAACGACAAGTGAGCTGTCAAACCATACATACAAGATGGCATGACAGCAGTGCATTTCTGTTAACATGTCGAAGTGAACACTTAGACGAAGTGAACGACAAGTGAGCTGTCAAACCATACAAACAAGATGGAATGACAGCTCACTTGTTGTTCACTTCACCTTAGTGATCACGGTGAGATGTCAACAGAATCGACCGGCAGTAGTTGCGTGAAAGAGTAACAAACATCCATACATACTCACAAACTTTCCAAAAAAGGAGGATATTCTCTATTCAGAGGGTATTTTTTTAAACTGTATGTAAGTACACCAATTACTCCAAGGTTTCTGATCCGATTTGTGTGATTCTTTTTTAGTTCGATGCGGCGCTATTTAGTTCCGTTAAAGTTTATTTTGTTTGGTTCAGTAGTTTTTTTTATGAGCATTTTTGCTAAGGTATAATTTCAATCTCTGCGTAGACGAAGACGTCCAAGTATCACCACTTAAAAATAAAAGATAAAGTGTCTAATTTTAATAAACGTTTATAAGCAAGGCTTATTCTTAAACTTATCAGGAAAAGGCTAGGCCGATGTGAGTGTTTTGTTTTTTGTACAAAATCGCGTGTCACAGTGTTTGTTTTCGAACTCCTCCGAGACGGCTTGACCGATTTTTTGTTAAATATTTTGTGTAGGTGAAAATATGACCTATTATCAGGTCTACAGAATATACCTATACTTACAGGGAAATTTATATTCTGTAGACCTGATAATAGGTCATATTTTTTGATAAATTGGAACAAAACGTTTTCCCGGTCAGCTAGTATAATATATATAAAAAACGGTCAAGAGCGAGTCGGACACGCGCACCGAGGGTTCCGTACCATCATTAAAAACGTGTCATGTTTTTAAATTTTCTTCGGCAAGGCCGATTCTCGTAAGAGAATTTTAAAATTGCGGTGCATATTGCAGGTATCAGCGCCATCTCTTCTCCGATGGTGGGACAAGTGTAATTTTTATTGATCACTAGCTGTCCCCCGCGGCTTCGCTCCCGTCAACTGGCTACCCTGCAACTTTCTTGTTTTTTCTTTCATAAGAACCTTCTCCTGACAATAACAAATATAACAAAAAATAATTTGCGAAATCGGTTCAGCTGTTCTCGAGATTTGCGCATAGCAACACATTCAGCGATTCATTTTTATATTATAGATTTCTGAAAAAGTATGCTATTTACAGACATCATTTTATTTTTCCTGAAAACAATACATACACTTCTATCACATAAAATAATTTCAGATTTTCTCTATAATGCAAACTTCGGAGAAAACGGTTAATTTTTTTACATTTTATTTACTTTTATTGTCTTAGAAAATAAAATAAAATGTTTGTGCAAATAGCGCTCTGTCACATGATACCCCACATGCGCTAGTAGCTTCACTTCGAATTTTTAGAACCCCTTTCATTCACTGTTGGTCTGTTGCAGACTCAGACAAGGTCTAACGACCCTACATACACCCCATGTATGGAGTCGTTAGATCTTACTGGCCACACGATAAGAAGAAGAATGAATGTTCCTTCTAACATCACCCTCGAAAATTTGTGCACCTCGCCTAAAAACTGAGAGAGGGTAGAACGCAAGAGCGAGCGAAAGGAGCTCAAAAATTTACGCAAACTGGAATGATTTTCTTTTATTTTGATCATTCATACAAGACTGCAAGCAAGTAATTTTGATGAATTCACAGGTTGAATTATACAGAAAATATTGAAAACAACGAGAGTGTAGTGCAAGATCCCATCACATCACATCCCATCCCATCTCGGACGGGTTTTCGTCACCTGTTTAGGAGTGACTGTGTGAGCTGGTTGCCGGAATCGATTGAACGGAAAATCCTACTACCTAATATATATTTAAAATACGAAAGTTTGTGAGGATGAATAGATGGATGTTTGTTACTCTTTCACGTCAGAGCGCCTGAAAGGGTCTTTATTTGGCACAGAGGTAAATATAGTCTGGAATTACACATAGGCTTTATATATCCTGGAAGAATGTTCCCTCGGAATCACGCGGGCGAAGCCGCTGGCAGTAGCTAGTATTTAATAAAACCTCATTGGTTTTTATGTTTCTGAACGAAAAACGAATACAGCGCGAAAATTCGAATCACTGTCACTTTGAAAGAAAAGTTTTGTTACTATGGCAGCAAAAAGTTGTTTTGATTTCGTTGTTTTATTTACTTCTTGGATACCGCCAATGATAATATCGATCGGTTATAACTTTGGTCATATCTTTGTAGAAGTCAGTAATCATGTAAAAAATCAGTGAAACGGAATTGTAAAGTATAAATACCATAGTGACTTGCCAGGACCGAGTTTGAAGTAAAAGGTAATAAATAAATTATTAGGTCTTTCTGAGGAGAATATCATTATAGTAGTTTCTAATATAAATAGAGATAAGTAGAAGTCGGTACTCACAGCAATAAATAAAATATGTACAAATAACTTGATTCTACTCCAAAGGAACAAACATGACATCCGAACCAGAATCGGAACCGCCGAAGTCAGCGTCAGAAGAGACGCTCGACGATCTAGATGTCTTCATAGACGTATACAACGATCCAAGGGTACTATGGTTCAAGGAACGCGTCCTATCATTCATTGGCATAGACGATGACAGTCTCTTCTACAACATGTTAGATGAAGGAGACGCTAAGGCAATGTTTGCAAGATATATAACAGGGACGATAAAGCCCAATGAAATTGACCTGGACAAGAGAATGATGTACGTGTCTAAGGTGATTGTTGACAAGCTTATTCATGAAGATAAGGAGTTTACTGAATGGAGTAAGTTTACAGCTTACATTTTTACTATAAAAGTTATGGCTGATGTATTCTAATGAGTATTTATGTTATTTAAAGGAGGAATTGACATACTTACAAAATCAAATTCAACTGAGAGCCAGCGGGTCTAAAAAGGCCACTTTCGTAGAAACATATTAGGATCACAATATTAGCCATACAACATTCTGTCATTTTCACATCACGGTTCAAGGATGATTGGGTACTTTTCACAATTTCAGGTAGCTTGGCGCACTGGCTGATTCTAATAAAGTGGGCTTTAGACCCGCAGTACATTTTAAACATCAGTTTTACATAAAGACTGTAGTGGTCTCATATACACATAGTGAATGCCTCCTTCCCACAGAATATAATATCAATATGAGAGCTCCATCCTATTTTACTTGATCATTCAAAACTTTATTACAGGAATTATACCACCGCCGCCACCGCCACCGCCAAAGCATAAAAAGAAGCACAAAGGCAGAGCAAAGACACCGGAGCCTGCTCCAGAGCTTCCATCAGAACCAGAAATAGACAGTAAAAAGAGCGCAAAGAGTATGAAAAGCATGAAGAGTATGAAGAGCATGAAAAGTGTTAAAAGTATGAAAAGCAAACAAGGTATGTATTTTACAGTATGCTTGTTCAATGATGTTTCTCATTTAATTTAGGTCTAAAGAAGTTTATAGATCCGAAGGTCCTGTTGTGAGCATTAGTAATGGTAAGATAACATACCGGTAACTAATTGGTGCCCGCGGCTTTGCCCGCTTGACTAATTATACACTAAAATCTTCCTCGAGAACCATTCTATCCATTGGTGAAAACAGCATGAAAAACGGTGCAGTAGTTTTTGTGTTTGTTGTGAACTGAACATACAGACAGACGCGGAGGAATTTTATAATATTTAGTGATTGTGATTTTGTCAGAATTTCTTGTACTAAGTCTTTTGCAAGTCTTTTGATGCCAACAATGGTAGTAAGTATATAAGTTATTGTAATAATTTACTCTTTAATAAAAAAAGTCTAATTAAATAGGCACAGTATAAAGGTTTTCTGTCAGTGCTGCATTCTCCTGTAGGAAATGGCAAAAGTTTATGTATGTACTAGCTTTTGCCCGCGAATTCGTTCATACATATCCCGCTCTTTCCCGTTTCTGCCCATCGCCTTCCTCATGAACTTGGCAATCATAATTATACAAAACGAATTTTCCAAATCCGACTTCCAGTTCCAGAAATTAGCACATTCAAACAAACAAATAAACAAACTGTTCAGCTCTATAATATTAGTATAGCTTAGACCCTTATGTCTCATGATGACTATCCCTCACGTATTAGCTGCCAAAAATATCAGAGTTGTGCTCATTTGTATTGGAAATTAATTAAATAATTTGCTTTACAGATGAGAAACTTGCATCTACTGCTGGTAAGTAGTGGTCATCTCGTTACATTTTAGTAATATGTATTACTGTAAAAAAGTACAAAATTAATATAACTGTAAAAAAGTAAGAAAGCTTTTATGATTTTTGAGTTAAAATACAATACTGGCTGTTTGTGTATGTGAGATTATACGAATGTAAACGGTAAATGCAAATGTTTTTTATGCTACTAGAACCCTTGAATTTCTGAATTAGGAATGTAAAATTGTGTATTTTTCAAACTCTATAATAGCCAGAAAACCTGTCAAACAGATAGTCATTAGAGTAGGTTTAGAGAAATTGTAAAAACGGCCTTATTTCTTCATGCACAGAGGTGGATGTGGAAACTGCAGCAGGAATCTTGGAGGAGGATGAGAATATGGATGAACCTTCATCTCATGGCGACGTTCACCTTGTTGCCGAAGACACGTACTACTTCCCACCGCGTAAGTATGAACTTTTCAACCAAAAGACGAACGCTGCTATAGCAGTGTTCGACCTGGCAGAGGGGATCTCAGGGGTCTGTGTTCTCACAGGCCTACCCCCAAGTGTCGCCATAACGAAAGGTCCTGCGACAGGCCGGTCGTCTATGTGTGTGAAGTTTCAAATGTGCTGGATTCGAGGATGCACTTCTCTGTATTAGAGTTTTCCTTTTTTCCAAATACTCTTTCTGGCATCGCTCGACTATTAATCATTTTCACCTCGATAAATTATCAGAAAGGATCGATAAATTAACAGAAAATCTACATCAAATTTAATCCTACAACAAGTGGGTACCGGATAGAGCAGCGCCTTTATGTCGTCGTAGTAAGGGTGGTTTTTGAAGTACAAGTGTCACACCGAGAAAATGCTCAAAGAAACGACTTTTCTTAAAGCTATGAACTGAAATACCCTATTTTGCTGTTCGATATTAGCTGCAACTTTATGTCCATCAGAATAATCATAGAATTCAAGGTTTTATTTTTATTTTGATGGACATAAACTTCAAGATGGATTTTTTTCAGCACCCGAGGATTTTGATCCAGAAGTCGACGGAACTTTGGAATTTTATACCATCATCGTAAGAATAAAGTTTTTTATTTTTTTTTATAAAAGTAGAAGTTGTTTGGTGTTTATTTTAGTTAGTACCTTTAATTTCGTAGTAATACCGTTTTTTTCCACAAATATCGTACCTACACCTTAATGACGCAGTTGTAAGTAAAGCTGTTGTTGGATTTTCAACACTCAACTGCGTGCCGAAAGTTGAGAGAATCCAACAAAGCGCATTCATTAAGATATTTAGTAGATACGTCACAAAGTGCATTGTCATTGTTACACTCAAGTTCTAATTCATAGTTTAATATAATATGATGTTCACTCGAGTATACTAATGATCATTATGAAACTTTCTCATCCTTAGCGACCAGTCCCACGCGTGATCCAATACCCCAAGCTAACCGTCAACTTCGGCGCGATGACACCCCACATCGCGAACCGCAACCGCCGTTACTTATACTTCGTGAGGCAGACGCAAGATGGCGTGCTCATCGACGACTGCGAAAAGGTCATCAAGCTCAAGATGTCGGATTATTTCCTCACCGGACTCCTTACTGGCAGGGTGCTCATGACTCTTGGACAGCATTTGAAAGAAGTAAGCATAATACTAACTAATATTATAGATGCGAAAGTGAGTTGTTTCATTAATGCCTAAATCGCAAAACATTTTAGTATATCTAGAGATCCTTTTTTAAGGATATGACTCTTTCCTCTCTGGGGGAAATGGAAGGGAGTGTCAGACTCGTACTGAAAACCCACCTGTGTTCCTCCTATTGTCCTTCGCGTTCCAGGGCCGCGGTGACTTTTTCGAAGAAATTTCGCAACCCTGGCAGAGATCAGATTCTGGAGACATTTATATGCTTCTTTTTTTGCGAATTAAAAAAAAAACTTAAACGCGAGCGATGCTCTAGGAAAATCTTCGTGGGCCTATAATGTTGCCAGTGCCTTAATTCACCACGCTGATCTAGTACGTTTTGGTGGATGTCAAAGTCTTCGACTACCCGCCCGATTCCGGTGGGAGAGTGGTCGCGAACAAGGTGAGCGTTACCACCGCAAAAGAAGGATTAGCCAGTCTTATAAGGTGAGACTGTCCAGGATGTGCCGAGCGCTCGGTTCAGTTGAAAGCCTGATGGAACAAATTGCGCTACATGAAGAGGCTTCTTCTAGCGTTTTTTTTTTTTTAGCGTATCCCCTAAACTTATGTTTGGTAAGCTGTTTACTGAATGAACATTCTAATAAAAATCCTAATTGGTTGCAATAAAATTTGAATCGTTTAATGTTCCAAAACCTGATAAATACCTACCGTGAGTTTGTAAGAAAATAAAAAAACAGGCCAAGTGCGAATCGGACTCGCGCACCGAGGGTTCCGTACAAAACTAGGTAAATATTAGCCAAAGTTGCCATTTACGATTTATGACGTAATAAAAAAAAACTACTTACTAGATCTCGTTCAAACCAATTTTCGCTGGTAGTTTACATGGTAATATACATCATACTAGTTTTATCATTCTCTTATTTTAGAAGTTACAGGGGGGGACACATTTTACCACTTTGGAAGTGTCTCTCGCGCAAACTATTCAGTTTAAAAAAAATGATAGGTATTAGAAACCTCAATATCATTTTTGAAGACCTATCCAAAGATACCCCACAAGTATGGGATTGATGAAAAAAAAAATTGAGTTTCAGTTGTAGTAAGTATGGGGGGGACCCCCAAAATTAATTGTTTTTTTGTTTCTATTTTTGTATGAAAATCTTAATGCGGTTCACAGAATACATCTACTTACCAAGTTTCAACAGCATAGCTCTTATAGTTTCGGAGAAAAGTGGCTGTGACATACAGACGGACAGACAGACAGACAGACATGACGAATCTATAAGGGTTCCGTTTTTGCCATTTGGCTACAGAATCCTAAAAATGACTTCATGTGTTTTGTTGCTCTTAGGCCGCCATCCCGTTGTTCAAGAATCAGTTCCGTGAGATCACAGTGACACGTGAAGCGAGCAATGCAATGCTCTCGAGACAAGTCTCATTCGCCGGGGGTCATCATAAGATGGCGGACACAGGGTCACAGGTACGTGTACGAGTTTAATTTGACACATTAAGATGAATGTCGGAGAAGCTTTCTTAAAGTTCTTTGCAATAATGTGCCGTAAATTGCAGAAGGTTCGACTAACACGGAAGGAAGGTTATTGTTGTCGTTAAGGAAGGTCCTGTATAACTTTTTGAGTGTCAGAGACCAGGGACAACGCTCTACAAAGAGGAACTTTTTATAAAACTTGGTGTGCTCTATGGATGGACCGTATGTGGATAGTACAATGATGAAAAAGAGATAACGCTGAGTGTATTTTTATGATGAATCTCTTAAATATGGCTAGGTACTCTTGGCAAAAAAAAAGCTTTAATGTGAAGTATCTCTTGTCGAGGTCAGTCGGTGGGTAGATCCATAATATGACGAGAAACCTCACTGTTTATTTTTAATATATTATCCTGCTTAGCACAGCGATGTTTACACATTTAGCTGCTAACTTTTCTGATCTGTGTCTGGGTATGTCATTTAGCTTTGAGGAGAATCCATTGACCTCTCACTATAGTAGGTATGGTGAATCGGTTTTTAAGGGTTGGAACATCATTCCTCCTCAGTCTTGAGTATATAATACTACCAGTGCCAGTGAGGTTTGTTGCTAAAGCATTTTTACATGTTCTGATAGCTTGTTTTGGTATTTCAGACTTCAGATGGATATTTCTTGTTTAACTGATGTGAGATTTAGATCTTGCAGGATGTATTTGTTACTGATACATTTCGGAATATTGAACATGGATCCATGGAAACCTCACTGTGCCTCGGAAAGCACGAGGCCGTTGATCCTGGTTGTCATTTGTAGCCAGGTATTAGGGTGCGTTTCCATCAGACATGTCAAAGGATGCGAAGCAAGGGATGTGTTTGTTAAGAACCAATAGAATCGCTTGCGCTGAGTGAAGCTAGGTAATTGAAGCGTTTCTATTAGTTCTTATGCCCTCCTAAACACTAGCGGTTGAACATCGTTATTAACACACAAAATATGTTTTGCCCAGGTTAATTATCTCAGACCTTCGGACTATAGAAGAATGTCTAACATAGCTAGAGGAGAAAATGCTGAAAGAAGGTCAGTAGCCAGTAGTAGCTTATTATATTAGTGACTATGGTAGGCGTCAGCCAAATGTACAATAACGGTCAGTGACCTACATACATTTATTGACTTTCTTATTATCAAAACAGAAATAAAGACAAAACTGTCCTGAATCGATTTCTGTCGTGATCCTTGACATTCTCTAGTAATGAAATTATCCTAATTTATTGTTCGGGTATCTACGAAATGAATAAGGGAAATGTAAATGTACTTTATTGCAAGGTTATCTGCCGCCTACCGTAGAGATAAGTAGAAAATTATTTATTCTACTCAAATATATAATTACGGGAAAAAAGTGAGTTTGTGGACAGTGGTACCGGAGATGGTCGTAATAAAAGACTACGAAAGAGGATAGACCGATATGTCTGCCAATAACATCCCACCCGCAAGATCTTCAGTTACCTACTCCCTGATCATGATGCTTGCAAAAGTGCCGAAATATCGGAAACTCTTAAATAAAAAGGTACATGGTTGGTAGCAATCCCGATATTAACTATTCTAATGTTATCGACCATGAAAGTTTAAAATAACATATATGTAGTTACAAAACGTGTTTATATGATATCTTAGTGTGATGGGAGCTATAAGGGTCTTATCGCTACACTGATATTTGACTGACAGCCTTTACTTAGATGTACTGAAAGAACTTAAATAAAAAGGGCTATTTAAATTATTACATAAAATTATATACACAGCATTAATTTTGCAATGATCAGCCATTTTCTTTCAGGCATCAGATAATATCAATCAAAGACACGATTTATAAAAAAAACAACACATTTTTTTATTTTTATTTGTGATGGGTTTGCTCTTGACCTTAGTCTTGGTCAGAAATGACAGAGACAAAGTCTATGATGGAGCGAGCTTACCCAGTTACACTTTGCCAGTTATGCGACCAGAAAGTTTACTTTTAGTCCTTTCTCTGTCTATGGTTTTAATAAACGTAACAATTATTAATTACAGGATGAAGAACATGCGCTCAGTCCCAGAAGAGTCGCCTTCATTCTTCATGGGTTCAGCATCAGGCGACAGAGACTCGGTACGTACCTACTTCTTATACAAAAACAAAATAGCTTATGTACAAACGCCAGCACATCAAACTACAACAAATGTATTTAATATATTTCCAACTTTATCGCTAAAGCATGAGGTTCAAATGTATTTAAAATATTTTCAACTTTATCGCTAAAGCTGAGGTTCAAATATATTGAATTTATTTTCAACTTTATCGCTAAAGCATTAGGTCCAATGTTGGATTTGACAGTTTCGGGTACCTTAGTGTGCTGCCGTTTGTACAATGGCGAACTTTACCCAGCATTGGGTTTGCCATTCGTGATTCGGTTTCTGCATTCTTGCCACTTGGATTCCTGGCTGACGCAAGCAATTATTCAAAATTATATATTAATTATATATTAATGCGTATTTGATTCGGCTAACATAAAATTACCTTATTGCTATTCCACCAACTCGCATTAAGCGCTTCCAAGCGAAGCAAGTCTTTCATAATGCGCACCGCAAATGAGTGGAACTCTCTGCCTGCGTCTGTTTCCGATCGCTTACAAGCCTAATTTTTAAAAGTTAAGAGTGAACAGGCTACTTCTGGGTAAGCTCGCACTATCGTAGACTTTGTCTCTGTCATCCTTGAACTAAGTAGACTATTCGATAGATAGAATCAGAGTCAAGAGCAAACCCATTTCAAGTAAAAAAATAAATAAAATCTAAATTCAAGTGACGTACTTGTGTTTTTTTAACTGTATTTTCAGCAAGGGTCTGCTCAAACCTAGACACATTTTTGTCTTGTGTCGGATACAAGCTACCAATGAATATAACAGCCAATCCCTTTTTTTGCCTGCGCATACGTTACAGGAAACAACAACTACGGTTTCCTGTTATGGTGTGCCGTTTCGGCAAAAACAGTGTCTACGTATGCGCAGTCCTTTCGGGGCCATCATCACGAGCGACTGAGCGAATCGCGGCGAATTGGCGTTTTTTCACTCGTCACGACACTTGACACGTTCTTAGAGTTGTTATAGAAATACGTGGCACGATGATAATATCGCTGCGATTCTCTCGCTCTTGGAGACCCGCGTCCCTTAGGGTCAGCTCACAGTGACACAAAGTAATAACAAAATAGAGTAAGAGCAGTCTGTATTTGGCTTTTAATTTTATTTAATGTTCTTAGGACGCACCGTTTTCATTCGCCACTTTCAGTGACTCTGCAGAAGACAAGTCTTCGGCTCACGAAGTCGTCACAGACATAGAAAATCTCGTTGGAATCGTGAATTGGTTGGTATACCTACTCAAGTTAATAGAACATGTTTTTGTTACATTGATGCTCGGTTTCTGGGGTACTTTATCGATCGTTTATCTGTCCGTTAACCCTTTTTGTCTTAATGCCATGTTAGTTAGTGTTTAGCGAGTAGATGATTGACCGATAAAGTAGCTCAGAAACCGGTAGTTATTTTCCGACTATAATCAATGTCGTGGTGTCGCATTGTGCTCTGTTTTCTTCCATATTAAAGTTTTTGGCTAGTGAGAGGCTTAAAAATATAAGTGATCTGAAATCGATAAACTTAACCGGCCGTGTCCAGAGAGGCTTTTATTTTTCTGAATTGTGCCTATACGCCTTTGCCTTCCTCATGATTGTGGCTATCATATACAAAAAAAAAATTCCAAATCCGACTGATGGTTCCAGAGGTAAGCGCGTTAAAACAACCTCTTCAGCTTTTAGATTGAGCAGTTACCCTCCAGACATCAACCGTCTGTAAGGTATGATGACTTTACTCTTTACTACATCTACGTATTAAGCTAAACTAAGTCTATTCCGTGGTGTTCAAGCCACCTTCTATTGTGTATTTAATAAGGTCCTGTCGACCGATATTATTGTGTGTACTAACTACAGTAACTACCATTATTATTACTTTAAGCCCTGTTCCGAATACTTCTAAAAATATTTTTTAATCAATCACATCTTAACACGCTGAACGGAATTGGATGAAGCATAGAATACTTTGTTCCTTATAATATTTTTAAACGAAAGCCGCTGGCCGAAGCTGGCAGTAAAAAAAAAACTTTCTTTCAGGACCATACAACACATAGAAGGTGAGATCCAGCTCCCGATGCCGATCATCCCGATGTTGTGTGACGAGCGCACCACCACGGTGGAGATCGTGGACCAGGAGCTGGTGGCGCAGCTGGAGGAAGCCGTCACCATGTGGCAGAAGCACATCGACAGCACCATCTCCGCCTGCTTGGGCAAGGTACGGCTGTGAATATATGTATAAGGTCTCCTTTTTTGTATGTGTTTATTAGCTGTAAGTCCTCCATGTACTAAACTAAACTAAATAAATAAATAAATAAATATAAACATACAGCACATAGAGTCAATTGCCGATGTTGTGTGACGAGCGCACATTGCCCTCGTTGTAATAATATTTAAAATCAATTAACACAACAATTAATTCCTGAAGAGTATCGAAGCGATAGGTAACGCGGAGGAATGCGAATGTGCGAGCATGAGCGCTACTCTGTGCGTATCCGCTTCCTGTCCTAAACGTTTGGACTTTGGAAAATTGCAAAACGAATTGCGATTACGAAGGTATGTCGAGTAAGTGCAGTCTAGTTCATACTCCTGCATCCGCACGCATTCACGGCTCATTTTACCAATTTGTGAAAAGAAGTAGATTTTAAAAATATTACACGTTTATTTTTAATTTCAAACAGCAGTACTGGCCTAATAGTAGCCTCACAACTTACGGTTCGTGAATTCGAACCGAGATATACCGAAAAAACTGTCATATATGTCATTGAACCAAAAATAAGTCCACCCTCATGCTAGAATTCGTCTTATTTGACATGAGCTGTACCTAGGATTCCTGTATGTGAGAACTAGAGGAGGCCTGTGTCCCAGAAGTCTTAGTAAGACTTTGCTTTAGGTTTCCCTTGCTCTGAGGGTAAGAAAAATCTAAGAAAAAGAAAAAGTTTTATGCGGTCTCCAACTGACTTTTAGCTTTATATCTGAAAAGAGTATAGCTACATCTATGCCGCTATGTTAGAACTACAGAGTAAGGCGCGAGCGGCAAGTTTTCCACACAGGGTGACAAGTTTAAACATAGACAGATGGCGCCACATTACTTTGCATAGTGAAAATAATGTAGACCGAGAAATTTACCCCTGAATTTTAATGCCTTTAATGAAAACAATGGTGACCTGCTTTATTATGCTGCAGCGCTGTAACGTGAGGGTTCGATTCGCAGTTCGAGCAAAAACGTGTGTTTTCATTAGGAATTGCTCTGTGACAGCTCGGAGTTTGGAAGTTGATGGCTCTCTCGCGTCGGATTACCGTCCCATCGGACTATGAGAGTGACGGAAGAGAAAGGACACTATAATATCTCCTGCGTAGATAGGTACTTGGGTAATCTCTGTTGAGGTTAGCCGCCATGGCCAAGATCGGTCAGGAGGACTACTAACATCCAAAGACAGCTTTGAAAACCCTCACTTGCGAACGATACGTTCATTTCAACATCAACGCTACTTTTCTTTGACCAAAGTATTAACTTTTTAATCAATTACCAGACTCGGGAAGGCGACGGTCCGGTGGCAGAATACAAATACTGGCGCGAGCGAGACGCAGAGATATCACTGTTAGTCGAGCAGCTCAAGCAACCGATGGTGGTCAAGATACTCAACCTGCTGAAGAAAGTCAAGTCTCCTTTTCTCGATGTACTGTTATTACTTAATTCGCTCCAAAAGAATGTACTGTTTAGATCAGCGGGTCTGAAACGCCACTTTAGCAGAATCAGAAAGCACATCAAGCTATCAGTCACTGTAAAATTTTCCCAATCAATTTTGAACCTAATGCTTTAACGATACAGATGAAAATGAAATTGGACAGATTGTTGTATGATTAATGTTATGATTCTATTAAAGTCGCCTTTTTAGATCGGCTTATGTTTAACTTACCACCAGATATAGTATCATTTAACAGACAAAAATAGCAAATGATCACCAAAATTAAACCCGCATTTTAATGTAAACTTATAACCAAAGTTATAACATCTTGCAATACTATTTAAGCAAACCAACTCCAAAAAAATTATTCTAACCCAAAAATAGTTGTGAACACCAAATTTATTAACCACATTTTAATTAATTTATTTAATATAAGATACGCAAAAAAATAACATCTCATCCGATTAAACCAAATGATTTACCAACAATAGAAGGGATCTAACTTTTTTTTTTTTACGGGGGGATATCCTCATGGATGTCCTCCACCCTGGGGCGGGCGGAGGGGTCTGTCAGACTTACTGACTAAAACCACCCCGGTGTTCCATCTCTCACCTACGCCAGGGATCGCGGGAACTAAACCGACTTCCGTAATCCCCGGTTCGGCCCGCCTCTGCGGGCCACCTCGAGTCAGCGGAGGGAGTGAGGTGCTTGACTCCCCTCGCGACGTCAAAGAGGGGCGCACGGGAACACCACGCGCCGCCACCTCGGGTCCGGATGAATGGGGGGCGACGGACAAAGGGATCTAACCTAACCTAACCCACATGTTTCACGAACCATAGAGGGGATCTGACGCAGAAACGTTACTATAGAATTTGAACATTATACTAACTAAATATTATACTAACTGAATATTAATTTACTCGCTAAGATTTAGTGATCATTTACTACATTTGGTGTTCGAATACAATTTGAAGTGCAGTCGTGACTAAAATAGCTAGTACTATTGTAATTTTAGACTTTATTTTTCTGGTGTTAAGTATATATTTTTGGTAAAAGAACTAAGGGCATACAAAGCATTTTATGGTGGTAATTATATTTAACCCCTTTTAGATCCACAGGCAAGAAATATGTGTGCTAGAAATGTTGTGTGTCGACTCGTTGAGCTCCTTAAGTGTTGAGCAATTCTGAGCGATGTCTTTTGCAAATGTTCCGCTTGCATAGACAGGTTTACTCAAACTCTTCCACCAACTTAGTTAAGTAAATAAAGAAAAAACCTATTAATGGTGGGGGAAACACAGAACCAATAGTAATGACGTTTGACGACCTTTATCAATCAGCAAAAATAGTTTCCCTGTAATAAATGATTGATTATGGTTTTTCTTTAAATCTATCAGGCATATGTTTCTTTTTCTAGGAATTCAACAAATACAAAGGAGGACTAGTAGAGCAATACAATATGGCGAGTGACAATCTGAAGTTCCTCTCCACTTTGATGCGTTTCTTTACTGTAAGTATTGTTTTTATAATGATTTGTTTAAGCTTATCTGGACAATTTAACTGAATGGAGAATTTTATGTCCAGCAGTGGACTGCTTCATTCTGATGACAACTGGCTCCTAGAGGTAGCGTTGTACCTGAAATTTCTTGAGCGAGGATTTTTCCAATGTGGCTAGACGAATAGCTATACTATTTGGAGAGGTAATCTCCAACAGTGGACTGTTGTGCATTAGTGATTTTGACTTTTAAAGGCTTTTTAGTGCCTACATCACTTAGGGGTATCCTTTTTTTAGGGGAATTTATCAAATGACTGCTCCCGCTCCGAGCGGAGCAGAAGAGAGTGTCAGACTCTTAGGGCCCTTTTCCTGTCATGCGTGTGTTTGCCCGCGCGCGGATCTGGTCTGCATGCAGGCTGCCCGCATCCTATCATTTCATACATGTTTTTCCTATCATGCGGGCTGAACAGCGCGGAATGCGGATTGGCTGCGGGCGCACTACCCCCGTGCGTGCTAACCAGAGGCAGGTAGCGTTCTTCTGTCTTCAGTGTTGTTTGTCAAAATAAATCTTTGTCCTTCGTGAGGCCAGGAGCATGCTATCACCCGCATGCGGACCACATCCGCGCGCGGCCGAAAGCACGCATGACAGGAAAAGGAACCTAACTGACTACAATCCACCCGTGTTCCTCCAAATGCCCTTTGCGTTCTAAGACTGCGAATGACAACCCTGCCTGATATAGTAATACGAGTATCCTTTCAGGTCATAGAAGACGACTCAACGCTACCTCAAGTGATAGAGATCCTCCCTGAAATGGTGGAGAGTATCTACATGATGTGGGTTTTGTCCAAAGGGTACCGCTCCGATGATACCATGGTACCCCTGCTGTCTAGGATCTCCTGGGCTCTGAATAACAAGCTGGAGAAAATCCTTGACGTTCATAAGCTTTTTGAGTGAGTATTAAAAGTGTTGACTTATCCTGACAAAGCCAGTAGGGAATGACGGTTTTTGTCCCTCAAAATTACTTCGTATTCGATTTCTTACAGAATCTACCACTCTTGGCGCAAAATATGCTCAGTAATGTTGGTTTTCTTGCATATCTTTTTTAATCCCTAAATCTGATGTAATTATACTAGAAGTTAGTTTTCACTGTAGTAGTATATGACGGCTTTACAAAAAGCGCCGTTCAGCGCTCACCGTCTATTGACTACTAAAGAGCTGGCTCAAGCCTAGAATAAAATAAAAATCTGTTTTATGCTTGTGGCGAGAAGGGCTATCTTCTCGGCGTAGGCTATTCTATACCCAAGGCCTCTTACCGACTTTGTTTAGTGAAAACCGTGCTGCTTTACATTTACTCAGACCCTCGTCCCTAAGCTACAGATAACTAACTTTTTCAGCAAAACCAACGAAGAAGTCTTATCCCTGGCTCGAGATGGACAGAAAATAATGGAGATGTGGCACACCTTATACAAAGATACTCGACGAAGTATAGAGCTGAGTAACAAGGGCGCGCGTTGGGAGTTCGACCAACCGCTGTTGTTCACGCAGACTGACTATATGGGCACTGTTGCTAGGGACCTGGGAGACGTGGTGCAGGTAGATATCAACTCTATAATATTGCAATAGGGTAGTTAGTCCTTTGCACTGTTAATGGGCACCCGGGTGATGAGGTGGAGGTAAATAAACGCTATGTGTATCGCTATTAGGTAGCTCGACCCTTGTAATAAGAGAGCAAGCTGGGAGTTCGACCAGCCGCTGTTGTTCATGCATACTGACTATATGGCCTAGGGATATTGATTCTAGGTCTATGATAATAGGGTTGCTAGTCCTTTGGCACTTTTAGTGGGAACCTGAGTGATGAGGTGGTGGTAAATATCAGCGCTATGTTTCTATCGATTTTGTTTACGAAAATTGACTATACGGGCACTTGTAATCAATTAGTAAAACACTGGCACTTTAAACAAGTGTTTCTGCCAAAAACATATTAATTTTGGCTGGGTCGATTTTAGTTGAAAATTAATCTACCTCGTGCTGTCGACTATGACAGATAATATCATTAAAAAAACCGGAGGCCTTTCACAAAGAGAAAGTGCGAACGTTTTTAGCCGATTATGCTTCTTTCCCAAACCTTTAATGTATTCAGCTTTATTTTCCTACAGGTCCTCATAGACTTCGAGCGCATATTCGGCCTAGAACTCAAATCGATCATCAGCGATCCGACACAGATCGACGATGTGCGCAAGCGCGTCAAAAACCTCGTCTATCCGATCAGAACGATCGACTTCAGCTTGTTCGTGTTCGATAACAAGGAGAACTGGGACGTTATCATGGGGGACTTCTGGGCAGAAGTCAGGTATCTGGAGGAAGAGGCCAAGAATTATATCAATCAGTGTTTCGGGAATTTGAGGTGAGTTCGTGTGTAATATTTTCAATTTGGTGGTTATCAAATGCGCATGTCACATGTGTGCATTTGGGCGCTTGTGACTAAGTACTGTAATATGCAAAAATACTTGAACGAAAGGGCCTACATTTATTTACTTATATTTACATACAGGATGAAATTTTTAAATTCTGCTTGGATAGCCAAATCCGGCACTATGAGGAATATCGAAAAATAGTTAAAGAAGCCTCGAGCTCGATTTTGATGAAAACTAAAACTGGATTTTTGTAAAATTGTATTCCTAGCCCACCACCATCGCACCACACCAACACACACCATCACATCAAATACACAACACTTTCGGATGAGGGTAGATGACTAAAAAAATCTTATTAGTCAGTCAGTTAGATTATCAAAAAATATTTGACCCATTTTTTTCTTTTGTTACGGGAACCAAAATTAACGAAGTTACGACGCTTTTAAAATTCTCAATACGTCTCACCTTCGCATAATAATATATTTACTGAGTCATGACGTCACGAGCCCCCACTCGCGAGTTTTGATGCGTGTTATCTTTGTCAAAATTCATTGATTTACAAAAACAAATAATACGTGTCCATTATTTTTCAATACTCTAACTGACGGACTAAATAGTTTTGCAATTTGTGGATGATGGAATCTAGCCTATTGTTTTCATTTCGATTCCTGGCTAGGAATACAATTTCTGATTCAGCTGCCTAACGAGAGCCTCCTTAGGTGTTTAACTATACAATTATTATTATTATCATCGATTTACCCCTCTAGATCTGCAGAAGAAGCGCTGACCGTATTGTTGAAGTTCCTCGACTTTGACATTCGCGAGTCGATGAAGAAGCAGCTAGCTACCAAGTTCGACCTCGTCATGAGGCAGTTCATCAAGGAGATCACTTCTATTGAAGATAAGTTCACTGTGAGTACCTAAATCCTTCTTATTTTCGTGTCGATTGACTCTTACTAAATTTCGTTCGACCAATGTTGAGCAACCTGTACAGCTCTATCTTTGACCTCGTTCAAATCTTGGGTGGTATGCATAACGGGCAATTAAGGAAGTGAACATGTCCTGTGAAAGGACTCCGCACTGGCACTGCGTTTTTTGGGATGGAAACCTGAATATTATGAAGTAATGACTATCGCGTTATGTAGTATAGGAGCTCGTGGCCAAATAAACAGCGGCTCGGGTCGATCTTGGTTAAGCCACGCTTCCCGAGGTCTGTCTGTGGATGGGTGACCATCTTAAGGCCGTACCCTGACCAAATAACCTTGAGCATTTTTTCCCTCAATAACAGCGCAAGAGATACAATAGCGAATACGCTCAAAATGTTGAATAAATTCGTTATAAAATCTAATTTTGGTCGTTTGAAAAAAATACTTCTACCAAAATGATCATAATTAAATTGCCTATCCATTAGTGTAAGTACAAAATCAAAATAATCGTTAGTTTTCGAGAAGATGCATGTTTTCAGTATTTTTTTCTCATTTCTGTGGTTTCGTTGTGAGGAGATTACTTAAACAATATACTTAGTAATAAAAAATAAAATCTACCATTTTGAAGCCAAGATTATGTAGAAATTTAATGTATTTTTTATTAGTTGATATTTCTTTTGGATAAAGAGTAGATAGCTCCAAAAAACTGCACAAAAAACGGCTAGCGCTGCGTTTTGCTCGGGGACGCGCCTTAACATACCGAGACTATCCGGTGATTTAATACCTTACGCACACAGATGTACAGAGGCGGACTTACCTTAGACATTTTCTACCAGTCAACCTTTGGATGATTCAGAGAATAATACGAGTAGTAGTAGCTACTATCTACATTCAGAGGGCCAATTATTCTACTAATTTTTAAACAATTTTTGCATTCGCATGTCAATCGCAAACGCAAAAATGATTTTTGACAGTTTGAGATTGAGACAGTTTGTCATGTGATACAGAGCTCGCAGCCCATTCAAATATAGCTTGTTCAATTTAGGATATTTTTCTTTCAGCATGCTTAAAAAGAAGCGCCTACCGTCTTTCGCGAAAAAGCAAACTAATTACAAGTCATCCATAACCTTTATTTTGTTGTAGCGTTTTCGCAAAAACCCGCCTCTTTTGCGCAACCATCCACCGGTGGCTGGCTCCATCTACTGGGCGAGAGCGCTCTTCAACAAGATGAAACAACCTATCATGAAGTTTCAGAAGGTACTCTATTTCAATAAACTATCAAATTCAAGCCGTCATTGTTCCGTTCTGAATAGGTTCCACATATATAACCCGTCTACTTTCAAAGCAGGCCTGAAGACGCTCGCTCTATCATAGACCTCATCCGTTGCTTTCCACAAGGCGTGATCGAGATCAAGAGCAAGTCCGTTCCTTAAAAAAAGGGATATTGCTATTCGTCCTATTTATTTCCATCTCTCTTTTGCAGATAACATTTGTCATAGCAGGGCCCCAGATCTTCATCACTACATATTATAAAACAAAGTGCTCCGCCGCGTCTGCCTGTCTGTTCGCGATAAACTCGAAAACTACTGCACCGATTTTCATGCTGTTTTAACCAATGGATAGAGTGGTTACTGAGGGAGGTTTTAGCATATAATTTCTCAAGCGGGCGAAGTAATAATATAATATATTTAATATATTTTATTTCTCAAAAAGTACACAAATTACCGGTGACACGTTTTAAAGATCAGTATGACTAGGTACAAAAAAAACATGATCAATGACCCCCATGCTAGGAAAACCTGTGTTATGGGAGTCATCCATCCATCCATTTGGCACATCAAGAATTGGGACGACCTAATAAGTAATGTGCACTTTATCAATTAAAAAAATATAGACTATAAACTAGGTTAGTATTATTTGGAGATTGGGAAGGGAAGATCAAGTAAAAGGAAAATCTTAATTGTCATGAACCTGTTGTGTGTCGGGTGTGATGTGTATATGGTGTGTGTGAGTGTGTGTGTGTGTGTGGGATTTCCTAAGGCTTAAGTAGCTCCTCTGTTTGGTCATAGTTTAGGGTGAGCAGGAATTCCTTTACCTTGCATTTGCATTGGTTCGTGCTTAACTTATGAATATCCAGTTTGTTGTGGAGTTTGTTGTACGTTAATGCAGTTAAGTAACTGTTATGTCGACGTGCGAAGGTAGCGAGAATAATAATTCATCGTCATTACCTTGCCCTTATTTAAGGCACTGCTATATACATCATCAACGATTCAATAAACAGTCGCAATCGTATTCTAAATTACAAAAAAAAATGCATAAACAGAATAGTGAAACCGTAAAAAATATTAACGCAAATATAATTATGTCCCTTGATCTTGTCTGTCTATCCAGCTAGTTATTCTAATGCAATGCATTCAAGAATCAATTTTCACGCCCAACAATGGACTAAAGATTTCTTATTAAAACACAGTGATCTGTTGAGCCTGTAGTATCCTTTGCCATATCTGACCAATCCTTTCGGTAGGAATCTTAGGGACTAATCACACTTATTCAGCTCCATTCGCGTTTCGCTGGACGATTTTGGTCACACTTATACAGTTCTCCTTCTATCAGCCGCGTAAAGCGTCGTAAGAATGAGAAGGCGTCAGCGGCAGAACAGCGCTGAACTTCATCTATAGCACTCGCATGATAATAATACATTTGTCCTCATTTTATACTGTTTGCCGCGAAATTTTGAATAGATGCGGAAAGCTGAACGGGATGCGTACGCGTCTCCAAACAAAATCGTTGTTTTCTATGGGCATAAGCTGAATAGAGCTGAATAAGTGTGAATAGTTCCTTAATCTTCACGCCATCTCCTCTTGGGGATCTTTTTCGTTACAAAAAAATATTTTTTTCTGTTACTCCCAAATCCTCCCAGATACCAGAACTAAACGACTGCGAACAAAAGAAGGAAGCCTTCAAGCAGTACAAAGCCTTTTCCAAAGCCATCAAGGAGTACGAAGACGCCAAGTTTAAGGAGTGGGTGCAAGGAGCAGCACACTTCGTGGACAACATGATGAAGAAGAATGTGCTGAAGGTGGAGTTTATAAAGGAGCCGGGTATGTTTATTGTTTTTCGCACGTGCAGATGTTATGTCATGCAAACTCATCCTAAAATAAGTAATTAATGCCCGGGGTGTTATAATGAAATTCAGTGCAATATTATTTCCTGGAAGTCAATAATATTTCAAGTCAAATTAGAACTCAACTTGGAGATCGTCGGGTACCACTCGCGGCCAGCCTTTTCATGACTTGCGAACAATTTTCTCGCGTGTTGTCTTAAGTGTTTAAAGTACAATAAGGTCCCCTAGAGTCTTTGGCTCGGGTTGTTAGCTTGAATCTCTCGCTGCATTCAGGATTCTTGTAGTACTCATTAGTTTTGGTATTTAATATGACGCCAGTGACACTTATGTCACTGGCGTTCAATCAATATTTGTGATAACTCAGCTTTCAGAGTACCAATTCTACTACTTTTCAAATTCGCATCGCAATTGCAATGTGTCAAAAATTTATGGAAATTAAGGCTTTTTGACTGTTTGCGATTGACATGCGAATGCGAAAGTTAAAGCAGTATCTTATACTGCTTTATCCCCTCGGTGCATAATATACTATTATTCCGCAACTTAATTCTGCCTCACTCTTTCCATTATCGGACTGCCAGACATATGGCAATGCGCCTCCGGTGCTTGGTGGACATCCTACCCAAATACACCAAGCGTTTTAGGAAAACTATAATTGTGCGAACAGCTATAATGTGGAATTTCCCCCCGGAATCTGTGTTGCCTGATAGCTATAACCTGGAAGTCTTTAACTAAAGAGTGAATAGGTTTCTTCTTGGCATGCGTGCTCTGTCGTCGATCACATCATCGCTCTCCTTCAGGTGAGACTGTGGTCAATCGCGAGCATATCTATACTAATATTATAAAGCAGAAGAGTTTGTTTGTTTGTTTGATTGATTGAACGCGCTAATCTCAGCTGGGCGACTACTGGGTCGAACTGAAAATAATCTTTTTGTCTTGGATAGTCCATTTATCGAGGAAGGCTATATAACATCACGCTATGATCAATAGGTTCGGAGCAGCAATAAGAATTGTTGCAAGCGGGAAAAAAGCTTCCGTTGCGTGCGCTGCGTAAACGGTTTAAGTTACGCAAAAATGGCATTACGAAAGTATTCCTCTTTAAAAGATCAAAAAAAATCCTCAACAACATATGTCTATCCCTTAAGATTAACTCACTACCTAACCCTTTTTATAGAAACCAAATTTGTTCTAAAATGATGCATTATTTGCGAGGAAGTTTTTATTAACATGGTATTAATCCTTATCCAAATAAATACGTTAATGATCATAGTATTTAATTATGAACAAAATTGCCATTGACATTATTTAATTTCAATGAATATCTTGAGAGATATCATAGTTTTAAAATAACTCCGCAACAAAATATTATACTCGGTGCGCGGGCGGAGCGTGAGGCGGAGGGCGCCTGACGCCCGCCGATTCTTGTGTTTGTTATTATCAGGAGAAGGCCTTAATGTAAAAAAAATAATTGCCACTTGACGGGAGCGAAGCCGCGGGACAGCTAGTCAGTAATAAAAAAATCTCTTTTTGTACCTGATAGTGCTTAAGAGTGTTCGTCCTACCACCGATTCAACTATTTTTGTCCGTCACGTTGCTTACCTGCGCAGATCTTTACGCTCCCCCGTCACTGTTACGACTGTGCAGCCATCATGTTACGACCGCAAGTATTCTTTGAAGATCTGTTAGCTCCCTGTTGTTACCAACCTAGTCTTTTCCCAGTTGCGGAATTGGTTCGAAAGAATCACCGCGGCCCTGGAACGCAAAGGGCATTCATTACAAGGAACACGGATGGGTTTTAGTCAGTCTGACGTCTGACACTCCTTGCCGCTCCGCGCGGAAGAAGTCATTCGATAATTTCTCATTTCTCCTACTTAGAAAAGCCTAGTTCCCAACTATGTTGAGGCCGGCTTTCTGTCATAACAGGATGCAACAAGCACCAATTTAACAAGGAGCGACTGCCTATCTGCCGGTCTAAAGGCCACTTTAGCTGAACCAGAAAGAAAATCACGCTACTCGTCAATGCAAATTTTCCCAATCAACCTTGAATTTATTGACAGATTGTTGTGTGATTAATATTAACATTCTAAAATTTAATTCTCGTAAAGTGGCCTTTTAGCCCTCCTATCCTCAACTACCCAGTAGCTGGGCAACACGATGCCTCTTGGCAAGACTGGTATCGGTTTTCTTGCCAGCCGATATCGATAGTTTTACGAGCTTTCCGAGGAGTAACAGTAGAGTCACTTTTTAGGGTTCCATACCCAAAGAGTATAGAAACGGGACCCTATTACTAAGACTTCGCTGCCTGTCTGTTCGTCTGTCTGTCACCAATCTCAAGAACCGCGATAGCTAGAAGTTGACATTTTCACAGATGATGTATTTCTGTTGCCGCTATAACAACAAATGCTAAAAAACAGAATAATATAAATATTTAATGTTTTTTTTTGCCGCTTTTTTATTTATAATTTTAATGTAGACGTTATGTAAATGTAATGATGACTTTCAAAAGTACCGTTTAATAGCCTAATTGAAATAAACATTTTGACTTATGCTTATGAAATAAACATTTTGACTTATGCTTATGAAATAAACATTTTGAGTTATGACTTATGTTAAAATCTCGGTAAATTAATATGGTCAACCAGCTACAGACAGGCCTCGGCAAGCATTGCTTAACCACGAAGATCGACCATTGCAGGTGTAATTACTTTTAGCCACGAGCTTCCTCCTGGTTTTACTAATATCTTTGCAACAAATTGAAAATGTTTTTTTCATGAGGCATTCATCATGAGTGGGAGAGCATGATAAGCCCTGAAGATTTAGCCGCCATTTACAATAAATCTATTTGATGGCATAATTATAATAATCCCCTGAAATGCCTTTTTTTAGCAATCTAATTTTAAACATTTATGTTCCAAGCAAACGATTCTGATGAGGATGGTAAGATTTTCGACTTATACAAAAATTTTGTTTACCAACAAAACACAAGCTCACTAGTTTAAATTTATTTCAATGTTCTAATAAGTCAATAGAGCAAGTTTGACAAAGGCGATTCTAAGTGGCCTCTCGCATGGCAAATGCACTTGTAAAAAAATCATATGCATTGCATATGATGGTGTCGTGTTCTTAACCGCACTTGTTACAAAGGAGATTCTAACCTCTCAAAATTTACACAGTGGCGGCAGCACCAGCGGGGCGCGGTATGGACATAACGGCCGCTGGTAAAGCTCACATCGAACGTAAGAAGAAGAATACCGGCTCCAGGACATCGCTGCAGCCCTCTGATATTGTCAACAAGGAAATAGCAGAGAAGAGGAGACGGGATAAGGCTTGTAAGTACCGCCGCTGATCACTCTACTCGGGAAAAATCACTATCATTCATACTGGAATCATATTTATTTATTTATTAAAACTTTATGCACAAGTAAAAAACACTGTATAAAGGCGGACTTAATGCTTTAGGCATTTTCTTATAGTCTTGCCCAAGCGTCGCCACTTGGTGGTTTCACGTATGACTATGTAATTGTTTTTTCTGCAGGGCTTTGCTGCAGTCAAATAATATTGTGATACATTAATCTGTCAGCGCCCGCAAATTAAAGAACAATTGTAAGACAGTATAACTTTGGCCCAAAAGGGTATTGTCATCACCAGTTCCGAAACTCAAATGACTCGGTGCACCTTAAAATCTAATTATCTTAAAGGGAAAAAAGATCCTGGCTGTAAGGATGATATTTTCGCTGATTTTAGTGGCTAAACTAACTAACCGATAATGGTATTTGACGTAGGTACGAGTAGTTTTATTTCTAAAGTGACTTTGAATAAAAGATTTGGTTTCGAAACATTTATAACAGCGAAATGACACTGGTCCACCATTTAGTATGCATGTAAGTAATCTAAACTCATAATCCCGAAGAAAAGTAAATAAAAACTTGGCTTTCTGCTGTAAAATGACCCTTTGTATCCTTGAAACCCTTAGATCCCTCCTATGTAGTAGGCACTCGCACTCGGCTAACACATAAAACGGAACTAAGAAACATGCATAAAAAAGCAATTTCGTAAATGACTAAAGTTGCTAACAAACTCACATCAACATAAATTAATTCAACTTTTGTATTTTAAAAATAATGGCTCTTTTCCCGAACCCAACATAATTGGTGCAAATAATTTATTCCATTCAACTCAAGTGGATGATTGGGGAGTGTTATTTTTGTTTATAGCCTCATTCTGGCCTACAGATAGCTGCCACATGGAGAACTTGAGAATCACTGTTTTATACAGAGTACATTAATTATAAAGTGTGCTTTCAGGGCCAAATCCGAAATTATGAGGAATATCGAAAGACACTAAAAGGAGTTTCGAGTCCGATTTTGATGAAGTGTGTGTGTGTAGGGCGTGTTTTTTTTTCAAAATCAATCGGTTCGATTCCCGGATAGGAACAACGATTTTTCAAAAATCCAATGATATTGTGAGACATCTTTCAGTATTTTTCGATATTCCTCATAATTTCGGATTTGGCCCTGAAGTCATACTTTAAAAATTCACTTACATGTATATATTTTTAAGAACATTTTTTTTAATGAAATTATGCCTCCTAATAAAAAGACCGGCCGACATGGCCCGAAACCGCAAATCAAACAGAAGGGATGATTCCTGAGTAAAAGAAATATGATTATTTTTGGTTCGTCAGTTTGACTATTTATAAATATTGGACACGTATTTTTGCTACTAATCAAAAATCGTGGTAAGTTAACATGAAAGATCAAAAGTAGGGCTTGTGATATCAAAAATTGTTCAGAAATGTTACGTCACATGAGTTTTAATGCAAAATAGATAAAATTCGTGTCCAATATTTTGTTAGAAATCTGTCTAACGGACTAATAAGATGTTTTTAGTCATTTACCTTGTTGGGTGGCAAAGTACAGGGAGAGAGGCTTTTGCCCACCAGTGAGACAAAATGGGCTAGAAAGACGAAGAAGAAACACTTTAAATAGGTTATCTCTATTTGATTTTTATTGGCTTAGAGTGTCCCACTGCTGGGCAAAGTACTCCCCCATATATTTGTAGACACTCTTTTGTTCTTATTCGATAAACATTTTCAGTGATGCTCATGAGAATCCCGGGACAACATTATGAAAACGTCCGGTCGCCGAGTTCCACGTCCCTTCTAGCAAAGGAAGGGTTGGTAAGTAAATATTATAGTAGGCTAACACTTGATTTTAGACTCGACTTAGAAAGAAGATTTAGGTACTGCATTTCAATTGTCAGGTGTTTTTTTACTACTTTAAAAACCATGGATGTAAAGTGGTAGTTGCATTTTTTTGCCTAAAACCTCAAGGTTTTGAAACTGATTCACGTATGTCATACCTCATAATCTAACCTCGGGCACAATGTGTCTTGTCTGGTATTTACAATTACTTACTTGGCGTAGCCGAGAGGCACTCCTTTTTGATGTTTTAAAACATTTTTTTTTGTGTAAGTTTGTTCTACATATATATCCTATTTTATTAAATCATATTTCTTGTCTTAACGTAACTTTTCAGTTGTCTTTTTCAACCACTTATTAATCCCTGAATTGGTTTCTTCCATTTTCGCCGAAGTAAAAAACTCCACAAACAATAAACGTATATTATTTCTAACCACCCAGACGGATGTAACCTGGCGAGATCTGACAGTACACAAGTTACTCCAGGAGTACTCCTTGACCTTCCAGCCCAACTTCGACGACTACATATTCCTCGTTATTCGCGAGGCTGAACTTATGGAACAACTTGGTAAGTGCTGACCTTAGCAGCAATGCGGTTTTACATGCTTTAAACCAAAAGTTTGCTTTAAGTAACATTAACATTAAATCTCCAGCGATTTATGTTAATGTTACTTATTTTATGTCATGTTTGAGCCATGACTCTCAAAACCTTGTCAATTTAATTTGAAAAATGAACAGCACAATAATAAAAGCAAGGCTTAAACAACCTGTTCCTAAAGACAATCAAGTAAATTGAAATCGGGAATCGTAAACCAGCTTAGTTTCTGTATATGCCGATAAAATTACCAACAGACAATCACATCAGATAACATGGTTTCGCTGCGATTCCATGTAATCCATGGATGTTATCCGTGTTATATGTCCAATATAAAATTCGGACGCCAGATTTGCCAAGCAACAGATATCAAAAAAGTAAAGTAGAGACTCCATTTTCCGCACTTAGGCTGCTTTTCCACTAGATATGTGCAAGGATGCGTAGCGACGGATGTGTCGGTTAAGAACCAATAGAATCGCTTACCTAACCTCGCTCAGCGCAAGTGATTTTATTGGTTCTTAACAAACACATCCCTCGCTTCGCATCCTCGCACATCTCTGGTGGAAACGCAGCCTTAGACTCCCATTCGTCCGTATAACAACAAGGTTTCACAATACGAGTTACCCAGCTACCTATCGGGTTGTGGAGGCAAGACAGGCAGTAGCTGCAAACAAAACATTGGTATTCATCTGCATTCAGTTAGACTGGGAGCTGACCCTAATATAGTTAGATAGGTTAAAAAAGTAAACAGTCATTTATTCAAGTTAAGCTGGGATCCAGCACTTTTTAGTAGACAGTCCTGAAGTGGCCAACAAACTCCCCAGCAACACATCTTTGTGTTAGAAGAACTTGCATTTATACAATACGGCACGGTTGGCGCAATGGTTGAGCGATCGGCTGCTGCGCCGCGTGTCGTGTGTTCGATTCCCGCACGGAGCAAATATTTGTATGGCCTACAGATAATTGTTCCGGGTCTGGCTGCTTGTGTTTGTGACTTTGTATGTTTGTAAACGCACCCACGATACAGGAGAAATTCCTAGAGTGGGGCAACTTTAAAAAAAAATAGTATGCAAAGTATTACAAAGAAAAATAATAAAAAATGGTTAACAAGTACAACCTAAAAACTAAATCATTCGACACTTGTAAGCTAGCACACAGGTTGGGCAGATTGAATTTTATGGTCTAGTCTTTACCGGCACGAGTAGTAAGCACACTCCGTTAGTCGGTTTGATGATGACGCTTCACGTTATTGGTTCGCCATTCAATGATTCTTATATACTATTGCGCTTACAGGTTTCGTTAGCCCACCGTACATTGGTGAGATCACCCCGCTGCTATTCATTTGTGCTCACGAACTCGTGGCGGCTACTATATCTAAGATATGTTTCTCTCGCTATAAATGGCCTAAAATATTTCTGGCGAATGTAGATGTTTGTCTCTGAGACACTTCTGCCCAACGCTTCGGGCAATACAAGCATGATTTATGTCGACTGTATTTCCTTCCTAGGTTTTGCCCTACCAGCATGCATTCGCGATGTAGCCATGCAGAAGGCGCGGCTATACTACGAACTGGAAGCGCTCAATATCGTGATAGACAAGTACAACCAGAACGTGATCTCACTCAGTCCTTCGGAGACGTTCCTCATGAAGCGACATCTTCTGGAAATGGAGAGGCACATCCTGCCAGGACTCACTAGGGTCACATGGACAGCGCTCGGCATCGGAGAGTATATCAAGGATATTACTAAAGGTTAGTTGTATAATATAGTAAATGCTACGAAGTTCTTATCTATATCTTCTGGACGCGATTTCCGTAATTACTTTCACCAAGCGGCGTGCTGTATTATGCGCTGTTTCTTGTCTGATTAATAGAGACCTATTATAGTAGAGGTCATCTTTTCCTATATTATTGTATTATGACAACAATCCGCCGATAGCCTACCTAATGGTATGTAGTCGTAATGGGTGGACAGAAGCATCACAAAGATAGGTTTGCTTCCATCACTGAGGATTCGTTGATCCTTTAATATCGTTTATACCTGTAATTGCACCGGCGGCCATATTGTTCAAGCTAGACCTCAGTGACGAACAGCTGGATGATAATTAGAATGTTCTGACTCTTTCTTATTGCTTGCGTTACCCAAATCAAGTATTAAAAAATTATATCTCATCATCATCTTTCTGTCCTTATTTTATCGTACATTTTGTCCTGTCAGCCATGACTCACTCCTCTTCTTTCATATCACTCCTCACACAATCAATCCGTCTTTTTTATCCCTCCCTCCCATTCCTCCCTCTGCCTCCATCCACATTAAATATTAACGTGCGTTTCAACCCTCCTCTTCAGAAAACTAAATCTCCTATCATTAAACCAGGTGAACACGCCTTACAAGCCGTTTATAAACAACTGAAGATGGTGGAGAAAGAGATCCAGTTCCTGGTGGATCAGATACAATCCTTCGACCTGTACCCGCTCTTGAAGCCGGAGAACTATGTGGACCCGGATACTGGTGAACCTGACCCCACGTGGCTTTTTCCCTGCAAGGTGAGGAGTTGAAGTCCTTTTTTGTGGAAAGAAAATCATTAAAATACTTCTCACGATTTAGGCGGAAAAGGTCCCGGATCAGAAGGTGGTTTTACAACGGCGCGGCGGGGCGAGGCGTGGATTGGATGAGCGAGAATTGAAATTTGTATGGCAACACTTCTATCCACGCCCTGCCCATCTTTCGTACATGCGCTAGGAAGTTCGTGGCGAGAATTTAAAAATTTGCTAGTACAATTTTGAACTTAATCGGTGTAAGAAGAGAGGTTTATTTACTGTCAAATCTCGCAACGGCCATCGATGACAAGCTCGGTCTCTCCCCGTCAAGCGCTGACCCTCGAGGTCTCGCTCCTTTACACTGCGTGCGCACAGACTAATGACAGGGTACCTTAGTGTAGTCTGTACGCAGCACTACTGACTAAAACCTGCCCGTGTTCCTTCAAATGCCCTTTGCGGTCCACAGCCACGGTTACTCTTTCAAAAATTTCCGCAACAGGAGTTTAGGTGCAGCCGGTCTAATGTAAACATATCAATGTGAAAACTTGGTGAAGTGACCTTCCGTCTTTTATAATGCGATCAGCAAAAGAGTGGAACTATCTGCCTGCGTCTGTGTTTCCGAACGCTTACAACCCTCATCTCTTTAAAGTCAGAGTGAACAAGCTCCTTCTGGGTAAGCTCGCTCCATCGTAGACTTTGTCTCTTTCATCTCCGACTTAGACTAGAGTCGAGAGCAAACCCATATTAAATAAGTAAAAATAAGTTTTCAAAAATGGTGTTTATTTATTTAAACTGTACAATAGTGGTCCATGACTGGACTTAAAATTTTCTACCCGTCAACTTTCGAGTTAAAAATACTACGCTTTTACGATTTTCAGTAGTATAAATGTAACGTGAAAATTTAAAATTATCCCTTATAACAATATTTGCCGTTGCAATATTTTATGATTCATCTATAAAATGCTGAAAAGCAGTTTATTATTATTATCTCTTATACTTTCTCTCTGCTTATCATTTCTTAGGCTTTCTTCGTGGAACTAGAACACGAGCGCCTTACTCGGGTAGCAGCTCTAGGCCGCATGTACGAGCGCATCGGGCCCATCCTCATGAAGCTGGAGTATCTCATCCTGGGCACCTGCACCGGCACCTCGGCCATGATGAACGCCTACTACACGCACTGGGAGAAGAAGATCTTCTTGTGTCTTGTCAGGTAACTCATGAACATCTAAAACACGAGCGCCTAACTCGGGTGGCAACTCTGGGGCGCATGTTCGAACGCATTGGGCCCATCTTCATGAAGCTGGAGGACCTGATCCTGGGCAACTGCACCGGCACCTCGGCCATGATGAACGCCTACTACACGTACTGAGAGAAGAAGATCTTCTTGTGTGTTGTCAGGTAACTCATGAACATCTAAAATACGAGCGCCTAACTCGGGTGGCAACTCTGGGGCGCATGTTCGAACGCAATGGACCCATCTTCATCAAGCTTGAGGACCTGATCCTGGGCAACTGCACCGGCACCTCGGCCATGATGAACGCCTACTACACGCACTGGGAGAAGATCTTGTCTAGTCAGGTAACACATAAACAACAACTAGAACACGAGCGCTTAACCCGGGTGGGCAGCTCTAGGGCGCATGTACTCTACTAACGCATCGCTGTGATATACTGTACAACTAAAGTTAAGTTTTTCGAAAACAGCGATGCTGCCTAATATCTAGAACGCTGTCTACGATCGTAAGATGATGTTGCTTCCTACAGAGCGTGTCTGACACCTTAATTTTGATACCGTATTTTATTATAGTCCTCAATAGGCTTGTGTCCTGAAAAAATCTAATTAGTCCGTCAGTTAGATTATCAAAAAATATTTGACCCGTGTTTTATTTTTGTTACGGGAACCAAAATTGACGATGTTACGACGCTTTTAAAATTCTCAATACGTCACACCTTCGCACTAGTTTTTAGTGAGTCGTAACGTCACGAGCCCCCACTCCCAAGTTTTGCTACGTTTTATCTTTGTCAATATTCATTGATTAACAAAACTTTTTACAAAAAAATACAACCGACTTCCAAAAAAAAACACTACAAAGTAAAAAATAACTCTAACTTCGGAAGTCGGTGTTTTTGTTACTTTCTTAGTATTTTGACACCGACTTCCGAAGTTAAAGTTATTTTTTACTTTGTAGTGTTTTTTTTTGGAAGTCGGTTGTATTTTTTTGTAAAAAGTTTTTTATTTTTCACTTTTTAGTGGTGCCCCACACCTAACAACACCACTGCAAAATCGCAGAAAAGCAAAATCTTACGCAATTTCGATTATCAAAGAATCATCTAAATAGTCAAATTCCAGGTATTTCGATTTAAAATCCAAAGTTCGTAACCGATTTTGATATGATTTAAATGGGACCAATCTGCAAGTATACCTATCCTTTCAGATAAAACAAGATTTTTTCAAATCGGTTCATAATTGTCGCGAGTTATGAGGTAACAAACATTAAAAAAAAAAAAAACAAGTACAACCGAATTGATAACCTCCTCCTTTTTGGGAAGTCGGATAAAAAACAAAAAATACGTGTCCATTATTTTTCAATACTCTTAACTGACGGACTAAATAGTTTTGCAATTTGTGGATGATGGAATCTAGCCTATTGTTAATCATATTTTGGCGATTGTGCCACTGATGTCTTTTAGTACTATGAAACCCCAGTCACTTTTGAATTTAAAGTTAATGCAAAATAATTTATTTTCCGTGTAGATTGACGCTAGAAAACTTGGAAGACTTCCAGGCGAACCTTAGCGGGAGGGTGCCAGTGTTCCAAGTGGACGCTGTGTTGGTGCCTCCTGATATCACCATGCGGCCCACGCAGACGGAAGTATGCAACATACTCGGATATGACGCTAAGCATTATCTTAACAGGTGATTTAGTAAACACTGACAGAAATACCTTTAAAAAAGTTTCAACATTTGTTTCAAAGGTAGAATCTAAACAAAAAAAAATATGCACCAGTTTGCGCGTAACGGCTTTTTGATCGGTATAATTTTATATATTTAATAGCTTTTTCCCGCGACTTCGTACGCGCATATCCCGTTTTTTCCCGTCCCGTAGGAATTTCGGGAAATTCTCTCTTAGTTCTCCCCTACACTCTCCGAGAATCTTACACGCGAGATTTCAGCTTTCCAGTAGTTACGGCTTTGCGTTCAGTTGCGACTGAATCTGTCGATCACTCACTGAGCAATATCTACTGTATCTGGTCTGTCCGTTATTGGATTCGTCTAGTCTTCGTAAAATCCGCACAAGTTGTGGGTGGACGCAAACTCCCTGATTTTTTGGATATTATTTGATACTTGCACTCTAGAGCCAGTCGCTTTATGTAAAAATAGCTTTTGCCCGCGACTTCGTTCGCAAATATTCTCTTTTCTTCCGTTCCCCTAGAAATTTCTGGAAATCCTATAAAGTTTTGGCTGTCTATCAGTCACTCTGTAAAGAATTTTATATATTAAGATAACGATATTCAACTTCACCATATTGTTATTTCGAGTGAAACTAAAAACCTAAAAAACTCTGCTTGTCATGATGTTATGCGTCTAATTACTCAGGCTAACCTCATTTCCTCGCTGGATGAAGAAGACCTGCCTCCCATGCTCTCCACAACGCATCAAGGTGGCGACGGGCAACGAGTTCTTCACGTGGTCCTACTTTGAAGACATTCTCCGCGTGGCCGCTATCAATGACATCTCGCTGCTCATACAAGACACCATCTTCAGACTTACTTCGGATATTAATAGTTATATACTCAAGTAAGCTTTTACTTTTAGAGTTCTATAGCTAAAGAGTAACCAATAGAACACTATTACTAAGCCTCTGCCGCCGTCCGTCTGTCTGTCCGTCCGGCCATCCATCCATCCAGTAGATAGTTGATATTTTCCCAGAGTGTGTATTTCTATTGCCGCTAGAGCAAATATTAATAAAAAAATTATTATATTAAAGAAGGCTGGAAAGGACAAGAAACGTGTTTTTTTTCATGTGAGAGTCAGACTCGCATTTGGCCGGTTTTATTGGATTACGTCTATTGTTGTAATTTAAACCTTATGATACTGCAATCAAGCGCTTACTTTGCTAACTTTCCTTCCAAATCATACTGGTTTTTTATCTGATCGGTACCTAATGTATTTTTGTGGTGTAGTTGTTTTAGGAATACAAAATGCTGCATTTCCCTACGTTTATTTAAAAAGTGTGTCGTTATTTGAAAGCAGCTTTTGCTCGCGGCTTCCCGTTTTTTCCCGTTCCAGTAGTAATTTCGGGAATACCTCTGACACGCCAAATTCGGCTTTCTACGACCAGTAGTTTCGGCTGTGTGTTGTCTGTCAGTCATTCAGTAACGAAAGAATCAGGATTTATATTACGATTGATTAAATTGGAAGAGCTTAAAAATAAAGACAAATAGCTCAAAAATCTAACTATTCTGATCAACTATTGAGGTAAAAACGAGCTCACCTAAAATCAATAAAAACAAAACTTTTCCAGGTGGCACAAATACTCCCACCTCTGGTCGTTCGACAAGAACCTGTCCTGTGAGAAATACGTTCAGAAATACGACCAGATCTTCAAATACGATGAAAAATTCTTCTTTTTCGAAGACATCATAGCCGACCTCCATGACCACGTCAATTATGTGGATATAGGCGCTATAAGGGTGAACCTGAGGCCTATTATAAAGCAGATACAAGAGCATGCGCAGGAGTGGAAAGATATCTTAGGAACGTGCATTGCCACGAAGACTAGGACGAGCATGCATGACCTGAAGAATAACGTTGATGTAAGTTTGTTTAATAAAGTATTAGATTGAATTTTAAATTGCATTTAAATCTAGAAAAAAGATAAGCATATTATATGTAAAAACTTTATTATGAAAAGCCAGAAAATTGCGAAGCTTGCGTTAGCATTTTAAAATATACGCTTAGTAGCAGTACTATCGTTTGACGTCACAACATAGAAACATAAAAGTGAATTTGTGCGTTGCTTCGATTTATGAGTACCTACAATATCTGAAAATGAGATTTTAATCTAACGTTTTTTATAAGGTGATAGCTTAGAAACCTATTTTTTTTTTTAGTTACATAAGTAACGTAGCCCCACACTAGGAGTTTTTCCTGTATCGTGGGTGTGTTCACTACACACTAAACTCACATACACAAACAGCCAGACCCGGAAAAATTTTATCTGTAGGCTATACAAATAATTTTGTTCCGTGCGAGAATCAAACCCGCAACATGCAACGCAGCAGCCAATCGCTCAACCGCTGCGTCAACCGTGTCGTCAAATATAAAACATTCTTATTAAAGACGGAAAGAAAGAATTTATCTGTATTTATTACTGCTTATCCACATAGAACCTCCGTGCGACGGTGAACATGAACATCAAAGGACTGGAAGATTTCAAACTCGTAATGGCGACGATCACTCAGATACAAATGATGACGGTCACCGTCGAGTGTAGGTACCAGAACATGCACGAGATATTCCATATGTTGAGGCAACATGGTATTGAGGTATGTTGACTAGAATAACGCCTTCGTTTTCCTTTTTTTTAACCCACTTAATTAAACCAAAAAAAAATAAACAAAACTTAAGAAGTAATTAATTCGACAGATATCTTGATAGTGTTTCATCATCCTTTTTTTTTTATTCAAAGCGGGGAAACTCTTGGCCCAAATCTCACCTGATGGAAAGTGATGATTAGGCCGAAGATGGAAGCGAGCTTTACCCGGAATCCTCTAACATAGAGGAACTGGCTCTCATACCTGTAATTGCCGGAACACAACAATGCTGTTAACTTTGTTGCTATGGCGACAGACTTAGACATAATGGTGGTAGCTTGCCAGGCGGACTTAGAACAAGTCCTACCACCAACCAAACCGAGCAAAAAATTTGCCTCCGCTGAATAATCGAACCCGGGACCTCTGGGTCTGAATCAGGTGGTATAATCACTAGACCACGGAGGCGGTTAGTGTCACCTGTTTAGCACCACCCGGGGACCACGTGTAGGGATTCGCTGAAGGGTATTCTCCTACGGACGCGGGTGACTCGGCCCCTATAAATCCTCATCATCATCATCATCATCCACAGCCCGACTTCGCCCACTGCTGGGCATAGGCCTCTCTTTTCATGTGCCAATCCTCACGCTCCTGTGCAAGCCTCATCCAGGTTCTAAATGCGATGGCAACAATGTAATCCTCCCATCTCGTCGTTCATAAAAAATCTCACCGCCGGCCGACCAACACTTCGATCACTGCCTTACTTCATTCAGCATTCAGGTGTCCTTTTTTGTGCTGGGAAAAAATGCATTAATTTAATTTATTTACTCAGACTACAAATGAGGTCCACTGTGTTAGTAACAATATTACTTAGCCTATATTAGTACTTAATAACTAAAACAGACCTTGTCCGTTCGGCTAATGCCCACAGAAGCGGGCTATCTGCCCGGGCAGCTATTGAGTGCAGAATGACGTTAGGACTTACGGGATTACGCATACCCTCCCACTCGGGGGAGTGGGGGGCTATGTGGGACCCCCCGGGCTGACCCGGTATACCCACTAAAACAACCCAGCGACATTCTCGCATCGTCTGAGTGGAGGGGGACTCGGGGGGAGATCGGCGCAGCCTTTGCGTTCTGTCCAGGTGTCCTGCCCAGCTCTATTTAAGCTCCGCAATTCGTTTTCCGATGTCGAAAAGCTTCGTACGTCGTCGAATCTCGACTCTTGTTGACTTCGTACGCGCATATTCCCAGTTTTCCCGTTCCCATAAGAAATTCGGGAAATCTTCTCTTTGTGCTTATACTCCCCAATGACTACAAGCCAAATTTCAGGTTTCTACAACCAGTAGATTCGGCTGTGCTTTATCTGTCAGTCACTCAGTCATTTACCAGTAATAGGAAAAGCTGCTTTACCATGCTTGAAATTCTACCAGTTTGCTTTAAATGCTTTGTGTAGGGGTGATGCTGAGACAAAATGCAATGGGACATGTAACAATATAATTATTGCACACAACGTGGACATTAGTGTAGGCACTAATGGAATTCCACTTGTTAACGTTTTCTCACATTTTTGCAATTTTAGTTTTAAAGATTTCTGGTTTCTTAGCAAACAGTTTATCTAATGTTTTCCGTCGATAAAATAATGAATAGTTTCCCTCATTATCGTATGTGCACATTATAAAGACTCACACTGTATAAAAACTGATTTTTGACATCATCAGTCACTTATGTCCACGTATTAATGTATTCTCACATGTTTGCAATTTTAGTTTTAAGGATTTTTTGTTTTTTAGCATAAAAACTGATTTTTGACCCAAATATATAAATAAAAAATGTTGATCCAAATATTGGGTCTCGTGCAACATTCTTTTGTTTTGCAAATCTGACTTGGTCTGTTGCTCTTACCTATTTCTTTCTTTCTTTCTATTTCTATAGGAAATAGGTGGTATGAATTACCCATTGTAAACTTTTTAAGTTTCAAGTTGACTGAATTACCACGAAAGACAAATATATCGAAAGTTCCATCTCTCCCACAGGTACCAGAAGAAGACTTTGAATTTGCAAAAGAACTTCAAGGTTCTTGGGGAAGTCTGTACCAAACGACACTGTTCCGGGCGACCACTTTAGAGAAAACCAAAGAGAAGTTCTCAAAAATGAATGTGGTAGAGATAGCGAACTTCTTGAAGGAGCTGGACGAGTTCGTTGAGAAGTTCGACAGGGAAGGTCCTGGTACTGTTAATGAGGATATGGATAAAGGATTGCTTCTTATGGAGGTAACATATTTACTGTTCTGTGTAAAATTCTCGTACTTATGACCTTTTCGTACTTATAATACGTACAGTACAACTATTATCTTTAAGTCCCTCGGCAATAACCGCATTACCGAATACAATCGAATGCTAAATTCAATGTCCGTCAATTATTATATTTATCGTGTATAATAATTTGAACTCAAAACTAAACCTTGTTCTATAATTTTGTTTTTTTTTTTATTACGTCTGACCTGTAAAACTATTTTCATTTTTAAACGTCTTCAAAAAGCAGGTTCTATATTTATAATAACATTAATTGTTTACCATATTGTGCAAAATTCTCGTACTGACGTAGTCGCGCTATCGAAGAAAAGAAGGCCGAAAAAAAAATTACGAATGAAAAAATACATATATACAAAATATATAATACGAGTGCGCACTGCGAGTGTGCGTTTTCTTCCGTTGTATGCGAAGCGTGTATTTCCGTGCGTTGATGAAGATCATTTTATCAACCCCGTATTATGTTAACATCATCTTCAACAGGAATACACCAAATACTTTGACGAACTGGAAACCCGAAAGAAGTCGCTTCAAGCAGCAGAACAGCTCTTCGATAATCCTCTAGCAGACTTCTCGAACTTCAATCGCGCCAGAACCGATTTTGGTCACATGGAGCAAGTTTACAAGATCTATAAAGCCCAGAAATATGCCAGGGAGATATGGTCGAAGACTCTGTGGTCTAATCTGAACCCGCAAGCCCTTGTCGATGGTATTGAGCAGTTCTTCAAGGAATTCAGGTGAGAATTATTTGAGGACGAGCTGTCCCGCGCCAACTTCGTCTGCGTCACAATATTCAGTACGGTTCCACTTCTTTTGGTCGTAGCGTGATGCTTCCCTCGATAAATGGGCTATCCAAAACTGATAATTTTTCAAATCGAACCAGGGGTTCCTGAGATTAGCGCAGATTAGCGCGTTCCACGCGCAACCAGACGAACTCTTCAGCTTTATATGTATAATATAAAAATGAATCGCTGAATGTGTTGCTAAGCGCAAATCTGGAGAACAGCTGAACCGATTTCGCTACTTTTTTATTGTGTTTATTATTGTCAGGAGAAGGTTCTTATGAAAAAAAAAAAAAGAAATTTGCAGGGTAGCCAGTTGACGGGAGTAATATCTATAATACAATATTAGCATAAGTAAATGTAATGGAGCTAGTGGTTAAATGGTGCATGTAGTCTTGATGTCATGATGCTAACCAATTCTGAAGCCTGTTAATGTGTTAAATATTATCTTAGCTCTTCTTCATCATCGTTACTTTGTATATCAAGCTTGTATTTCCCGAAGGGGTTAGCAAGAGTTGACCTGTCTATAGTGCACCCACATAATGTCGCCAGTTCTATTTGTGTCACATGCTCGTAATCAGGCACTGATCCAGACTGCGACTGTGCCCAAACCTGGAGTGCGACGCACAAAGATATAATCGATGTTACCATCCCGCATGACCAGAACCTCGTGAAAGCTCAGAAAGAGAAGCAAATCAAGTATCTCGATACGAGGTTGTCAACACCCTGGAGTTAAATCCAAGGCCCCATTTTCAGCAGTAGCATTTGTGACCTTTCTATCAACTAGGCATCTTTACTATCGCTGGCCTATCACAATCAACTTAACTGGGTAACACGGTATTTGTTGGCACGACTGGAGTTAGATTTACTAGCAATCCGTAACGACTGCCAAAGATCTACAAATGACAGCCAGGACCAAGGGCTGAACATGCTTTCATAGAAGCACGGAGGAAACTTGGTATGATAAAATGGTCACCCATCCACGGACCAATCATGGCAAGAGTTGCTTAACCTTGAATAACGACTCGTGTGGCTGTTATTCTTTAGCCCCGAGTTTAAGGAACCAACCTATTTTAGTACTAAATCAAAGTATAAACTTATAACAATACCCTTTCTTAGGAAACTACCAAAAGTCGTTCGTCTAACGGTTAGCGGTCAGATGTTGGACCTGAAGATGAGGCAGTTCAAGGGTGTGGTGCCGTTGATGGTGTCGCTGAAGAACGAGGCCATGCGAGAGAGGCATTGGAAGGAACTTATGCGTAAAACTGGTGAGGTCCTTGTGACTAAGGGAATAAGGTTTATTTTTGTCGATGAAGGGTTTTTGTGTCACAGTGTGGCCAGTGAAAATAGCTACTGGCAAAACTCAGATGTTTATAGGATGACTTTGGTATGCGCAGTATATCTACACTTTTACTGTGGGTTCAACACTAAAATCACGAAAACATAATCGATAATTGCTCCTTACATATGTGTGCGTAACTCGACCAAATGTACTGGACAGCCATAAATAGTAAAAATTGTTTATAATTATGAGCACAATGACCCCTTATTGCGTTTATCCTGCTTCACGTTGTTATACACAATAGACCAGGGCCGAAGCCTTCAAAAATGGTAAAAAATGAAAAAAATTACAGTAGGATGAAACCCATTAGAAAAGGAGGGGAATATGATCATAATGAAAGGAAAAATAAATTACGGTCGATCCGAGTTCGGGAAGTGGGAGGGGGTGAGTTTTTAAGGGTAAAAAATGGTTTTCCTTGATTTCCGGCAAAACTACAAGTTCTATGGAAAAAAGTTAAATGGCAAAGTTTTAGTTAATAAAAAGATCTACAACTTTTGAATTTGAAATTTTTTCACATAACCTCAAAATTTAGGTGAAAAATTCAAAAAACCAGGTTTTTGGTTTTTATTTATATCTTTTTCATAAAAATTTTTTTTTCTACGAAATTGGTGAAAACTTACCTTATTATGTCCCATAATTTATTTGATTTAAAATATTTATTTTTTCGCTTTATTTTAACTTAATATCAAAAAAGCACCCTAATTTTCAATCGAAAATTCTGACGTCAAAATATCAGCTTTTTCCAAAAAGTTTGGAGGCTTTTTGTTCGTTGAAATATCTTCTTTCTGATGGTGTAAAAATATACATACATTACCATAGTAAATGTTCCCAAAAACTGAATTTTTCACCTAAATTTTGAGGTTATGTGAAAAAATTGCAAATCCAAAAGTTGTAGATCTTTTTATTACCTACAACTTTGCCATTAAACTTTTTTCCATAGGACTTGTAGTTTTGCCGGAAATCAAGGAAAACCATTTTTTACCCTTAAAAACTCACCCCCTCCCACTTCCCGAACTCGGATCGACCGTAATTTATTTTTCCTTTCATTTTGATCGTATTCCCCTCCTTTTCTAATGGGTTTCATCCTACTGTAATTTTTTTTGGTTTCAAAAATTATCGACCCTGGTCTACAAGTTGTTAGTACCTAATACGTTAATGTCCCGTCAATACAGTGAAAAAGATACGTCCCTCAAAATTATGATAAGAAACTTTGTAAACAATATTGTTACTAGTCACTAGAAAAACAAATACTTCAACTATGTTCTATTTTACCCGACTGCAAATCCCTAAAAAATTTTACAAAATCAAGTAATATAATGATAAAACTTCAAAATTGATCTGTTATTCAGGTCAGGACTTCGACATGTCCCCGGACCGCTTCACGCTGGAAAACATGTTTGCCATGGAACTGCACAAGTATCAAGAAGTCGCTGAGACTATTGTTAACCACGCTATCAAGGTAAGCTACACATAAAGTCACCACCTTAATCACTTCAAAATATATCGCCTGCTAATTCTAGACTCGCCCCAAGCGTCGCCACATCAACAGGCATCGTCCTAACGATCGTAGGATTTCTTCGCGATGATAATGATTCTTGTGCTCGCGCGATGATTGGCAAGCTTCGATTTGGACACTCTAAAGAAATGTTTGTCTCGTCGTGCGACGCAATCGCATCGTTTAGTCGTACGATCGTCAGCCAGTAAGAACGACGCCACAGATCCTGTGCTTCTCGTATCTAACGGATACCTACGACCTTCACCAACACATTGGTCCGCCTTGTGGTTTCAGCAGGCCTTTTAACGCAAAAACGCAATTGCGTCTCGTGTTGTGATCTCTCCATATCTTATGTGATCTCGTAGGGAAACTCCTATCAGAGCCTTCTTCATTGCCCTTTCAGTGGCTCTTAGCCTTTGACAGCGTAAATTAAAGTAACATTGTGAAGGAGTACAATTATTAACATGTTTGTAAAAGGTTAGCTGAGAACTTGAACTAATAAAAAGCTGCACTGTCGCTTAGTACCACGGTCCGTTTTACCTAATAAAATACACGGCTCATGAGGGCCACAGATGTAGAGTGACAAGAGCTTGTGCTATTTAAAATATTTTAATACAAAATAAAAAAAATCCATCTCACTAACAGGAATTAGCAATAGAGAAAGGAGTAAAGGACGTGCAAGAGACATGGGCCAGCATCGCTTTCACTGTAGCGCGACACTTCAACCGCGGCGAGGACCGCGGCTACACGCTGAACCCGTGCGACGAGATCAGCGTCAAGCTGGACGACGACGCCATGTCGCTGCAGAGCATGGCCGCCTCGCAGTGAGTCACGTACTATGTTTAATATCTGAAACAATTTAGTAGCAGGCGTCACCGCGTGCGTCGTCCAAATAAAAAGCAACTATTGAGGGAATACGATGATCGATACGATTATTTTTATGAGATAGTTCAGCAACCTCCCGTCTCCTTACAATTGCTTGGCGAAAAACTCCGCGTTGTAAGGTTCCAGCCAGTATAATTTCCAAATAAAATAAACATTGTCTGGAGTTTGGTAAAACATCACTTCGCACACATTATAAGTAATGTGTGCAAAGTAATGTCATTAGTCCCTTAAGTTAAAGTAACTCTAGTAACACTGCGCTTTAATCCGGTGAAAGCAGGTCACTTAGCCAACTAACGTTTCTTCCAGATTCATCGGGCCATTCCTGTCCGTGGTCCACACGTGGGATCGCCAGCTGTCTCACATATCAGAGGTCATCGAGGAGTGGATGGCCACACAACGCAAGTGGCTGTACCTGGAAGGCATATTCGTGGGAGGAGACATCCGCGTACAGCTGCCTGATGAGGCCAAGAAGTTTGACGATATTGATCGCTCTTTTAGGAAGGTGAGTTACTACATAATCTGTTTAGCCTAATGTTAGAGTTGGTTTCCATGCATGAAGCGACTGCACTGGTAACACTACACTGCCTACTGCGCGTTCGATCGTATGGCACGTGTGGGCTGCAGCTGAAAATCGGCGTTAAGAGGGTTTACGCGTGTCGGCATTTCATACAAAATTTCAAGTCCTTATTCTTCGATGTTTATGAACCGATTTAAATGAAACTTGGTATGCATACGCTTCAGAGCCAGGCCTAAAAAGCTAGCAGAGAACGTTTTCGAAAAAGAGTTTAGAGGAAGAGTGAGGACAATTTTATGTTTTCTATAGAAAGTGAAAGATCACTATCTTTCCCCCTGTAATCTTTTTCGAAAATGTTCTCTGCTAGCTTTTTAGGCCTGGCTCTGAAGCGTATGCATACCAAGTTTCATTAAAATCGGTTCATAAACATCGAAGAATAAGGACTTGAAAATTTGTATGAAATGCCGACACGCGTAAACCCTCTTAAGGTGAATGCTCCAACCAGCCCGTTTTTTGCAATTTGCAGGCTAGTGCTAGGTTCGCGGTGGTGATGGGCGGGCGACAGGCGCGTGGGGGCACCTCCGCCTGCATTGCACGCATCACCACCATCGTCGGAGGTTCCCGGCGGTTCCCCAACGGGGGGGCGTGAAGGGCCCGCTGTGAAGGCGGGCGGTCGTCGGAGGTGGACTGGACGTAAAGGCTACGCCGATCTCCCAGTCCACCCCCACTAAGACGTTGCGGGAATTTCGGTGCTGGGTTGTTTTAGTGGGTATACCGGGCTTGCCCGGGGAGTCCCACATACCCCTCCCACTCCCCCGAGTGAGAGGGTATGCGTAACGCATTTTTTACCAGCCGAAAAAAAAAATAAAAAAAAGGCTAGTGCTAGCGGTTGTATGTTCATTAAAATATTATTCGCGGCTGCAAGACATATGTAGTTACAGAATTATAATCATCAAAATCATCAATACAACGCTCTAAATTCATAAAGCTCTAGTAATGACTTTTTCTGTTTTTTTTTTTGTTCCCAGGCCTTTGTGAACTTGGAGGGATGTATTGATGATTTTAATGATTATAATTCTGTAACTACATACGCGAATGATTACAGCCGCGAATGATATTTTAATCAACATACAACCTAGCACTGGCCTGAAAATTGCAAAAAACGCAAGAAATTTTGAATTTCGCGGGCTGGTTGGAGCATTCACCTTAAGTGGTAATATCTTGTGTTGTGACCTGATATTATGCTGAGCTGAGACCCTTTTGACACAATTTTCTATTACATAAATATTGTATTAATAATTGTAAGGCGTTTTCTATTGTGAAAAGCGATTTTCTTTCTATCTTCTTTTATTCCACAAGGTTATTCTCGTATTAAAAAGGCTGAAAATATTTTAGCGTTATCTGTCTGTCTCTCATACAAGAATTTTATGAATGAACGCAATATTTCTTAAGGGGTAATGGTACGCGGTTTTGGTGTTTGTCCCATAGCAACAGTTGTTCATAATGATGAGTACAATGACCCGTTAAGAGACACTTTGTATTGGTTGATTTCAGATCATGTTGGATACTGCTAAAAGGCTAAACGTTGTGGATTGCTGCACTATGAGTGGCAGACTAGAAGAGTTTGTAGCCCTGGGTCTGGGACTTCAAAAGTAAGTGTTGTTTATATTGCAACAACTAATCTAATCTAGCCCATTATGTCCCACTGCTGGGACAAATGCCTCATTCCTCCTTTTCCACAAACATCTGTCCTCTGCCATTGCGGGCCAGTTCTTAAGGTAATTGTCGAGTTCGTCTCTCCACCTTCGCCTTGATTAATCGCGATGACGCCTAGCAAGGAAGGGACCCAATTAATGGTTCTTTTTGCCCAAAACTCTGACATAAGATAGATATGGCAGTGTAGTCTTTTTAACCCAAAAGTTGACTGGTAGAGAATGCCTTGTTGCATTAAGTCCGCCCATGTACCACTATTGTGCATAAAGTCTAAATAAATAAATAAATAAATATGGCTGGCCCAATCTATACATCTATACATATAAATAAGATTGGAGTGTCTGTTTGTAATATTGAAATAACCGTTTTTTACTACATGTATATGAATATTTAAACGTTACATATACCAAAATAACATTTTTTTACAATTTTTTGTTTGTCTGTCTGTTTGTTCCGGCTAATCTCTGAAATGGCTGGACCGATTTTGACGGGACTTTTATTTGCAGGTAGCTGATGTAATAAGGAGTAACTTAGGCTACGTTTATTTAAAAAAATAAATAAAGAATCGACTGTTAGGCGGAACGAAGTTCGCCGGGTCAGCTAGTCCCACTTAAGACAAGCAGCTTTGTAGCAGATTGTAGCAAGTAATAAAAACAAATCACACAGCCACAAACATTTGAAATAACATTTTTGTCAGATCAAAAAGTTTTTGAAACCCTTGCATCGAAGTCAGTGAGGGTTTCCTGTAATGACGAGCACCAGGTGGCCGCACTGAAGCGTCAGGTCCAGGCTTTTCAGTTGTTAAATTGACATCAACGTCATGTTTACATCAAAATCACTTTTTCAAGGAAGTGGTCCTATCACCCATGTGGCGCCAACTGTTAGCGTAAGTTGGCAGATAAGTGGTGTTCTTAAATGATCCGTGCGAGTTTGTCCACAGGTGCCAGAAATCGTTGAATGACTACTTGGACTCAAAGAGGCGGATATTCCCTCGTTTCTTCTTCATTTCGACCGACGAACTGCTTTCTATTCTCGGCAGTAGCGAGTGTAGCTGTGTGCAGGAACATATGATAAAGGTAAGCGATTATCGAATTCCCAAAATTAGAATGTACAGTACTCACCTTTATATTCCACTAGCTGACCCGCGCAACTCGTCTGCGTCACATTTTCCATTATTGCTTCAATCCTATTTGTCTTAGCGTGATGATATATAGCCTATAACCTTCCTCGATAAATGGGCTATCTAACACTGAAATAATTTTTCAAATCGGTCTTGTAGTTTCGGAGCTTATTCAATTCAAACAAACAAACAAATCTTTCCTCTTTAAAACATTAGTATAGATTGCGCACCCAGGTAGGCCGCCGCAAACACAACCTGGCGAAATGGGGTTTCATAGTTCCGTCGGATATACAATGTGAGTGCAGTGCTCTTATTCAGAACATGAGCCACACGTAGAAGTGCCCTGAGCCCCCATGCAGCTGTACTTTGGGATATTTAATTAATGCCACCGACGCTGCAATTAACGTAGCCACCTACTGGGCCCAAAAAATCTAAGGAGTTAACCATCGACTCGAAAAGTTTGTCTTTTTTTTTTCACATTAGCTGAAACCCAAACCGCGTCTTGTTTGTTATAAATATAGCTCGTCCCCGATTCAACATTTTACGGGCGCTAAATTGCGCTGACAGTTGTTTTACTTCTTTAAAGAGCGACCCACGTAGCGACCTTATTGCAACAAACATAAGGATCAATGTGGCTATGACAGCTATGTAAAATCAACAGTAAAATGACTGTACATGTTTCTAGTTACAGTCATAGTACATTAAGTTAAGCTAATTTTAAGGCAATTATTGTAACAATGGCTTAATAAATTTATCTTATCTTATCTTAACTGAACGAGCTGTTAGTCCTACGCAGAAAGTGAGCCTATTGTCACAGGCAAAACAAACTTCGAGGTGTTTTTAAAAACTTCTAGCCCACTAACACTACCGACGCGCGCGACGTAAAGTCCCCACGTTATCCGCACGCTCAGAAATGGCGGTTTGTAAATACTACTGAAAAGTTTAGATTAAGGAATAATTAACGTCGGAAGGGCCTCCCATAAGGTGGACCGATGACCTGAGGGCCAATTCTACTAATTTTAAACTCTCGCATTCGCAAGTCAATCGCAAACTTGTCAAAAAAGCCTTAATTTTCATACATTTTTGACAGATTGCGATTGAGTTGCGAATGTGAAAATTAGTCAAATTGGCCCTCTGGTAAGGGACGTGGGTAGCCGATGGATGCTAGAAGCACAGAACCGGCTGTTGTGGCGATACGCGCGGGGAGGCCTATATCCAGCCGTAGACGTCATTCAGCTGACATGACGAAGATGATGATGATGGAATAATTTATAAGTAAATATTTTCCAGATGTTCGATAATATTCGCGGTTTGGAACTGTACGTGGATCACACCAACCGACCCGTGGCCGCCAAAATGATATCCGCTGAAGCTGAGGTACTTTATTTTTATTCAGTGACTTGTGACTTGTGCCACCAGTCTTGCCAAGGAGAACCGTGTTACCCAGTTAATGGGTTGTGGAGGTCTGGGCAGCCGCTCCGCGTAATATACTGGTTTTCAGCTAAATCCGGTTTGACTGGAAGCCGACCCCAATATAGTTGGGAAAAGGCTAAGCAGATGATGACTTGTGAACGACGTCATAAATCGTCATGGCGTGACGAGTTACTCGTAAGATTGGCACTATGTAGCAAAGGACAGAGAAAAGTGGAACCGACTCATACGCACTGTATTAATTAGCCTAAACTTCACTGTTGATTAACTTTATTACAGGGATATTTTTTTCACCTAACAATAATTATATAAATACCAGATGCCGCCCGCGGCTCTCCCCGCGTCGATGATCCCAAGAAACATACTCGAGGGATAAAGTGTATCTTATTTTCTATTCGAGACTATAATCTACCTCTGTGCCAAATTTAATGTATCCGCTCAGCCGATCTAGTGGGATTAAGTAACAAATACCTATCCATTCATCCAAACTTTCGCATTTATAATATTATTTCGAACTAGCTTCTGCCAGCGGCTTCGCCCGCGTTATCCCTATTATCCCGCGATTAAAAGTAGCTTATGTGCTATTCCAGACTATAATCTATCTTTGTTCTAAATTTCATTAAGATCCGTTAAGCCGTTCTGGCGTGATTGAGTAACAAACAACCAAACTTTCACATTTTCATTTATTTATTTTTCATTTTTTCTGTTGATTGTAGCGTGATGAAAACTATACTATAACCTGCTCAGGAGTATGAATAATAATTGTACCAAGTTTCGTTAAAATCCGTCGAGTAGTTTTTGTTTCTATAACGGTTATACAGACAGACAGATAGACAGACAAAAGTTTTACTGATTGCGTTTTTGGCATCAGTATCGATCCCTAATCACCCCCTGATAGTTATTTTGGAAAAATATTTCATGTACAGAATTGACCTCTCTACAGATTTATTATAAGTATAGATTAAGATTACTCAAATACGTTTAGCTTTTCTGGCTTTCAGGACGTAGCAGTAATATTCATAAATATAACCTTACCTATTTTTTCTTTTTCTTTTTAAGATAATGGACTTCCGCAACGTAGTCTACACGGAAGGTCGCGTGGAAGACTGGATGAACCTCGTACTCAATGAAATGCGAAACACCAACAAGTTTATCTCCAAGAAGGCTATATTCTATTACGGGAGGAACTGGAAAGTACCGAGGTGAGTAACCACCAATCATCGTCAAAATAATAGGGAATGTCGTCTTTTACTATTGTATTTATATCAGGTCATAATCCTAATCCTGTCCTTCTCCCATGTTACTTGGGGTCGGCGCAACACGTTTTTTCGTCTGTGCTGTCCTATCAACCGTCACGCTATCGCTTTTCTTTCATATCGCTCCTCACACAATCTATCCATCTGTTCTATGGCTTTCCTCTCCCTCTCCATCCATCCATCCACATTTATATTCATAACTCTATTTATATCAGGTGTAATTGGAGTATAAGAGTAAGTATTCAACTGTTTGACTTCTCGCTCTTGTGAAAATATTGTTTTCAACCTTAGGGCAACATCCTACAGTTTATTTTGCCAAATATGCGTTTTGTACTAAAAATTAGCCTTATTTGTTTGGTTGTAATGTCCTTCATATGAAAGGCTATCTTAGCATTTTATTAAAAAATGGGCGCGGGCGTATATTACTCTGTCGAAAATTGGATACCATCAAACATTCCTAATGACAAACTCGTTTTCCATATCACTCTCCAGAACCGAATGGATCATGGAGTACCAGGGCATGGTCTGCTTAGCCGCGAATGGCGTGTGGTGGACGGCTGAGACCGAAGAAACTTTTATACGCATACGGAAAGGCAACAAGAGAGCCATGAAGGAACACTTGACGCAGCAGAACGAGCAGCTTGCTGGACTTGTGGTTAAAGTGAGGCAGGGTGAGTGTGTTAGCACGTGGTGCGCAGTTCCGTGCGCGCCTTTATGGGAGCATTTGTGGTTGTTGAAGCGGCCATACTAAGAGGTGGCGCCCGCTAGCAATGGTGGACTGATGCCAGTCGGGGGTGGTGGTGGATTATATTGTATCCCGGGCCCCCGACTCATGGTAACGGTAGGAACGGAACTGAGGAGTTTTAGTCGGTAGGAGTCTGACAAAATACTTCGTCTCCCTAGACGGAGTATTATGTCGTCTAGGGAGACAGAGTATATCCATGAGGATTTCGCCACAATAAAAAGGTGGTGGACACTGTAAAACTCTGCTGAATGTGGCTACCACAGGAACAGTCGCTGTGACGACGCTTGGGAGAGCCCTTTATTCAACAGTTGATGTCTATCGCTTGAAATAATAATGACGTCACGAGTTCAGACTCCAACTTACTACTAAGAGATACGATTTTTATAGTATTACTAGCTGACCCGCGCAACTTCGTCTGCGTCACATTTTACATTAATTCTGCGCTCCTTTTTGACTTAGCTTAATGATATAGCCTATAGCCTTCCTCGATAAATGGGCTATCTAACAGTGAAAGTTCCTGAGATTAGCGTGCTCAACCAAACAAACAAACTCTTCTGCTTTATAATATTATAACTCAGAGGTTCTCAGATTTTGTTGTGCAAGGCGTTGCGGATGTTCGACACTCGACTCTCGTGCGCGTACCTGAGAGTTTCTCTGATTTTGTTCAGCAAGGCGTTGTGAACGTTCAGGTGAAGATTCTCCCATACTGCGTAATCTTGCTGCCCGTGCTTGAGAACTATGTTTAGTAAGTTGAGACCTGGCTCTCTTAGGCATTTTCAAATGTTTAAGAAAATGTTAATAGCGTGTAATATTCTAGCTCTGAAAAGAACTGTTGTGTAGCCCTGAAAAGAACTGTTGGTTAGCCCTGAAAAGAACTGTTGGTTAGCCCTGAAAAGAACTGTTGTTTGGCTCTGAGAAGAACTGTTGTTTAGCTCTGAGAAGAACTTTTGCGTAGGTGTAGTTTTAAGAATGAAATCTAAAGAAAATCGCACGAAAATTATTAGACTTCGCGCACGACCGCTGCGTAGGGAGCCGACGTACTTATACTTATCTATGGAGCCGACCTCGCGGCTGAGCCGCGCGGGTACCTTACTCATAGATCTAAACTCCCCTCCCGCACGCGCACCCCCCCCCCCCCCCGCCTTGGTGACGTCACGTCAGCAGAAATCGTAATATTGTAATTTCGCCATAACTTCAAAACAAAACGTCCGATTTCAAGACCAAATATTATCTACATAAAGTGTACTTATACTCCATTTACTATAGCATTAGACAGAAGTTAAAAAAGGCTCTTTTAGGTGCACACTTTGCAATAAAATTACAACAAACTTTATTACAGTCAAGATTGATGTGGAGTTTATTATAATCAATTTATATAATAGCTGTCACACTTAATTGTACTTAATTAACCTATCTACCTTCTGAAATTACAAGGCTTTTATTTAATATTGTTTAGATTTAACATTCTATATTGTCGTGTTGATGTTTAAAATCTAAAAGAAGCAGAGGTGGACAGACCGGGAACGTTTTTTACGTCACTATAATTCTACCAAATCTAAAATGTTACGTATTCCCTTCATAAGTTATGGAAGCACGTGTTTTGTTTATTTTGTCGGTTTATGCTATCAACCATCCGTCAATTTGCGTAAATTTTCTGCAGTTGTCAATTGTGTTGTCGCTTGTGAATACTTGTGAATGCTACGCCTTTTCTCGTTGTTATTGCTGAATTTTCGTGATTTTGTTGTTAGTTGTTACTGTTTTTCTTTTGTTACCTATTTGTTTTGTTATCTTTTTAATTGTTAGTTTTGTGTTGTTTGTACAAACTGGTACGTTTTGTGGAACTATGGATCCCGATGCAGGCCCGAGTGGCATGCAAGCGCAACATGCACACTCTGAAACTGCTGGTAGCGCTGATCAATGTCAACAGCGAAAAAGACGTGGCCCCAACGTTGACCATGAGGATAAAATATTGTCTCCCAAGAAAAGTAGAATTAAACAAACACCGCTTCGTTCTACAGAAAAAAGAACAGTGATTAATATTTACAAAGATGTTAAGGAGTCCTTGCCCGAAGGTGCTGCTGCTTATAAAACGCAGTTAGTTAAAAAAACTGCAGAAATTGCAGGTAAGGATTTAAATTACTAGAAAGGTACCATCATCATCATCATCATCTTCCTGCCTTTATCCTAAGTTACTTGGGGTCGGCGCAACACGTTTTTTTTTATTCCACTTCGTCCTGTCACTTGTCTCACTATCATTTACCCCCTTTTCTTTCATATTCACTCCTCACACAATCCATCCATCTATTTTTTTGCATTGTGAGATAATAAATATACATTACTAATCTTATTTTGTAGGCATATCTCGTGCAACAGTCTATAATATACTCAAAGAGTATAATAAAGAAGGTCGCCTGCAATCACCCCCTCCTCGCCAACAGAAACATTCAAAATTCGAAGAGTATGATGATATTACATTTAGTGGAATACGAAGAAAAATTCATTCTTTTTTCTTTGATAATGAGTTACCAACGTTGAACAAGATTCTGGAAGCTGTTAATAGCGATGAGTCTCTACCTGATTTTAAAAGAAGCACTTTATACAAATTAATAAAAAACAAATTAAAATTTACTTACATTAAAAGAAGTAGAAAAAGTGCCCTAATTGATAAACAAGAGATTGTATTATGGAGGGTGAAATATCTCCATGAAATTAAGAGATTAAGGAACGAAGGGAAAAAAATATATTATTTAGATGAGACTTGGCTAAATGAAGGTACAGTTCTGCTAATATTTTTAAGTCATTTTGCACGAAGTCGAAGATAGTTGTTCCGGATATGGCTGTTTGTGTGTGTGATAATGTGTGTTTGTAAAACGCTCCCACAATACAAGACAAATCTTAGTGTGGGGGCATGCTTGCCTTTACATAAATTCGTAAACCTCCTTTATGTTACATTGATACAGTGAATTAGTATTTTTAGTTGAACATAAGTCGATGTAATATTGTATTAACATCTATAACTTTTTTATACGTACAGGACACACCAAAAGCAAGGTATGGCAAGATAGTACTATAAAGTCTTCAAAGGAAGCACACCGGGCAGGTTTATCTACTGGTTTAAAGAACCCAACTGGAAAAGGAAAACGGCTTATCATTGGCCATATTGGTAAGACATGATTTAAATGTATTTTTTTATTTTTTTATTTATCACTATGGATGACTTACAGCTAATACAAACAAAATAAATAATGGCATGTGAGACTGGAAGCCAATTCTCTTTCACCAGTACACCAGTACAGAATAAATTCATTTCCTTTTATTTTATTTCACAGGATCAACAGATGGGTTTTTAATGGATGGCGAATTAATATTTGAAGCCAAAAAGGGTGATGGAGACTACCATTCTGAAATGGATGCACACAATTTTGAAAAGTGGTTCAAATTAATACTAACAAAAATTGAAAGTGATGCTGTTATTGTTATGGATAATGCGCCATATCATTCGAGGAAAGTGGAGAAGTTGCCAACTACAGCCACACGAAAGGCAGATATTCAGGAGTGGCTTAAAACCAAAAATATTCATTTTGATGAAAAAGACTTAAGGGCCACTTTATTAGAAAAAGTTAAACAAGTACGACATTTGTACCAAAAGTTTGCTGTAGATGAGATGGCTAAAGAAAAAGATATATTAGTATTGCGCCTCCCACCTTACCACTGTGAGCTCAACCCAATAGAATTAGTTTGGGCTCAAATGAAGGGGTATGTAGCCCAAAACAACAAAACTTTTAAATTAAAGGAAGTGAAGCGGTTGCTCCCTCAAGCACTAATAAATATTACTGCAGAGAAATGGCAATCTTGCATTGCTCATACAATTAAAGAAGAGGAAAGGTTTTGCCAACTTGATGGTATAATGGATAATGTTGTAGAAAGGTTCATTATTAACGTTGGTGAAACTTCATCATCATCATCATCATCAGAGGATGATGAATAACAGAATAATAAAATTCATAAATTTTCAATTTACGCTTTTGTCTCTAGAAAATGTTTTTACTGTTGGTAGTGTATTTTTTTAATCCTCTGACATTCTAAATTATTATATTTGTTTTGTGAAGTTTGTGAAAACAATAATGAACGTCATGCCATTGTGATAGTTGTTTTTTAATAAACTGATTGTTACTAAAAATTGTTTCATTTCATGTACCTATTCAAGCCTTGTGACGAGTAGATCGATAGTAAATGCTTTATTATATGCATGCCATACATTGTTACAAAAAGCTCACAGTATTTATGAAAATTGTTTGAGCTCAACTTGAAATAAAAGGTTTCGTACTCCTGCTTCTGCGAGCCTCTTTTTTCTAATGTTATAATAAACAGAGTATAGTGATGAAATACTTTATTTTGATAAATATTAATAGCATCAGTAAAAGATTTTTAAATTAAAAAAATGGTTGTTGTGCCTCACTCGACATAGATAGGTATAGTGTGTCCCGGACTTTTTTGTAGATATTTATAAGAACTACAATTAATTAGAACAATGTATAGTTCTATCTTTTATATTTTAGGCAGCGTACACAAAATAAGTAACTTTTCTGGTTGATTGTTACACCTTGTGTCCGAAAAAACCAAATATCTTACGGAACCCTATTTTTCCTCAAAATAAAATATAGCCTATGTTACTCGTGGATAATGTAGCTTTCGAATGGTGAAATAATTTTTAAAATCGGTCCAGTAGATTTTGAGCCTATTCATTACAATCAAACAAACAAAGTTTTCCTCTTTATAATATTTTTTTTTTATTTTTTTTTACTTTCTCGGGTCCCTGGAGACCCGGTCCTTTGGTAGGCGTACGAGGGGCCAAAACCAACTCGCAGAGGCCCCGTTAGACATTTCAAATGTAATGGGGCACCAACCGGCGATTATCCCTGTGTGCACTGAAAGTATTCCCAAGGAGAATCCCCGGTTGGAGCAGTACTATTGCAGAAAATGGAAACAAAAAATGAAACGCTATGGGTTTGGGTGGTTTAGTGGACTGATAATCGCTTATTATAGAAGAACTATTGGCCCCTGCCTGACCACTAACAATATACACGGCTTTTAAATGGCAGGGGGTGACTTGCACACTCAATGAATCGGCCCCCGAAAACGGTCGCTAGCACAAAGTGACGTAGCGCCAAAGAGGCAACAAAGCCTGAGGTGCTAGAGGTGTGGAGAGGTATACCACGGCTATCAGGACAATCCCGGAAGTGCGGTCAAGATCCCTACCAGCATCTTACTGGATTATACATCCTTCTCCCGAGCACGTGTGCTCTAGCGAATCTCCACTCAGACCGGCCGATTAAGGCAAGAAAGAGGTGGGAGCTCTGTTCCTCGACAGTGTTCACTCTGGCCAGCCAATAAAGGCAAGCCGGAGATGAGGAACAATTTAAGACTTCTCCCGGGAGATTAGGTTCGTGTCGAACTGTTGGGCAGTAGCGACCTACTGCCCAACAGTTCGCCACAAAACTGCCTTACGGATTGTATCTCTCTTTGTCTGGCCCCTCACCCTAGGTATGACCTAAGGTCCATCGGGACGCGCAAGCCCCACCACGACGTCAACGTATTATTATTATTATTATAGTGTAGACTAAGCTTTCGCTGTCCGTCCATCTGTCCATCCATCCGTCCGGCATCGTCAGTCTGTCCGTCCGACAGGTCGTGTGTCTGTCAGCGTTCTGTATCTCATAAACCATAGGTAGACAGTTGAAGTTTTCACAGCGTGTATTTCTGTTGCCGCTATGACAACAAATAAAAAAATAAAAATGAGGGCCCCCATTCAAGAAACATACTTTTTTCTGCCTTATGGTATGGAACCCTTCGTTTGCAAGTCCGACTTTCACTTGACCAGTTTCAGCAGCTACGAATTTTCTCGTAACCATATTTTGTACTAATATAAAATCACGGCTGTATCCTCCGAAACATAATTTCTTCGTCTTCTTCCTCAGACCTATCATCAAACGACCGCCTCAAGTTCCGTACAATAACCACAATGGATGTGCACGCGCGTGATATCATCGAAGGATTTGTGCGTGACAACGTGACAGAGGCCAGCGAGTTTGAGTGGGAGAGTCAACTGCGATTCTATTGGCTCAAAAAGGATGATAATCTTTGGATTAAACAGTGTACAGGTAAGACAAATACTAGATATTGACATAAAAATGAACAGTTTATGCTATTGAGAGTTTTAATACAACCGACTTTTAATGAAAAATGTGTCCTACATTTTTCATTAAAAGTCAGTTTTCAACTTTTGTTTAAAAATTTGATCATTCCAGCTCCCCTATGTTAGTTTCTTAAGTTTGCATAGAGAACAATCTGAAATTATTCTATGATAGATGTTCTCGCCAGGACCAACCGGGCATCTCACGGGCCCATGGATGAGCAGCCAACAAACGGTTTATCCTGACCAGAGCACAATGGACGCGATACGCGCCAGCTAATTCCTATGCCTAACTTAACTTAAATACTAACCGTCGCTTCAAGTCTGTATCGCTCGTCGACCACTCGCAAGTTTGAGTTAGGGCGGGTTGTTTCAACTACACTTAACGCACGCGTAAACGTTAAAAATGGTGCTAACTATCGTCAAATCAAAAAATTGGGTTGTTTCACAAAATGTCAGCGTTAACGCACGTAAAATATAACGTTTACGTTAACAGATGGTCTGAGCACTGGTTAACGTGACTTTAGTTGCGTCAAATAGAACAATATTGTGAAATTTCTTTTGAATTCCTCAATACCAGTTCTTCTGATGACACAAATAAGTGGTGGAATGCAAAAAAATCTATTTAGGATGAGCAGGAATTTATACCAGAATGTTTTGAAACAACGCTTCTAATTTAACGAACGTCAAACATCGTCCGTAATCGTAACTTTTTGACGTACGTATGTTACGTTAACCAACTGTTTGATACAACCCGCCCTTAGTGTTTATGTGTAATGTGTATGTTTGTGAACCTTGCGATGGCCTGCAGCAGGGTCCTGACTCGCCTTCGTCAGCTCGCCGTCCACCAACGCCTTGTTCACACACATTCTCGTGCAACTTAACACTGTCTTGTCCAGTAAATAGTCCAAAACACAAGGCCTCGGTGCTCCGTATAGCACAGCCCGATACGAGGCAAAACCGTGTTCGTATTTTAAATCCCGTGTGCCTGCGCAATGTCTCCAGAAAAAAAAGCTCTTTCAGAATTATCTACAAAAGTTACAGTATTTCCACTAACAGATGGCGCTGATCTAAAGCTGCTACACCGCAGCTGTTTGTTGCTGTTAAAATTCTCTGACGAAAATAGACCTCGCAGATGAAAATCTAAAAACATTTCAGGTTTATTTATAACTAGCTTCTGCCAGCGGCTTCGCCCGCGTGATCCCTAGGGAATATATTCCCGGGATCGGGGCTTAAAAATCAAAATGGGGGTACCGCAAGGCTCAATATTGGGTCCTTTCCTCTTTTTAGTATACATTAATGATCTACCCCATCTTTTGAAAAATCAACCTAAAATAGTATTATTTGCTGACGATACTTCCTTAATTTTTAAGATAGACAGGCGTTCCATAAATCTTGACGACATCAATAACGCCCTACAGCAGGTCCAAAATTGGTTTACTGCTAATAATTTAGTCTTAAATGGGAAAAAAACTAAATGCATCAGATTTGCCTTACCGAATGTTAAAAGTAATGATTGCGATATAGTATTGAACAAAGAGAAACTAGAATTCGTCGAAAACACGGTTTTCTTGGGAATCACGCTTGACTCAAGGCTACAATGGGGTCCTCATTTAATATCTCTTGCGGGACGGCTAAGTTCGGCAGCATACGCTGTCAGAAAAATTCGTCAATTTACTGATATAGATACCGCGAGGCTGGTCTATTTTAGTTATTTTCATAGTATCATGTCTTACGGTATCTTATTATGGGGACGAGCTGCAGACATCGAGTCCATATTTATTCTGCAGAAAAGAGCCATCAGATCCTTATACAATCTCCGGCGGCGCGATTCCCTAAGGGAGCTGTTTAAGGATATTAACATCATGACAGTACCTTGTCAATACATTTACGAAAACATTATGTATGTTCGGAAAAATCTTCATCTTTTTAACAAGATTAGTGACAGGCATAATTTTAATACGAGAAATAGGAACAAATTAGATCAACCCCGGTTCAGATTAGCTAAAGTACACACTTCTTTTATGGGGTACTGTGTTAAATTTTATAATAAAATACCAGTTGATATTCTCGAACTGAATGAGAGAAAATTTAAAGCATGCATAAAACGCACACTATGTAGTAAAGCATATTATAAACTGGAAGATTATATCCTCGATAAAAATGTTTGGCTAAATGCCGGTCCTGCTCCACAGTCACAGCCGCGGGGGTCCACTAGTTAGGTTTTAATGTCTGGAAGAGATGCTCACCCTCTTTTTTTGTTTTGTAGTTTATTTTATTTTTTTTGTTTTGTACTCATAATACAATAATTTAATTTTTTTTTTCTTTATAATAATGCTGTTTTATAGTAATTGAATTGTTTGTTATACATCTTTCATTACTTGGTCATTGACAACCATAGTTTTATGTAAAGTAGAAGCATTTTTTCAAATTTTGTAAATGTGAGTACCATGGGGCCATTTACATAATATTTATGTGATTAGTTTACTTGTTTGACATGAACGAGCATGGTGATCGAGAGCATGTCATGCTCACTCAAATGTTTTGCTGATGGCGGCGTGTGTGTTGGATCATTCGGTTCCCTTCAAAATGGTTGAGCTGAATGGTGCCGATACATACGTCAGGTTCGTGAACGGACGCCGTCAGTTGAGACTGGTCATCTCTTAACCACCACTGGCTTATTTTCATCCTTATATTTAAGTTGTTGCTTTAAGTTTTTTTTATTTTGCATTGTCCTCACATGAAGAAGCAAGTACATGTAACTAAGATTTTTGTAAAACATCACATGATTTAAAAGAGTGTCCATGGAGTTTCTTGCACGTTCTTCTCCATAGAGATCTACGCTTTGGAACGTGCAAATAGCCTCATGTTTTTGACTGACCGGCCTTGACATTTCAAAAGTGCCTGTAAATGGTTTACTTGAAATAAATGCTTTGAATTTGAATTTGAATTTGAATTTGATGAAAAGTAGCTTATGTACTATTCCAGACTATAATCTATCTTTGTTCTAAATTTCATTAAGATCCGTTAAGCCGTTCTGGCGTGATTGAGTAACAAACAACCAAACTTTCACATTTATAATATTACTCGTTTGGTGTAAAGCGAAATTATAACCATCTTCCCCTCGACATTATAATTATTAAAGGATATTGCAAACTGTCGTAAGCCGTTTTCCGAAGCTACTCGCTAGCCTCTAGGCGCCAAGCTAGCCGCCTGCCTGTGCGTTCGCGACCTTATACAAAAATAATCCTTAAAGCATGATTCAGTATTCACTCGCGATGGCTTATAATTAGCGTATTTCATGTATAACTTTGGTGTTTCTATACCGATTTCTATGATTCTTTTTTTATGGAATAGTTAATAATGTTGACTTTTTAACCGACTTCCCAAAAAGGAGGAGGTTATCAATTCAGTTGTATGTTTTTTTTTTTTATGTTTGTTACCTCAACTCCGACAATTATGAACCGATTTGAAAAATTCTTGTTTTATCTGAAAGGATATACTTGCAGATTGGTCCCATTTAAATCATATCATATCGGTTACGAACTTTGGATGTTAAATCGAAATACCTGGAATTTGACTATTTAGATGATTCTTTGATAATCGAAATTGCGTATTTTGCTTTTCTGCGATTTTGGAGTGGTGTTGTTAGGTGTGGGGCACCACTAAAAAGTGAAAAATAAAAAACTTTTTACAAAAACATACAACCGACTTCCAAAAAAAAACACTACAAAGTAAAAAATAACTTTAATTTCGGAAGTCGGTGTCAAAATACGAAGAAACTAACAAAAACACCGACTTCTACTTAGTGTTTTTTTTTGGAAGTCGGTTGTATTTTTTTTTATTAATGTTAATTAGGGACGACTGAGTTTTATAAACGTAAGAGTAGACAAATATAATCAGAAAGCTTCGAACTGCTAAGCTATCGGGAGTTACACGTGTTATTGTTCATCAATCATAAAAGATAGACATAGTATATGCTGTCGTTGGATATTTTTTATATAATTTTAAGGAGAACATTTCCGTCATACATGATTTCTGTGTAGCTTTCACCATTAAGGTTGAAGCTTAAAAAATGGTGTAACTTCTCCCGTTTTCCCAACATTTCCCTTCACTGCTCTGCTCCTATTGTTTGTAGCGTGATGAAAAGTATACTATAACCTGCTCAGGAGTATGAGTAATAATTGTACCAAGTTTCATTAAAATCCGTCGAGTAGTTTTTGTTTCTATAACGGTTATACAGACAGACAGACAGACAGACAGACAGACCGACAGACAGACAGACAAAAATTGTACTGATTGCATTTTTGGCATCAGTATCGATCCCTAATCACCCCCTGATAGTTATTTTGGAAATATATTTCATGTACAGAATTGACCTCTCTACAGATTTATTATAAGTATAGATAGATATAGATAGATATAGATAGAAGATAGATAGTACGGAACCTTCTGTGCGCGAGTCCGACTCGCTCTTGACCGGTCTTTATTAAATCAAAACCATTATTTAATTAAAAGAATGATCTATCCATTCTGCAGGTATCTTTGAGTACGGCTACGAGTATATGGGTCTGAACGGACGCCTGGTGATCACGCCGCTAACCGATCGGATTTACCTCACCATCACGCAGGCTCTTACCATGCAGCTCGGCGGGGCACCTGCTGGTAACAATATGAAATTACTTAGTATTTTGTATACTTCAACCGTGACTGTGCAGGAAATATAGGTGACAACTCAGAAGTGTCAGTGTGAAGTATATTTTACCTATATGTTTCGAAATTTGAACGCTAGATGGCACAGCTGACTTCGTGTACGTTCTCCTAAAGCTAGGGACAAACTGAGCCCACGTACGCAACGTATGCAACGCATTATGACATCTAAACTACGAAATTTGTGTGAAAACTTGACTTGGAAACACACTTATCACACGCAACGCTGTCACACGCGTCCTATGCAACGTCCGACCTGTCGCGCCAGATCGGCGCGTGGCGTGGAAACGTGGAGGGGATGCGCTATCCCATGCGTACAGGTCGCGCGGCGAATTAAGATCGCTCGATGAAAGTAGTGGGGGCAATCGGCGCATGTGTACAATCGCGTACAGAAATTCTTAGGGCCTGTTTCACCACTTCAGGTTATCTGACAGATAGTGCTCCTTATAGACTTTGTGTGTTTTTAAGGGATTTTTTTATTTTGTATGTACCTTAGTAACTTATACATATTATAGGTACTAAATAACACTAGTTTTTGCTTGTAATTTATTTTGTTAGTAGGTAAATTCAGAAAAATTAAAAAGAAAGTAAATTTTAATACATAAAATTGTAGGAAAATTATTCATCCGACAGTGGTGATATTCCTTCCATTAAAACATCTTGGGATGTTGAAGTAGAAGGTCGAAGATGGAAACAAACTTACCTAGGATGGAATAAACTTACCCACGATTTCATTAGTTTCTTTCTTAACGTAACAATTCACGTCGTAATCAATTTTTCTTGCTTGCCGTTTTAAAACTTTATTTTTAACCATTTTTTTTTACCACTACGTACTTATTACTAAAATACGATAACACAAGCTGTACGCAACAGTACCCAAGCGCGTGAACGCAACGCGGGAATTGAATCTACCAATGACGTGTCGCCGTCGGCGCATACCCGCCCCCCTCACCCCGCACGTCACTAAATAGACCTTAGAATTGAATACTGCGCATACCCCTTCCACTTTTGCCGAGCGATCTTAATTCGCCGCGCGACCTGTAGGACCAGTGTGTTTCTAGATCTTACGGTCGCAGCCTGTCAGACACTGATTGGATGTAGCGGTAAATACAACGCACATTGCTTTAAATGAGAGACCAACAACTCATTGATTTGGTTAGGCGATATGCATATATATTAAATGCATTGAATATCGCGATTCTATTTTACGCAATGTACGTATTACGCAACAATTCACATCACAAAAGAAAAGTAGATACCAGTAAATAAGAGTGACATACCTGATCATCCGTGGCTTCGGATCACACTCACTTGAACAACATCCATCCCGTGGTTGCGTAGTTTGAGTAGCTGCCCGCCTGCTCCGACGAGTGGCCCGCCTTCTCCGACGAGTAGCCCTCCAGCTCCGACGTGTAGCCCGCCAGCTCCGACGTGTAGCCCGCCAGCTCCGACGTGTAGCCCGCCAGCTCCGACGTGTAGCCCGCCAGCTCCGACGTGTAGCCCGCCAGCTCCGACGTGTAGCCCGCCAGCTCCGACGTGTAGCCCGCCAGCTCCGACGTGTAGCCCGCCAGCTCCGACGTGTAGCCCGCCAGCTCAGACGTGTAGCCCGCCAGCTCCGACGTGTAGCCCGCCAGCTCCGACGTGTAGCCCGCCAGCTCAGACGTGTAGCCCGCCAGCTCCGACGTGTAGCCCGCCAGCTCCGACGTGTAGCCCGCCAGCTCCGACGTGTAGCCCGCCAGCTCCGACGTGTAGCCCGCCAGCTCCGACGTGTAGCCCGCCAGCTCCGACGTGTAGCCCGCCAGCTCCGACGTGTAGCCCGCCAGCTCCGACGTGTAGCCCGCCAGCTCCGACGTGTAGCCCGCCAGCTCCGACGTGTAGCCCGCCAGCTCCGACGTGTAGCCCGCCAGCTCAGACGTGTAGCCCGCCAGCTCCGACGTGTAGCCCGCCAGCTCCGACGTGTAGCCCGCCAGCTCAGACGTGTAGCCCGCCAGCTCCGACGTGTAGCCCGCCAGCTCCGACGTGTAGCCCGCCAGCTCCGACGTGTAGCCCGCCAGCTCCGACGTGTAGCCCGCCAGCTCCGACGTGTAGCCCGCCAGCTCCGACGTGTAGCCCGCCAGCTCAGACGTGCAATCACGCCACCTCTGGACGTCGTCAGTAGACCGGAATTCTTCGCCGAACATCTGGATCAGATCTTGCTCGAATTGCTCCCATGGTCCAGGTCTTCACTCTTCACTTCGGGATCCAATGGTGGTAGTTTCAAATTGCAACGATCCCGTAAAGGCGCAGGGGTAGCAGACAGCGCTGTAGTAGTCATGGCGCTTGATGTGGCTTGCTTCGTGATGAACATCGTCTGACTCATCACTTGGTTCATCGAAAAAGTTGGGTTTAGATTGCGGACCCAGGAATCCAGAAGACTTCAGTAGGGGCGAGCTGGATCGCACCGCTGCTGTCGGCGTATGATCGCCGATCGTTGTTAAAGTCACACAAGTAGAACAGTAAATGCACAGGGAAACGTTGTATGAAATAATAGAGAGTAACTTTACTTTACCAGGTTGTTTATTTCACGAGCAGCAACAGAATAATAATCAGAACGAGAGTCAGAATAGTAATCCCCCTAAATTTGCATTACATCGGTTTATATACACAGTAAATGACAAGCATGAGTTGGCAGTGGATGCTAAAATAACACCATTATGGCGGGAAACATTAAAGAGGAAGGTAACAGAATAAATCTTTCTACTTTTAACACGGGCGGTAGATAAATATTTAAAATAATTAAATAGAACGGAAATCGTCAAGTGAACTCTTATTTAAATATAATCAGATGCTAAAATTAAATAAAAAGAAGGTATAAAATTAATTCCTTATTAAAATCAAACAGGAAGTTACATTTCTTTAAAGTATTAGAAAGGAAGTTGTCAAATTAAATCTATATAAATTCAACAGGATATTTCAATAATGGTTTAGCGCCCATATATACGTGGGACAAGTGTGCACACCATCTATACGTTGCATTGCATACGTTGCGTACGTGGGCTCAGTTTGTCCTTACCTTAAACGGAGCATGAAGGAACTATAGGTAGTAGCACAGAAGTGTCAATATGCAACACTAGATAGCGTAGTCAACGGTGTGCACGGTACCTACACATTTCAAAAAACAAAATTGTAGAGCAAAACTTAGAACATTTCCTAGCTAAGTCCCATTAGAAATGTTAGATAAAAGTTTTCGATAATCCTCATGCATTGTCATGAAGCGATAATCTTTGTTACATCACGTTTCCACCTACAACCAGCTAGCATGCAATAGTACGTATTTATCTTAGGGCTATAAGTAACTGATTTAGTCTCGAGCGATCTTTAATCCCACTCTACTCAGCTGTCTAATTCGACTTCTTAAATTTTCACGAATATAATCAGTTTCTGTAACTTCCATGAAGAGTTAGTTCCTATTCTACTCAATTATTCCCAGGACCCGCTGGCACCGGAAAAACTGAAACAACAAAAGACCTAGCAAAAGCCCTAGGGCTCCTGTGCGTGGTCACAAACTGCGGCGAAGGCATGGACTTCCGCGCCGTAGGGCAGATCCTAGCGGGGCTGTGCCAGTGCGGCGCCTGGGGCTGCTTCGACGAGTTCAACCGCATCGACATCTCCGTGCTGTCCGTCATCTCCACGCAGCTGCAGTGCATCCGCTCTGCGCTGCTCATGAAGCTGAAGAGGTTCACTGTGAGTGACTAGACTAGGTTAAAGGTTAAAGCGAGAGACAGGGTAAAGTGAGGTAGACCGCTCCTGGCCTGTATTCCCGTCGTAAACAACGACCTCAAGGCTAAAAATCTTAAGGCTAGGCAAGAGTGTTTTTACTAGGTACGGATTAACAGATAAATGTTGAATTTAGGCTCCAGCAGATCCAACATTGCCATACACGCTACAAGGTTGCATATTAAATTTTACAGTAACATTTACCATCAAGAGAGTATGGTCAAATTCAGAGGCAAGACTTGATTTCGTTTCCAAATTAAAAAAAAAAACATTCATTTTATTTCTTTCTATTATATTGACGCCGTTCCGGGCGTCTGTATCACCTAATATAAGCCTTTGTATGCCATAAATCGCTGCTGAAATAGTTTTTTTTATTTCTCTCTATGTGGTGGTTATAATCATGTTGTTAGAAAAACCCAATGGTCATACAGAATCTTATCTCAAACTTCTCTTCTCCCCCAGTTTGAAGGTCAAGAGATAGTCATGGACAGCAAAGTGGGTATCTTCATCACTATGAACCCTGGGTACGCGGGCCGCACGGAACTGCCAGAGTCCGTGAAGGCGTTGTTCAGACCCGTCGTCTGCATCCTGCCGGATTTGGAGATGATCTGCCAGATTTCACTGTTCGCTGATGGGTTTTTGACGGCTAAGGTAAGAAGAGCTAAAGCGATAGAGTTGACCTTAGCCTCTTTATATTGGCACTTCTCTGGGATCGGGCGAAGCATATCTGTCAAATCAGAACTGATGGGTCCAGGATCGTAACCCAAAAGTGGTGCCTTCAGAAAGGAAAGCCTAAGAATCTCTGGAGACAGCGTTTTGGATTTTGATAGCGGATGGCCAGTGACCGCCAAAATGAATTGAATCTTGTAGAAGATTCTTTTTCACAGCTCAAGTTTTATCAGTTGTGCGCTGGATATTATGTATGAGTTTTTATCAGGTCCTCGCCAAAAAGATGACCATGCTGTACCACGTGGCTCAGCAGCAGCTGTCGAAGCAGTCGCACTACGACTGGGGCCTGCGCGCGCTCACCGCCGTGCTGCGCATGGCGGGCAAGCTGCGCAGGGACTCGCCCGGCCTCAGCGAGATCATGGTGCTCATGAGAGCGCTCAGGTAAGAGATGACATGCTGTACCACGTGGCTCAGCAGCAGCTGTCGAAGCAGTCGCACTACGACTGGGGCCTGCGCGCGCTCACCGCCGTGCTGCGCATGGCGGGCAAGCTGCGCAGGGACTCGCCCGGCCTCAGCGAGATCATGGTGCTCATGAGAGCGCTCAGGTAAGAGATGACATGCTGTACCACGTGGCTCAGCAGCAGCTGTCGAAGCAGTCGCACTACGACTGGGGCCTGCGCGCGCTCACCGCCGTGCTGCGCATGGCGGGCAAGCTGCGCAGGGACTCGCCCGGCCTCAGCGAGATCATGGTGCTCATGAGAGCGCTCAGGTAAGAGATGACATGCTGTACCACGTGGCTCAGCAGCAGCTGTCGAAGCAGTCGCACTACGACTGGGGCCTGCGCGCGCTCACCGCCGTGCTGCGCATGGCGGGCAAGCTGCGCAGGGACTCGCCCGGCCTCAGCGAGATCATGGTGCTCATGAGAGCGCTCAGGTAAGAGATGACATGCTGTACCACGTGGCTCAGCAGCAGCTGTCGAAGCAGTCGCACTACGACTGGGGCCTGCGCGCGCTCACCGCCGTGCTGCGCATGGCGGGCAAGCTGCGCAGGGACTCGCCCGGCCTCAGCGAGATCATGGTGCTCATGAGAGCGCTCAGGTAAGAGATGACATGCTGTACCACGTGGCTCAGCAGCAGCTGTCGAAGCAGTCGCACTACGACTGGGGCCTGCGAAAGTTCCTCGCATCATCTAAACGTTTCACACTACTGGCTACAAGAAGAACAGAAGAAGAAAACAGCAAGCGATGCGGCTGAGCTGTCTATTCTGATAATTATCATGAAGTCAATGGTTGCCGGGTTGAACATCTCCGTGACATATTCGACGATGTGTGCTCTTGTGTTACTCCATTGAAAAGGGTAGGATCTCCGACCAGACTTGTGTTGTCAGGTGGGCAACAGCTCGATAGTTGTCTTCAATGTTCAAATCGCACGGACATCTTTGTTTTTGACATCTAATATTTGTGTGAAGTCAGAGGTTTTTGTCGTTGGTATGGCGGTATAAATGCCACTACACGCCAATTGGGAATTTGTTTTTAAAATTACACCCTTCTTCCGCTTCCTTCAGAGACATGAATCATCCAAAATTCGTGTTCGAAGACGTTCCACTGTTCTTGGGCCTGATCAAAGACCTGTTCCCTGGACTGGAGTGCCCTCGTGTGGGCTATCCAGACTTCAACGCAGCGGTCAATCAGGTGCTGGAGAAAGATGGGTACATCGTGCTGCCTCATCAGGTAAACACACGCCTGTTCTCGGTACATACTAATTAACTAACTGTGAGTGAAGAATATCAGCTTTATTAGGAAGTTTTTCGTTTTGCTGGAAGCTATGCAATTCTAGAGAGCCGGGCCGACGCATAAAACTTTCTCCAGCCAAATATAAGAGACTTGCTCTAGGCGAATCGTTAAGAGTTTTATTGGAAAATACCAACATTAACACGTTGAATGCCGAAGTTAACCATCAAATTACAATCAGTGACCAACTACGTAATACTACGTAGTAGTTAGCATTACGGTTACCAGTTTATAAAAGGATGCCGTGGTACATAATATTGCGTAGTATAGGCACCACTAACATTAATTCTATTCAGATTACCATAAATCTATAAAAAAACAATTACGTCATAATACGTAGTCATAGTCAAAGTCATTACGTCATAATAGCATCTGCCGTTATTTCCAGCTACGTAATATTGCGTAGTTTGCATTGAATATGTTAATTGATACACGACTGTTAAAAGAGTGCATTTTAAAAGTAGTCAAAGTCAAAAAAAAATTACAACAGCTGCACCGTGCATGTGGTAGCAATTTGACTCAAAAGTAGTCAAAGTCAAAAAAAAATTACAACAGCTGCACCGTGCATGTGGTAGCAATTTGACTCAAAAGCGTCTTTCAGCAATAGTAAGGTTTTCAATAATAACTTGTGTTAGTGGCACACGTTTGGTTGTTTGTGTGCTGCTTATGCAGACTTACATCTGTACAGGTCGACAAAGTAGTGCAGCTATACGAGACGATGATGACGCGGCACTGCACCATGATCGTAGGACCTACTGGTGGCGGCAAGACTGTCATCATACACACGCTTATCAAGGCACAGGGAGTGCTCGGCCTGCCTACTAAACTGACTGTCCTTAATCCTAAGGTGAGATTACTTCCCGACCGACTCTGTAAGAAGCATCATACTCAATACTCAATATCTTTATTGCATTCCACATGTATTCTTAGGTGGTAAAAACAAAATTGGACATTGAACAGCAAGATAAGTAGAAGAGAGGAAGCTTTTTTCTTTAAATTATGTAAAACACAGAGACTTGGGTAGTTTGCGGTACGTAATTATTATGATTTTATTAGTTTATCACTTAGATATTCGTTTACCGAGTAGTAGCTTTTATTTAGCATAAATTGTTTGAGTTTTCTTAAAAATATATTAATTTTCTCTTCTCTTTATAATGAAGCGGGTAGTTTGTTATATAATTTAATAGACATTACATAGGGACTTTTAGAGTGCATTTTTAATCGAGAACTTGGTAAGTTTAGCCTAGATTGGTGTCTGAGTAGATAGCGTGTTTGGATGTCTCCACGTTTTGAAAAAAATTCTTGGTGTTTCCGTACAAATTTGCATGTCTCTAAAATATATATGCAGGGAAGGGTTAAAATACCATGTTTTTTAAAGACAGGTTTGCAGCTGTCATCTGCTACCATTGGTAAATCTACGTTAAATTGCTGACTGTTTGGTTCTGTTGAAAATCCTCAGTAACAATATTGATAACCCTGAGTTAATTTTAAATTGTATTTTAATGTGCCAAGCAAAATATTAAGGTTTAATCCACCCATACGTGTACCTCATACACTTTCCTATCATCGGCGGAATAGTTATATTGTGCGCGCAGGCAGTAATTTCAATGACATTTGTAAGGAATATGATTTAGCTCCATATAAAATCAGTGTGAATTCGGCAAGGTGCTTAAGCCTCAATTTTTTTAGGCTATAGTTTTCTTTAAGGCGAGTATTAATGTAGCTAATTTAAGCGGTGTGCTTTTTGCATTTTGCTCACACCACAATTTACGCGAGGATTTGTTATTGTCTTTCTTGTGACTACGGTTTCCTGGTTTATTAGTCTTTATAAGCCATTTCCAGACATTTCCAGCACACTCTCTTATAGATTTATCCTCATCATCCACAATCCTATTTCGCTCAATGCAGAGTATACCGCGTGTATCTGACATCGACGCATAAACGATTTCCATGGGTCCAGGTCATGATTCTGGACACCCCAGACTTAGAATTTTTCGTCGGCTTTTTTCTCATTTTTTCATTTTTTTCAAGGGTTTTTTTTTACTTTAGACTGCTCATAATCGTTATTCTGACCTAATCCAATGAGATTTTGAATACAAAAATAATTAATTAACTACTTTCACCAAAAAGAGCAATCTGAATAAAACCACAAATAGATATCAGCTCAGCTGAGCTGATACCTATTTGTGGTACTCTTGAAAAAAATGAGAAAAAAACCGACGAAAAATTCCAACACTGGGGTGTCCAGAACCATGCCCTGGACCCATGGAAATCGTTTGTGCGTCGATGTCAGATACACGCGGTATAGTCTCTCTTTTCTTATGCCATTCCTTACGTTCCTGTGCCAGCCAAACCCCGGTTATACCCGCCACAAACCGGGTGACCGACACTTCTTTTAGTCTACTGACGCCATATGTTTACCGCTTTACTCCGCCTATCCAGGTGAAGTAAAGTGAATTTATGAGTACGTCTTAAAGCGATTGTGTCATGAATAAGTTGATGCAAAAGTAGATCAAGTAGACTTTGCAAAACGTCAGGCAAAATCGTTCAGGTTTCCGAATGCAGACAAACAATTTGACTGTGCGTTTCATCGGCTTCAATACTATTTTTAAATGCGCTGTATAAATTTATGTGTATTTTTGTCCTGCATTTACAGGCTTGTTCAGTAATTGAGCTGTACGGAATATTAGATCCTGTAACCCGAGACTGGACTGATGGCTTGTATTCTAGAATATTCCGGGAAATGAACAGGTATTGTTATTCTACAAGTACATGATCAGTTTTTAACAGGACCACTACTTTACTATTTTTGACTGATGACTACTTTGTTGAACAAGCGTACGTTTTATTTTTTATAGAGGTTGGCCATATGATTCAAAGGTTGACTGGTAGAGAATGCCTTGTTGCATTAAGTCCGCCCATGTACCACTATTGTGCATAAAGTCTAAATAAATAAATAAATAAATAAATAAATAAATAAATAAATGATTCCTACTGGGACTGCTTAGGGTCTGAGGTTCTAGTTCAATATACGATCAACAAAAATCCCATTGGTTGACTCTAATAAAAAATATATTTCTAATATCTGTCCGCCATAAATTCCAAATTTATGTCCGGTTAACTGCCTCTATGCCTATTACTGACGAAGTGTAAACACCAACCTACTATCGACCAACCCCGTCAGGAAATAAACGTAATGTGTGATCTTGTTTATACCAGGCCACTAGAAATAAACGTAATGTGTGATCTTGTTTATACCAGGCCACTAGAAATGAGCGTAATGTGTGATCTTGTTTATACTAGGCTACTAGAAATAAACGTAATGTGTGATCTTGTTTATACCAGGCCACTAGAAATAAACGTAATGTGTGATCTTGTTTATACTAGGCCACTAGAAATAAACGTAATGTGTGATCTTGTTTATACCAGGCCACTAGAAAAAGAAGAACGTCGCTACTCGCTCTTCGACGGCGACGTGGACGCCCTTTGGATAGAGAACATGAACTCAGTGATGGACGACAACAAACTGCTGACGCTAGCCAATGGCGAGCGGATCCGGTTAGCGCCATACTGTGCGCTGCTGTTTGAAGTGGGCGACCTGAACTATGCCTCGCCTGCGACCGTGTCCAGGGCCGGCATGGTGTTTGTCGACCCGAAGAATTTGGGGTACCAGCCTTATTGGGACAGGTTAGGAGTTTTACTCTTCGTTTGTTCTTCTTCGTAGCTTGTCGATAAAAATCTATATAGTAGGTAGGTGTGTGGGGTCGTTAAGGTGCATCCACATCGCAGTTTTTTTTGTGGAGCAACAGATTGCAACACGATAACATTAGGTACTTATCTATACTAATATTATAAAGCAGAAGAGTTTGTTTGTTTGTTTGGTTGAACGCGTTAATCTCAGGAACTACTGGTCTGATTTTAAAAATTATTTCAGTGTTAGATAGCCCATTTATCAAAGAAGGTTATAGGCTATATATCATCACGCTAAGACAAATAGGAGCGGAGCATTAAAGGAAAATGTGACGCAGACGAAGCTGCGCGGGTCAGCTATAGTATACTATACTTCAACAAATAACTTTTTCGACACATTTGCTCATAAAATGCATTTACGAAGCCTGTATACATTGTTCGAAAGTTCAAAATTACGGACCATACAATGGAGCGTGCGTTAACGTAGGTACTCTCACCTAAGTACCTACTTTACCGCACGCTCCGATGTATGGCGCCGTGCGTATTATTTACGGTATTTTTTTAAATTTCCATAAACAATATAATTATAAAAATGCAATCCGTCTGCATCCGTCAGCCAAAAATGCTTCCGTCTGCGTCCGTTCCGGAAGCGTTCCATACGTGTTTTTTTTTGCGAAGAACTTTTTGCTCAGAAGGTTTGTCGCACTTTAATATTGAAGCGGTACAGAGAGACATGTCCCGCAAACCCCCATTGATATAATAATATTAAATATTGAGAACCTCCTCCTTTTTAGAAGTCGGTTAAAAAGATAGTGATTATCTAATTTTAGTTTAGTTATTGAACAAGAGAATCGGCAACAATGTCATCCAAACTAAACATGTACGCAAAGTATTAGCCTAAATCAAAAACCGGGAAGTAAACTTAATCTTTTTTTTCTTATACAGTTGAAAATCTAGTAGGTACAGAAATTTGTCAGATTGTTGTAGCACGATGTGCTGGCGACTGTACAAGTGAAGCTGAAAATGTGCTAAAAATACCCGTTGAAATTGTACTGTGACATTTTGAAAACATTCTAACAATCTTTTATCGATGTTATTGTAAAGAAATATCGACATAGGCTGCCCTATTAGCCGCCATTTTATCATCCCAGCAAAGTGTAGGTAGCTACGTTTTTTTTATAGGTATGCCCAGTCCATATGGTTTATACGCATTGAGATAAAAACTTTAACATTGAGTTGAATATCGATATCAGATGCGCATGTTGCTCGCAGTTACAACCCTACGAAAGGCAGCCATTTTAAGTGCCCAAGTCGGTGGTAGGTAAACACGTTTTTTTTGTAGGTATGCCCAGTCCATATGATTTATACGTCAGTGTTCCCCATTTGCAAATTCGCGCCATTTTCAATTACAGACGTCAAAGATAGTTGCGACATTTAATATTAATTAGAATATGTTTTCAAGCGAGGAATCAGATTTAAATATGGAATCTACTCCACCTGATATCTTGAATGAGGCGCCAATTGCAGAAAATGGTCTCTTGCCGCCAAAATCGCTAGAACGCTTTTTAATGATTATCAATAATTTTTAATAGATAATGAAAAAGTTTGTTTAATTATCTATTTATGTAATGTGTCGAAAAACGTTGTATGACACACGAGCGGATATTGGTCTTTACAAACTCGTGACTATGGTAAACCCTCGACTTCGTCTCGGGCTTACATTTGTCTACTCGTTTGTAAAGACCAACTTACCGCTCTTGTATCATAAATAACTATTTGCTATCGTATGTCGCCCACTAACACTTGGGAAAGTTCCTGCACAAAAAGTAACTGCGGTTTGGATGCACCTATAGACCTTACTGCCCACACGATAAGAAGAGGAAGCGTCGGCGCAGAGCTGAGCCTCGGGTTTGGTGCTATCCGTTCCTGTTGCGAGTAGGCGCCAGAGAGTTTTGGGGGCCGAGTCACCCGCGTCCGTAGGAGAATACCCTTCGAATCCCTACACGTGGTCCCCGGGTGGTGCTAAACAGGTGACACTAACCGCCTCCGTGGTCTAGTGGTTATACCACCTGATTCAGACCCAGAGGTCTTGGGTTCGATTCCCAGCGGAGGCAAATATTTGCTCGGTTTGGTTGGTGGTAGGACTTGTTCTAAGTCCGCCTGGCAAGCTACCACCATCATGTCTAAGTCTGTCGCCATAACAACAATGTTAACAGCATTGTTGTGTTCCGGCAGTTAGAGGTATGATAGCCAATTCCTCTGTGTAAGAGGATTCCGGGTGGAACTCGTTTCCATCTTCGGCCTAATCATCACTTTCCATCAGGTGAGATTTGGGCCAAGAGTTTCCCCAATTTGTATAAAAAAAGAGTTATGCAGAACACGATATCTAGACAGGTGTCCCATCGTTGGTGAAATATCTCCACATTTGCCATTACTCGAAATGTGTGTATTCACGAACTGCTGACGCTAGCCAATGGCGAGCCGGTTAGCACCATACTGTGCGCTGCTGTTTGACGTTGGCAACCTGAACTTGCCTCGCCTGCAACCGCGTCAACAGCTGGCATGGTATTCTTTGAGCCTAAGAATTTGGGGTACCAGCCGTATTGTCACAGGTACAAACTTCAACATTGATTTGATTAGCAGAGATTTTTCAGTTCAATTACTAAATCGGACTGAAAAATTCTGCTAATCAACTTAAAAAGTGTAGAGATTATGTGAATGGTTTTGTAATGATTGTACTATTATTATTTCTTTAGTTTTTGTCGTGTTGACAAATTACGTGCATATGACATATCGGGGGCGTAGCTCAGATGGTAGAGCGCTCGCTTAGCATGCGAGAGGTACCGGGATCGATACCCGGCGCCTCCAATTTTTGTTTAGAAATACGGAACCCTTATTGGATCATTCGAGAATGTTTGTCTAGTTTGTGAAAAACTCTAATTTGTTAAAATAATCTTAAATAATATTTACTACTTCATCTTCATCTCGACGTTCCAATTTTTACATACGTGGTGTATAGCGACACGATAGTATAGGCAAATTTTACGGTTTTACACATTTTTTTTTTTTTCAAAAGTTGTACCTATACAGTAACTTATAGAGAAAATTCAATATTATAACTTAAAATCATATGAAGCCAATTGGCGTAATGGGTAAGTTACTATAATAAGTAACATTAGTATTTAATAACGAAAGGGTAAGTAGTTGTAGAAAAAAAATTCACACGAAACTAAGTCCACGACGTCGTATGCGCATAGACAATGGGGATAGGTGCGCATGAGTTGAGGGATACAACACATGTATATTAAGAACCAGGACTCAGTGATTGAAAATTAAATATAGTACGTAGATATGTTATTAAATATTGTGCATTCTTTGTAAGGTTCACTTCTGTGTCTTGGCTGTCAAAGCCAATTTGCTTATTCGTGCCCCATTCAGATGGCTGCGCGGGCGCACCAACGAGCTAGAGCGCGAGCAGATGAGCGGCATGTTCGAGCACTACGTGTCGGGCGCCATCAACTACATCGTGTTCGGCATGTTCGGGCTGCAGCAGCAGACGCCGCTCAAGACTATCGTGCCGCAGACGCCGCTCAACTTGGTCAGTATACAACATCCTAATACAGTGGACCCCCCCTAATCCGACAAAGGCAGTGTCGAAGTGTGTGAAAGAACTTCCCGACTAGTCGTACCCAGCGCTTCTCCTCCACATTTATTTTGCGCACAGCCAAAATGTGGAACTCTCTGCCAACGTCTGTGTTCCCATCCACATATAACCCGTCAGCCTTAAAAGGAAGAGTGAACAGGCATCTTCTGGGCAAGCTCGCTCCATCTTAGACCTCATCCATCGCTTTCCATCAGGCGTGATTGTGGTAACGAGCAGGCCCATTAGATAAAAACAAAGAAGAAAGACACGTTTATTACCAAAAATATTACATAGATTTCTTACATTGGCCCCAAACTATGCAAGCCTGTATCTTGGGGTACCAATTGGGTGTCGGATTATAGAGTACTGCCTAAGACCTATAGTCCGGAATTTTTAACAGAAAAGTACCTTGTAATCCGACAAATTACAAGTCAAAATGAGATGATCCTATTTGAGGGCTAACGCTCACTTAATTTTATGACGCGCTGATTAAGTTTTAGTGCAGTTGCAATTAAGTTCAAGTTTGAGTGATAAACGGTATTCTTATAATCTTTGAACTGCGCATAAGCTGCGCGTGAACTGCACGTCAACTGCACGACAGCCAAACTTACTTATGATGCGGCCATATGAGAGAAAAAATATTAATCACTAAATAATCGAATAGAATCGATTACATTTCAATGAATATAACGTTGTTATAATATTAAAATAATACCCCAGTACAGATTTTAGCTAAATAAGCTGTCATTTTGACACGTCAAACGAATAGTAGAATATCGATCATGTTGCGTTCCGAAGCACTCACCAAAGACGCGCAACAGTAGAATGTTGTTATGGCGCTCGCGTGACGCGAACTTGACGCGAGCGTGTCTGACAGCGGTAGAGAACACGAATATCGTTGTTTTGATCGAAACTTAACTTCAACTGCACTGCAACAACACTTATTTAGTTACGTGAATTAGCCTACTGAACTACATATCACTATGTATGTGGGATTTATGATAGAGGAAAATAAATTTAATGTACAGTGATGACAGATTGATGCATGTCGGATTACCGGGGGTCGACTGTATATAAAATCCTTCCGTTACTGATGAGTGACTCACAGACAACGCACAGCCGAGACTACTGGTTCTAGAAAGCTGAAATTTGGCGCGTAAGTTCCTTGGCGAGTGTAGGGGAGCAAGATTTTCCGAAATTCCTAAGGGAACGGGAAATACCAAGGGAACCCTATTACTAAGCCTCCGCTGTCCGTCCGTCTGTCTGTCACCTCAAGAACCGTAAGTTAGACAGTTGAAATTTTCACCAGTTGTGTATTTCTATTGCCGCTAACAACAAATAAAAGTAAAATTGAAGGGGGCTCCATATAACACGCGTGTATTTTTTTCGGTTTTAGACACGGAACCCTTCGTGTTAGAGTACGACTTGCACTTCGCCGGTTTTTAGGGTTCCATAGAAAAATGGTAAAGAGGAACCCTTATGGTGTGACTAAGTCTGTCCGTCTGTCACAGCTGGATATCTCAAGAACTACTAATGCTATCAACATGGAATAGTTTTAGGTGACGTTTGATCAACAATTTTGCAAATAAAAAATAAAAAAAGTATTACAGAAAAATAAAAATTGGCGCTAATCTAAAACTACAATATATATCTTATTAATTATTATACACCGCAGAGTTAAAATTCTCTGACGAATATACACTGGCTACACCAATGAAAATTTAAAAACATTTTAAGTTTTATGTGCTTGAGTTCGACTTGCTCTTGACCGGTTTTCTTTCTATTTAGGTCGCAATCGCCGTTCTCTTTGTAAATTTGTTGTACATTACCAGGTGGTGCAGCTATGCTACATGATCAGCGGCCTGTTGCCGAACGGGGATGATCCCAACGAGGAGGTTAACGCGTCGGTCGTCGAATGCGTCTTCATGGTTGTAAGTATAGATAATGCAGTTCATCTTTGTACTTCATTGAAATCGTAACTAAAATACAATTTTTAAAATGTGCCTTCAAGGCCAAATCCGAAACTATGATGAATATCGAAAAACACTCAAAGGAGTCTCGAGCCCGATTTTGATCAAAAGTGAAACTGCACCATTGGATTTTTGAAAAATCGTTATTCGTACTCGGGATTCGAACCAGTTAATTTTGAAAAAAAAAAACAGACCCTGTATTATTTATTACACCATTCGAAAGTGTAGCTAATATGGATCAAATTCTGGGAAGTAATATAACACATGGCAAACTGAAGGAAAGTTCTCCCCAAGTAACACATTTGGTGACAAATAGCTTGCATATAGTATATTTTTGGAAACTTTAGTAATAAAATCCACCGTGATTAAGTTCTATAAAGGTGGTTAGAACCTATAAGTAACCTGTATGTTACCAAAGGGAGAAAAATTGCAACTCATTTATAGATGCAAAAGCGATGCATAAGAGTTCGAATTGTTAACTTGAGTAGCACTTGGAACTAACGGTGCAAATTGCGCGCCATGAATGAATGATTGAACGTTAAAGCGATACAGTTCATTCGTTGAGTGACAAATAAGATCTTAACAAGTTTTTATTTTCGGTGGAAAACGACGGTTCGGGTTGTGCTTTGTGCCATTGTGATGTGACAGCAAACTTATTTGGATGAATTGCATCTATTTGGTGAGTATTAAAACAAATTGTGTATGACGAAGGATAACCATCATGAAGCCCTTGCAAATGGTTTTTTATCGCGAAATTAGGGTATATTTACTATGTAAATTTTGATGCGCCTTCGATCTAATCAAGAATTATCAAAAAATATGCACTGATCAAATAAATAAGATAATACTTTATAAAAATTTGGTTGTTAAAATCCTAATATTATGGTTCCACAAAAAGTATAATGTCAAACTACATCAGAAACAGTTATCAAAACTCATTTTATTGTATGTTATTGTAATTAAAATACCATTCAACAAGATACTTTCAAGGACTCCATTTTTAAACATGGCGATTTAAAATAAACCTTGCAGTTCATATTTCCACTGATTTGTTGCCATACTGGAGCTCCAAGATCCAAAAATTACTCATTAGTACCTAGTAGTGATTATTTTCACTTTACAGGTCTCGTTGTCTTGGCTTGAATTGGGGATCCTCAAGACGAGTACAAAAACCATTTATGAAGGTAAATAAAGTAAAATTTACATAATATATTGTAAATGTTGGCTGGAATATAATCCTCGACTTCTTAATTCTATGCCCGATTTCCTACTGATAGTTTCCAATTTGTAATTTTTCATTAGCAGTTCTTCTTTACTATAAAATATAGTACCTAATACCTGCTAATAGCTTTGAACTAACTTGATATAGGTAACTTTTATAAATGTGTAGAACTAGGCATGTAATCACATTATTATTGAAATGTAATTGAATTGAATATGTAATTGAAAATAAAATCCGTGTCTATCATGAATTTGAATGTGTTTTATTTTATGACATAGACTGCTGATAACTGTTTATGAAACAGTTATCAAATCACTTAGTTCACTAGTCAATTACCTAAATTGTAGGAAATTTACTTAAATAAAAATCATACTCTATTTAAATGTATTAATACGTACGGAACCTGTGATAGTGATAGTAAAATTCTCTTGACACAATTACTCAAAACAGAAAGCCTCCAAATTATTATAATATCGTTTAACTTTTTTCCACTTCATAGTATTCATTTTGAGAAGTTCTTTTAGCTATTATGACCTTTTTATAACAGAAACTTTGTAATAAAATAAATTTATAAACTAAAAATAAGTTCTAAATTTCTATCTTTTAGAACTGTTAGATCTTAAGTGGTTCTAAATGATAGAAAATTGTTGCTTAAGGTTTTCAAGAACCATCTTTTGGAATCGATCTACGCGTTACAGTGGCATATTAGAGTATATTAAACCTTACAAAGGCAATTACACTAGGTTCCAAATAAGCTGCAATAATAACTGTTGAGCCACTGCAAGTGATAAATAGCTTATGTATACTACTTGTTGAGTACTAGAGGTGCCAAATAAGGAAAAAATACCGCTTATTATGGCACGGTTCTTTATGGGAGATTTCAAGATGTCATATGCTTCTTTAAGTTTTAAAAGAGTGAAAATTTAAACCTTTATGCGTCTATAAGTAATAAATTCGGCTTAAAGCCACCATAAGTTATAAAGCAGGAACAAAAGTCACTCAAAAGCAACTGTTAGTAATAAGAGTTACTCATATGCAAATTCGAGCGCTGTTTGCATCTAGAAGTAATATCGTACACTCTTGCATCACTTATATGCTAGCTACAGTTGCAAAATAAGTTCCAAAATTCACTAACGTGCTACTTGGGTCATTCACTCCGTCAGTCAAAGTACTGAAAAATAATGGACACGTAATTTTGGTTTTCATAAATCAATGAACAGTGAGAAAAAAATACTTTTTGAAAATGTAACTGACGGACTTTTTCAGTGGACAAGCCTATTGTTGCCGCGCGATCGTGAAATGCAACATTTTCTGCGCTACATTTGCAATCATATCGTCCTATGTTGGCTATGTTATCTGATGTCGGTGTGAGATGACATTTTTATTTATTAGTCGAGCAAGATAAAAGTAATTTCTCATATGTTAACTAAATTAACACTACGTATTTTATCTATTTTATCAGATAATTTTGAATATGTTTATTGCTTATTAAAATTTCCAAGGTGACGCCATATCAACGTTACGTGCTTAAAAGGAACGTTAAATAAGATGTACATTCTCTTACATTTCTGGTTTGGTGACGAATTACGTACTATTAGTATATCGGGGGCGTAGCTCAGATGGTAGAGCGCTCGCTTAGCATGCGAGAGGTACCGGGATCGATACCCGGCGCCTCCAAATTGTATTTTTATTTTGGTAATACTTCGTTAATATCTTTGTTGGATTAGCCTTATATGCTTGCCATTATTTTAGATATCATATCACGGATGTGTTCGTCGAAGATTTTGGCAAAGGTTTCTAGCAGGGGTCTGCAAATAAACTTCAATATACAACGTGTAACAGAATAAACGCAACACGTACTTGCTTGCTTTTTTTCTGTAACTTATATGGTGTACATAATAAAGAGTATTATATTCTATTCTTACTTGAAAAAGGGGTATTATTATGACCGATTTAATGTTTTCGCGATTCTTGTGTTGGTCCCACAGTAAAATAGTAAATGTGACCCTCCCCCACCCCTCTAAACCTAAAAACTGCTCCGTTGTATAAAAAAATAGAAAAGTAGAAACAGCGCGGCGGATAAATTATTAAAAAAAGGACCCAAAATGAAACTAACAGGGTTCCGTTCGTTATCCTTTGAGTGCGGAACCGTAAAAACTAAGCGACTACATGTGCGCGGGCCAGTCCTTACCCCCTGAGGGGAAGGAAGACAGCTAGAGACGGGCTAGTGTGGTCTTTGAAAATTTTGAGACAAATTCAAAACTGCCTCTGCAGCGTGAGCTGGCTCGAGCAAAGGGCGCGACGAGTCCGTCAGTATGCAAGCGCACTTGTGTGTACAATCCTAATATATAAAATTCTTCCGTTACTCACTGATTGACGCACAGCCGAAACTCCTGGACGTAGGAAGCTGAAATTTTTATACTTATGTTTGTGTTATACTTTCTATCTGTTATTATCTTTTCATTGTTTTTTTTTTATCATTTTATACCTGTTACTTGTATGTGTTAACACCACACATACAAGTTGTTAATGTAAGTGTCAGTTAGTCAAAAATAAATCATCATCTCAACATGTCGGCGCAACACGTTTTTTTCTTTCACTTGGCCTTTCAGCCGTCAAACGTTCACTAACTCCCTTTTCTTTCATATCGCTCCTCACACAATCCATCCATCTTTTGTTAAGCCTTCCTCTCCCCTTCTCCATCCATCCACATTTATGTTCATTAGTCTTTTAGTTAAATTTTTCCTCCCTCCTCTTCACGTGAACATACTAAGACAAGCGATTCCCTTTTAACTTTCACCATCACTGGCGCCACTTTTAAACTACCTCTAATGTAAAAGTAAATAAATTAGTCACCAATAAAAAATCAAATTTGGCATGTAGGTTCCTTGGGAGAGTGTAGAGGAGTACTAAGAGGGAATTCCCCGAAATTCCTATGGGAACGGAGAAACGGGGTAAGCGCGTACGAAGTTGCGGGCAGAATTTAGTGATAAGATATTTCTATTAATATTTGGTTCTTGTTGCAGTCGATGTATAATAGCCTCGGGGCCACCATCACTGATAATGGCCGCCTCGACTTCGACGTGTACATCAAGAAAGCTTGCCCAATGATGCTCGTTGAAGATACACCGGAGAAGAAAGCTACCACAAGTAAGCTCTTATAACATTGCTGATTTGTAATTAAAAAAAAAACCTTATTAAAAAGTTTAAGTCGAAATTAAGCGGAGCCGGTGTCCATGTATGCTGTATATATGCGCCATGGACTTTAACGTCAAAGACCATATCGGACTTCTCTTTCTAAATGCGCTACAAAACAAAGGCATATCGAAACTGTTTGTCTACACAATCATAGTAAAAATATCAGGTTTAAAAAAAAAAACAAAAAGCCAACGTCACGCGGTGTTCCCAGGCGGTCACCCATCCAAGTACTGACCGCGCCCGATGTTGCTTAACTTCGGTGATCGGACGAGAACCGGTGTATTCAACGTAGTATGGACGTTGGCGAAAGTGCGGCTGAAAATTACAATGATTACCTGCTAACCTTATCTGCTGTCTGAGATTGATAAATGCCAACAGCTAAAATGAAAAAAAAATCAAACTCAAGGTATTTGGATTGTTTTACCAAAAACACGGAAATTTCACGTTCATTTTGTTCTCTTGTCTAGAATGTATTTCTTGCGATAGTAAATTGTCAGTGTCCGAAATAATTCTTTTTACCGAAATGTTTATGTTTAGAGTGCTTTATATTTTAATTCACTATTGTGAATAGGGAATTAAAACATAATAAAGCTCGTGGCTAAATAATAACAGCCGCACAGGTCGATCTTCAAGGTTAAGCAACGCTTGCCGAGGTTGGTCTGTGGATGGATGACCATCTGAACATACCGAGTTTCCTCCGTGCCTCGGAAAGCACGTTAAGCGGTTGGTCCCGGCTGTCATTTGGAGATCTTTGACAGTCGTTACGTATAGTCAGAAGCCAGAAAATCTGACACCAGTCTTACCAAGGAGTACCGTGTTACCCATTTAATGGGTTGTGGAGGTCTGATAAACAGCCGTTCCACGTAAAATACTGGTATTCAGCTGAATCCGGTTTGACTGGAAACCGACCCCAATATAGTTGGGAAAAGGCTAGGCAGATGAATTCACTATTGTGAATATGGGGGACTATGTGGGTTATTATTTTCTTTTTATCTCTTTAAAGTATTGTGAACGATGTCCAGACAGAAACTAACAGCAGTTTGAGTACTTTTGTGGCCTACCCAAATGTCCTTACTTTGTTATTATTCGTCAGGTCGTTGCGCTCCTTAAAGTTCTAAGTTTGAGCTACACGATACCTGGGCTTGCACTGTTTGGACGGGTCCACTCAAATCTTTGTGGTACTTTCCTCAAAGTACCAATTCAGACATTAACTTACATGGTTCTCATATGATTCAACCAGTAGGTACCATTGTATGGACTTTAAAAGAGACTTTGATCTCTGAGTTTGTTTCGGTGTTTCTTCTCAGAGCAGTCAGCTAGGAAACACCGGCCTCATCTAGTTTAAAATGCACAAAAAATATTCACAGGTAAAAGTGTTATTTACAACCTACTTACAAAATAAATATAATTTATCATTTACCCAAAGCGCGAGCAAATGCACTCGTAGGTACACGGCATCGAAGTTAAAACATTAAATATTATTTCTTCTAAAGATGCAAAATATAAATTTAAAAAAAAATATACTTGTGTCCGCACTGCTCTTAAAAAAACTTAGGTACTTAATATATTTTTTTTATTCTTCTTATTTATTCGTTGTTGTTGTTTGTTCTTTCTTATTTATTACTTGAATAAAATTTATATTTATTTAAAAAATAGGTCTTTAATATATAACACAAAAAAAAAACTATTTCACACGGTGTTCCCAGGCAAATATGGCCACACCTTTCTGTTACACTCTGCATACCTTTTTTTTTTTTTTGTGTTGGGTTTGCTCTTGACCTTAGTCTTGGTCAGAAATGACAGAGACAAAGTCTATGATGGAGCGAGCTTACCCAGAAGGAGCCTGTTTACTCAAACTTTGAAGAGATTAGGGTTGTAAGCGTTCGGAAACACAGACGCAGGCAGAGAATTCCACTCTTTTGCTGTCCGTATTATAAAAGACGTTTGGAATCGCTTAGTGCGAATTCGTGGAATAGCAACAAGGTAGGGATGGTAAGCTGCAGTGCGTCTGGATGTCCGATGGTAGAAGGGTGCTGGTGGAATGAGGTCGTGGAGTTCTTGGGCACATTCGCCGAAGTACAATCTGTAGAAGACCGACAGGCAGGCAACCTACCTTATAATAAACACAGGAGTAAGGGATATTTTTAGTGTATTGTGTTGTGTGTTGTTGTGTGTTTTTAGGGTATTGGCTGTGCAGTTTTTTTTTTAAACGTGGCCCCACTTTTTACTCACAGAACACTTCCCAATGGGCTTCCCGTCTCTCTACGACTACTGCTTGGAACTATCCACCAAGACCTGGGAAGCTTGGGAGTGGTTGGTGCCGGAGTACATACACGACCGCGAGATGAAGTTCCCGTCTATACTGGTGCCCACAGTCGACACGCTCCGGCTTACCTGGCTCATCAAGATCATGGAGAGTGTGAGTATTGGGAATCAAAGTAGTCGATGCACCCCACAGAACACTTCCCAATGGGCTTTCCGTCTCTATGATACCTGCCTAGAACTGCCCACCAAGACCTGGAAGCTTGGGAGTGACTGGTGCACTGTCGACACGCTCCGACTCACAGATGAGCGGGTCTAAAAAGGCCGCTTTAGCAGAATCATAAAGCAAATCATGCTACCCGTCACTGTCAAAATTTCCCAATCAACCTTGAACCTAATGCGTTAGCGATAAAGATGAAAATGAAGTTTGATAGATTGTTGTGTGGTTAAAATTATGATTCTAATATGATTCTTCTAAAGTGGCATTTTTAGGCCCCCAAAGTGTGAGTATAGGTAATTGAGCCATCCCACAGAGTTAGTGGTACTGAGAAGACCATATTTTGCTGTCACTACTTATGACTGTGGCGTATTTGTGCAAATGCCCGCATTTCGATACTATAAAATTAAGTTTAAATGTTTCTGACAAATAGGGAATATGCATGGATTTTTTTACTATCTATGTAGTTTATATATAAGTATAAAAAATATAATACTAACAGTGAAAATAGAATCAAAATTGGCTGGAAAAACAAAAATTTTAAATTTAAATTATAAATCTTTGAAGTTTCATAACTTCATCGCTGATGAAGGTACTTATTTAAAAAATAGTTTCTTGATTAATTACATGGCTTAATTTTGCAGATAAAAAACTCGCAGGCATATTCCCTATTACCGGGCGAGACATCGATCGCATTCGCTATTGCTGTCTGACAAATTGAAGGCCGAGCCATCGGTCGTGTATACTAGGTATTCTCAAAACCTAACATGCCCTGAACCAAACATTCGAAACCTTTGTGACATTTTACCAACCTATCGTAGGCCTATATGATGCGTTATTCTGCACGCCTGTACGTAGGTTTCTCAACTGCAGCAATATATCGGCCGATTATGTTAATATTTATTTTTTTTGACAGTAAACTATATTATAAAAATGTTCTCTATGTTTACAGGTTGAGCGGCCCGTGCTACTAGTGGGTGAAACAGGAACCTCAAAAACTGCTATAGTCACTAACTATCTACGAGGATTACCACCAGAAAAATATGTAAGTACTACGTGATATAGGTACGAATACACTATAGAAGGCATTCAAAGCAAGAAAAACTAACCTCTATTCGTTAGGCGAGGCATTAAGTAGATGTAACCTCTTATATAATCTTACTAGATTACGCCTGTGGCTTCGCCCGCTTGACAAATTATATACTAAAACCTTCCTGGAGAACCACTCTATCTATTGGTGAAAACAGCATGAAAATCGGTGCAGGAGTTTTTGAGTTATCGCGAACAGACATACAGACAGACGCAGGACTTTGTTTTATAATATGTAGTGAAATTGATAGGTAATAACATAACAAGCATGTATGCCATATGAGTTCTGTTACGAGTTCTAATAATATGACTGTAGGTATCATTGCCATAAAAACTGGACTCAAAAACACAGTCAATAAAACGAACATCTCGTTACTACCAAAGAGACCAACACTACTAGATAATAATCACCAATTTAGAGGTTATCGTCGCCAACGTCCATACTACGTTGAATACACCGGTTCTCGTCCGATCACCGAAGTTAAGCAACATCGGGCGCGGTCAGTACTTGGATGGGTGACCGCCTGGGAACACCGCGTGACGTTGGCTTTTTGCTTTTGTATTTTTCTGTCTAATATTTTTAACTACATGATGCGAAGATTAATAAAATAATATTATGGGTTCAGCTAAGCATAATGTAGTTACTATAAATGTACTAACCAAACAGTATGGTTTGTTAGTTTACGAAGAGAGATGCTTGCTTTGGAAAAATTTTGCTTATACAGCCATTGATTTTACACACGTTCAAGCTTATTTGACCGAGATTGTAAATTAGTAAGAATTGCACGAGGAGTATCAGTCCTTATTGTTTCAGACAAGAAAGTGCTAAATTGTAATCTACGATTTTCTGTTGACTAAACGCGATAATTATGCGTTTTATCGATCTCAATTTCAGACAAGATAAGCAAAATTATCTACTGGTATTTTTGGATATTGCATTCGCCAACGTCCATACTACGTTGAATACACCGGTTCTCGTCCGATCACCGAAGTTAAGCAACATCGGGCGCGGTCAGTACTTGGATGGGTGACCGCCTGGGAACACCGCGTGACGTTGGCTTTTTACTTTTTTAGTTAGGTAAAAGTATTTTACAAAAAATGGGAAAATTCTCTAAATCAATTTTTTACTTAATGACGATTATGTATTATGAAGGATGTAGCGATTTTACACGCAAATAAACCCTTCATCATCATCATCTGCTTAGCCTTTTACCTAGTAGGTATATTGGGGTCGGCTTCCAGACAAACCGGATTCGGCTGAATTACAAGTGTTTTACGTGGAGCGGCTGCCTACTAAGACCTCCAGGACGCAAATAATTCCTTGCTACCAGCAATTCGCCAGCAGAATAAATTAACGTTTCTAACGCTTAATATGCGTGCAGTCAATAGAAACCTAATCTAAATAAGTAGGTATGTAGCGTAAAAAAACTGCGAAATTGAATTAACCTCTTTATGTAGTGTTTAGCTTTGAGTCCAAGTTAACAGTTATGGCAGAATATTTGTGTAATGTTTAATGTACAAACAATAATAGGACCTGATGAATCGATAAAAAAAACTGGTTGTAAATGCTGCATATTAATAAAACTGCTCTAGTTTATTTATTGTCACTAATTGAAGTTACGAAAGCTCGCTCAGCTATTTTTAACAACGCTACTTTCCCGGAAGTATTAGATTACTAAATTAAACTGGTCCTATATTAAGAACGAAGCAATCGTCAGTGAACGTGAACGGCTATTTGAGTCTGGAACCTATCAGGGGGCGTAGCTCAGATGGTAGAGCGCTCGCTTAGCATGCGAGAGGTACCGGGATCGATACCCGGCGCCTCCAAATCTCTGTTTTTGTATTTTGCACATAACTTTTCTTCAAGCACACATGAAAATTAGAGTGAGCAGAGTTGATTTAGTATGAATTTAAGTTCAGTTCAACGTGAATCCGTAGTATTAAGAATAATTTTGTCATTATTTTTTAGGGTTCCGTACCCGAATTGTAACCAACATGACTCGTTCTGTCCGTCCTTCTGTCAGAGGGTTGTAATCGGCTGTATTGTGTATTTCTGTTGCAAATATAATCACAAATAATAAAAATTTAAAATGGAGAATCTTAAAAATAGCAACAGGTAGACACTTGAAATTTTTACAGAGTTTTTACTGCTAGATTCGCTAATAAAAAATATTACTTTAAATAAAATTATATTTAAACATTAAGAGGGACCTTAAAACAAGAAACGTGTTTTTTGGAATTCATTGTTCGATTTTAACGGCATAATATTGGATTAAAATATTGGCGATGATACCCTTTATGCGCGAGTCCGACTCGCACTTGGCCGGTGGTTTTTATTAGCCCATGTTATCCAATGAACAAGGCTTTTATTTTTATCCTACTACTTTTTCCTCCTATAACAAGGCCTAGGCTGTGTACACTTCCTCGTAAAAACGCAGTCTTAAAATCCTTCTCACACTTTAATTCACGTTATAGCTATTTTGCTATTTTTCTATTTTGGATCAGACTTTACTATCCGATTAAGCTTTGGTTTCCTAGGATAGCGGTGCCGTCTTAGAGCGGCCGTAATATTACGGCCGTCATGCAAATAGCGGCACCCGTTTTTGACGTTACAGTGTCAGTTACCGCTCTCTAGGAAACCGCGCCATTTTGTTTACATAGACACGTTCTAGTGACGTCATTCACCGCTGTATTACGGCCGCTGTAAGACGGCACCGCTATCTTAGGAAACCCAAGCTTTACTGGCACGCTGGTTCACTATGAATACCTTCCTTAGGTCCTGGGTTCGAGTCCCGGGTTTGGCAAATTTTTATTGAGTTTTTCAGGTTTGGAATATCTCCCACCCAGCACATTCGGTAAGCCTACGTGCGCACTAGCGATAAGGCGCGGGGGCGGTCAACCGCGCGGTTCCATTTTAATATTCAATCGCTTATCATTTAATGGCGGTTAAGCGCGTGCGTACAATCACTGGCGGTTGCATATTAAACTGTTCGCGGACAGTCGCCCAAACGACCCATTAGGTGGTTCAACCACTAGTGCGTAGGAAGGCTAAGGCATCTCGAACGCAATCCACGGATCTTATCTTTGAATTTGTTCGTGGATCCCGTTCGAGATTGACTGTGACCGAGGCCTTTAGGACCTAATGACCTAATTCAGTCGGTATGCGATCCGTCTATGTAAAGACTCCCCGCCCTGTTCATAAATTCTGGTTGCGAGTAGGTAGTACACATCTAGTTTGGGAGTAAGAGAATTTAAAGATAGCCTAATGTTTCAAGTCTTTAATTTCTTTTTAACAGACTTCCAAAAAAGAAGGAGATTCTCAATTCGGTTGTATGTTTTTTTTTTTCATGTTTGTTACCTCATAACTCTGACAATTATGAACCGATTTGAAAAATTCTTGTTTTATCTGAAAGGATATACTTGCAGATTAGTCCCATTTTAATTTTATCAAAATCGGTTTCGAACTTTGGATTTTAAATCGAAATAGCTGGAATTCGTCTACTTGGATGATGGATTTATGTCATCCAAGTAATCGAGATTGTGTATTTTGCTTTTCTGCGATTTTGCAGTGGTGTTGTTAGGTGTGGGTTATCACAAAAAAAGTGAAAAATAAATAACTTTTTACAAAATACGGTGTTTTGGTTAGTTTCTTCGTATTTTGATACCGACTTCCGAAATTAAAGTTATTTTTTTGTAAAAGTTTATTATTACTTTGTAGTGTTTTTTTTTTTTCGGAATCGGTTGTATTTTTTTGTAAAAAGTTTTAAAATAAGATATTGGTGAAGTAAATATTAAGTTAATATTATCGACACTAAAAATATCAATATTCTTCAAATACTTTTTAAACACGACTAAAACCAATCTCAAATCCACAGATAATCCAACAAATGAACTTCTCCTCCCGAACATCGTCAATGGATGTCCAGCGTAACTTGGAGTCTGTTGTGGAGAAGAGAACGAAGGATACCTTCGGCCCACCGGTCGGCAAGAAGATGCTCGTGTTCATCGATGATATGAACATGCCTATTGTAAGTACTTGTGCTGTTTGTAAGTAGAATGAGTACTATGTAGCTAACAAGCTAGAACGTGAGACAGCAAACAATATTTAGAGGTACCGTGTTCGTCGACAGACGCAAGGTGATTATCTGCCACTGTAGGTGTGGGCCTATGGACGGCGAGCGTTGGGTGGCTCGCCTTCTGATCAGGAACAGGCCCGGGTCGAAGGCGCGTTGTGTTCCACGCGCACCTCAAAGTCATATCAGCATAGTAGACGGGGTCCAGGACCAGTGCCTGCCAGGGTAGAAGAATTTTTTCGAAAGTGTAATCGCGGCCCTAGAATGTAAAGGGCATTTGGAACACGGATGGTGATCAGTGAGAGTCTGATACTTTCTTCCGCTTTGCCCAGAGCAAAAGGAGTCATTTAAAGATTTCCCATCCTAAAAAAAACTCGGTATCTTGTTTTCCAACAACTGGGTTTAAAGGTCAGATGAGCAGTCGATGTATTCAGATGCACCCGGTCTGATGGAAGCCGACCCTAATGTAGTGTAAAGGTAAAAATCACTGATGGACTTTCAAGTTTATTTTTGCATAAATACGTCTTAACATGACAGATCTTACATTGTATGAGACATTAAGGGGGGTCCGAAAGTTTGTTTTCGTATAGGTAAGGCAAGTCTATCATGTAAGGAGTAAGTATTAAAAGGGACGATGGCTATGTACGAAGAAAAAACAAACAGTACTGAAAAGTCAAAAAAGTCTGGAGGCGCCGGGTATCGATCCCGGTACCTCTCGCATGCTAAGCGAGCGCTCTACCATCTGAGCTACGCCCCCGATACTACTGACCACTGTATAAAGCAATGTAGCACGCACACGCACTTACTAATTACATTCACGACTTTTGACGAAATAACCTTTACAAAGCATTTCGAAATAACTGGTCAGTTATCATGCACAATACACGACAAAACGCACGACGTAACGCATTTGAAGACTATTTGCCGCTATCTTTTACCTGCAGCTTCGTTTATGTGGACCGTCCGACAAGGACCGTCTATTTTCCGGGATTAAAGAACTCTATAGCTCAGTGCCCTAAGTGCCACTATAAAGTGTCGTCACTGAATCAGTTCTTCCTGCGATGGCCTTGTTAGGAAAATGATTTGAAGAGCCCCAAATGCCCATGCACCTGCTCTCTGGGGTACTTAGTAAATTTCACCGATGCGCGATGTTGCAATTCGTTAGCCATCTAAGGAGTGAAACACCTACTCGAAAAGAAGAACATTGGAGCAGCCTTTTTTCTTTAAATAAATAAGATCTTACTGCATTATGTTTTATCGTTAGGTCTTGGCTAGCACTGGTTTAGCTGACCAATTATATGATTTGTCTCTGCAGTTGCTAAACCTGCAGTCGCTTACACAGCACTTGTGAAGGTTATGTCATCACCAAGTGAGAGTGCCTTTACTGCACTCGATAGTACCTTTTATAGTGTAAATACATATCGGGGGCGTAGCTCACATGGTAGAGCGCTCGCTTAGCATGCGAGAGGTACCGGGATCGATACCCGGCGCCTCCAGCTGGGTTTCCTTTTGAGAGAATCCTCCAGCAAATGCCAATCACTGCTACTGTGTCATCTTGCAACAAGTTTTCGTTTTATACCAACTGGTTGCACGGTAGTAATGGCGGCGCTTTATGTTTTTAACTTTGCGTCAAAACAATTCAGTAAAATGGGTTTTTGGCTTAGATTTCTACTCTTCCCGGTGAAGACTCCGACCATAGCCTTTCTTCGAGGCCTTCCTCGACGCCGATGGCTATCCTTTGGCTACCACTACAAAACGACTTTGGCCCATCTGTGCTAATGCATTCTAGGTTATGACCCGCCCGATGCCATTTCAGCCTGTTAGCCTTTTTAAGTATTTAGTCGCTGAGCTACAAAAAAAGCTTCGATCCATTGCCCTTAACAAAATCATGAGTTGAACCTGGTAAAATCATTAGAACGAGAAACGTATCTACTATTCTTGTATCGCGCAGGCAAATAGTGCAGTAGTTACAGATGTTATTACAAAACCAGTTCTTACGCACCGCTTATGAAGGTCATATGAAGGTCACCAAGGGAGAGTGCACTCTATAAACTAAAGCCTTTTCGATATTTTTGATTAAGACACATCGGGGGCGTAGCTCAGATGGTAGAGCGCTCGCTTAGCATGCGAGAGGTACCGGGATCGATACCCGGCGCCTCCAACTGTGTTTCTTTTTGAAAGACTACCCCAGGAAATGTTTTGAACTTTATTACATTATTAGCGTCTATGCACAGTGATCACAAAGGTGCAAATATTGCCATTGTCTCGCCATTGAAACTGTAGTTATTTTTTAGCACAAACAGTACAAACAGGTCACAATGACTGTCTAGCCTTCTCCCAACTATATTGTGGTCAGCTTCTTGCATCTGATACCAGTATTTTTCATGCAGCGACTGACTATCTATCGTCCACAACCCAGTACCTATTTGGGTAACAAGAGACGCCTTGGCAAGACTGGTGTCAGATCTTCTGTCTTGTGTCTATCCGTGAATACTGTCAGAGATCTGTATCTGGACCCAGTATCTGCAGACGCCCTAACAAAACTGGTGACAATTTTTCTGGTTTTCGTCTATCCGTAAAGACTGTCAAAGGTCTATAAATAACAGCTGGACCAAATGCTTAACGTGCTTTTCGAAGCACGGAGGAGTCTTGGTATATTATGGATGGTCACCCGACCACGGATCGACTTCCGCAAGCGTCGCTTAACTTTAGCCACTTGCTTCTACACGATGTTAACATTTAACTCCGACTTGTCTCATCTTTGAACTGATGAACGCTACTCTGACACGCCAGACTGGTAGCTTAATTGAGAGCATATTCAATCTTAATCATAATTATGTACTTTAGTAATGTGTACATCTTAGCTGATGAATGAAATGCATTGTTACTACTGTTATTACTTAACCATTTCGCTTACGCACTGCTTATGAAGGTTATGTCGTCACCAAGTGAGAGTGCCTTAACTGCACTCGATAAACTAAAGCCTTTTATTGTATTAACACATATCGGGGGCGTAGCTCAGATGGTAGAGCGCTCGCTTAGCATGCGAGAGGTACCGGGATCGATACCCGGTGCCTCCAACTAGAATTCTTTTGAAAAGATACTCCTGTAATTTTTTTGTTTGTGGTTTTGGCAGTTAGTGTTACCATGATGCAAAATAGCCACTATGATAAGGCATTGTTACTTATTGCTTCTGTTTTATTATAGTCTCCACTTACAGTTGAAATAGCTGTGTCTCCATGTCCAATGTCCTTGTCATTTTCCTACCTTTAGACCAAGTTACTTGGGGTCGGAGAGACTTAAGTAATTTTTCTTGGATTTTTCCTGCATTTGACGATTTAACTCGTACAAGAAGGAGTTAAGAGCATGTTTTTTCGTCCCATATAGGAACATTCCTTTTTGTCTATATTAATCTAGCTTTGTTTTGTCTCCTGTGTATATAGACGGGATCTGTAAAATATCTTTTACCGCTCCACCATTCTTTTCCGATAATTTTGCTGTGGGATCCAAGATAGTTAGAATATTTCTCTAGAACTCGTCAAGCTTCGCAGTGTCTCGCCCCCTTTCACGTGGTCACCACTCTTGATTCTGGCTTTCAGGAGTTGTGAAAATTATGGTAAACTTGCAAAACTGGAACAATCTAGTGTAGTATTTCTCAAACTATGGGTTGCGCGTGGATATCAGATGGGTCCCGAAAAACCGATGTAAAGCATCGTCAAAAAATTAAGACTTCAGTGAAGCTTTAATATTAAAATATCACTTGTATTTAATTAAATAAAGAGGAAGGAATAAGGAATCTTGACAGCGAATCGATTGTAAAGTTTTGATTTGAGATTGTATTACTTATTAAACGAGTTCATCATTCATCATCATTCAAACATAAGTTTATATAATATCATAAGTAACGTACCTATGAATTATCCTTATGACAACCAAGAGATTCGTCCCGAATTTACAAGTTTCTATTAGATGGGTCGTGATAAGTGATCCAGTCGATTTGGGGAATAACTGATCTTGGATAAGTGTTATATATTGCCTACATACAAAGGTCATTGCGTACAGCTGACCAACGAAACAAGTTGCTAGTACGCTGATATTACAAAACAATTTTGCTTACACAAGCACTTGTTAAGGTTATGTCATCGCCAAGTGAGTGCGATTACTGCTCTCTCTTTAAAATGCCTTTTTTTGTTTTACAACATATCGGGGGCGTAGCTCAGATGGTAGAGCGCTCGCTTAGCATGCGAGAGGTACCGGGATCGATACCCGGCGCCTCCAAAATATTTTTTTTATATGGAAAGAAATGTAACGGCTTTCCTTCGTTAGTTAATTCTACACTTATCGATCATACTTAAACTAACTAGGGTATCTTTTGTTACGTATTCACGAATCAGCGGCTTTAACGCATTCAGATGAAACTTGGAACACGCGTAGAACATGTACTGGAAAAGGATATGGGATTCCTTATATCCCGGGAGTATTTTTCCTTGGAATAAAAATGACATCCATGCGAACTCGAGCGAATCGGCTGGCAGAAACTTGATTTCGTTAAAAATCCCATCCCCTCCCCATCCTCTCCTTATCAATCCCATTTCAGTTGGTTTGAAAGTGTCGGTAAAATAGCATTTTTATTTTTATGTGCTGCTCCCAAGCAAAAATATGTTCACATTAATTATTTACCTTGATCATCCACAATACTTGTTCTGATAATAAAGATAAAACGCATCAAACTTCAAGAGTGGGGGCTGGTGATGCCACATTTCAATTAAAAATGCACTAAAACGTGACGTCATGCGAGTTTTCAACACATTCGTATTTTTTTGTTTACCTACGTGAAAAAAGAAAACATACACATGTCTATTTTTTTTAGAAATCCATTCGACGTCTCTTTCGACTACTACCCAATTATATTATTCACAGGTGGACAGATACGGTACCCAACAGCCCATAGCCCTGCTGAAGCTGCTGTTTGAGAGAAAGGGCTTCTACGACCGCGGCAAGGACCTCAATTGGAAGAACATCAAGGATGTTGGCTTCTTAGCTGCCATGGGCAAGGCTGGCGGTGGCAGAAATGATGTGAGTTTATAGAGTTTATATTAAAACTGGAAATCGACGTTGCCTCTGTCATCTCTGACCTAGACTAGAGTCAAGAGTAGAAGACTCAAGTAAAAATAATAATGCTGTTCATAATAGTTTGTTATATCTGAATTAGGGATTAAAACATTGATATTAATTTAAAAATAATAATGCTGTTCATAATAGTTTGTTAAATCTGAATTAGGGATTAAAACATTGATATTAATTTAAAAATAATAATGCTGTTCATAATAGTTTGTTAAATCTGAATTAGGGATTAAAACATTGATATTAATTTAAAAATAATAATGCTGTTCATAATAGTTTGTTAAATCTGAATTAGGGATTAAAACATTGATATTAATTTAGCCGCGAATTGTTCAATTTTACCTTTTATAGCCGACATAATGACAATTGTTTGGTTGTTTGTTAATCGCGTCATCATTGTCAAAAGTTTGCCGCATAATTGAAAAATAAAAAATAAATATTTATGTTATTATTTGAAATTAAAAGATTTCCTGAGCCTCAAGGCTCGACCAACTGTTTTACATAGGTCTTACAAAATTGCCTAAATTTGGTAGTTCCTACTTGTCTTGTCTTCCCTTACCTTGTATACCCTTTCGAGGAAATGAGCGAGATGTCATTATTATATAATCTAAAATATCTCCTACCTGCTTCCTTCCCAGGTGGACCCCCGCTTCATCTCGATGTTCTCCGCGTACAACCTGCAGTTCCCTTCAGAGGCCACGCTACTCCACATCTACGTGTCCATCCTGAAGGGTCACTTCGAAATCTTCCCTGACGAGATACAGCAGATCGTCGATAAGATTGTGCAGATGACTCTGGATCTATATAAGGTAGGTTTTTTTTACTAGGTATTGATAGGGATGCATTTGAACACTATGAGTGCTTGAAGATGGAGCACGCTTGCATTAAAGTAATCTGTTCCCCTTGACTTAAAAACTCCCAGGTTTTAGATCTCAGGAAATACAGACTTTGGCAGGGAATTCCACTCCTTAGTTGCGCGCGCATTGTATGTAATCTTGTAATCTTTTTCATGCCAATGACCTGCTAACAAGCAGGCGTCCCATCTGTTGGTAAGTGGCCACTGCCGGCCATGGAACATACAGTACCAGGGTTACCATTAGTGCGTTGTCTACCCTTTTTGAAGCTATCTCTAAGTCCACGGAAAGATTTCAAGATCCCCATTCTACATTTTTCCGCATAATAATCATTAATTCTGATGGCAGCAGGGGTATCTGCCCTAGCTGCTAAATGTGTATTCATTTAGTGCAGTCAGGTTCTTCCTAGTGGTCGACGGACTGATACAAGAATATTTGTCATATTAATAAACGGTAAAATTATGACCTTTGACCTTATTAAAACCGATGCCAATTGAATGTAGAACAAGATGCAAATAAAAAATTTAAAAAAAAGATCAAAATTAAAAAAACCTGGAGGCGCCGGGTATCGATCCCGGTACCTCTCGCATGCTAAGCGAGCGCTCTACCATCTGAGCTACGCCCCCGATACCACTGAACCTGTATATTTCTATGTAATAGGTACAGATTGTGTTTGTTTGCTTGACCGTGATTAAGACTTGAGCGAAATGTCACGTAAGACTGACTACAATCTCGTTACTCGTTACGAAAGTATGTTTTACTATATTTGAACTTTTTTTTTACGGAGTGAATGCTCATAGATGTCCTTTGCCTGGGGTGGTTGGAAGGGTCTGTTAGACTCTTACTGACTAAAACCACTCCGGTGTTCCATCTCCCACCTACGCCGGGGATCGCGGGAACGTAAGCGACTTCCGTAATCCCCGGCTGGTGCCCGCTACTGCGGACCACCTTACGTCAGCGGGGGGAATGAGGTGCTTGACTGCCCCCACTACTTCAAACTCGGGTCCAGATAAATGGGAAGACCACTAGAACCACAGCTGCCCCGGCTTCGCATGTGGCCAAATTATGACCATAAACTTCTTTTATCGCTCATTCTATATATATTATATAATTGAAAACTTTGTTAAATCCGGAGCGTGTAGAAGAAGTAAGCGGAAAATTAACAGTGACAGGCAGAAGCGGTACAAATAGGTTGCTATAAGAGAAGACCAACAGACTTCTTTAACCGAGATTTATATTCCACTTTCAGATAATAATAGTAGAGCTACCACCGACCCCAGCGAAGTTCCACTACATATTCAACCTTCGCGACCTCTCCCGCGTAGCGGCCGGCATGTGTCTCACGCACCCCAACTACTTCAGTGAGAAGCGCTGCGTGGTGCGCTGTTGGCGCAACGAGTTCACTCGAGTCATCTGTGACAGACTGATTAGTGTGCAGGTAAGTTAGTAGAATATATTATAAGGTCGGACGTGGAATATCAATTAAAAAAAAATACTACAACACGTAACCTAAACTTTATTGTACCAGTCTTTACAAGTAATTAAAACGATTAGAGAACAACAGAATCAAAACTTACATGCTAATTCACAACGTATGTAAATCAATGCAACAATTGGGTAATTAAGCAAAACAATCTCACGATACAGATGACACCTGACGTCGTGTAGGTCCGCGCGCTGTGGTGGTCGCCGATGGAATAGGGACGAGCCTATGTGGGCGCGCGCTTTTATAGTCTTGGTATCGACTATTTTAGCTCATCTCTTACAATATAATACCTACAGGTTTGTACGGAATCCTCGGTGCGCGAGTCCGACTCGCACTTGGCCGGTTTTTCTCTTTTGTCACAAAAGATCTCTTTAAAAACTTACTCTTAAAATCTTAATAAAATATGTTTCTAGTACCAGCGTTTTCAAATACGCCTCTTTTCTCTTCTTCATCAACAGGATAACGAGCTGATGAGAAAACATATTTACGAGCAGGTGATGATTTACTTCCCCGAAGAAGAACCCGTCGTTCTTGAGGAAATCGTAGTGCCCGAAGAAGAACATAAGGTTGAAGAGGAAGAAGACGGTACTGGTCCTATTCCCATACCCACACAAAATTACAAATACACCGAAGAAACGTGGCTCAGAAAGCACGTTAAGCTTTAGACACGGCTTCCATTCCCGTACATTAGCAGATCCAGGGGTTGGGTTACTGCGGGCCTGTGGACGGCGAGCTATGGGTAGCTCGCCGTCCGTCCGTCTAGTGACGACAGGCCGTGTCGACGGCGCGTTAGTGTTCCACGCGCGCCTCAAAGAGAGTCAGCACACAGAGGGGCCCGAAAGGGCCGACGCCTGCCGGAGTCGCGGGATTATTCGCAAGAGACACCGTGGCTCCGGAACACAAAGGGCAATGAAGGAACATGGATGGGTTTTAGTCAGTAGAAGTCTGACAGTCCCTCCCGCTACACCCAGAGCGGGAGGAGTCATTGGATGATTTCCCATCTCTAAAAAAAAAAAAAAAGGGGTTGGGTTACTTCCAGGGATGTGGAATTTGTTCCAAAGATTCACCGCAACCCTGGAACACAAAGGGCATTAGGGCGCTGAGGGACACGGACGGGTTTTAGTCAGCAGGAGCCTGACACTCCCTTCTGCTCCGCCCAGGGCGGGAAGAGTCATTTGATGATTTACCATGTTTACAAAATTAGTATGCCAGGTACATTCTTTTTTTATTATCTGAGTTCGAACGCGTTTACATGGTCAGAGGCAGTTTTTAAAATTTGACTGATCTTTACTATAGAGCAGTAGAGCACTATTTATTAAAAAAAAAAACACCGTGATAACTGAAGTGCAGTAATTTTAAAGGCAGCTGCGAATTCGTTCAATCAAGTCGGAATGACCGTTCACTTCCAGCTCATTCCGTTTTCATAGACTACCACTTACCTACTAAATTAGCAACATGTACAGACGCCAGAATATCAAGCTACAACAGGCTTTCCATTAATAGATTTTTTACTCTACAGCCAAAGCGATAAGGTTTAAGGGCTACAGCAATCTTTCAAATTTCTTTAATTGATTTTCGTCTTTATAGTTAAGACGGTAAGGTACAAGGTTGATTGGGAAAATTTGACAGTTGGTACCTTGTAACTGTGTGCACCAAAAAAAAAAAGTATTCGACATAAATGGACTCTGTCATTTCAATGTGTGATTTTTCTGTCAGAGTTCGGCATGATAGCGGAGAAAGCGCCTGAGGTGGGGGGGGCACCTGTGGTCGAAACGGTGGAGGAAGAGGAGATCGAACCTGAAGAAGAACTGACGGTAATACTGGCTTTTGTTTAGCGTTCTATGGTAGGCACCTTTCCCTAATTATCTCTTCGTAGATACCCGAACAATAAATTATGAAACGTTTTTCATAACTAGGGAACGTAAAGGATCACGATAAAAGTCGATTCTGCTAGTCTATTCTGTAAATAACCATTTCGATACCGACTTCACCGGAGTGACTAAGCTTACAAAGTGAACTTTATTTCACACATCATAAGGTCTTATATTTATACGAATTTGAAACTCACCTCGGATTCCGCTGTCGAGACACGAAAATGTTGTTACAGAATAGCACTGCTGGACAGCTTTTAAGAAAGAAAGAAAAATGTTGTTGTGTTGCTTTATGTCTTTATTTCTATTTTTGATATTAAAAAAGTCAATAAATGTATGCGGTTCAATGACCGTTATTAATCTGGTGTTTACCCATAGATGCATATTTTTTCCCCGACTACGGCATAGCCAAAATACTCTATTGCACTAACTGTCCGTAGAGTATTTTTAACCCACAAAAAAATAAATATTCTGCAGATTGGGCCATGGAAACGAAACCGCGAGAAAATGTATTTTTTATTAAGAATTTCATTACATTGGTCTAATCGTTTTTCGCAGTTGGAAGCGTACGTATTCCGCGACCCGCTGTTGTTCGGTGACTACCGTAACGCGTTAGACGAAGAGGAGGTCAGGTACTATGAGGACCTACTCGACTACGAAGCTGTCTACTTTTTGTTCCAAGAGGTAATCTATATCTGTAAATATAAAAATTAATCCCTATTTCCCTTGGTCATCGCATCACGCGTGAACGGCTGGGCCGATTTCGTTATTTCAATGTTTTTTTTGTTGTTTTTGTTACTGTCAGCTGAATCCGGTTTGACTGGAAGCCAACCCCAATATAGTTGGGAAAAGGCTAGGCAGATGATGATGTTACTGTCAGGAGAAGGTTCTTATGAAAGAAAAAAATAGAAAGTTGCAGTTGACGAGAGCAAAGCCGCGGGAGATAGCTAGTCTTTAAATATAAAAATTAATCCCTATCCCTTGGTCATCGCATCACGCGCGAACGGCTGAGCCGATTTCGCAAATTATTTTATGTAGTGTTTATTACTGGCAGTAGAAGGTTCTTATGAAAGAAAAAATAAGAAAGTTGCCAGTTGACGGGGGCAAAGCCGCGGGGATAGCTTGTTGTTTATACAATAATTAATATCCTAATATATTAAATTCATCCGTTAGTGACTGACAGGCAACGCACAGCCAAAACTACTGGTAGTAGAAAACTGAAATTTTACATGTAGCTTCCTTAGGATTTGTAGGGAGGACTAAGACCCTCTCTTAGTCCTCCCTACACACCCCAAGGAAGCCGTTCCAATTTCCCGAAATTCCTACGGGAACGGGAAAAATTGGATATGCCTGTACAAAGTCGCAGGCAGAAGCTATAGTCATAGTATAAAGTTAATAAGCGACCAAAAGTCACAAATACGTACTTACAAATGTATTACGGAATTCAACAAAATATTTGTAAATGCGCAAAATATTGTATTTTTTGTTTTAGTGTTGCCTTTTCATTTCAAAAGTAGCAAATAGAACCGCTACGCCATGTATTCCGCCGGCAGCGAACTCGGTGTCAGTGTTCTTCGTGCGATGCGATATGAACATATACAACAGTCCCGACCATCAACTATCGGGCAGTTGCCCACTGAACACAACAACCTTCCTATCGGAAAATTCTCCCTTTTCTATGGTGGTTTGCGGGACTTCAGTCTCTGTACCATACCCCTCTAAAATAATGATTAAGTTTCATGATCCTTGGCACTGTCACTGCTGAGCAGACGCTTCCCGCAAATCTTTACAGACATTCTTCTCCTGCGTCGTCTCGAACCATTCCTTACTCTACGCGTCCAAATCGTATCGCTCCCTCTTTTGGACCTCGAGAGCGCCTTCCATTTTCAGGAACCCACTGTCTGACAACTCTTGCTCAACGGTCGGCGAGCATGCAACTGACGTTGCCCCCCCCAATCACACTTGTGCCTGGTAGCTTTTTGTCCGCATGTACGATACCCGTTTTGGAACCGCGAAACAAAGTTTGAAGTGTAACGTTGTATCTAATGTACTTTACAGATCCTAGACGAGTACAACGACCGCATAGGCAAGATGTCGGTGGTGCTGTTCGAGGACTGCCTGGAGCACCTGACGCGCTCGCAGCGCATCCTGCGCATGGACCGCGGGAACGCGCTCATCATCGGCGTGGGGGGCTCCGGCAAGAAGTCCATCTGCAGGCTGGCGGCCTTCGCGGCAGGTGTGTTACTGGTAGTACAAGATGTCAGTGTGCTGCTCGAGGAATGCCTGGAGCTATATCTATCGCAACTCTCCTTTCAAAAACGAAAACAGCTCGAAAAAAAAGTTAAAAATCTCAATCATCACAATGGGCTTGTTTATTGAAAAAATCTAATTAGTCTGTCAGTTAGATTATCAAAAAATATTTGACCCGTATTTTTTCTTTTGTTACGGGAACCAAAATTGACGAAGTTACGACGCTTTTAAAATTCTCAATGTGTCACGCCGCCGCCGTGGCGTAAAATTTAGCGGGTTGTGACGTCACGAGCCCCCACTCCCGAGTTTTGATGCGTTTTATCTTTGTCAATATTCATTGATTTACAAAAACAAAAAATACGTGTCTATTATTTTTCAATACTCTAACGGACGGACTAAATAGTTTTGCAATTTGTGGATGATGGAAACTAGCCTATTATTCCTCCACACAAAATGAAATATTAATGATATTTTATTCACTTTTGCGACTTCGTGTGTTAAGAAACGTCGTTAAACACGTATACATTCCTCATTGCCATCTCTCAACTCTAATGGCCGCACTTTTGGCTGGGCGTCTATTCCGCCTCGGCAACAATGATAAAGTTGCCGACTTGCATCAAAATAGTATATTTCATTACAAGTGCGGAAAGGCTGTCATTGCAAAGAGTTCCGATAAATGTCTACTCGAGCCGAGGCGCAGCCGAAGGCGAGGGTTGACAGTCGGAACAAGTTGCAATGACGGTTCCGCAGGTGTACTGAACGACTATTTTTAATACAGTTACGAAAAAATTAAGCAATTTAATAAAATACTAAAAACAGAAAAAACAACTAAACTCGCAAAGAAAATTTCTGGAAAATGGCGCCAACCGTAGAATATAAGCGGTTTTTTTTTTCTTCACCCGTTTTGATAGGCAAAGGGAACTATCCATACAGCTTAGTCTTCATTAGATTTTTTTTATTGATATGAAATGAAAATTAAATTTAATGAGGTGAAATGAAACGAAACCTAACCTTCATTCAATTAAATCATTAAATCTGATATTGAAATAAATTAGTAGCTTCTTAGAAATATACGTATTTGTATGAATCACAAAAACTCTTTAGTATAAACTTCATGGTTGGTTTTCTTTTTAATAGACATTATTTTGACAGTTGGGAAAGAGAACGCACGAGTTCGGGAAAGGTAAAAAAAAAGCACTAGTATGTAATAGCCCACATCCCGAACGCTATACGTACCTGCAATACACCACTTTTTGAGCAACTGTATTAAAAAGTACAATCTGTTGTCATTCAGGTTGTGACGTGTTCGAGATCGTGATAATGCGCAACTACAACGAGAACTCTCTGAAGGACGATATGAAGAGGCTGTACACTGCGCTTGGTGTTGATAACAGGAAGACAGTCTTCTTGTTTACTGCGGCACAGGTATTTTTCTTATTTAGGGTTCCGTACCCAAAACGTCACAAACGGAACCTTATTACTTAGCCTTCGCTTTCTGTATGTCTGTCAACCAACTGTATCTCAAGAACCGTAATAGACACGTGAAATTGTCACAGAGTGTTTTGCTATTGAAAATTAAAGGGGACTCCCATACAAGAGTTTTTTCGATTTTTGGTACGGAACCCTTCGTGTGAGAGTCCGACTCACACTTGACCCGTTTTTATGAGTGGCCTCTCGCAGGTCAACCTAAGATTTAGTGATCTGCTTAACCGGACCTAACCTGTGGCGGCCCTAATATAAAATTTAATCCTCCAACCAGGGCTTGTTAAAAATTATACAAACTTAGCGACCACTTGCTAAGGGCTTTGTTGTGGTACGGACCTTGGCTTAGGGCGCTCCGTTTCAAATAAAAATTTCACTAAATTAATGTATTGAATCAGTGGCTGATCCAGGATTGTCGTTTTGGGGGTGCTTGAACTCGCTGAGGGTCGGTTTTAGAAAGATAAACCCTCAAAAGCACCTCCTTGGATTACTTTCATTAATGTTTCAATGAATTCGTTAGTGTAGACTACCATAGATATCTCAGTCTTTTAGAGGTCTAGGGGCTCACCCCTCCCCCTCCTGAATCCATTACTGCATTGAAGTAACATCCCGACATTTTTTAGTACCTACAAGTCAATTAACAGTCTGAAAGCCACCGAGATCTATCTATCTCCCTTAGATCATCGAGGAGGGTTTCCTGGAGTTCATCAACAACATCCTGATGATCGGAATGATCCCCGCGCTGTTCGCCGATGACGAGAAAGACTCCATCATCAATTCTGTGCGCAATGCCAGCATTGAGGCTGGATACGGAGTTGCCAAGTTAGTATGCGATATTGGTTGGGGCCAGCTCACACCGATAAGCTATGGCGTTATTGACTTAGCTAGCTATGTTCATACTGAAAGGGCTATGAACATAGCTAAGCCTTCTTCAGTAGTTTTAAAATAATATCATTGTTCTTTGACTTAGAAGTTACATACCCAGAATTTTTAACTTATCGTAGATTATAGGCAACGGCTCGCCCCCCCCCCCCCTTTTTAAGGATGGAAGATCATCAAATGACTCCTCCCGGGTAAAATAAAGGAGTGTCAGACTCCTACTGACTAAAACCCATCCGTGTTCCTCCTAACGCCCTTTGCTTCCCAGGACCGCGGTGACTCTTTTAAATAAATTCCTGTACCCTGGCAGGCACTGGCCCTAGCGGATCCCGGCTACTATGGTGACATCTCTCTGAGGCACGCGTGTATCACAACGTGCCGTCGACCCGGGCTTTGTTCTGATCGGACGGCGAGCCACCCAACGCACGCCGATATATTTTAGACTTATGTTTTCCATTCAATTAATAACAAAAAATATTTCAGGGACGCGGTATGGAACTTCTTCTGCAACAGATGCTGTGAAAATCTCCACGTTGTGTTGTCTATGTCTCCCAGCGGAGATATATTGAGGAACAGGTAAAAAAATAACATTACCATCTGCTTAGCTTTTTTTTTCAGTTTACTTCCAGTCTAAGGCTGCGTTTCCACCAGAGATGGGCTAGGACGCGTAGCGAGGGATGTGTTTATTAAGAATCAATAGAATAGCTGAGCGAAGCTAAAGCGATAAGAGCGATAACTAAACTTAGCAAAAAACTAACAAAACGTTTTCAATGGTACCACTTCCACTCTGATCTACTCAAACCAGTTACTGGATAACACGGTACCCGTGGTGAGAGGGTGAGGGTGTCTTGGACAAACTCGTAACAACTGTCAAAGTATAGAGGTGACCACTAGGACATGGGTCCCCTATGTTGTTTCGAACGCCGTTGCGACACACGCTGTTGCGAATTATTTTTCTACTGCCTCACAGGTTCGAAAGCTCATGGACTCGAATGAAGTAGTCGCAAAAGACGTTGTTTCAAAAAACATTTTCACTGCCTCACACGCTCGAATCTGTGAGGTAGGTACTGCAACACAAAATCTAAGACTGATCTTTATAAAAAATTGTCTAGGTACCAGGTACAGGTAGGTTAGGTAGGTAGGTACTAGGTATTGGTAGAATTTTGTGTTCAGTAGCTACTCATAGAAAAAAATATACAGTTGAGGTACTAATATTTTTGATTGTTACATTGTTAATAATAATAAATTAAATGATGTTGACACCGAATTTGTTGATTTAATTTAATTACTGCTTAAATATTTTTCTGTACACTTTATGACTAAATAAATCGAAATCACAAGCATTCGAGCGTATGAGGCAGTGAAAATGTTTTTCGAAACAGCGTCTTTCGCGACTACTTCATTCGAGTCCATGAGCTTTCGAACCTGTGAGCCAGTGGAAAAATAATTCGCAACAGCGTGTGTCGCAACAGCGGCGTTCGAAACAACATAGGGGACCCCTAGGATACAGCCGTAGAGCGCATCACATTTTAATGGAACTGTACCTTGTGTTATCCTGCTATCAGGTGTCGCAGTTTCCCTGGGCTCGTGAACAACACTACCATCGACTGGCAGTTCCCGTGGCCGAAGCAGGCGCTGTTGGCTGTGGCTAACGTCTTCCTAGCTGACGTATGTATAAGTAACCACCTATTTTAGTTCTTATTTCCCTATTAAGTACTAATCTCGTAACCGATGGATGCGGGACGCACCGGACTTTTTGTTGTGGTGGTGACACTTGGGAGAAGCCATTTTTCCAGCAGTGGACGGCTTTCGGCTGATACGATGACTGGTCTCTATTTTTTTAGTTCTTATTTCCTTATTAAGTACAAATCTCGTAACCGATGGATGCGAGACGCACAGGAATGATTGTTGTGGCGACACTTGGGAGAAGCCATTTTTCCAGCAGTGGACGGCTTTCGACTGATATGATGACTGGTCTAAGTTTAAAAAAAAAACTCAAAATTAATCAAATAATACAAAAATAAAATAAAAATGTTCAATAACTAGTCAATACGCTGCTTTGTATGCCACATTTTGTATCTTGTAACTTTTACATTTGTATTCGTGTTTACTCGGTTAGTGATATTCGTTGTATTATGGTCTACCCGCTAAAAATTGTTTCTTCTGTACGCCTGTTATCCTACTAATCTATAAATCCTACTAATCTATAAAGCAGAAGAGTTTGTTTGTTTGGTTGAAAGCGCTAATCTCAGGAACTACTGGTTCGATTAGAAAAATTATTTCAGTGTTAGATAGCCCATTTATCGAGGAAGGCTATAGGCTATATATCATCACGCTAAGACAAAAAGGAGCTGAGCATTAATGGAAAATGTGACGCAGGCGAAGTTGCGCGGGTCAGCTAGTTTAAACATAAATTGTAAAACTAGTTTCTAGTAAGTGAATTGAGGAAATAATTGTTTAAAACCATAAGTTTAATTTAATGGCACTTATTTTTTTGGAAGTCACACGCGAAATTTATCGCTAAATTTAAGTGTCAAAAAGTGAGACGAGTTTTAGCTGCTGTGAAAACGAAAACCGCACCGCATAATCATGCCACCTCGCCTTGCCTAATATATGTGTAATAGTAAAAAGTCTAATAGTTCAGTAATTTCGCATATTGTACAAGTGTGGATTCTCCAGGCAGAGTAACTCGATCAAAGTAAGTCGGACACATTAGAGACCGTGTGAACTTGTTGTATTTTTGCTATTTTAATTTAAAACCCAGTTTTTTGCTATTTTAATTTAAAACCCAGTTGCTAGATAAATAGAGTGAATTTTGCGATAGCAATTTGATTTCCGGCTAGGTATTCGGAATCTTGATGATTTGAAACAGTGGAAATAAAAAGGAACTTTCAGTAAAGGATTTAATTTTTGAAGATTTTTAACCACTTCAGCACTTTACAATATAATAGTCTACTAGAGGCCGCCCGCGACTTCGTCCGCGTATTTTCTCGTAATTTCCGTGTAAATCCCGATCCTCGGGAAGTCCGGGATAAAAAGTAGCCTATGTGTTATTCTGGGTCTTCAGCTACCATACATAGGGGTACTCACAAACTTTCGCATTTATAATATTAGTAGGATTAGTATTAAGCATAATTATGGTAATGTAAAACAGGGTTAAATACGCGAATGGATTCATATTTAACGTTGTCCCCAGTTTACTCGGGCTTCGTCGACCAGACGATCTCGGTGTGGTTTGGTTGTGGGGATAGTTTTGGGGACTTGCGTGTACTGGCGACCTGGGCAAAGGGTTTGAGGCCCTGCTGTTGTTGGAGAGAGTAGTAACTCATGGTCTGTCTTTCGGCTAATCGGGTCTGTCTGCGCGTTTAAGTGCTGGGTGAAGTACTCTTCAATCGTTCAAGAGTCATCCGCAGCACGTTTAGTGGGTTGGAGGTGGTGGTAATATCAAGGCGAGAAAGGCTACTTTTCCACACTTATGAACCACCAGGAATCGCACGCTTTCATGCAATGACCTTTCATGCTCTTTATTGTTCTTAAGTCTCACATTTTTTTACCTTTTCTGTCACCCCTGATGTCCTTGAGGGCTCAAAGGTCTCGCGTGACCCAGTCATTCGCGGATGCCTTTCACTTCGAATTTCGAACCATAACATTAATGTTACATCAGTAGGTACATAGTATCAGCTAAATAATCTAAAAAAAATACAAAAACGCAAACTAATTTAAAAAAAAAAACCAGGTAATTGCGAGTCGGACTCGCGCAAGATGGGTTCCGCACCATTATCTATAAAAACAAGCAACCCTTTAATATTTTATTTTATTTTATTCTGTTTTATTTTTGTATTAAAATTTGTTGACTTAGCGGAATTACATCTTCTGTGATACTGACTGTCTAACTATCACGGTTCATGAGATTCACCCCCTTTCATAAAATGTACGTCATTAATATTTCGAATTTCCATACAGACGATTTTTCCAAAACATTAAGGCCCGGCACGATACGACGCGCGGTACAAGATCACACTAAATAGTGTGTATCGTCTACATACGTAACATTCTGCGCGTTACCACGTGGTACAAGTTCTACAAGCCGTATCGACTTGTTCAGTAAATTGCGCACGGTTTCTAGGTGTCCTGCTCGGTCATGTGAACCCAGCCTAATACTCAATACTAAATTATCCTATTCAATTCTCAGGTGGCGAAGATCCCCGAAGAGTTCCGACCGATCATCGTGGAGCACGTGGTGCACGTGCACATGTCGATCGCGCACTACTCGCACGAGTTCTTGCTGCGCCTGCGCCGCAACAACTACGTCACGCCAAAGCACTACATGGACTTCCTCACTAACTACCTGTCGCTGCTCAAGGAGAAGGATGCTTTTATTGTGGCACAGGTGTGTACAAACAAGTATTAGGTGCACTTTATTTATTTATTAACTAGCTTTTGCCTGCGAAGTACGCACGTACGTGCATATCCGTTTATACCATTTTCCTACACAGTCTACGGAACCTACATGCCAAATTTCAGCTTACGACCTGTAGTTTCGGCTGTGCGTTGTCTGTTAGTCAGTCACTCAGTCACCAGTGACGGAACGGAATTTTATAAAATTATTATGTTTGATGTTTCTGCTGGTACAGAAGCAGTCATTTTCAACTTATTTATAAATATAAAAAAGAACATCATCATGACGCATGACGTAGTTTAAAACATCCAGGAGCGAGCGCAATCCGAGCTTTGTATTCCAAGGACTGCATATAATGGAAAGGCGACATTATTTTGCTACCTAAACATTATTAGCATGGTGTTTCATAATTCGTATGCATCGTTTGTAATTACCTATTATCTTCATGAATTATTTAAAAAAAATATTGCGCCTAGAGTTAGTTTATTTCGGGTATATTAAGAGGGCCGCCTTAGTAACGCGACTAAAATGGCACCGTGTATTTATAAATAAATAATAAAACCGGCCAAACGCAAAAATAAAGTCTTCCGTACTACAAACCAATTTTTTTTTTTACCGGTGATAGAAATACACAATCGGTGAAAATTTCAACTCTCTTCCTAGTACGGTTCTTGACTTATAGGCTATAGCCCGCTGACAGACAGACGGACGAACAGTAATATGTTTCCGTTGGTTACAGCAGTTAAAGCAGGGGACGGTAATTGGCTGATATGATGATGATGAGTCCACACATTCTAGGAGGACGTCCACTGATCTAAAATGTGATTCTTAATTGTTTTGTACTTTAGTGCGAGCGCTTGATAGGCGGGCTGGCTAAGATTGAAGAGGCGAACGTCCAGCTCGAAGATCTAAATGCGAAGCTTGCAGTGCAGAAAGTCATCGTAGCCGAGCAAACCAAGGAATGCGAGACGTTGCTACAAGAGATTACTAAAGGTAAGTTTAACCCACGGGGGCAGGTTCAGCGGCGCAGGAGAAGAGCCTATCAGTGGGACACCATAAATAAAAAAAATAAAATAAAAAAAAGGCTAATAATAAAAAAAGTTAAAACAGGTTACTTCTTCTAGTTGTTTAATATATGGATGCTCGTGTTGTTATTCACAAACCATGTCCAAACGAGGTATCTATCCCAACAGCCACAAGCGCAGCAACAGCAAAGCAAAATGTTGCGTCCATAAAATCGGCGGAAATAACCGAGCAGAGCGCTATCATCTCCGAAGAAAAGGCGGAGGCCGAGGAGGCACTGTCGGCCGCGCTGCCGGCGCTGGAGGCCGCGCGGCTCGCGCTCTCCGACCTCGACAAGAATGATATCACTGAGATCAGGTCCTTCGCCACGCCGCCCGAGGCTGTGCAGGTGAGTGTCACACTAGTACAACAGCGAAGATAGCCGAGCAGAGCGCGATCATCTCCGAAGAGAAGGCGGAGGCCGAGGAGGCACTGTCGGCCGCGCTGCCGGCGCTGGAGGCCGCGCGGCTCGCGCTCTCCGACCTCGACAAGAATGATATCACTGAGATCAGGTCCTTCGCCACGCCGCCCGAGGCTGTGCAGGTGAGTGTCACACTAGTACAACAGCGAAGATAGCCGAGCAGAGCGCGATCATCTCCGAAGAGAAGGCGGAGGCCGAGGAGGCACTGTCGGCCGCGCTGCCGGCGCTGGAGGCTGCGCGGCTCGCGCTCTCCGACCTCGACAAGAATGATATCACTGAGATCAGGTCCTTCGCCACGCCGCCCGAGGCTGTGCAGGTGAGTGTCACACTAGTACAACAGCGAAGATAGCCGAGCAGAGCGCGATCATCTCCGAAGAGAAGGCGGAGGCCGAGGAGGCACTGTCGGCCGCGCTGCCGGCGCTGGAGGCCGCGCGGCTCGCGCTCTCCGACCTCGACAAGAATGATATCACTGAGATCAGGTCCTTCGCCACGCCGCCCGAGGCTGTGCAGGTGAGTGTCACACTAGTACAACAGCGAAGATAGCCGAGCAGAGCGCGATCATCTCCGAAGAGAAGTCTGAGGCCGAGGAGACGCTGTCGGCCGCGCTAAAGGCACGTGATGTTAAAAAAATCCATCTGGTGAAAGCACATACCTTTCTTTTTTTTTTTGTACAAAACGGGGAAACTCTTGGCCCAAATCTCACCTGAAAAGTGATGATTAGGCCGAAGATGGAAGTGAGTTTCACCCGGAATCCTCTTACACAGAGGAACTGGCTATCATACCTCTAACTGCCGGAACACAACAATGCTGTTAACATTGTTGTTATGGCGACAGACTAAGACATGATGGTGGTAGCTTGCCAGGCGGACTTAGAACAAGTCCTACCACCAACCAAACCGAGCAAAAAATTTGCCCCGCTGGGAATCGAACCCGGGACCTTGGAGTCTGAATCAGGTGGTATAACCACTAGACCACGGAGGCGGTTAGTGTCACCTGTTTAGCACCACCCGGGGACTACGTATAGGGATTCGCTGAAGGGTATTCTCCTACGGACGCGGGTGACTCGGCCCCCAAAACCCGGACCTACCGCGGTGCATGGAGAGCGTACGCACGTGTTTGATGAGCTTTGCTGTGCAAGAATGTATGTGACAGTGTCCACTGTATCTCTCGGACACGCTAAGACGCCGTATGTAAAGCATTTGTCGCGGTGGTTTTGCGCTTTTATACACAAGGATGTTATTTTATTTCTTTGATTTTATATGTAAATATAGGTTTCAAGTGAAAAGTAATAAAATTATATAATTTCGCTTGCTCAGCACGATACACATTTTCACCATAAAACCCCCATTCCCTCTCACTAGGTGGTATGCGAGTGCGTGGCCATAATCCGTGGAGTCAAAGAGATCAACTGGAAGGGCGCCAAGGGTATGATGGCCGACCCCAACTTCCTGCGCAACCTGCAGGAGATGAATTGCGACCTTATAACGCAGAAGCAGGTCAAGGATGTGAAGGCTCACATGAAGAAGAGCAAAAAACTTGACACTATGCAGCAGATCAGTAAAGCTGGGTAAGGGATTTTAAACCTGAAGTTGTACAGATTTAGGTCTATTGTTCTTCCAATAGTTATTATGCGCCAAGCAGCTAGTAACGCAAAAACTTGATACTTTGCAGTAGATCTGTAGACCTAGGTTAAGGAATTTGAACTGAAATGTTAATGCGTTAAGGTATATTTTTACCTTTAACAGCAATACGAATTAGTGACTTTCTGTCGATAATTTGGCAAATGAAGTCGCTTGTATAAAATACTGGTGTACAGCTGCATCAGGACGTACTTAAAATCCAATATAATGTCAAAAATGCTCACCTGCCTAGTATTTTTGCAATTAATATTTTAATTAATAACATAATGCTGATCTACAAATACCTACGCAAGATTTATACGTTGATTCGAACTTAATAATGTCACATTTTGCCACTGCCCAGCGAGTTACATTTAATTATTTCTGTACAATCGAACATGAATTGAAACTACCAACTAAAAAGTTACAGTTCTTTAACAGCCCATTCCCATTTCAACCCACATAGTTACGGTCTTCTGAAATTCGTGATCGCCGTGCTAGGCTACTGCGCCGTATACAAAGAGGTCAAACCGAAGCAAGACAAAGTGGAAGCTCTAGAGAAGGAGTACACAGAAGCGTGCAACTACTTGGCGTCGTTGAACCGCGAGATCGATCGGCTGCAGAAGACTCTTGATGGGCTGAATAATAAGTATGAGACGGCCATGCTGAGGAGGCAAGAACTGCAGGAGGAGACTGATATTATGATGAGGAGGTACGTCTTTTTTATTTTTTACTAGCTTTTGCCCGAGACTTCGTTCTCGCATATCCCGCTTCCGTAGGTATTTCGGGAACTCCTCTCTTAGAGGTCCCCTAAACTCCCCAAGGACTCTATAATTATGCAGCATGCTAAGACCAGTAGTTTTGGCTCTGCGTTGTCTGTCAGTCATTCACTCAGTAACGGAAGAATTTTGTATACATATTAGGATAGTGTCCAGACCGGGCACCGTCTGGATGTATCTTTTTCAATATTTTTCTTTCATGCAAGCCTCGCCCTGACAATTACGAACACAACTATAAAAGAATTATCCAATTTGGATAATTCGTTACGAAGTTATGCGCGTATATACATTTCGGAGATTCAATTTTAATTATACAGATGGATAGTTTGTACTGATTTTATTTGAAGCCAAGTCTTATTTCATTTGACTCGTGTGGTTTTATCAGGGTTTAAAAACATTACACAGACAGAATTTTTCAATTTGTACCAGTAGTTCCCGATATTAGCGCGTTCAACCAAGTAAGCAAACTCTTCAGATTTAAAAGATATTATTATTTGTAAGAGAAATTGCCAGTACAAAAATAATGGTAAATTAACAAGTACTTGCGATTTCATTTCAAGTCACGCTAGTTAAACCTCTAAACCGATCAAATCGATATTGTAATCTATCTATCTATCTATACTTAAAATAAATCTGTAGAGAGGTCAATTCTGTTCATGAAATATATTTCCAAAATATTTATCAGGGGGTAATTAGGGATCGATACTGATGCCAAAAATGCAATCAGTACAATTTTTGTCTGTCGGTCTGTCTGTCTGTCTGTCTGTAATACCGTTATAGAAACAAAAACTACTCGACGGATTTTAATGAAACTTGGTACAATTATTATTCATACTCTTGAGCAGGTTATAGTATACTTTTCATCACGCTGCAATCAATAGGAGCAGAGCAGTGAAGGGAAATGTTGGGAAAACGGGAGAAGTTACTCCATTTTTTAAGCTTCCGTCGCGTGTGCAACCTTAATGGTGAAAGCTACACAGAAATCATGTATGACGGAAATGTTCTCCTTAAAATTATATAAAATATATCCAACGACAGCATGTCTATCTTTTATGATTGACGAACAATAACACGTGTAACTCCCGATAGCTTAGCAGTTCGAAGCTTTCTGATTATATTTGTCTACTCTTACGTTTATAAAACTCTCAGTCGTCCCTAATTAACATTAATAAAAGTTAACATTATTAACTATTCCATAAAAAAAGAATCATAGAAATCGGTATAGAAACACCAAAGTTATACATGAAAAACGCTAGTAATAAGCCATCGCGCGTGAATACTGAATCATGCTATAAGGATTATTTTTGTGGTCGCGAACGCACAGGCAGGCGGCTAGCTTGGCGCCTAGAGGCTAGCGAGTAGCTTCGGAAAACGGCTTACGACAGTTTGCAATACCCTTTAATAATTATAATGTCGAGGGGAAGATGGTTATAATTTCGCTTTACACCAAACGAGTAATATTATAAATGTGAAAGTTTGGTTGTTTGTTACTCAATTACGCCAGAACGGCTTAACGGATCTTAATGAAATTTAGAACAAAGATAGATTATAGTCTGGAATAGCACATAAGCTACTTTTCATCCCGGGAATATGTTCCCTAGGGATCACGCGGGCGAAGCCGCTGGCAGAAGCTAGTACCTAAATAAAATATCCTTCCTTTCCTCCATAGATTGGTCGCCGCCGACAAACTGATGTCAGGCTTATCAAGCGAACAAAAGCGCTGGACGCTAGACCTGGCAGCGCTTTACGTAGAGCAATCCCGCTTGATCGGCAACTGTCTGCTGTCGGCCTCGTTCCTGAGCTACGCGGGGCCGTTCTCGTTCTCCTTCAGGCAGACCATGATATATGAGGACTGGCAGGGCGATGTACTGGAGAGAGGGATCCCTCTCACCACGCCGTTTACTATTGAAAAGAATTTGACGAATGAAGTTGAGATTAGCGGGTGAGTGCTTTGACTTTTCTTTAAAGTTCCACATTTTCTCAATAAAAACCCATTCTACGATAGTCTGCTATGCTAATAACATTCCCCTAGTTGGGAAAAAGTGGAACCAGAGCTAAGTTCTATTTCAGCGAGAAATTAAACTGCCAGAGAAATGGCAAGATAGTAGTTATATTTCAGAAGAATACGCATTGACCGGAGAGAGAGAAAAAAAAACTGAAAAAGTCTCAGTGTGGACCTTTGATTCTTAGGGTTCATATGCGATCAGTGAGTTTAACACTTTCAGTGCCGACGACGCCCACTTGGCGCTCGGGACAATCCTTACTATGTATCGCTGACGCCTAGGGTGGGGTTTTGAAACTTCGGTGTTGGGTGCCGCTAACGCCTTCTTCACGAGTTGTATGCAGTACCCAAAATAAGAATAACAATATTATTTTATTTGCTCAAATACATGGTATAAAAAATTATTAACATTTAATGTCAAAGAATTTTTGAAGAGAAAATTGAATTAATAAATCGCATGGTTATTCATGGAATTTATTTTTGAATAACCTCATATGTAGGGCTTTGAGATTACTTGGTATCTTATTGTAAATGCGTACACACAAAGAAACACAACTTTTGTTATAGCACACAAATTTAGCTAGTCTCAGTAGAATATCCAGTACGAGCCTGTGGGGTTCTCGTCTGTGACGAGGGTATAAATCATCTGCATTAGTAAAAACTCCTTATGCTTCCTCACAAACAAACATATTTCATTTTTATGTAGAGAGCTACCGTAGCGGCAACAGCAAGGACTTCAAAAAATAAAGAGATGATGAATGTGTTAACTCTTAAGCATTCCATTGCTCGTTGTCAGAAGAACCTAATAAAAGTTGTTTTATAGATACAATATCAAATAAACTTGTCAACTAACCGCCTTCAGCTGGAACTCGGAGGGCCTCCCTCCGGACGAGCTGTCGGTGCAGAATGGCATCCTGACGACGAGAGCGTCGCGCTTCCCGCTGTGCATCGACCCGCAGACGCAGGCGCTTTCCTGGATCAAGAGGAAGGAGGCCAAGAATAATCTTAAAGTGAGTGCCTTTTTTTGAAAATAATAAGTTTTGTCTTAACATCCGTTTATTTTTATTTTTTTAAACGGATTTCATACATTTTTAATTAAATAGGTATTTCATAAAAAAAGTATAATAGAAATAGTTTCCCACCAGCATCGAGAACAGGGTCCAAGTTACCGGCGCGGCGGTCAGGGCTCCAGAGAGAGGAACTCCCTAACAATGCGAGCCGTGTCGAGATGTACCGCTTTATGAATCAATTCCTTGATCCAGCCGCCTAACGAGAGCCTCCTATGGTGTTGGTCGAGGCTTATAGCAATTTAGCAGTTGGCTGACACGACTATAAATACAATGATTGCCGAGTTCACATACCACATGTCGACAACCTCGCGAGCCACGAGTCTGACCTTTGCACCGCATAAAACCTATCAACTTCTTTTAAAAGGAAACCCTAAATCTTGGCCTAGTATTAAATTTAATAACGTACCCGTTAAAAGGAAAGAATCCGTGTGCTACCTCGGTATGCTACTAGAAAGAAACTTTTCATTTATTGACCATATAAAAACAGTAGGAGAAAAAGCAAAAAAAAACGTCTACGCCTTGACGAGAGTATCAAAGGCTACTTGGGGTCTATCATTTCAAACCTTAAAAACCATATATGGGGCTACTTACTTGGGTTGTATGTGCTACGGGGCACCTGTCTGGGCCGATAGGGTCACCATAGGGGCGGTACGACTTAAATTACTTCAAAACCAGCGTTTGGCTTTGATATTCTTTTGCAAGGCGTATAGAACGGTTAGTACTGAAGCCTTACTGGTGCTGGCGGGTGTTCTCCCAGTAGATCTGGAGGTGCAGCGGCGTGCTGCAATGTACTACTATGCTAGAAAGATCACGGAGCCAGAGTTTTTACCGCAACGCGACCGTGCTAAGATCTCTAGATTACTAAAACCCCAGACTGACGTCTGGGAGGAACTTTTATGCGAATGGCAATGTAGGTGGGAAAATTCCATCAAGGGCCGACACCTCCACCAGTTTTTTTCCATCCGTTCGTGAGCGGCTGGAGAAGACATATTTCTCACAGGTCATGGCAACTTTAAGAGTTAATTATTTTCTTTAGACTTGTGGCCTCACCTTTATGTAAATGTTCTACAGCTGACCTTGAATAGGAACAATCCGCACATCACATCTTGTGGGAGTGTATTCTTTGGCAGACTGATCGTAATATTATGTTAGATAGTATTCAGGTTACATCTGGAGTAGTTTACTATACGGACCTTGTAGAAACCAGAACAAATTTCAGTGGAATCAAAAGTAGCTCACAATTTAGGACCCATTAGTTTAAATGTCAATTATAATCCGTGGTGCTTGGCAACTGGGCTTAACCCAGTTGTATATGTCCCTTGGTGCCTAATGGCCTAGCTCTAATATGTCTCCTGCTTGATAAGCGTGGCGTCGGCCAGAAGACGTATAAGCCTCAGGTTTTTTAAGTAGCCCTTTAATTGTTTCCTTAATTTTTCTGTAATGTTTTTATTATTTTTATCATTACTCTTCCGTTAACTAAAGGTTTCTAGTTACTACTCAATTAAGAAGTAAAGATTGATATGCTCACTTCTCAATTTTAAGTCTGACACTATACGTGAGGACTTGTAATTGGCTTTCTGTCGTTTATGTTTGTTTGTTATTTTTAGTTTGTTTAAGCTGTAAGTCCTCCAAGCTGTAATAAATAAATAAATAAATAAATAAATAAATAAATAAGGAGGGAAGTAGAAATTATATTTGTTTTTCCTACTCCTCCGCTGTACTCTTCTGATTAATTTCGTTGCGGGATCCAAGACAGCTGAATCGTTTCTCCGGGACTCGTCGGGTTTCATTAACTCGGCGTTTTTCTGGTGGTCGCCACTGTTGATTCTGGCTTTCAGGAGTTGCAGTGGTTGAGAATGTGTGGCGGGCTGGTCCCAAAAAAAAAAAATACTTAAAATATGTTGACTTCTAACGTTTGGTGATTGAACCTTCGCTTCAAATCATTAATGATGCTGATAAACGACATCCTATTTATTTCTGAAAATTAAAAAAGATTTTTCAAAAAACACAACACAAGAAGAACAAAACACTTCCAAATACTTGTGTTGTGTGTATACCTTCTTGTCCTATATACAACCTTCCTAAAATCATTTACCAATATAATTGCTCCTTGACAAATCTTAAAAAATATTCAATTTAAGAAAGAAGTAATTGAGTCTCAGACAAATTGAAAACGCCAAAATTAGCCTATCCGCATACGTCAGCCTAATTACTAGCAGATGATGTTGGGGTCTGCTTTCAACCGGAAGCTGCGAAACGTGTTCCACTATTGCGTTGTTTCTTTACGACAGCCAAAAGTATAATATATTTAATTAATACATTTTCAGGTGTTATCGTTCAACGACCCACAATTCCTGCGTCAGTTGGAGATGGCCATCAAGTACGGCATGCCGGTGCTGTTCCAAGACGTCAACGAGTATATAGATCCAGTCGTTGATAATGTACTCGAGAAGAATATAAAAGGTACGTATTCGTTTTACTATATTTTCTAGTAAAATTTCTGAGAACCTGGAGAAAAGAAAATATGCAGTAAAAAAGAGTGTCAATCTCAAAAAAAGAAGCAGTTGTGAGCTTTTCAAAATATGATGATGAACAGAAACAGCACCAGAGGCATGTGACTGTTCTGGTAAGCCACGTCCGTCATAATGGAGAGCCGCGAAGCGAGTCGCGGCTCTCCATTATGACGGCCGCTACCTTGTTTATACGCAAAGGCGATTCCGTTTGCAGGGAGACACCGATGATTTTTTAGAGTTTGTATATTATCAGTCTCATAAGTCATGTTTTAAATCTATCTATAGATATAAAAATGAATTGCTGTTCGTTAGTCTCGCTAAAACTAGAGAACGGCTGGGCCGATTTCGGTAATTAATTTTTTGTTTAGTTCGCCAGAGTACAGGGAAGGTTGAAAAGCAAAAAAAAAATATGCGTAGGTATTGTAGCCAGTTGACGAGAGCGAAGCCGCGGGGGACAGTTAGTAATTTAAATTAAGAAGCCCCTTGTGTCACTTTCTTGTTTCTTGACCGACCGTTTATGGATCAACACGTCCTGGTGCAGTTTAACAAGTTAAGCGATGTAACCATACATCGTGAAACCGGTGCGTAGAAGCGCTTAGATTAAGGAATTTCTCAGTAAAACAGCATGGACTCTGGAAGCTAGTGGTGTGACGTCCTCGTGCCTCAGATATTACGTAAACCGTTGGTCCTGCATGTGATCTCAATCCGGTCGTGTCGGGTCGATAGAGATTGCATCTGTGCTTGCGCACACACTTGTTCACTATAATATCTCCTGAATACATGGCTAATTTTAGTTGATATTTACCGAATTTGTGCAATCTAGTACTAATGTGGCAAGCGTGTATCTCCTCCATTTCTCCACCACCTATTTCACTGAAAAAAGAAATACACTTACCTTTTAAATTCGGTTCCAAATATTGCTTACGTGGGACGTATGTGTTTCCAGTGGAGAGCGGACGCTCATTCGTGATGCTGGGCAGCACGGAGGTGGACTACGACCCCAACTTCCGCATGTACCTCACCACCAAGCTCGGCAACCCGCAGTTCAACCCCGCCACCTACTCCAAGGCCGTCGTCATCAACTATACTGTCACTGTGCAGGTTCGTATTACCTTGCAAGTGCGAATATAATCGTCATACTATGACGATTATATTACAATCGTATTAATATTGTTATTATGCATTTTAACAGAAAACTGCAACCATATTTCTCAAAAGGTAAGCTAGAGGTGTACACTCAAGGCGAGCCGATTGCCATCAACCGGACACAAATCCATAGTATGGGGTAAACGAGAAAATCCAAATGGAAATGACACTGCCCGACCAGTAATATGATAAAAATAAATAGTAAAAAAAACCTTCACCTTGCTTAACTTGCAAGTAAGAAATCACACTTTTAATAGCTTTTACCCACTGCTTCATTCTTGCAGTATATCGTCCGGTAAACCGTCCATTTTTCAGTGTAAAATTCAGCTGAAATCCTTCTGAAATCGTTATTATTACAGAAATTCGTGAATAAACATGAATATCCTTTCTCCTCAGGGCTTAGAAGACCAGCTACTAAGCGTCGTAGTCCGCGCCGAGCGCTCAGACTTGGAGGAGCAGAGAGAGAGTCTCATCCTAGAGACCAGCGCCAACAAGAGCCTGCTGTCCGGCCTCGAAGACTCGCTGCTGAGGGAGCTGGCCACGTCCACTGGGAACATGCTGGATAATGTGGAGCTCGTCAACACGCTGGAGAACACCAAGTCTAAGGCTGCTGAGGTGAACATTCTCATTTCACCACTTATTTAACGGCGGGAAACAAAAAAAAACCAGCAAAGTGAGAGTCGGACTCGCGTGCACAGGGTTCCGAACGCATTATATTTGTTTATCATGATGATGATGATGATGATGATAGAATAGGTTTTCCTGTACCTAATCTATATTGAACTATTGTATTCTGTATTTTTTTTTTCATCAAAATTTTAGTCGATGTTTTGGAGACAAGGAGCAGGAAATGGATCAATAATTTCAGAATAAAATATTTAAAATTATAAAAAAAAATACTTTTAGAACTCTAACGCTACCGCGACACTATACCGTGATCAAATCAAAGGGTACATCTCTTTGATTTGATCACGGTATAGTTTGTTTTTATTTTTTATTCTTGTACACAGAAAATTAGTAGTAATAAGTACTAATTTACAGAAAATTATACGTGGACCGCAATTCAACTGAATCAGTTCGGTAGATTCGGAGAAAATTTGTTGTGTCAGACAGATATACAGACAGACAGACAACGGAGTGATCCTATAAGGGTCCCATTTTCCCATTAAGGGTTCGGGACCCTAAAAAACATTTAAATAAGTTGTTTTAGTTGTATAGTAAATTACTATCATCATTGTCATCTGCCTAGCATCCTTCCCAACTCCATTGGGGTCGTATTTTAGTCTTAAAATGTCGTTATATTACAAAGCGACTACGTCGTTCTATTACGTTCGAATACGCGATCGTCGCATACAGGACGCAGATAAAAACTAATACGAAGCTACTGCATAATTTGACCTCTACAATAAAGTAACGTGATACCCCATGTTAAGTCTGTTGACTACTCGTAGTGACTGTCGAAGATCTACGAATGTCAGAAGCTGAGATATGAAGCTCAACGTGCTTGCAGTGCAGAGCTTTCTGTGGCACAAATGTGTCTCGGTATGTAAATGATAGAAAGCATCTAAAACATTTATCACATAAATCGTTTAGATTAGAAAACATAACAAAATTTCAATTTAATTCCCAGGTGATGGAGAAATTGGCGCTAGCAGCGACTACAACGAGAGACATAGAAATACTGCGCGACGGGTACCGGCCGGTGGCCAAGCGCGGCTCCATTCTGTTCTTCGTGCTGTCGGACATGGCCGGCGTTAACAGCATGTACCAGTACTCGCTGTCTTCGTATCTTGATGTGAGTACGACCCTGGCAGGGTTGCGGAGTGGCTCCATTCTGTTCTTCGTGTTGTCGGACATGGCCGGCGTTAACAGCATGTACCAGTACTCGCTGTCTTCGTATCTTGATGTGAGTACGACCCTGGCAGGGTTGCGGAGTGGCTCCATTCTGTTCTTCGTGCTGTCGGACATGGCCGGCGTTAACAGCATGTACCAGTACTCGCTGTCTTCGTATCTTGATGTGAGTACGACCCTGGCAGGGTTGCGGAGTGGCTCCATTCTGTTCTTCGTGTTGTCGGACATGGCCGGCGTTAACAGCATGTACCAGTACTCGCTGTCTTCGTATCTTGATGTGAGTACGACCCTGGCAGGGTTGCGGAGTGGCTCCATTCTGTTCTTCGTGTTGTCGGACATGGCCGGCGTTAACAGCATGTACCAGTACTCGCTGTCTTCGTATCTTGATGTGAGTACGACCCTGGCAGGGTTGCGGAGTGGCTCCATTCTGTTCTTCGTGCTGTCGGACATGGCCGGCGTTAACAGCATGTACCAGTACTCGCTGTCTTCGTATCTTGATGTGAGTACGACCCTGGCAGGGTTGCGGAGTGGCTCCATTCTGTTCTTCGTGCTGTCGGACATGGCCGGCGTTAACAGCATGTACCAGTACTCGCTGTCTTCGTATCTTGATGTGAGTACGACCCTGGCAGGGTTGCGGAGTGGCTCCATTCTGTTCTTCGTGCTGTCGGACATGGCCGGCGTTAACAGCATGTACCAGTACTCGCTGTCTTCGTATCTTGATGTGAGTACGACCCTGGCAGGGTTGCGGAGTGGCTCCATTCTGTTCTTCGTGCTGTCGGACATGGCCGGCGTTAACAGCATGTACCAGTACTCGCTGTCTTCGTATCTTGATGTGAGTACGACCCTGGCAGGGTTGCGGAGTTTGTGCGAAAGAGTGACCGCGGCCCTGGAACGCTTTTGGAGAGGGCTTTAAGGTGGAAGCGCAAGGGTAGCCCGCGAAATTCAAATATTTTTATGTTTTTTGCAATTTGCCGGTCAGTGTGAAGCTGTATGTTAAACAAAATACGATTCGCGGCCGTAACGCATACTTATCTAAAGAATTATACCCATTTTAGTTATCATTATAACCATACAATTCGATTGAATGCCTTTTTCACGAAATAACATTCAATCGAGTTATATGAACTTAGAGGGTTATATGGATGATTCAAGTGGTTAAAATCCTTTAGATAAATGCTCTTTACAATTGCGAACCGTATTCTGTTCAACATACAGCTTCACAATAACCGGCAAATTGCAAAAAACCTGAAAATATTTGAATTTCGCGGGCTACCCTGGAGCTTCCACCTTAAGAGGAACACGAATGGGTTTTAGTCAGTAAGAGTCCGGCACTCCCTTCTGCTCCGGCCAAAACGGGAGGAGTCATTTGATGATTTCCCATCCTTAAAAATAGTACGACCTCATTTCGCCGGCCCCCTTCTACCATCGGACATCCAGACGCACTGCAACTTACCATTCCTACCTTGTTGCTATTCCACCAATTCGCTCTAAGGGTTTGCAAACGTATTTTATAATGCGCTCAGCAAAGGAGTGGAACTCTTTAGTTGCGTTTGTAATTCCAAACGCATACAAACCATGAGACCACCAGAGATGTCATGGCTGAGACAAAGTCTACGATGGAGCGAGCCTACCCAGAAGGAGCTTGTTCACTCTGACTTTGAAGAGATCTGCTGGTCGAGTCTGTAAACATGCCGAAGTGATGGCTTAGGTGAAGTGATCACGAAGTGAGTTGTCATTTCGTCTCACTTTTTGAACACGACGTTGGCAAAAAGCCAACATCACGCGGAGTTCCCAGGCAGTCACCCATCCAAGTACTAACAGAAATTATGCGGAGCCAAAGCACGTTAAAAAAAAACATCAATACTTCAATTATTGTTCGTTTATCGAACGACTAGGTAACAACAGCAAGTCTCGAAAGAGATTCTGGACTTAGACGAAAAAAATAATCAAATAATTAAAAATATTTGGCCTAAAATAAAATAGCAAAAAGCCAACGTCACGCGGTGTTCCCAGGCGGTCACCCATCCAAGTACTGACCGCGCCCGATGTTGCTTAACTTCGGTGATCGGACGAGAACCGGTGTATTCAACGTAGTATGGACGTTGGCGAATGTCTAGCCAAAAGTTACATTAGCTATTTGATTATCTAATTTTAGAAAGAAATAGGGAATATGCGTGCGATTTTTTATTAGCAAAATGAAATATTTATTAGCTCTAGTAAACAATCATGAAATTATTTTTTAAATATCTTCATCAGCGATGAAGTTATAAAGATTCAAAGATTACAATTAGAAATAGAAGTCCGATATGAACTTTGTCGTCAAATTACACGACGCCTATACAGCTGCCATAGAAAACAGCGTTTTCGCGAGAGGGACAGATATATTTGTTTAAAATGATTATATCTCGTTTGTTTTTCGGGCAATTTTGGTTCTATTTCGACTGTTATTTTTGTACATTTCTAGATAAACTGTATAGATTGTAAATATTTTTTTCATGCATATTCCCTATTAGTAAACACTATTTAGAAATGAAACTCAGATAAACATTTCCAACAAATAAGCACATAATATAATTATGTATTTGGCCTAAAATAAAACAACAAAAAAAAACAAAAAGCCAACGTCACGCGGTGTTCCCAGGCGGTCACCCATCCAAGTACTGACCGCGCCCGATGTTGCTTAACTTCGGTGATCGGACGAGAACCGGTGTATTCAACGTAGTATGGACGTTGGCGATGTGGTGATCGAATTTATAAATAGCTAAAAACTTTACTGTTTATATTATTCTTTACAGGTATTTTCGTTTTCACTGCGCAAAGCGATGCCGAATGTGATCCTGGCAAAACGTCTCAAGAACATTATAGACATGCTCACCAAGAACGTTTATGACTACGGATGTACTGGTAAGACACTACTTTGTTGGTAATGATCTTAGCTTCTCCTGAATAAGGATGATTCCTGAGTATAAAACAATATGATTATTAATAATATGAGCCCGATTATTAATCGAAAAATATTCGACACCTATTTTTTGCTTGATCAAATCAATAAAAATTGACACAGATAAACGAATCAAAGTTCAGGAGTGGGGGCTTGTGACGTCACTGCATTATTGTCTTAATTTTATGTTTACCTATGTGAAAAAAGAAGTAAAACGTGTCCAATTTTTTTGGAATTCGATCTGACGGCCATAATAATTTTTTTTTGAGTCATTGTCTTGCTGCCCTCACTTAAGAAACTTCGAATTACGGAACTGGGTCAGTGGGTCGTCTTAGGGGCGGATTTAACTGTATTGAAGCTGGGCAGGACATCTGGCAAGGTGATGATAGGAAGGGGAAGGCGGTAGCCGAGTGACACAACTTCCTCGCCATCATTACTTGAATATTTACATCCTACTAATATCCTACTTTCTACTAATATTATAAATGCGAAAAAAGATGGATGAGTGTTTATTACTTTTTCACGTCAGAACGGCTGAACGGATCTGGATGAAATTTGGAAGAGAGATAGATACTAGTCTGGAATAGCACATATTACAATTGTGCTACTTTTTATCCCGGGAGCATGTTCCCTGGGGATCACGCGGTCGAAATCGCTGTCAGAAGATAGTCTATTGAGAAATTGCGAAAAATATTAGAAAAGCTGAGAAGGTTGCTTGTTTGGTTGAACGCGCTAATCTCAGGAACTACTGGTTCGAATTGAAAAAATATTTTAGTCTTGGATAGCCCATTTATGGAGTATTGAAATTTGTGATGCAGAAATTCAGCTACTATTCCATATATTAAAGCTTTTTAACTAGGTATATATACGGTTAGTAGCTTTAGCCTGCTGTTTCGTTCACTTTATAGTAGCCTATACTTGTTCCCAGTGCTTCAAGGAACTTGACTCTTTTTTGGGAAGGTTGTGGCCCGTAAAAAGGCAAAGAACAAACTTCTATGGAAAAGGGAGACGGGGGAAGCCTTAGTCTAGCAGTAGAACGTAACGGACTAATTAGAATTTTTTAAAGTTCTATCAACATACCTACTGTGAGTGACTGACAGGCAATACACAGCCGAAATTACTGGTCTTAGGAAGCTGAAATTTGGCAAGTAGGTTCCTTGGGAGAGTGTTGGGTGCAGTCAGAGAGGATTTCCCAAAATTCCTACGGACACGCGGAAAAAACGTAATATGCGCGAAGTTGCAGGCAAAAGCTAGTTATGTAGTAATAACTAGCTTTTGACGTTTCCAAGCGTCTTTCATAATGCGCACAGCAAAGGAGTGGAACTCTCTGCCTGCGTCTGTGTTTCCGAACGCTTACAACCCTAATCTTTTCAAAATTATAGTGAACAGGCTACTTCTGGGTAAGCTCGCTCCATCGTAGACTTTGTCTCCGTCATCTCTGACCTAGACTAAGAGTCAAGAGCAAACCCATCATAATCGGACCTTGTCATCGAAATATCGATGACAAGGTCCGTATAAGTTAAAAAAATTGCAGGTATATTCGAGCGCCACAAGCTGCTGTTCTCGTTCCAAATGAACATCAAGCTGGAGCAGAGCGAGGACCGCGTCAACCAGATGCAGCTGGACTTCTTCATCAAGGGCAACGTGTCGCTCGAGAAGTCGCCGCGCGCCTGCCCCGCCGCCTGGATACCCTCGCAGGTCACCACTTATACCTAGGTCTTTCGTATTATCTCACTTATTGTCACGTCATTGTCTCACGTATACCATTTTTTTTGTCGGGTGGGTTCATAAAAAGCAAAGACAGACGCTCTAAATGTTTATATATTTTTTTTAATAATTCGGATAGTAAATAATTAGCTTACCACTAAGCGCATATTGTGTGGGCAGTAGCATTCTTATGCCCTAAACGGTGCAAATTACATTTGCTTGCCGGCTTGAGCTGTTATATCATACTTTAGCAGTCACTGAAACACCAGGTCACTATTATGGCCACTGTAGCTGACATTGCGGAGACCCAACGCATGGCTATCATGTCTCTAAACCAGAGGATAGCTGATTTTGAAGCACACCTTAAGGCCTCTCCACCTGAAGCTGACTTGAGCAGCCTCCAAAAAAACTTCACCATTTTCAAGGATCGTGTTTGGAGTGTCCAAATTATTTTATACTGTAATCCGGCGCTCAAGTGTTTATTACGACTGTGCTTGAAAGCGGAAACTATAACCAAACACTGTTCACCAATAAAAATCTCTTCCACAGTAGGGCATAACAGATAGTCCGCTGGGTACAACATGAAGGCGAAGGAAACAGACACGCAAGTACTTGGGTGACCGAGTTTGTACGCTGGACAGAAACAGATAACATCTTCCAATCTTGGGAGATATAATTTATTTCTGGAAGGAGGAATGCAATGATCATCTAGAACTAAGTGTATTAAAGAACATAATTCGGAACAGGAAGCATCGACCCAGTGGGTATTTTACTTTATTGACAATTACATATGTTTACAGGGTTGGCAAGATATTATGAAGCTGAGCTTGGACTTCCAAGATTCTTTTGCATCTTTGCCTGATGATATCACTAGGAGGCTGTACGACTGGCAAGAGGTAATATTATAATTTTAATTGTTTCGATGGTCCATTAGATAAAGACGTTTTTGTGTAAAGGATACAGATTTGATGCTTATTGAATTTTTATTCGCCTTGCAGACGGCGGTAAATTTTACCCGGTATACTTGCCAAGCAATAAAGATCGCTTTTGTCCATGGTCGTCGGGGGGCACGATTGGGAAGCTTTGCCCGAAAGACCCGTTTCTCGCCCGATCGCTTTGCACGCGAGTCCAACACACTTGGCCAGTTTTTTTGTTATGAACTATACTTTATTTCCATCCTCACCAGTGGTTCGATAGCGACACGCCCGAGTCAGCAGACATCCCGGGCGGCTACCGCGGCAAGCTGGCGCCCTTCGAGATGCTGATGCTGCTGCGCTGCTTCCGCGTCGACCGCATCTACCGCGCGCTCACCGACTACATCACCGTCACCATGGGTGAGGAGTACATCACTCCGCCCGTCATCAGGTATGTGTCTCGAACACTGGCTGAATACTAACAGCCACACGAATCGCGGAAGGCTAAACAAAGCTTGTCTCGGTCGGTCCGTGAATGACCGGAACGGACCGGATCTTAACTTGCTGACAATTGCAGACTTTTGACTATTTCACTGTAATTAGAAGCCAGAAAATCTTTAACAAAACCAGGGGGGTTTCTAAAATATAATTCAACCTTTAAACGCATAACGGACATAGATACTGTCGCAAATCAGACCAAAATAACCAAAAATAAAAAAAGAAATTCGAGAAAAGATAATAACAAGCCTAAAACAAGCAAAAAGCCAACGTCACGCGGTGTTCCCAGGCGGTCACCCGTGTGTTCCAAGTACTGACCGCACCCGATGTTGCTTAACTTCGGTGATCGGACGAGAACCGGTGCATACAACGTAGTATGGACGTTGGCAAAATAATGTTTTTCTCAAAGTTACAATATCTATCTGCAACCGAACAATAATCGTTAACCTTCTTATACTCGCGCGTTGGTCTGTGAAACCGACGAAACCTATTTTCGTAGTTTTTGGTATTTTTAAGGTAGGTGGGGCATTTTAATTTCAAGGTAGGGCTTTGCCCCATAATGCCCCCCCCCCCCTCCCCCTAGCTACGGCCGTGCAAGGCATTATGGTCATCCCATCTGGCCTCTTCCTTTCGTCGCATTATTATTTTTATTAAGTAGTTTTTTTTTAATACGTCATAAATTGTAAACCACAACTTGTGCTTTAAATACAACCTACAGGTTTGTACGGAACCCTCCATGTGCGAGTCCGACTCGCACTTGGCCGGTTTTTCTATAGTGCGAGTGTTCTCAATGATGTGCAATCTTAGCTTTATCTGCTTGAATGATAACATAATCCATAAATTCATGTACTAGCAAAATTGTTTCAAAAGAACTCTCCACATTGTTTGACGTTCTTTTAAAACAGTATACGGAGTGTATTTTTCAAGTGTGCGTTGAAAGCTAAATCTGTAATACCGCAAAATTGCTGAAATGCGCTCGAGACTCCGAGCTCGTTTTTGATGAGAGCTAAAATAGCATTATTCGATTTGTAAACTCATTCTGTATAGGCTGTTCATAAATGCAGACTTAAGGCTCGACCGCACTGTGCGACACTTCGCGGCAGCGGAACGACGCGATACGTAACAATGTTCGCACTTGAAGTGTCGCGTCGCGTAGTGCGTTAAACCTCATACAATTTCTTACAAAGAATATTTTGCCGTTGCGTGTCGCGTCGTTCCGCTGCCGCGCAGTGTCGCCAAGTGCGGTCAAGCCTTTATTCATAAAAAAATCTAAATTACTCTTGAGATTCGAAATTCAAATTCTCTTTAGAAAATGTTATAAAATAAAATAATAAAATAAAATTGTTTATTGAACTAAAAATATTGTACAATCAAACACTAACGAACAACTATAATGCAACTATAACAAAGACATTGGAGAGTAACAATTAGTGTCAGTAGTATTTGTATTGAATTCTGGTACCCAAGGAAAGATTTAACTTGTGTTATGGGTACCAGGATTCTCACGCTAGTTTTTACCATTATAAGTTACATCAGAAGGTTTAAAAGTTGAACAAGTGATAAATTTAGAGGTAGCCCTGTCATGTGTGAGTGTTTCGAATAAGGAGTTGTGCCTCAGTGAGGTTGTGTGTTGGATGTTGCAATGATAAGAATTAATATTATATAGGTCATGTATTAAAGAAATGATAACTTTAGGAGTTTTTCTGTTTCGTCATAGGTCTGCATCTGTAACCAGGCGTAAACCGTTCTCTTACATTTCTGAAGAGTTGTGGAATAAATCGAGCAATATTTGTTGGTTTCATTGTATAAGTGACTTCCGATACCATAAAAATGTCTCCGAGCAAGTGCAGTCCTACAGCTTTGAGTGGGGCATACCCTAAAGCGTTGGCGCTTATTTCGAGAACTGACATCATACTTCAACAAAATGTGCTTACGCAGAACCACATGGAGCACAAAGAGCTGCCTAACAGTAAGAACACAACAATCTCTAAATAAACTAATGAACAATTTTTCAGGGAAAGTTTACACAAGTTGTTAACGTAAACTAGAAAGAGGGTCGGTCCCAGGATAGAGCCCTGTGGCACACCGAAATTAATAGTTTTGCTGTCGCTAACCATCCCATCAATCCTAACACACTGCTCCCGATCAAAGAGATAATCTTGAAAAATTTTAAGGGTATCACCCCGCACACCAATTGCTTCTAGTTTCGAGAGGAGGTGTGGAACAGACACAGTGTCAAAAGCTTTAGAGATGTCCAGAAAGATACCCATGCATTTCTTCCTGCAATCAAGCTTAGCAATCGTACAGTCTATAAAAGAACCAACAGCGTCTTCAGTCGATTTGCATCTTCTGAAGCCATACTGGTTTTCAGCTAAGAGATGTTGTGATTCCAGGAAGTTGGTTAATCTATTGTTGAGAATTTTCTCCAAGACTTTAGAAAGGGCAGGTAAGACAGATATAGGCCTATAATTGGTAACACTGTGTCTGTCCCCACTTTTGAAGATTGGGTGTACAACGGCTTTTTTAAAAGCTTTGGGGAAGCAGCCCGATCTAATAGCGCAGTTGCAGATATGAGTTATAGCTGGGACAAGAGCATGTGAGCAGGACTTCAAGAGACTTGACGGTATTCCATCCCAGCCCATGGCGGCATCCGAACACAGACCAAAGATAATGTTTTCAATCTCTGCTTCGTCAGTCGGTAACAGAACGAAGGAGTTGACAGGAGTGTCGCATACGGGTCCTCCGAAAGGTGTTCTAGGAGTAAACTTTTCAGCAAGATTTCTGCCTATATTTGCGAAATAATCGTTAACATTGTTTATTGTAATTGTTGGATCTGGGTTATCATTCAGTAACTTGGTAGGAGAAGATTCAGTTCGATGCTTATCAATTATGTTCTTAATCACTTTCCATGTTGCTTTAGGATTGTTTTTAGCCTTTTGGAATTCAGTGGTTTCATACGCAATTTTTAAATTCTTAAGTAATTTGTTGCAGAAATTCCGATATCTGGTAAAGGTAAGCTTAAGAGTTAGGTTGGCAGGGTTTACCCTCAACTGGCGCATCATTTGGTCTTTATTGCGGATACAGCGAAGCAGGCCAGTGGTTATCCAGGGTTTAATGATTCTGTGCCTGGAGGGTACACGCACACATTTAGAATGCCTTTTAATAACTGAGCCAATACCAGATATCAGTAGATCTGCAGCAATATTCACGTCGTTGACTTCAAGAATTGGACTAAAATCTATGGCTGCGATTTCCGAAATTACAGAGGGGTAATCCACAACAATACGGTTACATTGGGGTTTAGTTGGTACCGCTGTTGGTTTTAAAACAAGAAGTGTTGGCTTGTGATCAGTTATGTGCGTATCAAGGACCAGAGTCCTCGTATCTAGGGCAGTCTTGACCATAACATGATCCAGACAATTTAAATCACGGGTGGGATATACATGTGACGGTAGCAGGCCGTGAGAAGCGGCTAAATTTAAGTACTCGTTAGCTTGCTGGCTTAGAGTAGATGGAATTATATTGATGTTAATGTCACCCATTAAAACAATATTTTTATAAATGGACTCAGCTGTAAGCACCGTATTTAACCCATTAAGAAAGTTATCGATATTCCGTGTAGAGGGTGAACGATATAGAGCAACAATACTTAGATCAATATCCCTTAAATGACACAGCAAACAACTAACTTCTGTAAACTGAGGTTCTGTAACAGAGTGAGGCAAATCATCTCTTACGTAAACTATGACCCCGTCATTTTGGTTCCTAGGCACGGTGGAGTTGTAAGCCGTGTACCCCTCAAGTGGCGGAATCGTTGTGTACCGACTTAGCCAGCATTCTGATAGGATAATTACATCGCACCTAATTGCAATGCTAACAAGAAATACTCTAAAACTTTCGAAATTACAAAGAACACTGCGAATATTTAATTGTAGAATTGTAATAGATTTACTAAGGTTAGCAAGAATTTCAGTGCACAATTCAGGTTTGCAAACATAAGCTTGGGTAGCACCAAAAGAATCGATCTCATCAGAAACTTTGTCTATGTCAAACATTCCTAATTGAAGTTAAACAATGTGCAAAAAATGTGAACCAAATCGGGAGTCTTAAAAATATTATGGCTGACAATTGAGCAAAACTTGTACAAATGAATAAGGACGATGAACTGCGCATGATTTTTAGCAAGCCATTAACGTTCAGTTTATAGCAGGAAGAACAGAAGGTTATCAATTCATAATCACGGCAAGAATGTGTGTTTAGTGTACGGAGATATGTGAGTGTTATGTGATGGGGCTTATACGAGTATTTACAACTTACATGAGTTGTGTTACAGATACATGTTAAATTTTCAAGTGCTTCAGTACAAATAATAAAGTTATAGCAATATAAACAAATTAAATTATGATTTAGATTAGACTTGAGATTAAGTCGTAATTTAAAAGTTGATAAAACAATAAATAATGTGTCATGCAACTTTATGGAGTTAAAGAAAAAAGGAAGTAAATTACTGAATAGCTTCTTGAAGTTTTTTAAGGCACGATACATTATAAATAATGGTGGGTTTAAGACCCTCATTTTTGCGGAGAAATACCTTTCCATTTTGAAACCAGCAAAATCTATAATTATTGGTTTTTGCAAAATTACGAGCTTCGAAAAATAACTTCCTCATGCTGGTTGGGAGATGTTCGGCTACGTATATTGGTTTTTGTTGGCCACCAACTCCAATATGCCCAGTATTAAGTTTTTCCGCCATTGCTCGGTTCTTATTGAACGTGCGAGATGCTTCAATAATTTTTGATTTGACCGGAACCGTCAAAAACTCAACAATAATCGGTCTGTTAAACTCCTTTTTGCCTGGGAGTCGATATACGTCACGGATTTGGCATCGATCCACAGGCACCTGGATGGCATTGCAGGTTTTAATCACTATATCGCTGAGGTTGGCAGTTGACTCATTTTCACAGGAAGCGACATTTCTTATTTCAATGGTAGAAGAACGGGAACCGGCTTGCAAATCTTCAACCTTCTTTTCCAACTCAGTTATGTATTCACGCTGATCTAAACGCTCCTTTTCCAAATTAGAAATTCTAAGTTTCAAACCTTCATATTCTCCATCCATGAAATCCCTCCACTTTTCGGTTTCAGTGTAGCTTTTTTGAATCTCCTTAACTTGTTGCTTAAGCTCAGTCATGTCCGATGTAAGACGTTTCAGCAAGCTATCCTGTTCTTTTTTCCAGGATGTAAGCAAATCCATTATGTTTGTTTCAAATGTCTGAGAATAAGGCGTCTCAGGTGAGGAGTCAGGTCGTAGGCGTTTGTTTTTATTTCTGGAAGTGATATTACTAAGCCCAGGAACAGATTCATTTAGAGTTGCTGTCACGTCTGGAGAGGATCGAGCTCGTGTTATGTCCCCAACAGGAGTAGGAGGAGGTGAGCGTTGAACGCGAGGCATTATTAAAAAAGTAGTAAAGATATAGAGAAATAACAAAAATATATGAGTTGTTTGTTATTGTGATACGTAGCTGACAACAAGTAATCCTCGTAGCGTTCTTCGTAAACACGCCGCTACTGCCAAACAGGTTCGCCGCTCGAATCAAACTCGGCAGCGATACGTCACTGACTCGCGCTGCGCGCCACTGTCTTATCTACGCAGTCCACACAAACGCGAGACTCCCGTGCACTAGGCCGCAGCGACCGTTGAGTCAGAATGTCCACCGTGATTTGCACTAATACGACTTTGTTTACGAAACCTTTAGAATCACTTCTGTTTATTAGTCTTTATTATTTAATAATGTTCACACTTATTACTAAAGTCTTTGTGTAAATATTTTTTTGGTAGAAGTTACTTTAAACTTATGAAATTTATTTTAATACTGAGGAAACCGATAGGGCTATGTCCTTCTGATGAGGTGAATGTTGACTGTACAATCTGCTAATAATGTATTTAATTAAACTTGAAATGGTTATTTCATTTTTATTACTATAAAATAACTATTTCCAGCCCTATTGGGTTGAATAAACATAAAAAATATTAGGCCAAAAAAGTTACCAAAAAAGCCAACGTCACGCGGTGTTCCCAGGCGGTCACCCATCCAAGTACTGACCGCGCCCGATGTTGCTTAACTTCGGTGATCGGACGAGAACCGGTGTATTCAACGTAGTATGGACGTTGGCGAATGCTGTACTCAAAAATATAATTACTATATTATCAGCTTCTTTGCAACGTTTTATCTGAAAACTATCAATTCTCAAGGCCAAATTATTTATTTTGGGCTGATATGGTTTAATTGCTATTACAAACAGGCTCCAATCACGAGTAGGTATTAAATACATATGCCTGTTTTATTTATTAACAATCTGCAGTATAATTTAATGCAACACAGGAATTGGAATACCCTTATTTTTTTAAACAGCTTTTATTAGTGTTTATATTAATTATTGAGAACACAACTGCACGCAATCATCATGAATGTGTAGGCGTGAAGTTGTATTAGTACTTTACTCAAAAGCAAGATGGCGCTGTTATAAGTTATGACATGTCTCACTCACCATGTTCACCAGGTCCATGAAAATCAAACAATCTTTGTTTCTGGTAGGTAAGCCTGTGATATTCAAAATCATCTTTACACTTCAACGAGTTGCCAAACCAGAGCCTCTTGTGTATGTTGCAGTCAACAAAGCTTAATCACGTGACCTCATAATTATTATGAAATAAGTAGTTCATTCAAGACAAATAAAAATTTCGTGACATTTAGCTACATGCCTCTAAACTTAAAAGAATAAATTTAAAGATGTAGGCTAAAATAATTTATAAGTTGTTATCTAAGAACTTGTAAGACTTATCAAATATTTTGAACATCACAGGGATCAACATGCCATAATTTACAACAGAGCCATCTTGCTTTTTAGTTAAGTACTAATACAATATCATGCGTACGTGTTCGTTGTGTACAGTTGTGTTCTCAAATTTGATAACTTATTTTAAAATTGATTTTATACCTACTGTTACATATTAATAAAAGTTGTGACTTTGTGTGTTATTTTGTGTTACTGCAAATCCTTTTATGATCGTAATCGGACTAAGAGCTGTTACATAGGCATTCAAATCGTATAAATTAAAATAATACAAATACTAGCTGACCCGCCAAACGTTGTTTTCCTAAAAAACAAAAATAGCCTATATACGACCCTTTCTCAGACCTCGAAAATATACACGAAAAAATTTCATAAAATACGGTCAAGCCGTTTCAGAGGAATTTTATATAGGTATTAGAAGACGATTAGATGATTGTTAATTTATGAAATAAAACGTAGTTAAGAAATTGAATAAGTTTTTGTAATTTTGAGACTAACATTCCGTTGAATACACCGGTTCTCGTCCGATCACCGATGTAAGTAGTTTAAAATTTCAAGCTTCAATAAATAGCAAAAAGCCAACGTCACGCGGTGTTCCCAGGCGGTCACCCATCCAAGTACTGACCGCGCCCGATGTTGCTTAACTTCGGTGATCGGACGAGAACCGGTGTATTCAACGTAGTATGGACGTTGGCGAGTGTTCTACTAAAAACAACAAGAACTATTTAAATCAGTTTCTTTGCTACGTTTTATTATTTGATTACTTACGTATGTTGTTCTACTCGTGTACGGTTTGACTGCTGTAACGAGGGTCGAGTCCGATCACGATCATTAAATGGGTGCACACAATACCTGTCTTATTAAATTAAATTTTAGTACAACATCCGAATATACATAAAGTCACACAGGACTTTTATCAATGTAATAGTATCTATAAAAATAATCCACTTTCAACTTTACTGTACGAAGTCATCATGTGCCATGTGGGTATGAAGGTGTAATAGTACTTAGCTCCATTGCAAGATGGCGCTGTTGTAAGTTCTGGCTTGTCTCACCATGTTCACCTATTATTATGAAACATCAGAGATCAGTCTTGTTACTTAGCCAAACTTATGAGAACTAGTTTTTAATTTCAAATTGTATCTGCGTGGTTGGTCATGTAATAAAATTACATTATTAGTTCTACATTAATTCCGAAGCCAGAATATTACATTCCAACAACTACTATGTTTTCTAGGTCAACAAACTTAGTTCTGACATTAATTATTGATTAGTATAATATTTTAATTAAAATCGTTTAACACATTTTGCTGGTATTCATTTTCATGACAAAGCAATATTACTTACCTATTTTTTGTGATTACGTATGACAAAAACAAAAGAAAAAATATAAAAAGTTTCAAGTTAAATTTCTATAATTATTATTACTTTACCTACGATCATCTAGAGATTTCGACAGTATAGGACAAGTTAAGCAGATAGATATTAAAATTTTGAGATGGACTTTCGCCAACGTCCATACTACGTTGAATACACCGGTTCTCGTCCGATCACCGAAGTTAAGCAACATCGGGCGCGGTCAGTACTTGGATGGGTGACCGCCTGGGAACACCGCGTGACGTTGGCTTTTTGCTTTTCTATTTTCTTCACTTCTCTCTTAATTTTTTAGTCTGGTTTTTTCCTAAAAAAAATTGACAATGAAAAATGCAATTTGCTTGCTTAACTGCTACAAACACGAAGTCGGTTAAAAATCCAATAGAGCTTTTTTAAATTGGAATCTTACTACCTATAAACGTGATAGTCCAAATCTAATATACAGATTTGCATCATTAAATGCTAATAAATCTGACAGAATAACATAAATGTACATGTAACACTATTGTGCATAAAGTTTAAATAAATAAATATATAATTTATTAAGGGGGGAAGCAGTAATTCAGCGTAAGGCGGAGCTGAAAATTAAGTAAACTGTTTGAAATAGGCTGTGTGGATAGATATTATTATAATTTTGAGATAGACTTTCGCCAACGTCCATACTACGTTGAATACACCGGTTCTCTGGATGGGTGACCGCCTGGGAACACCGCGTGACGTTGGCTTTTTGCTTTTCTATTTTCTTTACTTCGTCTCTAACTTCTCTCTTAATTTTTTAGTCTGGTTTTTTCCTAAAAAAAATTGACAATGAAAACTGCAGTTTGCTTGCTTACCTGCTACAAACACTCTTTTTTGCAACAGTCATAGACAGAAACCTCAGATAGATATCATTCATTTACTTAAATTATAAAACTTTATTTCGAGCGAAGACTCATGAAAGGTTAGTAACATAATCGTTAAAAACTGTGTTATAAATCCGCGCGTAATCAGAATGGTATGGGACTTTGTCAAAGTAAATCGAAAATTACAGTTTCTCTTGTAGTGGCGTTAGCAAAAATGATTGAATATTGAAAATAAATTAGTTAAGTATTTCTACGATCTATCATCTATACTAATTTATTATCAACTAGCTGTTCTCCGCGGCTTCGCTCCCGTCAATTAAGTATTCATTGCACATATCGAGTTTTCATTGTTTTTAAGATGTATTCTGCTATTCGGGTTGGAGACAAATCCAACGAATCAATAACCATGATTTGTTCAACAGATCTCGAGTTATAAGTGTTGTAACAAACCCGTCTTTGTTTTATATACAGGGAAATTGAAAAAATACCCGAAACCTCTTAGGCAGTGAAAGTACACATGATTATAAGCAACTTTTGTTTTGGTAAAACTCCGAAATCTCGAAAAAAATATCAGCTGTTTCATACATTTTCATTGGCTAAATACTGCATTTTGTATGAAACAGCTGATATTTTTTTCGAGATTTCGGAGTTTTACCAAAACAAAAGTTGCTTATAATCATGTGTACTTTCACTGCCTAAGAGGTTTCGGGTATTTTTTCAATTTCCCTGTATATAATTATATATATATATATTACTTAGATATTCAGAACATTTTATAGTAAACAACACGATACGGTGACAAAATGTCACTGACAGCAGTGAACCACATACGGACATTCCACTCTGTTAGCGATCATTTTCAGAACCCTGCTGTTAGAGCTAGCCATGACTTGCTAGCAATGATGCTGCGCGCTAATTACCAAGTGCATTATTGTGTAAAAACAAACTAATCTATCTTAGGCAATACATCATTATTATTAATTTCAGTTTGGACATGATATTCGAGCAAACGACTCCGTTCACTCCAGTGGTGTTCATTCTAAGCCCCGGATCTGATCCCACGGCTGATCTGATGAAGCTGGCTGATAGGTGCGGCTTTGGAGGCGGCAAGTTCAAATACTTGTCACTTGGGCAAGGGCAGGAAGGGGTAAGGAAGAACTTGTTCAACATTTTGATATTTGACTAAGCTATCCTAATCCTAATCTATACTATACTAGCTGACCCGCGCAACTTCGTTTGCGTCACATTTTCCATTGATGCTCCGCTCCTATTTGTCTTAGCGTGATGATATATAGCCTTTAGCCTTCCTCGATAAATGGGCTATCTAACACTGAAATAATTTTTCAAATCGGACCAGTAGTTCCTGAGATTAGCGCGTTCAACCAAACAAACAAACTCTTCTGCTTTATAGATTAGTAGGATTTATAGATTAGTAGGATTACCTAGCCTTGCTCAGCGCAAGCGATTCTACATAGTTTGGTGCAATAGGCTAGTTTCCACCTATATAATGCAAATCTACTTAGTCCATCAGTTCGAGTATTGAAAAATAATGGACACGTATTTTTTGTTTTTGTAAATCAATGAATATTAACAAAGATAAAACGCATCAAAACTCGGGAGTGGAGGCTCGTGACGTCAGAAAGCACTAAATATTATACCACTGCGTGATGTATAGACAATTTTTAAAGCGTCGCATCTTCGTCAATTTAAAGGGTTAGTTTAACGGACAGATAAAAAACCGATAAATTACCTCAGAAACAAGGCATAGGATGGATTTATACCGCAGCATCAGTCAAGGCAATCAGTTGATATTAAACGAATATTTTGTTTTTTCCCAGACAGCCTTAGCTCTGCTGGAAGGCGCAATCTCCCACGGACAGTGGCTGATTCTCCAGAACTGCCACTTACTGGTGTCCTTCCTCCGCGAGCTGGAGAAGCAGCTGGAGATGATGACGAAGCCGCACCCCGAGTACCGGCTCTGGCTCACCACGGACCCCACGCCCACCTTCCCCATTGGGATACTGCAGAGGTCGCTTAAAGGTATGTTGAATTAAAAAAAATAAGCAAAAATGAAGCTATTGTCGTGGTAAATTATTGTTAAAAAACAAGTGAAAATTGCGAATGTAAAGTATACATTACACGCAGTCGGAGGCAATGGTAGTTTGTATCTTTGGTCAGCAAAACATTGCCCCGAATGCGTGTAATGTAAATTAACTTGCAATTTTAACTTGTTTTTTCCTTTTTAGTTCATTAATTTTAAGCAGTCGGGTTTTTGTTTTAATAATTGTATTTCCAACTTTTTAGTTAATAACAAATATGAATATTAGTGAGAACCCCAATTATAAAACTTTAAATCGCTTTATGTCCTAAAATATTATTTCAACTGAAAAATGGTTAAAGAAACCTCACAATAAGTTTATATAGAATAGCTAAGTAGTACTCAACGATAACCTACATGACATAGTTTATTGACTTTATTTTTTTTTCATTTTCACAAAATGGCGTCCTGCAGTAGTCGCCATATTGAATTTTCCCCAACGTCATGTCTTTAGTGACACTCGCCGGACTAAGAGGAATCGATTGACGTGTGAATCATAAAAATCGGCCTAGGCTTGTCTGGCTGGTCTGTAGTGCTTCAAAGGAACATACAAACATACATACATAGGCTTATAAACACATTACCACTCCTTTGCGTCGTGCAGTCGGGTAAAAAACAACATTAGAATAACCTAAACCTAGTATACTAGAAAGGATAATGTAAGTAGTTAAACAATCTTGAAATGTCTTTTTAATTTATTTTAAGTATTTTAAAACTCAGTTTTAAAATAAGTACAATGCAACTAAAAACGAATATAAAAATAATTACAATAATAACATCAATTGAACTATTTGTTTAAGCAGTTGTTTATTTGTTTAAATGTGTTTGTCTAAAAAATCTACCTAAACCTTTCTAGTAAATGGCAAAACGTCACAGTCCTAGCGAAGCGTGGTTGGCGCTCCGAGCCAAACAAATATCAACTTTGTGACACTTAGAATGAAGTCGAAAATAAATCATTAATACAGTTATCGCTGTCGGTGTTGTTGCAATCTCGAAATGTATTTAGTTCATTGTTTTTATCTTTAGTTCTAAGATAGATTATTGATATTCTTTTGGTACGGAGAACCGTGCTAATTTGACTAACGTAACACCTCGGCCACCCATGGCACCCATAGCCTTTTTAACCTTTTCAACCCATAAAATAGAAGCACCATTGATCTTCTGTAATTTTTTTCCAATCAATATCATCAAGATAATACGTCGAATACTTTCCAATACAAGCAGGACAAAGTAAGAAAAAGGCACACACCCCATCAAAAACCGGTATCATCCTAATATAAATATATATGAACTTATAAGGCAAAGTATATGAAGACATTTTTCGGTATGACTGTCGCCAACGTCCATACTACGTTGAATACACCGGTTCTCGTCCGATCACCGAAATTAAGCAACATCGGGCGCGGTCAGTACTTGGATGGGTGACCGCCTGGGAACACCGCGTGACGTTGGCTTTTTGCTATTGTACTTCATATCCTATAACTATTTGCCGGAAATATATGGACACTTAGTTTCCGAATAATATGTTTAAAGTTATCTACATAAATGATTTGCTACTTTGTGCAACTCAATCTTGTTGAGGCAGATTTGTGATATCGACGTCTATTTCTGCGATACATAGTATTTGCGTCGGCTACGCTTTCATAGCTGCTAAAAGTGCCTGATAGAGATGCAAAGAAATATTAGCTAAATGATAATACAGTATGTACATAAATATCCGCCGAATTGCGAACCTCCTCTTTTTTTTGAAGCATAAAGTTTTTGCATAAAGTTTTAATAAATAAATAATAAATAAATAATTTATTAAGGGGGGAAGCAGTAATTCAACGTAAGGCGGAGCTGAGGGTGGTAACCAGTTAATTCTTAAGTTACAAAAAAAATAAGTAAACTGTTTGAAATAGGCTGTGGATAGATATTGTAATTTTAAGATCAGCAATCGCCAACGTCCATACTACGTTGAATACACCGGTTCTCGTCCGATCACCGAAGTTAAGCAACATCGGGCGCGGTCAGTACTTGGATGGGTGACCGCCTGGGAACACCGCGTGACGTTGGCTTTTTGCATTTTAATTCCTTAACATATTTTAAATATTATTTTAAAAAGTTTCATTTTGTATGCGCTATTTATTTTTAACATTGCTGATAAATTCCCTTACAGTGGTAACAGAGCCCCCTAACGGGCTAAAGCTGAACTTGCGCAACACATACTTCAAGATGCGCAACCACGCCCTCGAAGAATGCATTCACCCGCAGTTCAAGAAGTTGACTTATGTGCTGGCCTTCTTCCATGCTGTTGTACAGGTGAACCTACACTAAGATGCTAATGTTTATTCAATTTTGAACTTTAAAATGCTACTTTTAAAGCTCTAAATACAAATAAATGTTTAAAATGCTAGTCTTATAAACCTTATCGTAGTCAGAATAAGGTTCGAAATATTACTTCCCAGTATTTGATCCTTATTAGACACACTTTCGGATGGTGTAATTATGTAGGATGTGTTTTTTTTTTCAAAATCAACTGGTACGATTCCCGGGTAGGAACAACCCGGGTAGGACTTTTCAAAATTCCAATGATGCTGTTTTACTTTTCATCAACATCGGGCTCGAGACTCTTTTCAGTTATTTCGATATTGCTCATAGTTTCGGATTTCGCCCTGAAGGCACACTATAAAAATTCACTCTGTATAGCTTACTAGCTGTACCCCGCGGCTTCGCTCCCGTTTTACCCGCATAGTTCCCGTTCCCGTGGGATTTCCGAGATAAAAACCTATCCTATGTCCGTCTCCTGGCTCCAAGCTACCTCCCCACCAATTTTCAGCCAAGTCGGTTCAGCCGTTCTTGAGTTATAAATAGTGTAACTAACACGACTTTCTTTTATATTATATAGATTATTAAGAATTGTAAATAATGAATGAGCGGAAAATAATTAATGAATGAGAATGAAGTAATTGTAGTTCATGATATCAAACATTTGTTAGCAACTTTATTACTCTAGTTACAACATAATTATTTTGACTTTCTGAAAACTATTTCGCCATACATGATTACGCTGTCAGCAAGAAAAGTCACTCCGAGAATAGTGATTTATTTTAGAACAATCCGTAACAATGATGTTCAAACAAAATAATTGTAACTGTAAAAAACTTTTTGGATTAGGTTATAAGTAAATAAAAAGCAAAAAGCCAACGTCACGCGGTGTTCCCAGGCGGTCACCCATCCAAGTACTGACCGCGCCCGATGTTGCTTAACTTCGGTGATCGAACGAGAACCGGTGTATTCAACGTAGTATGGACGTTGGCGGATGATCATCGAAAATTAACAATCACTATATTCTACAGTCTGTATTCATCACTTACCTGGGCGTAAATTGGAGGTTCAAAAGATTCACAAATCAATAGGGATTTAACATCTCAATGGAAAATCTTATTCTGACTGTGTTAAGGTCCAAAATAAAAATAAAAAACCGCCCAAGTGCGAGTCAGACTCGCAATAGAAATGAAGAAATAAACGATCTTTGAAAATTTTAACTTTCTACTCTACGAGTATGATGGTTCTTGAAATACAGCCCGCTGACAGACAGACAGACAGACGGACGCACGGACGTACAGCGGAGGCTTAGTAATAGAGTTCCGTTGGTAACTCTTCGAGCACGGAACTCTAAAAATCGGCCAAGTGCGAGTCGTAATCGCGCATGTAGGGTGCCGTGCCTTCATGTTTTATTATTTATTGTTATAGCGACAACAGAAATACACACTCTTTGAAAATTAATGTCAACTATCTGGGTAACTATTACGGTTCATGAGTTATAGTCCGCTGGCAGACAGACGGCTAGACAGCGGAAGCTTAGTTATTACTAAGTAGCACCCTATTGGGTTCCGTTGATTACCTTTTAAGTACGAAACTCTAAAAATAACTTGAAGCTATTTTCCATTGAGACGTACGAATCCCTATTGATTTGTGAATCTTTTGAACCTCCAATATACGCCCAGGTATATTGTGATGAATGCAGAATAGAATATAGTGATTGTTAATTTTCGAAAGTTATTCGCCAACGTCCATTCTACGTTGAATACACCGGTTCTCGTCCGATCACCGAAGTTAAGCAACATCGGGCGCGGTCAGTACTTGGATGGGTGACCGCCTGGGAACACCGCGTGACGTTGGCTTTTTGCTTTTTATATTAGGCTCGGTATTTCTAACTCTAGCCTAATTTTTTCAAGACCATTTCTGGATAATTTCACTGTACTTATTTGTTTTTTACAATGTGGAAACTGCGCAGGACTCTTGGATTACGTGCTTTTTTTTTTAATTTAAACATATTTTTTCATTAAGTACCTAATTGAAGTTTTCTACAGTTAAAATTATTAAGTTTTAAAGTGATTTTACGTGTTTATTTTACGAATATTGTTCCAAAATAAATCACTATTCTCTGAGTGACTTTTGTTGCTAACAGTGTAATTATGTACGCGAAATATGTTTTCAGAAAGTCAAAATTATGTTGTGGCTAGAGCAACAAAGATGCTTACAATTGTTTGAAATGAACTACAACTTTATTCTTTCCGCTCATTCATTGTTTACCATTTTTGAAAACAATCCACAATCCACAGAAAATTAAATTTTGACTGAACTATCTAACTATAACATAGGTAGACAGACCCAGTGACGGATTAGGACTACGTGATGCCCTAAGCAATCCAAGCCTGTGGGCCCCCCTATCCGTGTGTTAACTAGAATCGGTCTATAAAACTTTACCGCCTAAAAACAATAGTTTATTGAAATGCATCTTGCGGCTTTTCCGGACATTGAATTCACTTTTAAAAGAACTTTCCGCTGAGCAATTTGTAATCATGAGCGATAAAAATATACGTGTATTGTGGCTGTTTCCACAGTAGGGAAAGCTGATCAAATTTTATCATCATGTATTATTTTATACAATTCTGCGAGCCGAATCACTGGGTCTGGAACTTATTTTACTTATGACATGTGAATGAAACTGTTGAATTTCTGTTATCAATTCGGTGTTAAGGTCTACTGTATATGTGTATACTAGATTTGTACTTTGCTGACTGTATTATGCAGTTTGAGCGGGACACATAATTTTATCAGCATTGGGTATTTTATTCAGGAATTAGAATTTGTCTGCTGTTTCTTTGTATATCTCTCCTCTTTTTCGCATCTCTGCATTTAATTTTGAACTGTTCTCTTGGGCTGAAACTTACTTCGTCTTTGACGTGTGACTTTGTATTCCACATCTGGTAGCTTTTCTTTTGCGCGGGCTTCCAAAGAATCAAAGTCGCACCACAATTTTTCTTAAAAATCCACGAGTGATTTGTGTCTCTAGAGTAACTTCTGGGTCTTATAATACCTTGCTGACTTTTCGGAAGGTTTGCAAAATTTCATTCCACATGACCAACATAAGTACGAACTCCAATTCTAGTAGTTCATTTGACAAATTAGCTGCTTCTCTTCTGGTTTCTCCTTTTTGCATGTCATCCACAGAAATGACGTCTAATGCACTATAATTTTATTATGTGTCTGTGAAATAGCTGATGTCGCTTTAGCGTGTGCTTCCCATCTCGTTTCTGATAAACATTTCAAAACACGCTCGGCGCTTCGACCTACTAAATTGAGAGAATCCACAATGCTCTGCAAGGATTGAAGAGTCTGCTTTGCCAGTTCATCTCCTGTGTGATGCGTTTCCAACTCAATAAATGTAAGAAATCGATCTACTGGCTGCCCATCTTTTATTAGCGAATTACTACGCTGAGCTGGTCCGTGTGCGTTAAATCCGGCGTAGAATCTACTGAAAGACTATAATATCTAGAATCTTTTATCTGAGATATAGTTTTACCATGCACTTCTTGGGCCATTATCATAATCCACTCTTCGTAGATCGTTTTAGATAAATAAGAGACATTTCCTTTTCCGGTGTTTCCATATTATTTGGTTATGTGTGCCGCTAATAAGGGATCAAATTGACTTATAAGTTCCAGCAACGCTAGAAAAATTCCATTCTGAGGTGATCCAAATTTTTCTACTGCACCGCGAAAAGGAAGCCCTCTTTCTGCCAATGTGCGAATAACAGCTACTCTCTCTCGCTGTAAAACGTGCTCCCAGTAAAAATTCTCTTCATGAATTTGCTTGCCTTGCCTTCGTGTTAAATATGTGTTACTAGACAATCTCTGTGACTAGAACTCTTTTCGTGCTTTTCGTTTCACGTTTCAAATTAGTCCTAGAATCTTTGTTTTGGTGTGGTTTTTGGTAACGTGAGAGTGAGACGTGATGCCCTAAGGACGGATTTTTTTTTTTGCTTCTTCTGGTGCCCCCCCAGACGTGATGCCCTAGGCAATTGCTTAATTTGATTAAGGGTTAATCCGTCACTGGACAGACCTTGTTTAGCGAAATTCAATCTAAATGAGATCTAGGTACACCTCTCACTATAATTTTTCTTCTCCTTTCCCAACTATATATTTGATGTTTATTAGTATAATGTTTAATATTATAAAGCTGAAGAGTTTGTTTGTTTGCTTGAACACGCTAATCTCAGGAACTACTGGTCCGATTTGAAAAATTCTATCAGTGTTTGTCTAACACTGATAGAATTTTTCACACACTGATAGAACACGATATATAGCCTAGCTCGATAAATGGGCTGTCTGCCCATTTATCGAGGAAGGCTATATATCGTCACGCTAAGACAAATAGGAGCGGGGCATTAATGGAAAATGTGACGCAGACGAAGTTGCGCGGGTCAGCTAGTAATATTATAAAGAACAAGAGTATGCTTGTTTGTTTGGTTGAACACGCTAATCTCGGGAAGTACTTTTTCGAATTGAAAAAATCTCAAACAAGTACGAAACTGATGTTCTGTTTGGCAGGAGCGTCGCAAGTACGACAAGATCGGCTGGAACATTTCGTACGACTTCGCGGAGTCGGACTTCGTGGTGTGCATGCAGATCCTGCAGTGCTACCTGGACCGCTGCTACGCCGCGCACGGGCCCACGCCCTGGGCCACGCTCAAGTATCTGTTCGGAGAGGTACGACATTAACAATACAGGAGTTCACACGTACATTTTTTGGGAGTAACAATGCATGCAATGGGCTCTTTTGCTTCAGTAAAATTTGGACGTTGTTGATGTTTATTTTTATTGATTGCGCTATAAGTTGTTATAACTGAATGCTCTATCTCAGTGTGTTCGTTGTTGCGAGCACTTTTGATTCATGGTAACAGTACAGCGGTCTACGTTAGTTGATTTATTGACTAGAGATGCGTGAAGAAAAGCACATGTCTTCCAACACCCCAGCCAATAGTAGTTGAAGAAGAGATATTTGGTTTTATTCAGCGAGAGTTGATCAGACATCTCTGGTGGATATCTGAGGGAGGATCCCATTCGCAAAGAAGCCTCCACAGTGAACATTTAAAATCCTAGCTTATCTCTTAAGACTCCGGTCTGGAAGAGACACGGAGCTTTACAAGAAAATGGCATCATGATGCATTGGCACGGTAGCCGGCACGAGTCGTGAGCACAGATGAATGTAGTAGGTTGATCTCGCCAATGTTCGGTGGGCGAACGAAACTTGCAAGCCCAATCGTCGATGAGCATTTACTGACGAACCAATAACGTGAAGCGCCAGAGCTGCCGTCTTCAAACCGATCAATGGAGAGTGTGCTCACGACACGTGCCGGTTATATTATGGCCCCTGTTATAGGCTAGTTTCCATCATCCACAAATTGCAAAACTATTTAGTCCGTCAGTTAGAGTATTGAAAAATAATGGACACGTATTTTTTGTTTTTGTAAATCAATGAACATTGACAAAGATAAAACGCATCAAAAATCGGGAGTGCGGGCTCGTGACGTCACAACCTGCTAAAAATGATGCCATGGCGTGACGTATTGAGAATTTTAAAAGCGTCGTAACTTCGTAAATTTTGGTTCCCGTAACAAAAGAAAAAATACGGTTCAAATATTTTTTGATAATCTAACTGACGGACTAATTAGATTTTTCAGGACACAAGCTTATTGTACCACTGCAGAACAAAGCCATCTTAGCCAATTTATCGTATTTCCCATTGGCAGGTGATGTACGGCGGGCGCGTGATCGACGACTACGACCGGCGCGTGGTGGGCACCTACATGGAGGAGTACCTCGGAGACTTCCTCTTCGACAAGTTCCAGCCCTTCCATTTCTTTTGCGACAACACGTTCGACTACGTCATACCGCCCGACGGCGAAAAGGACCAATACATTGGTATAGTCTAGGACAGACTTTCCTAACCTTTTCAATATTATTACCCCTGCTTGGGCGTTGGCAGGTCCATTAACAGGGGGTTGCATCTTCAAAATCCTGCCTCGAATAGGGTAGGATTTCTTTTGTCCAGAACTATGGACCACGGTTACAGGGCCGAACGCGAGGGAGCTGGAAGTACCTCGCCTCGGATGTGGTACTTAGGTCTCTTTTACTACATCCCGCAACTCTATTTTATGTTTTCGTATATTTTATTGAAAGCCAAGGGCAAGTGTTGGGCTTATTTTCAGTCATAACAATCGATGTATCGGTGTTCTTCGTGAAACATCGATAGTCCATTATGGTCAATCAATTTAAACCATCGATATTACGGTGTCGGTGTATTTTGTCTGCATTATCCTTCCGTAATGCTGAGGTGACCGTGAAGACGCGACAGTAGCTAGAAAAACGTATTTCATTGTACGTTTATTGAATTTCTTAATACAATAATAGAAATAAAGACAAAGCTGTCTTGAATTGACTTCTATCCTGCTCCTTTACGTTCGCTAGTAATGAAAAACGGGTTTATTAGTATACTATAGTTTACGCCAGATAAACGTGGAATAAAGTACATTGACCTTTCCCTAATATCTCTTCGTAGATACTAGAACAATAAATTAAGAACTGTTTTTCATTACTAGAGAACGTAAAGGATCACGATAGAAGTCGATTCAGGACAGCTTTATGTCATTATTTCTGATATTAATCTTAAGAAAGTCAATAAATGTATGTGGGTCAATTTATCTGGCGTAAACTATAGCTGACCCTCGCAACTTCGTCTGCGTCAAATTTCCCATTAACGCTCGGCTCCTTTTAGTCTTAGCGTGATGATGTATGTCTATATCCTTCCTCGATCCATGGGCTATCTAATACTGAAATATTTTTTCTAATCGGACCAGTAGTTCCTGAGATTACCCCCTACATACAAACTTACAAACAAATTTTACTTCTTTATAATATTAGTATAGTTTGTTCGGGTATCGAAGGAACGGTCAATGTTCTATTTTTGCAAGTTTATCTGGCTCCTACCATAAAACGAATAGATAACTCAGTTTTTTTCTGCATAGAATTCATTGATACACTGCCTCTGGCGAACAGTCCCGAAGTGTTTGGCCTGCACCCGAACGCAGAGATCGGCTACTTCAGCCAGGCTGTGAGAGAGATGTGGGCACACCTTATTGAGCTGCAGCCGCAAACAAGTAAGTAGCGTAGCTTGCGTACGGTACTTAACCCCATAGGTAGGTACTAGAAAGGTTAAGGTATTTAAATAGTGGTTATCTTGATGTGGCTTTTTAAACAAACACATATGAAACAAATAAACTACTTACTGCTTAAACTAAAGGTCTAATTGATTTAGTAATCGTTTTTGTAATATTTAGGTATATTGGATTTTAGATGCATTTTATTTTTACACTGAGTTTTTAAATAAAAAGACACATAGAGATTGCTTACCTCTATTAAGCTAACTAAACCTTTTTAGAATAGCTCAATTGGCAGTATGGCCCTCGGCGGCAGACTGTGAGTGGCGGCTAATCACGGTAAACTTGATTACTTATAAACTTCTTAGGGTTCCGTACCAAAAGGTAAAACGGGACACTATTACTGAGATTCCGCTGTCCGTCCGTCGATCACCAGGCTGTATCTCATGAACCTTAATAGTTAGACTGTTGAAATTTTCACAGATGATGTATTTCTGTTGCCGCTGTAACAACAAATACAAAAAAATAGAAAAAAAATTGTGGGGCGCCGATACAACAGACATGATTTTTTTGGCCGTTTTTATAGATACGGTACGGAACCCTTCATGCGCGAGTCCGACTCGCACTTGGCCGGTTTTTAGCACCATAAGTATTGCCACTCTGTTAAAATAGCCATGTATCATCAACTGTCTAGCCTTTTTTCCCAACTATATTGGGGTCGGCTTCCAGTCAAACCGAATTCAGCTGAATACCAGTATTTTATGTAGGTACGTATTTGTTTTCAATAGCCATGTTAACTTATAATATAATTTTCTTTTTCCACGCGGCATTAGCAAGTGTGTGGGACCGTAAGTATGGGGAAATTATTGATTAAGAGCGTGTATTCCGTCCACTAGCGCCGCCAATCGTTTTTTATTATTTGTGGTAAATTTATGACACGTAGATAAAAAACCGCTCTGTAGTGCACTGAAGAAATGTATTTATTATGTTTTGAGAGTTATGTTTTGTACTTTAGAACATAAATAGTTGCCAAAGTCGATATTTTTGCTAAAAGTGGCCACTTTTAGCAATAATTGCCGTTTTGGCTATTTCGCCATGAGTTATGTATTAAAAATAGCTGTCAAAAAATAATGGATACATTTCTTTAGTGCACTACAGAGCGGTTTTTTTATCTACGTGTCTTAAATTTACCACAATTAATAAAAAACGATTGGCGGCGCTAGTGGACGGAATACACACTCTTAACTTTAAGTAATCATGTTCTTGTTCATTGTTTAAGTAATCGTTTATTTTTTTATGCTGCTCCTGCTAGGCATTGTCAAAGGTAAGTTTTAATTATTATTCTTTAATAATGGAAACAACTTTTTTTTTTTTTTTAGGGATGGGAAATCAAAAAACCCATCCATGTTCCTTCATTGCCCTTTGTGTTACGGAGCCACGGTGTAAACAATCTGGGGAACTAAAAAAGATTTTCATTCATAATTTATGGTCGAAAATCCATTAGTTTATTAAGCCAATATTCGACTTAATAGTTGCCAACGACCATGCTACGTTGAATACACCGGTTCTCGTCCGACCACCGAAGTTAAGCAACATCGGGCGCGGTCAGTACTTGGATGGATGTCCGCCTTTTTTCATAGCTCACCGTCCACAGGCCCGCGCCTACGGTGGCCTGGGAACACCGCGTGACGTTGTCTTTAATTTTTATATTTTATGAACTGTTAAATCATGTGTTAAAAATGTTTTTTTTTTTTTTTTACAAGTGCCGATTTAAAATCAGTAGCCGAATAGAATGGTAGAGAATAGAATAATTCCAAATATTTATTTGCATAAAACACATGTTTTTGCCAATTATCAGCATGTAAAAAAGGAACTTAAAATTACGATTATAATTAGTTATAATCTTAATCTTAGTTTTAAGTATTTGAAGAAGATTATCTCAGTAGTAAGTTTGTTTAATTGAAATAATCTGTGATAATCTTAAGGCTCTAGACAGACGGACCGCATTTCAACTGCAATCCAAACCAAACGTGCACTCCGATTGCAGTTCAATAGCAGTCGGCGTGCAATCAATCGTGTGAACTGCACACCAACTGCAATAGAACTGCACGGTTGGTTTGTAGTTCTATTGCAGTCGTGTCAACTGCATTCAAACTGCATCCGAACTGCAATTTGCGGTTGGATTGCAGTTGAAATGCGGTCCGTCTGTCTAGAGCCTAAAACTACGTAGGTACCTACATATATCACGAAGCTAAAACCTTTTACGGTAATTTTATAAATCCTGAAAGTTTCTCTGTGTATGTCCCTAATACACCTGTAAACACAGCTAAAGTAATCATGCTCCAAACTTCATACTCGGTTCATACCTTTAATAGGGCTAATACAGAAAAACTTTCATGTTTTATAAATTATCGTACAATGCGTTTCAAATAAGAATAGGATCGACTACGAGCACCATATTGTGACGTCATAGCTGTCAATTATTATGTTTAGCTCATTTACGAACGTTTTTATTTAAATTTGATTTAAGAATTATTTAAACAAAGTAAAATAAACGCTTATTTTATATGATTTGCATATCGGCTAAGTTTTCTTTGCAAACTGTACTTTTCAAGAGGCATTTGACAGATAGAGGTCATTGACGTTCCTATTCTCATTTGAATCGCATTGTACGTCTGTTCGTCGCGGGCATACTAGGCAACTTAAAATCTACTCTCTTTTTCATTTTTACACTTTCTTACGTTGCGTGTCGTTTGTGGTCGCCAGGCGAGGGCGGCGGCGCGATGAGTCGCGAGGAGTTCATCGATAGCACTGCCGTGGACGTGCTGGCCAAGCTGCCAAACACCTTCGAGATCTGGCGCGTGCGCAAGCAGTTCGAGATGAACATTACGCCCACCCTCGTCGTGCTGCTGCAGGAGTTGGAGAGGTGAACGCGGTCAAATCGTTATGAATACTTTTTGGGCTTAAAACATATCTAAATGAATATCCCCAATCCCTCCACATGGATTGCCAGCAGGCAGCAATTGCGACTAAAATTCCCAGTTCCAACCGGGTGGCGACTGGGAAGTTATTTCCTCCACTTCAATTCGCTGTCTTAAGGCCAGGGTTAGGGCGTTGGAGAGTCACACTTTTCTCATGTGATTTTATAAGTAGATAAGTCTGATCTGAATAGCTGATGGACTCGATCGGCCGCCCGAAGGCCCGGGAGCAGTCTTGCGACTCATTGAAGTTTTGAATGCTTCGAAACTGAAACTGCTCGTTTGGCAAAAATGCCAGCTAATATTTTGCAGTTTCTTGAACACACGGCACAACCCTAACAAACTGTATTGGTGACTTTCATTACCAGGTAGGTCGCCTAGAAGTTGGAAAAAAATAAATAAAATAATATTTATAAATCCTTGACAAACAATACCCACAGGTTCAACCGGCTAATCATAAAAATGCGGACCACTCTATCGTTACTCCGCAAGGCGCTAGCGGGTGAGATCGGTATGGACGCAGTATTGGACAACGTGTCGTACTGCATGTTCAATGGTCAGCTGCCCGAAGTGTGGCGCGACCTGGCACCTGCCACCTGCAAGGGGCTCGGCGGCTGGATGGACCACTTCATGGCCAGGACCAAGCAGTACACTGACTGGGTAAGTACTGCTGTACCTACATGTTCACACACAGCTGTGTGAGCAGTGCCACTTGCAAGGGGCTCGGCGGCTGGATGGACTGTAGCGGCATCAATAAGTACCGCCACAAGAAAAACTAACGTAGCAAAACCTACATATCAGCAGCAGCTACTAATGAAATTCTGCATTGCTGTATCAGAGTTTCCTTGCGATTTGAACAGATACAAAAGTCCAAATATGAACTATCGGGCAGTTGCCCAACGGACACAGTAACCGTCCCGTTGGGGAATCCTTCCTTTTCAATGGAGGTTTGCGAGACTTTACTCTCTCTGCCGCATACTTCTATAGGATCACTGCATATCGAGGACCAAACAGTACCTACACTAGCTTGGCGTAAAGGGCCTTAAAATAACGAACTCATATTGAACTAACACTTGATTATTTCTCTCCACAGGCCACCATGGAGGAGCCAGTAGTGGTCTGGCTATCGGGGCTGCACATCCCGGAGTCGTACCTGATCGCGCACATCCAGATCGCGTGCCGCCTGTACACGTGGCCGCTGGACCGCTCCACGCAGTTCACGCGCGTCACCAAGTGGACGCAGGTCGACGAGATCGAGGAGAGGCCCGTGTGTGTGAGTACCTAGCACTTACTGCCTTGTTCTTCTTCTATTCCAGATGATGATGACCCTTAAGCAGTTTGTGCCTAGGTGGTCACGTTTACAGTGGCATTCCTGGCACTCGTGGTACTCCAACAAATGGCTCATATTATAGACAATGCATTAAAAGTCTCTCGTTCGGCTTTGTATATAGGTATGTCTTTTTAGTTCTTGGCAAAAGTAATCTTATTCGAGGAGGAGTTTTGTAGATGCACCCCCCTGCAAACGGGTCAGTAAAACCCCGTTTTACCAAGTTGTACTTGCAGCGGCCTATTTGGGTGCGCAAGCGATTGAATGCTTGCCATGTACACCACTGCAGTTCATGTTCAGATGGCAGCGGTGCCCTGAGGTTTCAGAAGGTCAGGAGTGGTGGGAGCTGTTCTTCCCACAAGTTGTTTTTTAAACCGGCCAAGTGCTAGTCTGACTCTCACACGAAAGGTTCCGTACCATAAACCTATTTTTTTATTAGGAACACACAATCTGTGAATATTTCAAAGTCAAAGCGTTTATTTCAAGTAAACCATATAAAGGCACTTCAGAACTGTCAAGGTAGGTCTGTCAGAAACATAAAGCTACGTGCGTTGCAAAGCGTAGATCTCTATGGAGAAGAACGTGCAAGAAACTCCACGGACATGCTTTTAAATCAGTAAATGTTTACAAAGTAATCGTTAAGTACATATTGCAATTTATTCATCCAAAAAATTATATGATACCTACTTATATAAGACATTAAATCTATAAAATGCAATTTCTAGGTCGCAAGAGAACTATGTAGGTTTATGTTTAAGGTGGTATTTTGAAGAGAGAGTTCTTGAGATAGGTAGGACAGCCAGCTGATAGACACCACGGACGGACAGCTGAGGCTTAGTAATAGGGTTCCGTTGGTTACCCTTTGGGTACGGAACCCTTTACAACTAGCTAAAACATCATTTTTACACCTTGTTTCTGACCAGGGTTGCTACATACGGGGCCTATACCTGGAGGGTTCCCGCTGGGACTTGGAGGAGTCCTGCTTGAAACGCTCGCATCCCAAAGTGCTGGTCACAGAACTGCCCATTATGTACGTCATACCTATAGAGGCGCACAAACTCAAGCTACAGGTAAGTCGCTACTACTTATCATTTTCAAAGTTGGAGTGAACATGCTACTTCTGGGTAAGCTCACTCTATCGTAGACTTGGCTCTGTTATCCCTGACCTAGACGAGAGCAAACCCATTTCAATTTAGAAAAAAAAAAATATGTCTACCATATTTTACCCAATAACACTAGAATAATAATTTGGTATGATTCTTAATGATCCGACGCCTTGCGTAAGGTACCTGAGGGTATTAAGGCCTAGCTAAGGGAAATTTGTAATAAAATGAAAAATATCCAACATAATCAACAAGTTTTATTATGAATCAGTCATGTACCTAAATTACTACAGAGTTTAAACAAAAAATAGCTTGTTTAGCTTAAAACCAAAACAATATATAAACTTAAAAAAAACGCAGTCTGTAGGCCTTATTATACTAGGGTAGGGTAAAAAGGCCTATACTTTAAACTATCCAAAAATCAACTTATACCACGTAAATTGGTATTCTTGAGATCAATAGTCATTAATATAAAGCAATAGGAAGCATAATGGTCTTAGAAAATTAAATGAATGGCCTTTATTCGCATCCATCAGGACATTGAAAGTCATCAGTATCTTCTGCAGTCAAACCGACACACTCTTCGTGGTACCACTTGGAGCATCGCGAGCATTACCTCATTGCATCGTCATTTCTATTTTTTTTTGCAAGCATGACAGTACCAACTCACTTGTTTTTGTGATTTACCTTTGACGGTAGTATACATTTTTTTTAATACGATTTTAGCTTTCAATTTTTTCAATTTTAGTATAATAAGGCCTATAGTAAAATTTTATAGGCCTTAATATCCGCCAACCGCGCGGTTACCGAAAAATATAATAATAAAAATTTTACAACTGCAAGTCGTTTAATATGGTAACCTGGGGACAAGCATACATTAATTAATAAACGGACAGTCAATACAGATTTGTAAATATGATATTTTCAAAATAACTTACTTTTTACTGGAGCCAATTTTTATAATTCGTGCCTCGTGACCGCACTGCTGAATGATTTCGACGACACTGGCGGGGGAAGAAGTGCAAGCGTTCGTCTGCCACTTCGCAGCGACTTGTAAACGCTCTGAGCTTGTGTGAGTGTAACCTTGATCGTCAATTACTGTATTTCGTACGTTTTTGGTTACTTAGGCCTTATTGCCCGACAGGCCTTAATACCCGCGGGTACCTTATTTTAGCTTAATTTTCAAGTGACAGAGTACCTATTACTAGGGGGGCTAGTGTAGGTACCTACCTATGTGGGTTGCAATGTTCCAGAATTAGCTCAAATCCTAAACATACTTTTCTTTTTAATTTCCTGTTTTGTTGTGTACGACACAGCACGTGATCACTGTGTTTCCACCTTCCCTGCAGTGCGATTCTGTAAACATGTCGAAGTGAACACTTAGGCGAAGTGAACGACAAGTGAGCTGTCAATCAAACTATACAAACAAGATGGCATGACAGCTCACTTGTCTTTCACTCCACTTAAGTGATCACGGTGGGTGAGATGTCGACAGAATCGACCGGCTGGATTCATTCGGTGGGTGGTTTTTGATGCGGGGGTGTTATTGATGCGGGGTTTCAGCGTGTTAGGGACTACTCACACTTATTCAGCTCTCTTCAGCTTATGTCTATAGAAAACAACGATTTTGTATGGAGACGCGTACGCATTCATTCAGCTTTCCGCGTCTATTCAAACAAGTTTAAAATCATGCGAGTGCTATATACCTATAGTGTTCAGCGCTGTTTTGCCGCTGCTGCCTTCTCATTCTTACGACGCTGTACCCGGTTGATAGAAGCAGAACTGTATAGTTGTGACCAGAATCGTTCAGCGAAATGCGAATGGAGCTGAATAAGTGTGAGTAGTCCCTTAGGCGTCGAAGCGGTTAGTAGAATCAGCCAGCACATCAAGCTACCCGAAACTGTCAAATTTTCCCAGTCAACCTTGAACCTAATGCTTTAGCGATAAAGATGAAAATGAAAGTCAGATTGTTGTATGAATAAAATTATGATCCTAGTATAATTGTACTAAAGTGGCCTTTTAAGACCCGCAGCTCGCTCACGATCCCGTTCGGCGACCTCGTTCGATGACCCGTAGACGACTTTTAACCTTGACACAAACCCCTGGCTATTGGCCTACCCAGACGGGGACATTCCCTTTGATGACTTCACATATTTTTACCAAGTAGGTAACCAACGACTTTTTGTATGTAAACAATAGAAAAAAAGTAAGTAGGTAGGTATAATAACACGGATTTTCCTCACGTTCGTGTAAGTGATTTTTTTGCTCAGATAAAGTGTGTGACGCATTTACACTTCCTAGTATTGTTTTGTATGAGTGCATTTGAAATCCGTCATGATTTTGTTACTTTATTTCTAAAAAAATAGCAATTCTTAGGACATAATAACATCACTCTTGTAATTTCCAAAGGGATGAGTAGATAAGAGGTGTAGATACCTACTTATATTGGTAACCATATTTCACCATTTATAATTAAGTAGGTATATTGATGTAATGGGGCGATCTATTTTACAGTTATTTATTAAGAACGTTATGAAAATAATTTCAAAAGCTATATCTGGTCTGCCCAGCGTCGCGGACTCTTCACTACATATTATAAAACAAAAATCATCCGCCGCGTATGCCTGTCTGTCTTTTCTGTTCACGATAAACTCAGAAAATACTGCACCGATTTTCATGCTGTTTTCACCATGATAGAGTGGTTATCGAGGAAAGTTTTGGTATAAAATTTGTCAATGGCATCAGCTGGTGATAAATAAAAATAAATATGTAAGTACATATAACAAAATAATGCAATGTACCTAATACTTGACGAAATCTCTTCTATTATGAAATGATTATAAAGCATCGTGCTCATTGCACTGTCTAATGAATTGATGTCAACTTTTGTCAAAAAAGTCGGTGTGTTCGTGGCTTGGCACGGTTTTGGTGGAGGGCGACGCCAATGAGTTCATACTCTGGCGTTCAAAAGGTTACCGCCTCCATCCTAAATCATCCTTGAGTACCTAAATAAAAAAATCGTGACACTCTGTCAATCGGGGGATTGACAGAGTATCACGATTTCTTTATCTAAGCGTTATTCATGAAGTAAGTGGGCAGGCACCTACATTTTTTTATTACAGACACAGTCATTATTTTATATTACTTATTGTTCGTCACACCTAGTGAACGCGTCTTTACCCACTCATCTTACTGTAGCCTCAGTAAGAGCCGATAACCTACATACATACAATATGTATAAAGCATACACAAGGCCAATAGTTTATCTAAGTACCTACCAAGTTTTGTGTATAGGTAGGTAGGCATTTATTTAGTTTGTCCACAAACTACATTTTTTAAACATCCTGTTACCTTTACTAGTTTTCGGAGTAATGTCCGTTTAAGATACCTACTTATTATAATTAGAGTCTGCACGTGTATCGAGTTTAAAAAACTATAGATTGTGCTTGACAATTACCTATACACGTTTCACAACGCGTTGTTCGATTTGCAACGCTTTTTTATGGGAAACCATAAAAATGCCTGAATGATAAGGGAGTGTCCGATACTTCCTGACTGTGATTTCTTCTTATCGTGTGGGCAGTACCTAAGGGCTAGCGACCCCACACACCCCAGTGTCAGTTTCTAAACCGTATCTAGGGCCTGACTGAGGGACTTACTGTGACTGAAATCTACCCGTATTTCTTTAAATGACCTTTGCGGACGTGGGCCGCGGTGACTCTTTCGAAAAAATGAAAGTTAAAAATTAAACTGTGGAATAGTTTTAGGCCTCGTGTTCGTGAAAATGGGCATAATGAACTTTGATTAGGTTTTTCCAAATATATAATCTATACTTATAATAAATCTGTAGAGAGGTCAATTCTGTACATGAAATATATTTCCAAAATAACTATCAGGGGGTGATTAGGGATCGATACTGATGCCAAAAATGCAATCAGTACAATTTTTGTCTGTCTGTCTGTCGGTCTGTCTGTCTGTCTGTCTGTCTGTCTGTATAACCGTTATAGAAACAAAAACTACTCGACGGATTTTAATGAAACTTGGTACAATTATTATTCATACTCCTGAGCAGGTTATAGTATACTTTTCATCACGCTACAATCCATAGGAGCAGAGCAGTGAAGGGAAATGTTGGGAAAACGGGAGAAGTTACTCCATTTTTTAAGCTTCCGTCGCGTGTGTAACCTTAATGGTAAAAGCTACACAGATATCATGTATGACGGAAATGTTCTCCTTAAAATTATATAAAAAATATCCAACGACAGCATATGTCTATCTTTTATGATTGACGAACAATAACACGTGTAACTCCCGATAGCTTAGCAGTTCGAAGCTTTCTGATTGTATTTGTCTACTCTTACGTTTATAAAACTCTCAGTCGTCCCTAATTAACATGAATAAAAGTTAACATTATTAACTATTCCATAAAAAAGAATCATAGAAATCGGTATAGAAACACCAAAGTTATACATGAAAAACGCTAATAATAAGCCATCGCGCGTGAATACTGAATCATGCTCCATGGATTATTTTTGTGGTCGCGAACGCACAGGCAGGCGGCTAGCTTGGCGCCTAGAGGCTAGCGAGTAGCTTCGGAAAACGGCTTACGACAGTTTGCAATATCCTTGAATAATTATAATGTCGAGGGGAAGATGGTTATAATTTCGCTTTACACCAAACGAGTAATATTATAAATGTGAAAGTTTGGTTTTTTGTTACTCAATCACGCCAGAACGCCTTAACGGATCTTAATGAAATTTAGAACAAAGATAGATTATAGTCTGGAATAGCACATAAGCTACTTTTCATCCCGGGAATATGTTCCCTAGGGATCACGCGGGCGAAGCCGCTGGCAGAAGCTAGTTAAAATATAAAAAAATACCAGAGAAGCAAAACATGCTTTGGTTACCTACTACCTTTTAAAGACAACTGACGGGTTTTTTTGGCACATTATCAGAATAAATATGAGCAGATTAGCTATTATCTTGCTGCAATTTCCATAACGTTTCAGCCCGCCAAAAAATGACATATAGGTAAGTAGGTATAAGAGATCTAGCGAGTAGGTATGGAGATAATCAGATGTACCTAGTTTTAGAGATGAAAAGATATCGCACATAAGGTACTTAGGTATATCCTTATTTATCTATCTGATATGAGTTATTGATCAAGCTACTGTGACAGGCATTTCCGATATGATCATAGCATTCTTTGCACAGATATACTTTACCTACTTGTTAGTCATGTAAGTAATGCGACAAGAACAGCACCATTTTCACTAAAAATCTTTGCATGTTAGTCACGTTTCTTGTTCATGATCGTTTAAACGGATTTGTATTGATAGGCACGCGTTTGACCACCATTTCACCTGATGGTAAGCGATGATGTGATCGAATATGGAGTACGCTTGCGCACTTGACTTATAGACTCCCAGGTTGAAGTTATGAATAAAAACAGACTCAGGGCAGGGAATTCTGCTCCTTCATTTCTCGGCGTCGATGCTCAAGATTTTGGAGCTTCGATTCGACGAGCCTACCATTGCTGGATCTTCGAACCGACGAGGCTTGGCTCGTTTCTTGATTGATTCAAGGGCATAAAGTTGTATCTGGCCAATCCGTCCCAAAGATGAGAGCTGTGCATGTGCATTTTTGAAGAATCAGTAAGCACATCACGCTACCCGTCACTGTCAAATGTTCCCAATCAACCTTGAACCTAGGTAATGCATTAGCAATTAAGATGAAAATGAAAGTTGTCAGATTGTTGTGTGATCATTTCTATCTACTCATTATGATTCTGCTAAAGTGGCCTTTTAAACCCGCAGTCCATACACGATCCAACTTGCGCTCCATAAAGTTTGAGCAATTGTTCCGGCGCTTTCTAGGGACCACTAGACCAGCAACGCGATCTCAAAAGCAAAACTAATAAAATTAGTTGAACTAAACGATAAATGTGTAGCTTTCACCCAAGGCATTTAAATACAATGAAATTTCAATTGAATGGAGTCAGCCACGCGAATATTATGTTAAACATAAATGAAAGAATATTTTTTCTGTCACCAGAATACGCTACGCACACCAGTCTACACCACCTCGCAGCGCCGCAACTCAATGGGAGTGGGTCTGGTCTTCAACTCAGACCTATGGACTGCAGAACACCCTAGCCATTGGATTCTTCAAGGAGTCTGCCTTATTATGAACACCGACTGAGCGATGAGGCGAATCTGTTCAAAAGCGGTCAATAAACATCTGAATACTTCCGAAAAGAAAATAAATGAAGACCGTTTGTGCTCCATAAACACAGTGCCATGTTAGTCGTCTTACAAAGGTGGCACACCCTAATGTCCCGATATAAACTACCTCTAGGAGCGAATCTTTTTAATATTTTATTAAGATAAATAATGCAGTAGAATTATGAAACTCCCTGTTATTAATATTTACGTACCATAACAATGTCACCGTTCCATACCGCGCCGTCCTTGGAACAAAAGCTTCGGATTGCGCTCGCTCCTGGATGTTTCAAATTACGTCAAGATAACAGTTTTTAAATAATCCATATTTTCCCCAAATGCAGTCTTGCAATATAAGGAACGATTTACCAGATTATTTTTTTTTTTATTTAAAAGAAAAAAGAAAGCCAGCCAAGTGCGACTCGGAATCGCATGCAAAGGTTCCGAACGAAGCTCATTTTTGTAACATGATACTTTCAAACCATAGACTTCTTATAGGTTTTTGCGTAATGCGCCTTTTCGTCTATCCGATTAACTTCTGTTACGCTTAGGGACTACTCACACTTATTCAGCTCCATTCGCGTTTCGTTGAACGATTTTAGTCACACTTATACAATTCGGCTTCTATCAGCCGCGTACAGCGTCGTAAGAATGAGAAGGCGGCAGCGGCAGAACAGCGCTGAACTCGTATCTATAGCACTCGCATGATAATAACACATTTGTCCTCATTTTATACTTATTTTCCGCGAAAGCTGAATAGATGCGGAAAGCTGAACGGATGCGTACGCATCTCTATACAAAATCGTTGTTTTCTATGGGCATAAGCTGAATAAGTGTTAGTAGTCCATTATTCGTTGTTTTAATATGTAATAGAGTGCACAAATGTCTCACCGCCTTAGGGTGTGTCCACGAACACGAGCGGCGCGTTCGCCAGATATGGACACACCCTTATGTATGAAGAGTAAGTCAACTCAAACTGTCTAGTCAGTGTTGTACGTTTTGTTTAGAATATGTTTTTATTATAATAATTAATTATGTTCCATTACTATTATATACTTACCTAAGGTTTTTAATTAGATGTTAATTTTTTAATAAAGACTGATTAGAATTTAAATAACTGTCTTATTGATAAATATATTTTATTTTATTGGTACCTTATACAAATATTTACATTCAATTTAATTCACATGTCAAAGGAAGAAACAATTTGACCATCAAGGTTGTTTGACCACAAAACAGAATGGCCTTAACCTACCTAAGTATGTACTTGTTAAGGTCACAATGATTCTTTGTAAGTATTTTTTGTTTATAAATAATTATTATTTCCATGTATGGGTTATGTTAGTTTAACCACAAAGTATACAATAGGTATTTTTGAGTTCAATGTCTGGAAAAATGTGCATGTGCCATATAAATAAATAACCGCTAAATAAAAAAAAGTGCAGCAAAGTGAAGGATTTTCTAATGATAGGTATAAAATAAAACTTCCCAGTGTCTCAAAATGGAAAGCGAGGTTTTTCAAGAACTTTGCACTTTATGGCATTAATTATAAAGTACATTATTCTATAGAAACTTCCTTTGATTTTTGCCAGTCTAGATCTTCACACACACATAATCTAACTCAATTTGCCTTTGGCTTTCACTTGCGGTAAACATAGATTATAAAATGAGCTACTTATAAAATCTGTCAGCCGTTGCCACTTCACCCAGCCTTTGTTGAAGAGAAACTCTTTTGTTTGTTCCTTTCCAACATAATGGGGATCCTGCAAGCAATTAAATCTTACTTAACTTACAACATACAGATGTTAAATAAGTGAATTCATTTATATCAAAGCAATCTTATACAATATGATATGAACATTATAACTTTTAATAATTAGTTTAAATTTATGTTACACTAGCTGACCCACGCAACTTCGTCTGCGTCACATTTTCCATTAATGCTCGGCTCCTTTTAGTCTTAGCATGATGATAATATGTAGCCTATATCTTTCCTCGATACATGGGCTGCCTATTACTGAAAGAATTTTTCAAACCGGACCAGTAGTTCCTGAGATTACCCCCCTACAGACAAACTTACAAACAAAGTATAGATATATCTATTGAATATTATATGAAATGAAAATTATATAAATCAAAATTATATCTATTTTTGTTGTACTTAAAATACAAAGATCAAACATAAAACACCCCACTGGTTCACTATAATATGATAAACTAACTTTACAATGAACAAATTGATACCTGAATTTAAACACTGAAAAAAACAAAAAGCAGATTTTATTTACTCTTTAGCACTGAAAGAGTTGCTAAAGTGCTAAGTACCAACATTCAGGATCAGATGGACACAAATAGTTTTTTCTTGTTTAATCATCCAAAATGTATGCTTACCACAACTAATAGACTGGCATCTCTATGGCCAACATGAATTCCCATAATTCCTTTAGAAGAGGCATCAACATCTCCGCCCATCATCACAGGACTGCCAAACTTGTCAAAATGGGACACCAAGTTATCCACTAATGTCTTTAATTCATCCCCTTGGTTCACGTGGAGTATCTTGCAGGGAATATCATATAGTTTGCCTATTACTAGACATACCTGTAACAATAGAAGAATATTTTTAGCTAAGCAAATTGTGTTAAGATGGACATGAAACATCTTTTTGTTTGTTTAAGAACTTTTGCTTACAAGCATTAATTTCATGAGATTGTTATATTGGGTTCTTCAGCTGTGTGATTTTTAAAGGTTTTAAGGGAAGTCGGCGTTGTGATTCCGATTTATGGTCAGTGGGTCGTCTTAAAGCACATTAGGGATTCGAATTTTGGATAAAATTATAGAACATAACGTTTAGGTACCTCAAAACTACCGATCCATTGCCTTGAACCGAGAAATCCTAGGGGTTTGTCTTCCAGTTGTACCAATATCTCTTGAATTTCTCTTATGGTAGGGACTTTGACGTCACTCTTTTGATTATCAGTCATCCAGGAACATACGGTTTGCAAAGTTCTATATCCACAGCCCCAGCCCTGGGAGAAAAAAGATAAAACAAACACGTAAACAACATAACCTCACTCACATTTAAATGTTACACGAGAGTGACCCCAATCCAGGAACAAATGCAAAACATATCTTACTCGGTCGTCGAAACTATCGCAAAGGTAATGATAATATTCATAATTTCCAGAAACTAAGTATGTTTTTCCCGAATCCTTAGCAATCCCAGCACTTTCGTGGACGTTTGTCAACAAACCTGACATTTTGACGGCAGTGTTGCTATAATAGTAGAGTAGGTACCATTTTAAAAACAACATTACATTTATGTGCATAAAAAATATTTGTTTTAGATGTATGCAAGGACTAGCAGTCAGAAAACAGAAATTTATGAGTCGAAAAATTACGTACATTTATGTCAAAATTAAAGCAGCACCATGTCATCTAAAGTTGTATCCGGGAGTTTTCCGAAGGAAGTTTAACGGGTGTTTGAATTTTTCATAAATTGTATCCTAGTAATAATCTGATGTAAATTAGTGTAGTTTTGTGTCTCAAGTGACCACGCAACTGGACAATACGTAGAATCATAGAAATTGGTATGATCTTGGTTAGTGGAGCTGAGAATTATATTCTAGTAGATATTGATGACTATACTTACCTACCTTATCGAAGTTTGTCGAGAAGGCCAATTCGATATTAATTACCTATTTACTGCAAAATACCTACTCCACATAACATATTTTAATAAAACAACAACAGCAACCGCATTCTAATGCAAAACTACCTAAGTGTTTTATGTAAAGACTACTAGGAGTAGGTACCTACCTACTAGTTACATAGGTACTTACTGAAGGACTTTGTATCCAATTCATGGACTGTGCTCATGAATAAAGATCTAAAAAAGAGAGCTTGTGTCCAATTTAGTCAAAACTGTATACCGCGTGTATCTGAAATCGACGCACAAACGATTTCCATGGGTCCAGGGCATGATTCTGGACACCCCAGTATTGGAATTTTTCGTCGGTTCTTTTCTCATTTTTTCATATTTTTTTTCAAGAGTACCACAAATAGGTATCAGCTCAGCTGAGCTGATATCTATTTACCATGGAAATCGTTTGTGCGTCGATGTCAGATACACGCGGTATAGGTACTAATGGGTAAGAACCTAAATATAATTTTAGGTAATCATCGAGCATATTAAGGCCAGGCAGGAATGCGATAAGGCCGCCATTTGTATATTTTTTTAGTTTATGGTTTCCTTTGTTTTTTTTTTATTTTTTTTGGTGTACCTACAGTAAAGCATTTATTATATAAATAAATATAAATAAGGGTAATAAGCAAAAATCATTAATAATTTTTTGTAGAAACTCCATTCTACTTAAGAGGATTTATCAACCAAAAACTAGAAACACAATGTCTTAATTCGCTAACAGGGCAGCGCTTCCAAGCAGGAGCAATGATGTGGGTAGGTACCTAGGTACCCAATAGTTAACTAGATACCTACCTATTATATCAGATTGAACTTTACTTGTGCTTACTTACCTTTCTTGGTAAATAGGTATCCTAAAGTTTCTTATATAGGGTCATGTGTTCAACAATGAAACACTAAAAATTCAAAGTCTCATACACCTTTTGTTTTTACAGATAGAAGTCTAATTTCTTGCAGGTATATAGGCAATTTTGTTGGGTATAGGATGTCATTTATCCTTTTTAGGGTTCCGTAGCCAAATGGCAAAAACGGAACCCTTATAGATTCGTCATGTCTGTCTGTCGGTCCGTCCGTATGTCACAGCCACTTTTCTCCGAAACCTTAAGAGCTATACTGTTGAAATTTGGTAAGTAGATGTATTTCGTGAACCGCATAAAGATGTTTACACAAAAATAGGAAAAAAACAATAAATTTTGGGGGTCCCCATACTTAGAACTGAAACTCAAAAATTTTTTTTTCATCGTACCCATACGTGTGGGCGAGGTACTTATATAATCTAAGCGTGTGGGGTACCTATGAATAGTTCTTCAAAAATGATATTGAGGTTTCTAAGATCATTTTTTTCTAAACTGAATAGTTTGCGCGACAGACACTTCCAACTTCTAAAATAAGAGAATGATAAAACTAAAAAAAATATATGATGTACGTTAACATGTAAACTACCAGCGAAAATTGGTTTGAACGAGATCTAGTAAGTAGTTTTTTTTTTAATACGTCATAAATCGTAAATCGCAACTTCTGCTTACAGAACCCTCAGTGTGCGAGTACAACTCGCACTTGTTTTTCTTTTTAAATTGATGTGTAATCAATCAGCCAAAAATAAAAACAAAAAAATTGGAAATGTTTCATTGTGTCCACAGTGGTGTACACAATGAAACACCACAAATGTGTGTCCAATTTGTGTTTTAGTTGGTGATTTATATTGTTATTGTGTGTCGCTTCTGGCGAAATAAATACATTTTCTTTCTTCTTTCTTTTTTTCTTTCAAATTCAACAATGAAACATAATAATTAATCGTGTGGTCAACAATGAAACACTAAAAAGTCTCGTAGGTAGGTACACGTTTTGTGTTCACAGATAGAAGTCAAATTTTTGAAGGCAATTTTATTGGATAGGTATCGGATGTTAATTATGTTTTTTTTTTTAAATTAATGTGTAGGTAATCAATTAGCAAAAAAATAAAAACGAAAAAATTGGAAATGTTTCATTGTGTCCACAATAAAACACCACAAATTCAACAATTAGACAATGATTAAGTGGTTGTCTCATATTTTGTGAAATTTATGGAGTAGATGAATGATAAAAAATGATTAATTTGCACGGATATTACAATGAAAATGGACACTATGAAACAGTTTCATTGTGTCCATTGTGCAACTGTTTCACTGTTGAATAGATAGGTTTAATTTTACTAAACTCAAAAAAAATCACTAAATTGTAACACTTTTAACTCGTATGATCTATTCCACAAATATAATTATGTTTTTTTTTTTTTTTAATACAAAACGAGGAAACTCTTGGCCCAAATCTCACCTGATGGAAAGTGATGATTAGGCCGAAGATGGAAGCGAGTTTCACCCGGAATCCTCTTACACAGAGGAACTGGCTATCATACCTCTAACTGCCGGAACACAACAATGCTGTTAACATTGTTGTTATGGCGACAGACTTAGACATGATGGTGGTAGCTTGCCAGGCGGACTTATAATAAGTCCTACCACCAACCAAACCGAGCAAAAAATTTGCCCCCGCTGGGAATCGAACCCGGGACCTCTGGGTCTGAATCAGGTGGTAGAACCACTAGACCACGGAGGCGGTTAGTGTCACCTGTTTAGCACCACCCGGGGACCACGTGTAGGGATTCGCTGAAGGGTATTCTCCTACGGACGCGGGTGACTCGGCCCCCAAAATGTTTGATTTGATGTTTAATGCTAGGTGATCATAAAAAACATGATTTTTTCAACCATAATTTAATTAATTCAAAATCTTTAAAGAATGACGAAAATACTTAATTTTTTGTAAAAAAAAAACTTAAAATGCTCCACAGACACGTCTTCTCCCACATGGCGCCGACGCAAACTGGGGTGGGGCGGGGGCTTGTCGAGCGCGATATAATGCATGATCTGGCAACGCAACATTTTAGAAATACCTACTACAGTGTTTTATTGTGTACCACTGTTTCATTGTTGGACATCTGACACTACCTAAGAAACTTCTTGTACTTACCTAAGTATAATTTTGAAGACACGGTTGACGCAGTGGTTGAGCGATTGGCTGCTGCGCTGCATTTTGCAAGTTTGATTCTCGCACGGAACACATGTTTGTAGGGTCCACACTCCACAGATACTTGTTCCGGCCCTTCCGGGTCTGGCTGTTTGTGTATGTGAGTTTGTATAGGTATTTGTGAACGCACCCACGATACAAAATTCCTAGTGTAGGGCAAAGTAAAAAAAATAAGTCTGGTTCCGGATCGCCATAACTAATTGCAGGAGAATACACTTCATTGTAAGTAATTTAAATGAAATACCTACCTGTGGTCAGAATACGTTTCCTTATTATGTAGTTTTTCATTTCTTATTATTACATAGCTTTGTTGTAGGTACCTAGATAGCTAAGTGCTTAAACTTAGCTAGCAAGGTAGGTAAGTATGTAAGTTTATGTAAGAACAAGTTTTTTTTACTTCTACATTTATCAGGTGATAAATTAGTCTACTGGACAAATATGACGTAATTCTTTGTAAGCTAAAACAGGAATATCTACATAGCAACTACTTAAAAATTAAAAAAAAAACACAACACTATTTAAATAAATCCTTAGGTACAATAATATTTTAAGTTTATATTTTTTGCGGAACCACGTACCGTCAGCAATAAAGGTCGAATAACACACGTAATTTTACAGAGGTAAAATCTAGTATTTCTTTTTCGTGTCGATCGCTGACACGGCGGTGATTCAAATGAAATTAGTCTATAACTTGGCCATTTGCATGGCGATATTGTTAAACAATATTATTGACATACTTAGAATGTAGTATCTATTTATTTGCATTGGTCAAAAATTAGTTCAATGCATCCTATTTCGGGATAAGGATGAATCTCTTCCACATTTAATGCGCATATCTAAAGTTTGAAACTCTTTGCCAGCGTCTGTGTTCCCGGCCACATATAACCGGTCCGCCTTCAAAGTAAGAGTGAATAGGCATCTTCTGGGCACGCTCACTATAACCTAGACCTCATCCATCGCTTACCATCAGGCGTGATTATGGTCTAGAGCAAGGGATTCCTCAATAAAACAAAATCGGACTAACCACCGCGATCCATACTAACAATGATTTCAACATCAGCAACCACTAGACTCGAATCGAACACCAACGATCTAATAAGAAGAACATCTTGCTGCCTAGTATCTGGCACCAGACAGATGACAGAAGACCGAGACAAGGAGAATTGTGGAAGCCTTTATCAGCCTTTATATTCTGTATACCTAAAAATAAATCTTAATTGTGAACCAAGTTTCGTTGTTGACCGTACCGTGCCAGTGATCCTGATGTAGACAGACACCTTTTTATTATTTACTTGCTAATAAATAACACACAAACAAGAGGGAGATGCTAAAAACATATTATGGAATATACCAAAATTCATATCGCGCTGACTTGATAAAAAGGCACTTGTAATAGGTACGTACAGTCGCCAGCAAATCAAGCTAAGTATCCGAAACTGTCAAAGGACAAACCCCATTCTGGGCCTAAAAGTTACTCGAATCAAATATGTACCAAAAAAATCGACTATTTTTCTTAATAAACCCATAATCTTAGCCTCAATTATGGTGGCCAAGTGAAGAAAATAAGTAAATTTTTGTTTTATATTATCTACTAGCTTCTGCCAGCGGCTTCGCCCGCGTGATCCCTAGGGAACATGTTCCCGGGATTAAAAGTAGCTTATGTGCTATTCTAGACTATAATCTATCTTTGTTCTAAATTTCATTAAGATCCGTTAAGCCGTTCTGGCGTGATTGAGTAACAAACAACCAAACTTTCACATTTTCATTTTTTTTCTTTTTTTCTATTAAAAATAATAAATAAAAAAATAAAAAAATAGACAGACAGACAGACAGACAGACAAAAATTGTACTGATTGCATTTTTGGCATCAGTATCGATCCCTAATCACCCCCTGATAGTTATTTAGGAAATATATTTCATGTACAGAATTGACCTCTCTACAGATTTATTATAAGTAGGTATATAGATAGATAGATTTTTCATCATAAAATGAAAGCAAAAATAAAATCCAGCCTTATACCGCGTGTATCTGACATCGACGCACAAACGATTTCCATGGGTCCAGTGCATGATTCTGGACACCCTAGACTTAGAATTTTTCGTCGGCTTTTTTCTCATTTTTTTCAAGGGTTTTTTTACTTTAGACTGCTCATAATCGTTATTCTGACCCAACCCAATGAGATTTTTAATAAAAAAATAATTAATCAACTACTTTCACTAAAAAGAGCAATCTGAATAAGCAGCTGAGCAAGCTGATACCTATTTGTGGTACTCTTGAAAAAAATGTAAAAATGAGAAAAGAACCGACGATAAATTCCAACACTGGGGTGTCCAGAATCATGCCCTGGACCCATGGAAATCGTCTGTGCGTCGATGTCAGATACACGCGGTATGTAATAGGATTTATTTTGTGTATATATTAAAGGACAGCTCTCTAAGCTGAAGGGATGCTGTAATCCAATATAATCGCACCTGTATTGTTGGCAAAAAAGCGGTTGGTTGCTGTGCCCACACCATGCGCATTATATGGTATCTTGGTTGGGCACGGCACCAGGGTAGTCAATTGAATCTTGCACAAGTTCTAGATTCTGTGTTATTGTATTATGACAATCCAACGATGAAGAAGGTGATTAAAACTATTTACCCCAATATTTATGTTTTTAATTTTAATATAATGCAATCTCAGATTAATCAATTGGATTTATTCATAAAAACTAAAAATTTAATGCAATATTAACAAATGCAAGCCCGAAGTGCAGTAAGTGGCCCTTGTCTAATAAATATAGTTTTCTAAATCAGAACTGATCTTTCTGAAAACCTCAACAAAATGGAACTGAAATCCTGAGGACTGACTTTATGTAGGTACCTGAAACCTCATCGTTATAGGCTGCTGGCGCTGCAGCACAGCGCATGTGCGTTCCAGAGTATATAATATACTCCAGCGCTATAAGCTCCAGCGCATGTAAGATCTAACGACGACCCTTTGATAATATATTCTATCGTGCGTCCGTACCAGATTTAAAAATATGTAGGTATTTCTTTTTATGAGCTAATCTCTGGTCTGGTCTAGTCGGAGATGGAAAATAATTTTTACATGATGGCCACGTTCACAAGACGTGAAAATTGGGCTCGTGAAACCTTTCTAAATGCCCTAATTTATGGCCAAATTGCTACCCTGTAACGCCAGGCCCAAGTTTCTATGGAGTTTGGGTTTGTCCTTTCCCAATCAACCTAATACCTACTTGAGCAATAAAGTTGAAAATCTATTAAATTTTAACAGACTGTTGTAGCTTGATGTGCTGGCGTCTGTACCTACACTATTCCCGCAACATGTACGAAAATAGCATTTAGTTTTTACAAATTTAACACCTACAAGGTTTTGGTATTTGAGCTATGTAAGTAGGTACACTTTTGTAAGACAAAAAGCAATTATTTGCACTTAGATGGCAAAATCACAGGTCGTCGAGCCATCAGTGTCAACATTTGTTGGAAAAACAACATTTTGTAGGTGTCTACGACAAAATTGATCTTTTAATTAAGTAGGTATTTCTTCGGGTTGGAGTTCGCTGGTCCAGATTTTGATGTGAGAGCAGCAGCTTAATACTAAAGTGCCTAGAAACACCTATCTACCTACGTAGGTCCCTAATCTAAGTAGGTACCTACCTATTAAGTATCGGCTTTAATAGGACGTAGGTAAATTAGCTGAAGAAACTCCATAGACGTGATGGGTAGCTGGCGAAAACGAAAACCTTTTTTCAGGTTGATCGCTAAAACCGACTGATTACGGGGCCAATGACCGCTGCGACACGCTGGTAGAACCCTACCTGCTGCTAACACATAATACAAGTGACGCTTCATAATTACTTATAACTTACTAGAGGCCGCCCGCGACTTCGTCCGCGTATAAATTCTCGTTATTCCCGTGTAAATCCCGATCGCGACCCCCTACCTATGTGTTATTCTGGGTCTTCAGCTAGGTACCTAGACCTACATACCAAATTTCATCGTAGGTAATCGTTTCAGTAGTAGGTAATTGCGTGAAAGAGTAACAAACATCCATACATACTCACAAACTTTCGCATTTATAATATTAGTAGGACAGTAGGATGATCGTTTTAGGGAGTTATAATATCTATCTCTCTCATGTACCGATATGCACCAGTAACACGTTTAGAAATTTGAAGCGTGAAATTCAATCTCAATTCTATCGTAGTCTAATAAAAAGAGCGAAGTTGTTGTTTTGACTAGAATTTGGGTTTTATTTTCCCTTACCGTTGTAGGCGGCTGCCGTCGCCACAATTTGAATTAGGTAGGTACTTACTATAATAATAGGTATAGGTACACATATTAACAACGCTACTATGGCTTTAAAATCAGAAACAAACGTTATCTACATATTCATTCAAATAAATCTGAGTTTCAGCACTTTATGAACGTAAAGTCACCCAAAACTCCTACCTGAGACTTTGATTAAGGATAGGTACAACCCACAGATATATTTAAACAAGTGCGAGTCGGACTCGCGCACCGAGGGTTCCGTACAAACCAGTACCTATAATAGGTATCTATTATATCATAAGCAGAAGTTGTGATTTACGATTAAAAAAAAACCGCTTACTACCTAGATCTCGTGAAAACCGTGGAAGTGTCTCTGTCACTTCTAAATTATGAGAATGATTGAGAACTGTTCAGTTTAGAAAAAAAATGATTTTAGAAACCTCAATATCATTTTTGAAGACCTATCCATAGGTACCCCACACGTATGAGTTTGATGAAAAAAAAGCTTTTGAGTTTCAGTTCTAAGTATGGGGACCCCCAAAAAATATTGTTTTTTTTTTCTATTTTTGTGTGAAAATCTTTATGCGGTTCACGGAATACGTCTAGTTACCAAATTTCAACAACATAGTTCTTATAGTTTCGGAGAAAAGTGGCTGTGACATACGGACGGACAGACAGACAGACAGACAGACATGACGAATCTATAAGGGTTCCGTTTTTGCCATTTGGCTACGGAACCCTAAAAAACATACAAAGGTTTACTCAAGGGTTAGTTTGTACCATGTTATACCCATAAGTACTGATAGGCAATGCTGTTAAAACACAACACATTATTAAATATATATTTTCCAATACCGAAAGGAAAATACCGAGTAATGACCTAGCACTTAGGTAGCGTATGGAGTGATCCTTAATTCTTTATCCAACTATCCGCATAGGTACAGATGTTTTCCGATTGACAGCAAAAAATAAACAACAAACAACAGTAATTCACAGAAATAAAAGAAGAAAAACATTACCGATTAGGTCTTGGCCCATAATATTTAATCAGAAGAACCATTACATGAAATTAATGGAATTGGTACAGGAAAACATTTCTTGGTGCTGAGTATTTGTAAATCGCGTCGCGCCAAATATTTGTACGCTTCACTATTTGAACAATATTCTCTTAGGTCGGACAGGTTATCTGCGTCGTGGTATAAAAGACACTACTCTAAAAAAAATTCGGCATAAACTCGTCTGGTCTTACAGTTCTCTCATCATCTGTGATATTTCGGACCATTAAACAAAATGAGGGCATTTTTGGTGAGTCAACTGTGATTAACTTTTTGTAACCGTATAGCTCTATACCTAGATAGCGTTTTGTGAAATCTGTAAAGTTTTTGATTTAGCTAGTTAGTTTGTTATTAAATTACTCAATTGAACGGTATGTACACTGGTTACTTACTCCGAGGTTTCTATTCCATTAGTCCCGAAAAAAAAGATTCAGTTTGGCTCAGTACCTAGTTCTTATTTTATGAGATTTTTTGCGTAGACGAAGACGTCTTCCTAGTATTAAGGTTATATTATGTACATATTTTGCTGTGTCTTTTGGAAGTCGGTAATATTTTTAGTAAAAAAGTTTTTCATTTTTAAGTTTTGCAGGAACTTTATAAGCAGACCTTAAGTTTCTTTACAATTAGACGCGGAAATGCGCAGTAGGTACATGTTCGCCTACCTAATTATTTTATTATGTGTAACGCTAGCAGTTATTTTATATTCTGCGTTAGGTATTTGCTAGAGGTTATAATTGAATATTGACCTAAATATTTTAGCAAGAAAATTTGATTTGAATATTATTTAGATCCCTGAGGAACACTTCTAAAATTAAGCTCAAGATTAATACTAAAATTCTACATAACACATTGAAGTATAAATATTATCTAATCAAAATATTTGTCATAAACCTATAACAAACGAGACAAGTGAGTAGGTAGACAAAAATACCGCTGCTTTAAAATTGTTACATGGATGAATTGACTCAAATGGCTAACTTAAAAACAAATAGTTACAAATAATGGACTCTATAATTCTCATTTGACTGATCTCCAAGATAACCTCTGCACTTTAAAAGTGACGGTGACCTCTAAGTTCTATCTCATCAAGTTTTTAAAGTATTGTCTTCTTAAAGAAGTAGGTAGGTACTTATGATCTATGTTTAACCGGATTTCCAGAATTAATAAAAACTTTTTACAAAAAAATACAACCGACTTACTACTACTAGTGTTTTTTTTTTTGGAAGTCGGTTGTATTTTTTGTAAAAAGTTTTTTATTTTTCACTTTTTAGTGGTACCCCACACTCAAAAACACCATTGCAAAATCGCAGAAAAGCAAAATACGCAATTTCGATTACTTGGATGACATAAAACCATCATCCAAGTAGACGAATTCCAGCTACTTATTTCGATTTAAAATCCATAGTTCGTAACCGATTTTGATCAAATTTAAATGGGACCAATCCTTTCAGATAAAACAAGAATTTTTCAAATCGGTTGATAATTGTCGGAGTTATGAGGTAAAAAACATAAAAAAAACAACCGAGTTGAGAACCTCCTACTTTTTGAAAAGAAAAAAATATCAATGACGAAAAACAAAGTCCTCAAAAAGACTGTTAGACATCTTCTGCAGTTACAACTTCCCTAATTATTGCACTACCTTTAGATATCTAAGATAACGTTTAAAAATAAAACAGTTTCAGTTCCTCAGTAAAGTCCGATAACCCACGATAACACAGATCATTAAAAAAAACAACAATAAACTTGCGCAAATGCAATTCATAATAAAAGAGTGACTTGTCAACTAATAGGAATTTATTGCAAAACTGATAACGATATAATTAAATCGTTTTTAATTGAGATTATCTGTACCTATTTGTCATTCCTTTGCACGACACTGTCTTTTTAACTTGTGGTAATACGCAATTGCTTTAATTGTTTGAGAGGTAGGTAGGTACCTTAGAATAATAACGCATATTCTAAGGTAGGTACATATACTTATGCCATTTTATTTTTTACTGAGCTGTGTTTGTAGACTGGATTTAGATCTCTGTTGTCTCTGTTGTATCGTTGATAATTCTTTGTAGCTTTTTTCAATAAGATGGAAACCATTATGTTTATCGATATTACCATGTACCATGTGTTCTTGTGCATAAAAACATCGATGAACACACGTGGAAACACTTTTATAAGCTCAATTAGTTCTGTTTTTATTAATCTCATTGTTTTAACTTATTGTTTTTCTTTGCAACACTTCACTGATAGTTCGCAGTTTCCGGTGATCTTGCATAAATTCAACAACATAAAGACGTGTTCAGTTTTGTTATTTCAAAACCAGGGTCTAAAAAATTCAATGGCTAAAACAAATTGATCCTTTTGTGTGCAAACAATGAACGCCAAATCAAATTGTTTGAATAGATAAAAACAAACGATATAAAAAAAAACCAAGGCTATGTGTGTGATAAGCAGATATTTACATCTGATTCAAATCTCGGAAACAGGTCTTATTCAGCATAAGTCCTTGACAACACAAATTCGTCGGGTATTTTTGTATGTGTTTATATATCGAAGTCTTTAGGTGCCTATTGCTTGCTAATAATTTCATTAAATTTGTCTTGGTGGTTAAATAGTCAAATCTGTTTGAACATAGCCATATTTATTTATTTAAAATAACTAAAGATTATACCTACGTAATTCTACACTTAGTTTAATTTCCATGTAGGTAATATGGGCGAAACTACAGTGAGACGAGTTTTATATTCAACACGAATGCTAATTTCGTAGACATACCTAAGCAGGTAGCAAATAGTTAACTCTGGTATTGTGCTAAAATCCTATTGATCAGGTTTATCCTTGACTTAGGTACATACCTACAAGCTAATGTTATCGACAAGATAACTAAATCAAATCCGTATCAGATCACATCATATCAGCTGTCAATGTTTAGAAATTCACATTTCCTCTCATGGTAGCATCAGTCTGAGAGTGAATCAGTGCTAAAATGAAGGTGTTCATCGTTTTCCAGGTTTTGTTCGCGTTGGCGCTGTTCGCCATGGCCGCTGCTTTCCCGCAAGGAGGTTTGCTAAACAATACGATTATTATTTTGTAGACCATATAATTTAGTAGATAGTGGAACCAAGTAGTACCAAGACGTCCCGTGTTACCGAGTTACAGTAATTTATGGATCAGATAGGCAGTCGATTGACGTAGAAACTAAGCCCGAAGTCCGTAGTTTTGGGCTTAGGTAGTTGCGGGCGTATTCTACTCTAGATATTACCTAAACACTAAGAATTAATTTATTAATGTTAATACGGTTTGACAGTTACTGTCAAATCGTGTTGTCATTCTTTCTTAGTTCGGGTTCGGGACTAATCGTGAGTCCGTAGGTGATGCGGAGTAGAATACGCCCGCAACTAAGCCCGAAACTATGGACTTCGGGCTTAAAGAGTAGCCCCCCTGGTTAGACGGGAAGTCGACATTTTGTAGATAGGTAAATTATAATTGAGTAAGTTAATTATATTATCAAAAATTTCATCAGATTTTATCGTGTTATACTTTATGGAGAGTTTCTTAGTAATTATTGCAATTAGGTAATAAATATCATAGAGTTGAATAGATTAATTTGATGCCTCTGAGGTTAGTTAAAAGACTAGGCCAACGCATTGTATTGCCAAGGAACTTGATTGATGAGCAAATTTTTTACAACACTATTCTTACATATCTACATAATTTTACTATATAGATATTTATATACTTCTTACATAATGTTGTGCCAAAAACACTGTCCCGTCCCCATACTTGTGAAAATTGATCGATTCAACAGTAAATTTCCTTGGCTTTACATTCATAAATCATTCGTGTAAAAATGCTGTTTTATGTGTTTCTAATGTCCTACTTTTGCTCTATTCTATAAGCTTCTTTTATATGTTACTCTTATTGCAAGAACGTATTATTATTTTCATCCACAAGACGATGAAAACGCTTTGCTTATGTGTGTTTATGTATTGTTTACAGTAAATGTTGTCGACAACAACAACCCCGGAAATGGTGAGTGAAGTAGAGTAGAGATTCATAGTAATAAATTTATTTTCAAAATCAATTTTCCATGTGGGGATATGCTGATGAATCCCTTAATAATAAAAGGTTATGTCGAACTTCTACCGACACCATGTTGACACACACCAAAGGCACAATAAACCTGTTTAATTATTTTGAAGAATAATATAAAAAATAGATTTTTTTCAATTAAAGTGTCAGTTTCTAAATGTTATTAAAAATATCTTCAAATAAGTTGTTGTAAGTCAGGATCCAGTCTTTGCTCATTAGAAATTAATATTGCTTACAGTTCATTTCGTAGACAACACCAATCCGAACCAAGGTAAGCTGGATGTGACTAATAGTATAGCTAACTAACATACCTACCTAAATTATAAAACAAAACCTCTCTAACTACTAAAAATACCACTAAAACCTAGGATATTATAAAACTATAACTTCCCGTACTAAAACACACTTAATATACGACTACGAAGAATAATCCACTGTTTTTGCATGGTTACTTATTTATTTTCAATAAACTAAGCATGTAATAACCAATAATCGATACTCCTCATCAATCATCATTTGCTAATACATAAGTTGGCTGCACTTAGTATTAAGGGCTTACAGACCGCACTTGAGGCATAGCAGCATTGAACGCACCATTACAAACCGAATATTACCTTTAATAGGTCATTCTTAACCTACATTCATGTATAGGTATAGCAATTTTAGCACCTTATTTTTTGTTACTATTGATAGGCATACGTTTGACCACTATCTCACTTGATGGTAAGCGATGATGTGTTCTAAGATGGAGCACGCTTGCCTAGAAGTAATACCTATTCACTCTTGACTTAAAGACTCCCAGGTTGTACCTAGCTATCAGGAAATACTAGAAGAGAGAAAGGCAAAATCAGTCAATAGGTACAATGAAATAAAAGTAGATGAGTATTGGTAGTAAATCACAAAATAAAAAGTTCGTTCTGAATGCTCACTTTGAAATGTTCACGATCAATTCACAAACTTAAATGATTGCTCACATAATGAAATTATTTTCAGGCAATTACGGGGCTAACAGGCCTACACCTGGTGAGCACATTTACACACTAAAATAACTCAAATTAAAGCATTCGAAACGTAAAATAATGCAACAAGCATACCGGTTTGTTAAATGTTTACGAGCATTTTGTCGTTACATTATTTATTTATTTATTATATATTATAATTATATTGATTTGCATTACGCTTCTTACAAATAAAGCAAAACATCTCTCTGTTCTAAATGTCACAGGCTATAGGATCTTTCTAATGTCACAGGTTGCAAAAAAAAAAAATATTACAAGATCCTTGACTTCATGGGCAGGTCGTGCAGCATAAAGCGCTGCGTAACTACCAAAATCTTTTCAATCAATGGTCTCTGATTTTATATTTATTTGAAAAATATTCATGGGAATGCTCGATTCACGTTGCGAATGCTCGCATTTGAATGATTTCACTTGGGATGCACTGAAATGCTTTGTTCATATGGGACATATTATTTTCAGTACACTTTGTGAACAACAACAGACCAGGCAGTGGTGAGCACACAACTTTAATTAATATGTATTTAATTATGTAACAAATAGAAACTAGTGTAAATACGAATACTCACTTTGGAATGCTTGTGGTACAGGCACTAAATGCATGGTTTATTTTATTGGTGACATTATTTTCAGGAAACTTTGGGGGTAATAGGCCTAGTAGACCTGGTGAGCATGTTTAACATCTATTTTTAGAAGATTCCCTGCGGCATAGTTAACCGAATTTCTGTTTCGAAATGGTTAAAATTCTCTGAACGCTTAAGTACTCTCAATTTTTTGTCGAGAATGCTCAAATATTTCACGTTGCGAATGCTCGTTTATGAATAATGCACAACGACACGCAAGTGCTTTGCTCATTTGGACATACCTATTATTTTCAGTGCACATTGTGAACAACAGGCCGGGAAGTGGTGAGCACATAACATTAATTTTAAGTATTGAGTGACTAACACAGTTATGGATGTTCAAAATGTTCCTAAATAAAGTTTTGTTTTTATACATATAAGTATAAGCGGTGATTTAGATTTATTTTCACTGTAAGAATATGTTTGCCGTATCATTTAACTTTACAGGTTTTCTTACTATCAATCAATATTTTCATAAATTTGTCGTAAGAGCACTTTTCATGTAATGCTGTTACGCTCTCAAACGCTTATGTATGTTGGCGTGTACACAATGCTTTGCTTAAATGAGTCATATTACCTAATCTAATGTCATTTGTTGACAATAATCCCTATTGCCATTGCAACCCCGAACACTGTGAGCATGAGCATTTTAAACGTAACATGCTTATGCTCACTTAATCAAAAGTTGTTTTTGCTTCACAAATATACGTAAATATCCATTGCGAATATAATATTTATGCAAACTTACCTCTCATATTGACATTTCCATTACCTACTTAAGAAATGTGCAAGTAAAAATATACCGATAGGTGTTAAAGCTTTCCATTTCGTGATTGAACATACCACTATAATAATAAATCCTTTGACGTAAATTCTACAGCCTACGATGTTATTTTGAACCCTTTTTTCTTATCTATAAAATCTTTTACTATAAATAAATCAGCTAATTACATATACAGGCGCGGTTGAGGTGCTTTGCTTAAATTGTTAATTGTATTGTTTCTAGTGAACTTTGTCGACAACAACCCCAGTGACGGGACTGCTGGTGAGCAAACTTCCTAATTATGAAATGAAATAAAAATAAAGACAGAACAATAACATTGTTTTGTCTTTATTTTTATTTCAATTCATTCAGAATCTCTACAGATGCTTTCATGCTCATACAGTTGTCAGATTAGATTTATAATCGCCCGTTTAAGAGAGCAATTGCTATCTCCGAAAGTCTTTATCGGACCTTGACCAAAAACCAAAGATTTTTCTGTACCTACTCTTTCAAAACAAAAACTTTAAAAATAAAAGAAGTTATAGACAAACCAAGTTCAAACATCTATGTCGTAGCTACATCGTCGAATTGGCTGTTTCATGAAATACATAATATAATTATACATAATAATATAACGTTCTGGCTACGACATCTACGTAGTAAACTGGCTCTCGAATGCTATAGGTGGTTGTACCATACTTTGCTTATGTTGTTTAACTATTATTTCTAGTGAACTTTGTCAACAACAACCCCAGTGACGGAACTTCGGGTGAGCAAACTTCTTAACTAAAATTAAGTAAAAAAAATCCAAGTAGAGGAACGGTTGATATTTAATTATATATTTTTATTTGCATTCAAACAATTAAATAGAGCCCCGTAGAGTTCAGTTCAATTTTTTTTTTCCAACTTTGTCCTGATGCGTTTAAAATTTCTCTTGTATCGTGGGTGCGTTTACAAACATAAAAATTCACATAATGAAACAGTCACACCCAGAACAACTAACTGTAGGCCATACAAATATTTGTTCCGTGTGGGAATCGAACCCGCGACACACAGCAGCAACTATTCTGTAAACATCTCAACGTGAAAATTTAGGTTAATTAAGCATAAAGTGAGCTGACCATCCGTAGCTGTTCACTACCCGCATTTTTTCTTAAGTTTTCACTGCGACTGTAAAATTTTGTATTATTTACACTCTCTAAAATACTCGAGAAACTGTAGAAGACCCAAGTTCTCATAGCGAGCTCTCGCACTTGAATGATATAAATTGTGCTGGAGTACTGTAGGCCGCACGTCAGTGGTAACAATAAAAGCTCAATCCTTGTTAAGAATTAGGCCTTCTGCGCCCAAATCTTATTAAAGCGTTACCACGGTCATGCAGTCGACTGTAGCATGCTTTGCTTAAAATTGTCTTGTTATTGTTTCTAGTGAACTTTGTCAACAACAACCCCGATGACGGGACTGCTGGTGAGCAAGCTTCCTACTTCAATTTTATTATAAGATCTAACTAAATATGAAAAAAAAAATAACTTTTTATATGTAAAATATGAATAAATTGATAAAGAGCATTCTTAGTTAGAAAGTAGTGTACTATATACAAAATGCTCTCCATACCTTTAGAGTACCTGACAATTGTTTGCCATTGGTAGCAAACCTATGTATTCCAGGTAGTGTATAAAATATAGGCACAAAATGTTTTGATCTAAGTACCTATAGTAAAACAATCTAAGATCTGAAATGTTAAACTTGTTTCGTTTTTCGTTCATAACATCGAAATATAGTCTGTAAAAGATTGATTTTCAACCGTAAACCCAAAAAGGAGGAGTTTCTCAATTGTGTTGTATTTTTTTTTTTTATGTTTGTTACCTCTTAACTCCGTCAATTTTATGAACCGATTTGAAAAAATCTTGTCTTAATTTGTAAGTTTGCATAATTTTTTAGTTAGATCTTATAATTTAGTCCGCTAAACATACATTATACCATAGCCAATGACTGCTGTGTACAGCTTTGCTTTAATCATCATGTTTCATATTATTTCAGTGCATGTGGTTGACAACAACCCCGGACAATTAGGTTGGTACTGTTCGTAAGAAGACCTCTAAAGATTTATTCTAATGCAAGCCATACCTACACGTTCCAATAATTTGATCAAACAAGCTGTTTGATTAATGGCGGGAATGTGGGAGAATTTGATAAAAATCAGTCTTCAAATCAGAACACGGTGACACGAAATTTCGTATTTCTATTCGATCAAACAGTTTGAACCAACCTGTTTGATTAAATTATTGGAACGTGTATTGATCGCGTAAGATTTGCACAATTAGGGTGAAAACAGACGAGTGTAATTTTGTGAGTTGTTGTGAGTCGCGTAAAATGAGTCGAATAGAGATATAGAATTTCCGTATTGGAAGTAAAATTGAGCCCGTTTGCACCACACAATAATACTTATACTTCAAATCTTATTATGATCATTAAATAAATCATCTTGTCTATTTTCAAGCATTAAAAGAAGCAGAACAAAATGTTTAATTAGTCAGTAGATGCAAAATGTTATTTTTTATATTTTGTTGTGTTCAACTAGATACTATAATCCTATTTAAATTATCGCAGAGAAGGTTACTGGGGATTTAAACGTAAATGTACCTACAATATTTTACTCAAAAACACAAAATGTTTGTGGTATGCAAACACTTTAATAAAACAGCTAAATATAAAAAATGTATGTCTAAATAATCGTAAAATATTTTTTATCATTCTAATGATATGTATTTATGGTTTCACAGTAATTGACCCAGCTTTCGGAAGGCCCACATACGAGCAACCCGGTAAGGATCAATTTAACGTAATAAATTAATATCCTTCTTCCAATATGTCCATTACTGTCTAAAATCAAGATGGCGTTGTACGATTAAGCCGCGGGAATCGAAATTAATTGGCCTAGTAAATGATACTGCAATGTAAAATAAACATACAAAAAAAAAAAAACTAAAAAATTATGTATAGTGGCCGTTCGCGTTGCAAAGTACCTATTTCGAGGCAAAAATCTTAGATGAGAAATTTACATCAAAATATCTCGGCAACGTTGTTTTTTTGCGATCTTATTTCATTTTAAGCAGCGACCAAATTTACCGGATTTGTCCTGAGCTTACTAGGAATACCTTCTAAGTGATATGGCGCATTGTAAAACTACATAATATGGATAGAAGAACAAACAAATAAATTGTGTTGTGATATGCCGAGATTGGCAGGCAAATATCGTTTGAGAGCCAAAACGCAGTTTCTAGCTACCGTAAAAAAAGTTCGAATCCCTTACAACCACCAGACCATAGATCAGGTTTGGCCATAAGCGTGTTAGAAATTTAAATGATTGAGATTATAATATTTTCTTTTTCACAGACATTTCTCCGGCCTTTGTTCAAAACCCGTACCCGGGCAAGCCCCGTAAGTATCTTAGATACTAATCTATTATACTAATATTATAAAGCAGAAGAGTTTGTTTGTTTGGTTGAGCGCGCTAATCTCAGGAACTACTGGTCCGATTTGAAAAATTCTTTCAGTGTTAGATAGCCCATTTATCGAGGAAGGCTATATATAATCACGCTAAGACAAATAGGAGCGGAGCAGTAAAGGAGAATTGGACGCAGTCGAAGTTGCGCGGGTCAGCTAGTTTAAGATAAAGGGGTAAAACCTTGAAAAATGAACGTGACTCCCGCTCGTCGGTGGCTATAGGTATACTTACCACTGGAAATAGGAAAGCGGTCCGGGCGGTGCGATACGTGAAAGCTAGGCGCTGTCAATGTCAAATTGTGGCTACAGATGAGCTTAGACTTAATTTAAATTAAATGATAAGCACTCAAAACAAGAGACACTTTTGCTCGTTTAAATTATGTTGGTTTATTGTGAAAAAAATCTTCTTTTCCGCAACTTCAATCTTACCATAGGCGGCGCGGTGGTGAGCGACCACTGTGAGCCAGAGTGGGCCATAAGTGGCCCACCACGACAAAACAAGAAAATTTGTACAAGAAGTTTTTCTTCGCAGTTAGCCTATTTTGATGGGATTATTTTAACGTTGTTTTTGTCTGTTTTCAGAAACCAACCCACTCGCGCGCGGTGGCAATTGAACTCCTTCACTCAATGGACATGATTACGTTTATTATTATTATTAATACACAGAACTTTTGGTAACATATTAATGAATAAAATCAGTACATAGTTAAAAACATTGGTGTTCAAGATTTTTCTTCGAATAGCTTGTTTTTTTTTTTGTTAAATAAACCCATTATTATTTTTATTCGTACTTTCATTTTGATGAAATAGCTTCTGCCGGAGGCTTCGCCCGTTCCTATTCCTGACAACAATCTATTTCTGTGCCAAATTGCACCCAGATCGGTTCAGCCGTTCCGGTGTGATTGAGTAACTGACGTACATTCAGCCATCCAATCTTTCGCATTTTTAATTAATAGTAAGTAGTAAGATTAAGGAGATGGTAAGTATTACATACTTACGTGCCCTGACGGAAGTGAGCATATCATTATGATGTGCCGATATGAACTGCATACGATTGATAAGCGTATTTATCTATACTAATATTATAAAGAGGTAACATTTGTTTGTAAGTTTGTATGTTTGTAAGTTTATATGTAGGGGGTAATCTCAGGAATTACTGGTCCAATTTGAAAAATTCTTTCAGTATTAGATAGGCCATTTATCGAGGAAGGCTATAGGCTATATATCATCACGCTAAGACTAAAAGAATCAGAGCATTCATGAAAATGTGTCGCAGACGAAGTTGCGTGGGTCAGCTAGTCCTGATATAAAGTGGTTAGATTATAGTGCCTTGGCTCGGGCGGACTGCGAGTAGATACTACCGCCCCGTTCTACGGCCTACCAAACTGACGAAATTTCTTGAGTCAAACGCAACTGAAATCGAAGCTAGCAGAGGGTGGGCACGTAAAGGACAATGCCAATCTATGTATGGAGGTGGAAGCAATATGCTGCCCAGAAAGAAAACAACCAGTAGGTACATTTTGTTCCTCAGGCCAACGCTTCAAATTCTGTCAAGGTGTCAAGAGAAAAAAATATTTTGTTGTGAATTTTTAAGAACGGAAATCACCAATGAAATTGTTCGCGATCAAAACATCTAAACCGCGTTCAAGAGCTGTCAGAGTCAATATTCCACAAAAAATTAAAACACTGAAGTGGACTGTATTTGTTGGGGTTTCTTGATTATGAAGAAAACACATCCTTGATTGGGTTTCTTCCAGTTTATTCTTGTTGTTCCTGGACAGCAAGTGGTCGAATGTCGAATGTTGAGTGCGGAATGTAGAACGTTGAATGTCGACTGACAAATGTTGAATGTCGAATGTTGACTGTGGAATGTAGAATGTTGAATAGCCCAGTTCGTGGTTGTCGCTGCGACCCCTAGGGGGCGCGACAAGCGGTGTCGGGGCAAAGCCCTCTTACCGCGGTGGCGCTCCTCGGTCCGTTACTACGGACCGGTCATTGGGTTGCCTTGCCTTTTCTGCTGGGTGGCTGGAGTACAACAAAAGGCCCTTATCAGGGCCACCAATATGTCTATGTGATAACATCAATCACGTTTCTTTAACATGAAGTCAATAAAACGTTGCCTATATTGTCGGCATTGGGTGTTGGCGTGCGCCTGCCATAATAAAATAGCAACGCACGCCTGTGGTGTAACTGTTTTTTTTTTTTTTTTATTGGGACAAGCCCTCCACACATTCCCAACCACTGCAACTCTTGAAAGCCAGAATCAACAGTGGCGACCACCAGAAAAAACGCCGAGTTAATGAAACCCGACGAGTCCCGGAGAAACGATTCAACTGTCTTGGATCCCGCAACGAAATTAATCAGAAGAGTACAGCGGAGGAGTAGGAAAAATAAATATAATTTCCACTTCCCTCCATATCAAGCAGGAGACAGATTAGAGCTAGGCCAATAGGCACCAAGGGACATATACAACTGGGTTAGGCCCAGTTGCCGAGCACCACGGATTATATATTAACATTTAAACTAATGGGTCCTAAATTGTGAGCTACTTTTGATTCCAGTAATAGGTATGGCAAAATCGCCTGAACGCACGGAAATTTGTTCTGGTTTCTACAAGGTCCGTATAGTAAACTACTCCAGATTTAACCTGAATACTATCTAACATAACATTACGTTCAGTCTGCCAAAGAATACACTCCCACAAGATGTGATGTGCGGATTGTTCGTATTCAAGGTCAGCTGTAGAGCATTGACATAAAGGTGAGGCCACAAGCCTAAAGGAAAATAATTTACTCTTAAAGTTGCCATGACCTGTGAGAAATTGGGCAACACAGTGATCCACCTCCAGCCATGTCTTCTCCAGCCGCTCACCCAGATAGCATGCAAACTTGTGGCAAATTTGATTTTTCTTTGATTCTAAATTGCTGCGTCAAATATGACGAGCCAAGTTTGTGACAATATGGCTGCAATATTGTTAAGCTAAATATGAAGTTTCAAGTTTGCGACTACATTGCTAGAAGATTGTCATGACAAGAAATAAATGGTATATGATTAAAAAAATTAGTGTATTTTTTATTCACGTTGTTGTATTCACGAAGTCACAGCAATAATATTTTCTATGATGATTTACATTGTTGCGGTTTCTTAGGTTAAACTTATCTGTGCAGGTATGGTAGTGAATGCTACATCTATGGAATACCCATTATTTGTAGGCAAATGACAGGACGTCTTGCATTTTGTTACGGTGGTATAGGTATAATAATAAAATCCCTAGGATAAAATTTCCTAAATGTTTTAAGTTTTATGAGACCTTATACATTTTGGAAATTTTAACCTATGAAATTATTATTACCACCATAACGCAGGTAGAGCAAGTTTGTCGTAACAAAATAATTGTAGCTAGTATGTCAAAACAAACTTCATGCAAGTTTTTCATATCAAGTTTGTCTAACCTTTGAAAAAACAAACTTTATGCAAGTTTGTCACAGTGAAACTAGAAAGTTTGATTTAAACTTGCTGCAAGTTTGTAAAGTTGCCATGGCAAACTTGAAGCAAGCCTTCTTTTTTGATGTATCAAACTTGTTGCAAGTCTGAAACAAGTTTAAATTGTTATCTGGGCACGAACGGATGGAAAAAACTGGTGGAGGTGTCGGCTTGATGGAATCTTCCCACCTACATTGCCATTCGCATAAAAGTACCTCCCAGACGTCAGTCTGGGGTTTTAGTAATCTAGAGATCTTAGCACGGTCGCGTTGCGGTAAAAACTCTGGGTCCGTGATCTTTCTAGCGTAGAAGTACATTGCAGCACGCCGCTGCACCTCAAGATCGACTGGGAGAACACCCGCCAGCACCGGTAAGGCTTCAGTACTAACCGTCCTATACGTAGGCTTACCATAATCATGAAGCTCTAAACCGGGACAGGAGCGGAGCAGGACAGGATAAGCCAAAGAAAAACACAGGCTACTACCAAAAAATGTTTTATTATTTAAAAAACATATTGAGTTAGGTACTTATTTATTGTGCCATTCGTACTTCTCGCTAGAGTGAACTTTTTTCAAGATTTTTTTTTTTTAATTTTTTCATAAAAGTCGGTGCATGTAATTTTACTCTACTATCCTCACCACAAAGCTTTTTTATAAATGGATAGTCTTTTTGGAGTTCACTTGTGAATTTACAATTCCTTTTCGGCATTTTAAATAACAAGCAATACGTTGGTAAGTCACTTCGACGCGCGTGCGGCTAACTGGCAAATTGGCAATGAAAGGAAAGAAAGAGAAACAAGGAGCGCGCGGGCTGCGGCGGATACAGTGTGCCGCCGGCCGCACACCGCACCTACCCCCGCGCGTACCTACTGGGCATTATTATTGTTTGTTCGTTTTTCATAATACCGACACGTTGCAACACGGTCGTACACACCACGTATTAACTTAACCGGGACAAAATACCAAACCGGCCGGGACGCCGGGACCAATGCATGAAACCGGGGCAATCCCGGTCAAACCGGGACGTATGGTAAGCCTACCTATACGCCTTGCTTATGAATATCAAAGCCAAACGCTGGTTTTGAAGTAATTTACGTCGTACCGCCCCTATGGTGGCCCTATCGGCCCAGACAGGTGCCCCGTAGCACATACAACCCAAGTAAGTAGCCCCATATATAGTTTTTAGGGTTTGAAATGATAGACCCCAAGTAGCCTTTGATATTCTCGTCAAGGCGTAGAAGTTCTTTTTTGCTTTTTCTCCTACTGTTTTTATATGATCAATAAATAATGGTGTAACTGTTGTTTAAGATTCAGTAGGCGCGTCGCGACGCTGATAACTCAGCGCCGCCTCTTCACGACACCTATGGCGGTCAGTCCCCCAGTGACCCAGGAGAGGCCCAGCGAGAACGACCAGCGACGAGGGTGCCGAGTTGATGACACACCTACAGAGTAAGTATGTGGCTCCCGTCCGTCTCGATCTCAGAGCTAGCCGATCACGATCCGGACCGCAGAGCCGTCTTATGTTTGTGTGTGGGCGGTCGTGTAGTGTGAGTACTACCGCCCAGTGCGTCTGCACCGAATAAGCCTATATTAACTTAGAACAAATTCGATGCGTGAGTTAAGCGCCTGTGGAGAAATGAATGTATGAGTTTTCGGAACGCAACTTGCCTAAATTAACTTGCACAAGTTGCGCGCCGAGGATGCGAGTGGGGTGAGCAGTGTTACTGTTTGAGTAGGCCGCGTGTAGTCTGGGGCGGCTTACTCAGGCGTCAAATCCGGTGCGACGGGGCCGTCTACGTCCCCGAGCAGGTCGCGGGGCAGGCGCCTCGCGTCAGGCGGGCGCGCATGCCAGGGCGCAATCTGCTTGATGTGCGACCAGGCAGACGCGTCGCAGGCAGACGCGTCGGCACGCGCGAACATAACTTTCGCGAGGCGCTGCACAAACTCGTCCAGGCTCTCAATCCCGAGGTCGCGTTGGATGACGGTGTTCCTCACAATGTAAGGGGCGCCGATGATTGTCCGCAGCGCAAGATGTTGCTGCGCGCAGTGCTTCACGCGGTTCCCCTCCACTGTGAGGGCGAACCATGCGGGGGCGGCGTACGTCAAGACCGGGCGGATGTACCTACGTCTTGTACACACCCAGTTTGACGCGCGCCGGTGGGAGTTGGGACGAGAGCGCTGGCTTGAGTCGTGCGCGGGCGGCCCCATCGTGAGCCGCCGGTCGATGGTCACACCCAGGTACTTCGCCCGGGGAGACCACGCGACGTCGGCTCCCTGGAACTTCAAAGGGGTTGGGAGGCGCGGCATACCTGTGGCGATCGCCTGCGTTTTACTCACGTTAACGGATAGTCGCCACTTGGCGAACCAATCGGGGAGCAACTCGAGCGCGCGCTGCATCTTGGACGCCGCGTGCTTCGTGTTGAGAGATGTTGTTGAATTCCCTAATGGTCGCTCCCCGCTCTGTTTCTGGCGGGGTGCGCGTACGACTGCTCATCGGCCGACCAATCACGGCCGCTCATGACATCCAATCGGAGCACGTAATAATCCCGCTAATTTGTTGGCCAATCACAGTCGTTTACTCACCGACCAATCACATACTTACGTCTAAGCTGAATTTATACAATTTATAAATTTTCTTAACCCTAAATACCTAATCTACCTAAGAAAGATATACAAAAGTATACTACAATTCAACCTAGACTAAGCTAATCATACATGATCCTCTGAAAGAGAATACGGGATTAAGAAAAAAATAAAAACTACGAGGTGAAATAAAGCGCATTGTACTTTTTAATGCTTCCTATTTTTCAATAATACCTACTCAACTAATTACCTATTAACAAAATTAGATATCTGTTAAAGTGCTCTCCTACTCTCCGTACGGAACCTTCTTGCCAAATTTCAGCCTCCTACGACCAGGAGTTTCGGCTGAGCGTTGTCTGTCAGTCAGTCACTCAGTAACGGAAGAATTTTATATACCTACTAGCAAAATTCAAAAAAAAATCAAAATTCAAGCATTTATTTCAATTAAACCATTTACAGGCACTTTTGAATTGTCAAGGTCGGTCGGTCCAAAAAGTTGAAGCTATTTGCACGTTCCAAAGCGTAGATCTCTATGGAGAAGAACGTGCAAGAAACTCCACGGACACTCTTTTAAAAATAATATTTTTTTACAAAGATTTATTTACATCGGGTTGACATTATACATACATGTGAGAACGATGTAAAAAACGAGCAGGATAAAAGCGTCCGGAATAAAAGAGGAACAATTCAAAGAAATAATTAAAATTAACCATGGCAGCTAAGAAATGACCAGTCCCGACTGACGGCGCCCGTTCACGAACATGACGCATGCGCCAGCACCATTCGGCTCAACCATTTTGAAGGGAGCCAAATGATCCAACGCATACGCCACCATCAGCTAGACTTTTGAGTGAGCATGACACTCCCAACCGCCAGGGTACATTCAAGTCAAAAACATACCTAAAACTGATTATTAAAGTTAAAGGTACACAGTACTCACACATGTGCTGTTAATGGCTGAAATTATACAATGCTTAGTAAGTTGATTCTAACAATGCAAATTTTTCTTACAATCTTCAGCCGGTCCAACAATGTTTCCGAACTATTTACAGATTAGTTTGGGCTCTCTAGTGGCTGTGGAGCAGGACCAGCATTCAGCCAAGCATTTTTATCTTCAATATAATCCCCCAACTTATAATATGCTTGCCTGCATAGTGTGCGTTTAATACAAGACTTGAATTTCGTCTCATTTAGTTCTAATATATGGGGAGGTATCTTATTATAACATTTTAAACAGTACCCCATGAAAGATGAGGCTACTTTAGCCAGTCTGAAGCCTGGTTGAACTAACTGGTCCCTATTTCTAGTACTATAATTATGTCTCTCGCCTCTTTTACTAAAAAGATGTAAATTCTTTCTGACATACATGATGTTTTCGTAAATGTATTGACAAGGTACCGTCATGATGTTAATATTCTTAAACAGTTCCCTGAGAGAATCGCGCCGGCGGAGATTATATATCGCTTTGATGGCTCTTTTCTGCAGAATAAAAATAGACTCGATGTCTGCAGCCCGTCCCCATAGTAAAATACCGTAAGACATGATACTGTGAAAGTAACTAAAATATACCAGTCTCGCGGTATCGACATCCGTTAGTTGGCGGATTTTTCTAACAGCATATGCTGCTGAACTTAGCCGTCCGGAAAGAGATGTTATATGAGGGCCCCATTGTAGCCTGGGGTCAAGCGTAATTCCCAGGAAAACCGTTTTATCGACGAATTCTAGTTTTTCCTTGTTCAATAATATGTCACAATCACTGCTTTTGACATTAGGTAAGGCAAATCTTATGCACTTTGTTTTCTTTTCATTTAGAACTAAATTATTCGCCGTGAACCAATTTTGGACTTGCATTAGGGCATTATTTATGTCATTAACATTGTTCGTCCTTCTATTTATCTTAAAAATTAAAGAGGTATCGTCAGCAAACAACACCATATCAAGATTTTGTTGCAATAAATAAGGTAAATCATTAATATAAACCAAAAATAAGAAAGGACCCAAAATAGAGCCTTGGGGGACGCCCATTTTTACGTTTAATCCCGACGAATTGACACCGTTTATGTGAACTAATTGCTGTCTATCATTCAAAATAAGATTTGACTAAGTTTAACGCTGTTTTGCCTAGTCCGTAATGCCCGAGCTTCAGGAGTAATGTATCGTGATCAACACAATCAAACGCCTTAGAGAGATCACAAAAGACACCTATGGCATCCTGTGCGTCCTCCCACGCATTAAAGATATGCTTTAGTAAGGTGACACCAGCGTCCGTTGTACAACGTCCTTTGGTGAAACCATACTGTTTATCATGTAAGATGTTATTCGTGTTAAAATGACTGAGCATCTGATTTAGCATTACTTTTTCAAATACCTTACTAAACACTGGCAACACGGACACTGGTCTATAATTATTGGTGTCTTTACTATCCCCAGATTTAAAAAGTGGTATCACTTTACTGAATTTCATTAGGTCCGGAAAGACTCCTTGATCGACACACAAATTAAATATTAAAGCTAAGTACGGCGCTACAGTCTCGATAATTGAGGTACAAACCTTGATAGACAATCCCCATAGATCTTCGGTCAATTTAATTTTGATTTGTTTAAAAGCTTTTATTACTACTATGGGGTTTATATGTTTAAAATTAAATTCAGTCGCGCAGGCTGATACGTTTGCCTGTAATAAATCAAAAGCAAGCGAAGGCGAGGAATTTAAGGCTTCAGTAGTTTTAACAGGGATACTTGTAAAGAAATTTACAAATTCTTGAGCAACTTCTTTGTTATCGCTAATAAGTCCGTGAGGCGTCTGCAATCTGTAATCAGTGTTATGTTTTTTGTTCCTATTTGTTTCATTATTTATAATTTTCCAAACCGTTTTTATTTTATTGTCTGCTGTTTTTACCTTATTGCTTATGTATAAAGCCTTAGCTACCTTACAAGTATTTTTATAAATTTTGGAGTAGGTAGATACATACTTATTAAAAGTTTCAGTGTTAATAAAAGGCTTAAGGCCATACAACTCATAAAGTCTATCCCTACTTTTTCTGAGTCCTTTAGTTGCCCAGTCACTAAATAAAAACTTAGGGCAGATAGTTTTAGTTTTATTTTTAAAAGTATTATTGAATTCTGTTTGGACTAAAGAAAAAAAATCTGTATATAAAATATTAGCACTGTTCACTGTACAGTTCCAATCACTTAACTTCCCAATTAAAGTACGGTTAAATTTATTTAAATTACCGGATGTTATTGGTCTGGTTTGTATTTGCACTTTTTGAATTGGTATTTTGGACTCAAAAGATACCAGTAGCCCGCTGTGATCAGAAGGGAGGTAATTTACAATGGCTTTCTGTAAGTAGTCGCCAGAACAAAAAACATTATCAATACATGTAGCAGTAGTTGTAGTTGTACGGGTTGGTTCTATGAACACATTAGACAAATTGAACGATTTAAAAAGATTTAATAATCTACAGCTATCTGAATTGTTTTCTAAAATATTTATATTAAAGTCTCCACAGATAATTACTAATTTATTACCAGTCGCAAGTTTTGCCAATACATCTTCCATCACTGACTCAAATATAGAGTAGTTCAGATAATTAGGGGGTCTGTAAACGCACACTATGACATGCTTATCTAGCTCAACACAGGATAGTTCAATGTTATGTTCAACAGACAAGTTAACTATGTCTTTACGAGTTTTAAATTGAATACACTTTTTGATTAAAATTAGTGAGCCCCCACGTAACATTGACTTTCGGTTAAAAGAACTTCCCACACTATAATTCTCGTAATTAATCAACATTTCAAAATCCTTTAACCAATGCTCAGTGAAACAAACTATGTCAAACATTGTTTTTTCTAAAAATAACTCAATTTCCAGCTGTTTTGAAGAAAAACCTTGAATGTTCTGATGAAATAATTTCAAGGATTTCTGCTTAGCCCCTTTATTGCAATTAGCTATGTGAGAGCAAGAAGATACCTGGTTTAGGGTAGATGTAACTATACTGTTATTGGTATCCTCTGTTGTCGTACAAACTAGTTTAAAGGAACATCCGGAGAGAGCCCCACATCTCCCATGCCATCACTAGGCACCAAGATCTTGCTACTTGCAGACTCCACATTAAAAGAATTGTCCATAGTGACACATGGATTCTCCTTCGTACAATTATTGTAAATAGTTATAGCATTAGTGCTACAGTTAACAATGTCCACCTGTACATTAGTATTATTACTAATATTTGCAGTGTTAATTATAGTAGAAGACGTCGACATACTACTTATGTCTGAGTTTATATAATATGCTAATAGGCTAGCTATTTGATGTCTAAACCTAATAGGCAGATACACTGTATCCCTAGTCGACTTTAACTTATCAACATATAAGTTAATGTCCAGAAAAACAAGTTTGTCACTGTAATGACTAACTAAGAAATGTAAATGCTTGTTAAGCATGTGAATATAATTATTTTGTCTATTTGACAATTTTAGCTGACCCGTACAACGTCGTCTGCGTCTTTGGGGCTACAGAGGGGGAAACTAACCTGACTGCGTACCGTGGTCGGATGCTCTCTCTGTTTCAGGCACTTGAGCCAGCTGGCAACGTTTCAGCACAACGATTATCGGATCAGGTGCGGGTCATCCAGCGTAACCGTATGTTGGATGACGCCGTAATTGATAGACTGCGTCTGGAATCACAGAACAGCCACGTCTCACCAGCTTCACCACCGGCCGCGGTACAAATACAACCCAGTGTAAGTGTTTCATCGCGACCCGACTGCGTCGGTGAAGATGATGATGGCGGGGCTATATCCGTGAGTACCCAGTGCAATGAGCAATTGAGGAGCGCTTTGGAGGATGCTTTCCGAGAGTATCGCTCCACACCACCAGAGCTTAGGCCTCGGCTATCTCGTTTGCCCATGCACAAGAAAAATAGGGCGCTCAGGTCCTACATGGACCCGATGTAGACTTTTTAGCGTCCGTAGCCTGGCTGCGTTTTGGTGACCTCTTTGGGGAAACCGAAGGTTTTATCTGTGCGATCATGGACGAAGTTATGATGGCGAACAACAACCGGAAATACATTGTGAAGGACGGTACGGTTGACATATGTCGGGCATGTCACCGACCCGGGAAATCCATCCGCCACATTATTTCCGGTTGTTCTAGTCTGGCTAACGGAGACTATTTGCACAGGCACAACCTTGTAGCCAGGATCATCCACCAGCAACTTGCTCTGAGATACAATCTTGTGGAATCGGAAGTACCGTACTATAGGTATGTGCCCGACCCAGTTCTCGAAAATGGCAATTGCACGTTGTATATACTGGGATCGGTCTATCATCACTGACAGGACTATTGTTGCTAATAAGCCTGACATAGTGGTCATAGACCGACTAGAGCGTCGCGCAATGATTGTTGATATAGCAGTCCCTCATGACGAGAACCTCGTGAAGTCTGAGAAAGAGAAACAAAGTAAGTATCTTGACTTGGCTCGCGAGTTTGTCGACATGTGAGATGTGAACACAGCAGTCATTGTGCCGATAGTCGTGACGGCCAATGGCATAATTGCCAAGAGCCTCGACTAACACCTCAAGAGGCTCTCGTTGGGCAGCTGGATCAAGGGCTTGATCCAGAAAGCAGTACTCCTGGACACGGCGCGTATTGTGAGGAGGTTCCTCTCTCGGGAGCCCTGACCACCGGTAGCTTGGACCCTGTTCCCGATGCCGGTGGGCTACTATTTTTATATTTTTAATTCTTAATTCTTAATAGAAATATTTAAAAATGTAAAATATATGTAAAAAACAATAAATGAATGGAATAATAATTTACTTTTCATCAAAATCGGGCTCAACACTCCTTTCAGTGTTTTTCGATAGTCCTCTTAGTTTCGGATTTGGCCCTTAAGGTACGCTTTAAATTAAATATTCACCCTGTATATAAGCCTAGCTGACTTCGCAAATATGGTTAGGAAGATTTCCCTCGCTCTGGTAGGCCATCAATGTCTGCAACTAAAGTTAACATCGCAAAAGTGAAGGAAATATTGACTGAAAATCCTCATTCAAGTTTGAGAGTGATAGCCACCTAACTTTCTGTATCTCAAGAGTCGGTCTGTACAATTTTAAATAATCACTTAGGTATGAACATGTCGTCTCTCGGCTAGTTCCAAAAGAACTGAATTTGCTACAAAAACTCAATCGCAGAAGATCGCTGTGGACATGCTAGAACGAGTCAATTCCGACCCACATTCATGACACGTACTGTTACTGGTGATAACACGTGGGTTTACAAGTTTTACATGCAAACTAGTCTACAAGCTTTGTAGTAGCCTTCTAACTGAACCGAAACTGAAAAAACCACGCCGAAGTTGCGCACTCGGAATTCTTGCCGGAAGGTCAATCGGTAAATAAAAAATGTTAATAAGACGAAAAAGACCAGATTTGTGGATTTTGCACCAAGATTAATATGCCTTCACACAGGGCCATCATTCTGAACGAATTTTTGACCAAACACTTATGTCAGATGTACTTGTTGAGTGTTTGGTCAAAAGTTTCACCAGATATAACTCCAACCGACTTTTTTCTTCTTCCTTAACTAAATTTATCACTTTGTGGCATCCGTTTTCATTCGATAGGAAACATAAAGGAGAATTCGCGGCGAAAACTGAACTTGATGACGGAAAAAGCGTTTAAAATATTTTTGACGGTTGGATTATTCGGCGGCGTAAGTGTATCGTTTCTGAAGGAGCGTACTTTGAAGGTGTTAAAATAAAGGATGAATAACTAACATTTTGTGTATATTTTTTCCCGGTACTTTCTTGACAGTGTACCTACTTACTTTAAATTTTGTTCAATTTCCATTTGACATCACAAAAACTAGCAACCAAATAAAAAAATAAATTCTTGATTTTTGGCTTCGGGTAAACTAATATGTTCATTCATGCAATGTACCCTTTATATAAATAAAAAGACAATTAAAGGAAAAATTTTATTTAATGGTTATAATTTTGGCAACTTGAAGAAGAAAAAAAACTGTGTGTCATGAACTAAAAAGATTGAACATAAAAGTTTTAAAATAGGGAAAATCAGAGCATAATATAAATTGAAATGTTGCTAAAAGTTCAGTGTATTCCATTTAGTCGTAGTATTTTCGCAGTTAGGGACGTGAACTTCTTCAATTACCATCGCGCGCCAAGGGGTTGTCAACTAAAAAAAAACAGCAAAGATGAAGGGTTAGAACTTAGAACTAATTTTAGCAGAAATCAAAGGATTATTTCTAACCCTTCTTCCCAGAATAATTACTTGTAGCAAAGAACTACATCACACATCAGCCATGCCTTGTTATTGAGGTTGGGCTAATGATGAGATGATAAAGAAACGGAGAAACCCGATTATTGGTTTCAAACTGGATTTATTACCCACCTATTGAGATGATCTCGAAATAGGATTAAACTGGGAGACCAGGCTTAGTTGCCATCAAGGGGAAAAAGTCACAAAGTTAAAAAGAAAAGCTTCGTGCGCTCGATAGATTAATATTTAAGGTCGATCAATTTAACAATGAGATAACTCTTTGAGAAATAAGACATGCCAGTCATATTTATTTTTACCCCTCATAACTCGACATATGTGATCTTCAATACTATAAACATATGCCACCCTCTTAAGAGCTGATCCTCTCTTAAAATTCCAATGCATTACTCGAGGTACAAGAAATTATCATACATGTCTGTGACAACAGATTGACTTCAACAAATTGTACGACAGCGGTATCTTGCTTATAGGTTATTATTTGCACCTTGCGTAACAAAGACTATACTGTTGCATACTTACATTGTTTGGCGGGGTAGCGCTCTGGGGCCCAGGCCACGGAAATGTCTGGAGTGAAAGACAAAAATAGTAAGCAATTTGATTTTTTAAATATATCGCAGCACGCAAAATGAGTTGTGGATAGGTATTATACTTTCAAAAGAAAACTGCATCTAGTGCAAGTCGGAGGCATTTTACTGTTCTAATGTAATCTGTCTACAAAATGCATAATTTTTATTAGTGTATTAACTTCGAATCGTGCAGTGCAATTTACTCTTCAATTTCTCATTCATTTGAAGTCAAGAACTTGTAAAACTCTAAAAGCAAGGAGAGCTGTTTTTTTTAATCACTCGATCGAGTTTTCGCTTAAAACTTTTGCTTTCGTCAAATCGTATGGAAAAATAAAGTATTTCGTCATCGTCACTTCTGTCGTATTTTCATTTGAATAATTACCTATATTCTCTCTATAATATCTGATTATTAATTATAATCAGATTTCCTGCCATTATTAGGCTATATTAAAGGCTTTTCTTATGAAAAGTACCAACCTTGTCCGGGGTTACTATCCTGGACAAGGTTACCTACGTATAAACCTAAAGCAAATAAAATTATGTATTTAAATATAAATAAATGGTCTTACCTGGTGTCTCGTACGGAACCTCAGCTGTAAAACCATAAATAACTTTCATTTATAAGATTTGCAAGAACTCATAAGGAAGAACCTAGTTACTTATTCTGGGTTAATTTGAATTGGAGTTTACAATAAATGAAATAAGCCTGTTATTAGTTCAACCTAGATATGAGCGCCTAGATATAGAGACTGATCGGCTCAACTTCAGGTTCCGTTTGGTACGGCACCTTTAGAACAGTCAGTGCAAGATGGGTGCGAAAATGCTAACACTACTTTAAAACAGGCATATAGTGGTAGGTGCCATACAACGGCGGTTTCTCATTCAGAATTTAAAATCAACAATCTGTAAAACTCTAATAGCAATAATAGGTGTTTCTACTGAGTACTCCGCACTCTTAATTCAGAAACTATAGATAAGTTCGACATGCTACCAAAAAGAAAATACCTAACGCAAAAAGATAATTTGAATATAAACAAATGGTCTTACCGGGTCTCCCGTATGAAGGCCTGCCGAAAGATGGGAAGGCTGTAAAAACATAAATAATTCCTATTAGTAAGATTCTTAGGAATTTTAAGGAACAACCTAGTAACTTATCCTGCGATAATTTGAATTAGAGTTTGTAATAAATGAAATATTAATGTAAATCTGTAATTGGTTTACCGCAGGGCACAGGTCTCTTTTCAATCAGGGAGCATAAGTATTCATTGAACTAAATCCTCTACGAGAAACTGCGATTAAGATTAATGGTTATTTAAATATTTATTTATTTGCATATAAATAAATGATCTTACCGGGTCTCCCGTATGAAGGTCTGCCGAAAGCTGGGTCAACTGTAAAACCATAAATAATTATTATTTATTTATTTGCATATACATATTTATTTATTTGCATATAAATAAATGATCTTACCGGGTCTCCCGTATGAAGGTCTGCCGAAAGCTGGGTCAACTGTAAAACCATAAATAATTCTTATTAGTAACACCCCTAAGAATCTTAAGAAAGAACCTAGTAAGTTTTCGTGAGATCTTTGTATTGAAGCTTATAATAAATTAAATTATAACCAGCCCGTTATTGGTTCTCTTATGTATTTAAGGTTTTTGTAAGTATGTATTTATTATTTTTTTGGTATATTAAATACTCCTTGTTCCACTTGCTGTCACAAATTAGATTCTATTATTAGTAGAGGCGAGCGAAGTGCGAGTTTAAACATATTCGATCGATCGCGTTACCTCTTAAAAATTTTGATTTCATCTAATCGTATGGGAAAATAAAGTATTTGCATTAACAAGTCAAGTATGTTTAGAAAATAATGTACACACGATATTTGAAAGAAAAAGAAATTGAATTAGACACTTATGCGATAATAACTAACTCTAAATATATGTAATTATACAATAGAAAGTCGTGTTAGTTACACGTTACTATTTAAAACTCAAGAACGGCTGAACCGATTTGGCTGATAATTAGTGGGGAGGTAGCTCAGAACCAGGAAATGAGCATAGGATAGCTTTTATCCCGGAAATCTCACGGGAATGGGAACAATGCGGGTAAAACAGGAGCGAAGCCGCGGGGGACAGCTAGTCTGTTTATAAATTACCTAAAACCAGGATCCCTGTCATTATTTTACCTTTTATTGAAAATTAATTTCTTTCAACGAACTAATCTTTAGAGGCTTTATTATCAGCAGTACCAACCTTGTTGTAGGCCAGTCAAGTCATCTATCAGCACTGAAAATAATGTTCCATATTACTTTATTTATACATTCACTCAAAAAAAATGATTAGAAAAAAAAAACGAAAGCGAATAGATACAAAATTGTTATTATAACACTATAGATTTCTTATATACTTTATAAAGAACTCTTAGGGCCTCTATCACCACCCATGAGTAAAGTATCGAGTAGACTAATCGCCAGTTAAAGTCACCCGTAACTACACGTGTCAATTTCACGACGTTCGAGTAGCACTAATCATATGATTAAACTGACCAGTAACTTACTTGCCACGTCGTCTGCCAATTAGCGTGTTTACTTGACAGTTAAATTAAATCACAGAGTTTAGATTAATGAACATTTGTCTACCTGTTGTCTAAAAATGGATTTAATTGATTTCATTGATAATCAATTGGATGAATTAGAATTTTCTACGCTGCAACGGATGCCGAAGATTCGTGTATTTAAATTCCGTTTTGATTATTTTACGGACTTAGATGAAACTGATTTTTTCGCTAGATTTCGTTTATCGAAGGATACAGTGAACCAAGTGCATAACTTAATAAAACATAAAATAACTCCTAAAAGGCAAAGGCGAGTATATTTTTTTCATTATTAAAAAAAAATGAATTGATTTTACTTATAATAGATAACCTATCAAATCATAATTATTAATTCCTTCTATACCTTGGACGTAAAGATTGAATACGATGTTCTGTCAGTAACCTACACCAGTAGGTACTAGGTACTTAACTAACAAACGAAAAATATGGTCAGTGGGTCGTCTTAGGATTTCAACAAAAATCAAATCAAGCGAATGCGCTTGATTTCAGAAATCAAGCGGTTTCAACAAAAACAAGCCTACTATTAGCATCACTTTGTTTATTTTCTAACACAGTTTGGTATTTCGGTACAAGTGATACCAAAGTGTCTCTCTCATGTAATGAAAAGTTTGCACTTCTATCTCTTTTAACTTTACCCATGATAATTTATTAAAAAAATTAAAACCACATGCAATAATTTCCTAACCAAAAACACAACAAACAATACACGAAATGAAATGACAAATGACAGCTAACCTGCCATTGACGTTTGACGAGTAAGGTTGAAGTAAAATTGAACGAATGTAACGTATGACTTGTTACGTTATTCACTTAACCGATAAGTTGTTACTCGAAGCTTTATTTTCACTTGTGAAATTGACAGAAGATACTCGTAAGTTTTACTTGGCGATTAACGTTAATTGGGAAGTAACTAATCAACGCTTTACTTGGAGATGGTGAAAGAGGCCCTTAGAATAATGAGAACTATATCTGCATTTTTTATGTTAGGCTCGAAAGTTTCGGATATTTAGACGGAAATGTATAAAAAACTCTTTGTTTTAAAATTATTTAAAAAAAAAGCCGTCACAAAAAGCCCTTTCGTTTGATATGTCACACGCTACAGTTAAAAAACTCTCGTTTGAAATGTTCTAGTTTTACCCGCAAACATCCGAGACATCCGAGTCATCCAATTAGGATTCCGTTTTTTACGGATATTCGGAACCTTAAAAATACTGTAAATCTTAGGACATTAGCCGAACAAAATATAAAATGTGTATTGATTCGGACCGGTCATGTCGTTCAACAAATACTGCCCGCTTAGGTGTGTAACTGCCTCCTTAGAGGATGTCTTTTGAGACTGTCACGAATAGTAGGTAGGTACCAACCTTGTCCGGGGTTGTTCTCTACAACATGCACTGGAAAAAAAAGAAAAGTGATAATAAAAACTAAAATTTCGCGGGAATCGCTAACTGTCACTAGCAAATATTGAACTGATCTTCTAATTGTATTGCAAGTGTAGTCAGGCACACTAATTTTATTCCTAGAGGCTCATTTAGCTAGGACACTTAATGCTTGAGTGTGTATTTTGAATTTTGATACCTGGTAATTAATTGCTGTAAAATGAAACTAATCTTTAAAGGTCTTTTTCCGACTATGAACAAGGTCGGTACTATTACCGACCTTGTTCGGGGTTCTCTACCACATGCACTGAAAATAATACGAAACATGATGATTAATGCAAAGCTGTACATAACAGTCGTTGGCTACGGTATGTATGTTCAACAAACTAAACTATAAGATCGAACTAAAATAGTATTCACTAGCTGTGTTAAGAAGTGATTTGCGTGTGCACTAGTTAAGTATTTATCATTTAAAAACATGTGATGTAACTAAACAACGGCCTGTTTTTGAATTTCATTTTAGAATTCGAGGACTTGTCAAGCAATAACAAGTAGGTACACCTTTGAAAAGTTTCCGAATTAAAAGTAAAGTTTGTCAAGTACATACTTAATTTGAAATTGCTAATTATGTACTAAACTAAATAGCTATCTATACTAATCTTATAAAGTGGTAACATTTGTTAGTAAGTTTGTATGTAGGGGGTAATCTCAGGAACTACTGGTCCGATTTGAAAAATTCTCAGTGTTAGATAGCCCATGTATCGAGGAAGGATATAGGCTACATTTCATTCACGCTAAGACTAAAAGGAGCCGAGCATTAACGGAAAATGTGACGCAGACGAAGTTGCGTGGGTCAGCTAGTCTAGATAAGACACTTAAATGTCAATTAATTTGCATTAAGATTGTTTCTATAGGGATTGGTGTATTTTACCACTATTATGGCTAGGTCTTAGGTATATTTTAGCTTAGAAGTTCTCACCAGCACTCCCATCACTGCCGTCATTGTTGTTGACAAAGTTCACTAGAAACAATAAGATGAACTGTATAAGTTACGTAGGATGAAACGGCTACTCGAGAGGCTCAATAAGACATGTGTCATTATATAAGAGACCATCTCCACGAGCGAGAGAATCGCTTCGATATTATTATCATGCCACTTATTTCTATAACAAATGCATGAACGTGTGAACACTTATTTCTATAACAAATGTGAACACGGCGAGATTATCGTGGCGATTCGTCAACTCGCGGCGATTCTCTCGCTCGTGGAGATGGCCTCTGAGCGGTAGCGTGGCGAAAGCGATTTTTCGAAACGTAAAAATGTATAGAATTGTCAAACTCTGTCAAAAAATCACGTGATCAATCCCATTATTTTGAATGTCGACAATCGCATTCGCCAATAGAATGGCGCTTTGTGTAGCTGTAGAGGCATAAGCACATTTATTGAGCATTCAAGTTTAAAGTGAGACCGATAATTCGTTTTGTAATAAGCAGTGCTATTCTGTAACAACATTTTCGTGTCTCGACAGCGGAATCCGAGGTGAGTATCAAATTCGTATAAATATAAGACCTTATGGTGTGTGAAATAAAGTTCTATTTGTAAGCTTAGTCACTCAGGTGAAGTCGATATCGAAATGGTTATTTACAGAATAGACTAGCAGGCAAGTCCTTATTTGCCTTATACATGGTATAAAGTTTAACAATACAGAATATGTATCAATTGCAAGCAAAATAATGATTAGTTAATTGTTGTTTAATGTCATAAAACATATTCTCTTTCAGCAATTTCAAAAATCTATTCTAATGAGTTAATACTATACTTATAACAATTTTATTTCTTTTGGAATTTAGTTAACCGACTTCCCAAAAAGGAAGAGGTTCTCAATTCGGTTGTATTTTTTTTATATTTGTTACCTCATAACTCCGTCAATTATGAACCGATTTGAAAAATTCTTGTTTTATGTCTTATTATACTTGCATATTGGTCCCATTTAAATGTTATCAAAATCGGTTACGAAGTTTGGATTTTCGACATCGAAATAGCTGGAATTCGTTTACTTGGATGATGGTTTTTTGTCATCCAAGTAATCGAAATTGCATATTTTGCTTTCAAAATATGTACCCCACACCTAACAACACCACTGTGTTGTTTGGTGACCTGTACCACTAAAAAGTGAAAAATAAAAAACTTTTTACAAACAAATACAACTAAAATCCTAGTAAAAAAAATACCACTACAAAGTAAAAAATAACTTTAATTTCGAATGTCGGTGTCAAAATACGAAGAAACTAACAAAAACACCGACTTCCGAATTTAAAGATATTTTTTACTTTGTAGTGTTTTATTTTATTTGTTATAAATGTGTACTTATACTCATGACTAGGATTTAGACATTTGTGCTATAATTACTAACTCTAAATCTGTTTATAAATTACCTAAAACCCGGATCACTGTCATTATAACCCTTCGAAAATTAAATTTTTACTTCCAACGAACTAATCTGTAGAGGCTTTATTATGAGAAGTACCAACCTTGTTCTGGGTCAGTCAAGTCATCTATCAGCACTGAAAATAATTTTTCCATATTACTTTATTTATTCATTCACACATACAAATAACAAAAAAAAAAATAGAAACGAAAGCTATCAAAATTAGTCACATTTTAGGTCACTCAGAGACTACCTATACTCAAAAACGGTTTACTCATGATAAGCTTAAAATATATTGTCATAATTTTCATCGTTTTTCAGCTGAGATGCATTTCTCTCAAAAAACTGGCCAAGTGCGTGTTGGACTCGCGTGCAAAGGGTTCTGAACCAATATTTTTTTAACATGTTATTTAACAACAGAGACTTCTCACAGGTATAGTAGTTTCGGAGAAAGGGGGCGGGAGGTATGGTAATTTTTGATCTAATTTCTTGAATAACTTCCAAATAATTTATTTTAAAATTAGGAAATAAATATAATAACCCTCACAGCAAAGCCCTTTAATTTGATATGTCACATAATACAGTTTAAAACTATTTTTTAATTACCTAGTTTGACCCCCAAAAATGACCCCATTCTAAAAACTATGTATTTACGTAACGCATCCGTGACTTTACAAAGTATGCTTCCCGTGAGAATCACACCCACGACCACAAGGTAGGTACATCGGTCATAAAGCAAGCACCTAAACCACTCGACCACGGAAGCAGTTAAAAACAAAATGTGTATTGATTTGGGCCGGTTTGGTCGTTCATCAAATACTGCCGAATTGATTTCCTGGCCCGCTTAGCTGTGTAACTACACCTTGGAGTCTGTGACGTATGTAGGTAGGTACCAACCTTGTTCGGGGTTGTTCTCTACAACATGCACTGAAAAAAAAAGAAAAGTGATAATAAAAACTAAATTACTTTCAGATTCACTAATTGTCACTAGAATATATTGAAATGATCTTCTAATTGCATTGCACGTGTAGGCAGGCACACTAATTTTATTCCTAGAGGCTCATTTAAGTAGGTCACTTATTAATGTTTGAGTGTGTGCTAGCTAACAAGTGATAAATATTTTTTTTTGTCATATATTAATTACTTTGCATACTATTATATAGATTATTTTAAACTTTCATGGTCACTAACATTAGAATAGTAACTTACACCATGCGCCATGATCACGGAGTTATTCCGTGATCATCAGATTATTCAGAAGCGTCATGCTTAGATTAAAAACTATTTTGACAAATTTTAAGTCATCAGCAAACATAAAAATTTGGCAGTGGCGGAAGCAGTTCGGAATGTCATTTATAAAGAAGTTAAATAAAACCGGCCCCAGGCACGCCCGAGGATATGTGTCTGACGGTTGAAAGCCATTGACTACAACAAAGAAAGTTCTTTTCTGAAGATACGAACTCAACCATGAGAGCAAAGTTCCTGCGATACTATATTTTCTAGTCCGCCCATGTACCACTATTGTACATAAAGTCTAAATAAATGAATATTTTCTTAATTTGTCAGTGAGAATTGATGTGAAACTCGATCGAACGCTTTGCTGAAATCTGTATATTTATAACATTAGCTTGATGGCCCTATTGCTGTCGCTAACAACTCAGTAAAAAGATTGGTATTTGTGGAACGAGACTAAACCATGTTGTCCCTCACTTAAGTAAATTTTAAGATGATTTTGAATATAAGGTCAGATCAAAGACTCAAAGATTTTACCTTGGGTTGAAAAAATTGAAATGGGTTTATAGTTTGAAACAAAGTCCTCGTTGTAAGATTTATGGATGGGGACGACCTTTGCATCCTTCCACTTCAAAGGGCAGACTCCACTAGACAAAGATTTATTAAAAATAAGCAACAGAGGCATAACCAGCTCACTTGCACACTCATAATATGAATATCAGTGGTATACCATCTGGACCAGCAACTTTGTTGTAGTACTTAGTTTTTTGTATAACGATTCGCTATCAATGACTGGGTTGTTAATTTACTATTATGGCTAGGTCTTAGGTATATTTCAGGTTAGAAGTTTGCTCACCAGCACTCCCATCACTGCCATCGTTGTTGTTGACAAAGTTCACTAGAAACAATAACATGAACTGTTTAAGTTAGCACAGCATGAAACGACTACATACATATACACGCTCAATAAGACATATGGCATTATATAAGAGACCATCTCCACGAGCGAGAGAATCGCGACGATATATTATCGAGCCACTTATTTCTATAACAAATCCTTGAACGTGTCTCCACACGGCGAGATTATCGCGGCGATTCGACGAGACAAGAAAAGTCAACTCGCGGCGATTTTCTCGGTCGCGGCCATGGCTTCTTAGCGGTAGCGTGACGAACGCAATTTTCGAAACGTCAAGAATGTATGGGCTGTCAAAAAGTCACGTGATCAATCATCTATAATTTTGAATTTCGACAATCGCATTCGCCAATCGAATGGCTCTTTGTGTAGCTGGGCTTCAGTCCATTTTTGAGCATTAGATTTTTAAACGAATGAAAATAACAGAAACTATAAAAGATAAGGAGCTCTATTTAAGTGGGGAACAAGCCCCGCAACGCAAATAGAGCTCCTTATCTTTTATACTTACTTGTATTTGAAATAGCTTACTAGGGACCGTTCAAGTATTGGATACTTAAGCAGAATTTTAGTATTTTTCCCCCATTTCTGTTATTTTACTTAATTTTACTTAACCTTAAAACCAACTAACCTGCAATTTTATGTCAAATCAAAATCTACTAGATTTGAAAACAAGAAAGTTACTAAGTATTGCTGAAGTAATCACCATTTAAACCCCTCCCCGTCCACATGTCATTGGTGAAACTAACATTCAATACCTTTTATTGTTGAGGAATCCATCAGGAGACCCATACAAGTCAAAGTTCTTAATACTACTTATATACTTAACTCACCTTGCCCAGACTGCGAATTGTCGTCGACGACACTCACTGCAAATAATACGTAAGCGCATATTAGTAAAGCGTTTTCATTGTCGTGTGTGTGGTCTTGCGGATTCAAGTGAGTTTTCTAACGTACTCGATCGCGTTAACGTTAACGTTCGCTTAAATCAAAGTGTATAGAAAAAAAAGGGTAATCCGTTATTCTAACCAGGCGGCGCCTATTCAGTCTCAATACAAATCAGTATTTACGCTAAAGCGGTCGAGACCGTTAAAAAAGTTCGACACTATGCCCTCAAGCCTATAGAATGAAGCAGAAGTAGGAAAACCATTACACGAATGAGCATGGATGTAGGTACAATTAAGGATATTGATTAGCTTCTGGACAAAGTAAAATCCAGTCCTTGGATCACGGGAAGTGTCAAGCAGCCGTTTGGAGATTTCTTTGAAATACTTGTAAACATTGAACTAACCTCACCAAATTACGGACAACACTCAATTTATCGCACGTCCATTCAAATACATTCGCAGTCTAAATTATATTTATTTACTTACAACCTAGTTTCAGAGTTTCTAAACCACCTCAAGAGCTTCTGGCACGGTTCATTTGACACCGCCATTTGGAGGCCGGGACCACCGGCTTGTAAGCGCCTTCCAAAGTACGGAATCATCTTTTTATCAGACAATCAATCGATTCAAGTTTGCAATGTCCTAGCCAAACTGGAAAACAACTTTGCAAAGTATGCTTCCCGTGGGTATCGAACCCTCGACTACCGGATCACAAGGCAGACGCCTAGACCACTCGACCACAGAGTCAGTTATATTAAAGGCAAACTAAATTGATAAAACTCAGTGCTCTATTACTAAACCACTCGACCACAGAGGCAGTTATATTAAAGGCAAACTAAATTGATAAAACTCAGTGCTCTATTACTGAACCACTCGACTACAGAGGCAGTTATATTAAAGGAAAACTAAATTGATAAAACTCAGTGCTCTATTACTAGACCACTCGACCACAGAGGCAGTTATATTAAAGGCAAACTAAATTGATAAAACTCCGTGCTCCATTACTGAACTACTCGACTACAGAGGCAGTGATATTAAAGGCAAACTAAATTGATAAAATTCAATGCTCTATTACTGAACCACTCGACTACAGAGGCAGTTATATTAAAGGAAAACTAAATTGATAAAACTCAGTGCTCTATTACTAGACCACTCGACCACAGAGGCAGTTATATTAAAGGCAAACTAAATTGATAAAACTCAGTACTCTATTACTAGACCACTCGGCCACAGAGGCAGTTATATTAAAGGCAAACTAAATTGATAAAATTCAATGCTCTATTACTAGACCACTCGACCACAGAGGTAGTTATATTAAAGGCAAACTAAATTGATAAAACTCAGTGCTCTATTACTAGACCACTCGACCACAGAGGCAGTTATATTAAAGGCAAACTAAATTGATAAAACTCAGTGCTCTATTACTAAACCACTCGACCACAGAGGCAGTTTTATTAAAGGCAAACTAAATTGATAAAACTCCGTGCTCCATTACTGAACTACTCGACTACAGAGGCAGTGATATTAAAGGCAAACTAAATTGATAAAATTCAATGCTCTATTACTAGACCACTCGGCCACAGAGGCAGTTATATTAAAGGCAAACTAAATTGATAAAATTCAATGCTCTATTACTAGACCACTCGACCACAGAGGCAGTTATATTAAAGGCAAACTAAATTGATAAAACTCAGTGCTCTATTACTAGACCACTCGACCACAGAGGCAGTTATATTAAAGGCAAACTAAATTGATAAAACTCAGTGCTTTATTACTAGACCACTCGACCACAGAGGCAGTTATATTAAAGGCAAACTAAATTGATAAAATTCAATGCTCTATTACTAGACCACTCGACCACAGAGGCAGTTATATAAGAGGCAAACTAAATTGATAAAACTCAGTGCTCTATTACTAGACCACTCGACCACAGAGGCAGTTATATTAAAGGCAAACTAAATTGATAAAACTCAGTGCTCTATTACTAAACCACTCGACCACAGAGGCAGTTATATTAAAGGTAAAATAAATTGATAAAACTCCGTGCTCCATTACTGAACCACTCGACTACAGAGGCAGTGATATTAAAGGCAAACTAAATTGATAAAATTCCGTGCTCTATTACTGAACCACTCGACTACAGAGGTAGTTATATTAAAGGCAAACTAAATTGATAAAACTCAGTGCTCCATTACTAAACCACTCAACCACAGAGGCAGTTATATTAAAGGCAAACTAAATTGATAAAACTCAGTGCTCTATTACTAAATCACTCAACCACATAGGCAGTTATATTAAAGGCAAACTAAATTGATAAAACTCAGTGCTCTATTACTAAACCACTCAACCACAGAGGCAGTTATATTAAAGAAAAACTAAATTGATAAAACTCAGTGCTCTATTACTAGACCACTCGACCACAGAGGCAGTTATATTAAAGGCAAACTAAATTGATAAAAAACTTCCGAAATTAAAAGTAATTTTTTACTTTGTAGTGTTTTGTTTGGAAGTCGGTTGTATTTTTTTGTAAAAAGTTTGTCCACAGTTTGTATAACACCACTGCAAAATCGCAGAAAAGCGAAATACGCAATTTCGATTACTTGGATGACATAAAACCATCATCCAAGTAGACGAATTCCAGCTATTTCGATTTTAAATCCAAAGTTCGTAACCGATTTTCATAAAATTTAAATGGGACCAATCTGCAAGTAATCCTTTCAGATAAAACAAGAATTTTTCAAATCGGTTCATAATTGTAGGAGTTATGAGGTAACAAACATAAAAAATACAACCGGATTGAGTACCTCCTCCTTTTTGGGAGTCGGTTAAAAAAAAATACAACTGAATTGAGAACCTCCTCCTTTTTGGGAGTCGGTTAAAAACTCAGTGCTCTATTATTAAAACTAATAATATCCTTTAGCAAACCTTGCGGGAAAGCAGCGGCCAAGGCGAACAGCGCCAATGCGAAGAAGACCTGGAACACAATGAATACCTTCATTGTAGCACTGATTCACCAGACTGATGAAACTGTGAATAAAATATTATGTATTCCCAAATATTGACAGTTTAGTGATACGGTCCTTATTTATCTTACCGATAAGATTAGTAGGTATGTGGGTAAGTAGCTAATGTTAATCCTCAGACTTAACCTGATCACCTGAGTTTTTTATTAGCCTAAGCTAGTTAATATAATTGAGTTGATCTATAGGTAGGTACATACTTTACGGGTATCACACCAGCCATGATGCTGCTACTCCTGGTCAGGTATTAGTTACATGAGGTAGTTAACGGGAAAAAATGAGATAACGGAAAAATTAAATGTGCCTGTTGACCGGACGAGATAGACTCAAGATTAAAAGCATTTATTTCAAACTAGCTGACCCGCGCAACTTCGTCTGCGTCACATTTTCCATTAATGTTCCGCTCCTATTAATCTTAGCGTGATGATGCTGGGCTATCTTACACTGAAATAATTACCTGAGATTACCGCGTTCAAGCAAACAAACTTATCAGTTTTATAATATTAGTTTCAAATAAGCTATTTACTGGCACTTTTGAAATGTCAAGGTCGGTCAGTCAAAGACATGAAGCTATTTGCACGTTCCAAAGCGTAGATCTCTATGGAGAAGAACGCACAAGAAACTCCACGGACACTCTATTAAATAACATTTTATAAAATTTTAAAATATGCTTCTACTTAACACAAAACTCTTGTCAATGACCAATTAATAAAAGATAATATAACAAACAATTTAGTTCATACTACAAGACAGCCATTATTGTAGAGAAAGGAAACATAAATTACCTATAATTATTTGAGTATGAGAGTACATACATACAAAAACAAAACGAACAATAGTGTGAGCATCTCTTCCAGACATGAAAACCTAACTAGTGGATACCAGCGGCTGTGACTATGGAGCAGGACCCGATTTAGCCAAGCCAATGCTTGCTTTTATAATATGCTTTACTACATAGTGAGCGTTTTATGCATGCTTTATATGTATGGTAATCTAAGGCAGCACGGACTATTTTTGATGCATTACTAAAAAGTTCGTATTTTCAGCTAGCGCCAGGTATTCTTAGGTCGATTCCCGTACCACTATGTTTCATGAAATAATTATCACCGTATACATTATTCTTCATCTAAATTTATGCCCGATAGTGGTATTTTAGGTATGTAACCAACGAATCTCTGATGTCAAGGACTTTTGCTGAATAAGTCCTAATATCACCCGATATTTGAATCACAATAATTATGTAAATATCTGCCTTCACACATGTGTTCTTCGTTTTGTCTGACGGGCTGTTTGTATATCCACATGTACAATTTGATTCAGCGCTCATTGTTTGAACACAAAAGTATCAATTTCGTTTAGTCATTGTTATTTTTTTAAATTTTGTGAAGAGTTAAGCAGCAAGGTGCAAATAGTTAAAATACCTTCAGGGTTCTATAATAATTACCTATGTAATTTCATTGATATACCAAGAAGCTAATACTACAAGGGTAGTATTTAAACACAAATCAAAAAATATCCTTATTGTATGCAATAAGATTCCGAATTCCCATTAAAATTACTGATTGCACAGCAAAATATTCAACTCAAAATATCACTAAACACACTACAATTTATTTTCGCAGCGTACAGCGATTTTTCCTAAAGCTAAAGCTTTTTCATCAATACACAGCTAATAATCTTAATGCACATTATACATGTTAACTCTTTTTCTTTTAAATATAGCTTCTATTTTTATATTAAGTATTTACAGCAGTTTTTCTAAATACGGTCCTAAATTTGCTTCAAAATCAATACTAATAAAGGCGTCGTGGACGGAGCCCCGCTTCGTGGGGTCCTACTTCTGGGTGCTTTGAAAAAAAATAACCCTTTCAGACCCTGCCATCCCCTTCTAACCTGTCCGAGTCGAGGTGCCCTAAGTCCCGAGCTCGCTTCGCTCGCTAGTTATTTTGCTATGAAATATGGAAAATTTGCTGTGCAGTCAGTATTTATGCTATGTATGTCGTATTTTTGTACAAAAATAAATTGAATTGTATTGCATTATGAGGAAAAAAGTAATGTCATATTGATGTATAATTTCGAATTATCTGCAGTTTGAGTTTTGTTAAACATTTATTTTATCTGTAGTGAAGTAAGTTATTTGATGTAAAAAATAATATAAATGATGAGTATGTATTGATAGGCGATTATTTATTTTATATGCAATTTATAATATTCCATAGTACAATAAAAAAGAAACTAAAATCACTCACCGAAAATGTCCTCATTTTGTTTAATAATATAATATAACTCAGATGATGAGAGAACTATAAGACCAGCCGGGTTTATGGCATTTTTTTTTCGAGTAGTGTCTTTTATACCGCGACCTAAGGTAAATATTTGCGAGCACTGTTTCGTCAACATATTTGTCGAGTTTCGGTACTCATTTACATTTAGTACGGTAAAATGTGTTCCTGTACAAATTCCTATAATTTCATGTCATTGTTCATCTGTGCAAATGATGAATTAACTTTGTTATTTTCACAGGTTATTTCCTTGTTGTCAAACGAAAAGCGCCTATATTCCCACATTGTTAGGTTTAGAGTTAAAGATGCAGCGCAATTATTATTTTGCACGTATTTTAATAATTAAAAATAGTAACTTTTATATACCGACCTACTATACTTTCCAACATTTCCGGAAAAAAGAGAGCAGCTAATTACACGCCTTTTTCGAAAAGAAAGGATATAAGCAATATCTGTTAGTAGGTAGGTATATTTAGGTACTGTCTGTATTTTCCATATTATGTCACCGGGTAATTGCAAAATACGTAAGACTACAAAATATTTTAAGAGATTGTAAACATTCGATAAATTATCATCTGAACATTTCGAAAACTTTTAACGTATATTAATTTGACAGTCTATAATCTCTCGAAGTCATTCCGAGATTTTGTGGACTGACATAAAATGTCGACCAATCAGAGCACAAGTCTACAATTTATCTATTTTAGTGTGATAGTCAAACTGTAAACTTGGCCCCTTATTGGTCCTTGTTGGTGTGAGCTCACGTGTAAGCCATAGAGTTACGAATTGAATGGAGTCGATTTCATTTTCCCGAAATAAAAAAGACGACAATAACTTTTTTACTATTTGGGATGTTGTTTTTTTGGTCATAATAAGGTTTTGTCTGTGCTATTATGGACAAAGTTATGATGACGAACAACTACCGGAAATACATTGTGAAGGACGGTACGGTTGACATATGTCGGGCATGTCACCGACCCGGGGAATCCATCCGCCACATCATATCTGGTTCTTCTAGTCTGGCTAACGGAGACAACTTGCACAGGCACAACCTTGTAGCCAGGATTATCCACCAGAAGCTTGCTCTGAAATACAATCTTGTGGAGTCGGAATTACCGTACTATAGGTATGTGCCCGATCCAGGTGTCGAAAGTGACAATTGCACATTGTATTGGGATCGGTCTATCATCACTGACGTCCTGTCAGTGATTATGGACAGGCTTATTGTTGCCAATAAGCCTGACATAATAGGGCTTGCGAGGTTGTCAACATGCTGGATGTGAACACAAGTCCTTGTGCCGATAGTTGGAGGTTCTCGTTGGGAAGTAGGACCAAGGGCTTGATCCAGAAGCAGTACTCCCGGACACAACGCGTATAATGAGGAGGTTCCTGTCTCGGGAGCCCTGACTACCGGTAGCTTGGACCCTGTTCCCGATACCGAAAAGCAGACACTGATTCGCACAGCCGAAACTACTAGTCGTCAAAAGCTGAAAGCATTCCATAGAGGTGCACGAAGAGAGGATCTCCCGAAATTCGTACGGGAACGGGAAAATACGGGATTATTCAATAAAATCAACTGTAGGTAGCTTTTCTATCCAACCCTGTTATAAATTTGATACTAGGTACCTACTTAAAAATATAGACTGTAGACAGAATATTTGAAGACCTGGTTTCAAAGTAGGTATGTACCAACAAAATTCTGTTTTTCCCTAACTATTTACACTAGCAAAGACGTCAGCCTTTTAAATTCGAGTGAATTTAGCTCGGCGACCTGTGTTTGTGCCATCTACATGCAAATAATTGCTCTTTGTCTGAGAAAAGTGTTCTTAGCTGAAACAACAGAGCATTGTTGTTTTTCGTAAAAACACAATGTTATTTTCATAACATCCTACCCTACTAATCCTATCCTACTAATTCCTACTATGTATAATACTAGCTGACTCGGCAAACGTAGTTTGGCCATTAAAAAAATTGCCTACGACCTATCTCAAACCTACCAAATATATAAAATCGGTCAAGCTGTTGTGGAGGAGTTCGATGACAAATACTATGACTAGATTGGACATATTTTATTAAGATTATAAACGCGAAAGTTTGTGAGGACGAACGCCTGAAAGGATTTTCATGAAATTTGGCTCAGAGGTAGATTATTGTCTGGAATGGAATAACACATCTATATTTCTATACGACACGGTTGGCGCAGTGGTTGAGCGATTGACTGCTGCGTAGCATGTCGCGGGTTCGATTCCCGCACGGAACAAATATTTGTACGACCTACATGTATTTGTTCCGAGTCTGGGTGTTTTTATATCTATAATATGTATGTATTTACAAAAAAAAATGTATATTTAGTAGTAAAAATGTATATAGGTAAGTAGTTTATCAGCCATCTCGTTACCATAACACAAGCATTAGGTTGCTTAGCTTGGGACTATATGGCGTTGTGCGAAATGTCCAAGGATATTATTATTATCCTTTATTCATTTTCTTTACGTATTTTCTACATTTTTAAATATTTTTAAAAAATACAAAAAGGAAAACAAAAACATTTAAAAATATAAAAAAACAGTAGCCCACCGGTATAGGGAACAGGGTCCAAGCTACCGGCGGTCAGGGCTCCAGAGAGAGGAACCTCCTACCAATGCGAGCCGTGTCAAGAAGTACCGCTGAATCAAGCCCTTGACCCAGCTACCCAACGAGAGCCTCCTGAGGTGTTGGTCGAGGCTCTTGGCTATTAAGCCGTTGGCTGTAATAACTATCGGTACAATGATTGCAGAGTCCACTTCCCACATGTCGACAACCTCGCGAGCCAAGTCAATATACTTGATTTGTTTATCTTTCTCGGCTTTCACGAGGTTCTCGTCATGCGGGACGGTAATGTCTACAATCATTGCACGCCTCACTATTCGGTCCACCACCACTATATCAGGCTTATTGGCAACAATAGTCCTGTCAGTGATGATGGACCGATCCCAGTACAATGTGATATCGCCATTATCGAGAACTGGGTCGGGCGCATATCTGTAGTACACCTTGCGCACCTCCGACTGCACAAGAGAGTATTTCAGAGCAAGTTGCTGATGGATAATCCTGGCTACAAGGTTGTGTCTATGCAAGTATTCTCCGTTAGCTAGACGAGAACAACCAGAGATAATGTGGCGAATTGATTCTCCCGGACGGTGACATGCCCGACATATGTCGACCGTGCCGTCCTTCACAATAAATCTCCGGTAGTTATTCGTCATGATAACTTCGTCCATAATTGCACAGACAAAACCTTCGGTTTCTCCGAAAAGATCACCGAAACGCAGCCAGGCTACGGACGCTAGTGTAGATCAACTAGCGTCCGTAGCCTGGCTGCTGACCCATATAGGGCCCGGAAAAAGCGTCCGTGAAGCTCCTTACTCTGCCATACCGCCCTGCGATCGTTAGTGTCAAGCACCGCAGGTTTGCGCCAGTTCTCATTTGCCAAGGAGAGCGGGGTGAGTCCCTTGTCCACCGCTACTACATCTCGATGCATACCCACGTCGACAGCTAGGAAATATTCCCTGAGACTGCATATCTCGCGATTGTGGAGAGTCTTAGCATTTAAAAAGCCTCGACCTCCACACTTTCGCGGGATATACAGTCTCATTACCGACGACCGTGGGTGATGCATTCGATATGAAGTAAGCAGTGTGCGGACCCGCCTATCCAGGGCGTCAAGTTCAGTTTGAGTCCATTTGAGCACGCCGAAAGAGTACATCAATACCAGCATGACCCAACCGTTGAAGGCGCGCACCTTGTTTCCGCCTGATAGAAAGCTATTGAATACCTTCTTCAGGCGACCAAAGAAGCGCTCTTTCAACGATTGCTTCATGTCAGTAACGTTGATGCCTAACGCTTCCGACATACCCAAATACTTGTAAGATTCAGTTGAAGAGAGGGATCTCAGGTTTATGGAATCCGAGAGTTGAGTTCCCACGGATTCCATAATCTCTCCACGCTTTACATGCATGACTGCACATTTGTCCACACCAAACTCCATCCTGATGGCGTTACTGAAAGTTTCAGTTACCTTCAGTAGCTCCATCAGTTGCAGATTATTGTGGGCAAAGAGTTTCAGATCATCCATGTAAAGGAGGTGAGATATAACCTGACCACCTCTCTTCAACCGATAGCCCAGCCCTGAATTCTCCAACAGTGTGCTAAGAGGATTCAAGGCTAGGCAGAACCAAAGCGGACTCAAACTATCGCCCTGAAATATACCCCGCTCAATCCTTACCGGCTCGCTATTCCCCTGGATATTTCGACATCCAGGATAGCGAAGGACTGTCCTCCATTGCCCCATACACGACATCAGAAGGGTACGTAGCGTTGCATCAATTTTGTACAATTCTAGCACCCTCATGAGCCATGTATGAGGCACCGAGTCATAGGCCTTCTTATAGTCTATCCAGCATGTTGACAGATCCTTTCGGAAACGACGAACCTGTTGGCTAATGGCCATATCAATGAGGAGTAGCTCCTTAGTACCGCGGGACCCATTTTTACATCCATTTTGAGAGGCAGACATGATGTTGTTGTTGTTAACATGACTGTTAATGTTTGCCCTCAAAATGGATGTAAGAACTTTATAGACCGTCGGTAAACACGTGATCGGTCTATAATTTTTAGGTTCCGCAATACTACCTGATTTATGGAGCAGGTGGGTTATTCCTGTAGTTAAGAACTGGGGTAGTGACCCAGACTCTAAGGCAGATTGGAATTGAGACGCCAAGCAAGCGTGCGATCTTGTCAACCATTTAATCCAGAAATTGTGCAGCCCGTCCGGCCCTGGAGATTTCCAGTTAGGCAACGGGCGGACTGCACAAGATACATCTTGGGGGCTGATGGTAATTGCCCCCATTTCTGGTATTGGATTGCACGCGCGCTCGACCTCCCGAGTCCAATCGCCCTCGGTATGACTGACAGGCACCGACCAGATGCTGCGCCAGAATGAACACATGGCGTCATCATCCGGCAGGCGCATATCAGTCACACCTTGATCCGGTCGCTCCCAATCCCTATATACCCACCTTTCATTACTTCGGAATGTGCGATTCTGGGTATACCGCTCCACTCGCCGCCTATACCTCCGAATACGATTTGCCCATGCATACACCTTCTGCTTCAGGAAGTCGATGCGCTCTGTGACACGGGATATATAATCTCGAGGACTGACATCAGTCCCCGAAAATGCCCGTCTCACAAAGCGCATCACTCTAGGGCGAGTGTTGCCCTCCCTGAAGCAGATCAGTTTGCCGATTAGTGCTCTGGCCTCACCGATACGACGCTCGATCCTGCACTGCCAAGCCGGCACGGCTTGTTTTGGTTGTATAGCCCTGTCATCATGAAATTTGACGTGAGCCACACGACAAGCTGCCACAGCCGCGCAGTACATGATCGAATGTGCATCGGTGAGGTTATCACAGTTATCAAAATAGCTTGACAACTGCGAGTCCAGAGCAGCAACCAGCGCCCTATTCTTGTTATGCATGGGCAAACGAGGTAAGCGTGGTCTATGTTCAGGCGACATGTAACCATATTCCCGAATAGCACACTCCAAAGCACTCCTCAATTCGTCATTGCACTGGGTACTTACGTCTGTAACCCTGTCATTACTCTCCTCGTCAGCGTGGCTGGGAATTTGATTGGACTGTGGTGGTGCCACAGTCTGCGACGGCGGAGCAATGACATGGTTACACATTTCAGTTCGGAGGCGATCAAGCACACTGTCATCCAACATACGATTACGCTGGATGACGCGCACCTGATCCGATAATCGTTGGGCCGAAACGTTGACTGCTGGCTCAAGCACCTGAAACAAAGAGAGCATCCGAACACGGTACGCGGTCAGGTTGTTTCCTCCCTCTGTAGCCCCATAGTATGCGCGCATGACATTTTTATTAATGGATTGTGTCCATCGCATGCGCTGCACACTTCCGCCGGGAGCTGGGACCCTGGCAGAGGCCGGTGGGCCTCGAGGTCCTAAGCCGTCCGGCGGCCGGCGTCCTCTTCGCCGACGAACTGGTGTTGGCGTCGTGGGCGGTGAGAAGTACTCGTCACTCGAGCTCGACGCGGCTGCCACGGTGTCACAGCACTCACGGTGGGGCTGGGTACCGGCAGCGGCGAGGCGGAGCTGAGTAACGAGGCCGGAGGTGGTGGGCGTGCTCGACGGGCTGCGGCTCTTGTCAACATAATTTTCTTCGACTTCAAACGTTTTGGTGGTCATTTTTTTTTTTATTATTATTATTATTATTATTATACTATCTATACTAATATTATAAAGCAGAAGGGTTTGTTTGTTTGATTGATTATTTGTTTGTTTGTTTGGTTGAACGCGCTAATCTCAGGAACTACTGGTCCGATTTGAAAAATTCTTACAGTGATAGATAGCCCATTTATCGAGGAAGGCTATAGGCTATATATCATCACGCTAAGACCAATAGGAGCGGAGCAGTAATGAAATTTGTTACGCAGATGACGTTGCACGGGTCAGCTAGTCTATACTAATATAATTATATACCTACTAATTTTATAAAGCAGAAGAGTTTGTTTGTTTGTTTGGTTGAACGCGCTAATCTCAGGAACTACTGGTCCGATTTTAAAAATTGTTTCAGTGTTAGATAGCCCATTTATCGAGGAAGGCTATTGGCTATATATCATCACGCTAAGACCAATAGGAGCGGAGCAGGGGTCAGCTAGTAATAATAATATTATCAAGCAGAAGTGTTTGTTTGTTTGGTTGAACGCGCTTATCTCGAGAGTACTGGTCCGATTTGAAAAATTCTTTCAGTGTTAGATAGCCCATTAATTGAGAAAGGCTATATAACATCACGCTAAGACCAATAGGAGCGGAGCAATAATGAAAAATGTTACGCAGACGACGTTGCACGGGTCAGCTAGTCTATATTACTAATATAATTATATACTAATATTATAAAGCAGAAGAGTTTGTTTGTTTGTTTGGTTGAACGCGCTAATCTCAGGAACTAGGTACTGGTCTGATTTGAAAAATTCTTACAGTGTTAGATAGCCCATTTATCGAGGAAGGCTATAGGCTATATATCATCACGCTAAGACCAATAGGAGCGGAGCAGACATGAAAAATGTTACGCAGACGACGTTGCACGGGTCAGCTAGTAATAATATTATAAAGCAGAAGAGTTTGTTTGTTCGTTTGGTTGAACGCGCTAATCTCGGGAAGTACTGGTCCGATTTGAAAAATTATTTCAGTGTTAGATAGCCCATTAATCGAGAAAGGCTATAGGTTATATATCATCACGCTAAGACTAATAGGAGCGGAGCAGTAATGGAAAATGTGACGCAGACGACGTTGCGCGGGTCAGCTAGTAGGATATATCTTTTTACTAACGCGGGTAAAATATATACTAGCTGTATTTTATATTTTCATGTGAGATATGAGAACAGACTGCTCTCTCTAAGATAACGTTGCGAAAACAGGATAGTGTATTTCGTCCTGTGCTGTTATAGAGCTCCGTCTGTGTTACACAGCGGAATTTAATGATGCTATTGGTCATAATAGGGAAGAGGGCAGGTATAAATTAATAAGGTAACTGTCGTATTCATAAATAAATTCTTACTGAAAAGTTAGTAAAGCTTAGTACATAAAAAAAAAACTTTATAGAAAAAACAATTACCTACAAAAACAATACTGTGCAAAAAAAAACTAATCGTTGAAGGCTAATTATATTATTTACTATCAAACACCTGTTTACGATGAAAAGCAATATCATCTTTGTCGTTTTTGGTAGAGTGCGACGTTAAAAAATCGGCTATGTGCGAGTCGGACTCGCGTGGAAAGGGTTCCTAACGAATCATATAGTTTTAACTTCTTACTTTAAAATCATATACTTCTTAAACATTAAATATTTTGGTAAGATGCCAAAATTTAAGTTAAAGAAAGTAGTACATAATTATGATGTTTATTATGCACAAAATATAGGTAAAATATCTGTATCAAAGGCTGCGCCCGCTGTTGTAGGTAGAAGGACTGTAGGCTGCTGTTCCCATGTAATGTGCATAATATGGTATCTCAGTTGGGCAAGATACCAAGAAAATATCGTACCTCCTACATAATTCTTAGATGATATTCTCCTAATTATTGAAGATGATTAGTACATAAGAGTATCTATAATATAAAAATAAGTCGGGTTTTCCTTCCTGACGCTATAACTCCAGAACGCACGAACCAATTTCCACGGTTTTGCATTCGTTGGAAAGGTCTCGGGCTCCGTGAGGTTTGTAGCATTAATGGAAAATGTGACGCAAACGAAGTTGCGTGGGTCAGCTTTATATATATACCTATTGGTGTTTTATTTTATATCCTCTTGTCCCTTGTTTTTAAAAGGTTGGTACCTACCTACTGCTTCTAAGTGCAGGGTATTGAATGTAGAAACTGGTCTTCGACTGTAGCGACTGTCCAGGGCGCCAGAGAGCCAAACGTGTCAGATTTTCGACACGTCACACACGCTCCATGCATAAAATAATCGAATTAAGAATTAAGCGGGTTCCCATACAAGAAACGTGTTTTTATTTTTTATTTTACGGAACCCTTCGTGTGAGAGTCAGATTCGCACTCAGCCGGTTTCATTGATCGCAAACCTTTGGTTTTTTACAGATACAAAATACATAAGCTGACCAGCCTTACCATCGAAGACTTATTCCAACGGAATGAAAACATAGATCATACTTATTATTTTAAAAAGACGTGTAAATAAACAATCACCTACTTTTTTTCTCGACCTTATCATCTTAGCTCGGTGTACATACTTACAAATTTTCCTTTACTGATGCGTGACAGACAGACAACGCACAACCGAAACTTCTAGACTTGTAAAGCCATGGCATGTAGAGTCCTGGAGAGTGTAAAAGAGCACTAAGAGGGGATTTCCCGGAACTCCTACAGGAACAAAAAGCTAGGACAAAAGCTAGTCATTTCTAATCCACAAAAGCAGCGTCTAAAGCTGCTTTCAGACTACGCTATAATATAATAGCATAAAGTATATAGCTCATTTTTTTTTTTTTTTTTAGTGATGGGAAATCATCCAATGACTCCTCCCGCTCTGGGTGTAGCGGGAGGGAGTGTCAGACTTCTACTGACTAAAACCCATCCATGTTCCTTCAATGCCCTCTGTGTTCCGGAGCCACGGTGTCTCTTGCGAATAATCCCGCGACTCCGGCAGGCGTCGGCCCTTTCGGGCCCCTCTGAACTGCTAAACGCTAACATTGATCTTTCTTGCACCACTATTTTAATTGCACTTACACGGTTATCACGGTTATCACTCTCTTTGAGGCATATAACTCATAGCACAACAATATCGCGCACCATACATTGTCAATAATACATAGTACCGTACAGTGTGAACGTGTCTATAATAAATTATAATTCAGGCGCAATTATTGTGTTGAACTAACGATAAAGATTCGTATTTATTTATTTATTTATCGTATCAATTTCGCATCTGGCACCCGTGTAACCTGGAAAGCATTCACAGGAAGGCTCATCCGCTTCGTTAAGTGAACATTCACCGCTGTTCAAACAAAATCCTTGACACTCATTAACTTCACATCTCTTCCCGGTGAAACCAGCATTACATCTGAAATAATATGTAAATGTGAAATAGGGTAATTTACTCGTAACTCAACAATGGAAGATACAGTAGGAGTACAGTATGTTTTACCTGCACTTCGGAAGCCCCTCAATATTGAAGCTGCAGCTGCCTTGGAGACAGTAGTTCTCGCAGACAGATACATGACACCTGTTACCAGTATAACCGGCATGGCAACTGAAAAAAGAATCCGGGTACTTTAAATCAAACGAATTTTAGGAAACTTTGAATTTTAAGAAGATATTTTAGTATCATTTAGTTGTCCATCCAATAAACTAAGAGAAGCATAAAGAAAATAATGTTTTACCTGCATTTAGGAAGCCCGTCACTACTAAAGCTTAAGTTGCCTTGAAGACAGTAGTTCTCACAAACAGACACATCGCATTTCTCGCCAGTGTACCCAGGTGTGCATTTGCAAGCAGATTGGCCATTTACTTTCGTTCCGTGAACACAAAACGGTTCCTCACGTTCTGCAGCAAGTTTAACTCGATTCAAAGGTTCACAATCTTGAATTTGATCTTCAATTTTATAGTTGGCTACCATACTGATTGGCATCTTTCTATCAGAATACACAGTTTTCTTTTCAATTAAAGTATTTATGGCACTTGAAAAGTAGGTTGCACTTGTTTTGATTTTTGAGTATGAATAAACTGCATTTACTCCGTAGGCGTATTCCAAATGGAAGATTGAATCTTTTGAAATAGTAAATGTGTTTGACGGTACTTTAACGTGCTTTGGATCGAATACAGTAATGAAAAAGAATGGTGTATGTTTCGTATTCAACAATCTAGTGACTAGATGGTACTGGGAAGAAGAAGCAGGCTCCATCCAGTATATTCTCTGTTTGTGTTGGTCAATAACCAGGCCGTTTGGTTCCAATCTATATGCATTGTCAAGTACGGTTGTAAGAGTTTCAAAAACTTCTCTTTCAGTACCATCAACTCGTACTTTCTCAATTGTAGGCCTCACCAATCCTGTGTTGAGCCAGTAAACATGCCTGTAAAAAAGAAAATCTGTTGTGAATATCATCAGGCTAAATAGATTTACTTGAATACATTTATCAAATGATCTTTGGTGACGTACCCTTTACAACTATCTACAACTACATCGCGAGGGGTGCCATCAGACAACCTTGCTAGAAGATTTACGTTGAAGGAAGATCCAGTTTGCAAGGAAACCCAATTGACGCTACTGCCATTAGTATCGGTGAAGAAGACCCGCTCTGTAACTGGATCGAAGGCAAGATCGTAAATGGTTCTACCGCTTCCTTCGGTGAAACATTTGTTTTTCATAGAAGTTAAGTCATAACCGCATACACGGTCATAGTTGGTCTGTTTGTCGACGTATAGCATCATATTGTGGATTTCATCGTAAGTCAACGCTGATATCTTTCGGGAAGCAATAGTTACGGCGTCAGTGAACGTTTCGTTTGTATAAAAATTTATTGTATCATCTCCTGAGCTTGTGGCGATGTCTGAAACAAGAAAAAACATTAACATCTAGGTACTTATGTATTTTCTGACACAGAAAAATCTACTACGTTTGCGCTATAAAAACTCTTACACGCACTTGTTTTTATGTAAAAAAGGAAGAATTTTTGATTATTCAACCTGAGTCCTTAAAATAGGAGATTCAAATTTTATATCGTAAACAGAGCTGGCTGCAAAGTAGTCGAGGAAACATCTTGTTTATTTAAAAGATTTTTCAATAATAGTCCTCAAGATATAGCACGTGATGTAAAGTCAACTGTTAGGAATGTACGAATTTTAAAATATACATAAAAAAACAGAAGCAGTAAACGACAATAACTTTATTGTCAGGTAAAACATGCTATCGTACTCACCCCAGGAGTGCGCCATCCCTACGTACACTGCCATAACCAGCAAAAACATCATTTTAGAAATAGTATTCACAATACTCTTAATATTATATAGGATTTGATGAAAAGCTTCCTACCCCTCTGATCCCTCTTTAAATTGTGAAAAAAAAAATCGTTACTGTTTGGCAAGATCATTACGTCTTTTATACTGATGATAAGAATGAGTAGGTAAGACTCGCTTTGATAAGCGTGACCATAAAACAAATGAAAACAGGACACAGGTACCTACCTTCTTTTTTTAGTTTTTAGGTTTTACCACCCGAAGGGTAATCAACAGAACGCTATTACTAAGCCTCCGCGGTCCATCCGTCCGGCCATCCGTACTTTCGTCTGTCTGCCAACGGGCTGTATCTTAAGAACCCTAATAGGAAGGTAGATGAAATTTTCACAGAGTGTGTATGTCTATTGCCGCTATAAAACAAATAATGTAAATTAATTTAAAAATTAAATGGGGCTGCCAAACAAGAAACGTACTTTTCGGTTTTTTTCGGAACCTTTCGTGCGAATCCGTGTCGAGAGTTTGTATGGTTACGCCAACATTAATAGATCATTTTAAAACACCTGTCGCCCCTCGTCTTTATCGCCACGGGTCTAAATGGTATCCACAGGCCTTCAACTTCTTTTCTTAGTCGGACACTCTTGTCAGAGTGGTCGTGGATGCTCTCATCGATGCACTTCCATTTCTGCCGGTTGGTCACGTTACAGGTTTTTATTAATTCCGCTTTAAGGACGCTTTTCCATTGAAGTCAACGTGGCATAGACGCCCAAGCCAAAGACAAGGCCGTTATAGAGCCGAGGGATTGCACTGAAAAATGCTTAGGTGTTTAAAACAACATCATAATGAACAAAAGAAAGTGCGAGAATGATAGTAGCGACGTCGAAAAGAATACGTGTTTTACCTATGCAGAAAACCGGCTAGAAAATCAATAGTTTGAAGAATGTAAGAGCAATCGAAGCGGGCTCATAATTTTTAACACACCTTGTGGTGATTAGCGGTCACCCATCCACGGACGAACCTAGACAACCATAGCTTAAACTCGAAGTTCGACCCAGTGGCTTTCATATTTAGCAACGAGCTCCTCTTATTACAATTCATGTAGGTTCGGTAGTTTATATTTTATAGCTGACCCGCGAAACTTCGACTGCGTCACATTTTCCATTAACGCTCCACTCCTATTTGTCTTATCGTGATAATATATAGCCTATAGCCTTCCTCGATAAATGGGCTATCTAACACTGAAAGAATTTATGAAATCCGACCAGTAGTTCCTGAGATTAGCGCGTTCAACCAAACAAACAAACAAACAAACTCTTCTGCTTTATAATATTAGTATAGATTTATGCGTTAATGAATTGTTTATACTGCCTGGTGGAGTGAACGACAAGTGAGCTGTCATGCCATACAAACAAGATGGAATGACAGCTCAGTTGTCGTTCACTACACCTAAGTGATCACGGTGAGATGTCGACAAAATTGACCGGCTGGTTATTGACTGCCTCGTAGGTCTCATGTTCGCAAGCGCGACTGCCGAGCTCCAGGGTACGATACGATTCCCAGGTAAAGCAAAAAGTATTATTGGATTTTTTTAATAGGAATTTTTCTGTGAGAGCCCGGAGTTTCGAAGTTGGTAGAGATTTCCATGTCTCGGGAATTACGTCAAGCCGATGGTCCTACGCCTGATCTCTCTGCAACCGTCCCATCGGACAACAAGAGCAAAGGAATGGAGAGTGCACTTGTGTTTGCGCACACACTGGAACGATAAAATATCTCCGAAAAAAATGGATAAACACTGACTGTATCTTAAAACCAAATACTTCCTCGGGCACACCATAATGGAGTTGCAAAAAATGGACTGATCTTCGAATATTTGGTCACTTTAGCGATGATAAGAGTTAACTGAGTTCGAAACAAGCGGTTTTTTCCAATCCGACATTACACAGATAACTGGGTGACCCTTTGATAATTTATCAGGTTACCTATAGTAGGTGTAATTTTTTTTAAACCTCGCTTTTGCCGCAACTTCGTACGCGCATATCCCGTTTCTTCCCGTTCCCGTAACAATTCCGGAATTCACTTCACTCGGAGTTGCTGGACTATTCGAAAGAGATACCGCGGCTCCGGAACACAAAGGGCAAAGATGGAACATGGATAAGTTTTAGTCAGTAAAAGTCTAATGTGGTTAACGATGATGTACGCTTTCTTAGATCAGTTATTTCGCATAGGTCGCCATAAATAACACTTCGATACACTCTGATTGCATAGGGTTATCATTTTGTGTAACATACACCAGTCACATAAAAGTAAACATTTCATTTTGTGAGATTTTTTTTTATCTTAGCTGCATTATTTTTTTTCGAAAAGTATAGCCACTTGGAATTTTACATCAAGAAGTTTTCAGTAGGTAGAACATTTCATACGAGATATTTGTAAAGACGCATTATCTAAGAAGTCCAATGTTGCAAATGTTTGGTCATAATTTATTGTAATGACACTAGAGCGGAGAGCCGCCGAATCCCGAAATACGAGCTCGTCTCAGTTTGGGAATCAGTGTGCTATTTATGTAGTTGCTAAACTGTAAAATGATTTAACCATATAATTACATTAGCTGACCCGCGCAACTTCGTCTGCGTCACATTTTCCATTACTGCTCCGCTCCTTGTCTTAGCGTGATATATAACCTACCTCGATAAATGGGCTATCTAACACTGAAAGAATTTTTCAAATCGGACCAGTAGTTCCTGAGATTAGCGCGTTCAACCAAACAAACAAACTCTTCTGCTTTATAATATTAGTATAGATTTTGTTACATGTTTACTTTCTTTGTACTTATAGCTGGTTAAAAAAAATAAAAAAAATAATCTAATAGGTACCTATAGCTAGTTGGGTTTTTCTATCAATATCTTTTCAGTACCTGGGTAGTTTTGGCCCGTATGTGCATCTCATTATCAACAAAAAGGTTTTCTTAGGCCGCTACCTCACTGGCGTTTTACGAGCGTTGGTCGTTTCCTGGTGCGCTGGTTTCGTCTGCGCAGTTAGTTACAGACTACAATCACGTCGGCCGTCGCGCTCTGTCCGTGTGGGAGCGATCGGGGCGGTGTGATTGTACCTGTTGCTATGAAATATAAAAAAAATATTAAAAACAAACGACTTCCAAATAAAATAAACACAACTAAATATAAAATAAATTTAATTTTCGAAATCGGTGTTTTGGTTGTTTATTCGTATTTTAACACTAAATGCTACTAAACTAGTGCGGGGTACCACTAAAAAGTAAAAAAGTTTTTACTTTTCACTTTTTAGTGGTACCTACGGGCCGTGACAGCATAGTATATCTCTCTGTTGCACTTCACAATTGCGAAAGAGAGTAGGTACGCGCATAGCCCAAGTAAACGAATTCCAGCTACTTTTAACCGACTTTTGATTTCAAAGTACGACGTCAACCGACGTTGCGTCAGGGCAGCGTTGTCGCTGCGCAGTTTTGGTTGTGAGTCAGATAATTTCCTAATATTATTAAAAACTTCCGACTACTCGAGAACAACTTAGTCGGGACCCATGTTTCCAGGGTCCAATTCGTTGCTAGTTAGCTCTAGTACAATCCAATTACCAGTCACCCTGTTCAATGCGCCTTGACCAATTCCTTGACATTTCATTAAAAAAAAAACCGTTTATAAGTTCTAAAAATTTGTAGGTATGTAAATATCATTGTTCGATATAATTGTCATATTGTGTTAAGTTTTAATCTGTTTGAGTGTCAATGTAAACAAACATAAATCTACAATATGTAGTTATGCGAACTCCAACTGGCCTCAAGTAATTACAGTCTATTGATACGTACATATTCCTGATAATAAGTAATTGACCTTCCAGATCGTGATCATTTAAACAGGCCTGGAGCTTATTTATTTATTTAACACATTCAGCACAAACAAAACTACAGAGGCGGCAGCTTAGTTTAAGCAAAAGTCTCCTCAAAATGTTTTCCGACTCGGTTACCTAGAACATATATGGTATCAGAGTCATACAATAATATTATAATACTGACCCGCGCAACTTCGTCTGCGTCACATTTTCCATTATTGCTCGGCTCCTATTTGTTTTTGTGTGATAATATATAGCCTATAACCTTCCTCGATAAATGGGCTATCTAACACTCAAAGAATTTTTCAAATCGGACCAGTAGTTCCTGAGATTAGCGCGTTCAACCAAACAAACATACAAACAAACTCTTCTGCTTTATAATATTACAAACAAACAAAGTTTTCCTCTTTATAATATTAGTGTAGATATATATAGTATCTAAGATTGTGTTAAGAAAATATTATTAATCGCAACAATAAAATGCATGTGTCAACATGCTAATTTCATAACACTCTTGGGAGGTCTCCATAAAGCCTTAATTTTTGTAACTGGCTGACCCGCAACTTCGTCTGTCACATTTTTCATTACCTAATGCACCGCTCCTTAGCGTGGTGTTATATCTATGGCCTTTCTCGATAAATGGGCTATCCAACACTAAAAACTTTTTTAAATTCGAACCAGTACCTAGTTCCTGAGATTAGTGCGTTCAAGTAAACTAACAAACAAACTTCAGCTTTATAATATTAGTATAGATAGGTACCAGAACCATTCCTGTTCGACGACTTTATATTAAGAGCACACGCATTTTGCCTTCATTATTATATAACCTACTAGCTGACCTACGCAACTTCGTCTGCGCCACATTTTCCATTAACGCTCGGCTCCTTTTAGTCTTAGCGTGATGATATGTAGCCTATAGCCTTCCTCGATAAATGGGCTATCTAATATTGAAGAACTACTGGTCTGATTTGAAAAATTCTTATAGCATTATAAGAATTTTTCAAATCAGACCAGTAGTTCCTGAGATTACCCCCTACATACCAACTTACAAACAAATGTTACCTCTTTATAATATTAGTATAGATAATAATATTAGTATAGGTTATATAATATAATAACGTTTTAAAAACTTTCAATTATCAGCTTAGACTTTCCCCAATTTTATTGTGCTCGGCTTCCAGTCAAAACGGATTCAGGTAAATACCAGCGGGTCTAGAAGGCCGCTTTAGCAGAATCAGAACGCAAATCACACTACCCGTCAATGTCAAATTATCCCAATCAATCTTGAACCTAATTCGTTGGCAATAAAGATGAAAATAAAATTTGACAGATTGTTGTGTGATTAACATTATGGTTCTAATACCATTCTCATATAGTGGCCTTTTTAGAGCCCCAGTACTATAGCGTGGAGCCTCTGCCTACTTGAACTCAACAGCACAATAACAGGGTAACATGGTGCTTCTTTGAAAAGATTGGTGTTAGATTTTCTATCTTCCGACTGTCAAAAATCTACAAAGGACAGCTGGTACCTACCAAAGGCTTAACGTGCTTTCCGAGGCACGGAGGAGTCTCGATATGTTAAGATTAGTCACCCATCCTTTGATCGACCTCGGCAAGCGTTGCTTAACCTTGATGTTCAACCCGTGTGGCTGTTATTATTCAGTAGGTATACAATTTTAAAAAACAAAACTCGGAGCTGTTTTTATTTGACATGGTATTTAAAAGTCACTATCGAAATAAATATTATTTTGTTTTTCCTGTTAATGTTTTTTTTTCTAAACCAAGTATTGCTTGTTTTACTTCTTAGTTTGAATTATTTGATTTATTGCCATTTAGATTTGTTGATCTCATATTTATGTTAAACCGTTCAGTGTTTTTTATCTTGTCAGTAATATTTTTTTTTTTTTAAGATAAAACATTAGCAAATGAATAAGGAAAAAGTTAGACAGGTTTAATGATTAAAATATGTTGGACTTAAAACAAGAACAGGGTTGGCCTCAGCATGCTTGTGCAGCATTAATGCAAAGTTCCTATGAGACCGGTGATGAGGGCGAAGCTACGGGCTAGAGCTAGCAACATGAATGCATAACAGACTGTAGGTACATAATAATTTTATCAACAAACCTACGAGTACAAACCTTATTACAGGAGAAAAAGGTGGTCTTAAGAACTACCTACAGTATAGGCCTTACTCAAACGTCGAATCTGTTGAAAAAAAAATTACCGACTTACAAAAAACACTACAACGTGTAACCTTCAATTAAGGTAGGCTTAAAATAATTTTATACGTGTCATGTAGTGTGTTTTGGAAGTCGGTTTACTTTATGTGTTTTGTATCTTTTTTTATTAACCGATTTTCCAGAAAGGAGGAGGTACTCAATTCGTTTGTAATTTTTTTTATCCTCCTCATAACTCCGTCAATTATGAACCGATTTGTTTTATCTGAAAGGATATACTTGCAGATTGGTCCCATGTAAATTTTATTAAAATCGGTTACGAAGTTTGGATTTTTAAATCGAAATAGCTGGAATTCGTTTACATGGATGATGGTTTTATGTCATTAAAATAATCGAAATTGCGTATTTTGCTTTTCTGAGATTTTGCAGTGGTGTTGTTAGGTGTGGGGTACCACTAAAAAGTGAAAAATAAAAAAACTTTTTACAAAAAAATACAACCGACTTCCAAATAAAAAAAAAACACTCCAAATTAAAAAATAACTTCGGAAGTCGGTGTCAAAATACGAAGAAACTAACAAAAACACCAACTTCCAAAATTAAAGTTATTTTTTACTTTGTAGTGTTTTTTTAATAACCGATTTTCCAAAAAGGAGGAGGTTCTCAATTCGGTTGTTTTTTTATGTTTGTTACCTCATAACTCCGTCAATTATGAACCGATTTGAATAATTCTTGTTATATCTGAAAGGATATACTTGCAGATTGGTCCCATTTAAATTTTGTCAAAATCGGTTACGAAGTTTGGATTTTAAATCGAAATAGCTGGAATTCGTTTACTTGGATGATGGTTTTCGTCATCCAAGTACCTAATCAAAATTGTGTATTTTGCTTTTCTGCGATTTTGCAGTGGTGTTGTTAGGTGTGGGGTACCACTAAAAAGTGAAAAATAACTTTAATTTCGGAAGTCGGTGTCAAAATACGAAGAAACTAACAAAAATACCGACTTCTGAAATTAAAGTTATTTTTTACTTTTTTTTTATTTGGATGTCGGTTGTGTTTTTTTGTTCACCTTTAAGTGGTGATACTTGGACGACTTGTTCGTCTACGCAGAAATTGAAACTTGCAAAAATGCTCATAAAATAAAAACTACTGAACTAAACTGAATTAAACTCTATACTTTGTAGTTTTTATTTTATGAGCATTTTTGCTTACTTAAATTTCTGCGTAGACAAAGACGTCGTCGTCCAAGTATCACCACATAAAAGTGAAAAAATTAAAAATCTTTTTTCCAAAAAAATTAACCGACGTCCTAACAAAACATTACAAAGTATAAAATAAACTGAATTTCGGAAGTCGGTATTTAAAAAACAAAGATACAAAACCAAAAACATGACAAGAATAATTATATGTTTTGTAAAAAAGTATTTTGTAAAAAAAATTATATAAGTAGTTTATCAGCCACCTCGATACCATAACACAAGCATTAGGTTGCTTAGCTTGGGACTATATGGCGTTGTGTGAAATGTCCAAGGATATTATTATTATTTTTATTTTTACTTTCTCGGGTCCCTGGAGACCCGGTCCTTTGGTAGGCGTACGAGGGGCCAAAACCAGCTCGCAGAGGCCCCGTTAGACATTTCAAATGTAATGGGGCACCAACTGGCGATTATCCCTGTATGCACTGAAAGTATTCCCAAGTACAATCCCCGTTTGGAGCAGTACTATTGCAGAATAATTATGGAAACAAAATGAAACGCTATGGGTTTGGGTGGTTTAGTGGACTGGTAATCGTTTATTATAGAATAACTATTGGCCCCTGCCTGACCACTAACAATATACACGGCTTTTGAATGGCAGGGGGTGACTTGCACTACACTCAATGAATGGGCCCCCGAAAACGGTCGCTAGCACAAAGTGACGTAGCGCCAAGGAGGCAACATAGCCTGAGGTGCTGGAGGAGTGGAGAGGTATACCACGGCTATCAGGACAATTCCGGAAGTGCGGTCAAGATCCCTACCAGCACCTTACTGGATTATACATCCTCCTCCCGAGCACGTGTGCTCTAGCGAATCTCCACTCAGACCGGCCAATTAAGGCAAGAAAGAGGTGGGAGCTCTGTTCCTCGTCAGTTTTCACTCTGGCCAGCCAATAAAGGCAAGCCGGAGATGAGGAACAAGACTTCTCCCGGGAGATTAGGTTAGTGGGGTCGCTACTGCCCAACAGTTCGCCACAAAACTGCCTTGCGGATTGTATCTCTCTTTGTCTGGCCTCTCACCCTAGGTATGACCTAAGGTCTATCGGGACGCGCAAACCCCACCACGACGTCAACGTAGAAATACTGCGGTAGGGTTATTATTATTATTATTTACTAGCTTCTGCCAGCGGCTTCGCCCGCGTGATCCCTAGGGAACATATTCCCGGGATGAAAAGTAGCTTATGTGCTATTCCAGACTATAATCTATCTTTGTTCTAAATTTCATTAAGATCCGTTAAGCCGTTCTGACGTGATTGAGTAACAAACAACCAAACTTTCACATTTATAATATTACTCGTTTGGTGTAAAGCGAAATTATAACCATCTTCCCCTCGACATTATAATTATTAAAGGATATTGCAAACTGTCGTAAGCCGTTTTCCGAAGCTACCTACTCGCTAGCCTCTAGGCGCCAAGCTAGCCGCCTGCCTGTGCGTTCGCGACGTTATACAAAAATAATCCTTAAATTATAGCATGATTCAGTATTCACGCGCGATGGCTTATTATTAGCGTATTTCATGTATAACTTTGGTGTTTCTATACCGACTTCTATGATTCTTCTTTATGGAATAGTTAATAATGTTAACTTTTATTAATGTTATTAGGGACGACTGAGAGTTTTATAAACGTAAGAGTAGACAAATACAATTAGAAAGCTTCGAACTGCTAAGCCATCGGAAAGATAGACATATGCTGTCGTTGGATATTTTTTATATAATTTTAAGGAGAACATTTCCGTCTTATATGATTTCTGTGTAGCTTTCACCATTAAGGTTGCACACGCGACGGAAGCTTAAAAAATGGAGTAATTTCTCCCGTTTTCCCAACATTTCCCTTCACTGCTCTGCTCCTATTGATTGTAGCGTGATGAAAAGTATAGTATAACCTGGTCAGGAGTCTGAATAATAATTGTACCAAGTTTCATTAAAATCCGTCGAGTAGTTTTTGTTTCTATAACGGTTATACAGACAGACAGACAGACAGACAGACAGACAGACCGACAGACAGACAGACAAAAAATGTACTGATTGCATTTTTGGCATCAGTATCGATCCCTAATCACCCCCTGATAGTTATTTTGGAAATATATTTCATGTACAGAATTGACCTCTCTACAGATTTATTATAAGTATAGATTATTATTATTGTGACGTCAATCTTGTGAAATCATTCTCAGCGCAAATCGCAGTGACATTTGAATACTAAGTAGGTAGGTTTTTATTAGAATAATTTTAAAAATGTTGTTTGTACCTAGCTATAAGCATCCCTGCTGGAACTGGTTTATCCGTGTTTCTATAAAAGACGGAAAAGTTATGGTAAGTCCGCAATCATTTGTTTGGTCTTATAGTTATTCAACCGACGACTGTGAAACCCAATAAACAACAAAATGAAGGCATTTTATTTGGTGAGTCACCTCTGTTTAATATTCCATCAACTAATTGTGTGTATGGACATCTGACAATAATTCTAGCATTATTGTGGAGTTCCCTCTTTCTCTTCTCAGCTCAACCCTCCTAGCATTCTTGCGCCGCATATACGAGTACGCCACAGGTCACTCGTGGGTCGTGGTCATGTACGGCCCCTTGTTTTGATTGTTGTTAACTTCAAATTCCTCATTCAGAAACCTGGTGTTTGTCATCAACGCGTTCTGCTACATTACCAGCACACCTCCATCCAGCTACCTAAGAGCTGCACAGGTTTCGCGGAACCATCTCATTGTTCCGAGGACTTGTGCACGACGGGAAACAAAGCCTTGCATTTCTTGGCGCTAAAGCAGCCTCTGCAAAGAGAGCTGCCTGTGGCGCTTAGGATCCTATCATTACATGCACAAACACACAACACCCTCACACACTACACACACCACACATACAATGCACAATAATATCACTTTACATCTTCTATCTATATCTATCTATATCTTCTATCTATCTATACTTATAATAAATCTGTAGAGAGGTAAATTCTGTACATGAAATATATTTCCAAAATAACTATCAGGGGGTGATTAGGGATCGATACTGATGCCAAAAATGCAATCAGTATAATTTTTGTCTGTCTGTCTGTCGGTCTGTCTGTCTGTATAACCGTTATAGAAACAAAAACTACTCGACGGATTTTAATGAAACTTGGTGCAATTATTATTCATACTCCTGAGCAGGTTATAGTATACTTTTCATCACGCTCCAATCAATAGGAGCAGAGCAGTGAAGGGAAATGTTGGGAAAACGGGAGAAGTTACTCCATTTTTTAAGCTTCCGTCGCGTGTGCAACCTTAATGGTGAAAGCTACACAGAAATCATGTATGACAGAAATGTTCTCCTTAAAATTATATAAAAATATCCAACGACAGCATATGTCTATCTTTTATGATTGACGAACAATAACACGTGTAACTCACGATAGCTTAGCAGTTCGAAGCTATCTGATTGTATTTGTATACTCATGTTTACAAAACTCTCAGTCGTCCCTAATTAACATTAATAAAAGTTAACATTATTAACTATTCCATAAAAACAGAATCATAGAAATCGGTATAGAAACACCAAAGTTATACATGAAAAACGCTAATAATAAGCAATCGCGCGTGAATACTGAATCAATAAGGATTATTTTTGTGGTCGCGAACGCACAGGCAGGCGGCTAGCTTGGCGCCTAGAGGCTAGCGAGTAGCTTCGGAAAACGGCTTACGACAGTGTGCAATTATCCTTTAATAATTATAATGTCGAGGGGAAGATGGTTATAATTTCGCTTTACACCAAACGAGTAATATTATAAATGTGAAAGTTTGGTTGTTTGTTGCTCAATCACGCCAGAACGGCTTAACGGATCTTAATGAAATTTAGAACAAAGATAGATTATAGTCTGGAATAGCACATAAGCTACTTTTCATCCCGGGAATATGTTCCCTAGGGATCACGCGGGCGAAGCCGCTGGCAGAAGCTAGTTACAAATATAACCACACTTATATTATATAGACTTAACTCTCAAACTGTTTGTTTCTAGTGTTATATGATGCCGTAAAATTCGGTAAAATAGGATAGTGCTTAAAGGGGTGTGAGCCTGGAGATCTGTCAAACAGGTCCCGAACCTAGTTCAGACTCCAGCTCTCACAAAGGTTCTAGCGTAAGGCAATTAATGAACGTTATGAATAAATTACCTACTGACACAAAGTATATGCCTTAATGAGAGGAATAATGTTATGTTATATCATTACTACGATGTTGTTCCTGTTTAGGCAGAAAATTCGCTACGCTATTAGAGTCCTTTTTGACTGCCTACAGTATGTTGCCGGTGTCGGATATTTACTTGTTTGCAATTAACTACTGCCTCTATCAATGTAAAGTTAAGTAGGTTCGTCTGGCGAGCTCGACTTTCCTGTTAGTAAACCGGTTGTGATATAATTTCGTAACACGTTATGAGACAAACAAGATTTTTTATTTAAATGCTCAATACTCAATACTCAATAATTTATTGCATTCCATATGTATTACAAAGATGGTTTAAAATGGTTAAAGAACAAATATGGACACTGTCGGGCACTGCAAATAATAGGAGAGAGGAAGAGTGCTAAATAGTATGTCAAGGTATGAAATAGTATCAAAAATTATTAAAAAAAAAATGTTAAATTGGATGTATAATTATGTATATATTTATTAGGTCTGTGTTTATTGGTATAGTATATTTATTGAATAGGAATAGTAAATAAGAATTATTGTAAAAATTGTTTGAATTATTATATGTAGGTATTTATATTTGGTTTTTAAAAGTACCTACCTATGTAAGTAATTCAGGTTTTATTATATATGTTTTATCATGTTTGGTGAATAAGTTTATTGGTATATAATAGTATATTTATTGAATAGGAATAGTAAATAAGAATGATTGTAAATTATTTTTATTTTTTTTGAATTATTATTTATAATAAGTAATTAAATTTTGTTATTATATGCAGGTATTTTAAGTTTTATTATATATATTTTATAATGTTTGGTGAATAAGTGACAGAATAATTTTACTTTGTAATCGATTTGTCCTCAAAAAACTCCTTAACTGAGTAATATGACTTGGATTCTAGAAATTGTTTCAATCTATTAATAAATATGTTTGATTTGTTTATTTCTCTAATATCATTTGGCAGTTTGTTGTAAATTTTTGTGGACATTACCAAAGGACTGGTTGAGTGCATTTTGAGTCGGGATTGAGGTAGGTACGTTTATTTTGTTTTTGTTGTGTCGAAAATTGAATCTTGTTTGTGTTTCTTCGCAAGTTGTGTACAGATCTGGATGTTTTTTGACAAATTTACATAATTCTAATATGTATAGGCAGGGAAGTGTGAGTATTTTATGCTTACGGAAGTATGGTTTGCAGCTATCTATTTGATTTATGTTTGTTATTATTCGAATTAACTTTTTTTGTAGAATGAATAAGGTTTGTGAATCTGTACTGTTACCCCACAACATGACCCCATAGCTGAGCCATGCCTGGGCATATGCATAATAGGTAACAAGTGCAGTCTGCAGGTTGGTAGTTTTTTTAATTTCGCGTAGGGCATATGCAAATTTTGATAGTTTTTCTCTTATTTTCTGTATATGGGATTTCCAATTTAAGTGAGTGTCTATAGACAAACCGAGGAGAGTAAATTCATTGACTTGTTCAAGTTTTGTATTGTTAAAAGTAAAATTTAATTTTAAGGGGGGTTTTTGATGGGGATGAAAGGTAATTAATTTTGTTTTGATGAAGTTGATTTCTAGATTATGGTTATCCATCCAGTTTACAGCTGTTGAGAGAAGGGAGTTTAGTTTGGTGTTTATATCGTCATCCGCAAATTTTTGAGCTTTTCCTCGTATTCCTATCCCATGTAACTTGTCCAGTAGTATTTTAAATTGCACCTTATCATAGGCTTTGGTCATATCCAGCAGCATACCAATGGCATAGTTTTTATTATTAATAGTAGCTAGAGCCTCTTGTACGTATTTGTAGACTGCTAATGTTGTGGACCTGTTTTTCGGAAACCATTTTGGCAGTCATCAAGTATTTTATATTTTTCACAAAATGAGTACACGCGGTCACACATTGCCTTTTCAAAGATTTTAGACGCAGTTGGTAACAGCGCGATAGGGCGGTAATTGTTAGGGTCGGTTTTAGAATTTTTCTTGTGTATGGGTTTTATCAGTGCGTTTTTAAGTTCATTGGGAAAAGTTCCCTCTTCAAAAGACTGGTTAATTAATTTATAAAATGGTAGGGTTAGTTCGTCTGCACATTGCTTAAGTAGAAATGGGGGAAGTTCGTCTACTCCACAGCTCTTCTTATTTTTTAGGTTTTTTATTATTTTATTTACTTCGTAAGGATCGACTGGACTGAGGAACATTGTGTTTTCTGTGGGGTACACAACAGGGGCTCCTTTTGCTGATGAGGCTTTTTCCCCAATTGAAGCAAAGAAGTCATTGAAAATATTAGCAATTTGCTTAGGTTCAGTTATCAATTTATCTTTGTGATGTAATGTTATGTTATTTTTTTCCTTTTTTATTGATTTATTTGTTCTTTCATTTATTATGTTCCACATAGTTTTTACTTTATTTGTTGACTTTTTTATTTTATTTATATATTGTAGTTTTTTTGCTGTAATTACCGATTGTTTTAGGATTTTTTCGTATTTTTTATAATGTTTTGTTAATATGGGATTGTTAGTTTTAATAGTGAGTATTTTTAGTAGTCTTTTGTTTTTGCAAGACAATTTGATGCCCTTTGTTAACCAGTATTTCTTATAAAACGTTTTTATTTTTATTTTCTGTAGTGGAATACACGCATTTAGAATTTTATTTAAAGTATTATTAAACGCACTATAGTTTTCATTTATACTCTTATTTGGTTGTATTATTTCATTCCATTTTTGATTTTTTAATTCTAATTTAAAGTTTTCTACGTTTTGGGTATTATATAATCTTTTTTTTGCGATCCACTTGGATTATTTGTTGCTGTCGCTAAGTAATTTCATATGGAAAATGGTTGCACAATGGTCTGAGAAACCTTATTCTTCTACGGTGGTATATGTACGTCTATTGTTAAAATTTGTAAAAATTAAGTCTAAGCATGTTGAGGAAGTTTGTGTAATGCGTGTGGGGACTTTAATATGTTGCATAAATTTATGTTCCAGCATTAGATCCAAGAACAAGTTAGTTTTTAAACAACTTTCTAGGATATTTATATTTAAATCTCCTACTAATATCACGTTATATCTTGAATATTTTCTATTAATATAATACATCATTTCTTTGAATTGTCGAGTAAATACTTCCTCCTCTCTTCTATTCCAGTAAATTGTAACTATAAGTACATTTTCATTTGGTAATTCTATTGCACATAACTCTATACAATACTCAACAGACATATTGCCAATATCACAAACTTCTTTGTACTCGAAATTGTTTTGTAACAAGAGAACAGACGCCGCCGCCTCCTCGAGTACGGCGACAATAAGATGCTGCCATTTTGTAGCCACTAAATTGTAAGTTACTCAGTTTTTCTGAAGATAGCCAAGTTTCACATAGGCATATAACGTTATACATTGTTTTGTCATGAATGAAGGCTTCAAGTAGATGTTGTTTATTATAGATGCTTTGTATGTTTTGATATAAAATTTTAAAATGTTGTTCTGTGGTTTCGAAAAGTATTATTTATTGTATTTTCGTTATTATTAGGTTCGTAACGTAGTGTAGTGGGTGACTTTTCGTAGTTATTAGTTTGTTCGTTAGGTATGGTGCTTCTACGGTATGTCAACGCTCTGGTCGCCTCTTCTCCAGTTAAAATTCGTTTCCCATCTATAAATAGGTTGTTGTTTCGTATTACTGCATATTGTCCATTTTTTCGTGCTCTCAGCATTTCCTCACGCATTAATTTTCTTTCTTTTCGTGCATTTTCGTTCAAAAATTGGATACATGTATGTTAGTTCCTTGGAAATAGTAACCATTCTCCACAATGTACCTAGCCATTTTCTTGCTTAGAAGCTCAATAACCAGGGGTCTGTTTTTTGTGGTAAGTCTTCCTATACGATTTGTGTCCTCTATGTATCCAGTTAGGTCTACATGCAGAATTTCATAAAACATTTCGATCAGTCTGCTGTGTAGTTCGTAGTCAGACTCGTTGTAGTATTCGGAGAAACCATAGATTACTATTTTCTTGGAGTAGTTTTCAGTATCTTTAATATTTAGATTTGGTGGCAGCTTAATATTTTTTATTTCGCGTTTCAGGATTTCATTTTCTTTGCTTATCTTTTCTATTTTTTTGTTTATTTCTTCTATTTCATGATTTGTTTTATCGTTTTGTTTATATAAGAAGTCATCAAATCAAATGACTATTCTATTTTATTTAAGTATATAATAAAAACACTTTAACGTGTTGTGCATATGGTTACGCATCTAACTGATCAAATGAAATATTTTTTGTATTCCAGTTCTTCTTTGTGATGGCGCTGATTGCCATGGCTGCAGCTCAGCAAGGTTAGTTAAACAAAAAAACAACTAATATTTTTTATTTTAATATTTTTTTTTTTTATTTATTACGGACATACATACAGCTAACATTACAGAAACCCAATGCGATAGTGTAGAAAAACAGAAAAAATAATAATTGCAAATAACAATAAATTTCAGGTACCAATAAAACATACAATTAAATTAAATCAGAAATACAAAAAAAAAAAAACAATACAATACATTAAATTCATCAATTCTATAAAATTTCTAACAAAAACAATAATTATAATACATTAAAAATCAATAGGTATAAATTCAACTAACTGGAAGAACATAAAATGTGCAAAGTAACTTTTGTGAACTCGCTCAGTGAACAAGAGAACACATCAATTTTATTGGAAACCAGGTTTAGCGTGCGCAATGTCCGCGAGAGCGGAGCCTTGGCCATTAGCTTGGTGCAACTATATAATGTGCTTACTCGCTTTCACACGGCTTCACTTTAGATGAACGTATCGTTACAACGGAATATAAGTTTGTTGTCCATTTGCCAAATGCCAATGACGGTTTTCTGTAATGTCGAGCACCAGGTGGCACGCTGAGGCGTCAGACCCAAACAACCTATCAAATCGCTTGTTTTGCCTATGTTGCGCCAACTGGTGGAGTAAATTTTCCTGGAAACCCTCATTCCGTTCAGCCATTGTGGCGCAATTACTTTAAAATATCCAAGCCACTTCGTCTGCGTCACATTTCCATTAATGCTCCGCTCCTATTTTTCTTAATGTGATGATATATATAGCCTTCCTCGATAAATGGGCTATCTAACACTGAAGAATTTTTCAAATGGGACCTGTAGTTCCCGAGATTAGCGCGTTCAAACAAACTATTATAAATATTATAGTATACATAGGAAGTAGGGAGATATAGGATACTTATAGGGTGTATAAGTTCGCAGAGCCCTAGGAACTTAGAAAAAACTAAATTATACTTCTTTTAAAAATAATATAAAAAAACCAATCAAGTGCGTGTCGGATTCGCCCATCGAGGGTTCCGAAAAATGTGACATAATTATTCTTTAAATAAAGAATGTTTGTTTATGATTTAGTAACAAATGTATAGTTTTAAGACTTTTCCCTATACTTGTAGTATAAATCCTATTAATTTAAATTCCCTTGAGAGTGTCAACATATACGTGTTTTTTGCGGCATAAACGGCCGTATCTTTTTGAACGTTGACTTAGACATTTGATTTTTTCGTAGATCTGAGTCTTATATGGTTTATTATTGTTAACTTCAACTCAATACCTACAAGCTTCCCGAGATAAAGGGTCTTGACAGACAGCCGGACGGACCGCAAGGTGATAAGGGCCGTTTTTTCCTTGTGAGGTATGGAACCCTAAAAATAGAGGATATTGTTTGTTTTATGTTTCTGTTGAAGACTTATCTCTAGTTAAGAAAATCCTCATAAAGGTTCCGTACCCGAAAGGAAACCAATTGAACCCTGCAAAGTCACAAGAAAAACCTTGGAGTTAATAACTTAGAAGCAGTTCAAAAGTCAAAAGTACGCTCTGACCTTGGGCGAGCCCAACGTCTTAAAAAAACATTTTTAAAGAAGTTTGGCTCACCCGAGGTTAGAACCACGTAGAATTAGGCTAGGTAGGTGTGCAGAATGCTTAGAATCACGCTAGAACCGATTAAATTGATTTCTTTTCCTTGTTTCAGGTTTCAGGACCAGTAAGGACATACTTTCTAAATCTATTCTAAAATAAGTACCTATACCAAGAAATGCTTTTAGTGTTAAGTTAAAGAATAGCTTGCGGCTAAATAAGAACAGCCACAGGCGCTGTCGAGGTGCTGCGGAATCTGTTCGAAAAAGCCACCGCAGCCCTGTTACGCAAAGGACATTAGGAGGAACACGGATGGGTTTTAGTCAGTACTAGTCTGACACTCCCTCCTGCTTCGCCCAGAGCGGGAGAGTCATTTGATAATTTACCATTCTTAAAAATAGGGCTGTCGAGGTCGGTTCGTAGAAAGGTGACTTTAAAAAGCAAGCTGTTGGTCCCGGCTTTCATTTGTCGATCTTCGGCAGTCGTTATGGATAGTTAGAAGCCAGAAAATCTGATACCAGTCTTTGAGATCAGGGGGGCTAAAAATATCACTTTAGGAGAATCATATTAGAATCATAATATTAACCACACAGCAATCTATCTTCATCTTTATCGCTAATGAATTAGGTTAAAATTTTCCCAATCAACCGATTGGGAAAATTTGTCAGTGACGGGTAGCACGATTTGTTTTCTGATTCTGCTGTAGTAGTCTTTTTAGATCCACGTATAGGCAGTAGCTCCATGTAAAATACTCAGCTGCCTCCGGATAGGCAGCCATTGTAGTTGGGAAAAGGTGTTACGGAAAGTAAATTTGCACAATGACGTAGTCACGATGGAGCGTGGCTGGGACTGGGGCTTCGTCCATACTGATCCCTATTCCCAACTCGCCCGGTCCGGAAATACTTACCTACATGTACAGCTGGAAGGCCCAAAAGTACTGATGGTAAGAAAAGTGCTTGTATTGTCTTCACAACTCAGTTATTACAATGAAAGATCCTAAAAATCACAGTCTGTATAATTATACAATAGTTTAAACTACAAAGCTTTTTGCTAAAAAACTCAGTCTTTATGAAACGTCTAACAGAATAAACACAATACCTCTTAAGGGGTCATTGTAAGCATCATTCCCAAGTTTTTGTCATGGATTTTTTTTATCGCGAAATTGAAAATTACACGTACACGTCAGCTAACACCAACAAAGACCAATGAAGGGCCAAGTTTTCAATTTAATTATCACACAAAAATAGATAAATTGTAAACTTGGGCTCTGATTGGTGTCCACAATCTCTCGGAATGGTTTCGAGAAATTGTAAATACTTTAAAAAAAAAAACGATTTTTTCTAGATGTTTGTTTAAACTAACTAACAAGCATAATTATTATTTCGTCAAATATCCGTCTGTATTATTTAATCTATTTTTAATTAACTTTGGTTTTTTCTTTTCAGGCCATGTTCATCCAGGCTGTAAGTATATTTAAACTTACTTTTTAATAATAAGCAAATAACCTCTAAGCCTCGTTTACCTGAAAAGGTTAACACTCATCGTGCTATTGAAGTTTTAGGCTAAAAACGCGAAAACAGGTTAATTGCTAATAATAAAAATTAAGGATCCTTGAGGATGGAAACCTTGCCCCACACTAAGAACTTCTCCAGTATCGTGGGCGCGTTTACAAACATAAACAAAATACACATAAACAAACAGCCAGACCACCCGTAACAACAACCTGCAGGCCATACAAATACTTATTCCGTGCGGGATTCAAACCAGTGTCACGCAGCGCAGCACTCAATCGCTCAACCACTGTGCCAACCGTGTCGTCAAACTAACTTAGTTTATAAAATATGTTCTCCGTCTCACCTATGTGAGCTAAGCAAAACAAATTTTATTTAGATCGTGGTCTGTAATACGCCCCAGACTTTAGTTAGAGTAGAAAAAAAAATCGAATTAGCTTAACTGTCTTTTATTTTCGCAGATCCAGTGCGTCAGACGACAGAGGATCCGCGAAATCACCCAGGGTGTAAGTATTCAAGAAGTAATTAAACTTATAAGTTTGTACCTATAGATTATTCGAAGCAGGGTGATACCGATAAGCGCCCTCTGCCATGACGTGTTCGCTTTTGTCGTACAACTAAACGCGACGATTGCGTATTCGCAATGTTATCGCTCTGAAGAATACAGTGCTGACTGATTTCGGCCATCGTGGCTAATCTCAACAGAGACTAGCCATCGGCGCGGGTTTATCGCACAAGTGTGTGCGCAAACACACGTGCGCTAGGTACCTCTTGCATCACTCTCATATTTCGATGATACGCGGTCATTGGACACGACCGGGATCTGGCACAGGGGGACTACTCTCTAAGCCCGACGTCCGTAGTTTCGGGCTTAGTTGCGGGCGTATTCTACTCCGTATTATCTAAAAACTAAGAATTAATGACAACAAAATTCGAAGGTTACTGTCAAATCGTGTTGTCATTCATTTTTAGTTCGGGTTCGGGACTAATCGTAAGTCCGTAGATGATACGAAGTAGAATACGCCCGCTACTAAGCCCGAAACTTTGGACGTCGGGCTTAGGCTCTAGACAGACGGACCGCATTTCAACTGCAATCCAACCGCAAATTGCAGTTCGGATGCAGTTTGAATGCAGTTGACACAACTGCAATAGAACTGCAAACCAACCATGCAGTTCTATTGCAGTTGGTGTGCAGTTCACATGATTGATTGCACGCCGACTGCTATTGAACTGCAATCGGACTGCACGTTTGGTTTGCAGCTCTATTGCAGTCGTGTCAACTGCATTCAAACTGCATCCGAACTGCAAATTGCGGTTGGATTGCAGTTGAAATGCGGTCCGTCTGTCTAGAGCCTTAGAGAGTAGCCCCCCAGGACCAACGTCTAACGTGCTTTCCGAATCACTCTACCAAATTTCAAACTCCTGTCACAGAGAAATTCGAGAATCGAACCCAGCTATGCTATTCTCTATTCAGCCTTTGTACAGCGCTGCCGCAGCGGTGAAACTCAGTTTTGTATTCACTAAGCCGCTTGCTACACTAGCGCTCAAGGCTGTGACGGCCGTGAGTTAAAACTTCCCAACGGCGAGCAATTTGACAGTTTTGACAGTTCTTCATACATTTTGGTATTTCCTACAAAAACAGCGACGAAGTAGCTTACAGCCTCGAACTGTCAAATCCAAATGCTACAAAAATCGCGCATTCGACTCTTACATTTTACTTTGATTTTCCTTAAAAGTAAAAATGGCAACTCGGTTGATAATAAAGCTTCATTTATTAGAAAAAGCTAAGAAAAGTGACGATTTGTCGCTCCAAACTCTCCACTAACCTAATATCTCTACTTACGCATGGGATGGGAACGCACTCTGAACTCTGATTTTTGTATTAACAAACAATAGGGAAGAAAAGTTTGAAAAGATTCCCGATAATGCTGAAAAAATTAACATGAGAATGTTTGTTATCGATAGTTTCTAATAAATCTATTTTGTATTACAGATGGAAACAAAGCCGGGCGTCCCTAACCTAACCTAACTTGCCGAACCAATCAAAACGATATTCAACAAAAAAAAAAGAAATCATTAATTGATGTAAATTGTAAAAAATAAACGCTGGTACCTACGTTATCTTTAAGTTTTTCATTTGATTTCAACCCAAGCGTGGCAGACCCCAAAAAGTGGGTTATGTTTTCATGATGCATCACCAATTGTCAGAATCAATATCTAGCATGCTAAGCCTTTTTTTTTAGTGATTGGAAATTATCCAATGACTCCTCCCGCTCTGGGTGTAGCGGGAGGGAGTGTCAGACTTCTACTGACTAAAACCCATCCATGTTCCTTCATTGCCCTTTGTGTTCCGAAGCCACGGTGTCTCTTGCGAATAATCCCGCGACTCCGGCAGGCGTTGGCCCTTTCGGGCCCCTCTGTGTGCTGACTCTCTTTGAGGCGCGCGTGGAACACTAACGCGCCGTCGATACGGCCTGTCGTCACTAGACGGACGGACGGCGAGCCATCCATAGCTCGCCGTCCACAGGCCCGAACATGCTAGGCCTATAATTGTGTTTATTTATGTTTTTACAACACTCACGAATGTCCGTATTCATATGATTTGTTGATCCATTTTTATATTTTCCTCTTGGTCCTGGCATTTCAACCGAGATTTAAATATTCGATTCGGCTCGCACATTTCTTTATAATAACGGCCGGAAGTAGGCTTACTGGAACATGACCATAAAATAAATTTATCCCTAGCAAGCCTGTGTGCGTCGGCAACATGTCTACTCCACCCAATCTCAACTTTTCTTTTGCGCCTATTACTATCTCAGCCAATCACCGACGATTCACATAAAGCAGCAAATACTTGCCCATATAATTTATCGATAATACGTCTGTGATTTAAATCAGCGCTCGTATGATCACAACAATAGCGTAATTGCATAGGAAAATCAATTAATCTCAGGACACTCAATATTGTACAACCTAATTTGCGCAAAATCCCGATCACCCCACATAATCTTATTAATTAAATGTTGACTGGACACACATCTCTTTGGTACAATAACATCCAAATTACATTCAATAATTTATGGAAAGTGGTCAGACCACACAGCATCATACTTAACAAAAACCCTATTCACACTTTGAGCCGCAACCCTGGTAACGTGCCAACCAACCAACCACCTCCTGGCGGTCAAGCCACCTCGACGACCCGTGATCTTGACTTATAAATAAACGTGTATGCGTTTGATGCTACCCCCAAACGTTCAGTGTTAATACACATACAGTCCTGTTCACTACAGAAACCCATCAACTTAATTTGAAGCTTAAATTGAGCGTTAAAATCCCCCAGTAAAAAAAAGCACTCCAATGATAGCACTGACCGCACTGATGACGTCCGTGAACTCGGCCAAATAACATACCGCATCAGTCGGCATTATATACATAACTGCTAAACACTAACATTGATCTTTCTTGCACTACTATTTTAATTGTACTTACACGCACTTATCACTGGTAATCACAGAAACGTTTGTGTAGACGCTACTCCTCCACAGTAGTGCTACGTCACCGTAAGTTCTTCCTCTTAGCATCCCACTAGCGGAGTCCACTGCCGAACTTCCAGTACAGCTGAAATCATCACCAATGGAGTTTAGCAACGATATTTCATGAGACAATAGCCAATTTATTGTAAGACTTTAACGTCTACATTCTCAAAAAGGTCACGGATGTTGTCGATCGAACGCTTAACGTTCTTACAATTGAATGTTGCAAACTTGTGCAGTTTACTATCCATTAATTACTGTGGAAGTACCTACCGTCTACAGAGCCAGTATTCGGCCTGTTCACAGATTTTGGTCGAAAATTCATAAACCGGCTAAAGATAATTGCCCCTGCGCCATATTTATGGTTAAGACTCAAAAGTATGTAGAAATAAATCTCCCTTTGCTTCGCTGTAGTCGGCTAAAAAGAAAATTAATATTAACTCTGCCACAATATTGATTGATTATGAGTTTGGACTGCAACATTTTCCAAATTTGTCTTCCAAGTCAGCCTGTTTGTGTATGTGAGTTTTATATGATTGTGAAGGCACCTATGATACATCAGAAATTCGTAATGTGAGCAACGTTTAAAAATTAGATAAAATGCTTATTGTCCTAGTAATGTTTTCGCGAAACATTAAAACGTTTTCATTTGGCTACGGAACCCCAAGAAAGGAAGAGTTTTGTTGCGCCTATGTGCAAGGACTCGCGCAGTCACATTAATTCATTTTTTCCCTGCAGTTTTCTTGCCTAACATTCTGCCGTTCAAAGAAAAAGTGGCGCAGGGCGCGATATTCAGAATCAGGACAAAAGGCCCATTTTTTTTTTCTTTTTTTGCGTATTTCCTTGCTCGAGTTACACGTGTGAACAATTCGCCGAACACCATCATCATATCAGCCGATAAAGTTCCTCTCTTCGTCCTGTGCGTTTTTTTTATATTTAAAACGTTGCCCCACACGAGGCTTCCTGCGACCCTTACCAGGTCATCGGTCTACCTTATTGGAGGCCTTCCAACGTTGCGTCTTCCGGTATGCCAGCCCCATTGACTATCTGTTCTACGAGCAATGTGCCCTGCCCACTGCCACTTCAGTTTGGTGATCCTTCGGGCTATGTCGGTAAAAACGTCATTGTGCGCCTGTAATAACGCCGAATAAATACATCTTAATAGGGAATATGCATGCGAATTTTTTATTTACAAAATGAAATAATTATTAGCTCTAGTAAACAATCATGAAATAATTTTTTTAATACCTTCAACAGCGATGAAGTTATTAAGATCAAAAGATTACATTACATAATTATTCGAAAATTACAATTAGAAAGAGAAGTCCGATGTGAACTATGACGTCAAATTCCATGACGTCTATAGATCTGCAATATAAAAGAGCGTTTTCGCGAGAAAGACAGATACATTTGTTTAAAATAGTTATATCTCGTTTGTTTTTCGAGCAATTTTGATTCTATTTTCACTGATATACAAAAATATGATACTAATCATATTTTTGTATATTTTTAGACAAACTGTATAGACACTAAACATTGTTTTCATGCATATTCCCTATTAGTCACAATTATTTTTATCTCAATTTCGTGTTTTGGTCAGATGCACCTTTTTGCTCATGGTGGCATTATTGGTTAATTGGCTAATAATATACGAGTTTACATAGAAATAGGATGTATCAATTAAATAATTACTTATAGGAATCTTGATTGACAACGCTATAGAAGATAATTTCTCGTGTCCTAGAAAATCCATTGTAATGATTATAATTACGGTTTGTTTTTATGAAATAATGCAATTATTGCTTACGTATGTATCCCACGGTAAATGGGTCATATACTTATGTAGAAAGCTGATATAAAAGATGTTCGTCTCCATCTTGGATCAGTCAGTGATTAGATCTTGTTAAATATATTATAAAAAAATGTCTCGTCTAGGGGTAAGTTGTTGCAATCTTTTGATAATGTATTTTATTCCCGTTCTTACCTATTAAAACTGTAAAGTTCATAACTTCTGTACCATCCACTATTCATTAATAATAATTAATCGCTAATATTGGACCCTGTTCCTGATACCGGTGGGCTTCTTTTTTTATGATTTTATAATTGACTATCTGACCCGCGCAACTTCGTCTGCGTCTCATTTTCCATTATTGCTCCGCTCCTATTTGTCTTAGCGTGATGATATACCGCGTTTAATTTCTCAATGAAGCACAGATACAGGTCCATTTATTTTACGAGTATCGTCAAGATTTCACCAAAAAAGGAATTTTTAGAGCGGAGCGCAGAGGCGACGCGACGACTACATATTTGAACGGTCACAGGAAACTGTTCGCACTCGCTAACGCCATCTATAGGCCCTTTCGAGAAAACTCGAGAAAGTTTCAGATATATGGGCGCTGCATCAATAAAGGTAGTGCGAGGATTCATCAATTGAGAAGTTAAACTTTTAATTTGAAATACATAGTTATTCTATTATAAGGAGAAATCCTAAATTATTGTTATTTTATTTTTTATATTGAAAAGGCATTGACGCTTCACCAAATACCTTTTGCTATTTTATGAACTACAGTGTAATTTAGAATTAAGAAATTTAAATAAATGATTTGATTAGATTTGAGAATATGTATCAATTGCATGCAAAATAATGATAAGTTAATTGCTGTTTAATGTCACAGATTTAAGGTCAATGCGATAATGTATAATTTTTATCTCAACATTATCCACAATGACAAATGTCCAAAAATTTACAGGTTATTGTTAAAAATTCTTTACTGTCATAAAACATATTTTTGATTGTAATTACTCTAGTTTCGTCACTGAATCGCTTGCTATTCAATTTATTTGCCCATCGGAAGACTCCTCGAATACCTCTGAGTAAATCGTTTCGCAATGTCAAGCTTCCATGCCAAAATGTTGTTGAATTTTGGAACAATAATGGAAATAAATATAAATGAAGAAAATAGAATAGGTCTTTGGAGACAGGTAAGGCTACTATAACACGACCGAATCCATGAGCAAAAGCAAGTTTTATTTTTTTAAATACAAGCATGAAGGTGCATTCAAAGGGTATAATTGAAGATTATCCTCAAGTATATACCTAAATAATTAATACTTGAGGATAATAACCTTATTTACCTACCTACTTTATTTAATTTTAACTTTTGATATGAATGACGTGTTTGTTTGCGCAAATGCAAAATTCCGTAATATCCTATTATAGTACAGTCATAAGAAAAAAGATTGTATAAAGTCAAAGATTGTATGCAGTCTCTTCCACCGGTATGACTAGTTTATACTAGGTTTGTCTAAAGCCTTTGGGCAAACCCCGAAATGATTTCCATTTTTCGGCCTTTAACTGAAGTATTTTTAGTCACACTTGCCCAAAGCCGGGAGAAGTACGGGGAATAAGAAACGCTTTGCCCCTATTGGACTGGCTGCTGCGAGTTGGCTTCGGCCAATCACACTTTGTACGCTTATAGGCGATACGTCACGGTTGGCGCATTGGTTGAGCGATCGACTGCTGCGCTGCGTGTCGCGGGTTCGATTCCCGCACGGAACAAATATTTGTATGGCCTACAGATAGTTGTTCCGGGTCTGGCTCTTTGTGTATGTGTATTTATATTTTTGTAAACGCACCCACGATACAGGAGAAATTCCAAGTGTGGGGCAACGCTTAAAACAAAAAAAAGTACATGATCCACTACAAAGTTACCTGATTGATGGATTTCTGGTTATTCGTACAGATTATTTTTCTATCGGCGTTTGACTGAATACCTCTCCAGTCAAACGTCGATAGAAAAATAATCTTTTCCGGACTTTGCCTAGTCGATTCTAGAAGCGATTGACAGACTTGGTCAATCGTTGATCTGTTTGAGTTATGTTCTGTATCTCTATCTATACTAATACTAATATATATAACACTAACAAATGTTACCTCTTTATAATACTATAGTATTATAAAGAGGTAACATTTGTTTGTAAGTTTGTATGTAGGGGGTAATCTCAGGAACTACTGGTCCGATTTGAAAAAATCTTTCAGTATTAGATAGCCCATTTATCGAGGAAGGCTATATATAGGCTGCATATCATCACGCTAAGACTAAAAGGAGCCGAGAATTCATGGAAAATGTGACGCAGACGAAGTTGCGTGGGTCAGCTAGTGAGTTATAAAATTGCAATTTTTACTATTCGGTAGCTTATACAATGAAAAATATTCTAAATGAATAAAAATCGGGGCGTCTTTTTGAGAAATTTTACGATTAGGTACTGTAAAAATTGATGAAAAGAAACCAGATTCTTGCTAAAAAAACATGATTAGTATTTTCAATTGAGGGTAGTTTATTAACACTATTTTAATTCTAAAAGGATGTCTAATTTCGATCATTATGGAGTTTGTTTCAATGCAATAAATCTTTTAGTTGAAAAGATACACAGTGTTGTTTGCACTGGGGTCACAGTTGTGAACAATTATTTTTTTAAATCAATAAAAAAAATGTTATTTTTTCGTTTTCCGTCGATACTATTAGGTATAGCTTCCCTCATTTTTTTTGTGCACATTATAAAGACTCACACTGTATAATTTAATTGTGATCAGCTATGTCCCGCCCTTAGGGCATACAAATAGACACACATAGGAAATTAAAATAATATTATTAATACAAATTGTTAAGATAGAAAATAGACGGAACTAGATACACATCACAACTGAACGCATCATGACTGAGGGGAACTGTATTAGAAAAAGTTCACCCATCACGACAATCGAGAAACTAAAAATTTCGGAATTTTTCCTTTATAATGTGTTTTGTTTGTGTGTGTTTTTACATTGCTTCCTACTTGCCAAAATTTCCCTGAAAATTGGTACACATATAATCTTCTGTGTCCCAAGACAGATGCGTGGTTTACAATAAAGTATCAATAAACAACTAATCATTGTTTGTCACACAGATGTTCGTATGCCTGCTGATGTTGGTGGCGGTGGCCGTCTGCGTCGACATGCCCCCTAACATTAAGGCCCTGGACCCCCCCAAGGATGGCGCCAAGCCCGACGCTTCACGCCACGACACCCAGATACCACCCCGCCCCGAGGGGACCCCACCCCGCCCTGAAGGACGATCAGATCTACCTAAGGCTGAGAACCCCAAACCCGACGGCAAACCACCTCAAGATGCCAAGAGCTAAACGTTAATATGGATCAATGTATTAGACCAAAGCAATCAAATGATTATTTTTTATTATGTATTTAATACATATTTGTAGAGCATTATAAAATCAGCTGCAGCTGGAATGTTTGTTTTACTTTGGTCAAATTAATCATGTAAGGTCGGGAATCCAATTGCAAGCAACTGGCAATGGCATGCAAGTTTAATTCTACAAAAAAACGCATTATGCATCATTGAAGTCTTGAATATGGCGGAGCTTTATCTTTATAATTTTTATCTATTTGAAAGACTGACACACGAGTTTTCGTCGCACTGTTCGATCTTAATTGTTATTTAATGTGAAAAAAGATAAAATGTCTGTATAATATTTTTTTTAATCTAGCTGATGGACTGATTACATTTCAGGACTATACCTAATTCACTTGACATTTCGGCAGCGCCTGTCAATCCGAGTTGTTTAAACTCGGATTTATGAGAATAGTTATCGTACATGCAATAATACTTTTGTTGGCCTGATAGTGTCTCTACTACTCGTACTCCTTTGTTTTGAGGATGAAAAATCATCACAAAGACTTCTGAGAACAGTCTGAGACTCCCTTCAGCTCCACCCAGAGCGGAAAAGAATGTCAGAATCGTGACTATTAACTACAACCCATCCATATTCCTTCGAATGCCCTTTGCTTTCCAGGGCCGCGGTGATTCTTTCGAACAAATTCCGCAACTATCATCACCCCTACTGCAAAATCTCTTCTTTCTTTCTTTCTTTCTTAAACTGGGAAAGTCACAAGATTTGCTTATAGCTAATTCTTTTTAGGAACGGGAGAAGGGTAGGCGGGCGATTTGGCTGTCTGTCTATGGCAACCATTGGCGTTAAACAGTGCTGGGCCTCGACATAATTTGAATAAAAGACTTTTGATTTGGGTATCGTACCCGAAGGGTCTGTCTGCCTGTCAGCGGGCTGTGTCTCAAGAACCGTTAGGTAGACAGTTGATATTTTCACAGAGTGTGATTTCTATTTCCGCTATAATTAAAGGGGGCTCCCATACAAGAAACGTGTTTTTATCGGTTTATGGTACGGAACCCTTGTGTGAGAGTCCGACTCGCATTTGGTCGGTTTTCTTAATTGTTATAGCACGTAAATCTCACATTCATGCGTCACATTCATTACTGCTCAGCTCCTATTGGTCTTAGCGTGATGATATATAGCCTATAACCTTCCTCGATAAATGGGCCATCTAACCCTGAAAGAATTTTTCAAATCGGACCAGTAGTTCCTGAGATTAGCGCGTTCAACCAAACAAACAAACAAACAAACTCTTCTGCTTTATAATATTAGTATAGACTAGCTGACCCGCGCAACTTCGTCTGCGTCACATTTTCCATTACTGCTCCGCTCCTATTATATATATATATATATATACGCCTATAACCTTCCTCAATAAATGGGCTATCTAACACTGAAAGATTTTTTCAAATCGGACCAGTAGTTCCTGAGATTAACGCGTTCAACCAAACAAACAAACTCTTCTGCTTTATAATATTAGTATAGATTGCTGGTGGTAGAGGTGCTGAATCAAGTGGATTCTTAATTTCGTCCAGAACAGTCCAAAAAGAAACACATTTTCTTCGATTTTTACTGACAATATTGCTGATCGTAGACCACTGATAAATATAGTTTGTTTTAAGATTTTATAATATCAAAAAAGTTTTACTGGGTTCATAGAATCGATTTATTATAGAGGAGCTCGTTCAAATCGGACCAGTAGTTCCTGAGATTAACGCGTTCAACCAAACAAACAAACTCTTCTGCTTTATAATATTAGTATAGATTGCATAATAATATACAAAATCTACGTTCAGTTAGGTATCCCGATCTCTCTCTCGAATTAAGAATATAATTATGAAGAGGGTACCTAATGCAGGGCACTGTATCATCTCTATCGGTTGAAATGCCGACCAGCCCAGGTACCTAATCTCCTGGTACAAACTAATCTTGAATCAAAATCAACAAAACCAACTATCGAACGAATGGTGCTGAATCAAGTGGATTCTTAATTTCGTCCAGAACAGTCCAAAAAGAAACACATTTTCTCCGATTTTTACTGACAATATTGCTGATCGTAGACCACTGATAAATATAGTTTGTTTTAAGATTTTATAATATCAAAAAAGTTTTACTGGGTTCATAGAATCGATTTATTATAGAGGAGCTCGTGGCTAAAGCCGTGGCAGTCGTTACGGATAGTCAAAAGCCAGTAAAATCTGACTGAAATCTTGCATTGAATGAGTTGTGGAGGTCTGGTAGGCAGCCGCGCCACCCAAAATACCGGTATTCAGCTGAAGCCGGTTTGTTTGGAAGCCGAGCCAATATAGTAAGGAAAAGGCTAGGTTGTTATAATGGTCACCCATTCAAAGACCGACCTCGGCAAGCGTTGCTTAACCTTGAAGATCGACGTGTTCGGCTGATATAGTTTAGCCACATTGAAACATAATACCAAATATTCATCTCTTCTGTTAGTAAAACAGTTTACTTATGGATACAGGTAACTCCGGACTCCGGAGGAGACTCTCCTCTCCTCCCAGTAAATCGAAAAACAATCTAGTAATTCAATCATTCAATCTAATCCATAATTCCATAGCTTATAATTTCAACATTATACGTCTTTAAGTTAAACAACATAAAACATGGGGCTGACCTTATGCTACTGCGGAGAATCTTAACACCGCGATTCAGAAAAACGCGTCATAAGTACAACGCCATCTATCGATCTACAACGTAACTGAACTGTCTTTATGCTCATAACTACTCATAAGTTCAAACTTAGAAGCTTACACGTTACGATAAATAATGATAATATAATAACATATAATTATAAACATTATGTGTTTAATTAAAAAATAACTGAAAAATACATTGTTTCGGGGTCTTTTCACACATTTCTTATTAAAAAATTTCTCAATAGATGGCATTGCAAGTATCTGAAGTCTCAATGAAAACAACCTATTTTAGCGCTCGATGAAGTTTCTTCGTAAACTTTAAAATTCGATATCTTTTGATTTTGTGGGTCGATTTTGATGAAATAAACACTAAATGTTGCTCCGATTATCACTTAATATTTCGAAGTACCTAAATTTTGAATCCAATCAGTGGTTTATGCGTGATGCTCCTCCAAACGCACAGACATACAGACGCACAGACATACAGACGCACAGACAAACAGACAAACAGAAAAGAATTTCAAAAACTGCTTTTTTGTGTTCTATGTCATTTTTCTGACATTTCTATGTATTTTTTATCCGAAAATATTCAATGTACAGACACGGCAACTCTACGATTTTATTATATGTATAGATTTGCGGTCTGTCTGTTTCGTGTGTTATAAATGGTGATATCACTTTATTGTTGTTGAGGGTTGCGTGGGTAAATGATGATCTTCGCCGGATTAATAGTTTGCAGCTGGATCAGAGTTGATGAGAATCCAGATGAATGGTGGGAGCTAATTGTACTCGAAATCACTGACACTTTCACCGTATTTTGCACGGTTCACTAAGTCCTTGATGTCACCTAAGTCGTGCCATAGGAGAGGCCGATATCCAGCTATGGTATTTTTTTTCAAATTTGTTTGGCACGCGTTTGACCAGCATCTCACCTGATGGTAAGTGATGATACCATCTAAGATGGAGCACACTTGCCTAGAAGTAACCTATTCACTCTTGACTTAAAGGTTGTAGCAGCAGGAAACACAGACTCCGGTAGGGAATTCCACTCCTTTGCTGTACGCACTATGAATGTGTTCCCAAAACGTTTTGTGTATGTGGGTGGGATGTCCACCATGTACCGGTGGCGCATCGCCGTTCGTCTTGTGGTCCGAATATGAAACGGGCTTGGCGGAATTAAATTATGCAATTCCGTCGCACATTCCCCAAAATGCAACCGGTAGAAAACCGACAGGTTAGCAACTTGGCTTCGATGCTCAAGACTTTGGAGCTTCGACTCGACGAGCCTATCATTATGGATGATCCTCTTGAACAAAACTTAATGAACCAGTTTGCGAAGTATAGTGATTCTGGCGACACCTCTTATAGTTGTTATGGGTAGGTATTTCGGTATTTATATACAACTATATAGGTATATTATTTGAGTCGTAGAATCGTTGTTTCAGATATTTTGTCCGGTCGAGTTAGGTTTATGATGAAATTTAATAATAATAATAATATCCTTGGACATTTCACACAACGCCATATAGTCCCAAGCTAAGCAACCTAATACTTGTGTTATGGTAACGAGATGGCTGATAAACTACTTATGTACATTTTTATTTTATTTTTGTGTAAATACATACATATTATAGATAGAAAAACACCCAGACTCGGAACAAATACTTTTAGGTCGTACAAATAATTGTTCCGTGCGGGAATCGAACCCGCGACATGCTGCGCAGCAGTCAATCGCTCAACCACTGCGCCAACCGTGTCGCCAAAATGTTTGTAATGTTTGTTAATGTTTGTTAGATTCTTCCGCTACTATCTGATTGACTGAGTAACTGTCAGACAACGCACAGCCGAAACTACTGGTCGTAGGATATCGGAAATTTGGCATGTCAGGTTCCTTGGGGACTGAAAGGGAATATCTCTGCAATGCCAACAATACGGGATAAAACAGAATATGCGCGTACGAAGTCGCTGACAAAAGGTAGTTCACCTATAAATTTTTCTGCATTTAAAATTTATTTTTATGGACATAATGTCTATGGAGAACGGTTATTGGTAGAGGAAAACAAATCATGCCTACTTCACAGGCCCGCAGGTAATCAGGAGGAAAATTGCAATAATTCATTTATGAAACACTTGATATTAATAACATTAAATTAAATTATGGGAATTTTGTTTACGCAGTCAAAAGGACAAATATAGAATAGAAAATGTTTTACATTTAAGATGCCAATATCTTTTAACGGGCAATTAAAAGGAATCTCAGGCACCAGGCGCATAAATGCGCGCCATTTCCGCAGTTTGACTTGTTTACGACCGGCTCACAAAAAATTTTTTGCTGGCGTTTCTAGTCGCATACTGTAAACTGTTTTGGGTTCTTGAATAAACTGACCATAATCTATACATATATAATAATATAGTAAATCGTAGGGTGTATGTTTCCAATTGGCGAGAAAACTACTGAGCCGATTTTGTTAAAATTTGCACAAATAATTTACAAAAACAATCACAGCACAACATTATATTTAAATCTCACAATACAATAATAAGATTGATAATAAAATTTAAATTTGATAGTAACATAATATAATGAAGTTAAATTGATTGAATAAAATTCAGATAATTTAATAAAATATGAATTGAATTAAGGCTGTCATGTCATGGATATTATGTCAACTAACATTTTGTACTTAAAATTATCATGCATCAAATCAAACAAGATTTAAATAAATAACAATATTAAAATTAAAAATATAATTAAAATTAAAACAATATTAAAATTATGAAAAAACATACTCAATAAAAAAAGAAAGAAACATTATTGGGCAAAAAAAAACGAAAATTACATATTATAGAGCACAGCTCTTTTAAACATACTGAGGCTACCTGAAAATATGTCCAATTCACAATTGTGAAAAACTTCGTTACACCTTCTGAGATTATAGGAAAGGGGGGCATTACTACCGTACTTGGTTTTGCGACCACCAAGAGCAAAAGGCCTATAATTGTGAAGTCTAGCTGATGACCTAGGCACATTTATATTAATTGACGAGAGAAGCGGTGAGTAATCCACGCCTTGATTTAATATCTACATCTATACTCTACATCTATATCTATACATATAATAAAATCGTAGAGTTGCCGTGTCTGTACATTGAATATTTTCGCATAAAAAATACATAGAAATGTCAGAAAAATGACATAGAACACAAAAAAGCAGTTTTTGAAATTCTTTTCTGTTTGTCTGTGCGTCTGTATGTCTGTGCGTCTGTATGTCTGTGCGTTTGGAGGAGCATCACGCATAAACCACTGATTGGATTCAAAATTTAGGTACTTCGAAATATTAAGTGATAATCGGAGCAACATTTAGTGTTTATTTCATCAAAATCGACCCACAAAATCAAAAGATATCGAATTTTAAAGTTTACGAAGAAACTTCATCGAGCGCTAAAATAGGTTGTTTTCATTGAGACTTCAGATACTTGCAATGCCATCTATTGAGAAATTTTTTAATAAGAAATGTGTGAAAAGACCCCGAAACAATATATTTTTGAGTTATTTTTTAATTAAACACATAATGTTTATAATTATATGTTATTATATTATCATTATTTATCGTAACATGTAAGCTTCTAAGTTTGAACTTATGAGTAGTTATGAGCATAAAGACAGTTCAGTTACGTTGTAGATCGATAGATGGCGTTGTACTTATGACGCGTTTTTCTGAATCGCGGTGTTAAGATTCTCCGCAGTAGCATAAGGTCAGCCCCATGTTTTATGTTGTTTAACTTAGAGACGTATAATGTTGAAATTATTAGTTATGGAAGTATGGATTTGATTGAATTACTAAATTGTTTTTCGATTTACTGGGAGGAGAGGAGAGTCTCCTCCGGAGTCCGGAGTTACCTGTATCCATAAGTAAACTGTTTTACTAACAGAAGAGATGAATATTTGGTATTATGTTTCAATGTGGCTAAACTATATCAGCCGAACACGTCGATCTTCAAGGTTAAGCAACGCTTGCCGAGGTCGGTCTGTGAATGGGTGACCATTATAACAACCTAGCCTTTTCCTTACTATATTGGCTCGGCTTCCAGACAAACCGGATTCAGCTGAATACCGGTATTTTACGTGGCGCGGCTGCCTACCAGACCTCCACAACTCATTCAATGCAAGATTTCAGTCAGATTTTACTGGCTTTTGACTATCCGTAACGACTGCCAAAGATCTACAAATGACAGCCGGGACCAAAGGCTTAACGTGCTTTCTGAGGCACGAAGGAAACTCGGTATGTCAAGATGGTCACCCACCCACAGACCAACCTTCGCAAGCGTTGCTTAACCTTGAAGATCGATGCGTTCGTCTGTTATAGTTTAGCCTTGAAGATCGGCCCGTGCGGCTTTAGCCACGAGCTCCTCTATAATAAATCGATTCTATGAACCCAGTAAAACTTTTTTGATATTATAAAATCTTAAAACAAACTATATTTATCAGTGGTCTACGATCAGCAATATTGTCAGTAAAAATCGGAGAAAATGTGTTTCTTTTTGGACTGTTCTGGACGAAATTAAGAATCCACTTGATTCAGCACCATTCGTTCGATAGTTGGTTTTGTTGATTTTGATTCAAGATTAGTTTGTACCAGGAGATTAGGTACCTGGGCTGGTCGGCATTTCAACCGATAGAGATGATACAGTGCCCTGCATTAGGTACCCTCTTCATAATTATATTCTTAATTCGAGAGAGAGATCAGGATACGTAACTGAACGTAGATTTTGTATATTATGCAATCTATACTAATATTATAAAGCAGAGTTTGTTTGTTTGGTTGAACGCGTTAATCTCAGGAACTACTGGTCCGATTTGAACGAGCTCCTCTATAATAAATCGATTCTATGAACCCAGTAAAACTTTTTTGATATTATAAAATCTTAAAACAAACTATATTTATCAGTGGTCTACGATCAGCAATATTGTCAGTAAAAATCGGAGAAAATGTGTTTCTTTTTGGACTGTTCTGGACGAAATTAAGAATCCACTTGATTCAGCACCTCTACCACCAGCAATCTATACTAATATTATAAAGCAGAAGAGTTTGTTTGTTTGGTTGAACGCGTTAATCTCAGGAACTACTGGTCCGATTTGAAAAAATCTTTCAGTGTTAGATAGCCCATTTATTGAGGAAGGTTATAGGCGTATATATATATATATATATATATATATATAATCACGCTGAGACAAATAGGAGCGGAGCAGTAATGGAAAATGTGACGCAGACGAAGTTGCGCGGGTCAGCTAGTTAATTAATATATCTACACTTCTACATTATTAATATTATAAAGAGGAAAACTTTGTTTGTTTGTTTGATTGTAATGAATAGGCTCAAAAACTACTGGACCGATTTTAAAAATTCTTTCACCATTCGAAAGCTACATTATCCACGAGTAACATAGGCTATATTTTATTTTGGAAAAAAATAGGGTTCCGTAAGATATTTGGGTTTTTCGGACACAAGGTGTAAAAATCAACCGGAAAAGTTACTTATTTTGCGTACGCTGCCTAAACTATAAAAGATAGAACCATACATTGTTCTAATTAATTGTAGATCTTATAAATATCTACAAAAAAGTCCACGACACACTATACCTATATATGTCGAGTGAGGCACAACAACCATTTTTTTTATTTAAAAATCTTGATTTTTTTTTTACTACATTTAAACGCGTTTATTTTACTCATGCTATTAATCCTTATCAAAATAAACTATTTCATCACTAAGTACAGTTTATGTAGATAATATTTGGTCTTTGAATGATTAAAATCGGACGTTTGGTTTTGAAGTTATGGCGAAATTAAAATATTACGATTTCTGCTGCACGGCCCGTTGCGAAGTGGACGTCACCAAGGCGGGGGTGCGCGTGCCGGAGGGGAGTTTAGATCTATGAGTAAGGTAATACGGCTCCCTACGCAGCGGTCGTGCGCGAAGTCTAAATATTCTAAAGAGGATAACTTTGTTTGTATGTTTGTTTGTTTGTTTGTTTGTTTGATTGTAATGAATAGGCTCAAAAACTACTGGACCGATTTAAAAAAATCTTGAATCAGCTCATATACCAAGAATACCCATGATCCCTACTGATTTGCCTATACCCTTCAAAAGGCTCCAATAGAATAGAATAGAATAGAATAGAATACTCTTTATTATGTACACCATCTAAGTAACAGAAAAAATATTAAGTAAACATTACATAGGGTGACACAATGGGCGGCCTTATCGCTAAGAGCGATCTTTTTGGATGGATTTTAAAGAGAAAGGAAATACAGTACTGTAGGTAGTCTTAGGTGTACGACTTAAATGAATAAATACATGATAGATAAATAAATACAATTAAAATTATGAATCAAAAAGCATAGAACCCAAGTTATATCGATCATAGAGAAAGGTAGTGATGTTTGACCATTGTTTTAAAACTGGACAAAGATTGAGCACGTCTTACTGACTCGGGCAATACATTCCATAGCCGCACCGCTTGAACCGTAAAAGATTTGTCGTAGAAGCTGGTGGAATGCATCGGCATCTCTAATCTCAAGCTTTCCGATGACCTCAGATATCTATTATGTGTGTCATGAAGGAACTTAAAACGTTCTTTAACGTAAGAGGGGTTTGTAGGATTGAACAGAATACTGTAGAGCAGAAATAAAATATGAGAATCCCGGCGAAGACGAATGGGAAGCCACTTGAGCTTTGTGCGAAATTCAGAGATGTGATCATATTTGCGCAGGCCAAATATAAATCTTATGCAAAGGTTTTGAAGACGCTCAAGTTTATCGAGTTGTGCCTGAGTGAGATCGAGATAACTGACATCAGCATAGTCAAGAATAGGAAGCAGAAGGGACTGTGCAAGCGCAATTTTAGTGGCAGTGGGAAGAAAGTTCCGCAAACGTCTAAGAGACCTGGCAGATGCAAAAATTTTGCGACTTACGTCCTGGAGCTGCGGACCCCAAGACAGATGTTTGTCGATCCAAACCCCAAGGTTCTTAACCTTTTCACTGATTGGGATAGTAGTACCGTTAAACAGAACCTGGGGAAGCTAAGGACCAATTTACTTTTGGAATCATCCTAGAGCTGCCAACAACAATGACCTGGGATTTCGAAGGATTAACCTGAAGCCCAATTTCCAGTAAAAATTTCTTTCGCACTAACGATAAACAAAGTCCAGGGCCAAACATTCAAATTAGTAGGAATTGATTTACGAAAAGAATGATTTAACGTCAATTAATGTTGTAGAGAAGCTCTACAATAATCGCTTTAGTTATCTATCCTAAAACAAAGGGTTGCACTCCAGCTAGTCTATTCTGTAAATAACCATTTCGATATCGACTTCACCTGAGTGACTAAGCTTACAAAGTGAACTTTATTTCACACATCATAAGGTCTTATATTTATACGAATTTGAAACTCACATCGGATTCCGCTGTCGAGACACGAAAATGTTGTTCCAGAATAGCACTGCTGGACTGCCGGCAGAAGTGAAAACTTAGTATTAATTACATTTAAATATTTTCATCATTAACAACTTTAACATCCACAGAAAGACAATCTGTGCAGCCTGCGGATAATAACTGCGTCGTCGATGTTAGTGTCGGTGTCTGTGAATTGACCTGGGAATCATTTTTCTGACCGTGTGTTTCCTGGGTAGGCTTTTTGCAGCGCTAACCGACATCCACGCGGGCGGAGTCCCGGCCGCTATTATTTATATTTCTTTTTTTAAATGTGTGAGAAAGATTAAAAATGACATTCATAATCTCTGATATTATATTCGTACTATTTCATTAAGTAAGTTATCCTACTCCTGCTATATATTATTTAATATAATAAATGCGAGTTTGTGAGTGAGTTTGTGTATATTTTTGTTACTCAATCACGTCAAAACGGCTGAAGGGATCTGGGTGAAATTTGGAACAGGGATAGATTATGGTCTGAAATAACACATAGGCTATTTTTTATCCCACGGGAACGCGTACGAAGTCGCGGGCAGAAGCTAGTGCTATATATTATCACAATATGTGCTAATGAGGATGGGCAGTAATCAAAAAAGTGTGTTTTGAACGAGAAAGTGCACATGGTTCAAAACCTCGCAACAACAATTTGTAATATTATATTATAAAAAATATTTTTGTATTTGTTTTATCTTTTGAACTGTATTTTTACATCATCACACATAATATTGACAAAATAATAATAAAATCGGATATACAAATAAATAAACTAAAATGGGATACCTACATATTAATCGACATTTTTCCAAACAGTTCAGCGAGGACTTGTTTTATGAAGCCACAACATATTACTTACAAAATTGCATAATATATCACCGGAAAATGGCGAACTCCGTAAGATTGAAAAATATCGCGTGAGACTGTAAACTTTTTTTTTTAAACAAGACAGAAATATTTGAAACTATTGAATACGGATTGGATTTATAATATGTCGAGAATCAAGAGAGAGTATATATCTATATATTTTATGGGTCTAACCTTTGCAATGATTATCATCACGCTATACTTTTGGGGAGGTAAGCAATGAAAAACCATAACATAAATAAGATGGGCTATTTCAATCGATTTTCCATTAGCGGTTATAGATCGGTTTAAAGAGGGCCTTTCGTATGACTTGGTCGTAATTTTTTTTTTTTTTTTTTAACTTATAATGCATTTCCTTACCTTTCCGAGTCTTATTTTACCTAGTATTTTCAATTATTTATAACATTTTATTGTTGAATTTTGGATATTTTTTAGCATTCATCTAAGTATGCCAAAAAATTTTAATAATAGCCAGCTTGTTAAAGTGTAGTTAATAGAACTTACTTTCTTTTTATTTATGTTCTTACTGTTCGCATCAACGTGATGAGCGAATTGAAAAAAAAAGTACAAATTAACTTTTATACATAAACCTAATAGGAATTTTCGCAATGTTCTAGAAAAAATCAACTTATCTATTACATCATGCAGATATCCATAATGCCATGTATTGACTGAAATAATACTATCAACAGCATGAGAATTACTACATTATAAGTGGACCTTTGCAAGGAATTAAAAAATCATTACTTTTAAATTGATTAAAAACGTAATTAAAAAATATCGTTCTGAATTAATTCCTATTAATAAATATAAAAACGAACTACGAACTTAAAATTTTACAACACATTTGCTCAAAAAATGCATTTACGAAGCTTGTATGCATTGTTCGAAAGTTAAAAATAACGCATCATACAATGGAACGTGCGGTAAAACAGGTACTCTCAACTAAGTACTTACTTTACTGCAAGCTCCGTTGTATCCGCTACGGTTTTTTTTTAATTTCCTAAAAAAATTGCTAGGTACAAGATATCCACCAGGGAGTTTCACAATACGAGAATAAGGAAAGTTCATAGAAGGTTAAGCTGCTAGGAGATGAAAAAAAACGCATTATACTTTATAATAATACTTAATTCTTATATTTTTCAATAAAATTCAATTTTTAACAAACTAAAATTCAATATTTCCATAGCGGGAGAATTGCGAATAGCATAGATTAACAATGACCGCCACGTAAAACTTAAGTTCATTCATTTTAAGGAGGTATTCATTTCATACATTGTCCAAGTTAGATATCCCATACTGTTTGATTGTTCTCTATTGCATGATGTGGTCTCCTATGATTGAAGAAGCACATAGTTTTTCTGTTACTTTATAATAATATAGTATGTAAGGTGTATTCATTGTTGGAAACGCAACAAAAAACAAAAATAAAATGGCTCTAAATCCCCTAGAATGCGCCACATTCGATTTAATGTGACGTCACATAGCCTATAACCACCGAACAATCAAGACGCATTTAATTACGATAAGTGATTTAGAAGTTATGAGGGAATAGAGATACATACAATTCAATTCAATTTATTTTACATACAAGAACATAGGTACTGGTTAACCACATAACCAACCGCTGTAGTCGGATAAAAATTGTTGTCTAGAATAATTTATTTCAGAAGTGTAAACGCTTAGGCACATATAAAATTATTTATGTATACTCAAGGTGTAAATACAACAACATTGTTTGTTAAGATAAATAATTATACAAATTATGTACTGGGTCTCGCTTGCTAGCTAGAAACCAACTTATAGTAAATTTCCTTGATGAATTTCGTTCGGAACTCCATTTACTGGGGCATACTAGCGGATATCCAGCTGCGGGACTTGTTGTGGCGTGCCTTGTTGCACATACTTTGGGACAGGGGCGGACTGCTGAGCCAGGGCGTACTGTTGAGTCGGGGCTGCTTGTGGCACATATTGTGGGACAGAGGCGTACTGTTGAGTCGGGGCTGCTTGTGGCACATATTGTGGGACAGAGGCGTACTGTTGAGCCGGGGCTCCTTGTTGAGCCGGGGCTCCTTGTTGAGCCGGGGCTCCTTGTTGAGCCGGGGCTCCTTGTTGAGCCGGGGCTGGTTGTGGCACATATTGTGGGACAGAGGCGTACTGTTGAGACGGGGCTCCTTGTTGCACATACTGTGGGACAGGGACGTACTGTTGTGTCGGGGCGTACTGTTGAGCCGGGGCGTACTGTTGAACTGGGGCATACTGTTGAGCCGCGGGATACTGTTGAGCCGCGGGATACTGTTGAGCCAGGGGGTACTGTTGAGCCGCGGGATACTGTTGAACCGCGGGATACTGTTGAGCCGCGGGATACTGTTGAGCCAGGGGGTACTGTTGAGCCGGGGGGTACTGTTGAGGCGGGGCATATTGTTGGGCCACTTGTGGGCCATATTGCTGTGGGCCACCTTGTGGATTAGGCCACTGTCGAATAGGCTGTGAGGAATACTGATTATAGTACGGTGCACCAGGTGCTGGGTAATTTACTAGGCCTGGTGCTACTTTATTCAGAGAGCCAGCTGCGGGGTAATTCGGAGAGCCAAGCCCTGAGCCGGCGTTGTTTGGTGCTTGTGCCGGATTGATTGCATAGTTAGTATCCTGTTGACTGTTTGTTTTGTTTCCCCAGACGTTAACACCTGCGTGATTTTCAGTTCCAAGGGTTCCTTTTCCATTATTCCAACCTGCTACAAGTCCAAGGTTAAGATCAGCACCGGTGCCGTAGTTCCAACTGCTTGAAGTGTTGGTTTCTTTAAAACCTCCGTCATCACTGCCAATCAATGGTACACCTGTAATAAAATAGCATTAACGTAAATGTTCGTGTATTAATACAACATTCCTCTGGTGTGGGACACTGTCGCTGCGGCTGCTGTGGCTCCTCAAGCGGCGGAAATGCTTGTAACCTTATAGGTATTTACAGCCGTTTGATTTTGTAAACATCTGACCGTGTAGATTACGTGAAGTGAAGATGAAGTGAGCTATCTATACATACAAAAAGATGGAATGACAGCTTACTTTGCGCTCACTCTACCTAAGTTTACACGTTGGGACGTTGACCGAATTTACCCGGCAGTTTTGAGCCGCTTGGAGTCGAAACGTTTCGGTAAGGGGGTCCAAGAGCGCGTCTCCTTTACAAGGACATACCTCGCCGACTAATCGACACTGCGTGACTAGAGGACTGGCTCATTTTGTACAATGAATAAGCATTGCCATTCAACATGATGAGGAGCTCGTTGCGAAATAACAATAGTCGCACGGGTCGATCTTCAAGGTTAAGCAACGCTTGTTAAGGTTAGTCAGTGGATGGGTGATCATCTTAACATATCGAGTTTCCTCCGTGCCTCGGAAAGCACGATAAGCCATTGATCCTGGCTATCATTTGTTGATCTTTAGCAGTTGTAACGGATTGTTAGAAGCTAGTAAATCTGACTCCAGTCTTGCCAGGAAATACCGTGTTACCCAGTTAATGAGTTGTGGAGGTCTGGTAGGCAGCCGCTCCACGTAAAATACTGATATTCAGCTGAATCTAGTTTGACTGGAAGCCGACCCCAATGTAGTTGGGAAAAGGCTAGGCAGATGATTCAACATAGCAGTGCTGCCAGTCTTCTGGGCACATTTCCGGATGATAGCGATGCGGAGGAAAACTTCGACGCCTAAGTGTACCTAGTTTGTTTTGTATTTTCGTATGTACGCGTTAGATTTAGTGGTTTAAATACTTAGTTAATCAAATAGCGTTCATTTAAAAATAAAAAACTTTTTACAAAAAAATACAACCGACTTCAAAAAAAAAAAACTACAAAGTAAACAATAACTTTGATTTCGGAAGTCGGTGTTTTTGTTAGTTTCTTTCTTCGTATTTTGACACCGACTTCCGAAATTAAAGTTATTTTTTACTTTGTAGTGTTTTTTTTTTTTTGAAGTCGGCTGTATTTTTTTGTAAAAAGTTTTTTATTTTTCACTTTTTAGTGGTACCCCACACCTAACAACACCACTGCAAAATCGCAGAAAAGCAAAATACGCAATTTCGATTACTTGGATGACATAAAACCATCATCCAAGTAGCCGAATTCCAGCTATTTCGATTTAAAATCCAAAGTTCGTAACCGATTTTGATAAAATTTAAATGGGACCAATCTGCAAGTATATCCTTTCAGATAAAACAGGAATTTTCAAATCGGTTCATAATTGTCGGAGTTATGAGGTAAAAAACATACTACCGAATTGAGAACCTCCTCCTTTTTGAAAAGTCGGTTAAAAACAGTTACTAAAACGAATATTTATTAGATACTCACAGTGAAACAACTCCAAAAGCGACAAACTCAGGATAACGCCTGCCTGTAAAAAATGTGAGGTATGGTTAGTTTATTTATGGGCATGAGAGAAGTCAGTTTCAGAACACTGTTACGAACATTGGCTAGCACAGCCAGTCTTATAATAATTCCGTAAAAATCTCACCATGTAAATTTAGGTAGAGTGAGCATGATATGCACAAAGTGAACTGTCATTTTAACTGGTTTGTACGGATTGACAACTAGCTTCATGTCCACTTCACCCCTAAGATAACACGGTGAGAGGTATACTGCAGTGCGATTCTGTAAACATGTCGAAGTGAAAACTTAGGCGAAGTGAACTAAAAGTTAGCTGTCAAACCATACAAAAAAGATGAAATGACAGCTCACTTGTCGTTCACTCCAACTAAGTGTACACGGTGAGATGTCGACAGAATAGACGGGCTGGTCAAGTTTAACTTAGTTTACAGTTGTACCTACGCCTTGGCATACCTATGTTTTTAACATTTTAGATAAAAGCAAAGCACTAGTTTTTAGGGTTCCGTAGCCAAATGGCAAAAACGGAACCCTTATAGATTCGTCATGTCTGTCTGTCTGTCCGTCCGTATGTCACAGCCACTTTTCTCCGAAACTATGAGAACTATGCTGTTAAAACTTGGTAAGTAGATGTATTCTGTGAACTGCATTAAGATTTTCACACAAAAACAGAAAAAAAACAATACATTTTGGGGGTCCCCATACTTAGAACTGAAACTCAAAAAAAAATTTTTCATCAACCCCATACGTGTGGGGTATTTATGGATAGGTCTTCAAAAATGATATTAGGTTTCTACTGACATTTTTTCCTAAACTGAACAGTTTGCGAGAGAGACACTTCCAAAGTGGTAAAATTAGTGTGTGTCCCGGAACTTCTAAAATAATAGAATGATTAATCTAAAAAAAATACACAATGTATATTACCATGTAAACTACCAGCAAAAATTGGTTTAAACATGATCTAGTAAGTAGTTTTTTTTAATATGTCATAAATCATAAATCGCAACTTTTGCTTATAATATTATATACCTACAGGTTTGTACGGAACCCTCGGTGCGCGAGTCCGACTCGCACTTGGCCGGTTTTTTTTAATTTTCTCAAACTCACTAATTTTTTCAAGTCAACCCAGTTGAAATGATTAAAAAAAAATGTTAAGAATTTTTTTGACCTATTTATACTTATTGAAATCAAAGGGTTTTTATACATGGTTACCACCGCAAAATAATTAAAATACTATCTTACATACAATCCTACAAGAAGGTATCATATCGGCTGGGGCTTCGCAATGCCGCAGAGCTACTTCTAACTCTGAAACGGCGGTTTTTTTCTGCCTATACTTTATGGGCACTGATATATATATGGCACTGATCTATACATATAATAAAATCGTAGAGTTGCCGTGTCTGTACATTGAATATTTTCGCATAAAAAATACATAGAAATGTCAGAAAAATGACATAGAACACAAAAAAGCAGTTTTTGAAATTCTTTTCTGTTTGTCTGTGCGTCTGTATGTCTGTGCGTCTGTATGTCTGTGCGTTTGGAGGAGCATCACGCATAAACCACTGATTGGATTCAAAATTTAGGTACTTCGAAATATTAAGTGATAATCGGAGCAACATTTAGTGTTTATTTCATCAAAATCGACCCACAAAATCAAAAGATATCGAATTTTAAAGTTTACGAAGAAACTTCATCGAGCGCTAAAATAGGTTGTTTTCATTGAGACTTCAGATACTTGCAATGCCATCTATTGAGAAATTTTTTAATAAGAAATGTGTGAAAAGACCCCGAAACATAAATTTTTGAGTTATTTTTTAATTAAACACATAATGTTTATAATTATATGTTATTATATTATCATTATTTATCGTAACATGTAAGCTTCTAAGTTTGAACTTATGAGTAGTTATGAGCATAAAGACAGTTCAGTTACGTTGTAGATCGATAGATGGCGTTGTACTTATGACGCGTTTTTCTGAATCGCGGTGTTAAGATTCTCCGCAGTAGCATAAGGTCAGCCCCATGTTTTATGTTGTTTAACTTAGAGACGTATAATGTTGAAATTATTAGTTATGGAAGTATGGATTTGATTGAATTACTAAATTGTTTTTCGATTTACTGGGAGGAGAGGAGAGTCTCCTCCGGAGTCCGGAGTTACCTGTATCCATAAGTAAACTGTTTTACTAACAGAAGAGATGAATATTTGGTATTATGTTTCAATGTGGCTAAACTATATCAGCCGAACACGTCGATCTTCAAGGTTAAGCAACGCTTGCCGAGGTCGGTCTGTGAATGGGTGACCATTATAACAACCTAGCCTTTTCCTTACTATATTGGCTCGGCTTCCAGACAAACCGGATTCAGCTGAATACCGGTATTTTACGTGGCGCGGCTGCCTACCAGACCTCCACAACTCATTCAATGCAAGATTTCAGTCAGATTTTACTGGCTTTTGACTATCCGTAACGACTGCCAAAGATCTACAAATGACAGCCGGGACCAAAGGCTTAACGTGCTTTCTGAGGCACGAAGGAAACTCGGTATGTCAAGATGGTCACCCACCCACAGACCAACCTTCGCAAGCGTTGCTTAACCTTGAAGATCGATGCGTTCGTCTGTTATAGTTTAGCCTTGAAGATCGGCCCGTGCGGCTTTAACCACGAGCTCCTCTATAATAAATCGATTCTATGAACCCAGTAAAACTTTTTTGATATTATAAAATCTTAAAACAAACTATATTTATCAGTGGTCTACGATCAGCAATATTGTCAGTAAAAATCGGAGAAAATGTGTTTCTTTTTGGACTGTTCTGGACGAAATTAAGAATCCACTTGATTCAGCACCATTCGTTCGATAGTTGGTTTTGTTGATTTTGATTCAAGATTAGTTTGTACCAGGAGATTAGGTACCTGGGCTGGTCGGCATTTCAACCGATAGAGATGATACAGTGCCCTGCATTAGGTACCCTCTTCATAATTATATTCTTAATTCGAGAGAGAGATCAGGATACGTAACTGAACGTAGATTTTGTATATTATGCAATCTATACTAATATTATAAAGCAGAGTTTGTTTGTTTGGTTGAACGCGTTAATCTCAGGAACTACTGGTCCGATTTGAACGAGCTCCTCTATAATAAATCGATTCTATGAACCCAGTAAAACTTTTTTGATATTATAAAATCTTAAAACAAACTATATTTATCAGTGGTCTACGATCAGCAATATTGTCAGTAAAAATCGGAGAAAATGTGTTTCTTTTTGGACTGTTCTGGACGAAATTAAGAATCCACTTGATTCAGCACCTCTACCACCAGCAATCTATACTAATATTATAAAGCAGAAGAGTTTGTTTGTTTGGTTGAACGCGTTAATCTCAGGAACTACTGGTCCGATTTGAAAAAATCTTTCAGTGTTAGATAGCCCATTTATTGAGGAAGGTTATAGGCGTATATATATATATATATATATATATATATATATATATATATATATATATATATATATATATATATATATATAATCACGCTGAGACAAATAGGAGCGGAGCAGTAATGGAAAATGTGACGCAGACGAAGTTGCGCGGGTCAGCTAGTTATACTTAAAAAGATAAAAGAATACGTAAAATATTAAATGGAAACATCAAACCAATTGCGCAATACCAATCAGCTCTTGATTGTTCGTCTAAAGTTAAGATGCAGACACAAGATTTTAGGTAGGTAAATGAGAGTTAGGGCTGATTTTTCAATGGCCAGATAATGGAAGCGCCAGGGTAGCCCGCGAAATTCAAATAGTTTTATGTTTTTTGCAATTTGCCGGTCAGTGTGAAGCTGTATGTTGAACAAAATACAATTCGCGGCCGTAACGCATATTTATCTAACGAATTATACCCATTTTAATTATCAATATAATCCTTTAAGTTCATACAACTCGATCGAATGACTTTTTCACGAAATAACATTCAATCGAATTCTATGAACTTAGAAGGTTATATTGGTGATTCAAATGGTTATAATCCTTTAAATAACTGCTCTCTACAATCGCGAACCGTATTCTGTTCAACATACAGCTTCACACAGACCGGCAAATTGCAAAAAACATAAAAATATTTGAATTTCGCGGGCTACCCTGGAGCTTCCACCTTAAGGTGATACTACTTTTACAGAGCCAAAGTAACGGTTTATACGAGTTCGTAACTTAATATCTCTTATTGGAATTTGACACTAGTTGTCAGTTATAATACCTATATCGTAACACAGTTAGGCAAAGTCAATAAAAAATTGTTAATTAATACAAGCACACTTACAATTAGATTCATGATGGCTGCTGATATTATGTTACTTGTGACGATCTGTTCACTGAAAGCTCCAAATTGTACTAGCGGTAACAAGCAGCGGGGAACAGTATTTAAACTCGACGATTTAGCTTATCAATAACTTGTGACCTCACACTTACTAACAAAAATACCACTGGCAATGCTCAAGTTTAATGAGTTCATAAGTGTTTATCATTCTCAGAGAAACCCGTGGTATATTTTAAGGACAGTCTTAATGAAAAGGTCTCTACGAATTGACATCAAAATTTTCCTTAACGATTGTAATGTTGAGTCCTTAAACTTCGGTGTCTTGAGAAAATTCTTGCATTTTCCGATCAAGATACCAAAACTTTGTATCCTCAATAACACAACTCCAAATAACAACAATATCAATATTTTATTTTTTCAAGATTTCAAACTTAATTACAATAGTACCTTGAATAGGCCTCATAAGTTAGTGGCAAGATACAAAACGTGTAAAACTTTTTTTCAAAATTCAAAATTCAAGCATTTATTTCAATTAAACCATTTACAGGCACTTTTGAATTGTCAAGGTCGGTCGGTCCAAAAAGTTGAAGCTATTTGCACGTTCCAAAGCGTAGATCTCTATGGAGAAGAACGTGCAAGAAACTCCACGGACACTCTTTTAAAAATAATATTTTTTTACAAAGATTTATTTACATCGGGTTGAAATTATACATACATGTGAGAACGATGTAAAAGACGAGCAGGATAAAAGCGTCCGGAATAAAAGAGGAACAATTCAAAGAAATAATTAAAATTAACCATGGCAGCTAAGAAATGACCAGTCCCGACTGACGGCGGCCGTTCACGAACATGACGCATGCGCCAGCACCATTCGGCTCAACCATTTTGAAGGGAGCCAAATGATCCAACGCATACGCCACCATCAGCTAGACTTTTGAGTGAGCATGACACTCCCAACCGCCAGGGTACATTCAAGTCAAAAACATACCTAAAACTGATAATTAAAGATAAAGGTACACAGTACTCACACATGTGCTGTTAATGGCTGAAATTATACAATGCTAAGTAAGTTGATTCTAACAATGCAAATTTTTCTTACAATCTTCAGCCGGTCCAACAATGTTTCCGAACTATTTACAGATTAGTTTGGGCTCCCTAGTGGCTGTGGAGCAGGACCAGCATACAACAACAGCCGCAAATGGGCAAGGAGGATTTTCATACAAGGAGGATTCCTGTTAGCACCAGTTACTTTCGTCACCACCGTGATCGAGCTGCCATTACAAGTGTGGTCCTAATAAATGAGCATACTTTAAATAATATGTCACCGGAAAATGGCAAACTCTGTAAGATAGTAAAATATCGCGTGAAATGGAAAACTTTTTTTTTCTAAATAAGACACGGATAAATGGGAAACTATTGAACTTGGATGAGATTTAAATATACAAAACGATTTGTTCATAATACACGAAAAATTATAATCTATAATAATTAAGATTTATTAATATTATAAAACTGAAGGAGTTTGTTTGTTTGGTTGAAGGCGGTGATTTCAGGAACTACTGGTTCGTATTGAAAATTTCTATAAGTGTTGGCTAGCCCATTTATCTAGCAAGCCTAAATATGACATCACGCTACGACCAATAGGAACGGAGCGCTAATAAAAGCCGGCCAAGTGAGAGTCGGAATCGCGAACCGAGGGTTCCGTACAAACCTGTGGGTATTATTATAAGCAAAAGTTGCGATTTACGATTAATGACGTATTAAAAAAAAATACTTACTAGATCTCGTTCAAACCAATTTTCGGTGGAAGTTTACATGGTAATGTACCTACATCATATATATTTTTTTAGTTTTATCATTCTCTTATTTTAGAAGTTACAGGGGGAGGACACACATTTTACCACTTAAGAAGTGTCTCTAGCGCAAACTAGAAAAAAATTATAGTAGTAACTTCTATATCATTTTTGAAGACCTATCCATAGATACCCCGCACGTATGTGGTTGATGAAAAAAAAAATGAGTTTAGTTCTAAGTATGGGGAAACCCCAAAATGTATTGGTTTTTTTTTACTATTTCTGTGTGAAAATCTTAATGCGGTTCACAGAATACATCTACTTACCAAGTTTCAACAGCATAGTTCTTATAGTTTCGGAAAAAAGTGGCTGTGACATACGGACGGACAGACAGACAGACATGACGAATCTATAACGGTTCCATTGTTTGCCATTTGGCTACGGAACCCTAAAAATGTGACGGCGACGAAATTGCGTGGGTCAGTTAGTCAAGAATGAAAGCTTATCTTATCATTATTTTATCTCCAATGTTCTCTGTAGCTTACCTCATAGTTTAAATTTTCTTTCTTGCTTATCAGGCGTGTAGTCCTTCACCTTTATATATTTGAATTTCAATCTAAATTCACAATAATTATACGTTTCTGTCTTATCACATTTATCTTGTTTGCTTAGATATTTTTTGTTTTATTCCTGGATAATTAATTAATCGTCGACCAAGAGTCAGCGTTCGGGCTGTATCAGAACCAAATAGCTTGGCAAGCGACGATAGCGAGAGGCGGAATTGTTGCCGATTGTCAACTGTCGCTGTTAATATGGAATAATGGTAGAGCTTTAAGTGTGGGACGCTACTTGTGGTGATACTCTTGCGCTATCCCAGCTTTCTAGCTCGTGGTCCTGTGCTGGTGTTGCCACTATGGCTACTTACCTTATTGGCTTACCTACTCGTATATTTTTGCACCCTTTTGGGATTGAATCTCTTGATTGTGGGATCGAGCGTTCATTACTTAAAAAAAATCATTCCAGACTGATCTGTCAGTTGACTTATATTGTTTGTGTACTTGTAGGTTGCACATTGATGACTGCTGCGCTGCGTGTCACAAGTTCGATACCCGCAAGGAAAAAAAAATTGTATGTCCTACAGGTAGTTGTACCAAATTTGGCTGTTTGTGTGTATGTGAGTTTGTACAGTGCCGGATCGGGGCCTGTAGCAAATTTCACCAAGGTTCCTTGGTAAAATTTACCCTAAATCTAATACCTTCGTAACATGAAAACGAAAATATTCCATTAAAACTATTATAGCCCCCCTCTATTATTTCTCTGGGGCCCCAGGACCCTTATGTATCGCCTGGGTCCATAGGTTTAGCCTACATTGTCTGGATAGACCGGATCCGGGGCTGTTTAGATTTCAGACGGTAGCTTGAAATAACGGGCGACACGATCTTATCAGTATATAACCGATGCATTTCGGAAGGTAATTTTCCTCGAAAGAGTAGTGACAAGCCCTCAGACGACCCCAAGTCGTACCGGCCCATAACACTACTCACATTTTTGGGAATATTTTAGATCGGTTGATCGTTCCGCGCTTGCTACCGAACAGACTAAAATTTCATAATAATCAATTCGGTTTTACTATTGGTGAATTTACCGTTGACGCGGCACTCTCTGTCCTTAAAATTGTCCACTTATCGGAACATAAATACGTGGCTGGAATCTTTCTCGACATTTTTGGCGCTTTTGCTAACTCATGTTGGCCGATGCCACTACTTAAAATGAAAACCCGTGGTTGTCTGTCTGATTTTGATTGTTTCGTACTCTCTAAATCAAATTTTTCCGTACTTTCTAAACGGCTCGACGAAACTCAAACTTGGACATCATTCCATTACTAAGTCTCTAACCATGGGATGTTCTCAGGGCTCAGTTATCGGTCCATATATATGGAATTTTGGCCACGATAATTTCCTCGCGCTTCTGCACCCATGCGGCTGTTCGCGGACAATGGCTTGCTCCTCATTCAGGCTAGTACTCGAGTTGGACTCGAGAAATTGGCTGACACATGCCTACGTTTAATATCTCAGTGGGGCGATCGAAACAGTCTGACCTTTGCACCGCATAAAACCTATCAACTTATTTGTAAAGGAAACCTTAAATCCTGGCCTAGTATTACATTTAATAACGTACCCGTTAAAGGGAAAGAATCCGTGTGCTACCTCGGTATGCTACTAGACAAAAACTTTTCATTTATTTATTCATCATACAAAAACAGAAGGTGAAAAAGCAAAAAAGAACTTCTACGCCTTGACGAGAATATCCAAGGCTACTTGGGATCTATCATTTCAAACATTTAAAACTTTTTATGGGGCTACTTACTTGGGTTGTATGTGCTACGGGACCGATAGGGCCACCTTAGGGGTGATACGACGTAAATTGCTTCAAAACCAGCGTTCGGTTTTGATATTCTTATGGCAGGCGTATAGGACGGTTAGTACTGAAACCTTACCTGGTAAAGGCGGGTGTTCTCCCAGTCGATCCAGAGGTGCAGCGGCGTGGTGCAATGTCTACGCTGGAAAGATCACAGATCCAGAGATTTTACGGCAACGCGACCGTGCTAAGATCTCTAAATTACTAAAACCTACTACTTTATGCGAATAGCAATGTAGGTGGGAAAATGTCGTCAAAGGCCAACGCCTCCACCATTTTTTTTTCGTAGTTAGTTCGTGAGTGGCTGGAGGTGGATCACTGTGTTGCCCAATTTCTCACAGGTCATGATGCAACTTTAAATTATTTTCCTTTAGGCTTGTGGCCTCGCCTTCATGTCAATGATCTACAGCTGATCTTGAATACGAACAATCCGCACATCACATCTTTTGGGAGTGTATTCTTTGGCAGACTGAACGTAATTATGTTGGATAGTGTTAAGCGTATCACATTCGCATCGCATCGCATCTCAATCGCAAACTGTCAATAATGTATGAAAGTTAAGGCTTTTTTGACAGTTTGCGATTGACATGCGAATGCGAAAGTTGTTATAAATTAGTAGAATTGGCCCTCAGGTCACATCTGGAGTAGTTTACTATACGGACCTTGTAGAAACCAGAACAAGTGCGTTCCGTGCGTTCAAGCGATTTTGCCATACCTATTACTGAAATCAATAGTAGCTCACAATTTAGGACCCATTAGTTTCAGCGTTAATATATAATCCGTGGTGCTTGGCAACTAGGCTTAACCCGGTTGCATATGTCCCTTGGTGCCTGTTGACCTAGCTCTATTCTGTCTCCTGCTCGATAAGGAGGGAAGTGGAAATCATATTTGTTTATTTTCTCCTATTCCTCCGCTGTATTTTTCTGATTAATTTTGATGTGAGATCCAAGACAGTTGAACCAGTTCTCCGGGACTCGTTGGTGGTCGCCACTTTACGGCTTACAGGAGTTGCAGTGGTTGAGAATATGTGGCGGGCTTATCCCCAAAAAACAAGCTTGAAATAAAATAAAGAAAACGAGTTATTTGCGCGAAGTATGACCATATGAGTGACTTCATCTGCAAAAAAGGCCATCGCAGTATGGTAAGAGTTAGGACTCTTATGTGAAATAGATTCAAGGCGCTACGCTGGTTTTCAGAGACATGTTATTGCTAACCCAAGTGCGGCGCCTGTAGCATTTGCGACTCTTGCTACGTGGCTAATCCGGCACTGCAGTTTGTAAACGCATCCACGATACTGAAAAAACTCCAAATGTGACGATTTAAAAAAAAAGTAATAATTATAAATTTAAACCTTATAATTAAAAACTATGGCCGACTTAGGTTCTCGAGGTTCAAAGTGGCCCGAAAAAAACGGCATCTTCATAGGTGTTAAGACTTACCTAACAGTAGTAAGAACCAAGATTCGTAATATCCATAGGTCACGCTCAAGACGAGATAACTTTTAAATATAAAAGATCGTTAAGAGCATTCAGTCCTTAATAGCAACTGGGCAGTCAGTTATTGCTGTCGTATTTAATTAAGTCGTTATCATGCAGTTGATAGTGAGTATCTTTTTGTATTTTGTTAAAACCCATCACGTATGAATTGTGATAATTTAGTTTATATATTTTTTTCTTCAGTTCAAAAAAGTTAGTTTTTATAATAATTTAATAACTATAATTAATTGCCCTCGCGGTTATCTTCTTCATAAAGGAATGACAAGCTTTTTTAACTTTATATTAGGAATCACATCGATCCGACTTCAATCGATTTATTTAAAACTTTAAATTTTTACTTTACAGGCATGCAGTATTCTGCTATTGGTGATTACGGGAGAATCGTATGGTGAGTATTATTTTTATGACAATTTCAATTTTAAAATATATTTGGTAATTAAGTCGTATATTTTCATATTCTATTGTCTAACTTATCGTTTCATCTTCGTTACATTAATAATATCTATAGTAACTGACGCAAAAAACTTGAATAACAAACGCGAGACGTGTAACTGCCTATAATCTAGCCTTTTCTGCATCACCGTTGTTATCGCCACAGCACGCACACTACTGCGTTAGGTCAATAAATATGGGCAATATATTCTGTCAACATCAGACCGTATAAACTTGGTGAAGTGAGCATGAAATGAGCGGTCACTCCAAAAACAATGGAATGACAGTTCACTTCATCATTCCAATCTATTCTGTTAACATCAGCAGCTAGTCTATTCTGTAAATAACCATTTCGATATCGACTTCACCTGAGTGACTAAGCTTACAAAGTGAACTTTATTTCACACATCATAAGGTCTTATATTTATACGAATTTGAAACTCACCTCGGATTCCGCTGTCGAGACACGAAAATGTTGTTACAGAATAGCACTGCTTGTCGATTCTGTCGACATCTCACCGTGTACACTTAGATGGAGTGAACAATAAGTGAGCTAACTTCGTGATCACTTCACCCAAGCTTTCACTTTGACATGTTTACTGATTCTTACTGCTGACAGCTTAAACTTAGGTGGAGTGGGTGGAGTGAGCACCTGCCATTCCATTGTTTTTAACCTACGTCCAAAAAAGGTAGAGGTTCTCAATTCGGCGAGTATTTTTTTATGTATGTACAGTCACGGTCTTTAATTGATGAGCCACTTGCCATTGTTCGTATTTTGGCTGGGTAGTGCAAATCGGGTTTAGTCGGTTACATTCGTACATAGTACAGAATGATTACCCCAAGTCAACCAATTACAATTCTAGAAACCAATACCTAGCAATAATTGTTTTAGCGTAGCCATGGTAACGTAAGTATAGGGAAAAATTACGATTGGTATGTAATTTCGGAATTAATGTGTAGGTAATGTTCACGATAATAATCAAGATAAGCATTCATACAAGAAGTCGGTTAATAAGTAACACCACTGTCGCCATCTTGGTAAAATTGATTATGATTTTTATTAAATACTAGCTTCTGCCCGCGACTTCGTACGCGTTCCCGTGGGATAAAATAGCCTTTGTGTTATTTCAGACCATAATCTATCCCTGTTCCAAATTTCACCCCGATCCCTTCAGCCGTTTTGACGTGATTGAGTAACAAACCTACACACAAACTCACAAACTTTCGCATTTATTATATTAAATAACAGCAGAAATTGTAATATTTTAATTTCGCCATAACTTCAAAACCAAATGTCCGATTTTAATCATTCAAATACCAAATATTATCTACATAAACTGTTCTTAGTGATGAAATACTTTATTTTGATACGGATTAATAGCATAAGTAAAATAAACGCGTTTAAATGTAGTAAAAAAAAAAACAAGTAGTTAAATAAAAAAATGGTTGTTGTGCCTCACTCGACATAGATAGGTACAGTGTGTCGCGGACTTTTTTGTAGATATTTATAAGATCTACAATTAATTAGAACAATTTATGGTTCTATCTTTTATAGTTTAGGCAGCGTACGCAAAATAAGTAACTTTTCTGGTTGATTTTTACACCTTGTGTCCGAAAAACCCAAATATCTTACGGAACCCTATTTTTTCCAAAATAAAATATAGCCTATGTTAATCGTGGATAATGTAGCTTTCAAATGGTGAAAGAATATTTAAAATCGGTCCAGTAGTTTTTGAGCCTATTCATTACAATCAAACAAACAAACATACAGACAAAGTTTTCCTCTTTATATTATTAGATATTGCAAACTGTCGTAAGGCGTTTTACGAAGCTACTCGCTAGCCTATAATGCGTTCGCGACCATGGCTTATTATTAGCGTATTTCATGTATAACTTTGGTGTTTCTATACCGATTTCTATGACTCTTTTTATGGAATAGTTAATATAACTTTAATTAGGGACGACTGACAGTTTTATAAACGTAAGAGTAGACAAATATAATCAGAAAGCTTCGAACTGCTAAGCTATCGGGAGTTACACGTGTTATTGTTCGTCAAACATAAAAGATAGACATATGCTGTCGTTGGATATTTTTTATATAATTTTAAGGAGAACATTTCCGTCATACATGATTTCTGTGTAGCTTTCACCGTTAAGGTTGCACACGTGACGGAAGCTTAAAAAATGGAGTAACTTCTCCCGTTTTCCCAACATTTCCCTTCACTGCTCTGCTCCTATTGATTGTAGCGTGATGAAAAGTATACTATAACCTGCTCAGGAGTATGAATAATAATTGTACCAAGTTTCGTTAAAATCCGTCGAGTAGTTTTTGTTTCTATAACGGTTATACAGACAGACAGACAGACAGACAGACAGACAAAAATTGTACTGATTGCATTTTTGGCATCAGTATCGATCCCTAATCACCCCCTGATAGTTATTTTGGAAATATATTTCATGTACAGAATTGACCTCTCTACAGATTTATTATAAGTATATAGATATATAGATATAGATAGATAGAAGATATAGATATAGATTTCTGGTTTAAAGTTATTTTTTTAGCTATTATAAATGCCACAAAAAACCGACCAAGTGTGAGTCGGACTCGCACATTTGTGTGCGAGTTACGTACTACAAATCGAAAAAAAAAACAAGTTTCTTGTATGGGGCCCCCTTTAATTTTTAATTTAGTAAAATTTTTATTGCATGATTTGTTGTAGTGGTAATAGAAATTCGTACAGATTTTTCAGAAATGTAGTTTTTGAGCTCTAATTCAAAGGAAGTCAGTATCCAAATAGATTGAATAAACGTATGGATTTATCATTAAAAACTTTAAATTTTTTATAGTTTTATAATTTTATTTTAAGTTTATTTTACATATAAATTTTAGTGTTAATTAGAGTTCTTTTTCAACCTCTGTGGATAACACTTTTTCCGATAGTTAGTAATTTGTCATCTTCTTATACGAGCATGCGGTTAAATCGTGCAGTCTCGTGAATGTATAAAACTGCAAAATCCGAAAACTTGAAAGTGGCTCATCAATTACAGCCCGTGACTGTACCTACATTGATCAACTCCGAGGTTAAAAATAATCCGATTTGTGTGAGTCTTTTTTAGTTCAGTACGGCATACTTTCCATGGCCAAGGAAAGCCATTTGGTCCCATTAAAATTTAATTCAGTTTGGGTCAGTAGCTTTTATTTATGAACTTATCTCAATTTCTGCGTAGACGAAGACGTCGTCCAAGTATCACCACTTAAGGGTGTGTATTCCGTCCACTAGCGCCGCCAATCGTTTTTTATTAATTATGGTAAATTTAAGACACGTAGATAAAAAACCGCTCTGTAGTGTTCTGAAAAAATGTATCTATTATTTTTGAGAGCTATTTTTAATACATAACTAATGGCTAAATAGCCTAAACGGCAATTATTGCTAAAAGTGGCCACTTTTAGCAAAAATATCGACTTTGGCAACTATTTATGTACTAAAGTACAAAACATAACTCTTAAAAAATAATAAATACATTTCTTTAAAACACTACAGAGCGTTTTTTTATCTACGTGTCTTAAATTGAACACGATTAATAAAAAACAATTGGCGGCGCTAGTGGACGGAATGCGCCCTCTTAAAAGTGAAAAATAAAAATACTTTTTTACTAAAATATGTAACCGACTGTTCTTCTTATTGTGTGGGCAGTAAGGTCTAACGACCCCACATACCCTAGTGTCAGAGTTTCTAAACCGACTGTTAAAAAACCAAGATACAAAACCAAAAACACCGATTCTGCATCTAAGCTTACACAGTGAGATGTTTACAAATTCACACTACAGATGTTAAACTCCTTTTAGTAAAATTTTTTCGAATTCCAAAGCAATCTGATTGTGTACAATTTTTTGGCTAACAATTGATTTTAAATAATGTAATTTTCATTTTATTTTATTTAACACTTTACGCACACAGACCTAATGCCATCGGCGTTCTCTCCCATACCAATTTCATTTTACTATACATAAATACACTCCTTTAGGAAACACAGGGTTTTGTTACATATTCTTTTTTACGCTCCTATTACTTAAAATTATTATGTTAATCAATAGCAACCAGTAAATGGTTGCTATTGATTAACATAATCATTTTAAGTACATGGTCATGAGGTATTTACCTCATGGACACCTCAACTCATATTTTATTTTGTGACTTCTTACGGTAAACAATTAAAATAAATAAATAAACGAATTCCAGGTAAAACTACAGTAACGTTCAACCAGACAAGCAGCAGCTGGGGCTACGACTACAGCCAAACTGACACCAGCGGGTATAAGGTGAAGCACAACCAAACAGGATACCATTTCGAACCATATAACAACCCCAGTACGACCCTCAAGAAACACTACAATTCTACCTCGGTTTACAACCAATTTACGTCACCTGGGACCAATACGAGTATTAGGCATTCGAATGCGACAAATTACGTCATGAATGGTATATCGAATAGGAATACTGACTCAAGGGCTAATAGCACTGTACCCCATAAAGAACTGTTAGACTCATCAGCTAACAAACAACAAACCACGGAATTCCGAACATTACCCATAGTTAAAACCCAAACAGTAACCGTGACAGAAAATCGAGCTCCAACCAGACAAATGTATTCTCCGCAGGTGCCAACATACGGTCAAACATACGGATCGGTGGTTGGATCAATGTACGGAATACCAAACGGGCAAATGAGTGTGCCGCCACCAGGCCCATTGTACGGTTCAACGTATGCACAACCGACCAACCCAATGAACGGGAATGCGCCGTACGGGTACGGGCCACAAAATAGTCCAATATACGGGCCACAAAATAGTGCAACGTACGGGCCACAAAATGGTCCAATGTACAGGCCACAAAATGGTGCAACGTACGAGCCACAAAATGGTCCAATGTACGTGCCACAAAATGGCCAAATATATGGGCCAGGGTCTGGCCAGGGCTATCCAACCGGATCATTGTATGGATCCCTCCGCAATTACTAAATAAAGCCTTTAATGTATTAAAGAGGCAAGAAGTTGTATTTTTCTGGAAATAAATTGAATTATATGTACATTTCTGTTTTAGTTTTTATTTACCATATTTTGAATGACGGATAAACCAACTGACAAATAACTTTTTGCTTCACAGCAACTTCGTATTGTGTTTCAGAGCAACACTATTAGGGTGCCTTTCCATTACAGCGGAGCGGAGAAACGGAGAATGTTTAAACAATGGAATTGCATAAAATCCCCGCACCACATGAGTCGCTGACATGATTTGGTAAAATGTCTCCGTTTCTCCGCTCCGCTGTATAGTAATGGACAGACCCCACCCGAATACTATGAAAATCGAGTGTTTTCTACTATATTTTTTTTTTGGAAATTCTGTTTTTCATACAGGGAAAAATTATTGGACACAAGGCTAACCTACACTGATTTAGCCTTTAAGCATTCAAGCATTTGAAGTAGGTGGTCTAATAAGTTTAACGTTAGAAAGTTTACGAACATGAGTAGGCCAATCTTCTGATTTACCCTAGGCTGAAAATCCGTTTTTCCTAAATAATCCCAGATTGGGCGTAATAGTCGAATTTCCCTAAGGAGAAAAGACCACAGTTACAGGTACAGTTCGTCCCAAACTGGCCGATTATGAAGTGAATTCTAAAAGTATGTAATAGTCATAATGTTAGGACAAGATAAGTATTAAAAGACATGTTTAATAAACTCAGGAATTCATAGTTATTAAAACAATAATAATAAAATAAAATTATAGACCTATTACGTGTTTACTGACGGTCTACAAAAAAAAATAAATTACATTCATTTTGAGGGCATCTGAAGAATTCCCTTAGCAAACTGCTAGAGAATACAGGTCTAGGCTATCGATTGAAGAGAGGTGGTCAGGTTATATCTCACCTCCTTTACATTGATGATCTGAAACTCCTTGCCACCAGCAATCTGCAACTGAAGAGCTACTGAAGGTAACCTTAGATAAAGGTTAGTTTGGAGTTTTGTGTGGATAAATGTGCGGTCATGCACAGAGGCGGCACGTCCTAAAGAGCTCTGGTGCAGTGCACTCCCACAAAAATTGCATAATCTATATTTCCATAAAATCCTATACATTATTTCTACTATGCCTATACAACACACTCATAATAGCAGTTTAATAGAAACGTAGTAGAAACAAACTATTACCTACGCGCACATTTGGCGTCAAGTCGTATGTGCCTAACGTGTGAAGTGGAGCGCTAGCGATTGCGCTCCTATGAAACAAAATTCAGTAGGATTTCTAGCACTGTATTCAATGAGTGCGAAAGAGAAACATCGACACAGTCCGACGCGTGAAACAGAAGATTTTGTATGGGAAATTAGCCTAATCTGGAGCGCCGCTCACGCACGACATTGCCAAATAGCGCAAGGCGGCGCGGGCGGGCGGGGCTACCGCGCGCGCGGGAGACGTTACATGCCTGTGCGCTGTTGCCGATCTTATGTAAACAAACACTCGGAGTCCGTTGGTACTTTAGGGTAGAATGTAGATTCATCGCAGTTTTTTCTTTTGGTATGGATTAAAAATAGTTTTGTGCGACATTTGTGTTAAAATGGAACAATAGATTAGGTATGGCTTTTATTAAAATTTGTGAACCACATCCTGAAGTTGCATTTACTAAATCTTTTACGCGTGTTTTTAAATCATGAACAATATTTCAAAACACCTTGGTTGTTTGGATGTGAAGAAAGCAACAAATTATTTTGTTTTCCGTGTCTGGTATTTGTTTGGTGGTGGTAAATCTGCGTGGACAAAAACGGGTGTTGACGATTTAGCGCAACTTTCAAAAAATGTAAAAAAAACTTTCACAATCTCGATTTCATAAGTTATGTGAAGTGCTATTGGCATCTATCGGCCGACAAGATATACGTAAATCGCTCGATTCTACTTAGGTACCGAAAATCTATTAGATGAACGCGTTGATGAAAATCGATGTATTTTAGCGGTTTAATAGATCGTGTGGTATTTTGTGGTGCATTTCAATTTGCTGATGTTATTTGCATGATGAATCTACGGAATCACTGAATCCCGGAATCTATAGAGGTTTGGTTGATTTCTTGTCAGAGATCGATTTGGTTTTTTTTAGTGAACCCCCATAAATAAATGTCACGAGCCGCCTCTGGTCATGCATGTAAAGCGTGGAGAGCTTATGGCTCCATAAATTAGGTAGTACCGCGGAGCCTAAAAATTGTAGACCGATCTGTTTACCGACGGTCTATAAAGTTCTTGCACCCATTTTGAGAGCAAAGATTAACTATCATGTGTCGACAGACCCAGGCGAACAGCGAACTGATAAGGATCGAGCGTGGTAAATTTCAGGGTGACAGTCTGAGTCCACTGTGATATTGTCTGGCCTTCAACCCTTATATTACATTGCTGGAGGGTTCGAGCCAAGGTTATCGGTTGAGGAGAGGTGATCAGGTCATATCGCACCTCCTTTACATAGATGACATAAAACTTTTTGCTCCTGACAACTTACTACTGATGATTGCTGGTTGTGGCCAAGGATTGAATAAAAAAAAAAAAAGAAAGATCTCTCAAGATCGCTCTGGGCGGAGCGGGAGGGAGTGTCAAACTTCTACTGACTAAAACCCATCCATGTTCCTTCATTGCCCTTTATGTTCCGGAGCCGCGGTATGCTCTTTCGAATAGTCCCGCAACTCCGGCAGGCGTCGGCCCTTTCGGGCCCCTCTTCATGCTGACTCTCTTTGAGGCGCGCGTGGAACACGAACGCGCCGTCTACACCGCCTGTTGTCATAAGACGGACGGACGGCGAGCTGCCTATAGCTCGCCGTCCACAGGCCCGCGCCTACGGTGGCTGGAGGCCTCCGACGCCTGCGGCGTCTACCGTGGCGGCCGGGACGAGAGGTTCTCTCCCTCTCCCATTCCGCCACCTCCTTCGCTAGCATGACTGTTTCGCAGAAGGGGGTGACAGAGTCCCATTCCGTCTCGTTCCGGACCATGGATTAGACCAGGGCCGGACGCGAGGAGTCGCCGCCGATCGCCGCTTCGAGGACACGGCGGTGCTCCGCCAAAGTGGGGCACACCTGCACAGTGTACCTACTCCACCGTGTCCTCCGGTCGATCTTCGCAGTGGTGACACCCGGGCGTTTCCTCCCGCCCGATTCGGTGCAGGTACCTCCCGAAACATCCGTGTCCGGTGAGGACCTGCGTCAGGCGGAAGGTGAGGACGCCGTGGCGCCTCTCGAGCCACTTCTCAAAGAGGGAACTTATCGCCACTATCGTAGCGTGCCCTGCACTGGGTTGCGATAGTCGCCGTCTCCATATCGCCATGAGATCGCGCCGGAAGTCTGTCCGCTGAGCGACAATTTGCCACGGCAGCGGAGTTTCCCCCCGGCGTAGTGCCTCCGCGCGCCATTCATGCAAGCGTGCGAAGACTAGCTATCGCCTCCAGATCCCATGGTGGATAAGTTACCTCCTTGGTTGCCATATTTCGCAATTTAAGATCGTTCCATTTTAAATCACACGATAGATGTGAGTTTAGTATGTTATTTATTTGGCAGCAAAACACGATAGATATGGATTTTCATACAACTTTTGCCAGCCGCTGCTCGGCCAGTACGGCAATTTTGATTTATATCGAAGAAGGTTGTCAAAATAATGCTCACATTTCCAAGCATGTTTGAGAAAAATACTTAACAGCCTTTTATCGGGTGGCAACAGGGTGCGCGCCTTCAACAGGTCATGTCGGTTTTGATGTAAGTACTCTTTCGGCATACTCAAATGAACTCAGACGGAACTTGACGCCCTGAATAGGAGGGTACGCTCGCAGGTAAGCTCGGTCCATCGTAGACTTTGTCTCTGTCATCTTTGAACTAGACTAGAGTCAAGCAAACCCATCTCAAATAATCTTATAATATAAAAATGAATCGCTAAATGTGTTGGTAAGCGCATAACTCAACAACGTTGGACCAATTTGGCCAATTCTTTTTTTGTTGTGTTTGTTATCATCAGGAGAAGGTTTTTATGTAAAAAAAAGAAAGTTGCCAGTTGACGGGACCGCGGGGGACAGCTAGTAATAAATAAAAAGATCTCCTCTTAGAATTAAAAGGGTATCTAGCTACCTTTACTCTATTTTTTTTTATCCAGGAGACTAAGTTGACAAGTGCAAATGTCAAAACTGTCAAAAATGCTATTGTAATCTATTTCAGTTTGTCATTTGCACTTGTCAATTTAGTCTCCGGGATAAAAAATTAGACTATATGTAGGTAGGGAGCATTACCCACGGTCATCGGTGATGAGGCTGTACATCATGCGGAAGTGCGGGGGTCGTGGCTACTTAAATGCTAAGAACCTGCACAACCGTGAGGTATGCAGCCTTTGACTTCCCCGCTCTGGGCGGAGCGGAAGGGTCAGACTCTCACTGACTAAAACCCATCCATGTTCCTTCAGTGCCCTTTGTGTTCCGGTGCCACGGTATCTCTTTCGAATAGTCCCGCGACTCCGGCAGGCGTCGGCCCTTTCGAGCCCCTCTGTGTGCTGACTCTCTTTGAGGCGCGCGTGGAACACGAACGCGCCGTCGACACGGCCTGTCGTCAGATGACGGACGGACGGCGAGCTGCCCATAGCTCACCGTCCACAGGCCCGCGCCTACGGTGGCTGGAGGTCACCAGGTGACCTCCGACGCCCGCGGCGTCTACCACGGCGGCCGGGACGAGAGGTTCCTCCTTCGCTGGCAGAGGTATGCAGCCTTTGGGAATATTTCCTAAAGGCCGACGTGGGTATGCATCGAGACGAATCGACCGACATTGACAATTCAAAAGTGCCTGTAAAAATGGTTTAATTGAAATTAATGCTTGTTGTGGTAGCGGTGGACAAGTAGACTTCTTAGCGTCCGTAGCCTGCTAGTCTATTCTGTAAATAACCATTTCGATATCGACTTCACCTGAGTGACTAAGCTTACAAAGGGAACTTTATTTCACACATCATAAGGTCTTATATTTATACGAATTTGAAACTCACCTCGGATTCCGCTGTCGATACACGAAAATGTTGGTACAGAATAGCACTGCTGGCTACGTTTTAGAGACCTCTTTGGGGAAACCGAAGGTTTTGTCTGTGCTATAATGGATGAAAGATGACGAACAACTACTGGAAATACATTGTAAATGACGGTACGGTTGACATATGTCGGGCATGTCACAGGCCCGGGGAATCTATCCGCCACATTATTTCCAGTTGTTTAGTCTGGCTAACGGAGACTATTTGTACAGGCACAACCTTGTTGCTAGGATTATCCACCAACAACTTGCTCTGAAATACAACCTTGTGGAATCGGAAGTACCGTACTATAGGTATGTGCCCGACCCAGTTCTCGAAAATGGCAATTGCACGTTGTACTGGGATCGGTCTATATCACTGACAGGAATATTGTTGCCAATAAGCCTGACATAGTGTTGATAGACCGAAAAGAGCGTCGCGCAATGTCGGTAGCGTGCATCCGCGACCCACGTGTTTTTATTTTTCATTTTCTGCATTGTACCTTAACAGTGACACTTATATTTGTACCAAAAGTCACGTTATTTATTTATATTATTTGTTAATGGTTTATTGTACACGAACATAAAAAACATAAAGAACACCTTACAAAAACCAAAAAATAATATAAATGGCGGCCTTATCGCATTCCGCGATCTCTTCCAGGCAACCAGGAATGGAAAGAGATAGCCTGCACGTTATTATTTGACCAAACTAATATATTTGCAAGGCTTTCCCGTGGGCGTAGTGGTTTGCAAAAGTGTGACATTTTTGAGTCAGTAAGAATTAAGCATCAACACCGACGCCAAGCCTTTTGGTTTTTATCGGTTACACTTTGAGGAATATGCGTCGGAATTGCACATTTGATTCCGCTAAGACCGTTCATTCATCGGACTACCAGTTTAATGACGATGTGGCACCGGGACATGGGTAGGATACAAATACGCACAAAACGTTTTGGGAATACTTTCATTGTACGTACAGTTAAGAGCGTATATTCCGTCCACTAGCGCCGCCAATCGTTTTTTATTAATTGTGGTAAATTTAAGACACGTAGATAAAAAACCGCTCGTAGTGCACTGAAGAAATGTATCTATTATTTTTTGACAGCTATTTTTAATACTTATCTCATGGCTAAATAGCCAAAACGGCAATTATTGCTAAAAGTGGCCACTTTTAGCAAAAATATCGACTTTGGCAACTATTTATGTTCTAAAGTACAAAACTTAACTCTCAAAACATAATAAATACATTTCTTTAGTGCACTACGAGCGGTTTTTATCTACGTGTCTTAAATTTACCAGAAATAAAAAAAAACGATTGGCGGCGCTAGTGGACGGAATACACGCTCTTAAGGAGTGGAATCCCCTGCCCAATGCAAATGTGCTTAATCGTCGCTTTCCATTACGTGAGATTATGGCCAAACGCAAGCCAGCAATAATATAAAAAATATAGATATATAATCTAAGATCGACTCGTTCCGCTCTTGTTATTTACTCACTTGTGCTAATAATAAATTAGTGGAAGTAATTCATAATTTGATTTTGAAACCTAAAATCTGACTGTCCCTGCGATAAGTCATATATTTGAAATTTATTAGTACACTAGCTGATGCACGCGGCTTCGCCAGCGTGGATGTCGGTTATCGCGACCAAAAGTAATTAAGGAAATTTGATCCCGTTCCCGCAACACAAGGGAACTCATTCGAGCGATAAAACTTAGTCCATGTCTTATTCCAGGCTATAATCTGTTCCTGTAAATTTCAGGCAGATCCGTTCATCCGTTAGAGCCTGATTGAATACCATACAAACATCCAAATATCCAGCGCGTTATCGTTCGGTTTATTAGCTAAACAGTAGGCAATACGGTGCGGGAGGAGTCGACGATTGCATCAAGCGAAGCGAGGCACTTGAATTTATTCTCGCGTCCGTATTTTTTTTTTATTACAATAAGATATTGTGTAAAAAATGTGCATGAAATGCTAAAAGCCTCTAACTTATTTAAAATGATAAAGATTAATTTCGTATTCTTGTGTAAATAGCTTTCCAATCACCGCTATATACTTGCCCATTTATTTAAGTATTAAAATGGATATAGTATGTTATCCTTAAGAGTCCTATTACGAATCGTAAATGCTCGTTTGCAATAGACGAAGTCACGTTGGTCTGCGTTGGGAGTACATCTATAGTCCGCGAAACAATTTTGATACTTACTAGTCTGAATAGGATTATAGTTTATTTGGGCGCTCGCGCGAGACTAAGGAGCGCGCGCGCTGAATTGACGCAGAATATATGGTACTTTAATTTTATTTATTGTAATTTTGTTTTATTATATTGACAAACGAAAACTAATGAAACGTATTCATTGTAGATTGAAATTTTATATCATATTAATTTATTTGATAAAATTGTTTTTATTTGGAATATAATGGACGCTGAATCAAGACATTTCTGGCTTAAATTAGGCTTTCTTTACGATTTTTTCCGTGATAACTCAAGGAATTTATAGAATTTCTAGAACTCCAATAAACAAGTAAAACATTCAACTTACCTTTTAGTAATTTCAGCTTTTAAAAGAATTGATTGTAACAACGTGAATTTGACCGTCAAAGTTCCATCGCCGACATTTTTTCTTGCAAACTGAGTTCGTAAAATATTTATAGTAAATTACACGAAAAGAAAAATGAAAATGTATAACTCTAACTTACAAGAAAGAGACTGGCACTATCGTTATTCAGGATCAAATAATTAAAATATCTTACTGCTGCTGAAAATTACAGCGTCAAAAATCATGAATTTCCGTAAAAAATGTAATAGGACTCTTAAGAGATAGACATATTATGCCATTACAGACTTTCTTGTACACCTATAAACAATTCCACCATACATCATTTTGTTATATCTCAAAGGGTTTAGCAGCGTTTTCGTTGACAGCTCCCAGACGGCTTATTTTTTTCCGACACCTCCAACTAATAATATTTTTTTAGCTTGACAAAAACTTGACAAATTATCGCGAACAGACAGACGGACAGACGGACGCGGCGGAGAACTTCGTATTATAATATGTAGTGACTATTTAGTGTTGTATTTTATATTATTCTAATTAATATTATTTATGCTGTTGTACATTGACCGCCGTAAATTTAACTCCTTTCGTTCAGTCCATCCAAAGGTTGTCTGTAAGAGATTGCCATAAGACCACTCATTGTACACTGGTTTTTATAAACGCTTTTCTTGTGCTTGTTATGTAGTGTAGAATAAAGTATACAATAATTTAATAAGGAAATATCAACTGTTTACCGGTTGCAGCTAGTTTACATTAATTACTGATAGCAAATTTTTGCTCTCGGGTATTTTGGAGTAGTTACGATCAGTTATTTTAACAATGATAAGGCCAATTTATAAATTCCTTATCATTATGTTTTATTTACAACGATGTTTAATGTTGCGTACTTCGAAGATAAAGAACGTTATGTTTTTCCTTATACAAATTACATCAGTCCATCAGTTGAGTCTAGGAAGATGCTATTATTAAATAACTATCCGTTAGAGCTTCTATCAGAAGGAGTCCAACTCTTCCCGTTACTCTATCTGGATCTGCCGCAACGTCGTCAGCCATGCTAAGGAACAATAATGCTACCTACTATATCACTTTAGCCAACCTCACACACAAGGCAGAAGGAGGTTTAATTTAGTTATACCTTAGGTTGGTTTAGTTATCGTGTATAACACAATTTTTAAATTTTGATTTTGAGTGCTTAATAATCGTGAAATATTGTCAATTCTCTGAGTGAAATGACTGTGCAACATGCGGACGGACGGACAAATGAATATTTGCAAAATATGTATAAGGTTCTGGTTTTGCTATTTGCTACGGTACCTTAAAAATAACTCTTAACTAAAAATATCGGCTAGTAATGAAGGTGTAAATAATACTTGAGTTGCTACAATACACGCCCGCCGCGACTCACCAATGGTGGTGCTACGCCGTAGCTCGAGTGCTACGAAGATCAATTTGTTGCTACGCCGTAGCACTCAGGAGTTACAGGAAGTTGCCATACTTAAAATTAATAATAATAATAATAAAGTTTATTCAAAATAATAAGGTATACAATAAATACAGTTTTGCTTAAATCAATGTCAAGTTCACACGTGTTATGTGCCTGAGCTAGGTAATCCTGTGTTTCAGGCGAGAAAAGATTACATTTTTCAATTGATGGAAACATAATACTTAACGATCTACATATATTTTTTTTTTATTTTTTTAATTATTCTTGGACATTTCACACAACGCCATAAATAGTCCCAAGCTAAGCAACCTAATGCTTGTGTTATGGTAACGAGATGGCTGATAAACTACTTATATACATTTTTTTTTTTGTAAATACATACATATTATAGATAGAAAAACACCCAGACTCGGAACAAATACTTGTAGGTCGTACAAATATTTGTTCCGTGCGGGAATCGAACCCGCGACATGCTGCGCAGCAGTCAATCGCTCAACCACTGCGCCAACCGTGTCGTCAAATTTATCTTAGGTAATAAGTTAAAAGGGTTATATAAGGTGTAAATAATATTATAAAATACTTATTTCCTAACATCTTAGACTCATACTTTTAAATACATTATTAAAATACTTAGGAATCAAAACAATCTTTATTTTAGAACTATTAATAACTCCTCTGTATCATCATAGGACATACTTTGAAGAGTTTCCTTGACAACTTTCTTGTACTTAATGTAATTTAGGGAAAATATGTCAGCTGTTGCGTTAAGTCTGTTATAGAGCAGTGGTCCAAGGAACACATAAAATTTTGTTGTGAAAGCATGTTTTGTAGGTTTTTTAGGGCAAACCATATCTTTCCGTCTTTTTTTACTAACTTCAGTGCGATAGGGGAGGGCTGCGTGTTGTTTTAGCACCGTGCTCATTATGAATAACTGTCGGACTGTTAGTACATCACAGGATTTATAGAGAAGGTTAGTTGGAAAAAGGAAAGGACGGCTAGTGGACACCTTGAGGATCGCTCTTTGCGCTCTTTCGATGGGTAGTAATAGAGTTTTACCTACCCTACCCCACGAGGTAATGCAATAGGTCAAAATTGATTGACATAGAGCAAAGTATACTTGTCTTATTATTATTGGGTCTGCAATATATCGTAGCTTTTTGAATATGAATATTAGCTTACGTATTCTATTGTTTAAAGCTTCTATATGCTGTTTAAAAGAAAGGGTTTCATCTAAAATTACGCCTAAGTATTTTATTGTGTTAGTTACTTTAATATTTGGACACATACACGCAATATCAGTCGGGGTTGTGCAGCGATGAGCATACAGCGTTGGTGCAATATTTGGAATTTGTTTGCGCATCGAAAACTTAATGCAGTTTGTCTTATCAGCGTTTAGGGTTAATAAATTATGTTGAAGCCAATTATTTACAATATTAAATCCGAGTTGCGCATGTTTGAACACTTCATTTTCTGAGTCAGCTGAAAAAAGTAAGGCAGTGTCGTCAGCGTAAGATACGATTATGCCATGTCCCAGCTTTAGATTGCAAAGATCATTAATGTAAATTTAAAAAAGGGAAGATGATAAGATACTTCCTTTTGGAACACCAAATGACGTGTTTTTTTGATCAGCGCTGAGAACATTTCCAATCTTTACGCACTGAGTACGATCTTCTAAAAAACTTCTAAATAATTTCAGTTGGGAGCCTCTAACACCTATGGTCTCAAGCTTGCGCAACAGAATGGGAATGGAAACGGAGTCAAAAGCCTTGGCGAGGTCCAGGAAAATACCTACTATGTGGTTACCCTTGTCAAGTTCTTGTGATAGATAGTCAGTCAAATGATATACGGCATCGGCTGTTGATAATTTAGGTCTAAATCCAAATTGCCGCTCGGATAAAATTGATTTATTCTCCAGATAGCCGAACAATCTCTTATTAATTATTTTCTCCAATATTTTAGACATACCAGGCAGTATAGAAATAGGTCTATAATTTGTCACTTGCTCTTTATGTCAATTGTATGCATGTTATTATAATAACTAGACCTGCGGCTGACGACATCCTAGTTTTGGGCAGTGTTGTTGGGTATTTCCGTCAGGAGCTTCTCAACAGCAGCCCAGTACCCAATGATAGCAATAGGCTTATATCTATTGCATATATGGTACTAAAACATAAGGAGTGGAATGTGGGTGTTCTATAGATAGGTACAACTATGTCTAACTTTCTGGGAAAAAAGGTATGATGACATGATACAATTATTACATTCCCGCTGACTGACTAACTACTATTGTGACAAATACCTGCGATCTAATATAGGTAGTGTTTTCATGGTAGCTTTCCAATCGAAAATAGTGATATGTTTGAAATTAAAAATAAAAGCAAGATGTCATATTTAAAAAAAAACACCATCCCTGTGTCAACGACATCCAACACTAAAAACAAAATGTGCGTTTGCGGCTTAGCATATCAAGATTATTTTAGTTACACACAATTAATGCTTCAAGTACCCTTTTTTTCTTTTTTAAGGATGGGAAGTCATCGAATAACTCTTCCCACTTTGGGCGAAGCGGAAGGGAGTGTCAGACTCTTACTGACTAAAACCCATATGTGTTCCTCCTAGTGCCCTTTGCATTCCAGGACCGCGGTGACTCTTTTGAACAAATTCCGTAGCCTTCGCAGGCACTGGCCTTGGCAGGCCCCGTCTCCTATGCTGACATCTCTTTGAGGCGCGTCTGGAATACAACGCACCGTCGACCTGGTTCTGATCGGACAGGGAGTCACCCAACGCTCGCCGTCCGCAGGCCCGAGCCTACGGTGACCGGGAATCGCCTTACAATCGCCCTTTTTCTGTTGCGGCGGCTGGGATGTGAGGTTTCCCTCTCTCTCACGCGTTCGACCTCCTTCTTCGCTAGCATTACTGCTTCGCAGAAAGAGGTGACCGCTTCCCAAGCCTCCTCGCTTCGGACCATAGATTGAACCAGGGCCGGATGCGAGAGATCACCTCCGCCTATCACCTCGACGAGTCCTGTTACTTGTCAACTAAAACCATGAATTTATCTCGTAAAGATCCTATACAGTGATTTAGAAGAGAAAATACAACTTCACTAAAATATGTTTAAGTAAGTGGTAAGTGAGTGGGCCCATCACACTACCATGAGGAACTCCAGTCCGAATTTCGAGCAGTCCAGTAACTTCATAGCCTTGTTTTACAAAAAGAAGTACTTTTTTTCCAAATACGCTTTAATAAATACGGCGTATTAAAGGTCCTTGATCCCAAAATATGTGATCAAAAGTTTGTTATGTCTAGAAAGGTAGCCGAACAGTATTATTTTTTCTTATGTAACATACATTTTTTTGACAAGCTGATACAAAAAGTGACATTAAGGTTATCCAGTTCTCTTTGTGTGAGTTTTTGAATATGTATCTATGTGTGCGTTAATATGTATCTTTAAGGAAAATTTTGATGTACATTCGCAAATAGTACTTGACTAATAATTAGTGCTCTGGTTTTTCCTGACGCTGCTAACATAATTAATACTAAGATATTAAAAACAATAAAATTAAATGTTGTCATTGGTATTGTTTAATAGTGAGGTCAAAAGTTATTGATAGCCGAAACCGGTGCTTATAAAATCTCCCTCGCAGCGTGTTATGGCTAGTACGGATTGGAGCCTAACAGTGAAGTGTTTGTCACAAGTAACATTCTGTCTGCAGCCATCATGAAGCTCATTGTAAGTGTGATTTTTTTGTTAGCAATTATTGTTTATTGACTTTACCTGACAACTAGGCAATCGAGCGAAAAGGTTTCTTAAATTTTAACCCAGCTCCAGTCAGTGAAGTGTTGGCCTTTTTTTTTTGCTTATATAAGTTTGTAGGTAGGGTCTCTTTGCGAAGCCCTACAGCCTAAACGACTTGATCGTTACAAATTAGGAATAATTCCATTAGCCAAAGCACACTGGGTCACGATTTAAAAAAAAACAAGGTAGCGGATAAAGTGTTGTTGTATTTTTTGTGACTTGGTCATGAGATAAAAAAAGGGTCAATACTTTGATTGTCAAAGGTGTGACACTTAACTGTTGAAAAAACTGGTATCAAAAATTAATCTTGAATCTTAATAAATAAACAAATACTCAGGTAATTATAACCCAATTTACACAAAAACCATAAACTTTATCAATGAAATAAGAAATAGCACAAATCAAATAACAAAAACTAAGCAAACAATAAATTGAATTTTACAAATTAAATTAAACCTATAAATTCAATTTTAAAATGACAATTAATTTAGAGTGCACAAAAGCCTTAATTTTTATTTTGAATGGTGTTTGACTTTAACGTCATTCTATCAACATGATTAATTGTGTTTATTCTGAACCAAAAAGAGTTTTTGTGACGAACGCCTAACTATGGGGAAAATTAGCCCCCTGATAAACAGATACTGGTAGTCATCATCAAATCAACCGGTCCTGTGCGTCTCACATAGATTTCAGAGTATGAACTAGTGAGGGTCACGACCCTCACCAAGTTATCGGCCCTCTTTGTGGGAGGCCTTCCAACGCTGCATCATCCGGTACGCGATCGCCACTCCAGAACTCTGGCGATCCTTCGGGCTATGTCGGTAACTTTAGTTCTCTCAAGAGTGCTAGTACTAATATTTTGTTAGTAGGTACATTTCTGACTTTACAATTCGAGATATGAATCATAAGTCGAGACCTGGGTTAATTTTTAAGATACAATACCATCAACTCACCCATCGCTGAAGAATAGACTGAACTTCATCAGTGCACAGACGGTTCAGTCTATTCTTGAAGAAAACAAACAAGTAGGGCTATTAAGCCAAGCTGGGCTAGTGCTAGCCAATATTCTAAACCGTTTTCGCGGACTGACTTCTCTTTGTCCGACTTTGGCATGGTTCCAAAAATTACTAACTAACGAGAAAATAACTTACCAACCTTAATTTTTTTACAGGCAGGCGTTATCCTGAGTTTATCACTTTTGGAGTTGTTCCACTGTGAGTATCTAATACGAACTATTGAAATCCCGTCTTTTCCCGTTCCTGCAAGAGTTATTTTTTTTTTTTAACAAAACGGTGAAACTCTTGGCCCAAATCTCACCTGATGGAAAGTGATGATTAGGTCGAAGGTCGAAGATGGAAGCGAGTTTCACCCGGAATCCTCTTGTACAGAGGAACTGGCTATCATACCTCTAACTGCCGGTACACAACAATGCTGTTAACATTTTTGTTATGGCGACAGACTTAGACATGATGGTGGTAGCTTGCTAGGTGAACTTAGAACAAGTCCTACCACCAACCAAACCGAGCAAAAACTTTGCCCCCGCTGGGAATCGAACCCGGGACCTCTGGGTCTGAATCAGGTGATATAACCACTAGACCACGGAGGCGGTTAGTGTCACCTGTTTAGCACCACCCGGGGACCACGAGTAGATAGTGTAGACTCCCCAGGGAACCGACATGCTAAATTTAAGCTTTGTACTGTACATTGTTTCAGTCACTAAGTCAGTCTCCAGTAATGGAAGAGTTTTAAATGTATCTATTGATTGATTCACCTGCTTTTTAAATCTTTTTAGTAACTGACTTAGTGAATAATAATAAAATCATTAAATGCATAAGAAAGTGTTACAAATTCAGTGAAGTCTGTGAACTCCTGTGCTGGGTGACGTACCTACGTTAGGCCCAGACTCCACCAAAGCGGAGATGTGCGGAGATGTCCGAAGCGGATACGAGAAGAGATGTTTTTCAGCTAGGGTGTATCCAACGAAACTGCGGAGATGCATACTGGCTATACTGTAGCGGGAATGTGTGCTGGCTAGGGTGGAGATGTGCGAAGACCCTACACTGCACGCGCACACATCTGGTCTCCGCTGCGCGCCATCGCCAGCTTGCGAGGCAAAGCTCACATTTCCGCCATGTACCGCGGCCCAGCTCAATCTTAGCGAGGAATAGGTCACATCTCCGCTTCTATCTCGCCATACAAATATGATACTTCCCTGTTCAGTTGTATCTACTTAAGCTGAGTGGAGACGAGATGTGTGATTAACGAAATTCTACTGGTTTTTGAAAACACGTCTCAGCCCCGCTCGGCTTATCACTGCTTTGGTGGAGTTTAAGCCTTATTTTGAAATCTTATTGGAGACTCTGACAGTTATAGTTATTAGGTTCACCTGAGTTATCAAAGAGAACTTCAATCTATCGGCACTAATTCAACAATCAACCTTAAGCAAACGATTTCTTAGTTGATTTTGAAGTAAGCATGTTTTACTACTCTGTACAACTCGTATGTTCTTTCAAATATATTATGTGTTATGAATGTTATGATATAATTTACAGGGTGATTTTTTTGAGAGTGCTTTCAGGGCCAAAGCCGAAACTATGAAAAATAATATCGAAAAACACTGAAAGAGGCTCAAGCCCAATTTTGATGAAAAGCAAAACCACATTATTGGATTTTTGAAAAAAAAATTTTCTTACAATTGAAATCGAACCGGCTGATTTTGAAAAAAAGCACATTCTGTATTATTACACCATTCGAAAGTGTAGCTAATAGAGATCAAATTCTGGGAAGTAATAATACATGGCAAACTAAAGGAACACCCTCATATTTAACAAAATGCTTTTTTTTATTTAAACAAATAGTTATTCAAATTCACCTGTATCATTTATATATATCATATAATCATAACATATATATATTTGAAAGAACATACGAGTTTGTGCTCGTATATTCTTTTGTTTACGAGACAAAGTAAAAAATGGTATATTTTGTTTCAAAATATAAGCTCGAATTCTGAAGTGGTGTTGTATTATGTACACGAACATTAACATTTATGTTATTTTATTTCAGGTGTACCATTAATTGGCAGTGATGATGGAGGTTTTAAAGAAACCAACACTTCGAGCAGTTGGGGTTTACACGCCGGTGTCGACGGCAACCTTGGCTTGGAAGGGGGGTTGAAAGATGGAATTGGAAGCATAGGAATTAAAAAACACTTGGGTGTTAACGTAGGGGGAGATAGAGCAAACAGCCAAAAGGATACTAGTTACGCAATCAATCCGGTACCAGCACCAAACAACGCCGGCTTAGGGCTTAGCTCTCCACATTACCAAGCACCTGGCCCTGCATATTACCCAGCACCTAGTTATCCGAATTACCCAACACCTGGCTCTCCAAGTTACCCAGCAGCTGGCCCTCTGTATTACCCAGCACCTGGCCCTGTATATTATCCAGCACCTGGCCCTGTATATTACCCAGCACCTGGCTCGCCGTACACCAACCAAGCGTTTCCTCCACAAAATACCATACAGTCTTCCTCACAGCCCCTTCAACAGTGGTCTAATCCAAACGCCCAATAAGTGCCACGGTTCAACCCACAGCTTTCGATTTTCCCACTAAAATACACGCAGTTAAGTTATGCATCAACACCGAGCAACACCCAGTATGCCCTGGAACAACGGTACGCCCCGGCTTAACGGTACACCTCGGCTCAACAGTACGCTTCGGCTCAACAATTCGCCCCGCCTCAACTGTAAGCCTCGGCTCAACAATACGCTCCGTATTTACAACAAGGAGTCCCGCAGGGCACCCCGCAGTATGTCCCAGAAAATGAAGCTCGGAACGTTATCAAGAAAACATAAAAGTTGGTTTCTGGCTATTAAGCACCAGTTGAATTTTCTTGAGTATACTTAAATAAACTTGTATTTGCCTGTACCTAAGCGTTAACACGTATCAAATAAATAATTCTAAACAATAAGGTGTATTTTTTCATGACAGAAGGAGGGTTATGTTTTTATTTTTTATTTTGTTTTTATAACAACCCCATTCTTGGAAAACTTAGGCTGTCCTATACAAATTAAATCAAAATAACCTAGATTAAATCAAGATAAGCAAGTAGTTCTATCTCTGAATATTTGCCCCTGACGCATATCACTGAGAATATCATCAGCCTCTGTCGAGTGGTTTAGACACCTGCCTTGTGACCCGGTGATCGTGGGTTCGATTCCCACGGGAAGCATACTTTGTAAAGTTGTTTCCAGTTTGGCTAGGACTTTGTGGGCTTGAATCACCTAACTGTCTGATAAAAAGATGGATTCCGTGCTTCAGAAGGCACGTAGGTACATATAAGCAGGCCACTAAATGACGGTCGTTAAATCATGTCAGAGGCCTTTGAGGCGGTTTCGAAACTCTAACACTAGGTGTGTGGGTTCGTTAGGCCTCACTACCCACACGATAAGAAGAAGAAGAATCAGTCACTGAACTATAAATATGTCTCTACAATGCTAATTTATGTTAAACTAGCTGCCCCCCGCGGCTTCGCTCCCGTCAATTAAGTATTCATTGCAGATACCTACATATCGAGTTTTCATTGTTTTTATTGATGTATTCTGCTATTCGGGTCGGAGACAAATCCAACGAATCAATAACCATGAAAATCGGTTCAGCAGATCTCGAGTTATAAGTGTTGTAACAACCCGTCTTTTTTATATTTATATAGATTAGCTGACCCGCGCAACTTCGTCTGCCTCAGATTTTCCATTACTGCTCCGCTCCTATTACCTTAGCGTGATGATATTATAGCCTATAGCCTTCTTCGATAAATGGGCTATCTAACACTGATAGAATTTTTCAAATTGGATCAGTAGTTCCTGAGATTAGCGCGTTCAACCAAACAAACAAACAAACAAACAAACTCTTCTGCTTTATAATATTAGTATAGATTTGAGTGTGAGTGGCTCGTGGGTCGCTCGATCGCTAAATAATAACAGCCGCACCGTTTAATCTTTATTTATTTATGAGGAACAAAAACAGTGGTTTTAATAAAATACACTATGAGTAGAATAATAAATTAACAATCATTATAATCTACACCGTTGTCCACGGATTATATATATACTTTATTGTACACCAAATGAAAAATACATAAAAGAAACCTTAAACTAACAAAACATACAATTGGCGGCCTTATCGCATTTCGCGATCTCTTCCAGGCAACCTGGAATGGATAGAGAAAGTCTGGACACTAAATGGGGTTGCACTTGGTGCAAATATACAGATTTAAAGCTATCTGTTGCAAAGACAAAAAGTAGGAAATACAATACAATACCAAAATAGATACATAAATACATACATATTAAATTATTAAATATAACAGAAGAAAAATACAGACAGACATATAATGTATGATAAAGTATTTATAGCCAGATATTTTATCCTAATATATAATCCGTTACTAAGTGACTGACAGACAACGCACGGCCAAAGCTACTGGTCGAATTAATAATATTTTTTCTTCCTGTATTAATTACATAATAAGAAAAAAAACACAACTAAATCACCTCCACAGTGATTGTATTCTCAGTGATATGCGATGGGGGCATCAGTTATCTACTTGTTAACTTACTAGCTGATGCACGCGGCTTCGCCCGCTTGTCAAATAATACTAAAACCTTCCTCGAGAACCACTCTATCCATTGGTGAAAACAGCATGAAAATCAGTGCAGTTGTTTTTGAGTTTATCACGAACAGACAGACGCGGCGGAGGACTATGTTTTATAATATGTAGTGATTATTTCTTACTCTAAGTAATTGTGATTCAGACTTAATTCTGATTCCTTTATGTGTGATAAAACACCCTAACCCAGCAGTTACCAGTTAGTACCCAGAATGGGGGTAAAATGAATGGGGGATAAGATGGGGGTGAATGGGGTTTTCAGCCAACATTAAGTGAAAAAGAATACAACTTACTGTTTAAAATAATTTATTAGAGACACGTTAACATTAAAATACAGGCAAATTAAGTTTATTTCATTAAGAATACTGTAAATTCTAGTAAAATTAAGATGAAAGTTTGTTAATTAATTATAAATTATGTATATATGTTAAGAGTCTGGCTTGGTTCTTCTTCAACTGGTATTTGATAGTCAGTAACCAAGTTATTGTAAATTTTCTTGATCAGTGGGGTTTGGAGTTGCATTTGTTGGAGCATACTGCTGGATACCCTGCGGAATCTGTTGCGGAATCCTTGCTGTGGGACTGTCGCTTAATGTCGAACCGGGGCGTACTATTGAGCCGGGGCGTACTGTGGGACCGGAGCGTACTGTTGAGCCGGGGCGTACTGTGGGACCGGAGCGTACTGTGGGACCGGAGCGTACTGTTGAGCTGGGGCGTACTGTTGAACCGGGGCATACTGTTGAGCCGGGGCTTGTGGTTGTGGGGCATATTGCTGTGGGCCACCTTGTGGTAAATATTGCTGCGGGCCACCTTGTGGCGTGCTTTGCTGAGGGGCAAGTTGTGGTGCATTACTTAATTGCTGTGAATTTTGTGGGGAAACCGGGAGCTGTGGCCCTTGTTGACCATATGGAGTAGGCCACTGTTGCCTGGGCTGTGTGGCAAACTGATTGTTGTACGGCGAGCCGGGTGGGTAATACGGAGAGCCAGCTGCCGGGTAATATGGAGATCCAGGTGCTGGGTAATATGCAGCGCCAGGTGCTGGATAATATGGAGCGCTAGGTGCTGGGTAATTCGGAGAGCCGGTTGCAGGGTAACCTGGATAGCCCAGTCCGGAGCCGGCGTTGTTTGGTGCGGGTACTGGATTTATTGCGTAGTTAGTATCCTTTTGGCTGTTTGCTTTCTGTCCCCCAACGTTAACACCTAAGTGATTTTTAGTTCCTAGGAGACCATGTCCATCTTTCCAACCCGCTTCCAAACCAATGTTGGCATCGACACCGGCGTTGTAACCCCAACTGCTTGAAGTGTTGGTTTCTTTGAAACCTCCATCATCACTGCCAATCAATGGTACACCTGAAATGAAAATAACATTAACGTAAATGTTTTTGAACATAATACAATGTCACTTAAGAATTCAAGCTTATAATTTGAAGTACCAACAAAAAAATTTAACTTCAAAATCAGCTTAGAAAACATATGCTTAAAATTGATTGTTGAATAAGTTGCGATTCGTTGAAATTATCTTTTATTACACACGTAAACCTCACTAAATCAGAGTATCAAGTTTAGGCTAAGAACTCACGGAGCGATTTTCACCCGCGACCGCCGCGGTTGCGGGCCCGCAGCTTCTGTGGAAACCGCGGGCGTAAATCGCGTCGTGAGTTGTGCTTTAATTTTTGTGGGCCCGCAACCGCGGCGGTCGCAGGTGAAAATCGCTCCGTGAGTTCTTAGCCTTACAAACTACAAGTACATCACTAAGCGCAGTAGTCACGAAGTTCACTGAATTTGTAACCGTTTCTTATGGAAATAATGATTTTATTGTTATTACTAAGCCAGTTACTAAAAGATTTAAAACAGGTAAATTTTAAATACTCACATTGGAACAACTCCAAAAGCGACAGACTCAGAATAACGCCTGCCTGTAACAAATGTGAAGTTTATTTATTGGGAACCGTGCTGTCGTCGCGACAAAAAATAATTAAAGTAGGGTCACTTATTTTAAGGATAGTCAGAAAAAATACCAGCCAAGTGCGAGTCGGACTCGTGTACGAATGGTCTGAAATGTCATGTCTGTTGTATGGGAACACCCTTAAATATTTATTTTATTCTTTTTTAATACTGTTGTTCTATTCTATATTTTATATGGCAAACAAAGCCGATGCCTACTATTCTGCCAATGTTCAAAGTAGATTGGAAAATAGCGGCAACAGAAATACATCATCTGTGAAAATATCAACTGTCTAACTATCACGGTTCATGATATACAGCTTGGTGACAGACGGATAGACAGAAAGACGGACACCGGAGTCTTAGTAACAGGGTCCCATTTTCCCTTTGGGTACGGAACCCTAAAAAAACGAGTTTTTTTTTCAAGTGTATCGTGTAACAAATCAAAACAAAGAGTTCATCGTAGGGTCTCAAACACATTGTTAATAATACAAACATACTTACAAGTAGTTTCATATTGTCTGCGGACTATGCGACCACTTCACTGATTAAGCTCCAAACAGTACTAGCGGTAACAAGCTGCGAGGCAGACTATTTAAACTCGGCGATCTCGGTTATCAATGACTGGTGACCTCACTTTTATTAACAATACCTCTGTCAGAGTTCAACTTATATAATTTCAATCTTGGTATTTACATTTAATGAGGAAAACCGAGGTATTTAAAGACTGTCATGTTAAGTTGTATTTGCGAATCGACATCAAAATTATCCTTAAAGGCACATATTAAGAGCCTAAGGCAATTATTTCTGAAAATTTGAAAGCTATCTTTGGCATCTCTCTCCCCGAGCGCACCGCACACTCTCCTCTATCATGGTGGAAATCTACGCCGAAAATTTAAAAATGGAAAATAGCGACACCCCGTAAAGTATTTAAACCTCCAAATAATTCAGTGTCGCACGTACGTAAATTATGTTAACATTTATCGGTACTCTTTTAAACAACCTTTTATATATTTTTTTTTTTTGAGATGGGTTTGCTCTTGACCTTAGTCTTGGTCAGAAATGACAGAGACAAAGTCTACAATGGAGCAAGCTTACCCAGAAGGAGCCTGTTTACTCTAACTTTGAAGAGATTAGGGTTGTAAATATAAAATAAAATAAATAGTAATAAAAATAGTCGACAAATTAATTTTAAGAGGTGGTGGTATTCTACTTTTTTTGCCACCTACGGCCAAGGATTACAGTTTAAAATCTGCCATTTTGTTTTGGTCAGTTTTCAAGAAATTGAAGAAGCTCCTCTTGATTCTCATATTCATCGCGGAACACGGATCGCGGACAGACTGGTTTGAAAGCCAAGGGATGGAGGTGGTTTTGACAGTTTACCAGGAGCGGAAAGGTTTATCAGGAGAGGCTCTTCGTGTGACTGGCTGAAGGTGCAGTGTGCTTGCCAAGGTCTCTGATGAGATTGAGGGTGATGATAGAGACTGAGGATGCTGACCAAGAACGCGTGGCCGCTGCATGCTGGTGGTCAGAACCTTACCTGCAAAAGCCGAGGGTAGGTACTAGCTGGCTGAATAACTTGCTGCTTGAAAGCTTGAGGTTAAGAGAAGAGGCTTACTCTTTTATTGTTCTCCTATACTATAATTTACTTATTCTTTCTTTACAATAATCAATTGCTAAGACGTAAGTTTACGCATCAAAACAGTATTTTTTTTCGTTTCTTAGTTACTTGGTCATTGGAAACCATAGTTTTTTTAATAATGTAGAAGCATGTTTTCAATTTTTTGTAAATGTGAGTAGGTACTGTGACGATTATGATGATTAGGTACCTACTCTTGTATGGGCCTGGGCTTAAGATACTCTTGTATGTGCAAGGTTTTATGAGAATCGGCATTGGCCATTTGTAAAACTTTGGAGCGGTCAGTTAAAAAGTATAGCATAGGTTTAAATTTGAAGGATAAAGAATTTGTTTGTTTTTATAGAAGAACTTGTATTGATGTGATTTCGGGCGGAGCTCGCCATTATATTTTGTTTATTTCTGCATTTCCTCTTTAATTTCTCATAGCATCTGAGTTACACCACCACAGTACTATGAAGCTTTTTACATTTGCAATTAGTTATACATTTTGTTATTAGTTTTCAATACTCTAATTGACGGAAAAAACACTTGTTTGACATGAACGAGCGTGGCAGTTGAGAGCTTGTCATGCTCACAAATGTTTCGCTGATGGTAGCGCGAATGTCGGATCATTTGGTTCCCTTCAAAATGGTTTAGCTAGATGGTGCTGACTACACGCGTCATGTTCGTAAACGGGCGCCGTCTGTTGAGACTGGTTATGTAAATTGTAATAAGCCAAGAATGATGGTAAAGGTTTATACGTGTTTATTCATCGGCCACTTTTTACCACATCTATACTAATATTATAAAGAGGTAACATTTGTTTGTAAGTTTGTATGTAGGGGGTAATCTCAGGAACTATTGGTCCGATTTGAAAAATTCTTTCAGTATTAGATAGCCCATGTATTGTAACGAGCCTTTTTGTCTCGCCACATGCTTCCGCGTTTCTTAGTCGATTTCCGAACGCACATCTCTAGTTTTTATTCTATAATCTGTGGTATGCGAGTCGTGTCGTTTGACGTTTCACTTTCCGACAGGGGGAGGACACTGCCGTACTTGACGTAGGTGTCCAATTTTTCACAAAGATACTAGCACCATCTTATACGAAATCCGCGTAAACTTGAGAGTTAAGTACAAAAATTTGACATAGATGGTGCTTACGCCAATTATCACCAGTGTGCATAGTACGCACAGACATGTAAATAGTAGATAGTACGTCTTTTTGATAATGAAAATTTAGTAAAAATTTATAAATGTATATTTTAAACCAGAATAAATATTTATTTATTTATTTTAAAAGTATTTTGCAATTGCATTTTTTTTTTTCCAGATATAATTACTATACTCTTTGCTTTCCGACCTGCCCTTGTATTAAGATGTCAGGTTTTCAAAATTTTAATTAATCTTATCGAATCCTGTTTATTTTGGGACAGTTTAACGTCCAATAAGCTTAAACAAGCTACCCAGGATGACGCTATGGAGAAATTGCCGTAATTTGTGATATTGTTGTCTTTATTACAACGCACACAACCCCTATATGGAGGCGCGTGGTGATTGCGTGACGATTTTATAAGGAAACGGTAAGTTTTTGTAAAAAAAGTTTTTGTAAAGCGCACGTAGCCACGTGTTTTTATATTGGTGATCTTCTGGTGGTTAATCTGGTATTTTTGTTTCAGCCAGCACATTTGTTTGGCGTTTCCTACGTTTTCTTTTCCATCTACGTTCCTTTTTCCATCTTCGTTTTTCTCATGGACTGGTTTTCTACAATTGGATTTTTCATGACATGAACGGAGACGTGCTGTCATGCCAACAGGAGACTCTTTCTTCCTGTGGATTTTTCATGACATGAACTGAACCGTGCTGTCATACCAAGAGGAAACTCACCTGTGGTTAACTTGATGATTTTGTTTTTATAAAAATAGTAATCTGGTATGTAATTTAAATTTATTTTCAATAACATTTACATGAAGATGCAATAGTATCCATATTCAATACTATCCTTAGTAATTATTATCCCTAATCAATAGTATCTAAAACTTTAACTATAAGATTAGTTTTAAATCTTACAAAGCCCTGTAATTAGGAAGCTACTGGCTTATGAATAGAGAAAGACAAAAGAGTTTAATTTTATTTTTTTTCTATTCAGCTACCCACCGGCAGATTAAATGTCCAAACTCTTCCGATAGATACTTTCCGGCATAATTTATTTTGAAGTGGTCTCCACGGCGCCCGAAACTGAATCTTAGTTTATTTTTTTATTAGGAGAACACAAGCCTTTCTTTACACCCACTGTAATATCATATTTGTTACAGTATCGAGGAAGGATATAGGCTACATATCATCACGCTAAGACTAAAAGGAGACGAGCATTAATGGAAAATGTGACGCAGAAGAAGTTGCGTGGGTCACCTAGTAGTAAATATTTATTTATTTATTTATTTATTTTATTATTTATGTACACACAGAAAAATAGTAAAATTTAACATTATAAATATAAGAAGATATTTAATATTTGTAAAGATAGCCTCGGACAAGTCCGTTAATCCAATACTATGCAAAGCAGCGCAAGAGAGCCTTAGCTAACTTCAACTGTCCAAACCAAATGTTATTTAGGTTTGTTTGTATTACTGAGCAAAACGAAGATGGTAAATCTATATGCCTCCTCCTCTGTCCTCTCAGTGTGAGGTCTAGGGTCAGTCACGTATCACGTACAGCCGGTCGATACTGTTGACATCTCACCGTGATCACTTAGGTGGAGTGAACGACAAGTGAGCTGTCATGCCATCTTTTTGTATGGTTTGACAGCTCACTTGTCGTTCACTTCGCCTAAGTGTTGACTTCGATATGTTTACAGAATCGCACTGCAGATAGTATAAATGTTTTCAGTATTTTGGAAAGCGCGATAAAGATGATCAGCAGTCGCAACATGTCAAAAGGTTAATTTAACGGTTTATCAGTTACGTTTTTTGATATTATTATCAACAAAGACACTGAAATTTTGAGATATTTTTTTTTTTTGGAATTCATGTGTCTGTTATTTTCTGTATTATACTAATATTATAAATGCGAAAGTTTGGGTGGAGGTTTCTTAATTTATCACGTCCGAACGGTCGACCGGAGCTTGATGAAATTTGGCACAGGTAGATTGCAGTCTAGAATAACATATCGGATACTTTTTATCCCGAGACTATCCTTTGGGATAATTCTGGACATTCTTGTATGCGGAGCCGCGGGTGGCAGCCAGTACAAAATATTTTAATAACACAAAATTAAAATAAAACAAAAGAAGGCAAGACAACGTAGATAGTGTACACGACAATTCTCAAGATGTAACATCGAAAGAAATGTAGGAAGTGACCTGAGGCTTCGGCCTAAACGCAATTACAACCGCACCTTGCTGATTGTAGTGCTACGCCGTAGCTTGAGGTCTACGAAGATCATTTTATTGCTACGACGTAGCACGTATGCTAAACTTGCTATTGTGTATGTATGTGTCGGCGTTAGCGACAGCTGAGCGATAGCGCCATCATCGTTTGGGTTCGGTGGTATCAGGATCATTGTAGAATAAAACACTGAATACAGTACTAAGCTCTCTTTATTATCTGTGGCTGAGTGCTAGTACTTTACAAATAGACAGTCCCCCAAAAACGCCCGCCCGTTACCACATCCTAGTGTTTTAGCTAGGGAGAAGACGTGGCCAACAAACTCCATAGCAACACATCTGTCTTTTGAGTTAGAAGAACTCGCATTTACAACATTATTAAAGAAGTCTGTTTAATTTAATTAAAATAGGTAAACCGACAGTTTCGTTTGGGACGAGTGTCCTAGTCGGTGTCTCGAGCAAAAGTGACCTCGCCAAAGTCCCCACTCTCCAATTTATACGTCTCTGTCCACGTGCCGCCATTACAACTGTCAACTGACGTCACGGCGTTTACCACTACCCACTACTACAATACTCAAATCAGCAACTAATTATTAAATGATTTCTTTATCCACGACACGGCCAGAACTGACAATCACACGTCCTCGTGTGGAGGTGATAATATGGTACCTGTAACCAACGAAAACACAACTTAATAGTTGACTGCTGGCTCGGCCTACCTGACTAAGATCAAGATCATAAAATCATCAATTAAGAATTATAACTATACTGGTCCGGTCAAACGACCCTTCAGTTTTAATCTTCTGGTCCGGTCTTATGACCCTTCAGAATTATAACTACTGGTCCGGTCAAACGACCCTTTAGAGTTATAACTACTGGTCCGGTCAAACGACCCTTCAGTTTTAATCTTCTGGTCCGGTCTCACGACCCTTCAGAATTATAACTACTGGTCCGGTCCTACGACCCTTCAGAGTTATAATCTCCTGGTCCGGTTATAACTAACCCTTCAGGATTATTACTGCTTGGTCCGGTCAAACCCTTCAAGCTCTTTTAATTATTTTTTTCTTTTGTTTTCCTCTTTTTTTTCTCATCAGTATTAAAACTGGAGACGATTGTGCTAGACTGGAATATCCCTTTAGCCAGTGCTAGACCGGATATCGGTCCCTATAGCCAAACATGCTAGACCGGATTGCAATCCCTTTAGCTGAGTCATATTATTGGACCGGATTTTCCCTTCAATGACTCTTTCCTACATTTTTTGTTATGTTAATTCTCTAATTTTTTGTCCCACATTTTTTTGTCCTACATTTTTGTTATGTTACTTCTCTCATTTTTTTGTCCTACATTTTTTTTCACTTGTTTTTTTTCCTGTTTTTTTTTAATTCTTTTTAAACATTGCCCCAGCCCAGGAATCTATCCTGCATCGGGAGCGCGCTCACAAACACCCAAACTCACCCGCACTAACACTATCTATTTTGTTTTTTTTTTTCTGTTCGGGTCAAGCCCAACTTTCTGCGCCAACCGTCTCGTGTCTTTCAATTTAAACTATTTCCGAATTTGCTAGTCTGGACTGAACTTGTCCCTGTAGCTTATAAAATCAATTGTTGGAGTTCATTTTTTTATTCTATGTATCAAAGTACTTGTCACAGCGTTAATTGGTTTAGGATTTAAAACCCTTCCGATGATGTATTACATTTTCTACTCAGTTACGACTCAGTGCGGCCAAATAGCCATGATATGTTCTCTATTGATCAGTGGAGGTACTCTCCTAATCGTCTTCTACGTTAAACTTGTTAGAAACACTACTGAGAGGAATCTTTGGTATGTGATCGTGGGCATACTTTTACGTTATTTTACTATTTATGGATTTCAAAAGATAGCGACCGATATCAACTAATTCTAAAATTCTATCGACTCTCACTAACGGACTTTAGCATCCACATCGCTACACCAATAATAACGGTCTCGCAATTTTCCGAATTCTAAAAAGAAAAAAATAATAATAATCGAAAAGCTCTACAAATAAGACCATTTTCTTTTTTAACGCACCGTGTTGCGAGCTCTACTCTACCGATTGCGTTTCGCGACGATTTGCCACCTTTAAACTCTACAGCAATTCTCTACTAACTCTTATTACGTGGAGTTATTCTTTATCTCCACTCTACTGACAAGTCAGTCATTCAGTCAGGCTTCTGACAGTTCTAAAGCGGCTGTAAACTCTAATTGAACTAAATGCCACGTACCACTCCATCGAACAAATAAAACAACAGGTCATCTTATTTCCAGTCGACAGCCATCTCATAGATCAGCAAAACAATTGATACACTCGCACTTCCTCATGGGAATGCCGAGTAAACACTCTTTATTACACTACCTAGAGCTACCGTAACGAAACCCTGATCTAAACTCTCCCGTCTATGCCATCCAGAGCCGCCGGATACCTTGGTACAGTCACCGACCCACAGAACTCAGAACCTGTCACACAAACTATATTGTTGTCAACTCAACATCTACTTCATAACTTCACAACGTTAATGATACTTGGCATCGGGTATCTTCTCGACAAAGAGATTTTAAAATATGCCGACCGGTAATCTATGCACATCGGTGCTTACGAAAACAAGAACAACTTGCCTGCTAATTTTTGCGTCCTACGTTCCTGTGAAGAAGCTACGTTCATGAATTACTCTTCGTTATTCTAAGAACATTGCGATCACTGAATCAATCTTATTTTAATCTCACTAGGCTCGTTTTACCTTACATACCTAGTAGGCAACCCAGTAGTGGAAAATGAAAAGTCTATTTAGTAATTATGAAAGCGTTGAGTTATTATCTGTACCAGTCAATCAATGTCAATAAAATCAAGTTACTGTTCATAATCGCTTACTATTGAATTTGCTAACTGTTATTATGCAAGGAAAACTGTCGTTAACACGTTAACATAAACGCCTAGGTCTAATTTTTCACTAAAATTGAAAAAAATCTAAGTCGAAACAAAACATGACCTTGTGGCAATCTTGCCTTACGATATCGGATTCAGAATTTCGCACTGAATATCATTTTGAAACTATTACCACCAATGGGAAACTGTAATTGCTATAGCTTCGTACTGAGTATATCAAAATTACCTAGCAATATCAATCTAACCACTGAAATGATTCGAAGATCTTTAAAGCTTTGAAAATCACAATTAAAATTAAATGGCAGCGGCTCACCGGGCACTTCAGTCGGCCTTGAACGCTTCCAACTCCACAGATGTTGACATGATGTACAGCTACTGCAGCCTTCAAACTGCTTGCGGACCTTCGATCCGTCACACTTAGAACTGCTCTGAAGTTGTAATTTCTCAGCAGCAATAGCTGCATGCAAACTTCTAGCGCCATGTGCTGGCTTCATCCAAGGTGATAGGATATCTGAAAACTGAAAAACACCACGAGAGTACAAGTCCAATCCAAGCTTTGGCAGGAGTATAGGCTTCAGATAAGCGTAGCAGCCACACTATCCAAATTAATTAAAATCTGAAACTAATCAGAACACTGGCACTAGCAAGAAAGTTTATGTCCAATAGTGGACAACCGCCCCTAAGATGACCCACTGACCCAAAGTTGGGCTATACATGGTTGTGATGAATGAAAATATTGCATTTACAATCATCTTAATTTTTAAATTGAACTGTTAGGTTGGTACGGTCCTGTAACTGTATCGCTCTAACGTCCAACAATAGCTCTGAACTGGTACTGGACTACATTACACAACCAGCGATAGCAGAATAATATTACCGCTTCATCAGCGTTATTTAAAACGCCTTTCTACCGATTACTAACGCTTAACTAGCAACACTTAAGCTATAGCGCCTGAACTATTACTTCACTAAATCGATAGCGAACGTGAAAATAATAGCCACACTTTAGTATAGAGAAACAAAGCGATGACTCAATTAGCTAAAATGGATTATGGCTAATCATGAGACCATAGCCCTTTGTAGTCTGTCTCCACAGCATAAAATGTTCCTAGTGAACAATTTCTTTTATTATTTTTTTTTTTTTTTAACAAAATAGAAAAATGTTAACGAACGAGCACATCAGTTACACAGCAATAACAAAATGAAAATGACTCACCAGATTAACGTGAAGATCCTCACACACATCATCACACTTCCCCATGACCTGGCCAGCTGTTTTGAAGTTGCTTGCCTCCGTTCCGAACTAGTTTTTCATTGTTCAGGTTGATGAGGGTAGCCGCATAAAACCCGACGAGTAGGAATTTGACCTTGGAATGCATCTTTAATTGGCCACACGTTGAACTCTGATAGGTTATCTATCATAGGCATGTAGGCACGATGCTCTTCAGAGCCCGCACAACACTCGAGTCCTCGACGAAACATAGCACCGCGGTGACGCACAATGACCGCGCGTCGATCTTAGGTTTATTGGATCGATTTTCACGGCACACATCGAGTTTTAGGCGTCTGGATAATCACACGCGTTTCGAACACGAACCACAATTTTCACTATAACTGTCACTACGTATTTTGCATTTGAAAAGGAACCCGTCACGTAAGTATTTCACTAGCATTGCCACGAATCTTCATGTGGGCCACTTGAGTTGCATCACACTTCTGATGTCGGCGTTAGCGACAGCTGAGCGATAGCGCCATCATCGTTTGGGTTCGGTGGTATCAGGATCATTGTAGAATAAAACACTGAATACAGTACTAAGCTCTCTTTATTATCTGTGGCTGAGTGCTAGTACTTTACAAATAGACAGTCCCCCAAAAACGCCCGCCCGTTACCACATCCTAGTGTTTTAGCTAGGGAGAAGACGTGGCCAACAAACTCCATAGCAACACATCTGTCTTTTGAGTTAGAAGAACTCGCATTTACAACATTATTAAAGAAGTCTGTTTAATTTAATTAAAATAGGTAAACCGACAGTTTCGTTTGGGACGAGTGTCCTAGTCGGTGTCTCGAGCAAAAGTGACCTCGCCAAAGTCCCCACTCTCCAATTTATACGTCTCTGTCCACGTGCCGCCATTACAACTGTCAACTGACGTCACGGCGTTTACCACTACCCACTACTACAATACTCAAATCAGCAACTAATTATTAAATGATTTCTTTATCCACGACATATGTTATTGGTCTACATTGACAGATAAGCACGACGTCCTAGGTTCGATGACTGGGCAGTATTATTGGGTTTTTTCGTCAAGGTTTTTGTACGTTGATATTCCATGGAGTATACCTAGCTGGCGAGTATACTATAGATAAGCTTAACCTACCCGTCGGGATTCCCGCTAATTTAAGAGTGCTTGTTAAACAGACTAGCTGAGCCGTGCCCACTTCACTGGGCGGTATTAGCCTATGACACTTACAAATAACGTGGCTTTCTATTGGGTAAAAGAATTTTCAAAATCGGTTGCAAGTGCGATAGAAATGGATTATAGATGTTTTGTAGCAACCACGGGTTTTCATTTTAAATTGTAGTATCGGCCACCATGCGTTATCAAAGCGCCAGAAATGTCAAGAAAGATTCCAACCACATAATTATGTTTAGATAAGTTAACAATTTTACGGACAGAAAGAGCTGCGTCGACCGTAGATTTACCAATAGTGTAGCCAAATTGATTATTATGATATTTAGGTCCGTTCGATGGCAAGCGTAGTACAATTACTCTCTCTAAAAGTTTTTTTAAGTAGTGTAATGGGCCATTCGACTTAGGGTCGTCCGGGGGCTTGTAGCCACTCTTTGGTATTATAACATATATATAAAGCTATGTCGCCATATTCAAGGAAATATACCTTCCACAATGCATCGGATATATACAGATAAGATCGCGTCGCCTGTGGTTTTACACGCTTCTACAATCAAACTATTAAATATTTTTCAATGCATTCAGAAAACTTGTCAAAATCTGTGAGAACTATGCTGCCGCCATAGGTTGCTATATAATGTGAAAAAAACGAACTCATGGTTTTTGAGGCTGTTGGCAGGAAATGTCCAGTAAATGTACCACCAATCAAATGAACAAAATGCAAAAAGACAAATCATTTATTGACACATAATAGATAAGTTTACAAATTATGATAGAAATCATAAACGATAGTGTATGTTGTACTTAAATCTATCTATACTTTAATATTAGAAAGCGAACCGGTTTGTTGGTTTTTTTGGTATAACGCACAATCTCAGGAACTCATTTTTTTTTTGTATTGTGTAGCCCATTTATCGAGGAAAGCTAGAGGCCATACAACATTGAAAAATATGACACCAACGAAGTTGCGCGGTTTAGCTAAGTATGTTCACAAAGGCAAAATATAAAGATAAATATTTAGCTGAAAAGAAAAGAAAGAAAAACTTGGCTAATACGCGAAGGCTCTCACTCAGCATAATGCTGTGCCATGGGGGACCTGCAGCAGCACTCAGCTGATTCTCAGTGATCGCCTAAAACATGATATAGTACAATGTAGGCACTTTACTAAAATATATTAAAAAATATACTTTTATCTATATTAATAAATAATAATTAGACTAGTAAATATGTATAACAGAGAGCCAGCGGCTCTAAAAAAGCCATTTTGGCAGAATCATAATATTAATCACACAAAAATCTGTCAAAATTCATTTTCATCTTTATCGCTGACGCATAAGGTTCAAGGTTGACTGGTAGCTTGATGTGCTTTCTGATTCTGCTAAAGTGTTTTTTTAGACACCCTAGTTCTATTATTTTGAAGCAACATTCACACTCGCATCTCAGTCACAATATGTCAAAAAAGCCTGAATTTTCTTACATTTTTTGCTAATTGCGACTGAGTTGCGAAAAGTGTCTAAAATTAGTAGAACTGGCACTAAGATGTATTTGGCCTGGCTCTGATAATTTTAATAATCAATCCAATTTGAAGTCGTAGACTCAGGTTCAATGTTAGCGCAGTTTTGTTGAACTCGTGACATGTTTTCCATCATGTTTTTGTGATCTGCTAACAACGCGTCTATTGAGATTTTAATATCATTAGTCTGGACTTTCGTCGAAGATACATCATCACGAATCGGTTCCAAGTTTTTTTGAAGCATTGAGATTATCTCCGTCCGAAATTCACTGAGTACAACACTTTCTGGTAAGTCTGGCTGTACGTGCGAACAAGACTGATCTTCTACTTCATTTCTAGACTGCAATGGAACTTCGCATCTTTCACCCTCGTAATCTTCTTTGCACTCACACGCTCGCTCGTCCTCTTTATCCACAGAACAGATGCCGTTGTTTAAGCAAAACTCCTGGCAACCGTCAACTTCACACCTTTCTCCAGAGTAACCGATCTTACATCTGAAATAATGAAGTAATTAATCAGGGTTATTTGATGAACGAAGAAACTAACAAAGACTTGTGATATCTTTTATATTACTTCAGAAAAAAATAGGAAACAGCCTATTTCAAGGTGGATCCTACTGTAAAAGTTGTTTTTAATAATATTTTTTATTTCTCAAAATCAAGTCTCTTCAAACAAGATTCACATTAATTGCGAAGCTTACAAGTTGCCAAGTAGTTTCTTCAGAATCTGATAACAATATAGGTACATACATATTTATGCGTTGCTTAATTTGAAGTGAACATTACATAGCCAGAAGTATTGCCTAACAGACGGTCGATGGGGCCGAAAAGTTCTGGAGAGATAAAAATGTTTTACCTGCATTTTGGTTGCCCCTCACTACTGATGTAACATTCTCCTTGAAAACAATAGTTGTGACAAATGGAAACATCGCATCTCTCGCCGATGTGTCCCTGAGTACATTGACAGCGGGGTTCCCCGCTAACTTTCCTGCCATGAACACAAAACAGGATGTCATCCGTAAAATCGACAACTGGGGTATTCAATTCCAAACTCTTTAGAACTTCGCAGCCTTGTACAGCCTGAGTTTGTTCCTTATTTGTATAGTGGGCTGCTATTCGATTACAATAAAAACACACTGTGGTAGAAATTAAAAGTCGTTTTGCTTCCGCACCGCGCGGCGGAATTTTTGGTAATTGCCAAATGGCCATTTGATCCTCGCCATTCCAGAAGATGAAATCTTTTGATACGGTCAATGAATTTGCGATAGACTCGTTTCTTGCATTATATATTGTTTGTCTGTTTTGTCCATTGAAATCGGCACTTCGGTTTAAAGAAATTTATTTCTCATAAGAACTTACAGTCCGCTTATAATGAGATACAAAGTATGATAATACAGTACAAATACAATTTCCTCCAGAGTATTAGAAGTTATAATGTACATACATGTTTCTTAAGCTTATTTTTAAATGTGTTCACGTTATCGCAATCTCTTATCTCGTCCGGCAATCCATTGAACAGCTGTGCTCCTTCACATAATATGGTCTTTCTACCGTAATTAGTGCGTACACTAATGACTTCAAGTTTGTTTTTATATCTATTTCTCAAGTTATATGACATCGTTTTTTTCTTTATTTGTATGTTAGTTTGTATTGAGTTTGTAGTTATGTTTTTTATAAGAATGCAAGTGTAGTAAATGTATAACTGTCTAATATTTAATAGTTTTGTTTTTCCGTATAAGGTCTTTGTTGGAGTGAGATAATGATAATGGTACAAAGTTTTGATTATTTTATTTTGAACCCTTTGAAGTGAATTTAAATTAGTTACTGCTGCGGATCCCCATATCTCAATTAAATATTCTAGATGCGATTTGACTAGCGAGTTATAAATCAAAGTGCGCACGTTATTTGGAATACAGTTTGCTACTTTCCGTAATGCTCCCAATAACGATGTTAACTTACTTCTGAGATGATCGATGTGTAAATTCCAAGTTAGTTTTTCATCTACCCGTAATCCAAGATATTTTTCGTTGGTTGATCGTTTTATTATTTCGTTATTTATTCTAAGAGGCTGGAAGTCCGGTATGCGCTTATTTTTAGTGGTAAAAATCATAAACGAGGTTTTCGAGGTATTAATTGTGAGAAGGTTGTACTTTAACCAATCGTTTAACAGCTCAAGGTCATGTTGAGCGTCTTTTATGATGTTATGAATTGATTTGTCAAAGTAAAAGAGACAGGTGTCGTCTGCATATAGTGTTAGGTGTCCTGTTAACCCAATTTTATTTATGTTATTTATGTAAATGAGAAAAAGTAACGTACTGATTATTGAACCTTGAGGACAGCCGTATGAGATATTTCGGACCGAGCTAGTGTAAGTATTTCCCATTTTGACAACTTGACGTCTGTTCTCCAAATACGATTTGAACATTTTATGAGCTGTACCTGTAACACCTATGTTATCTAGCTTCTGTAGCAGTTTTTGATGACTCACAGTATCGAATGCTTTTTTTAAATCGATGAATATGCCTAAGGCATAGCTCCCTTGATCTATACAGGTTTTAATTTTGGTGACTAGATCCGTTGCAGCCGAGAGAGTGCTTGATTTAGAGCGAAAGCCATACTGTTCGTCTATTAGAAATTTTTTATGTGTCAAATAGTTATTTAGGCGGCTATATAATACGCGTTCGAATATTTTGGACATTACAGGCAACACTGACACCGGTCTGTAGTTGCTCGGGTCAGTTCTATTTCCAGATTTGTAAATAGGACTGACCCTAGCCACCTTGAGGGTATCCGGAAAAGTACCATGTCGTAAACAGACGTTTATACAGTTAGTTAGCTGCTCAACGATTATATTTTTTAAACATTTTATTGCTTTAGTACTAATACCATCCAGACCAGTGCTGGTGTTACTATCGAGGCCGTCAATGATCCTAATTATTTCGTCTGTGGTGCACGGCGTCAGATCGCTTAGTGTTATGTCATGTGTATAGTTATGATCATACATTAGTGTGTTGCCCGTATTTGTGTGATATGTGTTTGGTATTTTTTTTGCTAAGTCTGCACCTATAGATGAGAAAAAAGAATTAAACAAGTCACATATTGAGTTACCTTCTGTTAGAAGTCCAGCATTTGACATTAGTTTGGGAGGAGCAGGGCTGTCTTTAATTTTATTTAATCCTAAGTTATTAATCAGGTCCCACATTTTTTTTGGTTGGTTGCTGCAGTTTTGAAATAAATTATAGTAATAGCTCTTCTTATGCGTGTTTGTTAACATCTTCACTTTCTTTTTTTCTTTCTGGAACTTTTTCCGTAAATTTTCGTTATCTGAGTCTGATTTGGTTTGTTCCCATAAACTATTTCGTGAATTAATTGCGTTAATTATGTTCTGATTAATCCAGTCTTTTTGGGGTGGGTTTAGAATTTTAATCTTATCTATTTTGTTCTTGTCTATCTGTTCTGAGATAAATGTCTCTAGGTGGTTGTAGTCGTGGTCGTCGTTGCTGTAATTTGCTTCTTGTGTGCTATTGTATAACTTTTCATAATCAAGCGCTTTATAATGTTTTTTTTTGTTATGTTGGAGAGACAGGCTTCCTATTTGTAGATATATCTGCTTATGATCAGAAAGACTTGATTCAATTATCGAGACGTTGAGAGAATGATTGTTTATGTTAGTACATACATGGTCCAGTATTGTGTTTGTTGTCGCCGTGTCACGTGTGCTGTATGATTTGTTGATTTTGTTTATTATTCTATAGCCGGCTTCTTGGATTTCATGTTGGTATTTTGATGCATTACTGTTTGAACTAAGTAAATCTATATTGAAGTCTCCAAAAACTATTGACCTTCTTCGTCGCTCCAATTGTGATGAATATATTTCTAAAAAGTTATTTACGTTGGTATCCCCCGGTTTGTAAATCGCTGCAATATTTAATGATAGTTTGTGTATGTAAATCCATAAATAGTGGTTTCCGTTCTCGCATAGTTCTTCCGTTATCTCATATTTAATACTGTCGTGCACATATATGGAAACTCCTCCGCCTTTACAATTCTGTCTATAGTTGTAGATATGATTATAGCTAGGTAGTTGGTATAGCTTCGCATCAGACTCTGAGTTAATCCACGTTTCAGTGAAAATCAATAGATGAGTAGTCATTTTTATGGCTTTTACAATACATTTTATTTCGTCGAACTTCCCAGGCGAGCGAATACTGCGTAAGTTCGCATATAGGAATCTAAGTGAAGACGGATGCAACGGAATGTCCTCATATTTATTTACTTTTTGATGGGATAGTTTCTTAGAACTATTCGTCGGTTTGGCATTTTGTGATGAGGTGCTTACTGGTTTTTTTGTTTTACAACAACTATTGTAGGTGTTCCTTTCACATATTTAATAGTGAGGTCTTTTTCGCCATCCTGTGTACGCTTATTTAGCTCTTCCTTCAGAGATTCTAAGTATTGTTTTTGTTTTGGGGTTTGATCAAAGAACATCTGTATATTTCCAGGTAATTTAGTTCTATTTTTTAATAAGTATTTTACAGTCTCGGAATTTTCGAAGTGAACTTTTATGGGTCGGTTCTTATTTTGGACATATTTCCCCAGTCGCTTAGATTTTATCGGCTTAGGGCAGTTTTCAGTAAGCATTGTAATTAGCTTCATAACTTCTTGATTATCGTGATGTTCTCTCGATTTCCAGTTTTTGTCGTTTATTTCCGATATACCCACTATTACAATATTCTTCTCGCGGTCGCATCGGTCCTTAAGTTCTAGGATGAGGTTTTCGTGACACTCGACGGGCGATTTTAGTGCCGAACCTTTTGTATGTTGTTCATTTTTGATTTGGGATATTTTGGTTTCTATATTTCTGATTTTGTCCTCCGTGACCGTTGTTTTAGCTTTGATATTTTCTATTTCAGTGTTTGTATGTTCGAGCTGTTGAGTAAAATTTTTGGTAGTTAATTTTATTGACTTAATTTCGTTTTTAATATCCAATATTTCTTCTTTAATTTGGTTTAGGTTTTCATTTTGTGTTTTGCCAAAATTGGTTAGGAAGCTCATCATTTCCATGCGGAAATCCAGGAAGTCTTTTTTATAATCACTTTCTTCTGTACGCTCCTTCCGCTTTCTTGAAGTGATGTTAGCATGTAGGTCCTCATCGGTGAGAGTGGATAAGTTTGGGACCGACCCGCTACCGCTCTCGCTGCCGCTTATCAGTGTAGCCCTGGGCGGTGTTCTCTGCACATTCATGTCGCTGCGTTCCTAGTGCGTGCGAGGAGATAGAAAAATATCGGACGCTCTCTTTTCCCCGCGGGGGTGAGCGGTGCTGCGCGTGCGAAGGCAAACTTTCGCGTGAGGACACAAGGTATTGAGTGATTAGATAGCTACAATTATGCTAATTAGGCTTTAAACTATGCACTTATAAGGGTCACTTTACTTCGTTAAGCTTTAATTAAAATTATAAAACTTTTAGCACACGTCTGCTTCTATCGGGCTCTGGAGAAAAAACACTTTCAATATACATCTCGCTCTCCTCGCTCCTTACGTCAATCCAGTACATTTTTTGTGTCTGTTGGTCAATGGTCAAGCTTAATCGCCAAGAATGATATTTAATTAAAACTTCTCTCGAGGAGCCATCAAACCACGCCCTTTCGATCTCGTAGTCTGTGGCGCAGTAAATATACCTGTAATTTTTAAATAACTGTAAATATTCACATAATTTTATATGACTTCTGTTAAGTTTAATTATTAGTAACATACCCTCCACAGCTTTCCACGGCAATATCTTGAACTTCGTGATTCATCGTAAAAACAAGATATCCGTCGACTGCTATATTAGATTCAGGTCTTAATGAATACGCGTATATCTGTTTTTCTAGAGTCCAAAACAGTAATTGTGTGACCGGGTCGTAGGCGACACTGTCTAGGTATTTGGTTGATCTTCTCGTAACTAAAAGTTTCATTTTCCTGGTCGATATATCAAAGCTAGCTAAAGTAATGTTCGGGTAGTTGTTGTGAACACACAGCAGCCTATTTTGTACTGAATCGTAAGTTATTGCATTGATAAACGAAGCCGACGGAATATCTTCCGTATTTGTTAGTACTCCGTTGTGGTAAAATTCTAATCTTCCCTCAAAGCCCACGACGATATCTGAAACATGAAATAACATTTTGTCCAAGCTTATTGCAAAACAAAAATTTTCCTTTGCATTTTAGGATTCCTTAGTCAACGGAACATCAAAGAAACCTGGTTGGTCTGTCTGTCTGTGCGCGGTTTAGCTCAGATATACTCAGCACTAGAACATGGAATTTAGTGTGGGTCATTAATTATAACATGTCAGCGTAATTAATATTATGTATGTATTTAAATTAAACTGTAAAATAAAAACTAGTTTTTTTTTTAAATCATAATACCATAAAACAAAAAAATATAATTCAATAAGTAATTTGTACATGGCATACAGAGATACCTTATATTTAAATTTTATAAATAAAAAACAGTACAATAAATATAAAATAGGTCATAGGAACCCCCTTTCCTAAACTAGGCAGGAAACCTTGTCTCTATCTTAGGAAAGAGACAAGGATCTAAATGAGTCTTATTGCGGTTTCAAAATATTGGTACGTGCAGTGGGCGAACATAGTACGTATGTTATACGAGCACTTAGCCCGCGACTTCGTTCGCGCTGGTTTGGTATTGCAATTTTCGTACGGATCTCTATTTTTTTTTTCTAGTTATAAATATTGCCTACGAGACTCACAAATAACGTGACTTTCTATTGATAGAACATTTTTCTAAATCGGTTCCACAGATCAGAGATTACCCCCTACAACGTCACAAACTCAAATTTACCTGTACTAAACCTTACTTAAGTAATCCAAACTTTACCTCTATATAATATATCAATATATCAATATTATTAACATACAGTAAAAAGGATTACTATTTCTACCACTTATAAAATAACGTATATATATATCAGTGTACTCACCCCAGGAGAAGGAGTTAGCTAACCCGACAAACATTGCCAAAAACACCAACACACGTGTTCCATACATCTTCACTCGATACTATGAGACTTTGTTGTTTTAACAGGGTTGGATAATACGCCCAGATGTTCTAGACAAGTGACATTCAGCCAGCGGTACCGTGGTGACGAATACGATTATCATAACGTCATAAATTTGTGGGATAGACAAAGTTATCGAAATATCACGTATTTTGCAATTTCGACGAAGGCATTCGCTAATAGAATGGTACTTGGTCCACTTCCGATGTGAGTTCGTGGGTGATATATAAGCCAAACGCTGGTTTTGCTTATATATGCAACATGTTATAGGTATAGTATGGCTGGTACCATGTATCTATTTCCTGATCGAAGCATGTTCTCTATGAAGTTAGGCATTATGTCTAATCATAGTTTTAGCACGTTCATAGGTTTACCACTGGTTTTTTTTCTGATATGAAGCTTTGTAGCACTTGTAGTTGACGCCCTTTGTGCACTTTTGTCGAGCAGTCGCCAAAGAAACTAAGCCTCTAACTGCAGGTCATTAAGTCTCCTTTTCATACTTTCAATTTATGAGTATATTATCCTTTCTTAATATAAACAATTCTTCCATTACTGGTGACTGACTGACAACGCACAGCCGAAACTACTTGCTGTAGAAATCTGAAATGTTGGGAGTACTAAGAGAGGACTTCCCAAAATTCTGAAAACTGGAACGGGAAAAAATGTTTTAGAAAATGTACAGGCTCCTGGGCAAGCTCGCTCCATCGTAGAATTTGTTTGTCTCTGTAATCTACAATATACCTACTACTCATAATGGATGTGTTTATTCTAGTGTACCGGAAATTCATTATTATTACCCACATTTCAACTAAAAGCCCCCCCCCCCCCTTCCAGTTATATAAGAAATCCTATATAACAGAGGGTAAGCCGTTTGCCGATAACCGCTTATCCTACCTAATGGTACAAATCCAAACTCGGGAATTTCATTCAAGATGAAATACCTAATAACAGCTTTCCTAGCCTGGGAATTGAATTATGATCTCACGAACAGCAGTTTTTTAGAATTTAGGCATATCTATTAAAGTAAGGCTGTCCTGCCTAAAAATTTCGTATCCAAGGTGAATTGGAAATGAGGCGGAAACTTCCAATATCAGCCTAGATCATTAAAACATACCTAAAACGGGCATCTACTTTATGAGTCGAATAAACATCTCAATCTGTTTTACAAGCATTTGTTAATTCACGAATAGTCTCATGTACAGACAGAAAGTCAGTACAGTACAGGTGAACATTGTCAGCACTTATATCGTAGCAGTAAGGTATTTTTTGTAGCGATGCGTCGTTACCTTTTGCAGCAAAAAAAGGTACAGTATAACAACATTATTTCTGACTTTATCCATTATCCTACCTGGAATATTTTCAATTTACCTTCATGTTTATTATTCCATAGCTACATAGAAACTTCCTGTTGATCACTATTTTAAATTGGGAACACCTACAGGAAACCTACCATGAAACACTATCTATACTAACTCGCAGGTTTTTGTCAAAATAGTTCATCGGTCAGCAGGAATGTAATAAATATATCATACTGTCATGCCTTTTGTTGGGGCTAAAAGTTAGGCATAGTAGCATAGCTGTCCATAGAACACACACTCCGCCAGATAAGCATGCAATAGGTGCGAGCCTACTACCGAATTCAAACACCGGGCTGCTACTGAGAATCTTCTGACGGAAAAACCCAATAACACTGCCCGAATCCAAGACCTCATTCTCAGCTGTAGGTCTAGGTCGAGCTAACATACACAGAAAGTATAGCATCTTCATGATTGTTTTAGCTCCTGAGTGCTACGGCGTAGCAACAAAATGATCTTCGTAGCAATCGACCTACGGCGTAGCAACATCAACATCACATGAGCGGCGAGCGTGCGTAGTTACGGCAGATTCAGCGTGGGAGGCTAAGACCCAGATTTCTTTCGTAGTCTACAACCTTATGAAATCATTGAGGAATTTACGAAAAGCAAAACTTCATGGAGGTCTGTTTTACGTAAAGCTACATAAAACGTTGGGTGTTTTTTAGTGGCTGGCACATTTTTTCGCTTGTGTGCGAAAAACGAACATAAGTCAATGTCTAGCATTCCTTGACTCCTCTTAGAATTAGGAATTTTGAAGCGTGTTATGCAAAGTACTGGCTGTTTCATCTTTTCTGTTCAAAATGCCGACCAGCCCTAGTAATTTTTGATGATAACGATTGATAATAACGTTTCGATGATAACAATTCTCTATAAATATATGATGTTAATTTTTTTGCCTCGGTTATTAACACGCGATAAAGCTACTTTAAGTTGGCATGGGAAAACCAACCAGAAGAGAAGTTTACCCTTGCAACGGAGAGAGTAGAGTAGAGTGGAGACTCCGGTATCCGCACCATGTTAGATTCCCATTCTGTCCGAAGTGCGTAGGTGTCTTGGCTAAGGTAGCCAGAATAGCTCCGAACAAATGCTCAGATGCCTTCTGGGGCTTCACAAGTTACGCGGAGCGACCTCACCGTTCCGAGAATTTGTTCGTAGGGAATGACCTGTAATTATCCCTTTTTATTATTCGGAGCTTATTATTATTTTGGCTGAGAAGTCTTTAAGTTAGTCACGGGTATATTTTTGACATAGCTATTTTTTACTGCCTGCAATGTCTGTGGCGTCATTGCCTAGGCATCTACAGTTCCCCTTGATGCACTGTTGTGCGATTCTGCCGGTCGATTCTGTCGACATCTCACCGTGATCACTTAGGTGAAGTGAACGACAAGTGAGCTGTCATGCCATCTTGTTGGTATGGTTTGACAGCTCACTTGGCATTCACTTCGTCTAAGTGTTCACTTCGACATGTTTACAGAATCGCACTGCTGTAAATATCTCGAAGTGAATGGTTGGGTGAAGTGATCATGAATTGAGCTGTCAATCCCAGTAATCAAGATGGAATGACAGCAATGCGATTCTGTAATCATGTCGAAACGAGCTGTGACGACAAGTGAGCTGTCAAACCATACAAACAAGATATAATGACAGCTCACTTGTCGTTCACTCCACCTAAGTGATCACGTCGAGATGTCAACAGAATCGACCGGCAGTGAAGATGTCGCAGTGAACACTTAGGCGAAGTGAACGACAAGTGAGATATCACACCATCAAATAAAAGGGAATGACAGCTCACTACTACCACCTAAGTGTACACAGTGAGAAGTCGACAGAATAGGCCAGCTATTATTCCATCTTGATTACTTGGATTGACAGCTCACTTTGTGATTACTTCACCTAAGCCTTAACTTCTATGTGTTGACAGACTCGCTCTGCAGGATAAGGCGTTGGTAAGTGGTTAGCCTGTTGCGCGTGGGAAAAACCGTGTTCATATTTAAGGTAAACACGTTTTTGCCTGTTTTGATTTAAGTACGTTTAGTGCATTATAAAATATTAGGTCAGATGGTGGTCAACGAGATAACGACAACGGTTTAATTATTATAAAATAATAATTATTTTTTCTCGTAAAGTACCAGTAATAAAGATTTGATATTTTGGTTTATGTTTCTTGAGTTTATATCTAGGTACCTAAATTACATGAATACACGATACGAAGAAATTTTCGCGATTGAAAAAAAATGCAAAGTTCGAACTGTATTTTTGCTAATTTCTTTTTCATAACGTAATGCATTATGATTGATGTTATGAAAACTGTTTTCAAACATTGAAAATAACCTGGTCTAAGAATTCACTACGGGTTTTGATTTCATCATACTTCTATGTTATAAAATCCGAAATTTAATTTTGGTGCTTACGTTTTTATTCCGACCCGCCCTCGTTCTATCGCCATCTTTTCTTTTGCCTTTTATAAGTATTTGCATCTTTGTCGATTCAGATCAAACCAGATGGTGCTCGTGCCTTGTCAAGTTAATATCTATATCACTTTTTTTACAGATCAGCGCTGTCCGATTTTCGTAATTTCAATATTTTTTAACAATATTTTACTTAGAACAGCAAAGTTATTATTTATTAAAATTAGTGTTATACAATTATTTCCACCGCGTGATTGTGTATTTTTGTGACCTTAGACTATATAATAATCGTGGTCATTTCATATGCGTACCATCATTCAAATTATTTATGAAAATGGTATGAAATAAAAGACTAAAAGTGCCTCGTGCACAATATTTAGGGATATATCTGAACACAATTGGATTCATATCACAGGAAATTAACTTTGGCTAATAACATCAGCAAATGATGATAAAATCATCACCTTCACTTCAGTGTATAGAAGATCCACAAACATTATTTTTCCCTCACGTAAAGTAATACAGCAAAAGCATTTTCTTTTCTTGACAGGAGTGTCTGTTTTTATAGCATTTATCCCAAATTTTATCTCAAGAAACAGGCTTTTTATTTATGTCATGGTCTGAAATACTTCACACATCAATATGTCAAATTGAAAAAAAAATGTAGGTATTTCACAACGAAATTCAAACCTCCCTACAGAACTACCTCTAGAACATTTACCTCAATATGCCACCCAAACTCTAAGATTGCAAAGGGTTCAAAAACGATTTTTGTGGCATTTAGCATACTCTTCCGGGATTTCTCTAAATATTCAATCTTTTATAGAGAGACTCTTGCATTTCAAGATGATATCCCTACAGAGGAGGAGAGACTTACTCGATTTAGTATTATTATTTAAAATTTTAAGATATAAAATTGACTGTCCACAATTGTTGAGCAGAATAAAATTCCGTGTGCCCACGAAGAGCCCACGAGCTCGTATAACCCCCTTACGTCCTCCTCTTCGCAGAACCATTCTCGGTGCAAATTCTCCCATCCCCCGTCTATGTAAATATTGAACAGCTGCAGTGATCATCTCGATGTGCACTCTTACTCACTTACTAAGTTTACAAGTATTGTATTGAAAAACTTGTAAACCCATTTTTAGTGTTAAGACTTGTATAATATTTTTTTATTATTTTTTAGTAAGAATAATAAAAAAAAATAGTTATTAGTCATAATTATGTTCGGAGAGTAACTTGTGTCTAGATTTTAGTCAACATCTATCAACACTAATGTAATGCATGTTGTGCTTATCTGTAAGAAATTGGTACACTAGTAAGTTTCTGTGATGTATTTTTACTTGCATATGTGTATTCAATTGTTGGTGAGCCAAAAAAATTAAATAAAAAAAAAATACTTACCTTTTTATTACGTACAAAAACTTTGTGTCCCTGTGATTGTATAAAGTTCAAATTGACTTTAAAGTATTATTACGAATCTTTTGTATGGGAGTATAAAAAAGTGTTGTTTTTAGTCTTTTTCAGGCAATTTTTATATTTTTTCTCTCCGTAAGAACCATCCTCGTACTTTAAGGAATATTCTAAAAAAAGGATTGGCCAAATTGGTCCAGGCGTTGTTGAGTTATGCGCTTACCAACACATTTAGCGATTCATTTTTATATTATACTAGCTGTACCCCGCGGCTTCGCTCCCGTCAACTGGCTACCTGTCTACCTACCTACCCCACTACTCTCTTACTCTTACTCACTGACAATTTGTATTTGACTAATGTCAATATTTTATACGATACAAACGTCACTCAATTGTTTTGCCTTCCCGAAACCTCTTCACTAAAACTTAAACTTTATGGAATGGTTTTAAAGTTCAAATTGACTTTAAAGTATTATTACGAATCTTTTGTATGGAAGTATAAAAAAGTGTTGTTTTTAGTCTTTTTCAGGCAATTTTTATATTTTTTCTCTCCGTAAGAACCATCCTCGTACTTCAAGGAATATTCTAAAAAAAGGATTGGCCAAATTGGTCCAGGCGTTGTTGAGTTATGCGCTTACCAACACATTTAGCGATTCATTTTTATATTATACTAGCTGTACCCCGCGGCTTCGCTCCCGTCAACTGGCTACCTGTCTACCTACCTACCCCACTACTCTCTTACTCTTACTCACTGACAATTTGTATTTGACTAATGTCAATATTTTATACGATACAAACGTCACTCAATTGTTTTGCCTTCCCGAAACCTCTTCACTAAAACTTAAACTTTATGGAATGGTTTTAAAGTTCAAATTGACTTTAAAGTATTATTACGAATCTTTTGTATGGAAGTATAAAAAAGTGTTGTTTTTAGTCTTTTTCAGGCAATTTTTATATTTTTTCTCTCCGTAAGAACCATCCTCGTACTTCAAGGAATATTCTAAAAAAAGGATTGGCCAAATTGGTCCAGGCGTTGTTGAGTTATGCGCTTACCAACACATTTAGCGATTCATTTTTATATTATAGAAGATAGATAGAAGATAGCGATTCATTTTTATATTATAGAAGATGGTATTGCTGTGGAATAAAATCCTTAATAATGTTATGCCCTATTGAGTCTTCCTTCATTCAAAATTAGGCCTTCTTCTTCTTCGTGTCGCTGGCACGACAGGTTTTTTCCTAGATATTGGTGGCCCAAATTGGTGCACCTCCACGGCATCACTGGTGGCAGCACAAAGGTCTCCTTGGGTGCATATTTTGGGGCAGAGAGGGCAAGATAGGAGGTGGAGCATGGTTTGTAACTCAGATCCACATTCACACCCTGCAGTGCAAAATTAGGTAAAATAAATAAAAATAGAGTAAGCAAGTAATTTATGATTTATTCCCAGAAAATTATAACTTTAAAGGCCTTAATTAATAATTGCGGTAAGATCCATACAATGGCCCGGTTGGATAACCATACGCTTGGCCATTTCCTGGCCCATACATTTGGCCATTTTGTGGTCCGTATGTTTGACCATTTTGAGGCCCATATACTTGGCCATTTTGTGGCCTGTACACTTGACCATTTTGTGGCCCGTACATTTGGCCATTTTGAGGTGCGTACATTTGACCATTTTGTGGCCCGTACCCGTTAATTGGGGCGGTCGGTTGTCCATACGTTGAACCATACGACGGGCCTGGAGGCGGCACGTTCATTTGTCCATTCGGTATTCCGTATATTGATCCACCGACTGATCCGTATGTTTGACCGTATGATGGGGCCTGCGGATAATACATTGGGCGGTTCGGAGCTCTATAGCCATAAGGCACAGTATACGTTGCTTGATTAAGATGTCTACTAGCAGGTACGTTCGGAGATCCGTTTATATTACCAACAACGGTTCCCTGCGAGGGGCTAAGAGGTGCCTTTGCTATTACGTTGGGTTTTGTGGGAATATCTGTCTGTGTTTCTTGGAATTCCCTGGAATATTCTCCGTCAGCTGCCGTGTCTAACGGTACTTCATGGAGTACAGTGGTGTTAGTCCTGGAAACAGTGTTCCCATTCGATGTACCATTACTCGTCGCATTCGATTGGCTGACACTCGTATTGAACCCAGGTGACGTAAATTGGTTATACACCGAGCTAGAATTGTAGTGTTTTTTGAGGCTCGTACTGGGATTGTTAAACACCGGTTCGAAGTGGTATCCGTTGCGGTCGTGCTTCACATCGTACCCGCTAGTCTCAGTGTGGCTCAGGTCAATGCCCCAGCTGCTGCTTGTCTGATTGACCGTTGTTGTGGAATTATTACCTGGAATTTGTTTTTTTTTATTGAACGTAATAACATTTTTAAAATAGGAGTTCAAATACAGTTAATATTTTGCACCATTAAATGAGACTGTCAAGGTCCATCCATAAAGGTGAGAAGTCCATGACAGATTTAATGATTCTAAGAAATTTATTTTCGGCATAGGTACCTGCACAAAAATCGTAGAGTGCCGTAAACAGCTGGAACTGTCGTTAATTAAATAGTATTGGCCCTAGATCAGAGTCTTGTGGGACGCCTGATGAGATATTAGGTATATACGTTATATTGACAACCGTTAGCACACCAAAAAAATAGATCTATTTTCGAAGGAAGAATTCACCCATTCAAGCAACTTATAAGATAGGATTTTGTTGGAGACTTTATCAAAAGCCTTACTAAAGTCAGTGTTAATGTCATTAACCTGGTGAGCAATCAAGAAACTTCGGAAAAGGGATTCATTTTTGTATATAACATTAAATAATCTTATATACAAAAATTAATCCCTTTTCCCGGCTGGACCGACTTCGATAATTATTTTTTGTTGTGTTTGTGATTATGAGTAGAATGTTCTTTAGAAAGAAAAAATAAAAAAGTAGACGGTAGTGAAGCCGCGGGGGACAGCTAGTGTTATAATAAATTAATACAGTACTGTTAGTATTTCAGTAGGCCTATGTACACAGATTGGGAGACTGAATGCTACATGGCCGTGACTTTCTAGCTATATCAGTAATTTGCATAGTTAAAATTTAATAATATTGGTAGTTCGCCGAAATTTTTCAATGTGTCCATATTTTTTTGAAACCAATATGGTATTTTGTGTATTAGTTATTTCATTTCATCTAGTTTAGTGCTACGCGGCCAAGGGTTTACGCTTGTCTACGCGACACGCGACACATTTGTCTCGCGGATACATTTTTCTCGCGTATTCTCTTTTGGTGTTTTCAAGTCTTGGATATTTTATTGCGAACATAGATGTCATAAAACAAAGATGAAACTATAAATTAGAAACTTAGGACGGATTTGATCAATCTGAAATTGAACGGTATCAGCATATGAAGCACGTTTACGGGTTGTTAGTGTAATTATTTTCTATAGAACATTGATACTGACAACTCTCGAATGCAGCTTGATCGCGATCAGCAGTGTGATTCTGTAAACAAGTCAAAGTGAACACACGGCGAAGTGAGCTGTCAAACCATACAAACAAGATGGCATGACTGCTCACTTGTAGATCACTCCACCTAAGTGATCACGGTGAGATGTTAGCAGAATCGACCTGCAGTTTCATTGGTGAAATCCGCTCGTTGTCATTAAAAATAGTAATGATTATAATAATACTCACAATAAGATTCTCCCAGAGTCATCAACAGCAGGACACTGCACGCCTGTAAAGTCGTATTTTAAAGTTTTAATAATATCGTTTCAATCCGGTTCAACGTGACTCGTAAAAAGTAAAACTAAAAGCTTCTTATTACTAAATGACGATGATGACCGCGAGGGCAATTTATTATTGTAATAAATTGATGATAAAAACGAACTTATCATACGGAAAAATAAAAACTAAACAATAACAATTCATACATCGTGGGTTTTAACAAAATGCAAAAACATACTCACTATCAACTTCATGATAACGACTTTAAAATACGACAACAATTAATAACTATCCGTCTGCTATTAAGGTCAGAATGTTCTGCAACGATCTTTTATATGAGGAGCTTATCTACTCTTGAACGTGTGACTAAGATCCCTGGGTCAATTGACGAGCGAGTGTATTAATTTAAACAGTTTTATTAAATTTACATTATTAAGAGTTTCAAGCGATTCACACACTGCCGCGCTGTACGCTGCCAGGTGTGTGGCGACGAATGTATCGCACTGCGCGTGACAGCTTTTTCTCTGAGTTGCACTACGCGTGTTTTAATTCAAAGAGAGATTCTTTCGAGCAAGGCTGACCAGTAACAGCTTAAGTAAACAGATTACAATCTATACTATATATCTATACTTATCTATAGACTCAAAGTTTTAAACTTTTGCAAACAGTTACACCAGTGAGAAAGTCCGCGGGTCCGGGAGTTCAGGGTATTTACCTATATGACTAGTGAATATATAAGTATGGAGGTCAAAACCGGTGGCCTATAATCATCTCAGGATTCCATCTCCTAGGATTGCGGAATTTGTTTGAAAGGATTATCGCGGCCCGGGAGCGCATAGGGCAAGAAGAAACACGGATGGGTTTTAGTCAATAAGAGTTTGACACTGCATCCCATATATCTCTGTATTTATTAAAATTGGGATTTATTTTTATTCAGTACCATAGTCGTTAGGATGCAAGGGAACTTATGCGGACCATAGATGTTCAAGTAATTTGACCAAACAAGCTGGTTCAAAAAGTTTTATAAAATTGACATGAGTGTCTGTAAGTTCGATCAAAAATAAGTTGTCAAATTCAAATCGAAGATGAAGAAAAATAAAATTTCGTATTTTTTTGATCAAACAGTTTATCTTTTTTTTATTATTTATTTAAGATGGGTTTGCTCTTGACTCTAGTCAAGGAGATAACGAGCGAGCTTACCCAGAAGAAGCCGGTTCACTCAAACTTTGAAAAAATTAGGATTGTGATATGCGTTCGGAAACACAGACGCAAGCAGAGATTTCCACTCCTGTGCGTATTATAAAAGATGTCTGGAAACGTTAAGTATGATTTGGTGGAATAGAATACTGTTGTGTGGATCAAATTACTTGAACGTTTGTGGCCTAAATAAAGTTAGTGATTTTATTAATGTGATATGCGTTCGGAAACACAGACGCAAGCAGAGATTTCCACTCCTGTGCGTATTATAAAAGATGTCTGGAAACGTTAAGTATGATTTGGTGGAATAGAATACTGTTGTGTGGATCAAATTACTTGAACGTTTGTGGCCTAAATAAAGTTAGTGATTTTATTAAGAAGTTAAAAAAAAAATACAACCGATTTCTAAAAAAAAAAACACTACAAAGTAAAAAATAACTTTAAATCCGGAAGTCGGTGTTTTTGTTAGTTTCTTCGTATTTTGACACCGACTCCGAATTTAAAGTTATTTTTTACTTTGTAGTGTTTTTTTTTAGAATTCGGTTGTATTTTTTTGTCAAAAGTTTTTTATTTTTCACTTTTTAGTGGTGCCCCACACCTAACACCACTACAAAATCGCAGAAAAGCAAAATACGCAATTTCGATTATCAAAGAATCATCTAAATAGTCAAATTCCAGCGATTTCGATTTAAAATCCAAAGTTCGTAATCGATTTTGATATGATTTAAATGGGACCAATCTGCAAGTATATCCTTTCAGATAAAACAAAAAAAAATCAAATCGGTTGATAATTGTCGGAGTTATGAGGTAACAAACATAAAAAAAAAACATACAACCGAATTGATAACCTCCTCCTTTTTGGGAAGTCGGTTAAAAAACGGTTATAAAATTGCAATTTACAAAATGTTTATTCTTAAATGTACAAAATCAAAACTACGAGTATATATACCGGATAAATTTTCACAAGAAGATCCAAACATCATAAGGAATTTCAAAGAGAAGGAGTAGCATCTAGAAGTCATGAAGGTGATAGCTTTCAAGTAAATTTTCAGTTTGTCAGGTTTTCTTGAGGCACGTTGTCAAGTTGTTCTGCAGGAGTGTCCCGAATGCCATATGGTGTGACATAGAACAGTTTTCGCTGCAGTTTGCCGTCCTCAATCTCAAGTGGTGTTTGAACCGGGGTCCCATTTGGTATACCATTAGGTGCATGATTCATTGTTCCTCCGAATGGTGTCGGATTCTGTGGTCTGTTGAAACCTCCGTGCCCTCCATACGACGTTCCATAGGGGATTCCGTTCTGCACTGCTCCTCTGCCAAACGGTATGTTATACGTCGCACCGAATGGTCTGCCATAGTTTGGGAATTTTGGTCCAGGATTTGGAAAGTTCCATTGTCCAAACGAGCTCGGCTGACTTTTGCCATGATATGGGAAATTATTATTAATGTAAACGGGTTGATAATTTCGTCTTACAGTGGCATACGGTGGATACGTGTTTGGGTAATATTGGGAATACGTGCGCTGCTTCAGTCTTTGCAGTTGTTCCCTGATGGCCTGGATTCTATTTTCACTGCGATTTATGGTTGGAGAACCAAAGAGCCAATGCAGACACGGATCACCTGTGAAAAGGAATATTATATAAACTGCCAGCTTATTATGGGGACATTTTGATAATAAACCAATGCTCAAAGATTATGGACCCCGCATTAGATGGCGGGTTTCATAGCGGGTTTAAATCTTGCCTTACTTTTAGAACCGATATCTTCAATGGTAAAATTACTGAGGAATTAAAATCGGCAAAGTATGAGACAGACTCGCGCGCAAGAGTTCCGAACGAATCATGTTACTTTGAAACCAAAGACTTCTTTCAGGTTATACAATATAAGGTAGCAAAACAGACAGACACGGCTACTTTCGCCATTATAGTATAACTATATATGTATAAGCTATATATGTGGACCTTGTGTGGCCTGTGGCTATTATATATGTGGAAGCTTGTAATTAGCAAATGATATTACCTAAGCATGTTATTTATGTTTGTAATTAGTCTGTAAGCTTTCTTCAAAATAAACTAAATAAATAAATAAATAAATAAATATAACTTAGCCTAACTACTTGTGTGCCAAATTTCATCCAGATCCGTTCAGCCGTTAAGATGTTTACAGATTACGAGACGAGCAAACACAATACTTTCGCAAAGATAATACTAAAGTATGGAACAACATTTGCCCGCAGCTACCCTCGTGTTAAAAAAAATGATTTTCACAAAAAAGTAGTCTAAAAGTAGCCCCGAAGTGCCAGTCTATACTAAAATTTATGAAAATTGGTTCAGCGATTTTTTTTACTATTGATAGGCAAACGTTCGACCACCATCTCACCTGATGGTGAACGATGATGCAGTCGAAGCTGGAGCACGCTTGCCTAGAAGTAACCAATTCACTCTTGACTTGATGATTCCCAGGTTGTTATTGATTTGGGCTTGAAAGCATAATAAACAAACAAACAAAACCGTCTTAAATGACAATGTCATTGCGGTGAAGTGACACAAACAAGCAATAAGAAAAGGGCCAATTCTACTAATTTTTAAACAATTTTCGCATTCGCATGTCAATCACAGACTGTCAAAAAAGCCTTAGTTTTATTCATTTTTGACAGATTATGATTGAGATACTAATGCAATGCGAATGTGAAAATTAGTAGAATTGGTCCTTAATGCATGTATTCAGGGTTATTTTTAAAACACCGACAACCTTGCAGGACTGTATTACTATCATCATAAACAACAACTTTTGTTCTATGATTTTTTACAAAACATTTACCAAAAACAAAACTTCAAGATTTCGTTGTCCTATCTAACACATTACAACTCTGTATTTTGCGGTAGGTACCTACCTACGCCTGGCGCGTACTGTTCTCGTAGTATTAATTTTGGGTTAGTAATAGGCTTGTTTACTGAAAAAATCTAATTAGTCCGTCAGTTAGATTATCAAAAAATATTTGACCCTTATTTTTTCTTTTGTTACGGGAACCAAAATTGACCAAATTACGACGCTTTTAAAATTCTCAATACGTCACTCTCCATAATCTCGGCATAATCTCACTCGGCATAATTTTTAGCGGGTAGTGACGTCACGAGCCCCAAATCCCGAGTTTTGATGCGTTTTATCTTTGTCAATATTGATTGATTTACAAAAACAAAAAATACGTTTCCATTATTTTTCAATACTCTAACTGACGGACTAAAATTTGTGGATGATGGAAACTAGCCTATTCTTTTGCTTCACATAGGCTTCGTTACATTTAGAGCGTTCACTTTAAATATTTTTATTTTTGTATGAAAACCTGACGAACTAAAATATGATGATTTTTTAAGCGTCATAGAACAAAAGTTATTGATTATGATGTTATTAACATAGTCCTGAGAGGTTGTCAGTGTTTGACAAAATTAACCCCGCATATAAAAAATTGAATTCACTTGGTCATAGCATCACGCATGAACGACTGGGCCGATTTCGCTAATTCTTTTTTTGTTCTGTTTGTTATTGTCTAGACAACGTTCTTATGAAAAAAAAACTAAGTTGTCAGTTGACGGTAGCGAAGCCGCGGGTGACAGCTAGTCTAAATAAAAACCTCTAGATAAAAACCTTGTCACGGTGTTTGTTATCGAACTCCTCCGAAATGCTTGTTTTTTTTTTAAACGTTGCCCCATACTAGGAATTTCTCCTGTATCGTGGGTGCGTTTATAAACATACAAAGTCACATATACAAACAGCCAGGGGGGCTACTCTCTAAGCCCGAAGTCCGTAGTTTCGGGCTTAGTTGCGGGCGTATTCTACTCCGTATCCCCTACGGACTTACGATTAGTCCCGAACCCGAACTAAAAATGAATGACAACACGATTTGACAGTAACTTTCGAATTGTGTTGTCATTAATTCTTAGCGGTTAGGTAATACGGAGTTATGCCAAGAACTTGGCTTGGGGTTCTCGTCTGACAGACGTGCGGGGAAGGATGGTGGAGGACTGGGCTCTGGAGACAGGCCTGGTCGTCCTCAATCGGGGTTCTGTTCCCACGTGTGTGCGGATGCGGGGCGAGTCGGTGGTGGACATTTCGTTCGCCAGTCCCGCTCTGTCACCGCGGGTCATTGACTGGCGTGTCATGGAGGAGGTGGAGACCTATTCCGACCACCGGTATATCCGGTTTGACGTCTCCACCCAGACCTCAAGCGCGCCGGTCGTACAGACCCCGAGTGGTCCGCGTTGGGCTCTGAAGCAGCTGGACCGGGAGCTCCTCCTGGAAGCCTCGATCGTGCAGGCCTGGGTGACATCACCGGACAGGCCTGCCGACGTCAACAATGAGGCAGGGTGGTTCCAGGAGGCCATGTCCGACATTTGTGACGTGGCAATGCCCCGAGTCCGGCCAGGAAGAGCCCGGCGCCAGGTGTACTGGTGGTCGCGAGAGCTGGCGTCTCTGCGCGAGGTGTGCATTTCTGCGCGGCGCCGGTACGCCAGGCATCGCAGGCGCCGCATCCGTCCACCGGATGCGGATACCATCGAGGCGGAGCTATACGAGGGATACAAAGCTGCGAAGACCGCTCTCCGCGACGCTGTACTGCTAGGGATCTGGCCCGCGAGGAAATGCTGGCGACTCTCGACAGAGATCCGTGGGGGCGCCCTTACCTTATGGTGCGGAACAAGCTCCGCACCTGGGCCCCCCCGCTGACGCAGAGTCTCCGGCCTCAGCTCGTGGAGGACGTGGTGAGCGCTCTGTTCCCTGCGCGAGGGGAACATCCTCCCCCGCCTATGGCTCCGCCGCCTGCGGTGCCAGAAGAGGACCAGGAGGACGACGACGACGACATCCCGGCTGTGACTGGGGTAGACCTGAGAGCGGCGGTGCGAAGGCTCAAGGCCAAGAATACCGCCCCAGGGCCCGATGGCTTGCCTGTCAAAGCCTGGGCCCTGGCCTTGGAGGCTCTCGGGCCTCGACTGGAGGGGCTCTTTAGCGCATGCTTGGAGAGAGGCCAGTTCCCGCTTCCTTGGAGGACCGGGAAGCTGGTACTCATCCGGAAGCCTGGGCGCCCTGCGGACTCTCCGTCCGCATTCCGGCCCGTGGTGTTGCTCGACGAGGTGGGCAAGCTCTTCGAGAGAGTCATTGCGGACCGCCTCGCCGGGCACCTAGCGGGAACGGGGCCGGATCTTGCGGACAACCAGTTTGGTTTCCGCAAGGGGCGCTCTACGGTGGACGCCGTCATGCGCGTCAGAGCCCTCACGACGGGGGATGCGGTCTCCCGGGGTGGTGTTGTCTTGGCGGTGTCTCTCGACATCGCTAACGCCTTCAACACCATGCCCTGGAGCTGCATTGGGGAGGCACTCCGGTATCATCGGGTGCCGACCTACCTTCGTCGTGTGGTCGGGGACTACCTGTCCGACCGGGCAGTAATCTACCCTAGTCACAGCGGTGAGTGGAACCGGCGAGAGATGTCGTGCGGTGTCCCACAGGGTTCGGTTCTGGGGCCGCCCCTGTGGAACATCGGTTACGACTGGGTGCTGCGAGCCGACCTCCCTAGCGGCGTCAGCGTCATCTGTTACGCTGACGACACGCTGGTGCTGGCACAGGGGGGGTCGTACGTGGAGGCGGCCGACGTTATGACACGCGGGGTTGCGACAGTCGTAGAGAGGATCCGGCAATTGGGTCTCGAGGTGGCACTGCACAAGTCCGAGGCCATGTGTTTTCATGGCCGAGGCAATACGCCACCGTCGGGATCCTTGCTGACGGTAGGAGGGGATTCCATCGGCGTCGAGTTGACGCTGAAGTACCTAGGGCTCGTCCTCGACAGCCGGTGGAACTTCGTGGAACATTTCCGACGTTTGGCACCCAAACTGGAGCGGGCCGGGGCTGCTTTCAGGCGGCTCCTGCCCAACCTGGGGGGACCAAACGCCTCCTGCCGGAGGCTCTACGCGGGGGTCGTGCGGTCCATGGCCCTCTACGGGGCCCCGGTGTGGGCGCGTTCCTTGCGGCAGCGTGCTGCCAACTATCTGAACGCGCCCCAAAAGGTGATGGCCCCAAGGATGGCCCGAGGGTACCGCACGATCTCGCGCGAAGCGGTGTGTCTCCTTGCCGGATTGCCGCCATGGGATCTGGAGGCGATAGTCCTCGCGCGCCTACATGATTGGCGCGTGGAGGTACTACGCCGGGGGGAAACTCCGCTGACGCGGCAAATTGTCGCGCAGCGGACTGACCTCCGGCGCGATCTCATGGCGTCATGGAGACGACGACTGTCGCAACCCAGTGCAGGGCACGCCACGATAGTGGCGATTAGTCCCCTATTTGAGGAGTGGCTAGAGAGGCGCCACGGCGTCCTCACCTTCCGCCTGACGCAGGTCCTCACCGGACATGGATGTTTCGGGAGGTTCCTGCACCGAATCGGGCGGGAGGAAACGCCCGGGTGTCACCACTGCGAGGATCGACCGGAGGACACGGTGGAGCACACTGTGCAGGTGTGCCCCGCTTGGGCGGCGCACCGCCGTGTCCTCGAAACGGCGATCGGCGGCAACCTCTCGCGTCCGGCCCTGGTCCAAGCCATGGTCCGGAGCGAGACGGAATGGGACGCCGTTGCCTCCTTCTGCGAAGCAGTCATGCTAGCGAAGGAGGTGGCGAAGCGGGAGAGGAGACCCTCTCGTCCCGGCCGCCGTGGTAGACGCCGCGGGCGTCGGGGGACACCACCTGGTGACCTCCGGCCACCGTAGGCGAGGGCCTGTGGACGGCGAGCTATGGGTGGCTCGCCGTCCGTCCGTCTAGTGACGACAGGCCGTGTCGATGGCGCGTTAGTGTTCCACGTGCGCCTCAAAGAGAGTCAGCACACAGAGGGGCCCGAAAGGGCCGACGCCTGCCGGAGTCGCGGGATTATTCGCAAGAGACACCGTGGCTCCGGAACACAAAGGGCAATGAAGGAACATGGATGGGTTTTAGTCAGTAGAAGTCTGACACTCCCTCCCGCTACACCCAGAGCGGGAGGAGTCATTGGATGATTGCCCATCCCTAAAAAAAAAAAAAAAAAAAAAGGGGTTTTCCGGAGTTGAATACGCCCGCAACTAAGCCCGAAACTACGGACATCGGGTAAGAGAGTAGCCCCTCAGACCCGGAACAACTATCTGTAGGCCATACAAACATTTGTTCCGTGCGGGAATCGAACCCACGACACGCGACGCGGTACCAACCGTGCCGTCGACTTTTAGTGTATGTTCGATAGGTCTGAGAATAGGTCGCAGAGTACTTAATATTTAAGTATATATACTTTTTGGTAAAACAACGTTTGCCGAGTCAGCTAGTTAAAATATGATATTTGAATCATACTCACAGTGGTCCAAAAGCACCAAAACAAGGAAAACGCTGACCTGCAACAATATTATTGAATTTAATAATAATAGTTTATTATAATTAAATAATGACATATAACATATAACAATACAATGACAATAAAAATTACATAATAACAATATGCGTCAATTAATAATGATTGAGCGGTACCTACTTCAATAGAAAATGAATTATTTGAAATCATTATTTTGTTTTTAGGAAGGTATGTTATAAAGTGGCGTTTAATTTTTAACGCGTCAGTATCCGCAAATAAACGAACAATAATAAGACAAAACGAATTGTCTGTACCTAAAGTTTGTCAATGTGGTAGAACTTTCAATTTTATAATCAATCGTGCTACTTCGTCTGTGTCACATTTTTCATGAATGCTCCGCTCCTATTTGTCTTAGCGTGATATATATATATATATATCCTATAGTCTTCCTCGATAAATGGGCTATCTAACACTGAAATATTTTTTCAAATCAGACCCGTACTTTCTGAGATTAGCGCGTTCAAGCAAACAAACAAACTCTTCAGCTTTATAATATTAGTATTAGATTGTAATTTGATTTTGAATTTGTTTATCAATGAGATACCATGACACATAATTAATTATGGTCTTGCACATTTTAAAATAGACACAATCTTTTATATTCCATGAACGTATACATCATGCTTGGCACAAATAGAATAGAAAGTTAGTATCAATTTTATTTAACTTCTAGTGTTAGTAGGTAATCATCCTCCAAGCCGAAGTTGAGAAAGCCATCAGTACCCAAAAAAGAGATAAAGCATCAGGACCCGACGATGGAATAAATAATGATATTCTTCTACAAAGCAAGGCAGCCATGACACCGATCCTCACGGAAATGTTTAATGAAATTATAAATACCGAAGTTATCCCACAGCAATGGTCAGAGTCTAACATTATTCTTCTATATAAGAAGGGAGACAAACATGACATTGGAAACTACCGCCTATTAGCCTTATGTCCAATATATCTATACTTAATATTATAAAGCAGAAGAGTTTGTTTGTTTGTTTGTTTGGTTGAACGCGCTAATCTCAGGAACTGCTGGTCCGTATTAGATAATTCTTTCAGTGTTAGATAGCCCATTTTTCGAGGAAGGTTATAGGCTATTATATCATCACGCTAAGACAAATAGGAGCGGAGCAGTAACGGAAAATGTGACACAGACGAAGTTGCGCGGGTCAGCTAGTATAAAATATTTGGTAAGTTATTATTAAAACGGATCGAAAGAACTTAAGACGAACAACAACCCATCGAGCAGGCAGGTTTCCGTAAAGACTACTCAGTGATCGATCACATTCATTCAGTACGCCGAGTTTTAGAGAAATATAACAAATACCAGCAAACATACTACACTGCTTTCGTTGATTACAGCAAAGCATTCGATACTCTGTTTCACGAAAATATATGGGCGAGCCTAAAATAACAAGGAATTGAACACAAATACATTCGCCTGATAAAAAATGTATATTGTCAGTTTGTCACAGTCTGTCTGTACTGCGAGAGTTCAATTAGAAAAGAAAGGCGATCCATTCAGAGTAGGAAAAGGTGTTAGTCAAGGCGACCCCTTATCTCCAAAACTTTACTCGGCAGTACGGGATTCAATTTTCAGAGGTCTCAATTGGAAAAATCTCGGGATCAATGTCGACGGCGCCTCACTAACGCATTTAAGATTCGTAGATGATATAGTTTTATTTGCTGACACGCCAGAAAACATACAGAAAATGATAAGCGAACTGACAACAGAAAGCGAGAAGGTTGGGCTAAAAATGAACCCGGAAAAAAACAAGAATAATGACAAACGGAAAGAAATCTACCATAAATTTAGGAGACACCGAATTCGAGTACACCGATGAATACATCTACCTGGGACAGCTGATGACAGAAAACGATCCTGTACGCAAAGAAGTTGAGAGAAGAGCAACAAATGGCTGGAGGAGATATTGAGGCTTGAAAGAGGTCATGAAAAACAAAAAGCTCGACATAAATGTAAAATGTAAGTTATTATTGGGGCTTGAAAGAGGTCATGAAAGACAAAAAGCTTGACATAAATGTAAAATGTAAGTTATTCAACACAAATGTTTGGCTGCCATACATACGGACAGGTAGTATGCATGTCATCGGGCCTGTGGGCGGCGAGCTATGGGTGACTCGCCGTCCGTCCGTCTAGTGACGACAGGCCGTGTCGACGGCGCGTTAGTTTTCCCCGCGCGCTTCAAAGAAAGCCAGCACACAGAGGGGCCCGAAAGGGCCGACGCCTGACGGAGTCGCGGGACTATTCGAAAGAGATACCGTGGCTCCGGAACACAAAGGGCAATGAAGGAGCATGGAGCGGGAGGAGTCATTGGATGATTTCCCAACCCTAAAAAAAAAGGATTCATGTCATGCATACTACCTGTCCTTATGTATGGCAGCCAAACATGGACTTTAACACATAATATGATAAACAAACTCGCTACTTACCGCAATGGAAAGGAGTATGCTGAATGTGAGGAAGTCGGATAGATTGGAAAAACGCGTTATCAAGCAAGACAAAGGTCATGGATATAACATCTAAAATCAGAAGGCTCAAATGGCGATGGGCAGGGCACATGATGAGGGGACCAGACAAATGGAATAAAATTGTAACACGATGGTACCCTACAGAAGGAAAAAGGAAAAGAGGTAGACCGCAGAAAAGGTGGGATGACGACATCAGACAAGTGGCAGGAGTGATGTGGAACAGAGTGGCTCAAGAGAGACCGAATGGAAAAGGTTGGAGGAGGCCTTTTCCGATTTGCAAACAGATCTGCAGACAGTATCTAAGGAGCAATTCTAGAATAATAGACTAAGATTTAAGTTTTCAAATTAATGTTATGTAGTTGTAAGATCTGAATAAAGAGCTTTTTTTTAATTTTATTTTTATTTATATGTTAGTAGGTAACACACACATATATGAAAATATACAATTAAAATTCATCGTGGAGCCGTATCCACCTTCTCTACTGTTTTATTTTTTTCCAAGCGATAATTTAAAAACTGAAATAACAACACTTACGAACAACTTCATATTTGTTGAATCACTATCAACTTAACTTGCCAAAACACAACTTTCTCGTACGTGGTACTAAACAACACTGACTTATCTCATCAAGAAAACGCAATACTTATCTGCTTACTTTAATAAAATATTTGACCTGGAGTTCCTACAAATAAAGTATTTACTTCAAGACAAACTACTTAGAATTAAAACGAATATTTTTGTTATTATATTTATTGCATTCTCGATAAAAAATATTACTATCACCAGATTTTTTTTTCCTTTAGGCGCTCCACAGACGAAGCAACTTTGGTGTTTAGCAAGTTTGTGGTTTCCGCCACCGTTACAAGGCACGCATTCTCAGGTAGATTTTGCTCGGTCAACGCTGTTTTCCGACTTTCGAATAAGCTATCATGTCATGTAATACAGTGACTGACGGTTGCATTTGAATATTTCATTAGTCACGATTTTCAAGTTAATCGGTCAATTTTTAGGGTTCCGTAGCCAAATGGCAAAAACGGAACCCTTATAGATTCGTCATGTCTGTCTGTCTGTCCCTCCGTATGTCACAGCCACTTGTCTCCGAAACTATAAGAACTATGCTGTTGAAATTCGGAAAGTAGATGTATTCCGTGAACCGCATAAAGATTTTATATGGATAGGTCTTCAAAAATGAGGTTTCTAATATCATTTTTTTTCTAAACTGAATAGTATGCGCGAGAGACACTTCCAAAGTGGTAAAATGTCCCCCCTTTAACTTCTAAAATATGAGAATAATAAAACTAAAAAAAATATATGATGTACATTACCATGTAAACTACCAGCGAAAATTGGTTTGAACGAGATCTAGTAAGTAGTTTTTTTTTTAATACGTCATAAATCGTAAATCGCAACTTCTGCTTATAATATAATACCTACTGGTTTGTACGGAACCCTCGGTGCGCGAGTCCGACTCGCACTTGGCCGGTTTTAAGGAATGGATTTTTTGAATCCCGTATATCAGCCAATATTAAATCGTGGTGTATTGAAAGAATAAGCGTTTAATGTGGATTGAATTCCTGCACTCACCATAAGTCATTCGTCATTCATGACTTTTGGAATTGAGTGCCGTTTTCATGAGCGTTTAATGAGCGCCCTAACTTCAATGCATTGAGAAACTTGACTTCTTGCCTATCCACAGCAGCATTAAACACCATTTTTATAACTTATTGGGTAGATGGATGGGTCTGTGAAAGTTTACCAACTAACGTCAAAAGTGGCAGCATAAAAGCGGTTATTCTTAAGAATTTGGCATGTTTGTAAACTAGCTTTGCTCTATTTGTGGAACGCCTTATCCGGTACCGTCATAATTCCTGCTTCAGCACGACTTATCCTGCTTAAATGGCTCTTATTGCAGCGTAATAAATGCGCTGAAGTCAACTTGCCAGAATACGAGTAATGTCAGTGTATTTAGGTTGATACATTACGATGACTGTTGAAGGAAAGGAAAAAACAGTCCGACTGTGTAATCGAGCTTTATGGGGACTTTAACTACATAATTAAAATAGCCGCACGACTGTCTTAATTGTCTAAATGCCAGCACAGCACGATGAGCTAAGAAGATTTTTTTGTATTATTATTTAATGGGCTTGCTCTTGACCACACTCACGCCTGATGGAAAGCGATGGATGAGGTGTATGATGGAGCGAGCTTGCCCTGAAGATGCCTGTTCACTCTTGCTTTGAAGGCTGACGGGTTATATGTGGACGGGAACACAGACGTTGGCAGAGAGTTCCACATTTTGGCTGTGCGCATAATAAATGTGGAGGAGAAGCGCTGGGTACGACTAATCGGGATATCGACCAAGTACGGTCTGGTATTCCGGTAGTAAAAGGGCGATGGTGGGATCAGGTCGTGGAGTTCCTGTGCTCACTCACCAAAGTCAATCTGTAGAAGACCGACAGATAGCAAAACAGATGGGATGGCGCAACATCATTCTCACGGTAGCTTCCCACACTAAGAGAGGAAATTCATCATATGGCTACTTCCGCTCTGGATGGAGCAGAAGGGAGTGTCAGACTCTTCTGACTAAAACCCATTTTGAACAAATTTCGCATCCTTGACAGCACACTAAAAGCCTACCCATTTTCCCCGGACATAACGTCTTGCCGTCCCGTTCGTGCCAGGCCATTGGGTTCTAATACAGCCAAAACGCCAACTATGACACTAAACAAGAATTTAATAAGATAAATGCGTATAATAATTGTGAATTTATATTAAAATTCATCAATCATATTCGGGAACATATTCCCGGGATGAAAAGTAGCTTATGTGCTATTCCAGACTATAATCTATCTTTGTTCTAAATTTCATTAAGATCCGTTAAGCCGTTCTGGCATGATTGAGTAACAAACAACCAAACTTTCACATTTATAAAATTACTCGTTTGGTGTAAAGCGAAATTATAACCATCTTCCCCTCGACATTATAATTATTAAAGGATATTGCAAACTGTCGTAAGCCGTTTTCCGAAGCTACTCGCTAGCCTCTAGGCGCCACGCTAGCCGCCTGCCTGTGCGTTCGTGACCACAAAAATAATCCTTATAGTTAGCATGATTCAGTATTCACGCGCGATGGCTTATTATTAGCGTTTTTCATGTATAACTTTGGTGTTTCTATACCGATTTCTATGATTATTTTTTTATGGAATAGTTAATAATGTTAACTTTTATTAATGTTAATTAGGGACGACTGAGAGTTTTGTAAACATAAGAGTAGACAAATACAATCAGAAAGCTTCGAACTGCTAAGCTATCGGGAGTTACACGTGAACTTATTGTTCGTCAATCATAAAAGATATGCTGTCGTTGGTTATTTTTTATATAATTTTAAGGAGAACATTTCCGTCATACATGATTTCTGTGTAGCTTTCACCATTAAGGTTGCACACGCGACGGAAGCTTAAAAAATGGAGTAACTTCTCCCGTTTTCCCAACATTTCCCTTCACTGCTCTGCTCCTATTGATTGTAGCGTGATGAAAAGTATACTTTAACCTGCTCAGGAGTATGAATAATTATTGTACCAAGTTTCATTAAAATCCGTCCAGTAGTTTTTGTTTCTATAACGGTTATACAGACAGACAGACAGACCGACAGACAGACAGACAAAAATTGTACTGATTGCATTTTTGGCATCAGTATCGATCCCTAATCACCCCCTGATAGTTATTTTGGAAATATATTTCATGTACAGAATTGACCTCTCTACAGATTTATTATAAGTATAGATAGATATAGAAGATATAGAAGAAGATAGATAGATAGATAAAGATTATAAAGAGGTAAAGTTTGTGACGTTGTAGAGTGTTATCTCTGGATATAATATACTGAACCAGTTTTGAAAATTATCTTATCAATAGAAAGCCACGTTATTTCTGAGTGTCATATTAACCAGAAAAATACCGCCCAACGAAGCGGGCACGGGTCAGCTTCTAAAATATAAAGTTGAAGAAGTTTTTTGTCGGTTGAACGAAATAATCTCAGAAACTACCTCCATATCTCACTGATCCTATTAAAAAATATAACAAAATTTAACGTAGATTACTTATGTACTGGAACATTTAATTGTAGGCCACCGTTTAAGTGTTTTTTTTTATCTATCAGAAAGGGTACTTACTTGACAAATAAAGCTCCACTAAGTACTGAAGGGTGGTTACATACTAAACTTTTAGTATGTTGTTTAAGACACCATTCCCTACAACTACACCAAAATAGGCTTATACACGAATTAGCTCTCTTATTTTTCCTTCCTTGAGTGAACTATTTGAGGAAATTTTTATGTTTATTTGTAAATCCCACTTCATTATGACTGTCCTCAAGAATATACCACAAGTTTTCTCATTAAACCGGGCATTGAGCTTTGCGATTGGTATTGTTAATAAGTGTGAAGTCACAGGTCATTGATAAACGAAATCGTCTAGTTTAAATAATCTGCCTCGCAGCTAGTAACCGCTAGTACGGTTTGTAGTTTAATTAGTGTAGCGACTGTTATAAGTAACATACAGTCTGCAGGCACCATGAAGCTCATTGTAAGTGATTTTCTATTAATTAACAATTAGTGAACAACTTCGCCTGACCACCCGACAGGCGAGCAGAATTTTGTAAAAATCTCGCCTATTGCAATATTGAAGTGTTCTTGCATAAATTCATAAATAAATAATGTAAATAAATAAATAAATAAATAAATAAATAAATAAATTCGTTTTACTTAAAAGTAGAGTTCAGCGCTTGAAATACAGAAATCGCTCCACATTGCGGTGAAAACAAATAATAATTATGGGAACTATGATCCCATCAAAACACATATCACAGAACTTGTACAGACACAGATGTGACTAAACTCTCAAGTGTAAACTAAGTTTAACTTGGCTAGAGGTAGCCAATATTATAAACAGTTTTCACGAACAGTTTTGACTTCTGTCATCGCGACGGATCCCAAAAGTTAATCGCAACCTCAACTTGTTTACAGGCAGGCGTTATTCTGAGTTTGACGCTTTTGGAGTTCTTTCACTGTGAGTATATTTTTCTAGCTTTTGCCTGTGACCTTGGTTGGTTTTTATGGAAATCCACTCTTAGTGCTCTGCTACTTTCCCAAATGAACCTGTAACATGCAAAATATCAACTTTCTTCAACCAGTAGTTTCTGGCTGCGCTTTGTCTGTCAGTCACTTAGGGCGGATTTCATAAACGAAACAGAACGCGATGAGCATATGAACTACGTTAACGCGCTGTCAGTGTCATTATTTTCTATGGAATATTGACACTGACGTCTTTTGAACGCAGTTTAGTTGTACTGATCGCGATAAGTTTCATTGGTGAAATCCGCTCTTAGGGCGGTTTTCATCAATGAAACTGAACGCGATCTGCATATGAACTACGTTTACGAGCTGTCAGTGTCATTATTTTCTATGGAATATTGACACACATGTCGAACTGAAGGCGTGGGTGAAGTGATCACGAAGTGAGCTGTCAAACCATACAAACAAGATGGAATGACAGCTTACTTGTCGTTCACTCCATCTAAGTGATCACGGTGAGAAGTAAACAGAATTGACCGGCAGATTATATCATGCATACTAATTACATTTATTCTTATCTTATTTTAGGTACACCGTTGATTGGCAGTGACGATGGAGGTTACAAAGAAACTCAAACTTCAAGCAGTTGGGGCTACAACACGGGAGTCAATCTGAAAGTTGGACTTGAAGGAGGTTGGAAAGATGGACATGGAACCCTGGGAACTGTAAATCACATAGGTTTTAATGTTGGGGGTCACAAAGAGAACAGCCAAAGGGATATTTACCACGCAATAAATCCGGTACCCGTGCCAAACAACGGCGGCTCAGTGAATCCGAATTACCCCGGAGCTGGTTTGTCGTACTACAATCCGTATCCACAATATCCACCACAGTTTCCTCCTCAAAATACTGGACAGCCCATTCAACAATACGTTCCGCAGTGGACTCAAACTGCCCCACAGTTTAGTCAACAACCGTTCGCTCAACAATGGCCACAGTTCGCCCCACAGCCATATCCGGTCCCACAGTATATGCCACGAGGAAATCCGCAATACGTCCCGCAGTATGCCCCAGCAAATGAAGCTCAGAACGAAATTAATGAAGAATACCTAAGTTAAGTTGGTTTCTGGCTACCTAACAGCACATGAACCAAGCAAGACACTAACTACATCATTCAAATAATTTAAACTGATAAACTTATTTTTTTCTGTTTTAGAATACTTAAATAAAGTAACAGCTGCAACTTTTTTCGTTGTACATATCTACATACATGCAACAAATGAAATAAAAAATAAGTTTTCGAGCTTTTTGTGGGCTCTTACAACATTGTCATGAAAGAAAAGCCAAATAAATCTTTGTGATAAGTGAACTGTAGTATAAAAAAGTAGCAAATTAACTGCCTGTACTTAAGCATATCTGTTTATACGTGTGAAATAAAATGAGACGATATGGTGTATTTTTACAATTTTGTGTTGTTACAGAACCCAGTTCCGCTCCACGTAAAATACTGGTATTCAGATGAATCCGGTTTTATTGGAAGCCGACCCCTATGTAGTTGGGAAAGGCTAGGCAGATGATGATGACAGAACCCAATTCCATTGAAAAAATCCCCATTGTAGTTTGGCTGTCAGTTAATAACAATGTTTTTTTTTTGTGTACAGACACGAATCAGAGGGCAAATTCTATTAATGTTTAAGCAATGTTCGCATTCCCATCTCAGTGGCAATCTATTAAAAAGACTCAATTTCCATACATTTTTGACAGATTGCGATTGACATGCGAATGCTAACGTTGCATAAAATTGTATTTATTAGAATACTAGCTGACCCGCGCAACTTCGTCTGCGTCACATTTTCCATTACTGCTCCGCTCCTATTTGTCTCAGCGTGATTATAAATATATACGCCTATAACCTTCCTCAATAAATGGGCTATCTAACACTGAAAGATTTTTTCAAATCGGACCAGTAGTTCCTGAGATTAACGCGTTCAACCAAACAAACAAACTCTTCTGCTTTATAATATTAGTATAGATTGCATAATATACAAAATCTACGTTCAGTTACGTATCCTGATCTCTCTCTCGAATTAAGAATATAATTATGAAGAGGGTACCTAATGCAGGGCACTGTATCATCTCTATCGGTTGAAATGCCGACCAGCCCAGGTACCTAATCTCCTGGTACAAACTAATCTTGAATCAAAATCAACAAAACCAACTATCGAACGAATGGTGCTGAATCAAGTGGATTCTTAATTTCGTCCAGAACAGTCCAAAAAGAAACACATTTTCTCCGATTTTTACTGACAATATTGCTGATCGTAGACCACTGATAAATATAGTTTGTTTTAAGATTTTATAATATCAAAAAAGTTTTACTGGGTTCATAGAATCGATTTATTAAAGAGGAGCTCGTGGCTAAAGCCGCACGGGCCGATCTTCAAGGCTAAACTATAACAGACGAACGCATCGATCTTCAAGGTTAAGCAACGCTTGCGAAGGTTGGTCTGTGGGTGGGTGACCATCTTGACATACCGAGTTTCCTTCGTGCCTCAGAAAGCACGTTAAGCCTTTGGTCCCGGCTGTCATTTGTAGATCTTTGGCAGTCGTTACGGATAGTCAAAAGCCAGTAAAATCTGACTGAAATCTTGCATTGAATGAGTTGTGGAGGTCTGGTAGGCAGCCGCGCCACGTAAAATACCGGTATTCAGCTGAATCCGGTTTGTCTGGAAGCCGAGCCAATATAGTAAGGAAAAGGCTAGGTTGTTATAATGGTCACCCATTCACAGACCGACCTCGGCAAGCGTTGCTTAACCTTGAAGATCGACGTGTTCGGCTGATATAGTTTAGCCACATTGAAACATAATACCAAATATTCATCTCTTCTGTTAGTAAAACAGTTTACTTATGGATACAGGTAACTCCGGACTCCGGAGGGGACTCTCCTCTCCTCCCAGTAAATCGAAAAACAATCTAGTAATTCAATCAAATCCATACTTCCATAGCTAATAATTTCAACATTATACGTCTTCGAGTTATTTCAACATTATACGTCTTCAAGTTAAACAACATAAAACATGGGGCTGACCTTATGCTACTGCGGAGAATCTTAACACCGCGATTCAGAAAAACGCGTCATAACTACAACGCCATCTATCGATCTACAACGTAACTGAACTGTCTTTATGCTCATAACTACTCATAAGTTCAAACTTAGAAGCTTACACGTTACGATAAATAATGATAATATAATAACATATATAAACATTATGTGTTTAATTAAAAAATAACTCAAAAATACATTGTTTCGGGGTCTTTTCACACATTTCTTATTAAAAAATTTCTCAATAGATGGCATTGCAAGTATCTGAAGTCTCAATGAAAACAACCTATTTTAGCGCTCGATGAAGTTTCTTCGTAAACTTTAAAATTCGATATCTTTTGATTTTGTGGGTCGATTTTGATGAAATAAACACTAAATGTTGCTCCGATTATCACTTAATATTTCGAAGTACCTAAATTTTGAATCCAATCAGTGGTTTATGCGTGATGCTCCTCCAAACGCACAGACATACAGACGCACAGACAAAAAGAAAAGAATTTCAAAAACTGCTTTTTTGTGTTCTATGTAATTTTTCTGACATTTCTATGTATTTTTTATGCGAAAATATTCAATGTACAGACACGGCAACTCTACGATTTTATTATATGTATAGATTGGCACTCAGTTTTAAGCAGTTCTCACTGCCGACGAGGAAGCGATTAACTATCGACTCTTTGCTCGCTGATTAAAGGGACAAAAGATACAGATCTCGTGTGAACAAAAGAGACACGTACATATAGTCGATAGCTGGCTGTTAACATTGCCGACGAGCAGCTCTTATCTCTAGCTGATCGCAGCAACAAGAGCTATTGAAGATTGTACTCGCTCGGCGATGCTCGCTTGGCGATCAGAACTCACGAACAAGCGGTAATTTCTACCTATAAAGAGGGCCTGAGCGAGTACTGCGAGTAATAACCCGTCGCACAGAAGCACCCGCTATAAGTTGAGCGTCTAAACTATCGAAATTTTTCACTCGCTTTTCGCTGATCGCCAACTCGTTTCGAGTTTCAAGCTTTACTCGGTACTCGCTGATCGCCAGCGGTGAGACAAGTGCCTTATAGACACCGACCACTGTAGTTGCGTGTCACTTACCATTCAGCGGTGCGATTCACTAAGGCAGAACATCTTTACAACCAAGAAATCATCGTTGAAACATCTGATAAATATATGCCACATCAGATGTTTCAACGATGATTTCTTGGTTGTAAAGATGTTCTTCCTTAGTGAATCGCACTACAGAATACTGCCTTTTTCATAACCTGCGTTTTTTTTTTCTGCTTCAGATGGGCCGAGTTTTGTACAATGTAATTGATTCGTCTACTCGTTTGTAAAAGCCAACTTACCGCACTAATCTATTATATAAAAATAAGTCGGGTTTTCCTTCCTGCCGCTATAACTCCAGAACGCACGAACCGATTTCCACGGTTTTGCATTCGTTGGAAAAGTCTCGGGCTCCGTGAGGTTTGTAGCAAACGAAATTCAGGGAAAATGTGACGCAGACGAAGTTGCGTGGGTCAGCTAGTATCATATATAACTATTATCAACATCCCTGTTTCATTATATTCTTCGAAACAAAAAAAAACGATAGACATTCGTAAAGAGTGTTTGCTGTCTCAAACATTTATTAAGAATGTCTATCGTTACATAAGTCAACTTGCCTGTATCGTTAAAAACCCCAATTGGTAGTTAAACAAAATAGCTTATTCTTATAATCATTGAGTAACGTGGATTCAATCATTTTGCGTTCTCCTGCATAAGCACATCACTTAAACCATTTTGCCTGCTGCTGATTAGTGGCAATGTTGGAAGTTGAATAATTTTTCTTTACTCTAAAAATAAGGTGATACAGATCATTTTGTATTAAGCGACATTTTATCTTGGTACTCGTAACTATTATTTGATTGAAAATTATACCAAAACATAATGAGATTTTTTTCGAAGAAAGATATCTGATCCCCATTAAAGTAAGAACAGGTTGTTTTTAGTAACGATTTTTTTTTTTTCAAATTTTCAATCTTCAAACGGCTCTCCAATCAGATGTGTTCGAGTTTTAATCGAACACTAAGCGAAAATGCATAATTGCATCGACCGCAAATATGCATATTCGCTCGTCCACCAAAATGTGAGCCAGTTCGCGTTCAGATCTCATTAGAGACACCACGTTCTCAAAACCATTACCATTGTCTTGTATCTAAGTGTTATAGTGATTTAATATTCAGCTATTTCCATTACCTTTACCATTACCATTGTCCATATCTAAGTGTTATAGTGATTGAATATATAACTATTTCCTTTACACTTCAAGACTTTAACTTACACCATATCCTATCAATATAAAAGGGTAGTGTTGGGCCACCATAGCGTCTAGCACTACTTTTTACATGGTCCTTCGAGCCGGATAAAAAAATTTCAAACCAATTTTGAACATGGATTCCGATTCTCTGTTCATCAACCAAACGGAACTCTATGAAATCCTTGACAAGTTTTTGATCAACATTAAGAAAGATGGATCCGAGAGGAAGACCATCGACAATTATAAGCGCAAGGCTAAAATGTTGGAAGCATACTGGCAAGATTATCAGGAAAACCATAAGAAAATGTGCGAGTTTGCAGATTATGACCACATTTACTTCAAAAAGGATTGTTTCGAGACAGTCCAGGAAGTTTACTTGGAAATCAAGGAGATAATTGACAAAACGATGGTTCAATTAGGAGCGACGCAGCTGAAAGATGAAAGCCACAGTAAAACCAAACCAGAAGAGGTACAACCATTACCAGGTAACCGGGCTAGGCAACAGCTAAGCGCAGACCATCGTCGACAGGAGGGTGAGGCGGCGCAGCCACAACCAGGTACGTCGTCTCGCTATGAGGAATCCTCGCAGCGAGAGAATTCACCGTATACATATAGAGGCTCCAGTAATCTGAATGGGTTAATAAAGAAGCAGAATATTAATTTCAAAGCCTTCATGAGAACTGTGAGTAATATACAGGTAGACGAATTCGAGAATCAATGGCAATTCGAAAACGCTCTAAAATCACTGGATAGCCGATGGGGTGAGATCGACAAGCTTCATTGGGAAATTGAAGGCGAGGAAGGAGGCGACGATGTTGCGTACCAAATAGAATTCTGCAAGCACGAGGAGAAATACAGTAAGTTGACTAACGACATCAACAAAAAGATGTGGGCAGTAAAGCACCGTGAGAAGTCTGCACCAAAAATGGACATCCCCGTGTTCAATGGGACTTACGACCAATGGGTTCCGTTCAAAGACTTGTTTAGCGAAGCGGTCGACAAAAATCCGTCAATGTCCAACGCACAAAAAATGCAGTTTTTGAAGAGCAAGGTGACTGGAGAAGCAGAGCGTCTGATACACCATTTACAGATTAGCACTGACAATTATCATGTATGTTGGAAGATTTTAAACCACAGGTATGGTAACAAGAAATTAATTTTCACGTCCCACATTAATATACTGCTCGGACTTCCCAACATACAACAGCAGTCGCTAGCCACGATAAAGAAGCTGCATGACGTAACCAAGGAGACATTGCACGCTATACAGAATCTAGGAGTTGATATAACAACTTGGGATCCACTATTAGTGCACCTACTAGCGCAAAAGCTTGATGACGATACCTTCACCGAATACATAGAATCGGTCAAGAATCCAAGAGAGCTGCCCGAGCTGCAGGAGTTCCTGGAATTCCTGGAAACCAAATTTACAGCGCTAAAAGCGTCCCGTCGCAAGCAGGAGCCATCATACCAAAAAACCACGACGTATCAATCAAGCAGGAACAATAACCAAAACCAGAAGAAAAGTTTCCAGCGCAATAATCATCAATCAGGCAACAAAGACAATTCAAAATCAAACATGAGCGCGTTGCACGTGTCGCGGTCGATAACCTGCGCATTGTGCAATTCAGAACATGGATTGTGGCGTTGTCCGGAATTTTTGCAAATGACGCATGAGCAAAAGGCAATCAAAATTGAGCAACTAAATTACTGCCAAAACTGCCTATGCAGTCATAGTAATAAACCATGTCAGTCAAGCAAACGATGTCGTAAATGCTTAGGTGCGCACAACACTCTACTGCACGAAGCATTAGCAAAACAAAGTCCAACTGCGTCAGCAGATGAAACCTCCAACAAGAGTGTTGCAACAAAAAGAAGCGCAACTAGGTCATCTCACGTATCCTGGGATGATATGTCAGAAGTTCTTTTAGCCACTGCAATTATAAAAATAAAGGGAGCCGATGGAACGCAGCACAAGATGAGAGCTTTAGTTGACCAGGGTTCTCAACTGTCGTTAATCACCAAGAACGCAGCACAAACATTGGGTTTAAAGAGGGATAGTTTTAAAGGTCAAATTTACGGTGTCGGCGAAAAAGAAAACAATGCGAAGGGAATGTTACAAGTAACGCTGCAGTCAACAAATAGTGACTTCACTTGTGACGCAAACGTTATCGTAATGAACAACTTGATCAAGCGACTGCCCAATAACACGTTCGATAAACCAACAACATGGAACCATATCCAAGGGATACAATTGGCCGATCCGGAGTTCCACATAAGCAGACCGGTAGACATGCTTCTAGGTGCAGATGTTTATAGCAAGATAATGTTAGGAGGAATATTAAGAGGCGACAATGACACGCAACCAATCGCCCAACAGACGCAACTAGGATGGCTGCTCTGTGGATCTATGAAACCACATTACCAATGCAATGTCATTCTCAATAACACAGAAGACCTTCTGAAATATTGGGAGAACGAAGACATTAACCAGAAGATAGATATGACAAACGATGACCATGAGTGTTTACAGTTCTTTATGAGAACCACTAAGAGGCTTGAGGACGGAAGGTACGAAGTCCGACTGCCACTTAAACCAGAACATAAAGAAAAGTTGGGTCAAACCAAACCACAAGCTTTGGCCCAATTTAGGAACTTAGAAAAGAAGTTCGACAAGTACAGCGAATTGAAGTCGGATTACAAAAAGTTCATGGACGAATATTTAGCATTAGATCACATGATACCATGCAGCATTAACCAAGCGCCTGAATGCTACTTACCACACCACGCGGTCATTCGGGCAGAATCAACCACTACCAAACTAAGAGTAGTTTTCAACGCCTCGGCAAAATCATCATCAGGATACAGTCTAAATGACATCATGTACAGGGGTCCAAATATACAAAAGGACCTTCAAGAGCTTATCCTGAAATGGAGACAATATCAATTTGTATATACTTCCGACATCGAAAAGATGTACAGAATGATCCGAGTGCACCAAGAAGATCAAGCTTACCAAAAAGTATTATGGCGAGAATCGAATAACCAACCAATACAATCGTTTCAACTCGTCACGCTAACATACGGAACAAAACCCGCAGGCTTCCTAGCGATGATGTGCTTAAAGCAACTAGCATCTGATGAACGAGAAAAATTTCCTGATGCAGCAAAAGAATTAGAGGAAAGTTTCTACATGGATGATTTTTGCGGAGGGCGTCATTCCACGGAAGCGGCAAATAAGCTGAAATCCGACCTCATAAAATTATGCAGATTGGGAGGATTTAATCTAAGAAAATGGACCGCGAACAAACCAGAGCTATTAACCAATTTAGAAAGAGAGCAATGTGACCAGTCAACATACGAGTTCAAGCAGAACGATTCTACCAAAACATTGGGCCTCCGTTGGAACCCACAGAAAGATAATTTTACCTTCAACCCGAAAATAGAACCCGAATCAAATGCAACTATTACTAAAAGAGCTCTACTTTCGGACATCTCCAAGCTGTTCGATCCATTAGGGTGGTTAACCCCCTTGAGCACTACCATGAAACTCCTGTTTCAAAATGTCAGGATGACTAAGATAAAATGGGATGACGCCCAACCAGAGGCAATGAACTCAGAATGGGTTAAGTTGAAGCAAGAATTTCCAGAGATAAACAACATAGAAGTCAACAGATGGCTAGGAATGGGAGAAAACCAAAATATAGAGTTGTACGGATTCTGCGATGCATCAAATAAAGCATATGCGTGTACAATATATTGCAAGGTCAGAACCAAAGAAAGGACAACCATAACATTCGTTGCAGGGAAAGCCCGATTGGCCCCCATAAGCAAGGTCTTATCTATACCGAGACTGGAGTTAATGGGCGCTCATCTGTTAGCTCAGCTAATGCAAAAAGTTCGAAACTGCTTGTCAGATTACCCAACAGATGTTTACTGCTGGACTGATTCAACCGCAGTACTAGGATGGATACAAGGAGATCCAGCCCGATGGAAACCATACGTAGCAAATCGGGTAAAATCAATCACCAAAACCATACCACCTAAACATTGGCAATATGTGAAGACGACAGACAATCCAGCGGACTGTGCAAGCCGTGGTTTGACTGTCAAACAACTCAAAGACCACAAGTTATGGTGGCAAGGGCCATCATGGCTGCCATCATACACAAACCAAGAAAACCATCATACTACTTATGAGACGAATTTAGAAGTAAAACCGTCTATCTTAAAACAAACCAACGCGGTAGTCACAGAACAATCAACCGAATCGCTGATTACCGCAATTATAAAGCATTTGATGAACCAATACAGCATTACGAAAATCATTCGTATTTTTGCATGGATACTGCGATTAGGCAATCGGACAGGAACTTTGAAAAAACAAGCTCGCCGAGCATACCTCGAACTACACGAACTTCGTCGCGCAAAACAGCTGATAATCAAAAACGTTCAGCAGGCGGAATTTGCAAACGACCTAGATTCATTAAACAAACACGGAAGAGTGCACTCTAAAAGCAAGATTTTGAGTTTAACCCCAACCATAGATGAACGCGGAATATTACGTGTGGGTGGGAGATTAGGAAACGCCCACATGAGTCCGGAGATGAAACATCCCATCATCTTACCTCACGATCATCAGCTAACTACATTGCTCATCAATCAAGCTCATAAATTGACCTTCCACGGCGGAGCGCGGTTAACATTAGCAAACCTACGACAACAGTACTGGATTATCGGCGGTTACATGGCCACTAAAAAGTTCATAAGACAATGTGTCATATGCAGGAAACAAAATCCTATGCGACAGTACCAGTTAATGGGAGATTTACCAGAACCAAGAGTGAATCCAGAACATGCGTTTCATCACTGCGGCGTAGATTACACAGGCTTTGTAGAGGTCAAGGCAAATAAAGGACGGGGCATCAAAACCACAAAAGGGTACATTGCAGTTTTCGTATGTATGGTCACGAAAGCGGTTCACCTAGAACTCGTGTCAGACATGAGCAGCTCCGCCTTTATGGCAGCTCTAACCAGAATGGCAGCCAGAAAAGGGGCGCCACGACATATGTACAGTGACAACGGTACTAACTTCGTGGGAGCCAACAGAATGCTTCAGGAAGAATTTAACCAGCTTAAAAAAGAATTCAGTGAATGTTTTATGTCCGAGATAACAGAGATGGGCATAGAATGGCACTTTAACGTACCTAGCTGGCCTAATGCCGGCGGTCTATGGGAGCGAGCAGTACGCAGTCTAAAACATCATCTCAAGAGGGTTATCGGTCATCAAAAACTTACTTTCGAGGAGTACACCACATTATTAGCCAGACTAGAAGCGTGCCTCAACTCACGACCCCTTTGCGCGATAACCGAGGATCCTGACGATATAGACTTCCTTACACCAGCTCATTTCTTAACAGGAAGACCGGGAACAACCGTAATAGAAACAGAGCAAGATGCTAGAACCAGGTGGCATCTAACCAGCAAGTTATTTCAAGATCTTTGGAAACGATGGAAGGCTGAATACTTGGTACAACTCTCATCGAGAAGTAAATGGATGGAACCACAAAAAAACATCGGAATCGGGGATCTAGTGGTGATTCACGATGAGAATCTGCCACCAGGAAAATGGGCTCTTGGACGTGTGTTCGAAACACACCCAGGAAATGATGGCCTAACTAGAGCTGTTTCATTAAAAACCAAAAACGGAGTCATGAAACGCCCTATCGTGAAACTGTCCGTTTTGCCCATTAATCAGAACAATGCGACGACACCAAAACCAGATATAAAACCAACAACCAAGTGGACAGAAAGGAAAGGAAAACCGAGACCAAAAATCGCAACTGTTGCAGCTGTTTTACTGAGTTTTTTCATGCTTATTTTTCCGTCTTACGGATTACATGATGTTAAACCATTTCCAAAAAACCAAACGCTTTATTTTGATCCTATTTCAAGGGTACAATTAATCAGAGATAAATGGACGTTAGTCATGTACTACGACATGGGACCCTATTGGACAGGCATAACCACTTATAATAAAATAACAAATTACCAAGAACAATTGTGCGCAACCATTGAAACACAAAGCCATTGTAATACGATCGTGCAGCAAGCCCGACACGATTATCAGGAACTCGAATACTACAACGAACTTTTGCTAGCTCAGCATTTTGATGTCCACACCAGACAGCGGCGCGCCGCAGGGAAGACGAGCCGGCGCCGACGAGGACTGATAAATGGTATCGGGTATCTAGCGAATGACTTATTCGGTGTGTTGGATTCACGTTTCGCTGACCAGTACGAAAAAGACATTGAAACCATACATCGCAATGAGAAACACCTTTCTGATCTATGGAAAAACCAAACTTCTATAATCGAAGCAGAGTTCAACCTTATGAAGAGGATGGAGATCACTGTAAATAAACAACACAAATTAATAAACAAGAAGCTTATGACTTTACAAGAAAACGCGAGCACTCTCCAACGCGAAATACAAAATATTTCATACGTCAATGACTTCACATTGTCAGCGATGTCTGCGAACACTTTGCTGCAAGGATTAAGACGACTTCAAGACACGTTGCTCGATGCGTTAACAGACATATACCACGGTCAAATTAACATACATTTACTGCCACCAACGCAACTTAAACGTGAGCTCCAAACCATATACGGCCAGATGCCAAGCGAACTCACACTACCAATCACCAATTTAGATACAGATCTTCAGTACCTTTACAAACTACTGAAAGTCAAAGCAAGAGCGACGAAAAAATTTGTAATTATTGAGATTACTTTCCCACTCATATCCAGAGAAAGTTTCAAATTGTACAAGATAATACCTGTACCGCAACAAACAAACACCATTAAGACCACAATCGTACCAGTCTCTGAATACGTAGCAGTCAACCTAAAGAAGGATTCCTTCTTCAGCATGTCCATACAGGAACTAACGGCATGTTTACACCATGGAACTACTATTATGTGTCAGCTGTTAAAGCCAATAACGGATCTGCAAAATGACGAAAGTTTTTGCGTCAGGAACTCGGCCAACATATGTAAGATAGAGAAAACCAACTGCACCAACGTATGGCTTGAATTACATTTGACTTCTCAGCACTTTTATTTTTGTTGTGACACCTATACAATAAAAATAATATGCGGCGACCATGTGACAGTTCTTCAGCTGAGCCAAGCCGGGGTCATTAGCATAGGTCAAGAGTGCGTCATCAAAGGAAAGGATTTCTCATTATATTCAATACGTCATCAGTCCAACCAAATGAACATTTCACCAACCATTTATACGCCAGAATTCGACCAAATTAACCATTTGATTAACATCAAAATCCCGGACGAAAGACCGACTGATGACGGAAACCTGACCATACCCATGACCAGTCTGGGGGAGGCGATTGAAAAACTGAAGAAAATCGATTCAGACATAGACGACATATCGCCCCATGATGTCCACCAATACGTGATTTGTTACGTGTTGATGTCCATCGCCCTATGCGTAGCAGCGGTCTGGTTATGGCAGACCGGGCGATGTCGCCTGTGCCGAAAGGCCGCAGCTGGACACCGTGGCGAAGGATCCCACCGGCAGCACACCACGGTGACCCCACCGCCTCCGAGACCACGACGACACAGCGAGAGCTGCTGCCAACAGGAGTTTGCAGCGGTTCCGATGACACCAAAACGAACCAGAAGACACGAATCACATAGTGAAGTGCTCAGTGCCCGAGATCTAAAGGATCAAAGTGAAGTCAGTTTTCGTTTACACAATTGTGCCAAACGCTGGCCTAGTGCGACCTATAGTGTGATCAAACGGGACAAAGATACGAACACAGGCAATAAAAATGTTGCTTTTACGCTGGAAGACTCAATAGTGTAACTTTAAATCAGTGTTAATGTATTTAATCATTTGTAATTTCTTAAGTAGTATTAGATTATATACAATATGCCTTTAATTTTAGCCTTTACCTTGATTGCTTACTATTTTTATGATTACCAGTTAAGATTACTATAAGCCAACGAGTTTAGGTAGTTTCACATTTTGTACACACCATAAGTATCATACTTTATACATCATCTCGTATTTCTTCTCGCTCTCGGGAATATGTTCGAGTTTTAATCGAACACTAAGCGAAAATGCATAATTGCATCGACCGCAAATATGCATATTCGCTCGTCCACCAAAATGTGAGCCAGTTCGCGTTCAGATCTCATTAGAGACACCACGTTCTCAAAACCATTACCATTGTCTTGTATCTAAGTGTTATAGTGATTTAATATTCAGCTATTTCCATTACCTTTACCATTACCATTGTCCATATCTAAGTGTTATAGTGATTGAATATATAACTATTTCCTTTACACTTCAAGACTTTAACTTACACCATATCCTATCAATATAAAAGGGTAGTGTTGGGCCACCATAGCGTCTAGCACTACTTTTTACAAGATGCCTGACCTTTTCCCAACTGTATTGGGGTCGGCTTCCAGTCAAACCGGATTTTAGCTGAATACCACTTATTTTTCGTAGAGCGGCTGCCTAACTGACCTCCACAACCCGTTAACTGGGTAACACGGTACTTCTTGGCAAGACTGGAGTCAGATGTACTGGCTTCTGACTATCCGTAACGACTGCCAAAGATCAACAAATGGCAGCCGGGACCTACGGCTTAGCTTGCTTTCCGAGGCACGGAGGAAACTCAGTATTTTAAGATGGTCACCCATCCACAGACCAACCTTATCAAGCGTTGCTTAACCTGTTTAGATACGAGCTCGTCTAGTAAAGTTCATAAAATGTGGCTTAAAAAAAATAACCTTTCACCCCGCGTAGGTACTGTATTTTACGCCAGCTAGTATATTTTTCTGATTTTAATTAGAAGGAATTTAGAACTGTAAAAGTCAAATACACGTAAAATGTTTCAAGATGGATTTTATTCATTTATGATTTTGGAAACGAATTTTTGTTAGATATTTTAAACACGTACAACACCGGAGATCACGAACATTTTTCTTTTCTTTGGGCATGAGTGAAAATTCACAGTTTGTTGAATGATAAAGGATCATGACCAAAACCAGCAGTGCTATTCTGTAACAACATTTTCGTGTCTCGACAGCGGAATCCGAGGTGAGTTTCAAATTCGTATAAATATAAGACCTTATGATGTGTGAAATAAAGTTCACTTTGTAAGCTTAGTCACTCAGGTGAAGTCGGTATCGAAATGGTTATTTACAGAATAGACTAGCAGTCTAGAAAAGTTGCACGTATGAAAACCAAATTAATATACAAATTATTTGCTTATTTTTTACAAGCTTTTCACTTCAGGATTTTTTTTTTCGTATCCGGAATTATGATTTTAAGATAAACAGTAAATTGACGATTGCTAGGTATGTTTCCGTATAGTCATGATGGTCGTTCCGTTGTCTTCATTTGTACGAGTCACGTAAGTATGAGCCTTTACATAAAAACATCACGAAAATGATATTAAAGTCATAAATAGCTAAATAATTAGTAATATCATAATCATAACGTAGGTACTGTATAATTATGTATTTCATAGTTCAGTTGTGAAAATATTTATTTTTGTGTTTCGTCTCACGCAAATGCAACTGTCAAGGCAGATGACAGACGTTCCGGTAATGTATGTAAATCGGGCTGGTTTCCGCAACTCCACGACTAGGCGCGTATTTTGCGTGTAGGTGGGACAAATGTGTCATTCGATCCACCCCAGCTCCCCAAGGAAGGCCAGCAACGCCTTGGTGTTACCAACTATTTCACAGAGGGTACCTGGGTTACCGAAGTACTTTGCCCTGTAATCCGCGACTACCGGGCAGCTTAGAAGCAGGTGTGCTGCTGTCTCATCCTCCTCCATACAGGCTCTGCACAGTGGGCTGTCAGTGGCTCCTATAGCATAGAGGCGTTTATTAAAAGACCCGTGGCCAGTTGTTACGGCTGTGACTGAACGCAACTGTTGTTTAGTCAGTCTTAGGGCTTGTTTTGTAAACCGGCCATCAATAGAGGGTAGTGCCTCTTTGGCCTGCCTACACTCACCATGGTCAGCCCATAGCTTGTGATGTTTGTCTCTGGTGCGTTTCCTTACCACATTGCGTAGGTACCCGAAAGGCAGCGGCACGAAGGGTTCGGGTCCCACTAGTGTCATACTCGAACCCCTTCTGGCAAGCTCGTCCGCTGCATCGTTGCCTCGGGATTCGCTGTGTCCTTTGATCCATTGAATGGTTACTTTGTTGTGCCTACCAACCTGGTTGAGACGCTGGTGACACTCGAGAATCAGCCCAGAGTTGACTGTGTGGCTGTTCAGAGCTTGCAGGACGGCCATGCTGTCCGAAAGTATACGTATTGAATGATCCTTAACTTCCCTGGTTAGGGTGGCTGATGCCGCCAGAGAAATGCCCATGCATTCAGCTTGGAACACTGTGTTGTGGACCCCCAATGGTGTGGCTATATGGATATTGAGATCCTCTGAGAAGATTCCCGCCCCAGTGCCAGTACCTACCTGTTTTTGATCCATCGGTAAAGATCCGCAGCTCTGCATGGCTTAGGCCCTCGCAGCGATGATCCTCATACAATTGGATTTTGTATTTTTTATCAAAAATAAATTGCTTGGGTACCCGGTCATTTATTGCTGTTGTTAAGGGGAGGTCATTATTGAGCTCCTCGAGCAGAACGGTGTGTCATGTTTCTCTGTTACCCCAGAGATCCAGTGTTTTAAGACGAACTGCTGCCATCGTCGCTTCCTGTTGTATAAACAAGTGTAGCGGGGGCAGTCCCAGCATGGCTTCCAGCGCCGAAGTCGGAGTAGTCCTCATGCAGCCCGTCGTCGCCATGCAGGCTAGCCTTTGCATGTGCTGTAGCTTGTTTATAGCTGTCACTAGCTTTGCACGTGGCCACCACACAATAGGGGCTATTGTGTGGTGGCCACGAGTAAGCTATCATAGGCCGAATGACTGCGCTATGCAACCATAGTATTATTTTGGGAGATAGGCCCCACCTCTTCCCTATCATTTTCCTGCATTGCCAGAAGGTGATGCAAGCCATAGGTGATGGTGATGTGTGTGATATAATAATAATAATTAACGAGGATTAAAGAATCTAATGATTTGCAATATAATACATTATTGTTGACATGCATGTACGAGTAAACTCACTCGATACTTACCTACATTCTATTGTACGCCCTAAGGGTAGGACATAGCTGGTCCTAAATATTTAATTATAACACCATCTGTATTATATACCTATGATCCACAATAAAGATGATTTGATTTGATTTGATTTGATTTGATTTGATTTGAAGCCCTGTTTAGTTTGTAGTCTAGGTGAGAGCTCCAGTTTAATTTACTATCTAGTATAATGCCTAGATACTTTACCTCGTTAGACAACTGGAGTTCTGTGTTAAAGAGCTTAGGTAGCCGGTAGTGGCCTAGTGCTCGCTTTTGAGTAAACATGACTAGTTCAGTCTTCGTGGGGTTAACTGACAGATCATATTCTTCGCACCATCTTTCCACGATACGTAATGCTTGTTGAGTGAGGTTGCAGATCGTTCCAGTTACCTTTCCTGGCACGAGGATTGCGAGGTCGTCTGCATACCCTATAGTGTAGTAACGAAGCGCGTTGAGTTTGGTGATTAGGTCGTTAACCACCAGGTTCCACAGAAGAGGGGAGATCACTGCTCCCTGCGGGCAGCCTCTGGCTATCAAGGCCAGCTGCTGCTCTTCCTCAAGGCGAACTACTCGTTTGCTTAACATATTAGTAATCCAGTCAGTTAGTTCCTGCTCTGCACCGTGTCTGGAGAGGGCGGCTCTAATGCTGGAAAAGTTTGTCTTGTCGAAGGCTCCTTCGATGTCTATGAAAGTGCCCAGGCAGGACCCTTTCTGGTGAATCGCTTCCTCAATCTGGCTAACCACCAGATGAAGAGCTGACTGTCGACTTACCCGAGCTGTATGCGTGTTGGTTAGCATGCAGTGGTATTGCTTTTAAAGCGCCATCTCGTAGTTCCCTCTCACACAGTCTTTCCATTGTCTTCAGCAAAAGCGAAGTTAGACTTATAGGTCGATAGGATTTGGCGTTTGTGTAGTCACTTTTACCTGGCTTCGGAATGAATATGACTTTCACTTCCCTCCATCCTTTAGGAACGTATCTAAAGGCCAGGCACGCTCGCATTAACGGTACCAGTCTTGTAGCAACAGCGGTACCGCCCCACTGTAGTAAGGCTGGAAGCACACCATCGGGACCTGGTGCCTTAAAAGGTTGGAAGCTTTTGATGGCCCACTGAAGTTTTTCCAGTGTAATCATCTTCTCTGCATAAAGCCAGTCATGTTCTGATGGCGTTTGGATAACGTCGTGCCATTCATTTACCTGTGCGAATACGCTTCCTGGGAAGTAAGTCTCAACTAGGAGGCTTCTTTTTTAACCGACTTCCCAAAAAAGAGGAGGTTCTCAATTCGGTTGTATTTTTTTTTATGTTTGTTACCTCATAAGACTCCTAACTCCGTCATTTGTGAACCGATTTGAAAAGTTCTTGTTTTATCTGAAAGGGTATACTTTTCGATTGGTCCCATTTAAATTTTATCAAAATAGGTTTGGAAGTTTGGATTTGAAATCGAAATAGCTGGAATTTGTTTACTTGGATGATGATTTTTTGTCATCCAAGTAATCGAAATTGCGTATTTTGATTTCCTGTGATTTTGCAGTGGTGTTGTTAGGTGTTTGGTACCATTAAAAAGTGAAAAATAATAAACTTTTTACAAAAAAAAATACAACCGACTTCCAAATGAAAAAAAAAACCACTACAATGTAAAAAATAACTTTGTTTTCGGAAGTCGGTGTCAAAATACGAAGCAATTAACAAAAACAAATATATAATCTTCCGAAATTAAAAGCTTTTTTAACGATTTATTAGGGTTATAATTTAAAAAAAAATTCGTAATCACTCTTTTCGAATGATATCGAGATAAAAGAGGTCCCTAAGTATAAAATAAGGTTCTTTGGCCAAACTCCACCTCGACGTCAACAAAGAGAACGGCGGCGGTGGAGCTTTGATTTTTATCATTTAACTATATAATTAAACCAAGTAAATGTAAAACACACCCGTAAATTATCCAGCGCAATCCGAAATTTCGATGTCATCAAGTTTGAGGCTTAGTTCCCCAAGAGTCCAAGTTCTGACTCATAATTACATCCTTTCACATCACGAGACCAAAAAATTATGTTTCATGTATCGGTGTCCATTGACACAGATATAGATTTATGACTGGAATAGCACATGGGCTACTTTTTGTGCCGGTAGTACATACCTACTCGGGAACATTCTCTTGGGGGAATTTCCGAGATTCACGCGGGTCAAGTTCTGGCAGATGCGATTGGTTTTTTTTTATTTTGTGTGTGTAAGTTTTTTGAGAGTGTGTGTGTTCTGTCTAAAAATACTAATTGAATTCTTCTTTGTCCGAAAAGAAACAAGTAAAACCGGTAGAACAATAATAACACAGGTCACGCAATTAATTCAAAAGGATTGTTAAAATTATTTTTATTGAACATCTCGTACATTGTATAATCAGCAAAATCGTCATCGATTACCAAGACGCCACCTTAATAGTTTAAAGTTTTTTTTTAATCCTTTATTCAGACCACTAAGGCCTATAAACACAATACTACCCACAGCCGAAACTACTGGTCATAGAAAGCTGGCATGGCGTGTAGGTTGCTTGGGAAGTGTAGGGGAGAACTACGAGAGGATTTCTCCAAATTCTTCCAGCAGCACCACTGTCACTCACTGGAGCTTGCAGCATAATCACCTTCCACTGGCATCTTAAGATGTATGAACGACTCATACACTATCGACCTCCGGTCTCAAGGGGGGAGTGATGTAGCGGCGGCATCAATGCCACAAGACGAACGAAGTGAAAACTGTACGGCAACAAAAAGCAGCGCCATCTATTCCGCCAGCAGCAAATTATCCTGTATTGTGGTGGGTTTCAGATTTTTTCGTGCGATTTGAAAATATACAATAGTCCAAATATCAACTATCGAGCGGTTGCCCACCGCACATAACAACCATCCAGGTGGAGGATCCTCCCTTTTCTATGGAGGCTTGCGTGACTTTACACCTTGTTCTGCATACTCTCTATTATACAAGATATTATACATTTTCTACATTCATTAATTTTGAGCTTCATTCGTTGGGGCATATTAAGGTGTGATGGCGTGCGGGACGAGTTTCAGTGTCGCTTGTTGCTCATAATTTGGGGCCGAGACGTACTGTTGGGCCAGTGCATATTGTGGGACCGGTGCATACTGTGGAACTGGTGCATTATGTTGGACCGATACATACTGTTGTCCCGGGGCATACTGTTGGGCCGGGGCATATTGTTGTCCCGGTGCATACTGCTGTACCGGTGCATACTGTTGGGCCGGGGCATACTGTTGTCCCGGTGCATACTGTTGTCCCGGGGCATTCTGTTGTTGTGGTGCATACTGTTGTCCCGGGGCATTCTGTTGGGCCGCGGCATACTGTTCTCCCGGTGCATACTGTTGTCCCGGGACATTCTGTTGTAGTGGTGCATACTGTTGTCCCGGGGCATTCTGATGGGTCGAGGCATATTGCAGGGCCGGGGCATATTGCTGGGCCAAGGCATACTGTTGGAACTTTTGTAGGTCAAATTGCTGGGGGGTAGGTTGTGCATAACATTGTAGATAACCTAACTGCTGTGCAAATTGGGGGGAAACCGGACGCTGCGGGCACAGTGACAATTGAGGAAACTTTGGCTGATCTTGTGAATCATTTTGAGTGTGGTCCTGGTCCTGCCAGCCACATGTTGGGTAATTCGGAGAGCTAAGCACTGAGCCGCCATTGTTTGACGTTGGTACCGGACTGACTGCGTCGCTAATATCCTTTTGGACGATCTCTTTGTGACCCCCGACGTTAAACCCTATATGAATTCCAGTTCCTAGGATTCCATGTCCATCTTTCCACCCTCCATCAAGTCCAACGTCAAGATCGACTCCCGCGTTCAAGTCCCATCTGCTTGAAGTTTGGGTTTCTTTGTGACTTTCATCATCACTGCCAAACAATGGTGCACCTGAAATTTAATCAAATTAATGTGAATTTTAGTTTCCATAATTTAACGCTACACTTGTTAAATCCAAAAGTATAAACAGTGTCATAATATATTTAGCTTTGATATTGTATGCCTCTGCCGTGGATAATCTCAAGATTCGGTTCAAGTCAAGGAATGATACTTGGGATGCGCAAAAACGTACAAAGAATTGATAGTGGCAAAGGAGGCGGTGGAAAGAGAGTACTTAGAGGACACAACGCCCGTTTCCTCAGCAGATGCTCAGTTACCGGGAGGCGTATAATAATCTCCGGAGGCTGCTGTTCCTGACGGCTACACAACAAAAAGTAATAAGCGAAATCGGCCCAGCCGTTCGACCAAGGGGAATAGGGATTCAATTTAATATAATTATATAGATTGGCAGATAAATATACAATACTCACAGTGAAACAACTCCGAAGGCGATAAACTCAGGTTAACGCCTGCCTGTGAAAAATTGTGATGTTGACTTAAAGGGTTTTTTAATAAATAAATAGAACAATTAGAATTATCTTTAGTCCATCTGTTACATTTTAAAGAAACAAACGTATTTTTGGCCATCTCAAATCGAGAAAAAAATATAAAGATAAAGCTCACCAAGAACTGGGCCGCCAATGGCGTCAGGTCGCTTATCAAAAACGGGGCAAGTGCGAGTCGGACTGGCACACGAAAGGTTCCGTAACATAAACCTTAATTTTTATTATTTGTTGTTATAGCACATCGAAATAAAAACATGCTCTTTTGGTTTATGGTACAGAACTTTTCGTGTGAGAGTCGATCTCGCACTTGACCGGTTTTTTTTTTTTCAGTAAGTAATATATTCAATTCCGGCCGCATGTCCAGTAATCAGCCAAGGTACAAATAATAATTCTTTTTTTTTTAATGAATAAAAACTCTTACAGTTAGCTTCATGGTGGCTGCAGACAGTAGGTAACTTGCGCAGATGTAACCCGTACTAGCGGTAACAGGCTGCGCGGATGACGAACTACATCATATACGTAAACTACGCCAAGTCGAAAAACGCAACTTTTATAATAAATCAATATTTATGCAAAAAAAAAACAAGCCTAACAAGATATTATTATTCACCGAGATACACGGTTGACCATGTATAACATTGTGGCTGAAACGGTTGATGGCGAGGAGCTCGTGGCTAGATAATAACAGCCGCACAGGTCGATCTTCAAGATTAAGCAACGCTTGCCGAGGTTGGTCTGTGGATGGGTGACCATCTTAACATATCGAGTTTCCTCCGTGCCTCGGAAAGCACGTTAAGCTGTTGGTCCCGGCTGTCATTTGTAGATCTTTGGCAATCGTTACAGATAGTCAGAAGCCAGAATATCTGACACCAGTCTTGCCAAGAAGTACGGTGTTACCCAGTCAATGGGTTGTGGAGGTCTGGTAGGCAGCCGCTCCACGTAAAATACTGATATTCAGCTGAATCCGGTTTGCCTGGAAGCCGATCCCAATATAGTTGGGAAAAGGCTAGGCAGATGATGAAACGGTTGGTGGCATAAAAAAAATGTTCGCAACAAATGCAAAATTTACGCTCTACTACATATTTTGATCATGTGTTAACACCGTTGGAGCTATAGAAACCGAGATAATCGCGGAGATATGATTTTTGTCCTTTGACCACCATAACTTGCGACGCAGACACGAGATTTTATGAGAATTTTGACAAAATATGTAGATCGCCAGTTAGCGGGATAGGTATACTTCAATCGATTTCAAATTTTAGATGGAGTTTGTCGTCTTTTTCGATTTAAAACATGGGACATGGGATTTCGTTAGTTTTAAGAGCGTGTATTCCGTCCACTAGCGCCGCCAATCGTTTTTTATTATTTGTGGTAAATTTAAGACACGTAGATAAAAAACCGCTCTGTAGTGCACTGAAGAAATGTATTTATTATGTTTTGAGAGTTATGTTTTGTACTTTAGAACATAAATAGTTGCCAAAGTCGATATTTTTGCTAAAAGTGGCCACCTTTAGCAATAATTGCCGTTTTGGCTATTTAGCCATGAGTTATGTATTAAAAATAGCTGTCAAAAAATAATAGATACATTTCTTCAGTGCACTACAGAGCGGTTTTTTATCTACGTGTCTTAAATTTACCACAATTAATAAAAAACGATTGGCGGCGCTAGTGGACGGAAAACACACTCTTATTGTATTTTATTTCTGTCTGTTTTGTGCGAGTCTCAAATAAATATCTTTCTTTGTAAAAGTTGAGCAGACGATTTGACAAATGGCATCAAAAATTTAAAACGTCAAAAATCGACTTAGCGTAGTTTACATAAATGGTGGTAAACACGACGATATCAGCCGTCCATACCTCTGTTAAAATATATGATAAATAAGTATTTATTTATAATGGCCAGGAAAAACCGTAGTTATGTTAGGACAATTATAATTTTCCCGTAAGGCCCTAGTGGGGCCAAGTTGTATTGTCTTACTATAGTTTTTTTTTATTTATTTAATGTGTGGGCCCTGATACATTGCGGAAACACACATGTGATGTCCTTGGCTTCGCTTTGGTCTTTCGATCGAGACGCACAACGATGCGGTATCTATGCGGTACAAAGTGCCATACCGCACATCAGGCGCAAATAAGGCTGAGAGTCAGTACTTTTTTAATGTCAAGTTTTTACAGAACACAGCCTCCCAAAACGCCCGCCCGCCAACACTTCCTAGTGTTTTAGCTGTGGAGAAGAAGTGGCCAACAACCTCCCCAGCAACACATCTGTCTGTTACGTTTTAAGATCTTGCATACAAAATAGTATGCAAGTTAATTAATAGGTATATGTCACAAAAAAAAAACAATGTTACACATAATAACATATTTATGCCGAGTTATGCGTACCAATTCTTTATCACTAGTACAGTCGTCAGCACATCAAGCTTTTTCCCAATAAAACTTGAACCTTATTCCTTTTGTAGTTAAGTTGTAAATCTATTGAAGATGTTGTAGCTTGATATACTGGCGTCTGTACCTACTCAGTAAATTAAATAATGTGTTGTTTGTAAGTATTCCGGGGAATTCCTGCATGACTGTCATCTTATCATTTGTGTGTTATTAAATTTGTTATTTCTGCCTAGCGAGAGAGATAAAGCTCGCGGCTAAATAATAAAATACCAAACGAGTCGAAATTCGAGGTTAAGCTACGTTTTTCAAGGTCACTCTGTTGATGGGTGATCACCACGCATTACAACTTTGATAGCCCTACCGACAGAAGCCGGGGGCCGAGTCACCCGCGTCCGTAGGAGAATACCCTTCAGCGAATCCCTACACGTGGTCCCCGGGTGGTGCTAAACAGGTGACACTAACCGCCTCCGTGGTCTAGTGGTGGAGTACCACCCTGATTCAGACCCAGAGGTCCCGGGTTCGATTCCCAGCGGGGGCAAATTTTTTGCTCGGTTTGGTTGGTGGTAGGACTTGTTCTAAGTCCGCCTGGCAAGCTACCACCATCATGTCTAAGTCTGTCGCCATAACAACAACGTTAACAGCATTGTTGTGTTCCGGCAGTTAGAGGTATGATAGCCAGTTCCTCTGTGTAAGAGGATTCCGGGTGAAACTCGCTTCCATCTTCGGCCTAATTATCACTTTGCATCAGGTGAGATTTGGGCCAAGAGTTTCCCCGTTTCGCATAAAAAAAAAAAAAAAAAGAAGCCAAAAAATCTGACACCAGTCTTGCCAAGGCGCATAGTAATACCCAGTTACTGGGTTGTTCCGAAATTCCTACGGGAACGGCAGAATCTGCGTAAGAAATCGCGAGCAAAAGCCAGTCAATACTAATATAATATGCGAAAGTTTGGATGGATGGATGTCTTTTTTTTTTTTTTTTAGGGATGGGAAATCATCCAATGACTCCTCCCGCTCTGGGTGTAGCGGGAGGGAGTGTCAGACTTCTACTGACTAAAACCCATCCATGTTCCTTCATTGCCCTTTATGTTCCGGAGCCACGGTGTCTCTTGCGAATAATCCCGCGACTCCGGCAGGCGTCGGCCCTTTCGGGCCCCTCTGTGTTGCTGACTCTCTTTGAGGCGCGCGTGGAATACTAACGCGCCGTCGACACGGCCTGTCATCACTAAACGGACGGACGGCGAGCCACCCATAGCTCGCCGTCCACAGGCCCGCGCCTACGGTGGCCGGCTTAGTACCTCCGCGCGCCAATCATGCAGGCGCGCGAGGACCACCGCCTCCAGATCCCATGGCGGCAATCCGGCAAGGAGACCCGCCGCTTCGCGCGAGATCGTGCGGTACCCTCGGGTCATCCTGAGGGCCACCACCTTTTGGGGCGCGTTCAAGTGGTTCGCAGCACGCTGCCTCAATGAACGCGCCCACACCGGGGTCCCGTAAAGGGCCATGGACCGCACGACCCCCGCGTATAGCCTACGTCAGGAGGCGTTCGGTCCCCCCAGGTTGGGCAGGAGCCGCCTGAAAGCAGCCCCGGCCCGCTCCAGTTTGGGGACCAAACGTCGGAAATGCTCCACGAAGTTCCATCGGCTGTCTAGGACGAGCCCCAGGTATTTCAGCGTCGATTCGACGCCGATGGCAACTCCTCCTACCGTCAGCAAGGATCCCGACGGTGGCGCATTGCCTCGGCCATGAAAACACATGGCTTCGGACTTGTGCAGCGCCACCTCTCCACGACTATCGCAACCCCGCGTGTCATTACGTCGGCCGCCTCCGCTTACGACCCCCCTTGTGCCAGCACCAGCGTGTCGTCAGCGTAACAAATGACGCTGACGCCGCTAGGGAGGTCGGCTCGCAGCACCCAGTCGTAACCGATGTTCCACAGGGGCGGCCCCAGAACCGAACCCTGTGGGACACCGCACGACATCTCTCGCCGGTTCCACTCACCGCTGTGACTTGGGTAGACTACTGCCCGGTCGGACAGGTAGTCCCCGACCACACGACGAAGGTAGGTCGGCACCCGATGATACCGGAGTGCCTCCCCAATGCAGCTCCAGGGCATGGTGTTGAAGGCGTTGGCGATGTCGAGAGACACCGCCAAGACAACACCACCCGGGAGACCGCATCTCCCGTCGTGAGGGCTCTGACGCGCATGACGGCGTCCACCGTAGAGCGCCCCCTGCGGAAACCAAACTGGTTGTCCGCAAGATCCGGCCCCGTTCCCGCTAGGTGCCCGGCGAGGCGGTCCGCAATGACTCTCTCGAAGAGCTTGCCCACCTCGTCGAGCAACACCATGGGCCGGAATGCGGACGGAGAGTCCGCAGGGCGCCCAGGCTTCGGGATGAGTACCAGCTTCCCGGTCCTCCAAGGAAGCGGGAACTGGCCTCTCTCCAAGCATGCGCTAAAGAGCCCCTCCAGTCGAGGCCCGAGAGCCTCATGGATGGATGTCTGATACCCAATCACGTGAAAACGCCTGAACGGATCTTGATGAAATTTTTCACACAGGTAGATAACAGTCTGAAACATCACATTGGTTACTTTTGATTCCGAGAATATGTAAATTTCGACATTCACGCGGGCGAAGCTGCGGGTGGCAGCTTACACCATTGAAGTACATTAGAGACAACCTTATTGGTTTTGTCATACCAAGTGTGACTGCTGAGCGTTGGGTGCTTGGATTTCAGAAATCAATCAGCACTGCGATTCTGTAAACATGTCGAAGTGAACACTTAGGCGAAGTGAACGAAAAGTGAGCTGTCAAACCATACAAACAAGATCGAATGACAGTTCACTTGTCGTTCTCTCCACGCAAGTGTACAGTGTGAGATATCGACAGAATAGACAGGCAGAACTTGCGAGCCCAAAAGATGCGTTCATTCTTATTTTGAAGGCTGTGGGGATATAGGTCGTAGGGAGACGACGTTAATCATTTTTTTTTTCAAGAAATTCCCAATTTATCTTTGGCAGCACTTACGAGTAAGTATTCTCACTACTTATTTTATATCTCGCAGCTGTAAGGCATCTTGACGAATGTGTTGTTACCGCGTGCAGCTGACTGTACTAATCAGTGCAAACAATATTAGGTCATCAATAAATTATAAAATATAAATATTATGTAAAATGTCGTTTATTTATTCACTTGGATATTTTAAATGTATTCTAAAATTTCCTGTTTGTTATTTTAAAGCTATGTGGGTATTACCTATATCGAATCGCAAGTTTCTATAAAAATAGTACGCCAGTCAGCGGGACTGTAATAACTAGTATCCTTCTAAAACAGGCAAAATATAGGACATTACTGTAGCGGCCAACAAAAGAGGCATTGATGGACGAACGTGTAAATGAGGGCCGAGGCGAAGCCGAGGTACACAAACGTAAGTTATAGTACTTTTCTCAAATAATGCGCGGAAATTAAAGTACAACTTCTGTTACAAACAACGAACCACAACATTTTTTCCCGCTATAATGATCATTTGTTCAAAAACGGAACCCTTATAGATTCGTCATGTCTGTCTGTCTGTCTGTCTGTCCGTCCGTATGTCACAGCCACTTTTCTCCGAAACTATAAGAACTATGCTGTTGAAACTTGGTAAGCAGATGTATTCTGTGAACCGCATTAAGATTTTCACAAAAAAAGAGAAAAAAAAAAACAATAAGGTTTGGGGGTTTAATAAGGTTTTTGAGTTTCAGTTCTAAGTATGGGGGGACCCATACTTAGAACTGAAACTCAAAAACCTTCGATCCAGTCACAGAGCGAGTCTTCTTTACCGATACTAATAACAGAAGCGTCAATTGGATTTAATTAAAACCTGGATCGAACAACGATGTAAATCTTTTAGTAAGGGTGAATGATGGAATCCCCAGCGATGTAGTTGTGGATAGTTGTAAAGGGTACGACACCAAACACCATTTGATATTACTCAACAAAATCTATTTAGCCTGATGAAATTCACAACAGGTTCTCTTTTTTACAGGTATGTATACTGGCTCAACACATGACTGGTGAGGCCTAAGTACAATAGAGAGCGTTTGACTTGATGGCCAAACAGTTTGGCTATTGACCAACATCAACAAAAGATTTACTGAATGGAGCCTGCCAGTACCACGGAATACCATCTGTTTACTAGATCATTGAATACGAATCACAGATCATTCCATTTCGTTCGTGTATTCGACCCAAAGCATATCAAAGTACCGTCAAAAACATTTACTACTTATTTCAAAACATTCAATCTTCCATTTGAAATATGCCTACGGCATATTCAGTTTATTCATACTCACAAATCAAATCAAATGAAACTTACTATTCAAATGCAATAAATACTATAATTGAAGAGAAAACATTGTATTCAGATAAAAAGATGTCTAATATGGTAGCCAACTATAAAAATATAGATCAAATTCAAGAAGAAGCTCTGAATAAAGTAAAACTTTCGGCAGAATGTGATGGATCGTTTTGTGTTCACGGAACGAAAGTAAATGGCCAATCTGTTTCTGTTTGTGAAAACTACTGTTCTCAAGGCATTTGTAGTTTTACTGATGAAGGGCCTAAGTGCAGGTATAATGTAACAAACTTCTGAAAATTTACATCCTTATAAATTATCTAGTTGAAATAAGTAGTTTCGAATTAAAGTTTACAGTTTAATCTCTTCATTATTTCAGATGTAATGCCGGTTACACTGGTGAGAGATGCCATACATCCCTCTGTGAGAATTACTGTCTCCAAGGAAGCTGCCGCTTGAATAGTGCGGGGCTGCCAAAGTGTAGGTAAAATATATTCTACTGTTGCTGTTTCGGTAGTGTGTTGTGTTTGTGTAGTAAAATTATTATTTCACATTTTTATTATTTCAGATATAATGCTGCTTACACCGGGAAACGATGCGAAGTCAACGCGTGTGAAGGATATCGCCTGAACAGCGGCAAATGTTCCCTAAACAAGGCGCATGAGCCTTCCTGTGAATGTATTGCGGGTTACACTTACCAGATGCGAAACTGATAAAGTAACAATTACCATTCGTGCCAACTACAACTACTACAGCCCAAGTAATTGTTTATGGTTTGACCAGGATAGACTGTCAGACTATACCGGCCGCTTGCTGCGACTTCTTACGTCAAAAAACTTTTTACAAAAAAATACAACCGACTTCGTCAATGTTCGATCGTGTCAAAATACGAAGAAAGTAACAAAAACACCGAGTTCCGAAATTAAAGTTATTTGTTACTTTGCAGTGTTTTTTTTTGAAGTCGGTTGTATTTTTTTGTAAAAAGTTTTTTATTTTTCACTTTTTAGTGGTGCCCCACACCTAACAACACCACTGCAAAATCGCAGAAAAGCAAAATACGCAATTTCGATTATCAAAGAATCATCTAAATAGTCAAATTCCAGGTATTTCGATTTAAAATCCAAAATTCGTAACCGATTTTGATATGATTTAAATGGGACCAATCTGCAAGTATATCCTTTCAGATAAAACAAGAATTTTTCAAATCGGTTCATAATTGTCGGAGTTATGAAGTAACAAACATAAAAAAAAAAACATACAACCGAATTGATAACCTCCTCCTTTTTGGGAAGTCGGTTAAAAAGTAGTATAGTTGACTTAAAAATTCAATACAATTTTGCTTCATATTCGGTATTTTCTAGTTTCTCGTTGTGTGTTTAATAGTCACTGAGTAGGTTCTGACTTATGAGAATTCCAACTTGACAGACTGTGGGTAATGTTTTCTCGTGTTCTTATTACTACTATCTACTAGTTCTAAAATTATTTACCATTTTAAGTTTTGTAATTTGACTGATTGATTACTGCTAAGAAGACGATGTGTACCAAAAATATTGAGATTACCTAATAAAAAGACACATTTCTTCAGAACACTACAGAGCGGTTTTTTATCTACGTGTCTTAAATTTACCACAATTAATAAAAAACGATTGGCGGCGCTAGTGGACGGAATACATACCCTTAAACCCCAGACAGCTTTTTAAAATACGAACAAAAGTAGAGACTATGATCACTTGCAACATATAACTTCATTGTGTGCCAGTACCACTTTGTGTCGGGCGCGTTCTCATCGCCTGCACCTGCGCAACACCACATTTAAAATGTATATTTGTCTTTCTTTTTTTTTATTATTACTTTTTTGTTTTTATTTTGGTTTGTACAGTTTTTATGCTGCCCCGGCAGACGCATTTCTGTCAGCGACGGTCGTCGCTGAAAACCAGCGCTGGGGCTCTGTTTCGCACACGAGTCCCAGCTTAGTGCTGAGCGATGACCGTTTTACATACAGGTGGCGCATATTGTCCCAGTTTTTTTGTTATTTTTAGTGTAGTGTTTGATTCCTATGCGTCATGCTAGGCGTAAATAAACAATTTTTCTTTCTTTTCTTTCTTTCTTTCATTGTCACTAAAATGTGAAAAAACCGACGTGACCAATTAACACTGGTACCCAATTTAATATACTTAGACTTTCTCGTACTAACTGAAATGCATCTGATAATTTTAAAACTTTATTTGTCACCGGAAAATGGCAGACTCCTTAAGATTGTAAAAAATCTTGATTAGATAATAATTAATCGAAATATTATGAAAAAATCGTTTTGCAATCCCATCCAAATTCAATAGTTTCCACTACATCCGTGTCTTCTTTAGAAAAAATAGTTTACAATTTCACGCGATATTTTACAATCTTACTGCGTCTGCCATTTTCCGGTGGCGTATCCTACTTATATTATAAATGCGAAAGTTTGTGAGTATGTATGGATGTTTGTTACTCTTTCACGCAACCGATTAAGATGAATTTTGGTATGTAGGTAGCTGAAGACCCAGAATAACACATAGGCTACTTTTTGTCCCGGAGTTCCTGAGGGATCGGGATTACACGAGAATAACGAGAATTTATACGCGGGCGGCCAATAGTACATAGTATATACATTTGCGCCGTATGCGTATCGTAATGTGTCGGTGACCTGTGAACTCGTTGAAACACATAATATTTACTGGACAGAGACATTTACTAATCGTACAATTTATTTACTTGCTAAGTTTGATTATGAAGAATTGTTATCTCTTTCGGGAAACCCGAAGTTTTATTTTAAACACATCTACGAGAGCAGTGATTCCCAAAAAAAAACAGATAACTGTACTTATATCAAATTTTAACAATAAGATATAACAGTTATCTGTTTTTGCCAGCTCACGTAAACGATTATTCAAACTAAAATCTAAAATCGCCAACATGTCAGTTAGGAGTTCATCGTCAATTTGACACGGGAATGAAATAGGTAATTGATTCTAAAGTCTTTACAATTTTTACAACATCAGGTAATAATACAGTGTATCTAGCGACCATTATTTATTATCATTATGCAAATAAATTATTTGATTTAACCACTTTGATTTCTTTGTTGCTAGAATCAAGAATTTGATAAAATTGGGTTAATCTTAAAATAGATTATACTTTAGAGATATTTAATACTTCTAGCACAGCTATCTTAAGAAACCAAAGTAGTCAGCAGTAATAATTACCTAAAATCAGTTTGCATCAATGGGAAAACTGGCTAAGTGCGGGTCGGACTCGCGTTCAAAGAGTTTCGAACGAATTTCATGTGTTAACATGTTATTTTAACACTATTGACTTATTTATAGGTTTTACTGTAATCTATTGGTAAATATCTATTACCTCCATTTTTCAAAATTTTAGGCTCTATAGTTTGAAGATTTCGATCTATTTTCGAAGAGATCGACTAATTTCTTTAATAACTTCAAAACCATACATTTTAAAATTATGAAAAATATATATTTAAAACTCTTACAGTAACACATTCATGTATTGTACTCATCATGTTCAGTACATGTACTCTTACAATAACATATCAAACATTCATTTTATGTCACACAATATTGTTCAAAAAACCTTTTTCGTTTTTTTTTGTTTGACCTCCAAAAGTGACCCCCATACTAAAAACATAATAATTTACGCAACGCGTCCGTGTTTGGGTCACAAAATTCTATATGTATACCAAATTTAACAAGAATCGGTCCAGTGGGTCCGAAGAATACTGACTGTGACAGACGGACAGACTGACAACAGAGTGATCCTATAAGGGTTCCATTTTTTGTTCGGAACTCTAAAATAGGTTGTGGACCACCGAGTCCGCAGACTACAGGATGGCAAACACTGAACTAGTGGTACTCACAACGTGCAGTTCTGTGCTTGCGCCGGGCAGGGTGCAGTTCTCGTCAGGAGCCTGGAGTGTAGATTTGGATCCGCTGAGAGGAAATGGACTCAGTTATTGGGTTAAGGTCAAATAGCCTGACGCTCCATATAAAATACTGCACACTTGCACAGTATTGAGCTACATCGGTCAGACCTAAAGCTGACACTAAAATAGTTCATAAAAGGGTGGGCAGATTCATTGAGCGGAACTTGGCTCGACCCCTTTTAAATCGACATGTTGTCCCCACTGCTGGGCAAAGACCTTCCCTATCCCGTAGCTTTCAACTCTTCCCCTACCTATAGCCTTCCACTCTTCCCCATTCTATAACCTTTTTTACATATTTTTATGACCTACTCAATCCTAATTCCGAGTTAAAGGACGTCATAGTACCTGACCCCTAAGCCTTTAGAACTTTAATTAGTTACATGTCCTCATTCCAGAAGTCTTTAAAACAAAAAACTAAAGAATTTGTTAATTTATATAGCAAGTTATTGATTGTCTTGGACACAAGTAGTCTGAATCTAGGAAATTAAAATAAAACACATAGTGTAGGTATTATTTTATTTTAATCTAGTATCTTTAAATGCACGCAAAAAATAAGTTTTACATTCGTTCTACATTGAACGGGTTTTCCGTAACTATGTTAAATACGTTTTCAGTGGGCATGTCATCAAAAGGGTTTTTTTTTTTTTTTTTTTTTTTCTTTATTTATTTAGGGACATTTATAATCGCAATGCGTATGTCAGCCCCATCGTACCCTAAATACACATTCCTCATATTATCTGGGCCATGAACCTAAACAGACTTTTCGCATCATCGCTATTTGGTTGAGCCAAGATTTTATTTAATGTGCCTACTTCAAGTCTGTTCAAACTCAAGACCCTAAACAAATCATTTCTCCCAGACTCATAACGGACACAGTCCATCAATAAGTGGTGTAAGTCTTCAACTACTCCACACTCCGTACAGTTAGGAGAGTTCGTTTTCCTCATCATGAACGCAAACTTATTGCATGGAATGTGTCCCGATCTGAGTCTATGAGCTGTAACAATTAATTTTCGGCTTAAATTACTATCTACAAACCAGGGCACACGAAAAGGCTGACCCTGCATGGTTTTATACCAGATTCCTTTGTCTAAAGAGCGCTTGTCAAAATATTCCTTCCAATCATCATAACACTTATTTTTAAATTTAGGTAAAACTTCTGAATAGTCCAAAATTATGCTAGTTCCTTTTCCATTTTTAGCTGCATATTTTGCCAGCATGTCAGCCTTTTCATTGCCCTGTAATCCAATATGCGATGGAACCCATTGCAATCTCAATGTAATACCTTTGAGCATTAATTCGTCTATTTTAGATAGAATAACATAAGCTAGCGATACACCTCTGTGGCCAGAGGCGCATCGAGCTAAATGTTGTAAGGAACTTTTGCTGTCAGTGCAAATAACAATATTTTTATGTTGACTACTGGTACAAAACGTAAGTGCTTCAGAAATTGCAATGAGCTCCAACGTCATAACGGACGCATTCTTATCTATTTTAAAACAATTACTTAGAAAATTATTTGGTTTACTAGGTACATAAAAGGCTGCTCCACGACCTTCCACACTCTTCGAACCATCTGTAAATATACTAAGCCATTCATTATACTTCAAATGCAACTCTCTTATAACTTCAAATTTTAAAAAATTACTATTATAGCTTTGTTTAGATAATTTCATTACATCTAAGTTCCATACAATTACTTCTTCAATATTAATGTTGGTCATCCATGTCCTCAGAGTAAACATCAGCAAGGGATTTGATTCTGCTATATGAACATCTTTCACTTCATTATATAAGGAAATCAGTAGAGGAATCTTTTTATTTCTCCAAAAACTATTCTGTAGAAGATCATGAAGCTCACCTAACAAATTAATGGTAATATTATTTTCTATCGATTTGGATTTTAAACAGAACTTATAACCTAAATATTTTCTACGTACATACAGTGGAGCTACACAAAGCTCACTTTCCATAACGTGGATAGGTGTAGTTTTGATAAAACCTCCTATTATTCTCAAAGCCTGGTTTTGAATTTTATTTAGCTTGTCTAGGTGACACTTTGCACTCACATCATATAAAAAGCTGCTGTAATCTATGCGACTTCTAATCAGGGCTATGTAAATATGTCTCAAATGTTTAGGGTGCAGGCCCCATGCAGTGCCAGCCAAGACTTTGAGTAAACTTAGACTCCTCTGTACTTTTTCTACTATCATATTGATATGTTTACTCCAACGCAATGATCTGTCTAGCCACACTCCCAAATACTTGTAATTATCTACTAACTGTAAACTATGTCCATTTATGTTTAAATCTATTTCTAATTTTCTAAACCCCCTGGTAAAAATACATACTTTAGACTTTCAAATCAAAAAAGATCAAAAGGGTTGATTGTCGAATAGTCTGTTAAGTTCTCCGAGGAGCTTCTTGCTGTTTCGTTAGTTTCTCTTTCTGTAACTATCTCTTCTGCTGTCTCCGTAACTATCTCTTCTGTCGTCTCTGTAACGATCTCTTCTGTCGTCTCTGTAACTATCTCTTCTGTCGTCTCTGTAACTATTTCTTCTGCTGTCTCTGTAACTATCCCTTCTGCTGTCTCTGTAACTATCTCTTCTGCCGTCTCTGTAACTATCTCTTCTGGCGTCTCTGTAACTATCTTTTCTGCTGTCTCTGTAACTATCTCTTTTGCCGTCTCTGTAAATATCTCTTCTGCCGTCTCTGGAACTATCTCTTCTGCCATCTCTGTAACTATCTCTTCTGCTGTCTCTGTAACTATCTCTTCCGCCTTCTCTGTTACCTTTTCTTGTGCCTTCTCTATTGGCTTCTCAACTGGATGTTCTATTGGATTCTGTGTAATCTTGTCAGTTGATTTGCGGCAATGAACTAAGCCGAGTGGTGTATAGAAGCTGTACGAGTTCGAAGATGCATAAGGAGTATATGACACATAATACCATGTGAATGGACTGACGTACGCAGGGTATCGATTATCATACTGATAATTAGGACTGCCATACGGAGGTACATACTGATGGGTATATCGAGGGACATACTGAGAGGTATACTGAGGGACATACTGAGAGGTATACTGAGGGACATACTGATGGGTATACCGAGGGACATACTGAGAGGTATACTGAGGTACATACTGATGGGTATACCGAGGGACATACTGAGAGGTATACTGAGGAACATACTGAGGGACAATCGGAAGGACATATGGATTGTTTGGAGTATGCTGATTGTATGGTCTATAATACCAGATGCTTGGAGCGTACGGTACGTATGGAGTACCATTATCGTACCAACAAGTATCTGTCGGTACATATATAGATTCGTACAGTGGCAAGCTTGCCGGTACTCTTGGATATGTTATATCTATTTTGCTGTATGGTTTATCATTTATCACGTTCGTTTTATGTGCATTAAATGGATATCCTACATGGAAGTAGCTGTCTTCAATACTAATGGGTTTATACCTATGACGATGTCCAAAACAATTAGTGAATCCTTTTTCAAAATAAACGTTTGATCCTGGCCAATTCCAACGCGGTGCACCTGGAATCATTAAAATACATGATTAGAAAGCTTATAGAACGCCTGTTACACATATCCAGGCAAGCAACCAAAAATAGTGTGAGGAAAAGATGAGCGCCGCATTTTATAAGCAGTGTAGCATAATTAACGTAATACCTGTAAATACGTCATAGTACTAAAGTACAATGCTACTGCTGGAGCACTAAAGTACAATGCTACTACTGAAGAACTAAAGTACAATGCTACTACTAAATAACTAAAGTACAATGCTACTACTAAATAACTAAAGTACAATGCTACTACTAAATAACTAAAGTACAATGCTACTACTAAATAACTAAAGTACAATGCTACTACTAAATAACTAAAGTACAATGCTACTACTAAATAACTAAAGTACTATGCTACTACTGAAGAACTAAAGTACAATGCTACTACTAAATAACTAAAGTACAATGCTACTACTAAATAACTAAAGTACAATGCTACTACTAAATAACTAAAGTACAATGCTACTACTAAATAACTAAAGTACAATGCTACTACTAAATAACTAAAGTACAATGCTACTACTGAAGAACTAAAGTACAATGCTACTACTAAATAACTAAAGTACAATGCTACTACTAAATAACTAAAGTACAATGCTACTACTAAATAACTAAAGTACAATGCTACTACTAAATAACTAAAGTACAATGCTACTACTAAATAACTAAAGTACAATGCTACTACTAAATAACTAAAGTACAATGCTACTACTAAATAACTAAAGTACAATGCTACTACTAAATAACTAAAGTACAATGCTACTGCTAAATAACTAAAGTACAATGCTACTACTAAATAACTAAAGTACAATGCTACTACTGAAGAACTAAAGTACAATGCTACTACTAAATAACTAAAGTACAATGCTACTACTAAATAACTAAAGTACAATGCTACTACTAAATAACTAAAGTACAATGCTACTACTAAATAACTAAAGTACAATGCTACTACTAAATAACTAAAGTACAATGCTACTACTAAATAACTAAAGTACAATGCTACTACTAAATAACTAAAGTACAATGCTACTACTAAATAACTAAAGTACAATGCTACTACTGAAGAACTAAAGTACAATGCTACTACTAAATAACTAAAGTACAATGCTACTACTGAAGAACTAAAGTACAATGCTACTACTAAATAACTAAAGTACAATGCTACTACTAAATAACTAAAGTACAATGCTACTACTAAATAACTAAAGTACAATGCTACTACTAAATAACTAAAGTACAATGCTACTACTAAATAACTAAAGTACAATGCTACTACTAAATAACTAAAGTACAATGCTACTACTAAATAACTAAAGTACAATGCTACTACTAAATAACTAAAGTACAATGCTACTACTGAAGAACTAAAGTACAATGCTACTACTAAATAACTAAAGTACAATGCTACTACTAAATAACTAAAGTACAATGCTACTACTAAATAACTAAAGTACAATGCTACTACTAAATAACTAAAGTACAATGCTACTACTAAATAACTAAAGTACAATGCTACTACTAAATAACTAAAGTACAATGCTACTACTAAATAACTAAAGTACAATGCTACTACTAAATAACTAAAGTACAATGGCACCAATACTGAAATCGCATAAAAAGACTGCATTAGGTGCGGTTCATCATCATATCAGCCGAAACACATCCACTGCTGGACATAGGCCCCCAGGAATCACCACAACAACCAGTCCTGTCCGTTTCGCATCCAAAAAAAATCATCAAATGACTCCTTCCGCCCTGAGCGGAGCAGAAGAAAGATTGTAACTCTTACTGACTAAAACCAATCCGTGATCGTCCTAACCCTTTGCGTTCCAGGGCTTCGGTGACTCTTTCGAATAAATTCCGCAACCCTCGCAGGCCCTAAACGGTTACTTACATTTGTATTCTTCCAAAGCCAGTAGAAGCAGGAAAACGCAGCCCTGTAAATAATCCTGATTTTAATTAAATGTGCAAGACAGCCACTGAGTGCCAATCCTACTTTTTTTAAGCAGCGTTGAAATTCAATCAATCTGTTAAAAACCGGCCATGTGTGAGTCGGAGTCTAACGCGAAGGGTTCCGTACCATGAACCAAAAAAAACACGTTTCTTGTATGGAGCTCCTTTAAAATTGCTAATTACAACACTATTTTTTAATTAGTACAAAAAAAAATGGGGCTGTTCCCGTACCCATTATTGATCATAATTTTGCAGTCAAAAGTAAAAAAAAACGAAATCCCAAAATTGTTTAATTTGATTTATTTTTACTTGAGTATCTTAAATGATTTCTTAAAAATTACTTAATTGTAAAAAGTTGATAATTTTGTTGGTCCTAAGCCCAATTAAAGTGCGAAAGAAAAGTTTGGATTGCTTATTTTTTCGTTTACCATAAATTGAGTGACATTTTGGGATATAAACAAACGTTAATAACTTTGCTGTTTATGAATATTATTTATTGAGACTTTACATATATAATAACAAGACCTTTTCTAATAAGCCCTTTAATTATTTGTACTAATTAAAAATTAGTGGTGTATTATTATTAGTTGACAAAGCGGCAATAGAAATACACACTCATTGAAAACTTTGTCTTCCTATTACGGTTTTTGAGATACAGCCCGCTGACCGACAGACAGTTGTATCAATAGTTTAGAAAACAACTAATAATTCTATTATAATTTAATTAAATATTGGCCACGCACTTCTGGAAAAACCTCTATCGACATTTCGGACACTCAAACACATGGGACCTTGTTTGAATAGGAGCCTCTGCACTAATTTCCGGTAATAGTGCAGTCAACAAGTGCTTTTTTGTTCAACTTTTTACTAGGCTCGGAAAAATATGAATGAGGCATCATTCGATTCGGAAGAGCATGCAGATGATGTTGTAAAAAATAAAGTAAATTGCAAAAGTTATAAACATTTTACTGAAAAAAGGAAGAGTGGTTTAATTTTTGCGAATATATCAAAATCGAAGTAAGGCTATGAAATCTAAAAGATTAATAAAACTTTTTACAAAAAATACAACCAACTTCCGTAAAAAAAACACTACAAAGTAAAAAATAACTTTATTTTCGGAAGTCGGTGTTTTTGTTAGTTTCTTCGTATAAAACACCGACTTCCGAAATTAAAGTTATTTTTTACTTTGTAGTGTTTTTTTTTTGGAAGTCAGTTGTATTTTTTTATTAAACTTTTGTATTTTTCACTTTTTAGTGGTATAACACCTAACAACACCGCTGCAAAATCGCAGAAAAGCAAAATACGCAATTTCGATTACTTAGATGACAAAACTATCATCCAAGTAGACGAATTCCAGCTATTTCGATTTTAAATCCAAAGTTCGTAACCGATTTTCATAAAATTTAAATGGGACCAATCTGCAAGTATATCCTTTCAGATAAAACAAGAATTTTTCAAATGGGTTCATTATTGTCGGAGTTATGAGGTAACAAACATAAAAAAACATATAACCGAATTGATAACCTCCTCCTTTTTGGGAAGTCGGTTAAAAAAAGAGTACGAAATTTCCTAAAAAAATTCTTCTTTTTCGGAACTGTCGGACCAATATTTATAACTTCCCCAGAGGGGTGAAAATACCAACGAAAACGGGTAACGGGTAACAAAAAAGCAATTGGTGACTACATTATTTGTAAAATATGAGAAAAACAATGTAGGTAAACTCACTTACCAATAACTTCATAGTTGCTAAAATGTTAAAACACAGAGATTATTACAACACTTGGTATCTAATCAAATACACGTTCTCATACTGAATGGTCACAGATTTTTGCAAACATTTTTATAAGTAAGAAATCGTTATCACAGTTCCTGACCTGTGAACTCGTAAAAAACATACTTAGATCCATATTTACTTACCAAAGACAATTACCTAACATCAATTTTATTTTTAGAGATCCGTACCTAAAGCAAAAATACCAGTCTAGAGCGTCGGACTCGCGCACCGACGGTTCCGTACCATTTTATAAAACATGAAATGTTTTCAAATTTTCATCAGCGAGACCTTTAGATTTTCGTCAAAAATTTTACACTGCGCTGTTTTATCGATGACTTCTGAAAAAGTGTGCTATTTAGAGACAAGATTTTATTTTTCCAGTAATTTTTAAATTAACTTCTATCACAGAATAATTTTAGATTTTTCTCTAAGCAAACTTCGGAGAAAAGGGGGGTAACGGTCAAAATATTAAAATATTCCGACAAAAGACTAACCAAAAAAAATGAAAAAATGATTGAGAATGTGCAAATAGCGTTCTTTCGTATGATGTCCCACATACCCTAGTAGCCTCACTTCGAATTTTTAAGAACTGCTTTCTGTAGTTGTTGCAAAACAAAAAATATTTCTTATTCGCAAAACAGTTGGAAAAACGTCATCTTAAACTATTCCAAATTTAAGTTGACAGCACTAGTAGTTCTTGAGAAATCCAGCTGTGTCATACGGACTTACTTAGTCACACCATAAGCATTCCTATTTACGATTTTGATACGGAACCCTAAAAACGGAACCTTTATAGGATCCCTTCGTTTTCCAGCTGTCCATTTGTCTGTCAAGAACCTTTTTGTAAAAACGCGTGTAAGCATCAAGTACTCGTATGTAGGTCTTCGGTCCTTTGAATCTCTAAAACATCAAGCTTCTATGTAAGTCATTAATACAATAAAATAATACGGCAATTTCGGCAACTTCGGCTGTAGTTTCGGATTATCTGAAGCCACAAAGTCTGACACTAGCCTTGCCAAGGAGTAGGTACCGTGTTACCCAGTTAGTGGGTTGTAGAGGTCTGGCAGGCAGTGACTCCACGTAAAATACTGGTATTCAGCTGAATCCGGTTTGACTGGAAGCCGACCACAGAGTAGTTGGGAAAACGCTAGAAAGATGATTGTGACACTAAGAGTCGTGTTCAGCAAGCTCTCACAGAAGTACAGAACAAGTAAAGGAAAAAGTCCGAATACTTGTTATTTTGCGAATCCAAGAATACGTTGAAATTGCAAAACAGGAGAACATTTTTTTCTACTATTAAATTAAGTTGGTCCATCGATTCTACATATCTTTTCGTAAGAGAAAAGTTCGATCCTTTAATACTTTATCGACATCAGTAAGTAACGTACCTATGCATAAAAAAACGAATATTTACTCCCGAAATCGATGAACTATCTCCATACCAGTCTACACGGAACCTCGGCACGCGTTACGGCGAGTCACTTATCAGATTTAGGGTTCCGTACCTGAAAAGGAAAAAACCGAACCCATTTAGGACCACTTTGCTGTCCGTCCGTCCGTCTGTCTATCAAGACCTTTTATCTCGGGAACGGCTGGAAGTATCGCGGTGAAATTAAAACTATATTCTCAGGTTAACAGTACCTTGAAGCTGTGAAAAAATCAAACTTCTAAGTTAACGTAAAAAAGATACGGCCGTTTATTCAAAAAACGTATATTTCGACACTCCCAAGGGAATCAAAATTGATAGTTGACCTCGAACTATGATATTTGGCAAGTACCGTCTTAGGGAAAAATCCGAAAACTATTCATTTGTTATTATAAAATCATTAAAAAATATAGTCTTCATTTGAAGTAATATATACCAGCTCTGAACGGAACCAGCCTCGGTGGGCGAGTCCGACTCGCACTTGGCCGGGTTTATTTTACTAATGTCGTGTTTTTAATGAATTTTTTTAATGATAACAATTGATATCTGTTTAGAAAAACAACTTAATTAATTGTTAATCGCATTAGTCACACCACAGGTCAACAACGGGGATTTCGGTAAGCTCCAGTTTAGCTCAAGTTGATCGTTTTATTTTGCTAGTAATATATCCATAAACCTGGATTTAATCTGAGTTGATGTTGCAAACTTCGGGGATAGTAAATAGTTATTTGTAAGTACGGATTTTTTATGACTATAAATGATAAAAATTCGGCCGAGTTGAGTCCGACTCTCTCACGATGGATTCCACACAATAAACCGAAAAAGAACACTTTTCTTATATAGTAGCCCCCCTTTAACTTTTAATTTTATTATTTCTTGATATAGCGGCAATAAAAATACACAAACGTACACTAAGAAAATTTGAACTGTCCAGCTATTACGATTCTTGAGATACAACCCACTGACAGACAGAAAGCCGGACGGACGAACAGCAGAGGCTTATAGTAGTCCCGTCGGGTAAGGAACCCTAATGAAAATTTTGTTTTTCCAAAGTGCAAACGAAACCCTTTTATGAGCATTTTTAACCGACTTCCAAAAAAGGAGGAGGTTCTCAATTCGGCGGTATTTTTTTTTATGTACGTGTAAGTACACCGATTACTCCAGGGCTTCAGATCCGATTTGTGTAATTCTTTTTTGATACTTGCCATTTAGTACTATCAAAATTTGATTCAGTTTAGATCAGTAGTTTTTATTTTATGAGCATTTTTGCTTATTTTAATTTCATCATTTTCAATTAAAAGTGAACAATTAAAAACTTTTTACAAAAAAATATAACCGACTTCCAAAAAAAACACTACAAATTATAAAATAACATTAATTTCGGAAGTCGGTGTTATTTTAACTTTGGTAACCCTCATGGTTGCTTCCGCATTTCGTCACGCTTCCCTGGCCAGGTATTGAGATCCTGGATTCATGTGGATGCATGTGCACCTTTGACTTTTCAGGCAATAGATTCCTCAAGTCCGCAAATGATGGTGGCCGGAGATAACTTAACTGACCTTGTTGCCTACTTTGTTCCAACACGTCATTTCGGCTGCATTTCCAATAAAATAGATAATTATTTAAAAATTAATAGTAGTTCTCCGGTATTGGTCGCAGGGTCTAAGTTACAAATATACCGGCGCGGTCAGGGCTCCAGAGAAAGGAACTTTGTAACAAAACAACCCGAATCGAGGAATACCACTTTCTTTATCAACTCGCTGACTGCACTGATTGAAGAGTCCTCATCCCACATGTCGACAACCATGCGAGCCAAGCCAAGATACTTGATCTGCTGATATGTTACGGCTTTCACGGGGCCCTCGTCATGCGGGACGGTTATGTCTAAAATCATTGACCGTCTCTCAATTCGATCTACCACTATTATATCAGTCCTATTGGCCACAATAGTCCCTAAATAAGCATCTGTGGCTAACAAACAGAAAGATTAAATAGATGATTTAGGGGTTTTTTATTCTAACTCTCACTTGTCAAACTCTTCCTGATCTCAGACTTATGGAGTTTGAGACATTGTGTTGTCAAAATCTGTAACCGGGGACATGAATAGGGGGTCTGCAGACGGTGAGCGTTGGCGCGGCCATCTGATACGAATAAGAATCAAGCCAGGTCAACGACGCACAGTGGATCGTCGCCATACAAGCAAAGGGACATAGGCAACTTAAATATACATGTGTAGGTAATCATCTGCTTAGCCTTTTCCTAACTTCATTGGGGTTTGCTTCCAGACAAACCGGATTTAGCTGCATACCAGTGTTTCACGTGGAGCGCCGGCCTACCGGACCCCCACAACCCATTAACTGGGTAACACGGTACTTATTGGTAAGACTGGAGTCAGATTTACTGGCTTCTGACAATCCGTAACGACTGCCAAAGATCCACAAATGACAGCCGGGACTTGCTTTCCGAGGCACGGAGGAAACTCGGTATGTTAACATGATCACCCATAGACCAACCTTGGCAAGACTCAAGAGTTGCTTAACCGCAAAGATCGACCTGTGTGGCTGTTATTATTTAGCCACAAGCTCCTCCTACTTAAATATACATGTGTAAGTTTTTGGAAAACAAATCATTCCATCGTATACGTCTACTTATAAGCTGTGAAAAACATACTCGTAGAAGCATTTTCTTATTGGTATCTTATATTGAGAGCTGTGGCACCTGGCTGTTTTTATTTTGGATGGGAAATGGCATAAAAAATAGAGTCCCTTCGTGTTTCGAATTGATTTTTTTATATGGTAACTAGCTGTGCCCTGCGGCTTCGCTCCCGTCAATTGCATTTTTTTTTTGCGTTTAAACCTTCACTGTATTATGACGAACTAAACAAAAAAAGAATTATCTACCGAAATCGGCCCAGCCGTTCTCGAGTTTTAGCGAGACTAACGAACAGCAATTCATTTTTATATATAAGACTAGCTGTGCCCCGCGGCTTCGCTCCCGTCAGCTACCCATTTTTTTTGCTTTTAAACCTTCCCTGTATTCTGGCGAACTAAACAAAAAAGAATTACCGAAATCGGCCCTGCCATTCTCGAGTTTTAGCGAGACTAACGAACAGCAATTCATTTTTATATAATATAAAGAATAAAACATATATTTGCTACATTTTCTCCAAACAAACATGGTGCGCCACTCACACCCCTTATGAGGTACAAGTGTTGACCGATTTTTTCCTTATTATCTACAAATTGATTCATAAGTTATTATTTCGACATATTTTATCTCCGAATCCCACTTCACAAATGATGATTTGATTTCCCATCCCTAAAAATGGGGTAAGAATAGAAATTAAAATTACAGCGACGGTTGTAATCTTTTATTATTGAAAAATACAAATAAAATCAGTTCAATATTTTTACCACTGAAAAGGGATTTTCTGTCGCCAATTCTGATAGGTTTTCAGCGGGCCAGTCATCGAATGGGCTGATTGTCGAATAGTCTGACAAGATCTCCGACGAACTCTTTACAGAGTTAGGTGAAGGTTTGTTGAAGAAATCTTCTGGGTGGTTTTTCGAAGTGTTTTCTACAGGCTTGGGCTCTAAGGGCTTCTCATCGGTCACGTCCTGAAGTTCGCCTTCTGGCATCTTTACAGGATTGGTCGTGGTCACTTCCAATGTTGGCTTTACCGTTGACTCCTCAACAGGCTTGTCTGTTGCCTTCTTTATTGTGATATACTGAGGCTTATCTTCAGGCATTACAGGATTGGTTGCGGTCACGGCTAGTGCTGGCTTTACTGTTGATTTCTCAACTGGTTTTTCGGTTGCCTTCTTTATTGTACTATTAAGAAGCATCTGCATACCACTAGCCAGAAGCTTATTTTCAGGCATCTTTACAGAATTGGCCGCAGGCACGCTTACGGCCAGAGTTGGCTGTACCGTTGACTTCTCAACTGGATCTTCAACAAGATTGTCAGCTGGCTTATTTAGTAGTATATCTAAAGGCTTCTCTGTAGATTGAGCTACAAGTTCTACTGTAGGTTTATTTTCAAGCCTTGTTGTGTTCTCTACTAGCTTATATATCGGCGTCACTGCGGTCAAGGGCTTGTTTTCGGTGTTGTACATAGGCGGAGCGTTTGTGATATAATCCCTCGGACCGTACCAGGGATTGTACCTGGAGAAGGCACTGGAGCTGTGTCGGGAACCAAACCCGGAACAGTGCCGAGAACTGTACCTGGGACCGTGCCATGTACAGTGACGGGAATCACGCCACGGATGGTACGTATAGTGGCGCGACTGGTACCCATGTCCATGTCTGCTATATAAGCCAGGCGATCTGTAAGGTGAACGATGTCTTGGCGATCCATAATGATGACCATGATGATGCCTATGTCGGCTCCTTGTTCTAGTGTATGGTGCACCTGAAATCAATTAAGATATAAAAAAAATCAGAAAATTTGACGTGATTTAACAGAGGGACAATTATCCTGTATTATAGGTAGAATGTTTGCATTCGCAACTCTGACAAAAGTGCCAGTTATACTAATTTCCACATTCGCATCTCAATCGCAATCTGTCAAAAATATATGAAAATTAAGGCCTTTTTGACAGTTTGCGATTGATATGCGAATGCGAAAGTTGATTAAAAATCAGTAGAATGGCCCTACAGTATGTCAAAAATGCTTAAAGTATCTTATTTTACATCTTTGTCAGATGGCAACTGCTATGCGAATCAGCTTTCAGACTAAGTATGGGAACGACTAATAAAAACCCACATCTCTTTAAAGTCAGAGTAAACAGGCTCCTTCTGTGTAAGCTCGCTCCATCGTAGACTTTGTTAATATTCTCAAAGAAAACAGTCGACAGACAAAAACAGAATTAAAGGATATTAGTAACAAAGAGACAATTTCGGTGAAAAGATGTGTCATTTTGAGACCCTCATCAAACCTATCACTGATAGGTTTGATCAGCAATCACTTTCAGGAGACTCAATTTCAATTTATTTATTGTGACCTGTGACAAACAATAAATAAATTGAAATTGAGTTTGTAAGTTTTTACCATAATAGTTTATCGATCGCTGTAACATACCCATAGGGCGTACAATGTCTAACATTTTCGTTTGGAATCTATTTTATCATTACACTATAATTAATTCACATGAATACCCATGTCAACATACATTATATTACCGCGTATTCCCCTTAAAGATTGCCAATGAGTTAAAATTATTCTGTATACGGATATTCCAGCCCCAGCATTGTGCTGAGCGGTGTCCGATGAGTTTTGCACAGATGTCTCTTTTATGGAGCATGCGTCATTCTTGGAACTCTCTAAACTTTTGTTCTTTCTTTATTTAATTTTCTATTTATTGCTTTGCAAAAAATCTGCAGAAACATAAAAAATATATACTTACAGTTGTATTCTTCTAAAAGCACTACGATCAGGAACAAACATACCTGATACAAACAAAATAAATCTGTTAGTAAGTAATATATTAGTAAGTAATTCACAATATAAAATTGGATAGAAAAATATTGTGGGTTTCGTGGTTTTGAATAAATGTGAAAAAATCGACAACAATTTATCCCGCGTTAGAGATGTGCCAGAATGTGTAGCGACGGATGTGTTTGTTAAAAAACCAATAGAGTCTGTAGCGATTCTTTTGTATCCTAACAAACACAGGATGCGTAGCAAGGGATACGCATCGAAGTGAGCTGTGAAACCATACAAACAAGATGGAATGACAGCTCACTTGTCGTTCACTCCACCTAAGTGAACACGGTGATATGTCAACAGCCGGCCTATTCTGTCGACATCTCACCGTGTAAACTTAAGTGGAGTGAAGGACAAGTAAGCTGTGATTTTCCACATTTTATTTGTTTGATTTGACAGCTCAGTTGTCGTTCACGTCGCCTAAGTGTTCACTTCGACATGTTTACAACTTTCGAAAAGTTTACACCTGAGATGTTGACAGATAATAGAAAAGTATAAAATCAACCGCTAGACGATTCAACCCACAGACGGTTAAGTAGCTAAGGCTTTCTAGAGTCGTTAGCTGCGAGAGGCCATAATCAAAAAAAAAAAAAAAAAAACAACCCACAGATATAGATAGACCTACATAGATAACGCAAGAGCAACTACTTCGCGTGCCGATTTTTGTACGTAAGCTACGTGCAAAAATCGTAAGTGGCCACTTTCGCGCTCAGTCTGCATCGGTGTATAGCGCTAGTCGGACGTCGGCTGGGTGAGCGCTGCACTGGTGCAAGGCCCCCGTTGGGGCGAGGTGGGCGGCGTCTTTGAATCGATTTGATTTTCCCATCACTAAATAGTGCTTGTGACGTCTTATAGTAGGTAGCCAAAAAATGGCACGCTTAGTTTTCATACAGATCGTGATACTTGCGTTATCTAGGTCTATCTATATCTGTGATTCAACCGCTAGTGCGTAGGAGGCCATAGACCGGCAGTTTAATTCGCGCTCACTTCAACTATATTTTCAGGGTGAGAGGTTTACAGAATAGCACTGCAGTTCACATCAATAGATGTCACTGTAGAGTGCACTTTTTAAAATGGCAATGCAATATAGAACTTTTTTTTATACAAAACGGGGAAACACTTGGCCCAAATCTCACCTGATGGAAAGTGATGATTAGGCCGAAGATGGAAGCGAGTTTCACCCGGAATCCACAGAGGAACTGGCTATCATACCTCTAACTGCCGGAACACAACAATGCTGTTAACATTGTTGTTATGGCGACAGACTTAGACATGATGGTGGTAGCTTGCCAGGCGAACTTAGAACAAGTCCTACCACCAACCAAACCGAGCAAAAAATTTGCAAAAATTTGCCCCCGCTGTGAATCGAACCCGGGACCTCTGGGTCTGAATCAGGTGCTATAACCACGAGACCACGGAGGCGGTTAGTGTCACCAGCCTGTTTAGCACCACCCAGGGACCACGTGTAGGGATTCGCTGAAGGGTATTCTCCTACGGACGTGGGTGACTCGGCCCCCAAAGAACTTTATTAACTGAACAAAACCGAGTTTTGGTGTGTAATGATAATGAGTAATGACCCTTGGGCGTAGCCACATAGTGTTTATGTTTTTTTGTGATGGGTTTGCTCTTGACTCTCTGTCTGTGCCAATTCTACAAATTTTCACATTCGCATCTCAATCGCAAACTGTCAAAAATGTATGAAAATTAATTAAGGCTTTTTTGACAGTTTGCGTAAAAGTTATTAGAATTGGTCTTCTGGTCTAGGTCAGAAATGACAGTTAAGGCTGTCATCCGGAATCGCATCATTGTGTTGTGTGAAGGTGACACTTTCAGATGCAGTTAATTAGCTACCCAACTCTGATATAACGTAGCCTTGACTAGATTGATTGGTGTCGCTCGCGTCTGTACCTACATACCTACTACGACACAGTAATATGAATGTAATAGGGAAATCCATGCTGAACTGGAAGAGGGCCGGCCATGTCTGCAGACGGACAGACGGTCAATGGAACAGACATGTGTTAGAGTGGAGACCGCGTATGTATGGGCTAACGTGGTGAGGGATGCCCTGCGGCAAGATGATTTAAAGAAGGTGGCTGGCAGCGGATAGATGCGAATCGCTCAGGACCGGGATGGCTGGCTCTCTTTGGGGGAGGCTTAAGTACGTTCAGCAGTGGTCGGCAATTGGCTGACATAATGATGACACAAAATAAAACACTTACGAGTAACTTCATCGTTAAAACACAAATGTAACTAAACACACTAACAGTAAGAACAAAAGATCTTTTCCGACTGAGTCACCACTGATACCCGCAATATTATATATAATTAAGATTGTGAACCTTTGAACTCGAACAAACAAAACATAAATATTATTTGCTGAACAGATAAGTTACTGTAAATTAAATATAATGTTTTTATCTTTTATTTTTACCAAGAACTTTATAAAAATATACCAAATCACTGCTTCTTTTTGGAAAATACACATTTATTTTTATTTATTTATCTGTTTATAAATGTACTTTAACAAATATTATGTAGATTCTGTTATGATGGTATTTAGGTTTTTCTGTCAAGTATTCTCCGTAGCTAGTAGATAGTATAATCAGTAACATATAACCGGTGGCATCTGTATGTATATGCGTGCTCAAGACATCTTTAAGCATGGGCTAGTACGATCTAAATAACTCTGAACACTTGTGCGAACTTAGAATCGGATTCAAATATCAGAACCTGTCGATTCTTGTTTTTACACATTGGAACAGTACCTACTTGTGCGTAAAACAATGGTCTTAGGGTCGATTTTTCAAAAGTCAGATAAATTTTATCAGAAGAGTAAAAATATGTTTTGGGAACACATTCATAGTGCGTACAGCAAGTAAGTAGAATTCCCTGCCGGAGTTATGTTTCCTGATAGCTACAACCTTTGAGTCATTAAGTCAAGAGTGAATAGGTTACTTCTAGGCAAGCGTGCTTCATCTAAGACTGCATCATCGCTTACCATCAGGTGAGATAGTGGTCAAACGCGTGCCTATCAAAAGTAAAAAAAGTTCACGTTCAAGATGGAATGACAACTGACTTGTCGTTCACTCCACCTGTACACGGTGAGATATCGACAGAATAGACAGACAGTAAGGGTTTTACATTTTACTATCAAAAGATAGTAAAACGTAAAACTCAAAATAAAATTCAAAAACCCGCGATTTCGTACGCGCATGTCCCGTTTTTTCCCGTTCCCGTAGGAATTTCGGGAAATCCTCCCGGAAGTGGAAGTGCTCCCTTACGGAGTGTAGGGAAGCTACATGCCAAATTTCAGCTTTCGACGACCAGCCGTAGTTTCGGCTGTGCGTTGTGTCCATCACTCACTCATTAACGGAAGAATTTTATATACAGTGTGACTCTTTATAAGGTGCACATATGAAAAGGAGAGAAAGTATACCTAATTTTATCGACAGAAAACGATTTAAAAAATCTATTTTTTATGAATTAAAAAAAAAAATGTTCGCAACTGTGACCCCAGTGTAATAAAACTGTGTAACTTTTCAACTACATAAATAGTCTATCGCAATGAAACTAACTCCATAATGATTAAGCCATCCCCATTAAATTCAAATACGGAAAAAATACCCTCAATTGAAAATAACATGCAAACATGCATAACATGTATTTTTGGCAAGAATTTGTATTTCGTCCATAATTTTTTACAATAATCGTAAAATTTTCGCAAAAGGACGCCCCTATTACGTAACTTTTTAACCGACTTCCCAAAAAGGAGGAGGTTCTCAATTCGGTTGTTTTTTTTTATATTTGTTACCTCATAACTCCGTCATTTATGAACCGATATGAAAACATTTTGTTTTACCTGAAAGAATATACTTGTCGATAATAACCTAACCTAACCTAACCGATTTTGATCAAACTTAAATGGGACCACCCATTTAAGTTTGATCAAAATCGGTTAGGAAGTTTGGATCGAAATAGCTGGAATTCGTTGACTTGGATGATGGTTTTCTGTCATCCAAGTTAACGAAATTGCGTATTTTGCTTTCCTGCGATTTTGCAGTGGTGTTGGAAAATAAAAAACATTTTACAAAAAAATACAAACGACTTCCAAAAAAAAAAACTACAAAGTAAAAAATAACTATAATTTCGGAAGTCGGTGTTGTTAGTTTCTTCGTATTTTGGCACCGACTTCCGAAATTATAGTTATTTTTTACTTTGTAGTGTTTTTTTTTGGAAGTCGGTTGTATTTTTTTGAAACAAGTTTTTTATTTTTCACTTTTTAGTGGTACCCCATACCTAACAACACCACTGCGAAATCGCAGAAAAGAAAATATGCAATTTCGATTACTTGGATGACATAAAACAATCATCCAAGTAGACGAATTCCAGCTATTTCGATTTAAAATCCAAAGTTCGTAACCGATTTCGATAAAATTTAAATGGGACCAACCTGCAAGTATATCCTTTCAGATAAAACAAGATTTTTTCAAATCGGTTCATAATTGTCGGAATTATGAGGTAACAAACATAAAAAAAAGTTAAAGACCCGTAATGACAGCCACAACCCATCTAGGTGTAAATTAAGTTCTCATCAATAAAAATTAGTCAAGCCCAAACACAAGGTAACTGCTGTAAATCGATGAAGAGTTCCCTCGACTGTCTTTCGGCTCCATCATCAGATCGACTCCAGACCTTCATTAAATTGTAGTGCTTTAAAATACTTAATGAAAAAATTTACAAACGCACTAGTTGCCCATAGGATTTTTGAAAGTTGCCCTCGACTTCTCTGGGATGCCATCATCAGATTCTGGTTTCCTTATCATGGGACCATTTGGGAAGTATACCCTTTCCAACAAAAAAACATTTTTAGAATCGGTTCGCAAGCGACGGAGATATGCCCGAACAAACATAAAAAAAAAGTTCGAACATCCGAATTGAGAACTTCCTCCTTTTTGAAGTCGGTTAATAATTATACAGAAGAAAAAGTCGCAAAATTATTTCACTTTAAGAAGTATTTATTAGTTTTTAGACTAGATGCTGATAATCCAGGCTGCAGCATCAGGCCAGACTTATGTCAACATTGCGTTGAACTTAAAATTTAGTCCCGTTTAAAATGAGCCCAAACACGACTACTGTGCTTCAATTTCAAGGTTTGTACTTTTTCTGATGCTCCTGGCTTCAGCATCAGGTCTCTATGTACTTCGGTGTTCCTCATTAACAGTATGTTTATCCACACATCGAGCCCTTTTCAATGAGCCTAAACACGATATATCTGCTGTTAGTTGTCGAGGAGTTAGGTACTCTGCAGCATCAGATCATGACTTGATGATCATGAGACCAAATGTGGCAAATGCCCTATCAAACATCAAAACAATTTACTAAAACAATCCTTGTCTGTTCGAGTAACTTCTTACTGTTAAGGAGTTGTACCTTCCATCATCAGCCCAGCTACCTGAGATGGTGACAACCATACGCAAATATACAAGATACTTCATAAAATATGCGAAAAATAATAAGTAAGTCTATAAAATTTGAGGGTGGCCCTCGATTTGTCTAAGATCCCATCATCAGATCCTAACTTGGTGACAGTGGGACTACCTCAGAACTGTCTACTTTCGAACAAAAAAAGAATTTTGAAAATCTGTCGACAATTGGCGGAGTATTCGATGAACTAACATACAAAAAAAAAAAAACATACAGTCACCCGAACAAGTACCTCCTCCTTTTTGTAAAGTCGGTAAAAAATACAAGCGACTTCCAAATAAAAAATAAAACACTACAAAGGAAAAAAATAACTTTAATTTCGAAAGTCGGTGTTGTTGTTTTTTTATTTAGCGGTTGTATTTTTTTGTAAAACGTTTTTTTTATTGTTATTTTAAGTTAGTCTTCATTTTATAAGCTATTTAACGAATGGTAAAAATTGCATATTTCTAACTCAAGACTCATACTGTATATTGATTAGGATTATAATAATAAATTGATGAAGACTAGGCTGTTTGGTCTATAATTATTTATGTCGGCAGTTGTTGTGGATGGCGTTGATGGCGTGGCTAAAGTTTGTAGGGAAGCTACCGGTACGAAGAAAGAACCCGTTCGGTAGGAAAGTAATAATGGTTCAGTCATGTTAGAGCTTCAGTACCTACCTACTTTCGCCGTCTTCACTACTGCAGGATTTTGTAAGCATGTCGAAGTGAAGGCACGGGTGAAGTCACTGAACAATTGGTGAAGAGATCACCAAGTGAGCTGTATCGACCAGCAGGATCAATCAATAAAACAAAGAAAGAAATGAAAATAATTTATTTTACAGAAATAAAGTGTACATTAAGCTGCTTTCAGACTACGCTTTAATTTAATAGCATATAGTATAGAGCTCATAGCAAGACAATATCGCGCACCATACATTGTTATGGACACGTTCACACGACAGACTGCACTTTGCCTCGGATTTTTGGTCTCTGGCTAAGTCGGTTGAATCGAACTTCTGCGGACCCTCACTACCACCACTGCTAAAACCCGGCGGGTCGCTGGCCCACTCTGCTGAGGAGAAAGCGAACTTGTTTGTTTCTTTGATTACGGAATCTTCACATCTGGATCCTGGTGACGCGACGCCCCCAGCTAGTCTATTCTGTAAATAACCACTTCGATATCGACTTCACCTGAGTGACTAAGCTTACAAAGTGAACTTTATTTCACACATCATAAGGTCTTATATTTGTACGAATTTGAAACTCACCTCGGATTCCGCTGTCGAGACATGACAGACGAAAATGTTGTTACAGAATAGCACTGCAGCTATCCCTGTTGGTTGCGAGTCGAGTATGTCGAACATTTGCATTCATCACAAGGATGTCCGTAGGGTACTGCGTAGCCTAGACGTGAACAAGGCTAGTGGTCCCGACGGAATACCGGCAATGGGCTTGTGTCCTGAAAAAATCTAATTAGTCCGTCAGTTAGATTATCAAAAAATATTTTACCCGTGTTTTTTCTTTTATTACGGGAACCAAAATTGACGAAATTATGACGCCGACGCTTTTAAAATTCTCAATACGTCACACCTTCGTATATTTTTTAGTGAGTCGGGACGTAATGAGCCTCCCTCCCGAATTTTGATGCGTTTTGTCTTTGTCAATATATTATTGATTTACAAAAACAAAAAATACGTGTCCATTATTTTTCAATACTCTAACTGACGGACTAAGTAGTTTTGCAATTATAGTGTTATAAAGACTTGTGCGCCTGAGTTGACTCCGATCTTGACACGCGTGTTTCGCCTTTCGTTTGGGACCGGGAAAGTGCCGAAGGTTTGCAAGCAAGCTAACGTGCAGCCCGTGCCCAAGAAGGGTAGTTGAGCTGACCCGTCAAATTCTAGACCCATCTCGGGAACGTTCATACTCTGTAAGAGTATGGAACGGGTGGTGAATCGTAAGCTACCTAGAAGCGATATCCTTAGTGACCGCCAATACGGTTTCCGCCGAAGTTGGTCAACTGGGGTGACGCCATAGAGAAGCACTTGCGGTCTCCCTTGATATATCGGTGCCCTTCGACAGGGTCTGGCACGATAGCCTTATTAAAGCTTCCTTCCTTCGCTTCGGTCTGCCCGCCGGACTGTGTGATTGGATCGCAGATTTCGGCTATGGGAAAAGCAACCAGAAGAGAAGTTTACCCCCGCAAGGGATAATGTCTGGCCGTGAACTGGTCATGATGATAAGCTTACTGGGAATTGAACATGTCTGAAACTGTACAGAAAGAAAATCGCGCACATACATAATTATGTACATGCTTACATCTAATCATACTTATTTTAGATGGATTAAATATCTGAATATAAATGACAAAACTTTACCTGACAAAGTGTATCATTTAATCCATGGCCGCGTTCTGATAAGTGCTGTTGCAGTGCAGTTGAAGTAAAGTTTTGATCAAAACAACGCTTTTCGTATTCTCTACCGCTGTCAGACACGCTCACGTTTGCGTCACGCGAGTGCAATAACGGCATTATACTGTCTTGCGCGTTTTTGGTGCGTGCTTCGGAACACAACTTGATCGGTATTCTACTATTTGTTTGACGTCCCAAAATGACAGCTTATAAAATTAAGTCTAAGTTATAAAATTATAATAACGTCAAATTCATTGAAATTTAATCGATTCTATTCGATTATTTAGTGAGTAATATTTTTTTCTCTCCACCGTTAGTAACTTTGTTGTCGTGCAGTTGACGTGCAGTTCACACGCAGTTCAAAGATTACAAGAATACCGTTTATCATTCAAACTTAAACTTAACTGCAACTGCACTAAAAGTTAGTCGGCGCGTCATAAAATTACGTGAATTAGCCTTCTGTTCATAGAAATATATTCCCTATTTTCTCTAGAAACATTTTGTTAATATTATGAGTAAGTATCTAATGTTGGTAACTTCTAAGTCATTTCGAGGGGTCAAATTAGAATAATTCATGATTGTGTTACTTGGGTCGCTTCTCACGGATGTTCGGAACCCTAACAACAATGAGAACCTAATAAGTATATTTACCAATATTTACCGTAGCAAAGTTACCAATATATATAGATGGTTTCCACAAGCAGGGAAGACCATTTACTTGTTGTTGTACAAGTGTATGATTCCTAAGTGGCATAGATACACGAAAGTTATTGCTAAAGACTGCTTTAATTAATTTATTATTGGCATTGGGCGTTCAAATAGCCTTAGAATACCTAATGTTGCGTGAGAAAGCTACGGGAAGGTCTGCCATCTACTTAGCCATGCTATGATGAGGAATCTATAGCTAGCATACATATGATAAGTATGGCTAGAATGCTTCGTTATATCATTTGATCACCACTGATCGGGCAAACAGGAAGGAACAGACCATAAATAAAATAAATATATATTCATAATTGGTGTTTGCTAACATTTAATTATAAGACAGACTTAATTGCCAATTTTTAAATATTTACATAACTTTGATCAGTCCAAAATCTCGTAAGATCTGCCGCTAACCATTTCAATGGAAGAAAGCGAAATGGATGTAGATATTATCTGTTAATTGTCTAAAAAGACAATAGGGTATGATCACTGGGTCGATTCACTGTTCTCTAGTGGTGGTAGCCCTTGCCGCCGCCGTAGCCGAGGCCGCCGAGTCCGCCGTAGCCGAGGCCGCCGAGTCCGCTGTACCCGTAGCCTCCAGCGTAGCCGAGGCCTCCGAGCCCGAGTCCGTAGCCACCGAGTCCTCCGACAGCGACGGCCGGCCCGGTGATCACTGCGCCACCGCCGACGAGTCCGCCACCGCCGCCCAGCAGGAGGGCGCCGTCTTGAGCTTGCCTGGCGACCGTGTCAGCGACGGCCTGAGCCTGGGCCGCGCTAGTGGCGACCGCGGCAGCCTGGGCACGAGCAGCGTTGGCGATACGAGCGGCCTCAACGGCGCGAGTGTTCGCAATAGCGATAGCCTGGACGCGGGCAGCGTTGGCCAAACGTTCGGCTTCCGCAGCGCGTGCTACTTCAAGAGCGCTGGCAGCACCGGCGCGTCTGGCGGCCTCCGCGGCCCTGGCGTTCTCCCAGGCGGCAGCCTGGGCGCGCTGTACGTTGGCGACACGAGCGGCGTCCAAAGCGGCGGCATTGTTGATGGCGTGCGCCTGGCCGGCGCGGGCGGCGGCCTCGGTGACGCGGGCGCCCTGGATGGCGGCGGCGGCCGTGTTGGCGATCTGAGCAGCCTGCACGGCCTGTGCGTTCTGGATGGCGCTGAGCTGAGCGGCTCCTACTGATCCGGCGTTATTAAGCGCTATGCCTGAGCCGATGCCGGGGCCAGCGATGATGCCAGCGCCGCCAGCTAGTGCCGCGCCTGCGAGTCCGGCGCCGCCGAGCCCGCCGAGCCCGCCATACCCGCCGTACCCTCCGTAGCCGCCAGCAATCACGGGACCAATGCCCGATTGCTCCGCACGTGAATCTGCTACTTTACCTGTGTTTCAGACATAACAAAGTGTCGTGTTATTAACATTTCTCAAAATAAGATTAGTTCGCAGATGAAGTCAGATAGACTTACCGTCTGCAACGACTTCGTACGCCACAGCGATAACAAAAAGAATCTGGAAGAAAACTATATTTTAGTTCTTTACTCTCATAAAATGTTAATTAAACTAAACTATTAAACAATTTACTATACAACTTATTAATAAACTTTAACGTTAATTATATTACAACCAGTGATACTACAAGATGCCTCATCTTACCGTAAGTCGAGACATTTTCGTTAATATTATTTGTATATTGCTGCTCGCTACGACACTACCAAATTGGACTGTAAACTGTAATTGTTGTGGTTTCTGCCAATTGCGTGCACTTTTATACTGCACCGAAAATTATTAACATCGAATTAACAATGCTAAATAGTTGTTCGATGCCGCCCCATTTGAATATATTAGGTACGTGAGTAAAAACTAATCGGCGAACATGTGTAGTTGGTACATGCTGTACACAATCGAAGCCAGCCGGGAGATATTAGACCATGTCGGATGCGCGCGCCGCACATCCCTTGAACACACCAAGCAAACAACACCTATTTATGCTACAATCAAAAATATTATTACTTAAGTTTCCGTCCCAAAAAGATTTCAAATAATTGACAGCGCAACGCAGATCCATGGTGTGTCCCATATTTCCGCCTATTGAAAGGCTACAGCGGCAGGTTCCGCTGACCTATTCTTAGACGGACTACATATTAGGTACATGCTAGCTTTGATTCAGTAACTAAAGCCACTTGTCTAACTCTATTTACCATTAATAGGTATCTATCTAAATAACGCAATAGGCAAATAAATATTTCAAGCTGAAATTGGTGTCATTCTAGAACACGTCTCCATTCATTACATTCCCATACATATATTCATTCAACAAACAAGTTTTACTATTGTTGGACGGCAATTGCTGAAAGCGACGTTGCTTCACCTCAGATACAGTAGAAACTAAGGATTGCGATCACATCCTTTCCTGTGTCGAATCAGAAAACATTACAATATTGTGAAACAACAATCAATTATATGAAAACCAATTAACGCGCCGACGGATCCTAGACGCATCTTCAATGCAAAAAAAAAAACTGTGTTAAAGAATATGACATGCAAATGAACATTGCGTATTCAGTTGAAGTAAAGCTGATGTAAAATTCTTGAATGATTGCGTGTTTTGGCGCCGGCAGACATATTGTTTTGACGGCGGACATCTTGATTATTTTAAAGTTGCCTGGCCTGTCTCTCAGGTAGCCCAGCCAGCAACATTTCAAACAGGAACCCACTAGGATTACATACCACTGACAATACTGACATACTGAATATGTATATAAAATGGTGTGAATAAAAATAACTGGTATGAATAAAAATCCAAGTGCCTGTAAAAAGTCAGTCGTCGGTCGCCCATCGCGTGTCATTTGTATTCCAGTTGTGTAATGCGATTTTACAGAACGGTTATTTGATAAACTGCTTGAGTGGGTAATAAATCAGTATTGATTATTAAAGATTTAGCTTTGGTATGTTCGTTTTTAACAGCTGACCTAGTTTTATCGCGAGGAACGGATATAATGTAATGGGTGCTGATAAAGGCAGTTATAAGCTGTATTTCAGCGGAAAATGTTAAGACAAATTATGATTGATGTGTTTCCAGTTGTTGACGGGAGAGGAATAACCCAATAGTTTCGTCTTTAATAGTTACAAAACAACAACTAAGGGTCGAGGAGCAATCGAAATTTTCTTACGGTCCCAAAGTACTAGGTACTCAATCATAATATATATATACTTATAGATAGAATCCACACTCCTGATCCCGACAGCCTCTCAACCCTCAAATTGGAAACGTCTTCATGCATTTTATCATGGGTCCTAAAATAGTTCCCTAGAGAACGCCCAACATTGAGTTTAATAAAAGAGTTTATCCTAGCTTTCAAAGCTAAAAAAATAGTACATAATGTTATGGCATAGGTTTGAGATAACCCAATACATACATAATATCACTAGTTAAAGTGTATTTAAAAGCATAAATCAGAGGCATCTAATCAGAGTGAATATTAATAAAAACTGACGTATGTTAAATTGTTTTTATTGTTATAGTTTCGTCGTCGTATCGTGGATTTATTCATACTGCGTAGGTCATTGGTAACTTCTTCACTTTTTCCCCCATTTAAAGGTCTCCACCAGTGGTCCGTACACTTGAGGGCTCTCGACAATCCTGGAAAAGAAATAAAATTACTCTATAGGCATGTGGACTATCTATAGTAAGAAAAGGCTATAAAGTAAAATATCAGTCTTGAATATTCAAGTGCGTAATAGCAGATGAGCTATAGCCATCAGCACTCTCGTTTTAAAGTCGCAGCACTCTCTATCACTGGCTCTAAGGTCTTTATGCTTCATCCAGCTTAAATAGAGGTACCCAGTGTTGGTTTTATAATAAATATATAGGTAGCCAGGTTGTATTAAACACTCTTGCAGGTTAGCTTTTAAAAGAACCAAAACCACAAACTCATGGGCTATCAAAGCCATACTCACTCATAGACATAGGGAGAGTTGGCAGGGCCGACGATCTCAAAGGAAGGTGCAGCTTCGTTCACGGTCCATACTGACTGGCTGAGCTGAGGAGGCGCTGGGATGTCCCAGAACTGGGGCTTGACATCCACTGTGACTGTGCTGATGGGTGGCATCTGGATTGGCACCTGGACAGTCTGGAAACGTCGATATGTGGTTAATATGGGTAACTAGTAGGATCTACTCTTTCATTTATTAAATAGTAAAAGTCTTATTGTAAGTTTTTCTATTTTCAGAATATATGTCAATGACGTATTATATATAGACACGTCATAAACCAACATCGCGGCGCTTTAAAACGGCGAAAATACTAGATAGCTACTAATACGCATGAAGAAAGGGAAAGAAAATATGTCACCGTACGGTGGGATGCCTGTTGCTAGAGGGAGATAAATATACATCTTCAGTTACGTCACAGTATAAGTAATAGTCAAATTTACATCAAAACAAACGTAGTGTCGCGCGACAGGTTGGTGCGTAACTAAGTGCGATGTGGCCAATTGGCTTCATTTCATATATCATTGGAAAATGTGCGTTTTGTTATGGGTCACACTCTTACACTAGGGTGTGAAGGGTCGTTTGACCCTACTACCCACACGATAAGAAGAAAATGTTATGGGTCCTAAAATAGTTCCCTGGGGGGCGCCGGGCGTCGTTAGGAGGTTTTTTTTCGTTTATGTGCTGTACTTTAAGATTTGACGTTAGAAGATTAGCAGCAGCTTCTTTCTGATCAACTTCTACCACTTCTGTTCTAATATGATGGCAGTTTTGGTTTGCTCCCGGTTTTGACCACTCATAAAAGCATTCAAAGGGATATTCCAAGTTCAGCAGTGGAAAATAATAGTGACTAAAGTTAGAATGGGACATCATTCTAACTTCTTCAACAAAAATCCAAAAATGTTAATAATATTATCGAGAGGTACAGTTTGTGACGTTGTAGGGGGTAATCTCTAGATCTACCGAACCGATTTCGAAAATTATTTTACCAATAGAAAGCCACGTTATTTGTGAGTGTCTTAACCTGAGAAGTACCGCCCAACAAAGTGGACACAGTCCACTACATACATATATAAATTACTTTTTACACAATATAGATAAAATATTGACGCTCTTAGCGAACTGAACGATTTCCCTCATTGGAAGTAGGTTACGCGATTTTACCTTCCTCGTATAAGCAAGTATCGGCTACTGAAATTATTATGCAAATTGTGATTAATTAATAACAAGTGTAGACGAACAGCTGTAGTCGGACGGTTCACTTTTGTCCAAATGTAAACGTTTTATGGGTCAGAGAATTGGCATACTATAATTATGATATTCATAAACTTAACTAAATATTGGTACTGTCGGTAACATGTAAACACTTACTAGGAGACAAATTTTATTCCCAGAAAAAAAAATGAATAAGTAATGGAAAAAGGGGTTGGTAATTTAAAAGTATAGTTTATGACTACCAAGAGTACAGTATCTCAAGACTTTCTCTCTAATGTAGTTATTAATTCAAGAATAATAAAAGCAAGTTTAAGCAATGCTTGCCAAGGTCGGTCTATAGATGGGTGACCATTTTATCGCGCTGGGACTCCTCCGTGTCTCGGAAAGCTCGTTAAGCTGTTGGTCCCGGCTCTCATTTGCAGATCTTTGGCAGTCGTTACGAATTGTCAGAAGTCACCGCTTGTGTCATGAAATGCAGCAGGGTGATCTCGCCAATGTACGGTGGGCGAACGAAACTTGCAAGCCCAGCGGCCGATGGGCATTGATTCGTCAGTCAATTCTCATCGGCCAATAACGTGAAGCGTCAGAGCTGTCGTCATCAAACCGACCAATGGAGAGCATGTTACTATTAGTGACTGGCACTAGGTTTTGGAAGTTAGATAGGCAGTAGTTCCAAGTAAAATACTAGTATTCTCCCGCTCTGGGCGTAGCAGAGGGGAGTGTCTCTTACTGACTAAAACCCATCCATGTGACTCTTTCGAAAAAATTCCGCAACCTTGGTAGAGTCGAAAAAAGGTTAGGCAAATGATGAAGAGTCCAGGAATACTCACTTGATCATATTCAACAACGACAGGCTCCTCCACAATCGTTTCCTCTACAACAGCATCTTGCAGCACTGGTGCCTCGATCACAATTTTGGAAGGCTCATAGACCAGGGTCGGCTTAGCTCCGAACTTTGCGGCGATCATGTTGAAACCAGCTTTCGCGATAGTGGCGCCGATGGAGATTGCGCCATTGATGACGGCTCCAGCTATTGATGTGGCTGCTGTTTTTACGGCTTCACCTGGAAAAGAAAGAAATTTTGATAAGATTTGAGAGAAATTGTTCAGCGTAACGATAATAGTGTCTTATTATAATTTCACGTTATTGTATTTACTATATCAAGAAATTAGTTGGACCGAACGCTTTTGTACGTCATGAAATTAATATTTAAAATCTAGATCAAGTCGGTGTTTGCCTTTCTTCTATTCTGAGAAGAAACACAGATACAACCTCTGAGGAAGCTATTAAGCCCAGACATTATCCCGTTTCCTGAATTAAGCATTTGAAGAAAACTTTTCATTTGAGTATTTTTCAAATTCTACTACAAGTTGAAAATCTGAGCATATTTGGTATCAAAGTAGGGTTTAACACGTTCTTGACTCCAATAACTCGATTCAGAAACCCGCCATTTTGGTCAGGTTAATCAATCATAAGAAAACTATGCAGATTCGTGTCTGAAAAAGTCTTTTGAGTACAGACCGAATTAAGTAGACCTGTCCTGTTAGTACACGCATTTGTCATAAATCGTGTAGCTCAACAAAAGTAGTTGGAAACACATTGGAGGTGTCAGTTGATTGCTAATTATGACTTACCACGCATGGCTGGCGACCGATAATCGTAAATATTATTAACACTTCCATAGAGACACATGACGAGAAGTTATAGAAGTTTAATAACTAACAGGTTCAGAGTTTAGGAATGCGTTACCTAACATGGCGATGCGGTTTTTAACACGTTAGTGCGAAGCCATGCTGAACTTACATAAATGGCCCAAATATATTTTTAATTTCAAGATACCTGCAGTCCATGCCCACTAATACTTAAATGTCTAGTAAATACAAGTCATTAGGGCCGCTACAAAGAAAGTTCAGATGGAAAAACCCAACATCATGCATGACCTCATGATATGCAGTGGCGCCTAAGATCACTTACAAAGCAATGATTTGCACCTGCGTGACTGCGAATGGCACGCAACGCCCAGTAATCAAAATAGTGCTTTGTGAGACCACTAGACCACCAAACATATGAAGGAATCGAAGATAAGATGGAGAATAATAGACACTCTTTCTAATAACGAGGTGAGATGTACAATAATATCGTTTCAATATGCACTAAGAAACCATACCTTTAAGAGCAATACTTTGGGCAGCAATAGAAGCTATTTCAGAAGCAGCCTTGGCCACAGCTTCTTTTTTAGCGACTATCGTATCAGCGTGAATGGAGACGATGTCCTGAGCTGCCTGGCTTGCCACTGCCTTAGCAGCCAGGAGGTTGAAAGACACCGCTGAAGGTATCAGGCAGGAGAAACATGCGACCTGGTGGAACAGAAGGAAGGCTATTAATAAAACGTTTTACAACGGAGTAACAAATATAAGCTAGTAGGTATGTCTTTTATTTCTGATGATATATCTCTTCACCTCGAACTCGCCGTGTATCTAACACCCGAAAATTTGCAAACGCTATTAGATTTTGAAATATCGCGTGAAATTGTAATCTTATTTTCCCCAACTAGGCACGTATAAATTGAAAATTATTGAATATAGATGGAATTTTTTAGTGTAAAAAAATTGTTTCAATCTTACGGAGATCGCAATAAATAAAGGATAGTGCCTGTTTGAAGCTATTTGTAACTTTGTCATTAAAAGGTGATTCTCTTATTAAGTTTTAATAAAAGGCTAAGAGTTTTAATTGCTCTTCAAGAAGTCCTGACATTCATTTTTCTAAAATTAATGTACAAGAATGAAATAGTCTATATAAGTAGTAACGCCTGAACTAAAACCACCTCTTATTCTAACGGAACACTTGAGTTTTTGCTCTTTTTCTTTTTCAGGCGCTCAATTACCATTTCTGGGAAATAGGACGTGCCATAAATAAGTTCTCTTACTAATTTAGGATTTGGGGGTACGAAGTTCAATATAGAATTGTAATATAATTATTTGATACTACTATATATTTGCAAATACTGTATGCACCGTGTTCCGGACGATATACATAAACTTCAACCGGATGTTCAGAACATAGAAATGAGCATTTTTCATGGACACATTAATCAATTTTTAGTTTTTGTTATTTTCATACAAATTAAATACCTTGACGTAAATCACCCGATGCTTCTTTATGCGAATTGGCAACGAAAAACAAATGAAATTCAAACAGCATATTGATAGATTTTCAACATTGGCTACATTAAGAGGAAATGTGGGCTTGTAGACTTCGTATGTAAAAAGTTATATTTCGAGGTTTGGCTCTCGCCTGTTTCCTCCTCCAATATTAAATCGATTCAATAGATATTACACAAGCTGAATAAGAAGGATATAAACTGTGCCCCTATGTTTTTCTCTATTCAATAACAGTTGCCAAACTTGTTCAGTAAGGTTCTTTTGACAGCAGTTTATTGGACAATTTTGAGCATGTTTTGAGGGTCCTAGTACTTTTACGTTTAATATATCATCAAAAAAGAAAACATAGCGACACAAAATATATTCTTCTTATTCAGTTCATGAAATATCTCTTAAATCTGTTCAATATTGAAGAAGGAAACAGGCGAGAGCCAAAGCTCGAATTATAACTATTTACATACAAAGTCGCTCCGCCCGCGTTTCCTCTTAAGATCCTTTCATACTGCACAGCTCAATTAAATGAAATTAAAAATATATTTGTAACAAAGCCTTTTTAAGTACTACTTTCTTTGTTGAATTTGATTCGTTAAAGCTATAGAAGCGTTTGATAAAGTTCATGGATATCGTCCGAAACACGGTGTGTAGTAATAGATTTATCATAGTGGTTCGCCGGGAAGAATACCCGCAGCTCAACTAACAACTTTAATTAAAAGTTTACACCAACACTAGAGATATAGACTTTTGTCTAACAAGAATAGAATTTTATAGACATTCCATAGACTTCTTACGCAACTTATATTTGTTAAAGCAAAGGTGGTGGTGCCAGGGACCATGACGTGAACAAAGAGGATATCGACATACACGTTTGGCAAAGGTGCTGTAAAAATATAGAAAATCCTCAAGAAAAATAAAACAATAATTTAATATACTTAATCGATGACAGCAAAACTTACCGATAAAATGACTAGCCTCAACTCCATCTTGAAAATTATATTTGGTGATAAATGACAAATAACTGACAGGAATATTCTTCGATGATGAGCTGCGTCCGACTGATGACCTGATTACATTCCATGGTGGTTTTATAGTAAAATAATTGCAAAATTAAGCGCATTTTGCAAATGAGTATCATTAATTAGTATCTGGTTTACATTGCCTAATTTAATTGTGATGCACTTGCAGGTATTTTAATGGTAACTTAATCTCATTAGTAAGTACTTATGATTTAACATTCCTATCATACAATCAGTATGCCCATCTATACCTATTTCTCTTCAAAATTTATAGATAGAGTTAGACCGTGAGTATACGTATAATCAAACAATGAAACTGATGCCGATCCCCAGACGTATCGTTGCATGTAAACAAATAGTATTTGAGCCAAATATACTTTCCGGAGGGACAAAACGAGTGGTCCCTGATAGACCTTTAGAAAAGCTTAAAATTAAAAAACCTAACTTCCCGCTTACAGAATAAGCAAGCTGAATTGACAATGGGCTGGTCATATTAGCCGTGTGACCGATGACCGTTAGGCGAGTTCTTGAGTGGAGACGAATCGGCAAACGTAACGTAGGACGCCCGGTTAGGCGGGTGGAGCGACAATCTTCGTAGCGTAGCTGGTGAGCTTTCGGAAATCGAGTTGAATGGCGTGCACTAGGAGAAGCCTATGTCCAACAGTGGACTGCTGTGACTGTGTGAAGATGATGCTGATAATATCACGCATTCGTCTAGATAGTAGGTGTAACCACATTTTACCAGTTTTGTTGAAGAGACCTATTTATAATAACAGAAGGCAATAGCCTATTTTCATCAACCTGACAGACTACATACTACTGCTACTAACAAATTCTAGACGGAAAACTCAATAAGATTTTAGCCAACTAGGAATACGTACCTAGACCCTCGTGCTCAGCAATAACGCTTACGAAATTTTGGGATTATTAAGAGTATCAGTACCCTTACTTACAGTCACTGTAAGTAGGTAATTTAAATAACCACAGCTATGTGCAATGATAGAAAACTAGTTTTGGCCAGCGAGTTCTCCCGTGTGAAAGTTAAAAATTAATTTCCTAAAGGATTAGGTAGACTCTCGCGATAAAAATTATGAGTTTTGTCATGTAGATCTGCCTATGTAATGTCAGTCTTCGGTTTAACTCAGAGACGCTTAGCACTAGAAATTTGGCATTTGGTAGGTATGGGTATACCTACATATTAATCACGCCCACAAAGTGGTAAATTAAAATCTTGGTAAAATACAAAAAAAAAAATGCGAACTATCACAGCTAAGTAGGCTATACAAGTTAACGAGTATAGTATATAATATAATAGAGTATATAATATAGTGAACCAACCTATAAAATGTAGGTACTTGGAGAACGAAAATTACGTATTGAAAATCTGCGCGTGATCCGACAAAAGTGCATTTGTCGGATCACGTCTGTCGCGTTGGTTTTTATTATTAGTTAAAGGTATAGAAATATGCAAACGAAGGAGATACCAAACAGATTCCACATGCATTGGAACGAAGTAACAGGAACCCACAATACCTATATCTGTTCAGGTTCAGGAAATCGAACTCAACTCTTCGGCGAAGGGTACCTTCACAATCGCGAGTTCTGCCGAAGTGAGAGTTTGTATACCTAACAAATAAAGTCAGCCACACTTCGTCCAATAGTAAAACAAGTCAGTGTGTCAGTCATGAAACACAGATATATGCTAATTGGTTCAGCAAGTATCGGCGTGGTAATACGAAGACATGGAGTTGCTGTCGGAAGTAGAATATTTTGTATTTGAAATAACACAAAACTAAGAAAAATAACTAGCTTTTTTGGATTTGGATGGTGACCGTGGATTCAATCGAGAGGCCTATTTCATGGGAACTTAGAATCTTTGCGGGTTAAAAAATTGGTAATCTATGTACTCCTCAAAAAAGCATAGGCTTTATATCAGCACTAGCACTTCGCCCGCGACTTCTTCGTTCGCACTGCCTATTCGATACAAACAAACAAAAAAAACTTTCCTCTTTACAAAATTATAGTTTAGAAAAGCTTCCAGTGATTTGCCGTTTTTCCATTTTGGGAAGCCTTTACTTGTTAGCAACTGATTCGCAAAAAATCTCTAAGTACTGAATTTGACTTAACAATTGACTGAACAGGACTCAGCGTATTATATTTATATAAAAACAGGATATACAAATAGAAAATATCTGACATGTTTCACCAGGTGCTAAACAATTCAGAGATAAGTATCGCGGTATGAAGCAATTTAAAGGCAACGAAATATGATTATAAGCAGCCAAACGGCCTCAATAATAACGAAAAATAATGAACATGAACATAACGGTAAACTTGTTACACGCTGCCAATAACCTATAATATCTACAATTAAGTATATTGTTTTTGTTCATATATCCAACATGCCTATAAAATTAAAAGGAGTTATTAGTCATCATGGAATGTTCAAGCCCGAAGGAAACTCCAATTCTCAAACCGGTAATTCATAGTAGTGCTAAACCAGTTTATTTAAATTACCCGGAAAAACGGCCATTGATTCAATACCCTTAATCGATAAACAAAAACATTAAAACATCGGCTTGGCCCTTAATTAAGAACGAATAGTTGTTCCAATGCTAACTTAGGAACAAGTCCGCCACAATATCTAAACCACTGCAACTCCTCCTTTTCCAACCACGCCAACGCCACTACTTCCAACCACTACAATTCCTTGTTTTTTGTCATCTCCTGCATGTTCCCGCTATGCGGGGTCGGCTTTCTTATTGTCTAGCATCATCCACAGACTGGCCATATTCCTTCATCTACTTCTGGACTTTTGTCATCATCAAAATAAAACAACAAAACGAAATCCTTTATTTCAAATAGACCAGTTACATACACTTTTGAATTGTCAAGGTGAGAGACCTTAAAGTCAAATAGATGAAACTAATTCTAAAGCTACAAGAGCAGCAAGTTGTTCTTCAGTAAAACACACTCACCGACCCTATCTCCAGCGTGTCAGTTGCACGTTTCAAAGAGTAGATCCTATGGAGAAGAACGGGATCCTATGGAGAATTCGTTTCTTCTGTGAAGTCATAAAGGCATTTTTTGACAATATGCAGCTTCTGCAACTATTGGGAACCAGTGTGGCGATCAACAGAGAAGTGAAGAAGCAATGACCTGATGCAGATTGCAATATGTTGCAGATACAAAAATAAACTAATTTTTAGTGTTTACAATAACATTCTATATTATTATGTCTAACTATCCCCGGCCCTTCAAATGCAGCTGCTGCTTCAGGCACTCTACATACAAATAAATGAAGCTTCAGTTCCACTAAGGTTCTATTTCAGGTCTAATATTGGCCACTGGCCACACACTTAATCTATACTCGATACCTATTATTAAGAAGAGAAAATATTTTTTTGTTTGTTTGTTTGTACCGAAGCTCCGAAACTACTGAACTGATTTTAACAATATTTTCACCAATAGAAAACTAAATAGTCAGGAAGTAACAGGTGGTCTGTCGTTGATATTGAAACAGGCCCTTAAAGCTATAGACAATACAGAATATGACCTTCATTTGTCGAAACCTGTTCAAATGTATTGTTTATCTACGGCAGTATTTTATCGTCCTCTGTCATTAACTTAAATACTTTGTCCACAAAACAATAATTCAACCCTATTCATAAAAACCATTCATGCTTAGTTTAAATATTGCTTAGTGGATTATTTATTCAAATCTATAGAAAATCAGTAGATCTTTAAACTAAGACTGTCCTCAGTCTAATTATGGACGTCATTCTTTGGTCATCTAAATATATGCGGAAGCGGAAACCTTGTACTTGGTCATGTTAATTAGTCAAAAATTTTAACTAAACTGTTATTTAGGTTAATGAAAAACATGTTCCTTTTCATGACGACACCTAAGATAATTTGAACATTCTTTCAGAAGATAATTGATTATTACAAATAACTACGAAATTACAGACGCCCTTGCTTTAATAACTCCGTCGTCGCTGCCTTGAAACCTGCTATTGTATAACAAAAGCATACAAATCACAAACCAAGCCCTTCATCATGAATGGATATGTAAATACATACGTAGGTAATTATAGTAAGTACTAGCTTTTCACGCGACCTCGCTCCCGTGGTCCATGAGGCTGCGTTTCTACAAGAGATATGAGCGAGGCAAGATACATAGATGATTTGGTATTCTATTGGTTCTGCATGCGATTTTTTTATTTGCTAAATGGAATACATAAGCTTTAGTAAACTATCATCATTTTTTTTTAAATATTGAGTTATAAAGCTTCATAGATTACAATATTAGAACGAGAAGTCCGATATGGACTTTAACGTCAAAGTCCATGACGCCTATAAAGCTGATATGTAAAACAGCGTTTTCGCGAGAGGGACGGATATATTTGTTTAAAATAATTATATCTCGTTTGTATTTAGAGCAATTTTGATTCTTTTTTCACTTTTGTATATTTGTAAGTAAACTGTATAGATAAAAACATTTTTTTCATACATATTCCCTATTCGTTACGCATCCTCACACATCTCTGGTGGAAACGCAAAACGCAAACGCTTAGCCTAGCGTTCTTTTATCCAGGATAAAAAGTGCTTACAGCAATTGTGCGGCTTCCGAAGAATTTTCTATATCGGATCAGACAAAAACAATGGAAAGTACAATTTACAACATCTTTTTTACTATAATATATTTACTGGAAAACCAAATCGTAAAAACGTTGTACCTATATTCAAACTGGACAAACAGTTTTACATCTCCAGATACTAATAATATAATGCTTAAGAGTTTGTTTGTTTGGTTGAACGCGCTAATCTCAGGAACTACTGGTTCGAACTGAAAAAATCTAGTGTTGGATAACCCATTTATCGAAGAAGGCTACAGGCTATAATATATAACATCACGCAACGACCAAAAGGAATGGAGCAACAATGAAAATTGTGATGCAGATGCGAGGCGAGTACAAAAAGATATCGACTCCATCGGCTCTGTTCTGTATGTAACCCATTTTTATGTCAATAAGTATAAATAAGAAAGTCAAGTTCAAGGCATTTTCACTACATAAGTGTTTGGATCTTTGACAGAACTTCAGTGCTGTGATGTTTACCAACTTTTGCGTAGACAATCAAAGATCAGGGAAGTAACATTGTGGTTTCTCAGACTACCTAAACATGGATAATTTTAAACGGGTTTTAATAAAGGTAAGGTTTTTCCTTATAAAGTTTTATTATTAAAATACGAAGAGGTCATAAAGTGGTAGATAGTAAAATTATGCATAACTGTTAGTACCTATTTTGCTGACAACCGTGGTCATGTAAGTTTTGTTGTGAAGTAGAAAATAATTTAGAACTTCTGTCTAGTTTATCCAAATACACGTGTTTAATAACATTGGAACAGGATGGACCATGACGTTCGCAAGATTAAGCGAGACCAGGTTTTTAAACAGACTGTTTATGTCATACTGAGTTCTTTTATGTTGTGATGCTGTAAATGGCTTGAATAAGTACCATCTTAGGAATTCCCCATTTTCACCCCAATGATCACTACTCAGGGGTCTTATTCCTCTGAATGTTATGCAGAGGAATGAAGGTTGTTTGGAGTCAAATGTAGATGGCCATATATACAAGTGCAACCTAAAATAGACAAATCGATATTGTGTTGTAACCAATGATATATAAAACTATACGTCATTGGTTGTAATATTGTGTGCAGACGGTTATCTTATCTATATCTTAAATAAAAATGAACCCTGAGAGACGTCTCGATCTCGTTTCCATCGCAAGTTTAGAATCGACTATGTGAGACTCGGCGTTACCGAGTACTATTATAGCGGTCCAGGGTGCACCAAACAGGATGTGCATTTGGAATCATAGTAAAATAGGACATTTAATGCCTGTTGGCATCACAAGATGACGAAATGAGGGTTAGACCCGTCGAAATTCGGATACCGAATGTGAGTGCGGACTTCTGTTCAGAACATAAGCCAAACGCTCGCTAGAGTGCCGCAAGTGCCCATGGACCTGTACTTTGGGGGATTTAATTAATATCACCGACGACGCTGCAATTAAAGTACCCAATTACCTACTAGACCCGCAAAATCTAAAGAGTTAAACATCGACCAGAAATGACTAAGATCGCAGAATTTACCAATTTTTTTTTTTTTCAGATCATCATTTTCACCTTGATAGTGGCCATCATTTCTGCCAGCATTGCGGACGCCAAGAAAAATAAAAAGCACACATCGAAAGCGTCAAAACGACATCTGGAATATCTAGAGAAATACCACAACAAAGCGAAAAGAAGCACTTACAGCCGAAATTGGGGAAAGTCTAATTTCGGCAACTATGGCCTTCCGCCATATTTGGTTTATAACCGAAAATTAGGAGCTTACTACCCATATTTTAAATACCCAGAAAACAGCATCAGACGAAGTATGAGCAAAACTAATTATAATTCTAGAAAATATAACTGAGGAAAAAAACTTTTAATATCTAGAAGAACATGTCATTCTGGTATTTCTTTTGACTTACTTATAAATACTTATACTACTACTACATGAAAAATAAATCGTTCTTCTAGTGTCTAAGTAAACAAATAATTCTTAACTTTTGAAAGTAGGTTTTACGTTTGTTCTTTGAATTTTAGATATTGCAATACGTATACTGCAATGTCTAAAGTTATCTTTATTTTAGCTGTTGATGAATTTCCTGTAAGGTAGGCTTCTTCTAGGTTTAAAGAAGTGGTCTGTAGATATAGCGATATGACAATGACTGAGTATGATATGTTTTAAATAGTAAAATCTTTGGACCTTAACTTATTACGATAATAATTTAAAATATTTTTGGAAAATGTGCCCCTACATCACAATAAACACGACTTCGAAAAGAACTTCTGTTTTATTTGTTCATTGCGACCCAACTAACAGAGCTGCTAAGCTGATGATATTTTCATAAATGTTTGCCTGAATAAAACATGTTCAAAACAGGTTATCGGGTAAGTAGAAAAATTAAGGTACCTATAGGATGAACTCAATCTTCACGTTTTTGCGAGAAGTTCTGTTGTGCGCCTTCGTAGTCCAAGTTTAGTCCACCCCATAGTTGCATAGTTGGATAGGTATCGGGGGCGGCGACCTCACGCGTCCGGCCCTGGTTCAATCCATGGTCCGGAGCGAGGAGGCAAGGGTAGCAGTCACCTCCTTCTGTGAAGCAGTAGGTAATGGAAGTGAAGGGCCGCGTCTAGCAGAGTCAAATCTCACGCCCCAGCCGCCGCAACAGGAGTCGCCCCTGGAGTCGGAGACGCGGGGCGATTCCCAGCCACCGTAGGCGCGTGTCTGCGGACAGCGAACAATGTGTGGCTCGCCGTCCAAAAGGACTAGCCGTTCGATTCTGTAAATATGTCGAAGTGAAGGCTTGGGTGAAGTGATCACGAAGTCAGCTGCCAATCCAAGTAATCAAGATGGAATGACAGCTCACTTCGTGATTCACCAAGTTTTCAATTCGACATGTATACAGAATAAATTGGCTGGTCCGGGTCGAAGGCGCGTTTCATTCCACACACACCGCGGAAGAGATGCCAGCATAGTACCTAGATTGGTCCCGCTAGAGGTAGTGCCTGCCAGGAATGCCAAATTTGTTCGAAAGAGTCACCGCAGCCCTGGAACGCAAAGGGCATTTAGGAGGAACACGGATGGGTTTTAGTCAACAAGAGTCAGACAATCCCTTCCGCTCCACCCAAGACGGAAACGAGTGTTAGACTCTTCAGTTTTTGTGGAGGATAGAAGGACGGTAAATCATCAAATGACTCAACTCGTTTGCGTGGAGTCATTTGACGATTACCCATCCTGAAAAAACTTACTTTGCTTCGGGATTGTCATAAACATCACCATATCTCCATCATTATTCAATAACTTTTAAAACTTATAGGAGTTCAATTTTGTTTCTTCGGAGGACAGGTCTTCAGGTCTAGAGGTAATGCCTGTATTAATATTACGCACGTTGATTTGTTCCTCATGATCTCTAGGTTACAGCTTAGTGGTAGTATTTTTTTTACCTTTCTGACTTAAAACAAACAGTCCATACGTTCAAAAGTTCTTACCTTTAGCTGCTGTTTCGGGCTGCATTGTGTTGAAATCTGGTTAAGCAATGATCACAACTTCTTTTAGATCGTTTACCTACTTGAAGATGATATTATAGTCAAGTACTAAAGCCTTTAAATAAACACAGAAAACGGAAATATTGCACAATATCAGTTCAAAACAAACGGTTTTCAATAATTTTTATGACTTGTCATATTATGTCCTTCTATCAGTGTCAGATCACTATCTGACGTTCTAAAATGATACGATGCGTTCCACTAAATTACGTTTAATTTTATATACTACACTCTGATTTCATATTCTCTAAGGGCTCGTACACAAAACTGCGATGCGACGTCGCATCGCAAAAATGTGCGAGCTCCTTCTACGTTAATGTGCGAGCTCCCTCTCGTTTTTTCTGCGTTGCGAATTCGCATCGCATCGCATCGCAGTTTTGTGTACGAGCCCTTAAGCCCGCTTGTACAAACCACAGTTAGTTGCTAACTCAAGATTAAAAAAATAATAAGTACTTCATACATAATTGCATCCCCGGGTTAGCATTGAACGATAACTAGACGTTTGCAAGCGAGCCTTGATTACTATTATTTTAGATAGATATTAGTTTTTAAAATCTAATTTTAATAAGTTCAAGTACCTAAATATAAAATATTGGCTCGTTTTCTGATCATTTTACAAAACTATTAGGTTAGGTCAGTTCACGGGTTTAAAAACGGACAAAAAACCAGCATTTCTGATTTATCTAATAAGTACAGAACATAACCTTCCCTTCCCATCTACCCATCTTGGCTATTTTTTAGAAATAAACACCATGAATCTACAAGTAAAAACCAACGCAAACAGAATCGCAAAAATCAGCGGATCTAAAAAGGCCACTTTATTGGAATCATAATATTAACTGCGTACAATTAATATCACTTGTCCCAAAAACTATTTCACCAGTAGATACTCTCAATAACAAGGAACTTGAAAATACGGACATGCTGTCATTCATGGAGCAGTTCCATCAAAGTTCTTTATCAGAACTTCACCAAATGGAATCCCTCGGAAAAATATACTTCGGGAAAAAAACCTAAAACTTGGGTTAGAGTTGGCTAAGAAAGATAACGCAGTAAAGATTTACAAATAAAAATCTCTCGAATAGAGAACTTCTTTATTGTGAAGTCGGCTAAAAAGTAAGTTATCATAATCAGTTAAGTGGTTACATATTATGCCACAAGATCATTAAAGACGTCATACGCAGTCAAACCGATGTGATTTGGTTTTAAAATGTTTGAATTCTTATTAGAAACCTTGATTCCAAGTAACTTAAATAAAGCTATAATTAAGGTCAGATTAGTTTGATAATCATAATGTTGACAAAAAGGTACGACGAAAAGACTTATTTATATATATATTTTTTTAGTTGCTTCAAGTCAAAGTTTCTTTTTAAACGACTTCTAAAAAGGAGGAGGTTCTCAATTCGTTTGATTTTTTATTTATTTTATTTCCAGCTAATAGGTATTTAGTTTGAACGTAACACGAGCAGTGTACATTCCACTCACGTCTGTATCTTCGCAAGTGTGTTGAATTAATTATTAGGTATATTAATTTAGACGAAACATTAATTTAACCTGAATTGACTGCTATACAATGTTTCATCTAAAAAAGAACTAGATGATGCCTTTGCACTTTTTACCTTATAATTGAAATACATAAAAGAAATACAAAACTGCTGCATGTGTAGTTTATTGACCCATAAACAGGCTTGCGCGGAATGCCTTCATTAATGGAACTAGTTTTACTAGTAAGAATATTGTACAACTAGTCGCATAGCAACTTACGTACTACACGCAAAAAATATAGAAATAGGAAAGTATCTGTTTGTAATATCAAAATAACAGGGTCCGAAGCTGTTGTTCCACTCCACCGCAATGGGCAATAACATTGTACTGAATTTTATTATAACCCGCCGGTCAATATTGTGATTTGAATTTGGAACCCTGTTTTTACTGCGCTCGCTGCACCTAGCAGGCGGTGGCCGACGGGAGCCGCTCAGGGGTTAGAATGACGTACTTTTGGATTGCATGGCAAATAATTTCACGTTTTCGAGCAGATAATATTTTTTTTCTCATTTTCTTCTGTCTGTTTGTTCCGGATAATCTCTGAAAGTGCTGGAGTAATTTTGACGAGACTTTCACGGGCAGATAGGTGATATTATAAGATGTAACATATTTCATAACCCATTTCCAGGTGTGTGAAGCCACGGTCAGAAGCTAGTTAATAATAAACAAGTTATCCAGGCAAGCGTGTTTTGTATTTCCTTTTCTCCCGGGTTTTACCCCTGGGATGTACTTAGTCTTTAAATCTTTATAATGTACGATGTTGATCTCTCCTTATGAGAATGGTTTGAAGGACCTGAGCAATAGGTAAATGTGTTCGATGCAGCCATAGATTGCAGCACAACTCTGATCGGGCTCTAAATGTGGTAAGTGGAACCTCAGGTCCCACAGACCCTTAAAGAAACAGCTAAGAAAAGGGCAGCTAAGAACTTAGCTGCTGGGCTTCAGAAAAGAAGTCGCACTGCTGTAAACATGTCAAAATTGACACTCATGTGAAGTGAACGACAAGTGAGCAGTTAAACCATACAAACAAGATGGCATGACAGCTCACTTGTCGTTCACTTCACCTAAGTGATCACGGTGAGATGTCGACAGAATCACACTGCAGAATCGTTCTGTAGAATCGCATTACGATTAGTCTAACAAACAAACATAGGTACTCATTGTCACATCACTTTGGATTGCAGTTATAAAAGTCCCTGTTTAAATAGTAAAAAAATACAGGTAAATTACTTACATCTATTTTAGTTTTTAGGATCCCACATAAAACCTGTTAGAGAAGCATCATGCATGCATGCCTTACGTTTTTAGGGTTCTGTACGAAATTCCATTTCGAATGAAAAAAGGAATCCTTATGGTCACGCCTTTGTCTAATCATCATCATCATCTCAATACCTATATCCCTAACTATATATTAGAAAGAAATGGTAGATCAAACGATTGGGTAGTACGGTAGATGTTGTGCGGAACCCAAGGCTTATAGTGGTAGTTAGTAATCGATATCAACCCAGTAAGAAAAAGAGTGGGTTCATGTTTTGTTGATTTATTTACCACAACACAAGAGATGTCCGACGAACCCGAACAACCTGTATTTCTGCTACACATGACATGTATTATTATTTTTAAACATATATTAAAATAATATAACCGTGTTGTTGTCTATCTTATGTTACAGTGTAACCAATAATGAGGGGATTTTATCAAATACCGACACCGCGTGATTCTTGTGCAGATGAAATTGACATTATGGTCCAACTAGTCAAAACAAGTCAAAATTATCAGATTGGGAAGGGACCCCCAAAATTCGAATGTGAGACACGTCCGACAATTAGGGTTCCGTACCAAAATGGTAAAAAGGAATCCTTATGGTGTGACTAAGTCTGTCCGTCTGTCACAGCTGGATATCTCAAAAAAATACCTACTAAGAAGAACAATTTCGAATAAGTATTGATAGATCTAGGGCCATACTAGGACAACTTAAAAGATTACGAAGACCATACGCACCTACCTCACAGTAGCCGTTTGTCCGAAAGTCTGATTTTAAAAGCATCAACAACATTCTACTGTCCACAAGGTAATTTTATGTTCTATACCTACGTACGTACGGATCCAGCTGACGGAGCGGTTTGTACCTCGTTCGCATGAACCCTAAACTTGTATATATAAGAGATGTTCATCTCACGATGGACATAGTCAGTGTTTTAGCTTGTGTGGAACATATTGTGATACACTTTTTTAAATAATATGGCTAAGTTTGCGGTGAGTATTTTTTGACTGAAATACTTAGAACATATTTAAGTGATGTGGTCTAATATTAATGGAGAATGTCGTCTATATATTATTTTGATTTAATTTGGAGTGATTTTTAACAGCGACAATTTACAATATTAGTCTACAGCTCTTGCTAGGCTTTAACTTTTTCCTCAGTGATCGTAACCCCATTATTATGCCTTTATTTTTTGCAAAGCTAGGCTTGCCTTACCGCATCTAAGGTATAGAAATGTGAATTTGCACTTAGCCATTTCGTGTATTTTACCCACGGGAGTGAGCGGAGACTATAGAACAGGGATGGCGAACCTTTGGCACGCGTGCCGGTGGTGGCACGCAGTAAAATAATGTACGAGTACTTAGCATCCGTGTAATTTGTAATAGAAAAAAAAACCCCAAATTTTCCTTTTATTGAACTATGATATCGACTTCATTATGAATTTCAAGTTTCTAATAAGATATAGAGTTTAATTTAATTTAATTAATAGAACGTCACAAGTGATGTCAGTAAGCTACGAGCTACGATCCCGCTTTGTGCGTATGAAAGAACAATTGTGGGTATCGAACATTAGTTGTTGGTGTTCTCGAGACAAGCTGAGACATTCCAGCAGCCCATTGCCAGAAGTGCAGCTGGAAGCGTATTAGTAGTAGAAGGAGATTCCTTTCAGTGTTTATAAAATCGACCGGTTCGATTTAAAAAAACACCAACACATTATTATATTTATTTAAAGAACAAACTACCTAACCTATATACATTTAAAATAGAAAAAAAAAACTAACTCTTAACTGAAATATGGCGTCAAAAAATTCGTCCCCATTATAGGTACACCACCCAAAAGTGTAGCTCACAGATTTAAAAATATAAAAAAACGTAGGTATTTATTATGTAGCTTAGCTTTAGTAATATCTATGGTGTAGCTAATAAGGATCAAATTCTGGCAGTGAATAACACATGGCAAACAAACTAAAAAGGAAAGACCTTTTTAACATAATGCCCGGATTTTGTAAAACAGGTTCATAACATTTTTGATTGAAAAATAATAATAAGGACATTTTATAATTCGGCAAATTTAAATTCAAGGAAAATGATTTCATATTAAGTTTTAGAATTGGCAATATTGTTATTAAAATATATTCTAGCAAGTAGTAATAATAAGCGAGGAAAAATGTTGTTTACCTCCCAATCAATCCATTCTCAATCAATCAATTTATTCATAAAAACTTTTACAAAGAGTAAATCGTATATACTTAAAAGTTTAATTAACAGGTACAAGATATCGAACTGGCAGATTTCTATCATACAGGGCCCTATCATAACACCAGCGCTGTGTTATATATTATCGCAGCATATTATTATGCTGTGAAAGGGACCTTTTTGGCCCCGCACAGATCAATTTAATCTTATTATTGTTAACTAGCTGACCCACGCAACTTCGTCTGCGTCACATTTTCCATTAATTCTGCGCTCCTATTTGACTTAGCTTAATGATATAGCCTATAGCCTTCCTCGATAAATGGGCTATCTAACACTGAAAGTTCCTGAGATTAGCGTGCTCAACCAAACAAACAAACAAACTCTTCTGCTTTATAATATTATAACTCAGAGGTTCTCAGACTTTGTTGTGCAAGGCGTTGCGAACGTTCGACACTCGACTCTCGTGCGCGTACCTGAGAGTTTCTCTGATTTTGTTAAGCATGGCGTTGTGAACGTTCAGGTGAAGATTCTCCCATACGGCGTATTCTTGCTGCCCGTGCTTGAGAACTATGTTTAGTAAGTTGAGACATGGCTCTCTTTAGGCATTTTCAAATGTTTAAGAAAATGTTAATAGCGTGTAATATTCTAGCTCTGAAAAGAACTGTTGTGTAGCCCTGAAAAGAACTGTTGCTTAGCCCTGAAAAGAACTGTTGTTTGGCTCTGAGAAGAACTTTTGCGTAGGTGTAGTTTTAAGAACGAAATCTAAAGAAAATCGCACGAAAATTATTAGACTTCGCGCACGACCGCTGCGTAGGGAGCCGACGTACTTATACTTATCAATGGAGCCAACCTCGCGGCTGAGCCGCGCGGGTACCTTACTCATAGATCTAAACTCCCGCACGCGCACCCCCCGCCTTGGTGACGTCCACTTCGCAACGGGCCGTGCAGCAGAAATCGTAATATTTTAATTTCGCCATAACTTCAAAACCAAACGTCCGATTTTAATCATTCAAAGACCAAATATTATCTACTTAAACTGTACTTAGTGATGAAATACTTTATTTTGATAAAGATTAATATCATGAGTAAAATAAACGCGTTTAAATGTAGTCCAAAAAAAAATCAAGATTTTTAAATTAAAAAGATGGTTGTTGTGCCTCACTCGACATAGATAGGTATAGTGTGTCGCGGACTTTTTTGTAGATATTTATAAGATCTACAATTAATTAGAACAATGTATGGTTCTATCTTTTATAGTTTAGGCAGCGTACACAAAATAAGTTACTTTTCTGGTTGATTTTTACACCTTGTGTCCGAAAAACCCAAATATCTTACGGAACCCTATTTTTTTCCAAAATAAAATATAGCCTATGTTACTCGTGGATAATGTAGCTTTCGAATGGTGAAAGAATTTTTAAAATCGGTTTAGTAGTTTTTGAGCCTATTCATTACAATCAAACAAACAAACAAACAAACAAAGTTTTCCTCTTTATAATATTAGTGTAGATAAAATTAAATTGATCTGTGATGTGATCATGTCTGTGGCTATTGATCATTTATACCTCGTTGCTATGGCTGAACCCTGGATACTCAGTCAAATCCTGCCCTAAACGAAAATTGACTCAGAAAAAGTTACTTGTGAGTGTTTGGTGGACTAGCGCCGGTGTCGTTCACTACAGCTTTCTAAAATCTGGCCAAACGATTACGGCAGATATCTATTGTCAGCAACTGCAAACCATGAAGGAAGAACTAGCTGCTAAACAACCGAGATTGGTCAATCGCTCTAGGCCACTGCTGCTTCACGACAGCGCAAGACCACACACTGTACAACAAACAACCACTAAGTTAGATAAGCTACAATTGGAATGTCTGCTTCCACCGTACTCCCCGGACCTTGCTCCATCAGATTACCATTTTTTCCGGAATTTGGACAACTTCTTACAAGATCAACTCCGATGCGGCAGTCCAAACCGCCTTCAAAGAGTTTATTGATTCTCGCCCCCATGGTTTTTTTTAATAAAGGGATCAATGAACTATCTATGAGATGGCAAAAGTGCATAGATAGCAACGGTGCATACTTTGATTAATTAAATATATTTTTCGACACATTTGCTCATAAAATGCATTTACGAAGCCTGTATACATTGTTCGAAAGTTCAAAATTCCGGAACATACAATGGAGCGTGCGGTATAGTAGGTACTCTCACCTAAGTACCTACTTTACGGCACGCTCCGATGTATGGCGCCGTGCGTATTCTTTACGGTATTTTTTTAATGTCCATAAACAATATAATTATAAGAATTCAATCCGTCTGCATCCGTCAGCCAAAAATGCTTCCGTCTGCGTCCGTTCCGGAAGCGTTCCATACGCGTTTTTTTCCGAAGAACTTTTTGCGAAGAAGGTTTGTCGCACTTTAATATTGAAGAAAAAATGAGACAATAGATGATGTAGTTCTAATTACCCGACTAGGCGACTGTTACACTTATGTTTTTTTCGAGTGTATTTATGTATGATGTCATATTTCTTTGGCACACTGTAGCCTAACCCTGTGGCTTCATAGATTTTAGCTTGAAAGGTGTCGTTAGATTCGTCTAAATAGTGAGAATGATACTGGATAGTTATACAAAAATTAAAATATCTGAGCTTCGGTGCCATTTTAATGACTTCAGCTTTTTTAACCTATCGAGTGGGGTATCAATACATATAAAGGCTCGAGGAGACAATTTATAAAATGTAACTTATTAAATAAATGATTTTGTCAAAAAAATCCGATTGGTACAATTTATAATACAATTTACAATATAATATTATTCTACTAAAATGTTTCACGCAGACGCAAATGGAAGCGCGTTCTTATTTTAAAAACGCACACTATTCCAAACACACACTCCCCATTTGCAAATTCGCGCCATTTTCAATTAGAAACGTCAAAGATAGTTGCGACTTTTAATTATAATATTAATTAGAATAAAAAAAATAAAATAAAAAAATAATAAATAAATAGAATATGTGTTCAAGCGAGGAATCAGATATATAAATATGGAATCTACTCCACCTGACATCTTGAATGAGGCGCCAATTGCAGAAAATGGTCTCTTGCCGCCAAAATCGCGAGAACGCTATTTAATTATTAACAATAATTTTTAATAGATAATTAAGTAATGAAAAAGTTTGTTTAATTATCTATTTATATAATGTGTCGAAAAACGTTGTATGACACACGAGCGGATATTGGTCTTTACAAACTCTCGGGCTCTCGGGCTTGTCTACTCGTTTGTAAAGACCAACTTACCGCTCTTGTATCATAAATAACTATTACAAAAAAAAAGGATGTTTATATTCAAATCCGTAAAAACGCCAATTTCATATATATAAGGACCTAATATTAAGTACCTACTTATCGTTAGTTTCAATGTATTTTACTTCTGTCTGTTTCGTGCGAGTCTCCAATAAACAATTATTCTTTCTATCTACCATTTTTTTTTCAGTCTGTAACGTCGCACGGCTGAGCAAAGGCCTTCCCCAAATCCTACCAGTTATTTTCCGCGAGCTAACTTGAACCAACCCTAACTGACAGTAGGCGTGTAGGTCGGCTCGCCATTTATTTCAAAACCACCCACAGGCACCAACATTGTAGAGACTACTGCCCAGTTCTTAGATTAAGTATATAAATCTGACTGTATTTTTTTTTCTATTCTAGCTCCTTGCTCTGGCGCTAGTCGCAGCCATGGCAACTTCAGGTAATTATTTCTACTTGAAACTATGTTTCTTAAAGCTATCTAAACTTAATATTATAAAGCAGAAGAGTTTGTTTGTTTGTTTGTTTGGTTGAACGCGCTAATTTCAGGAACTACTGGTCCGATTTGAAAAATTCTTTCAGTGTTGGATAGACCATTTATAAGGTTATAGGCTATATATCTTCACGCTAAGACAAATAGCAGCGGAGCAGTAATGGAAAATGTGACGCAGACGAAGTTGCGCGGGTCATCTAGTGTTTATATAAGCCTTCCGCTTTAGAAAGTATATACGTCGTATTTTAATAACTCACCTTTAAACAGCAACTGTGCCCCTACGTAATAATGACAACAAACCCATTAATATATAAAAAAACCTTATGTTTTTTATACATCAATGATCATACAAACAAAGTAAATGAATATTTAAGGAGTGAGTCCCACCATCAAACTGCAAAGTTTGGCGAGTCTAATACTTTCCGTAAAACAAAATAAAATTTGACATAAAAAGCCTGCTGTGTCGTTTAGTTCTCAAAATGCCAAAATTTTCAATTTCAATATTTTTCCAACCACTTCATATCTATGAAATCTTTCATTAATATTTTGTGCTAATATTGTGTAATGATTACAGCGTACGCTAAACCCGGGGGCTACAGGAGCCACGGGGACTACTGGGGCCACGGAGGCTACAGCGGCTATGACCACCACGGCCATCATGACAACCACGGCCACCATGACGACAAACGTGGCCACCACGGGGACAAAGACGATTCTAGCGAAGAGACATGGGGCCATCACCATGACAAAGACTCCAAAGAGAAATGGGGTCAACATAAAGAAAAAGATGACTCCAGCGAGGAGAAACAGGGCCATCATTATGATAAACATGATGAAGGAAAGTACAAGCATAAATACGAACACAAGAATAAGAAGGATTCGGAAGAAGGCAGCAGCGAGGAGAAACATGGACATCACTCGGACAAACACGAGGATAAGGAGAAGAACGACCACCACAAGCATCAAGAACATGCCCATCACAAGAAACCAGAACATCTTGAGGAGGAACCCAAAATTACAAGTTCTACAACACCCAAGCTACAACCGACGACGCAGGCAGAAAAAGAAGCTGAAATGAAAGAAACTTTTGCCCAAATATTTGGCACTGACCAAGGCGAACTAATGGTACAAGAAACTGGTATCAGTGCTGCTGGTTCAGCCAATGGTCAAGGTGGTCTCAAAGCCGAAACAAGTGCAGGCAGCCAGGGTCAGCAAAGTCAAAAGGAACAAGAACATGAAGGGCACGGTGGATATAACCATCATGGTCACGGACACGATGGCCACAATTAAGGCTATACGAAGTAGAGTAGGTATAGGATTTAGAGAGGTTTGCTCTTTAGGAAATAAAATATTTATTAATAGTATGAAGTGGTTTCATTTTGACATTGCTCCCTTAATTATTATTTTTTTAGGCATGGGAAACCATCCAATGACTTCTCCCGCTCTGGGTGGAGCGGGAGGGAGTGTCAGACTTCTACTGACTAAAACCCATCCATGTTCCTTCATGTGCCTTTTGTGTTCCGGAGCAGCGGTATTGTTTCGAATAGTCCCGCAACTCCGGCAGGCGTCGGCCCTTTCGGGCCCCTCTATGTGCTGACTCTCTTTGAGGCGCGCGTGGAACACTACACCGCCTATCGTCATTAGACGGGTGGACGGCGAGCCACCCATAGCTCGCCGTCCACAGGCCCGCGCCTACGGTGGCTGGAGGTCACCAGGAGCCTCCGACGCCCGCGGCGTCTACCACGGCGGCTGGGACGAGAGGATCTCTCCCTCTCCCACTCCGCCACCTCCTTCGCTAGCATGACTGCTTCGCAGAAGGAGGTGGCGGCATCCCATTCCGTCTCGCTCCGGACCATGGCTTGGACCAGGGCCGGACGCGAGAGGTCGCCGCCAATCGCCGCTTCGAGGACACGGCGGTGCTCCGCCCAAGCGGGGCACATCTGTACAATGTGCTCCACCGTGTTCTCCGGTCGATCCACGCAGTGGTGACACCCGGGCGTTTCCTCCCGCCCGATTCGTTGCAGGTACCTCCCGAAACATCCGTGTCACAATCAACAACAATCATGCAGGCGCGCGAGGACTATCGCCTCCAAATCCCATGCCGGCAATCCGGCAAGGAGACACGCCGCTTCGCACGAGATCGTGCGGTACCCTCGGGCCATCCTTAGGGCCATTGGGGCGCGTTCAGATAGTGGGCAGTATGCTGCCTCAAGAAACGCGGGGCTCCGTAGAGGGCCATGGACCACACGACCTCCGCGTAGAGGCTCCGGTAGGAGGCGTTTGGCCCCCCAGGTTGAGCAGGAGCCGCCTGAAAGCAGCCCCGGCCCGCTCCAGTTTAGGTGCCAAACGTCGGAAGTGCTCCACGACGTTCCACCGGCTGTCGAGGACGAGCCCTAGGTACTTCAGCGTCAACTCGACGCCGATGGAAACCCCTCCTACCGTCAGCAAGGATCCCGACGGTGGCGCGTTCCGAGGCCCATGAAAGCACATGGCCTCGGACTTGTGCAATGCCACCTCGAGGCCCAATTGCCGGATCCTCTCCACGACTGTCACAACCCCGCGTGTCATAACGTCGGCCGCCTCCGCGTATGACCCCCCCTGTGCCAGCACAAGCGTGTCGTCAGCGTAAAAGACTATGCTGACGCCGCTAGGGAGGTCGGCGCGCAGCACTCAGTCGTACCGCTGTGACTAGGGTAGATTACTGCCCTGTCGGACAGGTAGTCCCTGACCACAAGGCGAAGGTAGGTCGGCACCCGATGATACCGGAGTGCCTCCCCAATGCAGCTCCAGGGCATGGTGTTGAAGGCGTTGGCGATGTCGAGAGACACCGCCAAGACAACACCACCCCGGGAGACCGCATCCCCCGTCGTGAGGGCTCTGACGCGCATGACGGCGTCCACCGTAGAGCGCCTCTTGCGGAAACTAGGCATGGGTCATTGATGGTTTTCTGGTTAACGTCATTTAATTGTTAATCGTCAATGGTCAAGAAAAATTGACGTTGACGCCAATCGCTACCGTTCAAAACCTGTTAATAATTTAACAGTTTGAAATCCCAATGATTGACAATGTTGCAAATATAATAAATTGATTTTCATTGAAGATTACTGAATAGTTAGGCATTGTCCGGTATCATTCGGAAGTAATCGTTTCGCATTCGCAAACCAGACCAGTTGATTCTCAGAAACGAATAAATTAAATTAAGTTGAAATAATCCGTGAGCCGTTGACGAAAAATTAACAGAGTATTATAATTCAACTTGTTTTTTCGTTGATGATAAACAGTTGAGTCGTTGACAAATGAAAAGTCGTTAAAAAAACAGTTTATTGATTCAACGACCACCTCTAGCGAAAACCAAACTGGTGTTCCGCAAGATCCGGCCCCGTTCCCGCGGCGGTTTGCAATAACTCTTTCGAAGAGCTTGCTCACCTCGTCGAGCAACACCACGGGCCGGAATGCGGACGGAAAGTCCGCAGGGTTGACATTGCTCCCTTAGAAGACAGAATTGCTGAAAGTTGAAATTGGTTGGCAGTTTTAAAGCGAGTTTATTTATATGTATTATGTATTGTTTCGATTTTTGTGAATAATTAAGTAAAACGGCCTATCTGTGTTATGATACTACTAACCACTGCTCTAAATTTTCTTTCTCTGCCGGAAATATGTACCTACTTAAAATGTTCTTCTTTTTTTCGAACAATAGACTCTACGCAACACTGCGACGATATCTATGTTGTATTAAACGCACGCTCAATAATAATTATAAGTTATTGTCCTTCTTACTTTGGAAGTTCTACTTTAATGATACGATGAAGGACTTCACTCGATAGTGGCGCCAACTGGTGAGTACAAAAGTAATAGCCCTCATTGACTGATACTAACCCGGACTAAGGTTAGTGGGCCAGTACGTATTGCTCAGGAAATCCCTGGATGTGTTCTTAACGAGATAAAGTTACAACCTACCAGCTACAGACTCTGTTGTTTAGGGAACTACATACACTACAGTGACACAAGTGATAAAAAGAAAAATACTGCTTTATTTTTCTAATATTCCGTTTTCAAAATTTTAAAAAGAAAACAGTCAGAGCAACTGCCCATTTTCTTCAGTATAATTTTAAAACTCATCATAAAATCATATACTTTAATAAAAATAGATAAAAAAAATATTTCTTCTGCTTTTTAGAACCAGAACAATATTCTAAATTTTAAGTGATCGTTTTTCCGTTACGATTTTCTATTCTAGTATTTTAATAATAATTTCAAGATGTTCGGTTTCGGAGGTAAGTTATTTTTCCTAGTTATTATTTTGTCTGTATACAGCAACTGAGACCTCGACATGCAGAACAGTGCTGAAGAAGCCCTACTTTTGCTTACTAAGCCCGGAATTACTAAATTTACTTAATTTACCTCTTCGTATCTTCGCAAGGTCCGGACAACCCGCAAGTTTTGACTACACCGCGGTCATACTTTCGGGCCTTTCCGGGTTTTGGTTTAGGCCTGTACAAGGCCAGTCGTATCTGCGATGATCAAACAGGAAGGTCTTAACTCGCAGGCAAGGTCATTCTTCTGATGAATTCCCCGCTTTTTTAAGGGTCTGTCCTTCGTGTTTCACCTAAATGTCGGTCGTCGCTTCTGGCGATAAACAGGACTAAATCCGCAGGCACGTTCGTTCATTAGAATTTAACCACTTCTATGCCCTTTGTGTTGCGTATGACTGTCGCAGACTGGATGATGATACTAGGAGCCAATTCCGGGTATATACTGCGATGCCTGAAGAATGTCTAGTTTCCCGGTTTACTGGATATTTACGGCATGGCTGCCTATCATTAACCCTTTTTTCCTGCTGTGAAAAAATGCATTACGCATACCCTCCCCTTTGGGGGGGATTGGGAGGCTATGTGGGACTCCCCGGGCTGACCCGGTATACCCACTAAAACAACCCAGCGACATTCCCGCATCGTCTGTGGAGGGGGACTGGGAGATCGGCGCAGCCTTTGCGTCCAGTCCACCTCTAACGACCGCCCGCCTTCACAGCGGGTCCTTCACGCCCTCCCCGTGGGGGGAGGGCCGACCTATCATTATAATACCCTAAATTAAACTTCTCTTAGTGTTTATTTTCCAATGGTCAGACCAACGTTTAATCGGAATAATAAATAATTTATTATTTTCCATACCATTTTTATTAATCAGGTAAGTTATTGGACTACTTATTGGAAAATCAGCCCTTAAAAAAAATAGTTCAACTCCCAGTATTTCTTTCCATGCAATATATTGATGCTTGTTATATTCCACAGGTAACGGCGGATTCGGCGGAGCCCAAGGCTTCGGTGGCCCCCAGGGCTTTGGCGGAGGCTTCGGCGGAGCTGGACAACAGGGCTTTGGAGGTTTCGGCCCAGGAATGCAGGCAGGAATGCATGGATTCAGGCCGGGTGGCATGGCTAGCCAAGGCGGATTCGGAGGAGGATCATTTCCCAGTGGCCAAGGAGGATTCAGCAGCAGTCAGGGAGGATACGGCGGAATGCAGAATGGCATGCAATCGTCGAGCCCAGGTCAAGGAGGCCAAAGCCAGGGATACAGCAGTCAGCAGCAGGGGGCAGGCTATGGAGGCCAGGCGGCGAGCTACGGAGGAGGCAGCTACCAAAGCAGCGGATATGGCCAATAGTCTAGTATCGTCAGTTAGTGCAACGTAGTTTACCTATAAGTGTAACAATTTTGTGATTGAAAGTCAGCGTTATCGTCATGTATTTTTGAAATAAAATGTTTTTAGTTGAGCTAATGTTTTCAATTTTTTAGTTTGTGAAATTTACACACGTTTTTAAGTCTTCACCAACACAACCCTAGCTTGGTTATGTTTATCACCATTAATGTAGGTAAAAGCACTTCAAGAAGTTCCCCCTTCGTCTTACGTACCTTCCCACACATATTATGTAGAGCGACTTTCCCGTCACTCGGAGCCTACACAGGGAGGTTACGTTTTAACTAACGTTTCCCTGCGCTCTCTCTCTCGCTCTCTCTCTCTCATGGTATAAAGGGTATTTCAGGATCCCTCCTTGGCAGAGAATATTTTATGGTCTGGATTATGGAGAAGGTAATCTTGCTTCTGTTTTCTTCTACGAGAGAACACTACGGGAATCCCTCTTGTGTTGCATAATTTTAAACACTTTACAGGAGTGTCCTCCTTATCTCGGGATAACCCCTCTTCTCACAAGGTTCCCCGTCCCTCTAAATATCCCTCCTCCCTCGTAATGTAAAACCCACCCTCTCACAATATAGGAAGGTAGGTATGACCACGTTCACACGGCCATATACTTTACTGTTTGCGTTTCCATTGAGGGACCACATTTGAATTTTGAGCTTTTGAATACATTGACCTAAGTAAAATGCTAGCCGCACACACAATAATATTGACGATAAAGTACCTACGTATTGTCAATAAATAATATTGTTTGTGCGGCCGGTATTGTGGACTAGCTGTCCCCCGCGGCTTCACTCCCGCTAACTGCAACTTTTTTTTTCATATATACCTACCTAGTGACAGTAACAAACACAACAAACGAAAGGAAATCAGTCCAGCCGTTCAAGCGTGATGCGATGACCAAGGGAATAGGGATTCATTTTTACATAAGTATATACCTAGATTATGGGCTTTAAATGGTGCTAACTATCGTCAAATCAAAAAATTGAGTTCAGAGAGAGTCAGCGTTAACAGACGTAAAAAATAACGATTACGTTAACAGACTGATGTTCTGAGCACTGGTTAGGTAACGTTACATTAATTGCATCAAAGAGAACAATAATGTGAAATTTCTTTTAAAATCCTCAATAGCAGTTCTTCTGATGACACAAAAACTTGTTGTTGTTTTTGGAAGTCGGTTGTATTTTTTTGCAAAAAGTTTTTTATTTTTCACTTTTTAGTGGTGCCCCACACCTAACAACACCACTGCAAAATCGCAGAAAAGCAAAATACGCAATTTCGATTATCAAAGAATCATCAAAAAAGTCAAATTCCAGCTATTTCGATTTAATTAAAATCCAAAGTTCGTAACCGATTTTGATATGATTTAAATGGGACCAATCTGCAAGTGTATCCTTTCAGATAAAACAAAAAAAATTCAAATCGGTTCATAATTATTGTCGTAGTTATGAGGTAAAAAACATAAAAAAAGTACCTACAACCGAATTGATAACCTCCTCCTTTTTGGGAAGTCGGTTAAAAAAGGGTCGAATGCAAAAAAAAGGTATTTAGGTTGGACCCGTGTTATAACTTTTGGGATGAGCAGGAATTTACCAAAATGTTTTGAAACAACCCGCCCTATGCAGAGGGCTCCTGCCCGCCCCCATTCGCCACTGTTTGACTTTGCTTTAGAGATAGGTACCTAATCAATAATATAATAAAATATAATAATAAATAATAATATAATCAATGTCGAGCGACATTGTCCCACAAAGTTGCAGAGACATACCACGTGAATGTTGGGCGATATGTCTCCGCGACATGTCCCCTAGTGGCCCTAGTGAAAATGCGGCTTAACTCTCATTTGAACATTGATTGTAGTTATGTTTCAGAAAGCCGATAAATCTATCGTATTGTACCTACTGGTTGCGGTGGCCCTAAGTACTACCTATGTTATTAAAAAGAAGCGCCAATAGTATTTAGTGACAAAAAATCATGCATAATTATGTAATAAACACCTTAGCTTTCATAACTTGCCATACTAATCGTGCCAAATTAAGTTGTCAACTGTACTAAACTGTTTAGGAGAATAGATGTAGGTACCTACACTCAAGCAAATAAGTTTAATTATTTGTCGGATGTTTATTTATTCTTTTTTATTTAGCAATTTTAGGAAAACTCAACATTTTTACACAAAAGAGTAACAAAAATAAGGTCAATTCAAATTATATTATTTCTTAAATTGTGCGTTATGTACCCATATGAATGCATATTATTCAAATACAAAGGTATCTATTACTGGCGTTATCTCTTTTATACTTACGTTATCAATCAGCTACATATTGTTAAATGGGGTTTTAAAACTTAGGTACCTACTGCTTGCAGCTTGCAGCAACGGAAATAAGTAGAAATACCTATGTAAATAAGAAATACCTATCGCTCTTTATTTATGAAATATTTCAATAATAAACTTCCTAGGGAGTATTCTTATCTAATAGGCGCTAGCGACTCATGGTTACTTATCATATGGTCGAGAAATATTTGACCGAATTTTATTTTACCTAAAACTTTTCAACTAAGTATTATCGTTTCGTTTTTAGGGTTCCGTAGCCAAATGGCAAAAAACGGAACCCTTATAGATTCGTCATGTCTGTCTGCCTGTCCGTCCGTATGTCACAGCTATTTTTCTCCGAAACTATAAGAACTACGCTGTTGAAATTTGGTATGAAGATGTATTTTGTGAACCGCATAAAGATTTTCACATAAAAATAGAAAAAAAACAATAAATTTTGGGGGTCCCCATACTTAGAACTGAATCTCAAAAATTTTTTTTGGTTGTACCCATATGTGTGGGGTATTTATGGATAGGTCTTTAAAAATGATATTGAGGTTTCTAAGATCATTTTTTCCTAAACTGAATAGTTTGCGCGACAGACACTTCCAAAGTGGAAAAGTGTCCCCCCCCCCCCCTTAACTTCTAAAATAATAGAATGATAAAACTAAAAAAAATATATGATGTACATTACCATGTAAACTACCAGCGAAAATTGGTTTGAACGAGATCTAGTGATTAGTTTTTTTTTAATACGTCATAAATCGTAAATCGCAACTTCTGCTTACGGAACCCTCAGTGCGCGAGTCCGACTCGCACTTGGCCGGTTTTTTTTTTACTTCATCGAAGTCGTCTGCTACTAACTGTATCAGTTGACCTATTATCAATTCGATTTTTTTCTCTACTCCGAAAATTCATTTGGTCTAAAAACTTTTCACACTTTGCCGAAATAACATTTGATCGAAATAATGTTTCCGAACATTCATTATACCATTGTTTTGATTACCATATTTTCATTAAAGATGAATATATCGTTAAAGAAACAAAAAATAAAAAAAACTTATGGAATTTGAGTGAAATTTAAGATTTGAAAGAGCTTCCAAAGCTAAATTATAATTACACTGGCGTAGGAATAGGAACTAATTTCAGTTTAACCTACCATTTTTTGTGAATTCATTATTACAATGTTATGGCACTTAATAAAACAGTTGATTATGAACAAAAGTCGTTTTAAGTGGTGCCAGTAAGAAGCATGCAAACAAACATGCAGTATACAAGCAGGCATGCATATGCAGCAAGCATTGTTTCTGTCACGGCTCCGGCGTTGCGGAGTTTGGGCAGCCCCCACGCTAGCTTATCGTCGCAGTTGGTTTTAAAATGTTGTTTCGTTTGTTTATGTGGTGAAGTGGCAAATTAAAAAAGTTCAAATGAGGCTTCGGCCAATTGCAAAAAGTTATTATGTAAATCGCTCAAATGTATTTCGGTAAAATAATACCTATACTCTACATGATCTAAAAATATGTCAGATAATGCATATATAGCAAACAAGACGTCGGTCAATAGTTTTCGGTAAAACGTATATCCAACAAAAAAAACATCGGAAATGTGATCGGTTCCCAACCAGAAGGTATAATTATAACTCGTATATCAATTCTAACAATATTTATAAAATTTATCTTCTTATAATAAACTAAAATCAGCTGTTTCACATTTTTTTCTACTCTTTACTGTTGTACATATTGATACATAAAAACACTCCCAATACAATTTAAATATTATGTTTAAAGGTGTTTATTACTTTTGTATGATTTTTTGGCACAAAATATGATAGGCCTTGTTTTTTATGTAGTCCTGCGGTATTCACGGACATTGAGAAAACAATTATTTAAAAAAAATAGCCATCAGATAAAATATGGTACAAAATGAAACACGAAACTCATAAAACAATAGTATTTATTTTTCATTGTATTACATTGTCGTCTATCTGCATTTGTCATAATTTTCGACATAACGTGTCGCGTCTCATTCCATCAACTAAAGGCAACTGAAAATCAAGCACAATGTTTCTTTATATAAATCTATCACGTATGAGAAAGTCTACGTTCTGTTTATTATAGAAAAATACACGTCCCCAGTGCTTTAACCACCTAATCTATGACGAACGCACCGCCAACATGAAGAAAGGCGCAAATACAAAATAATACTCTATTCTCTATAAAAACCACGCCCAATTTTTAAGCTACAAACTATAATAGTGATTCAATTTGTAGTTACGCCTTCCTCCAACGTGATGGTACAATTTTTACTTTTTTTCGTTTCACTGTGCATATTAATTAGACTGTGATAATAAAATTACATTTTAATATTACTTTATAACAAACGCACCCTCATATAATGATGTTATAATTTCCCATTATTAGTATCACTATGATTTAAATCTTACTTCTGTCCAAAATAAATAAAAATCCAAACCTCTAAATAAATATATTTAAGTTCTACTATTTACAACTCTAACAATTATATACACAGATCAATCATTTATATTATTATGTAATAATAAAACGAAAAAGCGTTTTTTTTATCTATATCTCGTCTAACATTAAAGCATTATAGAAGGCGAATAAACGAACACTATTATTACAATCATAATAATTATTATTATAAGTTCGAGATAATCTCACGCCGCACATCGCAGTCAAACGTAAATTGTGAATAGAATTAACATTTCGCACTTTTCTATCGTTACCCTGTCGTTAAGCGATACATATAATGAAAATAATTTAGTAACAACTACGTCACATAAAGATTTTTATATTTATAACTTGTATTAGATACATATGTTAGTTAAATTATGATTATGAGCAACAATAATTATAATTTAAATTATTTTCATGGCCATGAAACAAGCGGTTTTAGTAGCTGGAGAAGTCGTTTTCAAGTAACCATTCGTCGGTCGATTAAAAGCTGGTACTTCTATTACTAATTATTGCTAGCTACATTCTTCGTTCCTGTTTTAATTACATTTTACAAAATATAAAAAAGTCAATAATGGACAACACAAAACGGTAAGACATAAAAGAAATGCAATATCTGAGTCTTTGAAACACATTTGGAGTGTATCAAAGACAGGAACATAAATGGGACAGTTTAGCGCCGCTCAAACTGTCGTGGTAATCGCTTATTCCATGGCCCCACTGCCAACTATTGCTTAACACAGCTTAAATGAAGTAATAAACAACGGTTTCAATAATTGATCGTAAAACTATTGTTAATGACTTCATTAAGTCTCATAATATAATGCAATGGTAATATTTCTAACGCGCATTAACATTCATATATCTGATAATGAATAACCAATTATAGGGAACCCTTAGGATTTGTAAATACACCGATATGAATAATTTAATGATAGAATAAATTTCTTCAATAGCTGCGCGCGCAACAACACATTCAATGTGTATAAACTGCCATTTTAAATAAACTACAAACTGCAGCTAGCTGCAAAATAATACTAATAAATAGAAAAAGAAAAGTTGTGCATTCATAATAATAACAATATAACATGTCAATTAATTAAAAATAATACTAAAATAATGATTAGATGTAAGTTGGCAACCCGAAAGTTTCGATGACGTCATGAGACTGTTCTATATGTAGGTGGGGCAATGTTCGAGACTAGTGCCGCACGCGTCGCACACCTTGGCGTTCCGCTCGTTGACCAGCGTGCAGGCGGGACACTCGCGGCCACCAGACCTCAGCGGCTGTATCTCGGGCCCTCGCTTCGACTTACCGCACATCTCACACGCCTGCACGCTTCCTCTATTCAAATACGTACAAGTTCCACATTCCCATTTGTCTCTTTTCACCTCGCTGGGTCCTGTATCTGGCCTCTCCCTCTCGCTGTTGTGTTGGCTCGGCGTCCGGCTGGCCGGGCGCTCGCGGTCGCCGTTTTGTTGCGAATGCTTCGGCGGGGATCGACGCACGTGGTCCGCTTCGTCTAGTGATACTATTAGTTGTGCTTTTAGGTCGTAGCTCGATGGTTGTGCGTTTGTTACTGAAATGTGGAAATTGAATCATTTATTTTCGGTTCAAAAGTAATGGAAGTCAATGCGCTTAGTCTTAACAATATTTCAAATTTATGATCTCAGATTTAAAAAATCAACATCGATGGTGATAATTCGCAATAAGGTCCTTAAAAGATTATGATTGCAATGGAATTTGAGCTTTGTTATGAATGACATTTAGTAGTTAAAAAACACTGACCTGGATTACTTTTAGAGCTGTGCGCCGTGCTGTGGACACCGTTCTCTACCGCCTTACTCTTGGGCTTGTCTACCTCACCCACCAACAATTTCGCCGGCTTCTTAACTTTCTTGATTTCTGCCGTATTTGGCCCCGCTCCATTCACCGTGGTCTGTTGCTTTATGATCTCCTTCCTGTCTTTAATATCCTTTTTCGACAGTAGCTTCACCTTGTCCGGTGCAACTTTGGGGGTTATCAACGCATCAGCCTTGGGGTTTCCTACCGGTTCTGGGACTTGTCTCCTCGCCTTTAACTCGGCTGCCTTTTTCGCTAGCTGCCTTGCTCGTTTTATTTCTTGTTCATGTTTCGTCCTCATTAAGTTTTCTACCTTCGCCGTTCGGTAGACTTCTTCGTCGTATGACCGGTCCAGGTTTAAAGCTTGTAGGCCATCTTCTAAGTCCAGAGTCGTAGGTTGGTACTTAGCCCTCCTCTCCTCTCTGTCTAGCCTGTCCAATGTCCTAGAATCTCTATCGAGTGACGGAGAGAATCGACTTCTACCATCTCCCTCTTGTTCTTTGCTAGATAAATTCCTAAATACGTAATCCCAGCTCTCATAAGTCCCCATACCATCCTCTCTTGCTTTGCTCAGAGCTGGTTGCGTATCGGATCGCGGTAAACTCGGTAGCGATACGTCACTGAACCCAGATTTCGACGTGCTATTTCTTCTCGAAGATTCTGGATGTCTTTTCTTGTGGCTTCTCTCTTCGTCTTTGTACCTTTCGAATTTTCCGTTTTCGTAAACTGATGGGGTGTCTAGTTCGATGAGCTGCGCGGTAGGGACAGCGGGGTATCTGTACTGTGCCATAGGTGGGTATCCATTTACAGGGACTGTGGCTGCGTGTTTTATGGGGGCATATACTGGAGTGGGGAGCATGTACGGGGATTGTACGGGGTAGTAGTAGGGGACTCCGTATGGGGTCATCATTGGTATGGAGCTGCATTGTGGAAGGGTGACGGGCACGTCAGGGTGCATGTGCTGGGGGAGGGGGTACATCATGTGCGGCAGCATGGGGGGCATGTAGGGCGCGCACGGCAGCGCGGGCGGCGCGGCCTGCTCGGGCTCGTCGCACATGTGGTTGCAGTACTGCGAGCCATGGTACCTGTCGTCCACGAGGCGGCTTCGGTACGCGTCGGAGGCAATCGTTGTTGGTACGTTTGAGTATATTTCTGAACCTGGAGGGAAACAAGTATAGTGTTAGTTTAAAAAGCGTTTCCTTGTATTGTGCGCGGGCACAGCGTGCTGCACGCGCTCGAGCCACACATCTACATGCATAAGGTAGTACTCACTCTCACTATACACACACTTGCTGTTCCGGTCCACGTGCGGCGGAGCGGCGAGGCGCGCGGCGGCGGCTTGCGCGGGCGCAGCGTGCTGCACGCGCTCGAGCCACACGTCTACATACATAAGGTAGTACTCACTCTCACTATACACACACTTGCTGTTCCGCTCCACGTGCGGCGGAGCGGCGAGGCGCGCGGCGGCGGCTTGCGCGGGCGCAGCGTGCTGCACGCGCTCGAGCCACACGTCTACATACATAAGGTAGTACTCACTCTCACTATACACACACTTGCTGTTCCGCTCCACGTGCGGCGGAGCGGCGAGGCGCGCGGCGGCGGCTTGCGCGGGCGCAGCGTGCTGCACGCGCTCGAGCCACACGTCTACATACATAAGGTAGTACTCACTCTCACTATACACACACTTGCTGTTCCGCTCCACGTGCGGCGGAGCGGCGAGGCGCGCGGCGGCGGCTTGCGCGGGCGCAGCGTGCTGCACGCGCTCGAGCCACACGTCTACATACATAAGGTAGTACTCACTCTCACTATACACACACTTGCTGTTCCGCTCCACGTGCGGCGGAGCGGCGAGGCGCGCGGCGGCGGCTTGCGCGGGCGCAGCGTGCTGCACGCGCTCGAGCCACACGTCTACATACATAAGGTAGTACTCACTCTCACTATACACACACTTGCTGTTCCGCTCCACGTGCGGCGGAGCGGCGAGGCGCGCGGCGGCGGCTTGCGCGGGCGCAGCGTGCTGCACGCGCTCGAGCCACACGTCGCGCCACGACACGCGGCAGCCGCGGGACCACGACTCCTCCCAGATGTGGGACATTATCTGGACCAAAACAACACGAATACGTTAGACATGAAAAGTTTCTCAACGATGACGACGACGTACGACGGAAGTTATGGCCAATGAGTCTTCTTTCTTAGGTAAGATAATATACGTTTAGATCGAGCCGCAGCGTGGCCGCTCATGAGACAGAACTACTAAACTTTGTTGTTGTTACGATTAAAGGATCATGACCAAAACCAGTCTAGAAAAGTTGCACGTATGAAAACTAAATTAATATACAAATTATTTGCTTATTTTTTACAAGCTTTTCACTTCAGGAATTTTGTTTTCGTATCCGGAATTATGATGTTAAGATAAATAGTAAATTAACGATTGCTAGGTATGTTTCCGTATAGTCATGATGGTCGTTCCGTTGTCTTCATTTGTACGAGTCACGTAAGTATGAGCCTTTACATAAAAAACATCACGAAAATGATATTAAAGTCATAAATAGCTAAATAATTAGTAATATCATAATCATAACGTAGGTACTGTATAATTATGTATTTCATAGTTCCGTTGTCAAAATAATTATTTTTGTGTTTCGTCTCACGCAAATGCAACTGTCAAGGCAGACGTACCGGTAGGGATGGCGATTATTCCTAAACAAGATCGATTTTTAAATCTCTCCAAATCGCAGGAAAGAATCGATTCAGCAATAAATTGACTTCTGATAGATCGATTTCCTATCGAGATAAATTCGTTAGTTATCCTCAAAGTACTGAATCCTAAAAAGCACGGTAGGTTAAAAAAAAAGTTGTTTTATTTCGATAATGTCACATTAACGCTGCGAGGCCATAAAAAGCACGTTATTCACGATTATTTCCGTTTCTTTTTTTCAATAAGCAATAACTTTGTTGTTTTGTACCTACATGAGTGATCTGTGGTCATTTTATAAGTTGCGAGTAGTTTAGACACAATTTTTAGGTTATCTCCGAATTTGTTTAATTACTTTAAAACTCGGATACTTATATGAAAATGAACACTTTTATTTCATAGTATATAAAGCGTAGTCTATAATAAATAAAGATTCACTGTGTTTCAACTTAAGACGGATTTCCATACATCGTTGGTCATGATCCTTTAAGTAACAACACTTAACGAGTCTTAAGTTAGTAGAGTTCACATTAAAACACTAAAACTATCACAACAACTGCTAAAACTGTAATCGACAAAAATAATCGACGCAAGATAAATTTGTAACACCGTTAGCACTTTGTTTGGCTAACATTTAAAGTTCGCCATGTAAAAATACGGCACACCGCGCCGTAAGGTACAGAAGATACGATGTTTTGTCCCAATTTTCCTACTAATATCGTGTATATGCGTCTTACTTCCACACTTCACACTGTAATCATGGCTACTTCTAGAGGTATATAGTGTAAGGTCTTCTGTTTCATGTAATGTTAATAACTGCGATCGGAAATAATTAGATCGCATGGCTCCAATCTTCAGCATTTGTATGACGTCTCTCCGCAGTCCATCCCACTTTTCTACTTGCGCCGCTTGTCCTGTCACCTGTACATTGTGACTATGTCAGCGAATGGTGGTACCTTTGCTGAGTACTGGGCCAAACATTCAATTTAATTCTACTGTATTTGCCATTGACATGCTTAGAATTACGCTGGCTCTCAGCCTAATTTGACTATACAAAATTTTACTACGATGGAGTGAACTTCAGAACACTATGGTTTCACCAACAGACGTACCTACAACTGACGCTGGTGTACCTTTACTAAGACGACCTGTCTAAAGCGTTTTATTCCGTTAATCACGAAACATTACTGCAGAAGATCGAGCATTACAGACTTAGAAAAATAGCGTTAAACTTAGTCAAATATTATTTAAATGATAGACAGCAATTGTACAAATAAACGGTGTCAATTCCTCGGGATAAAACGTGAAAATAGGCGTACCCGACGACTCGATTTTGGGTCCTTTTTTTTTTTAGTTGATATGAATAATTTACCCTAATTATTGCAAAACATGGTCTTGTTTGCCGATGATACTTCTTTGGTTTTTTAAATAAATAGACGTAGTAATAGGTAAGCTTGACGACGTAAATAATGAAAATAACTCCAAAATTGAGCCACTTATTTTACTAGGGTGTAGAGATTGTGAAGTTAGTGTAGAATTAAAAACTTGGCTCTATATGAGATCTGATAACTTTCTGTCAGTCGTGGTTGTCTCGTATTGGCACCATGAATATATTTTCGTGAGAACAATATAATTATTTTAAAAGTCTTTCGTTAATGGTGACTGACTGCGTGACTGACAAACAAAGCACAGCCGAAACTACTGGCCGTAGGAAGCTGAAATGTAGCATAAAGAAAAGAAAGGAAAATGTTTATTTGGGACTCGCTCCAAAAAGACAAATGTAAAATTTATTAAAACTTACAATAGTCTATAGGTAGGTTTTCTTTGAAGATTTTTCGAAATTCCTACGGGAACGGCAAAAACGGGATATGTGCGTACTAAGTCGTGGGCAAAGTTGTCTCACATTATACATACTTGTTACCAAAGACTATTAAACGACTTGACTGCGCATACAGTGCCCCGACGCACGAAAATTATTAGAGGTTTTGCTCATAATATATTAGGCTGCGGCACTAGTAACCATTTTAGTTGTGTGTTAGACATGTGGGCACGCTAAGTTTTTACAAATCGTTTTAATTTTTATGCAATGTATAACGCATAAAAATGCCTTCATACCCGGTGAATTTGTGTGGGGAACATTCCAAGACCTCTTGTTACAAAAAGGATAGCTTATGTTTTCATCGGAGAGTAAAGACTACGCAAAATATTTTTGATTTAATCAGATGATGAGCCACCGCAGCACGCGTAGCATGACCACCGTAGAAACGAGTTTAATCGACCGGAGAATCGACAAAATGACAGATTGAAGAAAAATTTATATCGTCCTAAGCATGGCGATGTTTGACACGTAGAAAAGAAATGTTTCTTTTCTTCGATCGACATAAGTCTACAAAGTCGAGCATGGCGACAATATTTTGTCTACTTTTGACACTTGGGGTAGAAATAACTCTCTATATGAAATGTCAAATAGTCTACATCTTATCGGACCTAGACAAGGAATATTTATTTCAACAATCATTTTATTTTTGCCAAATAGAACTTAGAAAGTATGTCGGGGTAGACATATAGTCTACCAACATCTCAATTTGTTGGTTTGTACGTTGTAAATTAACTGTTTTTGTAATGACTAAAGTAAAAACACTTCGGCACATATTAAAGGGAAGAAAGATAACAGTAAAGAACGCATTGCACTGTGTGTGTATGGCAAAGTTTTCATCAGACAATGCCACCAATCACCTTTTATTTAGAATGTTATTATGTTCTCTTCTCATCGAATGGTAGGATATTATGTTCACTTACATTAATTACACACAATTATTGGAATAATCAGTACTTTATTTAATTAATCATAAAATCTACTACTTTTTCCTTGCCGCCATGATCATAAATACTAAACTTCTAATTTAATAATAATAAATAAATAAATAAATATACCATATAGATTAAAAATATGTTCGAGGAACACGTTTTGTTGTTGCTTTCAGTTACGTGCAAAAAGTGTGAAAAATAGTGTATTTGACACATTTTTTTGGCTAACTAAACGTAAATTCATCGTAGTATTCGCAGAATGACCACATCACTAGCTACTTCTCCGTTGCTATGGAAAGACTAGATATGTCTTTCTCTTCATAGAAACGCGAGTCTACGGGTCGCGCCATGCTCGGGCAGAAGACATGTCGAGTTGGATAGAAAGAGCTTTGTCTTTTTCTGGTAGAATAGAGATAGAATGGCCATGCTCCGCGGGCAGGGGTCTATATAAAATGGTGGTTAGGTGAACGAGCACACTGTGAGAAGCGCGCGTTGATGTCTTTTGGAAAAGTCTCTTTCTTTCATTAGGAAATACTTATATTTTTATCCCTTTCTTCCCCTTTGTATTTTTATCGTAAAAATCTGTGCTGTTACGTTTAATGATTGAAGTTGATTTATCGATGATCATAAAATTACACTTAATACAATTTTTAATCAATTCACATACTTACATTAAACACTTAACTACTTTTAAACGACTTTAAAAATAGGAGGTCTCAGTTTTTTCATCTGTGTTTATTAAAATAAAAGTGGAAAGATAAGGTTAATAGGGAAACTTTGTTTATACAAGATATAGCACTGTTTGTTTGGATTGAGTATTTTTATAATGTTAAAATCCATTATATCGATATCGACTATTTTCCTTTAATCAAGTAGTGCCACCACTAACCATAGGCTACCTATGCAACTTGACTTTGAACGGACCAATTGCAGCCGCGCGTTGTTCCTCGTCCCCCGGCCCGCTGTAGTGAGCCGCGTACTTAGAAGAAATCGGCCTATACGCTCTCTAGTGGTTATATACTCTATGCTTGTTACAGACAAGTGGACATTATGCATGGTCAGTCCACATATCAGGGCAGAACCCGGGATGCGGACGAACCTTGGTCCTAGTGAACTCATTCACACACGTCCGTGTCACGGCCCGGACACCAACATGCGTGATCAAGTTCATATTATTATAAAAAGTACTCACCGCTATTTATTGCGCTTCTGAAGGAACACGTGATGTCTACATCCTGGGTAAGGCCCTGATATGTGTGGATCAACCTTAAGAACGCTTTGGTAAGGTTAGTCAAAACTACTAAGTAATCATTGCAGAGTTTAGGAAACTAAGTTAAAAAAAAAATTATCTAACCACTACGCCCACTGCTAAAGATTTCTCTGAAACACTTTGCTTTAAACCGTAATACACATCACATAATGGCTGTTTTTTCTTAAGAAAACCGGAACTTCAAGTAATATAAAGTCAACAATCGTCCATATTTTGTAAACATGCGATTGTCTTTGAGAACTATGACATAATGATATACGGAATCCGAGTGAGTTAGTTTTATTTGCATACGAGTTCTAGTACGATAGTAGTAATTTAAACAATATTAGAATGATTACTTACTCATGCCTTTTAACATCATATCATATAATGTACCTCGAAAATTCTCGGCGTAAACTTGCACCCAACGCTCTATGCAATAAGGATGAAAAATGGTCGACCGGAATTGTTGCGAGGATAATTGAACAGAATGAACATTATTCTTTAAACTTTTTATATTAAACCCATACATGACATCTTGTCAGACGACATATTCAATTGTTCGTCGAAAGGAGTTGAATATTGAGAGGATGGGATTTAATTAAAGATATATGAAAAAGAGGAGTCACTGCGCCCAAATCACTGTAAAGATAATATATTTCACGAGCGCGCATCATGCAACTCTTATGTCATTGCAATAAGGTATAAAATGAATTTATTGATGCGTTTTTTTTTTTATTTGAGACGAGTTTGCTCTTGAGTCTAGTCTAGGTCAGAGGCGATAGAGACAGATTCGACGATGGAGCGAGCTTACCCAGAAGAATCCTGTTCAATCTAACTTTTAAGAGATTAGGGTTATAGGTTTGCGTTCGGAAACATTCGACGCAGCCAGAGAGTTCCACTCCTTTGCGTTAAGGTTTGCGTTTGGAAACGCTTAGTTCGAATTGGTAGAAAACAACTAAAAAAATAATAATATTATAATAGGCTTGTGTCCTGAAAAAAAATAATTAGTTCGTCAGTTAGATTATCAAAAAATATTTGATCCGTATTTTTTCTTTTGTTACGGGAAGGAAAATTGACGAACTTACGACGCTTTTAAAATTCTCAATATGTCATGCCCTGGCATAATTTTTTGCGGGTCGTGACGTCACGAGCCCCCACTCCCTAGTTTTGATGCGTTTTATCTTTGTCAATATTCATTGATTTACAAAAACAAAAAATACGTATCCATTATTTTTCAATACTCTAACTGACGGACTAACTAGTTTTGCTTTTTGTGGATGATGGTAACTAGCCTATTGTAAAGTGTTTTCTATTGTGCCAATAAATGCAATTTTCTTTCTTTATTTCTTCAGTGCGTTAGATGTCCAATGGTAGAGGGGGCCGGTTGGATGAGGTTGTAGAGTTCTAGGGCACACTCACCTAAGTACAGTCGCCAGCACATCAAGCTACCCGAAACTGTCAAATTTTCCCAGTCAATCTTGAACCTAAAATCGTTCATGATAAAGTTGAAAATCAATTGAAGAAATTTGACAGATTGTTGTAGCTTGACGTGCTGGCGTCTGTACTATCTGTAGAAAACCGACAAGCTGGCAACCTTACGTCGATGAGCCAAGCTGCAAAGCTTGCCATCCACCCCTTTTACGTCGTCGTCGTGCGCTTTCGTGAAATTCAATATCTGAAGAACCACTCATTTTGTGTAAAGTTGTTTTGATAAAGCCGTACCTGACATTCACACTGCGCGATAAGAGCATCCCTAGACACAGCGGCGACCATGTCCGGACAAATGGGCGCGTCGAGTTCGAATCGCCCAGCGCCCGAAGACTTGTAACCCATCGCTTGGAGGAGGGTCTCGGCGCCCACCATGTTGGCTTCCACTTCGTGTTTGAAATACCCGCAGTATAACTGGAAAAATATCAAGGAATTAGAGAGCAGTTTACAGAATTTATTGCTAGGCTGATATATGTTTGGAAATCTGACACCAGTCTTGCCAAGTGCTGGGTTGTGGAGGTCAGATAGGCAGTTGCTTCACGTTAAATACTGGTATTCAGCTAATTCGACTAGCATCGCCTAAATTCTGCCTCAGAACGTGAGATAACGCAAAGGTTTCACTGAGTTTGAAAAAGCTAGGCAATTGGTTCTGGGTACAATGGATAGAATAAAGATATGTTTATTTAACCCGAATATTTTCTTTACAGATTTATAATGTAACTATATTTTTCTAGTAGTTATAAGTACTAACACTGGCTTTTAAGTTTTTGTATACTTACCAAATAATGGACTCTGTCTGATATATAAGATTTTTATTTATTTATCGGTTTCTTGTCTTGCAGATCCAGTCCGTCCAAACAAACCTCACCGGTTGCCAGCCTATCAAGCAAGCAGGGGTCAAAGTGACCTACCAGGAATCGCAATGGGCACTAGGAGGAACACTGAACAGGGATGGGTTTTAGTCAGTAAGAGTCTGACACTCCTTTCTGTACCGCCCAGAGCGGGAGGAGTCATTCGGTGATTTCCCATCCTTAAAAAGGGGGTAAAGTCTCGTACTCACCCGTATGACTTTATACTCCTTCCTCCAAGGCTGGGCCAGCAGGTTGGCCGCATACCTGGCCAGCGCCGCCCAACCCAGCCCCGCTCGATACGCACTAAACTCTGTCAGCTCATTGATCGTCTTCTGGAACACTTTGCCTGTCTCTGCCAGCCCGAACTTGCATTCATGAGGCACTAATGATAGGTATTCTATTATGTAGTCTGTAAAAGAAGAAAAAATCTTTTTTATTACTAACAATTTAGAAGTTGAATTGTTTGAAACAGATTTTTGTGTTATTGATAAACTCCTTGGACACTATCTTATCGTATGGTAAGTGATGATGTGATCGAAGATGGATCACGCTTGCCTAGGCGTAAACTTTTGCTCCTGTTTTACTTTTAAGCAGGTTGTACTAAGAACTTTCATCACTTGCATGTCATTTTGATTTAATACAATCAGAAATTGGTATGATAAAATGGCATGTGAGCTCTTGCATACTGATAATGAATATTTGCGGCTTAAATTATAAGTAAAAAATCATATAATAAGGAAGGACCTAATAAAAACATTCCTCGGTAAATCGTGGCATATTGACAATGCGTAAGGAAGAGTAGGCCAAAACTAACAATGCACAATAGCAGCTCGTTATGCTCTATTAGCTAATAGTTCGCGCATAGCTTTCCGCTTTTGTCACTACAAATACAAAAGCGTAACTAAACCCGTTGTCACCGTAACTATAATAAACGCCTGCAAACCATTAGCATTGGTTTGAAAGACATCCTCTGCTGGATTTCAGTCTCCCCAAAACGACGGTACTGACTGGTCCTGTGCCTTTCCAGCAGTCTCGTATCCAAAGTATACCCGCAACTTCTACCGAGTCATCATTACGAATAATTTACAACTGCCAGAGGTGGACATAAGCCTCTTCGCTAGCTCATCATCATTATCATCATCCACAGCCCGACTGCTGAGCATAGGCCTCTTTTTTCTCGTGCTAATCCCCATGCTCTTTTTTTTTTTCTTTTTTTTCGGCTGGGAAAAAATGCGTTACGCATACCCTCTCACTCGGGGCAGTGGGAGGGGTATGTGGGACTCCCCGGGCAAGCCCACTAAAACAACCCAGCATGAAATTCCCGCATCGTCCGAGTGGGGGTGGACTGGGAGATCGGCGTAGCCTTTACGTTCAGTCCACCTCCGACGACCGCCCGCCTTCACAGAGGACCCTTCACGCCCCCCCCGTTGGGGGAGGGCCAATCCCCATGCTCCTACGCCAGCCTCTTCCAGGTTCTACCTGCGATGGCAACAATGTCATCCGTCCATCTCGCCGCCGGCCGACCAACACTTCTTCTCCCAGTCCTCGGACGCCATTCGATCACTGCTTACTCCACCTATCATAGCTAGGTAATCAGTCCATATTACTGAAGATTCATCTTCATAGACTGACAGACCTAACAAATCAAGTTCCTATACCTGACAGGCTTGTTTGATGGCTACGCTGCCCCACTATTAAATATCCGAGACTTCGTGGTAATAATATAAATGTGTAAAGTCTTTTGGAGGTTTATTAATCAATCAGGTGATCACATCTCAACGGCCGAACATATTTGGATAGCACACCAGTAGCCCTTGACTTGGATAAGACCAAAGAATACTTTCTAGACAAGAATAATACCTGGCAGTTGGTTTTCTTGGCATAGTACATTTTCAACGATAACGTGGGTGAAATAAAAGATTAAGTAGCGGGCACGAGTCGTGAGCACTGATGAATACAGCAAGGGTGATCTCGCCAATGTACGGTGGGCGAACGAAGCTTGCAAGCCCAATAGTCGATGAGCATTGACTGTCGAACCAATAACGTGAAGCTTCAGCGCTGTTGTCGTCAAACCGACCAATGGAGAGTGTGCTCACGACTCATCAATATCATCTGCCTAGCCTTTTCCCAACTATACTGGGGTCGGCTTCCAGTCAAACTGGATTCAGCTGAATACCAGTGTTTTACGTGGAGCGGCTGACCACCAGACCTCCACAACCCATTAACTGGGTAACACTGGTACTTCTTGGTAAAACTGGAGTCAGATTTACTGGCTTCTGACAATCCGTAACGACTCATGTCGGTTATTATTCTTTACAATGAAATAAAAAGCCAGTTTTTGTACCTTCAAGCTTCTTCTTCTGGTCTAACTTCTCTGGGCTGTCATCGGTCTCGAGGTAGCTGTAGTGCGCGTCTTCGATGCGGCGCCACAGGGCCGGCAACCGCTCGCGAAGCACCGCGTCACCCATGCCGGCTGAACACGACATCACCATCACAGACTACGGTACCGGTCAGGGGTCAACTGGGGACAAAAGAAAGAAAACTGGTAAGTATAATGATATGACTAAAAACCCCTTCTTCTTAGTTTCTTACTTCTTCTTTTCGAGTCTATGGTTAACTCCTTAGATTTTTTGGTTGTTGGCCAGTAGGTTGCTATGTTAATTGCAGCATCGGTGGCATTCATTAAATCTTTGGGGGCCGAGTCACCCGCGTCCGTAGGAGAATACCCTTCAGCGAAACAGGTGACACTAACCGCCTCCGTGGTCTCGTGGTTATACCATCTGATTCAGACCCAGAGGTCCCGGGTTCGATTCCCAGCGGGGGCAAATTTTTTGCTCGGTTTGGTTGGTGGTAGGACTTGTTCTAAGTCCGCCTGGCAAGCTACCACCATCATGTCTAAATCTGTCGCCATAACAACAATGTTAACAGCATTGTTGTGTTCCGGCAGTTAGAGGTATGATAGCCAGTTCCTCTGTGTAAGAGGATTCCGGGTGAAACTCGCTTCCATCTTCGGCCTAATCATCACTTTCCATCAGGTGAGATTTAGGACAAGAGTTTCCCCGTTTTGTATAAAAAAAACACTTGGGCACTTGGGGCACTTCAACGTGTGGCTCATGTTCTGAACAATAGCACTGCACTCACTCTTTGTTTGAAGGGTGAAAATCACCCTTTCTTTCTCCTTTCTTCTATCTCTCTCCCTCCCCTCTCTCTCCCTCCCTCTCTCTCTCTCTCTCTTTCTCTCTCTCCTTCTATCCCTCGCTCTCAACATACATACTGGAATTCAGCTGCACTCAGTTACGAGTGGAAGTGGGCACAAAGCTGAAGCTGAATTCTCCTTAGCTGGAGAAAGGTTTTTTTTAATTGGAGACGTGTTTGCTCTTGACTCTAGTCTAGGTCATTTTTATTTTAACTTTACCCCACCCTAGGATTTTCTCCTGTATCGAAGGTGCGTTGACAAACATATAAATTCAAATTCGCAAACATCCTGACCCGCAACAACTGTCTGTACGCCATACAAATATTTGTTCCGTGTGGGAATCGAACCCGCAACATGCAACACAGCAGTCAATCTCTCAACCACTGCGCCAACCATGCCATCGAAAGAGATGACAGAGACAAAGTCTACGATGCACGATGTAGTGAGTTTACCCAGATGAAGCCTGTGTGTGTCTTACATGAAATCTGCCTAGATTGAATGTAGCATAATGCTTGTAACAGCCAATTAATAGAGCAACGAAGGTTTCAGTGTAACTTTCCCGACACTAGGTATGGCATGATTCATGTGGCAAGCATGAGTCAGAGACCGAGTAGCTCGACCCTTCGTACAAACGTAAACAACTCATTCACAAGGCGTATTTCCAGCTCTGAATGACTTGGCAGTTTAATTGTCATTCTCACTGCTGGCCTTATGAAAATCGGATCATCATATCATATCAGCCGTAAGACGTCCACTGCTGGACCACCCCCAAGTGTCACCACAACAACCAGTCCTGTGCGTCTCGCATCCATCGGCTACCTGCAACCCTAACCAGGCCGTCAGTTATCTTTGTGGGAGGCCTTCCAAATCTGCGTTTAAAAAAAAATCGGATATATCATGAGATTTGGTAAAGTACCTACATAGTGTCGATCTAGGAATTTGAATATAAAAAAGAAAGAAAGAAAGAATATATTTTATTTAGCACATACATAAAACACGCACGGTACATGGATGTAATATAAGAAAGCGACAACACCCGTAACGAGAAAATCGGTAAACGCACCGAAGGTTGCCCGAAGGCGTATGGGTATGGCAATGAGCAGGCCGAATGGATGGCCAAAGAAAACTTATTCTCGAATACCAAAGATAAAATAAATCTGTTCGTGGACTGAAGGAAAGTATTTCTTAGATGAACTGCGAATCTGGAATGGTTCATTGTGGTACAGACAGACCCAGCACGTCATGCTACCCGAAATTTCCCAATCAACCTTTAGCGCTAAAGTTGAAAACCTTAAAGAAATTTGAGAGATTATAATAGGTTGATGTGCTAGCGTCTGTACATATCTATAAACGAAAAGTGAAATTGTTACTGGCACTTTATGACCGGGTTATTCGTCTCCGTTATCTCTCTTCCCGCTTGCCAATATACTCAAGACTTGGCACACGGAACAATAACGAAACCACAGCAGATAATAACATGTTGAAAGGTGAGTAAATAATTTTAAACTAATGACTGGTTTCGAGTTTAACCTACATCTCTTTCAGTTAGTGCAATCCAGTTATATATATAGCCTCGGAAATTGGGGTAAGTACTAAAACTAAACTAAAAACTTGGGGTAACTTGTAATTAAAAAGCTCAAGCGACTTGATAGCCGGCCACGGGGTTTGTAGCTAAGACTTTTTAAGGCGGGGTTGCAGTACTTTTAAGATTTTTGAACGTCTGAAAATCTAATTAATTATGAGTTTTTTAATAAATAAAAATCATTACATAAAAATTGAACTTACCCTCAAGTAAATCGTATAGATAGAAACGCGATTTAGTATGATTGGCTCGATACTTTTCTTTATCAAACATGACACTAAATTACAATTTTAAACGTGTACTGCTAAGAGATTACATCACGAATATATATAAAAGTTATATCAATAGATAGAGCTTTTTATTTTGAAGTAAATGGTTAAACCACATTGTATAATTTCTTTATCAGTTTTCGCCAAGAAGAAAAAACAATCAAAATTTAGGCATTATTTCGCTCGCCGGACAGTCGCTGTTGTTCGTCAAAACACACAGTACTGCAAATCCGAGCCGGGAGGGGGTTGCAAGGGGGTGCACTTGCACCCCTGGCTTTCAATAAAACGTGCGAAAACAGGAAGATTTTAAAAATATATTGAAAAGCGGAATGTAGTAAAAGAGACATAGCCAATCCTAGGCGGGGAACTTCGAGCTCCACGTTCGGCCTTGTACATCTATACTAATATTATAAAGAGGTAAAATTTGTTTGTGAGTTTGTATGTAGGGGGTAATCTCAGGAACTCCTGGTCCGATTTGAAAAATTCTTTCAGTATTAGATAGCCCATTTATCCGGGAAGGTTATAGGCTATATATCATCACGCTAAGACTAAAAGGAACCGAACGTTAATGGATAATAGTTTGCAAGAGACACTTCCAAAGTGGTAAAATTTCCCCCCCCCCCCTTAACTTCTAAAATAAGAGAATGATAAAACTAAAAAAAATATACGATGTACATTACCATGTACATTTCTACCGAAAATTGGTTTGAACGAGATCTAGTAAGTAGTTTTTTTTAATACGTCACAAAATGGTAAACCCTCGCCTCGGTGCGCGAGTCCGACTCGCACTTGGCCGCTGTTTCCGCAGTGGTGGCGGCGCGCCATCTTTTTTGGCTGCCTTATAAAGAAAATTCCTTTCCCCTTAAACCTTCTGTCGGGCGGCATGTAGTTAAAAAAAAACTCTTCACATTACGAATCCCTTGGGCTCTGGCCCTCATTACCAACGTCAACTTACAGCAATCCATTGCGAACATGGCGTCTCCAATTGCCTGTCACTCATCTCGATTTTCCACAACCCTAACCGGATATACATATCTGATCCCTCAGAGCTTGTAAAATGCATGCATATTTTGTACGGATATGAACTTCAATACAAAAAAATGCTTCGCGGCGGTGCACCGGTTCATTCCCGCTTTAAAAAAAGCGTCGGCGGCGGAGTGCCGGCTCGGCGCTCATATCTAGTATAGGTATAGGTGCATATCCGTCTTCTTTAGTTCCTGGCCAAAGAAAACCTATACCATTTCAGGCGGAGTTTTAAAGTTGCACTCCCCTGTAAATAGTCCTGCCCCTACCCATGATCACAGTTCACATTAAATGTGATTAAAAATATTCCAGTACCTACCATCTGGAACTGCTGCGAGTCCAACCACAAACAAACACAGTAATTACATTGTAGCGGTATCTACTATTATTTACTGTTGATAAACAATTAAATCACTCACACCCCGTGTTATCTGGGCAACTGAATCGACTGGTAGTGGTATCCATGACGACTAACGTTGTTATCAAACAAAGAACGCAATCGAAGAGCCGTACGCAATTTTAATGCAACAAGAATTTTAAAAACTCTTTGCTTGACCGTACGCTACAGTTAAGCACGACATGCAATGTCCTATTATGTGAAAGGATTATATATTTTGAACCAGCGGTATAGGGTTTAAATTTCAATGGCATGTAAGTACTAAGGCCTGGCTCTCAGGGTCAAGGCACACTGCGACAGAATATCTCGCGCTAATTATGCCATATTATGTTTCCTCTTCCGTTTTCTACTGAATTGATCGCAGTTTGTGCATTGGGCTTAAAGGCTCGTGCACTCAAGAGCTCTGCGAAAATGCGACATCGACGTGACTACTGAATAGTGGTAACTCCTATGAAAAATGGTCGTCGTACTTATTGTCTGTTCGACCATGAGAATGTCCTAAAAGGAAGAATACACGAGCAAGCTTCACGATTGAAAACAAGTACATCAGAAAATTAAACCACAATAAGACACGAATTGCGAATCCTTTGTCTTTTAAAAAAGTATCCGTGCCGTGCTCCGGTAGATACAAAGCATAATAAGAGGGGGTAAGCAGTCAATCAACCATTGAAGTGCGGAACGTACAATGCGCAAGTGAGTCATGCAAGCATTGTTCAGGAAATACATCGATGGTTCATTCATTTACGATAATGTACGAGTTATATTGCTTGATGGGCAATGATACACAAACTATAGATGGCAACAAAAAACCTGGACAAGTGCGAGTCGGACTCTCACACGAAAGGTTCCGTACTATAAACAGAAAAATAAACACGTTTCTTATATGTACGGAGTTCCCGTTTAAGAAACGTGTTTATTTTTCACTTTACTTTTTTTTTTTTTTTATTTGGGATGGGTTTGCTCTTGACTCTAGTCTAGGTCAGAGATGACAGAAAAAGTCTACGATGGAGCGAGCTTACCCAGATGTAGCCTGTTCACTCTAACTTTGAAAAGATTAAGGTTGTAAGCGTTCGGAAACACAAACCAAACTGTCTACTATTTCGATTCTTGAGATTTATAGCCTGCCGAGCCCGCTGATAGACGGATGGACAAAGAGACAGCGGATGCTTAGTAATAAGGTTCGGTTGGATACCCTTTGGGTAAGGAACCCTAAAAATGAAGGAAACTGCCGCGGACCTGACCCGCGCGCAAACACAGCTTTCTGGCGCTGTGTTGTTGGTGAATGTCGGTACGTCATTGTTGATGAGTTGTTTTATGCATTTGTTGGTTTAATTAGTGTTTCAATAATGATAATAATATGTGTCATCATTTGAACTTTGAGCAGATGTTTGTTGTGGACTGATTAGTGCAAGAGGGGTCAACTTCAATAGATAAGGCTATTATACATCATGGTTAGTCATGCTAAAATTTTCAAGTAGTTTATGTTTTCATAACCATATTAGCTGTTATTCAGAGGTGACTCGAGAAAACCAAACGAAATGTAGAATAATTTACGAAACCCTTTTTTCTTTTTTTTTTGGTATGGGAAATCATCCAATGACTCCTCCCACTCTGGGTGTAGCGGGAGGGAGTGTCAGACTTCTACTGACTAAAACCCATCCATGTTCCTTCACTGCCCTTTGAGTTCCGGAGCCACGGTATTTCTTTCGAATAGTCCCGCGACTCCGGCAGGCGTCGGCCCTTTGGGGCCCCTCTGTGTGCTGACTCTCTTTGAGGCGCGCGTGGAACACTAACGCGCCGTCGACACGGCCTGTCGTCACTAGACGGACGGACGGCGAGCCACCCATAGCTCGCCGTCCACAGGCCCGCGCCTACGGTGGCCGGAAGTCACCAGGTGGCCTCCGACGCCCGCGGCGTCTACCACGGCGGCCGGGACGAGAGGATCTCTCCCTCTCCCACTCCGCCACTATTTACGAAACCCTCAAATTATTATTAGCGGATTATTTAAGAACAACCACATGGACTCTCACTGAGGTGTATCCATCATCAGCTTGAAGGAATACCCGAATAGAATGCAGTGCATTTTCAATATTTTCTCATTATAGAAAGCAAGCTGAGATTGCTTTCTAAGCATTGTCAGCCAAATCGCGAGAATGCGAGAATGAAACAAACATAATTATCCTAATAATGAAATAAAAATACTGTAAAACAGTCACAGGGAATGAGTATGTTGTAGTGTAGGAATTCTGCTTGCCAGATGGAAGTTAAGTACTTCCATCTGGTACATTCTGTGTGGTATGTATGAGTGTGTAAGGATCAAAGCAGAAGGCATTCTGCAGTTTTTGTCTACCCCCATGCGAAAGAAGCGTGAGTTTATAGATATGTCCCACATATGAAGAACAATAACATTAAAAACAAACAAAAATATTTTGACAAGGTTATTAAACAACATGCTCTGTTCGGTCTGCACGTGATCATTATGAGAGGCTTTATGTATGTATAGATAAAGATGAAATAAAACCAAGAGTAATAGTCTTCCTGAAATCAATGACTTTTGTAATCCTAATGAAAAACAATGCAAACTTTATTGCTCAGATTCCTTTGATAATATAATTATGAAAATGGGCAATGAACTTCGCCACACTAAAACTAAACCACCAATGGTCAAGATTTCAAACCAAATATGCTAAGAAAACAATGACTGAAACCAAAAAAATATTATGTATAATAATCCAAAATAAAACTAATATTTACTTTTTACTTTACCAGACTTTTAATTCCAATTTATATTTTGGTTTATTTGGATTCCGTAAAAATTGTTATCAGTCAATGAGCTGATAATGGCTCCGGCTTGATAACAAATGAAGAAGTCAATTTGTTAGGAACATATAATTGTATGATAAGATAAGACACAGATAAGTGTATCATGTGTGTGATGTGAGTCATATAGTATTACCTACCTGTTGTATGTACTTAAATTATGGAGTGGGTCCTAGCGATCCAAATGACAAAAATCAATGCTTTTGATTTTGGATTTCAAATAAAAACATTGTGATAATTTACTTGTCCATATCTCAATATATTAATTATTTTACCTATTTGGAGTAATATTTATTTTATTCCTCATATTCTACACTTATACGTGAATCTTTGTCATAGTCAATTCATTGTTTTTCTTTTGGTTGGCTCCTTATCATATCATATAGTCAAATAAAATGAAGGGTCAATTAATTATTTCTATTTCTTTAGCAAAAGTTATACTTAAAAAGCATTTTTTTACAGAAGAACTATCTTCTATTTAACATACAAATTCTGATTTACCCATTATTTTGCAATAGAAATGAAAAAGGCTACAAATATTTAATTATATTTTGTCAGCAAACTTAAAAAAAGGACTTGAGCACAATGTAAACAATAAATAAAAACATAGCACTACTTATTGTTTGCAAAGCAATAATAGGTTCAATTCATGTTATGGTTAATGCAGTATAATTTAGAAAACAAAGACCAGAAGACACAAGAGAAACTGAGATCTGATTGATTCCTTATTATATTTGATAATATTAAATAAGTAATTGTATGGTGACTACTTGGAAATCATTCTAAATATTAACAACTTGACACAGCTAATGAAGAATAAAATTAGAGGAGATATAGTGTGTTAATTAGAGAAGATACAAGCAATAATTATCGCGCTAAAAGAATCCAAGAAAGCGACGTCGCAGCAAAAAATATGCTAATGATCATACTCCCACGCGATCCACCAATGTGCGATTCACACGAGATTTAACCTAATTCTAGCCTACAGCTGTTATCTTTAATATATACTAAGGTCTAATGAACTTACCGTACAGGAAGAACATTCTTTTCCTGGATGTCAAAATTTATTCCAATGCACCGAAACTAGAGCGGACAAAAATAGTTCACCCAAAATAAAAGCGAACGCTGGGAACTGATATCCAGTTATCACAAACCAATATTATACACATTTCATAATCACAGCTTAGATCAATTTACAATAAAAGCTACACATCCCCAGTAAATATGAAAGAATTAAAAAATAGTAGAACAAAATTTTTGGGATTTTGTTTTGACGTTTATTACTACCTGGCACAGATTATCAATGAAATACGCTCTTGACGTAAATAATGACGTTTCGTTTCACGGTTGTCTATTGGGACCATAGCTTTTAGTAGAAACACGGAACAAAAAAAGGCTGGTGTTGGTATCAAAGACTACTATAGTATACTGGCTAGTTGGTATCATATGGATTTGTGAATTCCTCTAATTGATTCAAACAACTAAATAAGAAATGGTTTGTTTTTCGTTGTAGCCCTGCAGTACATCAGGGTAGGGGATGTGGTAGGGGTCGTAGGCACAGACATATAAATAGTAGGTCGTAGGGGACCTAGGGGCGCGAATTAAAAACTAATAAAAAGTACCTAACATACCATCAAATCATGCATGCCATAAAATCATAACTTGAAGAGAAATTCTGAAGTAAGGCCCTATTGCTTGATTACTGGCTATCTACCAACTGTTTTATGACATTCACAGTAGCTCGCTTTTGCTTTAAATAAATTTAAATTCACGAGGCATTTTTTTTTTCTACTCGTCCCTTTCTTCACGTATAAACAAACTTTCAAATATAATCTGTTATTGTACAGTCACCAGCACATCATGCCACAACAATCTGTCATAATTCTGAATTAGATTTTCAACTTTATAGCTGAAATGTTTAAGTTCAATATTGACTGGAAAATTTGGACAGTTTCGGGTACCTTGATGTGCTGACGTCTGCACCTAACATACAGCAATGTTACTGCGTACCCTCATGCTTGTTGGGGCACTTGTAGCGTACATTAATATATATGTAGTTTATGTCTGCATCTATGATACAGGGTATTTGTTTGATGACTTGTTATCTCGTTCACATGACCAGCGAGCTGCCTACGGAAGAAAAGAGGTTGTCGTCACAAAATAGTTTTTTTTGTTGTTTCATGGGTTTTGTTGTTTTCGTTACAAAGGTACTTGTCAATGTCTTTGACGCATAAAGTAGGTACTACTATATTATGCTTTGACGCAAAAGGCACCCGATTTTTGATAATGGTTAAATATGTTTTATTCTCTGATCCCTTACGGCAAGAAGAAATAGAGACATTTTACACGGTTTGTAAATTATGCGAGAAAATAGGTAGGTAGGTACATAAATATCTAGTTAGTTTGTTTACCATAATCTAGTCACCTTTTCCTCAGGCTTGTCAAATGCATCGTAGTTACTACAGAGGGTATCCTGACAGCAAGCACCCGCTAAAGTTATTCATAGAGCCTGAATACAAATGGCAATGTCCGTCAGAGATGACTCAGTAAGTTTAGAATATTGACCAGTATCGATTAAGGTTGCCCACACATATCCGGGCCGTCACACATGGCCCGAACATACACCGTGTGTCTATCGGCTCCTGTCGGGCCACGGTCCGTCCACATCTCGGGTACGGCCCAGATATTGTGGATCAACTTTTAGGTCTTTATTCGAGTTTAATCTAATCCTTATTCCATTCAATTTTGCAGGGTGTACCTAACCTACCCAGCGTTCCATGTAAAGTACAAGCAACCTGTATCATGGCCAGTAACCCTGGAACGCACTTCTGTAATGCCCACACTTCCTGACAGAACTTTGGCCGGGCGGTTCAATAAAAACCCTTGTAAACGTTTCATCAGATAAATTGTAGAAAAATAGTCAAATTTCTTTTTTCATTTTACAAGCTATGGTTATATTATGTTCTTTTGATGAATAAACTTTTAAAACTATTATTAATTATTTAGCCCTAAAAAGCACTGTTGTGTAAAGTGGTACAGAATCACAGAAGAAACAGGAAAATAAATCGTAAAAATACCGCTGTGAAAAATTCCGAATGATTAAAATGTCTGTCTTGCCAATACCATGCCCTACCCACAGGCGGGCAAAGACCGTCTTGTTGCCTTCAGATTCGTTCTCTTAAAAAGCCTGTGACAATGTTAAGGGTTTGATGAAAGCTGATGATTTTTAGGGTTCCGTTCCCAAAGGGTAAAAACCCTATTGCTAATACTTCGCTGTCTGTCTCATAGAATAGGTAAAAGTTGTTTGTAAGTTTGTATGTAGGGGGTAATCTCAGGAACTACTGGTCCGATTTGAAAAATTCTTTCAGTGTTAGATAGCCCATTTATCGAGGAATGCTGCTATATATCATCACGCTAAGACAAATAAGAGCGGAGCAATAATGGAAAATGTGGCCGTCAGCTAGTTGAATATATAGGAATTGAATATTTATTGGTCTGTCTGTCTGTCTGTCTGTCACTAGGCTGTATATCAAGAACCGCGATAGCTAGACAGTTGAATTTTCACAGATCACAGGTAGGTATTTCTGTTGCCGCTATAACAACAAATACTAAAAAACAGAATAAAATAAATATCTAAGGGGGCTCCCATACAGCAAACTTGATTTTTTTGCCGTTTTATAGATAATGGTACGGAACCCTTCGTGCGAGAGTCTGACTCGCACTTGGCCGCTGTTATTAAGGAATGGTAAGTGAATAAAGCCTGCAAGGTATTTGCCAAAATTAAAAAAAGGTTATTTCAGTAAAAAAAAAAATACCTACCTACTGTGACCTACTGTGACACTGTCAAGGGCAGTCAAAGGTTTTTACAGATACACGAGGCAGCAGGACAAGGTGGATTTTGGCAAACTAGGTACCTCACACTCAGTCATGACTAGCAAGTAATTTAAATTAATTCCGGTAACACTGGCAAAATTATAGTAAGTTGGAAATGGACAAAATATTATTCGTAGATAATGCGAGACAGGATGAAATAGAAACGTTTTATGAAGTGAGTACCTTAAAACGAACTTGGACTTTTGCGAATTAAGCCAAATGGTGGTTTGAGTTGTTAAATATTATGATTTTTACAGGCATGTCAACGCCACAGGGACTTTTACAGAGGATATCCAAATGCTCATCATCCACTCATTTACTTTAAAGAACCAGAATACAAGTGGCAATGTCCACAAGAAATGACTCCGTAAGTATACCTACTTCGTGAAATCTTAGAGGGAGAAGGCAATTTTGGCCATTGTTCTGAGCAATTCATGTGTGCCTTCGACATCGTTGTCATTAGGTCAGCTTTAAGTTTAGGGCGCTTTTCTACCCGAAATATGTGCATTAGACAAGCGTTACGAGGATGCGTAGCAGCAAAAATGCGTGATTGTTTCTTTCCACAGTCACACTGGCCCTTAATGTACCTACGAGTGTGCCTACGAGCTAGCGTGGTGCGAGGATGCCTTCGCTTCTTTGTATTATGTCTAGGTTTGCTGGGAGAAAACTCAACTTTGAGTTAAGCTCGCCTTTGTACATGTACTTTATTACGACTGTATCATAAAAGTTGTTTTGGTGTACAATAAATTAAGAATAAAAATACCTAGCTTCGCTATAGCCTTTTCCACTAGAGCTGCGCTTAGTCAGAGTAGGAAAATGAAGCAGTGGGCAGCTCTATCTGGCGCCTGCGTAACCCAACTTGGGGCCCGGCATTTTCAAAAATACTTTGGTAGATACCACACTTTGCCCTACCTAAACTTAACAAAAAAACGACGTCCACAACTGGACATGGCCGCCTATTAATTTGCTGTTATCTTTCCCCAGCGTATACATGTCGTTCCCGATGTACCATGTGAAGTACAAGCAGCCAGCCATGCTGCCTAACAACGTAGGCCGTACCTCAGACATGCCATCGTTGCCGGGCCGCACGCTCGCTGGACGCTTCAACAAAGCAGCCTGCAAAGTTTTCGTCAGATAAACCAAAATGGTAAGGTGTCCATTACACGGTCATGCAAACGTCACTTAATTCCAAGTCAGATTGATGGTGAGTGATGGAATTCAATCGACTTTAGACGCTGTTTCTGAATTACGCGACAATACATTATTGTCTGTTTGACGGGATTCGTAAAAGGACAAGGACTGAACCATTCCATTAACATATAAAAGCTGACCCATTCACTTAAAATTCGTGACTAGATAATAAAATATCCAGATCGTCAGTCAATTTCAACAAAATCGCCGGGAGTTGTTTTTTCACTCGTCGAGTCGTCGTGATAATATTATATCGCTGTGATCAACCGGCCTGCTACTGAAAATTTCCAGTAGGTAGGTAGCACAGTAGGTAGGTACATAAAGTAGAATATTATTTTGTTTATTTCTATGCCCAAGCTACATGAATTTGGCTACTTCCCGTTTCGTCACATTCCCCTTTTGTCACTATGTCAAAACTTTTCAAAACAACTGAACGCGAGTGGCGTTTGGTCACGATTTTGATCTTCATACATTCTTTCCCGGTTTGTCACCTTTTTTTTAAACTAGTTTTCGTGTGGTACAGTCAGCTCCTTCTCATCATCCGACTTTGCCAGCGGTGGGTATAATGTTTTTCTAGTGGAAGTAAAAACCTTAAATTACTTGCGTCACATGGGCCGCCTGTTCTAAAGGTATCGAAATAATAGTCTTAATATCCTAATTACCAAAAGGTGTGTAGGTAGGTACTGGTTTTAAAACAAGGTGTACGAAGACTTGTTTTTTTGTCATGATTAATTTTATTGTACTTCACGGCAAGCTTCTAGATTATTCTCAGATCAGAAAATAACTATTGATGAAAAAGGCCATTTTTCGGAAAGATAGATATTGTTAGAGGTCTTTCATGTTTTGTATAAATACATAAGTACATTAATTTTAAGCCTTTAAACTTAACATCAAATATGTTAGATTGGGACCCCAGGTATTAGTATAAATAGTTACTGTCGTCAATTAGCTCTAACATAAACCGCCTGGGGCGTTAAAAACGTAAAAAAACCTCGGACTTGGGTTACAGTGAACCAAATTGAAAAATAATGGAAACATAAACTAAAGATCAATATACAGTATCTACATTATGTACAAACGCATATAAAAACAAAATAAATTATTGGGCATGGAATGGTTAGCTGATAATATGCATAAAAAGTTTACCTGTTAGGGAATTGAGCTTTTGATTTGAATAAAAAAATACTGGCTAAGTGCGAGTCGGACTTGCGTGTAAAAGATTATTTTAGCACTATAGACTTCTTATAGGTTTTCCTGTGTTCTATGGGTATAGAAATATTATCAGATTTTTTTTCAAAATGTTAAGCTCAGTCGTTTGGATGATAAGGGGGAGGGGGAATGGTCATGTTTGTGGTCTCTTGGTAGGTACTTGTAAAATGTAGGTTACATCCTGGAATAACACATAGGCTACTTTTTATCCCGGTCACATAATACATGACTTAATGGAGACAGAGGAAGAAGTGGCAGTCCAAAGTTGCTGCTGCCTTAGTACTTCAGATTGAAAAGTACCAGGAGAACAGAAACATGTCGAAGTGTTTTCGGGGCTGAAATTGTGAGCGTTTAAGATTCACAAGTACCTACTAGGAGATCACAAACATGTCGAAATAATTTCGGGGCTGAAATCTTAGTTTCAGCCGCACCGCAAAGACATGCAGGCATCCAGATGCCTGAATCATGAAGATGTACATAGTTTCAAGGATGAGACAATGAGGCAAAAAAGTTGCGCGGCAGGTCTAAAGTCTACGCAGACGAAGTCGTGAGAAGAAGCTAGTACACATACATGTTCTGCAGTAAAAAAAAGCATGCCTTAAAATACTTTGACATGTTTCTGCTCTACTGGTACTTGTATATCTTTAGCGCTCACAAAGTCAGCCCCATAAATATTTCGATATGTTTCTCTTCTCCTGGTACTTGTAAATCTGAAGTAGGCAGCAGCGGCTTGAGATGTGCACTTCCTCCTTCGCCTCCATTAAGCCATGCCTATTATCGGGATAAAAAGTAGCCTATGTATTTTTCTTTAAGTGGTCACACGGTTACACTTATGGTCGAGTTTAAGAAATTGCGGCAGCCATCTCGCGGATAGCTTTTCATATCCAAATATTTATGTAAAATGTGATGCACCTAATGAAAACATTTTTCACGCGAACGAAGCCGCGGGCGGTAGCTAGTAATTAGATATAACATGAACGGTGGCATTTCTGTTTACTTCTGACTGTACTTTCAAAACAAAATCGTGACCAAACGGGAATGAATATAGACATTCTTAAATGGTGACAAAACGGGAAAGAATGTATGAAGATCAAAATCGTGACCAAACGCCACTCGCGTTCAGTTGTTTTTAAAAGTTTTGACATAGTGACAAAAGGGGAATGTGACGAAACGGGAAGTAGCCATGAATTCTTCGGTGGGTGCAATTGTTTTTGTGACTAGGAATAAGTACTAAGGATTAAGGTCAAAATAAAATGTCATTACGATTTAACTAGTAGGTATCTATAATAACGTAGGTATTTTTATACACTATCGGTTTAACTTATAATAGTTATACTTATCGCAGCGCAGCGCAGTCCCACTCCTGGGTAAAGTAGTGTGACAGCCGTGCCGTCAGTTCTCTTCAATCCATCTTTCGCGCACCCATGCATTTTCTTCCAGTGATATAATTTTAACAGATAATACGTCAAATAGGCAGTTACTGTCTTTACAATCTAAAATAAAATGACGTTGGGAACTCTGGCAGTCGGGCCATAATGAGTTTGAATTCGTTCAGTCCGATGCCTCCACTCTTGTCCAAATTAATTTCATCCAATATCTGGAAAGAAGAATTAGGTATATATTGAAATGGGTCATCGTTCTCTCACACGTTTTTAAAAGTCCCAACAAAGGATTGATAATATCGTTGGGTCTTTTAAAAATTAAAGGTTTCCTCAAAGGTATCGCCAGCCTGTAACGATCTCACTGCAGAGCAAAGGTTTATTGTCACAGATTAAACAAAAACCGGCCAAGTGCGAGTCGGACTCGCGCACCGAGGGTTCCGTACAAACCTGTAGGTATATATTATAAGCAAAAGTTGCGATTTACGATTTATGACGTATTAAAAAAACTACTTCAAACCAGTTTTCGCTGGTAGTTTCCATGGCATATATTATACATCATATTATATATTTTTTTGTTTTATCATTCTCTTATTTTAGAAGTTACAGGGGGGGGACACACATTTCACCACTTTGGAAGTGTCTCTTGCGAACACTGATCAGTTAAGAAAAAAACGATATTAGAAACCTCATTAGAATATCATTTTCGAAGACCTATCCATAGATACATCCACACGTATGGGTTTGATGAATTTTTTTTTTAGTTCCACTTCTAAGTATATCCAAAATGTATGGTTTTTTTCTATTTTTGTGTGCAAATCTTAATGCGGTTCACAGAATACATCTACTTAATACCAAGTTTATACAGCATAGTTCTTATAGTTTCGGAGAAAAGTGGCTGTGACAGACGGACGGACAGACAGACAGACATGACGAATCTATAAGGGTTCCGTTTTTACCATTTGGCTACGGAACCTTAACCGGTTCACAGTCCAACAGACCACATGTGGGCTGCGCTGATTGTTTTACTATTGTGTCTGCTTTGCGGACAGTGAACCTATTAAAAATCGTAAACACGTAAGAATGGATCTCGGGCGTGATGATGTGGAAAAATTTGTACGAACTAGCCCCCATTCACAAATGCGAAGACCTAAATATATAGCGGCGAACAGCTGCAATGAAACTACATTTAGCAATACAAATTGACCTGTGATGACGTATTTGTTTCTCTATATGTACTCAGTGACATTTGTCGATCTCGATATATTCCTGGTATTGAGGCAGACTAGCACGACATTTACATATAGGATTTTCCATTTTTTTTTTTTGTGCAAAACGGGGAAACTCTTGGCCCAAATCTCACCTGATGGAAAGTGATGATTAGGCCGAAGATGGAAGCGAGGTTCACCCGGAATCCTCTTACACAGAGGAACTGGCTATCATACCTCTAACTACCGGAACACAACAATGCTGTTAACATTGTTGTTATGGCGACAGACTTAGACATGATGGTGGTAGCTTGCCAGGCGGACTTAGAACAACTCCTACCACCAACCAAACCTAGCAAAAAATTTGCCCCCGCTGGGATTCGAACTCGGGACCTCTGGGTCTGAATCAGGTGGTTTAACCACTAGACCACGGAGGCGGTTAGTGTCACCTGTTTAGCACCACCCGGGGACCACGTGTAGGGATTCGCTGCAGGGTATTCTCCTACGGACGCGGGTGACTCGGCCCCCAGGGTGACTCGGCTCCATCACTTGGCTTGGTTTATTAGTATTATTATTTTGTTTTATTTTATCTAGCCGTTGCTGTTACAATGCTTGGCAAGCGCATTCCCGAAGCCCTTACCGAGCCATGCCTACCCACAAATTTTTAGCCTGTCGAAGTTGTACGCACCTGGCGCATCCCGGTATCACCAGTTCATCAGCCTGTGGCCACGGCAAGCCGTTATTTCTATTCTCGAATACTCTCATCCAGCTGCTACCAGCCACCCTGGGATAGCACTACAGACAAAACGTCCCCCTCTTATGTAGAGGCCCGTAGCCTGTCTAAGGCTGCGTGAGATGTGATGAAGGATGCGTTACGAAGGATGTGTTTGTTAAGAACCAATAGAATCGCTTCATTTACTTATCCTTGCTCGGCGCCAGCGATCCTATTGGTTCTTAAAATAAAAATAAAAACATTCCTCGCTACACATCCTTGCATAACTTTGGAGGAAACACACCCTAATACTCCGTTCCCATTCCGCCACACCGTCCGACATTAGCTTCTATCATTAATAGCTATAGTTAGTGCTTTTAGCAATCCTTCTCAGGGACTCGGCAGTACCTAAGGAGGTCGACGCTCGACCTAGTCTGAGGGCATTGGGTACGCAACCATCTACCAGGTTCAAAGCGGCATCTACCCCAATAATGGTATATGGTAGGTGCCAGATAGGTAAATGTGCAATATCGGTCATTGACCCACATACATTTATTGATTTACTTAATGTCAAAAGCAAATAAAGACATAAAGCTATCCTGAATTGAATCGACTTCTATCGTGATCACATACCGTAGTGTTGGATCGTTATTGTTCGGGAATCTACGAGAGTTTTGGGAAAGATCAATGTATTTAATATTGTATGTTTATCTGGCGCCGACCATAGATATAAGTACCTACTTACAACTTTGGCAATTTTTAGCTTAGAGTCTTGATCTATGTGGTTAGACGTAATGCGGTCATCAATAACACTCGAAGTCAACCGGTCTACGATCTTGCTGATGTCCTTCTTAGTTATCTGGCCGTCATCGTCTAGATCTGAAAAAGTTTAATTTTTTCACTAGCTGACCCGTGCAACGTCGTCTGCGTAACATTTTTCATTACTGCTCCGCTCCTATTGGTCTTAGCGTGATGATACAGCCTTCCTCAATAAATGGGCTTAACACTGAAAGATATTTTCAAATCGGACCAGTTCCTGAGATTAGCGCGTTCAACCAAAAAAACAAATTCAACCAAAAAAACAAACTTAGTTAACGATGGGCACAATTAACCACAAAATAATGACCATACATATAATAAATTATCACAAATTTTAGCCTATAAAACTTACAAAAATTTACCGGATATGATAAGGAAGGACGACCGCTGGATTAGCTATTGCTCTCGATATTAATTTTAGGATGCGTTCATTGAGAAAAATAAATAAATGATCACAACCAACTAATTTAACCAAATATGCTTTCAGAACATGAAACATAAGCTTCAATAAACTCGACGTGCCGTTATCTTGAAAATCGGTCTCATACCAAAAATCCTGAACGCCCAAGCAGCCTTTACCTCGGCGGGGCAGCCAGCACTCATGGCCGAACATAAGTCCACCAGGTCTTCGAACGAGAAACAGTCATCTTCCTTTGAGGAAAACACACTAAATATCCTGTCTTGAAACGGGTTGTTCTGTAAATTAGGTAGTGTTTCGAAATTAGCGTTAATTTTGCAGTAAATGACGAGTATCTGGATCAAAAGACCGTTTTTTATTCCATTACTTATTTGCGGCTTTTTATTTTGCGAAAAATTCAACTTTTTTCTTATTTTAAATGCTTTCTTTGATCGAATCGAAACAAAAATTCTTTTAATCAGACGCTTCAAATTCTGCATCAATTTGGTTATCTTGCATAAATTAAGCAAATATTAACAAGTGTTACCTTTAGTACGCAGAACTTGTTCACAATATCTTCCCTTTTAAACCTGTGATGGTAGTTGTTTTTAATCATCTCCGGATCAATCGAATAAAACTTTTTCATCAAGCTGAAAAATGTTTTTTATTTGCTTAGATAAGTGGTGCAATCGCCAAAACATAAATAAGTACTAAGTCACTTACTATAAAATTTCACCCTTGGTCAAATAAGTCAAGGCTGCATAGTCTTCCAGCATATCTTGCGTTAAACCAGGATATGATTGACCACTACCCATTGTTTTGTTTGTTCTTCGTTTATTTCCGTGTAATCACTATAACTCACTGCTTCAATCGGAAATCCTTGTTTATACCAATATAAACTTAATCGCTGTATAAAAATTATCTTATCAGTCCTATTAGCAATTAAAACTGTCGATTATATCGATCATAAGGTTATTACTATTGTGACGTCGAAGCGTCAGCAGATGCAGACTGTTCAAATAAAACTGCGAAATTATATTAAGGAAAATAATTTATTGTTTAAAAATAACACCCGAGATCATACTCAGCAATAGTAACACATACATACACGAAAAGTCAATGCAATACAAATATAGCAAAACACGCTCCACTCTACAATTTGCTAATTTACTTATTCCAGGATAATGACGTCATTTCATGGGCTACTAGTTGCTAGAAAGTCGTGCAAAACGAAATAAATATATTAGAAAAAACAATATACTGTAATAAACTTGCAAATAAGGAAGCGTCTAAGATATAAGAATGACTAAATACTGGCTGATTGAAATTTTCTAGAAAAGTTTTCTATAATCGAGAAATTCAGGTCATAAGAATAATAACGTTTCTAAGTTTTAGCTGATACCACTTGAACTTATGATTGTCACTAATATTTACATGCGTCGGATTAGTTTGTCATGTTCAGTTGCGATTAGTGTGCAGCTGAATGACGCTGTGCGCCTGCAGATCACCTTTTAGGGAAGTCAACATTGTCAAAACTTATTTGGCGTCGCGCTCTCATTTTAGCTGCTTCCTCGAAAGAGGGCATGGAATTCGACTTGAAGAGGCCTAGGCTGGACTTGTCAAGCATGCTAAGTCCACTGCTACTATTCGAGTTACTATCTATATTCACTAATTTGTCTTGTAGGATATTTTTGGAGCCACTTTTTGGTTGTTCCTGTTTGTTTCCGCTGCTATGCGTGTTTTCTTTGATCTGCGAGGTTAATGTACTGGGTACGTTCTGGCGGGCCCTCATCTGCTGGTAGGCATTGGCTGAGATGTATCCGGATACTTTGTTGTTGGTTTCGTTTGCGATCTTCATCTGTTCCTCCTGGAAACACTCGTCGACTGTGCGACCTTGTATTATTGCGAATACGTACTGACGCGCTAGCCTGGAAAAGACGTGATGTCGTGTTAATACAAATGTAAGACTAGCTTAGAGTATGACAAGGGAATAGTTGACATGTCGTAAACTGAATTGACTGCTATGTGAAATGCGATCATAGTACGAATTAGCTGAGTTGTTCAACGCAAAGCCTGACTTGATCAATAGGGAATATGCACGCGATTTTTTTATTTATAAAATGAATTACTTTTAAGCTCCAGTAAACACTCTAGAAAATATTTTTTAAATATCTTCATCAGCGATGAAGTTATAACGCTTCAAAGATTACTTTTAGAACGAGAAGTCCGACATGGAATTTAACGTCACATTACGTGACGTCTATACATCTGCCATAGAAAACAGCGTTTTCGCGAGAGGGATAGATATATTTGTTTAACATAATTATATCTTGTTTGTTTTTCGAGCAATTTTGATTCTATTTCCACTGTTAGTAATATATTTTTGTATATTTTTAGATAAAGTGTTTAGATAATAAATATTTTTTTTATGCATATTCCCTATTGACCTCTCCAGCCCACATTATCAACTGTCTTTATACTAGAAAGGTTTAAGTAAGTAAATAAAGGTAAAAAATCTTGATGTGTCTTTTTACATAACTGCCAAGGAAGGGTTTTGTTTTCTATCTTTGGTTTTTAAAATCTCAGTTTAAAAATAAAATCCATCTATAAATCAATGTAAATACAACAATAACGATTACTAAATCAATTAAACCATTAGTTTTAGCAGTAGTTTATTTGTTTACCACATTGTTTACGGATTGGCTAGGTTCATTCAAGACAATTTAAAAGTTCGTGACCTCTAGCTAAATGTCCTGAAGCAGGCAGATTGCAAGAATTAAACATAATTAAAAAAAAAAGATTGTTCACTGTTAATTCACTACGTAAACGTTTCCCAGCTATGTTTGGAGTTTCGTTTGCTGTCTCCAGATGCAGCTGAATACCAGTATTTTATGTGGAGCGACTGCCTATCCTCCTTTCAGTGTTTTTCGATATTCCTCATAGTCCAGTAGTGTCTAGCCGTTTCACAGTCTAACTAACCGGATGCAGCTGAATTTGCCTATCTGGCGTCCAGAACACGGCAACTGGGTAGCACGATACCCCTTCTTTTTAATCCCCTTTTATTTTGGGCTTGACTATTTAAATTGGACAAAATTCTAGTACTCACTTCAGCATAGTTTCAGAAGTAGACAGTTTAGGTGCTGCAAGTTTGGCAGCATGTGGCGGCAGAGCTAGCAAGCGGCGCGTGAGTCGCGCTAGTGAAGACGCCTTCTCGCGGAACCCTGGCGATGACATGCGCCAGCCGTGGACGCGCAGAGCTTCTGATACTGCCCATAACAGTTTCTGTAAAGATAAGAGGATCGTTTTAAAAAATTAGTTTACTAAACCACAAGATGACTTTGCGTCGGGAAACATTGAAGGCCTTGGAAATGAGAAGAAACTGCGTGATTCCGGAGAGAAGGAAATCACAGATGCAGAGACTTGGTGCCAAATTTATGTCATCTAGTGATCATAAAGTAGTTGTCGCTAAGAGCGGCGTCCTCATTGGATACCCGTATCAGGCAGCAATATTTATTTTTCCATTAGAAAATTCTCAGTAAAAGTAAAGGCTGTATTTGTGCACGTTCCGTGGCAAGTTCTTTGATATTTTACTCCCAAGTTATTTAAACAAGTTGGTGTTCGAAAACAAGTTGGTGTTCGATGCACGTCTGTCTACGCTGTCGGATAATACAAGCGTGATAGTACATGTTTTGTTTTGAAAGCTGAGAGTAATTCGAAGGACATACTAAATTACTAACCTTCTTATGAGTCTCATTCAATTCACTGGACGTCCTCGTACCAAACGCCTCAGACGCCCGGCGCGCGAATGAAAGTTGTGAATGCGAACTCCCAATAGAATCTCCTCCGAAGGACAAACTCTTTGCTATTTTACTCCTTCCATTATCCGAGTCATCATCAAAGGGATCGCGCTTTCGCTTCATGAAATGATCGCTTTGTGTGCCATCCATGCTCTTCGTCTCGGCAGTTCGGACTGGTGAGCCGAATAATGCTCGCTTGGATTTCATAGCCTGAGCTGGTACAGATGTAGAAGAAGCTTGTGGCATAGGTCTTCGGGTTTCTGGACTGAAGAGGGCCCTTTTGAGAGTTTCTCTAGCAGGCTGCGATCTGGTTAGCTGGTCAGAGTCCATGAGTAGTCGTCTCATAGCTTTCTTCTTGCTAGAGCCGCCACTTCGTGTCTTGGGGGTCTTCGCTGGTGTCTTCTTGCCTGGAGTCTTGCGAATTGGCGTCCTTTTGCCCGGTGTGCGTCTTGTGCGGGGACTCTTTCTCTCCGAGGAGTTGACCAGCTTTCTGTGTGGGAAGAAACTTGAAAGGATTCCGATATCAGTATTGAGACAGACAGGTACACATACAGAAGAAATAAATATGAACGAAGACTGCAGAATAGATAAGTAAGGGTTTTTCCAAATAAAAACAGATAATAAAACAGTTGTAGAAATTAACACAAGCCAACTATTATAGATTTAATAGAATGACAGAAGCTTACGATTGAAATACATACTTTTTCAAGAATTGGAATTTTGTATTGTATGTTGGGCTGATGTTAGCAATTCGTCATCCAGGCGCGTAATTGAGAAAAATAAAATTCAATAAGTTTGGGACTTAAAAAAATATTGCAATAATTGTGCATGTCAGTATTTTGAGGTGTACCTCTCCCTATGGTGGGCGCCGGATAAACTTGCAGAATAGTCGAATCAGGACAGCTTTATGCCATTATTTCTTCTGTTTTTAATAGTAAGAATGTCAATAAATGTATGTCATTGACCGTTATTGCAAATTTATCTAGGGCCTACCATACTCCTTTGGGAGATGGTGGGATGTAATGTTAAATAGCGTAGTACACTTACTTCTTATCAATGAGCACCATCTTGGCGGTGGAAGTCTGCGCCTTCTCGTTGATGGTGGCTGCACTGGCGAAGGCCTGCCGCCGACGGGCCAAGTGCGATAGACGACGGCCGGGAGACTTCGCTTGCGCCATTCTGACGATAGTTGACAAGTTATTAGTCTGACTATAAGACATAGGTAGATAAAATTAAATGTGTCAGGATGAGTTTTACACCTACATGGAGGGGGAACCCAGTTCTAGTTCAAAACAAGTGGTAGAAATCAAGGAATATCTTTGGCTTGAAGTAAGACAAAACAAATATTAACTTTAATTTTATAAACATGAAAGTCACGCCCAAAGTCGCTTGCAAAAGCTAGTAATAAATACATAGTTAAGTATTACATCATCAAAATAAAATCATGTTTTCAAATACATAGGCAATGACTTAATGAGGCTTTCTCTAATGTCTAATGATATAACTTATATCAATTAACATTACATTTACATAATGATTCCTTCCTTAATTCAAAACATAAATTCTTAATTTTTGTAAGCCTACTTTTCAAGCAATTTTACAATAATTAATTTCTGAGAGCATTAGGTTAATGTTGACTAGTTACCAACTAAAAAATATTATTTTAAACTTTGAATCTGGATGAGTATTTATTAAATTCTTCTAAAATTTCAATTTGAAAGATCTGAACAAGAAGGTAATAAAGGCAGCTTCCACCAGGAATACATCTAATATATTCATATTTTCCGGGTTTGAATATTATATGAGTGCACAAGCACTTAGCCTAAAGCACTAGTGAAGCCACGCGATTCTAAACTAATATTATTAAAAGGTAAGATGTTTGTTTGTAAAAGGGAATCTCTGAAATTCCTGATTCAACCAAAGAAATAAAATTATATGATTTGCGAAAAAATGCACCATTTCTGTAAAAGTCTACAAAGCATACATACTTGAGCCTCAATGCTTTCCGTTTGCTGGCACTGTTTGGGGACTGCAGGCCTCCAGAGTAAATGTTTACACTTGTATCAGTCTCGGCTCCAACATATCTCTCTCCATAGCGTAACGCAAGTAACTCTAGCTTCTCTGAATGCTTTGTCACATTGTAGCTGAAAAATGATAAGAACAAATAAGAGAAATTGAAATATTTTCATTGAGGAATATTATTAGAGTTAGATTTAAACTATTAGATAAGATTTTAACTCTACTATTCAAATACTAAGCAAAGCTGTAGCAGGCTATTTTTAGTTTTATTAGCCCACTAGCTGACCCGCGCAACTTCGTCTGCGTCACAGTTTCCATTACTGCTGCGCTCCTATTTGCCTTAGCGTGATGATATATATAGCCTATAACCTTCCTCGATAAATGGGCACTGAAAGAATTTTTGAAATTGGACCAGTAGTTCCTGAGATTAGCGCGTTCAACCAAACAAACAAACTCTTCTGCTTTATAATATTAGTATAGACTAGCTGACCCGCGCAACTTCGTCTGCGTCACATTTTCCATTACTGCTCCGCTCCTATTTGTCTCAGCGTGATTATATATATATACGCCTATAACCTTCCTCAATAAATGGGCTATCTAACACTGAAAGATTTTTTCAAATCGGACCAGTAGTTCCTGAGATTAACGCGTTCAACCAAACAAACAAACTCTTCTGCTTTATAATATTAGTATAGATTGCATAATATACAAAATCTACGTTCAGTTACGTATCCTGATCTCTCTCTCGAATTAAGAATATAATTATGAAGAGGGTACCTAATGCAGGGCACTGTATCATCTCTATCGGTTGAAATGCCGACCAGCCCAGGTACCTAATCTCCTGGTACAAACTAATCTTGAATCAAAATCAACAAAACCAACTATCGAACGAATGGTGCTGAATCAAGTGGATTCTTAATTTCGTCCAGAACAGTCCAAAAAGAAACACATTTTCTCCGATTTTTACTGACAATATTGCTGATCGTAGACCACTGATAAATATAGTTTGTTTTAAGATTTTATAATATCAAAAAAGTTTTACTGGGTTCATAGAATCGATTTATTAAAGAGGAGCTCGTGGCTAAAGCCGCACGGGCCGATCTTCAAGGCTAAACTATAACAGACGAACGCATCGATCTTCAAGGTTAAGCAACGCTTGCGAAGGTTGGTCTGTGGGTGGGTGACCATCTTGACATACCGAGTTTCCTTCGTGCCTCAGAAAGCACGTTAAGCCTTTGGTCCCGGCTGTCATTTGTAGATCTTTGGCAGTCGTTACGGATAGTCAAAAGCCAGTAAAATCTGACTGAAATCTTGCATTGAATGAGTTGTGGAGGTCTGGTAGGCAGCCGCGCCACGTAAAATACCGGTATTCAGCTGAATCCGGTTTGTCTGGAAGCCGAGCCAATATAGTAAGGAAAAGGCTAGGTTGTTATAATGGTCACCCATTCACAGACCGACCTCGGCAAGCGTTGCTTAACCTTGAAGATCGACGTGTTCGGCTGATATAGTTTAGCCACATTGAAACATAATACCAAATATTCATCTCTTCTGTTAGTAAAACAGTTTACTTATGGATACAGGTAACTCCGGACTCCGGAGGGGACTCTCCTCTCCTCCCAGTAAATCGAAAAACAATCTAGTAATTCAATCAAATCCATACTTCCATAGCTAATAATTTCAACATTATACGTCTTCGAGTTATTTCAACATTATATGTCTTCAAGTTAAACAACATAAAACATGGGGCTGACCTTATGCTACTGCGGAGAATCTTAACACCGCGATTCAGAAAAACGCGTCATAAGTACAACGCCATCTATCGATCTACAACGTAACTGAACTGTCTTTATGCTCATAACTACTCATAAGTTCAAACTTAGAAGCTTACACGTTACGATAAATAATGATAATATAATAACATATATAAACATTATGTGTTTAATTAAAAAATAACTCAAAAATACATTGTTTCGGGGTCTTTTCACACATTTCTTATTAAAAAATTTCTCAATAGATGGCATTGCAAGTATCTGAAGTCTCAATGAAAACAACCTATTTTAGCGCTCGATGAAGTTTCTTCGTAAACTTTAAAATTCGATATCTTTTGATTTTGTGGGTCGATTTTGATGAAATAAACACTAAATGTTGCTCCGATTATCACTTAATATTTCGAAGTACCTAAATTTTGAATCCAATCAGTGGTTTATGCGTGATGCTCCTCCAAACGCACAGACATACAGACGCACAGACATACAGACGCACAGACAAACAGAAAAGAATTTCAAAAACTGCTTTTTTGTGTTCTATGTCATTTTTCTGACATTTCTATGTATTTTTTATGCGAAAATATTCAATGTACAGACACGGCAACTCTACGATTTTATTATATGTATAGATAGATAGTATAGATATTATTTAGTATTCATATTTATGTGGGCTAACAAAACTAAAAATAGCCAATATTTATGTTAAGTTCGTATAGTAGTAAGAAATAAAGGCTATTTTTATTTTATTTATATGAAGCATTAGCGCCACAAAAATTAGGCTGTTTGAGAATTGCTAGATAACTTTATAAAATTTACTTCCTCAAACACTGTCAGAATCGATGAGGAAATATTATTTGAGGAATATTACTTTATCATGACCCCCTATTATGTTATTTGACCAACATACTATTAAAATAATTATAAATACACAGTTTGAAACCACACAACACATCTAAGTACTGATAATAGATACTTACTACACATCATAGTATCTGCATTTCACCACATCTGGCCACCCCGTTTCAGCTGCCTCTATCTCAGTACACATCTTCAAATGTATACTCTTATCATTAGCACTTGTATCTAACTCTGAAGTCTCATTAGACGTAGAACTCTTAGATTTCTCCCCATTCGAACTCTTACTAGTACATTCTTCAGTGTCTAGTGTTTTTGTAATTTCAGGGATTTCTACAAATGACACCCGTTTTGTAGGCGTTGTAGAGTTTATCTCAGGAACTATGACTTTTGCTTCATCATCAAAGAGAGGCAGGTAGGAGTAATACTTCTTGAGCATCTCTGTCACATCAGTCTTCAGGATGGTCACAGATGGTGGTGGTAAGACTCCTTGAAGAGTTTCCTGTTGGAAATATAAATTGAATGAATATCTAGACTGCTATAAATTATAAAGGTGAAAACTTTGTTTTGTTTGGTTGTATAGGGTTGTATGCACTAATCTCACCTACTGGTTTGAATTGAAAAATATGACATCACTACAATCAACGGGAGCGGAGCATTTATGAAAACTGTGATGCAGACAAAGTTGCGTAGGTCAGGTCAGCTAGTAGATAGATAATTATACTCTCTATTTTATATCACAAAAAAAACGCAATAAGGGCTTAAGAATGAATAGCCCAAGTGTAACAATGGCTGCTCTTCCCACTAAAAAGTGGTAGTACAAAATGAGTCAAAAGATAGGTTAGGTTTCAAAAATAGGCCACAAACAAGATGGTTTAGTTGTTTTCAAGAGTCAAACTGTGTTTTAGATCTTGTTTACAAATACATCATTTTAGGCTATTCTCCATAGATGTGATTAACTTTTTTTTGCAATAGGTAATTAGATACTAGTACCCATTATGCCTACAGATTATCATTAGTTAATTTAATTTGACTATGTATAAATGACCAGGATTGTAATTTAACTTAAGACAGCTACCCATTAGCTAATAAATACTACAGGACTGATAATTTATATGAACAACTTTATTTTCGGAATGCATTCACCTGGAGTTATGAAAAAAAAAAGTTGTTTAATAATATAAATTTGTTTTCTTGTAATATTAGTACTGCTGCTAAACAAATTTACTTTGTTTACATTTTTTATCAAAATGAGTAATGAGACTTCACTACTAATTTGAAATAGCCAGCAATAGGCTGACATTCAAGCCAAGTAACTTATTATTGATTGACTTTAATAATTTTTTAAACAATATTTCTCAAGATGCTGATGATGAAACAAACAAACTCTTCTGCTTTATAATATTAGTATAGATATCTGGTGCCTACCATAGTCATACAGAACTGTATTATGATTCTAAACTAGTTATCTATTTTTAAATTCACTTTATGAGGTCATTGAACAAAGGTAATAATAACATTAGGGTGTAAACCACACAAGGATATTGCTAACCACATAATGTGATACTATAAAACTCAATAGCAAAAAATATCTGTGTTAATTCAACCATGAAACATGCAACTGATAAGAACTGCAGTTGGTACCTACTCAGGTTACTAAATGCAAAATCACATGGCAACACATTCTTTTGAAATTATATGATTGTTCTTTAGAAGATATTATCTTGTTGCATTCATCAAGTAAAATGAAACAGTGTAGGTTTGCAGGTTATTATGTAAATGACAAAGGTAAGGTTAAAAACTTAGAATAATAACGCATTATTATTAACGCGTTATTATTCTAAGGTTAAAAACAATGTTGGCATTTACAAAATCTATGCTTACCTCAATCTTCCTGACTTTTCTTTTATCATGAATTTCAAAATCTTTGAGGAAATTCCAAAAAGGTTCTGGCTCTGGAGGCTGGTCATCATCACCATCGTTATCAGAAAACATATCAGGAGATCTTACTCCGCTGTCAAAAGATGCCTCAAGTGATGAGTAACTTTGCTCTGAATTCCACTTTGCTGTGCTTCCATCATCATTTGCTGCACAATCCTTCTTGTTACTGTCCTCATAATGAGAGTCTCCAGTACTCTCCGAATTCTTATATCTATCACTAACATTGTCTGATGCATCACTAATTCTCTGCTCACCATCGTTACTCTCCATAATTGACTCTGCATTATCACTGCTGTTTGTATACATCCCACAAATCTCTTCTACACGTTTTTCTTCTAGATTAGCTAAACTGGTGCTAGAACTCATTGCTGAGATGGGGTCTACTATAGGTTTCAACTTTTGAACATGCTTAATTGTACCGTTAAACGATAATTCACTTATAGGCAACTTGAATACGTTTTCTGAAGGCCCCACATCTCTAAACATAGGTACACTGTCCACTGCATTATTGCTATTTTCCATAGTAGGGGTTATGAACATGGGATGCTTAACTATTTCAGTTCTTGAGTCCTCTGACGTATGAAGATCGATTTGGTTCGATTTATCGTTTATAAACCTGTGATCGATGGTAGCAAATGAATTCTCAAGTAACGATGCCGCGAGTGGGGAACAAGGCGAATTGATTTTAACACACAAATCTGTATCTAAACTAGATCCTTTGTCATTCATATGATCACGAACAATCTGATTTAGTAAACTGTTCTCAGTTTCAGCTGTTTCGCAATGTTTATTTTTAACATTAGTTGATGTTACGATAGATAACTCTATGTTACCTCTGCTATGCGAACTCTCAGAATCACAGTGGTTTAAAGATAGACCCTCGTTCGGTTCACGTTTTACACTATCCTCTATCAAAGGATCAACAACATTAAAACTTCTCAAATACCGTTCGTACAAAGAAAAACTATCGCTCATGGAGTGACAATTTGAGTCTTCAAAGGATTCCATCACCACTTCATTCTTATTTGAGGAACGTTGTTAGAAGGATTCATTATTTGTTGTTGCACATCAAAAGACACTTGTTTATTACATTATCAGTTCATATTGCAATTTTACACTGACATAATATCTTCTATAATGAGCTTACACAGACGCGCCATTTACGCCATGTTGTTACAACTACTCTACTGTACTCATGAAGGTATAGTTAAATAAGTCAGTCACACACAGTCAGTCAAGCTAGCAAGTCAATAGCCAGACAAGGACAAGACACAACGTCTGGATCAATGGCATTTTCAGTCTATGGTTTTGTGTTTAGTCGATTACCCAACTCCACGTTGCTTGCTAGTGTCGGCAAACGGCAAAATGTCTCAGTTGGGGTCCAGGGCCTTAATTGGGCTTGGAACCACTGACGCACTGACGTAAACGTATGATTTATACGTCAGTGCTTGGAACCTATGTTGGAACTGGTTGGGACGCACTCTTGCCCACTCTGTCGAGTGGGGTTGTGGACTGTGGGTGTGGCGCACAGAGTACTTTTAAGTGTGGCGGGATGCAGAAAATGCAAGACCTCTTGCGGATTAAATGATCAAAGTTACTCATATGTTTCGTCAAAAGGAAAGCTTTACATTGGATGATGTGCAATCGAATTGAGCAAAAGGAGGAAACTACATATTATTTTCCCCAAATTCTGTTTGGTGATGTAATCTATCCGGGACTCAAGCTAAAAAAATCGACCTACTTTGACCTGCACTTTTGAAAACTGAAGTACAAAGTTATCTGATGTCCTAGTGCACTCGAGATTGAATAGGCTAGATTCCATCATCCACAAATTGCAAAACTATTTAGTCCGTCAGTTAGAGTTACAGAGTATTGAAAAATAATGGACAAGTATTTTTTGTTTTTGTAAATCAATGAATATTGACAAAGATAAAACGCATCAAAACTCAGGAGTGGGGGCTCGTGACGTCACGACTCACTAAAAATTATGCGAAGGTGTGACGTATTGAGAATTTTAAAAAGCGTCGTAACTTCGGCAGTTTTGGTTCTCGTAACAAAACATGGGTCAAATATTTTTTGACAATCTAACTGACGGACTAATTAGATTTTTTCAGGACACAAGCCTATTGAGCTGGCTGACTGTTTAAAGTCAGAACTATGCATTATATCCACTGACGTATAAATCATATGGACTGGGCATACCTACAAAAAAAACGTGTTTACCTACCACCGACTTGGGCACTTAAAATGGCTGCCTTTCGTAGGGTTGTAACTGCGAGCAACATGCGCATCTGATATCGATATTCAACTCAATGTTATAGTTTTTATCTCAATGCGTATAAACCATATGGACTGGGCATACCTATAAAAAAAACGTAGCTACCTACACTTTGCTGGGATGATAAAATGGCGGCTAATAGGGCAGCCTATGTCGATATTTCTTTACAATAACATCGATAAAAGATTGTTAGAATGTTTTCAAAATGTCACGGTACAATTTCAACGGGTATTTTTAGCACATTTTCAGCTTCACTTGTACAGTCGCCAGCACATCGTGCTACAACAATCTGACAAATTTCTGTACCTACTAGATTTTCAACTCTAAAAGAGAAAAGATTAAGTTTACTTCCCGGTTTTTGATTAAGCTAATACTTTGCGTACATGTTTAGTTTGGATGACATTGTTGCCGATTCTCTTGTTCAATAACTAAACTAAAATTAGATAATCACTATCTTTTTAACCGACTTCTAAAAAGGAGGAGGTTCTCAATACTTAATATTATTATATCAATGGGGGTTTGCGGGACATGTCTCTCTGCATACCCCCCAAAATATGTATCTATTGCCATTATTAGGATAAGTAACAAGGTACCTACATCGAATAAGTTTTTGAAAATTCAAATGAAATGTACCTAAGCGCTATTCTAAAGCCTTGCGTTAGGTCATTCGAGACGGGGTGGAGGGAACAAAATCTAAGAAAAGAAATGACGCTGCATCCACGATGGGCTGCCGGCACGGACGTCTCCATCACCTAAGTATATTTTCTAACATACCGATGAAATTGGGTTTTAATCAAAAGTCAACAATAATTATTTACAACACCATTTATTTATTTTTACATACATATAATTTACATCCTACTAATTTTATAAATTTATCCTACTAATCCATACCATCCTACTAATTGCTATACAATTTTTGTTTAAAAACATACCAGCATATTCAATGTGGGCACTGCGCCATCATGTAACCTCATCACATCGAGGGTTCTGTTAAAACTAGATTCATCAAAGTGCAGGGAGCAGATATGCCACATTTTATGTCTATGGTTTATATTTTTCTTCTATCCATTTATTTTTGAAAATTTCATTTCCAGGAAATCTGTGGGTTAATAGCATTGCAATGTATTTTACACACTTTATCAATATAATAATATCGATACTTATCGTATGCGATGCGAACATCGCACATCACTAACTAAGACATAAAATTTTTATGTAAACAATACAACGAAATTAAGAAAATAATAACGTAATAATAAGCCATACAAATATGACACAGGTTTCAATAATCTTTAAAAAGATCATCTGGTAACAATACATTACACAAAATTCTACAATATTCAACTGGAATAGTGAAAACTAGTAACTAACCTGTGCAGAGTCAAATTAGTCTGATTTTTGTTATTCCTCGCACCATACTGTATTATGCAACACGATGGCATGATTTTTCTCTTATTTTCCAAAGCCAGAACACAAAAAAAAACCTAGCTTTCGACGTATTTATCTTTAAAACAAAGAAAATAATAAAAGCAAACAACTGTTTGACAGCTCAACTACCATAAAACCACAGAGTACTTTGGGCACCTAAAATGGCGACCGGCCACGCAAAGGCATGATTTTGACGTCACACAATAGGGTTGCCAAATTTAGTACTTGGCAAACATATACATGTCTCTTTTTTCATATGCAGCTCTTGGCTAGTTAAAAAGAGACAAAACGCTTTTTGACATGTTTGCGTCGATATGATAGATATTTGTATAACTGTTTATTTCTATAGTCAAACGTTTCAAGTCCATATGATTTATACGTCAGTGATTATATCTATGAATTCGGGCTGTCAAAATGACATTATCGGTAGTTTAGAGATGTGCATAATCGAACTTTATTCATTATATCGACTTTTTTGGAAATTTTACGACATAAACGATGATAAGGTTCAAGTTTGATTGGGAAAATTTGACAGTTTCGGAAAGCCTGATGTACTGGCGACTGTACCACTGATGTTAACAGAAAAGACCGGCTGTAACACATGTTACGTAACTTTTCTCTTTTCACTTTGTTTTAAATCATATTCAAACAACTGTGTCCAACTATGTATATAGTGTAACAACAAATAACAACCAAGAAGAATTAATTTATTACTTCTCATGTTTCTAGTAGTAATATACTTACTATAAGTAATAACTACTAGTAATACTATAAGTTTAGGTTTAGACAACCGTTAATGAGACAATTCTATGGACAAATCTTCAACATTTACCGCTGCCTCAAATACGAATAAAAATTGATATTGTATCCAAAGATTGATGAATGTTTTAACCAGCACGCATTGAAACACCAATAGAGAAATTACACCCATATAGCGCACAAATCAAGTCTTTGCTGATTTTCAATATGTTGTGTGCGAAGGACTGCAGCAGTGTGATTCTGCAAACACACTGTGTTTGCACTGTGTCTCACTATGTAAGCTTAGGTGCTGTGAACGATGCTGCGAGCCGGCCTCCCTAGCGGCGTCAGCGTCGTCTACTACGCTGACGACATGCTGGTGCTGGCACAGGGGGGGTCGTACAAGGCGGCGGCTGAATTGATGACACGCGGGGTTGCGATAGTCGTAGAGAGGATTCAGCAACTGGGTTGCTGACGGTAGGAGGGGTTCCCATCGGCGTCTAGTTGACGCTGAAATACCTAGGGCTCGTCCTCGACAGCCGGTGGAACTTCGTGGAGCATTTTCGACGTTTGGCACCCAAATTGGAGCGGGCCGGGGGTGCTTCTAGGCGGTTCCTGCCCAACCTGGGGGGACCAAACGCTTCCTGCCGGAGGCTCTGTGCGGGGATCGTTCGGTCCATGGCCCTTTACGGGGCCCCGGTGTGGGCGCGTTCCTTGAGGCAGCGCGCTGCCCACTATTTGAACGCACCCCAAAAGATGGTAGCCCTATACCTTCATGGCCGTAAGGCTGGCGCGAGGGTACTGCACGATCTCGCACGAAGCGGCGAGTCTCCTTGCCAGATTGCCGCCATGGGATCTGGAGGCGATAGTACTCACACTTCCGCGCGCCTGCATCATTGGCGCGCGGAGGTGCTACGCCGGGGCAATACTCCGCTTACGTGGCAAATTGTCGCGCAGTGGACGGACTTCTGGCGCGATCTCATGGCGACATGGGGACGACGACTATCGCAACCCAGCGCTAAGTCGATAGTGGCGATAAGTCCCCTCTTTGAGGAGTGGCTTGAGAGGCGCCACGGCGTCCTCACCAGGTCTTCACCGGACACGGATGTTTCGGGAGGTACCTGCACCGAATCAGGTGGGAGGAAACGCCCGAGTGTCACCACTGCGAGGATCAACCGGAGGACACGGTGGAGCACACTTTGTGGTATGCCCTGCTTGAGCGGAGCACCGCCGTGTCCTCGAAGCGGCGATCGGCGGCGACCTCTCGCGACCGGCCCTGGTCCAAGCCATGGTCCGGAGTGAGACGGAATGGGACGCCGTCACCTCCTTCTGCGAAGTAGTCATGCTAGCGAAGGAGCTTGCGGAGTGGGAGAGGGATAGATCCTCTCGTCCCGGCCGCCATGGTAGACGCCGCGGGCGTCGGAGGCCACCTGGTGACCTTCGGCCACCGTAGGCGCGGGCCTGTGGACGGTGAGCTATGGGCAGCTCCCCGTCCGTCCATCTTATGACGACAGGCCGTGTCGCGCCTCAAGGAGAGTCAGCATTGGGAGGGGCCCGAAAGAGCCGACGCCTGCCGGAGTCGTGGGACTATTCGAAAGAGATACCGTGGCTCCGGAGTTCGGAACACAAAGGGCTATGAAGGAACATTGATGGGTTTTAGTCAGTAGAAGTCTGACACTCCCTCTCGCTCCACCCAGAGCGGGAGAATTCATTTGATGATTTCCAATACCTAAAAAAGGTGCTGTGAACGATGCTGCGAGCCGACCTCCCTAGTGGCGTCAGTGAACTGTCATTCTATCTTCGTGATAGAATGACAGTTCACTTCATGCTCGCTTCTCCTAAGTTTACACGGTGAAACGTCGACAGAATAGGCGGCTGGACATCGAATGTACCGCGCTGGATCTCGCACGCTCGCTTACTCAGCATCGGGAAATATGAGTAACTTTTTTAAACTAGCGCAGAAAAGTTTGAGAACTAAAGAATGAGCTCGCATTAGTGAGTTCAAATATTAAAGCACCTCCCCAGGAACAGCCTAGGTTTTTATAGGCTTTACTGAATATCTTATCCTAAGCTAGGGGGGTTGATTTTTGGCAACTACAAAAGCTTCAAAGATTGTGAACCCAAGATTAACCGTGAAAGTTGAAGTAGTAATAACGGAAACGCTATTCTCGTTTTATCGATACTGATTTAAAATGAGGAATTGAGGATAGACATCACTACGTGATCGACAAACAAACTATAGTGAATGAAAAATTGTTGTGAAACACAAACAAAATCCCGGCGTCGATAATAAATCTTATTGGTATGTATAACATTTTTTAACAAGTCCAATGTTATTGTAATTAGATAGTCTTCATAAAAATTAATCTTTCATAACTGACAAAGTTTAGAAAGCATTGCATTGATAACTTTAGAACACGCAATCAAATTAATAAATTCTCAAAGGAAATTTATGCTTTCGGCTTTTTAGTGTGCTATTCTTAGGTGATATTATATAAGTCTTTGGAGGACGCAATTTGAAATTGATTTTAAGAGCATCTGCTTGTGTAATTAGCTAAGCCGGTGTTCTATTATTATAGCTACCCACCAAAGTATTTGTATCATTTATGTTCAAGTACAATGTACCCACCCAGATTTTTATATCTTCTATGAATCAGTTAATAGTGACCTTTGTTAAAGTGGCTAGTTTAGGAGAATCATTACTTACCTAATTTTGTTAAATTTAACTATCTTATCTACCTTCAAAATAATAAGTTTATTTTTAGTAGTTTGGAAAATTAATACCAGTCAAGTTTTCCCCAATAGATTATATTATCTGAGCTTGTGATTAGGTAAGAAGCAAAAATATGTTAATAGAAAATACATGAATATGTTTATAAAATCAAGGTCCAAAAGACATAAGTGAGACATTCTGAATTATATGTATCCTCTTCTAACTTAATTGTAAACTGATAATATCAATATAAGTCTTTGGGTAAACAAAAACCTTATTAAAAATAAATGCCAGGTGTTGACTGTAGTCCGGTACCTACTTATGTACAAATATTATTTAATGAACACTTAACACACAAAAGTTAGATCAAGCGCAAACATTTGAAGTACATGTATAACATACTGATTATGTAGTAAATAGAATCATACAGCACAGCACTGTTATTAATAATTTTATTGTGTTATCTATTCTATAGAAAATTGCAACAGGTAGTTTGTGTGTTAGTTAGTACATTGTATTACTAATTTGTGTAAGTAAGTAATATGCCGAGTTTAATTTTGTTAAAGAGATTTAAATGTTAAAATTTTATTAATTGAACCACTCCATATCAATTCAGAATTACTATGTTGTATGTAGGTTAAATACTCATTTAAATAAAAACTTAACATAACTTGAAACTAGATTATATCAGTATAATTTTAGTGTTTATACCGAATGTATTACATCAGTAGACTAGTTACTTATCCTGTTAAGTATTATTCAATTCAAGGTCGAAAATAGTAAAACTTTTCCTTATGTGAAGATTAATTTCAACTAGTTAGCATAGTTAAAATATTTGTTCCAAGTAAAGTAATACTACAGAAAGTGTTATTTGGAGAAACATAATAACATCCTTACAAGCTAAGCAAACTTTGTTATACTCATACATAAAAAGGCCCTGACTGCCTGAGAAGTTTTATTAAGAGGGCTTTCACAATTTTTCTTGAATTTTAGCGTTTTATTCGAGTTTTGATGTGTGATTTTGCTTTAGATATATAGCCTTAAAAATAAACAAAAATATGCCTAAGACAGTTTGATCATTTATCTTGGGAGTGTTCTAAATAAATATTTCAATTTGTTCACGTACATCAGTAAAATCCTTGACTCCGCAAAGGATGTTTCACAAAACGTTGCTTTAGGGAATCTTTTGATGCCTTGGTACACCGAAGATATTATAATTTAATCATTTATAAAAATTTCCACGGTACAACTGTATCTTCTACTTTGGAATGTTCAAATCAATTTATTAGGATTCATACAGTAATACACCAAAAATAATTCTGTAAAACTGAGAGTTATTGACAATTTACCGTACGAAACTATAATTTTTATCTATGAAATTATAATCCAAATTCAAATAAAAAATATTTAATAATTAAGGTGGCGTTGCTATACAGAAAAAAAAATTGGTCTAATTAAAAGTAAACTAAATAGTTTTAAATAATTGTTGTATGCAATGCAAAAATCAATATAAATCTTGTGACGCGCGGTATTCAACTATAATCAACCTGAGCAATTCGATATTGTGAAAGCGCCCTTAAATTGTCTGTTCAATTAGTAGTATGCTTGATTATTTAAATTATCTTTCAATCTTTGATCTTGAGACCTTTATGCTGATGAGATGACATTTTAAAAAAGGTTGCTAAAGGTTTTGTTTTGATGGTTTCATTGTTCATTTTTTTTTTTAAGTGGACATGGTGGACATCCCACCTATACACACAAAACGTTTTGAGAATACATTCATTGTGCGTACCGCTAAGGAGTGGAATTCCCTGCCTGAGTCTGTGTCCTGATAGATATAACGAATCTTTAAGTCAAGAGTGAATAGGTTACTTCTAGAAGAAGAAGTACCGCGCGAAGTGACCGCATTGCTTAACATCAGGTGAGATAGTGTCAAATGTATGCCTAATACATTTAAAAAAAAGTAGGTATGTAAAGTATTTATTTCTTAGCATATGGCCAGTAGTCTGAGGGCATCTGATTAACTGAAACAAATCAGGTGCCCTAAAAATCTTATTAAATTAAATTGATTTCCAAACACAAAATTAAACAAGCAAAGCCGTAGAAAATCACTAGTAATCAGATGTATTGGATATTTGTCTCACTGGCCTCACGGTATCTGTCTATGATTGCACTGACCCCTGCCCTCTGCGCCTCATTATCTATAAGGTATAAAGAAGTCAAAATGATGTATTCACTCTGGCTCCTGCACCCATTACCAGTGCCTCAGTAAAAATTAAAAAGATAACGGTGCATAGTTTTTTTTTTTTCATTTTGATGCGCACATGCGCTTTGAATGATATAACGTAGTTTGTGTTACGTGTTAATTGATATTTTCGCGGAAATCGTGAAGGTAATGTTGAATAAATTATGTTAATTAGTATAGATAATATCTTAAATAGCTTTTGTTTTGAATTTATTTGTCTTCTGTGATAATTTTGGGGATAAGCAGCGATGCGAGACTGTCATTTGTGAGGACTATGATCATACAGTAGGTTTAGTTTTTTTGCTATCACGCGAAAGGGTGCACGTGAGTTCCAGGATCTTCGTGTAATTGATACTTATTATATTTAGGTAGGTAAGAACATTCATTTTGAATTACTGTATTGATTGAGGTTTGTAGACAAATTGCCCTCTGATCATCATGGTGGGCTTCTTTATTATTTACCAGCTGACCCGCTCATTTTCGTTTGCGTCACATATTTTATTAATGCTCCGCTCCTATTGATAGTAGTGTGATGTAATATGTCAAGCCTTTTTCGATAAATGGGCTAGGTATCGAACAACAATTTTTTTTTTTTAAGTTCAATCCAGTAGTTTCTGAGATTAGCCCGTTCAACCAAACAGAATAACTCTTCAGCTTTATAATATTAGTATTGATTGAATACTCCAAAAATATTGACTGATTTAAAATAATACTGTGTGTTAAGTACGACATCTGCTGTGAGTTTTGTGACTAGTGATTTCAACAAAACATTTTTTTACGATGGGTAATCCGTATCACAATCACAAAACTATTTCTCATGAATGATTTAATTTCTCCAATTAGTGATTCGAATTTAATTAGAGACACAATCTGATAAATTGCCGTACATATAACGTATTGTCTAGACACAGACGCTGTTAATTCTATATTTATGTTGTTTACATCTCAACATATCTACTTGAAGTACTTATTTTATGTAGGTATTTGCTTGGAATTTGAACAGGGAAGTAGGTGACTTATTTGTGTGTGGTTTAAGAGTCTTACAAAAGCAAAGGGAATAGATAAATTGGCCTATTCAAGGGAACAAAGGTCGACGATGGACGGAGACAAACTTCTATAGGTCCGGCAGTCGCATATCTACCAAAAAGCATTCAAAAATTGTGAAACGATATCTTCTTTTTTTTGTGGAAATCCTTTTTCTCAACCTCACGCTTTTCTTGCAATTAACTCTAAGCAGGGTATGGGAGCGCTCGTTCATTCACTCTAACTTCTGCCAGGCAAATGTCGTCTTATAAAAATGCATTTTTATTTTAAATCCTCTCTTAGAGCTCCCCTGAACTCCCCAAGGACCCTACGTGCAACTTCCCGACGAGTAGTTTTGGCTGTGCGTTGTCTGTCAGTCATTCACTCAGTAACGGAAGAATTTATAATATACATTTTAGGATAGTGTTCCGACCCGGCTCAGCCCGGATGTATCGTGTTTTCTTTCATGCAAACCTCACCCTGACAATTACGAACACAACTATAAAAGAATTATGCAATTTGGAACAGTCGTTACGAAGTTATGCGCGTACATACATTTCGGCGATTAATTTTTATTTATATAGATTTTACCTGCCCTTTCCCACTCCAGCATCCATTCGATTTTATTCCCGAACAAAAAAAATCATACAGCTCTGTGAAGTTCTTGTAAGGAGTTTGCTACAAAACAGTTATTAATATCTTAATGTATTTTATACTAGCTGACCCACGCAACTTCGTTTGCGTTACATTTTCCATTAATGCTCGGCTCCTTTTAGTCTTAGCGTGATGATATATATAGCATAGCCTATAGCCTTCCTCGATAAATGGGCTATCTAATACTGAAAGAATTTTTCAAATCGGACCAGTAGTTCCTGAGATTACCCCCTACATACAAACTTACAAACAAATGTTACCTCTTTATAATATTAGTATAGATTATAAAACATGTGATGCGGGAGTTAAAAGTTAATCTGTATGATATTATTATTATATTATTATAAAAGCCTCGTATCAAATAAAGATTTAAAAAAAATGCTTATTTACACTCTTTCCAAGTTTCGCAATCCCTTCACAATTCATCACTCAATATCCTCTTTGGTCTGCTGCGACCGGGTCTCACGGCCGCAGGGCAGCAGTTCTGTGTTATTTATTCGTGTCCGTTAATGTTCACTAACGTTACCAACGAGAGTCATTACAATCTCTCCGCCAGCTTTTACAACTTGCACTTAGGTCAAAGGACATGCTTTGTTTTCTTTAACTCTGGAGGGAGTCATCCATAAAACATAACACGATTAATTTATCAGTGACGATATTATCTATAACTCAGACATGTTGCATTTAAACAAACTTGCAGTTTGTAAACTTTATTAAACTAGCTATCGCCCGCGACTTCGTACGCGCAAATCCCGTATTCTCTCGTTCCCGTAGGAATTTCGGGAAATCCTCTCTTAGTGCACCCCTACGGAGTGTAAGGAAGCTACATGCCAAATTTCAGCTTTCTACGACCAGTTGTTTCGGCTGTGCGTTGATATATAAGTTAGTGAGACAGGTTTGCCTTTCATATTATTATTATTATTATTTATTTAATTCGAACACAAAGTATTCATATTTTTGTTAGTAACACTTAAAACTATGTTAGTAAACTTTTCTTAACATAGCTAATGAAATAAAATAAAACTAATTCATATACCTATAACTATGTCCGCTACCCGCTGCACCAGACCTGCAGCTGTGCACACGGGTCCAGTGTTCCAGGAACGGACAATCAGGCTTATCCACTATCACCTTTAAAATGCTGTTGGTGCTCATCCGAAGCCTTCGCATCAGGGATGCTGTTCGTTTTCTTATAATGGCTTGGAAGCTATCCGTACCAGCTTCAGCAAACATGCCAGATGCGCTACAAAACCGCGGGAGCCCCAACAGCACTCTAAAGGCGTTGTTATACTGCACGCGAAGAGCGTTGTAGGCCCTCTGCGTATGTCTAACCCACAGGCTGCACGTGTAGAAAGACTGGCAGAACGCCTTGAACAGCGTGACTTTCACTTCTCACATCGCGCAAACCTACGGGCCAGCATATTACATCGGATCGACAACGCTCTTCGCTCCCTTTCGATGTCACTGTCATCATTCATTATATATATATACATATATAGATAGATTTATTATTGTGAAGTTGAATGAGAATTTGAGTTAATCCCTACTCTTTAAGTTCGCGTTTTGTTATGGAATAACTGATTGGGAGTTTGTACAGGCAGGAAAAGACGTTTATAAATAAAATAAATAAATAAACATTTATTTCAGAATATCATTCCAAAATTTGTTAGTAACAATACAAACTTATAAACTAACAACAAACAACAATTAACAACTAACAACGAACAACGCGAACTGCGAACGAACTGTATAGGCTAACAATGAATCAGGCACAAGAATGACTTCCAATTTAAGCTTAAAGATTGCTCTATATCGTAAAGAGACAGCTCCTTCTGTACTTTACATTTCGCGTTCAACGCAGCTTACTATGCACTCAGCTATTGTGATCTGAATAAGTGCGTCCCATTCTTGCGTACTTACTTATAGGTGCATTTATATCAGTTGGTGCCGGTTTGCCACCGCGAACCAGCTCGAATCGTCGCTAAATAAAATTTAACTGTAGTTGTGACTGGTTCTTACCGGCTCTTACAAAAAGTAAGAATTCTATGTGTGCTAAAGCGCTATAAACGTCTCGAAAAGCTGGCACCCCGCATTATCTACCAATTTGAATGTATCCATTTTGTATTGTTCGTAAGTAGTATTTATTCCCACTTTTCACCATAAAGATTGAAACTCCAAAAACTCCTTAGTGCTTGCCTAGCTGCATCACAAAATAGTAGGTCGTAGACTTCCAACTTAACAATCCAGACATCATTTTCACCTAATTTACCTACCTTTTTTCACCTTCCCTCTGGGCGCAGCAGAAAGGAGTGTTAGACTCTTACTGACTAAAACCCATCCGTTGTTCCTCCTGAACCCCATGCGATCCAGGGCCTCTTCAGGTGGCTGCTTCGAACAAATTCGGCAATCCTGGCAGACACAGGTCCTAGCGGGTCTATCACAGAAATATAAAAAAACAGTTATATCTATGGGGTCTATTCTTCCATCTATTTTTTCTCACGTAACAAAATATTCAGCCTAACATTCAACTGTTTCAGATATGGAGCTAGTCTCTCTGGCGAAGGAGGTGTTCCAAACGATAGCGGAGCATGCGGCGAGCTACCGGCTGGGACAGTCGGCACTGAGGCACCTCGATCGAACGCTGTGGGTCGTCGAGAAGTGTGCGCGATGGGCCGTGCCACCTCCGTGTTAGTATTTTTTATTTAAATTAATGTGGCTAAATAATAACAGCCGCACAGGTCGTCTTCAAGGTTAAGCAACGCTTGCCGAGGTTGGTCTGTGGACCATCTTAACATACCGAGTTTCCTCCGTGCCTCGGAAAGCACGTTAAGCTGTTGGTCCCGGCTGTCATTTGGAGATCTTTGGCAGTCGTTACGGATAGTCAGAAGCCAGAAAATCTGACACCAGTCTTGCCAAGGAGTACTGTGTGTGATACAGTTAATGGGTTGTGGAGGTCTGGTAGGCAGCCGCTCCACGTAAAATACTGGTATTCAGCTGAATCCGGTTTGACTGGAAGCCGACCCCAACATAGCTGGGAAAAGGCTAAGCAGATGATATATGTACAGGTAATAAACAGGCAAGAAAAAGGAACAGATAATTACGTACGTCGCTAGCACATCAGGCTATCCGAAACTGACAAATTTTCCCAATCAAATTTTAACCCAATGTCTTCCTGCAATAAAGTTAAAAATCTAACAAAGAAATTTGACAGATTGTTGTAGCTTTATGTGCTGGCGTCTGTACAAAGGCGATGCTAATTATTTCTAAAGAAAGCTCTTTCAGTATACCTGTGGAAAAAAAATTAAAAAAACCGGCCAAGTGCCAGTCGAACTCGGACACGAATAGTTCGGTACCATCAACAAAAAAAAACACTTTTCTTGAATGGGTGTCCCCTTTAATTGTTAGTATAGTTAATTTTTCTGTCTACCTATAACGGTTCTTGAGATACAGCCCGCCAGACAGACTGACGGACGAGCAGCGGAAGCTTAGTAATAGGGTTCCGTAATTCCGTTGGTTATCAATCGGGTACGGTACCCTAAAAAAAAGATGTAAACACTGTGATAATGTTCTTCCAAAACAAAGGAAAATAAAAATATACAGCAGTGTCGTATAACTTTCTGTACTATTTATTATAACGAACTACGCGGTAGATTCAGGGATCGTATGCGTAAATAGTTTGTGTCCAATTATGCCCACTAGTGACTGTCAGTGACATAGATTCGAAAACGTATTTCGAATATTTGATGAGCAAATATTTGTTCCAAACGGAAATGGCACTCGTTTGAATTGCGCTTGAGTCTTTACCAAATACACTTAAGGCGAGGTTGCAGTACTGTGTGTTTTGACGAACAACAGCGACTGTCCGGCGAGCGAAATAATGCCTAAATTTTGATTGTTTTTTCTTCTTGGCGAAAACAGATTAAGAAATTATACAATATGGTTTCAACATTTACTCCAAAATAAAAAGCTCTATCTATTGATGATACTTTTATATTTATTCGTGATGAAATCTCTTAGCAGTACACGTTTAAAATTGTAATTAAGTGTCATGTTTGATAAAAAAAAGTATCGAGCCAATCATTCTAAATCGCGATTCTATCTTTACGATTTACTAGAGGGTATGTTCAATTTTTATGTAATGATTTTTATTTATTAAAAAACTCATAATTAATTAGATTTTCAGACGTTCAAAAATCTTAAAAAGTACTGCAACCCCGCCTTAAGGCTGCTGCATTCTACGTCCAACTTAATATTATTGAATGGCTAAGCTGGCACTCATCGTCATTACCATTTCAGAGCGTTATGCACTTGTCATGTTTGCATTCATTTGTCTGACAACTCGTCTTAACTTTTCAAGGTTGTTGTAGCTATAAAACACTATAGCTGAGCTTGGTTTTTATTCCTTTGTTCACTTTAATGGATTACGTACTTATTTCAACTCAAATCTAGCTTTAGGCTGCGTTTCCACAAGAGATGTGCGAGGATGCGTAGGCGAGGTGTATGGTTAAAAGCCAATAGAGTACTTCTAATTAAATAAAACAAACAAATTTAGACTAGTCTCGACGCCTTCTAATTTAGTCTAGTTCTTATAAACATCATAAATGTCTATAACATTGACCGTATTTCATCGATTTATACTTATTTACATAAAGTCAAAGTGTTTACGGAAATGTGATATTCGTTCAAGATTTTAGATAACATACTCGTAATTTGGTATTTTGGTAAATGGAGTATGTGATTGTGCGAGCCAGAGACCGTCGATGTGCCGCAGAACAACAGAGGCAGGAGACGTTGTCTCTTCATAGAGCCTAGGATATGACGAATCCTTTTGCCGACCCGCGGTTTCAGTCCGTTTATAGGTTAACACCCGGCATGGCCCTTAGCCTCATTGAAGAAATAAGGGCCTATTTCCCTGAAACGCACTCATCTGCCGTAAAAGAACTTGATAACTAATACTGGCATCCCTACTAGGCGCCGCGAACAACACGACTGAATCCACTTTCTCTTTTATTGGCCGAAGAGAAGATTGCCGTCAAGTCAGACAGTTTTTTTTACAAAAGTATAAATCCTGCTACACAAACCTTTCATAGCAAAATGTACCTGTGAGATCTCATGTACACCCAAGTCAAATCAAATTGTTTTCTAATAAAATAAGTTACCTGCCATTATTTAATGACTGTATCTGTAATATTTATTTCTATCTATACTATTTTTCCTTTCTTTTGAATACAAAACTTGAAGTTTGTGTGTCCATACTATAGAATTTTGACGATCAGTGAGTAAGCTAAAGGTAGAAACTCAAGGTTATTTGGGGGTACCTATTAGCTAGTGGATGAAAATAGTTCTAGTTTTAAAAGTTAACACTTTTTCCGCTTTGCCAGTTTGACAGACTGCTGTTTACAAAGCAAGTTTATTCGAAATAAAGTTTATTTTGGTTAATAATAAAAAAATTTGTGTCGTTTGCTATCTATTAGGCAACTAGCTGTATATTCCATATTTAAACGGAACAAAATATTCAAATAAACCAATTTTATTTACTACTTTAAATTTTCTACCACGATCATCTATTTACTACCATTTTTTAGCGTTCCCCATAAACACAATGGTCTATCGGATAGAAAGAAACACATCCGTTCGGATCTGTGAATAGCGTTTTGACAGTTCTTCGACTCGGAAATGAGATTGTCGAATTCGGTTCCCTACCGACACGGAATCGAATCGAATGGTTGTGAATAAGGGGCCTGATGGAAACGCAGCCTTAGGGACTACTCACACATAAAAACGCTGTTTTTTTTTAGGATGGGATATCATCAAATGACTCAGCCATAGCGCCGTCTCTTTCGGAATAAGTTCTGCAACCCTGGCAGGCACTGGCCCTAGGGGGCCCCGTCTACTATGCTGACATCGCTTTGAGGCGCGCGTGGAACACAACGCGCCGTTCGACCCGAGCCGGGGGGGCTATTCCGTATCACCTACGGACTAACGATTAGTCTCGCACCTGAACTAAGAATGAAAGACAGCACTATTTGCAGTAACTGTCAAATCGTGTCTTCATTAATTCTTGGTGGTTAGGTGATACGGAGTAGAATACGCCCGCAACTCCATTAACACACGGCATCGCGAACCGCTGCGGTAGGCGGTGAAGCGGATCTCATGTCGCATTGGACTCTAATAAATCCGTTGATGCTAAACAAACGTAAACCGCCTTACCGCGCGGGGCACCGCTACGAAATCCGCGCCGTGTGATAATCGCCTTATTCAGCTTAAGCCCATAAAAAACAACGATTTTTTTTTTGCAGACGCGTACGCGTCCGTTCAGCTTTCCGCGTCTATTCAGCTTTCGCGGTAAACAAGTATAAAATGAGGACAAATGAATTATGATGCGAGTGCTATAGATATAAATAGAGTTTAGCGATGCACTGTATTAAAATCATTGATGGTGGCCATGCCAGTGTCAGCCACACCGACTCCTTGTCGACAAGTTGCGACCTGCATAGTTCCTTCTATTGTTCTTTTCTTATTCTTACGACGCTGTACGCGGCTGATAGGAACAGAACTGTATAAGTGTGAACAAAATAGCTCAGAGAAACGCGAATGCAGGAGCTGAATAAATGTGAGTAGTCCCTTAATAAGAAATTTTATGATTAAGCAACATTCTACAGTACTGGCCTTCAAGAATCCAACTAGCTCACACAAAATCAACGTATAAACACCCTTACCAATTATACGTTTAAAGTCCATTTTACCATTTCCTCGTAAGATAACAGTAATAGATAAAGAGTTAGCTGAATGGAGACTCTCTATTTTGTATCTTTTTTCTAAGAGATAAGGTTTATCGGTTTTAGCTGTGTTTTGTTAAATGATGCTATCGCTCACATTATCCGCGTGTGTGAATCATGCGCCTAATAATGTTTGTCTGCTGATTGCGGCATCATAATGACTAATTTATTTAGCCTAGCCTATAGCAAGCTATGTGAATGGAAACTGACATTCATCTTAATATAAAATTCTCGTGTCACAATGTTAGTTACCTTACTCCTCCGAAACGGCTTTACCGATTTTTACCAAATTTTATATGCATATTCAGTTGGTCTGAGAATCGGCTACTATCTATTTTTTTTTTTCATACCCCTTAGTGATGAGGGTTGTCCACCCCTAACATTTTTTTTAAATGTTTGGACAAAATGTTTTATTTTTATTTTTCTATAATGTGGCATTAAAAAATTCATACAACCCTAAACTTTTACCCGTCTATCACTAACCCTTATTTTTTAATAGTCATTTTATAATTGAATAATGTGAAAGTTGCGCGGGTCAGCTAGTATCTTTATAAATCAGAGTCTAGAGACTAATCTAGGTTGACTGTGCATATGCAAACACCAAACAGTCTACCGCCTATACATATAGATAGTCGTACCGTACATGAAGTGCAAATGAATAAACATTATTTGAGTCCCTTCTATGCCTTATGCAGCTCGTTAATGAGTTAAAGTCTGAAAATTAGCATTTAAGACAACGTATTCGCCATATGATCCTAATATTATAAATGCGAAAGTAACTCTGTCTGTCTGTCTCTTCTTCATGCCTTAACCACCGAACCGATCTGGATGAAGTTTTTACAAATATAGTTTGAGACCCGAGAATGGACATTGCTTAGTTTTTATCCCGGAAATCCAACGGGATCGGGAACTATGATGGTAAATAGTATATATTCCGGCAGTATTATTCCCTAGGGATTAGGCGGGCGAAGCCCCTGGCACAAGCTAGTAGTTAGATAATGCTGATGTACGAGCAAACTCGCATTTTGGAACTAAGAAATACTACCGAACCTACTGCTGCGAAATATAATTATCGGTAAAGTCAAAATGTTACAATGACTGTGCAAGTCATTTTCACTGTCTCACCATCAGGTGAGATAGTGGTCAAACGCGTGCCTATCAAAAGTAAAAAAAAATCAAATAAAAAATAAGTGTCTCTGCAAAGCAGCTTGTAGTTCAGACGAGGCAATTTAGTATTGTTACGAGCTTGGGGTTCGTGACAATAAAAACAGATTAATTAACCAAAAATGACACTTTAATAATCAACACTAATTATCACTTTAATTAAACGCACTAATTATAAAACACAATCGCACTATTAAACACTTCACTTCACTTAATTCGCAGTTGAAGATCGCTTCCGATGTTCGCTTGTATCGCCAATTCAATACTGACCCAGTCGCGAGCGATGCGCTTAGTCCCACAGTAATTTCCAGAACCTTCGAGAATGGAAATATCTAGAAAGTTCGGGAACATACCGGTCCCGACTAACTAGGTGTCGAAACATCGAGAATGTTCTAGCATCGAAAAGTCTAGAAAGATCGTGACCCAATTAGTTCCGCTACTCGATACTAGATGGCGTTAGTAGTACGTTGTGTACCCGGCATTAATTCTGGCGCGTAACAGTATCATTTAATTTCAGATAATGATGCTTTAATCGAGGCTTGCATACGATATATTTTCACACCACCTGCACGAAAAGGGCAAATTATGTCATCCAAACTCAATTTTAAGTAAGTAATTATTGCCCAGCAGGTTATAATGAAATTCAGTACCACAATATTATTGCCCGGAGATCAATAATGTGATTTGAATTTGGAACTCAACTTGAAGACCGAGGGGAACCACTCGCGGCCAGCGACCTCTCTTCATGACTTGCGAACGATTTTCTTGCAGTCGGTGTGAAAAGTAGAGTATGCTCCTTTGGGATAAAGGTGTCTTTGCCTTGGACTAGCTTGAATCCCTCGCTGCATTCAGGATTCTTGTATTAAAAATTCTAAACTCCCTTGTTACGCGTTTACTTTCGAATCCTTCATTAAGTTCGGAATTTAAGATGACGCCCGTGACATAATATGACAGTTCTTTATCCCCTCGGTGTATTATTTTTTATTTTTATTTATTTAACACTTTAAGCACAAATGTACAGAGGCGGACTTAATGCCACGGGTATTCTCTACCAGTTGTAAAAAATATATGGTATTTCTATGACTAGAGGCTATATATCGGGAGTGGCCAACTTGATTAGACCCAAGATCGACTTTTTATTGACGAAACCCTGTGCGATCTACTAATTTCATAGGTAACTTCTTAAAATTATAAATGTTACGCTTGGTAAAGTTCAGTGTACAATAATGTTTTTCGTTTTATTAAAATAACCTTTTTAGTATTTACATTGTTGCAGAGTTTGTAATTCGTACCTATTTAATATAAATAGGTACGAATTACAAACTCTGCAAACTTCTGAAACATGCTTGAAAATGTGAGCAACTGAGCATTATTTTGACAACCTTCTTCGAGATAAATCGATATTGCCGTACTGGCCAAGCAGCGGCCGGCAAAAGTTGTATGAAAATCCATATTCATCGTGTTATGAGGCCAAATAAATTACTAAACTCATATCTATCGTGTAATTTAAAAATTGAACGATCTTATATTTCGAAATATGGCAACCAAGGAGGTAACTTATCAAAGGTTTTATTTAAATTTCGAAATAGCTTGCAAATAGAAAGCTGTTTATTTGAAATAAAATAATAAAAAATGAACACTTTTACGCGGGAATTATTATTGTTGTTGGTTGTTCGACATTGATTTGAAAAGTAGGTGTATTTTAATTTCCGCGCATTTTTTGAGAAAAGTACTATACAAGCCTTGGCCACAACTAGGCATTGATGGACTTAAGTATGTGTGCCTCGGCTCCGCCTCGGCCCACATTTACACGTCGTCCATCAATGCCTCTTTTGATGGCCGATGCAGTTAATGTACTATTTTTGCCTTGTCGCGATCGACTGGTTAGCCATCCCTGCTATACATTATACAATCTAATATTTTAAGACACATAATCAAATGTCTGTCTCACTCGCAAATCTTTATTTTATTTATCTTTCTTTTTTTTTTTTCAGTGGATCAAGACGAGCGACCACAGCCGGAGCTGGTGCGGCCGCTGCCGTGGGTGTTCTTCTTAATGATGATAGTTACGCTGAGGATCACTCGTGAGGGCATATCGCTGCTAAACCTCGTCATGGGGAAACCGCCCTTAAGGTCTGCTGATGTGGTATGTACTGCTTTATACATCTTACAGGTTTGTAGTAAGTTAGAGTGAACAGGCTTCTTCTGGTAAACTCGCTCTCATTGCCACCTTGCCTCAATCATCTCTGACTTAGACTAGAGTCAAGAACATAAACGTAAAGGCTAGGCAGATGATGATAAACGGATACATGTTGAAAACCACAAATACAAATACAAAATCCTTTATTTCAAATAGACCAGTTACAGGCACTTTTGAATAGTCAAGGTCTGTCAGTCAAATAGATGAAGCTAATCCTGCCGCGCTAATGACAAGAGCAGCAGGTTGTTCTCCAACATAACACACCCACCGACCCCGCCTCCAGCGCGCCACAAATCGATTACGGGGTGTTTTTGCATAAATACGATAGTGAAACAGCAAAATCACTTGCCTATTTACAGCGTCATTGATGGATCTAATCTTTTGAAAGAGTATAGAACAAAACCGATCTTATAATAAATACTCCTCTAAGGCTGCCTCTCCATTGACGCGTAGCGAGGCAGCGGAGCGGAGATATTTGAACCAAAATAATTGTTTTAAACCCAGTGACTCAAGTGGTGTAGAAATTTTAAGCAATTCCATTGGTTAAATTTTCTTCGTTTCTCCGCGCAGCTGCCTCGCTCCGGGACAATGGACTGGCAGCCTTAGGATCCCATGACACGGCTTAAGTAAAGAACAGCTTAGGTAGCTAATTTTCATTACAATTTTCTTCCAGGTCATGTATATACAAAGCAAGAGACGATACCTGCGCACTCTGAAGTACCAAGGCAACAGAATGATGCGCGCACGCACCAGCACAGCCGTCGCTCCGCGGGAGTCTTGGTCCAGCGCGCTACACAACATATTCGAGTTCACTATGTGCTTCCGGCGCCAGTCGCACTACGGCAACAACAACACCACGCGCATCAGTAACAACGACGAAGTACTAGTAAGTTATTAGTTAAGTTCACCCGCTTAAAAATAACAAGGCATCCTTTAAAGTCTACGAGATATCTCGCAAAATGTAAGTAAGCTGACTCAAGAAAAAACGATCACATGCCGTTGCGATGCAGCGTGGGTAGACCACCGTAAGATGTTTTGACAGCTGAATAAAAGTCGCAGCTGGACGCAGAAAGCATAGGACTAATATCGATACTAACTTTTCATCCATAACCAACAGATGAAAATAATTTAGCCCCCTAATGCGAACTACCAAATGCTCAATAAACCTAATTAATTGTCAGCTTTAACATGTAAATCGACTGTTTACTGTTTTAAGGTTTAGTCTCGCTTGTTGAATCCGGGAGACAGCCTAAGGGAATTTTGAAACTGCCCGCGTTTATTTACGCCCCCCCATTATTTATTTAGCCTATGTGTTTTTCTTATGTACTAATGTTAAAGCTATGTTACTGTAAAGTCTCATCAAAATCTGTATAGTCATTAGAATAGAAATTTATTATGTACACTGTATATGTTACAGAAAAGATAGATGAAGAATACATAGGAAAGAATAACAAAACTGCACCACAAACTTTGCTGTATACATAATAATATGAAGTAGGAAGTAGTATCAAAATCTATTTTTATATAATTATTTCCATAACTTGCAGGTCGTAAAGCGAAACAAGCGCGGTCGCTCGCACGATAGCCCGGCGGCGTCCACCAGCGAGACCACCATGGAGCGGCTCATAGAGAAGATGATGGTGGACCTCGACGCTGAATCTGATGAGGACTCCAGTTTTACGGTGAGCTTGTCTTAAACATAGCGTCCGTGTTCTTTGCTACTGTCTAACTCCCGTAGCTCTATCTCAGGGTAAAAAGGGCGATTTTGCAACTGGATGGCTAAATCCAAAACTATGAGCGTTATCTAACACTGGCTAAAGGATGTTTGGGCCCAATTTTGTAAGTAAGTAAGTAAAGTTTATTTGTTTAGACATGGTGTACATGATACATGCAAGATAACAATGAGGTACAGAAAAATGTTCTAACATGTTCAGCCGCATATCGTGGCGTACAAATTGGTAGGAAGAGATGGTGCTTAAACCGTGATAATATTCATCAAAATTACATTTAAGACATTTTGTAGGTACTTATTAATTCACTTAAGACTCTGCCAGCTCAATAACTCAGCCAGCATTTATAGATAAAAACGTCAAAGTTAAAAACTGTAAATAATAAATGTCAAAGTAGTCATTAAATAAATTAGTCAATAGAATATCAATACTATCATTAAATGTCAATTCCAAATTACAATTATTCCAATAAATACAATAGATTACCTTATCATGTCAAAAATACAACATCGTCATCTCAAAATCGAAGAAAATTGTCCTCTTTCATAAACTCTGCTATACTGTAATATGCTCTTTCAATTAGTAGACTCTTTGATGAAAACTAAAGCTACATCATTGATTTTTTATTAAAACTCACCATTTACAGTTGGCCGTATATTATTATCATGATTTCATGTTGACACTATCGGATGGTGTAATACTACAATGTTTTTATTTTTTCAAAATGTAGGATTCAATTACTTGTTAAGAATATTGTTTGTTTTTTAAATGCCATAATTTAGTTTTAGTTTTTATCAAAATTGGGCCCCAGATTACTTTGAGTATTTTTCGTTAATCCTTTTGGTTTCGAATTTTGAAAACCTCGCCCACTTGAGATTCACCTTGTTAGAGCGTGCTCGTTCTGCCAACCATAGACTTTATTAGCAGACTAGCTGACCCGCGCAACTTCGTCTGCGTCAGATTTAGCATTACTGCTCAGCTCCTATTTGTCTTAGCGATGATATATAGCCTTCCTCGATAATTGGGCTATCTAACACTGAAAGAATTTTTCAAATTGGACCAGTAGTTCCTGAGATTAGTGCGTTCAACCAAACAAACAAACAAACTCTTCTGCTTTATAATATTAGTATAGATTGACCCGTCTGCATTGCTATATTCGCCAAACAGTCACGTTGCACGGGCTAAAGGAAAATAATTTTCTCTTACTACAATAATTTTCGTTTATAACTTCTGAAGTTATAGTTAGTTACTCAAAAGACGGTGAAATCACTTTTCAATATGTTAATGATAATATGTATCTATCTGCTTATTGACTGTGTGACTAACAACTCCGTGACATTCAAAAGTACACTGTAAATGGACCAATTAAAATTAATGCTCAGTCTAACTTTAGAACTTAAAAACACAGTTGAAGACTCATCTATTTATAAACAATAGTAACTAAAATGAAAAAATGCAGAAAACTTACTACAAAATAAAACATAGCATCAAAAAAAAACTTTTTACAAAAAATACAACTGACTTCCAAATAAAAAAAACTTTTTACAAAAAAATACAACCAACTTCCAACAAAAAAAACACTGCAAAGTAGTCGGTTTCAAAATACGAAGAAACTAACAAAAACACCGACTTCCGAAATTGAAGTTATTTTTTAGTTTGTAGTTTTTTTTTTTTGGAAGTCGGTGTATTTTTTTGTAAAAAGTTTTTTATTTTTCACTTTTTAGTGGTACCCCACACCTAACAACAAAATCGCAGAAAGCAAAATACACAATTTCGATTACTTGGATGACATAAAACCATCATCCAAGTAGACGAATTCCAGCTATTTCGATTTAAAATCCAAAGTTCGTAACCGATTTTGATAAAATTTAAATGGGACCAATCTGCAAGTATATCCGTTCAGAAGAATTTTTCAAATCGGTTCATAATTGTCGGAGTTATGAGGTAACCAACAAAAAATACAACCGAATTGAGAACCTCCTCCTTTTTGGGAAGTCGGTTAAAAATTCGTCCTCAACGCTATCAGCTGGTAATTTGCCCAAGAGACTGGCGGCATTGCCACGTTCAATGGCAATGCTTAGCCTCTGGCCAAAGTAAAAGCCAGCTCTTGGGTCACGAGAAGAGTCAACCAAACACAGACACGTGTTTTTTTAATACACTGTTGAGTCTTCACCATTTTCATTACGTGTTAAAAAAAAAAACAATTTATTACAGCTAACGAACGTGACAAGCCCAAAGAGCGACCGATCAGACTTCACCACCGAGTCGGACCAGGACACGATATACCACAACAACATCCCGAACAAACCAGCCGAGGACAACCACCAACAAATGGACTCCCCATTCTCCCCGAACATGTCTGAAGCGCCCTGCTCCACTCCCGAAAGATCCGAAGTACTAAAGGAGCCTGAAACACCCCCTGTATCAGACAAGTCAGAAGAATTGATCATGGGGCCAGAAGAGATCATGGAGCCAGAAGACTTATCGCCTAAAGAAGCAACTCTAAAATTCATACAACAAGAGATGTCGCCGTCAAAAATCCCGAGAACACCAAATAATGAACAGAAAATCGGTACGAAATTAAAGATTTGGTCTATTAAAATGAAAGAGAAATTCTCTAAGCAAGCGCATTCTTCACTTGGTACGTTGGAATATTGATCGAGTTGTTTTTCTTTGTTTTTCAGCCAATGGGCGAACGGTTAAGAGTGTGCCCAGGAAAAAGAAAGGTATTCTGATGATTTTATGACAGAAGCTTGACTTATCATTTTATCATTTGATATGCGAACTCAGAATTCTCTATAGTAATTTTGCTTGCCCTTTGTTTTCAATCGTATCTTCTCTCGCATGATTCATATTTTTCGTAAATGATCACGCTTCTTAAATATTTCGTTAAAAAAGAACAATTTATCAGTCTGATATAAAAAAAACGTCTTTCACGCACGCCTTATCAATTTCATTGTTATTTTTATATGTGTTTGGAGTATGTTCAGTGATCCGTAAAAATCATTAACGTTGCATTGATTAAAAATTACCACATTTTTGCGATAAAACTCATTATTATGAACTTTTTTTACAAACAACGTTGTGTAAACGGCTTTGCATTTGACCGCTTGCTTTATAACTTTAATATTTTTTCACAAAGACATAGTTTTTTAGGGGCGTACAATTATGTCGTATCAAATATCTTGAATCCTCCCTAAGGCAATAATTATCTTACTATGCAACTTATTTTATAAGTGCAGTCGTTAGGATTCCGTACCCAAAGGCCAACGGGAACCTATTATTGAGCCTGCGGTGTCCATCCATCCGTCCGTCTGTGTGTCAGCGGGGTGTATCTTATGGATTAATAAGTAGACAGTTTAAATTTTCACAGAGTGTGTACATAATTCCGGTTTCTATTAAAGTTTTGCCCGCGATTTCGTATAGCCTTCCTTATGAATGTGGCCATCATAAACAAGAAGAATTTTCCAGATCCAACTTTTTCCAGTTCCAGAATGTTCAAACAAACAGTATAGATTTTGATTACCCAAAAAAGTAAAATATAATTTCATACTCTCCTCTCCCCTATCTTCTTTTAACAAACAGTAAAATTAAATTAAACGTTCATTTTAACAGTAGCGTATTGTGAATCTTATCGTCATTGCATACTCATAGTTTTACTCTCTGCCATACAGTCTTGATGCGGTGATCGACTGCGAACAATGTACAGTTAAAAAATCCATTACTTCTCGCTTTTATGACCCACTGCCCTTGAGTATGTATTTGTCTTGTGGCAGTTAACATGTATCCACTCATGTCAGAAGCAATCCTATATGAACCTTACTAACTTTTGAGCTAAATCGTGTATGATAGACTAGCTGAGCCACGCAACTCCGCCTACGTCACTTTTTTAAATTAATTCTCCGCTCCTGTTGCTCGTAGCTTGATGTAATATAGCTTTCCTCGATAAATGGACAAAAACAATTTTCCAATTCGAACGAGTCGTTCAAACAAACACCCTCTCTATTACAGATAGATGTTAAATTGCCGGGTCTAAAAAGGCCACTTTAGCAGAATCAGAAAGCAAATCACGCTACCAGTCACTGTCAAATTTTACCAATAAACTTTAATTAAACCTAATGTGTTTGCGATAAAGATGAAAATGAAATTTGACTGATTGTTGTGTGATAAATATTATGATTCTCCTGAAGTGGCCTTTTTAGTCCCCCTGGTTTTCAATTGAATTAGCTATCTTATGAATAGTGAATTGTTTCATAAGTTTTCATTCGTAAACATATACAGCGTGTAAAAAATACCTACTAAATAATTTATTCAGTTAGCCAACAATTTAAACTACATAATTATATTTATATAGGCACCAATGAATAAAAATGAAAAACTGTTAAGTAATAAAATATTAAACAAAAACCCTGACACGGGTAAATGTACTCATTATTACAACAAACAAACTCATTGCACAACTTTTACTGTGGAGCCAACGCTCAAAACAGCCGTTTACTACATTTTGACCAATTACGAAAACATGAATGTATAGTGCATTGTTATTTTTTTTTTTTTTGTAGTGTTTTTGGAATACATACTTATATTCAAGTTAGCATGTTCATGTTGCATCTCAGCATCTCCATACTTCATAGGAACCGTAGATGTACACGGTTTGATGGAAATTTATATATTTGATTTTTTACTCAGGATCGCCGATAACGGAGAAAGACAGGCGAAACTCAGAGGGCAAAAACACATCAGGAAATAACACCATGTAAGGAGGATTAAAAGGTAAATGTACTAACTTTTCTCATTTAAATTGCTGTTCCTTTTAAATGTTACCAATACATTGTAGTCGTAGTAGTGTAACAGAATAAACGCAATCTTAATAAATACTAATATTATAAAGAGGTAACATTTGTTTGTAAGTTTGTATGTAGGGGGTAATCTCAGGAACTACTGGTCCGATTTGAAAAATTATTTCAGTGTTAGATAGCCCATTTATCGAGGAATGCTATAGGCTATGTATCATCATGCTAAGACAAATAGGAGCGGAGCAATAATGGAAAATGTGGCGCATACGAAGTTGCGCGGGTCAGCTAGATAAATAACATTCTTCCGTTACCGAGTGCTGGTCGAAAACCACTGGTCGTAGAAAGCTGAGATTTAGCAATAGCATGTAGATTATGGTAGTGTATGGTTTTCCCCAAGACCTACATGCTAAATTTTTCGAAATTCCTACGGGAACGGAAAAAAACGGGATATTTGCGTACAAAGTCGCGGGCAAAAGATAGTACTTCATAAAAGGCCATTGTTCTCATCATTATGAACAACTTTGACGGGACCAACACATAAATCGCGAAAAAAAATCGACTGTCCCATATACTTGCTTACTTATTGATAGCTATATCTTAGAAATACACAAACTCGATTACTTTAAGGTTCCGAACATCCGTAAAAAACGGAACCCGGAGAAAACAGACAGAGAGAGAGAAGACATACAGAAAAATACCCAAGTAATCCTATAATCACTCGGGTGTCTTTCTGTCTGTCCGTCTGTCACAGCCAGTTTTCTCTGCACCGATTTTGTTGAAGTTTGGCATATAGACTTTTGTGACCAAAACATGGACGTGTAACGTAAATTTATTAATATTTTTTTAGTATCCCCATACTAAAAAAAAATTATTAAAAATCTTTTTTGGGGATCAAACTAAAAAATAAATAAAAAAGTGTTTCGAGCTGTATTGTGTGTGTGACGTATCAAATTGCTTACTGTGAAGATTTTTAATATTTATTTTTCATTATTTTAAAATAGTTTTGAACTTATTCAAGAAATTAGACCGAAATTGACCATTCCCTCCCCCCTCCCCCGCTTATTTCCGAAACTAAGATTCTAAGACACCAAAAAAATAAAAAATAAACAGCAATAATAACAGATAATAGTTCTATGCCTAAAGAATACAGGAAAACCTATAATAAGGCTGTAGTTTTAAAATAACTTGTTAAAATTGTTGGAGCCTAACGCAACGCTACGTAAGCACACATCGTCGTTGCTGTTCAAATTGTGGTTTAAAACATATAATTCTTATAAAGTGACAGGTACTAATAACATGACTGTGTTTGCTGAGTCAAGACAAAATCCCCTTAGAGTTTACTATATTATGACAAAGTAAAATATTTGAAATGAGTAACTATATGGAGTTTCTGGTCCGTTCTTCTCCATAGGAATCGACAGTAATCACTTTATTATTTTTATATATAATTTTAAATGACGTTAATGGCCTAATCGTTTTGACTTTCACATTTATATTATGTACTTCACAATATACATAATAATAAGTATGATTATTTCTATTTTCAGTAAATCTCACACAGTCAATCATAGGACGCTGCCGTGCAGTTTGTTATTAGTTTAAGTTTATCCATGTGTATTGTCTTATGTCTGTTTGTGGATTATGTATCATAAATATCATACGGCCACATTGTTTTCTGCTATAATAGGTACACTAAAAGTCTCACGGCCTGATTCACAGATAAAAAGGTCCAGTAAACAAACTATAGTAGACACCAGATAAATGTGCAAAAAAGGTTATTCACCCACATACATTTATTGACTTTCATAATATCAAAAACAGAAATAAAGACAAAGCTGTCCTGAAGCGACTTCTATCGTGATACTGTACGTTATGTTATGTATGTCATATATGTACTGATAACAGTTCATAATTAATTTTTCTTGTATTTAAGAAGAGATATATGAGTGGAGTCAGTGTACCTTATTGCGAGTTTATCCGGCGCGTACCATAGTTGTTAATTTCATTTATAAAGTGCTCCATAGAAACTATCTACCAAATGACCTGGTACATAGTTTTTGTTCGGAAACTTTGAAATAGGCCCGAATGAGGGAATTCGAAATGAGCTACTTTGCTTTTTAATGTGTTGGATGCGAAAATGCCTTCGTTGTACGTATTGTGTAGACGTGCTATAACGCTAAGTTACTAAGCATCCTGTGTTAGTTATCTACATAAAAATATTTATTGCAATACAGGCAAGTTACTCAAATAAAAAAAAAAACTGTATGTAGATACGCAATGTATGAATGTTCCTACGTATCAGGCTGATCCAAAAGTAATGATTATCGGTTCATATTTTCTGTACTAATTATAAAGCTGTTGAGGTTTTGTATGTTTGAATGTGCTAATCTCTGGAACAACCAGTCAGATTTGAAAAACAAAATGCATTTGATAGGCTAATTCTTTAGGAAGGCTACAGGCTTTTTAACACCACGCTAGGACCCATAGGCGCCGAGTAATACGAAAAATATCCGATTGTCATTACTTTTTGATCAGCCTAGTACAATATTGTAAATATACTTATCTACATATTTTTTTCCCACATTATTGTTCTTAGATCTACATAAATGTCCATAGCAATCATGTTTTATGTAAATACTACATTTCAAACAATTTGTACAATGATAGATATTTTTTTTCTAAAAACAGTAATGTTTACTTTTAACGACCGACATCTGCCTGTGTTGTGACGCATTTCGTCGTAAAGGCCTGTATACACTGTAATTAGTGCATAACATCAGTGAATTAGCATAAAACGTGGGTACATTATTACAAGATAATAGGGAATATGCATGCGATTTTTTTATTTGCAAAATAAAATATTTATTAGCTCTAGTAAACAATCATGAAATTATTTTTTAAATACCTTCATCATTTATTAAGTTATAAAGCTTCAAAGACTACAGTTAGAAAGAGAAGTCCGATACGTAATGTGACGTCAAATTACACGACGACTATACAGCTGCCATAGAAAACAGCGATTTCGCGAGAGGGACAGATATATTTGTTTAAAATAATTGTATCTCGTTAGTTTATCGAGCAATTTAGATTCTAATTTCACTGTTAGTATTATATTTTCGAATACTTTTAGATTTACTGTTCAGATCATAAATACTTTTTTCATACATATTCCCTATTATGATAATGATTAATGCGCGACAAAATTTCAGGTTTTACAATTTATCAAAGTGTAAATAGACCTTTAGACGATGCGTGAGAATGGTAACCGTTCAATACTGTAGATAAGTGCTATTTTTATGAAATACGCCCGTGATTTTAGTCATGCTAAATATTCAATCTTGAAAACAGTTGCATTTTATTATGTTGACAATGTTTAACTCCCAGAATATATATTTATATGTATTTGTGTCGTAACATGGCATGTATTTTTACACTATACATTTTAATTTTCTTAACACATTAACATTGTTCATTCAATTATTATTAGCTATTTCTATTCTTTCTTTATTTCACATACTAAACAAAAATAAAACTGTACTATCCTCGGAAGTAACAATACATTAGCTTAAAACAGCTTGTATATAAGGAGATTGCAATTCAGTTGTTGCAATTCATGAGCACGCGTCACTGCAATGTCAACTCTATGTCAAGGAAATAAAAGTCAACTCGCTTGCTCAGCATTTGCAACTACTGTCACCAATATTGACTGGGTGTATAACATTTGTACTTTGAGTTCCTCACATAATCGCTTTTTTGTTATAAATATCATTTTAAAAATAAGTTCTAATAGTGTAAGGTTAACTTATGGAGGCAGATTTTATTATAAAAAACAACAGGTTTTTTTTATGTAAGGCAAAGGTCGCAAATGTCAGTGTATAAGAAGTTTAAATATATAATTTCCCTTATAGTAATAGTAAAACTAAAAATTCATATACAATCAATGAAAAAATGCACGATTTTTGTACATAATTTTCCTTGTTTAACAATAATGCACACTAATGCTCGACAAGAATACTCGTATTAGTTTACATTTTGAAACATCATTTTATCACATTAAAGTGTTCCTTAACAACAAGTGCAATTATTACAACATTAGAATACTCTGTAGAAATTATTTCAATAAAATTATTTATTATTTCATATTTCCAAAGATTTGGCTGTGTACAGATCAAATAATATAAAAGACTGATGAAATTGTAACAACTATTATTATTATAAATGTTTTCGTTTTGCTAAATTATATAATCTTATATTTTTTATAAAGTTTGATACGTTTTAAATTATGAAATTATTGTTACAAATATATCTTTAACAATAATGTCGTTGGTTTTATTAAATTACCTTTCTTTACATTCAGTGAATTTCAGTGGCAATGCTGCCAGTCTTTTGGGCTCACTTCCAGTCGATAGCGATAGGTGTTTTTTTATTTTATTTTAACTGGATTATTTAGTTGTAAATAATTAATACTCACGATGTTATTTATCAATTAAAATTACATGCAGTAAATACTTAAAATATGTTGCAGATATAGTTACCATCACAATTAGCTCTCATAATCTGATACCACATTAATTTTGCGTCATTAGCCTTACAATCTGTTTTTGCAGCTTACCTGTTTGGCCTTGATAACAATTGTAGTTTTCTAAACACGAGTTTCAAGGTGACATGTTTCGTACTTGGCCGTTCAGGTTCAACAAATGCAAAAAGAATATTCTAACTTTATTTATTTTTCAGATTTCTCTGTGCAGCCTCAATAAAAAAAGCTCGAAGATAAATTAATGATGCTTTAAATATACAAAAGTGAACTGTTTCCGCCCGGGATCGAACCGGGGGCCTTGTGCGTGTGAAGCACACGTGATAACCGCTACACTACGGAAACTTGATTCATTATGTCAAAATTTCTGTTCTATTATTGAATTGAACGACTGTAACAAAAATGTTGAAGTATGTGACAGAGTTGTTTTTATCCAAGCAACCTGTCGCTCAACGTTAACCCCGGAGGCAAAACGAGATATTTGTTGCGTCTAGTCTGACCAAAATTATAAAAGGAATTCTTATACATAATAGTGAGAGCGAGCTCGCCGCATCCCAGTCTCGCGGCAACATCGGCCGCGGTTAGTCGCGGACGCGCGTCACCGTGTCACGCTATTGTCGGTGTTTAGTTGTGCAAATAATTTATAATAACCCGTGAAATAAACTACAATCTAACACCATGGATCCCGAGGCCTTCTTGGACCTGGCCAACCAGGTCATTAAACTAAAAATGTACCCATATTTCGACATAGCACATTCTCTATTATGCGCTCTTGCAGTCAGAGAGGATTTAGGATCCGGTAAGTGGTATTTGATTTATTTTTAAATGGAACCCGCCAAAATAATGGTATTTATCGTCGCGCTTCCGCATCCTGTAATCAATTTAAGTTCGAAAACTTATTTGTACGGAATGTCCTAAAATAAAAGCCACCTAAACGCGTTTATAAATAGATCGTTCCCGCAGCATCCAGAACGAATAGCTCCAATATCAGCTAATGTTAACTGAACACAATATAATTGCATAAACACATTGAAGAATGATCAAGTAAATAACAATAACCTTATGTAGGTATTGAAATTACAGCGTCTAATTTAAAATGTTATATATACTTAAATAATTTCCAAAGTATCATATTATCATTTTTTATCAATTGCATGATCGCTTGATCTTATCACTGACGTGGAGACCTGTAACTTGTGAAAAAAAATCGTACTGATAATTTTATTAATTCATTGTTATTCCATGGTGAGGTTAGGTTTTAGATAAGAACCTTACAGAAGTAGCTTCTGTCATGCCTGAAGCAAAGAGACTAGCGTCCAACGTCTTGTTACCCCTGACACTAAAATCTAGATGGCGCTAAATTAAAAAAAAAATATTTTTTTCAAATAAAAAAAAGAAAACGAAATGAAAGCTCTTATCTGTAAAATGCTTTCGCGATCTAAAAGTGATTTCTCACGGGCTCGTCCGGGATTTGAACCCGGGACCTCTCGCACCCGAAGCGAGAATCATACCCCTAGACCAACGAGCCATACTACTCCTGGACGAAATTACGAATTAGTTTCCACAAAGGGGTACGTCATCAATAATGTTTCGATTTATGCCCGTGCAGGGGAAAAATTGAACTAAAATATTTATAGTAGGTAACTTTGAATGGGGCGTTGCTTCATTGATTAATACCTAATGTACTGATTATTATGTATGTCTTTACGGCGACGGTTAACGAGTGCGCATGAATAAAAGCAAACTTGTGGAATCGGCATAATGTATTTGATGTTAGGGAATAACAGCTTCGGCCATAATTTTACTCCTTAGTACCTGTCTTACAGCTTGCAGCATAAAAATAAAGATGTAGGCAAAGATCAATTTCTAGTTGATTTTGGCCTCATATTGAAAAAAATAAAATAAAACAAACTTATTTAAATTAAATCATTCAGATAGGTGGAGAACGCGCAAGTTAGGCTAGGCTTGTTGTATTGTATACAACAGGGGGGACCGGACTAAAATCAAATTAGAGAAACCTAATTAGTCCGTCAGATAGATTTCTGATATTCCGTCTGTGTTTCCGAACGCTTAGTACAATCCTAATCCTTTCAAAGTTATTAGAGTGAACAAGCTACTCCTGGGTGAGTCATGGGTAAGCTGGCTCCATCATAGAATTTGTTTTCTGTCACCTCTGACCTAGACTAGAAACAAGAGCAAACCCATTTCAATTAAAAAAAAATAAAAATCGTAAACAATACGCGTCGGATATTTTTGGAAATTTGACGGACTAATTATATTTTTATTGTGATTCCGACAAAGCAGTCGGCATTATGTCACACTTATAGCGTTAATTCTATACAGTGAAGTCCTTAGTTTTATTAGGAACATACATACATAGTTTAAGGTTCAAAATAAAACGCATGCGACCTGGCTATGTCCTCAGTGCCTCCACAATATTAATTACATACCTACGCTATTAGGCTAGATTCCATCATCTACAAATTGCAAAACTATGTAGATAATCCGTCAGTTAGAGTATATTGAAAAATAATGGACACGTGTTTTTTGTTTTTGTAAATCAATGAATATTGACAAAGATAAAACGCATCAAAACTCGGGAGTGGGGGCTCGTGACGTCACGACTCACTAAAAATTATGCGAAGGTGTGACGTATTGAGAATTTTAAAAGCGTCGTAACTTCGTCAATTTTGGTACCCGTAACAAAAGAAAAAAACACGGGTCAAATATTTTTTGATAATTTAACTGACGGACCTGACGGACTAAGTAATTAGATTTTTTCAGGACACAAGCCTACTCACAATAGAATTGGTTAACCGCTAAAAGACCACGTGTAGAGCTAACCTGCGGTATTTTAAATATTAAAATGCCAGAGACAGGTTCCTGGCCTGAAGCCAACAAAACACGGTTGTCTCTTGAAATCATGGCAGTGACAGACGCGAGACTAAGAGCAATTTCAATACATTATATTTTTTCTTCATGATTTATTCTTACTATAATAGATTAGCTCAGGACGCTATGTAGAGTAGGTAGTTACTTAATTTAATATGACGTATGCTCATAAATGACTGATTTTGCGCTATAAAAAGCTCCCGATATAAACGTTAATCCGGGCCGGGAAACACGCACATCCGCCTGATGTCAAAAATCAAGACAGAACAAGAATTTCTTTATAATCAACGTATTTATAAGTATTATAGTGATTCTATTCTATTCTAATGATCCGCCCCGGTTTTGCATGGGTACATGACACTAATCTTCCTCGGTAATCTTGGTTTCTATAAGAGAAGTTAGCGAAAGAAAACTGGAAAAGACAGGCAGAGAGCGACTCTCTTTATATTTATCTACTGCTATTTTGAGATAGAGAACTTATTGAAATGTGTCGAACTTCAGTAGGTACCTACCTACGTATAGTGCTCTCAAAAATGCAAGAACATAATAGAGTTAGAGCGTTGTTTAGAGCGATTATCCTCAAAATCAAGTGGAAAGAGAGTGAGTTTTTACTTTCTATAGAAAACATAAAATTGCTTACCTAGGCACTCCTTCCCTCTGAACTATTTTTCGAAAAAGTTCCTGGACCTAGGCCTGCCAAATTTCATTTTGTCATTTCCAAGAATAAGATCTGGAAAGTTTATTTTATATGAAGCACTGTAAGGAGCAGGTTCTTAAAGCAGCAATATTCAATTTGTAAGCGAGATCATTAAGTACCACTTAAACCAGGCGACCAACTTAATTAGATCAGAAACAGTCCCCTCATCTTGGTCTTATCTTTCACCACACGCTAACCAAGTAGGTAGCTATTTATTCCCATTTGTTTGGCGCCGACTGCTGAAAAGCAATCTGTAAACTGTTTACTTTGGGTAACATAAATAGCCTGTCACTTTACTGCTACGATTACGGCCAATAATACCTACCTACTGCAAACCATAATTTTATAGCGGCCACATCACAATAGCTACCTACCTACTAATACACTTGAGAGGGATAGTTATTCATAGATTAGGTAGGTATAGCGCCAATAAGGCCAAACCAATGTTTATGACCAAGTCATTTGGTTATTGGTTACCTAAATATTATAGACCGTTAGTAGGTAGGTATGCACGGCCATTTTGCCCAAAGATCATGGCGGTAAAACACAATTTCTTTGATTGAAAGTTCTCTGCTTGCTGTAAGGGCAAAAACAGATTTTTTTAAAGAGACAGTATTTTAACTCCATTAAAATCAAGTACCTACAGTGGTGCTACAGCTTTGGTGCACAGCCCACAGGTCGTTTTTGATGCTTATGTGGACGAGGTCTATCCTAATACAATTCAATGTTTTGGAAGGCACTTTCATAATTGACCAAAATGTATGTCCTTAACCTGTAGAATCCACAAAATCCCTAACTTTGGCTTGAAATATCTAAGGGTTGACACGTTCTTAACTCCGATAATTTAGAAATGCGTTGTGATCTATGGTTGTGATAAGTACGGTACATCTTATCCAACGCAGTCGGGTAAGACCCGTAGTGACATTAATACGACCTACGTTACCAAAACCTAGTTCCCTAGTTTCTCTGCGCCCTAGGCGGCCTGCACATAACGATAGTAGCGGTCGCAGCGGGGCGGGGGTCAAACGGTAGTACGTTAAATTGGGTCACTGAATCAACTTCAACAGGTAGGTGTGACGGAGGTACCTAATTATCACAGACGAAGGAACGTGTCCTCCTTGACTATGGAACTTGCATTAATTAATGAGGGAGAGTTCGTCGTTTGGGCGTGAAAGAACTTAAGTATTTGATTGAGAAGTTTTCTTACTCCTTGAACTTTACAGAATCAATAGAAATACTTAGTGTTCTATAGAAAGGGCTTGTCGAGAGAAGTATCTATACTTGGATACTGAATTTTCGTTCATATTTGTCTAAGTATATATATCTGTTCCTCGAAAACCATGACAAAATACTTAGACATCAACTTTGTGTACTTATTATTAGCCATTTATGTTGGATACACATTTTAAATGTGACAAATATATATTTAGAAATAAATTATTATAAATATTCTATTCTAACTCTGAAAATTCCTTTGAGATAGGTTATTTATAGTTTTAATAGCATCTTAGATAGACTACGGTCGCCATCCTATTCATCTGGTGGACCACCGCACAAATGGGTTTGCCCTTAGAAGATTGTAATAGTCGAATAATTTCACTAATCAATTTTCTTAATTAAAATCGGAGTTTTGAACACAACCTAATAGAAAGCCCCCTGAGTGTGTGCAACGTCTGACCATCTTGTTAGCTACTTGAATCTGATCAGTCAATAACTCTACATCATTGCCATTTCCAGGAGCACAAGCGTTCTCCCGGAAGCACCCGCTATCATGCTGGCTGTCTACTATGCTGGTAATCTTCGCCGGCGGCATGGTGGTCAACGGGCTGCTCGGAGAACCCATGCTAGCTCCTCTTAAGAACACGCCGCAACTCATTATTGGAACTGTTACGTGGTATGCTTTGTTTTTTCTTCCGTGCTAGCCATTATCTCACCTGCCAGTAAGAATGGAGATATGGATGCAGGGAGCCAGCGAGCTCAGAAGATGCCTGCTCACTGTCGCTTTGAAGGCACCGGGTCGTACCCAGGTGGTGGGAACTGTGATCCCCGAACATGAAAGCGCGCAGAGTTTCATGTATTTGATCTATCCCTCTGTCAGGTTAGGTGCAAACAGCGATGTACCTAGGTACCTACAGAGGCTTAATATTTTTATAGAAACGTAACTATTCGTGTAAAAAATTCGACCCGACACACACACGAAATCGAGTTATTATAAAGGGCAATATTGATAGCAGCGATGCGGTAGAATCCTCTCGCTTTGCTTCTAGTAGTCAAGAGGAAAATTAGAACTGGTTTGGAAACTTCAAATTCATACCGATGCGCGACGTAAAAAGCCGAGATACCTACGTACATAAAGTATATGCAGGTTGAACTGGTAGAATAATTAATTCATAATTCAACCAGTTCTGCAGGCAATATTGTGCTTGCATGACACAGGTCGATTCTCGATGTCATAAAGATGAATTGGCTTCATTCCATTACGCTATTCATTGCCCTATGTGGGACGTTCGTTAATATTAAGTGCTCACCATTTACGGAAGATATTTCTTGATGAAACTGCTTATCATTCTAGTAGAGGTACCTACTGGCATAAATCATTTTGCGATACTGATGTAGGCCGATCTTTATCACACATATATGAGACGTCGTCGCCTGACAAGAACTACGAGTACAGGACCTATACAATGTGCACTTAGCAACCAAACATGCATAGGGAGATTTTAATTAAGAAAGTTTTATGGATATAGGACAAAATATTGTTTGGATTAGGAAGGATTTAGACATCGAATTTTAGTGCATTGTTTTGAGGCAGCTGCTTTGAAGGCCAAGGGGACTCTTTGAATTGACAACCAGTCGAACTAGGATAAAATATGGATATTAGACAGGATACAGATAAAAGAGTTCTGATGTAGCAAGCAAGGTTATGAACATATACGAGGCCTAGAGGCTAATTTCAGACTCAAGAACTGAGAGTAGATACCTCGGTACTGTACTTGTACTTTGCGGACTTCGATGCTCTTTTCATAATATCTACAGAATACATACCTGTTTAAATAAGTACATGTAGATGGTAATTTCTCTATGGCAATCAATTCAACTTCTCTTTTGAGAAGCCCTTACTCTTTAAACATCCTAATAAAGTAGTCCACTATTTCCTTGGACCGTGGACCAGGTGCCAACTTATTACTTATACCGCGTGTATCTGACATCGACGCACAAACGATTTCCATGGGTCCAGGGCATGATTCTGGACACCCCAGTGTTGGAATTTTTCGTCGGTTCTTTTCTCATTTTTTCATTTTTTCAAGAGTAGGTACCACAAGTAGGTATCAGCTCAGCTGAGCTGATATCTATTTTTTTATTAAAAATCTCATTGGGTTAGGTCAGAATAACGAATAAGAGCAGTCTAAAGTAAAAAAAAACCCTTGAAAAATAAGAAAAAAATCCCACGAAGTCTAGGGTGTCCAGAATCATGCCCTGGACCCATGGAAATCGTTTGTGCGTCGATGTCAGATACACGCAGTATAGTATCTACTAACGTTTCTTCATGCCGTTTCCAGGTACCTAGTATTCTACACACCGTTCGACGTGGGGTATAAAGTGGCAAAGTTTCTACCTGTCAAAGTGGTAGCGTCAGCCATGAAGGAGATCTACCGCGCAAAGAAAGTGTACGACGGTGTCAGCCATGCTGCGAAATTGTACCCTAACGCTTACGTCATAATGATTATAGTCGGTAAGCGAGATTATCTGTGCTAATCTGGTAGTCTGATAATGTTTGGTTACTTTGCTAAATACATATTTGTTTTGCTTCGATTAGGTGCAATGATAAAAAAATGTTTTTTCCCACTTACCTATGGATTTTACCTATATGTATATGTAGGCGAACGTATGATGTTTAGCGCAATATCATTCGGTTAACTACTAGACCCAGTATCTAACTATCTACACTTACCCATAGCTCTCGAAAGCCCCGTCACAGTTAAACAGATCCTAAATTGTTTTCTAGAAATTCCCTTCAAATCTGTCACGGCAAAATCCCAAAATATTCAGTTATTGGGACAAATCAAGCTGCACGATACCGCTTATACTTATTTGTAACTGAACCAAACCTTGGACTTTTTCTAGGAACCCTGAAGGGCAACGGAGCAGGCTTCACTAAGCTTGTGGAGCGTCTCATCCGCGGAGCCTGGACACCGACTGCTATGGAAACCATGCAGCCCAGCTTGTAAGTATTGTTTTTTTAAAGTCGATCTATATGAGTTTGAAATCCTGCTTAAGCTTTCTCGAGTTTTCATAAAAGTCGAACGGCTTTTGGTTAGATGCCGCTTATTGAACTTCCTTTAGTAGTCTTAGTAGAGAGTTTCTGTTATAACCTTTTCCGACCCAGTATAAAAAAGTGATATATGGGAAGAGAACTCATTTTTTATGTACCTAAATCTTAATACCTAACTACCTCTTAAAGATTCCTAAAAATGGCACTCCTTAGAATAACTTTACTGCATGCAGGTCCTTGCCGAACCACCAAAGGTAAACTTTATAAAACCCTTACTAACCATAGATAATAAGCTCGCTTTTTAACCCGGGGCAAGCACGCGACTCGTAGATAGTTTTAGGGATAGCTAAAGGTTCTTTATTTGAACTGATTGTTTTTTTTTTTCAGCTACACGAAGGCATCGCTGGTTGCGTCCATTATCTTCGTGTTGGACAAGAAGACAGACCTCATTTCTGCGCCGCACGCTCTTGTGTACTTTGGCATAGTGATATTCTTCGTTTACTTTAAGGTAAGTTTCTGCTAGCTATTTACAGCCGAATTCTGATTTGAGTATTTAGTGTTACGATCGAGTTAATACCCTTATAATTTAAATGCAAATCTTGAGTCTTTCAGGTTAAAGCAGAGTTTGAAAAATACTCAAAATATATTTCCTTAACTTTGAAAAATATTAATATTAATATTAATATCATTGGACATTTCACACAACGCCATATAGTCCCAAGCTAAGCAACCTAATGCTTGTGTTATGGTTACGAGATGGCTGATAAACTACTATATATATAATTTGAGAAATCAGGGATAACCGATTTTGAATATGTAAGACTCATTAAAGTTGCCTGTGAAGGAACATACAAAATCTGCGGTTTTACATAGGTACCTAAAGCTATGTCTCCATCAAGTATTCATTGTAATTTGCTTAGAAAGTACCGTGTTTCCCCGTACGTTACTTTCTATGAAGATCATGCAAGATTTATACTGAATCCCGCCCGTCTTACAGAGCAAAAGCCGAAGAGGCCTAACTGTGCAAACATTATAGGCCAAAAATACTACCTTCCACTCAGTCAAGTTGAGCCTTTAATACACTGGCCACATGATCCACGATCGAACTGGCCTAAGTCATCTTCCTCTGTAGGTTCCCTTTGATAAACAATTTCGTCTTCATAATTTTTTTTTCGTCAGCTATCATCAATTCTCCTGGGCATCCACGATCCGTTCGTGCCCTTCGAGAACCTGTTCTGTGCGCTATTCCTCGGCGGCATCTGGGACTCGCTCGCCAAGCTGCTGGGCAAGGGACAGCCCAAGGAGGAGACTAAGGATACTAAGAAAACTAATTAGCCTATTTCATAGGTATGTAAGGGTGTCACGTCTGTGGTTATTTAAAGAGAGCCGTAACTCTGTTCTGAAGCACGGGCGTACTCAAGAACAGTGGGCCCATAGCCTAAAATGGGCATAACTCTAGAGTTATGCCCATTTTAGGCTATTTTTGTTATATTTGTTCCTGAAGGGATAAGTAGGATAAGTAGGTACTTATTGGACTTTTAAAGGTAAAAGTTAATAGAGTTATTTTCTGATTTTGTGATGGTTATTGGATGTGCTGCAAATAGCTTAGTTTTATTATTAGCTCGGCCATTATATTCATTTATTATTTACCTACATATCGGCCTGACCCAATTCTAACCACCTCTTTATTCTTTCAGGTCGCATTTTATAACCAGCAATATTTGCGCTACGTAATCAACTGACACCGACAATACAAAATGCGACGGCTTTATGTTAGGCAATAAAAAGGAAAAATAAAAAAAAATAGTAAAACCCTTTTAAATCCTAAAAAAATGGCACAACGACCAAAGTTTGATTTCATTAGTTTTAAGATCCACTAGTCTTAAAGTTTATAATTATTTTGTTAATGAAGAAGTATGAGTTTGCGTTACTTAGGGGTTTATTGTAGTTGATATTTAGTTATTCAGTTCCTACAAGCAAATCTTTGCCAAAAAATTGTGATACATTTAGTATTTACCCACAGTATCAACTATGCTATAAAAACTTGCCATAATAATTTAAAATACCTACCAATATTATAATGTAAGCATAATAATTTAATCGGTGCTTGGTACCATACTGTATACCAGTGTTCCCTGAGTGAAAAAAAAAAATAAAATCATCGAGCATTGTAATTTTATTTTTATTTTAAGTTCACGAAACGAAAATCGAGTAAGCCGACTTCCTTTACATTAAAAAAACAAACGGGAAAATGGCTACGTTTTCCCGCGCAATAATTAGATAAGTTTTAGATTTTTATGAATATTCTGACCGATTCGCATGGGTGCACGCGATGAGGGGCATTTTATTCGTGTACCTACAAATAAAATACATTATTATTAGGATAATTTGAATTGTGATTATTATAAGAAAGGTCTGACCGAGTTGCTGGGTGCATTGCAATGAGGCTCACATCTTTCAATGTGTTAAAAGTTTCATGACATGTATGCTATTTATTCAATGATATCTGGGTATGCTAAAGGAAGCAATAAATTGTTTTTATTAAGTTTTGGTGTTTTTGTTAAATTAAACCTGCTCCCGTTCCTATTGAGCAGCCAAAGGATAAAACGGACTGCGTGACTATAGAGAGGAAAAGAGTTCGAATTCTACCAGTTCCATTGGCTCCAGGTTCTCTCTATTAGCATCGATCTATACGGAATGTTGAAGGACCCGACCTTGGCGAAATAGATACGAAAATATTTGGCGGATTCATCTGACGGCACTTCTCACTTCACTTCGATCAACTGCAGACTTTGTCAACTTTGTCTTTGAAACGGTCAAAGCATTTGTGGTACTTCAGACATGGTCTTTGTTTTTCACTTCAGGCAGTAAAGTAAACTTTTCGACAGCTGCCACCTTGTTTCTGCTGCTAACTGGTTTCGCACCTAAGTAAGGCAGGCCGCTGCAAACACAACTTGGCAAAATGGAGTTTCACTGATCCGCACTAAGTGTGAGTGCGGTGCCCCCGTGGTGGAGTGTCACAAGTGCCCTTACGTACACCTGCGCCATTGAGAACCTGATGAATATCACTGAAGCCACTGTGAACGTGGCGACCTACAACTGCCTACAAGGCACAAAATATTTAAGGGTCACCCCTCGACTCGAAAAGAAGAGAAGTCAGTTCCACGTCCGCCAAACAAGTAGGTAGGTACTTTAAGGTAACAAGTAAGCCTGCTAAGTCTAAGCAATGACACGTTTCATTGACTGCAAACCGGACCCCGACACAAATAAACTGACTCACTAACGCTTTGAAGGACGATAAAAAGAAAGATCCTATTGTGATAATACATGTTAAGTCCTCATTGGGAATTTAAAAGATGATTATCTTGATAAGCGTTAGAAATATATGTTTCAGGTAAAATAAAAGTTATTCGATAAGTTAATTGGATGAAAGCAAAAACATTGCTATGTACTGATAGAATCAGTAGGCAGGTATCAATGTATTCAGGTTACATCTGGAGTAGTTTACTATACGGACCTTGTAGAAACCAGAACAAAATTCCGTGCGTTCAGACGTTTTTGCCATACTTACACTGTTACTGGAATCAAAAGTAGCTCACAATTTAAGACCTATTAATTTCAGTGTTATATATAATCCGTGGTGCTTGGCAACTGGGCTTAGCTTAACCCAGTTGAATATATCCCTTGGTGCCTATATTGGCCTAACTCATTTCACACGAGTAGGTTTATTTTTGTCACTGATATGGCAGCTGTATAGGTGTCATGGACTTTGACGTCAAAGTCCATATCAGACTTCTCTTTCTAATTTTACTCTTTGAAGCTTTATAACTTCATCGCTGATGGAAGTTTAAAAAAACTAAAATTAAAGAATCAGATGCATATTCCCTATTGAACGGATGATTAAACCAAGATAGCTGCGACATCTCCATTCCGAGTATTTTTGTCTTGTAACGCATGCAATTTTGTTTTGAATTCCATGCAAAGACGTAAATCGTCTTAACAAAAGCATTTCGTCAATTTTCCCTAACAAGTTGTAAGCAAGGGAAAACGGGCTCGTCCGGGATTTGAACCCGGGACCTCTCGCACCCGAAGCGAAAATCATACCTCTAGACCAACGAGCCACAGTGACATGTAGAAGCAACCCCTATTCTCCAACCCCTAGCTTTATTATTTCAAAATCAATACCTCTGCCGTAGCAGGAGTATGAAGCTTAATGACAACGCTATAAAATTAGTATGTCGCAATAAAAAAAATGCCAGGGTAGTAGGGTAGAGGAGGGTTGCTTAGGGGTGTGCCGGACGTACAATCAACAAAGCTATTTGGTGGCAAGCAAGCAGCTAACTTGCAACTACTTTTAATTAATGTTGTGAGTGTGCTGAGTTGACAATTGGCTTGTGTCCTGAAAAAAACTAATTAGTAGGTATGTCAGTTAGATTATCAAAAAATATTTGACCCGTATTTTTTTTTTTGTTCCGGGAACCAAAATTGACGAAGTTACGACGCTTTTAAAATTCTCAATACGCCACACCTTCGCATAATTTTTACTGAGTCGTGACGTCACGAGCCCCCACTCCCGAGTTTTGACGCGTTTTATCTTTGTCAATATTCATTGATTTACAAAAACAAAAAATACGTGTCCATTATTTTTCAATACTCTCTGACGGATTAAATAGTTTTGCAATTTGTGGATGATGGAATCTAGCCTATTATTGTACACCACACTCGTAACTATATTATCCTCTACTTGCCGAAGTAAAGAAAAGTACTTAATTATTTTTCATAGTAATCTCTAAACGTACTTACTAGCAGAAGACATTTTGACTAAGTACCGCAAGCGTTCAGCTTTAGACAAACCAAAGATAGCCACAGTTAGGGATGTATGAGGTTACAATAGCAAATAAAACCTTCTTAGTACTACGACGGCATTTAAGTAGATATCCGCATTATAACGGCATAAGGGTACGTTACAGCCAGAGATATGCGAGGATGCGTAGCGAGGGATGTCTTCGTTAATAACAGGGCCGTAGCTCTACGTCGTATCAGCCATATCAAAGATACGGGGTCCCCGGACTACAAGGACTACGTTTAGCCCTGCGGTCTACTTCGTGGCCTGCCGTGATAGTCGTTAGCTAGTAGGGCCTACGTTGTTTAAAAAAATACGCTTAAAAAGGGCCCCCCAAAAATATAATACCTATATGATACCTTTTGAGTCAAGCTACGCCACTGGATTGGTTCATATACCAGCCTCGCTCAGCGCAAAGGATACAACATCTCTCGTTCGCTAAGTACGCATCCTCGCACATATCTGGTGGAAACGCAGCCTATATATAGCGGAAAAAAAACATTCGCTTTCTTTACAGAAGGAAAACCACGCGCAGTCGCAATTAGCCTGACAGCTGTTTAGGAACTCCGGTAGCTGGTTATCTATAAAGCTTTAGATTACTTCAATTTTACTTTTATTTAAAAAACACAGAAAGATTATGGACAGGTAAATAAAATCAAGATTATCTTATCGTTTACATTTCAAAACAGCAGTGCTATGTGCCATTCTGTAACAACATTTTCGTGTCTCGACAGCGGAATCCGAGGTGAGTATCAAATTCGTATAAATATAAGACCTTATGTTGTGTGAAATAAAGTTCACTTTGTAAGCTTAGTCACTCAGGTGAAGTCGATATCGAAGTGGTTATTTACAGAATAGACTAGCTGGAAGGTCGGATTAGGTGCCGATGTACCTACACTAGGCGGATTGTTCTTTTTTGGGTTCCGTAATCGCAGGGTTACTAACTGAATGCTAATACTAAGCCTCCGCCGCCATCCGTCCGTCCGGCCGTCTGTCTGTCCGTGGCTGATCCATTGATATTAAAACCCTGTCCATGTCAAGAATCGTAATAGATAAACAGATGAAAGCACAGAGTAGATATGTATTTCTATTGCCGCTATAACAACAAATATGAAAATATGATGAAATTAAAAAGGACTCTCATTCAAGAAACTTGTTTTTTTCGGTTTCTTTATAGTTAAACCTGTAAGCAGCTTGAGAGTGTGTGAAGAGTCCGACTCACACTTATGTTTATATCAGTCACCGGAAAATGACAGACTCCGTAAGATTGTAATAAATCTTGATTAGATTATATTATATACTTTCTCGATACATTATGTAAAAATCATTTTGTAAGTAAGTATATAATATTAGCTGATGCCCGCGGCTTCGCCCGCTTGACAAATTTCATACTAAAACCTTCTTCGAGAACCACTCTATCCATTGGTGAAAACAGCATCAAAATCGATGCAGTAGTTTTTCAGTTTATCGCGAACAGAGACAGACAGACACGGTGGAGGACTTTGTTTTATGTTTCGTTTCCAATAAATCCGTCATTTATTTAGAAAAAAATGTTTATACAATATCACGCGATATTTTACAATCTTACGGTGTTTGCCTTTTCCGGTGACATCCATTCAAAAGAGTTGATGGGCAGCTTCCATAATTACCATGATATGTTGCAAATAAATATCGCTAACATAAAGTTAACAGTTTGACGTCAGAGCAGAATCAATTGATGGAGGTCAAGGACTTGTAAAATGAGGGGCCCACATTTTGTCTCTGCTTTTACCATGCCTAGAACATAATATAGGCAATACGCGTACGAAATATAGATAAATAGGTGTAGGTACCTATTTCAATATACCCTGAAGGGTACGTATACCACGTAGGTATATTTTGTTGCCTTTAGAGCAGTGGGTCCCAACCTTATTTTGATCGAGGACCATTTTTGTTTCTTAATTGTTAGTAGGGACCACAAATCCTGAAGAAAATTTCAATGTTAAAATCTATAAAAAGAACTTATTACTTAACGTAAACTTTTTAACGAGCATAAACATAGAAAATACAATATTCCTGATAGAAACTAAACATCACTTCGCTTCAATGTTACTTTTCAATTGGTAAGTTAGATTTATTTAAAATCCGTGGACCATATTTAAGCTCTTGTGGACCACCATTGGTCCGCGGACCACAGGTTGGGAACCAATGCTTTAGAGCAACATCATCTTTCACAAAATATTCTATAAATAAACAAATTTATCAAAAATGCAGATCCCAATCTACTGCCTTCTCTTTTGAGACTAAAAAAATGAATGATGACAACTACCTTAGTAGAAAAAAAGTGTTTTTTTTGCGCACAGTTCCGTTCTGCAACTAGTAACGGAAGCTTTCGGACTCAGGAACGATGAGATAGCCAAGTTTTTAGTCAACTTACGGTATTCTCGTGTTATTAGCATAGATAGATTGTATGTATAGCTCGTTATGAGGTCACTGTCGCTGGCTAGTGAACCGCATTCACACCGATCCGAACGAGGCCTTTCTTTCGATGTCAAAATACGGTATGCTTTCGTCCAAAGTCTAAACTATCTACGTATCAGACCTTTATGGTTTTTTTATGTAGTAAATAACGATTAAGTTTAGGAAGATCACGAGCTTCCTAAACTATGGTTTTTTTATGTAGTAAATAACGATTAAGTTTAGGAAGATCACGAGCTTCCTAAACTTAATCGTTATTTAAAGAGCTTTAGTTTAAGTATGTCCAAAATAATCTACGTAGGTAGGTATGCACCCTACTTCTTGCCGTCCGGTCCAAAAGCTTTGTAATCTTTGGTCGAAGTTATCCTTCAATTTCGTAGAAAATTCAGCTAATTTGGGGTTTGATGCGGGCACAACAAGGTCTGCCAAACTAAACTCTATCCGTAACCTGTTCTGCCGCAGTTAGTCTATGGCAGCAGTTCCTCCTCAGCAGCAGCAGATCTCCTTTTGATTGGAGGTTCGTGATCACATCACCCAAGCCTTCACTTCAATATGTTTACTGCCGGTCGACTCGTTTGATTCGTTTGACTCCCGTACCACGAAACATCCCGACACAATTAATGTAAACATTGCTTAAGGTTTAATGTATGTGGTTCTTTAATATTTCTGTGTTTAGAACCCACTAAGTACTGCCTTGGTTTAATCCAGAATTGAAGGGCTAAGTCTCGGCTGCTGACTCAAAGACCTGAAACGTGCACATCAAAGACAATAACGCAGAGAAATCGAAACTAAACAACAGTGAATTGGTCCCAAGAAATCCACTAGAAAAACGATTAGAAATCAGAACCAACTATCGTGCGATCAAACCTTATGCATAAGTAGATTCTTAGGTACCTACTTTTTATTATCGCTGGAGTCACCAAGTCTGATATGTTCGAGCTGATAATTCGGTGTGATTGTAATCAAGCAGGTTGCAAACTACACTAGAGTGACGTCGAACACAGACACCGAGTCAACCAAGCATTGCGCGGCCGCGGCCCTCAACCCGACAGATGCGTGTGCGATCAGACGTGGACTGAACGCGCCGCCTATTTTAATAATCTTAATTTAGTTTTAGCTTAGTTTTTACTTAACTTAGTGTTAAATTAGTGTAACAATTAATTAATGGGAATAGTAAAATAAAGGTGAGTGAATTTTTTCTCGTGCTTTGTAACGGTGCAGTGCTCGAAAGTGAACGGCGATTTCTGTGAAAACAGTTAGTTAGATGAGATCCTTGTGCTGCATGCGATGTGATCACTTGATCAGTTACTGTCTTCGGCTGCATTGATGTATTTAAATTACTTAATGTCTTTCTTTAGGTACCTTAAATACATTTTACACGGGTGGACAAAGCATTAGTTTCCAAAAAGGTTTTCCTTATTCCATGTTCGAACCAAGTAGAAATTGTGCGGAGGTGATTGTAATTTTTTTGCAAAATTATATTTCGGTTGATTAAATTATCTTGTCTTGATTTGTTCCGTTTTCGCCCCATTTTTTCGCCCACTTTTGGAAAAAAAAGAAAAATTCCTTTTTCGCCTCATTAACAATACCTAAACATGTTTTAAGTGCTTCCGTCACAGGCAGTCAAAAATCGAAAAATCTATAACTTTTACCTGCGAAAGTTTCATGAGCAATCAGTTAGGTAGGTATATAGAGATATAATGTAGACAATATTGTTGAAATGAGATTCCAATGTTTAATATCTGTTTCCATAACAACTATTCGCAAACAGTTATTGGTCAGCAGTGGGCATTTTATAACTGGTTTGAGCTAAGAAATCTATTTGCAGAAAAACAATTACCTATCTACTATTTTCTAGTTTAACTCACCACGTAAACCAGTCTCGAGCAAAAAGAAGATTGCTAAAATGGAACGTGTATTTTGAAGTGAACTTGAATATTTTCTTGTTCACCTGCAAAGTTTACATCAATGATGTTTACATTGTGTTTTCCGATATGTTCCCAGCTCTGAGACTCTGAGAGAAAGGGCACTGAACCAGTTTTGCCATAAAATAAAATTATGCACTTTTTACAATCAATGCGGGACAGTCATTTGCTATTTTAGTGCCCTTAAGTTGCTACTGGAAGCACATCATTTGGGTAACCACATCAAAGTTGAGGACTCTTCCGTAAAGTAATGTTATGATTAGCTCTTACTTGTAAAATACCTGAGTTATTTAATCTACCTATTTTACCAAAAACATTTTGAATACGGTGTAATCCTTTGCGCATCATTAAATATCATCCTTCTTTTTTTTTTAGGGATGGGAAATCATCCAATGACTCCTCCCGCTCTGGGCGGACCCTAAAACCCATCCATGTTCCTTCATTGCCCTTTGTGTTCCGGAGCCACGGTATCTCTTTCGAATAGTCCCGCGACATTAATATCATCCTTGTTTCGAGTTTTCGGCTAACTTTCTAGTAATTTGCAAAATCAAGTTCTCTCATATATACTATCAATCACTAATCAATCAATATATAAAACTAATTGGTGCCCGCGGCTACGCACACTTGAAAATTATATAGTAAAACCTTCCTCGAGAACCACTCTATCCATTGGTGAAAACAGCATGAAAATCGGTGCAGTAGTTTTTGAGTTTATCGCGATCGCGAATAGACAGACAGACGCGGTGGAGGGCTTTTTTATAATATGTAGTAATGATTAATCCGTTACTGAGTGACAGTAACTGACAGACAACGCACAGCCGAAACTACGGCTGGTCGTAAAAAGCTGAAACTTGGCATGTAGCTTCTCTACACTCCGTAGGAGCACTAAGAGAGGATATCCCGAAATTCCTACAGGACATGCACGTGCAAAGTCGCGTGCAAAGCTAGTACTACCTACTATAACCAATGACGTATTATATATGGACACTACGTCATAAACCAACATCGCGGCGCTTAAAAACGGCGAAAATGCTAGATAGCTACTAATACCTACGTATGAAGAAAGGGAAAGAAAAAATGTCACCGTACGGCGGGATGCCTCATGGATGGATGAGTCAGAAGAACGAACGGAAGCATCTTAAGTATCTTGCCATGTGTTATGAATTATTCAAACCATGAAGGCATGGACGTTGGCTTTGACTCCTTCATCCTACTCCGTTTCTCGGAAGGGCTCTTCGAATTTGTGTTTTGTTGTTTGTGTTAGGTCTGGCTTTTCAAAGTAATTGTGCAAACCCAGATGTTGATGACGGTCCCTTGTCAATATATTTATGAAAATATTATGTACGTTAGAAAGAATCTACATCTTTTCAGTAAACGAGGCGACAGACATAACTATGTCACTAGAAATAGGAATCAGTTAGTTCAACCAGGTTTCAGACTTGCTAAAGTAGCAACATCTTTCATGGGATACTGTTTAAAGTTTTATAACAAAATACCGCCACATATACTAGAACTAAATGAGACGAAATTTAAAAACTGTGTAAAACGCACACTATGCAAACAAGCATATTATAAATTAGGGGAGTACATTGACGACATAAATGCTTGGCTCAATGCTGGTCCGCTCCACAACGACTAAAATGCCCGAACTTTGATGAAGATGTGAAAACATTGTTGGACCTGCTGAAGATTGTAAGATTATCTTTGCATTGTATAGACTCATTAAATAATCTAACCATGATTTTGTAAAAAGGCAGTGTTTAAAAGAGTGTCCATGGAGTTTCTTGCACGTTCTTCTCCATAGGATCTACTCTTTGGAACGTGCAACTGCCGCGCTGGAGATAGGGTCGGTGAGTTTGTTTTGTTGCAGAATAACTTGCTACTCTTGTCGCTAGCGCGGCAGAATTAGCTTCATCTATTTGACTGACATACCTTGACTATTCAAAAGTGCCTGTAAACTGGTCTATTTGAAATAAAGGATTTTGTATTTTGTATTGTTCGTAGGTATATACAATTTAACAAATATTTTAATAATAAATTCAATTTTAAGATGGATGTACCAAAAATTAACCAGGTGACTAAAACTAAGTTTCTAGGTGTAGTCATAGATGAGCATTTGGACTGGAAGGCACAGGTTGAGCATGTATGTAGCAAAGCGAATAAATTTGTATACGCCCTTAGAAAGATTAAGAAAATAACAAATATAAAAACGGCTGTAATGTCATATCGAGCGTATGTGGAATCCTCGTTGCGGTATGGAATAATAAAATGGGGAAATAGTACAGACTCTAGAGCATTTGTCGCTCAAAAGAAATGTATACGAGCCATATACGGGATTCCACCAGATGAATCATGTAAAGCAATATTTGCTACCATTGCCTTCAATATATGTGTATGAAGTAGGTATGTATGTTTGTACGAAAACATAGAAAACTGTTCAAAACAGCGGAAGATGTATGTTCACGAAGTCGGCGTGACCAATTCAGGCTGGTACTAGACGAGATGCCTCGGTGTGCTAAATATAATAAAAACTGTGTAGTAAACTATGTGTGTGCGTATATTTAATAAATGACCAAATACGTTTAAAGATCTAAATTACCTACAGACTTCTTAAAATTAAATTGCATAACTGGCTGAATGAAAATAGTTTCTACAGTGTTAAAGAATTTCTTGAACTTAAACTAACTAACTAATGTTGATACTATAATTTTGCATGCTTTAATATTAAGCAAAACATGTTTGGACTCAATTTGTATTGTAACATCTTTTAATACCGTGTTTTCTGCAAATAAATATTATTTATTTTATTTATTCGTGCCAATCTCGGCCTTCCGTAACGGCAATGGTCTTTCGGATCCTCTGAGTCTGCTATTTCATGAACTTCATTTCTGAACGAAACTAATTGGAACTTTGCCAACCTAGCATACTACGTACCTACCTATAAGTCAGTGCACAAAATCTGAGCTTACACTTTAATATCTTTTTTTTTGTAATCATTCACTAGTAGCTGTATTTCTGTGTAACTTTGGTACAGCTGGGCTATATCAATCTACCTACTCCAAAATCAAATTATCGTTTCTGACAAATACCCAAATATTTTTAAGTGTTTTCTTCAAGTAGGTACCCAACAGAGGCACTGAACAATTTCCCATGCCGTTATTGTAACGGATTCATCTCATCACGTCTCGCGTCTGACAGTCCGTCAGACATTAGGAAGAAACGTGTCGAATCAAGCTTTAAATAAATTATGCTAATAAATGAGATCAGCGTAACAATCCAATATGTTCGGTTTTACATGAATCGAATCTAATTTGTTGGAAGAAAATGAATGGCTATTTCGATTTTTTGTTCGAAAACTTGCCAGTCATTTTCAAAAATATGTTTTGAACATGTCAATTTTATTTTTTTAGCTACTGTGATGGTCATGTGTGTCCTAGGTTTATTTGATTCGTATTGGCCACTCACAAAACTTTGTAAGGATGAATTAAAAAGTCTAGCTTAGGTTTGAAATCGGAAGCAAAAGGCATAATTTGATGGTTTTTGGTAGACAGATCATGACATGTATTCGGTTGGAATTTGGGCACAGCTCCCACAATATAATGGTTATTTAGATCTGAATTTTCCTTTAATTCTTGGTAATATTTAGCTACCCCTCCACAGTACTGTATTGGTACTGCCTTTGAGACAAAACTGTAGAATGCTGCCTGTTTCTTTTTTTTCTACCCAAAAACAATCAACCTTACTTAATTAACTTAATTTTGTCAAAAAAATAAACAGCTGTTCAGTTTAAATTTTTGATCGCATCATACATACCTTAAGGCTAGAAAAAAATCAGTGATACAAAAATCATTTAAATTTCCCTAATTAGGTCCCAACTTATTAGCAAAAACAACTGTATCTTAACGCCTGCATAATATTAGCTCCTGACTGCATTTCTATATGCGATTGGGGTGCATGAACTCAATTACGCTGCGATACTGGACGTTGTAAAACGAACAAAACTACATGGTGTCTTTAAACCCTGCTCTCCTTGCAAACGTGGCTAGTAATTATGGTCGTAACTTAAATCATGGGTTTTCCCGTTCTTTCGGTATTTTAAAGACGTTTAGCGAAGAGCCGTTCCGTTGAATTATGATTAAAGGCTTTCTGAGAAAATTGGGGGCCAAAGACCCTCTTTTTAGGTAACGTGTGTCTTATTCAGCTTCCTGTTTGCATTCTACACAGGCTTTTAGTAAACTTTGGGCCCAAGCCCAATGCATTGCTATTAATAAGGCTTCCTGTAACGGCGGCCTGTATCTAGTTTACTAATTAAGGGCAAAATTTAGTGAAGCGTTTTCTCTCTTCTTCCTGCAGCATCAGTCTCCAGAGTTATATTTTCTGGTGAAACTTCTTGTTCTTTGAATTCCTATAGCCATAGGATGAAGACAAAACACGAAAACTAGGTACTTGCTAGATAACTTTGTGAGGAACTTTAATTTTCGTAGGTAAGTGACTACAAAACTGTAGAAATGTAGCCTTGGCAAGGAACTGACTTGCTCAATATATCTACCTAATTACCTATATCACAGATAATAATACTAGCGTCCTATACGACTACTTACTTGTACCAGGGTTATTTTTAATGACGTTAATGCGGAAAAGATTCTAAGAAAACAATTTTATTTACACGCTTCTTAAGATAAAGCTAAAAGCCGTGATTGATAAATTGTTTAGCTCATCAATTTGATAATTGACCAGCTGATGGGCGCACAAGCGGCATATCGAATCCGTGTTTATTTCCGATAAAGTAATTACTCTCTCATTTATCAATATTTTAATCACGACTATGATAGTATCATGGTTTGTTTAATTCTTCATAACATGACGTAATTGGATTCGGTTATCATGGTACATCCTCTTTGGAGTACCTAATAGTTAAGAGCTTTTGAATTGTGATTCATCTAGGATTTTTTCACGGATCTATGCATATCTGCATTTGGGTTCGATTCCCTGGTCGAGCAATGTTATTGAGTTAACTTCCAATGTACCTATGTATGTTTGTCCGGGTGAAAACTTGCAACTGAATTTATAATCAGTTTTTTTTAACCGATTGAGCTGAAATTTGGTAGGTATAGTGTGACGCTATTCTAAATTCTAATTCCAATAATAGGGAATATGCATAAAAAATTTTTATTATCTAAACAGTTTATCTAAAAATAAACAAAAATACATTACTAACAGTGGAAATCAAAATTGCTCGAAAAACAAGCGAGATATCATTATTTTAAACAAATATGTCTGTCCCTCTCGCGAAAACGCTGTTTTCTATGGCAGCTGTATAGACGTCACGTAATGTGACGTCAAATTCCATGTCAGACTTCTCGTTCTAATAGTAATCTTTGAAGCGTTATAACTTCATCGCTGATGAAGATATTTAAAAAATATTTTCTTGAGTGTTTACTGGAGCTTATAAGTAATTCGTTTTGTAAATAAAAAAATCGCGTGCATATTCCCTATTGCCATACTATATAGGTAGTTATTTTTTCTGCACTACCACAGTATGGGTAACTGAAACTAATACAACTTCACATTCAATCCAAAATAAGGGGACCATCCAAGGTGTATAAAAAAGCTCGTTTTTAAATATATATTATTTGCCATTAATTTAGAAACTCTGGAAGTTCTCAGTAGCAGCCTGAAGCCTAGATAAGTGGCGGCTTGATGGCAATAAGCTTACATCCTACTCTAAGGGACTTAAATGTAACTGACCAAAAAGTAATGGTTACTTACGCCTAAAACCACTGCTTGAGCGGAAATGTTGGCGTAACGTTTATCGACGCAGGGTGCTGGTTCAAAATATAGTGGACTGTTTATTATGGTATGGGGATGCGGGGTTTGAAAAAGATTTAACGATATACATCGCCTTGCAAATGTGATACCTACGAATTAGGACGAAGAAGGTATGACACGAGGCTTAAGGAAGCTGGTAGGAAACATGCTACACTAACCTCTCGTTACACTGACGCTCATGACTTTCAAGTCAGCAGAAGGTTGTTCTGTAAACCTCCTTGGTTTTGCGTGGTTCGTATTGGCCAGTCGATAAAACTTTGTAAGGCTGAATGAAAAAGTTTAGAAAAGGTTTGAAATTAGAAGGAAAGGAAATTCATTGTTTTTTAGGGGAATCTTGTATTAGCTTTCAATCGGGCAAGGTCCCTCAATATAATTATTATGTTAATCCGAATATTCCTTTTATTTTGAGTAGTTCATAGGTGATACCTTAGCTATATAAGTTGAGGCGCCATAGTACCTACTAAAGTTGCAATGCCTACCTCTCCCACATTTTTGAGAATAGGTGCAGGCGTGATGATGAGTATTAGGAGACCACGGATGCCTTCCTTACAACAGAGCTAAATGTTACGTAGTGTGACCTGATGACATAACACCACTAACGCCTATATGGCTATATCTAAGGTCATGTAGACAGTAAAAACCCTTTCATTTAAACACGACTGTGGCTTAAAAGTAATATTGCGACAAAATACTACCATCTTGGTTAATATTGTCCTTTGCAGTTGTGCAAGCGCAGCTCTTTGATGCGCGTTTAGCAACAGCAATCTAATTGCTGGCGGTTGACAACAATCTGGCGAGAATTTGCCTCGTAGAATTTTTATGATTCTGTAACACACCTTTTATCATCTCCCGTGAGCAAACTTTGTAAAGCCGAGGAGGTGTTATGAAGCTGAGATACATTCATGATTAATATTGATATATTAATGGTGAAAAAACTATTTATAAAAGTACCTATCCAACAACAAAAGCCCAACCAACGGCCATGTAAATATTTTATTAAAGCAAACTTCTGCATATCTACAGCAGCTATAAATAACCAGAATGTCCTCACTTCAAGAACCTTTAGGGTCAATTAAAAATAATTATAAAAACTTCCATTTGCACTCAATGACCGATATTCGCAAATAATGGCACGACCTCAATTAACCACTAATTAACAAACATTCAATCAATTCAACATAAAGAATCGGAGTGCGACGTGATCTTCCTAAGAATGTTCTAAGTGAGTCACGCACGAAGGCTCAGCTGGCCAATAGCCCATTGTTTTAGATCAATAGAATAGGTACGTAATGCATTAGGAAGTGGGTTATGTTTGAGTTGAAGATGCAAATTGCAAATCTTCCTTAACTTTAGGTCGCAAATTATGATATTAATTAATATTTGATGCACGGCGTGTCTGTGGCAATATAAGGCTAAACTCAGCATGATGCTATACCTACCAAGGACGAATACAGCATGGCGCTGATTGTTTTCAGCGGTAGCCTAAAATGACGGAAATGCGGATTTCAAGTTGTCTAGAAGTTATTCAATAGGTTTATAAAATTTTTCAACTTTGAATTGAACATATTCCAAAAAATCGCAGCAGGCAAACTCAAACATTTCTAGCCAATTTTAAAGTACTTAGTTTTTTGATAAGGTACTTATGCACGTTCTTACCTAATACTAAGAGTTTAACCTTAGGAAAAGTCAGGAATACCTACCTACTTATACCCACTAGGGAAAATATAACCTCTAGAGAAGAAATTCATCATCATTCATGATGAGCCAAACATCCAGAAATGTGTCCTTTTTTAGTGGTTTTACATGAGACACATACCGTTATTTAATTTAATGAAATGCAGAAACATTTTAAATTGGTAACGTAGGTAGCCAATGAATTCTTCGCAAGGCAAACTGAATATATTATTATCCCTCACCTGTCCATGTCTATAAAGTTAACGTAGGTAATTAAAAGCGTTGCGTGCATGGTGCACCTGACTTTGAAATAAATATACCTATGAGAATGGCGGCTCTTAAACGTGGCATATCATAACTATCCACACAACTTATGTACCTATAAGCTACTGTTCGCTGCTGCTCTCATTGAAAAATCCTAGGCAGATTATTAAGTACTTACTGCTGTGACCGGGCAATTTCATACATGACACTCGTCACTCGTGTATGAAATTGCCCGGTCACATAATATATTTTTATAGGTCTGTGTACCTGTGTGCTCAAAAAGTTAGAAAAACCCACTCACTGTTAAGCCATATACAACTATATATACCTACAATACAATATAGCCATAGGTACACTTTTCGCCGACAAAAGACTTCGACGCGCGGACTTTTAGATATTGAGACGCACGCCCATTTGACGAATAATGGAATGTTAGAACCCACATTTTGAAAAATATCTACGGAAAAGAAGTTTTTATTAGTAAATTTTTGTAGGAGAAGTAATGCCCGATTTCTGAACTATGTGTTTGTTATGAAAACACAAACTAAACAATTTATATTTTTACAGAACAAACAACAGCCAAAATGCCGCGATTCAAGACAATACTGGTAACTGGTGGCGCAGGCTACATCGGCAGCCATTGTGTGGTGGACCTTCTTCAAGCCGGCTACGACGTCGTGGCCATAGACAACTTCGCGAACGCAGTGGGCGATGATGATGGCTCGCCGGCTCTGCAGCGGGCGGAACAGATTACGGAGAAGAAGATTCACTTCTACAGAGCTGACTTGCTGAATAAGTCACAAATTAATGACATATTTGATAAGGTTAGCTTATGTTTTAGTAACTAATTTCTTTTGTCCTTATACTTCTTCCAATAAAATACCGAACAACTGAAATAGGTACAGGTCCTGCCAGGCTGTGATTTGACTTTGAGAGCGTGATTTAAGATCTCTCATTCAAGGAATGATCACGGCTAAATAGTTCTTTAGGTTGATCGACCTCATGAACAAAAGTCATAAGTCAAGTGACAAATTAGAACCATAATTTTGTCTGTATCATTTCTGACCGTCAAGTGCAAACCCATCTTAAATAAAAAAATATGACTCCTTTGCCTTCCATGATTCTACGACGCGTTACTATGAACTCCTCGTAAGTAAAAGTAGACCCTGCTATCTGACTCCGCCACCTTTCCGTTCATAAAAGGGAACGTGCAGGAACTATAGGTGGCAGCCATAGAAATGTGGCACCACAGAAGTGTCATTGTCAAGTATATAAGTTTACGTATAAGCTTCCAATTTGCAATGCTAGATGGCACAGTCTAATAAGGGTTTTCTGAAAATATGTCAAGCACTGAGGTGTCAGTCCCAAACAACCTATCAAGTCGCTTGTTTTCCCACGGAACCGACTGTTCCGTGTGTTTTCCGACATTTGTTAGTTGACGTGGGCGTCATGTTAATTTCAAAGTCACTTTTTCAATTGAAAGGACGTCTCGCCTATATTGCGCCAACGGTGGATTAAATTTTCCTGAAAACCCTCATTCGTGCACGTTCTCCTAAACGGAGCATGCGGGTTCTATAGGTGGCAGCACAGAAGCGTCAATGACAAGTATGTTTTACTTATAAGTTTCGAATATGCAACACTGGATGGTATAGTCAACACTGTGCACGCTCCCTATAGAACCCCCTAAGATTTTATGGACATAACCAAAGACAATTTTACTTGCAGCACCCAATAGACTGCGTTATCCACTTCGCAGCGCTGAAAGCCGTCGGGGAGTCCATGCAGCAACCTCTACTGTACTACCAGAACAATCTCCTTGGTATGCTCAACTTATTGGAGGTAAGGAGTATTCTTATAAAAGTTCACACGAATAAAGTCTAATAATTCGAATCCTTAAGCTTCAGGCGTTTTACTGTGTCTGTATAATATTATTTAGTTAGAAGTTCTCAAGTCTAGGTAACGCCGGAAGATCGTTTCACCAGCCTATACTTGCTATGGGTGGAGTTTTTATGCAAAGTGTGAAATAACTGAAAATCTGAGGAGTCATCATTGTAAACATAGAATAGAAAATTTTACTAGACATCGCGAAAAGTTACTGCTGTTGTATACTAATGTTGCTACCTATTTTGTTGAAAAGTTACTTTAGTAGTTAGTTTGAGTGGACTCAAGTTTAGGCGGGCTAAAATGTATAAATGGAATAGGTATGTGTGTTTTTCGCGATTCGAGGATTGGTTGGGAGTTGTTCATAGGTAATTAATGATAAATACTTGATTACAATGACGATTTGATTTTTTTTTGAGTTAGGTATCTACATATATAAGTACCTACCTACCACCTTGTATAGTGCACCACACAGTACTCACATGGTAGATATAAGTACCTAGATGAAAAGGTCCGCCAGATCTTTATCGCTATCATGTGTACGAAGTGGCAATACCTAAATATGTATGTATAAATATTAAATGTTTTGTTTAGTAAATTTGATAAAACCTGAGTAATACAGTTGAAAGATGCATATCATTTGTGATTTTAAATTGATAAAGAACGAGGTTTTAAATGTAGTAGAAATTCTTATCTCACACAATTTGCGTAAAATGATCTAAATAGCGCTGATTGCAGGAAATACATACAGATTAATAAAATTAGGTGCGTAATTACCTGAGTACTTTCATTTAATTATCAATTTCTTATCAAGTCGTGGCATTGCTTTTGTTTGAACTATCAATTATAACAATCTCTTTTCATTTCAAAGAGGAAATTCTCGTTCACAAATAGGTACCTATACCATGTGCATTAAATTAAATTCACGACCTAGATTTTTTATGCGTAATATCGGGTCTTTAATATTCGAATAACCTGTTCGCTTTTAATTTACGAAATTAATGTGATCAATTCGAGTCTCCTTACTCTTCTATTTTATATTTGGATAAGGTAACCCCAACTCATTTAGTGGGAGACTCGGAAATCTATAGGTACATCTTCTATACAAACATATAAATAAAACAGGAGTGTCTGTTTGTAATATTGAAATAACCGTTTTTTACTACATGTATATCTGGATTAATCTATACTAATATAATAAAGCAGAAGAGTTTGTTTGTTTGGTTGAACGCGCTAATCTCAGTATAACTACAGTAACTACTGGTCTGATTTGAAAAAATATTTCAGTGTTAGATAGCCCATTTATCGAGGAAGGTTATTGGCTTATATCACGCTAAGAAAAATAGGAGCGGAGCATTAATGGAAAATGTCTTTGACAGTTCACTTTATGTTCACTTCACCTAAGCTTACCCGGTGAGAAGTTACAGCGTCGCACTGCTGGACCTACTACCATGGCTTTTTGGAGAACCTACATACACAATCTTTTGAAGTTACTACCGGTTCAGTATTACTGCTAGTCAGGCTTATCTAAACAACGGTTTGCACTCCGGCGACGCTGTTACCGATACTACAATGCTCCATAACAGATGTACCGCTACCCGAAGCTTGTACTCACCAACTAATATCAATTTGCGTAGCTTTTACCCAACTAATTTATTTAGGGTAGGCTTCCTGTCTAATGCCGCGGCCACATGTTGGATTCAACTTTGCGTCCAAGCTTGGCTATAATTTGGAATGGTCAATATTGAACCTAATGCGCCACAAATTGGCTTCAATACCAACGCAATGGACCTGTTCCGTTGACGGCTGACGCAGAGCTGACGATAACTTATTTACACTAGCGGCTTATGCCTAACAGGATGCTCTGGTACCTATACCAGTTTTTACAAAGGAGCATAGATAACGAACTATCTCGGTAGTTGAGAATTTAAAAGAGCAGGCAGATGATACGTTTCACCTTGCCTTTGGTGACTTTTTTTTATTTTGTTTTTTCGTGCTGAAATGATGTGTCAGTGTAGGTACCTATGAATGTGTGCCAATTAACCATATTTTCTTGCTTTCCTTCACGTAGTAGTTAATTACTTTTCCAGGTAATGCGATCACACAACTGCTACCAAATGGTGTTCTCTTCGTCGTGTACGGTGTACGGCGAGCCGAAATACCTGCCCATCACTGAGACCCACCCCATTGGCAACATCACGAACGTGTACGGAAGGACCAAATATTTCATCGAAGAGATGCTCCAAGACCTTAGTGCCGCTGATGAGGTAAATTTTCTGTATACTCACTAATATTACTTAATATTTACGAGTTTGTGTTGGGTCATGTTTTGGGTAGTTTCAACATTTATAGTATTTGCATACCGGTGGTAAGGGTTTCTCACCGAATTTGAGCCATTGAGCTGTTGCAAATCGAAGACAGGTGCTTTAGATGGCCCATTTCATTCAATTCGAATGTTTTTTGTTCAAAATTTAGATACTAATAAGTTTTATGTATTCAAAATCTCAGCACGGCTACTTTGGACGACTAGGTGTTCATATAATTATTGGGAATTTGTTATTCATAACAAATGTAAGCACTGTTACACCTGAGTATTTGGTTTTAATTTCAACTCGATTCCTCCACGCGTTCTCGAGATAAAGGGTCTTGACAGACCGACGGACGTACGGACAACAAAGTGATCCTATAAGGGTTCCTTTTTTCCTTTTGAAGTCCCTAAAAATAGTTGCTTTGTTAGCAAACCAATTATTATTGTGATATTAAAGTTTAAAACCTTATCTAAGTTTTGTTTCATCACCCCTTTGTTCCTGTTCACCCTGTTTGACGGTACGAGACTTATATTCCCAATTCGAATTTACAAAGGACCAATTTCTGCATTAGCTTCTCAAACGGTAAAACAGCTTTTACTTTAGATGGAAAATGTTTTCTAGTAAACAGCCAACGTAGGTAACTGGTGAATGCTCGTACGCTTTCTAAACGACAAGTCTAGCCGGTATGATTCAATACCGGTCCCGTTGACCTACTGCCTGAATGCCAAGGTCGGCATCGGCAGCCTAGGACTGTATCATCCGCGAAAATTATGTCATTTCGATGATTCCAATCACTTTTTTTTAAACGTCTTATTTAAATGCATGTATTCAATCAATCTGTCGCTAGTAAAGGTAATTTATTGTTTTTGGTTTAAATACTTATAGATATTTTGATCGAGGTTTATCAGCCAAAAACGTCGCTTAATTAAATTTCATAGTTCCTTGTGTGCTAATGAAGACTGAGACTCGCGTGTCTGCTGCCGTCCATCGTCAATTTGCTCCGAATCCACTAGACCGGTTATTTATTTTCTCACAAAAGGAATCCAAAAAATTACAGACTAAACGAGAAACGCCATGATTTTTTCGGAATCCTCTGCGCTCGAATACCTACGATTCGCACTTGGTTGGTTTTTCCTGATTAACGACAGTTTTTCCTACTCTTGAAATCATGTAGGTTTACTCATGCAAAACTATTTTTACTCTCTTCTAAGACTATTCACATCTTTCTGAGTTCACTTACTGATTTAATAATAAGTGTAACTTTGAAAACTTCCATCAAGTATTAGGAGTCGCCTAACTGGCTTTTTTTTTCGATGGTTGGCCACTTTGGCCACTGGCCAGTTAGGACGACGCCTAATGATGAAATTTCTTTTTCTACCCCAGAAATGGAACATAATCTGCCTGCGCTACTTCAATCCAGTGGGTGCTCATCCATCAGGTCTGATCGGCGAGGATCCTACGAAGGAGTTCAGCAACTTGATGCCGTTCATGGCTCAGGTGGCTCTCGGCAAGAAACCTGTGCTCACAGTCTTTGGCAACGATTACAATACTCCTGATGGAACTGGTAAGCAATCACGAGCTTTACGATTTTTTATAGAAAAATTAGAAGAGCCATCAACCTAAATGCTAACACATATACGAGACGTACCCGGAACGTAGCCAGGCGGTGGTCTATTATAACGTCGACGGCACGGTTGGCGCAGTGGTTGAGCGATCGACTGCTGCGCTGCGTGTCGTGGGTTCGATTCCCACACGGAATTTGTATGGTCTACAGATAGTTTTTCCGGGTCTGGCTGTTTGTGTATGTGAATTTGTATGTTTGTACGCACCCACGATACAGGAGAAATTCCTAATGTGGGGCAAAGTTTTAAAAAAAAACGTGTTGTGAACGAGTTCATGTAAAATATACGCATGTTTTTTTGAGCTCCTGACGAAAGACAATCCGTCGACGTCCCGGGCACGGCCCGGATATGTATGGTTTAACCTATATTCTTCATTCAAGGAAGTATTCCTTGTCCAAGAACTACTTCATTTCGCCTTTGGCAACACTAACCTGATCCAGCTATCCGAAACCAATATATTAGGAAGGTGACCCACCCACTGACTGTCATAAGAAATAATGACTACTTAATGTGCAACTGCTCAAGCTGCTCCATATGTCTGATTTCAGGTATCAGAGATTACATCCATGTCATGGACCTGGCTAGCGGACATGTCGCGGCTCTGAAATTGCTTGGCAACAACCACGTTAAACTAAAGGTAACAACGATTGATACGCTGAACAGTCATCATCTGCTTAGCCTTTTCCCAACTATAATGGGGTCGGCTTCCAGTCAAACCGGATTCAGCTGAATACCAGTATTTTACGTGGAGCGGCTGCCTACCAGACAACCACAACCCATTAACTGGGTAACACAGTACTTCATGGCAAGACTGGTGTCAGATTTTCTGGCTTCTGACTATCCGTAACGACTGCCAAAGATCTTCAAATGACAGCCGGGACCAACAGCTTAACGTGCTTTCCGAAACACGGAGGTAACTCGGTATGTTAAGATGGTCACCCATCCACAGACCAACCTCGGCAAGCGTTGCTTAACCTTGAAGATTGACCTGTGCAGCTGTTATAATTTAGCCACGAGCTCCTGAACAGTCACAGTTATGTTATTTATTTACTCAGTTTCAAAAAGAGGACCATTCTGTTTATGCGGTATTTTTTATTTGAGATGGGTTTGCTCTTGACTTGAAACACAGACGCAAGCAGAGAGTTCCACTCCTTTGTTGTGTGCATTATAAAAGACGTTTGGAAACGGTTAGTGCGAATTCGTGGAATAGCAACAAGGTAGGGATGGTAAGTTGCAGTACTTGCAGTGCGTTTGGATGTCCGATGGTAGAAGGGGGCCGGTGGAATGAGGTCGTGGAGTTCTTGGGCACACTCACCGAAGTACATGATCTGTAGAAGACCGACAAGCAGGCAACCTTGCGGCGATGAGCCAAGCTTTGAAGCTTGGCATCCACCAGATTTTCGTTGCCGATGACCCTCTTAGCTCTGCGTTCCACCAAGTCAAGCGCGGCAAGCTGGTACTTAGCTGAGCCATCCCAAAGGTGGCTGAAATACTCCATGCAGGATCGGACTTGTGCTTTGTGGTTAAAAGCTGTCCAGGCCTGAAGTATTGCTTCACTCTATTCAGGATGCCCAGCTTTTTGGCTGCAGTTTTCGCTTTGTACTCAATGGTGGCGCCGAAGTTCAGACTGGATGTCAACTCCATGCCCAGAAGCTTGAGCCGATCAGTCACAGGAACAGATATACCCCGAAAAGTAGGAGTTTGGTCGAAACGACTCCTTTTTGCGGTAAAAAGACACGCCTGAGTTTTGATGGCGTTAAAAGTGACCAGATTGTCGTCACCCTACTGGGAGACAAGGCTTAAGTTCAAATTTGTCCACTCTAACATGGCCTCTCTCAACGAATGAACTTCACCCCCGTTGGTTGTTGCGCTGGACATTTATCTCTCTGAAACCGTACTGTCATCTGCGTACCCAACAAGACCAGGCTAAAGTAGGTCATTGACGTGCAGCAGGAAAAGAGTTGCAGAGAGAACAGACCGCTGAGGAACTCCGGCATCGATAGCCATGAGGTCAGAGGAGCAACCGTCAACAACTACTCGGATCGACCGTTCACTAAGGAAGTCTGATATCCAGCTACAAAAACCAGCTGGGATGCCATAAGCAGGAAGCTTGCTGAGTAGACTTGCGTGCCAGACCCTGTCAAAGGCCTTCAAGATATCGAGAGTGACACGGCAAGTGCTTCGCCGTGTCTCTCGATGGCCTCGCCCCAGCAGTGCGTGACATACGAAAGAAGATCGCCAGTTGACCGTCCCCGGCGGAAGCCATATTGACAGTCACTGAGGCGATCATTGTCTTCAAGTAGGTCAGCAACTAACTGTTCAATACCCTTTCCATAACCTTGCAAAGGATGGAGGTAATGGCGATTGGTCTGTAATGGGCAGGGTCTGCACGGTTACCCTTTTTGGGCACCGGTTGCACATTTGCAAGCTTCCAGGATTTTGGCACCGTTCTTTTTTCAAGAGAGAGGCGGAACAGGCGTGTCAGCACAGGAGACAGTTCTGGCGCACATTGCCTCAAGACTCTCGCTGGATTGCCATCAGGTCCGCTGGCCTTATTCACGTCTAGACTGTACAATATTCTCCGGACCTCTTTAATGTGAACTGTGACCTCCGGCATCGAAGAGTCACAACGAGGTAAAGTTGCCAGCGTCCAGACGCGAATTCCTTGCAAAGAGAGATGCAAATAAATTTGCTTTCTCACTTGCAGAGTGAGCCAGCGACCCATCAGGTTTCAACATTGGAGGCAAAGTGGGTCGACAAAAGTTCGCTTCAACCGCTTTCGACAGGGACCAAAACTGCTTACTACCCGGAGGTTGCGATGCTAGTTTGGCCCCGATACGTCCTACATGGTCAAAACGTGCCTTACGTAGAACCCGCTTGCATAATTTAGCGGCAGAATTAAATGCTCTTTTCCTCGCGCGAACCCTACGTGCTTTACCTTTCGGTCGCGGGCCTTGATCCACGCTTGGTAAGCAGACTCTTTACGGGCCTCAGCGTGGGCGCATTCTACATTATACCAAGGCCGCGATTTGTGACCGAGCGGGATGTCAGAGGATGGAATAAAATACTCCATCCCCTGCCGAATCACGTCAGCACAGCACGAGGGGTCACCCGAGTAGAAGCACACTTGCCGGCATGGATAAGACGCAAAAAAATGCCGTATCTCATACCAATCTGCTGACTCGTATCGCCATACTCGTCTTGTGCCTCTAAGACTCTTATCAGGAGGAGAGCATCACTTCTCATATCATATTCTTATCATACATCTCTTATCATACTCCTCTTCCCCCCGGACCGCCGCAAGGTGCTGACGTGCCCCAGTACCATTCGCATTTTTTATTAAAAAAAAATTAAATTGTTTAAATAAGTTTAATTCAAGTACAAAAATAGGAGAGCATAATCACCGAGGAGCTCTATACAACACCAGTAGTAACGACGCGACGCGGCGACAGTGACATTGCGAGACAGCGACGATTACTCCTGCGATCGTGCGCGCCTGGTACCTGAGGTGCTTCCTAGTTGCGAAGACTCCGCCCCCAAGGACACGTAAGAAGCCAATTATTGTTAATTACTGCGCGTGCGCACCTCCTTCATCCGTGGCGACGCAGTGGTCACACCCTACCATTAAGTGATTGGAGAACTGGAGATATTTAGCTATTTGGGCCCCGCCCCCTACCGACATTTGACCCAATTACCATCTGCGAAGTGACACTACAGGCGTATGCGCATAATATCTAGACAATAGTCTATATATATAACATCCTTGTTGTTTTATCTTCTGAATTCCTGGTGATTGATGAGCTCACCTATGGATAAATCGGCGTCGGAAACAGATCTTAATTTACTGGATACTGCGCTCAAGACGCCGCCGCCTAATTTTGTGTTTCAACGGGTGAAAAGAAGCAGGGAAGACATAACGATATGTGAGCAGTTGGAGGAATTTAAGAAAGAAATGAAAGAAATGATGTCAATCTTCTCGGGAAAACAGGCCAATGAAATACAACAAATTTCTCTCACATTGGACGAAATTCAAAAATCGAACAACAAAATTGAGAACTCAATCGCATATGTTACTGCACAGAACGAGGAGCTCCAAAAGAAAATTAATATGCTGGAAATACAGGCCAAGGAAGACAGAAAGTACATTACTCTATTGGAAAATAAACTCGAGGAAACTCAACTTGGAACTCGTAAATCCAATTTTGTAATCAAAAATGTTCCACGTAAAAATAATGAGTCTAAAGAAGACCTCATAGCGATGGCTATGTGCCTTTCCCAAAACTTGGACTGTAAGATCGGCAAATTCGATATTAAGGACATTTATAGAGTGCGCGGGAAAAACACAGAAATTCAAAATTCCCCAATCATTGTGGAAACAGGGTCCACACTTCTGAGGGCAGAAATTATGAAAATGGGAAAGGCGTTCAACCTAAAACATAAGTCTAAGCTGTGCTGCAAACACTTGGGCTTTAAAACTCAGGAAGATACCCCCATATTTTTAGCAGAACATCTGACCCCTAAAGCTTCCCGTTTACACTTCCTTGCCCGAGACTTAGCCAAATCTGGAGCCTACAAGTTCTGCTGGACTGCCTATGGCAAGGTTTATGTAAAGAGAGACGAGCAGTCACAACCAATTGCTATTAGAAGTGAAGAGCAAGTGCACCAACTAATAGTAAAGAATTGACTATTCTTCTTTACCCTTAATTGCAGACGAAACCTCACTCGAGTAGTAAAACTTTTACCTTACTTTTTTAGTGTATTGCTCATTGTATTTTATTCTATTCTAGGTTATTTCTTGCTAATTTATACTCTTATATACTGTTTTTTCAAATACACAATCACTTTTACAAAGTCTGATACACATACCTTACACCTATCTACTCTTACACTGACTCATGACATAACTCAACTACACACACCTAAATGCGTAAACTCTCACAGAATCATAACTCAAATACAGTTGTTCCTCAATTGCTATGAAATCAATTCCAATATCTATCTCATTCGACAGTCATCAATTTTTATATCTTCGTTTATCTTGATGTTGATGTTTATTCTACCGTATTTAATTAAGAATGGGTGACACATTACAAACCTTAAATGAATTAGACAATATCGAAATTGCGCGTGCTGTCGAGTGTGACTCCTCTGAGATATCTAAGCACATTTCAGTAGAAAAAAACGACCTCACTATTATCGCACAAAACATAAGGAGCGTTTACTGTAATTTTGAAGATTTTGCGCTCCACTTATCTACTCTTAAATTTGAAACTGATGTTATAATTCTTACAGAATGCAGACTGAATCCTAATAAACCTATTCCACAGCTCAACAATTATCTCTGTCATGCCTCAACTCGCCATTTAAACCAAAATGATGGGGTTATCGTTTATGTCAAGAACACGTTAAAACCAAAAGTTAGAGAAATTAAGCTGGCCGAAGCGTCCTGTCTTCAGCTAGACATACTTAATTACCATATATTAGGTATCTACCGCTCTCCATCGAACTCTAAAGCGGAGAACTTTGTTGACTCCCTTAGTACTCACCTTGACACATTGACATCACAAAAAAACATAGTAATAGCGGGAGACATAAACATCAATATTAAACCGAAAGAGACGGAGACCTCTCAAGAATTTAAAAACAGAGTAAACTACTTAAACATGCTGTCATTACATGGTATACTTCCAGGGCATACACTTCCCACTAGAGAAAGAAACTGCCTGGACCACTTTATGCTAAAGATTAATAAAAAAAAGGTCACCGCATCCATCGCTATCCTACACACGACTATCACTGATCACTACACTACACTTATATCACTGCGCAAACAAAAACATACACAAGTTAAAAATAAGTCCAAGACTAGCTTAAATTTCGAAGAAGCTCTAAAACATATTCAGCAACAAAACTTAGGAGAATTACTATTTTGTAATGACCCTAAACTACTGACTGACCTACTCATTATAAAGCTCACTGAATCTATTAATCTTAATACTACTCATACTAAAATCCCTAGCAGTAAACGCATTATTAAACCTTGGGTTACCCCAGGCATACTACGTTGCATTAACAATCGCAATAAACTTCAAAAAAAACTTAAGATCGACCCACACAATGAAATACTTAAAATTACGTACACCCAATACAGGAATCACTGTAATAACCTCATTAAAAAACTAAAAAGAAAATACGACAGGGATTTAATTGCAAATTCAATCTCAAACAGCAAATTACTATGGAAAAATATTAAAACCATAACGTACACTAACAAATGTAAAAGTGAGAACATCGAGCTAATAAATAATAAACCCTCTCCCATTGAATCGGCAAATTATGTTAACAATTATTTTGTAAATATCGGCAAACAACTGGCCCAGCAAATCCAGCCTAGCTTAAATAATAATGACCTCTCAGTTCACCCCTTAACAACACAACTCAACTCTTTTGTTCTTCTGGACACTGACGCCAATGAAGTGGAAAGAACATTAATGAGCCTCAAGTCAGATAGTGCTCCTGGCTGTGATAATATTTCTACAAGATTTTTAAAGTTCATAAGCAAAGAATGTGTCCCCATTATTACCCATCTTGCAAACCTCTGCTTCAGAGACGGCATCTTTCCGGACCCTCTTAAACAATCGACTATTACTCCGGTTCACAAGGGTGGGGACAGAGACGATGTCAACAATTACAGACCCATATCTGTCCTTCCCGCTATATCAAAATTACTAGAAAAATTATTAAATACTAGGCTTCTTAAATATCTAAATACATTTAATTTACTATCCGCGACGCAATTTGGTTTTAGGCAAAATATATCCACTGAAGATGCTGTAACTGCTCTTAGCTCACTTATAGCCAATCATCTTGATCATGGAGACAGATGTCTGACCATCTTCCTGGACCTCAAAAAGGCATTTGATACCGTCTCTGTCCCAATCCTGGTGAACAAACTTGAGAAAATAGGAATAAGAGGAACTCCACTCGATCTTCTGAAAGATTATCTTTCCAACAGGAAGCAGAGGGTTAAGCTGGGACAATACAGCAGTGATGATACAATGGTATCATATGGCGTGCCTCAGGGTAGCGTTTTGGGTCCCAGCCTATTCCTAATATACATTAATGATTTATGTAACATGAATCTACTTAACGCTAAAGTCTTTTCTTATGCCGATGACACGGCTATTGTATTTTATGGAAAATCTTGGGATGATGTTCAGCAAAGTGCTTCCACAGGTATGGCTCAAATCACTAAGTGGTTAAATAATAACTTACTCACTCTGAACACCTCAAAAACAAATTACATATGTTTTACTATCAGCAATCGTACCCAACCCAAGAATGACTTTACTATCAAAGTTCATGTATGTGGTGACCCACAAAACCTAAACTGCACGTGTTCTATTATAACCAAGGTCTCAAAGACCAAATACTTAGGTGTTATTCTTGACCAGAGGTTATCCTGGTATCCCCATCTTGAACAAGTCGTAAAAAGGGTTAGAAAGTTGAGCTGGATATTCAGGACACTAAGACACATTGTTCCATCTTCGGCTACTAGTGGTAATGACTCTTCTAGAAACCTATTAAAGGAAATTTATATCGCCTTAGTGCAATCTGTCTTGGTGTATTGTATTCCTGTATGGGGAGGTGCAGCTAAGTCCAAATTTATAGAAATAGAACGAGCTCAAAGAGCTCTGATCAAAATTATGCATTTTAAGAGAACAAGGTATCCCACTTATAGACTATATCAAATTAGTGATCTGCTTTCAGTGAGAAAATTATATATTACACAAATTGTTTTGAAAAAACACAAGACACTGCCTTATGATGCTGGCAATCTAACAAGAAGAAGGAAAGATCTTGTGGCGCATGTTCCACAAACTAAAACCAGTTTTTGTAGTATGCAATACGACAGACGTGCATCCCACCTGTACAACAAATTAAACAAAGAACTTCAACTATACAACAAAAAATATTATGAATGCAAAAAACTTATGACTAAATGGATTAAACTACTCACATATGAGGAAACCGAGGCCCTCTTACAACATGCATCTTAACTCTCTCATCCACACGGACACCCACTCACAAAACACATACACTACTCACTCACCTACACACATACTTCACACTCACGCATCACACACACATCATTCTCATGCATCACACATACACCCCACTGGCTTACATTATTTACCACAAAACACGCACATAAATTATACACTACTACTGTTATAAATAAATGTATAATATATGAGTATTATTTGTTGCTAAATACTCACTTTTGCCTATGTTAAATTTTTATTCTTCAGTACCTACTTAAATTCAAAATTTGTCATATCTTTTTGTTTTTTTTAAAATTACTTAGAAATGTTTTCATAAGACTAATTTGTTGGTACACCACGTAACTTTAAGCTTTGGAAGAGCGAAGTGGCCTAATACAGGCAATTTTTGTCTAAAAGGTCATTTCAACCACTAGATGTAGTACATAACTTGTGAAAGAAAATAAATTATTTGTATTTGTATTTGTATTTGTATACTTTTTGAGTATTTTGCGAAGGTGGCGACTAACTGTTCTATTTTTTGGGGTTGTGATCTGCCTAGTCTTTTCCCTATAAAAAAGAAGATGACAAGCATTTTGAGCATCCTAGTTAAAAACATTTGAATAATTTTCTGAAAGCAGAAATAGCTGAGGATTTGGCTAAGACAGCGGAGGTTTTGGTGGATCGTAGGACCACCATAATACTTACATCTCTTTTCTCCAAATCATATAATATACCGCAGACACACCAAAAAACAATCGATTCGCTTTGCCTTAAAAACCATCTTCATTTTAAACCAAAACCGCGTTCATTTTCAGGTATACAACCTCGGCACAGGCAAAGGCGTCTCCGTCAAAGAGCTAGTGGACGTGTTCGAGAAGGTGACGGGTACGAAGATACCTCTGAAGTACGTGGCCAGACGACTGGGCGACATCACGGCTATGTGGGCGGATGCCACGCTGGCTAAGGAGGAGTTGGGCTGGTCTACTAAGTTGACCGTCGAGGAGATGTGTGAGTATTTAAATTGTATTTAATTCAGTGGGATTCCACCAATTTTCTTTTAAACGTTGCCTCACATTAGGAATTTCTCCTGTATCGTGGGTGCGTTTACAAACATAAATTCACATAGGTACACAAGCAGTTAGATCCGGAACTAATATATGTAGACCGTACAAATATTTGATCCGTGCGACCTACAGCCATTCGCTCAACCACTGCGCCAACCGTATCGTCCTGTCCCTGAATTCAATTTTTCGTGAAATTATGTGACTTTGAGAAAAAAACTATTTCATGATAGTTTGGTTTCAAAAGTACCTACTTTGTTCTTAACACGTTCAATTGAATGATCTTTTTCCAAATTCCCAGGCACCGACTTCTGGCGATGGCAGACGATGAACCCCGACGGGTACCCGAAGAAAAGCAAGAAGACCAGCGTCATCGTTAGTGTGAACGGCAACAGTTAACGTGCGACTCATGTCCATCCTTATTATTTATAGCTCATATTAATAAATTAGTAACTATACCTACTATTTATATCGAGTTGTTTTATTGCCCTACAAATATGTTTAAAAAAGTAGCAGAATTTCATCAGAGCGGTCTGTTTTTTGACACAACTGTGTAAAGCGGGAGTGAATGTCAGATTGACTAAAACCTACCCAAGTTCCTTGAAATGCCCTTTGCGTTCCGCAACCCTAGCAGATAGCCCCTACAGATGTTTGCTAAAGAGGAAGTGAGAATTTTATCAGCAGCCTATATTGTAAGTATTGTAGGTATTGTAGGTTCCAAACATGTAAACAAATTTTTTTATGTTTTTTTGAAAATTAACTTTAACAATCGGACATTAATTTCATTTTGCGTTACAGCTTCATACGTTTTTAACTTCATACAATTTAAATTGTAACAATCTTTATTTTATTAATATAATTAACATTGGCATAAGGTTGATTTTTAAGTGCAGATAACCATCAATATGTAATTTTTGCTCCCTAACCTGAATATGACCAATAAGAAGAAGAACGAGGGCCCCCCAAAGGGCCTATCAGGGGCTGCAGCTTTCGCAAAGCGCGGTGGTCCAAGGGTCCAATAGTACATAAGCAGATACCTATGCAAATTTTTGCCCGAGCCTCACGTAGAATTTTGAACTTCGATCTCATTCGAAAGTGCTAATATTTTTATAATATTTTGGGCGGGTTATACTTTATTAATCCGCCCACTATTTGTTAGATATTTTTATTTTCGTCGTAGATATGTCGGGCAGTGCCGAATCAAGCCAGCACAGGGTTTGTTGCAAATATTTTTATCATTTTTTTGTTCTTTTTTTACTTCGTAATAAAGGAGAAAAAAACTGGCTAGACCGGGCTAGACAGACTGGCGCCGTAACGCGTTACGTTACGAAGCGGTTTACCCTCCCATAAGGAGTCTTTTAAAATGAGTATATTTGTTCGAAGTATACTAAATTAGTGACGTCACTCGTATGTGAGATAAATTCAAGGCGCTGGTTTTCAGCGACATGTCTTTTTAAGTTCAAGTAGTGTAGGCCTGCCAATGCGCGGGGCCCGTAGCATTTTCTACTTTAGCTACGTGGCTAATCCGGCACTGTAAGAGGGAGATACGGCCCCCTAAACACCCTCCTTATATTATATATATCATGATTCCATGTGAAAAAGGGATAGGTTTATGTATCTGGCTATCCATCTACTTCCCACACCAGAATCAAGATTGTTTTAAGATGTAATAGTAACCCCCTTTCTTTTTTTTAGGGATGGGAAATCATCCAATGACTCCTCCCGCTCTGGGTGTAGCGGGAGGGACTGTCAGACTTCTACTGACTAAAACCCATCCATGTTCCTTCATTGCCCTTTGTGTTTTGGAGCCACGGTGTCTCTTGCGAATAATCCCGCGACTCCGGCAGGCGTGTGTGCTGACTCTCTTTGAGGCGCGCGTGGAACACTAACGCGCCGTCGACACGGCCTGTCGTCACTAGACGGACGGACGGCGAGCCACCCATAGCTCGCCGTCCACAGGCACGCGCCTACGGTGGCCGGAGGTCACCAGGTGTCCTCCGACGCTCTAATAGTAACCCCCTAAGGTATCATATTATCACAGTCTTATTTTTTTATCCATGGCATTTGGTTCCAGGAATATCAGCAGCAATGAAAGATTGATTCATCATATGTCTAGCCTTTTCCGAACTTTATACATTGGGATTGGCGCCCAGTCAAACCGGATTCAGCTGAGTACTAGTTTTTTACTTGGGGCGGCTACCTACCGGACCAGAGAGAAAAAAAGTTGCACTTTCTTAGTTCGCTAATCCAAACGTTTTGCCTAACATGTAATGCCAAATTTATGAAATGTAAAGCGGCTGCCTACCAGACCTAAACAACCATTAACTGGGTAACACGGTACCTACTTCTTGGCAAGACTGGAGTCATATTTTCTGGCAACCCGTGACGACTGCCAAAGATCTACGAAAATTTCCGAAATGATTTACGTAGTAGAGTTGGGTAGCACACACATTTATAAAGAGTATCGTGCGAGGCACTCTTTTTCTCAAGTGTGCTAGCACGCTGTGCTAGCACAAATGAGGCGAGGCTGAGGGCCGCGAGCCCGCGAGGCGTGGAGACTCGCACATCACAGTTGAGCACAGAGACTCGTCAACTCGTGTCAAATCGTGTGTGTTCGCCGGCTGACCGGCTCACCGCTGTTCTGTCTCGCTCGCTCCCTCACGAATCAGCATTTCGGCAATGATCGGACGGAGTCGCTGAGAGATTTTATTACTGGAAATTCGGCTTTATTATGTTACAATAAAACAGAAATTTGATTATAGATTGATTATTATTATTATTTATTTTGATTTTTTTTTTTTTTTTTTTATTATTATATGCGATAAGGCCGCCAATTGTATGTTTTGTTAGTTTAAGGTTTCTTTTATGTATTTTTCATTTGGTGTACAATAAAGTATATATAAATAAATAAATAAATATAGTTTCGATTGAAAAGTTTTCAAATGGCGAGGCAAAAGAGTGAGTGACTCGTTCGTTTTTAAAAACTCACAACACGTAAAAATGTTCTGTGGTGTAGCTAATCTGTGGTGTGTGCTAGCACATCAAAATAAAAAGAGTGAGTGACTCTTTTTAGCCAAGTGAGTAGCTACAACTGTGCTAGCACATGTGCTGAGTTACCCAACACTATTACGTAGGTAAATGACAGCCAGGAGCAACTGCTTAACGTGCTTTTCGAGTCACGGAGGAATCTCAGTATGTATGTTAAGATGGTAAACATTATCAGATTTAACTTTTTAATACCGTCATTGGGTTCCGGGAATATCAGCAGCAGTAAAAGATTGATTCAAAAATAAAAATATTATTTTGTATACCTGTCTTTCTTTATTTCTATTCAAATAACTTCTTCATACAAAGAATCATGTTGCCATTTCAGTGGTTCGTAACCAACACTGGTGGTATTAGGCAGTAGATATCTTGCAAACAGTTCCAGGGTCTGAGGATTTTCTTTCTTCACTAAGGGAGTTAGAATATCTGAAACAGGATAAATATGAAATTATGATCATGATAAAAGGCGAGATTTATGAAAGTTTGTGGAGATCCGATACAATCGAATAATCTAAGCTGCAAGACCCCCGGGATTCTTATGCCACTTTACTAATGAATAAACTAGCTCATCAGATTGTAACTTGTACAAACCTGAGTTACAATCAAACTCATCTTCTATAGCACTACATCCTCCGCAATCATCATCATCGTTTTGCCAAATGCTTTAGACTCTAAGACAACTGTGAGTGCCACTGTATTCCCCATAGTGACCCATCTCCAGTGTTTCCCCCATTTTTTTGCACAAACAGTTGTGTAAAAATGCTTAAATGTTGGCCTGAACTAAACCTACTATGACTTCTTATTGTTAATCTGATTGTCTTACCTAACAAAGGAGGTTTGTGCGAATGAAAAGCACTGGGCACGCTGACAACCAAATGACAATCTGGCACAGCATTCACATCTCCAACTCTTCCTAATATTACTCTTTCATAAGGCTGTTTCTTACTACCCGTTCCAAAGCCGCATAACGGCTGCAAATCCACTGTCACTTTCAGCCAGTACCAAGTAGCAACATACTCAACTCCCCATTTGGGGAATATTATGTCTTTTACAGCGGCAACATTGTTTGGTGCGTTTGTGCACCATACTGCAACCAGGCAGTTTTCTGAAAGCAGGTTTTGTACTGGTATTGCTGCTATATCTTCGTTGTACATCATTGAGTAACTGAAAGAAGACATTACAGTTAGACTATTTTTTTATCTTGTTTGTATGATCACAGCTCATGTCCCAAATATTTTATTTTAGTACTTTTTAGAATTGAGAGTGAGAGAGGACCAGTTTGTCTCCTGCAGAGATTTATGTAGGTCTTAGGGTCATGGCACATTATAACGGCAGCGTCACGTCTTCCGCGAGACGTAAGCTCGCCGTCTGACGCGTGACGTTGTTTCGCTGGCGACTCGTTGCCGGCGCTCTGTAAGCACACGGTCGGCGCGCTGTAAGTACACAGTCGGCTTGCTTACAGCGCGCTGACTGCCCGCCATTGGCTTTTACATATTGATGTTATGAAATATTTTTGCGACACACGATTTAATGCTCTAATTGAATGACAAGTTTATTGCTGGGTTGGTGTGGTGCCGTTACTATGCCTATGTGTAGTGTGCCATGAGCTTTAGCATCTTACTGGTATTGTACCAAAGGACCATTTCTGTTCAAAAACAAAAAAAGAAAAATCAAGGGACTAGTTCTCTATAGACAAAAAAATATGTTCCAGAAAGTACAGGTTCAAAGGTAAGATAAGGATCAATTTCCATAAAATTTCATATTATCAATTCATGTCAATTTCCTTTAAGAGATCAATAATAATATGGGCACAGTTGTTTTTACCTTAACTTATCATTGGCACTCTTCAGCCTCCTTATGTACTTGTTCCACCAGGGTGGATCAGCAATGAGTATGTCAAATTTATTGCTTTCTAGTTTAAGGCATAGTTTTTTTACACATCCACAGTAGAACCTGAAAAGTGTGGAAAAACATGGTTGTATGCTTTAAAATGATGAGCTTAATTAATATTTTTTTTCACTAAAAGAAATTTTGTTCACTCACAAGGCTTTATTAAATCTATACTAATATTATAAAGCGGAAGAGTTTGTTTGTTTGTTTGTTTGGTTGAACGCGTTAATCTCAGGAACTACTGGTCTGATTTGAAAAATTCTTTCAGTGTTAGATAGCCCATTTATCGAGGAAGGCTATAGGCTATATATCATCAACGCTAAGACCAATAGGAGCGGAGCAGTAATGAAAAATGTTACGCAGACGACGTTGTACGGGTCAGCTAGTTAAATACTAAAAGTATTTTATAACCAAAATAAAAAAGTAAAATAAATTCTTCTTACTTTTATAACAATACCTTGAATTGGGTGGTACTAAAAAAACATTCTCTTTCACCATACATTTCAAGGCAATATCAGCATTATTACCACCTTTTACTCCCATAAGATCAAAGATCGTCGCTTCAAACAACTGTTTGGACAGATCCCTTACGTCTGATGTGTCCAGTAATTTGTATTTACAGACCAAACTCTCTTTTATCTTTGAAGGGATCTCTTGTATGAATCTTTCGTAAATTGCCTTCACTGTTGCTGTCTGAAAACATACATAATATAACAAATAGCAACCAAGCGCAACACTATGAAGGTTTATTCACATGGTGGTAATTTTTTTATAGGGAATTGTGAAATTCTGTTGAGTTGGTTGTTTTGTTTTGTTCAGCTCCATGAGCCTACAGTACTATTTTCAGGGATGCAACTTCAAAACATTGCCTCATACAGAGATAGGACTAACTTGAGCCACCTGCGCTGGTATACCTATTACAAAAAAAGGTATAGTTCCGATTTAACTAACTTACCTCCTCTTGCAAACTTTCAGAGTTGTGCGTCCTTTTCCTGTTGCTGTGTTGTTTGTCAACATTTATAATGGAGAACAACTTGGCTAACATACTTAGTGACTTTAATTCATTTTCGTTATTAACAGTATTTTTATAAACGCTTGTGATAAATTCTCTATGATCTATCAAACAATAATCACGATTCTTATGAATAACAGCCATATTTTGTTTTCTAGTAAGAGAAATGCACTGAGTGCATACCAGTGAAATTCTTTGAATATTTATTGTCTTTTATGGCCACTGCCAGCCGCAAACTGTGACACGTTCAGATTGACTTTTATAATTAAATATTTAATATAAATAACATTACGATCAGCAACACGTTACGATCAGCTAGTTATGTACATTCCCCTCTTTCTTTACTACCAATAGATTACCTATACTCTCTTTGCATTGGAAGCACAGATAGAGGTTATTTTGTCAATTTGATTTTATTTGATTGACAATATTGACATTACTTTTTATTTTGTTCCTGTCTCGCTCACACTACAGTCAAATTTCACATACTGTCCTTAGTGTCCTTGTCTAAAAAGACTGACAACCCTTATCTTTTCTGACAGCAAAAATTAATATTGCCAACAGTAGATCAATTCTGATGAATGGTAGGTTTTTTTTCATAACGTAAACGTAAATAAATTCTTATAGCCTAATTTATTTAGAAATTTAAACTTTACTTGACAGCAGAAAAGGGCGTGAGTATGTACTACAACGACATAATTATCTTAGTTTTAATTTTTTGGTTATTCATCAAAGTAAATGTAAAATATTTAACTCACGAACAGAGATTACAGAACAAAGTTTTTATTCATACACTTTTTTGTTTGGTAGAATTTGTTTTTTCACTTCTCATGCCCCGTTATGTTGCCGATGCCGTCACTCGTCAGAGAACTGTCAAACAAAACGAGAAATCGAGAAAGGCTTGATCTCGCGAAATTAAAGCAAATCAAGTTGGAAGATTCACGATCGCTTCCTACGTTATTCAACACTTTTATATGTTCAGTTAGCACAAATAATAAGACTCTGCTAATTGCACGAATTACGTGATCAGATTAGCTGAATAGCTGATTATCTTGGGAGTTTGTTTTGATACAGCAACAATCATTATTTGAAGAAGACGATGAAGATGTTTTGTATTCGAGGATCTTTTATTTAAATCATGGCAGGAAATAAAGGTAAGTCTCTTTTATAAATTGCTATAACTTCATTTCTAAAGTATTTAAGTAGTAATACAACACAGTATGACGGCCTTGCTACTCAAGAACGCCGACTCGGTTTTGTAAATAACTATATTTTACTAAAAAATATAGCCTTCCGGTTTTTCCGGTTTGCCATTGACTTACTATGCTGTATGATATTACATTCTCAACTATTTAACATATTATTAATTCCTTTTCATTCTTATGACTTGGATATTACTTGAAAAATTAATTTATTTTGATCGTCCATAAGAATTACTCCTACTCTCACTGCATGAAAATATTCCTAAACTCAGTTCACTTTCTTGTGACATTTTAATACTCAACTCATCAACTTTCTTTTTATTACTGCTGTTAAATTCTGAATTCAAATTTATTATCCAGGAGGTATGATTAAAATATTGTTTAGTTCAATCAATAGATTACATAATTAAAAACTTTTATATTATTGATTAGATTAGGATCTGTGAAACAATGATTATCTCGGGATTCTCTTTTTAAGATATACACTTGAAATAGTATTCTATAGTTATCTTTCTGTAGCATTGCTGTTTATATAATATTAGTAATGAAATTACATTTGATTATTTTCAAGGAATCTTAAAAATTGCCAAACCAATTTTTTCATCAATGGTTACTAAGCTAAAATTTTCCATTAAGTCCATCCACGCAGAGGTCAAAACATTATCAGGAAATACAAAAACATTTCCTGGTTTTCAGCTCCACCCATATTTTTTATATTTATTTCAGTATAGTGGGACTCTAAAGGGTTAGGTTACCCATTAGAGTCTTCACCTACTGTACTAGATTTGACATATTAGGATTTGTGGTGGTGGTTTGGTCCTGGTTTTTGCTTTTGTTTGTGATACCTAATACCTATTATATTGGATTTAGGTAATTATATAAAAAAAACATCTTCATACTCAGACATATTAACAAAAAAATAATAAAACATCATTTTGTGCATTAGGGTATTGGAAACAGAGCATGAGAATAAAATAAATAAACATGATCTGAAATATTCAAATTTAATGCAATCAAAATTCAATCCAACTGTAATTAAAAAAATACAACTTATATTCTTTCAGAATTTATCAGGTCTTTTTTCTATTCACAAACATTATTTGAGCATCATATTTCAGTGTAAAATTGATAAAAAATTCGTAGTGTACCTAAATATAATATTAACTACCCCATTTCCTTCCAACTCTTACATTATCTTATCTGTACTTAAATGAGTTGACACCATCAGCCTAGGGATTATTTCTCATTTTATCTTGAAGCTGATAAACAATAAATTTAAAGCAGTAGGTACTCAGTTTTATTGAAATAACGAATAATTTAAGCATGTAAAATGGAATATTGCATAATAGTCGAGACAGTTGAACCCTTTTAGCATTACAATTGCGCCATAAAAAGTGCTCATAACAAAAAGTTAAAAAGTCGCATTAATATTTACAAGTCCCGACACAGAATATTGAACACTGTTTCATTGAAGGGAACCATAAAAGTTGTACGAAGTGGAGATCGGGAGCGAATATTGATTAGGGGTGGATGCGCGCGCGGGAGAGAGCGGCGCGGGGTGAGGCTGCGCGCGCCGCCGCCGGAGTGCGCCCATGTGGTGCCACCGCTGCGACCCTCCATTGCCATCCCAATTATACACTAATGTTAAAATCCATCAAATATCAAGTATTCCTGTCGAAAACGCCCGCGACCGAGCCACTCATCATGTGAGCCGGGCCGCGGCCGCGACCTAACGCATCCTCACGTATTGCGAGCGACAACGTAAAAATCAATAAATCTCCTAGTGAAACTGGAATATTGCATTTCATATATGAACAGTGGCTGATATGTAGTCGCGCAAAGGTGTGGAAAGGTGTTCCAATAGTGTATTTGTATTTCAGTGAAGATATAAAAGTTACCGATGTTCAATCACAAGTTACCGACTGACTTTCCAATGCAAACCCTTCGTAAGAAAACCAGCCCTTGCAAATGTGAGTCGTAACGTTTAGATCGAGCAGCTTCACGATCACCATGTTTTTCTATACTTACTTTGATATTACGGTAATGCGGTGTTATTAGATAGCGCTAAATGTTCCCGACCACGTTATTCGCATATCTTAGCTTTATTATATTTTGCGGTTTATGTTGTAACCTGCATGGTTCGGCTCAGTACTATCACCCTACTAACTAAGAGGTGGACTCAGCAGCGTGTAGCCGAGTGCGTGCTAGTCCATGTCATAATTAGTGACCCCCGTGGTGTTTTGGACAGAGGGTGTGTTGTGGGCCCGTGGCGGACGCGGAGCGGCGGTGCGTCGGGGGGACTAACTCCATCATAACTTGCTATTTGTTGGTTTGTACGGGAATTATGCAGGTGTGTCATTTCCAGCACCTCTTGCGGCAGTTCGGTGAGTACATCTGTCCTTAGATACGACGATCATGCTTGTGTGCTGTGTATCTAAGTATGTACTTATTCGTATATCAATGTCATCGCATGTACTCACTCCTTTATAATTCCTGTTGTCAGCTTCGTTTATTATTTTTAATTAATGCCGCTACTGTGTTCGTTAAATACTTTGTCCGCTAAATTATCTTACGTATTAATTTAGAATGAACAGGCACGTCTGTACGTCTCATATATTGTACGCCAAACAATTTAGAGCACATTTTTGTGTTGATTTAATCGGATGTCCGTCTGTTAATGTTATATGTGTATCGCTCTCTATGTAACAATTCGGTTTAAATCTAATAAAAAAATAATGACCAGGGTAAAATACATATATATATACACTCTCTATCTATTTTCCCTGCATTACTGATCGTATCGCATATTTTATTAACTACCGGCTCGCCGGTTGTAGCTGAGCAAAGAGGTTTAGAAACAGAAAAACTGCTTTACTATTTATTTAGTAACATTCGGTAAATAGAACTTCGAAATACAACATAACAGCGAATTCCGAGACTAGACTAACATCTTATCCTCAATAACAAAGCATGCTCTTTCGTAAATAACATACATACCTATCTATGTATATGTATGCAATGATTGCGCAGTTTGCATACAACATTCTTGAAGTATTTCTGTTTCCTCACACTTGTGAAAGAAAGATTAAAAACATATTGTGAATCTTCAGTTCAAGGTCACATCCAACAGGTACCCGCCAGTGCGACAATCATGGATCTAAATTTAAAAACAGGATATTCAATTAAGAGGGAATGATGCACTGTAAACAGGGGCCAAAATAGGACACCCGCGCTCACTTTTATTTCGCGCTGAACTTCAGCCAGTGTTGTGCTCTATCGAAAAAACAAGTTTAAAAATAAAACCATGACATTGAAAAAGATTGAATCAAAAAGTTTAATTAGTAAAGGTGATTTTCAAACTACTGTTATGTGTGTGCACTTGTGCTCTACTAATGTGCTTTGTTAATAAGTATTAGACCGCTGGTTGACTTGCTTAGTTAATAACTCCAGTAATGTTTACGACAGTCTTTACGATGCTTTTACTTCCACGACCTATGGTTAATCGGGCTGATTATACCAACTGTCGAAGTAATTTATGTGAAGTCCTGATTTATTCTGAAAACAATGCTGTTGAACGGCATTGGCATTAAAGTTCAAGTCATCGGCCCTTGTAAGATATGAGTGTCTGTTTTTGTGTGAGTGTGTGTCTTTAAAGTCGTTTTTTGTGTGTGTCGAAATATAAGGGCTCTTCTTGTAGGGTCAGCACGTAGACCGAACTGTGTCAGATACCTTAAAATGTGGTAGTGACTGCAGAAAAAGGTAGCTCTAATTGTTGTCAGACATCCCTGATCTGCGTCATAATTATATAAACGTCTATTTTCATAGACTATGATATATATATTAGTTACCTTTACTAATATCTTCAATATGACTTTAAAACAGACAAGAACGAGCCGGGCCGGTTCTTAGGCGAAGGTGTTTCGTTCCGCGCGAAGCTGATAGGGGTACTCGAAGTACCCGAAGCCCGGGGCGACAGGATGTGTCAAGAAGCCCTGGCCGACCTGAAGATGGCCATCAGAGCTGCTGGAGAGCATAAGCAGAGAATACAGGTCCACGTCGCTATAGATGGGCTGAGGCTGCGCGATGATAAGACTGGGGTATGTATTACTTAAATGTTACATGAGTTATTTGGCCCAGAGTCGTCAGACAGTACCTAAGTCAGTACCAGAAAAGTTATATCAGCACCAGAGCTGGGAAAGTGACTTTTATCTCTGGGAAAGTGTCTGCCAACTGCCCCAACGGCCCCGCGTCTGTGGGTAACGGCGGAGTTTATTCACGTAGCAAATAGTCTGTTAGATCCTAATAATTATATAAAAATCTTCCGTCGCTGACTGTGTGACAAACAACGAACTGCCGAAACTATTGGTCGTAGAAAGCTGAAATTGGAGATTGAGATTGGATTGGAAATTGGCACGTATGGGAGAGTCGGAGGTATTGTACCGCAGGATGAATCGTACCACCAGTATTTTTTTACACTGGAAATGTAGACCTATATTTTAGACTAGCTGACCCGCGCGATGGTATATAACCTATGATATATAGGCTATATATAAAATTCTCGTGTCACAGTTTTCGTTGCCATACTCCTCCGAAACGGCTTGACGGGTTTTGATGAAATTTTTTGTGCTTATCCGGTATCTATGAGAATCTTCCAACATCTATTTTTCATCCCCCTAAATGTTAGGGGTAGTCCACCCCAATTTTTTTTTTTAAATTTTTTGGCAATATTATTCATGAATAATGTGACGCAGACGAAGTTGCGCGGGTCAGCTAGTATAGGCTATATAATTGTCACGCTAAGACAAACTTGGAGGTGGAAACTTGATATCGAAATTTGGAGGTGGTACGATTCATCCTACGGTACAATACCTCCGACTCTCCCCTATGTTCCTTGGTGAGTGTAGGGGAGCACTAAGAGGATTTCCCGAAGTTTCTACGGGAATGGAAAAAACGGGATATGCTCTTACGAAGTCGCGGGGAAAAGCTAGTTATAATAAACAGGCAAGGGATTTGAATTGCTACCTACGTACTATTTTTCGTCACGCATCGCGGCTTCGATGCTCGCCCTCCACATGCATAATAGGCTTGTTTACTGAAAAAATCTAATTAGTCCGTCAGTTAGATTATCAAAAAATATTTGACCCGTATTTTTTCTTTTGTTACGGGAACCAAAATTGACGAAGTTACGACACTTTTAAAATTTTCAATAAGTCACGCCGAAGCATAATTTTAAGCGGTTAGTGACGTCACGAGCCCCCACCCCGAGTTTGGTGCGTTTTATCTTTGTCAATATTCATTGATTTACAAAAACAAAAAATACGTGTCCATTATTTTTCAATACTCTAACTGAAGGACTAAATAGTTTTGCAATTTGTGGATGATGGAAACTAGCCTATTGTTGTCACTGCTTAAATACCTTTTTCATTCATTGATGAGAAATTAAAATCCGGAATCGTCAGGAATTCTGATCAGAGGCTTATCCAGTCGCAAACTTAACGCCAGAACTGACTCTATCGCATAGTAAACACTGCGATACAGGCCGCCATGAAAGCCGAAAAAATCCCAGATTACAAACATTTTGTTCTGTAAACATTTTAGCCATCACTTGCCTTTGTCGACAGTGTACTAAAGCCATTATATTATTATACTAGTCATCTACACCCATGTTGTTCGTCCTGTGTCCTATTTAGTTGTAATATAGATGGCTGAAACACGTGTGGCACCGCAGCTATTAAGGGATTAGGTCAGAGGACGTTATAAAGTAGGACTCCATATGTGCTGTTATAAAATAAATGTGATCAGTAATCTGCTTGCCATTTGTGATTTACAATCTATATAAACACTACGGATGTAAATTGTTCGAAAAGAAGAAAGAAAATAAACGAAAGTTATTAGGACTCGCAAAGGACGTCACAAACTAGAAAACTAGAACTAGCTCACTATACCCGTATTGGTGATTAAAGGCAGGTAATCAGAATATTGTTAATGCATAAGTCATCTCACTAACTGGATATTTTAACGTATGCATCAGATCTGATATCATCTCCCAGTTCAGAGTACAAGTACTTATGTAATCTCAGCTTCAACGCTGCTTCGTGACTCAATCTAAGCAAATATTGGCTATTGAAGTAACACAGTCAGTTGTTGCATGTTTTGTCCTTACAGATCTACTCTTTGGTACGTGTAAATAGCTTCAACTTTGAGAATGATTGATCGGTCCCTTGATAGTTCAAAAATGACTGAAAATGGTTTAGTTGAATAAATAAAACTATTAAAAAATGTTATAATATGAACCGATGGAACCCGTAAAGAGAAGTAGCACTTTCATCTTCATGTGTCTAGCCTTTTCCCAACTATATTGGGGTCAGCTTACAGTCAAACCGGATTCATCTGAGTACTAGTATTTTACTTAGCGGCTGCCTACCGGACTTCCACAACCAGAGAGAAAATAATGTTGCACTTTCTTCGTTGGTTAATCTAAACGCTTTGCCCAACATGTAATATCAAATTTATGAAGCCAAATTAATGCGCATCACAATGTTACCAGGATTCTCTGTATCACCACCCGGTCCACAAGATATCGTTCATCGCGCAAGACATGACGGACTCGAGAGCTTTCGGCTACATCTTCGGCTCGCCCGACACCGGCCACCGCTTCTTCGGCATCAAGACTGATAAAGCTGCTAGTCAAGTGAGTCAACCATGAATTATATATTGAGTAACTACGTTTGAAATTGTAAGTTTAGACCTTGGACAGAAGAGGTTACCATTTGATCGGCTTGTAAGTAAAGGATGATTTCCACCAAACGGCTCGCATCGCATCGGATCGGAAAGGATACGAACGGATGCGGCGACAGCCGATCTCGTCCGGCAGAATGTCGACGTATTCGATCGGCTTCATCCTACCGTCGCTCGCGAACGGATCCATTTAAATCCTGTTCAAATTTATAACAGACGAATGGAGCCGAACGCACGTCACAGCATATTTTCGACTACGAAAGACGCCCGCGGTCAAGCTGCTGTGCGGCTCGATAATATAGACTAAAAATACTGTGCACACGATTTAATATCGTTAAAAGATTGTTAAAACCGGTCCGTTCCGATCCGATGCGATTTGGGCCGTTTGGTGGAAATCATCCTTAAGCAACCAGAATCCTGAAAAAGGTTTTTGACAGAATGAACTGCTCCATCCAAAGCCAAAGGTCATACTAGGTAGCACCTTATTTATTATTCATACCATCATAACATGGTGTGCGTTCGCCCAGCGGAATGTTGTTGAATTAAAAGATTTTAATTATGCAGATATTTAGTGTATGACGTCGTATAATTGTGTATGGTATAAAAAAATTTGTGCACGCAGCCATTGTGGAGAAATTCACCAAAAACTGATTCCGCTGGGCGAACGTTGTCCTGGCGGAACTTTTTTTAATCCATACATTTTAGAAGAAAAGAGATGTGTCCAAAAATTAGTGTGTATTTGTGTGTAATTGTGTATGTATGAATAAAATTAGTGCATGCATAAACTTCGGAGAAATTCAAGTTTCCGCTACGCGAACGTTTGGCCATTACCTAGTTTTCATATAAAGCGCTTACATAGAGAGCTGTAGATTTTTACATAAGTTGTTTTGAATTTGTTTATATTTGTTTAAAAAATAGATTTAGAAAAAATCGTAGGGCTTAAAAGATAAAAATATAAACGTAAAATACGCTTATTAGGTCTTAGTTCTTAAAGTATGCACTTTGGGGTCTAGATTTTCACGTTTATACAAACCTTGTAAGTGTCTGCAACATGTTGCCAAGTATCAATGATGTTCCGTTAGTAATTAAAGAGTTATAGGACAATTTACCATGAATTGATCACTGTTCACAAAGCAGTCAAATATCACGACGTTCTAAAGGAATTGCATGGTAAAATGTATGCCAATAATTAGTGTATTCATTCAAATATTCACATGCAAAATTTCATGTCATAAAATTCAGTAATTAAAGAAAAACAATTATAATACTGACGAAGCATCGAAAACCTACATAACCCGACCAAGTTCGAATAGCTACAAAAAAGCGGCCGTGCAATATATTTAGGTAACATCCCAAAATTTACAGTATAATATCGGTATTGAATTGGTATAGGTGATAACACAATTGTTGTTTCGATATAATAATGTCATTTATTTTTGTACACCTACTTTTTAAATGTATTTGACTTTGACAGAAAGTAGGTACTATTTACGTAGGTACTTTATTTAAGTATGCTTTTGAGACTTTAGATATAATCTAGATATACCTATTATTTAAGACAAATAAAATTCATACAGCTAATTTCTATTGAAGATTTCACGGATCAGGATTCTAACTAAGTATAGACCCCTTAGGGAAATTAAATAATTACCACATGTAAGTACCTACTACTGTTTAGGTAAATATTTATCATATTGTAGCTTATTACACTATTTAACCAATGGACTAGGCATGCACGAGCGTTCCCCTTTGCAACTTTAGTGGATCAAACAATCTAATAACTTAAAAAAATAACAAATAAATGATTGATTGATTGATTGATTGAAAAAACTACTTCTTGAATCGATTTTTTAATTGATGTATACCGTTGTACTGGTAGTGACTTATGTATGTTGAGGTTATTTACTGTATTTGCTACTCATTTAAGAATATTTTCTTGAAAATACCTTTTTTATACCAATTTTTTAGTTTATAAGCACTTTTTTAATGTTGATCAAATCTAAACAACTGAATAGTCTAGTTATGTGATGTGATTTTAATTTTTATTGAAGCTCGAAATATTATACTTACCCTATATTCATAATCGTTTATTAAACCTATTTTAGTTAAAACACATATAAGTCTATTGCTGTCGTTGCAAGCGTTTGTTAACGTTATCATAATTACCTACTTACATAATTAAGTATTATATGTAATTAAAAATATTTTTGTACTCGAATATTTAAATAGAGAAGTACTTGTTAATTGAAGATTTATTTTTATCGTAGATAGTGGCGTAATTATTAAAAATATAATTTTCATTCAAGAAATGCAATTGTTTTATTTTTTCCTAACGCTTGTGTACGTAACTGTACCATATTAATAAATACTATATTGCAAGGTTAAGAACGTTTCTAAGATATATGGCACGGCCGCTTTTTTGTAGCCATCCGAACTTGGTCGGGTTATGTAGGTTTTCGATGCTTCGTCAGTATTATAATTGTTTTTCTTTAATTACTGAATTTAATGACATGAAATTTTGCATGTGAATATTTGAATGAATACACTAATTATTGGCATACATTTTACCATGCAATTTCTTTAGAACGTCGTGATATTTGACTGCTTTGTAAACAGTGATCAATTCATGGTAAATTGTCCTATAACTCTTTAATTACTAACGGAACATCATTGATACTTGGCAACATGTTGCAGACACTTACAAGGTTTGTATAAACGTGAAAATCTAGACCCCAAAGTGCATACTTTAAGAACTAAGACCTAATAAGCGTATTTTACGTTTATATTTTTATCTTTTAAGCCCTACGATTTTTTCTAAATCTATTTTTTAAACAAATATAAACAAATTCAAAACAACTTATGTAAAAATCTACAGCTCTCTATGTAAGCGCTTTATATGAAAACTAGGTAATGGCCAAACGTTCGCGTAGCGGAAACTTGAATTTCTCCGAAGTTTATGCATGCACTAATTTTATTCATACATACACAATTACACACAAATACACACTAATTTTTGGACACATCTCTTTTCTTCTAAAATGTATGGATTAAAAAAAGTTCCGCCAGGACAACGTTCGCCCAGCGGAATCAGTTTTTGGTGAATTTCTCCACAATGGCTGCGTGCACAAATTTTTTTATACCATACACAATTATACGACGTCATACACTAAATATCTGCATAATTAAAATCTTTTAATTCAACAACATTCCGCTGGGCGAACGCACACCATAACATGCATATATAACTTAAGTGACTATAAATAAAGAAACTTTATCTATTTATAGCGCCAATGGGCAAACTTGTGCTAGGAGAGTTCCCCTAGTCATCTTGTAGATTAATCTATCTATCATTAAAAGCTAGTCTCACTTAGCAGATTATTTTTACGGAGTCTAATTAAATTAGCTAGCGGAACTCTGCAGACGTGATGGTTATCAATAAATACTTTTAAAATATACATTTAAGAACTGTTCAGACTTTCCTTAGTCCTTTGAAATGTGCTATGGTCAATTAGATACCTGTCCGTCACATCTACGGAATTTTGCCAGTTAACGTAATTTGATCCTTAGATCCTTATTAGTACAGTGACAAATCTCAAAATACCATTAAATCCTTTCTGTTATAGGTAGTAATAGCGATGAGAGACTTATTCCAAGTAGTATTCGAGCTAAAGAAGAAAGAAGTGGAAATGGCCAAGCAACAGTTGGAAGGCAAAACAGTCACCAGCAGTTTAGTCCGACACGCAACCAACGCCTCTACTGAGAGCAAAACGAAGGTAATTATTGGAATTACTAACACTCTTAGCATTGTCTTTTAGACTTGTAGCTTCCATTCCGCCAATATTACAAAATAAAATTAACGTAGCAACATCTATACCGCCACAAAAACTGACGTAGCGACATCTATACCCCCAACAAAAACTTGAGCACCGACATCTATACCACCATGTGAAACTAATGTGGCGAAATCTTTACCGCCACAAAAACTGACGTAACGACATCTATATCTATACCGCTACAAAAATTAACGTAGCGATATCTATACCCCCACAAAAACTGGAGCACCGACATCTATAATGCCTTAATAACTAATGTGGCGACATCTTTACCGCCACAAAAACTGACGTAACGACATCTATATCTATACCGCCCCAAAAATTAACGTAGCGATATCTATACCCCCACAAAAACTGAAGCACCGACATCTATAATGCCTTAATAACTAATGTGGCGACATCTATACCGCCACAAAATCTGACGTAGCGACATCTATACCGCCACAAAAACTAGAGCACCGACATCTATACCCCCACAAAAACTAGAGCACCCACATCTATACCGCCACTAAAACTAGAGCACCCACATCTATACCGCCACAAAAACTAGAGCACCCACATCTATACCGCCACAAAAACTAGAGCACCCACATCTATACCGCCACAAAAACTAGAGCACCCACATCTATACCGCCACAAAAACTAGAGCACCCACATCTATACCGCCACAAAAACTAGAGCACCCACATCTATACCGCCACAAAAACTAGAGCACCCACATCTATACCGCCACAAAAACTAGAGCACCCACATCTATACCGCCACAAAAACTAGAGCACCCACATCTATACCGCCACAAAAACTAGAGCACCCACATCTATACCGCCACAAAAACTAGAGCACCGACATCTATACCCCCACAAAAACTAGAGCACCCACATCTATACCGCCACAAAAACTAGAGCACCCACATCTATACCGCCACAAAAACTAGAGCACCCACATCTATACCGCCACAAAAACTAGAGCACCCACATCTATACCGCCACAAAAACTAGAGCACCCACATCTATACCGCCACAAAAACTAGAGCACCCACATCTATACCGCCACAAAAACTAGAGCACCCACATCTATACCGCCACAAAAACTAGAGCACCCACATCTATACCGCCACAAAAACTAGAGCACCGACATCTATACCCCCACAAAAACTAGAGCACCCACATCTATACCGCCACAAAAACTAGAGCACCGACATCTATACCCCCACAAAAACTAGAGCACCCACATCTATACCGCCACAAAAACTAGAGCACCCACATCTATACCGCCACAAAAACTAGAGCACCCACATCTATACCGCCACAAAAACTAGAGCACCCACATCTATACCGCCACAAAAACAAGAGCACCCACATCTATACCGCCACAAAAACTAGAGCACCCACATCTATACCGCCACTAAAACTAGAGCACCCACATCTATACCGCCACAAAAACTAGAGCACCCACATCTATACCGCCATAAAAACTAGAGCACCGACATCTGTGCCCCCACAAAAACTAGAGCACCCACATCTATACCGCCACAAAAACTAGAGCACCCACATCTATACCGCCACAAAAACTAGAGCACCCACATCTATACCGCCACAAAAACTAATGTAGCGACATTATACTGCCACAAAAACGGACGTAGCGACATCTTTATAATACGCCAGTTTCATAACTGACTTTCTCCTGCTTGAGTTCAAATTATGTTTTTAGGGTTCTGTACCCGAAGGGTAACCAAGACAACCCTATTACTACTAAGGCTCCGCTGTCCGTCCGTCCGTCTGTCTGTCAGCGGGCTTTATCTAAGGACCTTAATATGTAGATAGTTAATATTTTCACAGATTGTGTATTTCTATTGCGCTATAACAATAAAAAATAAGGTTTATGGTACGGAACCCTTCGTGTGCGAGTCCGACTCGCACTTGGCCAGTTTGACTCGCACTTGGCCAGTTTTTTCGTACTCCTACCGCGGTTCTTTTCTACTTAATTTCGGTGCGGGAACCAAGACAGTAGAATCATTTCTCCGAGATCCGCCGAGCTTCACTGAGTCAACATTTTTCTGGTAGTCGCCACTGTTGATTCTGGCTTTCAGGAGTTGCAGTGGTTTGGAATAGTGTAGCGGGATTAGAGCTCCGTAAATGAACGTTTGTGTAATAAGTGGTTACAGAGAAAAGCTAGAGTACGTAGAAAATCGCCTCGCCTTTCAAAATTGATAGTTGTGACAGTTTCGTCTCGTAATATGACAAAGACAATCGTGTTCGAGTTTTTTCCTTTCTCGACTGAATATCAACACGAGATTTTAATAAATCGATTTTGGGTTTCGGCCTTTCTCGAACGAGGGACTCGCCTCGTGTAAAATTAAATCCTTAAGTATGTGCTGTGCTTAGGTACGTGCTGTCACCAGGCCGTGAACCTAAAGCGTGGAACGCGACTTAGCTCATAAGGCTGTTCTCACTTCCAGCGAAGCGTTTTGTGCAACGAAAACCGTGTCGAACATTCTCTTTACATAAATAAACGCTCCTTGTGCTCGCTCTGTCCACGTCAGACCGCAGCCTTAAATTAGCGTTCCAAACTATTCAGACGTCCCCGAAATATTCACACACAAAGCCAAGTATTTAAAACTCAAACATATTTGACGTTCCACAGATTTCTAAGCGGCTGTTATGAAAACAATGTTGCTACCGCAGGAATAGGAGCGCAGTTGCGGATTTTAGAATGAAAATAGAGACTATTCACGTGTTTGGAAACCGGTAAAGATAAATATAACATGTTTCACCTTTCTTGGCATGTTTAGCTGACACATTGTCTACAAAAATCTCCTTTCCGAGACTATGGTTAATGCACATAAAATATTTAAGGCCAGGCCAATCATGGCACAATAGGCGTATTTTTAGGTCCTCAGAAGTGCAGGAGTGTAGATAACTTCGTATACTACCACAGTATCATCGCAGTCACATTGGTGAGACTTAGAAAGGTTTGAGAATTTTACTACATCGTCCGTAAGACCCTATCGGGACCAACAATTGTCTATTACTATTGTTGTTTTAATTTGTGGACGAGTTTAAATGAGTTTTTTTTTTATCTTTAGATATATAATTCTACTGTACGTGTGTATGTCACTGAACTCCTAATCGGCTGGACCGATTTGAATGATTTTTTTCGTATGCGTTAGTTTAGGTTAGGTTAGTCATAATCGCTGACAATCTGTTGAGATTCTGGTCAAATAAGAGCCTATCTATACTAATACTAGCTGACCTGGCAAACGTTGTTTTGCCAAATAAAAAATATACTTGTACCCAACAACCTATTCTCAGACCTACAGAGTAAACACATTTTTTTTTGATAAATCGGTCAAGCGGTTTTGGAGGAGTTCGATAACACCGTGACACGAGATTTTTATATATTAGATTACTAGCTGACCCGTGCAACGTCGTCTGCGTAACCTTTTTCATTACTGCTCCGCTCCTATTGGTATTAGCGTGATGATATATAGCCTATAGCCTTCCTCGATAAATGGGCTATCTAACACTGAAAGAATTTTTCAAATCGGACCAGTAGTTCCTGAGATTAGCGCGTTCAACCAAACAAACAAACAAACAAACTCTTCTGCTTTATAATATTAGTATAGATAAAGCTGTGCGGTGTGTGTGTGTGTGTGCTGTGCTGTGCTGTGTGTGTGTGTGTGTGTGTGAGGGTGTGTGTGCTGTGTTTGTTTGTTTGGTTGAACGCGCTACTCTAACTACGCGATACGAATTGATAAAATCTTCTAGCGTTGGTAGTCCATTTATCGAAGAAAGATAAAGGCTATATAATATCACGCTGCAACCAAAAAGAGCGAAGCATTATTGAAAAATGAGACGCAGGTCGTACTTGCGCGTTGCGTTAATTATAAAAAAAAAAAACATATCCTTTATACCGCAAACGTCATCAATAAAATCAAGTGCAAGTGACACACAATCGTTTGTTGAATCAATTCGTCAAAACATTAAATAACTTGGTGGATCAACAACCTGCATGCCCAGTTCACAAGTCACATAATAGTGCATAGTTGGCGCCGAATGTTCGTGTTAACGTGAAGAATGAAGACCTGGCTCCTTATACCTTGCTCTTTGGATAACCTGAAGAAGATAAAGGTTCAGTTTTATAGTTTTTTGTGTCAATATTTGGTGGTGTGTTTTGACTACTCTCCCAATTTTTTGGGGGATACAACAAACAAACAGATTCTACAGTACTTTTTTTTCAACATTGGTAATGGTAACTGGGTCTTTGGCAGAAGAAGCCTGTAAATCTGACTTCAGTCTTGCCAGAATCACGTGTTACAAAGTAAAAGGGTTGTGGAGGTCTGGTAGGCTGCCGCTTGTTGTATATGTCCCTTGGTGCCTATTGGCCTAGTTCTAATCTATCTCCTGCTTGATAACGAGGGAAGTGGAAATTATATTTATTTTTTCCTACTCCTCCGCTGTACTCTTCTGATTAATTTCGTTGCGGGATCCAAGACAGTTGAATCGTTTCTCCGGGACTCGTCGGGTTTCATTAGCTCGGCGTTTTTCTGGTGGTCGCCTGTCGGACTGTTGATTCTGGCTTTCAGGAGTGTCAGTGGTTGGGAATGTGTGGCGGGCTTGTCCCAAAAAAAAAATACTGATATTCAACTGAATCCGGCTTGACTGGTAGCCGAGCCTATATAGTTGGGAAAAGGCTAGTCAGATGATGGTAAAGGGTATGCCTACTTGGTCGTCATCTACTTTCATGTCAATTTTGTTTGTCTGACAGTGTGCAGGAAAGCCGCGTTCGGTTTATATACTAAACTAGCTGACCCACGCAACTTCGTCTGCGTCACATTTTCCCTGAATTTCGTTTGCTACAAACCTCACGGAGCCCGAGACCTTTCCAACGAATGCAAAACCGTGGAAATCGGTTCGTGCGTTCTGGAGTTATAGCGTCAGGAAGGAAAACCCGACTTATTTTTATATTAAAGAAGATATGTACGCAAATTTTAATCTCAGTTTTAGTCAAGGTGTGATTAAATAACTTTTTTTGTTTAGAAATTAAATAAATTACAATTTAAATAGTGGTTCTTCATTGATTTGCCATTATTGAGGCTTTGCTATAAATTACACATTTAATTAATGAGGATTCATCATTATAACCAAAAGGAAATTCGAACTGGATGGATAATCTAATTTATTTAAACTATATACTTACAGTTTTGGTAAATAAAAGATATTTTTCTTTTTTTACCGTCACCGAGATGAAAATTAGAATTTAATTAAAATGTTTTTTTAAATACAAATTGACCTTCTGATTTGGAAAAAATAAACTAGTTTTAAAACAATAACCGTTTCCAAAATAAACAGACAGATTGCGGTCGATCAATGTCATTATGCGAAACAAGGAGAGCACTATAAGTTGAGAGAGTGAATAAAAACAAGATGAGCTAATAAGCTCGGTGTTTCAGGACTCAAATGACGTAACTACCTACATTTATTTATATAACAGTATTGATCTTATGAAAACGCTGTCTTTTGGAACCTGAAAGGAGCAATACTAGGTAAGTAAGAACTACTGAGAGAACTACCCAAAATAACTATTATTAAACATAAATTCTGTCCGTTACTGACTGACTGACTGACTGACAACAACGCAAAACACCGGTCGTAGAAAGCTGAAATTTGGTATGTAGGTTCCTTGGGAAATGTAGGGCAGAATTTCCCGAAATTCCTACGGGAACGAGAAAAACGGTATATGCGCGAACAAAGTCGCTGGCAAAAGCTAGTAGGAAACTAACCACTGGTTTGCAGAAAATAAGCAATATAATTTTTTGTTGTTCCACTTTCGAGGGTTGCGATTGCGACTACACAAGGCGCGTCTTCCAGTCGTGCGGTGTTTTACAATGTAGAATCACAGTATAAGTAGAATAGAGAGGACGTATAAGTCCTGACTGACCATTATATATTTTAAGACTGTTCAATAACAGAACTAATATCATTAGTAGCTACGCCATCTCCTACGCTAATCGTCAATCTCCTTCAATTTGTATCTCAGATCTAATAGTTGATTAATGTAATGTTCTGTTGAATCATTCATTCCTACAATGGAAATAAGACACTCCTCTTTTTGTAATGGCAGAGTTCAGACAGATTGAAATAATAGTTCGTTTACATTGATTTAAGTAAAATTGAATGTTTGTCTCGTTCAGTTTTCTTCGACTTAGTAATAATATATTCTGGGCTGTCTGACGGTACTAAAGGTCGCGGGATCGATGCTCGGGCTACGTAACATAATTTGTGTGACCTACAGACTGTTTGTTTTGAGTCTGAGTCGGCATCGGCACCTATGTGAGATTTATTGTGATAATTTTGACGAGGACAACTCTGCTTTTATGCAAGACATATATGTTATAAAATTGTTTCTTATCGATTTTATTTGGCTACTATTAAGGTGCAGAATTAAACGTATGTCATCTTCTTAAATATAAAAATGAATTGCTGTTCGTTAGTCTCGCTAAAACTCGAGAACGGCTGGGTCGATTTCGGTAATTCTTTTTTTGTTTAGTTCGCCAGAACACAGGGAAGGTTTAAAAGCAAAAAATGGGTAGGTAGGTGGCCAGTTGACGGGAGCGAAGCCGCGGGGGCCAGCTAGTCCGAGATAATATAGACTACCGCCCAGTGGGAATGTAGATAGTCCCAAGCCACAAATATAGACAATATTATGCAACTAAAAAGTGGCTGATACTAGCTAATTAATTTTGTATTCTGTAATTTTCAATCTTTACAATTTTTTCACTTAATTATTTTGGTGAATTATTTGATGAATAATAATAAACCTTTCAACTAGAGCCTTAATATCTGGAGGAAGGAAAAACAGTACGTACCTGCTGGTGGAACGTTCGTGGTTTTAATTCCCAATTTTGAAACTAATTTAACTTGCAGTTTTTTTAGCTACTAACATTCGTTACTGCCATGAAAATTCGCGAAGAGCAAAGAGCTATCATTTAAACAGTGCATTAGTATTCACCGACCATAATTTTTGTATCTCACGCGATTTATTTAAACCGCTGAGAACATGCAACCAGGGTTTCGGTATTTAATTCGTAGATATAATCGATAAGCTTTTAAATTAACTCTTCCAAAGAGTTTGACAAAATTTATGGTTTCAGAAATTTGATTAAACTTAATTTCCAGTCACTGAAACCTAAATGATAGTAAATTTATAGCGCGAGTAAAATACAGTGTTTGATTGACTGAATCGTCAACAGCCAATCACTGCAATTTGCGCGCCCGGGACAATTTGTCACATTAATTTTGCGCGCCTAGACACTTACCGCTGCAAAATAATTGAAATAAATTAATAAGCCAAATAAAATAATAATAAAAAAGCTAGTCCCCAAAAACTGGGTTATGCCCTGACTAAAAATATTTGGAAGAAGATTGAATTTCCAAGAATTAGGTTGTTTTTCACTCAGAGATGTATGAGGATGCATTGCGACTTTGCGAGGCATGAGTTTATATTTGTGTTATTTAGACTACTAGCTGACCCGCGCAACTTTGTTTACGTCATATTTTACATTAATGCTCCGCTCCTATTTGTCTTAGCGTGATGATATTATAGCCTATACCCTTCCTCGATAAATGGGCTATCCAACAATGAAAGAATTTTTCAAATCGGACCAGTAACGTAGTTCCTGAGATTACCCCCTACATACAAACTTACAAACAAATGTTACCTCTTTATAATATTAGTATAGATAATTTAATCATTTAGAACCACGCTCAACGCAAGCGATTCTATTGGTTCTTAAGGAACTACTCACACTTATTCAGCTCTATTCAGCTTATGCCCATAGAAAATAACCATTTGTATGGAGACGCGTATGCATCCGTTCAGCTTTCGCGGCAAACAACTATAAAATGAGGACAAATGTTATTATCATAGAACAGAAAAAACAGTTTTTTCTATTCCGTGGTTATTATCATGCGAGTGCTATAGATTGAGTTCAGCAGTGTTCTGCCGCTGCCGCCTTCTCATTCTTACGACGCTGTACGCGGTTGATAGAAACAGATAGAGTATAAGTGTCACCAAAATCGTTCAGCGAAATGCGAACGGAGCTGAATATGTAAGTGTGAGTAGTCCCTTACAAACACATATCTCGCTACGCATCCTCGCACACCCACTCCTGTGAAAACGCAGCTTAAAGGGGAGTGTCCAAGGCCACGTTTCCGTAGGCTTATGGCAGTGTAGGTCCCTCTGGAAGTAATCTTCTATGCTGCGACTTTAACGCGGCGGAATTTAATATAACTTGGTCTCCGTGATCGCATATACTATGCTTATTAACAATAGCTTTAAAAATAAATGCGGTGCAGGTAAACGTGCAGTGTTATTTTACAATTATATTTATGTTATAAATATTTCCCCGATTATAAACATTCAAGTTCGCTTGCACCTTAAATCATTGAATACGTTTAGAGCTTATTTTTTAATAAACTATAATTATAGATAAAACATGTTTTATAATTTTCTTGAAATAAATTTTAATGTAAGTACCTAATAACTTAATTGCGTTACTGCACTGAAGGCATTTGCCTGCTATAATAAATAAATAAATAAATAAAACTTTATTTCAGACAACAGTCCATAATTGAGTTAGTATAATAGGAAATCAGACACATCGATCGAGTTCCAAGAGCTCTCTTTGCGTAGTATAAAAATTAAGAAAAAAATACTTTCGTTGAAACAAAAGCTTAAGTTATCATTTATCAGTCCATCCTTGATACGCACAACAAACAAAAGGCGATCAACCTGTTATCGAGTGTCTGTAATAGTAGGGAATATGCATGCGATTTTTTTATTTTCAAAATAAAATATTTATTAGCTCTAGTAAACAATCATGAAATTATTTTTTAAATACCTTCATTATTTATTAAGTTATAAAGCTTCAAAGACTACAGTTAGAAAGAGAAGTCCGATACGTAATGTGACGTCAAATTACACGACGACTATACAGCTGCCATAGAAAACAGCGTTTTCGCGAGAGGGACAGATATATTTGTTTAAAATAATTATATCTCGTTTGTTTTTCGAGCAATTTTGATTCTATTTCCACTGTTAGTAATATATTATTGTATATTTTTAGATAAAGTGTTTAGATCATAAATACTTTTTTCATTCTTTGTATCCGACACACTTTCGTGGTATCCTCAGATCATGGTCACGGCACGATGATATCCGCTGCAGAGTGCAGGATATTGTTGTGCAATACCAACGATCGCCCCCGTTTTTGTGTGATACTTATAGCCTTTTTGTTACTATAGTTTTAATTAATTATCTTAATTATTATCAGGTCTTTTTTTGCCCGCGACTTCGTATGCGTATATCCCGTTTTTCCGGTTCCCGTAGGAATTTTGGAAAATTCTCTCTCTAAATGCTTATTAAAAAAACATACATGGCCAAATTTTAGCTTTCTACGGCCAGGAGTTTCGGCTGTGCGTTGTCTGTCATTCACAAACCATCTTTCGAAGTCAGGAAGGACGTTCTCATCGCCTTTTGTTTGTATCAAACAAAAGGCGATGAAGCTGTTATCGGGTGCGTGTAGTAATTTCTTTGTATCCGACTCATCACGTTGCGTCCTCGGGTCACGGTCAAGGCACGATCACATCCGCTGCAGAGTGCAGGATATCGTTATGCAATACCAACGACCGCCCCCGTCCTTGTGTGATAGATAACCTTTTCTTGTAGCTTTTATTAATTATCTCATTTTTATCGGGGCTTTGTTGAAAAACGGAAAGGAAACGTTAAAGTAAACTAGCTTTCGCCAATAGCTTCGCCCGCGTTAGGCTGTGAAGCTTTTTAAAAAACTCATTTACTCTCACTACGCCCCTTCGCACATCTCTGATGGTTACGTAGCCTTATATTCGGAAAATATCCTAAGAGAATATATTCTCAGAACTAGCTGACCCGCGCAACCTCGTTTGCGTCACATTTTCCATTAATGCTCCGCTCCTATTTGTCGTGTATTATGTCTGCACGATCATATCCGCTGCAGAGTGCAGGATATCGCACGATCATATCCGCTGCAGGACATCGTTGTGTAAGATACCAATGACCGCCCCCCTCTTTGTGGATAACCTTTTGTTATAGCTTTATTTTTTTGCAGCATGTCGCATTTCACTCGTGGCTGTATAAACTTACATAATTATAAAACTTCCCGGGAAAACTCTTTGTTTACCTCTATTGACAACAGTTTAAAGTACATCGAAACTTTACTAAGGTTGAAACTTACGAGCACATAAGCTAAAATACACTGTCGGTACAATTATGACGGGTTGTGCGGGGAGTATGCGTCGGAATTACTCAGAATTGCACAATAAACGGACTAATAGGGGTAGATAAACAAAAACATCTAATTAGTCCGTCAAACAGATTTCCAAAAACTTATTGACATGTTTTTTTTCTTACATTGCCCTACAACTCTGTCTTTATCATCGTTGACGCTTCATTTTTACATCGATTTTTGCATAGTACGAACAATGCGACTGGTTTTTAAGGTACATTTGGTGGTCATGGTTTTCATAGGCCAGCTGTTAGATCCTGACTGGTTAAGCATACCACTTAAGTAAGTTACATACATAAACTTGAAGTAAGTTCAAAACCTTTAACATCCCAAGTCCCACTGTGGGAACTGAACTACTTTCCAAAGACATAAATAATTTCAAAGATAGTATCGCAATCTTCCTCAGAGCATCGCTTCAGCTGAGACCAGTTCATCCGCGTCCAAGGTCGTGGATACCGGGGCGGAGGGGGGCGTGGCCGAGCTGGTGGACTTGGAACAGGAGCTCAGTTCCCTTAGGAGAGGACTGACCCAGGTTGAGGGTCTCACCCCATCTAACGACCCTTTTGGAGACTCCTTCACGGCTTTACCTTCGCAGGTAAACTTGGGCTTTTGAGTGTAGTCACAAGGTCTGTTTCACAATGTCGCTACTAGACAGTATTAAAAAATGGATTTAAATTTTCTACCTGAATTATGTGGTGAAACACGTCCTCCCAAAATGGAAAATTATTGATATTTAAAGACATGGTAGAATGTCCACAGCTGAACTTAGCTGTCCCTTTATTGTTAGGTCTTGTTAAGATTTTGGCATAACGCCACTGTAATGTGTGTCGCACAGAATTTGACGAGGAATATAATTTACCACATTTGGCACATTTTTTATTTCTTTTGTTATCGGATAAATTTAAAAAATAATATTACTCTGGTTGTCTGGGCCGGTCTGATACAATAAATAAAAAACTTAAGTATCATACCTACAAGAAAATCATACAAGCCATTACACAGCTACAGCCTATCATTATCATTTTAATGAAGTTTATATCAGACACCGTTCAAAATCTAACGTAATTCTCTATTCTTAATTCCAGAAGGGTCTCCTCCCCCCGCCCCCCTCGGGTGCGTCTTCCCGCGGGCGCAGCACCCCCGCAGCCCCCACTTCGTCACGCGGCGTGTTCAGCCCGGGCAAGACTGCGCCCGCGCTGCCCTTCGACCTAGCAACTGTTGCCGCAGAGTTTGAACCTACTCCGGCCCTGGTCGACAATCTTAACGATACTCCGGTTAGTATGACAAGCATTGGATACTATGTTAAGTATTAGGTATGTGGAAAATGAAATATTACTTTGTTTGGAAGTGAAATTTTTCGTTTCTTACGTCTTGAATCTGCAGTGCGATATGATCGCCCAGTGTAACACGCTTTCAAAGTTTCTAATTATATTTTATGTTTCACAATTACAAAGCTGTGCCGACAATAACTAGAACCGATATTATCAATAATATTCGTCAACCGCGGAATGTGCTCTGAGCACAAATTTCGCCTTGCAATCTTAGAATTGCCCAAGACCGTCAACTTCTGAGTAGACAATAACACTGACTGATTAGTATGGGATGTATTGAAAATATCGCATCTAGCAGAAAAATATGTAGCAACCAATCGCGTGTCTGTACTCTGTGTGGTACAATAAAGAAGTAATAATCTATAGTGCGATTTGTAACGCATTCTACGCGAAAGTTACACTTCCATTCGTTGTAGGATTTCATTTTCTATGTCCCCTTATTTATTAGAACTGTTAATAAACGTTTTATAACTCTATCCATGTCATTTGCATGTCAATGAATTGAGATGGCAAGAGAATGTTCCACTGTGCCAGTTATAAGTCGTTTTTAAGACTGAGAAAAGTGAATAACTCTACACAGTCGGTTCGAAAACATATTTCGAGTCATTTTGAGGTCTCACATTGCTCTATTTTGACCTTCAACAGGCTTCTAAAGCTGCAACAATGTTCAACAGGATTAATCTAGTCCGATGAACCGCTGTATAGAGTGTCTATTTGATGTTCGGCAAAACTAAAGATGGCACCACTATCGTAATAGTTTTACTGTCAAATATGCGTATACATAAATTTTGTTTAAATAAACCAAAAAAGTATCCGTGAAAACGATAGTGACGCCATTTAGTACTGTAGTTTATTACCCTATATTGGAACGATTGTATAAAAGAATATATATCGATTCTAAAAAACCTAATTCGAGTTGTTGTGCATTGGTGTGTTTCGCGATCTCAAGTGACTTTGATAAATATTGTAAGAAAGATCTAAACTCATTGTTGACTTGAGGTTGCGAACAACATTTACAATATAGGTTTTGTTACACCACTCCCTGATAATATATACCAGAAATAAAAAAATAAAACATTATCTAAAGAATTAAATGTCATGAAAACTAACTAAGAGACATTGTCTGAAACTATTTCGCGTAGTGGTGAAACACATGAACTGTATTAAATATAATAATCGTATACTATATTTATACTATAAACTGATATAAACTATGCCTAAACATATCTTAATTTATGTTGTATAACGGCCGTATGGACAGATGTAATACTTATTTATAAATTAAAGTTTTTCTTGTAGTTGTGTACTTATTTTGGCAACGCTGTGTACTTTAAGTTAATGTTATGTGTAAGTGATATACTGTTCTAGTACCCTATAGCGCATGATCTCTGTCGTATTGCTTGAAACTTACTGTTGTGGGATGTAATTGCGAAAATAAAAAAAATTTGAAGGAAAATTGAACGAAGGATTGAATTAATTGCACAGATACGTACAAAATGTTCAAGTTACAAACCCTCCAGAACTAAATACTGTTCAACACCAATGGTAGGTGTAAGTTCTTTCGCAATAACATTTCAGAATCAGTAGTAGCTCCCTGTGCTGTGACGTCTGGTCTGTATGCTATAAGACTGAATTATGTGGACGTGACGCTTAACTTTACCTTACCGAGAACTGTTACCTGAGCATGACGCTAACTCGCGAGTCGCAGTGTCAGTTGGCTGCCGAAACTACCTTTGAGTACCCCAAGCTAAACGAACTACCCCGCACGACTCAATCTCGCTCGGTTTACGTTACGCACTAAGAAACGCACAATCTACGGTTATGTGTTTAGCCGCACGCTTTCATCATTGTAGAACGAACTTTTTTGTTTAATAACATTTTAATAAAATCCCTGGATTACTTCCATCGCCAGCCAACGATGAAGTAATTCTTTGAACTCTCGTGCGCTCCACGTCTACATATACTTAGTGTTATGGTGACGGCTGTGTTACAGGTTTGCCAGCCCGGCGCGTCCACGACGCAGTCGCTCAGTTACGACGTATTCACGGAACTAGACCCCCTCGGCACCGGCCGGAGTAAACCTTACGTTGACAAAAAACTCTTCTTTCAGGAGCTCAAAAATCCGCCAAAGAAAGTGCTCAAAGACCTCGTGTCGACACAGAGTCTAATATCAGACATATTGCCGGTCACCACAGACACTAAGATAGAGCATTACGGGCCGGCCACGACGATGACGTCACTGTCGCGGCACTCGGGCGGGTCCGTGGCGATCGTCAAGCCGACGCAGAGCGCCCTGTTCACGGGGAACTTTTTCTCCTCGGATCCGTTCGCGGAGACGGATCCTTTCGATAACACTGATCCGTTTTCGGATTCGTTTAAGGACGATCCGTTTACGAGTATGCAGGAGTTCCCGAAGTCGAGTGTATTGCGAGTGGATGAGCTAAAGAGCAAACTGAGTCGGGAAGTGACGGCGGAGAAGCCGGAGCCGCTGGAGAACGGGAAGAGCGTGTTTAACGGACCGCTGCAGGTCAGCCTGCCGCCGGAGCCCGCGCCCAAGTCGCCGCGTCTGCAGAGACAGGTGCGCATGTCTTGTGTTCAAACTCGCCGCTAATATTTGAAAACTAAAAAAATTGGCTTTAGCAAATATTAGGGTTTTTGAGTAGACAAGTATTAAATTTGTCAGAAAGAAGATTCATGTAGGTACAAAAAAAAACATTTTTGGTTTCAAAACTATACTTCGCCAAACAAAAAAAAAAGTATTTGAAAGGAGAATCAACCAACAAACTATTTTTATTTAAATGCTTTGCCTTGTCAATAGATATACATTCACACAGTCCAAATATTTACGCCGAGTTTTTACACCCTGTAAATTTTATTAATCCAATGCTCCCGTGTCAAGCTCATATCCCTTACGTTCCTTCGTGTATACTTTCCACCGACTGAGCCGGGCTAGAGAGCGCATTCAGCATCATGATTTGAGGAAAATTGAAGCGACTGTGAAGAGGTTAAGCGTTATATTTGCATGAATTTTAAATATCATATGAACCCGTTTCAATATACAAGGCTGATCAAAAAGATCTTTTTGCTCGGCGCCTATGAAATTAGAACGTTCAAACATACAAAAAAAATTAGCTTTATTATTAGTACTGTAAATATAAACCGATTATCATTATTTTTGGGATCAGCCTGATACTGGCCGAGTTAATCGGTGGGTTGCCATACAAATATGAAGTTTCACGGGCGCTTAAATTTCCTTTGCACATTGAAAAATTCCGCTCCGCACGTTTTGAACAGTTACAAAAACGTTGTTTCCACTTGCAGAGCACAGAGGGCAGCACTGTCAGACAGCGGCCCCAAGCGCACAAGCTGAGCGCCGACAGCGCGTCGCCGCCGCCGCCCCTGCCGCCCAAGAAGATAGCCGAGCTGGCCATCGGCCGGCCTCCGCCGCGGCCGCCGCACGATCATGATGATGACGACGTGGGCCCGCCGCTGCCCAAGCCGGCCATGCGCAGGGAGCCACTGGTGAGATCTTATGGTACTTAGAGCTTTCTGGCCCATTATGGCAGAGGACAGTCGTGTGCCGAAAAGGGAGTGGCGAATGATTTAGTTATTAGGTTGTGCGTGTTACCCATGTTATATTATTTTCTTTGTAATAATACTTTGCATTTGTATAAATACAAGTTCTTCTAACTCAACAGACAGATGTGTTGCTCAGTAGTTTGTGGCGCCACTTTTTCCTCCCAGCTAAAACACTAGGAAGTGGTGACGGGCGGGCGTTTTTGGGGGCTGTATATTATAAACGTTGACCTTCAAAAAGTGCTTAGCCTAATTTGAATAAATTACTTTTGACTTTGAAAAAGATACCTTTGCCCAGAAGTAGGACGTACCGGGCTGGCTAAGATTAGATTGTAACTTTCTGTTTTATTTATGAAGATAATGAGAACTATGCTTTAGTAAAGTCGCAATGGGAGCTCACAATGTCACTTGACTAAAGTATAGTAAAACGTGTTGAAATTTGATTCACTTTTGCCTACATCCAAAAAAACTTAAAGAACGTTCTTTAGACCCGTAAATGCATTTTGTCGACATGAGAGCCCAGTCTAGAGACAGTTTCATATTTGTACACCATATGACTGCATAATATGATAATATCTGATGCTCAGAACAAACCTTACAGCCTCTTGCCTTAGACGGTAAGGATGCGCCTCGCGCGAAACTCGGTTCGTTTCATTCGTGCGTTTCACCTTTTTCAAATCTTACCTTGAACATTATGTTCCGTATAGGCGGACCGCAGCATGAAGCCACGCCTCTCTTCAGCGGCGACCAATAGCAGCGAAGACGAATACTTGACGCCCGCGCCGCCGCCGCTACCCACTGCGAGGCGGTTTGACATCACGCTCAGCCAGCTGCTCACCTGCACCATGGATGAACTGGCGCACAGGTACCAACTAGTACTGTCATCATACAAGGACCGACTTAGCCACTCCTGAGCATTAGGTTTTTGGTTTTGTGGTTTGTTGGCTGGTTTTTAGTTATTAAGTACTAAAATAGGCAAAGTAATATTGTAACAAACACAGTGGATCTAATTTGTAGTCTGAATAAATTAATTAAATTATTTATTATTGTCGACGCCGTGCACTACGCAGGGTCCTCACTCAGATGACACAATAAAGCGGATATCCATATTTTCTTCCAGATTACGAGTTCCATCCGCAACTCTGTCTTCAATGACTCTACCTCAACTGACCGATTACCTCAGATCGTATTTAGCTGCCGACAATGATAGGGCGGTAAGTTATTGTTACTATTTTACTACTAGAGAATTTAATTGGTAATTTTATCACCTGTAAACTGCTACTAAAAGTCAGCTACCCAATGAACCGTTTTCAAACTGTTGGGCTAACAACTGTTGAAATAAAATACACACATCAGATTTATAAATGATCCCTGAGCTTTACCATTCATCCAAGGTGATAGAACTTGACCTTATTTCTCATTTCAGCATATACACGTAGAACCGGCAACAAAAACAGAAAAAGAAAAACCCTTACCAGGGGTAACAGCACTATCAGGCTTATCAAAGCCAAGCAACATTCAACAAAAACCTGAAAAAATACAAAAAATACCAACGAACGACTTCAAACCACAATTCGAAGACAACTTCACACCGCCCGCGGATATAAGCGACACTTTCGTTGCTAACTTCGACGATTTCGACAAGAAAGCGAATCCTTCGTACGATAGATACGCAGCTTTTAGAGAAATACAAGAAGAAGAACTAAAAGCGAAATCAATTTTAGACCCTATTGACGCTTTGGAATCCGAGCCTAAACAAGACTCAGACGAAAAAGAACTAACAGCCATAGACAATCTAATGAGAGCCAATCAGGAGCGAGAAACGGAGAGCAAAGAGACGGCTCGAAGTCCTTTGAAAACTTTGGACGAATTGACGTTAGACTCGTTCAATATGTTCAGGAACTCTGTGAGTCCCAAGCCGTCGCAGATTGATGCCAAGATTGAAGATATCAAGTCTGTGATGAAGACGCTACAGATTGAGAAGGCTAGGAGAAGTGTGTCGCCACGGGATAATGGGCATGTTGATGTTAAACATGAGGATACTAATGATAGGTATGTAGATCATTGTATGTTTAACTTATATTTTTTTAAATGTTTTTACTATTTTTCTCATAAAAAATACTTGCTAGAAAGCTTTTCCAATACTTCAGTCATTTATGCCTTAAGGACTAGTTACACTGAGGCGAATTAAATGCGGGGTGCGGGGCGGCAGAATTTCGCCCCGAAATTCCCAACAATGTATGGAAATGTACAAAATGTTGCGCATATTTAAGTCAAGACAGAGAATTGCAGCAGTTTGACCAAATCTTTAGTAGCGCACCAACGTCAATAGTAAAGCTTTCTTTGTAACAAATTTACACCACAGCTAGTTTCTTTCTTATGATTTTATTTTTTGTTTTATTTTTGTTTCGTTACATTAATAAACTCCAATTGATTTATTTCAATTGCAGCACATATTCCAATACTTCCAGGTACGCAGCCCTCCGTGAAATAACAATAACTGAACCACCACACGATGAGTTTGAATCTTTACCGCCAGAGTTGCCAAAAGAGCGAAAGAGATCCGATGAGAAATCGGATGGATTCGACAATTCCGACTTTTTCGACTGTATCGACAATAGCTCCCTTTCTTTCACGCACGTGGAGGATGCGTTTAGGAAGAGTCCTATTGTTAAAGAGAGAGAAAGGGAGAGGGAAGAGGAGAAGAAAGTAGAGAGGGAGTTGCGAGAAGAGAAAAAGGAGCCCATTGTGGAAATAGTGCCGCTGCCTGTGAGGGACTTAGCGCCGCCCACGAGGCTGTCGACGGGGTCTATCAGTGATGTTGTTAGTGGATCTTCGCCTGATACTAAAGGTATGTTGAAAAAAAAATATTTTTGTAGAAATCTGTATTGTATTTTAAAAAGTATTGTATATAAATATATGATAAAGTGCAGAAGTATCATAGCCCTATTAGGTTGCAGTTTGATACCTTTAATTGTTTAGTGCTTCATGAGTTTGATTTATGGAACACTTATGTTATTATTACATAGACTTTATTTATTCATTTCTATGCAATATACTTATTTAAAATGTGACTAAAGTTTCCGTTTCTATTAAAACTTTAAGATTTTACAACAATTTTAGCTGCAGCTCTCTGAAATTGAGACAAAAAATATTGATAATCATGCCAAAGCAATTTCAAAACGTGTTTTTTTTATGTTTGTTACCCCTTAGCTCCGTCATTTATGAACCAATTTGAAAAATTCGTTTTATCTGACAGGATATACTTGTCGATTGGTCCCATTTAAATTTAAATCCAAATCGGTTAGGAAGTTTGGATTTTAAATCGGAATAGCTGGAATTCAGATAGAACCGCAATCAATATACAGTTTCTGTAATTTTTAATGGAGACAAGGGAAGGAATAAAATTAGAAACTGGGTGACAGTGTCAAGTTTATTCCATGGCACAAAACATAAATACATAAACTAAAAAACAATAGAGGAATAAGTAGGCAATCAGTAGTTTTTTTTGTCTCCATAGGGGAATTTGAAATGGGGTTTCGGGTAATTTGATAAATTGGTGTTGGCAAAGCTGTGCGAGTCCTGGTGACTGAGTCTGTGATTGTCATTCACGTCAGTTGCCACATTGCTCCCAACCCTAAAATATAAATAAGTTTGTAGTTACTGATGCAATCTTTTCTATTTCCAACACTTGTTTAAAAAAACGGATGGCTGTTAAAATAAATGAAATGCCTAAAGGCATCGAAATAATTACACTCTTTCAACCTATATAGCTCAGAAGGCAGTTTAAATTTTCAATTATTTTAGTACCAAGCCTAGAAATTTTTTAATTCAATTATTTTATACCTTTATTGAACGTCTCCTTTGCTTGCCAAGGGATGTTAATGTGTTAACATTTTTGCTTCATTTCGACACTAATAAGAAATAGATCACTACCAGACACGTTTACTTGAAATAAAATTAGTATGTTAGTAATTACTTTGAAGGTATTAATCGAGAGAAAATTTAGTGTAAACTATAACAGTCAGACCAATCTTAATAGGTTCACTGTCCGCAAAACAATCAGCTAAGTCCACAATGTGGTTCATGACACAGTGAACCGGTTAAGATATTCAACAATGCTCAACGCAAGAAAGGTTTAATACGACTGAAGCTAAATCATTAATTGCATTTACCAGAAAAAATAGGCGGTGTAGTGGTGGGTGGAACGGTATGCACGGGCGTGGTGGGGTCAGTGGCGGGCGGCGCGCTGGGCAGCCGCTGGGCGCCACTGGGGGCGCCGCGAGCCTCCGCCGGCTCGTCCGACAGCCGCGACTCCGAGCCGCGCGTGCGCCTGCGCCGCCCGCGCCACCACGAGCCGCCGCCGCGCGCGCCCCGAGGTAACGCACTGCTCGTCTGCCTATACTGTATACACGTCCGACAGCCGCGACTCCGAGCCGCGCGTGCGCCTGCGCCGCCCGCGCCACCACGAGCCGCCGCCGCGCGTGCCCCGAGGTAACGCACTGCTCGTCTGCCTATACTGTATACACGTCCGACAGCCGCGACTCCGAGACGCGCGTGCGCCTGCGCCGCCCGCGCCACCACGAGCCGCCGCCGCACGTGCCCCGAGGTAACGCACTGCTCGTCTGCCTATACTGTATACACGTCCGACAGCCGCGACTCCGAGCCGCGCGTGCGCCTGCGCCGCCCGCGCCACCACGAGCCGCCGCCGCGCGTGCCCCGAGGTAACGCACTGCTCGTCTGCCTATACTGTATACACGTCCGACAGCCGCGACTCCGAGACGCGCGTGCGCCTGCGCCGCCCGCGCCACCACGAGCCGCCGCCGCGCGTGCCCCGAGGTAACGCACTGCTCGTCTGCCTATACTGTATACACGTCCGACAGCCGCGACTCCGAGCCGCGCGTGCGCCTGCGCCGCCCGCGCCACCACGAGCCGCCGCCGCGCGTGCCCCGAGGTAACGCACTGCTCGTCTGCCTATACTGTATACACGTCCGACAGCCGCGACTCCGAGACGCGCGTGCGCCTGCGCCGCCCGCGCCACCACGAGCCGCCGCCGCGCGCGCCCCGAGGTAACGCACTGCTCGTCTGCCTATACTGTATATGTATACACGTCCGACAGCCGCGACTCCGAGCCGCGCGTGCGCCTGCGCCGCCCGGCCGCTCCAAACTTTCACATTTATAGGGCGGGTTGTTTCAACTACACTTAACGCACGCGTAAACGTTAAATATGGTGCTAACTATCGTCAAATCAAAAAATTGGGTTGTTTCACAAAATGTCAGCGTTAACGTACGTAAAATATAACGTTTACGTTAACAGATGGTCTGAGCACTGGTTAACGTAACTTTAGTTGCGTCAAATAGAACAATATTGTGACATTTCTATTGAATTCCTCAATACCAGTTCTTCTGATGACACAAATAAGTGGTGGAATGCAAAAAAAGCTATTTAGGTAGGACCCGTGTCAATAACTTAGCTATTGGAATGAGCAGGAATTTTTACCAGAATGTTTTGAAACAACGCTTCTAATTTAACGAACGTCAAACATCGTCCGTAATCGTAACTTTTTGACGTACGTATGTTACGTTAACCAACTGTTTGATACAACCCGCCCATAATATTAATCGTATAGTATAGATATCATCAGTTATCTGCCAGTGTATGCCAGTTAGTACCATCAAAATCAGTTCAGCTTTCTTTTCTTCCGGAGCAAACAGATGTATAGAAAGCCACATATAGCATATAAAAAAGTACGTAATAATATGCATTTAGTAAAAAAAGCTGTTATTTTGGTATCATAGGGAACGCGCAGGACAGAAGTGTTAATGTCAACTGTTCGTAAGATCATAAAAATCATACTTTGTAACACTAGGTGGCACTGCCCACGCACTGCTAGGAGTTGAAAGTAGAAGCATAGAAGAGCATAAATATCAAGTATTTATAAGTAAGTTTCGAATTTGCAACGCTAAGTGGCACAGTCCAGCCATGCACGATCCCCAGAGGCACTTGCATTTAATTTATTAATACAGATGATGATTTAATACGTCGCCCGAATGAAATTGACGATAACAATACTCTGATACACGCAAGATCCTCAACCTTTTCACAAAGACAGACATATTTACTTAGCAAGTTGTATTGAACACGTGTTGCAGTGCAAACATCGTCGTCTTCCCGCGACGTGTCTCCGTGGGAGGAGGAGTTGCCGCCCGTCACCAGGTTGCAGCGACCGCCCTCGCACAGAGATAGAGACTCCAGGTGAGCATTTTATTGAAGTAGCAAAGAGGGGACTTATCACCACTATCGTGGCGTGCCCTACTGTAATGGGGGTCCTGGAGTAGGTAATAGGAGCAAATATAGGTACCATCCGTTGCCATCGACTGGACAAAAGTCTGACAGACTCTTGAGCCGAATCTCACCTGATGGAAAGTGATGATTAGGCCGAAGATGGAAGCGAGTTTCACCCGGAATCCTCTTACACAGAGGAACTGGCTATCATACCTCTAACTGCCGGAACACAACAATGCTGTTGACATTGTTGTTATGGCGACAGACTTAGACATGATGGTGGTAGCTTGCCAGGCGGACTTAGAAGAAGTCCTACCACCAACCATACCGAGCAAAAAAATTTGCCCCCGCTGGGAATCGAACCTGGGACCTCTGGGTCTGAATCAGGTGGTATAACCACTAGACCACGGAGGCGGTTAGTGTCACCTGTTTAGCACCACCCAGGGACCACGTGTAGGGATTCGCTGAAGGGTATTCTCCTACGGACGCGGGTGACTCGGCCCCCAAAAATCATATGTCATCCGCATAGAAGCTTTGTCATCGCGCCCAACCGGTTCACAGTCCCATGAACCTGTTAAAAGAGTCGAAAAAAATGATACATATGGAAATGTGACCATTTGTTTCCGTACGAAAGCACTTTTTATAGAGCGTTGATAAAGCTATGTCGAAAATTTTGGAAAAGGCGCTCAACAGTAGACTTATCAACTTCCTCGAACGCAACAAAATACTGTCAGACGCCCAATATGGATTTAGGTCGGGAAAAAGCACTGAAGACGCCATTAGCAAACTGATAGATCATGTCACGCGTAAACTTGATTCGAAACAAAAATGTGTAGGCGTTTTTCTCGATTTGGCAAAGGCTTTCGATACCGTTTCAATTCCCGCTCTTGTGGATAAGTTGGATAGGGTTGGTATTCGCGGAAATGCCTTAAATATTTTTAAGGACTTTCTCTATGACCGCACGCAGAGAGTTAATATAAAAGAATACACTAGCTCTGATGCCGGGGTAACCCACGGTGTCCCACAAGGCAGTATACTTGGGCCCAGTCTTTTCCTCATTTATATAAATGACCTGTGCCAGCTAACTCTTGAGAATGGTAAAGTCTTCACCTATGCTGATGACACAGCATTGATATTTCATGGCGAAACCTGGGATGGGGTTCGACGACTCGCCGAATCAGGCTTACAAAAAGTCGGACACTGGCTTAGAGCTAACATTCTCACACTAAACATCTCAAAATCCACATATCTACAATTTCACTTTTCTAAAATCAAACCTCCGGACACAAACATTAAGTTACATACATGCAACTCACTTCAAGTGCAGAGCGGCTGCTCGTGTCTGTCCTTACACAGAGTTGCACAGGTCAAACATCTGGGCATTTTATTAGACGAAAAACTTAGCTGGCGTCAACACATTGATCTCACTTCTAGTCGACTCCGGAAACTAATCTGGGCTTTCAAAAAGCTAAGACATGTGGCTGGTTTTGATTTATTACGTAGGGTATATTGTATTGTGGTTTGGGGTGGTGCATGTAAGACTTTCATGATACACCTGGAAAGAGCTCAAAGGTCCCTGTTAAAAGTTATGACATTTAAACCCTTCCTATTCTCTACAGCGACATTATATGAGTTGTGTAAAGTACTCACTGTGAAGCAAACTAATATTCTGCAGGTTGTTGTCAAACAACACACTATCACACCCTATACTGATAAACACAAAAATAAAAGAACCAAACCTGATGTCTGTCTGCCTGTGCGATGCTACACAGCATCTGCTAGAAGACAGCGTGCCCACCAGGCCACCTATCTATATAATAAGTTAAACACGATGCTAAATATTAATCCACTGACAATTCACGAAACAAGACAAACAGTGAAAACCTGGTTGCTTTCACATGATTATGAAAAAACCGAAAAACTATTGCAGCGGATGTGAAGCGTATTATGGTATATCTCGTCTAGACACATAAAAAAATAATAAAAAAAACTCTAATTCACGCAAACAGCTACAAACTTTATCCCATACACAATCTCTTACACACGCACACTCTCACTTTCACACACAACTTCAGACCACACACACACTCTCATCTTTATCCATCCCTCCACACCACTCCCACCCACACAGATTACAGAGTCTCATTTTTTATTTATTTTTATTTTGTTTGTCAAATGCATACTATGTTACAGCTTAACTACTTCACTGTCCCATGAGTCACATGTGATACAATCATGCTGATTGTTTAATTATTGTGTCTGCTTTGCGGACGGTGAAATTGTTAATTTTAACTAATTTCCTTTTTTTATGTTTAGTCATATATGTAAGTAAACTTAAGCTAAAAACAAAATATTTATTTCAATAATTAAAATATAACTTAATTTGAATATAATAATGTGTAAATTTAAATATATAAAATCATTTAATTTTAATTGGATTTTAATAGTATAATATGTGCAAACTATAAATTTAAATATTAATATTTATGTTGTAAAAGACTAGGACAATATGTGTTTCTATTAAATTACCTACTGCAAACAATAAGACGCATGTATAAGAAGAAGAAAAGAAACTGTCTCCTGAAATACAGATATTACATATCTAGCTCAGGAGTCAGGGCTTCACAATGATTGTATTGTATGTTTTTTCAAATAAACTATTAAACTATAAAAAAAAAACTATAAAACGATTTTGGATTGGTATCCAACTCAGTATTCTATGCTCAGGAGTTGCGCTTGTAGCAATAGAGTAATAACTTACGATATTTTAAAACAAACCGAAACTCTTTACTAACAATTTAATTTAAATATTTCTATACTCCATATTACAGGCACAACTCATCCGGCTCAAGAGAATGCCTGGACTCGGGCAGCGGTAGAGAAAAAGACAAACTCCGCGACAAACGGGACATGAGAGACAGAGAGAGAGACATGAGTCGCGACGGCCGGGACTCTGCGCGGGACCGCCGGGACTCAGCACGGGACTCCGGCAGTGGCCGGGACCGCCGCGACGTCAGCAAGGAGCGGGACCACCGGGACCGGCGGGACAGGAGGTCTCGGGATCGCGAGAATGACTCGTGGGACAGAGACAGGACGTATAGCAGAGAGAGAGAGTACAGGGACTCGAGGAGTAGAGAGAGACTGCCCAAAGACTACAGGGAAAAGGACAGGGATAGACATAGGAAGCCTCGGCATTCGTATGATGAGGATGAGGAGTAAGTTGAGAATAAACTACACATATTACTATCTCACATATTACTTGATTGCTATCTTATAACGAACTATCACTTCGCCCGCAACTTCGTTCGCGCGTGTTTAGGATTGCAATTTTCGTAAGGTATTTTTTTTTCTAGGTATAAGTATAGCCCATGACACATGCAAATAACGTGGCTTTCTATTGGTAACAGAATTTACAAATCGGTTCAGTAGATCCAGAGACTACCCCCTACAACCTCACAAACCTTTGATAATATTTACCTCTTTATAATATTAATATAGATAAATTAAAAATACTACAAAGGTGTAAACGGCCGCTGGCAGATCGCACTTGGTTGTTAGTAGAAGAAAACACCTTTGCTTTAGCGAAACCCACAACGATTTTTGAATTACTATTATATAATTGTTATGTACGGAAATGACAAGGAGGGATCGTGTCAATAAAACTTGCTAGTTGTTTGCACACTGATGTATTCTCTCGAATCATGCGAATCTATAATACGGACGCGGGGTGGGGATGGCGGGGCGCAACCCGCTTATACACACATACACAACAATAATTAACTAGCTGACCCGCGCAACTTCGTCTGTGTCACATTTTCTATTACTGCTCCGCTCCTATTTGTCTTAGCGTGATGATATATAGCCTATAACCTTCCTCGATAAATGGGTTATCTAACCCTGAAAGAATTTTTCAAATCGGACCGGTAGTTCCTGAGATTAGCGCGTTCAACCAAACAAACAAACAAACTCTTCTGCTTTATAATATCAGTATAGATTTAGCTCACGTGTTTTCTCAAATTCGGAAAAGTTGGGTCATAAGTTTTAACGATATTTTTGTTCAGTTACAGTGACGGCTGTGGATCAGGGCGATCGTCACCCAGAGACCGGTGGCCGGACCAACGGTGGAGGAGAGATGGTATGTAGTGATTATGGATTTTAGTAGTTTTAGAGTGTTGAAATCAAACATACTTTTGGGACTGCCTCTGCCTTCAAAATCGTAAATAAATTTTGTTGTCACTGCTAAAAATACGTCATTCTTAATAAAGATTTTCGTATATTTGCCTCCAGAGAGAAATTATGGGTCTCTGGGCTGGAGGGAGACGAGGCGTCGCGCTGAGCTGAGGCAGAGTGAGGACTCCAGTGAGAGAAGGTGAGTGGCTCATACTTCTATAGTCTAGTATAAACAACGCCCTAGTAACTAGAGCGTTGTTCTAATGCCTTCCTGTTTTTCCGAGTAAATAATCGCGTATATCACACGTTCGCGTGATGATCGCTTTGTTGTGATTAGAACGACACCTAACTTTTTACGAACAAAAGGATAGTTAGAGTTCGCGCATGATAAGTCTGCGCGTGGATAGTGGCGCTATTATAGTACATTACTGCAGCGGCCAGCAAAAGAGGCATTGATGGACGAACGTGTAAACATACGTAGGTCCATCAATGCCTAGTTGTGGCCAAGGCTTGTATAGTACTTTTCTCAAATAATGCGTGGAAATTAAAATACAATTACTTTTCAAAATCAATGACGAACAACCAACAACAATAAATTATTCCCGCGTAAAAGTGTTCATTTTTTATTTCATTAAATGGCTTTCTATTTGCAAGCCACTTCGAAATTTAAATAAAATCTTGATAAGTTACCTCCTGGTTGCCATGTTTCGGAATACAAGATCGTTCCATTTTTAAATTACATTTCAGATTATATGAGTTTACTATAAGATGTAATTTATTTGGCCGCAAAACACGACAGATGTAGATTTTTATAAAATATTTTGCCGGCCGCTGCTCGCATGTATATGGCCAGAGGGCTGATTCACGTAATTTTATGACGCGCCGATTAAGTTTAAGTGCAGTTGCAGTTAAGTTTAAGTTTGAGTGAAAAAACGGTATTTTTGTGACCTGCACGTCAACTGCACGACAACTAAACTCGACCAAACTTACTTACGGTGGAGGGAAAAAAATTAATTACTCACTAAATAATCGAATAGAATCGATGACATTTCAATGAATATGACGTCATTAATATTGAAACTTAATCTTATAAGCTATCATTTTGAAACGTCAAACAAATAGTAGAATACCGACCCTGTTGCGTTCCGAAGCACGCACCAAAGACGCGCAACAGTAGAATGTTGTTATTGCGCTCGTAAAATTAACACGTTTAGTTCGGATATGAACCGCGAGCAGACTTATCGTGCGCGCACTCCAAAGACATTATATTGTATTCATATTGTAGATACGGCTCCACCCTCGGCTGGTCGTCTCGTCGCGCGGCCCCGCGGCGCTCGGCGTCCCGCGAGCGGGAGGCGGCGCGTGACGTCACGCGCGACAGCCGCCGCCGCGCACGACGAGACGACGCGCGCCGCCCGCGCGACTACCGCTTCTCCAACGACTTCTCCCCGCGGGAGCGGGAACACGCCTCGCCCTTTGATAACGACTTCCACGACACGCCGACGCCCACAGGGAAGAAGAGGGCGCCCTATGCTAGTTTGGAGGGAACTAGGTATGTATTTATTTAGAAGCTAATGCCCGCGCTTCGCCCGCTTGACATATTGTAAAACAAAGTCCTCCGCCGCGTCTGTTTGTTATTCACACTGCTAAGGAACTATTGAATTCTAAAATAACGAAAAATCCTTTTAATAGTCAGGGGTTTTAATTCCATAACATTGTATATAAGACTGTTAAATCAAAAAAACCGTAATAAGTCGACTATTTCAGTCTCTCATAGCTAGCAATAGGAAACTACTAAGAAATAAATCGCATTAAAGCGCAAATACGGATAAATATTTACCTAACCTCAATCAGAACGGCTGGGCGGAATAAATTGCAGGCGACCGCGACCGTCCGATGAATACCTGAAAATGTCGCCCGGTTCACTTTTAATGGGAACTATCTTTTGTGTTCTTTATATTCAAGAGTCGGCATTAAACAAATCACAAATCTCTCTATTGCAGATTCGCATTCGAACCAGAAGACGCGACGGCGTCCCCGCTGTCCGCGAGCAGCGCGCGCGCACGTGACAGCGAGCCGAGCGCCGCGCGCTTCCGCTTCGACTCCGACTCCATCTCCCCGCGCTCCATGTTCGAGGACGACTTCGCCGCCGCCCCCCGCCCCCGCACCGCCTCCATAGCCGAGGAAGAGGAGGGGGAGCTGCCCCCCCTGCGCCCGCGCCCGCCGCCCGCCGCCACCCGCGACATACGTAAGTCCGACTCCATCAATATCTTCACGCGGGAGTCCGACCCGTTCGAAGGCGATGCGTTCTTCGCGTGCACCGGGTCGGACCGCGCGGCGAGACGAGAGAACTGGCCCGGAGACTTTCAAGGGTTCGATAATGCGTGACTTAGCTCGGCAGATTCGTCTTTTAAAGTTGACTGATTCATAGCGTGGTTTGTGGGGGCGGGGGAGAATTTGACTGCTGGTGGGGCATTTTTATTTCTATTTGGTACTGCGATGAGCTGCATAATAAGATATCCACGTAAAATTTCACCCCCGTTTCCATTTCCTCTTGACCTCTATTTGCACTCAACTGTACTAGTTTTTGACTCGCTTTTAAAAGTTCCTAAAATAAAGTCTCGTAGCGAGGAAGTGTTTTTTTTTCCATGAATTTCTTCCTATCTAAATAATTTGAGAGAGCAGCGAGAAGAGTGATTGAGTTGTCAATCTCATTGTTAAAATCAAAATACGCTTCTTAAAAATAACGCGTAATTCGAACATTTAGGATACGGAAGAATGCAAGTAGAGGTGTCGGATAGTTTCCATGCAGGTCGTAAAATGGAGGGTAGATGAAAAAATTAGTCTTGCCATAGAAATTAAGTATTTTTCCATGGATCTCGTATACCCCGTGCGATAGAGTCCCAGATATTATGTCTAAACTAATCTCACGATCGTTCTCTAATTGGAGGCCTTTTCATGTCATTGCGCATCAGTTTTTAGTGATGCATTTTTATAAAACTCTTTTGTTTTAAAGTATGACCATAGATCATAGACCACTTGTTACAAAGAGGTGCGCAATGATATGAAGAGGCTTTGTATTAGATATCTTAGCTTTAAGATTACATGCCGCTATTGATTACCTAGTGTTATATACTTAGTATAATATGTAACCACTGACCATTGTCGCCCTAGTATTATGTATATGTTGAGACATGTACAGACTGGAGGTGGCTCATGTCTGTATGTGTCTTTAAACGCAACCTGTGATATATATAAGCAACGCCCATTATGATTTTAATTATTTCTGCGCTTTTCTAATGTGTTTTTCTTGATTTTCTTTTACCTCAAATGATGTCACAAGTCCTTGTAGTGTTTTATGAATTTCTAAATAGTCGTTTAGCTAAATAAGTAATCATAATACATGTTTTTTTCTCATTTTATACTTTTTAAATTGAATGTAACACCGAAATGGTGGAAGCTTGAAAAGATGAAAAATTAAAATAATTTTAATTAATTTTGAGTCGGTAAATAACGACTAGTTTACTACAAAATATGTGGTATTTATAAACCCTTTATTTAGAAGACTGCACATATTCGTAGACGTAGTCGATTTAATATCTTATAACTACTATAACGAAATAATCATTCCTATTTTACACATTGTCGCTCCGCGTGGACTGAAATTTGCACGGATTTGCTGATGGCATAAAAAAAACACTGTGACATAAAGTGAATAAGTAGTTGTACCATCAACAAACGATTCATCTCTATTCACAAAGAAAGGAATGCTCTCAATGTCATCAGAAAACTCTCTGCTATGCATTTATTTCGGTCTGCAGAGAGTTTGATAGAATGATGTTTATTTAAAGCCTATGACCGTTTATTTTGGATTGTAATGACTAGAAAGTCAAAACTATGGAATAATAAAACTCTAGGTATGAATAACATCACCAGTGAAAGTTTGGGCACAAATCTGTACAGTATTTAATTGGTATTGTAAATATTTTGCTACAAATAAGGATAGTATAGTTTCAATGCAATGAAGAGCTGCTGAGCAAATGTAAATGTAAATAATTATTATTTTGTAAATCAATTGACTTAAATCTTCGTCGTCAACTGTACTGCTAAACTATGTTGGAGCACATGATCAAGAAATGTTAGAAGATTAAAATTATTGTATAATAAAACAACTTTCTAAAGTTTTTTTATCTATGAAAAATGATTTCGTATTAAAAAACAAAAACTACGTTATTATTCTACGTACATTACAGTATTTTATAGTAGGGAAAATTGTGCACACACTTTTATATAAAAACACGCATTTTATGAATATGTTGTGTTTCTAAGTCTGATGCATTTTGTGAATTATTTGTCTCATCTCATTATTTATTAAAATATGATACATTAAAATTTGTAACGTTTTGTTGTAGATCAATTATTTATAGTTTTTTTTGTGATAGAAATACTCGATAAGCAAAAGCGACCTTCAGCGTCAATTGTGCTTCTAAGACATTATGGAATTTACGTTTAGTGAATCATTACTGTGATAATTTTAATTTACCTATTGTGATTTTTTCCGGAAGTCTATTTTAACTTAATTTTGTATGCACTTGTTTCTATGTAAAAATCAGCATAAAGCAATTAAATAATATTCTAAATGAAAATGTCTATTTCTAACATGATAAACTTACTTAATATAATGTTGACTTTTATAATATTGAATACAATGTGTCACTACACTATTACTATATGTCATATAGCATTAATCGACTAGAAATATAACGGAATAACTGATCTTATACCTGAAAAGTTATTGAAAACATCAGTTACTCTTTTGTAGTTCTAAAAAGGGGAATATAATGTTTTCGGAATAAAATTGTACCATCAATATAAACCTACGACCCATAATCATTTTCTAGCGACTATAAAGAATGTATTCATGTAAACTAATGTTACCTATAAACTAGTGATGACGTCGATTTTGTATTATTGTATTTTTTGTACATAATGTAGCTAGAGGAAATTAATTATGTGCAATTACTACCACCTCTATGGCGCAATACCAAAGGTATTTATGTTCTGTAACTGTTGTGTAAAATACTCGGAGTTATTAAAATGATAACGAAATAATCGAAAACGAGCGCTTTGTTTTCATTTTATTTATTCACACCTCCAAAATTGTAAGTACCCAAAAGTGCGAAGGCTAAAGTTGGTTTTCAGCCAAATAAAAGTACCGAAGCTGAGTGGAGATCTGTGCGGCGAACCTGGATTAGATGAACGAACCCACAGACACGATATTGATTTTTTTTTTTAATTCAAAACGGGGAACTCTTTGCCCAAATCTCACCAGATTTAAAAAAAATATTGAATATCTGTCCATCTTTCTCTGACAAAACAGCTCTCGCTGGCCGCCAGCTTTATGTAATAAATAAGCTTACTCAAATATGAACTCAAAACCTAATTACAAAACTGGCTGTACAATCAGGACTATTCCCGTACAGAAGATCTACTCACTAAAATAATTTGGGCACGCTATAATATCCCCCACCCCCCTCATACACGTCACCACATCACACCCCACCCCACTCACACCCCATGCACCCCACTCACACAGCCATCCTCCTCTCCCCTGAGAGGAGGATGGCTGCCCAAATTACACAAACTCATAAATTCTAATTCATAGTTTATAGATCACTATAGGTTGACACACACGTAAAATAAAGGTTACTTTTGTACACGAAGTTACAGTAGAACAGTCACAGGGTCCCCCTAGTTTAGGAGGCAGGGATTTTCACTAGGTACATGAGCAGCCTTTTCTCAAAATCCAATGTTCCTAAGTAAAATGTATTGGTATTGTATGCATAGCAATTTTGTGGCAATAAACTCATTATTTTATTTTATTTGTCAGTCTGAACTGTCCTAGCTGTGGACAAAAGCTTTCCCCGCAAATCTTTCCGTTTCTCTTTGTTGGCTTTTTGACGCCTACTCAATTCACAAAGAAGCCACCCAAGGCATTCAGCCATTTTCTCCTCGGTCCGTTGCCGTGGTGACCCCGTCTAGCTGTGTCTGGGCTCTCTAGACTTGCCTTGCGACTTATAGCCTAAAAAAACCATCAGCTAAAAAAAAACGGGTTGCACTCCGGGAGTGCCGGAAATTTCATTTCAAAAAACTATAAATTATAATGTAGCGTATATTTTACTCAAGCTTCATTGCACCCACCGGAAGTACCTATACGCGTTATTTATTGCACCCTGCTGACATCTCCGCGCCACGCACTGAGTATATGACGACCACTGCAGCATAGCCACAGAACACAATTATGAGCATAGCACTGCAGTAGCAGCGAAGTTGTGCATTGTGCAAACCTAAGTGAATATTTATTTATTTAGTGCATGGTGGACTTTCAACTAATAAAGACAAACAAAATAGGAGAGCGTAGTCACCAGAAAGCCTATAAGAAATCCTCAAGCATCGAGACAGTATGTAAATTATGGTGTGAGCACAATACAAAAAAACATACCGCTCTAATTAAACTAAGAATGATTTAGCTACATAAATGAAACTATATTGAGGCTTAAGCACCTTCTCGCCGAATTCACACAGATTGTGAATGGAAACCGCTGTGGATGGCATAAAAACGCCCGACCAAAAAAGAGGGGTTTTATAAGTTTGACCAGGTTTGACCGCTGTGTGCAGCTGTGTGTGTCTCTCTGTGTCTTGAACCGATTGGGATTTGCTTTTTATTTTGAAAATTTTTCTAGGGGTGCGTCTTAGATACATTTTATCAAAATCGGTGGAACTGTTTGAAGATCATCAACTGTTTTCTAGTTGATTCGATGCGAAATTTGGTATTCATATTATAGGGTTTTTCAAATAGGGTGGGTCGATGTTGACAGTTTGTGGCGGCCATGATGTTTTGGCGGCATCTTTCAAATGCGTGATATAGATTGCGATTTAGATGTGAATGTGAACCATAGAGTCCAAAAAGGCCAATTTAGCAGAATTAGAAAAAAATCACGCCACTGTTACTGATGCCTAATCACCACAGAGTACTACTATAATAAAATCACTTTGAACAAAATCTGTTCAGTAGTTTTCGCGCCAATCGTAAACACACAAGCTCAAGATTTACTGTTTTATTATATGTATAGAAAAATCCCCATGGCAAGTTACACGATTGAGCAGCACTGCCATATGATAAAACTTTATTATCCAAATGAGTGTTCGTTGGTGCAAACGTGGCCCTTCAATGTCGACTCTCCAACGTTTGGTGACCAAATTCGAGACGACTGGTTCGCTAAACAACCAACCAACACCCTTACGTCTAAGGAACGCCAGATCGGCCGAGAACATCGCTGCTGTCCGTGAGAGTATGCAGGAGACTCCGAGGCAGTCGATTTCTCGCTGTTTACAAGAACTCGGCCTTTCGCAGACTTCAACTTGGCGAATTTTGCGTCCGGAACTCAGGCCTACACCCGTACAAAATCCAACTGACCCAGGAGCTCAAAGTGAATGACCATAGAAACCCCGTTTTTTCGCTGACTGGGCTACTGAACGTTTGGAAGAGGATCCAGATTTTGGCCGAAAAATCATCTTTAGCGACGAGGCGCATTTTTGGATGAATGTTTTTGTTTAATAAGCAAAATTGCCGTATATGAATTAAACTATATGGACGTGGACATCGTGTGGTTCCAACAAGACGGCGCGCGGCGCTACGTGCCACACAGCGAGCGACACAATGGACATATTAATCTGCATAAACTGTTCGAGGGTAAGGTTGTCTCTCGCAGAGGAGACGTGAATTGGCCACCAAGATCGTGCGATTTGACCCCGCTAGACTTTTTCTTGTGGGGTTTTTCTCGAGTCGCAGGCCTGTGCCAATAATCCGCAATCAACCGATGCCCTGAAAGTCAACATAACGCAAGCCATCGCTCAGATTCAGCCGGATCTATGCAGAAGAGTACAAGTAGCGGCACGTAAGTCTAGCGCTGAACGATACGCGGAGGGGATTGCTGCGCATGGGTACTGTCGCGCACGCAATACAATTATTAGCTAAATAACGTGACATTATTTTAATGTAATGCCAAATATGTAGTAGGTCTAGCGCTGAACGAAATGTGGAAGATTTATAGTAGGTACCTAAGATATAATTTTTAACAAGTTTTGTGGGGAGTAGAAAAATAAAAACATTATTTGGCAATTTGACCATTTTTATTTTATTTTAGATTAGGCTTAAATCCTAATCTGAATCAGACAATGGTGTCACGCCTTCAATGGTGTTTTGACAGGGCCTTTTGCTTATTGACGGCCCGGACTCAGGGCTGCTTCGTTCGTCGGCACTAGCAGCGTCATCTTCATCAAACTCACTAATGCTATCGTCTGAACTCTCTCCATTAACGTGAATAATGAATTCCTCTGTTACCAAATCCACGACATGATCACCTCTTTGCATATTGCTCCTCTATATCCTTCACCTTTTTGCATAACTTTTGCCAATCCCATTCACCCATCAGTAAAACTTTTTCTTGTATTAGCTCTATACATTTAGCAACACTCCATTTAACATTTTTGCTGCCTACATATTGTTTAATATCGGACCATGCCATTTCGATGGGATTTAGATCTGGGTGGTATGGTGGAAGTCTGAGCACTTGATGGCCTTGTTCGGCTAGGATTCGATCAATCGAAAATGTTTTATATGTATCCTTGTTAACCCGTATTAAATTGTATAACTGAGGTTTCAGAAGTGTTTCCTCGTACTGTATGCCTTTTTCAGTGAGCCAAGCCTGCATGTCAACTTTTTTGGAATTAGAGGTTGGTGCGCGATCCCACTGTTTATTGTGATTGTAATTGAAAATTGGACCTCTCGAAACCATGCCACCGTTCGAAGCCGCGGTGGACATAAACGATGTCATATTTTGGGGCTTTCAAAAAAAAAAAAAACTTTAATATCTCACATACAGCTTGTTTTATTCAATTTCAACATCGACCCGTCCTTGCTGAAAGACCCTTTACCTACTTCAATCATATTTCAAGAATATGGTAATATTTACCTGATGCTGATGCTGTTTGACCTGAGGTCTGCAGAATACCCAACTCCTCACTAACTTACAGCAAAGATATCGTGTTTGAAGTCACTACGGAATGGTTTCAAACTTTCAATGAACAGATTAGTTACCTTTTTTTAGATTTAGATCAGTAACCTTAACCTGATGAGTATGGCCTGAAACTGTAGGATACCTAACTCCTCACTTACTATAGCAGACCTTCCGTTTTCGTATTCATTGAAATGGTTGCAATGAAAAGCTCATAAATGTATTGTGATATGGGGTTGAAGATGTAGCAGAAAAGAGGAATGAGTCAATATATTTTTGGATGCTAAGCTACTTTCACTCGTTCTACCGATATGATATTTTGGTATTCGATGTACTTAGTGCCATTTTGGTAAGTTTAGATCATATGTGGATGGATGGATTGTGTGAGGAGCAATATGAAAGAAAAGGTAGTTAGTGACGGCTGATAGGCCAGAATGGAAGTAAAAATGTGTTGCACCAACCCTAAGTAACATGGAATAAGGGCAGGGACATCTCCCTGCCCTTATTCCATGTTACTTGATGAGCTACCATAATCTTTCAAATTTCTTTAATAGATTTTCAACTTTATTACAAATGGAATAAGGTTCAAGTATGATTAGGATAATTTGAGAGTTTCGACTAGCTTGATGTGCTGGCGACTGTACTTATTATGTAACAAAAACATGTAATAAAAATTAAATTAAAAATTTAATATGACCAAGCGCCTTCGCCACGGCAGACCGCAATTTTTGTATTTCTTTCTTATATCCTGTACCTATTATTAGCTGTCCCCCGACGCGATGATGCTTGGCCCAACGAATTGTAGCTAGTTCATTATGATTTTCGTTGTTCACATAATATAGCGACATTTTGTTTTGTTTTAACAACAAAATGGCGGTGGTGGGACTATGCGAACTCCCATAGAAAAACTTTCGAACGAACCCCTTTATCGTTATTATTTAGCTAGCGAATACTGTAAAGGTTAGATAATCTTTATTCTAAAGAGGCCTAAATAATCTTTATTCTAAACAAGATGGGCCACATGATGCTGCGCTGCGACTGATTGTAGCAAGTTTGAGAGGACACAGAAGTAGCAATACACTGCAAGTAAACAGAGGTTTAGTAGTACTCTGTGCAGAGGTTTCAAAGATCTAGGCTTGAAGGTTTCACGTTGTAGCTTTTGTAAAACGGTAGCTGGCATCATAACTGCCTGTTATTCAAATCGTAATTCCATACATTTTATTAATTCTGGCAACTTTGAGCCTTACGTCACGTCATATTGAAAATTGAAACGGTAAGTTGCATAGACATATAATAGTATAGGAGTGGGTTGGAACAGATAAAATTAGAAACCTGTTTCACCTGTTTCAGTTCCAAAAAGAAAACAGTTCCAAAAACCTGTTCCAAAAAAACAGCCTGTTCCACTGGAACTAAAGACTCATTGATTGCAACAGATACAGAAACAGTACCTGCTACCATAGATAATCCTGCTACTGAAAAGGTCAGAAACAGTGACAGGCATGGAACAGGTTCTATCTCTTTCTATTACAATGAACCAGAAGAGCAAAGAGCTTGTTCCAAAGAACAGATGTTGTCTCTTTCTATTATAATAAGTCAGAAGAGAATGGAGCATGTTCCATTTGAAACTGTTTCACATAGCTGTTCCAGGTTGTTTCGTTTTGTATTTCGTGTTACGGCTACTACGGTTGTTTGAGGAACAGGCGAAATAGGTGGGAGCTGTTATTTCGGTTCTGAGATACCTGTTTCATGTTGTTACTTTGAAATACCTGTTTTTTTTAACTGTTTCGATAATTAACTGTTTCGATAAATACGCATCACTCCTAAATAGTATCCTATCTCTATGGTAAGTTGTCATTCATGGTTGTCTTCAATCATCATTGTCATTGTCAAAATTTTAGAGTTTGAGCAAGACTGGGTTGAGTAAATCAACAGCTGTTTTACTTTTTTATACTTTAAAATTAATAAAAACTGGGTAATAAACAGGTAGTTTTGTTCTTTATTCAGGTCATGGTAGATTTTATTAGAATTAGTATTGTATTTGAACATGAAACAAAGGTAAGTGTAGCAGAAGATGAGCCAGTTAGTTGTGTTACAATGTTGTTTACGTGTTACTGACAATGGTGTTTGTTTGTGAAGGGCTCGCCCAATGCATGGCGGAGATGACTTGGTGGCTTATGCCATGGGAAAGAAGGCTGACGACCTTGGCGAGAACACTGAAATACAATTGCATAGAATAAAACGACAGGAACATTTTATAGAAGCTCAAGTTCAAGAGGGAGACACTTTACAAGCTATTGCGTTGCGATTTTATTGTTCTGTGAGTATATTTTTATTTTTACTTAATAATTACACAAAAATGTTCTGTTTTGATAACTTTGATGTTCAAATTGAAATATCAGTAACTGCCTGTTATCATTGTTATCTTGTATCTAGCTAATACATTGTTTTTAATACATATTTCAGATATCAGAACTAAAGAGGATCAACCATATACATAAAGATAATGAAATATTCGCAAGACGGACTATAAAGGTGCCCGTGACACCTTACTCGGTACTGACAGAACTAATACCTTCACCACACCCAGAGCCTGTGCCTTCAACCTCAAACAATGCATCTCACACAGTCATGCAGGAACTGTTAAATACTAATAATTACAATGGACTTATAAACCAAAATAATATATCAATAAATGCCTCTCCCAAGGAAGAAGTACAGTGTGCTATAGATTGTAACACAGTTGTGATGAACAGCACACTAGCCCCATCTATTGTCCCATACACGGACTCTGAGCAGAATGAACAAGCTACAGAAGATACTAAACTCTTGCCAAGTAACAAAGAGAAGATTTCCGTAGAAGCTGTTGTGGTGAAGGAACTCACTTCACATGGAGCCGATTTTGGACTGAAATGGTTTCATTTAGTGTGCTGTATGCTCGTCTTAGGTGTTGTAATACCTCTTGTGTATGTTATGTTTTATTTAGACAAACATGAACATTCAGAGATTTCTGATCTTCCACCATTACACTCAAATCGATGACTGACTGATATAACACGATCTGATGGAAAAGCTTTAAGTTGTAATGGATTTCAGTATAAATCAATTTTATATAATACTGTAAAGGGATGCAATGTGATTCTTTTAATAAAATTTATCATTATAAGTACTCTATTGTTGTTTATTTAGATTTCTGTAAAAATGTTGTTGTTTTTTGTTAATTGGGTAGTCTAAGAGATCTAGTAGGTCTAAGCTTGTAAGTGCCAACTAATGTGTGCCAATTGGCATGGCATAGCATGTCTTGCTTACAGCAAAACACTTTTCAATACATACAGTCCAGCGCCCCATCTAGCCAGAGGGGGGCAGGTCTGGTAAATAGCAATATTTTTTATCAACCCAGAATTAAATAACTTATATATAGCGTGAAGGTATCATGTTACGAAAAGTCTTAGGTCCAAATGTTGGTTGCACACACTCTCATCCCAAGTTAGTAAAAGACAAAAGCCATAAGTACCCATTTTTCTAATATCCACAATAACATTGCCCCATAATAAGGCGTCATTTTACAAGAGGGCAACTAGGTTTCCTCTATTAGTAGACCCATTTAAGCATAACTAGATGAACAAATCCAGGAGCAAAATGACATCATAAATCATGGTCGGTTGCTGGAGGAAAAGTCATATTATATACATATTGGTGTTGATAAGTTTTGCTAATTTATATAATAGTCGATTCTTTAACTTTTTAGTTTTTTTTTCTTAAATAAACGTAGTCTAAGTTACTCCTTCTTACATCAGCGACCTGCCAATAAAAGTCCCGTCAAAATCGGTCCATTTCAGAGATTAGCCGGAACAAACAGACAAAAATTGTAAAAAATGTTATTTTGGTGTATTTACCGTATTTAGATTCGTTTACATGTAGTAAAAAACGGTTATTTCAATATTACAAACTGACACTCCAATTTTATTTATATGTACCTATAGATAACTAGCTGCCCCCGCGGCTTCGCTCCCGTCAACTACAACTTTATTATTTTTCTCTTTCCTAAGAACCTTCTGATGACAGTAACAAACACTACTAAAAAATTAATTTGCGAAATCGGCCGTTGTTCACGCGTGATGCGATGACCAAGGGAAATAGAGAGGGGGTTTATATATAGCACATTCATGATTAGATCACTTGCACATTCACTACATCAGTTGCGCGTTTATTAGTAGTTCAGTAGCTCGTTCATTAGTAGATCAGGTGCGCGCTCATTAGTTGATCATTAGATCAATTGCGCGTTCATTTGTAGATCAATAGGCTTGTGTCTGAAAAAATCTAATTAGTCCATCAGATTATCAAAAATATTTGACAAGTATTTTTTCTTTCTTCTTAATTTTTAGCGGGTCGTGACGTCACGAGCCCCCACTCCCGAGTTTTGATGCGTTTTATCTTTGTCAATATTCATTGATTTGATTGATTTACAAAAACAAAAAATACGTGTCCATTATTTTTCAATACTACTGACGGACTAAATAGTTTTGCAATTTGTGGATGATTGAAACTAGCCTATTGAGCGTTCATCTATATCTATACATATAATAAAATCGTAGAGTTGCCGTGTCTGTACATTGAATATTTTCGCATAAAAAATACATAGAAATGTCAGAAAAATGACATAGAACACAAAAAAGCAGTTTTTGAAATTCTTTTCTGTTTGTCTGTTTGTCTGTGCGTCTGTATGTCTGTGCGTTTGGAGGAGCATAACGCATAAACCACTGATTGGATTCAAAATTTAGGTACTTCGAAATATTAAGTGATAATCGGAGCAACATTTAGTGTTTATTTCATCAAAATCGACCCACAAAATCAAAAGATATCGAATTTTAAAGTTTACGAAGAAACTTCATCGAGCGCTAAAATAGGTTGTTTTCATTGAGACTTCAGATACTTGCAATGCCATCTATTGAGAAATTTTTTATTAAGAAATGTGTGAAAAGACCCCGAAACAATGTATTTTTGAGTTATTTTTTAATTAAACACATAATGTTTATAATTATATGTTTATCATTATTTATCGTAACGTGTAAGCTTCTAAGTTTGAACTTAAGAGTAGTTATGAGCATAAAGACAGTTCAGTTACGTTGTAGATCGATAGATGGCGTTGTACTTATGACGCGTTTTTCTGAATCGCGGTGTTAAGATTCTCCGCAGTAGCATAAGGTCAGCCCCAAGTTTTTATGTTGTTTAACTTGAAGACGTATAATGTTGAAATTATCAGCTATGGAAGTATGGATTTGATTGAATTACTAGATTGTTTTTCGATTTACTGGGAGGAGAGGAGAGTCGCCTCCGGAGTCCGGAGTTACCTGTATCCTAGGCTTGGGTTATGTAACTCCACTAGAAGATTGGATATAAGACATATCATTCCAGCCAAAGACACATATCCCATAACTATATCCATGTCCGCTAATCATATCCGCAGTTATGATGACGAGAGAGAGCGAAGACAAATCCCATATCGCGGAACTATGTTGCTGTGAGAGATTTCAAAAGTTTCTCGCTCTCGCTCTAAGAACAAACTATTTGATTTCCCTTCAAACTTTACACTTACAGGCTTAGGACTGTCAACCATATAAATATTTGATTGGCGTATTTAAAAATCAAATAGTATTTACAATGATTTGTATTATACATAGAACAGACGACCGAACGATGAACAAACCTAATCGTCCTTTCTCTTTCGCTCACTAGCCGCTGCGTTGTATTACGCTCTCGCTCTCTTACTTCCGAACGAATGAACGAAACTGATATAGAGGATTATATATTTATTTGTTAGAAAGGGAATGAACGATTCATATCCAAAGTGAGACACATATCCGAAGATATAACTGTGTCCGGAGTTACTCAAGCCTAGTATCCATAAGTAAACTGTTTTACTAACAGAAGAGATGAATATTTGGTATTATGTTTCAATGTGGCTAAACTATATCAGCCGAACACGTCGATCTTCAAGGTTAAGCAACGCTTGCCGAGGTCGGTCTGTGAATGGGTGACCATTATAACAACCTAGCCTTTTCCTTACTATATTGGCTCGGCTTCCAGACAAACCGGATTCAGCTGAATACCGGTATTTTACGTGGCGCGGCTGCCTACCAGACCTCCACAACTCATTCAATGCAAGATTTCAGTCAGATTTTACTGGCTTTTGACTATCCGTAACGACTGCCAAAGATCTACAAATGACAGCCGGGACCAAAGGCTTAACGTGCTTTCTGAGGCACGAAGGAAACTCGGTATGTCAAGATGGTCACCCACCCACAGACCAACCTTCGCAAGCGTTGCTTAACCTTGAAGATCGATGCGTTCGTCTGTTATAGTTTAGCCTTGAAGATCGGCCCGTGCGGCTTTAGCCACGAGCTCCTCTATAATAAATCGATTCTATGAACCCAGTAAAACTTTTTTGATTTTATAAAATCTTAAAACAAACTATATTTATCAGTGGTCTACGATCAGCAATATTGTCAGTAAAAATCGGAGAAAATGTGTTTCTTTTTGGACTGTTCTGGACGAAATTAAGAATCCACTTGATTCAGCACCATTCGTTCGATAGTTGGTTTTGTTGATTTTGATTCAAGATTAGTTTGTACCAGGAGATTAGGTACCTGGGCTGGTCGGCATTTCAACCGATAGAGATGATACAGTGCCCTGCATTAGGTACCCTCTTCATAATTATATTCTTAATTCGAGAGAGAGATCAGGATACGTAACTGAACGTAGATTTTGTATATTATGCAATCTATACTAATATTATAAAGCAGAAGAGTTTGTTTGTTTGGTTGAACGCGTTAATCTCAGGAACTACTGGTCCGATTTGAACGAGCTCCCCTATAATAAATCGATTCTATGAACCCAGTAAAACTTTTTTGATATTATAAAATCTTAAAACAAACTATATTTATCAGTGGTCTACGATCAGCAATATTGTCAGTAAAAATCGGAGAAAATGTGTTTCTTTTTGGACTGTTCTGGACGAAATTAAGAATCCACTTGATTCAGCACCTCTACCACCAGCAATCTATACTAATATTATAAAGCAGAAGAGTTTGTTTGTTTGGTTGAACGCGTTAATCTCAGGAACTACTGGTCCGATTTGAAAAAATCTTTCAGTGTTAGATAGCCCATTTATTGAGGAAGGTTATAGGCGTATATATATATATAATCACGCTGAGACAAATAGGAGCGGAGCAGTAATGGAAAATGTGACGCAGACGAAGTTGCGCGGGTCAGCTAGTTAGATCAATAATTGATCTAATTTGTGCGTTCATTAGTAGATCAACGGTGCCCTAGCTTTTGAGATTTAAATGGGCCAAGTGGGGTAGGCGCTTCCCAGATCGGCCGTCAAATTCTAATATTTGGCAACTAATTTCGACTGATTTACTATTTTATCAAAATTAATGTTATCAAAATTAAAATCCCTGAAGGTAACCATGACAGTGTCAGTCACACAGGTATGTGGACTAAAGGGATATAAGGCTAATAGATCGCATTAATTATCGATGTTACTCTTTAGGGCTCCGTAGCCAAATGGCAAAAAACGGAACCCTTATAGATTCGTCATGTCTGTCTGTCCGTCCATCCGTATGTCACAGCCACTTTTCTCCGAAACTATAAAAGCTATGCTGTTGAAACTTGGTAAGTAGATGTATTCTGTGAACCGCATTAAGATTTTCACACAAAAATAGAAAAAAAAAAACAATAAATTTTGGGGGTCCCCATACTTAGAACTGAAACTCAAAAAAAATTTTTTCGTCGAACCCATACGTGTGGGGTATCTATGGATAGGTAGGTCTTCAAAAATGATATTGAGGTTTCTAATATGATTTTTTTCTAAACTGAACAGTTTGCGAGAGAGATACTTCCAAAGTGGTAAAATGTGTGTCACCCCGCCGTAACTTCTAAAATAAGAGAATGATAAATCTAAAAAAAATATAATTATGATGTATATTACCATGTAAACAACCAGCGAAAATTGGTTTGAACATTATCTAGTAAGTAGTTTTTTTTGGCTTATGTTTAACTTACCACCAGATATAGTAACATTTAGCAGTCAAAAATAGTAAATGATCACCAAAATTAAACCCGCATTTTAATGTAAACTTATAACCAAAGTTATAACATCTTGCTATCCTATTTAAGCAAACCAACTCCAAAAAAAATATTCTAACCCAAAAATGGTTAAAATGATACGCAAAAAAATAACATCTCGTTATCCGATAAAACCAAATGATTCACCAACAATAGAAGGGATCTGGCGCTCGGCGGCCGCTAACGCGGCACGCTCGCTCGTCTTCGCGCGCTAATGGTCATGGTTCTAACCTAACCCACATGTTTCACCAGCCATAGAGGGGATCTGACGCGGACACGTTACTATAGAATTAGAATATTATACTAACTGAATATTAATTTGCTCGCTAAGATTTGGTGATCATTTACTAAATTTGGTGGTCGAATACAATTTAAAGTGGAGTCGTGACTAAAATACATCATAAATCGTAAATCGCAACTTTTGCTTATAATATATACCTACAGGTTTGTACGGAACCCTCGGTGCGCGAGTCCGACTCGCACTTGGCCGGTTTTTTTTATCTAAATCACTCCAAATGGCTTTATTATGAAAACAATATTGATAGTGTGTCATTGGCTGATTAATATTATCGTTCGTATGAGTACTACGGCTACCTTTAATGTGTGATTTCATAGAGATCCACTTATAGCTTTTTATCAGACCTAATAAAGGAAGACAGTTAATTAAAAACATCATTCACAAAATAAACTATTTATTTTCCATTTCTATTTGCTATCACTTAAAAATACATCGATGTAACAAATAAATCGGTAAATCCATTGACACAATCTTAGTTTAAACTCTTTTTAACAATATTATTAATAATGATAAATGCATTCTTAAATAGCTAAAACCCGACCAGAGAAATAATATATTTATATTACACTCTTATTGCAATCATATAGAATATTGCAAACAGTTTTAGATAAAATATAGCCTATTATTACAATAATAGAAATTGATATTCGATGAGACAAGGTATTTAAAAATGCCATTAGTGGGACTAATTTAATTTTATGAAGTATTTATTTTCCTGGTAAGGCTTAGTCACTATGTACAGCTGATATATAATAATAAGGTGAGCCTCGCAGAATGTATACTGTATAAAATTAATGACGTGATCTGAGGTGACTAAAGTAAAGCTTTTAATAATTTTAACGCACTTCGCAATTGCGGGTCCAATCAGAAGTTGCCTCGACCACCGAGATTCGGGTTACTCTCGTGCACGCTGTGGAAATAAAAGGTGCGTTAGTAAGTTTTATTTTTACCCAAGGCACACAATGGATAATGGCAATGATGAAAGTAATCGCCAAGATGTAATATGGTCAATGGCAGACAAACAGATAGAAATAGGGTAAAATAAAATCTTTATGCCATTTCGACCAGTCACATCATAGGCCCCTGCTAGCCAGTATTAGGTAAGTAAATTTATTTTCTATTGCAGCATTTTATGTCAACTTTTTTGAAAGTTTGCCTCTTTCATTACTCAGACTAAAATTAATTTAGTAAACGCATAATATGCTACAACTTTGAATACGACAGTAAGGCACACAAACACAGTAAAAATCAAAAGCACACAAGAAAATAGACATTTGTTAGTATTACAGAGAACAACAACACAGAAGATTATCTTGATCCGAAGAGTGGGCCAGTGCTTTGTAGGGAGATTAGTGATTTCTTGTTATCCAAATCAAAACAACAAAATCACTAGTCTTCCATACAACGCGCGGCCGTGGCTGATGCCCGTTAGTTGATGAACACCTAGAAATGTTAATCACCAAAGGAGTTAGTCACAAAAAAGGTTAAAATGAGTGAGAACATGTAGTTATAATGAGTGATTGTATCTAAGTTACACTAGAATTAGATTGTACAGCGAAAATAATACAAGAATGGTAGGTACATGTGTGAACAATCTCGAAATGTCTACGCTCCCTCTACTAACAAGTGTGTGCACTTTACCTTAGCATCACAACATCGACGTCACACAGTCAAATCCGTTCAACAAACTCTACTTAATCTTAGTTTGGTTTGGTGCCAACTCAGGGAACTCTTCAAACATTCTATCGTCAAAATAATATTGTGTTAGTGATATTTGAATTATTGTGAAGTTGATCTCGGGAAACTCCTCAACCAAATAAAATGTTAACGGCACAAATTAATCAGTTTTACTCGCAGTATTAGCAATGGTACAGAATGGTAGTTATTGAAATTAATGTTGACATGCTTTTCAATTATGAAACAATACACGTTAAGATGTTGAGCAAACATGATGAAATTGGGCTCCAAAATCAGTACAATAAATTTTAATCCATCTTGTAAACTCTCATCGGGAAAGTCAGTTCAGTGGGCTGTGTTCAAAGTGGAGGAGAGACATAGAACTGTCTTAGTAGTGGTATGTAACCGACCTCTGTTGCAACAGATACTGCGCCATCTGTATGCGCTGCGGCGTGCCGGTGATGGTGATGATGCGGTCCGTGGAGCCGGGCAGCGGCTCGGCGATCTCGATGCCGGCGCCGCTCTCCGCGCGGATCTTACGTATGCGGGAGCCGGCCTTGCCTATTATCGCGCCAGCCAACTGCAACGGAAGTTATACTGTCACATTTGATGTACCGACCTAGTTAGCAATAGTACTAGATAAGTTGTGCTTAAATTGTGATTTTGTTTACAATTAATTTATGATGGAAAGTTGTAATGTTGTAAGATACTGACGTCTTTAGGAATGGTGACTTGAGTGGTGGTGTCCTGCTGGTTCCCGCCGTTGTTGCTGAAGTTTCCACCGCCGCCTCCCACGCGACCACCACCACCACCTCCGAAGTTTCCTCCTCCGAAGCCACTGCCGCCACCACCGCCGCCACCGCCTCCACCTCCGAAGGCGCCGCGCGGGGGACCGCTGAAGCTGGCTCTAGGTCCGGGACCTCCGAAGTCATTGAACGGGGCTCTGGGGCCGCCGGGCGGGCCGCTGCGGCCTAGAGGCGGGCCCCTGGGCGCGGGGCCGCGACCGGCGGGACCCATGGGCGGCATGCCGCGCGGGGGCCCGCGGGGAGGACCGCGGGGCCCGCCGCGGGGTCCGGCGCCGCCACCGGCACCACCTCCTTGACCGCTACCAAATCCTCCGTACTCATCGGCGTAGAAGTCATCATAATTGTGCGGGTCGTAATTTTGCACCGCACCTTTGACGGGAACCTGTAATTTTACCGGCAATTGTAGACATGCATTTTTGAATTGTCAAGAAGTTTCAATTGAACTAATGCCTTGCAGTAACTCTAAAGAGCAACTAAACATGCTGAAAATGTTAAAAGTGTAGATATTGACCTGTCGGATGAGGTCGAGCACCTCCCGCACGCCGGCCGCCACGGCGTCCGCCTTGCCCACCAGCTGCACCACGCGCTCCGTGCTCTGCGGCGCGGGGTTCGAGAATATCTTCAGGCGAGCGCCCGTTTTCTGTAACAGACCAACGCTTCTGTTACTCACTTATTTTTAAGTAACGGATTGTTTTGATCGGATGATGATGATACTTGAGCAGTTCGACAAGTAGCTAACATTGTTCATAATTATTACTAATTTATAAAATAATCTAACAGCAGAAAATTAACTCAGACGCCAAGATATTTGAAAAAATAAATATTTCTTGTTAAAAGCCAGAAATCTTCAAGTACGTAGGTAAACCAAAACATCAAATCCTCTCAAACTAATTTAAACGATATCTATTTACTTACTAAACAATTTAACGATAACCTAATTCCGAGATAGTCTAACTCCAACGCCCTTAGAACTCCAAAACAAATTACATAACACACATAAGTACTTAGTGGAGTTGTTTACGGCAATCTGTCGCGACACAGTCGGGCTGCTATAGAGTGGCATGAGAAATCGATGTGTGATCAATTACCGATATTAGATAACGTCAGCGTACGTGCGGTGTGTGGTGTCGATGACGTTTGACAGGCGGCGCAGCGCATGCGCGGCCGCATCGACCGGCGCACGTGGCCGCCCCGGCACGCACAAACAACCGCTGGAACCCGCCCTCCGCACATGCGAGCCACGCACCGCAACGCACCGCCTACTGAGACCCATTGCTCAATACTGACGCGCGTCAACTAAATTCACTTTACACTTCTTCAGCTACCACTCAACACACCAGAAAATGATTCATCCAACTCAACTAATTATTTTAAAAAGTAGAACACTCCAATTAAAATTATTTCGAACACGCCTAACGTATAATAAAGTCGGCGGTACAATGTTACGCGGAGTACGAAGCGGGCGGAGCGACCATCCCTCGAGGGTGGTCGGACGCGGAATGAGCGGGCGACCGGCGGCGCGTGCAACACCTGCCCGACTCCCCTCCTTGCACTTGTGGGGCTCCGACGAAAGCTCGCACGCGCCACGCCTACCACATGCCACTGACTACTGAACAGACAGAACTGCCATTCCAAACAACTGGGATCGACCCACTTAGACAAAGCCACTTTGAAATTGGAACAGTGTCTAACAACCTGAATTTTTCGAATTCGGATAGGTTTCGCTTCGTTAGACGTCTGCTTAATATGATCGTAGTGTCTAGACCTTCTACAAATAATGCCAAGACAAGTGTTACACACTCGTACTCGGCATCCATCACAAAAGTAAATCGCTTCTGATCCTCGTCACGAACGCGAGTCCGACACGTCACTCACTATGAAAAGGATCCGTTGGCGAAACGTCCGCGACATAATTTATCAGCACACTCTACTCCGAGCTTATATCCGCAAGAAAACTAGGAAGCTAAAGTATAGTCACCAAAACTGCTTCGTGACTCGACTTTCAAACTTTTACTGGAGCAGTAACTTAACAAAATCAAGTTGACTATAAAAATAATAAATCATAAACATGCCAGACTAATATAACAACATACCGTACTTTACACCTACAATCAATCATAAAGTTCGCTCATCTAACCATAAAAGCTGCTGCAAATATTTGAACACAATTTGTCTTGATCAGAAGTGAAGCCGTCGTTGCACGAAGCTTATCCGCTACCCGATAGGGTGGTTCACTTCGTTCTAACCTTTATTTGAATTTATTGAAGCGATTTGGTCCAGTTCAGTAGCATTAGGATGAGTTGGGTCTTTAAAACGAAGATTGTCTTACCAAAGGTAATCTAGGTTATGAGAAAGCGAATCAATATTGGGGTATAGAACATCAAGTTAATTATTAGTAAGTACTATTCACAGGCATGTTTCAGTACACACAGCAAGCCAAAAATGTGTTGCTGGCAACATATTTCCCCCGGGAACCTGCCGCTAATCAGCTACTGAGCAAGTCGTAATATTTCCAAACACGCCGCATTATTAACATTATTCAGATCAACGCTAGTATTCCCTGAACCACTAAACAATGTAGAATTATAGGGAGAATTCCGAAAATGTTGACACAGTTAACTTCGAAATTAGAATACGGATCAACAACCCTCCATCGATCTCTTGTAGTATTGATCCGAGCGCTCAATATTACCTGTTGCTTATATTTCGGGGTTGAGCTTTCTAGAGGCAGTACAACTTTGAAAATCGCTATAAAGGGCGACCCCCTTTATAGCGAGCTTTTTTTCAAAGTTGTACTGCCTCTAGAAAGCTCAACCCCGAAATATTTTACCCAAATCTAAACAACTAGCAGAACCAGTCGAAACGATTCAAAATAACGAAGCCGTATGTGAACCGGTGCGGTTCGATCGGAAACGGAAGCGGCTAGCTCGCGTGCTGCCGCGGCCCGTAATTGTCGGGGACACCGGCCGGTGTCACCCGCGCCTAATTACGAGTACACCGACATATGCGCTGCCGGCTGCTATCTGTTGTTTGTCTAAACATAAATAGCATTTCAATTGTATACCTAAAAGTTGATTACAACCCCATTTCAACCCTCAATAACAATGTATAAATAATTGTGGTACTGCCATGAGAACGGTAAAACATATCCGCTTTTGTGGCGTACCTACTATAGAGGATGTGGAGGAGGTCAACAAAAAGTCCCGTGCGTCACGTGCGCGTAGCTCCGGTAACCCGACGCCGGCGCCGCGCGCTTCCGACGGATGAAGCCCTACATGTGATATTACCCCACGGCTATTTTACAACTCTACCCAGAACCGCGATTTCATCAGAAGTAGCACGGGCCATAACAAAACGTTTTGTTAAAACTTCCAAGTCTTAAAGTGAAGCCAAACGATTGAATGCTTACGCAACCTGAATAAACTAGAACGGAGAACTTGCGCTAATAAGGCTGCTTCAAGTATATTATATTTATATGTTTATACATGACATAACAGAAGACTTCAATGGGCAATTTTAGAAATAAATTCGTCCTCATAGGTTTAAATGCAACGCATTGTACGAAGTTTACCTGCACGAATCAAAGATAGGAGCGGCGGATGCGGTACCATGTGTTCGAAATTTCTATTTATGTAAGAAAGGCCTCCGAGGGGCTCGGAGCATTGTGCAAGTTAGTAGGCTGGGTGAAGCCCAGGTGCGCGCGAGCTTTTTGTGAGGCCTTCCGGCGGCTGCGCGAGCACCTGCCGCCGCCGCCGCCAGCTGCCGCCCGCGCACGCGCCGCCCGGCTCTGACACTACTACACTCTTCAAGAACTGCTGCCCTAGGTACAGTTCATAAAGGTCGGTAACCTCTAATTAATTCCACCTCCATCACATGTCGATTCACTTGCGCTCTGAATAGCGTCAATAATAATAGCTTTTGCGCGAAAATACAATGTTACCTTTGTCATTCAGACATCCCCATTCAACGTGTTTTTTTTTATTTAGACAGTATTTCCATGGGGATATTGTTAATTCTACGTGTTATAAAGAATCCTGAATCCTGTGTCTTGAGGCCGTTACGTACATTTGAACAAAGGAGTTGCGAGAACAGCTGATCGACGGCAAAAAAAAAACGCAAATAAAAAGGGCGCAAAATGGACTCAGGTAGCTCACGATCAATTTTTTAAATTGTTTCCGGCGAAGAACAACATTGGATGCATTCAAAAGCATTGTTCGCGAAGAACAGGCAAACTGGTTCATAGAGAGAGCCTGAGGCATCGCACCGCTAGTCCGCTACAAGCCACGTCCGAAGCGTCAGCCCTCGTTACTCAAATCTCCGGACAAACATCAGCAGCTAACTAGCTCGAGTTATGAAATGAACACCGCTAATAGCTAGATTGCGAAGTTGTGGGCGTCCCGACGCGCGCGCGTCCTGATAGCGCCGGCACGTACACGTTTTATAACTTTCAGCGAAGTTGCTCGAGTGGTAATTGATCCTCCGCGATGCACTCTGCAGTTATGCAGACGCTTTGCCTTGTTTGTTCGACTTGACGACAAATTATGACGTCTACTGGAGTGGCTTTTGTGGAGTGCGCCATTTTAAGTTACTTAACTATTTCCGACGACGGTCGCAGTTTCAATCTAAAAGGATGGTTCGAACAAAAGAGTCGACGTTTTCTGTAACATTATTAAGTGTATCTTAAAATTACACTGTCGATGAAGAGATAAAGGCTCGGGATTCGGGGCGGCAGCTGCTTTCACATCTGCCCTGAAGCCCGTGCATCGGCACCACGTGGCCAGAATGCCATCGGTGTCTATACGATAAAAAATCCTTGAGTATAACTGCACCTTCGCTCGGCAGATGACTGCTAACAAGTCGTAAAAGCTCGAGGCATCTGCTCACCTCAATTATTGGGAGTAGATAACGGGATACATTTAATCGCGAAAGATATGAAGATAACAATAAGACATGAGCGGAGATTCTTCACTTGAGGACTTAACTACCTATATGTAGACCCTAGAACACATTTCACGTGCTGTCAAAGATCATAAACATTAGTTCTATAGTAATATAATATCGAGTGTTCGATGGATATTATATAGTGTGAGTCTTTATAATGTGCACATACGAAAATGAGGGAAATTATACCGAATTTTAACATTTTTTTTTTTTTTTTATCGATTTTTTAAAAAGTTCACAACACTGTGACCTCTGTGCAAAAGAAACTGTGTAACTTTTCAACTAAATGATCTATTGCAATGTAACTTGCTCCATAACAATTGGAAGTAATTAGCCATCCTTATAAAATGAAAATAGTCGTCTTATTGAGCAATTTTACGATTACTGTAAAATTTAATGAGAAGAAAACAGATTCTTGCTAAAAAAAAACATTTTTATTTTTTTAATTGAGGGTAGCTTTTTTAGAATATTTTTATAAGGATGTTTAATTACTTCCGATCATTACGGACTTTGTTTCATTGCAATAGACGATTTAGTTGAAAAGTTATACTTTTGCACTGGGGTCACAGTTGCGAAAAAACTTTTTTACAAAATCGATAAAAAATAAAATAGTTTTTTTTTAATACGTTTGCCGCCAGTAAAATTAGGTATAGTTTTCCTCATTTTCGTATTTATTATGCACATTATAAAGACTCACACTGTATTTGGTTCGCTACAACATAAACAAGTGTCGCAAGTCTGGTTCCCCAACTTGGGCGAGATCAATTCCAGTGATTGTTTCAGGGCGACTTATTGACTTTCGACCGCGCTGTTGTTGTGGCAGATTGATGAAAGCTTTCGAAATAAACCGTATTTTTCGCGACAGACATTGGAAATGTTCGTTGGAAATATTTTATTCTTAGGGCCGCTTGTGCTCTCAAGTTTTAAGTTTGGTTTTCAGGCAAATCAATTGGCAATTGAGGAAAAGTTTCACATCCGGACAGTAACATTTCGTGCTAAGCACTAGAGTCTAAACATTAATTCAGTTTCCTTCTTAACGCATAATATTTGTTCATGTTATTGCTTACCTCTCTCAGCTCTTTAATCTTGGCTCCAGCCTTGCCGATGACGCAGCCGGCACGACTCTGGTGGATCAGTAGGCGGACGTCCAAATCTTCGTTGCTGCTCTTTGGACCTCCCTAATGAATATTTCTGGATTATCATTTGAATATCAAGTATACACGTTAATTTAACAAGGTTCTTCTGATTATGCTTAGAAACACGCAAATGTAAAATTATGTGAAATTGATTTGAAATACGTGTAGCTACGAATATGAAGTATTCCCTTAGAAGGTATCGCATACAGAAACGAAAATCACGCATTATAAAATACTTACATCAGCCAGACATGGCAGGATTTCTTTTACGATTTCCAGAATCGTGTCGACATCCGGCGCTGTTATCGATAGTACCCTGAAAAACAAGCATCATTAACGGAAACTATTTTCGCAGTTCGGGGAAATAAAATCACAGCACAATATTGAACAACGGTACAGACATTTCAACGGTCAGGGAGGTCTGGACTCATTAGTAAACTGAAGCATGATGGCAATGAAACTTGATGTCCGTACTTTTCGTACTCAGTAAGTAGATGCCTTCCAGCGTGGACAGAAGTAAGTCAAGTGAGAGGATTCAGTCCTAAGGGAACAGACTTATAGCGGCTAATGAGCGAGATGCGAGGACACCGAGGTCGTGAAAGTAAGATCAGAAGGCGTCCAGTGCGACACAGTGCAATCCTGCAGCGGAGGTGATGAGGACGGGAGCTCGAGACGGAGTAAAGCGCCTAACGCCGGGAGCTAATGATGTTTTACAAGATTCCAACTCCTGACTGTTGACGAGCAGAGTGTAAGAGCTCCGCTCGGGCTGTATTAAGATTTGAGAGTAGATGTTGGCGATATAGTTTACCGTTCGGGGCCGGGGCAATCTGGGACTGTTATAGAGGCTTTGTACTGCGTGGCGGGGCGGCGGGTGCGGGGCAGCGGCGTCCGGCGGGGCGGGACCGGCAACCAAACACGCTGTAGCGGCGCGCCCCGCGCCTACACTCCTCGCCTTAGGCGCGCTCTGGCCAGCTTCAACTCTGACTACCACTCACGTCATACTGAGAGAGTTGAAGGTGGCCAAGGGCGTCGGCACGAGTGTAGGCGCGCGGCGCGTCGCGCTACTAGCCACAGGGGCGTCTCGGGGGCGCTAATGACCTGCAAACTGGCTGCCGGGGGGTTATTCTGTCTATAAGTCTACGGACTCGCCGCTGTCGCAAGACTCGATGCCGAGATGAACCATCGAATCTTACAGTCTTCTTCGTTCATTATAGTTCTCTTTGATATCTACAAGACAGACTAGAATAGCGTATCATGATTAAAGCATAGAAGATACGGGTCTGATAGGTTTATGCGTTACCCATTAGAGGCACAGAGCAGTACAGTTTTTAGATTTTACAAGATTGGTGGACGTACCTGTGGCGAAAAAATGGTTAACAGTTAAATATATAAACTAAAAACATTCAAATAGGCATACAGTGAAAACAAACAAAAACATAAATGCGAATATCAACTTACTAGAGTATACTATAGTAAAATAATGTTTTATTCAGATTGATCTAAGCAAATTTAATGAATACCTTGTAAATACCTGCTATTTGCTTGAAAGCTTACGAAAATACATTAATACTCAAAGAAGAACTATATTAGAGTACCTATAACATGTTTCAAGCTCATATTTGTAACGAGTCTACTCGTAACAATCTGCTACTTACTTCACGTGTAGCTGAGGACGTAATTGTTAATACTGACCTGATTCCTTAGCTTGGAAATATTAGCGCCGCCCTTCCCGATGATAGAGCCGGCAACCTGAAAAAATAATTCATAATGGAAATAGCCCCTGAAAATCATAACAGTTGATAGTCATTTAGTTTGAAGAAGTCTCAAAAACATAGCATTTATTTTTACAATTTGTTCATTATTTCAGAATTCTTTACATAACTCGTAGGTTCATGAAAGTTTATATTAGCTACGGGATTTCATCAATAAACGGAATAAAAAAATATATATTCAAGTCAAATTCCTAGTAAGTACATTTTCTCATCACTTTTACTATTCTAAAGGTTCATTTTCCACGTTCAAATGCTAAACAACATTTACCATTCATAAATGAAAATCCTGAAATAGCTACAAGTGGAAATAGCCACTATAACAATACAATATGTTCAGCAAGCTCGTATACAACACGAGCCGTGCGAACTGCAACCTCACAAGGCTTGGGATTGATTTTATGCAATTTTAATGACAACGCCGCGTGAGGGTCGGCTAAAGGCAAACCAACTGTAAACTTTACACGAAATCCTGTTTGGGACCTGTGTATTAAAAATTGTTCTGCTAACATAAAATTGATTTATATTTAACTAGCTGACTCGCGCAACTTCGTCTGCGTCACATTTTCCATTAATGCTCAGCTCCTATTTGTCTTAGCGTGATGATATATAGCCTAAAGCCTTCCTCGTTAAATGGGCTATCTACCACTGAAAGATTTTTTCAAATCGGACCAGTAGTTCCTGAGATTAGCGCGTTCAACCAAACAAACAAACAAACTCTTCTGCTTTATAATATTAGTATAGATTTCTTTATGTCATTTATGTCCGAATTTACAATGAGTTGTTTTATAACATCGTTAGATGAAGCCTTTATGAGCCTAAAACCCAGTCCAGCGGACTAATTGTGTGACATACTCGAGTGGCCATCTTTTTATTTTGACATTACAAAAAAAAATATTTGATGAATTTTTCAGCTCGACATTAAAAATATTGAGCAGTAAACAGATATGAAATTCCATTTTTAACCGACTTCCCAAAAAGGAGGAGGTTATCAATTCGGTTGTATGTTTTTTTTTATGTTTGTTACCTCATAACTCCGACAATTATGAACCGATTTGAAAAATTCTTGTTTTATCTGAAAGGATATACTTGCAGATTGGTCCCATTTAAATCATATCAAAATCGGTTACGAACTTTGGATTTTAAATCGAAATAGCTGGAATTTGACTATTTAAATGATTCTTTGATAATCGAAATTGCGTATTTTGCTTTTCTGCGATTTTGCAGTGGTGTTGTTAGGTGTGGGGCACCACTAAAAAGTGAAAAATAAAAAACTATTTACAAAAAAATACAACCGACTTCCAAAAAAAAAAAAAACACTACTTACAAAGTAAAAAATAACTTAAATTTCGGAAGTCGGTGTCAAAATACGAAGAAACTAACAAAAACACCGACTTCCGAAATTTAAGTTATTTTTTACTTTGTAGTGTTTTTTTTTTTGGAAGTCGGTTGTATTTTTGTAGTAATATATAACGGTGACATAGGTCAATTTTAATCTTGTAGCTACATTCTTCAACCCTGTTAAAATAATGATCATACCTTGCTCGGAATCAGAAAGGTAACCTCGTCGTCCGTCTGCCGCGGACGCTTCTGCATGGGGCCTCCCTCTTCTCCATAGGCGTCTCGCTTCATGTTACCTGTAAAATAAAACAGCTGGTTAATATATGATCATCGATGTGAATACTACTAAACATAGGCCTACGCAAACTTTGCCTTGCCATGACCGATCCTGTGCTTGATGCAACCAGCGGATTGCCGTTAACCTCACTGGGTCATCTATCGATATATCGAAGGGATGGACCCTAAATTGAACTTGGACCCAAATAGTGTTTGCCAAAAAAGGTTATCAATCGACTGTCAGTTTTCTACAGCTGCAGTTCATCTCAATATCAAGAACTTCGTCTACCGAGCCTTTTCCCAACTATATTGGTGTCGGCTTTCAGTCAAACCGGATTCAGCTGAATACCAGTATTTTACGTGCAACGACTGCCTACTAGTACTCCACAACCTATTATTAGGGTTACACAGTACTCCTTGGCAAGACTGGTGTCAGATTTATTGGCTTCTGACTATCCATATCGACTGCCAAAAATATACAAATGACAGCCGGGACTAGCGTGCTCAGTGCTTTCCGAGGGCCGGAGCAGTCTCGGTATGTTAAGATGGTCACCCATCCACAGACCAACGGTCGGTCGCCGGTCAGTCTTCAAGAACAAGCAAAGCTTGCCGCGAAAGCTTTGCTTGACCTTGAAGATTGACCGTGCGGCTGTTATTATTCAGCCACGAGCACTTCGTCAATATCAAGATGATTTAAAAAAAGTCATACGAAAGTGAGGATTTGTTGGCATACGAAAGTGAGGATTGGCACAAGAAAAAAGAGGCCTATGCTCAGCAGTGGGTGAAGTCGGGCTGTAGATAAAGATGACTATATTACGGATTACAAAAAAACCATTTCTATAGTGAGGTATCGCGTAAGTAAAAAGTCCTACCTAACTGTCTTTGTAGATAATTTTCCGATATCCGTTGTAGTTTTTCTTTTTATAAATGTTTAGTAAGTGTTCCAAGGTGTTATAAGGTTCCTATCTAACTAGATTATCTGGATAATGAGGGACTGTAACGCATGAGTCCTGCACAGGATGTGTACGTGACTAGGTTAGGCGGACGGACGGCCTACATCCTTTCGGTACCCAATTAACCTTCCTAGCGAATAGATTACAAATGAACCTACTACACATACGTTTGATAATCAAAACTTCTACTTATTTGGACGCAACTCAGATGTTTTGGAAAAGGTTTTAAATTATTTTTAAAATTATTCAGCGGAATAACTTGCCAGTAGCTGTGGTTATTGTGGTGCAAGTGCTTTAAATTGACAGAAATTATCCTAAATTGTACACCCAACATTTTTACAAAGCCAGGTAAATGTTTTAAAGCTTATACCTTCTATATTTAGTAAGTAGAATAACATATTTGTTGAAATTCTTTAATTATTTTCTTTAAGAAAACCTTTTAAAAAAAAAAACAAAAAAAAAAGATTTTTTTTATTTAATATGGGTACGATTCTTTGGACCAAAACCAAGCGTCTTCGCACCGGGAGACTTGAATTTTTAGCGGTCCCTCGACGCGATGACGCTTGGCCCAAATAATCGTATTTACCGATGTTGATAAAACTTGTCTAAGAACCACCGCTAGACAACCCGCTTTCAAATAAAAAAACCGCATCTAAATCGGTTGACCCGTTTAAGAGCTACGGTGAGAGACAGACACATAGCGGTCAAACTTATAACACCCCTCGTTTTTGTCATGTCATTACTTATATTATGAAGTAAGTATCAATATTTTATGCGTACATCAATAAAATTAATAATGTTTTTATTTAATCCGCTCCATTGATACGCCTACGCGACGCCTCAAAGTTAAATCAGTTATAATATAAATCACGTTTAATTGAATGAATATTTATTTTAAGTATGATCTCATTTGGTTTAAATAAATTAAATTAAATAAATATAAATTAAATAAATAAATTTTTCCGCTGCTCTATTAGTTGTGTAAGTTGTGTTTCCGCTTTTCCGTTTTCGTTTGTCGCGCGTTCGGAAACCGGAAGCCGTCGACGGCGACTGGTGATTTTATTGTGATACGAATATAGTTATTGACTGTCGCTTTTATAATAATGTGTTAGAACTTAAAATAGCTTTGTATTAATAGTGTAGTAAAGAAATAATTAAATTAACCCAAGCGAGTTCGGTAGTAAATTCAGAAGTGGGATGAATAATAGTTTTTTTTTTATTGTGATAGACGTTCTAGAAACAGTTGAATTAGGATAAAGATTATAGGTGTTAAGTCGTAGAAAGGTCGGCTTCAAGTATGAATTTAACAAACTAAAATACCATTTAAATTCGAGTTCATCAAAAGCAGTAAACTTAGCTTAATTATTAAAAACTAGCTGACCCGCGCAACTTCGTCTGCGTCACATTTTCCATTACTGCTCCGCTCCTATTTGTCTCAGCGTGATGATATATAGCCTTTAACCTTCCTCAATAAATGGGCTATCTAACACTGAAAGAATTTTTCAAATCGGACCAGTAGTTCCTGAGATTAGCGCGTACAACCAAACAAACAAACTCTTCTGCTTTATAATATTAGTAGGTATAGATTGCATGTACAAAATTTACGTTCAGTTACGTATCCAGATCTCTCTCTCGATTAAGAATATAAATAAGAAGAGGGAACCTAATGCAGGGCACTGTATCATCTCTATCGGTTGAAATGCCGACCAGCCCAGGTACCTAATCTCCTGGTACAAACTAATCTTGAATCAACATCAACAAAACCGACTATCGAACGAATGGTGGTGAATCAAGTGGATTCTTAATTTCGTCCAGCACAGTACAAAAAGAAACACATTTTCTCAGATTTTTACTGACAATATTGCTGATTGTAGACCACTGAATAAAATCATTGAATAATCATAATAATAATATTATATTTCCCAGCTGACAGTCCTAAGCCTTTTTAAGTATAGGAAGGAATGGTTTCGTTCATTATTAATTTAATACCGTGCTACTTACCTACCACCTGGTCTGACTGAGTAGCGGTATTTAATTTACAAAATTCATAAATTCTACGTAGTTTTTCAATACAATCTAAAATAGTTCAATAACTGCGTTAGTTTTCGGAAATGCGATCATGCTCCTTATTGTAACAGTCTACGGAATAATTTCGTAGGTTTTTACCTTAGTTTTTACTTAAATGGTGTCCTTGCAAGTATTTATTTGTATACGTGATTATGATCCTTATTTGTAACAGTCTACGGAACAATTTCGAATGCAAGTATTTTTACTTTAACGGTTTGTCTTTGCAAGTATTTATTTGTAAACGCGATTGTGCTCCTTAACATGCAAGTATTTTTTCTTCCAACAGGGCTTTTAGATGAAATAGAAGTAGAAAGTAGAAACTTGAATCGTCGTTAGAAGGTATTTATTTGAAAACGCGATTGTGCTCCTTATTCCTAGAAAGTTACGGGTCAATTTCCAATCCATATAGAAAATACTTGAAAGTATCCCGAGCCCTAGTTTCTTAAGGTAGACGTACTGGACTGGAAGCCCTGGTACTCGATTTTGCAAGTACGACCCAAGTCTACTCTCTCCTCCCAAGAATTCGAAAAAAAATCTAGTCATTCATCAAACCCATACTTCCATAGCTATGCGATATATCTACAACTTATCTGAACTGACTATAAACTCATAAGTTCGAACTTAGAAGCTTAGCGGAGATTCACAAAAACGCGTCATAAGTACAACGCCATCTATCGATCTACAATGTAACTGAACTGTCTTTATACTCATAAGTTCGAACTTAGAAGCTTACACGTTACGATAAATAATGATAATATAATAAAATGTTCACTTTTCTTTGCTACATTTTAAGTTTAAAAAATAACTCAAAAATACATTGTTTCGGGGTCTTTTCACACATTACTTGTTACAAATTTTCTCAATAGATGGCATTGCAAGTATCTGGAGTGTCAATGAAAACAACCTATTTTAGCGCTCGATGAAGTTTCTTCGTAAACTTTAAAATTCGATATCTTTTGATTCTGTGGGTCGATTTTGATGAAATAAACACTAAATGTTACTCCAATTATCACTTAATATTTTGAAGTACCTAAATTTTGAATCCAATCAGTGGTTTATGCGTGATGCTCCTCCAAACGCACAGACATACAGACGCACAGACAAACAGACAAACAGAAAAGAATTTCAAAAACTGCTTTTTTGTGTTCTATGTCATTTTTCTGACATTTCTATGTATTTTTTATGCGAAAATATTCAATGTACAGACACGGCAACTCTACGATTTTATTATATGTATAGATATGAACAAAAGCCGTTATCGACCTATTAATTAATTTGCACGCCTAAATAACACAGCATCTTAATGGTTTTCGCAATAACGAGCAACTTGGGACACCGGGAAAATATAAATGCAATAATAAGAGCTTTTCATGACCCGGTAATACTCATTTATAAGCAGGAAGTTTTTTTAAAAGACCGAAGGGACGTATTTTACATTTTTTTCTTTTATTGTAACTTGTGACATTGCATCCGCGTGGAATTTAATTTCAGTTCACAAAGCATAGTTGCATGTCACAAGCACTCGACTATTTTTCAAGCGAACCGTAGTTTGCTGGAAAACTATTAGGAACAGGAGATGGCGTGTCGAGGACTGTGGAGTCCGCTAATAACAATAAAATTTGCAGTCGGGCTCACCTCTCTTGTAAAAACTGAAGGTAATATACGCCCGAAGATAAACAAATACAGATTTTATAATGGGTCGGAAGTTGAAAATTACTGTTTTATCATAACGTGTTTCGTTCGCAGCTCGGCTCCGTTATTTATGGATATGAAACTCCTGAAATAGCTTTTTCGGACTCTTTTCGGTTTTATGTCTTAAGGTGGAAGCGCCAGGCTAGCCCGCGAAATTCAAATATTTTTATGTTTTTTGCAATTTGCCGGTCATTGTGAAGCTGTATGTTAAACAAAATATGATTCGCGACCGTAACACATATTTATCTAAAGAATTATACACATTTCAATTGTCAATCGAGTTCTATGAACTTAAGAGGGTTATATTGATGATTCAAATGGTTATAATCCTTTAGATAAATGCTCTTTACGATCGCGAACCGTATTCTGTTCAACATACAGCTTCACACTGACCGGTAAATTGCAAAAAACATAAAAATATTTGAATTTCGCGGGCTACCCTGGAGCTTCCACCTTAACACGAACATTTTTTTTACGGGACTCTCTTAATTTTTTAGACGATGTATTAGAAATTGAAGAATAGGTAACTTTAAAAGATCTGCCCCATTTATACAAAAAATTAAAGTAAAAAATATCAACGCCGCAGCTTTAAATCCCTAAACGTCTTACGATCGGAGATAAATGGATAGAAGCAATAAAAACGGAGGTCTGCGAATTAGTCCAGGGGTGCAGATGGCACGTTTGGCCTAACGTATGCTAATGTGACCGTCTGCCGGACAGCAGGTGAACGAGGTCACTGACACCTGCAGGTGTACGCCTACATTCGCAAGTCGCGTTCGCGCCACAAAGGGTAACACTGTGCCAACTATCAACCATCGACAAAGCCTTCAGCTTTCTTCATTTCCTGCCAATTCGCTTTTTAGTAAGGCATTACAATAGACCCGCCGCGTTGAAATGTTAGTTCCATTTGTGACATGTGTTTGGAATATAAGGTGTCGCACAGTTGCTAAAATAAGTTTTGTATTCCAATTTGATTGATTATGACATTTAATATACCCAGTATTTTTTTAAATATGCGGTAATGATGTCCCGCACTTTAAAAACGCAACAAAAAAAACAGTTTCTGAGTACCTTACAATATCATTATAATACATCAAAGTATACTAGTAAAGAAAACAAATGTACAAAGAAATCGCAAAACTCAACGGTAATGTTTGTTATAAGTACAAAGAACAGCAACGAAGAGTTTCTGGAAATAGAACCAGGTTAAGGACGATCAAAAGTAGGTATAATCGAATGCGTGAATAGAACCGGCGAGAGTGAAACGGGCCTCGGAGCCCGGCAGGTGTTCGCCGCACAAAGACCGACATACCGGTATCTAAAGACCAACTCGCGCAAAAAATATTATAAAATAAAAGTCCGCAGCCAACCGTCGCTCAAAATGTCACTACCAGCTGTCCCGCCTCACCTGTGTCCCATTCCTTTACCTAGCCAACCCTCTGCCTTTACTTAATAACCTAATAACCATAATGGATTTTTAAAATCATCGTTGCTTTTTATAATATTAATTTCTCTTCAGGATACATTAGAACGGCGAAGCAGGATAAAAGAGTTGCTAATTGTAGATAAAATAAAATCAGATAAGTGACCTGAAAAGTTTAAAAGAATCTTTGGAAGACAGCTGAAAACGAAATGGCAAAATCGAAAATGAAGAAAAGTCGACGTTGAAAATCCTGAAAAAAAAAAAACAACAACAAAAAGGCGGAAACTTAACTCACCGAAAATTTTCAGCGACTGGGACACGGCAGGTTATACGTAAAAGCCAACCGAAGCCATTTAAATTTATGCCAATTGAATTTAATTATAAAAACTGCGAAAAAATTTAGAACCATATGTAGCGACTTAGTAAAATAAAGAGCGCGTGTGGCTTCATGTTGTTAGGGTTGGTTCGCGTCTAGTTGTGAAGACGTCCGCGGGTAGACTGACATCGTTTGTGTTGCCGACGGGCTTTAGTACAGCACCCCCGAGACGCCGGGGCGCCGGAGGTGCACATGCGCGCCACCCGCCGCCCCGTCAATAACACCCTGCTGCCTCTCATTGTGCCCCGGAAACGACGACTTAACGAGTCACGCCGCAAGACGACACCCCGTTCTATGTCTAAGCCTACCTAGATGTCTTTAACAATGTAACTAAGATTACAGTTGATATCTGTAGCAGAAGCACTGTTCTCGTATGGCGCTAGTTATGCCACGCGACTGATCTACTTATTTGAGCAAGATTTTGCATCAGTTGGTCGAACCTTGCACAAAGGTTTAGTTTATGGGCAATTAGCTTCACTGATATTAACCATGAAGAGGATACGTATCAGAGATGCAGTCATATTGATTTAATAGTCAGCGAATATATCCACCACAAGAAGAAAATGACTGGGTGCATTAAAAAAAAAACGCTAATTAGGATAAGGAAGACCCAGTTAATAAATTAATTAAAAATATAATATTATAAACACGTCAAATCACATTATTTTGTTAGAAAACACTCTCTTATCGGTGTGATGAGAGAGCAATCTACATAATAAACATCCTAGGTGTCAACTCTTGCATGCGACACTGTCGTTACGAGTCACTAATGTCTACCTACGACTTCACTTAACAAATTGACCACAATAAATGGACGTTAAATTCGTTGTTTTACGTCCACCACAATAATAACAATATTTATAACCTTTTAGTTAAACGCAGTAGTTCCTTAATCAGTCGCATTGGGATTGTTGAAGCAATTAACATTATTTTCGGACAGACTCTTATAAATTAGCAATATAACTTACTTAAAAATGTGATCCTACACTATTCCAATTTACAGGAGAAAAAGGATGTTGCACTAAATATACCAATGACAAAGCTGATCATTTTGAGGATAAAATATTGTACATAATTGTAATTTTCTGGATGTGACAAAATTCAATGTTTCTAATGACAGTGGACAGTAAATTACTTTCACTGCGGACAGAAGATCAATCAGACCATCCAAATATTCGTGCGATCAAAGTCCGATATGTGTGTTTGGACTACATTTCATAAATGTATGTGTGTATACCTATATTTAATGTTTGTAGTTATATGTCAATAGCTAATAGCCTACCGATGAGCCACGTCGAAGACAATCGTTGCCTAGGCGACCTAACGACAACAAAAATGCGCACTATAATAATATTCTGCCTAAGGACTGAGGGGTACGATGGTGACCATTTTTTGCAAGAGATAATTTCCGAACGGTGAAAAGCTAAGAACGCTAAAAGAAAAACAATGGATCGAAGCCTGCTCGACTGCCACAACCCAGTGACTGGGTATCATGATTCCTCTTGGCAAGACTAGTGTGATTTTCTGGCTTCTGACCACTTGCAACGACTGTGTAGACTAGAGAGATCTACAAAATTAAAGGCTTTGGCGTGATTTCCGAAGCACAAGCATCTCGATATGTAGTACTCAAAAGATCAATGATGCACAAAATGTTAGTTTTTCATTTAATTTATCTTATCACCTTCAAAGTGCACTCCTTCAGAAAAGATTCACTTACGCCAAAGAATAATCCAATCATCAATTTTTTAAACGCTTTTTCCGGATTGGAGTTCAGTTCTCGCCGCGAATTCTACTTTATGTTTTCTACCGAATGAAAACGGGTGCCATGAAGTGGTAATTTGAGTTTAGAGAAAAGAAAGAAGTCGGCTGGAGCCATATCTGGTGAATAAGGTGGTGCTCGATGGCATTTGTTGGGTTTTTCGTAAAAAAATTGTTCACAATGATGATTGATGGCCGTGTGCAAATCGCATTATCATCGTGCAAATCCAAGAATTTTCTTTCCCAAATTCTGTTCTTCCTATTTATGACTTTGACTTTTGATCGACTTTGGCGTGGTTTTTTTTTTAGGTTTCGGTTCAGTTGGAATGCGCCACTCCGAAGCTTGTTGACTACTGTATGTCAAAATCGTAAGACCACGTCTCATCACCAGTAACAATGCGTTTCATGAATGTTGGGTCGGAATTGATAGTTCTCGCATGTCCTCAGCGACACTTATGCGATTGAGTTTTTGGAAAAAAATCAGGTCTTTTGCGCAGAACTGCTATGGCATTTAGCTTTATTTAGGCATTTCAATTTTCTGATTTTTTTATGACGATTGTTGTATTTAATCCCTTCTACGTTGCCAATTATTGTCCTTTAACAAGGGTTTCTGAATCCGCTTGATGGACACAGCTCTTTAAATGTCTTTGACTTTTATTGAATTCGGATATGGGAAAGAACAAGTCTTGCTAAGTAAATACGAGGCTGTCACCGTCTTTGATTAAATATTAACGTGAGATAAAACATGTGTACCGAAGGTGAACTATCGGTTCACTCGTGAGAACCGACGGCTGTTGGGGCAATCATGCGGCTCTGACCTAATTGTAGGTTGCATTTCTTCCAGCGACATTATTTCAAATGTGTAATTGTAGTAACGGTCTGGGGGCTGAAGTGAAGTCTATAATTTACCAGACACAGGTTGCTAAAATATTCAGATACAATGGAAACCTGCCAGGCGCCACCGTCCACCTACCCTGAGACTGGACACGTGATGTTTTGAGGGTACACCACCGCCACCCATATCATTAATTCCCTCCTTCTAGAGAATATGCAGGTGTCTTTGAGGCCACTTCTTTATAATTCAAATGGCCGTAATAACCAGTCTCGATATTTCTTGTGCATTTTATAGTAGAAAATGCACATTGTAAAATTGGATGATTGAAAACGTTTAAAAGGAAATTTCTAGGTGCATGCATTTTTAATACGATAATAACGTGGAACGTATCCAAGTACGTAGTGAATACTGCGTATTTGTTAAAATAAGCAGGGTTTATACTATCCCAACCTATGGCATAAAACCATTTGGATATGGATAATTCGTGGAATAAAATATGCGGTTTTTCTCTGAAATGGCACGCATACGGGAGGTAAATACACGCCTGTCACATATATTTTGCTAAAGCGATTCTTACACGATAAATTTGGGGACGTTTAGAGAACGAGGTCTCTGCGCAAAGGTTCGTAAGGACCTAATCTATTATTGATAGAGACTTTGGCAAAAGCCTTTTGACCAAGGGGAAATTCGATTATGGATGATGTTGTGAAAAACCTTGCTATTTATTTTCAGTAACGCAATAGGTCTAAATAAAAAAAAACCATATTAACCATAGAGGACAAAATGTTTATTTTAAACCATGTTTTCCAATGGAAGAATGTGCAGTACAATTTTGGAAAATGGAGTACATAGAAACATCAGAACAAAATCACCGTTGTTTTTCTCCACGCTAACATTTCCAAAGTTTTTCGTAAATCATGAAAGGATCCACTTAACCCACTGAGATTGACGACTAAGATTTTATCCGACTGTATTCAATTATTCATAACATCACCGTGCGCCCACATACATCGCATAATAAAATCTTCTGCTTAATATTTTGGCAGAATCACCGTTACATAGTGTTGTGCTCAGTATGTCGTGATTGCCACTTCATACAAAGCAATCGCACTTATTTCACGCTCGAGGTCCCACGTTGGGCGCCCGTGTCTGTCGCTTTAGTATAATGTGCAACGAACCATGAAAGCATTACAACCTTACTTACGACGTTACTAGACTAATATTTGCTACGTTTACAGCTCTTTGTGAGATAAACGATCTTGTTAGTGGAACCTTACCTGAACAAGACCTTAATTTGGATATGTATGTCGTGTAACATAAAAACTAGGGTCGGACATTCGGAGCTTATCTTGAACATAATAGAAAGGGTTCCGGAAGGTTTCAGTACTTAATCCAAACATTTCTCGGAGAAACATGGCTGTATTAATTACTAACTTCAAATTTTTAGCTTTTAAGTTAGAGTGCTCAACCAAAATATGAGTTATTTGTGGAGAATTACGGCATCATTTAGATAAGCAGTTGAAAAACAATTCAGAGGCTACGTTGTTACATGGTTAGTTTACAATACCAGTCAAAAGTGTTTTAGTATAATTAATTCAAAACAAAAACCAATACATTATACCTGGATTGAAATCTAATCCTGTATATTGCATAAAAAACAAAAGATCTATTTTGCTTCTCTAATAGTATGAAAGGGATATTCTGGGAGAGATCAAGTGGCTCAGCTCTGAGATAACCGCATTTTATTTTCTCCCGTCTCGTTACGGTCAATGTGTACGAAATCAGTAGGGAAGTCAATTTAATCGCCCATTTAGGTATATAATCGGATTCCACAAATGTTAGATGCGTGCAAGGGCTTGTAATTTAACATAAGTTCTAAGAATGTTCCAAAGCCGTTGGAAGTTGCCGAGCGCATTACTAATTCTTAATTATTGCCTAAAAATGTTAAGAACGCAGTTAAAGAATTGTTGCTATTTGAAGAAAACCTTTAGGTAATTAGGAGAAAGGGGCAGCGTGGAGGGCCTCAGTCGCCCCCTGTGGCCTTTCAGACAACGGTTATCCATTTCGTTTCCTCGTGGGCCGGTGTGCGTGAATATTTGATGTTTCTATCGATCATAACTTCTTTGCGGGGTTGCGGGGCACCGAAGGAGGGCCTCTACAGTAGAAACTGTTGTTTACGAATAATCTCATCCTACTTTATATTGAATATATTCACATAATGTGTTTTAGACAATTGCTGGCATTTGCAATTTTTTTTTCGTCCGGCATGATTCCCAGTATTGTTTTTATACTTCTAGGGATGAGGTATGCTATGAGACAATTGCAGTTCATGAGATTTTTCTTTCTAGCCACAACGCCATTTGTAATTAATTTATTGCAATAAATGGTAAGCAGTTGGGCTGTTCTGATCGAATTTAATTGCGTAAACGTAAGCAGTAGGTAGGTACTACTATCGAGCTTATCTCGTGAAGATGTCGCGCTACAATTGGTTCGACCAAATTGATCACAGTAGTAATCAATGTAGCCGACATTCTTATTGAACATCCGGTATAGTAACAAAATGGATTCATCAAAATCAATCAGTCAAGTCCCGAACTGTTTTTGTAAGAGACTTGAATTAATTCCGTTAGTCAAGCCATCAGTTGAAATGTTTGCTCATTTCAAGTCTGATTTAATTAAATCATTACATATATTCTCGTCAAGTGGACCTACGATAAAGTGGAGACGGAGCTCCAATTTTCCTTTCGAAACAGACGGACATGGAAGACAGTTGCATTTAATATGTAAACCATAATTTCTCTTTGAACAATTCCGTATTGGATATTTGCGTGCAAGTCAATACGGTAAAAGGAATATCAAATGATGCATTTAGGGCTTAATGGGGTTGTGTTCATGACTTATAGAGGCGACGTGGTGGTTACGAAGTAAAAATAGTCTAGAATAGTAAGAAAGGTATCGGACGGACGTTTCGTGAGTATAATTGGAGAGGTTCGTGGGCGTGCCGCACGCTAGGGCAGCGCAGTCGGGCGGGAGACATCTTGTATGTATTTGCCTCTCTAGTAATTTCCCCGTCCGTCCTTGTATATTTAAGCGGCGGCGGCGTCGTCCGAGCCGCTCTCATGCATATGTCATGAGCAGTTGCCGCGCGACGGTTTGTTGACGGTCGAGCCGCGGGAACCGCGACCACCGGCCCCAGCCCAGGCCCACCAGTCCCACCACCGATAATTATTACGTTCTACTTTCGATTCCGGTGGCTATCGGCGCCACCCTCGCCGCGACGCCGCACCACCACGACCAAAGGGATGAGGCGACAATTAGATTCCCGTTTTCTCCAATACTGTATTGTATGTACGGTCAAATTAAATGGCAGGCACCGTAAAAGCAGTCATAAGTCCGGTGTACGCACGCAAGGCAATAAATAACGTGGCTCTATTTAATGTCCCCGTGGGCAAACAGCGCGGATAGGTTATTGAATAAAATCATCAAACATTTTTATGTCCTACATAAATACTCTCGCCAGAGTCAATTAGTAACTTGGGGAGATTTTTATTTATACTGAATTATATTTAGAGGATGTATAATAGATTGATAGATACAATAACAGTGGAGCCCCGACGGATCCATCGCTTTCCTCGAGATAGATTACTTACGAGATTTCATAGATGTTTGACTTTGTGATGGATTGCCTCGCAACCTCGCTACGTTTTAAGGGCGAGAGGGGGAGTATCATTAATTAACCACTACTGTTAGAAAGAGTTACTCGGTATTAAGAGAAAAATGGGGCTAATGGTTTTTAATATATTTTAACTGTAACGATATTTTACAATTAGCTTATATTACGTTTACATGGCTGTGTTAGACTCGACGCAATTCTACTAAAGTACGTCGTCCTAAGTTAACGTTATCTTTATTGGTTCAATTCTTGGCTTTTAATTTCGCTTGGAATCAGGTAGGTTTTATTGTTTTCAAATTAAAATGTGTTCATGCACTACGATGATAGCATAATAGAAGCCTTCGCAAGAATAGAAGAAATACTTTATTTACCAAGCAATATGCTACCTATCAAACATAGGTATCTGATATTAAACAAATTGATTTGATGTAACTGACTGCTAGTAGGTGAAGTTATTAATCATAATGGTATTTTATTTGATTGGTTATTAAGTATTCAATAAACAGAAACATCATGACTGTAGTTCACGAAAGTGTATGCAGGGAAGTCAATTACTGTCTCTATTAATTCAATGGTATTTGGTTCCCAAATAGGGGAGGGGGAGTCTTATTACATCTAAAGGATATGATTTGCAACTGCCACTATTAAGTGACTACTTCTGAGTTCTGGGTAAGCTCGCTACATCATAGACTTTGTTTCTGTCATCTCTAACTTAGACTAGAGTCAAGAGCAAACCCACCTCAAATAAAAATATGATAATTGTCTGATTGGGAAAATAGGACTTCAACATAGGGTTACCAAATCTAGTTTGAAGTTATACATTGAGTATTTATAGATTAAAGTACGTGGGTTAAAATTTATTAGTATAAATTTTAACCCACCTACTTTAATCTATATCCACCATAGTATAATGCATATGGTATCTGTATCCACCATAGTATAATTTTTCATATATTGACAAAGCTGTTAGGCAAGTCAAGTATCTTTTGAGTCATGTCTGAATGTAAAATTTGTAAGTTAAATAAGTTTTTTTTTTCCAATAAGCTGCATAGTAACACAATGCAGAATGCTTATATATAAAAAACCAGCAAAGAGCGAGTCGGACTTGCATGCAAGGCAATTTAATTTCTTAAACTTTATATATTTTATAACTTTATTTTAACACTACAGACTTCTTATTGGTTTTCCTGTAATTAAATAGACATAGAACTATTATCTGCATTTTTATTTAAATTTTAAGCTCAGTAGTTTTAGATATAAGGGGAGGCATGGTCATTTTCCATCTTATTTCTTGAATAACTTCAAAACTATTTATTTAAAATGATGAAAAAAATATAATTGAAGCCTTCACAGATTGGAAAACTTTCTTTTTTATTTTTCTAGCTTGACCCCCAAGTGACCCCATACTAAAAATTCAATTATTTACGTAATGCATCCATGTTTATAGCCAAATTTCAACAGAATCGGTCCAGTAGATGAAAACACCTTGAAGTTTCTGACTCCATTATGCTGGACTAACGGTGCAACTGGGCTGATAAGGTAATTAATATTAATGATATTGAATTATAAGGTTATGATGAACTTAAAAATGAATTCTGGCCCTCCCACTGTGGGGAGTTGTCTTATTATTGTCTTTTCATTTTGTGAGGCCTGATGGGTACAACATGGGTGTACCTACAAGTAAACCTCTGCCTCCCTGTCCCTTTATGAGAATAAGGTGTGAGAGTATGAATAAATTTTGGGAATTTGTCAATTATTTCCAAATGTTTTACACTTGATTTGAAATGCATACTCTTTATGTTTTTAACATGTTTGGTTACAGAGTTTTTACAATGGTTATAGGTACATGCAATTTGATTAAATATTTATGGAAGAAAAGCAACATACATATTTAATATTGAAATTAATACTATTAGGGGTCAGATTCTACTCATGGAAAAGATGTGTAATTTGAGAAGAAAATTTTATATACCTAAGCAACAACAACAACTATTTTTATAAAACTGAATCTTCAGATTTCATCAAGCTTCAGTAGATAATAGGTAGTACTTTATAGTGAGTAGTTTTATTACCTAGGAGTATTATTAGAATGTTATTTATGACTATCATTCGACGATTGCTGCTGTTCTAATGCAGAACATGACTAAACTATCCCAAGTTACGTTACGAGTAAACAATTAATACTCGAAACTTATTTCATTTCACTTTTCCCACTGATTTAGCTCGAGATTATCAATGATACAAGCCATCAACCTTAAATGCGCAAATAGTAATCATTTCAAATAAGTAAATCAACGCCGGTTGCAAATTAAATCGATAACATGACATGACGGTCATGACTCGTAAAATTATCAGACGATTAGAATAACAAAGTTAACGTACCTACCTTTAGTAGACGAAATACAACAATTATTATCCTCCTGCACAAATTCTTCACATACGTGTAACGATGGTTTTTCAATTAACTTGAATTATAATAACCAAATAAATTGCGAAACAGGAAAACCACAAAAAAATGGCGGCAATGGTAAAAAAAAGATGTTTGGTAGGTTTTCTGACTGTATTACCAGACTCTGTAATATTCTACCATTTTGTTTTTCGATAAATTATCCATTTTTTTTTTTTTAGCGGAATTTAGCGGATACATAAAGCCTTGGGGCTGAGTTGGAGCGTGTACATATTATGTTCTTTATTTATCCATATTTCTTGCCTTTTACCTCCTAGTAGTAAATTCATTGGGGGCAGTCTTATTTTGCTGTTGTAAGTGTCTAAACCTTTCGTGTAAACAAAAAGCAAGCAATTCGAGAATATCGGCCCAGTGTGTGGCCTAGTGTAATAAAAATTATTGGTAATTACGTTTGCCTCCACAGTTGTTCCTTAGAAAAAAAGGTTGAAACAACAAACAATGTCAAATAAACTGTCAAAAATGTGTGATGATTGCTAAATGCGATTAAATTTTTATTTCATGAGAAAATTTCGATTTGTTACAAACTATTAGTCTGTTTAAATTTATTCAAATCTTCTTCTATGTAGTTTTTGTTTACAAATACTGACCATGAGGAATACCCAGTGAAAGTAGTACGAAACATTAATTAAATTACGATTTCTGAACTCCAAGTCATGAAAAATGAATAACAGCTCGGATTATATTTACTGGTCCGAGCTACATTGCTCAAAAGATGCTCTTACGGATAACTATGGGTGGTTTATGCAGTTCCTGTTGGCGGTGTTGGCGTTTACTTGTCTAGTAGGTAAGAAGTTGTGAAATACAGGCCGGAGTTCAAGGTAGTTTGATAGCTATAGATATACCTCAATTTTGCGTACTTTTTTACGCTACGTTGCTCAATAAGACGTTTTTTTATAAACTTGTATTTAAAATCCTAATGTCCTGTAATAAAATATATGATAAATAAAATTGACAGTTTTAAGATAAGTTATTTAAGTAAACTGGACAGGTAGGCAGTAAAGGTTATTATTATTATTATCTAGTTGTACTGCGTTGCCCTATCTATATTATTAAACAAATACTGTTTGGTTAGTACTGGTGAGATAATATATTTTCATTAAAGGTAAAAGATTTTGTGAGCCGCGGTATGCAAGGAGGCCATGGCTTATTTGGTTCTACGACACATCAAAGCAAGGATTGGGAGCACTGATCATACATGCAGCCAATGTGTGGCTGTCACCGCACCTCACGGGAAACCCTTGCACATGGTATGAAAAGTTCATTAATAAAAACACTTTCAAACAATAGTATCAATAGTACTAGTAGTAGTGATTGTCTACAATTATTGAAGTGTATTGGCTAATATAAGCTGCACATAAACTATTGGAAATCTTTACCTCTAGATTGCTTTTATTTTCTTTTATCCTAGTCTACAAAGACTATAAAACAGTATGTGGTAAAAGTCATTTTCCTTGACATGTTGCCTATTAATTCTCTTTTTTTAGAAGAATACCAGTTTTCCAAAAATTATAGAGAAAATAAATTGTAGAGATTTTAAAATAATAATATGACCATGACTCATAAATTATAATTACAAACAAAACATCAATGTGCAAATCTATATAAACAATCAATTGTGCACCTTAAGATGAGTGAATAAGGTCTAATATCCCCTGTATGTAAAGTGAAGCCTTAAAAGCAGTGTGTCCTACATATTTTTAATCTTTGGTATGTTCTAAGTATTTACAGCCATTGTTGAAGTGAATCTAATTGTTTTAACAGGTATATCGTAAACTTCATGCTGGATTCCACACTGGGCTTGCTGATAATATGGGCAGGAATCAGGCTAGCCCAGCACTGTGCTAGAACTTATGACATACCACTCATTAATTTTGGTGAATATGGTAAGTGTGGTGGTGTTTTTTTTATGAGCGTGCTTCTGTCATTGCAATTTAAGCCTTACTTAAAGGTCATTACGGGTCTATAATTTATTACAAGCACTATCTTATCTTTTTAGCACTATAATTAAATGAGCTATACTAAAATCTGATAAAGTTAGTTAAATTTAAATTGAATAGGTCTTTTTCATAGTGCTAGAAATTGCTGTAATTGAATTACATCACTTGAGAAATGAGTGTTAATAAAATACTGAGAAGGTTACATAAAAGTATGACTTTTTAAAGTAAGTAAAAAGAAATTTATTAGGCCTCACATAACAGTTGAGCAGGCTGCATGAAACAGCTCACCGGGCCGCACAAATAAGCCCATAGGGCCACACAATGACCGGATGACGAAACCATTCAACCTACCACTCTCAGGGTGGGAAGTCTCGACATTAGTTACCGATCGCCTAGTGACCGAAATTCGGTAAGGCACCCGTACACAGTCAATTTCGAACGCAATCTACGATCAAAATCAATGATGTGATCCATGGATCGTGTTCGAAATTGACTGTGTGTATCTAAACAGGCCAAAACAAAGCCAGGTAGCCGCACGTAGTTCAAGAGACCCGAAATAGCTCAACGGGCCGCAAAAACAGCCAGGCCGCGACGCCGAAATTGCCGTAGGTCGGTAATAATAATAATAATAAGAACCCTACCGCAGTATCTCTACGTTGTCGTCGTGGTGGGGCTTGCGCGTCCCGATAGACCATAGGTCATACCTAGGGTGAGTGAGGGGCCAGACAAAGAGAGATACAATCCGCAAGGCAGTTTTGTGGCGAACTGTTGGGCAGTAGCGACCCCACGAACCTTATCTCCCGGGAGAAGTCTTGTTCCTCATCTCCGGCTTGCCTTTATTGGCTGGCCAGAGTGAACACTGACGAGGAACAGAGCTCCCACCTCTTTCTTGTCTTAATCGGCCGGTCAGAGTAGAGATTCGCTAGAGCAAACGTGCTCGGGAGAAGGATGTATAATCCATAAGATGCTGGTAGGGATCTTGACCGCACTTCCGGGATAGTCCTGATAGCCGTGGTATACCTCTCCACTCCTCTCTCGCACCTCAGGCCATGTTGCCTCCTTGGCGCTACGTCACTTTGTGCTAGCGACCGTTTTCGGGGGCCCATTCATAGAGTGTGCAAGTCACCCCCTGCCATTTAAAAGCCGTGTATATTGTTAGTGGTCAGGCAGGGGCCAATAGTTCTTCTATAATAAACGATTATCAGTCCACTTAACCGCCCAAACCCAGAGCGTTTCATCTTTTGTTTCCATATTCTGCAATAGTCTTGCTCCAACCGGGGATTGTCCTTGGGAATACTTTCAGTGCATACAGGGATAATCGCCGGTTGGTGCCCCATTACATTTGAAATTTCTAACGGGGCCTCTGCGAGTTGGTTTCGGCCCCTCTTACGCCTACCAAAGGACCGGGTCTCCAGAGAACCGAGAAAGAAAACAACAAATAATAATAAAATGTAAAAAGCTCCTTCTGGTTAAGCTCGCTCCATCGTAGACTTTGTCTCTGTCATTTCTGACCAAGACTAAGGTCAAGAGCAAACCCATCTCAAATAAAAAAAAAGCTAGACATCCGTTAATTAAATAATTAGGAATGACTAATGCGCGACTGTTGTGTGGGGTCCTGATTTCGATTCTCAGATCAGGCAAACAGTTCTATCCCCGTGCCTCGAAAAGAACTTTAAGCCGTCGGTCGTAACCGTGGTCGTAACCCAAATCTCCCTTCGATCGTGTATATAGCTTGTTTTTACTAAGGTTGAAATTGGTCAGGAGGACTATTATACTAAAATATACAAGTTATTATAAATCCATGGGCACCGGCAGGAATATTTTCAGGGAGGTGCAACTTCAAAGCCCCTCCTCGAATAGGAAAGGTTTTCTTTTGCCCAGAACTAAAGTAGACGGACACAAGTCTGAACGCGAGGGAGCTCGAATACCTCGCCGGATCTGCTAGGTCTTTTTTACTACATTCCGCCTGTTTAATTAATGTTTTCGTATGTTTTATTGAAAGGCAGGGGGATACAAGTGCATACGTTTGCAACCATGTACTAATCTCTTGTTAATTTTCATCAGGAAAGCCACCGATGTGTGCAGCATGGATATGCCAGTGCATACTATACGCCGCGCTAGCCACGTTCGCGAAGTCGGTGCTAGCGTTGGTGCTGCGGCTGCCGCCGGTGGTGGCTGTGCTGTCCACCTTGAGACTGTCGCCCGTCTCCGACCCGAGGCTGGAGCTGGCGGTTGTCATGCTTATTATACCCTTCTTTGTTAATGTGAGTATTTTTATTTTATTTTAGTTTTGTTTTCCTCGTCGTGTCGACGCTTTTAGGTGTACAGGTACCTACATAGCTGTGCGCGAGAGAAATATTTTTTCTACTTTATTTCCTGCTAGCTTTTGCCCGCACCACCGCTTGCATTTATACAGATTTTTGCGGAAAAAGCTGAGCCCGAAATATATCTATACCAAAATTCATCAAAATCGGTTCAGCGATTTGGGCGTCAAGCGTGGAAAATAAACAATCTCACTTCTGTATTTATAATGTTAATAAGGAACTAAGGATTTCGTACTTGTTGACTCAAATACGTACGAAAACTTACATAGAAAATATTCCTGCCACTGCCTAAAACAACCGACCAAATATCAACGAGTTAATAAAAAAACATGAATGGGATGAGAGTGCTCGTGTTACGAGCGCATTAACAGATAGCGTTTTATAATTTGTAAGGATAGGTACGTTTATTATCTCCACGAACGCAACGATAAAGTCGCCACAAACAAACATCATGCAGGGCGTGGGACGATGGGAATATTCCCATTGCAAAATAAATTACCCATTTGATCGATTATTTATTTTTAATCAGAGCCAATCTAAAAATAAAAATAATATATCATTAGAGACTTCGAGGCTTCCTTTGATAGGTAGTTAGAAAATAAAATCGTTGGTAGACATGATCTTCGTATTTCTTCTTCGAATGGTTTCGATGTAAAAACTACCTAGTCCCTGTCACCTCTTGAGGATATTAGCTAAATTTTGGGACACACAAAATCAGTTATTCATCATCTGCCTAGCCATTTCCCAACTATGTTGAGATAGGCTTCAAGTCAAGAATTCAGCTGCATATCAGTATTTTACGTGAAGCTGCTGCCTATAAGTCCTTCACAAGTCATTAACTGGGTAACACTGTACTTCTTGGCAGGACTGGTGTCAGATTAGGCTAGCTTCTAACAAACCGTAACGACTGCCAGTGATCTACTAATGGCAGCCGCGATCAACGGCTTATAAACGTGCTTTCCAAGGCACGGAGTAGTCTCGGTATGTTAAAATGGTCACCCATCCACATATTAACCTCGGCAAGCGTTGCTTAACCTTGAAGATTGAATATTTTTCTATATTATGGCGGTATTAAGCTAATCATAAGGTTAGATTCTTCTGAATAAGCTTGATAATGTATTTCTTACTATAAAACTACACATTGAAATAATCTTGAAGCAGTTCGCTTACTATTTACACATAATATAAGGGGTAATCGAGCGATATTTACTTGTCGCGCGATAACAGCTACATACATGTTTTTCTACTAAGAAAATCAAATTGGTTATGAGCGCATGAAGTCTCGACATTGGTAACGATTTCGGTAATAATAATAACGTTGTCATTTTGTTATGCACGAATAATATCAATACGTTTAGCGGGCTGTCAAAATTCGAGACTGCCCAAAATATTGAATTTTATGTTTTCAGGGTTCATGTATGTGCCGGAGTTGCGGAACTATTCGAAAGAGATACCGCGGCTCCGGAACACAAAGGGCACAGAAGGAACATGGATGGGTTATAGTCAGTAGAAGTCTGACACTCCCTCCCGCTCCACCCAGAGCGGGAGAAGTCATTGGATGATTTCCCATGCCTAAAAAAAAGAAAGGGTTGATGTATGTAGTATGTTTGTGAGTTTCTTTATTCCACCATCTATACTAATATTATAAAGAGGTAAAATTTGTTTGTAAGTTTGTATGTAGGGGTAATCTCAGGAACTACTGGTCCGCTTTGATAAATTCTTTCAGTATTAGATAGCCCATGTACCGAGGAATGCTATAGGCTACATATCATCACGCTAAGACTAAAAGGAGCCGAACATTAATGGAAAATGTGACGCAGACGAAGTTGCGTGGGTCAGCTAGTAACTTATAAATGGCTAAACCGATTTCCATGTATGTGGTATCGTTAAAAGCGTTGCGTTATACCAGGTAACAAGGCTAGAAAAAATATAAATAAAAGGGGGAGCAATCAGAAACAAACTGTCTACAATCGTCTAGAGCTTGCTTTGTACATAACAAACAAAAATAGCTATATAACAGTAGTATAAAATATGTGTGTATTAATTAATTAATAAAAAATTGTTACGTTTCGTGGCACATTGTGCGTTACCAAAAAAATTGTTTTATCTCTAGAAGGTCATCATCTGCCTAGCCTTTCCCAACAATATTGGGGTCGGCTTCCAGTCAAACCGGATTCAGCTGAATACAAAATATTTACAACCCATTAACTGGGTAACACGGTACTCCTTGGCAAGACTGGTGTCAGATTTTCTGGCTTCAGACTATCCGTAACGACTGCCAATGATCTCCAAATGACAGCCGGGACCAACAGCTTAAAGTCCGAGGCACGGAGGAAACTCGGTATGTTAAGATGGTCACCCATCCACAGACCAACATCGGCAAAAAAAACACACACTTGTCATGTCTAAAAATGAAATAAAAAACAAGCATTCGCCCAAAAATTTTAAACGTAGGTAAATAGAACATTTCTGTAAAGGTCACTGCAATAAAAAAGTTGTTCTTAGGTTTTAAATTTTTGGGCGAATACTTGCTTTTCTTTTTTTTTATATGCAGCTAGTTGTGCCCGCGACTTCGTTCGCAAGGATGTCGAAAAAAAAAAAACAACGAAACAAAGAAGCTGATTATCAAGTAGATTCTTAATTTCGTCCAGCTCAAAAAGAAACAAACTTTCTTTGATTTTTTCTGAGACTTAGAGATTATACAACACTTATTCATTGAATTCGTTTTGATTTGAAATTAACCGAGACTCCGCCGTGTTGATCGGAAGCTGGTCCAAATATAGTGGGAAAAAGGCCAGAAATAGTCTTTGATTTGGCTACCTAGCCTTTTCATTGAATGGCGCCATTTAATCAACGGCCTAAATGACATTCAGCCAATGCGTCAAATAAAACATTCAATGAGCGGGCTGGCAGATGCTAAGGCCCCGTTTATGCATAGAATAGAGTAACGGTAACTGAACTGTGTGACGGATCACCTCCAGGCGATGTAGAATGCACAGCTTGCAGCATGAACTTTGTCATTTTTGCCATGCGATGAGAATCTTCAGCGGGTGCACGGCTTGCATTAAAACACATAACTTGTAGGTAGCACTTGAACAAATAATTACCTTCCTTCACAAATACTCGTCACATGCAACGTGGGTAAACCAAGTAAATCGATAACAGCGAGTCAATAAAACATCATAAGCGACACGAAATATTGCCTCGATCACTAAGTAATTATTAATTTATTTATGTACAACAGTGATACATGGGCGGACTTAATGCAACAAGGCAATCTCCACCAGTCAATCTTTGGGTTCTATTCTATTCTATTAGGAGTTTGTTTTCAGCACTTAGTCCTGATTTTGGACCATTGTGCGTGAGCCATGGCGGCCGTCACTCCAACCAGCCGACCTCCCTCCAGAAACAGATCAGTTTTCCCGGCGTGTTCAGGACATCTGTGAGCGAATTCGATGACCCTATTGTTTGCCTCCGTATTTCGGTAACGCCTTCGCACTCAGGGAGTACATGCCTACCGTTTCCTCCCCCTCCATGCATGCTCTGCATAGAGGGCTGTCCGTAATACCTATCGTGTGCAAGTGTTTATGCAATCTTTGGGCTAAATAGACTACGCTGAAGGTAGGTGTACCCACAAAAAATGGTAGTTCAATGCCAATGTCTCTTGAACATTGGCTCTACAATTTACATAACACATAAACACGCATTTTGTCTATGGGCGCAGGTGTCATGGCTTGATCCTGGTGTATACCTTTTCGAACTATGGTTGGGAGTGTACTTGTGCACTAATTCCTCCTGCTTATTGAACTGACTTCTTTGAGATTGACTATGTCCACCGTGACTTTAGTTTGGTTGGGAGGATTGACCGAAATTCGGTTGGGAGGATGTGTTGGCTTCGCCCACAGAAACAAAAGAAAGAAAGAAATGTTTTTATTTTACAAAAACTAACTATAAAAAAAATATATATGTTGACAGATAGAAAAATCCTAAACGCAGCAACACTGCAGTTTTCTGAGACCGAAAGTTGTCATGGCAAACAGCGATAGTTCAGCATATTTAAGTGAAATAATTTTAGTAAAAAAACAAGTATTTGATAGACTTTTATTTACTTAGTACAGTATATCCCTAATTAAGTGAGGAAGTTTTTTAAGTTATTACTGTTGAAAATTGTGTATTATTTTAGAAAATTTATGTTGGTTAGCCCAAAATGCATCAAATTCAGTAATTTTTTGAGAAAGGCAAAATGGTTCAAATGCCTACCGTAAGTAAAATAGCTGAAAGTAAAATGGCTCAAGCATCGACCTAGAATAAAATAATGATAGAGGAAATGAATTTGGCGCTAAGTCAACTTACAGTTATACGGCCATTATAATTCAGCAACGTCCATAAGATATTTTTGAGGTTGCTATGCTATTTTATGCAATTTTAGACAATTTCTTGCATATTTAAAAAAACCTTTTTGTGTAGAGGAATCATTCAATGTTCTATTACCTTGTTCCAAGGAACAAGGTATAGGTATATAGACATAGTTAATATAACTTAATGTTAAAAGGTTCAAGCGACACACATTTTTTAATGTAGTTGAATGCAAAATGGGCCAAACGACAAAACCACGACCATGGCGAAAAAGCCAAATGCCTTAATCGACACACATTATAAAAATACGAAAAATCAAAATAGCTTAAGTCATCGAGTCCTCAAATTTGTCTAATTTTGTGTCGTATAGATCATTGAGCTTAGAAATGAGGCCTGTTTTGCAGTGGGTGCTAAGCGCCAAAAAAGTAGTAAAAAAAAATCGAAACCTGACTCAAACGACGGAGAAAAATTTGCTGATTCCGAATATGTATATAACTCAATACCGCAAAAAATGTCGCTTAAACCAATTAACCTTTCATCCGTCGTATATTATCGAATTATCGAGAATTACGTTTAGCCATTGGTCCCGGCTGTCATTTTGACATATTTTTCAGTCGTTACGGAAGCCAGAAAATTTAACATCAGTCTTGCCATGACATATTCTGTATCGTGTTACCGAGTTTCTGGGTTGTGGAGGTCAGAAAGGCAATTGCTCCATGTAAAATACTGGTACTCAACATAGTTGGGATGGCTAGCCAAATGTATTAATTGAATCACCTGCCAGTTTTATCTACAATAGGTACTTTAGGTAGGTGACGTGTCCTATGTAGGTACCTCGTATGAGTTCTAAACAACGTATTTTCCCTTTGTTACTAACAGGTTTTTCCTGAAAAAGACCATTGCCTTTTACCCTCTTTTTCCCGCAGAGACATGCATTGGTTCTCATCGCTCTCTATAATCACGCATTTATTATTATAAGAGGCACATATTAAAGTCATACATTGCGTTCCCACCGCTAGCCTTGTACTTCAAGGCTGAAGTATATACGTCTATGTCTATATCACACAATACATAATTAAGTTTAAATACATACTTACGTAAATGACACAAAAAAACTAAAGATTATCTTCAACTAATGTTCGACTTGGCATCGTTATCTTTAAGAAGTCAATACCCTCGACACTTAGCATATTTATAGCTGAGGAATATAATAAGCTGATTACAGTTTTACTTTTGAATTAGGGCGGGAATCCACCGCGGTGCACGCTATCCACGGCCTTTTCGCGGAATTTTGGTCTACACACATCAAACAAAGTTCGTGATCACTAACATAAGCTGATATTTTTTTTAAATTTAATTTTATCAAGAAAAATTTGTTGTAGTGTGTTTTCTTTAAATAGAAAAACCCTGTATGGAAATAAAAAAATAGAACTATATTTTATTAACAAAGATTGAGTAATTAATCAGAATGTAATTGTAACAGGAATTTTATAGAAAGAGAAAGACTGTTAAACCAAACTTAAACAACAACTTATTAATAAAAGGTTTATATTAAATATAACTCCTCCCCTGGCTCGAACACATGCGAAGATCCTTCTGGGCATGCTGAGGATCAAGTTATCCAGCATTTCTTGGGGTAACCTGACCCACTCTTGAATAGCAGCTTCCTTGAGCTCTGGCACTGTCTGGGGACGTGGCTGACGGTTCCAAATAGCTCGCTTAAGAGGCGAGCTGGCAGGCCAGTCTAACCTTGTGATTTCGTATTCTTGGAGAGCAGCATTGACTCGTTGAGCTCGATGTGTAGACGTATGATCATCGACCAGTACAAATTGGTGCCCATGGTTTACTCGGAATGGTCTGACAATTCCATCAATAGCAACTGCTTTATACATGTCTACTGTCATGAAGCCTCGATACGGGATCAAAGGCGTTCTAGCTCAATCATAATACCACCCCAAAAGGACACCGACTTCCTGCCTTGCTGAACTTTTCCAGTGGCAGTTCTTTGCCTTTCACGGTCTCCTGGTCTTCTCCAGACAGGGACACGTCGGTTATCTGGATGAATACTGAATCACGATTCGTCAACGAAGAAACAGTTTTTCCAAATGTTTTCTTCTTCATCTTCTTCATTTTACGAAGCCTAGCCCACTGCCATCTCCGTCGTTGACGTTGCCGGGAATTCAGAGGTGCTCGCCAAGACCTCCGTGCTCGTAATCCAGTCTGGTGCTAGCACTGCTAGCAATTCCGAATGGTCTGAGTACTAACTTCAAGTCCAGTGGCGGCCCGAACTTCTGCTTTTATTTTAGCAGCGTTGATTGTTGGGTCACGAGCTGCCAGCAAACTTATTTCTATATTTTTAAAGAAAGAATCTAAAAAGAAGAATTCGTCGTGCTGTGCTGGTTCTGCTGCTTCGGCTGCTGAAAACCTCAAACGGCGGAAAAATAGTAGCCTTATTGGCAACTACATTTTTGAGCCGTTTGGGGTTGAAACTCTTGGACCGTGGGGTCCGAGTGCTCACGTCCTATTTAAAGAAATAGCAAAACGCTTAGTTGACGCTTCGCGTGACCCAAGACCTGGCTTTTACCTTGGACAGAGGATAAGCATTGCCATACAACGTGGCAATGCAGCCAGTCTTTTGGGCTCACTTCCAGTCGATAGCGATTGGGACGAATTTTTTGACGCCATATTTTTGTTAGGAGTTTTTTTAGGGTTCCGTAGCCAAATGGCAAGCACGGAACCCTTATAGATTCGTCATGTCTGTCTGTCTGTCCGTCCGTCCGTCCATATGTCACAGCCACTTTTCTCCGAAACTATGCTGTTGAAACTTGGTATGTAGATGTATTCTGTGAACCGAATTAAGACTTTCACACAAAAATAGAAAAAAAAAAAACAATAAATTTTGGGGGTCCCCATACTTAGAACTGAAACTCAAATATTTTTTTCATCAAACCCATACACATACGTGTGGGGTATCTATGGATAGGTCTTCAAAAATGCAATAGGGAATATGCACGCGATTTTTTTATTTACAAAATGAATTACTTATAAGCTCCAGTAAACACTCAAGAAAATATTTTTTATATATCTTCATCAGCGATTAAGTTATAACGCTTCAAAGATTACTATTAGAACGAGAAGTCCGACATGGAATTTGACGTCACGTTACGTGACGTCTATACAGCTGCCATAGAAAACAGCGTTTTCGCGAGAGGGACAGACATATTTGTTTAAACTAATGATATCTCGCTTGTTTTTCGAGAAATTTTGATTCTATTTCCACTGTTAGTAATGTATTTTTGTATATTTTTAGATAAACTGTTTAGATAATATTTTTTTTTTATGCATATTCCCTATTGAGGTTTCTAATATAATTTTTTTCTAAACTGAATAGTTTGCGCGAGAGACAGTTCCAAAGTGGTAAAATGTGTCCCCCCCCTGTAACTTCTAAAATAAGAGAATGATAAAACTAAAAAATATATATGATGTATATTACCGTGTAAACTACCAGCGAAAATTGGTTTGAACGAGATCTAGTAAGTATTTTTTTTTTAATTCGTCATAAATAGTAAATAGCAACTTTTGTTTATAAGTTTGTACGGAACCCTCGGTGTGCGAGTCCGACTCGCACTTGACCGGTTTTTTTCTATTTTAAGTGTATATAATTTGTTCTTTAAATGAACACTTGTAGTCGGGAAAAGAAGAAGAAATCAGAATATCCGTAACAAAAAACATTTCGAATTTTCAAAGTGATCGCAAACTTTTTTTGATGTGTTTATGATTCCACTGCAGTAGGTACACACTGCACTACACACCCAAGACTATGTACTAATGTAGCGTGGCCTACCCGGCAGACGGAGAGGCTACGCACGTTTTATGCATGGTTTTCACAAAGACATTCGTGTATAACGTGAACCGCGTGCACAGAGTATATGGCGAAGCCTCACGCACGTGCCTCTCCGAGTCTCCGTGCGTTGCTATGGGTTTCCGCCTTTCCGCCTTTATGTTTTGATTCGCGTAATCGATCGACTATAGGAAAAATCTTATAATAATATAGAATAATCTGATCTTAAGTACCTAAGTGTATGTGTAATTGTGTATCCAATTTCAATGTATTTGTCTCCGGAAAATGGCGAACGCCTTAAGATTGTAAAATATCGCGTGAAATTTGAAACTATTTTTTCTACATTAATATGACACGGATGTATTGGAAACTATTGAATTTGGATGAGATATGTACTATAAATACAAAATGTTTTTTTTTAAATATATCAAGAATTTTTTTATTACAATCTTACGAAGTCTGCAATTTTCCGGTGACATAATTATTCATTTTGGTTTTAAGTGCCTACACTAAGTTTTTTACAAAAGTTTTTTTCCACAGATTAATCATAAAATTGTGTCTGTAGACTATTTTATAACTTTTCCTGTAATTTGTGGTAAGAAAATAAATATGATATTATACTTATATACAATTACTTATATACCTAATACTTATATAAAAATTTTCCGTTACTGAGTGACTGACAGATAACGCACAGCCGAAACCACTGCTAGTCTATTCTGTAAATAACCATTTCGATATCGACTTCACCTGAGTGACTAAGCTTACAAAGTGAACTTTATTTCACACATCATAAGGTCTTATATTTATACGAATTTGAAACTCACCTCGGATTCCGCTGTCGAGACACGAAAATGTTGTTACAGAATAGCACTGCAGGTCGTAGGAGATTGAAATGGCATGTAGGTTCCTCGGGGTGTGTAGACAGGAATTCCCGTACGAAGTCGCGGACGAAAACTAGTTATATTAAAATACTAGCTTCTGCCAGCGGCTTCGCCCGCGTGATCCCTAGGGAACATGTTCCCGGGATTAAAAGTAGCTTATCTTCTATTCCAGACTATAATCTATCTTTATTCTAAATTTCATTAAGATCCGTTAAGCCGTTCTGGCGTGATTGAGTAACAAACAACCAAACTTTCACATTTTCATTTTTTTTTTTCATTTTTTCTATTGATTGTAGCGTGATGAAAAGTATACTATAACCTGCTCAGGAGTATGAAAAATAATTATACCAAGTTTCGTCAAAATCCGTCGAGTAGTTTTTGTTTCTATAACGGTTATACAGACAGACAGACAGACAGACAAAAATTGTACTGATTGCATTTTTGGCATCAGTATCGATCCCTAATCACCCCCTGATAGTTATTTTGGAAATATATTTCATGTACAGAATTGATCTCTCTACAGATTTATTATAAGTATAGATATAGATTGATTGTAGCGTGATGAAAAGTATACTATAACCTGCTCAGGAGTATGAAAAATAATTATACCAAGTTTCGTCAAAATCCGTCGAGTAGTTTTTGTTTCTATAACGGTTATACAGACAGACAGACAGACAGACAAAAATTGTACTGATTGCATTTTTGGCATCAGTATCGATCCCTAATCACCCCCTGATAGTTATTTTGGAAATATATTTCATGTACAGAATTGACCTCTCTACAGATTTATTATAAGTAGGTATAGATAGATAGTGAAGACGGCCTTTAAAATAAATCTTATCTACTCAGATGACAATGATGGTCAAGCATTTCGTGCTATAAAATGTATTAGAATAAGAAATGAGGAGATTTTTCCCTGGATATAGTCCCTGTATTTTGTTTGTATACTGCAGACTGCTGTAGTTCCCTGTCCTAACGTATGACTTGTTTTGTAGGTAGGTTCTGTATGTATAATATGAGGACAGTGAACCTATTTAGCTGCCCGTTGATCTTTACTGCTACTATAGATAAGATAGAACAAACGTTTGTTAATTATCAATGTTACAATATGTTATTTCGACGCAGATATTTTAACCGTTCCTAAATTATATGAAATATATTATTTAAAATATTGATAAATTATAGCTGTAAGTTTAAACTCGCACTTTGATCTAAATAAATCAAAATATACAGAATGAGGGGTAACGACCTGCCATAGATATTACCCCCTATATTATTTGCGTACTAGCTGACCCGCGCAACTTCGTCTGCGTCACATTATTCATTATTGCTCCGCTCCTATTGGTCGTAGCAAAATGGTTTAAATCAGTTACCTAGCCTTCTTCGGTAAATGGGCTATCCAACACTAAAAGATTTTTTCAATTCGAACCAGTAGCTCCTGAGAATACTTATCGCGTTTAACCAAACGTGTGACGTGTGAGCTTCTAAATTCGAACTGACGAGTACATTTTGATAGTTCAGTTTTAAGTTGTTATAAAATGTTAAAACAAATTATAATTCGTTCGATAGTCGTTTTTGTTGATTTTGATTCAAGGTAGGTATTTGGCTGCGGAAGATGTTAAATAATATGTAACGATAAATAAACGTTCACTTTTAATTTGTCACGTAGGTATTAAAAGTTTCATAAATAACTCATCAATGTTATTTTCATGCTTTCTTGCATTTTATTTTACTCAATAGATACTTACTAAAAAATTCAATATCTTTTGATTTTGTGGATCGATTTTGATCAAACCTACCTACCTTGAATCAAAAATCAACAAAAACGACTATCGAACGAATTATAATTTGTTTTAACATTTTATAACAACGTAAAACTGAACTATCAAAATATACTCGTCAGTTCGAATTTAAAAGGTCACACGTTACGATAAATGATAAGATAATAACATGTTCACTTTACTTTTGCTACATATTAAGTTTAATTAAAAGTTAACTCAAAAATACATTGCTTTGATTCTTCACAAATAGTTCACACACTAAAACTTTTCTCAACAGATGGTATTGCAAGTAGGTATTTGAAGTCACAATGAAAACAACAAACAACCTCTTTTAGCGCTCGATTTATAACTGCAACTTTTCTCAATAGATGGCATTGCAGGTATCTGGAGTCTCTATGAAAACTACCTATTTTAGCGCTCGATGAAGTTTCTTCATAAACTTTAAAATTCGACATATTTTGATGAAATAAACACTAAATTTATGTTACTCCGGTTATCACTTAATATTTTAAAGTACCTACATTTTGAATCCAATCCGTGGTTTATGCGTGATGCTCCTCCAAACGCACAGACAAATTGAAAAGAATTTCAAAAACTGCTTTTTTGTGTTCTATGTCATTTTTCTGACATTTCTATGTATTTTTTATGCGAAAATATTCAATGTACAGACACGGCAACTCTACGATTTTATTATATGTATAGAATAGATATAGATAAGTAGTAAGGCGTGGTAAGTGATCTTGATGAATCTATTACATAACAAAATATTGTTTCAGATATTAATATTTTGGGTGACAGACAACTTCCTCATGTATCATCCGCGAGGAGTGAGCTCAAAATTAAAGACCAAGGTAATTTAGACCATAATTTCTTACCTATAAGGATATTTTTTGATTTGATTAAAAAAGCTATCGAGCCAACCAACACATACATCAAGGCGGCTTTAGTCATTGGCAGATATACGTTGTCTTATCAGAATGTGTAAACAGCCTCTGTGTTATTCAGAAATTTACACATACATGACCAATAATTCAATAGGTACAGACGCCAGCACATCAAGCTAAATTAACAAACTTTATCGCCATAGCACAAGGTTAAAATATGATTTCATATTGACCGCAAATAAACTCTTTTTCTTTCTTTCGATTGTAAAATTTGGATAGCTCGATGTGCTGGCGCGCTACTTTTCTCGTGTGCTCTGATATTGTTATTCTTTAATCTTTTCAAACCATCCCACAGGTGAGATATCAGTCCATCAAGAAAGAGAAGTCAGGTTCTGAAGAAGAGAGGGACTCTGCGGATGAACGTCTTCTAGGAGCAAGCGTATGACCCTACAGGAAGCCCAGTGTATTTCGGGCTTAAATTATAATCTCCTAGAGTAGTACTAGCCTACCTAGTTTATTAGACAACTGTTTGTTGTGACTACTCAGTTTTAACGGTACTGTGATATCAGGGATGTAGCTAACTATTTGTATATAAACTCGGTGAACTAATAATTAGTAATAAATAATATTTTCCAACCGACCTCTTGAAGTTAACGCAAATCTAACAGCCTAAATTTAACTGTTTAAATCAGATAGAAACATTTCCCGCCAGCACTAGGAAAGATATGCAACCTTATGCATTACAGTACCACAGATAATATAATACTAGAACAGGACTCAAAAGGGCAGTTTAAGTGAAGGAGGAATGCATTTCATCCAGTTGTTTAATTTTCTTGGTCGGTTAGTAATAGTACCTACTGATCCACTACTGACTTGCCATACCGAGGTCAGTCATGTCGAGTGAATCATGACTCTCCCGTCAGCCAGTCGCTCAGTAGTCCACTTTCGATTATGAAAACTTGAAAACCAATTAACGACCTACTTGACTTCGGTCAAAATCAATTGTTAATCGATTCATTTTACTCGAATTATAATTGATACATGTAAAATTTTAAGTTTTGTATATTTGGCTGTGTAAACTAAAACTATGTATATTAGGGGTATGGCAAGTTGTTTAGTACTGTGCGTTACAAATGGAATGAAGTTTCACCATGTCGTAACGGACTAGCTGCTACAGTAACTTCAGCTCTTAAAATATAGAAAATCTCGTACATATCCATCTAAAATTAGTGTGTTACGGGCGAAGTCATTCCTAATTTTGACCGGTGGGTGGTTAGTTAAACATGGTGTAAAATATAATTATTGTGTAACATGGCACCTATTATAAAAAATACATATTATGACATTTCATAAATATATTATTAATATAAAATTATTGTAAAAAGACTTTATATTGATATTTTTGCTTTTTTTGAGGGCAAGACTTGGTACTTTTGAGGATTTTGCTGGCATAGTATATTTGCTATGTATAGAGTGGCCATAATTTTAATAGATTGTTTTTGTTGTATTAAAATGAGGTATTTGTACCCTGTGAGATATTTTTGAATATCTATTTGAGGTTGGGTAACTAAAAAAAGTTCCAGAATTACATGTGTATGGAATTGAGATGTCGCTTCTAATTGAACGCTACGCGCTAAAATGAAAATATAATTACTATGTACAAATATGCCATTTTGCTTTAAATAAATTTTATATTAAACAAAAAATATTTTTATATGTTTTACTTTTGAAAAATATGATAATTTTAATGTTCCTACACGGTATAGTACTTAGATCCTCATAGCAGTGCCATGTATTTTGATTTATAATTATATATTATGTACACCAAGATCGAATAAAGACTGATCAAGTCGTGGGAATCATATCTTCCTATAAAATTCCATTTGAATTCCACTTGTTTAGGGTAGCTTTACACTTGTTTAATATTACATCTACATTACGTTACACTTCATGGCATATACGTGAGGCGTCCAGCACGTGCACCGATTGGATTAAAACAAATAATGTGGTTGATACCATTTCCAAGGAATAGTTTCATTGCCAATCAGAGCACATTTCTTCGATCAAGTACCTATTGGTTCGAAGGCTCAAATTAAAACACCAAGCTCCTTGCAGGGTATATGTTATATATGCTGTATTTTTATATCTATCTGAATTGTTAAATTATTTCACTACTAACTGAACTGGTCTCATACATCAATATTACTCATTGAATCAAAATCTTTAATATAAGTCACATTGTTAAAATTCATAAAATCATAATCATCTATCTGACTTTGATCTGATTTGAATCAACAAAAATGATAATTATTACTTTACCAAATAATATGTACCACTATTTTTATGCAAGCAAAACTCATCTATGATTGTGATGTAATGTAAATATTGATAATAAGGACAAGTTTTATAAAAACTGATGTATATATCGACCCATTGTAACCTTACAACATATTTGTGCATCTGTTCATTGTTTGTGCGAGTGCGAATATAATTCACCTACGTGTTCATTTTAGTTTTATTTTTAAATGCTTACATATAAACAAACTATTTTTTCCTGGCAACATATTTTTTTATCTAGTTGTCAATCATAGATAGACGCATGCATGCATGCAAAGGGTTCCAAACAAATCTCATCAAGAAGAAAAGTGTTATTTTCACACTGTAGACTTATAGGTTTTTCCTAAATCTACCGGTAAATAACTATTATCTATTTTCTTTTTACAAAATTTTACGTTCTGCACTTTCGGGACTTTTTTTCATCCAATTACTTGAATTACATCAAAACTGTAGGGATAATTTAAAATTATGAAAAAAATAAAAGCCTTTTAGAGTTTTAGTTTAGCCTTATTGAGAGGGTTAGTTAAAATTTATGTATTAAATTTACGTAACATGTCCATGTTTGGGTCACAGAAGTTCATAACAGAATCGGTTCTGTGGCTTCGGTGAAAATAAGTGGTGACAGGCAAACAGACACCCGAGTGATTAGGTATATGGATTCCGTTTTTATGGATGTTCGGATCCCTGAAAACAGAAATTAGGAATACATCAGGGTTGAACGGGTGGGACGAACATGGGGAAAACATTATAAAAACTCTTCTAGACCAAACAAAGCCTGCTGAGTCGTCATGTGAATCACGAACCTTCAGTACGATCTACATGGGAAATTATCATTTAACCGAAAGTATCCACTGCAGGACATAGATCTCTGCCAGGCTATCGTCACAACGACCGGTCTGTCCAACAGAGTTCCGGAGACCTTCACCTAGACCTACCTGGTTAGTGGTGCGACTTCCGGTAGGTATGTTTAAATTTACACGATACCGCCACTCCAGAAACAGCTATTCTTTGATTTAGGCCTTATATTTTAGTATCACTTAGCTATAATAATAATAGCCACAGGTGCCTAACGAGCTGTATGCCGACAGAACGAGAAAAGGTTTCTTGCAAACATTTAGAAGGTTCGGATTCCGAATCGCCTTGAACCACTGTGTAGATAAAGCTTTATAGTATGCCTGGCCTGTACAATCCCGGCTATCCCCTATTTTCTTTCGTTTTGTTGTTTATTATCGGCATATAAACAAAACGGTTACTATGGAATTATTGAGTTCCGTATTCAAATGTGACATCAATACACTGCGTGGAGTCAATGGCCAATTTTTATGTCAAAATGGCTTTTCTTGCGATGCTTTTATTTGTTAAAAACAATATTTTGTTATAAATAATTGTTTTATTATTTAAGAAACTGTCAAAATGGACGAGAGCGATTTAAGGAAGCTGTTGACTACGAAAAATGGGTGTCGTGTGCCCTTGATGCGGCCCGTACCCGATGTACACCAGATGGACAAACTACCTTTTGTACCGCTACCGCCTTATAATAGAATCAAGGTAAATAAAGCTATTGCTTTTATTGCACTACTTCATGTCTAATAGCTATTCTTTTTTCGTGTCGCTTGCACGACAGTATCTACATAAATTTTGGCGGCATCATAGCTACATGATTTTCCTTTGAGTTTACCTTATATGTTTTGGTAGGTACCTACGTACAACCTAGTTACGAGTTTTTATTATAAGTAAAGTAAAAGTTATGTAGAATATAAAATATCCATTTAGGTAACCGGTAATTTACGAGATTTAATAGGACAATATCGACGCCGCTTGACATTCAAAGTCAAAATAATGATAAGTTGTGAGTTCGATTCCCTGGCGTACTGTAGTTGAAGTATCTTAGTGTGCTGCATCGCTATATTTATTGAATAAAATATATTTAGTAGTTTTAATGTTATGCACATCGATAGATTTGGAAAGTATCAAAATGATGAGTAAATGATGTTATGTTGCATCAATGACAAATACTTCTTCAAACATACAAGTTTTACTCCTATTAGTAGCAATAAAATATTCAAGAGCATTTAATTTTTTCAGGATAAACAACAAAGCTTCCGCAGGATACTCGAGGAGAAAGCTACCGAGAGGAAAGTGGAGATAGCTCGCCCGCCGCCGCAGCGCAGGGAACGAGACAGGTTAGAGCTATCACAGTCACGACACATCGCAGTGCTACGAGAATGCGCGCAAAAAATACAACCCCCGCCCATGTCCAAGGACTGGGAGCGAAAAATTTGCAACTTAGTCCCCGCCAAACTACGAAACATGTTTCCAATTTTAATGGAAGAATTGATCCAAGAGAGCAAACTCGAATGGAACAAAAATCTCCACGACCTCGCGGTTAAGACCATCATCAGAGATGAACCCGGAGTTTCCAGGATTAGGTATCAAGAACCTTACTTCAAATATAAAGGCGTCACAGAAAATTATGGAAAAATGCTCAATTACCGTAAAAAACTTGTTGATGGTGCACTTATATTACATCCTTTTATAAGACTAGTGTTAGAGTCTGCCGAAAAAATGTTTCCTGAATTTATCATTGACTTAGCGAAGTATAGGGCACAGGGTGCTTTAAAACTTAGTGAATTTCTTACAAAAGTTTTGGAGGAAATCAAACGCGCTGAATACCTCGTGTCTAGCACATGGTATGGGGTCCTTATTAATTGGCTCAAAAATCCGAGATGTCTCCGAGGAATGCAACGTAAGAAAATACCTGAATTTGTGAGATGTGCGACTAAAATGATAGCAATGCAGATTCAAGAGCTTATGCGAAGGTCTGTTGACGCCATTATAGAGGGTCTTAAAGATCCCGAAAAGGTCCTTATTCTGAGTTTAGATCTAGATTTTGACGGAGAATTTATCTACGATCCTACTTTAGACTATGTCTGTGAAGTTTTTCACAACATCGCAGACGCAATATGCAATATATCGCAAAGGCTTATGCCTATAGAACAGTATCTTAGAATACCATATGATTTTGACGTTTTACCCGTGTATTACAACGAATGGCTACACGATGATGGCCATAAAAGACTACAAAATCAATTAGATCTAGTATTCGAACCATTACTAAAGTATTTAGAAAAGTTACGGCTAGATTATAGTATGTTGTACGGTTCTCCAGCGAAGCAAGCCTTACTCAAATTTATCGAAGCAGAAGAAGAGTTTGAAGTGTGTCGGGATAAGATTAAATATTTCCAAGAAATAGATTCCGAAATAACTGCTGTTGTTGAAAATGAATATTTTAATTGTGCAACTGTTCGTCAACTAAGAATGGTGGATGGTTTGAAGCGGAAAGCTATGGAATTTGTTAACGACTTAATAGGAGGTATTATCTGCGCTCATCTAAAAGAAAATGATAGCATTTGTGCTGCATTTGAAGATATCAAAGCTAAAGCTCTTAAAGATCCAGAAAACGCAGGAGAGTTAATAGAACAAGGAATTTATATTTTACACGCGAAAACAGTTTTAGTTGAAGCGTTAAAGGAAAGAATTTTATCACAAATTAATATTATATCCAATCTTCTCGAAATGACTTCACTAACTGAAGAACACGTAGCATCTAATACACGAACCGTCAACTGGCTCAAAGACATTAAGCCTATATTTGAAAGAAACGCTGCATCATACGAATCCCACAAAGCAGAAATGGAAGATAACCTACTTTCTAAAATAGCGTTCCTGAACAAAGAAGTTCTTGAAATGATACCTTATTTAGAACTTCTAGACAACATGGACGACGTTAACCACACACTTGAATACCTTGAATACTTGAGAAAACTTGTGCACCGATTGGACGATTGTGATAAACTTGTTGCTTGGATTAATATCGAAGAAACAACATTTAAATTTCCAAATACGAGCTATCCAGACTTGGAAGAATTAAAAGATTACGTTAAACCTTTTCACAGTCTTGTATTCTTAGCTCATAAATGGAAACGGAGTTATTATACTTGGATGGATGGACCTTTTGAATATTTGGATCACAATCAAATAGAATTTGATCATGATTTTTATTATAAAGAGTTCCTTAAGATCTCGAAAAATTATAGAAATAAGATAAAGCAACAGATTGCTGAAGGCACAGAAAAACGTTTCCAAGGACTGGTAGACGACCCTGATGTCAATAATCTTCCGGCTCCTATGAAGTTGTGCGCTCAAGCTATTGCCGAGTTAAAAGAGTGGCGACCCAACGTACAGATGGCCCATATAATGTGTAATCCTGCATTAGTGCAAAGGCATTGGGATGAAATGACTCTGATTGCTGGTTTTGATTTGACTCCTACAGCGGGTACTACGTTGCGTAAGATCATCAACTTCAATCTCTGGGATGACATTGATCAGTACGAAATTATAAGTGTAGCTGCGACAAAAGAACTCGCTTTGATTACAAATCTCAACAAAATGATGGCCGAATGGACAGACATATGTTTTAAAACGAATCCATATAAAGACACCGGAATAAATATACTCACGGCACTTGACGATATTCAATGTGTTTTGGACGATCATATTGTAAAAACTGTTGGTATGAGAGGTTCTGCATTTGTTAAGCCTTTTGAAAGTCAAGTAAAAGCATGGTATGAAAAAATTTTGAGGACTAATCTAACCATCGACGAATGGGGAAAAGTACAAAGTCAGTGGTTGTATTTACTACCAATTTTTTCTTCTAAGGACATAGTTGCTCAAATGCCTGAAGAAGGAGTAATGTTTGTTGAAGTAAATAATACATACCGCAGGTATATGGGTTGCGTGGAAAAAGACCCTCATGCGCTTGAACTCGCAGGTGGTGCCGGTGTGTTAGAAGCGTTCAAAATTTGCACAGGATTACTAGATAAAATTAACGATGGCGTAAATAATTACCTAGAAAAGAAACGATTATTTTTCCCAAGGTTCTTCTTCTTATCTAATGACGAGATGTTGGAAATTTTATCCGAAACAAAGAATCCTCTTAAAGTGCAACCTCATTTAAAGAAATGTTTTGAAGGAATAAATAAACTGGTATTCGATGAAGAATTTAATATATCTGCAATGATATCTCAGGAAGGTGAACAAATAGAATTACTTGAAACGATTAGTGTTCAAGCTGCAAGGGGGTCTGTGGAAAAGTGGTTGGTTCAAGTCGAGGATCAAATGCTGAAAGCCGTTAGATCAGAGACCGAATTATCTTATTATGACTATCCAAACATAAGCCGTGTTGAATGGATACTTTCGTGGGAAGGTATGGTAGTTCTAGCTATATCTCAAATTTATTGGGCTAACGATGTACACGAAGCTCTGCAAACACATAAATTAAGCGAAATGGAAGCGTTTCATCGTTCGTTGACTAAACAACTGAACGAAACTGTTGCCGTTATTCGACGTACTGATTTAAGTAAACTACAAACTGTTACAATAAAAGCCCTCATTGTTATCGATGTGCACGCCAAAGATGTAATATTTGATTTAATAGGTAAAAATGTTACTGAAGAAACAGATTTTCAGTGGTTAGCTCAACTTCGTTACTATTGGGAAGAGGAGAGGGTTCTTGTGAAAATTATAAATGCCGTAGTAAATTATGCATATGAATACTTAGGCAATTCCGATAGATTAGTAATAACACCTTTGACTGATCGATGTTACCGAACTCTTATAGGAGCTTACTACCTTCATTTAAATGGAGCTCCGGAGGGACCCGCGGGAACAGGTAAAACAGAAACAACAAAAGACTTGGCCAAAGCATTAGCTGTTCAGTGCGTTGTATTCAACTGTTCTGACGGATTAGATTACAAAGCAATGGGTAAGTTTTTTAAAGGGTTGGCTTCGTGTGGTGCCTGGGCGTGTTTCGATGAGTTTAATAGAATAGATGTTGAAGTTCTCTCCGTAATTGCTCAACAAATATTATGCATAGTTCAGGCCATTAGACAAAATCTTGAAACCTTTGTTTTTGAAGGCACAACGTTAAATCTAAATCCTGCTTGTTATGTTTGCATTACCATGAATCCGGGCTATGCGGGACGGTCTGAGCTACCTGACAATCTGAAAGTACTATTTAGAACAGTTGCAATGATGGTACCGGATTATGCAATGATTGGTGAAATTTCTTTGTATTCTTTTGGCTTTGTTGACGCTAGAAGTTTATCAGTAAAAATCGTTACAACATATCGATTGTGTTCTGAACAGTTATCTTCGCAAAATCACTACGATTACGGAATGCGAGCTGTGAAAACTGTTTTGTCTGCAGCAGGTAATTTAAAAAGAGCTTTCCCTAATGAAAGTGAGAGTATTCTACTCCTTCGGTCTATCACAGACGTCAACTTACCCAAGTTCTTGTCTTGTGATGTACCTTTGTTTGAAGGTATAATATCGGATTTATTTCCCGGAATTACACTGCCAAAACCGGATTATGCCAACTTCTTGGATGCATGTCACGTTACATGTGAACGTAACAATCTTCAACCAATGGATTGTTTCCTTCTTAAAGTTATACAAATATATGAAATGATGATCGTACGGCATGGATTTATGATAGTAGGTGATCCCTTTTCTGGCAAATCGATGACATTGAAGATATTATCAGAATCGTTAACATTAATGGAAGAGAGGGGTCAACCTGGCGGGTGTGCGTGCACGTACAAAGTGTTAAACCCTAAAGCTGTCACCATGGGCCAGCTTTACGGTGCGTTTGATCCCATTTCTTATGAGTGGACTGATGGTATTGTTGCTACTATGTTTAGAAATTTTGCGTCAGACGATTCCCATATCAAGAAATGGATCGTTTTCGACGGCCCTGTCGATGCAGTCTGGATCGAAAATATGAATACCGTATTAGATGATAATAAAAAGCTTTGTTTAACATCGGGTGAAGTGATGGCTATGACTAGCGTTATGTCTATGATATTTGAAGTTATGGACTTAGCTCAGGCCTCTCCTGCTACTGTATCTAGATGTGGAATGATATACATGGAGTCAGTTTCTATGGGATTCAGGCCCTTTTACAAGTCCTGGGTAAACACCCTAAATCCAGTATGGTATGAAGATAATGAGGAATACATTTATACTATGTGCGACTGGCTATTTGATCCATTGATTTATTTCGTTAAAAAGAAATGCATTCAATTAGTAACAGGTGGAGACGTCAATTTAGTGGTAAGTACGCTCCGACTTGTGGAAATGTATATGGATGATGCAGTAGAAGGTGAAGAAGACACAAAGTATACTAAAACTTGGTTTACCGCTGCGTTGATGAGTGCTTTAATTTGGGGCGTTGGTGGAATACTTAATACTGATTCTCGTGAAAGATACGATGCTGTAGTAAGAGAGTACTTTAGGGGTGAAAGGGGTTTACCACCTTCGGTAGATCGCATCGATGTATCTGTTCCCGTAGAAGGAATGCTTGTTGATCATTACTATATGTTTAAAGGCAAAGGTTGCTGGAAACCGTGGATAGATTATGTGAAAGCAGTCACTACGAAAGAACAAATTAATTTACTTCAAACTGTTATTCCAACTTTAGAAACTGAAAAATACTATGCTTTGTTACATTTGCACACTCATTTCAAACAGCCTTTGCTCTTTATTGGACCTACGGGTACCGGGAAAAGCTTTATCATCCAAAACTTTTTGATGAACCGCATTTCGATGGATCTTTATACTCCGGGGTTCATAACTTTTACTACTACAACTTCTGCCAATCAAACGCAAGACCTAGTTATTTCTAAATTAAACAAGAGAAGAAAAAATAATTACGGTCCAACAAAAGGAAAACTAGCTATTATATTTATTGATGATATGAACATGCCTGCAAAAGAACAATATGGAGCTCAACCAGCAATAGAATTACTGAGATTATTTTTCGATCAGAGACATTGGTATGATCTTAAAACAACTGATAAATTATACATACATGACACCTTCTTCTACGCAGCGATTGGGCCGGTTGGTGGTAGTCGACAACTTATTTACCCAAGAATGCTAAGACATTTTAATATTTATTCGATTAATGAGTTTTCAAAAGAAAGTATGAGTAAGATATTTACTAGTTTGTTACAGTTGGGTTGGCGAAGAAATGGACACAGTCAAGACACACAGCCGGTTATAATGAACATTATAGCTGCTACTATGGACGTATATGATAATGCTACGGAAGGATTAAGACCAACGCCTGCTAAATCACATTATACCTTTAACTTGAGAGACTTTTCTAGAGTTATTCAAGGATGTGCATTGTTAAGAAAAGAATCTGTTGATAACAAGAAAACATTTGTAAGGGTTTGGGTTCACGAAATTTTACGCGTATTTTATGATCGACTTGTTGATGACGAAGATCGTTCTTGGTTTTTCGAAGGTTTAAAAAAAACCACCAGAGATTTCATGAAAGACACGTTTGAAAATGCCTTGGATAATTATCAAGATGATAGAGGTGAGGTTACTCGCGAAACTATTAAAGCCATGATGTTTGGTTCTTACCTAGACACAGACAGTCTAGAAGGTGAACGACGATATGAAGAAATGCCGTCAAAAGAAGCTGTACTTAACGTAGCGCTCTCAATGCTAGCGGAATACAATGCATTGCATAAAGCAAAAATGACTATCGTACTCTTTGACTATGCTCTGGAACATTTATCAAAGATTTGTAGGCTTTTATGCATGCCTTCAGGAAATGCTTTATTAGTCGGTGTCGGCGGTTCTGGACGGCAATCTCTTACGCGTTTAGCCAGTACTATATTGGGTCAGCAAGTATTCCAGCCAGAGATTACAAAAGCGTACAGCGTTAAAGATTGGCACGACGACGTAAAATTAGTTCTTCGTGAATCAGGTGGCTTGAATAAAGACACAACTTTCTTGTTTACTGAAGGTCAAATAAAAGAAGAAGTATTTATACAGAATTTAGATAGTTTACTTAACTCTGGTGAAGTACCTAATTTGTATGGGTTAGACGAACAACAAGAAATTCTTGAATTGACACGTTTAGCAGCACAGGGCGGTAACAGAAATCTTGACATCAGTCCGTTACAGATACTGTCTTTCTTTGTCGGGCGCTGCAAAGCCAAGTTACACATTGTATTGTGTTTCAGCCCGATAGGAAGTGCTTTTAGAACAAGACTTCGACTTTATCCATCTTTGGTTAATTGTTGTACTATTGACTGGTACGACAGCTGGCCCGAGGACGCTTTAGAAAGGGTTGCACATTATTATATGGTTAAAGTTAATGTACCCGACAAAGTTAAAGCATCTGCTGTAGTAGCTTGCAAAAAATTCCATGTAGACGCTCGAGTCATATCAACTGAATTCTTCAACACACTAGGGAGGAAAACCTATATTACATCAGCGTCTTATTTAGATTTAATTAAATCTTTTACCTCGTTGACTAACAAAAAGCAAAGAGAATTAAGATCAGCCAAACTTAGATATACCAATGGTTTGGATAAACTAGGTCAAGCAGCAGATGCAGTAGCAATAATGCAACGTGATTTAAACGCCTTAAAGCCTCAGCTTATGGTTATGGCTGCGAAGTCAGCTAAGATGATGCAAGAAATAGAAGTAGAAACTGCAACCGCTGATAAAGCCGCCGCTCAAGTAAGAGAGGATCAAAAAGTTGCAAATGTTCAAGCGGCAGCTGCACAAGAACTGAAAAAAGATTGTGAAGCTGATTTAGCCCTCGCGTTACCAATTTTAGAAGACGCTATTGCAGCATTAAATACTTTAAAACCAGCTGACATAACTATTGTAAAATCTATGAAGAATCCCCCGTTTACTGTAAAGCTAGTCATGGCAGCAGTATGTGTGATAAAAGGTATTCAACCTGATAAAATTCCAGATCCAGACAACCCTGGTAAAAAAATATTAGATTACTGGGGCCCTAGTAAAAGAATATTAGGGGATATGAGTTTCTTAGAGTCACTAAAAAACTTTGATAAGGATAATATCCCTGTTCCTGTAATGCAAAAAATCCGAAAAGAATATCTTTGCCATAAAGACTTTAAGCCTCATATTATTGCAAAAGCATCGACAGCCGCTGAAGGTTTATGCAAATGGATTATTGCCATGGATATGTACGATGCTGTAGCTAAGGTTGTAGGTCCTAAAAAAGCAAAATTAGAAGCTGCTGAAAGAGAATTTGCACAAACAATGGCTATTTTAGAAGAAAAAAAAGCATTAGTAGCCAGATTAGAAGCCAAATTGGCAGAATTGAACGAAGCATTAGAAGAAGCTAACATTAAAAAAAAAGCATTGGAAGACGAAGTACAGTTGTGTATTGACAAATTGGCTAGGGCTGAGAAACTAATCGGTGGCTTAGGTGGGGAAAGAGTTCGTTGGACACAAGCCGCTGAAAATTTACAGACGTTATTTGATCATTTAGCTGGCGACATCCTTGTGTCATGTGCTATCATGGCTTATTTAGCACCTTATACGTTACCTATCAGAACGAGAATGGTTGACCAGTGGCGTGACCTAGTCATAAAGTTACAAATGCCACATTCCGAACAGTTCGTATTCAAAGATGTACTAGGCACCGATATCAAGATCCAAAATTGGTGTATAGCTGGACTACCCAGAGATTCATTTTCCGTCGATAATGGTGTTATTCAAGATAATTCCATGAGATGGTCTTTGATGATTGATCCGCAAGGTCAAGCAAATAAATGGATTAAGACGATGGAAAAATCGAACGATTTGCAATTACTCAAATTCACCGATGGCAATTACATGAAAGTTATGGAAACTTGTTTGGAATACGGGAAACCTGCCCTCATAGAGTGCATTATGGAAGAGTTAGATGCGCCATTAGACCCAGTTCTTTTAAAAAATACATATATGCAAGGAGGTAAAGAATTTATCGCCCTTGGAGATAATGTAATAGAATATCATCCAAACTTCAGACTTTACATGACTACGAAATTGAGAAATCCGCATTATTTGCCCGAAGTTTTCAATAAAGTAACGTTAATTAACTTTGCTCTTACAAAAGATGGATTAGAAGATCAGTTGTTAGGTATCGTAGTGGCAAAAGAAAGACCAGATTTGCAAGAGAAAAGAGAAAAATTAATCGTCCAAAGTGCCAATAACCGTGCTGCATTAAAACAAGTAGAAGATGATATCTTACGTACTTTACAAGAAACAAAAGGGGATATATTGGAAGATGAAACAGCTGTTGAAGTTCTGGACTCTTCAAAAACTTTAGCTGTCGATATTATGAAAAAGCAAGAAGCTAGTGTGGAGACCGAGATTATAATAGAAAAATTCCGTCTTGGTTATAGACCAATCGCTTCACACTCTGCTGTATTATATTATTGCGTCACGGAATTGCCTAACGTTGATCCTATGTATCAATATTCCTTAATTTGGTTTATCAATCTTTACATCATTTCAATTGAAAATGCTAATAAATCCAAAGATTTAGACAAGAGACTAAAGTTTTTAAAAGATACTTTTACTTACAATTTATACAGTAACGTATGTAGATCGCTTTTTGACAAAGATAAGTTGATGTTTTCTTACGTTATGTGCTCTAAAATGATGCTTTCTACAGGGGATTTGATCTTGGATGAACATGTTTTCCTTATAACTGGAGGCATAGCTATTGAAAATCACTTAAAAAAACCGGTTGAATGGTTACCGGATAAAAGCTGGGACGAAATATGTAGACTAAGTGACTTAGAGAATTATGCTAAGTTTCATGAAGATTTTGAAAGGGACATAACTGCATGGCAAGAAGTTTATGATGATATGGAACCACACAATAAAACCCTGCCTGGAAAGTGGGACACGAAATTGAGTGAATTTCAAAAACTATTGGTTGTAAGGGTTTTAAGACCTGACAAATTGACAACCGCAATATCAGATTTCGTGGAAAAACAAATGGGGCGTAAATACATAACGCCACCGCCGTTTGATATAGGTAAATCCTTTGGAGATTCAAACTGTCTGGCACCTTTAGTATTCATATTGTCTCCAGGCTCGGATCCAATGGGAGCATTGATAAAATATTGTGAACGAATGGGATATTCTCATAGATTCAACTCTATATCATTAGGACAAGGACAAGGACCGATTGCGCGAGCAATGATTGAAAGAGCCCAACTTGAAGGCGGCTGGGTATGTTTACAAAATTGTCACTTGGCAGTTTCGTGGCTTCCAACTCTTGAAAAAATTATAGAAGGTTTCGATTTAACGAACACAGATTTAAGTTTTCGATTATGGCTGACAAGTTATCCATCTGATAAATTTCCCCAAGCTGTTTTGCAAGTGGCGGTTAAAATGACAAACGAGCCTCCCACGGGACTTCAACATAATCTCAATCGGTCTTATATTTCCGAGCCTGTAAAAGAAACTGAATTTTTCGAAGGATGTCCAGGCAAAGATAAAACATTTAGCAAGCTTTTATATGGCATCAGTTTTTTCCATGCTGTATTACAAGAAAGAAAAAAGTTTGGTCCATTAGGATGGAATATTCAATACGGCTTCAATGACTCTGACTTTCAGATATCAGTAATGCAGTTGCAAATGTTTTTAAACCAATATGAAGAAATTCAATACGTAGCTATTAAGTATTTGACAGGTGAGTGCAATTACGGTGGCAGAGTGACTGATGATTGGGATCGACGCTTAATAGTTACAATATTAGATAACTTTGTTAATCCTGGCGTCGTGAATGATCCAAATTATTCGTTTTGTGATATTGGACCACAATATGGCTTACCGCGAAGATGTGAATATCAAGATTACCTGAAACATATTGAAACTGTTCCTGTAAATCCCCCGCCTGAAGTTTTCGGACTACATATGAATGCAGGCATAACTCGTGATTACACTATTTCTATGGAACTAACGCAAGCTTTGGTTCTCGTTGAAGGTGGAGGCAGCGGCGGAGAAGGTGGAAATACGGAAGGTATTCTTGTTCACATGGCCGCAGAAATTCTTTCTAAGCTACCCAAAAAATTCGACGTGGAGACTGCGCAAAAAAAATATCCTGTTGATTACAGTGAATCTATGAATACAGTTTTAATTCAAGAGATGGAAAGATTTAACAAATTATTAAATGAGATAAAGCTATCTTTAAAAGATTTGCAAAAGGCAGTTAAGGGTCTTATTGTGATGTCCGCATCATTAGAATTACAATCCAATGCAATGCTGCTGGGAAAAATTCCAGATAACTGGCGTAAAGTTTCCTACCCTAGTTTGAAGCCACTTCCTAGTTATGTAACAGATTTCATAGAACGATTGGCTATGTTAAACGATTGGTATATGAATGGGAAACCACCGACATTTTGGCTGTCAGGGTTCTTTTTCACTCAGGCGTTCCTCACAGGATCTGTCCAAAACTATGCTAGAGCCAAGAAAATTCCTATTGATTTACTAATATTTGACTTTGAAGTGCACGAGGTTGATTATGAAGAAGTTCCAGCAGAATCAGGAGTGTATGTGCAAGGTCTGTTCATGGATGGAGGGCGATGGGATCGTAAGGCTCATGCAATAGCCGAGCAGTTCCCGAAAATACTAAATGATAATATGCCAGTTGTATGGCTGTTTCCCAAAATGAAACATGATTTCGTAGAGGGTTCAAGATACAAATGCCCTCTGTACAAGACCTTAGAGAGAAAGGGAGTATTAGCCACAACAGGTCATTCATCTAACTTTGTTTTAGCGTTTTATTTGCCGTCTGATAAACCCGCGGCTCATTGGATTCAACGAAGCGTGGCCTTACTACTTCAGCTCGACAATTGAGTGTTCTATCACTTCTACCATGCAATCTTTTTATTTATTTTTGCTATCGGCGATAGCTATATCGAACTAGGCTTTAGTATAGTAGATTTTCCTTATTGCGTTGCTATCGCTTGCCTGTACATAAGTTGCCCGTTGAGTCGGTCGATGCTTTTGTCCACTCGGGTATCCCTGGGCGCATAAATACAAAGGCGGCTTCAACACAGACACCCATAGTTTGTGCTGTCTTAACTTGCGAATGGCTTAACGCAGATATATAGTCTGTTCGCACCCAGCTGCAAAGCAGCAGAGCCGCTTTGCGGGGCTCTTACTTCTGGTTGGTTTAAAAATAAATAACTACGAAGGGCATGCCCATCTAATCTAACTTATCCGAGTCGGGATGCCCCAAGTCCCAAAACCTACTGGACAAATAACTTTGAGTCTTATTTAATGGAAGATCTACTTATCACAGAAACCAGACATCATAAACATGATTTATGGGGGGAGAGAAGATATCCCCCCCATGCCACTCAACGTGGTCCTTGTCGCTAGGTCAAGGACAAAGTAAGGCCCTATTGCTATTACTCGCGTGATGATGCGTCCGTCCGACGAAAATATATGTCCTATTAAAGGTCCTGCGTTTCTGCGATATTTTCGTCGCGCGGCCATCGACGCATCGTATTGATCGGACGATCACCCGATCAAACACTGAGCAATACTGCAGACACTGCAGTGCAATTCTGTAAACATGTCGAAACGAACACTTAGGCGATGTGAACGATTAGTGAGCTGTCAAACCATACAAACAAGATGGCATGACAATTTGCCCGCGACTTCGTACGCGCGTACTTCGTAACTCGATTTTTCCCGTTCCTGTGGGAATTTCGGGAAATCCTCTCGTGCAGCTTCTTACGACCAGTAGTTTTGGCTTGTGCGCTGTCTTTCAGTCATTCGCTCAGTAACGAAAGAATTTTATATAGATATTAGGATAGTGTCCCAACCCGGCATCGCCCGGATGTATCTTTTTTTTTCAAAACTTCTTTTATGCAAACCTCGCCCTGACAATTATGAACACAACTATAAAATAATTATCCAATTTGGATCAGCCGTTACGATGTTATGCGCGTACATACATTTCGGCGATTCATTTTTATTTATATAGATGGATAGATAATAAACAGTGTGGTCTGCGTTTTCTTTTTAATACTATTTACAATTAAAGAAAGATTGCTCCATAGCAGAAACTATGCATCTCTGTTATGAGCCATTTCATCGTGTGAGCGGTTTTATCGAACGATGAAATCGCATCGCATCATTGCACGAATGTTGCTGTGCTACAGAACCTGAACAGCTACTGTCTGTGTTGCAGCCGTCTTTGTATTTACACCTCCCGGGCGACGTACTTTGTAATTAAGTTTTGGAATGAGTACAAAGTACAATTTTGAAATGGCATTTTATATAGTAGTGAATGAGGTTATTCATTTCGCACCCACAAATAAAATAAAACATCATGACAGATTTACCATTATATATTTTTTGTTATAGAAGTATGTAATTATGTAGGTAGGTACTTAGCAAATCTATACTAATATTATAAAGCAGAAGAGTTTGTTTGTTTGGTTGAACGCGGTAATCTCAGGAACTACTGGTCCGATCTGAAATTCTTTCAGTGTTAGATTTTCATTACCTACGCTAAGACAAATAGGAGCGGAGCATTAATGGAAAATGTGACGCAGACGAAGTTGCGCTGAATAGGAATCACTTATTTTTACTTATTTATAATATAATTAATTATACTTATTTTTAAATTGTACCTCTCCTATCTCCTGTAAAGGGTTAATTATTACAAGCATATCTACTTGTGCTAGTAGGTAACTGAATTATATGCAGTGTTAAAAAGGAATGACTAGTTTCGTTTAAAGTTTGCCCGGAAGACTAGGCAGACAGCAGGTAGGTACATTCAGGGAAATAAGTTATGATTAGTTTTCCTTTGGGCTACTGTAGTGCTATTCTGTAACAACATTTTCGTGTTTCGACAGCGGAATCCGAGGAGGGTATCAAAAAAAAGATGAGCTTTGTCACTTAGGTGAAGCTTGATATCGAAATAGTAATTTACGTAAAGAATAACACTGCTGGGCATTATTATCATAAGTCATAAAAAAGGATTTCCCTGAATTACTACCTACTCAAATGTAGGTATTTGAGTAGGTAGTAATACACATAAATCCTATTTTTTTATGTAATCTCTGTAATCCCGCTCTTGGTCGCAACTTTAAAGAAAACTATTTTTTTTAATCTTAACTTTTAATCATGGTATTTAAATAAACTTATTATTGTATGTTATTTCGGTTTTTTATTTAGTTATTATTAGAATAGAATACTATAATGTTATTTTATCGTGGATTAATATTTAATTGGTCTCACTGACATCGTTGCTGCTCATCTCGGGAGCATTTCGCTTTATGCTTTCGCGTCTTGCGTTTTCAACTTCAAGCAGTCTTTTTCTCAATTTCAACATTATTGCATTGTTCCTTTTCTGAAATTAAAATCGTTACCTATACCGCGTGTATCTGACATCGACGCACAAACGATGTCCATGGGTTCAGGGCATGATTCTGGACACCCCAGAGTTGGAATTTTTCGTCGGTTCTTTTCTCATTTTTTCATTTTTTTCAAGAGTACCACAAATAGGTATCAGCTCAGCTGAGCTGATATCTATTTGTGGTTTTAATCAGATTGGTATTTTTAGTGAAAGTAGTTGAATCATTTTTTTTTTATTAAAAATCTCATTGGGTTAGGTCAGAATAATTATTAAGAGCAGTCTAAAGTAAAAAAAACCCTTGAAAAAAATGAGAAAAAAGCCGACGAAAAATTCTAACTCTGGGGTGTCCAGAATCATGCCCTGGACCCATGGAAATCGTTTGTGCGTCGATGTCAGATACACGCGGTATACACATACACTGTACTTAATAATTCGGTGTTTGGATGAATTTTGAACAGAATCAGAGGGCCAGTCCCGTCTATTTGACCTAATATAAAAATTACCGCAGGTGTCCCTTGCTTTTTCGGAAAGGTAACACAAACCTTTCCGAAAAAGCAAGGGACACCTGCGGCAAGGGATACCTCTTCAGTTAGCACGACTTTCCAACAATTTTCCTTACATAAGCACTTTGGCTGTAAGTGTACTTAAGACGTGAATTCGTGTGAAAGGCAACACTTAGCGTGCTTTTTTTTATTTTGTTTTGGGACGGAGGAGGAGTTGCAGTGGTTGGGAACGTGAGGCGGGCTACGAACTTAAAGAATCAACAGCGCCTAAGAACTTGCTTTTCTTCGACTGATGGTTTAGTGCCGAGTGCAATCACGCTGTTGCGCTCAAACAAGCGACGCACCTAGCAGGAGTTGACTGTGGACTGGACGCAAAGGCTGCGCCGATCTCCCAGTTCCCCTCCACTCAGACGATGCGGGAATGTCACTGGGTTGTTTAAGTGGGTATACCGGGTCAGCCCGGGGAGTCCCACATAGCCCCCTCATTCCCCCGAATGGGAGGGTATGCGTAATGCATTTCTTCCCAGCGCAAACAAAAAAAAAAGAAGGAGTTGACGCTCGCAAATGACGTGAGTCGGAAGAAGAGAGCCTTCAACAGGGCTGCTGCTAAGTCCTGCAAGAAGGTGTTGTGGAGGACTCAGTTTGATCACATTAGCCGAATGGAGAACAAACTTGCTTCATACCCAGCCTTAGGTACCAACCTTACCACTTGGTAAGGCTGTGAGCTATGTCGGTCGAATCGAACTACTGCCGTGCCATACTACCACCACTGCTGAGACCCGACGGATAGCTGGCCCACTCCGTTACGTACGGCCGTACGCGAGGCCCCCTACTTCTCCTGATGGATGCGACTCGAGTATGTCGAAAATTTGCATTCATCAGAAGAACGTCCGAGGGTTCTAACCGTGACCTAGACGTGAACAGGAAGATTTCGCCTTTCGTTTGAGTCTGGAAAAGTGCCGAAAGCTTGGAAGCAAGCTAACTTGCAGCCTTTGCCCAAGAAGGGTAGTCGAGCTGAACTATCAAATTACAGACCCATCTCGTAACTTTCATTCTTTGTAAGAGTATGGAACGCGTGCTGAATACTAAGATCCTGGCATACCTAGAAGATAACGATATTCTTAGTGACTAACAATACAGGTTAATCCGCTGAATTCGATGAACTGGAGATCTTCTCGCGTATGCCATTCACATTTGGAGTGAGGCCATCAAGATGAACGGGGAAGCACTTGTGGTCTCCATTGTCATTTCGAAGGCCTTTGATAGGATCTAGCAGGATAGCCCACAGGGATAGCCTTAGGTATAAGTAAGCTTCCTTCTTTGGGTCTGCCCCCCGGATTGTGTGATTGGATCGTAGATTTCCTGTGGGATCGGTCTATCCGAGTGGTCATAGATGGCTGCTCGTCTGGACTGGACTGTTAGATTAATATCCAGCAGAAAGCACCGACCGTCGGTGTGTTAATTCCGCCTAGTCCGTTCCATCATCGGACCACAAGACGAACGGCGATGCGACACCGGGACATGTCCACGGACACCCACCCACACGCACAAAACGTTTTGGGAACACATTCATAGTGCGTACAGCTGAGGAATGGAATTCCCTGTCGGAGTCTGTGTTTCCTGTCAAGTCGAGAGTGAATAGGTTACTTCTAGAAGTAACCAATCGTTCATGCCTAGGCATGAGTGCTCCATCTTCGACCACATCGTCGCCGCTACCATCAGGTTAGATAGTGGTCAAACGCGTGTCTATCAATAGTAAAAATAACCATATAACGGACTTTGAAGTTTCAAATTTTCAGAAAGAGCGACAAACACTTTTGCAACCCGTGCGAAGCAGGGGCGGATTGCAAGTTGTACTACAATATTTACAAGGTTCCAGGCGCATCCTATCTCCTTAGAGCGTAGCTCGATATCTACTCTAGGTACTGTTTCTCTTTTGACATAGTTCAGGCTCGGGGTGTCAGCCCGAGACTGGTTTAGGATAGAGATGTAGGTATCCAAGTTATAAGTAAAGTCCTTAGCACTAACTTTAAGCACAGCGCACTCTCGTTCAATAACTTCGCATTCCTCATCGATGGCGGCTGCTTCTCTCATCTGCCGTTGGTGTTCTTCAGCCATCTGCTTCTCTTTCCGACGCATATCCTCTTGTATCTTAGCTTCCTTGTCTCTTTGTTGTTTTAAACGTTGCTCTATTTCTCTGCGATCTGTGAATTCAGTAAAAATTAAGAAGCGAAGCGGAAACGTGCTTATAGGTACCTACACAAGGGTATAGAAGCCGACATGAGTCATATGAGCACAGATCATTGGCGTATCTAGAACTTTTCTCCAGAGCCTGGCCCCCAACCTAAGATGCGACACCTAATAACAAAAAAACGTTACCCATATTGGGCGTCGCATCTCAGGTTGGGAGCCAGGCAGGCCTCCCTTGGAGAAAAGCTCTAGATACGCCAATGATCTGTACTCATGACTCGTGCCGGCTGCTTGCTATATGTATCTAATCCTCTTTTTTTTTTAGGCATGGGAAATCATCCAATAACTTCTCCCGCTCTGAGCGGAGCGGGTGGGAATGTCAGACTTTTACTGACTAAAACCCATCTATGTTCCTTCATTGCCCTTTGTGTTCCGGAGCCGCGGATGTCTCTTTCGAATAGTCCTGCAACTCCAGCAGGCGTCGGCCATTTCGGGCCCCGCTGATGTATCTAATCCTTGCCCTATTGCTAACGACCTTATGTAGGTACCTAAGAGCGAATTACGCCAATGAAATTGATGGCGATCAAGCTGTGTTCAGTTTCAGATTGATGAAATCCGCCATAAGTGAGTACAAGTATGTTTTTATGCTTAGTCTAAAGTCCAATCTACATAAGGTTTCCTCCCCACTTCCCCAGTAGGTATCCAACATAGGCAGTTTTCTTCCTTACTAAAGAACGTACGAGTTCTTAATTGCACACATGCACTTATTGCTGGCGCTTCATGTTATGCTTTGGGCACTGTCTGACAAGGACAAGTCAAAGTTTAAATAGTAATGGATATGTAGGTATCTAACACTGGAAAATGGCATACTCCGTAAGATTGTAATAAATCTTTATTAGATTATAATTTCTCGATATCGACTGTGAATTGGGATTCGGTACTATTTACTTTTTTTCGGCATTGGGTTTATTTAACAAAAACACGTAGGTAGTTTTTAAATATTTTTACTGTACCTACACGTTAATAAAATCAAAAGCATTACATATTATACTTCCTTCGATTAGAATAACGTGATAGGACAATATCTTGTATTCGCTGCGCGTCGAAGATAGTACAAGTTGAATTTCTATAAAAGAACTCTGTGAGTTGAAGTTGATTCTGGCGCCAAATTTAAACGTGTCCAAGATGGGATTTCTTTAAATGCTGCGGAGTATGATATAGATCTATACTAATATTATAAAGTAGAAGAGTTTGTTTGTTTGGTTGGTTAAACGCGCTAATCTCAGGAACTACTGGTCCGATTTGAAAAATTATTTCAGTATTAGCTAGGGAGCCCATTTATCGAGGAAGGTTTGGGCTATAGGTATCTATATCATAACGCTAAGACAAATAGGAGCGGAGCATTAATGGAAAATATGGAAAATGTGACGCAAACGAAGTTGCGCGGGTCAGCTAAAGTATAGGTACTATAAAATGGTGAAATCATCCAAAAATTGAGATAGGACCGGTTGCCAGTCCACAGTCGATATGTTATGAAAAAAAAAGTTTTGTATACAATAGGCTAGTTTCTACCATCAACAAATTGCAAATGTCCGTGAGTTAGAGTATTGCAAAATAATGGACACGTATTTTTTATTTTTGTAAATCAATGAATATTGACAAAGATAAACCTCATCGAAACTCGGGAGTTGGGGCTCGTGACGTCAGAACGCGCTAAAAATTGTACCACGGCGTGACGTACCTATTGAGAATTTTAAAAGCTTCTTATCTTCCTAAATGTTGGTTTACGTAACAAAAGAAAAAAAACGGGTCAAACCTTTTTTTAACCGACTTCCCAAAAAGGAGAAGGTTATCAATTCGGTTGTTTTTTTTTTACGTTTGTTACCTCATAACTCCGACAATTATGAACCGATTTGAAAATTGTTTGTTTTATCTAAAAGGATATACCTACTTGCAGATTGGTCCCATTTAAATCATATCAAAATCGGTTACGAACTTTGGACTTTAAATCGAAATAGCTGGAATTTGACTATTTAGATGATTCTTTGATAATCGAAATTGCGTATTTTGCTTTTCTGCGATTTTGTAGTGGTGTTGTTAGGTGTGGGGCACCATTAAAAAGTGAAAAATAAAAAACTTTTTACAAAAAAATACAACCGATTTTTAAAAACAAAACACTACAAAGTAAAAAATAACTTTAATTTCGGAAGTCGGTGTCAAAATACGAAGAAACTAACAAAAACACCGACTTTCGAAATTAAATTCCGAAATTCAATAAGTTTCCAATATAATCGTTTACAATTTCACGCGATATTATCAATCTTACGGCGTTTGCCATGTTCCGGTGACTGACATATCACAAACCTCTGTCAAATTGTTGTTGAAATCCACTTAGATGCTTATTTAGGATATCAATATGCGCTTCAATTTTCAAATCTTCAGATGCCATGCACATATTAATCATTGAAATCTGGTGCCTGCTCTGGGTTATTTGATTCTTCAGGTGCTGGATAGGTATTAGTAACGATATTATTAAAACACGCTAGTCACAATATCAAGACCTCATAAGCCCACATTGAGCCCGCGTTGAAATATTGATTTCGTGGGAACAGCTGTGAGCTGATGAACAGTCAACTGACCTTTGAGACAGAGTTAAGAGTGATTTTTAAGTGCAACTTTACTTGACACAATAATCGCTTTTAAAATGAATAAAGCGCTTCATGTACCTAACTTCCGACTGGGAATCTTTAAGATTTAGAGCAGACATTAAAAAAGACAACTGCTGCTCTGCTAGATCATCAGGTTCGGCTTCCAGTCAAACCAGATTCAGCTGAATACCTACCAACATTTTATGTAGAGCGACTGCCTATCTGAACTCGACAATCTAGTAGGTACATAACTGGATAACACAGTAAGTATGTTCCTTAGTACCTACCTACTTCCACTGAACTGCCACGAGTAGGTACTGCGTCGAAAAACTATTTTTTTCTGATTTAAGTATTTTGAGAACGTGTAGAATTTGACAAAAACTCTACTTACTTATTTCAAATCTACTAGTCTTCTACTGCTGAGTTATTAATTTACCTCTAACTGTTCCGTTAATTGCTCTACTTCGGCTGTGGTCGTATTGAGTTCGTCTGTGAGTGATCGTTCTTTGTTGCGCAGTTTTAATACTTCTCTTTCTTTATATAACTTCAATTTGGTCACTGTAATAAAATATCGTGAAGCATTTGGCTATATTCTACTTGTATCGTATCGCAGGGCCGGGGTGCCCCTGCGATATCCGAAATATGCTAGCCCTTTTTAACATCGAATATGATTGCGATACATAAACATTAGAAATACGGCAGCCCATCGGCATCCTGAATAATTATAATAATTTATCTTTATTCTAATGGAGGTATTTTTACCAGTCATGTTTCTACTAACCAGATTTCAGTCTTAATTTTAAAGACTCAAGATTATCATTGTCGCTAAACATTTTTATTCGAGTTTTTCTTTCAGGGGGATAATATTTTTTGACAAAAATATCACAATCGTTTTTGCCGCCAAGTTCTAGGCATGGAGAATAGAGACTAGTAGCTAGTAGGACTTTCTGTCTATGAAAAGTGTCTGTCGAAATGCGTTAAATTAGGGTGGCGCTACAATCGCGTCAGGGTAAATTTTAAAAATAGCGCTAAACGTTTTAGAAAAACAAGCAAGGAAGCACAGACATATAAATAGTAGCAAGGAAGGAACATGTTCCGCTTCGTTATCGTTAGTTCTTTATTAATTCGTTACGGTGCATGTAAGACAATGACGCATACACTCCTACCTTAGATTATGAGGTATATAATCTAAGACTCCTACCAACTTATCTGTGAATGATTTTGCCACAATTAATAAAAAACGATTGGCGGCGCTAGTGGACGGAATACACACTCTTAATTAGCAACACTGAATCGACGGTGCGGTAGATGGGCAATCCACCGGGTTTAAACCCGGTGCTTTGGTAAACACCTGATAAACACCCGGAAGCACCCTTAAACACCCAGAAAATTGGGTGTTTACTTGATTTGACGAAATTAAATTAGTGATGTTAAAAACAACATGTTTTAAAAGTGATTTTTATTTATATGAAATATTTATCTTACATCTTTGTAGGCAACATTAGTCGGATCAGGGAGGGTAAAATAAAATGGTACGAAATACAAACGAAATTTAAAAAATTACATTTTCTATTATTTCTACTTTTGAATTGTGTGTAAATAGCGTTGAAGACTCAAGCATTAGCATGTTAGTTGTCATAAATATTCTGCATTTGTAAGTTGGTTTACATGATACCCCTTAGCTTCCTGTAAATACTTTAAGATTTGCTCATAGCATTTGGTGCGCACACATGTCTTAATAAACTTAAATTCCTTCGCGACTAATTTTTAACGACTTTTCTAACGACTAATTTTCCGAATAGCTCATTCCTTTTGTCTTCCTCCTATCCATACAAAGCATATTCTCAACAATAGACTTTTCTTAACTGCGTTATCTTTTAAATCTTTCCTTCTTTTTATACCCGTGGGGACAGAAAGAATAGATGGAGAACTTGGTCTGGGTAGCTGTTTTGGTGACTGTAAATTATCTGAACATTGTGTCTCAGTATCTGAAATGTTTGGCGAGCGGCTCCAATAGAAAAGTCTGTTCGTTTTCTCTCCTACGATTACATAATAAAAATGAAATTATAGGAGCATACCTACATAATATTGCAGAAGAATAATAACTAATTATTTTTTAATAGATACTCACGTAGTTTTGTTTGAATCATCTGCTTTAATGCAACATTTTTAGCATCACTTCGATGGCCTTCCATTTTGCTTAGCAACAAATTTTACGCTTAGCACGTTGATCGTTCTATGTTAAGTTAAAGCTCACATTCGCATTACATACCTACGTCGGTGATCAGCTAGGTGCATGTCATGATAAATGAAGACGAAACTATCTAGTTCTAGACGTCTTCCGGTGAAAGGCGCAAAATGTCCATTAGACCAATAAATTTGGCAGTGTATACCTATGCTGGACCCTTCAACTCAGGGTGTTGAACTTACTCAAGATGAAGAACTAAATTAAAGCTATGGAGTTCATTCACGATTTAGGCCAGCAACTAAGTTTAGTGGAGTTGACCAAAATGCAGACTATCGCACTTGTATTGATTCAATCGGCGCGGAGAAGCTCGTTAGTTATGAATTGTCAGAGAAATGTTTTTTTTTTAATCACTCATATTATGAAACAAAGTGCTTCGCCGCGTCTGTCTTTCATTTCGCGATAAACTCAAAAACTACTGCACCGATTTTTATGCTGTTTACACCAATGGATAGAGTGGTTCTCGAGGAAGGTTTGAGGATATAATTTGACAAGCGGGCGAAGCCGCAGGCATGAGCTAGTTAGTAAAAAACCAGCGTAAGTAGTGTGATTTCGTCTGACTCCATTTTACTACTGTTAAGAACTAGGAGTCTGGTGAAAACCCAGGGAATTCTTTACATACGCGCGACTGCAGCGCCTCTGTATCGCCACATCAGCGCGTTTGTGTCGATACAAATAAGCGTTTGTGGCGCCACTAAATATTTTGAAACAGTGCAAAGCTTTATTATCAGTATTTGACGCTCGTCATTTGTGCGTCTGTGCCACTGACGTATAAATCATATGATTTATACGTCAGTGGTCTGTGCGTTGTCGGAAAGTCAAAAAGCATTGCGCAAAGACCCTAAAATAAAAAAAAAATGGATGTTTTGCGTAAATGTGATAATGACCACATTCAAGATTTCATAGAGCATTTTTCAAGCTAACGCATGCAAATGTGTGTGGACGTTTACCGCAGGAAAAATGACTCGGCCTTACGTGTCAGGTCAAAGGAAATTGCCGTGGTATCTGTACCTGGCATAATATGCACCTTCATTCTGAAAGGTTATTAGTCTGTGGTTTGATTTTTGACGTTTCTGTTTCTGTTTTATCTGTGGAAAGAAAGCGTGTGGTGGTTTGCGAAAAATATTTCACGAAAGTTCTTCCTTGTAATTACACAAAATGTAGAATCAATATGTTTCCTACATACAGCTGAAACTCTTAATTATTAAATGTTCGTAATTCGTACCGTTAATGTGTAAATCGTCGAAAATGGTTTCGGGCAGCACGAGGGTGATCCAAGTCACCAACATCGCACCCCAGGCCACGAAAGATCAGATGCAAACACTCTTCGGCTATTTGGGGAAAATCGACGACATACGATTGTATCCAACTATCAGAGACGTGTCTTGCCCGGTGCAGTCTCGAATATGTTATGTTAAATATTACGATTCGGCAACTGTAAACGTCGCCCAGCACATGACCAATACCGTGTTCATTGATCGGGCACTTATAGTGATTCCTATGCAGTCAGGAGAGATTCCAGATGAGCACAAAGCTTTAGAAATGTCAAGCAACGGAACCTTAGTGCCGGGACTGAGCACAGTAGAGCCGCGTTTACCGGCGCATGTTATTAATGCCTTGGATGGCGTTCCTCCTAACCAGGTAATCCAGACCCACGACCCTAAAATAGTTTCGTTAGGGTTGCCGCCTTACCCTCCGCTACCGGCTGCCTACGACTCCCGAAAGATAGAGGAAATAAGGAGGACAGTTCTGGTTGGTGATGTGGACAATTTAACTTCCCAGCAGCTAATAGATCACTTCTGTCATGCTGGTGAAGTGAAATACATGAGATTTTGTGACCGAGACATAGACAAGCAGAGGTATGCGCTGATTGAGATGACAGAGCAGGAGTCTATTATCAAAGCACTTCAGTTAAATGGCAGTGTAGTGGAAGGACAGGCTATCAAGGTGAGATACGAATATTTTCAAGTAGTTGTCAATCCAGTCTAGAATCTCATAAAGTAAAAGCAAACAAACATCAAAATGACCATATTTTGTGAATTTTCATTGGCATCTAATTTAACTGTTGTTGTAAAAAGCGAGGTCATAGAAATGTGGTATATCTTACAGCTATCTACAGAATCCTAGTACAAATACAAATTACAATTCTATTAAATTTTAATACAATATAAGTAGTTTCAATTCAAAATAAGTATGAATAGAAAACCAGCATCCGAAAAAACCCCTTTTTGTGCAGCAATATGGCTTACACATGCATTGTTTTTGGCATAATATGCCAAAAACAATGCATGTGTTTCATGAACATATTGTATGCTTATGGAATATTATTCCATGAGCATACAATATGTTCATGAAATGTGCTAAAATTATTAAACATTTTTCTTTTCTTCACTTCATATTTTCTCATAAATTAGCCATATTTGAAAATGTTTTTAGTAAAAGTTCATGATATTTCCCAATGTTACAGGTGCACCATGCAACTCAAGCTATCTGCAAGCCACAAACTAAGAGCAACGAGGCAGCTCAGCGGGAGATTGAAGAAGCCATGTGCCGAGTTAAGGAAGCCCAGAACTTGATCTCGGCTGCCATTGACCCAGTCATTGGACTCCTGTCCAAGGATAAAAGGAGGTAAGAGAATGCTTGGTTATCTATAATTAGTATTAAGGCCTCTGTCTGTCTCTTTGCTTACTTCTTCTAAACCATTTAGTAGATTTGGTATGGTTACACAAATAAGTATGAGCGAATAACAAGGAATTAGCAAGCGATTAACATGCATGCAAAAAATTGCAAACACAGACCGTGTTTGTAATTTTTTGAAAATATAATACTGATCAGTCCTAAAGTTGGTAGGCCAGCTTGTTCAATTCCTTGTTGCTAAGTAATTAATACTTTGAAATTTTTTATAACATACTAGCTGACCCGCACAACTTCGTCTGCGTCACATTTTCCATGAATGATTCCATGCTAAGACAAATAGGAGTGGAGCCTATTAATAGCCTGATGATATATAGCCTAGAGCATTCCTCTACATATAAATGGGCTATCTAACACTGAAATATTTTTTCAAATCCGACCAGTAGTTCCTGAGATTAATGTGTTCAAACAAACAAACTCTTCAGCTTTATAATATTAGTTGATTCAGTGTGAAATTACAACATACACACTAAACTGACTAACCACACACTTTTATCAAAAGATCAATAAATTGAATTTCAGGTTATGTTAGTATAAACCAGTATAGACCATATTGCTAAGCCTTTGTGTGTACTGGACACCTTAAGGTAAATGCTCCAACCAGCCCGCGAAATTCATAATTTCTTGCGTTTTTTGCAATTTGCAAACCAATGCTAGGTTTTATGTTGGTTAAAATATTATTCGCGGCTGTAAGACGTATGCAGTTACAGAATTATAATCATCAAAATCACCAATCCTACCTATAATATCAAAGGCCTAGGAACAAAAAAAAAAACAGAAAAAGTCATTCCTAGAGCTTTATGAACTTAGAGTGTTGTATTGATTGACATGATTTTGATGAATCTTATAATTCTGAGTATTTAATCATCGAGATTGCTTTCTCTTGAATATAGGAAACTTAGCTAAATGTATAGCAGTAGTACATTCTTTATTTGTTTAGCCTACGCTTGTGTTCCACTGTTATAATAAGGCTAGTGATACATAGGCATATTATATGTATACATAATGCAAAAAGGCATTCTCTACCAATCATCCTTGGATTAAAAATACCACAATATTCCTTCACATAAACTTCACTAATACTTACCATTTTTTCAGGACGCGGTCTCGCTCCAGGTCGCGGCGGCGGTCCCGCTCTCGCTCGCGCCGCTCCCGCTCGCGCCACCGCTCCAAGCGCTCCCGCTCTCGCTCCCGACACCGCTCCCGTCGCTCCAGGTCACGTCACAAGCACCGCTCCACGAGGTCAGTTTTAACTGATTCAATGGTCTTCAGTTTTCAAAGTCTATTGAAACGGCTAAAACTACCTGGTTGGTGATGATGATGAGCATTTTTAATGTTGTTTAGATGTAAATAGTAACACCAAAAGATTTGTTCCCTTGCTCATGGTGCAACAGGACTAGTATTCTTGTTTTGTTGTATCGGCCTTGGGCCAAGCTATTTGTGGAACACATTTACAATGGCAATGCTATATATCTTGATAGTTGAACAATTTAGTAACATCTCTTAACTGTCACTATTGTCACTAATGAATCATTATTAGATATTGAATGCTGTGTACAGTAATAATTGGACTTCAGATCTACAATGTACTATGTATTGTCATAGTTGTGCTGACTTGTCGTAGTCTGTATTCTGTCACTGTACTTATTAAAATAAATAAATAAATGTTACATTGCTAAGCAGACCAATTTTTGAAACATATGCAGCAATGGATTTAGATTTTACTGTTGAAATTGAGAAGTAAAACAAACTAACTAACGATTTGGCAAAAGCTTGGACTCCAAATGAATCACATTTAATTAAACTGGTTGCAACCATCAATTTATTAAATTCAAATACCATTTTGCTGTTTGGTAAAACTCAAGTTAGCTGCCTTGTTGTTGTTTGAATAAAATAAATAGTACAGGGGCAAAACAAAAATTGTCGCAAAGACCAGTTTTTGTGTAGTATTCCTTTTAGATTATCTTTAACTACAAAGACGCCTTAGTAATTACTTAAGCCAGTATAAGCCAAATATTATCAAAGTAAAAAAAAATACAATTATCTTTTTTTTTTTATTCTTTATTTTTAGTTCGGGGTTTTTATCCACACGGATACGTCAACGCCATAGTACCTACAATTATCTTTGTAAAATTTTAATGGGATTACACCATACGTAGCCTGTTGTTCTCCGAAACTAATAGAAGATGTTGTTACAGGTCTCGGTCCCGCCACCGCAGCTCGCGCCGCTCCCGCTCGCGCTCGCGCCACCGCAGCGCGCGCTCCAAGCGCGACCGCTCCCGCGACAAGGACAAGGATAAGGACAAAGACAAGGACCGCAAGGACAAGAAGGACTCCACTGAAAAAGAGAAGAAGGAAAAGTCTAAGACCCCCCCCAAAGAAGTAGTAAAAGAGGAAAAAGAAGTTGAAGTTAAACCAGAACTAGTGGTCGTCGAAACTAACGGCAACTCTTCTGACGTCAAGTCTAAAGCGTCCACGCCGGCCGATGATAAACCTGAGAAAGAAGTTGAAAAAGAAAAGGATAAAGAGAGGTCACCGACGAAGAAGAGGGAGCGCACCAGATCTAGGGACAGGAAGCGCGACCGCTCCAGATCTCGGCGCAGGTCCCGCTCCCGGTCGCGCAGGAAACGTTCCCGCTCCCGCAAGAGATCGCGCTCCAGGGGAAAGAGATCTCGATCTAGAGAACGGAAGAAATCCAGGTCGAGAGACCGCAAACGAACTCGTTCAAGAGATCGAAAACGAACTAGGTCTCGGGATAAGAAACGATCTAGGTCCAGAGACAAAAAGCGCTCTCGATCCAGAGATCGTAAGCGCTCCCGGTCGGGCAGCCGCCGTTCTAAGAGTCGCTCGCACAGGGACTCCAAGACACCTCACGAACGAAAGTCACGAGATCATACCCCTAATCTTTCAGTTATAGAAGAAAAGGATGTTTCGGTGTTAGAAAATAAGATTCCAGAAGTGTGTGACGAAAAGAATTCTCCTGATAACATGGACATTTCCAACTCTCCGTAGTTTGTGAGTTAACCTCAAACTTTTAAAGCTGAATTTTAGCTATGACGTTTTCCAAATTGCGCATGTTCAATCGACTTCGTGTTTTATTATAATTCAGCAAGCAAGGTAATGTTGACACAAGATATTAATTTTTGTGTTGTAAGTATAAAATCTCTTTAAATCTTAGCCTATTTTTCTTTGATCAATTAATTTTCTCGGGCCTTAACTGTTATCAACAATAAAATGTGTTAGTAATAGTTTATTTTTAAGGAACAATAAAGAATGATCCAAATTAGGTGTTTCTTTTGATTTTGAAGTAATGTTCAGATTTTTCCGACCGAATTTTAAAGTAGTATGAATGACATTAGAAGATATTACCTGTATGGTTGACATGGTTGTATAATTTTCATAATATTGTGTAACAAATAATAAGAGTTACAGTGGAATTTTCCAAAACCCTTGACGGGAGTGTTTTTATTGCGCTATACTGATGCAATGTGCCCCGTTGAGCTTGGGGTCTCAAGCGCGACGGCGGAGTGTGGGGTACTCGATATAAGATCGAGTTAAATTGGGTTTTTCGTAGGGGCCACTATTATATTTCTTCGTTTTCAGTTCTTTTTGATCACCCATCCTTTGTCCGTAGCAAGATCTCATCTTGCATATTTCCTACACGCATCCTAAGTTTAGAAAGCCTGGGTATATTACGTGCACTTAAATGTACCATACCACCAGTCTCAATATTCTGAAGTGCTTAAACCTTGACGAGGTAATTCGTTGACACTGTAAAGTTAATTTTGGGCCGATTTTAAAATAGCTTGATAAATTTTATCAGAGGAGTAAAAATGCCGTTTTGACAGCTTTTTCATTCATAGAAAATAATTATGTCAAACGGCCATATTTATTCATCAGTAGAGAATTATCTGACTGGAGCCCATTGGACTAGATAAACCAGGTACTTCTGCATGGCCGCTTTTCTCCAAATTTTAATGTCTTTAGCGTTTCTGCAGGCCCCCTATGACACTACAGGCATGAACACGTTAAAAGAGTTGGCAGCGGTGGGATTCGAACCCACGCCTCCGAAGAGACTGGTGCCTTAAACCAGCGCCTTAGACCGCTCGGCCACGCTACCTCTTGTCTAATAACAGAAAATACACCTCCAAATTGCTTTTGTAGATATCAACGGATAGCTGTATGTTTTTTTTTAATGAGATGGGTTAGCTCTTGACTCAGTCTAGGTCAGAGATGACAGATGCTAAAACAGTATCGAGAGATATTATAATTAATTATAATATCTCGATACATTGAACCAGCTATTTTTTCCTACTCGCTGTACTCCTGATTAATTTCGATGCGGGATCCAACTTGGATCCCGCACGTGTGGCGGGCTTGTCCCAAAAAACAAAAACATTGAACCAGCTACCACCAGACAAAGTAAATCTCCATAAACACTCAAAATTCAAAAGTCATTCATTCAAATTAGGCTGAGAGCCAGCACTTTTTGAACATCAAATTTTACAAAAGACAGTCCCCAAAACGCCCGCCACCACTTCCTAGTGTTTTAGCTGTGGTCCTGTGGAGAAGAAGTGGCCAACAAACTCACCAGCAACACAATCATCTGTCTTATACGTTTTATGAACTAGAATTTTACAATAATTAGCAAAGTAATTAATACATGACACAAAAAAAAAATATTCATTACTAGCTGACCCGCACAACTTCGTCTGCCTCACATTCCATTAATGTTCCGCTCCTATTTGTCTTAGCGTAATGATATAATATAGCCTAGATTATTAGATATAGCTAAAAATTTTCAAATCCGACCAGTAGTTCCGGAGATTAGCGCGTTCAAACAAAACAAACTCTTCAGCTTTATAATATTATTATTACTATAGATTACCTAATCGTGTGCGTTCGCCCAGCGGAATGTTGTTGAATTAAAAGATTTTAATTATGCAGATATTTAGTGTATGACGTCGTATAATTTGTGTATGGTATAAAAAAATTTGTGCACGCAGCCATTGTGGAGAAATTCACCAAAAACTGATTCCGCTGGGCGAACGTTGTCCTGGCGGAACTTTTTTTAATCCATAGATTTTAGAAGAAAAGAGATGTGTCCAAAAATTAGTGTGTATTTGTGTGTAATTGTGTATGTATGAATAAAATTAGTGCATGCATAAACTTCGGAGAAATTCAAGTTTCCGCTACGCGAACGTTTGGCCATTACCTAGTTTTCATATAAAGCGCTTACATAGAGAGCTGTAAATTTTTACATAAGTTGTTTTGAATTTGTTTATATTTGTTTAAAAAATAGATTTAGAAAAAATCGTAGGGCTTAAAAGATAAAAATATAAACGTAAAATACGCTTATTAGGTCTTAGTTATAGACCCCAAAGTATGCACTTTGGGGTCTAGATTTTCACGTTTATACTAACCTTGTAAGTGTCTGCAACATGTTGCCAAGTATCAATGATGTTCCGTTAGTAATTAAAGAGTTATAGGACAATTTACCATGAATTGATCACTGTTTACAAAGCAGTCAAATATCACGACGTTCTAAAGGAATTGCATGGTAAAATGTATGCCAATAATTAGTGTATTCATTCAGCTATTCACATGCAAAATTTCATGTCATTAAATTCAGTAATTAAAGAAAAACAATTATAATACTGACGAAGCATCGAAAACCTACATAACCCGACCAAGTTCGGATGCCTACAAAAAAGCGGCCGTGCCATATATCTTAGAAACGTTCTTAACCTTGCAATATAGTATTTATTAATATGGTACAGTTACGTACACAAGCGTTAGGAAAAAATAAAACAATTGCATTTCTTGAATGAAAATTATTTTTTTAATAATAACGCCACTATCTACGATAAAAATAAATCTTCAATTAACAAGTACTTCTCTATTTAAATATTCGAGTACAAAAATATTTTTAATTACATATAATACTTAATTATGTAAGTAGGTAATTATGATAACGTTAACAAACGCTTGCAACGACAGCAATAGACTTAAATGTGTTTTAACTAAAATAGGTTTAATAAACGATTATGAATATAAGGGTAAGTATAATATTTCGAGCTTCAATAAAAATTAAAATCACATCACATAATTAGACTATTCAGTTGTTTAGATTTGATCAACATTAAAAAAGTGCTTATAAACTAAAACATTGGTATAAAAAAGGTATTTTCAAGAAAATATTCTTAAATGAGTAGCAAATACAGTAAATAACCTCAACATACATAAGTCACTACCAGTACAACGGTATACATCAATTAAAAAATCGATTCAAGAAGTAGTTTTTTTTAAGTTATTAGATTGTTTGATCCACTAAAGTTGCAAAGGGGAACGCTCGTGCATGCCTAGTCCATTGGTTAAATAGTGTAATAAGCTACAATATGATAAATATTTACCTAAACAGTAGTAGGTACTTACATGTGGTAATTATTTAATTTCCCTAAGGGCTATACTTAGTTAGAATCCTGCCGTGAAATCTTCAATAGAAATTAGCTGTATGAATTTTATTTGTCTTAAATAATAGGTATATCTAGATTATATCTAAAGTCTCAAAAGCATACTTAAATAAAGTACCTACGTAAATAGTACCTACTTTCTGTCATAGTCAAATACATTTAAAAAGTAGGTGTACAAAAATAAATGACATTATTATATCGAAACAACAATTATGTTAACACCTATACCAATTCAATACCGATATTATACTGTAAATTTTGGGATGTTACCTAAATATATTGCACGGCCGCTTTTTTGTAGCTATTCGAACTTGGTCGGGTTATGTAGGTTTTCGATGCTTCGTCAGTATTATAATTGTTTTTCTTTAATTACTGAATTTAATGACATGAAATTTTGCATGTGAATAGTTGAATGAATACACTAATTATTGGCATACATTTTACCATTCAATTCCTATAGAACGTCGTGATATTTGACTGCTTTGTAAACAGTGATCAATTCATGGTAAATTGTCCTATAACTCTTTAATTACTAACGGAACATCATTGATACTTGGCAACATGTTGCAGACACTTACAAGGTTTGTATAACGTGAAAATCTAGACCCCAAAGTGCATACTTTAAGAACTAAGACCTAATAAGCGTATTTTACGTTTATATTTTTATCTTCTAAGCCCTACGATTTTTTCTAAATCTATTTTTTAAACAAATATAAACAAATTCAAAACAACTTATGTAAAAATCTACAGCTCTCTATGTAAGCGCATTATATGAAAACTAGGTAATGGCCAAACGTTCGCGTAGCGGAAACTTGAATTTCTCCGAAGTTTATGCATGCACTAATTTTATTCATACATACACAATTACACACAAATACACACTAATTTTTGGACACATCTCTTTTCTTCTAAAATCTATGGATTAAAAAAAGTTCCGCCAGGACAACGTTCGCCCAGCGGAATCAGTTTTTGGTGAATTTCTCCACAATGGCTGCGTGCACAAATTTTTTTATACCGTACACAATTATACGACGTCATACACTAAATATCTGCATAATTAAAATCTTTTAATTCAACAACATTCCGCTGGGCGAACGCACACTACCTAATCACTTGTCAGCTAGCACACTATGACACTAAAACAAAATACCTGTTGACGTAAGTATGTGGATTAAATAAGTATAAAAATATAATATAAACAAAGAGGTAAATAAATCGTCTATCCGTATTATTAACCTAAATAATATAACCGTAGGTACTGTCCACAGCAGCATGACTAGGTCACCTCGATGTTAACCAATACAAGTCATTGACCTGTAGCGATAACCATTCATTAACTTCACTCACGCCAATCCTAAATACCTATACTTGAACAGATTGAAAAAAGAAACTGGACAAAAAAATACAACCGACTTCCAAATAAAAACGCTACATAGTATAAAATAACTATAATTTCGGAAAATGGTGTTTTTGGTTTTGTTTCTTCGTTTCTTGACACCGGACACTTCGTTTTTCCGGTATTAAAGTTATTTATAGGTAAGTACAATACTTTGTAGTGTTTTTATTTGAAAGTCGGTTGTACGTTTTGTAAATAAGTTTTTTTTTTTAATTTCACCTTTTATTACTTGGACGACGCGTGGTCTACGCCGAAATTATCATAAAATAAAAACTACTGAGCGAGTACCTATATAGGTACTCGCTCAGTAGTTTTTTTCCTGTTAGTTCGATGCGGTACCTATGTACCCACAGAACACAATTATCCTAGCGGTATGTACCGCATCGAACTAACAGGAATCTCAGAAATCTCGCAGTAATCGGTGTATATTGGCCAACTCAATAGAACTTCCTCCTTTTTTTGGAACTCGGTTACAAAGACGTAGCAATGAAAACAGCGAGAAGCGGACTGTTTATTTATTTATTTATTATATACTTTATTGTACACCTCATAACAAGTAGGTACAGGAAAAACGTTCATAAAAACAAGTGTACAATGGGCGGTCTTATCGCACAGGGCAATCTCTTACAGACAACCTTAGGATGGATTGAACGAAAGAAGTTAGATTTAGGGCGGTCAGTGTACAAACATCATAAATAATATTAATTAGACTTAATAATATAAAATAAACACGTACAATAAAACAATATACTAATAAATATCAAATAAATAATAAATTGGGAAAGGAGAAGAAAAATTATAGTGAGAGGTAATGCTCCTTTACCATTTTTTTATACGTTGGTAGCGTTTGAGCACGTCTCACATCTATGGGTAATGCATTCCACAAACGAGCGGCTTGAATAGTGAATGACTTGTCAAAAAATGATGTGGAATGCATGCGAATACTTAATTTAAGATTTTCCGTAGATCTCAAGGACCTAGAATGTGTGTCACAGAGAAACTGAAAGCGTTCTTTAAGATAAAAAGGAGTGGAAGGATTAAATAGTACATTATAAAGCAGAGAAAGGATGTGGGCATTCCGGCGAAGACGAACAGGAAGCCATTTGAGCTTAGTACGAAATTCGGAAACATGGTCATACTTGCGTAAGCCAATTATGAACCTGATACAGAGATTTTGAAGTCGCTCAAGCTTGTCCAATTGGTCTTGGGTGAGATCAAGATGGGCTGGCGTCAGCATAGTCCAAGATTGGGAGAAGAAGAGATTGTGCTAAGGCAATTTTGGTGGTAATGGGAAGGAAATTTCGTAGGCGTCTCAGGGAGCCCGCCGAGGCGAACAATTTACGATTCACCTCCTGCAGTTGTTTAGTCCAGGAAAGAGTGCTGTCGATATAAATCCCCAAGTTCTTTACAGTGTGAGTTACTGGAATAATAGTGTTATTGAAAGTAACCTGGGGAAGTGTCGACCAATCAAGCTTAGAGACATTCCGGGAACTACCAACAACAATAACCTGCGTCTTTGCTGGATTTATCTTCAGCCCAAACTCAGTGCTCCATTCACCTATTCGAGCCAGGTCTGAGTTAATAGTCTCAATCGCATCAGATAGCTCTCCAAGAGGGGCTTGGGTGTAAATTTGGAGATCATCAGCATACAAGTGGTAGAAAGAAGATACCTAGTCTTTGAGTGATACTATTAATAAAAAGTGCGAAAAGTAAAGGAGATAACACGCCACCCTGCGGCACACCGGCAGAGGTGTTACACCAAGAAGAGAAAGACTCTTCAATGCAAACACGCTGCCGGCGGCCAAACAGGTAACTATGAAACCAGTCAATTACCGATGGAGATATGTTAAAAGAGCTCAGGATTCCAAGCAAAATTTCGAAGTCAACCATATTAAAAGCATTGCTAAAATCAAGCAGAGCAAGTGCCGTTAACTTCCCCATTTCCATGCCCGACCTGATATCATCCGTGATATGTACGAGAGCTGAGGTAGTGCTGTGTCCAGGTCGAAAACCGGATTGGAAAGGATTCAGCAGATTGTGCTTGGAAAGGAATGTGCTAAGTTGCTTATGGACAAGTTTTTCAAGGACTTTGTATAGGAATGGGAGGATGGATATAGGACGATAGTCAGAGAAACACGCAGGATGTGATTTTTTGGGTAGAGGGATAACTTGGGCATCTTTCCAGGATTGTGGAAAGACCCTACTAGAAACAGAGAAGTTGAGGATGTATAGGATGACCGGGAGAATATTATCAAGGATGGGAATAATCATCTTATGGCTGACACAGTCACTACCCACAGCGTGAGATGTAATCGATAAAATACTCTTTTTAACATCACAAGCAGTAAATTGACTTAAGACAAAAGGGCTATAATCAGGTATCGGAAGGTTTGAAAGATGACTTAGTGTAGTAGCTTTGGTTGCCCTATCCAATACGGGCGAAGTAGAAAAATGACTATTAAGTAAGTTAAGGTCTAAGTCTTTAGGAATCCTTTCTTGAGTCTTTTTTCCAATACCTAATGAATTGAGAAACTTCCAGACCTTAGCTGGATCACCATTTTGAACAGTACTATGGATATGTTGGCGGTTTGCGTTCCTACACACCTTGTTGCAGTGATTTCGAATTGAGACGTATTTTTCCCTATTGATGTCGTTGGGCCGAATCTTAAACTTAAACTTCGCGGCTGCTTTTTTACTCAGCAAAACAGTTACTACAGTTAGGACTTATAGCAGTTGCTTGCCTGTTATCTGAAGACTTATTTCGACTCTTTCCCAATTCATCCGACGTATAGGTACCTATATTTAATGTACAGTTATGTAAAAAAATATAAAGGGCGTTGGTTACCGAGATTCCTCAGTTCCTCGGAGAGCTAGATAAGCTTTTAACACGTTTTCTAGATCTTTAGCAGTCGTAACGGATTGTCAGAAAACACTTGCCCCGGGGTGCCTTGGTGTAACAGAATAAACGCAATATCTCTGAAGGGGTCATTGTACGACTTTCACTAGTGGAGCAATACCTACTGATATCACGCAAAACCATCAGTTCAGTAAATTTTGTCGAGTTATCCGCATATATTATGTGCCAAATTTCATCCAAATCCCTTCAGCCGTTTTTGCGTGATTGACGGACAAACATACAAACATACACACTTTCACATCTTCTCTATACTTATAATAAATCTGTAGAAGGGTCAATTCTGTACCTACATGAAATATATTTCCAAAATAACTATCAGGGGGTGATTAGGGATCGATACTGATGCCAAAAATGCAATCAGTACAATTTTTGTCTGTCTGTCTGTCGGTCTGTCTGTCTGTCGGTCTGTCTGTCTGTCTGTCTGTCTGTCTGTCTGTCTGTCTGTATAACCGTTATAGAAACAAAAACTACTCGACGGATTTTAATGAAACTTGGTACAATTATTATTCAGACTCCTGAGCAGGTTATAGGTACTATACTTTTCATCACGCTACAATCAATAGGAGCAGAGCAGTGAAGGGAAATGTTGGGAAAACGGGAGAAGTTACTCCATTTTTTAAGCTTCCATCGCGTGTGCAACCTTAAATGGTGAAAGCTACACAGAAATCATGTATGACGGAAATGTTCTCCTTAAAATTATATAAAAAATATCCAACGACAGCATATGTCTATCTTTTATGATTGACGAACAATAACACGTGTATCTCCCGATAGCTTAGCAGTTCGAAGCTTTCTGATTGTATTTGTCTACTCTTACGTTTATAAAACTCTCAGTCGTCCCTAATTAACATTAATAAAAGTTAACATCGCCCGCGTGATCCCTAGGGAACATATTCCCGGGATGAAAAGTAGCTTATGTGCTATTCCAGACTATAATCTATCTTTGTTCTAAATTTCATTAAGATCCGTTAAGCCGTTCTGACGTGATTGAGTAACAAACAACCAAACTTTCACATTTATAATATTACCCGTTTGGTGTAAAGCGAAATTATAACCATCTTCCCCTCGACATTATAATTATTAAAGGATATTGCAAACTGTCGTAAGCCGTTTTCCGAAGCTACTCGCTAGCCTCTAGGCGCCAAGCTAGCCGCCTGCCTGTGCGTTCGCGACCACAAAAATAATCCTTAAATTATAGCATGATTCAGTATTCACGCGCGATGGCTTATTATTAGCGTATTTCATGTATAACTTTGGTGTTTCTATACCGACTTCTATGATTCTTCTTTATGGAATAGTTAATAATGTTAACTTTTATTAATGTTAATTAGGGACGACTGAGAGTTTTATAAACGTAAGAGTAGACAAAAACAATTAGAAAGCTTCGAACTGCTAAGCCATCGGGATCTTTTATGATTGACGAACAATAACACGTGTAACGTGTTATTGTTCGTCAATCATAAAAGATAGACATATGCTGTCGTTGGATATTTTTTATATAATTTTAAGGAGAACATTTCCGTCTTATATGATTTCTGTGTAGCTTTCACCATTAAGGTTGCACACGCGACGGAAGCTTAAAAAATGGAGTAATTTCTCCCGTTTTCCCAACATTTCCCTTCACTGCTCTGCTCCTATTGATTGTAGCGTGATGAAAAGTATAGTATAACCTGCTCAGGAGTCTGAATAATAAGTAGTTTTTGTTTCTATAACGGTTATACAGACAGACAGACAGACAGACAGACAGACCGACAGACAAAAATTGTACTGATTGCATTTTTGGCATCAGTATCGATCCCTAATCACCCCCTGATAGTTATTTTGGAAATATATTTCATGTACAGAATTGACCTCTCTACAGATTTATTATAAGTATATAGAAGATAAGGTCGCGAACGCACAGGCAGGCGGCTAGCTTGGCGCCTAGAGGCTAGCGAGTAGCTTCGGAAAACGGCTTACGACAGTTTGCAATATCCTTTAATAATTATAATGTCGAGGGGAAGATGGTTATAATTTCGCTTTACACCAAACGAGTAATATTATAAATGTGAAAGTTTGGTTGTTTGTTACTCAATCACGTCAGAACGGCTTAACGGATCTTAATGAAATTTAGAACAAAGATAGATTATAGTCTGGAATAGCACATAAGCTACTTTTCATCCCGGGAATATGTTCCCTAGGGATCACGCGGGCGAAGCCGCTGGCAGAAGCTAGTTTATAATATTAGTAGGATTTGATTTCTTGTTATTACGTAAACGGCATATTGTAGTAAGGAGCTTAAAATAAAGATAGTTTTGTGAGATAATAATGTAAGGGAATAATTAAAAAAAAACTATAATCTTGATTTAAAGTAAGGGACATGTTATTTAAATCGACTGATTTGAGGTGTAAATTATTGAACACTATATGACTTACTTTATTTTTCAGAGAAAAAAAAATGTAAATGTCTGATAAGTAGGTACATCAATTTTTCTGTCATAAATCGTTTTACGCAGGCCAAAATTTTTTACTGTAAGGGATTTTTTTTAAACGATGGATTTTTTTTAATAATACCAATCGATAGAGCAGAAAATTCTGAATCCAACGATATATATAACTCATTTTCGCCAAAATGTCCCTTACGTTAATTGATACTTCTGGTATCGAAATGTAGGGGCAATTGTTTTTTTTTGTACTAACTGACCCCCGGGTCAGCAATTCAAACAGGTTCAAAAACAATAATTGTAAGTTAACACTAACTTAATACCTAGCTGAATTCTCGAAATATCATCGAATAAGCCATTTCTTGCAAAATGTAGATTAATAGAAAAAGCAATAAAAAAAATTTTGCCGCAAAATTTTGTGCTCAATGGGTCAAAAATATTTGACCCGTGTTTTTTCTTTTGTTACGGGAACCAAAATTTACGAAGTTACAACGCTTTTAAAATTCTCAATACGTCACACCTTCGCATAATTTTTAGCGAGTCGTGACGTCACGAGCCCCCACTCCCGAGTTTTGATGCGTTTTATCTTTGTCAATATTCATTGATTTACAAAAACAAAAAATACGTGTCCATTATTTTTCAATACTCTAACAGACGGACTAAATAGTTTTGCAATTTGTGGATGATGGAATCAAGCCTATTGTATATTTGTACGTAAGCGTCGGAAAAATTGGGAAAGAGTCGAATTAAAGCATTTATGAGACGACTAGCTGACCCACGCAACTTCGTCTGCGTTACATTTTCCATTAATGTTCCGCTCCTATTTGTCTTAGCGTGATGATATAGCCTATAACATTCCTCGATAAATGGGCCATCTAACACTGAAAGAATTTTTCAAATCGGACCAGTAGTTCCTGAGATTAGCGCGTTCAACCAAACAAACAAACAAACTCTCCTGCTTTATAATATTAGTATAGATTTAGGAAAGTGATTAAAATACAAAGTGATGTATGAGTGAATGAAACGTATTAGGGATGGCGACGAAATAGTAGGGGCTAAAGAATGGAATTGCCGTATTATTGTAATATGTACTTTGAATTGACATAGAACCTTCATGGTTTGAGATTTTTGAGAGAAACTTTTTTCACATGGTACCGCTGTGAAGTTCTTCTTTTAAAAAATGTGCAACATTCGATTATCGACTTTTAACTTTTTTACTCAGCTTAGACAAGAAAGATGGATACTTAGAAAATTCGAGTGATTTCTGAATACGAGTTCCGACGCGGAGCTAACGCGGCAGAAACAGCTCGCAATATCAATGTTGCGTTTGGAGAGGGGACTGCCAATGAAATGAACGCAGCGTGCGATTTTGGTTTTAAACGCTTTCGTGATGGAAACTTTTATTTGGTACACACATGTCACAGGTGAATAGCAATGAATTGAAAGAGATGGTGGAAGCCGATCCGAGCTAAAGTACCCAGGAATTAGCGGCATAGTTTAACGTTACCTTACCAACAATATTGACTCATTGCGTCACATTGATAAAATAAAAGAATATGAAAAATAGGTACCTACCTCATGATTTGACTGATCTGCAGAAAGAAAAGCGTGTTGAAACTTGTGTTGCCTTGTTGAATCGATACAGAAATGAAAGAATATTGCATCGGATTGTGACATGTGATGAAAACTGGATTCTTTACGATATCCGTAAACGAAAAATGCAATGGCTGACCCCAGGTCAAACGCCGCAACAGTATCCTAAAGCAAAGCGTACCAATTAAAAGGTAATGGTTACTGTTTGGTAGTCTCAGCATGGTGTTATTCACTATAGCTTTCTCCGATCTGGTCAAGCAATAACGGCAGATTTCTACTGTGCTGAACTCCGAACAATGATAGCAAAACTAGCAGTGAAACAGCCCCGACTCATAAATCGATCTTCACCATTATTGCTCCATGTTAACGAGACCTCATGCAGCACGAGAAACCGTTTTAACTCTACAGGAACTGCAATTAGAAATCATTCGGCACCCGGTATTCGCCAGACCTTGCTCCAACGGACCACCATTTTTTTCGTGATTTGGACAATTTCTACGTGATAAAAAGTTTTCTTCTCAGGAGGGAGTACAAAATGCTTTCACACAGTTTGTCGAATCTAGATCACCAGAGCTCTATCGCAAAGGCATAATGACCTTCCTATTTAGATGGCAGCAATGTATAGATAATAATGGTAAATTATTTTGAAAAATGCCTGTTCTGCAATATTATGACGACATGGTTGGCGCAGTGGTTGAGCGATTGACTGCTGCGCAGCATGTCGCAGGTTCGATTCCCGCACGGAACAAATATTTGAACGACCTACAAGTATTTGTTCCGAGTCTGGGTGTTTTTCTATCTATAATATGTATGTATTTACAAAAAATAATGTATATAAGTAGTTTATCAGCCATCTCGTTACCATAACACAAGCATTAGGTTGCTTACAAAGACTATTAAACCACTTGACTGCGCATACAGTGCCCCGACGCACGAAAACTATTAGTGTTTTTGCTCAGATGTTAGGCAGCCGCACTAGTAACCATTTTAGTTGTGACCAATTGTTAGACCTGTGGGCATGCTAAGTTTTTACAAATCGTTTTAATTTTTATGCAATTTATAACGCATAAAAATGCCTTCATACCCGGTGAATTTGTGTGGGAAACATTCCTAGACCTTTTGTTACAAAAATGATGGCATAACTTTTCATCGGAGAGTAAAGACTACGCAAAATATTTTTGATTTGAATCAGATGATGAGCCACTGCAGGGGTCTATATAAAATGGTGGTTAGGTGAACGAGCACACTGTGAGAAGCGCGCGTTGATGTCTTTTGGAAAAGTCTCTTTCTTTCATTAGGAAATACTTATATTTTTATCCCTTTCTTCCCCTTTGTATTTTTATCGTAAAAATCTGTGATTGAAGTCGATTTATCGATGATCATAAAATTACAACTAATACAATTTTTAATTGTTGAAGGAGGTTTTCTCTTTATCTTTGCTTTTTATAATATTTTGTTTTTTCCTGTCTTTCCTGTTATGTCAATATGAATGTTTCCAACATGTAATACGTTTTATCATTTCGATCCATATTATACCTCTCAACATGATAGCAGAGCGTTTAATTATATTGGAAACGATTGATTAACGAATCAAGTAAGGTTTTAAACAAATAATTTGCAAAAATATTTCTAACGAAGGCCTGTCAAAATGTCGACTTCGTCTACGAGTTGCAAAATTGATATCGGTCGTTTAGAAGGTGAAGAAAATTGGTCAACTTGGCGCTGTAAGGTACTGTTGCTTTTAAGGGGTACTCCTGGTGGGTTGGATGCTATAAATGGAAAACTTATAGAACCTTTATAACCAGCTACTACAGCAACTGCAGACGTTAAAGCAAATTATGAAAATACTTTAGAAGCATATCATAAGATAGATAGTACGGCGATGCTTATTTTGATGGCTAATATGTCGGATGCTACTTTACAAAAGGTCATGAGATTCTCAACAGCTAAACAGGTTTGGGATGAATTGCACACTTTGTTCAATGGAACATCTGAGGACAAAAGCTATTCACTATGCTACAGTTTCTTTGGCTATAAAAAAGATACCTCACATGACATGTCAATGCATATATCCAAACTGAAAAATATATGGCATGAATTGAAAGTGGAACTTCAAAAAGGTGAAACCAAATATGATCTTCCAGAATTATTACTAATCTGCAAGATCTTGGAAACTTTACCCGATGAGAAGTACTTCTCCTTCAAGTCTAGTTGGATGCTGATGTCAAGAAAAGATCGAAATATAGACAATCTGACAGCACAAGTATGTGCTTACGAACGTTCACTCTTGACCAAAGAAGGTATTACTGAAGCACAAGCTCTATTTGTACAAAACAAGTTTATGCGTAAAAAAAAGTGTGGATATTGCGGACTATATGGACACAAAGTTAAAAAATGTCACAAGTGGATATCGGACGGGAAACCTCCTAAAACACCTGGCCCATCGACAAGTCAAGCTACTCTCATTAATGGAAGTTGTTACAAATTAAGTCCTAAATATTATTGAAGAAGATCTTGATAGTTGGTTTGTTGACAATGGTGCTACAAGTCATGTCACCTGTCGAAACGACATATTTTCCAGTTTTCAACATTTCAGCAATAATCAAACAGTAACAACTGCAAATGGCTCAACAATTCAAGCCATTGGCAAAGGTACAGTTGATTTGATAGCAGACGTTCGCGGTCAGACACAAAACATTAAACTGTGTGATGTATGGTATGTTCCAGCAATAAAGAAAAACTTATTTTCCGTACTTGCTGCGCAAGATAAACTTGAGAAGAGTGTCTTCACATCTGAAAGAGAATTTTGTCAATTGATAGTAGATGGAAAAATTAATTTAATTGGCACAAGATTCAAGAATGGAGGACTCTATAAACTAAATGTAAAGACAATTATAAATTCATCTCCTGAATTGAACTCACTGTCAACAAAAAACATTTTACAACTCTATCATGAAAGATTTGCTCACCAGAATAAAAGACATGTGAAGCAATTGATTGGTATAAAAGAACTTGGTATAAAAGTCAAACTCGATTCTGAATTATGTACAGGATGTGTTTATGGTAAAACACATAGATATAAATTTGGAACCAGAGAGCGAGCTAAAGCACCAGGAGAGATCATTCACACAGATGTATGTGGTCCGTTCCCCAATTCATTCAGAAAGTTTCGTTATTTTGTTTTATTTAAAGACGATTTCAGTAAGTATCGGCATGTTTATTTCATCAAGCACAAGTCTGAAGTGAAGGATAAACTTGTGGAAATGATAAACGAAACAAAGACTACTGGTCATATTATAAAGACAATTCGCAGCGATAATGGAGGAGAATTCCAAAATGAAGCTGTGAAGAATCATGGAATACAACACCGTTTGACAATGCCATATACGCCGGAACAGAACGGGTGCAGTGAGAGAGACAACAGAACTTTGGTAGAAGCTGCTCGTACTATGATGCACGCTCACGAAGAACTTCCACTCTCCTGTTGGTCTGAGCTTGTCAACACGGCTGCTTATGTTCTGAATAGAACTGGACCGACTTCTATAGAAGGAAAATCACCGTTTGAGTTATGGTTTTGCAAAGAAACCCTCAATCAAACATTTGAGAATCATTGGCACTGAATGTTATGCTCATGTTCCAAAAGTAAAGAGAACGAAAATGTCCAGAAAAGCTCAAAAATGTATACTCATTGGTTATGATGGTGATGACGGTTATCGGTTACTAAGCATAAACAACAAATCGAATCCAACACTGATACGATCAAGAGACGTAATATTCAACGAGTCAGTCATCAGATCTAGTGGATTAGAGTCAGATGTCTCTGAAATAGAAAAACAAAGTCCAATTGTTGAGATGGAGGTTCATTTTCCCAAAACTATAGAAAATCATCCAATGTTAGATGCAACGGAGGATATTTTACAAGACGCAACTATTTCAGACATGCCTCAAACATTGAATGATGGTGCGAGTTTTGAAGAAACAATTCCCAATTTGCCTACGATATCGGATGAACTTAGTAGAAATGAAGAAGATTCTAATGAGTCCTATATTACGCCTGAATCATCAGAAGGTGATTCAGATGCAGATGATGAACAAGGAAATTCTACGACAAGGAATCTAAGAGATAGACATTGCGACCACCACAACGATTTGAAGATTTTATTATGTCTACTATTGTTAGTGATTTTGATGAACCCAAATCATACAAAGAAGCAATAAAAAGTCCTCAGAAAGCGGAATGGTTAAAAGCAATGGAAAGCGAACTAAAATCTCTACAAGAGAATAAAACTTGGATTTTGGTGGATAAACCAAAAGACAGAAAACTGATTTCTTGTAAGTGGGTGTTCAAAGTTAAAACCCATTCTGATGGAAGTCTTGACAAACATAAGGCGAGATTAGTAGCAAGAGGTTATACACAAAAGAAAGGAGTTGATTATAGTGATACATTTAGTCCTGTTGCTAGAATGGCCACAATAAGATCGATTCTTAGCATTGATGCAAATGAAGGGTTATCCCTCAGACAGTTTGATGTAGCAACTGCATTTTTGAATGGTTCATTAGATGAAGATATCTACATGAATCAGCCAGAAGGATACAGTGATGGTACAACTAAAGTATGTAAGTTGAAGAGAAGTTTATATGGTCTCAAACAAGCTCCAAGATGTTGGAACAAATGTATTGTTGATTATTTAAAAGTTTTAGGATTCAAACAATGCGACACAGATCCTTGTTTGTTCATTAGAAACCGACTTAACAACAAGATTATTCTTGGACTCTACGTTGATGACGGTCTAATAGCTTCAACGAACCCAAAGGAATCTGAAAAGTTTTTGGCAGAAATGAAACGGAAGTTCAAGATAACCACAAAACCAGCTTCTTACTTTCTGGGTTTGGAAATCTTCAACAACAACGATGGTTCCATCAAAGTCTCTCAAAAACATTATGCTAAAAGGCTACTGGAACGCTTTGGTATGAGTGATTGTAAAGCCGTTAGTACTCCAATCATCAAAGAAGCACAACCTGCACAACCATGCTCAGTAAAAGAGGATGAGGTTAAATTTCCTTATCGTGAAGCCGTTGGTACTTTAGCTTATCTAATGACAGGTACTAGACCGGACATATCATACGCTATTAGTGTCGTATCCAGGAAACTTACAAATCCCTCTTTAGACGATGTTAACAAAGTGAAACGCATACTTCGTTACATTCAGGGAACCCTAGATACAGCAATTGTATACAAAAAAGGATACAAAACTGGAATCTTGGAATGTTTTAGTGATTCTGATCATGGTAGAGATTTCGATACAGGACGCTCTACTTCTGGAATCTTATGCGTGTATGCAGGAGGAGTAATCTCTTGGGCAAGTCGTAAACAGACTTCTGTAGCTATCTCAAGCACCGAAGCAGAACTTGTTGCATTGCAGCTAGTGAAGCGGCTCGTGAGATTGTTTGGCTGAAGAGACTTTTCAATGAAATTACTACTTTGATAGAAGTCCCTACTTTACAAATTGATAATGATGCTGCTATAAAGCTTGCACAAAACCCAGAGTTACATCGTCGCACAAAGCACATTGCTATTAGACATTTTTATGTTAGGGAATTAGTAACTGAAAAAGAACTTCAAGTTAAGTATGTTCCCACAGAATACCAGTGTGCTGATATTTTGACTAAGCCTGTGCATAAACCTAGACTGGATCTAATTTCAGGAATGGTGGGACTTATACGATAAAGATTATCGAAAAAGGGAGGATGTTGAAGGAGGTTTTCTCTTTATCTTTGCTTTTTATAATATTTTGTTTTTTCCTGTCTTTCCTGTTATGTCAATATGAATGTTTCCAACATGTAATACGTTTTATCATTTCGATCCATATTATACCTCTCAACATTAATCAATTCACATACTTACATTAAACACGTACTTAACTACTTTTAAACGACTTTAAAAATAGGAGGAGGGTCTCAGATTTTTCATCTGTGTGTTTGACATATAAGTTTTCATTTTAGATTTTCGAAGATTTCAGAATTAAAATAAAAGTGGAAAGATAAGGTTAATAGGGAAACTTTGTTTAAACAAGATATAGCGCTGTTTGTTTGGATTGAGTATTTTTATAATGTTAAAATCCATTTTATCGATATCGACTATTTTCCTTTAATCAAGTAGTGCCACCACTAACCATAGGCTACCTATGCAACTTGACCTTGAACGGACCAATTGCAGCCGCGCGTTGTTCCTCGTCCCCCGGCCCGCTGTAGTGAGCTGCGTAGGTACTTAGAAGAAATCGGCCTATACCACGCCTATACGCTCTCTAGTGGTTATATACTCTATGGTTGCTTAGCTTGGGACTTTATAATGGCGTTGTGTGAAATTTCCAAGGATATTATTATTATTTTGGGTAAACGTGCAGTTTTCTTAGCTCTAGGCTAGTATTAAGCTACATTATAGGTTGCTTAGCTTGGGACTATATGGCGTTGTGTGAAATGTCCAAGAATATTATTATTATTTTGGGTAAACGTGCAGTTTTCTTAGCTCTAGGCTAGTATTAAGCTACATTAACGGGCCAAACCAACACAGCGTGTGCACAATTAAATCTAAAGTGTAGGATTGATGTTATGAGGGGATATTTGATTTTCTTCTATCTGCATGAACTTCCTAACAATTCTGCAGGTGTTAAGAATTGCCGCTTTCTGAAGTGTAATGTTAGGTTGAGTCTTTCAGGTCTATTTGTTTGAGGCTATGGTGGAGATGATTTGGTATGACACCTGTAGTGGAGACAACAATGGGTACAACGAACACCCTTTCTTGCCTCCAAATTCTAGCAACTTCTTCTTTAAGTTCAGTGTATTTAACTACTTATTTTTTCACTTATTGTTTTTTGTACAAGTTATGTGTGTTAGGGACGGCTATATCTATCAGTTAAGTAACTTTACTGACTTTGTCTTGAAGAGTAATATCTGGCCTATTGTAGTGAACGGTCCTGTCGGTCAGTATGGCGCGGTCATAGTATAGTTTGTGGGTGGTATTTACTAGAACTGTTTGTGGTAGGTACATATCTATTTATATATATAACGGCGCGTGACATTATTCAATAATGAAAATCAGTTAATTTTAAGAGTTATAATTTATTTGTTATTTTTTTAAAGAATTGGTAAAATAATTCTGTTATGTTCAATTTGTATTCGACTAAAAGGTTAACGTAAACGCACCCATTACCGCCAGTTTAAGCGGAGTTCAGATTGATATCCAAAAAATAAGCACATTCCTAATATGTGGCTTCAATAAAAATATTTTTTCAAGTACTGGAATTATCGATTTTTTTAGTTATGTATAAGAACAGATAATCAAAGAATTACTTAAAAAATTAAAAAATAAATAAAAGGAAAAAGGGTCATGTCCCTATTACCGACTCAAAATATCGGGTGTGTGCCTAATACCGTTTATGTGACACCTAATACCGACCACTAAATAAATGAAACCGTTAAAGTTAAATAAAAATGCTCGTGTATATTGAACTGTTCATATAAATACTCCAACACTTAACAATTATATGTATTCTTATAATAGTATATTCTTAACAGCGTTAAATCAATAAAAAATATCTTATTTATACGAATTATGTATAACAAATTACCTAAGGCCAGCATTGATTATAACTACTATAATATATGTATAACCATTTGGTATTATACAAGAGTAAATGGCATTATAGAATTAACGTCTTTAAATGGGTTCGGGCGCTTTAATGTTTCCACTAATTTTGAGACCGTTTCCAGTAGCTGGTCTTTTGTTACAGGAAAATCTAATGTTCCCAAATAGTGAATCCAGTCTATTAACTGACGTTCTTCGTCCTTGGTGAAAACGGTCTGAACACCACAGTTTTCATTAGAGTAGGTACTTGTTATCTCTCTTGTCACGAAGAGTTGTTCTGGGAATCCCAAACTTCTTCGAGGTTTCATAGATACTTGCTCCATTAGTGATAGCCATCAGTGCAGAGCGTCAAGTTGATTAACTGTATATTGTTTACGTTTTAGTCGATCCATGTTTCTGAAACCACATGTATTTACTAAGTCTAGGATATACTGTAAACGGATAGCAAATAGTAATTAAAATTACCATTTGACTTCCACATATTTAAAATGTTAGCTAAGTATTACTATAATATAATAAAGCTTATAAATATGTTATTTTAAATCTGTATGTTTATTATGGAATACTATAAAGTCTATTAAATAACTTTATGTTTATAGACATTATATTTAAATGTACAAGTAGATCGGTAATAGGTTTTCTTAAAGGAAATCGTATAACCTATTACCGACCCAGGGGAATGTGTATGAATTGTGTAAATACATGTGATTTTTGTACATGTATTTGATTTTAAGTGGTGCGGTTGCTAAAAATATTTAATAATAATGATATTTCAACTATAAAAATACACTATTTAAAGTTATACCTCCTTTATTCATCAAAATATTTATATAAGAACAAAGTTAGTGTATACGGCTACTAAAGCTCTTGAATATATGGCGTTAATAGCTCAAATATAAGTTAACATACTAAGGAACTGAATTAGTATAGCCTCCTGCCTATTAATTTATGCATTATAACAAAAATCATGGCACACAAAAGATACGACAAGTACTAATCAGCGACATGGGTCGACAATAGGAATAAAATTGTGATTTTTGTTCCTATTACCGCCTATTTTTAATATTGAATTTTAAGCAAAATAAAATAGTATCTCACTAAAATTAGTCATTACTTGTGTTCCTGAAAGTATTAAAAATGCATCAAAAGAACTAGAAGTTAAATTAAAATGCTTGACGACATAATATTCTGCTAATAAAGAAACAAGAGTACTTACGCCATCGGGAATGCCACACTATGGAAAATGGACTAAGGTGCCGCGTCCACGGACGAAGTGAGCAATTATTATTTAAATCGTCGAGTTACGCACCCAAACAAGAGATGAACATTTGCAATACAAATACATCTACATTTTTTTTAAAGCAACCAGTTGTGTAGCTTTAATACATGACATAAAAATGATAGTTTTCTGAATAGGGCGGTAATGAGCGCGGATTTTAACGGGTCGTTATTAGGTGCGTTTACGTTATTTTAATTTAGAGCGGGTAACACCGAATGGAGTTGCGTCTGTCATGGCGGGCGAACGTCTTGAAAAATGATTTGTGTGGTGGACAGCCGTTGCACGTGGTGAACACTCGCAAACCCATTGGCTCTAAATCACTTGTAATCCTTAATTGTTTGAGTAATTTAAGTGTATAAATTATTAAAATAGTGAATAGCCAACGCTACAAAGTTATTTTATTCCAACGTTTCCTGAAGTCCAACGCCCACTATGGATTCCCGTGCTGACGAGGACACGAATCAGCAGTCAGATGCAGCAGCTCGGCTTCCCGTCACCCCGTTATCAGAAATGGGATTACCAGGGACTTCCCAGGAACGTGAAACAGGCCAGAGTTTTGTTACTAACCTAAATAGTGAATCCGACCGTTGGAAAATGTGGTTTGAAATGCAACAACGTAGCATGATGGAATTAATTCGAGCTATAAAAGACACGAACACGGTTGATACAAAATTTGCACTCCCCGAATTCAATCCTGATTCTCGAGACGCCGATGCCAGGTCATGGTGTAATACTGTAGACTTATGCATGCAAGAAAAACAATTATCGAGTACCGAGTAGTACTCTGATTATCGCCATGAGCAAAGCACTTAAAGGCTCGGCAGCCACGTGGTTGTCTCAAAATAGTTTTACTGGTATAACTTGGCCTCAGTTAAAAGATTTATTTCTTGCTCGATTTGCCTACATCGAGACTCCAGCTGCCACATTGTGTAGACTCTTTAATGAAAGCCCAAAAGACGGAGAGTGCATGTCGGCTTATGCTACTAGATTCCTGAGTACATTAATGAACCAATGGCATTTTTTATCGACCGAACAAATTGCAATTGCTGTAACTCTAGCTCATGCAGTGAAAATCGAACCACGGTTGCAAAGACTAGCATACACTGAAGTAATTGATACTAGAGTGAAATTGCAACAAGAATTAATGGCGAGTACCTTTCGAAAAAGAGGACCTCCGATGCCAGAAATGTCCAATACTTACAGTGACGCTAAGAAACCGCGATATGAACCAAAGAAGTGTTACAATTGTGGCAGACTAGGCCACATGGCAAACGAATGCCTCTCCAAAGGCTCGCGTAATACCAGCACTAATGTCAAACCTCAGTTTTCAGCAAACAAACAGCAAGATACCCAGTACAGCAGTGTACCAAATAAAACATCGCCTACATGCTACTACTGCAACGAACCTGGTCACATCGCTACTCGCTGCCCGAAAAAAGACACCAAAACTAGCAGTGACAACGTAGAGCACCGGGTGAATGCCTGCACTGTGAAGCCAGCCACTGATCACCTAGCAATTGAATCCGGTGAGAAATTTTCATTTTGCTTTGATTCCGGCGCCCAGTGCTCTCTAGTCAAAGAAAGTGTAGTAAATAGGCTCCCAGGCAAGCGTCATCATACCTTGGTCACATTAATAGGTATTGGCCAATCAAACGTTAAGTGTAATGTTCAAATATTGACAACTGTAACTATACAGGGATACTCGGTGCAGTTATTATTACATGTCGTGCCAGACTATTGTATCTCTGATTCGATTATGATTGGAAGGGACTTGTAATCAATGGGATTTTCGGTTGAAGTTTGCGAAAACAAACTTAATATAAGAAAAATTAGAACAGTTTTAGCTTGTGATGTAGGAAAAAAAGTTAGTAATTTTAATAATATCAATACTGATATTCCCACTGAATATAAACGTCAATTAGTTTCATTGCTCGAGGGTAGCTCAGATTATTTTGTGGAAGGCACGCCGACAGGTAGAGTAACGACGGGGCAGTTAGAGATTCGATTAGCTGATCCAAACCGCACAGTACAACGGCGGCCCTATTGTTTAAGCTCCGAAGAGAGAGACGCAGTGCGCACTAAAATTAAAGAACTTCTGGAAGCTTCTATCATTCGTGAGAGTTGTTCACCCTTTGCATCGCCAATATTACTTGTTAAAAAAAAAGATGGAACTGATCGTCTTTGCGTCGATTACCGAGAATTGAATAGCAATACAGTACCTGACCGTTACCCATTGCCACTAATTTCTGACCAGATAGGACGTTTGGAAGGGGCTAATTATTTTACCTCGCTTGAAATGGCTTGTGGCTTTCATCAGATACCGGTTCAAGAAGAGTCCATAGAGCGTACAGCTTTTGTAACGCCGGACGGGCAGTTTGAATACTTGACCATGCCGTTTGGTCTTCGAAATGCCCCTTCGGTGTACCAACGAGCCATAAAAAAGGCACTAGGATTTTTAACTGAGTCATTTGCCATAGTCTACATTGATGACGTCATAATTCCATCAGACTCTATTGCAGAAGGCTTAGATCGCTTACATCAGGTTTTGGAGGCTTTGACAAATGCCGGTTTTTCACTGAATCTCAAGAAGTGTGTTTTTTTGAAAACTGAGATTGAATTCCTAGGATACCACGTATCTGCTGGTAAAATAAGACCAAATCCACGTAAAATCAGAGCTTTAACAGAGCTTCCACCCCCTGAGACGGTAACACAGTTACGGCAATTTATTGGACTGGCGTCTTACTTTAGACAGTTTATTCAAGGTTTCTCAAAGAAAACTGCCCCCCTTTACCGACTTACATCCGGCAAAGGAAAAGTTAGTTGGACTCCAGCACTTGAAGTTATTAGACAGGAAATCATTAAATTACTGACAGACACACCAGTTTTGACTATTTTTGATCCCACTAAGCAGATAGAATTGCACACTGACGCCAGCGCTGAAGGTTATGGCGCTATATTAATGCAGAAAATTGAATGTAAACTGCACGTGATTGAATACTACAGCCGTCGAACCTCTAGCGCTGAGTCCAGGTATCACTCTTACGAGTTAGAGACGCTCGCAGTTGTTAATGCTTGCTTGCTTGTTGTTGTTGTTGCTTGCTTGCTTGTTGTTGTTGGCCTTGTTGCATTAAGTCCGCCCATGTACCACTATTGTGCATAAAGTCTAAATAAATAAATAAATAAATGCTGTAAAAAATTTTCGTCATTATTTACATGGGCGAAAATTTACAGTAGTGACCGATTGCAATGCAGTTAAAGCGTCTAAGTCAAAAGTAGATCTTACTGCGCGAGTGCATAGATGGTGGTGCTTTCTACAAACTTTTGAGTTTGAAATTGAGCACCGTCAAGGAAAAAATATGTGGCACGTTGATTTTCTATCACGAAATCCCTTACCCTTAGCTGATGTCCAGCGAGCGGTCTCAAAAGTAGAGCAAAAGCGAGTCAATTTCACTGAAATTTCGGATACTTGGTTACAGGCTGAGCAGGAAAAGGATAGCGAAATAAAATCCATAATAGCTAAACTTCAGCATAATGAGCTTGACCTTGACCTTGCTAGGACTTACGAAATAAGACGAGGGGTTTTGCATAGAAAGATAGAGCGTAACAGCAGAAGTATTTGGTTACCCATAGTACCAAAAGCGTTTCAGTGGTAAATTATAAATCATGTTCATGAAAGCATAATGCACTAAGGGTGGGAGAAAACATTAGAAAAAACGTATTGTCATTATTGGTTCCCTAACATGAACAAATATGTCAAGAAGTTTGTAGAAAATTGCATCACATGTAGAGTGTCCAAATCCCATTCTGGGAAAGTTCAAGCAGAATTACACCCAATACCGAAAGTAACGGTACCTTGGCATACCATTCATATGGTGCAACGGGAAAGCTTAGCGGTAAGCGGGACTCTAAGGAGTACGCGTTTGTGTCAGTAGATGCTTTTACGAAATACGCACTTCTGCATCATACTATGAACATTGACGCTAATAGCGCTATAAAGGCGTTGCAGTCAAGTGTATCATTGTTCGGCCCCCCAACGCGTGTGATTGCCGACCAAGGTAGATGTTTTGCTGGGAAAGAATTTAAGGACTTCTGTGCTGCACATAATATTAATCTACATCTCATCGCTACCGGTTCTAGTCGCGCTAATGGTCAGGTAGAACGCGTGATGTCCACACTAAAGAATATGCTTACGGCAGTAGAAACAAGCAACCATAAATCATGGCAAGCTGCATTACCAGACGTACAGCTGGCTATTAATTGCGCCGGACAACTAAAGCAAGTCCACTTGAGCTATTTATAGGTAAAGTTGCTAGACCGTTACAACTTATGACTTTAGATACAGATGAGACGGATTTAGACTTGGATTTGGAAAGAGAGCGCGCGGCGCAGGAAATAGAGACTAACGCCACTGTAGAAAAAGCTAGATTTGACAAAAATAAAGCAAAAGTAGGAAATTTTAAAGTAGGTGACTATGTGTTATTAGAAAATCATGAGCGAAATAAAACAAAGCTAGAACCCAAATTTAAGGGGCCTTAGGTGGCTGAGGTACTTGACAGTGACAGGTATTAGCATTGAACTCTAATCGGACGTATAAGTATGCACATGATCGCATACGACCAATGCCATAATGCTACATTCCATTGGAGTTGAATGTAGGTTTGGAGGTACCTACAAACAGTGTAAGAGTCAGAATGTGCCGATAACGGCGCAGGTGAGTTGTGCAGCTAGATTTACTTGTTTATTGTGAAGGCTTCTGATAAAATTAACCATTGGTGACAAAAGCCTGTGTGGCGCCAGCCTGTGTGGCACAAGCCTGTGTGGCACTAGCCTGTGTGGCACTAGCCTGTGTGGTGCTAACCTGTGTGGCAATGGTCTGTGTGGCACTAGCCTGTGTGGCAATAGCCTGTGTGGCAATAGCCTGTGTGGCAATAGCCTGTGTGGCAATAGCTAGTGTGGCAATATAGTGTGGCAATATAGTGTGGCTGTATAGTATGGCAAAAACCTATGCGGCACTTGCCAGAATGGTGCTAGCCTATGTGGTCCCAGCCTGTGTGGTAGTAACCTGTGTGGTAATCTGATGCTTGTTTTGTATTACCGATAACTGTGATCGCTTTTTGCGATATTGTGGTGTTCGATCCAAAACGGTCAGAATGACCGAACGTGAAGTTGTTTATTTGGGTTGTTGTATGATTGTCCACAGATGATGACTGATGAGAAATCTATTCACCCGAGGACGTGTGAAGATGCAGGACGGCCGTAACGGCGCGTGACATTATTCAATAATGAAAATCAGTTAATTTTAAGAGTTATAATTTATTTGTTATTTTTTTAAAGAATTGGTAAAATAATTCTGTTATGTTCAATTTGTATTCGACTAAAAGGTTATTTTAATTTAGAGCGGGTAACACCGAATGGAGTTGCGTCTGTCATGGCGGGCGAACGTCTTGAAAAATGATTTGTGTGGTGGATAGCCGTTGCACGTGGTGAACACTCGCAAACCCATTGGCTCTAAATCACTTGTAATCCTTAATTGTTTGAATAATTATTAAAATAGTGAATAGCCAACGCTACAAAGTTATTTTATTCCAACGTTTCCTGAAGTCCAACGCCCACTATGGATTCCCGTGCTGACGAGGACACGAATCAGCAGTCAGATGCAGCAGCTCGGCTTCCCGTCACCCCGTTATATATAAAACAAAGACGGGTTTGTTACAACACTTATAACTCGAGATCTGCTGAACCGATTTAACTAAAATTTTTTTGGGTGGATGGTTTAACTTTTGGTGGGGAGGTAGCTTAGAACCAGGAAACAGACATAGGATAGTTTTTATCCCGGAAATCCCACGGGAACGTGAACTATGCGGGTAAAACGGGAGCGAAGCCGCGGGGGACAGCTAGTTTATAATAGGGAGTGGTCGTATCTTGTATGAGTTTATGTTTAAATGCTAGGAGCTGATGAATAATATTTGCTAGTTGATTATGTCGGTGAGTATAATCTGTTTGTGTCAGTGTTGTGCATGCCCCTGTGATGTGGTGTATAGTCTCTGGCTGACTATGGCATTTACGGCATTTATCATTTGCCATAGTTGGGTCTTTTATTATGAATTTCCTGTAGTTCTTGGTGTTTATGATCTGGTCCTGAATTGCAATCATAAATCCCTCGGTTTCCGGGAATAAATTTCCTATCTTGAGCCATTTATTGGAAGCTATTGTATCTATGTGGGGCTGTTCTATGTCATGTGGGTGCCGTCCGTGCAGCACTTTCTTTTTCCACTCTTCGATCTTTTGTTTTTGAGGGTCGTTGTTGATATCGTTGATTGTATTCTGTTCGTTTAGATTGAGGGGGGTGCAGTTAATATCGTTCATTACTATAGCTTTATGCATGTTACTTGTTTGTGATTTAGAGTGAAAGAATGTTTTTAGCCTAACTAATTGTTTCTGCCATAGGTGATGGATGCCCAAAGACTATTAAAGGTTATATACTCTATGATTAGGCCTCTCCCTCCGTATTGCCTTTTGATGGTCAGTCTTTCTATTGCTGATTTAGGATGTAAGTTGTTGTGTTTGGTAAGTATAGTGCGTGTTGTTCTCTCTATTTGCTGGATGTCAGTTTTTGACCACTTAATCACTCCAAAAGAGTATGTCAATATATCGGAATCGCGTACTAGGTGTTTAGTGCCTTTATTAAATGTTTTCCTGAGAGCTTTTTGTTTTACATACCTACTGCGATCACTCTCCTCTTATATTCTGTGTTTACCCTAACTCCGTTGGTTAGGTTAGGTTAGGTTACGGGCGCCACTGGGACCCCATGGCTGTGTACATGACTGTCATCCCTTCATGCTGCTTTAGAGCCATGGTTCTAGCTGTAATTCAAAGTTATGTCATATTTACTATGAAAATGTATACAGTATGAGTTTTAAAATTATGTAATTATAGGTATGCAATATTACTAAATTAAAAAAGAACTCCTTATTTCTTCCAAATGACGTTAAGGGCGCTTTCACATTTTTTTTTGAATTTTAGCGTTTTATTCGAATTTTGATGTGTGATTTTGCTTTAGATAAAGCCTTAGGTATAAAAAATAAAAATATGCCTAAGACAGTTTCGTCAAAGCGCTCTTACAAATTCGAATTGCTCAGGTTGACTAAAGTTGAATACCGCGCGTCACAAGATTATATTGATTTTCGACAATTATTTAAAAATATTTACTTTACTTTTAATTAGACCAATTTTTTTTTCAAGCAATATAGCAATGCCACCTTAATTATTAAATATATTTTATTTGAAATTTGATTATAATTTCATAGATAAAAATTATAGTTTCGTACGGAAAATTGTCAATAACTCTCAGTTTTACAGAATTATTTTTGGTGTATTACTGTATGAATCGTAATAAATTGATTTGAACATTCCAAAGTAGAAGATACAGTTGTACCGTGGACATTTTTATAAATGATTAAATTATAATATCTTCGGTGTACCAAGGTATCAAAAGATACCCTAAAGCAACGTTTTGTGAAACATCCTTTGCGGAGTCAAGGATTTTACTGATGTACGTGAACAAATTGAAATATTTATTTAGAACACTCCCAAGATAAATGATCAAACTATCTTAAGCATATTTTTGTTTTTTTTTTTAAGGCTATATCTAAAGCAAAATCACACATCAAAATTCGAATAAAACGCTAAAATTCAAGAAAAAATGTGAAAGCCCTCTTAAGGTTACAGTCTCCCATGGCACACCCATATGAAGATCTAATGTATGTTGTTCTCTTGTACGGTCAACTTTGATCCATGTGCCACCATACCTGTAAAATATCAGCTTTATTTTGTATTCACAAATAAAGAAAGGTTGTCCAACTTCGAAGGCTTACCTAAAAAAATGTTGACCAACACTAGGAATGAAATCATATTTGGTTTTTATTTGGCCAGTGTCTTTTTGGAGGAAAGATGTCTCTACACTCAAGTGCTGAGTCTGTCTGGCTCCTTTGTGCGTTATCCACTGCAGCAGCCATTGGTAAGACTTTTCTCTACATGGAACCTCTAGTGTGATCATGCAATGTCTTCGAAATAGTATGATAGACGTCTGTACACCTCTTCGTAATATTGCTGCACCAGCACCAATACCAATAGCTGTGATTTCCTCTGTATTGTTAATAGGATAGTTGCCCGGTTTTATTTTGCCTCTTATTATATGAACTGTTTTGCACTTATTTAACCCGAATTGCATGTTGATATCTTTACTAAATTTAGTCGTGGTGTCTATTAGTTTTTTCATGTCTTTTTCAGATTTTGGGTAAGTACCTAATGTGTGCAGGCGCTGGGGAAGCCGGTGAGTCCCTTTTTAAGGAGCTGACGGCCCTAATCAACCTAATGCTCTCTGGCAATGTGAACGAAGCCGTCATTGATATTTTGTACGGGGCCGGGCAAACTTATGTGCCCTGCGCAAAAAGGATGGCGGCATTCGTCCCATTGCCGTAGGGTCTACATACAGGCGCATCGCAGCCAAAATTTGCTGTGCTTTTTATAGTGAATCTCTGGCCAGCAAATTCCAGCCCCTACAGCTGGGCTTCGGTTCCAGAGGGGGCTGTGAGGCTGCGGTGCACGCTTTGTCCTCGTACCTCAAAAGCAATGAAGGTGAGGTCATTCTTAAGGTTGACATTAAGAATGCCTTCAATTCCGTGAATAGAAAGAAAGAAAGAAGAAAGAAAGAAACGAATTTATTCGGCACACACGGATTCACACAATGTAGGTACAATTAAAGGGTATAAAACTAAGTTTGGAAAACAATAACATTGTGTGCCCCGCGGCTGCGCCAAATAGGTCCAGTTCAGCAAAATGCCGGACAACTAGGTGCTGCCTGACGCTGATTTTCAACTGCACCTTACGTTGAAGTGTACGGACGTCAACCAGTTTTGTAGGGTATTAAATATACAGGTAAATACTTAATATGCTAATAAACGATACATAAATATAGTTTCGTGTCTAGTGATATATAATGTATGAGTGATTTTCTCAAGCATAATGTTTAGGCGGCGCGGCTGAAAATCATATCTTAAAGTAAACGTACAACGAAGTTATTTTTTTTATAGAAAAAAGGGGTAGTTATCTTGATCAGGCCGTCAATATTTTAGTAGGTATATAACATTTCTGTGGTGAAATAAAAAATTGTTATTTAGCATAATTCTAAGTTTGGTGGCGCGTCCACAATCCGTTTTTCTGGGGATGACCACCTCTTAAACGAAACTACACCAGTTTACTAGAAACTACCGATTTTATTTGTATTCAGTATTATTTTTTCTATCTAATGACAGTTTTATTTTTATATTTAGGGCAATACTTTATCCTAGTGAAAATCGAAAAGGACTGTCCGCGCGAAATTTTAAATTTTGGTGGGAGTAATCTAATCATTAAGTGACTCGTATAGAATAAACCTAGATGAACAACGCTACCAACGTTCACTTCGTTTGGCCAGGCGCTCATGCGCAGCAGTGACAGACGTGTGCCATCCCGTTGTGATTTCCCGCCAAAAACGTAAGTAAGTCTTTTCGTAGTAATCGGACAAAAAACCTGCAATTTTGGTGTAATGTTTTAAAACGTTTTATGACTAAGTCGGTGTTGTCATTTAAATTTAAATATAAAGGTTAAGGTTTGCTTTCAAAATTATCCAAATATAAATATTACATTCTTATTAGTTTTTTTTTAAATAAACATATTCAACAAGATTCTAATTTTGGTGGTGCAATTTTGGTGGTTTTGGTGGTATTTTACCAATCACCAAAATTGCTTAGTTACACCAAAATTAGTTTTTAGAGTTACGAGGTACCTCAAAGACAAACGAAAACGAATCATAGTAAGATAACTCGGTTTGAAAGTTCAGTACGAGTAGCTTGAGAGTGATGAAGAAACAAGAAAATGTATAACGTTCGTGTACTGTACGCTTAGAACGAAAAATGCTTTCAATAGCAATAAAAAATAATTTAGGTATTATTTGTTTTCCAGCATAACAAAGAAATAAAATTCAAAGTTGACACACGCAGAGTGCTTGGAGAGGAAAAGGATGACAGAAAAGAAGAGAAAAGAAAATATTAGGAATGATGAACGAATTGCTGAAAACGAATGTTTAATACACATATGGATTTCAGTGAAAATTATAATACGAAATATGGCTCTGAGGTTCAATCCGTCTATTTTGACGCTAGCCGATCTCAAATTACATTGCACACTTCAGTAATTTACTATCGTTCAGGAAATGAATGCACAGTGATGGATACTAAGGAAGAAAATAAAACAGCTAATAAAAATAATAAAAATTATCATGATGGTGATGATAGCGATGTTGATTTGAATATTTTTTAATTTACAGACTGAAGAATTGACAAGACTTAGAATAGTAAGATAGTTTATTAGTTGATTGATAATTTTTTAATTTGATCTCATTACATAATTATGTTAACATAACTTGTTAAAAAATTACTTTTATATAATTAAAAATGATCATGATGATGATGACGATGTTGATGATGATAGAGGTTAGAGGAGGTGACTGCAATTCATTTAAACTAAAAACTGTAGAATTAACAAGATAGAAAAATAAGAATGTTGTATTTGTTGATTGTTATTTTTTTATTGATCTCATTATGTTATTTTTTTATTAAAACATTTATTCACTATAAATAAGATTTTTATTGATAATTTATTTATAATTTGGATCAGTAAAAAAAAATTGGTGTCAAGGCTTTCTAATTTTGGTAACAGAAACAAATTCTGATGTCAATATTTCTAATTTTGGTGTCAGACACCAATTTTGGTGTCGTACCAATTCTGGTGTCGACAATATATTAGAAGCTTTCAGGAATAAATAAATTTCTCTCACATTTTATGTACCTGAATACGTATCTGTTGCTTATCAACATCTTAGATTATTAAAAAAACCAGAAACAAACTTCCACCAAAATTAGGTAACAAATCATAGTTGTTGAAATTCACTCGTATAAAAAAAAGGGCAAATGAAAGAAAATAACGCAAACAAGAAATGTCATCCAATTAAGCAAAAGTATATGTAAAACCACATGTAGGTCGCTTTTCTATAATATTAGTAAATTATTAACAACGGACTATCGCGACATCATATTAATGAGACGTTCAACTGTATTAAGAGTCCTATTACGAATCGTCAATGCTCGTTTGCAATAGACGAAGTTACGTTGGTCTGCGTTGGGAGTACATCTATAGTCCGCGAAACAATTTTGATACTTACTAGTCTGAATAGGATTATAGTTTATTTGGGCGCTCGCGCGAGACTGAGGAGCGCGCGCGCTGAATTGACGCAGAATATATAGTACTTTAATTTTATTTATTGTAATTTTGTTTAATTATATTGACAAACGAAAACTAATGAAACGTATTCATTGTAGATTGAAATTTTATATCATATTAATTTATTTGATAAAATTGTTTTTATTTGGAATATAATGGACGCTGAATCAAGACATTTCTGGCTTAAATTAGGCTTTCTTTACGTTTTTTTCCGTGAAAACTCAAGGAATTTAAAGAAATTCTAGAACTCCAATAAACAAGTAAAACATTCAACTTACCTTTTAGTAATTTTAGCTTTTAAAAGAATTGATTGTAACAATGTGAATTAGACCGTCAAAGTTCCATCGCCGACATTTTTTCTTGCAAACTGCGTTCGTAAAATATTTTTAGTAAATTACACGAAAAGAAAAATGAAAATGTGTAACTCTAACTTACAAGAAAGAGACTGGCACTATCGTTATTCAGGATCAAATAATTAAAATATCTTACTGCTGCTGAAAACTACAGCGTCAAAAATCATGAATTTCTGTAAAAAATGTAATAGGACTCTTAAGTCTAGTTTCCGTTGCGCGTCTATTAAATACTGCCGTAAACGTCTTCTAAAGGCAGTGATTGTGTTTATTGCTCTAATAGGCGGTGGCAGATTGTTCCATATTTTGGATGCTGCATAACGGAAACTGCCTCTGAAAGCTGCTGTACTGTGGGGCTGTGATGACAGTTGCTGCGAACATTGCCGTCTCACACATTCTCGTCTGCTAGCTATCCAGCTTAACTTGCTGTAGAGGTAGTCTGGCTTTTGTGTTTTAACGACACCGAACAACAGGCAGGCCAAGTGTAGTTTGCGTCTCGATTTAATTTTAAGAGAAAAGTGTTTGTTCAGGAAAGGCGTAACGTGGCTTCTGGGAGGAATTGTGTAGCAAAACCGAGCACAAGCGTTTTGAACCCTCTGAATTAGCTGGTCTGTACGAGCCAAAAGGCGCGGGCCGTACACCGTGTCTGCATAGTTCAGCCTGGACAAAACCAGACTTTCCACAAGCTGTTCCCGAAGAGATTCAGATAGGTACGGCCTTATCTTATACAGGACTTTGAGGCGGTAGAAGCAGTTTCGCACTGAGTCGGCGACATGTTTTTCGAAGCGAAGGTCCTTGTCCATAATAAGACCAAGGTTTCGCGCTTCATATACTCGGTCTATTGGTTTGCCCATGAGTTCGACCACCAAAGTCGCGGGTAGTTTAGCTAGCTGCTGTCTGGTGCCAAGAACCATGAATTTGGTTTTGTTAGGGTTTAGTGAGAGGCAATTATCTTTGGACCAGGTGGCGATTCTGCAAAGATCATCGTTCAGGTCTTTTATGGCACTATCGTACTCATTTGGATAAAATGATATATATACTTGAACGTCATCGGCGTATATATGGTACCTGCATTTCTCAAGACATTTAATTATATCGGCGCAGTACAATATAAATATAGTCGGTCCTAATATAGAGCCTTGTGGGACTCCTCTCTCTATACAACCGAGTGCCGATCTAAGTGTGCTGCCATCCCCCAAACGTAGATCTACAACTTGCTTCCTATCACTGAGGTAGCTCCGGAACCATTGTAAAGCGTCAGGGTCGAAACCGTAATAAGTCAACTTAGATAGTAGTAATGGTATATTAATTGCGTCGAATGCAAGGAAAAAATCGAGTAAAACCAGCAATGTACACATCCCCCTATCCTGGGCAGACAGCACACTATCAGTAACATCCAGTAAAGCAGTAGAGGTACTGCGCTGCTTTCTGAAACCTGATTGTAAATCTGGTAATATGCTGTTCTGTTCCAAGAAAAGTGTCAACTGGTGGCTGACTACCTTTTCCAGTACCTTTGACAGACATGGTAAAATGCTAATGGGTCGTAGGTCTTTCAAACTAGTCGGATTGGAATTTTTAGGTAAAGGTCTAACGGAGGCAATCTTCCATTGCTCGGGGAATGTAGACGTTACTATGGAACAGTTTCTAATGTCTGTAATTATAGGTAACGTGTGCGGCAGAGTCATAGCGATCATGTCCAGGGTAATGTTGTCGTAGCCTTCAGCATTACTTTTAAGTTTGGTGATAATGCGCAAGATGTCAGCATGCTCCACTGGAACGATTGTAAAAATTGCTTCACCATGCCTATGATTATTGTAATAAGTAATTAGTTCCAAGCTTGCCACAGCGTTACCGGGGACAGTCAAAAAGTTATTATTAATTAAGTCAGGATCTGTAAAATGCGATGGAAGGTCTTGTGTTGGTGTAATGGCTAAAGTGGATTTCAGATTTTTCCATAACAATTTTGGGTTTTTAATATTATTATTTACATTATGTTTATAGTACCTACGCCATTCTTTCATTGTACAAAGAACGCACTACCAGGGATTTTAATTGTATAATTTTCGGTAACTAGTCAGTGCACCATCCCGTAAACGCATCATTAATTTTTAAATCGTATCAGTTATCCACGGATACGACTTTTCTTTTACAGTGCATGTCTTGATCGGTGCGTGAACATCAAACAGGAACATTATTTGTTGGTTAAAAAAATGCACCATGCAATCCCTTGCATGGTGCATTTTTTTAACCAACAATGACAGAAGTTAAAAAAGAAATACCCAAAATTTACAGTTTTCTTCATCAGTGTTACAGGCATCCTTCTAAATTACTTTATAAAGAAAACCTTTTGGAGTCAGCAGTCGGTTGTCAACAAGGTGACCCTCTTGGGCCAGTCATTTTCAGTTTGGCAATAAATCCCATAATTCGGCAGCTAAATTCTAAATTCAATGTTTGGTATTTGGATGATGGAACTCTAGGAGGTGATGTAGATACAGTCCTTGAAGATTTAACATTTTTGATGGATAAATTCAGTTCAATTGGGCTAGAACTCAACCTTTCGAAATGCGACCTCCCCCAAACGACTGACAGACAGACTACCTTAGCAAAATTTAACACTGTAGCTCCTAATATCAAAATAACTGATAGAAATTCTTTTCACCTCCTGGGCTCCCCAATTCTTGATGAATCCTTTCCAACATTCATTGAGCAGAAAATACAAAATTTTAATGATGTCTCGGATAGACTTTTCAAAATTAACATGCATTCGGCCTTTACACTTATTCGATACTGTTGCTTTGGACCATTTACATATAGCCTTCGCTCCTCCCATCTATGGAAACATTCACATCTTTTGGAAAAAGTGGACCAAATTATAAGAAACACACTTTCTTCAATCCTAAATGTGGCCTTTGGACGACCGAGCATGGCAGCTAGCCACACTTCCCATTCGCATGGGTGGTCTCGGCGTCCGCAAAATTTCAAGTATTAGTTTACCGGCCTTCCTCTCCTCGGTCCACAGTACTGATACTTTAACCAGGAATATTTTATCATCCTCACTGGTTGATTTTGAAGTACCGTGTATGACTGATGCGTTGAATGCTTGGAAAATGGCTTGTCCCAACATGGATTTGCCCGACAACCTGACCTCCCAGAGACGATGTGATGTGCCGCTCTGCAGTATTGTACGGAATAACTTGATTCATACGTCATCGAATACTGCTGAGCGCGCGCGTCTGTTGGCTGTGGGAGAGTGGGAGTCGGGTTTGTGGCTTCAAGCACTTCCGTCATCCACCATAGGTACTATGATGGATGACGCATCGTTTCGGATCGCGGTCTGTCTCCGCTTGGGCGCACCTTGTGTTGCTCCGCATCGGTGTCATTGCGGAGTTTCTGTCGACAGCCTCGGACATCATGGCCTTTCCTGCTGCAAGAGCGCAGGCCGCATAGCGCGAAATGCTAGCATCAACGATATTATTCGTCGGGCTCTTGTCACCGCCGGCGTACCGGCAGTATTAGAACCTAGTGGCTTGGTACGTGACGATGGTGACCAGACCAGAGAGGTGAGAGACCAGATGGTATGACGTTGGTGCCGTGGAAGATGGGTAGGCCTTTTTTTTTTTTTTTTTTTTTAGGGATGGGAAATCATCCAATGACTCCTCCCGCTCTGGGTGTAGCGGGAGGGAGTGTCAGACTTCTACTGACTAAAACCCATCCATGTTCCTTCATTGCCCTTTGTGTTCCGGAGCCACGGTGTCTCTTGCGAATAATCCCGCGACTCCGGCAGGCGTCGGCCCTTTCGGGCCCCTCTGTGTTGCTGACTCTCTTTGAGGCGCGCGTGGAACACTAACGCGCCGTCGACACGGCCTGTCGTCACTAGACGGACGGACGGCGAGCCACCCATAGCTCGCCGTCCACAGGCCCGCGCCTACGGTGGCCGGAGGTCACCAGGTGGCCCCCGACGCCCGCGGCGTCCACCACGGCGGCTGGGACGAGAGGGTCTCCTCTCCCGCTCCGCCACCTCCTTCGCTAGCATGACTGCTTCGCAGAAGGAGGCAACGGCGTCCCATTCCGTCTCGCTCCGGACCATGGCTTGGACCAGGGCCGGACGCGAGAGGTCGCCGCCAATCGCCGTTTCGAGGACACGGCGGTGCGCCGCCCAAGCGGGGCACACCTGCACAGTGTGCTCTACCGTGTCCTCCGGTCGATCCTCGCAGTGGTGACACCCGGGCGTTTCCTCCCGCCGAATTCGGTGCAGGAACCTCCCGAAACATCCATGTCCGGTGAGGACCTGCGTCAGGCGGAAGGTGAGGATGCCGTGGCGCCTCTCAAGCCACTCCTCAAAGAGGGGACTTATCGCCGCTATTGTGGCGTGCCCTGCGCTGGGTTGCGATAGTCGTCGTCTCCATGACGCCATGAGATCGCGCCGGAAGTCCGTCCGCTGCGCGACAATTTGCCGCAAGATGGGTAGGCCTCTGGTGTGGGATGCAACATGTGTCGACACCCTTGCGCCATCACAAGGTGGGCTGTGTTGGCGCTGCCGCTGCGGCTGCTGAGGCCCTCAAGCGGCGCAAATACTGTAACCTTATCGGTAATTACAGTTTTGAGCCGTTTGGGGTCAAAACGCTTGGGTCATGGGGTCCGAGTGCGCGTCTCCTTTTTAAGGAAATATCTCGTCGACTAATCGACACTTTGCGTGACCAGAGGGCTGGCTCGTTCTTTGCTCAAAGAATTAGCATTGCCATTCAACGTGGCAATGCTGCCAGTCTTCTGGGCACGTTTCCGGATGACGACGATGCGGAGGAATTCTTCGACGCCTAAGCGTATCTTGTTTTTGTATATTTATTTGTATATAGTTAGGTTTAGTTGTTTTCATGTTTTTATTAATAAATAATAAATGATGAGTAAGTATAGTTTAATGTCATCCATATAAATAAGATGAGAAATTTTAGTTTCATCAGGGATATTTTTAAGGGTATAACCGGCTTGGCAACAGTGTAATAGGTGAGATAGAGGGTTGAGGGCAAGACAAAACCATAAGGGAAGGAAGGGAATCTCCCTGATAAATTCCCTTCTTTATGGATTTCTGCCGAGTTGTGACAGCGTTGTGTTGGTAATTTAATTGGAGGGTTGATTTCCAGCGGGACATGATATGCTGTAAGAAGTTTATTATTTTTGAATTTATTTTATATATATCTGTAATCTGTAATATTTTAATCAGCCAGGAGTGTGGTATATCAAATGCTTTTTCATAATCAATATAATTATGTACAGTGCAGGTTTCTATTTTTGGTGGCGGCATTTTTGTGTATTGTTGAATCTATTATTAGTTGCTCCTAACAACACATATGGCCTCTTCTAGGTACATCCTTTTTGTTCCTCAGCTATAATATTGTGATGTTCTATGCAATGATATATAATATATAATACGTCATTGGTTCTATGTGCTTATTAATTTTAGTTGTGATTGCTGACGTTAGAATCTTGTATATCGTGGGTTTAAGCATGTAATTGGTCTGTAATGAGAAGGATGTGGTGAATACTGAGCTTTCGGTAACATGTAAGTGATGTAAGTTATTTCAGTAGCAATAAACTCAGGAATAATTTGCTTTCCTAAAATAATTTCTGTTAAATTTTTTGCTAAAACTCTATGCAATGAATCTAACTTTTTATACCAGAAATTATGTACTTTATCAATACCCGGGGATTTCCAGTTGTGAACTCTTGCTGTTGTTTCTTATGTCATTATTATTATCACCAATTATTGTCCACCGATTTGGATGATTCTTTTTTATTTGGAAGAGTATTTTCCAGAGGTCTCATTTATTTCAATTTTGGGTCAAAGGTTCTGAAGGTCGAGTTTTCCAGAACGAAAACGTTGAAACCAAAAACGTACCGTGCTTTCTTTTGCGACACCAGCGCCGTACACATCCTTAATCCTTCGAGCTGTTTCTGCAGCACTGGACCGGTGCCACGGTAGCGATCTTTCATGTTTTCCATTGTGCGAAAATAAGCGACGCCAAAAAAAAAATAGTGAGGAAAAACAAATTCTCTTTTTCCAGATAAGCTAAAACAGTCAATCGTAAAGCCCTTGTTTAAAAAAGGTATCACATTTGTGATACCTTTTTTAAACAAGGGCTTTTTCTAATTACCGTCCTATAACTCTAATATCTAATTTATCAAAAATCTTTGAGAAAGTCATGCATCGTAGACTCACTAGCTTTTTAGAAAAATATAATATTATAAAAGAAGAACAAAACGGCTTCCAAAGGGGAAAATCAACTACTTTAGCAGCATTTACATAATTTTTTTTTTTTGCATAAAGATTGTAATTGAAAATCTAGATAACCGCATTCCTGTGTCTGTCGTCTTTTTCGACATGAGTAAAGCATTCGACTTTGTCAACCATGACTTACTTTTAAAAAAATGCTATAGTTATGGGATAAGAGGAAAAGTGTTTGATTGGATAGCTAGCTATCTATCTAACCGTCATCAAAAAGTAGAAATAAGTTCAATAAATGAAAATAACGAGTCCACATCATATAGTTCAGATTACAGCCAAACCAAGTCAGGAGTACCCCAAGGAAGTATACTTGGGCCATTACTTTTTCCGACTTACCCACAGCTTTACAACAACAATGTATTCTTTTTGCTGACGATATATCGGTCATAGTTACAAACGACAATAAATCAGAAGTAGAACACGAAAAAAATGTTAATGACACAATTACCCAAATTTTAAAATGGCTTAAAAACAATCTCTGTGCAAATATAAATAAAACCAAATTCATAAATTTTCAAAATTATAACTCAAATCCTAAAATATTTAAAATTACTTGTGAAGGGTATCAAATCAATAAAGTTAATAATTACTAATTTCTTGGACTTATTCTAGACCAGAACTGTAATAATTGGAAAATACATATTGAGCACATTTGTAAAAAATTAAACCAGTTTGTATTGTGGTTTGTATTTGCTCTTAAACGTTTAACGTACCGCGAGTGAAGCAGTTGCTCTTATTGCTTACCATGGATATGTTTCCTGTTTGCTAAGGTATGGGCTTCTACCAGCCAAAATGAATGTATTTGAATTTGGAATTCCACAAGAAGCCACAGAGGAGATATTTCAGATTAAAGTGGTCAGTACGGCAAAACGCTATATACCTATTAGTAAGTAGTTACACATCTAATACATAAAAATCTCGTGTTACGGTGTGATTAGGATGTTTTTTTTTGTCTAGGTAATGTACCTACATTTAGAGCGGATTTCGACAATGAAATTGATCGCGATCTGTGTTTACATCTAATTAAACTGCGTTCAAGAGTTGTCAGTGTCAATATTCCATAAAAAATAAAGACACTGACAGCTCGTAAACGTGGTTCAAATGTTGATCGCGTTGTTCAGTTTTATGATGAAATCCGCCCTTATTAGGTCCGAAAATAGGTCGTAGATTATATTGTGTTTTTTTTAAATGTTGCAAAACAACGTTTTCCGAGTTAGCTAGTAGTTTCATATAATAATTTATGTTAGTACCTATGACTCATGGCTACGTAATTTTATTTTTGTGACGTCACACAAATTACTGACGGGGGATTTTCTATAATCTAAAAAATTGCGCAAAACGTGAAATCATTGTGCTAAATTTGTGAAATTATTGCGCAACAGAATTGCAAATTGCGAAATTGTTGCGCAACAGATAAGATAAAAATATGAATTTATGCGGATATTGCTTGTGCCCAGTCACCATTCATACAGCAGAGTCGTCACAAGTAAGTAAGACTCCAAAGTACCACTACTACAAACATTAAGCGAACAGTTCTGCTTATTCTGTTACAGAAGTTGTAGACGCCGCAAGGATGGAAGCAGTCGTCGTTGAAGTTCACGCCAACGGGAATGGAAGTTCCGAAACTCAAGAAGTAAGTACGGAAGTACAAGCTGTTCAAGATAAGAGGTGCTGTCGCTGCAGGGACCGCTCCAGGGACCGATCGAGAAGTCGCGATCGTTCACGAGGTAGGTCTAGAGGACGCTCCAGGGGCAGGTCTCGCGGCCGCTCCAGGGGCCGATCCCGTGGTCACTCGAGAGGACGATCCCGTGGTCACTCCAGGGGGCGGTCTCGTGGTCACTCAAGGGGCCGATCCCGTGGTCACTCGAGAGGACGATCCCGTGGTCACTCCAGGGGGCAGTCTCGTGGTCACTCAAGGGGCCGCTCCCCTGACCGCTCCAGGGTGAAGTCTCACGACGCATCAAGAGATACAGCCTTAGAACTAACAGGAGAAGGGTCTGGTGGAAAATATGTGGATCGCCACGAAGAAAGGCAAGGAATGCGAGACAGAGAAAGGTCGGGACGTTCCAGAGGAAGATCTAGAGGACGATCCAGGGGTCACTCCAGAGGAAGATCCAGGGGTCACTCCAGAGGCAGATCCAGGGGTCACTCCAGAGGCAGATCCAGGGGTCACTCCAGAGGCAGATCTAGGGACCGTTCCGGGAGATAAAAATTCAAGAAGTTTAAATCTGAGTTCTTGGAGTGTAACAAAATTTCTTAAACAACAAAAAATCATATAAGCAAGTCATAGAATTCATATAAGTGAATATACACTTCTGGACACATCTATTGGCCCACCTTGTATTTTCAGTTTCGATTGGTCCTAGCTAAAATTTTATATTAGATCGAGCAAAAAGTTTTTATGCAGTTTTGAACCTGGCACATTCACAATTTCATTCAATAGTCTTTTTTTGAATTTCGAAAACAGAATTTAAAGAAACAAAAGACAATTTGGAGCCTGTTTGTTGATATCAAACAATCGAATACTAAGTAAACTTGGTTTTATTGGTTTACTTGGATTTAATTCTTGAAAAAGTGATTGATATCTTTGGTTTTGCAACAAACATTACTTATTCTTAACATTAAGGTGACGTTCTATCAATAATCTATGGATACTTCACCTGAAGTCGCCGCCCAAGCTGTGGCACTTATTCAGGCCGGACACAGCCAAAGAAACGTGAGTGCTCAACTTAATTTAAGTCGATCTGCGGTCCGAAATGTTTATCGGAGGTACCTAGAGACTGGCGGCTTTGTTCGTCGCCAAGGAAGGCCACGATCTCGGGTCACAACTGAAAGGCAGGCTCGATTCATTGTGACGACCAGCTTGAGAAATCGTCACCTTACCTCCATTGAGATACAAAACCAACATCGCGACTTCCGCGGAGTATCTGTGAGCGCTCGAACTGTTCGGAGAAGGTTAAAAGAACGCGATATGATACCACACAAGCCAGCTAATGGGCCCAAACTAACGCGAGCCCACCGAACAGCGCGCCTTCATTTCGCACGCAGTCATTTAAATTGGACACAGCAAGATTGGAGCCGTGTACTCTTTTCTGATGAGTCTAAAATTGTGTTACATGGCAATGATGGAAGGAAGAAGGTCTACCGACGTAAGGGAGAGCGTTTCGCACAATGCTGCTTTGAAGAGAGGGTTGCTTATGGCGGTGGCTCATGGACTGTCTGGGGCGGTATATCCGCGAGCGGCAAAACTCAACTTGAGGTTGTTACAGGACCACGACTGCCAACATTAAATGCTGAAAGGTACATTCGTGAGTGCTTAGAACCTCACGTGATACCATACGCGGACTATGTGGGCCCAAATTTCCTTTTTATGCATGATAATGCAAGAGCCCATGCGGCCGGCATCGTCAGGGAATATCTTCGGGATGTGAACATCACTGTAATGGACTGGCCAGCCAGAAGCCCAGACATGAACCCCATTGAGCACATGTGGGACGAGCTAAAAAGACGTGTTAGGGCTCGTCAGCCAGTTGCCCAGACGATGCAGGAGTTGAAAACTGCCATAGAAGAGGAATGGGAGATGATCCCTCAAAATTTCATAGAGCGGTTGATAAACTCTATGCCTAATCGTATGAGAGCTGTGGTAGATGCCCATGGAGGCAACACGCGTTATTAAATTAAACCTTTATTTGAAAAAACATGTTTTTTATTCAAAAATCAATTGCCTTTAACAAGGCGCATATCCGACTTGTTAGGCGTAGCTCCATGTCGTATGGTATTCTGAATTCAAATTTAAAAACAATACGATCGAAAAAGATGGTAAAATGGTAAAACAAAAACTGTTGATGCAGTTTTAAACCTGATAAGGTTTAAAACTGCATTGAATCAACAGTTTTTGTTCAATCTAGCAATCATATTTCGGTAGGGGCCATCGAAACCTAAACTCTTAGAATAATAACGCATAGAAGCCGCGTCTAGAACAAAACCCGAGCAAAATCGTGTGTCCACTTTTTTTCTTTGTGTGCGTGAGCCGAATGTGTCTACGTTCCTCTAACGCACACAGATATAGCTTTCAGTGATACCATTACTAAGCCGTTACCCACAAAATATGGGAAGACGCATTACTATTTTGCTATCAAGGCAAGTATTTTATGTTGTTGGGAACTGGAAAAGGTAAACATGACTTTTCATGTAATATGACATATTTTTTCGGAAGGTATAATTCAATTAATTCAAAATAAAAGGAAATAAATCGCATAAAGAATGAGATATTGTTCAATGCGTTTAGAATGCTTGATGGGTTATAATTATAAACAATGTTAAAACATCGGGTTTGATATGAATTAACAGTAAGTATTGTATTTTAAAATTACAAAAATGAAAAACATGAATGAAAGCAATGTGGGTATTTTTTCCTCACAAATAGCAACACTGTGTTATGACAAGTTAGGTTATTAGAATTTTGTTTTATTTATCGATTTACGTAAAAATAGTGCATAGAATGTGAGTAGGTACTTATTTGTGAAATGTTATTTTATCACATTTTTTTGTTTTCCTGATGTGCATCCTTTCACGCAACAAACTGTCATTTTCAATTATTTACTCGCGAGCTGTGTTCGACGGAACGTGACATTGAGTACTGACGGCCTGATGGCTAAGTTTGACGGATTAGGCTAAGTTTTAGTTGCCTCACTTTTTGCACTCGTACTAGGTTTCTATGCGTTATTATTCTAAGCCTAAACTCTAAGGTGGGCCAATAGATGTGTCCAAGTGTATTATTAATTACTACGTAGTACGGAAATGCATGGATGTGAAGTGGCTGCTGCTAAAGTGGAATTATGGAAAACAAGGAAAAACCAGGAAAATCGAAGCATTTGACGTTGCCGTTTGTTTCGACGAAATGGTGAATTGGTTTGATGAGACAATACAAGATTCAAGATCAAGAAAAGCGAAGAAAAATAAGATACTCATAGTACTTTTCTACGATAAATTTACATGTACCTACTTTATTTCCTATTCTTTCAAAACACCAGAGCTACCTCCAACTTAAAAATAAATTGTTATCACCATGCAGCACGTCTCAACAGATAACAATATCTAATCAAAAAATTACCTAACTACTTTCTATCAATAAAGATTAATGACTCTACAATTTTAGAGTTTCAGTCTTTCCTGATTGTTGCGCATTACCGAACTGCAGGGCTAGGCCGAGGAGTTTTGGCCTTTTGGCAGACTTGGGGAGTCTGTCGCCTGGACACAGGCCCGACACAGCAGCGGCGCGCCGTGTTCCACGCTCGCGTCTCAGAACTCACAGGGGGTGACATGATCACATGACACTCCTGAACACACAATACTTACCTGTCTGGGGTGCAAAGGTGTCCCTGCCTGCGGATAGTTGGAAGAACACCGTGTGGTTTTAGTCAGTAAGAGTCTGACAGACCCCTCCGCCTGCCCCAGGGCCGAGGACATCCATGAAGATTTCCACACGCAAACAAAGAAAAAACAAAAATTTCATTGCGCAATTTCCATGACCATTCACATGTACATATTTTGGGGGCGAGCACTTCAACTAAATACTAAGTTTTTAGGGTTCCGTACTCAAAGGGTAACCAACGGAACCCTATTACTAAGCCGCCGCTGTCCGCCGTCCTTCTGTCTGTCAGCGGGCTGTATCTCAAAAACCGGTTTAGGTAGACAGTTGAAATTTTCACAGACTATTTCTTTTGCCGCTAAAACAAAAATAATCAAAATTAAGGTTTATGGTATGACACCCTTCGTGTGCGAGTCCGACTCGCACTTGACCAGTTTTTAACTTAGCAACACTACCCCTGTCGTCATAGCAAATCTTGCTGTATCAACAGACTTGCTCTCACTTAAACTTACGTAGCGTAACGACCCGATTATCTTTTGATCGGCTTATATCATATCACCATATACCTAACTAAATCATATTTCCCCTTCCCCACGCCAAACTGAAACAGCATTCGAAATTAAGTTCGTTTCCAGTTGCTGGTACAAGATACCATTGTATCTTTAACCATTCACTGGAAAGACTATGGTTTCTGTAGATACGGCACACGGCCGTTCACACGGCTTTAGAGCTTTCACAGACACAGTTTTTGTTGATACAGCAACCGTTCACACGGTTCTAGTGCTATGGAACACGGTTTTATTGATACAGCAACGGTTCACACGGTTCCAGTGCTTTCAAACACACAGCTGTTCTGTTGATACAGCAACAGTTCACACGGCTCTAGTGCTTTCACACACACAGTTCTGATGATAAAGCAACCGTTCACACAGCTCTAGTGCTTTCAAACATACGGTTCTGTTGATACAGCAACCGTTCAAACGGCTTTAGAGCTTCCACATAGACACAGTTTCTGCTGATACAGCAACCGTTCACACGGTTCTAGTGCTTTCAAACCGACGGTTTTGTTGAGACAGCAACCGTTCACGCAGCTCAAGAGCTTTCACACACACTTAAATCCAATGATATATAAAACTACGTAGAGAAATATACCTACTAGTTCGGGCGGATTCTTTTATAGTCCAATAACTCGCTTACCCGAGGAATAAAAATGGCCGCTTCACAGCTTTTACATGGAAAATATGACTTATTTTTTCTTCCAATAAAAGTTATCTGACTATTGAAAATTCAGGCCTTAGTGATTTTCATTTAATATTCAGTTTTCAGGTAAGAGTTCAGGTTATATATAAATTAAAAGTTTTTAAAATACCTCGAGATATATAGGTACTATCGATAAATTGGCCCACCGCGCAAACTTACCTTTTCCACTAACCAAAAATATATAGTTACCACCTGCTAGTCTATTCTGTAAATAACCATTTCGATATCGACTTCACCTGAGTGACTAAGCTTACAAAGTGAACTTTATTTCACACATCATAAGGTCTTATATTTATACAAATTTGAAACTCACCTCGGATTCCGCTGTCGAGACACGAAAATGTTGTTACAGAATAGCACTGCTGCTTGTCAACCGCACTGCCACTAGGTAAGGTCACCACGTCACGACGAAGTTCAGGACATTGATCCTCAAGCGATCATCATTATGACACTGAACTCGTTGAAGTCACAATAAATCATAGATATAATAAACAAGAACACAACGTTTTTTATGCCCTAAACACTCTAGCTAAAAAAAAATGTAGTGATGAAAATACAGAGCTCTGTGTCCTCCAGATAGCGCAATTATTATAATGATGGAAGCAATATCTTGATTTGACAACTGAACACTCAAGGCAGAACAAAAATCTGAGGAAATAAAGGAAAAAATCTTCTTTAAAGAAGGAGAACAGGAAGTAAATAGTGAGTAGGTATGTAGGTACGTATAATAACTATTTATTTATATTAAAAAAAGTGTAGTACAGTCTGCAGTTACAAGAGATAGGTTAGCCAATTTATAAGATAATACAAATGCGACTCCTGGCGTCCTAGCTAGGTTATATGGTAACCCTGTACGTTCGCCAGCCCAAGTTCCGATGATAGGATTTGAAGATTACAAATTACAGACTGCCAATGAGAGTGATGTTATAATACAAATTAAAAATTAAATTGAAATTAAAAGTGTGAAGTGTAAGTGTAGCTGGTAGGTGGTAATCAGCGAAGTAAAACAATAAGATGGCTTCGAAACACTTGTATTTTCAAAAGACACGGATAATTTTACAGAGTACTTTAAAATCTGACTCATTCGCAGTGCGTGCGCGGACCTAACTGTTCGCCGCTGGCCGGCGTCATGTTTGGTGGGGGGCCTGCTGCCCGGCTCATACATTTGTACTTAGGCTACACTTACAATCTAAATATAATGAGCGCGTCGCTAACATTCTCCCCGCAGTGCTGGCTCAGCACTCCTCACCTAGTGAAATACGCGCGACGCGGGCTGCAGGTCGCTTCCAGACACCAGTTTTAGTCTTCACATCGACCAGTCTTAATTCGTCCATCCTTACCTGGGTGTCTGCTGAATCAGACCCTTCGGCCAGGTGCCACGCGGACTGTTAGGATCAACCACTAGCACTTCGTCACCTACCTGTAAAGGTTTTACCTCCTGGTTCCATTTTCTTCGAGGCAGCAACTTGGGGAGAACCTCTCTTACCCATCTACGCCAAAACATATCCGCTAACGCTTGTGACCTTCGCCATTGCTTACGTAGAAACATGTCGGACTCGTTGAAAGTCCCAATGGTAGGTGTGTTGGATGCCTAAAAGAAAATGGTTAGGAGTCAAAGATTCTAAGCTTTCAGGGTCGACGGAGACGTGTGTCAGCGGACGACCGTTAACTATGTTCTCCACTTCCGCCATAAGAGTAAGCAGCACTTCTTCGCGTGGAGCGCGTTCTTTCATTATTAGTCGAAGTGATGACTTAACGCTCCGAATCAACCTTTCCCAAGCCCCACCCCAGTGAGGACTGGAGGGGGGTATAAAATGCCACTGCATGGCGTTGTTCATGTCGACGGCCTTGAGAGCATCTATATCAAGTGCCTGCTCCGATTTCTTCAGTTCCTTATCGCTTGCTCTTAAGTTGGTGCCATTGTCAGAGTAAAGATGAGCGGGCCAACATCGCCGTGCTGCCATGCGTCTCAATGCCATAATCAGCGAGTCTGTGAGTGACGAAACAAGCTCGATATGAATCGCTCGTACAGTGAGGCAGGTAAACAAAACGCCATACCTCTTCTGCCTTCCTCTGCCCACAGTCACTTCCATTGGGCCAAACAAATCCAGAATTCGAGACCACCCTTTTAACTGTTGGTCTTAGTCTAACAATCCAATATCAGATAATTCAGATTATTGACAACCATTTCCTGGTTCCCGTGCGCTGCCTTGATGTGAAAGAACCGGTCGAAGGCGCGTTATTTCGTGTTTTCCATCTAGTATAACTGGTCTCTTCGTTTCTAGGTCCACGTCTGACGCAACATCGACGCGGCCACCGATGCGGAGTAAACCAGTTTCGTCTTGATACGGTGACAAGGTAAGTACTATTTCGTGATATGTGTTTTCCATTTTTGATTGCAGATATTTCGGCAGAGAGTCCACCTGCGCTTTCTTCAGCAACAGGATCTCAGCACGAGCCATCGCATCGCAGTCAACCTCACCGGTAAGTCTCTTGCATCTGTCAATAAATTTCAGAATGACGGCCGTGGATCGCAGCAAGTGGAGCCAGGAGGAAAAGCGCTGCGGCTGAGGAACAGGTAAGTTACATGTAAGTTCATGCGTCACAGCTACACACTCTAAACTCACATCGTCTCCGTCGATGTCGGATTTCACGACGTCAGTTGGCCAAAAGGACTCATCTCTGTACAAAAAGTCGGGCCCTGTGAACCACTCACTGTGAAACAATGTGTGGTTAAATTCATCACGAGTACCAAGATCTGCTACATTTAATTTGGTAGGTACATATCTCCATTCGAAAATACGCGTAAGTTTATCAATTTCTCCTAATCAGTTCGCTTCGTTTATAACGCAAACGTTTTATAACTACGTGTGTTATTTCTAATCCACTGTAAAACGGTGGTGGAATCACACCAAAAATATCGTCGTTCGACCACTAATCTGTGTTCTTTTATAAGAGTACTAGCTGACCCGCGCAACTTCGTCTGCGCCACATTTTCCATTATTGCTCCTATTTGTCTTAGCGTGATGATATTATAGCCTATAGCGTTCCTCGATAAATGGGCTATCTAACATTGAAATAATTTTTCAAATCGGACCAGTAGTTCCTGAGATTACCCCCTACATACAAACTTACAAACAATACCTCTTTATAATATTAGTATAGATAGTATAGATTTGCTAATCGCGCAGCTAATAGCGCCGCTTGTAGCTCGGCCCGAGGTATAGTCATGTGTTTAACAGGTTGAACACGACATTTACTTGCTATAAATGCAACGTTAACATAACCATTGACTATCCCGCCACACAACACATAGCTTGAACAGCTGATGCATCGCAATATAAATGCAACTGTAAGCTTGTATAATTATTGCTTGCCGGCGTAGCACACGTAGCGGTAGTCGTAGGCGGTCTACACGTCTCGTAGCAGCTTCTCGTAGCATATAACTCAAGCGCGGGAGTCGTGGGTGCGATGGCGGGAGGAGGCCTTATCACTGGCTCGGCGACCGGTTTTCGTCCCGTCTCGCTCCCACCTTTTAACACAATAGTTTTATTGTAGCACCTAGGTATACGTATTTTCTTTATATCTTTTAATAACTCTAACCATTTGCACCATTTAGTGTAGATACTATCGGGTACTACGTCATCCCAGCCTATTTTTAAGCGCCAAGTATCTTGCAACAAAATTTTGCCCTGAATAGTAAATGGTGCTAAGAATCCTAACACATCAAAAATTGACATAACTATTCGTAGCATTAATCTTTTAGTCGGTCTTTCCTTATTTAAAATAATATTTTCAGGTATTCGTTTCAGAGACACATCAAAAAGTAACTCATCATGAGCCCCAAAGTGCGCTCGCCAAGGTATTCCTGTTCAAATTTGAACCTAACGCCAGCGGCACATCAAGTATCCTTTGGAATACTTTCTAAAACAGCAATGCTATTACTTGTCCAGTTGCGCATTTCGAAACCGCCAATGCTATGAATCTTGGTAATATTTTTAACCATTTCTGTCGCCGTCGTATCATCCAGCAGACTATCTATATAGTTATCCATATAATGCGATTTGTATATCGCATTAACAGCGGCTGGAAATGTCGACTCGTAACGACGTGCATTTATATTTTTAACAAACTGAGCTACAAAGGGAGAACAGTTAGCGCCAAAAATAAGTGACGTCACAATGTAGGTATCGACTGGTGGTTCCGCCAAAGAAACCTAAACGCGTGTTGATCTTCAGGACGAATTTTGACCCTAAGGAACATGTCCTTGATGTCACCGGTTACTGCAATTGAATATTCCCTAAAGCGCAGCATTAAAAGGCGCTAAGAGGGATGACAACAAATTCGGCTCGAAGGACCACTTTGTAGCTGGTAATCAGCAAAGTAAAACAATAAGATAGCTTCAAAACACTTGTATTTTCAAAAGACACGGATATTTTACAGAGGACGGATTTTTTAAAATGTCACTCATTCGCAGTGCGTGCGCGGACCGAACTTTAATATTATGTATCTTAATTATTGTCCATACCCGATAACGTAACATTCGCGAGGGTCGTTTCACATACCAGTTCATCGTCAGACCAGGCTCCGCGGATTCGCAACGTCTTTGAGCGGCCACGAAGCCCCGCGCGCTTCGCTAGCCCCGCACTGATAAGCGAGACGGTTGATCCGTCATCAAGTAGTGCATTTGCACTGAACACACCTTTGTTTGGTGTGTCAGTGTGTATGTTGTGTGTGTGCTGTGTGGAAATCGGCTGAGTTATGAAACGGAGTGTAGCTGAAAATCGCTAACATAGTGAAGTAAGCAGAAGTTCAGTGTCATCGTAGTTTTTATTGGTTAGAGAGAGTATTATCTGCTTTTTAAACATTTCATTAGAAGATTGATGTTTATAGGGATGCGGTTTTGTTTAATCTGTTGTATAAAAAAGGACCTAGGTAGTAAAAGAAACGCTTAGTAAAGGCAAAGCGTGTGAATGGTACTTTGCAAATTTCGTATTTTTCCTGGTGGAAGATAGTGTTTGTATAAAAGGAGTTTTGGTGTGTTGTAGTACAGTGTTAAGGATGAATAATTAACGGATGGTAAGGACTTTGCATTTCTGATAGAGATCAAAGGTTGGGTAGAGCATTGGCCGGAAGGTAGCAACTTTTAGGATGGCTCGTTGTGCCACTTTCAAAAGTTTGACTATAGTTTTTGCGGCTCCACCTCAACTAGTAATAGGTACAGTAAGAGATGACTGACTGACACATGGTAAGGTAAACGGTGCGTATTACAGAGGCATTGGCAATATGCCAAATCAGTTTACGTACCCGACCGGTAAGATGGGTAAAAATAGGTATGTGCTTTGAAGTTGAGATGTCTATCAAGAATGATACCGAGGTGAACTCATGGTTACATAATGTTATTATTGCGACATCACATAAATTGCTAAAGGTGATTTTCCAGAACCGGAAGTGTTTTCATAGCGCAATACTGGAAAAAATCGTGAAATCGTTATGCAATAATTGCACACTTTATGAAATAATTGCGCAACGGAATTTCATAATATTAGATAACAAAAATAGATATAAGCGGATTGCTTGAGTCCACTGGGACAATCCGCTTATATCTATTTTTGTTCTGATGAATACTAGTACTCCTCTCCTGTATGAATGATGACTGCACCATACAGGAGAGTCGTTACAAGTAAGACTCCCAAGTAACTATATCCTACAACAATCATTAACTAAGCAAACAGTTCTGCTTAGTCTGTTACATAACTTGGAGACGCCGCAAGGATGGAAGCACTCGTCGTAGAAGTAAGCGCCAACGGGAAAGAAAGTTCTGAGACTCAAAAAGCAAGAATGGAAGTAAAAGCTGTTGAAGATACGAGGTGCTCCCGCTGCAGGGACCGCTCCAGAGATCGATCGAGAAGTCGCGACCGTTCACGAGGTAGGTCTAGAGGACGCTCCAGGGGCAGGTCTAGCGGCCGTTCCAGGGGACGATCCCGTGGTCAATCTAGAGGACGATCACGTGGTCACTCAAGAGGCCGCTCCCGTGGCTGCTCCAGGTGGAGGTCTCACGATGCATCAAGAGATAATGCTTTAGAACGAACAGCAGAAGGGTCTGGCGAAAAATGTGTGGATCGCTACGAAGAAAGGCAAGGAAGACGAGACAGAGAAATGTCCAGGGGACGCTCCAGAGGACGATCCAGGGGTCACTCCAGAGGAAGATCCAGGGGTCACTCCAGGGGAAGATCCAGGGGTCACTCCAGAGGTAGATCTAGGGATCGTTCCAGGGGATAAACATTTAAGAAGTTCAAATCTATGTAAGTTCCTAATGTTTAACAAAAATTATTAAAAAGACATAAGTAAAATCACAAAAAATACTTAACCTAAGAATAGTGCAATTATTATAAATTACTACGTACAGTAAGTACGTACCTACTATGGAAATACAATGGATGTGAAGTGGCTGCTGCTAAAGTGGAATAAAGGAAAACAAGAGAAGCACCAGGGACAGCGAATCATTGACGTTGGCGTTGGATACGACGAAATGGTCAAGTTGGTTTGGAACACAGGATTGGACATAAAAACAAGAAAAACGAAGACAAACAAAATTAGTACCTACCTTCGAATAATTTAAATAGTATTTAAAAATAAAACGTTCTTTATTTTTTTTCCTATTCTTTCAAACTACAGAGCTACCTAAACTGTAATTTCCGTCACCTAACTAAACTAACTCATAAAGTGCATTGCAAAATACCTAGCTCCTTTCAGTCTCGTCCCGACTTCATAACCGGTTCATATCATATATCACCATGAAAGAACTAATTCAGTTTTTTAATTTCCATATTTTAGTTTCTGATAGTTTCTGTTGATACGAAATCCGTTCAAAAGCTGAAGCTGTAGAGCTTTCATACACACGTTGTGCAAGTTACAGACATTTCAAACACGGCTTTCGACCACCGACGGCTGTAACGCACTTCTACCACTGCACATTGTTTACTAAAAATGTGACGCTAGCGAGCGCGCGACAGCCACCGTAGGCTGTGGTCGGTGGCCCATTTGCGCCGAGCCTTAGTCCTGCGCAAGTGTGCACCTTCGGTAAGTACCAATGTGTGCTTGCTACATTCTATAATTTCGCCAAATAGATAAAAAACTGGCCAAGTGCGACTCGGACTCGCGCACCGAGGGTTCCGTACAAACCAGTAGGTATTAAATTATTTAGAACCTTATACTTCTTCTTGCCGACCAAACTAGAATCAACTAAATTCACATTGTTTGTTTTCAATTATACCCTCGTAGTAGGTACCTATTAGCACTTAGCAGATTTTAAAGGTGTTGTTTTAAATTTATATAATGCCAATAAACACAATTTTCTTTCTTTCTTTAGACATAGTCTAGATCTAGCTAGATTTTGCGCTGGAATATTGGAACTGTGCTTCCTTAACTACTGTTAACATGAGTGACGTTAAATTTGGCTCCGTTTACAAGCAGCCGACGTGCAATGATATTTTATTAGAATATCATTGCCGAAGTGTTTTTTTTTTTTTTTGTTTTACGTGTGGAAATCCTCATGGATGTCCTCCGCCCTGGGGCAGGCGGAGGGGTCTGTCAGACTCTTACTGACTAAAACCACACGGTGTTCTTCCAACTATCTGGCCAGGGGGGCGGCACTGCTCGTGCATAACACCCCCGGCAGATGTTGTATGTTCGGGCGGACTGCGTCACCCCCTGTGACCGCACCCTCTGGTTGTGGTGTCTCTTGAGAAGCGAGCGCGGAACACGACGCGCCGGCTTCTTCGGCCTGTCTGCAGGCGACAGACTCCCCGAAGTCTGCCACCCGTAAGCTTACACACCCCACACGTAATGCATGTACGTAGGTATGTGACTCAATCATATTTTCTGAGTAGTCTTTATTATTATCAGTACCTATCACTATTCTTGCTTCTATCTCATTGTAGTCTTGTTTCTCCTCATCCGCGCACTTGTTCCTCAACGTCATTATACGAGTACTTCACTTTTCTTCCTGGTGAGCTCTTTCCTTTCCTTCGTTCCTCTTCAGCAGCGGATACTTCTTGCATCTACACTTTTTTTGTGTTTTTACTTTTATGTATTTTTTTTTAAGTTTTTTTAGTTAAGTATTACTGTTGTTGGTAGGCGTATTTTCGTGTTTTTTTTATCTAGAATGAGGTCTAAATTTTCGCTTGGAACGGTCCCTAGATCTGCCTCTGGAGTGACCCCTTGATCGTTCTCTGGAGTGACCCCTGGATTGTCCTCTAGATCCTCCTCTGGAACGTCCACTGGACCTTTCTCTGTCTCGCCTTCCTTGCCTATCTTCGTAGCGATCCACACATTTGCCACCAGACCCATTTCCTGATGGTTCTAAAGCTTTACTTCTTGATCTATCGTGAGACCTCCCCCTGGAGCGGTCATGGGAGCGGCCCCTTGAGTGACCACGGGACCGCCCCCTGGAGTGACCACGTGATCGTCCTCTCGAGTGACCACGGGATCGGCTCCTAGAGCGGCCACGAGACCTGCCCCTGGAGCGTCCCCTAGACCTACCACGTGAACGATCGCGACTTCTCGATCGGTCTCTCGATCGGTCCCTGCAGCGACAGCACCTCTTATCTTGAACAGCTTGTACTTCCGTACTTACTTCTCGAGTCTCAGAACTTCCTTTCCCGTTGGTGTGAACTCCAACGACGACTGCTTCCATCCTTGCGGCGTCTCCAACTTCTGTAACAGACGAAGCAGAACTGTTTGCTTAATGTTTGTAAGTAGTAGTGGTATACCTGGGAGTCTTACTTGTGACGACTCCGCTGTATGAATGGTGACTGGGACACAAGCAATCCGTTTATATTCATCTTTGTTATCTAATATTATGCAATTTTGTTGCGCAATGATTTCATAAATTGTGCAATTTTTGCATAATTATTTCACGTATTGTATCAGTATTGCGCAATAAAAACAAGTGACTCATTGGGGAATTCCTAGTTCCAGTAATTGGTTACGTCATTATGGTGTATGACTCATCGTCACAATTATGTAACGACTAGCTGACCCGCGCAACTTCGTCTGCGTCACATTATTCATTTTTGCTCCGCTCCTATTGGTCGGTAAATGGGCTATCCAACACTAAATGATTTCAATTCAAAACAGTAGCTCCTGAGAATAGCGCGTTTAACCAAACAAACTCTTCAGCTTTATAATATTGGTATAGATTAATTCTATGCCAGCTTATTTATCTTCTTCTATTTTTTATTAATTATAATATGCGAAAGTTTGGATGACTGGACTGGTTTTATTACTCACGCTTAAACGGCTGAAAGGATCTGGATGAAATTCAGCACAGAGGTAGATTATAGTCTGAAATACTACATAAGGCAATTTTTTTCGTGAGTAGGTATGTAGTACCTATCTTGGGATATTTTCAAGATTCAAAGCATTTACTTCAATCATTCATTTCAAATGTCGTCTAGGTCTGTCAAAAACATGAAGATATCTGCAAATTTTAAAGCGTAAGTAGATCTAAAATAACGTGCAAGAAACTCCACGGTCACTCTTTTTAAATATTAAGTTATGTATTAAAAAAAAAAAAACTGGTTGGGTTGTCCTTGTTGCTTCTATACGTGAACACAATGTTAAGTAAAAAGAAAGTACGTCATCTATTTATTTATTTAAACTTTTCGCACAAAAAAGGTACAAAGGCGGACTTAATGCCTTATCTATATAGATAAGCTAGATAATTAGTGAAACCGTTCGTTGCTTCGCTCTAAACGGACTCAATTGCGGAGGCTTACTAAGTAGGGTCCTGCACCTATAGTACGGAACCCTATAGGCCTGATCCGCAAGTTGAACCGTCCAAGGCTTCGCAACAACAGAACTACAAATCTACTATACCGGACGGACGGACCTCACCACAATAAGTTTTGAGAAATTCGACCCTAGCTGAGACTGTTACAACCTTTTTAATTCCGAACCTAGACCACTACCTTACTCCTACAATGTTCAAAAATCGTGTGAGGGTCGTTCCCCAGTGGAAAATCTTAACACCGCGATTCAGAAAAACGCGTCACATGAGCAACGCCATCTATCGACCATGTCGTAAAGTAAACTGAAAAAATATTTGGCTGCGGAAGACGTTAAATAAGATTTAACGATAAATAACGTAAGGTATTAAAATGTTCACTATTATTTTGTCGCGTAGGTATTAAGTTTCATAAATAACTCATCAATGTTATTTTCATGCTTTAGTGCATTTTATTTTACTCAATAGATGGCGCTGTAATTGATCAGAATATAGTAGGCAGTTTCCAACTAAACTAAAAAAAAAACAATATCTTTTGATTTTGTGGATCGATTTTGATCAAACCTACCTACCTTGAATCAAAATCAACAAAAACAAAAACGACTATCGAACGAATATATTTTGTTTTAACATTTTATAACAACGTAATTGAACTGTCAAAGCTCACACGTTACGATAAATTATAAGATAATGACATGTTCATTTTACTTTTGCTACATAATAAATTTTATTTAATTAAAAGATAACTCAAAAAACTTTGGTTTGATTCTTCACAAATTGTTCACACACTAAAACTTTTCTCAACAGATGGCCTTGCAAGTATCTGTTGTCACAATGAAAACAACAAACAACCTCTTTTAGCGCTCGATTTGTAACTACAACTTTTCTCAATAGATGGCATTGCAAGTATCTGGAGTCATAATGAAAACAACCTATTTTAGCGCTCGATGAAGTTTCTTAAGTTTCACTTTACTTTTCCTACAAATTAAGTTTTATTTAATTAAAAGATAACGCAAAAAACATTGCTTTGATTCTTCACAAATTGTTCACACACTAAAACTTTTCTCAACAGATGGCATTGCAAGTATCTGAAGCACAATGAAAACAACAAACAATCTCTTTTAGCGCGCGATTTGTAAATACAACTTTTCTCAATAGATGGCATTGCAAGTATCTGAAGTCTCAATGTTAACAACCTATTTTAGCGCTCGATGAAGTTTCTTCGTAAACTTTAAAATTCGATATCTTTTGATTTTGTGGGTCGATTTTGATGAAATAAACACTAAATGTTACTCAGTTTATCACTTAATATTTTGAAGTACCTAAATTTTGAACCCAATCAGTGGTTTATGCGTGATGCTCCTCCAAACGCACAGACAAACAGACGCACAGACAAACAGACGCACAGACAAACAGAAAAGAATTTCAAAAACTGCTTTTTTGTGTTCTATGTCATTTTTCTGACATTTCTATGTATTTTTTATGGCAAAATATTCAATGTACAGACACGGCGACTCTACGATTTTATTATATGTATAGATGAGTCATACACCATAAAAATTCAATGTACTCATGCCTACTGTTTTCTTCTTCTCTTTTCTGTACCTGCTTAATTAATCTTGTAGTTTTAAGTCATCAACCTCGTTTCAACCTGGCCAGAAGTTTTTTTAGAAAGGGCTGTAGCTTGAGGACCACAATTCACTTAATTCATCAACACAACTTTTATGCTAGCCATTTTGTATAGTGAGATTTTGTGTGCCTAGTGGTCCCATTTCAATATGGTAAAGATCAGCTAGTCTTTTCTGTAAATAACTATTACTTAATATATTTATAAGTCAAAATACACTAGCACTACTTACTGTGAGCTTTGCCACTCAGGTGAAGTTCGATATCGACACCAGCATCTTATTTGACATTTTATGAGTCAAATAGATTTAATGAGGGTATTATTTCAATAAGTACTGTAGACCAATAACAAATAATTAAATTTTTATCAAAATGTAAATCAAATGCAGAAGGTTTTGACCACATTACGCTTGACATGTTTTTTATGACCATCCCACAAACCTTAGATATCTTGACTACTATTATTAACTGCTCAATCTCTACATCGACCTTTCCTGACTTGTGGAAAATTGCTGTGGTGCGTCCTTTACCTAAAGTCGTAAACCCAAGGACTATAAAGAACTTACGGCCCGTATTTTACCCTTCTTGTCAAAAGTGCTAGAAAAAGTAGTAAATGACCAATTATCTGCATACCTTGAGCGAAATAACATCCTACCGGAGGCGCAATCAGGTTTTAGGAAGGGTCGTAGCCATGAAACGGCTCTGTTAGATGTTACGGACAATATATTATCATCTCATGTTGCACCCTGTTAGTTTTACTAGATTTTTCACGGGCATTCGATGCTATTAATTTATCTCTACTACTATCCAAGACGACGTATTATGGTTTTGACGCACCTACGGTTGCTTGGTTCAACAGCTATCTTAGTAATCGTAAACAGCTGGTTGAAATTCAAGGTGCCAATGGATCCAAGATTTTTTCACAAATGTCTCCAGTGATAAAGGGTGTTCCACAGGGATCTATACCGCGTGTATCTGACATCGACGCACAAACGATTTCCATGGGTCCAGGGCATGATTCTGGACACCACAGTGTTGGAATTTTTCGTCGGTTCTTTTCTCATTTTTTCATTTTTTTCAAGAGTATCACAAATAGGTATCAGCTCAGCCGAGCTGATATCTATTTGTGGTCTTATTCAGATTGCTCTTTATAGTGAAAGTAGTTAATTGATTTTTTTTTATTAAAAATCTCATTGGGTTAGGTCAGAATAACGATTATGAGCAGTCTAAAGTAAACAAACCCTTGAAAAAAATGAAAAAATGAGAAAAAAGCCGACGAAAAATTCAAAGTCTAGGGTGTCCAGGATCATGCCCTGGACCCATGGAAATCGTTTGTGCGTCGATGTCAGATACCTACACTAGGTCCGCCATCATTTATTTTATATACTCCAGATATTGTTAATGTTCCCAAAAACACTAAATTTAATATTTATGCTGATGACATCCAACTTTACCTCTCTTTTAAGCCTGAAGACTATGAAACCGCAGTCAGGCTATTAAATGAGGACCTCGACAGAATTGTGGACTGGTCTAGGCAAAACTCCCTATTACTCAACCCTGCCAAAACGATATTTATGCTTTTCAGGTCAAAGAGTCAACTAAATAAAATGAATCCAAGTCTTGCAAACGTGATGGGCAAATGTATTGATCGAGTTGACGTCGCGAGAAATCTGGGTTTGATAAGGAAGAATTACGGTTTGAGGACCAAATTTCAAACTGTGTTAGAAACTGCTTCTACCGTCTGAAAATTTTTATATTAAATGCGCCCATTTTCAAGCGATGATCTGCGCGTACAGCTCGTAGAAAGTCTGGTCCTATCCAGATTAAACTATGTTGATACCGTCATAGGGCCCAGACTTCTGGCACGTACCGAACGACTTATCCAAAGGGTTCATAAAGCTTGCGCGCGGTTTTGCTTCAACGTACCACCAAGGAGCCACATTACCCCGTTTTTAAATAAACATATAACACTCTTAGAATGAAATCACGTCGGAAGTTGCACTTGGCCTGTTTGCTGTTCCGCGTCATCAAAAATAAATGTCCGTCATACCTCTATTCGAAGCTTGCCTGGGTAAATATGTCACCGTCAGCGCAAGGCCAGGCGTTGTGCTCAGCAGCTGGCTACCCCGCATCACCGTACTGCAGCCTTCCGAGGAAGTTTTCGTATACCTACCTACGCGTCCTCCAAATGTTGGAATAACATTACTCCGCCCATTAGGGACCTTAAAAATATTAGTACATTTAAGACTAATAGTACTTTTATTAATGACATTTAACATTGATAAATCGTTTATTTAATAATTTATTTTATTCAATTAATTATTATAAATCAAATCATAATAAATAATCTATTAATCACGAATTTAAGTACAAATTCGTGATTAATAGATTAGGTATTATGATATATCTCCATTATTTTTATTTTATTTGTAATCTCTTAGTGCAGATACTGACCTCATGTTGGTCTGGATGTGACGCGGTATGCCCCAGGAACCACAAAACTTCGACAACTTTGACTGTTGACAGTTAGGCCCTGTGTCCTAGAAATGTCCATTTACTGGCACAATATCCCTAACGTTTTTGTTTCCATAAATGATGTTAAATACTGCTTATTGAGACGATGGTGGCTGCACGGTAATGCGGCAACGCGTTGAGCGGCCCGCGTCATTTTGTTTTATTGTTGATTTGTGGGTAGTTATGTTTAATTTTTTTTAATAATTTTATTCTTGACCATGGATACTGTGGGTATGTTTACTCTTCACGGTGTGGTATACATAAAAAACTCATTCTTTTGTTATAAATCTATTCTATACATATAATAAAATCGTAGAGTTGCCGTGTCTGTACATTGAATATTTTCGCATAAAAAATACATAGAAATGTCAGAAAAATGACATAGAACACAAAAAAGCAGTTTTTGAAATTCTTTTCTGTTTGTCTGTTTGTCTGTGCGTCTGTATGTCTGTGCGTTTGGAGGAGCATCACGCATAAACCACTGATTGGATTCAAAATTTAGGTACTTCGAAATATTAAGTGATAATCGGAGCAACATTTAGTGTTTATTTCATCAAAATCGACCCACAAAATCAAAAGATATCGAATTTTAAAGTTTACGAAGAAACTTCATCGAGCAACCTAGACTTCAGATACTTGCAATGCCATCTATTGAGATTTTTTTTAATAAGAAATGTGTGAAAAGACCCCGAAACAATGTATTTTTGAGTTATTTTTTAATTAAACTTAAAATGTAGCAATAAAAGTGAACATTTTATTATAAATTATCATTATTTATCGTAACGTGTAAGCTTCTCTTCTAAGTTTGAACTTATGAGTAGTTACGAGTATAAAGACAGTTCAGTTACGTTGTAGATCGATAGATGGCGTTGTACTTATGACGCGTTTTTCTGAATCGCGGTGTTAAGATTCTCCGCAGTAGCATGAGGTCAGCCCCATGTTATACGTTATAATTGATATTGATATTGATTGAAATGAAAAATGAAATTATATAAAATACCATGGAAGTATGGATTTGATTGAATGACTAGATTGATTTTCGATTTACTGAGAGGAGAGGAGAGTCTCCTCCGGAGAGTTACCTGTATCCATAAGTAAACTGTTTTACCACAGTATAAATAGTTTTACTAACAGAAGAGGTGAATATTTGGTCTTATGTTTCAATGTGGCTAAACTATATCAGCCGAACACGTCGATCTTCAAGGTTAAGCAACGCTTGCCGAGGTCGGTCTGTGAATGGGTGACCATTATAACAAACAAACTAGCCTTTTCCTTACTATATTGGCTCGGCTTCCAAACAAACCGGATTCAGCTGAATACCGGTATTTTACGTGGCGCGGCTGCCTACCAGACCTCCACAACTCATTCAATGCAAGATTTCAGTCAGATTTTACTGGCTTCTGACTATCCGTAACGACTGCCAAAGATCTACAAATGACAGCCGGGACCAAAGGCTTAACGTGCTTCCTGAGGCACGAAGGAAACTCGGTATGTCAAGATGGTCACCCATCCACAGACCAACCTTCGCAAGCGTTGCTTAACCTTGAAGATCGATGCGTTCGTCTGTTAAAGTTTAGCCTTGAAGATCGGCCCGTGCGGCTGTTTCAATTTAGCCACGAGCTCCTCTATAATAAATCGATTCTATGAACCCAGTATAACTTTTTTGATATTTTAAAATGTTAAAACAAATTAAATTAATCAGTGGTCTACAATCAGCAATATTGTCAGTAAAAATCGGAGAAAATGTGTTTCTTTTTGGACTGTTCTGGACGAAATAAAGAATCCACTTGATTCAGCACCATTCGTTCGATACGCCATTAGTTGGTTTTGTTGATTTTGATTCAAGATTAGTTTGTACCAGGAGATTAGGTACCTGGGCTGGTCGGCATTTCAACCGATCTTCATAATTATATTCTTAATTCGAGAGAGAGATCAGGATACGTAACTGAACGTAGGTTTTGTATATGCAATCTATACTAATATTATAAAGCAGAAGAGTTTGTTTGTTTGGTTGAACGCGCTAATCTCAGGAACTACTGGTCCGATTTGAAAAATCTTTCAGTGTTAGATAGCCCATTTATTGAGGAAGGTTATAGGCGTATATTTATATATATGTATATATCATCACGCTAAGACAAATAGGAGCGGAGCAGTAATGGAAAATGTGACGCAGACGAAGTTGCGCGGGTCAGCTAGTAATACATATTCTCAGACATTATTTTATTTATTAACTTCTTACATTTATAACATAAATAGCATGTATTAATTTCACCGTACCTATCTATTTATTTTATTTACCCTCATCCGTGTGTCACTGCGGGGTGCCAACTGAAAACCAGCGCTGGGTGTCTGACGCCCAGCATATGCTGAGATGGTAACCCTTTCGGCATGGGCACGCTCTGCACAATTTTACTGTACCGTTTTTTTTTTCTTTATTTTATGTCTTTCTTTCTCTTATTTTTTTATAATGTGTTTTTGCTGTTGTGTTGTGTGTGTCTGTGTCGAATAAATGTTTTCTATTCTATTCTATTCTACATGGTTATTAACAGAATAGACTAGCTGGTCACCTTACCCTTACTTCACCAATTACATGTTCGTTTTTAGGGTTCCGTACCCGAAGGGTAACCAACGGAAAACTATTACTAAGCCTCCGCCGTCCGTCTGTTTGTCAGCGGACTATATCTCATGAACTGTTGAAATTTTCACAGAGTGTGTTGCGGCTATAGTAACAAATAATAAAAATCCCCCAAAAAACAAAAATTTGAAAAGGAGAGCTTGGATATTTCATCGTTTTAATACGGTCAGGAAAGATCCAAGCTGTCTGTTCACTTGTATTCTCAAAAGACCAATGTTAGATTCATGGAATATCCTAAAGTTCTCAAAATAACGCTTGGCCTATTATATTGATCTCACTAGGTAGGGTAGAGTAAGTTTATTTGGTGAGACAGGCAATTTTGTGAAAGACTCTTAAAAGTCTTATTATTGCGTGCTAGGTAACGTTTCGGAAGACTTTTGAGTCTATCACCAAATTGCCTGTCCCGCCAAATAACCTTACTCTTATACCATCTATACATACCTATTTGAAGAACTTGGCCTTTTATTACATTCTTGTTTTTTGGGGGATAATCACTACCTACTTTTTTCTAGTAAATGATAACTTAATCATTCAATTCCGAGCATTTTTAATTTATTTATTTACAAGTTTATTTTTTATTGTTTTGTTACATGTAAGTAGCTCATGAGGACTGACCCTGATTTCCCTTTTCCGAGTTTTTGTCTCTAATTGTAGCCTGATTGGAAGTGCTTCATAACTTTGATAAGTCAGTCAGTAGCAAAACCTTCACTTTTTGGTCCCCGTAACTTCTCAATCAACGGTTAAACCTAATGTTTTGAAACTTTCCAGCTTTTCCATCAAGTTGCGATTATTGATGAGGGGGGTGAAAACTGCTCGAAATGAAATGTAAGTAGATAAATATACCCACTGCGTGCGTTAGGCCGGAACTTGGCCTGGCGCCTAGATACTTAACGGAACCCTTCATGCGCAAGTCCGACTCTTATTTTTTTTAATATTAATGTATAGGTAGTTTTCAGATTTTTCCCTTACCTACTTGTCGCATGAGAGCGTATTATTTGCCAAGTCAATTCCAAAGTAGATATTATATCGCAAATAAGTATGTGTAAGTAGACCTAGACCGACTCATTATGATAATGTCAATTAGGGTACGCAGTTCACGACAGAAAGAGGAAAAAATAATAAGTGGTACTTAAATTGTATTTTTTTGTAAAAAGTTTTTTTAGGTTCCACATCCACAATTGGTTTCCAGCTTAGACAAGAAAGAAGTGGTTTTTAGGGTTCCGTAGCCAAATGGCAAAAACGGAACCCTTATAGATTCGTCATGTCTGTCTGTCCGTCCGTATGTCACAGCTACTTTTCTCCGAAACTATAAGAACTATGCTGTTGAAATTTGGTAAGTAGATGTATTCCTTGAACCGCATTAAGATTTTTACACAAAAATAGAAAAAAAAAACAGTAAATTTTAGGGGTCCCCATACTTAGACCTGAAACTCACAACTTTTTTTTTCATCGAACCCATACGTGTGTGGTACCTATCTATGGATAGGTCTTTAAAAATGATAAGAGGTTTCTCATAATATCATTTTTTTCTGAACGAATAGTTTGCGTGAGAGACACTTCCAAAGTGGTAAAATGCCCCCCCCCCCCCTTAACTTCTAAAATAAGAGAATGATAAAACTAAAAAAAATATATGATGTAAGTACATTACCATGTAAACTACCAGCGAAAATTGGTTTGAACGAGATCTAGTAAGAAGTTTTTTTTAATACGTCATAAATCGTAAATCGCAACTTCTGCTTATAATACATATAATACCCGTGTATAATACCTACTGGTTTGTACGGAACCCTCGGTGCGCGAGTCCGTCTCGCACTTGTTTCATTTTTTTTTTAATATTTTTATGGTATCCAGCTGACCTATTTTGACTGCAATATCTATAAACGCAATTAGTAGTTGGTCTATTTGTGCCTTATATCAAGAGGTAGCGTGGCCGAGCGGTCTAAGGCGCTGGTTTAAGGCACCAGTCTCTTCGGAGGCGTGGGTTCGAATCCCACCGCTGCCAACTCTTTTTATTTCGTTAATTTTGGTTAATTTCATAAGCTTGATTTATGAAGTGGGTAATCCGCCCGAAGGAGCAGGCAGGAGTGTTTTTTGTCAACAAGTTGCAAATCGCTCATCATAGCTCTTGGACGCCCGTAGTACCTAAACTAGTGTATCCAAGTGTGACATATACTTATCAGTCTTACAGTACTATGAATAACTAAGTATGCTCCGCTCCTATTGATCGTAACATTCGTTGATAAATGGGCTATTCAATAATAAAATATTTTTTCAATTCGAACCTAGTTTCTGAGATAAGCGCGTTCAACCATACCAACAAACTCTTCAGCTTTATTAAACTAGCGCAGATAAATTAGTCTGGCTGATGGCTGACCCATCAAACCAATGAAAGACTTTCTCGAGAATTTTAAAAATTTACTACGAAGCGCGACGTCTCGACGGAGTAACTACATCAAGGCTGCATGGAACTGTATGGAACTGACCTTCTGTAGGTACTTAGGTACATAATATTTGGGGCCAGACAGCCAGACTTAGTACCTATCAGAAATTGAAAAGATATAAAAAGAGGTACCTATCTACCCCGATAAAGTAAAATAATGATTATTATTTTATTGAGTAAGTAGGTACCTTCAGCGGAATTTTCCTAAACCCTTGTATTTATTGCGCAATGATTATGCAATACGTGAAATCATTGTGCAATAATTACCGACTAGTGATGGGCCGACTAGCCAGTGCTCTAATAGCCGACTAGCCGGTGCTGAAATGGTCGGCTTGTCACCGACTATAAAAAGTGGCTAGATTGTCGGCTTTCCCTCTCTGGCAAGAAGTTAATTTTCATTTATTTATAAATGAAAATTAACTTCATTAACTTCATGTCTTTGACATGAAATCCCTTATGTATACGAAATGGGCTGCTAAAATATTCGATCTCACTTAACTTGCTCTTGGAACCCTTCACCCTTTCTTTCTCAATATTTTCTACAGAAGTCGGCAAAGTGTAGGCAACTGCGTGTTTTAAAAGGCCACTTTAGCAGAATCATATTACAATCATAGTATTACGAAGACCTAGATGCTTTTGGTTACCTTTCACATTTCGCACCCGTAAAGCAACACGGGTTTCACATTATTGGATCCGAAGATTTAGAGTATTGACTCTTCGGGTTTTCGGGTCTTCCGCGATTGTCAGACAGGTCTCAGCTGCTTGAAGGTACCTCGGGCTTTGGCAATCCAAGAGGTGACGTCCGCTTCCGTTCCTCCAGTCTCCGATAAGACGCTTTCTATGTAAGTAAATTTGTGAACGCGTTTCACTGCCTCTGTGCACATAATCAACATCGTAGAGTTCTTCACCCCCGCACGCATCTCTTGGGTTTTCCGGGTGTTCATGTAATACCAGTTTTCGCTGCCACCTGGCAGAGGTTGTTCAATTCTACTTGCATGTTGACTGTGAATGACTCAGCAGGCATCGATCATCGGCGTAGTCCAGTTCTTCTAAGACGTTGGATTATCTCGACTCAATCCCGCGGCGCCTTTTACCGTATTTGCGAAGCAAAATTCCACCGAGAACGCCTGTGAAGAGAAGAGCCAAAAGGAGGCCTTGGCGACACCTGTGTGCACTGAAATTTCATCCGAGATTACGCCGTCGTGAGTTGCCTTGCGAGAATACTTCTTGTAGATACTCTCTAACAGGCGGACCTTTTATTGCGGCATCCAATTTCGAGAAGGCGGGCAAAGACGCTGGATCACTTCAAAGTATCAAAGACCTCTTCCGTCGACAAAGGTAAGATAAATCTCCCTTTGCCATTCTGATGCGTGCTCCACTATGTTACGGAGTGTTGATCAGTAGTGCTATTCTGTAACAACATTTTCGTGTCTCGACAACGGAATCCGAGGTGAGTTTCAAATTCGTAAAAATGGAAGACCTTTATGTTGTGTGTTATAAAGTTCATTTTTTGAGATTAGTCACTCAGGTGAAGCTCGATATCTAAATGGTTATTTACAGAATAGACTAGCTGGGCGTGGTTGAACGATTCGATTCGAAGATGAAACGTCTTACGGGTCTCAAATTCAAGAAGTTTGCTCAAGTCAAATCTTCTTCCCATCCTGCCAGGACCTCCCGTTGCGCGGGCTATTTCTTCTTTCAGAGACAGAGTGCAACAAATTCAAAGCAAGCACGAGCACGGCTCAGCCTGCCACTGCTGTTTGATAGTCCGTTCAACTCCATTTTTTTTTCGGTTTTTAGTTTTAGAACATATACCTACTGCGCACTGTTTTTGGAAGACAGTTTTTAGGGTTCCATACTTCAAAAAAAAAACGGAACCCTTATAAGATCACTTCCGTGCCCTTCCGTCGGTCTGTCACAGCAAAGTTTGAAAATTGTAAATTAGTAGCTTTATTACAATAAAAAAATTACTTTTTGCGATGACATAAGCTTATTAATTATATGTGTAGCTGAAGAACTAACTGTGACGTACATCTAAGTATGTATAGGAGAACAATTTTTCAATCGAAGAGTTAAGGCCCTACCCTGAGCAAACAACCTTGAGCATTTTTTCCCTCAAGAACAGCGCAAGAGATACAATAGCGAATACGCTCAGAATGTTGAATAAAATCGTTTAAAATCTAATTTTCGTCTTTTGAAAAAAATACTTCTACCAAAATGTTCAAAATTAAATTGCCTATCCATTAGTGTAAGTACAAAATCAAAATAATCGTTAGTTTTCGAGAAGATGCATGTTTTCAGTATTTTTTTCTCATTTCTGTGGTTTCGTTGTGAGGAGATTACTTAAACATTATACTTAGTAATAAAAAAATAAATCTACCATTTTGAAGCCAATTCAAGAAGTTTGCTCAAGTCAAATCTTCTTCCCATCCTGCCAGGACCTCCCGTTGCGCGGGCTATTTCTTCTTTCACAGACAGAGTGCAACAAATTCAAAGCAAGCACGAGCACGGCTCAGCCTGCCACTGCTGTTTGATAGTCCGTTCAACTTCATTTTTTTTTCGGTTTTTAGTTTTACAACATATACCTACTGCGCACTGTTTTTGGAAGACAGTTTTTAGGGTTCCGTACTTAAAAAAAAAAAACGGAACCCTTATAAGATCACTTCCGTGCCCTTCCGTCGGTCTGTCACAGCAATAAGTTTGAAAATTGTAAATTAGTAGCTTTATTACAATAAAAAAAATACTTTTTGCGATGACATAAGCTTATTAATTATATGTGTAGCTGAAGAACTAACTGTGACGTACATCTAAGTATGTATAGGAGAACAATTTTTCAATCGAAGAGTTAAGGCCCTACCCTGAGCAAATAACCTTGAGCATTTTTTCCCTCAAGAACAGCGCAAGAGATACAATAGCGAATACGCTCAGAATGTTGAATAAAATCTAATTTTGGTCTTTTGAAAAAAATACTTCTTCCAAAATGTTCAAAATTAAATTGCCTATCCATTAGTGTAAGTTCAAAATCAAAATAATCGTTAGTTTTCGAGAAGATGCATGTTTTCAGTAATTTTTTCTCATTTATGTGGTTTCGTTGTGAGGAGATTACTTAAACATTATACTTAGTAATAAAAAAATAAATCTACCGTTTTGAAGCCAAGAATATGTAGAAATTTAATGTATTTTTTATTAGTTGATATTTCTTTTGGATAAAGAGTAGATAGCTCCAAAAAACTGCACAAAAAACGGCTAGCGCTGCGTTTTGCTCGGGGACGCGCCTTAAGTTATACTTACATTATTATCATATTATTATCTTTATGTTAAAGTGATGAGAGTGATTTTTCAGTAGGTAATGTATACTCGATTACCTTAATAACTATGTATCTATATGTATATAAGTTTGTACGGAGCCCTCGATTCGCGAGCCCGTTTTTTTTTTTTATGTGTAAAACAAACAGTAAGCGGTCTACTAGAACGGTTTGCCAGTAGATCATCAAGTGCCAACAGTCATCATACTCGGTATCTTTCGCCGACGAATCGCCGACTATAAATGCAGCCAGATAGTCGGCTTTCCCGACTACGACTAGTTGTCCCATCTCTTACAATTACACAATATTAGATAATCAAGCTGAATATATATAAGCGGGAAGCTTGTGACTTTTATCATTCATTCAGGAGAGTCGACGTTACAAGTAAGATAGCCGAGTGATACTACAACTACGATCATTTTCAAAGCAAACAGTTCTGCTTAGTCTGTTACAGAGGTTGGAGTCACCGCAAGGATGGAAGCAGTCGTCGTTGGAGTTCGGACTTACGGAAAGGGGAGTTCTAAGACCCAAGAAGTAAGTACCGAAGTACAAGCTGATACGAGGTGCTCCCGCTGCAGGGACCGCTCCAGAGACCGCTCTAGAGACCGCTCGAGAAGTCGCGACCGTTCACGAGGTAGGTCTAGAGGACGCTCCAGGGGCAGATCTCGTGGCCGCTCCAGGGGCAGGTCTCGTGGCCGCTCCAGGGGCAGGTCTCGTGGCCGCTCTAGGGGTAGGTCTCGTGGACACTCGAGAGGCCGCTCCCGTGGCCACTCTAGGGGCAGGTCTCGCGGAGCATCAAGAGGTAAATCTGTAGAACGTGCTGGAGGAAGATGTGGTGGAAAATGTGTGGAACGCTGCAGAGACAAAGAAGGAAGACGAGACAGAGAAAGGTCCAGGGGACGTTCCAGAGATAGATCCAGAGGTCACTCCAGAGGAAGATCCAGGGGGCATTCCAGAGGCAAATCTAGGGGCCACTCCAGAGAAAGATCCAGGGACCGTTCTCGAGGGAGATCCAGGGACCGTTCTCGAGGGAGATCCAGGGACTGTTCTCGAGGAAAATCAAGAGACCGTTCTAGAGGCCATTCAAGATAAATAAATGAAGAGAACACGTGAAAAAACTGAAAAATCTTGAAAAAAAAACCAAAATCATAAAAGTACAAAAAAACATAAAAATAAACAAATTCACAAAAAAAATAAACGTAAGCAGACATTTATAATTAGTGTAAATATTAGATTAAACTACGTAAAATAATGATAGTATGTGAAGTGTCTTCTGAAGTGGAAATTTAAGAAGTGGTTTCCCCAGGAAAAGTGAAATGCAGTGGTAACTCTTTTTTTCTGTCTTTCTTTCTTTTTTGGTAGTATATGGACGAGATAAATAAGGTAAAGTGAGTTAACAAGAAGATTTTTAGGCAAAACAAAGAAATTTATTGTTAGGTCCAGTTAATTAATTTTAGGTAAATGTGTACTTATTGTCTTACCTATTTATATTGTTAATATTGTAAAAATGTCAAAAAAAAACGAAAAAATTATATATGAAAAAATATAAAAATTATAGATATAGTATATAAATAACTTGAACAAAATTGTATACAAAATAAGCTTCTAATATTTTATATTTAAATTTTACAGCATTTCAATAGTAGCTCGTTAAGTTTACGTAGGACTAATTAATTTCTATGTATAATTAATATGATTCACTTTATTATCTTTATTACCGAGAATGTTCCTAGATTAGCATTTATTATAGGTACCTATAGTTCATTTTTAAAATACTCTGTTGTTAAGACTAGCTAGCTTAACTCTTAAAATAAAAATTTAATAACAGTTTATTCTGCCTACACCACACACCATAATTTTCTGCAAATACAAGTACATAAATAAATCTATTACTCATTTTTTTATCAAAACACAAGAGTAGGCATCCAAAATGTTTATTGTTATCACATGCCTACATAGTATGACTGAATGCAGAGTAAAATAAGCGTGACTGATAACAGTATACCTAGTTACTGCTAACAATCATGTCAATCCATAAAATACAATCTGAAGTTATTGATATTCATGTAAGTACACTCCTAAATACAGGCATCTCGCTTACATTATTTGAAAGGGTAGTCAGAACTGTTACCTACAAACGGGGTGTATAGGAATGCAGGGGTACATTGAACGGGCCTGTGGACGGTGAGCTATGGGCAGCTCGCCGTCCGTCCGTCTTATGATGACAGGCCGTGTCGACGGCGCGTTCGTGTTACACGCGCGCCTCAAAGAGAGTCAGCATTGGGAGGGGCCCAAAAGGGCCGACGCCTGCCGGAGTCGCGGGACTATTCGAAAGAGATACCGTGGCTCGGAACACAAAGGGCACTGAAGGAATATGGATGGGTTTTAGTCAGTAGAAGTCTGACACTGATCTCGCTGCGCCCAGAGCGGGAGAAGTCATTGGATGATTCCCTATCCCTAAAAAAAAGGGTTACCTACATCGAAACAAAACTTGGAAGAGGATTTTCGTAATTTAAATCTCGTTTGTATCATTTATGGCCTCCAATTTTATTGAATTGATATTTATTTTCTAGAAAACTTATTATCCTACTAATATTATATATGCAAAAAGTTTGTGAGGAAGGATGGATGTTTGTTACCCTTTCACGTCAGAACGCCTGGAAGGATCTTTATGAAATTTAGCACAGAGGTAGATTATAGTCTGGAATAAAACATAGGCTACTTTTTATCCCGGAAATATGTTCCTCAGGGATCACGAGGGCGAATTTAAGCCACTGGCAGAAGCTAGTATGATGTTAAGGTGGAAATTCTTAACTATAATAAGTTTTGTTTCGATTCACCCCTCCGTTCCTATTCACCCCGTTCGACGGTATAGCTTGCATGTGACAGACTTGGAGTCTCCTAAAATAACTCAGGCATGACGGCAGCGGCCGAAGGGTCGCAGAGGGTGGCAAGACATCTATCCGGCTAATACCCACCCTCTGGACAAAGTTGGAAGACAGCGTGTAAAATGTAATTGCCCTTACCCTGACCAGGTGAAGAGACCCAAAAGGTATGTGAAACTGGAGGGTAGCCTTCAGTTTCATATGCTCACGATAAATTTGTCTTCGTCTCTACTACCTCTTTTAATCATAGATATGTATGGACAGTGGTACAGAGCACTGATTATTTCCAGTTTAACATCTTACCGACTTATAGAAAAACTTTTGCTTTTACCTCCTAAACCGTTTGTCTACCTTTGATTGCGATCAGCCTTTCATGTCTTTCTCCTAAGCACGATTTGTATAGATCTATGACTCGACTAAAATATTGTATTCTAATTTCAGGGAGTCTTTACCCTCGGTCTTTACGTGCACTATTTCATGCCAGGCAGTCTCAAAATCCATACTAAACTCTATACAGTACCTCTGGGCGAGCTACGAGGTATGATAGATAGCCCCGTTCTTGACCCTTTGCGTTTTGTGAACACACGAAGATGGCTGCCTAAAGGCGAAGCTCCATATCCAGGGTACTGTAGGGCACCAGGCAGTGGGCAATGTATCCCTGTACTTTGCAACTGCCAGAAACTCAAAGAAAGGTGGAACAAAGTAGTCCTGATGAAATTAAACTATCCAAAAAAACAAAGTAAAGAAAAGAAAGGCCTAAAATAAAAGAGAAGAAAAAGAAAGGTCAAGAAAAAAAAGGGAACAAAAAGAAAGGTGTAAAAAAGACAAAGTATTAATTTCTTAGATACAATGTTTTTATTGCGGTTATATTCATTTCAAAATCTTACACGGCCTTTTCACAATAAGGTTTGAGAAGTGCGTTTACATATTTTGTCTTTTATCATCCACGAGTATTATTATCGATATTGATAGTTCATAAAATTATAAATTGTGTGTGATTCAAGTAAAGTCATTTATTTATTATCTAAAGGTATACTACAATACCCCACACCTTGATCCGTGTCCAAAAGAGTCAGAAAACGGCAATTAATATAGTATGCCATTTTACGATGAGATCTTATGGTGCTCGAATGTTGTTACCAAGGGGTTATTAGAAATAAGTACCCCAGACTCGATTTCGGCCATTGCAGCCAATCTTAAGCGGTGTACTAACCATTGGCTCCGGGAAAATGTATTATGGTGCACAAATAGCTTATGTGTTTTCCGAGTCACTGAGCATCACACAACCAACTTCCAAAACCCGGGCTGCAAATGAGTTGTAGCAAAAAAAATGTTTTTGAGTTTTTCCATTATTATTACTCTATTGGAAAATAAATATGGCGCCATTCGTCCCAATTTTCGCGCCAAAAGATCTCTTTATCGCTCTAGCTTGTCTTTGCTCGTTTCACTGTGACAGTTTTCGGACTGGCAACACCACGCGTTCACTCAGTAGGTCAGGAGATCGTGCATGGCGTAGCGCCACGTCCAGTTCCGGGCCAGGGTCTCGAAGCGCGCGCGGTCGCGTACATACATCTCGCCGAGTTCGGGCTCCATGCATACCTGGTCCAAAATTATGCTTACAGTAACAGATAAAAGTGTTGGAGTTAACGCTAATTTCAACTTTAAGAATATGTTAGTTGAGGTAATTTTTGTTTGAAAATAGTCAAATAACACTCACTGCGGTGTAGGGGTCGGTGAGCAGGCTCTGGATGGAGATGAGCACCTTGCTGATGGTGAGCGCCAGCGACCAGTTGTGGTGCACCGAGTCGATGCCGACGTCGCCGTGACGAGAGATGTTGGGGTGCAGGATGCGCGTCAGGAAGCGCACCACTGGAGGACTCATTGGGTAGCTGAGGGGAGACATTTTTATTTTAGTAGTTACTGAAAACACAGTTATTAGAGCTGGGGGTCTTAAAAGGCCACTTTTACACAATCATATTATAATCATTGTATTAACCACACAACAATATTTCAAATTATATTTTCATCTTTATTACATATTAAATGTGTGCCGATTGATACTTATTCCTACAAAATTATTAATAGAGATCAATTAAGAATTGTAACACAATCAAGTGAAATCTATAAAGACAAAAAATCTACATCACACAACTCCTAAAACAGCAATTATAGAAGATATCGAGAAAACTGGCAATAAGGTTAGAGGCGAAGTCATATGTGCCATATCTAAGAAGTTCTTATTATGTTCTTTGTTAATATAGAACCAGGCTCAAACAATCCGGAGCTAAAAAACATTGAATTTATTTACCACACAAGAGTCAAGATTGAAGATCCCAGGAAATCTAAAGAAATTGTACAATGCACTCGATGCCAGCAGTATGGACATACAAAAAACAACTGCATGCGCCCCTATAGATGTGTAAAGTGTGCACAGGGACACAAAACTGCAGATTGTCCAAAGATAGATAGAAATACACCAGCTACCTGCACACTTTGCTTTGGGGACCACCAGTGGCGTAGCTACCAAGGGGCTAGGTGGGGCAGTGCCCCAGGGCCCCCAGCTCAGGGGGCCCCAGAAACCTGATTAAAAAACCTCATAATGAATTTGGCCTGGTATTATCTATTAGAAACTATTTTCGGCGCGTATTACAACAAAGTTATAGCCAGACCACGGACGCGAGTGCGCGCCTAGGCTAGACAACCGCTAGCTAGGATTGACGGGAACGGTAGAGTGCAGTCTAGAAGCAGTTTTGTCCCAAAAAAATCTGATAATAGTGATAGTGAATCAGATAATGTGAACAACGCAGTGCTGGTTGAAATGCAGTGCGGTGGTTGTTGAGAAGATTCGGTAATTAAAGCAGTCACATGTTGTGTGTGCATGTCTGCATGTTACTGAACTCACAGGTAACAGCGGAGGAACTATCGATGGTCATTTTACGAAAAAGTGAACGATCAATCTTCTTACGACTTGGGATACGTTACAAACAAGATATTAAGTGAAAATAAAACAAAAAATTGTTGATATAGGGCCGTCTTTTTTTTATTTGTGGTGGGTTTGCTCTTGACTCTAGTCTTGGTCAGAGATGACAGAGACAAAGTCTTCAATGGAGCGAGGTTACCCAGAAGGAGTCCCCGTTCACTCTAACTTTGAAGAGATTAGGGTTGTAAGCGTTTACAGCCTTTAGGGCCTTTTTTGATAGACGACCACTTCGCTTTTAGCTGTAATATTCTAAAATACCATATTCTGCCTATTGTCAACTCTGATGGTTTTTGCTTCGTAAAGGATTATTGTATGGTGTACGGGCATTCGGATTTGGAAACATTTATCAGATTGTCTTTATTAGTTTGTCTCTAGGATCTACAAGATATTTCCAAAAAATTTAAATTGAAATTATTTAATGCTAAATACAAATACAAATACAAAATCCTTTATTTCAAATAGACCAGTTACAGGCACTTTTGAATAGTCAAGGTCTGTCAGTCAAATAGATGAAGCTAATCCTGCCGCGCTAATGACAAGAGCAGCAGGTTGTTCTCCAACATAACACACCCACCGACCCCGCCTCCAGCGCGACAGTTGCACGTTCCAAAGAGTAGATCCTGTGGAGAAGAACGTGCAAGAAACTCCAAGGACACTCTTTTAAACCAGTTGCCATTGTTTACAAAATCATGTTTACATTCGGTGCGAAATAATTAATGAGTAAAACTATACAATACAAAAAGAATGAGTCTACACAATACAAATATAGTCTTACAATCTTCAGCAGGTCCAACAATGTTTTCACATGTTCATCAAAGTTTGGGCACTTTAGTCGCTGTGGAGCGGACCAGCATTAAGCCAAGCATTTTTATCATCAATGTATTCCCCAAGTTTATAATATGCTTGTTTGCATAGTGTGCGTTTTATTCAATTTTTAAATTTCGTTTCATTCAGTTCTAATATATGTGGCGGTATTTTGTTATAACACTTTAAACAGTATCCCATAAAAGATGTTACTACTTTAGCAAGTCTGAAACCTGGTTGAATTAATTCGTTCCTATTTCTAGTAACATAGTTATGTCTGTCGCCTCGTTTACTGAAAAGATGTAGATTCTTTCTAACGTACATGATATTTTCATAAATATATTGACAAGGGACCGTCATGATGTTAATTTGTTTAAACAGTTCCCTTAAAGAATCTCGCCGGCGGAGATGGTAAATGGCTCTGATGGCTCTTTTCTGCAAAATGAAAATAGACTCGATGTCAGCAGCCCGTCCCCATAGTAAAATACCGTAAGACATTAAACTGTGAAAATAGCTAAAATAGACTTCGCGGTTTCAACATCTGTAAACTGGCGAATTTTTCTTATAGCATATGCTGCTGAACTTAGCCTTCCTGCAAGAGATGTTAAATGAGGACCCCATTGTAGCCTTGAGTCTAGCTTAATCCCCAGGAAAACTGTTTCTTCCGACGAATTCTAGTTTCTCCCTGTTCAATATTATGTCACAATTATTACTTTTTACATTTGGTAAAGTGAATCGAATGCACTTCGTTTTTTTCTCATTTAATACTAAATTGTTAGCTGTGAACCAATCATGTACCTGCATTAAGGCGTTATTTACAACGTCAAGATTGTTTGCATGTCTATTTACTTTAAAAATCAAAGATGTATCGTCAGCAAACAACACCATATTGAGTTTATTTTCTAAAATATAGGGCAAATCATTTATATAAACTAGAAACAAGAAAGGACCCAAAATTGAGCCTTGTGGTACCCCCATTTTCACGATTAATCCTGTCGAATTGTTGCCGTTTATATTAACTAGTTGCTGTCTATCACTCAAATATGATTTTACTAAGTTCAAGGCTGTTTTGCTTAGTCCGTAATGCTCTAGTTTCAAGAGTAATGTTTCATGGCTCACACAATCAAACGCCTTCGACAGGTCACAGAAGATTCCTATGGCATCTTGCGCTTCTTCCCACGCATTAAAGATATATTTTAATAACGTTACACCAGCGTCAGTTGTACAACGCCCCTTGGTGAAACCGTACTGTTTGTTATGTAAGATATTATTCTCGTTAAAGTGACTGAGCATTTGATTCAGCATAACCTTTTCAAACACCTTGCTGAAGACCGGCAACACAGAGACAGGTCTATAATTATTACTATCTTTACTGTCCCCGGATTTGAATAAAGGAATTACCTTACTGTATTTCATAAGGTCCGGGAAAACCCCTTGATCTACACACAGATTGAATATAAAAGCTAAATACGGCGCTATAGTGTCAATAATGGAGGCACATACCTTTACAGACATACCCCATAGATCTTCTGTCAATTTGATCTTTATTTGATTAAAAGCTTTTATTAATACAGTTGGGGTTATATGCTTAAAGTTAAACTCAATCGGGCAAGTTGAAACGTTCGCTTTCAATAATTCAACAGAAAGTGAGGGCGAGGAGTTCAATGTTTCAGTAGTTTTGATTGGAATACTGGTAAAGAAATTTACAAATTCTTCAGCGACTTCTTTGCTTTCGCTTATGAGTCCACGTGAAGTCCGCAGAGTATAATCATTATAATGTTTTTTGTTCCTGTTCGTTTCATTATTGATAATTTTCCAAACCGTTTTAATTTTATTTTCTGCTGATTTAACCTTGTTGCTTATGTATAATGCCTTTGCTGCCTTACAAGTCTTCTTAAAAATTTTTGAGTAACTAGCAACATACTTATTAAAAGACTTGCTTCGCTTGGGGACCAAACTTGAAAAATCATTTGCTAGAACAAATTAGAGCGTCACCTTTTTGCACCATCATCATGATACGACACATGACATATCGAAGGTGTACCAGCTAAGCATAGTTGTGACGTTTGCAGTAATTACCGGATCAGAAAATTTACAACTAGTTGACATAGAAGTAAAAGATGTGCTCCTAGGCTTTATGCAGTTGACTACATTATTTAGTGGCAAAAACGTTGATTTAAAAAATCCGTGGGCCATGGTTAATAATATAATGGTGTTAAAAAACAGATAAAGGATATCCAGCCTAACGTGGAGCATGAACATTGCGCCACTCACAATTAAAGTTTGGTGATAAATGATGCTGTTAACTCTTGTCGAATTACAGATCTTTTTCGCAATGTAACAATCTATACTAATATTATAAAGCAGAAGAGTTTGTTTGTTTGTTTGTTTGGTTGAACGCGCTAATCTCAGGAACTACTGGTCCGATTTGAAAAATTCTTTCAGTCTTAGATAGCCCATTTATCGAGGAAGGTTATAGGCTATATATCATCACGCTAAGACAAATAGGAGCGGAACAGTAATGGAAAATGTGACGCAGACGAAGTTGCGCGGGTCAGCTAGTATTTGTATTTTTTTTTTCCGAAATTGCATTAAACGTTGGGATCTACTGTCAAAACCCACTGACGAATTGGAAATCACATTAAAAAATACTAAGTCCGAATAGATGGTCCAGCAGGGATAAAATTCTGTGCCGGATTTCATGAATATTTTTCAGGCGTACGGACCTGAAAGAACAAAAAAAATACATCCATCCTCACAACTTTCGCATTTATTAAAATGCTGGTACTGATTGAGTGTCTGATAGACAACGCACAGCCGAAACTACTGGTCATAGGAAGCTGAAATTTAGCATTTAGGTTCTTTGGAGAGTGTAAGGCACTAATTTTTTTTTTTTTCTAAGAAATTTCTACGGGAGCAGGAAAAACCAGGGCATGCATATACGAAGTCGCGGGCAAAGGCTAGTTTTATATAAATTGATTGATAAAACCTAAACAGTTTAGGGGCCCCTGTTGTTTTTTTGCCCCAGGGCCCAGGGTCACTTAGCTACGCCACTGGGGACCACCCAGCCAATTACAAGGGCTGTCAGGTTTACAAAGAGATCGAAAGATGTTACAAACAGCAAACAATAAAAGTAAACCAGCCTTAAAACACATGCCATCTGCTCCACTGCAGATTGACGAATTCCCACCACTTAAGTTTCGGAAGTATACTGGACAAAGCATAAACATCCCTGAGACTAAAAACACTCCTGATCCCAATACCATAACTCATTCCAGAGTTACCCAACAGAGTAATAGAACAACAGAGGATATCCAGCCTCAGTCAACAAATTTGTTAGAACAAGTTATTATCAAACAATCAGAAAAAATAGATATACTGATACAACAAATGGGCACCCTAATGGGACTGCTCACGACACTCATAGCCCAGCAACAGAAATGAAGTTCCTGCGTGTCGCTACATGGAACATCAAAGGCATAGCTCCTAATAAAGCAGAAGTAATACTGTTCCTTAACCATAACAAAATTGATATCCTATTGGTTTCGGAAACTCATCTGACTGACGAAAGAGTGATTAAAATTAATGGATAAAATGTGTACTACTCTAACCATCCTGATGGAACGTCGCATGGAGGAGCTGCAATCATAATTAAGGAGAATATAAAGCACCACTCTCTCTTTAGCTTAAAACATCCATTCTTCCAAACTGTAGCAATAGGTATGGATGACTGGCAAGGAACACTTACAGTGGCCGCCGTGTACTGTCCTCCCCGCCATAGAATCGATGAACAAATGTTTACAGACTTCTTCGGCAACCTTGGATGTAGATTTATTGCTGGAGGAGATTGGAAAGCCAAAAACACATGTTGGGGCTCCAGGCTTACTACAACACGCGGTAGAGAACTAAAAAAAGCGGTCGACAAGAATTCGCTAGGTACTGTTTCAACCGGCGAACCAACGTACTGGCCAACAGATCCCAACAAAACTCCTGACCTGATTGACTTCTTCATCACAAAGGGAATGTCAGAAATGTATACAAGAACGGAATCATATCTGGATGGTAATTCCGACCACACACCCGTAATCTGTACGCTGAGCACTACTATTCTATTTAGGGAGCAGCGAGAGACTCTATATAATTATAAAACTGATTGGGAATCTTTCCGGGACTACATTGATGTAAATGCGAACTTGTTAATGTCACTCAAAACAGAAGATGATGTGGAGAACTGCGCTATTAACGTGACTAATCTAATCCAAAAAGCAGCATGGTCATCTACCCCATATCTTGACACTAAAGAAAAGCTGCAGGATACAACGCAGGAAATTAAAAAAAATGATAGCTTCAAAGAGGAGGCTACGACGACAATGGCACTTAAGTAGAAATCAACACGATAAAACAGCACTCAATGAGGCACAAAAGGAGCTAAAGCGATTCCTAAAAGAAAATGAGAACAACACCCTGCCAGACAAGCTTAAGACCCTATCTCCACATAAAGCTGACAATTATTCCCTTTGGAAGATGACAAAATCTGTGAAAAGACCTAAAGAGCACATTCCTCCACTGAGACAACCAAATGGCAACTGATCATGGAAATCAGGAGATAAAGCAGAGTTACTTGCTCGTTTTCTGAAGGATTCATTCAAGCCCAATGAGCCTGATCCTATGTTCTCTGAAAAGGAATTGGACGATTTTCTTAACAGTGACCAACATATGTCATTGCCACTAAAAGTAATAACACCAGCAGAAGTAAAAAAAACTATACTCCGACTTAAGACAAAAAAGGCACCAGGATTCGATCTCATAACAGCAGAGATATTGAAACAGCTGCCAAGGAAGGGTATAGTCCTCCTGACAATGCTTTTCAACGCGGTGTTAAGGCTACAATATTTTCCACTTGTATGGAAAATATCCATATTAAACATGGTTGCAAAACCTGGAAAGCCACCAACGGAAGTAGCATCATACAGGCCAATAAGTCTTCTCCCTGTCATGTCCAAGCTCTTCGAGAAACTGATCTTGAAACGACTCCATCCGATGCTTGAAGAACAAAAGGTAGTACCTATAATCACCAGTTTGGATTTCGTGCGCATCACGGTACTGTAGAGCAGATCCATCGAGTAGCTTACACCATCCGTCAAGCATTAGAAAGAAAAGAATACTGCTCTGCTGTATTTCTGGACGTGCAACAGGCCTTCGACCGTGTGTGGCATAAGGGCCTCCTATATAAACTAAAACTGTGCCTACCAAACACTGCCTATATGATTTTAAAATCCTATCTTCAAGATCGAATGTTCCATGTGAAGATCGGAGATTCTTTCTCATCTATATTCCAAATAGAAGCTGGAGTTCCCCAGGGCTCAGTCTTGGGTCCGATATTGTACACAGTCTACACAGCTGACTTGCCATACTCTGAAGAGGTAATGATTGCGACCTATGCTGACGATACAGCAGTACTCTCCTGCCACAAAGATCCCAACACAGCGTCACTAAAACTACAACCACATTTAGACAAAATTGGAACATGGCTTAAAAAGTGGAGGATAAGAGCAAGTGCTGCAAAATCAACCCATGTGACGTTCACGCTCAAGCGTGGAGACTGCCCACCGGTGAAACTTGATGGAACTGAACTACCTCAACAAACAACTGTAAAATACCTGGGAATGCATCTGGACAGGAAACTCACATGAAGGGACCAAATTAAGGCGAAGAGAGATCAAGCAAACATAAAGCTCAGAGACTTGTACTGGCTCATAGGCAGACAATCCAGACTCAGCTTGGAAAATAAACTTTTGATCTACAAAAGCGTAATCAAACCAGTTTGGACATACGCCATCGAACTCTGGGGATCGGCAAGCCATTCCAATATAGAAATTCTTCAGCGCTTTCAAAATAAGGCCTTAAAAACATTGATCAATGCCCCATGGTTTGTAAAGAATACAGAAGTACATGAATATTCTGAAATGCCCACTGTGAAGGAGCAGATAGACAGGTCCTGTGAGGCTTACAAGAAAAGGCTGAAACGTCACAAGAACCAGTTGGCGAAAGCACTCATGGACACTGATCATAGTGTATACCGATTAAGAAGGACAAAACGTGCTTCAATCTGAAGCTATACTTATTAAGGAGATGACACATCAATGGATGTGCTTAATCTAAAACTGCTTTCATGATGTCAAACTAATTTAATTAAAGCTGAATGGCTGATTGTAAATACAGAAAAAAAAGAGAGAAAAAAAAAATCTTTATTACAAACGAATTAGGTTCAAGGTTGATTGGGAAATTTTGACAATGACAGGTAGCATGATGTGCGTTTTTGATTCTGTTAAAGTGGCCTTTTTACACCCCCTGATGTCTAAAAACGGCAATGGTGTAGATTCGCCGTTGGCAAATAATGTTCCACTGCTTGTCCCACTGCTTGGCAAAAGTCAGATCCATTTAACATTCTTATATATTTTGTTTTTAGTTGATAACTTATTTTCTTTTTAGTTATTGTGTGTCGCTTCTGGCGGAATAAATGCTTTTTCATTTCTTTCTTTTTTTTTAAATGGTCATTAGTGTGTCGTCTCGCCACCTCTTCCATTACAAAACATATATTATTTAATATGATAAAGAACCTGGCCATTTACCCTAGGAGCGCAATTTTGAAGACGCATTTGGCACAGGAGTTTCGCTCGAAGCAATTAATTATCCAATTGTGAGACTTTACTAAACTTATACTCTTTGCTAGGTCAATGATGCTGCAGAATTTTAAAAACACAAATATTTTGCTGTAGCCTTCGACAAAAAATACTTTTTCTCAAACATGCTTGGAAATGTGAGCATTATTTGATAACCTTCTTCGAGATAAATCGCCGTTCACGTTCGTCCGTCAATGCTTCTTTTGCCGGCCGCTGCAGTTACTTAACGATGGAACTTAAGTATGGACTTAACGATCGTGAGAGTAATTCATTACGTTGGAGAAAAAAAATTACACTCCCAGTTATTTTTATTATCCTTAATTTTGAGTAAGTAGTAGAAAAATTGCCGTAAAGGTTAACTGAAAAATATTTTCAGTCAGATTGTAAACTATAATCTAGTGGATAGCGTGCTAGTAAAGTTATAGCGCATGACTGTCAGATGAGCGAGCTATACGAGGGGTACGCATGCTTCCACGTGGAAAGTTCGAAAACCTAGCGCCAATACATCAAATTAATTCAAACCGCCAACTGATTCAGTGTTGCTCGCACACAAACATCATAAACTTCTTCTGCCAAAATATTATCTGTAGTGTTTGTATCTATTTAGTAGATATATACATTGTCTTATATACACCAGAGAGGGCGTGCAGTCAACCGGCCGGCAGTCTGTGGTGAGACGCGGTGAGGGTAGGACGTTGCGCTTGCGCTTGGATCTGGGTGTAGAAGTAAGTCAGTGTCTCTAGTTAGCTCCCTTTGTTGTGATCGGTTGTGATAGTGATCACTACATTATCAAAAAACAGCACTCAACAAGAATTGATGGTTAGGTGGTCAACAACACAATCGTTTCCAGAGATTGGGTGCAATAAAACGTTTTCTGGTAATCTGTTATCAGTGCACCGATGATTTATGGCCTGACCAATTCATCAGTAAGTCACCAGTGACACTCATTTTTTATCTCCGAATCTCACTAGATTCGGAGATAAAAAATGTCGAAATAATAACTTGTGAATCAATTTGTAGATAATAAGGAAAAAATCGATCAACACTTGTACCTCATACGGGGTGCGTGTGGCGCAACATTTTTGTTTGGAGAAAATGTATAACTACATTTTCTATTTCATATTGTCTTATTATCATATAAAAAAATCAAGTCGGAACACGAAGGGAATCCGAAGGTACACTATTTTTTATGCCATTTCCCATACTAAAAAATCACGTTTGGTGTCACAGCTCTCAATATAAGATTCCAATAAGAAAATGCTTCCTATGTTTTTTACAGCTTTTAAGTTGACATACACGATGGAATGATTTGTTTTTCAAAAACGATTGATTGATGCGACTTGACGCGACTTGACAAGTTTTATTCATTTGCGGCCGGAACATCGAAGATGGCGGAATTTTAATTTTTGCGACGACCACTTTCCTGAGCTCAGGGAGGTGAACGACTGCGGTATGTGGACTTGACGGCACCTTCAAGTCGCGTCAAGTCCCTCGTCAAGTGAAATCGTCAAGCACGTAGACTTGTCCAGTGCACTTGATCGTCTCGCGGACCCATACCCAAGAAGGTTCAGTAAAATTCCATCCGAGGTATACATAAGCGCCGCTTCTATTATCACGCCGCCGCGCCGTAATTACATGCGGCATGCCAAATCCGGGGCCGAAATGAACAAATAATGTATATTTTCTTTGCCGACGTTATGAGAAGGCTATCAACACTTGATTGACATACTGTTCTGTAGACGAGATATCTAATGAGAAGTTGAAAATTCAGCATAGCGAACGTAAGGCTTTGAAATGACGGTGTTGTCAATTAACTAGTGTTAATATTTTGTTTTTACAATAAAATGTGTCTGTTGTACGTGATGAAGTAAGGCTGGAATAATGAGGGGTAAAGACTCACCAAATATCAGAAGGTTAGAATTGGGGCTAACAACTATTACCACATAATGTTGATTTAGATTCATAACATTAGCATTAGTAGGATTAAAAAAAATGTTTTTATTTTTGATAGGCGTACGTTTGTCCAATATCTCACCAGACGGTAAGAGATAATGCGGTCTAAGATGGAGCACGCTTGCCCAGAATAAACCTATTCACTCTTGACTTAAAGCCGTTTTGCAGAATTTTCATATATTTCTGGAACTTCTGAAACACGCAGACAAGTCGGGGGAAAAATCTAGTATTTACTTACATCCCTAATCCCTAGGCTTGTTACCTTTGAAATTTTATTTCAGTCTTGACACTTTTGTTTGACGTATTTAAAACCTAAAATTTTAGCGTGTGTCTAGAGATAAAATGTGAAATTAACATTGTAAAAACAGACTCTCCAATACAGAAAATAAAATGTATACTCAATATAGCTTTGTGAGGACATTGGAGGATTTTGTGCAAGTTTACAAATGAAAGTGATGATTTGGAGTTGGTATTTTATTCAAGCCGTTGCTGTTCATTTCCTGGAAAACGTCCATTGTAGCCTTCAGGCGACTTCCAACGAAGTTGTACTTTATTTTGTACTAGCTGACCCGCGCAACTTCGTTTGCGTCACATTTTCCATTAAAGCTCCGCTCCTATTTGTCTTAGCGTGATGATATATAGCCTATAGCATTCCTCGATAAATGGGCTAACTAACACTGAAAGAATTTCTCAAATCGGACCAGTAGTTCCTGAGATTACCCCCTACATACAAACTTACAAACAAATTTTACCTCTTTATAATATTATATAGTATAGAGTATAGATTTGCTCTCTTAATTCGTACAAATTTTATACATCATTAAAAAGTTGGCGCGGTTAGAAAAATGATACGTTGTATATTGATCAAGGTTATCAGTATACACATTGACTTGGTTCACACTTTTTTAACACTCAATTAAACTTTTAAGTGCTCTAGCAAAAATCTGACACAGCTCCGATTTGCAAAAAAGTGAGACAGGTCCTGCGTGCAAGAACTCCACGTAGCATCTGAACAACTGAACAAACAAGAGAGATGCAAATACTTTTGTAAGTAAAGCAAAAAAATGAGATGTCTATAATAAAAAAGAGACTTGCTTGGAATCGCAAAACGTAAGTGCCAAAATAAAATTTCGGATTTGATAACATTAGTATTATTAAATTAAAATCTGTTCAGTTGAAACCTCGATAAGGTTATTTTATACATTTTAAAGTATTTTTTATAGGATCAATTCAAAGCGTTGCGTCTTGTAGCTAAAAAAAGTGTACAGAATGTGAACCACATCGGGAGTCCTAAATATTATCCTAATATCATTATAGCTGACAATTGAGCAAAACCCTATACAAATGAATAACAAGAAAGAATCTGAACAGTCAAGTTTCTAATGGTCCTGCAAATCTGGAAATAAAATTGGTACCTAGCATATCTCTCAGTACTTTTGTCATAAATACTGCTGGAAATTTTCGACTAAAATTACTCACTAACGGAAGAAAACCTCGACACATTTTCGATATTGAACATACACACTCGTATAGTGTTGGGTAACTCAGCACATGTGCTAGCACAGTTGTAGCTACTCACTTGGCTAAAAAGAGTCACTCACTCTTTTTATTTTGATGTGCTAGCACACACCACAGATTAGCTACACCACAGAACATTTTTACGTGCTGTGAGTTTTAAAACGAACGAGTCACTCACTCTTTTGCCTCGCCATTTGAAAACTTTTCAATCGAAACTATAATCAAATTTCTGTTTTATTGTAACGTAATAAAGCCGAATTTCCAGTAATGAAATCTCTCAGCGACTCCGTCCGATCATTGCCGAAATGCCGATTCGTGAGGGAGCGAGCGAGACAGAACAGCGGTGAGCCGGTCAGCCGGCGAACACATACGATTTGACACGAGTCTCTGTGCTCAACTGTGCTGTGCGAGTCTCCACGCCTCGCGGGCTCGCGGCCCTAAGCCTCGCCTCAATTGTGCTAGCACAGTGTGCTAGCACACTTGAGAAAAAGAGTGCCTCGCACGATACTCTTTATAAATGTGTGTGCTACCCAACTCTACACTCGTATTCATCGGAGACGTCATGTGTCAATTTGCCAATTTTAGTTCCTGAGACGCTCACCGCGCTTTGAATCGGCACAAAACTCAACTGTCATTTTCATAAAGTATATTTATATAATAGAGGTCAGTGAATTTAGGTCAGAGATGACAGATGCAAAGTTAACGATGGAGCGAGCTTACCCAGAAGACTAACCAAATCCCAGACGACTAAATAAAGTATTGAGATGGGTCGCGGGAGTACAAGAAGAATTGCTTGACGAGGGCAATAGTGTTCTAAAAGAAATTTCGGGCAGAATAATCTGGGAAGCCTATTCTTAGCACTGAAGCTGAAGTTTTCTCCCTAAGAGCGCAATGTTGCAGACGCATTTGGTACAGGAGTTTGGCTCGAAGCCTGGCCAAGTGGACTTGAAATATATCCAATGGTGTTACAGAACTTATACTCTTTGCTAGGTCAATGACATTGCAAATTTTTGAAAAAAACTTTAGCTGTGGCTTAAACTCGGTGTGAAGCTTAAGCAACAGCAGTGTTGATGATTTTGGTATACTTAGCTATTATTATGACTACCAGCAATGCAAACCTTATTAAAATCAAAACAACTTTCCATATTTTAGAGTTTTTAACAACTTGTGTGTAAATAATATAAAGTCTTTCCACTTACGCGTACGGCACTTGTATGTAGAGATAGAAGATGCCTCCCTCGTACGGAGAGCCGATTGGCCCGGTGACGCTGGCTTGCCAGTGGCAACACTTGGGGTCAAGCGGGGTCGCCGCTATGCCTTCCGGGGGGTCATTACGCAGCATCTGGAAGATATTACAAAGTTTTAATTCTTTACTAGAATTTATTGCCCTCGACTTCGTACGCGAATATCCCGTTTTTTCCTTTCCCGTGGGAATTTCAGGAAATCCTCTCTTAGTGGTCCCCTACTCTGCCCAAGGAACCAAAATGCCAAATTTCAGCTCCCTACGACCAGTAGTTTCGGCTTTGCGTTGTCTGTCAGTCAGTCACTCACTCACTCAGTAACGGAAGTATTCTTCCGTAAATCTTGAATCGTAAATCTTAAATTCTTTACTTCGAAACTACGTTCAAGAAGAAGTAAGATCGAAGTAACCTATTCACCCTTGACTTTCAAGGTTGTAGCTATCAGGAAACACAGACTCCTGCAGGGAATTACTACACTCCTTCTAAAACTAATACCTTTAAATCCTAAAATATAGTATTCTATATTTTAGGATTTTGGTACCTCAAGAACCCCCGTGCTTGAGGCACTTATTATAAAGGCCAGATTCTGAATATGAAATTGCAAGCGCATGTATTCACAGAAATGTTTTTCTACAGATATGAGCCGACGTTCTTTCGTTAAGTTCGCAAACTAGGGCCTTAATTGCAACTTTTCGGCCCCTAACGTGTTAAAATTATTGTTAAAAAACTCTTCTATAAACCTTAATTTTACAATCATCCCGCGCAACTTCGTTTGCGTCACATTTTCCATTAATGCTCAGCTCCTTTGTCTTAGCTTGATGTTATAGCCTAAAGCCTTCCTCGTTAAATGGGCTATCTAATACTGAAAGAATTTTCAAATCGGACTAGTAGTTCCTGAGATTAGCGCGTTCAAACAAACAAACAAACTAACTCTTCTGCTTTATAATATTAGTATAGATCAGCACACCTTGAGTTCGATCCTCAGTCTGTTGCGACGCCAGGCGTTCTCTTCTCCGGCGGGCTGCGCCTGCACGCACATCTGCACCAAACAGTTGCGGCAAAAGCAAGACTCCACCAGAGATTGGTATTTCTGAAACAGCATAATCTGATCCTTCAAGCTTGGCAACGCCAAAGGAACTTATGATCAGAAAGTTACGCATCGACAGTCTTTAGCGAATATACCTACAATTGAAGTATTACGTAAAAAAAAAATGATGAAGGCGTACACAAGTGAGCAAAGCAAGCTCGAAAAAATTGGCACCTCGCTGCTACTTAACACTTCTCTTACATGCTCTACGCGGCTTTTTCGATATTTTATATTTTCTGTAACACAAGCTTCTATGTTCCAATGTTACCGCGCGGTACGCTGTAGACCGTAATTCGGGGAGTCTCATCGTGACAGCCGCACTATCAAGAGAAGATGCATCATTATGACACCACGAACACTCTGTCAGAATAAATGAGAAGGAGGGTTTTTTTGCAGCTAGTGGTAGGTATGTGGAACAGAGCGTAAAGTAACCGTAAACATCCATTGAAAAGGTTGTTGCGTCTAGCGGGCAACTGCCTTATATTTGATATTCGGACTGTTGTACATATATGTTCAATTCACACGTTAAACTCTGACATCACGATGCAGGATTTCGTAGTATTAGTTCGCTGCCGGTTGTATAGATAGCACTGCGGTTATTTTTGTTGCCATGTAGATTTTGCTACCATGGTTCTTCTTGAGGCGGCATTGATGCCGTTACAAAGGCATGTTGCCAGTCTGTGATTCCTGATAGCTACAACCTGGGGGTCTTTAAGTCAAGAGTGCATAGGTTACTTCGAGGCAAGCGTGCTCCATCTTCAACAATATCATCGCTTACCATCAGTTGAGATAGTGGTGAAATGCGTGCCTATGCCTATCAAATAAAATAAAAAAATGTTACCTTGTGCCAGTCGATATTGGTGAGCAGCGGGCGGTAGAGCGGGAAGCGCTTGGTGGTGAAGCCGGCCCAGCGCGGTGGCGCCACGCGCGCGCGGACCAGGCGCCACCAGCGCGAGCACACGCACGCGCACGCGCATAGCGACAGGTCGTCCAGGTAGCTGAATATACACAGCAGCACTGCAACCACAAGTAGTTGACAAAAGTTAAATGAATTGCTTGTGTGCTCAAGACTGATCAGTGATCTAGAAGCGACTATGCTCAGAAGGCAGTTAGGTAAAGGCTGTAACAACTAAAAAAGACTGTTGTGATGGTCTACTTCTGTAAATAATTGTGAATCTGAAGACTAAATCTTTCTCTTTTTGTGTTGGTTTATTCAGACTAGTCTTGGTCAGAGATGATAGAGACAAAGTCTACGATGGAGCGAGCTTACCTAGAAGGAGCCTGTTCACACTAACTTTGAAGAGATTAGGGTTGTAAGCGTTCGGAAATACAGACGCAGGCAAAGACCAGGCTGAAGTTGATCATTGATGAGCAGCAGGAGAAAGTTGCAGAGAGAAAAGACCCCTAAGAAACTCAATATCCGCCATGAGGTCAGAGGAGCACCCGTCAACAACTACTCGGATCGACCGTTCACTAAGGAAGTCCGATATCCAGCTACAAAAACCAGCTAGGATATAGGCAGCTACAAACAGGAAGCTTGCTGAGTAGACTTGCGTGCCATACCCTGTCGAAGGCCTTCGAGATATCGAGCGACACTGCAAGTGCTTCGCCGTTTCTCTCGACGGTAAAAAATATCTATCACTTAAATGCACGGGTGCAAATGGGTTTAGTCACCATGGTAAAACATCATAAATTGGTCTACGAACTGTTACCCTATCTAGCATACTGCATATTTTACAGATTTGGCCCCAACGACTATTTAGTCTTTCCAAACCCGAAGAAATGGCTAGGTGGTAAGAGATTTGGGTCGAACGAGGAGCTCATCACCGAAATAAATACGGACTTTGAGAGCCTCGAAATACATATTTTTAAAGAAATATAAAAATTGGAAAAACGCTGGACAAAATATATCCAGTTAAAAGAAGATATTGTTAAGGAATAAAACGTATTTTTGCCGAAAAAAAAAAAATATTTTCATCAAAGTCACAAATTTTTCAAACCGATCGGACGGTAATAAGCAGGGTCTGCACGATCTCCCTTTTACGCGCCGGTTGCAAATTTGCAAGCTTCCAGGATTTTTGCACCATTCTGTTTTCAAGAGTTAGGCGGAACAGGCATATCAACACAGGAGACAGTTCAGGCGCACATTGCCTCAACGGTCTCGCTGGAAGCTGGAATACCGTCAGGTCCGCTGACCTTATTCACGTCTAGGGGGCCATTCAAGTATTACGTAAGCACTAATGGGGGGTGGGGGGTCTTCACTATGCTTATTTGCACATGGGGGCGGGGGTTTAAATTGTGATTACTTCAGCAATATCTACTTACAATTTTTTAGTTTGCAAGTCTTAGTAGATTTCGGTTTGACATAATTATGGCTAGTTTTATTTTTACTCTCATGCGATGTTTCATAGTTAAGTAAGAAATAACCGAAGTGGGGAAAATAAAGCCTGCGAGAGTATTAACTATGCCAATGCTTACATAAGCATAGGAGGGAGGGGTAAGAGCTTTGATTACTATTGCTGACAAGGGGAGGGGGGAGTTAAAAATATCTAAAATTCAGCTTACGTATTACTTGAACGGCCCCTAGACTGCACAATACTCTAGAGTGAGCCAGGGACCCATCAGGTTTCAACATTGGAGGCAAAGAAGGATGAAGAAATTCGTTTCAACCGCTTTCGACAGGAACCAACACTGCTTACTACCCGGAGGGTGCGATGCTAGTTTGGCCCCCATACGTAAGACATGGGCAAAACGTGCCCTACATCCCATGCAACGATGATCTCATAATGTTATTTCAAACTTGTCAAGTTTCGCTGAGAAGCGCCTATGCTCAGAAGACAGTTAAGTAAAGGCTGCAACAACTAAAAAAGACTGTTGTGATGGTCTACTTCAGTAAATAATTGTGAATCTGAAGACAAAAGAATGATTTTATTGCTCCACTAGCTGACCCGTGCAACGTCGTCTGCGTAACATTTTTCATTACTGCTCCGCTCCTATTGGTCGTAGCGTGATAATATATAGCCTATAGCCTTCCTCGATAAATGGGCTATCTAACACTGAAAGAATTTTTCAAATCGGACCAGTAGTTCCTGAGATTAGCGCGTTCAACCAAACAAACAAACAAACAAACTCTTCTGCTTTATAATATTAGTATAGATTCCAAAATCAACTTTCAAAATATATTTTCGTAGTCATGATATTAATTTACCTGCCTGACAAAACTGTTACAAAATATCCCCATAAATAATTACCTTCAGAAGGCAACTGCTCCACAAGTCCAGCAGCCAGATTGTCAGGCGGTCTAGGCGTTGAGAGCGCCTGCAAGGAGCGGGCTAGACAGGGCGGGTGTGGCGGCGGACCCAACCCAGCCCGATCGTCGCCAGCCGGTTCGGAGCCATCTGCCGAGCCCGGGGCCGGCGCCTCCGCGCGCACTGGTACATCATCAAGTGGCGGGTCATCGGCGAAAGCAGCGAAGTCGACACGCATGGATCCATCAACACGAATCGGCCCATCAATCGGAGGACGCGGAGGATCAATGCGCAGCGGCCCATCGGCACGACCTGGCCCATCGGCGCGGCCTGGCCCGTCGGCCCGCCCATGCCCATCAGGGCGACTGGGGCCGCCATTACCCCCGACACCACTACAGTTTCCACTGCTGCTTGCGCCACCAGCACCTGAGTTACTTGCCCGGCTGGCTTCATCTTCTGGACTTGTTTCACTGTCCATTGAACTCTATAAAGGTGACAGAAGTTTGTAAAGGATACTTTTATAAGTTTAATGCAACTAAAAAATTCATTGGGCAGGCTAAAAGAACTAAAACTTTGGAAATTACCAAATACCTACTACTATTTTAATGCAAAAGTAAATCTGTCCATAGGTACCCTGGATAAGGGCATTATGATGTTCCCTGAGAAACTTATCCCAAGAGAAGTTACTGTACCTTTGGAGAAGTTTTGACTCAAAGCTCCACAGCAAATAGAGCAACTGGTGTTCAGAGGTATATTAAGAAAATTATTGCTATTGTTATGATTTTCTGATTTTATCCAATAAATCATTAATTTGCAGTAATTACTCCCACACTATAAAACAAAGGCTTATGTTTAACTTACCACCAGATATAGTAACAAATAGCAGACAAAAGTAGTAAATGATCACCAAAATGAAACTCGTATTTTAATGTAAAATTATAACCAAAGTTTTAACACTTTGTAAAAATATCTACTTAACACCAGAAAAATAAAGTCTAAAAATACAATAGTACCAGCTATTTTAGTCACGACTCCACTTTAAATTGTATTCGACCACCAAAAATAGTAAATGATCACCTAAATTAAACCAATCTGGCGCTGGTCATGGTTCTAACCTGACCTAACCCACATGTTTCACCAGCCATAGAGGGGATCTGACGCAGACACGTTACTATAGAATTTGAATATTATACTAACTGAATATTAATTTGCTCGCTAATATTTGGTGATCATTTACTAAATTTGGTGGTCGAATACAATTTAAAGTGGAGTCGTGACTAAAATAGCTGGTACTATTGTATTTTTAGACTTTATTTTTCTGGTGTTAAGTAGATATTTTTGGTTACAAAACTAAGGGTATCAAAGCATTTTATGGTGGTCATTATATTTATCCCCTAAAACAAATGCAAAATTAGTATATTACAAGCCCATTTTGATCCACAACCACTGAAGGCCATGTCTCATTCTCTTCCTTTCTTTTGCCCTAAAGGAATTTTACAACCAGTGGCTTATATTTAATTACCATCATATTGCTGATTTAAAAAAAAACTTTTTACAAAAAATACAACCTACTGTAAAAATACTTTTATTTTTCACTTTTTAGTGGCACCCCACACCTAACAACATCACTGCAAAATCGCAGGAAAGCACCATCATCCAAGTAAACAAAATCCAGCTATTTAGATTTCAAATCCAAAGTTACAAACCGATTTAAATAAAATTGAAATGGGACCAATCAACAAATATATATAAAACTAGAATTTTTCAAATTGGTTCAAAAAGGACAGTTTGAGGTAACAAAAAAAATACAACCAAATTGATAACCTCCTCCATTTTGGGAAGTCGGTAAAAAAAAAACCGGTCAAGTGCGAGTCGGACTCGCGCACCGAGGGTTCTGTACTAACCTGTAGGTATTACATTATAAGCAAAAGTTGCGATTTACGATTTATGACATATTAAAAAAAACCTACTTACTAGATCTCATTCAAACCAATTTTCGCTGGTAGGTAGTTTACATGGTAATATACATCATATATTTTATTATTTTGCAGTTTTTTTTATTATTTTTATAGAAATATTTAAAAATGTAAATGATATGTTTACAAAAATAAACAAATGGTCCTATATGTTTAAGATCTTAATTAAAGAACAAACCAATGATGAAATGTTGAGTTTTATCAATCTCCTGTAAAGTTTCTATTATTGACTTATTTAAAGCAACAATAATATGTAAACATACAACCATTAAACTTAATAACTCATGTTGTATTTTGAATGTTTGCTTTGTTGATACAAAGCAAACATTCAAAATTGGAAGTTTTGTTTGAATAAATAAAAGAATAAATCAATAAGTTCTTCAATGTCCGCTATGACTTACTCTGTAATGCCACCAGGACGGCACTGAAGCACAGGCTCTATTCATTTTACGTTCAGCACTATAATTCAAATCTGAAGGCTCATCATTCCCCGAATCACCATCATCTGTCTTTTCACTGTAGAAGTATGAAGATGGCAAGTAAGAGGGGAAATCCGGGAAGAGAAAAGCGTGGCAAGTGACACAAACTGGCTCCCCGAAGCTAGGACCGTAGTACCCATTGCATACGTGACAAGTAGAATTCTGTAACAAATGGTTCGCCCAACTCATTATTTGTCTCTTTATTTTACACTATGTCGTAGTTCACTTTCATACGTACATCAAACTCAAACTCCAGAGGCTGCTCAGACGGAGGAGTATTACAAATGAGCTTGTCCCCATTTTCTTCCAGCTTCTTCATAAAGTTAAAAAACTCAGGACCCATCGTAAACATGTTTACACTTTGTAGGAAACTGTTTATTTATTGATGGATTTCTTTTACAATTTGTACGAACATTGGATCGGATTTGAACCGATGAACCACAGTTTTGATTAGTTCATGGAACAAATACTAGAAAAAGTAAAGCACATAGTATTTTTACAGTGAGTAGAAGATATTACTAAAACAGAATAATGTGATAATAAAATTATTCTCCAGGACAGGACAAGTCACAAGAGTCAAACTATGATGAAATGTCAAAACACTGACGTATAATGTCAAAGTAGGTAGGTAAAGTAGGTACGAAAGGAAAATTGACACTCTTTTGACATTGAGATCTGTATTATTGCCAGCAGTAAAATTTTAACAATTTTATAAAGGGCAGTTTTGCAATTTCTAAATCCAATCGCCGTCCGCGCAAGCACCTGCTGTGTTTTACTCACAGGTTTTACTACTAGCAATAACGCTGGCGCAAGAATAAAAATGAAACGCCATAAATATTTATTTTTTTGTAAAAGATTTACTCTTGACTAGATCAGAGATGACAGATAACAAGTCGATGTACATACGATGGAGCGAGTTAAAAGCTAGGTACCTTTTCTATTGGATTCTGTAAACGTTTAGTGTTTGTATGTTAACAGGAAACGCCTTTTCATTTGAGCCTTTTTCTTTGAATAGGAAATAATCAAATGACTCCTCCAATTGCCCTTTGTGTTCCAGGGCCGCAGTAACTCTTTCGAACAAATTCCGCAACCCTGGCAGGTAGTGGTCCCAGCGGGCCTCGTCAATTATGCTGACATCTTCGAGACGCACGTGGAACAGAAAGCGCCATCGACCTAGGACTGGTTCATAGCGAGGCGTATCATTTGTACTTAGCAGCGAATTTGGAGTGTGTCCGTTACTGTAGGATTACTGTCCGTTTCTGCCTTCAGATAATGCAGGGAAGACCTTCGGTGTTCTATACCAAGGCGTCATCACATAATACAAACGTACATAGTAGTCTTCGCACGAATACACGATCGTCGCCAGTGGAGTAGCTAAGCTCAAAGGGGCCCAGTATAAAACATTTTGGGGGCCCGTTTTAAGGGTCAACAAAATAGGTCCTACTAGCTCAGAACTGTCTTGCCAGACCAGGAAGGAGATGATGGGTCTAAATGGGCCCCCGTATCTTAAATACGGCGGTGGCTACGCCCCTGATCGCCGCGTTCATTTGCATGGCAAACCTGATCGCATCACTGCGACGAAGATGGGCAAAGAGCGCCTTCCGAACAAATAGTATGATTCGCGTCGTCGCGTCGGCAGAGGGCAACCGGCGTTAGGCACTTTACTCGCCGACGATTAGCGAATGTGAAGGTATTTCAAATAATTTTGTTGCACTGCTTTAAGGCGCGTGCGACGGGCGATCACTTTCACCACTCGCCCGAGAAATATATTCCTGTGCAAACCTGCACGCCCTACGGAACGTTAAATTCTTGTGTCGCTGCGACAAACTAGTGGTAAGAGAGTTCTCTCTGAGTGTGAACAGCCAGCTATCGACTGTAAATATAATGCGTCTCTTTTACACACACGACTTTTTGTCAGTTTCCTCAGCGAGTAAATAGTCTCTAGCTAATCGCTTCCAAGTCGATGGTTAGACGTGTACAACGACGCGAAAGCTATCTTCTGTGGATTATGTTGACTCCACAACATTCAAATTCCTCGGAAGCATGTAAGTAGCATGTAAGCTCACACAGGACACCGCGCTAACGCGGTGTCCTGCGTGACTGAGCGACGCTGCGAACGCGATCAACTCAACGGCATACCCTACATGCGGCCTATATGACAGTCTGCGCCTCTGCGGCGAGACGCGACGTAACGCGGACTTGTTTTGAGGGCGACCAGATGCGACACCGCAAACTACGTAATGGTTGATTCAGAAGCGTTGATCGCCGCAGTGTGTGAGCAAAGATTGTTGTGGGACAAAAATAAACATTATAGGAATCGTTTATTTTTAACTTTCAAGCAAAATTGTACCGTACTTCTCCATGATTCGAGAAGTAATGACCAAAATTACGTAGGACATCTGTCGCGTATAGCATCGCGTCGCATTACTTCGAGTCGTGTTGCGTCGTATTCGTCGCTCACGCAGGAAACCGCGTATGTTGGCGAATAAGTTTCATGTCCGAGGTGTGTACCTACCTAGTGACCTACCAGTAAGTGTTGTGTTGTACCTCTTACAAAATATCTTAAAGTTTGTACAGATGTGCTACCATAGATAGGTACCCCGTCTGGACAAGTTTTGAGGATATTTAGTGAGGACGTGGCCACTGGCAGCGTGTGACCTTATTTAAATAGTTTCAGGGGTTATCGTCATAAAAAGTTATTGAAGTTAGGAAAATTAAATAAAACAACAGAAACATTCTTAAAATTATTCTTAAATTACTCTTATTTCATCTTTTTTCCTTTTACTTCTTTCTTTCGAGCATTTCAATGTGTCATTTGTATCAATATTTTTTTGAAAACGAACACAGAAATAACATATTTTTAATATAATTATTCATACGCGTACATTGTACTTTATACTTAATTTGATAAAATCCGAATATCGATTTTGTATAAAGGAGCATAAACTAATTTCTGTATTTCTATTTTTTTTAGTTAAACTTTTACTACCATTTTGATGCTTTATAAATTTCATGTTCAATATTTAAAATCAATCATTGTTTAAGTGGCGTGGACGAATACGAACTAATACTTCCACGAAAATACTATTTTACACAAACATATTTGAGTTATGGAACCTTATCCATAAAGTAACAAACACAATGTAGATACATAGTCAAATATTAAAAATTATAACAATTCTTCGTCACAAGTGTAAATGTTACTACCTATTTTAGTTTAATACATAATACTAGTAAGTTAAGACAGCTGCCATCTTATATTTAGCTTTTCACAATGAAGCTGTCCACACGAAGGACGCGAGGCGGCGCGGTCCGGGACCAGCTTGGTACACAACGCGAAGTGTTGCACGCACATTTAAAAAACGTTCACCAGCTGCGCAGGCTAAACACTTCATATTGCGAATTAACTGGATAGGTACTAGCATTTCTATCTTCCTTTGCAGCACTCACAATGGCTACCTACAATAAGACCCTTAATTTAATCTAAACACCTAAAACGCGATATGAACAATGATTGCCAAAACAGTATTCACAAAATCACTAACGACATCTTTAAGGCGAATATAATACAAAATGTGTGTCAAAGTACCTATTATATTTCCACATTATCTAAGCTGTGTAGACACATAATCATACATTCAGGCGATCAGCAACGGAAGTCAACATCGTATATTTTAAATATCTACTCGCTAAACTTATTTTATACACATCGCCCTAAACGAGTCCTAGGAAGAATTTTTTGTTCACAATCAGAAACAACACATTTTCAAAAGTCACTTCATCTCAGTAATCTTATACAAATAAAAATAAAATCCATATTTCCTTAATGCGATCCGTCATATACACCGGAGTCCGTATATTTTCCTTACCTACATAATCGTTACCGACAACGTTTACAAAGTAAAGGTAAAGAGGTAGAGCTAAAGTCCAAAGGCGCAGCTCTAGTCGAGTCGGCGCGGTGTCCTGTCCACACACTAACTTAGCTATACCGCACACTCGCACAAAGTTACCGCGCGGCGGCCGGAGCTCTACCGCACTCAGTACGGAGAGTAATACGTGCCGCGCCTGTAACCTCTGCAAACAAGGCACGCCGTTAGTCACTACAGCTACGCGCTACACGTTACAGATACCAAACTACCGCTACGCGCTACGCACTGCCATGCAAGCTACGTCACGACGGAGGAGGGGCGCCGCATTGAAAAAACTCAGTTTTCTATTACAAACTTTATTTGTAAAAAGTGTGTATAAATATTGTCTTTCTTTTGATCAATTTACAACAGTTTGTACCGAATTTTACAACAGTGTCTACTGTCTACAGAGTGATTCTTTGCTGAAGATGCCTCATCTAGTTTACTGTCAATATTCAACTGACTGAAATCCTTCCACTTCTAAATCTATAAAACAGAAGTAGAACAAGTGAGGAGAGAGGTGACATCTTCCACAAATTAGTGTAGAAATGGGTGTAATTTGCAACTGTTCATGTATTACATTAATTGGTACCAAACTTAAGTCTCTCATTAGTGTTATCAAACCGTGTATGCTTCTTTCCACTATACTGATACTGGAGCCTTGTTTATTTCAGACTTATTTATCACTTGCACATAAATGAATGAATGACTGGTGATAAAAATGATAAAACTTTTCAGCATGATGTCTATGTGGTAGTAATAAAGATGCAAGGATTTATTTAAATAAATAGAGATGAGATGAAAACAAAATGACAAACAAAAATACCCATTAACTTGATAGGCAAAATCAAATGTTTTCTTCAGGGATGTAGTATTGAAATGACAGGAAATCAGCCTAAGTAAAACAATTGAGTTTATTTTACTTAAATTATATTTAGTTATAAACTTTTGTTATATTTGCATTTTACAATATTTTTTCCTTGTTGACAAAACATTAAAACATAATTAATTTGCTTGACCAAATTTAGGCTACAAATATTTATAGTCATAAAATACCAAATAGGTCACAAGTCTCTATAACATAATTTATCTTCATAAAATCCCTAATTTTACAATCAGTTTCTATAAAGGCTCTGGAGATGGATAGATCTCTCAATTAAATTATAAAAGGTTGTTTCTCTACTGGTTTTACAAGCTATAGCATGAATTAATGTTCTGAAGGCCTTTGAGGGACATCTTGAGATCGTATTATTAAAATATCATAATTATAATAAACTAAAGTTTATATCCAAGGCTCATACAGAGACAATTTAAACAACATTTTTTGTACAAAGATCGTTAGCTACAGCACTTTCGAGTCAAAGTGTTGTTTACATGACAATTTCATCGTAACAGTTGCAAATTATGTAACAGAATATAAAAACCACAGAAGTTGAAGATGTAGACAGTGTTAATATGGATTGTACCTGCCGCGGCGCACCGGCCGGTAGCCGGAGTAGTAGGGCGAGAAGCCGCCGCGGAAAGAGCGCCCGCGGCCCCGCATGGCGCGCGGCGGCCGGTTGGTGGTGGACAAGCCCGGCTTGTTGGTACGCTTGGGCATCACCTGCACACACCACAACATGCTATTTAGTACAATCTAAAATGGTGTTCATTCCTAGCTCTATTGATTATGCTGCCTAGAGGATAAAGTTCTGGTACAGTAACTTAACACTATAGGCCGTAATACACGTGCCTGTAATTTATACTAAAGTAAGTAAGAAGCTTGCTTGTCATGGTGACATGCAGCAATCAAACTTTTTATAGCTACTCACAAACTTTAGAACAAGTAACAGGCAAGTTTATTTCGGCCTTCTGGCATTTAAGCCACTTGCTACTCTGTGATAGAAACAAGCATGTGTATTAAGGACTTTACAGCAGAAATAAATTAAAGTAAAAAGTTGTTGCCACATTAATTAGAAATACGTATATGACTTCTTCAGGCAAATGCAGGTTAGTACTTGACCTTCCCCACCAGGTTAGTCTTCTTCTAAAAAATAATTCAACAGCTTACCTTAATTTGACGCCCTCTAAATAATGATTCGTCCATTGCCATTGCAGTCTGTACACTGTCTTTGTCGCCAAATTCTATGTAGGCGAATCCCTTTGGGTGGCCGTCGAACTTATTACATAAAATTGTAACCCTGTAAGGTAGCACGTCATTAGGTTAATATACATAATTAAATTTACAAGATATATATTATGATGTAGGGACAATTATGGCGTTATTTTGTAATTTACTAGCTATTTCAGGCCCGTGATCTCAGGTGATTTATTGCGTGATACACGCCGTTAGTTTGCCATGAGTAGCAAGTAGGAATGGTTACAGCAGTAAAAGCAAGACTGCTAGCTAAATTGCTTACAAGATCTACAAGCTAACTGTTAAGTGGATGTTGGTTCGTTTTGGCATTTCTGGTCAAATGGTGGCTTAGTGCACTTTTCTTGATATACTTGATCGCGTTAACGTTAATGTTCGCCAAAGTCGTATGACAAAATGTATGAAAAAAAAATGAGTTTTCCGTTATTGTCACTAGACGGCACTTATTCAGTTTCAATTTTGAAGTTGACGCTAACGCGATCGAGAACGTTAAAAACTCACTAAGCCTCGCGATCGAGAACGTTAAAAACTCACTAAGCCTTATGTAGAAAAACGACATCCAAACAGCTTTTTGCAATTAGAGTGCAGTTCTAATGCAGCCAGTCGTTTATTTTAGAGCCTAAGGTTAGAGCCTAAGGCTAGAGTAAGAGACTAATTTCACTAGCTGAACACAATCAAGGGGAAGTAACTTCTTACATACCTATTAATAGATCCACATCCGTGGAAGTGCTGCTCCAGTTCCTCGGCAGTGGCTCCGTAGTCCACGTTGCCGACGTACACTGATCTGTTGTCTGCCTCGATCTTCTCTTCGATCGACATGTTTAGCGGACTTGCTGCGGAAACAGAGAAGAGTCTAGTTGAGAAACAGTTTAGTTTAAAAAAAAAATATAGCATTAAATTTTTTATTACAACAGTTAAGTACAATAGGCGACGTATCGAGAATTTGGAATACGTAAGTTTTCTTCTGTTTTAATCTTATAATAATAACGCATAGAAACCGCGTCTACAACATAGCGATATTAGCGACGTCATTTTCTTTGTGAATGAATGAATGATGATGTTTTTTTTTGTGCGTGAGAGCCGAAAGTTTCTACTTTCCTCGAACCTATATAAATACAGATTTCAGTCATACCATTACCAGGCCGTTACCCAGAAAATATTGGAAAACGAAAATTAATTATTATAGGAATGGTGCAGAAAGTATAGGTTGCAGCACAGAACTGTTATTCTACCTAGATGGCACAGTCTACTTCGTGCACGTCCCCCTAAACAGAGTGTGCAGGAACTATAGATGGCAGCACAAAAGCTTTAATGTCAAGTTTTATTAATCTTATAGTTTCGAATTCGCAAAACTAGATGGCAGTCAACGCCGTGCACGTTCCCTATTCTATCCACAAAGACTAAACCAAGTTAAGATTCTGGAAACCGGCAACATTATGGGTGGCTGAAAAGTTCAGAGTCTGAAATTGTAATGGTTGGTTTTTCCGCAATGAAATGATTTTGTCTTTGTAACACAATCGATTTAAACAAATAAAAAATGGAATATGTGCGCAGTATTATAAGTTAATGCCGTAATCTCTAAGCATTCAATGAGAGCTTATTTGGCTCTGAACATTTATGAATCTCTTGCTATTCAATTATTGGCAGCATGAGCGTTTTGAGACGAATACCCAAGTCGCTCGCTACTCGCTAGTTAACTACTATTATTTCTCACGCTTTCGAGTTTATGATTTTTTATTATTTGAAAACAGAAATGTTATTTATTTTGTACGTTTAACGCGATGTTTCGATAGTACTACTGATGGCTAATCGTTCTGCCGTGGGGGAACCACCAATAAAATTTCACGGTGTATATTTTTTTTCTCACAGATTTGGGCTCGAGACTCTGTTCAATGTTTTGCAGTTAAAAATTAACGATAAATCTTTAATTTTTTTACTAAATATAATCACTAAGTGTACAAAATTTAGAAAATTAGATAAAATTAGCAAATTTAGCATTACAATTATTATATCTAATTAAAGTGTACAAACATAGTAAACTAGATATATTTAATTAGTAAATTATACAAGGTGTTAAAAAATTTACTACAAGAAATTGAAGGAATTGCTTCGAATACCAAATAAAATTTATCACAGTAAAAAAATGTTTTATTTAACAATTCGTTTCAAAGATATGCAATATTTTCACTATTGATAATGAGCACTGTACTGCGCTTAAGCCGGCCGCGTATGGTTTGCTTTTTAGTTTGCGCGCGTTTTCTAATAAACAGTTGATTCTTAATTTTACCAAAACATTTCTAAGCTCTTTATCTAAATAAAGTCGATTTTTAATTGTGTAACTTTTACAGTTGAACTGTCTGATTTTCACAAGTTAAAGATAAGTTGGTGTAAGAATGCACGAAATTTAACGGACTAATATTTACTTATTTCAAGACTTTACATTTTAAATTCAATAACTTGTCTTAAAATTGAAGTAACACTATAAACACTTTAAAAATTTGACAGTTGAACTGACAACTTACTGAATACAATTAAAAGTCTATCTATAAAGCTTATTTTAATGGCAAATTAAATTAATAATCATAATCAAAACGGATAGAGTTGACTATCCTTTTTTTTAAAGTAAGCTCGATAAATTGGTATGCCTAAAAGTGGACTCGAAAACACCAACGGAATCTAAAGCCTTGGTTCGTAATCTATGGGGAATTAAAGTGGTACCTTTGACGGTTGCTGTGGGTATCGGTAAAGTAGCAACCTCCTTCTTCAACGTCACGGGTGAGGTGTGGAATGGCGGCATCACCGAAACACTTCAACAAACTGGTAGAATAACTTTCCGTATCTAATTACTAGATTCGAATACGTTAACGGCAAGGTTCACGAAACTGAGAAGGCGCGTGATAGTAGCGAAATTACAAAGGAGAACACAACCTTAGCTCACGACAGTTGTCAGACGACTAAGTTTGCGATCGGAAGGAGTAAGCAGGAAGCAAGGGATTGCGGGGACCGTGGGAGGGGGGTGGCCTCGCCCGCGATAATAATAATCAGTTTACTTACATTTTTTCATATACATTTACTGGAGTTGCGCTCATTAAGGGCAGGTAGCGACCCTTAATTAGCGCGACCCGTGTGCATTCAAATTCTTGGAATTAGAGGTTCGTGGGTTTTTAATACAATCATGTATTTTGTGTAGCTAGAATGTACTAGTCGAACTATACTGCACCTGGTATTATATCGTAGGATCCCAGGGCCGCCAGATCTCTTTTATATTCTCAAAAGTAAAATGTGTGGCATAAAGTAGAATTGGTATTTACAGTATGCATTTCTGCTAGCTTGGGACGACGGCCAATTTATAGTTACCACTTTTCTTAAAAGTCACAGTTCTGTGGGACCGTAAGCCTTTATAAAAGTAATTGCGTTTATTCTGTTACGTATGGTATTTTTCATTATCACGAGTTAATGACGCATGACGTAGTATATAGCTGCCAGGAGCCCGCGCAGTCCAACCCTTTTGTTCCAAGGACGGCGCGGAAAGGAAGGCGACATTGTTTTGATAAGTAAACATTTATTAACAGGTGTTTCATAAATCTAACGCGTTATTATTTTTATTGTTTTACTAGCTGACCCGCGCAACTTCGTCTGCGTCACATTTTCCATTACTGCTCCGCTCCTATTTGTCTCAGCGTGATTATATATATATATATACGCCTATAACCTTCCTCAATAAATGGGCTATCTAACACTGAAAGATTTTTTCAAATCGGACCAGTAGTTCCTGAGATTAACGCGTTCAACCAAACAAACAAACTCTTCTGCTTTATAATATTAGTATAGATTGCTGGTGGTAGAGGTGCTGAATCAAGTGGATTCTTAATTTCGTCCAGAACAGTCCAAAAAGAAACACATTTTCTCCGATTTTTACTGACAATATTGCTGATCGTAGACCACTGATAAATATAGTTTGTTTTAAGATTTTATAATATCAAAAAAGTTTTACTGGGTTCATAGAATCGATTTATTATAGAGGAGCTCGTGGCTAAAGCCGCACGGGCCGATCTTCAAGGCTAAACTATAACAGACGAACGCATCGATCTTCAAGGTTAAGCAACGCTTGCGAAGGTTGGTCTGTGGGTGGGTGACCATCTTGACATACAGAGTTTCCTTCGTGCCTCAGAAAGCACGTTAAGCCTTTGGTCCCGGCTGTCATTTGTAGATCTTTGGCAGTCGTTACGGATAGTCAAAAGCCAGTAAAATCTGACTGAAATCTTGCATTGAATGAGTTGTGGAGGTCTGGTAGGCAGCCGCGCCACGTAAAATACCGGTATTCAGCTGAATCCGGTTTGTCTGGAAGCCGAGCCAATATAGTAAGGAAAAGGCTAGGTTGTTATAATGGTCACCCATTCACAGACCGACCTCGGCAAGCGTTGCTTAACCTTGAAGATCGACGTGTTCGGCTGATATAGTTTAGCCACATTGAAACATAATACCAAATATTCATCTCTTCTGTTAGTAAACAGTTTACTTATGGATACAGGTAACTCCGGACTCCGGAGGAGACTCTCCTCCTCCCAGTAAATCGAAAAACAATCTAGTAATTCAATCAAATGCATACTTCCATAGCTAATAATTTCAACATTATACGTCTTTAAGTTAAACAACATAAAACATGGGGCTGACCTTATGCTACTGCGGAGAATCTTAACACCGCGATTCAGAAAAACGCGTCATAAGTACAACGCCATCTATCGATCTACAACGTAACTGAACTGTCTTTATGCTCTTAACTACTCATAAGTTCAAACTTAGAAGCTTACACGTTACGATAAATAATGATAATATAATAACATATAATTATAAACATTATGTGTTTAATTACAAAATAACTCAAAAATACATTGTTTCGGGGTCTTTTCACACATTTCTTATTAAAAAATTTCTCAATAGATGGCATTGCAAGTATCTGAAGTCTCAATGAAAACAACCTATTTTAGCGCTCGATGAAGTTTCTTCGTAAACTTTAAAATTCGATATCTTTTGATTTTGTGGGTCGATTTTGATGAAATAAACACTAAATGTTGCTCCGATTATCACTTAATATTTCGAAGTACCTAAATTTTGAATCCAATCAGTGGTTTATGCGTGATGCTCCTCCAAACGCACAGACATACAGACGCACAGACAAACAGACAAACAGAAAAGAATTTCAAAAACTGCTTTTTTGTGTTCTATGTCATTTTTCTGACATTTCTATGTATTTTTTATGCGAAAATATTCAATGTACAGACACGGCAACTCTACGATTTTATTATATGTATAGATTATCTAACAATACATAAAAAAATAATCGCGCCTAGAGGCAGTGTATGTTGGCATCGTGTAGTTTATTATTATTTAAAAAATCTCCACTCCTACTTTTGAAATGAAAAGCTCCCATTCTCAAAAATAACACGTGCCGTGCCCAGATTACACTGGGCAACAAAAAATCACTTTTTGTGTGCCACAAGAATGTTTTAACTAATTATGTTGAACATGTTTTAATATCAAAGAAATGGAAATTAGAATTATTGAGACACAGTTTTCCTATGTATTTTTGAAGTGAAAGCTGATGTTTTCAGGTGGTTCTAATATAGGCACATTATCAAGTTAAAGGAATGATTGTGCAGTAAATGGTACCTGAGAATACTCAACAATCCCTTTATATTCATAAATCCCTCCTAATCCTAATCCTTTATATTATTTTTTTTTACTGATAGTAAGTAATTTCTTTTTTGAGTTTTAAAATTAATTTCACCATAAATATAAAGAAATTTGTCAGCAATCTTTTGAACACTTCTTCTACATTATTTAAGAAAACTTGTAAAATAACTCAGCTAATTGAAAAAAAAAACTACTTTATTAAAAATTAAAAAAATCGGAATTCACAAACTAAAGGGAAAATTCACTGGCAGTAGCTGTAACACGAAAACTAAACCTAATCAAAACAAAATAAATATGTTTTTTTGAAGGTTACGTGAATCGCTTCAAAAAGAATTAGGTATTATACTTTTACTATATATATATTATTTATACACCGTGTATAAAGTGTATACACACACGGTGACATTTTAGTGGTCTATTTAATTGTCGTAAGTACTTAATAAAGTTTTTTTTTTACAAAAAAAAGAAACTAAGGACAATGGTGATAACAATTAAGATAATTCGTACCGAAATTGGCTTAATGATGAGTCATTAAACTTCAATTATGATGATGTTAATGAAGATTAATTAGAAGAAGATAACATACTCATTAATAAATTATGGGATTTTTTATAAATTAATACGTAAGAAATATTGTTCCATAAAAGTTGATTTGTTTAATTTAAGATAAAAAGTCAATAAACAATTCTTTTATAAAATTTATTTCAGCTAAGTTATAAATGCCCAATAAAAATATTGTCGCTAAGTTATAATTATGTATAATGCACGGGCGCGGGCGTAGCCAAGGGAGGTTTGGGGTACAAACCTCTAAAATAATAAACGGCTGTTTTTTTTACATTTTTAATTTATATAATACGATTCATACATTTCTAGTCGTTTTATTTTCTTGAAACCTCCCCCTCCCCCCTCCGACATTAAAACGTGGCTTCGCCCGTGTAAGTATGTATATTCAAAATTTGATATACGACTCCGTTTTTGATATTTTAATAAAGCCTTTAAAAATGAACGAAGACTTCCTTTCGTCCTTTAATAACATAATAGGGAATATGCATGCAATTTTTTTATTTGCAAAATGAAATACTTTTAAGCTCTAAAAAACAATCACAAAATTATTTTTTAAATAATATCTTCATCAGTGATGAAGTTATAAAGCTTCAAAGATTACAATTAGAAAGAGAAGTCTGATATGAACTTTGACGTCAGATTCCATGACGCCTACAGCTGCCATACATTACAGCGTTTTCGCGAAAGGGAAAGATATATTTGTTTAAAATAATGATAACTCGTTTGTTTTTCAAATAATTTTGATTCTATTTTCACTGTTAGTATTACAATTTTGTATATTTTTAGATAAACTGTGTAGATAATAATTTATTTTTTTATGCATATTCCCTATTAATGTTTAATAAACCTTATACGCCTTACCTTATCGCGTTCGTACTCATTGCAATACTTACTTTAAGTGTGTCTGGTGTGTGTCATAGCATTTTTAAAATTAAGTTGCTTAAATGAGAGCTTTCATTTAGTTTGCCATGTGTTATTACTTCGCAGAATTTGATCCTTATTAGCTTACAGTTTCAAATGGTGTGATAATTATAAGGTGTTTCTTTTTCAAAATCATGATCGAGACTCTTTTCAATGTTTTTGTATTTTTTTGTATTTTTGTACTCTTTTCAATGTTTTTCGACATTCCTCAAAGTTTTCGATTTGGCCGTGAAGGCACATTTAAAAAATCAAAACTGAGAAGATAAGAAAACTAAAATAATATTTTTGGGAGTTGTAAAGCGTCTAGCACTAGTTACCATCGAGGGGGTAATGTCTAGCTCTAGCAGTAAGCATGATTAATATTAACAGTATTCTACGAAAATTACGTAAAGAACAGCACTGACATTTGAAGAAAAGTAAGTAGTTTTGTACCTTGTAAATTGGCCACTCCAAGCTAGCAGGTTTGCATACACTAACTGTACATACTCATACTAGTATAAGCCACACGAAAAAATATCTCTGAGAATATGAGTTGCCTCATTTTTTGTACTCGTAATAGGTTTATATGCGTTATTATTCTAAGTTTTGATGTTTTGGTTAAATAAAAAATCCTGTACCTACTTCTTCTCAACTTAATACTAATTCTCTCCCAAACTATCGCGTATTGTACAGAGTATATAATGCCTTGTAATACAACATTCGCAGATGCGCCTAGCTGTCCAAATACTCGACGGCAAACAGAAAATTCTACTACTTCCTTTTTTCGATTATTCTAATGCATTCTTCTTTAATCAATTAAATAGGTATACTTTTAAATTACATTCTTAAATATTAAAAATATAAATGTATGAAAATATTTAAAAACTTAAAATATTTTATTCTTAATCCGTGTGCTATAACACCATAAAATTTATATGGAGGTTTTCCCGTGGCAGAACGATTAGCCATCAGTAGTACTATCGAAACAACTTTAAACTTACAAAATACTATTACCAATTATTTTCAAAAATATTCATGAACAGACTCTAAAGCGTGAGAAGCAATAGTAGTTCACAATCACAAGCGACGTAGTAGGTAGGCAGCTATTTAAAACGCACACGCTGCCGATAAGTGATTAGTTAATTAATGTTCAGAGCAAAATAAGCTCTCATGCGTAGGGATAGATACGGCATTAACTGTACGCACGCATCTTATTTTTTTTTTAATAAATCGATTGTATTATGAAGGCAAAATTATTTTGCTACGGGAAAACAACAACCACTAAAATTTCACGGTGTTTAATAAAAGTGTAGGTTCCTACTAGACTTAAACGTGAACCTTTGGTTCGGTTTGGAAACGATAAGATAAGATGACAGAGACAATAGGTTTCACAAGACCCCTTAATAAAATAGAATAGCAAGGCGCACATGTGAATGTTGAAAATGATAACATCAAAATAATCATGCAAACCCATTTTTTTTTTCTCAGAGCACCTTGTTTTACCAGAAGTGATTTTAAAGTTTACCAGACAGAATCCTTAATATTTTGTAGCAAGACCTTTGGATAAAAAAACATTAAGAGCAAATAGCATGGATTACACTAAAGGCTTTTATGACACCATTCCTAGCTGTTATTGTTCTAAGGGAAAGTAAACTTATCTTTTCTATACTACAACAATAGACAGCCTTGGCCAAAAGTATTAGGCACCCCTCTAAAACAAAGATATCGCAAAATGTATAAAAAAAACGGCAAAAATGTTTTTAACAATAGCCAAGCCAGTGCCGTCAAACGATACTTAAAACAATAGATAAAATCCACTTCTATGGGCCATAAAACACCTGGTGAGTTTTTAAAATTATGTGTTCTTTGTAAAAATATTCACTCATAAACATTATCAGTTCATTTTCCATTCATAGTGTAAAGAAGCTTCATTGTGTGATTTATGGTGAAATTGGCATTATCCTTTTTCGAAATTCTATGAAAAAAGCATTTAGGGGCTTATCGCAAAATAGCGTTCTCGGTGCCGACGCATCGCTTTATGTAGAAATGAGACGGTTACAATAACGTTTATTTTAAGGATTATTACTAACTAACTAAAATTTCGGGTAGTATGAATTGCTGGCTGATTCTGCTAAAGTGGCCACTGTTGCCGACGCTACCGGCGGACCGCGCGCTTCTCAGTTCCAAAAGGTCGCATCCCATTCTCATAGCGCGTGAGTTATAATGTAACATAACTTTTCTTCCTAACTAGACAAAATAATGTTAACTTATAGGTAAACAGGCCCGGACTGGCCATAGGGCAATTCGGGCAAATGCCCGAGGGGCCGGATGCCGGTGTGGCCGATGAGCGGTCGACTTTCATTTGCTATTTAAAAAAAACATCGCGGTAAATCGATTAGAATAACGTCCTCCGTCTACCGTCAAGTTAAAGACCTAATACAATAATACGTTTCCGCATAGCTACAAGCTATATACCAGCCCAGGTTAGGGCCCGATTTCAGATGTACAAAAACTCATTTGTTAACGAGGCCTTCAAAATTGTTCATTTTGGTTTGATTGGGCCCAAAAATACTTAAACTTCCATCGTAGACATTGTCTCTGTCATCTCTGACCAAGACTACAGTCAAGAGCAGACCCATCACAAATAAAAAAAAAACTGGGAAATTTGGGACTTTCTCCATTTCTGATGATTTTGAAGACTCTGATTTGGACAATTTTTAAAAGGATGTTCATTAACAAATATTAATATCGCGTTGGATAGCTCATAAAATAAAGATATTTTGAAATAATTTGTTGGCTCAGTGATATGGTAATAATTTTAATATATCTGCCATTTTTTATGGGATTTCTATTATTTTACAGGAAAAATATAATAAGTCCGCCAGATAGATTTCCAGATATGATTGGACCCGTTTTACATCTTCTCATCAGGTTATGTGACACTATTGCGCTGAGTAAATTTAATTCGCCCTGATCTACCTTTTAAAAATTGTCCAAATCGGAGTTTTCAAAGTCTTCATGTTTGTCTTCGTCCGATTTAACTATGTTTGTAATTTTGCGTCAAGCTGCATCCGATCAAATCAAAATGTACGGATCTGAAAACTACATCAACTTAAAAAGTGCCTTTTTTGAAAATCCGATAGTGGACCTCTCACCACGAGACTGGTATCTGATTTTTTTCAGGTATATTTTCGACATTCTCTCAGCAAGACGCACCTAATGAGCTATCATCTGTTAAAAACACTAAGTAGAAGTAGTTTCCATTTGAAAAGATATTGTTATACGTCCATGCATCGTTTGCCTAAGAACCAACAGAGACATGAACTTAATTTCTGAGCTTGAAATAATGCATTTATTCGAATGAATGAGTTTCATTCGAATATATGCATTATTTTATTAAAATCACAGCCACTACTGAGAATAGGCTAGTTTCCATCATCCACAAATTGCAAAACTATTTAGTCCGTCATGTCAGTTAGAGTATTGAAAAATAATGGACACGTATTTTTTGTTTTTGTAAGTTAATGAATATTGACAAAGATAAAATGCATCAAAACTCGGGAGTGGGGGCTCGTGAAGTCACGACCCGCAAAAAATTATGGCAGGGTGTGACGTATTGAGAATTTTAAAAGCGTTGTAACTTCGTCAATTTTGGTTCCCGTATCAAAAGAAAAAATACGGGTCAAATATTTTTTGATAATCTAACTGACGGACTAATTAGATTTTTTCAGGACACAAGCCTATTGTAAACATCCAAAATGCTTTCGGATTTTGAGGTTACAATTAGGCTAATAGAAACATAACGAATGGACTTAGATCCCAGAGTTGCCTGACCTCTCTTATTTTCTCACTAACAAAATGTATGGAATAGAGTACCAAGTGGTAGTATATTCTTTTAATATACGAAAACGTGGTAACTTAGGCTGATGGCCGATTTCCAGGTATCAGGAGCCAATGCCATTAAACCACTTTTTTAAGTCTGGGTACTGATTTATATGTATGTTTTCAATAGAGTGAGATCCATCACAAGACTGTAATTTAAGCATAGTTCATTTACTAGGTGCAAATTTACAAGCTATATTCTGACAGGATTTGGGAGGATGCAAAACTATGTCCCGTTCCCGTGGGCATTTCGGGTAAACCTCTCTCCCCTACATTCCCCAAGGAACCCACATGCCAAGTTTCAGCTTTCTACGAACAGTCGTTTCGGCTGTGCGTTGTCTGTCAGACACTCAGTAACGGGAGAGTTTTATGTTAGGATGAAAATTTAAAAAAAAAACAACTGGTTATTATCCGACCGACCGCTTTTTACAATATCTATTTCATTTTAATTTTACGAAGGGTTAAGGTTTCCTTAATCCCTTACTAAAATTCGCCACAGGCGTCACTCTTCCGGCACTGAGTAGTTTTCCTCACTCTTGAGGAGGAGGAGGGCCGACTGGGCCTCTAAAATGCCCGGGCCGATTTCCGGTCCCAGTCCGGCCCTGGAAGTAAACTGTCGTGTGTTTCTATTATTTTTGGTGGAACAGGTATGTACATACAAAATAAACATTGAATTTATAGACTTACGAGTCTCTAATAAGATAATTCTTTTTCCGAAACAAGTACGTATTTTAAAAACCTCATCATTCGGTTGTTTGAAAGTTATGACAAACTTAGCCGGTGCCGTGGAACTATGAAGATGATTCAAGCTTCTATGGTGTGATTATGGTTTCATCTCATTCCCATTAGTAGTTTTGGTAAACTTCTAATCCAAAATTCAAGGGTCTCTTGCAAAATAAAATCAATAGGTATTGTTTGCAGTAGAGGTTTAGTAATTAAATATTTGGGAATGAAACAAGGGATAAATATCTTCATTCTGATCAGCTTCGAACTATATAGTTAGCGTATTTAAGGTTAGTTTTGTAGCAGTAATCTATACTAATATTATAAAGCAGAAGAGTTTGTTTGTTTGGTTGAACGCGCTAATCTCAGGAACTACTGGTCCGATTTGAAAAATTCTTTCACTGTTAGATAGCCCATTTATCGAGGAAGGCTATAAGCTATATATCATAACGCTAAGACCAATAGGAGCGGAGCAGTAATGAAAAATGTTACGCAAACGACGTTGCACGGGTCAGCTAGTAATTTCATGAAATAGCAAAACAACATATTATTCGATAATTTTAGCCATCTAGTAGTTTTCGATGGAACATTCGTAACGTGAAGAAGTCGATGTCGTGGTAAAGTGTCTTTCGAACACTAGATGGCGCTTATGTCAATTTTACGAAAATTATTCTAGGTATAGTAAACATTTTCAGGCTTCCTATTGTATAAAGCCTTGGCACGCCACTGGTCGCCATAAGTGAATTTTGTGCTGCTTGTAAGCAGTATGCATAGAAGATTATTGCTGCTGTGATCAATGGTCGGCCAGCTTGGTAATTTGGAAAAAAAATAGTGTTATTTTTCACCAAGCTTAATGAAAAAGTCCGTTTTTCAATTTTAGGGTGCCTTCTGGCCAAGGCTGTATATTTACAAGAAAACTAAGCTATGTCTATGTGAAATGGGTGCCTAACATTGGTTTCGACATAATATTGAAAAATTTTGATAACTACATTTCAGAACAACTAAATTGATTGTGACTGTACAATGATCTACTTACAAATTTTTAATAGACAAATGGTTGTCCATTCTGGGAAACACAATGTGATAACCAATTTTAAGGAATGTGTATCTAAAAACACATTTTCAAGAACTTGGCTGTTGTTATGTGAAACTTACCAACAGCTTATGTTCCTTGTATATTCTTCGGTTTACAAAATTTTGTGCTGTGCTGCCCAGGTAGAACAAAACCTATTTCTAGTTACCTATTATCTATCAATGAGGACCTACATTATGGATAGATCTATGATCTGTATTAGGGTAAAAAATAAAAACTTACTAAGTCCTGGTGGGCTACCCATACTCATCTGCTTGTCTACTTCAGTTTGCATCTGTTTTAGTTTCTCAGCTTCTTCTTCCATTTCACGAACTCTTGCTTTGATGGCTGCCAAGTCAGGCACTTCACCGCCTGCGGCTTCATCACCACCCTGAGTAACAATTGATTATTTTAGCAGTATTGTAAATAATTTTCCTGGAGCCAATAGGTGAAAAAGTTTTGATGCAGTTATCTAACTGCTGTTTTATCAACTACTCTAGAATTTCAACTTTTTTATGACATAGCATACTTGTTTTATTTCAGTGTGGCAATAATGGTTGTTTCCATTTTAGAAATGAGGAAATCAATAAGTGTAGCTGTGTCAATGACTTCTATGCGAATGCTAATTCAGTTCAATTTTTTAAGGTTAGGCCTCCATCAACAAACTTTCGATGATTTGGCCAATGACAAGGTATGAGATGGTAATAATCGTTGGTACTTAATAGCATAGGTAACTGTTTAATGACTACTGTTCAGATTTTGACGCTAATGCTAGAACACATCATCTGTAGGTAATACCAAGAATAGGTTAATTTTGATGTAATTTGCTTAATTGGTCAATTTCCTTTTTGAAGACTCACTAGACAACAAGATCAATATTAGATACAAAAAAAACAATGTAGAATGAAAGTTAAACATAAACAAATGAATAAATATCAAGCCACAGTCAACATGATTTTCTTAAACAAAATATAGTTTGGGTCTTATCTGGCTCTAGTGAACCAATATCAAACCAAATTATCTATGTATGTAATCATTTGTTTATCATTGAAAGCTACAATAATATAATGCCACAGATTTAGGGTCTTGCATTGCTCCAACATAATGTTTACATAAATCTTAAGTTACAGTTACATGTAATCGATGGTTTACAGGTTAACTTTGAAACCAGCCGTGTAAAGGCCGATTACCGTTAATACTCAGTAAGTGTGACATTTCATCTCAGAATTACTGTTATCTTTTCTGCTTACCTACAGACTGTATTTGTACATCATTACACACAAGCATTATGTTAATTTAGACCAAAGTAAACCAGAAATACTCACTCCAAGACTATTGTCAGTCATGTTTAGGGAACCGTTGGTTCCGTCCAAATGATTGTTGTCAATCGTATCTAAATAATCATCATTTTCTGCCATGGCCACTAACTGCTTGTTTCATGAATTCAACACTTAGAACTTCACACTTCACTAAATCCCTGAAACAACACGTAATTAGTCAAACTGTACGCTGAAACAATTCTGATGATTACGAAGTTACTCTGACGTACCGGTAACCAAATCCGTTAAAGGCAAATGGCCTACTTTTAAAATACTATTCACGTTCAACACTTAGGGCTAACAGCTTTCACTGTAAAAGTGGCAATTTCACGAACATCCTATTGTTCCTTTGATATTTACAGATTCGTTTCGGCCAAAATACCTAAAAATTAAACGCCAAACCAAACAACTGACAATGTGACCACAAAAAAAAAAAATTTGATGTGTGGCTGTGGAAGTGTGGTTAATTTGTCAAGTTATTTTTTTTGCAGTCTGTTACATACTTGTTAGTTTTATATTTTGTATTGTTTACTCTAGCTTTTTTAAACGATATTTTGCCTTGCGATAGCATTGTGTGTTTTTGCTGAAGATATCCGTTTTAGTTTTAGGTTCTTTAACTTAACCTGCTTTTATTTCGACCGTGTTATTTTTTAAATGCATGGCAACCACACCACCAGTCTACCAGTCTTATAGTAGTACTCTATGAACCACACATACTTTAACAGAGACATTCGTTAGGCATACACTACACGATCTATCGGTTTCGATAGGTAGTGTAATAAGAGTAAGGACCCTGCCGCCGCGGCGCCGCGCCGCGCCGGGCGATCGGGTCACTCCGATCTCCCTGCTCTGTCTATTGACTAGTGCCCTAGTGTAAGTAAGAGACAGGGAGGCAGGGCCCTGCCGCAGTGGCGTCATAGAGTAGATTGCCACCCTGGGCGGATTTGTTTTGAGAGATTTCCGATTGATTATTTTACTAAAATATTCGATCACATAATCAGACTAAACGCAACATGAATTTATTATTTTGGGTACAATGCGTTTCAATTATGAATAGGATCGACTTAGCGCCATATTGTGACGTCGTAGCTGTCAATTCAAACCAATTTTGTAGGGTGAGCAAAGCCAGATTGTTTTTTAAAATGATTATTTGTTTTACATTGAATGAAAAAGTGTTTTGCATGGTCTAAAATGACTAATAATGACTTTAAATAATTATATTATATTTAGCAAATTTACTACTACTGAACGTTTGATTGACTTATTCAAACAAAGTAAAATAAACCGTTATCGATATGCAACTAAGTTTTCTTTGCAAACCGTACTTTTGAAGAGACATTTGACAGGTAGAGGTCATTGACGTTCCTATTCTCATTTGAAAAGCATTGTAGTTAGAAATTACAGTCGAAAAAATATACGATAGTATAGTTGCGATGCGCGAAACTATGATAGTAGTACAGTTGCTAGCACATCAAGCCACCCGAAACTGTAAAATTTTCTCATTTAACTTTGAACCTTAAAACATTCACAATAAAGTTGAAAATCTATTGAAGAACTTTGACAGATTGTTGTAACTTGATGTGCTGGCTTCTGTATAGTTTAGTACAGTCGCCAGCACATCATGCTATCCGAAACTGTCAAATTTTGCCAATCAAATTTGAACCCAATCTCTTGAGCAATAAATTGAATATCTATCAAAGAAATTTGACAGACTGTAGCTTGATGTGTGTGCCTGCGTCTGTACTTGTTGTCTTTACTTTACTAAATTGTTGTCTTTACAGGGAAATGTGCGCCTTGTTTGGATGTACATACGCCAGCACATCAAGCTACAGCAATCTGTCAAATTTCTTTGTTAGATTTTTAACTTTGTGTCCAAGTGTTCAAATTTGATTGGGAAAATTTGACAGTTTCGGATAGCCTAATGTGCTGGCGACTGTACGAGTGAGTTGTCATTGTCACCTTGGTGCTAGGCACCCGGGGCGATCCAGCCTCCACCACCACTTAACGCCGCAACTGCTATTAGGGAGCGATTTCGGCACCACGGCACCCTGCCGCAGGGACAGGGTGCCCTAGAAATCGGGCCCGATAGATCGTGTAGTGTAATAAGCGCTTTTGTTGTCACTTTTTTCTATCTCTATGGTTGTTGGACAAGAAGGGTGAAACTGAAGACGAGGCTTCGGCCTTACTTACTTTTGAACAAGTAGGATGAAACTGAAGACGAGGCTTTGACCTTACTTACTCTTGAACGAGAAGGATGAAACTGAAGACGAGGCTTTGGCCTTACTTTTAGTCAAGAAGGTAGACCTTAGCCGGCCCGAATGGGGTGAAGGAAAAAAAAAATCCCTATGGTTGTCTTGTCACTGTCAAATCCTATATTTAAAAGTACTCTGTGCTAGCGATGGGCCGAGTCGACTTTTTGGTAACTCGAGTGACTCGAGTTGACTCGCTTACCAACCCGGGTTACAACTCGAGTTGACTCGACTCAGCTGCCTTAAGGTCCGTCGCGTCGCCGCGTCGTCCGTCCGAGTCAGTAAATACTCAACACGGTGCATCGTTCCACGGGTTGCTAGTTTGCTACGTTCACGGTTCGCCGGGTCGGGTCGGGTCCGGCGGGCTGCGTGGCGTCGACTCGTCGAGTAAATGCCTAAATGGTAGTAAATCAAATAAAATTGAGCCTTCTCAAAAATCAGACATTTATTATTATTTAGATGAATCATTATTCCTTAAATTAAACACATCAACTAACACCTATAAAAAAAGCTTATCAACATCTAAGTAATGGCACTTATTTCTGAATGACTACCAGTCTTAAGTTCAAAAAATACCTTGTAGGTTGGTAACTCAATGTCAATCAAAACTCATCAGTTCTGTCTGACTAACCGTGTGATAAGAAACCAACAACGAGAACTATCTCTTTCACTCGCGGCTCGGACGTTCGTTCGGTCGTCCGCGTCGGGCTGATTCGGGCTCGCTCGGAGTCGTTCGGGTATCGCGACTCGCGGACTAGACGGCTAGCACTAACTAAACTCGCCGCACCGCCCGCCGCGCGCGCTCTTCGGGTCAATTCGGTTTGCAGATATATCGACTCGGGCTGACTCGCGTTCGATCTGACCCGAGTTACTCGAGTTAAATAACTCGAGTCGCCCATCGCCACTGACTATACGTCACTGACGTAAGTACGTAGAGTAGCGATGGGCACTGACGTAACGTCAGTGCCACTGTTGCCAGATGGGGGGGATTCCCCCCAAATTTGGGGGTATTTTCAGACAACGGGGGGATTTTTGGGGGGACAAATTCTTTGGGGGGTTCTGCGGGGAAAATAATTGGCTTGGACGTAATTGGAGGATTTTTTTGAAAAAGTTTTATAACTGAACGCGACCAAACCACTCACTACTTAATTTGAACGCACCATAGAAACATCCCCGGTTGGAGCAAGACTTGCAGAATATGGAAACAAAAGATGAAACGCCATGGGTTTGGGCGGTTTAGTGGACTGATAATCGTTTATTATAGAAGAACTATTGGCTCCTGCCTGACCGCTAACAATATACACGGCTTTTAAATGGCAGGGGGTGACTTGCACACTCAATGAATGGATGAATGGGCCCCCGAAAACGGTCGCTAGCTCAAAGTGACGTAGCGCCAAGGTTTTTTTTTTTTTTTTTTTTTTGTACAAAACGGGGAAACTCTTGACCCAAATCTCACCTGATGTAAAGTGATGATTAGGCCGAAGATGGAAGCGAGTTTCACCCGGAATCCTCTTACACAGAGGAACTGGCTATCATACCTCTAACTGCCGGAACACAACAATGCTGTTAACATTGTTGTTATGGCGACAGACTTAGACATGATGGTGGTAGCTTGCCAGGCGGACTTAGAACAAGTCCTACCACCAACCAAACCGAGCAAAAAATTTGCCCCCGCTGGGAATCGAACCCGGGACCTCTGGGTCTGAATAAGGTGGTATAACCACGAGACCACGGAGGCGGTTAATGTCACCTGTTTAGCACCACCCGGGGACCACGTGTAGGGATTCGCTGAAGGGTATTCTCCTACGGACGCGGGTGACTCGGCCCCCAAAGGTGGCAACATAGCCTGAGGTGCTAGAGGATTGGAGAGGTATACCACGGCTATCAGGACAATTCCGGAAGTGCTCTCCAACATCTTACTGGTGTGATACAAGATAATGGCAATTTTTTTTTTAATAATTATATATTTTTAGGAGAAATAAATAAATATTTTTCCTTGTACTGGGGGTTTTTTCTCAAAACACTAACATTTTGGGGGGATTTCGGGTGAGATTTGGGGAGAATGCTAGATCATCATCTGGCAACACTGGTCAGTGCCTATCGCTACATACGTAGTATCTCTATGTAGTCTGTGATCGCTACTCTGTGCTGTCAAATTGTGAATTGTGTTCTGTGTTCTGTGCTGTCAATTTTTTTATTATTTGTGCTATTTAAAATTTATTGTTCTGTGATTGTGTGAACTAAATAAAATAGACATAATAAAATTTATGAAAATCTCGAGAGATTTCATAAATCTTGTTGTTCGAATCGAAAAAAGCTGGGCGCACATACCATTAAAACGGGGTAGCTACCATGAGTAAATAAGCTCCGCTGATATATTATGACTAAGACCTTACAGACACTAGTATCACAGTCAACAATATACAAATTATATCTGTTTATGCACTGATGGTGTATTCTAGTTACAAAATAGGGGTAGCGGTAAGTATTAAAACTAAAATTATTCAACATGTAATGTTCTTATCACATATGATTTACCACTTATAATTTGATGGTTTCTTTTTTAACTTATCAAGTAAACTTTCAGGTCTTTGTGTGTATCTGTTGGTTCCATGCAATTTATTTGAGTTGGAGTTTATCAACATTGCTGAAAGATGCCACTCACAGCTGATGTGGCTGCTCAACAAGTGCAGGTATAGAATAATCTCTCCCTAATCCAGCAAGTCAAAATTTGTGCCAAGTGTATGTGTGTATATGAACAACTATATTGAATTAAACATTTTTTTTTGTTGTTTTAATATAAAAATTAACAAGTAGGTGTACTTAACTCTAAAAATATTTAGCGCTGAGGTGTTGTGTGGAAATAAAACTACAGATAGGTAGTAACAATGTGGTATATTGAACGGTACATTTTAGCAACCTCAATTTATAAGCTCAATATAAATTTTACATTTCAGGAGCGTCTCAGATCCTTGCATAGATTGATTTATGACATTGAAGCAGAGAGGTCTCGGAATGAACAATGCATTGACTCAATATTAAGAGCTGAGAAGACTGTGGAGTCACCCCCCTCTAATGAAGACTCCTCCAGTTCCTCACAACAGGTTTACCATGTTCTTTTACTTTATTATTAGTAATCTTTGATTTGTTTGTTTCTTGGCTCTCATGTCTTATAATATTGTAACAGCTGCCCATAACTCTTTATAAATTATTCTGTTGTGCCTGATTCAAGAATCTTGAAATGCTTCAGCAGATGCAGTTGAAAAACTTGTATAAAGCTGGACTGTCGGCAGCTGAACAAGAAGAGAGTCTACTTCGGAAGGCCTTGTCCCGCATCTACGAGATTCGTAGCATCAAGAATGAAAGAAGAATACAGGTACACTTAACTACATGCTATTACAATGGAATAAAAATCATTTTCTGCAAGAAAAAATCCTATTTACTTCAAGAACTAAATGTCTACATTAAATGAATGAAACAAAGTTGACAGTTTAACTGTATAGAACCTGCGTAAAAGTTGGTTAATGGATTGTGTACACTCAAATCATCAATTTATGAGTCAATGTTTGTTTTGAGTCATTTCAGCTGATAATATAAGTGTCGTGGATGGATGAATTGGATGCATGTTCAGCAAGCCTAATTGATTTACTTACTTACCAAAATACACACACAAGCAGAAAAAAATAATGACATCATTACTGAGCCTTATCAGTCCCTAAACAAAAGATGTAGCAATTTTGCAGATATAACCGTTATTTATTTCTAAAACCCTTTACTAACCGTTTCCAGGCACGCTACGCTGGCAATAAGGAGACAATTGGTTGTGGAGCCCTGATGAAGATGCTGCTGAGTGCAGCGCAGACGCTGCCTCTGCACGTAGGACGTGTGGGGGAACGTGCGCCGCCACTGTGTGGGGCCGTGCCGCCGGACTCGGGACATGTCGCCAAGGCAGGAGATGCCGTTGCTGCGCTCGTCAGGGTGTCGGAGAAAGAGGAGAACTGGATACTGGCTGAGGTAACTTGAGGGCGTTTTTCGGGATAGATTGTTGAGAATGGTGTCTTTCAAGATCTCGCGCACAAAGCACGACTCGAACGTTATACAACCTGTTACAATCGAAGCAGCAGAAGTTCCGACCATGGAAAAAAAAATTTCGGCTTAGCGAGGATCTTCCCGATCGCTATCGTCAACGCGAGCACGGTTGAAAAGCTTGTTTCATCTAGCGCAGTGTATGAAAACTAACAATCAAGTGAGAACGCGATAACATTGAGCGAAAAACAGTGCTCGAAAGTTTCATAAAAAAACTTGTACCAGGTATTACGTGGTTTAGAATAAGGCTTACAAGTTTGTGAAATTAATATTTGTCTTTTAGAACCTCCATTCCATGTGCCAGGTTTCTATCACGAAGTTTTCTTTACTTTAACAATAAATCTGTACCTACATTATGAACTGCCAAAGTTCAAACAGCCGATTTTCGGAGACTTAAACTGTATTAGTTTCACCAAAATTTTTAATTTATAATGTTTCAACGGCATAATCACGTACGAGCGTTTGGATGACAAAAATGACGGGTTGGCCGCTCCTAAGCCGTAATAAGACTTATCTTTTTTTTTTTTTTAGGGATGGGAAATCATCCAATGACTCCTCCCGCTCTAGGTGTAGCGGGAGGGAGTGTCAGACTTCTACTGACTAAAACCCATCCATGTTCCTACATTGCCCTTTGTGTTCCGGAGCCACGGTGTCTCTTGCGAATAATCCCGCGACTCCGGCAGGCGTCGGCCCTTTCGGGCCCCTCTGTGTGCTGACTCTCTTTGAGGCGCGCGTGGAACACTAACGCGCCGTCGACACGGCCTGACGTCACTAGACGGACGGACGGCGAGCCACCCATAGCTCGCCGTCCACAGGCCCGCGCCTACGGTGGCCGGAGGTCACCAGGTGGCCCCCGACGCCCGCTGCGTCCACCACGGCGGCTGGGATGAGAGGTTCTCCTCTCCCTCTCCGCCACCTCCTTCACTAGCATGATGTTTCGCAGAAGGAGGCAACGGCGTCCCATTCCATAATAAGACTTATCTTACGCCACCATTCGGTCTATGCAGTTAATCTTCTTCTTCTAAATGAATTGCTGTTTGTTAGTCTCGCTAAAACTCGAGAACGGCTGGGCCGATTTCGGTTTTTCTTTTTTTGTTTAGTTCGCCAGAATACAGGGAAGGTATAAAAGAAAATGGGTAGGTAAGGTAGCCAGTTGACGGGAGCGAAGCCGAGCGTACAGCTAGTCAGATATAATTTCCAATTTCCTCAGAGTAAATGGTTGAGACGAATGGGCCTGGCACGTGCGTCATGTTCGTAAACGGGCGCCGTCGGTTGGGACTGGCTCACATTTCTCTGCTGCCATGGTTTATATTAATTATTTCTTTGAATTGTTCCTTTTTGTTCCGGACGTATTTATCATGATCGTCTTTTACATCGTTCTCACATGTATGGATAATTTCAACGCGATGTAACAAAACTTTGTAACAATTTATTATTTTTAAAAGAGTGTCCGTGGAGTTTCTTGCACATTCTTCTCCATAGAGATCTGTGCTTTGGAATGTATCTTCATCTTTTTGGACCGACCGACATTGACAATTATTCAAAAGTGCCTGTAAAATGGTTTAATTGAAATAAATGCTTGAGTTTTGAGAGCTTTTTAAGATGATATTGTAGTTTTATTTCTATTCCGACTGATGGATGAATGGTGTTCCCTGGAATCGCGGCAATAGAAATAAATGAAAACGTATGTCAAGTGATTTTATGGTTTTCTTCTCCACAGGTAGTAAGCTGGCTTCCCGCTCAAGGTAAATACGAGGTCGACGACATAGACGAAGAACAGAAGAACCGTCACATCCTGAGCAAACGCCGGGTTGTCCCACTGCCTCTAATGCGTGCCGACCCGCGCGTCGACGAACACGCCTTGTTCCCGAAGGGCGCTGTCGTGATGGCCCTGTACCCACAGACAACGTGCTTCTATAGAGCTGTGGTCAATAGACTGCCGGCCAACGCTGCTGATCCTTATGAAGTGCTGTTTGAGGTGACTTTATTTTTCCTAGTTATACAATTGGATAGTAAAAAAAATATTGCATTTGAATGACATGCTAGCGGAAGGATTTTATTGTTGACTTGACAGAATTGTTGAAACATTCTAAAATCGTGTCAGTCTCCTGGGAGCTATATATTCGGGTATGTTGTCGGCCATCCACCTTTCACGCTACGTCCTTAAGGTAGGCGCCAGATAAATGTGCAATAACGGTCAATGACCCATATACATTTATTTAACTTTCATAATATCAAAAACAGAAATATGGATACATATAATGCTGTCTTGAGTCGACTTCTATTGTGATCATTTACGTTCTCTAGTAATGAAAAACGGTTCATAATTATTTTTGGGTGATCTACAAAGGGATCTAAGGGAAAAGTCAGTGTACTTTATTGTAGGTTTATCTGGCGCCGACCATAGTAACTACGTTGACCGGCAGTTTTCGTCTGCGCATGTACAGCGAGTCTTCTATGGTTATTTAACATACATAAGTTTGGTTGCAGGATTCCTCGTACGCGGACGGCTACTCTCCGCCGGAGCGCGTGGCGCAGCGCTACGTGATCGCCATCAAGGAGGGCAAGGGGCGCGCCACCTGACCCTCCGCCGAGCGTCCGCCCTCCAGCCGCTCCGACGCCACCTCCAGCGACTCAATGCTGTAGTGCTCTAGACTATAACGTGCTTATTGCAATGGACTTTTTTAAATGTGCGCGCGTGCGGCGAGCAAGAGCGTACCTAAGATTTCAGTTCAAAATCAATTCAGAATCTCAGATAATTTACATTCATTGTCATTTACTTAACTTTAATGTATTGTTTTGTAAATTGATTTGCGAATGCCCATTTGCAATAAAATTAATAACTCATACAATAGTTGCAACGCTATTTGTACTTTGTATCCGAGATTCTAAGTTATCCGAGATTCTAAGTTACATAATTCAAGTTTAGTATAGTCTATTTGTGGCGATTATCAGTCATTTTATATGGTGTAATTTTAAGATTATTGGGAATGTTATGGGAGTTGGTTAGTGGATAACCCTGAAGAAAATGTGAAGTTACATACTTTCAGCCACAGAAGCGTCTCTGTAATACATATGTATGACATTTAAATGAATGCTAATACGGACTGCTTTATGTTCTTAGTATTATGAATAAGTATGTGCTGCAGAATAGTAGTTTCAGTCTTGAACTCGTTATTTGTAGTATGTGTTGGTAAATAAGATAGTAAAATAGTTAGCTTATGACAGTGTTTATGTGTATTGTCTATATTTTCAACTATCTTATTCATGTGTATGTAATAACAGTATTGGATGAATTATTAGAATGTAGTTTCTCCTCATTTAATTCTAAGTAAAGGTGCATCCATACCTCAGTTACTTTTTGTGGAGCAATGTTTCCAAATGTTAGTGGGCAACATCCTATAACCTTAAAAGTGACCAAAAAGTAAAAATGTTGAAGAATGTTACCTAGTGTTATTGTGTTGCATTTTGTTGCTCCACAAAAAGTAACGGTGGTGTGAATGCACCATTCGTTTTATATACGTGACTACCGCAGTACTACCGAAGCCAATCGCTACCATATTTGTATGATACTATATCTTCTTTGGAGTACTCATTTTTAATAAATAGATTTGGAAAGAAATCCCAGAGTTTTAATAGGGAAATCATGAAATGAAGATTAAACACTTGTTAACTACTGAACTACTAATTTTGGATTTTGGGTACTAATTTTATCTAGCAGGGTACAAATTTTCTATGTATATATATCGGTTTGAGGAAAGCAACAAGCTCCTCAAGCTTGCAATCAACATTAAAAATTCGTGGTTCTGCTGAACGAACGCGCAAAATAGTAGGAGATCTACTGAACCCTCCAAATAACGGTGAGTCTGTAAGGCTAGAAATTTTTATAGTGATGAGTCACAGCATGCTAAGTACGGTAACCATCGCCTGGCGCGCATCAGCCCCGCACGTGATCAACCCTATACCCTTGAAAGTGTAAATAAAAAATAAAAAAAATATTTTATTATTCATTGAGTTTCAAAAAGAAATTGACAGGCGTTTTGAATCAGCACAAGTGTCTGACAGGTGGACCGAAAGGTGTGTAGTATATGAATTAAAATAAACTTTATTCTGTAAACTTGAAATTTATATACTTACATACTAGCTGACCCGCGCAACTTCGTCTGCTGACGCAGACGAAGCAATATTATTTTTGAGCGTTTTCCGCTCAAAAATAATATTGCAACAAAAATTTGAGATGTAAGCTACCATATCTTTCAAGTTGGATCGAACTGCACACGGTGTGCAAATTTGATTAAAAATCGGTTAAGTAGTTTAACGAGTCCATCGCGGACAAACATCGTGACACGTGATTTATATATATCAAGATATGTGTTTCTCTAAGCGATTTTAAGAAGCTACACCTTCTCAGTGATACGCGGTTCTGGCTAGCATAAGTGACAGGTCAGGGGAAAGATGCCATGGGAGTGCGAGGAAGAAGCACAACGTGAACTTAGGGGTGCGCATGAGAAATGCGTTCGTGTTCCACGCGCGCCTCAAAGAGTCAGCATTGGGAGGGGCCCGAAAGGGCCGACGCCTGCCGGAGTCGCGGGACTATTCGAAAGAGATACCCTGGCTCCGGAACACAAAGGGCGCTGAAGGAACATGGATGGGTTTTAGTCAGTAGAAGTTTGACACTCCCTCTCGCTCCGCCCAGAGCGGGAGGAGTATTTCGGATGATTTCCAATACAAAAAAAAGGGTGCGAATGAGACAGTTTATCTCACGGTAAAATTGGAGGCCGTTAAATCTTCCGTTAAATAGGAAGATTTAAAACGAAAAATGTCTGGCGACGCTCATCTATGGTTTGGTGCAGAGTGCAATTCCGCTGATGCGATTAAACAAGCGGCGTATACCTAGCATGGGTCGACACTCGTACGCGCAAAACGACGTGAGTCAGAAGGGAGCCTTCAACAGGGCTGCCAAGTACTGCAAGAAGTTGTTGCGGAGGGCTCGGTTTGACCATACTAGCCGAATGGAACAAACTCGCCTCATACCCAGCAGGTATTAAGGCTTTTTGGTCTCTGGCTAAGTCAGTCGAATCGAACTTCTGCCGCCCCTTACCTCACTAACACCACTGCTGAGACCCGACGGATCACTGGCCCACTCTGCTGAGGAGAAAGCGAACTTCCCAGTCTCAAACGAAAGGCGAAATAGGCGTGTCAAGATCGGAGACACGTGTAGATTACGCAGTACCCTACGGACATCCTTCTGATGAATGCGAATGTTTTCGACATACTCGACTCGCATCTATCAGGGGAAGCACGGCCTCGCGTCACCAGGATCCAGACATGAAGATTCCGCAAACAAGTTCGCTTTCTCCTCAGCAGAGTGGGCCAGCGATCCCTCGAGTTTCAGCAGTGGTGGTAGTGAGGGGCGGCAGAAGTTCGATTCGACCGACTTAGCCAGAGACCAAAAAGCCTTACTACCTGCTGGGTATGAGGCAAGTTTGTTCCCTATTCGGCTAATGTGGTCAAACCGAGCCCTCCGCAACACCTTCTAGCAGGACTTGGCAGCCCTGTTGAAGGCTCCCTTCTTCTGACTCACGTCATTTGCAAAAGATGGACGAGCGTCGCCAGACATAGTTACGACAGACATTTTTTGTTTAAAATCTTCCTACAGAAGCAGGTATACGACCCTCCATTACCGTACTAGACAAACTGTCTCATTTGCACCCCTAAGTTCACGTTATGCTTCTTCCTCGCACTCCCATGGCATCTTTCCCCTCACCTGTCAAGGACTTAAGCTAGCCAGAACCGCGTATCATTGTACCTTTTTTTTTAGGGATGGGAAATCATCAAATGACTTCTCCCGCTCTGGGCGGAGCGAGAGGGAGTGTCACACTTCTATGTTCCTTCCGTGCCCTTTGTGTTCCGAGCCACGGTATCTCTTTCGAATAGTCCCGCGACTCCGGCAGGCGTATTATTGTACCTACCTTCTTAAAATCGCTTAGAGAAACACTTATTGTATATAAATTTCAACCTTCAAAGTTGGAGTTCGTGAGCACATTCGCAAGAAGTTGGCAGTAGTATCAGCACAGCACTAATATTTCCCAATTATCTATTTGTACTAAGTAATTGTTTAGTATAGGTATTCGTATGTTTAATTTTTCCAATTCGACTTTTATTATTTTATATTAGTCTTATATGTAATGTTTATATAATAAATATCAATCGCAATTCAGTTCTCAAAATTGCACCTACCACAATTTGTCTCTTCATCACCCAAAGGTTGACTGGTAGAGAATGCCTGTGGCATTAAGTCCACCTCTGTACATTTGGGCTCAGTGTTTAATAAATAAAAAAATAAATAAATAAGTTTACAGAATAAAGTTTATTTTAATTCATATACTACACACTTTTCGGTCCACCTGTCAGACACTTGTGCTGATTCAAAACGCCTGTCAATTTTTTTTTTAAACTTCTCAATGAATAAAAACAATCATATAAAAATTTCAAGCTTACAGGAGCATGTTTTCTTTTTGGATATCATTTACACTTTCAAGGGTAGGGGTTCACGTTACTTTCAAGGGATTACGTGCGGGGCTGATGCGCGCCAGGCGGTGGTTACCGTATGTACTTAGCATGCTGTGACTCATCACTATTAAAATTTCTAGCCTTACAGACACACCGTTATTCGGAGGGTTCAGTAGCTCTTGGTCTAAAAGTTATCATCGTTGATTTCTCGGTAAATACAAAAGTTCTGTTTTTTATACGAAATGAATCAAAGGGTACTAATTATAGCGTGACTACCGCAGGACCACCTTGAAAGTCGATTTCCTCGAAAACTACAAAGGTAGGTACAATTTTTTTGATCGAGTACATACTAATTAGTACCAATACTTATTATTTACCAAACATGGAAGCGATTGACGTTGGTGGTCCTGTGGTAGTCACTGAAATTTTAGTTTAGTCTTTATCTATCAAACAAGCTGTTTAATTAAAACAATGCATTTGAATACAATCTTTTATTTAGGTACTATCTAAGGTTAAAATCTAATAGAATACATGATATATAGTGCTTAGGTCCGAAATATACAATCATTTAATTTTGATTGGTAGTTAAAACGAATTGATTTGATAATTTTCTCTGATTACTTACAAACTAAGAAATAGTAATACAATTAATGGAAGAAACTAAAATATGTCAGATTGTAATAAACAAAATTTTCGAGGAACTCACTTTTTAGGTATAGTGCAATACCTACAATATGAAAAATCTATGGGATAAAATAAAAACATTTGCTAACTATTCAGTCAAAATCGTGGTAAGATGGAAATAAAAACTCAACTTAAGTAGGACGAAGGTTGCATTACCTGCATTATGAAATCTGGTAAATCAAAAACAATTAGGTGTCCTTGCCTCAGAAACACTAATTCATTCTGACACAGCCGTTGAAGACTCTTATTACTTTAACTTAAATCTTATGTAAGCGATGAGCAAAATTCAAGTTATGGCATATCAATACTATATGTATATCAATATAAATAAAAAATGAGATCAATATGTATTTTTCTCAACATTTTGGCGCTAAGTACGCGGGTCATTGCCTCCGGGCGGCAAGCACCACTTGCAACATAAGTTGTGACAAGATAAAGATTACTTATTAAGGTCAACCTTATCAAAATTGATTTCACATTTACATATTAAATTCGTCAAATAATCAAATCATTTTTTTAAAGGAAAGACGACGGCTAGAGAGCTAGAAGCGATTTTTGGTACTAAGTGAAACGAAATAAATATGACTAAGAATGTAAAGAGACTCGAATGTTAATTTGGATGGAGTCGGTTGAGTCTGGAAACAAAGAGAGACAAAATATTAGAAAAAGAAGTAAACATGGAAAAAATTGGGTGTATTAACGCTTCAAGGCATAGCAGTCGGTTGTTAATATGACATATAAAACTTTTACATAGTTGAGAGTATACGATGTTCTACAAAGACGCACTTTTGATCATACATAATGAAATGACAAACTTAGAATTGCCACATCAACATTCTCAGGAAGCGCAGTTTTCTGTAGGATTGTATTCAAAACGCCAGCAGCGCTTCGACTCGCATGTGGGCGTCATCCCTGAACTTCGTTGTGCCATATTAACAACCATTTAGATGGACACGGCAATGTTGTGCGCGGTTACCGCTAGACAGCCTGGCGGTCGGTCATGAGCCCCTGCAGCTTGCGCGCCACGTGCGCGTGCCCCAGCCGCGCGCGCTTCACCACGTCGGCGCCCGCCTCCGCGCCGCGCTTCACTCCCACCTCGCACGACACCATCGTGTTGATGGCGTGCAGGTCCTGGGGACAGTTAAACAATTACATGAAGGACCTACGTTACGTACTTCACCATAGGGTTAAACAAAACATATCGAAGTGAACGACAAGCTTTCACTTCAATATGTTTTTACAGAAATGCACCGCAGATGAGGCTCCGATACGCGCTGGCATGCTGGGGAGCACGTATTCAGTGGGTAGGTAGTTACCTTAGCGGGACTGCGACTGAACCGGTACGTGAGGTGGTGGTGCGGCGGCGGCGGCGTGGTGAGCGGCTTGACGTACAGCTGGTGACGCTCGGATACGCGCTGGCCTGCAGGGGACCATGTGGCGTCACCTCGGCCCGCTGGCAGGGGGGACAGGCTACATTCCTGCATAACACAAATATTATAGTATGTCTTTTTCTTTATGAATGTGAAACGGTCTACGCGGAGCAAAGGAAGTGTCAGTGTTACTGGCTAAAACCCACCACATGTTCCTTGAAATGCCCTTTGCGTTCTAGGGACGCTATTAACATTTCTGCAACCCCGGATAGAGAGAACAGGCAATAGATTAGTTTTGTTGAAATCCCGCATTTTGTAATTATACAGTCAGATGCAATGTGGAAAGCTGAAAACAACTGAGTTGCTTTTTCTTGGACACATGTTACTCGAGTTGTTTTAGAGAGAGAGAGAGAGAGAGCAAGACAGTAAAAGAACAATATAAAATGCCTCAAGTCAGATACTTACATCTTTATGTTTCCCAGTAAACCTCAATGCAAAGTTTTGCATACATTGCACATAAACTTTATTATAGAAGTTAATCAAATCGCCTCTCTCTGGTGAACCTAAAAGGAAATAATAAGAATTATAAACAAGTCAACATCGTTCAGCATTATGAAGATGTGAAATCATTATGAAAAGGTGGTGGCGCTGTTTTTTGCACTGTGCTTCAACCATACTTCAATGTGCAAATAAAATCTACTCACTCTCTCCTTCGCTCTGTTTAATAAGAACAGATCTGTACACATGATTGTCTGCTAAAGGTCGCTGTCTATAACAACGCATGATTTCTGCAAACGTCCTTTCTACTTGATTTGTAGGATTGTTTGACACCTGAAAAAAGAAAAGAAAGTTCATTTTCTGCATCATGCTTGTTGCAAATAAACATCTTCTGACTGATATGACAGTACTCACTCTACATATAACATATACGGCACACATAAGGATCTGGTCGAGGTGTCGATCCTTCATTAGCTGTGTTTGGTGCATGACGGAGTACTCTAGACAGGTCCATATCTTGCGCTTCAGTTCTTCGTCAGTGAGGCGCAGTCGTGTGCATAGGTCGTTTATACGGACTACTGCTAGACTATAGAACTGGAAAAAATAATTGACTTATTATTGTTGGAAGACCGTTGGAAATATGGATTGACGAAAAATTCAAGTGGAATGCCAAATAGCACGTCGGGTGCGCAGGTTAGTGGCGCGGATCATTTGTTCAGCAGTTACATCACGTGAACTTAACAATATTTTGCAGTGGATATCCCTTAAATAATTTCCATACAAAGCAAAGTTGAAGTACGGTTTTTATCGTAGAAGCATTCCACTACTACAGGTCCTTGTACACCTTGACATTATTAACTAGTCCTAAAGAAGTAGTAACAAAACGGTAGAATGGCATTATAGAGAGAAAGCTTATACTCATAAGTAGTAAAAAATGAAATGTTTTACGTGAGCCTAATTGCAATACTATAAGGTTTAAATTACCATACCTTTCTAAAGAAGAGTATTAACGAGTTATTAGTTTTCTTAGGTGTGGATGAGTTGCTATTCGATTCGCTGTTCGAACAACTAGGTGTGGGCTGCGACGTGCTAGTCTCTTGTCTCGGCGTGTTGTTTGTGGCAACTGAAACAATTATTATATTTAAGTCTGTTTAGCATTTATGTCGATATACAGTTGTAGATTAGAATACTCTATATATGTACACCATATAAGTTACAGAAAAAATAGATAAAGAAAACATTACATAGGGTGACACAATGGGCGGCCTTATCGCTAAAACCGATCTTTTGAAGACAAAAGTGTAGTTAACGAGAAATATGATGAAAGCAGTGTACTGATTTAACTGTCACCAGATCATTGCAAACACCATAAGACTGTTATAAATCCTCATTAGATTATCTTTGTATATTGTAAACAGATAATACCTATAAATACAATAAATCACATCCAAATTCGATAGTTTACAAAATATCCGTGTCTTATCGAGAAGAAAGAGTTTAAAACATGGTGATTGTAATAATCCGGACTGGAGACATAACTGAAGTTTTTTTTACCTAATAACGACTGGCCGGGCTTGATAGGGTCCTTAAATAGCTGCTTTTTGGCCTGGTCGGCCATAGGTGAGAGGTAACGGTCGATGTCCGCTGACACGGGAGACTGAAGACCATCTGTAAAGAAAAAGGTTAATTTCAAACTTTGACATAATTCTACTGGTTACTAGAGATCTTTATGGAACAAGATATACTGCGCAGAACCCCAAATAAATTGTGATCAGGGCAGAATTGTTGATTCATGTTTGATAGCTATACACTACATAAGACAAGGGGATGTACATGTAATTCTGAACATATTATAATTAGACTTTTGATAGAAAAGGTGAAGCTTCACCATCCCCATGGCACAAGAAGATGATGTACTTACTGGACCTACGATGTGGCGAGTCATGAACTTTGACGTCATTGGACGCTGGTACCGGCGTTTTACTCAGCTGGTCCCACAATGGACTGTCCGAAGTCCACACCAAAGACTCCAACACTTCTTCCTCCACCTAACAGAAAGGAAAACAATATAATTAAGCATACAACTACTAGCAGGTTTGCAAACATTTCACTTTTGTCTCAGCTGTGATTCCTTTAGTATTGGCACTACACATTCCATCAAGCAGATTACCTGGTTATTTAACGGAAAAAAAATCAAGATGACTTTACTTACAGCATTAAGATGTTTAATAACATCCCGACTGAGTTTCTCCACTACAGCCTGTACAACAAGCTCGATAATCTTGTAGAAATGGAAGGCACTGAGTCCGTATATCTGTAGCACTCTCGGGAACTTGAGAGAGTGGACGCCGTACGCGTGTAGAACTATCTCTGTGCAACATGCGAATACGGCTAGCTGGTATGTTACTTGATTTAGTAGCATCTGTTGAAGAAATTAAGTGATCAAAAACTGTGCTGTATTGTAGCACCATTTTAGTAGGGGGCGTCGCAAAGTGTCGATGGAGGGAGAGGCCCTATGTGGCAGCCTCAAATAGTTCTCCTGACCTCTCACTTCCAAAACTCTCATAGTCCGCTGGGTCGACAATCCGACACGAGCGGATCTGGCATAAGACCAATGGTGTAGCCTCAGTACAGAGGAAATGAAGGTTTCATTGCAGCGAGGAGCACGGACTGAGCGTAAGTAATCATAATTATGGACATTACAGCAGTATTGTAATGTTTGGATGTAGATATAACCCGACATATTTTGTCAGTCTTGACGAAGAATACTACTGATTTATGATACAAATACAATGTAATTACCGACGTATGACAGTAGATAATTACGTATTTATTTCAGTAGAACATGTTTGGTAAGATATTTCGCATTTTAATTCCTTACCATTAGTAGTATTAGCTCATACAAAACCAAAACTGGGTCGATAATGTTGATTAATCTAGGTCAAAACCAAAGAGATAGCATCTTATCGCTATTATCTTCTTTTGTGTTAATGCAAAAACAGCTGATATGATTTAATGCATAACACTGGTGCAATGCCTTGTTTCATATATTTTGTTAAGATAAAATTAAAAAACCTGAACATTTTATTTATTTATATTATCTTGAAATTACTTGCAATGTGGATGACGTCAAGCTGCAATATGTGGTGATTCATGAGTTTGAACTCTAATTGTCCTTTATACTACTTCAACACATTAAAAAAGTAAGTACTAATATTATAAACGTGAAAATCTACATGTTTCTGGATATTATCACATCTCAGTGGATTGGGAAAATAGGTAGTTCATGGCCTGGATTAAAACTTTACATATTTTTTCACGTGAGATAATAATTTGGCGCTGACAAAGCCACTTGCAAATAAAAGGGGGTAGTCAAATAATATTTTTTATACTTACATTCAAAGAAACTAACGGTTTCTTCCTGTGCTCTTCTCTAATTATGTGTTCTAAGACTTTGTAATATAAACACGTGACCATATTGCACCGGAACCTAATGGTTTCATTACTAGAAGTACTGTTGGTCTCCTTAAGGCTGTTGGCAAACTGTTCCATCCAATTGTTACAAGGTTGGACGAGCTTTGCGGTTATTGCGTCCATGTTCACGTTGCAGTCACTGTGAACAATATCAATACGAAATGGAGCAATTAGGCACTAAACTACATTGTTTGTTTATTTAAATATTTAAACACGCTAGGGAAGCTCGTGGCTAAACATTAAAAGCCGCACAGGTCGATCTTCCAGGTTAAGCAACGCTTGCCAAGGTTGGTCTGTGGATGGGTGACTATCTTAATATACCGAGTTTCCTCCGTGCTTCGGGAAGCATGTTAAGCCATTGGTCCCGGCTGTAATTTGTAAATCTTTGGCAGCGGATTGTCAGAAGCCAGTCAATCAGACTCCAGTCTGACCAGTGTGGAGGTCTGGTAGGCAGTTTCCTCCGTGCTTCGGGAAGCATGTTAAGCCATTGGTCCCGGCTGTAATTTGTAAATCTTTGGCAGCGGATTGTCAGAAGCCAGTCAATCAGACTCCAGTCTGACCAGTGTGGAGGTCTGGTAGGCAGCCGCTCCACTTAAAACACTGGTATTCAGCTGAATCCGGTTTGACTGGAAGCCGACCCCAATACAGTTGGGAAAAGGCTAGGCAGATGATGAACCACGCCAGAGAACAAACTCGACGAGTACCACAAACAGCAATAACATTAGCTTATTAAGATTAATTTCACGAATGCCTAATTTCTACCTTATTCCACTGACGTCATATGACACGGGCCTGTTGAATAGCCTTATTTTCTTTATTAGTCTAAGGTCTATACTTACGTGAACAACTTCAGGAGGTCCCTGGAAGGCTGCGGCTTGGCGTTCCTCAGGTATGCAGCGAGGCGAGCCAGACTGTTCTTGGCTTCAGACACTGGAGTCAGTTCCTCACCACGTCGCGCTAGGTAACGTCGCCCCGTGAGAGGTGTCTCGTGGCATGCGCGACCACTCTGATTGCAACAAAAAATATATGCAGTCAAATTGCAAATATAATGCAGTTCTACTCAATATCATATTTTAAACAATACATATTACATACATTATCTGTACTTATAATCTAATATTATAAAGCAGAAGAGTTTGTTTGTTTGGTTGAACGCGCTCTCAGGAACTACTGGTCCGATTTGAAAAATTCTTTCAGTACTAGATAGCCCATTTATCGAGGAAGGCTATAGGCTATATATCATCACGCTAAGACCAATAGGAGCGGAGCATTAATGCAAAATGTGACGCAGACGAAGTTGCACGGGTCAGATAGTCCAGTATAAACTGACCTCACTGTATGGAAAGTCAATTCCATACAAGGAGAGATCAGTGTATACCGAAAATGTATGGCTTGATTATTATCATCCTCCCTACTGCTGGGACCATATTCCACTAAGTAGGCATAGTTTGGGTGGACATTATTTGTTTGAGATTTTTGATCCAGGAGCTTGTCTTACAAATTCTTGTAATATACATCAACCGGAATACGGAAATGGAATCCGGTTTGACTGGAAGCCAATGTATTTGGGAAAAGGCTAGGCAGTGATGTCACATGATACAGTTTGAAAAACTTTTTTTTATCTAATTTGACTCTAAAAGTGACCACCACACTAAAATTTTATTTATCTACCATATTTATGTAGGTATACCAAATTTCAACTGAACCAGTTCAGTAGATCCAGAGAAAACTGACTGTGACAGACAGATGGACAGACAGACTTGTGTAGACTCATTCTCTTTTGCATTGTATAATTTTACTCATAAATTATTTCGTAACGAATGTAACCATAATTTTGTAAACAATGACAACTGGTTTAAAAGAGTGTCCTTGGAGTCTCTTACACGTTCTTCTCCACAGGATCTACTCTTTGGAATCTTTGGAACGTGCAACTGCCGCGCTGGAGACGGGGACGGTGGGTGTGTTTTGTTGGAGAACAACCTGCTGCTCTTGTTGCTAGTGCGGTAGGATTAGCTTCATCTATTTGAGTGACAGACCTTGACTATTCAAAAGTGCCTGTAACTGGTCTATTTGAAATAAAGGATTTTGTATTTTTGTATTTTGTAGACAGAGACACAAGTTTTTTTTTATTTTTTTTATTTGTGATGGGTTTGCTCTTGACCTTAGTCTTGGTCAGAAATGACAGAGACAAAGTCTACGATGGAGCGAGCTTACCCAGAAGGAGCCTGTTTACTCTAACTTTGAAGAGATTAGGGTTGTAAGCGTTCGGAAACACAGACGCAGGCAGAGAATTCCACTCTTTTGCTGTCAGCATTATAAAGGACGTTTGGAATCGCTTAGTGCGAATTCGTGGAATAGCAACATGGTAGGGATGGTAAGCTGCAGTGCGTCTGGATGTTCGATGGTAGAAGGGTGCTGGTGGAATGAGGTCGTGGAGTTCTTGGGCACATTCGCCGAAGTACAATCTGTAGAAGACCGACAAGCAGGCAACCTTGCGGCGATGAGCCAAACTGTGAAGCTTGGCATCCACCAGTTTTTCGTCACCGATGAGCCTCTTAGCTCTGCGTTCCACCGAGTCAAGCGCGGCAAGCTGGTACTTGGCCGAGCCATCCCAGAGGTGGCTGCAATACTCCATGCAGGATCGGACTTGTGCTTTGTAAAGGGTTAAAAGCTGTCCAGGCCTGAAGTATCGCTTCACTTTATTCAGAATGCCCAGCTTTTTGGCTGCAGTTTTGGCTTTGTACTCAATGGTGGCGCCGAAGTTCAGACTAGATGTCAACTCCATGCCTAGAAGCTCGAGCCGATCAGTCACAGGAACAGATACACCCCGAAAAGTAGGAGTTTGGGCGAAACGACTCCTTTTAGTGGTAAAAAGACACGCCTGAGTTTTGGTGGCGTTAAAAGTGACCAAATTGTCGTCACCCCACTGGGAGACAAGGCTCAATGTCAAATTTGTCCGCTCTACCATGGCCTCTCTCAATGAACGAACTTCACCCCCGCTGGTTGTTGCGCTAGACATGTATCTCTCTGAAACCGTACTGTCATCTGCGTACCCAACAAGACCAGGCTGAAGTAGGTCATTGATGTGCAGCAGGAAAAGAGTTGCAGAGAGAACAGACCCCTGAGGAACTCCGGCATCGATAGCCATGAGATCAGAGTAGCAACCGTCAACAACGACTCTGATTGACCGTTCACTGAGGAAGTCTGATATCCAGCTACAAAAACCAGCCGGGATGCCATAAGCAGGAAGTTTGCTGAGTAGACTTGCGTGCCAGACCCTGTCAAAGGCCTTCGAGATATCGAGTGAAACGGCAAGTGCTTCGCCGTGTCTCTCGATGGCCTCGCCCCAGCAGTGCGTGACATACACAAGAAGATCGCCAGTAGACCGTCCCCGGCGAAAGCCATATTGACGGTCACTGAGGAGATCATTGTCTTCAAGGTAGGTCAGCAACTTACTGTTTAGAACCTTTTCCATAACCTTGCATAGTATGGAGGTGATGGCGATCGGACGGTAATGAGCAGGGTCCGCGCGGTCTCCCTTTTTGGGCACCGGTTGCACATTTGCAAGCTTCCAGGATTTTGGCACCGTTCTTTTTTCTAGAGAGAGGCGGAACAGACGTGTCAATACAGGAGACAGTTCAGGCGCACATTGCCTCAAGACTCTCGCTGGAATGCCATCAGGTCCGCCGGCCTTATTCACGTCTAGACTGCTCAATATTCTCCGGACCTCTCTAATGTGAACTGTGACCTCCGGCATCGAAGAGTCACAACGAGGTAAAATTGGTGGTTGCTTGGAGCCAGCGTCCAGACGCGAATTGCTTGCAAAAAGAGATGCAAATAAATTTGCTTTCTCACTTGCAGAGTGAGCCAGCGACCCATCAGGTTTCAACATTGGAGGCAAAGTGGGTCGACAAAAGTTCGTTTCAACCGCTTTCGACAGGGACCAAAACTGCTTACTACCCGGAGGGTGTGATGCTAGTTTGGCCCCGATACGTCCTACATGGTCAAAACGTGCCCTACGTAGAACCCGCTTGCATAACTTAGCGGCAGAATTAAATGCTCTTTTCCTCGCGCGAACCCTACGTGCTTTAACTTTTCGGTCGCGGACCTTGATCCACGCTTGGTAAGCAGACTCTTTACGGGCCTCAGCGAGGGCGCATTCTGCATTATACCAAGGCCGCGACTTGTTACCGAGTGGGACGTCAGAGAATGGAATAAAATACTCCATCCCCTGCCGAATCACGTCTGCAATCACGTCAGCACAGCACGAGGGGTCACCCGAGGAGAAGCACACTTGCCGCCATGGATAAGACGCAAAAAAATGCCGCATCTCATCCCAATCTGCTGACTCGTATCGCCATACTCGTCTCGTGCCTCTAGGACTCTTATCTGGAGGAGAGCAGGCCAACACGGATTTCACCAGGCAGTGGTCAGACGTTCCCAGTGGGGCTGAGACCGATACTGAATGACTGTCCGGATCAGTTGCCAACAGAAGGTCCAAGCAATTGGGTGTATGGGCGTCAACATCCGGTACCCGTGTTGCCAAATTCACCAGCTGGGTTAGATCTAGCGTTAAAGCAAACTTGCGCGCCTCTAACCCGGCATGGTCAGTTCTCTGGTACGGGAACAACCACTCTTTATGGTGGGCGTTGAAGTCCCCCAGAAAAGTGAACCTCGCTGTTGGGTACCGTTGCTGGGCTACGTCGGTCGACTCCACGAGGGAGTTAAATAGAGCTGTTGTCTCCTGGTCGCCGCTGTGCGATCGGTAAACACCGATAAAGATATATTTTTCCACACCAGTGTCCACAAGTAGCCAAATGGCAGAAAAACCCGATTTCTCAAAGCAACGGAGACGACGACAACAGATGTCATCGCGGACATACACACAGACCCCAGCCTGCTTCTTGAACTTGTGTTCCAGAGAGTAGCCCGGGTAGTTGAGGTACGCCACGTCCGGCGGGGTTGTTATTTTCGTCTCCGTTAGGAAAAACAGGTGCGGCTTCTCGGTCTCAAGGTGGTGATGGACCGGGTCGAGATTGGAGTGCAACCCTCTTATATTTGTGAGGTGCACTTTTAATGGGAGGAAGTGCAGCCGTTGTTTCACCATATTCTTCTTTGCTTTGGTCATTGTTAGGGTAAGTTGTTGGGGAAAAAAGTCTAACTGTCGAGGCGCTGGTCAGTAAACCAAGTGGTACACTAGAGCTAAGCCAACCAATGGGGAACTCATTTGGAGACTGCGGGGACGCCCGAACCCCCCCGGATATGGCCACCGGGTCCTCCCATCCAGTCGCCGGCTGGCACGGTGGAGCATACCGGGATTTTTCGCGAGTTGGCGGGGCAGCCTTTCACACGTGGTTGGCGTGCTACTTGGGCCCCCTACTGACTGCGGTCGGCCAACGGCTGGCACCGTGCTTCGGATCCCGCTACCCTCCAAAAATGAGTTACCCGGAAAGCCTCGCCCAGCGCCCAAGACCGGTTCTGAACAGCGCAACTGACAACCAACTTCTCTCCCAAAGGCACTGGCACTCCCGCTCACCGACGACAAGTGATCCTATAGGAACCCTAAAAAGAATGCAGTTGTAAATTTAGTTTTGCGATGTACATATATGCATAGTTAGGTGTTCAAGTGTAGACTAGCATAATTATTATTTACTAGCTGACCCACGCGACTTCGTCTGCGTCACATTTTCCATTAATGCTCGGCTCCTTTTAGTCTTAGCGTGATGTTATGTAGCCTATATCCTTCCTCGATACATGGGCTGTCTAATACTGTAAGAATTTTTCAAATCGGACCAGGATTTCCTGAGATTACCCCCTACATACAAACTTACAAACAAATGTTTCCTCTTTATAATATTATAGTATAGATCAAATCGGACCAGTTGTTCCTGAGATTACCCCCTACATACAAACTTACAAACAAATGTTTCCTCTTTATAATATTAGTATAGATTAAATACTCACAGGTCCAAAAGTAGCAATAACTTGAGATATTTCATCTCCAGACACTTTATTGGAAGTACCAATTTGTTCATTTGCATGTTCACCTAAAAAAATTTAAACACCGATAGAGAACAACATTTGGGTACAGTAATAGAGGTACCTAGTAATATTTTACCTTCATAATCTACAAAGCACGTTAAAATTGGATTTAAATAATAAAAATTATTATTATTAGAAATTTTCGACATATTTGCTTTCAAGTAAACAAGCTTTGAAATATGTCCGGCTTATTTTTTTGTTAATAAAAATGCATCTATGGTCGATTGTGTTTTTTGCTACTGGCCAGAGAGACATAAAAACTTCTTTAAACAATTATAGCCACATTTTGATTGTGTATTATTTTCCAGTATAGAAAATGTGCTGGACTTAAAAAAAAATGTTGCCCCTACACTAGGACAATTTTTTTATTACATAAGAAAGAATGAGAAGAGACACTCTCTTCACACAATCAATCCATCTTTTCTTCACTGTCATAATTATTATAATAAACAATTTGGGTAACTCACCTAAGAATATACGTTCATCAAATTCACCAACACTTAGGACATATGTTTCATATAAATTATTCAATGATTTTAGGTTTTGGTCAAAAGTGCCAACTTGTAATACTCCACATAGTTCTTCAACATCACCTTTTATGATCTAAAAAATTTAAGAATATTTTTTTTTTAAATTATGATGTTGCAAAAGGAGATATAATTTCAATTGTACTTTACTATCTACATAAAAGAATTATAGTGTCATAACTTACTTGTTTTTCAAAAAACTTCTTTATCGCTGGCTTCCAGGTGTATTCCTTAGAAGCAGCAGCATCTACTAGCAGTCCATTCTTGATTTCACATAATGCTGACATGATGCAGGGTGCCGTTGATGGCATATTGAAATCATCTTTCAACCAGTCACTAGGCAAACCTGATAACACATAAAATTAACTAATGAAGGTGTCTAATTTTATTCGAATTATTAATTATATAATATGTATTTCACTTATTAACACTTATTTTGCAGTCTCCTAATAATTTGAAACTTCAATAATGTTCTCAAAACAAATTTAAATGATTAAATCACAAAACACCATAGTATTAAATAACATTGTCTACAAACCTTTAAATGCAGGATTAATTAAATCTACCCTTCTGTCCAGGAAGGCATTTGCAAATACAAAGTCTAAAGACGCAAGCAGCAAATGGTACATATCCACAAGATCATGAGCAGACCTGTGATGTTCCCCTTTCACACAGATGTACAAACACCAAGTGAATTCGAACAGAGCATTTGTTGTACATGGCTGTGTCCTGTGTGGAGGAAAAAATTGGTCAAACACAAGTCTCCCAATAATGTAATAATGATTTTTGTATTAATTCTAGGCATGAAATATTTTTGTAATATGTTGTTGACATTGTAACCAACAAAATTAAATGAACACATAAAGTTTTGAACATGTGCTGAGAACTGAAGTGGAAATACAAAGTGATGTCTCAGGACATTAGATTCAGTTGAATGATAATCAACAATCACAATGGTGAACTTCCTGTTGCCTATTGATGTGGAAACCTGTTTTTGGTATTCTTTATGTGTTGACCCATGTCAGCCCTGAATCTGGGTTTTCTTTTCATCAAACATCCACTTAATTTTATGAAAACTTTATTTACTGTTGAACTGAGCACATTAATTGTTTGACATTATGCATTGTTGTTCCTCTCATGCTGCACAAATATGCATTAATAGTAATACCAAAGATATTTTTATATTTTTTTGACTAAGATGTAAATAATAAATAAACATATAAAAAAAACTCTTACTTAGGCCTTCTTTTAGAACTGGTTTTCACTGGTTCATTTGTTAAACCAGAAAAGATCTCCTGGAAGATTGGCTGGAAGTTCCTGTACAGCACAGTGGAGACTGCAAACTTATGCTCCAAATGGGATATCCTGTCTCTGAATTCAGTTGACATTGAAGCCATCTCCATCCAGTTTTTTATTTTTTTGAAGAATTGGATTAGACTGTGGAGAAAGTACAAAACTGTATTTTTACTAAATTTTAAGAGTTTATAAACCAAAATCCAAGATACTGACTGAATATAAAGTTGAACTATTTAAATTATGAAAATATAATAACCTTATGTTGCATAGTCTCAGTAGCTTGGTAAGACTGACACAGTTTCCTTCTACTGCCTTGCCAGATTGCACTGTAGGGGTTATGGAGGTTCTACATGCCACATACAAGGCACATGCCATCCAGTGCAATGGATCACCCTAGGAAAATATAAAATGTAAGGATAATGTGAGCTAAGTCATTATATATCATTACTTATTTTCAAACAATGCAAATTGGTATTGTAAACAAAGGTTTAAGGAAAATGCTTCCTGCAAATATTGTCTCACTGTTTGTGTCTTCTATGGAAAACCTCAACTTCCTGATAAGCAATTGTAATCAGTGAGCATCCTGAGATAAGGGCCTCGTGTGGATTATGGCAGGTGAAAGTTGTTGAAGGTTAAAAAAAATCACACGAAGCCAATTTACAAATAAACGAAATACATCCACCGTAAGGACTATTTAGTAAAAAACACGTATTAAGCTAGAATAATGTTAAAAACATGACTAAAATCAAAACATTTGGAAGCACTAGTGAGTCGACGTAGCTTGTTCAAAACTCTCTGTAATGACGCTCGAGTATTTTTTCAAAGAAAATCTCAACAATTTTGAAGCGAGGATTGTTAATTGCAGTAATAATATGAATGGACTGGACTAAAATACTTACATCCAAAGTATAATTTCGTTTTATCTCTAGAAAGGACTCCTTGGATTTTTGTGCTGCAACTGGGTCGACATTTAAATCTGAACAAAGACTGTTCATTTTATCAATCCAATTTTCTTCATTGTCTTCTAATTTAGCCATTTTGGTAGTGTATTCACTATTGATTTATATAAAACATAAAAATAAACAACCTATCACACGTAAACTTATCCCGATTTTGACAATTTGACAGGTCTTTGGCGGGAATAGCACAACTCCTCCCACGCGCGGCAATTTTTGTCTATGGTGTAAAAACATGGCTGCGAAAAGGGTTGATCTCACCAAAGCTTTTTTCTCTTTGGACAAACATATTTTGACCGCAGAGAAAATATATCTTTTTCGGTCCTCATCGGTTTCGGTAAAGTTTAGGTCCATCATCCATCATCTCTTCTCTCTACTTGCTTTTTTTCTCTGGTTGTTAGTGGTAAAATGCAACCATTATTTTTTGTCTCGCACTCGTTGGATTGGAATGGAAGGTTAACCGGTGGCTACCGGGCGGCTACTGCAAAAAAAAACAGGATTTTGTTGAAAACGAAATACAGTTAGAAATCTTCCAATGTAGTACGCAAAGAGTATAATAAAGAACAGCGACTATGCACAAGATTCAGTGACTGGAATAAAATAATTTGTGGACGTACCTACTGCATTCTTAGATGCATTTTTAGTTGACAAGACATTTGACATGCCCTTGACAGAGAGAAACGTCAGTGCGTATAATAATACGTCAGTGACTCAATGTCACAATCATATAACATGTCAAAGTAAATCTCTTCCAAATTCAAATTTGAAAATTGATGCTTTCTTTTATTTTTCTTGAAAACAAACATTATTATTTCGAACTCATAGCATTGTTTGCACCAGTTTGCACATCGATCGTGTTTTCTCCGTATTTTTAATTGATTGTACCTTACACTGTACCTATATTTAAAGTTTATTTTTGCGAATAAAATGATATCTTGTCACCGATTTTACCATGTTTCGTGCGTAGCTTTCAGTTTGAAAAAGCAAGGATTAAAACTATGTAAGATGGTGAATCCGAAGAGTAAAAGGTGGTTGTCATGATATAGTAAACTTGTAATGTTCTGAGAATGTTATCTTTTGAGGTTATGTTGTTGTTTTGATGTTTTCTTAGACAGTGGCATCCAACGCAAGCGTTTGCAGTAAATGCTCTGCCTTCGGTGAAGAGCTTGACTCAGCAGAAGCATGAGCCTGACAAGCGTGGGCAGCGCAGAACTGCCATGCTGAATAAAATGTTCATGAAACAGATCACAGACTTGATGTCTACTGGCACTGTTGCTATGAATATAGTTGGAAGGGGAATCGAAATCTCTAAAGTAAGTAAATACCTTTTATTAAGAACCGGTTAACTCATCTGACAGATCATTTCATAAAAACTTGGAGGGGCAGGTTCCTTTTGAACCCATCAGCAGCAAAACCAAAAGATTATAATTTGATAAACATGTATCTTATTTTACATCAGAAATACAAGTGAACAAGAGTAAATGATTGTACCTTGAGTATGTATGTACTAACAGTTAGTACCAGTCTGTTGATGTCAGCATAATCCCATTTCAATTAGGTACTTCTACTTAATAAAAATTTTGCTAATCAAATCTTAGCCAGAATTCTAACTCAACTGCTCAACTGTTTTATTCATCTAAATTATAATTCATAAAGAAAAGATAAATATTACATTTTTAAATCCCAAAGTACTCCATTTACCTTGGTAGTTTCTGTCAACCAAAGAATTACCCTAGTAACTTATATTTTCTATTTACAGGTAAATGTGACTCCAGACTTGCACACAGTGAATGTATTCTGGGTGTGCAAAGGTGATGCTTCAGATACTGAGACTGAAAAGGTACTGAACAAAGTAGCTGGTGGCCTGAGGCATGAGCTGTCCACCCTGAGGGTCATGGGAGAAATACCTTACATTGTATTTGTCAAAGGTAAGTTATCATACTTTTTTAGAATGTTAGGGAAAGCATTCTTAACCAATATCAAGAAAAGTAGAATAACTTTATATATGAATTAGTTAATGTGATTTATAGCTAAAGGGTCTTTTCTTGCCAGTTCATTTTTGCTTTAAATATTATGGCTGATGAAATGGCATCATTCTGTCAATGAATAAGAGTCAATGTTGGATTGTACATTGTATTTACATGCATCAAACTTCCGCCCCCCCCCCATACTATGTGTTGTGTCAATGCCATCATGATTTAATTTCACAATTCACAGAAGCTCCATTTGTATCTCACAACATGGAGTTATGATGGCATTTCATACGAGAGATAGTCTTCGAAATAGTATAATCATCATCTTCATTCTACCTTTAATTATTCAGTCAGTTCTTACCATCTCATTTAAAATTCCATTATGTACAGTAAATATGAGCGCCGTGGCGATTTTTGACGGCGGTGGCGTGGAGGTAAACTTTTCACGGCGGCGGCGGCGCGACCTTGAACCGCCGATCGCTGAAGGAGCGCTTTTTTGGCTACCTTATAAAGAAAATAGCCTAATGTCGGGCGGCGTGTAGTTAAAAAAAAATTCTTTACATTTCGAATCCCATTTGGGTTCTGTTCTGCCCCGTGCCTCGATCTCGATTTTCCACTACGCTCATCTAGCTGATGTCACCATGTGAATCAGAGCATAATTTTTAGGGTTCTGTAGCTAAATGGCAAAAACCGGAACCCTTATAGATTCGTCATGTTTGTCTGTCTCTCTGTCTGTCTGTCCTTCCGTCCGTATGTCACAGCCAATTTTTTTCCGAAACTATAAGAACTATGGTGTTGAAATTTGGTAAGTAGATGTATTCCGTGAACCGCATAAAGATTTTGACACAAAAATAGAAAAAATACAAAAAATTTTGGGGGTCCCCATACTTAGAACTGAAACTCAAAAAAATTTTTTTTATCGAACCCATACGTGTGGGGTATCTATGGATAGGTCTTAAAAAATGATATTGAGGTTTCAAATATAGTTTGCGCGAGAGACACTTCCAAAGTGGTAAAATCTTAACTTCTAAATTAAGAGAATGATAAAACAAAAAAAAATATATGATGTTCATGTAAACTACCAGCGAAAATTGGTTTGAACGAGATCTAGTAAATCGTAAATCGCAACTTCTGCTTATAATATAATACCTACGGGTTTGTACGGAACCCTCGGTGCGCGAGTCCGACTCGCACTTGGCCGGATTTTTTATATCTTTCAACATAGGTAAATCCAGAAAGTTTTTAACATTATCTAATGCATGTGTCAACTGTCCGATTATTGTCGCCACGACGCCGCATATGCATACATACAGGAGCTCGTGGTTAAATAAAAACAGCCGCACGGGTCGATCTTGAAGGTTAAGCAACGCTTGCCAAGGTTGGTCTGTGGATGGGTGCAGGGACTGAAAGCGGTTACGGTTAGAGGTAAAAGTACCGGTACCATATCAGTACCAGTTTACAATAAAGGTTGAGCTGTACCGATACCTTTGTAAATAAAGGTTGGGCTATACCGTTATTTAACCTTTATACGATTTCGGTACCGTTATACACGTGAGACGCTCCATGTTTGCATGTTCGCGGCGCGACGTTGCCGTTCTTACCGACTGGGTGCTGACCGCGTAATACCTAGAATGTTGTTTGGCTATGTGTAATATTGTCATCTGCGCTTTCAGATGACATTGCACCTGATATTTTATAATTGAATTTTATTTACCTCTAATGTAAATAATGTAATTGTACCTACTTATTAAGGAGCTGTGGGACGAGGAGCATTGATTTTTTTTTAGATAATAGTACCAATACATTTTCAAGCGGTAAAATCGTACCGTGTATAGCTAAGACTTTAAAGTATTTTACATAGATATTAAGGTGACACTAGTCGCGGGCTCGAACTCAGTGGTAGGCATGGCCAAAAAGCACGCTGTCTCGCGTGCGCCAGTTTAGCCCGCAAACTTCAAATATTTTTATGTTTTTTTGCTATTTGCCGGTCAGTGTGTGAAGCTGTATGTTAAACAAAATACGGTTCGCGATCGTAAAAAACATTTATCTAAAGGATTATAACCATTTGAATCATCAATATAACCCTCTAAGTTCATAGAACTCGATTGAATGTTATTTCGTGAAAAAGTCATTCAATCGAGTTGTAAGAGCTGAGCAGAGCTGTTAAGGTGAAACTTAAATAAAAATGGCATTGAAAGGAGTGACGAGAGACGCCCTAAAACGCTTTTCAAGTTATCTGGAATTAACTGGAAAAAAAACCTATAGGTACCTACTAGGAAAACTTAATAATTTTACAAAAAAAAAAAAATATTTTAGTTTTATCACGTTTTTATCCGAATTTTCATAATTTTTGTGAGCTGATTTACGCATTAGGCTGCCCAGTGTTTTTGGACACTTGTTTGGAAGAAGATCTATGTCATTTTAAATCATAATCATAATAATAATCATAATTTGAAATGTCTAACGGGGCCTCTGCGAGTTGGTTTCGGCCCCTCGTACGCCTACCAAAGGACCGGGTCTCCAGGGGCCCGAGAAAGTAAAAAAATAAAAAATAATCATAATCATAATCATAATCATTTATTTGCTAATATGGGTAATTACATAAAGATTTGAAAATATAGCACAGAAAATTAACAACAGAAAAATATGAAGAACGGTATCATATATTAAATTACAACAGCCTACATAAAAATATCTCTTGATTTTTGTATAGTTTAAATAATAAACATTATTAATTTTAAAATAAGATCTAATTATCTTATTTTAAATGCGTTATTATGACGTGTTATTTGTCATCTGAGCATAGGGTTATACATAATTTCAAATTTTGTAATAAAATAATGGTGCAAGTGCGAGTCTTAAATAATTGGTTACCAACCCAAGTAAAATATACAACACTTGTAACAACTAAGCTCCTAAAGTCTTGTGTCTACAACTGGAATACAATAGTAAAAATAAAAATAGGAATTTACCAAAAATCGTATATTGCTGAATATTTATAGAGGTGTCAAGTTCATCATCCACTGCTTGATAAAGGCCTCTGTCGCCAAGTGTCGCCACAATAACTGATCCTGTGCATCTCGCATCCATCGGCTACCCGCGACCCTCATCGGTCCACCCTACGCTGCGTCTTTCAGTACGCGGTCGCCACTCCAGAAAATTTCGGTACCGTCGATCATCTGTTCTGCGAGCAATGTGGCCTATCTTTTGCCACTTCAGATTGGGGATTCTTCGGGGTGTGTCGGTGACACAGTATGTGAGGTGAGACGAGAAGATACCACATTTACCGAACTCTACACCCAACCGTATCAAGTTCGACGGTTGACCCCTTTCTCAAATTTTTAGCCCTGCCTAGCCTTAGGCAGGTAGAAGTACTCGTCTTCAACTTTGGGTGTAGAGTCTCCAATCTTGATAGGAGTGCGTGCTACATGGGTATTGACCATGACCTTGGTTTTATTCATTTTAAGACCCAATCTTTCGGAAGCTCTACTGAGGTGATCAAGCATTGTACTGAGGTCCTCCATAGTCTCAGGCATGACGACTATAATATCGTCGGCAAATCAAAGGGGAGTGATGTAGTCGCCATTAACACGGCCTAAGGTCTTAAGGTCTCCTCACCTTAGGCCTAAGGCCTAAGGTGAGGTCTCACGCTGAAGTCGGACTGACATTCGTACAAAAACTTCAGCATCTTGATATACCGATAGTGGATCTGGCACCGTTGGACAGACTGCAGCACAGCGCAAGTCTCGATCAAATCGAAAGGCTTACTCGCCGTCCACATACCCTAAACAGAGAGATAGAGTATGACGAAATAGAACAAAGGCCCTTCAGGACCGGTTTTCCACTCGCCTGCAGAGGTTAGACCATAATTCCGTCATCACTCGATGACTTTTTATTTTTAAACTGCTTCAGAGCCATGCTAATCTCATACAGGCTGACGTCCGGGATGTCTTCAGTATATTGCCGGGTCAATCTAGCTCTTGGGTCAAGATTCACAGTGGGTGACGGACGGGCGTTTTGTGGGACTGTCTTTTGTAAAACTTGACGTTCAAAAAGTGTTGGCCCTCAGCCTAATTTGAATAAATGACTTTTGAATTTTGAATTTTGTTCAGTTATGGTCTTGTAAAATTGTCTTAATCTCCTTGAGAACCTCCAAAGTCTTCAGTTTCGTCAGCTCGCCCTGCCCCATAGACAGATCTCTTGAGCAAGGACCTTGGAGCCCTTATTCCGCTCTATTGCAGATGCAGAGCATGGCGCAGTGGTCGATCAACATTGCGGTGGTCGCTGAGCCGTATTTTGTCCCACCCAGGGATGACTGGATTGCGGACCTGAGCAGCTCAGTGACCATCATATCGTCGGCTGCCGCCGGTGCCCCGTCCCTTGAAAGTGTCAGGAGGGGGCAGGGGTGCGTAGCAGCACGGTTCGGGGAGATCGTCGTAGTAGGCGTCTACTTCTCCCCGAGCCGAACTCTCGCCGAGTTCCACAACTCTCTTGTAGAGTTGGGTGTCGTCGTCGGACACTATTCCCTACCCATGCTTGTCCTCGGGGACTTCAAAGCCAAGAATTTGGCTTGGGGTTTTCGTTTGACAGACGTGCGGGGAAGGATGGTGGAGGACTGGGCTCTGGAGACAGGCCTGGTCGTCCTCAATCGGGGTTCTGTCCCCACGTGTGTGCGGATGAGGGGCGACTCGGTGGTGGACATTTCGTTCGCCAGCCCCGCTCTGTCACCGCGGGTCATTGACTGGCGTGTCATGGAGGAGGTGGAGACCTATTCCGACCACCGGTATATCCGGTTCGACGTCTCCACCCAGACCTCAAGCGCGCCGGTCGTACAGACCCCGAGTGGTCCGCGTTGGGCTCTGAAGCAGCTGGACCGGGAGCTCCTCCTGGAAGCCTGCCGGAGTCGCGGGATTATTCGCAAGAGACACCATGGCTCCGGAACACAAAGGGCAATGAAGGATAGATATCTGAGGTCATCAGAAAACATGGGATTAGAGATGCCGATGCATTCCACCAGCTTCTACGACAAATCTTTTACGATTCAAGCGGTGAGGCTATGGAATGCATTGCCTGTGTCAGTAAGACTTGTTCGATCTTTGTCCACTTTTAAAACAATGGTCAAACATCACTGCCTTTCTGTTTGACCATTTTCATTTGAGTTTTATGCTTTTTTATTTCATAATTATAATTGTATTTATTTATCTATTAAATCGTACACCTAGGACTACCTACCACTCCGGAGTCGCGGGATTATTCGCAAGAGACACCGTGGCTCCGGAACACAAAGGGCAATGAAGGAACATGGATGGGTTTTAGTCAGTAGAAGTCTGACACTCCCTCCCGCTACATCCAGAGCGGGAGGAGTCATTGGATGATTTCCCATCCCTAAAAAAAAAAGGATAACAGAAAAAAGAAGGTTCTGACATGTTTATCACATAGTCTGGCGTGAAAATATTGTGCATGTTATAGAATTGTAAATATCAATATTATTTAAATGTTAAAGTTACAACACAAGAATGTCTAAAATTATTTAAAAAATGGAAAAGTAAAAAGAAAACAAAAATAATAGTATGAAAATCCATGTCAAATTTACCAATCATAATTATAAATTAAAATGTCAAAATTACAATATCTAAGTAAAACATATCAAATAAACTGCTATGTCAACACAAATCTTTCCTACAGCACAAATATTCCGTACGGAACCCATATAAGAAAAGTTTTGGTTGGCAATCGTCTTAGTCCGGCTTACACTGCCGCGTCCTTCCGACTAGAAATAAAAACCAAAAAAGAGTCATAACAATCTGCAATCGGGGCCACTCAAATGAACGACAAAGTGGCGAGGCGGTGCGTCAAAGAAAACCCCAATTTATTAAGGTTTAGGTTCTGCTACCGATAAATTTATAAAGGTTATAGTACTTCTACCGAAACCTACCGGTACGCATACCGGTACCGTCAAAATTCCGCTACTGATAATAAAAACGGTATCGATATATTTTGGTAACCTTTATTTAACGGTATGACGTCATACCGAAATTTAATAGTACCTTTATTTTTGGGTAATTCTTAACATACCGAGTTTCCTCTGTGCCTCTGAAAGCACGTTAAAGCCGTTGGTCCCGGCTGTCATTTGTAGATCTTTGGCAGTCGTTACGGATAGTCAGAAGCCAGTCTTGCCATGAAGTACCGTGTTACCCAGTCATTGGGTTGTGGAGGTCTGGTAGGCAGCCGCTCCACTTAAAATACTGGTTTTCAGATGAATCCGGTTTTACTGGAAGCCGACCCCAATATAGTAGGCTAGGCAGATGATTGCATACGTGCAATGAATATCTCAGTACCTACTTGTTGAATATATGGTCAATAGACTTGACATCGCGGCAGACCTCAAAACTGACCGGCGTGGGGCCTTAATATGGCGTAGGTACAAATTCCGTCATGATTCTGATTTGAAAGATCAGCCTATACCTTATCTATGGCCTATACTGCCGTACTGCTGGACAAAGGCCTTCCCGAAGTCCTTCCAGATATTTTTGTCCCTAGCTAGCTGGTCGAACTAACCCTGGCAGAAGGCGTTTAGGTCGTCTCGCCTGCACCTGTTCCTAGGAATGGCTGACATTAATTATACGAGTAACAAAAACATTTTTTAGTAAAATATAATGTTAACATTAGTTTAAGACGCTGCGTACTTTGTACGAATATACAAAAAAATGCTTCGCGGCGCCGCGCCGGTTCACTCCCGCGGCGGCGGCGCGTCGTTTACAATAAACGGCGGCGGCGCGCCGGCGCGGGGCTCATACCTAATGTACAGTCAGTAGAATAAAGATTTAAACTATATGTTCACAGATAAACAAGAAGCCCATCTTGTAGACTTGGATCGTCGCTTAGCAATGGCTGATTACGGCGAGGACTACATCCCTACAGATTTGGGACACCTGCTGAAGTCTGAGTTTACCTTAAACTCTAAGTTATCACCTGATGTCAAGGTAAGCATTGTCTGATAAAAATGCAGAATTATACACATTGTCTTAGTTCGAAAACGCTTTGACGCTTGTCTGTAACAAACGCTGATAAGAAAGTAATGCTGATAAGAGCAGCCTACATAGATTATTAGTAGAACCTTCAGCTGTCTTATTTTCTACCTTTCCTTTTTCCATATCCTTCTAGTAGTTAGCTAAGTTTGGCACAGAATGAGTAGGCTGTGGGTATCGAATAGAACACAATGGGCGGCCTTATCGCTAAGAGCGATCTTTTCAAGACAACCTTTGGATGGATTTTAAAGAAAAAGAAAATACAGTAGTGTAGGTAGTCCTTTTTTTTTTTTTCTTGGGAAATCATCCAATGACTCCTCCCGCTCTGGGTGTAGCGGGAGGGAGTGTCAGACTTCTACTGACTAAAACCCATCCATGTTCCTTCATTGCCCTTTGTGTTCCGGAGCCACGGTGTCTCTTGCGAATAATCCCGCGACTCCGGAGTGGTAGGTAGTCCTAGGTGTACGATTTAATAGATAAATAAATACAATTATAATTATGAAAAAAAAAAAGCATAAAACTCAAATAAAAATGGTCAAACAGAAAGGCAGTGATGTTTGACCATTGTTTTAAAAGTGGACAAAGATCGAACAAGTCTTACTGACACAGGCAATGCATTCCATAGCCTCACCGCTTGAATCGTAAAAGATTTGTCGTAGAAGCTGGTGGAATGCATCGGCATCTCTAATCCCATGTCTTCTGATGACCTCAGATATCTATTATGTGTATCATGAAGGAACTTAAAACGTTCTTTAAGATAAGAACACGAAGTACTTGACGGGGATGTATAACCTGGCAACACCCGTCTTTAACACTTTTTTGTCGCTTGTTGAAAACGCTAGTGGTGTAGAGTATCTAGTAATTTGCTTCCTGAAGTTAGGAAGTTAGGAGTTTAGGTCAGTTCGCTCTCGCGAGTGAGTTGACTTTTTGACTGTCTAGGTTTTGCTCGTTAATGACAGTCATCGAGTCGATGGATATTATCCTCTTGTGGAAACACATAGAGTTGTTATAAATGAAGTGCGAAGACGATAGTATGTTGCAGAACTTGATCGAGTCACCGTGGCTCTAGAACGCAAAGGGCATTAGGAGGAACACTACTAGGTTTAACCAGTACGAGTCTGACACTCTTTTCCGTTCCACCCAGAGCGGAAAGTTTTTTTCTCTTATGATTGTTAACTCATAACTCTGTCAATTATGAACCGAACAAAATTTTATCAGAATCTGTTACGAAGTTTGGAATTCGTTAAGTTGGATGGTTTTTTGTCATCCAAGTAATCGAAATTGCGTATTTTGCTATTCTGCGATTTCTCAGTGGTGTTGTTAGGTGTGGAGTACCACTAAAAAGTTAAAAATAAAAAACTTTTCATAAAAAAATACAACCGACTTCCAAAGTTTTTAATTTTAGAGTTGTAGTTATAAAATAATTTGTGTTGTATTAATAGTATTTAAGTGCCATGCTATAGTATAATATAGAGGACTTTACTATGTATATTCATCCTTCTGATTAATCCCATCAGAAACCGTGATACTGTGTTAAAAAGTAACAATTTTCTGTATCCTCAGGCAAAAATAAAGAAACTAGAAGAAGAGCTACCCATTTTCGAAGAACCATTACCAGAAATGACCCACAATGTCTTTGGTCTAGACCACTCCAAGATAATGAGCAGGCTGCTAGCTGCCAGGAAGAAGACTCGCGATGCTTGGAGCACCCTGAACACGAAGGATGACGTTATATCGTACAGAGTGACGCCCGATAAAGTACCTGAGCCTGTTGGCAACCAGAGGAAGGAGCTGGCTGATTTCTTGCAGAAGAGAATGGTTAGATAAATTATTTATAATGCATGATATATTTATAATTGTATAAGTGTTAAAGTTTTTGTCAACTTGATGAGAGAAAATAGATCTGCCAAGTCCCTCATCCGCCTAGCCTGAGTCCACTGCTGGACATAGGTCTCTATAAATTAACGTGATCAAAGCATCGTGATTTGGACCTATAACACTCTTCAGCTCCACCCAGCTTAATCACATCATCCCACAATTTAAAAAATCTGCAGCATTAGGAAGCTTCACTTCTAAGTGCAGTAACTTTACCCATACATTACTAAATATTGTGCTGCTTCATCCAACGTTTTTAAAAACCAACTGGCCCAAGGTTAGACAATCCAATCCTGCTAATCTTCAAATACAGGCCTCCGTTCTGCGTCTTGAGCGCTTGTCTTTTTAACCGACTTCCCAAAAAGGAGGAGGTTATCAATTCGGTTGTATGTTTTTTTTTTATGTTTGTTACCTCATAACTCCGACAATTATGAACCGATTTGAATTTTTTTTGTTTTATCTGGAAGGATATACTTGCAGATTGGTCCCATTTAAATCATATCAATATCGGTTACGAACTTTGGATTTTAAATCGAAATAGCTGGAATTTGACTATTTAGATGATTCTTTGATAAACGAAATTGCGTATTTTGCTTTTCTGCGATTTTGTAGAGGTGTTGTTAGGTGTGGGGCACCACTAAAAATTGAAAAATAAAAAACTTTTTACAAAAAAATACAACCGACTTCCAAAAAAAAAAACACTACAAAGTAAAAAATAACTTTAATTTCGAAAGTCGGTGTCAAAATACGAAGAAAGTAACAAAAACACCGACTTCCGAAATTAAAGTAATTTTTTACTTTGTAGTGTTTTTTTTTTGGAAGTCTGTTGTATTTTTTTTGTAAAAAGTTTTTATCATATTCACCGTTGCAGTTTTCAAATATTATTATATACTAGCTTTTGCGCTTTCGCGACTTCGTACGCGCATATCCGTTTTTTTCCCCGTTCCCGGATGAATTTCGGGAAATCTTCTCTAAGTGCTCCCCTACAGAGTATAGAGAAGCAACATTCCAAATTTCAGTGACCAGAAGTTTCGGCTGTGCGTTGTCTGCAAGTCCCTCGCAGAAGCATTTTATAAATATATATTGATTGATGATTTATTGCCCCCTCATAATGCCTTACATAAACCATTCCGCATTTTCCAGATCGAGCAAAAGCGTCTCCAGAAGCGAATGAAGGATACTCGACAAGTCTGGCAGCTGGCCGACAACGTGGAGGACACAGAGGAAGCAGAGGACGATGAAGAGTACTACGAGGACGAGGACGAGGAGAGCTACACCTACTACGGCGGGCCCAGGGGGCTAGCCGCGCGTCTCGATAGGCAGCCGCCAGCCTAGCTTGTAGCCTAGTGCCTAGCCCAATAAATTATTGTAGAATTTATTTGTAGTTTGATTTGATTTAGAGCTGAGATTCGCTTAATTTTGGCTGTGTTTTAAAATGATTAATCAATTTCATCAAATCTGGTAGTACTTCTTGATGGGTAACTTGTTTAGGCAAAATCAGTAGGCCAAAAACTAGTTAAATAGGTTCGGAAGCAAATGAAAAACTCGCGCCAAGACTGGCAGCTCGTCGAAAACTTGAGGGCAGCGAGGACGCGGAGGAGGATCACGACGAGGAGAGCCATTGTTACTGCGGAGCCAGGGAGCTAGCGTAGCTTAGTAGGTACCCTAGATCAATAAACTATTGTAGAATTTATTTGTAGTTAGATTTCTGTGTAGATAAGTCAAGATTTGCTTGCCAAGGTTGATCTGTGGATGCGTGTCCATCTTAACATTCCGAGTTTCCTCCGTGCCTTGGAAAGCACGTTAAGCCGTTGGTCCCGGCTGACATTTGTAGATCTTTGGCAGTCGTTACGGATAGTCAGAAGCCAGTAAATCTGACTCCAGTCTTGCCAAGAAGTACCGTGTTACCCAGTTAATGGGTTGTGTGGTATTTACAACTTATTCTTAACTTCTGTTTGACAGCTTACTTATTCTTATTTTTGACCTGTTAATCTAACCTATTTTTGAACGCTAAATGCAAACATTTTTTTTTGACCCGCTTAATGTAAACTTGTGTTTGAATCGCTTAATCGAAACTTATTTTTGACCCGCTTATTTCAACCTATTTTTGGCCGCCTAATTCAAACTTATTTTTGATCCGCTTACTTCAACCTATTCTTGACCGCTTAATCCGAACTTATTCTTGATCCGCTTACTTCAACCCATATGTGACCGCTTAAACTAAATTTATCTGAGACTCGCTTAATCCAAACTTATTTTTGACCCGCTTACTTCAACCTATTTTTGGCCGCCTAATTCAAACTTATTTTTGACCCGCTAACTTAAACCTATTTTTGGCCGCCTAATTCAAACTTATTTTTGATCCGCTTACTTCAACCTATTTTTGAACGCCTAATTGAAACTTATTTTTTGATCCGCTTACTTCAACCTATTTTTGAACGCTTAATCCAAACTTATTTTTGACACGCTTACTTCAACCCATTTTTGATCGCTTAAACTAAATTTATTTGTGACTCGCTTAATCCAAACTTGTTTCTGACCCCGCTTACTTCAACCTATTTTTGTGCACACCACGTTTTTTAAACGCGCCGTCGACAGCGCGTTCTTGCCAAGAAGTACCGTGTTACTCAGTTAATGGGTTGTGTGGTATTTACAACTTATTCTTAACTTCTGTTTGACAGCTTACTTATTCTTATTTTTGACCTGTTAATCTAACCTATTTTTGAACGCTAAATGCAAACATTTTTTTTTGACCCGCTTAATCTAAACTTGTTTGAATCGCTTAATCCAAACTTATTTTTGGCCCGTTTAATCCAACTTATTTTTGACAGCCATCCACACGCTCTTTAAATACACCCTGAATATAAACCACTACTACACTTTTATTTCCTTTCAAAGAGAAAATTATTCAACCCGCGGTCTTTAAAATTCGAATTTACTCCAATACTCTCACTGAAACGTGTACAGTCAACAGCACGTCAAGTTACCACAAACTGTCAAGTTATCGCATTCAATTTTGAACTTAACCCTCAACATTTGAAGGTATAAAATCATTTGGAGAACTGTGTTTTGTATAACCCGATGTGCTGGTGACTGTACATTAGTGCAGACTACGAATTTATGTATTACCGAGTATTTTAAAACGTGTGTGCTTTGCCGCGTCGCATTTCTGCGTGAGCTGACCTTATAAGCCGATAGCGTTTCTACTGCCGTGTCTCAGGCTTCCTTGCTGAGAGATTGGGGAAGCAAGGAGGTGTCAGGTATCGCTAATATAAAAAAAATCTCGAGGCACGGAATTGTTAACGAACTCCTCCGAAACGGCAAGACCGATTTTTGAGAAAAAAAAATTCACACATTTCGTTGGTCTGAGAATAGGTCATAGGGTAGTTTTTTTTTTTTTTGCAAAAGTTTTCCCTGTCAGCTAGTTTTCCTATAAATCTCTATTACAATCAATCAATCAATCAACTACGCTGTGAAGAGTCATCTGGATTTTCAGAACTGGTTACGCCAATGAAAATTATGACACATTGATGGTGCAACTTATTATAATATCCTGTCTTTAGATTTAAATTGAGATATTTTTTCCCGGGTCGATTTAGGTGTCCTCTTTTCTCGTGGCGGCGAATAAAAATAATTGAATACGTTCTTCGTCATCCTCCTGCCCTTATTCCAACATACCTCTTTGGGCTCGTCGCACCTTTTTTCTTCTATCCATCTCTATTCGCCGTCATGTTAATAAGTATTTTAGAGCCATATCGTCTTTCCACACCACCCGTCCATTGTTCCTTTAGGCTGCGTTCCAATAGAAATATGCTAGGATGCTAGCGAGAGATGAGTTTGTTAAGAAACAATAAAATCGCTTCATTTACCTAGCCTTGCTCAGCGCAAGCGAATCCATTGGTTTACATACATATCTCTCCCTACGAATCCTGGTACATCTGTTAGAAATGAAGCCTGAGTCTTTCTCTATTCTTCTATAACCATCATTTTTCCTGAAATTTTCCTCACGACATGTTCTTTATTCAACACTAGCTTCATGCAGCATATGTTGAGATAGGGACCTTTTTGGCCTCGCACAGATTAATTTTATGATTAAATTATTAAGATTAAATTATTATTAATTAACTAATTATTAGGTACTTATCGTTAGTTTTAATGTATTTTACTTATGTCTGTTTTGTGCGAATCTCAAATAAACATTTTTCTCTTCAACGGCTTTGCCCAAGTGATAGTCTAAAAAGAACCCATCGGATTGAACGTTCACCACGGTTCTTCTTCTTTTCTTTCTTTTTTTTAAAGTTTCTTGTGTGTACATAAATTAATTAATAAATCAATATTGGTTCAGAAGTTTAGGCGCGTAAACATAACAAACAAACGGCCCAGCTATAATATCTGACCCGTATGATGATGACTTTCGCATTTATATTTATAATATCAAGTATCTATGGTTTGATTATACGCTCATTCTTTGGTATAAAGATTAACAAGGCAGTATAGTGACTAGTTGGTATCGAAGCAGATTGCTCCGGGAGCGCCTGATGTGCATAGTATCGCCACTCGCGCAGCATAATGTCACGGATAAATCCTCTCGACAATATTAGTCAAGAAACAATTGCTATACTATGCTAGACAATCAGTCAGCAAAGGGTCAAAGGATCTATTGAAATTTCGAAAAAAGTACCTCCCCATTTGAAGTCAATTCAATTCAATTCAATTCATTTATTCATTTTGTGAACATAGGTGATTGGGTTGGGTTTTTGGTGTTAGGTGAAGTCGGTTAGTAAAGGGTTAAACGAAACTTGAATTCAGGTTTCCTGGATGGAGACGGCAGAGCTCAAGAACTTTGGTGTAGAAGTAAGAGAGAAGGGTACACCACACCTTCTCAAAATGTTAAAATTATGTGATCAAATTGAAGAGCAGGTGTCTGAATAACCCGTTAAGAACCCCAACAGGCTCCAGCTTGACCTCGTTTTAATTCTATGTAAGCCTCATCATTACCTTATCAGCCGAAGGACGTCCACTGCTGAACATTAAACTCCCCCAAGTACCGCCACAACAACAACAGCCAGCAGTGCTATTCTGTAACAACATTTTCGTGTCTCGACAGCGGAATCCGAAGTGAGTTTCAAATTCGTATAAATATAAGACCTTATGATGTGTGAAATACAGTTCACTTTGTAAGCTTAGTCACTCAGGTGAAGTGAATATCGAAATGGTTATTTACAGAATAGACTAGCTGGTCCTGCATCCATCGACAACCTGCACCCTCACAAGGTCAGTAGACCACCTTTCCTAGGATGTTCGGCTCATGATTATGATGTGTTACTTGCTTGACGAAGTGCTTGATAGATTGAACTTCGCAGTTCAATCAAATATACACAATAGAAAGTTATGTTAGTTTCTGACTGTACTCTGTCGGCGAATGCGTGAACATAAATGTGTGGATGCTGGAGTGTTTTCTCCAATTGTTTTTCGAACTTTCAAGCAATACAGACAAAAGAAAATGGTTCCATTTTAAACTAAAAAATAGTTACTGTCCACGATTATAAATTACTAGCTGACCCAATATTGCTCTGCTCCTATTTGTCTTAGCAAAGAAGAAGCCTATAACTTTCCTCGATAAAGGGGCTATCTAACACTGAAAGAATTTTTCAAATCTGACTAATAGTTCCTGATATAAGCGCGTTCAACCAAACAAACAAACTCTTCTGCTTTATAATATTAGTATAGATATCGTTCTCGTGATAAATACCAAAATTGGCAACTTCGAGAATCAGTCGTGGCTTGTCGGAGACGTCTCAAAGCCGATCTGTCTAGCCTTTTCTCAACTATACTGGGGTCGGCTTCCATTCAAACCGGATCCAGCTAAATACCAGTATTTCATATGGAGCGGCTGCTTATCTGACCTCCACAACCCAGTAACTGGGTAACACGTTCCTTATTGGCAGGACTAGTGTCAGATTTTCTGCCTTCTGATTCTGACCATCCGTCCGTAACTTCGAGTATTGCCAAAGATCTATAAATGACAGCCGGTATCAACAGCTTAACGAGCTTTCCGAGGTACGGAGGAGTTTCAGTATGTTAACATGTTCACCCATATATATACCGATATCGGCAAGCGTTGCTTGACCTTGAAGATCGAACCGTGTGCCTGTATTTTTTTAGCTACTAGTCTCAAAGATTTAAAGACCGATTAATTATTTAAAAACTATTATAAACCATAACTTTTATCCAGGTTGATAATAAAAATCGGCCAAGTGTGAGTCGGAATCTTGCACGAAGGGTTTCGTACCATAAAACGAAAAAAAAACTCCGTTTCTAGTCCTGTCCTCCGTTGCTGTCTATCTAATACGGTTCTTGAAATACTGACCGCTGTCAGACAGACGGACAAACGTATGGACGGAACGTACAGCGGAGGCTTAGTAATAGGGTTCCGTTGGTTATTCCTTGGGTACGGAACCCGAAAAGTGGCGTTTTGAAAGCTTTGTATAGGAAATATTAAAATTAGGTCTAATTCGCACAAACTTTTTAATATTACGCGAGCTCCCAACTACCTACGTTCGATTTGTGATATGAAAACATGATTAGTTAGAATATAACTTTTTCAGTTTTCAGGGACCAGCACCGTTTTTCTTATGTGCTGGCGTCTGTACCTACCATTTCGGCTCACACATAATAATTAGACGTTGAGCTTATCAAAAACCGGGCCTGTCCTTATTATAAGCCCAGAACTTTGCACGGCGCGGCGGTCTGTAATGATAACATCTTCAGTCCCTCGCTACCATTTATTGTAACTTAGGTACGAGGGAGCCCGATGCTTAGCGGAGGACGTTTCCTGGCTGTTATGATGATGACAATGACATACTTAAATGCAGACGACTTGGTACGTAGAGTTGATTCATCTGTAGTAAGTGATGAGAGCCCGTACGATGCTGCGTTTTCTTTAGATTGATTTTTGAAATTTTAATGTCTGAGACTAATTTTAGGGTTCCGTACCAAAATGGTAAAAATGACCCCTTATAAGTCTATCCGTCTGTCACAGCTGGATACCTAAAGAACTACTAGCTACCAACTTGAAATAAGGAAAAGCTTTAGGTGGCGTTTGTTGAACTATTTTGCAAATAAGAAATAAATAAAAATGTATTTTCTTTTTTGCAACAGCGAGTGAAGGTGGTTTTTAAAAGTTAAAAGCGAGTGGTGCTTCTTGGGATTTGATACCCATCATATGAAAGATTTGCGCATTCTCAAACATTTTTTCTTAGGCCGAACGGTTTATGACTTTCGACGAAAACAACTGTAATAAATTTGACCATTGGCCCCTCTATCTCTGAAGTTTGCATCAAAAAAATCTGAAATTAATGTGATTAAAGTTTATGTACATTTCCACCACGTGGCCAACTCTCTCAAAATTTGATTACACAGAAACTAAATAATGCAGATAGGCGAATGATGCATCAAAAGAAAGGTCTGTGTTGTATTGATTGCAAAAATAAAAATAAAAAGACGTAAATATACAAAAAGTTATACAATATTTAGTTTCCAGGTTATGGGTAGGTTATAGGTAGGTATCTCATCAGTCGGCTGCGTGGTGGGAATGGACACTAACGTGTAAATAATAAAATAATGTCTCTAAATAGCACTTCTAGAAAATATCAACAAAATTTACAATAGTTCCACTAGCGGTCAAGTGGTGGCGTTGATCTAAAACTGCAATATACACCGCAGTGTTAAAATTCCCTAACGAATATAGGTCTCGCCGATGATTTAAAAATATTTCAAATTTTTCTCGCGAGTCCGACTCGCTTTTAACCAAATTTGCTATTCATTAAAACTTTATGCTCTGCATGAGGACTTCATTTCTTAGGCATTTTCAAACACCAGACCTTAGGGCGGTGCAGAGACTGAATATGGCAGGTGTGCAATATATAGGAAAGACAAACTTAAAATTAAACAATTGCCACTGTGAAAAAAAAACCAAGAAATCAACGCAAAGCTTGCAAAACTAAAAAAGATAATTGTTTCGTTAATTTCATTCAAGTATCTTCAGATGATAACCGGGTCGATTTCTGAATTAGCAAAAACGTACCTACCATTACATTTTTCTGCAACTTTAGTGTCTAAATAACGACCCAACAAAATAAAGTCTGCCAGGACTACCGATTCTGTAATAGATCCTCACTTAACATTAATATGAGCCTGTTACTTCGAAAGTATGGTTGTACTATTTTCTTCCGTTGAATCTATACTAGTAATATTATAAAGCTAAAGAATTTGTTTGGTTAAACGCGCATATCTCAGGAACTACTGGATTGAATTAAAAAATATTTTAGTGTTGGATAGCCCATTCATCGAGAAGGCTCTTTAGAACATGCACGCTAAGGCCGTGCAAAAATATGACGCAGGCGAAGTTGCGCGGGTCAGCTAGTAAATATTATTTGGCTATATTACAGGAAAAAATTTTGCATTATAAGAATGGCAAGAATTCCATGGTGATTTCATACCATCGACCATCGTAAAACGTTATCGTGACGCATCAAGAAGCCACGTGGATAGCTTATCACAAAATCCGATAAGGATGTAGAAAATTTAAAATTGCCTTTGTATTGTGCATTCTTCGGCCTATTGTTAGTGATCCATGAGTTTCAATTGAATTTGAAGACTATGACGTGCCTAGTCATAATAGTCTTCAAATTCAATTGAAGCTTCACGGTGGATTTCAAACAATACCGTCTTGCTTTATCGGTAAAGCACTTCTCTGCTTACACGTTTAAAATAGGTACCAACAATATTAGTAACCCGCGCAACTTCGTGTGCGTTTTTATTAATTTTTATTAATTTTCCGCGCCCTCTTGGCTGTAGCGTGATGTTATATGACCTTATAGCCTTTCTCGATAAATGGGCTATCGAACACTAAAATATTTTTTCAATTTGGTCCAGTAGTTCCTGAGATTAGCGCGTTCAACTAAACAAACTCTTATCTTTATAATATTACTAGTATAGATTCAACGGAAGGAAATAGTACAACCATGCTTTCGAAGTAACAGGCTCATTTTAATGTTAAGTGAGGACCTATTACAGAATCGGTAGTTTTGGCAGATTAACGCGTTCCAAAACGAACTCTTCAGTTTTATAGTATAGTATACATAATAATAATTATGAAATAGGCATTAGGTATCAGGCCCGCTTTTGCACGAACCAAAGTTATCTTTAAAATCGAGAGTTAATTGCTAACACGAGGTGAAAAAAAAAATGTCATAGACACATAATGTCCTCGAGTTAGAGACTAACTAAGAGTTATGAATAACTCTGGCAAGTGGGCTCTATCATGCCTGCCTGTGTATCCCCCAGAGGGATTAGCAGAAGAGTGTATTTTATAATACATATATATGTACTTACCTCACCCTGATGTGTCACTTATGCCCGTCATGTTAGTCCAACAACAATAGGACGACGAGTCGGCGACCCTTTTGTCATTAACCGGACACAAATCTAGACATACTGATTGTTACTGAGAATTCCTCATGGAAAAACCCAGCACACCTTCCCCCACCCGAGGGTCCAACCCCACACTCGGGGGTCGACGTTAGCAACCAATACACCATCGAGGTAGACAATAGTCTAATATATGAAACAAGCTGACCCGCACAACTTCGTCTGCCTCTCATTTTTCATTAATGCTCCACTCCTCGTATGAACAACTTCAATCTCAAAATAACTGCTAAAATTTAAAATAGGTACAACAAAATTATTAGGACTAAGGGAATAATATATTACAACATAATTTAAAAATAATACAACGATTAAAGTACAAACAATACAAATTGCAGCTATGTAACAATGTAAAATTAAGATATTGAAATAATAAAAAAAAAATTGATAATGATACTTAGGACATAGCGTATTTTTATCCCGCTAGTTCCCTTGGGATAACATGAATATAAGGAATATTTCTGGGAATGGTTCATTAGTCCTCCTCTGGTCATTAGTGTGTGTAGTGCTAAATAAATAAATAATGCTGATATTTATTTTATATCAAAACTAGCTGACCCGCGCAACTTCATCTGCGTCACATTCTCCATTAATGGTCCGCTCCTATTTGTCTTAGCGTGATGATATGTAGCCTTCCGCGATAAATGGGCTATCTAACACTGAAAGAATTTTTAAATCAGACCAGTAAGTAGTTCCTGAGATTAGCGCGTTCAACCAAATAAACAAACAAACTCTTCTGCTTATAAGTATAGATGATAACAACATCTTACATCTAGGACATTCAAGGTTATTCTAGGCAGGAGTAAATCAAGCTGGTCCAATCAAGTAAGTGCCCCCGTCAATCTGTAGGACGCACTGTCGTAATTATTTCAGCTGTATTCTTAAGTAGTATTCTATGCTTGCCTATTCGTCCCGAAGTAATTAATGCAGCTTTTTGTAAGCCTGTCTCTTGCTGCTAGGAAAAATGTTAATGTACCTAGTATATCTTTCAGACCCGTATGTTTTGTTTTAACTGCTTCGTTGATCTAGAGATCGCAAAGAAAACAGCTGAGCATGTAGTCCTAGGTTCGATTGCCGGGTCGGGCAAAATTGTTCTAGAGCATTTCTTAGTAGCAGCCTGAAGATTGGACTTGTGTCCGGCAATAGCTTGTGAGAGTAAAGTGAAAAGTTCTCGACCTGACAATGAAAGATTTATTTTTAACCGGCATAAAAATAGGAGGAGGTTCTCATTCTACATCTCCCATCAACGCATTTGGTTAAGAAGTGATAGACGCAACTGAAAAAAGAACTGAAAAATTTAACTCGCAAAATGTGGAACCTACTAAAGGTACACCTCTGCCTGCCTCTCTCTGAGAATTCAGGCGCGACGTTATGTTATGCGTTTTTTTAATCAATAGGCGTGTAATCAATTGCAGCTATATGATTTAATGTGATTCTATGGAAAACTATGGTCCCGAGTCTTTCTCTGCTGTGAAATTCCTCAGTAGCTAATTGTTTGGAGATGTCCCCAATCGATGGCATAAGGCTTAACTAACTCCTTCGAGCTTAGACAGGCGTGATGTTAGTTTAATAAGTACAGTCGTCAGCACATCAAGCTACCGGAAACTGTTTAATTTTCCCAATCAACCGTTATCCTAATAGCTTTAGTGATAAAGTTTAAAATCTATTGAAGAATGTTGTAAACTATTATCAACATATGAGCTACAAAGTAGGTAAGGCTAGTTTTATACGTGTGCCATGGCCTACACACACAATCTCTCTCCCTTTTCCACATACATACAGTGGAATTGCTATTATGGCTCAACTCACCAAAAGAGCGTCGAAGCGCAGAGAAGCGGAGCGCAGTTTCAGTGTCATATGAATTTTAACTTTATTTTTATTACTATAATACTTATTATCGCATGACAAACTCGAACGAGTCGCGCGGATGCCCGCGGCTCCGCGGGAATTCCGGCGAATTCCATAAACTGAGCTGCGCGACTATGCGAGAAGTCGCGGGAAGTCCCGAAAATGCGCGAGCGGCCACTGGCAATATCCTGTCCCTCGCGCCCGCTCCCCGCGCGCGTCAGTTGCGCGCGAGCATTCGCATTTATACATTGCAGTGCAACGAATACAGAAGTGATGGAAATGGATGAAGAAAAGCCTATTTATTTGGTGCAAATGTACGACTGCCTATGAGCGGACAGGAGAGCGACCCGTGAATTCATCGCGGGTGGGCTCGAGAGGGCGCGTGGAGTCCCGCGACTTCTCGAGCATTCCGCGCGACTCGTTCGAGTTTGTCATGCGATAATAAGTATTATAGTAATGAAAATAAAGTTAAAATTCATATGACACTGAAACTGCGCACCGCTTCGCTGCGCTTCGACGCTCTTTTGGTGTGAGTTGAGCCTTAGGAAAAAAACGGCCTAGTGCGAGTCGGAGTCGAAGGGTTCCGTACAATAAGCTGAAAAAATAAAAACTATTTATTACGGTTCTTGAGATAGCTCAGGAGGCCAATCGCGCTAATTTTAAAAGTTTAAGTCCGCTTGCAATTCGTTTCCAATTCAGTTTTGGTTATGATCTAGTTTCGATTCACCTGTAAGGAATTTGGTATCGCGCTAAAGTTTAAACTTCAACCAAAGTTGCGTTGTCAGAATTTTACAAATGTTTTCGTATTTTCGTTCAAAATCCAAACAACACAACGCGAACGATTGAGAAAAAGTCGAGAAAAAGTAGCACTGTTTCAACTTTTTGTTTGACAGCGGTAACGTTACAGTTGTGTTGCAGTTGCGTTCCAAGTTTCTGTCAAACGTTTAGCGCGATACGGAATGTTTAAAAAAGTTGTGAAATGGCTACAGTTCAGTTGCGTTCCAGCCGAATTTTATTAGCGCGATTGCCCTCCAGTCCGCGGACAGCCAGATTGACGGACGGAAGAACAGATGAACGGACAGCGGAGGTTTAGTTATAGGATTCCTTTGGTTAGCCTTTGGGTACGAAATCCTTAAAACAACAATAAATAGCAGAACTTAAAACCTGCTGTGTCGTCGTGCTTTCACTGAAATGTCGGCTCGTTGCCCAGATAAGGCAGCCGGGCAGAAAATAAAATGAATAGGTAGTAAATCTTCCAAAAAAAAAATAACTGACTTATATATTTTAGGGTAGTTTCCCCTCCATGAATGAGGCTCGGTCGTTCTTTCATTCCTGACTCACCCTGTATTCGTAGAAGTTTAGTCTAGTCTAACCCAATGTCACCAACCCAATGTTAGAACAACTTATTGACTAACTTATCAAAGGGCATGTGGAAAAAACACGGATAGGTTTTAGTCAATTAGACACTTATCTTCCGCTGCGCACACAGAGCGGTAAGAGTTATTTGATGATTTCCCATCATAATAAAAATAATGGTGAATAATAGCGATAGCGATAATTATGTACTTACTGAATAATAAAATAGTTTACTTGTTTTGACAAATATTATTCTACATTGTAATATAATATCATAAATTACAATGTTTGCGCTTTCATTGCCGAAGGTCGCATTGATAAAATTAACAACCTCATTTTTATCACATAAACAATGCGTTAATAACATTTTCAATAAAACAAAGGCGAAGCAGTCCACATGCATATCGTGTCCACTGTACTTAGTATATCAACCGATATATGACTTGAATAAACAATGAAATATTTGCTTTTATTGGATTATCAACGTTAATCAACAGGTTGCCATAGACTTATGTAGGTATGCTGTCCAATGAGGGTAGCTGTACTCGGGCCATTTGTTACTGCTAGATTCGTCTACGTCTGTTCCTGCCTAGCCTCGAATGCACGCTACGCATTTGTCGGCCGCGGCCGCTCAATAGCACCGACATATATGCAACTTTACTCGCAATAAATTACAATATCGATCCCGTTGCCAAGTCACGTTCGGGGTGTATGTATACCTACAGTTTCGGGAGGTGTCGACTCGAGGCTACAGCGCGTCTACTTCGTGGACCAGTACATAACTAATACAGCTTTTTATATCGACCTCCGTGCAATAAAGTTAATCCAGGTCCTGTGTAGTGTAATATCGGCGGGGCTGCGGGGGGGTAAACCGGCCGCCGGTGGCCACCTGTCGCGGTCGCCGCGCGGTGGCGCGCGTGTGCCCCCGCCGCGCCCGCGCCCCGGGCCCCGCCCGCGCCCCTGCACCCTCGACGCCGCTGCGCGCGCTGCTCCCTTCTCTCGAATCATTCGTTTCGCGACGCGTAAACTTGCCGGCCGGCCTCCGCTGCACTCGCCCGGGCTCATTCCCATCGCGTCCGCTAGCCGCACCGCTCCGATCGCACCACCTCACCGAACACCTCGCCATCATGACGGAGAGCACAGAAACCCCTGCGGCAGCTGCGCCTGAAAAGACCCCCACTGAGAATGGAACTACTGAGACCCCGCCCGAAGAGACACCAGAAAAGGCAACCGAAGAAAAAGAAAAGGAGACTCCTCCACCCAAGGAGATGCGCGCAGTTGTTCTCACCGGCTTCGGCGGACTTAAAACTGTCAAGATTCTGAAGAAACCAGAGCCCACTGTCGGAGAAGGCGAGGTCCTCATTCGCGTGAAGGCATGGTGAGTACTCCTTGCGCATCATTACTTATAATCAATTTAAAATTTCGAAAATTTTTGCTTTAAAACCAACACTTCGACAGATTAAAAGACGTTGCGTTTGAATGTTTCTCCGTTCAGTGACTGATTTTTCTTATGAAGCCATTTAGTGAAATAATAAGTGGGTGCAAATGGCCCTTGTAATGATTGTAAGAGTTACAATCATGTTGGTCTTGAAGAACGTGCTATTTTTTACACCTCATTGGTATTTTTTTTCTTCGTCGACGGTATTTTTTGGGTATGGCCGGTGTTCGTCGTGTAGTGTACCCACTTAGCCGGTGTCTGCGCGGACGGGTCCCGTTCGCTTGTCGCTCGCCGCGTCTCGGGCTCTCGCTGCCTCATTAACATCTGCCTCCGTCGAGATGCACAGCTCATGCACCCGACCGATTTAAATTTCTGCACGCACACTGGCACCCACTCCCGATCGTACGACGCGCCCTAAAGCGGATTTACACTTCGTCGACCGCCCGCCGTCGATGCGACGACCAACTATTATGTTTATATGCTTGTTTTAGCCTCTCTCTTACTTGTTGTACAATATGTTTACATAGCCGTGTTATTTCGTTCGATTTCGCCAGATTATGTATTCAATAGGCTATGGAAATTTGTGTTCAATCAGCATCGGAATAACTGCATGCATGTGTGCACCGGAGCGCGTCGCTGCGTGGACGCTGCGTCGCCGACGGTTGTAACAAATTAATGTTATTTTGTCATTCGAAGCCAGAGCGAGCCGAGTTCGTGCGAAAGGGAGTTGAGCGCCTACTGACATTGTTCTTTGTTCGTTTTTATCGCTCCAGTGCTTCAGATAATGCAACGGACGAGTCGCGTCAACGTGCTACTTGCAACCGCGACACATGAGTTATCTGCCACTTTTCTCGTTAACGTTAACTGCTTCGTTAGAGGCTTAACAAAACACTCACTTAACTGTGAAGTATTTGTTTCGTTACACCACAAACGTTTAGTCATGAATGAGATACTTTTTTTTACGAGAGGAAACTTTGGGATAAGGTCAGACGTTCAACGGCTTAGGATGTTTGATAAGGCACGCATTTTTTCTTTTTTGGTTGCTCCAAATGTTATCAGGAATTTTATCAAGAATTGATAGTACGAACTCTTGGGTTCCCGGAAGGATTTTGGGTGAAATTAGAATTGGTTGCAATCCTTTTGTCTTATGGATAGTAGGAATTGTGTTATAGCAAAAAACTTAGCAATTAGCATTGAACTTAGATCAGAGTCCACTAGAAATAATAGTTTCTAGTCAGAACAACGTGCAATTCAATAGTAGATACGGAGGCGTACAAGTTCGGCAAGGGAGGAATGGAGGCGAGGTGTGTAGGTGCAGTGCGAGGTGCGAGGCAGGGCCGGCCAGGGCGCATCCCCGCGCGTGCTAAATATAGCGCGCTTATCGTCGACTTACTATGTAAATGACCGCGACATAGCCGACGCCATCTGCCGCAAAAATATTAACTGACTGGTTAAGTCCCGGACCGGTACCAGTACAAGTTTGCTCTCTAGCTCTGAGCCGCAAAAACGTGTGAGTTCCGCCTACATGGCGAGCGAACAATCCAAGTTTAGCGGTCTACAGTCTGGCGACTCTGGGTCATTTCTTTGCGCGAGAATTTGCGAAAAAAAATCGAGCATTTAAAACTGATTATAGGAATGTGCATAATCCTACAAAGCGGTCAGCAAAGGATGCTTCATGGTTATCTAAATGTCCTTCCTAAAATATCCTTTTTTCAAGATTCCCAGATTTCGCTGACCTTTTTATAAAGTGTTTTCAAAATGTTATATGGGAGACTTGGGTAATAGAAAGACAAATTACTTACAAGAGAAAATACCTGAAAAAATGCACAAATCCAAATACAGAAAACCATTGATTCCTTGTACTTCAAGACAAGACCAAAAGCTTTAAAACAGCAAAGTTCTCTGCAAAATGAACGCTCTCTAGAGTCCAGTGCGATTTGATACCAAACTCGTTTCACGGATGACGGAGGTCCAATTTCTACATTCCTTGTTATCGTCATATCTTCGAAACCGTTAGAGTTGGTTGCAATTACAACAAATTTAATGGTACGAGGAGTCCTAATTTACGTCGCGTAAGTAAATAAATTCAGGATAGTAGCTTCTGAAGAAGGGCTGTAAGTTAAATCCCTCATAAATCTCGCTGATAGCAAATTCACAAATGGATTTAAAAACTTTGTTCGAAGTCACACGCAGACACATCAATTTTATTTATGTCTTAAAAGTTACTCGCCGGGTCCCGAACTTTAAAAAGTTGGACTATTATGAGGTACCTACCTATGACAGAGTGTGTTGAACCGCAATTAAGTAGTCGTTATATTACATCAGTAGTTTAAAACTATACCTGTATTAAAGTCACGCAGTCGTCTCTCGCTAGGGTCATCAAGCCCGCAAAGACGCCCGTTTAAATACGGTTAAGTAATGATAAATATTTACCAATTCTATTAATGAGCTTTAAATTTTAACATGTGGTGACTTGGTTTACTGTGGTACTACAATATTTGCTTGTTTTGCGGAAATCCCTTGACAAAAGCAAAGTTACAGCTTATACAGCGGTTTAAAATAAATAACGTTACATTTTATAGAATGCTAGTTTTTGCTCGCGACTTCGTACGCGCATACCCCGTTTCTTCTCGATCCCGTCGAAATTTCGTTTAAATACGGTTAAGTAATGATAAATATTTACCAATTCTATTAATGAGCTTTAAATTTTAACACGTGGTGACTTGGTTTACTGTGGTACTACAATATTTGCTTGTTTTGCGGAAATCCCTTGACAAAAGCAAAGTTACAGCTTATACAGCGGTTTAAAATAAATAACGTTACATTTTATAGAATGCTAGTTTTTGCTCGCGCCTTCGTACGCGCATACCCCGTTTCTTCTCGATCCCGTCGAAATTTCGGGAAATCTTCTCTTAGTACTCCGCTACAATGGCCAAGGAACCTACACATGCCAAATTTCAGCTATCTACGACCAGTCGTTTCGGCTGTATGTTGTGTCATTCACTTAGCCATAGTCACAGAGTAACGCTTGAGTTCTATTGTATTGATGAAATCCATCTTATTATGATAAGAGTGGCTCCGGTGCCTAAAGGTATCGCTTTCGTGCAGCCGCCTTTTCGGCTAATATGTTTTGTAAGACTTCATAAGGGATCCGATGAATAACGCGTCATTATTTTCAATTAGGTCAGGCCAGCGTCAGTAAGAGATGTCTTCCAAGAACAATGGTTGTACTCACGCCTCGGATAAGTGGCTTTCTTTTTATATGGAGAGTGCTTAATTGTATGTGGAGATGATGGGAAATGTAATGGCTGGACTTTTGTTTTTTGTTTCACCCATGTGCTCTGGGCGTCTGGCCTACATCATTTCGAACGCGAGTTTATTTTGGGGTCAGGGGTATCGTTAACTTCAAGGATTCCACTGTGTACTTATCAGTACAAGATCGTGGTACTTTTTGTATCGAAAGTGCAGTGTTAATTGCTCACATCCTTTCCTTTGTTGGCGTATCAATTTAAAGCCTAAAAATAACATCTGCCCCTCGAGTACAGGGGCCGGGCTCTATGGTATAAAGTGCAGTATTGTGCATTTTAATGGGCTCCGAAGCCGCATAAGATGGGAGAGATGAATTTGTTTATTACCCTCTTCCTTATTGAGAGCGTCTGCGCGAGATAGCTCTCTTCCTATGAGTCACTAGAAAGTTATGTTCTTGAGCTAACTCGATTCAAATAACTTGCTGTGGTACCTGACTGAGCCCGAGTGGGTGGATTCGCTTGCGATTCAGTTCCGTACTGGACACTATGGCTTGTTTGTGTGTACCGTCTGATACCCCCTGCCTTCAGACGTCTGCCTTCTGGTTTAACAAGTCTCTTGTATTAAATAAACTGGAAAGGTTATTTTCATTGCTTTCAACTTTTTAAGTTAAGTAATATAAAAGAACAATTTATTGTTATTATGCCCCCATTGAAGTCAATTTGATAATGGGGGTATATTGTGTTCTTTTATTAAGTTGTTATTCATCATAAATGATAGCTTTTTCAAATGATCCATTGCATTCAATTCAATGCCCTTATAATTTATAAATCTTAACTTGCCATTGATTTTGGTCTTTCACTGTTTCAGTAATTTAAACTGTAACACTAACTATGTACTTAACTCGCATGTTCAACACAAAGTATAATTTGTGGTATAATAATATCAACGCCTATTATTATATACGTATTTTTATAATAACATGTTATCGTTAGCATGACCTGTGGGATACGGTCCATCCATCAATCAAACATGATGAGAGACAGCGGTGCTACACGTGCACGCTAAAGCTTCACATCTGATCTAAGCTAATTCTTCAATAGTTTGTTGTTTTAACAATATTTCATTTGCTGAATAATTAGTATGTATGAGTGCTGAGATGCGTCATGACCTTATTCCCGTATTACTTGCACAGCCAACTTATACAGATGAGTCAGAGCAAGTTAGGCTATCGGCCTGACTCAGACCTAACAAAATACATACGGAGTTAACAAAGATTTCCGATGATTTGTAGGTGATCCCTTCAATTGACCAACAAACAGTTTTGACCTCCACCAGATTCTGTCCATTTCTGGCGTATCTGACTACTAACAATCCATAATTGCAGAACTGAAAACGGAATTGAGTATATTTTATTTTTGCTGCAATTTATAAGTACTTATCATGGGATAAGTCTAAACAAGGATAATTGTGAAACTAATAGAATCTCATTAAGAACTGAAGTGGGATTCATTTGTGGTATCCTCAGTAGCGTGTGCTGTGTAGGTATTTTGCACGTTAGACAAGGAAAAGCGTCAAATCAGAACAGATTGTAGTAAACAATGTTATTCATTCCCTCATACAATTGTATTACTTGGGTTGACAAATTCCTGTTGCTTTCAATTATGTGAACAAGGAAATTACTTGAGCGTTGTCACCTTGTCACGTATGCTCGACCATTATATTCATATTACTCGAAAAGTTGTTCTTGTCGGAAGCTGTAGCTGTAACATATGCTGTCTCTATAAAATCCATCGTCGGACAGCAGATGCGGCAGGCGGGGTCGCGCCGGCCCAACCGCCGCCCGGGGGCACATTGTTCGCGGAGTCAACGAACTTACGAAAATGCTCCTTCGCTTATTGTGCCCATAATCGAATCAAGTCGCTACTGTATATGGTAGTAAACACGTCGCATACTTTCATCTTTTTTTGTCAAATAAAACACTCGTGACAAGATATACAACTCCAGAACATTCGGCAAGCTTTTCTGGAAGCTACAATCTTCGTAAATGTCTTATTGAATCTTAATCTGTAATCAATCTTGTGGCGAGAAAGTTTCGCCTCTAAAGTTTTTGTCCATAATTTTGCCGGCGAAGTCAATATGCCTACATCAGTCTCGTTATTTATCACATTTTCTAACCATTATGATCTCAACAGCCGTTGCTTATGTTCTAGATTGCTTAGTAAATTGAATTGGAAAATCCCGTGACTCGGTTCTGCATGAAAAAGGGGTGTGGTTGCGTTATACCCGGGTGTCGGCTAGGTGGTGTGCGTCGGGCTCGGGGGTGGCGGCGGGTGCGGGTTGCGAGTGCTTGTGTAATGTCTGGCGAGCCCGGGCACGCGGGGGACGGGGCGCGCGCCGGATCAATACGGCGCGTCCCCTACCCGCGCCATGCCGCCGACCAATCTCCGCAGGCCCTACGTCTTTCGACGCCAGTGCTTGTTTTTTTATAGCTCCCATAAACCATGCTCTTCGATAAATGAATAAAAGCATGTGTTGGTATTTTTTCTAACCACGACTAGCGGTACTACAGTCTTATTTGTACTTATTTGATGAGTACTGTTATCTCGGTCGCCTTTTTTCTTATCAACGAACTTTTGTTCCCACGAGGACCATAAACTTGAAAATGATTTTGAAGCAGGCTTAACGTGATCTTGTCTGCCAATATCAGTCATATCGATTCATTTTTTTTTTATTTATTCATAGAAAACCCGCTTTCACGTTGGACAATTCCTACCCATTAACTACCCCATGGTTACCCTAATCCGAATTACGTTTCATTATTGACCTTAATTAACCTCTTCTTAAATTATAAGTAGGTAAGTCATGCATGATAAAAATATGAAACCAAATAAGTTTGATAGCTAGACATAGTGGCAAACTGGCAATGTAACTATCGGAATAGTGGCGAACTGAAAATAAGTACTTCATTTGTAACGTTATCTTTCCCAAAAAACAATAGACTCGCGGAGGTTGAGTTAGTGGTAGCTCCAAAGTAATCTGCTCAAAGCCAGTGGGCTGTGGGTACATCGCAGACGTGTTTAGAGTACAAATTCCTGTAGCGGAGTCGTTGCGGATCTATATTTAGTTAGGTAGCGGTAAGAGCACCCTCGCACAGAATCGACGCACGCCCTAATATGCTTCGTTCCGACACCTTTTTGCTTGCCGACTTTCGGTTTGGCCACTATATGATATTCCGTTTATTACCCTCCGCGCGACGCGTCACGCTGTGTAGATGACTTTTTTGCCGACCCGCATATGTTCCGTATGAGGGTCTGCTACATTGATTTCGGTTATTATAGCTTTGTTAAAAGTTTTACGGTAACCGTAATGTGGGAGGCTCAGTTTGTTTGCTTTTACTTTCATGTAACATTTATTTTTATTTGAATGCGGGTATTCTTTCTTCGGCATTTAAGCCATATTCAGTTAAGAATCAGTACGCAATTCTTATGAAATGCCAGCAAAGGGGTGGCCCACGCAACAAGTTTTATTAGCCACATCCGAAATATGTCTGTTATTTGAACTTGGAATAATCCTTGTTTGTTTTCTTTATCGTTCGATCTTATGATAACAAGGAAGATAGTTTCCCGAACAAGACGTGCTTCTAGGAAAGCTGTTCTTATATTTATCTACCAATGCAACAAGTAAAGAATGTCCATAGCAAATATAAAGCAAGACGGACACTATCTTTGGACATGAATATTGAGATATCGTAGTTGTCCGATAAACTCTCTCATCGGCTATTGCAATAAAATGAGTCTTTACAAATAAATAAGCACGTATAAGCTCCTTTACAACGAAGCGAAAGCCAACTTTCGCTCACGTAGCTTTTCTGTAGCTCCGATGAAAATTACCTATCTGAGCTTTAACAGTAGGTAGGTGCCAAGCGAAGGTAGTTGGAAGTACAAAATCGAGAGCTATTATCAGTAATTGTGTAACACATATTTTGAAAGCGATAATTGCAGTTCTGAATCGAATTCTTGTCTGTTTTATAGAGCACGGCAGTGCGTGGCTAATGCGCGCGCTTAATGTGGTATGGGCAACAATTTATGAAATGGATGCCACGAGTACGTACTCGTACGAGACCGGAGGAACGGCTTAATGACGATTCAATTGAAATTATTTAGTCACCCTAAAGTTAAACGTTGGACGTTCAGCCATCTGCGGAATGCAAGTTCACTTCCTGAGTAGACAATTAAAGCCGATGACTGACGTACGGACCGAAACATCGTCGACATGGTTTACCATTAGCATCGTGTATGACTAATGACTAATGAGGTTGCAACTACTTGCACATTACAATCAGCTCTGACCACCGTATCAGCTTTTTATGCATAGCTGTATTTGCGATTATTAAATTATTTTATTATAAAATTGTGTAACTTCAGCATTCCATGTGAAGTCAATATTTCCTCATTTTGCATTTACTGTTTTTTAACGATACATAGTCAACCAAACTCCACATGTTGGCCATGTTGCGGTTATATTTCAGTATGTTTCAAATCTACGAACGTCGAACAGATTTCAGGACAAGCGGTGACGACTGAAAACTCAACTGAGAGAGAAAGCGTTCCAAACATAAAATGTTCATTTTCGCTTCAGCAAATCCTGCGGTTTTAACAAACTTTCTCTCATTAACGTATGTGAGACTGTTTGTTTATAACTAGCAGACATTAATTAGAACTGTCATTTAAACTGAATTTGGGGTGCATCTATCAGTGTAGCATTATCACCATCAGTTAATTACAGTCGTAATAGTAAAGCGGGTGTCACACGCGGCTGGCGCGCATTCTCGTCATCGTCACTGATCGGAAGTCGATAGCTTCGTCACGCGTGTCATGGTGTATTCATTCTGGTCAGCGTCAGGGCCCGCTAGCCGGATATGAACGCTTTTTTGAACCACCTCAATTATTCCTTCCGAGCCTTTGATAAACCATGCGCCTCCATCATATCATTTTGCAGTTATTCGGACGCATTGCTTTGTTGTTGTCGATGATTTCCGCGCCTATCTGACTATTTTGTTCTCTCTGTTTTTTTATGTAAACGAAGCTCTAATAACAGTAGGTTCTGGACACTTCCACGGGTTTGGCTATCATTCATTTGTGTAATCGTATATGTATATAAACAATGACATTTCTTACCGCGATATATATAATTGACACAATAAAGCATAACAATACGTGTGGCCCAGTTGCAACTAATAATTGTATTTTTTTCCTTTGTTAAACTGCATGTAGTTGGTTTCTAGGTACCTACGTATAAAACAACAGCAAACATAGGTTTTAATTAAATAAGTATGTAATGGTCATATTGTATGTCACGCAAACCATTGTGGCACAAATACCTTAATGTGACCCTATTTGATTATCTAGGTTCTACTTCAAATTCATGAAACTACATAAGTGCCATGTAACCAAACGGCAAAAGGCTAATCTTCTGATTAACCTAAAAAAAAACAGAAAAGCATGGTGTCCTGGTAGATACCACGTTTTTCCGCCGACAAAGATTAGCTTGGTTGTAGCCTAACCACACGTCACCCACCGTATTGCTGCGAAATCCTGGATTTCATAAATGGCAAGTAACCAAGTTAGACCATAACACGTTACAGCTAATTAAAACGGTCCATGTTTTTCTCCTTCATATCATTAAAGAACCATGTCATTGCGGCGAAACGGGGATACACCGAGACGAAAAGGAGCCTTTCTTTGCGGTTAAAATGAGAAAATTCTGCGATGTAAAGTTTAGGTAAATATTACAAATAAAAACTCATTTGCGCGTTGGAATTTCAAAGACGCATATTCATCACCATTTACGACCTACTGAATAAACATTGTCTTAGTACATAATAAATAACTACGATTGTTATAATTATCATGCAATGCGTCCACAACCACATAGATGCGTCAGGACAGAGGTTCAGGCATCGATCCAGCCAGCTCAACTTCCGGTGCCTATATTTTATAAGCTCATAACATAATAGTTAAGTGTATTAAGTCGGCAACTTGACATCGATTCATGTCGGTGTGGAATACAAATGAATCAGAAAGTACGCGAATAAGGAAATTCCATTCGGTGCAGTCGTACTGGTGGAGTTAGAGGCACATGTATGATACTAACTAATACTATGAGCTATTCCTATTCACAAGTCGTAGTTTGTACGTTGGAAGGCTCTGAGTCACCGCTCACAGCTCGCATATCTACTACAACACCCCTAATTAACACATTTGTATGTAATGAAGAACGAACTAATATTTGTAATCGGAGACAATGAAGCGTTTTGGTAGGTTGGATTCTCGGGAAGGCCTTTTTTGTGGCGAGTTTTTCTAATGCGTTGCATGTTGAGGAATATGATTGGGGATCCCGAAACCCGGATTTAGTTTTTGTGGTGTTTTCTGTTCCATTCGGGGACAATGTTTTGAATTAGTGAACTTGCTGCCCGGAAACCGAAATCCGGATTAGGATTTTAGTGCCTTTTTTACGTTCTTTCAAGAATAAATCATCAACTACAACACATAAAAAGCACTGTTGGGTCCTCGGTACTAAAACAGTTTTTGTAAAAGAAAGTGAAACGCTAGTGGATTGGGGAAGGTCGGATAGGACACTCACAAATAACGTGGCTTTCTATTGGTAAAAGAATTTTCAAAATTGGTACCTTCACATACTTTACCTCTTTATAATATTATAGCATAGATTGGCAATTGCCACGAATCGCATGCAAGTGAGAGAACCCCATAATAATATACTTTTCCAACAGATATCAAACCTAGCATATCGATGGTCATAGGCATTATAATGACATTCAAATATCCCATAAAAAAAAACAATGGAACTCTCCCATAACTTTTCGCAAATGCAATAAACTTCTTGAAAGACACGAGTCTTACGGAGTTGTAAGTATAGTACCTATAGCGAAGCGATAACAGTCACTTCCACCATATCGTGAACACGTTCGGAACATGAAACATGAGCGCGGGCGGAAGAGAGTCTAACTTATACGCGGCACATACGCTGAATCACAATGATGTTCGCTCTCCTCAACTTTTCGTAGGAAACGCTAGACGCTGACGAATCGACTATACGAGTCTGGTTTTATGTTCTTTGATGTTTTGATAACACGCTACACTAGACATAGTAGGTTTACTTTGAGTGTGTTGGTAACGGTGTTGTACGTGTGCTTCAGTGCCACTTGAAACTGCGGGTTTTCCTGAATCTGAAAAGGAAGGAAGTTCCAGCAGTTTTTTTACTTTGATTTCTAGGAATGTTGTCATTTGTCCGCGTTTTAAACTTTGACCTTTGAAATAGTCACGGCGGTTAACCCGAAACGTAAATCTGTAAAGGAAGTTTCGTTGTTCTAAATTGATGAATGGTTCTTGGAATTTTCAGTCTCTATTGCTCTTTTCGGCAAATTGTTACTAAACTACTAATCTATTAATTTGTTGAACTTGCACAGTGCACCGTTTAGTCTAGACAAGCGCTAGCCATTTTTGGCAGGTGCTATGATGAGTCATAAAAACTCAACGACGACGATGTTGCAGATTGCAGACAGTGCAAGTGATCGGTTCGGTTCAGTCGTTTTCACTGTCGCACGATGAAAACGAAAGTGCAAAGTTCAGAAAAGCAATTTCGTTCGTGTAAGTTAAGTGCGCACGCCGTGGATTTCGCCGAAGTGCACTGGAACGTGACGCCCGACATCCGACTTGTGCAAGTTCCTCCACTGAACTCAACGAACCACGAAACATTGCTGACTGAAACAATTTACGTCCCTACTGAAAACCGATCAGTTTGAGTTTACTCAGAAGCTGAACATTTATTAAAGCCGGTTTTCTCTCAAGCACTCAAGTCATAAAAATTACAGTCTAGACATCTAAACGGTTGCCGCACTATTGATAATGAACATGAATTTTTTATGGCAAAACTTTCCCTAGGTAGTGAGCCATTTGTAGTACAGGCTACGTGGTGGCTATGTACCTAGCGTGGCATGTTAGAAGCCGTCGCGTCGACGCCGTCGGCGACCCGACGCCCGCCGTCGCCGGTCGGCCGCGTCGCACACTCACACCAACAACCTCGATGCAATTTTAAAATTACCCCGCACTAAGGGTGTTCATTCGTTCATTTTAAATGTCCATTCTAATCGTGCACACGTGAGGGTGCGAACAGCAAAGCAAATACTTAATAACATATTCAAAATTATTCTCGACATATCATTCTGCTAGTGTTCAATAAACCGTGAAGTTATTTGAATTGCGTGAATAGAAATTGTATGCAACGCAACACATTAATCGTAATAGCACTTTGCTGGGGTTGTGTACGTGCGAATAGTGAAGACCCTTTCAGTAATCCTGAACTTGTACGTGATCCAATTAATTACCGCCTGAGTTACCGCGCCAGAGCCCCGTCAATGCTATTATGACAATATTATTTACGCATTTCCTCATTAAATTCCTGGTTTTACGGCACTCTTGACTACCTATGAATTTTATTAACCTAGGCAAATAAATACCTACGTTACTCATGCTGAACTAAGTTTGTAAAGTTAAAATTCAATTCTAACGCTTTTATCTTCGAATTTGTGGAAATGGCTCCGTAATTAAGATAATCGAAGGAGGGCAGGGTTGATGACTCGCAGTTTGGCCTTTAGGCTGTGCGGCGTCGTCGGTTTTATCGACCCCGGGGCCTTGACATAAGGAGCCTTTAACACGCCACTGGCGACAACACTTGGAAACAATGTTCCAACATAATAATTTATTCAGCCAACGACCACCCTTTAGGCTATTACCTACATGCTTTAATAGTGTGTTACAATTAAACCTTGCCAACTTTAAACGCTTCCTGTGCGTAGGCTCCAAGAATGTTTCATCAGGGAATTCTTAATCATACTGTACATAGAATTCGCGTTATTTAATTTCAAGTAGTGCAAGCTTCAACAAAAACTAGTCTACCTGCGTATGACGTGCTCGTAACAAACTATTGTTGTAGAAGGAAGCCATTCAATGAATGTTGAATAAACGGTCAGGTAGCGTGCGTAAAATTCGATACGAGCGAGACTCGTCGGAGATTATCTCAGATTAACATTCCGACCCTTGGGTCCCAGGATCACGCCTGTGGAGGACCAATGTAGGACAAAGCTTTTTCCGTAATGAAACCGTAGTACCTACCCGCGCCCAATTTACCCAATAAAACGTATGCGGGCGACAGTCGTGCGACAGCCGACACCGTGGCGACTTGCGACTCATTCGACTCCCATGTCGCACTAATTACCCTGAATTGAAGGCTTCAGTATGCATTCATATCATGTGACATGCTGGGGGCACAACAATTTTTCTTTAACTCCTTCATGCGTGAAACAAAGTTAACTGCATACAAAGATGCGAATGAATCATCACTTGAATGTTTAACAAAGGGGTAATATATATAGAGAAATTATCGAGATGATTAATTTCCTTATTTGTTTGTGCATTGCAAACATAAATGGCAGCTCAATCAATTAATGAGGAAAGTGCCTAACAACGCACTAGTCACAGTCAGCCATTGATAGCAAGCTAAGGGCAAAAGTCCGTTACCCTTTCAGGATAATTAAAATGTAGGATAACTTACGCAGTTTGAACGGTAATAATTTAGAGCATGTAGCAACATTAAACAAATTCTTAGATTATCGTAGGTGAGGGTTACAGTATAGCGACGCCTACTCACCCCACAATACCCAACTATAGATCACTACATTAATTTACATAAAACGCTTCAACTTTATAATTTCCGACTACTCATTGAACCGTGATTGAAATTGTAAATATTTGCCCAGAATTCAGAATGCTTGGTGGAATTACACCTAACGTAGCAAAGGTATCAATGATGTACACAATACCAAGTAAAGATTATTATAAAATGCGATTTGCGGGTAGTTTACCTAATACCGTCGGCGCCGATGACATATCGAATTTCCGCTTTCACCACAATGCGTCGATACTGGGAATGGGGTAGACGATGACTCATGGAAACACTGGAGGGACACAGACAAGGGGAGGGCTAAGCACTAAATTACAGTGTTTGCGTATATATGCAAGTACCCACCTACAACAGCCTAGCTACGTTAGGGTTACAATTTGGCTAGATTTAATCAACAAAATTGATTCAAAACACTTGGTTATATTAGTACCGCATTCAGTACGTGTGAAACCTCTCGTATCCACATAATACTCGTACTGTTGCTGGGTAAACTCTGTTCGTTACCGTAATACGAGTTCGGAGTTTTCCAGCTTTCATTGTTTGTTGTTTCGTACACTATGGATATTTTAGGAGTTCTATTAGCCGACCAATGGCATTTCCTTGTTTAGTCGTATGTACAATAGGCTTTTCGAAAATTAAGCATTCGGTTGTTTTAACACAGCAGACGTTTATTACTTTCGACTGTAAACTGTTGAACGATGTTACAATAAACAGAGTTTCTGGAAGTGTGCTTCGAAAAGAAAATGGGACGGTTGCAGATCGACTGTTTTCAACAATTTATTCTTTAGGTATTGAAGATTTAACTGAAGATACATGCACTGCTTTTAAATATAATGAATATACAGTAGCCGATAACATCACTTTCAATCAATAAACTATACAAGCGAGCAAATAAAACTGTTGTGTGGGTACATGTATTGTAGTCAGTATCTATAGCCAGGGAGTTTGGTACTTCAGGGAGCTCCATCGAGACGTATCGATCAGGGACGAGTAGGTAGGGTAGGACGCCCGCAGTGACTGGATCCAGTATGGCCGCCTGCAATATTGTAACACGTGTTTATGTCTTCACATTATTCTGCTGGATTAGCAACGTTATTGTTTTATATACGATCTTATCTGAAAATATTGCTGATCTCGATCTGTTTAAACTTCCGTGAGATAGTCTTTTAGTTCAATATCAACGCCTTTGTCTGGGCCTTTAGACGCAGCTATTAGGTACAAGCATGTTTATATTTTCATTCTGTTTGTCGTTTGTACGTTTATACGTAGGGAACCATTCGTGAGTTACACTGACGTACGATAATGTGGTTCTGCAGTCTCAAACTATCTTTATGGCCCATTCCATTAACCATTCATCTTTCGTCCAGATGGGAGACCTCGTAAAATTTAGCTTTCAATAATAAAACCGAAACTTTTTATATCTTATGCCGCTGCTCCACCAACTTTGACATTGGGAGGGAGCAGTGACTTAATTTAACGTAAATGATTGAGTCCTTGATGTGTAACAATAGTGAGGCCACCGCTGCCCTGCCATATTCATACATAATATATTGATTGATTCGTCAACACGTTTGAAAATTTAAATGCAGGCTTCTTTATTCTGTGCGCGTGTTCTAGAACATAATAACAAATGGCTGCCGCATTCCTGACTCCAGCCTTATAATTAAGTAACTACTCGTACCTACGTACGCACCTGTTTATCAATATCGTTCACCACGATAAACTTGAATGATTACATACTTGTAACTTGAATGAGATTAATAAATTCAAATTCGTATCGTTTCACTCGATCGATCCAATTGCTGTTTCGACAGGATTAAGACACTGCTAGGTTTGTAACTGCATTACATTATTAAGGGGTTTTCAGAATTAGGCTTCGTGGATTGCTGAAGGAAAGGTTCCTCCTCCTCCTCCTGCCCGTGAGGTTTCAGGGTTAATGGGAAATCATAAAATGATTCAGACTCTTACTAAGTAAAACCCACCCGTGTTCCTACTAGTGCCCTGTCTGTGCGTTCCAGGGCCGCGGTGACTCTTTCGACCAAATACACAACATCCGATTAACCTATGGCATATATTTTTCTTTCGAAGTGTTGCATTCTAGGAAGATACTCATTTAACTAAACCCTTAAAATAATAACCTAACTTTTACTTGTTCCAGTGGCCTGAACTTCCAGGATCTGATTGTACGACAAGGAGCCATCGACTCTCCTCCCAAGACACCGTTTATCCTCGGCTTCGAATGCGCCGGAGAGATCGAGCAGGTCGGCGAGGGTGTCACCAACTTCAAGGTAACCATGGAAAAGACTAACAACTTCAAATAAAGGAGGTTATAGATAAGACAAGAAGGAATTAGCCGAATGAACTGTCGATACTAGCATGTGGACTTTTTACACGACTACCCAAAAAGGCGGTTATCAAAGTTGTGTTTCCAATTTTGATAACCGCCATTTGGATTCCATAATTAAAAGGCGAGTTTAAATACAAAGCAGTGATTCTGATTATCCACGGTCTTTTGTTCCTGTTAGTCACCCTTTTTAGAAGAGGTAATACATAATATACAAATTATTAAACACCCAGCGCTCTTCTCTCCCCTACTTGATCAATGATGTGGCCGACAGGGTCCAGCCTTGTGATTAATAACTATAATTATTTTTCTACCAATTGTATACATTATGGTACGCAATAAAGAATTGGGAATAGGTACTAGAGACGTTGCAATTCTGTCACAATTCCCGCCAAGCAATTTTAGGAAATTTTCGGGGCATATGAGCAACCCTAATTTTAATTGGTTTCTCCGATACGTCTCCTTGTGAAATTCCTCACCATCACTATGTGAAATTTCACACGCCTTCAGAATATTAATTCGGTAATGAATAATACAATTAATGCGCCAACCAGAGTCCCTACTGGCTGGGAAATTATTTTAATTAAAATTTCTTCCTTTCCGTTGATGTTTTATCGCAATGTTTCATTAATTATAGTTTTAGTCAAAGTAAATCGGTCACGGGCTTTTGGTATATCGCAACGGATTGCAACTATTTCTAATTTAACTTAAATTAGTTTTAATTGCAGTGTCTGTGGGTAATACAACTATAGAAACGGCTATAGTTGTAAAAAGACCTAGATAGCTCAGAGTTGACTCATAATTTGCTACTTCGTTAACAATTTTTACTTTAGGAATAAGATCCTTAGCTCCATAAACCAATCAACTTAATTTACCGTGATCTAGTGCTGCTCAGACCCTTTCAAAAAGTAACTTGATCTACTATTTCTTTAGCCATGTTACCCCGTCGGTCGCGTGAAGACCGACGACGGGGTAACATACCTACGTCGTAAATCAGAAGTTTAGTTCATCGGTCGAAATCGACCGCCGATTAATCTTCCACGAATATGTGAAGTCTACATCAAAGGTTTTCTAATGGATGGCACTATAAACACTTCGCTTTGTTTCCACGCTTAGTGATACATTGTTATTCTTATACGATTAAGTATCATGTTTGGAATGCATTTTTGTATAAAAAATGAACTGACATTGTCCTTTATAAATGTTCCTGTATAAGTACCTCTTATCTTTGAACTTGGTCAACCAGATCACAACGCATTAAAAAGCCTCTGGTACCCATTGTTATACAACGTAGTAGATCTTCTTCGGCTTTTTTGAGTTGATGTTTTAACTTCCAGGATTCTTTTAGTCCCAGTACCTACGTGGCTAATATTTCGGTAAGGTATGGTGCTGTGTTAGATATCTTAAGACGGAGGCGACGACTTACCGGCTAGGCTTTTTTGAGCTCATTCTAAAACAAACATTTGTACTCAGGTTGGCGACCAAGTCGTGGCCCTGCCAGAGTACCGCGCCTGGGCCGAGCTGGTCTCCGTGCCAGCCCAGTACGTGTATGTGCTGCCAGAAGGCATGACCGCCCTGGACGCCGTGGCCGTCACAACCAACTACGTGGTAGCATACCTGCTGCTCTTCGAGATGGCCAACCTGACTCCTGGCAAGAGCCTGCTTGTGCACTCCGCTGGAGGCGGCGTGGTAAGTTGTTGTTGTCTTAATTTTAAATGTTTGCTGTTGATGGAAAATAGACGCCGATAAGTAATAGCACTCGATAGACAAAATGAAACCTATTTACCAAATACCTAACTGCTGTTCATACTAAAAAAAAACAAGAAGCCTGAATTTATAGAAAACAAATAAAAATAGTTTGTTGAAAAAGTCATTGTAAAATCTTATGTACTCTACTCAACAAGCGTATCTTCAGAAAATGAAATTATGAAAGTGAAGTTCAAGAGCACGTCGTTTCACCGACTATAAAAACTGACTCACACCCAAAACTCATGAATGCAAAGCTAAAATTAAGTTTATTCAGAACTTGACAAATACCGAATGAAATCGAAAATACTCGCGAAGTCGCGGTAGCATTGACCCTTGTGTCTGAGCACACAGCACGCTTCACACTCGCCTCGTGCTTGCTCTTGATAATTATTGAGCAAACAGACTAACGAGATGTCTAATTGTTGCTCTAAATAGTTTACTAAATATTCATGTTTGCTCTGGAATTTGAGTTTCCATATGACGTGAACCGACTGCCGACCACCCTCGCGTGTCGGTGACCGGTAATACGAAGCGCGTCGCTGGGCGGGGTGACAATACCAATTAGCTGACATTTATTAACAGGGGAAGCCAATTTTTAGGCAAATAACCTACGACTATGCTACCTATTCATGATAATGTGATGGTAAATGTGGGTATTGTTTTAGTTTCAATGTGGCTGAAAGCTTTTGATGACATTTGGGGCGATAAACTTGATTTACCTACTCGTATTTCGATTGAGTTTCGGCAAGTTGAGAACCTCGTTTGATACAATGGACGGACGCTAACCGTCCGGAAATCAATGGTTTGAAGACAATCTGAGACTATTGATATTGACTTGCTTACAATAGCGTCTTTGTCCGATGTTCACATCGACAGACTAATCGATCGACTTGCTTAACATCGGCATTCAACATTGGTATTTGAGAACGGTACGGTACCTACGGTACGGCCTTTGATTTTACGGACAACTACTGGTAGTTTTATAAAAACAGATATCTAATATTTCGTTTAACCTATAGGGCCAAGCAGTCGCTCAGTTGGCTAAGACGGTGGAGAACGTGACGGTGTTCGGCGTGTGCTCGAAGACCAAGCACGAGGCTCTGAAGGCCAACAACAACAACATCGACCATCTACTGGAGCGCGGCAGTGACTACACCAGCGAAGTTAGGAAGTAAGTCCAATTATTTATTTTACTTCTAGGTAAAGGCGTCAACACAAACAATCTATTAAATTTATTAATAGATTTTCAACTTTATCACCAAAGTATTAGGCTCCAGGTTGATTGGGAAAATTTGTCAATTTCGGGTAGCTGGTGCTGGCGTCAGTACATGTTTTTGAGATGCCACTTCTAGCCGGAAGATGATGGTATCATCTTCCTGCCCTTGTGCCATGTTACTTGGGGTCGACGCAACTTGTTGTTTCTTCCATTTTGCTTTATCAATCTTCACGCTGTTATTCACTTCCTTTTCTTCATTACAAGTTCACTTCTTGGCGAAAGCGACACTATAAGTTGTTGGTCATAAATCAAGCTGCACTTTGTGGAAGATTTGGCCAGGAATTACAGCTGAACCTTTTGAAAAAAAATACAGTCTGTAAACTTTAACCCAGCGTGCGTGTTGCTAAAAAGCAAACTAAAGATTAAATCCTCGAAAACGAATGTTATATGATACGAGACCTTTGTTACCAACTTCATAGACGTACCAGGACATGTACCTATGTCGCTGATCCATTTTATAGCACACAGCACTTACTCCAACAATATTGATACAAAACCCACTCCTCCCACTTGCAAATTGGTATTATGAGATTGCTTATCTCGATTTTCCTATATCACGTTATCTAACGTATCAGCTCTTCAAGTTATCCACTATTTACACCCACGCTCTTTATAAATCCATACCTTGCTGCAAAATAGAGCTATAGCTAATCAACCTGTTGGTACATATACATACTGCAAAGAGTGACTGAATCACTCAAGGATATCAGAAATTGCATAGGTACTTACTTGGATCGATAGATACATCAGCCGCCAGCCAGACTAGGTGGAGAGGTGATCTTTACAAAATAGATGGTCGGTGGTAACAGCTAGGCGAGACAAATATGGGAGCAGGTAGCCGAGGATCGTGATTCATAGCGTGTGATTGGAGAGGCCTACATCCAGCAGTGCAATAGCTGCAGCTTTGCATAGCTACGAATATGCAGTGGTATTTATTTTTAGCCTGTTCTATCCCACTGTAGGGCAAAAGCTCAAAAGGTTTTCTTCCTTCCAAACCTCCCGGCTTTAGCCAGTGCAATTTCATTTCATTTCATTTATTCATCAAACAATTTACATTGTGTTCGAATTGCAATGGTAGATTTAGAAGTGTTCAGTAAGGTGCTACCACCCACTAGGTACTGAGTACAGTACACACATTGCACGAGGTACCTCCACGTCCTTGCGTTCTTTCACAACGACCTACGATCTCTCGTGTGTATGATAATCGAATTTAAAGTTCATATCAAGAATTCGGTGAGATCATCAATAGTTTGAATGAGCTTCATTGTGCTTTGAACACGTGCCAAAGTGAAAAAATCAATGTAGTACCGCCCCATTTATTACGACTTTAGGAGTGATCGTTCTTACACTACTTAATACCTACAAGTCATAAGCATATAGCCATTTTTACATTAATCTTATGAAAATTGTCATTTCTTGAAACAGTGTCGCATTCAGTGATAAAATGAATGTAAAGCCAACTGTTATGAATAACAAGAACAAATTAATTTGTTCAGCAATCATGAAGAATTCTAAAAATGAAGGGAAGGATCGGATTCGTGATATCACTGAGCTAAATATATCCCGTTCAGCGGCCCTTCATCTTACTAATAATACCATTGTTTACGTTACACGCACAAAATGTTTGGTATGCGAGGATTTTTATGCCCGTGTATTCCTATTATTGTCACAATAAATTCTTGCTAGTTACGGCGATTTGTCAGTTAATTTTATGACGGTGTTCCATAAATCTCTTCCGGATTCCTTAGGGCTATAATCATGTGGCTCGTCATTTAAGAATTCAAAGTTGAATCATTGATGATCTAGGTACTTCCCGTCGTTTCAGAGCTCAAGTATGTTGTTCCCAATCCCATGCTTAGTTAATTGGCGCTTATTACAGTTACATATTTCAGTGCGAGTCCTGCTCGTGTGATATGTGCATCACCAGTTCCCAAAGACCTCTCCCACCCCCCTAGAGCTTTTATTAACGTTTTAAAAGAGGGGACACAAGAACTGGAGTTGAGGTCTGGTTAATTTGGTGTGGTACCACGTTAATTGTTCGGTTTATAACCCGCTCCTTAGGGCAGCTGGTTCGTAACAAGCGCGTCATTTAATTCTCGTAAATAGACAAAGATATTTTTATATCTGGTGAGCACTTTACAGCGTAAACAAGAGAGCCACAGAAGATCAGAGTAAATAAATAGCTAGTCGGTTATCTACTGCGCGTAGAAATGCTCTTACAACAATATTGATTTACAATATAAAGTGTGGCAACGTGTATGATTAGGTAGTAGGTAGATTTATCAAAACAAAAGATTTTAGATATCAGGTTTGGCTACTGTGATTATAAAATAATATCTGAAGCTGATAGCTAATATTGGTTTTTAGAAATCCCATTACTTAGGTACCTAAGTATTATAGTAAGTATATATTTTACAGAATACGGTTTTCTAAGGAATACTTAGAAAACCCGTAGGTAACTGTCTTAACCTTGGGAAACGATCTACATTTAAATGTCTTAAAAACTTAGGTAATAAAAATAACGGATAGGCAATCAGAAAAACACTTCCTGTAAATAACAGCATTGATAGATTCCTGTAAAAGTTTTTGAGGCGGCTCTTCTATTAGAAAGTTCAATTTCCTGGATTTTGAGATACCTTCCTGAAAACGCGTGATATAATTTGCCTTTTGCTTGAGGTTTCCCTGCATAATGTAAACTCCTAAAACATGTACCTACGCGCCTTTTTTACCAACATCCATTGTTGCTAGATGTTACAGGCTAGCTATAATAGACAGACGAAACTTTTCTAGGCTTCTTTTTTGGCCTAAGTATATCAATAGATTCGGCTCAAGAACTACTGAGCCGATCCCAAGTATGTAACATTTTGTTAAGGACCGAAGGATAAAATTGCTGATGATGAACAAATAAGTGTTGAATAATGCCTAACATTATTTTAGAGGGAGTACCCACCTAAATGATAATGTGAAAATTGAGGAGGTAGGGTGGAAGAAAAAAATACAAATACAAAATACTATATTTCAAATAGACCAGTCACAGGCACTTTTGAATTGTCAAGCCCTATCAGTCAAATAGACAAAGTTAGTTCTGCCGCGCTAGTGACAAGAGCAGCAAGTTGTTTGGCAGCAAAACACTCACCCTGCACCCGACAGTTGTACATCCAAAGAATAGATCCTATGGAGAAGAACGTGCAAGATTTTTTTTAAAACACAGTTAGGACGATGTGCGATGTTAGAAGGGTAGGATAGAATATGAGGACAGTCTTAATCATAGCCAAGTCCAAGCTGACAAGTTCCATAGATTAGTTTGACTAACCTCATGCGATGTTACCAGGGTGTCAGCCGACGGAGTTGATATCGTGCTGGACTGCCTCTGCGGCGAGGAGTGCAACCGTGGATACCAGCTACTGAAACCGATGGGACGATACATCTTGTATGGTATGTAAATGTATACTAATTTGATTCTTGATTAAATGAAGTTTGAGTTTCTTAATTACGAGCGAATTCTTAAAGACTTGAAACGCAACATAATTATATTTTAAATCACGACATTTAGAATTTCTGTTAAATCTCATCCTGTCTGAGTCACTACTAAAAGATTTAGAAAAATGTCGTTATGAGATATTTTGTCCTCTATTGGTGATATTGAGCAAATGGTTTCTACCATATTGAGCATATTATTATTCGCGACACAAATGTGATAGTTTGGAAACCATTCTTCCAGTTAATCGGAGACTTGAGCAAGAAAAACAAAAAAAAATATAGCATTTTCTTCCTTAAGTACATGATTAGTTAATTTAGTAAACGTGATATCCTATTAAATATGCGTTTAAATGCGTGTTAGTAAACAATAGTGTGTATCACAGGATCATCTAACATCGTGACCGGAGAGACGAAGAGCTTCTTCAGCGCCGCGCGTGCCGTGAGTACTCAATCAATGATTCATTATCTGATTGTAGCTGGTACCGCCTGCCGAGGTGTGGTGCCCTGGTACATTATACTATGATCGGTTCAAATGAGTTGTAAAGCTTGGAAGTTTTTGTTGAACTTCAATGGGTAATTTAGAACATTTTAATAATGGGGTTGCCTTTAAGTACCTACTAAGCAAACATATCTAGCAAATTAAAACCTTATATAATTCTAATTTGTTTACATGGGGCAGGTATACATCGCGAGTCATAGAACGCGAATTTTACTTACACCATCCTATGAGTAGTAATGAAATTTACTGAAACTGTTAGATATAAAAAAGGCAATTTGTTGGATTACAAGGTACCTACTCTTTTGTTAAAAATTCCGGACTACAGAAGTCTTAGGCAGTAGGTACTCTATAATCCGTCAATTTCGGTTTAATCTTGAACTACAAGTGGTCAAAAGGGTGAGCGTCTAGGGTCTGTCTTATGTAGGTACCTACTTCGTTTTATCGTTAAAATACTTACGGCTGATCCTCTGCAGTCCTCTGCCTAATTTTGCATATAAAGGCTTTTTGGCTTTGAATTAAAATTTATTTCGAAGTTAAATCTCGAGCTTCATAAGAAGCCATCCCGCTTCATTCAGTCTTAACTTTCTCCTTGAAAAAGTAACACACAATAATCAAGTATTTCCATTCCAGTGGTGGCAAGTTGACAAGGTGTCCCCGATCAAACTGTTCGACGAGAACAAGAGCCTGGCGGGACTAAACCTACGTCACCTGCTGTTCCAACACGGCCGCGCCGAGTACGTGCGCCGCGCCGTCGAGCGCGTGTTCGCGCTGTGGGGCGAGGGCAAGGTCAAGCCGCTCGTGGACTCCACCTGGGCGCTTGAGGACGTAAGTAGATCCTTCTGACGGTTTTTTTTTTCATTGAGTCTGCGTCAGTGAAGTCGTGGAATCGAAGTGCCGGTTGGGCGGAGCTGACGATGGAACTGTCGTACTTAAGTTGAATCATACTGCATGCGGCATAAGACTTCTGGTTACATAAAAACTTTAGATCAGGCTAGATAAATCCTAGAATTGTTGGATTTTTTGTGATCATCCATTTGGAAACTTCTCTTGTTGTACTTACTATAACATCAAAATCCACCAGGTCGGCGAAGCCATGCAGAAGATGCACGACCGCAAAAACATCGGCAAGCTTGTGCTCGACCCATCACTGGAGCCAAAGCCCAAACCCGCCACTCCCGCCAAGGGCAAGTCCGGTAAGGAGAAGAAACCAGCCAAAGAGAGCTCCGAAGACAAGAAGGACAAGGAAACTAAGGAGGAGGAGAAGAAACCAGCTGAGAATGGTGAGAAGAACGGAGAAAAGAATGGTGAGAAGAACGGTGAAGAACCGCTCACTAACGGTAACAGCGACGAAGGTCAGTCTCGAACTATTGTGACCAGGCATGCGTAGATGCGTCCCGCTTTGACAGTTTGAAGTTTCCATTTTTGAATCGCCTGTGACGTCATCTCTTGTGAACGCAGTTGGAGTTGCGTTGTGAACGATAGACAACTCTCATAGACTATTCAATTCTGAAATTACAAGTAATGAGTTTATTAATTATGCGGGTGTAACAAACAGCTGTTGGTTTTATATTATTTTGCTTTTGGTCTCTGAAATTATAATGCACCCTTCGAACTAAATTGATATTGATTACCTTTTTAACTCTATAATTTGTCTATCAATTGAAGGGATATATTTTTGGTTCAGAAACCAATTCAAGCACGTTGACCGCGGTTGTGCGTTTCACCCCATTATTATTTTATTATGGCTTTTATTTTGATTAACTACGCACGCATTTATTGGCTAAACGCATATGTTGGCTTCTTGCGGAGCCTTATATTTAACAGAGTATTCAAGTATTTTATTTTTATACAGCCTTTAGACTAGTCAGTTGCATTTAATAAAACATTTTGCTTTCAACATTTTTGAGCATAGGATTTATCACAAGTGCAGTTTAAATAAAATATAACTTAAGTTTTGATGAAACGCTTCTTTAGACATTTGTAGTGCATTTGCTCTTTGTTGATAGCAGCGCGGCATGTAAGAGTTCGGTTTTGCTTTTATATTAGGAATTGATCATGGGATGATTTTTTACACAACAAAAACACTTGTTTGTACAATAAAAAGATAGTTTGATATAAATCATGAATGTAAAAGGTTTCTAACTGCAATATTTCGGCTGCGTTTCCACCACAGCTGTGCGAGGATGCATAGTAAGGGATATGTTTCTTAAGAACCAATAGAATCGCTACATTTACCGAGCCTCGCACAGCGCACGTGATTATATTGATTCCTAAGGCGCGTCCTCGAGCAAAACGCAGCGCGAGCCGTTTTTTGTGTAGTTTTTTGGAGCTATATAGGTACTCTTTATCCAGAAAATACATCAACTTATAAAACATAAGTACATTAAATTTCTACATAATCTTGGCTTCAAAATGGTAGATTTTTATTTTTTATTACTAAGTATAATGTTTAAGTAATCTGCTCACAACGAAACCACAGAAATGAGAAAAAATTACTGAAAACATGCATCTTCTCGAAAACTAACGATTATTCTGATTTTGTACTTACACTAATGGATAGGCAATTTAATTATGAACATTTCGGTAGAAATATTTTTTCGAACGACCAAAATTAGATTTTATAACAATTTTATTCAACATTCTGAGCGTATTCGCTATTGTATCTCTTGCGCTGTTATTGAGGGAAAAAATGCTCAAGGTTATTTGGTCAGGGTACGGCTTTAACAAACACATCCCTCGCTGCGCATCCTCGCTCATCTGTGGTGGAAAGCCAGCCTTATTCCCCCGCTGAAAGTTATCTGTCAGTCATTCAGTAAATTTATTTAAATACATGCAGCAGTAAAATAGGAATGTTCAACCGTCGCCGTCGCGTTGGTCAGTCATATTATAATGTTATACTCAAATCCGAACATGCAACTGCACGCGACCGTCAGTAACTCAGCAGTAGCACCATACCTAATGCATAAGAGAAAATGGTAAAAGTCTTTTTGCCATCTATCGAATAAAATAGGAAACCACCCTCTTAATAAAAATCCATTATTATTTAAAACTTATAGCCGGTTTTTTATGTGGACTTTGGCAGTACTTCAGTACCAAAGTATGGCAGGTTCTCAGGGTAATGTAGTGAATAGTGAACACTCAACTTCAAACTCTTAATTCAGATAAATTATGGTGAATGCTCCAACCAGTTCTGTTTTTTTTTTGTTCCTAGGCCTTTAAGAACTTACAGGGTTGTATTGGTGATTTTGATGATTATAATTCTGTAACTAAATACGTCTTACAGCCGCGAATAATATTTTAAACAACATACAACCTAGCACTGGCCTGCAAATTGCAAAAAAACTTCACTTTAAAACTTCAATCTTTATTTCAGATTACTAGTCCATAATTTAGTTAGTATTTTGGTGTTAGTAACAATAGTAACAATGGTGCTTACGAAGTAGGTAAGGTAGGTAGGTACTTAGGTATTAGAAAGTTAAATATTTAATTCAACGTCCACAACTTAGAGATTAGAGATTTAAATTTAATCTTCGGTTTTGATATTCAAAACATATTTTTTAACACTTCAACCATGTCTAAGGGCTGTTTAATTAGGTAGGTACTGAAAATATACGTTTAGCCAGCTTGGTCATGAAAAGTCGGGTCTGAATTTTCATTTATGTAATAAGAAAATATAGGTTTTAGATATAAGTATATCAATATTATCGTAACATAGCTTTAGCATTAGTTTGAGAATTTTGTGGGGTTTATTTATAAGATAATATGCTTATACTATTTATATCGGTTTGAAGCTTAGATTACATTACAGGAGCATGCTTTTAAAATATTTTATTAGAAAACAATATTTTAGATTTAATGACTGAAGGTGATCTCTTCAAATTCATTATTAATTTGGTTTTGGATTTTTTTTTTGAAAACCTTAGATTCTAGGCTTTTCAAAATAAGAAAAAAGTGTCTTCTGAAAACCTTAATTTTCTGATTAAGCTTTAGACACATATTGGTTAAATAAAGCATAGAAATTGTCAGTCTAAAAACAGTTTGATAATTTAAAGCCCAAAACGCACCCCGTGTGTCGGTCCGATACCCATCATTTAGTTTGATCTACTTTCAAACTTTGCTGGCGCCTGTTACATTTTAATGAGCCATTCCTGACTTATATGAGGTGACGGGATGTTGGTTCAAAGAAGTGTAGGCGCTTCGCATACCGCAGCCTAAGCGAATGGGGCGATCCTGTACACACATAGGGGCGATCCTTTATCTTATACAGTCAACTGCACGTCCATAAGGCAGCGTATAACTTATTCGGTCAAGTGCTAGTAATGCACGCGGTTGACTGTACCGTTAGATAGACTTTCGCAGTGCACGATCTTGTACTTATTATATTTTTTTCAACTTGCAGAGTCAAAGGAGAAGGAAAAGGAATCAAGCTGAATTACTTCCCTCGAGGACTGAACCAGATAAACCACCGCCAATTGATTATTTTAGAGTTGAAGCTGTCCCGAGGACGCCGCGCCTCGCTTGCTCCGCCGGCGCTACTATATGTTGCCTCACCTTCTTATCTTATACAAGTCTGATTACCCGACGTCCTTCGATCGCAACATCCTATTTATAAATGTTTTCCATCATTGTACTCATTGTAACAAGCGATCGGACGATGTCGCATGCTAATTTTAGTTTTAATTAATTATTCGTTTTATTCTGTCACCACAATCTCTTAGTTTTGTTAGAACTATTATGAAATTAATCGTTGAACATGCGACAGCGAAACTACAATGAATTTATTTTTTAATCAATTATTTCTTTTATAAATTAATTTCATAATTTGGCCTAAGTTAAGAAGCGTCACAGATAATACATACAGTTTTTTTTTATTATAGTTTAATGTTTAAGACTTTATTTTTAAGATGAGATATTTTAATCTGCAGTTATTTTGAATGGCTATTGTATATCTAAGGTGCAGAGATGCTTAATCTTTATGTATGTTAAGCTTTAATATTTTATTAGTAAATGTTTAAAAATTTGGCCCACGAGACCCACAGCCGCAGGCCGCCCCTCCCCCCGGGCCCCTCGACATCGTCCGGGCGCACGCGACGTCCGACTGTCTGTTGTCAGCGAATAACGAATGTAAAACCTTACGTGTGATATTTTGTGGTAGGTATGCTAGATGTTTTGCGGTATTATTATGCTGCTATTACATGACATATTATTTTTATTACTTTGATTTAAAAAAACGATTACTTACTTTATATTTTTATACTTAACATTTTGTAAATTATTTTCTAGTTAAGACGAGATTTCACAGAGTTTATTTCAACGCACCGGTCATTGTGTGACAGACACGATCGTCCGCCTAGCTAGAGTCTTCTACTCCCGAACCTAATTTAGGACGAGCTTATAGAATCCCAAATGTGAAATATTTTTGTGGCTAAGTTCATACGAATCAACATAATCTATGTCACCTATGATATAAGTAATATTTTTATATTCCAATAATAAACGACTGTACCGCGGTCTCATCTCATATAATGAAGCTTTTTATGTATCTTTCACATGGTTATCACATATCTACTCAAACATACACATTCACACGATATATTAGGATTAATATTTTGATACCAATATTCACTGCATTTCTTTTGATATAACTAGCGTATTGTATTTGTCTACCCCTTTATTTCTTAAGGTTGTAACATTTTCGGCCATATAAATGTACAGTATGGTTGTAGGTAAATGTACCCAGTACTACTAAAATATTTTATCTGTAAACACATATCATGCGGATGTAAAATGTAACTCTCAGAGGCTGAACGTAGTCCGGCGCGCCGGAGTAAAGCACCCATGCACCCACTGCTCCCAGTGCTCTCAGTGCTCACCGTCACCGCGCTCTAACGTGTGTTCAACTACCGCCGACTTGTTTGACAGACTTGAATTTTTATAAACTTTTACCCTTTTTGAAGGTTTTTGCAAAAGCATAGTTTATTAAAATGAGCGCGTGTTGTGATCCGACGTAGTTCCGCTTCCAGCATCCGGTGCGCAGTACCGAGCGCCGTAGTGGCCGCAGCGCGCCGAGCGACGCGCGACACTCTCTCTCCGTAGCTTTTGTATGAGTAGTGGCACAGTGGCACACGAGTGTATGACGCTGCTTTGTTTTCGTACGGTGGCTTGGTGCTAGTTTCGTATCGTATGCGGATACCTCTCGCTTCAGTGTCTCGGACCAATATCTTAAAGCTACTTTTAGTCTTCTTATCAGTAATATTCTTCGCTTTGTGTGTCAAATATGTGCGAATTTCTTGTAATGTAAACCTATATTAATTAAATCTTGTGTATATCGACCTGTATAATGGTTTAGAATTATCTCTGAATTTTCTTCTATAAGGATATTTTATGAAATTCAATAGTAATAGAGCTGGGGTGACTGCGCCGTTTGTGATTGTGTCCAAATTGTTGTAGTTAGTATCGAAATTGATGCCAATATTTATTAACGAGGATGGAGATGGGGATGAGTGGGTTGAGAAGGAAGGAGAAACTCGCGCGGTCACGCCAGCAGGCTCATAGCAGACTGGGTCGTTATTGTATTACACATTTATTTTTATAAGGGCGGGCCAGTGTGATATCTATACTATGAAATAAATAAATAAATATGTATGATCTGTAAAAATGCTTACTAAAGTCTTTTATTTTAATATCCCTCCCTTTTTAGCTGTTTGTCACGGAGCTACGAAAAAGTGCCAATGAGCTCGCAAGTAGTTAAACCACATAGAACCGGGAATTGTTGGGAAATCTATATTGCCAACGAAAACTAACGTTACGACGTCTAGGTATACCGCCAGCAACTAACTTCCTACGTAAAACAAATTTTGCATCGCGGTTTCAGTTTTCCGCGAGATTTAACATATTATACTACAACAGCCCAAATGTAAACCATCCGCAAATGCCCACCAGACCTAAGAACCGTCTGGTCTGAGGATCCTACCTTTTTATAGAGAGTTCCAAATGCCTCTATACTGCTGACGTCAGCGCAATTGAAAAAGAGGCAGGCTTTTATCAGCAGAGGTACGCTTCAGGCTAGAAAAAAAGTCGAATACCATTTGACGAAACAAAAGGGAAAGAAAAACATTAATGAGGTTAAGTTTTGAGATTAGTATACCCTGGACAGAAAAGGTGAACATTCTTCAGCGATGTCGCCGGCAGCGTAAGTTACCGGCTATTTAAAAATAAACTTGTAATCGTAAGTTACTAATGAAGTAGATAATAAAAAGTAGACTATTTTATAATCTAAAATGCTTGATAAATATAGAACTGTAATAGGTAGGTACCCAGTTGAATCAAATTTCGCATTCACGATAAACAGGCGTTTTTGGGACTCAATTTTACGTTTTATTTATGTAACATTTTTAGTCCAAATAAACTCCATAGACCACGACATTTGCAAATATATGGGGGTTTTCATAACTGTACGAGGCGAAGGCGTCCCGTTCGTGGTCCCATAGGAATGAATGGAACACGTGGACGCTCTGCTGCCGCCGTTGTCCGATACACACACTCACAATAATTCTGTACCTGAAAAGTAAAAAGTTTGATAAAATGATGGACTCTGAATTCGATGGTGTATCATACAAATGGACTATTCCCCATCGTTTGCCTTTCTATAGAAAGAACTGGCAGTTAAGACTGTCTCTCATAGGTACATTGCTTTCACTGTTGCACCATCACCATAATTCATTTCAATAATATTTTTCCAGTAGTTGCTAACTGCGCATTTCACTAACCTGCAAGAAAACGCCTGTAATAGCATCGACTTGCAGAAACCAAGTGGTATCAAGATACTGCATAAGAAGTTGTGATAACCCAGAAATAACTATTGTCATTGTCAACAAAGACTGACCTAGCGATATCCAACACTGTTTAGGCGCACATACACGGTTCCACATGATTTAGACAATTTACAGGTCAACATCTTCTTCGGGAGCAGCAACAGTAAAAACATGAGAATATCGAGCAGCCAGCCAAGATCGGCAAAATGTACATCATGTTAATAATCTTTTCGTGCACATTTTTCCACAAGATAATTTTACAAAACAGCGGTGAATTAATATTGAGTCTTTATTGATGAATCTATCTTTTTAATGCTATAATGATGAAGTTTTCTGTCATGCTTTACCTACCTGTCATAGTTTTCTTCTTTTACAGCGTTACGCAAGGTTTCTGCGAGGTTCAAACACAAATCTGGAACTACTTTCTCGCTGTATTCTATTTCCACCAACTCTGCGTCCACTACTCTCTTGAGGATCTTTTGTATTTTCTCAGCATCGAAACGATTCTTTGGGTTGAGTCGGTAGGTTGGCTGATAAATTCGCACCTGTTTGGGTTTGTCTTCAGTCATTTTGTTAGATCAATACAAAAATATCATTAGGGAACATAGCAACATGAATTTTATTTTAGCTACTAGCTGACCCGTGCAACGTCGTCTGCGTAACATTTTTCATTACTGCTCCGCTCCTATTGGTCTTAGCGTGATGATATATATGCCTATATTATATGATATAAATGGGCTATATATCTAACACTGAAATAATCAGTAGTTCCTGAGATTAGCGCGTTCAACCAAACAAACAAACAAACAAACAAATTCTTCTGCTTTATAATATTATTAGTATTGATTATAACTATTAGCTATATAGTTACTAGAGGTACATTGGTAGTTACCTATAAGCAATGAGGGCAGGGCCGGAGCTACTGCTTTATATATCAATTACATCAACATTACCTAATGAATCGAAATTATTAATGTTTTCCACAATTTCAAATTAGTTTTGATAAGAGAATAGAGCTGAAACTGTCCGATGTAAATGCTCCAAATTTGAGCTCGTTTCGCTCGTTCTTCATACACTTATCAAAATCAAGATTCTAGACTTAATTTATTTCGCAAGAAACATTAGCCTCCTTTTGGGGCTTTACCTCAGCTGAATAATGGCTTCACGTTTGGGCTAACGCCGTCATTGACTGAGGATAAGTCAGTAGGTACCTGCACTGTTGTAGTTAAACCTAACAAATACCAATTCTAACTTTGCAGTATGGTATTGACTAGGGGAGCCAACAATGGGTGACGAAATATTTTAAAGATAAGCAAGTAGTAACCCACTATTTAGTAACTGCATCTACTGCAAATCTATAAATTTACCCATTTGGACTTTCTAAAGCTGAAGTTTCTCCCAATTACACTTGTTCTACCCACTGAAGGTCTTTTAGTTTCCTGAGACATTTTTCAAAATATTATTTTGTACTTATTGCAGCCAACTGGTTTTTTTGCTCATTAGTCTACATAATTCAAATAAGAACATCAATAAAGTCCAGTTCTTATCTTATTGATTTCACTTCAGTACCAAAAGTCAACCCACTTTGTTATAAAACTTTGAGTAAAAGTTGAATCGAGATTTAGGTAAACTGTGCACATAACTATTGTTTGATTTTGCTACAGGCTGTGTTTTTATAGTTAGAATCAAAGCTACTAAAGCGATGGAGGTTCGGAACACTCCGCGAGTAGCTGCACACAGCTGCACAGTAGCAAATTCATGTAACAGTGGATTGAGAAGTGGGGTACTCATCATCTGCCTATTCTTTTCCAATTATATTGGGGTCGGTTTCCAGTCAAAGTGGATTCAAAAGTAGTGTACTTACTACGCACTTACGCAGTGAATCTCGAACTTCACAGACGTCAAAAAAATTAAATCTTTGCGCCAGATAAACGTGTAATAAACTACATTGTCCTTACCCTAATATCTCTTCGTAGATATTCGAACAATAAATCATGAACCGTTTTTCATTCTAGAGGATCGCAATAGAAGTCGATGCAGCTCAGCTTCATGTTATTGTTTCTGTTCCTAACCGACTTCCACAAAAGAGGAGGTTCTCAATTCGGCCTCGTAATTTTAATCTTTTTTGGCTCAGTTGTTTTAAGCATTTTTTCTTATTTTATCTGCGAAGATGAAGATGTCGTCCAAGTTTCGAAACCTAAAATTGAAAAAAAAAAAAATTATGAAAAGTCATTAAATGTTTGTGGGTCAATGACCGTTATTGCACGGGTATCTGGCGTCTACCATACACCTAGTTACCCAAAACCTAGTTTTGATGGTGATCGTACTTACTTATTCCATGCTCAGCACTCAGCTGTTCTGATGTTTTTTTATGGTACTGTCTGTCTGTTTTGCTGTCAGTGTCAGTGTCACAAATTGGCGCGATTGTGCCGCGAGCGAAACGGCAGAGAAAGAGAAAATATCATCAAACAAAATCCACTCCACAAGTCGTGAATTTGTGAATGTGATCCGATTCCAAAATAAATTAAGCAATTGGTCAGGGTATCGTCTTGGAATTGTAAACTCTTGAACTTATTTACGGTTCCCTTTGAGCTGAGTTGGGAGAAGATGCAGACTTGCCTACCTAACCTACCAAAATAGTTCAGATTTCAATGCAAGGATAAGTGGAGTACCTAACCAAGTTTTCTACTTTATTTCTACGGCAGCTCTCAACTGGTGTGGTGCAAAACAAGGCGCAACGTGTATACTGGTACTAGTACATTATTTCAGTTTTGATCTTTTGTAAACGTAAGTATATTTTGTATTATCAATTACAAAATATACCTACTGGTCAGTGGGTCGCCGGGTCGCTATTAAACATGAGACGACAATCTACATTGACGAACTATTTTCAATCAAAATCTACACCGATTCCATTGACCATGAGTACTAAAAAGCGTAGTTTGAGTCTTAAGAGAACTCCGAGCAAGTCACCCATAACATCGGGTAAGTCGTCTAAAACACCTCTTATATCACCTACAGCACCGAAAATGTCGCCCGCAACACCAAAACAAGAGGTGGTGGAGGTGAAAAAGGAAGACGCGATTGTAACATTATCAAGTGAAAGTGAAAATGAAGCAACTCCAGTAAAGAGAAGAAATGTTGGCATCTCTGTTAGAAGTATAGAGTCACTAAGAGATAGAACACCAGTGCGGACTGCTCAGCAACCACCAGTGGAGGAGTTAGGAGCCAGTGGTGGTGCTCCAAATACCTCTATAGAAATAATGGAATACAATATGTCTCCTGGACCATTGTTGGGGCAGTCACCAAGAACTCCCTCATCTCGAGGCTCAAGTACTAAGGAGTTCTACTCTCCAACTAAGAAAAGGCTTATGAAAAAGAAGTCTCCAGCTAAGAGAAACTTAGCAAGTCAGTTTGGTGAAAATGTTTCACCACACTCCCCATTTGTTAATAGAGACTTTTCTCAGAATGTTGAAGACAGAGATGACAAAAGTAAGTGTTTACTGAATATCATTTAATAGATAAGATAATTGTAAAAGCATCAGAAAATTTGGCTCACAAAAGAAAATATTATTTGATTTTAAGTCCATCCAGGCCACCCATTCCGTTTAATTCTTTTTGAGTCACAGCAAGATATGAGTTAGTAAACTAATTATTTTACTTTATTTGCAATGGTAATTATACTATATTGACATGCTATAGCTGGATCATTAAAAATAGTTTATGTGACTCTTAAAAAGTTATTCAATTAGGTGATTCTCAAAACATGTCCTTTTTAATCATAATATTGCAAACTTACATATAATAAATTCACAGCTGGATTTCTCCTCTCAATAATTGACAAGTACCTCAAGTCTCAATCTCTAAAGCCTTTACTAGCGGAAAATTCACAAGTGCTCCTAGAAAAATGCATGGAAGTGGCCAAGCCTGGCATGAGGCTGATGTGCCGCTTGTACTGGCGCCAGCCGGGCTGGTACCGAGCTGAGGAACTTGGGCAGATCGCCATGGAAAAGAAGAAAGATGGTGATAAGGAGGTCATGAGTAGTCCAGATCTTTACAACATGTTGTCCAGTTTGAAAGGGTTTGGTTTAATCACGCAGGCTGGATCTGATGGTGAGATTATTACGCAGATTAAGTTTTAAACTGAGAACATTTCCTTTTTCTGTGATAATAATATCACAGCAGAAAAATCATAAAAATAAAACATTATAATATTAATGTAATAATGTAAGTCTATAACAATTTTCCTGAATGAAAAATAATCAACAAAAAATTAATGAATGCTCAACTCAAACAAGAATGTATTGTAGGAGGTCCAAATCTACAGTTTGATGACTATGTGAAGCTGTTGAAGAGACCAGACCTTCTCCAGATAGCCAAGGAGCTGAAGTTAAAGATACAGTCCAAACAGGATGCAGTGGAAGCTTTGAGAAACTTCTCTAAGTGTGCACCCATCACTAACTTCTTTTCTAGAAACAAGGTCAATAACAATAGTAACAGAGTTTTGGATATGTAAGTATAATAAAATTATAATTATGTAACTTTCAAATGAGAAGTACTTGATTAATTTGGCACCTATATCATCATTCAGGCTTTTTAGTGTATTTTTTAATACTTGTATGTGGCCTGTGGCTGAGTGTTCTAATGACCAGTTCTATTACCCAAAAAAATTATTAAAGACAATACAAAAAGAAAAATATGTAAAGATTAGGTTGGTAGGTGATTGTTGTATGTCATACCTCAAATAGCTTTAAAAAAAATGTTTCCCCACACCAAGAATTTCTCCTGCATTTTGGGTGCATTCACAAATATGCAAACTCACATAATATACAAACAGCCAAACCCAGAACAACTATCTGTAGACTATCCCTGCTATTCCTATTTCCCTACTATAATATATAGGTATATCATATATAATAATATTATAAATGTGAAAGTAACTCTGTCTGACTGACTGTCTGTCTCTTCTTCATGCCTAAGCCAATGAACCGATTTGGATGAAATTTTTTACAAAGATAGTTTGAGACCCGAGAAAGGACGTAGGATAGTTTTTATCCCAAAAATCACACAGGAACGGGAACTATGAAGGTAAATATGTTATATATATTCCTTGAGTATGTTCCCTAGGGATCACGCGGGCGAAGCCCACGCTAGTAATAAATATTTGTTCCGTTCGGCAACCGAACCTGCGACACGCAGTGTAGCAATCACTGCACCAACCCTGTTCTCAAGCTTAGAGAAGTTTTTTTTTTAAATTAGATTAAATTAAATCTTGAGGAACTCTTTTCTTAAGTCTCCTCGCGCTTGGAAGTATATCGTCCATAAGGTGGTGCGTCAATATGTTAGGGTGCAGTTGCAGTCTGTCTTTATATGTTGTGACTCTCTCCTTTATTTCCTCTTTTATGCTTTTTATGCCAAGCGCTCGGTGAAGTCTTTCGTTAGTGACATACCATGGTGCGTCTACTATCATCCTTAGCATTTTTGATTGAAACCTTTGTAGAATTTCCAGGTTGGAGTTGGCAGCCGTGCCCCATAACTGTATTCCGTATGTCCATATTGGCTTTATTATACTGTTATATAACAAAAGTTTATTTTCCATTGAGAGCTGGCTGTTTCTATTCATCAACCAATAAATCTTACGCATTTGCTGTCCCATTGCTAGGCGTTTGGTAAAAATGTGCTTTCTCCATGTTAGGCGTCGGTCTAGGTACATTCCAAGATATTTCGCTTCGTCAGATTGTGGAAGCTGGACGGCATTCAGTGTAACTGGGGGACAAGTCTGTCGCCGGGTTGTAAATGTTACCTGGAGTGATTTTGTTTCATTGGCTTTGATGCGCCAGTCTTTTAGCCATGTTGTGATCTTATCCAGGCTGTTCTGTAGTTTTTCAGAAGCTTGAATTGGTGAGTCATCTGATGCCATGATAGCTGTGTCATCAGCAAATGTGCCCATAACAACATCGTCAGATATCGGTAAGTCTGCAGTATAAAGAAGATACAGAGTAGGTCCCATTACACTACCCTGCGGCACTCCAGCTTGAATTTCTTTAAGGGCTGTATCTGCTTCACCGTAACTAACAAAAAAGTGTCTGCCAAGCAGGTAAGATCTTATTAGACTGTAAAAGTTGATGGGCAGTGTCTTTTTTATTTTGTACAGAAGTCCATCATGCCAGACTCTATCGAATGCTTGTGATATGTCAAGGAAGGAAGCTGTACAGTATTCTTTCTGTTCAAATGATTTTGCTATAGCATCAACGAGTCTATGAATTTGTTCGGTTGTACCGTGCTTTTCCCTGAATCCAAATTGGTGGTCGGGTATTAGGTTTTTTTCCTTAATATTAAATTGGATTTAACCTTCCGAGGATCAATGTCTCCATTACTTTGGATGGAATTGGGAGTAGGCTAATTGGCCGATAGGATTTGGCATCTTCTGGACTTTTGCCTGGTTTCAGGATCATTATGATTTTAGCTACTTTCCATTGTGGAGGTACATATTCCCTTCGGAGGATGGCATTATATAATTGCGTCAGGAAAGTTATGCCCTGTTCTGGTAGCTCTTTTAGAATAGTTGATGTAATCAGATCGTATCCTGGGGCTTTTCCCACATTCAGTTTTCTGATTGCAGATTTGATCTCTGCTTTGCTAAGTTTCTGAATGGGTAACTCCAGTTGATGCGTCTGGTTCAGCAGTTCTGCAACCATTTCCGTCTTTGTGGAGCCAGTATTGGGGTTTGGTTGGAAGACTTCTTGCAGATGCTCCATGAATACATTGGCTTTCTCGACATCATTCCTAGCCCATGAATTATCTGATTTGAGCAGAGGTGGTTGGTAAGTTATTATAATATAATAATATATAATATAAAAATTTATTTCTCTCAAAAAGGTACAGACATTGGTTCGTACATATTATTACGATCAGATTTGTGACCTTTGTGAGAGCTGGAGTCTGTAGTGGGTTCGGGACCTGTATGACAGATCTCCAGGCTCTCACCCTCTTAAAACAATACTAATAAGCACTAATTTATAAACATCAAAGCTTTCACGTACAGAGAGGAATATATAAAAACTAAAATAGGAAAATGTTTGAATTAAAATGGTGTATCTGTGGGTGTGTAGTGCATGGTATGTGTTGTGTGTTGTTTGTGTGTGAAAGTATATTTGTTACAGTGAGTGTAGGTGTGTGTATTAAAATGTGGTCTACAAATTTACAATCTAATTTATTTTAAAACAGCTAAAATATTTTCTGTCTCAGAATAATCTAAATCTAAAAGCCAATTTATTATTTTTGCTTTACATTTGGATTGGCACAATGGGTATATGTTTAAAATTTTGTTAGTGTTATTGTACACATGACTGCTAAAAAAGCGGAAGAAGCGTTGTGTCGAGGCAAAATTTGTACGAAACGAGGGACAGACCGAATGCTTACGTCGTTGGGAGATCAAAGAAGGATCGTAGGATCGTAGGGAGTGTGGCCGTGAGTTGTCATTAAAATATTAAGTATATATAATTTACGAACAGTTAGAACCTTACAAGTTTTGTAAAGGTCTGTGGTCGGAAAGCGATAGGGTAACTGCCAACCAACTTTCAACAGTGCCCTTTGGGCGCGTTCTACTTTCAACATGTGGGACCTTCCTGAACCACCCCAAGCAACAATACAATATTGGATGAGGGATTGGCAGAGTGCTAGATACACAAGTTTAATCACCTTCGAGTCAGCAACGTAGCGGAGGTTCTTAAAAACATAGATTAACCTGCGCAACCGTGAAGTAAGTGTTTCAATGTGAGTACTAAAGGTTAAACAGTCGTCGATCTGCACTCCTAGATACTTAATGTAACTTACCCGATTTAGGTGGGGGCAAAAGCAGCATTGGGCGTTTGAGGCCTGTTGTCGCTTTCCACAATGAGTAGTCAGTTGAAGGTTTAGCGTCCAGATTTTGCAGGTATGTTGCGATTTTCTGATTTCTATCATCGCTCAATAGTTGCTTGAGTTGTGCAGCCAGTCTATTGTATGTTGTTTTATCCCCTGGATACCGAGTGGTTTGCCATCTCTTCCTAGCTTTACGCTTTTCATCTAGTAGTATTCTGATAGATGGTGAGCATTGGAGTCCATCTCGATTTATGGGCTTTGGTGGAGGCGTGGCTTCCCATGCAGCCTGTTGGACTGTGTTGTTAAAATGCTCAACTGCGCTTATAATATCTTCATCCTTTTGTAATGGTATTTTGACATCAAGAGATTTGGTTATTAATTCTCGAAAGTATTCCCAGTTAGTTCTACGGGTATGTAGACGACAAGGTCTTTCCTTTTGCAGAATTCTTCGACTCAATAATACTTCCACAGGAGAATGGTCAGAGGACAGATCAGTACTAGAGTTGCAACTGATGTCGGTGTTGCTAATACCTTTGATGACGCAAAAGTCAATGAGATCTGGTTTCCTATTTCGATCAGTGGGCCAGTATGTTGGTTCTCCTGTTGAGATAACACCCAGTCGGAGTTTATTTATTTCTAGGATTAACTGTCGACCTTTTGCATTTATAAGCCGAGAACCCCAGAATGTGTGCTTGGCATTAAAGTCACCGCCACACACAAACCGCCGTCCCAAGGTTTTAAGGTAATTTTCGTATTCCTCATGCTTTATGACATGCTTTGGAGGGCTATATATAGCTGATACTGTGACAGGTCCCAACCAGTCCTCTATCACAATGTTAGTAGCCTGAATTTTTTCAGTACAATAGCTGTGAGCTAAGTGATGTCTTATGTTGTTCTTAATCAGAACTGCACTTCCTCCATAGCCTTTTCCGTCAGGGTGCATGGTGTGGTAGAATTTGTATCCTGGTATGTCGAAATAACTTTTACTTGTAAAATGCGTTTCCGAAATGAACATGATGTCAATGTTGTTTAATTTCATATATTTTTTAACCTCAAGGGTATGTTGTGACAGCCCATTGGCATTCCAGAGCACCATTTTTATGGAGTCCAGTGTGCAGTTAATTTTGTCGTGAGATTCAGGATTAGATTAGTAATTGAAGTTAATTGTTCCATCATTTGTCTCATTGTTATCATTAATTCTTTTATGTCAGAGTTCCCGTCACTGATCGTTCTATTGTCAGGTTCATTGGCCTTTGGTGGTATTTTGTTTTGCACTATTTCGGCATATGTTGTTCCAGTTGTTCATTGGCCATACAATTGTTTTGCCCTACCATTATGACTGTCTGTATTTATGATCCTTTGCGGGTGATGGTGGAAATTTGATTTTTTGTAGTTCTCTGTATACTTTGCAGCCTTTATAATTTGCTGGATGGTTGCCTTCGCACAGCACGCACTTAACGCTATCGGATCTAGTTTTTCGTAGGCAGTCCGCTGACAAATGATCACCAGCACACTTGATGCATTTTGGGCTTCTCCTACAGTAAGTTTTTGTATGTCCGTATTGGAGACAGTTTCCACATTGAGGGATTTCCCGCTTAGGCCTTGGCGATTCGAGTTCTACCTTACAGTGAAGTAGATATTTTATGTCGAATATAGTTTTATTATTTTCTTTTTGTTTTAATTCCACTATAAACATTGGCAGAGCTTTTTTAGTGATGCGCTGTTTGATGTTCCAGATGTTAGTGCATTCATGACCAAGCTCACCTAGAGCATCTTTTATATCTTCTATGCTGGTGGAGGGGTGTATGTTTTTTAGAACTACTTTGAAACTCCTGTCTTGTTTTTGTTTGTATGTATAGAATTCGGTTTTCTTTTTTTCTAGTTCTTTGACCACAGCGGTGTATGCTTCGGAAGATTTAATTTGGATTTTTACTTGTTCATCACGAAGTACTTTCAGGGCATAGTTATTATATGCGTGCGTTTCCAAGAGTTCTATAAGCGGCTGAATGTTACTTACTCTATAAACAAAAATTGGGGGTGGCTTATCTATTTTAGGTTTAATGGAGATAGAGGCTTGTTTGTTTCCTGCAACTGATCACTTTCCAACACGGCAAAGCTGTTAGAAGTTGAGATTGGTGTGGGCTGGGAGAGCCAATATGTGTCAAGTTTGCTTTGCTTTTGTGGCTTATGTGGTTCTGGGCTTGATCGCTGCCGTTTTTTATTCGTGGCTTGCACCCATTCTTTTTCATATTTATTTGTTGGGGTTGTTGGTTCAGTAGGAGAATCTTCTATGATGTGAAGAATGTAGAGAAGTTAACCTGGAATTTTCTTTTGGAATAATTTTTGTGAATACACACTAGCAACAGCTAGAACCAAATATTGAAATTTACGTGTTTATTTCAGATTCAAATCAAAAGCTGGCAATTGTTACAAGATGTCAGATCTGGCGCGGACTACATTCCACAATTTGTATGTTTTGATGTATTTAGGAATTGACTACTCAACCATAAGGGACAAGAAGCTTGAGTTAATGCTTATAAACGAAAAAATAAGTCGGGAAACGTTTCCTGTAGACAAAGAGATGGTAGTGGATGATGCTAGTGTTGTATTCAAAGATAGGGAAGAACTTGATAGGTGAGTTCAGAGCTTTTTATATGGTTTGTCACTATGTGGGTTTTATATCTACAGAAATAAAGTTTAAATTACAATGATTGATGTGTAAAATGCAATAAAAATAGTTGAATACAAATAATACTTTATTTTCTCTTTTCCAAAGTACAATTTCAAGTGATGATTGGGATTATATTGTATGGACTTTGTTTGTTGCAGGTATCTTCAGGCACATGTGGTTTATGAGAAGTATGTGGAAGAGACTGACTTAAATAAAAAGTGTGAGGCTATCAAAGAAGCACATAGCTTGTTTAAAGGAATTGCACCAGAACATATGTCACGGTAATTAAAATATCATTGTTGTGGCATAAAACATAGGATGGAGTTGATGTTTCGCCTTCATCAGCCAATCTCGCAAGTCATCACGCCAGCGTTTTTCTCCATCTGATTTTACATGAGAAACTTATGAGTGTATATGTTACTTTACCAAAGCTGAATATTGTTGTGAAACTTCTATATGTTCACAAACTGCAGTTAACAGTAATTTTTCTAAAGAAGTTCTTCCAATAAAAGATTTTGCCACATTAGTATAAGAATACCATCATTAACCATTATTTTCATTCGTAGTTACACGTCATTGCCCACATGGCTGCGTAGATTCACTCCGCCAAACATTTACGTTAAAATTCTGGAGAGTGGAGTACAAGAGCTGAAAAAGCAGAAGACTGAAGAGTACTATAAAATAGCAGTAGAGATGCTTGACACTCTGATTGGGCAGATGGACTTCAGGCAACATAAGAAAGCTAGATGGTATGCAGAGAAAGCTCTCATATTGCATAGCTATCTGGACAGCTCCGAACAGGTAATGAATATTATGTCAAAGTGATCTGCTTGGTAAATCGTTAGAATATTTTGGCTGCTGTAAGGTAAAATATTAAATTCTTTTTGAAACTGCGATAACATCTCAGAGTAGCATCATAACAGGTCAGTAGTTTTGGCTAACAGTGGACGTGATTAGCAAAATTTATAGAAAAATTATATCATGGTCATTACATTTTATGATATCACTTTTGCATATATTTCGATGCATACAGCTTTGTTATTTGAATCTAATAACATATTAGAAACTTTTTCATGTTTAATGTTAAGTTAGTCAACTCTGTTGTCCTATTATTCCTATAATTGTGATGGAAGTGGGACCTGTGTTTGCGCACTATGCGTATGCGACCATTATTAACCAAAGTTACTTTATTTTTCAGGCAGCAAAGATGTTATTAGAAGGGTTCAAATCAAAAGACATGACAGAGGAGTTGAAAGATGCCATGCGGCCGCGTGCGCTAAAGATCGCTAACCAGCAGAATATACTCCTGATGGAATCACTGAGGGAGCAACTACGTAGCTATGCCGATAAAGAAAGTATACTTGAAAGCACACTGTCGGGAGACCACATTCATAAACAGCCAATGGAGTAAGTAATTTTGATAAAAGGCTTTTATTTATGACATGGCAAATTTGTTCAGTCACTGCTTTGTTGGTCTAGGATAGTCGAAAGCGCTACTGCGGAGCTTAAGCTGGGATTGATTCCCTGGTCAAGCAAAATGTTATTGGGCGATTCCATATGGAATTTGTAATAAGTAGCCCAGAGTCGGAATTTGTGCCCAATGGCGATTAAGGCTAACCCTGTTTAGCTGGTGAAATCTACATCTAGCACTTTTGAGGGTTCTGAACAAAAAACAGTTTTTTTAATAGGTTTTCCGTCGGTAAAATTAGGTATAGTTTCCCTCATTTTCGTATGTGCACATTATAAAGACACACTGTAGGTACATTTTTCATAATTATAAAATACTAGCTGACCCACGCAACTTCGTCTGCGTCACATTTTCCATTAATGCTCGGCTCCTTTTAGTCTTAGCGTGATGATACGTAGCCTATAGCCTTCCTCGATAAAATAAATAATATTAGTATAGAAATAGTATTGAAGTTATTCAAGAAATAACACCAAAAACCGGCCAAGTGCGAGTCAGACTCGCGCACCGAGGGTTCCGTACAAACCTGTAGGTATATAAGTAAAAGTTATGGTATTTTTATTGCTAAATGAAATCCATAACATAACAATGTGGAAAGCTGACGGTACCTTGTCAATACATAAATGAAAACATTATGTATGTTCGGAAAAATCTTCATCTCTTTAGGAAGAGAAGTGATAGACATAATTTTAATACTAGAAATAGGCACAATTTGGATCAATCTCGGTTTAGATTGGCTAAGGTACGAAATTCTTTTATGGGGAATTGTGTAAAATTTTATAATAAAATACCACTGCGGATTCTACAACTGAACGAGACAAAATTTAAAACATGCATAAAGTGGATCGGCGGCAGCGACCTCTCGTAGGGCCGGGCCCCTGGTTCAGACCATGGTGTGGAGCGAGAGGGAATGGGAAGCAAAATTCTCGTGTCGCGGTGTTTGTTTCCAAACTCCTCCGAAATGGCTGAACCAATTTGCATGAAATTTTGTGTGCATATCGGGTAGGTCTGAGAATCGGCCAAAATCTATTTTTTTATTTTTTTTTGTTAATCGCATAACAACGTTTGCTGGGTCAGCAAGTCTAATATATAAAATTCTCGTGTTGCGGTGTTTGTTTCCAAACTCCTCCGAAACGGCTGAACCGATTTGCATGAAATTTTGTGTGCATATCGGGTAGGTCTGAGAATCGGCCAACATCTGTTTTTTTTTTTTAATCGCTGAACAACGTTTGCTGGGTCAGCTAGTAAGTTTATGATTATTAAAAAAAATATACTATGTGATGTAACTAAAAATTTAAGATTTTCGGAATTTTTCCTATATGTGTACTTTATAACGTTGCTTCATGCCAAATTTCAAGATTCCAGGTCGTCTGGAAGTATCCTTTAGGTTTTGATTCCCTTGCGAGTAGTTGCGAGTTTCAAAATATGCGGCTTTAATTGCTGTATCTTTTGATTGCGTTGACGTAGAAGTTTGATTTTGTTACAGCTTAAAGATATTATAGACTTGAGTATTTGTTAAGAATTTCAATATAATACCACTACGCGTTCATGAGTAAAGGGGTAATAAGTTTAAAATTATTAAAAATATTTTTATTATATGATGTAACTAAAAATTTATGCTTTTCGCAATTTTTCCTTTATCTGTGTTATAAGACGTTGCTTCGTACCAAATTTCAAGATTCTGAGTTCACGGGAAGTACCCTGTAGGTTTTGATTCCCATGCGAGTGTCGAAAATTTGCGGCATAAACGGGAGTATCTTTTGATCGCGTTGACTTAGAAGTTTGATTTTTTCACAGCTCCAAGAGACCATAGACTTGAGTATTTGATATGAATTTCAGCTTGATACCTCCACGCGTTCCTGAGAAAAAAGGTCTTGACAGACAGACAGACAGACAGACAGACAGACAGACGGACAACAAAGTGATCCTATAAGGGTTCCGTTTTTACCTTTTGAGGTACGGAACCCTAAAAATGACCATTCCCTCCCTTATCTTCGAAACTACTGAGACTAAAAACTAAAAAAAGCAGATACCTGTTATCTGCTTTTTTTAAGATTACATAAAATCTATTAGAAGTCTGTAGTGTTAATATAACATTTAAGAAAATGAAATTGGTACGGAACCCTTCGCACGCGAGTACGACTCGCACTCGGCCAATATTTTCTTTAGGATGGGAAATAACTCACTGCTCTCTCTGCATACTACGCGTATGCCTACGTGTGGCTACGCTATGGTATCATCTTGTGGGGACACAGTGTAGGTGCTAAATATCTATTTATTGCCCAAAAGAATAATTTTCAGAAAAGAATAAATTTTAAAATTAAACCAAGAGATAGCTGCAAACCAAAAATTGCTAACTTTACCCTCTATCTAAATATTAGAAGTAGCCAAAGAAAAACATAAAAATGTTCAATTTTGAAAAGAATGAGTGCCGCAAAACAAAGTCAGTTGTACCAGTACCTAGATTGCAAATGTATAAACCTAGAGTACCGTAGCATCCAAATCCTACTAATATTATAAATGCGATAGTTTGTGAGTATGTATGGATGTTTGTTACTCTTTCACGCAAATACTACTGAACCGATAACGATGAAATTTGGTATGTAGGTAGCAGAAGACCTAGAATAACACATAAGCTTTTTATCCCAGAGTTCCCGAGGGATCGGGATTTACACGGGAATAATGAGAATTTATACGCGGACGAAGTCGCGGGCGGCCTCTAGTGTATAATAAATTTCCCGAAAGTATATGGTCAACCAAAACACTAAGTTTATTCAAAACTAGGTTAAAGTCATTACTCATAGAACAATGGTTTTATAGTATATTATAGGATTTATGGATGATAAAAATACTTAGAATCTATAAATTATAATAACTTAATTAAAAATATTTTTTATTTATTATTATTTATCATTTTGTTCCATAAAGTTTATGTTTGTATAATATTCTAGTTTTAAGTTATCTTGCTGCACCCTAACAGGGTCATGTACTCATTAGTTTTAAGCAAAGCCTGTAACTGTGTGTACACTGTGCAATAAATAAATAAATAAATCACCAAATGACTCCTTCCGATCGGGCGGATCGGAAGGGAGTGTCAGATACTAACTAAAGCCCATCGTGTTCCCTTTGCGTTCCAGGGCCCTTGTCACTTTTTTGAACAAATTCCGCAACCCTGGCAGACATCTACACACACGTGTACCTAACCCTACAGGAGAGACTGGCGTTATCTGTAGATATCATAAACCCTTTTGTTTTGTTTTAGTAACTACAACCAAAGAGGCAAGCTCAAGTTTGAGCTGCACACTAAAGTAGGCCGGTCCACTCTAACGTGTGAAGAATATTGTATAGCTCACTATATCAATAACGGACAGTACACGAACGGTAAGTAACTAACACTACCTATCTTCTGGGTGTGATGATGTATTATCTCCAAATAACGCAGCCAAGTAAACAGTTGCGTGTAGCGTGTCTGTTACATGGTAGACCTCATCCGTCGCTTGACACAATACGAGATCAGCGCCAAAAGCCTTTTTTATTCCAAAGTAAGTTTCCGTATTTTTTTCGGTGAGTAAAGAAGCCTACTACTCGACAAAAGTGAAGCTTTAGACTATGAAGTAATGAACCAATATTCATAATCAGAGCAGTATATCCTCCTGCAACTTTATATAATATCTTTTTACCTGACTTTTGCTTAGTGTAGATGCTGAAAGAGTGTGCATGTGGGTGATCTTAATTTGTATCTACCACCTTGATAAATTAATCGGAGAATTCGGCTGAACAATTCTTATAAATGTTCAAAATAAATAATTATTTTTATCATTTCAGGCGAGCATTGGGAAGGCCGCATCGTGTCCACGCTTTTCTTCCTCCTGTTCTGGGACATAATCTACAGCAAGCCGCGTGACGTCACGGGCATCTTCCTGAGCCACTACCAGCGCTACCCGCTGGATTTGTTCTCCGACAGCTTCTACCTCAACCGGAGGACGGCCATCGATGAGCGGCTCATGTTCATACAGGAGTGCACTGTGGAGATGATGTTGGCGCTCATGAAGACTAATTGGGATGGACGGCCTGAGAGTAAGTTTTTTTATTTCTGTATTTCTGTTTGATTAGAAAACAATAGAATAAAGAACTGCTCATACCGCTTCGAAGCATAGGTGTTGTAGTATTAAGTTAGTGAAGGCATATGACTAAAAGGCTATAACACTTGGTCTTTTCTTGAATTTGGGTTAACCCTCAAGTGTAAATGAATAGCATCGAATACGCTCGTCTTCCGGCAATCTAGTCCAGCCTCTGCTACTCGACTTAATTCAAACTAACATCATTATAAACAACTTCTCGTTTTCATAGAAAAAGTAAAGGGGCAAGGCTGGTAGTAAAGGGGTTTTCAGGTATTGCGTTCATTCTGTTGCACATTGTATATGGACAAATTAAAAGCAAGACTCATGAGCAAACTAGGTGACTTGCTTTGGGCAACCCAGAGTTTACAGTCAGTTTAAGGACCAACAGACCGCTGATTAACTCATGCCATATGTTATTGCCAGCTGAGATATCAGAAGTCCAGCGCAGCATCGGCTGGGAGTTGATGAGCGAGGTGACGTCATGCCTGGGCCCGCGCGGCGTGGCGGCCGTGTGCGGGCGCCTCGCCAGCAACTACGGGTACGCCAAGAGCGGCTTCCCCGACCTTACGCTCTGGAATATACACACTAAAAAGGTATTTTATAACTTTTAACATGTTCGCGTGAGCAACCTCATTTCTGAATGTTGGTACTGTGGCGCACCTTTTTCCCATACTCCCATATAAAGTTAACAAAGTCTAAACACGCCGTAATACGTCTTAAAACTGTGTTATGTGGCTTAGTTTACTAACTCTCATTCAACGAATTCTCACTGCGGTATCTCCACATATACCTTAACTGAAACCCAACAAATTGATACACAGATAAAGTTTGTGGAAGTGAAGACGGACGCAGACAAGCCGTCCATAAAGCAGCTGCAGTGGCTGCAGTACCTGCTGGAGCACGGCGTGGACGCCGGCTTCTGCTACGTCGGCGTCAACACGACGCGCTCGCGAGCCAGGCCGGCCAACACTGACTGGGACTAACTATAACAGTAGTTCACGTCATGGAAATGTGTCGCTCTGAAATTCTGTTACTGAAAATCTGTTGCGTGATTTAGAAGTAAGCATAGAAAATATGTAGTTATTAGTCTGATAGGGACTCTGCGTTAAATAATTTAGCTTATTATGTAACACTAAGTCTCTTCATTAATTAATTTTTTTCCGAGCCATTAGAGCCCAAATTCAGACTGGCATACATAAAACAAAATACAAACAAAAAAAGCAACAACTTTACAGCGAACAACAGCATCTTATAAAATGTATGTTTTTGTAAACCTTGTTTCGGAGCTTCAATCACTAAAGTTTAGAGCGACAGTCTGACGTGGTGTGAACTGTAACATCGCTTAGGTTTAAGGGCAAAATTATCATTAGGTTTTAGTTTTACGACACAAAACAAATTACGCGCCTTCACATCACAATATAAACTATGTTGCGCTGTCCTATGCTCCATTTGGCCAAGTTACAACATAGCAATTCGCATGGAAGTTGCATTGCATTGCGGGCTACCGGGGTAGCGTCTTAGCTCAGCACAGCGCAGTGTAATTTTTATTGATCAGCCATCTCTAGGCCTTTTAGTGATAACTCAGAGATCAGTTGACTTGTGAAATGGCAGCTCAAATTATTTGTGGGTACACAAATGTATTCATGAAGAATTGATTTCTAGTCCAATTGAAAATTAAAATTATTACTCAAAATATCGACATGCTTTAAAATAAACAAGCTGATGCCCGCAGCTTCGCCCCCTTGACAAATTATAGACTAAAACTTTCCTCGTGAATCACTCTATCCATTGGTGTAAACAGCATAAAAATTGGTGCAGCAGTTTTTGAGTTCATCGCGAACAGACAGACAGACGCGGCGGAGGATTTAGTTTTATAATACGGAGTGAATTTATAAATTCTGTTCATTGTTATTTTTGTATAAAGCACATTTCGTTGCATCTTTGAACACTACAACACTATTTGATTATTAGTTTAATTTGATAGTCAAAAGGAAAAAAACATGCATGTTTGACCCTATACACTATAGTCAACCTGCGGCCCACCTTTTCCACCAACCCAAGCTTTTCTGTGTGGCCTAGCACATTATTGATGCTGTATTTAGTCTTATTATTATCTATACTATACAGATTTGACTGTGTTTGACGATGTGCTGAGACTATTTCTCACCCTCTATCAACATGAAAAATTTGGGCTATGCCATATGAAAATGGCCTTTTGGTTTTTTTGGTTAGGTTATTGCCACCATCATGACAGTAGTAGAAGCCCAATGTGGCCCTGAGAGAAAAAAGGTTGAGTAGGTACGGCTGCTCTAGAGTCTAGGAGCTTGTTTATTATGATACTCTAGTTTCACAATCAGCACGCGTGGTGATCTAAAAATTTTTTGAAGACGACAGAGACCGTCTTTATTTTTGACCAGCTAACATAGTTCAAGTTTGTACTAAATAATAGTCTTCCCCGATTTCTGAATTAAGGATTTAGGAGTTTAGTATTTTTCATTATCTTGTCTGTAAACACGTCTAACTACGGAATTTAAGTAGGGTTTGAAAAGTTCTCAATTCAGAAATCGGCCCTATAAGTTTAATTTGAAAGTGTGCAGTTAAGTAATTTAAAACGTTAAGCACCCTAAAATTAGTTTTTTTTTTCCTATTAATCACTATCGAAATTTTTAATGCACCTAAGACTGCCTTTCCACCCGATATGTGTGACGAAGTACAGTTCGAAAAGGTGGCATGTGTTTGTTTAGCGTTTTGTTTCCTTGATCGGTACAGACGCCAGCAGATCAAGCTACAATAATCTGTCCAATTTCTTTATTAGATTTTCAACTTTATTGTTAAGATTCAAGATTCATTTATTGGTGTGATTTTTGATATATTTTACATGAGATCTTAATAATAAACAATCCGTTCCTCAAAAAATCTACCTACACACAGATTAGGTTCAAATTTGATTGGGAAAATTTGACAGTTCCCGATAGCCTGATGTGCTGGCGTCTGTGTCTATTTCATTCCATGCTTACCTATTGTGTATATTTTTATTGGTATTATTTTATAATGTTTTTTGTATGGTGATGGTTGTCCTAAATAAGAATGATTACGCCATTTTGTAATGTTAATTGTTTGTTTTATTTTTTTGTTTTCGTTCTATTATATATTAGCCAATCCGAAGCTAAAAGTGAGATTTAATGTGTAATTTTGTAAATGCGTATTATCTTGTATAACATTGATTTCTATGAAGGTGTACTTCGTTATTATTAGATCTATCGTTTTGAAAACGTTTTATAATTTAGGTTTGAAATAATGAATCTAGAAATTATTTCAAATTGTGATCTCTAAATTCTGAAATTATTATTTTGTTGGTCCTATTTTAATAATAATAGATATGTATAGACATTTGTACCTATTTTTCATAATTAAGATTCCATCACATGTGAATTGGTGCTAATTGCATGAAAGAAATTAAAAAATGCATATAAATATTTTTGTTATGTTTAATTTTACTTATTTCAACTATCCAAGCTCCATTATTTCACAACACTTGATAATTTCCGATTAATGTACCTTGGTGCATTAGTTTCGATCGCTAATGGAATCACACGTGGACGATACTAGTGAAATTCTGTGACGGTTAGTTTTTAACTAGAACGAGCTTGTGTAAATACAGACCCTAGTGAATCAGTAACTGGCGTGTAATTCAACCCAGAAAATCCCCAAGATCAACGCGCGATCATGTTGCGCAAACGCCGACTTGTCGTTTGGCAGGAATGCATTTGACAGGTAGCTAACGTATTCTAATTCTAACACTAAGTAAAGCGCTGAAGGGCTTCGCCTCTATATGGTTAAGATAACTTTAAGAACGTAATATGTATCGTCGTGTTTTCAACCGACTTCCCAAAAAGGAGGAGGTTCTCAATTCGGATGTATTCTTTTTTTTGTTTGTTACCTCATAACTCCGACAATTAAGAACCAATTTGAAAAAATCTTGTTTTACCTGAAAGGATATACTTGCAGATATCAAAGGCTACTTGGGGTCTATCATTTCAAACCTTAAAAACCATATATGGGGCTACTTACTTGGGTTGTATGTGCTACGGGGCACCTGTCTGGGCCGATAGGGCCACCATAGGGGCGGTACGACGTAAATTACTTCAAAACCAGCGTTTGGCCTTGATATTCTTATGCAAGGCGTATAGGACGGTTAGTACTGAAGCCTTACCGGTGCTGGCGGGTGTTCTCCCAGTCGATCTTGAGGTGCAGCGGCGTGCTGCAATGTACTTCTACGCTAGAAAGATCACGGACCCAGAGTTTTTACCGCAACGCGACCGTGCTAAGATCTCTAGATTACTAAGTTTTTTCACCAGTTTTTTCCATCCGTTCGTGAGCGGCTGGAGAAGACATGGCTGGAGGTGGATCACTGTGTTGCCCAATTTCTCACAGGTCATGGCAACTTTAAGAGTAAATTATTTTCCTTTAGGCTTGTGGCCTCACCTTTATGTCAATGCTCTACAGCTGACCTTGAATACGAACAATCCGCACATCACATCTTGTGGGAATGTATTCTTTGGCAGACTGAACGTAATGTTATGTTAGATAGTATTCAGGTCAAATCTGGAGTAGTTTACTATACGGACCTTGTAGAAACCAGAAAAAATTTCCGTGCGTTCAGGCGATTTTGCCATACCTATTACTGGAATCAAAAGTAGCTCACAATTTAGGACCCATTAGTTCAAATGTTATTATATAATCCGTGGTGTTTGGCAACAACCCAGTTGTATATGTCCCTTGGTGCCTATTGGCCTAGCTCTAATCTGTCTCCTGCTTGATATGGAGGGAAGTGGAAATTATATTTATTTTTCCTACTCCTCCGCTGTCCTCTTCTGATTAATTTCGTTGCGGGATCCAAGACAGTTGAATCGTTTCTCCGGGACTCGTCGGGTTTCATTAACTCGGCGTTTTTCTGGTGGTCGCCACTGTTGATTCTGGCTTTCAGGAGTTGCAGTGGTTGGGAATGTGTGGCGGGCTTGTCCCAAAAAAAAAAAACTTGCAGATTGGTCCCATTTCGAATTTCAAAATCGTTTACGAACTTTGGAGTAATCGAAATAGCTGGAATTCGTCTACTTGGATGGTGGTTTTATGTCATCCAAATAATCGAAATTGCGTATTTTGCTTTTCTGCGATTTTGCAGTGGTGTGGTTAGGTGTGGGGTACCACTAAAAAGTGAAAAATAAAAACTTTTTATAAAACAACACAACCGAATTAAAAAAAAAACACTACGAAGTAAAAAATAACTTTAATTTCGGAAGTCGGTGTTAAAATACGAAGAAACTAACAAAAACGTTATTTTTTACTTTGTAATGTTTTCTTTTGGAAGTCTGTTGTATTTTTTTGCAAAAAGTTTTTTATTTTTCAGATAGACCAGTAGTTTGCAAGCAGCCATCACCAGACGTCGTGCGCGACTGCAGATGTGAAGTTCAGAGCATGTAGGGTCGGCTGGAACACACGGTGAATCGCTCCCATTTTATTTTGATTCATTCATTCATGATCATTTCTCTTGCCTGACTAAACAGAGACAAGCCTGCTGCGGCGGCCGCGTCGTGTACCTTGCGCGCCTCTCATGTGGAACTGCGGACAAAGGTAGCAGCAGAACACCGTAAGGGGTTTATATAGTCAGAATAACTATAAATATAAATAAGAAAAACCGGATTCACATGCTTGCTAAACTTCCAAAAACCGTCAGCCGCAATCTAGCGCTCACGTAAGCGTGTGGATGGCGATGTTTGGAACCCTACCAAAATCTTTATGGAGGTTTTAAATTTGCGACAAGTGCCAAGTGTGTGGATATTGCATAATTATCTGACAGATCCTACCGTGCGTCCTAGAGCGGAGGACATCCGGATTTCTACAATGCCCTACAGATGATGATGGAAAACACTTTGTTGACTACGACTGAGTTATATCAGTCTAAGAGGTTGCAAAGCGAGCTCGGAAACTTAGGACATCCGACATAGCCAGGTTCCTTTAAACCAGTTAGACAGAAATAGGGGTTCCGCCGAACGAGGCTCCGTCGGCTTATCGTACTTACGACCAGAACTGACATTTAACCTTAGCTGAGCGTCGCGTCGTCTAGCTGTATCTACTGGTGAACCTGAACGTTGCGTTCAGGCCAGTCGACGTTTAGTCGTGGTTGTATGGTGTTGTTCTATGAAAGCGCTAGCCGTGCAAGGACACTTCAGCGGGAACATAGATTCTATAAAATATATACAGTTTAATATAGAAATATTAGTAGTATTCCTGGCCATAATGATAATAGTAGAAGCGCCATATTGCCCGCAGAAAGTTTAAACTGATGAAGTTTGTTTTCATATTGTTAAGGTCGACTTCCGTCTATATCCGCCTAGAATTCGATGACGTTGCCCATTCATAATTTTACATAAAAAACTTTTTCCTGGAATCATTCATAAACTCTGCCAAAGACCACGCTCCTTCAAATCATTACTGACAAGAGCATAACATAACACGAATTGAATATGTTTTTTAAATATTCACTAGAGCATTGGAAAAATCCGTACGTGTCCAATTGTGTGCGTTAGGAAATGTTCCCGGTGTACGTGCCACTGCTGGTCATGTCTGCGGTGTCAGCCGCTTCGGTGGTGTACCTGTATTGCAAGAACAGGGGTAACAGTCGACAAGGCTACATGGATGTGGAGGAGAAGCCCTCGGATGGTGAATGAACTGCTTTAGTGATTATGTTCTATGTTTTATTTAGTTATAATTAATTATACGCGTTTATTTTCTTATTTTGGCGCTTTGATTGCTGTTCAAAAAAAATTGGTTCGTTATGGTCTGTACGTTATTGTTGTCGTCGTATTTTATTCATAAGGGGCTTCTGCAGGCGGCTGCGTCCGCGTAGATTAGTTATCGTTAGTCTATAGGGAACTTACTCCTGAAAAATGAGAGAGCCTATGTGCTATTCCAGACGTTATTCATTTATGTATCCATCACTGTGCAGCTGTGCCAAATTTCATTCAGACCCGTTCAGCCGTTCCGGCATGATTGAGTAACAACACCTTGTCCATCTAGGTAAAAAAGCAACATTTGGTGGAAGCCTTCATAGAAGAGAGCCAAAATAGTATACAGTCCAAATCATATTCAGATGAACTGCTAACATCTGCAACGTTTGTGTGTATGATTAGGATGACGTTATCTGTGTACAGATTTATGCTTCCCATGCTCCTGACTTATTGGTCTCAGCCGCACCGCCAGTCCACACACCGCAGTGGTGGCCGGGAGTAGCACGGACAAATAAATAAAATACATACTTTTGTAACATTATTTATTAAAATATATTCTACTAAAATTCATAACATAGTATGTACATTTTCAACAGTACACCTCAATAGGACAATAAGGCACCTATTTCTTAACTTACATAACATAAAATCTACGACTTTTTAAACCCATAAAATAATTCATGACAATAATTCATACGCAAGATTAACTTTCACCACATAACGGTACACCAATCGAATAACAGGGAAATATAACATACCTACTTTGAGCATTTATTAACGAATGGTTCATCTACGATAAACTGTGTCCACACAATATAATATGTAGACACATTACAAAAATCACTTCTCTAACTTGTATAGATATAATTCTATTTAAATATAATCGAGATAAAAGGCCTATAAATCATATCTTCACTCCTACCTATGCTTTCAATAACGATTACTAGTGATTTCTTATAATACCATCACCTACTTGTTACGGTCGTGGTAACTTACATATTCCAAATACTAGAGCGGAATACATGTGCTTAAAAATTTTGACTTGACACCAAATAAATTAAGATACGATCTAGTAATAGTAAATAGTACAAAAATCCAACAAGTGTAGGCATGTAAATAATTTCATTAACTTTGCTACAAAGTTACACAGCCGAACGGATGTACATCACTTGTAGAATCCAACACCTACTCTTAAAGTAATAAAATGTTTATATAAAAATTGGCAAACGCTCTTCCTACCCCTACGTACAAAAACAATTATATAAAATACAGGCACAAAACGTTACGTCTAAACATTTGGATATAATATTTCATATAAACTGTTTGATCTTTCATTAAAGTTACATAATGTTCTCATTTTATATACATAACGAATATAATATCTATGGCTACATTCTCTCTTATACATATAAATCATTGCATTTCCCACGATTTCCTTATATTTAAAGCTGCAATTTTAACTCTGCCCAATATAGCGATATGCTTTATTCTTTTGATACAAATTCGTATTTACAAATTAGTAAGTTCAGGCACTTTTCTTAACCTAATTTACAAAAAAAGTAAGATAATTATTACGAAATAACCAACAATTTTAGTTCCTGGCTATATATATAAAAAATCTATAAATATTACTGACATATTCACCAGGTTTGATACATAATTATAGTAAAATAGTCATGCATAACGGTACATTCATTTTATCTCAAGATATTTTATTCCGTTACTGGATTACTACTGGATATAACATTGTTATACTTTTGTAAAATGCATATGCATAACGCGAAGAACTCTCGACTCTTATTCGCCATTTTCCGGGAATAACCTACGGATGTTTTCATTCTCACAAAAGCATATTGTGTGCGTGACAGCGTAGTTTTAGATTTTATAACAAGGTAATGTCGGCAGTCTTCAGCATGGTCGAATCGTGTTCGGGGCTCCTGGTCAAAGAATAATGATCATTATCGACATGTAATAGCTTAGCCCAGAATTAAGAACTAATGACCACCGAAACCGAACCACCACGATTTACATTAAGCTAGGTTTAGATCACTGTGTCGGAGCGAATCTGCTTAGGCTTATCTACGTCTTATGGCAACGAGATTTGTAGTCAATCAATAGCGCCAAGACGCTACGACGCGACACAACACAGTAATGTGGCCGAGCTTATAGCACGTTAGTTATGATTGTAATCTAAGTTAGTATTAATGATTAGCCCCTTAAACTTGTAAAGAGAGCACAATTTGCTATGACTTTGTTCGTCTTTGGTTCTCGTAGTTAATGTAAATTTTTGGATAAAATTACACTTTGTTTAAAATTGCGCAATTCGACATTAAAAATAATCGATGTAACTACGGAATCTCACATATGATTGCAAAGTATTGCTCTGTTTGTAGTACCTTGTAGAAATGATTGTAGCTAACAAATAACGCTGCTTTTAAGGGAACTATATCAAAATAATAATTTGAATATAGCTAGAGTTCATGGCATTTAGGAGACTAATCTATTTATATAGTGAGATCTATTATAAGCAATGCGAAACTTGAATTTCATGGCCAAGATATTTCCAGAGAAGGCAAGGTATCCATCATACTGAGACTTTTTGACTTACATTACATTTTAAGAACTACATTGGAAACACGTAACCTTATTCCCGTTTATTTCAGTATGATTTGCATAGAACATTAAAAACACTTATTTCGATCCTTTATTTTTCAGAAATAATTTATTGATATCGAGCGTAGCTCAGAAACCTATAGTTGTTTCTGGGCGTCTCGTACAAATCATTATAAAGAAGAAAGCAAACGATTGTATAAAATCGGAGAGAACAGACACTCAACACCTGGATGAAGAGGTGTGACTAAAATTAGTCATCTTCTCAAAAAAATCAGTTACCGACAAAAATCGTCTGCTTTCTTGCCAAAACTTTCATGCTACCTCCAGACTCGCGGTAAGAAGGCTCGCGGTAGTAGCTCTTCGCCCGCGATTTCGTTCGCGCGTGTTTAGTATTGCAATTTTCGTACGGATCTTAATTTTTTCGTAAATAAATTATAGCCAATGTTACTTCCTGATAGTAAATTTAAAGAAAGAATTATAAAATTAGTGGTTGTGCACCTCATAAAAAGCACAGGAAAAGCACGTTCATATTTCTCGGGGTTTCACGAGTCTGGAGGCCGCCTAATAGAACAGCATTTACAAGATACAAGGCACTAAGTAATCGCTGGTGTAGAAGAGTTAGCTCACATATTGGGCTCCTGCTTGAAGGGCATGGGCTCCAGGAAGCTGGGCTCGGGCAGCGCCAGCGCGGGCGCTCCCGGCGGCGGCGGCGAGGCGGCCGACAGCGGGGAGGCGTCGGCGCGCGCGGCTGCTGCCGGCTCCTCTATTGCCGCTTCTGTAGACGCCCCTGCGCGAGACATTACTTGAAGTTGCGAATGTACAGGCTCATGGGGTGACTGGGAGGTTTTTAACCGAGTTAAAAAAGGAGGAGTGGAGGTGCTCAATTCATCGGATTCTTTTTTTAAATATTATAAGGGGGTGTTTCAGTGTCCGTAGAGGCAGTTTTTGTACTGTGAAGACATGTTTTAAATTGATCTTACTATGCTATCTTCCTATATATCTTTATCTACCTCATCAGATAAAAAAAAAATCAAAAAGGTTCCATTAATTGTTTTAAGTTTTTTGCATTATGAAGTCTGTTAAAAAACTTCTGATCCGGACACTGAAACAGTCCTTTATAGATTTAAACCTCAAAAATTAGGTCATGACCACGTTTTGCAATGGGGATATTGAGTATTGGCGTTCAATATCGAGTTTCCATCTTTGATAGCTGCTACGTATAAGCACCTTTGGTAACCGCTATAATTTATTCGATACTCGATATTGAAGGAACTTATGATTAACTATCAGTGAACGCCATTTATTTGGGACACTGCTGATAAGCAGTGCCATAAATAAATGGCTGCTACTGTGCCTGTGTGTACGGTGCGGCAGCAGACGCACCGTACTAGGTAACACAGCCACGCGACAGGGTGACCGACCTCCGAGCAGCATCTCCTGCAGCAGACTGTCCACGTGCGCCACTCCGAACAGCTTGGCGAACTGGATCTGCTCGATCATCTGCCACGTGATGCTCTGCAGCGGCGGCAGGCACAGCAGCAGCTCCCCGAAGCGCCCGCGGCCGTCGTACTGGCGGTCGCTGATGTAGTCCTCCAGATTGATCTGGATTTGGTAGCGGAGTTGCTTGATTTTTTGCGGCTGAGAGAGGCCTTTCGCGTCTGGAAGGAATGGGATTTTTCTATTAATGTTTGTTATATCAGCCAGGTCAGGTCAGTGCGCCGTGGGACCTGGAAGCGAGAGTCCTCGCGTGGTGCTGCACTGCAGCGGTGGCGTGCGGAGGCGCGGACAAGGTCCCGGGGCAGCGACAGCTCATACTGCGCCCGTCTGAGCTCCCGGAGGTCTTGGCGGTGGATGTGCCCTCTTCCGGCCCCCTAAACGAGTCCAGCGACAGCGACACTTCCGCCGCCCCCATCATGTGAGACCCGAGGTGGTGGGGCGTGTTGTTCCACACGCCCTTTCAAACGTCGCGGAGGGAGTTAAACACCTCAGTGCCGTAGCTTGATCAGACGGAGCTGCGTTGAAGATTGCTTTATACATAGCAAGCACTCATTATTGGTGCTGTCTGCACTCAACGGCTAGAATATATCTTTGGATCTAGAAAATTGGAAGTTTAAAAGAGGATACTTCTCTGATGTTTACAAGGAATAAAGAAGATTTTTTAGGAATTCAACCCAAAGGGACTGAAAGATGGTGGCGAAGATAATATGGATCACGCCACGCGGGCTAAACTGCAGGCAGAAACTATATACTTGCAAAAACAACCCGTGCGAGCCCACTCGAGAATGCGTTTATATGTCCGTCGGTGTTTGTACAACTTTGCAATTTATGTAACCAACTAGAAAGTGTCAATTACGACATTGAATTTTTAATGTCGTCATATTTTAAGTTTAGGTGCAGTGTACTCACTAGGGTCGAAGAACACGATCGCCTTGAGGCAGGCGAACTCTGTGTCGTCGATGTCGATCTCCCGCAGCGGCTTCACGATCTCGTCCATCACGCGCATGCCGATCATGCTGATGTCTATGTCCATGCGTCCGTCTGCGGGTTGGGTAACAATAATAATATAGTTTATTTAAAAAAGGCACATATTAAGTAGGTGCTTGACAAATTAGATAGTGGCCTGATTCTTTACTAAAATCGTTTTAAATCATTCTTGTATGATTTACAATCAACACGTATTCCACTGAGAGGGTATTGGATGGGATAAGTATTGGGCACTAATTTCAAAATCCCTGCTCTGGTTAATTTATATACTGCTCTAAAATGTCCAACTTAGCAAAAGATTTTTGTAAGCCCTTGTAATTCATTTTTCCCGACTATAGCACAACTAAGAAGAAGGGTTTTGATTTTTTTAAATCTATACAAAAATAAGGTAGGTAGGTCAGATAAACGTGCAATACGGGATATTGCTCGAATTTTGAACAATTTTTCATTACAAGAGAATGTAAAGGACCACGATAGAAGTCGAGTTCAGGACAGCTTTATGTCATTATTTCTGATTTTGATGTTATGAAAGTCAATAAATGTATGTGTTATTGCACGGGTATCTGACATCTACCATAGTACATACCTATGTTGTGCTTGGTGATGATACAGTTGTTGCCGAGCAGCAGGATGTCGTTGAGGTGCAGCGAGCGGCGCGCGCAACCCAGCAGCAAATGTTCTCCTGCGTGGGCTCGCAGTAAGGCCACCTGAGAACGTTACAAAATAACTTGTCATGAAATTTTCTAACTTATGGCACATGACCGATTAATGTGATGACGCTTGAGAGAGTATAGTAGGAACTGCAGGTGGCAGCAAAGAAGTGCAATTTTACCTGTAAGTTTCGAAATGGCATCGCTAGATGGCAGTCTATTCCTTGCACGTTCCCCTAAACGCAGTGTGAAGTAGCTATATAGGTGGTAGCACAGAAGTGTCAATGTCATGTATTTCCATAGTCGACTCCACTCACGTCCCCTATACGTTCAGCAGTGGAAGTCTCCACCGTCGCGTCACTTCTACTGTGATGACGGTGGGGACAGGCAAGTCAGTCGTTCTTAGTTTTATTTTCGTTTTACCCATGACGAATCTCTTAGTCGCAGCATGCGCGTATGCTGAGTGAGGATAGAATTGCTCTTATGGCATGAGACTACGGCCGCGGGCACGAAGTCAGCTGGCAAAGAGTAGCGGCGCAGGCCCGGTATCGCAGCTAGCGGGCAGATCGTGCGGCGTTTAAGCAGCGTAGTGTTTTATTGAGAAAATAGTGTCTTGTTTGCGAACGCGCACTGCAGACACGCTGCTGCCCGCGTTGTTGCCGTCGTGGCCAGTTCCATATAAATCTATGGATTTGAACGCGCCCTTGCCCGCGTCACCGCCACCGCCGCCCTAAGCCCGCCGACTTTGTGTCCGCGGCCTCTAGGTGATCCACACATATTAAAGCTGTGATCCGTCACAACGTGGTCTAACACGGTTCGGACATGTGTGAATGAGTTCATATACATTGTACGCATCAATATGTTTTGTGCTCCAGGCGGCACACGGCCAGTTCATGGCCCGGATGTTAATTGACAAAATTTGGATGTCCTTCACACCTCTAGCCTCCATATCAGGATAGTGTTGCTATTGTTATTGTTCTCACCTGGTCGTCTAGATGCAGCTCGGTGAAGGCGGGGATGTACTTGGCCCACTCCACTAGTATGAGCAGCTGCTGCTTGATGGAGTCGCACACATCGTTAATCTTCGCCAGCTTGCGGTTATTGATCTCTGCGTCTGTTACGTTGTTCGTCTGTCAAAGAAAAACATTAAATTATACTTTTTTTGGATGAGAAATAATGAAATGCCTTCTCCAGCTCTGGGCGGAATGGAAGGCATAGTCAGGCTCCTACTGAGTAAAACCGACCCGTGTTTTTTAATGGCTTTTGCGTTCCAGTGCTGCGGTAACTCTTACGAGCAATGGGGTTCTCTGAAATCTCGAGCACCAGGTAGCAGCACTGAGAAGTTAGGTCCCAAACACCTCTCAAATCGCTTGTTTACTGACATTTGTCAAGTTGACGTTTACAAATGTCAGAAAACAAGCGATATGAGGTGTTTGAAATTTCACTTAAATTTATAATTTGAGCCAATCGCCACGAAATTAAGTATCGACTTTAGCGATGTGTGTTTTAAGTTGATTTTTAAGTGACCATTTGACTATTTTAAAGACTCTTACAAAAGTATGGGTTGCCAATGGAAATTGAACTTTATCTTGTAGGATATAGAGTTTGTTCTTCCATTTGATTATAATATAGAATCCATTATAGGCACTGAAAAGGCACATGTATTAGTAGGCAATCAGAAATATTCACTGTGTATGATGTGTCTCATGATTGGGTTATCATATTAGTCCTCATATCCGCAAACGTATGACCACGTATGTACGCAACACAGGTTTTAATTATGTAGCCTACAGGATACTCATTACCAGAACAATTTTAAACCTAAAAAAGCTAACTGCCTTGGATGATGTGTATTTATTTACCCGGTCTATAGAGGCGATATTTTAATGTCAGATTTACAAAACTTCTTCGAGTCTTTGTTGTTTAATGTTGTTCTAATCAATATTGTCTTTTCAGTTGCCCTTCGTATCGCTGTTTTACTGTTGCACACTATCCCATTGCTGGACAAAGGCTTCTCCCAACTCCTTCCAGAGGCTCTTAACAAAGTGCCATCCTAGTAGGTAGTGAAAGCAATAGTCGAATGCCAAAATATAAGGGATTGATCACGTCACAGTTCAATAGCTTTTGTGAATACCGTACTTAATGTTTTTAACAATTGCCTTGGCCACGGTTATACCGCTGACCGAATGGCGCCTGGCTAAAGCCTCTCCAAGTTTCATAATTATCAAAGAAAATTAATTTTACTAACCTCATCAATAACCTTTCTGCTGAGCAGCTCGGCGTTGAGTAGCGACACAACCGACAGTCCATTGGCCTGTGTGGGTTCCTCATACGATGGTCTTCTGCAGTTGATGCGGTCTCTCTCGTTTTGTACCGCTGCAAACATACATCAATACTTATCACACTAGAAAAAAATCAAGTCAGAAAAACCAAAGGTCTGTTTCAACAAATAATATATATCACCGGAAACTGGCAGACTCCGTAAGATTATAATAAATCTTGATTAGATTATAATTTCTCGATATATTATGAACTAGCTGACCCGCGCAACTTCGTTTGCGTCACATTTTCCATTAATGCTCCGCTCCTATTTGTCTTAGCGTGATGAAATATAGCCTATAACCTTCCTCAATAAATGGGCTATCTAACACTGAAAGAATTTTTCAAATCGGACCCGTAGTTCCTGAGATTACCCCCTACATACAAACTTACAAACAAATTTTACCTCTTTATAATATTAGTATAGATAAATCGTTTTGTAATAAATCCCATCCAAATTCAATAGTTTCCAATATATTCGTGGCTAATTTAGAAAAAAAAAGTTTACAATTTCACGCGATATTTTACAATCTTACAGAGTTTGCCATTTTCCGGTGACATAAAAATATTGTTACTACGCTTACGCTTGATCATTGCGTGTTTATGAAACAAATTTCGATGAAGAATAGGCACACCGTTTTTTCCCTGTTTTGGCAGTTTTCAGGCCTGTTCAATGAATCTAGGCTTTGATTTGGGACTTTTACCTAAAAACATACTTTGTTTGTTAGACTCAAAAACTAAACTAGGCGTGACTTGTACACTAAAGTCCACTTAAATCCTATAATTACAATTATAGGATTTAATAATTATAAAATACATACGCTCTTCGAAGTTGACTATTGTTTTATTTCAGTTTCCATTTATTTTGGGCTTGAGGGGAATTACATTTTACCCATACATAGTACAACAAAAACAATATAAATTTTCGCAAATTAATTATAATCCCAAAACAGTTTCCTCATTTCAATCACATTCGCACGTAGACAGGAAAAACAATAAAATTAAATCTTCCTGAACGTCATTAATTAATTATTCCTGAACTGAGTTCGGAATCCGCAATAAGTCTGAAATATGCGGTAAACATATGACGACAAGTGAATAATACGAATGAATAGAATTAATTAAACGTATAAATTATAAATATCTACATAGATTAGTTTCCAGTGAATCAGTTTGCGTAGTAACGATGGTATTGTGAATAATAAGTTTATTATGTTATGTTAAGTCTGTCTCTTTTATGCATTTGTCATCCTGATTTTTTTAATAAGACTGCAGCATCTATGTATTAATACGTGAAGAGAATATTTTACATCTGTTTAAGCATTTTACATGTACGGAGTCTACGATTTGGCACAAATGAAGTTTATAACTAAGTGCAATTGACGTTCTGCCTTTTTTTTAATGAAGACTTTTAAAATCTATGAGAGTCGTTTTCAAAATATTTGCATGTAAATGTTTGTCCTCATAAAAATATCTTTGAAAATAAAGAATACTTGAAGAGAATATTGCATACCTCAACTTAAGCATTTTACGTGTGCGGAGTGCGAGATTTAGTGAATTACGAGTATTGAAAGCTAAAGTTTATACCTAAATGCAATTGTCATTCTGCTTTTTTAATCTATACTGCCATACTAATATTATAAATGCGAAAGTAACTCTGTCTGGCTGTGTGTTACGCAATCACGCCTAAACTACTGAACCGATTTAAATTAAATTTGGTACAGAGATAGTCTGAGCTTGAGAAAGGACATAGGCTACTTTTTAACCCGGGAGTATTTTCCATAGAAATCACGCGGGCGAAGCCGCTGGCAGAAGCTAGTGAAGTATAAATACGTGATGAGAATACCTTGTCTATTTAAGCATTGCGCACACGGTACAGTGAGATTTGGCATACCTACGTCAAGTTTACACGGAGTACGGAAACCTGAAGATTATTTAATTTTGTAAACGTGTTCAAAATTTTTATTAAACTCCGTTCGACCACTACTTAATTGATTCTAATTTCGGATGCTCGTTGTGTCCGAGAAGGTACTTAATACATTATGTATGTTAGGTACATACCTAGTACATTTAATATTAAATGAGGTAATTAAAGTATTATCGTCTGCTGAAGATAATATAGGTTGGTGAACTATCCACTGGTTCCGAGAAGCAATAAGGACAAACAAATATAATTATCTTATTAATATTATGAGGGAACACTCTAACTTAATTTTAAAAGGCTTTAAAAAATTTGGTTTTACCGAATTGAACATTTATATTTTCTTTTTAACCAAAAAATACAATGCGATATTATTGAATTTGTATAGGTTTTTAAATAAGTAAGTACTTAAATGTACTTTTTTTTGTATGCTGTATCTATAAATAATACGAAATTTGGCAGAGAGGTAGTTTATAGTTAGTAGACATTTATAGTAACTAGATAAAGGGTAGAAATAGGGGTACAAGTTTGTATGAAAACTCTTATTCCTTGGGCAGATGTACTTAAAACTTGCCACAAACACTGGCCTAAGTGAATAATATAGAATGGCACAAAAAATACGCACCCCTTTTGCTTCACAGGTTTTTATTTAATGGATGGAAAATCATCAATTTACCTACTCCTCCCGCTTTGAGCGAAGCAGAAGGGAGTGTCAGACTCTTACTAACTAAACCTCATAGGCGTTCCTCCTAATGCCCTTTGCGTTCCAGGGCCGCGGTGACTCTTTCGAACAAATTCCACAACTGCTTCAGAGGTAGTAATAGTATCACACAGAAAAGCATGCATTGTTGGTAACATCGGTAGGTACCTATCGGCGTAATGTTGTATTTCTCACCTTCTTTCTTCATTCCCGCCTTGAAACACTTCCTTAGCCTACAGTATCGACACTGGTTTCTTTTGTCTTTGTCCACCACACAATTTCTGCTGAACCTGGAACAAGGTAATAGAAATAGGTTATTTTTCTTATGATAAATGTACAGTAGAAATATTCTGCAGATGTTTAAAGTTATCTCATTGTTTTTGATGAAAATGTTACATCCATAACTACGAATGTAGAATGACGTCACACAAGTCCTAAATCGCGACATTAAAGTTCTCCACAAGAGTTAAATATATACCTACAACAGCAAAACAACGAGCATCGGGCAGTTGCCCATCAGACACAACTGGTTTTTTTTGCGAGATTGCGGGAGTTTTCACCCTGTTCCATATACCTACCTCTATTAAAGTATTGTTGAGTTTAGAAGCTGAAGAAAAATCATATAGCTGGAGAATAAACGAATACTAGTAGTTGTGGAGCTACTTCACACCTCTTTAATAATGTGTGATCGATTAATATAGTGGCAAATTGGAAAAGCTTTTAAAATACCCAAGGCAACTGAGAATAATCTCGTATCAGTCGAGGTATGATAATATTCTAGATCAGAGAGACAGTTTCATGAATATACCAAGATACCTTGAACTGGTTTGTTTTCGTAAATATATAATTTATTATTAAAATTAATAGCAGAAAGGCATGTAAACAAAAAACACCAAGGTTATACATATTATTTGCATATTATTATTTAGTTAGGTACGTCACTAGACCCATAGAAAGGCTAGTAATATTTTTTTCCTGCCAATTTATATTGAGATGTTGTTATTTTAGCCTGCTCATGGCCCTATTAATAGATATTACATAACATCGATAAAGGATGAGCTTCTGAAGTAGGCACGTAGGGTTATCTATACTTTTGCGAATAATTATAAAATACTAGCTTCGCTCCCGCCCGTCAACTGCAACTTTCTTATTTTTTTCGTTCATAAGAACCTTTTGCTGACAGTATTAAAAACAACAAATAAAGAATTAGCGAATCGACCCAAAATGAATATGATAAAAAAAGAATATGCGTGACGATGACTAAGGGAAATAGGGATTCATTTTTATACATATACCTAAGATTAGCGTATTTTTTGTTTTCATTTTATTTATTTAACTATAATAGAAATTCAGTTTTTGAAACGAGGAACAATCATCCTACTGACAGCTGTCCTAATCACAGTTCAATAAAGAATTTTTGATAAATTTAATTCATTCTCAGACCCCTATTTTATGCCTAGTAGTATTTATAATTCCCAGAATTTAATAATTAATATAATTTACCCTATTAAATTCATACACTATATTTCATCTTACGAATTGAATTCTCGGATTTAGATTATTTATGAGCAGGTAATAAACATCCACCCATATCGGTAATTAATGACGTAAAGAGACTGACACAAAAACACGACCATATATAGGAAACGTGTTTCTCAGTCATGGTAAACCGCATTCGACTTGAAACAATTTAATTGACGTAATACTCTACAATTTGTGCGTTATGAAAAACATCATAAGGTATTGACGTCCGAAGGACTATTCACACTTGAATTATTTGTATAACGAAAAAGCAAAAACCGCGAATTAATATTCAATCGCTGTGTACGGCTGGCAAAAAAAAAAATAACGCTAATTTAAATGGCTTTTCAGAATTTCATGTTATTACAAGAGTCATGAGCTATCCATAGCCCATCATAGTCATACATTATATCGTGTTTAATTGTTAATATGCGCAATAGCTGAATAGAAATGAGGTTGTTTTGGTTTTCTAGTATAGCATTTGGCCTGCAGTGGAACACAACAGCAGGCTCATAAATACCCAACCCAACTACCCAATTTGATTTTGTTTTTGATTGAGTCGAAAATTCCTTCTTTAAACTCTTTCTATAATTCTGAGAGTGTGAAGAATTATGTCAGCTAAGTTTAAAGGAATCAAAACTTGCTTAACTTTTCGCACTGCAACAAAACGAGCGAATTATACCTGACAAGTGTGAGTAGTCCCTATTTGGCGTGCTCCCAGATTCGGCTAAGATTGTGGGGTTCCCACCGATGCAGATGGAGCGAATACCGCAGGCTTGCCAACTCCTATCATTCACCAGTTTCACAAGTGCAGTCGTGAATCCACAAGTGACAAAACATAATGGAATCATATTATTATTTTGTTAGACAATGTTTAGCAGTATTCAGCTGTCAGTTCGCGATTCAGAAAATTTGTTAATCACGCTCATCTGATTATTGTGTAAAAAATACAAAATATTTAAATATATGATTAGATCCCGTGAGTCAATTTGTAGTTTGTGTAGTTTTGATGTTTCGGCGAAATTTGGTGGGGCATATTTTTTATTTTAATTTTCCTTATTTGGGTAAAATTTATTTATTTCAATGTGGTTTTCATCAGGTTGTTCTCATTTTATTATGATTATTATTGTTTGTTTATATGTTAATTGGTTGTTTGTAATTTAATCCCGAGATTTAATTAGATCAGTATTAAATTCAGTCATTAATAAAATGTTACTTTTGTATACAGGGTAGTTTTTTAATCACCGTATTTTACCTACACCGAAAATAATGTTTATTTATCCAGTCTAAAGCAACTTTACTTTAAATTCTTTTAAAACAACGGTGGTACATATCTAGTCAGATATTATCAATATTTTGCTTTTTATAAGCGTGTGATACTATCATACAAATAAGTACCTACTTTACTACCAGAGTGTGAAACAGTAGACAGAGATACACGACGCCTGTTCTTATGAGCTGTGACAAATCAAGATGGATTACAGCTTCAACAAGCGCCTTTGCCGACTTAACCAATTGACCATCGTAATCTATATTAATTCCGATGTTTTCCTTTACGTGTACGTGTACTAAACAAACTATTTGTGACAGAATCCGTGACCATGAAAACCGTGAAAACCATGACCTTGCTCAATGGTACTAATCAAAACATACGGTTTAGAGTTGGTTATGATCCTTGACATGAAATAGTTACGTATTTCCGTCTCCTCTATTATAGTAAATATTATAGTGGGCACCACTATGATAAGTGAAACCTTTGTTACAGGCGTCATATTTCTTATAGAAATAGCAAATAAACAATAAATTCGCGTCACATGCTATTATAATCCAAGATCAGCTAGAAAAATTGTATAGTCCATTTTGCATTGAATTCATCAAAACAAGTGTGATTCTTTTTTAAACTAAACATAGGTAACAAATGTATGGGAATAACAAGCGTAACACGTGTCACCATAAGCGGCGTAGTTTATTACTTTTTGTACGCTATTTCTTTATCTATATTTCTATATTTAATATTATAAAGAGGTAGTTTGTGAGTTTGTAGGGGATAATTTCTGGATCTACTGAACCGATTTTGAAAACTCTTTTACCAATAGAAAGCCACGTTATTTGTGAGTGTCATATTAACACGAAAACTATCGGCCAAGAAAGCGGGCAGGGGTCAGCTAGATGCTTATATTTAGGTTTAAAGAAATTTATTCCCAAGAGAACTAAAATAACAGTTCACTTAAAATGAGATACATAGTCCTTACATCTAAATCTTTACATAAGTACTCGTAGTATAAAACAAAGTCGCTTTTTCTGTCTGTACGCTTATATACGCTAAGGTAAACGCGGGTGAAGTCGTCATGCCCCAATAGTCGACAATTAATCTAAAAACTTGTATATTTTTTTCTACTGAACTTAAAATGGGTCGGTTTATATGGCAACATATTGCACAATTGAAATGACAATACTGAGTTTTAACAGTCATGGTGTCGGAGATATGTTAGTCGAAACTTGTGTGCCCAAGAAAAATCGTTTTTTCGTGAAGTTCAGCTGTCAAACTTGAAACTCAGCACGTGGTTTTGTGTTTTGATTTACATAACTCCAGTGGGGTCTGCGGTAAGTTTCTTTGTTTAATAAGTTAGTTAAGTTTATTTGCTAACGATATAATATGCAATTTGGAATACTTTTAACATAGAAGATATTTTTTTTTAATGAGACATCTATTGGTACTTTAAAACTCCCGATTGACCCAAAACCCGTCATTTTTAGAATTATTATGACGACTACTGGGACATGCTCAAAAGTTGCACCTATACTCGTCATAATGAAGATATTTTGTGTTTTACAGTACAAAATGCGAATAAATAGCTAATATCGGGACTTTTACAAAATTGTTAACTCTCTAGTACAAACATATTTAAGGTTTAGACTACATTTGTTGATAAAACTGCGTTTCTTTTAAGCTTTTTCTTAGGGGTGTATTTTACTGTGCTGGTTCTATGTAGATGCACGTACACACAGTCATGGTGATGATTTAATTATTTTGCTTCTTAATGGTTAAAACCCCCTGTTTCCTATATGCACTTTCTACGTGCGTTTTTTGTTAGGTAGGTACCTATATATTGGCCGCATGGCCGCTATAGGCCTCCGCCATTCGATTAAGGACACGCGATACATAACTACCGCTTTGGGTACAAGTAGATCTTCCACTTGCCTTTGCTTCTATTATGCTTGGATTACAATTCGTCGCAAGCAAAAATTGACTGCTCTTACACTATGCTTTTTATTCGAAATAACTGCATGTCGTCACGCGTATTGTACCGCGTATCTCTTAAGTGCCTTAATAGCGCCTGTATAATATTAAAATCGGTTTTATAACTAAGATGACATAGGTTCCATCGCTGCCACTTCTTTGCTTGTCGTATTCGATATTGATGGGTAAAGAGTAATCTTAAGTAAGATTTTTTTATTTAAGATTGTATGTTACCTAGTGATTGCATGATCGTAATTTTATTTACAGATCATGACTGAAAGAAACTACAGCAAGAGGACCTTTTAAAAGCCATAGAAGCTGTAGATCAAGGGGCCACAACATCAAATGCAGCAAGAAAATTTAAAGTGCCGAGGACCACATTAAATGACAAGATTAAAGGGCGTAGTTTAGTCGGCTGCTGAGTTCATAAGTTTTGATGACAATCTTACCATATTTATGAATGTTATTAATTATTTCTCAGAAATTTATATAAATGAATGTGGATATCATTTTTTGTTAAAACTGATTATTTTATTAGGTAGGTCTAACTGATTTTACAATTAAAGTATTTTAGACACATAATAAATTTACTCGTGCCACATATTGCAGCATTGTAGATGCAGCTTAAAGTTATGGCGACATTCCACCTTTTCGAATTTTACCTCTGAGCAGATTTTTTTATTTTTCTGAGAGCTAATTTGAATTTAGACCAATGAAAAATCATTTGAAAATTTGATAGCTATGCTGCCGTCTTAAGAAAAAAAGACGTAACTAAACAAAACGAAGTAACCAATTTCCGACTTTAAGATCATATGAATTAAGGTCGGAAATCGGTAATTTTGTTTTGTGTAGCTACGGCTTTTTTTGTTATGACGGCAGTATGGCATATCAGTGGCTGTTGAATCTTTCAAGAACTTAGTTTTCCGATTTTTTTATTTCCTGAAATTATAACTAAATTTACATATCAATGTTTGTTGATCTACTGGATACCTTGTGCTATCGAATAATCATAAATATGGTTTCATAAATTATTATAAAAGTGTTCATATATCTACAGAGTACCATCGGTACTCTGTAGATATATGAATCGATCAGACGACGGTATCGGTCCCAGGATAGACTAGAGCCGCTTGGTCCCGTATTCGTCGTGCTCCTAAATAAATATAATTATAGGAAGATAGATTAATTATTCTACTGCAGTTTTATATTTAGCTTAAGTTCTTTTTTTTCCATTAAACATATTGTCTAGGAGTTACAAAGCCAACGTAGCGCCGCATTCTCAAGGCAATTTGATGAGTAGCTCCTAGGCCATTTTTGGTTGTAACCACAATTTCAGGCTTTTTTTACGTTACCTATTAAATTTAAAGAACCGTGCCTAGGTTCCATTTTTATAAAAAAAATCCTGTCCATTTTATATTAATTAAGATTCACCAGCACCACTGTTTTTTTTTAAGCCCTTTTGTTGTTGTCTTTTTGTACCTTTTATATATCCATTTTTTTTTTAATTTTAATAAAAATACGTGTTACGTTGGCAAAGTCCGGAGATTCATTTCGCTACAATATGCACATGACTGCATGATTAAGAAATATAACATAATATATTTTATGGACTGATTTTGTGATTCCAAGTTTTTAGGAATATAAATTAAAATGCAACTATCTCTTTTATTGAATACCTGCTCTTCTAACAGATTACAACCTGCTATTCTAAATAAGGATTTGGTTTTCTATCTATCTACCTATTTTTCAAAGGCACAAGCATATTTAATAAATTCAAGCACAAAAAATGTACTTATCTTGAACTTTATGTTCAAGAGCAGAGAGTTTATATTAGCATTAAAAGTTGACGAGTACTGGGAATATTTGACGAGTATCCGTACAAATCAGACGACTATTGGTACAAATCGCCCTTTTTTTACTTTTGCCTTAATAAGTACTTATACCCATCAAAATGATTAAAAAAACTTAGTTACTTAGAATAACGAATAAATTCTCTAACACGTCATGCAAAAATTGTCATTGTCGATTAAATATTTAACACACAGTAGTGCTTCAAAGTCAGTGATTTCCGAAATCCGACGAGTATTGGTACGTTTACCTTATAGTTATTCAAGAGGAAGGTTTTTGTGAGATTCATCCAGAAAATCCTACGGGTACGGGAAAAATGAGATTTCGCTTACGAAGCCACGGGCAAAAGCTAGATATTTGCCTATAGGGTGTTGGCAACGTTATAGCCGTTTTAGGATACCTACATACATACAGGTTTCTTAAGTTTTTCTTTAAATATGTTTTCTTATTTGTAATGCCATGGAGACGTTAGTGGTCACAATTTTCTTGCGCTACGTAATTTTGGATGTATGGCATCAACCAAGCCTAGATTTTAACCTTAGAAAAAGAAAAGGTTCAACGAAAACACACAAAACAAAGCACACGCAAAGGTATATCTTGATAGTACCTACACCTAAAGGATAAACCTAACCTACTCAAATTATATTTTTGAAATCCTTTAATCGCTCATTCTTCGGTACCCTTAGTTTCGTAGTTTATCTTCACTTACGGTTAGCTACCTCTTACATTTCTACAGGAAATGCAATTCTACGAGGGGAATTCTTCCATAAACATTATAAAGCTGAAGAGTTTGTTTGTTTTTTGGTTAACGCGCTAATCTCAGGGACTACAGGCTCGAGTTTTTAAGTGTTGGATAGCCCATTTATCATGCTGCGACCGCTAGGAGCGGAGCATTAATGAAAAAAATGATGCAGAAGAAGTTGCGCGGTTATATGAGGCGTTAATTTACCTGCATGTGTATAAATGGTTTTTCCTGACGCTTCGTCTGAAGAAGCCCTTGCAGCCGTCGCAGGAGGAAGCACCGTAGTGCTTGCCGGTGGCGCGGTCACCGCAGATGGCGCAGTGCTGCGACAGAGCCGCTGAGGACGCCGCGCTCGCCTCGCTGCTACTCGTCTCCAGCTGCATGTCGCTGTCTGAAACAACGGCAGAAATGAACTTTAGTATTTTTTTTCTTCTTTTCGTGTCAATTGACTCATATTTTGACCGATCAGTGAGCACACTTTACAGATCTATGATTGGCCTCGTTCAAATCTTGGGCGGTGCATGTGGTTGTGCCCGACGGGCAATTAAGAAGATGTTGTATGACTTGTCAAATGGCTCCGCACTGGCACTGCGTTTGGGATGGGCGAAGAATACCCCATGTGGCCAGATTATTTTTACTTCGGCCCACCAGGGTCCGCAGTCGATTAAGAGATTTCCAGGTTGGCCACTGAAATTCCAGCTGAGGTGGTAGACGTTCCTGCCGGAGTCGCGGGACTGTTCGAAAGAGATACCGTGGCTCCGGAACACAAAGGACATTGAAGGAACATGAATGGGTTTTAGTCAGTAAAAGTCTGAAACTCCCTCCCGCTACACCCAGAGCGGGAGGAGTCATTGGATGATTTCCCATCCCTAAAAAAAAAAGGGGGTAGATGTTCTGCCGGGGGATCGAAGTGTGGAGGGGCGGGTGTTTGTGCCACAGTGCAAATATTTCGTATTGGTATTTTTATTATGCAGTTAGACAGACACACTAGCAGCTTGTGTATCAAATACCTTGGACATATCAAGCTGGTATGTCCAATCGGTCCTTGATACAGCTTTTGTGACGGGTAAACATTTCTCGCTGCGGAATTTTACATTCTACAGGCTAGTTAAAATATATTCGTAGGTACATATATTATATCGAGAGCTTTAGGTACACCATGCGTACGTTACACCGAGTTGTATGGTGTTGATCATGTGATAATCATACATATTACAGCGTTCTGTGATATAAACGTACTTAATTATGTACAGAAGCCAGCACATCAAGCTATCCGAAACTGTAAAATTTTCCCAATCAACCTAGAACCTAATTCTTTTAGCAATAAGGTTGAAAATGCATTAAAGAAATTTGACAGATTGTTGTAGCTTGATTTGATGGCGTCTGTACGTAGGTAAATGATTACCAGTGGAATGTTACAGCCAACAGGTATGTTAAAATATATTCATGCACATATCGGTAGGTTTACAGACACTATGCGTAGGTACGCCTCGCTTGAAAAGCAAGATTTACCTGGTGCATGATGATGATAGAAAATTAAATTTCCTGTGATTGATGTAGCTAATTATGTACATGATTAGACCAGTGGAACTTTATAGCCCAAAGGCTAGTTAAGTATAAAATAATATTATTTTCGTTGGTATATCCTTGCATATTCCTTGCTATACTCAGTTGTATTATGATGGTACAAAAATAAATCTGTGATAGGTATGACTGCTGGTCCCGCTGTCGGATGCGTTTCAACCTGATGTGCGAGGATGCGTAGCGAGGGATGGGACCAATAGAATCGCTTGCGCTGAACGAGGCTTGGTAAGTGAAGCGATCATATAAATTGGTTCTTAAAAACCTCGCTCTCGCACACAGAGATGTGCGACGTGCGATCCACCCTCTGGTGGAAACTTACAACGCGCTTAGAGCCATTTGATTGGTTTAAAACGTGGAACCTGACAGTCGGCACTAACCATACCATCCATTTTTTCAGTTATTAAGCTATACTTACCTAAAAAAAACATTTACCCAGGGTAAAAACCAGAACACCAGGGTATGACTATAAACGACGACATCATAGGAAAAAGACGATCAGACGTCAGACAATGTGGCTATTTGACATTCATAATTAAGTACCTACCTACGTTATTCAGTTGCACGTGTGTAAGTATTGGTAAGTTATTAAAGTAGACTGTGGAATAATGTCGTGAATTTAATGTCTAATTGTTATAGAATACCTACGTCATTATAATAAACTATTCAGTAACTAGGCAGGCTGTCTACTAATCTAAAACTTCAGGTACATATTATCGGTTTGGGTTGCCATTGCCAAATAAGTTTCATCCTGAATGTAGAATAAATCAAATTTTATTCAAGTAAAACAAAAATCCAGTAGTACTCCAATGTTAACCTGTCAACGTCCGTATAGGGACAATATTTTTATTTATGACCACTATCTCATCTGATGTTAAGCGATGATGCGTTCTAAGATGGAGCACGCTTGCTATGCTGACGAGCTAGTGTTGCCAGGCATCCGGATAAACCCGGACACATTCGGGCTTTTTGGTTGCGTGTCCGGCCAAATTAGACTATGTCTGGCCTTTCCGACTTTTGTTAGGCCTTTTGGTGTTCGTGTCCGCTTTGCCCGCAACACCTTGTATCGCTAGCACAAGCGAGCAAACTAGCACTTTCCATTGAAATTAACATTGTAATGAATATTGAATGATAAATAATAAAGAAAAAAAAGAAATAATCAAACAACAATAAAATGATTCACTCAATTTTATTGTTGTTTGATTAGAATATTTTTTTATGGTGAACGAAAAAAAAAACATGTTTTAAGTACTTAAAACTTATGTTAAACTAAGACTAAAAAAATTAAGAGACTCCGGTTTTTCCCAAATGTCCGGCTAAATTGGTTGGTCTGTCCGGCTTTTCGGTTTTAAGACCTGGCAACCCTACTGACGACACGCTAGCTGGCTGTCTTTAAGCGGCTTCGGCCCAATCTAGGTCCAAACGCCTCCTGCCGGAGGCTTTACGCGGGGGTAGTCCGTCCATGGCCCTTTATGGGGCGCCAGTGTGGGCGCCTAATTTGAGGAAGCGACCTGCACGTTCTCTCAACGCATCCCAGAGGGTCATGGCCATTCGGCTGGCCCGGGGATACCGCACGGTTTCTGGCGAGGCGTCGAGCCTTCTTGCCGAATTGCCACCATGGGATCTGGAGGCGAGAGCTCTCGCGCTCATTTATGAATTGCATGATTTTATGGTTTGTGATGTTACTGTTTATTTTGTGTTTCTCATTTGTTAATAAATAAATCAATAAAAAAAGATAGTGACCTAGAACGATGGAAATACCTAGGAGTTTCAAATGTTTATTGAGAGTAAGAAGTTTATCTTTATTTAACCCTAGCTGATAGCTCGGAGTTATATTAGCCAATCAGAATTCGACATATAAGACACCTATTTATGACTCGCTGACCTACGCAACTTCGTCTGAGTCACATTTCCATGAATGCTCGGCTCCTTTTAGTCTTAGCGTGATGATATGTAGCCTATATCCCTCCTCGATAAATGGGCTATTTTCAAATCGGACCAGTAGTTCCTGAGATTACCCTCTACACTTACAAACAAATGTTACCTCTTTATAATATTAGTATACTTAGATAAACAACAACCTGAAGTTGTTTGTAGGTACTATATAGTTCTAGCTAGAAAGTAAAAGTCGCCCCCTTTGCACCCGCAGGTTGGTTGCAATCGTTTAAAAAGTGGTCGCGTGGTAAATTGGAATCGCGATGACAAATACAGACTGCCAAGGGTTGTGGATATCTAGGTTATGATATTGTCCGAAAATCTCTATAGATATACAACGTTCTAAGGTCGACTGGTAGTAAATGCCTAAGCCTTAGGCCTTTTTACAAAGGCTTCAAAACTGTAAAATAGTTGTACAGTGTTTTTAATTCATAAACTGTTGATAAATAAAAGTATTGGTTCTGAAGGATAGAGTAGAGATCTATACAGGGGCGGATCCAGTATTGTCGAATGCATTAGTTATTTTTAAACACGTAGGTTACCTAGTACCTTAGTTAGGCCTATACTGTCATTTTATTGTATACCATTGTAAAGAAAAGCTAATAATAAATTACGCAGTGCTCTATTAAGAAATCCAAATTCGATTGTTGTGATTACATCACATGCCTACATCTACATGATAGCGCACAAAACTGTAATTAAATACATCATTCTTTATAAAGTGTCAACTGTTATCAGCTTAGATTACAATAAGCAGCTGAAAACATGATAAAAAGGTAAAAATCGTCCGAATGTATTCAGTCATCAGTATTTTTAAACGCTGATAAATTACAAATTTCTTTACCTAGTTGTATGCTAATGGTCGACACATCAATATGAATTATGAAATGGCTAATGTGCAAATCAAAACGTGATCAGTGGAGTGGAGTGTGGTGTCAACAAACCTTCGCTGTACGTCATGGCAGGCCGCGCCTCCTGCGGCGGACTGCGCACCACGGGCGCGTAGTACGGCACGCTGGCGTGCTTGTCCCACGCCGGCTGCGCACCCATCATGTAGTCCACCGCGTTGTACATCGGACACAACTCCTGTGACGTCATCTCGTAACCGAGCACGGGCATCTTCCAGCCGCCTACCACTCGACAGCACCCACGTCCAACTGTTATCCACTAAACGAAGTAACGCAACAGACGAATGACGATAGCCCCGATAATGCTCCACATAAACACGATTAATCAACAGGTGCTTTGACCAGACCAAATAACACAAACCCTTATCACGGAAAACTTTACGAAACGTAGATCATAAATTCATAACATAACAAATATTAAGTTAATCACAGCAAATATTGATCCGATAATGAGTTTGGTGACAGTTACTGCACCGCTTCCGGCTAATGTTTTCGTCTTTATCACACAGTTATTGTGTACCAGTTCTCGATAGCGTTGTTTATAGAGAATCACGCCGGTCTCGGGTGACTAGCTGATTGACACGACGCGACCTTCCGCGCTCGCGGTGTAACTGCGACTGGCGGCCACACCGCCATCACACCTAACATCCGCTTCGCCAATCTGCTGACGGCGCCTATGAATGACCCGCACGATGTGTCCAAGTCAGCAAATGGTAGCGATTCGCGGCGCGCACCCGACACCGTCGCTGACTCACCCGTTATCGGAAATGCAGCGGATGTGGAATCGAATGCGGCGCCCGAGGAGTCACTCGGTAGCAGCTGACGAACTGAGTCTTTTGCCATAACTGTCATGTAGCAGTTAGTAAACAAACTGCCGAGTGACTAATTAGTTGTCACACGCACTGGCTTTGTTCGCATGCTCCTTTGTTGCCATGTGTGCATCTATTGTGTGGGCTGCTGTGTATCAGGATTCTGATAATGTTCGTGGAGATGATTTATCTCATTGCCGATAAGGAGTAATGACCGACACGACACATATTATCATCGAATTCTCTCATTGTCAGTTATGTCATGGATATATCTTTATTTTTCCCTTTATGCTGTTGTATTGTGGTGAAACAGCTTAAACAGCAAAACAAATTAAAATAAACACTCGACAGCAATCATTAGCTAATTAGTCTAAATGATATTGTAAGTTCTTATGATCCTTGACAGACAAAGCTAATAGCCGTCTGAATGCTACCAACGTTTACTGCAGTGATTTCGTATTAAAACGTAATAAATAAGATGTAAACAGTGGCGGCATTCTGGAGCTATCGGCAGACGGGGCAAGTCGGGGTCGCGATATCTCGGCCGAGCGATACTCCTGCCATAATAACCCTTTCTATCGTAAAACACGAGTTTTTAGTTAAACGTTCGTTAAAACTATTTTAAAATGACAAAATGTTAAAAATGTTGTTGTATGTTAGAAAAGTAAGCATGCAAGGGCACCATTGAATATTTTTTTTTTACCTTAACTAGCCAAGAAGAGATGCTTTCTTTTAATTTTAAGTATTTACAAACGGACAAGCAGAACACTTTTCATTTTCATAACCGGGCAGAAAATATTCGATAGATTCGAGAATTATAAAATGTACGTGTTTTTGTTAGTAAAAAAACTCGTTTAAAACTGTTGACATATAATTTAAATCCAACCATATCGTCAAGTAAAAAAATAATAAACAAATATAGGTGACAATTTATTTATGAGCCAAGGTTGCAGTTCCTTATTTTCCAAAATGATCGTGCCCATTATAATTAAACAGTTATATACGGAAATCTGAGAGGTTAAGTACTTAGTCATATAATAATTTAGTATATATAAATTAATTAATTATCTGTTTTCAAGGCAAACAACCGCAGACGCAGTACAAATAATTCATTTTTACCAGATCATGGAGAATATTAGTCATCGCGTGAATACGTAAATAAGTATTCTAGTCTCCAACTTAAGTAATTTGGATGTCTTTATGAGCTGTCAGTGTATTTATGAAGATTTGTAAGTGTTATATAATTCGTTTACTTAATATTTTACACGTTGAAATGTTATGTAACTTGAATAAGCCACAGACTCTAGGATTCACAGATATTCAAGACACGCTAATTTGTGTTGAAAAGTACATTCGCACAATATTTCATTACTATTCTGATCTAACATTCATGAACAAACAGCGTGATCAGAAGGAATTCGCCAAATATTTTAATTTCACATTTTTCAATCATCGATCACATCAACCTGTATATATTTTTTTTACTTTATTCTGCGTAAATGTTACAAGCTTCAATTCACACAAGATTAAATCTTCGTTAAAGTGATAAACAAAAAGTTAATAGATAATAAAAAAAAGTTGCCATCCCACATATACATAGACTTGTCTTAAGAAGAAAAAAAATATGAGGAAAATCCGGTTCGAACTGAGTATTTCTAACTAAGGCTAAGAAAATTATATGATTACTCGTGTTATTATTCAAATCTTTAGGTCTAGCTTGGCGCTTAAGGTATCATTAGCTTATGTTATACTCAACATTTATACTAATATCATAAAGCTGAAGAGTTTGTTTGTTTGTTTGGTTGGTTTAAAGTGCTAATCTCAGGAACTACTGGTTCGAATTGAGTGGTTCTTTTAGTGTTGAATAGCCCATTTATCGAGGAAGGTTCTAGACTATATAACATCACGCTACGGCCAAAAGGAGCGGAGCATTAATGAAAAATGGGACGGAGACGAAGTGACGTAATAGTTATCAACCAGAACAATATAATGTGAGTAGTACTAAAATAGAAAGTTTAAAAATATACCAGCAATGTTAAAAAAATTAAGCTTACACATTTATGAAGGTAAACTACACTAGAGAAACATGATTTAAGTCGTTGAAAAATCTTTAAAATTTATTTTATCGGCGTCATATTTTTCATTTTTTTTTTAATGATAATTTTTAAACAACCCTGTATAACACCGAAACTAAAATGTTGCATTGCAGTGAAGAGTTTACATTTATGTTCATGAATAATTTTAAATTATTCAGTAGTTTTTGTATGAACATTAAGAATAAGTACCTACACTTTAAAATAAAATCACAGTTTCTTATTTAAATACGCTGTAAATGTGCGAATAATAATAATAATTTTCCGTTTTCTAACTTACGTCACTTTAAGTACACTTTGTGACCCATACCTTGACATCAAGTTGTAAAACACATAAGCGAGTACTTGAGCGAGCTAACAATAATATGAACAATCACTTACGTAAATCAGCATTTTGCTAACATATTACTGGCTCATTTATTACATAGCGAGACCGCTCCGTGCCTCAGAAAGCACATTCGAACGTTGGCTTCGGCTGATATTTGTAAAGTTTCTATGGGCAGTCAAAAGCCAGAAATTTCTGGTAACCAGTCATGCTGAGGAGTATTGAGTTACCGTTACTGGGATGTGGAGGCCCAAACGCTTCATTTCCAAATACTTTTATTCAGTTGCGTGTAGTTGGATTCGAAGCTGACTCCAACATAGGTGGGACATGGCTAGGCACTCTTGGACACACATAGATTTCTACTGAAGATGTAAAAAAAATCTAAGTATTCGGTTTTCAAAGTTTTTTGACCTGCATTCACAGTCTTCTTCTAGTCAGACTGATCTTAGATGGTTTACAAGAGACCTGTAGATATTTCTAACATTATTTGCAATCATTCTCAGACTTTCCTTGAAAACTTAAAACCAGCCCAGTATGGATGGTTTAGGGGCACTTGGGCTTGCATTTCTATAATTATGATACTTTCACCAATTTTTAACTTTTGCGATTTCATTTCAGCGGAACCTTTTCATACTCCCATAGATATGAATCATCGAGTATGTAGCGACTAACGACAACACGCATCGACAAACGTATACAACCATTGAGGAATTGCTCATGAAGTGCCTGGACTGGAAACGTCTAGACACTCGGGTGTTTACAATCTGGCGTTGGTGCAAACACGGTAGGTAATGTGTAAACTAAACGAAGTTAACTAGTAGCTCCGGTATACAGCTTTGGGTTCAACAATGCTTTAAAGTACGTTAAATTGATTGAGGAATCAAAATGTTATAATAAGCTACCTACAATATAAACGTATTGTTTATTCGGAAACTGTCAAAAAAACCTCAATTTCCCTGCATTTTGACAGATTGCGACTGAGATGCGTTTGTGCAGATTGCTTAACACTTAGTAGAATTGGCGATCAGATTCAACTATCCTTTAACTAAGTGTTCACTTTCGTGCATGGTTACTCAGGCGAGATTCAAAGTTAATTTTATACAACAGCTGAGCATAACGATTTAAAAAAGTTTGAAGTATCGATAACTTTTATATGGACTGTAAATCATTCTTGTCATTTAAAATTATACAGGCGTCCTTGAGGTGTTCCGTCTTTAAAGTTAGCTTGACGCATATTATAATCCTGTATTAACAGCCAGTAGGTAAGGATTTTTAATAGGTAAAAAATTAACTTATCATTCTACCTATAAATTATCTGTCTTTACAGACAAAGGTAGTGAACACGATAATAAGTGAGAATTATTAATTCCTTATCTAATTATTGCGCAGTAAAATTCCAGATGTACCTACTGTATTTATCATGTGATAATATCATTTTTATTGTAAAGCCAAATTATAGGTAAATCCGGTGAGACGGTTTGGTCATGTCGTGCGTAATCCGAGATAATTCTGCCCGGTGCACATGGCACTAACTTATTTAATCAAACTTAATCTAATTATATCTTTCACCCAGAGATAAGACAAGACAAATGACCTTCAAAAGTATCTTCAATTTTTGAAAGTCAAAGATTGCTGGGTGATGATTTACCTATACACCAAGAATATTTTGATTTTCTTAGAAATTTAAACTAGCCTCGTTTTAGGTGCAGATATTTTAATTAAAGAGGAGGCTGCAACTTATGAGCTATATAATAATTTTATTATAGATTTAGATACATGGATGGAATATTAAGTGCATTCTATTATTTTGTCATTTATACGTATTATTATTTATTCAAAATATTATGAATTAATGTTGAGCCATGGATCACTATCACCACATTCACTACATATTATAAACAAAGTCCTCTGCCGCGTCTGTCTGTCTGACGACTGAACGACTGCACCGATTTTTATGCTGTTTTCACTAATGGATACAGTGGTTTTCGAGGAAGGTTTTAGTACGTAATTTGTCAAGCGGGCGTAGCCGCGGCATCAGCAAGTGTGTTATAAAATAACCTAACAAAATCCAACTTTTACTATTGACATAATAATAAGATTTTAGACACTTACTACTTTTAACCTTACGGGCAAGGAAGTACTCGAACGAAGGTTAAAATAAGATATCTGACATGTATTTTACTTATCATGAAAAAAAAAAACAATCTTAAAAAAAACCAGAGTTAGCAACATACCATGCCATTTGCAAAAACTTGACTTATTATTAGCTCACACACGAATCACGATGACTTGCGAGTTAGAAAACGACCACTTTTTAGAGATTTACGCAATCACTTCTGGACTTTGGACCTCCATTATGTACAGAAATGTCAGAGTCCAAAGTCCAATTCTCCGTTTGCGCTGATTACGAAGTGGGGAAATCACTGGCGAACTAGATTTAGATAATAGATAGTATGCTGAATGTTTGCTTGTCTGCGAATTTGTAATTATTTACAAATATTGTAAGCAGAAAATTAGGAATGCAGTTGTTTTATTTTATTTTGTTTCTTTTTATTTCATAATATTATTTTTTTAATAACAATAATATAACATGAGGGCTGCCTATATAATGCCTTTTGCTATCTTAGCTATAAAAGTGTTGGTTAACCTTTGACCTGTTCTTATAAAACGATCTCTCATAGTACCTAAAACCAAAGGTCACTCTGCAGATGACAGTCAACTTTTGCAATGAAGAAACAATTGTAGAGAAAATCTATGAGTCTCCTATTAAGGTAATTAACAGCAATAAAGAATATTATTTAAATACTGAGTACTGCAGGCGTACTGGGTTTACTGTTCAAAGTCTAGTTCGACATATGCACGGAACAGAAAAAAAGTGTTGTGCTGTTTTTTCTGTTCCGTGGGCATATGGTACCTACTAACTAAATATTCTATGATACGTGATTTTAAGCATTTTCTAGTAATTAAGGCAATTTTTTATAAAAACGGAAGTCAAACAGGCACAAAAGTCTTAAGGTTTGCCTTAAGGACGGACAAAATGTCCAAAACATATGAGCGAGCGGAACCGCGGCCGCACCACATAGTAGTTACTTAGTAAAAAAAACTCGACACGTAGTGGTCTGCGGGTCCGATCGTACGATGTCCAAAAATAACTTAATTACCTACAGCTCATATAAAAACATAAAAGTTAGGTAACGTACAATAATAACCATCATATCAGGCCCGGACTTCAATATCTTTTGCGAATTATACTTTAATAAGTTCAGCGATATCAAGGGTCCAAAGTCCAAATAAATAATAACAAAATGCAAACGAAAGTGACCTTGACCTCCAGACAGTTTTTGGATTCATTTTAGAATGATGAGTCAATGCTCACCTAATGTGAGTCAGGAGTTCAGGACTTATTAAGGAAAAATATGTTTTATGATTCAGGTCTTAACTAGGTACCTATACACGCATAATTATAAACGTCAACAACCTATACCTTTCAAGTTTCAACCTCAGTTATTTTGTTATAAATAAATAGGTACAAATTGTGTGAGTACAAATCGTTTATCTTGCAAAATTAGAGCAATATGCAACAATAAAAATACTTTGTGGTTTACAACAAAGTGTGCCTACTTGAGTCAGTCATTAGTCAGCCCAAGATAATCCAAGGAAGTTATATTTAAATGCATATCAAGCTAGATACAGGACCAATTATCTTTTTTAGCAATAGCAACACTGTCATGATGACTGAGCAAGAAACCTCTGTAATTATTGACTACTAAGTAATCAGCCGTAATTACTGATGGCACTGGGTTTTTATTGGAAAATTCCCACCTGACTACCAATAGTAACCAAAATAATGTCGATGAAGCGAAGGAAAGTCTAATAGCAAACGCGACAAAACTGGATATTTTTTTTTGTTTATTTAGATACAATGCTTTTTTTTTATTTTATTTTTTTTATTTAAAACGGGGAAACTCTTGGCCCAAATCTCACCTGATGGAAAGTGATGATTAGGCCGAAGATGGAAGCGAGTTTCACCCGGAATCCTCTAACATAGAGGAACTGGCTATCATACCTCTAATTGCCGGAACACAACAATGCTGTTAACATTGTTGTTATGGCGACAGACTTAGACATGATGGTGGTAGCTTGCCAGGCGGACTTAGAAGTCCTACCACCAACCAAACCAAGCAAAAAATTTGCCCCGCTGGGAATCGAACCCGGGACCTCTGGGTCTGAATCGAGTGGTATAACCTACTAGACCACGGAGGCGGTTAGTGTCACCTGTTTAGCACCACCCGGGGACCACGTGTAGGGATTCGCTGAAGGGTATTCTCCTACGGACGCGGGTGACTCGGCCCCCAAAATAGCTAAGCTAGTGCTAGTGCTAGTGCTTGAAATAGGTAAGTAAAAATATTTTTAAAATCTAGAAAGAAGCCTTCATTTTTAGACTCCTACCCCAAGTAGCACAGAAGCGCTGAATAGTAGCTGAATCACTGTTCACAATGAAATTTTCAGCTGAATAAACCTGCTGAATAAGAGCGTTAGAGGCGCCTGCTCAGCTGATATAACTCTGATTTGGGCACAAATTAATCAGCTGTTAGCTGAATTAATGTAGCTGGTTGCACTATATTAGCGTTATTTGAGCATTATTAAAGGTAACAGTCGCCCCAAGAGCTGAATAATGTCTGATTATCAGGGTATGTGTACCCTTTTATACACCACAAGGGCTGAATAATAGAGTTCTTGTTACCTATTTTTCAGCACAAAATACACTCCACGATATTAGTAATTCTTTTATGGAGCTGAGAATTCACAATTGGCAAAATTGTGAATAATTTTCACCCTAATACCAATGCCTAATACTTTTTAGTTTGATATGTTTTGTGTGAACCATTTTGTAAAGTGTTTGTGGGAAATAGGCAAATGTGTTATCGGTAAGTGAAACTTTGTTTTTCCTCCATGTGCATGAAATAGAATGGGAAAGAGAGTTTATTGTCAAATACTATATAATTATAGACGAATATTTTCACGCGCTTTCAAAATATCACTGTTTACTTGAAAATTATAGTATAAAATAGGTTGATGATATTATTATAAAAAATTAAGTGTTTTTATTTTTCCTTTGTATTTTGACAATAAGCTGTTTACGTATAAAATCATAACATTTTCTATTCAAATTCTGTTGTTATTTTCGTTGACTAAACAAAAACAAATTTTTATTATATATTGTCTAAATAGGTTAGAATCTAAAAAATGACAGACAAGCAATGTGTACCGTATTAACCACAATCAAACGGCATGAGCTGTTTAAGTGTCCAGTCGTGGTACATGGATCAGTAACGAGCTGTTACGAGTGCTTTTTGTGTTACACAAGTCAGCTACAGATTCATGTAAAGCTTGATAGTGGGTAACATGTACGCAAATAACTGTAGGTATTCATCAGTGAACCAATAAACTCTGCAGGAATTTTAGAGATCCGCGCTTATTAAGCCTCGTTTTTTTAATTCGTGCACAGACGTATTATTTCAATCCTAAACTAATTCCAGTTGATATGTCTTATTTAGTTTTATGCATGGAGCGTTGGTATGGGACAGTCCATACACAGTAGATAGGTAAAAAATAAATTACGTACCTATTTAATTATCAATTGTTTTTCTTTTCAGATAAATATTATGGCTTTTAAAATAGTACAGACGATCGAGTACGATGTACCTAAACGGAGCATCGTTTCCACGCTGTGGGAATCGAAAGGGATTGTATGTTGGCCACCAAAAAATATCAAATTTGCATCTACTAGAAATTAATTACTTAGTAGAAAACGGTCATTCTAGTCCAGGACCAGAATGGAACTCGTACAAATGTGTTATAAAGATCATAGAAATTTATCACTTCATGATACGGCCAACTAAAATTGGCCGGATTGTTTAAATGATAAAATTTTATGATACTTATGCCTTTACTTTTCTTATGTGGAAAGGATGTAAATAATAAATAAAATTAAAAAATAATCAGTACCTCAAGTATTTTATTTTCTTACATTGTATGTATTAATGGAATAAAATAGTTATGTTCTCCATGAGGAATACAAACTAATTTGCATTTTACTTTTTGGGATCTAAAACAAACATAGTAGTATCGCCAATTCATAAGCATTTCTATATACCAAGACGAGAAGATTTGATAATATATCCAAAAATAGTTCAAGAATAGTTAGATCTATCTGCCCATCTATATTCATTGTCATTACTGCACAATACGTTACCACTATCTTTTAAGATTCGCTGTATACTTGAAGAGTTTTGTCCATTTAAATCTGCACTTGCTTTTACACAAACATTTTCGAATACGGAACCCTCCCGTTCTAAAATTTCATTCACACTTGGATCATTATTCACAAAACGTGTAGCCTGTTCAATGTTCACTGTATCATCTGTATTTCTGTTCAGAATCCTCAAATATTCTGCATTAATTTTTCGGCGTATTCCGCCAGTCCTTCTTTTATATTTCCACATATCACAATATCTTAAACTTTTATTAGCTACTTACTTACGAAGCGCTGAATAAAGAAGTCTTCAAGGTCATTTTTAACGGCACTAGTAGATTAATTGTCAACGATAGTACAAGTATTCAGCTCTCACTGAGATTATGGGTAACCTGTGACCTAATATAGAGCAGTTTGCTGTAACTTAGCATCATATAATGTTCACCCATAGTGATCGTGTAGGCTTTATAAGAGCTATTATACGATTGCGTGTAACAAGCTGATCAACATTACACAAGTTCCACTGTGTGCAGCAAAAGGCATTATATCTTTGTTACTTGAAGCCACAGAATAACTGATTACATTATAGTAGCTCACGTGATCTTTCTTAAAATGCAAGTGGTCTAAGGGTACAGTTTTGGTCTTCAATTCAGAATATAGCTTAGTTAAAGCCCACAAAAATCCTTTAAATTGCTTAGATTCTATAATACTGAACTTGTTACCTATATTAACGCTGCAAGCGTTACAGTGTGGTCTCCGTGACGCATAATAACGTTCTTATTCAGGTGAAAGCTCACTTTTCACCTATTGCAGGTCGAGTGTACTGTAATAACTCTTCATAAGTGCTAAGTTACCGATGTTACTTCTTGTGACATCTTATAATGCAGTTTTGTGCTACTTGGTACGTTTGTGCATTTAGCTGTATTCATCATCTGCCTAGCCTTTTTTCAGACTTTTCCCTATACTTGTAGTATAAGACGAAACCACTTGTAATAATAATAATAATATCCTTGGACTTTCACACAACGCCATATAGTCCCAAGCTAAGCAACCTAAGTTTTTTTTTGTAAATACATACATAATTACATATTATAGATAGAAAAACACCCAGACTCGGGACAAATACTTGTAGGTCGAACAAATATTTGTTCCGTGCGGGAATCGAACCCGCGACATGCTGCGCAGCAGTCAATCGCTCAACCACTGCGCCAACCAATGCCACTGCGCAATTTCATAGTTCTAGGTCAACGGAAAATACCCTATAAATTTTGATTCTCTTGAGAGTGGCGAAAACGGCTTTCGCGGCATAAACGGCCGTATTGTATCTTTTTTACGTTACGTACTTAGAAGTTTGGTTTTTCATAGCTTCACAAGGGTCTATAGACCCGAGTATATGGTTTTATTTCCAACTCGATACCTCCACGCGTTCCCGAGATAAAAAGGTCCTTACAGACGGATGGATAACAAGTGATCCTATAAGGGTTAAGGCATAAGTCATTTATTAATTTGTAACATAGGTACAGTAATAAGTTGTTAAAAAAAATATGTTATGCTATGTTATGCCAGACGGCGTACAAATATTAACACAAATGTCATCATAATTATATTCTTTTTTTTTATTGGCCATTAATTTTCTTTAAATAATAATAAATAAAAACAAAAGCAAAAATGTCAAAAAAAAAGTAAATAATTACAAATGTAACCATCCAACATACCAGGTCAATTAGTCAAACAATCCGAATTTATCGGTCCAAATAATAACGAATGCGAATCGAATACGAGTATGTGCACAAACGCCTGGACGGCTGTTGTAGTGTTGTCTCTCAGTTGACATTAAAAAAACACCCGCCCGGGCTACACAACAAAAGTTTATTTTCTTCAATGATTAAATTAAATAATATACCAATTAAATGATATACATAATGAACTATATTGGAAACTTTACATGTTTATAATCCAGTGAGTCATTATCAGTTGTTTGTCTTGTATTAGTATTACTAAGTTATTAAGATAACTAATTTAAATGATCAGAAAATAATGTGTCAATATTTGAAGTTAATTATAGAAAATCTTAAGATAGCTGCATTCCTCGACATTAGATTTTTAAGTTATTAGCTGTAAGTTGTTTTTTTTTTATTGGGTATATGTTTGTAAACCACTATTGTATTCATCCTGTAAAGATTGTGTGTGTGAGTTGAAAAAAATAAATAGCATATTTTTACGAGATATGAAATCATCATCAGCCAAGGCCTTTTCCCAACTATATTGGGATCGGATTCCAGTCAAATAGGATTCAGGTAAATACCAGCATTTAACGTGGAGCGGCTGCCTACCAGACATCCACAATTCCACAACCCATTCACTGGTCAGCACGGTACGTACTCCTTAGTAAGACTAGTGTCATATTTCCTGACTTCTGACTTTTCGTAACGACTGACAAAGATTATTAAATGACAGCCTCTATCAATGACGTCATTGGCCTCTATTAATTTTACGAGATATGAAATCTTCTAATACATAATAAAAATCTTGTGTCACGGTGTTTGTTATCGACTAAGAATAGGTCGTAGAATATTTTTTACTTTATTTTATATGGCAAAACAACGTTCAGCCGGGTCAGCTAGTAATTATAGAGTATGCATGAATCAATATTTTTGTAGCTTGCAAACTAAAAGACTATGGGACAACGGGTTTCCATGAAAATATTTATAAGATTTTCTATTAAAACGGTTTGTCGTATTTCCATGTGTATATCTAAGTGTTTGGTTGAGCTCAAAAATATAGGGGCATAGTGTCCCTAAGTTTTATGCTCGATTCCCCTTTTATTTATTTTTTTAAGGATGGGAAATCATCAAATGACTTCTCCCGCTCTGGGCGGAGCGAGAGAGAGTGTCAGACTTCTACTGACTAAAACCCATCCATGTTTCTTCATTGCCCTTTAAGTTCCGGAGCTACGGTATCTCTTTCGAATAGTCCCGCAACTCCGGCAGACGTCGTTGAGGCGCGCGTGGAACACGAACGCGCTCGATTCGGTAATGCATTGATTTAAATTTTTCATTGATAGTTTGTATTTCAGGGATTCAAATGTAACCCATATTATTACAATGAGCATGGCACGACAAAAAGGGCCATAAGTGTTTAGAAATGAAGATGATGACACTTAAACGTAATTTCTTATTTAGTGTACCATATTTTTGCTTCGTCAGCAACATAATCTTTTTTTAGGAGTCTTTCCGCTTGGCGCGGAGCCCTTTCGCTTCACCCAGAGCTCTAGGGAGTGTCAGACTCTTACTGACTAAAACTCATCCGTGTTCCTCCAAAAGCCCTTTGCGTTCCAAGCCCGCGGTGACTCTACCCTACCGGGCCTCTCTATTCTGCAGACCTCTTTTTCAGGCACGAGTGGAACAACGCGCTGACTACCGGGCCTGGTTCTTTTGCTGCGACTGGGGCGTGAGGTTTGACTCTCCCTCACGCGTCCCGCCCGCTCCTTCGCTAGCATCACTGCTTTGCAGAAGGAGGTGACTACTTCCCTTGCCCCTTGGACCATAGATTGAATCAGGGCAGGACGCGAGAGGCTGCCGCCGTCGATCGTCTCGACGAGGACACGGCGGTGCTCCACACAAGCAGGGTACGTTCCACCTTGTAACAACACCTAGCCTTTCTAGTCTAACTAGTTTTGATTGATATTTCACACGCTGAGACTGCCATTCAAGTTAAAGCTCTGCGCCCAAATTACTGGGTAATCTAATAAGATACTATAGAGTTAGGCGACCAGCCATTTGCATAACACATTCAAAATGTTATTGCAATAGCTTTCAGTTTGGTTGTTCAATATTCAATGCCTTGTTTCGCAAAATAATCTTCTAATCTAATATATAAAAAGCTCGTGTTACGGTGTTTGTTATCGAACTCTTCCGAAACGACTTGACCATTTTTCATGATTTTTTTGTGTATACTCTGTAGGTCTGAGAATAGGTTGTAGGGTACTTATATTTTTTTTGGCAAAACAACGTTTTCCCGGTCTGCTAGTTGTTTTACATGTTTTGAAAAGGCTGCTTAAAACAAGATTTAAATCAAATTTTGAAAAAACAGGAGGTAGCTAGGCACTTCAATAACCCTTATAGGCCACTCATGCAGCAATAAACAACTAGGTACTTAATTATTTTCCTGAATTATCTGCCCTCTTACAAACAAAAAACACTATCAATAATTATTAAATAATTGATATAGTTGAGCTATAGAATATTTACACAGCTACATTTTGTGATAGCAACAATAAATGGGCTGGCATTCAATTGGGTCTAGTGGTGCAAGCTTACAATTGAAACTAATTGTGTTCTTAGGCCACAGCTAAATGCACAATACTCATACATCACTGCAATTACCTATTTGAGCTTCATTTTAACGTCCAAGTATTCGTTTAGCGACTTTTTTATTATGGCGGTTTATGTTTCAAATAAATATTATAAACAGGTGAAGTTGTTTGTTTGTAAAAGTTAGGATCTGGAAATATTGATCTAAATCCGAAAATTCTAAGGCTGAGATTGGCAACATTTTATTCCAGAAAAATGCATGGGAAAAACCTAGTGGAAGATAGTGTAATTAATTTCATTTGTACCTCTCGAAGAGTTCTTTTGTGTGTCAGTGTAACATTTAATGTAATATTTAATACAATGAAAACTTAGGACAATTTTAAGGAGCTGATTTCCTTCACTTTTTGAGTCACTTCCATACTTACTAAAATTCTTTAATAACCATGAGTAAGTACCTACTATTACTTCCTCAATATACCTACCATTAACATCATAGACCCTAATATATTATTATATAAAATTCTTCCGTTAACGAGTGAGTGGCTGATAGACAACGCAGACGAAACTAATGTTGGTAGGAAGCTGAAATTTGTGCTTGGGGAGTTTAGAGGAGCACTAAGAGAGAAGTTTCCTGAAATTCCTACGGAAACGGGAAAAAACTGTATAATAATATGCGCATACGAAGTCGCGGGCAAAAGCTAGTGCTTTATAAAAAACTTAAACTTACTTACAAAATGGCCAACAGGGGGGGAGGTCCTTGTAGTTTAGGCTGTGTAACCCATACCTACTGGACCTCATCGGTGTCTCAGGGAGTCATGAAATGTTGCACTAGAGTACCATAAATAAAGGCTTTTTACAATCTATACTAATATTATAAAGCTGAAGAGTTGTTTTGTATGTTTTTTTTTTGTTGAATGCGCTAATCTTAGGAACTATTGGTTCGAATTTGAAGAAAGTTATAAGGCTTTATAAAATCACGCTAGAACCAATAAGAGTGGAGCATTCATTAATAAAAAATGAGACGCAGACGAAGTTGCGCGGGTCAGCTAGTTGTCCCTAAAGCTGTTAAGATGTTACATGAAGTCATTAAGTCTGTAATTTTCGCCAATGGGATATCATCACACTGGGGCCCGAGTCTGCTATTACAATAGTGTCAGAATGGTCGATCACTGATTTCAAAATGGTTGATTTTGACAAGTTTGGTAATCTACTAACATAATGGCATCATAATGGCGTCATTATGACATTCCAATGATCAACCACTGACACGCCATTGAAAGAAAGCCATATGAATGGTAATCTCGTACATAATGACAGATTTAGTATTTACGAACTTCTCACTACTTCAGATTGCTTATAACACTAATAAATAATATGTAAAACTAAATATAAATAAAATCTACCTTGAATAAATGCTCAAATTTAGCTCGGTTTTATAATAATGGCAATACGGGCATTCCTACCGCAATTCTATTACGAGACCAGTGACCGGCCTTACGAGACCAGTGACCGGCCACTGACGTGCCAGTGACCGTGCGATTATGAATTTAGCAGATTACGAACTTTTAGCAAAATGACAATGGCATGACAATGGGATCGTGTCGGAATGACAAATTTATAAAAATAGCAGACTCGGGCCCCTGGTGCATGGCTTCTCTTGCTTAATACTCCTATTTGTGACCATGCGTCAGTTATAGTTTTATGTTATGAACAATACTACGTATTTCCAACATGTTCCTTTCTTGGAAAATGGTCTGTACTAAGTTGTTTAATTTTCCATAAGGAAACCTAGTTGATTGTTTTACTGTTGTGTTTTGGCTGGGTCACGGTGAACTATAACTTCTGTACCTGTGAGGGTAAATGTTATTTGTTTATCTGTGTGTTACGTATATGATGATGTGTTTTTGATACAGCCGTTTGTGAACAAAAAATATATTGGCAAAAGAAAATTTATGTCAATATTAGGTTTTTAAAAAATTGTGGTTCAAACAATCATTTACAATATTTCAGCGCACTGCTGAAAAAAGAAGATAAAATTACATTTACAAAAATGGTATTCGTCTACTTTTTATTTTCGAGGTTTTGTTTTCTAAACTTATATTATAAAGATTCAAGATTCAAAAAGAGATTAAGTTTGTGAGTTTGTAGAGGGTAATCTCTGGATCAACTAAACTGATTTTGAAAATTCTTATACCAATAGAAAGCCACGTTATTTGTGAGTATCATAGGCTATATTTCAAAATTGCAATACGAAACCAGTGCGAACGAAGTCGCGGGCGAAGTGCTAGTAAAATAATTAAATAACTCATGAATGTCCTAACTACTTGTAAATAGTTTCAGATACAATTAAATGATGAAATAGGATGCAGGCAACATTCTCTATGAGATTTACATAGTAAAGCCAACCACCTTTATTATACTTCAAAGTTGTATAATTATAAAGAACATGAGTTTTATCACAAAATAATCCAAGGTTATTATATCATTCATTGTTCATAATTGGCAACTAAATTATCTAATACCCAACTGATTGCTGATAGATGATCGGACGATAAACTCAACGGCCTTCACAGAAAAAACAGTGAAATAAATGTACCAAAATTTTAAAAATATATTTTTTTGTATGTAGGCTTTACTTAAACTAAGATAACAAATAGATATTTCTCAGACAAATATTAATAAATAGTAATATTACAGGTTGTAATTCATGTAATTGAATATTACGCTGCTAAGAAAGAAGTTTTGAATATCATATAATTATATCTCTTGAACAAATATTACAAGTTAAATATTATCAAACCTGAAAAAAAGATAAAAAATAATGTCTGCATGGTCTCTTATTTATCACATATCATGGCAGATAAGTAGATTATTTAAAACTTTGTTGAGTAAAATAAATGTTTTAGTTGCATCAGATGTTTACCAATACTGAACATGGAGTAGGATGCAGGCAGTAAGACTGATAAACAACATTATCATACATACCTACATAAAACATATTAATATGTAAATAATTACATGCTACAAAGAGAAATTCCTTTGTCATCCATATTGTTACTGGAGGTGATTAAAATTTGTCGGTACTTATACTTTTTTTTTATCAAGATAATTAGTCCTAGTAAGTAGGGGATTTATTATTTTGCTATATTTTAAATTGTATTATAAACATGTTAAATATAGGTGACATAAGAGTGGCAAGGTATGTTTAAACTACTTTATTGACCTACATAGTTAAGTAACAGATAACCCATTAAACATAAACATGGGGTAACAACATTTAGAGGTCAAACCTGTTCTCGCATATATCCGCGATCAAGTTAGCATACAAATATCGTAAGATTCGTAAGTGTAAAGGCAAACAATTTTATCTAAACAAACGGAAAACACGTCGCGAAGAAATCAAGAGGAACAACGGCGTAGTACTGCACATGGCAGTTATCAATAACATGTTCAAATGCTTTGTATGCCATCATAGAATCGATTAACGCAAGAATTTATACAGAACATGCACCGCATGTGCTCTAGAATTAGTAAGTTATATTGATAGTAATTAATTTGTTTACTACTATCATGCTCTTGAATATCTCGGTAATATGATATTATAAGTTTCCTACCTTCGTCACAGAGTCCCATTGTCGAGTCAATCTTTACGTTTGTATGGAAATCCTTGAAGAAGTTAAATAACTCTCGTATTTTTCACTTTTATTAAATTTCCATTGATGATTAATTCTTAACAATTATGACAGCTGTCAAACTCAATTGACAGAATGGCCTGGGACATATGTGATGACGGAAGAATGAGTGAATGATAACCTTAAAAATTGAATTGAATTGAGTGAATGATAAACAAGGAACGTATAAATAGTGTGCTAAAGCGACATCTGTGTTTATAAACATCGAAATGAAAACTGTGTTTTACATTCTTATCACTAGATCGAGCTAGCTACTCATCAATCGTACGTTGACTTTTATGGAAATAGGTTTAGTATTTTTGTGAAAATAAAATGTTAAATTTGTTTTGATGCCTATTTTGTACAACCCTGCCTATGAAAAATATTAGCACAATAAATAGGGAAGCAGCTGAAAAATAACTTAACTAGCGAAACACAGCAGACGACGTTGTGAGGCGAGGCGACACAATAGTGACGAGAAAACTCTTAGTATCCAATAAATATTATAGAAGGTGCTGTATGGTGCTTCTTGAATCCAAAGTAATTTTTTACAGTTCAGTACCTCGCCCGACATCATCAAACACCGTAATGATTGCAAAACTTTAGGAACCTACCTAATTTAATGTGATATACTATAATGCGCGCAGAAAAGTTCAGTTCAACCTACCTTTTTTTTAAGGATGGGAAATCATCAAATGACTCCTCCAGCTCTGGGTAAAGCAGGAGGGAGTGTCAGCTAGACTCCTACTGACTAACTAACTGCGGAATTTGTTCGAAAGAATCACTGCGTTCCAGGGCCGCGGTGACTCTTTCGAACAAATTCCGCAACCCTTGCAGGCCTATCTGCTTTGCTGACAACTCTTTGAGGCGCGCGTGGAACACAGCACGCCGTCGACCCGATGTAGGTACCTACCTACCTACAAAGGCGACTCTCAAAGTTGAATTAGGTAACTCTCAACAAACCTTCGAGTGATAGAGAATAAGAGACAGATCACAGTAGAGGATAGTATCGCCCGGGTATCAACACTGTGAGGGTGACGCCCGGTAGAACGGTGGAGCATACGGCAGAAGTCTGCCCTGCTTGGGCGTAGCATCGCCGCGTCTTCGTCGAGGCGATCAGCGGCGGCGACCTCTCGCGACCGGTTCAATCCATAATCAGGAGTCCTACAATCCTCTGCTAACGAAGGAGTAGGCCGAACGTGTGAGAGAGAGGGAATGGAATGGAAATGGCGGCTGGGGCGTGTGGCACTCCTATCAAAATCAGAGACTGTACACTCGAAGTTGTAGACGAGTACGTCTACCTGGGACAAATGGTCCAGTTAGATAGGGCCAACTTCGAGAAAGAGGTCAACCGTCGAATTCGAGTCAGCTGGGCTGCGTTCGGGAAGTTACGTGGTATCTTCTCGTCCCACAGGGTCTCAAGACGAAAGTGCGTGTTGCCAGTGATGACTTATGGAACTGAAAAATCGCTCACAATGGGCCTCATCAAAAGGCTTAAGTCACTCAAAGGGCAATAGAGAGGGCAATACTTGAAGTTTCCATGCGTGATCGAATCGCGATCTTCTGTTTCGCCCAGAGCGGGAGAGTCATTTGATGATTTCCCATCATAAAAAAGAGGGCAGTGGTTATCCATAGGTACCTAAGCTAGGATTGAAAAATAATAGAACATGAATGAAATAGTACCATTTGACGGTGCCTGGTGGCGATGGATAGAAATTATATCGAACTAGTGTCCCCCGCGGCTTCGCTCCCGTCAACTACAGTTTTCTTTTTTGCTTTTAAACCTTCCCTGTATTCTGGCGAACTAAACAAAAAAAGAATTACCGAAATCAGCCCAGCCGTTCTCGAGTTTTAGCGAGACTAACGAACACCAATTCATTTTAAATATAAGAAGAAGAAGAAGATAAATTCATATCTAAAGGCAAGAATGTTTCACTAAGAAATCGGCGACTATATGAATTGAAAATAGTTAGTCTATTTCCAATGCTAGTTCTCATTGATGATTATATAACAGAAGGTATTATTAAAATTGAAATAACAGTCAAACACCGTAGCAAAACAAACATTTATAGATATAGAATGTGTGTCAAGTACGGCGGGGTTATAGACGAATTCGTTAGATTAGATTTGTTGCTGGATGGTTATGGCGAACCGCGATTTTTTGGCTCAATAGTAAGGAACGCAATGGTATCTAATTATACTCAATTTGTAGTATGTTAATCGTGTCTAATGTGCTTTTTTTCGTTTGACTTTCAAGTTTCCGGAAAAGCCCCAATTCAGTTTTAGGTTATATTAAGCCTAAACCTAAACCCATCCATGTTCCGAGTGCTCCCTACCCCACTCGGAACATGGATGGGTTTTAGTCAGTAAGAGACCCTGCCGCTCTGCCGAGAGCGGCTGCCCTTGCTACGTGTTTGCATTTTAGGTAGGTAGGTATATTGTCTCAAAATCCAAAATAATCCACACAGCACATTTTAGCGGCACATATGGTGAGACGTGAGAGTGTGATCTGTGAGTTCTGTGACACATGGCACTGCATAGAATTCAGCGTGTGTGTGAGTGTGGACAATATTTACGGTTTCGAACCACATGTCGTTAGCGACACAAATGTGATGAAACATGCATTAAAAGCTGGCCCGCGACTAATTTACGACAGACAGTTCACGGTTCGGCCGACTCATAGGTAATCATAAGACACACACAAATTGATTTGCACCAGTTGTAAATATTCGATTGTTTCTTGAATCTATACTAATATTATAAAGCAGAAGAGTTTGTTTGTTTGTGTGATTGTTTGTTTGGTTGAACGCGCTAATCTCAGGAACTACTGGTCCGATTTGAAAAATTCTTTCAGTGTTAGATAGCCCATTTATTGAGGAAGGCTATAGGCTATATATCATCACGCTAATACCAATAGGAGCGGAGCAGTAATGAAAAATGTTACGCAGACGACGTTGCACGGGTCAGCTAGTATTTATATACATATCGCTTGTTTCCCCTGTGGTTGGACAGCTAACAGGGGTGTTTTGAAAACAGAGGGTACCGAGATCATCATTTCGCTTGTTGGATGGTTAAGGGGTGAACCTATCGCCATTTGACTTTCGAATCAGGAGCATTGCTCCAAAAATGGTCTTACTGATTAAGTACTTTGCCACATTTTCTAATTTACGTAGCTCCTGTCGTGTTTGCCGTGAAGTCCTTAAAAATCCTCCATTTAAATGCTGAAGTATACCATCAGAGACAGTGGTGCTAAAGAGAAGCCTTCTTTGCTACGTGTAGATTGTGTTTTTTTGTCTTGCTCCTTTCACACAATGCAAAAGCATCATTTCAACTTTTACGTAACCTTTCTGAAGTGCACTAAACCCTTTTACCGGTTGGCAAAGCTCCCACGTCAGGGTACTACTAAAATGGAAATTCTTACTCTTACAAAAATACCCAACAGTAACCGGTGCATCATGTGGTAATATTATGCAACAGTCTAATTATAATGAATCATGATTTACTCCGGTACGTCATCCTGAAGTTGGCAGGCTGTGGACATCGACTTGGCAACGCTGCTTCGGTCGTTCAATGACATGGTTCTCTTTGACAGAACCATGTCACAGCAGAGAATGACGCGATCCATTCATACCTTGGAATAAGGTCTGATAGGTAATGATCCTTGGTTATAAGTAATTGTTGTTGAACGTGGGTTCAGTACTTGGTAAGGTGAAAAGAAACTCACACAGTGGTCGATCTGTTCCAGTCTTGGCAGTCGTACCTATGGGTTGTTGCAGTAGAAGCAATTAGTATCTTGTTATGCAGGCAAGAGGACGCTAGATACTGCCTAGGCCTATCAAATTAAATCTCTTGATACAATGACAGTTTTATTTGTCCTGTATGCAGTAGAGATCTATGAAAGATTTTGTTCAGGGTGGTATATCAGCGCAACCCACAACACAACGTATCGCTTTTTTTATCCGTTTCGCTGTTCCAGATTAAATGTTGAGTAAAAGTGACCACGCGTCTCTCTTAGGCGATCAAGGAAGTTTTTAATCAATGCTTCCAGACTTCCTACCTGTAACTTACGCGGGGCAGAAACTTCGACACCTAACAGTGCGGTGGGTCGAAAGTTCCTGGTTGCACGAAGCGAACTATAGAAAAGGCTTTGCTTATAATTTCCCTGATAATGAATATTAAATCCGAAATAAAGTGATTTCGGCATAGGAAGTTACCATATTAGCCGTAGAAATCAAAGCCTTTTGCGGTTAACCTAAAAAGAGTGAAGACGGCGAATCAGGAAACGTAGGATAGGACTCTTCAACTGGGTAGTTGGATCATCATCTGCCTAGCCTTTTCCCAACTATATTGGGGTCGGCTTGCAGTCAAACCGGATTCAGCTGAATACCAGTATTTTACATGGAGCGGTTGCCTACCAGACCTCCACTGGGTAAGACTGGTGTCAGATTTTCTGGCTTCTGACTATTCGTAACGACTGCCAAAGATCTCCAAATGATAGCCGGGACCAACAGCTTAACGTACCTCTTCAGGGTAGTTGGATGGAGTCACCATTTTCGAAGAGAGATTCTTAGCATCCTGCTCGAGTTTGATGTGCGATTGTAGATGACTACTACAGTGGACTGTCGAGGCTGATGATGATGCTGAGATCGTGCACGTAGGTACGCATTGGTTTTCAATGACCTACCTACCTTCATCAATAAGTACTTTTTAGTTGGTCTAGGCGGCATCGTTAGAAGTACCTACCTACCTCATATAAATAGTCATGTTTTATGTGTAGATGGATAAGATTAAACATTCTAATCCGTTAATATCTTTTCATGTGTATCACTACTAAATTCTTTAGTATAATAGTCGTCGAACTTATAAAGAAATACATAAACATTATAAAAACACGTTAATTGTGTTTTAAGGTGTGAAGATAACCCATTTGTTTGCACAAGTAATAAACACAAACTCTGTAATTGCAGGTTTATCAGCTATATTTTTAGGCAACTCAGGTAGATGTTAGATGATAATAATGACACCTGCTAAACATGCAAGGTCATATTTCTACGATCTAGGTATCTGAATAAACTTTTCAGTCTTGAAAAACTTTTTTCAAAAAAAAATATCCGACTTCCAAATAAAAAAAAAAACACTACCTACAAAGTAAAAAGAAACCTAATATAAAAAAAATACCAAAAACACCGACAGAAATTAAAGTATTTTTTTTAGTTTGGAGTGTTTTTTTTATTTGGAAGTTTACTTAATTATTTATCAACCAAAACATGAAAAAAAATTGCTACGCCACTCAGTTTAAGGCTACGCTTGCTACGAGCAAGCTACGAAATTCAATGTCCATGAGATTGTTTTTCTATAATGATGTTTTGGTCTGTGATTGACGAGGTTAAGTCTCATTATATACTGTAATTACCTTCAATTATTGATAATGCTGATCACATCTAGGAATACTTATGATAGGTTGGTAGTCCGATTGGTCATTAATATTGAAAAAATAAGTCGCTACTGTTGCGTCTTGTGGCGCAACTTGGAAGAGGTATTTTTATGTTCAATAGTGGACTACGATATAATATACCCAAGGTATTAGCTGATTAGTTACCTATGGCTCATTTTCACCGTTACACATTTAGACGGTTGTCTACCGAATTCGGCGCGCCGAAGGGTGGCTGGCATACAAAGTAACCTTTGTGTGCTAGCACACAAAGGTTACTTTGTATGCCAGCTGAAGCGTTACTAGTAACGCTTCAGCTTTATTGGTCTGAGGCTTCAGCACTCTAAATTCGGAATGAAATGGCATTCTACCACCATTAACAATTGCTATAAAGTCCCATTATGTCTGATAATGTGTGTGCACTATTGGTTGTCACGTAGTTTTAATTCGATACGTATCACTACATATTATAAAACAAAGTCCTGAAAAAGTGTCTTTGCCTTGGGCTAGATTAAATAATTCGCTGCGCTCGGGACTTGTCTAACTTATCTAACTTTCGAGTCCTTCACTGTGTTCGGAGTTCAAATATGACGCCCGTAGCCTCAACCTCGGTTCAAAATGTATAATCACTTTGTCTAGCGAGTAGCTACTCCAGCCAGGGTTATGGCTCACATAGGTACCCCAGGCCACTAGAGCCACAATGTCCACAATCCTGGCTGGAGTTTTACGTAGTTCTACCTACCTATTCTACCTCTTTGAATAAAACGAGGCACAGCTGATTTACCATACTTAAGGTAATTACCGAGTTTTTCACCGCCATCCACTTACGTACCTACTTGCTCCAAGGTTGAAACCCTGTTCGGACCGTAGATAAACGTTACTTCTAGTCGGGCCTTGACGATTATATAATAATTCGAATTCACACTAATTAGTACCTACCTAAGTGACAACAGAACACAAATATGATTTTTGTAACTTATAATTCTATTAAGGTGTATCTAAGGTGGTTTTATAAGTATTACCTACTTACCTACTACCATTTCTCACCTTATTCTTTTTTTTTTTAAAACGTTGCCCCACTCTAGGAATTTCTCCTGTATCGTGGGTGCGTTCACAAACATGCAACCTCACTTTCACAAACACCCAGACCCGGAACAACTAAGTATCTGCAGGCCATACAAATATTTGTTCCGTGCGGGAATCGAACCCGCGACACACAGCGCAGCAGCCAAGAGCCACTGCGCCAACCGTGTCGTCGCTTTTGTTGATGTATCTACCAAAAAATAAATAATTTATTATTATTAAATTATCTTTGACTCTCGAAAGGTCATTAAAGTTAGGAGACAATAGAAACATAAGGAGGTAATCGATACTACATTTAGATATAAACTTAGGTAGGTACGAGTACCTACGCAAATACCTACTCAAATGACGATGCTGTAAAAAGAACGAGAGCAAATGCTCTCTTTCTTTTTGCAGCATCGTTTCTAATCCCCGTCTTTTTTAACTTTAACTTTAGAACTCTTCTTATGTGAGATGTTTCTTTCTAGGGTAAATTAAAGGGCAAGTAACGACTTCAAGATTACCACTGACGTACACTAGACTGCCGCGGATACTCGACACTGGCTGACCTGCGGAAGTAAGTCAGACGGACATACTTGCTATAACACTAGTTATAATTATGAGCACTAGCGTAGCTAGCACACCACATTATCCGCATCGGTTGCCGCACATTCCGAAAAAAAATACGGGTTGCATTGGGCGTGCTCCATTTAGGACGCTGATTTTTTTCAGGATTGTTCTTACATCACTGTTTGTTAAAGATAACAATTATGGACTATTTGTTCAAGTACCTACTGGTTGATAAGAGCATATTAGCATTTGTGTGCTAAAGCGAGCTCAAAAAATTGTAGGTACACGCCGCCTCGGATAGGTTTGGTTTTCTTTGAATCATCCATTCATAATTCGAAGTAACTTTGTTGATTAAGCGGCTTAGCTCAGTAACTAACAGAAAGAAGAAGCGAACTCAAAAACAAAACATTGTGCCCCGCCTCAAATAGTTTTTGGCATAAGGCTACGGCGCCTTTCAATGCAAAGGCCAGGCAGCCAATGAAACGGCTGATTAAGGCGCGTCCCCGAGCAAAACGCAGCGCTAGCCGTTTTTTGTGCAGTTTTTTGGAGCTATCTACTCTTTATCCAAAAGAAATATCAACTAATAAAAAATACATTGAATTTCTACATAATCTTGGCTTCAAAATGGTAGATTTAATTTTTTATTACTAAGTATAATGTTAAAGTAATATCCTCACAACGAAACCACAGAAATGAGAAAAAATTACTGAAAACATGCATCTTCTCGAAAACTAACGATTATTTTGAATTTGTACTTACACTAATGGATAGGCAATTTAATTATGAACATTTTGGTAGAAGTATTTTTTTCAAACGACCAAAATTAGATTTTATAACGATTTTATTCAACATTCTGAGCGTACCTATTCGCTATTGTATCTCTTGCGCTGTTAGTGAGGGAAAAAATGCTCAAGGTTATTTGCTCAGGGTAGGGCCTTAAGCCAGTTGCGACATACCTATAGATTGAGTGTTTAGTGCCGTAGTCTATTCTTTGCTTTTAACCCCCAACACAAAGAGAGGGGTGTTATAATATAAGTTGAACGTGTCTGTCTGTGTATCTGTCTGTGGTATCGTAGCTCCCAAACGGATGAACTGATTTTCGTTTAGATTTTTGTGTCATAGATAATTTTATCCCGAGTGTTCTTAGCCATGTTTCATGAAAATCTGTTCAGCCGTTTGAAGCTTATCAGTTCTTTTCTAGTTGATGAGGGGATCTGACTTACTTCCTTATGTCCTATCGATTCGAGGTACCGTATTACTTCAATGATATTGAAAGAACGAAAGTAAGTAAGAAAAAGTAAATTTAAAAATTTAAAAATCTCCCGACACAAAAAATAAACTCTAAAAACTAACAAATAATATTATAAACCTATCGTAATTATTATGTAAGTTCAAATATTTTTATTTTCCAAGCGTTGTCGAGTCGGGGGACCGCTAAGTGAGAAAAACAGGTGGTGTAGTCGCAGATTGCAATAATAGTGCGAAAAATTCGCAAAAACGACGAACTTTAGCGGTCCCCCAACGCGAGGACGCTTGGAAAATAAAAATATTTGAACGTACATAATAATATATGTGACGATAATAATTACAATAGGTTTAAAATACAAATAATATTTTTTTTAGTTTTTAGAGTTTAAAATAAAAAACATGAAATGGACATAATATTAAGTGCAGTTTTAAGAGTGACGCGGGCGAAATCGCGGTCATCAGCTAGTCGTAAAATAAATGTTAATAAAATTCAAACAGCTATGGAACCAATTTCACAAACTCATTAGTAATAGGTAGAATCGGCACGTAATTGGCATACAAATCAGAAACCAACAACGTCACTAGCTCACGATTGACGTTGGCGACGATTAGTTTTCAACTAGACACGTAAATAAATAATTCAATAAATAAACCAATGGCTTAATAGCCACGAGACTTAACCAAAACCTAAGGAGGCTCTCGTTAGGCAGCTGGATCAGGGTCTTGATTCAGAAAGCGGTACTTCTGGATACGGCTCGCCTCGCTGATATGAGGTTCCTCTCTGGACTTCTGGAGCCCTGACTGTTACTAAAAGCAGTCTACAACTACGTATGTAGTAGATACTTCAGAATATAACCCTAACGTCTCTAGCAAGACTGTTGCTTTTGTATTGCCCTATCTCAAGAAACGCATAGGTACCATATTTAGTTGAACATTGCAAAGGAGATAATTTTGTCGCAGGAGCGAGAAGGTAGCTAGGTCGACTGTTACAGGGTTATCAAGGAACCAATTATCCAGCATAGCTTTCCTCATATCGCCAGTTGTAAGTCAAAGAGGGCGTTGAGCCAGGATAATTTATGGGACCGATAACGTCTTCTCTTGTTATTTAGCTGTAATAACAATACAACACCTTTTGTGCCGATAATATGAAGATCTTAGAGTCCCTCGATCCTGACTTAGCGTATAGTGGATATATCATTCATTCACAAGTTCGTTTGAACCTCGAATTTTAATCCTGTTTTCGTTTTGACGTCCTGCTAAAATCAATGATTAAATAAAACTGATTATATTCGACGAATTAATTTCTCTGTGGTTGAATACGGGCTCTCATTAAATCACTGCTTTCAATACGGTGTAACCGTGTAAGCAACGTTTCGTGTACCTACGGGCACAGCACCGCGAGAAAACCTTCGACCTAAAAGTTCAAAGACATGAGATATCTGCACTGGATATTTTTTGGTGATCTATCTACACTATCTCACAGAGAGGAAGTCTTTTCTCTAGCAATGGAAAAGTTATAGGCATGAACTCATTCTAAGAGTTCAAACTTGTTCGAAAGATTCCATAACGACAAAAATCCACATTCAAGACTTAGGTAAAACATCACACAGCTTGTGCCTTGTCTCTTATAACTCTCGAAACTCCTATTAAAGAGTCAACAGCGTCCTACTGTCGATATCAACCGTCATTTGTCTGATCACTGATAGCACTGCATCAGCACTGCTTCTGAATTTTTAAACACATTTTTGGCTCAATGTCAAAGAAATAAACGGCTCAAGTGCTCTCTCAAAACAACTCCACATACAAGACTTAAGATGTTAGACACCCTGTGTCTTTAAACTTCTGAAATTCCAGAACGGTCAACAGCGTCCTTATGTCTGATATCAACCGCCATTCGTCTTATTACTGAATGCAACGAATCAATACTGCTTCTGAGTTTTAAACACATCTATTGGCTCAGTGTCAAAGAAATGGACGGCTCAGTTTTTACATTTCGAACGCTCCACCGGCTCCACTGTAACAATAAAGTTTTTTCGACACATTTGCTCATAAAATGCATTTACGAAGCCTGTATACATTGTTCGAAAGTTCAAAATTACGGACCATACAATGGAGCGTGCGGTAAAGTAGGTACTCTCACCTAAGTACCTACTTTACCGCACGCTCCGATTATGGCGCCGTGCGTATTCTTTACGGTATTTTTTTAATGTCCATAAACAATATAATTATAAGAATTCAATCCGTCTGCGTCCGTTCCGGAATCGTTCCGTACGCGTTTTTTACGCGAGGAGACAATTTAAAAAAATGTAATAACTTATTAAATAAATGATTTTGTCAAAAAAATCCGATTGGTACAATATATGTATAATACAATTTACAATACTTATAATATAATTCTACTTAAATGTTTCACGCAGACGCAACCGGAAGCGCGTTCTTATTATAAAAACGCACACTATTCCAAACACACACTCCCCATTTGCAAATTCGCGCCATTTTCAATTAGAAACGTCAAAGATAGTTGCGACTTTTAATTGTAATATTAATTAGAGTATGTGTTCAAGCGAGGAATCAGATATAAATATGGAATCTACTCCACCTGACATCTTGAATCAGTCGCCAATTGCAGAAAATGGTCTCTTGCCGCCAAAATCGCGAGAATACGCTATTTAGTGATTAACAATATCTTTTTATAGATAATGAAAAAGTTTGTTTAGTTATCTATTTATATAATGTGTCGAAAAACGTTGTATGACACACGAGCGGTTATTGGTCTTTACAAACTCGTGACTATGGTAAACCCTCGACTTCGTCTCGGGCTTACATTTGTCTACTCGTTTGTAAAGACCAACTTACCGCTCTTGTATCATAAATAACTATTTTAAACCCCACTAAAACTTTATTGTAAAGTAACTCTTAACACATAAGAGGCTTTAATTTTTTTGTTCCTGTAATGAAATAGAAAGTTTTTGCCTCCTCGAAGATTCAGACTTTAGCGTCTTTTGTGTTTTCGACTTGTGTAATTGTGTAGTTCATAACTGTGCTTTTACAATGCAATTAATTTGGTTTTAGTAATCTGTGATAAATCACACATTATCGTTTTGATTTATATCCGCGTCTGTCAGTAACTCAGTATGCAAACAGAATCACGCGGCGTCAAGCTGATTTCACGGATGTAAATAAAACTCTAGGTCTCAAGATCTCGTATCTTTGTATAATCTTAAGTAAAGCTAAATCAGATAAACACAAGCCTTGACATTGAACTTGACTTAACCGGGCTACAAGGACATAACATTATTATGAATGAACGTCAAAACAAAACAATTCTATAAATCCTATGCAGTGACCTCGGTACTGAAAAAAAAAACTGAATGAATTCGTTGGCAAGTTGGCAACCACCAGCATTACATATTTTTACTATTTACGCGAGTAGGTACTCGCACTCGTATTTTCTAATCAGCGGCTCTTTGTGTAACGCGTTTCGGCAAAGGCACTGCCAGTAGGTACTATGAATGCGATCCATTTGCCTACAGCGCTAATTACACTCGTATCCAGGGCTCTAAGGGGAATAAGAGTTAGGATTACGCTTTCATACTGTCCGGTAGTTAAAGTAGACCGGGCCGCTCCAGTCAACCTAATTCGGGTCTTTAACTCTTATTACATCACCCTAAATCGGAACTTAGGGCCTTGAATGCGTGTAGTGTAATAAGCGCTTTAGTCTTCCGAATTATGAAAAGTACAGTAGGTACTGTGTCAAAAAAAAAACTGTAAATGTGTTTTTATCTGTCAAGTCAGTGCTTGAGAATCTAGGTGAGCTGATGCCGGTGATGGTGATACCATGTTATTTCAGCAATAGGCGACTGCGTGCGTCCCTCCCAGCATGATAAATAGACGCCACATCCACATCAGATGTTTCAACGATGATTTCTTGGTTGTAAAGACGTTCTGCCTTAGTGAATCGCACTACTGGTCGCGAGTTTAATGCCATCAATAGAAAGAAGGGGCACATCCAGACTTCGGGCAGCTACTAACAAATTCTACAAAACCTATAAAGATAGTGCTTCAACTATTTTACGGCTAGAAACCACAGCATCGTAATGATTTATCACTCACACCTCGTAAAGATGCAGTGCGGTTGTAACATTGAAAATAAATAATAAACATTGAAATGACCTCGACTATAACTGGTTTTTTCATGGGTATTGAGTATCTTAGCAATTATCGTTAATTTCATGATTTTATTCTACGTTATTTAGTTTCCTCAATTGAACACTACTGCACTAACGCCCCGTATATTTGTACCTACTTACTTGGTGAATGCTTAAGTATGACTACTATTCTTCCACGTGCAAGTCAATTTCGGAGAGTTATGGCATAACCTAGTAAGGAGAAGGACCTTCACCATAAGATTCAGACTTCGACTAGTCAGCAAAGAATCCAGTTTGGCAGTTTTTGGACAAACAACCAGCTTTTCAAGACAAGCCGCTGCCACGGCCAGGATTCTCCCATAAACATCCATTAAAACTATTCTCCCGTCTCAAGAGTTGGGACGTTGCCATCCAAATTACTGTCATTATATTAACGCATTCCGGAAGTGCACTCGGCTTTAAATATAAGGCGCTTGAGTTACATAAATAGTATGTCTCCGAGTTTGTGGGCACGAAACCAGCGGTTACCGAGTAGACGATAATAACAGCGTTACTGGGCGTGTAACGACGGAAGGATGTGGTGCTATCTCTGCAGTGTGATTTTGTAATTTATGTATTGAAGTGAAAACTTAGGCGAAGTGAACGACAAGTGAGCTGTTAAACCATAGAAACAAGATGGAATGACTGCTCAGTTATCGTTCACTCTACCCAAGTGTACACGGTGATTGGTTATTGCAGACTACAGCGCTTAGGTACAGCTTCGCCATTTCATTAATGTTTAGTTGTGTCGCATCTTTTTAGTTTTAAAATATATTATTTAAAAAATCCAGTCCTAAATACCCCCTTGTTTCGGCGCCACAACCCCTCCCCCCACCTCGCCACGACTATTCCTCGCTAGTTTCGTGCCCGCAAGCCAACAAGAGCGTGCGCTCACGCATCGGAGCGGTGGTCGACGCGCCTCCGCCACCGCCCGCGTCTCCGCGCCAACCGATGCGTTGGCATAGGTTAGGAACCCACTGGCAGCTCTACGGCATGCCTTTCCCGCTTTGAACTGGCTTGGCTTTTTCCACTGACACCGATTTATGCATCTATGAACGTGTGATAATCTCAAACTCAAAGCTTAAAAATGTCAAATAAACCATTAAAGACACTTTTGAATTGTCGAGGTCGGTGAGTCAGGAAAACATGAAGCTGCACAGTTGTTAATTCTTACTGTTATAATATTACTTCTAAAATCGTAAATTCAATTTCTAATAAGTAGGTTTGTATGCTACTTAAAGTCGTTCAACTCTATGAGTACGTTGTCATAACGCATGCCATGTCCTTCAGCAGATCATTAGCTACATTTATTACAGCTTCGCAATGTCTTGTTCACACAAGGTTGTTTCGAAAATTTACTACACAAATAAAATTACTAGTATAGGTTAAATAAGGCAGGTATTCTTCAGATATTACTTCTCATTTTCAGACTATATTTATTCTTATTAGAAGAATAGACACGCCAGCTACAGCTGCTAACTAACATTTAAATTGGTGTACCACAGGGCAGAAGGATGACTTGATATGCTAAATTGACAGATTTACAGGTTTATAAGTCCTGAAAACCTGATCTTATGCAGCAAGGTATCATGTTACTAGTAGGTATGCACTTGCAGAAGTTTAGCATAGATAAAACCTTCCATTCTTTAGAAGCGATTACAGGCGAAATTGTCTCCAGCAAAGTAGAGACGGTTCAGCAAAACCTAAGTAACGAATTTCCAACAAGATACCTCCGTCCATCTACAAGACAAATTGCCAATTAAAATAAACCCTGCATGTAATAATTTAATCCGTGATACAAGTACCGAGTCATATAAGATCAAAATTATACGGTCACAGAACTCTCAAACCGTCATGATTCGTTAACAGCCACGTCCAAAAATAAGTCATCGGCCTGGCCTTGGTGAGTTGAACACTACAATATTATGCGCTCTCCGATGCAAGATAATTGTACTACTAAATATTGTGGATTCGAGATTTATGGTTTTGCTGAAAGGTAATGATCATATTTTAGAGATAACAAACGAACAGGTGTAACAGGTGTATCAACGGGAGTTTGGGTGATGGCAAAATTGATACACAGTTACACAAATTTGATTCACTGTGGATTGAAAGGCATAGAATAGAAATCAAGGCAAATGGCTGCCATTGAATTTTCCACTTTCATACTATTCAATCCTGCCCTTACTCAAATTTTTTTGAGGTTGACGCAACGTGTCTTCTGCTTCCATAATTTTCTATTAATCGTCACCTGTGTCTCGATCTCAGTCAGTTTCATCTTAATTTTAATTTGCTTCATTCAAATTAAAATGCAACTCACTGAACCTAAAATCTACACTGGAAATTATGATAAAATCCAACATGTTATGGAAGTGTAGCCAAGGGTAACAGCTGAATTCAAGCTCATTTTCGTGCTAAGGTATAAAGCAAACAAGTACATATTTTACGTATGTTAATCTTGGAAAGTGGCTGAAGGGAATTAGATTATAAGCATGTAGGATACTTACGTACCTATTAAACTAATCTCCACTTATATAATGAACATCGATTAAAATTAACGACTGACATCACGAAGATGGAAACAGATTTTTCCATCGACGCCACAGCAAACATGGATTTTCTAACCTGTACGAGTAGGGATCTTCAATTTCACTTTATCCACTAACTATAGAAATGGTTTAAAGTTTTATTAAGTATAAGCTGTGTTTCCTGATAGCCACCACCTGGGAGTATTTAAGGTGAATGCTCCAACCAGCCCGCGAAATTCAAATTTCCTTACGTATTTTGCAATTTGCAGGCCAGTGCTAGGTTGTATGTTGAATAAAATATTATTCCCGGCTGTAAGACATATGTACGCTCTATAAGTTCATAAAGCTCTAGGAATGACTTTTTCTGTTTTAATCAACATACAACCTAGCACTGGCCTGCAAATTGCAAAAAAACGCAACAAAATAATAATTTCGTGGCTGGTTGGAGCATTCACCTAGTCAAGACTGAATAGGTTACTTCTAGGCAAGCGTGCTCTATCTTAGACCGCATAAACCGCTTACCTACCATCAGATGAGATAGTGGTCAAATGCGTGCCTATCAAAAGTAAAAAAAAAGCTGACCTATTTAGTGTGGCCGGAAAGTTACAAAAAACATTCAAAATATTTTTTAGGCGCGGTAGGTCCAATATAAAGTATTTCAAAATTAAACAAAATAACTAATTTGTATGTACCTACCTACTTAGTACCTACAACGTTTCTGAAAGCCAATGCAGCTTCGGAAAAGTAAATCTAATAAATCTGTCGTAATTGGATAGAAGAAAATCCTAACAACGACTTTCCTTGATTTTCAGAAACCGAAGGCTGGGTATAGACTTGATAAGTTACAAAAGTTTTCAAGTTCCACCTATGCGACATGACATGACTAAGTTTAAGATAGTATTATATATTACTTAGATATCGACAACTTTAAACATCAAGTCATAGGTAAACTATTATTATGTCCACAGCCTTTAATGACCGATAATTATGCACAAGTAGTGGAAAATAACACGTGTGTCAGAAACACAAGTCTCCGTGAGATAGCTCTATCAATGAAAACAGTTTATTTTTATACCAGACGCGATCAGCTGGTATTTTATTTAACGCTTGAAATTATTATAGAAATAGTTTTTTTTTTTTTTTTTTTTTTTATGCTAAACGGGGAAACTCTTGGCCTAAATCTCACCTGATGGAAAGTGATGATTAGGCCGAAGATGGAAGCGAGTTTCACCCGGAATCCTCTTACACAGAGGAACTGGCTATCATACCTCTAACTGCCGGAACAGACAGACTTAGACATGATGGTGGTAGCTTGCCAGGCGGACTTAGAACAAGTCCTACCACCAACCAAACCGAGCAAAAAATTTGCCCCCGCTGGGAATCGAACCCGGAATTGTTTTGATCATCGTAGACGAAATGCAATTTTGTTTTTACTGTTTTTAAGGTTGTTTCTGCAATTTTCATCTATACTAATATTCAATCGTCCGATTTGAAAACTTCTTTCGACTTTTTTTTGACCCGATTTGAAAAAGACTTTCAGACGAAGTTGCGTGGGTCAGCTAGTAGTTTATAATATAACTAGCTGACCCGCGCAACTTCGTCTGCGTCACGTTTTCCATTAATGCTCAGCTCCTATTTGTCTTAGCGTGATGATATATAGCCCGATAAATGGGCTATCTAACACTGAAAGAATTTTTCAAATCGGACCAGAGGCCCTAGCACGAATATTTTTGACGTATAGTAACCTTACGTAAAATTTTACCATAGCTACAATACTCGTCTTGTACATAATATTTATTTGTATTAGATACTATATTCATAATTTTAAATGATATAAATTGTGTATGTCCCATAAAATTAAACCAAAATACTATGGGGTTGTAGTTTTTCACATTCAAAATTCACTTACGTTAACGTTACTATACGTCAAAATATTCGTGCTAGGCCCTCTGTAGTTCCTGAGATTAGCGCGTTCAACCAAACAAACAAACTCTTCTGCTTTATAATATTAATATAGATTATATCTTTGCCTTGATTCGTAATCATCGTAGCTTTTCAGTAAAAATGATTACCTCGCCTACTTTTAGGGTAACCTGAACTGACCTGAAGCATAGAGAAGCTCTCTGACCCAGCTAGCTAGAGAACATAAGAATCTTAAGTCAGTATAGTATGTTAACAAAAGAGCAAAGGCAAATCTGTCTGAACGTCTTTTTTAAATGTTTGCATGGCTGGTAAAAATGTGAGGAGCTCGTGGCTAAAATAATAACAGCCGCACAGGTCGATCTTCAAGGTCGAAACAACGCTTGCCGAGGTTGGTCTGTGGACGGGTGACCATCTTAACATACCGAGTTTCCTCCGTGCCTCGGAAAGTACGTTAAACTGTTGGTCCCGGCTGTCATTTAGAGATCTTTGGCAGTCGTTACGGATAGTCAGAAACCAGAAAATCTGACACCAGTCTTGCCAAGGAGTACCGTGTTACCCAGTTAATGGGTTGTGGAGGTCTGGTAGGCAGCCGCTCCACGTAAAATACTGGTATTCAGCTGAATCCGGTTTGACTGGAAGCCGACCCCAATATAGTTGGGAAAAGGCTAGGCAGAGACGGCTGGTAAAAACGTGTGTCGTATCCACATCGATCATCCTGTGCTTCAAAATCCTGAATTGAACACGGAATCTGATTAAGAAAATGAGTTTACACGTGGACATCGGTTTTGTGACAAATTAACAATTATTTCCCCTCCACACAAACATAAACATACTCGTTTAGCTCCATAAATTGTAGATAGGAAGTTTTCACAAGTTTTTTTTTCGTCTTTACAATAATCAACAACATACTCAATATAAATTAACCAGTTACGCCTTCCGCATTTAGTTTACTTAACAAATTACTAACTTTAATTAATTGCTTGTACTTTTTTATATCAAAATTCCCAAGACTGACCTTTATAATATATAATCTCAAGTCTCAAGGTATCATAAATAACAGCTTTATATTTGTGTTGTTTGAAGTTTAAAATCAACGGAAAACCTTTAGTCTAGTCGACAAGTTGAAAATGGTACAAAATAGAGATACTGCTTTTAAAATTATGTGCGATAGCTCATTGGATCCGGAATGATGCCTAGAAAAATTTGCCAACAGCGTATATTAGCACATAAAAAGTTGCAAAAGTTATAAACAAAAAAAGATGAAAAAAAAATGGTATTTCGTTTTTTGCCAAAATTTTATAAAATATTAATATTTCCAATAAAAAACACCTAACTCCCGGAACTCTATCTCCATTATTTATAACTTTAATTTAACGCTGAAAATAGGTCTGCGCGCGACATTTTTAGGTTGCACGCGTGGCGTCAAAAGCAAGTACGGCACATTAATCAATTTATTTAGGGGATTGAATATTTTTTTTAAAATTTGAAAAAATATGGTGTATTCTGAACACTATAAATAATTTATTCCCGTTGGAAATTTTACTAAAAGTTAATTTTTCAACAAGTTAAGAGTGTGTATTCCGTCCACTAGCGCCGCCAATCGTTTTTTATTAATTGTGGTAAATTTAAGACACGTAGATAAAAAACCGCTCTGTAGTGCACTAAAGAAATGTATCTATTATTTTATGACAGCTATTTTTAATACATAACTCATGGCTAAATAGCCAAAACGGCAATTATTGCTAAAAGTGGCCACTTTTAGCAAAAATATCGACTTTGGCAACTATTTATGTTCTAAAGTACAAAACATAACTCTCAAAACATAATAAATACATTTCTTCAGTGCACTACAGAGCGGTTTTTTATCTACGTGTCTTAAATTTACCACAAACAATAAAAAACGATTGTCGGCGCTAGTGGACGGAATACACGCTCTTAATTAAACAATTGTTAACTAACACAATTTTCTCGAACAACCGTCTTAATTGTAAGTGAAAAAAAAATGTTTAAAAAATAGTGGTCGTAAATTTTTTTTGCCTTTCTTACATACCTACACACTTAACAAGATCGCGCCATAAAAGTTAAAAAAATATTTATACTTTGTTTATAATATTTTTTTTACTTGAACAAAAACTGAAAAATCCAAGTAATGTTGTTAAATTGTTTTTTTTTTGTTGATCATCATATTATCGTTTTTTTATTAATTAATACAAGATATATATAGATTTGCAAAAAAAAATAAAACCCGCCATTTGTTGATAATTTTTTTATAAACAAATTGATTAAATCAATATTTTTAAAAGGTTTTTTTTTTTCACAACTTTATTACATTACAAATATTATGATTTAAAAAAAAATCCTTAATAACAATTTTGAATTGTTTATAATCGTTTTTTTGTATATTTCTATTGTTTAAATAATTACTTAGTTAAGAAATTATTTTTTTTATAAATCATAATTGACAGTCCTCTATAAAATAACAGATTTTTTTATTATCAACAATTCTTTTGTTTATTATCTTACCAATTTGTTATAATTTTTTTTAAACTTTTTTATATTTTTTCTAAAACTTCTAAATTCACCAAAAACAACCATATAAAATAAATAAACTCTTCTGCTTTATAATATTAGTATAAGTAGATGTAGGATATGTATAATATAACCTACATAAAGATTTTTAGAGCTCACTCGACTATAGCCTGTAATAATTAACAACCACATCGCTAACCGTCACGTGAGATAGTGATCAAACGGGAGCTTATCAATGATACAAATTTAACAAAATTATCTTCAACGTACATACGGTACGGACTGCAGGGATCAGTTTTAATTGAACTGTTTGTAACTAACTATGCAGATATTTTATAGGTACCAAGACGTAAGGATAGATCCCAATCGTTACCAATTTTCACAATTTATTTTAAGCACAAACTAGCAGACCGTGATAATTATTATAAAGTGATTGACCGAAAGCAGACATAGTTGGTAGGTATACCTACCTATTACACGATACCATTACGTATAACATTCACTGTTTAGCATTTTCAGTTAGTTGTGACTTCTGAGGTCATGGAGCTCTGACCCTTATTGTTCCTCCAATTTTATTATTCATCCGGCTCGTTTCAGACTTATGTTTATTCTTACCTACTTGTGATTGGAAAGCATTGGATTTCGATGTACGAAGTAAATCCGTAATGTCGGTTGAGCCTACTTTTAATTTGGGAGGCTCTTAAGGTGGAAGCGCCAGGGTAGCCCGCGAAATTCAAATATTTTTATGTTTTTTGCAATTTGCCGGTCAGTGTGAAGCTGTATGTTAAACAAAATACGATTCGCGGCCGTGAGACCTAGTATATAAAATATGTATTTTTTTTGTGTCATGTAAATTTCAGATTGAATTTTGAATTAAGTACTTTTCATACAAATTATTGTAAAATTCTAGTTCCTAAAACGTAACAGACAGTTGTGTTGCTGGGGAGTTTGTTGGCCACTTCTTCTCTACAGCTAAAACACTAGGAAGTGGTGACGGGCGGGCGTTTTGGGGGACTGCCTTTTGTAAAACTTGACGTTCAAAAAGTGCTGGCCCTCAGCCTAATTTGAATAAATGACTTTTGAATTTGAATATCATACACATTTATGTAATACTGGCAACTTAGAATAATAATACTGGCAATCAGTAAGTCCCTATTCCTCTCAGTGTTGTACTTCATCCCACCAGTTCTCGAGAACGCAATCTAATGCTGCCGTCTTCAACACGGTATGCCGCGACCCTGCCAGGGTTGCGAAATGTTTGAGAGTCACCGCGACTCTGGAACGTAAAGTGCATAATTAGGAAGAACACGGATGGGTTTTAGTCAGTCTGATACTCGCCGCCCAGAGCGGAGTCATTTGATGATTTCTCAATATCCTTAAAAAAATCAGCGATCGCGACCCCATCATGCTGTGCCTGGGATAGTTAGTAATATCCGTTAGGCATTCAGCAAATGTGGTCTGCTCAGTCTCAACGTCAGTTTTGTAGCACTTTCTTTGATAGGAACCGAAAAAATAATGCCTTGATTACCTATCCCCATAGCCATGCCTATCCCACTTATATGATTCGACTTTCGTTCCAGAGCCACCTACGTACCTACCTATGGTTCAAATAGGTTAGTACGATTGTCCAATTATACTCGTGAGCACAGGTACTAGGCATATAGAACATTTACCAACACGATTACGACATCCGTGAGTACTGATAACACTGATAATAGAGCGCAACGACCCGGATTTGTATAAGAAATAAATACAAGTAATTATAAACTTATAACATCGAGGGTCTGAAGCTGAACAACTCGTGGCAAATCATCTGACTCGTGGAAAGAATCTACGCCTTAAAATTTTCTTCGGATGTAGAGATACTAAATTATGATAACTTTATCGTAATTCGTAAGTAGTGAAATTAATAGACAGTCAGGCAATCATTAATTTCATTAGCAAGATAGTATGGCCATAAAATACCTAAGTAGGTACAGAAAATGATGAACTGATGATTTCCTGTGTATTTTCTTGCAATCTGTTGACAAGGTTAACGCCATCAATACTTAGTGAATTTTTGAGGCCGTATTCCAGGTTGGCTTAGGTAGTTTAGATTGCCGTCGACACGCTAAGAAGAAAAATCTTTTTAAAGTCCAAATCAGCAATCATCATGTTGGGATTGGGACATAACAAGGGAACTGAAACTATAGTATTAATTAGCATTCCATAGCGCTCATAACTCATAGAAGAAAATGAGATGTGCCAAATGCCAACGATGTAATTGGTATTAGTGCAGGGATTATGCACTTTTGCCAAAAGGTATTTTGGACGATTTTAACCACAGTGATATCTACAACTGACTACAGCAGCGATGGCTTACCAATGTAACCATTTTCTGATGTGGCTCTGAAAGATCCAAGCGTTCTCCGACTGTGGTTACTTACATCAGAAGCCCAAATAGTCTGGCAAGTAGTCAATATGAAAGAATCACTAATATACCCAGTAATATGTCATACAGATCAGATGCCTGACACTTTGTCTTATATAGACACATCTGTCCCAGTTTTCTTATAGATATTGAAATAAATTGACTGATCTGATCAGTCAGTAGTCTTTGTGAGGGTCATCCAAAGAAGAACTGCTACCAATATGCAGTTTTTTTTAAACCCTAGCAGCGTTGTTGTTTTCCGATTTGTCGCGTTAGTAGAACTTATGCGAACGGGCACACAGAACATTCTAGCTACCAAGACGGAATGTTCTGTGTGCATAGTAACTGCAATGGCACTAGTTAATTACATACTTAGCGCGATGTCAATAATAATTGTCCAGGCAAGCAGGCAGGTACGAGTATGCCGAAGAACTACATGCTTTGCGAACGTGCTCCTGTGTTGGTTGCCTAAGGGAAGGTTTGTGCTCTAATTTGGGTTAGCACAAAGAGCTGACGGACTGTAAGAACCTTGCAGTCTGCGTATGGCTGTGTTGTTGGGTATCTTTGGGGCTTCCTTGTCATTACTTTCAGTACGGCTCTTTGTGCTCCTTCTGCTCTTGGGATGTAGCCTTTCGTTGCTGCGCCCCACTCTGAGATGCAATATCCTATGACCGATTGGTATAGTGCAAGTTTTTACATAACAGTGCATATCAATTCTGTATTGATTCGTTATCAGATCACACTGTTTTTAACAGTAACAAGTGACTAATTAGTTAGTCAAGACATTAATAGCACGATTAATTGGCACTCAAGGACTGAAACTACTTTATATTTATACACGAGACTAACTACCTACTTTATTCCTAAGTACCTGATACTAGATGAGACGGGGCTTATCTCAAGACATTTAGTTCCGGCTAACGTTAAGATAGTTGGTGACTCATTAGTTCATTAAGCATTTAAATTAAATAAAAATTCGTTTATTATGGACTAAGGTGATTCATATTTTGTTAGTATTATAGCTTACCTATATTCTAGTGTTAGTACTCATTGAACTGACTGATTTAACTTTACAGATTAATATAAATAATATTTATAATAAACAGAAATTTTAGTACACTTGATCACTTACGAAAACACTGAGGTGATTTCGTACGTTTGTCTTCAATCTGGTGAAAAACTCCAACAAAATCACTGAAGTTTGGCCTTTGTCCAAAAACGCATCGTTTTAAAATGAATTGCATTTAAATTACCCTTTTTAATTTTCTGAAGACGGATTTTCCAAAAACTCTTTTGAATTTTCTATAGTAAGTACCTATTTACGTTGTAGGTACTTGATATAATTATATTATCTACATTTATAGAAAGAAACTGAGGGCCTAGCACAAATACATGTTTTGTCGTATAGGTACCTACGTTACATACAGTATCGATTACGTACATTAAAATTTTTAATTTAAAAAACTACAACCTCATAGTACCTAGTTTGTTTTAATTTTATACTTTTTTGTATGGTGCACAATTTTATCATACAAAATTGTATCCAATTTTAATAAAAATTAGCGAAACGAGTACTAAGTACTTATCAGATAGTAATTAGGTATTCAGCTCTATCCAACTAATGCCCATAGAAAACAACGATTTTATATGGAGACGCGTATGCATCCGTTCAGTTTTCCGCATCTATTCTACTACATTCTAAGCTTTCGCGGTAAACAAGTATAAAATGAGGATTGTGCTGTGTGTTGTATGTGTGAGTGCTATAGATAGAGTTCAGCGCAGTTCTGCCGCTGGCAACTTCTCATTCTTACGACGCTGTACGCGGCTGATAGAAACAGAACTGTATAAGAGTGACCAAAATCGTTTAGCGAAACGTGAATGGAGCATAATAAGTGTGAGTAGTCCCTAACGAGGAAAATCTCGACATCAATGAAGTTGTTTGCTAGTTTAATGACAAGAGTTCTAGACCCCGTGTCCTTTATCGTTATTGTCTTAACAGCGCATCATCGTTCGTACAGTTACGCCTTTGTTTGAATGAAAATAAGAAACTTGAACGAGCACTTGAGCCACATCAGTCCTCAGTTGAGCACTGAACCTGTAGCAATACCCATCTGCGGAACATTGTAGTTGCTTTAAAAGCGTAGGATAGTTCTAAGTTCTAAATAAAAGCTCTTTTTTATTGAAATGGGTTTGCTTTTGACTCTAGTCAAGATGTCAGAGATTTTTTTTATTATAGACTAGCTGTCCCCCGCGGCCTTGCTCCCGTCAACTATCCATTTTTTTTTGCTTTTGAACCTTCTCTGTATTCTGGCGAAATAAACAAAAAAAGAAAAACCGAAATCGGCCCTGCCGTTCTCGAGTTTTAGCGAGACAAACGAACAGCAATTCATTTTTATATATATAAGAAGATGGGTTTTCTTTTGACTCTATTCTAGGTCAGAGATGACAGCGACAAAGTCTGCGATGGAGCGAGCTTTCCCAGAAGGAGCCTGTTCACTCTGACTTTGAAGAGATTAGTGTTGAAAGCGTTCGAAAACTTGTTTATTATATCTATGGGAAACACAGACGCAGGAAGATTAAAGAACCACTCCTTTGTTGTGCGCATTATAAAAGACGATTCGAAATGCTTAGTGTGAATTGGTGGTATAGCAACAAGGAGGTAGGTATGGTAATTAGCAATGCGTCTGGATGTCCGATGGTTAAAGGGGCCGGTGGGAGGTGAGGTCGTAGAGTTCTTAGACATACTGACCGAAGTACAATTTGTAGAAGACCGACAAGCAAGCAACCTTGCGGCGATGAGCCAAGCTGTGTAGCTTGTGATCCACCAGTTTTACGTTGCCAATGAGCCTCTTAGCTCTGCGTTCCACCGAGTCAATCGCAGCAAGCTGGTATTTAACTGAGCCATACCAAAGGTGGCTGCAATACTCCATGCAGGATCGGACTTGTGCTTTGTAAAGGATTAAAAGCTGATCAGACCTGAAGTATCGCTTCACTCTATTTGGAGATGACAGAGACAACGTAGACAATGGAGCGAGCTTGCCCAGAAAGGCCTCACTGTAACTTTGAAGAGATTAGGGTTATAAGCGTTCGGAAACACAGAAGCAGGTAGAGTTTTCACTCCTTTGCTTTGCGCATTATAAAAGACAACCTCTTCGATCTCATCTTGACAAGCACTTAGAAACACCTTAGCTGTTGCGCTATCTAATTTTAACTATAGTTTTATCAGCTCTTTACGAGTGGTATCTATCGCTATCTTATCTATCAAATGTAAGTATTTACACTGACACCTGGGGGCGCCGTCCCCTGTCTGTGCAAGGAGAAGGGCATTCCAAGTGCCAGTCATTCATTACTTAAGTAGTTGGGATTGAGAGACCATTGTCAAAACCTTGGTCAGAGCGCTTATTTTACTAATTTTTGAACAACCTTGGCATTCACATCTTATTCGCAATCTATCAAAAAAGCCTAATTTTTCATACATTTTAACAGAAACCGTTTGCTATTGTCGTTTAAAGTTAGTAGCATTGGCCCTTTGAACCAAACGTGCTGTTAAAAACGTTTCAGTGAAAATTGTGTGAGTTTGGCAGTCGTTGTGAGTAGGATTTCCGAAAATGTGACAGTCAGTCTTGCCAAGTATAGATATTGCAGCGTTAAGTGACTGGATTGTGGTGGGTGGTCACTAGGCATTATAGGATCTATGTACGAGATTGGTACATATTGTAAGATGGGACGCCACAAGCTTGAAAGAAAAACAGCTAATATATTACGTTGATGATATGATACATCGTAAGTTAAATTCGACTATCTTGAACGGCCCTCTGATCTGACACTGTAATAAGCAGGTTCAGTCTTCCAGTTTAGTCTAAGCCGATACAGGGTGTTTGAGATATTTTTACAGATAGTGCGATATTTTTATGGGCCTGAGCCTAATCCTTTAATTTTTTATTTGGCCGCTGTTTCATAATATTTATATTATAAAATAACAATAAAAACATTAAAACAACAAATGACTAATACCTATCGCTTTATCTTTATTAATTTGAGATGATGCCGATGTAAACAAATTAAAGTCAGCAGTAAACAAGTTATCTCGTCAGATGTAACAAATTACAAAAATAGACGAACAACTATTAAAAATAATGACGCGACCGTTGTGATATTTCATAATGTTAAAAGTAAAAATATAAAAGAAATATAGGTTTTTGTGTCGAAGTAGACTATTGTTCCTGAAGGTAGAAATTATTATTTTTAACACTATTGACGAAGATGAGAATGAAACAAAATATCGAATGCAGCTTGCAAAAACCCACAAATTGTGTAGGTGTAGGTATGTGCACGTAAACTGTGCGGTTCACTGGACAAAAAATATTTCTGAAATGAATTTATCTTCTATACATATAATAAAACGGCTTATGTTTAACTTACCACCAGATATAGTAACAAATAGCAGACAAAAGTAGTAAATGATCACCAAAATGAAACTCGCATTTTAATGTGAAATTATAACCAAAGTTTTAACACTTTGCTATCCTATTTAAGTAAAATGACTCCAAGTAAATCATGAGTAACCCAAAAATAGTAAATGATCACCAAAATTAAACCAATCTGGTCATGGTTCTAACCTAACCTAACCCACATGTTTCACCAGCCATAGAGGGGATCTGACGCAGACACGTTACTATAGAATTTGAATATTATACTAACTGAATATTAATTTGCTCGCTAAGATTTGGTGATCATTTACTAAATTTGGTGGTCGAATACAATTTAAAGTGGAGTCGTGACTAAAATAGCTGGTACTATTGTATTTTTAGACTTTATTTTTCTGGTGTTAAGTAGATATTTTTGGTTACAAAACTAAGGGTATCAAAGCATTTTATGGTGGTCATTATATTTATCCCCTAATAAAACTGTAGAAAATTGGTTTTTGTACATGAAAAAAAAAATCCAAAAAAATAGCTAGGGTGTTAAAGAACAACCAATAGAACCCATTTCCAGTATTTTTCGAATTTTTGTCTGTTTGTCTGTTTTTCTGTTTGTCTGTTTATTTGTTCGGGCATCACGTCAAATGTGCGAAAGCAATGTAGATAACTTTTATACACAAGGATTGAGCAAAACTTGAAGTAAAATTTAGTTTTTGTTTCATTGCAATCGGTTCAGTCTATCAGAAGATATTTGAATTTAAAGTTTTCCAGAAGTAAAATTAGGGTTATGTGCACTTGGTCTCATTACTTCACGTAACTTTTATAGTGCGTAAATTGTAGTATGTTTCATCGTAATCAGTTCATACTTTATAATAAAAAAAAATGTTAATTATTCTATATAATATTATAAAGCAGAAGAGTTTGTTTGTTTGGTAGAACGCGCTAATCTCAGGAACTATTGGTCCGATTTGAAAAATTCTTTCAGTGTTAGATAGCCCATTTACTAAGAGGAGCGGAACATTAATGGAAAATTTGACGCAGACGAAGTTGCGTGGGTCAGCTAGTTTTATAATATTTCTCATAATTCATTTAACTTTCTTTACTCTAATATATGAATATACAAATATATGAATGCCTCACAGTCACCACATTTTTGCAACTTGTACAAGCTTTTTCCTTTCAACTTCGTTTAACCGTAGGGCAAAAATCTGTCAAGACATGGATAATCCCATAAAATCAAATAGGAGATAGGTCCTCGTGCTTCGTGCGTCCTACGTGATGTGTCTGCACACTTGACGTGTCCCCTCGTCATGATTTTAGGTGTCATTACATCACATTAGATATGGGCGCCGCGCCGGCGCGGCGCCGCCGTGTGCCCCCCGCACGCCGCCGCCGCCGCCGACATTCACCGCGCGGCGTGAGTGGCGTAAAGACGTGTATTTTTTATCGTGATTGACTCATCCAAAATGACTGAATTATCAAAAACTACAGTGAATAAACTTTCCATTGACGTTTTTTTCGATGCGAAAACTAGAAGCAGCTTTTGTTGGAAATATTTTGGGCTCCTAATATTGATTGAAGGTAACAAGAAAAGAATTCTCAACTCCGACCACGTTTATTGTTCTGCATGCCTGACTGCTGTGAAAAACGAGAGTGAAGATGTAACGTTTGGATCGTGAGTACATAAACCTACTTGCTTATCGTCATTTTGTACCTAACCTATAGCACGTGGCACATTGTAATATAACCTAAAATATATTTATCTATTAAATATTTGAATGCTCGCATCTTATTTTTCCAAGTTATTAATTTTGTGCTACACTTTATTCTTTCATTCATTAATATGGTTTACGGTTTACCTACTCGCCATGCTTTTGCTTCTTTGCAGCGTAAAGATAAAAAACTACAATAAAAAAGTAAGCACTGGAAATTTAACTCGCCATCTGCGAGATGATCATCAAATTCGAGATACCAATGCCGACAAGGCCAAAACTAATATTAAAGACTTTTTTGCTGTTGCACGACCCGCAAAATCCTCCACCACCTTAACTACAAGCTCCTTAAAATATGATAAATGGCTTTTGGCTAGAGATTTAGCTTTATGGTTCTGCAAGTCTTTACTTCCATTCGATTCTGTTTCTGATGAGGGCATGGTGGATTTCTTTAAGGTAACGGATTTATGTGTTTTGCTTTTTACGAACAATTCTGTTTGAACATGCGTTTTTAGGGTTTCGTGAGCAAAGGGTGCCAACGGAACCCTATTAGTCATTTAGAAATGTTAGTATAATTTGGTAAATACAAAAAAAAACGGCCAAGTGCGAGTCGGACTCACTCGAAAAAAAATCAAGTGTCTAGCTATTACTTATAGTCCAAGAGATAAAGACCTGTGACAGACGGACGGACAGACGTATAGCCAAGTCTAAGTAATAGGCTATTAATAAGACTTCACTGTCCGTCTGCTCGCTGTCTGTCTGGCCGGTTAACTTTAGTTACATATCTACATGTTATAACATTTTTAAATGACTTTCTTTTTAATAGAATAGGTATTATAATTTTTATACGCACATAATAATACACATTACAATTTTATTTACTGTTTTAGAAATATAACATCATCATAAACGACGACGATATCCCATCGCGTTACACTGTTGGTGGCACGGCTTTGGCAGATGTATATGAGTCTATGTTGAGCAAAGTGAAAGATATAATTTCCATCGATGCTGCCCAACACTTTGCCATGACTTTCGACTTGTGGACTGATCAATACCGACGACTGAATTACATAACGTTTACACTACATTATTTAACTACAGGTAAGTAACAAATAATAGTAAGGGTATGAACATTGGAAACACCTTTAACCGTAAGATCAACTAGTTATAATGATTTTTGTTTTCAGATTTTGTCTTAAAAGCTTTGACTTTGAGCACAGAAATAATGACTGGCAAAAAAACTGGAGAAAAAATTAATGATGCCATTGAGGACATAAAGAAGAGGTTTATATTAGACGGCAAAGCTATAGTTGCAGTTACTGATGCTGGAAGCAATGTGAAACGAGCAGTTGGCATGGCAAATATGACTCACCATCTATGTCTAGGTCATGGGCTTCACAATTTGGTTACCGTCGATGGCATTAACTCGGTTCCAGAAATTGCACTACTAGTCCAGAAATGCAAAAAAGTCGTTAAGGCTGTGAGATATCGCGCCCCAGAGTTGCATGCTGAGGCCGAAAAGGTACAGCAACAGCTAGAGTTTTTGGAAAAAATAGAAAGCGTCGTTGAAACTTTAGAAAGTGACGAGAGCGACCCTGTCTCTCAAGTTGATTTAATATTGGAAAATGCGGAAGAAGCCGAAAATGAGGGCAGGGCTTTACCATCAGGATCCGACAATTACAAAAATATTCCAACAATCAAAACCGCGACCCCAACTCGTTGGCACAGCATTTTAGAAATGCTAGAAAGTGTAATCCACATATGCAACCGAGAACCTATAAATAATATGTTGAGGAAGATTGGCCAAGAAGAACTCAGAATAACTCAGAGTGAGTGGATCCTTTTAGAGGATCTGGTAAAATTTTTGAGAAGCTTTCGCGAAATCGTCGAAATCTTGTCGTCTCAGAAAGCATGCATGATGAATGTTGCTCTGGTGTTTCTTTCGGAGATTAAAGACGTATTAAGGGTCAATCAAGATGATGAAGCGCTAATAATGTTACGCTTAAAACGCAACATGATGGCAAAAATAAATAAAAGATTCCCAGTAACAAAGCCCATCGTCGCAGCAGCACTATTGGATAACCGCTTCATGAGTCTGTCAGAAATAGATTCATATCTTGAAAACCGGAATATGACCAGAACGTCATTCCTTTCCTCGTACATCAGGGAAATCATAAATATTAATAACGAGCCAGAAGCTTTAGCCGAAAACGCAGCAAGTACAAGCACCAGCAATGTAATTGACACATCATTATTGCACAAACTGTCAAGGAAACATAGTATGAGTTCATGCCAAGGCATTCAAGGTGATCCAATAGAGCAAGAATGTTGGCGTTACATTGCTGGTGCTGATCCTACAGAACCAAAAGATGGTGATTTATTGTCCTATTGGAATAACAAAAAAGAAGCATTTCCTCATCTTGCTGCTCTTGCTAGAGCTTTACTCTGTATACCTGCCACTAGCACTCCGAGTGAGAGGGTATTCTCGGTAGCTGGGCTAACAGTTACGGCCAAAAGATCTCGCTTAAGCTCGATTCGGGTTAATAAAAACTTTTTACAAAAAAATACAACCGACTTCCAAAAAAAAAACACTACAAAGTAAAAAATAACTTTAATTTCGGAAGTCGGTGTTTTTGTTAGTTTCTTCGTATTTTGACACCGACTTCCGAAATTAAAGTTATTTTTTACTTTGTAGTGTTTTTTTTTTGGAAGTCGGTTGTATTTTTTTGTAAAAAGTTTTTTATTTTTCACTTTTTAGTGGTGCCCCACACCTAACAACACCACTGCCAAATCGCAGAAAAGCAAAATACGCAATTTCGGTTATCAAAGAATCATCTAAATAGTCAAATTCCAGTTATTTCGATTTAAAATCCAAAGTTCGTAACCGATGTCGATATAATTTAAATGGGACCAATCTGCAAGCATATCCTTTCAGATAAAACAAAAATTTTTCAAATCGGTTCATAATTGTCGGAGTTATGAGGTAACAAACATAAAAAAAAAAAAAAAAAAAAAAAAAAAACATACAACCGAATTGATAACCTCCTCCTTTTTGGGAAGTCGGTTAAAAATCATATTTATTCATGATAATTATAAAATATGTAAGATGTAAGATTGATTATCAATCTTACATATTGATTATCAATCTTACATATTTTATAATTATTATTATCTGTGTTTATGTTAAAAAAATGTTTACGAGGCTATTAAAGTGTCCCTTTGGAAAACTGTTTTTTTTTTTGTACCTGATGACCTGATCTGGACAAGGTATTTACTGTACTGTATAGGACTGACATTTTCCTGTCGTCCGCCTAAAACGATATTAAGAAGCCCGCCGGCTTAAAGAAGATAGGGAGTAGATTGCGAGTTTAAGTTGGAGGTACTAGAAAACTACGCCGCCGGCGCCACGCCGCCGCCGACTGAAATTGGTCAGCGCGCCGCCGCCGAGAATTTTTAAGGCGGCGCCCACATCTACATCACATTAGGCAGGTCAGGGGCAATTTGAGCGGTGGGCGGCGGCGGCGGCGGCAGTGTGAACTTAGGGCCCTAATCTTCACTACTTCCTCGTTTACAGAGTACGATTTGTCTCGTTTAAAAACAACTTTATTGAGGTTAGATAGATAAAGATTCACTCTTTATGTGCATCATATAAGTAACAAAATACACAAGATGAAATAATTATATAGAGTGACACAATAGGATTAATGAGGATGAGAATTACTCGAAATGTTTTAAGGACCAGAAGTGAAGTCTGCGTTATCAACACAAAGTGCCTGAGTCTTGCAGAAGATATTTCTTGGTCCTGATAAAGTAGAAGTTCCGGGAACAGAATGCAACAAAATAGTGGGGAAATTCAATTTGAATTCTGTCTTGTTTTTGACAAATACGACAAAAAACTGAATTTTTTAATTGTGAAACTAGTTTCTAGATGTTTTGGACAGCTACACGCTATGTTATAATCGATGTATCCATGCTATGTAATATTATGAAATAATATCACGAGTCACAACAAAATGGCAATAATCATTAACAAAATTTTTCACAATAGAAACATACCTAAATGAACAATCCTTATTTTATTTAGTTCATCACACGAAGAAGATTAATACGTTTTTAAGTTGAAAGATATTGGATGTTATGACCGGCTTATCTGACCGAAATATTGCGTATCAAGCGGGCTATAAATCTAGATTAAGCGAATAATTTTTATCTAAAATATCCCTATAAATGTGACATGATAGCAGTTGTATTTTGTGAGGGTAAATTTATTATTAAATGTAAACAAGAAAACTTTAGCTTCCTCACAAAGCATACATATAGGATAACTTTTAAATCATTAAGAAAAGATGTTTTGCCCCATCACTTTTCTTTCATTCCACCTGTGCATCGTTGAAAAGTTTTCAAACGAATTAAAAAACCAGCAGCGAAAATGCAATGTTCGGTTTGTTAAAAAAAAAAATTCAAGAAAAGGTAATTCTGATGAGATTACAATAAAACGATGCATATAATATGACCAACGTTACACAAAAATACCTGACTAATAACGGGAATTATAATTATATATTTTCAGGGTTTGAGAAGCAAGAAACACTCTAAAAACACGAACAGGAAAGAATCATTATAAATATATTTTAACCATTTACCATTATAGGTAAGGCCGTATAGGTACAAAGACTTTTTGCTAATTTGCAAGGCAAATATATGTAGACCCGCGTTCACATATTTGGTTATACAATTAAAACGGAAACACGTTTCTGCCGAGCTTCCAATTTGGTAACGGCGAGATATGCTGCTCGACTACTTTCATTCTGTATTACTGAATGAATATTGTGATAGTGATTAGTCTTATATTTCTAGATTAATAAATGCAATTAGAGAAGGACAGGCACTGATTAATAACAGGCAAGGTGTTCAGTTCATATGATCCGAGACTAGAAATTACAGCCAAGAGATTGATTTTTCTGGTCACACTGGTAGAGTTATTTAATTTTGCAATCAAATGTAGATGTATTCAAACTGTCAAACACTGAGCAGACCTATAATGGTAGACCTAACGATTCATTAGAGCTGGAGTTATCTGGTTTCCCCAAACATATGGACATTTTCAACGTGTTACACATTTCTAGGATAAATGGATAGTACAGAAGTAGATCCTCCTATTGCAGCTTGCAACACTATCATTTATTCGTGTTGCTAGCTGCTACTTGCTGTCACAGGCAATTGTCTGCTTAATGCACTTGTTTAGTCATTTACAAGCAGACGGATCTTATGTAATCTGCGGTCACATCTTCCTCCTGTATTATCAGATGTATTTTTCCCTATAGGACAAGAAGTTTAATTTCAAGATCAGATTGCTGGTCAAGTTTTGGATTGTTGGTATTCTCTGTTTTACCAACAAAATTTACTTATGTATGGTTTTGTGAATGCACTAAGTTCCAATTTAGAGAACAACCCTATGGCCTCGAACTCATAAACTCAACTGGTAGCTGAAGTACAGCTGAATTCGGTTAGACCGGGTCCAAACCCAATATACTTGGGAAAAGGATGGGCTGATGACCATGGCCGCGGTTTCACACACTACTGCATTGGAAACTCATAGCTCTGCTCTCATTTTTAGTATCACCTATGAAGACTAAAATAGACCTATAGTGCTAATTCTCTATTTAAAATTTTCCTGAATATTTGATGTAACTTTATATGACTTGTAATTGTGACTGAAAATCTTTTTATGTTAGCTCGGTCGGAGTTTCTTTTCTCGCATTGAATAATCTTATTTTAGTCCCTAGTTCCGTTTCGGTCCCTAGAATGCGATGTTTTGTTTCTTGATTCCGGTCGTACCTATAAATACAAGTAAATAAATCTTGACTGTTTATATTAGCTTCAACTAGTGCCTATTAACCTTGGTGTAGGCGCGTGTCATATCACGGAAAATGTACGAGCGCATCGTCTCTTACTCAATGGAGATAAACATTCGAGTTTTCCTAGTCCTACCTTTTATTTTTCATCCAACAAGCAGGAAAGAATTTCTGGCTGTTGGGCGCTAAGGAGACCTCCACTAACCCAAAAAAAATTATAAAACAAGACACTTTGACAAAATCACCTTGATGTTCAAAAAAAAGTTTTATATCTACATAAACATCGTTGTGACAACATTTTTACAAAAATACTTTTTTTTATTTCTTAAATACTTAACAATTTATTTTTTGTGTAAAAAAAAAGAATAAACAAATAAAATGAAATATTCGCTTGACTGGAACGTGACTAAAATACAAGTCGGTCGCTAGTCGCTACCTACTTTGAAAGAATTTGGTAGAACACCGAATAGTTAAGGTCAATAGACCCATATTCATATCGATGTGCCATTTTAATTTGAATTTTAATGCTTGTAGTTTTTATTTTATAAATAAACGTTCACGAAGTGTTTTTTAGTACCTACCTTATTTGTATTTATATCCAAGAAAATAAGCACTAATTTTCGTATTTTTCACATAAGTAAACGGATTTAACAAGTTGTAACACCACAATTGTTTGTCTTGTCACAATTATTTTTAATGTTCATAAAAACAATAATTATATTATTAAATGTTGCCTGTTATTGACGTAACAGAATATAATGCATGTCGCCATTGTCGTGCATAATTGCATTGCAGTTGAGGGTGCCGCAAGTTCAAGGAATTGCACATGCACTGTCGTGCCCTTCTCTTGTTAATGTTCTCACTCAAGGAAACGCTCTTGAAGTCGCGAGTACATAAAACAACATGCTGTATTTTTTTGCAATTCCGCGTAAAAAAAAAAAAATGTATAGAATTTGTGTGTATTTTTGTATTACAAGTATTTAATGAAGTGCTGTGCATAAAATTATGATTTTGCAATGTAAATTGGTACCTACCTAAACACTTATTTTATTTAGCAGGTTTCTTTAAGTCAGCTCATAAATAATTCTTGAACAATTAATTTTGCTGTTGACCGTGCTGAGTACTGACTGGGACAATAAAACCTATGATTTAAGTATTTTGACCAGTGCGCTTTAAAATTGACGTCAGGGCAAAAGGAAACATCTTTGGTTTGTAACGCTCGTAAGACCCTATTGGGCCAAAGTTTTACTGTCTTACCTAATTGTTCTTTTAATGTACGGGCGATGAGGATATGTAACCTTTTATTTTACCACATCTGTCCCACTTTTTAAAGCGGTAAAAGTATGAGAAAGCTATCAAATGGCTGCATGGCGTCTACGTCTTGATCCATTAAAAATGCAGTGGTGTAGCTAATTTATGACTTGGCACTAATAGGAACTTGTTACGCAATGTAATAGGTATATTATATACCTAATTGTAACATAATTCTACTGTACTCGTACAATCGGCTTTTTGCCTTTTTGACACGGTCACTTTATGACTTTTCATTTTTATGTTATCAACTTGATGGAGTAGGTATTATTAGTCCAATTATGTACTTCTCGCCCGAGTAGTAGGTACTTATTTTTATTATCTTAGCGTTGTATCTATTTAACACACCCATTTTTTATTGAGGTGTGAGGTAGATGCAAATTGATCTTAGTAGAATGCCGTTTGTATTCAAAGCGTAGGCCTATGTCTGTCATTTGATCATTTAAATTGATCTCCTCGCCAGTGTTATCCGTAGACCGTAATCATTTAGCTAGCTAATCTATGTATCTATACTAAAATGTATATAGGTACTTACGTTGAAATTACCTTCAGATTGCTATTACTAAGCAGATGTTATTCTGAAAGTTATGTTTTTTTTGGTTTTCTTTCATTTAGTTCAGACAATATCTAAAGTACCTAATACATTTTCTACATACGATTCTTATGTTGCAAAACTTTTTGAAACAAAATGACAGCCAAAATAGTGTGTCAAGTTAACACTTCCATGCATGTATGTGTGGACACTTACCGAGTATTTGCAGAAAGCTGTCCTCAAGCCTCATAGTGGAGGAGAGAAGGTAGTCGGTCCCCTCCAGCTCGCTCGGTGCCAACACGTCGCTCCTCATTTTCACCTTATCACCACTGCACAGAGTTCAAATTACAACAACCCGAGTTCCTAGAAAGGAGCCATAATTTGTTTATATCCTATGAATTATTTCCTTGACGGAACACTGCACTGTATCTTCGTTCACACGCGTTCAGTTGTTGCGTAACAAATGCTTAGTTGTAAGTTGTTTTTTTTTACTTGACGCACAATAAAAACACTGTAAGATGGAGTTAGATTACTTGAGCCACTTCTAAGTTGAGATGATGATATTTGCAGTCAGTTCAGTTTGACGTGCCTAGTAATTGTGCGGCGGCGAGTGGTCGGGTAAACAAGGCTGCGGAGCCGGTTTATTGGTGGTTCACGTGTATATAATGTTGTGATAAGGCAGATAGTGCCGGGGCGGCGTCCGCGCTGGATGTGCCGCGGTGCGGACTGCGCGCGCGCCGACACTCGCGCTACGCGCTCCGTCAGCTGATCCACTACTCCACTATAAATAATACTGGATTGTATGCAATACGCTCTCCTGAACATCAACTGACGATAGGACACTAATTTATCACTGCTTCAGGAGTTTACGACCCCCTATCACTATGCTAACGTTTAACTTATCAGATTAAGCGGGTGACAATTGTTATGCCATTGACTGATGGTAGATTATACGCAAGTTTAGATAACGCTGATCCGGTAATCCAGCTGTAATTTTTGTTTGGCGCTTAAGATTATTGTCAAGCATTTTCCTTACTGCAGCCCAGTGGGTACCGTCAGATAAATAAATAAATCACTTGGCAGCTTTTTTTTATTTCATAAAAGCTGTTTGAAATGTAAATCTTATTGGTTACATCTACTTAATATATATAGCCACTTCATTTTGAGAATAATTAAGTTTTGAATCTTCGGACGAAATGAAAATACAGACAATTCAGTGTAAAACAGCTCTGTTAACACTGAATAAGTAAATTGTCTCTCCCCGTCTTTTTAAGAAACCTTAATATTATTATTTTATTGTTGCAAGTGAAATATTTAGTTCCTATCCGTATTGATCGTATTACTTTCGCACCCGACTGTACTTGCACGGATATTATATTTTATGATTGATATCAAGATCTTTTAGTTGCTCGCACGCGCCTAGCAATCAAAATTATTTGTTATCTGCAAAGAAACAAAGATCAAAGTGACATAACGGAAAACAGTGGAACTTATGGGTTTTAATTACTTATATTATTATTTATTGATAAGTAGTAGGTACCTATAATTTTACTGCAGCGTGATTAGTACCTCTGATATTAATCCTAGGTGTGTTTATTGGCCTCTTCTTATCACAAGTCACGTTTGCCCCTGTGTCAAGCGTGTATCAAGGAAATACCTACTTGAGTGCGAAAGCCGTATCATCGAATTTTGTTCCTTCGAAAACCTTTCAACGAAATCTCTATACTGCGACGCCTTGTTAAATCGACGACGTCTTGTTACTGCGATATTTCGTTACATCGAAAAATATTGATTATAATACCAACCTGATACGTACCGGGTTTTTTGATAGGTATTAATGTTAGGAGTTATATTTCAAGAGGCAACCACTTACCTACACATTACAATTCGTGGTGGAATGTTTGCCCCGTTCCCTTCTTGAGATACTTTATCACAAAAGGCGCTCACAGCTGGTTATGACCTTCCCCAAGTTTCGCCAATCTCGGGGTCCTGATCTCATCCATATAAACACCTTTTGATAGGAAATCTGTCGTACCTATGATGCACCTAATCTTACTGCCCTTGTCCCAGGTTATGTTTATAAATGAAAACAGCCATCTCTCCCTCATGAAAATATTTGACGCTACTATATTGTTAGGCGTTGCATTTCAGTGACACAGTATATGGGCGTCGTTTTGTCTTTAGCACTGCAATTGCATTGCATAACGTAGCCAAGTGGTCTAGGGCTAAACATAGCCTACCTGAGAATAGATGGACAGTACGTAGTAGTAGACAGTATGTAGTGATTCGAGAACTTGAGATCGCATCAGAATCATTATTAGCTCACTATAATTAGGCATCAATATTAATTATCTGATTATTTTCGCAAATAAACCGCACTGAAAATGTACTAAGGTATAGTCGTTCCTAGGTGTTTTTTACACATTCGATTTAAACCGTAGCTATGTCAAATTTAGCTAAAAAAACATCTTTCCTGTTCGTTTTATTCGATTTTTCAGCGCGAACACTAGGTGGATCTGTGATTACTTAACCCTCGATTGAAAGACTGTAGCGATTCAGCAAATATATTGCGTTGTTATGATCACTAATACAGAGCTCTTTATTAGACGAAGTGCGTTGTGCATTAAGGCCGTACCCTGAGCAAATAACCTTGAGCATTTTTTCCCTCAATAACAGCGCAAGAGATACAATAGCGAATACGCTCAAAATGTTGAATAAAATCGTTATCGTTATAAAATCGAATTTTGGTCGTTTGAAAAAAATACTTCTACCAAAATGTTCATAATTAAATTGCCTATCCATTAGTGTAAGTACAAAATCAAAATAATCGTTAGTTTTCGAGAAGATGCATGTTTTCAGTATTTTTTTCTCATTTCTGTGGTTTCGTTGTAAGGAGATTTCTTAAACATTATATTTAGTAATAAAAAATTAAATCTACCATTTTGAAGCCAAGATTACGTAGAAATTTAATGTATTTTTTATTAGTTGATATTTCTTTTGGATAAAGAGTAGATAGCTCCAAAAAACTGCACTAAAAACGGCTAGCGCTGCGTTTTGCTCGGGGACGCGCCTTAATTAGGTAAGCTGCGGGTAGTACGGTAGATTATGCAACCCTCAGGGTGTGAGAGTGAGACCCGAGTCACACTCATCCAGCATTTATACATTCATCCTTCCAATGGGTTGGATGTTGATAATGCATTAAAATCAAGGTGGATTAGATGTTGTAATAGAACAATTATTATGTCCGTCGTTGGATATTAATTAATTCATAGAAGTTAGAAACGTAAATAACAAGCCGACTATACACAATTGATTAATTTTGTGACTGCGCCTGTCCGTTGCCCAATTAAAGAGGAGGGGATAGATTTTGTTCAAGTATAAAATAATCTAATAATTTGAGATCTGTACCTACCTATCGAATTATATGTGCGATAATTTATCTACACTAATATTATAAAGAGGAAAACTTTGTTTGTTTGTTTGTTTGATTGTAATGAATAGGCTCAAAAACTACTAAACCGATTTTAAAAATTCTTTCACCATTCGAAAGCTACATTATCCACGAGTAACATAGGCTATATTTTATTTTGGAAAAAAATAGGGTTCCGTAAGATATTTGGGTTTTTCGGACACAAGGTGTAAAAATCAACCAGAAAAGTAACTTATTTTGTGTACGCTGCCTAAACTATAAAAGATAGAACCATACATTGTTCTAATTAATTGTAGATCTTATAAATATCTACAAAAAAGTCCGCGACACACTATACCTATCTATGTCGAGTGAGGCACAACAACCATTTTTTTAATTTAAAAATCTAGATTTTTTTTTGGACTACATTTAAACGCGTTTATTTTACTCATGCTATTAATCTTTATCAAAATAAAGTATTTCATCACTAAGTACAGTTTATGTAGATAATATTTGGTCTTTGAATGATTAAAATCGGACGTTTGGTTTTGAAGTTATGGCGAAATTAAAATATTACGATTTCTGCTGCACGACCCGTTGCGAAGTGGACGTCACCAAGGCGGGGGTGCGCGTGCGGGAGGGGAGTTTAGATCTCTGAAGTAAGGTACCCGCGCGGCTCAGCCGCCGGGTCCGGCTCCATAGATAAGTATAAGTACGTCGGCTCCCTACGCAGCGGTCGCGCGCGAAGTCTAATAATTTTCGTGCGATTTTCTTTAGATTTCGTTCTTAAAACTACACCTACGCAAAAGTTCTTCTCAGAGCCAAACAACAGTTCTTTTCAGGGTTAACCAACAGTTCTTTTCAGGGCTACACAACAGTTCTTTTCAGAGCTAGAATATTACACGCTATTAACATTTTCTTAAACATTTGAAAATGCCTAAAGAGAGCCATGTCTCAACTTACTAAACATAGTTCTCAAGCACGGGCAGCAAGAATACGCCGTATGGGAGAATCTTCACCTGAACGTTCACAACGCCTTGCTGAACAAAATCAGAGAAACTCTCAGGTACGCGCACGAGAGTCGAGTGTCGAACGTTCGCAACGCCTTGCACAACAAAATCTGAGAACCTCTGAGTTATAATATTATAAAGCAGAAGAGTTTGTTTGTTTGTTTGGTTGAGCACGCTAATCTCAGGAACTTTCAGTGTTAGATAGCCCATTTATCGAGGAAGGCTATAGGCTATATCATTAAGCTAAGTCAAAAAGGAGCGCAGAATTAATGGAAAATGTGACGCAGACGAAGTTGCGTGGGTCAGCTAGTTATTGATAAAGATGCTTTTTAAGCCCTACTGGAATTAGAATGTGCTGAATTCTTTTTAATCCGTCAGATAAGAGTAGGTACGTTTTCTCAAACATGCTTGGAATTGTGAGCATTATTTTTATTTTGACAACCTTCTTCGAGACAAATCGAAAATGCTGTACTGGCCGAGCAGCGGCCGGTAAAAGTCCATATATGGATTTTCATACAACTTTTGCCGGCCGCTCTCATTATTTAAGAAAAGTACTATAAAAGCCTTGGCCACAACTAGGTATTGATGGACTTACGTATATGTGCGTTTACGCCTCGGCCCATATTAACACGTTCGTCCATCAATGCCTTTTTTGCTGGCCGCTGCTGTAATGTACTATAATAATTATTATTATGAAGTTTTTGTCATGTTTTTAGGGTGATATTTTCTATCACTGGTATCGGCAGTACTTGTCGATTTTTATCTAATATCTAGGTAGGAGGTATATAATATCTAATATAATATATCTAATCTTGCTAACGTTTTAACGTGTTTAGAACCAATGAAAATTAGTGGGGTAATCTTTTTCTTGTGTATTTAATATTATCTGACTACTGCAAAGCCAGAAGAAAGGGTATTTTTAGAGTTCCGAAAATAAAAAACGCAACCCCTATAAGATCACTCGTGTGTTTGTCTGTCTATCCGTCTGTCACAGCCAGTTTTCTGCGGATGTACTGGACCGATTTTGTTGAAATTTGGTGCACATATACGCGTTATGTAAATAAATAGATTTTGAGAATGGTGGTCAACGTAGTAAATTAAAAAATATATAAGTATTCAAACTGTATCGTGTGAAATATCAAATGAAACAGCTTTAATTTTCTGCGTATTAATTTTAGAAGTTATTCAAGAAACTAGACCAAAAATAACCATTCCCCCCTATCTCCGAAACTAAATTATGAACACAAATTCAGATAATAGTTCGTTAAAAATATAAGAAGACTAAAATGAAATTTGTTCGTAACCCTTTGCCCGCGAGTCTGATTCGCACTTGGCCAGTTTTTTAAGGATGAGATATCATCAAACGACTCTTTTGTAATAAAAATTCTACATTCCAAAATAGCTGTTTACATGTATTGGAAGTGTATCCGCTTGCTTCACTACTTTAAATAAATTAAAAGTAGAATTTTCATAAGAGCATTCGCAATTAATGTTGTTTAAGTATGTTTTTAAATGATAATTGAGGACATTTGAAAGCAGTGTGTACATTAAAAGGGAAAAAATACCGGATACGTGTCGGACTTGCCCACCGAGGGTTTCTTACTTTGTAGGTAACTTACTTCTTAGATACTACTTACTTTAAATAAACACATTTTTTTCCTGATTTAATTAAAAATGAGTAGTTTTCAGAGTTTTCCCTATACCTGTAGTATGAGACGATATTAATTGGCGAATTTCATAGTTCTAGGTCAACGGAAAATAACCTACACATTTTGATTCCCTTATGAGTGTCGAATTATCCGTTTTTTTTTTTGCGGCATACACGGCCGTATTTTTTTTTACGTTTACTTAGAAGTTTGATTTTTTCACAGCTTCAAGGGACTTTAAATTTGAGTGTATGGTTTTCAACTCAATACTTCCACGCGTTCTTAAGTTAAAGGGTCTTTACAGACAGACGGACGGACGGCCAACAAAGTGTTTCTCTAGGGGTTCCGTTTTTTCCTTTTGAGGTACACTAAAAAGACGGAAAAAGGGTAGTAGCACCTTAGTTCTCATCAAACATTATAATGAGCTGAGACTGTGTTACCACTCGGCTTTCTTGAAGGTCGATCGGTAACAGTTTGGTTTTTGGATTGGGTCAGATATATGACCTGGCTATGGCCTAGGGAACCCGCTAGATACGTTACGCACACAACCGGGGGCTTCGATGCTTGGGGGAAGCCCGTGTCTAGCAGTGGCTCGTGGACGTCTTTCGGCTTCTTGGGACTGGGAGGTGATGAGACTCATGTGTTGTAAGAAATATTGACATAATTATATGTATTTTTAACATAACGAATGTTATTATTTTCAGTTCTTATAATCATATACATATTGTTAAGTATAATATATTTTGATACAATATGGAATATGCATGAAAAAAATATTTAAAATCTATACAGTTTATCTAAAAAATATAATACTTACAGTGAAAATAGAATCAAAATTGCTCGAAAAACAAACGAGATATAATTATTTAAAACAAATATATCTGTCCCTCTCGCGAAAACGGTGTTTTCTATGGCAGCTGTATAGGCATCATGTAATGTGACGTCAAAGTTCACATCGGACTTCTCTTTCTAATTGTAATCTTTGAAGCTTCATAACTTCATCGCTGATGAAGATATTTAGAAAACAATTTCATGATTGTTTACTAGAGCTAATAAATATTTCATTTTGCAAATAAAAAAAATCGCACGCATATTCCCTATTACTATTAACTCCATGAGGTATAGTTCGGCTTAAATTTTATTGCGATCGTGATCAACCAAAGTCGACGAAGCTCGCTGCGCGGTGCTCCTATTTTCGTCGCAGGATTTAAAGGAACCAAACATGAATAAGGATCACGGGAGCTAACTTCGCTCGCTTTGCTCGCTCACTCTAGCTCCCATCACCCCATTTGAACCTAACTTTGACTTATCCATGGCGGAGTGCCCTCAGTTCCTGAGCTAACCCCGCTCGCTATTATAAGCAAATTAAAACCTGAAGTGAATCAAAAATCCAATAGTTATTATAAAAATTTTCATAATCCATATAAAAAATATTGTTTATTACGATTCACAATATTGACATCAAGTATAAACTGTGTATAAACGATAAAATACATCAAAAAGGCACTTACAATACACAAGTACAAATTATGGCGGCAAAATACAAGATTCAAGTATAAAACTTATCCCGATTAAAATAAAATAATTCAAGGCAATGTTTCCACAAATTCTTATGACAAAGTTGGTTATTAATGAAATCCAACAGGATTACTTTAAAATTTATTGTATCAGGCTAATCTCTGGAACTACTAGTCGGATTAGAAAAATCTTTAGGCTATATAACATCACGATAGGACCTACAGGCGCCGAGCAAAAAAAAAACCGGTTATCATTACTCTTTTGCACCTTGTAAGTATATATTGTACTAGCTGACCTGCGCAACTTCTTTTGCGTCACATTTTCCATTAATGCTCCGCTCCTATTTGTCTTAGCGTGATGATATATAGCCTATAACCTTCCTCGATAAATGGGCTATCTAACACTGAAAGAATTTTTCAAATCGGACCAGTAGTTCCTGTGATTACCCCCTACATACAAACTTACAAACATACAAACTTACAAACAAATTTTACCTCTTTATAATATTAATACCGCGTGTATCTGACATCGACGCACAAACGATTTCCATGGGTCCGGGGCATGATTCTGGACACCCTAGACTTAGAATTTTTCGTCGGCTTTTTTCTCATTTTTTTATTTTTTTCAAGGGTTTTTTTTACTTTAGACTGCTCATAATCGTTATTCTGACCTAACCCAATGAGATTTTTAATCAAAAAATAATTAAATAACTACTTTCACTAAAAAGAGCAATCTGAATAAAGCCACAAATAATATCAGCTCAGCTGAGCGGATACTTTGTAGTACTCTTAAAAAAAATCAGAAAAGAACCGACGAAAAATTCCAACACTGGGGTGTCCAGAATCATGCCCTGGACCCATGGAAATCGTTTGTGCGTCGATGTCAGATACACGCGGTATAGATTTGTTAGATAAAAAATAGAAAATTCTTTTCACGTGTAAGATAATTATCAAAAGTAAATATTATCAATATCTACCTCCGTGGTCGAGTAGTTTAGGCGCTTGCCTTGTGACCCGATGGTTGTGGGTTCTATTCCCACGGGAAGCATACTTTGTAAACTGGAGTTTGGCTAGGACCTTGCAGGCTTGAGTCACCTGATTGTCTGTTAAAAAGATCATTCCGAGCTTCGTAAAGCAGGTACCGACTGCCAAATGGCGGTCGTTAATACCATGTCAGAAGCCCTTGAGGCGGCTTAGAAACTCTGTCACTAAGTGTCTGGGGTCGTTAGACCTTACCCACACGATAAGATGAAAATATCAGTATCTGCTACTGAGAATCTTTCGACATACCGATTTAGCAGATTTTAATTGAAAGCCCCTTTAGGCCTTTACGTTAAAAAAAGGGATTCTACAGTGATATGTACACATAGAGCGTTTCGGACATATCAGTTTTTTTTTCCAGGATATTGTTGAGTTATTTATATGCATACAGATACAAATCAACAGAATTGTGGATACAACAACTCTCAAGGCACAATAAATAAAAATCGCCTTACTAAGATTCCTACTCCAAATTACGTAAATATTAAAAAGTAATGGCATTTTTTGTACAAGCAAATACATTTGGCACTTTGAGATTCGTTCTCTCAAAAGTATAAAAATACAAAATAGCTTACATCTATCTACTAAGTAAACATATAGGCGTTGTTAATTTCATAGATAAAGGATTCAAGGTAAACAAATTGTTGAGAAATTTATTGACCGCAACTCTGTTGGATAACTGTTGGATCTTCATCTCTCAGATTGATTGAAAAAACATTAGTGTGCTTTTTATGTGGATGTGGACATTACTTATCCGACAAACAGTCTGATACCTGGCAATTTGTCTACCTGATACTAGCAACACCAATTCAATGTGTTGCCAGCAATAATATTGCTCAACATATTATGTTTACCAAGAATACATGGCTAAACTAATTCACTAATTAAAATGTTAGGGACGGAAGAATATAAAAATAATGCTTAAAAAAGATTGAGAATCTTTTTGTGGCAAACATCACTAAATGGATTTGTTCGAAAGTTAAAAAAAAAATTGTTACACAACGTAAAGCTTAGAGTATTTATAAATATATTACCACTGGAAATAAGTGTAAAAGGTACAAAAGATACTAAAAACTATCCCCAAATTACAGGCTCTTGTTCTAGCGACAATATAATACGTCAATCTTCAGCGTCAATATAAAATTTTAAATACACTGTGGCACGAATCAGTTTGTTTTCTTAATACTACGGAAGAGGACGTTAACATCAATAAAATATGCAATGTCCAATATACGTGTAGACGTTCTTATTTAAATACAGTCTGGAAGCATCATTAGGAGGGCCGCAATTACGACGAAATTATTATATAGATTAGATATCTCCGAACATCTATTAAAAAGGTTCGTAGTGGCATTGCCGCGTCTAGGAGCTTTAATACAATAACGAAACGTTAAGGCAATATATCATGGCATAATGCTCATTCGAACAAATTTCACACGACATTGCGATAGTCATGAAATTATGTTATAGAACGCCAAATGATGACGAGACCAACGTTGTCTGAGTCATAAAATCCACTTTTTTTTTAATTCAGAAGAGATATAAGGCCTGTTACCTCAGAGCTATATAAAAAAACATACAGTTCAAACTAAGAACTTCGCTTTAAAAAAGTGAGTCAATGCTAACAATGTTTCAGCCTATACTACACTACCCACTACTTAAAAGACGATGTTATACGGACTGCGTTTCGACCTCTTCGCCGTAGTCAAGATCATCGTAGGTCAGGTCCTCATCGAGAGAGTTCACTGTGGTCTCCTTGCCGCCGGGGCACGCCAGACATCTGTAAATATGGGCGGTCAATATACAAGTGTTTGTTTTGATGTGTTGAAGTCGCGCGGGTCAGCTAGTTTATAAAATAAAATGTAAAATAGCGTCAGTCGTCATCTTCACACACAGAGATAGGACTCAATGTCAAATCCAAAGGATCAAAACGTACATAACTTAAACACAACCACGCACACAAAACATCTATAATTTAAATTATGTAATGAATTATGAAAACATAATTCACATAATAATACTAGTAACATCGCAAACGTTTCCTACCAATAAACAATAATTGATTGGCAACACCTGTCTGTAACTCGATACGTCTTCGGCGCGCGCGCAGGTCACCGCTCAATATTATAATATGCTAATATCGAGGCGACCTCGTTACGCAGGTGTGCCTTTGCAATCTTGTCTAGTGTCTTTCATACAATATCTCGCTAATTTTAGATTTTAATATCTGAATACCCCGACTGAGCGTGCGGACGTGGCCCAAAAGGAGGGTCAATTTTCTGTGTGTTTATAAGTTCGGTTTGCATTTTTACCACAGGTAAAGGCACACACGTGTAGGTGAATAGCTTTTGCTCGCGAATCGTACGTACATATTCCGTTTTTCCCATTCCCGAAAGAATTCTGGCAACCCAAAAACCTACATGCCAAATTTCAGCTTTCTACGACCAGGAGTTTCGTTTCGGACGTGCGTTGTCTGTCAGCCTCGTTCACTCATTCGTAACGGAATAGTTTTATGCACAGGACAACAAAAAAAGGAATTATTTATTTGCCCTTTCCTTTAGTTTGTCGTCTTATTAATTCCCAGAATTTGATCCTTAGTGCGACACTTTCTGATGGTGTAATAATACAGGTGTGTTTTATTTTTCAAAGTCACAGTTGGTACGATTCCTGGCTAGGAAAACCGATTTTTCAAAAATTCAATTCGGTATTTTTCGATATTCCTCATAATGGCTTAACTTTGGTCATCCACGCACACTTTAAAAATTCCCCTGTATATCGATTATGTAAACTTTTTCCTTTTAAATCGGTTGAGCTGTTGATATTACCACCTGTATAATAGTGTGGATTGCTTTTCATGATTAGTAATTACCTGCTCTCGTTGATTCCGTAAGATAAACATTTATCTCCGACACATTCACAGCATCCGTCATGGAACCATCTGGAATACATAGAAAATTAACATTAGTAAAGAAATTAGTTTAAATGCGCCATCCAGGAGTGTTGAGTGCCTAAGAAAATAATTATTTGACGCTTTTCTCAAGTCGTACCTGCATATACTTCACCAGGTACTCCATCAGGTGAGATAGTAGTCAAACGCATGCCTATCAAAATTAAAAAAAAATAAACTACTAGCATATCTAAAAAAACTAGAGTTACGATGTTATCGACAGACATAGAATACACACGTCAAAGTGATGACAGCCTTCTTCTTAGTAGTGAATTTAAAGTATCAAGAAGATGAAACGCAGTGTCTGGCCGTCTGCAATTTATATCAAATTCAATTATCAATCTGACTTCCAATCCAGTGGTTTAGCGATTGACAGCTGAGCCTCGTGTCATGGGTTCCGCACGGAACTAATATTTGTATAGCCTAATGATAGTAGTTCCGGGTCTGGCTGTTTTTAGGGTTCCGTAGTCAAATGGCAAAAACGGAACCCTTATAGATTCGTCATGTCTGTCTTTCTGTCCGTCCATATGTCACAGCCACTTTTCTCCGAAACTATAAGAACTATGCTGTTGAAACTTGGTAAGTAGATGTAAGTATTCTGTTAACCGCATTAAGATTTTCACACAAAAAAAGAAAAAAATACAATAAATTTTGGGGGTACTTCGATTTTTTTTCATCAAACCCATACGTGTGGGGTATCTAGGATAGGTCTTCGAAAATGATATTGAGGTCTCTAATATAATTTTTTTCTAAACTGAATAGTTTTCGAGAGAGACCCTTCCAAAGTGGTAACATGTGTGTGTGTGTGTGTGTCCCTGTAACTTATAAAATAGGAGAATGATAAAACTGAAAAATATATGTGATGTATATTACCATGTAAACTACCAGCGAAAATTGGTTTGAACGAGATCTAGTAAGTAGTTTTTTTTATAATACGTCATAAATAGTATAAAACTATAATGGTAAGGAACCCTTCGTGCGGGAGTACGACTCGCACTTGGCCAGTTTTTTGTATTTGTTCTTGTGTGTTTGTAAACGCACCCACGGTGCAGGAGAAATTCCTAGTGTGGGGCAACGTTCATTGGCGGTTCATTTGAAAGCTAGCTAGTGCGAATTGGTGGAATAGCAACAAGGTAGGGATGCGGATGGTAAGTTGCAGTGCGTCAGGATGTCCGATGGTAGAAGGGGGCCGGTGGGATAAGGTCGTGGAGTTCTTGGGCACACTCTCCGAAGTACAGTCTGTAGAAGAACGACAAGCATGCAACCTTGCGGCGATGAGCCAAGCTGTGTGGCATGGTATTCACCAGTTTTACGTCGCCAATGAGCCGCTTAGCTCTGCGTTCCACCGAGTATTAGAGATATTGTTGGACTACTTTACCTCAAGCTGTTGGCGCCCATAGACCGACAGGAGGCGCGACACTTGTCGCAGGACATGCACTGTGACATGTAGGCCACCGTGCAGTTGAGCGTCACCACGTCGCGACTGATCGGCTCCGACTCTTGCTCTACGCTCTCTGTCGAATAAATGAACGAAGGCTTAGTTCGAAGATTCCATTTACGTTACACTATTGACTATAAGAATTCTGATGTTAACGTAGAAAACTGTGAATCATGTTCGGCCAGGGTTGCGGAATTGTTCACAAGATTAAGCGTGCCTCCGAAACGCAAAGCTAAAAAGAAAGGGCATTTGAAGAAAGAGTCTCATTCTGTGTCAAGGGGTGCCATTTGATGTTGTCAGTTCAGAGATTCTGCAAGTTTTTCTAGGAAAAGATTATCTATAATTTACAAGGTAAAAATAAATGGAACAATGGACAGTTATTATCCCAATAGTCCAAGATCGATCCGGTAGGCACCTACCATTGTTTCGCTACAATTTCCTTTTTCTAGTTCTTAGATAACCAACAATTGTCTTTTATCTATTTATAGATATTCAAGTGCTTGCTGAATATAGTTAGTAGGAATTTGGAATCCCGTTACACGTTGTTCGGAAATAACGGGATCGAATTCCTCGGGTAGAAATTACTGCAGGATCGAAACGTGAAAATGATGCTAGTTGAGCTAGTTCATTATAATTCAAATGAATGAATGTGTAAATTAAATAAGACGTAATATCAACGCCTCATTACAAAGCGTGGATTAAAGATAAATAATCGTGTATTTGTGTTCTAGTACAAACGCAATTCAATTCCTGGTACATACATTTAGGTAGGTACCTACACTAGTACTTGTATTTATAATTTCTATCAATTCCTGGTATTTAGCTACATAATGTAGGTGTATTATGGTACAGAGTATAAATAACTCTGATAAATTACAGTTCCAGAAAAAAGGACGAAACACAGACCACCGAATGCCCAATACGTCGATCGTAAGCTAATACAGACATCTCAGGTGCAGGTAGTTGTTTACATTCCTCCTTAATGAGTCATGTTCATCTCTCCGCGGGAAGCCATGACGGACGTCTGAACCGCGCCACTTTTGTTTCTTTTTTTTAGTCCTTGTTCGAAAATTGAATGAGGCATTACTGTCGGCCAGGATTAAGTAATTGTCTTGTGTTTTTTTGTTACTTTAACAGCACTTGAGCTTTTGTTTCCTATTGCTTTATGGATTTATTTTTCAAGGAAAGGCAAAGTATGGCTTATGATGGCGCTGTTTGAGTTTGAAATAAAAAGGAAGTAGCCTGGCAGCGCTTAATTCATTAAATCTCTAATGAAAAATATATTCTAAAAAAAAAACAAGCAGAAAAAGCTGCAGCAATTATTTCTGAAATTTGGTTTGAATCCTATATTAGACATAATTTGAAAATATTTCAGAATAGTTGAATACTCTGAATATCAATGAAAGAATTGGAGAGAGTTCATTGCCCAGGAGTGGAACAAACAAGGCTTGCAAAGACAAGGATTTTAAAATTCTGACATGTGCAATGGATGATTAATACTATAAAATAAGTAAACTTTACAACTATAAAGTTCATATAAAATGCTACTAAAAATTTTGTTAAGGTGTTAACCAACTTTTTCTGTAGGCAACATAGCTTCTGAAACGAAACTCTTAGATTGTGTGTTGGGTTCAACACCTGTTTATTATACATATTTTAATATATATTACCAAGCCACCTGGTGACCTCCCATTGTGCCAAACTAATTAAACACAGATTTGAAGAAACATAATACATGGTAAACACTTAAGTAATTGGATATGAGCAATATTTTAATACCTAATGCAAATTACTGAGGAGTGCTAATACAGATAAGTTCACAAATAAATTAAAATCTTGTTCTGTGACTCATATGAATTGTTTACTTGATCTTACATGGTTTTATTAAATGACTAGCTCCTGTTCACAACTTCAACTACACCATAAAACATGTCCTATGGCTCTCTGAAATAGTGAAGCTGTCTAACAAAAAAAACAAGTCTACTGAAAAATGAAAATACTTAATAATACAGAACTGTCTGTATTATTAAGTATTTTCATTTTTCAGTACTCTCAGAGATTCCCTCTTACAAACCATCAATTTACCTTCTTGTATTATTTTATTATTGATGAAGGGTATTATTAATCTCTAAAAGCTATACTAATATTATAAAGAGGTAAAGTTTGTAAGTTTGTGAGGTTATAGGGCATAGGGAGTAATCTCTGGATCTACTGAACCGATTTCGACAGCTCTTTTACCAATACAAGGCCACGTCATTTGTAAGTGACACTATTGTTGCATTATTATTATTATTGTTGTTGCTTTATATTAACCCGAAATATACCGCCTAACGAAGTGGACACAGTGGGTCAGCTAGTATTTAATATAGGTATAATTTGCACCCATTCAGAAAAAAAAAAAAACATTTTAAATGGTGAATTTTAATTTTGGGTAAGAGCATAACTGTGAAATTCAGAACTTAACATTAGTTAAATCAGTTGCATTACTAATTTTGTCATCCTGACAATTTTGTACTATTCAGTCAAACGTGAAAAAGAATACTTACGTAAATGCAAAACTACTGTTTTCTCCGGAACTGCTCTATATGCTGACAGATCAATGTCCACTGGATAGGTGATAGACAGCCATCTCTGCTGAGGGTCAGGGTCACTGGTGAGGGCAGCAAACAGTCCAGGAACACCGTCCGCTAACTCTTCTACATATGATGTCTTTGATAACTCTGTTTGTGTGTCATTTGGTTTCGGACACATGTCTGTGAGGAAATTACATTATTATTATGTTATCAGTTCTAAGATAAATACAGTGTATTTGTAAATAAAGTGGATTGTATTATTTAATCTTATTTTCGTGCATACTGCCTAAGAATCATTTTGCAAGCTGCATGTGTGCGAGATATTGAAGAGTTGTAGTTAATTTTCTACAACTTACATGTTTTAGTCAAATACTGAAACCATAATAAAAGATGTGTATAATTTAAAACACCTTTTTTAAATATGATGATGATGATGATCATAGACTATGTTTAGAAAAGGGCTGTACTTACCAACACAACTACAGCATTCACTGTACAAGTAGCTGAGACAGTTGAAACAGTCTTTACAGCACGAACAATCCTTTAGGTCACACTTACAGGATTGAGTCAGCATACATTTTGATACCACACTGGCACAAATAGCTTCATTACAAGCGTAAACTATTGGCACTATGCATATTAGCGCTACAACGAAATAGAATTTCCCAGCCATTACCACAGTTTTAGATTGTAAACACGACACTTGAGGAAATTTCAAAGTTGTAAAAATAAACAGCACAAATACGTATTAAGTTATACAATAGGAGAGCTCACTTATAATTAATCTGCAAAAAACACTGGCCACTTTACTAGGGTATGACTACGTACAATGAATAACAAACTAAATTTTATAGATAGAATTTTTAGAAACAAGTGTCCACACTACACAAGTGTCAGCCACCCAGAAAGTTTACTTAGTGAATGAAAAAAGTTTAAAGAACGAATGATTGAAGTTGAGCACAGATAATGAATGAGATGAAAACACTACTTTTTTTTTAAATTTTATTCTTGACCATGGGTACATGGGTACATGTCCTTCAGTCGGTCGTAACCACTACGTTCCTGCAATGTTACCAGCATAGAGTCATCATCTGCCTATCCTTTTTCCCAACTACATTGGGATTGGGGTCGGCTTCCAGTCAAACCGGATTCAGCTGAAAACCTAAACCAGCCTAGAGGTATAGTAACTAAAATGGTTACCAGGCCAGTGTACGTACGAGTATGTGTTGCTTAATCAATATTTCTAGTACAACTATACTGACATATTACATCACATTTGAGAGGTCTCGCACCAGTGTGGGTATGAATATGTGTTGTTAAATGTGGCTTTTGAGTAAAACTAAGTTTACATTTTTCACATTTGAAAGGCTTCTCACCAGTATGAGTACGAGTATGACTCACTAAATCACTCTTTTTAGAAAATTACGCTAATACTAATAATTACGCTACACTTGAAGAGTTCCGCAAGGCAGCGTCATGGGTCCCACTCTGTATCTGCTTTTTTCCACTGATCTCCCTACGACCGATGGAGTAGTTACTGGAACATTTGCTGATGGCACATCAATTCTATCAATAAACAATTCACCAGACATTGCAGCAAAAAGCTTCAAAATAGTCTCGATCATTAAGTATCTAAATGGCTCAAAGACTGGCGAATCAAAGCCAACGAAAACAAATCTGTCCAGGTTACTTTCACAAACAGGATAGAAACATGTCCACCCATCACTCTCAATGGCATACCGTTACCGCAAGAGGATCACGCCAAGTATCTTGGAATATACTTGCATAGACGCCTAACCTGGAAGAAGCATATTTCCACAAAGCGATTCGCTATGGGACAACAGTTGCGCACTATATACTGGCTACTAAATAATCTATATCGATAGGTACTAATTTTATAAAGAGGTAAAATTTGTTTGTATGTTTGTAAGTTTGTATGTAGGGGGTAATCTTAGGAACTACTGGTCCGATTTGAAAAATTGTTTCAGTGTTAGATAGCCCATTTATCGAGGAAGGTTATAGGCTATATATCATCACGCTAAGACAAATAGGAGCGGAGCATTAAAGGAAAATGTGACGCAAACGAAGTTGCGCGGGTCAGCTAGTATTAATATAAAAATCACGATAACCAAACTATTGCTTTATAAATGCATATTAAAACTCATATGGACATATGGCCTACAACTCTGGGGAACAGCAGCAAAATCAAACATTGAAATAATACAGACATTTCAGTCAGACGAAATCTCGGAAAGGACAAAAGCGTACAAGAAGCGAATCACTATAGTCATCCAAATATGCTGGCAGTCAATCTAATGAACACCCAAACAGTTGATCGTAGATTAAAAAGAAAGATTCCTCAAGACGTTCTCTGAAAGGCACAAGAATAAACGGAGCAGTCATTGGACGGCTTTCGTGCAAGCCCAGCACATAAATATTGCTGAATATCTGCAAGATATATAGATTGCAACAAAGTTGTTACAAATAAAAAAAAACATTATCACTAAAGTATTAGGTTCAAGGTTGATTGACAGCTTGATGTGCTGGCTTGATGGCTTCTGTACTCGTCAAAATCTGCGTAGCTATATTTTCAAACAAAAAATGAATCCCTATTTCCCTTGGTCATCGCAACACGCGTGAACGGTTGCGTCAATTTCGCTAATTCTTTTTTTTTGTTGAGTTTTTACTGTCAGAAGGTTCTTAGGAAAGTAAAAAATAAGAAAGTTGTAGTAGACGGGAGCGAAGCCGCGGGGATAGCTAGTCTGTTATAATTCTCTTACATAATGATTGTTGCATTTATCGTTGATCAGTTACTCAGGGACCTAATACCTACCAGAAGATTAGAAGATATAGTACCTAAGGATCTGTCTTCTTGTAAGTACCTAAATATAGTTTAGGCTACTGATCAATAATAAAGGCTGAAAATTAAATCTGATAAGTAATATCAGTAAGTCAGGTAAGTCAGCAGGGAATCGATTAACAGTACAATCTAGAAAATATAAGATTGATGGGCAAACGAAATACGTACCTATTGTTTCGGATTTCGGGCGTATCGCGATATCATTCACTCTCAGGTAGTAGATTTAGATACGGAGTAGGATAATTACTTTGCCTTGTTTATCGATAAATGATAATTAGGTACCAACATGCATTGATAGGTATTGTATGTTTATTTTTAAGCGAAGCTTGTTAGTACTCGGTTGTAACTTATTTGATAAGGTCGCCGTAAGATGGTGAGTCCAGCTCTTATGTCACACTTTACTAGAAATTTATTTATAATTTATCAGTTTATATTGTTATTAAATCGATTCGTAACTATTTCAAACTGTTTGTGTCCAAGTTAAATAGTAGTGGCTTTAGTAAAATTGTATATTTTGATATAAGTGGGCAAAGTTTTTCATTGCTGCAGAGGCGGAATAGACTCCCGACCCGATGACGAGGCCGTTGGAGATAGGTAGAGCCCGAGTTAGTAACAAATTTTTCGTGACAACTGGTTTAAAAGAGTGTCCATGGAGTTTCTTGCACGTTCTTCTCCACAGGATCTAATCTTTGGACCGTGCAACTGCCGCGCTGGAGACGGGGTCGGTGGGTGTGTTATGTTGCAGAACAACCTGCTGCTCTTGTAGCTAGCGCGGCAGGATTAGCTTCATCTATTTGACTGACAGACCTTGACTATTCAAAAGTGCCTGTTACTGGTCTATTTGAAATAAAGGATTTTATATTTGTATTTGTACAAAATCTGGTCAGCAACCAAATACATGCATAATGTATGCAGGCATCCAAGTACCTACCGATTTGATCGCCAATTATCAAGTTGCCTGTTCTCGTCGGTCGACCTTTGACCTCACAAACCTGTCGGTATATCAGCCTTTGCCTGAAGTTAATCTTATTGTATTTCCAGGGTTGGCAGTCACTACTCTTCCTGGTGGTGGTAGCCACGGTTGCTACTGCGTATAAAAACCCACACTATGCCCCCGGGAGGTCCGTGAATGTGCACCTCTTTGAATGGAAGTGGGACGACATCGCCGATGAGTGCGAGAGGTTCCTTGGGCCCAGAGGTTATGGAGGAATTCAGGTAAGCTTCTTGAATATTGTTGTTGTTTAAAATTGTACTGTTAGCAGCTATAATGTTTCACGCAATAAAGTTTGGTCTGTCGTAACAGGCTGTAGGTACCTACGCGTACAAAGGTTCAAAGAGTACACTTACCTTTGATTATACATGTCATGTACATATTTAAAATAATCAAAGGTATTAACTTATATAACATCAAATAAAGCATGGGACATTTGAGTCGTATTGCATTCCCCATCATGCTTAAAATGGGTATTCAAATGAGAAAGAAATGCTTTCAACTGAAAATATTCCAACGCCCCGATCTTGGAATTTTGTCAGCACCTACAACTAGCATGAAAAATACCAATAAGTTAGCTCTTCTTTTAGATTTCACCACCCAACGAGAACGTGGTGCTATGGTCATACAATCGCCCGTGGTGGGAGCGTTACCAGCCGATGTCGTACAAACTGGTGACCCGCTCCGGCAATGAGCGGCAGTTCGCCGACATGTTGCGCAGATGTAACGCAGCAGGCGTCAGGTATGTTGCCCAGAGATACTATCACATAATCAGAACGTGGTGCTATGTTCATACAAACGTCTGTCCGTAAGTGGTGGGAGCACTCAAAACTCAAAAACTTAAAGCTTATATTTCAATGAAAACATTTCCAGGCATTTTTGTATTATCAAGGTCGGTCGGTTCAAAAAGATGAACCTATTTGCACGTTCCAAAGAGAAGAACGTGCAAGATACCTACTCCACGGACACTCTTTTAAAATTATGAATTGTTTCAAAGTTTTGTTTACATTGTGTTGAAATTATTACATACAAAGTGATGTAAAAGATGTAAAAGACGAGCAGGATAAAAGCATCCGGAAGGAAAAAAAAAGGAACAATTCAAAGAAATAATTAAAATAAACCATGGCAGCTGAGAAATGACCATTCCCAACTGACGGCGCCCGTTCACGCCATGACGCACGCTAGCACTAGCACCATTCGGCTTAGCCATTTTGAAGGGAGCCAAATGATCCAACGCATGCGCCACCATCAGCTAGACTTTTTAACCGACTTCCCAAAAAGGAGGAGGTTATCAATTCGGTTTTGTTACCTCGTAACTCCGACAATTATGAACCGATTTGAAAAATTCTTGTTTTATCTGAAAGGATATACCTACTTGCAGATTGGTCCCATTTAAATCATATCAAAATCGGTTACGAACTTTGGATTTTAAATCGAAATAGCTGGAATTTGACTATTTAGATGATTCTTTGATAATCGAAATTGCGTATTTTGCTTTTCTGCGATTTTGCAGTGGTGTTGTTAGGTGTGGGGCACCACTAAAAAGTGAGCATGACAACCGCCGGGGTACCTACATTCAAGTCAAAAACAAACCTAAAACTGATAGCTATTATAGTTTAAGTTTAAGGTACAAAGTACTCACACGTGCCGTTAATGGATGAAATTATATAATGCTAAATAAATTGAGTCATTGAGACCTAATTTGTTTAGCATTGTATAATTTCAAACTAATTAATTAATTAAGCCCAATTTTCCATCGAAGGGTTCAAAACCCGGACTTGTAAAACTGATGTAATGCGAAGTGATCCAACCGTCACGAGCTTAAATCTGATTACTCTTTTTCCATACCAGATAGGTGACTGACTCACAGAAAATATAGTTAGTCTAAAGTCAGAAAGCAGGCAACCTTTGGTTTGATTCTTAGGAAGTCCCGACCGTGCGATCTTCAATTAGTTCTATGTTTTTGCAGGATCTATGTGGACGCTGTAATCAACCACATGACCGGTGAACCTCCAGAGAACGTCGGCACAGCCGGCAGCACGGCAGTCTTCAACGAGTGGAACTACCCCGCCGTACCATTCAACCGCCAGCATTTCAACTGGCCGCACTGCGTCATCAATGACATTGACTACGGAACCAACGCCTGGAGGGTAAGCAGCTGCAGTGGTACAGACGCCAGCACATCAAGCTATATTAATCTGTCAAATTTCTTCAATAGATTTTCAACTTTATCCCCACAGTTTTAGGTTCAAGGTTGACTGGGAAAATTTGACAGTTTCGGGTAGCTTGATGTGCTGGCGACTGTACTTCATCATCTGCCTAGCCTTTTCCCAACTATGTTGGGGTCGGCTTCCAGTCAAACCGGATTCAGCTGAATACCAGTATTTTACGTGGAGCGGCTGCCTACCAGACCTACACAACCCATTAACTGTACTTGAATAGACTTATAAAACTCACATTGAGAGAAATGATCGAGGAGACTTGGTGCGAATTTTAATGCTCCTTACCAAAGACATATTTGTGATTGAGTAGGTATTGAGAATTGACCATAATATCAAATACTATAACTGGCCAAGTGGCCAGCCCATACACTTTCTTATTAAAGGGCCAACTTCAGACCTGTCTCAATCCATTATTTGAGTCGGCTTTATAGCGACTAGCGAGACGTGTATTACGTGTAGTGTATAACACTAGGTTGTCGAGATATCTATGTTTGCTGCCTTCAAGTTCAAGTTCACGTTTTCGGACCGCTGTCTATGTGCAAGACTCAGCCCTTGAGTTGTCGCCTACTTACTGACAGTTTGGTTGTTCTACTTAAAACCCGCAGAGCCCTAACCAGTGATTCTAGAACTAGTCTACCACATATCACCACGTATGGAAATGTAAGTTATTTTCCAGGTGCGCAATTGCGAGCTCGTCGGACTAAAAGACTTGAACCAGGGAGACGAACACGTCAGGAATATGATCGTCAACTTTATGAACGAACTCATTGATTTGGGTGTTGCTGGGTTCAGGTAAGCAATTAGCTAAATACTTACTTTCATCTTCTCTGCTAGACCATGTTCTTCACCACAGTGACTGGTTCTTTGCTTTCCGCATTCGGATTCCTACGACGGTACTGAACCATCTTCTTTGTATGTATTAAACTTTTTGTTCTAAAATATTTCTCAACTTTCCACAGAATTGACGCCGCGAAACACATGTGGCCCGAAGATCTCCGCATCATCTACGATCGTCTCAACAACCTTAACACACAGCACGGCTTCCCCGCTAACGCCAGACCTTACATCTACCAAGAAGTCATAGACTATGGCACCGAAGCCATCAGCCGAGACGAATACACTCCTATTGGAGCTGTTACAGAGTTCAAAGTTGGTATGGAACTGAGTAACGCCTTCAGAGGGAATAACCAACTAAGGTGGCTGTCCACCTGGGGTCCACAATGGGGTCTACTTGCCCATGAAGACTCTCTAACCTTCATAGACAATCATGATAATGAAAGAGGTCACGGTGGAGGAGGTGGTATCTTGACGTACAAACAGCCTCGGCAGTACAAGGGAGCTATAGCCTTCTTGCTTGCTCATCCGTATGGGGAGCCTCAGGTCATGAGCAGTTTTGACTTCTGGGACTCTGAAATTGGACCACCTCAAGATAATAATGGGAATATTATCTCACCTTCTATCAATTCTGTAAGTATTTCTCATATTGCCTATTCATTAGGCTTCACTTTTTGATTCAGAGATATTTGAAACTGACGCTTAACGAACTTGATCCTTTATCGATCGCATGTACGAACTTGTGTCTCCTACTTAGAGCTCTTTATTCGCTGTTCTTTCTTAAATGTATTCATCATGCTCTTCAGAATCAACGATATTTGCGATATTATCACCAAACTTCTTCCTAAACTAGCGGAATTCAGGTGCCCCATCCAGTATCCTATCTATCAATAATATTCTTCTCTCAATCCACCAGGACGAATCCTGCGGCAACGGTTGGGTCTGCCAACACCGCTGGCGCCAGATCTACGCGATGGTAGCGTTCAGGAACGCGGCTGGCAACACCGGCCTGAACGATTGGTGGGACAACGGCTCCAACCAGATCGCCTTCTGCAGGGGAGGCAACGCTTTCATCGCTATCAATAATGACTATTGGGATCTTAACCAGACTTTGCAGGTTTGCGACGATTCTTTGATTCAATTTCTGTGACCTGTGACTGGTCTCAAAAACGATGCTGATCGGTTGGAATGCAAAAATGTGTCTGATATTAAATATCAAGGCGTGTATTCATACACCCAAAGACTCAATACATCCCTTGTTATTTATTCTGATAAAAAAAAACTATTGCTATTTTAATACATAATGAAAGAATTTGAATCCTCGTAGTATTCCTAAGGAGAACACCCAAACACCCCGAAATGCTTTTAAAATAAAATTTAATTTATAAATCCTATATTTTATAATTCCTATTTTCTAAATACTATATAAAATTCTTCCGTTACTGAGTGTCTGGTTCTTTGCTTTCCGCATTCGCAACGCACAGCCGAAACTGCTGGTCGTAGGAAGCTGGAATTTGACATGTAGGTCCTTGGAGAGTGTAGGGGAGCACTAAGAGAGGATTTCCCGAAGTTCTTACGGGAACAGGAAAAAACGGGATTTGCACGCACGAAGTCGCGGGCAAAAGCGAGTTAGTTTATATTTTTTACAACTATATCTCTTTCCAGACCTGCTTGCCCGCGGGTAGATACTGCGACGTGATCTCAGGCAACAAGGAGGGCTCCTCATGCCAGGGCAAGACGGTGACCGTCGGCAATGATGGCCGCGCGCATATCTCCGTCGGGGCGAATGACTACGACATGATGCTGGCCATACACGTGGGCCCTGAGGTAAACCTGCAAAATTTTACTAATAAATAACTGTTTTTTTTTTTAATTTTTAGCCGTCGTGCTTTAAGAGGAAAATATGTAGGGTATAGGTACTTATACTGAAATGTCTTTTTAAATTATTATTTAATTATTTGTAGTGTTTTTTACCCAAACAATTTGCCATGATTTTAGAATAGTGATCTATTTTTTTGGGAATTATACCTTATTTAATTAATTATTTATAATTTTATGTTATTTTCAAAAAACGTCTTATTTGTTTCAGAGTCGGCTATAAATGCTGCAATTAGAACAAGATTGAAGAACGCTATCTTTGTCTGTATTATAGGTTTCCATCGGTATTACGCTGAATAAAGACTTTAAATAAAACAGTTGACGTAACTTATATTAAAGTTTTTAATTTTTAACCAAAGATGTTTAATGCAGTTCTGCTCAATTTACATTTTCCTCGGACTGGAAGATTAGATATTTACTTTCAACTTCGAGATGTTTTTATAACACAATATGAGAAATATGATCTCATTTAGACTTTGAGGTAGGTGCCTATCTAGAGTGCGCGCAAGAGCGCTCAAGATGAGTCTTCAAATTGCAGGCCTAATCTATACTTCTATGCTAACTATCATCATCAGTTCAGCCAGTTGCAGTCCACTGCTGAACTTAAGCTGGGCCAAATAGCGCCATCCATCCGCATCTTGAGCAGTCCGCACCCATTCGCTGCTAGCCAATTCTTTTAATTCATTGATCCATCGTGCTGCAGGGCATCCTACACTACGTTTACCCATACGCGGTCTCCTTTTAACTCATGTCTGCTCCATCGACCGTCTGTCCGTCCACAGACGTGGCCGTGGCCAGCCCACTTCCACTTCAGCATGCTGATTCTACGCCCAATGAATTCTATCCACCGGAGAAACCCCGAACATTGAGCTCTCCCCATTGAGTGTCTACGTTTCGGCTTCGTAAGTAATTACGGGTAGGAGTAGGACGCACTGGTTTTAGACCCTGGTCTTAAGGGATTGTGGGATCGACGATTTAAAGATATCACGCAGCCTCTCGAATGCCGCCCAGCCCAAGCGAATTCTTCTGGTCGCCTCCTTCTCAAAGTTGTGCCGCCCAAGTTGTATAATTTGACCTAGATACTTTATATTGTATTCTTGCACAACCTCGAGAGTTGCGCCATTTACGATTACAAGTCTCGGGGACACTCGGGACATGACTGATGCTAACTTTACTAAGATTATAAAGAGGTAAAGTTTGTGAGGTTGTGGTCTCCGTTTCTACTGAACCGATTTTGAAAATTCTTTTACCAATAAAGCCACGTTATTTGTGAGTCGCATAGGCTATACCCGAAAAATACCGCCCAACGAAGTGGGGACGGGGTCAGCTAGTGATCCCATAAGGGTTCATTTTTTACATTTTGAAGCAAGGAACCCTAAAGTAGTGATCCTATAGAAGATCCGTTTTTTCCTATTGAGGTATGAAACCCTAAAAAATCAAAAATAAGTATTAACAGCTTAAGGCAGTCGCGCTTTTAACCACGAGGCCTACGAGGAATTCTAAATAACTACCTACTCGTAATATTAATGCGAAAGTAAGTGTGTTGGTTGCACTTTCAAACCTAAATGGCTGTACCGATTTTGATAAATTTTGCCACAGAGAAAGATGGAACCCTGGAGATTACGGTTATAGGCAAGTTTTTGCTGAAAATGTAAATTAACGCAAGCGGAGCTGCTGGCCAAAAGCTAGTTCAAATATGTATTAGCTCCAATACGGTGCAGGAGACGAACTGCTTACAACCGTATGGTGTGGACTGCAATTATCCAGCTGTCCAACAGTCTATGTCTGGGGGGTTAAAAAGGCCACTTCAGGAGAATTATATTAGAATCATAATATTAGTCACACAACAATCTGTCAAATTTCATTTTCATCTTTATCGCTAACGCATTAGGTTCAAGGTTGATTGCGAAAATTTGACAGTGACGTAGCGTGATTTGCTTTCTGATTCTGCTAAAGTGGCCTTTTTAGACCCGATGATTGCTGATGATTGATTGATGCACTAAAAGTGCACCTCACAAATATAAGAGGGTTACACTCTAATCTCGATCCGGTCCATCACCACCTTGAGACCGAGAAGCCGCACCTGTTTTTCCTAACGGAGACGAAAATAACAACCCCGTCGGACGTGGCGTACCTCAACTACCCGGGCTACTCTCTGGAACACAAGTTCAAGAAGCAGGCTGGGGTCTGTGTGTACGTCCGCGATGACATCTGTTGTCGTCGTCTCCGTTGCTTTGAGAAATCGGGTTTTTCTGCCATTTGGCTACTTGTGGACACTGGTGTGGAAAAACATATCTTTATCGGTGTTTACCGATCGCATAGCGGCGACCAGGAGACAACAGCGCTATTTAACTCCCTCGTGGAGTCGACCGACGTAGCCCAGCAACGGTACCCAACAGCGAGGTTCACTTTTCTGGGGGACTTCAACGCCCACCATAAAGAGTGGTTGTTCCCGTACCAGAGAACTGACCATGCCGGGTTAGAGGCGCGCAAGTTTGCTTTAACGCTAGATCTAACCCAGCTGGTGAATGTGGCAACACGGGTACCGGATGTTGACGCCCATACACCCAATTGCTTGGACCTTCTGCTGGCAACTGATCCGGACAGTCATTCAGTATCGGTCTCAGCCCCACTGGGAACGTCTGACCACTGCCTGGTGAAATCCGTATTGGCCTGCTCTCCGCCAGATAAGAGTCCTAGAGGCACGAGACGAGTATGGCGATACGAGTCAGCAGATTGGGATGAGATGCGGCATTTTTTTGCGTCTTATCCATGGCGGCAAGTGTGCTTCTCTTCGGGTGACCCCTCGTGCTGTGCTGACGTGATTGCGGACGTGATTCGGCAGGGGATGGAGTATTTTATTCCATTCTCTGACATCCCACTCGGTAACAAGTCACGGCCTTGGTATAATGCAGAATGCGCCCACGCTGAGGCCCGTAAAGAGTCTGCTTACCAAGCGTGGATCAAGGTCCGCGACCGAAAGGTCAAAGCACGTAGGGTTCGCGCGAGGAAAAGAGCATTTAATTCTGCCGCTAAGTTATGCAAGCGGGTTCTACGTAGGGCACGTTTTGACCATGTAGGACGTATCGGGGCCAAACTAGCATCACACCCTCCGGGTAGTAAGCAGTTTTGGTCCCTGTCGAAAGCGGTTGAAGCGAACTTTTGTCGACCCACTTTGCCTCCAATGTTGAAACCTGATGGGTCGCTGGCTCACTCTGCAAGTGAGAAAGCAAATTTATTTGCATCTCTTTTTGCAAGCAATTCGCGTCTGGACGCTGGCTCCAAGCAACCACCAATTTTACCTCGTTGTGACTCTTCGATGCCGGAGGTCGTAGTTCACATTAAAGAGGTCCGGAGAATATTGAGCAGTCTAGACGTGAATAAGGCCAGCGGACCTGATGGCATTCCAGCGAGAGTCTTGAGGCAATGTGCGCCTGAACTGTCTCCTGTGTTGACACGTCTGTTCCGCCTCTCTCTAGAAAAAAGAACGGTGCCAAAATCCTGGAAGCTTGCAAATGTGCAACCGGTGCCCAAAAAGGGAGACCGCGCGGACCCTGCTCATTACCGTCCGATCGCCATTACCTCCATCCTATGCAAGGTTATGGAAAAGGTTCTAAACAGTAAGTTGCTGACCTACCTTGAAGACAATGATCTCCTCAGTGACCGTCAATATGGCTTCCGCCGGGGACGGTCTACTGGCGATCTTCTTGTGTATGTCACGCACTGCTGGGGCGAGGCCATCGAGAGACACGGCGAAGCACTTGCCGTGTCACTCGATATCTCGAAGGCCTTTGACAGGGTCTGGCACGCAAGTCTACTCAGCAAGCTTCCTGCTTATGGCATCCCGGCTGGTTTTTGTGGCTGGATATCAGACTTCCTGAGTGAACGGTCGATCAGAGTTGTTGTTGACGGTTGCTACTCTGACCTCATGGCTATCGATGCCGGAGTTCCTCAGGGGTCTGTTCTCTCTGCAACTCTTTTCCTGCTGCACATTAATGACCTACTTCAGCCTGGTCTTGTTGGGTACGCAGATGACAGTACGGTTTCAGAGAGATACATGTCTAGCGCAACAACCAGCGGGGGTGAAGTTCGGTCATTGAGAGAGGCCATGGTAGAGCGGACAAATTTGACCTTGAGTATTGTCTCTCAGTGGGGTGACGACAATCTGGTCACTTTTAACGCCACCAAAACTCAGGCGTGTCTTTTTACCGTTAAAAGGAGTCGTTTCGCCGAAACTCCTACTTTTCGGGGTGTATCTGTTCCTGTGACTGATCGGCTCGAGCTTCTAGGCATGGAGTTGACATCCAGTCTGAACTTCGGCGCCACCATTGAGTACAAAGCCAAAACTGCAGCCAAAAAGCTGGGCATCCTGAATAGAGTGAAACGATACTTCAGTCCTGGACAGCTTTTAACCCTTTACAAAGCACAAGTCCGATCCTGCATGGAGTATTGCAGCCACCTCTGGGATGGCTCGGCCAAGTACCAGCTTGCCGCGCTTGACTCGGTGGAACGCAGAGCTAGGAGGCTCATCGGTGACGAAAAACTGGTGGATGCCAAGCTTCACAGCTTGGCTCATCGCCGCAAGGTTGCCTGCCTGTCGGTCTTCTACAGATTGTACTTCGGCGAATGTGCCCAAGAACTCCACGACCTCATTCCACCAGCACCCTTCTACCATCGGACATCCAGACGCACTGCAGCTTACCATCCCTACCTTGTTGCTATTCCACGAATTCGCACTAAGCGATTCCAAACGTCTTTTATAATACGGACAGCAAAAGAGTGGAATTCTCTGCCTGCGTCTGTGTTTCCGAACGCTTACAACCCTAATCTCTTCAAAGTTAGAGTAAACAGGCTCCTTCTGGGTAAGCTCGCTCCATCATAGACTTTGTCTCTGTCATTTCTGACCAAGACTAAGGTCAAGAGCAAACCCATCACAAATAAAAAAAAAAAAAAAAAAAAAGATGATAAGGAAGCAAAGGATCAATGTACTACGTAGACAATGTCACAGATTATTCAGCATAATATATAATATCATCATTTTATTTGCCAATGTGGCCGAAGTCATGATCATAACATATTTACATAGATATAGTTGCGAAGGACTCAATATTATGTTCGACTCGAATTATTTATTCACAAAAGTATGACGTAACGCTTTCGGTGGCTATGTAAATGTATGTTATGTAGTTATTAATTTTGTATTATGTGATGATAGAACGTCCTCTATGACTGGTATACTCGACTGTCGAATATTTGGTTGAGGTTGGCCTTGCCTAATTCAAGAAAGCGAAAGGATGAAAATGAATGTACGGTCACGTCTGTTCGCCGGTGGATACCTTGATGTTTTTTCGACGGAGCATTGACGTTGCGCTAGCCATCGCGGCGTTAGCGTTGCGTTTACGCACCGTAACAGTTAGAGAAACGCTTACACTACTATTTGCGAAAGGTACCATTGCGATTAGAGCAGGGTCTTGTCTAAAAACTTCAAATCAGAAAAAAATCGCTTAGGTAGGTATGTAGGTAGGTATCTCATGATGAGGTGTGATTTCTTAAACACTATTCAAATAAACCTTAACTACCCCTAGCGACTACCTTAAACCTTAACTAGGTAAAGGCATCGGATTTGTTCAGGTAACACTCATAAATCAGGTGAAACCTTTCATACCGAGACAATAACATGCACCAGCGCGCAGCATAAGAAAAACAACGCTTCTAAAATAAATCTACATGAAACCACGAGTCGCTCCAGTCAGATATACCGCAGACCGCAGTGTAATGAAAACAAAATTATGTTCGAACACACGAAACAGAGCAACCTGCGTGACTGGTCTGCTAAAGAGTTGCTCGACGCCCGCGCCGCGCCGGCCGGCGGCCGCGCCCCCATTCGACGCGATGGCGCTACGCTCGCAACTCCTGCGCAACTGTGAGTATTTACACGATTTAAATTATTTTAAAATAATTTACATTTTTTCCTAACTAATATGTTTTGTTTAGAAAAAAGTGTATATTAGTGAGTGTATAATTCAGTAAAAAGTTGGTGTCCGAAAATGTCAACAAAGAATTTTTTGTCACCGACCTTGTGGCGTCTTTTTTTTGGAAATAAGGATTACAGGTTTTTGATAGACAAATTACTTGTCTTTCGAGGTTTAAGAAGCAGCAAGGCTTCGTCTTAAAAATTACATTTTCAAATATTAATGTTAATTACAAAATGAAAGGTCTTCGTAATGAGCGCTCGCGTGCGAAATTAATTAGTGTTTCGAAGCATTGAATAGTAAGAGCTGACAAAATTATGTTTTATAAAAAACTTATAACTGAAACAGACTGTTTGTTCATTCGATACCGAGTCATGATGTTTTTCCAATAATGAATGTTTTTGTACTTCTGTGTGTGGCCCTATTAGCTAACATCTGTATTTGTCGGTACTTGCTATAACACACTGTTTATCTAGGCAGACCTTGTACAAAGAAATTGCATTATAATTGGTTGAGCTGTATGAATACAGATAACAGTTATTTGCCTGTTTGCTCTTGTATACGTGTGACATTATACAATGTTGGATACTACATTTATGTCTAAGTGATGAGCACGATATGATTATTGTCAGATAAGTACAAAAGTTTGCGTTGCCTGCGTGTCCTAGAGTCAAGAGTAGATTCTATACTTATTGCTCTATAATCATCCTATTAACTGATAGATTCCCTGATGGATGTGTCAGTGCAATTTAACGACTATAGGAAACAGGGTAGAGACAATAGCAGTCTGTTGTCTCTTAGTGTTAGAGAAGTATACGTTTGTTTACCAACGACTGCTGCAACAATCACATCAGCGTTTGGGGGACTGTCTGAATGTGACTGACCAAAAACTAATGTTCTGAAGGTGCTGTCTCTGTCTCTCACCGTACAGTTTGAATAACAGACTTCTTGCTCTAGCTCTAGTCAGTCTACGGCCCATTATAACAATTCTACCTACTCCTCCAGGTATCAGTGGCACTCAGTCTCGTCAGCTGCACGAGCTGCATAAGGAACGCGCAGGAGTAGCGAACCTTCGGGATGTGCTGGAAGACCGGTTGAGAGACATCAAGCGAGCCAAGACCTGGAAACACGAGAGGATCCTTACGTCCCCGCAAGATACTAAGGTGAGTGAAAGTGTGAATTCTGTTCTGGGCTATGCGAAATACGAGATTTAATAATATCAATCAACCCTTCGGAAGATCCGAATTCTGGGAGAAGTTCAAGTGTGAAAATGACAGCCAGGACAAGGTTCAAGGTTCTGAGGAATATGGATAGGTATGTAATAGATGGTCTGCACCCATCCATAAACCAACCTTGACAACGTTCAGTTCTTGAAAATTGTCCTATGCGGCAGTTTTTATTTAGTCACGAGTTTCTCTAGAGAGAAAGTACCAACTCGTTTTAGCGACAAAAACATAAAATACTTCTGTTGACTTCAATAATAAAGATAAAAAATTCCAAACACGATTGTTTGAATACATTTGGCTAACACACAGCACACCGTATGCTAATTTAATTAGATGTCGCTTCTCCGGTCTACCAGTGTCGAAAACTTGACTGTGTTGTTGTGTATAGACCAAACATGTGTGAAAAACGTTTCTGACATTCGCAACGAATAGATTTTCACACTTTCATGAAAATATTTCAGTGTTTAGCACGTAAAGTTATTTGCGTTGAAACCAATGTTGACTGACCACTTTTTTCGGAACTTCATGATAAGTCTTTTGTCTATAAAATTGCTAGCTAGAATGTAGACAGGACAATGAAGTGTTAGTTCACTATTCTAAGAACTTTTTTTTTATGGAACAGTGGATCGATGAACCGAGTGAAAGACGATAGATATGGCTAGAAAAGTATGCTAATGACATATACTTAGTTTATGATATCGTATCAACGTACTGTACCTACATCAGTGTATGACACAAGGTAGAAGGAAGGCTGAGAAAACTTACTGCGTTGCCCAAACAAATGGAATAAGGGCGAAGAAGGACGTAGATGAATAATTTACCAACGATCCGCTTCGCTGTCAAATTATTCAGGAGCAGTTTAATTCAAGTTTACATAAACTTGAATAAAGTTCAGGGAAAACATGTGGGCATGGTTATTTTTGCACACACACACAGGCAGCGATTGTGAAAAAAACAGATTCACTTATCGCGTCCTCTCGGTCGGAATGTGTGTAGGTACTATTCGTGTACACTATATAGGCATAGACATCGTACGATGAAGTTTAAATGGTTTGGAAGTAGTGTTTTGGCGCTACGTTTGCTGCCAGACATGTAAACACAGGCACATTTCTTTATTTTCACACGGGCGTTCAGGAGCTAGACTAATAGCAAAATCTTCGTAAGAAACTTGTACTGACTGCGAAACAACACACTGTGATGTGTCTAGTAATAGTTTAGAAGTCCATAGCTGGGTAGGTACCTACATCATCAAAGTTTTAACTCGGTTGACTCTTATAGGAGAAGGATTTTCAAGAAACAATGGGCCTAAGATCTCCATCTCCATCTCTTCCTTTATAACGATTGAGGGGGCTCTGTGTGCAGGGCCCCGTAAGATTCGAATCTGTTATTGACAAATTACACACGAAAATAGATCCCCTCTGTCTCATGCGAATAACTCTCGTTTATGAAGCGCGGGCTCTTCGGTTTAGTTAAAACAATGGACAACGGTGTTCATTTATAAAGTCTAAGTCGTCGTTTATACCTCTATAGTCGACTCTTATTGTCTGGTTACTTTCTCATTAAGAAAGTAGTGAAAACAATCCACCAGTATAAATTTATATTCCACTTATTTTATTCTTTGTCTTCTATTTATTGACTTAGTAATATTTTCAGGTGAGAGTGCAAGGTGTCGAAGGCGAGTTCCTGAATTTCTGCGCCAACAACTACTTAGGACTTTCTGTAAGTTTATTTATTACAATAGATCTCCGCAAGAACATTTAAAATCGATATTTTCAATAAATAACATTTAGCTAAATGTGTCTGACTGTTAGAGGCTGCATTAGTTCATCTATAACCATCTACTTGATATCAATATATTAATATTGTTCTTATTTTTAACACAGAACCATCCAGAAGTGGTGGAAGCTGCTAGGGAAGGCTTGAAAAAATATGGAGCAGGACTCAGTTCTGTCCGGTTCATTTGTGGCACTCAAACAATACACAAGGTAAGAAAATAATGTTACGCGCCAGAATTAATGCCGGGTTCACAACGTACTACTAACGCCATCTAGTATCGAGTAGTGGAACTAATTGGGTCACGATCTTTCTAGAATTTTCGATGCTAGAACATTCTCGATGTTTCGACACCTAGTCAGTCGGGACCGGTATGTTCCCGAACTTTCTAGATATTTCCATTCTCGAAGGTTCTGGAAATTACTGTCGGACTATATAAGGTGCGCAAAGCTTGCGACTCGGTCAGTATTGAATTGGCGATACAAGCGAATCTTCGGAAGCGATCTTCAACTGCGAATTGAGTGAAGTGAAGTGTTTAATAGTGCGATTGTGTGTTATAATTAGTGCGTTTAAAGTGTTAATTAGTGTTGATTATTAAAGTGTCATTTTTGGTTAATTAATCGGCTGTTTTTATTGTCACGAACCCCAAGCTCGTAACAATTGGTGTCAGAAGTGGGATTATCATGCCGATTCTGCCAAAGGACGACACGGAGGGTATCCGTACCCGTAGTCAACGCCAGCAGGAGACGGATCAGAGGCGTTTTGGTGGTGCAACGCCGCAGACGTCGGAAAGTCAGCTACCGACCATGGAAGCCGGTCCGTCCACAGTAGCTCCGGCATCAGCAGCACCAGACTTTGCTGCTCTGATGATGATGCTGCAGGAACAGGCTCGCCGACAGGAGGAACAGGCCCGTCGGTTGGAAGAACAGCTGCAGCACGACAAGGCGGAGCAGGCCCGACGACAAGAGGAGCAGGCTCGCCGACAGGAGGAACAGGCCCGTCGGTTGGAAAAACAGCTGCAGCACGACAAGGCGGAGCAAGCCCGACGACAGGAAGAACAGGCCCGACGACACGAGGAACAGGCCCAGCGACAAGAGGAGCAGGCCCGTCGCTTGGAAGAACAGCTCAAGCTTGACAAGGAGGAGCAGGCGCGCCGACAGGAAGAACAGATGCTCCTCATGAAAGAACTGCACGCGTCTTTTGGGAAAGACATGAAGGAAGTGAAGGATAAGGTTGCTCAGTGTGACAACCGCCTGTCAGATGCTGAAACACAGATCAGCAAATTTTATGACGTTATTGCTGATGTGAAGAAGGAGTTGGGCAACCTTAAACTTGGAGATGGTATTGCAACTCCCGTAACTACGACACCTTCACTACGTGGATCCAAAGTGCCGCCGTTCGATGGGACGTCTTCTTGGTCGGCCTACAAAATTCAGTTTGAGGCCGTCATGAAGGCGAACGGTTGGAGTAAAAATCAAGCCATGACTGCCCTCACCTTAGGCCTGCGCGACCAGGCCTTAACTGTATTGGAAGCTCTCGGTAAAGAAGTAACTTACGAGCAGCTCCTTGAAGCACTGGAATCCCGGTATGGTGACGCTCATCTGGAGCACGTGTTTCGTGTGCAGCTAAGGGATCGCGTACAGCGTAGTGGTGAAAACCTGCAGCAGTGGGCCCTTGAAGTGGAGAAGCTGGTGCGGAAGGCATACCAGTCTGTACCTGCGCTTATTGAAGGGAACCTGGTCCAGGCCTTCATTGACGGCATCCGCGACCTTGAAGTTAGGGCTGCAGTGAGGCTCGGGCACCACGGGACACTTAAGGACGCTTTGGCACATGCACTGGAAGTGGAAGCTGCGCGGCAGGATTTTCGTCCCTGTAGCGTTAGGGAGGTTGCCGCAGTAACGGTTCACGACCGGTATAAAGGATATAGCCCTAGGTGCTACGGCTGTGGTGAAAGAGGTCACCTTCGACCTAGTTGCCCTAAGCGAACTACAGAAAAGGAAGCTTTGCGGCAGGATTATCGATCTCACCGAACCAAGGAGATTGCAGCAGTTGCAATTAGTGACCGTTTTAGAGGATACAGCCCTAGATGCTACGGCTGTGGTGAAAGGGGCCACCTTAGATCCAGTTGCCCTAAGCGAAATGCAGGAAGGGAAAATAGCCGATCTCTTAAAGGTAGGGCGGCTAACGACAGCGCCCAGCGGCTGCAGGAGAACGACTTGTTGGTGGCACATTGCAGCAAGAGATCTCATAGCAACGCAGATACATTGTCAAGAAGACCTTGCCCTGAAGACTGCAAGCATTGTACTAGGCAAGAGGGTAAAGAAGCTGTACCTGTGAGGATGGTCAAGACAGACCTCAGCAACGACTGGAAGGAAAGCTTACAACGTGCACAACAGGAAGATTCGGACATCAAGCCGATTATGAACTGGATAAAGGCTAGCGCTTCTAAACCTACATGGAGTGACGTCTCAGCGATGAGTTCGATTACAAAAAGCTATTGGGCTCAATGGGACAGCTTAGTGATTCAGGATGGAGTCCTGTGCCGTAAATGGGAGAATACTCGGGGTGACAGCTGTCATTTGCAAATGGTTGTCCCTAAAGCGAAAGTACCGGATGTTCTACAGCTGTACCATGATGGATGTTCAGGAGGCCACATGGGAGTGAAACGGACTCTACTGAAGATACGGGAACGTTTTTACTGGGTACACTGTCGTGACGATGTCGAGGACTGGTGTCGCAAATGTACAAGTTGTGCGGCTGTTAAGGGACCTCAGACACGTAGCAGAGGTGCGTTGAAATTGTACAATGTTGGTGCACCTTGGGAAAGGATAGCCCTGGATGTTGCGGGACCGTTTCCGGAAAGTGAAAGTGGTAACAAGTATTTCATGGTTGTAATGGATTACTTTACCAAGTGGCCGGAAGTCTTTGCCATTCCGAATCAAGAAGCTTCAACAGTTGCAGATAAACTCGTTCATGAAGTCTTCTGTCGTTTTGGAGTACCTTTGGAGATTCACAGCGATCAAGGACGGAATTTTGAGTCACAAATATTCCAAGAAACTTGTCGAGTTATGGGTACTCATAAAACGAGAACAACTTCTTACCACCCACAGTCGGATGGAATGGTGGAACGATTTAATCAGACATTGGAGAGATACCTGGCTAAAGTTGTGGAAAACCGGCAACGCGATTGGGACAAGCACATACAACCGTTTTTGCTGTCATACCGAAGTGCTGTTCACGAAAGCACATCGGTAACACCAGCTTTCGCAAACTTTGGTAGGGAATTACGGTTGCCCGCAGACCTGATCACCGGAATACCACCTGATGCCCCAAGCAGTATAACCGATTATGCGAATGACTTGCGGAACAAAATGAACGACATTTATGAGCACATCAGACAATCGGGCCAGCAAATGTCTGAAAAGATGAAAACTCGTTATGACCGCAAAATGAACAATAAAGGTTTCGACGAAGGCACACTAGTGTGGTTGCACAATCCAGTTCGTAGTAAAGGGAAATCTCCTAAGCTTCAAGCTAAATGGGACGGGCCGTACCGGATTGTCACAAAAATCAATGACGTGACCTACCGTATCCAGAAAGGTACGAGAAGTGCACCTAAGATCGTTCATGTGGATCGACTGGCGCGTTTTTATGGGACCGATGCTCGAGACGAGCATGTCTTAGGAGGGGGCAGTGTTACGCGCCAGAATTAATGCCGGGTTCACAACGTACTACTAACGCCATCTAGTATCGAGTAGTGGAACTAATTGGGTCACGATCTTTCTAGAATTTTCGATGCTAGAACATTCTCGATGTTTCGACACCTAGTCAGTCGGGACCGGTATGTTCCCGAACTTTCTAGATATTTCCATTCTCGAAGGTTCTGGAAATTACTGTCGGACTATATAAGGTGCGCAAAGCTCGCGACTCGGTCAGTATTGAATTGGCGATACAAGCGAATCTTCGGAAGCGATCTTCAACTGCGAATTGAGTGAAGTGAAGTGTTTAATAGTGCGATTGTGTGTTATAATTAGTGCGTTTAAAGTGTTAATTAGTGTTGATTATTAAAGTGTCATTTTTGGTTAATTAATCGGCTGTTTTTATTGTCACGAACCCCAAGCTCGTAACAATAACATAATTATTTAACTTGTTCCATAAAGCAGTGCAAGTTCTGACCAAGGGGTCCTCGGTTCTACACCTACCTAAGGATTGGTTTCGTAACTGATACAAATATAGCGGAACGTATCTACAGACCAGTTACTATTACTAGATTTTGTTTTTGTATAACGTTCATTAAAAGAATGAAGATTCTTTTCGGTACGATCGCGATTATTTAAAAAAAAAACTTCATTTCTATATTAAAGTTGGAATCCTTGTCCTTGCCTTCATTAAGTAATTTGCATGCGATTGCAATGTTCGTCACACAAAAACTGTGACCTACTGGCAAGGTTCCAATTTAAATTGTCTATTTTATAAACTTACTAGCTGTCCCCCGCGGCTTCGCTCCCGTTTAACCATAGTTCCCGTTCCCGTGGGATTTTCCCGTTCCCGTGGGATTTTTGGTACAAAAACTATCCGTCCGTATGTCCGTCTCCTGGTTCTAAGCTACCTCCCTACCAATTTTCTGCTAAATCGATTCAGCCGTTCTTGAGTTATAAATAGTGTAACTAACACGACTTTCTTTTATTTATATAGATTTGAGGTTCTAATAAAATTCATACACAACACATAAAAATGATAACACAAAAATATCACGTTTGTACCTATTCCGCGCAGAGAAAGGCAGAGCCCAGATGTATTTACACAAAAACTAAACGAAATATTGCCACTTACTTTAATTACTTACTTAGGAACTAGAGAACCGCCTGGCCAAGTTCCATGATCGCGAGGATGCGATCCTGTACGGGTCCTGCTTCGACGCCAACGCTGGGCTTTTCGAGTCCATGCTGACGCCCGAAGACGCCGTGTTCTCTGACTCTCTCAACCATGCGTCCATAATTGATGGCATCAGACTGTGCAAGGCGCAGAAGTTCCGGTATCCTCATAGGGATCTGAATGGTAAGTTCCTACAAATCACCAGCAAATATGAAACATAAATGCAAAACATGCTTAATGCTCCTTTTTGGCATACCTATATGGTATTGTGGTTTAACTTCAATGATGAGGAAATTGTGAGATCAAAGATGAGTGAAGACTGTTTTCCTAAATAATTAGGTAACTACACGAACCTATACACCATAGCGCATTATGCCCTGCGAATGTCTTGCCACAACCAATAACGCTAAAAAATGCTCAACCACTACAATTCCAGAAATTCAGAATCAACAGTGACAAACAGAAGAACAGCAGCCTCAAATCTCCACTGACCAAAATGACTCAATCGTTTGAAGACACTTCCTAATGCCCGAATATCTTTGTCATACAGAACTAGAGCACCTCCTAGCGCACAGCGAAGCTCGGATCAAGTTGATCGTGACAGACGGCGTGTTCTCCATGGACGGCACCGTAGCACCCATCAAGGGGCTGCGGGATTTAGCAGACAAGTACCGCACCCTACTGGCAGTGGACGACAGTCATGCGACTGGATTCTTCGGGGAGACTGGCCGGTGAGTTTACTGCGTTCATAGCCATGAAAGCTCAGGATTTTTCCTATGTGTTCGATATCTCGCTAGCTCTTAAACTGACGGTTCTGAGTTGATCATTTGATGCTCGAGGTTAAACAAGCTCTCAATTCAGAAACAGGGGTTAGGTTAGTTACCTATCTCTTTTCTCATCCTGAACACAATGCTACGAAATTTCTGACTCTGCATGACGGTGAGCGGTGGGCCGGTGGCTCAAAATTATACAAACCTAGCTTTTACCCGCGACTTCGTAAGCGTATAATCCATATTTCCCGTTTCTTTACGATTCCTATTGAATAACTGTCTATTGATGAAAAACGCATTAAAATCCGTTGCGCAGTTTAAAAGATAAAAGCGTACAAACGGAAAAAGCAACTTTGTTTTATATCTACTACTCAAAGAAAATCTTGTTCATATAAGTAAGTATAGGTACCTACGATAGATGTTAGAATTAGCTTAGATCAGCTTCATTTTACACGTATACAGGGGCCCGAGTTTGCTATTACAATAGTGTCAGAATGGTCGATCACTGATTTCAAAATGGTTGATTTTCACAAGTTTGGTAATCTATTAACATAATGGCATCATAATGGCGTCATTATGACATTCCAATGATCAACCACTGACACGCCATTGAAAGAAAGCCATATGAATGGTAATCTCGTACTTAATGACAGATTTAGTATTTACGAACTTCTCACTACTTCAGATTGCTTATAACACTAATAAATAATATGTAAAACTAAATATAAATAAAATCTGGCCTGAATAAATGCTCAAATTTAGCTCGGTTTTATAATAATGGCAATACGGCATTCCTACCGTAATTCTATTACGAGACCATTGACGTTCCAGTGACGGGCCACTGACGTGCCAGTGAATTTTACCAAAATGACAATGGCATGACAATGGGATCGTGTCGGAATGACAAATTTATAAAAATAGCAGACTCGGGCCCCAGGCCAAGCGGCGTGGTGATCGCCGTCTTCGGAATGTCGTCTGGACTGACAGGGATCTGATTCTAGGCCTTAACCAGATTAATGGTGCTGAAGACTTTGCAACCAGAGATGTTGTGTGCAAAGTGCAAAGTCGTGGATGTACCTAATCGGATACCTGTCAGGGACGGTTCGTGCGTTGAGCATCCGGTAATCACCACACACATAATTAACTAAAATTTGTGAATATTAACGACGTGGTGAAATAAACGATGTATTCTTATCGCAGGAACTGCATACGAATGCATCAATTCGAAGCTGCATATTGCACCAAGGTCGACTGACTATCGTTACCTACTTATTCCTTATCCTAAGTTCGAGTACAGGTTATACGTTATAATAGTTGCTCAATGAATATAGCACGCATTAATGTGGAACTGGGTTCAACGATTTTCCTTATTGGCTTGAAAGGGCAGAACAGAACTGGTAAAATGCTTTTGTAGTTGTAAAAACATAGTTTGTGGGTAGTAGGTATACAAATTATATGTCCTCGTAATTTGTTAGTGCTGTCTGTACATAATAATGCATAATGAAAGACCGTTTATACAAAATTGCACAGTTTCTGTTCGTTTTGTTTGTAATTCAAGGCCTGTGACTTGAGACCCGTGGACTTTTCTGAATAAGGAGTTCACTCCTTTTATTAAAAAATGAATAGGTACACTTTCCTTATTACAATGTGACCTAGATACACGTACAAAAAAAAAACATTGACTGTTTTTTTAACATAACGCTTAAGTAAAAATGAAGTCTGTGTTTTTTTTTGTTTTACTGAAACGCTTTGGTGGACCCTCACTTTTTGTAGAGCATATTTATTTGTACATACTGTTATTAATCTGCTAATATATCAGTCTTATAGGTACTAAATAAAAGAAAACCTTGAGAAACTCACTAAAACTAGACGATATCTTCGTCAGGCTGAAGTAGGTAGATATCACTCCAATTCTGATCTCACTGACTCACCTTTTTACTCGGGTGTCTGCATAGATATTATAATAAACAAGGGTGTCTGTCTGTCTGTCTGTCACAGCTAGTTTTCTCCGGATCTACCGTACGAATTCTGTTGAAATTTGGTATACCAATGGACTACTACGCTTTGCGTAAATAAAAAAAAATAGAATGGGGGTCAAACTAAAAGTAAAAAAAAAAGTATCAAACTGTATCGTGTGACATCTCAAATGAAATGGCTTACTGTGAGGATTATAATAACTACTGAAACTAATATTTTGAAAAAAAAAATGCGGATATGGTTCTATGAACTTCTATACCTAAAGATTACCTACTTACAGAAAAAAGTGTTAAAATAATATTTTTAAAATTAAATTGGTTTAGAATCCTTTGCACACGAGTCCAGTCGCACTTGGCCAGTTTTTCATTAGGTACTATTCCGCTCCTATTGGTCGTGGGCTACCGTCTATCCAACAGACAATATTTTTTCCTGAGATTAGCGCGATCAACCAAACAATTTATTTATTATAGTACAGTATAGGTTGATGAATATAAAATAAAATAGATAAATACTTTAAAGTAAAATAGACTGCCCCAAATTGTTAAGTTTAATTTTATCGTACCCTATAATTATCCGCGTAAACCTATCAAACTACGTCCCCCATTCCACAAAACTGTACCTATCCGGATCCACCTCTCCCATCCCCAGAAAGTGCAGGCTTATAATAATTCGATGAATTAATAGATATTTATCTATTGATTCAAAAATTTAAGCGCCCAAGCCCATCAAAACTAACCATAACACTGACCTCTTCTTTTTTTTTCCTTGACATTTTATTGTAGGTACTTATTTTTTTTGTTTTTTTATTTTTTTTTATGCAAAACGGGGAAACTCTTGGCCCAAATCTCACCTGATGGAAGTGATGATTAGGCCGAAGATACGAGTTTCACCCGGAATCCTCTAACACAGAGGTTTCCGGGTGAAACTCGCTTCCATCTTATTTACTTTGTTTGTAGCTATCCACTAGCTGTTGTGAGTGTTACTTCTGCACAATTTTTGTAATTTTAGTGGCGATATAATTTTGTTTTTGCATGCTGTGTAGACTATCGGATCATATTGTACACTATACTTGTATTATATTGCTTGTGTTACTACTTTAAACAGTGTCACAATTGTTGATGGGCCAATAAATAAATGAAGCCACTTCAGGCACTCTTGGGCAATTTTAATCAACATCAACGTCATCAACGAAAATTGAACGCCCCAAATAGAAAGCTAACGGAAACCTTTTCTGTAATCCCATCTTCTCCATTCCAGGGGCACAGAAGAATACTGCGGCGTCCCGGGCGCGGCAGACATCATCTGCTCGACCTTGGGCAAGGCAGTGAGCGGGGCAGCCGGCGGATACACCACGGGGCCAAAAGAGCTCATCACGTTGCTGAGGAACGTCTCCAGGCCATACCTGTTCTCGAATGCACCACCACCACCTGTGGTCTGCTCATCGATAAAGGTATTTCTTTAACTAAGACGACCCACTGACCGCTTTCTTTATAAAATAAACTAAAATCGAAACTCGTTTGCACCTGTAATGTAGAATGTAATGCATCCGTCGAATAGATACATGGTCACAGGTGACGGAGTGTTTTTGTACTTCTTCAAGGCGTTTAGGTCCACTGTCCGTGTCGGCACAGCAGACACAATAGTTAAGCAATCAGAGAACACCACATAATGGTTTATCATGGGATTCTGAACCAGTACATATTTTTGAGAAAATACTGCCTCAATATTGATTTTGGTACAGATTTCCACATGGTAGCGCCAAAGTTGGAAAAACGAACTGGAAAATATTTGTGCAAGCTCAAGTTTCGGCGTTATTTTTTTAAACGTTTTCAAATTGAGGATTTTTCATCGCAATTTATTCACAGATAATTCGATTTATGTAAGTAATTATAACAATTTCAATAAAACAACACCTTACCTCTCCTCTTTTTCAGTCTCTAGACCTCGTAGAACAAAGCAGCGAACTTCGCCAGCGCCTCCGAGACAACACCAGAGCCTTCCGCGAAGGCTTGAAGTCCGCCGGACTGACTGTAGCGGGAGACGAGCATCCTATCTGCCCCGTCATGGTGGGAGAGGCGCCGCTAGCTGTGGAACTTGCTACCAACATGCTTAGTAAGTGTTATCGCATAGAAGTCTTCGATAATGAAGAGAAGATGAAGTTACTAAGAAGGATAGTCTCTGGTGGATGAGGAATTTTTTGTAGCCATTCCATAATGACTGATTATTCTGAATAATACAACATGCTCAGTCTGCATCTGGATAGGTTTAGGCAGCCGGGCTGACCGTGGCCGAAAAACGTTCTGCTCGTTTAGTCCTCTTTTTTGTCCTTCAACTAATCTCTAGGTAGTTTTTGCTGCCTCCAATGCGTATCATATTATACCTCATCTAATTTTTTTGGTATGAGTAGGTGGCCGTCTCAACTACCTATATCGCTCCGAAGAAAAGAAGCGGAGAGCCTATTTTGATTGTATTGGAAAATAAACTTATTTCCCAGTACTTCAAAGTGCAAACAACACTTATTTCTTAGCAAAAGATGTTCTTTTCGTCAAATGTTATTTAAAAAAATTCCACTAATTATGAAATTGTATTGAAAAATAAATCGTACTCTCGAGTGCAAACGTCACTCAATTTCTTCAAGGCAAAAGATGTTCATTCATATATCATCCTTCTTTACCAGAACGCGGCATCTACGTGGTAGCCTTCAGTTACCCGGTGGTGCCGAAGGGCGGCGCGCGCGTGCGCGTGCAGCTGAGCGCGGCGCACACACCAGACGACGTGCAGCGCGCGGTCAGCGCCTTCGGGGAGGTCGCGCGGGAGATCGGCATCGTTAAGAAGTAGACGAGTGTACGGCGATCTTGAGAATAAATTAATTTATCAAAAAAGTTTGGCCGGGTTATATGGCAGTTCCAACCATTGCTGTTGTGATAAAGATAAAAATATATTTTTTGGATAACTGTGTAAACATTACATTTTATTGTTTCAACAGTCAAGCTCATGTACAGAAAGAAGACTGCGATTCTATAAACATCTCACCGTTGTAAACTTGGGTGAACTGCAGTGCGACTCTGCAGTGCGATTCTGTAAACATGTCGAAGTGGACACTTACACGAAGTGAACGACAAGTGAGCTGTCAAAACATACAAACAAGATGGCATGACAGCTCACTTTGTCGTTCACTCGGTCACTCCACCTAAGTAATCAAGGTGAGGTGTCAACAGAATCGACCGGCAGTAAATATGTCGAAGTGAAGGCTTGTGTCATCATGATTACATGGATTGACAGCACTCTTTGTGATCACTTCACCCGAGCCGTATTCTGTCAACATCTCACCGTGTGGACTAAGGCGGAGTAAGCATGAAGTGAATTGTCATTCCATCTTATTTGTATAGTTTGACAGCTCACTTCACCTTAGCTTACATGGTGAGATGTTTACAGAATAGCACTACTGAATTGACAGTCTTTTCGCGATTTTTATCCAGAATTGACCGGCTGGTGTAACTAAACTTGTACAGCTATGCGTGCTATTCGCATAGCTGGGCGAATGTGTATTTTCAATTAAAGTTTGATCTTGCTAAGTCCAGTTTTTTCCGATAAAGTGTTCTTGAGATCTGCAGCTTGTATGTTGTCTACCCTAGTATGTTTTTATATAATATTTGTAAATATCTAAATCGATTGCTTAATGTTTGTGTATGTATGGAACAAGAGGACTGAATTAATAAATATTTTTACTGTTATTGCATTTCAAAATATTTTTTAAATTAATTTTATCACCCTGTCGCAATTCGCACGATGATCGTTTTCTATTATTACCGTCATAAATACGGCGTATCGACACAAAACGAACCTATTCCCGATCTTATTAAGTAATTCGTTTCGTGATAAGTTCTATTTTATTTTATTTCTCTAGATTTGGTTGACGCCTAGAACATTATTTTTATAATCTACAGGCGAAGAAAAGATGTCAGGTTTGAGTGGTAAATAAAACTAAACAGTGTAATAATAACTGATCTATTAACAATAATTTATTACAAGTAATAAAACTCACACTCGTACTGACAACATGACACACAGTGCGGTCGCGTGTATAACTACGCTCATTAAACTATCATTACAATTAAATATTTACATTACATACGATAGTCAACTCTCACTCGACGATATTGCATTGGTGTGGGTGAACCACACCCTTTGACACATCTCATACAAGACGCACACAATATTAAAACTAAAACATAAAATCAACTGTCCATAGATAAAATTAAAACATGTCAAGTCCAATAAAACACGTAAGTATAAGTACAAAAACTTAACAAAGTACAAATTGAATGAAAATTAGAATGTGAAATTGTTGGAATTTATATACAACGAGGTTGAGTCAAAAAGAAAATTGTTAAAAATACTGACTGAAATGTATGGCGGAGTTTAAAACGTCCGTTCCGCTCGGGGGTTCGTCGTCGAATGCGACATTTAAATCCTTATTTATATTTGGAGGGTATCCGTTCCCTATGTCTCTCGGTTACGTCGCTACATATATTTGTCGTGTGGACGTATTGAGATCAACACTGAGCGTTTCTCTCGGCATCCGCGGTCGGTGCGCGAGTTTGGAGGAATGATGGGTGCGCGTGTCCCTCATTGTAGCACTGCGGGCTTGCCTGTAACCAAGGTTTGGATTAGTATTGGGTATTATAGCGGAAGACTCGAGCAGGTTCACAGGCTTTTGGACACTAAACAACATAAATAATTAAATAATCAAAGGGCCGTGCATGCATGGTTTCCAAAACGACGACCGAAACATTTCGTGCGATTTATGCACGTTATTAAACTGACTTTAGTGTATCACGCACGTCTACTGACTAAAGCATGGACAAGTTGTAGCAAAACTAAATAACTGTTCGACTTCGAACAGTTAATTGGCGAAATTGCGTTCGAGTAGTAGAAGGCTACCCGAAACTCTCGAATTTTCCCAATCAAATTTGAACCCAATGTTTAAAGCAATGTTGAAAATCTATAAAATAAATTTGACAGATTGATGTAGCTTCGAGTGCTGGCGTCTGTACTGTATTGCAAGTTTATTTGGCACCTACCAAAGTCACGGGAAATAGCTAGTATTTCAAAAGAGAGAGTATTTACCTGGGGGCAGCGTGGTCGTGCTAGTGGAGGTGGCGTTGGCAGCAGCTGGCGTGCTCGCCACGCTGGCGGCTGTCGCTACCGTTGGCGCCGCCGTACTTACAGGCTTCTGAAAAAACACAAGTATTGATTAGTTACTGTTGCAATATGGCTAGGCTACCCTTAAATTGATATATCGAGGGTTTATTTTTGTTAAACAAAATACTATATTGGGCTTTAGGTATCTATCTACATTTACGCTAGCTTTGTATCGTAAATTTCGAAGAATTAGACCCAGATTCAGCAGTTATTGCTTTGATGCATTTTATATACCAGAAGCTTTACAATCAAAACTAAACTGGCATACTGACAACTGATGCATTGACTGATTCTATCCAATAACTGAAGTGGTCTGGTCAAAAGGTTATAAATTAGTAAGTAGAGTTTGGGAGTTTAAGGAGCCGATCTTCATATTCAGTCATAACTAGCACCTAGACCAGACAAATATTACAGGAAACAATAATAAAATGACAACAGAGCTATCCAAATGGTCTCCACACTAGATGGAAACACGCAAACATAGCTCAATATATCTATACGATTACTAAGTAGGTATATTAATCAGTGTGATTTACTCATCTTATATATAAAAATGAATTGCTGTTCGTTAGTCTCGCTAAAACTCGAGAACGGCTGGGCCGATTTCGGTAATTCTTTTTTTGTTTAGTTCGCCAGAATACAGGGAAGGTTCAAAAGCAAAAAAATAAAAATAAATTGCAGTTGACGGGAGCGAAGCCACGGGGGACAGCTAGTTATCAATATAAATTGATTTAGATCGCGGCGTGCTTGCTTATGATTTGATAAGATACCTAAACAAGAACGATCTTCATACATTGGAGCCGACAATTTATTGATATTTCAATTCATACCTGACATTTTTATTAATTAACTAGCTGTCCCGCGCAACTTCGTCTGCGACACATTTTCCGCTCCTAAATAATATTGCAACAAAAAAGATTTAAACTATCCTATCTCTCAAGTTGGATCGAACTGCACATGGTGTGCGAATTTTATTATAATCGGTTAAGTGGTTTAGGAGTCCATTGAGGACAAACATTGTGACACGAGATTTATATATATTAAGATATTTTCATTTCATTTCATTTTGTCATATTTCTAATTTTTTGTTATAGCGGCAAAATAGTGGTATTTAGCTGAATCCGGCTTGACTGGAAGCCGACTCCGATATAGTTGAGAAAAGGCTAGGCGTGGGCGTAGGTGTCCACCTATGTGCTTGAGATACAGCCCGCTGCCTGTCCATAAATATGCATTACCGTCCATTTCATAGATGTTAGACTTTCTAAAACAGTACTTATGAAGACTAATCATATTTCAAGTCTCACAAACACTTTTGGTCTGTGATCGAACGTTTCGCAAATATTGTACTCATTAAGCTTAGTCTATGTTCGATATTCACTCATATGATTTTAATTCCGATAAATCTGGAGGCTGATAATGGGTGCGCTGATTACAGTCACACGCGTCACACTTAATTAACTTGCACATTAGTTTACATTAACTTTAAATGAGCACAGACGTGGGCTAATCGTTATGTGTTGAATAGGCTTGTTTACTGAAAAAATCTAACTAATCCGTCAGTTAGATTATCAAAAAAAAAATTGACCCGTATTTTTTTCTTATGTTACGGGAACCAAAATTGACGAAGTTGTGACACTTTTAAAATTCTCAATATGTCACACCTTCGCATAAGTTTTAGTGAATCGTGACGTCACGAGCCCCCACTCCCGAGTTTTGATGCGTTTTATCTTTGTCAATATTCATTGATTTACAAAAACAAACAATACGTGTCCATTATTTTTCAATACTCTAACTGACGGACTAAATAGTTTTGCAATTTGTGGATGATGGAATCTAGCCTATTGTTCTCAGTGATTAATGCTCTGTTGACAATTAATGTAAATGTATTGGATTCTGAACCCTATTGTCGTTAATACTTTTTAAATGGGATTCCTATCTTCCATAACTAATACTAGCTGACCCACGCAACTTCGTCTGCGTCACATTTTCCACTAATGCTCGGCTCCTTTTAGTATTAGCGTGATGATATGTAGCCTATATCCTTCCTCGATACATGGGCTATTTTCAAATCGGACCAGTAGTTCAGGAACTACTGGTCCGATTTGAAAATAGCCCATGATTGAAAATAGCCATGTAGAGGGTAATCTCAGGAGATTACCCTCTACATACAAACTTACAAACAAATGTTACCTCTTTATAATCTATACTAATATTATAAAGCAGAAGAGTTTGTTTGTTTTTGTTTGTTTGGTTGAACGCGCTAATCTCAGGAACTACTGGTCCGATTTGAAAAATTATATCAGTGTTAGATAGCCCATTTATCGAGAAAGGCTATAGGCTATATATCATCACGCTAAGACCAATAGGAGCAGAGCAGTAATGAAAAATGTTACGCAGACGACGTTGCACGGGTCAGCTAGTATTAATATAGATAATATTAGTATAGATTACCTGACCAGTGCTCACTTCGTTGGGCGGTATTTTTCAGGTTAATATAAAGCCACAGTCATAAATAACGTGGCTTTCTATTAGTAAAATCATTTTCAAAATCGTTTCAGTAGATCCAAAGATACTACCCTACAACCCCCTACAACCTCATAAACTTTACCGTTTTATAATATTAGTCTAATATGTATATACAATTCTCGTGTCACGGTGTTTGTCTGTCATCGTAACACTCCTCCGAAACGGCTTTACCGATTTTTATGTTTTTTTTTTTTGAGTATATTAGTTAGGTCTGAGAATATTTTTATTTTATTCGGAAAGCTAGAAAACTAATAAAAATGAACCGCCGAATCTATGTACGCGCATAACTTCGTAACGACTGACCCAAACTGGAGAATTATTTTTAGGGATCCGAACAAAAAACGGAACCCATATAGGATCACTATGGCGTCTGTTTGTCTGTCCGTCTTTCACAGCCAGTTTTCTCCGGATCCGGATACCGATTCTGTTGAAATTTGGTACACAATTGGACTTTTGTGACCCAAACACGGACGCGTTACGTAAATTATTTTTGTAGTATGGGGGTCACTTTTGGGGGTCAACCGAGAAAATTTAAAGAAAAAGTTATTTGAACAATATCGTGTGTCATATTTATAAAGTTTGAACCTACTGTATTGACTAGGTTAATTTTCTATGGGACTAAGTATATAAAAGACTAAATAAAAGGGTTTACTGGTAGGGTTTTAATTATGTTTTTTTCACAATTTTAAAATAAATGGTTTTCAAGTTACTTAAGAAATTAGACAAAAAATTATCATACCCCCAAACTACTGAGCCTAAAATTATAAAAAAGGATAGAATAGATCTTTACCTATAGATTACAGGAAAACCTTTAACAAGTCTATAGTGTTAGAATAACATGTTAAAAAAATGAAATTCGTTCGGAACCCTTTGCACGCGAGTCCGACCCGCAATTGGCCAGTTTTTTTTGTCGTGGTCGTTACTGTCAGGGCGAGGTTTGAGTAAGAAAATTTTGAAAAAAAAAAAAAATTACATCCGGGCGAAGCCAGGGCGGGCCACTAGTTTTTAATAACGACTAAACTTCTTTAGTATAAGTGTAGTCTTCATTCTCGACACTTTTATTGAATTCAGTTGTATATCTGTGTACGGTACATTGATATTATGGCCTTTAATGAGGATCTCGTCAGACTAATTTAAGCCATATTGCAATAATATTTCAAGGTCCAAATTATTTCAAGTGACCTGCCATCAATAAAAAAAAAACTGGTCAAGAGCGAGTCGGTCTCGCGTGCAAAGGGTTCCGAACTGATTTCATTTTTTAAACATGATATTGTAACACTACAGACTATTTATAGGTTTTCCTGTAATCTTTAGGTATAAGTAGACTATTTATTATGTGCATTTATTTCAAAATTTAAGCTCAGTACTTTCGGAGGTAATGGGGGGGAGGTGTTCATTTTTGCTCTATTTTCTTAAATAACTTGCAAACTATTAATTTTAAAATTATTAAGAAAAAAAAATTGTTAAAACTCTCTAACTAACACTCCCTTTCATTTGATGTGTCACACGATACAGTTGGAAAGACATTTTTTTTAAATGTCTAGTTTGATAAAAGTGAGCCCCATACATTTTTAGTAACGTACAGTACGCGTCCGTGTTTGGGTCACAGAAGTCCATATGTATACCGAATTTCAACAGAATCGGTCCAGTGGATCCGCAGAAAACTGACTGTGACGGACGGAAAGACACCCTGTGGCCCTACAAGGGTTCCGTTTTTCACTGATGTTCGGAACCTTAAAAATTCAACAAGTCTTCAATTTCGGAATTTATTCCTCTCACCTATTCACCTTAACTCTGTATGCAATGCAAATTAACCTTTCATTGAAATTCAAGGTGCCAAAATGTCCCGGAAACACTTGCATTGATAATATAATTTTAAGTACTCATTATCCTTAAATTCAGAACCTAGACATTAAGACTTACAGATTCACATCCTTTATTGAATGCAAATTTTCGCATGCCATTGTATTTCAAAGTGGCAAAATGTCCCGGAAACACCTGCATTGGTATTTTAAGTACTGTTTATCCTTAAATTCTGAACCTAGGCATTAAGGTTTAAAGATTCACCTTTATTGAATGTAAATTTTCGCATTCCCTTGAAATAAAAGGTGCCAAAATATCCAGGAAACACTTACTTTGATATTTAAGTCCTTATTATCCTTAAATTGAGAACCGTTTAAACTCACAGATTCACATTAATTTTTTTAAGCCTTACAGAACAGAACCTTGCATTGAAAAGTAAATATTCTCCTCAAATTCAGAACCTGGGCCTTTAAACTAATTTTATAAAGATGTAAAGTTTGTGACGTTGTAGGGAGTAATCTTTCTCGATCTACTGAACCGATTTTTTAGATTAGGTCATAGGCTATTAGTGTCATATAGGGGAATACAGACCATTATGCTGGCTGGTGACATTATGTTGTGTGTGTATCTTTAAACTTAAAACCTAGGTATTAAGACTTACAGTGATTTCCTGTATCCTGTTCTGCAAGGCCTCGACTTTACTCGTGAGCGTCGTGTTAACTGCCCCGAGGTCTGTTCGGATATCTTCGTGCCTCTTCGTGTTCGCCGAGACGTTCGCGATCGTCTCGTTCGCCTTGGCGTCGAGCTGATGCAGAAGAGTCTTCACTTCCTCGACCCCTGCTACTGCTGCTAAGGCCTGCTTGTGGGTCGAACTTATCGAACTGTCGAAACCGTTGATCTGGAAGAAGAGAGCGAATGGTTAATTTGAGCTCAACGAAAAAAACGGTTAGTAATTCCAGAAATAAAACGCGATGATTGAATACGTCACTAAACTCCCTATTAGAAAGAAATAATTTGATCGACGAGTCAAAAATACACACGACTCAAGTGAAATTATTGGGTATTGAAAATTCATAAAACTAACCAACTCAGACATCGATCATTTTAGTCACATTTTATTGCTTGCAGAATTTGGGCCCTAGTCTTCTAAAGCCTAATTCCTAATTTAGGTTTTTTCTGGTTGATTAAATATTATTTTGGTTTGATAAAAGTTACAAGTAAGCATTGGCTTTTATTTTAGGATGTCCCCATGACACTGCTATAATGCTAAATGTTATCTTTAAACGATAAAGTGCTATCGCTGATGACGTATTTCCTTTGCACAGACGACAAAGGCACCAATCCAACATAATCCAAGTGTGAAAGAATCTAGAAAACAGCTTCTTATAATATTGTACTGATAAGATTTGAGAGAACTGAAAGATAATCCGGTTTAAGACACAGCAGGGCCGTCATTGTTGCATGCGAGATATCGATTAGATTATATTATACTGACCTACATAGGCTAATAAGTATCTACTCCATATGAGATAAGAAAGACCATTCGACCTCAAATTTTTGAGTTTTTAATAAAAAATATTTTAAAGTTGTGAAATTGTGTTGTTTGCTGCTTATCAGATTTTGACATCAGGAATACTTATTAAAATGGGTGTTAAAGTTTATTAAACTTTAACATCCCATTAATAGAGTTCAATAATGCCGACGCATATTTTTAACTTATGTCTCCAACATATAGCAGCTGACTAAAAGACCATTGGTTTTCCCGAAGATTACATTAATTTACATCAAAACAAACCTAAGGTTAAAGGCTGTGAATAACGTGACATACTGAATGGTAACTCATTTAGTCATTTACTACAAGAGTTTACTGGAGAGTTAATTATGAGCTGATAACTATTTTAACCTCGCAACCCAAGTCGGTGACCGTTATCAACATATCTGTCACTTTCTGCGCGTGTATTTGCTTTGGATCGACGCAACTACTGTTCTCGCTTTTCGTATGAAAAAGAATGAGGAACTCCTACTTCATATAGAAGGCTAACAGAAGGTCATGCGATTGCGATATGCCACCGGGAAATGGTGGCCATCCGACCCATATGCACAAAATGTTATAAGAATACTTTCACACACAGTTAAGGAGTGGAATTCCCTGGTAGAGTCTGCTGTTTCCAAAACTACAACCTGGGAGTTTTTAAGAGTGAACTGGCTACTTTTTGGCAAGCTTGCTACATCTACGACCACATACAATGAGGTGCGATAGTGGTCAGCAAATTAAAATCATAAACCTTTCTTTTTTCAATCAAACGAAAACCAAATGAACAATGTTTTAAAACAATTTTGCTAAGGGTGCAATGAAATATAACCCAGTAAGTACGACGTACGGGTTTACCGTGGACAGTAAACCACGTTGCAGACCGGCTAATATTTTAATCATATCTTCAGTATTCTTGCTGTCGTGCCGATACAAGGGAAAAACAAAGCCCCAGTTTCAACACGACCCGCCGTTTTATGTCTATAGTTAGGTCTTGGAGTATACCGTATCGATCTTTATGCCCTGTCGCTAATAATAGAATAAAACCCTCGAAGGGTTTGCTGCAAAATCGTTTAAATATAGAACGCTGGTGCATTAGTCTATAATGTTATTGAGTCTCACAAATATTTGATACGTTATTGTTTGACATCAATCTTATTTTAGTGTGTGATAAATGGTGCACACTGTCAATATATTATACGGAAATGTAGTTAATATTTCAGTGGCGCTTCGTCATAAATTACGTGTTCGTATTGATTGACACAATTGAATTCGTCGAAACGTATTGAAGTTCCAACGAGAAACGTATCCAAAAAAAGTGTTTTAACTTAGACTGTTAGAATGAATCTTTTATCAAGAACTAACACTTTACCAGAGACTTTGCCAGTCCTATAATTTCCTATTTTTTGTTTGTACTATGCCCATGATATCAAGGGGCCTGGGTCTGAGCAAAACGTCAGCTTTATAGTTCCAATTGGTTAGTCAGGATGTGTATAAGAACTTTGTTTTCTATTTGTATGCATTGATACTGGAAGACAAATCGTTGCGACGACCCCCAGTAACATTGGACAAAGGCAGTATGATGAAGTATTGATATTGGACTATACCTGTGAACCAAACGTAGCGACAGTTCTCTGTAACTCCGCGAGTCTTCTCGGCGTGTCAGCTAACTTGGGAGCTGCGGACAGCTGCTCGGACACAGCGGCCAATTCTTGGGCCGCCTGTGCTACCCGCTGCGTTAGCTCTTTGTGTTCCTTGTCTAGGGCCGCGAACTTCTCGCTCAAGTCGCTTGCGTTCGCTCGCAACTCTTTGGCAGTCGTGTGGCATACTTGTAGTGCGTCGTCGACGCTGTTGCTGCTTCTTGATACTGTTGAACAAGAAAATCTTAGTTTTAATATCTGCTTTATTTGAACCTCTGCAGAGCTTTAACTCTCCTTATTCAGGCATTAGCGTTTTCCATGTAAATGACCATTTTTTTGAAGAATGGTAAATCGTCTAATGACTCCTTCCGCTTAGGGCGGAGCAGAAGGGACTGTGAGATTTTTATTAACTAGAACCCATACGTGTTCCTCCCAATGCCCTTTGCGTTCCAGGGCCGCAACTCTTTCGAACAAACTCCGCAATTCTGGCAGAGAGAAAGACGCTGGGATAGTATAAAATTGACTTGTCCAGCTTGTATCATGATATTTATGCTCCAACGTAATAAATAAGTCAAATGCACAGTCTATCATGGCATATATAGACATATTGAGTCTGAGATCAGTTATTTATAAGACAGCTGATTCAGTGCCGTGACTTTAATTATAATTATACAGATTCGTTACTTCTTTAAGAAGAACGGAATAAATTGTTTTAAAAGAACAAAGATAATACATAACCACCATACCATAAATCATTCAGTCAAGAATTATCTACCTAGGCCATAAAGTTATTTTTATCTATGCCTCAGCTGTTTATAGTTTAACAGAACTGCAGACGACGGTTGCCGGAAACATGTGTCTAAAGGAAGCGAGTTTCTTAATGCAGATCACATGTGTGGGGATTGTCATGTCTGTAAGACTTATTGCAGTTACAGGCTTCAAGTGAACATCATTTAAGAACAGATGATGGAAAGTAAATTCTAAGATATCGCTTTTGAAATCACTGGAACACTATAATCACTCAGTCACAACAACGCAGTGTCCAAGAACTCTACAGTCAAGTGACCAACATCCAGAAAACTGCTGACAATGAAGCTCGAAAATTCAAGCAGGAAATAAACAAAGGAACGTTTAACGGTGAGAATTAATGATCCCTCGATTCAGGAAAGTACAAACATAAAAGCGGATACAACTTCAGCGAAACAATAAATGTTTTTAATGGAATCCGTTCATCGTCCACATTACGAAAATTCACACACTTGGCTCAACTGAAGATTTTCTAAACATCCTTAGACATTTTTTTCTAGTAGTAAAGAAACAAAGGCTGACATTACTGTCGAATTAACTCGAAAACTTGTAACATTCAGACTGTTCATGTATTTAAGATTTCTTATCAATAAAAAATACTTCTCAGGTAGCTTTAAGTTTATTTGAGTCCGAAAAACATGCCTTATTTATACCATGTTCTATTTATAGTCTGCGCCAAATAACCTTTCGTCCTGCGCCGGACAGCGACGTAGACATTTCAACGAGATATAGGTAAGTATGTACTCATTCGCAAATATGTGCCTACCCATGGAGACTGTGCATTGTGCAAGGAATCCTTTTGAAGCGCCATGGTATGAACATCGCGGAAAAGTTCCTGTGAGAACTTTTCCGCGACGCGGGGAAGCTTAAGCATTTTTTCCGGTCAACTAGTACTGTTTTACAATTATTGTCTGCTTCGACGCTAGTAATGTTCATGACAAGTCTTAGATCTAATGGCCTCCTGCCCGTGAACACTTTCTAATGACATTTAGCTTTGTTATCATTATAAATAAAAATATTATAGCAAAGACCCACACGTAAAAATCCCATTTTATGACTTCTGTAAAATTACCTAGTTTTTGCCTTCACGTTTACTGATCTTTAAGAAACTTTACTATATTTAAGACTAAGTTTGACCCTGCAAAATCCTTTGATTTGGTGGTAATTGAAATGATTGCATCTAGAAGTAAGTTTTGTTTTTTATCGCAAAAAAACTTTAGATATTAACTAGAAGAAACGTAAAACGCACGGGCTAAGATTGAATCACTGTTATCTAGATGTAAACATATCAGGCGTACCACAAGGCCACATATTAGGTACCAATCTGACCTTAACTAATTTTAAGTCGTAGGTTCCTGGGTTATTAAAACATTTCTCGTCTTTTAAGTGGTAAACATAAAAACAGGCTTTATTAATCCAATAGTGTACCCTTTGACCAGGAAGTCCGATAAAGCCGTAACTAAATAATTACTATTAGTGGACATAAAGGTAGTGTTAGTTCCTTATTTGTTTATCCAGTTAACTCGATTCAATGTCAAAGCGAGATAATTGGTGTGGCTGGCACATAGATTGCTATAATTTCTTGTCAGGAGACCATTACGAAATGGTCGTCATTTACGGCCATATATGACATCGTAAACATTAATAAACCTACATGACACGAGCTGCAATGTACTGAGTGGTTCTACGCAGTCTATATTCTACAATATACATAAACGTTGAAAGTAATTGATCACAAAGTAGATGGTCTAAAGAGCAATTTGCATCGTCCCATTTCTAAGGTTACAAACAGCTGTGTTTCTGAAAACTGCAGAACTATAACACTAGGTGTCAGTTTGTGTTAATTTTGTTGCCAATTTGACATTGACATGAGCGAGGACAAATAGAGAGAAGAGCGTAATAAGGATACCATTTAAATATGACCTAATGAACAATATTATATAAACAATGCATCATGGTGTTATTTCAATAAGCGATACTATTGAAGAATTTTTTTAATTAATGGAGTCAAAACAGCTAACTTAATAAGCTAATAGTTGGACTTGGACCTGAATTAGATTCAGACCCGAATCAGACGGTCTGTATTTTTGTGATTTTTTACAGTCTCATTTATAAGACATCAATACACTACAAAAACAAATACCTTGCCTACTACACGATATAATGAAGTGATAATAAGTACATTTAATTGAAGAAAACAGTACCTCACCGATATGAAAGAAAGACAATCGTGAATGCAAAATAGACATCAACTGCGTAGGTGTGACTCCATTGTAAATATTAGCTATGTATGAGAATCCAAGTATAACATGCAAAGTTGACTTTACATAACGAGATGAGTTTCCACCCACGCTCTAACGTTCACCGGCGTTATTATGACTCAGCTCAGAATCACTTTGTTGAAGTTGAATTTGATTAAAATGACAATGAATAATGTAATTGTGTGAAAGATAAAATGTCTAGAGAAGAGGTTAGTTTTTAGATCATAGCAGAAATATTCTAAGCTTAAACACATTCTTCTGAGTAAGTTCACTCCATCGTCAACTTTGTCTGTCACCTCTGACCTAGACTAGAATCAAGAGCAAACCAAATATGGAATATGAAAAAATAAAATAAAATATGGAAGAGGTGACAGAAAAGGAAAGAGGCATGAAGGAATGTTATAAAGAAGACAGACTGCGAAATTGGGTAAATGGTAGGTGATGATAATTATGTCAATAAAAAAGCAAATTGATTTGGTCAGTGGAAGGTTTTTCTTTTTGTTGAATGTATATTTTCAGTTCGCTTTCAGTACTCTAAACAAATGAGTCTGTGGATATCAGGGGAAGTTTCGGCCCAACAACATAATGATATACTGTGGTGCCAGCGACGACACGAAGAAAAATTAGCAGAAGAATAAACATAAACAAAGATAGAATATAGATAAAAAAATAATCTATTAGCGTGTCTTTCCTATATACGTGCTTATAGCCTGTTCCAGCTAATGGCCCATTACAGGCCCTGACGCAATTCGAAAGCTTTTTCTAAGAAAGGTCAGACCTTCGAACTTAATTATGTTGATTGTCTATATATCCAAGGTGAACGAATGTTCTAACGGTATCAAGTTTGATAATGTTTATTTGATGCTATTGACTTACCTATAATACAGGTTTACGTCACTTCGAATAGTGTAGATAATGCCTATTACCTAGGTGAAAATTAAGTCAATGCCGTGCTGAATTTTGAAGAAGCAGACTTAATTCAAATGCGTATTATGATGTAAAACTTCATGAATAATAATTTCGTGCTCACTTGGAGCTAGCTAAATTGGCAGTAAAATAACAGTTCTGAACTCGAACCTCTGTCCATTTCAATGCGCAGTGAAGCGATCTGTCGTCTGACGTCTACAAAGAGCCAGAGGACGGTGGCAGCGGAGACAACGCAGACACAGAAGGCTAGGGCGGCAGCAAGGCGGACGAAGGGTCTGGAGCGACGGCGGCGGGATGTCCTGCGGCCCCAGGGTTCTCCTTCATCACTGGAGGCAGACAGAAGGCGGCCTCCACGAGAACCTCCACCGCCTACAAGAGCATCCAGCTCCCGCCTCTTCCTCATCTTCTTGCCCACCCGCAGCGGCACTGCCGCATGCACCGCACTCTCCATAACGCACAACAACGCTACCGCAAACGCATCCGCACACACCCGCACCACGCACTCACTTTCACGCCACAGACGTTCGCAAACTCTGAACGGTCTGACACGTGTGATCCGCACCGCGGCGACTTGTCGAATGACCGTAAATGATACTCAGCATATGAAATTAAGATTTGTAGTCTACTGATTTCTTACACACTGGCTGTTAAGAGTGTGTCCGATATAATCAAAGGTGCAATGTAGAGTAAATAGCGGCTACTGTTTGTCTGTGTGTTTACGAGGCGCTCACGTTTAGTTTAAGAACACTTTCAAGACAGGTGCTAGTCTAAAACCCGAACCCAGTTTGCCGATAGGCTTGCGAAACAAGTCTTGGCTTATTTTTATCGCTTTTCAGTGACGATTCATTCATAACGACCGATAACAGCAAAATATTTATGTTGCTAATTCAAGCATAATACCCTCCGATATGCCAATTGCCTACCTAAATATATTAGAAACTGTGACTACCTTGTGTTTGGAGTCGAAGAGATCTAAAACACATAGTTCACGTATGCTTTGCCAGTCTTGAGATGTTAACATTGATTAATTTGACAAAGCTATTCATAAACAAGCTGTTCAATTGGGCCAAAAAAATCTCTAGATTTACACAATTAATTAACAGACTGACGTAAGAGCCATGTCAGAGCAGTATTTATAGACTCTATTGTGTTTGATTAGAAGGCGGAGAATACGTGATCACGTTGATAATTGTTTGAACAGTTTGATCACATATTCAAGTACATTAGCGCTATTAATTCTAAGTATACAATCACGATGGAACCTAGACGTTTATTTTCTTCTAGACTAAGTTTCCTCAGACATTGGCAGTCAACCTTACTGTTTTATTTACTTATTGGTTTCTAGAAAAGTGCATTAGATTAGCCTTCTTAGGTGGTAAAGCCAATTTAATGCTATCTTGCTGGAAAATTAAATTCATGACATGGTTATAAACCGACCAAGAGCGAGTCGGACTGTAACACGTAGGGTTCCGTACCATGAACCGAAAACAAAAACACGTTCCTTGTATGTGAGCCCCTTTTAATTTATTACTTAATACCATTTTTTATTTACTTTTTTTTGATATAGCGGCATTAGAAATACACAATCTACGAAAATTTCAACTGTCTACTCTTACTACGTTTCTTGAGAAACAGCCCGCTGACTGATAGATAGATGAACGGATGGACGGAGAGAGAGGCTTAGAAATAGGGTTCCGTTGGTCACCTTTTGGGTACGGAACCCTAAAAACATGAGGTATAGAATTTATTCATGGGTTGGCCGAAAGAAGAATAGGTTAATTTTTATGCTCTAATTTAAACTTTGGATTAAGACTAGTTCACCTTGTCTTGCTTGCTGATCAATTTATTATCATAAAAATCTGAATAGGCACATTTTCCAAGACAGTGCACAAGGGGTTCGAACATTCTTCTATGGGCGTTGGCAAAGCCCCCCCCAGCCGCCATTTAGATTTCTTTTTCATAATCGCGGCGAACGATGGGAAATTTATATCTTTAAAGTACACCTAAACGCCAGCTTAAACAAAGTTAGGAAAACGGTAACTCAAAGCGTCACGTTGCTGAAATTTTAGAGGTAAAATTGCAAAGGTTCTATTATCCCCTACATCGACCTACTGAACTGTGACGAACGTAGTTGAAAAACAATGATCTAGAATTCTTAAGACCTTAGTGTCTAGACGCAGATGTGATACGATACGTGTGAAGTACGGTCAGCATAACAACTCGAACGTTAAAGGTCGTTTACACGTTGACATTGGACTGGTATCAAGTCTTGTCTTATGCTGGTTACCTTGATCTTGCGGGTCGAGTCTGTTATTGGAAATGTATTAACACAATGACAATCTAATGCAGATTTGTAAAGATTAGGTCGACTGTTTTAATACGACTAGTTTTTCCAATGCTACAGATAGTTAAGATTCTATTTGGATCTGAGCTATCAAATTAAATATTCATACTAATTAATCTTGAGAATATAATAAACGATATACGGTATGCTAATAAATTGCTTGTTTTGAGACAGGTGAACATATAGATATGAAAAAAAAAAAAGATATTAATCTACACATAGCTACTTAGGTATTAAATTGGTTTTCTTATCTAAATTAACGTTATAATAGGCTTTCCCAGTTTACTTGGGATTTTCTCGAATTTTTATCTAAGTACATAATAAATCAACGAGGCATGTAAATGTGTACCATAGATATAATAAACAAGTTTTTTAATATCTATGGTAGAGCAAAAGAAACCAACTAGCGAAACATCTATATTAATCTATAGTTTCTCCTGTTCATCATCTGCCTAGCCTTTCCCAACTAAATTGGGATCGGCTTCCAGTCAAACCGGATTCAGCTGAATACCAGTATCTTACGTGGAGCGGCTGCCTACCAGACCTCCACAAACCATTAACTGGGTAACATGGTACTCTTTGGCAAGACCGCTGTCAGATTTTCTGGCTTCTTACTATCTGTAACGACTGCAGACAAAGATCTTCAAATGACAGCCGGGATGAACAGCTTAACGTCCTTTCTGAGGCACGGAGGAAACTTGGTATGTTAAGATGGTCACCCATCCACAGATCAACCTCGGCTAACGTTGCTTAACCTTGAAGATCGACCTATGCGGCTGTTATTATTTAGCCACGAGTTATGCCTGTTAAATATAACAAATTATATGTGGAAATGATAATTGCTACCGTTCATCGCTATCGATGTAATTAATAAGCGATTATGATTTACCAATCAGCAGTTTTAATTCTAATTTCGATCTATACCTACATACAGCTTTATTAAGGAAACCACAGAAATGAGAAAAACTGGAGCAAGTTTTATTTTATAACGACATCATAAATTATTTAATACTAGCTGACCCGCGCAACTTCGTCTGCGTCACATTTTCCATTATTGCTCCGCTCCTATTTGCCTTAGTGTGATGATATATATATATAGCCTATAACCTTCCTCGATAAATGGGCTTTCTGAGAATGAAAGAATTTTTCAAATCGGTCCAGTAGTTTCGGAGCCTATTCAATTCAAACAAACAAATATTTCCTCTTTATAATATTAGTGTAGATAGTGTAGATTGACGACCGGACCCTAGAGAAACACCCTTTTATTTCTTCTGGCATTTAAAATAGTGATTTAAGGCGGGGTTGCAGTACTTTTTAAGATTTTTGAACGTCTGAAAATCTAATTAATTATGAGTTTTTTAATAAATAAAAATCATTACATAAAAATTGAACATACCCTCAAGTAAATCGTAAAGATAGAAACGCGATTTAGAATGATTGGCTCGATACTTTTATTTATCAAACATGACACTAAATTACAATTTTAAACGTGTACTGCTAAGAGATTTCATCACGAATATAATTATATAAAAGTTGTATGAATAGATAGAGCTTTTTATTTTGAAGTAAATGTTGAAACCATATTGTATAATCTCTTTATCAGTTTTCGCCAAGAAGAAAAAACAATCAAAATTTAGGCATTATTTCGCTCGCCGGACAGTCGCTGTTGTTCGTCAAAACACACAGTACTGCAACCTCGCCTTAAGTAGACGAACAAGTATCTCTAAAATGTAAGTATTTTTTCGCGAAGTGACCACTGACTTCACGATAAGACAAGAGCATAGAGGTGTGATAACATTATTTACGAGAGCAGTATCGTGGCATTATCGACCTACGTGCCAGCCGGACGCGGTGAATGAAAAAGCCGAGCATGCGCAGAGCTGCCCGCGACTTGCGACACCATTGTATTCGAAACAATACTCAAATATTCATATTAAAATAAGAGACAAAAACACAGGTATCTTAAGATTTATATAGGAAATACGATGAGATGATTGAACAAACTTATGCATTTAGCACCAAAACACACAGACAAACGACGATTTAGGATCAAAAGCTACACAAACTCACTGTACACAGATCAATAGCGCTTACAAATAATCACAGAATTTAAAAGAAATACACAAAATGTTCTCATAAGACACTACACGCGGGGGAAATAGAAAATTCTCACAAATCCCGTCGGGGTGTTGTAAACTTCGTATTACGGAGAAGGGTCCAGGGCGACGGTGGGGCTAACACTGCTGGTGACGTCACCCAGGCGCGGCGACGCATGCGTACAGAAAACACCGCATCAGATATACAGATTCTGGATGGTTACGAATGTTAGGATAACTGTGCAGATAAAAGAAAAATATGTAACTCCACCAACGCAAACGTAGTGGCTTGGCAGATTTACAGTGCGGAAAAAAATTGGGCTTTCAAAAAAGTACCGAAAAAACTCAAGGAGCTCGTTAGCTTTTCGTTTAGCTGGTCGAGTACTTCTAAATTCTTGATACTATAGGATCTTTTGATCCTTCAGGATTCATAATAACTGACACTGTTCTTCCGGCAGCACAATGCACGAACGTCATAATAAGTTTACGTCTGCTAATGCAACGAATCGAATTTTGAAATTTGAACTTTGTGTCAGCGCATCCCTGATCCCGTGAGTCTTCTTCCTCTTTATTGTCATCTTCCTCTACTCTATCTTAGCTCTTCACAACTACAGCTCTACTGTGCAATACCTGTCTACTGATGGCAGTGCCTTCTTGCAATTCAAAGTGTCGAGTTTTAGGTGTTAAGCTGGCCACCGCCAGCTTCGATTTCGATAAACAATTACCACATAATATCTCAAGTATCAAGTTTTCATAACAATTTTACACGACAAAACATTCTAGATATCATTTTCAGACAGTATTATACATCCGTGTTTACTACCGTAGCGTAACTGGTGTCCTAATTTGTTCTACATTAATTACTCAAGAGGCAGTAGCCGTAAATTGAACAATATTTAATTACATTGGTGAACTGGCCTGAAATTGTGGAAGCCATGTCCCATTTATTCGTTCGAACAGTTTTTTTATAGATATATATTATGTCGTTTTTTATTAGTCTCTAGCTCTAGATGTCTCCTGAAAGTTGGCATTATTTAGAATGATAAAAATAAATACAAGTGGGTGAAAATTGGCGCATTCTTCACAATTAACGAACGGTTAGATGATCGTAGTTCGTTCCTGTTTGTTGACGCCAGGAGACGAATTTCTGCACTATATCATGTCTACATTTTTTGGAGTTGCCCGCAGTTGGAGACATCGAGTCTGGATAATCTATTCTAATACTGTAAAGCTAAAGAGTTTGTTTGGTTGAATCTCAGAAACTACTGGCTCGAATTGACAAAATGTTATATAGTGTTGGATTGCCCATTTATTGCAGAAGGCTAAAGGATTTATAACTCATGCTAAGACGAATAGGAGCGGAGCATTCATGAAAAATGTGATGCAGACGAAATTGCAAGAGCCAGCTAGTTTCGAAAGTAAATTTAAATAACACCCCAAACGAAGTGTAAGGTTCATAAAAGGTTACTTCGGTTCGAAAACTGGTGAATGAGCATTGTTTACGTGTGTAAGACCCGTCAAAGAACCTAGGTTGTAGGCAGTAGTATGCATATTGTAATATACGTTAAAAGTCACCGTCACGCGAATAGCGTTACTGGCATAATATAAAATGAATTAGAGCTGCACAGGCGTTTAGTCTTTAGGCAACGGTCTTAGGAGACAGGTCCACAAAGAACTGATATTGGCCAATTTCGAGCTCGACGTACAAATAAACGCATAATTTCATATCGCGGCCGGAATTAAATATTGTACGATTTTTGTCAAATAAAAGTTTTTTTTTTTTTTGTAAGGTATTTGGTACCTAGACAGTTGAAATTTTCAGTGTGTAGGTATTCCTGTAGCCGATAAAAAAGGGGGCTCTCTTACAAAAAACGTGTTTTTATAGGTTTATGGTATGGAATCCTTCGTGTGCGACTCCGACTCGCACTTGGTCGGGTTTTTTACAGTGAGGTGTTTACAAAATCGACTGATAGAAGGCTGCGAGGACAAAATTCAAAAGTCATTTATTCAAATTAGGCTGAGAGCCAGCACTTTTTGAACGTCAAGTTTTACAATAGACAGTCCCTCCAAAACGCCCGCCCGTCACCACTTCCTAGTGTTTTAGCTGTGGAGAAGAAGTGGCCAACAAACTCACCAGCAACACCTGTCTGTTGTGTTTTATGAACTTGAGGTCACGGGATCGATGGGACCCGCAGGGTATGGTGGACTAATATCAGATGAGGATGCGCGCGAATTTACTTGGATCCCAAGCTTTCGACTCATGTTAGGGGTAGGTACTGTGGGGTATAAGTAAGGTTATGTTGGAGGTTATATGAGGATATTCCCACCAAAGAATTAGGTGGTTTTTTTCTCAAAAAAAGGTCGACGATGGATATACATGGCTTACAAAGAAAGCTGAAAATATATGAATATTCAGACCAGAACAAAAGAAGCGGGATCACACGAATCGCGTTCTACTCATCTATGCTCTCACGTTTTCTGGCCACGATAGCTGCGAAACTGCCAGCTTTTACGTAGTATAGATGAGTATGTTTAAAAATGTAATACTTATTGGTATTATTTTGTAAAATAAATATGAACATTTTAATGTAGGTCGAATTTATCTAACACGAATATAATAATTAAGAAATTGCGAGATAACATATTATTTATTACACAGTTTTCCTGTTACAAGTTTTATATGCTTGTTGGGAATAGGCTAGTTTCCATCATCCACAAATTGCAAAACTATTTAGTCCGTCAGTTAGAGTATTGAAAAATAATGGACACGTATTTTTTGTTTTTGTAAATCAATAAAAATTGACAAAGATAAAACGCATCAAAACTAGGGAGTGGGGGGTCGTGACGTCACGATCCGCTAAAAATTATGCCAGGGCGTGACGTATTGAGAATTTTAAAAGCATCGTATCTTCATCAATTTTGGTTCCCGTAAAAAAAGAAAAAAATACGGGTCAAATATTTTTTGATAATGTAACTGACGGACTACTTAGATTCTTTCAGGACACAAGCCCATTTTAGGTAATTCCAAAATGTCTAACTTCAGTATAAAACTGCAGAATGCAAACAAAGATGTCTGTATCGCGTTTCACGTCACTTTAAATGCCGACTATCACGAGTTATACCTACATATGTATAGGCGTGTATAATTGTGTTTACATAATAATATAGATATAAAACATACGATCTTAATAAAAAAATGTAGCATAATGAATGTCTGTTCGATAAACAGATTTTATTATTATTGAACTATTTCAATAAAGTATTTTCCTGGGCAAGCTATGTTTTGATTGATTCGAGTTATGATTACTTTAGCTATTTTATTTTAAACTATTTCTTCTTTTTTGTTTTTTAACCTTTATTGAAGATTAGACATAGTTGATTCAACATAATTATTACATTTAGTAATACTCAATGGTTGAAAAACTTGACACAAACAAGTTGTTTTCTGCTTTTGTATCATGTAGACGTATCAATCATTAAATGTATTTTGTTTTAATTTGAGATGGGTTTGCTCTTGACTCTTTTCTAGGTCAGAGATTACAGAGACAAAGTCTATGATGGAGGTAGCTTACCCAGAAGTAGCCTGTTCACTATCAACTTTGAAAAGATTAGAGTTTGAAGAGTTCCATTCCTTTTTAAGGCTTTTGTACCTTGGAGATCTCGAAGTTTTGTTTAATAACCATTATCTTTTAAAATTATTTATCCACATGCAATAGGTACAGTGGTTGCTCAAATGATTTTGCATAACAGATATTCCATTTGCAAAAAAAATTTTGTCCTTGTTTGAGACATAAATAATTTGTATTATTACTTACTTGTGTTATAAACGTAGCCAGTCCACAAACATGCACAATTGCAAAAGTTACATTATAATAAAAAAAAAAAAACAATTATAAGAGCTTCTACAAGCCACTGTTATGTTTAACACAACCTGAATAATCAACTCAACTTCAAATCTTGCTGCCTGACTGGTGTTTGCCATGATATTGGAATTTTATTCAGCTTGATTCAAAATAAGAACTTCAGATAAATTGTCCATGTCATTAACAGTTGACCATGCAATGCAACTTCTTCCATTCTCAGACATATTGACAGACACAAAATAGAAATGGTTACATACCGTGACCGATGTCGGCACGCATAGTAGAAACTTGGTCATAGAGAGCAGCACATATCCAAGTGAGCATCAGCAGCCATAGTATAAGTGTGCCTCTCACGGCCCAGCGGAGAGCACATCGTACTTCAGCTCCTAAGTTGTGATCTAGTGTTGCTGGTGCAGAGTTTCTGCTGCGTTCACGCCTGAATGTACACAAAATGATTAATATATTTTTTTCATAAAATGTTTGCATTATTCGAAAGAGAAACCATCAATATGAAATCTCTGAAATCTTATGATTTCAATTTAGTACACAATACCAAAGTGAATCTATCTTTAATTGACCCACTGACCAAAAACATTTTTTGTTACACAATAATTGTTTTTGGGTTTGTTCTAATCAAATCATGAACAATAATTACTAAACAAGGCAATTCTTAATAGCATAAAAACAATCTAAACTATTATTTTGAGTAATTTATCTCAGTTACCAGGGGGGCTACTCTAGCCTGAAGTCCATAGTTTCGGGCTTAGCTGTGGGCGTTCTTCGTATCACTTAGGGATTTACAATTAGTCCTGAAACTGAACTAAGACTGAAAGACAACACGATTTTACAGTATCTGTCAAATCGTATTGTCATTAATTCTTAGTGGTTAGGTGATACGGAGTAGAATATGCGAGCAACTAAGCCCGAAACTAAGGACTTCAAGCTTAGAGAGTAGCCCCCCTAGTTCTTCATGCTACATGGGAATTAAATGGATGACTTTATATTTATCAAAGTCATCTGACTAAAGGCAATAACATTATTTTCCTTTTTTGTACCTACTGCATTCCTTCACTTTCATAACCTATTTTTTCAGTAGGTACTTACAGGTATCTTGTATGGCAGTATGTAGTAGCTAAGTTGATATTTAATCTATTACGAACCTTGTGACTTTCTTCTTTCTGCTTGGAATTATTTCTAGCTGCAAGTCTTCTGACTCTTCGTCGCTAGACAAGTCCAAAAGACGGAAGTTTTCCTTGTTGACTTTGGATGGTGCAGACATTTTAGATTCCGGCTCATACAACACATACTATTAGTTACTTACTTTAGTGTGCGATATACATCAGATAGATAATCGCACTGTTTTTATTTACTTGTAATCATAAATTTTCTTCAAGGTTATAAAAGTTTGAAAGTACTGAAGATACAAAAGCTTACCGCAACTAAAAGGTTATGAATAAAAAGTAACTAGAATAGCTTAACCTTGGATAGAGCAGAATTAAGACTAATTTTAAGATATGTAATAGTATTGCTTCAGAGATTCGTTAAAAACTACGTGAATAACAGCAAAATTATAGAAGTAATGAAATGTCAAAGTCAATTCGTCTATCTTGCCCATAGAGAATTTTTTTTTTCCTTCGCCCCTTACGGGCAGGCTAAGGTCTTGGACCATACCACCTCGTCTTCAGTCTGTCCTTCTTGACTAAAAGTAAGGCCAAAGCCTCTCGTCTTCAGTTTCATCCTTCTCGTTCAAGAGTAAGTAAGGCCGAAGCCTCGTCTTCAGTTTCATCCTTCTTGTCCAAAAGTAAATAAGGCCACAGCCTCGTCACCTTGTTTTAGATTTATTTTAGGCCAGAGCCACGTCTTCAGTCAGTATGATTTCTCTAAAGATTTTTGCCCATAGAGATAGAAAATATGCACTGATTTATGACGTATACGTCAGTGAAAATCACTGACGTGCTTTCAATGGTGAAAATCCGTGAAAATAGTATGTCAATGATCTTGCCTTTCTCCGAAAATGGCAGCATCAAAATTCAAAACCCATTATATTTTTTGATTTTTTTTCTATTTGCGTGTCCCTGTAGTTTCACCTACTATTTATATGTCTGTGAGTTTCACCTATTTTAGGCTGTTATTTTCACAGACATATAAATAGTAGGTTATTTTTCAGAATATAGCCAGTGATTACCTACATGATTTATAAAGCCAAAAAATCAAAACAATACACTAGAGTTTTTTTTTTATGGCAATGATAGTCCTGCATTTGTCAAAACCTTGCTGTCATCGTCATCAACTCAAATCAACTGTCACACAATCAGAAACTGTCTGTACCTACTCTGTCAAAGTGTCAATCATTGCAATTTTTTTAAATGAAATGGTTCGTTCACCGATTTCATTTAATTTTATTATTTAAATGGAATGTAAAAATAATTACTTTCTTTAAACAGTTATAACCATGAAAGAAAAATGGAATTTTGTTTTGTATTTAGTTTGGTTTGCCTACTTGGTTCTGTCAGCGGCTCTAATGTTCGGGCATGGGTTCCTGTTATCCCGTAAAACTCTGAGTGATGTTACTGAGTGTGTGCCGCTCGATAGATTTGGATGTGATGGACATGAGAATTCCACAATCGGGGGTCATTGTGATGAGGATAAGAAGATTCGCCGGATTTTGTCTGTGCCTGGTGGGCCGTTAGCGTGCGTGCCACAGAAGTCTCGAGTGGTGTTTTTGTTAGTGGATGCACTGCGGTACGATTTTACGGAGTACGACGAGAGTATCGAAAAGCCGTTGCCGTATCAGAACCGGCTGCCGATAATGCGCGAGCTGCTGGACCGCTGGCCGGAGAGCGCGCGGCTGTACCGGTTCATGGCGGACCCGCCAACCACTACTTTCCAGCGTGTGAAAGCACTGGCCACTGGCTCGCTACCAACCTTCATTGATGCCAGTGCTAACTTTGCTGCTATGGAGTTGCAGGAGGATAACATAATTGACCAGGTAATATTAGGAAACCTCGGTACTTGTTTGACAATTTTAGTTTTCTATAAAATAATTTCTTTTCCTCTAATGATGTAATAAATCTTGTCCATGTCCTCAATAATTATTATCTTTAGTAATAGTAATTAGTATCACTTTTTGATAAGATTATTGTTAATTAGGTGAAGAAGAACAATGGGCATGCGGTTCTTCTTGGAGATGATACATGGTCTCGACTGTTACCAAAACGCTGGCTGCGATCTCATGCTATGTACTCATTTCATACCTGGGACCTGGATACTGTTGATACAGGTAAAAAACAATATCTATGATATTGGACATACACATACAATAATTCCTTAAGCCCTGAAATGCAAAGGGCATTAGGAAGATCATGGATGGGTTTTAGTCAGTAGGAGTCTGACACTCCCTTCTGCTTTACCCAGAGCAGGAGGATTCATTTTTTGATTACCCATCCTTTAAAAAAAAGGGATTTTTGCAAATATGTATAACTTGTCAAAGACAAACACTACTTTTAGCTCCCTACTTTCTGCACAACCCAGTACAATAATTACATCATCATTATTATTTACTAGCTTTTGCCCACGACTTCGTACGCACATATACCGTTTTTTCACATACCCATAAGAATATCGGGAAATACTCTCTTAATGCACTCCTATGGAGTGTAAGGAAGCTACATGCCAAATTTCAGCTTTGTACAACAAGTAGTTTCGGCTGTGCATTGATATATAAGTCATTGATTCAGGCTTGCCTTCTATATTTGACGACACGGTTGGCGCAGTGGTTGAGCAATTGACTGCTGCGCAGCATGTCGCGGGTTCGATTCCCGCACGGAACAAATATTTGTACGGCCTACAAGTATTTGTTCCGAGTCTGGGTGTTTTTCTATCTATAATATGTATTTATTTACAAAAAAAAAAAAATGTATGTAAGTAGTTTATCAGCCATCTCGTTACCATAACACAAGCATTAGGTTGCTTAGCTTGGGACTATATGGCGTTGTGTGAAATGTCCAAGGATATTTATTTATTTATATTTATATATTTGCTAGCCAAAATCGCATATGAGTACGCATCTCTGTTATGAACTTAAACATTGTCCAAAATTCTACTCCCGCCCATAAATGACGATTTTCCAGAAAAATGGATGGGCACCGTATCAACTCGAGGCATTCAAAATTCTTTGTAAGAAAAACCCCATGTAATCGCCACGCCTCGGGACAAGCTCAAGAACCGCGGTGCGGTGCATGGATGCTTACGTTTCTCCAAGCTCACCCAGTCTCACCCCTCAATAGTGGTCGGCGAGCCGTAAGCGCGGCGTCGCCTCGCCGTATGCGAGTCGAGTCGACGGACCGAAGCTGCTGATCCGCTTTGGTTACGCTTTGGTTGGGCATACGTAAAGTTATTGCCTGTTTGACGGCTTTTTTTATTTTTTTATACAATCCCAAATCTCACCTGATGGAAAGTGATGATTAGGCCGAAGATGGAAGCGAGTTTCACCCGGAATCCTCTTACACAGAGGAACTGGCTATCATACCTCTAACTGCCAGAACACAACAATGCTGTTAACATTGTTGTTATGGCGACAGACTTAGACATGATGGTGGTAGCTTGCCAGGCGGACTTACGGACTTAGAACAAGTCCTACCACCAACCAAACCGAGCAAAAAATTTGCCCCCGCTGGGAATCGAACCCGGGACCTCTGGGTCTGAATCAGGTGGTATGACCACGAGACCACGGAGGCGGTTAGTGTCACCTGTTTAGCACCACCCGGGGACTACGTGTAGGGATTCGCTGAAGGGTACTCTCCTACGAACGCGGGTGACTCGGCCCCCAAAAACGGCTAGGCGAAAAGCGATATGGTGACCATCCCTTTCCGAGTTGATATGTGTGCTAGCTACCTTTAATTGTAATCAATAGCAGACATACTAATTTTTATACTTCTAAGTTCAGAAATGGCATAGTTCCATACAACTTTAAACCCCAGTCTATCTACCCTTTTATGGGGGAAGATTACGCACTGTCTGACGTATCTTACTCATAGTGTAACGCCATGCCTAATTTCATCTTTATAGATCACGTACCCAGATCTCAAAATTTCGTGATTAGTCTGTGAATTAATGTGACCTTTCACTTTTATATAAAAAGAAGGTATTTCATTTATATTGTTGCTTTTATTAAATAAGCTAATACACATCTGGGAAAACCTAAATTCTAAAACTAGCTCTGATAGTCTGACTTTTTTGCTGATTAATACAGCTTCACTTTTAAATCATTCTTCTGCATAAAAATATCAAACTCAGTCACAGTAATACAGGATGAGCTCGAAGGGGTTTGATCACCCCCTATCGCCAATTTCTTTGTTCTACAGAGTGGCAGCACACGAAACTGGTTTCGTTTTGTTTTTGGTCGAAGACGCAAGAAATATTCTGAAATATGATGTCCTAAAGTAAAGCGTTGCCAAGATTTTTGGATGCAAAGACGAATAATGGCGATGGGCGTCTAGCTAGGAGGCATTTTTGGTTCAATACCCTTTGTTGGCAATCTTTCAGAGACTGAAAGTACTCATGAATATGAAAAACTGTCACCTATGGGAGCAACACCTACCTAACCATGAATTACATGTCCCCCCTGAATATCGCTGTTTCGTCGCGAATTTGCGACAGATGTTGCGAGCTTTGCGCTCGTTGATTGAAAATTAACAGACCCGTTTTTTATTGATACTCCGCTCTTATTATAATGATAAATTATTAGCGCGTTCAACCAATCAAACAAAGTATTCAGCTTTATAAAATTAACCCCTGCTTTGGCTCGGGCGAGGGCTGGTCGAAATTGTTATAATTTAATATTATAAAAAATACTTGTATAAAACAAAACCAGACCGCAAATGACGACTAAATGTTCCCAAACAAGTGACTTTTCAAGCAGTCTTGATGCAGCTGGGTTGTCAAACATGTGATTGTGATAGAACTAAAATACCTAGTTAAATGTCACCAACTCTTGACACAATGCTTGAAATGTGACTTGTTTGGAGCTTTATTATTTTTGCCATCTCTTTTTATGATGCAGATATCTTTATTATTTCAAAACTTTTGTGATTTGCCTTTATAATAATCATACAACTTTGTAAACAACTTCAAGAAATGAGGAGTTAATCAATTCGATTTTTTTTATTTTTGTTTGGGTATAACTCCGTCATAGAAATAGAAACACCATAATTATTCCAAAATTAAAGTGATTTGTTTTGTATAGACGCCAGCACATTTAGCTACAACAATCTGTCAAATATCTTTAATAGATTTTCAACTTTATCCCTAAAGTTTTAAGTTCAAGGTTGATTGGGAAAATTTGTCAGTTTCGGGTAGCTTGATTTTTCTGTACTTTGTATTGGTTTTTATTTGCAAGTCGGTGGTTACAAAGATCAGAAAGAAAACAGGATTCGGCAATTTTTGGAGGTTTCTCCCCAAGCACTTTATTCTGATACGCCACATGAGTGGGGTATCAGAACACACGGCCCATGACACTACAAAATAGGTACCTACTTCTACTTCATACTTAGGCACACATTGATACCTTATTTGTTAAACTTTATTCAGCCGTCTAGGCTACAGGGTGTCTAAAAGAAATAGAATACTTACTACATACTACGCTATCGAAAGCCATTACCCTCCTTCTGGGGCAGTTGGGTGAACACTTCTATTCTAATGTATGGTTTATGAGAAACCATTAATATGGAATTTAAATCAAAATCCCAATAAAAGTTTAGTTTTTTCTATTAACCCCGTTTTACCTAGTACTCACAAAAATTTGAGTGTAACTTCCAATCCACCAACATCAACTTCTTTACTTGCAGAAGTTGACTCAAAAATATACGACGAACTGAGAAGGGATGATTGGAACCTGCTAGTGGCCCATTACTTAGGGGTGGACCATGCTGGGCATAGGTATGGGCCCAACCATGCAGAGATGACGCGGAAGTTGGACGAAACCAATGTAAGACTGAAGAAAGTAATAGCCATGCTGCCACCTGATGTACTACTCTTTGTTGTGGGAGACCACGGGATGACAGAAACAGGTGTGTGCTAGCCTTAGTTGGACATTAGAGTAAGTATTTATTGTTGTGGCAATCATAATCTAATATTCAATAACTTATAAAAATATTATCATAATGATAGTCCCATGTAATAATGATCAGATGTAAATTATAAGTTTATAACTAATTTATTGGAATAATATAATGTTATCATGCTATTCAAATAACATTCAGTAAGAAGTAGTCATTGTATAGTAATATTATAATACTTACGAATTTAAGATCTTGTGGAAATATCTGAAGACAAGCAAGCCATTTAGCTACCATCAGCCAATGTATAGGTTTGCGAGAAAATAGATGGCAAAAGCAGAAGTAGTAGGGTCCGCAGATATTTTCACCAAGTATTATTTGTACTTGTAATATTAAGTAAAGGTGCAAATTTTTCACATTGTTTTAGACTCACATGAATGGACCAACTCTGATGGTAGGTATATTATAGTATTGCTTGCAATGTAGAAGATTTTTGTGTGTTACTAATGCTGTTTTGTTTAGGCTGAATTTGCTGCTATGTGTGTGATTCTAAAGCATTTTTGTTAGAATTTGTGTCTATAATAGATAGTAGTTAGTTTCATTATTTTTGTGAATAGTAATGTGATTTTATTTTGCATTTTTTGTCGTTTTATGTAACAAAATGTTCTAATCTGTGTTGTTTTTACTAAGTAAAATCTAAAATATTACGTAGCTAATTAATCAATTAATGAGAAAAATTACGTGAGATTTTTGGATGTAAGAAAATTATGTAAAATGTTTGTATCAGCTAAATAGGTTATCTTCTGCATGAAAATACGTCTTTAGACTTATCAAAAATCATAAAAATATCTTCACTTCCCTCGACCAGGCGACCACGGAGGGGAAAGTAAAGCTGAACGCACTGCAGCATTTTTTGCGTACCGGGGCGCAGGCTTGGCCGGGACTGGGGAGGACATCATGACAGGCAAAGAGGTCCAGCAGACGGACTTAGCGCCCACCCTAAGCGCGGCGTTAGGCAGACCACCCCCCGCGCCCTCTCTAGGACACCTACTTATGCCCGTTCTGCCTAAAGCCAGCAAAAGCCACACCTTGCTGCACATAAGTAATAATTTAAAACAGGTCAGTTTACTTTGTATCTCTCTTTGAGATCTAATGCAGCATTCTTTTTATTTTTCCAACCCAGTTGTTAGAATTTTATCTTGTGTGACTATCATCTGCAGTGGCAGTAATGTTCATTATCTGAATAATATTATATTCAGCATATTTAAACAACATAATCCCTTCAGATAACACAATACATGATTCGTTATGGAGAGGAATCCCAACAAGTGTCTCTTGACCGACTGGCACATCTTATCAACGCGACGCGGGAACAGTTACATAAAGCGTCCTCCATCGAAACTGATGACGAACTCAACAATTACGTCAAGGATGTCAGGTAATTTAAATGCGGAACTTATGTAAGCAAACGAATTTGATTGTTAGTCTAATGTAATAAAGTTTAATGTTGTTTCAGGGCTCTCGTTGACAACATCCGCAATGTATTCCGCGAAGTTTGGGTCGAGTTTGACTCTTTGTCTATGCTCAGAGCTCTTCTACTTCTTCTCCTCGCGATTTTCTTCAACTGGTTGATAACAGAAGGTCTACCCATGGAAAGGCTTCCGGCTGTATTCGCTAGCACTTTTGTCCCGACTGGACTTATTTCCATGGCTGTTTGCATCGCCGTTTGCTATACAGCTTTTTACTTCAAATTTTTAGAAGATCTTGAGCACGCGATTATCTTGAGTACTGGTTTGATATCAGCCAGTATAACTTGTGTTCTAATAATCATGCACTGGGATGGGATTGCTCAAAGGTGGTACGAAGGACGTTCGCAGTTTTACGAACGTTTTGCTCGCGCGGCCTTAGCGGCTTCGGCTGCCATTTTAGTATCGAACAGTTATATAATAGAGGAGGGCGCTACTCTGGCCTTTTTGTGTATAACAGTGTTAGGACTGATGGCTTGGAATGCCGGTACCATAAACACGTTATTTTATTGGATCGCCTGTGGAATTGTACTTGCTGGGACGAGGTCATACCGCGGTTGTAGGGAGGAACAAGGTGATTGTTGGACGGCTGGATTGGGGGTGCCTACAGGGCAGTCATCCCGTCCTGCGTTAGTACTTGGCATGGGGACCGTGGCTGCTGTTGTTGCTATATGCAGACGGCATGTTGGCTGGCGGGGATACTGTACAGTAGTAGCAGGGTTACTGGCTTGTTCTCACTGGGCCACAGGTTATGGGTCATTAGGATCTCCAAGCCGAGCTAAATTGTTAGCACGGGCCGCTTGGTTAGTCCTTGCTGTCATGATGTGTCTGCTATGGAAGCGAGAAGGTCGCGGTGCTACCCTGCCCCTGATGGCGACCGGCCTTATGTTCTTTGTTGCGAACACACTAGTTCTCGGTGTATCGTATGCTCCAGGCGCTGTCTTAACATTCATACTGGCATGTTTGGCTCTGAACATTGTTGCGAATTTGAAAAGCGAAGGGTCAACGAAGTTTTGTAAGTAATCTTGCCTTTGATTTTAAGATAAGGACACCTTTAAGTTTTTGCTTGACGGTAACCCTTTTTCTTATTTATATTTTCAGCACTAGCAACCCGATGCAACTCAAGCGTGGCTTGTATGTGGGCGTTACTGGCATCTTACGCGTTCTACGCCACGGGCCATCACGCCACGCTAGGTCATGTCCGATGGGCACCCGCCTTCCATGCTGGGGATCCTAACTATTTAGATATTGGACCACCTATTACTATTTCTTTGGTCTCACTTGAATTATTTGGTAAGTTATTAAGTATATCATTTTATATGAGGTAGGAGGCCTTTAGATAGCCGGTAATTCAATATCAGCTGGACAAAAATGCCGGAAATAAAAGATACATGTTATCTTATATTGCCGGCACTATTATTGAAAAAGGACACTTTATAGTCAAATCATAATTTGTTACCAGTTAAAGGGAAAAACGTACCTTATGTTATCACAGCTCTTAGTTTTTGATTATCAGGCGTAATTTTTTCTTTATAATACGTTCTATTTAATAGAGCAGAAAAGGTATCATATTTTTTCAGACTACAGCCAAGTTAATGTTTGATTTTAGTAGTCAATGATGTATATATCAATAGCTTTATGATCTTGGTTTATTTCACAGGTACTTTATTAGCCTTTGGCGCTGCGGTACCTCTTTTAGCGCTATGGGGTGAGAACGGAGCAGGTCGAGTTGGTCCCCGCACACAGCTAGCAGCTGTCTTCTCATTGTGCCTCAAGTTTATGCTCTGCTTCGCTATTAGGGTATGCATAATCACTATCACTACATATTATATCACCAACATTATATATGATATCACTATACATGATTTCACTATCACTACATATGATATCACTATACATGATATCACTATCACATCATATTATAAAACGAAGTTCCCGCCGTGTCTGTCTGTACACAATAAACACAAAAACTACCGAACAGGTTTTCACAAGGTTTTACCTATTGAAGGGATATTCATGAAGATTTAAATGTACAATTCATTAATCAGCCAAATTACATAAAACCTATCAGTTCCTATCAATTTAAGATGTCGGCAAAAAATATGCTGAGTGGGAGCTTATTTATTTATTTAAACTTAATATAATGGTACAATAGTGAGTGCAAGGCATTCTCAACCTTTTCAAAAATACTACAGTGTGGTATGGTTAGGTTATACGTATATGCTTAACTACCCGTGCGTAGTGATCGATATAACGGTTCACACTTCACTTGTAATTATGATAGAGGTGTCGAGGCCGACTTGCGGTTGTGAGATGTAAGTTACACCTGACGCTGCATGCACACGCAATTTCATGTGGCTTTATCAGCGTCAGATGGTAATCTGACGCTGATAAAGCCACATGAAATTGCTCGATGCTTGAACACCCCTTCTTAGATAATTAATTTATCGACACATATTGGCGCTTAATGAACTGGCTAAGTTTTGTAGCCTTAAGTATCTGCTCTTATCACCTTAATATCTGAAAGTTCCCTCACTGAGGAACCAATATACAGGGTTATTTGTAAAACACCAACAAGACTATGTTACATCATAATCAACAACTTCTGTTCTATGACTTGTTGATTATGAATATTATGATGTTAGTAACATAGTCCTGAGAGGTTGTCGGTGTTTTACAAATAACCATGAATTAAACTGTTTTTTTTTTAAGTTGACGGGATATTCGGGGCCCGCAACAGGAGTAGAGCGTCCACCCCTGCTGCGGGTTGGTTTATTAATGAAGTTACGAAAACGTTTTTAAATTCTCGATAGCAACGAAAATTCATTTAGTTTCTGTTATTTAAACTTGAAAAATGATAGAAGTTCTTATCGAAAGTCTTCGACAAAATTATAAATCGTTCTTGTTACTCATCAGGCGTTCGCGTGCGCGATCTCAGCTACAATCCACTGCCGCCACCTGATGATCTGGGGCGTGTTCACCCCCAAGCTGCTGTTCGAGTTCGGCGCATGCGCAGCCGCGCTGGTGGGCACGGTGCTGGGCTCCACCCTAGTCGCGTGGCACTTGCCCACGCAGCACCGCTCCAGTTGACAAAAGCGCGCTACTTAGACCCTAGTTTTATATGAACTGGACTAGTGGGGGCCTCGGGTGTGTGTGAATGAGGTGGCAAATAGGCCAAAGCGACTACGTTATTCGTAAACATCTTTTAGGGCTGATTTTTAACCGACTTCCCAAAAAGGAGGAGGTTCTCAATTCGGTTGTATGTTTTTTTTTAATGTTTGTTACCTCATAACTCCGACAATTATGAACCGATTTGAAAAATTCTTGTTCTATCTGAGGATATAAACTTGCAGATTGGTCCCATTTAAATTTTATGAAAATCGGTTACGAACTTTGGGTTTTAAATCGAAATAGCTGGAATTCGTCTACTTGGATGATAGTTTTGTCATCCAAGTAATCGAATTTGCAATTTTGCAATCGCAATTTTGCAGTGGTGTTGTTAGGTGTGGGGTACCACTAAACAGTGAAAAATAAAAAACTTTTTACAAAAAAATACAAAGTAAAAAATAACTTTAATTTCGAAGTCGGTGTTTTTGTTTGTTTCTTCGTATTTTGGCACCGACTTCCGAAATTAAAGTTATTTTTTACTTTGTTGTGTTTTTTTTTTGGAAGTCGGTTGTATGTTTTTGTAAAAAGTTTTTTTTAAGGGAACGTGCAAGTGACATTACCATCTAGTGCTGCAAATTCGATACTTGCATTAAAATTGCCTGTGCTGCCATCAAGAATAAAATATATCTATGGCAGCTTGACATATGGCTCAATATGAAAGCTGTCAAACCACCTTTTATATTCCTACAAGTTATCTGATCGTCCCATACTAACCCAGAAGTGTTCAACTGCACCAACTTATCGAAGAATATAGTTACTATTTACCATTCTTAAACCATACACACTTGTTTTCCCAATTCACTTTAGACTTAGGCAGAATAGTCGACATCGGCTTTACTTGCCATATAAAAGTTAAGAATCCAGGAGCTCTTGAAATAATGAACTATTAAGAACTCGGGGTCTAAAAAGCCCACTTTAGCAGAATCAGAAAGCACATCACGCTACCCATCACTGTAAAATTTCCCAAATCAATCAATAGAACCTACTACTTTAGCGATTAAGACGAAAATGAAATTTAACAGATGGTTGTATGATTAATACTATGATTCTAATATGTTTTCACTGAGTGGCCTTTTTAGACCCGCTGATGAGTACCTATACAATAGGTTATTTGGATATTATGAAAATATGCATGAAACAAAACTCATTTGATAGATGTAATTAAACAGTATAATTATTGGTGATAAAATTGATGTGAATAACAGAGAAGCGCTTTTCAAGTTATTCTTCCATCCTTTTCACAGAAAATGTTGTTTTTACTGGGTGGCATCAATTCAATATGGCACGACTTGAAAGTGACGTCACACGCAAATAGTGCTGTCTCTATCTAATACAGATTTTATAACGCTGACGACAACATTTTTTTTAGAAATTTTAAGGCATTATTTTTTTTAAATAAAATAAAAAAAGCAGTCGAATACCCTATTGAGTATAGGTCCATCTGAATTCATGACATAGACAGCTATTGTTGCATTTTTACACATATTGACATATTTTTATTAAATTTTATTTTACATGGCGCGAACTGAACTTGTTTTGTTTTGCCAGATCAGCGGGCTAATTCACGTAATGTTATGACGCACCGATTAAGTTTTAGTGCAGTTGCAATTAAGTTTAAGTTCGAGTGATAAACGGTATTCTTGTAATCTTTGAACTGCGCGTAAACTGCGCGTGAACTGCACGACAACCAAACTTATTGACGGTAGAGAGAAAAAATATTATTCACTAAATAATCGACTAGAAACGAATAAATTTCAATGAATATAGACGTTATTATAATATTAAAAATTAAACTTAAGCTTATAAGCTGTCATTTTGGGACGTCAAACAAATAGTAGAATACCGATCACGTTGCGTTCCGAAACACACACCAAAGACGCGCAACAGTAGAATGCCATTATTGCGCTCGCGTGACGCGCACTTGACGCGAGCGTGTCTGACAGCGGTAGAGAATACGAAAAGCGTTGTTTTGATCGAAACGTAACTTAAACTGCACTGCAACAGCACTTATTTAGTAACGTGAATTAGCCTACAGCTCTCGTCAAAATTGTTGTTATTCCTATGTCACCTGCTTTAATTTCGAGTTGTATTTACGAGTATATTGAAGGGCTGGCTCTCACTAAAAACTTGAATTAGTGTTGTGAACTAGAGTAAGACATTTTCACGCAATCCCATCAAACGTTTCGTGTGGACCAGACTTTAGACGCTATACTGTAGGTACTTACTGGCTAAGACCAAGTAATTTCCAAAATTTTTAAAGGCCAAAACTATGTACCTACTGAGATAGATCACGAGGCCCTTAAAAGCTTGGACAGACTGTTGTAACTAAAGTAATCTTATGTACTGTTTCGGATGAGATTATCGAGAAATTATAAACCTAATGCATGCGAATGTGAAAGACATTATAAATTTATAAATATTGATACTTTGCTTATGGATATGGAATGTTTTAATGCGTGAGTTGCGATGTTCTGTTATGAAGTTACGGGTTAATTTTGTGCTTAATGGTTGTATTAATTTTAATTGTTTTTTTTTTAATTTTACATTTTGACGTGATGTCTGACCCAAAGCATTTTAATATAGAGATTAATTATGTATTTTGAAGCCCACCTGCACTACAAGTCACTAGATGCATTTATAAACGAATTTAAATATTTTGAAGATACCAACGAAAAATTATGTTTGAACATATTTTATTCATATTTAGAGTTAAATGCATTTGTAGTGCAAGTGGGCCTAAAAATAATGTATTGAACAAAAACTGCCATAGGCTGTTACAAGTTGTTATTCAAAATAATGTTTAGTACCGTGAAACCGGCCATCATTGCCCGCATTTCCACGTATTTTTGAGATTTTGCAAAAAATATTCACCAGAACTCGTAATAAAGTCGACCATGGTAGCAATTACTGTTAAAGGCCTAAAATCACAAAATATAGTGTTTCTAACTTTAACAGAATCCAAGAAAAAGGCGCCTAAATAGCCGGGCAAAATTATACGCACAACCGTCCAACATTGCTCAACCTTAATTTCTCTAAAATTATCAGTTCTAAAGCGTGGGTAATAGGGTATGTTTTAGTGAATTATGCAAAGTTGCCATCCTTCGTGTTCAATATGTCAAAAACATATTACTTTTTATTTTACTGAGGTGGGCAATGTTACACTACACACCAGGGACTTTTTCATACATAGTAAAACAGTGGATTAGGGTTGATACATATTAATGTGATAAATAATAATCTGTTCAAATATAAACTCTTTTATTGGTTGGTTGGGAAAACTTGTAACCCAGTCCTTGCCAGGTGGTTTACCATTAAATAAATTTTCACGATTATTTTTCTTTAGGTAATCAAAAACAGTCAAACGTAAGTCAAGTTTCGTTAGTGGGCAACCATATTCACCGGCTGCAATCAATGCTTGAACAATGCTTTTTTCCTCTTCTGAAGAGAGCCGGGTAGGAGTTCCAACATTTTTGTAATGGTACTCTTTCACCTTATTTAGGATCGTTCGCCTAGGTATACCAAAAGTTTTTTCTGCTGATCTCGAGGACATCCTATTTTTTTTACAGTTTCAACCGCGAGCTGTAACATCTCTTCTGAATAATTTTTATAGGGCCGAGACCCGAGGACTCTGCGATTTCTTTTCGTAGGCTTTCCCATACTGCAACCAAACAAACTAAATGTAGGTACCTAGTTTATATTTGTCAACTGAGTGCTGATGGGTGCCAACCCTAACATTATTTTTGTAGTGGGCAATGTTGTCACTCTTATGTTCGCGCAAATTCGGGAATCATTGCCCACTCCATTATCTTCAAGATTTTATGTTTTAAAGGTCTCAAAGTAGCATTAAAATGAAGCGCGATTTTTATAATTACTCTGATATTAAAATAACTTACCTGAGAGATGTAGTACGCTGACAGTAAGTAAAAACATAACACAAGATTTTGGCACCACCTCACACTAGTCCTCCTTTCAACATGTCTCGCTGACAACTGAGTGAAGTTAGCACCGTTGCTAATATTTAATATTGCCAGAAAAATGTTTAAATTTACCCTAAAAATTAGATAATGTTGTCAGCTAAATACAATTATTTACAAATCATTATTTTAGTTATTTTTCGTGTTCGGGCAAACATATCCGCTAAGGGCAATGATGGCCGGTTTTACGGTAATGTTATTTCTTTGATCGTCTACAATAATTTAATTAAAATTCTTTAATTAAATTATTGTAGATTGAAAAAGATCAGTATTTTGTTCTAGTTTACATACATTTAATTATAGTTTTAGCAATAATTTATCTAATTATAAATCGCCATGATATGAAGAGTAGAATAGATATTTATTACTTGTTCCATTGGCAATATGATTTTGATTTACGATCAGTATGATTTTTTTATAACATTAAAGATTTTTAGCACAGAACTGGGTTTTAAGAAAAAAACAAATTAAAACGTATATAGTATAACATTTATTTTCTAGAACACTATGACCTTTTAATGTCAATAATGTGAGGAGAATATAGTTTAAAGTAAGATAATTATATAATCAAATCTTGAAACCCCTTAATTGAATTGCTTTAGAATTGTGGTCACGAAGCTAGCATACTCTAAAACTGAAGCTTGTGACGAATAGCACCTTCACTCACCGATAAAACTAATTTAGTAACAAATTATTGGAACTGGATATAAAATTCATTGCACTCTGAAATACTCGCACATAAAGTTAGGTATGGAAGCGGGCTGATCACGTGGCTGGCGCGGGCGGGCGGTACGGCGTCAGCAGGTGCTCCGAGAACGAGTTCACCGCCGCCGCGCCGCGCACCTCCTTGTCCAGCAGCGGGAGCTTGGTCACGTGGAAGTCTTCGTACAAGTCTGCGATCTGTTCGAGATACTTCTCTTGAACTTTGTGCCTCGCCGCGCAGAGATCGCAAGGCGCTGACGTCCTCAGTAGCAGCTGGTTGACGATGATATTGTGCGTGTCGATGCCGCACCGCGTCAGTTCTTGAACCAGACGCTCAGTCTCGTACAGTGACAAGAACTCAGCAATGCAAACGCATACGAATGTGGTCTGGTTGGGGTCTTTGAACTGAGCGTTGACTTGTCTGATAACTGAAAGCATTTCGTCCATTTTGTTGCTGAAGATGTCGGAGTTGAACTCGGCCAGGCCAAACAGTGTTGCTACTTGGTTTATGAATGGGGCCACCTGAAAAAAGGAACAGTGATGTGAGTCAAACAAGTGACCTTAACACAGTTGAATTTAATTGGTTCGGTGAGCAAGAAAATAAACATCATAATTTTATCACAGGACTGATTATAATGTGTCTGAATTACCATACTCTTAGATATTCCACCTTCCAATCTACCCGGACCGAGTGGAAGTGTATAAAAAGGCTTGGCGCGCTGTCAACGGGCTTTTTCTACTTGACTTACGGATGCAACGGACTTAATTTAGGGACATTATAGAGTTGAGTAGTGTCGTGTTATATAATTCTTATGTAGGTACTTATTATTTCCATTATGTGTTTGATGCTAACTAAAAATAATTTGTAAGAAATAAAACTTTTTCGGTTAATTGGTGATTCGTTTTTTTAATATACTCCGCTTCTGGTCGCTAAGATCAGAAGTGGGATCGCCACGCGTTCTAGGCCGTTTGCTATCTATTTAAATACTCAGTAAAAGTTGTTTAAAGTGTTGTGTGAAAACTTCTCAACCATAAGTACCTACCTAAGTTTTGTTTCTTACAAAATGTCAGGGCGATCATCTCGGTCTAGAGGACTAGACACTCCCGAGAACGACAATCTAGTGGCCGTTCTCGCAAAAATCGCCACGATAATTCGGATGATCGTGATACGCCGCCGATTGTCTTACATCACAGTTGAAACAGTCCAAGAGACCGTAGAGATAGGTCATCTAGACGTCGTAGTGATTCGCGTAGCCCACGTAGTTGCTCTCGAAGATATCGCGAAGACTCGTATGACCGTCGCGACAGCTCACGCGATGTAGTCCTTGATCGAATTCTTACGATGTTAGAAGTAATTGAGCGTAGATTGCCAACAACATCTAGCAGTGATAGTCCGTTGCATCCAACTAGCGAGAACCGGTTATTGTCCTCTCTTCCGGTCGTACCAATCCCTACTAGTCAGCAAGGTTCAGGCTTAACCGAGACAATAACTGACGAGGTTACCGCCGAAAATAACTCGCGTGTGACAGATGTGCATGGCGAGGATAGAGACGTAGCGAGCAGTATTGTTCACGCCTCAAGCGCGCTTTTAAAAACAAAGTCTCACAACTTCTACATATCATCATTTGATCGAAGTGTTCAAGATTTCGATGTCTGGTGCGCTGAGGTTGACCGTGGTCGACTAATAAATAATTGGGATGATCGCGAATGCCTAGGACGGATAGGTTCGTGAGGTGTTTGCGTGGTGAATCGTGATTAAATTACTGGGTGACAAGTGATAGATCCTGGAGTAACTTCAAGGTTGAATTTAGATCTCTTTGTCCCCGTAGCATCGATTCTGCATCCATACTATATGAACTCAAAAAAGTACCGAACTTATGCGGAATACGAACGTAAATCCTTGCTGCGACTTAATATAGTTCCAAGGTTTATCCGATGAGTTGAAATCCGCCATTGTTGTTAGAGGTATCAGCGATCCCCAAGTCAAGGCTGCGTCAACCAGCGCTAAGTTAGCATGTAGATTTGGTAGAGTTTTTATCAGTTTACGTCAAACCCAAACATGACAATAATACTGCTCGTGATCGTGCCTGCTCTAATAACTCTTCTTCAACGTAAACGTGAGGCACCTAAGTCAGACAATAAGCAAAGTTACTTGTCACAATAAGTATACTTCACCACTAAAGCTGCTGGTGGGCATTGACGCGGCTACCCCGCCCCATCATCAGATCCTTGGTGCGAGACGTTGCACTCAAAAACTCGCATCCTAATAGCTTGTTAACCCTAAGAAGGCAACGAGCTTCTGAGCTGCTCACAGCCAATCAGCATTATTAGGATGCTTATGTAAATTAAGATCGAAGGTAGCCGCGTAGGTACGTTTGCTGTTGGTGACTTCGTGTTTGTGAGCAAAGTTGCTCAGACTACTGGAAAATTAGACTCATTCATTAGGCATGCGCGGCCCGTATAAAGTGGTTCGAGCGCTGCCACACCACCGTTATGAGCTAGAGTTACTAGCTGGGTCTTATGGTAAAAAGACTCAAGCCGCCGCCGAACATAATATATGATGTTATGGCGTGGTGAGTGGACGCCGGATACGTGCTCAGCTTTCTTAGAGAGCGGTGAGTTATTTGTTATGAGCATGTTAACGTTTGGGCCTCTGCTCTGTTTCGCGGTCATAGTGGAGACATGCAGAACTTTCGGGCCTCTGTATCAATGAGGCAATGTGTCACAAATTCATAGTAAGCATAACCTTTGGGCCTCTACTATGAATTCGTCCTCTGTCGATAACGGTGTATGGCGAGTGATGGAAATCCGGATTCTATCATTAGCGATGCATTGAATTTCTTGGGTTTGAAGCTGTTTCAACTTAAAAAAACACTATTGATGGCCCTTGTTACTAGCGCTTGAGTGCACGCTTGCGCCTGGAACACAGGACAAATTCGTGACTTCCAACTTATGCAACTACTTCGGGTTGAATAAGCTTTAAACCATAGTGGTCTTGTTATTTAATTACTCCTGTACTCTTATGTATTTTCAGATGATGGTCAGAATAATCATTATTAACAAACGTTTCTTAAATTACACGAGTTTCGTGAAAAGTTTTTGAATTGGGCTTGTTTTTTCTAGAGTATAAATATTCATGATAACTTGGCTTTAAATTGACATAGAATACCATTTACCATTTTATGTCCATTTATAGCCGTGTAATACGTTTGTTTTACACGGCTATAAATGGCCAAGCTGTTTAGCTTGGTCTAGATAGTTTTAGCTCACGTTATGGCAACATAAATGTTCCAGGTCCAAGACCATACCTATAACGTAATAAACAGAATTGTTTCTTGGCCACTTCTTCTCCACCACTAAAACATTAGGAAGTGGAGACAGGCGGGCGTTTTTGGGGGACTGTCTTTTTAAAAACTAGACATTCAAAAAGTGCTGACTCTCAGCCTAATTTGAATTATTTTGAATAAATGACTTTTGAATTTTGTATAAATAACGAGGTGGAGTAATGCTCAATCCCATTCACGCATTTAACCAGTTCACTGTCCCATAAACCACATTATATGGTATTCGCAGATTGTTTAACTATTGTGTTTACATTGCGGACAGTGAACCTGTTAATGACCGCGACTGCCGCGTCTTTACTCCTGGGTAAACTCGCTTCATAGTAGACTTTGTCTCTGTCATCTCTGACCAAAAGAGTTAAGAGCAAACCCATCACAAATAAAAATAAAGGTGGTAAGTTTATTAAATGGAATAGTTCATACCTTAGATTTCAATCGCATAAGTTTTCCAAGACCGCGCTCGACAACCTGTGGGAAAGACAGAAGGCGCAGGGTATGTCCTGTGGGCGCAGTGTCGAACACAACTGCACTGAAGTTCATGCCTTTCACCAGCTTCATTACCTAGAAGCAAATGCAAATACATTAATATTGATGTAATAAAATGTACTGGGTCCAAGTATAAGAAAAGTCTATTTATTCAATTGATATGAAAAGGAGCATAGAGGCATTTTTAAATAAAAGGGGTTCGAAAACATTTCTATGGGAGGCATAGACAACAGAAGCCATTTTGATTTGTTTTCAAAATCGCGGCAAACATGTGAGTATGGGTAGAGGGCTATTTAAACAAACTAAATTTAGAAACATGGTGCCCTAAAGTGTCACATTACCGAGATATTTTGATGTAGATTCGCCATATGAGAACAACGAAGATTAATTATTAAAATAAATTACGTTCTTATATGTATTGGATTCAATTCAAATACTGTCAGTATACCAAATCATCTTAATGATTTTAATTGCTTGTTGTAAACATTCAATACAAACAAGGTGAAGTAGGCCATTGGATTTCTATATGACTGATAAATTGTTACACTCCATCATAAGAAAATTTCCAAGATGATAAAGTGAATAATGTCTTATAGACTACTTATCATGACTATGATTCTAAAACCATATAAAGTTACAATAATATTTAATCAAATGCTTGCTGAGGGGTAACAAAACATCCTATGGCAACATTTTTTGTACTATTATATCTGTTTTTATTCTTTTATCTTGTTTTGTGTATACTTACCTACTTAAAAATGAGTAACAAACGAATAAGAACAACCTGATGGAAAGTGGTCACTTCTGGACTTGTAAAACATATCATGTGCCAATAGGGATTATGCATGCAATTCTTTTATTTGCAAAATGAAATACTTATTAGCACTAGTAAACAATTATGAAACATTTTTTTTAATACCTTCATCAGCATTGAAGTTGTAAAGTTTCTATTTTCACAGTAAGTATTATATTTTTGTATATTTTTTCATTCATATTCGCTATTATCTATACTAATATTATAAAGAGGTAACATTTGTTTGTAAGTTTGTATGTAGGGGGTAATCTCAGGAACTACGGGTCCGATTTGAAAAATTGTTTCAGTGTTAGATAGCCCATTTATCGAGGAAGGTTATAGGCTATATATCATCACGCTAAGACAAATAGGAGCGAAGCAATAATGGAAAATGTGACGCAAACGAAGTTGCGCGGGTCAGCTAGTTAATTATAAAGCAATAGTTTTCAGAGTGAAACTTCACAAAACAGCTTATCTGTTGAAGACACTAGTAGGTACTTCCCCTGACAAATCATTTACTACTTGTATGTAATTATATCTTATCTAAATAAATATTAAAATGACGTAAAATAATTTGTTTCCCTTGTCTTTGATAAATGTAATTTCTGTTAGTATTGATCTGATTATGACAATTCTTTCCATGGTAGTAACTTTATTTTTATTAATCTTACCTCTGCATAACTCATAGCCTCATCAATGCCAGGGAAGGCTCCCACTATTTCCTGCATCACTCCTTTGCCCAGCCTCATGGCCTCTGTCTCTCCTTCAAAGTACTCTTCAGGTAACTCCGTGAGCCCTACATTGGGGTCAATTTCCATTGCAAACAGATTGTCGAAGCCTTTAACTTTAGTTGGAACCTGAAATTTTTAAATACATTCATAGTAATTTGTGAAAAGAGAGCTTTGTACCTCTTATTAAGTATACTGTTTGATTAGAAGAGTGATATAGGTAATTAAGCACAGAAAGTTATTTAGGTAATTAGAGAAATTATAAATTAATATTAACAATTGGAAAGCCACTACAAAATTGAAGTGTATGTTCTTAAATTTTGTAGAAACATGCTAATAAACAATATCAGTGATTCATAAAACTAAACATTGCATGTGGCCTAGTTCATTAATGTGCCCTGAATACTTTGATCTAGAAATTATTAGATTGTAAACAAACAATGTGATTTATATATGAATCACAAAGAGCAGGTTTACATAAGTATTTCATCAGCCACCGCCAGCGTGATATCGGCCATTAATGCTTAGACTAAAGTTATGGTTTACAGTGCAATTTAAATACTGAGAGAAGAACATAACCTACCTTTGAGAACTTTTGATCGAATGCATCAGAAATGTTATGCGCTGGATCAGTTGAAATTATGAGGACAGACTCTCGAACCTTGGCTAGTTGAACGGCCAAGCTGCAGCTAAAAACAATTAAGACTATTAGATTTAATTGGCTCTCGCCGATATAACTCATTTTTGCGATAAATTGCATACCTGCACGTAGTTTTACCAACTCCACCTTTCCCTCCAACGAAGATCCATCGCAGGGATTTCTGGTCAACGACATTTCTCAAGGAAGGTTCTAAGGTGTCCAAGTCTTTGTCATCTTCCATTTTTACAAAGTTATTAATTTAACGAATTAAATGAACTCCAAAACAGCTCAACTCGAAAATAGTAAACGTAAATTTTTTTTGACGTAACGTGACGTGACATCCGTGCTTCCGTGACATGCGCAAATCGGATGGTTGATGGTTCGATGTATTTGTCACTGTCAAATTTCATTCATTGATTGTCTATGAATGAAGAACTGTTCACGTAGACGTCCATAAAACACCTACTACACCTAGTACATAGGTAACGTATTGAGAATACTTTTGTCATTTGCAAAGCAAAGCGCAACTGCGCAACACAACCGACGGTTTTTAATGTGTCTTATTTTTACAAAGGTTACAAAAAAAATATGGAAAAATGCAACATTGCTCTGAACTGAACTCTACGTCAAAACAAAGTGCTTCGTCGCTAGGTTATTGATATTGTGTTCTGTCTCTGTGCCGCTAGGCGCTAGGATAATTGTGTTCTGTGGTTCTGTCAGTGTTGCCAGAAGGTTACATTTCTTACATTTTTCGTAACTTTTGACCCCCTCGCGTAACATGTAAGTAATTTTTGTATTTAGGGCAATTTTCGTAACTTTTGAGAACAACGAGATTGGTAACACAATTTTTTTATTGCAAACAGTTTACGAACGCATTTCAACGCACCTAAAACTGCGCATCCTAAAAGTATGTCACTCCATATCACACTCACAGATGGCTCTGAATGGAAAGCGCCACGACAAAATGAATCGTAAAGTATTTGCTTTAAAACTTGATTTTGCTTGAGCGTGTACGCGCACTTTTCGTACTTCACAAGTTCCCGCCGTACGCGGTTTCGTAGCTACAGAAATGACTGATTGTGATTTGTTTTGTTTCCTTGCGTTTTGTTGTATTATGTGCGTGAGTGAAGTTCTGATGAATGTAACATTTATATCCAACTAACATTTTATTTTGTTGGCAAACTGCATGTCAAAGTTTGCAACTTAAACTAATAAAAATAAAAATACAACATCTGAATTTTATTGCAGATGCAAACAAGTAAAATATCTACACAGAAACAAATCAACGATTTTTGATAACTGTGATTTAAACCTCAACGAGTATTACATTCCAATCTATACTATCTATACTAATATTATAAAGAGGTAAAATTTGTTTGTAAGTTTGTATGTTTGTATGTAGGGGGTAATCTCAGGAACTACTGGTCCGATTTGAAAAATTCTTTCAGTATTAGATAGCCCATGTATCGAGGAAGGATATACGCTACATATCATCACGCTAAGACTAAAAGGAGCCGAGCATTAATGGAAAATGTGCGCAGACGAATTTGCGTGAGTCAGCTAGTACACAATAAAGAGAGATGACAAAATTTTATCCTTAGGTTAAATACACCATTACACATCATAGATTCCAATATATTCCGCCATTTTCCCCACCGACCCCAAAAATACGTAATTTAAAAAAAATACAATAATGTAACTTTTGGAGCAATAATGTAACATTTTAGGAAACGAAACGTAACTTACGACTCAAGGGCCCTGGCAACACTGGGTTCTGTGGCATCGGTCATCTGTCAAGCATCTGTCAAGTAAAATAATTGTAAAACTGAATTCGATTTTCGATCATAAATAATAAATAATTAATGGAATGTAATGCCTGAAATGTGCAAGTTTATAAATGAAAATAATGCTCTATCGTCTTTTCCGCGGTCGCTTAACATTCAAGTTCTACATACTGTTCATAATATTAGTAATAGCTTCGCTATGTTGTTACTTTTTTCCGCCGTTAGACCCCATTTCCCCAGTAACTGTGCCACCAAATTCTCTGCATCCTCGTTCTTCCCGCCACTTATCTAAGTTAATGACTGTAGTGTTCCGACAGTTTGAGGATTTCGAAAATGACATCGCTGATAGCGTGCAGTCGTTTGTGTCAGCGTTTCCTAATATGCCTGTGGTGGTAGTGTGTGAGAATACTCCATATCCACCGTTTCCTTTCTCTGTAACGAACGAGACTCTGCGAAACGTTAAAGTATTGTCTTTAGAGCTGAAGCTGAGTGCTTCGCCGCAAGATTTCAACCCGTTAACGCAAATATTTACTGAGTATGTGTTGTTTGTGCCTGATTCGACGCGAGTGTCACGTCGTGTGCTGCAGCTGGCAATGGCAGCGGCAGCAACAAGTCCCTCACAAGCTGTAGCTATTGGTGTTGGCAACTCTCACTTGATATGCCAGCATGTACAGTGGAGCTATGCAGACTGGACCCTGCACTACAGTAAGGATGCGTCTGGCAAGGTCTGTGATGCTGTGCATGGACAGCATGCCCTGCTGATCAAAACTGCTGTCCTGCAGAAACTACCACAGCCCTTTGCATTACCTTTTCCTGAATCTTTATATCTGCAAACTGCTGTAAAAAATCTCAAGGTGAGCTGTTTAAAACTAAGCTATTAATATTACCACTAACTGATCTTCAATAATTATATATAATGTTTCTGTTTAAGGTCCAAATATCAGATGGCAAGCTTGGTCCTGGCCGTGGGGTGCTGAAGACTCCAGGTGCGAAGCAGAGGGCATCTCGTCATATGCGGGATTACAGACTGGCCCTGTACAAACAGTTGGGGGTGAAGGCTGTTATCAGGGAGGATGGCAGAGTGCAGTGGTTTGGATGCAAGAAAGAAACACAGGTGTGTTTAGACATAAGTTTATTTCACATTTTAGAAATCAAATTAAGTTATAACAACATTTTATTAAATTTTATCTCAAATCTAACACTCACTTGATTTTGAATTGAGTTTAGTTCTGGCATGAAACTTGGGAATACAATTTTTGTCATGGATACCTATTTATTTATTGAACTCTTTTTTAGTATGTGGTGTACTACAAAAACCACCACTAAAAATAAATAGCACAATAAAACTACTGTACTGCTGCTATCATTTTATAGGTTTTGCTTGGGGCAGAGAAGGTATTGGTTTATCAGTAGATGTCCAAATTGAAATTAATTATTCACCTTTTAGCGCTGCTACCCCTCAGTACAAGGCACGCCATCCTACATCCTATCGGGCCGCAACACGCCGCCTTGTTGCCGCCGCAACATGCGCCGCGTCACTGGGCACGTTTTGCGTGTGTTGCTGCAGGCTGGCGCGCGCTGCTGGCTTGAGTCCACCTCGCTATTGGGCGCTGTTATGAGGTATACTTGTAATGCAGCCATCATACACACTAGTTAATGCAACCTCGCAACGCGCCGTCTTGCTTCTCCCGCAACCGCAATATGCGCCGCGTCGTTGGGCACGTGTTTCGCGCGTTGTTGCAAGCAGGCGCGTGCTGCTGGCTCGAGACCACCTCCCTTATTGGGTGCTGTTATGAGGCATACTTTGGTTCTATTGAATTCTGAATCAATGTTAAACTTTTCATTTCTGACTTTTGTGTAGTGTGTACAAAAATTTAACAGAACTACACTCACATTTATGAATTTCTTGGTACTATTTCTTTATGATATATTATTTATTTATATATTTTCTTATTATTATCTCTTTCTTTCTCGGGTCCCTGGTGACCCGGTCCTTTGGTAGGCGTACGAGGGGCCGATACCAACTCGCAGAGGCCCCGTTAGACATTTCAAATGTAATGAGGCACCAACCGGCGATTATCCCTGTATGCACTGTGAAAGTATTCCCAAGGACAATCCCCGGTTGTAGCAGTACTATTGCAGAATATGGAAACAAAAGATTATCATTATAATTATTATGATCCGACCGCGCACGCGCGCCTCAAAGAGAGTCAGCACACAGAGGGGCCCGAAAGGGCCGACGCCTGCCGGAGTCGCGGGATTATTCGCAAGAGACACCGTGGCTCCGGAACACAAAGGGCAATGAAGGAACATGGATGGGTTTTTGTTTTGATTTCCCAACCCTAAAAAAAAAAAGCGTGTCGCGGTCACGCGCCTTACATGACTAAAATTCGAAAAGTTTGTTCGAGAGCATCACTCACTCCTCGGCTGCGCTCTCGCACATTACATGCTAATGTTATGCTTATGCAAAGATTGCAACCTTCTGACGACTATTCCACCTCTTTATACTAGCCAAACACATTCCAGAGGCGATCTCCTACCCTGGGCAGAATACGTGGAGATCGGTATCCATGCTAGCGACGTGTCCCGCGTATCCTGGCTGCAGAGAGGCGGTGCCGACGCTGACGGCTTCGTGTGGGAGCGCGCCACCAAGGGACACTACTACCGGGTCGCCTACTCTGCAGCCAATAGAGTGTATGTGCTGATACTGCCCTTCACAGCCAGGAATGGGACCATGTGGCCAGCGGACTGGGTGTTGGCCCATCAGAGGGATTTTCCTGAGAGGCATCTGCATCCTTTGGCTCAGGTGATTTAAAGTCCTAGTTTATCGCGAACAGACAAACAGACAGACGCGAAGAAGGACCTTGTTTTATAATATGAAGTGATGATTAGTAAATATAATAATCAAACCAAATCTGTAAAACAAGTTGGAATTTTGTTTGGTATTGATCTGTTACGAATTTATTTTCTAAACATTTGTGTCAACAAAAGAAAAAGAAATATTTTACTGTGAACCAACCATATCCCATAATATCTCTTACTGTAACACAAATATTTTTTCAGATCGGCTTCGCGGGTCGTCAAGCGCCAGCTCCCAACGATGCTGTAGCCTTCCTAGATCTAAAGTTAGGCAACAGCATAGTGGACCGCTTCAACAAACTTGGACCTAAACTAGTCTATCCTTAAGTTTCAATTAATATTTCATTGATTTAGGGTCACAAATAGGCCTGGAACAACATGTAGAACAATTATGTTATTTCATTATGAGATGTTGGAAAATACACAACGTATTTTCTTTTATTGGTAACTGGTGATGCACTATAAGTTTGCTGTACCAATGCTAGTTTTCACCAACACTACTTGACCCCTAATCGAGCACCACAAAATATAGCACTGTCGAATTTTCAGCTCTTTGCCATGAGGCGAGGGTTGAAAATTCACTAACAGGTTGTCGCTTAGTGTTGGTTAAAACGGGTACAAGTTTACTTTTAATTCTCCCCACACAAACGTTTTGTTTGCTTCAGCCTCGATTGCAAAATGTTTGTCATTTGCGATATTTATATGGTTTAGATTGCTATGAAGGAAGAATCTCATGCATTTTAATAAGTGCAATGCTTTTTTTATCATGAAATGTGAATTTAGTCAATAGCACAAAGATACTAGTCAATAGTTGTAAAGAAGTCAGTAGTTAATTAGGTAGCAGTGTTTTGTTTTTATGTATTTGTTACTTAATTATGGGATAAATATAATCTATATTCATTGTTTGTTAATTTTTAGTTCTAATACGTAAACTTTTCTAAAATTGAAATCTTTGATGTAAATACAGATTTAAATTAGCTATCAAACATTTTGAAATAAATTATTTATTAAAAAATATTTTGAAATATCAATAAATTAGTTTTGATTAAAAATCTAAGAGGTATTGAAATAATTGGATCAGAAATCATTTAAAAATAATAATTGCATAATTTAGTATAGTTTTCATTGTAATTTTATTCATAAGAAAAGTTTGAATATTCATGTGATCTACTAGACTAGTCCTATTGCTGTTAAATCATAATTAAAAAGAATTAAGTGATCTCACACTATTCTAGTCGTGAAAGTATTACTTATTAGGGCACACGTATATGTGGCCCACTGTGGCCGATATATCCAAGTGGAATTGTTCTTATCGGCTGCTTCTACATAAGCCGACCAAAGTACTTTGACAGAGCTGTCAATTGTGACAGGTTTTCTAATGCTGACATTGCACGCTACGGTCCACTGGAGTGAAAATGTGTGTTGATTTGCGTAGACACATTAATTCTCTTGGGTGTATTGTGACCACAGATATAGATATACCTAGATAACGCAAGAGCAACTACAGTACGATTCAAACTTAATGGCGCTCGGAACATCGTACGTTCCGATGCGCAAAACGCAAGTTTGGGTATCAGCCAATTAAATTGAGCCTAAGTTATTGTCAACTTGACTGTACCTGCGCGCAACTGCACTCGCAGCTAACTTCCGAACCGCCATTAAGTTTGAATCGAACTGTACTTCGCGTGCCGATTTTTGTACGTAAGCTACGTACATACGTAATCGTAAGTGGCCACTTTCGCGCTCAGTCTGCATCGGTGTATAGCGCTAGTCGGACGTCGGCTGGGTGGGCGGCGTCTTTGAATCGATTTGATTTTCCATCACTAAATAGTGCTTGTGACGTCTTATAGTAGGTAGCCAAAAGATGGCACGCTTGGTTTTCATACAGATCGTGATACTTGCGTTATCTAGGTCTATCTATATCTGATCGTTACCATTACTGTACCAGCCGGGCAGCCAGAGCTAGAGCCAACGCTCATACTGCACATCACCACTCCAGGAGACGATGTCTCGATTGACAGCTGTCAAAGTATCTCTGTCGGTAAAGCAGCCGTAGGTATTGAATGAAGGCAATCAACTGGTGAAATCTTATTGGCTAGAAATTATGATTTCTCCTATGAAAGACGGAAATCTGGAAACACACTTGTGTTAGAAGCATATTTACGTCGGCGCTTATTTGGTGAAGCGCTGTTTTCATAGCCAAAAATATAAATTTAATAGAAAATAAAAACTTTGGTCCCAGAGCGCATCAAAGCGGACGCAATATTTATTAAGTGTCAAAAACGCTTGGGTTAAAATGAATACTGGTCTACTAGTGAGCCGCTGCATTTCTTCACCAGATGTGCGATGAGCTGTATACCTGGATAGATAAGATATCTTGTCTCGATCCGCACAAGGCATGCTTTTGTGTACAGGCCATGTAAAGATGGCGACCATTAAAAATGGAGTTGTTTTGTTTTTAAGAGTTTATAAATATATGCATTTAGTATTACGTGCCTTTAGCTTTCTAGGCACCTTTTATTGTAGAAGTATAAGTTATTATTTCAAAGCTTTATTAGAATATAATTATACAATTAAAAGTAAAAATGTGTTTTTATTTTAATAATCACAATCATAACATAATTAATTAATAGTACTAAAATTATTTGTAGGCGGGAGCTGTAGTTTCAATACATAAGCTAAATAATAAATTTATAATTATTCAGTCGTCTTCAAACTTTTCATCCACGACGCCAGTTTGGAACGGCGGGTCTCGAACCAAGCTAAGCAGCTTGTCCAGTTTCATAATCTAGATTAAAATAACAGAAATAATTTGCAGAATATTATTATTGTTACAACAGGAAGGAGTGCAGGAGAGGCTTTGCCTAAGAGTGGAGCGAATAAAAAAGATCCGATTATAAGGCTCACTGTTCACTGACCACAAACGAAGAGGAGAGGGGCCGAGCGGAGCTGAGCTAATATTTACCAGTGGATAACACTGAAGCTTACTCCACTGGTAAATATTAGTACCAGTGGAGTAAGCTTCAGTGGACAGGGATTTGCGAAGTAATTTAGTAATAGGGAATATGCATGCAATTTTTTTATTTGTAAAATAAAATACTTATTAGCTCTAGTAAACAATCATGAAATTATTTTTTAAATACCTTCATCATTTATTAAGTTATAAAGCTTCAAATACTACAGTTAGAAAGAGAAGTCCGATACGTAATGTGACGTCAAATTACACGATGACTATACAGCTGCCATAGAAAACAGCGTTTTCGCGAGAGGGACACATATATTTGTTAAATATAATTGTATCTCATTCGTTTTTCGAGCAATTTAGATTCTAATTTCACAGTTAGTATTATATTTTCAAATACTTTTAGATAAACTGTTCAGATCATAAATACTTTTTTCATGCATATTCCCTATTCATACAATACCGGGAAGCGGAGCGAGGCAGCGGAGCGGGCACGAAGAAAAAATATGTCGTCTGCTGAAAATACTCTTCGCACAGTTCGCAACTCCACTCCACACTAACTCGCTACGCATCATTGGATAGTCAGCAACTCCGCTCTGCATTACTTTCTCCTTATCACCGCTCCGCTACCTCGCTCTCCGCGTCAATGGACAGGCAGCCTATATGGTAAATAGGTCCACGAAGTGGTAAATTAAGACAGTCCTTTTACGAGCTCATAGATTTTTATTTCGAAATGGAACCTTAGGTAGTCTCTGACTCTTAAATTGTATGTTTTTCTCTTTCTAAAGATCGATTTAACATTTTATTTATTGATATTTTATTCCAATAGTTATTCAATATTCCAATATGTAAACAGTATTTGTTATGTTGGGAACTCGTGATGAAGGAATGTACTATCTATTATTATATTTATGAGTCATTCGAATCCGGAATGACGTAAAACCTAATGAAAAAAAAAATGCGAAACATTTTCAATTAAAAGAAAAAGTTTAATAATGAAATAAATTAAACATCACCTGTAATGTCCGTTGATCAATTCCTTGAGCTTTTTTAGGCGGTTTACACATAACTCTTAAGTTCGGAGATAATTTCAAAACATGGCACGTTCCCCTAGAAAGAAAACGTTATTACTATTAAAAATTACCCGAAGAATCAGGGAAAATCATAAAAAGTGAAAATTATTATGAAAACATAAAAATTATGAGCCAATGCCCCCAGAGAGATTTGAACTCTCGACCCCTGGTTTACAAGACCAGTGCTCTAACCCCTGAGCTATGGAGGCTATGAGTGTCAGTGCGAAATAGGTAATCCAATGTTTCAACAAAATTAGGACAGCAATCTTTGATGGTCTTGAGTTTGGTTTTGTATTTGTTTAGGTGAGATAACAACATAAATAATATAGATATAATAAATTTTATTACTAAAAACAGTTTATAATTATTTAAACGTATTTCAAATTTTATTAATGATCTTTAAAAGTAATGTAGGTATCTCACTCAGTTCACGTTTAGTTGATAAGATTGTAATTAAATTAATGTTTTTTTTTACTGTAGGTAAGTGTTACAGTTACACGCAAAGACGCAATATTACAAAATAATGGCGCCATCTAACTTTAAGCCTCAAGCCACGACTTCGGTCGTGTAAAAGTCCTATGTCCTAATCACGGAACAGGTCCTAATCCAGGCCATGGTGTGACGTCCGTGCTGTGAATTTCTACCAAATCTGTTGAGGAAGTCTAAACATGAAAACTTTCGCATCTCTTATATACTTAATATTTTAAGGCTGAAGAATAGTTTGTTTGTTTGGTTGAACGCGCTAATCTCAGGAACTACTGGTTTGAATTGAAATTGTTTTAGTGTTGGATAGTCCACTTGTCAAGGAAGGCTTTAGGCTAATAACATCTCGCTACGACGAGCAGGAGCAGGAAGGTAATGAAAAATGCGGCTTTATGTGGGTCAGCTAGTTACCTAATATTTATAAGTTGAAATGATCGTTACTTGGTATCTCCGCAGACGATGACGGGCAGCTTGGAGTTGAAATCGAGTCTGGAGAGCTTCTTGGTCTTCTTGGAGACCACAGCCTGCACGCATATCGGTCGGTACTTGTCCACGTTCAGGTCGTACACATACACCTGTAGCACAAGGACAAAACATAAGACTTACATTTCAATTGAAACCCAAAAAAAAATCATTTAAGTACTCAAATTAGACAGAGCGCTTTTTGTATGTCAAAGTTTCATAAAACGACAGTCCACCAAAACGCGTACCCATGACCATTCCTAGTGTTTTAGCTGGGACGAAGAATTGACTTCCTATGTATTTTAACAACCTGCCATCACACATCCCAAGAGTCTACGTAGACTACCAGACAATATCAGTTAACGCACCGACTAAAGTAATACGACATGAATTTATCGGAGAAATTCTAACATTAATGATTTCTTCAGGTGATCACCGGCGCACAAATTCATTGCGTTTTTTACGTTGTTGAGTACCTACCTATAGGATTTTTTTGTTTCTGGAATTTATTTATTTAATTAAGATTCACAGGTTGTTACAGATTTTACACTTAAGTACAGTAACATATTAGTAATAGTGTCTTAAATCTGATTGCACAACCAATTACAAGCAAATACCACAATATGCAAAATGATCTTTGTAATTATAAATTTAATTTAAAAGACTTAATTTACTTAAATTCTAGATAATATATAGAATAATTTTAACTAAGTAGTTCATTTTCTTTTGATTGTTTTTTTTCCCCTTACCTAATCTACATTGCCCCACTGCTGGACAAAGGTCTCCCACATTGCTTGATAATATGTAAGAATATTCTATTTTATGTGTTGGGTAGGGTGTAGGACTTCGTTTGGCTTAAAAGTGAATGTTTCTTTCAAGCTCTGACCTCCTCAAAGGCAGGTGTGATAGCTTGATATTGTTTTTACAAGAGGAGGGTTCTAAAAGTGAAATCACCTGCCATTAAATGGAGAGCCTATTAACCTACATGGTGAGACATAAATCGATCAGCGCGGCCGGATATTGGATCTTCAGTGTAATGGCGACGCTGAATGGAATGTTTTATTTTTAGACGGTGGGAAGATTTCCAAAATGTTTCATTGTATTTATTCCAAACGTGGGAGAGTGACGTCATTATCTAGGTGATTTCGGTGTAAGCAGAGCAAGAGTGCCAAAACTCTATGATACCCAGTTGATACTTATATGGTAGTATACTTAGATAGGCAATAATATCTACTTATAAGGTAGGTAGTGAATTAGTGATTTAGAACAACTAATTAATCAGGCAGGTGATGTTAATATGTAGTTAAATATAGACACCAATATTCATATTATTTTGTGTAGGTACAAGTAGGTACAGAACTACATTTATAAAAGTGGTCTATTAAATTTAATAGGTATACATACCTACAACAGTCGACCGTGGCTTACAATCAACTAACACTTTAAACAAATTGGTAAAGGTGGTTGTGGTCGATTTCCCATTCTATGTGGTCTTAATTATGCCTGATCTCTCTCAGGTCGTGTAGGATGGACGACCCTCAGACCAATTTTTATTGGTCTGAGAGACGACCTATGTTTGCACACGCTTGTGTTCGAATCTATAATAATTAGGTATCTCGCTCTCCGCTGACTTCTCTAAAAAAGGCGGTCAGTGGCTGAAATTCGGTTAGCAGGACTATTATTGTAAATACCTTTCCATCAGCAGTGCAAGCAGCGAAAACGGTGCTGGAGTAGGGCGCCCACTTCACGTCGCCCACTGGAGACCCCAGTTCAAACATAAATAGGGGTTCACTGTAAATAAGAGAGCATTAAGAGAGCGAGATTATGGTGTTTTAAAAATATGATGAACTAAGAAGAGAAGAAAGAGAGAAGTACAAAACACGCCCGTGACGCCGATTGACTGAGGCCTATGTTTGGCAGTGGACAGATCTGCTGTCACTTGTCGACTGAAATCATGATAATGATGCAACTTCCGAAAGCCAGAATCTACACTGGCGACCACCAGAAAAACGCTGAGTCAATGAAGTTCGACGAGTCCCGGAAAAACATTTTCAAGTTTTCAAAGTGTTCGCAAACGTGTTTAAGATGTGTGTTGTGTATACTGTATAGCAGAGATTTGTATTAACACGATGAGTTCATCAGTATTACAAGCTGCCTAAACAAAAATATAACACTTGTCTGAAACCTATAAAGGTTTATGTGGCAAAGTGGGGGAAGCCAGCTCGCTCACAATATGTACCTAAAAATAGATAAACTTATACCTACTTCAAGCTTAAGTGATGTCACCAGTTAAGTAAAATTTTCAAAAGTTTTTACATTTTTTATATGTACTAGCAACAATATTTGATTGTACATTTTTATGAATTTTATTTAAGGTATCAGGTAGAATATATTCCCACGTTCTCATGCTATACACCATTACAGTTGTAGGTAGTTTATATATAGGCAGGTAATCAAGATCACGTAATTGCTTTGGTCTAATGTTTAAGTTAAGGAACTCATATTATTAAATTTATCCAAGACTAGCTTCTGCCAGCGGCTTCGCCCGCGTGATCCCTAGGGAACATGTTCCCGGGATTAAAAGTAGCTTATGTGCTATTCCAGACTATAATCTATATTTGTTCTAAATTTCATTAAGATCCGTTAAGCCGTTCTGGCGTGATTGAGTAACAAACAACCAAACTTTCACATTTTAATTTTTTTTTTTTCATTTTTTCTATTGATTGTAGCGTGTTGAAAAGTATACTATAACCAGCTCAGGAGTATGAAAAACAATTATACCAAGTTTCGTTAAAATCCGTCGAGTAGTTTTTGTTTCTATAACGGTTATACAGACAGACAGACAGACAAAAATTTTACTGATTGCATTTTTGGCATCAGTATCGATCTCTAATCACCCCCTGATAGTTATTTTGGAAATATATTTCATGTACAGAATTGACTTCTCTACAGATTTATTATAAGCATAGATATAGATATAGATAGAAGAAGATAGATATAGATAGACTAGCTGACCCACGCAACTTCGTCTGCGTCACATTTTCCATTAATGCTCGACTCCTTTTAGTCTTAGCGTGATGATATGTAGCCTATATCCTTCCTCGATACATGGGTTATCTAATACTGAAAGAATATTTCAAATCGGAGCAGTAGTTCCTGAGATTACCCTCTACATACAAACTTACAAACAAATGTCACCTCTTTATAATATTATTAGTATAGATAATTGCTGACCTGAATTTATCAAAGACTGACATAACTTTACAATATTTAAATAATCCATTGTCATCATCTTTATATTTACGGCTAATATTCTTTGGTACAATAGTCTTAAGTATACTTAGTTGTAGTCTATATATTTTATCAATGAGTTTTGTAGGAACGTCCGTAACTAGTCAGCCCATAACTTATGACTGAATCCACCAGAGCGAGATACAGCATGCGAAGCGTGTGGAAGGGTAGTTTATACTTGAGGATAGCCAACTTGGCGTTAATAGACCTAAGTTTGTTAGGTACTTACATTTTCAATGTGTGGTCCCCAATTGAAATGCTTGTCTATAATGAGGCAGATATAAGTATGCTGGTCAACAGCCTCCAGCGGTGGGCTCACGATGCAGGCACTGATGATCATGCGCAGTTATCGTAGGTAAATGACTAATCTTCATATAAATATAGATAGACCAATAGGCACCAAGGGTCAAATAAGTACCCACAACTGAGAGTGGCAACTGGTTTAAACACAGTTGCTACTTTCTCTCAGACAGTAACTAAAGAACTCCACTATGACCTGTTGCTCAGGTTGCCAGGCTTTGTAGAAAGTAAAGCTGAATACTAACTCTCTTCCATCCTCCCATATCTTGACCCTCCAGTCCCCGGAGCAGGACGCGTAGATGCTGTTGTTGTACTTGTTGTAGTTGATCCGGTACACCGGCATGTGGTGGCCCTGGATGGAGCGCACGTAGTTGCGGTTGTACTTGAGCGAGCACGTGTGGATCATGCCGTCCTCCGTGCCCACCATGAAGATCTCCGTCTTCTCGGGGTGGAAGCAGATGCAGCTGCCGCAGCCTGGGGTGGGGGAAACAGTGACAGTAAATTTAGAAGTGTGATTTTTACTGTCTTTTTTTTTCTCACTAGTTTTAAGCGTGAAATTGGTTGTGTACATTGTACATTAAATAAATAAATAATAAATCCTATTTATGATAAAGTCGCGGTCGTTATTGGTCAGACGTGGAGTCAGTGGAGTCTTTAGTCTTAGCATCGAATAAATGTCCTTAGACTACGTGGCTATTCACATCCTCGTTTATTTAGTTGGGGACAATAAATAAGTAAAATCATGAGTTTGTGATCTGGAATATTATTTAATTCGGAACCGAGGTAGAGACACCTGAAATTGATTCTGATATTGATAAAAAACTCTATCCTTACTGTTGCCACTAAGCAATACCACTCGTGTACCAAGAAGCTACATCAGGCACTGTTTCAGTTGTAAGGTAGGCCTATAGTGTGTGACAATACTGAAACTTACTGTTAACAGTGAGCATGGTGCCATCAGGTCCAGGAATGGGCGGCACGTTGGAAGTAAGAGTGATGATGGTTGTGGCCTGCAGCTCTCCCGGCATCACCGCCCACTGCACCACGCGACCATCACCGGAGATGGAAAAGAATGATGGCTCCCCATCGATCAGTCGACGGCCCCACCGGATCTTTGGAAGATGGTTTAATATAATCGCGTGTAGCCGCATCTATACTGTCACATTCAGTCCCAGACAATTACTGTCGTGGCAGAAACACCGCTTCCTGGCTGTTCCAACTAGCTGAACTATTGCACACTCCAAGAGTCACATATTCCTCAGACATTAGCCGTTATTAACGCTCTCCTGGACTCAAATATAGGTCTTGATTTTCTTGCGGAGGAATGGAAGTTATGTAAGGAATACATGGTTCAGTTAAATAAATCAGATGTTAGATAGTGTAATTGGCTTTGGCCGTTCTATTTAAATATGCCCTGACGTCACACACATCCTACATCGGAGTTCTCCCGCGTTTTGAACGTCTGCAATATCCTGACAACAACCAAGTTGCGTCTGACAGTTCCCCGTCAGACGCAACGCGAGACTGGTTGCAGGATTCATCCTTTCAAATGAAGGTTGACGAGACTTTACACCCTGTCCTGTATTCTATACAATAGATAGTTTGCAATAGGGATAATTGGGGAGGCCAGTTAAAGAAAAGACGGATAGATAGTGTAGAATATAGTAATATAGTAGATTAGATATAAGTAGCTGTTACTGACTTCCTATCAAGACCTTTCAACGTGACGGGATGTAAGATGGAAACGTGTTACGCCAAACCCAAGTGACATGGTCCTTAACATGAAAAGGAAGAAAATAATGCGATAGACAATTTTGGCGAACTTTGATTTATGTCGAAAATGAAAAAGCTTTTGCATATAATAAAATAAATCAACGTTAAAGTACCTATAATTTGTTGCGCATTCCTCTACCGAAGATCTTCTGTCATAACTTCAGTTAATGCACATTTAACGCATCAGCCATAAATAAATAAAATGTAGGTACCTATGCCCTTCAATATTTATGAGAGAAACCATTCAGGTATGTCAGTCAGTCAAATTTATGCATTTCTGATGCGTAAGCTTTTTAAGCACTTAAATGTTCAAGATTTTTTTTTTAAATCAATTATTCTCTTTGAAATACTGTTAGAGTCATTGACTTGCCTAGCTTTTTCTCCGCTATGTTGTGATCAGCTTCCAATCAAACAGAAAGCAGCTAAATAACAGGACTTTACATGGGGTGACTGCGTATATCTATCCTCCGAAAACCAGTAGCTGGATAATACGACATCCCTTGGCACTGGTGTCAGATCTTCCTGCTTCTGTTAACGACTGTCAAAGATCTACACTGTTTCATTAGCTCCTAATTATTCATTATTATTGACCTTATGTTTCTTTATTTAAATTTTATTGCATAATCTCATATTTAATTTGATTTTATTCAATGCTCTGACTGCGTGTTATTTTAATGTACTTCGTTTGTATTTTGTACAAAATCTCTGACATTTTTAATTATTATTTTTATCTCTTTGTAATTTCTTATTTTCAATTAGATACAATTTAATGAATCCTGTTAGTTTACACCTCGTCATGCGATACTTGTTTATTAAATGCTGTGATTGTCTGTTAGTGTTGCAGCACTATAAGATTTTAGTTTAAATGCTTTTTATATTTAATGTGCATGCAATTTTGATGATCCTAATAAATAAATAAAAATAAATAAATACACACAAGAGTCAGGTTGTTTCTCATTAAACGTTAAAAATGGTGCTAAGTATTGTAAAATAAAAAAATGAGTTGTTTCACAATATGTCAGCGTTAACGCACGCAAAAAAATAACGATAGCGTTAACGGATGGTTTGAGCACTGGTTAACGTTACTTTAGTTGCGTAAAATAGAACAATATTACGAAATTTCTTTTGAATTCCTCAATATAGCAGTTCTTCTGATGACACAAAAAAGGGCAGAGTGCAAAAAAAGGTATTTAGGTAAGACACGTGTTAATAACTTGAGCTATTGGGATGAGCAGGAATTAATACCAAAATGTTTTGAAACAACGTTTCTTAATTAACGAACGTTAATACGCTATCGTTACTTTTTGACGTACGTATGTTACGTTAACCTAACGTTACGTTAACGTTTGAAACTATCCGCCCTTAGCATGCTTTCCGAGGCACGGAGGTGTCTCGGTATGAGATGGTTATCACCTATCCATTGAGCGCCCAGGTCACCAGGCCATGAAGATTTAGCCGTATTACTTAGACACGAGTTCTTCATGTTGGCTCCCTAAGCTATCTCTAAAGCCTCTACTGCAGTGTGATTCTGTAAACATGTCGAAGTGAACGACAAGTGAGCTGTCAAACCATACAAATGGCATGACAGCCCACTAACTTGTCGTTCACTCCACCTTTAGTGATCACGGTGAGATGTCAACTGAATCGACCGGCTGTTGAATGCACTCACCTCCCAAACAATGTTGCTGTGTTTGTCCCGTACGGAGTTCGACTTGTACTGGTACTCAGACTCGAGTGACAGCTGAGCGTTGTACACGCAAACATTGCCGTCGTATAGTCCTGGAAACAACAGAAACAAGCACATAACAAAGTTATGCATTCTTACTTTAAAAAAACCGGCTAAGTGAAAGTCGGAGTCACGGGTTCCGTACTACAAAACGAAAAAAAAGACAGGTTTCTTGCATGCGAGGGTTCTCTCCCATACAAGAAACGTGTTATTATTTTGTTTAATTTTTTATTATCTGTAGTTATAGCGGCAACAAAAATTTCAACTTTCTACCTGATACGATTCTTGAGATACGGCTCGCTGACGGACAGACAGACGTTTCGTGTCCCTTTGGTTACGGAACCCTAAAATTAATCCGCAGTTCCATCATCAGACTATAAGACTTACCGGGTGCATGGAGAACATCCCATCCATGCGTACAAAACGTTTTGGGAACTCTTTCATTGTCTGTATAGCTAAGTAGTGGAATTTTCTGCCGGAGGCTGTGATTTCTGATAGCTACAACCTGGGAGTCTTCAAGTCAAGAGTGAATAAACGGGTTATACTTCTAAGCAAGCGTGCTCTATCATCAACCACAGTATCGTTTTTCATCAGATGAGAGTCGAACGCGAGCGAAATAATAACAAATCCCTCTAACTTCACTTAGTCAAATGGTACGATGCAGATTAATAAGGAGTGTCAAAGATCCCCCCCACCACCTGGCTTTCAATAAAACATACGAAAACATGAAGATATTATAAAAAAATTGACAAGTGGTATAGTTGGTTAAAGAGACCTAGCAAATCCGAGGCGAGGTTCTTTGAGCTCCTCCCTCGCGTTCAGCCTTGTATCTGTCTTCTTTAGTTGTGGGTGTATCCTCGAATAGGATAGGTTTTCTTTTAAAATCTATCCGATTCGAGGAGGAGTTTTGAAGATGCACCCCCCCCCCCATGATGTTTACAGAGATGACAGCACAAAAGGCTTTACCTACTTTAAGTTTTGTCTACATCACTACATATATGTTTTCTGTGAGAAAAGTTTGTTTTTTTTTGGGTTAAAAATATCAAAATATATCGTAGCTATACAATAACATAGAAAACTAGTGAGTCATCTGCAAAACACAATCGTTTATACAATCGATTAAAATTACGAGATACACAGATCGCCTCAGTATGTTTTGTATAATCCCGTAAAACCAATGTGAAGTTATTTTAAGCTGAAAACTGTTTTTTATCACTTCTGTAAAGTAATAACAGGGTTATTCTTGGCCTAATGTTCACAGATTCAGAATTTCAGATACATTAAATTGGACAGTAAATTACGTATGGAGTAGCGGAATTTATTCGTTAAAGAGTCACCGCGGCCCTGGAGCACAAACGGCATTAGGAGGAACACGGATGGGTTCAGTCAGTAAGAGTTTGACACCCCCTTCTGTTCCGCCCAGATCGGGAGAAGTCATTTGATGATTTCAAATCCTTAAAAAAATAACACTTGGAACTGGGAGCTTACAAACAAAATATTAATGGTGACATTATTTTCTTCGGTCGAGATTTCTGCAGTCTTAACCGGTTGTTTCTATGTAGTATAGCTTGTACCTATTAGAGCGTCTAGTATTTGAACAAAAGACAGAGAATGCAGCATATGTTTTAATACCTGAGTAAAAGAGACAGCCGTATTGCAATTTTTTCTTTGTCAACTCAATTAGCTAAAATTTCAGCTTATTGCTATTTCCTTTTCAGTTTTCGGGCAAATGAGGACAACATTTGGTAGCATTTTATTAGTGTGCTTACTTCCATTTTATATGAACATATCTAGAGAGTGGTAACATCTGGTTTTATATGAGGCGTAACAGAATGTGTGAACCAGGTGCAATAATTCCTACTTTAACTAGGTGAAATTACCCATAAAATATGAATAGCTTTTATATAACGGGGGCAGCCATGACATGTGGAAAACAGTTGTTACATACATTCGTATCAACAAAAAATGCGTTATGCTTTTTAATAAGTTTATGAGGTTATTAAATACTTATTCCTTTGTCTACTAGCTATTACCAGAAACTTCGCCCGTGAAGAATACAAAAGTTATCCCACGACAACGTATATCTTTTTTTTTAGACTCAAGTCCCATTGCTGTGCAAAGACCTGCCCTCAAAGTAAACTCTTCACACTTGTCTCCTCAACTTAAACTTCATCTGATGATAATGATACCAGATCCAGACTGTTATATTTATAATATTAGTAGGAAAAGTTACAAGGTATGAAAGAAATTGGGCAAAGATTACCTATTCAGATTGATTCTTTACGGCTACATAGTGCAGGTTACTTACCAACACAAATCAGGTAAGGTATCTCCTTGTACACGTCGAGGCATATGACGGGCGACTCCGTGATCACGGCATACTCAGGATAAGCCGGGTTCTTGATGCTGTACAGACACAGGCAGCCCACCTTCTGCTGGCAGGTGAAGTCCACTGTTGAAAAAATGTGGGAGAATGAGGAACTGGCTTAGGTTTATGGGACTAAGTTACCTAGAAGAAAAACAAAAGAAAAAGCTCATGTGATCGGGATGTTTCCAAATAGTTTTAGCATAGTTTTATAGTGTAAATGTCTGAGCCTGCTGAGCGCCTGAGCCATTAAAATACGTCCGTAGGTATGCATATTTGAAACATAAACATAAAATACATCTGTAAGATTGGCTGCTGTATCTAAGTATAAGATACTATCAGACCTCTACCTAAACAACGCTAAATACATATTTTTTAATTTGTTATGGTTTTGCTCTTGACTGTAGTCTAGTTCGGTCAGAGATGACAGAGTCTACGATGGAGCGAGCGACGAGACGTGATGGCTATTTTGCTTTATTTCCTTTAATTAGGCAGACAGAAATCGTATTTAAAACCTCGCTCACGAAGGGTTCCTTATCATTAACCAACATGAAGAAAACATAGGAATGCAGAACTTTAATACAGACGCACTTCCCCAAGTTTTCACGATACGAGTCATCTGAACTCCAACTTACAATGACCCACCACTTTTCCCGTCAGAACCCCGTCAGTCAGCGGTCGATCTCGAATCAGTGCTATCCTCTAGTGGATGAAACGGCTCAAGCACTACACTCAATTAGATGATTACCCTTTTGGCAAGCTGTTACATTCAATTGAGGAAAATATACTCCAACACTTCACCATTTTGTTATGCCAAAGCCCGTATTATCAATCGCCTTTAATATGGCACTAAGGACGTTTTTTTCGAGTTCAAGGGTCAGTTCTTAAGAGTTACATGGGAGAAAAGTTCGAAGTAGATAAAATGATGGTAATAAAGGCAAGAAGTTCTCGAACGCTATGTATAGGTATGCAACTCTACTTAAGCTATAAAACTTTTCAAAGTTGAGCTTTAGAGATCGTCAATTTTTCAACAGAAAATTCTAAACTAAATTCAAAAACCTAGTTCATCTGCTACACTAACGGCCGAAACCAATATTCTATCTATCACATACTGGAGATAGAAAAACAAATGAAACAACAGAAAACCTATATAATTTTCATATTGTTTCATTTGTTTTGCTATCTCCAGTATGCGGGTGAATTTCAACAAATGCCATTTTTTTATCATATCGGTGAACTTTTTCATTTATATTTTTTTAGTGTATTTTTCAGGCTTTACGTAATCTTTAGGATATTTAAATATCCCCAAATTTAACATCATCAACGTATCATCACTAAGGAGAAAATTCAGTTTGAATTCTGGTTTCCACCGATATGACAAACCGGCACCGATTATTTTTTTTGTACACCGATATGATAAGTTTATCCACCGAAATGATGTACATATCCAGCGATATGATAATATATCCACCTTTGAACATCAAAAAGGAAATAGTTAGTAGGTACCTATATATTTTTATAAGGGTGACTTAGAACTGAAGACCTGAACTGAGGGTCTTATGTAAGTAGATCACATTCAAAGAGAACTGAGTTCTTAGAAATTCAATTAACATATATTTTTTAAAATTATATACCTAGGTTAAACCTAAAGGTTTAACAATAAACATTTGTATACTTAACGAAATGATAAAACGACTCACCGAGATGATAAAATGATCTACCGATATGATAAAGCAATCCACCGATGTGACAAAACTGTGCGTTGACCATAAATCAAAACACCGATATTAGATATAAGACACCGATTGATTTTTCTTATCATTTCGATGTAAATTTTCACATCGGTGGTAATAAAGACCACCGATTACAGCGATATGAGAACAGCGACGTGAGAAATTACACACTTTTTATAAAATTTAAAAAAATGCATAATATCTAGGATGAATTCAATTACAGTTAATGAAGCTAATTCACTTAATACCTCTGTTAGAACCAAACAACAATAATAAAACTAGGTACTCATTACACTGGAAAAATGCAACCACCGATAGTATAAAATAATTGTCCGGGAGCAACTGAAATGGCGTACTTACGTTGTTGGCAGGAATATGCAGCGATTTGACACACGTCTATCCTGACTGTGCACTAGCACACACAAACGAGGGAAATTAAATTGGGGTGCGGACGCTGTCAGACTCGTCAATTTAAAGTTAGGTTTAAATTACTTTTGTCCAGCGATATGAGAACATTTTGCAAGACAAGTACGTTTGTGCCTCTCAGTAATAATAATCGTTAATTATGTAATAAAATATGCTATTTTTTAATAACAAAACTAATATTCTATGAAATGGAATAAGTTATATACTGAATTTACTTATTTTTATTGGTGTATAAGCTTTTTGTTTGTAAAAAAAGTAGAGGGACAGCACCGATTTGAAAAAAATTGAGGTTTATGTATTTATTTCTACCTTCGTAATAGTCCTAAGCAAATTATATTTTTGCCACAATCCAATAACTACCTATTGAATACAAAAAAAAATAATTCAGACCTGTATTCCTTTTTTCAAATACTAATTTCACCGAAGACAAAAAAATAAGTAATTTGGGAAATTCACCCATGCCAAATCTGGTGATAGTTAAGTTATTGGGTTCGGCCGTAAAGCAATTTATTAGGAAACGTTAAGTTTTTTTTTTTTTTAAATATCTCACAAAGTTTAGCTAATGCGTACGCAGACTACCGTGTTTATTTTTAGCATGTTGACAGCCCCTATTAAATAATGCTGCTTTCAGACTACGCTATAATAATATAATAGCATTAGTATAGAGCTCATAGCAAAGCAATATCGCGCACCATACATTGTTATGGACACGTTCACACTACACTATATATTATTGACAATGTATGGAGCGCGATATTGTTGTGCTATGAGCTATATACTCGATGCTATAAATTATAGCGTAGTCTGTAACCAGCTTTTAAATGCTATACTAGCTGTCCCCCGCGGCTACGCTACCGTCAACTGCAACTTCCCTATTTTTTTCTTTCATAAGAAGCTTCTCCTGACAGTTACAAACGCAACAAAAAAGAGTTAGCAAAATCGGCCCACTCGTTCACGTGTGATGCGATGATCAAGGGAAACAAGGATTCTTTTTTATATATAGTGATTTGTATAACTATACCGCTAAAGAGTTCCCCACTTCATTAACAACAAATTACAAACAAACGTAGAGCCAAAAATATAACATGTTTGTTTACATTAAAAGCTTGGTGGAACGTGTGACCCGAAATCGTGTGAGATCGGCAATCTTCGGCCATCTTCGGGTCTCATTGTTGCCAAAGCGACGTTTCCAATGGACTCGAGTGCCGGCGTATTCAGCACCTATATTGACTAACCGTCGCCATCTCAATTGCTTCCTATTCAAATTGTGTGAGACGAAACTGTTTTGGGACAATGTGAGAGACAAATGGGCTTGAGAAGTTACAGATGATTTATATGGGTGCATAACCGAATCTGGTGGGAAATCAATGAATCGGCCAACAAAAAGAGGAAGAATTAGAAATGCATTTCTTTGGCAGGAAACGTAGTATATGATGGCTGAATGTGAAATAAAAACATTTTCTTTTTCGATGAGAATGTTTTGACTCGAAAAGTACGACTTCGTAACATACTAACAACTTCGTCAAAATCTCATCCGCTAATACAATGGTGTTTTTGCTAGAGCTTCTGGTAGTGTGGGTTCCACTGTACGCTACAAAGAGCGTGGCTCGACCTTGAACTTCTAGAGAGGCAGCTAAGAGCCCATGCCCTCACGGAACTCGTCTGATGAGACGACTTACACGATCCATAGGCTACGGCAAACAAGTCCTGGTAATCGATTCCACTGCATGTCGCAGGCAGCGTGCCTAGTCATGGAATCGAACTGAAACTTCCAGAGAGGCAACAATGAGCCCATGCTTTCACGGAATTCATCCGATGGGTCAACTTACACGATCCATAGGCGACGGCAAACAAGTCCTGGTAGTGTGGGTTCCACTGCACGTCGCAGACCGCGTGACTCCTCATGGGATCGAACTGGAACTTCCAGAGAGGCAGCAAGGAACCCATGCCTTCACGGAACTCGTCCGATGGGTCGTCCCAGTAGCGATAGTCTTGAGCTGGGAACGGAATGAAGAATGTTAGAAATATGATATAAATTCAGTAAGCTTTTTTATAGGCCCGAAAGTCTTCCAGGGCTTTTTGTGGAAGTTAGTTTACAATCCAGTGACTGGGTAACAAATTGTATCAAAATCTGTGGTCTGAGGATTTTATGGAGTTGAGGTTTAAGGGACAAGGAGGTCGAAGTCTGAAAATTGCATGGGTCAGCTAGTACTACATACTTTACAAGAAAGATTTTATTAAACACAACTGTTATACCAATGTCATCATAAATGTTCTGGTTGACGAGTCTCTCGAGGATGGCCCAGGCTTCCCGGATCCTCTGCGCCAGCTTTTCGTCGTGGATCTGCTGTTCCGTCTTGGCATGTTTTGCTTTCTTCTTTCGCAGCTGTATTACAAACAAAAATTTAAGAAACTAATGTCCCTCAACGATATGTTAGGCAATTTATAGATTGTAGGAAGCCTTGACTTCATGATGCTCTTTATGAAGATAAAATATTTTTACGGGAACTGTTGCTCTTGGCGCCAGATGTATTTGAGGAGGCCCAAAAATAAACATTAATGTTATTTTGTGACATACATAATTGGTGGTTTTCCGAACGGAATGTGGCGATATAATATAGCGGATATTATAATAAATTGTAAAACGCCTGAGATTTACCAATAGAAAGCAAAAAGGCGTATGTTTTTTGCGTTAAACTTCCTAGTTTTTCTAAAACAAAATTATCTCTTATCGTGAATTTCTCTGTAATATACAATTGATTATTCTGCACCATGCACCTGCGATGGTCTGCATTCAACATTAGATAAACAGAGCAAGCAAATACACTAACTAGTAGACGTCGAACTAATATTTATTTAAATGTATTATTGATACTAATAGGTACGTTGTAGTTGTAAGCGGTTCGTGGAAAACTACTGGATGTTCCTATTTTCTTGTTGAAACGTAACAAAAAGACGCTTTGTGAATGCTATGAATGAATTTTAAAATATAATCATATTTTAGACCGTAGAAGAGTTAATTCGTAGCTGCAATCCTACTTATAATATTATAAATGCGAAAGTTTGTGAGGATGGACGGATGTTTGTTATTTTTTCACGTCAGAACGCCTGAAAGGATCTTCATGAAATTTGGCACAGAGGAAGGTTATTGTCAGGAATAACACAGAGGCTATACAAATAATATATCCCGCGAGTATGTACTCTCGGTATCACGCGGGCGAACCCGCTGGCAGAAGCTAGTACTTTGAATGATTGTGGAACATGATTTATGGATTAGTTGATATTTTTATTTGTTACATCTTCATTTTAGAACGTCTGGTGTAGTGCCATGAAGCCCATAGAGGAAATGATTTAAGATGATAGGAGTGATAGGACATACAAAAACGTTGAAATCTTATATTTTCAAAAACTTTTGTTTCCTGTAAATTACGTCACTATTGATAACAAAAGGAGGTTCCTCTCTGAAGCGCTAGTTGGACTGAATACCCAGTGCTTGTGGGCCACAATTAATATCGATTTTCTAATGTTGAATTCGTTTTTCTTTAAATATTCATAAGTGTGAACTAAGAAACATGAATAAATTCAAAGAACAGTGTATACAATGTTTACCCTTTTAGGTTTTTCATCCTCCTTTTCCTTCATTTTCCTAGCGTAGTCTTCTTGATAATAATCGAAGATGATGCACTGTAGCGCCGTGGCTCCGTAGTTGGCTCTGGGCGGCGGGACGGTCTGTGTGTCCACCGACTACACACAAACTTTAAGATTACGTCTCGTTCAGATGTATTTGTGGAGCAGCGTGCGAGGCGGCCGCCCGTCTACAAACGGTACCAAGTTCCCGGTTTGAACTGAAGTAGATTAGTAGACTCGGGAAGAAAGTTTTGAAAATAGAAAAGAGTTTTAGTGTTTGTGGTGTACCATAGCCGCTGTGAGGTTATGCAGAAGTTTTAATTAAACGTGAGTATAAAACTAGATTTGAATTCAGAATCCGTGATAGTTAACAAAATTTGGAACATAAAATTCTATGTCACAATAACAAAGCTCAAGAAATTCCATTGAAGCCCATATACTTGTTGAGGACTTTTTTAATATACTTAAATGATATCTAACTAAAAAAACTAAAATTACACAGCGCTGAAGACAATATTTGAGTGATGGTGATGACTGTATCGAAATTATTTCGAATTATGGATTCATGTTGATATAGATGTTTCTTGGTATATATTTGTGAATGTTTTTGTGTGAGAATTCTATCTACGTAGCCAAGTGTGTGTTATAAATAAATACGCAGTATGCATGTCGGTCGATACGTTTTAATTAAAGATAATGCTATCTCTTGGGTGTAATTTAGGTACTTATCTAATGAAAATGAAGTTAAAAGATAAGGTTTTATGAATGATATTAAAAAGGCGGCGTAGTATTAGAAAAAGATAATTACTTTTCGCTGTAAGTGGCGTGGAAATCAGAAATATAGATAGTGCGCATTAGTAAACAGTTTGTAGGTAGGTACGTTAGCCCCTTAGAAGAAGTCTATATAGGTACACATTCTAATTTACACAGTAAAAATTAAATATGAAAATTGATAACTTGTGGTGGTATCCAAAATCAGAAGGTCAATTCCCGTATTTATTCAAGAATATTTGCATCGCAGTCATACTTAATGTGTCAAACTGCTGGGAAATTGTGATTGTCACTGGGATGCGAATGTGTACGTTCCACTTTATAATAGGTACTTATTTACGGAAATCGCTCGTCTGTTATTTGTCGGTTAGTTGTATTTTTCTTCTCTCGATGTAAGAAGGTATATGCTTAGAATAAATAAGCCCTGTAAAAGGAGGTTCATTCTGTGATCAAAATGAAGAACGAATAAGTATAGTCAACAGTCAACAGTCTGAAAAATCGAATAAAAATTAGCTTATATATGCTGCCTTAGGCGCCGGCAGAACTACATATTATCTGCAAAACCCCGCCTCTAATAGTAGGTATAGGATTTTCTTTTGCCCATAACTAAAGAAGGCGAATACAAGAGCTCAAAGTACCTCGCCTCTGATTTGCTACGTCTCTTTTACTACATTCTTGTTCTCGTAGGTTTTATTAAAAGCCAGAGGGTTGCAAGTCCACCGCCTTACAACCCCTCCCGACGCCTATGAATCCTGCAATTGTAACGATACAGCGCTCATTGCACTATTCAATTTGAAGGAAATCTATTTAGGAATGAATGCAATCGGGACCTTCCAATCGGACTAAGGGACTACTCACACTTATTCAGCTCTATTTAGCTTATGCCCACAGAAAACCACCATTTTGTATGGAGACGCGTACGCATCCGTTCAGCTTTCCGCATCTATTCAGCTTTCGCGGCAAGCAAGTATATAATGAGGACAAATGTGTTATTATCATGCGAATGCAATAGATTGAGTTCAGAACTATTCGGCCGCTGCCGCCTTCTCATTCTTACGACGCTGTACGCGGCTGATAGAGGCAGAACTATACAAGTGCAACTATATAAGTGTGACCAAAATCGTTCAGCTCCGTTCGCATTTACATTATGCATTATGATTTAAGAATCGGAATCTAACTGTTCCAACTACACTTACATCTTTCCATTTTCTAATTATATTTCCTAAAAATTGCATAATGTAATAAGCGCTTTAGCACTGTCTGTTTTTGCCGTTGACTATTATGAATAAATAAAATGGTGCCAGAAAACGCGCGCATGACAATGAAAAGAAAAATCATGTAAAGTTTTTATGCACACTTCCGCGAAACGTTTTCCAATGAATAGACCGGTTGTTTATCGTTACATTGACAGAGATAAATATCCAATGGCCGAATTCTGAAAAATAGTTCAAATAAGAAGAAAAGATTTCCAGAAGAAGAAGCTCTTATTTTTACAGGATTACAAGGGCGCCAGGAGGGGTGTGCAAGGGGATGCACTTGTACCCCCCTGGACTATAATGATTGATAATTGAACACGAATAGAAGAAGAAATAAAAAATAAGTACATATTTGACCAGCGGAATGTAGTAAAAGAGGATCTAGCCCAGGGATGGCAAACCTTTGGCACGCGTGCCAGTGGTGGCACGCAGCACGATAATTTGGGCAAGCCTGTACAAGCTTACTTAGCATCTTGATGTAAATAAAGCTTCAGTATGACGGTTTCTGTTGTTGCTAATATAACAGAAATCATACTGAACTTTTACTTTAATTTGAATAAACATAAAGCTGAAAACATTATACATAGCAAAAATCTTTTATATAAATAAAAGATTTAAGTTTACAGCATTTAATGTTATCCATTAAATCATCAAGTCAAGATTTTTTTGGCGGTACGTCATGGCTGCATTGTTATTATTTTAATGAAAATGGTACGAGCACCAAAAAGGTTCGTCATCCCTGATCTAGCCAATCCGAGGTGAGGTAGGTACTTCCAGCTCCTGTCGCTCGGCCTTGCACCCGTCTTCTTTAGTTCTATCTGTCAGTGTATGGGTAAAGAGAAAATTCATAAAAATTTTGAGGTTTTGAAGATGCACCCTCCTGGAAGTAGTCTTGCCGGTACCCGTGCCCTCAAGTTGGACAATGCAGGCTAATAAATAAGATTGCAATACATACCTAGATATGTACTACCCAACACCAGTGGATCCCTATACAACGTGTAAAAAAACACTCAAAACCGGAAAAGGTGTCATTGTACACAGTATTGCAAAAAAACAACTGCCTTAACATTTTAAATGTTTCCATGACGTCATGTCAGCAGCACATTTTTATTCGCAATTTTCAGGGTAGGTAAAGGGTCCAGTTTGGTCGGTCTCAGATATAATATGTACTAATAATTACTCGTATATATACCTGTCAGAGTAAAATAATACATAAAGATAACTGACTCGTCTGGGGTAGTTGTAGGTGAGGGCCGCTCGTTCGCAGAAGTTGAACTGGTTGGCCAGCTTCTTGATGCGAGGCTTGATAAGGAGCATCTCGTCCTGGAACTGGTCTTCTTCCTCCTCTGAAAAATCACAAGAAAAATCAGGCTAAGCAAACCCTGACGAGGTCCGTTCGTAGATGGGTGGCCATCTATTAGGCATTATGCACATAATCTTGGCTGTTAATTTATCTTATGAGTTATGAGTAGTCAGAACCCTAAAATGTGACAAGCACTCTTGGCAAGGGCTGTCGTGTTTCCCAAATACTGAGTTGAGTTTTTTTTACTATTGATAGGAACGCGTTTTACCATATCTCACCTGATGGTAAACGATGATGTGGTTGAAGATTGAGCACGCTTGACTGGAAGTAACCTATTCACTCTTGACTTAACAATTCCAGGTTGTAGCTATCAGGAAACAAAGATTCGGCAGAGAATTCAACTCCTTAGCTGTACGCACAATGAATGTGTTCCCAAAACAAGCTCAGAGCAGCAGTTGCTGTTAACAAAATACTGGTATTCAGGTGCGTCCGCGCGTCCGGTTAGACTGGAAGCCGAGTCTAGAACATTGTTGGGAGAAGACTAGGTAGATTGATCAGGTACTAGCCTCTGCCAACGGCTTCAACCGCTTGGAATAGCGTTTCATAACCGAAATGAAAAAAAATAATACCGGAATGAAAAATATACTGAATTAATCTAATCACAAATCAATGGGCCTCATCAGAAGGCTTAAAGTCGCTCAAACGGCAATGGAGAGGGTAATGCTTGGAGTTTCCTTGCGTGACATACATAGCCCGAAGGATCGCCAAACTAAATTGGCAGTGGGCAGGGCACATCGCAGAAAAGATGGTCGATGGGCCCAAAAGTTCTGGAGTAGCGACCGCATACCGGAAGGCGCAACGTTGGAAGGCCTCCCACAAGGTGGACTGATAAACTAGTGAAGGTCGCGGGAAGCCGATGGATGCGAGATGCACAGGACCGGTCGTTGTGGCGACGCTTGGGGGAGGCCTATGTCCAGCAGTATACGTCTTTCGGCTGATATGACGATGAGGATGATGAATCAAATCAGTCGTTCACGTCATCCAAGAATGCGAGGCCGTGGCTACCCAACGTGAACAAATCCTCAGAAGGGTGAACTATTAGATGGCAACACAGACGTGTCACTGCCAAGTACCTAGGTATATTTTACTTAAGTTTTGAAATTGATACCAATAAACTCACTTTCGCATTTATAACATACTAGCTGACCCGCGCAACTTCGTTTGCGTCACATTTTCCATTAATGCTCCGCTCCTATTCGTCTTAGCGTGATGATATATAGCCTATAACCTTTCTCGATAAATGGGCTATCTAACACTGAAAGAATTTTTCAAATCGTACCAGTAGTTCCTGAGATTACCCCCTACATACAAACTTACAAACATACAAACTTACAAACAAATGTTCCCTCTTTATAATATTAGTATAGACTTAGAACATTGGCTAGGACAGGATTATGATAGTACCTACGAAGCCCATTAGAGTTCATAACTAATTAGTCGCGCGCAATAAGTCACACCAACTGGAAATTCTTCTTCTTCTTACTTTGTGTATAGTAAGGTCTGACGACCCCACACACCCTAGTGTCAGAGTTTCTAAACCGCCTCAAGGGCATGGTTTAACGACCGCCATTTGGCATACGTGCCTTCCGAAGCACGGAATCATCTTTTTTCAACTCGAAATGAAAACGTTAATATAACCGTTACAATTGATATCATGCATTCAGAGAAATAAAATTATCATTATACAGGATCAAGCTTATAAACAGCTCTGTAAAACACTCTGATATTAAATGACCTATATTTTACAAGTTAGCTATTTTGAACAAGACCCTGGCGTTAAAGAGTATACAATAGCTTCATTGCCATTGCGCAGTTCGCCACATATCACTTCATCATTCACTCCGGCGCATTCTGATTTAGACTGGAAGTCAGCTGTTTGTCGGTTAAGATCTTTATTACGATCGTTGTTCTTCTTGACAGTTTTATGAAATTGACACTGATTTTTTTATATTTATAGGTATGCTCTTGACTCTAGTCTAGGTCAGAGACGACAAAGATAAAGTCGACGATGGAGCGAGCTTAGGTACAACTTGCGTCAATTTCATAAAATTGTATACAAATATTATTATTTATTCTCTTCATTCATCTTGTATACCTACTTATTTTCTACATTTTTAAATGTTTTTAAAAATGCAAAAAAGAGAACAAAAACATTTAAAAATATGAAAAACAGTAGCCCACCGGTATCGGGAACAGGGTCCAAGCTACCGGCGGTCAAGGCTCAAGAGAGAGGAACTTCCTAACAATGCGAGCCGTGTCAAGAAGACCGCTTTCTGAATCAAGCCCTTGATCCAGCTGTCTACCGAGAGCCTCCTGAGATGTTGGTCGAGGCTCTTGGCTATTATGCCGTTGGCTGTCACAACTATCGGTAAAATGATTGCAGAGTCCACTTCCCACATGTCGACAACCTCGCGATCCAAGTCAATTTACTTGATTTGTTTATCTTTCTCGGCTTTCACAAGGTTCTCGTCATGCGGGACGGTTATGTCTACAATCATTGCACGCCTCACTATTCGGTCCACCAACACTATATCAGGCTTATTGGTGACAATCGTCCTGTCAGTGATGATGGACCGATCCCAGTACAATGTGATATCGCCATTATCGAGGACTGGGTCGGGCGCATACATGTAGTACGGCACCTCCGACTGCACAAGAGAGTATTTCAGAGCAAGTTGCTGATGGATAATCCTGGCTACAAGGTTGTGTCTATGCAAGTATTCTCCGTTAGCTAGACGAGAACAACCAGAGATAATGTGGCGAATTGATTCTCCCGGACGGTGACATGCCTGACATATGTCGACCGTGCCGTCCTTCACAATAAATCTCCGGTAGTTATTCGTCATGATAACTTCTTCCATAATTGCACAGGCAAAATCTTCGGTTTCTCCAAGAAGATCACCGAAACGCAGCCAGGCTACGGACGCTAGTTGATCTACGTCGGGCCCATGTAGGTCCCGGAAAAAGCGTCCGTGAAGCTCCTTACTCTGCCATATTGCCCTGCGATCGTTAGTGTCAAGCACCGCAGGTTTGCGCCAGTTCTCATTTGCCAAAGAGCGGAGTGAGTCCCTTGTCACTGCCACTACATCTCGATGAATACCCACGTTGACAGCTAGGAAATATTCCCTGAGACTGCAAATCTCGCGATTGTGGATGGAGAGTCTTAGCGTTTAAAAAGCCTCGACCTCCACACTTTCGCGGGATATACAGTCTCATTACCAACGACCGTGGGTGATGCATTCGATGTGAAGTAAGCAGTGTGCGGACCCGCTTATCCAGGGCGTCAAGTTGAGTTTGTGTCTATTTGAGCACGCCGAAAGAGTACATCAATACCGGCATGACCCAACCGTTGAAGGCGCGCACCTTGTTTCCGCCTGATAGAAGGCTATTGAATACCTTTTTCAGGCGGCCAAAGAAGCGCTCCTTCAACGATTGCTTCATGTCAGTAACGTTGATGCCTAACGCTTCCGACATACCCAAATACCTGTAAGTTTCAGTTGAAGAGGGGGACCTCAGGTTTATGGAATCCAAGAGTTGAGTTCCCACGGACTCCATAATCTCTCCACGCTTTACATGCATGACCGCACATTTGTCCACACCAAACTCCATCCTAATGGCACTTCTGAAAGTTTCAGTTACCTTCAGTAGTTCCATCAGTTGCAGATTACTGGGGGCAAAGAGTTGCAGATCATCCATGTAAAGGAGGTGAGAAATTACCTGACCACCTCTCTTAAACCGATAGCCAAGCCCTGAATTCTCCAGCAGTGTGCTTAGAGGATTCAAGGCTAGACAAAACCAAAGCGGACTCAAACTATCGCCCTGAAATACACCCCGCTCGATCCTTACCGGTTCGCTATTCCTCTGGATATTTCGACATCCTGGATAGCGAAGGATTGTCCTCCACTGCCTTATACACGACATCAGGAAGGTGCGTAGCGTTGTATCAATTTTATACAATTCTAGCACCCTCATGAGCCATGTATGAGGCACCGAGTCATAGGCCTTCTTATAGTCTATCCAACATGTCGACAGATCCTTTCGGGAACGCCGAACCTGTTGGCTAATGGCCATATCTATGAGGAGCAGCTCCTTAGTACCGAGTACCGCGGGACCCATTCCTACATCCATTCTGAGAGGCAGATATAATAGAGTTGCTGTCTCTATGTGTGTTAATTTTAGCTCTCAAAATGGATGTAAGAACCTTATAGACCGTTGGTAAGCACGTGATTGGTCCATAGTTTTTGGGTTCCGCGGTGCTACCAGATTTGTGGAGCAGGTGGGTAACTACTGTCGTAAGGAACTCGGGTAGTGAACCAGACTCCAAGGCAGCTTGCTATTGAGAAGCCAAACGAGCGTGCGACTTTTGTAACCACTTGATCTAAAAGTTGTGCAGTCCGTCCGGGCCTGGAAATTTCCAATTTGGCAACGGACGAACTGCACGAGCTACATCTTGGGGGTTGATTGTGATTGCCCCCATTTCTGGTATTGATTCGCACGCTCTTTTGACCTCTCTAGTCCAACCACCTTCGGTATGACTGACAGGCACCGACCAGATGCTGCGCCAGAACGAACACATGGCATCATCATCCGGCAAGCGCGTGTCAGTCACACCTTGGTCCGGTCGCTCCCAAGCTCTGTATACCCACCTTTCATTACTCCGGAATGTACGATTCTGGGTGCATCGCTCCACGCGCCGCTTATACCTCCGAATACGGTTTGCCCATGCATACACCTTCTGCTTCAGGAAGTCGATGCGCTCTGTGACACGGGACAAATACTCTCGGGGACTAATGTCAGTCCCCGAAAACGCCCGCCTCACAAAGCGCATCACTCTAGGGCGAGTGTTGCCCTCCCTGAAGCAAACTAGTTTGACGATGAGTGCTCTGGTCCCACCAATACGACGCTCGATCCTGCACTGCCAAGCCGGCACAGCTTGTTTTGGTCGTGTAGTCCTTTCATCAGCAAATTTGACGTGAGCTACACGACAAGCCGCCACAGCCACGCAGTACATGATCGAATGTGTATCGGTAAGGTTATCAGTTACCAAAATAGCTTGACAACTGCGAATCCAGAGCAGCCACCAGCGCCTGGTTCTTGTTATTCATGGGCAAACGAGGTAAACGTGGTCTAAATTCAGGCGACATGTAACCATATTCCCGAATAGCACACTCCAAAGCACTCCTCAATTCGTCATTGCACTGGGTACTTACGTTTGTAACCCCATCATTACTCTCATCGTCAGCGTGTCTGGGCATTTGATTGGACTGTGGTGGTGCCTTAGTCTGCGACGGCGGAGCAATGACATGGTCACACATTTCAGTTCGGAGGCGATCAAGCACACTGTCATCCAACATACGGTTACTTATATTATTATACGAATATTATTAAGTACTGGTAAGAAGCAACTATAGGTCCTTAGGCCTTAAAAAAGGTAGACTGATGCTTAAACGGGGTGCTGGTAGATGCTGGAAGAGACAACAACGGTCACCAGATAACTTTGTCACCGTTAGTAGTGGATTGCTTATATGGACTGATGATGATTAAAATCTAACTGAAGAGGGTCGTCACGCCGTGGTAACATTTATGATTGATTACAGCGAAACATTACAAGATATTTAAATACTTATGACCCGAAAATAGAACATGAAAACACGCAATGTCATACGCTAAACTTTTCAAATTAATTTCGTGCCCAATCCTGAAATCATTTTACATAATATTTCTATTACGCAGTTGCTGACAAACTTTCCTTAAAGATTCCGAAATAAAGAATTGTCCAAAAAGGCAAGGTGCAAAACTTTTTTCTTTTTCAAACTAGCTTGTAGTTTTGGACTCGTTTATATTTACATGACGTTTTGTTATATCTCGAAGTCGTTCGAAGCTGAGGGTTGTACCTACTTTAAGGCAACGAATGAACGAAGTAATCACATAAATGAAGCAGCAAAGGTAGATCTACATAGGTTCTAAGTAAAGTACCAAATCATTATGTCATTGATTTTTCAGTCACGACTGTTTGAACAACCACTTCTATGATTACGTCTAGATTATAATTCTCATTCTTTTTTAACTCCAGGAGTCTTGGTCCACATCTAAACGTATGAATTTTCGAATCGTTTACTGTGCTAAATAACTTTACTATACTTACTAGCTTCTTTTTCTTGCACCTCTTCGCCTTCTCCTTCACCTTCTCCTTCTGCCTTCTGCTCTGCAGCTTCTCCATGTTCCTCTGCAGCTTTTTCAACTTTTTCAACATCTGCGCCTTTGTCAGGTTCCGGTGCAGCTGCTGGCTTTTCTTCATCAGCTGCACGCTCCTCACCTACAAAAATTATACGTGTATTCAGCCGGTCGATTCTATTTACATCTCACCGTGATCACCTAGGTGGAGTGAACGACAAGTGTGCTGTCATTCTTATCTTGTTTGTATGGTTTGACAGCTCAATTGTCGTTCACTTCGCCTGAGTGTTCACTTCGACATGTTAACAGAATCGCACTGCTGTTTCTATGTACTGTCAAGAGTCTGTTTTGAAACGGGAATGGATACATATTTTTATACTATGGGACCAACTCTGAAATATCGAAAAAAAAAAACTGGTATTCAGTACATTACGTCAAGTTATGCGCACATAAATGTAGAGGAAAAGATGGTAATGTGGTCCCCGCAGGTATTATGGCCACTTTGATATTTTTTATTTAAAATCACGCTAGTTAGTGAACCTTTTTTTAAAAGAGAACATTATTTATTATTTTAAATTTGTTTTGCTTGACATTGGTTTGCTCTTGACTCTATTCTAGGGCAGAGATGACAGACAAAGTCTACGATGGAGCGAGCTTACCCAGAAGTAGCCCGTTCGCTTTAACTTTGAAAAGATTAGAAATACCAAAAAAATCTGGGAGAGGGCAGCATGTCCCCGTGTTTTACGAAACAGTTTAAACCTGCACTCGCCAAAACTTTGCTATTGTGCTGCAATTAACTCAACAATTTTGTAAATATAGCTGCAGAGAGTGAGAAACATGCAATTTTTACTATTGGGTAGCTACCTAATATGATGAAGAATAACTTAAAGTAATATAAAAGGTAGGTCACTGGGGCGTCTTTTTGAGAAATATTGCGATAGCTGTAAAAATTGATGAAAAGAAAATAGATTCTTTCTAAACAAACATAATTATTTTCAATTGAGAGCTACCCTCAATTGAAAATAATTATGTTTGTTATGTTTGTTTGCTTATTAACGCTATTTTCGTTTTATAAGGATGGCTATTACTTCCGATCATTATGGAGTTTGTTTAATATCAATAGATCATTTAGTTGAAAAGTTACACAGTTTCTTTTGCACCGGGGTCACAGATGTGAACAAACTTTTGAAAAAATCTATGAAAAAAAGTCTTTTTTATAACGTTTTCCGTCGGTAGAATAAGGTATAGTTTCCCTCATTTTCGTACGTGCACATTATAAAGACTCACTCGTTCTCATTTTGTTAAATTTAGAATAATTAAATAAGAAAAATAATTAGAATACATATTAGATATTACCATAATAGGCTAGTTTCCATCATCCACAAATTGCAAAACTATTTAGTCCGTCAGTTAGAGTATTGAAAAATAATGGACACGTATTTTTTGTTTTTGTAAATCAATGAATATTGACAAAGATAAAACGCATCAAAACTCGGGAGTGGGGGCTCGTGACGTCACGACTCACAAAAAAATATGCGAAGGTTTGACGTATTGAGAATTTTAAAAGCGTCGTTACTTCGTCAATTTTGGTTCCCGTAACAAAAGAAAAAACACGGGTCAAATATTTTTTGATAATCTAACGGAGGGACGAATTAGATTGTTTCAGGACACAAGCCCATTATCTATACATTGCTGCCATCTAATAGGAAGGACATTTATGCGTTTGCGATAGAACTCTGGTGATCTAGATTCGACAAACTGTGTGGAAGCATTTTATACTGCCTCCTGAGAAGAAAACTTTTTATCACGTAGAAAATTGTCCAAGTCACGAAAAAAATGGTAGTCCGTTGGAGCAAGGTCTAGCAAATACGGAGGGTGACGATTGTTTTCTAATTGCAGTTCCTGTAGAGAGTTAAAACGGTTTCTCGTGCTGTATGAGGTCTCGCAATAATGGTGAATATCGATTCATGAGTCGAGGATGTTTCACTACTAGTTTTGATATTATCATTGTTAGGAGTTCGGCACAGTCGACATCTGCCGTTATTGCTTGACCAGATCGGAGAAAACAATAGTGAATAACACCATGCTGAGACCACCAAACAGTTACCATTACCTTTTTTTATTGGTAAGCTTGGCTTTAGGACACTGTTGCGGCGTTTGACCTGGGGTCAGCCCTGCATTTTTCGCTTACAGTTATCGTAAAGAATCCACTTTTATCACATGTAACAATTTTAATCCAATATTCCTTCATTTCTGTATCGATTCAACAAGGCAACACAAGTGTCAACACGCGTTTCTTTCTGCAGATCAGTCAAATCATGAGGTACCCATTTTTCATATTTTTTTTCTTTTTTTATTTGTGATGGGTTTGCTCTTGACCTTAGTCTTGGTCAGAAATGACAGAGACAAAGTCTACGATGGAGCGAGCTTACCCAGAAGGAGCCTGTTTACTCTAACTTTGAAGAGATTAGGGTTGTAAGCATTCGGAAACACAGACACGCAGAGAATTCCACTCTTTTGCTGTCCGCATTATAAAAGACGTTTGGAATCGCTTAGTGCGAATTCGTGGAACAGCAACAAGGTAGGGATGGTAAGCTGCAGTACGTCTGGATGTCCGATGGTAGAAGGGTGCTGGTGGAATGAGGTCGTGGAGTTCTTGGGCACATTCGCCGAAGTACAATCTGTAGAAGACCGACAAGCAGGCAACCTTGCGGCGATGAGCCAAGCTGTGAAGCTTGGCATCCAATTTTGTTGATATGGTAACGTTAAACCATGACGCTAATTCCTGGGTAGATTGTTTCGAATCGGCCCAGCCATGAAATGTCAACTCTAGCCGCCGCCAGCGTTCCGTACTCTATTCCACGCATTTCTATTCCACCACAAATAATATAACGCTCTCCTTATGATAAACCATTGTTACCGTTTCGGCTTACGCTCGTAACCCCTTGTTGACATTCGAAACGATAATCCATTGAATTTGGAACATTTATAAATATCAATGCCGACATGAATTTATAGCAACCATTGCATCGACTATGCTAGTTGGTATAGTGTCACCATTTATTCATTCTAACACGCGTTGGACTTATTTTTGAGCGATTCGATTGCTATCCTTGCGGAAAACTGAGTACCAATGCGCTGAATTGCTTGCCTGTAATGTCATTACCAATAAACATTGAACTAAAATCATTACACTACATACCTAACGTAAAGTTTACGACCAATATGCAAACGTCGTCAATAGACGGTATCCCAGAACAAATACTTGTAACTATCACTATGTTTTTTGTTTTCTTTCTCGGGTCCCTGGAGACCCGGTCCTTTGGTAGGCGTACGAGGGGCCGAAACCAATACGCAGAGGCCCCGTTAGATATTTCAAATGTAATGGGCACCACTATTACTATTATTGTTAATACAGGAAATACTCCTGATTTCACTAGGATTTTTTCCTGTCATTCTCTGTAATTATGGATATGCTTTTCTATACGAAAAATATGTAGGTAAGTACAAACATATGTGTACAACGTATACCTAGCAGAATAAAAGAAAAACTTTACAATCATCATTATGAACAACTTCTACTTTGGAACCAACACAGAAATCGCAAAAAAAATTCGAATGCCACATAGAGGAGAAAGTGGTAATATTGCCCCCCACTTTATTTTTGAGGTCTAGTGTAAAAAGTAACAGGAATACAAATCTAAATAATAGGGGCTAAAGTATGAAATTGCCGTTTTATTGTAATAGGTACTTTGAATTGACATAGCACCTCCATGGTTTGAGATTTGAGCGAAACTATTCCTATGAAGTTCTTCTTTTAAAAATGTGCAACATTCGATTATCGACTTTCAGTTGTTTTTTTTTATTCAGCTTAGACAAGAATGATGAATACTTCGAAAGTTCGAGTAATTTTTGAATACGAGTTCCGACGCGGAACTAACGCGGCAAAAATAGCTCACAATATCAATTCTGCGTTTGGAAAGGGGACGCTTATTAACGCACCGTGCGATTTTGGTTTAAACGCTTTCGTGATGGAAACTTTGATTTGAAGAACGAACCACGTGGAAGACCGCCCACACAGGTGAATTAAAAGAGATGGTGGAAGCCGATTCGAGCCAATCTACCCAGGAATTAGCGTCATGGTTTAACGTTACCATATCAACAAAATTGACTCATTTGCGTCAAATCAATGAAATGAAAAAATATGAAAAATGGGTACCTCATGATTTGACTGATCTGCAGAAAGAAACGCGTGTTGACACTTGTGTTGCCTTGTTGAATCGATACAGAAATGAAGGAATATTGGATTAAAATTGTTACATGTGATAAAAGTTACAGTTAGTTAGTTAGTTTACAGTTATCGTAAAGAATCCTCTTTACGATAACTGCAAGCGAAAAATGCAAGGCTGACCCCAGGTCAAACGCCGCGACAGTGTCCTAAAGCCATGCTTACCAATAAAAAGGTAATAGTAACTGTTTGGTGGTCTCAGCAACTCTGTGATAATAAAAATCTTCAAGATGATATAAACGTTAAACCAATACCGCCGGGTGATTATGGTACTTCCTCTTTAAACGTTAATTCAAGTGCCAATAACCGAAAGGACCAATTTGCTAAAATGAAGACTGTATATTAAACAATTTCGTATTAACGATGCAATAAGCATTGGGAAACACACCGGAGAATCTCTTGCACTGAATGAAACAGAAATTAATAAATGTTAAGAGTCTATTTATAGACCTGTAGTAGAATTTTGTCAAGGTGATACAACCCACGGGTGACGGGAATGACTCAGTAGTAGATACCTCTTATGTTTGTAAATTTTGATACTGAGCGTGTTTCTAATGTGTTTAAAACATGTGTTCGCTACAATTTTCATTTACTTCGGTCAGTTACTTTAGTTAGAAAAAAAACATCTATTCATCTTGAAAATTTTAATATTTACAAAACAATTCTTACACGTTTGTTGGTCACGTGCGATTATCTTTAAATGTTGAAGAAGAGAAATTTCAAGTAAAAAAGTTGGGTCTGTCGTAGACTTTGTCTGTCATCTCTGACTTAGACTAGAGTCAAGAGCAAACCCATCTCAAAAAAATGATGTCTTGTTTAAAGCTTGTTTCTTCTTTTAGTGAGAAAAAGGCTTTGCTGGCATTAGCTCAGCTATAACAGACAGGCTTGTATTATGATTTTAACTAGTCGATGTTGCTGTTTATGAAGCATGCTTTTATTGTTGATAGGCACGGTTGGCACGGTAGGCGCCAGATAAATGTGTAATTACGGTCACTGACCCACATACATTTATCGACTTTCATTATATCAAAATCAGAAATAAAGAAAGACATAAAGCTGTCCTGAGTCGACTTGTATCGTGATCCTTTACGTTGTCTAGTAATTAAAACAGTTCTAAAATTTATTGTTCAGGTATCTACAAAGCGATATTAGGAATAGGACAGTGAACTTTATTGCAAGTTTATCTAGCACCTACCATATGTAGGTGTTAAACTACCTGATTATAAGCAATAACTGTCGACAATCTGACTCTAGTCTTGCCATGAAGTACCGTGTTGCTCAGTTAATGGGTAGTGGAGGTATGGTAGGCAGCCGCTCCACGCAATTTACTGGTATTCAGCAAAATCCGGTTTGACTGGAAGCCGATCCCAATATAGATGGGAAAAGGCTAGGCAGATGATGAACTACTCCTAACGTATTCACTCTTCATTTAGCTAGTCTATAATTTTACCTTCAGCTTTGGTTTCATCAGCTGCAGCTGCTTGATCACCTTCGTGTTCTTCTTCTTCTTCCTCTTCAGTTTTAGACTTCTTGACCTTCACACGTTTCGGTCCAGCGTCATCAAAGCCGACCATACCTATAAAATATGATTTATTTTTAAGCTTAATGGAGTAAGATCCAAAAGTTACTTAATGGGAGCGCGAACCAGGTTGATAAGGACAGTTAGGAACACCGAGACTATGTTTTGGACAAAGGCTTACTTACGGAGACAGGCACGATGCGACAGTGCAACTATGATTCGACCACGAGGTTTTGAAGAAATCATTAATAACTAGCTGTCCCCCGTGGCTTCGCTCTCGTAACTGGCTAATTTCTTTTCTTTTTCTGTCATAAGAACCTTCTCCTGACATTAACAAACACAACAAAAACAATTTGCGAAATCTGTCCATCCATCCACGCGTGATGCCTATCACCTTTGATGTCCTATCATCAAAGGTTAAAACCTTTGATGATACTTATCCGTCTACCTTTTTAAGTGGAAATTAAGTTAATTCTGCTTTGATTTAGCTTCTGATACTGCATATTATTATCAAAGTGCTCACAAACATCGGAAAATAGCCACATACCATATCCAGCAGCTATTTGTGCCTTTGCTTCATCAGAATCCTTGCGGATAGCTGTGCCCTGGATCACATACAGCGGGTATGCCTTCCCAAAGGTCGGTTTTGGCTTCGGCACGAACAGCCCCTTGCCATAGTGGTACGCCACTTCATCAGCTACCCACTGCGAGTTTATCGTGGTCAGAATACGACCAACCTCTTCTTCAAGATCCTAAGAGAGTACATTAACTTAGTTTACTTGAGGATCCCCCATTTTAATTGACCATTTACAAACCAGACAAAGTCTATCATAGGAAGAAAGATAGATAAATGTTTATTTGGGTCTCGCACAAAACAGACAAATGTAAAATTTATTAAAACTAACAGTAGTCCATTACTTAATATTAATTTAGTCTGTGCGAGGCCGAAAAGGTCCATATCTTAGCTTAAGTTGCGAAATGTGAAAAGTAAGTAGCTGGTTTTATGATAGGGCCTGTGATGCCACGGGTGCAGGCACGCACATACTGAATAGTAATATGATAGATACAAATAAATACATTATGAAAAAGTTATATAAGAATATGAAACAATATATAGGTAAAATACACAAAAATAATGGCTGATTGCCAGAACATATAGTAAATAAAACCAAGCAAAAAGCCATACCAAAAATTATGTGTAACAAAAAACATTGAATAGTTGAGGTCTGAGCAATGTAGTTTGTAGCAAGAAGGCGACATGTTATGCTGGGAACATTGAACTAATAGTCACCAACACTTAATGCCTACTAGGTATAGCATGAAGAATTGAGGACTTGTCAAACGTTAGTGTCAAAATAGAGTAAGATAAGTTCTTAAAATTATAAGAAAAATATATTCGAAATCCTCACAATACGGCCTTTCATTTAATACGAGTAGGTATGTCAGCAGGGTACAATTAGTAGAACTTTTTTCAAATTTTCTAATTTGCCCTCCAGCAAGGGACCCCATTTTCAAAATGTGTTTATTTTCGTAACACGATCGTGTTTGGGTTACAGAAGATTAGCATCACCTTTGTACCTATTTTTCTGTTTCCTTTTTTATATATATATTTGTTTAATGTGTGTACATAAACTGTCAAATTACATTAAATTAAGATTATTTAACTGAATCGGTCCAGTAGATTTGGAGAAAATCGGCTGTGACAGACAGACAGACAACCGAGTGTTCCTATGAGGTTTCCGTTTTTCCACATAGAGGTTCGGAACCCTAAAACAACAGACATCAATTCCTTGCAGAGGTGGAAAAATGTGTTAGACTGTTATTAAGACCCCCATGACAAATCCGGCAATAGAATAGCCAGTTCTGCAATTAAATTAAACTTATTGCTATTTCATACTAGTAGGTATTATAAATTAAATGAAAGTTTATCAGCGGCAGTTGTTGGTAATAATAGTTTATGGTCCCCTAAAGGTTGTTTTAGTACTTCGATTAAATAGGTTTACTACACTGTACGCATGCGCAAAAAGCTTTCAAGATTTGTCCTCTATCTTTGGATTCAATATACGCAAATATGTGTACTACTTTACTTTTACTAGAGAAAGAACAAAAAAGAATGAATGGATTGTGCGAGGAATGAAGTGAACGAAATGGGAGTGAATGATAATGTGACAGGTGACTTGGGGGTTTGGAGGAGGAAAACATTTAATAAAAAAAAAAAAAAATTTGGGACAAGAACAAGCAGAAGAAGACACACACCTATGTGCACTTCTGCATATTTGATTTTAACGACAGATTGTGTAATGATTATTCAAAATATCTTACTGCTTCGGGCACGTCTTCCTGGTCATCTGGTTTGATGAGCGTTCGCGGTTTGAGCCAGTCCAGGGCCTCGTCATCAGCAACCTTGACGCGCGACGTTGCCCCAATATCTTTCTGCTAAATAACACCAACGTGCATTAGTAAAACTCACATACAATATGTATCACCTCAGCTTAGCATGATGCGGTAACGTACATCCAAGCACTGCAATGTTTTATTTATAAGCACTTTTTCCTCGGTGATGTTAAGAGCGCGTTTTATCATAGCCTTCAGCATTTTGCTTAATTTTTTTATTTACTTCACAAACAAAGAAATACGCAAGCACGCAAGCGATGTCTGACAGCAAATGAAACACTGCTTAGTTTTCTAAACGTTTGAGAACTCCGAGCGGATTTACGAGTAAATATTCTAGAGACATTTGCATATTGTTTGATAGGTCTTTATTGGGGACGATCATGTAATTCGACTATAAATAATTCGAGGCACTTTTAGTTAAGCGAAGCAAGCGTAAACAAACGATTAAATCGTTGCGTGCCGAGGAATGCTGGATAGTATCTTTATTCACAACAATAATTTGTGTTTAAGTCCCAAGTTTATGGTCCACACAAAAGTTCATAGCTGATTGTACTTACGTCAACATCATCAACCGATTTGGAAGACACATGTGATAGAACTGAGTCAGTAGATTTAGGTCCTAAATCTGATTCACAAGACATAGACAATTTTACCAAAATCCGCGGTTTAAAGATTGCCTTAAGCATTGAAAGTGCTAATCAGTACTGCAGTGTCTTATTGCCTGTAGTTCTCACCCAGATCTAAATGAACTTTGACCGAAGAATGAACTAAACTGCATTAGTATTCACAGTCGCTAATGTGCCTAGTACCAGCTAACTATCAATGCCGAGTAAAATGTGGATTATTTTATTTGCAGCAAGCGAAAACTGCAAGTTAGTTTGTAATAATGTAGTTATTTTTATTGATATTGTCTTGTATTCGGTATTGAATTACAACTTTATTGGAATACAAATCGAAACAAAGAAATTCAGAAAACTGAACGGCTGTCCAATAGTCGGTTACCTATCTGCGATACTTGAAACGGTATTCAAGATTCTAAAGATGGAAAACATTGTAAAGCCAGTAATTTTCGGATATACAGATTATTTACGACTAGCTCTTCCAAGGAATTTCCTATTTCTCAGCGATGTATGTTTGATATATTTTCAAATCATATTAATTTGGCGTTTCCTATAGTGTCTTGTTTCTCGATTCCCGATAGACGTTTTTTTATACTTCTTCGAATTATTGTACATCAACTCTCCCAAGTTGATGTGTAGAAGTCGAACAAATAAAATCATCACTTCCTTGATTTTTAACATATTTTATATCTTGCGTCATCTCTTTAAGAAAAAGCATGCCTCATATTTTAAACAATATATTTCCTAGATTTTCTTTTTGTGCAAGCAGTACAAAGTTTGCAAATGACTTCCCTAGCAGGGCGTGTCACCAAATTCTAATTATTCTCCGTGTCTGGCATTAGCTAGTACTGGGGGTGATCACGATATCGTGACAATGGTGAGGGTGGATTAACATTCAGTTCTCTTTGCACGGTCCTACCAGGTCCTAGGTGAACTTTTTGAACTAGGCTCATTGATTTGACGGGAGCTGAACCATAATGCTGTTAGAATTAGGAAGCTACGGTAAGTTTTTGATAATAATCACTTTCATAAACGAGGTTTTTTAACAAGGTTCTCAATTCGGATGTATTTTTTTAAAATGTTTTTTACCTCATAACTCCGTCATTTATGAACCGATTTAAAAAATTCTATGCTTGTCGATTGGTCCCATTGAAATTTTATCAAAATCGGTTAGGATTAGGAAGTTAAGATTTGAAATCGAAATAGCTGGAATTTGTTTACTTAGACGATGTGGTGTTGTTGTGGAGCACCACTAAAAGGTGAAAGTTATTTTTTACTTTGTAGTGTTTTTTTTTTATTTGGAAGTCGGTTGTATTTTAACAGTCTCCAGTTTCAAGGCTCAGAAAAAAATTGCCTGAGGAATAAAAATGCGGTTTCACACTTTTTGTATTTTTGTATACTTAAAAATAATGTCAAACAGCCATATTGATTAGTTAAGCTATCTGACTATAAAAAAATCAGCCCTAAATGGAATTTTCGCGCTTGTTAAAATTTAAACTAAGTATCAAATTATTTATCGTTATCTTATTTTGCCTCACAGTTGTAAATCCACTGTTCTGCTATCAGTTATGTAACCAACTGAATTTTCCTCAAATAAGTTCCTCAATTGACATGTTTTAGTTTGATTATGAGTTTTTACGCTAGTTAATTCTTCGACAGCGATCTATTTATTCGTTCTAACAGATTCGTTATACCTTATTGTTTTTAAGAGGATGGGAAATCACCAAATGACTCTACCCGCTCTTGGCAGAGCTTCTGGGAGTGAAAGTCTCTTACTGACTAAAACCCAGGGCCGCGACTCGTGACTCTTTCGAACAAATTCCGCAACAGAATTCGTTATACCAACCTACATATAAATTATTCGATGTATTTACGGTAGAGCTTTATTATTTTGTGTACAATACCATGGTTAGGTTTTATGGTCTACCTTAGTACACAGATTTAGTACTCTGATAGCAAGTTCATAAACATTTGACGTCATAGGCATGACTCGTCTATCATGTGGGATTCTAGGTATTTTATAAAAACGTGTCATTTTTACATACCTGTCAACGCCATAAATATTAGTTATAGTCCTAAATCGGCCTAAATTCTATTATATATGTGACTTAGATAGTCCTAGTTGTATGGTTTGTGTCCAACACTAAGTTATAACGTTCTAGAATTTTTTCACAGTTCCTAACGTACTTATACAAACTAAAAACCGGCCCAGTGCGTATCGGGCCACGCGCAGTGTAGAGTTGCGTAGTTGCACGTCACAATATCACACAACAAATAATTCGTTGCCTAAATATGTTGCTTTTTTTTTTTTTTTTTTTTTTTTAGGGATGGGAAATCATCCAATGACTCCTCCCGCTCTGGGTGTAGCGGGAGGGAGTGTCAGACTTCTACTGACTAAAACCCATCCATGTTCCTTCATTGCCCTTTGTGTTCCGGAGCCACGGTGTCTCTTGCGAATAATCCCGCGACTCCGGCAGGCGTCGGCCCTTTCGGGCCCCTCTGTGTGCTGACTCTCTTTGAGGCGCGCGTGGAACACTAACGCGCCATCGACACGGCCTGTCGTCACTAGACGGACGGACGGCGAGCCACCCATAGCTCGCCGTCCACAGGCCCGCGCCTACGGTGGCCGGAGGTCACCAGGTGGTGTCCCCCGACGCCCGCGGCGTCTACCACGGCGGCCGGGACGAGAGGGTCTCCTCTCCCGCTCCGCCACCTCCTTCGCTAGCATGACTGCTTCGCAGAAGGAGGCAACGGCGTCCCATTCCGTCTCGCTCCGGACCATGGCTTGGACCAGGGCCGGACGCGAGAGGTTGCCGCCGATCGCCGTTTCGAGGACACGGCGGTGCGCCGCCCAAGCGGGGCACACCTGCACAGTGTGCTCCACCGTGTCCTCCGGTCGATCCTCGCAGTGGTGACACCCGGGCGTTTCCTCCCGCCCGATTCGGTGCAGGAACCTCCCGAAACATCCATGTCCGGTGAGGACCTGCGTCAGGCGGAAGGTGAGGACGCCGTGGCGCCTCTCTAGCCACTCCTCAAAGAGGGGACTTATCGCCACTATCGTGGCGTGCCCTGCACTGGGTTGCGACAGTCGTCGTCTCCATGACGCCATGAGATCGCGCCGGAGGTCATTCCGCTGCGCGACAATTTGCCGCGTCAGCGGAGTTTCCCCCCGGCGTAGTACCTCCTAAATATGTTGCTGCCATGAATATTTTCACGTCTCCAAAAACGTGTCATTTTTACATACCTGTCAACGCCATAAATATTAGTTATAGTCCTAAATCGGCCTAAATTCTATTATATGTGACTTAGATAGTCCTAGTTGTATGGTTTGTGTCCAACACTAAGTTATAACGTTCTAGAATTTTTTCACAGTTCCTAACGTACTTATATAAACTAAAAACCGGCCCAGTGCGTATCGGGCCACGCGCAGTGTAGAGTTGCGTAGTTGCACGTCACAATATCACACAGCAAATAATTCGTTGCCTAAATATTATGTTGCTGCCATGAATATTTTCACGTCTCCAAAAACGCCGTTTAGCTGACAGAGAGGGGAACACTTGACTCTTACAAAAATGGGAATTGCAAACAGATACTTGGATAGAAAAATGGTTTCGGCACAGTCACAATATTTTTAAACGATCTATCAAAAGACACCACACACCATGGGATAAACGATAACAAAATCTTCGCACTTTACGAGTAGGGTTCTTCAAAATATTTTTCTAAATTTTATTTTACCACTTTGTCATCGTGATTAATATGTATCTAGTAAAACTGAAGACGTGGGATTGGAGACGCCGATGCAGTCCACCAGCTTCTACAACAAATCTTTTACGGTTCAGGCGGTGCGGCTATGGAATGTATTGTCCGTGTCAGTAAGACGTGTTCAATCTTTGTCCATTTTTAAATCAATGGTCAAACATCACTATTTTCGCTTTGATCGTTTTTACTTGGGTTCTATGCTTTTTGTTTCATTATTATAATTGTATTTATTTATTTATCATGTATTTTTTCATATAAATCGTACACCTAAGACTGCGTAGGTACAGTACTGTATTTCCTTTCTCTTTAAATTCCATCCAAAGGTTGTCCTGAAAAGATCGCTCTTAGCGATAAGGCCGCCTTTTGTATCACCCTATGTCATGTTTTCTTCATCTATTTTTTCTGTAGCCTTATATGGTGTACATAATAAAATATATTCTATTCTATGCACCAAAAATGACGAAATTCCAACTAAACCGCTGACAGATAGACAGACAGTTGACTACGGAACCCTAAAAGTTTTATGTTTTGACGTTCCGTGATCGCTTTTATTGGATTTCAACGTGGATGACCGGACCGCTTGGTATGTTCAACTAATCAATAAACAAAACATTATATCTCATGTTAACAGTACCATTGCTTGCTCAGAATCTCAACAATACCTTTTCACAGATAACAAAATTACCAATATCCAATCTTACCAACTATTTTATTAGTTTCAAAGCAACATGGAACCTACCCCAAATCTATTCTTGTGCACATAACATTTTATGTCCGAGTCAGGGGTGGTACACCTCTGTACAGGGCCAATTCTATTATTGTAAATCAACATCATACGTCAAAAAGCAGGGATTGAAAACCCTTGGCACGCGTGCCATAAGTGTCACGCAACAGGATACCATATACGACACGCAAATCATTCAGGTTCTAAATAATAAGGTCAAAATGAATGCAAATGGTTGTGTTTTTTTGCTGGCAGAACGTTTCAGGACTCTTATTTTGGTCCCGATGACGAAAAACAAGAAACTCGGTCATGTTATCATATAAATGTGCTTTGTCAATATGTTGATGCTAGAAATAGTCTACGTATGTTTTTCATAGGCTAGTTTTGACTCATATTAACTCAACATTTCCTTGCAAGCAGACGTATTTCCACCAGGATCCCTCTTCTTTTCTCGATTCACCCCTAAACCAGAGCTTTCAAAATGCAAATTACATTCAATTTCGGTCATTATAAATTTATAAACAGTCATAAAAATTTTACGACAATCATTTCCGCTATGCATCGGGATAGCGTGATGGAAACGAAATGATGATGTTCGATCGGTGGGTCGTAGGACAGAGGTATCTCTCTGATAGCGGTTATCGTGATAACCAACAGTTCTGAGTGATCGCCGTGTTGTTAATTCTTATTAGTTTGAGGGGAGCCGCAGTGATGAGTTAGTTCTCGGTTCGAACTGTCGATGTCGCTCGGTGAAATATAATTTGAATTGTTTGGAGTTCTTTTTTAAAAGCAGAGTTCATGGCGATGTTTTTTGGGTAAGATTTTAGTTATTGTCTTCATTTAATTTATAAAAATAGTTTGATTTTAGCTTTTAGAGCTTTTGTTTTACACTAATTTCTCAGTATTTTTTATGTAAATATATTGAAAGACACGGCAAGTCTACGATTTTATTTTATTGATGGATTACTTGTCGATTTTATTTCATGAGCTTCGCTTTTGACGATCGACTCATTTCTTTCTATTAAATTCCTGTTTTATCGCACAATGAAAATAGTGATACAAAGCCTAGATTAAAAAAACTTTCACATTTTCCGATGGTTGATGGACTTTGCATGAATGATACTGTCGCTCACAGTGCCAGATGTTTGATCACCAACATCCAATTCATGACAGACAAAACGCACTTCAAAAATTAATGTGTTACAACTAAACTACAGTTGTTGAAGCATTGCTTTTAGCGTTTAAAGCAAAATTGCAACTCCACTATAATACCTCACGAAATATAGCGAAGCATGGGATTCTGACTGAGACAGGGTCACAAGGCGTGCAAGAGACGTACACATTATGAGTATTGTTACACAAACAAATTATCTATTCGAAGATAATGCAGTGATTTACCCAGTGAGGTGACTTAACACACAGTATGTACACATAAGGACGGCTTTTTGGCCTCAGCATATCGTCAAATATTGGTAGTAGGTACTTGCCCCAACACTTCGATATGCTAACACCAATAAAGTAGGCAAAGACGGTCACAAACGGCAGCCAATATTGGCCAAGACAGACACAAACACAGGTACAAGGTCGTATTTACAATGGAGTGACACACGCATGCTGATCCTAGGGACCGTTACTCACTCTCAGCCGCTTGAGTAGTGCCAATCCTATGGATTTCTCCTTGGACTTACTGCGCCAGAGTTCTGGCAATTTCTTTTTCAACCCTTTCGGGCTAGGGATCTAAATCAGGCAGCAAAGGATTATTAGAAATTTTCACTGTAAATGTGAATGTATGTTTGTGTTTCGTATAGAATGCCTGTACCTGTAGTTTGTGATGTTGGTCTTCGTCAGGTAAACCTTTATTGATGTCGTGTTCTAAATTGGTTTGATACTTACATTATAATTATTCCCTTAATCTTATAAAATACAGTTACAACGTTGAGCAAAATTTTATGTGCAGCTGTTTAGTAGGTTATGTAAATATTAATATTCTGATGCAGTTCAAGGAGAGTTTTTGTGAAAAGCTTAGCACTGTAATATCATCTTTTGGAATCTAGAACAGTTTCTATTAAACGGCTGTTTTACTAGTCCAAATATTCCTTTGGCATTGAACTGACAACTTGTATAATAAGTGCTTGAGATCGCTCTAGTATAAGATTAGTTTCTGTAGTTCTGTATCTATTATTTGACATGTAAATCATTCTGAACTCGACATATGTTAATGTTATTCGAAACAAAATGTAAACAGTAGGAACAGTTTGCGAAGAGCAAATATCTGTTGATGGGTTGTTACGGCTGTGTTTGATCAATGTTGCTACTACTTACATAATATACAAAACTTTATTAGCAGAATACACTTATCAATCAATCAATCATTATGATGATGAGTTCGGAACATTGTTATTTGAACACAAATTCGATTATGCTTACTGTATAAAATATATTGAACATAAATTATTTTGAACTTTTACAACTTTCATGTCATCATCTGTGTGTTCATGTTTGGAAAACTTATTTAAATGTTTGAGTAACGATACAAAGAATCGCTTACCTTCTTCGGAGCCATGCTAAGACGCTCGCATAAATAGAACTTAACAAATTATAAGACAATACGATAGCTATATTTTGTAAATCTGGTCGAGGAGAAAAAGTTTGAGAAAACGTAAATAAATTTGACAGTGAGTAGTGTGGGTTATTTAGCTGCGCGCGCAGTCCTTCGTTGTCATGGCAACGGGGTGGAGCGCCCCTCGGCCGTAGTCGGGCTGCAGTACCGTGTAGTTTTGACGTGTTTTGCCTTCTACCGGTATCACCTGGTGCTCTACTCAAACACAAGGTACCTACATCCTTCCCTATATAATACAGTAGTATTATCCTTGTAGATACCGGACTAGTGTGACTTGTCGTCAAGGCGTCAGTTATATATAAACTGTGGTCGCAATATGTTTGATAGCGTGGTAATAGCTGATCGTTATGTCCTTTACGGGCGGCGTAGGTGTCCAATTAGTTGAATTGTGTGTAGTAATAGAACCACAGGGGTCGGATTAACAACGTGAAGAATAATTCATAGATTAACAAAATAAGTGAAGATTAATTCATAGTGCACGACATATTGTAAAAATTCATTGAGGTATTCATCGGGAACAATGGTGTTAGCAAAACAATGGACGGATAAGAGCTGGTAGAAATTACTGTTAATTTTCTATGAATGACCTTAGGGACATATTTCCCGGACTATTGAAAACATTCATGCATGGTTGCAGTGTTTATAATCGAATAGTTTGTAATTGTGTCTGAATTAGTAGAATACTTATTATTGCGTTAGTGTTACCCAGCATGAGACTAACCAAATTGCTTAAATTTATTCGTTTATTTTCATTTTATCTCCAATCTATTAACAGATAGCGTATTTATTTTTACGCATAGAACGTTATTATCCTAATTGCTATACGTTTTCAAGTTATTTTCATCTCGGCTGAGTGCCTGACCTTTGTAAATCCATTTATAGTTGGCGCATTCCGTTCCGAGCCATTTTCAACGTTCACTAAATCTGATTTATGTATTTTTAGACTGCTGCATTTTGCAGCTCCCATTTAATCTGATGGGTTGGATCTATTCGTGTTTCCACTCTAATTCTTGTTATTGTGTATCTCGTTTTATAGAGTTGTTTACAGCTGTTCAGAGTGACTGGGAGTTAAAGTCGTGGCTTGGCAAATTTCCGAGGAAATCAAGGTCAATAATACAATACAAGCATGGAATTGAAACATTAGGCCCATGTGGTCCTAGTGCGCATGAGTCTTTCGGGACTTCAGAAAACATTACTTGTCGCCTGTTCACATAACCAGAGGGCTGGGCTTTTCTTCGGCCAAAGAATTAGCATTGCCATTCACCACGGCAATGCTGCCAGTGTTCTGGGCACTTTTGCGATTGACAGCGATGTAGATGATTTTTATGTCTAATGATTTATTTTGTTTTTACCTATCTATACGCGTTTGTACATAATTTCGTGATAAGTCAAGCATATAATTGTAGTTATTAATAGTACCTAGAGCATGAATTGCTTAAGCCCTCCAAACGCGGTGGGGGTCACAGTCTAGAGTAGACAATGATTATCAATTTGGCTAATGCTAAGCCACGTCTATTGTTTTGCTTTTATTCTTTCCAATAATCATACCTCAGTGAAATTTATTTGCTTTAGGACAGTTTATGACTTGGCGAATGAGCATGCCACTGTCCAAGACCTTTGGCAACAGGTTAAAATAACTGGGTAACTGTAGCACTGTTGCTGTGACTTATGAGATAAGAGTTATCAAACAAACTAGTAATAATTATGAGGGTTGGACTCAAGATTTCATTTCGACGATTAATACATAAGATTAAACGCTTTTCTTCAACGTTTTTTAACTCAACGGTACGTATTGAAAACCAAATAAAATAAATTACGACTCAAAAATAAAAATTTATGGCATGGCCGTAAATAAAAGAAGAAAACAAAAGAAGACGGAAGGAAAAAAGAGAAAGATAGAAGGAAAGGAAGAATAAAAAAAAGAAGATTATTTTAGGTACAAAGGTTAGGGCACACAATTTAAAAACTAATATAATTTTCATCTCAATTCTAGGAGAGTTCAACCGAGTTACCAGTGAAACCAGTGAAGTTAGCTTGGGAAAGCTGGCGGCTGAAGGAGACCGAGGTGGCGGGTTGCTGATCCCTGCCCGAGAACCAGATGACAGCGGCATTGACAGCGACGACGCCGTGCGGAGGCTGATCCTGGCTCATCAGAGGCTGCCGGTAATCACACATTTTTTGACAATTACATCTATTAAGGGTATTTGAGGCGTTGGAAATCTTTCAAGGGATGAATGTACTCATTAGTGTAAACAACTACTACTTTATTGAGATTAACTCTGAAGCATGGAAAAAACAGCTTTTCAGTACCTTTTTACGGAGTGAAACCTGACAAAGGCGACTGGAGTTTTGTGGAAAATACCTGGGACGGATTTCACTTCAATAACCATTTCATTTCATTTATTCATCAAACAATTTACATTGTGTTCGAATTTTACAATAATTACATTTTAAATCATAATAGCTAAGCAATAATCAAACATAATATAGCAAACAAAAATAAAAACAGTAGGTACCATGTCATCAATCAAAAACCTTTACCTAATGTTAAACCTTACAAGCACAAAAACCACCTTAATTATTCAATTTTAATTAAATCAACTGAGCATTAAATGTTATTAAAATTACTGTTTGTATGTCCAATCATAAAAGGCTCAATCACAACCATGTCTAACCATTAAATGGCAAATAGATGTAAATTAAATGTCAATTAAATTACCATTTACATGATTATCCAACCACATAAGCTCAAACACAGCCATGTCTATTACATATCGCGTTATTTAAAAAAGAATTAAAATGTAAATTAAATGTCAGTCAAAATTAAATAAATGTTAATTAAAGGGAGACCAAATGTCAATTAAATGAAAATAAAGGGTCCATCAAATTAAATGTCAAGTAAATCATTTGTCAATCAAAATAAATGCCATGATATGTCAAATAAATTAAATGTCAATACCATATAAAATAATTTATACACATATTATCCAGAATCATTCAACATCAAATCGGATACAGAATATAAACATTTTTCTAATAGGAAGGCTTTCAGCTTTGCCTTGAATAAGTTGGTGTTATAGACCAAAGTTTTTAAATCAGTAGGTAACTTGTTATATAATACGCTTGGTAACGTGAACAATGCTTTGCTATGGTAAATTTAGGCACCATTATATTTTTAATAACTTTCCTTCGTGTGCTCTCTCTCAGCTCTCTTTCTTTTCGTGATTCATATAGATGTATATAGTTTGCGAACTTGCTTAACAGAACTAGTATATACAAACTTGGAACTGTAAGAATGCCTAATTTCTTAAAATATTCTTTGCATGAATCACGCTGTGAAATTCTGATAATGGCACGCTTCTGAAGGATGAATGCTCTTTGGCAGTTGTAGTTATAGCTATTTCCCCAAAACATGATGCTGTACCTCAACCTAGATTCAACCAAAGCATAATAGCATGCTTTAAGTTGCTTCAAATCTATTTCATCCCTGAGACTCCTAAGCCAACCATCCAGCCTAACCATCTCGGTGATCACTATCAGAACCCCTTCTGTGGCCCGCTGTTTTTTTTAATTTGAGATATCATCAAATTACTCCTTCCACTTTGAAGAGTGTCAGACTCTTACTGACTAAAACCCATCCGTGATCCTCTAAATGTCTTTAGCGTTCCATGACCGCGGTGACTCTTTCGGACTAGTTCCGCAACCCTGGCAGGCACGGGTCTTAACGGGCCTCATTAATGCTGACGGGACTTCAAGGCGCGCGTGGAATACAACATCGGCCGTCGGCCCGAGCCTGAACCTTATCGGACGGCAAGCCATCCATCGGCTCGCTGTCTGCAGACCCGCGCCTACGGTGACTGGGAATCACCCTGCGATTCCTGACGCCCGGGGTACCTTATTCTGTTGTTTGCCTCTCCTGTGCTGTATGAGCTTCCCATGCCCCCTCGTTTCGGACCATGGATTGAACCAAGGCGGGACGCGAGAGGTCGCAGTCACCAATAGCCTCTACGAGGACATGGCGGTGCTCAACCCAAGCAGGGCAGACCTCCATTGTATGCTCCACCGTGAAAGTTACAAGTTTATAAAAAATTCTCATGCAATATGACTCAAGGGCATTGGGAAGGTGCTTTCATGGGTAGCACATTTGTAACGGAGTCTCCTGGTTAAATAGGGCGCTTATCCTATCCGACCCAGCTAAAACACTGGGTAGTGAAACGTCGTAAATATTATGTTCAAAAGGCTCTCGGGCTAATTTGAACAAATTACTTTTTAACATCGTCATTCTAATGGAAGAGTTTTGGCAAAACAGTGTAGCTAGTGCACTATTACGTGCTACAATAGGTTTCACTTAATTATAGAATTGATAGTAGTTTTTGAGGCTGCACAAACAAAGCTGAACTAGAAGAATCACAATATACTTTTCGAATTCCAGTTCAGTGATGAGAGCAGCAGTGATGATGAGTTGCAAATCCCGTCGCCGACCACAAACAGACATAGAAACGAGCGACGGGTTAGCTTGGTAAATATGCTAGTTTTAATCCATGTACCAAAGTTTAAGCAGCGTAAATCATCATCATCCAGAGATAGATATGAAATATACCTCATCTAAATTGTACACCATACATATTAGACTAAATTTTATAATAATTTAAGGCAGATTTTTATTACAACTGGTAGCTTAGTAAGTGAATTAAAGAAAGAAACAATATTTATTTATTAAAATAGCAGACACGCATAGGTATAAACGGTAAACTTATTCGCTATATAATATAGTTGTAAAGTCTGGCTCTCCATCATCATGAGCCAAGCCAAGCCTTTTCCCAACTACATTGGGGTCGGCTTCCAGTCAAACCGAATTCAGCTAAATACTAGTATTTTACGTGGAGCGGCTGCCTACCAGACCTCCACAACCCACTAACTGGGTAACACGGTATTTATTGGCAAGACTGGAGTCAAATTTACTGGCTTCTGACAATCCGTAACGACTGCCAAAGATCTACAACATAAAGAGAGACACATAATAAAGAGTATTCTATTCTATTCTATTCTATTCTACAAATGACAGCCGGGACCAACGCTTTAACGTGCTTTTCGAGGCACGGAGGAAACTCAATATGTTAAGATGGTCACCCATCCATAGACCAAACTCGGCAAGCGTTGCTTAACCTTGATCGATCGAGACGTGCGGCTGTTATTATTTAGCCACGAGCTCCTCATGTAAAGTCTGGCGCTATCGTAGCTATATCTGCATGCCCAGCCCGACTACAAAGGTGCCCTTTTGAGCCTGTGTAGCAGAATAGTTGGGTCAAAAACCACAAATCCATGCTAAAATTTAGACCAAAAAACATACTCATTGCTTATCTAAAACCAACTGTATTACAATTATAGAAAAACGTCGACGAAGACCACGATCTAGTCATCATGCAGTGGCCTCAGGACCAGTACACGAAAGACCAGAACGCGACCCGGGAATCTAGCCCTGACCGGTCGTCACCACCTCTCTACGAGGTGGAACTGACGGCTTCGGACGAAGACGACGATGCTTCGGTGCTAGAGCTGGTCATCCCGATGCACTCGTCGAGGTACCAGAGAGTACCAACTTCGTCTCCGAAGAAAGCCAAGCCAAAGGTAGTGAAAAGATATTTCTGCAGCATGATCTGCTGTGGGCGGAAGTAGATTATAAGTTTTATAATCTTGATGTTATCACTTTTAGTGTACGATGGAAGATAGTGATTGTACAATGTGGGGACAGCAATACGACAGCAATTTTAAAATTTAAAAATATTTACATAGGTATCTTGGACAGAGAACAAACAATAAAAAAAAACAAGCAAATTAAATAATCGTTTATGACGGTCAAAGACTATGGGAGGGTTTTTGAATTGAGTATTCAGAGTTCAAGGTCAGGATTTCAGGCTAAGGTAGGTAGTGTTTGAGAGAATTACCTACTCAACTTCAAGAACTTTTTAGAAATAAGGGATTTGATTTGGAATTTGATTAGGTATTATTTAGTTATTGGATATGTTTGATTTAATTTTAATATGCAGTCTATGAACTTCATTTGATATAAAAAGTTTGAATTATTGTCGTATCGTCGTTCTCACCTTGTACACTTGATAATTAATAAGTTGATTTAATGATGTTGTTACTGTATGTATATTATGTAAAATCAATGAGGAGTATGTGAGTCAGGACTTGATGAAAGTCGACTGTCGATTGTTAGGAACAATAGGATCCGTGTTCACATCGCCATGTCATCATCATCATATCAGCCAATTGCCGTCCACTGCTGAACGTAACCCTCCCTCAAAGAGCGCCAACTATCCCGGTCGCGTATTGCCATTGTGTATCATTGTGTATCAGTACAGACACCCATAGTCTGTGCTCGATCAATTTGTGCTCTTAAAAATAACAAATACTCGAAAGCAAACTACGTATGACTATAGACCAGTCTGTATAAGTATACAGTTTGCTTGCATATTTTTAAAGCAAACTACGTATGACTACAGACCAGTCTGTATAAGTATACGGTTTATTCGCATATGTTATAACCTCATCTAACCCAAATTATTCACCAACAATAGAAGGGATCTGGGGCTCGGCGGCCGCTACCGCGGGACGCTAATGGTCATGGTTCTAACCTAACCTAAACCACATAATTAACCAACCATAGAGGGGATCTGAACCTGACGATCATTAAATGCCAAAAACAAAAACTCAAATAGCAACTCGTACGTATTTTGCTCTAGTATTTTAAAGCAAAATGTATATTGATTCAGACACTCTCTGAATAGGTATACAGTTTGCTCTTCAACTACAAACGCAAACTGCGATCGAACTCAGAGCAACCCCGGTCTGGGTCAGTATACAGTTTGGCAATATGCATCCCGGTCTTGAGCAGGCCGCATCCATCCGCTGCCAGCCACCTTCTTTAAATCATCGGTCCATCGTGCCGCCATATAAGGATTTGAAAGAGCTCCGAAATGCCCAGAATGTGGCTCCGTGATAAAAGGATACTACTAAATAACATTTATTTCTGGGTTTCTCAAAAAAACTCTATGACACCAAGGGAATCGAACCCAGGACTTCATGTTCGGCAGTTGCGCTTGTGGCCAATACACCAATGCAATGTGATTCTGTAAACATGTCGAAGTGAAAACTTAGGCGAAGTAAACGACAAGGGAGCTGTTAAAATCTATAAAAACAAGATGGAATAAGAGTCCACTTGATCACTCCACCTAAGTTTACACAGTGAGATGTTGACAGAACATATCGGCTGTCTATATTATTTGCGCTTATATTAAGTCAGTTTATAGAACCGCCTCTCGACTTAGGCGCCACCGCAACGGATAAAATCCTTGATTAATAGTGTCAATAAATAAGAAGCTATAATATATAAATTTGGTGATTCAAAATGGACTCCGGACATGATTTGGAACATGATAACTCCTCATTGATTAAATAGTGATAATTCAAATAATAATAATATTTTTTGTTTATTTATAAATATGAATATTTCAATGCCTAAATTATTTTAAGTGTAGTCTCGACTGGAATAAGAGGAGTATCTGAAAAATAAATGTCGTATATTCTGTCACATTGTATACGTACAATGATCAAGTCATATAAGAGTTTGGTTTAAGAGGTTTACAAATCAAAAATGACAATTTTTCATTTTATAATACCACAATTCAATTAAATGGGGATGTATTGGTCAATTAAATAGTGTGGTAAAAATATTATGTTCATCCAAAGCATAATTTTGTTTAAGTTCCTTTTGTATTAAGTATATTATATTTATAACTACATATCTGTCTAACTCTTTAACAAATCAGGAAAATAATATTAATGAATTAAATGAGGAGGGTGTCTCCTGTCCGACTACTCTGAAAAAAAAACACAGAAATAATATTAGGGGTCACAGTCCAGACACTTTTATGGATCGAGTACATAATATAAGGAAAATACAGATGTTCTTCTCAGAAAAAAAATACAGATATTGGGTGGACCCGTCCACTCAGTGACGCGTGAAGGTCGCATAGTCTAACTTAGAACATAAGGAGCTCCAATTATTTTTCCGTTTCCATCTGAACTTTTGTAAAATAAGGAGTTTTTATGTTGGTATTATATTTTTAATGGTATATTTCTTGATCAGGCTTTTAGGAACTGGGTGCCATTGCTATAATTTACTTGCGAGGAAGCCCCGTATAATGAAGACTGATGATAACAATGCGTTGCCAATTTGCTAAAATATAAGCCAAACCTCGAAGATTTAATTATTTTTTATTTTAATTATTACAGATACATTGTGTAGCTTTAATTTTTATTTAATGTGTATTCAATAGTTTTGTGAAATTGTATTTTTGTAAGTTATATTTAGGTAGATACTAATATTTTATAAATATTTCTTCATTCATTATCTATTAGTGTAAAATATGATTACTAAGATTCGTATTTATTCAATTTTTTTTTGTAAAAATATTTTATTGACGAATTTTCTAAATTCTAAGCAACTTAAAACTAACTTCACTTTGTGTGGCCTGCTAATAAAATAAGAAAGCAATTTATAGAGAGTTAACTTACATAAAATGTCCAAGTGAGAATGTTTATTTGTTTACAAAGTAGAAAAACATAACGGTCTAAACATAAACTATAAGTTAACTGCAATAACGGTCTAAGTATTTATGTGGATTGTGATTTGTGGATAGTGCAACTATCCTTACGGTTTATCTCTAATAAATAACGTTCAAATTGCAACTGGTTTTATTTTATAACAGCAATTTTACTCAAATAGTGCAAGTTGTTCATAATGATGAGTGTTTGAGATGCTCGGACTTGAATCTAGTCTAGGTCGGAGGTGACAGAGAAAAAGTCAACAATCGATATCTTTTAACAAACCCCTTTTCTGTTTAAAAAGAGTGCATCCTAACGTGAACAGTTTTCACTTTGTGCATTTAGTTTCTCAGTTTCCTGGGCATTTAGTTTTCCTGTAACCAGGGCATTAAGTTTCTAAGGCCACTCGATGATTCACACATTCCTGACAGCAGTCAGGATGGCAGTTCAAAATTTCTGTTATTCTATTTTAATAATTTTATATAAATTAATGATGGCTTGATGCTGCGTAGCTAACGTGCATGACTCACCACCGTACTATACCGTATCTACTGCTGTGCAGCTGACTGCAGTCCATCGCACACAAGACGTTGTATTCCGATTGGAGGATAAATAAATAAATTAGGCTCTTAGTGTCCTGGGCAGTCAGTTTCTCTATACACTGGGTATTTAGTTTTCAATAATCAATATTCAGGGCATTTAGTTTCCCAATATCCTGTGCTTTTAGTTTCTCAATTTCCTTGGCTTTTAGTTTCTCAATATCCTGAGAATTGGGTAGACGACTAAAAAATATAACTAGTGCGTCAAATGGATTTCCAAAAAAAAACTTTTTACAAAAAAATACAACCGACTTCCAAAAAAAAACACTACAAATTAAAAAATAACTTTAATTTCGGAAATCGGTGTTTTTGTTCGTTTCTTCGTATTTTGACACCGACTTCCGAAATAAAAGTTATTTTTTAATTTGTAGTGTTTTTTTTTGGAAGTCGGTTGTATTTTTTTGTAAAAAGTTTTTTATTTTTCACTTTTTAGTGGTGCCCCACACCTACCACACCACTGCCAAATCGCAGAAAAGCAAAATACGCAATTTCGATTATCAAAGAATCATCTAAATAGTCAAATTCCAGCTATTTCGATTTAAAATCCAAAGTTCGTAACCGATTTCGATATAATTTAAATGGGACCAATCTGCAAGCATATCCTTTCAGATGAAACAAAAATTTTTCAAATCGGTTCATAATTGTCGGAGTTATGAGGTAACAAACATAAAAAAAAAAAAAAAAAAAAAAAAAAAAAACATACAACCGAATTGATAACCTCCTCCTTTTTGGGAAGTCGGTTAAAAAATATTAGACAAGAATTGTTAGTTTTTTCAAATTAATACTAATTGACGAAGACAAAACGCATCAAACATCAGAAGTGGTGGCTTGTTACGTCATACGAGTTTTCAACGCACTGCATCGTCTTAATTTTTTGTTTACTAGAAAAAATATTTGTGTCCTTTATTTTTCAGAAGTCTATCTGAAGGACTTATTAGATTTTTTTAGTCATTCAAATACTTAACCGTTTGAATTACGCATAATTAGTAAGTAGGTCGGTACCTATTAGCTACCTAATATCTGTTAGGTTCGTGCGATATTCCTGTAGACATCGTTAAAATTTTCTTTTTGTGCACCTACTATATTTTCTTCGTGGTGAATACGATGATTAAGGATGATTCGAGTGTGGTCGCTGGAATATTCTCTAGACTACCTTGCCTTGAGTGCAAAATGGTGAAACCTCAATGGGCTGCTTTTTCCAGCTAAACAGAAATTTATATACTATATGGTTTAAAAAGTTTGTAATAAAGGAACTAGGTGGCAGCTTAACTATATCACTCGACTTTTCTGAAAGTAGGTTAACCAAAGTTTTAGAACCGCTACTCGATAACAGATGGCGCTGATCACAACTTTTATTCCACGTGTAGAAAAATACAGCCCTAGACATAATATCGGGAAAGAAAGCACTCGAGGCACGTTTCTATGATTAAGTTCGTCGTAGCGAAAACAAAGGAGAAGTAAATCGGGGCAATTGTGTCTGTTCTCAGTTTGAGACGCGTGGGCTTGACACCGCGGCCCCAAGTCGAGGCACATTTGCTAACGTAGTTCCTCGGGGTTATGTTTTTAAACAGCAGTTTTTTACCTACGTAAACAAAGGATTTTGGACTTTCAGGGCAATAAAATGTTTAGGTTAGGTTAGTCTTATCAAAAGCTAGCGAAATTATTTGCACGGTAATAGATTTTGCCGGGTTGATGATTTGACGATGTTCGGATTGGCGGATCTAGTGGGGGGGTGGGTCTACGAACGACTACTCAATATCTTTGGTAGTCTACAACCTAACGAAGTCATAATCTAGTAGATGGAACATCGACCTTCACCCACGTGATAAACAGCTAAGCCACATATTTTATTAATTCTTATCAAAAGCTAGCGAAATTATTTGCACGGTAATAGATTTTGCCGGGTTGATGATTTGACGATGTTCGGTAAATGGGACGGATTGGCGGATCTAGTGGAGGGGTGGGTCTACGAACGACTACTCAATATCTTTGGTATTCGACAACCTAACGAAGTCAAAATCTAGTAGATGAAACATCGACCTTCACCCACGCAATAAACAGTTAAGCCACATATTTTTTTAATTTTATTGATTTGTATATACATTTTTATCATAACCTTCAATCTTTTGATAACCGATAACATGGAGATTATGCCTTTGTAGGCTTGTCTACTTATTTCTGTTCATGGCTACCTGGCAAGCAGGGATGAAAACATAAGTCAATGTGGTCTTACTACGTCATCGAAATCGATCAAAATTTGTATCGAAAGGTAAAACATGAATAGCGAGTAAAACGTAATTTAATAACGAAAATAATCGTATAAAAAAACTAATAAATTAAAGAACCATGAACAATTTCGATTAGCAAGCTATCATAGGCGTGTTCATAAAAATCAACAAAATTTGGTAAAAACATGTCGTCGGCTTAGAGTGTAAATCTGCTAAATCCATTTTTTGGCATTTTAACGTTTTTTGTACCATTCGAAAGTTAAAGAAAAAATACAAAACCTAGAATAACAGCTACAGTCAGTTTTCATTTAAAATTGACAAAAACGCGTGATGAGTAAAACTGTCAAATCCATAAATTCAAAAGTTTGCAACTAACTCCGCATGTAATCCGCAACATAATATATACATACGCGTACAAATAATGAATGTTCCAATTCTTTTAGGAATGTTTTTTGTCTCTCCTGAAAATTTACCTGATATGCAGTTAGCAGGTTTACACTCTAAGCCGACGATGTCTCACCTCTCATGGTTATCACGTGGGTGAAGGTCGATGTTCTATCGTCTCCTAGGTTAAGTATTACAGAGGAATTTACGAAGTAGTTGGAGGATGCATCTTATGTAGTCAGCGGAGTCAAGCCACCCCAAACGACATTCCTGGATCCACTCCTGAATGGGACTTTAAAATAACTGGGTGAATGCGGATGTATCTAACAACTCTCTCTTACACGTGCAATGTTATGTTAGGTACGTGTAAGCTGTACGGCGAGCTCCGCGATATATAGAAAACTCGAGTCGCCGCAATCATTACAGTTTGTCCCGGATAGCATGTAGCTTTAACATCATATCTACCTACATATTATATTTACAAGCTTCAACGATCACCTTCGCCCCCGAGGATCATTATCTGCCTAGCCTTTTTCCCAACTTTATTGGGGTCGGCTTCCAGTCAAACCGGATTCAGTTGAATACCAGTGTTTTACGTGGAGTGGCTGCCTACCAGACCTCCACAACCCATTGACTGGGTAACACGGTACTTCATGGAAAGAGTGGAGTCAGATTTACTGGCTTCTGACAATCCGTGACGACTGCCAAAGTTCTACAAATGGTGGCCGGGACCAACGGCTTAACGTGCTTTCCGAGTAAACTCGGTATGTTAAGATGGTCTCCCATCCACAGACCAATCTTGGCAAGCGTTGCTTAACCTTGAAAATCGAAAGCTATCAATAATCCTATATCCTAATCTAGTTCTACCCGTGTGCTTAGTTTAATCTGAAGCCGGTAATAAGTGTAAACGTAACAGACAGACAGGCAGAAAGAGTTAGTCTCACTTAACAGTTATATTACCTCTAGTATACGGCAACTATACAGGCGTACACTTTCTTTCATTGCGGATGGAGCTTTGTAAAATGGACACTTTCAATGATTTTTTTTTTACGTCTGAACTGGCTGTAAATACTAAGACGTAGGTATTGTCAAACATAACCAGAGAGAAAAATTTTACGTTTAGTTACGTTAACGAATTTTGAATGTGAAAAACTAAGACTCTTTATTTTGGTTTAATTTTATGGGACATACAATATAATTTATATCATTTAAAAACTTTTTCCAAAAAAATACAACCGACTGGTGTTTTTGTTAGTTTCTTCATATTTTGACACCGACTTCCGAAATTAAAGTTATTTTTTTAACCGACTTCCCAAAAAGGAGGAGGTTATGAATTCGGTAGTATGTTTTTTTTTATGTTTGTTTCCTCAGAACTCCGACAATTATGAACCGATTTGAAAAATTCTTGTTTTATCTGAAAGGATATACTTGCAGATTGGTCCCATTTAAATCATATCAAAATCGGTTACGAACTTTGGATTTTAAATCGAAATACCTGGAATTTGACTATTTAGATGATTCTTTGATAATCGAAATTGCGTATTTTGCTATTCTGCGATTTTGCAGTGGTGTTGTTAGGTGTGGGGCACCACTAAAAAGTGAAAAATAAAAAACTTTTTACAAAAAAATACAACCGGCAAAAAAGGCCGACCAAAAAGGCAAAATACGGGATTTCGATTACTTGGATGTCATAAAACTATCATCCAAGTAGACGAATTCCAGCTATTTCGATTTAAAATCCAAAGTTCGTAACCGATTTTTTTAAAAGGGACCAATCTGCAAGTAGGTATATTCTTTCAGATAAAATAAGAATTTTTCAAATCGGTTCATAATTTTACTGTCGGAGTTATGAGGTAACAAACATAAAAAAAAAACATACAACCGAATTGATAAGCTCCTCCTTTTTGGGAAGTCGGTTAAAAATATGAATATGATTACATTTATTTTTTGTTTGTGATGGGTTTGCTCTTGACTCTAGTCTTCGTCAGAGATGACAGAGACAAAGTCTACCGTAGAGCCAACTTACCCAGAAGGAGCCTGTTTACTCTAACTTTGAAGAGATTAGGGTTGCAAGCGTTCAGAAACACAGACGCAGGCAGAGAGTTTCACTCCTTTGCTGTGCGCATTATAAAAGACGTTTGGAAACGCTTAGTGTGAATTGGTGGAATAGCAACAAGGTTGGGATGGTAAGTTGCAATGCGTCTGGATGTCCGATGGTAGAAGGGGGCCGGTGGAATGAGGTCGTGGATTTCCTGAGCACCACCGAAGTACAATCTGTAGAAGACCGACAAGCAGGCAACCTTGCGGCGATGAGCCATGCTGTGTAGCTTGACATCTCCAGTTTTTCGTTGCCGATGAGCCACTTAGCTCTGCATGCCACCGAGTTAAGAGCGGCAAGCTGGTACATAGCTGAGCCATCCCAAGGTGGCTGCAATACTCCATGCAGGATCGGACTCGTGTTTAGCATAGGGTTTAAAGCTGTCCAGGCCTGAAAATGGTAGATATGTAATTAAAATAAAATATATTTTCGAAACGAGTATTATAGCTATGGTAAAATTTTACGTAACGTTACTATACGTCAAAATTATTCGTGCTAGGACTTCCGGGCAGTCCATATGCAGCGTCCATTCGTTGAAATTATGTATCTTTCTGATTAATGTCATTGCTGGATTCAAGTATGTTGAATCGTTATTTCGAGACACGTCAGGCTTCACTTACTCGGCGTTTTTCGGGTGGTCGCCGCTGTTGATTCTGGCTCACAGTGATTGCAGGATTTTCTTTTCCTTGTTTTTCTGTGTACTTATGATACAATGGAACCTGTGTAGTTGTTTTTTTATAATTTTAGTTTCGAGGTTTATTTTAGTGGGTACTCTCTGTCTGCGTTTGTTTCCGAATGCTTACAACCCTAATCTTTTCAAAGTAAGAATGAACAGGCAATTTGTAAGTTCGCTCCATCGTAGACTTTGTCTCTGTCATCTTTGACCTGAACTAGAGTCAAGAGCAAACCCATCTCAAATAAATAAAAAAACCCATCTCAAATAAATAAAAAAACCTATTGTACTGAATCAAAAAACAATTATGTTTGAACAGCCACAGCATTTGTATTTATTATTTATTTATCTATTACTAGCTGACCCACGCAACTTCGTCTGCGTCACATTTTCCATTATTGCTCCGCTCCTATTTGGCTTAGCGTGATAATATATAGCCTATAACCTTCCTCGATAAATGGGCTATCTAACACTGAAAGAATTTTTCAAATCGGACCAGTAGTTCCTGAGATTACCCCCTACATATAAACTTACAAACAAATTTTACCTCTTTATAATATTAGTATAGTTATACTTAATTGTACACCAATAATAACATAAAAAGAAAACTACAAACTAAAACACATATATAGGTATGTACAATGGGTGGCCTTATCGCATTCCGCGAACTCTTCCAGGGAACCTAGAATGGACAGTAATTGCCTGGACATTAAATGGGGTTGTCATCGGTGCGACACTACTTTAATACACAGATAAACAACAACAAAAAACAATCATTTGATATAAAAGTCAACAACTCAACTTGTGTGTTAACTCAACTTTGAGTTAAGCTCGCCTTTGTACATGTACTTTATTATGACTGTATCATAAAAGTTGTTTTGGTGTACAATAAAGAATTAAAGAAAGTCAGTTAAGGGGTCAGTCTACCCATCATTATAATCAATTTTTACTTTGAAGACAACCACTAAATCTCGATTCATATAAAACTAGCTTTTGCCCTCGACGTTGTATTTCCCGTTTTTTCCGTTCCTGTAAGAATTTCGAGAAACCCTCTCTTATTGCTCCCCACCACTCCCCAAGGAACCTACATGACAAATTTCCGCTTTCTACGAGCAGTAGTTTCAGGCTGTGCGTTGTCTGTTAGTCACTCAGTCACTCAATCAGTCAGTTACGGAAGATTTTATATACAAAAGCTAGTAGCTACATAAGTAATTTTCAGTCTGGAATCGAACCTGCGATATCAACCTAGAACTATACTTCAGCCCTGCTACTTACTAAGTCACCAAAGGCTACTTAAACTTGGCTAAACTGGTGTTAAACTGAGGTATACAATCCTTGTTATTTCCACACAATTTCATTATAACATGGGTACGATAAGTAATCGCTAGCTCGCTGTGAATGCCGTAATTAGGCAATAGTCCCTAACGAGCGAGCGATGTAGCCGCCTATTAGGACGGACATGGTTCACAGGGACGTTCCCGGCTAACATGTTAAGTAAAACGCATTTTAATTATTTGGCTTTTGACTGTTACTTTTGTATTTGTATATAGTAAGTTTGATCAGTTTAAGTTCTACTAAAGATGGCCCGAAAAGAAGAACTGATTTAGCTTCGATGAATTTTCAAGTGTGTTCACGAACACATTATTTTTGTGTTCCATTGTCTGTTAGGTATATAACTGCTTATTAGGTACCTATTACCCCTAACTCGACTTAGTAGAGTCGCAGAGGTAAATAATACCCTACTTAAAGTGTAGATTACCGAGCTCGAATAAAGCGATACGTTTGCATATTCAGCGGCGATAAAGACAAGTCTAGACTGACTAACAATACCTACCTCTTCAACACCTCTATGTTAATCCAACGATCTAATAAGCCGGTGTACACAGGATGAATAATTGCACTGAATCTGTGCCCATAATCTCTAAATCCAAGTATAGGTGAGGTTTATTAGGCGCGCTTTTAAAGCGTGAGTCGCACGTGAAGGCTGTTTAATCGTGTCTGGGTAGGCGGCGCGGCTCGGAGGCGCGGGGCGGCGCCCGACCCGCCGGCCCGCCAGTCGCGCCACGAGCCCCACAGGGGCTGCACGTGTCCTCGCTCCCGCCACCGACTTATGTAACCATCCGCACGGTGAGTCCGCAGCCTCCGAGCCCCTTCCTCCCCGACATCGACCCCGCTCGAGCACGCGTCTCGCGTCTGTCACACGGCCGCCGCCGCGAGCGAGCCAGCGCGCGACTATCGTCCTCGGTGCGCTCGTACGTTGTGTTACCCGTTACCGTCAGCTGAGAGGTGACATAATCGATGCAGTAAGTACCGGTGTCCGGTGAGTGCGAGTATTCGCGGAATGCAGGTGCGTTATGTAACGGGAGTGTCTGGCGGCGCGACTCCTCACCGGCAGTCCGCGAGGGACACCGTTTGCGCGGCAGGATGTGACGCTGTTAAGGCTCCGCGGAGATCTTCGCTCGCATGCCTCCCTAATGACACTCGTTATCACGAACGATCTCTCATCTCAAACGCTTTCGACAATCACGTGGAAAACGCGATATGGTTATATCTCGAGCCTCATTAAACCAAACTGTTACTGGAAATTATGTGTTAGCCAATTACGTTCTTGTGCTTAAATAGGCACGTTCTCAACTTCCTTAGCAGGAGTATAATAAGAATGCGAGTTGAGAGGTTCCTATAGAGCCCGCCTAATTGGAAGGTAGGAGCCACATAAAAAATCCATTCAATCGTGAAAAATTTGTTGCCGGGATAAGCGTTCTATAGCTTCTGATTTATGGAATATATTCTATGGAATCAATATTAGTTAATGGTTACGTTATTGGAGGACCAACGCATTATATTAGACCATTTCGAAATTGGTATTGAAAGAAATTGTCTGAATGGTTTCCATTCGCAATATCGTTAGCAAGAAATCTATAACGTTGATAGTCTGCGATATAAATATTGTATAAACTGTGCCTCGAGGGGACAATTGAACGCGCTAAGATACTGATCTTTTCTTGAGAAAACGTCGCTTGAGACAAAAAATCTGTCAAGTAGATGACCATTTATCATGATACTGCTGGTGGCATTTGGGCAAAAGCGTTTTATCTGGAGAATTATTGCAGACCAGTTTTTCAGACGAGATAATTTTATGGTATTAAATTGTATCTGAAATTCAGCAGAGATATCAATCATCTTCATTCAGTTTTTACGAGAATTTCATCGATTATTTCAGAATTAACCTTTTCTTATAATAAACTTCTTTTCTATGTTAGGTCTTTGTTTTGGTTTGTTTACTTTCTTTAATCCATTACTTTACGTATATAATGTGTGTTCGTCATAAAACGAATCAATCAAGTGGTCAAGGTAATATTCCTGACCTACCTATTCACGTATACCTAGTTACCTACAATAAATATGAACAGTCTTATACGGAGATAGGTATTATTGATATACAGGGAGACTTTAATACAAATTGTCAATTCCCACGCATAGGGTCAAATTAAGCTTTTTCTCATAATAAACCCCTTTTGTTTGATATGTCACTCGGGTCAGTACAAAAAACTGTTTTAATTTTTTTTCTCATTTGTCATAAAAATTAACTCATAAGTACAAAAAACTATTTACTACCGTTACGGGCCTGAGTTTCGGTCACTAAACTGAATTGATTCGGAGAAACTTGGTTGTGACATACGGAAAGAAAGGGTAGACAGACAATCAGACAGACAAAGAAGTAAGAGTACCCCTTTCGTTCAGAACCCAAAAACATTTATGTTCACGTAACTCGACAAATTGTAGGGATCAGCGGCTTTTTTGTTTTTGTGATAGGTATCTGTTTGATCCCACTTCGAAAAACGTTCATACTATTCATCTGTAATTTCACTCCGTAGGTATCAGTGTGCCATGAAAATCAAAAGTCACCCTGTCTATCAGGGGTGATTAAAAGACAATAGATTTATCAAAGAGTATTTAATTTAATCTCTCTTACAAATCATTATATTTGAATTGGAAAAGTTTTTGATTAAATTATTATGGGAACGAGGATCCTAAAGTTTCTGAATTGGGTTTTGCTAAGTCAAAGAATTGAATTTGAAGTTTTCATGCATTTTCTCCAATGTATCTTGTATGCAAATGCAAGCTATTCTACTTTCGCATATGCTCCCGTTTTTGTACCAACTGAGAAATTATTCTATTTTGAATCTAGATCAGGCCATAAACAAAATAATATTGTTAACCACTCTAGACCACTCTATAACATAAAAAAAAACTTATCTACCTCTGTGGTCTGTTCCATTTCCAAAACAAAAATCTTGTATTCGAAAAAAAACCGTCCAAAGTTCTCAGTAAATCGAACTTCAATTTAAAATTTGAAGCCGTCTTTACTCTTTGGGTGAATTCGCTTCACGCTGCTTTGCGCACACAAAAAGCATTCTGCTGTGAAATTTAATTGAAATTGCCCGTAATTGAAGGAACTATTAGCTTCCAATATACGGACGGACATGGCGGAATTATGAACGCCAGGCAATGCGTAGCGATTTGTAAATCTGTTGTGAATGTAACGAATATTGTGCGTCAAATATGCTGCTGTTTTTCGAAAAATTATCACAGCAGCGGTGCAATAATCCCGCTTTTCTGGTTTCTGTATGAACATAAAAATTTTAACCTCATTTTATTTTTCTTTGTTTACAATAAGATCCTCATTATAAAATTTGTCCTGAAAGAAAAATTCTACCTTTAGTCGGTAGTCGGGCGTTCAGTAGTTGTGTTAACATGTGGTTATAATATGTTTAGGACTTAGAAGTTAAAAATAACACAGTCACCTACATTGTTAGCCAGGTCACTGAACAGAAAAATGTTCTTTGTTATATATGTGCATTTGATATTGTATTATTGATGGAAGGAAAACAGTTTTCCACGTGTTTCGATTGGCGCTACGTGCACTATTAAACATGATTGTGTAGTACTTAGTGCCCCGTATCCGTCTCCATTATTGGTTACTGAACTGCCCGCGGTTGCACCCATTGACAATTGCCTCACTGGAGCTTAATACCAAGGTAAAATATTAGCAAAAATCCAATAACCTAATCCAGGTTATAGTCTATCAGTGTGTAAATTTTTACTCCAATCCGTTAAGCCATTAAGGCGTCATTGATTAACAAAGATTCAAATAAGCAAACACAAATAATTTAAAATATAATTTTAGTGAAATTAATAGGAAGATAGATGCATGTGTGGGCATGTATGACCAGAGGGCTAATTGTACCAATTTTTAAACAACGTTCGCATTCGCATGTCAAACGCAAACTGTCAAAATTGCCTCAAACACTATATTTGGTCAGTGAGTCGTCTTTGGGGCGGATTTTTTTTCACAGATTGCGACTGAATTGCGAATGCGAACATTGCTTAACAAATTAGTAGAATTGGCCCTTAGTTAACTGACAATTTACACATAATAATATGGACGCATTTTCGGTACAAACTTTCAAAACATTATAAGAACATTAATACTTAGATGACAAAAAGTATTGTGTGAACAAAACAAAAGAAAATCGATTTTTCTGTAGACAATATAATAAGCGGTGTTATGAACGTCGCGTCATAAATACTAGACTTGGCGAGCGGATTGGTCGACTAATCAATATCCTTTACGTGTGGATAGTAGTGGATACAATCGTCAACATAGTATACTTAGGCATGTTTTTAACCGACTTCCAAAAAAAGATGAGGTACACCGATTACTCCGAGGTTTCCGATCCGATTCGTGTGATTTTTTTTTAGTACGATGCCATTTGGTCCCGTAAAAATTTAATTCAGTTCGGGTCAGTATTTTTTATTTTATGATAATTTTTGCTTATTTCAATTTTGGCGTAGACAAACACGTCGCCCAAGTATTATGTCGTGACACATAACAGAAATATATACATATACGAGTTAAAAAAAAGGAGATACAAAACCAAAATACCAACTTCCGAAATTAAGGTTATTTTATGTTTTGAAGTAGTGTTTTGTTTGGAAGTCAGTTTTATTATTTCATAGATAAAGTCTTAAGGAACTGAAAGAAGATGGAAATCATTTGAATAAAAAAATAAGTAAAGGATTACCAAACCGCATTTTAATTTAAAGTTTGTTTTTTTATAGGTACCCAACTACCTAATTAATTGTGTTGTGTCCAAAGTTTTTTTAACTATTTTAACGAGAAATTATATAAACGAAGTTAATTAGCAGGTGGTTGATTCTTCGTTCTGATAATAACTACAAAATGATAAAGAACTCGCTCTACAATAATATTCATGGCAAAAAAAGTAAAAATAAAGCTAGACCAAGTTAGAACGCTTCCATCACCTGCTTTAATCCAAGTGAATTAAAAATAATTTGCACAAACTGGCACTTGAAGCCAACTTATAATTAGGTAAGCACAGGTAAGTTATTCATTCTTCCTCCCACGCGACTCAAGCCAATATAGAAAGTTATTAGATTAATGTTGGTAGACTGCAATATAACTTTCTGGCAATCTAAAATTAACTTGTACATTACGAATATAAAAGAGCTACCAACCTTCAAATAAAATATAATTTCAAAGAGATCATACGCAAAACAAAACAGAGATACCGTTCCATATTCAAATATCGCGTCAAAAATATGCGGTACCTAATAACGCTAGGGGCACAAAGGCAAGGACGGGCTAACTAAAGTACCAAACTATTATACAGCCAAGAGATCAAGTTCTATATTCAAAACACTTCTTTTTTTAAAACTGTATCCGATCGTGTGAACTCTGCATAATCGGTGCATTGTTTATTCTGCTGTGCGACTAACAAGGTCAAGATTTTTTCAATAAAGTTGTTTGGATTCATGTCGTAATGTAGGAGTATCATGTAGGTATCACTATATCTTTAACTAGGTACATATCGCTATGACAATCCTCTTCAATCGCTATGGCTCATGTTTTGTAATGGCTGTCTACGGGGTGAAGTGATAAAAATCAGCAGTGCTATTCTGTAAGAATTTCAATGTGTAAACTTAAGTTCAGTGAGCTGGTAGTGAAACCGGGAGAATATCGAATATCAATTCCCGTGTAGACCAGAAGAAGAAGACCAGAGAGAGAAGTGTGAGAAGTTACTACCAGGATAAGAAGTATTGTTAGCTACTTACATGATTGTTTAACATCCACATATTCCTTACCCATGTTTGCGAACAAATATTTTTATTTTTGAATGTTGTAATACGAAACATTTACTTACCAACTTTTTTAACTACCTACTTATCACTGTAACTGACTCATCATCGTCATCTTCCTGCCCTTTTCCCATGTAGGTAACTGACTAAAGGTGAAAAAAGAAATCAACTCATAGCTACCTAGTACCTATGAGTTGATTTCTTTTTTCACCATATGGGATAAGGGCAGGAAGATGACGATGATGAGTCAGTTACAGTGATAAGTAGGTAGTTAAAAAAGTTGGTAAGTAAATGTTTCGTATTATAAAATTCAAAAATATAAATATTTGTTCGCAAACATGGGTAAGGAATATGTGGATGTTAAACAATCATGTAGCTAACAATACTTCTAATCCTGGTAGTAACTTGTACTTATTCAGAAAAAGTTCAAAGCCATACCAAAACAAAAATGGTGTCGACAAAACAGCACCCATAAAATCTGTCCGCGAAAACCCTTTCCAGGAGCGCAAAACATTTCGCAACATTTTCTTCCTGACCATTAAACAGATTTTCCGCTAAATTATTCCGAATCAATATTGTCGTCAGTTCGTCATGTTTCTTCGAGTTCAAAATCAAATCGTATTATTTACAAAACGTTTATTATTGAGATCGTTTAACAGCTCGTTTCACTGATTACTATTGACTTTGAAACTAATATATTTAAACACGTAATAGAACTTTGATACTACTTCGCGACTGTTTGGTATTTATTTAATTTGTGATGGCTTGCTCTCGTTTTATGGTCTGTTTTGAGGGCGCATAATATATTAGGTCATCGTTAAATTAAATCACTTCTGCCATTTTGAAGACAATACTCACATTTAAAGAGATATTAGATATAGGATACTCACCTCTGCCAGAGGAAGCGCCCGCGTGCACAGTGAAAGCTATATTTAGGGAACAGCTATAATAGGGCAAGTACAAGCTTTTGCCCGTGACTTCGTACGCGCATATCCCGTTTTTTCTCGTTCCCATAAGAATTCCGGGAAATCCTCCCTTAGAAAGATAGAAAAATATATTTTTAGTGCTCCCATAGATACCCTCCCCAAGGAACCTACATAATAATATAATATAATACTTTATTCATACAAATCCTTATACAATATACTTAATATCTAGCAAAGTTCACAATAGTTAAGGCGTACAAAAGCTGAAACCCTGACTCCTAAACTAGGAAAACCTGTGACTTAGGAGTCAGAGCCAAATTTCAGCTTTCTACGACCAGTATTTTCGGCTGTGTATTGTCTGTCAGTCACTCAATCACTCAGTACCGGGAGATTTGATGATTTTTCGTTTCAGCTCAAATAACGATAGTGTCACAATTTAATCTTGTAGATTTTTTTTTTTTTGCAAAACGGGTAAACTCTTGGCCTAAATCTCACCTGATGGAAAGTGATGATTAGGCCGAAAATGGAAGCGAGTTTCACCCGGAATCCTCTTACACAGAGGAACTGGCTATCATACCTCTAACTGCCGGAACACAACAATGCTGTTAACATTGTTGTTATGGCGACAGACTTAGACATGATGGTGGTAGCTTGCCAGGCGGACTTAGAACACGTCCTACCACCAACCAAACCGAGCAAAAAATTTGCCCCCGCTGGGAATCGAACCCGGGACCTCTGGGTCTGAATCAGGTGGTATAACCACGAGACCACGGAGGCGGTTAGTGTCACCTGTTTAGCACCACCCAGGGACCACGTGTAGAGATTCGCTGAAGGGTATTCTCCTACAACGCGGGTGACTCGGCCCCCAAAGAAAGAAAAGATGTAGCAAGCATTACATAGTCCCGTTTAGTTCGAGATGTTTACTCGTAATATCACAATTTACAGTTTACAATACAGTGGTTAATTGATAGGATAAGTTTTTGTGAGTTAAACTACCGACCGTTTCTAAACGTTGTTTTATGATTCTTTATAATAGTTTCGTGACTCAGAAGATATATGAATCCACGCCCGTTACTGCCATGAATATTAAGTAGTTGTATTATTATCATAACTACTACCTATTATTATAATAGACCATTGATTTGGACATTTTATTTGATTTTGCTGCTCTGCAATCTTCTCGTAAGCTTCATGGTAACTTACAAATGCTTGCACTGATTTGAAATAATCCATTCAGACGAATGGATTATTTCAAATCTGTATTGTACATTAAAAAACTCAGAAATGTATTTAAAGAACAAACTATATACACTTAAAATAGAAAAAAAAAACTCCTAACTAAAAAATGGCATCAAAAAATTCGTCCCCATCGCTATCGACTGGAAGTGAGCCCAAAAGACTGGCTGCATTGCCACGTTGTATGGCAATGCTTATCCTCTGTCCAAGGTAAAAGCCAGCTCTTGGGTCACGCGAAGCGTCAACTAAGCGTTTTGCAAGATCTTTAAATAGGACGTGAGCACTCGGACCCCACGGTCCAAGAGTTTCAACCCCAAACGGCTCAAAAATGTAGTTGCCAATAAGGCTACTATATTTCCGCCGTTTGAGGTTTTCAGCAGCCGAAGCCGCAGAACCAGCACAGCACGACGAGCTAGGAAGATGGGATGGCGCAAGAGTATCGACACAAGTAGCGTCCCACACTAAAGGCCTACCCATCTTCCATGGAAATAAAGACATACCGTCCGGTCTTTTGCCATCGTCGCGTGCCAGGCCAATGGGTTCTAATACGGCTGGCACGCCGACGGCGACAAGAGCACGTCGGATAATGTCGTTGATATTTGCGTGCCGTGCTATACGACCCGCACTTCGACTGCATGACAGGCCGTGGTGCCCGAGGCTGTTGACAGCTTCGCCACAGTGGCAGCGATGAGGAGAACAACAAGATGCGCCTAAGCGAAGGGAAGCAGCGAGGCGGAAAGTAGTATCGTCGAACAAGGTGCCTATGTTCGACGACGGTAGTGCGTGAAGCCAGAGGCCCGACTCCCACTCACCCACAGCCAGCAGGCGTGCACGCTCCGCAGAAGTGGCAGCAGAGGCAATTAGGTTATTCTGAACTCCTCTGCAGAGCGGCTCATCCCACCGTCTCTGGTATGATGGGTTGTCGGGTAAATTTTGATTCGGGCAAGCGAGTCTCCAGGCATTTATAGCCTCGGTAAAGTACGGCACATCAAAATCAGTCAGTGTAGAAGCTAGGATATTCCTGACTAGTTTTTCAGTGCCGTGAACCGAGGATATAAAAGCCGGTAAACTAATACTGGTAATTTTGCGGACGCCAAGGCCTCCCATGCGGATGGGAAGAGTGGCTTGAGCCCAAACTCGGTCGTCCATGGCCACATTTAAAATTGATGATAGCGTTTGCTTTATAATTTCATTTTATAATTTTATTGTACATTTATCTTTTTTTAAATTTATTATAAGATAAGTACGCATATTTTAAACATTGTGCAAACCAGTCCCATTATTCACATTTCTCTTATTTTAGCTAAGTTAGGGAATTAAAAAATCAGACAGCTTACTTATTATTATTTAATAATGAACGAAATTTCTCTTCCCAAGTTCTCTGTATTTTTTTGAGCATCAAATTGTTTTGAAGGGTAAATAAATTATGTTTTTGCCAAAACTTTTGCAAATCAAAACATAATCTGGTGGATTTGCATTTAATCGCTGTTTTACCAGTAGGTATATTAACAACATACTTAACTAATGTTTGATTGTCATACTGAACTTAAAGATTCCATGTTTTTCTCATATGAAAATTCAATTATTAATATCGGAGCAGTTCTGTAGATAGACGTCTCCCGATCTTCGCTAAGACACCCACTTTTCTGCCAGCCGCATCCAGTCAGTTTCTAGCCTCTTTTCCAGGTCACCACTCAATCAACCCGACAAGATTTCTAATTCTAGCAAAAACGTTAACATCTCTGATTCTCAGAACACGCTATTTCGATACGTGTTTATTCTGAAAGTAGTTTTAACTATCGGCTATTGAGAGCTTTTCTTTCATTACTTCACATGAAATCAGTTATAGGTACCTCTATATTCACGTGCATTCAGAGAAAACTTATCCATTAGAATAAAACCTACTTTAACTGCCGACTTTATGGTCGGTTTAAAGTTTATTTTTCTTTTTTTATTTAACTGTTCTCTTTTTAAACGTAATAGTCGATAGTGCCTTTGCTTATAACGGGACTGTGGTGTGAAAAAAAGGAAATGTATTTTTGTTTCAACAGATGCATTTTCGCTGTAGTAATGCAATTATATCGGAGAGTGAGTTTTTTAAAGTCATTTTAGTGTCATGAGATTAGCTCGCATGCAGGATTAGTCCGCAAGCGTGTGACATTAAAAAGGCCCTAATTTTGTCATTTACCTACCTATATTTTTCATTCTTAAATGCACGTTGTTGACACGTGCAAACTGAATGCAAATTATTAGCTACGGACTATGCATTCAGTATGTATCTATCAAAGCGATCTGCAATTAACTGCAATTTAATAAAACAATCCTTTACATCTAACTTAACGATTTATCGTAATCATATATTCTGTAATTAGTTTTGTTTAGACGTCTCAAGGCTACGTATATTACGATTCATTTAATAATAAATTAACCGCCATCGTTGAAATACCTACTTTTTAACAAACAAAAATGTATGCTTGTGTAATGTATGTTATTTTTCTAATTAACCAGACGATTTGGTGATTTGATCTTGATTATTTTGAAGTTAGGCATGCTTGATTAGATTTATGAGTTTTATTTAGTGTGTTTTCTAATAATTTGAATAAAAGATATTGTTTTTAGGGTTCCATAAGCATCCATAAAAAACGGGTGTCTGTCCGTCTGTCACAGCCATTTTTCTCCGGATCTACTAGACAAATTCTGTTGAAATTTAAATACATATGTCGTGACCCAAACACGAACGCTTTAAATCTATACATATAATAAAACTGTAGAAAAGTGCTTTTCTGTACATGAAAAAAAAAATCCAAAAAAATTGCTAGAGTGTTAAAGAACAACCAATAGAACCCATTTCCAGCATTTTTCGAATTTTTGTCTGTTTGTCTGTTTTTCCGTTTGTCTGTTTATTTGTTCGGGCATCACGTCAAATGTTCGAAAGCAACGTAGATAGCTTTTATACACAAGGATTGAGCAAAACTTGAAGTAACATTTAGATTTTGTTTCATTGCAATCGGTTCAGTTTATCAAAAGATATTTGAATTTAAAGTTTACCAGAAGTTAAATTCAGGTTATGTGCACTTGCAAAATTTAAATCTATACTAATATTATAAAGCAGAAGAGTTTGTTTGATTGTTTGTTTGGTTGAACGCGTTAATCTCAAGGACTACTGGTCTGATTTGAAAAATTATTTCAGTGTTAGATAGCCCATTTATCGAGGAAGGATATAGGCTATACCTACACATATCATCACGCTAAGACCAATAAGAGCGGAGCAGTAATGAAAAATGTTACGCAGACGACGTTGCACGGGTCAGCTAGTACATAAATAAATTTTTAGTGTTTGTCTAGTTTGACCCCCAAAAGTAACCCCCACTTATGGGGGTCAAACTAGAAAAAAAAAATTCAAACTATCGTGTGACATATCAAATGAAAGGGCTTACTGTGTTTTTTTTTTAATTTTGAAGTTAGGTATGCAAAAAATTAACATTGCCCCCGCTTATCCCCGAAACTACTGAGCCTAAAATTTTGAAAAACCGCAGATTATAGTTCAATACCTAATGATTATAGGAAAACCTATAAGAAGTATTTAGTATTTAGATAATATGTTAAAACAATGAAATTGGTTCGGATCAAAGGGATCCGCACGCCAGTTCGACTCGTACATGGCCAGTTTTTTTTGTTAGATATGTACTAATTTACATGTAATGTTTTTTAAGGACCGACAAGATAACTAAAATCAAAAAGAGGTGGAATACCTCTCCTATTAAGTAATATAATCAATGAGAAAATATGTTTGCCATCCCTTCTGGAATTGACGACCATGATTGAACTCGTATTAGCCCAATCATGAAACAGTCGCAATACATAATTGAGTTATACTTCACCTAACTACCACTACCCGTACCGACCAAAGAGTTATAGAACACATGACATCTTTGTACGGTAATAAATCATTTGCCGCCTAAAGTGTCAGTATATAGTGTCGTGGCTTGGATACGAGCATTTTGGCACAAAGGATGCGCGACAAAAGCCTACTCGCGTCCCATTCATACCGATGACAGCTCTGGCAAATATTCCCAATTCAAACGTTTTGATATCGGATGCGTTTGATCGTTAATATGTGTGTGTCATGGATTTTTGTATACAGTATTTTGTAGATCGATGTCAATTCATAATCTTTTCAAACATCACCATCTTCTTACTTTGCTCCAGTCCCAATTCCATTGAAAGCGGAAATTGATCAAATCTGAGGTCTTCATCCAAAATTATCAAAAATATTTATCGAAAACAGCTATAACTAACTGTTTTCTTGAAATATTTTGGAAATGTTCCAATGTATATAAACTTAATTATTAAAAAACTATCTAGTCCTATTTTTGACCTCCTCAGCAAAAAGGTGGACGTAGATTTCTCCTACAATTTTCACGGAAAACAAATTTGACCGCGTTGGATCCACCGTTGGGTATAATTATATTATTGAAATTCGATTTTTCCGCTTCCGCAAGGGAAGGCATTGGCCAGTATTCGACCGACATTGCATCCACGAAGTAGGTAACGTATCAGCTGTGCTATGCTTCCCTGGTTATTTATTTGGAGTCAAACTGTACAGTGCACGTGGCTTGGACTTCTGCCAACTCGGTTAGTGTTGATACGGCGTGGAATTCAGTGCACTCCATTAAGGTAGATGAGCATAAACATATTGATTCGAACGTAGACCTCAAGTTGTGAGTGTAACCTCGATGTAGACGGCATCTTCAACAGTTTGGTAGATAAGCGAGTAAGTGTTTAGAAGTGACTTGCTTTTGTTACTATAAAAGAACGTCTCAATCAGTGTCATCTGATTTTGGCCCATGGCTATCTCTGTACCAAGATTCATCAAATCCGGTTCAGCGATTTAGACGTGTAAGCGTAATAAATAAATCTTTACCGATTCTATTGCTGAATCTAAGTATATTGCTGATCCTCTCTTTAATGTCGCATCACAAAACTTGGTTGGTTCCCATAACTATAATTTATCCTAGTTATTAAAATTCATCTTAATCTTCTTCGATACAAGAGACAATACTACCTACTTACACAAACAAAATGTAACAATCAACGATACTCTGGTAAATACATGAAAGCTTAGATATATAAAATTTAGAAACACGTCATTGACTGATCCGAATTTAACAATCAGTCGTTTTCACAAAATGGTCACAAACAGGATTTGTAATCGTCGATTTACGGCTGTTATTCTGAGAATGTGAGCCAATTTCCATGTTTCTGTGTTAGAAGGCTGTGAGGTTGAGCAGCGGGTATTAAGGCACTTAGTGGCCTCGCCCCCGGGCCCGACGTGGATTGATTTTGCCCACTCGGCGTGTTTGTGTGCACTACGCATTACTCCGACTCACTGGAAATGCCCGGGAGAATGCCGAGGCGTTTCTGTGAGTCTGTAGCTCGCTTTAAACTCTGACTCTTGTTTAAAAATGAAGAGGGAATTGAACCAGCGTATACTTTAAAATTGCAGCATTCAAAAATATGTGCAGCCATAAGCGAGTTTCATAAATCACGCTAGATGACAACGAGCAACCAAAATCAGAGTTCCGATATTAACCCGAGAAATAGTGGTTTTATGCTGACGAGCAGAAAATTACGCTAGAGCCGGAATTTAAATCGGAGCCCGCAAATATTCAGCCACAGCCTGAATTCTGGCGTAAAACCGAAGTAGCCGGTAGTTTATTATTTCAGAGCTGGTATTTGGAACTCATATTAAAATCATATGTTTGGTCCTCGCCGCCCCAATGTGCAAGTCCCCATGGTTTCTTGCACAAGAAAATCAGTAACATTGTGTTTAGTTTACTTGGTTAAACTTGGCTGGCAAGGATTCTCCTTACACGGCTACAACTTTGAAATTTAAACTCTCAAGGTTTTCATCGTACCAAGTTTGTAGTGTATACAGGCTTACGTTGTAACAAGTTTCTATTTTGTTAAAATTTAGGTACATCAAGGTTTCAGGGTTCCATAACGCCTCATTGGGAAACTCGAGGTCTTTTTATTTACTACAACTTCATCTGATGGATAACGACGATTTTGTCAACGATTGAGGACGCTTGCCTTGAAGGATCGTATTCAATCTTGAGTGAAATATCCCCAAGTTATTTTTTCATGGGAATTAGAAATGGATTTTTCCTGAATATTAGTTTATGCCGTTGAAACAGTTCCACTTAACCCTTTCCCAAAGTTGACGTTCCATAAGGCGTCGCATCAAATTTCCGCCGCTGGCGTGGCACTTCCAGATGTATCGCACCCGTGTTCACCTTCCCTGCCAATTTGGCGGGGCCCGTCCCTCGTTACGACCAGTAGCGACCGACGTTCCTCTTGTTATTACCACGTTTTTACTACGCACTGTTGTTTCGAACCTGTTCTGGGTGAAGTACCAACAAAAAATGCGTAGGTACTGGTTTTGATACCGTTGTACTTCAATTATCTTTAAATTAGTCCGATGAAAAAATTGGTACAGGTTTGGCCCCCAGTAAGAAAACCTGATATCGTAATGCTAGGTCCGGCTTCCCTTTATTTCTGTTTCATCAAAGTAAAGTGGCAATTGAAAAAAAGAAAGGGATACTCATACGAGAAACCGATAGACCTTCACTTTGAGCTTTTTGATGGGTACAAAAGGGTATTGAATCGTTGAAAGGCAAACAAGCTTTGCTCCTACATACCCAAGTGAATTGTGATCACTGACAACATTTGCGGAAACGGGTCGTTCGTTATCGTAGAATGTGCGAATAAATTATCCTTATGGTGGTATAAACGTCCTGGTGGCCGAAAGCCGGATGGGGTTGGCGTCAAAAGGTCATTGGTGGACCCTTCGATCTTTGAGATTGGGACCGATAAAGCGGTGTATTTGTGTGCTGTAGCAGGGTCGTAGGGATGTGTAGTGAGAGTTTTTTAATGTTCTAGATTGCGATAGCGTAAACGTCAATTTGTATTGTCTATTCTGTTGACACCTCATCGTGTTCACTTAGGTAGAGTGACTAGACGTTCACTCCACCTCAGTGATCACAAAATGAGCTGTCAAACCATACAAACAAGATGGATTGACAGCTCATTTTGTGATCACTTCACCCACGCCTTCACTTCGACATGTTTAAAGAATCACACTGCTGAATAAGCGCCGTTTGGTGACAATAACGGAAAACCTGTTTTTTATACTACAATTTGACATAAGTGATCGCTTACGTTACCGCGATCGAGTACGTCAAAAACTCGCACTAAGCCCTCTGAAGCTTTAGACAAAGTGCCATTCTATTCGGGAATGCGATTGTCGTAGGTAATGTAAAAATATAAAGGATTAATCACGTGACAATTCGACAGCGTTTGTCAAAACCATACTTTTTTGACATTCCGACAATCGCCTTCGCCGTGCCACTGCTACAGAATGTCACATTGAAGGAATGTGAGAGGAAACGTGTGTGTTCTTAGAACGTATTTAATCCAACGTAATGGCAGTGACATACTTTGCTAATAAGAATCGTTTTCTGCGTATTCCAAATAATTCCAGTTCTCTGAGAAGGTATGGAGACACAAAACCTTTGTACAAGCGTGGGGCATTCCATTTTCTTTATGTTGGCTGTTTCTGTTATTGACCTCGTACAGCAGACCCAAACAAATAATAAAAACTAAGTGCTCTAATAATGTTCGTTATTCTACTATATATTTTTTTTATTCGGAATTTTGCTGAAGAACATATTTTATAAATGGTTAGTAGTGTTTTCCTCTCTCGTCACAGGAGATTGGTCTATTTTTTTATCAAGTTGTTGTTCTAGTGGACAGGTTTGTTACCTGTTCTAGGTTATTTGTCATATATCAAGTACTTTTTTTTATAAAATATTTCCCTACTTTCCCTTGGCACTGCCACTTTTATTAGGCTGTAAAACTCTGTGTTCTCATGGAAAGATTTGTATGTCAACTTGCTATGACTATCTATTCAAAACTATTGTTGATTTTGGTATTAGTTAGGATATATTTAATAATACTTCCATTTAATTGAATCACTCTATATTTATTGTGTTATTCTTTTACATTCAAATGCAAAAATGGGCATAAAGTATGTCTGCCTTCTCCTTCATCATGTTGAACAGAATTTCATGTGAACCCAGATATAAATTGGTGGTCCAGGCCAGATGGATATAAATTTTTTTTAGGTAGTCGGCTTAGGGACCTATTTGTATCCGCCACGAAAAAAATCGCTTGTCACCCGCTTACAAGAAATGTATTTTTTTAAATTTTAGAAATATTACCACTTTTAATGTTTCATGAATTTTTATTTACTTTTAAAATTAATAATTCTATTATTTTTTATTTTAGGTGCTTACTTAGACATTGCACTCTCTCAGAAAAAAAATTCAGACTGATCTGCAAATTTGAAGTGCATTTAATTTCATATCAACGCAAGAATAATAACTTTCTTTGAAATCGAAAGATTTTTCGTAATGGCGGATACAAATAGGTCCCTAAGCCGACTACCTCAAAAAAAGTTTTATATCCATCTGGCCTGGACCACCCTGTATATATTAATAATTATTTATCAGATGCTAAGCTGAAGAGTACGCTAATCTAAAGAAGTACTGTTTGAATTTTAAAATTATTTTAGTGTCAGATAGCCCATTTATTGAGGAAGGCTATATAACATCACGCTTCGACCAATAGGAGCGGAGCATTAATGAAAAATGTGATGTAGACGAAGTTGCACGGGTCAGCTAGTATTCTTATACCCCTCATTCATTGATGATGCAGCAGAACACAGAAGACATGATCTAAATAAAACTCCAACTTCTAAACCAGATTAACATTTCTTGTGACCTACATGCTAACAAAGGAAAGTCTTTCTCAGAATAGTTAGACTCATAAAAGCTAGCCAAAGTTAGATTCTGTCGCCATCTTTATAATAGATTTATGTCTTTCCGAAGTATTTGCGCTGAGTATTGCCAGGATATGTTATATTATGTGTTGGGAGAACTGGTTTTGTGGAATGGCGCTACTTAAATGTATTTTTATATTGTCTCATTCGTTTTTTATGTCATTATGCAGATTTTAATACAGAGCATTGACCCGTTTGTAAAGAACGTCATTAAAGTATACAAGGCGAATATGTGTTGTAATTTAATTATTGGTTTATGTAGAGAATTTTTGTTGTGCAATACGTCTGTTTGTTTTGCTCAGTTAAATTTGAAGGATGCTAACAAGCAATGAGGAGGAAAAATATTTATGTGCGTGTCTCAAATAATCATGTTTTTTTTTATGTGTGATGGGTTTGCTCTTGACTAGTCTAGGTCAGAGATGACGGAGACAAAATCTACGAAGTAGACTGTTCACTCTAGGGTTGTAAGCGTTCGGAAACACAGACGCAGGCAGAGAGCTCCACTCTTTTTATTTTTTAACAACAAACAAATCAATGTTATAATTAGATATTTTTAACGCAAAAATGCCATTTAATTATTCTGTTCCTGTTCTTACCCCATTTTTTTGGGGTCGGTGATGTACCTCTTAATCTCTCATAAAATTCTATTCGCGTCTCAGTATCACTATGTATAGAGCGAAAGCCCAAGAGAAATATTGCGGGACGGAGATTTTTTTATAAAATCCTTTTCTTGCAAACCGATTATACACACACGCTAAGAACGTACTATGCAAAGGCAAAGGAACTCGAATAAAAAAAAACTTTTCACATTCCCTAGGAGCCAAGAGCCAAGCAGGTCGCGTAGGTTATCAACCTTCGCGACTCCATTTTTTTCCACAACTTTTTTTCTTTGACACTCCGTAATGCGGGTGTATGAATGTATTTTTATATGTCAGTTTAATTTAATGGCATTCGTTTTTATAAGCAGATAAGCTTGATTATGTTCTTGTTTGGTGGCCTATGTTATTAATTTTTATCTATTTCTAATAATAACATTATCGTGTGGATAGATAATTAATGTATTTACGACCTTTCGCTTTTTATTAATTTATATTGACCGTTATCTGTGTTATTCCACTTAAATACTTTGTAAACAAATTGGAGTAGGCACCTACTCAAACGTTTAGATTAAAGTAAAGAAAACGTCGTTTTATATTTCAATATCAAAAACAAACAACTACAACCTTTCCAGCTACAAGCCTTATCTCTCTCAATATTAAACTAACAACATTTCCCATAGGAAACCCGTTTACGAGCATCTCCGGGGCGCGAGCGTAGTGCAGCTATACTTTCCACAGTCGTTAGGCAGGGTAGAGACTTGCGCGGCTAAACGTTTTCCGGTACACAGCTTTTTGTGGCTTGGCCGTCTTTTCAAGAACTTTCGTGTGCCTACTATGTGGAGCTTTGTTTCCTGCGTCATTGTCAACTAAGCTATGGAAAATGATATATGAAATTGTTGTGGACAATCTCATTCATGTATATCGTTGATGATTTCATTAGGTACCTACCAACTGTGAAATTAGACAGTAAAGTGATAAAGAAAAGGTTTTTTAAATGTTGCCCTACACTAGGAATTTCTCCTGTATGTTGGGTGCGTTTACAAACATAAAAAGTCATAAAAACAAATAGTCAGACCCAGAACAACTATCTGTAGGCCATACAAATATTTGTTCCGTGCGGGAATCGAACCCACGACACGCGGCGCAGCTGTCAGTCAATCAACGACTGCGCCAACCGTGTCGTGAATTTTATTATTTATTATTATTTACTAGCTGATGCCCGCAGCTTCGCCCGCTTGACAAATTATATACTTAAACTTTCCTCAAGAACCACTCTATCCATTGGTGAAAACTGCATGAAAATTGGTGCAGTAGTTTTTGAGTTTATCGCGAACAGATAAACAGACTGACAGACAGACGCAGTGGAGGACTTTGTTTTATAATAAATGTAGTGATTATTAGCTTTTCCTGCGACTTTGTACGCGTATAATGGAAGAATTTAGGGACAAATTACACAGATAATCCTTCCTCTTGAATCACTCTGTCTGCTGATGAAATCCGCATTAAAAGCACAAAAAGTTCAGGGTCCCGAGTCTACTATTTTTATAAATTTGTCATTCCGACACGATCCCATTGTCATGCCATTGTCATTTTGTTAAAAGTTCGTAATCTGCTAAATTCATAATAGCACGGTCACTGACACGTCAGTGGCCGGTCACTGGCACGTCAATGATCTCGTAATAGAATTGCGGTAGGAATGCCGTATTGCCATTATTATAAAACCGAGCTAAATTTGAGCATTTATTCATGCCAGATTTTATTTAAATTTAGTTTTACATATTATTTATTAGTGTTATAAGCAATCTGAAGTAGTGAGAAGTTCGTAAATACTAAATCTGTCATTATGTACGAGGTTACCATTCATATGGCTTTCTTTCAATGGCGTGTCAGTGGTTGATCATTGGAATGTCGTAATGACGCCATTATAATGCCATTATGTTAGTAGATTACCAAACTAGTCAAAATCAACCATTTTGAAATCAGTGATCGACCATTCTGACACTATTGTAATAGCAGACTCGGGCCCCAGATCGGATTAATTTATATTAAACCTGAAAATTCTTGAAATTTTATTTTTCACTCTTTATTTTTGTAGAATTAAGTGAATTACACGTTTCTTGCTGCAGTTTGCAAGATTGGCTCCCAAGAAGCAGAGTTTGCAGAACAAAAAATCTTTGAGTGACATTAAGTGCTATTGTGCGGCAATTTCTTCTGGAATCTACTAAAATGTATGGTGTTTGTTGCCCGTTCGTATCTAGCTCCGTATTCAGGGTCTGATTGGCTAAGAAACCTGTTATTAAACAGGCTGGGATGCGTGTGGCTAATTATATCGTTGGCACCTACACGTAGCTGGTTTCTTAAACCTGATTGGGACAAACCTGAATGTCTGGGTACTCATCGGTACGACCTAAGGCAATATGGTTTTCAAAACATTATAGATAGTTATTTTTGTGGTGCTACTCCAAGATACGCTATGTGGCCTTGGACTAGAAGTACTAAAACCGTCAATGACAATATCGTCAGAAGTCCTATCCTATAGCAGGCGCCAGAAAGCTTACGGGTTTTCCTGTAATATTTAGGTAAGAAATTATCAGCATTTTTTTTTTCATAGGTACATTTTAGACTCAGTAATGGTAATTTTTGGTCTAATTTCTTGAATAACTTTAAAACTTTTTATTTTAAAATAAAGAAAAAAATATAATTATAAAAATAATTGTTTATTTATCTAATATGTATTTATTTATTCAACGAGATCTAGTAAGTAGTTTTTTTAATACGTCTTAAATCGTAAACCGCTACTTTTGCTTATAATATATACATACGTACAGGTTTGTACGGAACCCTCGGTGCGCGAGTCCGACTCGCACTTGGCCGGTTTTTTTCTTATCTATCTTTCTGTAACTTATATCATAATCTGCCTAGCCTTTACCCAACTGTATTGGGGTCGGCTTCCAGTCAAACCGGATTTAGCTGAATACCAGTATTTTACGTAGAGCGGCTGCCCACCAGACCTCCACAACCCGTTTACAGGGTAACACGGTACTTCTTGGCAAGACTGGAGTCAGATTTACTGGCTTCTACACAATCCGTAACGACTGCCAAAGATCTACAAATGACAGCCGGGACCAACGGCTTAACGTGCTTTCCGAGGCACGGAGGAAATCCGCTATGTTAAGATGGTCACCCATCCACAGACCAACCTTGGCAAGCGTTGCTTAACCTGGAAGATCGACCTGTGTGGCTGTTAATGTTTAGCCACGAGCTCCTCTTTTCTGTAACTTATATGTTGTACATAATAAACAGTATTCTATTATATTCTAAAGCACCTCATTGTAAGCCCTTTCATTTGATAAGTCACACGATGCAGATCGAAAACTTTTTTATTTTCTAGTTTGACCCCCAAATGTGACCCTCATTCTACAAAGATCATATGTGTATTCAAATTTCAATAAAATCGGTCCACTAGATCCGGATAAAACTGGCTGTGACCGACGGACACACGGAAGACAGACACCCGAGTGATCCTATAAGGGTTCCGTTTCTTACACATGTATGGAAAACGGTACCGGTAACCCTAAAAACAGTTTATAATTTATTGTTTGGGTATCGAAGGGATATTAGAAAAAGGTCAATGCACTTTATTGCAAGTTTATTTGGCGCCTACCGTACTGCTTCGGAATTCTTGCCAACGTCAGTCAACATTAAAACTTTATTGTATTGTTAGAATGGCATATTGTTTATGATCTATTTTTTACTATTGATAGGCACACGTTTTCTGACCACTATCTCACTTAATGGTATGCGATGATGTGGTCGAAGATGGAGCACGCTTGCCTAGAAATTACCTGTTCTGTTATATTAAAGCCATGTGTAACCGTACTTTAATGGCGTTCTATTTTTCTGCCTCTCTTTAAGAAAAAAAAAAACCATGTGAGTTTATGAGTATGGATTCATACGTAAAGTGTCGATTACACCTGTTTGAAAGTTAAAGGCTCACGTTAGAATAGCTTTAAAATCTAGTAACATTTCCAATGCTAGTTCGCATGACTGACTTATTAAAGCATAAATTCGCCAGAAAATGTATTATAACATTACCCGCAAGCTGCAAAAGCGATCACATGAAATTCTGTTACAGCGCTTTTTTCGCTTAATGGAAATATGTTTTAAATGTACATCGAGTGTACAGGCTCTTCTGTGAAGTACCGTCCTATTAAAATTCAATGTTTTGGCTCTCGTTTTAGTTAGGTGAACAAATTAAATTGTTTAAATGTAACACTTTGCATAAACACTAGAATGAGTTAAAATATAGTAATCCGTGGTCGAGTGATTTAAGCGCTTGCCTTGTGACTGTGGGTGGTCGTGGGTTCGATTCCCACGGGAAGCACACTTTGTTAATTTGATTCCAGTTTGACATTGCAGGCTTGAATGATCTATACTAATATTATAAAGCAGAAGAGTTTGTTTGTTTGTTTGGTTGAACGCGCTAATCTCTGGAACTACTGGTCCGATTTGAAAAATTCTTTCAGTGTTAGATAGCCCATTTATCGAGGAAGGTTATATATCATCACGCTAATACAAATAGGAGCGGAGCAATAATAGAAAATGTGACGCAGACGAAGTTGCGCTGGTCAGCTAGGTAGTCGTCTGATAAAAGATGATTCCGTGCTTCGGAAGGCACGTATAAGCCAGTGGACCCAGCCGCCAAATGGCGGTCGTTAAGCCATGTCAGAGGCACTTGGGCCGGCTTAGAATCTCTCACTAGGGTGTGTGGGGTCGCTAGACCTAAGAAGAATAATTGAGTCTGAATTAAAGATAGTTTTACATCGGAATTTCTAGCTCTAGGACCGTTATTTCATCTGCCTACCTTCTACTTTGCTTCTACCAGAACCTAAAGACTGTCAAATATTAGGAAAGGACAGCCGGGGTCAACTGCTATACGTGCCCACATCTAGAGTCATCATCCGCCTAGCCGTTTCCCAAATATATTGGGGTCGGCTTCCAGTCAAACCGGATTGAGGTGAATACCAGTATTCAGCTGCAATGAATACTGATATTATACGTGGAGCGCCTGCCTAACTGACCTCCACAACCCAGTAGGTACTTGACAAGACTGATGTCAGATTTTTTGGCTTCTGATCATACGATAATAACGTCAAAGATCTAAAAATGACATAACGTGTTTTCAGGTTAAGGCAAGTTATGTAAAAACTTTTAACAAAATAGGGTAAATATACACTAGGCTCTCGGAAATATAAGTATACAAGGTACACAAAGACTTAGACAATGTCCTACAGTACCTAAAGGATGTAGAAATAATTCATGTTAATGCTCCAAGAAAGTCTATAAACTTTTGCCGCATATGTTCGTTATAGCCATTTCCATCAGTACAAGGCAATTTCTATAATACCTCACAGCAAATAGACTACATAAAATTAAATGTTAAACATTTATTGAATTTTGGCAAGTAAACAAAATTATTAGGCCAATTCTAATCTCGGAATGGCCCGAAAGGGACACAGTAGCAGCCATTTTTGAAAGTAGCAATGTTATTAACTTTCTTAGATAAGGGAAATGTCCCTCCTTGTCCGTTTTAGGGCCATTTTGAGATTAGGACCGCTAAAATAGCTATTGGTTTGCATTAATTACTTGTTTAGTTTCAGCAGTAAAAGTAGATTTTGTGACCACTTACAGGATTGTTTTGACGATTAACTATCTAAAAAACTATGTCTAAAACAATATCTTTTCAGTACCAGCTTACGCAGTATGAAATAAATAGATGAGCATTATTAATAGTACCCAGCGTTAAGTTTGGGAAATGCAAAAATCTGAGTTTCCTGATAGCTACAACCTGGGAGTCTTTAAATCAAGAGTGAATAGGTTACTTCCAGGCAAGCGTGCTCCATCTTAGACCGCATCATCAGCGTGCCTACCAAAAAAATAAAAACTGAGAAACAAAAACCCGTCACGAGACGCCCGGCAGATGTAAAACATCTATGTCAATATTTGAACTGTTTTCGCAAATTTTAGTTCCACAGTTTGCCACCCACGTAGTGCGGGCATTACGACATGACAGCGTCGTTTCCGTCACAGCATAAGAGTTGATGGAGCTGTCAAGGTGCGCCAATTATGTGACATATAAAACCCGATACATATACTTACGTATACGCTTATTATTAATTACTAGCTTCTGCCAGCGGCTTCGCCCGCGTGATCCCTAGGGAACATATTCCCGGGATGAAAAGCTTAAAAAATGGAGTAACTTCTCCCGTTTTCCCAACATTTCCCTTCACTGCTCTGCTCCTATTGATTGTAGCGTGATGAAAAGTATACTATAACCAGCTCAGGAGTATGAAAAATAATTGTACCAAGTTTCGTTAAAATCCGTCGAGTAGTTTTTGTTTCTATAACGGTTATACAGACAGACAGACAGACAGACAGACAGACAGACAGACAAAAATTTTACTGATTGCATTTTTGGCATCCGTATCGATCCCTAATCACCCCCTGATAGTTATTTTGGAAATATATTACATGTACAGAATTGACCTCTATACAGATTTATTATAAGTATAGATTATACTCCTTCCGTAAAGACAACATCACTACCCATAATTATAAACTACTACTAATCTTCCACTAGTTAGGTTTCCTAGAACTTTAATAAACTAAGCGTGATATACAGGTGTGGTGGGATCCAATCTCAAGTTAGGCACGCAACTACTTGGCCTTGTCAAAATTGATCAGCTAATTAGTACCGGCGGAGGCTGCGGTTTTAATTATAGCGAGATGAAATCGGAAGCGTTATAGGAATGTATGAGATACAGTAAAGACGTGTTTCTACTGAATAAGTATCACTAGGTCGCTACTAATCTACGAGTCTTATTTTTTCCTTGAACGAAATTGACTTGGACACGGACGTGGGATTTTATAAGCCAAAACCTCTAATTTTTAAGGATAGCACGCAAGTTAAGTGACGGCATTGGCTATTTAAAGTATGTTCCCCAAGGATGTAAACCAATGTCCCATCCAAGGTGACCTCGGTTTCCATCTACGATCTACTGATTTTGTTTGAATTTGGATTGCATCTGCCGTCTTCACGGATGGCAACAAACAAGGTCACCTTCGATGAGTCACTAGATTACATCCTTGTGGAGCATGCTTTAAAGAAATTCAATTAATCCTAAAAATTAACGCGCGTTTAACAATTTGTCATTTTAATTTTGCGTTTATTTTCTTTGCAATAACTGGGCCTAACTAAGTGTGTGTAGTTAAATATTATAATAATTATTGCTCGTCTTTTATGGGTATTATAAAATAAAAATAAAATGTTTTGTTATTATTAACTGAAAATGAGATTTGGGAATTTCCATCCCCTAACTTTTTAGGCGGTAAATTACATCAATAGCTTTCAGAAAAAAACTTGTCGTCTGAGAATTTCCTCGACTTTCGATAGGTTTCGTCTTTCATGCCGTTCAAAGATAAATCACAGAAATTGACAAATTAGCCTTCATTGGATATCAAATCATGCCATCCGTCACAACTTCCAGTCAGCGCTATTTTAGGAGGCCTCAAGGTCGCGCTCTGAACGCGACTAGGTCATGACATCCCCCACTGAAATACTCTTCCAGATTAACAAAGTCTTTCAAAACTTCTGGATTATGATTGAAGGATTCAAAGGCTTTAGTGTATAATTATTATCTATTCACTAGCTGACGCACGCAAATTCGTGTGCGTGACATTTTGCATTAATGCTCTTCTCTTATTGGTCGTAGCGTGATGTTATATAGCATAAAGTATACCCTACTTTTTTTATAAATAGGCCATCCAAACCTAAACGAATTTTCCAACTCGAACCAGTAGTTCCTATGAGATTAGAAACAAACAAGCAAACTCTCCAGCTTTACAATATTAGTAGGTAAGAGTTTCAATTTTGGGTTAAAAATATTGGGTGTTATTTTTCAATATCTCTCGGTCTCAATTAACAATGTTAAAATTATATTAGCTTCAGATAAGAGGCTCTGCTGTTTTGCTTTGTATTCTTTTCAATTAAAAGCTTTGGTAATTCCTTTTCTCACTTTGTTTCTCTTAAAAGATTTTATTTCATCATCAAAGTGCAGACTGGTTTGTTTTTCTTCTTGGTTTGGATTAACGTTCAAATATATATTTAATATAGTTAGGTCTAGTTTTAAACTTTTATGGTGCTTAAGAATGATCTTTCTGATCTCTATAGGCGGAGAGAACTGTTGTTCATTTAATGTTTTATTATTTAAGGTCTTTATTGGATCCCAACATTAAAGCGGTCGACTGTATGGATGTGGCTTCCATGTGCGTGGCCGTGTGTCACTTACCACCTTTTTAAAATTAATAGAACAATATTTCAGTGAGGTCTGTGTCTGCAAAGGCCACTTTAGCAGAATCAGAAAGCAACGCACGCTCTCCGTCACTGTCAAATTTTCGCAATCAACCTTGAACCTAATGCGTTAGCGATAAAGATAAGAATGAAATCCGACAGATTGTTGTGTGCTTACATAATATTATGATTCTGCTATAGTGGCCTTTTAAGCCCCCCAGTTCTTTCATGATCTTCCGTATTGGAATCCTTGGTTTCGTCCAGTCGAAGTTCTTTCTATAGGGTTTTGAATTCTTATTTATGCATATAGTTTTGCCCACGCAGTGTACCTTAATTCCTTACTTTCACAATAAAAACACCACAACATTTTGTCGCCTACAGTTAATACTTCCAAAACCATATGAGTCAAACCGGGGCTAAATGAATAGTCTACCATTACCCTCCATTTACGGTAGTAATGTGGCTGCTGGTGCCAACTCCCATGTTATATTTATTCCCTAAGCTGAAAGCCTGCATAATTACGTACTCCTAGTTTATTTTAACGAACGTTTAGCTGTGTAGGTTTAAGCTATGAAGAGTGTGTTTGAACTCATTTGAACTTGGACTGGGTTGTAGGAGTAAAGGAATTCCATGTTTTCTTCCTGCGGGTTATAATTATGTCATAATACTAACTTTCACCCGCGAGTCCATATGCCGTTTTCCCTATTCCAGTTAGAATTTCGGGAAATCCTCTCTTAACATTCCCCTACGCTTCCCAAAGAACCTTCATGCCAAATTTCAGCTTTCTAAGACCAGTAGTTTCGGCTGTGCGTTGTTTGTCAGTCGCTCATCAGTAACGGTTTTTTTTTTAATAATTTACTTAAACGAGTACTGAGTAGTACATTTACACGTGTGTACCGATAGATGAGTGTACAAAAGTGGATTATCCATGTTAAGTCTTTCCTTGACTCGCAATAGGGAATATGCATGAAAATAATATTTATGATCTGAACAGTTTATCTAAAAGTATTGGAAAATATAATACTAACTGTGAAATTAGAATCAAAATTGCTCGAAAAACGAACGAGATAAAATTATTTTAAACAAATATATCTGTCCCTCTCGCGAAAACGCTGTTTTCTATGGCAGCTGTATAGTCATTGTGTAATTTGACGTCACATTACGTATCTGACTTCTCTTTCTAACTGTAGTCTTTGAAGCTTTATAACTTAATAAATGATGAAGGTATTTAAAAAATTATTTCATGATTGTTTACTAGAGCTATGAAATAAAAAAATTGTATGCATATTCCCTGTTAAGTTTAAGAATTGGCGAAATTTTCCGTAGTTGAAGAGTGTTAAAAAGATAAGTTGTTTATTATTTTAGAGGTGGGTTGAATATCGGTAAATTGTTTTCTCATGCTCGTGGCTAAATAATGGTCCGTGGATGAGTGACAATCTATGAAACACCGGGACCCCGTGCTTCAGAGAGCACGTTAAACTGTTGGTCCTAGCTGTCATTTGCAGATCTTCGGCAGTCATTACGGATAGTTGAAAGCCAGAAAGTTTGACGGCAGTCTTACCGAGGCTTACCGTATTACCCAGGTACTGGGTTGTAGAGGTGAGATAGATAGTCGCTCAATCCAGTATCCGGTTATACTGGAAGTCGAGCCCAACATAGCTGGGAGAACAGAGTGATTGTCTACAATTTATCGATACCTTCTTCAATCGCTTAGTCAACTTGTCCTTCATAAGTTCATCCAAAACTTATTTTGACAAAATATTGAAAGCATTTTGAAGAAGGCTCTCCAAAACTAAGAAGAAATTCTTTATCATTAAATTCCCTCTCATACCGTTGAAAGAGTTTCCAACTACTAAATAATCCAAGGCTTAAGTACCCACCTACCTACATGGTTACAGGTCCATTTATCTCAATTATGGTTCATTAAGCTAGACGATGTCTTCACACTTGATATATTATCTTCCTAACGCAATTGTTTACTGTTATTTTATGGTATTTTCCCACTGCCACTGCACTATTGAATTACATATATGTATGGTTTTTTTCTTCAGCATTTATACATCAATGAAAGCAAAATGACTGTCACTTTTTAAATTTTAATTTAAAGGAATATTATAATTACAATTTAGTAACATGAATTAAAATAAACCTACTAGTTCTGGACTGCAAAAATAGAACTTATTACGTAACAAAGGTCTGACAGAAACCAGTAATCACAAATTCCAGTGTAGATTTAATGGTCTCAATGACAATGCGGTCGACTTGGGATTTACTGGTTCATATAGAGATACATATTGCATGGACCCATATGTTTGATGGTTCAGAGCAGCCTTTGGACCCATTACTTTGCTTTCGATGAGAAGCGTTTTTGGGGACAGTCTTTAAAATACTGACTCGGTGTCGTTATTGTACATCCTAAAAAACCATTACGAAACTTACGACCTACATAGAAACTAACTGTGACATTATTGCTTCAAGTGCAGAATTACTTTAGGTCATATAAGTACTTATGTACATTGTAGTGCATAATTTTTTAGCTTCATTTTTAGATTCCGATGCACGAGCTGGTGGGTCACAGACCCGGTCTCTCCGGGAGGTTATGATTGAGCGCTTGAACTTGTCCTTACAGGCTGTCTCTGAATGGGGCGATACCAATCTGGTCAAGTTCAATGCTGCTTAGACCCAAGTGTGTCTCTTTTCCGCTAAAAGGAGCCAATTTCACCCAGCTCCATCTTTCCGAGGTGTAACCGTGACGATAACACGACCATAAATTTTGGCCCTTTCTTAGAGGCAAAGGCTCAAGTGGCTGCTAGAAAGTTGGGTAAACCGCAGAAGCGTGTAGTACCGTTACTTCACGCCCGAATAGCTGCTTAAACTGTATCAAGCGCAAGTTCGATCGTGTATGGAGTACTGCTCTCATCTTTGGGACGGATCTGACAGATACCAGCTTGATACCCTTGAGTCAACTGAGAAACGAGCCAAGAGGATCATCGGCATTGATAGGCTAGTCGAATCGAAGCTCCAAAGTCTTGAGCATCGACGCCGAGTTGCTGGCCTGTCGGTTTTCTATCGCTTACATTTTGGAGAGCTTGCGGCGGAATTGCATAATTGAATTCCGCCAAGCCCGTTCCATCATCGGAACATAAGACTACGGCAATGCGTCACCGGTACTTGGTGGAATTCCCGGCCTGTGTCTGTGTTTCCTGATAGCTACAACCTGAGAGTCTTTAAGTCAAGAGTGAATAGGTTACTTCTAGGCAAGCGTGCTCCTTCTTAGATCGCATCATCGCTTACCATCAGGTGAGATAGTGGTCAAACGCATGCCTATCAATAATAAAAAAAGCCTCCGACCATCCGTCCGTCCGCCCGTCCTTCCGTCTGTCTGCCAGCAGGCTGTGTCAAATTGTGTATTTGTATTGGCAATAAAAAAAAAAAACAAAATACAAATTAAAGGGAGCGTTTATGGTACGGAACCCTTCATATGCGAGTTCGACTCGCACATGGCTGATTTTTCAAGATATTGCAATAGTGGCATTGAGCGTTGCACCACAGGTATGTTTTGTTTGATCTTTAAAACCTGTGATTTTTCCCCTACAAATTCTGTATTAGCCTTCGCCTTCCCAGTGACTCGAAACCTTAGTATTGCGAATTTTTGTGTAAGTTCAGGAGTGTCGGCAAATGTCGGACAAGTTTGATGAGGATGGAGTAGTTGGGGCGGGTGCCACATCAACTTTGTTATCAGCTGACCGCACTGTCTTTAGGTGGCCGGCTATCCTCTGGCCAGGGCTGCCAGGGTTTTGAGAATTGGTGTTCAATTTAAAGGGATCTGCTTATAAATTACAAAATAATAACAATCACGTCAGGCTACGGCACACATGTGGGACGGCCGGGCCTGAACGGTTTAATACGAAAACTGTGTTGAAGATCAGGTGGCTAGAATGGGGTGACAATTGAGATTACAAATAATAGAAAAGTATGAAAGAGGAAGGTCTGCTACAACAATTAGTTCCTGAAGAGCGATATGAATTGTTGTATAATTTGATTTTAGATATTATTTCAATACGGACAATGTCCAAAATAGTCTGACAGCGAAAAATGCTCTGCGCTGCGCTCCGTCATATGTGTGCCGTGCCCTTGAGGGTCATAAGACATGATTAATTTGTTACCCTTACCTATACCAACAGAATATAGAGATGGTGATAAAAAAAAAAAACTGTCATCTAATTAAAGATGCCTCGCTTTCGGCCGCGGCTTCGGTCGCGTTTATATAGATTTTCGCGTTGTTTCTAACAGTCTCCAAGGTCACATCTATCTCTGTATCAACATTTATCAATGTCGGTTCAGCGATTTAGGCGTGAAAGCATAAACAAAACACAACAAACTATTAACTTTTGCGTTGATATTGTGCTAGTACTAATTATATATATTGTATAGAACTTTATCCTAAAAAAATAATCTACCGAATTTTATAACGATTTTACCAAACCAAGTTCTAAAAAGTAGCTCTGCCCGTGGCAACCCTTTCTCAGACCGCGAAAGTTTTGGCTTTCCCTAATATTAGAACAACGAATCGGCTCACCTTAGGGCTATAGGTGAAGAACTTGGAACTTCCCAACTTTCCAAGTAAATAGTGAAAATATTGAATAATCTACGGTAGGTAGGTACACAAAGACTTGCGATAATTAAGTAACTTGAGCTTTAGCGCGCAAGTTAACGGTAACTAAGAGATTCAACTTAATGAGCTCCCATGTTTGTTCAATGTCATAATATTGATCTCAGACATCATTGACTTACTGTAGGATATTTTTATCTCGAGAAAATACCATTTCATGTGGCATAGAAATGCTGCAGGAAATAGTTAACTCATATTTTTTCATTAATGCTCCGCTCCTATTGGTCGTAGCGTAATGTTGTCATATAGCTTCTGACCTTCCTAAATAAATGGGCTATACAACACTAAAATATTTTTTAATTCTAATCATTAGTTCCAGAGATTGGCGCGTACAACCAAACAAACAAACTCTTCAGCTATATAATATTACTAGCTGACCCGCGCAACTTCGTTTGCGTCACATTGTTCATTAATAAAATGACTATTCAAAAATAAGGGTTGGTGATAGAAGGGTAAAAAATTAGAGTTGTATATATTTCATATTATAGAAAAATAAAATTATTTTTTTTTGTCGAAAAATTAAAAAAATAAATGTGTGTGTGGACAACCCTTACCACTTAGGGGTATGAAAAATAGATTGTAGCCGATTCTCAGACCAACTGAATTTGCATATAAAATTTGGTAAAAATCGGTAAAGCCGTTTCGGAGGAGTAAGGTTACTAACATTGTGACACGAGAAGTTTATATAAAAGAAGCATATAGTAGTACAAATTAAAAAACATATGCATGAATTTACCTATGAATTCTTACTCACCCGTTGATTTTTACAGGCTGTCTCTGAGTGGGGATCGCAGATTAGCATCGGCTAATCTGGTCAAGTTCAATGCTGTTAAGGCCCAAGCTTGCCAATCACCAGCTAACTTGAGCTTCTTGGGGTTACTTTAAAATCAACTCTCAATTTTGGCCCTTTCATAAGCTCAAGTGCCTGAAAAAAAGTTGGGGATCCTAGCAAAGGTGAGACGGTACTTCACGCCGAAACAGCTGCTCAAACTCTATCAAGCGCAAGTTCGGTCGTGTATGGAGTACTGCTCTCATCTTTGGGACGAATCTGCCAAATACCAGCTTGATGCCCTTGAGTCAATTAAGGAACGAGCCAAGAGGAACATCGGTTATGATAGGCTCGTCGAGACGAAGCTCCAAAGTCTTGACCATGGACACCGAGTTGCTAGCCTGTTGGTTTACTACCGGTTGCATTTTGGGGAATGTGCGACGGAATTGCATAATTTAATTCCGCCAAGCCATTTACATCATTGGACCACAAGACGAACGGCGATGCGCCAGCAGTACATGGTGGACATCCCACCCACACGCACAAAACGTTTTGGGAACACATTTATAGTGCCTACAGCAAAGGAGTGGAATTCCCTGCCTGAGTCTGTGTTTCCTGATAGCTACAACCTGGGAGTCTTTAAGTGAGGAGTGAATAGGTTACTTACAGGCAAGCGTGCTCCATCTTAGACCGCTTCATCGCTTACCATCAGGTGAGACAGTGGTCAAAGAGGTGCCAATAAAATGTAAAAAAAAAATGTTCCTATGTTTCCTCACAAGGTAACTTGCATAACTATAGTCAATTTGATGGTTTAGCAAGATTAACAAGACCCAAGTATCTGGAACATACTAATCATAATCATGTGTGTACAAGGATCTGAATGCAAATGTAGGTAGGTACATCACATTCAGAACATAACAAAGAAACTAGATACTGCTTATATAAGAGTGCATTGTAATCAAATAATTATATGTGTCTCTATTGTGATGCAAATGAACTTGTGGCAAAGGTCGGTGTCAGTGCCTTAAGAATAGTGGTCTAGATGACGTCATGTGTTTGAAGACAAAACACTATCATGGCGAATGATCAATCAACTTGCCCTTTTGTAGTCCACTAGACCATTGCTAGCTGAAGCTCGCACAAGTAATGGTTCTTTTTATCGTGTGGGTACTAAGGTCTTACGACCCGACACACCCTTTTTTTTTTTTTTTTTTTTTTCGGCTGGGAAAAAATGCGTTACGCATTCTCACTCGGGGGAGTGGGAGGGGTATGTGGGACTCCCCGGGCAAGCCCGGTATACCCACTAAAACAACCCAGCACTGAAATTCCCGCAGCGTCTTAGTGGGGGTGGACTGGGAGATCGGCGTAGCCTTTACGTCCAGTCCACCTCCGACGACCGCCCGCCTTCACAGCGGGCCCTTCACGCCCCCCCCGTTGGGGGAGGGCCGGGAACCTCCGACGATGGTGGTGACGTGTGCAATGCGGGCGGAGGCGCCCCCGCGCCTGTCGCCTGCCCATCACCACCGCGAGGAGGGAGAAGAGGACGTCTTCTCCGACCTCGCCTTCGTCTGCGGAGTGGCGCAGCGAGAGGATCGTCCTCCCGCGCGCGCTCCGCCGCCTCCTTCTGCGAGATGACATCCTCGCAAAAGGAGGCTACCGCGGCCCAGGACTCCTCACTCCCCAGCATGCATCTGACCACGCTGGGAAGGGAGAGGTCCTGTCCGATCTCCGCAGTGAGACTGCGACGCGGCTCGGACCAAGCTGGGCACACCTCCAGTGTGTGCTGCGCCGTGTCCTCCGCCGCGCCGCAGTCGTGACACGCCGGTGTCTCCTCCCTCCCGATCCGGTGCAGGTGCGTGCCGAAACAGCCGTGGCCAGACAACACCTGCACCAGACGGAAGGAGAGGAAGCCGTGCGGCCGCTCGAGCCAGTCCCGCAAGACTGGACCGAGCGCGTCCAGCGTTCGACGGCCAAAGGTGGCGGAGGCGAGGTCCTCTGTCCAATGGACGATGATGGCGTCCCTCGCCTCCCTCCGCACGGCTTCCCGCTCCTCAGCGACGGGGCGCTCCCCGAGCGCTTTTCGGCGCGCCGTCCATTCGTACACTCTGGCGAGCACCCATGCCTCCAACTCCCAAGGAGGGGTGCCCGCCAGAGCGCACGCCGCCGAGAAGCCAACAGAGCGGTAGGCTCTCGCTACCCGCTGCGCGATGGCCCTTTGGGGCCTGCGGATTGCCGTCGCATTCTCCCTCCTGTGGAGGGAGTCCGCCCAGATTGGGGCCCCGTATAGGGCCATGCTCCGCAGGATGCCGGCATACAAACGCTGGCATCGCGCGCTGGGGCCCCCCAGGTTCGGGAGGAGCCACGACAGGGCGCCGGCGGCCTTTAGCAGGCGCGTCGACAGCCCGCTGAAATGCGGGCCGAAGCGCCACCTGCTGTCCAGTACCTCTGGAGTACAGCGCTGCTGAGGCCCGCGAAAGAACACGGCCTCGGTCTTGTTCAGCGCCACCCTCAACCCCAGGCGGCGGATCCTTCCTGCGACCAAGGATCCGCCGGCCGACCCGACACACCCTAGTGTCAGAGTTTCTAAACCGCCTCAACGGCTTCTGACATGGTATAAAGACCGCCATTTGACGGCCGGGATCACCGGCTTATACGTGTCTTCCGAAGCACAGAATCATTATTTTATCAGATAATCAGATTCAAGCCTGCAATGTCCTAGCCAAACTGGTAACAATTAACTTTACAAAGTGTGCTTCCCGTGAGAATCGACCCCACGACCACCGGGTCACTAGGCAAGCGCCTGAACCACTCGATCACAGAGGCAGTTATGGTTATACCTACTTGCTGCCCCGCGGAACTTCGTCTGCGTCACATTTTTCATAACTGCTCTGCTCCTATTGGTCGTAGCGTGATGTTATAAAATGGACTATCCAACAGTAAAATAAATTTTAAATTTGAACCAGTAGTTCCTGAGATTAAATAAATAAATAAATAAATAACTCATTTATTGCAGATATCGAATCCATAGTTTGTTAGTAAAATGCAAACTTAAAAAACTAATGTTAGTATTAAATAAATAACTAATTGATTGAGTGGCAGATCAGGGTGGACTCATCGATGATGGCTACAAACCACTAAACACACATCAACCAAACACACAACACACAACCAAACCACCACCACCACCCACCACCATCATTAGCACATTCAACCAAACGTAAACAAACTCTTCAGCTTAATATTAGTACAACAAGGATTTTCGCCTTTTTGCATCGTTCAAAAACTGCTTCTACCCATATAGATGAAAATACTCAAAAATTTGGCCCGCCCATACAAAATTTTACTTATGACTACACCTTTTCGTAACACCCTGTATACCAAGGGTGGGCAACTTGATTAGACCCAAGATCTTTTTACTGAGAAACCCTGTGCGATCTGTAGTGCGATTCACTAAGGCAGAACATCTCAACATCATCCCTGCAGTATATAGGGTTTATAACAATCACCTTGTTTCATCTTCATAACCAAAAAATTAATTCATTTAGAAAATCAAAAGTCATCATATTCAAATTAGTTTGAACACCTGCATTTTTAACCACCATTTACAAAAGTCAGTCCCCGTAAACTTCTGTCCGTTTCTATTTAATAGCGTTTTAGCTGAGAAGAACAAGTGTCGCTATAAACTCACCAACAACACATCTGTCTGTTAAGTTAGGAGAATTTGTACGTCTCTAGAGCTATAGAAAACTCGAGTTCCGTATTACATAAACCCTAGTATAACTCTTAAAGAAACATGGAGCATGAATTAAAGTAACTTAGTATCAGATAGAGCGGGTGAACCGGACTACTAACCTATTTATTATGACTCCGGCTGACATTTTTTTCCGTACCCGATCAGATTTATAAATGGTCCGGTCTCAGCCTCCTATAATATCCGAGAAACATCTATGAAGCATCAAGTCGATGCCGTGAACTTTAAAAATTGCACGCCTGCTTTCTCCGATTCTATTTTCCGATTCAGATATTTCTTTAAATATTTTATTCACACATTTGCTAACCGTGACTTCATCCGCGCGAATGTTATATTATTCCGCAGGAATTTAATAGCTACCGGGTTCAAGAATTCTATGGCCGCTATCCGAATTGAGTATTTGGAGTTTAAAAGTGTCAATTCCACTTATGCCATAATTTGTCAATTTTCAAACTAAAGTAGAGTTTCACAAATACTCTAATTCTTAATTCAGATAACAGATGTATGGATGCCGTATGCATGCATATATCTAAGACTCGGACTACTCACGCCAACATCCACATCGTTGAGGTTTGATGGATATAAAACATCCAGACGTCAGAGTTCCACATATGGGTATTGGTTGGATAAGATCGGCGTTACCGCGACCAAACCAGTCAATGCACAGCAATTTGCTGGAGTGCAAGTGAGGAGTACGAAGTTATACGTACACAACAGCACCTTGCACAGACGGATGGCGACGAATCCGCGTGTACAACTGTACAATGCTACGTATTTGGGCCGCGACGAGGGCTGCGAAAATAGACTTAGTGAAAAATCGATGTAGAGGTGGCAAGCCGGGTACTTGCGCGCTCTTTAAAATTGTGTCAAGTTTTATTACTCTCTCTCCGTATTGACGTGAGGGGTTTTAGGTTTCTTTGACTAATTAGTGAGGATGTTTTACGCTTATTATGTTTGTTTTATCCTGATTTTGAAGGGTAGGGTTTTAACGAATAGGAAGTAGGAAAAGCGACTTGTTGAGCAGAGAGTTCCTTAAAAAATCGTGCTGATTCAGGTGGTTGTTATATTATGTTAGCCTGCATTCTATTTGTTAGGAAATTAATAGTCTTTCCGTCGGGAAATTATCATTCGACATTGTAATAGCATGTGTCTGAATAAACATTTTGATGTTGTTGTTTGTTATTGTTAGGTCAGTTGTTGTTGTTCTATAGTATTTATAAGAACTAAAACTATTTATCAAGATTCATTATCCTGAATCCAGATAAATAGTTTTAGCACGATTATCTAACTCAAAGTTGTTTTTGAAAGATTAACTGATTTACTTAGGTAATCAAAAAATGCAGTACTCCAGATTACCGCCTTGAGAATAAATTATAAAGTCATCAATACAAACTAGTTAGACTGAAGTTGAGTGAAGTTAGGTGAAGTTCAGTGAAGCCGCTAAGTAAGTACACATCGCTAAGTGAATTTTGAAGTGTAGTTCATGTGGGCGTCGTTGGGTCATTAATCAATCACGGTTGGCGCGAATCAATCATCGAGAGCGACGCCGTTGATTCGCACGCTTGCGGCCGGCTGGTCAGATGGTTTAGGTTTTAATGTAAAAGTGCTAAGTTGGTTTTATATAGTAACTAAGTGACGAAACTACGGTTCAAGAAAGGGACAAAGACACGAGTCACGTTTGCCTCATGCACTCTCGACTGTGACCATTGGGCAACACTATTATAGAGTTGAAGAGATTGTTTGGTTGAACGCGCCAATCTCAAGAACTACTTGGTTTGAATTGACAAATTCTTTTAGTGTTGGATTGCCCATTTATTGAGGAAAGTTAGACCAATAAAAGCTGAGCATTCATGAAAAATGTGAAGCAGAAGAAGTTGCGCGGGTCAGTTAGTTCTCCATTTAAAAGGTGTCTAAAGACGGACGGCATCGCCGAGGACAGTCTCGAATGTATACGACGTGGCGCGGAACCATTTTACTTAAAAACGTGGCACATTAAAAGCAGTAATTTTCGGCCCAAAAACTGGATATAAGTCGGTTAGAAGTGTCAGATTACCCGAAACTAGTTACTGCGGTTAAATTATGTCTAACTTCATAATGATGTCCATAATACGTCTGGAAATCTTGATTCAGTTTCAGCGAGACATTTAAATAATATTAAATTACTTATAAACTGTTTATCTTAGTTTAGTTAAGCTTTGATAGTTAAATCATTGATTTGCTTAAGTAAATCAAAATTAATTGCTTCAGAATAAATTATGAGCAGGTTTGCGTTGTCGGGTTTGTCAATGGGTTCACCTCATGTCATTGGATAGATAATTTGAGTTCCTAATAAGAATTTATCAGTAGTCGCATTGAATCTGGACTTTTTGGAATCTGCTCTATTTTATGGATAAAATCGGACTATTTCATGCGATTAAAAAATCAGTTGTCCTTAGGCTCCGAGGTTAATTCCTTGTCTTTGACATTTTAAATTGTTGTTGAAAAAAATCTTGATTTAAAGTGACTGGAAATGACTACCTATCTTTTATTAACAGCACACATTAGATGAGCTTTTTTTTTCTACGGAGTAATCAAATGTGTGCTACATTTGATTACTCCGTAGAAAAAAAAAGCTAAAAATTTATGTAAGTACTCTATATCAGTAACATTATTTACAAGCCAAATATTATGATTGCATTGTTGAATTTCAGTGCAATAGGCAATACGCACGTCTATTGTTAGTAAAATCAAACATTTGAATACTCACATAAATGTATTAATGTAAGGAACATGACGCAACATATTGTATCGTGCAAGTGATGTACACACAATAAGAAATATGCATGCGATTTTTTTATTTGCAAAGTGAAATAAATGCTTATAAGCTCGAGGAAACAATTATGAAATAAGTTTTAAAAATCTTCATTACAAAGAGAAGTCCGATATGAACTTTGACGTCAAAGTCCATGACGGTAGGATATTTTTGTTAAAAAATATTTTATCTCGTTTGTTTTTCGAGTAATTTTGATTCTATTTTCACTGTTAGTATTATATTTTTATGTTCCTTATTGTAACCCAATGTAATGACCCTAGTGATGCAATTCTTGGGAAGACGTTATCTTCAAGCGCAGGTAGAACCAATAAGTCCGTATTTGTTACCAAGTACAAAGTCACCTGGATACTGGTAGAGATAATTATATGTTATGTATAATTAAAAACAGGGACTCATAAGTTCCGCTGTATTATTGAGTTGTTTTCCGGTACGGACCCACATGTTACAGGCAGAATTGTTGGTTATTAATGCCTGGAGTTCAGTTGTTCACAACAAAAAGTTAATTAATGTTCAATATCAGTCGTACATGGGATGAACGGGGTTTAATGAGCTTGTATGTTTTACGGCAAGTTTGATAATTACACTTTAATATTTCCGTGTTTTCCGCCGTAAATCGTATGGCATTTGTTGGTGAAAAGCATATTTTAAATTACATAAATTACTGGTATACCTACTCAAGGCTATAAAAATCATTATGATAGTAATATTGTTAAACCTAGCACTTAGCTACGATAAAAGTTGAAATCGAAAGTAAAACCCATCATCAACAAAACTTGCTTAATCATAACTTGATTTTCTTGCAAAAAACAGTTAGTAACTCGTAGATAGTGCATGTACTTTTTTAAAAACGGATTATTATTGTCTTTAATTTCAAAACGTATCCAATTTTAGTCACACACTTTTATAGCATAGGGGTATAAAAGTGCATGGTTTCAAATTCAGAATTTTATTTTTTCGTTTACATTTTGAGCTACTGGCCACCACCACCTGTAAAAAAAAGAAGTAAAATGTTTTCACTCCAGCAGGTTCGAATGTAGCGAGCCTTTTGCTTTCGACGTGAAAAACGTGCGTCATTCACATGACGACGGGGCACTAGGTACAGTTGGCTCAGTTGGCACTTTCCCTTACGCAACGCAAGCCTCCGATGAAGCATAATGTAGGTGTCAGATCCCTGACAGACGGACGACCGAACTGGGTTAACATGTCATATAGAATTCGGTTACCCGTCCGTCACATTCGGTGATCATGACAATCTGTCTGGGATTGGTTTTGTAACGAATCAGGTAAAGGTCATGTGATTACATTCAGGGAATGAGTGGGTGGATTATTTCTTGAAATCTTGAGATTTCTATTAGCTTTTTTAGGAGCAAACTAAGTACTATATAATATATTATTATATTCAAATACTTTGAGGCGAATCACGCCGCAAGATATATTATCATATTATACATCTTATTATATGAATTTAAACATCGTTTAAAGTTAAACGATATTTAGGTAAAGAAAAAAATAAACGTAGCATTTTATTTTGTCTGTGGGAGAGTTAGTTGAAACATTGTGATAAATGACAAGACAAGCTATTTCTTTATAAAGACATGACAACATTACTTCTGTATTTCCCTATGGGTTAGGCAGATACACATATTAATTTCCTATTTTTAAGGGTCATGTAATAGTGGCGAGCCTATTTCTATCAGCCGAGCACAATCTAGACTCCAGAATGCTACTACTACGGCAATTAAATGAAGGACCTCATTTATATTTCTATACAACACTAATATTATAAAGCTGAAAAGCTTGTTTGCTTGGTTGAACGCGCTTATCAAAGTATCTCTCTTTTAGTTTTGGATATCCCATTTATCGTGAAAGGCAATACAAAATCACGCTATGACTAATAGGAGCACAGCAATAATGAAAAATGTGACGTAGACGAAGTTACGCGGGACAATTTACCTAGACATTTTTCTAAAACAGAACGTAAGAATGCAATGGTGAATGTTGTTTTGTTGGTCTACTCGCTTGCTATGGTTAAGTCAGCCGACGCCATGATTGTATTCCAATTTCAGAATCATATAGACAATCTTGATGATATCAGTATTATCGGACAATGTTGCCCATCCCAGCCAGGTCATTCCTTTGTCGACATCCACCTTTGAACAGTGGTAAGCGGGGGAAGAGAGGGTTGCCCTTTCATAACAATTTTCAACAAAGTTTAGAAATGTTTTGAATATTATAAATAACAAATTCGTGTGTATGGTACGAACACTTTGGGGAATTCTACGCCAGGCTCCGCAACTACGAGTGAAGAGATGTTGGTAACTTTACCTTTCTACTTTGTTTATATGGCTGGTTATCCTTGGATATCTGAACTGATAGAAAATTATGAATGACATCTGCAGTGTTATTCTGTACCAACATTTTCGTGTATCGATAGTGGAATCCGAGGTGAGTATCAAATTCGTATAAACATAACCTTTATGTTGTGTGTTATAAAGCTCACTTCGTTAGCTTTGTCACTCAGGTGAAGCTCGATATCGAATTAGTTATTTACAGAATAGGCCAGCAGGTCTCTAAAATAGAAAATAATGCGATGCCTTCTTTTATAAAATGTCTTTTCAATATATGGTCAGACCTACACATTTTCAAGAGGGCAAAAGTGCATAGTATAGTCTAATCTTCAATTTATGGAGATCTCAGCGATGAGATTAACAGACATTTTTCTAACTGATATAACTCTACATCCATAGTCCGATTCAGGAATAGTCACCTTGTTTAGAAGCAACAATATCTTAACAGGAAAACAAACAATTTGTTCTCACACCAAGATTTTCATCTTCCTACAAATGAAATGATAGCATTTATCTCAAGCTCTCTGCTAAATGAAACGCTTTTGTACTGACAGCGCTAGTTTTTATACAGCTACAGTTGTGCTCACACTGTCCTGAATAACGAGCGTGAAACAAAACAAATCCTTGGGAACAATGCAGTAGCTCAAATGTGGGTAATTATAGCGTTTAATGAGCACAATTATTAAACTACACTGCAGTGCAAATAATACCCGCTTTCCGCTTCCCTAAAAAGGATTTGAAAGCTTCAAACGGTATGCATATATTGAAAAAGTATGCATACCGTTTGAAGCTTTGGTTCGTTTCGTTATATGCGGATATTATTGAGAGATATTATGTAATATTGACTTTATTTGTTAAACAGATCGTGTAGATGAGTAAGGCAGTTTTGTTTGTTTGTACGCTTTCACGACCAAATCGCTGAACTGATTTTGACGAATTTTCGAAACATACTGTTCATCGAAAATAGGCAGACCAAATTGAAAAATAAAAAATATTTCGGAAGTCGGTTCTTTCGGTTTTGTATCTTCGTTTTTAACACCGGTTTCCGAAATGAAGGTTATTTTATACTTAGAACTGTTTTTTTTAAAGTCGGTATTTTTTTAAGTTGTTATTTATCACTACCTATTAAGGTGATACTTGGACGACGTCTTCGTCTATGCATAAATTGAAATAAGCAAAGATGCGCATAAAATGAAAACTCGGAGTAATCGGTGTACATACATACTCTTAGATAAAACAAAAAAATACACCAATAAAAAAACTCGCCGACTTGAGAGAATCCCCTCAACAGAAATATCGGAATGAAAATTTTGATACAAGAAAATATGCCTGTCTGAAATCAATCAGTCCTCAGTACCATAGTTGTGAAATCCTATCTTCCTCTCTAGTCTCTACCATAGACAGCTAATTAAATGGAAATGGATATTTAATTTATCAAACCACGTTATAAGTAAGTTTGATGAATTGGACGACGCGTGACGGCCGGCGGTTTCATTTGCCCGGTTCAATCTAAACGGTGACCAAGCGGGTCTTAGCTATGGCCGTGGCCAAGCAATCTGTCTTCTGTGGACGTATGACATAGTGATATTAAACTTAATACTCTTCACTTGTTGTATGAGACTCGTTTTATGATGTAGCTCAGTGATAGTGGCGTTTCAGAGGTTCGTAGTCTAACATGAAATTTTCTGCTTTACAATATTATAAGACAAAACATTGTGATTTCATTCGGGGAATCTCAACTGTAAATTATACAAACGCTTACAACCCTAATCTCTTCAAAGTTAGAGTGAACAGGCTCCTTCTGGGTAAACTCGCTCCATCGTAGACTTTGTCTCTGTCATCTCTGACCAAGACTAGAGTCAAGAGCAAACCCATCACAAATTAAAAAAAAAACTTTGCTGTGTATCCCGAAGACATACACTATATTGATTACTGAAATGCGTGTAGGCTCTATATGCTGGGTGAGACACATTATAGTATAATACTCCATCGTATAATGATTATACGATGGAGTCCTGTAACAGCATCCTGAGTTGAGCCACACGATGACTGACAAATGCTCGCACTGACTGGATAGGACCACTCAAATCTGTGAGGTTCTTTCCTCAATAAGTCATTTCAGACCCTTAACTGCATGAACCACATATGACGTTTTGTGAATTTTAAGACCATTAAGATCGATGTCTTGATCTAACTGTGTTTTGATACGCTTTAGTTTTGGTTAAATGTTAACAGTTGATTAGATAATCCGAAATTTACTTAAAAATAATGAAACGATCAATCAAAACTGTCTATTGCAGTCTACAGCAAATAGAGATAAAAACGTAAGCAATATTGCTAGCTATAAACTTCGTTTAATATTTGACCGAAATAAACCAATTTCCTCTTGCCGGGAAAATGCTTACCTACATATTTCCAACATATGTTTGAGACTCAAGACATTAATTTTAGACCGTTACCTTAATCATTTTCTCACGGTAGCATCAGGAGAAATTGTAACTAAAATGTAACATAGTTTTAGGCCTTGTCTAGAGTGACACTTGTTATAGAGCGGCAGCTGGAGCGAGCGCGATTGGTACAACAAAGTGATACTTTATCAGCAATAATTATAGTGATTATCAAAAACTAGAAAATTAATAGGATCCCAAACCTTTCGGAATTTCAACAATGGAATATTATTTTATATTATACTAGCTGACCCACGCAACTTCGTCTGCGTCACATTTTCCATGAATGCTCAGCTTCTTTTAGTATTAGCGTGATGATATGTAGCTTATATCCTTCCTTGATACATGGGCTATCTAATACTGAAAGAATTTTTCAAATCGGACCAGTAGTTCCTGAGATTACCCCCTACATACAAACTTACAAACAAATTTTACCTCTTTATAATATTAGTATAGAAGTAGCCACATTTCATTGCCAATTGTTGTAGCATGCAGTACAAGTAAAGCCATGTTTCCTCAAATTATTAGATTCAAATGAGGTTGATTGCCAGCACCTTTTCGAACGTCGACTTTTACCTAAAGCGATGCCGCTCCGTCACGTCACGCTAAGTCACTTCAGTATGTACGCAAACGACGGTTTCATGTATGTTCCATACTTTGCGCCCGCCTTAGCACCTGCGCAAACTCCTCACCCTGACCACGGCCTTAGTGAGGGTTCACCGGCGTAAACCGTGATCAGCTTTACATTACAAACCGGCAGTTAGTATTCCCGAGTCGTTGCCAAGCTAATTTTTTAATTTGAATTTTAAGGTTTATGAATATGATTTATTAACATAATCCCTATTTATTAGGACGAAATTATAAGAGGTTTTAAGACATCTAGAGGTTATATGCTAGACATAAGAATCAATCAATGGTGGATTGAATGACGTCATATCGTCATTGAAATGACGAGCATTAGACGAGAATATAGAGTACGCTTTCGATTGTACTTAGGTACAAATTCTTTTATATTTTAACTAGCTTTTGTCCGCGACTTCGTACGCGCATATCCCGTCTTTTTCCCGTACCCGAAGAAATTTCGGGAAATCCTCTCTTAGTGCTCCCATACACTCCTCAAGGAACCCACTTGCCAAATTTCAGCTTATTACAACCAGTAATTACGGCTGAGTGTTTTCTGTCAGTCACTCAGTAACGGAAGAAGTTTTATACTAGGATTTAACCTCGTAAAAAGAAAATGGAAACTCCATTATGGCTATGGTTATGCCAGCCAAAACTCAGCTTCAGCGTATACTGCACGGGAGGAAACGCCCGGGTGTCACCACTGCGGGGATCGTCCGGAGGACACGGCGGAGCACACTGTGCAGGTGTGCCCCGCTTAGGCGGGGCACCGCTGTGTCCTCGAAGCGGCGATCGGCGGCGACCTCTCGCGTCCGGCCCTGGTCCAAGCCATGGTCCGGAGCGAGACGGAATGGGACGCCGTTGCCTCCTTCTGCGAAGCAGTCATGCTAGCGAAGGAGGTGGCGGAGAGGGAGAGGAGACCCTCTCGTCCCGGCCGCCGTGGTAGACGCCGCGGGCGTCGGGGGCCACCACCTGCACGCGTAGCATGACCACCGTAGAAACGAGTTTTGTCGACCGGAGAATCGACATGACATCGAAATGACAGATTGAAGAAAGATTTCTATCTTCCTAAGCATGGCGATGTTTGACTCGTAGAAAAGAAATGTTACTTTTCTTCGATCGACATAAGTCTACAACGTCGAGCATGCCGACAATATTTTCTCTACTTTTGACACTTGGGGGTAGAAATAACTCTCTATATGAAATGTCAAATAGTCTACATCTTCTCGGACCTAGACAAGGAATATTTATTTCAACAATCATTTTATTTTTGCCAAATAGAACTTAGAAAGTATGTCGGGGTAGACATATAGTCTACCAACATCTTAATGACGGGTTGTACGTTGTAAATAAACTGTTTTTGTAATGACTAAAGTAAAAACACTTCGGACGATATTAGAGGGAAGAAAGATAACAGATAACAGTAAAGAACGCATTGCACTGTGTATGGCAAAGTTTTCATCAGACAATGCCACCAATCACCTTTTATTTAAAACTAGCTGTCCCCCGCGGCTTCGCTCCCGTTTATTAAGTATTCATTGCACATATCGAGTTTTCATTGTTTTTAAGATGTATTCTGCTATTTGGGTCTGAGACAAATCCAACGAATCAATAACCATGAAAATTGCTTCAGCAGATCTCGAGTTATAAGTGTTGTAACAAACCCGTCTTTGTTTTATACATATAAAATAAGATGTTATTATGTTCTCTTCTCATCGCATGGTAGGATATTATGTTCACTTACATTAATTAAACACAATTATTGGAATAATGAGTACTTTATTTATTTAATCATAAAATCTACTTACTTTTTCCTTGCCGCCATGATCATAAACACTAAAATTCTAATTTAAATCGGTACGATAATGAATTCAACAAAATATGTTATTTGTAAACAAACATAAACTACGAGTATATAGATTAAAAATATGTTCGAGTAACACGTTTTGTTGTTGCTTTGAGTTACGTGCAAAGAGTGTGAAAAATAGAGTATTTGACACATTTTTTTGGCTAACTAAACGTAAATTCATCGTAGTATTCGCAGAATGACCACATCACTAGCTACTTCTCCGTTGCTATGGAAAAACTAGATACGTCTTTGTCTTCATAGAAACGCGAGTCTACGGGTCACGCCATGTTCGGGCAGAAGACATGTCGAGTGGAATAGAAAGAGCTTTGTCTTTTCTTGGTAGAATAGAGATAGAATCGCCATGCTACGCGTGCTGGTGACCTCCGGCCACCGTAGGCGCGGGCCTGTGGACGGCAAGCTATGGGTGGCTCGCCGTCCGTCCGTCTAGTGACGAAAGGCCGTGTCGACGGCGCGTTAGTGTTCCACGCGCGTCTCAAAGAGAGTCAGCACACAGAGGGGCCCGAAAGGGCCGACGCCTGCCGGAGTCGCGGGATTATTCGCAAGAGACACCGTGGCTCCGGAACACAAAGGGCAATGAAGGAACATGGATGGGTTTTAGTCAGTAGAAGTCTGACACTCCCTCCCGCTACACCCAGAGCGGGAGGAGTAATTGGATGATTTCCCATCCGTAAAAAAAAGCGTATACTGCACGAATGCGATATCGTCTCCAGACAATTCCCGTGGAAGATCCCTGATCTGTCTTAATAGTTTGACAGTGACAGCTCTCAGAGAGCCTACTTGTTATTAGGCTAGCGTAGGCCATGTAAACCTACACTAAGCTTAGTGTGAAAATGCATTGCTCCGTTCACACATATTTAAAACTTAAAATAAATTGTTTATGACGATCTAGGTACGGTACGATATTTTACCACAGCATTCGGTACTTTAAGAAATTCAAAATGTAGTTTTCATTGTATATATTTGGATTTGCAATAAAACATTCCACTTTGTTTTCGTAATTAGGGCAGAGTATATCGGGAGAGATGCGAAATAATTTAAAGTCGAAACAAATGAACAAGTCTCGATTTCATCCGCTACCTTTGTTCCACACACGCCCCGGGTTTTAATATTAAAACCATTTTATATTTAAATATAAATGCGAAAAGTTATCGCTACGGCAATAATTAAGAATTAATATCATGAAATCAAAGATTAATTGAAATAATTAAGTGTCCATGACAGGAACAGTGATTAATTAAAAGGAAATTGATAATTAAAATGTTAAAAATGACGAAATAATTGTGAGACGCGCGTGATATTCTGGATAAAACGTCAATAGCAGTGTTGCCACTCGAAATAAGCAAATTTTAAGTCACGGATCAAGTTTTAATGAAATAATGGACTTGTCGCTGATCTGGCAAGCTGTCGCGAACACTTGTTAAAAACATCACGAAAATATTAGACTTACATTTTTGTTTTAGTGTTATTTTTTCGTTATTCCGCGGCCGACGATCTCGAAGTTTCTTTATTATCCGCCGTTCGTCTCAGTTCATAATCAAGGATATATCAAGATGTATAAGCCACTAGATTTAGCTTGAGACTTCTTTCGTGAAGTATTTTGTAGTCTAACGTAGTTTCAACTAAATGAACTTTTTTTTCCTTTCTGATAAATATCTACTTGAAAAGTAACATTAATAAGTTTTTTAATAACAAACCGTGGCTCCAACAGAGTTCGTTATTATGACCGCTCGGGATACCTACATTATATACAGTGCACGCTCGGTCGAAGTGTCCGGATTAGAAGCTTTCAAAAGATTAACTGGGGCAGACCTCCATCTGACCATTTCATTAAAACTTCCTCCGCCTAGCACCCTAATTACATGCAAAACAAAAATCATTCCGTGACTCAATTAACTGTACGTGTAGCTCATGACTCGACCAAATGTTCGGATTAATTGTGACACTGACATACTCGTACGTTCTACACGATCGCGACTAGCATGCGCTTCTATTTCTCGGATAACAACGTTTTTCGTTTCGTAAAATTAATTTGGACGCACTGATTCGATTACCGCGGGGTCGATCAATCGTAATTTCCTCTCGATTCATCCGAGTCGCTGCTCTAATTATGAATTTTATTTGTTTCAGATACTATAACGACGGGCAGCAGCGCTAACCTCACAAAATTAATAATTAATTAGTATATACTTAAATAAAAATTATCGAATAAACGACGAAGCGCCTTCAATTTTCCAATTACGCATTAGCTAGCTTAATAAGAAGATACTTAGTGTAGGTCTAGAAGATATAGAAGCTAAAGTGGTTGTGAGGCGCGTGTTGTCGCGCGTGTCGGTCGGCAGTGTTGCGGGGATCCATGTCAGTGTGTGGTGTCGCGCGCGTCGAGCGGCTGTCGGCGTGAGGAGGTCGCGCGCGTGCGCGTGGGCCAGCAAGATTGAGGTGGTGGCCGGGTGCGGGTGGGGCAGGCGCGCGCGCGTGCGTCCGCTGCACGCGCTGGGCCGCGCGGCCGGGGTGATGCTGGCGTCGCAGCGCTCGCAGTCCTGCAACGAAGAGGGCGCGTTCTTCGGGGCGCGCGCGCTGCGCCGGCCGCGCGGCAAAGGCAGCGGCAGTCCCACCTGCTAGGGGTACGCCATGTCGCTGCGCAGCCTGCACCGGCGGCTATCATCCGCCAATAACACGTGAGTTGTATTTCATTACTAGACTTACGTTCATATTTTTTTGCAGACATCATTATCATAGGATAATAAATCCGTTTGGCTATCATCAACTATTTAAATGCGCTGAAGCATGGAGCTCCGTTTCGAGTTACCAATGGGATGTGTCATGATTAAACAAAGAGCCGAGTTTGTGATGTTTCAGCCTTCTGAAACTGGAAGTCATACTACGGGCGCTTGATTGTCCGCCCGTAACGTATCGACATTCGTATACATACGTATGACAGTCGATACAGCATTTAGCTAACGAGAGCCAGCTTTCATTGACTTTCCTAATGGACATGCACATAATTGCACTGATTGGGCACTCAGACCAATAATTGGTAAACCTACCTACGGGTCGATTAGAAGCTAATCCGTTCATATTTATTCCGATCCGAAAGACGCTCGAACGTACTCTACGGACAAGTCATCAAAATGTCGAGCGGTCAACCATCGGGATGTGAATATTCAATTACCGAACCTAAATCCAGAGCCAACAGGCCATAACTCCGACGGAACTAAGCGAAAATGAACCTTATGATGTTCCAATTAGATTGGTTATTGTACGTGATGGGTTCTAAATCGGTTATGACTTCTAGCGGGTACAATTAGGGGTGATAATCATGGTATAATTTATGCAAATTTTGGGTGCATTGGCTAACTCGTTAGGACGGTTTAGTGGGCCCCTTTCATTGATCCAAATAAGTCTTTATCTCATTCAAGCAGAGGTAGCCAGACGTTGATAGAGGTTAGAACTTTAGACATCGTCGGAGGTTCCCGGCCCTCCCCCAACGGGGAGGGCGTGAAGGGCCCGCTGTGAAGGCGGGCGGTCGTCGGAGGTGGACTGGACGTAAAGGCTACGCCGATCTCCCAGTCCACCCCCACTAAGACGTTGCGGGAATTTTCAGTACTGGGTTGTTTTAGTGGGTATACCGGGCTTGCCCGGGGAGTCCCACATGCCCCTCCCACTCCCCCGAGTGAGAGGGTATGCGTAACGCATTTTTTCCAAGCCGAAAAAAAAAAATAAAAAAAAAAATTAGAACTTTAGAAGGTTGTGATTTGGAACGTATCTTGTTATCACACTCTTGTTCTAGCTCCAATCTCAACGGGGTCGGCCTGCTATATCGTCTTTATCCATACTCCTCTATTAGTTGTTACCTCAGCACCAAAATCCATCTTTCGATTCCTTGACCTTCCTCTCCTCCTATACCGGAGTAATCCATGTTCTCATCAAAACTCATACTCAATACTTAGTGATTTGGCCACTCCGAAGTAAAAAAACGTTGCCCAAATAGCAAGTCCAAAAGACTCACGACATCGATTCCAAAGCTACATAAATCACGTTGATGGACGTATGAAAGGGTCGTGACGTAGACAAGGTCATGGGGCACGATTGTACTGGCGCGCTATTGGGCGGCTGATGCTCTTACATTGTATGGGGAAGCGGCCACCTCGCAGAGCAAGGAAGCGCCGTGCTGGCAGCAAATAGAGACTATACTTCCAAACTACACTGAGACAGTTTTATAAATGCAGAAGTGCATTTTTCTGTTTGTTAGGTTATCACAATTAAACAGCTGACTGGGTATTTATGAAAATCAAACCTCGGTTTAAACACAGGATACTTTACAGTAAAAACACTTTTCACGCGTTCAAATTTATAACATTTGTTGGAAGTAGTATTTTTTTGGCTGTCAATTTATAAAGGTACTATCAATATACAATAACAGAGATACTATAATTCTAGCGTAACACTACATATATCGTTTACTAATACGCTTGATTTTTGCTGAAAGTTTTGAAACTGTTCCCAGTGCTAAAACTTTCAACGAGCCGCCGAGGCGTTTCCGTGTTCTGTGGTGGAGCTGTCGGCACGCACTATGGCCGCTCAATGGGCTGGACACTCGCAATAGTTTGCATTCATCATCGATGTAACGGAAGCTATTGTGTTATGATTTGCCGGTTTCAATTAGAGTCTGTGTATGTTTCTATATGTTCCCTTGCCGTATTGATATGTGAAATGGTTTTGAAATAGTTAGAATGCCTATACATTATTGTCCACTATGAATAGTTACGTCCTTTAGTCTACGTCTTGCTTGGAACTGTACAGAAGGAACAAGATACTGTAAATCAAGCTCGATAAACGTTTCAGACAGAGAGGGAGTACATACCTTGATGTAGATATTATAAGTTAACCCTGTCCTATTGTACGAAAATTGCTGAAGTATAATTTTGTATTATTGGTACTCGGTCCTCATTATTTTCTTGGATAGTAGCCACCCATGAAAATAAAGCATGTTAAAAAGTTCTGTAGCGGCAACCGCGCACTGTAGGCTGCCTTTCAACCAAAGCTGTGAAAGGATGCTTAGTGAAGGATTGTTAAGAACCAATGGAATACTTTCATTTACCTGACGTCACTCGGCGCAAGCGATTCTATTGGTTCAAACAACCTCGCACAGCTCTGGTGGAAACACAGCCTTATAGCCATAACAGTACCCGGTCGCTACTACAGAACTTTTGAACAACATAGACTATCCGTTCTGCTAGCAGTCTCACTGTTCAAATGAATTCGCTACTGCCCAGCGATTCGCAAAGTGTACCGATCCACCATTAAGTTTGGTTCTACCTGTAAGACATAAAGAAAATGTTTGTCGATAAGAACAATTTGTCAAAAATTATAAACAACTGAAATTACGATAAAAATATCGAAAGCCTGCCTTTTCATTTAATTTATATATCAATAAGCTTTACGTTGATATTCCTTAAACGTATGTAGTTCGTACCCACATAAAGGTCGCAAATTTTCCCAAACCTCGGGTGCCTAAATCATTGTTCCCCTTTTTATGGGTTATCCAAAGAAAACATTGATTGGCTTTTATGTCGGGAAGCTACGGGTTTATGGTCGGTTGGCTGATTTATTTTACTATTTATATTTTTTATTAAAAGCATTTCAAGTGGAAATGTAGATTAGAGATGTACCTGGTTAACAGTTTAAGAAGTCAAATATTTTATTTTTAAAAGAAAATGTTGGGTTTTATCTTTGTTTAAATGTTGAAGTATTTATGTTGATGATTTCTCACCAATTTCAACAGTATTAAACAATTATAAAGTGTTTTTTTGTCCAGGAAAAAATATTTCCAATAACGTTTTCTGTTGATCATTTATAATACCGAATACTTAAACGCTCTAATACAATGTTGGACGCTCAGGTAAAATAATCATATTTGCGATGTTTTGTATACATACTTTGGTAAACATTTGATAATATTGAAAGATAATGGAACCAGGTTTAGCGATAAACTAGCTTATCAACACATTTTCAGTAATTGGCATTTTTGGTTTGCTCCAGAAAACTCGTTTTAAGGTAAGTAAATAAAAATATTGTAAGCCAACATATATATTATTTTTTCATAGTAAAAAATTGCAGCCAATTTGCCGTCGCATAAATACTATTCAGATATTACGCGGGCCAGCGTAGCACACAAGAATTTGGCGTAGCTCGGAACTCTGTAGAATTTCGTAGCAACGGTCTGTGACGTCTACGGCGTAGACACTTGACTGATTTACCGATGTAATTTTAGTCTTGTATTGCTCAGAAGACGGTCGAAAATTGCATAACACATTATGTTCGCTTATGTGTCTTTGGCCAGCGTACAAGGGTCACACCACAAAGTGGATTTCAAACCGCGGAGAATGTATTTCCGCCCTTAACCAACATAGTCATAGCATGTGTAGCCAGTAGCTGCAAGAGTACTATTGTTTAACCCACTTAGATTTAATTAAATTCTCTGATCATTATTCCCCTTTATTTTAAGTTATGTACAATTTGTACAACTGAACAAATATTTGCAATAAAAACACTGCATTTGTTGCGAATATCGGAGCTGGAGTTAATATAGGACTTCATTTTTTATGTTAACACGAGTTTAATATAGTGTCTGTGTATGAACGAGATTTAGTGACACAAGCGGAATCGTTGGAGGTGAAATATTGTGGACACTGAGGCTGAATGTCGGCAATATATTGTAAAACAAATATTCTGGACAATAGGGGAAAAATAGGAACTTTTATTTGAATGAAACGCGCCTAACTACGTCTATGGACGTGAGAGGAATCAAAGGCCGAAGTTAGGCCTTCCCTTTCCTCTGACACCGTTTAATTTATATGGCCAAGCCGAGAGATTCAACAATATATGTGAAATAACAAAGGAGACTTTTCTCCGACACGGCGTCGTCGGCTTCTTCTGATTAGCTAAGTAAATAGCATTGTAGGAACTTTCATACCAATCCTTCTCGCTGTGATTTTTTTTACTATCAGTGCGAATGTAATGCAAGTGAGTTTATACGAAACAAGCAGTTTTCGTGCATTTTTCGGAATAAAGCACTCGGAGAGAGTCCCTATCAATTAAATGAAGGCTGTTCTTTTTAGTTTCCAGATAGTACTTAGCTCATACAATTATTTAATGTGAAAATACATTTGTCAGGCTATCAGAGGGCTAATTCTACTAATTTTCACATTCGCATCTCAATCGCAATCTGTCAAAAATGCGAATGCGAAAGTTGTTTAAATAGTAGAATTGTGCCTTTTTTCTGTTCTTCACATATTTTGTATTTAAACTAACTATTCATTTTACTTGTTTTTCTTTTGTGTATTGTGCGAGTCCCAAATAAACATCTTTCTTTCTTTTAATCTTAGAACAAGGGTACACCATGGTTTGGATTACGTCATAGCTACGTTCAAAAGTACGTTCCCTTGGAATAGTTTTCGACGTTCACGCGGTAGAAGCTGACACGTACTAAATTTAGAAAAAAACTTTTTGTGAATCCATCGAACGGAACTTATGAAAATATATTGTCACAAATGCTTTAAGTATGACAATATTAAATAACATTATGCCGCAGCATATTTTCGGCGTTACAAATATAGCCTACTCTCGAATGGCAGCACAATTCACCAGTTTTCATGACGATGCATAATTTATGATGTCGCTAAATAATACGAAGTTTCAGAAACTGGGAAAAATTAAAACAGAATTAGACTAAGACAAAAAGAGAGACAACATGTCAAGTTTAGTCCAATTTTAAAATTGAACTGAACACATAACAGGAAGTAAGCCTTTGAAAGAGTACCGATTATAACGTTAATGAAAGTGGACAATCCCGTTTTGTAATACAAGATTAAAACTAGCGCGTTAGAAGTGGAAAAATAAAATGGGAAATGGACTAGCGTAGAAATACTCCTGGCGTGGGCTCGGGCAACGTAAAAATAAGTAATGAGAATTTGTGCAAGAGAATGAAAAAAACTTTTTCGTAAAAAGGATTTGTTGAGAACAGCGAATAAACATGACAGCACGCAACTCACAGGAAGAAATGTTTTCAGGGAACTTTTTAAAGTTGAATAAGTTTGAAGTTGGGATGCTTAGGGTGAAATTGTACCGTGTTTTCTGCTATCGCAGGATCAAACCGATCTATTCTGTCAACTTCTCACCGTATAAACTTACTTACGTACTACCTACTACTACTAATTAACTAATTAATGTTTACGGAATCGCAATGCCGATCCTTCGGCGTCACCGAAGGATCGGATTCAGTTAACCATTACACGTAGTATAAACGTATACCTACTTGTACTATTCAGAAAACGCTGTTTTTGTTTCAGTCTAATATTTATCTCAACATTAAAAATCACTACGATTGACAACTATTCCTGCCTACTCAACCTTAAAAACAAACTTCATCGTAAAATCAATCCACAGAGGCCAACTGAACGATAAACTTAGTCCCACACTTACATCTAAACAACGTCAGGCGACGTCATAGGGCACATCTTCAAATAGCTCCAAAGCACAGAATAGTTTGGCAGAAGCTTGACTTCGTACACCGAACAAAACCTACGCACAGATGCGCTTCACGTATAGCGCGTGCTAACGCATTCGTGACTGTCATTTGTTTGAGATTGTCATAAATTTGAGTTTGTGTGTGTGTGTGTGTGTGTGTGTGTGTGCGTCTGGTTTTGCTAAATAACATGGAACTAACTACAGAGTACAGAATCGCTGAGCTGAAATCAACTAGAGCCATTACTTATAATATTATTCGTGGCAGCGCAAGTTGACCTGAGCGCTGACCTTCTGATCATTTCTATTCTGTGACAGTTCTTCAAATAGCCCCAAAGAGAACTTGAACTGGAATAGAGAGATGTTTGCTGACGTCATGGCCCTGACGTCAACCGACCTTGGCTCGGACCCAAAAGGTTCGACTTTGAATATCTCGTATTACAATATGGATTGTAATCGCTGGAGGGGTGGAAAAGGAAGTGAGGTGGTCGGTCGTGCATGTTCTTTGCAAGGAAGCGTTAGCCTGTGTGATGTAAATACATGGTGGAATGCCCTTAAAGGTATTCAGTTACATTTTAAGTAAGTGTAAGTTGAACACCCTTTAAGATATTCCTCGGAAGGATGTTTCCATTCTATTGTTTTCTGGTTGACTTGAGATTCAGGTGCGGTTTCGAAAAAGTTCTCACTTGCAGATGAGTTTTCGTTCGATTTTTCTTGTGGTGGGTGTAGATCAAACTAACATGTAGGTACAATGCAGCTAGAATGAGAATAAAATGAGTATTCGCTCATTTGTGGAGACTTCAGTTTTCTTTCGATCTTTACTTACTAGTCAAGAACCAGCTGTCATATTAATTTTAATAGCCACTCCAATATTCTATGCTGTACTAATCATAAGCTAAATGTTACTCCACCATATTTGGAACACAAAACTTCATATCCACCTTAAAAACAAAATGGCCGCCAATCCAGCACAGGTACGTTTCTAGTAGCCGAATTACTTATGTACCTACATGGATCTAATTAGGAGTTGTACTTGGCCAGAGGGCGAAACAAAAACTTTGCCACTGTACACTAGTATTATTGTATTCACAGAAAATTATTAACTAGAACAACGAGCATTGCCTTTACCTTACCATTGAGCATTGAACAAGTTTAATTTGACAAATATTTAAGAAAGAAATAGGGATGATTCCTGAGTAAAAAAAATTATGTATGATTCTATATAGTCTAAATGTCAGTCTAAAGTCATCGAAAAATATCTGACGGCTACTTATCTAGGTAATAATAATAATATTACGTATAAAATATTTAATAATGGGTACAAGCTAGTCGGGAAATGATAAACATTTACTTTATAATAAAAGTTATTTAAAGCGCTCTTCCCCTTTCCTAATTATTTAATGTTTTGCTGTGCCCGACAGGGTCCACAATTTTATTGTTTCTTTTTATTCATTTTACCATCTGTATGTGTACATTATGGATTGCAATAAACAATTTGAGATTTAATTAAAATTTACATTATAAAGACTCGCACTGTATGTGCGACAGTAATGTCAAAAACTAGTTAAAATGGGATGGAGGGGAAAATGGAGATGTTTTTTACAATTTACGGTGCGAATTCGTACGCTCCTTAAACATACAATAATTGCCCTCTGTTGTACAAGAAATATGATCGGCTTAATATAACCAGTTTTATACTGCAGAAAAACTATCAATTCAAAGTTATCAGGCGTTGGAAGTCAGCCCTTACAGTATGTCAAAAAAGTAGTCCAGTGCATGGCCTCTTCTAAAATGGGAGTGTCGTAATTCAGATAATAAATAATGTTAGTGAAAGTTATAGCTGTATAATTGAGTTTACATAACTTTCTCTATTTGGAAGTTTTGCAAGCACCTCTGAACAAAATGCGCAAGTGACTTGAGAACTAATTCGACACCTATAAAGGCGAATTAAATTATGATTCATTTTTATATTCGTAGGATCAGTAATCCGAATTAGAATTAATTAAACACAATATTTATTTAATAATGAGAAAATAGTGTTACAAAGTATGGTTTTACGTTGTTTTAAAAGTCCTTTACATTTATCCTTCCGGCAAACTCCATCCACTGTCAGGAAAACATTTCAATAAACACAAAAACAAATAATAAAACCGTACATGTGTGTAATGATCCCCCATAAGCACACAATATTTGCCAAAACGACGCGGATTTAAAAAGTAACTGCCGAACGCGTCGTTTTCGATTTGCTTTTCACAGTAAAAAGTTAATGAAAATCGTTACATCACACGTAAAAACATGCTCCTCCAGGAGTAATCTACCAACAAAATTATATGAAGGTGGGTAGAGGGTTCGCCAAGAAGAAAACATCGAAAGAGACACGAATATATAGGTATCTTCGTATCAGAGCAAGACAGGCAGTGTTATTTGGCAAGCAAGGTTAAGAGGACATCTTAAGGTAAGCGCTCGATTTTGGTACCCCGAGGTTATTTCATAATACATACGTATTACAGGATTCAGATCGATCCCAAGGCTTAAATTAGGACAAATGGGCTACGAAGGCATTTAAAGATACAAAAGTAATTTGGCGAATTAGGGGTCAAAACTAAATACAAGAGCTCTGTAAGCAATTTAAAGATACAACACATATTTTAGTGTTTAAAGGCCAGTTCAAAATACGAGTTTCAGCACGAGTAATTTTTGCTTGTATATTGTCAGTATTTTTTTCTGTCCTGGTTTTAAGCGAAAACATTCGATGAAAGAAAGTGCGTTGATCCTCACACCTCATGATGTCCTCCTTTTTTACAGTACCTGTTTATAGCTTGATTTATTTTAAAGGTAGCAAAATACCTATCACACAAGAAAATATGCTTGAATTAATAATTATAAATTATATTCTACATGTAAAAAACTACTCAACTGTCAACTTTAACTTTTGGATTTTCAGTTTATTTATAAGTTTTTCGGATGGAAAGTCATCGCACGAATACTTCAACTCTGGGCGGAGCGGAAGTGCCAGACTCCAGACGTGCATACTGACTATAACCCACCCGTCTCCTTCCAAATTTTCCCGGCCCTTTCTGTCCCAGACCGCCAGACCGTAACTTTTTCGAACTAATTCCGCAACCCTCGCAGGTGATCTAAGTCACCATCTGTACTAAAGACGTCCTAAAAAGTTTGTTGTTTTTATTAAATTTAATCATTATTTCGAATCCTGAATTCAAACCCTTGCTGAAAAAGTGAATTCAATGCCTGGCTGCCAGGATAAACAATCTAAAACAATTTACTAATAGAACGTGTTTAAATTCCAATTTTAAATAGTTCTATAAAGAAAGCACGTTTGTATTACAAAAAGCTTATTACCAACCGGGCAGCAAATATCTATTGAATCCGATTCCGTAATCGGAGGACAAAAACAACGGCAGGCCGTTCTCTTCAAGAATTTCCTTTAATATTCAGTTACGAGTTTTGGGGATCCCTTCAGAAATTAAATAAACGCTGAAGTTTCCAACAGTTTTAATTATTCATCTGTGAGTATTTGTGACTGGTAATGTTTTAATAGAGGTATTAAGAGTTATCTTGTGTATATTTATTATTAGTCTTTTGTCTGAAGTGTGTTCAGCAATTTTAGCTTCAGATACGTTTTGAGTCGTACGTTACAATTGTTTGGACGGAACTCTCGTTTAATATTTGGTGGGGTTTATGAATGAATTGAACGGCAGCGGCGGGCCGCATATAGCTTCTAAATATTCATGGGTCCGGCGAATGAAAACCATAAATTTATGAAAGTGCAGGCGGGTTGCGGAGACCGCGGTCGCTCGCAAAAGTTAACGAGGTCCACTTACACACACGACGGTTAAAAAAACATTTAACGATATCAGAAATGGAATTTGCAACGAGCTTTAATTTATCAATAAAGTATTGGAATGTATAAAATAATATTTTATGGGAATTTGCACTCGACATTCAGTTTTGCGCAGAAAGGATGAGTTAATATGCATCTACTTGTCACTATTTATTTAAACTTTTCGCACAAAAAGGTACAAAGGCGGACTTAATGCCATATAGGCATTCTCTACCAGTCAACCAAGGGTGGTGAAGAGATTAGATGGCAGGTGCTGATGGTGAGGTGGTGATGATGGTGGCTATCGCTGTATGGTTCTACCTTTATCTTAACACACTTCTGTTGTTGTTAAAAACCTTATTTAATGAAATACATTTTTAAGAGATGGATGACTGGTGAGAAGATGTATATATTAACACTAGCTGACCCGCGCAACTTCGTCTGCGTCACATTTTCCATTATTGCTCCGCGCCTATTTGTCTTAGCGTGATGATAGATAGCCTATAACCTTCCTCGAATGATAAATGGGCTATCTAACACTGAAGGAATTTTTCAAATCGGACCAGTAGTTCCTGAGATTAGCGCGTTCAACCAAACAAACAAACAAACAAACTCTTCTGCTTTATAATATTAGTATAGATGACTTAAATTAAACGTATAGCATTACACATTAAACTTGGGCACTAAGCAAAATGAGAATCTAAGCAATATCGATGGTTGAAAATATGTCAAAATTTTCGAAATTGAGACTTGACATTTCGGTAGAGTATGTCAATTTACAAAAGTATGTAAGATGTGGTTTATTCAATTAAATTACTATAATTTACAAATAAAATAAAACTAAAATATAGCAAAATAGTCCTCAACGCTGTCAGCTGGTAAAGTGCCCAAGAGACTGGCGGCATTGCCACTAGTATGGAAAAGATTGGCTAAAAAAAGAACAAAAGTTTGTATACTACGTAACAGATTATTCGAAAATCGTTTTTGCTGATAGAGTATCACGATGTCTAGAGGCTCTGAAGCCATCAAAGTCTCATATCATCCAATTTAATGAATATCATTACCAAAACATATACAATTAACCCAATGAGAACATGCAATTTGCAAGATAAAATGCAGAACACACAAAACTTAGGCAACCATGGAACAGTGGCAATGTAAACATGGTAGGGTACAACGAACGAATTACGCAATGTATGTGTACACGTCGTTATGACCGCCTACAGCCAGCATATCGTGTTTGCAGTGGTAACTGGATGGAAAACGAAATGACAATCGGATCGATTGGCTGCAAAAGCGTTGCGAATTGTTGAACTTGTGACAACAGGAACCCCTGTTGTCAGTTTGTCATTAAAAAAGAGACAAGATAATTATGGAGTAAACTGTTTCCTTACATGTTCGTTTCAGCGATGATTGTCATTTATCTTGGTGGGTGTTCATCATATTTACATTTCTTTGTTGAAATTGGATATACCCACCCTATAAATTCATTCAAACAGACTCTCTTTTGTGTGTATGTGAAGTTCAAGTTGCACTTATTTTTATCATAGAAAAATTCGTTGATTTTGACGATTTTATTTAACATCTCTTTTTAAAGACTTATCAGCACGTCGTGACAACCGGATCAATTGCCTGCAAAAGCGAATTATTGTTGGACTTGTAAGAACGGGCTTTAACTTTGTCATTCACAAAGAGACAAGTTATGCAGTAAACTGTTTACCTACATGTTCAATTCCATGATGATTGTCATATGTTTGGTAGGTATTAATAATATTTCTGTGTAATTTATTTCATTGTTGAGAGTAAAATAAACAGTCAAATAGACTGGAAGAAGTCCTTGAGTTAGACAATTAAAAGCACTTTTTTATCATAGGTTTAGGTTGCTTCTAGGCAAGCGTGCTCCACCTTAGACCGCATCATCGCTTAATATCAGGTGAGATAGCGGTCAAACGTATGCCTATCAATAGTAAAAAAAAAACATTTAAAAAAATAAGATAAATATGTGTGTGTGTGTGGTGAGTGTGCGTGTATGTGATTGTCGATGTACATCACCTACGTTAAGATCTTTTCAGTTTCGTCGTATGACTTACTTTGGAAGTACGATTGTACAATCTTTTTGCATTTGTGATACGATGTTTGTTTGGTTGAACGCGCTAATCTTAGGAACTACTGGTTTCCCCTTGAACAATTTTAGCAGTGTTGGATAGCTTATTTATCGAGGAAGGCTATAGGCTATACTATGAAATCACGCTACGACTAATAGGAGCGGAACATTAATGAAAAATGTGACGCATACGAAGTTCAGCTAGCAATGGAATATTGGAAAAAAGTAGGTCTAATCTATCTCTGTACCCTAATCCGTTCAGCTGATAAGACGTAAAGAGGTGACAGACAGAGTTACTTTCCACTTTATAATATTAGTACCCATTGCATGAATCCAAAGGTACTAATATTATAAAGTGGAAAGTAACTCTGTCTGATTTCCCATCGGAAGTCTTAATTTTTAAATGTGACTCTACGTTCCAACGTACGTTTTTTAATAATCAAAACAGTCAGTAGTTTTGCCCAGAATATTCCCGACTACCGTATATGTATATACCGGGTTGCATTCCAGTCTAACGACATTCAGTTGAATTATCAGTATTAAACATAGTGACTGCCTGTCTGTCCTCCAAAACCCAGTAAATAGGTAACATGACACCCCTTGGCAAGACTGGTACTTTGAAAGGATAGATTTTGTAGACTTGAACGAATTTTATCAGTAACTTCTATTTTTAAATGACTTATTCTTCAGCATTAATCTTTTCCGAACTTGATAAGGGTCGGGTTTAGAAAATCATTAGAGCTTTGGCTTGAATGTATCAAGGGAATTGTTGGCCTGTCTAGAATCTCTACGTATTTAAAGAATCTGATCGATGAAACACAGGTTTTAAGCACTGTATTTATTATAACTGACTTTTCTGAATGAAAGTTAATCAGTCAATTTGAACGTTTTAAATAGTTCCCATTAATTCTATCCTGATCTTATGTAGGATCTGGTTAGAAAAGATATTCTGCCGACTGAAAAATCACTAGGATTCTAGGAGGTGTAGAATGTCTGGCAAAATCACTCCTATTGTGAACAAAAAAATCTCTTCAAAGAAATTATAAAATGCTTCCGTCACTAAGTAACTGAGAGACAACGCAAAGCTGAAAATACTAGTTGAAACAACAACAGAAAACTGAAATTTGGCATGTAGGTTTCTTGTGGAGGGTATGGAGCACTAAGAGAGGCTCGACCTGAATCCTCCTGCATCCACCTGGTTCATCACACTGAACATCACATACATTATACATGCATGGGCCGCATGTCCATATTATCACAGTTGCTCGTTATATTACGAGTGTAAAACAGCCACTTGATTTAATTCCTGTACGGCTCTAGATAATCTAATCTAGCGGGCCCGACAGATGTCGTTCTGTCAAAAGCTAATGGACTGCGACAGTGACAGCTGGGAAAATTGTGAATCGGTAAAATAAAAATGGTTTTTAGTTGAAATTTTTATCTTAAGAGGGCGTATTCCGTCCACTAGCGCCGCCAATCGTTTTTTATTAATTGTGGTAAATTTAAGACACGTAGATAAAAAACCGCTCTGTAGTGTTCTGAAGAAATGTATTTATTATTTTTTGAGAGTTATGTTTTGTATTTTAGAACATAAATAGTTGCCAAAGTCGATATTTTTGCTAAAAGTGGCCACTTTTAGCAATAATTGCCGCTTTGGCTATTTAGCCATGAGTTATGTATTAAAAATAGCTCTCAAAAAATAATAGATACATTTCTTCAGAACACTACAGAGCGGTTTTTTATCTACGTGTCTTCAATTTACCACAGTTAATAAAAAACGATTGGCGGCGCTAGTGGACGGAATACACACTCCTTCCACGGACGTAAAAGAATGTTTTAAAAAACAATTGCCGAATTTGTCGAGTAGTTCTCGATTTTTGCGCTTACCAACACATTTAGCCATTCATATTATAGGTACAGATTTTGCCTGATACACGGCATCGCATAGAATACTACTTAAAGCACACATTGCAACTTTATCATAATTAAATGACGCTGCTAACAAGCACCGCACACATCGATCTGGCTGTAATTATGAAACTGGAACATCACACTTATATACATGGGCGGCATGTCCAAATTATCACAGTTGATCGTTATACTAGGAGTGTAAAACAGCCACTTGATTTCATTCGCGAACGGCCCTAGTTGGCGTGGAGCCAGAACTTCTTATTCAATCAATATGTCACCGTTTACAAAAGGGTAGTTCTTATTTTTTATTCATTTAACTGTTTGGATAATTTAGTGATGTAACAATTAGTGTTTGATACAATAAGAAGGCTGTTTTACATCTGGTTCTAAGTGCTCGTTCACGGAGTCGTGGGGCTTTGGGCGGGTCCTGCTGCTTGAAAGAAAGAAACGAATTTATTCGGCACACACGGATTCACACAATGTAGGTACAATTAAAGGGTATAAAACTAAGTTTAGAAAACAATAACATTGTGTGCCCCACGGCTGCGCCAAATAGGTCCAGTTCAGCAAAATGCCGGACAACTAGGTGCTGCCTGACGCTGATTTTCAACTGCACCTTAAGTTGAAGTGTACGGACGTCAACCAGTTTTGTAGGGTATTAAATATACAGGTAAATACATAAGATGCTTAAGTGTAATAAACGATACATAAATATAGTTTCGTGTCCAGTGATATATAATGTATAAAAAAAAGGCAAATGAAAGAAAATAACGCAAACAAGAAATGTCATTCAATTAAGCAAAGGTAAATGTAAAACCACATGTAGGTCGCTTTTCTATAATATTAGTAAATTATTAACAACGGACCATGTGTAGCCAGAAATTGGCGCGACATCATATTAATGAGACGTTCAACTGTATTAAGTCTAGTTTCCGTTGCGCGTCTATTAAATACTGCCGTAAACGTCTTCTAAAGGCAGTGATTGTGTTGCTTGCGTAAACCGCTTCTCTGTAAACACTCTGATACAACGTTTGAATCAGAGTGTTTTGTTTTGATTATGTTTGAATTTAGTGCAGTCCTGCAGCGTGCGACGCCGCCTACGTAAATCGCTTCTTCGTAAGCGCAACGCGCAACGCCCCGCGTCTCCGTAAACGAGCACTAAGGCCGTAAACAAAGAATGTACTATTCTATTAGCGAATGTGACTGTAGAAAAGTAAAAATATAAGGGATCAATCACGTTACATTTTGACAGCGGTTGTCCCATACATTTATGAAGTTTTAACTATCGTCTTCGCCTCGCTACAGACAGAATGTCAGCAGTGCTATTCTGTAACAACATTTTCGTGTCTCGACAGCGGAATCCGAGGTGAGTTTCAAATTCGTATAAATATAAGACCTTATGTTGTGTGAAATAAAGTTCACTTTGTAAGCTTAGTCACTCAGGTGAAGTCGATATCGAAATGGTTATTTACAGAATAGACTAGCAGTTGTCTAGAGCCTCTTGTAGTTTGGTTGGTTCGAGGAGAAGTCGCAATGAATATTGTTCCAATGTCAAAATTAAAGCATATACGACTGATTACATTCGTGTTTGTCTTAAGAAATTACATTGATGGTTCTATTTATAAAAGCTAGCTATAATAATTTAGGTTATACCAATTAATCGGGAGAAACGAAAGTAAATGCTGAAATTAAATAACTCGCAAAAATGAAACTAAATCACCCAAACCTCAGAATAATTTTAACGAGTACCTACAGTTATTTCGATATACCCATGGTACATTACAGTATCGCCACTGGTGGAGGTGAATTAGTTAATAAGATCTGGTTTAATTATATTCCTCGTCATTATAACAATTCATTCATTCTTTCAACTTCAAAGTAACGCCATCGATTGTGATAGTACACTCTTAGAGCTCGGGCTACGTAAGGCTGATAACACATCAGCCAGGCTGGTTGTAAAGACAGGTGCGATAGCTAATCTGATGGCCTCGTCCGACTGTGCCACTCAATTCTATTGCCGCGTCTTTTCTGAATTATTGAGCTTTGCCTTATTTTAAAAAGGTTGGGTAAATTATTGTGTATTTAAAGTAATAAGTCATTTATTTATTTGTTTAACATAGGTACAGTAATAGTTGTAAATTGGTAATAAAGGTTATGCCAGAGGGCGTACAAATTTTTGTTAGTAAGTTATTAAACCAACAAGTCTCAATAATAAATTAAAATAAGTCTGGGCAGTAAAAAAACATTTAAGGATTGCCTAATACAAATTAATGTCAAAGCCTGAAAACAAATAATAAGAATATGCAATACGAATGTCAATACAAAATTCTAATGTCAAAATAAAGATCAAATGTCAATATACAATACTAATATTAATACAAAATTCTAATGTCAAAATAAAGATCAAACGTCAATATACAATACTAATGTCAATATGCAATTCTGAAGTCAATTTATAATTCTATACAATATGAACAGAATTATTATGTAAACAAGGTCAAACAATAATTGTATTTTATTAGCATGCCTACATTCAATTATAAGATTTTTGTCTGTTAAAAAATCCGAAATACTATAATATGCTTTGGTGACCAAAGCATATTACAGTATTTCGAATTTTTTAACGGAACGTAAGGATTTTAGATGTTTCTTAAATAAGCTAACGTTCAATTCTTTGATTGACCGTGGCAAGTGGTTACTGATACTAAACCGATAATATTTCGCTGACCGGGTCAATGAGCTGTTCTCTTACACAACGTTTGTATTGCATTTATTCTCTTTTGTCACATGTTTATTCATTGAATAGGTACGATCATTAAATGTTCGTTGTCAGTAAAATATTCAGCAATCAAAACGGAAAACTGATCGACTCATAACAGCAGCCAAAAACTGGTAACTTACACATAACAAAAAAAATAACTTAAAAAATGTGATGACCTACGGAATGACCCAAATGTCAAAAGTTGGCGGGCAGCCAGAATGTGTTATCTACTACAGAGTGAAATACTAGCCGTTCCCAATTTTCACTTTTTAATTACCAAGCTCTTGACTTTGATGCTGATGTTTGACAACGGTGCATTGTAGATATTTATTATGTTTTTCGGTGCTGTAACCACTTGACCCGGTTATCAAGAACTTTTTCAATTGCCGCTTCACTGAAGAGTATTTCGGATTTGCTTTTTATGTTGACTACGATGGGGTAAGATGAAACGATACAAAAACACCCCAAAAATCTTGAACCCATTTTTATATCGCAAAATGGAAAATGTGTAGACTCTTGTTATGAATCTCACACAAAAGGCTTTTTGCCAATTTATATTTTTATCACAAAAGATTCTATTTTAAGCATTCTTTAATAGAGTTTCAGTCAGACACTTATCAAATTGGTCTATTTATTTTTACGGACATAATTTTCTATTTTCGTAGAGTATTCAAAATATATAAAAGTCGTATCTAGACAATCAAAAGGTTTGTAAAAAACCTATACCAATTTAACATAACCTTGTAACTACAAGTACACCAATAAAAGTTTTCCGTAAGCCCGTTATTATTCGATATTCATAGTACAATTGCGAATCCAAATCCCGTATAAACACGTTTATTCCTAAGCTACATACACATATTCGGAAACGTTCACAAAACGGGCTTAAGGTGTGTTCGAATGAATAAAAAGGCGGAAAAAATAAAATGGGGAAATAGGGTAGGGCGGTCTATTGCTTCTACCCACGGAATCAAAATCCATCGTCGACTGAGCTCTGTCTATATAAATTTATTATTGCGTAACTTCCCCTTAGCTATTGTCTTTTAAATCACGGGGTATAGTCAGAAAATATCAGCTTTCTATTCTGTATGGATCGCAGGGTCTTTGAGCTATATAACTGCTTTTTTTCTGATTTAAGATGGAGACGTGGTTTGTTTAATATTGATGACGGAAAACAAAAATAAAATCACCCTGATCTTCAAAATTTTGCTGATCTATGTTTTGATCGTAACTAAGTAACAGCAAGTATCCTATCTCTTAGAAACAGTATAAGCTCTGCCAATTACATAGGTCATGTCCTAGGTGATGAGACGAGGAAATCGAAACCCATCAAATAATATGGGTACTTACTTATGTGCCAGAGTTTTTTTTTAAAATACACAGTCATTCTATTCAATATTACACAGGTAACCTACAAGTCTTTTCACACTCCTCAATAGCGTCATATTATAGGATTGAAAGAAAAATATCGGTGGTATTTCCCGCGCAAGTAGCTAGAGTGTTCCGAAGAAAATAGGTTAATACGGCACTCGAAGAGATGGGCTTACACGCTATTGCCAACTTTGTCATTCAAGTATCGCTTTTAGCTCCGTTTAACACAATAACCAGCACGTTTTAAACGGACGTTTAATTTTATCGCACAGATTAGAAAAGTTCTTTAGAAGTCAATGGAATCAAGATGGCGGGTTTTTGGTTCGAAATTCAGATTGTGTTCATCGATAAATAAGTATTCTAGGTATTCTGTCACGATAATTTAGGTCGACTTTGGAGAAATAAGGAGGAAGTTCGTACAGATTATTTTGAGGATAATCATGACTTGCTGTTAACATGGAAATTTTTGAAAGTTGTTGCAAACCCTAGTTGCTGCGACCTATTTCTTTTTAGGGTGTACGTAATACCGACAATGAGTAGGTACTTGACTCCCGACTTTTTAAAAATTCGACGTGCTTATAACACCCCAATTGTTACTCTCAGCACTTCAACCTTTTGTTAGGACCCACTATGTGTCAGAGCACCGCCATTTTGTAAACTCTTTTGTTTTAAAACGCTCTTCAGATTTCGTTTGAAGACTTTCGATAAAAATCCACGACCAACATAGATACTTAGAACCTTTTTTTTTGCAAATCCTGCTGTAGGCACTGACCGGGGATGACTCACGTAGGTGCTCCATCTTATTTCAATAAAACCCAATTTACATAAATGAATATATTATTGTTTCCACCTACACAGGACACCTACTTACCTTACTAAGAACCGGGCGCTTTTTATTTTTTTATTGATTTATGGGCACTTGCCCTAATATATATCTTTCAAATCTGATATAAATTGACTTCCTACTTCTCTTGTGGAAAAAGGAACAAGCTAGCAGATTTACTAGTTTTATTTAAACTATCACCGTATTATGGGACATTGAAAAATAATAATAAAGAACAATATTTCGATATCAAATGCAACATTGTTATTTTTTTCTTTGATACGAATTAGCGAAAACAAAAACAAAAATTATCGAAATCGGCCCACCAGGGAAATAGGGATTCTTTTTTTAAATATATAGATTTAACAGTTTGAATTGGCGCTAGTTTTTTTTAAATTATACAAAATCGGTTAAACGTCAATTTCATGAATGCAAAACGTCAGACCTTGTAAAAATTAGCCCGTCAAAGAAATCCCGGTCACTTCGAATTCCTCTCGAAACTCGCCATTTTATTGTCATTTCAAAAACAAATGAGTTCGTTGTCAAATCAAACGCGATCATTCAAATTTGATTCGAAATAAACTCTATAGAATTATACTACAATACAGGGTGAACTTTAGGGTGTTTGTCCATTACAGCGGAGCGAGGCAGTGATGGCGGAGAAACGGAGAAATTTTAACTAATGGAATTGCATGAAATTTCTGCACCACGTGTGTCACTGACATTTTGACTGACATGACTAGAATATTTCTCCGTTTCTCCGCTCAGCCGCCTCGCTCCGCACAAATAGATAGGCACCCTTATAGTCGTGTCCTTTATCTATGACTAATAGATATTGTGTCCCGCTCTGACGTGTTCGGCAAGCCATCCATTAATCAATGCGCGATACACTCGCAACTTCCTCGACTATTCATTACATAGATTTGCATTTCATACATGTATACCGGCTATAGAACTTCATATTCGATTACAAATATACAGTGGGAATAAAGTATTAGTGTGCTGCTTTTGCATTTTATTATTGAGGTTAGATAAAGTTATTTTGTTATTATGGTTCAGTCAGTATTATTTAAATTAATTACCTATTGGGTAAAGACCACTTCCCATGAAATACGATTATACAGGGCTACGGGGCTATATGGAGTACTGGTCGTTAAGGTGCAGTTTGTCCCGCCATCTTCTACAAAGTCTGCCGCGACGCCTCCTGCAGTCCTGCCTGTGTCGGAACTACACATAGTGGTTATTTTGTATGAAGCAGACATGTTAAACCCACTTTAAAAACGGCTTCTTTGCCAAAGTAGTGATCTTATGGGATGTTTTATCATTGTTGCATAACTTTAAGGCATAAAACAGTATGTTGCTCATGCTCAAATGTTGGCTTGGCGCTCCTTGACCGACTGATAGAGCACGGCATGAGAGGTACTTCACATTGTTAGTGCGAATACAGCAGAAGAATTGTACCTAATTGGACTATGAAAGCATTTTGTCTGTAAGAGCTACTAAAGTATGAACATCTCGTGAGCTAAGTTTTAAGCTTCTTGATTTTATAGAATGCTGCTCTGCTCAAGAAAAAGTTATATGGTTTTGAGTGCAGGTGTCTATGTATGTGTGTCTATCAGTAAATTCTTTGGAACGACTTGTAGCTTAAACGGCTTGACGGATTTTACTTTTCCAATTTTTTACTATTGACAGTGGCTTCTTAATAGTTTTTTTAATTATATATTCTGCATCAATAACTATTCCTCTTACCGTGTTTATCTAAAGTGTAGGTAGGTATCTCCTAACTTATGTTAAACGCATCTCAATTTCCTCAACAAACATATCCAGAAAATCTTTTGTCCAACATCTAATTCAATAGATAGGTATTCGTACATTTGGGCGATACTGAGAAATAATGTTTTATTTCATATCAAAGGTTACTTATTTCTTTTCCCGAGGCGTTATTTCTTTGTGCAGAATTTCATCAGCACCTGTCACACGTTAGCAATAAGATTGGGTCGCAAACAAAACTGTGCGGAGAGTTTGGGAAGTTTTTCAAATACGGAAATGAATTATGGAATTCAGCTGAATATCAGTATTGATAATATAAACCTTTGGAATTCAGTGAGATTTAAAATGGATGGAATTTAAATACTTAAATGGCACATTATTAACTAAGGTCTAATAACTTTGTTGTGACCCCAGTTGTTGTGTTACCCCAGTTATTTGTATTTGGTAGATTAAATAGTTTGTTAATAATGTCTTACAACATACCAAATATTGAAATTTGGGGCTTAGATATTAATACAGGCCGTTGCAAAATTAAAATTCCATATAACCTAAAAAAAACACATCCACGTTCCATTGTACGTTAGACACTTAACTTATTAAAACAAAAGAGCTTCAAAAGCATTCCAATTCCCCGTCCACAGTAATCCATAGCGATACGGCCATACTGACCTACATAGACACCCTTCGCGTTCCACCCTTTGGAGTTTTGCAATTACGGAAAATGATGCAACAACATACAACGCATACTGATGGTACTCCCATCCGCATATAGAGAGCTCGAATTAAAAATATACCGACATTAATTAATGTTTCTGGTTGTGTTCCGTATTTTTATCCTTAAGGTCACCTTGGTTGGACGACTTCCAAAACACTGGCTGTATAGAAACTGCTGATGAGCATGGAATTTGTGAAATTCAAGCAACAGATCCTTGCTAAAATAACATGTTTAATTTTCAATCGAGGATAGTTTCAGTAACACAGTTTTGCTTGCACTGGGGTCACAGTTGAGAACAAACTGTTTTAAAAAATCCATAAAAACATCAATAAAAAAATACGTTTTCCCTCGATAAAATTAGGCAAAGTTGGGATCATTTTTGTATGTGCACATTACAAAGACTCACACTGTATTTTTGTCATAGCGTGACAATCGTTATTATTGGTAAAATTACATTAATTTTATCTGTCTTCTTATGTCAAAAATATTGAATCTCCTGAAGCATACACTTCAAAACGTTCAATGCTAAAGAGTGTCAAAGAAACGATGTGTTTCTCAGACACTTTTTACCATTGAACACTTAAACCCACAACAACTCATCAGTCAGCTCCTGAACCATTAGGACATCATTTTCCCCATTTTTTTCTTGACTGAAAATCCTTAAACTAGGTACGTTGTAAAACTTCGGGTTTAGTTAAAGTTTAACGTTAAAACTGCTTGAAAACTTCATCATGACCCATTTTAGTTAAACTGGTATGTATGCATGTACCTATGTAGGTACACTTCAACCTTCGTCGTTCGGCTCGATATCATGTCGGTTCGGCATCGAAACTGTTAGATTAATTGCGGCAGATATTTACATGCTTAGTATAGCATGCATATACGTAGTTGGATGAGACGATTCTACTGATCTAAATTTTGGCCTGTCTGATTAAAATCCAAGTGCATCGTGAGAATATAGCTGCGATATTTCTCAATTCTGGTAAAAAGTACATAATCATTGGGTACTTACTTTTTAGGGTTCCGACACGCAGCGTAGCGCGTGGATGCGTGTTCTAACGTTGCTTGTAAGTATCCCCGTTTGTATAGAAAACACGTATAGTCAAACACACAGAAAACGCATCCACGCGCGTTCATGCAGATCACGCGCCTAGGTTCACTCGGATGCCTGTCTGTCTGTCCGTCTGTAACTGCCAGTTTTCTCCGGATCTACTAGACCGATTCTGTTGAAATTTGGTACACATACAGACTTATTTGAGCCAAACACGGACGCTATACGTAAATAAATAAGTACATAATACTTCACTTCACTTTTGGGGGTCAACCACAAAAAAAGTATTCCAAACTGTATTGAGTGACATATCAAATGAAAAGGCTTACTGTAAGAATTTAGATTATATTTATTTAATAATTTTAAAATAAACGGTTTTGAATTTATTCAAGAAATTTGACCAAAAATGACCATTCCTTCTTATCTCCGAAACTACTAAGCCTAAAATTTGGAAAACACAGAAGATAGTTTTTTGTCTACAGATTACAGGAAAGCCTACAAAAAGTCTATAGTGTTGAAATAACATGTTACGAAAATGAAATTGGTTAGGAACCCTTTACAAGCGAGTCCGTCTCGCACTTGGCCAGTTTTCCTGTATTTGTTGACCTATCATTCTTCTGTGTTGAAGATAAATCGTGAAAATATAATAGCTAATATTGTGTCGAATTTATTAGGATTAATGGCAGGGTAAATTGTGAGCCATCAAAGAAAATGGCGTAAAGGAAGTTTTTTGCCTTGTGTATAGAATGGCGGAACTTCCAGTCAGTCAAGATGAGTAAACAATTTTTACTAAATGCATATACCTATATGCACCGTTCTCATATCGAACAAAATAATTTGAAGGATATGTACATACTAAAGAAATGGTTGACCTGCTCCATACCAATAGTAAAATACAAAGCATTGATGAATTCGCAAAATCTTCAGTTACTCCGTGATCATGGCGCTTGCAATAGTGCCGAAATATAGGAAACACACAAATAAAAAGGTACATGGTAGCAATCCCGATATTAACTATTCTAATTAATTAATTTATACCACGTCGTATACCGTTTAAAAGTAGGTACAGTCGGAAACAAAGCTAGGAATTAAATTACTCTTCTAGGTACTATATCATGTCCCTTCCACTATAGACTAGACTAACTATATTTAACGTTTCACAATAAAAATATGCCTTTTATTGCAAATTGTTTTACAATTTAAAAAAGTAACCAAGTAGGTATTTACTACATTGCGGTCATATAATTTAGTAACATGGCTCTTGAAATTTAAATTGCATTCTTTAATTATTGAATGCTTTTAAAAACTAAACCAAGATTGCCACTTGTTGAATTTAATCATCGTAAATCTTAAAACAGCGCAACAATATACCTACACCAAAAATTAAAAAATATCCCGGGCTACCATAGACGGATTTCCTTAAAACCACCCAATTGTTTCCAAGTTCTGTTCTTGGTTTGGACTGTTTGGCCTAACGCCAGTGGGTAGTGGTCCAAAGTTGAAGACTACCTCGACCGCGCCGGAGCATCGATCGGTGTTGTGCAACAACAGCTGGTCGTAACATCTGAAACTGTCTTGTCAGTATGTAATGAATTTTGTGAACACTTTTTGCAGAGGAATGAGGATTTGTCAATGTTTCTTCTTCGTGTATTTTTTGAGATGTTTTGTTGTTTATTTAAGGGCATTAAAATTATTTAATGAGTGGTATTCCTTCGGAATAGAAAGTAAATATTAATTTAAACAAATACCAGTGGTATTAGTTGTTGGTATTAGAACGGAATAAATATATTTATAATTGCGCTGAAACTTTAAACTAATTAAATATTATTAATTCGTAAGATGGCTTTTTATTTGGCACTAGATACATTATATACACGATAGACAGTTAATAACAAAACTGTTTGCCATTGAAATGGGAATTGCAAGGGAAGGATTGAATAATGTTCTGTCTCTTCCGGAATCGAGTTCATCTCGATTATCAACGATCTCGATTCAATATAAAACGTCAATCGATAGGACCGAGTCCGCTGTAGAAGAAGACGTAACTCGCAGTAAACAAGTTTTCAAACTTGCCATGTTTGAACCCAGTTTGTCGAATAAAACGCGGAAGAAGAGATTTCTTTGTGTGAATGATTTGATGGGGTAGATATAGAATTGAACGCGACTGCATTCGAGTGGTTGATTGTTGGTTACTATAGGTGCATTTCAAATTTCTCCCTTCAACCACGTGCTTGAATTATAAACAAATTACAGGACAGCAAACGAAAAATACAGTTCAATGATAAGAAAATATAAATTCAGTGTTCTGGAAAACGATTTAGTACTCGACTGAACGCAAGTAGTAGTTTTGTAAAATGGAGTTCTAATGAAATATGAGTAGGTACACAATAACGAAGATAATTGGACATGCAAACGCTGAGTTGATTGATAGATTTCCTTTATGACTGATTGATTTCACGATAATGGATACATGCAATTCTAGCAAATTTAGAATTCCATAATAGGTATGTGTAAACAGAAGCATAATTTAACTGTAATACTAAGAACAGCCATGCCTTAAAGCAGTAGTAAGTAATAAATTAACATATTAACAAATCCCCATAATTAACTAACAGTTCAAAACAATATCAGATGATTTACAACACCGTAATGCGCCGTCGGGCGAAGTGAAGAAGCATTTTTGACAGAGCAAGGGCGGGGCAAAAATAATGAAGACAAAGGGTGCCATTATGGCGAAATGGCAGGCGCCTTCAATTTCCCTGCCTCAGCCAACTTGATTTAATAAATTAAAACACAAAATGAGATTTGGACACAACGATAACAAACATTGAAGATAGAATATTAAAAACGCTTACATAATTTAAAATGTTTTTCTTTTTTTTACCAACTTTCGAAAGAAGGTTCTGAGTTTGACTGTGTCTGGTGGCTTCGGAATTGTTTTTTGTTTAGAATAGAAAATCATCTGGTTTGCGGCAAGTCGTCTTTTAGGGTTCCGAATGTCCGTATAATAAATTGGAAACTCTTATTGAATCACTCGTGTGTGTGAATGTTCATCTGTAACAGCCGGTTACGTCTGAGCCAACTGGACCGATTCAGTTTTACAGTAACGTACCGTGCGGCATATTAAGGGCGGGTTGTATCAAACAGTTGGTTAACGTAACATACGTACGTCAAAAAGTTACAATTACGGACGATGTTTGACGTTCGTTAAATATGAAGCGTTGTTTCAAAACATTCTGGTATAAATTCCTGCTCAGCCCAATAGCTAAGTTATTGACACGGGTCCTACCTAAATAGAGTTTTTTGCATTCCACCACTTATTTGTGTCATCAGAAGAACTGGTATTGAGGAATTCAAAAGAAATTTGGCAATATTGTTCTATTTGACGCAATTAAAGTTACGTTAACCAGTGCTCAGACCATCTGTTAACGTAAACGTTATATTTTACGTGCGTTAACGCTGACATTTTGTGAAACAACCCAATTTTTTGATTTGACGATAGTTAGCACCATTTTTAACGTTTACGCGTGCGTTAAGTGTAGTTGAAACAACCCGCCCTAAATGTAAGTGAGTGTATTGTGAGGGTAATATATATATACATAAATATGATGTATGGCACAACTAAAGAATCAGAAGCATCATCTGATATTGCTTAACTTTTGTAAGTTTAATTTTGAACGAGATAAAAGATCTGTTCAATGACGTTACTGCAACCCAGTGCACAGGATCAAAGAAATCGAAATCTACTTAGGTTACCTAGCGATTCTTTCCTACCCAGAGCTATACTGGCGGTCTGGGAGAATCGGAGCCGACTCGATATACCTAATGTTATTTTTTTTTGTTTGTCTTATACCATTTCGTCCGTAGACGCCGCTTAGTAATTGAAGACAATAACTTCGAAAACCTTTGCCTCGACTACCCGAATAACTCAATTATGTAAATCGGTTTGAAAATATCTTCGAATCTAGGTAGGATTTTAAGTTTTGTTTTAGGTGGTAGTTACCGTTTTGGTCTGTGGTTTTGTTTCTATGGTAAATAAGGTCACTGGAATTTACGGATTTTAGTAGAGGTGGTTGTTGGTCACTTTTTATTTTTTCATCATTAATTATTCTAAAAAGTTAAACACGGAATAGCTGGTGCATATATTTTATCCTCGTTTGTCAAGTCTATCCAAACGTCAAGGAATGATCACTTAAAATTTACTTTAGTTTTTACTTATATTCAAATTTGTTTTGCAAGCTTTACTTAAAGCCATTAATGGCCATAGCTACATTTACTTAAATGTAGTCATGGCCTTTAATAATCAACGAAAAGATGGGAACATGCACCATGTGCTACACTACCGTATCATGGATGTATAATTATATAGTTTAGGTTCAAGATTAAGTCAAGGAACTTTATTCAGGAAAACTAAACAAAAATCATTCAGGTAGCTCATCCTTGAAGTAGCAGACAGACTCGCGTCGCATTCTAACATTAGAGTTGATAATACTATTTTCATCAATTTCGGCCCACACACAGCTGAATCTATTCAAAATATAACTAGCTTGTTAGTAGACTAACGGCGTCGTCTGGTCTCGTTCTGTTAAAGAATATGTCAATGACATGTTAGACTTATAAAACCTGTTTGGATGGAAGTTTTTAACGTTAGATTATAAATGATTACCTAGGTATTCAAATGTGGTTTGTGAATTGTTTGGTCCAAGAAGTTCTTTATTCTTTAAACAGTTTTCTTAGGGAAACCACCAGGGATAAAGATAAAGTAATTAGCACAATTAATAAAAATAAAAACATAAATTGCCATGTGACTTTTACGGGAGCTTTTACAAATATCTCCTTTAAAAATAATAGTTTTCAAGACTAATCTGGGGGCTACTCTCTAAGCCCGAAGTCCGTAGTTTCGGGCTTAGTTGCGGGCGTATTTTACTCCGTATCACCTACAGACTTACGATTAGTCCCGAACCCGAAGTAAGAACGAAATAATACACGACTTTACAGTTGTTATCAATTCTATTGTCATTAATTCTCAGTGGTTGAGTGATAAGGAGTAGAATACGCCTACAACTAAGCCCAAAACTACGGACTTCGGGCTTAGAGAGTAGCCCTCCAGATTTGGATGTGTTCTATATTTTTGCATGACGCTTGCAAAGTTCTATCGAATCACTTATCTGCCAGTTACATGCAACCATACAGATTTTTGGTCCAACTTTATACACAATGAAGATGCCACTAGCTAGTGGCTTGCTACATGGCTCCCGAAGCCGGTCCCACAGAAACCGTGCTTTATTGATCGGGATTCGTTTCGTTCGCTTTATTCTTTAAGGCGGAAATCCACCGCAACGCTCAGAGAGGCTACGCACGTGTTGAAGATTGTTCCACTGCAACCCACAGACACGCCACACATCAATTTTGATGTTATTGGCACACACGTGACTTGCTCGAATATGGCCCTCAGGTAGTTCAATTCTGTCAACGCCATGCACGCTGTGCACGCAGTACACGCTATACACGAATATCAACCCTCGACTATGTCAAAACCATGTTTTTATGCAAGAATATTCTTGCATAAAAACATGCGTAGCCTGTCCATGTGCCGCAGTGGGCCACGCTACAGTCGTGGGCGTGTGGCGTGTACTGCAGTGGAAACGTAGACCCACGTTGTTGACAACGAACAAATGAACCCATACAACTAAAATGAGCTGCGTGGCCGTGGATAGCGTGCACAATAAAGGTGCGAACCCACCCTGGGTTCGCACCTTTTATTTCAGGCATCTAGAGCCCATAAAAAAACTCTGCTTTGAGGAACATCTCCAGCTGATGAGTTGGAACTCGCACCACAAACGACTTGAAGTTTGTGTTGTGCCGGGACTCTGAACTTCTCAACCCTCAAAATCCAGTTGTTGTTCACCCTCATGTACTTCACGATCTCTTCAATATTCGTGGCGACAAGTAGCGTAGTATCGTGCTGATCAGTGACAGATTTTTGGGAACGGGGTAAGCACTTGTAAAGTTAAAGTTACAAAAACAATAAACTAACAGCTTATAGATTAAATAAGTAGTTTCTTCGTATGATCAGCCCTAAGAATATATCTCACACTATATCTACGTGTATGGAAAAGTTTGCACAAAAAATGTAATGGAGTTGTGATGTCATGCGTGGGAAGGCAAGACAGCCACAAATCGGTTTCGATAAAAAAATCATATCCACTTTTAGGTGTCTATTTTTAAAGCTCTCTGTGACGAAGTTAAAGCTCAAGGGGACAAGATTGTTTGTTGTGTCGTCATTAGATATAAAGAGGTATTTACAAATATGTTGGGTTCCGCTAATTTAATTTGATAGTAATTGCAGATCTAAGATAGGATTCACGTTTGATTTTGACCCACTAAACTACTACGCTAGTTAAACTTAAAGAACATATGTATTAGACCAATTATCTATTTCAGCCATTATTTGCATAAATCTCGCGTTAGTAGTATCCCGATTTATACAATAAACACGTTTACTACGGAAAAGTAAATATACCATCAATACGGGATTGTTTATCTTGAGATTCTGAGTAACTCTGTATACATACATAAGTCTGTATAATCGTTATGGGGTAGATTTGTATGTAGTGTATGGCGCCGGGGGTCTGAAGTACCCCGTTAAGCTCATCATGCCTACTAATGTCATACTCGTTGCTGCGAATGAGTGGCCCATAAGCACCATGCTTGCTTGACACAATGTTGATCGTCTTTTGTGTTTTGTTCTATTCTGTCCAAACACACCGATTGTATTTACCTAGTCTGTTTTTCGATATTTATAATTTGGTAGAATCGAATATCAAATGGATGGTTTGTTTCTAGTACCTAATTGTCTTCTCGCATCATGCGTGATTGAACGTACATATAATCACTTTCAATTCGGGAATATATTATTACAACTCTTAAAATGGAGCTGGGCAGGACACCTGTCAAGACGCAGTGATGATAGGTACAGAGTAAGACAGTGACCGAGTGGCGTCTGAGGACTGGGAGAAGAAGTGTTGGTCGGCCGGCGGCGAGATAGACGAATGATATTGTTGCCATCGCAAGTAGAACCTGGATGAGGCGGCATAGAAACGTGGGGATTGACACAAGAAAAGAGAGCCTATAGTCAGCAGTGAGCGACGACGGGCTGTGTATAATAAAATGATGAAAGTAATATTGTAAAAATTAAAAAAAAACAGTCTCCTAAAAGTCTGATGAACAAATATACTTGTACGCTTACCGCCTACGTCACACCTCAATAGCAATTTATAGTCATAAGTCAGAAGAGTCATAAGTCAAAGCAGTCATAAGTCGCAATTAGTCAGGTCGCGAGCCGCGGGTGGCTCGCAATTAATCAATTATTTCACTTCATTAGCCCACTCGGATTGGGCTCATCCCTGTCGGGGTAACGGGGTAAGCATTTTAACCGTGACATGCTGGATTAATTAAATTCTGAGTTTAACAGTTTGTGTTTTGTGTTTCAACGGGTTAAAGGACGAAAATAGGTTACGGAATGTAGAGGGTACGTGGCTGAGTGTGATTGCATATTTTTTTGTTGACATTTAGGATGAACGATGTAAAAACTTTGAACTCTTCCTTTAAAAAATAACTCTAATTTCGGAAGTCGGTGTCAAAATACGAAGAAACTAACAAAAACACCGACTTCCGAAATTAAAGTTATTTTTTACTTTGTAGTGTTTTCTTTGGAAGTCGGTTGTATTTTTTTGTAAAAAGTTTTTTATTTTTCACTTATTAGTGGTGCCCGACACCTAACAACACCACTGCAAAATCGCAGAAAAGCAAAATACACAATTTCGATTATCAAAGAATCATCTAAATAGTCAAATTCCAGCTATTTCGATTTAAAATCCAAAGTTCGTAACCGATTTTGATATGATTTAAATGGGACCAATCTGCAAGTATATCCTTTCAGATAAAACAAGAATTTTTCAAATCGGTTCATAATTGTCGGAGTTATGAGGTAACAAACATAAAAAAAAAAAACATACAACCGAATTGATAACCTCCTCCTTCTTGGGAAGTCGGTTAAAAAAAAGCTGTATGTAATAACATATTTATGTAAAGAATGTTGTTTTAGGCTTGCGTTTGGGTCTTTGGTTTACTCTTTTCAGTAGGCGTTATGATGCTTAGGTTTTTTTTCTACATTATTGTCATTGACATTTGGCTTAAATTTTAAGAATCGGTTTTTTTATACTTAAGATGGGTTTGTTCTTTCTCTAGTCTAGGTCAGAAATGACAGAGACCAAGTCTACGATGGAGCGAGCTTACCCAGAGGTAGACTGTTCACTCTAACTTTTAACCGACTTCCCAAAAAGGAGGAGGTTCTCAATTCGGTTAAGTGTTTTTTTTTTTTAATGTTTGTTACCTCATAACTCCGACAATTATGAACCGATTTAAAAAAATCTTGTTTTATCTGAAAGGATTTACTTGCAGATTGGTCCCATTTAAATTTTATCAAAATCGGTTTCGAACTTTGGATTTCAAATCGAAATAGCTGGAATTCGTCTACTTGGATGATAGTTTTATGACATCCAAGTAATCGAAATTCCGTATTTTGCTTTTCTGCGATTTTTCAGTGGTGTTGTTAGGTGTGAGGTACAACTAAAAAGTGAAAAATAAGAACTTTTTACAAAAAAATACATCGACTTCCAAAACAAAAACACTACAAAGTAAAAAATAACTTTAATTTCGGAAGTCAGTGGCAAAATACGAAGAAACCAACAAAAACACCGACTTCCGAAATTAAAGTTATTTAAGGTTTAAGAACAACTTTATTTCTCAAAAGAATTACATACATAATTCACTTACTGAGAAACTACATCTAAAACTAAGATTAATAATTAGAGCGCACAGATGTACGTATATAAAATAACAAAGCAATACGACAACAAAAATGTGGGTAAACACAAAATAAACTCGATTATTTAACTGAGCACAACATGGATGAGTAGATTTGATTTTACTAGATGTGGCATTGATAGCATAGTCTGTTATTAGCTAGCTTATTATTATGAGACTATTGTATTTTTAGTTTATAGTTCTATTTATATATTTTTGGTAACATACATGGTTTATAAAACGTTTTGTGTAGTGGATTTTATTTGTTTTTTGTTTAATTTAAGTTATTACTAGTGTATATTTTTACTTTAGAGGTGTATACTTAATCTATATAATATGTGTGTATTTTGTTTGTGTTAATATATCTCTATATATATATATATATATAGGTATATATGTATATATATATTAATGCAGTGTTTTTTTTTTATTCATTTATTTGTATGTATTAATTGTGTGAGCTTTTAGTAGTTTTTTGAACCGGGCATAACTTTGTTCTCCTTTTATTACTGATGGTAACTTATTATAAATTGTAACACCCTCATACTCCAAATTTCTTTTTCCGTAGTTAGTTCTAGGAGGGCGGGTCACTAAGTAACTAGCACGTCTTAAGTTAATCTTTCGTGTTTGCTGTTTTGTTACAAATCTTATACTGGAATGAATTTCTTTATTTAATATTTTACGTATTAGAATACATGTGTAGTATATGTACGTTTGTTTTAAATTCATTATTTTCGTTTCCTCGTATATCTTTTCAGTCGGTGTCCGAAATTTATAGTTAAATAAAGTTTTTATTAATCTATTCTGAACTCGTTGAATTGGATCTAAATTAGTATTTGCTGCAGTACCCCAGATTTCAATAAGGTAGTCGATATGAGGCTTAACCAGAGAATTATAGATAAGATATCGCACTTTTCGAGGGAGACAATTTGTTATATTGCGTAGTGCCCCTGTAAGTGGACTTAGTTTAAGTTTAATTTTTTCTAGGTGTGGCTTCCAAGTTAGGTTACTATCTAAGATAAGTCCAAGATATTTTTCTTTAGCTTTTCGTTCAAGTAGTTGTCCGTCTATATTAAGTTCGAAATTATCATTTATTTTTTTATTTTTTGCTGCAAAAATTACATAGTTTGTTTTTGTAATATTAATAGTTAAAAGATTTGACTGAAACCACTCATTCAACAGATTAAGATCATTTTGGGCGTCGGCTATTATAGCTTCGACTGAGTGTCCAAAGTAAAAGAGACCTGTGTCGTCTGCATAAAGGGAGATGTCTCCTTTGAGACCCAATTCACTGATACTATTAATATAAATAAGGAACATGAGGGGGCCTAGTATTGATCCCTGGGGAACGCCAAAATTCAGGTTACAGGGATTGCTTTCATGTTCACCTATTTTCACTATTTGTTTACGGTTCTCCATATATGATTTAAAAATTTCAAGTGCTTTGCCTGTGACACCGGTCAGTTCCAGTTTTTGTAATAATTTTTCATGACTAATGGTGTCAAAGGCCTTTTTAAGATCAATGAATATACCTAAGGCAACTTGTTTTTGATCTATTTTATTTTTAATTTTGGTTACGAGGTCAATTGTAGCCGCTAGAGTATTTGATTGAGCTCTGAATCCATACTGTTTTCGGTAAAAGAATTTTTTAATTTATAGTGTTTTTTTTTGGAAGTCGGTTGTATTTTTTTTAAATATTAAGTGTCCGATACCTTTTCGTCCTGCGGAGTCTCGATAGTTCATTTAATTTGACCGTTGACCACAGAGTACCTAAGTACATTGTGATCTAAGTAGTCAGCCCGGTGCCAGAATTTTTGCCCGGCTTAAGGCAAAACGTCTCCTTCTTTCCTTTTTTTTGGTAGATACATCTCTGCCTGACCCTTCGTGGAAATGCCGTGATGATATGCTATGAGGATATTACCTACCATAAGTAGATAACTATGTAACAATGTCAGAAACAATGTTCCATGCAGTACCAGTCGACCAGCATATAATTAAATTAATGAATTAATCAGTTAATGGGCAGCGGTGTATGAATATGATTTTGTTACCTATGTGGGTTATTAACTACGTAAATACGGGCTCACTGAACAATGTGATATTAAATATTATGTTGTGAATCAGAGTGTAATTTTAGAGGGTGTTATTAAATGTAAATAGTGTTTGTCATCCCAATATTGTTTGTTGATGGAATTAAGCTATTTGAGAAGATACGCGGTTATTTTTTAGTTAATATAATCATGGTTTTACTCAGCGGAATCACTCATATAGGTATATAGACGACCAGTGTAGATAAATACATTGTTCATCTATTTCAGAGGTACCTACTTTAGTGCGTCTGTTTATAGGCCGAGCTGTTCTAGGTTTTTCTTTACAGGAAAGCAGCTTATTCAAAACAATTCGCTCAGACTGAAAACACATAGAGTCTTTCGGGACATCAGCAAACAACTTGACCACAGTTCACGTGAACAGAGGGCTGGGTTTTTCTTCGGCCAATGAATCAGCATTGCCATTCAACGCGGCAATGCTGCCAGTGTTCTGGGCACTTTTGCCGTTGACAGCGATGTGAATTATTGTTTTGATGCCCAATGATTTATTTTGTTATTTTACGCTTTTGTACATGGGTAATGTAGATACTGTAGATTTATCTTTAGTTTATGTATAAAGCCTATTAAATGTGTTCACTGTTAGAGAAATGTACCTACAAATGCCTGAAAACTGAGTAGGTAACATGAACCAATTGACGACCATATCGTCGTTGTATCGCGATATTATTTTGTCCTCAGTAACTTCCTTGACAGCAAAAATTATCACAACATTCACAGTCCCGGAAGAAACAAAAATAATGGTAAAAACGTGGCACCAAACCGTTTCTGTAATTGTTACATTTTTTTTCTCTCTTTACATTATTTTCCGCGTCTCAGGACCCATCTTACTTACAAAATGTCCCATCAAAAATCAAGAAAATGTCGAGTATTCTTCTCTAAGCCAAATTTTGGCTTTTGTCAAGCATTTTTAGTATAAAACTGTTGCTTCAGTTGTTATTGTCTGTGTTGGTGACTCGCTTACAGTCTTGCGCTGACTAACTGCATGAATACCAGTACTTTACGTATATAATAACACCGTCTATATGCTTATATAAGTCTAGTAATAGTAGTCTATACGCCTTTTTTACATATTTTAGTAAGTAGGACAACAACAAGCTCTGATTTGGCATCTACTTCATATGGAGGGAAATGGAAATTAATTCTTTTTACTTCTCTCTCCGCTTTTATAGTGGTCTAACAGTAGGTACACCTACGGCGGGATAGTCCAACAAAAAAGTAGAACTTACAGAACACCCCATGCATTAGCCTACAGAATATATCCACAACGCAGGCCTCTCATATCACTGGACTGGACGCAAAGGCTACGCCGATCTCCCAGTCCACCCCCACTAAGACGATGTGGGAATTTCGGTGCTGGGTTGTTTTAGTGGGTATACCGGGCTTGCCCGGGGAGTCCCACATAACCCCCCACTCCCCCGAGTGGGAGGGTATGCGTAACGCATTTTTTCCCAGCCACGCGCATTTTTAGTTTAATTCTCAGCCACGCTCATCCAATATCTACTAGTCAACTCTGAGAAGACCCGCCACTCCTGCGTATCTGAAGGCATAATACAACCCTACGATAGTCTTTGCAAACACCACATAGGTACATTTCACTACGGAAATTCTATATAAACTCATGCCGTATATCAATTAGTCATTACAAGCTTTTCCGCTCCTTCTACGTGGAAATAAGTAACTTATTCCCGAGGAAAGGCATAAATGTCCACTGCCAATGAACGGACAAAGGGGGAAATTGCCTTAATCACGCCGTTGGCAGTTTGTTGTTATTAGCAGACACGGAAACACATCCCATCTCTTTGACATATTCCCCTCGTCAGTGTTTACGACAGTCAGGGTTTGGGCTGGGTATAGCAATTATGCTCGTTGTAGGTAAAAATTTGGCAAGTGTTGTTTATAGAATAGAATACCAGTACAAAGATGGTTCTTTCTTAATTCAAGGTTAAAATTTTATGATCACAATTCATGTAAAAAACTTTACCTTCCCGCCAAAAATGAATCTCTGTGCTTGTTTTTTTTTTTGTCGTTGGGAAAATGTCATCGAATCATGCAGCCTGCATGCCATATCATTTTGATAGCTTACGTAAAGCAAAGGTATAAGTATAAGGTATGACAATGTAGTCTTTTTAACCCAAAGGTTGACTGGTGGAGAATGCATTGTTGCATGTACCACTATTGTGCATAAAGTTTAAATAAATAAGTATACTGAAAAGATTTGTTATCTTTTCAGTATACTTATCTTGATACTTGTTCAGACAACAGAATCTATGTTTATAAGCGCAGAGTAGTTTCGTATGTTATAGGTATATTCTGTGTTCTTGTTTGTTTACGGGATTTGAAGTGAACTCAGGTAGGGGTCTAGGTGTAAACAGGGTTGGGAACTGTTGACCTACTTACGTATTCCTTTCGGCCCTACATTATTTAACGATGTCTGTAAATGACAAGCCGTAACTGAATTAAATGAAAAGTCTTGTGTGCAGATACTCTTCGATGTTTCCGGCGTGTTCATTGGGCCGGAAATTGGTTTTTTTTTCTGAGTATACTTGGATTTCATGCGTATGACAGTGCTGTTTTTGACAGTTGATGCTGTAAGGAGGTTTTACATAAATTCTGTGTGGTTTTTGCTATGAATAAGTGAATCCACATTTGCCCTTTACTTAATTTGTACTCGTATCAAAGGTCTGAAATAAAATGATTCTTTAATATAAGTTAGCATCGTAGGGTAGCATCAAAGTAACCACTTTCCAAATTTAAAATCCATTTGTAGGGGGAGTGTCTCATCATTCGAACCTTCTTCATGAGAACTTATCCTATTCAATGGCCTGTCAAACACCATAATTGATTTTATCATTAGCTAACCTAAACACCAACAACCAATATATTAAAAAAATAATAATAATATCCATACAATCACACGATGAAAGCAAGATTCTCACGTTTGACCAATATCTCACCTGATGGTAAGCGACGGTACGGTCGACATTGAAACAGGATTATGTTGAAGTTACCCATTCACGGTTTGGTTGGTGGTAGGACTTGTTCTAAGTCCGCCTGGCAAGCTACCACCATCATGTCTAAGTCTGTCGCCATAACAACAATGTTAACAGCATTGTTGTGTTCCGGCAGTTAGAGGTATGATAGCCAGTTCCTCTGTGTAAGAGGATTCCGGGTGAAACTCGCTTCCATCTTCGGCCTAATCATCACTTTCCATCAGGTGAGATTTGGGCCAAGAGTTTCCCCGTTCTGAATAAAAAAAAAAAAACACTTTTGTCTTAGGGTGCGTTTCCAACAGAGATGTGCGAGGATCCGTAGCGAGGGATATATTTGTTAAGCACCAATAAAATTGCTTCCGCTTGTGAGGGGCTCGTGGCTAGATAACAACAGCCGCACGGGTCGATCTTCTAGGTTAAGCAACGCTTGCCAAGGTTGGTCTGTGGATGGGTGATCATCTTAACAGATCGAATTTCCTCCGAGCCTCGGAAAGCACGTTAAGCCATTGGTCCCGGCTGTCATTTGTAGATCTTTGGCAGTCGTTACGGATTGTCAGAAGCCAGTAAATCTGTCTCCAGTGTTTCCAAGAAATACCGTGTTACCCAGTTAATGGGTTGTGGAGGTCTGTTAGGCCACCGCTCCACGTAAAATACCGCTAAATCTGGTTTGACTGGAAGCCGACCCCAATGTAGTAGGGTAAAGGTTAGGCAGAAGATGAGAATTGCTTCCGCTGAGGGGGACTAGGTAAATGAAGCGATTCTATTGGTTCTTGTCAAACACATCCTCGCACATCTCTGGTGGAAACATAGCCTAAAAGACTCACAGGTTATTAACAGGAAACTACATAACATAAAGAAGTATTCTTCACATTTTTTCCTCCACTACCTTCCGTCCCTTCAACCAAATAATATTTAATTAAATATAGCAAGGCAGCTGGCTAATAAGCCAGAGTAAAGCCTACTTAGTGAAATTAAAACCTTTCCCCTTTGGCCCGACACTTCGCCCCAAACCTGGCACAAATCAACGTTACACATTTTATCCAATTAGTCGGAAAGGGATAGCTTGCTATGAAATTATGTAGCATATCTGCGAAGACAAAGGAAATTGTCACCTTTGAAAGATCTTGGTAGATTGATGAGATGAGTGTGTTTTTCAGACTGTAGGTATCTATGAGCCGTAGTGGGCATAAGAACATTTTTTTTTCATCTCCAGGGAATCAATAAATCTCTTGTTATAAATTACAGTTGACTATGATCTGAGGAGTAAATTGAGCTTACTGTGGTTCGATAGTGGACAGCGGGAGGCGAAATTCAAAGAGCTTGGTTTTTAGATCGAATGAGTTTATTGCCGGGTGTTTGTTTATGCAAAATGTCTGCCTGTACACAGCACAAATAAGTAGTGTAAATCATTACTTGTGTCTCGAACTGAAAACTTTGTGCTTTTTATTGTTTTTAAATGTGAAAGCGATGATGTGGTCTATTGACTTAGAAACCCCCTTTTTTGAGGATGGGAAATCATCAAATAACTTCTCCCGCTTTGGGCGGAGCAGAATGGAGTGTCAGACTCTTACTGGTCGCGGTGACTCTTTCGAACAAATTCTGCAACCATAACACCCATACGCATAAAACGTTTTGAATAGAATAGAATATATATGGAATATATTGGTGTGGATATTTCTACCGGAGTCTGTGTTTTCTGACAGCTACTACCTATGGATTTGTAAGTCGATCGCCCGGAGGACATGATGGAGCATACGGTGGAGTTCGGCCCTGCTTGGGCGGAGCACCGCCGTGTCTTCGTTGAGGTCATCGGCAGCGCCGACCTTGTCCGGCCCTGGTTCAATCCATCGTCCGGAGCGAAGAGGCATGGGAAGCGGTCACCTCTTTTTGCGAAGCAGTAATGCTAGCGAAGGAGGAGGCCGAACGTGTGAGAGAAAAGGAAACCTCACGCCCTGGCCGCCGCAACAGAAGAAGACGCCGGGCGTCTGGAGTCGCAGGGCGATTCCTGGCCACCGTAGGCGTGGGCCTGCGGAAGGCGAGCATTGGGTGGCTCGCCGTCCGATCAAACCAGGCCCGGGTTGACGGCGCGTTGTGTTCCACGCACGCCTGAAACAGATGTCAGCACAGTGGACGGGGCACGCTAGGGTCAGTGCCGGCCAGGGTTACGGATTTTGTTCGACAGAGTCACCGCGGCCCTGGAACGCAAAGGGCACTAGGAGGAACACGGATGGGTTTTAGTCAGTAGGAGTCTAAAAAACCCTTCTGCTCCGCCCAGAGCGGGAGGAGTCATTTCTCTTTTGATGATGATTTCCCATCCTCAAAAAAAGAGGGTTTGTAAGTCAATAGATCATAGGTGTATCATCGACCACATCATCGCTTTCACATTTAAAACAGAATAAATAACACAGTTCAGTTCGAGACACAAGTAATGACTTACACTACTTATTTGTGCTGTGTAATGGCAGACATTTTGCATAAACAAACTCCCTGCAATAAACTCATTCGATCTAATACCAACCTCTTTGAATTTCGCCTCCCACTGTCTACTATCGAACCACAGTAAGCTCAATTTACCCTTCAGATCATAGTCACTAGCAGAAGTCAATCTCTGGAGAGACTAATAGGATTATTACAAATTGGGACAGATTGGTAGCGTTCAATCTGTGAAGAGCTTGGGAACACAATGCAATAATATTGGTAAATATGCTTTGGCCAATACCGGGGTCCGTCCTGTTCAATCGGAATGAATAGGGATAGGGCGGGGGTTTGAATAAGGTGTTCAGCGGTTATTTGGGCTTGATTCTTAAGTGAAATGGTTATGATATTTGGTAGCTATCGAATTGCTGCTTATGCAGTTGTGCTGAGGTTAATGGGTGTTTAAACATACAACGTGTTTTTGTGGATTCCGATCGTCTGGATAAAATTATAAAAAGGAACCACCCGTACTAATTAATACACCCGTGTGTCTATCTGTCTGTCTGAAAGTATGTCTGTCTGTCTGTCTGTGAAAATTGATCATTCAACCTCTTATTTCCGAAACATTTTTATCCTAAAAAAACTTTTTACAGAATAATACAACCGACTTCCAAATCGGTTCATAAATGACGGAGTTATTAGGTAACAAACAGAAAAAAAAACAACCGAATTGAGAACCTCCTCCTCCTCCTTTTTTTGTTTGAAGTCGGTTAAAAACATAGAAAAAATCAAGCGAAAATTTTAAAATTATGTATTTAATCATTAGATCAGTAATAATTTAGTTTAATATTACGAACTGCTGATGCTCCAATTTATGTTGACCAGCCTCATAACTTATTTTATTGCGTTGAATCATCATGTTTATGGGGTTGCGGTACAGACAGGATAATTTACTGGTTCTTAATGTCGTTACCTCCTCTTCCTGGTCATAATAATTAGGAACATGGTGGTAATAATGATCTCTTGCAATGGTGACCGGTGATTACGGCTATCATCTAGTTGTCGAGGAAAGGCCTAAATAAAATTTACAACAGGATATGAGTGGCTCATAAAATAGAAATAGATTCAATATAATTATGTAGTTTAACAATCATCAGGTTGCTTAAGTATACAACTAAAAAACCATTTGTGACTAAGGAAATTAAACTTCGTGTAAAATAATCATAAAAAACGAAGACCGACTTTACAAATTTAGGTATTCAAATAAATATTACGACTGCCTGAAAAAATCCACCCACAAAGTTCTATATTTAAACGCAACAAAAAAATAAAACAGCTGCCGCGGCCGCCCACAGACGACGAGAGAGACGAGAATAACCGATCAGAACTCAATTTACGACAAAATGAAAGAAGACACTTGATTCCAATCCAATCATGATACGGTGTAAGTAGGCGCGCACGCTTACCCATAGCGATTGTCTGAGACACTTTTGGCGACGTTTTTAAAGACGCTTCGACATAGGCGCGACTCGACGTGCGACATGTCGCGTGAAGGGCCTTAACACACGGCGTTCTTTTATCGCACCGACGACGTGTAGACGACGCGCTCTTACGCGTTTTAAACGAAATTCAGACGCAGACAGTATTGCTTTTACTGTGAGCGCGCGGTCGTAAAATGTGCGTCGCCGGCGCGTTAAAAATACGCCGTATGCATAGGCCCTGAGCCTCAATCTGTCTAGCCTTTTGCCAACTATCACGGGATTGACTGCCATTCCCACCGGATGCAGCTGAATATCAGCATGATACATGGGGCGACTACCTAGCTGAACTCCATAAAATAGTTAATGTTACTTGGCAAAGACATTTTCTGGGTTCAGACTATCACCCCGAACGAGTGTCAAAGCCATTCAAATGACAGTCGGCACCAACGGATTAACCATGCTTTCCGAGACATGATTAGATCTCGGTGTGTAATGGTTACTCATCCTCGGACCAAACTCAAGCGTTGCTTAACCTTGAAGTTCGACCCAAGTGGCAGTTAGCCTAAAAGACTAAAAATGTTCTGGCGCGACAAATGACATAGGAACTCAAAATTGAACCTGAGGATTTAATGGAGAAATCAATCATATCGGTATTAGTGTGAATTTTTATGGAATGCCAAGTAGATCTTGATGCCAAATAGCCTTACGAGGTATGGATTGTCCGTATTAGGTCTTAAGAACTTTAGAGGCCCTTCTCAACGGACTCGAAACTTCGAAGAACAAATGATTCAGTCACTCCGGCGCGTGTATAGATCTGGAAGTTGGTGGATGCGTTCACTTACCCATGAGCAATTGCGTAAAGGACTTTAAGAGATTGTCTAAGACAGCAACATTTTTAAAGACTCATCAGTACAGGCACGCCTTGCGACAAATCGAAATGAATCTCTCAAGACTAATCCTTCGAGACTTTAAAATGTGCCTTCTAAGGAGATTAAATTGAACAGACATGATCCTGGAATCAATCTCATCAGTTTGAATTTGATTTTCTTCATTTTGTGGTCGCTGCGACCATCAAGGTGATTGTCTAACACACCATCAACAATCCATTCAGCATTCTGTGGCGCGATTTGATGTGTGGCATGTCGAATTAAGACAAGAATTTTGAGTTAGAGGCTACCGTATATGGAGAAAACAATCTGGGAGGACATATACTTAAAACTATCTCATTAGCTTCACTGGTCGCTCCGACCGTCGAGGCAAGTTTAGTTTCAGTGTTATTTTTAACACCGTCGGCGTTGTTTCTGAAGATTATTCCATACTGGCGCTATTTGATGTGCTACATGTCGGATTACGAGTAAAAGTATTTTTCGTTAGAGGTTACCGTATATGGAGAGATCAATCTGACGATACTTGATGCAAACTCATCAGCTTCATTCACTGGTTGCTCCAACAGTCGAGGCAAGTTTTTAAAGACTCTCCCGTCCAGGTGCGACTTGATTAGCGTCATGTCGTATTGAGCATAAAAGCTACCGGGTATGGAGAGTTCCATCTGATCATGTGTGTTTACAGAGAACGAGATTCCTTCCCCAGTTGCGTCTCCACAAGTGACTTTGGTGTATAGGGATTGATATCGCTAAGTCTTGGGGCAAAGTCGCGACGCGTCTGTTTGGCGTAGCTTTAAACGTTCTGCTATTATTGCCAGTGTTATTGGAAGATAACGTGTGTTAGAACCATTAAGGGGTTTTCAAGAAGTCGTTGACAATGCTTTGAATTTTTATCGAAGTTTCGGAAACCGTTTTCGTGTAAGATAATGTACTTACGTGTTAAATGCTTTTGTGTCTGTTTTGGGGTGTTAAAATAATAAGACGTAGTTTTACTGTTTTATTAAGAAGCTTGGGCAACGTCTCATCCCGTCGTTGATAACTTTCAAGATCATTTTTTACAATGTGGTTCAAGAACATCTCAGTCTAAGTAACATTCACACATACCATTTTTTTTTCAAAACTCGCCTGAATTTTTCTTAGGGGGAAAAACCAGAGAGTTATGAGATTTTTATCTGACTAAAACCACCCAAGTGATCATCAGCACAAGGAATCTGGCCGATCCCGAAACCTCTTAAAAGAACATTTCGGAACCAGAAGAGGTTCCGAAATTATCTTTTAAGAGGTTGTTATTGTTTTATTTGTATAAATTGATTTTACAGCACAATTTTGATTCAGAATAATCCTGCATCTTTCGAGAATATAATAGAACTTACCAGATATTTTTTTATCTCAACTGGCTCGTATGCATAAGATTATGAACATAGAGTACCTACATAGGTTATTTTCGCACTTAGTAAATGATGTAACTAAGTGTAACTACATCACCTCGAAATATTAGTCACAAAGTTATTGGTAATGGTACATTGACATTATAATTTTGCCATTTCCCAACTGATGCATTTCTGAACAGAATTCTGTAGGAGACGGAGCGGAGGTAGGTCCACTTTCGGATATAAATTCTAAGCAAATTCCAAACGGTGTCAACTGTATTTGCTTCGAATTCAAGAACGCAACAGGCTTTTTTGAAAACCTGGGTTTCTATTTATTAAATTTTAGTTTTTGGACACATTTTATTCAATTCAATACATTTTATTTGTATGATTTTTTTAATTATTTTTGATTCGCGACTTTTTCGGCCTCGTGGACGATGTACAATGAGAATTAGTAAATATTTTCGTACTTATTTGCTCAAGAATTTCCAAGATTTACTTTCACTTAAGTTTTCATGTTTAAATAAACTAACGAACCTACAAACACACAAAAAACAAATTAACCTCTTTATGTTATTACTTAGTAAATTGTTTCAGGATATTTTAAGCAGACTGCCCTTGAAGGCGGCAATGTATTTACGGAAGCAACGGAAGCATAATTTTCATACACGAATGTCAAAGTGATATTTAATAAAGTTTGCTCAATTACGACGACGTGTCAGAATTTTGTACTCACAATTTTGTTTGGCGTTGAACACCGTAACGTTTCAACATTTTGTTTGATATTTTTGCTTATAATTATGTTATGGTGGTCGCCGTGTCGATGGGGAAATGTTACTGTGTGTTAAAAACAATTGTAACAACCCATTCGTGCAGAAAATTGTCAAGTTTATCAAATCTATATTATTATTATTCTACATATACAAATGCAGTACCGGCCTCATCCAGTTTAAAATGACGTAAAAAGATTGACGTGGAAAAATGTTACTTACAACCTACTTACAGAATAAATATAATTTATCAGTAACTGACTGACTGATCAACCAAAGCACAGCCGAAGCAACTGTTGAAATTTGCCAGCTTACACTCCGTAGAAAGGGTGGAAAATTTCCTGAAATTCCTACAGTAACGGGAAAAACGGGATATGCGCGTACGAAGTCGCGTGCGGAAGATAGTACTTCATATTTTCTTCTGCCAATTAAAAAGAGGTTTAACATTCCGTCCCAAAAACGTTGATAACAAACCAAAACCATCCCACTCCACTTATCTTCCATAGTCTAGCAACAAAAACCATTCAAACTCAAGAAGACCCTATTATCAACACAAAAACCTATCCAGGGATACATAACTGAGGAAACAGCCTGTTAATAGGTCTGTTCAACTAGCCAGTGGATAAGCGGACCTTAATTACGGCCAGGGGCGGCGGGGGGGCGAAGAAATGGATGGCCTCCGGTTCCGCAGCCCTTAAGTTCAGTAATTTCAGTTAGCAGCAAATGGGGGGAACTTGGACGTGCCTAATGTAGGATTGGAGACACTCCATGTGACCGGTATATGCTTCAATTTGGGAGAATATTTAGTGACCTGGCGTTTGGAGGATAAAGTATTTTTTGTGGATTTAGAGATATCTATTTCAATCTGCATGTTATGTCTTCTGAGATTCCTGTGCTGGTACATAAAAAACCTGTACCTACAAAGTTTATTCTTCTGATACTGTAAAACTAAAAAGGCTCTTAACAGAAACTGAACAGTGCCTATACTAGACAACGTTCTGTATTCCAACTTATTAAAATGTCAACCACTTTATGACTTGGATGAGCGTGATGGAAATTTTTCACAGTAACAACTCGCTAACAAACTTAACCCTATATTAATATCAGAAACATTATTTTATTCCCATGTTGAAATATAATCACACCATTTATAACAGTACCCACTACGATAAAACTGACTAGCAGTGAAAAATGTACTGGAAAAACGAGAACGATTTTAACACCCCCGATAATATCATAATGTCCGGAACACGTACAGTTTAATATTTTAACTTACGTGACTCCTAATATTTACTGAAACTGATTCTTATAAGGCCTGCTGGTTATTGGGCGATCATTTGTTGCGTAGCATGTTGCCGTGTTCTTGGCAACATGCTTAGTAACGCCTGGCCGTGTTTTTGGCAACACGACTGGCTTTTGCTTAGGGAAAGTTTCGTCAACTGTTTTATTAAAGAACTAGCTGACCCGCGCAACTCCGTCTGCGTCACATTTTCCATGACTGCTCCGCTCCTATTTGTCTTTATATATACGCCTATAACCTTCCTCAATAAATGGGCTATCTAACACTGAAAGATTTTTTCTAATCGGACCAGTAGTTCCTGAGATTAGCGCGTTCAACCAAACAAACAAACTCTTCTGCTTTATAATATTAACTTAGTATAGATTGCATAATATACAAAATCTACGTTCAGTTACGTATCCTGATCTCTCTCTCGAATTAAGAATATAATTATGAAGAGGGTACCTAATGCAGGGCACTGTATCATCTCTATCGGTTGAAATGCCGACCAGCCCAGGTACCTAATCTCCTGGTACAAACTAATCTTGAATCAAAATCAACAAAACCAACTATCGAACGAATTGTGCTGAATCATGTGGATTCTTAATTTCGTCCAGAACAGTCCAAAAAGAAACACATTTTCTCCGATTTTTACTGACAATATTGCTGATTGTAGACCATTGATTTATTTAGTTTGTTTTAACATTTCATAATATCAAAAAAGTTTTACTGGGTTCATAGAATCGATTTATTATAGAGGAGCTCGTGGCTAAATTGAAACAGCCGCACGGGCCGATCTTCAAGGCTAAACTATAACGAACGCATCGATCTTCAAGGTTAAGCAACGCTTGCGAAGGTTGGTCTGTGGATAGGTGACCATCTTGACATACCGAGTTTCCTTCGTGCCTCAGAAAGCACGTTAAGCCTTTGGTCCCGGCTGTCATTTGTAGATCTTTGGCAGCCAGTAAAATCTAACTGAAATCTTGCATTGAATGAGTTGTGGAGGTCTGGTAGGCAGCCGCGCCATGTAAAATACCGGTATTCAGCTGAATCCGGTTTGTCTGGAAGCCGAGCCAATATAGTAAGGTAAGGAAAAGGCTAGGTTGTTATAATGGTCACCCATTCACAGACCGACCTCGGCAAGCGTTGCTTAACCTTGAAGATCGACGTGTTCGGCTGATAATGCTGATATAGTTTAGCCACATTGAAACATAATACCAAATATTCACCTCTTCTGTTACTGTTAGTAAAACAGTTTACTTATGGATACAGGTAACTCTCCGGAGGAGACTCTCCTCTCCTCCCAGTAAATCGAAAAACAATCTCTAGTCGTAGTCATTCAATCAAACCGTACTTCCATAGCTATTTATGAAATTTCAATATTATACAACTTCAAGTTGAACAACACAAAACATGGGGCTGACCTTATGCTACTGCGGAGAATCTTAACACCGCGATTCAGAAAAACGCGTCATAAGTACAACGCCATCTATCGATCTACAACGTAACTGAACTGTCTATACTCATAACTACTCATAAGTTCAAACTTAGAAGCTTACACGTTACGATAAATAATGATAATATAATAAAATGTTCACTTTTTTTGCTAACGCGTTTTTCTGAATCGCGGTGTTAAGATTAACACCGCGATTCAGAAAAACGCGTCATAAGTACAACGCCATCTATCGATCTACAACGTAACTGAACTGTCTATACTCATAACTACTCATAAGTTCAAACTTAGAAGCTTACACGTTACGATAAATAATGATAATATAATAAAATGTTCACTTTTTTTGCTACATTTTAAGTTTAATTAAAAAATTACTCAAAAATACATTGTTTCGGGGTCTTTTCACACATTTCTTATTAAAAAATTTCTCAATAGATGGCATTGCAAGTATCTGAAGTCTCAATGAAAACAACCTATTTTAGCGCTCGATGAAGTTTCTTCGTAAACTTTAAAATTCGATATCTTTTTAATTTGTGGGTCGATTTTGATGAAATAAACACTAAATGTTGCTCCGATTATCACTTAATATTTCGAAGTACCTAAATTTTGAATCCAATCAGTGGTTTATGCGTGATGCTCCTCCAAACGCACAGACAAACAGACGCACAGACAAACAGACAAACAGAAAAGAATTTCAAAAACTGCTTTTTTGTGTTCTATTTCATTTTTCTGACATTTCTATGTGTTTTTTAAGCGAAAATATTCAATGTACAGACACGGCAACTCTACGATTTAATTATATGTATAGATATAGAAGATAGGGAACATGCACGCGATTTTTTTATTTACAAAATAAAATACTCATAAGCAACAGTTGACACTCAAGGAAAGATTTTTTAATTTCTTCATCAGCGATGAAGTAATAAATATCTCGTTTGTTTATCGAGCAATTTTGACTCTATTTTCACTGTTAGTAATATATTTTTGTATATTTTTAGATAAACTTTAAAGATAATCAATATTTTTTTCGTGTATATTGGATATTGCCATGCTTCTCCAGAATTTGAACGTGAACTTTATGACACAGGAATACAGGGCTTAGACGAAGTGACATTTTTTCAGCGACAACGATTGGTAGACATTTAATGAGGTTGACATGCTCTGCCGAGATGTCCCATGATCAATTTTACACATTCAGTCGTTGCTATAGAGTGCCATTTTACCTAGGGCACGAGTTTTCATTTCGAGTTGTTATTACTATTTACGCAACTATTGCTTTATTTAATTCCTTCATGTATTGTCGCTAAAATAGCTGATTCAATACCTTAGTGAAGATTGAAGCAAGTCAGCAAAATTGGTATCAACGGTGCTGTCTAGATTGAACTGAACGAAGTATCGGTCCTTGCGAGACACAAGATACTATCCTGTGGCGAAGTCGTGAGCTGCATTCATTATTCAAATTCTTACAGCGTCATCTGTTGCCTCGTGGATACCCTGCCTTCATACACCATCTCACTAAACGCGTTTTTTCTTTAAGACCCTTAACAAAACGTTGTCTCCCAAGAAAAATATATTTGAAAAGTTTACCATCTTAAGCTGCGACTTAATTATTTTACAACAATGGTCGCTTGTTTTAAGTAACTCTTTGTGTTTACAGAGTAATTGCTGTTCATTTTAAGTCATAATTTTATGTAGCCATAATTTACAAAGTTCTGGCAGCATACCTTGCCTAGGTACACTTTCTTAGCAGTTTATCTTGGATACGGCGTAAATGTTGGGGACCTACTGTTTATCTGAAATATTTAGCATTTTGGCCAGAGAAAAGATGGATGTATTGTGTGGGGAGCGATATGAAAAAAAGCGAATATTAGTGATAGCTTGACGGCTGATAGGGCAAAGTGAAAGTAAAACCGTGTTGCTCCGACCCCAAGTAACATGGGATAAGGGCAGGAAGATGATAAGAAAGAAAGAAAATGTTTATTCGGGACTCGCACAATACACATAAAAGTAAAATAAGTAAAACTTGCCTCTGGGTGTAGAGGTTCATCGATAGCTTACAAAAATTTAAAATTAATTTATGAATTATTTTACGCCTGATAAATGTGAAGTTGCGCACATAAGATTAGGAGGTAATGAGGAGGCTGACAGGTTAACTAAATTGACAACTATAGTTTTTTTTTTTTATACATAACGGGGAAACTCTTGTCCCAAATCTCATCTGATGGAAAGTGATGATTAGGCCGAAGATGGAAGCGATTTTCACCCGGAATCCTCTAACACAGAGGAACTGGCTATCATACCTCTAACTGCCGGAACACAACAATGCTGTTAATATTGTTGTTATGGCGACAGACTTAGACATGATGGTGGTAGCTTGCCAGGCGGACTTAGAACAAGTCCTACAACCAACCAAATCGAGCAAAAAATTTGCCCCCGCTGGGAATCGAACCCGCCGGGACCTCTGGGTCTGAATCAGGTGGTATAACCACGAGACCACGGAGGCGGTTAGTGTCACCTGTTTAGCACCACCCAGGGACCACGTGTAGGGTAGCTTGCTGAAGGGTATTCTCCTACGGTACAGAAATCCCTCTAGAACCTGAATAAACAGATTTTTTTTCAAAAAAAAAAACGTTTTGAAATATGGGATCAGTACCTTCAAAACGTTAGTAAAGTCAAGGGGGTACAGGGTCATACAAGGTCAGCCTCCTCGCATTCCGTAGTTTATAGACTCTAAAATGAAAGGAAAGTACATGGTAGCAGCTTTTAGACTAAGTTCTGGACACTATCCCACCAAGAGATTGTCATTGACAGAATTTCGCAAAATCAATAATTACGATAGTAGTTAGTTAAATTTAGATTAGTTTATGATGGGGCTGACATGCCTTACATAGATAAAAGTCCCTAAAAAAAACTAACTTATATTAAAATAAGTTGCCAAAGTTAAGCTACGTCCTGAAATAATTTCATTAATCTGTGCGAGCCAAAAACTGTAACCTGTCTCAGCATATGCTGAGATATGAGTTACACATAGTTGAGCAAATGTCTTAAACTATTCCAAATTTCATTACTAGTTCTTGAGATAATCAGCTGTGACAGACGGACAGACTTATTCACACCAAAAGGGTTCTTTTTTACCATTTTGGTACGGATCCCTACAAACATTTTGTTTTAATCTCTAGACGTTGACAGTGATGAAACATCAGATACTAAAGGTGCTATTTCTTTTTCACCAATGTATTTAGACCTCGCTTTCACCAATGCCGTGGAAATGAACTCGCACCTATGACTATGAGCAATTCCAATTGATATTTCCCAGATTTTTTCCTCAAGGACACCTCTCTCTTGTACTTACTAAAACGGTTAGGTATTTCTAATATTAGAATGTACCACAGACATAATGTACCTACTCGTAATGCCTAATGTATTGGCATTCATGAGTCTGAATACAAGTAACCTCCTTGTACCGCTTGGCCTTGCATTATGTATGGGATTGTTACTTTCACTCCCCTTACTGACTGACTAATACGTAAATAGGTACTTAGCTCATCTGAGTAAGTTGGCAATGATGTCATGGAGGTACTTTTGTTTTACCATTTAGATTTTCGAATACGATAAATTTTAAAAAAAAGTACTAATAACCGTTACGTTTATAACCGTTAAGTTCTACTTAAGAAAATTAAAAACTCAAATGGACAGTATGCCGAACATCGAACGAAAAAAAAAATATCGGGTTAGAAACCTCGATAAAAAATAAGTTGATATTATATATTTTTTTCGTTTTATATAAAATGGATCTATGTTGTCTGATTTAAATGAATAAATTAAATTATAAAAGACAAGTTATGGTTCTTATTGAAAGCGAATACCTATTTCATTTGGAATAATTCATTCAAACTAGGTAACTGCAGTAAACTTCTGTAAAATATTTAATGGAATAGCGGTTTTTAGCCGCTATTAGAGTTCTAACTCTAAATGTAACCTAGTTTCGTGTCCTGGCTATCTCTGTCTATTCCAGGTTGCGAATGCGATAAGGCCGCCAATCGGATGATTTTTTTGTTAGTTTTAGAATTCCTGTTAGTTATTGCTAATCCTTGGCGTGTAGAAAAGTATATCGATCTAATTTTTTTTCCGTTACTGAGTGATTAAGTGAGTGACTGACAGACAGCATAGCCGAAACTACTGGTCGTAGAAAGCTGAAATTAGCCATGTACATATTTATTTATCTAATAATTTACGCACACACATGTACACAGGCAGACTTAATGCCATAGGCATTTTCTACCAGTCAACATTTGGGTAATGCAGAGAATAATAGTAGTAGGTGCAATATAAAGATAAAGAGAAACCAGAAACACGATTATTAGTAAAATTAATACAAAGATAAATAAATACATTAAAACTATACATACAATAAAATACTATAAGTAACATAATATACTCAAATTAATAAACTTAATACATGATTATACTTGAACAGTTTATGCAAACAAAAATTAGCGCTGTGTGAGGTGCCTTGGGAAGTGTAGGGGTGGACGTAGAAACGGTATTTGTGCGTGCGAAATCGTGGACAAAAGCTAGTTATTGTATAAATAAAGCAATGATCACACTACCAAGCAACACTTTTACTGTCTTACTTCTTATGACAACTCTACCCAATATGAGTATAGAATTCAATGCAACACTCTAAGGCCGTCTCCATACGGTCAGCTGTGGCTGCAACAGTCAGGAAGCAATTTACAGAACGCTCAAGCTGCTTATGATCCGCTCATCAATCACTCCGGCGCACACAGCACAGTCGTGTGGAGCTGACAGCTGTCAACAGTTGCAACCCTAGCTGGGAACTTGAAAGATTTTTAATAAATGATATGGTGTTGCTTGCAGTAACCTTAGATTTAGATTGGTTCTTCAACTCTTTCATGATTTTATAACAGGATAAGGTAAGTTAGAAGAACCTAATTAAATATGACAACCAAAAAATAAACTATTGTCACTGAGAACTGGAACAGTACGGTGCATTGTGAGAGAGAGGCAGAGCTATATATGACAAATATACCTTATTCACAATTAATTCATGATAATGACTCATTATGGTAACGATGATGATGTTTTTAATAACGTTCAAAAAAAGATGATTAAAATGTTAACCGATTGTCTAAGGTCACCTACACACGGTCATCTGTAACAGTCTGCTTATGATCTGCTCATCAATCACTCCGGCGCACACAGTCGTGTAGAACTGATAGCTACTACTTACCTTAGCTACTACTTACTACCGACTAGCCAGGGTTGCTCAACAGTTGCAACCCTGGCTGGGAACTTGGGGGTTTTTAATAAATGATATGGTGTAACTTGCAAGTGGCTTAGATTGAGATTGGTTTCGCAACTCTTTGTTGACTTTATCTTAAGAATAGGTTAGTTATAAGGACCGTGTGATAGTCAATAAAAGGAACTACAGTGACTTATAAAGAATTATGATATGAAGAAGTTATTAAGAACATGTTTAGTCTTAGTAAGCACAATAATATAAGTCTGAAATCACCAAGATTGGATTGAAAAACTTTGTGTACAATTGAGTAACCCAACCCACACTAGGATACCCAGTGTCGTGGGATCTATTATCCTCGTGGTTGAGACACATACAAGTGCACATAGTAGTTTACAGTTGGATTCTAATAACGTAACATACAAGAAAAGCTTACGAAATTAAATATAAATTCAAACTAAACTTATAAGATTACATTCATGAAGGTTGTGAGTATGTGTGGTGTGTGTGTGTGTGTAGATGTTCGAAAAGGGTATGACAAGATAAGATAAGATTTATTTTTCTCACCACAATACATAATATATAACAGCATATTTTAATGACAGTTTAGATAATTAATATGAGTTAGTATGACTGTGATATACTGCATGTGATGTGAGTGAATGTAAAGTGATGTGTATTAGTGTCTGTAAGGGTGTGCTTGTGTTAGTTTCTGTGTAGGACATGTGTGTAGATGTCTTAGGGCAAATGATTTACATCAGGGGAATCAAGATCAGAAGGCTTCAGTTTTCCCATAGTCCTGAGCTGATAGCCACTTTGTAATTTTAGTTTTACAATATTGTGCTTGGAGCAACTAAGTTCAGGATTTTGTTCAGTTTTTTTTTTACTTTACTAAACTGTTACAGTCCCACTGCAATTTATAAGCTTTTCCTCATATCAAAAAGACGGACACTTGCTCTTGGCTGATTGGCGTTTTCAGATTTTGTAATACTTATAGTACCTAAGCTTTTTTGGATGACTCCTTCCACTCTGAGCACAGCGGAAAGAAGTGTTAGACTCTTCCTGACTAATACCCGCCCGCGTTCCTCCCGCCCTTTGCGTTCCAGGACCGCGGTAACTCTTTCAAACATATCCTGTAACCCTCGTAGGCGATCGCCTTAGCGTGCCCTTAGTACAGATATCATACGGTGCTTTCGTGTTCCACACGCGCCTCAAAGAGAGTCAGCACACAGAGGGGCCCGAAAGAGCCGACGCGGCGACGCCTGCCGGAGTTGCGGGACTATTCGAAAGAGATTCCGCGGCTCCGGAACACAAAGGGCAACGAAGGAACATGGATGGGTTTTAGTCAGTAAAAGTCTGACACTCCCTCCCGCTCCGCCCATGATTTCCCATCCATAAAAAAAGTATAGATATCATATTATGGAGTATAGCATAGATTATGATTAAAATGGTTGGCAAAACAGATTGATAGAGCTTAACAAGGTTGCATCTACTCACATAAATTACAGTCGAAGAATCTAAAGTTTTGGAGATAAATGTATCTGCGATAGTATACTAGGCCTAATTTCAGAACATGTATGTATGTACAAACCATATTTCACTCTTTTATGATGATCTACACGCAGCTATTTAGACAGTCGTTGTATTTATGACCGCATTAATATGAAACGCATTGTACATGCCAAATTTCATCATATTACGACCAGTAGTTTCGGCTATAAGTTGTCTGTCAGTCACTCAGTAAAGGAAGAATTTTAGATCTTAGGAGTTACCTTTCGCCCGCGACTTCGTAAGCGGATTTCCCGTTTCTTCCCGTACACGTAGGAATTTCAGCGAATCCTCTCTTATTGCTCTCCTACGGATTGTAGAGAAACTACATGCTAAATCTCAGCTGTCTCTGACCAGTAGTTTCGGCTTTGCGTTGTCTGTCAATCACTCAGTAACGGAAGAATTTTATAAACATTGATTGGAAAATCGTAATAGAAATATGACCCGTAACTATGTACGAGTATGCACATTTAGGATTTTATTTATTTTTGTATCTGAGAGTGCTATAACAACGGAGAGCCGGAACTACTATAATACGAACTTGAAATACTTGTCCACTAAGGAGGGGTTTGGAAAGTACAATCTTTAAGGGGTTCGCCACTATCCATTTTTTTCCTTAAGTAAATATAATTGGATCAATTATATTTATGTATTGTGTGCTTTACACATTTATCTTGTCTATCTATCTATCTATACTTATAATAAATCTGTAGAGAGGTCAATTCTGTACATGAAATATATTTCCAAAATAACTATCAGGGGGTGATTAGGGATCGATACTGATGCCAAAAATGCAATCAGTAAAATTTTTGTCTGTCTGTCTGTCTGTCTGTGTAACCGTTATAGAAACAAAAACTACTCGACGGATTTTAACGAAACTTGGTATAATTATTTTTCATACTCCTGAGCTGGTTATAGTATACTTTTCAACACGCTACAATCAATAGAAAAAATGAAAAAAAAAAAAAGAAAATGTGTAAGTTTGGTTGTTTGTTACTCAATCACGCCAGAACGGCTTAACGGATCTTAATGAAATTTACAACAAAGATAGATTATAGTCTGGAATAGCACATAAGATACTTTTAATCCCGGGAACATGTTCCCTAGGGATCACGCGGGCGAAGCCGCTGGCAGAAGCTAGTTAATACAATAAAACTATTTTTTTTTTAAATAATTTAATAAATAATATAATTAAAACTGAAATTATTTTTAACTTTTAGTTTCATTGTTCAGTTACCTGTGCTTATTTGCAATTATTTTACCTACTGCGTAACGTTGTAAAATAACTCAATGTTTGCCTGTACAGAAGACATTTAAATTAAATTAAGGGGATCTCCCGTACAAAACGTCTTTCCTTCAGACTCGCACTTGGCCGGTTTCTTTTTGACGCGCATCCAGAGATTACCCTTCGCAAATAACCACACAATCTTAGGAACCTTTTTATACAAGGTATTTTGTTAAGTTAAAGATTACAACAAAAAAAACTAAACAATGATCTTACTAGTGCCTTAAATAAAACGGTCTATTAGTTAGCCATGAATCGCGCGTATTTATGAACTGATCGATTTTATTGGAACAATACCATGGTATTATGAGGGCGTATGCCGTCCACTAGCGCCGCCAATCGTTTTTTATTTATTAATTGTGGTAAATTAAAGACACGTAGGTAGATAAAAAACCGCTCTGTAGTGTTCTGAAGAAATGTATTTATTATTTTTTGAGAGTTATGTTTTGTACTTTAGAACATAAATAGTTGCCAAAGTCGATATTTTTGCTAAAAGTGGACACTTTTAGCAATAATTGCCGTTTTGGCTATTTAGCCATGAGGTATTAAAAATAGCTGTCAAAAAATAATAGATACATTTCTTCAGTACACTACAGAGCGGTTTTTTATCTACGTGTCTTAAATTTACCACAATTAATAAAAAACGATTGGCGGTGCTAGTGGACGGAATACACACTCCTAAGCGCTTAACCTTGAAATCATTGGCAGACACGTCATTGACTTGCATCATATTATATCATTACTTATTCAGATACAAAATGCAGTATAAACGAAATCGAGTTTTTGATCAAATAGCTCGTGCTTACCTACTGCAATAAAAACAAAAGCTAGTCAGCTAGCTGATTGTAGTCGGACGAAAAAGAGCGCAAGCTTTTGCTCGTTGTTTCGCCCGTGTACGGGAACGCACTACCAAGATAAGAAACCGGCCAAGTGCGAGTCGGACTCGCGCACCGAGGGTTCCGTACAAACCTGTAGGTATAATATTGTAAGAAAAAGTTTCGGTTTACGATTTATGACTTATATAAAAAAAAACTACTTACTAGATCTCGTTCAAACCAATTTTCGGTGGAAGTTTACATGGTTATGTACATCATATTTTATGTTTTTCTTTAATTATATAATTCTCTTATTTTAGAAGTTACAGGGGGGGGGCACATTTTACCACTTTGGAAGTCTCTCGCGCAAACTATTCAGTTTAGAAAAAAAATATACTAGAAATCTCAATGTCATTTTCGAAAACCTATCCATAGATACCTCATACCTATGGGTTTCATGAAAAAAAAAAAATTGAGTTCGGTATGGGGAACCCCCAAAATTTATTGTTTTTTTTCTATTTTTGTGTGAAAATATTAATGCGGTATACAGAATACATCTACTTACCAAGTTTCAACAGCATAGTTCTTATAGTTTCGGAGAATAGTGGCTGTGACATAAGGACGGACAGACAGACAGACATGACGAATCTATAAGGGTTCCGTTTTTTGCCATTTGGCTACGGAAACCTAAAAAGTGTCTACCAGGAAATATTCCGAATCCAACTGGTAGGTAATAGTTTCAGAGATTAATGAAAAACAAACAAACTCATCAGCTTAATATTAGTAATACCTATAGATCTATGTTAAAATTGTATCAAAAAGTTTTTATCAAAAAAATTCTACTCTTTTCCCCATCGTAAAAAGTTGTATGACATAATGATCCAGATTGAAAGTCCCCACCTACCTATAGCACCTACGTAGGTACTTATATAAAATACATATGAAGCAGAAGTTTCTCGTTCATAAAGACGGCGAGGCTCCAGTGGGCCATACAATATGTTAAGCGCTGTTCTCACAGAATGGTATCGTGTCTCTCGATCCGATTCTCTCAGGAATGAAGCGTAGCTTGCGTGCTCATTATTATATTTTGTGAACCACTTTTGTGGGACAGTGTACTGGTGACATGGAGAGATTATTTGCTAAATCACATACCTATCCGCTATTTTTTTACTCTCTCTCTTGTGAAAAACATTTTCATGGAATGATGTAATGTGGACGCTTCGCTACTAAAGCCTTTCACACAGAGACCGTGCTTTTTAACAGGTTTCAAAATAAATAGGCCACTCAACGATAGTCTAGTTTTCTATGAAAGTGAACGAATTTTCGTATAAGATCTACCTACTTTCAGAGATCATCTCCCACGTAAACAAGACAGTTTTACCTATAAATTATAATTAAGTTTAGATTCATTATTTTGATGTTCCATGTTTTGATACGGTAGCGAATTAGTTTTAGGCCTAAGTTGAGGCTGAAAAATTCGTGTGATGGTTTGACATATTTTCTATACAAGGTGCCAAACCACCATTTTTATTAAAATCTGAATATCTGTTTTCGAGTTTTAAAATTAATTTCGATTATTTTTCTTTGACATCACTTCTGTACGACAGTGTACACAATCTTTAACACGAACTCACTCGTGTACGACAGCGTACGAGCAAGCCCTTTATGACTGAATTAGAAATAAATTACGGAATTCTTTACCCATAAAGTTCACGCTCTATAAATTCATGAGGACATTATTTTCTTCTTAATTCTATCGGCGCGTTATTCATAGTTTAGTGACTTTTAACGTCCTGAATTCGTTTTATTTTGTCGATATTTTTAGCTAAAAAGCTGAATAACAAGAATATAATAGTAGAACAAAAACAGGTACTACAAAGAGTCAAATGTAAGGAATGGGAGGAGTACTTTGCCTAGGGTCGGTTTAATCTAAAAAAAATAATTATTATAGTAATGATCATTGTAATCAATTTTTAAGCCAAGTTAAAGATCCTGCTGTACCAATTTTTAAGGCTGTGATACCGCTCACCACAATGAATATCGCGATAAACCGGTTTTATCATGATGATTCCTTCAGTCACTCTGATCAGTCTTGGGCAACGTTCCACCTGCAAGCAGCTCGCAAGATGCTTTACATTGCGAGCTACATTGTTATAGAGTGATCAAGTGCTCTGTTCATGTAATTAAACTTGCATGGTGGTAGAAATGTGAGAGCTTCAAAAACGCAGAACACACATCAAAACTGAGATCTATGCTCGTTTCTTCTCAGTATAAAGCTTTGCTTTTGTGCTAACCCTTACTAGAAGATTCAGCTACAAACTTTACCTTTATAAAATTTTAAAACCAAGAACCAATCTTTGTAGAGTAGTGGTTGTGAATTTAACAGCAGTGTCACAGTCTATGAGAAAACGTGTTGTTTCTCGCAGGTGACACTGCATGCATACACTCCCAGGTTTAGCTCGAAACTACTGTTGTGTTATGTGTACCTACCTAGTAGTTGTGTGAAAGGAAATCCTCATTCTATTGCACGAGCTTCGAGTACTTCTGTTTGGGTTATGTTGTCTATACTAATATTTTAAAGAGGTAATCTATAGGTACTAATATTATAAAGTAAAGGTAAAGGTTGTGTGGTTGTAGGTGATAATCTCTGGAATCTGGATCTACTGAAACGATTTAGAAAATTCTTTTAGCAATAGAAAGCTACGTTATTTGTGAGTGTCCTAGGCTAACACGGAAGCCACGGCGTCCTCACCTTCCGCCTGACGCAGGTCCTCACCAGACATGGATGTTTCGGGAGGTTCCTGCACCGAACCAGGCGGGAGGAAACGCCCGGGTGTTACCACTGCGGGGATCGTCCGGAGGACACGGTAGAGCACACTGTGCAGGTGTGACCTCTCGCGTCCGGCCCTGGTCCAAGCCATGGTCCGGTGCGAGACGGAATGGGACGCCGTTGCCTCCTTCTGCGAAGCACTCATGCTAGCGAAGGAGGTGGCGGAGCGGGAGAGGAGATCCTCTCGTCCCGGCCGCCGTGGTAGACGCCGCGGGCGTCGGGGGCCACCTGGTGACCTCCGGCCACCGTAGGCGCGGGCCTGTGGACGGCGAGCTATGGGTGGCTCGCCATCCGTCCGTCTAGTGACGACAGGCCGTGTCGACGGCGCGTTACTGTTCCACGCGCGCCGCAAAGAGAGTCAGCACACAGAGGGGCCCGAGTGGGCCAACGCCTGCCGGAGTCGCGGGATTATTCTCAAGAGACACCGTGCCTCCGGACACAAAGGGCAATGAAGGAACATCGATGGGTTTTAGACATCCCTAAAAAAAAAAGGCTATCACGGAAAATACCGCCCAATGAAGGGGGCACGGGTTATCTAGTTGGCATTATAAAAGACCAAAAATCTTAAAGAAAGTAATATAATCCAATGCCAATAGAGCCTCAGCTCAGTATAAAGCCAGATGGTAACACAAGGTATACCACCTGACGGCTGCAGCCCACAGTGCCATGCGCTTGAAAATATAATCACACAAAGACTCTAAAATATAAAATATAATATAAAAGAAGAGTCTAAAATATTTTGTAAATAAATAACCACCTCCAAATAGATTAAAATGTTGACGATGTTTGGAAACGCTTAGTGCGAATGTTATTATTTGATCAGGACTATTTGAGTCAGTGTAGGGAATTGCTTCGAGCCTACTATACTTATTGGGTTAAGGTCGTCACAGCCAGTCTACAGTAGACATTTATTTAGATAGATAGAAAGAAAGATAGAACATTTATTTGGAACAAGGAAAGAAACACAACACACAAAATCTCAGTTACAAAACATAATTAAATGAAAACACAATAAAAAAAAGCAAAAGGCAGAATTTATGGCAATTTAAGTACTGTTTGTTCGGGTTGGTTTTGTTTCATCGCCATTCGAGTCAGAGACAGGTCTTAAAATGTTTAGTAACTATTTTCTGAAATTCTCATTATTGGACCCAAATAATAATATATAGAGTCTATAATAATTCATCTCATAATACTATGGATCTAATTTGTAAATTATGCCAGTGACAAAAAGCACTATAGTAAAATATAGCAGTCACATCCATCAACCTACATAAAATTCCTTTCTCTACTTTTACCCACACTCACATAAACAACCCTATCACCCAACATTGGCTTCCATAAAAACCCAAAATTAAATAAAAAACACGAACCACCAGTACCAGGCCATCATAAAAATTAAGTTTACGATATACCCGCAGCGTCAATATAACGGCCCATAAAGACGGTCGAACGCCCGAGTAGCGTTTAATTACTCGTCCCAATGATGTGGCTGACAAATTGCTGACAAGCTTGAGCGCCATATTGTTGTTATGTGGTCCGGTGCTTCCTCCGTTTCTATTAACTGCTGGATCGATTTATGTTGCTTTGTTGTGCCTACGTGGTGGCTGGTGGGGTCACTGTTTAGATATTTTTGGGTCAATTTATTGGGCTTTGATTGGACTCGTGTGGTGCCGTGTTGGATGTTGTGCTTTCATCAAGCTGTTAGGCAAATTTTTCTGTTATCGGTTCGTTGTCCAAAAATAGCTATGATGACGGGTGATGAGACTGTTAATATTTGCAAGTTTGCAACTTGATTTAGTTGCTCGTCCCAATGATGTAGCTGACAAATTGCTGATTAGCCTAAGCCCCATATTGTTGTTATGTGGTGCGCTGCTTCCTCCGTTTTTAATAACTGCTGAATCGATTTATGTTGCTTTGTTGTGCCTACGTGGTGGCTGGTGGGGTCACTGGTTAGATTTTTGTGTCAATTTATTGGGCTTTGATTGGATGAGACCATATAGGGTGCCGATAATTTTAGCAGTTATGGTTTTTTCAAACTCAAGGTTCAATATTGTAACCTTTTATCTTGGGTTCGTATTCAGCATGTTTATGAAGTTTTTCCGCGGAAAACGCAATTTCTATAAAAAAGTGCTGTCGAATCGCGTTTTTGAGTATCTTGTTTTAAAACATATTTTCAGAGTTTCTAAAACGACGCGACGTGCCATTTTCCAACAAATCTGTGCTAAATATATGTAACTGGCCTAGTAATTGCTGGTTTAGCCAATCGCCCATGGACCTCATAATTATGCCGGTCATACACATTAGCGGTGGACCGCCCACATTTTGATCGTCAATTACAGGGTTTTGTTTTCCCTTCATTTTCAGATTACTATGATTACAAACGACTAAAGCAACACCTTCGTTTTTGAATAAAAATAGAATTATTTTTACTTTGTTCCAGATTTCCTTTGTAGTCTAATTGATAGTACCTTATAAGTAGGTAAGGCACGACAACACAAACAGCGAACATACAACATCATACATTTTAAATAAAATATTATCCAAGCCTTTTGAAGGACTACTAGTTTTTTTTTTATTAAACGTTGCCCTACTCTAGGAATTTCTCCTGTATCGTGAGTGCGTTTACAAACATTCAAAGTCATATACACAAACAGCCAGACCCGGAACAACTATCTGTAGGAAGTACAAATATTTGTCCCGTGCGGGAATCGAACCCACGACACGCGGCGCAGCAGCCGATCACTCAACCACTGCGCTAACCGTGCCGTGCTTTAGCTTACGACTTCGTCCACACGGCACTCAACAGTACCATACAACAAATTATACATAGCATTTGGTGTGCTATCCACACCGTACTCCAAAAAAATTTAGATAAATCTGTTTACATCCAATTCAATCAATCAAATAACAATAAAAACAATATAAAACTTAATATATATAAAATCCAAGAGGTAACCCATACAAGGTTTTTAGGCGTAATAATAGACAAAGATATTAACTGGAAAGAACATGTTGATAATGTAAGCACTCGAATCAATAAATTTGCATACGCACTGAAACAAGTTAAAAACATAACTGACATAAAAACTGCAATTATGTCATATTGCGCCTATGTTGAGTCGATACTGCGATATGGTCTCGTAATGTGGGGTAACAGTACCAATATGGATAGAGCATTTATCGCACAAAAAAAGTGCATCAGAGGAATAAGTGGTCTTCAACCTGATGACTCATGTAGACCAATGTTCAAGAGGTTTGGTCTGCTACCTCTACCGTGTCTGTATATATATGAGGTATGTGTATTTGTAGTTAACAACAAACATTTTTTTAAAACAGCAAATGATGTAAATCCCAGAAACAGACGAGATCCTCATAAACTAGTCAAGACTTGCCAAATACAACAAAAACTGCCTAGCAATGCGCGTACGTACTTATAACAAAATACCAAGTCGCTTTAAAATATTGAGCTCTAGGAAATTTAAGATTGAATTACACAAGTGGCTTAATCAATGTAATTTTTACAGTTTAAAAGATTTTATGGATGTGAGATGTTGATTCCTTTTGTCAAAATATACATTTTTTGCATGCTATGTTATATCTTAGCGAAACATGTTGAGCTACTGTAATAATATTAACATCAATGTAAAAAAATAATAATATTAACATCAATTTAAACCATTACGCAAATAAATGATTTACTTACTTACTTTACTTTACTTACTTACTTACCATAAGCTTTCTGTGTTACTTTAAAATTGTTCTCGTAATATTAGGTTTTCATTTCAGAGATTAACTATTTTCAAAACTTTAATACTACATAATTTAGCTCTTTCAAATAATTACTTCATAAATCCATGTAGGTAGGCAATTAAAGAAATAAAGCTAACCTCTTTCTTGGTACCTACTCTCCACCACAAAGTCGGCTCAGGTGGAGGAAACTGACAGAGGGGTCGAATGGTCAGTGCTGAGAGCTAAGAGCTGATAGCTGGCGTATCGAGTGCAATCGATTCTGCGAACACATGGCCTCTAGATCTACACACTCACGATTCAGCTCAGCTGTCGTGTTGATGTTGTCTGATTGACATCGTATTTCGTAAGCTGTTAGAACATTTAAATAAATAGCGTGTGCCAGCGGCTTCGCCCGCGTGATCCAAGGGAACATACTCCCGGAATATTTATAACCTATTTACCCTCATAGTTCCCGTTCCCGTTAGAATTTCCGGGATAAAAACTATTGTATGTCCTTTCTTGGGTCTCAAACTAGCTTCGTACAAAATTTCATCCAAATTTGTTGTGTGGTTTAGGAATGAAGAAGAGACAGACAGATAGACATACATAATTACTTTCGCATTTATAATATTAGTAGGGATTTATTTAATATTCTATCACCAAAATCACACTATCCCCGAGCCACTTAGGCCTTTGGAGTTGGTTACTGAAGGTAAGAGGGAGTAAAACCTCGGGAAAATAGCCGCATGCTATGTAAAAAACAATACTCTCCATCTGGGCAGTCGGGTAAAACACCATCAATGCAGATTTTTGATTAAAGTTTCGTATCGTCTCGAAGCCAGGCCATACCGTCCAAGTTTCTCTTGAGGTATACGAAATAATAATATTCGATGATCGTGGTTTCTGGAATCAGCTATAGATACATAATATATAAAATTCAGCCGAAACTACTGGTCGTAGAAAGCTGTAATTTTTCATGTAGATTCTTTGTGGAGTCTAGTTCCCTACGCACCCCAAGGTCTAAGAGGATTTCCTGAAATTCCTACGGGAACGGGAAAAACGGGATATGTGCGTACGAAGTCGGAGAAAAAGCTAGTCATTCGTAGAAGTATTAAAAGGCCCAGTCATTAGGAGAACCCAGCTATGAAACTTCGTCCGGCTAATTTTCTGGGCATTTCAGAATACATTAGAACAAGCATAAACACACAGTATCTGTGTCTGTTATACAGTTGTTGCTAGGTTAAATGGTAATGTAATAAAGTGATCCCAGTTGATCCACCCTTTTGTAAAATCTGCTAGACAATGGCCGGTCGACAAGCGGCCACAGTTGTTCTATGAACAATGTGAACACTTTGCAATGAATGGCAGAGCAGCAGTGCTATTCTGTAACAACATTTTCGTGTCTCGACGGCGGAATCCGAGGTGAGTTTCAAATTCGTATAAATATAAGACCTTATGATGTGTGAAATAAAGTTCACTTTGTAAGCTTACTCACTCAGGTGAAGTCGATATCGAAATGGTTATTTACAGAATAGACTAGCAGAGCTCAGGTGTTTCTGTTTATGAGGATAACTTTGTTGTGCAATGCTGAATGAGGCAATAAAACAAATGAAGTCTACCATATGTGGGCACTAAGATCAATCTGAGGCCCAATTCTATTAACTTTCACATTTGCATCGCATTCGCATCTCAATCGCAATCTGTCAAAAATGTATGAAAACTAAGGCTTTTTTTAACCGACTTTCCAAAAAGGAGGAGGTTCTCAATTCGGATGATTGTATTTTTTTTTTTTTAATGTTTGTTCGGGCATAACTCCGTCGCTTGCCAACCGATTTTAAAAATGTTTTTTTTGTTGGAAAGGGTATACTTCCCAAATGGTCCCATGATAAGGAAACCAGGATCTGATGATGGCATCCCAGAGAAGTCGAGGGGAACTTTCGAAAATCGTATGGTATCGACTTTGCAGTGGTTTTGTTAGGTGTGGGGTACCACTAAAAAGTGTAAAATAAAAAACTTTTTACAAAAAAATACAACCGACTTCCAAAAAAAATAACTTTAACTTCGGAACTCGGTGTTTTTGTTAGTTTGTTCGTATTTTGACACCGACTTCCGGAGTTAAAGTTATTTTTTACTTTGTAGTGTTTCTTTTTTGGAAGTCGGTTGTATTTTTTTGTAACAATTTTTTTTAACAGTTTGCAATTGACATGCGAATGGGAAAGTTGTTTAAATTAGTAGAATTGGCCCTCTGAGTACCTAGTAATTTAAAATTTCACTCGCTTTCGGATGTCAGTATCAATCTGTCAAAATGTATAAAAATTAAATTAAGTTTTTTTGAGAGTTTGACATGCAATCCGAAAGTTGTTTAAAAATTAGTAGAATGGGCACTCTGGTCTAAAAACAACGCTGACCATCTATACAAAAGTTTTAACTATATAGCTTGAAGGAGTAACGGCTCCGGTCATCTAAGAATCAAATCAAATCATTTATTTCAATTAGACCATTACAATTTGAATTTCAAGTATAATAATAGAAGTAAATAGAATAGAAGTAAATCGTAATGTGCAAAATTTTTTGTGCGTTAGCGTTTCTCTACACTCCTCGCGCTTATTGGGTTTCCCATTAAGTTACACTATGACAAATTACAGCACACACTATTGCTACAATCTTCCTCTATACTTATTATTATACAGCTGGAGTTTGCTTGTTTGATTGAACGCGCTAATTTCTGGCAATACAGGTTCGAATTTAAAAATTAGTGATGGGTAGCCCATTTATCAAGGAAGGCTATGTTATTATAACATCACGCTACGACCAATAAGAGTGGAGCAGTAAATAAAATGTGACTGATGTGTGAATGTGACGCATATGAAGTTGCGCGGGTTAGCTAGTATTGTTATACTACTAGGTACTCTACTTCTATCCCTAGTTCTGTGTGGCTAGATAACATTGATTAAGTAGATAATTACTTCACAGTGTGAGAATGAGGAATAGCTGGCTTAAATACTAACATCTTCTTAATGAAAATCTTGAATAAATTTTAAAAGTGAAACGTTCCTTTGGCGAAACGCCGCCGATCAAAAAGCGTGAAATTTTACAGAGGAAGACACTCTGGAAATTCATCTCATATAGGGTTAAAAAGGGGATGAAAATTCGTATGGAAGTAGTTACTGCCGATGGGAAAACCAATGAGCGCGAGGAATGCAGAGGATCCATGACGCACAATTTTTTTTACCTAGTTCTATGTCAGTCAGTCGTGCGACTTTCGATTCTTTACTTTTATACAAACAGTTACTTTCCACGTTTCATTTAATTTTGAACACGTACATACTTATTAAGAACAAAACAAAACTGACGAGATTAAATGAATATAAGTCAAAATTTTATGATTTTATGATTTATGAAAAGCTAGCTTTTGCCCGCGACTTCGCGTTTTGCGCTTTTCCCGTTCCCTTAGGAATTTCGGGAAATCCTCTCTTAGTGATCCCCTAAACTCCCCTAGAAACCTACATGCCAAATTTCAGACTTCTACAATCAGTAATTTAGGCAGTGTTGTCTGTCAGTCATTCACTCAGTAACGGTAGTATTTTATATTTTACTAGCTGACCCGTGCAACGTCGTCTGCGTAACCTTTTTCATTACTGCTCCGCTCCTATTGGTCTTAGCGTGATGATATATAGCCTATGGCCTTCCTCGATAAATGGTGTATCTAACACTAAAATAATTTTTCAAATCGGACCAGTAGTTCTTGAGATTAGCGCGTTCAACCAAACAAACAAACTCTTCTGCTTTATAATATTAGTACAGACTAGCTGACCCGTGCAACTTCGTCTGCGTCACATTTTCCATTACTGCTCCGCTCCTATTTATCTTAGCGTGATGATATATAGCCTATAACCTTCCTCAATAAATGGGCTATCTAACACTGAAAGAATTTTTCAAATCGGACCAGTAGTTCCTCAGATTAGCGCGTTCAACCAAACAAACAAACAAACAAACTCTTCTGCTTTATAATATTAGTATAGATATAAAAAATGTTTATTTTGCTTGTTAGTATTATAGCTTAAAATATATTGAGTTTACCACACCGAAGAGATTCATAATTCATTCTTATTACCTCATATTTTCATTCAAATCCCTGATCGGGGATGCAGAATAATACTCATAAGTTAATGTCTAACTCCAACTAATGCAACAAGCTTTCGAAATACAACTGCAATAAATTGCAATTTGCAAATACATTTTCGAATTCATGGAATTGGTGAATAAGCTTAGGAGTGTGGTTGTTCCGACAAAATGGAGATAGGGTATCCTAGCGAGTATATGGTAATTTTTAACGATATCTATGTGTTTGTCTTTCGGTTATCTAACACGAGGATATTGAAAACGTTTATTACTAGTTTTTCACAGGAACCACATTTTACTAAGGCACAAAATACCTGTTTTTCTTTTTCCTTCTTCTTTTAAATGTGTGTACATAAATTGATAAATAAATAAGGTAACGCTTTTTTTAGGGTTCCGTAGCCAAATGGTAAGTAGATGTATTCTATGAACCGCATTAAGATTTTTACACAAAAATAGAAAAAAAAAACAATACATTTTGGGGGTCCCCATACTTAGAACTGAAACTCATTTTTTTTTTTTCATCGAACCCGTACCTGTGGGGTATCTATGGATAGATCTTCAAAAATGATATGGAGGTTTCTAAAGTAATTTTTTTCTAAACTTAATAGTTTGCGCGAGAGACACTTCCAAAGTGGTAAAACGTGTCTCCCCCCTTAACTTCTAAAATAAGAGAGTGATAAAACTAAAAAAATAGTATGCTGTACATTACCATGTAAACTACCAATGAAAATGGTTTGAACGAGATCAAGTAAGTAGTTTTTTTTTTTAATACGTCATAAATCGTAAATCGCAACTTCTGGTTATAATATAATACGTCTACTGGTTTGTACGGCACCCTCGGTGCGCGAGTCCGACTCGCACTTGGCCGGTTTTAAGGATGGAATATCAACAAAATACTTCTGGAATAAAGGGAGTGTCTCTTACCGACTAAAACCCATCCGTGTTCCTCCTAAATGCTCTTTGCGTTCCAGGGCCACCACAGTGACTCTTTAGAACAAATTCCACAATCATAAAGCAACCCATGTCATGAGCTTGTGTAGCATTTTATCCGTGAAATATTTTTTGGAATAAGATCAACAAATATGTAAAAAAACATACAATTTTATCTGATTTTAATCTATAAATTATAAAAATAAGTCGGGTTTTCCTTCCTGACACTATAACTCCAGAACGCACGAACCGACTTCCACGGTTTTGCATTCGTTGGAAAGGTCTCGGGCTCCGTGAGGTTTGTAGCAAACGAAATTCAGGGAAAATGTGACGCAAACGAAGTTGCGTGGGTCAGCTAGTTTTATGTATAGTAAGGCTTGTTTCTAGTTTAATTTAGGTACACACAAGAGATACAATATTTAGAAATAATAATATTACACACGCGTATTACGTTGAGCGAATTTTTCGAACGCGAGTCCGGAAGCAGGTAAATTAGGTTTTTGAAGTATAACGTTGTCATAATAACGTAGGCTAATAAACAGTGAATTTCTAAGAAATCGTTAATGGATGATTATGAACGTGAGGAAATATTTACTTTGTCATCGCCTGAATGACTATATATACCTCATCATCTGCCTAGCCTTTTCCCAACTACATTGGGGCCGGCTTCCAGTCAAACTGGATTCAGCTGAATAATTTTACGTCGAGCGGCTGCCTACCAGACCTCCACGACCCATTAACTGGGTAACACGGTATTTCTTGGCAAGACTGGAGTCAGGTTTACTGGCTTCTAACAATCCGTAACGACTGCCAAAGATCTAAAAATGACAGCCGGGACCAACGGCTTAACGTGCTTTCCGAGGCACGGAGGAAACTCGATATTTTAAGATGGTCACCCATCCACAGACCAACCTTGGCAAGCGTTGCTTAACCTTGAAGATCGACCCGTACGGCTGTTGTTATTTAGCCACGACCTATATATACCTATACAATGACTTAGATAAATATACCTAATTACCTATTCTTAATTAAGCATAATGCTAGAAATACTTTCATTAAATGCTAAGGATTGGAATTCTTTGCCGGAGTAATAAACACAACAAAATCCTGTAATTCAATATTCTTCATCATTAATACCCCAAAAAACAGAAAGAAAAAAATAACACACGATACATAATAATGAGAGTATATTTTAATAAAATAATAAGGTAAATTGAGTTACGAGATGGGAGGATCCTCGCGAATGAATGGAATGATTGATTGAATGAACGAGTGGACTTTGGGGAGCTCGGCCATTTCCACAGTGTTATTGCCCGTGCATAATCGTGAGTAAAATTAACGATGAATTTTATGAACGCTGTCAAATATTTTATACGTATTTTGTGTAATGACGCTTTATATTTTAACGGGTGATCTTCAATTGGGCTTGTTCTTTTTGATAATTGTAGGAGTGATTTTATTACATTCTTTGCAAAGAAAAAAATCTAACGGCAGTTTTCGTTTGCTTGCCGTTTTGTTTTCCATTATAAGATTCTATTTCTAAAGCTACAACCTGTGATTATTTTTTTTTACTATTGACAGGCATGCGTTTGACCGCTATCTCACCTGATATTAAGCGATGATGTGGTCTAAGGTGGATTCTTTAAGTCAAGACTGAATGAAGGTTACTTCTAGGCAAGCGTGCTCCACCTTCGACCAAATCATCGCTTACCATCAGGCAGTGGTCAAACGCGTGCCTATTAATGGTAAAAAAAGATTCTATTTATTACTTAGCTATATACAAAGCAGGGGTTGTGGTATTATTCGACGCCAGGGTTGCGGAATTGTTCGAATGAGTTACCGCGGCCCCTGGAACACAAAGGGTTTTTGGAACAGCTTGCGAGGGTTTCAGTCAGTAAAAGTCTGACATGTGACACTTCTTTCCGCTCCACTCAGGACGGAAGGAGTCATTTAATACTTTCCCATCCAAAAAGAAAGAAGGTAGTATGTTCTAATGTATATGTATCAAACGAATTCAAACGACTAGTAGTATTGCGGAATTTGTTCGAAAGAGTCACCACGGCCCTGGAACGCAACGGGCATTAGGAGGACCACGGATGGGTTTTAGGCAGTAGGTGTCTGACACTCCCTCCTGCTTTACCCAGAGCGGGAGGAGTCATTTGATGATTACCTATCCTTAAAAAAAGGAGTAGGTATTATGAGACATCTATATAAATATAAGCTTAAAAACAACTACCTATTATATAATAGCCATTCACGCAAAGCGTCAACATAACCACTTTTAAAACCATTTAACCAATGCGAAACCCAATTGGTAGTCCAAACAAATCTATTACACACCAGCCAAAAAAACAACCAGAACCGCTCTCAAACAAATCTAGCAGCAAAACGATTTACAAAAACAAAAACGCATCAAGTGTGCCAACATAGACTGGGGTCGTTTTACACTAAAGCTGGGTTATCCATCATTTTTCCCACAGAGCAGCGAATGACCTCGGTAGTCACTGCTGAGACGGCATTGACAGAAGGCAGAATTTTCCAAAATCAAAATTATTTATTTCAAATAAACCATTTACTGGTACTTTTGAATTGCTAAGAGCTGTCAGTCAAATTATGAAGTAAGCCACAAGAGCAGATAGTTGTTCTGCAGCAAAACACACTCTCACCGACCCTAACTCCAGCGCGGCAGCTGCACGTTCCAGTGAGAAGATCCTAAATCCCAAGAAACTCCATGGTCACTCCATGCAAATTACGCGTGTCAGTGAATGTCACTTTTTACTTATCAAAAGCGACGCCTATGACTCCGTAAAAGCCGAATATTGTTAAACAACCCTTTCACACAAACTTAATTGAAGCAAATGACGCAATGAAGCTAAAACGTTTCTGATCGCTGCCGGGCACGTTGATTCCGAGCTCTATAATTTTTCCCCATGTCACTCCGGCGCCAAATTTAAACACGACCACATCGACACATTCCCGCTCCGTATTAGAGTATTTTCCTAGTGGCTCTCCTGTTTACGCAAGCCACTAATATTTGACGAACTACTGCCGAAAATGTTACACCCTTTTAATTACAAAATTAGTTGTTGTGTTTTGCCTCCACTGGCTATTTAATTTTGAGGGTCAATGAGTTGTTTTCAGGCTATTTTTAGGTTGTTAGTGAAATAAACATGAGGGTTGTTTGGAACAACTGTTTCGAGTTTATATACGACTAGCTGACCCACGCAACTTCGTCTGCGTCAAATTTTCCATTAATGCCCGGCCCCTTTTAGTCTTAGCGTGATGAAATATAGCCTACTTATAACCTTCCCGGATAAATGGGCTATCTAATACTGAAAGAATTTTTCAAATCGGACCAGTAGTTCCTGAGATTACCCCCTACATACAAACTTACAAACTTACAAACATACAAACTTACAAACAAATTTTACCAAAATTCAAAAATTCAAGCATTTATTTCAATTAAACCATTTACAGGCACTTTTGAATTGTCAAGGTCGGTCGGTCCAAAAAGTTGAAGCTATTTGCACGTTCCAAAGCGTAGATCTCTATGGAGAAGAACGTGCAAGAAACTCCACGGACACTCTTTTAAAAATAATATTTTTTTACAAAGATTTATTTACATCGGGTTGACATTATACATACATGTGAGAACGATGTAAAAGACGAGCAGGATAAAAGCGTCCGGAATAAAAGAGGAACAATTCAAAGAAATAATTAAAATTAACCATGGCAGCTAAGAAATGACCAGTCCCGACTGACGGCGCCCGTTCACGAACATGACGCATGCGCCAGCACCATTCGGCTCAACCATTTTGAAGGGAGCCAAATGACCTGTATGTACCTCTTTTTAATATTAGTATAGATATATTTTTACAACCGCCTTTTACTTCTACCATTAGAATTTTACTCAGTGATGTCGAATTTAGATTCCAGTTTCTGAAGTTTTAACTTAGGTACCTAACATAGTGACCATCTATAGCAAAATGTAAGGAACCTGCGTGTTATAACTAAATAAAAGAGTCCGAGAAACTTACATATTTTGCACAATGTGATAAACGAATAATCGCTGAGGTAGTGACACACATAAACATTAACAACATAACAAAGCAGAAAACTGAGCAAAACGTGTCTTGTAAAAAATATGTCCAAAAAAAAAAATGTCTGGTAGGTACATTTGCTACAACTACTATAGCCTTATTTGTATTTATCTCCCCCACGGCAGACTTCTAGCAAAATATACAGACTGAAACATCTCTATCTAATCTCGGTGAGTCGAAGCCTGAGCCTCAATTTGCAAAAAGGTAGAAGTTTCCTCTCCATTTCGTCGCTTCATAAGATCGTGGGGGGAGGCTTATTTGTTCCGCGAAATATGTATGAAGAATAAGGGTTTGCTTACACCAAGGGTTCGGAGTTTGGCACTCTTTTTTAACATTAAATTAGTTAAAAATATAATTAATAAGTACAAATTACAAATGCAAAGTGTTAATACGAACACTTTGCATAAATAACTTTTATACACAATTTCTCTTAACATGCTTGATCATCTTGATCATGTTGCATTCTGTAACTATAAAACATCCTTTTACTTTTAGTATTTTTTTAACGCCTATAAACTGTATAAAGTAAACACTGGCCTTAACGGCGTAAAAAAATCATTAAAAGCCGTTTATTTTACTATAAAAACAAAACAAGAAAAAATACATAATGGCGTTTCCCAATAACTTTGACGCAAAGTGGCCAGTATTTCGAAATACATGTAAAAAAAAAAGGTTGCGTTTCGCTCAGTCACTAAGAAAAATCCACGTAAGATTGGAACCATAATAACTGAGCCTTTACGAACAGACGTATAAAAAGGTAAATGCGAAGGAAGATGCAGTGGAATGAAGAAAAATAACGTACCGCGGGTTGCGGATGTGAGGGAGGAAACAAAATTGTTTTCTCGTTAATACACGCGGATGACAGCATCGTTTTCATATATTTTACATCTCTGGAAATTGAAGCACAGAAAGCCATTTTCGTAATAACTGTACTCTGATGGCTGATTGGAATTTCGTGTGGAATGATTTTAAAATATTGTTTTTTCTTATATTTTTAGGGTTCCGTACCCAAAGGGTAACCAACGTATCCCTATTATTAAGTTTCCGTTGTCCGTCCGACTGTCCGTCCGTCCGTCTGTTTGTCAGCGGGCTGTATTTCAAGTACCGTGACATAGGTAGACAATTTTATCACAGATTGTGTATTGGTAGACAGTTACCGATGTATAGGTAGACAGTTTTTTCAAAGATTGTGTATTTGTATTATTATACATAACAATAAATAATAAAAATTAAGGTTTATGGTACGGAACCCTTCCTGTCCGACTTGCACTTAGCCGTTTTTTGTTCTCAATTTAATAAAAAAAAACTTTTTACAAAAAAATACAACAGACTTCCAAAAAACACGAAATAACTTTAACTTCGGAACTCGGTGTTTTTGTTAGTTTGTTTGTATTTTGACACCGACTTCCGAAGTTAAAGTTATCTTGTGTTTTTTTTTTTGAAGTCGGTTGTATTTTTTTTTAGGTTTTTTTATTTTTCACTTTTTAGTGGTACCTACCCCACACCTAACAAAACCACGGCAAAATCGATACCATACGATTTTCGAAAGTTCCCTTCGACTTCTCTGGGATGCCATCATCAGATCCTGGTTTCCTTATCATGGGACCATTTGGGAAGTATACCCTTTCCAACAAAAAAATCATTATTAAAATCGGTTGGCAAGCGACGGAGTTATGCCCCAACAAACATAAAAAAATTTTAAAAAATACAAACATCCGAATTGAGAACCTCCTCCTTTTTGGGAAGTCGGTTAAAAAGGCAAACTTGTGAATAACACGACTGGATATTCTTTACGACCACTAACAAATAAAACTACATAGTATTTAGTAAAATTTAACTGATTTAGCTTACATTTTATATCTTTATCTAATCTGAGGGCTTAGCACGAACATTTTTGACGTATAGTAGGTAACGTTACGTTAATACAGCTACAATACTCGTTTTGCACATAGCATTTATTGAATTAGAAACTAAATTCATATTTTTGAATGATATAAATTGTGTATGCACCATACAATTAAACCAAAATACTATGGAGTTGTAGTTTTGCACATTCAAAATTCACTTACGTTAACGTTACGTATACGTCAAAATATTCGTGCTAGCCCCTCTGTACCTATCAGTGTGTATTGTTAACCAATACATATACCACCGAATATAAAGTAAAAATAGATACAGCACCAAAAAATCTCCATAATTCTTTCACTATCATTAATAGGCAACAGCGGATCAAATGAGCAGCAAACCAACCCACTATCCCAACATTAACCTACCTCACAAATGAACAAACCCGCCCAAGCCTTCATCAAACTAATTTAACGTAAACTATCCAGCTAATATATCTCGTGAGGCTTGGAGCAATTCTTCTAAACGGGCGCATAACGTCTTGGAATGTTCTATACCGGCCGGCCATCAGTCAATGTCGCCGTGCTCTGCATAGTTGATACTGGCCATATCGCTCACCTGCAACTAGGGATGGGCAAATAACAAAAACTACAAATATCGAATCGATGTTTGAAGATAGTATCAATATTATTTGCCTCAAGCCCGTACTGGTTTAATGTATTCCTTTTTCTAAAGATGGGAAATTATCAAATGAATCCTTCCGCTCTGGGCGGAGCGGCCGATTGGCGGCGACCTCTCGCGTCCGGCCCTGGTCCAAGCCATGGTCCGGAGCGAGACAGAATGGGACGCCGTCGCCTCCTTCTGCGAAGCCATCATACTAGCGAAGGAGGTGGCGGAGAGGGAGAGGGTGAGAACCTCTCGTCCCGGCCGCCGTGGTGGTGGACGCCGCGGGCGTCTGAGGCCAGCTGGTGACCTCCAGCCACCGTAGGCGCGGGCCTGTGGACGGCGAGCTATGGGTGGCTCGCCGTCCGTCCGTCTAGTGACGACAGGCCGTGTCGACGGTGCGTTAGTGTTCCACGAGCACCTCAAAGAGAGTCAGCACACTGAGGGGCCCGCGAAAGGGCCGACGCCTGCCGGAGTCGCGGGATTATTCACAAGAGACACCGTGGCTCCGGAGCACAAAGGGCAATTAAGGGACATGGATGGGTTTTAGTCGGTAGAAGTCTGACACTTCCTCCCGCTACACCCAGAGCGGTAGGAGTCATTGGGTGATTTCCCATCCCTAAAAAAAAAAGGGAGTGTCAGACCCATCCGTGTTCCTCCTAATACTCTTTGTGTTCAAATGCCGCGATGACTCTTATGAACAAATTCTGGAATCAATGTGTTAGTAGATATAATAAATGACAGCGCCCGTACGACCCTAATGGGCCAATGGTTGTAATGTCTTACTATTGTTCTTTTAACTTGCGAGCGCTGACAGATTACATTCAGGAAATCACATTTAAACCTTTTTTTTTGTTTTGCGATCATGAAGAAAGAATGTGTGTGTTAGCAGGGACGGAAACAATACCGATATTTATGTTTAAAGTGTTTTAAGAAATATCTATACTTAATATTATAACAGTCTCACTACAAAAAAGGATTTAAACAATGGTCTAACACGTGTTTAGCTAAACACTGCTCAAAGCGCTAAACACGTGTTTAACAGCTGTTTAATTTTCGTTACCACAAAACCAAGTTTAATGCGTGCTTTCCTAAACAACGTCGATCACATTCAATTTTTTTTGCTTTTGTTAACACAGCAAATCATTCGTTCATCCGTACCATTCTATGCAGATAGCTTACAAGTAATTGCATACTTTTTTGTGATGGATTAATTTTATATAATGTTTTTAACACTTCAATAAAATGAAGTAAAGGTATTTTTTGTAATTCATGTAATTATATCGTCAATTTTATTAATTTGGAGCAAAGCCGTGTAGAAACTGAACAAACGGTAAAGTCCAATTATGTCAACCAGAACGCTGTCTAATGTCAATTTGACACTCGTATTGACTAAAGCTGGCAGTGCTTAGTTTCATGAACATTCCTCTCAATAGGCACCTGAATCGTTGTTTCCATAAGCCGAAACACCTTTCTATAGTATTTCTGGTCCTTATATGGGCTCTATTATAAGCCTCCTCTCTATCATTGCTCGGATTAAGCACAGGTGTAAAAAGATATGGTGTACATGCATAACCACTGTCTCCTAGTAATCGTCCATGAAATTCCCCACGTTCAAACTTTTCCTTCAATATGCTTTCATTAAAAATGCGTGAATCATTTCACTTCCCCTCCACCGTGCGACTATGTCCCTGATTTTCCGTTTAGAATCGCAGACAACTTGGACATTGATGGAGTAATAACCCTTTCGATTGACATATGCTTCACTCATATCTCCACCCACTCTTCTTATCCTTATGTGAGTACAGTCTATGGCTCCAATCACTGTGGGGAAATGACATATGCTTCTGAATCCTCTCATGGTTTCCTGTTGTTCCTCAAGTGTTGTCGGCATGTTAATAAATAAATGGGCTTTTCTAGCCAGTGCTTCTGCGACATTTCTCGCGATTATGCTGATTGATTGCTGAGAAATTCCTTGCATGTCCCCACTGTCATCTTGGATCTGAAACATAACCACAGTTTTATAGCATAGGTACCTACTTAGGTATTTGTTTACTTATAGCAAAAATTATGATTCAACCAATCTTACCTGAAGACGAGCCCAATGGCGTAAAGCACAGGCTACTTGAATGGCTGGTAGTATGGTACTACCACGAGAATCCCTAGGAAGATCGTCTACAACTAGATCCAACATTTTATTAGCAAAAGATTTGCTGAATCTGTATTTTTTTTTAAATTACACGTCGTCGTATTTTTCGAACGGATTAATTCTCACACGGTTTATAGTATTGTCACGAAAAGTTTCCATGTATTCGACATCTAATTCGTCAATAAAGTTTACAGAATCTAAAAAATCCATTCTAGATGAGTTGACAGCATCTATAACAGTGGTTCTGTCACAAAATTTCGAGGTTAGACACTTGCAAAACAAGGGTGTTCGGGTGTTTAAATTTAAAACCGTGTCGAAAGCGTGCCTATCTCTAAACAATCATAAAACGCAGTTTGGTGGTAACATTTTTTTCAAACACGTGCTCAACAGATGTTTAACTTTTTTGTAGTAAGACTGGAGTTTGTTTATTTGTTTGCTTGAACGCGCTAATCTCAGGAACTGCTTTTCCCATATAGCCCATTTATTGAGGAAGCTAAAGCAATATCTTCATCTTATTTTGTACCCACATTCAACGCAATAAATAAATGATTTATATCATTACGCTAAGACAAATAGGAGCGGAGCATTAGTGGAAAATGTGATGCAGACGAAGTTGCGCGGGGCAACTAGTCGATGATAAAATTGATTATTTTGCAAAGATAGCCGACTATGTCCCCACGCAACCCTTATAACGTGGCGAGAGAACCTGGATTGACCGAGATAGTTAGAAAAATGAAGAGTTATGAGCGACGATATTTCTCAAAAATTTACGCAACGTTTTCTTGATTTTTAAAAGAGGTATTTAGGAACCATTCAGCTGGCTTCCTTTTATATTCTTGGTATTTAGATTTTCCTTGTCTCTGTAATAAGTTTTACATTACATTAAGATATCTCTGTCTACGTCCGTCATTGGCCAACAAATATACAACATGGATATCAAGATGAACCGTTTACCCGTTTATCGAATGCCAAAGATCTACAAATGGCATCCAAGACCAACAGCTTAACGTGCTCTCTGTGGCACAAAGGAATCTCAGTATGTAACGACAAGCGTTTGCTTAACATTGAACATCGGCCGTGCACCTGCTCTCATTTAGCTACGAGCTTCTCTTCATGAATAGAAACATTATATTTTTTCTCTGAGTAAAAGCGGATAGAAATAAAAACGCCGCCTCCAGAATACACATCAGTTATATCTGGTTATAACTGTGGTATTAAATTCATCTAACTGTCACATTAGGCACCCCGCCAAAAAGTTATCGCGACTTGTGCATCACATTTTATTAGATTGTGCTGTTATTATTATCTTTTCAACACCATATTTTATGTCAATAGGTTTTTTTTTGGGACCAGCCCGCCACACTATTCCCAACCATTGCAATTAAATGACGATAGTGTTGTTCACCAACCCTACTTTATCAACAGATTTCAATTATGATGAAAATAGATAGACAACCTTTGGGACCATATTTTCCCCTTTTAATAAATTCATTGAACTTTAAAATCATAATAAAATACAGTCCAAAAGGGGAATGTGGGTGTAGGTGTGTTGCAGCTAATCAAAAAATTTACCTATGGTAGTTTAGAAACATTTTCTCATTTCCCCATAGTCAAAATTAGTCATCTATTCCAGTCCATTTATCCGGTATTTACCAGTTTTGGGTCCATATCGGTGACATTCAAATTTATATTTTAATTAATCTCTTGTAGTTGCTGAAAGTTTAATACAGATAAACTCTTTTAGCACTCGTCACCAGCACTTACTAGCCCGTGCCATCAAACATAAACGCGCCCTCTATCCAGTCGATTTCAGTGACGTGGCAGCCATGTTGTGACGTATGTTCGTGCCATAGACAAGTGCGATTCATTCAAGTCAACCGCTTCGAAACCGAGTGTCTTTGCACTGATGAATGAAGCTGGGTGAAGCGATAGAGTAGGAGCTAGCTTGCTACAGTTGCATCTAGTTTCACTGAAAGGGATAAGTTTAGATTGTGTGCGTGTTTTATAAAGTTGTCGACACTGGAAGTGATTTAGCTTGGCTTTTGAATTTAGAATGATAGAACAGCGCGGTATGCCGTACTAAAGATCGATATTTGAAAACGGTCATGAATTCTGCGAGTGACACTCATATTATAGCGTATCGAGCGAAAAAATTGGGAAAATTCCACGATTCAAAGGAGAGTTGTCAAAAACGTCATCGAGTCGAGATTTATTACAATAGGCACTTTGAGTGACGTTGAGTGGAGTTGAAGAATTTTTCGTAGAAAACACTAATTAGAAAATGGGGATGAAAATTCTGTATTTTGAGATCTGTTTTCATAGTTTTGCGTTCACGTTTCGTCAAATCAAATTGCAGTAAAATACAACATGAGGGTTATTGTATTTTACTGCAATTTGATTTGACGTTCCCATCGTTTTTTATTTAAGTATTTTATCTAGAAATCTGAAATGCGTTCTAAATAACAGAGAAGCTCGTTTTAAACTGAAAATCCATTTCCTGTTCTGTTAATTAGTCGGCGGTTATAATTACGCCCGGTTTAATGGAACGATGAGGGATTAATATCTTAATTAATTCAATATACCTGCTATATTAAGTTTCAAAATGTAATTTGTCTACGGAAATTACTTAGTGTGTAATTATATTATAGTGACTTTAGTCCTCATTCTCATATGCGCGTGGGTAACATTTAAGTTACAGTTATACCATCTCTTTTTAGTAAGAAAGACAAAAAAATCTTTTTAATTTCGGCAGCGTGATGTTGGTGAATCGTGCCTTTTTTATTTCACAATGATCCCAACCACAAAAGTGACAGATGTATGAATGACGTCTATGATGGAAAAACGTGCCCAGAAAGTGCTACGACAAGTAGGAGCAGAACATTAATGAAAAATACGAAGTTGCGCATGTCAGCTAGTATATGATATAAATGAATGGCATGGGCACTTACGAAACGCCAGAAGGCAGGCCATGGATCCAATTGGTTGTTCAGTTATAACTAAACAGGATTGGAGGAAGACGCCCCGGGCGTCGGGATGCGCAGGGTGATTCCTGACCACCGTAGGCACGGGCCTGCGGATGGTGAGCATTGGGTGGCTTGCCGTACGATCAGAACCAGGCCCGGATTGACGGCACGGTGTGCCACGCGTGCCTAAAGGAGATGTCAGCATAGAAGGCGGGGTCCGCTAGCCCGCAGTGGCTGCAAGGGTTACGGAATTTGTTCGAAAGAGTAACCGCGACCCTGGAACGCAAAAGGCACTAGGAGGAACACGGATAGGTTTTAGTCAGTAAGAGACACTCCTTTCTGCTCCGCCCAGAGCAGGAGCCATTTTTCCATCCATTAAAAAACCTGTTTAATTATGAATAGACTACCGTCCCACGATACAAGTTTATGGCAACTTTTCATACAAAAATGTCACCTTCAGCTTACTAAAACCCCTCCAAATACAATGTTTATTTCAGCACCAAGTCCCATAAAGTTTGATATATTGTTCCGTTATCAGGATATTAAGGTTTATGCCTCTCACTGATATTAATAGCGCTCTGTGCGACTACAATGCTCTCTAAATACCAAGTAAAGGGCAAGCCCCATGTGAGACAAAGGCCTTGACATCGCTTCACATGGCGTAATTTTTGAGAAAAAAATAGTATTTGGTGTTTTTTATACACGTTTATTACGTCCCTCTTACGTTTAGAGAAAAGCTTACTATAACACACTATCTGTGGCAAAAAATGATTAATCTCAGATTAAGGATCCATAAGTTACCTATTGTCTGTTGTTCCTTGGGTATTCTCCAATGCCTATGCGGCTATGTATGTACCTATATTTGTTAACCCTAGTACAGTCAAATTATAAGATTTTATTTTTCCTTTTTAGAATTTTTATTCTTTCGCCCGCTTGACAAATCTTATACTAAAACCTTCCTCCAGAACCACTCTATTCATTGGTGAAAACAGCATGAAAATAGGTGCATGAAGTTTTTGAGTTTATGGCGAACAGACAGGCAGGCAGACGCAGCGGAGGACTTTGTTTTATAATATGTAGTGATACTAAACAACCTGCAGACATAATTAAAAAAAAGGGTAATTAGTGAAAAGTTTTAAAATCATCAGTGTCAAAATATGTGCACTGCAGCACACAGGCTTTCTGCAAGGGTTTTCACGTTGTGACGAACAGTCATCATGATGCTCTTACATCCAGGTAAACCGATGACCTGATGAAGGGTGCAAAAATTCGCTAAATGCGAGAAGCAAAACCAGGAAAACCTTCCACCTACAAAAATGTCTTTGTGACACAGAAATCAGTCACGTTCTATTTAAACATATCATCGACCAATTCCTTCATAATTTCTAGGTTAATGTCTATGGCAGGCGACCAGCTCCCTCATCCGCGTAATGTTATAGATGGTGAGGGCACCCGTGCGGCACCTAATTGATCGCACGTTCTGGTCCTACGATCGAAACCGATTTAGTATAGTCGTTGAATTCACTTCACTACGACGCAACCGAAATGTGTATGAATATCTTTCAATCGGCTTTATTGTAGTAATAAATTTATTTATTAATTCTGCATTACTTGTGTTAGTAGTCTAGTGTAAAAATATTGCACGTTCAGTAAAATTGCTAGCAGAGCTTAGGACGTGATTAACACCGAAATCGAATCATCATAAGACAGAATTGTTAGACTAAATGAGTCACCGAAAATGGACGCTGGCAGTATTGTTCTACTGACAAAATGCTAATGCACAAACTATACAAACTAAAGTGACGGTGAGTGAGTGAAGTTAGTGAGTGAGTGTAACGGTAGGCTTTACAACTGTAAAGCCTAGCGTTATTCGCTGAAACTGAAGCAAAAAAAAAATAATTTTACAAATCTGCCCTCTTTTGTAAAATTACAAACATACATACTACCGTAAAGACAAAAGTAGATACGACTACACTGCACTCTTATAATGCAATTTTAAATTTAGTGTGTGTGCCACATCTGCAGAGCTTTAAAACTTATTACGTCGCGCGTCAGCAGAAGCAAGGTTGTCGCACAAAATTGATATTTGATCGCCCGGTACGAGCCGTGCCTGCGCTAAGTTTTGTTATAATCCTAGCTGCTTCTGTTTAAAAATTAGGGTTGTGATAGAGGTTAATTTTGCGTTATTTTTGCCCCTATTTCTTAATTTGAAAAAACTTTAGCCTGAAAATTTGACCAAATATGAGGTTATTAATTATAACATTAATGAATCCAGAAACCAGCATCATATTTTGTCAAAATGTTTGACATTGACTACGTGACATTTCGGTGGCATTACTTCATTAGATTTTGTTTTTTCTTAATCGATTTCACTAATATGAATAGCCCAAAAAGATGGTGACATCATCGAAAAACTGATGGTGACAGTCAAGATAGACGGCAGACGGTCTAGAGGTCGCAGCCCTATTAGATGGTCCGATCAGATTCGTTCAACGCTCAACATCAAGCTGATGATGCGCTCCATGATGCCAAGGACAGGCCCTGGTGGAGAGACATCATCATCATCATCATATCAGCTGAAAGACGTCCATTGCTGGACATACGCCTCCCCCAAGCGTCGCCACAACGACCAGTCTTGCGCGTCTTGCATCCATCGGCTAACCGCGACCTTCACCAAATCATCGGTTTACCTTGTTAGGCCTTATAACGTCGTTTAACATCATGGTGAGACATGAAAAGAGTAGGAATACTAGTAGCAGTCGACAATTTTCAAGGTCTTCTTCACTAATGGATTTTAAGAGGCATAGAGTCCACATAATATTGCAATTAAATCGCTTAGTTTGAAGGTGCGAATGAGCCATATAAAGCACCATTTTAAGCTATTTTATTTCCTATAAAAATGCTTCGATTGTAAGTTCGGTTTGAAACGGAGGATTAGACACTAAGCCCGGTGGTGTCACAAAAAGTCCGGTGTTAGTGTTCCACTTAACAGCAGAGAACAAAGTAACTAGTCGTTAATGTCGTCCACGAGACATATTACTGTTGCACGGTTAGATAAGCGATAAGGTTGGTTGGGGCAAAGCTGTTGCATTGTAGTGCAGTTTCAAACTGAAGGCAGACTTTACGATATGTTTACGACCCTCTACGTATTTAATTATGAATAAAGCTGGTTACCACCATTTATTATTTTTATTGCGCTTTTAATGATATCATTTTGGCTTTAAGCGTAACTGGCAACATTTTATTTATCTTATAATATTACTTGGATAGATATATCAGATTAGAAGTAAACAAAAGTCTCATAAACATCGTGTAAACATTTCTCAACTGTTTGTACTCCATATATATTTAGTGTGCTTGATGTAAGTTTCAAATATTGGAATAATCTGTACAAACAAACCTTTAATAAATTTAATAAAATCGTAATTTCTTTAGTCGTAGCATTAGAGCTACGCGGCTACGCGACTACGCGCACGCTCGTAGCACAGGGATGCGTAGCAAACTCGTAGCCAAAACCACTTTTTTATTCTGTATATTGACTCCCTAGATTGTTTAGAATAAAAAAGCGAAGTATAAAATGTGTTTTTTACTGGAACCGTTTAGCCTATTTTTTTTTTCTGTATAGTTGCGCAGAGTGGCAGTTTACGAGATGAATTTAAAATTTAGTGACTGATAGTTTTATTCATATTTGCAAAACCAGCATTGGTTAATTAATTTGGTTTTTTTTTAATATAAATACCTACCTGAGGTTACATACCTACCTATTACTTCATCGATTTATCATTCCTGATAACTTCAACTTACGGTTCTGTAAGAGTTAAGAGTGAATAGAATTCTTATGGTCAATTGCGAGCCTATTAATAAAACAAATTGGACAACAGTCTTCTAAACACGTGATGTTCTACATCTCTCTGTTACTCAAATATTCACTTTACACTTTATACCAATTTTACATGTTTTCTTTTTTCTTCGTAGTTGCCAATATACTTTGTATTGGCAAGTTAGACATTCTTTACACTCCATAAATGTAGATTCCTTGCAAATTCGATTGAAATGCAAAATTGTTCTTTGTAGCTAAGGAGAGAAGAAATAATTTAAATAATATGAAGTTGTTTCGTATACCTACAGGAATTTGCATTACAAATATACGAGTATTTGCAGATATTGTACCTTTATATTACCCTGAGCACTTGTAGGATTAAAACATACATGACGTGACACTGATTTTGTTGTCCTTGTGTATATGTAGGATTTTAGTTGACACGTACTTAAAATGTTGTTTTTTGAACTTTAATAAGTATTCATACATAGAAATGATTAAGAATTAATTATCTAATAGGACGGCTACAATTTAGTTTAGAAACTATATTATCTTTAATTAAACAAACTATTTATTCACCAGTTCCCTATTTATCTACAAAACAAAACAGTCAAAAAACTCTGAAGGTTTAACAGCCGTATTATTAAAGAGCAATTCCGTAGAAAGTACAATATAAAATACGTCACTTTAATACAGTATTTTACGAGAAAACCAAAGGAAGCACATTTCACTATTAAAAAATACTTTTTATATCAACAGACACTGGTTTCTGGAAAGTTTTTATCACCACAAAAGTTATAGTATTACACTGCTAGCCGAGGAATCCAGGCCAAGCACTCGTATTTTAAATGAAAACATCACGCGTTCTTGAGAACACTTTGTCTTTTTAATTCTCACTGTTATTAATACAACTGTTTGTTACTTTTAGTGCAGTGAAGAGTAAAATATAATATTTACGTGTTTTTGTTTGGTGTATTCTGATCACGTATTTTTTTTTTGTTTAATTTTGAATTCTGTGGTTAATTGCAAGAGTAAATTTTTATTTGGCTTCTATTTTGGGCACGTTGCGTGTTCATAACACATATCGTACTGAAACATGGTTTTATTAACAGTGTGTGCATGGACGTTCGTGGAAAATTTAAAGTTATTCAAAGGAATCGTAACATGCATGCATGCGAAGCTTCTATGTACTAGTATATGAATAAAACAACGGTGTATGTGCCTTCAATGTAACGTCATGGCATATAGCACATACATACATAGTTACACAGTTTAATGTTTCTTACTCTGGTTTAAAGATTAAAATTATTCTTGATCAACTCCTGAATGAACAAATAAAATAAGTTAAACTACAAACTAAAATCGTCCTCAACGCTGTCAGCTGATGATATGCCCAATAGACTAGCCAGTCTATTAGCAATATTAATAAAACTATAAACATTAAGAAATATAATGCCAATTAATATTTGCCGGTGGCATTGCCAATAGACTGGTGAGTCTATTGGCAATGCCGCTGCATTGCAACGTTTGTGTGGCAATGCTACGCTAAGTAAGATATGTGGCAATGTTTACGTCTGGCCAAAGTAAAAGCCAGCCCTTGGTTCATGAGAATTGTCAACCAGTTTTGAGCTTAGTACATTAAATTTGTAAATAATTTTAACAAAGTACTCCTGAATTATGAATTCGACGTTGACATTTGTTAAGTTCTACTTTAGCTTGTGCCTTAACCTAACAAATTGGAATCACCTTACTAGCTAGGGTTTCACATGGACTTAATTCCAAATTATTAATTCTAAAAACGGTAATTGGATTGAAATCCATTGTGAACAATCAATTTTACATTATTATTCTATTTTCCAAAACAAATTAAGTACTTACACTTTCCGCCTGTCCGTACAGAAAATGAAACACACAGCTCCAATCAAAAGATTAGAGCTCAGTTAATTCAACTGGTTTGCGGGTAGCCTGCAGGCATCGTATTAAAATACAGAACATCAAGAAAAATGTAATATTTTTATCAACGACGTTTCTAGGACGGTTTTTAATTTATGAAATTAAGATTTCCCGAGAGTCTGTGCGTCACTCGAGGATATATTTTGTTGAGAAGATATTTTATAGTTTTTAGCTATGCTCGGGGGTAGATATCAAAATCTTGTGGCTTAATAATACCACCCACACAGTTCGATCTTCAAGGTTAAGTAATGCTTGTCGAGGTCTGACCGCAGATGGTTGACCATTCCTAACATACCAATACTTCTACGTGCCTTGGAAAGCACGTTGAGCTTTTTTTTTTTTTTCTTTTTTGGGACAAGCCCGCCACAAATTCCCAACCACTGCAACTCCTGAAAGCCAGAATCAACAGTGGCGACCACCAGAAAAACGCCGAGTTAATGAAACCCGACGAGTCCCGGAGAAACGATTCAACTGTCTTGGATCCCGCAACGAAATTAATCAGAAGAGTACAGCGGAGGAGTAGGAAAAATAAATATAATTTCCACTTCCCTCCATATCAAGCAGGAGACAGATTAGAGCTAGGCCAATAGGCACCAAGGGACATATACAACTGGGTTAAGCCCAGTTGCCAAGCACCACGGATTATATATTAACATTTAAACTAATGGGTCCTAAATTGTGAGCTACTTTTGATTCCAGTAATAGGTATGGTAAAATCGCCTGAACGCACGGAAATTTATTCTGGTTTCTACAAGGTCCGTGTAGTAAAGCACGTTGAGCTGTTGTTACCCGCTATTAGGGTTTCAAACATCCGCAAAAAATTAGGATCACTAGTGTGTCTGTTTGTATGTCACAGCTAATTTTCTCCGGATGTACAGGACTGATTTTGTTTACATATGTTGTGTGAACCAAAAACGAACATGTTGCGCAAATAAATAAATTTTGAGTATAGTATATACAGTAAATATATATAGTATATATATTTTGGCCGCTTACGGGGGACAAAAGCAAGAGTTAAAAAAAACATACTTTACCGTGTGACATATCAAATAAAAGGCGAGGATTGTGAGGGTCTCAAATCTAAATTTTCGAACTACGGACTTCGGGCTTAGAGAGTAGCCCCTCAGATGGGCCTGCAATTTGTTAGAATCGGCATCTAGTCTAACCTGGGGGGCTCCCCAGGTTATTCTAGATGCCGATTCTAACAAAGTTGGGAGTCTTTACCCAACTTAGGCATATTGATTGTTGCATTAGGGTAATTATACATGACGTAGGTTGTGTGGATACATGCATGCAATGCGGTATTGCAGTACCCGTTAATAGTATGAGTCAACTTGATATGTTTGGTCAAGGTAATCACGATTTTTTTTTACTTTATAGAAATATCATATCGCAGGGTCTTATTTAACTCACTGGTAATCTCTGGAGATAAATATAATGACCACCATAAAATGCTTTGATACCCTTAGTTTTGTAACCAAAAATATCTACTTAACACCAGAAAAATAAAGTCTAAAAATACAATAGTACCAGCTATTTTAGTCACGACTCCACTTTAAATTGTATTCGACCACCAAATTTAGTAAATGATCACCAAATCTTAGCGAGCAAATTAATATTCAGTTAGTATAATATTCAAATTCTATAGTAACGTGTCTGCGTCAGATCCCCTCTATGGCTGGTGAAACATGTGGGTTAGGTTAGGTTAGAACCATGACCATTAGCCAGATTGGTTTAATTTTGGTGATCATTTACTATTTTTGGGTTACTCATGATTTACTTGGAGTCATTTTACTTAAATAGGATAGCAAAGTGTTAAAACTTTGGTTATAATTTTACATTAAAATGCGAGTTTCATTTTGGTGATCATTTACTACTTTTGTCTGCTATTTGTTACTATATCTGGTGGTAAGTTAAACATAAGCCGTAATCTTTCACGGTTTGAAATAAGTTGCACATGAATATCAGCTGCTAAACATGAAGAAAAAAACCAGCTCTTCTGCTGTAGGTACATTTGTGTACATCGCATAACTCGTTAAAATATAGGATTTCTTTAGGAAGAATATAGGGTTATTTCATATTATGTCAAAATTGGTCCTGAAACTTGGTCTTAATTCTGAAAAAATGTCAATGTGAAACAAAAAATTGCTGAGCAAAGTAACCTAAAGACAAAGACTAAGCTTTGTATAATGGAAGCACTGAGCTTTACATTTTGAGTTAGACAAAGAGCTTACCAGGAGGCTGCATATGGCATTGCTCGAATGTATAGTACTTATAAAATATTGAAACAAACCACAATAGCATCGGCTTAAGATGTTTCAAATGCCAATGACTAAATGTGTGTTGCAACTCAATGCAAAATAGATTTTTTAACCCGACCATCTAATATTCTAGCTTGGTAATGGATTATTTTCAGTCTAAAGTAAATAAATTCTCAATAAGCTACTCCATTTTAAGTAAGCATAGTCTTGCCGGAACAACATTCAGTTTTTCATATAAGTATAGACAGCCTCATTAAATTACACTATTAAAAAGCATTAGAACAAGAAGTAACCAAAATGAAAACCTTATAATATCACATCGTATGACAAAAAAAAAAAATATTACATTTTTGAATTCCTTCTAAGAACACGCTCGAATTCTAAAGTGACACCTTTTAGGGTTCTGTACCCAACGGTACTATTACTAAGCCTCCGCTGACCATCCGTCCAACCCCGTCCGTACATTCGTCAGTCCTTCTGTCTGTCTGTCGGTCAGCGGGCTATATCTCATGAACCGTAATAGAAAATGGAAATTTCCAGACTATATTTCTGTTGCCGCTATAACAAAGAATTATAAAATAACGATGGTACGGTACGGAACCCTTCATGCACAAGTCCGACTTGTAATTGGCCGGTTTTTGTAAATACTCTCAGAATAATTTAGCGAATCATCTACAATAACTGTAATTTTATTCCTCCCATGTTGTATTTTAATGGTGGTCGAACCTTTGCGTCCCATTAGAAGGGACAGGAGAGTACCAAACTGCGACCCATGGTAATTATTCCAAGTCGTTATTGGTAGAATTAACATACGGAATATTTCGTTTGAGCTCGATTCCATTAAGCAGCATTAAGCAGCCTGGAGCAGCTTATGTTATGAATATACGAGTTTGTAAGTTAACAAGCTAAAAAATTGGTTCTTATGAAAAAATATTTCTAATTATCTAAAAAACATTATTAGTTGAACTCCTATTATATAAAATTCTTCCGTTAGCTAGATACAAAAGTTAGTACGAAATATATTATTCTCCTTTAAAAATGCATTAAAACTAATCTATTAGATTTAAAATTTTATATCTTGCTTATTGTTTCTTTTCCCTGGAGAAAAAGGCTATCTTTACATTAGAAAATCATTAATAACTTTATTCAACCTTGTTTTTATTTTAAAACATAAATACTGTTTTCAGATTAGAAATGAATTAAATATTTACTTCTTTTGTACTTCTTCTTCTATCTATAATATGTATGTTTTTACAAAAAAAAAATGTATATAAGTAGTTTATCAGCCATATAGTTACCATAACACAAGCATTAGGTTGCTTAGCTTGGGACTATATGGTGTTGTGTGGAATCTCCAAGGATATTATTATTATTTTATTATTCTACTCAGTTCTTTGCTAAAAACTAATGAAAAAAGAACGGTAAAAAAAAAAAGAAGTAAAACTCAATAGTAAAGTTTAAACACAAAAACTTCATAAAATAACACGAACAGATGTAAAATAAACTTACGATTACAAGTCGAGTCGCTTCTATTGCGCTAAACTAGAGACAAGGTAAATAACTTGTAAACTGTAAACTCTTGCCTCATTGGTGTGCATTCAAGCAGAGCACATATTTACCTCTTAAGGTAAAAGCAACGATGCTTGAAAATAGATGTGAAATTGAAAATGGATTTAAAGTGTAGGTGCTTTCACCTTAAATTAGAGTGCCTGTGGAGGGTTATTTATTTGCACTTAGACACTAAATTTTTATATAACTGGTTTATTTCAAACATTGGAAAACTATGGCTTTTTAATTTATTTAAAGTAAATGCTTTGCCATTATTTAAAACTATGACAAAATACGTATTAAAATAATTTGTCTACTTATTTTTGTGATTAAATTATAATTTATTACCTGCGTATATAAATATAAAGAGGTTGAATTTTATATTAAAAATAAAAAAATCGAAAATTTTCTTTAAAATATATCGTTTCTTTGCTTTAAATAAATAAAAATATGATATTAAGCTATAAAAATGAACCAATTTTACATGAATGGCTCGATAACATTAGACAACAATTCGGTTCGTATGATCGCTGTTGAAGCTATCGATTAATTACATATTATTATTTTAATCTTTTATACTTTTAACTTGATAAATACTAGATAATGCTCGCAGCTTCGCCGGCATGGATGTCGATTATTATACATTAAAACCTTCCTCGAGAACCACTCTATCAATTAGTGAAAACAGCATGAACATCGGTGCAGCAGTTTTTGAGTTAGTCGTGAACAGACAAAAAGACAAACGCTGTGGAGGACTTTGTGTTATAATATGTGGTGATAGTGAAGACATAGTGCAGTGGTTATTTCAGCACGTTCCCTGGTCTGGGACCCTATTGAAATGGTGAAAGATTTTGAAATAAAGTGTTACTTACTTGTGCAAAGCGTGATGTAATGCCCATTTTACCGGCCCCAGAGCTGAATTTTGGTGGGAGCGATTTTCGAGAGCGAGTATTCTCAAACATTTCACATGTTACATTATCCTGGTCGTAATTCAGACAAATCTAAGCTCTAGACTGCCTGAGAAACTCCTGACGATAAAACTCAATGTGTTTTTCTCGAACCTTCAGCTCAGCAGTTGGGCAACGAAGCTGACATAAAGATTTCCATCAAGATACCAATTTAATTAAAACAAAATAAATATCTACCAACACTCACCGTGTTTGCATTTCGTTGGATTTGCTATCAAAACACGTGTGCTGCGTCCCTAATGCTAAGTTAACACAATAAGCAGGCATATCTCGTTATTAATGTAATATTCTGTGTTTGTTTAACGATGTTACTGTTCAGCTTTAAACGTGTTTCTTGGTGTGTGTTTATCAGAAAGTTTATATGGAGGAGAGGCGAAGCAGGAGCGAGATTATTCTTGGTAATTGCTACGTGTGGAAAAGGCAGAGCTAAGATTAGAAGGTTCTTGTTTTAAAGAAAACTAAGTGCGAGTCGGACTCGCGTCCAAAGGGTTCCGAGGCAATTTTTTTATATGTTATTTTAGCACTGTAGTATAATTATAGGTTTTCCAGCAATCTTTAGGTATAGAACCGTTATCTGCCTTTTTTAAATTTAAGACTCAGTAGTTTTGGAGATACGGGGAGACCAGTGACTCCCCGTATCTCCAAAACTTAACAAACATTTTTGGTCTAATTTCATGAATAACTTCAGAAATATTTATTATTAGGAAAAAAATTGAATTAAAACCCTCACAGTAAGGGCCTTTCGTTTGAAATGTCACACAATACAGTTTGGAAAAGTTTTTTTTAGTTTGACCCGTTTATATTCGTTTAAAATTGTTATATCTTTTTATTTTTAAGATCATATTTAATTCTGCTTTCACGGCTACCATTAAATTTTTAATAGGACAAACTGGTTAGAAAAAAAAACTAGTATAGTCTCTATTCTCAAGGAAGCTGTCCAAGACGTCCTACCTACCACCTCCTTTTTGGTGTACCGCGAGCCGTCTCTATGTCAGGAAACCAGGATCCAGTCAAGCTGTATGGGCTCAGTTTAGACGGCATCTAGCAGCCTTGACAACTCATGAGAGTACAGCGATCTTTAGACAGTTTCAACTGCTTAGATCTACTAAGTTACCCAAGTGGGTGACTGTAGGTACACGCGCCTCCGCTTCAGATCCACTAAAACCTAATGTTATCATACATTTTAACTGCCAGCACATTAGTATGCGTACTCACCGGGATCCTTGAGTCTATGTTACTAAACTAAACTCAGTTATAATAAACGTGACTAGCCTGACTTCGAAACTTTTTGACTGTTCTGACTGCTTCAACGTTAAATTAACGTTAATTCGAGGCCTTTATTAATGTTCTATAGTAATTAGTTTTATTGTTAGTTGTCTCATCTTAATGGGAGATGAGATAGTGTGAAAAACTTAGGTGTCAGTTCTAGTGGTGTGATTGTTATTAGTTCGCGTCAAATAGGCTTGATTTGATCGAAAAACCACTACATAAAAAACAGATTTCGATTAGATACCTATCTACTTCAGAGCTTTAATTTACTCAAAAACAGATAAACATTTATTCAAATTAATAACTTAAGGTAAAAATGGGTTAGCCCATAACTTGTTTAAAGATCTGTCAAGATGCTTAGTTGACACTTCGCGTGACCCAAGGGCTGGCTTTTACCTCGGCCAAAGGATAAGCATTGCCATACAACGTGGCAATACTGCCAGCCTTTTGGGCACATTACCAGTGGCTGTGATGCAGACAAATTTTTCGACGCCATATGTTAGATTTATTTTAATTTTTAGTTAGTTAGAGTTTTTTATTTAATTTTATATACTTATACCTATGTAGTTTAAAAACAGACAAACATTGAAAGTCTATACAAATAATTCTATACCTGTATTTTTTCCACACTTGGGTTTTACTATCGCCCCATAAATACACACAAGTGTAACTCTAAAAAGTACTCGCCTGCTCTTTTCCAGCTATTCTGCGGGTTTCGAACCCGCATACTGAACCACAAAACGATCAGCTGTTGCGCCTATACAGCCGTCGAAAAAAGCATTCCTTTCTTCCTTTGATGTGCTTCCCTTTTATTTATAAAAAGCTACAATCCGAAAAGAATAGCAATTTTATTAAAGCACTGATCAAAGAAATAAATTCCCGACTCAGTGCGGCGTCACTAATGTGACGATAGTGTTGTGCAAGCCTTCGCTGGCACTCATCTTTAGTTATTTTAATTCCGGCGATTCAAAATAGGTTTACATAGCCTAGCCCCTCTGTAAACCTTTTTTGTATTATATTTTGACGTAAAGTTACGTTAACGTAAGTGAATTTTGAATGTGAAAAGCTACAACCCCATAGTACCTATTTCGGCTTAATTTTATAGGACATACACAATTTTATTTAAAAAAAATGAATGTAGTGTCTAATTCAAATAAATATTATGGGCGAAACGAGTATTGTAGCTATGGTAAATTTTTACGTTACCTATACGTCAAAAATATTCCCCCTGCCCTCAGTACTACGGCTTCGGTTTGAAATGAAATCGCATCAAGATACATTGTTTATTCCATTCAAGCTTAAATTGAAAAGAAATAAAATTGCAACGATACGAAGGAGTTCGTTTCACACTACAGTCTCTTTTTATTTGAATTCGACCGGTTAAATAAATAAAATAATCTTTAATTAGGCTAAGCATCATCCAAATGGGTTGGTAAACAAAAAAATAACATTATCCTATGTTAGTAAACTTATAATCTATTTAGAGACGAGGATGTTGTTCGAGATACATCTCCGAACAACATCCCCTAACAAAGGAGAGTCGTACCTACCCGCTATGGTCTTCAGGAAGGAGTTGGAGCCAACCCGCACTCTGGCGAGCAAAGAGGCAGATTTCTGTCTGACGATGGCTTGAAAGCCACCGACGTGTGCTTGTGCAAACATACCTGATGCACTGTACAAATGGGGCAGCACCATGCATCAACATCCTTTTTTTTTTTTTTTTTTTTTTGTTTCGGCTGGGAAAAAATGCGTTACGCATACCCTCTCACTCGGGGGAGTGGGAGGGGTATGTGGGACTCCCCGGGCTAGCCCGGTATACCCACTAAAAACAACCCAGCAACGAAATTCCCGCAACGTCTTAGTGGGGGTGGACTGGGAGATCGGCGTAGCCTTTACGTCCAGTCCACATGCATCAACATCCTGAATCCATTATTATACTGGACCCGTAAAATCTGGTATTTTTTTATCTATACTAATATTATAAAGAGGTAAAATTTGTTTGGAAGTTTGTATGTTTGTAAGTTTGTATGTAGGGGGTAATCTCAGGAACTACTGGTCCGATTTGAAAAATTCTTTCAGTGTTAGATAGCCCATTTATTGAGGAAGGTTATGCTATATATCATCACGCTAAGACAAATAGGAGCGGAGCAGTAATGGAAATGTGACGCAAACGAAGTTGCGCGGGTCAGCTAGTTGTATATATATTTTGTATCAAGATCCGTTCAGCCGATCTGGCGTGATTAAGTAACAAACATCCATCCAAAGTTTCGCATTTATAATATAAGTAAGATTTAATTTAAAGTTGATGTACCTTGGTCAGTTGCTGTATACAAGTGACATGCTGTCAGTAGCAGCGCCGCGACGCGGACGGCGATTTTCAAAACGTCAAAAATGTACAGGTCCAACAACTTTGACCGAAATTTCACTTATATTTTGACTTTTTGACAATTATATTCGCCAATAATCTGGCCCTTTGTCTAGAGCCTCTTGTCAATTATTTGGTCTTTAGATTCTAGTAGAAGAATATTGTCAATTTTTCGGCGTAAGATAGACTAGACTAGGTAGAATATCTTTTATTGCTCTCCAAAATTAACAAAAGCCATGTAAAGATTGTTATTAAACAAAGATGCCAGTAGGTACCTACTAGTACTCGTCAGAAGTAACCCTAAATCATACTCTAAAATAAAAGTCAGAAACACTTCCGCAATTGCAAGGGTGCTACGTACTACATACAATGTATCCTCATCACAAAATGTACTTCCTCATAATAATACACGTCAGATCTCATACAAATGTACAATCCATAATCCAAGCAAACATAAAATAAATCTAACAATATCCCACAACCGATTCACGCCAAAATCGTAAAACAAAAAGACGTATTCGGAAACCTTCGATATTTCCATGTCTATTGCGAGTTATCTCGCACGATTGTGACATATCCTTAGAGATACGGTGTGATTTAAAATACAGGCGACAGGTCCCGGGGGCAGCCGTCGACACCTCATGCCAGTCCAAGGATTGTGGGTAGAAAAAGTGTATTTGTAGTGTGATGTGTATGATTTTCGATCGAGTTGTTATTTCGTGTTGCTGGGGACTGATTTCACGTATGTGGGTACTATAATTACCTACTTCTAAACAACCATGTACGGTGTGATCTAAGTTGCTATTTTTTTTTAGAATTGCCTGTAAAGTCAAGTATTTTTTTGGTATTTACGTAAATATCAAATTTATTTATTAAAAAATACCGTCCTAACGAAGCATTAATTAGAAAAATCACCCGCATAGCAACAACAGAAACGGCCAACAATTTAGCATACAGGATGTTAAAAACAAAAAAAAAACCACGTAACTCAACGCCGACCCAAAGTTGAGGCTTTACGGGATTCGGCAATATTCTGACGCATTGGCCTTTTTAATGAGGCCGTAAAGCATCGTTAGTAATTCTCACTGCGGTGGTATCGATGACTCGCCAGCTCGCCTACAGGCAGGCTCCTCATTACTCGTTTTTTCGAGGAAGCAGCGAGGAAGCGACCTGCGCAGCGACTAAAGCGCTTAATTGTAGAGCACTTCACTTGTCTCTGACTTTTATAATGATCCAATTTTTTATAGTTATATTTAATGAAGGATCTGAGCGTACTGATTAAAAATATTCTGTGTTACTAAATTATTGTAATATTTTAACGTGTATTGCGTGTATTTTTAATTACAATTTAATTAATTTTTGTTTTTCATTTCAGGTAAGTCCACTTGTCTTCGCGACATACATCTGTATTATGTACGTAAGTAAAATAAAAGTTGTACTTATTATTCTTCATTCAAAATTGCAACACTCGTTTTATAGAAACAGTTTGATCAAAACAGCAAACAGAAAAAAAAGTACATCTTCAAATATCGAACACAAGACGGTCATAACCCTTAATCGAGCTATGTTCCACTAACGCGCTCATTCATGGAAAATATTTTCATTATCCTAGAATCTAAAGCCTAGAAAGTGAAAATATAATTTAATTATTCTAGAATCTAAAGTCTAGAAAGTTAAAAAAAAACGTTAGTCGTTAAAGTTAAACTAACAACAGACGTGATGTTTACTAGGCTTGCACCGTAGAACAATAAAATTATGTAGTCCATACGGCGGTATAGCGAGCGTGAGGCCAATTTGGAAGCCAGCCAATGAGCGCACGTTCTCGATAACTGAATATGCAAGTGGACACAACTGACATTAGGGCTGTCACTAACGTCATGTTCTAGGTAACTGAATCACGTTTAGCTTTTTGTTCATGTGTTACGTGGTTTCGAAGAGGATTTTAGAAAAGGTTGGGACTTTTGCCGTTTTGAAGGGTATAGCCGCCGCGCCAGGACAATTTATGGCACAAATATTTTAGATACTTGCGGTAATCTAGGAAAGCGGCAGGCTATGGTTATCGGCGAAAATAGGGCCATTAATTTTAATTATAAAATAGGGCCATTAAAATGCTTTTAAAAATCGGAAAAAACCCCAGATCCGTGCTTCATATCTACTGATATCCTACCATAATCCTACTATCCTACTGTAATATTATAAATGCGAAAGTTTCTGAGGATGGATGGATGTTAGTTACCTACTCTTTCTAGTCTTAATACCTGAATGGATCTTCTTGAGATTTGGTATTCTTTTCTATTCTGTATATAAGTTATAGAAAAAATAAATGAGAAACTTTATATAGGGTGACACAAAGGGCGGCTAACAGAGACACACACAAACACACACAGAGCACAGAGGTATAGTCTGGAATAACACATTTGTATTTTCCTTGGATCATGCGGGCGGAGCCACTAACTAGTAGAAGCTAGTGTTTAATTAAAAATCGTCGGATTGATAACGTAAAACACGTGGCCAATGCGATGCCTGACTAGCCACCCATTCACATAAAAAAATCATCTGCTAAATTAACTTTGCTTTTCACAACCCACAACTTTTCTGATGAAACTTAAATTTCTTCACTGTAGCTACCTACGTAAACATTTTTAGTAAAGAAGGTATCAAACTAAAATTGAAGTTACTCCCACATTTTCCTTATATTTTTAGGTTCCTACGTAAAGACAAACTTATTTTCAGCAGTTTAAACTTGCGAGTAACTACAGTACGAACCTATTTATTAAAATACAATAATATATCTTCTAAGTTTAAGATTCCACAGTTGTTTCAAGAAATATTACAAATATTTCTATCTGCTGTTTAAGTATGAAACAGACCAAGTTCCGATCTCAAAAAATCGCAAATATCAGGAAAAAGTATTTCCATCTATTCCTAAACTTTTTTGCTTTGTTTCTTCACTAGTGCTACAATTTGGGCAGTATAAAGTTAGGCGTCCTCCAAACTTATGCACTTAGAGAAGCCGCCGTGCAATGGGCGGGCAGCCTACTTTGTTAGTAACATGTTAGTGCAAATGTCACCTGAGCTCGATTACAATTAGCTCCTCTGTTGTTCTCGGCACCTGAGAGTGTACACAGTACAAATAGAGCGTTTATACCCTTTCATGGGCGGTGGCGTGTATATACGTTCCAAGACAGCTACGAGTGGTGACAGAACGTACTACCACGTCTATTTCAATTTACTTGTTTTAAGCAGACCGTATACGCACGTTGACTCGCCATACAAAATTGTACTAGCTACGTCTTTCCGCCACAACGCATGAAAATTTCAAAATTGTTCTGTCACATTACATTATGATTTTTGGTGCTTCAAAAAGAAGACGTACTGCTCGTGCGCTGGTGGTACGTAGATTACGCACGACGGCATGATACGCCCCCGCGTCCCTACATTCCCGTTGCCTCAGTCACATAGTGTCAACGTAGGGGTACGCGCGCGCGCGCCGCCGAGAACCGGCTGCTTTTACTGTTGTTTTTGAGAGTGATTTTGCATATAATGTAAGTATTATGACTGTTTATTTATTATACGTTATGTAAAAACAGATAAACTATCCTTAAAGAGTTATATTTTGCTATAATTCATTTTTTAAACGGACTTTTAAATGAGTAATAACAGAATGTAAGTACCTACTAGCTCCTTTGATTTTTTACGCAGGTACCTACATAAATTACGTTGTAACTAGATGTTTATCTAGCAGAAAGATAATGGACATTATCTAGGGATCTAATCAATGTGTTTCTTGCTTGTTTAGATGGATAAACGCAAAAAAAAAATCTATGATAATATTTGAACATCGATCATCAGATGAAACAGCTCGGGACCCGTTTGAAGACGACGGAGAGTACGGTTCGGACAATAATTATGAACCTAGTGAAGAAATTTCCTATAGTGACAGCAACCTTAGTGGTGAGCCCTTCGTATTACCAATAAAAAGATCACGAGTTGGTGGTGCCCTGATAAGAAAAAAGACCCGAAAAAGTCAACCCCATGCACGCCTTGGTAAGGGAAAAAAGCAGGTACTATCTAAAAATACTAATAATGGTTCCAGTTTCCGATCTGTTTCAAGTGGTACTGATAGTCAGAGCTCAGAATCGGATTCAGAGGCCTCAGAAGATCTTGACGACAGCAATGATAAAGACTCGCATTCTAGTTGCCAAGGCTCTCTATCCAATCTATCGGAGACAGAGAATCATGTGGGTACTAACGAACAACATGATGAATCTGATTATGAAATTGCGAATTCATCAGACTTGGAAATATTTCCGTTACCTAAACGACTGAAAAGGCAATCTAATGATACTGTAACAAATTTACTTCAAAACGACTACAAGGACGAATCTGCATCAGGTTCTATGCGCCGTTTATCTCAAAATAATCCTGAGTTACGTCCTCTTCGCTGTTCACCTCAAGGTGCCCATGAGGATGAACCTAAGTTGCCGCCTGTGCACCAGCTACTTCAAGCTGATCCTGGTTTAGGTCCTGTTCACCGTTCACCTCAAGACGACCTTGATTTAAATTCTGTTCGCCATTTATCTCCCCATAGAAATGAACCCAAATCGCCGTTTTTACACCATTCATCTAAAAGCACTCCAGAGTTACCATCTACGCATCATTCACCTACCTAGTAGCCATGTAAGCCATGCAAGTGAGCCTAAGTCACCGTCCGATAATCGTTTAACTCAAGATCAACCTGAGTCAACATCTGCATGCTGTTCACGTCTAGATAACCAAACATATGAAACATCATCTTTCGATAATGTTTTGCCGGAAGTTCAGCAAAGACCACTTAGGCTTAAGTCTCCTTCAAAAAATTGTTCTTCAATGTTCGTCGTTGTTCAACGTTGTGTGCATATTATATGTTACAGTATCCTACAAACACGGCACGACGTTTGCAGACGTTCGACGTCAATAAACGTTGTTGACCAATGAGAATGATCTGCTGTACAAGCAATGACTGAGCGTCTATAAACGTTGACGTTAGATAACGATAGTGCCGCTATTGGCCAAATGTATCGAAAAAATACGACTCAACGTCAATAAACGTCTAACCATTTTGTACGAAGAATTGATGTGTCATTCTACATATACCACGTGATCGAGTACCGTCCGCGAAAGGGTTAACACGCAAACTATTTGCTAAGCAGTATGAGAGAACAATTCAATTTTATGGACTGTGCAATTTGATTGCGCTGTCCATACATTGTAGGCAGTTTAATTAATATAATACAGGTGTCTGCTTAATCGCTAGAAGATATACTTTTTTTTTCGAGTCAATGGATAGATAGTTGAAGCCACACAATGAACCAATGAATATTTTGTTGCTGCCATCTTGTTGTTCATTGTTGGCTGGAAGAAAATGCATAGCGCATGAAGTTAAAATACTTTGCGGTTACGAAATTTGGGTTTTAAATCGAAATAGCTGGAATTCGTTTACTTGGATGATGGTTTTATGTCATCCAAGTAATCGAAATTGCGTATTTTGCTTTTCTGCGATTTCGCAGTGGTGTTGGTAGCCTAGGTGTGGGGTACCACTAAAAAGTGAAAACTAAAAAACTTAAAAAAAAAACAAAAGACTTCCAAAAAAAAAACTACAAACTTGTAGTGTTTTTTTTTTTTTAGAAGTCGGTTGTATTTTTGGTCTCGTGTTCGTGTCGATTCGTTTTGTTGTCCTTTAATTTACCAACGGCATTTATTTAAAAGGTATCTTGTTTAAATTTCCCGATCACTGTTGTTCTAGTCGCAAACTATCAAAACATGTTACCTGCACCTAAATAAATTTGGAGCAACTTAGAACTAAATTGACAACTAACATAGCAGGCTACTGCAACATTTAGCAGGTCACGCTTCCGTAAACGTGCTGTAGCTTGTCTAATTCATACTCTAAGGTCGGTAACTATTGTCTTTTGATTTCTGAACTGGAGCAAACTCGGGGGAATAGTTATTAACTGAGCACATACATTTAGTAGACGTCGCCGAGGCTCCAATTTATAGATGCTTGCTTGCCGAACTACAGATTGTTGTCTGAATTTAAGTAAGTGATAGTTTGATTTGTATGTCGTTTTGCCCCGTTTAGGTTTTGAGGTTTATCTAAAATCTGTGACAGTTTGCCGAGACTGCATGATTTATAGAGGATTTAGGATGCGTAGGTTATATGAAAGCTGTTTGTTTAAGACAAATATCTTCTCGATTCTTCCCGGTTTGGCTGTTGTTGTTTTTTGCATTTTAGGCTACATACAAACCAAAATACAGTACAGGAACATCTAATATTCCTATTAACTATCATTGGAATATTATTATACACACCTATGTTTCTATTCCTGAAAAACTGAAAAAAAAAACACACAAGTATATTGGTATTTATGGAACACGAATAGAATTTATAACATAAAAGGTGACAATATTACTACAAAGGCAAACCAACATATTTGCCTCACTAAAACAGAAATCAAACCAATATAAAAGTACAAAAAGCCTATTTCGCATGATTCGTTCTATTTGCTAATATTTGACACAGTGTAGGTATTTCAGCCTGAAAATATTCCGGCTGCGGATTTGTTAGGCTGGGCCTGGACTGGGCTCTGGGGGCAGGCTTAACGCGACACTCAATGTTTTGAATGTATTTTATTTACTGACCTGTCCGCCAAACGGTGGGCATTTTGCATTTTTATCTAGGTATTTGTTGAAAATAAAATCACATTCTTTGTTAGAGTTTTGTTAGAATATTTTTCGATATTTCTATGCGTAACTGAAGTTTTTGTTGAACTGGAATTGGGTGGTAGTCGTTATAGTGAATGTTAGTTTTAAATTACGAGTTAAAAAGAAAGCTTAAATGTTTCTAGGCACTGCATGGAGAAAGAATAAAGTTTCCTGAAAAATAATTTTACAGTTCGGACTGTAAGACTAAAAAGAAAACGTTGTAATCTCGAATATATTTATAACTAGCTGACCCGTGGCCACTTCGTTAGGTGGTATTTTTCGGGTTACTAAAAACTTTACCTCGTTATACTTAATTATTAGTATAGATGTAAAGCGTACCATATACGAGTAAACAGCTTTCACATAATAATTCGAATTAAAATCATGACCTTTCAAAAATATTTAAGCAAAAAGTGTTTGTATTGTGTTAACTGCTGTAAGTACCCTGCAAACTACGAAGAATTACTCTTTATCGGTCTTTTAAACCCTGGGAATCTCTACTGTCATATCTGTTCGACTAGAATCCGTTAATCTGCGGCAACCTCACAAATCCATATAACGTCTGCCTTATATGGGGCGATACGCGGTGGCGCGCGTGGCTGTGTCGTAGCTGTGGCGTGGCTAGCTTCCAGCAGCCACGACTTACGACACACATTACTGTCGAAGACACACTTGCTGTGATCATTTGAGGCCTCTTGGCTCGTGTTGCTTAGAATGTTCGTAAAAATCACGAAATGTTCCAAGATATGAGAGAATATTGTTTTTGGCTTGCGTTTGGGTCTTTGGTTTACTCTTTTCAGTAGGTGTTATGATGCTTAGGTTTTTCTTGCTACATTATTGTCATTGACATTTGGCTTAAATTTTAAGAATCGTTTTTTGTTTACTTAAGATGGGTTTGTTCTTTCTCTAGTCTAGGACAGAAATGACAGAGACCAAGTCTATGATGGAGCGAGCTTACCCAGAAGTAGCCTGTTCACTCTAACTTTTAAAAGATTAGGGTTGTAAGCGTTCGGAAACACAGACGGAGGCAGAGAGTTCCACTCCTTTGCTGTGCGTGTTATGAAAGACACTTGCAAGCGCTTAGTGCGAGTTGGTGGAATAGCAATAAGGCAGGGGTAGTAAATTCTTTGTATTATTACATGAACAAAGTGGCCGATTCTTTTATGACCCAAACATGGAAGCTTACCAAAAATAAAACCTACATTATTAGTATGGTTGGGTGGGTTACATTTGAGGAACGAACTAGAAAATTAATAAAACAACGTTTTTTAAACTGCGACGTGTGAAATATTAAATAAAAGGACCTACTATGACGCTTTTAAGATAATGATTTAAACTAATGTTAGAAAATAGACAAGAGTTTACCATTCTCCTTATCTCCAAAACTACTGAGCCTACGATTATTCGTTCGGAACCATTTGCTTCCGAATCGGACACGCACTCAGCCGGTTTTTTTAGCAGAACTCAAAATAAGTTTGGTTTCGACTGAAGCTTAAAATTTAAACTGTGACACTTCTCTACTCGATCAAATTCCGTATAATATAAAAGCCAGTTAAAATTAAAATAACTTTTCCGACCAGTTCTTTAAAATATTCATAGTTTTTCACACGTTCGACCAAAACCACAGTGTATCGTGTCAAGTTGAATATTTTACGAGAAATGAGGTTTTACACCACAATCTAACGAATATATTTATAAAGGCTGAATTAATAGGAAGTGTTCAAAGCACTAATTTAGCAAATTCAATGAAAAGAGTGGAGCTTCCGTTCCGCTTAAAAGTAGTATATTTTATCTATCCTAATAGTGCCAAAGATAAAGTAGACTTTACTTTTACATCATAGTATATATAGTCTTTGTGTTTAGATATTTATATTCATATTTTTTTAAATAATAAATACATAGGCTTTATAATTTATATTTATCTATCCATTTTTTAAGCAACAAAAAGAGAAAAGCGGTAATACGCTCATGGGGCATCTAAAAAGATAGTTGTAGAAACGCGGGTAGACCGTGGCCATTATAGGTATAGAAACTTTTTCAAACAAAAATAAACAGTCGAATTGAGAACCTCTCTCTATTCTTGAAGTCGGAAAATGAGAACTTTTTATCACAAAAAAAAAAACAGTTATACGCGGCGGATGAGGCTGCTACCAAAAGCTAGTAGGTTCTTATCTATACTAATATTACAAAGAGGTAACATTTGTTTGTAAGTTTGTATGTAGGGGGTAATCTCAGGAACTACTGGTCCGATTTGAAAACATTCTTTCAGTATTAGATAGCCCATGTATCGAGGAAGGATATAGGCTAAGACTAAAAGGAGCCGAGCATTCATGGAAAATGTGACGCAGACGAAGTTGCGTGGGTCAGCTTATGCATAAAACCAAGTAGACGAGGACTTGTCACAGTAAAATCGTCTGAAACGACTTATTTACTGTTATCACAGTCTTTCGATCTCCATTTAGTAATGGGATCTGAGTGACTGCACAGTTAAAGTATGTTTGAGTATGTTTTAAGAAGAATCTATAATGTTGTAAATGCGTAAGTTTGTAATTGTATGTTTGTAACTCAATCACGTCAGAACGGCTGAACGGATCTAGATGAAATTACGCAAGGAGGTAGATTATAGTCTGGAATAACAATTTTTATCCCGGAAGTACCCACACACATAAAAAAAAGTTGGTGATCACTAGCATAAGCTAATATATTTTTTAAATTTAACTTTATCAAGAAAAATTCGTTGTTGTTGTTTTCTTTAAATAGAAAATCGTCGTTTGAAATTAAAAAATAAAACTACTAATAATAATCAGAATGTACCATTACATTTGAAATTTCTGACGGGGCCTCTGCGAGTTGGTTTCGGCCCCTCGTATGCCTACCAAAGGACCGGGTCTCCAGGGACCCGAGAAAGGAAACAAAAATCAGAATGTAATTGTAACAGGAATTTGATAGAAAGAAAAATACTGTTTAACCAAACTTAAACAACAGTTTATTAATAAAAGGTTTATATTCAATATAATAAAACTCCTCCCCTGGCTTGAACACATGCGGAGATCCTCCTGGGCATGCTGAGGATCAAGTTATCTATCATTTCTTGGGGTAACCTTTCCCATTCTTGTATAGCGGCTTCCCTGAGCTCTGGCACTGTCTGGGGACGTAGCTGACGGCTCCAAATTGTCGCTTAAGAGCATCCACGCGTGCTATATTGGGTTTAAGTCAGGCGAGCCAGTAGGCCAGTCTAAACTTTTGATGTTGTATTCTTGGGGAGCAGCATTGACTCGTTGAGACCAGTACAAATTGGTGCCCATGGTTTATTTGGAATGATCTGACAAATCCATCAATAGCAACTGCTTTGTACATGGCCGCGGCACCACTGCAACGTGGTCACGACACAGGATTGGGATATAGCAACTCCTGCGTGCTATTTCTCTCGTGGTGTATCCTTCTTCCCTCAAAGTTACTATTCATGCTCATAAAACTTCTGATAATCCTCTTGGCATTTTTCAATTACAACTTTCCGCGAAGAAGTATTTTAAATCCGTTAAAAATTGACTAAATCAGAATTCTGAATGAGCGTAAGCTAGAACTGAAAGCCTTTTTTTGATGTGTGTATACTGTATGTGCTCTCAACAAAATTTTAGACATTCACGCGGGCGGAGCCGCGGCCGACAAAATTCGCGGTTATAATTTTTTTATTAAGGTGGTATTTTGAATTAATAGTCAGAGGTGGCTGTTGATGTATGCATCTTAGCATTCACAACGTAGAGCCTCAACCGCGGGGATTAGATGCATGATATTTTGCTTGATAGATCCTTATAAAACACAATGAAGTAATTAAGAAAATTCAATCCTTGAAGGAGGTTGAAACTTCCATCGGGCTCACGACTTAGGTTTCAATAAAGTATAAGGTTCAACTGTTTATTAAAAAGAGCACCCGAAAGTATAAGTTTCAATAGAAAATATATAGAAAACATATTTTTCATAACTCATACTCTGAAAGTAGGCCTGAAGTTGCCTGAGAAGCGGATTGAAAGTATTACTTTGCAGCCCTAGTGAGAATTGTTTTCAACTAACAGCCGTTAAATCATAAAAAACAATGATGAAAATGTTATGGCTGAATAGCTGGCCGGGCACAAAAACAAAAACAACAAAATAGTCGGGAAAGCAGCAATCCGATCTTCATTTGTTTTTTCGAGCTTTGTTCATACTTTCGTATAGCAGATTTGCATTAGCACGATGAGTTCATCAGATTCAGATTTGTGTATTTATTTTTACTTTCCTTGTAAAGCACAGTGTTTACCTCGGGTGAAAGACTTACTTAGTCCCTCGAACTATTGGTGCCCTCGCTACGCTCGGACGCCAAACGCCATCTCGGGACTAGATCAGTTACTTTCTCCCCTGGATAACAATGTACTATTTCACTTCAACTTCTGTCCAAAACGTTGATATAATTTATTACTGAAAATCTCCTTATTTACGTTTTTCCATTACACGTTACATGCCGTGAAACTTTGCAATATCGCAAAATTGTGCAATAATACAGACGAGACGTCAACTGGAATTCAAATTATGACTGTTTACAATACATCTATGTTGAGAAGTGAATCTATAAGTTTATATGTTACAATCAAAACTAGGACAATAATAGGAACTTTTGAAAAATATAAGTCAAAACTATGTGTATTATCAGTTAAAATCACCATTAACTAGGTAGTGTTCAGTCAAAATAACTTATGCCTGATTTTTTCAGTTAAAACTACTTTAGACTTTTTTTTTTTTTATAAAGAACGGGGAATCTCTTGGCCCAAATCTCACATGATAAAAAGTGATGATTAGGCCGAAGATAGAAGCGAGTTTCACCCGGAATCCTCTTACACAGAGGAACTGGCTATCATACCTCTAACTGCCGGAACACAACAATGCTGTTAACATTGATGTTATGGCGACAGACTTAGACATGATGGTGGTAGCTTGCCAGGCGGACTTAAAACAAGTCCTACCACCAACCAAACCGAGCAAAAAATTTGCCCCCGCTGGGAATCGAACCCGGGACCTCTGGGTCTGAATCAGGTGGTTTAACCACTAGACCACGGAGGCGGTTAGTGTCACCTGTTTAGCACCACCCGGGGACCACGTGTAGGGATTCGCTGAAGGGTATTCTCCTACGGACGCGGGTGACTCGGCCCCCTAAATTGAATTAAAGACTGATTGAGCCGTTTGACTGTAACACATATTTATTGATTTCTTTTATGAAACCTACGAGGCAACAATATTTATATTAACAGTGCATTCAATTTTAATTAAATTAGGTAGATTCTGCGAATTAGTACTCTAAATACTGATTAGACAGTTTGCCTCGCCCAAAATCTAAATTAGTGCACTCAATCATTATAATTAGCCATTAAACGATATATATACCGAAATTAGTCCTTCCTATAACAGCTATGTATGGTTTAAACGGTCAAAAAGGTTTGCATACAGCACTTTATCAATTTTAATGAGATTGTGGTCACTTTCGTCATCATTTTAAACCAAAAATGATAGCAAGTTCATGAAAACCAAAAACCTACAGAATTACGCTGTTATTTTCAGGAAACTGACCGTAAAAATATATCGTCCATTTTCCGAGCCATATTTCAACGATTAAATTCTTATTTACGTCCAAAAGCAGTAAGACTAAACCACGGAGCACCCGTAGTGTATATAAAACTTGTTAGCGTCTTCTTGGCAAGCACCATCTGTTCGGGCTATCTGTTGGGGCAATTTGGAAAACTTTAAAACCAATATACCGTATTTCCCGTAAAATGCGACCTGTTGGCGCTACTAGATGTTGAGACAATTGCCAGAATCAACAAATAAGGAAGGTACTATTTTAGCGCTTGGATAGGCTTGAGTTTGACCATTCTGTTATGGTCTCTTCTTCATTTCGTTCGACGATTTTTAGAAGTTTTTGTGTAACAAGATTATTATTGATGGAAAGTATAGGCATTCTTAGCGGAAAGTTATTTTTATTGATAACTTTTGCTCCTTCCTAGGAATAAGATGATGGAATTCGGTATATTCGGTTTATCTTAATGTATTTATAGTCTACTTAATAAACATATATCTTTGAGGCATCAGTCTTCCACAAGAAGTTTGATCACAGAGCACTTACATTCATCACTTTTATGAGTCTTGTACAAAACATTTCCTTTTGCCTCCAACAACGCTCGAACTCCAAGACTCTAAAAATAAAAATATCAAAACTTTCCCCTCGATCAAAAGTTCAACATTTCCTATTTTCAAAGCCCGGATAGGTTAGGAAAAAATATGAGAGCTTGAAATTGTTAAGGGTTAAATTAAACGAAGGCTTTTAGGAATCAATCGGGTCGAACATCCGCCTGTTTTTTAATGGAATTTAGATCCGTGCGTAAACAAAGGAAGGGTGAAATTACAGGGTAAGTGAGTAAGCGGGTAGGGTGTTTGTGGATTGTTCACACAATTCCCAGTACTCATTGAATTAGTGGTGTCTTCCGCGTTTAAAGCGGGTTCAAGGATATTGTTGTAAATGTTATTTGTCAGTAGTTTTGTTTACACTATAATTTCGGAACAGGAAAGTAATAATATTTTATAGCGCTCGATACTTACGATTGTCTAGACAAATTAAAATGAAAAGCATACCGATGGTTCACAATTTCTTTCAATAAAAAAAGTAATAATGCCTCCATATAAAGTTAATTCGACTTAACATAGTCTTCATATGTCCTTATAAGACACACATGGGGCAAAACGGTTTTCAATTTAGACCCGCCCAATTGAGCAAATCCATTTATTCCAACATTACTGTACCACAATAAGCATCCACTGCTGACAATCATGAGCCAGTGATATATAAAGACAAAATAATTAATAAGGGCAATCAAACCAGTGTTGGTAATAGACGGGACTAACACAACGCTCTTACCTGGTTTCCCCACCAGACATAATCCCTTAATCCTCTTTACTAGTACCCACAAAGTACCTGACACGTAGATAGTAGGTACCTAGTACATAACGTAAACAAAACAAGTTTACATTCTAGGAATGAAGCGAAGACCTCAAGTGACCCTTCACTTGAAGTCTTCACATCTATGAGGGGCCAATCTCGGGGTACCTACTCATAACTTAATAGTGGCTACCAGTTGGAATAGTGGACGAGTTCACTAAATTATTATAAGTTTAAGTGTTTTTCTAGAGTTGTGTGTTAACATCGATATGTTATCGTAGACAATTTTTTTTTTTTTTGAGGTTAGGTTGGTTGGTTGAGAAATCGGCAGTGGGGTAATTTGATTCAACTTTAATGTGTATTGAAGATCATGCCGAACTTGCAACTTAAAACTAGACAACACAGTAATATAACAAAGGTATTTTCATGTGGTTTCAATTAACACTTTATAAATAAACGAAGATTAACCTTAACAATCTCTCTACTTTGTCCCAGATTAATAGAGGATGGACCTTTATAAGCGAAAAATTAAAAATAAAATCGCGTAAGAAAAGCAACGATTCATGACGGAAAAAAACGAAGGGGCAAAAAGACCTTTTGTTCGGGTAATTACCTATACTTAATGCAGAACGGTTTCGGGAAACTGAAATTTCCTCCATTGAACGTTTTTATTTGTCGTGGGAATATTTTTAATGTTCTTGACTAAGAATTATGTTGGCGGCAAAAGACAAAGTGTTTTGTAAAGTTTATTTATGTACTTTAAAATGCTTTAAGACTGCGTTCTGGCTTCTTGTGTTTTAAATTCTATGAATTTTAAAGCAAGGTAAATAAAAGACTTACGAAGAAATGCTGCTGGGAAATGATGCTCAATTTTATTAGCTCCGGCTTTTTGGTCGATAATATTTAAGTTCATAGTTGGTTTCTATTATAACTTGAATAGAGGCAGTTAAATTAACACCAACATCAATCTATACTAATATTATAAAGACGTAAATTTGTTTGTAAGTTTGTATGTAGGGGTAATCTCAGGAACTACTGGTCCGATCTGAAATTCTTTCAGTATTAGATAGCCCATGTATCGAGGAAGGATATAGGCTACATATCATCACGCTAAGACTAAAAGGAGCCGAGCATTCATGGAAAATGTGACGCAGACGAAGTTGCGTGGATCAGCTAGTATAATATAAAACTCTTTGTATTTATACTTCAAAGGTTCCGTACCTCAAAAGAAAAAGACGGAACCCTAGATTGGATCACTTTGCTGTCCGTCCGTCTGTCGAGTTGAAATTAAAACCATATACCCAAATCTGCAGTTCTTAGCTTTATAGAATTGTGAAAAAAAACAAACTACTATGTTAACGTTAAAAAAAGATGCGGTTGTTTAATTCGCTAAAATCGTATCTCAAGGGAATTAAAATTAATAATGTATTCCCCGTTGACCTGGAATTATGAAATTTAGCAAGTAATGTCGTCTTATATTAAAGGTATAGGGGAAAACCTTCAGTCTTTGTTTAAAGTACGTAACCAATCGTCGAGTTTAACCTATGGTTTTTTTTTTCAATTTGTGGAATGCGACCGTTCGTGGGAGAGTCCGACTCGCACTTGGCCGTTTTTTAGTTCAAAATGATCTGAACCAAAATATTTTTTTTTTTGTCCAACTTTCACATGCCTCTGCTGAAGCTACTAATCTTAAAATTTTCAGTCAGTATGAAATTACTTTTGTAACATGTACAAATGTTCGGTACTTCCTGTATTTAGATCAAAACTCTACCTACTTTTCTCCGAATGTCAATTTGACAATAACCGAGAAAATCGCGTAGGTTACTCGAATCGATTGGCTGTAACCGAATACTTGTGCCTGACAAAACAGCTTGTAGTGTTGTTCTCATCATTATCGATACGTCGACAGCGCGCGGTTACTAATACCGACTATTTATCTATATTCAGTAGTGGTGTGCATTTGAATATAAAGGTTTATCCAACCTAGGCCGTTTTCGACTAAACGAGGATGGGAAAAACCAAAACACAAATTTCCCACCTAGTTTTTTAGGCAATAAATTAACTGTAACAGCTGAAACCTAAAACGGTATTTAACAGCGATTTACGAAATGTTACACGAGTTTTAACAATAATTATCAATATACGGCTGTAATGCTTGCTATAATATGAAACGGTAAACGTTGCGGCTAAACTGTTCACAATGAAATATTATTTGAAATCACGTATATTATGTAACAAAATATGAAACAGCGTGTAGTTCAGAGGTTCGTTGGGTTTATGGCACTATGTTTACACTTTGTTTAACCTACATATGTATTTACGTAGCGAGGACCTCTTAATAAATGTTGGTAACAAAAGCACGCATGGAATGATTAGTTTTATGGTATGTATCCAGTGTTTATTTTATTTTGCATATGAAATCGCTGTTCTATTGGTTTGTTAAATAAAATTAAGCAAATGGTGTCGATAGCTTAAAAAGCACTGTGTGACATCCCTATATCAGTAAGAGGTCTCAACATTAGTGTGTAGTATCTCTTAGTATCGAGCACAGAAAGGGTATGCTATGTTGAGATAATTGGTACAACTAGTAAATAGTTAAGTATATGTATAGGGAATCGATTGATAGAGAGAACTTGAATCGATTTTAGTGTAGTTTTAAATATCGCTTTTTGAGTTTAACAGAACAGTTTTTCAATCATAGAGGTTTTTCACGAGGCGAAAATTCCAATGATAATGAAAAATTTTCACAACAAGGTCATCTGCGGCATATAAACAGCGCATTAGTATTTAAATTTTTACATCAAGGAACCTATTACTATGAATATTTTGTGTTTGCATAAACTACTGTATTTTCTTTTTTTTTTTAATCCATCCAAAGGTTGTCTTGAAAAGATCGCTCTTAGCGATAAGGCCGCCCATTGTGTCACTATGTAATATTTTCTTCGTCTATTTTTTCTGTAACTTATATGGTGTACATAATAAAGACTATTCTATTCTATTCTATTCTAAAGGACCTGGGGAAATGTTTTTTTATTTAATATACAGGGTTATTTGTAAAACACCGACAACCTCTCAGGACTATGTTACTAACATCATAATCAACAGCTTTTGTTCTATGACTCTTAAAAATTCATCATAGTTTAGTTCATTCGGTTTTCCTACAAAAATTAAAATATTTAAATTGAACGCTCTAAATGTTACGAAGTCTATGCGAAGCACAAGAAAAAGAAAAAACTGACCAAGTGCGAGTCGGACTCGCGCACGAAGGGTTCCGTAGTACGTATAAAAACGGCAAAAAAATCAAGTTTGTTGTATCAAGTTTGTTAGGGCTCCCATACAACAAACTTGTTTTTTTTGCCTTTATTTTTAGTATTTTTTGTTATAGCATCAACAGAAATACATCATCTGTGAAAATTTCAAATGTCTAGCTATCGTGGTACTTGAGATACAGCCTGTTGATAGACAGACGGACAGACAGACAGCGAAGTCTTAGTAATAGGGTCCCGTTTTTACCCTTTGGGTACGGAACCCTAAAAACAGAGCTTTATGATGTTAGTAACATAGACCTAAAAAGTTGTCGGTGTTTTACAAATAACCCTGTATAGATGGATCGATCGAAAAAAAAATAAAAATAGATCAATACAGGTCCTGGAGATATGATATATTAAAATTGAATACCTACAGGTAAATATACAAATATACGTCTACTCTATATTAGATGTTAGACTTCCCAGGTTTTATAATATACCGAAAAAACTTGCACATACATCGCTCAATGGGGAACAAAATTCTTAGTCTAGTCACGTTTCGTTTCCTACGCCCGAGAAAGCCCGAATAAAGCATTATTCATAGTTATGTATATTGAAAAGTCTCCTCTGAAAAATAACGCCCGCAGTAACAAGTTCCTTGACGCTTAAAATTAAAGTATATTTACAATTTTTCCTTCGCCGCGACAACATAGTTGCGAAATATCAGCTTCATCGTGTCTTGGCGTTTGTGGCATGACTTTAGCTTACAACAGCAAGACTTCACCAAGGCTAGATAATTTGGTGATATATGTGATATTTATATTTTAAATCGACTTCCAAAAAAGGAGTTGATTCTCTATTCAGCGGCTATTTTTTATGTATATACACCGATCACTACGAGGTTTCTGATCCGATTTGTATGATTGTGTTTAAAAACCAAGAAACAAAACAAAACACACCGACTTCCGAAATTAAAGTTATTAATCTTTATTGTGCTTGTTTTGGAAGTCGGTTTTACTTTATAAAAAATTGTAAACTGAGTTTTGAAGAATTAATGCATCGGTAAGTAAGACTGAAAGCCAAGCTTGAATCGGGAAAAGGCAGACATGATGATTGCAACAAATGGTTTTACATCTCAAACAAAAAAGTGGTTTTAACAAAAGTAACCAGTGCGTTTCCATCCTTTTACTCTGAGACGTGCGTAAATACTACACAAACTCGGAGGTCTTTTTTTTAAAGTCTAGCCTGTATACGTACCTATTAGACAAGATCCTAGAAGATAAAGGCCTATGCACATAATGAATTTCACGCTGCCTTTTTTCTTGTACTAGGAAAAACTAAATGATGAAAAAATAAACCAAAACACACAAAAATAAACGTAACTATTATGGCAATAAAGAGGCTCCAGTTTGTAAAATTTTAAAACATAAACGTTGCGTAAGGACGCACCCTGGGGACCCGCCCTGCATTCGTACGAAAACCTGTTAATAATCCAGAGGTTGTTACATTAATTCCATTCTCAATGCGCCCGAAGTGTCCCCAGAAGGTTTCCGCAATTGTGTTGACAATTTCGTTGATTTTATCACTTACTCGTATTCCCTCGTGAATGAGTGACAGTAACGTTGTAGTGAGGTAAAAAGTGTAAGTTTGATGCGATAACCGTATCGTGGTGTAAACAGAGTATCAGAGACACGCAAGGTTCAGAACGCTTGTCACGCGATTGCTACGTACCTAGAACTACATTATTCACCAACATTGGAAGGGCGTAAGCGATGAGCGGTTTACTGTAGCAATTAGGATAGTAAATGTTTTTGTTTGAGCCTGTGGTGGTAGAATTAGGCAATGCTTGAGCCTTCGAATAACATCGTGTAAGATTATTTCAACAGGGTGAAGATCAAGATCGTTCTGAGATAAACGTATTATAATTATATCGAAAGTTTTGGATCTAATGCTATTTTCTTTTACAGTATTGTCGGTGGACATAAATAGTATAAAGGTTTTTGTTGAAGAAAAACGTGATGAAAAACATCTATAGCTTAAAGACTCAGTGCTCTTTAAAATTATTTCATCAAACGATCTCTCGAAAACAGTAATGCACAATCAACTTAATAAGGAACACTTAACAGTGCACTAACAGCATAATGACGATGAAATAAAATTTAAGCTGCCTTCAAGTTTAAGCTCGAGGTAAAGGAGCGAATAAAGCTAAACTGTTGCAAAGAGCTTAACTTGCGTTATGCTCACGATTTAACTTAAGAAAATGTTATTCAGAGCACATTTTAAGTTAATTTTTATACCTTGCATTAAGACGTAATAAATTGCCATCGTTTTTATAACCATCTCACTTAAGTGAAATGCTTCTAAGTTAATAAGTTGAATGCACTTACTTACATTAGATACAGGCTGGTGCACGCAAAAAAAACTTAGGTACGGTACAAAGGGTATGTTTTTCTTTCATTCAGACTGCAAGCAAAACTTAGTGAAGCAATTAATTGTGATAATTGGATCCCTTCAAAATACAATTGAATTATTTAAACCATTTACAAAAGGTACTGCAAAGAAATTAGTGTTTATCAATTATTTCATGTTTTGTTCTGGAATGATGAGTACCTAATTATGGCTTTATTGTTAGCCATATTTACCACAAAAATTATGTGTTATAGCAGGATAAAAATAAATTATAGATAGGTACTTATTTGAAGAAATCGATTAGTGTTTGCATATATCTTATCTTCTCGTCTCTAATAGAATGAAACTAAGTAAGCAGTAACTAAGTCGTTCTCAGCCTCTTTCTGTTTTTCGCTTCATTCTTCTCGCAACGGATTTTGACACAGTTCTTATTATAGAAGATTTGTGTTTTTGTGTTCCTTAGAAAAGCCGGTCTAGTCGCTCGCCTTTTTTTTTTTTTTTTTTTTTATTGTATTTCAAATAAAAATATCAAATTAACTAATTCCATGGTGGAACAACGCTAAACGAACTTCTTACTACGCTGGAGCTAAACAGCATGAAATTATTACATTGGAGTCCATTATATATGTCAAAGGGGAGCACAAAAGTTTTACCATATTTAGGTTTCCAAAATATCTGTCCCTTGAAACAGTTTAAGAAATAAGGGAATATAGTTTGATTAATAGTTTTTTTTTTTTAATTTTTGCCATAGGGGTTGAGGCGGAAACCCATCGCGGTGCACGGAGAGGCTAAGCACGTGTGTGAGGCTTCGCCTTGCTTGAAAATTTATGAGATTGTTTCGAGTGCGTTGTGGTGTGTTTCCACCTTAAACCCACGACTATGTCAAAACCAAATCCATGCAAAAAAAAACTTGCAAGAGTGGGCCACGCTACAGTTGTAGTTGTGGGCGTTTAGCGTGTACTGCATTGGAAACGTAGACTCACGTTGTTAAACAAATGAAGCCATGCAGCTAAAATGCGCCGCGTGACCGTGCACAGCGTGCAGAGCGGTGAGTTTTCGCCTTTATAAATCGGGCACAATCTCAATCTAAATATATCCTTGCTGCGGTCACCATATTGGAGCCATTTCTTTGTAGGTACTCTTAGTTCATAAACTTTAAAATGCAAGTTTCAAGAACGAATACTTGTGATTTAAAGCCCATAAAACAAACAAACAAAATACCCTAAAATAAGCAATACGCAATACGTATGACTAAGTTAGAATAATTTGCTCAAACTCAATTTTATTCCCATCATAAAGTTATATGTGAACCCAGGGTAATTCTAAATTCATTGCGTCGTCGACGCCTCAATCAGAGTTATATACGAGAATATACGCGCTTTACTATCAAATCATTTGTACCTACCTATATTTTATGAGAATTTGTGGATGTCAAAATATAACTTACCTTTGCATGTATGTCACCGGGCTTACTGCAAACTCTTTTTACTCAATAAGACACAGACATGTCATCGGATTTATTGTAATCTATTCGAATATAGCGAGAGTTAATGCTTTAATAATGATTTAGTACAATCGCATGGTGTTCGACATTCGTTCTTGAGTTGTATAATTATGTCACCGAAAAATGGCAAACACCTTAAGATTATGAATTTGGATGAGATTTATTATATTATACAAAACGATATTTTCATAATATATCGAGAAAATATAATCTAAAATAATCAAGATTTATTTCAATCTTACGGAGTCGACCATTTTCCGATGACAGATAGATTTAAAACTTTGTGACGAGTAGCTATGACAAGTATTATCTAAAAAAACATCTTGGTCATTGTTTTGCGTTCATGGTTATAATTCTCAAAGAAATATGTGTAAGTAGGTATACTATTCGTTACAAAAATAAATGTATCGTAGACGTCAGATAGATCACGATATAAGTCGATTCAAGACAGCTTTATGTCTTCATACCGACTTTTTCTAAAGAGGAGGTGGTTCTATGTTCGGCTGTATGAATTATTTTTTATTAACTGACTTCTCTTAAAAGCAGACTCCTCCTTCTTCTTTATATACATATAGTTTTTATGTATGTTCACTGATTTCTCCGCTAATTATAGACCGATTAAAAAAAAAAAATTCGAAAGGTGGCTCTTGAGGTGGTATATATAGTTATCATTAAGTCAAGAATTTTCATGGGATCCCATGAAAATCGAGGTTTTTTTTTAATTTTTTATTTGTGATGGGTACTCTTCAGTAAATGATAATAAATGGATCAGGATTGCTGAATTCGCATGTTTGTTTATTGTTTACACCAGTTCATAACATAACATCACACACCCCTGTGACCCCTTCACATGCTACCCGTGTGATGTTATGTTATATGCAGGTACCACTATAAAGTGATATACCTAAGCAAAATTATTTTATTTTTGTAAAAACCCCCGACTTAAAGGACCTAAGAATATTTGTCCGGAGCTGCCATCATTTTTTATTTCAACGGAAAATTAAAAAGTAATTATCTGGCGTCTACCGTTATTATCACCTTTTAAGAAAGTAACTGGAATAATCTTATCAGCCACATAAAAACAAAAAAACACACAAAACACAAAACAAAACAAAACACAAAAACAACACACACAAAACAAAAACATAGATACATACAACAAAACATTCAAAATAGTCCTGAAATAATTATAAAGACTTCAACGATACTCCAAAACGCTCTTACCACCGCTGCCTCCATAACTCACACCACAGCCTACCGATTAATTCAGTTACAAAATGGGTGCAGTACAACAAGCAAAACACACAAAAGTATGTTTGTACAGCACTTTTACGCGCCGCCGACTGTACTCGCATTGTGTGAACGTGTCGCATACAAGTTGCTATGACGCCTACTTTTTATGCTTTTTCCGCTGAATGCTGAGTTTTGTTGAGTTTATTAAACATGATAATATAATAAAGAGAGGTTTGTTTGTGGTTTAGAGGGCTTGTTGAGCTTTATTTATGTCTGTTCCTAATAAAACCCTACGCTGATAAAATTTTGGTTTTTCATAAAAAATATCTTACTGGGGCGATATCCGACTAATACTAGATATAGGATATTTTTGAAGTGAAAACTTCTTCAGCGGCGGCAACTCGCGTCAGGACACGTGACCTGATCGAAAATTCGTAAGACAAACTCGCGTCACAGGAGGTCTACTCTCTTTCTCTGAAACGAAACTTCGCAAACGAACGAAATTTAAACGAAGTTTCGTAACTGTCGCTACTCTATTTTGTTTTCGGACACGCAGACGAAGTTCGGATCCATAAACAATTTTCGTGAACGATTGGAGTGAGCAATATTGTGTGGGTCTTTTATTATGTCATCTAAAGTAAGTTACGGTTTTTAATTTAACTTAAAATCTACAAACTATTTTGCTTTATTTTTAAATTTTACAGTGAACATGTGGTTTAATTAATATTTCATGTAATATTCATGCAGAAAAGATAAATATACAGATATTTTTTTAATTGCCTACGAAATTCACCGATACACTATAAAAACCCTTTCACGGTTATGGTTAACCAACTAAACTGAAGACTACTTTTTTCATGCCCACGATGGGTGGTAACTTATGACTACCAAAATTATCCGTGTATTCACACGCGTTCGCGCAATCTAATCATAACATGTCAACTTGAGATTTTTTGGTTGAATTCTTTAAAAAGTTTTCTTAGGTTTGTTTCTCAAGTATTTTGTTAATGAATCATGTTTTCAAGTGCTTTTTACATACTTCGCAATCGCGATACACATTCCGTCAGAAACTTTCAAGCCTTTGTGTCGCAGTCTGCATTTTGGGTCTCCACAAGTTTTGTTTTGGATTTAAAAACTTTGTAAGTAACAGACATATTATACCTATTTAATCATTTATGTTTTCTTTATAAATATCGCCTTCATAATATACATTTACTTAAACATCTTTTCAGTTTAAAATGGTTCCACATACCTACGGGTTCGGCAACTTCTGAGCAAATCGACACCCTTCTCGATTACTTGATCTTAAATTTGTAAGGAAAACTAATTAGAATTTTAATGGAATCAGCTTAGATTAGGTCTAGCATTCTCTAATTAGTGTTATAAGGATATTTTCGCATCATGGGTTTAGTTAGATTGTAGTTTTAATGCGAATTTTAATGTTTCATTTTGTTTTGTTTGTACAGAAAGGTGTGACTAATTATTTGATGAGATTATGCTTTAATTACCTTTTAATTAGTTTTATAAGACTTATATATGTATATTAGGTCCAATAAAACTCTAACACAAACGAATTTTAGTAGTTTATAAGGAAATTTAGATGTAAGGTTTTTGAATTGTGAATAATTACGTAGTTTGAAAATGTGATTTTTTGTTTTAAGTGATAGCGTTTTGGAATTGGTGTTAAAATAAAGGTCTTGACCCAAAACCACTTTGACAAAAATAATTGAGTTGATAGTACTTATATTTTTCGAGATATTTCCAAAAATGTATAGTGAGTTAAGGTACAAAATTAGAAGTCTTAGTTCTAGAAACTTTTTGTATTTTAAGGATATCGAAATAATTTGTGTTTCATATTGTTAAGCAAGGTTTAAGGAATCTAAATATATATATATATATTGTAGATAAGGGTTTTTATATAAAAAACAATAAATAAAGGCTCCAAAGGTTTCGGCTCAAAGAGAAAATTACACGCGAATCGAGTCCAAAAATCACGGTTCTCAATAAGGTTTCGAACGGGCAGTATATTATAAACAGAGCCGAATTTCGGCTCAATCGCAGTCGCAGCACAGCCGTCGAAGAGGCAACACTACGGGAAGAAAATAGGGCCGAAACCTGCGGGTCAAGATTCCCCGTGAAGAGTTGTTTTATTGCCTCCCCGGCTCTTCGTCTCCCGTCTCCCGAGGTCCCTAACAGTAGTCGAAAAACGTTACGCATTCAGGGGTGCGTGGTGACGTACGTAACCAGTGCAAGGTAGTACATGGGGCGTACGTCAAATTACGTGGGAGATTGTCCCAGGACGACAGCGCGAGCATTGGACGTGCTCCTGCCGTCCGAAACATTAATTGTGTTTTGTTAATTTAATACCTATTAATTTGATTTGATAGAAATGCTTTATTTATTGAAGAGAATGATAATAAAAATATACACCACTTTAACTGTGGGCTCGATTCCATGACGCCTTGCCTTTGGAGGTAATAAAGGCACTATTTCCTGACACAACTCCTCAAATAATTGCCGACTGAGTCTGTAATTTCCTACAAACTCTAAGTCGGGAATTTCTCTAATATTGAGTTGATTGCGCAAGCGACGCCGGTTCCTTCTACGCTCCAAACGTTCTTCACGTACAGCAGCCTCGATTAAGAGCGTTCTCGTAGCCATTTCAAGCAAATTTATCACAAAATCCACACAAACGAATAACTAACGAAAATCAAAAGGTAACACTTTTGGTTTCGTCAATTTGAGGTTAAAATTCCGAACAATCATCTGTCAAACTCAAATGTTCGTTCGTAACGTAAATGAATTAGAGTAGGTTTAGAGAAACTAAATGTCAAATAATCTTCGTTCGTATTGAACTTCGTAACGAATAGAACCGTGGTAGGAAACATGCGAAAATTCAATCGAAACTTCGTTTTTCGTTGAATTAGAGTAGACCTCGGACACGTGAGCTGATCGAAAATTCGTAAGACGGATGATTCAAAAATGCACAGAGTTTATGTTCAAGTTTTGACTTCTGCCGGTTGTTTTTTATGACCCTAATGTTATTAGGAACAGACATAAATAAAAGTTCAACGAGGCATATCCTGCCGGACATTGGAATCCTTGTTTTGGCAGTGGGATGACAGTCATGGGTGTCATACCTGATTCTGTATGGGTTCGTTGTGTTCCACTGCAGGGCAAAGGTCTCCCTTCCTTCCTACCACTTTTCCCTGTCATTTGGCACACCTGGCCAAGCCTATAGGTAGAAGTCTAACACATTGCGCCATCTTCTGACCTACCGTTTTTAGGGTTCCTTACTTTATATGGAAAAATACCGAACCCTTATAGGATTATTTTTTGTCCGTCCATCTGTCTGTCAAGACCCCTTATCTCGGGAACGCGTGGAGGTATCGAGTTGAAATTAAAACCATATTCTCAGACCTGCAGTCCCTTGAAGCTGTAGCAATAAATCAAAATTCAATGTCAAATTAAAAAATCATGCGGCCGGCTAAGCCGCAAAAACAAAACGTAGGTATATTTCGACACTTTCAAGGGATACATTTTTTTAGGGTATTTCCTGGACCTAGAACTATGAAATTTTACAAGTAACATCGTCTTATATAATATTACAAGTATAGGGCAAAGTCTGAAAACTACACACTTGTAATAAAATCTAAAAAAATATAGCGGTTATTTAAAGTAATTTTATGTACCTACTGTACGGAACGCTCGGTGGGCAAGTTCGACTCGCACATGGCGGGCTTTTTTTTTAAAAAAAAGATGGGCGATCATGAAATGACTCCCCCACTCTGGGCGATGCAGAAGGGAATGTCAGACTTTTACTGACTAAATTCTTCCGATTTCCTCCTTGTGCTCTTTACGTTTCAAGGCCGCGGCGACACTTCAGAACAAATTCCGCAATCCTAGCAGGATCTTCTGACCTACCTACGAGTACTTAGAAGTTGACCTACAGCATGTTACATTAATGTAACTCCAATTATATTTACCACAAAAATCCATAAAGTTATAAAAAAATTAAGGTAAAACATAATAAGAATTTTTAAATGTAGAAGTGTCATGGTGTAATAAAATCTAAAGAAATGAAGTCCCCGCGGAACACTAACCATAAATTAGCACCATGTCCCATACAGTCCAATTAATTCGATAATTGCTGAGCTATCAAGTTATATCATTTGGCTATTAGAGCTTGTAAACTAAATTGGCTATAGGAGCTGAGTACCTATGTATTTATAGTAGCAATTCAGTATCATATCCTAATTTTTAACCGACTTCCCAAAAAGGAGCAGGTTCTCAATTCGGTTGTATTTTTTTGGCTTATGTTTGTTACCTCATAACTCCGTCAATTAAAAACCGATTTGAAAAATTCTTATTGTATCTGAAAGGATATACTTGCAGATTGGTCCCATTTAAATTTTATCGGAATCGGTTACGAAGTTTGGATCTCAAATCGAAATAGCTGGAATTCGTTCACTTAGTTTTTGTCATCCAAGTAATAGAAATTGCGTATTTTGCTTTTCTGCGATATTGCAGTGGTGTTGTTAGGTGAGGGGTACCACTAAAAAGTAAAAAAATAAAAAACTTTTTACAAAAAAATACAAACGACCTCCAAATAAAAAAAAACACTATTATTTATGCGATTATCGTTTTTTTTGTTTGTTTGTTCCCGTCCACATACAATAACCCCTCTGCCTTTATCAACGTCGTGTCATAGGCAAGAGCGAACAGGCATCTTCTGGGTACGCTCGTTCCATTATAGACCTCATCCACCGCTTTGCATAAGGTGTGATTGTGGTCAAGAGCAAGTACATAGCTTAATAAAATAAATAAAAATGGATAAACCGATTATGATGACTTTCTTACAAAGATAGATGGGACTCTAGGCTATAAAGCCCTTATGGGCTTCTTTTCTTGCGAAAATCCTAGGGCAAGCTAAATCGTGTTCAGTGTATCTATCTAAGATAGGTAGGTCCAGCAGAGACTTCAGGAAATCCCTAAATCTCCGGGAAAATATCGAATTTTCCATTTCCGTCCATGACAACTATTTCTAGATAAGTGATCAAAATGAAGTTCATTCAATCATGTCGGGATCGAAAGTGTAATTTTCGTCATTTTCTGTGTCAACATATCCATGAGGTTTCTAGGAAATACGACCTGTTCTGTCGCGCTGTTAAAATACTTAGGGCTGATTTTTCCAACGCCAGATAACTTTATCGGAGGAATAATTTTGAATTTTTGACAGTTCTCCATACAAAAACTTTTAAATGTTAAATTTATTCCACGAATAAAAGTTATCTGGCGTTGGAAAAATCAGCCCTAAGCCAGTACTGCAAACTGCAGTTTTGCAAATATATAAAAAAAAACTTCTCAGTATCTTGTTTGGATGTTTATTACTCAAGCACGCCCAGAACGGCTGTTTGAATTTGGATGAAATTTGGCACTTAGATAGATTATGTAGGTATATTCGGAATAGCACGCTAGTTTTCATACAAATTAAACGCAGGCGAATTCGCTAGCAGACGCAATTGAAAAAAATAAACTTGTCCCACCAAAATAATTAAATTGGGGCCAAGTAATCCATATATATATCTACCTGGTTACATAAAGGGATACAATAGATTTAGGTTGAGGTTATCAATAGGGTGGGCCAGGTGAAGTGGGTAGAAAATGTCACGAGTGATGGAAAGGCAAGGAAGTAAGGTCGAGCTTGCTTCGTGGGCTGAGGTAGTGGGGTATGTAGAGTAGTGGGACACGATCCAGTGATGCGATTGGTTGTAGAACTTGATGGTTCTAAATTCAAACGTCAACGCAAATGATGATCATTGTTAGCATTTTATTTGATTAAATTGACTAAATTGGTCCAATGATTATTATTGTTAGTTAATACTTCTCAAGTAATATTTGGTCATACAAGCTGGGTTTAAAAAAAAAGTTTATTTTAATTTACTTACTTAAATGTCACTAAAACAGTTTTCTTATTCTTACAAGGTTAGTTGAAATATACTCATTAATTTTATCTAATTAATAAGAAAAATGTGATTATTTGCGTAGTAGCTATCATTATATATTCGTCGCTTCATTCTTCAGATATAATTTATTTACCAAGTAGTCCCTTTATCCTACAGGCAACATCGCACGATTTTAGAGTTATTCGATTACTTTTTTTTTTTATTTTTTTTTCATCTACCTACAGTATGGTTCTTCCGTCCCATTTGTGTGATATTGTTCATTCCTTTTTCGTGCGAGGCAACGAGCGCACGCGCCTACTAAAAATTGGAGAGATACAAGCACAAGATCAGATAATCAGAAGAAAAAGAAAAGGACAAGGAGAGATATCGGCGTCGCAAACGACGACCGTTCGATTCATCTGAGAACGAAAACATTGCAGGTTAGTTGAACACTATTAGGTACCTACTAAGTGTCACAAGTGTTTACATTAGTTCAACTGAAGTGAAAATCGGGATTGACTGCGAGTCAATTGCGATACCATAATTAGCTGCGAGCTAATTATGAGTCATGTTCATGACAACCCAAGTAGAAAATATGTGTAATCTTGAAAAGATATGCACATTAACTACGATTTATTGTCCGCGAGACAATAATAACGCAAAACGCGTTACATACCTACCTCTTTATTCGCTCGCTGTATAATCGTAATGGTCCGCCAGAAGGTCAACCGGTGAGAACCCCTGCCTTGCAGGATATACCAGACCTCGAGGAGGATGCATTTGTTCCGACTTCCGCCACCTGAGACAACCCCAGAAGTAAATTTGGACCCAGAGCTATTGTCCGGGGAAGATGTCCATGAGAGCTTAGCCAGTTTTTGGACTCCCCTATTGAAGAAAGGGTTAGCCAGAGAGGAGAAGATAGGCTCAGGGAAGAGTATCTTATACCCGCCAATTGCAAATTATTGCAAGCTCCGAAGTTGAACGCGGAAATTTCAACCGCCGTATCAGACATAGTCAGAGGACGAGACAAAAAATTGATCGGTTTCCAACAACGGTTAGGAAATGGTACCGTTGCAATAAACAAAGCTATCGATACTTTGCCTAAAACACATACTAAAGTTCTGGCCGACGGTTGTCGCTTGTTATCTGATTTGCACCACTGTTAGACTAATAACGGAATAAAATTAATTACCCCGAGTCTGGGAAAGAACTTTATTCACGTCATTCAAGATTCAGAACGCGATGATACCCTATATGGTTACTCGATGAAAGCCAGTAAATGCCCTCGAAAAGCAAGGAACTCAGATAAGAAAAACAATAGCAAATCAGAAAATTTCTATTCCTCAACGGTCGGTCACTCATTCGGCCGCCCAGGGCGCCTGGTCAGGACCTCCTCGTTACCCGTCGAACCGGGGGGGGGGGGGGGGGGGACTAATGACCCCACGTCTGTCATATCCATCGCAGTCTCAAGCGCAAGCGAATGGCTCTTACGAATCGAAGAACCATGCTTCACAACAGAAATAACTAAAATAAACTAAAAAGGTACATGCAGGCAGAATACGATTCTTCCTCAGTTGGTCTCACATAACCAATAGCGCAGTAGTGTTATCATAGATAGAACATGATTCTACAATTCCCTTTTGTATTCCAGTGCCTCAGCCTATCGTACCAGTTTGTAATTTACTTCCGATTAGGCTCGAGATATGCATGTAGCAATTAACTATTTATAACTTGTTGTATCCCAACTCGTCACCAGTACATATCAAAAATATTCTTGGCACCTAAAGCTAACGGAGGCAAACGGTTTATTCTAAATCGTTAAACAAATATATTACAAATACACACTTTATGATGGAGGATTATAGGACGGCAGCAAAATAAATATAAATAAATAAATAAAACCTCAAAGAGGCATACTTATTAATTCCTATATCCGAATTAGATCGAAAATACCTACGACTTAATTTTCAGGCCCCAAATTTTAGGAACTTACGTACATACGAGTTCACTGCCATGCCGTACGGCCTATCAGCGGCGCCAAGAGTGTTCACAAAAATCATGAAGGAGGTTAAAGCCTACCTTAGAAAACAGGGACACAAATCAGTAATTTATTTAGAGACATACTTAATTATGTATAGGTAATAATTACGAGGAATGTGTTAATAATGTATGTGAAACCCTAAAACTTCTGGAATGTTTAGGTTTCGTAGTCAATTATGATAAAAGTTTATTAAACCATCTAAAATGTGTAAATTTCTAGAATTCGTTTATAATACACAAAAAATATGTCCTTATCGTAACCTAATCATTAACGTTATAACATTTATCAGTTAGTTAAAAAGTTCTCGACTTGCAAAATATACAATTCGAGAGTTAATAGGTGTTCTGGTCGCAGCTTGCCCAGCAGTTCGATATGCGCTTCTCTATACAAAATTGTTGGCACGTCATAAATTCCTGGCACTACAACAACACAATAATAATTATAAACATAAGATTAATATTCCCGAAACGGTTATAGAAGACCTTAAATGGTGGCGTAAACATATTTTACAGTCATGACCTATTAGAAATCAAAATTACAAAAAAGAAATATTTTCAGACGCTTCTAGAACGGGTTGGGTTTTCTGTCTGTAGTGGTGCAAAGACCCATGGCAAATGGAAAGCCATGGAAACGAGACACCATATAAATTACCTAGAACTTCTGACTGTATTTCTAGGGTTCAAATGTTTTTCCAGTAAGACTATAATTGAGTAATTTTGCTGAGGGTAAACAATACTACAGCAATTAGTTACATAAATCGCCTAGGCGGAATTCAGTTCCCGCATCTAATCGATTTGACAAGACACATTTGGCAATGGTGCAAGAAGCGTAATATTTGGTTGTTCGCGTCTTACGTGAATACGAAAGAAATTATGCTGACGAAGAATCTAGAAAGATTAACCCTGATACAGAGTGGGAGTTATCAGACCACGCTTATCAAATTATTAAAAGACACTTTGGTATTGACCTCTTCGCTTCTCGCGACAATGCCAAGTGTGACTGACTTGTTTGTTTCTTGGAAACAAGAATCAGATGCGTACGCCGTAGACGCTTCTACTCTGAACTGGCAATCCAAATACTTTTATGCTTTACCGCCTATTTCCTTAATTTTAAAATGTGTACGCAAGGTTATTGAAGATGATGCCACGGTAATTTTAGTTTTTCCCTATTGGCCTTCGCAGCCCTGGTATCCACTTCTACAAAGTTTACTTGACTCCCATATGCTTTATCTGAACCCTAGTAAACTTAATGTTCTACTTCAATTTCATCTCAGGGAGCACCATCCACTGCACACCAACCTTACCCTGGGTGTCGCGAGGCTTTGCGGACGGCATTCACCCGCCGCGGGTTAATGAGTCGAGCGGGGGCTCGACTCATTAAATCTAATGATGGCTTCACTAGCCGACAGTACTATCAAATAGTACAATGTTACTTTTAAACTTTGGTGGCAGTATTGTTCTTTACATAATGTTAACGTTTTTAGTGGTTCAAAAACATCTGTTCTTTCCCTTTTAATAGAAAAATTTAACAAGGGTTGTTCATATGGCTCTCCTAGTAGCCACCGCTCCGCGCTGTTGTTGATTTTAAACTTTAATACAGGTTCCGATAAATGCATACAACGATTATTGAAGGGAGCTAAACTTAAGCCCAATAAGCCCAAATATACTTCTACTTGGGACCCACAATTGGTGCTCCATCAGGTGTCCAATCGGTACCCTAATTTAGAATTAAGTATCGGAGATTAGCACTCTGCAGTTCTGCACAGCCCATAGGGTATAAACTTCTTTTAGTAAATAAGATAATAATTATATTATATCAATTACTCCAAGCGGAGTTAAGATAGTCTTATCAGATAGGTATTATTAACACTTCTGCCCCGGACGAGATCAGCCGGTATATTTTCTACCATTATTTCGAAGAAAAAAAATATATATGTCCTGCTTCAGTCCTGAAAAATTATATTTCAGCGACAAAAAAAAAAAAAAACAAAAATATATATATATATATACCTATATGAGGGCAACGAATGCAGGAAATCTCTTACTAACATAATTATAAGAAACCACACAAAGCCGCCACAGCTCAATCCATCAGTCGATGGTTTAAGCAGGTGCTATCAGAGAGCGGTGTTGGTCACGCGTCATGCCGCCACGTCGGCTCGCGTCTCCGGACTTAGTGTCGACACGATTAGGAAGACAGCTGGTTGGACCAGCACGTCTTCAGCTTTTGCCCTATTTTATGACCGACCAATCCTAAGCGTGCCAGTCGTGTTTCCTATAGTTAACTGATTGCATTAAGCAATGTTTGTTAATTTTTATAATAATTAAGAGTTAAGTTCATTGGTGATTCAATATACGTTTCATTTTCAATCATAAAAAAGAGGCATTACCTACTGGAACAAAACTTGTTTCTCTAAAAATCTACTTGGTAAATAAATTATATCTGAAGAATGAAGCGACGAATATATAATAGATGATCAAACGAACTTCCTGAAGTGAAGTTCGATCATTATTATATGAGTCGCTTCATTCGAAGATATAAGAACCCTCCTCTCCCATTATAAAATCACGTTTCATAAATTTCAGCAATTTTAACCCTGAAGTTTTGTTCATAAAAAATCTCTAAAAGAAATGAACAATATCACACAAATGGGACGGAAGAACCATACTGTAGGTAGACGAAAAAAAAATAAAAAAAAAAGTAATCGAATAACTCTAAAATCGTGCGATGTTGCCTGTAGGATAAAGGGACTACTTGGTAAATAAATTATATCTTCGAATGAAGCGACTCATATAATAATGATCGAACTTCACTTCAGGAAGTTCGTTTGATCATCTATTTTAATGCGTTGTTACTTTGTTAAAGTGTCTGTATTATAGACATTTTATTAGCGGTATTATACAGCAAAGGTTACTCTTTTCTGTTACGGTCGATAAATTAAAGCAGACCCGTACTTTGCTTTTTTTTTGTTTAGTATGGTACTATTAGGTTAATAATACTGATATTCAGCTGAATCCGGTTTGACTGGAAGCTAACCCCAATATAGTTCGGAAAAGGTACAAATTATGGTACTATTAGGTTATGAGGCACCATTGGTACTCAGATCGGGTCTCAGTTTTTAAAGCCTATACGCCTAAACGAAAACTATCCCACAGACCCACACTAAACTAATCACTTGTTCTACAAAACTCAAACCGGTAAGTAAATTCAGCTACAACAATATCTCTACCAGCCTACATATTGTAAGGTTCCCTTCAGCAGGCAACCATAAGGCTGCGTTTCCACCAGAGATGTGCATGGATGCGTGCGAGGAATGTGTATGTTAAGAACCAATGGAACCCTGTGCCTGCTTACCCTGTGCGAGACTAGATAATCGAAGCGATTCTATTGGTTCTTAGAAACACATCCCTCGCAAACCATCCCCGCACAACACTGGTGGAAGCCTAGCCTAAGCAAACCACTTCAAAAACTTTTCTATCGGCCTGCATTTTGTAAGGTTCCTTTCAGCAGGTAAACGTTACAGTATACACCTTATCTTCTTATGAAAAAAATAAAATTTCACTCCATAAACAACTAACTCAAGTCGATGTCAGTGTTGTGCTGAAACCGCTCACAATTACCTATTATCCGACAAAATTGCCTTCCATATATAAGACTTGCGAGGTCGCAGGGATTCACCCGAATTTGTGTCGCTAGCTGTTTGAGGAACATAGAGTGCAGTTCAGAGAAATGAGAAAATTTAATATGATTGAAACAGACTTGATTAGTATTCAATAATTAGTTGCGACTAGTTGACCAGCGCAACCCTAGACACGAGTCTTGCTGACTCAGACTGTCATATTGTCATTTTCAAATCATTTGACACAGGGTTGCTAACCCTAAAAATTTAAATATAAGCTGTATTTAGTGATGCAAGCATTTTAATTTTCAACACTTGTTTTTAAAAAAACGGGTGGCTGTAAAAAAATAAATGCCCAGTTAAAATAATTACACTCTTTCAGCGTACACAGCTCAGAAGGATGTTTCAATTATCAATTATTTATTTAAGTACCTTCTTCTTCTCCTTTTCAATTCATTAGCCGGCTTTATAGGTCCTTCTTCCAGCATAAAACGCTATAAAAATAATAATAATGATTATGCACTCACTTTCAACGTTTATTAGGCATGAACAATTGTTCATTCATTCAACCTACCAAACAATTTACATGTTTATAATTACGATTTCATTCATTTCAGGTTAGTCGAGCAGAATACTATTTTCAGTTGTGTGTGAATGATTTGTGTTAAAAAATGTTTTAGTGGTTGATGTGTTAAGCAAGTTATCGAGAGATTACAACCCTAAAGCCATTTTCCAATAACGTTAATTAATGTCTAAATCCGTACGTTTAAATAAAGATATTTTTTACGTTACTATAACCGGTTTATAAGCTGAAAAAGTTCTCTTAGAAACATCGACCAACCCTTTACATGCTGTTGAAGTAGTTAAGTAGGTATGGGATTGTATGTAGGTATGTATACGTTTGTTCATTTTCCTCGGCGTGGATCCCCCAGCGGAATATTAATTATGATAGCAATAAAATCCGGCTATATACACAATTTATACGACCAACAATACTCAACTATGTATAACCTACTTACAAAGGTAACACTTATTCGTGGGTGTTTATTTGTGTGTTCCTACTTACAATAATTAGCAACCAACACTTAAACATAATCTAATCTATGGTAGCCGCCAGATAAAACTTGCAATAAAGTATATTGACCTTTCCCTAATACCCCTTCGTAAATACCCGAAACATAAATAATGAACCGTTTTCCTTTAGGTACTAGAAAACGTAAAGGATCACGATAGAAGACGATTCATGACAGCTTTATGTCTTTATTTCGTTTTTTTTTAATACTAAGAAAGGTAGAAAATTATCTCTTGGAGGCCAGCTTATGATCAGGATAAAATGTGTCCTACCTACATGCTCAATCCAGGTAAAAAATTACGTTTGAGCTAAATTTCATCCAAATACGTTTAGTTTTTTTTTGAGTGAACGGGTACCAAATATCCAAGAATCCGTCCACCGACCCAACCCAACCCAAAGCTTAGTAAAAGTTTGTGTGTTTTACAATATTTTAGTAGAGGACGGATTCGATTTCAAAATGCAAAAAAAATATTTTATCTACCTATACTTCTATACTAATATTAAAAAACTGTACTTTGTTTGGTTGAACGCGCTAATCTCAGGAACTATACTGATTCAAATTGAAAAATCTTTTAGCGCATTTATCGAGGAAGCCTATAGGTAGGCCATATAACGTCACATTACGATAAAATGGAGCGGAGCATTAATGAAAATTTTGACGTAGACGAAGTTGTACTGCAGTCAAGACTGTCACTTATATCAAGAAACTGTCACTAATACCATTATATCGTAGACTAGCTGACGTGGGTCAGCTAGTCTACGATATAATGGTTTCTTGATATACGTGACAGTCTTGACTGCCTCCGTGGTCGAATGGTTTAGGCGTTTATCTTGTGACTTGGTGATCGTGGGTTCGATTCCCATGGGAAGGTACTTTGAAAAGTTGTTTCCAATTTGACTAGGACATTGCAGGCTTGAATCACCTGATTGTCTGATAAAGAGATGATTCCGTGCCTCGGAATTTAAGGCACGTATAAGCCGGTGGTCCCGGCCGCCAAACGGCGGTCGTCAAATAAACCATGTCAGAGGCACTGGAGGCGGCTTAGAAACTCTGACACTAGAGTGTTTGGGGTCATTTGACTTTACTGCTTACACATAAGAAGAAGAGTGACAGTTCCTGGTCGCTATTTTTTCCATGGACTTACCTACTTCGTCCGCTACCTGCCCACGGAAGGTAAGTATTAAGGATTACTCGGGGGTCCTTAAGAGATTTCCGGCTTACACGACTTCGCTTCACCGTCTTAGTGAACTTTGCCACTTTGCACTGAAAATGCCAACGAGATATTTGTGAGAATATCTTAATATTTACTAATACACACTCATAATATTGGGTAAATACTCCGATGTCAATAAATAGATAGAAGATACTTGATTGTAGACTAATTTGGACTCTTAGTTTTGATTTAAAGTCGAAGAACAAATATGGAGAGTGAAAAGGTTATTTCTAGGTAAGCGTGCTCCAACGGCATCGTCAACCATAATTATCATCACTTTCCAAGAGATGGGACTGTGGTCAAACGGGAATCTATAAATGCAAAAAAAAAAGAACACGAAACGAGTATAAAGCCCTGTGGGTCTGAAAAGGCCACTTTAGCAGAATCAGAAAGCAAACCCGTCACGGTCAAGTTTTCCCAATCAACCTTGAACCTAATGCATTAGCGATAAAGTTGAAAATTAAATTTGACAGATTTCTATGTGATTAATATTATAATTCTCCTAAAGTGGCCCTTTTAGCCCCCCAGTTCTATTTTTAAATTATTTTTTAAACGAATATTGACTATAAATTCAACGGTTAGCCGCCATTACAGGTCATGTTCGCCTGCATGTGTTTACTAACGCAATTAGGTACACCTTATGACCTTAGTGAATGACTAATGTCCGGTTTCTGAGGTACTTTATCGGTCATTTATCTGCCCGTTCATATTGGTCATACAAAATACAGTTAATGGATAGATAAACGACAGTATCTTAGACACCGGGTATAAATAAAAGAGTTCTATTAAATAACAAGGGACTCAGCAATAAGAGTGGAAAATCTATCAGTGCAATATGCTGCCATTCCTTTAGACCTTTCCTAGTGTTAATAAAAGGAATATAATAATAATAAATAACCGCATACCGTTGAATCTAGACCGAAGTTTCGTCTTAGCAGAATAGAACATTACCTACCTACAAACCCTGGCAACCCCTCCGGGAAATACAGGCTTGCATTTTATTCATAAACGAAGCGTTGAATGAAGGTATTAATAGACGTGGAAACTCGATAAAATCGAAATACACGAGATTCCTGGAATTCTGTCTGCTACGCTGTAATCTGTCTGTTACATAGAGTACAGCACCGTTGCACTGGACGCCATTATGTAGGAGCTGATATAGCAAGAAAGAAAGAAAGAAAGAAAGAAAGAAAGAAAACTGTTTATAGCCACCGACTTTCTATTAGTTTAAATTGGAAATCTGGTTTGGTTATAAAAAAATATTATGCTAGACAATTTTCTTAATGATTTGACCAATTTTATAAATGCAAAAGTGAGTTTGTTTTTGACGCGAAGAGACTAATGGGACTAGGAGACGGTTATTATAGGATATTGTTTTTGGGAAAATCTATGCCTACGTGATCGAAACTGCAGGAAAAAGTTAGTTCTTTTTTTATAGAAGTCTAAAACCCTAATATCACGGACGGTCCTTACCGAAGTCGACTATTCTGCCAGCGTCATGAATTGAATGGAAAGGGTTTACAGTAGTAGCGACCATCCCGTTGACTCTGTGCTCTATGGCCTGGTGCATTAATACCTGGAATTTTGTCTGGAAAATCAGTTCCCATATCTTTCATTCTCGTACATCGAATAGTAAACAATATTACTACGGGAGTGACCTCGAGTAATAAGTTTCCAGGAAGATAGTAACAGAGGTAGGCTTAGGTACTAACTAGGTATTATATTCTGGTCTAATTGTTCAATGTCATTGCCAATTTGTGGTAACACTTTTTTTTTCTTTTTTTTTTTAGGGATGGGAAATCATCCAATGACTCCTCCCGCTCTGGGTGTAGCGGGAGGGAGTGTCAGACTTCTACTGACTAAAACCCATCCATGTTCCTTCATTGCCCTTTGTGTTCCGGAGCCACGGTGTCTCTTGCGAATAATCCCGCGACTCCGGCAGGCGTCGGCCCTTTCGGGCCCCTCTGTGTTGCTGACTCTCTTTGAGGCGCGCGTGGAACACTAACGCGCCGTCGACACGGCCTGTCGTCACTAGACGGACGGACGGCGAGCCACCCATAGCTCGCCGCCCACAGGCCCGCGCCTACGGTGGCCGGAGGTCACCAGGTGGCCCCCGACGCCCGCGGCGTCCACCACGGCGGCCGGGACGAGAGGGTCTCCTCTCCCGCTCCGCCACCTCCTTCGCTAGCATGACTGCTTCGCAGAAGGAGGCAACGGCGTCCCATTCCGTCTCGCTCCGGACCATGGCTTGGACCAGGGCCGGACGCGAGAGGTCGCCGCCAATCGCCGTTTCGAGGACACGGCGGTGCGCCGCCCAAGCGGGGCACACCTGCACAGTGTGCTCTACCGTGTCCTCCGGTCGATCCTCGCAGATTTGTGGTAACACTTCGAAAGATAAACGTATGCTGTAGATTAGTCGGAAGTTGCGCAATTTGTTCAAAGCATCACCGCGGCCCTGCTTTGCCCAAATCAGAAGAAGTCATTTGACGATTTCACATCCTTAAAAAAAAATGTTTTTGAATGGAAATGGCTAACAATTTATTTAGTTTTGCTATTCAGGGTTATTTGTAAAACACCGAAACCTCTCAGGACTATTTTACTAATATCATAAATCAACAACTTTTGTTCTATGACTTTTAAAAATTCATCTTAATATTTTAGTTCATCAGGTTTACATACAAAAATAAAAAATATTTAAATTGAACGTTCTAAATGTTACGAATTCTATGCGAAGCTAAAGAAAGCTCTTTCTTTTTCTTTTTCTTTTGCTTATGATGTTGGTAACATATGATGTTATTAACATAGTCCTGAGAAGTTATCGGTGTTTTACAAATAACCCTGTGTTATTTCGGTTTCTTTCCAAAAGTATGTATCATAATAGTGTTTGAAAATCGTTGTTGGTTTGTGCACACATTTTAAGGGTATTTTGATTGTGGGTTATATTCTTGTTACAATTGGCACACATTCTATAGTTTTTTTTTTATGAATACAAACAGAAACTTCAATCTTTTTTTAATCAGGGATTTTACCCGAATCTGACACTAAAAGCATGTTTTAACCTTCTCCATATAATGTTCCTACTGTTGAGAATTTCTGTAAACAGTGATGTCCCAGTACCGTGAATCCGTCCATGGATCTCAGGATCGGAGCAGTTTTTGTTGTACAACTAAAAAATTACTTTCATAACAAAAAGCATTCAGCTAAGCAATATTTTCCCTAATAAATCAAACATTCCTAGATACCAAAAAACCACACGAAATCAATACATTTTTCGTATCTGGTGCTACCTTAAACCAAACTGCGTTAAGCCGAGGTACGGTCAGTAGAGGCTTACTATAATGGAACTCATAGTGTCGCACATTAATTACTTAGTAAAGCCGAACATTCCAGCACTGACAACGGCTAAGCCCTTATAGGTACGTTTTTATAGATTAACTTTGAATCTATTTACGGAGTAGGTGTATTTTTGCTTTATTTAATTACTACTTTTATGATAGGATTCATTGAACAGTAATAGTGTTTTAACTAAAACCCGCCAAGTACGAGTCGAACTTTCGCAAGAAGGGTTCCGTACTAAAAAAAGTTTTTTTTTGTTTGGAGCCCCCTTAAGTTTTTATTGTTATAGCGGCGATAGAAATACCCACTGTAAAAAATTAAACTAACTACCTATTACGGTTCCTCAGTTACATCCCTCGACAGACAGACAGACAGATGGATGGACGGATTGACGGACGAACAGCGGAGGGTTAGTAATAGGGTTCCGTTGGTTACTGTTTGGGTACGGAACCCTAAAAATAGAGATGGTTTAATTGCTAGCTGTGAAGGCTTTCCTACATCAGTAAGGCTGCGTTACCACCAGAGATTTGCGAGAATGCGCAGCGAGGAATATAATCGCTGAGCAAGTTTAGGTAAATGAAGCGATTCTATTGGTTGTTAACAAACTCATTCCTCGCTATGAAATCTCGCTCATCTCTGGTGGAAATGCAGCTTTTTACTATTCTGATATTAATTTAAAGAGTTAAAATGTTTTTCAGTTTAGATTCGTTGTCTTTGGTGGTTGGTATTGCATTGCAGGTACTATTCATATATTATTATGAAAACTAAACTTTCTTGTTATAGCGGGTGACTTTCTGATATTACGGTTAGTAAGTACTTAGATATTTGTAAATTAAGATGGAAAGTTAGCCGATACTTCTTTGCCTAGTCGGAATGAAAAACTGACTGAAAAACTCAAGTAGTAAATGGGTTCCAGAACCAATTACACTATTTTTATCCCAGAAAACCCACCCCTAGGGCCAACTTTCAAAGAACCTGCATCCACTCAACCGAAATCTGGAAAGAACTAATACTAACAAATACAAAAATATATTTAAAATATTTATGTTTTGACATTTTCTCTGTGATCCTCTTATCCCCTGAAAGGATAATATAAGGGTAATACAGAATATGAAGCCGACTCCATAATGAACCGGGTAGGAAGTCGCCGCGATATATTATTTACCTACCTATTGTCCGGTGAAGGGATAAAAGGTCACGATTGTATTTGGGTAATTTTCTACAACTGTGTCTGTAGTAAGGATAATACATTTTATGGAATGGAAAATTTCATTTGGTAGGTTCTATAGAAAGATCAGTGTGGTCTACTATCATTAAAATTAATTAATCGGATAAAATATGCTTAAATTTAAGCTAATATTTTATGGAGGTAGAATTGTTTAAAGTTTGTAAAAATCAAAACAAAGGCGGTTTTATGTCGCCAAATTCACGGATCTGCCATAAGAGGGTACTAGGTTGACATAAGGCAACAGAAGTGGAACAAGAGTGGGAAGAACGTCCTTCACCTACATACATTCGCGTGTATAGGCAGTCAAAATTCAAAAAACTCAAAATTCAAAAGTCATTTATTCAAATTAGGCCAGCACTTTTTGAACGTCAAGTTTTACAAAAGACAGTCCCCCAAAACGCCCGCCCGTCACCACTTCCTAGTGTTTTAGCTGTGGAGAAGAAGTGGCCCTCCGTCTTAAGTAGCCCTCTGTCTTCTAAATTCCCTTATTATTATTTTTTTTTAACTTAGGTCACCATTCTAAAAATTAGGCAAATCACAAATATTAACTGACCACAACACAACATACAGGTTGTTAAAAAAAAATCATCCCGTTATTTTTTTTCGGTAGAAATGTAAACCGTTACTCCAGCGCGACAGTGTCTGGTCTGTCATCGTACTAATTAGACGGAGCCACTTCACCCGAGGGCCCTCGCTCTAAGGCAAAAGAGTTTCTTTGCGGGAGTACGACGCGGTCTACTTAATTTACATGCATTCCGCCATCTATGCTGAGATCGAAATGAATGAGGAAGTCACTTAACTACCGCTTATGTGTGACGTGGATAGAGAGATGTTTTGATCGAATGGAGGATTCTGTTAATAATTTTTTGTTTAAGTAATTAAAATCAATGTCAATAGGAACAACGTTGGAAGTATTTGTTACAAGTTATACAGTACTTTAATTGAAATTTTGATATTGGAAAAATAATAAAAATGAGCAACTGCGCCTGAGCTAGGCCAGGCTAGGGTATTGGTAAGTTAAAGTTTTGTAATGTTTTGTCTCTGCACCACCTTAGTTGGCTGCTAGAAAATCCCTATGATATAAAGTGCGCCTCTGTACGGTTGTTTTTACTTTGGCACAAAGTTTTACTTTTAAAATAATATTTTGATGATCTAATATTAAATTAATGACGATCAAATATGTACTCTTTTTTCTATAACTTAATACAGCTTAAGAATTATTACATTCGTAAAGAGTTTTCATTAGTAAATAGTCCTCAACGAAAAATAAAACATTTTTCAATTTAAAAAAAAATACAACGACTTTCTCGTTAAGCGAAATCAAACTCAAATAAACGTAGCTTTTAGAACGTGTACTCTATGTTTCACCTACAACAGATAAGAGGATGATACATTAATTCCCCTATTGAAAACGTTGTTTGATAAAGCAACACCCTGTTAATGGCACGTTAGCTGATTAACTTGGGTGATTGCGACGAGGATGGTGGGAGCCGAGAGTGCGACACGAATTTAAAACTGCGGCTAGAGTTTGTTCAGAAATGGGTTTTAGGATATTTATTGAGAACTAGCTGACCCGGCGAACTTCGATCCGCCTAACAGTCGATTCTGTATCATTTTTAAATAAACGTAGCCTAAGTTACTTCTTATTACATCAGCTATCTACCAATAAAAGTCCCGTCAAAATCGGTCCAGCCATTTCAGAGATTAGCCGGAACAAACAGACAGACAGACAAAAATTGTAAAAAATGTTATTTTGGTGTATGTACCGTATACATGTAGTAAAAAACGGTTATTTCAATATTACAAACAGACACTCCAATTTTATTTATATGTATATAGATGTATAGATATAGATGTATAGATTTATAAAATATGTATAGACTATGTTTTTTCCTTGCATCAAATAGAACAGAAAAGAAAAAAACCGGCCAAGTGCGATTAGGGTTCCATACCATAAACCTTAATTTTTATTATTTTTTGGTATAGCGGCAATAGAAATACACAATCAGTGAAAATTTCAACTGTCTAATTATTACGGACAGACGGACGGTCAGACAAATGGATGGACGGACGGGCGGACAGTGGAGTAATAGGGTTCCGTTGGTCACCCTTTGGCATGGAACCCTAAAAATCAACAAACAAACAGTAGGTACTTAACCTACACAACATCGACAAACCCACAAACACTTAGTAAAAACCAGCACGCTGGTTGACGGATGGACGGACCAACGGAGAGCGTAGGCTTAAAAATGACCCGGTAGTTAAAAATGACCCGGTAGTTAAAAATGAACCGGTAGTTAAAAATGACCCGGTAGTTAAAAATGACCCGGTAGTTAAAAATGACCCGGTGGTTAAAAAAAGAATAATAAAACACACGTTAAAAAAACTGGTCAAGAGCGAGTCGGACTAGCACACCGAGGGTTCTGTGCCATTATATCTAATGCATACATTACCATGAAATATTTTCACGAGAGCAAAACCTCGATGACAGTCAAAGATTCCAATTAAAGCTATTTATAGTATTCTAACATTTCTAATTGAAAATACGCTTTGCAAGCGATCACCCTGTAAAAGGAATGTTAGCTGATTAACCAGGGGTGCCGGAGCCGCGGGGGTGTGATTTGGATGATACCATGCGGGAATGAACCACGATATAAGAGGTTGGGTTGATGTACGTAGGTGTCATCTATTCAGGAATAGTGATTTATTGTAGGGATGGAGCTTTGTATTTACGGATATGTGATACTAACCTTAATTAAAACTTACATTTAATTATTTATCTATACTAATATTATAAAGAGGTAACATTTGTTTGTAAGTTTGTATGTAGGGGGTAATCTCAGGAACCACTGGTCCGATTTGAAAAATTCTTTCAGTGTTAGATAGCCCATTTATCGAGGAAGGCTATAGGCTACGTATCATCACGCTAAGACTAAAAGGAGGCGAGCATTAATGGAAAATGTGACGCAAACGGAGTTGCGTGGGTCAGCTAGTTTATACATACTTTATTGTACACCAAATTCGAAAATACGTATCTATAGAAAATCTTTAACTAAAAACATACAATTGGCGGCCTTATAAATTCATTATTATTTTATTATGTATTCATTATATTAGAGTTTTTTTTTTTGTGCTGATTAGTCTAATCTTAAAGTATACTCAATCAATCATCAATATAATAATTATAATGGTGGTGGTGGTGGTATAATGGTTTTTTGGTGTTATAATTATTTAATGATTAAATAAATAAACAATAATAATAATAATGGGCCTCTGCGAGTTGGTTTCGGCCCCTCGTACGCCTACCAAAGGACCGGGTCTCCAGGGGCCCGAGATAGTAAAAAATAAAAAAAAATAATAATATTCAAAACTTTTCCATCACTGAGTGATTGAGTGATTGACATAAGACGCGCGACGCACAACCGAAACTACAGGTCGTAGAAAGCTGAAATTTGGCAAGTAGGTTCCTTGGGGAGTTTAGGGGACCACTAAGAGCGAATTTCCGGAAATTCTTACGGGTACGGGAGAAATCGGGCATATGCACGTACGAAAGCTAGTGAGGTAATTGTGGATACTAGTTTGATGTAAAAATGGTTATCTCTGGAAATTCCGATTCAATCACGAAAAGCCGCGGGAAAAAGCTAGTAGGTATCGAATAAAGTAATAAGTAATAAAATCATCACTTTAAGCGACACACTTTGTAAAAATGAAAACGTTTTAACCGAAAAGAAAATGTTTGAAGTAAAACGCTGTAATAAAAATATGCGTTTATTTGTTTTTTTATTCACTCACCGTCGTTTAGTCGACACTTAACGTGATATAAACTGACATAATGTCGGAAAAAATAAAAATAAAAAGAAAATTATTTAATGCTGTGTAGGAACTAATTTATTTTACCCAAGTAGCTAGCGGGATATAGTGGTAGCTTTTGGAACTAGATATTATAGAATTTTCTGAAGAATGTGTATGAATTTTCAAGTTTCAACTTTTTATTAAAATAAAAATAGTATAAGAAAAAACATTGTAATAGGTACTTAATTCATAAGATAACAATTTAAATCCTGACTACAGCGTACACAAAAACCAAAAAAAAAACTGACAGCAAAAGAAAATGGCTCAATTTTCTTGATCGACACAGATTCAATTTCGAACGGTGATAGCTAATTGGTTTCTAGGAAAATTTTCCCTTATAATAATCTCATTTTAATTCGTCGCTTAAGGCGCCGTCGTCACTTATTTATTCAAGAGTGGGGCCGGCCGTCCCATAATTTCGGATATTACGACATTACGCCTCTAGGCCGGCCTTCGGATATTCACTCAATTCCTGAGTTATAGGGAAGCTAAGCTACAGTTCGAGCAGCACAAAAGCTGAAAAATATTGGCATTGTAACCCTCGGATTTCTTGAGCAAAACGATTTTTTATAGGTTTAAAATCAAGGTGTTCTGGTGCAACTATGGAACTATGGCTGCGATTTGATAAACTATTTTGGGGAATAAAGAAGCTATTTGATATTTAGCAGAAATCTCGATTTTCACAGTTGGACATAGACATAATTTTCGCCCCATTTAATATAATACTCGGTCGTTCAGACGGAACACAGCTAGTTCAGAACATCACCAGTTAAAGTTGGCTTAATATTTAGTATTTATTTTAACACTTAACACAAGGAGTAATATCAGGTGGAGTGGGAATGTCGCTGACGCAAAAGTATGGCGCTAACGACTCTCGTACCACAAACATGGAACAACTGTGAAATTACTCGCACAATTTTAAATTACTTGTTTCATACTTCTTTCTAATTGGCACCTGGGTTTATGAAAGCTCGAAATGTTGGCCCGTAATGTTTGTTTTAAATTTTTATCGTCAACCTTTTTTATTTAGTGGTTACTTAGTTGCTTTTATTAACCGTATACTACAGCCGGTCGATTCTGTCGATATCTCACCGTGATCACTTAGAACGAGTGAACGACAAGTGAGCTGTCATGCCATCTTGTTTGAATGGTTTGACAGCTCACTTGTCACTTCGCCCAAGTTTTCACTTCGACATGTTAACAGCCGGTCGATTCTGTTGACATCTCACCGTGATCACTTAGGTGGAGTGAACGATAAGTGAGCTGTCATGCCATCTTGTTTATATGGTTTGACAGCTCACTTGTCATTCACTTCGCCTAAGTGTTCACTTCGACGTGTTTACAGAATCGCACTGCAAAATCGCACCGCAGGTTCTCACGGGATTCGCGTATTCATTTTATAATTAATACGCGACTCCTGCGAGCACCTTAAAGTACCTAAAACCTTTGATTTTATACGTCTCAATAGTCCCATATTCAAAATTTATTTATTCACGATACGCATCCTATGAGTTCAAAATTATGTTATAACCCAATTCTGATTGAGTCGGTCCTGTAAATTCTTTGAAATTCAGTTGTGATTGACGGACGGATAGACACACAAGCGAAACGCAACCTATTTTAATTTTTAGGGTTCCGTACCAAAATAGTAAAACGGAACGCTAATGGTGTCACACCATAAGCGTTAGTCCGTCTGTAACAGCTAGATATCTCAAGAACTACTAATGCTATCAACTTGAAATTTAAAATAGTTTTAGATGACGTTTGTTCAACTTTTTTCAAATAAGTTGGATGTAAAAATATTTATATTTTTTGCAACAACGACTGAAAGGGGTTCTTAAAAATTCGAAGAACGCTACTTGCACATTCTCAAACATTTTTTATATTTATTTATTTGAAGTATGGTATTCGACTTTTAAAGCAAAATTTAAAAAAATTGACCTTCCTTCCCCGCCTCATCTACGAAGTTTACACAGAAAAACATCTGAAATTATTGTACGTGATAGAAGTCTACGTATATACTACAGAAAAAATAAAACAATGTCTCTAAATAGCACACTTTTTCAGAAATCTTATACTTATAATAAATCTGTAGAGAGGTCAATTCTTTACATGAAATATATTTCCAAAATAACTATCAGGGGGTGATTAGGGATCGATACTGATGCCAAAAATGCAATCAGTAAAATTTTTGTCTGTCTGTCTGTATAACCGTTATAGAAACAAAAACTACTCGACGGATTTTAACGAAACTTGGTATAATTATTTTTCTTGAGCTGGTATACTTTTCATCACGCTACAATCAACAGAAAAAAATGAAAAAAAAAATGAAAGTGTGAAAGTTTGGTTGTTTGTTACTCAATCACGCCAGAACGGCTTAACGGATCATAATGAAATTTAGAACAAAGATAGATTATAGTCTGGAATAGCACATAAGCTACTTTTAATCCCGGGAACATGTTCCCTAGGGATCACGCGGGCGAAGCCGCTGGCAGAAGCTAGTTATAAATAAAAATTAAATTAGTTCCAGTATCGGTAAAGAGATCGGTGATCTAAAACTGCAATATGTACACCGCAGTGTTAAAATTCTCTAACGAATATAGGTAAGCCTCGCCGATGAAAATTTTAAAACATTTCACGTTTTATATGATGGTACAGAACCCAAGGTGCCACTCGCTCTTGACCGGTTTTTTTATATCCAGATTTACTCCCAAGTTGGCCCACAAGTCCTACATCTGAATTGCATCTGATTCTTAGCCTCTTGACCCGGCGGACTTTAAAATCCCGCAACTTCCGCGGGACTTCCACCAGCTGCGAGTGGGAAGAAAGATTTATTTTTATTATGTACAAACTCAACGCACTAAATTGAAGAAGAAAGCATAATTTACCTTTTTTTTTCTACGTTTCATTTCGCGACGCGCGTTAGACGCGTTCTACAAAAATCTGTAGGTACCAAACTCGGTCTCAAGTGATACTCCGATCGTATGGTCAGCTGTGGTCGTACCTACTACGAATTGCAAATGCCATCAGCGTTATTCGTCCTATAATATAATATGTCCGTCTCTCTTTCAAACCGGCCTGTACAACCTTACAAAGGCAAAATACAATATGCCTACAGGACATACCGTCTTAAGATCTACGAGTATGAAATACAAAAGAAAATTAATAAGCAACCAAAATTAGAGGTTTTGGTTTTGTCTTTCATCCAAAAACTGTTAATTATTTGGTTTAACTTGTTCAGCGTCTAATTAGGACACAAAATATTGTATGGCAACTCATTGTGTCTAGGTACGAATTTTTATCGTTAAAAAGGTACAAGAAAATGTTACTTTGAACTTCAGTTGTCTAATATGTAATTATGTACATAACAACACAACACAAACAAAAGACATACACATGACACACAATACATAATACACACACAACACAATGCAAAACATAATACATTACAACACAATACATAATACATTTTGGATTGGTTTATTCAGAGAAATCTACGAAAATTCTAAATAATTATTACGCTTACACATTATGTGATTCTTCGATAAATCATCGTCTGTTTTCTAGACCTTGAATCAAAGCAAAAGACAAATCCTGCTCAATATTTCTCCAGATATTATACATCTAGGAGGACATCAATCCACATAAAACTATTTTTTTCAATCAGGCAGCGATGATTCGCGAGGAATAACAAAGGGTACCCTTTTCTTCGGCAGAACGCCATCAATACGGCGGATCCGTTGAAACAATAGGCGCAAAAAATACTTGGTCCAGTTCTCAGATGGAATGATTGACGACCACGGGGCGCGAGGCGGTGAAGAGAGGGGGGTACGATATCAGATCATATCTCCCGGTTAGATGTGTTATGTCTACTGCAGCTTTAGGTTAAGCTTACACGAGCAGTTTGTTCTACAACTATTCCTCGACAAAAGTTGCCAGATTAATCATTACGTTTAAACCAGGTTGGAAAGGGTATCGACCACCTGTTCCCAAATATAATTAATAATTTTTCATGTGCTTTTTCCACAATGAAGTCGAATAAGGTGGAAAGACGAACTTTGATTGATGGACCAAAATGGGAAAGGATCGCCAAGAAAAAAAAAAAAAAGAATGAATAAATGAATTATAGGCAACAGTGGAAATCGTTGGAGAAGGCCTTTGCCAATAGGCACACTGAACTAAGAGTCATTTATAGTTTATTTTGTATTTTCAAGCATAGTGTAAGAAATTTATCTGCTCGGAAAAAAAGTCTTGATTAGTATAATTTATAGCTCAACTAGCTGACTGGGCAAACGTTGTTTTATTTTTTTTTGCAAAACCTATTCAGCCATAGCCATATTATATAGCCATTTCGGAGGAGTTTGATAATAAACACCGTGACACGACATTATTATATATTAGAAGATATGGCGAGGCAGTATATCCAGCAACGCCTACATATTGACAACACACAGAATAATTTTGGAAAATCATTCACTATGTTAAAGCTAAAGGTGGAGTTTGAATTTTCGTAGGCCATGTAAACCCACCTTTAGACCCGGTCGTGAAAACATAAATCATATAAATCAGGGTAGCTAAGCTATTCGTAGATCACATAAGCGCTTTTTGAACGAGTTCGGATATAATATTATTATATCCGAACTCGTTCAAAAAGCGCTTGTTGAACTGTTAAAGAAGTCCCTTGGGTACAATAAATAGGCCTATCCAACTTGACCGCTTGAGGCTAGTTTGTTTAATTTATATACATTTAAGGGATTTCTGAATGGGGTCTAAACTATAAAGTACCTATTTAAAAAGGCTGGCGATACGTTCAAAATGCTTAATTGACCTCACCACAAAAACACACATTTCCCAAAAATGTTTCAAAAAAATATTTTTGCATGAAACTAATCGTATTTCTTGAATCATCGTTTTCCTTAATTGTGATTGCCAAAGAAGATCAGTATCCATGCTCGAAAGATGAACGCCATAATTACATTGTCGGATGTACATCTATAAACACAGACTATAAGTATGACCATGATGTAGAGCTCGTGGCTAAATAATAACAGCCACACAGGTCGATCTTCAATGATAATAAGCAACGCTTGCCGAGGTTGGTCTGTGGATGGGTGACCATTTTAACATATCGAGTTTCCTCCGTGCCTCGGAAAGCACGTTAAGCTGTTGCGGATGTCATTTAGAGATCTTTGGCAGTCGTTACGGATAGTCAGAAGTCAGAAAATCTGACACCAGTCTTGCCAAGGAGTACCGTGTTACCCAGTTAATGGGTTGTGGAGGTCTGGTAGGCAGCCGCTCCACGTAAAATACTGGTATTCAGCTGAATTCGGTTTAACTGGAAGCCGACCCCAATACAGTTGGGAAAAAGCTAGGCAGATGATGATAAGTCTGACCATGATCCATGATCACGATCTCCTCCTCATCCTTCTCCAGTGCTACATTTCCAGGGAGTGGCTTCTTTTCGCCTTCTCACAACGTTCACATCGTCGTACCATAGTGAAATACTAGATATTTTTTACTAGCCGGATCTGTGGAACTCGTCGAGCTTCATAGACTCGGTCCTTCTCTGGTGACCGCCAGTGTCTGGCTTTCAGAAAAAAAAATATCCAGGTAATGTGATGATTTTATTCCTCCATAACTATTTTAATTATCTTCGAATAAGACTATTTACCTACTCAAAAAAATCCTCCAAACAACCTTCACCAATATCATTGCCCTGATATTTTTCCTTGAACTTTTATTTTTCAATAAGAGCCCCAACGACTCGCGGCTCGTAGATAGTGGCGTATCTAATCGATTGATATTCATCGTGCGTGCGTATCGATTGTGCGTTTAATAAAGCTGTGTAATGGAGCGCTGCCCGTGGAGGTGAGCGTGATCTGTTGCTATTGAATGGAATCTAGGATTCTGATACCTACCGAGAAAAGAAGGCAGGGTTACTTAAGTACAGAATAAGATGAATGATGGCTTAGTGAAAAGTCGAATAAAAATCGTAAGTTACTTCATCCGTTTTCTTCAGTCCCACTGAAATGTTGTTCTCTAAGTCCTTTTAAATTTCCGTGATTCCTTTAAATAGATACTTGTGTGTGGGATATAAATTTGAAATGATAGTGCATAAGTATTCTGTAATTCATCCGCTAAAAAAAGATTAACCAAACAATAACAACTGGTCCTTTCTGGAAAGTGCTAATGAACAGGTTTTAGTAACGCACCTGTGTTTTTTTTTATATTCATGGAAATGTTTTCTCGTATGGCACATGGACCGGTGTCTTTAAATTTTGGACCCGTGTCCTTAATATTATAATAGTTGTAAAAGTATGCAAAAAAACATACTAACTAAAAATGCACTATTGTTACTTACATTTGCACGTTACAAGAAAATAAAAGAAAGAAATAGAGTTGTTATCACTACATATTTTAAAACAAAGTCTTCCTTCGCGTCTGTATGTCTGTTCGCAATTAACTCAAAAACTGCTGCACCGATTTTCATGCTGTTTTCACCAATGGATAGAGTGGTTCTCGAGAAAGGTTTTAGTTTATAATTTGTCAAGCGGGCGAAGCCGCGGGCAACAGCTAATTAAAATATAATCACTAAACCACCATCATTACAATTGTTTTTTTTTTGTTTCATTACTTGTATTGAATTAATCGGATTATTCCAGGGTTATCGCAATTTGCACGCCAAACGCGATCTGTGGTAAATTAAAGGGTGAAAATTAAAGGGTTGCCACCCTTTAACCGTTTATAAGAAATATGGACGTTTCCATTCCTTTGCTTATGCTATTAAATCCAAAACTTTATTTAAATATTTTAATACAATTCCCAATTTATATATATATTTTTAAACTTGAATAAAAAGGGCTGTGTCTAAAAATTATAACCCTTTTTATTTTCAAGACTATACATGGGTAGGTAAGAGATGTTCATAAGCAGCAAATAGCTGTAATAAGCTCATAACAATATAGTTGATTGCAATTAATCATTAGGTTGCTACGCGTGTTGAGAGTTGACTATTCTATAAGTAATATCTATCATTTATCTGAGAAAAATGTGTTTTAACATCTTGAATGGAACATCCCACCTACACGCCCAAAACGTTTTGGGAACACATTCATAGTGCGTATAACAAAGGAGTAGAATTCCCTGCCGGAGTCTGTGTTTCCTGATAGCTACAACCTGGGAGTCTTTAAGTCAAGAGGGAATAGGTTACTTCTAGGCAAGCGTGCTCCATCTTAGACCGCATCATCGCTTACCATCAGGTGAGATAATGGTCAAACGCGTGGTCAACGCGCGTTGTATTCTTCGGATGAAAATAATTTATTTATTTAGACTTGTAGGGCATAGTAACAAGGCGCCCGCGCTTTGTCGGTACCTAGCACGCGTAGGTACATAGGTATAAACCGCGCGCCGCCCCACGCCGCGTCGCAGCGGCGTCGCGCACGCGCCAGTCCGGCTCGCATCGCTGTCGTACACGGTCACGTATTGTTATTTTTTTTGAGTTTTCTCGAATGTCTTGTTTTTTTTGAATACCGTGTAACTGACTAACAATATTATAATTTGTGCATCTTATCTTGGCCATTTTGATTCAAGTCGTTACCTGCCCCACTACAAACTGGCGCTCCAACGCGGCACGCGTACCTAACCGACGCGACGCGAACTCAAATACCTATGTGCATAGTAACGGTTTTTCTTAGTGGACAATACAAGTTTAGTGCACGTTACGTACAACGTGAATAGTGTTTCCTTGTGTTTTAATGACTATTGTGTACTACAATGCCCCGTCGCAAAAGTAGAAGCAACGATGACGACTTCGGCGTGCCGCCGGCGTCCCCGACGCCCGCGCCGCTATCGGAAGGGACGCTTACGTCGTTTTTGGAGGCGTTCGCCAAGGCTCAAGCGGAATCGAACCGTCAACTGGTTCAGAGCCTGCTGGCTACGTCGGCCGTCAACGGCTCAGCTTCACCGTCTCCATCGCCTGCTGCACCAGCCACAAATCACGGAAACTTCGCGCGCTGTACGTCGCGATTTAGCGGCGCCAACCGAGACTCAGAGACCCTCGAAGCATTCGTCGACTCGATAGTAATATACAAGGAGTGTACAGGCATCAGTGACGAGCATGCGCTTCGCGGCCTACCTATGCTGCTAGAAGGAGAGGCAGCTGTGTGGTTTCGCGGCATAAAATCATCAGTGACGTCATGGGAAGACGCGCTACAGAGACTTCGCGCCATGTTCGGTGCAGCCCGACCGCCACACAAATTATTCCGGGAAATATTTGCCGTGGAACAAACAGAAGAACGCACGGAGGTCTTCGTTGCTCGACTTCGCGCGCTTATTGCTAAACTTCCATATAAAGTCGTAAACGAAATGGAAGTCGACATGATTTACGGGCTACTACACAGACGTATAAGAAAACGGGTAACTCGTGAATCAATCGAGAATTTGGAAAAGCTAATCGAGAAGGCGCGAAACATTGAGGAGTCCCTCTCTGAGGTGTCGACCGACGCGCGTGGCCCCGCCGCTGGCGCGCACACGCCGCACGCGCCGCCACCGCAGCCCCGGCCTCCGCAGACGCCCGCGCGCGCGCCCTCCGCCTCCGCGACGAGCGCGCCGGCGCCACCGAGTACTACAGCGTCGGCTACGAGCAGCGCTGCGCCTATTGTGGTAAACAGTTCGGACAAAGGTAAAAAACTTTTCTGTGTTTATTGCCGCAAAAGCGGACATACCCGTGACTTTTGTAAGAGTATTAAAAATAAAATCAAGAAAACGACTTCCGAGTCTAGTGTGAAGTGTTACGGTTGTGGCGCTATTGGTGTAATTCGATCTAATTGCGCTAAGTGTTCGGTAAATCCGAAAGAATCTATTTCTGTTGTTGAATTTAACATGCTAGAGCCCACTAGAAGTTGTGATAATACAGATAATCTTAATGTTGTTTCACACGATTGTAATCATAATACTTGTAAGTGTAACGTAACTTTGAATAGCGAAACTTTTGATAGTAATGTATGTAATGTGTCTCAATCCGCTTGTTTATGTAGTTATAAGTGTAATGTCGACCTCGACTGCGATGCGTTGCCGATTAGAGTAGGTAACTTGTCCGCGTCGAACTTATGTACTGACGGTCGTCCAATACTCGACATCGAGATAGACGGTCATCGTGGTACCGGGTTGATTGATACGGCTGCTAAGCGTAGTGTAGCCGGTTCGAGTTTGTACGCACTGCTTCGTAAACTACACTATTCGTTTCGTAGTAGTTTTATGTCGGTAAAATTAGCCGATGGCATAGTGCGGGAACTCAAGGTCTTACTCGTAGATGTTGACATACAACTTAAGGGGTTGACGATACCTATTACTTTTGTCATTTTTCCTAACTCAGTTAACAATGACACGTTACTCGGTATTGATTTCTTACGTAAAGCTGGTATTGTTATTAACGTTTCAAAAAATACTTGGTTCACAGCTGATCGGCCTCAGGTCATTCACCCCTTGCGGTGTGAGACTTCACGTGACTTCGTTGGGTGCGCTTCCGCGGATGTCTTACGTAGTAATGAAGGTTCGATGCTGTCAATTCCAGAGAAGGGACGTCTCGCTCAGCTGCTGCAAGAGTATGAGGATATCTTCACTGAAGGGGGAGAACCTACACCGTTCGCGGAGCATCGCATCGATTGCGGTGATCACCCGCCGATTGCGGTGCCGCCATACCGACTCACTCCCGCCAAGAAAGCCATCATGGAAGAGGAGATCGAAAAGATGCTGCGCGAAGGTATCATCACGGAATGTGAATCTCCATGGGCAGCACCAGCTCTTCTGGTACCAAAGAAGGATGGTAGTTACCGTTTCTGCGTGGATTACCGTAAGCTGAATGCCGTTACCAAGAGTGACTCGTACCCACTGCCAGTGATCGACGACCTTCTTCAATATACTGGTAAGAGCTGTTTTATGAGTACTATTGACCTCCGATCAGGGTACTGGCAGGTTAAAGTGAGGCCTGAAGACCAGGATAAAACTGCCTTTGTGTCTCCATTTGGACTTCACAAATTTACCCGTATGCCGTTCGGTCTGCACAATGCGCCCGCAACGTTTCAACGTTTAATCGACCGATTTCGTTCTGCATCATCCCTTAAGGGGGTGACCCTCCTTGGGTACATTGATGACCTGATATTAATATCTGGATCATTTCACCAGCATCTCCAGGACTTACGTGCGGTATTCGACCGCTTACGTGTCTTCAATCTCCACGCGAATCGCAATAAGTGCACATTTGCTCGAGAGAGTGTGAAATACTTAGGACACATGATCACATCAGAAGGAGTGTCCCCAGATCCGGATAAGGTTACTGCAATTTTAGATATGAAGGAACCAACTAATGTAAAGCATCTAAAATCCTTTCTACAGAGTTGCTCATGGTTCCGCAAATTCATGCCGAATTTCTCACAGGTTGCACAGCCACTGACTAAGCTAACGCGTAAGGATCAGTCCTGGCTGTGGGGTGAAGAACAGATCAAGGCATTTATTGAACTAAAAGGATTACTTACCTCACCTCCGATTCTTATTCAGCCAGATTATAATGTGCCATTCGTTCTCAGGACTGATGCTAGCAATTACGCACTGGGTGCTGCTCTGCTCCAGGGGGAGTCGCAGCGAGAAGAGAAACCCATCGCGTATGCCAGTCGCCTCCTCACGCCGGCGGAGCGGAACTACTCTACCACCGAGCGCGAAGCGTTGGCAGTTGTCTGGGCAGTCGAGAAATTCCGAGGGTACATAGATGGCCATCCAGTACGTGTCGGCAGTGACCATCAGCCCCTGAAATGGCTACTTACCTTGAAGTCACCTGCTGGACGCCTCGTACGATGGGCCATGAAACTCCAGTCCTTTGATCTACAAGTCGACTACACTCCCGGGAAGGCAAACGTAGTTGCTGATTCGCTCAGCCGTCCGCCGTGTGAGGAGGAGGCTCGCGATTCCTGTGGAGTCTGCATGGTGCTCGTCGACCCGCCGCACTGGGATGCCGCTACTCTTCGTGAGGATCAGCTCGCAGACCCTGAAGTGGCGAAGATCATGAAGGCTCTAGAAGGCAAGGATGAATTAGAACTTACTCGATGGACAGACAGAGGTTATCATACGTGCAGAGGTGTACTATACCGATATACTGAAGCGGAGACAGAAGAACCGCAGCTCGTCATTCCTGAAAATCGAAGGAAACAGGTACTTTTTGAATGTCATGACTCAGCTACTTCAGGTCACGGCGGTCTGGACCGAACCCTGCACCGTATAAGTCAGAGATTTTATTTTCCCGGTATGCGACGTTATGTAGCAGAATATCTGAAAACCTGCATAGAATGCCAGCGTTACAAACCTTCCAATGAGAAACCAGCGGGACTCTTACAGACTCCGGTTCCCGCTCAGCGCTTCGAAGTCATCGCTGTCGACCTTTTTGGGCCATTGCCCAAAGGAGCTAATGGAGAGAGATGGGTGCTGATAGTGGAAGATACAGCCAGCAAGTGGGTTGAGCTGTTCGCCCTCTCCGAAGCCACAGCTGAAGCATGCGCTAAGGTACTAATTGAAGATGTTTTCTTACGCTTTGGCGTTCCTCGGCGTCTCATATCTGATAACGGCGTACAGTTCGTTGCCGACGTCATGCAACATGCAATGTTCACGCTTGGTGTGAAGCAGAGTCTCGTGCCACTTTACCATCCGGAGGCCAACCCAGTCGAGCGTAAAAATCGCGATCTCAAGACCCAGTTGGCGATCCTGGTAGAAGGACACCACCAGCAATGGCCAGAAGCTCTGCCATTCATCCGATTTGCATTGAACACCTCAATAACCAAAGCAACTCAACAGACACCTGCTTATCTAACCTTTGCTCGTGAACTCCGCTCACCTATTGTAGTACAGAGCGATCTTCGTGCTGTAATAGAGGCTGAAAACTATGTTCCACAGATTACGCCATATCTCTTGAAGCTAGCGGAGACACTCAGCAACAGTAAGGAGTGCATAGAAGGACAGCAAGACATTCGTAAGGCTGCCAAAGACAAGACCCGAAAGGCTGAGCAGTTTGCTGTTGGTGATCTTGTCCTGATGAAGACGCACGTGCTTAGCAGTGCTGCCAAAGGAGTCAGCTCTAAGCTCATGCCTAAAAGGGATGGCCCTTACCTGGTACAGAAGAAGGTTAGCCCAACTACTTACCTTTTAGCGTTCCCTGATTCACCGGATGAAGTCATTGGGAAGTACCACGTTTCAGCGTTAAGGAGGTATCACTCTCGGGATGGTGAGTGCCCTGAGGTTCCGCAGCCGGTTGTTCCTAAGCGTTCTCGTGGTCGGCCGCGTAAGAAACGTGTCATTGTTGATGTTTGACCAACGGTGAGGTCACCAATGTTTGTCAAAAGGGGGAGTATGTAGGGCATAGTAACAAGGCGCCCGCGCTTTGTCGGTACCTAGCACGCGTAGGTACATAGGTATAAACCGCGCGCCGCCCCACGCCGCGTCGCAGCGGCGTCGCGCACGCGCCAGTCCGGCTCGCATCGCTGTCGTACACGGTCACGTATTGTTATTTTTTTTGAGTTTTCTCGAATGTCTTGTTTTTTTTGAATACCGTGTAACTGACTAACAATATTATAATTTGTGCATCTTATCTTGGCCATTTTGATTCAAGTCGTTACCTGCCCCACTACAGACTTTAAATAATAGTGGTGATGTACTTTTAATGCAACAAGGCATTCTCCATTAGTCAAAATTTGGATTAAAAGACAACATAGTGGTACGAGTACATCAAAAACTAAAGATTTAAAAAAAATAATTTGATTTTGGAAAGATAAATCAGCATTTAAGATGTGGAGCAAATTTGTCATTGATTGCAATTAAGTGCGTTGTTATGAGCTAACTAGAGCATTCTGTTTCCTGGTCGCCATTTTGGATACACTGCTACGATAGCCTAATGTCAATTTACACCACTGATAATACAATCAGCAACCACAATACCATGAGTGCTTATAATCTACATGTGAATCTAATCTAATACGTTACTAGGGAAACCTTTCTGACAGACTGTAAATTTGAGTCTCTGGAAAATGTTTGGGGGAAAATCTGCATGATGTTAAGCTAACTTTGACAACACGTTGTTGTTGAGTGATTGACTGCTGCGCTGTGTGTCACGGATTCGATTCCCGCATGGAACAAATAATATTTTTATGGCCTACAGATAGTTTTTCAGAGCCTGCCTGTTTGTGTGTGTATTTATATGTTTTTAAACTCAGGTGAGCTTACAAACATATGCGACACAAGAGAAATTCCTAGGGAGAGGCACAGTTAAAAAAAACTTACACGTTCAATGGCAGCTCTTGTCATTATATATATTTAAGTATCCTCAACATTATTATTTTAACCGAGAAATGACTGGGTACCCATACCCCTAAGCAGCTGCTTTGAATTTCATTGAAGACTCTTTACATTGGTTAAGGGACAAGAAGCCTACGAAGGCTTCTGTCAGTCAAGTCACCTTTACCGTCATTACGAAATTCCGGTAAAGGTATCGGAACTTGACTGGACACCTAACTTTAATATCACTTTATGTGACAATAAAGAAAATATGGACCCTCTTTATCTCGGGTATACTTAGTAGTTGTAGAAGATAGTGAACTAGAGTAGTATAACATCAGGGAAATCCCTCCTTAGGAGCTTTTTTGAGCTTGCATCAAACCTCCCATATACAGCGCCAGTGTCGATAGAACCCCCTTTTTGGTAGGCGTCAGATAAATGTTCAATAAAGATTATTGACTCATTTACATTTATTGACTTTTTTATTATAAAACCCCGAAATAAATACTTATAGCGGTCCTGTATCGACTTGTAATTGTTCACAGTTTATTGTTCGGGTTTCCTATTATTTTAAGTTTATCTGGCGCCTGCCATACACGACATGCCTCACCTTTATTCCTTCCATCAATAATAGAACCGTTCAGATGGCTACATTCTGGTCTGATGAAATTTGAGCAGTAAACTAGAAATCAATCGACATGAAGATTAAGGGCAATCTGAAACTGAACGCGATCAACATTATGAACCACGATTACGAGCTGTCGGTGTAATTATTTTCTGTGGAATATTGACACTCAGTGATCATTTTCATTGGTAAAATCCGCCCTAAGAATCTATACTAATATTATAAAGCAGAAAAGTTTGTTTGTTTGTCTGTTTGTCTGTTTGTCTGTTTGTCTGTTTGTATGTTTGTCTGTTTGTCTGTTTGTCTGTTTGTCTGTTTGTCTGTTTGTCTGTTTGTCTGTTTGTCTGTTTGTCTGTTTGTCGGTTTGTCTGTTTGTCTGTTTGTCTGTTTGTGTTTGTCTGTTTGTCTGTTTGTCTGTTTGTCTGTTTGTCTGTTTGTCTGTTTGTCTGTTTGTCTGTTTGTCTGTTTGTCTGTTTGTCTGTTTGTCTGTTTGTCTGTTTGTCTGTTTGTCTGTTTGTTTGTTTGGTTGGTTGAACGCGCTAATCTCAGGAACTGCTGGTACGATTTGAAAAATTCTTTCAGTGTTAGATAGCCCATCGAGGAAGGCTATAGGCCATATATCATCACGCTAAGACCAATAGGAGCGGAGTAGTAATGAAAAATGACTGAATTACGCAGACGACGTTGCACGGGTCAGCTAGTAAATATATATTTTTTCACTACTTTACAACAAAAAACCAAATGTCGAATAATTTAAAACTCTCATAAAACCTGTCAATAAAAGCGAGCTAAACTGTCTATGAAACTACTAAAGTAATCAGACACTCTAATCGCTCAAACGTCTGTTTGCGCATCACGGGAGCTTTACGTTATGTCTACAGAAATCTAAACAGAAACCAGTCTGGTCTTAACGTAATCTGTTTCTCCGTAGCACTTTAGGCTGGTAATTGAGAATTATCAGAACAAAGCGTTTAAGGATTTATTATTAGACAAACTTTCATCCGCGACTTCTTACGCGCTTATCCCGTTTTTTTTTCGGTCCCGTAAGAATTTCGGGAAATCCTCTCTTAGTGCAACCCTATGGATTGTAAGGAAGGTACATGCCAAATTTCAGCTTTCTACAAACAGTAGTTTTGGCTGTGCGTTGATTTAATAGTGAGTCAGGTTAGCCTTTCTATATAACAAGCAATTTTTATTATTACATGTATAGATACAACATATCTTGTTAAAATCGAAACATCAAGTCTTCAGCCATACTTTGACGTGCCAATGTGCAATTTAATGCCATGATCCTATAGTGTGAGAGAGACAGACCTACATGAACAGCACTATTCCCTTTTTCATTAGTGATAAATTATACTTATTTTGTAAGTAGGTTAATCATAAAATTTAACACGTCTTTTTTGGTCGTTTTAAGCTAGATGAGGCCGGTGGTTTATAGGCGACTACCCTGAGAAGAAACACAACTTAGGTCAGTCAGTTTTAAATCCATACAAACTGTACTGTTCAAATAATATGAGAACCATGTAGGTTATATGTCTGTCGTGGCATCCTTCTTCTTCAACAATTACGGTCTTACAAGCTCTTCGGAAAATCCTTCACTGACTTAACAACCTGCTAGAGGAGGTTTAGCAATCTCTGCTTTAGCATCTACGAAATAAGGATTACGAAAACTTTAGCATTTTTAAGGAAATAAGGACCGACCCGTTTAGCTTAGTCAGAGGTGCATAGTGGTCACCCGAATTTCACCAGTAAAAGAGTTATCTACCTACCTATCTTCTAGCGATATAAAGATAGATCACTTTCTATCGGCTGAGTTGTGGTCAAACGCAAGCTGATCATCCTACTAATATTATAAATGCGAAAGTTTGTGAGTATGTATGGATGTTTGTTACTCTTTCACGCAAATACTACTGAACCGATTACGATGAAATTTGGTATGTAGGTAGCTGAAGACCCAGAATAACACATAGGCTACTTTTAATCCCGGAGTTCTCGAGGGATCGGGATTTACACGGGAATAACGAGAATTTATACGCGGACGAAGTCGCTGGTGGCGTCTAGTAAAAAATATTTACCAAAATTACTTATTTCTCGCATAGTTATACACCCAAGCCGCTACCAGCTATAAAGCCGGCAAGTCGCCCTTATTACTGAACGTATCAAATTACCAAGCCATTCAGTCAATCAGTCATCATAACTGGCCGTAAAAACTCGTCGTTAACCGTGAGCGCCCCCCTATAAACCGGTACAATGAACAATATTGGCGCTTACGACGTTTTTACTTTTAACATGTTAAGGCAAAGTCTTTGCCCTGGTTTGTTAGTAGTAGTTTGAGGCTACAATTAGTTGTTACGGCTCACAAACTTAATCTGACACATTGAATGTAATAAGTTTGCATTCATGATGAGGGAAACGAACTCCCCCAACTATACGGAGTTTTTGAAGAGTTACATCACTTATTGATGGAGTGTGTCCGGTATAAGTCTGAGAGAAATGATTTGTTTAGGGTCTTGAGGTTTTACAGACTAGACGTAGGCACTTTCTTCATCTTGACTTAGCCAAATAGCGATGATGCGAAGAGTCTGTTTAGGTTCATGGCCCAGATATGACTCATTTTTATTACGGGTACGATGGGACTGACATACCTACGCATTGCGATTAAAATGTACCTAAATAAATAAAGAAAAAAAAGGGCAAGGTCGCGATGCGTGTCTATAAAAAGTTGGTGAATACTGGGCTAACAGACCCTAAATATAGCCATCGCCACGGTCTTATTAAGAGGTGTATTTTTGAAATAACTGGGAAAGTATTGACTTCAACAGAAAAATGCCTTTATTTACAATAATAATGGAATTTTATCAAAATTTTAAGAAAAATCAAATTTTAACAGATTAATTTAAGGGCTGACAGTAAGCCAAATACCATTGCTACATACCTAGTTTTCTAGTATAATGTAATTTTTCTACTATCTGACGACCAAAAAAGGACAAAAAGCGTTGTCATCGTATCGTCTAGTTTGTATTATGTAAGGCACGATAAAATTGTGTCATAGTTAAATGCTATAAAAGGTCAACTTTCAACATTTTATGAAACGGGGTCCCGATATAATCCTTTAATCGGCGCAATACAACACCCACGGGTAAAGCTGTAACAGGAAAATTGTGAAATTAAAAAGCACTTAATAAAATATTTTATGTTTCTAATACCCGGAATTCGTAACTGAGCTAACTGATTTAAAATTGAAATTATCGTAGAGTAGAAACTCAGAGTTTTACGTTTTATTGTTTTATAAAAGCTAATTACTACTGTTTTTTGAATTAAATATAAATACATTAATAAGCTTTTTGCTATGTAAGATTCTTTCGTTAAAGTTCGTAAAGTTAAAGCTCGAAATTCGGTAAAAAGGATTGGAATAGTTTAAAAAATAAATTTGTGAATTTTATTCCCGAAAAGTTTCCCAAACATGAATAACAAGTTTGTAGCGCAATGAGCTTACAGCGCCATCTATTGTTGAGTAGCGTATAGTTTAGGACAAAAGCTTAAAAGCTTTTGTTAGTTCCTCTGTTTGCCGCAAAAGCATACAGTGTCACTTCATGTAGTAGTATCGAATAGGTAACTCCACAGGGAAACACATATTTTCAGAACATAGTTTTAACAATAACAACACATACTAACAATCATTAATGGGAGGCTAGGGATTATATTGTTCGCATCTTTTTTACTTATCGACGGTTTTGACTTAACAGGAACCTACTTACGGTTACCTACTATGAGGCGTATTAATGTATTAGAGAAAGAAAACATCAAAACAAAATCAACAAAAACGCGTTTTTCATTTCTTAATTTTCATTTTGTATTATTTTTCATTCTAAAGCCCTTGTAACATTTAAAGTGAGCCGGATGTCGACAACACAATGCAAGAAACATAGCTATAAAATCGTGCGATCGTTAGTAGCTTTACAAAGAAACCATTTTCTTTTGTGTCGGTCACAAAGGGCAGTGTTCAAGGGCGTTCTGAAGGCTGTATGTTTGTTTAGCGACCGATATTGCGGATTAGGTCGTGATCCACATTTCGCCCGCTTACCTGAAGTGTCTTTATAAAATGTAACATTGAAAGTAGCACGCTGGCTGTTGATGTGGTTCTGTTGTCTGCCGTTAGATGGCGCTGTTAATTTTCTGCGTGTTGAATGGTGAAAAGACACTTAATAAGTGACCAAATATTTGAATATTCTGGAGTACGCACCAGCTCTCAAGAATAGCCAAAAACGATTTCCAGACACCTTAATAATAGCAAGGTGCTATAAATTTACATATATAATATTTAATCATATTCTAGCAAAATAAAATGAGTAATATTTCGGTTATTTATCTACCGGAAAAAATCCTTGAAATTATTATTAAAACTTTTCTGTTCAAATCTTAAGTGAGGCGGGCAATTGCGAGTAGGTAATATTTATCTTGTAGCTATTTTTTATTATCATTACAAATACCTATTGGAATTATTGTGTCTTGTATAGGTACCATTCTTTACTTCCATTTTCTCAACCATTCTGGAAACGACTTCCAGTGCTCCTACGCACAGCGAGCAAACAGAACGACTGCCACATGCCTTCGTCCTGCCAAAACCAACACTAACAATTTCTATAAAATCATTTCAACAAGACGGTTAGGCTGAAAACCGAGCTTACCTTGGAATAGTACATCCCAAAGTAAGCCTGGTTTTCAGACTGGCCATCTTGAAATAGGACAAAGTAAAGCATGTGTCTAGCGGCTGTCGTAAGATGATTCAGTACACGACCAGAAAATCTTGTTTACGAACTATCTAATTTTTCCTTTACCTCATACATGTCTTTACCACGTGCACTGGAGAACAAAGGTTGTAAAAGTAGCATTTAAATAAATTCAAGACGATTTCGATTGATGAAAGTTTAATGCGCGCCGTTCGTCTTTCCTACCGCACTCATTTACCTTAAAATACGCCTTTAATAGCTTTCTCTGCACTACGCAATTTCTTCACTTAATTTAGCTTTTATCCTGAAAGCTGAAGTAATTTAAAAAGTAAGACCTACTTTTTAGGTGACAAATAAATCACTCTAGATTTGAGAAAAAGAAGAAAATGATTAATTCCTTATTTTTCGGAAACTGACTCTCAATAGTCTTTTTTCTTGTTTACTTCTATTAAATTGAGATACGTTGCCGTAGAACGTAAACCCAATTCGGGATGTTAGGTACCGAAAAATCCATAAATCATAACTGTAACATTTATTATCCCGCATACATAGATATTATATACATAAATGATATGATAGAAAAAATATAGCAATTTTCTCCAGACCAATTCATCAGTAGGTACTGCAGCAAAATGCCAATCCCAATTCTAACAAACGGTAGCTGGGTACTAAACCACGAAAATGAATTTATCGCTCTGTAATCTCAAGAGTATAATTTTTAATGTGAGCGGTTCAGTGAGCGCGAATTTTTAACGATCGGGTGAGCAATCACGTGCTCTTCTCATTTTTCACACGAAAACTGAATGTAATATGTTTATCCCGAAAGTTTAGTGTAATTGCGATCAGCTGGACAGGAACGCACAAATGTCAAAGTGGGAGTAGGACGAGAGGGAAGGGGTCGCGGCAGGTGCGGGAGGCGGCGGCGCACGCCACCCGCGCGGCCAGTGCTCGCCCGGCCCCCATCCCGCGCGCATGTCCCACGACATACCCCTTCAATACAATTTCCACACAACGCGACTCCGTTACATAAGAACCCCCGAAGGGCATATTAAAAACCTCATAGTGTTAAGGCTTCTTTCTGTGATCAATAAATTTTAGCACATTTTACACGCGTAGTTTAGGTTAGCGTTACGTAAGCCGCCGCCGTCCACGAAGCTTCGCTTGCCACCGCTTTATTGTGATATTCGGTTGTGATATATTCGTTTAGGCTAGCTTTTTGCTCGTAGGTAGTATCATAGGGCTAGTGATATGTTGATAACATTGCACTGTTAAGTTTGACCGTGTAACGGAGTCGTGTACGTCAAAGCCGCCGTTCTGACGTTGTGGAAATTGGATCCTTTTGGTTCCATCCTCCTGTAACTTGTTGATTGTGTTTTTTCCTGTCCTGTTCCTTGTTCCCGTCTTCCTGGTCGTATGGTGAGCACTGGGTGGGTATTCGGTCGGTTTTCGCGCGGGACTTGTTGATCGCGGGGTGAGAATGCGCGCGTAGCGCTCCCGAGTGTGGCTCGTCACGGATTCGCGCGGCTGGTGGCGGCCCGCCACGCCATCTGGCGGTTGCGGCGCTCCGGCTCACAGCCGGCGCAAGACAACAATGACCATGAACAGACCAACCATCTGTACGTTTCTTCCTCTATCTTCAATTCTCATTGTCTGTCTTGCAAGCTTCTGTACCCATGAACCATCATTGCCTTCACTGTGTTTAAATTTTTTTCTAACCTCTTTATGTTTGACATCAGTAAAATTTCAAAAGGAACTAACGTTATTATAAAAGTGACGCTTCTGTTTGCTGCTCAAAGAGTGCCACTCGATTTACAAAAGTGGGTAAATAAGCAAAGCGTCTGTGCAAAGAGTCCGGCCAAACCTATTTCCGCGGCGACTCTTTCACATTAAGTTTGTTTTGCTCCGGCTGCCAGCTGCTCACTCGCTTTACATTTCCAGTTTTCATATTTCACATTTCACGTTGAAGTTGCGGTCCCAGTCTGTTGTATGCATCGTCGGTCATAATGCAATGCCTGCTGTAATAAATGTTATTCACACAATTGTTGTTTTATTTTGCGTTTTGATGTCAGCAATGTATGGATCCCCATTTGTGCTTATTGTAGCTTTATATGTATAGAAAGGAGCGATCGATGTTTAGATGAAGTAAGTATAATGTAGACGCACGTTGATCAATATTAAATGTTCTACACGTTCATCAAATTCACTCATGCCTCAGTCGATTTCGTTACGTAATGGCGCCCGGCGCGGGACTATTTTGTACTACTTTTGACTCGCTGTTATATATATTAATACTTTTCAGAGGTATAGAATAATGGCAACAGTGTCTATAACAGGCATAACAGTAAAACAAAATCATCATAGAAACAAAATAAAGCTGTCATTTAAATACCCATTTGAATATCTATTTTATGTAAATATTCTCCATGGGGAATATTGTATGCTTTTAACATGATGAGCAAATAAAGAACATAAATTCCATATCTATCTCTAGAATAACGTGCATTAGTTAATGCTTTTGTGTAAATGGATCATGGCATTCGTTCATATGTCACCCATTTGTAGTACATTTTTATACTATAATAAATACTACAAACAAAAATAAATTTAATTTTTTGGTAACCTCATTCCGATTTACTGCAGCCAAATAAAAGGAGAAACTAGGCCAAAGGCTGTTTCTCCATTACCATAAGATGCAACACGACGTTGGCGTTACTTTCGAGCCAAAAAGTGTAATGTTATAAAGCAAGTCCTTGTCCCGACCTTGACCAGAATTTCAACTGAAAGCCTAAGTATTACGAGCTTTCGGATATCGCGATGTGACTGGCATGGGTTGCTAATACAGACGGAATGATAGATTCAATAAACCGTTCCATGTTGCAATAAAGTACTGAATCCGTAATGGCCCCATCTGGGACCAAGTGAATATTATCATTTGAATTGTTACACTTTACTGAAAATCATACTAATAGTTGCTTGGGTCATGGCACTGTGACTCAAGAGTTGCTTATACAATCATAGTGCTAGATTCACTAAACTATTTCGTTTTTTCATTTTAATAACTTTTCTTTGGTGACACGGCAAAATTTTGAATATTGGAAATAGTGGTGAATATTTTCATGATTAGTTTTAATAAATGGTTCCACTTAACCGAAAAACATAATAATATAACAGATTTGTGACAAAATATGACTCCAATGACTTACATTAACACAGTCGGTAAACTGTTACGTGTTTCAATAGCTAACCTTTAATGGCGCCCAGCGTGGGACCAAGTAAATTTTATTTAGTTAATTATTTGTTGTTGTCACTATACTAATTCTTACTAGTTAGACAGGTTGAAGTATTCAAGGCGCTATTAATAATATATAAGGCCACACTAGACTCGGCCAAACATAACCGGGCATCTATTTCTCGTGGGCGTCGCAAACAACAGCTTTACTGGACAGCAACAGCTCTTCTGTATAAACTGGTATTCGAATATTGTGATGTAACTCAAATAAATTGAAGATTTTATAGCTTTTATAATTTAGCGTAGGTAGTGTCTACCTTCTATTAAATTTCGAATTTGTATTGAATACGAAATTTACGCCCAGCACGAGACTTTAATAAGAACTTATATTTCTTTGTTTTCGAAGAGAAATCTATTACCATGCCACAGAAAACTACTCTCTGCTAATAAAATGGGATTTTTTTGAGTCAAGATTGGATTATTTTCATAAAGAGAGTAGGTACGGTACGTCGACGCTATCTCTCGGCTAAAAATAGAAGGGACATCATCTTTCGTGGGCGTCAACAAATATTCCAAATCTTGTCTGAGGGTGCAAGTGCGAAATATTGATTTCTATATTTAGATTTTACTTAGTCTTCTCACTAATTTGCCTGAGTTACTTATGCCATGAAAGATTCGCTCCTCGTAGCTTCGTCTTACTGAAATTTCAAGAAATATTTAATGACGCCCAGCCCAGCTTGGATCAATACATGTCGATCTATTTTTAAAGTGTCAATATTTAAGTTAGTATATAAGATTATAATATACCTGACATGATATCTCTTCACCGCCCTTGAATGACTGATAAATAAGAGGAAGAAGTATTTATTAGCTAAAGCCAATAACTAAAAAGGAATTCCCTAAGTGGCTATTAAGTTGGTTCAAATTCAATCAGTAAACATTCACCACCGTTTCGTTTCTAAAAATAAAACAGTTACAATTTCTCGTGGGCGTTGCTAAAGGGCAAGGGATTCTATCAATATCTAAATTGGTTCGGATCATTCATGCTTAGATTACCAATCCGATTTTAATACGCTACGGGGCAGTTTTCTAGGGATACTCGTACGCCAATGTTTTTTTATATAAGGTTTTTGTAAGATCAAAATGTTATTGATTTCTACCCTCTTTCATAAGCATTATGGTCTACAAACCTCACACAATGGTCTCAAGCTTGAAACTTGACTTTAAAATCCATTGTTGAGCCTATTTTTTTTTGCGTCTACATTCGCATAATTTGGCAATACCAACAAGCCTGAAAGGAATAGTAATGGTACGATACTTAACCCAGATCTTGTGTAAGAGAGAATCATAGACATTAATTGCGTTAATGTCCTTTCCCGAATTATACTTATGGCCAAATTCCAATTCAAAACTCACTTGTTGAAGCATTCTATAAAAACCGTTTGAATCTTGCGCCAGATTCAGATTGGATGGATTGTTCTTAGAACATTTTTACGAGAATTCATATTTGAATACAGACATAATAAATAGCAAGTAATTAATCACTTTTATAGTTAATTCTTACTTCAAAGATGTTTCATCTTTAACTACTTTGCTGAGAGTATTTTAATACAATAATGAACTACTCTATAGCTGAAGACTTAATATCCCCTCCGAGATAGGAAAGGCCACAATATTATCCGCTCATTAGGCTCTTATGATCCGAAGCCGAACGAAATGAACGTAAAATGAATGATAGATTACAGAATTGAAAAGAAAAATAAATAAACGAGTATTCAGTGTTTTAAATAATAATATCAGTAATAACATCAGCCTAAGCAATCATCTGTAGTTTATGCAAACATAGATATGGTTTGCCTCCGTTTATTTGCCCAGAAGTAAGACCAGGCGAGATAATTTATCTGGTTGATACTTTTTAATTACATAGTCCACAACTACACTGTTAAATAAACCACTTAAGTCGTAAATACTACCATATAACAACCTGAACCTTTTTTCACAAACTTCCGAGCTTTACGTCACTCTTTCCTGCCTCATAAATAACTCATAAAAACGGGTTTATCATTACAACTACTACTCGTAAATATCAGATATCTGAAAATGGATTACATGTGTTCTCATTTCACTGCTACGAGTATTATAGCTTCGGTCGATACGATTGGCTTCCATTGAAGTAAACAATATTGTTAGGTCGATGACTTTTCTAATCGATAGTTTTTCGACAACTGAAAGTTTGGAACCCATTGAGGAGTTAAGTAGGGCGATGGATCAGATTTTTTTTTCAAATTGAAATTTTAGAATGTAATTTTTTTGACACAGAGCTACAAAATCTTTACTAATATTATAAAGCAGAAGAGTTTGTTTGTTTGTTTGTTTGGTTGAACGCGCTAATCTCAGGAACTACTGGTCCGATTTGAAAAATTCTTTCAGTGTTAGATAGCCCATTTATTGAGGAAGGTTATAAGCTATATATCATCGCGGTAAGACAAATTGGAGCGGAGCAATCATGGAAAATGTGACGCAGACGAAGTTGCGCGGGTCAGCTAGTACATAATATACATATCATCACGGCTGGGTTTTCTGAAGGAAAAAGCAGAAGTTTAACTATATTAAATCACGTTTGCAAATTATTGTCCGGTCACAGATCTAAAATTCAGGCTGATTGAATAACTTTGACTAAAAAAACCTGCCAAGTGCGAGTCGGACTAGCGTGGAAAGGCTTCCGAACCAATTTCATTTTTGTAACATGTTATTTTAACACTAATGAACTCTTATAGGTTTTCCTAAAACCTGTAGCTGAAGCACTGTTATCTGCAGTTAGTCCCATTTTTATTGGTAAACGTTATAAGCTATCCCAGCCCATCCTTAATTGTCCAGAAACTAAAGCATTACAAACCAGTATAGGGAAGTTAAAAGGCAATCGATTCAAATTATTCTATTCAAAACCATTAAAGTAATTAACTATTAATAAAAAAACAGCCCACGCAACTCTAAAAATAAACTTCCAAGTAACAAAAAATTATGCTTCTATTAAACATGACCCAAATACCCTCAAACCGTCAAAACCATCACCTAATCATACCAATATCAATACACGAACATCATTATTTAATTAGCTGCTGTCAATCAAGCCAGTCAATATGTGGGCCTAAGACTACTGTAGGCTATGTAAAAGTTCTTATAAAAACATTTTAGGCGGACGTGGGCGGGGGATCAGAAGTGGGATGAGAGTCAGATGGGGGTAGTATTCGCAATCACCTCACGTACAAGCGCCCCAGCTTCAAGCTTCAGCATCTAGTTAGTATGAAATACATTTTTACTTTTACGTAAGGATCTCGTAATTGTTTTATTAATTTTAGCGTAGGTTTCTTTGTGGATGGGGCAGGCCTAATTTACTGTAATACGAAGAAAGAAGAGCTGTTGGTGGAGCTTTTAGAATAAAACAAGCCAATCTTATTTCTTTGGTTTCGCTAAGAAAGCTCCTCGACCCAGATACAATTTATTACAACATCAAAATTAGGTCAATTTACATTTAGATCGTACTCCAATTAGAACCAGCATGAGTTAACCGTTTAATTAAACGTAATCATACTAACTAAACACAATTCACTAATATTTACGGCTAACATCAACAGATCTGTTCATGATTATGTTTTTTAATACACAAACATGAGATTATACTAAGGAAAACGATGTTAATAAATACTTTCTCTTTAGCGGACCATAACAATTGTAGCCAATGGTCGCGATAAAACCGCCATGTGCTTATATAGACTGCTTCGGACGCGAATAAACTTATAATACCCGTTTAACCGACTTATGTAAGTGAGTCTTAGTGACGGAATTGAAAAATTATTTGGCTACGACATCTGCTAGGTTCGTAGGCCGCGCACGTAGTGGCGTCTACGAGCTACGGAGCGTAGCGGCTTATACAGCTACCTGTATCCGGACAAAACATCATTATGAATACTAGTTTTTTTTTTCTCATTGTGAACACTTCTTGTTTTGAGATTTTGATTAATGTGTATTGAATGTACTGTATTGAAATAAAATTTAAAAAAAAAAAACAATTAAAATTCTTATAATAGCCTATAGTGGCATTGTGCTAGGAAAAGACTTTCTCCATATCCTTCCAAACACTCTTTTCTTGCGCCACCCCGAACCAGCTTTGGTGGTGCGCATCCAGGTCATCTCACCACCGCTTTCTGGGGTGGTCTCGGTGATACCGTCCTTTTTCTGATACCCTTTGCGTGGAGACTTTGGTCCAGTGGTCATTATGCATCCAGCCAGAATTAACCGATTTTTTTTTAACAAAAACCATGCAACAAAATGCTCTCTGAAATTACAATTAAATCAAATATCGTGTTGGACACACTGACATTTTGATAAAATATGCTAATAGAATATTATTATAGACTAGCTGACCCGTGAAACATTTAAACTTGTGATGAAATTATGAATGTGGTTCGGTTAGTACTGAGCTATGATTTATTTCCTGACTGCCAAAAGGAGGATTTCGTTTTTACTGCATATGTATGTAGCTAGGCTAGCGAGCCTCTGCGAGTGCTAAGCGCACGTTCGGCGCTAGATTCCCGAGCACGGGCCTGCGATGGTCTCACAGTTGGGCTAGCGAGCCGCTGCGAGCGCTCAGCGCTAGACTCCCTATCCCTTGTTGCAGAGACATGCTGCCTTAAATCACTGAGACAACGTTCAGCGCTAGATTCCCGAGCACGGACCTGCGATGTTCTCCAGCTTTGGTTAGCAAGCCGCTGTGAACGCTTGGAGCTAGATTCTCCAGCGCATGCTTGCGAAATATTTTCTCTATTCCTCGAGAGGCAATGATGATTTTCAAGAGCAGACTCTTCCGTACGGCGTATTCGAGCTGCTCTTGTCTGGGATGTCTCACGGGAAAGTTGTGATTTCCTTTTAGGCATGATAAACAATCGCTGAAACTGTCCGATATCCCAAAAACAGAAATACCACAGCTTTGAACTCGAAGAATGTGAACGAAGTAGTATTAATTTGTGTTTCAAGAAACCGAGCCACCAAAACAATTTTAAAGACCAACAACTTCCAACCAACTGCGTACAACTCACCTACCTAACGACGAAAGTTAAATAATAACTGGAGAGGGTCATTAATCCGCGGAAAATCTTAACACCACCGCGATCCAGAAAAATGACGTAATTGCACAACGCCATCTATGGGTAAATGGATAAAACGTCCGTACAAATCATGTTCTATTGCGGTTCGTGAATGGACGGCGGCATTTTGCGATTTAGTAATTTTATATTATCTTCGAAACTATTTAACCAATTGACATACTGTTTTGGGCAAATCGTATCTCAATGATTTTCTTGTGATCATAATAATATTTTTTCGATAAGGTTTAATATGTTGTTGTTAAAAAAATCGTCCAAAGGTAAGTACGTCGAAAAAAACTTTTTTGAACACATAAAAGCTACTATATCTGCTAAAATATAAAAGATAGAAATATAGTGTCGCGAACTTTTTTGTAGAACTATTCAAAGCGGACCAGGTTGCCGTACATTGTTTTCAATTATATACAACTGTTAAAGCAGCGCATGCAAATAATTCTGTTGTAAGAGCTATTTTTTTTCCGCCTGAATAGACAAAATTTGAGATAGTTCGGCTAATATGCATGATATCTTTATAATTTATAGCCTACAGCACTCACGAATAATGTAGCTTTCTACCAAAGAAACAATTTTTAAATTGGTTCATTACTTCCGGAGATTACCCCCTACATACAAACTTACAAACAAATGTTACCGGCTAAATTATAACAGCCGCACAGGTCAATCTTCAAGATTAAGCAACGCTTGCTGAGGTTGGTCTGTGGATGGGTGTCCATCTTAACATACCGTGTTTCCTCTGTGCCTCGGAAAGCACGTTAAGCTGTTGGTCCCGGCTGTCATTTGGAGATCTTTGGCAGTCGTTACGGATAGCCAGAAGCCAGAAACCTGACACCAGTCTTGCCAAGGAGTACCGTGTTACCCAGTTAATGGGTTGTGGAGGTCTGGTAGGCAGCCGCTCCACGTAAAATACAGATATTCAGCTGAATCCGGTTTGACTGGAAGCCGACACCAATATAGTTGGGAAAAGGCTAGGCAGATGATTTTGATAATGTGTAAGCGACAACTACCGCAAGTTGTGCGCGCAATATTTTATTCTCATAGCGTCCAACTTTCGCGTTATGAAGTTATATTACTTGGGGGAGTTCGGACGCTTTAAGATTTAATTCTTTCTCTTGCACTCGATACGTGCTTTTAAATGGGTTGGGATGATTTTATACCGTTTTGAAGACCGATTTTCTTTGCAGATATTTTCTACGGAATAAAACTGTCCGTTTGACAAGTTGAACTTTGTCAATGTATGGTGTAGAGTTTGTTGTTCCATAGGTATCGAATTCTGAATTCAAATGCAGAAAAAATGCTTTTTATGGCAATAAGCAGAAAAAAAACTAAATAAACCGTAAAAGAACTGACATTTCTGCTTGCGTCCTGCACTATTTACAATGGTGTTTTGCTCCTACTGAATGAAATATTCTCAAACTCAAACTCAAGCATTTATTTCAATTAGACCATTTACAGACACTTTTGAATTGTCAAGGTCAGTCGGTCCAGAAAAAGAAGATGCACCTAATTTTGCACGTTCCAAAGCGTAGATCTCTATGGAGAAGAACGTGCAAGAAACTATGGTACCCCCTACACAAATCTATATGGTTTTATTTGTATTTTCAATGGAACCGTACCGGTACTGATTCAAACTCTCACGCAGCTATATTTTCTACCATTTGGCTATGTACCTAAACGTAAAAACATTACATTTCGCTCAGCTACCGAAAATATGTACATAAAAATCATGTCATTTTTTTGATATTATGTTACATTTTTATGTACATTGCACTCGCCATTTTATTGGCTGCCCCCCAAAAACAGGGTGAGTTCATCATATTTAAATGAAATTCCTTCGCTTTATCTTCTAGGTCTTTGCATGTTGATTCAAGCGTGAGATAAGTCTAGAATATCGATCAAAATAGAAAGTGGACGTAAGTAGCTTTATGGTAATGATGGTAGTATTCCATGGTAGCTACAGTATTATGTACCTATCTATATCTATACTAATATTATAAAGATGAAGAGTTTGTTTGTTTGCTTGATCGCGCTAATCTCAGGAACTACTGGTCCGATTTCAAAAATTATTTCAGTGTTAGATAGCCTATTCATCACGCTAATACAAATAGAAGCGGAGCATTAATGGAAAATGTGACGCACACGTAGTTGCACGGGTCAGCTAGTATGATTTTACGAAACGATATTCTGAAGTATCAAAGAGTTCCTGGCTGAAATATTGTTGAATGTTTTTTTTTTATTAATACTAGCACAGGTCTTTATTGTTGTAGGTGTATTTACCAAAATATGTTCATATTTTTATAAAGCTAAACTACGAATAGTTTACAACGTACAAGTTACTATGATGTTAACGGTCGTAACGTCAAGCCAAAGTGATGTTGCAGTTACGGGTGATCTATGATTATCATCAGCATCCTCATCATCATCATATCAGCCGATAGACGTCCACTGCTGGACATAGGCCTGCCCCAAGTGTCGCCACAACATCCGCTCCTGTGCGTCTCGCATCCATCAACCCTCACCTGGTCATCGGTCCAACTTGTAGAAGGCCTTCCATCGCTGCGTCTTCTGGTACGCGGCTGGTGGTAACTTTTCGGGTGCTAAATTAACAATAAATAAGCCTGGTAAATTATCCGGCTACATCATACCTTTAATTGCGTATCATCAAAAACATCGTTACAGTATGGTATGGGATAATTATGGACCGGGCTTAACTTGTACTGAGTACCCAGTATACCTGGCAACCGAAGCGTGCGAGAAGTCTCGCCACCCAACAATAACCCCGTGACACTCAACTAATCACGTAACCTTGGTCGTCTTCACCCCTTAATTACCCCTTATCGATGCACAACCTACTAATTTCCCTAGTAGAGCTCCTTGCAATGGATCGCAAGGTTGCGTGAAAGGTGTTCGTATTGATTTAGTGATTACACGGAGGCAGTCACGCGATGAAAGCGAAAGGAGGCACGATGAGTTTGTTAGACATAGTTTAGTGTTACGTGTGTTTGACACGATTGTTGGCCAACTCTTGATTAGGGGAAGGGAATATTGCTAGGAATATGTTTGTTGGGAGACAATGTTATGATTTTTCTAAGGAGCAGTCGCTTAAACAACCGACTGTCTGACTTGTGAGCTACATAGATAAATACCCCTTGGTGTCCATTGCTTAGTTCTGTAGTGCGATTCTATAAAACCATCACAGTGTAAGCTTAGGTGAAGTAAACAAGGGCACACCACGATAGTGGCGATAAGTCCCCTCTTTGAGGAGTGGCTAGAGAGGCGCCACGGCGTCCTCACCTACCACATGACGCAGGTCCTCACCGGACACGGATGCTTCGGGAGGTACCTGCACCGAATCAGGCGGGAGGAAACGCCCGGGTGTCACCACTGCGAGGATCGACCGGAGGACACGGAGGAGCACACTATGCAGGTGTGCCCCGCTTGGGCGGATCACCGCCGTGTCCTCGAAGCGGCGATTGGTGTCGACCTCTCGCGTCCGGTCCTGGTCCAAGCCATGGTCCGGAGCGAGACGGAATGGGACGCCGCCACCTCCTTCTGCGAAGCAGTCATGCTAGCGAAAGAGGTGGCGGAGCGGGAGAGGGAGAGAACCTCTCATCCCGGCCGCCGTGGTAGACGCTGCGGGCGTCGGAGGCCACCTGGTGACCTCCGGCCACCGTAGGCGCGGGCCTGTCGACGGTGAGCTATGGGTGGCTCGCCGTCCGTCCGTCTCATGACGACAGGCCGTGTCGACGGCGCGTTAGTGTTCCACGCGCGCCTCAAAGAGAGTCAGCACACAGAGGGGCCCGATAGGGCCGACGCCTGCCGAAGTCGCGGGACTATTCGACAGAAACATAACACAAAGGGCACATGAAGAAACATGGATGGGTTTTATTCAGTAAAAGTCTGAAACTCCCTCCCGCTCCGCCCAGAGGGGAAGTCATTTGATGATTTCCCATCAATAGAAAAAAAAAGTGAAGTAAACACGAAGTGAGCTTTTAATTTATGCAAACTATTTGGAATGACAGTTCACTTCATCCTCATTCCGTTGTGGAATGCAATACAGAGCTTCGTTGACTCAGCGTTTTTCTGGTGGTCGTCACTGTGTCGAGCTAGAAAGCTCTCCGTAGTGGCTGGGAATAGTGTGGCAGGCTGACTTGCTAAACATTTTATTAAGTCTGTTGGTAACTAAGTAATACCTATTATTTTCTATCGGCACGTAAGGAAATTCCATGTTGTTGCATTTTAAATTGAGTTGCTCGGAACTATAATTTTGGTGAAAAGAATGTAAATTTGATAGATTTTGAGTACAAAATCTATTCTTCAGTTTCAAATTATCTGACAATTGAATAGTCAGCTTTTAAACTTACCCAAAGTTCTACTTGACAGCAAATGCCCTTCAATTATTGTCACCTCCCAGCTCACAAAGCGTACGTAGAAAACGTGTGTATTATACTAATTTTATTGCAGTGCAGTATTGGAGCAGATGTTAAAGTTCTCCCGTCTAATTTAACTCGTTAAGTAATTCTTAGAAGTAATAAACCCGTCAGCGAACACCACTTATATTTTTTCACAACTTTAAATGTTCATAAAATGAAAGTCAAATGGAAATCGTTCTTGGTAGACCTTGAGTTTTGCCATGTCAAGGATATTAGAACATTGGTGGTTTTATTTTATTAAAGTCTTTTTGCAAAGGCCTAACTTAACCTTACCTTGGTTAAAGTGATCGGTTGATGACAGCTCATTGCAAGTTGCAAATATGGGGTGAAAATCTATGGTTTTATTTTTTGTTTAAGATCGGGAGATTGTCCTCATTATGAAAGACTGACCGTCACTTGTGGACATCTAGATAGATTCGATTATTGATAAGTTGGTTTTCCAGAGATAAAAACCTAAATATCAATTAATATTATAGTAGAGGAGATAATCTAAATATTAAATTGCCTCAGAGCAAACGAGCATTAAATTATCAATTTACTCGATATAATTTCTAAGAATGAGTATTTGTAAATAAATATTGATATGCATGCGTTTTTTTTATTTGCTTAATGAAATACTTATTAACTCTAGTACACAATAATGAAATAGTTTTTCAAATATCTCTATCAGCTATGAAGTTATAAAGCTTCAAAGATTACAATTAGAAAGAGAAGTCCGATATGAATTTTGACGTCAAAGTCCATGACGCCTATATATGTAGCTGCCATAGAAAACAGCGTTTTCGTGAGAGGGACAGATATATTTGTTTAAAATAGTTATATCTCGTTTGTTTTTGGAGTAATTTTGATTCTATTTTCACTATTCATATTATATTTTTGAATATTTTTATATAAATTGTTAAGATTATAAATATTTTTTTAATGCATATTCCCTATTATTTAAGTGAAGACAAAATTGATAGGTTTAATAACGTGAGACAAAATGGCGGAACTAAAATTAGTCGCTGTCGACTTATTTTAGTTCAGCTGTCTGCACGTTATAATAAGAAGGCTATCACTCCGGATGATGCAGTGGAAATTGGGAAACCTACTAAAACCACATAATCGTAGCACTGAGTGCTACGCCGTAGCTTGGCTCGTAGCGAGACGTAGCGCTTGGCAGTTTAACAAACTACTATTACAGTATTTAAATAATAATATTAGCTCGTTCAAAAGATTATCAATACAACCGTTTCAGGCAAAAATTAGCCTTCTTGTTCTCTCAGTGTCAGTGAGTTCCTAGAAGCGCTGTCAGCCGATACAAATGATTCTCATCACTTATTCAGAAGCAAAGGGTCTGCCGTGTTGAAGACTTGTAATAAATTGGAATTTACACAACTCACAAACGCATGCTTAGGGTGAAACAAATAACAGCCATTTTTCTTTTTGATTCCTTAGCCTATTAGGGTTCATGAGGAGCTAAATGGGAAAATTAAATGAAATTGCTTTTCTAATGCTATTTTTTTTAATTTTAATACGCAACGTTGCAAACACTTTTTTAGCGTCAACGTTTTACACAAAGACATTCAAAACACCTACCCGTTACCACTTTCTACGGTTATAACTGGTAAGAAGAAGAGGCGCAACAAACTCCTCCTCACAACTCCTCAGCAACACATCTGTCCGTTAAGTTGGAAAAACTTGAATTTATACAATAGTATGCAAAGTAAGGCCTAGTCTGCACTTCAAGAACTTTACAAAGTAATAGTAAAATTTTCTGAAACTATCAGTTATTTAACCCACAAATAACTGATAGTCACACCCAAGCTATTGCAAACATACCTCTCCATCACATCGCTAACAGTGGTTGAATCAAGCAACAAATGTGTCATTCATTTCATTAGGCAGCTGACACGTCGTAAATAAACATTGAGAGAGGATGCCAATCTGACCACTGGAGTAAGTAGACAATGGGTGACGTCACGCCTTTACGGACTAACTGTTGGACAATGTGTACCAACGTGGCGGATTTTATTATATTACTAGCTCTTGCCCGCGGGTTCAGTCGCGTGATAATTTTTTTATTATCCCAATAGGTGAGATTTGGGCCAAGAGTTTCCCCGTTTTGTATAAAAAAAAAAAAGAACAAACTAGTGGAACTGTGAACTGACTGACCTGGGTAGACCTGGAAGCTGTTCGGCCGTGTAGATGATAAAAGTAACAAACAAACAGTCAGATAAACTGAGTTTAAATGTAAATATGAATTATTATTTCAATTTTGACAGGGTCGCGTTTGGCCACTATACCAACGGATGGTACCAAGCGATAGTGCGGAGGCTCAGATATCAACGACTTCCAAATTTCGCGCGGATACTGAACACTTCCTAATGGTCTCTCTCACCTCTGAGCTATACTAGAGTCAAGAGCAAACCCATTTTAAGTTAAAAAACAAAACAAATAAGTTGCATGACAAGGAAATTGAACCCAGGGCTTAATGCTCAGCATTCGCGGTTATCAATGAGAAAGTTAAACTTAAATATAAGGTAACTTGAAAATTAGGCTCATAAAGACCAAAGACACTGACACAGACTAGTTTATGATTTTGAAATGGTTGGTTGAGAACGAGAGCTTGTCAATACGTTAGTTCTACTGTACTTCTAATTTATAACCGGCTGAAATATTTGTAACTAGTGCCATGAATCATTTTGAAATGATAGTAATATCTACAAATCAACCATATTTAGAGGGATAGAATGCTCACAATTGCAGTGGTACATCTAAAACCATAGACAATTTACTTTCAAATCTAGCGTGACTTTTGCAAAACCATGACGCACAGAGGTTGCCTCTGCAAAAAGTCAAGAGACAACTTCCTACGCATTCAATGAGCCTGACTTTACTTGTGTGTCTACCCACTCTATTACCCCATGATTCATTGTCGGAATGAATCATGTGGCTTATTGCCCTAGACCCCTTCTATGTTAGTCATTCCAAAGATGACGTCATTAGAAAGATCTTAACGCCTTGATAAGAGAAAAGCTAACAGAGGGGAAATTCTTGTATTTTGTAGATACCTTTTCGAATGCATCGCTGGTGCAAACTGGCAAAAAAACCCATAATTTTCATACATTTTGACCAGTTTTTGACATTGATTATTTATTGATGTTATATTGCGAATTGATTTGAACGCTTTCTAGGCCAGAGAATTTGCCTGCTGAAGGCCTAGCACGAATGTTTTTGACTTGTAGTATCGTAAAATTTTACACAACCTATCTCTATTTTAATTTTACTACAACCTACTCGTTTCGCACATATTTTTATTTGGACCAGGCTTGCCTCTGTACCAGCTTTGAAAAAAGTTAGATAAGGTTAGAATACGTCTATAACAAAGTAATGTCAAGATTAAGCTTCTAAAAGGCTGTTTAGTATTCAGCGCGCCAGCAAGAAAATAGGGCCCAACGAGTTTAGGACTGGCGAAAGGTAAGTCGAACCCTAGTTCGACCAAACCTAATTCATTTCAAAATTAAGTCAAAAGGTCAAACTGTTTTCCAGATCTCCAAGACCAAAATCAAGGATTTATTCCACAGAATTTATCTCTGTTTACGACAAAAATATGTAAAGTAAAGCTCAAACTAATGACGTTTTAAATCGCAGTCATTTATTTTCTTGAACTGCTCCCATTTTAGTTTTGAAATGGAGCATTTTCCCTGCAAATTGCAACATGACATCATGGTAGCATAACTTGTGAGATGGAATTGTCCCGGCATATTTATTTGTCCCGACCCAGTGACCTAATTCGGGACAAAGCTACAAAAGCTCTTGAAGACCTAATGACATAACTGACCCATCTAGGTCGTCTTTGTTATACATTTTCTCTTTCACAATCAGTGTCACATATTAAATTCTGTGCCAGAAATGTGGCCTTATTCTGTACAGGCTTGCAGTGTTCCTGCAACGTCGTTTGGGTAAGTTAGATGCGATTAACTTTCTGTACATGACTAATGGTTAATAATAACATATTTTAAAACCACATTAAAGTTCAGTCACTCATTTTACAGGCAGAAAAAAATGCCCGCTACCAAAAGGTTCTCGACCTTTCGCGTTCAACATTAACCAGAATAATAATACCCAAAACGAAAATAACTCTCGCCACTCTCGCCAGTTTAAACCTAATACTTTCAGCTGAATATGAAACAGGGGCGGTAAATAGAAACACGACACACATAGGGTGTATGGAGCCCGCGACGAGACGCTACGCCGGCGGCAGTCGTGATATTGACCCGTCTATATTTAGAAGCGAACGTTCTGCGAACTGCGATCAAGCGATCGCTTTTATCGCTGGCGGAATGTTTTCGCTCGCGTGATTAGCGACAAGCGACACGCTGTCTCGACTACTGTGTTGCCCACTTTATTGCTAGTCGGTTATGATTTGATTGAACGAGTGATAATGTAATTGACAATCAATGTTGTCGAGTCGTTGACATAGAATTTAATTTTGTCGAGTTTGCTGATTGAGCTTTTGTCGTCATTGTGCTCGTTTGAATGATAACAACTATAATTCAAACTGAAGTAGTATTCCACCTTTTTTATTTAAAAGTCTATCTAAAATTGTTGCACTTTTTATTAACCTATATTGTACCTCTGCTGGGCAAGGGTCTTCTACTCTTCCCGGTAAGTTGCCCTCTCCGACCATGCAATCCGTCATGAATGCCTCCAAGTCGTCACGCCAACGTTTCCTAGGCGATGATGCCCGTTCTCTGGTCTGGCACCTACTACCTAACCTCCGTCTTCTGGTTCATCTGTCTTGCTGCATTTTGCATTCATTTCAGCCTTGGCGATTCCGGTCGCATCGTGTTATTACGTTATATTACACTTAATAAACTAAAATCCATTCCTACCACGTCGTAGCGAGAGCACAAGATTATGTTCTAACAATTAAACTCTCATTCATAATCTCAAGCCCTATAAGCTCCCACGCCTTAACACTTTAACCACTGCCAATAATCTGAAATGATAGCACAAATACAATCATAGTACCAGCCTACCAACATTGTGCGCTATTAGCCGCGTATTTGAGAGCAACGAGCGAGGCGAGCTAATAAAACCTGCTATAAACCGGAGAGAACCCTTACAATTAGGGGCGGATCGGCCACGGAATGCCGCCTCCGTTGCTGGCCCGGCTAATTTGCCGTGCCTCGAATAAATCCTATTATTTCGTCTGTTCAAACTTTTTCAATTACGATAAATCGTCTATCGGCGTTAAGGGTTAAGGTATTAAACGCCACGCAACCATGTCTGTGAGTCGAGGAAACATGTCATGAGAATTCTTGATTATATAATACGTATGTAGATACAGGTTACATATGAAAAGGAGACATGCTGCGCCGACCTCAAATTAATTGGAATAAGTTCAGGAGGAAGATGATTCTGTTTGTGTGTTTCGTTTTTGCACTAAGTATCTTAAGATAGGCTAGGATAGGTCAGGCTTTGGTTACTTTAAGTTACTTCTCCGTTAGTATCCGGCTTTGCGGTTAAAACGTAAAAATTGTCCTACACAATCAATAACAGTTTCACTGTCGTATGATTTTGTAGCGGTAACGTTAATGTGGATAATTTAGATTTCTCGTGAATACTTTCACCTTTTTGCATGGAAAAAGTTAATTGTTAAACTATCATAATAGTCCATAATAACGGTAAATATGGGCCTCGCTTCCGATTCTGGGAAAGGCTTTACCTTCGCATTATCAACACGATTGGCATTTGGCATCCGATCGATGTCTATTCAGTCAGTTTAATTCTGACAGTAGATTATTGGTTAACTAAGGTGATTTTAGTTGAAACTAGCTGACCCGTGCCCACTTCCTTAGGTGGTATTATTCGGGTTATTCTCACCCATAACGTGACTTTCTATTGGGAATTTGTAGGAACCTTCTTCTCTTTCAAATATTAGTATAGATAATAGATGGGCTAGGTGTAAAGGAAGGTAAGAGGATCACGTGGTTAAGTCATAACAGCCGCACGGACAGACCTTCAAAGTTAATCGTCACTTGCCGAGGTCGTTACGTGGATGGGTTACCATCCATAACATAACTGTAGCAATCTTGGTGTAATTTTTAGATCCTTGACAGTTCTGACAGTCTGAAGCCAAAAAATTAGACACCAGTCTTGCCAAGCGAGACTTCGCAATTCTGCGCAATCATTAATGAGTGCGCAGAATTGCGAAGTGTCTATACTATACAGTAATGAAACTTCACTTACACTTATTACTCTTACACACGAATAAGTTCACAATTCATGTACCACTGATAAAATCAAATGAAAGATTTAGAAGATTAATTTATGCAGAAAATTAGGTAATGCATCTAGTTCTATCACCAGCATTTACCTAACAAAAGTATCTTGCCAAACATAACAATGCTCACCATAGGGCACAATCTAAACTTTTCTAGAAGTGCAGATCCAGTTAAAAGATAGGTACTTTTTCCGGAAAATAATCAGTTCCTGACGTAAAACCTCAGATAAAGCTACGACGAACGTCACAAACATCCCACCCCGAAAACCTAGTACAAGCAATAATTTCCATGCACTTTATGTACTACGGTATGTGGCAGATGGATCGGATCGAGTCGCCGAATCCATCCATTATGCTCGATGGTCCATATAGAATGAGTGCATACGAATTTTTGCAGCATTTTACGACGCCATCGGCTTTGACGTGATTTGCATTTGAATTTTCTTGATAGCGTCATGGAAACGTCCTCTATAGGCTTTAATACTCGTATTTATCCATAGAGGGAGATAGAATAGTCTTTTTAGGTATGTAATACATTTTTCACCAAGTAAAAACTGACCTTCATTTGCTTCATTAAAGCTTTTGCATATCGCTTTGAAACGGATCCCAAGCATTTGGAACCTCATTTACACAAAATAAAGAACATTTAATTATAGCCATATTGGCTTTAAATAAATGTTTAACTGTTACATAAGTCATTTTACAAAGACCCCTATTACTATAATTAGGTACTCTTTCCAAGACCTGAGGTCATGAAATTATTTGTACTTACATGTTCGCCCACGATTTTTTGCCATCTATCAGTAGCATGACGAACTACTTGGCATTACTAATCTACATAGAAAACTTGTGAGTTGGTTTGAGTACCTATACACTATACAATAGATTAATTACAAACTTATCAAGCTTATGCGAAAACTTTCACAATTCATGCAAAAATATCAATAAATAATATATTTATATTTTCGCTGTAAAAACATTAGTATCACATCTACCTTGATGAAGTTCTTAGGTATTAAAAGTTCACATTGTCAAACTACCATAAATATTGCAAAAGTTCAATAACAAAGTTAAATATAATTGATTAGCAGTGCTCACTTTTGAAAGCTTCTAACCGCAACGCAATCATTACAAAATAATAAAAAAACTTTTTACAAAAAAATACAACCGACTTCCAAAAAAAAACACTACAAAGTAAAAAATAACTTTAATTTCGGAAATCGGTGTTTTTGTTCGTTTCTTCGTATTTTGACACCGACTTCCGAAATTAAAGTTATTTTTTACTTTGTAGTGTTTTTTTTTGGAAGTCGGTTGTATTTTTTTGTAAAAAGTTTTTTATTTTTCACTTTTTAGTGGTGCCCCACACCTACCACACCACTGCCAAATCGCAGAAAAGCAAAATACGCAATTTCGATTATCAAAGAATCATCTAAATAGTCAAATTCCAGCTATTTCGATTTAAAATCCAAAGTTCGTAACCGATTTCGATATAATTTAAATGGGACCAATCTGCAAGCATATCCTTTCAGATGAAACAAAAATTTTTCGAATCGGTTCATAATTGTCGGAGTTATGAGGTAACAAACATAAAAAAAAAAAAAAAAAAAAAAAAAAACATACAACCGAATTGATAACCTCCTCCTTTTTGGGAAGTCGGTTAAAAATTGATAAAAAAATGCATATTTTGTCGCTGAGTCTCACTTGCCAGCTCTTTTTTTTGATGAACTTAATTTGTGCTGAATAATAAAAAAATCCAGTACACAAGTACTTTTAGCTTTGAAGTTAAAGTAAATTTATCACTGCAAAAGCTTTTTGAAGTGCACTTAAGCGTAATAAGCACAAAAAGTAGCGGGCAACCACAGCTCAGTAGCGCCATTCACTCATTTTCTGCGGTGTCTAAGTTTTGCAACACGTGGTACCAGCTGAGCAATATAGATGGCGCTGCACTTGGACATTTTAGTTCAGCTACTTGCCGTTAGATGGCGTTAGTAAAAATACGTCATCCTGGTGGTTTTTTATTAAAAAAGTCTTTGCAAATATTTTAAACGCATTATAGAAACACATAAATCGTAAAAAAATATAGCCTGATTTCAAACAATTACAAAAAAATGTTCCAATTTTCAACCCTGAAATGGGGCAGTGACGTAACGTCGGCAGCCAGCGGGCTGAACACGGCAGCTGTTTGCGAAAGTCATCGATGTCGGCACAAGATACTCCCGTAAAGTGGTACAGTATCGACCCTGACCCCGAGGTCGCGTGCCTACCTGAGTCTCCAGGGTTACATCGTCTACCAATAACTAGAGGGGTGGCTGACTTACTTTTTATCGAGCGAAAGATTTTGCGATATAGTTTTGAGAGCCGCAATTTCGTTGATGGTAAGACAGCTGTTGGGAGTTTTTAGTAGAATCTTTACTGTAAAACTGTCTAGGTTCGTAGATAATGCGTTTTTTTACATAAAAGCTATAAAAACCCAGATGGATAAAACTCTCATTTTTGACGCTTCTTTTTACGTTCCCGACCAAAAATTAGGCTGTACGTACTTATGACTACCTCTTTTAATTTTGTACGGTCTTATAACAGCCTTGGATTATTTTTTCTCAATGATATTTACACAAAATAATTAAAATTATTTACCTAACAGTCGACTATGCAATTGATTGATAGCACTTAAGCAATTGATCATGGTGATGTCAATAGTTGACACATACCTTCATCAAGTAAGGATGTACCTACATTCGTTACGTACAAAAGATATGGAGGAGACAGAAGCAATAAATAAAAAAATGGCTTTTGAGAAAAACCCATTGATAAACATAAATGACTTATAAATAACACCTAAATAATCGATTTTCCTGGAAAACTCAGTTAAACAAATTAGAATCGAAAACAACCCAACATTATGGATATGATCTATTGTTTAGAGTTAGGTACATAACTATCAATAAGATTATAGTTGATCTTATACCTGGTACTGTACCTACCTAAAACCCACATATGAATAAGTACTGGGTTCTTACCGGTACCAACACGGAATGGTACCGCTTCAGGCTTATGGGGAAAATGCACAAACTGCATGCATGAATTATAGCTGATTTATGGGTAGATGAGGCATGTGACAGTACAGAAGATTTAAACACAAGAAATTAGTTGTTAGTCATTTTTGTCTTAATAGTTAACTAATAGGAAATCTATTTCTACAAGAATTCCACTCTTTATTATTCCTATAATTATCCATAATTCATAAGCAAGGAATTCATAACTAAAATAAATACAATTATTTACTAAACCTCCATCATTGAGATTGTCTTGGGTGACTTATTTGCGAGACCTACAGGTATATCTCTACCTAGCCTTTCGGAAAATGCAGGCGTGATGTTGAATTGCGTTCTAAGAGGAAACCCTGGTAAAGTACAGCCATTTTTTTTGTTTATACTACAATAGCTGGTTATTCCATGATCCAATCAAATATATCTTCGTCATCTTATTCAAATTGTTGCAACACATATAATGGCCAAATCATTATATTTACCTTTACTTCTTCACTTGGGGAATTTCCCTCTATTAGATACCTTTATGTAACAGAGAAATGATTACAGTATATGCAAGCTTAGCAGATAAGTAATTTTATAAAATTGCGGGTGTTATCATGTTAGGTAATGGTTTATAACCATAATTTGTAATAAAGAAACAATGTTGTGCAACATTTGGATTCAATGCGATTTCATACTAATATTAGAACCTACCTACGCAGGGTTTTAAAGTGAGCGATAAAACAGACATTCAGTATTTCTATTCTGGCAACATTTTCAATTGATTCACCACGTGGTAACATTACCTAGAAATAATAACATCGGTACCTATCCACGTGCATTTCTCGTGGCCATCATCGTCCGTTTGTGGCTATCGTTGTCTATTAAAGTGCAGTATAGATAGGGTAAAAGCATTGTTTCAATATTAAAACAATAAACTAGATCGCCAATTTCAAATTCTATTTTGTTTAGTGCCTGGTATGGTTTTATTAAATGAATGCGAAAGAAAATAAAATTTATCTTTTATGGATAAGCTCACTTAACATTTGTAAGACATTTATTGTTTTGAAAGTCTTTCAGGTTATTAACTTTTCGTACTTATAAAAAACAATGAGCACTACCGGTTGTGTACTTAAAAGAAATAAAAATACAGCTATATAATGCAATCATGCTTAAATTCTTCCACTAAATTCCTACAGTAGATATTTTACACGATTTACGTAATGTTAATAGTTCTTATTTACGAGTACGTTCATCCCCTGAAATATTGCAAATATAGGGCGTTCATAAAAGTTACTATACTTTACGCCAGATAAACGTGGAATAAAGTACATTGACCTTTCCTTAACAATAAATTCGTAAACTATAGTATTCTGTCCTCTTTCTTAAATAATTATAGTTAAAGAGAACACTGTTTTGGACTCTGGCAACTGCGAGCTTTTAGTTGCAGTCTGTACTACCGGCTTTCCTAACGGTTCAGACTTGGAAATTAGCGCGTTTAAATGCTCGTTCTCTGTTTCATTTGGACCCCGAACTGTTAACAGAAAACTGTATGCAAACTAAAGTAGTTTGGACCAAATCCTTGCTACCTTCTAACTATCATATATAAGAGGTCCAATCCTTTTAATTTTTTAACAACGTTGGCATTCGATTCTTAGTTGCAATCTGTCAAAATATGGGAATATTGGGCGTGTTTTTAAGATCTTTATAACGTAACTGAAAGATTACGGGTCTAATGCAGATTTTTTACATGATCCCTGTAGGTCTTTTTTTTTGGGATGGGAAATCATCCAATGACTCCTCCCGCTTTGGGTGTAGCGGGAGGGAGTGTCAGACTTCTACTGACTAAAACCCATCCAGTTCCTTCATTGCCCTTTGTGTTCCGGAGCCACGGTGTCTCTTGCGAATAATCCCGCGACTCCGGCAGGCGTCGGCCCTTTCGGGCCCCTCTGTGTGACACTAACGCGCCGTCGACACGGCCTGTCGTCACTAGACGGACGGACGGCGAGCCACCCATAGCTCGCCGTCCACAAGCCCGCGCCTACGGTGGCCGGAGATCACCAGGTGGCCCCCGACGCCTGTGGCGTCCACCACGGCGCGCGGCGGCTGGGACGAGAGGTTCTCCTCTCCCTCTCCGCCACCTCCTTCGCTAGCATGATTGCTTCGCAGAAGGAGGCAACGGCGTCCCATTCCGTCTCGCTCCGGACCATGGCTTGGACCAGGGCCGGACGCGAGAGATCGCCGCCGATCGCCGCTTCGAGGACACGGCGGTGCTCCGCCCAAGCGGGGCACACCTGCACAGTGTGCTCCACCGTGTCCTCCGGAAGATCCCCGCAGTAGATCCCTGTAGGTCTTTGGTCTCCATCTAATTAAGTCATTTCTTTACATAGATAAAATAAAATAGATATGATTGGGCTACCTACAGTACGTCAATACCTACAATTTTCCCAGAGGCGATATTTAAATAGCTTATCATATGCTCTTATATCTTTATGCACTACGGAAACGACCTCACTAGTAGGAACTAGAACATAACATTAGTCTTATCGGTTATAACCGCTATAATTCCTTAGTATAATGTACAGACTAGAAATGAATGCCTATAATCTTAAGGCCAGGGTAATAAAGGGTCAAACAACGAGTCTCATAAAATATTAGGTGATCCGACAAACTTTTTTTTGCCAAAAAAAATTGCCTTCGATCTATTCCCAGACCTACCAAATATACACAAAAAAAATCATAAAAATCGTTCGAGCCATTTCGGAGGAGTTCGTGAACAAACACCGTGACACAAGATTTTGATGCATTAGATTAGAAGATTAGATTAGCAGAGACGTATGTGGGTGGATTTCTAGAAATTTGTTCGTGATGTAATGGAATTCCACTATTTCAAAAGTATTAAATCATCAAAATACGTAACGTAATGGATGTGACGTATGTCTACCGGTCGGTAGTCAAATGCAAATTACTCCTAAATTAATGCGAATTTGAATATTCTACTCATATTGCATCATTACTAAATAAAACAGCTAACATATAACTCACAAAAAACTACCTAAAATAGGAATATTACCTTCAAAAACAGTCGTTCGTAATTGAATCACAATTTATGCCACGTGACGGAGCGACCGCTCTGCTCGGTTTCCCGGCTAGACTGCTGTCAAAAATTAAACATGACGGCTGTCTATGGGCTAAGAATGTTGCCATTTGTTAAAAGAAACCGTATTTTAGTAATATTTTTCATTAAAACTTGTTCAAACCCGTAGTGACGTATTGCGGAATTTCCGCGCGAACGATTTTTAGAGACGGCAAATAATGTGTTTATTTTAATTTTAAACTCTAAATCACCTATCATTCAGTTTATTTATAATATATTGGACATATGATCTTTTAAAATAACAATCGTATCAATATTATAGAGAAGAATAACATTAAAAATTTGCTGCATTTAAATCTGCATAGGTGGTGTGGACACTTGAGATTGGGCATGTTTTTATTTTTCATTTAATATTTTTTTAATCTAATTTAGGATTTGCAGTTATTATAAATGATTTTGTTTTTAGATTAATATAAAACATTTCAATTTATTTTTAAAAACACATGTATTGAAGCAATGCATCTCCGATAAACAAGTTGAAAGTCATAAGACACGGAATTTCCTTGCAAACAACATTTGTGAAATCCGCCCATGTTCAAGAGAACTTAAGAACTATTCCGACTTCGCCCACTGCTGGGCATTGGCCTCTCTGCTTCTGTGCTAATCCCCAAGCTGCTGTGCCACCCTCACCCAGGCTTTATCTGCGATGGCAACAATGTTGTCTGCCCATCGCGATGGCTACAATGTCGTCTGCCCATCGTGATGGCTACATTGTCGTCTGCCCATCTACTGGACGACCAAAATTCATTTATTTATTTATTTAACACTTTCAGCACTAAAAAAAGTACAGAGGCGGACTTAATGCCATAGGCATTCTCTACCAGTCAACCTTTGGGTGATGCAGAGAATAGTGAATGCAATACGGAGAATTAAATGCGATTGATAACTATTCAAATACAAAGTATAAAAACAAAGTAAAGTACATAAAATATAGTATAAAATCAATTGCGGCAGGTGGAACCAATAGTTCCACAGCCGGATCTAACCAGTTAAAATGAATAATATACACATACTAACTATACCTACATAATTATTCATTATAAATATATAATAAATACTCACATTAACACGATAAATATGTATACGACTACTTAAACAATAAATACGAATAAGAAAATGGAAAACATTAGCGCTGTGATGATACTAGTGCCAATTTCTTCCGAATGTGTTCACGAACTCTGAATTTAAAAGTTAACCGACTGGTGGCCATCCTGATCTCCTGAGGAAGCGCATTCCACAGAGAAATAGACTGAACGAAGAAAGAAGAGTGAATAAAGTCAGTACGGTGAGTGGGACATTGAAGGAGACGGTTGTTTGATGAGCGTAGATTGAGATTGTGGCTGGCGCAAATGTATTGAAAGTGAGGGGCTAGATAACTAGGAGAGTTGGGAGAGACAAGAAATGAAAACAAGGTAGTAAGAGCCCTTAGCTCTCTACGCTCGCGTATGGGCAACCACTTTAAAAGTGACCGCTGCGCAGAGACATGATCATATTTACGCAGATTGAAAACAAATCGAATGCAGTAATTCAGAAGACGGTCAAGTTTATTGAGGAGATCTGCATTCAGGTCATAGTAACACACATCGCCATAATCGATGATAGGAAAAATTAGGGTCTGTACTAGCATTGTCTTCGTGTTTGCTGGTAAAAAGTTTTTCAAGTTTTTTGATTCATTCTTCCTGTCACTGCCTTACTTCACCTGTCATCACAGAACCACAGTAAGTAGCATTTGTTTGCTCGTTTGCTTAGTCTATACCCGGCATCACGTTTAACTCAGACCGCGTATATTCAATATATATTTAAACTAGCTGACCCGTGCAACGTCGTCTGCGTAACATTTTTCATTACTGCTCCGCTCCTTTTGGTCTTAGCGTGATGATATATAGCCTATAGCCTTCCTCGATAAATGAGCTATCTAACACTGAAAGAATTTTTCAAATCGGACCAGTAGTTCCTGAGATTAGCGCGTACAACCAAACAAACAAACAAACAAACTCTTCTGCTTTATAATATTAGTATAGATAATTATTCAGATAATTTTTCAATAATTCATGAATTCTAGTAATTTAGGGGGACCCGTTATTTGGTGCAAGGATTGCTTTTTTTAACAAAATATGCCCTACTTGTTAGGGACTCTCTTATCAGGAAGGAGACGGGGCGGGACTAAATGTATAGGTTAGAGACCACACGTCGGGGCCCTTGTAGTCTGGGGCCCCGTATCATCGATACGGCGGCAACTACGCCCCTGCCTCTCATCTTCATGACTTAGTATAGGTGATGATAGGTTATAAGCCAACGAATAACACAACCTGCGCTCTTCACTTATATGGAACAAATTCAAAAGTCATCTCCGAGTTTGCCTTTCAGGCGCCAAGGAAACTTCATTTCAGATCATCAAGCAAGCAGCTAATCAGCCTGTTCTTAATTAGTCTTCCAAAAATAAGTAGAATCATAGCAATTAACCTTTGTAGTTCGCCTATCACAGCCTTAACCCACATAGATGTGGAAGCCAAAGGCTGCGTGTTTCATTATCTTTGCCCGTCATACCGTATCAGGCTGGTAAAAGCTTTTTAGCTTGCCTATGGTAGTACGAGGTGTTTCGAAATTCAAATGTGGTTGTGTTAACTTTGTTATAGAGGTGTAGTTACTTTTATGATGAGGTTAGGTACCTACTAAATGTTTGTTATGTTAGTACTTGTGAGTTCATGAATTTTTAGTGTGTAACTTGCGTTTTATGATTGAATTATCGTATCTTACGGTGTTCGGAGTTTTCGCCCGCACTTTTCATGAAAAGTTCGACCTGATTTTCGAGAAAATTGTTCATTGGATAATCTGTCATAGGAAATACGGTACCTGTTTACTTACCTATAAAGATAACTTCTTGTCTTTGCAATTCATACTAAAATTTTAAAACCAGGAACACTCTGCGCCAATAATGGCCAAAGATACCTATATAAAAAAAAAACATTACGAGTCTGACACAATAATCGGCAATAGACGGCAAAATCGAATTTTGATTTAAAAACTTTACATAAGTATCCTACTATTATTTTGTACAGTTTTCAAGGCTAAAGCGGACATTAACCTCGCACTAATGATCAAACTGTCTCGAGACCGCCCAATTCAAAATTTAAACAGCATTTAAATTTGAATGTTTTCCTTTAAAACTATTGTGTTCAGAAACTGTAAAATAAGCAACGGAACAAATTGAATAAACCCGTTCAAAGTCTCCGAATGTTCCGCTCAGATGGAGTAACATTCAAAACATGTAGATCTGTAGTCTAATGGTTGCACCTATAGAGCACAGAGTAGGTACGGTTTCAGACATTCTTACTGCATCAGATCGATCGGATGCGACTGGAGCGAGTTTGCGTCTGTAAAGGCTAGGTTAGACTACGCGACTCGGTTTTCGAATTGAGAATTCGAAGTTTGAATTCCTGTCAAAGTCAATTTTAACACGAGAACTGGTATTTAAAAGTATTAAAGAAAAGTAGTGTGAAGCTTAGAACTTTTAGTTAAAAAAGATAAGTATGTAGGTGCCTTACTTATGTAAGTATAGGTTTGTTTTTTCATTCAACCTCAGTCAAAATCCTCATTTTTAGAGTTCCGAACATCCGTAAAAAACTTAAATCTTGTAGGATCACTCGGGTTTTTGTCTGTCTGTCTGTCACAGCCAGTTTTCTCCGGATCTACTGGACCGATCCTGTTGAAATTCGGTACGCATGTGGTCTTCTGTGACCCAAATACTGACGCGTAACGTAAATAAATAATATGGGCGTCACTTTTAGGGGTCAAACTTGAAAATTTAAAAAAAAGTTATTCAAACTGTATCGTGTGATATATCAAATGAAAGGAATTACTGTAAGGGTTTTAATTATATTGTTTCATAATTTTAAATTAAATGGTTTTGAATTTATTCAAGAAATTACATAAAATATTACCATTCCTCCACCTTATCTCCGAAAATACTGAGCCTATTTTTTATATTGGGATTTTTTTTTTACAAAAGAAGTCTGTAGAGTTAAAATAACATTTTACAAAAATGAAATTGGTTCGGAACCCTTTGCAAGTGGGTCCGACTCGCACTTGACCAGTTTTTAGACAAACTTATTATTTTTATCCTTATCAGTAAGTTTTCCTCTCGCAAATATACTTAGAAGAGCTTTTACGGAAGCCTATTTAAGGAGTCTCTGCAAGGTGTGATCGCTAGATTGCAGTGTGTTATCGACTTCAGACTTACATAGTCCAAGCTTTTGTGGGTAGTTTTCCTTCTTCAGGAGCCAAACATAAAAATAACTAAATGGTTTTCCGTCACTTATTTCTTCAAAAGAAACGTAATTTTCCAGTAATCCACTACACGCCTACAATGTCCAAAGTCTAGCAGTGTAAACCAACCCTAACTTCATATAAGCCAGTAGCTACATCGTATATGAAGTCGTACGGTCTACACGGCTGATATAATTAATAACCGTGTAACATGCAAATGCATAACTGTTAGCTACCACGAGTGCATGTATCCCCAGCCTCCCCTGCGGCTCTGTAGGCTCTCCCTAGAGGCGAACCGATCAATCATTTACTTATAATTTTGCGATCATTTGGTAATGGTTTTTAAACATTCTTTTCTAATTGTTTATCATGATATGTAGAATGATGTGATAGGAATACCTAATTAATAAAATTAATAATATTTGAACACATTCAGGTCATATATTATACAGGCTTCAAAACCACGAAATAACTTTGTTAAAAGCGTTAAGATAGGTACATTGTGTATTAATAGTGTGTCATGCAAATGCATAGCTGTTAGGTAATACGTGTCTTTGTATCCCCTGCCTCCCCTGCGGCTCTGTAGGCTCTCCCTAGAGACGAATCGATCAATAATTTGCTTGTAATTATCTCATCTTTTGGCAGTTACTTTGATTTTGGTATTTATTGGGAAATTTTTGCATTACTCTTCACTAATTGTTTAACATATTTTACAATGGCATTAAAATGTGTTAAATGAAAACACAAAACCAACAAAAGATTTTTTTCACACGTTGTTTGCATTTCATTATTATCCGTCAGTATCTGTTGGTACCAACACCTTGGTCTGTCATTTTCCGGGACCCCCCATATGTTGGTAGATTTTAAACCCCTAACAATTCAAAATAAAATGCCTCCGATGTCTTTTCACAGAACAAGACCAAGACAAGCCCATAAATCAAAGTCAACAATTAAAATTTACAATTAATATCAGCTAAACTAATTAATAAATTCCTGCGAACAGCCACAAAGCGCCTCCACTTTAGTATCGTAAAGAAACCGCCCAAATTCCCGCAAAGACACCGACACAGGCCTAAAAGTCTAAACAAGGTCTTTAATTTTGCACAACACTAAGGTATAATTGTAAGCAACTCCAAGCTAAAACACGGAGCGTACCCATTTCAATTCTAAATGAGATTTAGACTCAACCTAGTTAGGGCTAAAATGCTGCAAAACTGTGTGTTCATGCCTTGCTTCGTCAGTTATCCTCATTGTCGAAATTAATAACAAACAGTGTGTGTATGGAAATTTATATTTTGAACGAGTTGGTCTGGATACATTTTGTTTGGAGTCACGTCGGGCAATATCGCGTATACTTATGTATCGAGTTTAATAAGAGCGTGTATTCCGTCCACTAGCGCCGCCAATCGTTTTTTTTTATTTGTGGTAAATTTAAGACACGTAGATAAAAAACCGCTCGTAGTGCACTAAAGAAATGTATTTATTATGTTTTGAGAGTTATGTTTTGTACTTTAGAACATAAATAGTTGCCAAAGTCGATATTTTTGCTAAAAGTGGCCACTTTTAGCAATAATTGCCGTTTTGGCTATTTAGCCATGAGTTATGTATTAAAAATATCTGTCAAAAAATAATAGATACATTTCTTCAGTGCACTACGAGCGGTTTTTTATCTACGTGTCTTAAATTTACCACAATTAATACAAAACGATTGGCGGCGCTAGTGGACGGAATACACGCTCTTAAAGAGTAATATTGCATAAAGTATACATACACATGTTCCTGATACATAGCCTACAGACACGTAGCGGCGACATTCATGTTCTTTACCGTGACGTCATTTAAAAATAATGAAACTTTTAGGTATGTTTTGGCGTGTCAGGGAAAGAACATGTTCAAGTTTTAAATAAGGCTCGACCGATTCATCATTCTTCCTCTCAATCGTTTCCTGACCCAACATGACGACAAAAAAGACCAAGTCAAAATCCCTGATTTCGTAATCTTATTGGTATATTAATGAGTAGCATTTTCCGACAGTTCTTTACATTGAATCATCACTATAAAGAAATAAATCGTGATGTAAGCACTAAGGGCGGGTTGTTTCAACTACACTTTACGCACGCGTAAACGTTAAAAATGGTGCTAACTATCGTCAAATCAAAAAATTGGGTTGTTTCACAAAATGTCAGCGTTAACGCACGTAAAATATAACGTTTACAATAACAGATGGTCTGAGCACTTGTTAACGTAACTTTAGTTGCGTCAAATAGAACAATATTGTGAAAATTCTTTTGAATTCTACAATACCAGTTCTTCTGATAACACAAATAAGTGGTGGAATGCAAAAAAAGCTATTTAGGTAGGACCCGTGTCAATAACTTAGCTATTGGGATGAGCAGGAATTTATACCAGAATGTTTTGAAACAACGCTTCTAATTTAACGAACGTCAAACATCGTCCGTAATCGTAACTTTTTGACGTACGTATGTTACGTTAACCAACTGTTTGATACAACCCGCCCTAAGTGAAGTGTAGTGTTTCTATCCTCAGACCAACAAAAAAATGAAGATGGCGCTCCACGAACATTAAAAGTGAAGCCACCGTTTTATCTATGTGTGTGTGTGGGTTGCCATTTGTTGAATTTTTTCCCTATGATTTTGGGGAATGATATTAGTGTGGGTAGGATAATATTATACCAGGAAGATATTGTTTAGTATGGTATTGTACCTTAATTGTATAGTAAGACTTCTATTCCTAATCTGAAATATTAAATACATAAAGAAATAAAACAGATGTTGAATTTTATTAATCATTCGATTAATAAAATTCAACATCATATTAGGTATGGCAACCCACTCACTTTATGTCACTGCTTTAGTTCGTTGATGTTTTTTTTGTTCCAAGTTACCTAAAATGCATAGTATAATAATTAAGAAACAATGTTATTTGAAGTACTTACAAGTGAAAAGTGATATCGTGAGACTTTTTAAATGATTTGTTGCTGTTTTACAAGTTTTCAGTACACAGGAAGGCATAATTCTATTTTTAAATATTAAGTTCACTAGACGATGACTCGTGACGCTATGAGCGATGAGCATGGTTTTAGTGTAGGTGTGTGCGTGAACGTGTATGTTTACTTGCAGGAGCACGGTTTTGTGACTTCACTTTTCTTGTTCAGCGTGCGCCGTCTTCCTTTTTTTGTTGGTCTGAGGTTTCTATCATTGAAAAACTTGTTCACCTATCCCATAGAAACGCTGTATTTTAGTACTTATAAAAAGTAACCACCTCTCTGGTGATAGTATACTATAGTTTATCAGTGAAATTATTGCCGTTTCCGGGTCAATACTTCCCTTGTTCAAGATATAAACAATTTAACCTTCTCATTATAAAAATTAAGAAAACATTTACAATATTTTTTACTGATAATTTTCCTCATACATCGAATTAAAATTTGATTTACACCTCTATAAGCAATCTCGGGACTTTCCATGTGTGACGTGTGTCAGAAAGTAACCGCGCTCCTAATTAAGACCGAGTGACTTACTGACTGGTTCAGTAGCTGTTGGAAGCTCATCAATTATGAACTACATCTAGACCAGGCTGTGGCACAGACGATACTGAGCAGGGAGAAACAATTGAAGATAGTGCAGCTTAGGTATTATAATATAAGGAATTTGTTGAAAGGAGAGGAAAAATTTTGGGGGGCTATGTGGTACAGAGAGTGAAGTCCCGCAAATCCCCGTTGAAAAGGAGGATCCTCCGCCCAGGCGGTTGTTGTGCCTGGGGGTTACTGCCCGATAGTTCATATGCGGGTGGATGTATATGTTCAATTCGCATGGTAAACTCTGCTTGCGCGATTTAGGATTTTAGTTTGCGCCGCCAGTTGGATAGATGGCGTCGCGGTTCTTTTTGTTGCGATGCAGATTTGTTTCGTTGATTTTTCTTGTGGCGGCATTGATGCCGCTACATCACTCCCCCTCGGAGACCGGAGGTCGAAAGTAGTCGAGTCGTCCATACATCTTGAGATGCTTGCCAGGCCAGTGGAAGGTTGGTTCCAGTGAGTCGGAACCGGAAGTCGCAGAGTTCTCGGTGAGTCGGAACTGTTTGCGGTGCCCCAGTGAGTCGGGGTGATGAGATCCCAGTGAGTCGGGATGATGCTGCAAGCTCCAGTGAGTCGGAGTGATGCTGCTGCTGGCTCCAGTGAGTCGGAACGGTGCGACGTAGTGACGTGACTACTGCCTGATAGTTCATATTCGGGTGGATGTATATGTTCAAATCGCATGGTAAACTCTGCTTGCGCGATTTAGGATTTTAGTTTGCCGCCAGTTGGATAGATGGCGTCGCGGTTCTTTTTGTTGCGATGCAGATTTGTTTCGTTGATTTTTCTTGTGGCGGCATTGATGCCGCTACAAATTCTTAACTCACAGATTACCACTGCGGCCCTGGAACGCAAAGGGCATTAGGAGGAACACGGATGGGTTTTAGTCAGTAGGAGTCCGCTGCTTTACCCAGAGCGCGACGAATCTTTTGATGAATTCTTAAAAGGGGGGGGGGGGGGCTCAAGCCCCATACCATACCACCCGATATTATTCTTCCAATTAAGTTGTCTATCTATTATTAGTAGAACCGCTATTTTGAGTCCTTGCTTATGAACTTTAAATAGCGGTTTTACTTCACTATGCCGTCTTCTGCATAGTGCTTATTTTTGAAATACAAAGTGTATGTAAAGAAAGAGATAGTATTATAAGGTCATAGCTTAATTATATCCGCGTAGATAACGCTGTACATAATAATATTATGGTGATCTGTCTAACGATCGTGTTCTACATAATGCTATTGACCCGTTGACCTTAGCGTGACATTCGATTTACATTGCACTGAAACTGTTATCAAATGATTTTGATTGCTGCATAAAACGTCATCAGGCTTTATTGGTAAATAATTGGAACTTGACATAATTATGTCTCATATTCGAAGCACAAAATTGAATAAGTATCTACATATATATAAATTCATAAATAATTGAAGCTAGATTGATTTTTAAAGTCTTTATTCAAGGGCTTCAATGTCACAAGAGGGAATATGAATATGAGACCAACTCCCATACTGAAAACTACTTTTTCGGGTTCCGTATCCAGACGGCTACCGTTTGGGTACGGAACCCTAAAAAGTAGTTACGGAATCCTATTACTAAGCCTCCGCTGTACGTGCGTCCGTCCGTCTGTCTGTCAGCGGGCTGTAGCTCAAGAACCGTACCTAATAGGTAGACAGTTGAAACTTTCATAGATAGTGTAGTATTTCTATTGCCGCTATAACAACAAATAATAAAAATGAAGTTTTATGGTTTTTGTGGCGAGTCAGACTCGCACCTGGCCGGTTTTTTTTACCCAGGTTTTTTTTTTCGATTTTTTCGGGTTAAATATAGGCAGGCTATAGGGGAATCGCGGAAAATCTATAAAGCACTTAACAATACAACTTTTCTTCTTTATTATATTCAATGAATAAAGCATTATACTTTCATGCTACCATACAAATGTTTAAACTGTATTTTGCAGCAGCCACTAAGTTATTACCGACCTTGATACAGTAGACGCAAGGGTTGGAATACATTGCTTTCATGGCCGCGTTGCACCATATCAGGGACTTAACTTAGATATGTAGGGGTAGGTCAGCCCTCCCTACCTCTTTACTTTGCTAGTATGACGTAACGTAGGGAAGAGGGGGACTTGGCACCGATTAAAAATATATTGTAATGCCTACGAGATAGTGGCGTTCTCCAGTCAACAGTATTATTATTGAACTTCTTGATGTAAATAGGTTGCATATTAATACCAATTGCTTAGAATGTTTAAAAAAATCTTAGATAGTTAAAAGCCTTGATTGGTCAAGGCTTTCTATGTTGGGGTCAACTTACAGAATAACTGAATCCATAATCTTCTTAGAGTGTGATGGAAAACCAAAATTTTACGTGGAACCTCTGCCTATCTGAGCTCCACAATCTATTAACTTAACAACACGATACCTAAAGGTCAGACTGGTGACAGACGTTTGGGCTAACTGACTCAAAAGTCAAAAAGATAAAATGTTTATTTCAATTAGGCCATTAAACGGCATTTTTAAACGTCATCGCTTTTAAAATTAAATATAAAAATGACTGTACTGTCCATTCAGAAAGGTAGATTCTGATGGAGAAGAATGGACACGAAACTCCATAACTACTGTCAAAAGTCTACAAATGACAGTTTGGACCAGCGTGTAGCGGTTCAACGAGACAAAATACCCCACCGTTGTCATACTGTCAACGCGGCTGGCTCTCGCTGAAAACCAACGCTGTGACTCTGTCTCGCACATGCATGAGTCCCAGCACTGTGCTGAGCGATGGCCGTTTTGTTTTCTCGCGAATGTGACGCATTCTTCCCAACCTTCCTAAACTTTTAATTTTGTTTTTTTTTTGGTATGCGTCAGGCTTGGCGCAAATAAACACTTATTCTTGCATTTTTTTCTTTCGATATTGTAAATTCAGACCCAACTCGGGACCCGTTCAGGGCCCAGCGAGATTTCATGCTGTAATGAGCTGAAAAAATAAATAACTAGCTGACCCGCGCAACTTCGCGTGTGCGTCTGCGCCACATTTTCCATTAATGCTTCCTCGACAAATGGACTATCTAACACTGAAAGAATTTTTCAAATATGGTCCAGTAGTTTCGGAGCCTATTCATTTCAAACAAACAAACAAAAAAGTATTTCCTCTTTATAATATTATAGCATAGAAGTGTAGATTCCTTTCTTTTCACCCACGAATCCTAGTGCAAACCTAGGGCTGTCTAATAGAGTCAAGAACAATTATGTCATGAGTAGCTTAGAACTACCGAAATGAAACTTGGACACCAGCAAAGTTAGTATTGAAGGTAGGAACTATTTTACAGTTAAAACTTTGCAAGCACTTCCCCAAAGCTTCAGCTGCCACCAAGTTAGAAAGAACGCCTACGAGATCTCCAAATATATTAAACTGTTGCTGACCCACGCAACTTGGTCTACGTCTCATTTTTCTTCAATGCTTCGCTCCTATTGGTCGTAGCGTGATGTTATGTAGCCTTTCTCGATAAATTACCTATCCAAAACAAAATCAATTTTTCAATTCGAACCAGTGGTTCCTGAGATTAGCGCGTTCATCTAAACAAATAAACTCTTCAGCTTTACCTTATTAGTAAACATAGATGTTTTATAACACTAGCTTCGGCCAGTGGCTTTATTCGAGAAAAAGTTGAAAATTGCACCAAGGGAACATACTCGCGTGATTAAAATGTGTCCTTTGTCGTAATTCAGGATATGAAAATGATCCATCAACACCTGTGGATGACACGCTTTCATTTCGCAAACGACTAAATAGACCTACTTGTGGAACTCCAATATTTTGACCTCTACGACCTCCTCTCTGTTTAGGTCTCAGAACCATCTAATGAGCCCAACTTGAGACTCCAGGACTATTTGGAAAAACAAAACAACGCTGGACTAACGGGACAAGCTTTTTATACAATCAATTTGTAATCATTAAATTAAATATAAATTCTTCCGTTACTGATTGACTGACCGACAACGCCCAGCCGAAACTACTGGTCGCAGAAAGGTTACCTACTCTCCGTAGAGGAGCACTAAGACAAAAGTCGCGGGCAAAAGGGAATTGTCTCGATTATATCACCTACTTATGTCGGTAGGTACAAGAGTCCTCACTATAGCTGGTACTCAAACGTGTCAAGAGCTCGCCTTCAGATTTCTTCGTCCACTTCAATATTGTGTGACACCAATCGTTTTTTGGCTACAGGATTATAGATAAGTGTCGGTACTTTGTGTTATAGCCCGCTAAGGACGCTGAAATGACATTTTAAAGGTTCTGTTTGTAAAGGTTTCGAAGAGGGGAACTTAAGTCAGATTTTTAAGTAATATTATATTTCTTTACGATGTTTTTATTTGAGATATCATCATCACCCACCAATAAATTATAGCTCAATTTATAGTACTTACACTAGTGAATCCGAATTAAAGCAAATGAAAACATATTTCAGTTTCAACTTTAATACCCATGTGAACTACTATACGAGTACTCACATGATTAAATTCGGCAACGAACAAAAAATATACGCAGTGCATTTTTTTCAATTAACAGTACAACAAAAATAACAATAAAACGACGTTCAGATATGGACACAACCGCAGTTTCAGTAACAAACATATTATACAATTTGTGTAAATGTCCATTTGAGCGACGTCCATTGAAAATTGAGCTGCGACGCTTCATTAGGCTTCATCTCCCATTGTTGTGAGACCTTGTTTTGGGAGGGGGGGGGGGGGGGTGGTAGTCCAAATAATTCTGGTGATTCTGAGAGGGATTCCCGGTATGAAACCTCCCCCGTCCGGGGCCATGCGGTGGCCATACGTCATGCCCGACACTCAGTGGCTGTCCCACGGGGATGGAGCGGAAACATTCAGTAATCCAACCGTTGAAATTATACGCCGACCTTCGAACAGAAATATCTTGCTGAAACCTATCACGAACTGTGTCGTACGTGGTTATTGTCAGGGTTTTGGCATTAGTAAAGCGTGATGGCACATCAAGTTTAGCGTAGATCTGCAACAGATTAGCGGTCCGTCTGTACACAGTCCTCTTTAGGCTGTTTAGATGATCAAAGCTTCTACAAACTTCCCTTGCTTATTCATGTCTATGTTAACCTTTTATTTCTTCCTTTTCATCTAAAGACCTTAATTCAAAAACAACAAAAGAGAGCATCGCATGCACGATCCAGCTATCTTCAATCTTGATTGTATTAAGCGTCGCCTTGGAGCCGTTTCCAAAGGTTACATTATATAATGCCATTAAACAAAGTTCCCAATGGCAATGAAACAAAATGTAACAAGTGCAAACTTCTACTAGCAATTATAAGGTAGGTTAAGTTCAGTTTGGTCGAGCACCGAAGTTTTCCTCCGAGGGTTTTTACCGAAGCCAGGTCTTCGTATGAATAATGTGGCGTACGAGTGCCAGTGAAAATGATTTGTTCCGAGAATTTTTTTAAAAGAAATGGTTCCCGGTAGTGTTTCAGCTCAACTGAGCGTGGGATGAACGATTTCCCGGATCTCTAGTATAGCCTCAAATTCTACGGAAATTTGTAGTGCCTAGTGTTTTAGAGTTCTAGGAATTATGTTTCACTGTTAGCAGTCAATGTGTTCTGAGTAATATTACCGCATCCGCGCGTGGTATTATGTCATTATATCACAATCACATTTTGGTTTTTCTTCTTTGTTGACAAAAAACGGTAATTTATTGCGGCGTCTTCTCGAATCCTAATCGATGGGTTCAACAGTGTCGTATTTTATCGTAAAAGTACGTAGACAGACAAAAACGTAGCTGAATTAATCAGAGATATCTAGATTAATTTGCTTGAGTTTTTGTTTCGAACGGACGCTGTTTATAACCAAAAGGTGTTAAGTGTAAAAAAAAATATATATCTTTATTGCTTTATAGTTTTACTGACTTCTGAAGGCGACTTCATCCGAGTGTTAAGTGTTTTATACCAAGGGAACGCATTACCAAGATATAACTAAGTATGCTAGGTTCAGATCATGGTTCAACCATGCACAAAGTTTTATCCAAATCTGCTCAGCTCTCGAAACGTGATTGGACAAGCGTCTTAATACACATTCACAAAAGCAATGTTAGATTCAGAATATAGGTAGAGCCAAACAATGTGTGAGATGTTTCAACGTTACATAGTTCTATACGTTTTGTTCCTTATTAATTATCTAGGGTACAAGGCTGTCTGGTTTATTAAGGCCTTCTTTGTATGTACCACTACTGTAGGTCCTACATACATTTTAAATAAACACATACCGCGTGTATCTGACATCGACGCACAAACGATTTCTATGGGTCCGGGGCATGATTCTGGACACCCTAGACTTAGAATTTTTCGTCGGCTTTTTTCTCATTTTTTATTTTTTTTTTCAAGGGTTTTTTTACTTTAGACTGCTCATAATCATTATTCTGACCTAGCCCAATGAGATTTTTAATAAAAAAATAATTAATTAACTACTTTCACTAAAAAGAACAATCTGAATAAAGCCACAAATAGATATCAGCTCAGCTGAGCTGATACTTTGTGGTACTCTTGAAAAAAATGAGAAAAGAACCGACGAAAAATTCCAACACTGGGGTGTCCAGAATCATGCCCTGGACCCATGGAAATCGTTTGTGCGTCGATGTCAGATACACGCGGTATACCACCACAAAAAAAAAACCCCCAGATTGAGTCACCCACATGAATAAGTATTTTATTGATCATGCTCCACCACTAAACTGAAATAGTTCAGCGGGGGTTTCGGGCGATTGGCTTAAATCGAGATATGTACTGCACTGTATACGTGAATCCGACCGCCTCTGTGGCGTTGGATATCGATTCACTTTATCCAATTGTAATCACTTGGACTGAATTGTTCTTTAAAACGCTAAATCTCTACTGTTGCCTCGATTAGTTCTCTGCCAGAGTTGTTAGTAGAGGAAAATGTCGATAACAGGTCAAATTAAAGTGTCTTTTTTTATTCAGAACAAATTATTACTGTTTTTAAGGTGCAAAAGGATAACTATAAAACAAAATTAAACATCGTTTCTCTCCTGTACAATGAAAATAGAACATGTAAACGTACATCTTCGGACGAACCAAGTTAATAAGAGTAAAAAATAACACTAAATAACTAACATAATTCTGAGAAAAATTATAAAAACAAACGTATATTTGTTGCGTTTGGTGTCTACACATAATTAGTAACATGACGTTCCTTTGTGTCGCCTGAAATTGAAGGAAACAATGCGCGGCCGCGGTGTCTATGGCAGCGAACGGTCGCGTTAGCTATGGTCAATATTCTTACATTTAATGACAATGACTGACTGGATAATAAACCAAAATGTTTAGGAAAATGGAAAATTAAAAGTGGAATGTTGTCGGAGTTTTGTCGCTATTTATATAATAGAAATCTGTCGTAAATTTTTTAACGAAGTAAAATTGTTTTAAGATTCTTTTTATTTCTCTTGTCCGGATTTAAGATCCAGATTTCATAGGGATCGTGTTTTTTTTAAACGAAAGATATACCTACATATAACATTATGTCTTCTAGGTATGTACTTTGTTAATAAGGTTTAAATAAACAATGTCATTAGCTTGAAAAAAACAGTTCACCTTGGTAGGTAATTAAAATAAAGTTGATAAAGGAAATCCTCAAATTCTAAGAAAATATATTTTCTTAATGCCAGGAAAAGTTACACTAGAAACGTATTTTTAAACTAATTGGATTTAATTTTTCTTATTGCGAAACCAGGCAGGATAGGTAATAGGAAGGCAGGTTCAATACTCAATACTCAATACTTTATTGCATTCCACAATGTATAATGACAGATATGTAATAGGTTCATAAGGTAACTCCATCTTCCTCATTGCATAGTCAATGACCAAACAACTAATTACTGATAGACTTTTAATTAATGTAGGCTTATTGCAACAGACATTTACTGCAATACAACTGACAAAAGAGGCCAAATCGAAGATCCAAACCGTATTTAACTGTACTAAAGCTGTTTTCATTGTGTGTGTTGAAATCATCATCATAGGGTACGTACCTACCTATTTGACTGGATTTTTAACTGACTTCCCAAAAAGAAGGAGGTTCTCAATTCAGGTGCAGTATTTTTTTTTTGTTTGTTGCCTCATAACTCCGACATTTATGAACCGATTTAAAAAAATCTTGTTTTATCTGAAACGATATACCCACTTCTCGATTGGTCCTATTTATTTTTTATCAAAATCGGTTAGGAAGTTTTGATTTTAAATCGAAGTAGTTGGAATTCGTTTACTTGGATGATGGTTTTTTGTCATGCAAGTAATTGAAATTGTGTATTTGGCTTTCCTGCGATTTTGCAGTGGTGTTGTTAGGTGTGGGGTAACACTAAAAACTGGCCAAGTGCGAGTCGGACTAGCGCACGAAGGGTTCCGTACCATTATCTATAAAAACGGCAAAAATATCAAGTTCGTTGTATGGGAGCCCCTTTAAATATTTATTTTATTCTGTTTTTTAGTATTTGTTATAGCTGCAACAGAAATACATCATCTGTGTAAATCATAAATCAACTGTCTAGCTATCGCGGTTCTTGAGATACAGTCTGGTGACAGACATACAGACTGACTTCCGAAATTAAAGCTATTTTTTACTTTGTAGTGTTTTTTGATTTGGAAGTCGGTTGTATTTTTTGTAAAAAATATTTTTAGTAATTTTTTTTCGGAACTTTGCGAAAAAGCATGACACAGTCAAGAAAATACGTAAAAATTCTCAAAAAATGACGGCGTTGTCAGCATTTTAAAATCTATGACAAACAGAGACAGCACTAATTGCGTGTGACGTTCAGTAGAAACGACGTTGTTTTCCTTCCTTCAAGTGACAACGATAACCTCTATGTCACAACCGATGCTATTTATTTACAAGCTTTTATATAATTTCACCTGTCCCGTTGTCTGTCTGTAAATTAGTGAAAAAATTACTTGCAAAATTAGATTATACCAATCTAATTTTGCAAGTTATTTTTTCACTAATTTTACTAACATCTTTTAAGTGTTCATTATTTATCGAGATTTTTATATTAGTCAAATTAGCTACAGTTTTAGCCGTCCAGTGCTGAACATAAGCCTTCCTCAAGGCGGCTACGCCTTAGAGAAATTTCTCTTGCCTTTATTCCCACTTATTAAGGATCGTTGCAAAATGTCTTCTCCTTTCAGATTTGTTTAGGTATTTTAATTAATCGTACTGGTCAACTAGTCGAATTATGTGTTGTCTGTAAAACCCTCAAAAAGTCACTTGAAAGAAGAATATCGGGATAAAAAAAATCATTAAATTTTCAGATCAAAGTGCTGCATAAAAATAACCATTACTTTCATTTTGATACGACATAAACGTATCGAATACGTGTCGTTAAACTCGCAGATATTTTTAAAAGGGTTTTAAAAATATCTGCGAGTTAAACGACTGCTCACGAAAATGCAGATGTTAAAACTGATTTATTTCTGTGGTGAACCCGTACCTGCCAAAACAAATATGTACTTTATAACAAGTATATTTCAGAGAGGTAGCTGCTGAAAAATATCTTTTTTAAGTTCTACCTAACTGACTATTTTAAAAAGAATAACTCCTTTGTAGTAGTTATAAAGCACCATATTTACGTTAATAGTCTAATCATAGTTTAAAATAGGAAAATTTAAATAATGAAAACTAAACTTTATTGGCTGAAACAACGTGATAAGACTGATTTTCTGCGTGGGTAGTTTATACCAAGGCTTTACTGTATGCGTTGATCAAACTACCCACGCATACAGTGTACATACTCCTCTATGAGTTGATTAAAAAAAAATACAGAACATGGATGGATTTTGTGGGGAGCGATATGAAAGAAAAGGTCGTTAGTGATAGCGTGACGACTAATAGTACAGAATTGAAGAACAGAACATTCAAAACTAGCCAGACTAAACCAGACTAAACCCTTCTTGCGCAGGTAATATGAGGAAATAGATGAAAAGTCATAATGAATTAATTAATTCCTAAAACAATAGTTCATTAAACATTATTTATTTATTGAACCTTTATCATCACAATTATCTTTATTTTATTGGTATTAGCCTACACTTTATCAACCGAAGACTTGCATAAAACCATAATATCGTGAAACAATAAGCAAAGAACTCTTGAACTATTATTATCCTGCCTAAACTACTTTGTAAAGGAAAGCCTGGCTAATTCTGAAACAAAATAATCACAATTCAGGAATTCACTGTTTACAAATCTGAAATTAGAACCCAAAAATAAATGCAAACTACAAACTTACATTACGCAAACGTACATTATAGAAAATTTCCCGAAACGTAAGGTGAGGAAATAAAGTGAATCCTAATTTCAACAGTACCTAACCTATGAATAAGTCTTAGATAAGTATCTAAAATAAAAGCCAAATTATTTCCTACAATCAGTCACAGATCCAGAACCGGAGGAAAGGGCCCAGGAACCCAAACCCAGCAACTGACCTTACGAGTACTTAACCAACAAGTCAAAAAATCACAATACAGAAATCTACCGTTAACAAAAAATCTGAAATAAGCAACGCCACCAAAATAAATGAAAATACGAACTGAATTAGCACTATCCTATTACTAACCGAACAATATTGCTAACTAGAACTACATGGAAAATTAACATAATTCCATTAACCAAACAATAGCTAACACCTTTTATTCGGGACCACGTACGGAAGCCATTGAAAGCTCATTGATGAAACTTGCCCGATAGATTGTGCCCCATTTTTCACGACGACGCCCGAAAGCCGAGCCCGTCGAAGCCTATATTATTTCTTTTGTTTCTTTCTTTTGTAACAAAGCATCGAATTTCAAGACTGTTTTTTGTAGACGAAGGTACCTCAGACAATGGAAAGGACGATACAGTGGAATGGTAATGTCTTCTTTTGCTACTGCTACGAGCAACATGTGAATTATCTTTAAGTACTGTACCTAAAGATAATTTACGTATGTTACTCGTGTTTTAATTTATAGAATTTGTACAATAAAACTAAGTACTTAGGCACCTATTCGATTAGGAAGCCTAAAGACGCCAAGGTTATTTTCCTTGCTCGATTAATTTATAGGTACCTACTTCGTCTTTAAGAGTTTATAACGACAATGAAATTGCGCTGGATCTGTTATGGACTGATAATAGGGAGTAAGTGGGTGTTGAGAGGCATATTATATCCACCTTTACGCCGTAATAAACTCAAACGAATATAAACAATCCCAAGTGTTTATGAAAACCCGTCAATTCAAAATTAATCACCGAATACAAACCATCCAATTTGAATTCTCGTTGAGTTACTTTCATTTCGGGGTTTAGGTACATTTTTGTCTCCTGAATATTTGTCACATTTTTCGCCGCTAACTTTGCTTGTAGAAAATTATAGTAACAGTAGTTTATGGAAATTGTTTTGGCATTTCCCTTCTTCCGAAAGTTTTTCGCCTGAATATAACACTATCACTCGTAGAAAATCACAATTCAACACGTCGCTCCGTTCCCACACGTTTTGCAAATCTGAGGGCCAATTCTAAAACTTTCGCATTCGCATGTCAATCGCAAACTGTCAAAAAAGCCTTAATTTTCATACATGTTTGACAGATTGCGACTGAGATGCGAATGTGAAAATTAGTAGAATTGGTACACTGGTATCACAGTCTAGACAACCTAGTAGGGGCCACTTCACTCAGTAGGTACATTTTAAAATACACCTCAGGGAAAAGTTCAGCTTCCTACGTGCTAAATGGCAAAGATCTTTAAGCATCTGAGAACTAAATTCTGAAGCATTTTTGGAAAACGTAAATCTTATAATAATTGAACCACATCTGTGCCTTTCTTGATTGATGATTTTTAGAAGCGCGGTAGCAAAATGAACTGTTTTACTGCACTTACCTGACTTTAAAGAAATTGATAAACACCACTAATCCCATTTTGGTTACTGTCGTTAAGTCTTTTATTCCGTAAGGAAAACCATACCAATTAGCTTTATCGCAGATCATTCACACTTCTCTTTTGTATGTAGGTATGGTTATTGGTTACCTCTTAAACTTAATGCCGTACAAGGCTGCGAGAGCATTATGTGCCATACCAAGATGCGCAACAACAAACAGCATTATTCCATTTGCTAATTTGAATATAAAGCGATCACTAAACGCTTCACAAACTTTATCATTATGAGTAATGTAGATGTCACGAGTAGTCACGACAGTTCTTTGTTACAGTCAATCAGGAGGCCCAGGTTTAGGAGTGAGGCTCTCACAAACAAACAGAAAAACATGTTGCTTTTAATAAACATGACGATTAGGTTATTTTCATATTGGTCTCATGGAAATCACACGTGAAACCACTTAAGAAATAAAATAGACAATGATCAAAGAAAGACACAGATGTGGTTTTATATCCGACCCAAATTCCGGACAGTTTTAGACAATCGATGATGTTATTCCTAGATATTTGAAGAAAGGCATATGTTAACCCATTAACATTTAAAAGTAAATACGAAATACCTGAATAGCTACTTACCAAGTCGTGAAAATACCTACTTTCAGTGGAGTGAAACGGTGCGATAATGCATTTACGCAGTTGTTTGCAAACTGTGTCTAGTTGTGTGTGTAGGTTCACACTCCAAAATTGGCTACAAAGTGCATACACACATGTTTTATGGGCTTGAGCGGTATTCGGTACTCTGCGGTTCCTTTGTAAGATTTGTTTTCTGTATAATTCCTTTGTAGTTCTCTTTATCTCTGTCTTCCAATTTAGCACCCATAACAAGTATCACTAGTTATTATAGCCTTGTCTGTAATGTAGTTGTCGCTACACATCGATGAATTCTTAATAAGAGTTTGAAAGACAAACTACTTTAAATATATGGATAATATTTGTTTGCAACATGGCCAACCTCAACAGTAATTAGTCAAGTAGGTACGCAAGAGAAATTATAGTGCACAAGAGTGGAAGCAAACACAGATGCTCTCTCTGTAACTTTCGCTATAGTCAACGAAGTACCGGAGAGAGATCAGGTGCAGGACCAACGGCTTTGGGTGCTTACCGAGGCACGAGGGTTTCTCACCACCTTCCAAACTCTGGACTGCTGCTGAGAAAATCCCATAAGCAATACCTAGTAACGTTATTTTCATGACTTCAGGTCACGAACCGAGGGATGCACGCTCGGAAGTGAACAACTGGCTAGCTGGCAAGCAAGCAAAGGAGCCATGAACATAGTTTACCTAGGTGCGTGAAAGTGACGGCTTGCGGTTAGCGAAAAAAAAGTAAAGCCACAGATTTTTACTTTGACCCCTTCCTAAACGCCTTTATCTTCTTTTCAGTGTATCGGAATCTTTCTATGAGATATTCGGAGTTAAAAATGCGTGTGGAACTTCGTTCCTGACAGGAGTCCCCTGGCCGACCTTTTTTTTTACTGTGTTCTTATGTGGGTCTCTATTGTCTCCAGATGCGAGGATGGTGGAGGCGGCGCGGCGACAGGCACGGGCGGGCGCGCGGCGTCGCTGCGGCTCGCCAACGGGCGCGTGGCGGCGCAGTCGGCGGAGCAGCTGCCGCACTCGCCGGCCGACTGCGCCTCCGTGCGCATCTCCATGGACAACACCAACACCTGCTGCACGGACTCGCTCGTCACCGCCCTCGACGACGAGACACTGCTGCTAGGTAAGGAACCACCATCGTTTGTACTAAGAATAGCAAAGATGAAAGAGTGCCTTCGTCCGCATCTCCATGACTAGTTCATCACCGCCTTCGACGATGAGACACTGCTGCTAGGTAAGGAAGAAGAAGAGAAACTAAGGAGGCAAGATTTTTTCGTCCTAAGTAAAGCCATTTGCAATAATATAATGAAACCACGACCACTGTGAGTGATGACCGATCGAGGAGGGGAAAGTATAAAGCTCCTGACCAATTCCAACCAGGGCAACCAATCTTCCATCACTCTCTTAGTCCAATGGAGCAAGATGGTAGTAAAGTAATAAATGGTAGGTGGTAAAGGTGCTAACCTAAATACCTTTGTAATAACCACGGAACTCGAATGAGAAGAGGAATTCCGAAAGTATGATCCTTGTTATGTAGATCTCCATGAAAAGATCTCTCGACGAAATATGGCCCATCCCTGGTGAAGACGTAGCTCGCTTCGCGATTTCTCTTTTTCTCTGTTAAATTATAATTTGACACAGTCATTACAGCACAACTAAGAAAAGTCCTATACTCACAGCTTTGTTGCAATATGCACCTGAGTACGCTGTTTAGTTAGGTGCGTCATAAGCCCGCATTTTATGTGTTAAGGACATGGTAAAAAGTGGCCTATGAATCAACACATGCGAAAACTTTACTATTATTCCTAGTTTTTTTTTTTAATTACATTTCTTGATTAGAATAGAACGGACACTTTTGAATTACGAAACCATTTTAAAAAGTAACTCACTTAGGTTTTATAACCCGACGCCATTATTTTAAAATGAAACAAAGCACTCTCAGCGCTGTAAGATTTTTAGTTACCTACAAAAGGAGTAAAGCGATTAAAGCGCTGTATGACACGAACACTATTGACACTGACAGTCGATGAAATGACAGTTGACACTTTGATGTATCTAATGTATTTGGCACCTGATACCAGGGAATCGGCCGTCGACCTAACTTACCACGCTTTCGTATGTTAGAAAAACATAGTAACACTACTCTATACATTTTTTGGTGAGATAAAAAGTCTGGCAGCTCTGGGATCTTAGTCCATTTGGTATGTTTCTATTGTTTGGTATGTTTTATAACCTCAAAATCCGAAATCATTCTAGATATTTTACAATTCTGGAAAGTGTCCGTGTTTTTAATTTAGTTTTAGTCGAACATATGCATTATTTAAAACACAGACAGTAAATTCACGTCTCTGTTGGTTCTTAGGCGAACGATGTATGGGCGATGAACAATGTCCTTTGGATATCTCGCTATCTTGGTCAGTGCTTGTTGAATGACGCGAGCATTACAAGTTGCGGAAGTGGGTCGTTGACACTGATGTTCCTCTTGTACCACTAAGATTTTACTCTTTTCAATGGATTGGAAGGACTGACTACTGATCTAACGTCTATTAAAAATACATAAAATAACGGAAAAAGCAAGACAATCAAGATGAAAGTCAAATCAGTACTTGTAACTATAAATATTTAAACCAACACAATACCTAATGTGAAAATAATCTATTTGAAAGATTCAAATCTCAAAGAAAACCCCTTAAAGGGTAGGGTAGAGATATCCTTTATTTTTTATTATTGGCAGGCTTGCCTTTGACCACAAACAAAAAGCGACATGGTCAACAATGGAGCACGTTTGCCTAGAAGTAACCAGTTCACTCTTGACTTAAAGATACCTTAAATGAACCTTAGCCTAAAATGGTTCATAAAAACATCAGTAATTTTGTGAGAACCCTACTTCAAGGAGTGAACTTCACTTAATTGACTCATGCAGTTGCCTCATCGCCTGTACTACATTCTATCACTAGCTAATTCAGACATGACGCTATTCACCCCGCTTTATATTAGCTAGAAGGGAAAGCAGACTAGTTTTAAACCAAATGCCAGCGCCTGCGACCTCCCGAAGTATGCAAAGGTCGCATACGTTGGCACGTTGCTCCTTGCACAATACTACGACTGACGTATGCAGTGCAACCCCGTACGTAATCGTCTTGACTCTTGACCCATTTAGCATTCTTTCTAATGTTCGTGACGTCATGAGATTGTTTGGAGTAACAGTATTCAGATGAGAGTGGTGAAGAATTTAAATGTCACTGAATACTCGGCCTATAACTTAGAACTGCAATGCTATCTGTAGACATAGGCCCAACTCTACAATTTTTTAAGCAAGTTGCAATCTGTTAAAATAGGGAATATGCATGAAAAAAGTATTTTATGATCTGAACAGATTATAATAATAATAATAATAATATCCTTGGACATTTCACACAACGCCATATAGTCCCAAGCTAAGCAACCTAATGCTTGTGTTATGGTAACGAGATGGCTGATAAACTACATATATACATATATATTATCTAAAAGTATTCGAAAATAAAATACTAACTGTGAAATTAGAATCTAAATTGCTCGAAAAACGAAAGAGATACAATTATTTTAAACAAATATATCTGTCCCTCTCGCGAAAACGCTGTTTTCTATGGCAGCTGTATAGTCATCGTGTAATTTGACGTCACATTACGTATCGGACTTCTCTTTCGAACTGTAGTCTTTGAAGCTTTATAACTTAATAAATTATGAAGGTATTTAAAAAATAATTTCATGATTGTTTACTAGAGCTTATAGTAAGTACTTTATTTTGCAAATAAAAAAATTGCATGCATATTCCCTATTGTGTGAAATAGAAAAATCGGCCAAGTGCGAGTCGGACTCGCACACGAAGGGTTTCGTACAATAAACCTTCATTCTTGTTATTTGCAAGTTGTTATAGTGGTAATAGAAATACACAATTTGTGAAAATTTCAACTGTCTACCTTTTATGATTCCTGAGATACAGCCCGCTGCGTTGCTTGAGAATCAGTAAAATTGGCACTCATTAGGATTAAGAAGTGACACTGTCATATTGTTACAACGATTGTCATAACTCCAAAATAAATGACACACACACACACGTGTCATTTTGCTAGCGCTCATTAATCGATACATTTTGAACTTTTAGAAAGTCATTATCTAGTCAAGACTGTCCAGGCTATTATTCTTAAAAAAGTAATGAAGGTTCGTACACCGGAAAATAATACTCTCAAGTCTCAACATAAACAGAGAACCTGATGCATGCGCACTCAAAACAATAACAAACTCTAATTAGTAAAATAAATTTGACTTAATATTAACATTTTACTCATTAGCCCCACTGTACGTATCGTTATGAATAACTATAAACAATTAATATAAATGAAAAAAACAAGTACATCACGCTATCGTGCCGTTAGCGTATATCGGTGCTGGTACCTAAACATAATGACCATCACTGCAGTCACCGCAACCTTTGTGACGATGTTGCATTCATGGTTGACGTATGAAACAGTAAACCACGACCTAGAAAGAACGACTCGCAAAAAAAACCCAAAAGTACTTTACTCAACCACACCGATCACGCGAAATAGTATTGCTTGTGGTTTAACCAATAGAGAGTCTAGATAATTTCACATCTGTTACTGACCTCTAAACAGTTATCATAAAGTTCAAAATGTATCCAATTGACATCATTATCATCAGCCGAAAGACGTCCACTGCTGGATATAGGCCTCCCCAAGTGTCGCCACAGTAACCGGTCTTGTGTGTCTCTTATCCATTGGCTATTTGCGACCCTCACCAGGTCATTAGCCCACCTTGTGTGAGACCTTCTAACACTGTATCTTCCGGAACGCGGTCGCCACTCCAGAACTTTTCGGTCCCATTTACCATCTGTTCTGCGAGCAATGTGCTGCCCTGCCCACTGCCACTTCAGTTTGGTGATCCTTCGGGCTAAGTCAGTAACCTTGGTTCCCGATGTATCCTATTGACATAGACTATCGAAATGTCTCATGGTCATTCCAAATATTATAAGCTTTTCGACAATTACTATCGCTGATAGAACATATATCACTTTGTAAAGAGCCAGGTAACGTATCTATTCTCTCAAAACAAAATTAGGTCTTGATTAATGTTTCTAGGGCGTATCCGGAATGCCAGTAACTCATAAAAAACTTTCAAAAATAACGTTTTCCGTTCCAGTTACTACGTTATTTCGGTAGCCGAATCAATAGCAAAAAACACATTGGAATTCTTAAATCGGATCTGAATCCGCTGACTCATTGATTCAAACCATCTGCGTCAGGGTCAATGACAGAAGCGATTAATGAGAAGTTAGCAAGAAAGCCTTAGGATTTCTAGGAGAACTTCAGAAGTTCGAAAGCTGCACTGCTAGATGGTTTGCTAAGTGGTTATGCTGCGCTGCGTTAGGTTAAGGTAGATGCCACTCTCCTAGCGTATCAACGCAGGTTCCAACATTGCAATGACCATACCGAGGCTCGACGCTAGGTTGCAAGTTTATGCCAGGGTTGCGGAATTTGTTCGAAAGTGTTACCGTGGCTCTGGGACGCAATGGGAATTAATTAGAACGAACACGAGTGGGTTTTAGAGTCATTTGATGATCACTCATCCAAAAAAAAGACTGCAAGTTTAATTTGTCACTTTTTCCATATCTGGAGCTCTAGGTACTATTTACTAAGCGAAGTTGTATCTCAGGGAACAATTTTCTTTAGAAATTTAGGACCTTTTAGTTAAAATATTTACCTAACAATCTTATATCTCTCTATATACCGCTAATTTATTTAGAAAATTACCAATTTTACACTGAAATCAATACGCACAGTTTGCTGCTTTACGCGGATTGCTGGGTAAGCAAAATGGCTATTACATGACACTTTATTGAAATTAAATGCCTTAGTGTCTATAAATAGGTAAGTTGTGTCAATATCGGACTAGGAGAACCCATATTAATACCAATAGGTTACTATCAGTCTACAGCAGTAAAATCGATACAAAACTGCGTATCCTGTGCAAACAGATTCTACTTGATCGAAACGAGTATGATCCTGATCGCGTCTAGTATTTGCCCTAACGATGTTTCTCGGAAAATTACCTTGCTGCTGTGTGCTTGGAGTTTCCTGGTGAAATTATAGTCATCATCAGTCATCGGAGATAGTTATAAACACTTGATATTTTATCCACTATGACTGAAAAGCATACATTTAGAATGCAAATGATGTCGCAGAATTTGGCTAGACAGCATCATTGCTTTACCATATTTTAAAAGACGGCGGAAGAGTTTTATGTGTGCACTATGTAATTTCAGGAGAGGATAGGAAAATCAACAGAATCGCCATTTTAAAACTACACAAACATACACCAGTACATCCCTTTTGATGTCGATATTTTAACTCTCCCAGTCACGTTTTATAACAACCACAATTCGTCTTCATCTCTTTTTTATATTTCGTCGATGGCCGCCACCACTCAATCAAGGGCCTACTGCCTTAAGTATTTGTTCTTTCCAAGACAAAATGGACGGCGATCTTTTATACTTAAGATGGCAGATACTGATTCTTTTGAATCGAGTTACGTAGACATTGTAACGTAATCGCTGTACTTTCGAACTAAAATATTGACGTATATTACTGAAAAGTACCCAGTGTATCTTTAGTCGGAATGTTAAAATTATTTGTAACAGAACAGGTAAAAACACCGAACTCGTTTTTGTCACGATGGGAAGTACCTACCTTCTTGAATTACTCAGCTATTTCTCAAAATTACCGGATTGACGTACCAAAATACCCCAACGCAACGCAACAAAGGCTGCATGAATCGATTACATAAGAAAGGTTACTAAAATTTTTGCTGAATCCGAGTAAAAGGTCACCGTTTAAACTTCCGTCTACAGTTAGAGTTTTTGCCGGCGCGGGTGAATCACAGAAACGCCGGCGAAACATCATAACGCCCCGGAACTCGGTCACCGATCACAATTTAATTTTTTCAAACACACACATACCTACACCGGAAGCTCACTGAAAAAAAAAACGGTGTAAAACAAAGATTGGGCCCGCGGTCATGGTAGCGCGAGGATACGAAACACATTTCCTGAAACAATTAAGGCGCACCAATATTAATATTGTAAAGTTGACGCCGCTCCGTCTGAACGGTTAAACATTCAGGGATTATACTCGCTCCCTCTCTCTTCAAACTATCGAAAAACAGCTTAGAGGAATTCGTTCCAGCTAATAAATACTACCCATGGATACAGGAAGCTCCAGGAAAAACCGCGAGAATTAGATCGAGCTCCACTAATCACTGAGTCGCGATCAACACTGAGTGGGCATCAAGGAAAACAACGTGGGTCATGTCATTACTATGTTGTGTGTTTATTATCAACTAATTGAGTCCGCCATAGAATCTTGTAATTCTTGTAAGTTTTAAAAGCCCAATTTAGATAGTTACAAGTGTAATTTTCCAATTAGTAATAGTTCCAGCTTTAATTATCCGGACTTAACGTGCGTGTAATTGGTGCAATTTGTTGTTTGGCATTGTATTGAAATTCGGTAGCGATTTGGGAACATCGCGGGTATCGCGGCTATCAGCTATCAAACAGTTAGCATTGACCATGAATGTTGGGCATGCGAGATGTGCGGGAGCGGGCAGCGGCACGGCGGCACAGGAGGCGGCGCGCATGGCGCTCGCTTCCGCGGCCGCGCGGCTCGCTCCGCACTAGTCCGCACCAAGCAGTCCTCCGCCGCCCAGTCGAGCGCGATGACATGCCGCGCACACCCCCACGACTAAAGCTCCTCACTCCCGCGAAACAAGCTCGCTGACCATACCAAACAAAACGTGTATCGCGTGTGCAGTGATTAATACCAATACCAAAGGATTTGTTTCAACGTGAACGAAATTAATCAAGCAAAATGTCGCGAAGGGGATTTTGTCACGTTCGTAGATGATTTAAATTTCAGTGTCAAGCTTATAAATGTTGTACTTGTCTAAATGTTCGGGTTTGTTTTGTCTCGTCAGCTGGGTCTAACTAAGGGACTAACAATGAAATTAAATGTTAAAAATTAAGAATTCATGGGGAACAATTAGGTAATATTGTTCGACTCTCTGATTCAAATATTACATACAGTGTAAAATAAGGCTCGACAATTCAACCAAGTATTAATCAAAATGATAAAACTTATTAACCATAGCTAAGCTATTCTACTTTGACCTCAAAAATAGAAAAAAAAGCAGAGGGTGATATTCATTGTTCAGTGAAAAACAATTTGAGTTCAAAATAGGATACTCTGCCTAAGCAAAATAAACAAATTAAAACCGTGTAATAAAAATAGAGCTTCAAAGCAGTTTTTGTAACGACGTTATCGCATGTCCTAACCTTGTTTAACAAACCTAAATGTCACATTTATCAACATTGAAAAAATCATCATTCATCGCTGAAACCATAGAAAAGTAGCATAACTAATAGAAATAAATGTAAAAGTGGGTTAACACATAGTTCGTGCTTAGTGCCAAGCGGATTGCCACACCGGCGCGGTCGCTGCAGCGCTACAACTACTGCTATACTGAGAATAGAAGAGATCCCCCAATATATAGCTGATATTAACAAAGTACCATTAACTTTTCCAATGTGAACTACTAACCTAGTTATTAATTTTAAAATCGAAAAAAGAGAAAGAAAAGTCTGCGACATTAGTTAATTGAAAACTATGAGAAATAAAAAGAGAAAATAGTTAAGATTTTAAAAGAAACCGACACCTACTCGAATACTTATAGCAATATTTACAACAAAACACAGGTTACCTAATACCTATATCAATAAGCCATACCACGGTGCACCGACTTAAAATAAAAACTGATTGTACGAACCGAGTTCCATAAAGTATACCCGATTAGAAACTGCGAACTATAAATCGATTCAACCACAGTACAAAGTTCTCGAATACCAGAAATACCAAAGATGTTAAATTAGCTGCGTAGAGAATCAAAATAACGTGCAATAACAAGCGGCAATATTTGTGAGCACAAAGTAACGTATGTGGAAGATCGCAATCCCATCGTGATTGCCCTTAAGAGTACCCGCAGCAGCTGGCGCACTTGATATCGGCCTCACCGACACCCCAGTTCAATTGATATAATCCACGATTCCGAACTACCAACACATATTGCTTACAACCACTTGAGTCTTGACATTGCAACTATATTATTTACCATTCGAAGTCACGTGGCAAGAACGCCGCACGATGACGATTAATTCATGTTTATTAAACAAATTAACGATACCAGTGTGGCATTAGATACGCGGCGACTAATTGCCGAGAACACTGAAGTGACGATGAGAAAAAACCTCATAGACTATATTGCGAAAGGTTGAAGCCATGAAACCGGAACGGAATCGGCGACGGCGCCGGAATGATTGTGACGACGCGATCATAAAAACGTAATTTCTGTCATTCAGCTTGGAATTGGGAATAGTTTACACTCAGCGACGCGAATCAATTGTCACCTCCAACGTAACTGTTCCACTGATAAAAACTTCAAGAAACAAGTTGTAAGATCGACAGGTTTTGTAAGATGAATGAAAAACATCGTATTTGTTAACAATAGATCCAATTGATTTCCTGTAAAGTTTACTAAGTGCTTCTGTAAGAATACTGCCCACACACGTCTAATTGAACACCTACACTAAATGACGGAATCTTTCTATGAGTTTGACGGCTAATCAAACACGTGTAACATACGATATCGACTAATTCTTCATCGTCAAATCAAACCGTTTCATTCCAATGTTGATTTTTCTTTCATATTACAGAGTAGTTTATTCAAAGCTTTCGTCATTGCTTTATCCATCTGAAAAAACATCTTTATAAACAACACGCTTTTGTTTAACTTCATACACCGTATCTTGTTGAATGACATAATATTCGATTTTTCCATTGGTACTACCCATAATACCCAAATACGTACAGAAGATAATATATTCCAGTGGTGTCATGTTAAGTTGATTTGGCGTCAAACTGTTTTGCATGCCAATAAACGGTACAAATAACGTCAGTCAGAAACCGCACTTTGTAAATGACGTAGAGTGAGGCTCGACCGTATTCTGCAATGAGAAGCTTAGTGGTACCAATAATTGTGCAATGACAATCGTCCTCTTATCGGATAGACATCACAAAACCGCTTTTTACGAATAGTTTGTAGCGTCATTCACTGCATCCATTCACAGGGACAATAGAAATTGTGTCTGGATCAATCCTTTTGTGCAACGGGCGTGCGCTATGAAAGCATGGGCTCCGTGTGAAAATACCAAGTTTTGGGTCATGAATTCATGATGTATCAAATTTTCTCATGGTTTCAGTACAATGTGGTGTACATGGTGGTCAGGTACAATGTGGACCATTTCATCATCATCATATACGAGAATGCGGAATAAATTCAAAGTCTACTGATATTTTGTAAATTCTGATTAGATTAGTGATCATCACGGTAGTGTATTGACTTTTTAAAATGTTAATTGTAGCGCATTCATGGAATGGTGATCGTATCTCCCAAGATGATTGTGAAGCGCAGTTTGTCAGATGATAATTTCCATGATCTGCAAGTAGTTTAATATCCGATGGATAATAATTTGTCTTTCTGTGTAGTGATCGTAGCATAAGTTTGCTTTGGTAAACCAGAATCAAATTTGAACTAGTGGCTTACCATTGTATTAGCACGTATCTAAGTAATTAATTTCTTATTATCTAATATTCCACAGAAAGTCCAAAGCTCAATCAAATTCAGACGTCGTCCAAAAAAGCTGAAACAATTTTTTTTTAATATGTCTTCGGCGACAACAGACCAGACAGAGCGGCGCCTAACGTTTTTACGCTAAATTCAATTAATTAAATTCACACATTAAGCATCTCTATTGATATTATAATTGATTAATATAATTAACTAGATATGAATCGTAGCCTTAGCGTCAGCTTCGTTTTTATTGCAGCATCGGATTTCATATTTTGACAGTTGATGATAGTATTCTTTGTTATTGATTGAACGCGTGCTGTTACTGTCAAAACTACAATTTATTACTCAGCTGTTCTTTTATTTATTCACATCATTTATTTTTGACTTTTATAGTAGTACAAAACTTTGGGCATATGTTCAATTGTCATCTGCCGTTTATGTTACCATGATCCTTTCTAAAGGTTCAAAAAGTAAATGTCACTTTGAGACGATAATTATTTGCTTAGCTGCGTCTCGCATACTTTGATGCTTTACTTCATTAGTATTCATTATTATGTAAAGAATTATGTGATCCACTTCTGAATATACATATGTAAACAATGGACCTCATCAAACAGTAGTTCGAATTTGAACACGATTATTCGTTTAATTAATATTGCGTTAATGACTTGATTTAATGTCAAAAGATGCCGTGACGTCATTGATTGTTAACTAATTATTTTAATTTGATTGGTCGTTATCAAGGCATGAGTAAGAATCGACGTGAACCATCGCCACGTGCCGCTACTTCGCAACCGGTTTCTCATTCCTTTAATATATTCTTTGTATATAAAACAAACTAATAAAATTAAGTCACTTCTGTTGATATTATCAGTTTTCTCTGAACTTCACAGCAAGTATGTTGTGTTTATGTGACGTCACATTTGATCGCGTAAACGTTTGGTGTTTTGTATTGTATTCGCGCAAAAGTTGACAAATATGGATTTCTTGAAGCGGATTGGTTCGTCTCTTCGTGAAGCGATGGGCAACGCTGTTTATATGCCGCGCTTTCAGCGAAGTGACCGCGGATATACGATAAGTAAGATTTATTTACGGATTTTCATTAACATATTACAAAGACATTTGGATAAACTTAAGTAAGTACATGTTTCGAACAAAATTATAATTAAAAGAGTGATTGTCTGACATCATTTTAATTAGGTACAGTTGCAGTATAATAGTGTTTGTTTTGAATGATATCAGCTTTCATCTGGTATACTACAATTTGTTCTACATAATAGTAACAACTGCGTTCTTACGTATAAAATATCGATTACTCACAATTATTTTTGCCTTGATCAATTTTATTACAGTAAAAGTGAATTATTTTACAATCGTAAAACTCCGTTTTTTTTAGTTTTTTCGATGGAAAAATCAAATGAGTTTCTCCCGCTCTTAAGTGTCTGACTCTAACTTACTGACTAAAACTAGGTGTTTCCGCGAATAGCCCTATGCGTTCCAGTGACGCGGTACCCAATAAAGTCTTTCAAAAAACTACGAAACCCACAACTACGTTATACTCGTACAGAGAGTACTGTGAACTAACTAACTGTTAAAGTTAACTCGGTTAACGCGTTAATATTTATGTCTCAGTGTCTGTCCACCTTTTGTGCTCAAATTAAGATTAATGACCAGAAAGAGAGAATCCCATAAATGACAGCAAAAATCCGTGTATTTATGTAACGAGGCTATTGAATACTCATAAAACGTGTGTTTCTTCTACTCGTAAGACGAAAAAGATACAAACCTAACAGAATTAATTCGCTTCTAGCATGAACATGAACAAAAAATTACTTAGTAAACCTACCTACATAGGAAAAAACGTGAAATAAACCGCTGAAAAATTATGTACGTCAATTCGATAAAATAAAAACACGCTTCAATGTTCTCGTTCGTATTCCTCATTCAATTCGGTTCTTTTGTTGTCAAATTAAAATAATATTTCCATATTTGAGGAACGCGTGAAATAAGGAAGGTTAATAAACACATTGTAAGTACTTTATAATACAGTTAAACACACTTTGCTTCCGCATTGGACTTGTGTTTCAGTAATGAATTAATTTTCATCTAAATACCTAATTACATATTTATGCAGTTACAGTAAGTTCAACGACCGATGACACAACAGACAAAAATATGTGACAGCTTTGGTTTCGAATTCGGAATAGCAAAAAATATTCAGTGTCGCCGCTAGTTCCAATTGTGAATTTTACTCCAAATTCTGTATAACCAGGCAGCAACAAAAACCAAAACGAATAGAGAGCCACATGTGTTGCCTGCCGCCAAAAAACTGGCATGTTTTCACACTCAATCTATCTGTTTTCATTCTTTCCAGTATAAAAACTACAGTCAGAGGCTCGAGGAGCGCTCTATTTCTCAAATATTATTGTGATTATTGTGACAAGTCTGATGTGGAATTTGCTCAATCGAATATAACTGAATTTTTCAATTTCATTCGAGAGCTGCTCTTGAAATATGTATCTACTTCAGATTTTATTACATCTATGGAATCGTAAAACCGCATCTGCAAATTCTTTTTAACTGTTATAAAATAACCATTCACCAACAGACTTTTAGTGATAACTCCCGTATAGCAATACCTTCTTGTTTTTCACTTTATTCCATAACTCAAACAGGCCGTGGCCGTATGGCTGCAAAAATAAACATTTGCTAGATAAAACAAATGTACAGCCAGATAAATTGCGGGAAATGGCTACAACATTTATGGTAGAAACAAGCAATTTCCGTGCCAATCGCCACACTGACCCGTTCGAATTCACCCACAATTAATCGATTCGTTGGACACTGAAAACTGTGTAGGCGCTAGCTCAGGCCTAGAAGTCGAGCGAAACAAAGGAGCAGAGCCACAAATAAACGTAGGCGGGTCATAGCTAACCAATGTTCACAGAATTGATTTGGAACGTCTTATCGCCGACGACCTTTCCGCTCAAGTTGGATCTTTAGTCACCGTTTGCTAATCCACAATCAATGGCTACGTTACTGAGACACGTGTGCCTTCATGTGAGTTAAATACTTTAGACCTAGGCGTTACGTCTTTAAAACGTAATCATGAAGGCTCTTACAGGCTGGAATTCCTCACATTTATAACCAATGATATCTCACACTCTACAATATTATAAGAGTTAAAAATGCCATGCGATAACGGAATCCATTTTATGATCGGTAGCAGATAATAATATTTTAATTTTGTTTCTTCTAAATTATCGCTAGCACAGCACTCGCAATCCAAATTGTGCTTGCCACGCATTCATTAATTAATCTAAATTCAGTTCTGATGTTCAAGCACTTTTAGCATCTCATGTTCACATTAACCTCTTATCCCATTGTGATCTACATCGTGCAGTTCTTTTGGAACGGTTAACTCGTTATTATAATCGCCGCCGGTCATTATAAGTGACATGCAAAGAGCTGGCTCGCCTTCACCGACTATAGTTTACGATACATTTTTGTCTACATATTATTGAGATTATGTTCGAGAAATATTTCGAAGTCACTAACTAATTTCTTCGATATAACCTATAAATTTGACTTTCAGTTTGCTTTCAGTAGTGTTTTGCATTAAAACAAGGTGAAAGTACTCTTGATCAATGAATAGTATGTAAAAAACACCGGTATTGTGGCTCTTAACGTGTCTACGTAATTAATCTTAAATACGTGAACATGGAACTAGTTTAAGTGACATTGAAAAGGACGATACCTTTTTACACCCTTGACAGCATTCGTGCACGTTGGGTCTGGTTCAACTTCTGACATAACATTGTCAGCGTGTTTCGAGGAATCGAAACTATTAGAATGCTTTGAATGAAATGGCATTGTTCTGTTCTAGAAATTGGATAGTTAAGCAGTTCACGTACTACCGGAGTGACAACAAAAGCTTTTTTTTTTCAAACATTGCCATCCTGTATTCGCATCGCTCACTCCAAGTTGTCCTTTCTGAGTCTAATCGCTAGAAGTTTTACCCACGTTCCCAGGACGTAACGATCAACAATTTTCGAACACTTTCAGTGCAAAGTTTTTATTATCTTGCAAATTGTCTGACAGTCGTGAAGAATTTGACTGATAGCTTTCGTTCCGTGTGACAGCGCTAACGCCACTACCATCCACCTACATTGTCCGCGCATCATACGCTCAGAAATGCTCGACAATGCTCGGACGTATTTGCTAAGCCTTGATCTTAGCACCGACGGACGTAATTTGATGTCTGTCAAGCTTGTGTTTGACGTTTTTCGAATAGTTTGGTTATGTTTGTTATTGTGTCTGTCTTCTTAGTTATTGCTGGACTTATAATTTATCATCTGTCAAAATTTCTTTGCTGACATAATTCGTAATTCTGAATATAATTGCAGTTGTTTTTTCTTTAACTTGAATTAACAATTGAACTTGTTGAACATTATTCAAAAATTGTTCAAAGTCCTAAAGTAAACAAAGTCGATTGCGAGGTACTTCACAACAGGTCATTGCACGTTTTTTTATCTTGTAATTGACGTAATATCTGTCAGTGTTTTCGCTCTATATAAATCACAGCATACAATATTACATGACAGTGTAAACAGCTGTTTTATGTAGGTCTGTTTTTCAAGGCAACCTCTGAAACGACTGACCCTGCTGAGTTACTGAATCTGAAAGAACAGACGTTTTCTTAGTATTGTTTTTAGTTTCCGGAAAAATTACGAATGCACACAGACAGCGGCAGACGGTGGCTAGCTCTATTAAAGTTGCAAATAAAATAAAGCTGTCAAAAACATAAAAAAACACGTCATCTATTTTTTGTTCAATACATAGAAACATAAAATGTTTATTATATGGTTCAATATAAAGGCAGGTTAAAGGATGGAATTCTCTTCTCAGGACCGTGGAATTCTATAATAGCTCTATTAAAGTAACAGAAAAAAGTGACGTAAATCTGCGCATCACAAATAGTGGAGTAGTTACTCACTGTCTTGTATTTGCTTATAATAATAATAATAAAGAAACTAAGTAATCTTAACTCTTTGACAAAGGTTGAGTCACTGCGGCGGATTTTGTGAAAGATTAAATACATGCAAGACAGGATTAAGTTCAAAATTAAGTACTTGTGTTTATATCATTTTGTAGTAAGGACAGTTTCGCAGGGCAGAACAAACATCTGGTGATAATGCGTGCACATATGACCCCACGTACCACCTCGGTGACCCCAGTCACTACCGACAGCGATAACGAATAGCTTGATAATATGATAATAATTAATCGATATACATGACAATGTGTGTCAATACATTGTGTCGACATGAACTAAGAAGTGGTGCATTTATTTAAACTACTAGGTAGAGATAGTAAGAAAAACAATAATTTTAATATACTTAGAAAATATAAGCCATTTATAATAGTTTTGTTTATAATAATGATATGGTCTATAAATAGACAATATAATACACATATACGACACACACCTACATTATATTTCCCACTATGGGAAGGTAGGTAGAAGAATTATGAAAAACAATAATTTGAATATATAATAAGAATACGCCATTAATTAAATTTATAATATTTTTGCGTCTTCTTGGTACAAGGTGAGGGATTTATCCAAACGGTCATAAGAATTAGGGAAATCATAAATGCAGGAAATCTTGAAAGCTTTTCCTCTTACCTAAACCACATAAGTAATCTTGTCCTTTTACAACGTAGGTAGATAAATAGAATGACGTTGTTTTTTTTTAAATGACGTTAATGGCCCACATTCTTAATGTAAATTATAATAGAAAACGAGACAATAATAACATAAGTTAATTTTATTTATTATGTTTTCCTTGTAAAAAGTAGAAGATTGGAAAAACTTATCGAATAGTTTAATTCATACAAGTTTTTTAGTCAATTATCCGTTTACAGGGTTGTGAAACACTTTTTTAGTATTTCAATTTGACAACTTGTCAATGTCACTTCTGCTAAAAAATGCGAGAATTTGGATGAATTTTACTTAGAGTTAGATGTTTGTTACTCAATTACCAGCCGGAATGGCTGAACAGATCTGAATGAAATTTGGCACAGAGATCGATTATAGTAATCTGTATCACGGGAGTATTTACAACATTCACGCAGGCGAAGCCATCAAAAGTCAAAAGCTAGTAGTTAGAAAATCATTGCAATCGTATATTTCGCTCGTCCTCTTATTTTCATCGAATGTTTTACGTAGGCATGCCTAGTGGTGGTGCTTTTCGAGATAGGTATAATACCTTTTGTACAGCCTGGCATATTGCCAGAGTCCAGTTTTGCTAAATGGGATTGGTACATCCTCAATCCATTATAGCAGATTTTAGACATTTCACGGAGCTGGTTACCTTGTGCGGCGGACGTTTGTGTACAAACTGAAATTTATATGACAGTGTCTGAGCCTACAAATAAATACATACTAGGATCATTTAGAATATTTTAGAGAGCATAACCTTGGCAATTTAGAGGACCCTACAAATGGTTTGGTTGGATAAAATACTTTGAGTTTTGAGTATTTATTTTTATTTATTACGATGTTGATGTTAGGTCATGGATCTTATTTTTTCTTCATAAACATACTAACTGATCATGGAAAGCATACTCGTTACAAGGAGAAAAAAAATTATAGGGCAAATTAATGATATCAAAATACCTTGTGTTGTCAAACTGTGTTGTCAGACATAATTCTACAAATAGTCAACTGAGTAGATAATCCTCAAACACACACACGTACATCATATTTCGGCCTCATCGTAAATATTTATTGTCAAATGAATCATATTTTTTGCGTGCGGGTCAACACCTTTTCAAAGTGTGTACAATTTGTTTTAACCCTCAACGGAAAGGTTTAACACTCCATCATTTAAGTCATGACCTTTCGGGCACAGACCGTGTAATGTTTCCTTCCGATGTTTCATAATATTATTTTGGACCACACTGAAGTGGAAAAAAGGTCCTCTAACCCTTTTTTGGATGGGAAATCATCAAATGACTCCTCGAGACAGACTTACCGACTAAAACCCAACCTTGTAAATTCAAATGTCCTTTGCTTTCTAAGGCCTCGGTAACTCTTCCGAATAATACCGCGCTGTATATTGTTAGATGGACATATTGGACATATTCATTTGTTTCGAATCTTTTTTTTTGATGCACCAATGAGAGCAATGGTCAAAAAACAGACTTTAACCGGTAGTTAAGTAGATAATTGTCGAATGATACAGAGATCTTAAGTCATTAGGTTCAATATCGCAGGTCAATGACCGATCAATTATTTAATTTATTAAGTTCTGTTTAAATTAATATTGAAGATCTGCATAGATCTGTATATGTTTTATGAACCTAAACAATAGTACATATTTAAGGTCTACCTGCCTAAAGTTATTATTAACATAGATAACTATTGAGACAAAAAATGTGGAAAATTATATAAGTATTTGGCCATGTGCGTCTTTTCTCTTGTTATGTCTTGTTATTTTAGGACACGACTACACGTGATAAGTCCCTTTCAAAGTGTCAATTACAAATGAGAGAAGAATGAAATGAATGTTTATTTACCAGAAGATCCAAGTTTTTGTTAGAGTTTAAACTAAGAACAACGTGTCCGTTAGCTTTTTTGTGATGATTTTTTTTGCTCAACTGACTGACTGTGTGAATGCACTTGCCTTTCAATATTGCTACAAAAGATATTACAACTCACAAAAGATGTAAGTATTATTTTTGTCCCTACATAGGTAGGTACCTATTTACGTCACGACTGTTTAGTATATGAAACTCTTTGAACTATATGAAAACAAAATAATTTTACACTGCTACTAAAAATACATTTCGCCGAAATATATTTTGAACGGAACTCACATAAAGCTTCTTAATCCGGCGTTTTCTTTATAAACTATTGTAGATAAACAAAACTATATCGTGGTATACAAAAACATATCATGTAGTTAGGTACCTATAGTATTTACCGCAGCGAGGAAGGTCGGAAGCAGGCCGTAAGTTTGGCTACCAGAAAGTATCGATCGTGATTCTCGCTCAGGACCGAAACACTGTCGCGAATTATAATACAAAAGCTTTTATTTTTCATGTACGAATGCGCTGCACTTTCTGTTTCCATGCATTTGAATTTCGATTTTAAAATTTTATTTTTCTTCTTTTAAAGTTGTTCGTTCGAATGTTCGAATCATGAGTAGCGACGGGAAAACCTTTCGAAATCCGTTTTGTATTTCAAGAATCAAAACCGCATTCGGTACTTTTGTGAGAAGATTTATACGTAATCGACTTCGTCATAAATATCTTATTGTAAGATTTACCTATCTAATATTATTTTGTGTTTGAGGATAAATCTGTTACAGCGATAATCCCATATCGAAAAACGTGACATAAAACTTTAACTTGCTTACATTAATTTTCCCTCAAATAAATGCATTACTGATGCATCTTTGATCGATAAGCAGGTAGGTAACTTAGGTTTGAATACATAATAGAAAATAACGACCTCGAACAACAAACTCTATGTCTATCTATATGTATAGTAAGGCAAAGTTTAAATCTTATTACATTTCATGTTATTTAAGCCTTTTTAGAGACATGTGGTCCCTCAAAAAACAATACAAAATACACGAAACTAAAGTCGACACTTGAGTAGATAGCGATGGATAGAAATCTATGAATTCATGTACCTACTTACATTGAGTCACTAATAGATGGTTCGGTCCCGTTGCATCGTACGCCTATGTATGTATTGTTCTGTGATGAGACTTGTCAAGTGACCGGCGGCGACTATAATTCCCTTCGTGAAGAGGACCCGTTAACGGGCTCGAAGGTTGCAGCGATTTAGGGCGCCCGCAGACAGTCGACTGAGCCCATAACATGAGCAAAATTGTCAATGGAACTAATTGTATTATAAAATCTCTTTACCTAGGGTCAAACCTATACAGTGGTAAATTCGACTTATTCGTTACACTTATTGCGGAGTTGCTAGCCTCATAAACAAGAGTAACTTGACAGTCCAAAAATTTGTGTTTGTCTTACCGGCAAAACAATAGGAGAAGCGCTAGATAAAATTATAATACATTAACAATAATTTCTATGTTATACAATCATTTACCTAAGTCGTCGGATGGTTGAGCTCAAAAGTTCTGAGTAGATCTAGACGAAAACTGGCAAATAACTTTGAAGGAGATTTTGTTCGTTGCGAGTAAATACCGGCCTCTTTTCAACCTACTTAAAAAATTTATACAAATAAATACAAATACAAAATACAAAATTACTTTGCGTGTACTTCTCTGAGATTTAAAGTTGCCTATGAGGCTCAGCTATAGTGATGTTTCGGGAGGTACCTGCACCGAATCGGGCGGGAGGAAACGCCCGGGTGTCACCACTGCGAGGATCGACCGGAGGACACAGTGGAGCACACTGTGCAGGTGTGCCCCGCTTGGGCGGAGCTCCACCGTGTCCTCGAAGCGGCGATCGGCGGCGACCTCTCGCGTCTGGCCCTGGTCCAATCCATGGTCCAGAGCGAGACGGAATGGGACCTCCTTCTGCGAAGCAGTCATGCTAGCGAAGGAGGTGGCGTAGTGGGACAGGGAGAGAACCTCTCGTCCCGGCCGCCGTGGTAGACGCCACGGGCGTCGGAGGCCACCTGGTGACCTTCGGCCACCGTAGGCGTGGACCTGTGGACGGTGAGCTATGAGTGGCTCGCGGTCCGTCCGTCTTATGATGACAGGCCGTGTCGACGGCGCGTTCGTGTTCCACGCGTGCCTCGAAGAGAGTCAGCACACAGAGGGGCCCTAAAGGACCGACACCTGCCGGAGTTGCGGGACTATTCGAAAGAAATACCACGTCTCCGGAACGCAAAGGGCAATGAAGGAACATGGATGGGTTTTAGACAGTAGAAGTCTGACACTTCCTCCCGCTCCGCCCGGGCGCCGGAGCCGGAGAAGGCATGGTGATTTCCCATCACTAAAAAAAAAAAAGCTCAGCTATAGTTATGAAATAACTAGCTGCCCGCTTTACTAATTATATACTAAAACCTTCCTCGAAAACCACTTTATCCGTTGTTGAAAAAAGCATGAAAATCGGTGTGGTAGTTTTTGAACTTATCACGATCAGACAGACAGACAGACGCGGCGGAGGCCTTTGTTTTATAATATGTAGTGAGAGTGGAAAGATTAGAATATGTTTACTGATTGAAAAATTGCGTCGTTCGATCGTAAGTGATAAATAATATACACAGACAAAGGTCACCTTAAACTTTATAAAATTATATATTTTTGCTTCAATTTGGCAAACACAGTCGTGGGTTTTTGGGTTGCCAATTTTGTGTGCAATGTTTTACTCTAGTTCATTGTATGTGATGTATGTAAAGATATAAAATTACATTAAATATTTTAGTAGAGTTTGTACTAAGTTATGGTATTAATAAAATGGGTTATGAAATTAAATATTAACAAGGCAAACATGCTTTGACCTACAGTTGTTCTTGAGACATCCAAGCTTAATTTATAAAATAGCTTCTATAATGCAATATTCTTGTCCCAAAAGTTATCTCGTAAATCTTCAGCATACACTACGTTTAATCGTAAAATTTGTTTTGAAGAAGAACTTGTAGAACATATTCCCAAATTGTCTTATTTAAAAAGTCCGCAAAGATTGTGCCATATTTTGGTACAAATAGAAGCAGTCTGAAGTAGCGAACAGGAACATAAACACATAGGATATTTAATTTATACAGAGCGTACATTACGTGTTGAATATAAATTTTATCGGAGTTCAAAACTCTGTCTAAATAAACGCACATAACCGAATTTCCAAGACACGCTCTACCGCATAGACACCGAATTGAGTGTGGCGTATGAATTTCCATAAATTATTTACTGAAACTAATGGCTGTCGTCTACTTCTACCCGGATAGATCGTAAACCATAAGCCAAGTCAGGACTTCACTGAAAACTAAATTGAAGGCGACTCAACTTCGACTCTGCCTACATCAAGCAATGTAACAGATCAATAGCTTGTAATTTATTGACGTTCTCGAGAGTTTTTTCGCCTCTATCTGGGAGCTCTGGGCCGTGTACATTGGAAGAGATATATTTATAAAAACTTCATGCAACACAAAGGTACAAAGGCAGACCTAATACCTTACCTACCTGCAGTCATCAAAAGGTCGATACAGAAATAACATAGCACCTATATAAAAATAGGTACAAAGGTTTCATATAAAGGACTTAAATTATTATGGGTGCGATTATCCGTAGCACCGTAGCCTCGTAGCTTCGTAGCCCGTAGCCCCGTAGACCCGTAGCCAGGTACACCTGACCCGATTCTGCATAACCATTCCCCACTTCTTCAATCCTTGAATAATTAAAGTGTATTGTTCGCACAGAGTAACGTCGAGATCTGTGCCTCACGAATAAATAATAATATGCCTACGTAGATATTTAAGTAAGGACGAAGAAGGCAGCCGTTTAAAAAATAAATGTAGGTTAGATATTGGGCATGCAAAAACAATGAGGTCTAATTGGGTCAAATGGAACATCTTGATAAGTTAGATAATATTCGGTGCCAAGTATTTTTATTTTAAATGAAAACTACATGTTGCAGCCGCAGGGTTACATTTCAATGATTAGACAAAATTTATTTGGTGACTCAGTGCCATGTACTTGAATTGAAATTAGTATAATTGTGTCGAAAAACAATTGTATTGTACTTTGTGTGGCGTGAGGTAGATAATTATTTCTTAAAGCCAAAGTCTTTTTGCTGCGGTTTGTGACAATTATTTAAGTATTTTGATCCAACATAGGTACTTTAGCATCATACATCTTAATTATTTATTTATTTATTTAAACACAAATCAGTTAAAAGAGAAAATAATAAATACAGATAGAAGAGCACAAAAGTGCTGCTTTTCAAAAGAATATTGTAGCAGACCTGTGACAGGAGAGTTATAGATTCCCAATCAATCGAAAAACAATTAACAAAAACAAATATCACCTTCTTGACCTCAAACTATTGTTAGATAAACATTGGACTGAACCTCCCTCCCAAACCCGAAGGTCAAACAATAATTAAACTTTTCCCATGAATACACATAACTTGCGAAAACTTTCTGAAATGAAGTAAGGGGCGGGTCAATGATCATTTTCAGTTTCTAAAAGATGTATGGGCTTTCCCGCATAAGAACAAATACATCTCAACTAAACCAAAACATAGCGATGTGTTTATTCCATAACATGCTTATTATAATGTATTTCTGTTTAAAACTCGTCATATTTCAAAAATACCCTTACAATTATAAACCTTAAACCTTCCTCATTAATTGCTTAAACCTTTATAGCGTTCAGACAGACAGAAGCGCCGAGGAGACTTTGGTTTATAATATGTAGTAATGTAAATGTATATTACAAGACGTGGTGACGAATAAATAACTACGAAATATCAAAAATCACACGTCTCCCCACTCCTTTAAGCTAAGCAAAGTCACGAAGATGCCTAAAGTGGAATGCAGACTATCGATTTCACTTCACCTTGCAACTCGTAACATGAAGTTTGCAAGACGATCAACTGACAATATCCCCTCGATTAACGTTCCACTGCAGGTTACAACTGGTGAGCATTATTCTTAAACACGACAGTCTGCATGCCTGTCACATAAATTGGATAAAACTTCTGGTTTCAGAATAGTCCTTGTCGATGACATCGCTTCATCATCCTTACCCGCATAATATTTAAACGTTGTATCTCTCGTCCATCTGGCCGTTAGTGCTCATATAAATAGAGAACTAAATGCTGATTTAAGTATGTTGTTCTGTTTATAAGTAACATTAATTTCGGTGGCCAGGGTACCTACCTAACAAGTACGGAAAGATATTGTTACACACCTAATTTAATTGTTGAAACAGTTATTAACATTAATATTGAAATACCATATTTATTTATTGCTCTATTTAATTTACACACCTGCTATATAAGGATTTAAAATATCAACTATAAATAAAATCGAGTGGGTACACTCAAGCATACAGATATTTATATATTTTGGTATTCAAACCAAGAGCTATGTTAGCTTGGATAGCTAATGTATTGTTTCACACTGATGTGCTGACCGCAAACTGTAAATTATTGTTTTTTTTTTCAAAACTATTCTGCAATAACTTAGCATGGCTTTTGATCAGCAACTGTCTTTAAAGCGTCTTTATGTCGTAGCATTAGGAGTGATTTTCATAGTTTCTATGTTAGTACTGGCGTCAGGTAGAGCGTACATTATATAGTTACGTCAAAATATTGGACAAACCGTTCAGAGGGCGGTCATTCCCACGACTGTCGCCTGCAGCATAAAGCTGTTAAAGGCCAAGGCCGCGCGTGCGCAAGGTTCCTTCCTTCCTGTTCCGAACGCTCCGAACGCTATCGAAATACGCTTATATGTAAATACGAGACTATGTTCAGAGGTTGTGCATATTATTATGATCCGTATAATTTTTATTTGATCCTATGAAAATAACTTTGCCCTGTAGTGGATTGGTGAAAAGTGCCCTAGACATGGTATTTTTTTATTCTTTACTTTCCGTTTTGCCGCTGAGAAAAAAAGTCAATTTTGACGACAGTCCATCAGGTGCACACATTAAATTAAATAAGAAATTGACATAGTGAACAGCGTTTGTGCCTCAGGGCTACGCTTAAAAAATCACTTCAGTAATGCTGCTAGACTGATCATGGCCGTCGCTGATATTTCTATGCTACCAGCCATTTGCTTCGTCACTCATGAAGGTTTCGTGAATAACGGTTTCAAACATTGTATAAGTGTAGCTAGCTCCCGTCATACCATTCGAAGTTTGAACCTAACCTATCCGTGTCGGGGTGCCCTAAGCTCCCTGTTCCGCTACTTGGCTAGGCAAGAAAATCCGGTAAACTGTAGAACCTTACACTGGTCGGTAGCCATCATGCCATCAATTTATGTCGGTTCACAATTTCTCGGAATGACTTTGAAGATTATATAGACAGACTACCAAATGTTCAGTTGACAATTTATCTACAGCTTACAATATTTCTAAATAGGTATTTTAAATTGCAGTAATCCGCTGACCGATACATCCGATATACAAAATGATTTTTATTTATGGGACAAGTAATAATAGTACTAGTGAGCCAAATAAGAATAGTACTGTCAAAACACCATTTTGTTCTCATTTGTTGCGATCATATTCTTATTTGGCTCGCATAGTATAATAGTCTGAACACGTAAAACTATCTGTCGGTCACAAACAAAATGTTTATCGTCATATGTGTAGTAGATAATTATGTAGTGACAATTGAGATATAAACTTGTCATTAGTTAGAGGCGAAAGGTCCGATCGCTTAGTCGATGTATCGCAAATGTATGTTTATTTAACCCACGACTTACATGTAAATGATCAACAGATGTGTTATTTATGAGCGGTCGTTTCTAAACCCGAGGTTAGGAAGTTTTATATAATTACTCGTACTATCTGGGTATGTAGCTAGGCTCGTGGATTTTTAGACTTTTATACGAGGTAGGTTCTGTAAAGCTTAAAATATCCTCCTCCAACAATCCATACTTAATATCAAAACTTCGAAAGTAACTCTGACTGTCTGTTATCTCTTTACCTCCTAAGGGCTGAACGGATTTGGATGGATCATAGCACACGACTAGACCATGTCCTGGATTTGAAAGAAATATACTTTTATTTCCGGAAGTTGTTCCCTTGGCATACTTTTCTACTTTCACGTAGCCTTTTCCGTCTGCTGAGACGGCAAAAGCTAGGTAGGTCAGCCTTATTTGCCAAAATTTATCATAATCTGTTCCGTTGTTTTGGAGAAAAAACCTTCAAATAAACAGGTAGAGTAGTAGTTATTGTCTGCATCAAGAATTTTAATGTGTTATACCAATGGGTGTGTCATATGCCAATTTGAAGAACATATCTGTTACTAATTTGTAATGTATTCAAATAACCAAACAAATTACTGTGGGAATAAATCGCTTGTAATAAATAAGATTCGGAAGTACTTCCGATCTAAATATCAAATGTAGCAAAAACAATTTTTATTAAAAAGGTCATTCCTACTTGTTACTATTAGTGTACGTTCATCTTAATTACAAGTTTCAAGACCAGGGTCATCTAAAAGTATAATTAAAATATTGAAGTTGGTACTTAGGATATATTAGTGAGTGTGTATTTTGTTTTATAGTATCGTAGTGTGCTAGCTAACAAAAGATAAACAATTTTTTTTTTTTTGTGTCATGTATTAATTACTTCGCATACTACTTATTGTATAAATTCAAGTTCTTAAAACGTAACAGACAGATGTGTTGCTGGGGAGTTGGTTGGTCACTTCTTCTCGCCAGCCAAAACACTAGGAAGTGGTGACGGGCGGGCGTTTTGGGAGACTGTCTTTTGTAAAACTTGACGTTCAGAAAGTGCTGGCTCTCAGCTAATTTGAATAAACGACTTTTGAATTAAAAACAACATAATAAATTAAAAACATTTTAATAAAGCTAACCATTTATTATTTACCTAAATTTAAGCCTAGTGCTTAGGTAGTTAGAAATTTCCTTTGGCAATGTTAAAAAAAAATTCACGGGTCTCTAAATTAAAGTCACGTGATTATGATAGGTAAGTGGCAATACATAATTAGTTTACATAATATTTGAGTGGATTCTCAATTTTAGAAAACCGGTTGTGATGTTATTTAACTACTCCGTGTGGTTATATTGTCCGTGTAGTGACGCATCTGGCTAAAAGTTACCTACTTTTATTTTCATGGAGAATATAACTTTACTTAGGTGCTTATGTCTTTGTTGCGTTTTAGAATTCGCCCAGCAATTAGTCGTAACTACTCATTATTTAAATGACTTAGGAATATTGTTTGTATTCGTACATATTGAAGCTCTAGGTCATCCTGCTTCATATAATAAAGCATAAAAATAAGTGACACGTAATGCTAACTGCATATAACAGGCAAATACTTAGGAGGTGTTGTATTCATAGATATTTGCATGCAGGCTAACGACCGCTTAAAGTCATAATGTAAATGAGACGATACTATAAATATGACACCTGTATGTTGCACACTTGCGGAAGAGATTCAAGAGCGAAGGATTCGTGCGAAACATACACACTGCAAATAATTTATTGCGAACATCGGCTACTAGACTTATGTCAGTTTTACCCTCATGGCCCATCCTACAGGAACACACCAATTTTGTTTTGGCAATTTTTTTCTTAAACCACTAGGCGATAGTGCAGCTTTCCATCAGTAAAAGAATTTCATAATCGCATTAGAGTATAATTACTTTATAAAAATCCACGTACTCGGATGTAAATTATCTAGATACAGCAGTATCCTGCACTAAGGCTAAGGGACGGAAGCCTCCAGAAGATCCAGATGTCTCCGGTAGTCTAAAACGTAAAGTAATCTTTGAGGAATTTATAAAAAGTAATCCAAGGAGGCTAGTTATGCATTAAGAAAAATAAAATGGTCTGTACTCTTTTGTTGTTTTTAAACTTCACCTAAGCCTAGTGCTTAGGTACATAGAAATTTAAAAAACAAAATGTTCACGTGTACCAAAACAAACCTCAAACCAACCTTCAGCGGCTTCAAACCCTTCAGCTCCTCCTGTTATCCAGCCAGGGGAAGACCGTAAACATCTCACCGTGAAACAAGTCCTGTGATTGGCAGTAGTCCATACGAAACCTCACAAACACATGGATTTAATTTAAATGATGAAGATTAAAAAAAATATTTTGGCGTGAGCGTGACGGAACATACAATAATTCTGTTCGTGTCAGTTGCTTACTGAACACGTTTTTAAGTTCAACATAACTTTGCTCACACCTTGAAACATTTTATGAAACGAGACGTCCTTTTAAATACGTGTACATACTACATATTATTATATAAGACGACCACCGACATTCGTCCTAGCTTTAGTTCTCTCGGGTAACATCAATCTTAGTACTAAATCGTTCAGTCTAACGAGAATTCGGATATATTTAGTACTTACTAGCAACGTTGAGGTCCAATTTTTTGATGCTCTATTTTAGCTTGTTGTTAGTTTTCATTATTTAGTGAAGAGAAAACGTCAGTTGGTATACACCTTCGTTGTATATTTAAGTAATTAGCTAACTTAAAACAGTTATGTCTTCATTTACTTAACAAGTAACAGTGCAGCTGCTAATTTTGAATATTACGTTCAGAGAAATAGTATTTTAAAACTGCACTGTACCTACTGTAAAATATTGTAGTGAAAATTTTGTACTTAAAATAATTCGCGAGTGTCCGAACTATTTCGTTTTCTCTTGCATTTATTCAACGTTTGAAAAGGACATATAATATACTAGTTTTAAAATTATTCTATGCAGCCAGAAAAAAAATATAAAGCCAGAGGAAACTACATGTACCTACGCCAGATACTCAAACCAGAGTATGACAATATCTTCTATTCTCAAGATAAAAAGCTATGAAGTAAAATTAATAAATCTGAACTATGCTAAGAACTTAACCAATGTTACTTAACGTGCTTTGCCATTTAACAGGCTTACAACACAATGTCACCGATAATTAATTTACCTTACACTACTGAATTGGAATTGAAACTACGCTTTTTTTTTCAATTAACACACATACACAAACGTGCTTTACAATGTAACTAAAACTGTTCCTAACGACTTTTACAACTAGTTTTCAGTACCTACTAAGCTCCAGAAATCTTTGAAAAATAATCAACATTGCGTAGGCGTCTCCCATTCATCAGCAGCAGTCTCAACAGAATTAGACTCTTTGATGGCTTGTGTGCCGATCTTTTTACGACGATGAATGATATCATCATCATACAATGGTGGCCAGCACTGGCCAGCCATTTAACGGTTTAAATCATATCGATGTATGGACTGGACACAATGCTAAATTCCTGAATAGGCTCACAAGTAAATAGTCCACAAATAAATGGTCTATTCTATCAGTAACAAATTAAATAGCTGTCTATACTTTTAAACCTGGACATGTTTTGTGTTGATGATAATAAAAACAGAAAAAAAAAATATTTTAACTACATTCGTATAAAAAGTGAATTTTTACTGCCCACCACAGAATTCAGCGATTGAGACCTTATTAGTTTTTGAATTTGTTTTGTCTCTGGAACTCTTACGTCCAGAAATCACAGTAAGTACTCAGAAATTGAGATGTTTTTCGTTTTTACGCGTCGTCTTGTCTTTGGCAGTGTTAAGTCATGAAATTAGGCTCTAAAATGGTGGAATACCAAAGATCCAATCCTAAAGTACTCAAACAAATGCTGTTAATTGACGTAGGCAGTAATTAGAGAAGGGAGTAGATATTTAAAGCATTGGAATACGAAGAAACTCATTTGAAGTGATTGTACACAGTAGGATCAGTTCCGCACGTCATTTGCGTGTTTCAAAAGGCAGACAACGTTTTCCACGCCTCATTTAATTATATGTACATACACTCCATGCTATTAATGACTTGTCAAAATTGTATACTCTTTTGTACGCAAGTTTTTTGAATTACTTTGGCCTAAGAATACTGGCGTGACCGAAATCTGTCGGTAACTCAGTGGAATTTACTCGAAAAACTAATATTATTAAAGTATATTTTAGTCAGCAATTTAGCTATTTTGATGGTAACTGTTATAAGGTACTGCGTCGTTTATCCTACTAAAATTATAAATGCGAAAGTTTGTGAGGATGGATGTTTGTTACTCTTTCACGTCAAAACGCCTGAAAGGATCTTTATGAAATTCAGCCCAGAGGTAGATAATAGTCTGGAATAACACATTTTATCCCAGGAATATGTCTCCTAGGGAACACGCGGGCGAAGCCGCTGGAAGAAGCTAGTTATTAAAAAATGTTCCAACTTTATTTGAGAACCATGATCTAAAAATTTATACTTTTGATACTTTATTTACTGTCTCTCCCTTCTTCCTAAGTCTTCTTTTTTCATCTTCTAGTTTATGGCGTGATTCCTTTTGAATGGAGGTATTCACAGAATTTCATTTCCTTTTTATTATTTTTAATCCTGCAGGTACTTTGCGGAACTATGTAATGCTCTATCAATAGACATTTTTCATAATTCTTGTTCGTGTTGCCCGACCGGATGCAGAACCTTTGCAATCCCTTGGGAATCCATGGTTCAAAACATGATAGATATTAAGAACGAACCTTCCCATTTTCATAAGTTAGCCTAATGTGAAATACCCTTGGGAAGTTTCACGGTAGCGGTAGAATGATTGATATTTACTTATAAAAACTGGGTTCTACCAGCGGGTTCGCTCGCGTGATTATCGAAAATGATTCCAAGGTGGCATTCTAATACCGCGGAAGTCAAATTTTTAACGAATTACTTTTCGTATCTCATTCGATAGAAAATCGCAGGACGTGTTACGACGTTGACGTATCAAATACGTGAGTTTGGACCAAAGGTTTTATAAAAAGAAAAATATTGCACTATTACTGCAGACAACCGCAGTAACAGCGCGTAACTCAGTTATATTTCCATAGCAACATCGCATAACTCCATTTTTTTTTTCACTCCCCTGAAAAGTTACAGATTTTGACAGCCGCGGTGTTAGAACTAAGATAACGATTTTTAATATTAGGAAGGAAGTATGGATCTCGAAAATGTATTGTATATCAATGTAGTATTTAAGAGTTCTATTACATTTTTTACGGAAATTCATGATTTTTGACGCTGTAATTTTCAGCAGCAGTAAGATATTTTAATTTTTTGATCCTGAATAACGATAGTGCCAGTCTCTTTCTTGTAAGTTAGAGTTACACATTTTCATTTTTATTTTCGTGTAATTTACTATAAATATTTTACGAACTCAGTTTGCAAGAAAAAATGTCGGCGATGGAACTTTGACGGTCAAATTCACATTGTTACAATTAGTTCTTTTAAAAGCTGGAATTACTAAAAGGTAAGTTGAATGTTTTACTTGTTTATTGGAGTTCTAGAATTTCTTTAAATTCCTTGAGTTTTCACGGAAAAAAACGTAAAGAAAGCCTAATTTACGCCAGAAATGTCTTGATTCAACGTCCATTATATTCCAAATAAAAACAATTTTATCAAATAAATTAATATGATATAAAATTTCAATCTACAATGAATACGTTTCATTAGTTTTCGTTTGTCAATATAATAAAACAAAATTACAATAAATAAAATAAAATTACTATATCTTCTGCGTCAATTCAGCGCGCGCGCTCCTCAGTCTCGCGCGAGCGCCCAAATAAACTATAATCCTATTCAGACTAGTAAGTACCTATCAAAATTGTTTCGCGGACTATAGATGTACTCCCTACGCAGACCAACGTAACTTCGTCTTTTGCAAACGAGCATTTACGATTCGTAATAGGACTCTTAAGTTAAATGTTATTATTGAACTGGACCAGCATTGGTGACAGTGACAATTTCATTGTAAGTAAGACATTTAAGAAGACAAAGTGTACAATAATGAATCATTATAATTTGTCCTATCGATTGTTTAGTCAACAGTAATTTATTTCCACGGTACAACAACGAAAGGCTATCAATTATGTCTTACAATCTTGTACCGTCAACATAAACGGAAACTAATTTGTTTAACGTCGTTTTGTTTCAATTACAAGACGGTTGTATTAATTACTGATTTTTCCCGCAATTTCACTTCCGTGGCGTATATCACAGACCTGTGTATTTTACGAGTTAAAAAATAGCTTTTCTATAATTGAAAATTCTTGTTCCATACAGGTGACCTCTTTACATTATAAAATAATATTTTATATGAAATAGACCATGTCGAATAGGTAATGTTTGTCATTAATCGTTCCTACTTCCTACTATCCTTTATATATATATATCCTACTAGGTATCTTATCTTACTTCTTACTAATATTATAATTGTAAAAGTTTGTGAGGATGGATGTTTGTTACCTACTCTTTTACGTCAGAACGCCTGAAAGGATTCTCATAAAATTTGGCTAGAATTGATAGATTGTCTGAAATATCAGATAGGTTACTTTTATCCCGGGAGTAAATATGTTTCCTAGGGAACACGCGGGCGAAGCCGCTGACAAAAGCTGGTTTACTATAAACGACACAAAATTTATAAATATTAAAACCTAATAAAACAATTTTTTATTAAGTTTTGATGCTAACCGTACACAACAAAGGGGTCGATTGTTTATCATCTTAAACAGTAATTAGCGACTTTTTCAGTACTAAACAGGGAAGCAACAAAACCTAGACATAAGCTTCCCGGTCACTAGGTAGATGGGTACCAAACCAAGCCTTGTTTAGTTTTCAGCTGGACAAAGGTTCTGGATGAACAAAGGTAGTTAAAAAGTAGAAAAACGTCCACTGTTGGACACAGGACTGCCCAAGTGTCGCGACATCGATCTGTCCCATACTTCTTTAAACGGTAAAAGCAAATGAGATGAGGGTAAAGTCCCCAGCGTCACATTGGCTTTTAAAAAGCATCTCGATTAATTTTCCTCAATTAGTAACGTAAGGAAAATCTGAGTTTCTTTTTTAAACCTACGATATTACTTGACTGTATTCACAAAAATATTAAAATATTGGAATAAATTAATTAGGAACGTGGACACCTATGGTGTAACCTGTGAGATTTTATTTAAATAATATAATCAATATTACTGTGAAATACTAACAGAACATTTCTTCAAGAATTATAACGAACGTCCACGAAGACTTTAGTCATAACGTCTACTTGCAACAGTTGCAACAATTTCTTAAATGACGTCATTGGGCATTCTGATTATTATCTGCTATTTATATCTTATTACTTTTTTAAAAACTGTGTTTAGCAAGGATTTTATTTTCATAAAAAGTAGCATTTTAAATTTAAAAATAGAATGGCACGAAAAGTCCACATTTAATTTTGAAAAATAATGTCAAATAAAAAAAAGCATCGATACCTTTTTTGCACTTATAATTTCTGGACGAAATAATTAATTTAAGTCTTTAATATTGAAGTAGATAGAGTACATTTATCAATACTCAATGTTCGTCTATAATCTCTATACTCGTATAGATTTGGAAGCATGGTCCGAACCATGACTACATATACACGTTCTTCATTGACAAGGTCACTAACTACTTATTTCATTATCTATGATTAATTTGCTGAACTTTAGTCATTTTCTTTCACAGTAGCCATTAGGTAAAGAGTCAACGAACTCTCGCTTTGCATGCATTTGAGGATTTTCATTCAAATGTTAATTCCCTAGGCTAACGTTTACAAATTAATTTAGTAATAACAGTAAACAATTTTTTTTTAAATCAGCTGATTTGATTCATTAGTTTGTTAGAAGGGAATATGGGCCTTATTGAAATTAGGCCTATCATATAGGCCCCTGTTCTACCCTGTTCTTTCAATCGAAATTCAAGAAAGTTTCTAAGTAAAAAAACAAGGAAAAGAAAAAAAGAAGAGAACAAAGAAAAAGAGAAGAAAATAGAGGAACAGAAAACGAGGAAAAAAGTGTCAAGAATTTCTGTTACTGGCTTTAAGAAAATGTTTTAAAACCTTAGTCAGAAAACTGTACCTACGTTTTCTTTGATCGTGAGAAATTGAAGCAATAAATTCCGTTTGAAAAATAAACAGAATATTGGTGTTTGACAAGTGTGTTTGAAAAAGTTTGTTCCTGTTTTTCAAACAATTATGTATTGAAAACAAAACAAAGAATTAATTTGAAAAATACATAGCAAATTCATTAGTTTATTAAATATGTTTTTCCCCGCAGAGTCTTTGCGTTATCAGCGATTTACTTTATGAAATAGATTTTCTTTATTAATATTGAACGTCACTTTTTTAACCGACTTCCCAAAAAGGAGGAGGTTATCAATTCGGTTGTATGTTTTTTTTTTTTTTTTATGTTTGTTACCTCATAACTCCGACAATTATGAACCGATTTGGAAATTTTTTGTTTTATCTGAAAGGTAATACTTGCAGATTGGTCCCATTTAAATCATATCAAAATCAGTTACGAACTTTGGATTTTAAATCGAAATAGCTGGAATTTGACTATTTAGATGATTCTTTGATAATCGAAATTGCGTATTTTGCTTTTCTGCAATTTTGCAGTGGTGTTTTTAGGTGTGGGGCACCACTAAAAAGTGAAAAATAAAAAACTTTTTACAAAAAAATACAACCGACTTCCAAAAAAAAAACACTACAAAGTAAAAAATAACTTTAATTTCGGAAGTCGGTGTCAAAATACGAAGAAACTAACAAAAACACCGACTTCCGAAATTAAAGTTATTTTTTACTTTGTAGTGTTTTTTTTTTGGAAGTCGGTTGTATTTTTTTGTAAAAAGTTTTTTATCTTTCTGAATAATCCATAGTTCCATTCATACACAATACTAATGTTATAAATGCAAAAGTAACTCTGACTGTCTGTCCGTTACATGTATGTCAGCCGTTGTTCGCTTGGCACACGTTTATACTATCTACTAGATTTTTAGTCCCCGTTGGAATTTAGTCCCCGTTGGAATTTAGTCCCCGTTGGAATTTAGTCCCCGTGGGAATTTAGTCCCCGTGGGAATTTAGTCCCCGTGGGAATTTAGTCCCCGTTGGAATTTAGTCCCCGTTGGAATTTAGTCCCCGTGGGAATTTAGTCCCCGTTGGAATTTAGTCCCCGTTGGAATTTCGGGAAATCCTCTCTTAGTTCTCCTCTACACTCCCCAAGGAACCTACGTGACAAATTTCTGCTTTCTTCGACCAATAGTCTCTGCTATGCGTTGTCTGTCAGTCACTCAGTAATGGAATAATGTTATGTATTAGGATATTGATGATTACCTGGATTAAAGCACATGGGATAAAAGAGTATGTTCCCTTGCGATATCTTCCGTCTTTCACGCGGGCAAAGCCGCTGGCACAATCTAACCACAAATTAATAAAGCGTTGGTTCAGGAACTAGCATAGATATAATATATCACATAATGTCTATCGGGTATTGCTCGAATCACTAACTCATAATTACTTATTATCTACTAGACAAACATAATACGTCCTCTCAAAACAAAAACGTGGGAGTTTCCCAACAACGAAATAAAACAAAATGGACTTTATTACTGCTTACTCCATTATTAATAATTGTTATGACTTGAGACATCGCAAAATCACCCAGTCGCGTGAAACTAGCTAATACGAAACGTAGTTACACTACCTTGAGACTTCAGCAGAAATCTTGCGAGTTTCTGAAATAGCTTAAAGTGTGAATGTTAGTATTTAGCCAGAGCTTTTCTAGGTTATTCTAGTTAAACTTGTTTCTGTAATAGTGTTTTGTAAATGTATGGCATTAGAAAAGAGTTGATGCAGTAGTATTTCCGTTTATAGATATTTTCCTCTTGCACAATGTTATGAATAGATAAACATTATTGCGTCAATGATAATAATATAGTCTGATCGTTTCACACTGTCCACGAAAGACGCGTTCTTTAAGCATCGGAGGCCTTAGTGAGAGTTTTTTCGACTCACGTTCGAACGCGTTCGATTGCGAGCGCGTTAGAATTTAGTATGGGAAATTAGGTTCTACGAGTAGTACCTCTACTATGAGTTATCGCAGCCAAAACTCGCTAGCGTCTCCGTAAATTATTTGTATGACATAATGTACAGCGCCCCTAGCGGTCACTAAAAGAATTAAAATTCGTACCATGAGCGCTATAGATTTCGATAGGTTAAAAAACCAAAGTAATCTATTCGATAGTCACTAACGTTGTTTAGCTGTCACCATGCAAAATGGTACCATGAGTCACTAATTCGACAGATGCTATCGAACAATACGCTTACGATAGTAGTAACGTTGCTCACTAGCATTTTGACGAGTGAAACATATGTTCACATTAAAATCATGTACGTTTTTGAATCTTACAAAGTCAAAATACTGTCTGCAAGGGCATTAGTATAGTATATACCTAATTATATTTATTTTAGCTACGTGCAATTATTTTTGGACACTTGAGCTTAGCTGAATTATCTGAATTATTGTACTTTCAAAGTTTCAAGTCGATTCAAGTGGCTTAGTATATCTACCTGCGTTAAAGGAAACTGTGAGACACTGGTTCACATTGTTTAAAACTTTAAAATAATCCAAATAATACCTAATCTATGGTAAACTTTCAAACCACACAACACAACGCAGCTCTGTGACATAACGTACACAAACAAAGTTATAAATTAAATAGACGACATAGACCTATTATAAGGAATAAAAAATCAAAAACTACTAAATAAGTTAAGTTGTCCACGAATCGCACACTTTTCTATTTAGTCGATTTTATTTTGTGATATTGACTGTCTTAAGAATAGCGATAACACTACATTTTGAGCTTACAAGCCATTCTCTCTTCTTACTAGTGAGAAAGAAAGAAACAAAACATAAGTAGTGAAGCATTTTAACGAGTAGAGTGAAGTTAGCTCTACGACACGATCTATCGAGCTAACGTTAGCGCCTGCGTGAGACTCCGTAAAACTCATGGTGCGAGCATTATCGAATACTATTCGATCCACGTTAGTACGCTAGCGAGTAAGTTTTCGATAACATCTCATGGTAGAGGTACAGGAGGCCTTAGTATGAGTTTTTTCGACTCACGTTCGAACGCGTTCGATTGCGAGCGCGTTAGAATTTAGTATGGGAAATTAGGTTCTACGAGTGACCACCAGGTGGCACTATAACTAAATTCCCATACTAAATTCTAACGCGCTCGCAATCGAACGCGTTCGAACGCGAGTCGAAAAACTCACACTAAGGGTACAGGTGGCACTATAACTAAGTTCCCATACTAAATTCTAACGCGCTCGCAATCGAACGCGTTCGAACGTGAGTCGAAAAAACTCACACTAAGGCCTCGGATACTTAAAAAAACCGGCCAAGTGCGTGTCGGACTCTCACACGAAGGGTTCCGTACCATAATACCAAAAAAACACGTTTCCTTCATCGGAGCCCCCTTTAAATTTAAATTAAGTATTTATTGTTATAGCGGCGATAGAAATACCGATACACTCTGTGAAAATTCAACTGCCTACCAATTACAGTTCTTGAGATACAGCGCGCTGACAGACAGACGGTGACGGACGGACAGTCGGACGGACGGACGAACGAATGGATGGACGGATAGACGGACGGACGAAGTAATAGGGTTCCGTTGGTTACCCTCTGGGTACGGAACCCTAAAACCGACAGAATGTATAAATTTAAAATTTAAATTCACTCAATAGCAGTGCCCTCTGCTGTTTCTTTTTATTGTTAGAATCGCGTCTGACCACAATCTCACCTGATGGTAAGCTATGTGAGCGGTCAACAATGACGCACGCTTGCCTAAAAGTAACTTGCATCAAAATGTACAGCAGTTATTCATCCCTAGACACAATATCGAACTATTTCGAAGGTATGGAATCCTAAAAGCGTAAGAAACAAACGTAAGAGAAGATTAACATTCAAAATTAGAACTCACTCAATCACAATCCTTTCAGTTTTTGATAGAATTGCGTCTGACCACAATCTCGCCTTATGGTGATGGTAAGCTATGCGAGACCGAGAGGTTGACGATGGCGCACTTTGGCCAGAAGTAACCTCCATCAAATGTACAGCAGTTATTCATCACTAGATACAATATCGATTCAATTCGAAACAAATGCTACACAACACTGCTGAAGACAATGACACAGAACCAAAGTTACATAAACAATTTAAGTTATAGTTAAGAAAACAGACTGGTTCCCACTAGCAGATTGAAATTGTCCGAGTGTCCAATGACAGCTATTATGACTGATGTTTTTATAGCACACAGTAGGTACGTGATTGTTCGTCATTCACAAAGCATTCAGTGGCTATGGTCCTTTAGGACGAGCAGTTTCTCCGATGAATGCAGGTTTCTAGATGTACAGTTACAAATATGATTTTTGATTGCACATCTAGACAGATCTAGATGAAAAGGCAAAAATATGATTTTTTCCACTGCACTGTCAATATTTATTTCTACTATGTGCATTACAACTTTTTAAGCTTATGACACGCTTACAAGTGTGTTCCGTATCACTCACAACATTGTTTAAAAGTACAAGGTCATATGGATACCTTGTGCAGTCCCTAGATTGACTAGATTATTGAGCATAACTAGATATTGAATAAATGATGCCCATCATCATCATCATCATATCAGCTGAAAGACGTCCACTGCTAACCACAGGCCTCCCCCAAGCGTCGTCGTCACAAAGCGGCGTCTTGTGCGTCTCGCATCCATCGACTACCCGATTGAATGATGCCTATAATGACGATAAATGAAGAATTAATCACTTGAAGACACGAAAAACTTGAAATTCTCAAACAATTAAAGCAACAATAATTTGTCTAAAATGGCATGTCAATACCATTTCAGCAAGCTTCAGGTTAGCAAGCATTTTTAGTAAGGTAGGTACTGCAGTTTCATTACTTAGATAGATATAACTAGCTTGAAAAGATTGAAGTGACTACGCGACTGGTATAATCAATTTTCCTCAATCCACTTATTGCATGATTCAAGAAATATACGACCCACTTAAGCTAACATAGTTTATAAAGTAAGCAAGTTAATAGTGGTTTAAATTTTCCAAAGTCCGCAAAAGTAACGTATTATTATTATAAATAATACGTCACTTCTTTAAAATGAGGCCTCAAATACTAATTTGCGAAACGTATAAACGTTTCAAGTAGCTATTAAAACAGTTAAAATTATATTATTTAAAATAGTCGACGATTTCAAACAAGCCCACAGAAGGGTCGCTTCTCCGTTGCTTATATTTGCATAATAAATAAAGGATGGTCAGACGTACTTTCTAATTTAGATTTACTGGAGAGTTAAAACAGTTTTAGAGTGCCTATCACAAAAGTGGATTTATTTAGATACTAGCTTGTACCTGCAGCTTGACCCTTGTTGATTCGGCATACGTGATGCCTGAATATTACCTATCTCTATGGAAGATACTCCCGGAATTTGTCATTATCCCGGACATGGTCTGCCCGTATGCTTGCTTTCATCTTAATCCATGAAAGAGTACTAAGAGACTATCTTTAACGCAGAATCTTTGGTGTACCCCACTGTAACGGTAACCGACAAATGAATGCTCTGGACAGGCCAACTCAAATCTGTATGGCACTTTCCTCAGAGACCATCTCAAGCTTTATAGGTCTACACCACCCTGCGTGGTGTTTTCCTTAAAAGGCCACCACAGTCTTTAACCTACATGGTTTTCATATCTGAGTTTGTTTCGGTGTTTCTTGTCAGGGTAGTCAGCTAGAAAACAGCGCCTCATCTAGATTATTATAACCAAAAAATATTGACATGTAAAAGTGTTACTTGTAACCTTTTTCTTAAATAAATAATATTTATCGTTTACTAAAAGCCGTCGTGTTCAAATTGGTGAAACGTAAATTGTTGTGTATTATTAGTCAAACGATTATTTTAGTGTTTTAGCCATGAGTGGGACCTTACCTACCTTCACAAGGCGCCTAGACTTTTGTGGGAAAGACTACTAAATTCGACCCCGGTGATCACCGTGGTGGGCGCATAGGACCCCCGTGATATCTTAAAAAACCATACCAGACCCATTAGTAGGGAGTGAACCCACTTATGATTATTTGCAAAACTATTTATTTGTGTATACTTTTTTCTGTATACATTTTTCTTTTTTTTTAATTTCTTATGTGTACATAAATAAATAAATAAATATTTATTGTTGTGCACCTACTTAAGTAGGTACGCACATGTAGGTACCACATATATAGGTACATAACATTTTTGTAAAAAATATATATCTATTCAAACAAAACACGAAACTTGTGATAACCACATTACAACTACATAATAGCTAGACATATAACTATCGTACATTTCAGAAAATATTTTTCGCTAAACTTTATCATTATGTACCTACTTCTAAAGAACCCAAGAAACAATTGCCCCAAGTATTCTAATTAACTTCATCTGATTAAAATGAATTATACCCTCAAAGTTCAAAAGCTAAAAAATAATTTTAACTTTATTTATCTGCAGACTGCGAATGACTTTTGACATTTGAAACTAACATTAGTCTTTATGAGATGATCTAGAAACAGTCGAGTTTCGAAAGTCGCCTCACTTTCGAGGAATAGCTACTCAACTCGGTTTTAAGAATCGAAAATAAGAAGTGTTTATAGGTAACGCAATATCACTAGATACGTTCCACCATCACTTTAAGTCACGACTAAAGTTTAATGAGTCTCTTACAAGTTATTAATGTCACTAGATCGTCACTCACCCGCGGAACAAAGATGCCATAAATTATTTTCCAAGTTACTTACACAGCGGATAAAATGAACCGTAAAGCTATCGGCCCATAAAACAGTTGTAAACATTAGACCCATTAGCTGAGAAATACCACTGATCTGCTTCTGGTTTCGTCAGTCATTGGCATTAATTGGTCTCTGTATTGAAAAAAATATCAGTGCATGGCGGGTTGCGGGCTCGGGCGGGCGTTCTGTTCGTCGGCTCGTCAGTTCGTTTACAATACATGGTATTATAAGCACAGAGTGTACATTCGGGGGGCGCCGGCCTATCTCATCGACAGCGAGCCCTGCCACCGCCGCCGCCGCCGCGCCGGTCAGCTGTAGTGTTATGTGCGTGTGCGCTCAGTCGCGCTCGCCTCGCCGCTCGTCGCCGCCGCCCGCGCAGCCCGCGCACCGCTCATCAAAATGACATTCTCAATACATTGACGTTAAATTAAAAACATTAACCATGTGTTGTGCCAGGTTCACCAACTACCTGTTCCGAAGTGTAGTGAAGTACACATGTGGACTAGCCAGCCGCGAAAGTAAGTAAAACTACGAAAACGTCCGGCACTCGCGAGACGCTCAATCTGCAGTGTTCCCGACGCTAAAATTAAACCCGATAACGTTCTGTACATTATAATTACATGTGACTAGAAAATTCATTGTAACTTATCAACGGCGATGGCACATAAACTTTACTACATTGTGTTGTGTTTATGTTAGTTTAATGCTTGTTTTTATTGACGTCTCTCGTCAAATTACGAAACTATAAAGATTTTTCGAGGTACAAATCGCTTTTGCTTACGTCCTAGTGTGGTACAGACAGGCAAGTTTAATGCACAATCTCCACACGTCCTCAAGGCAACTTTCTAGAATGTTTCTGAGAATTAACTTGAGTGTGTAAGCACAGACTAATGTGCATAAACACATTGTGTAAGCTGAAGCCTACTCAAAACAATCCGCTGGTATTTGCAGCTGAAACATGCACCGGTGACATTCGTATGCCTTAAGTTGGTGCACCGTGAAAATTAAGCGAATAGGAATTAATTAAACTGCTACGTGAAGCACATGAATTGATTGACGCATCGAAGTATACACTGTGCTCTGTTAAAATAAAACTGAGTAAATAACTGAATGTTTACATTGACTTTCAATTTCCATGTTTGATACCAAACACGAACATAGGACAACAATATAACCCACAGTTATAATGACGTCATAAGTATTATTATTGAACTACAAACAGTACATTGGTTAATAAAATACATAAGTAAAGCAAAAATCATACTCCAATGTTGCTCGCGATAATAGTTCAGGAGTCAAGGTCTAATATGTAATTTCTTATTGCATGCCACATTTTAATGAAAGATACCATACAATAGCGATTTAGTACACCGAACGGTTCCGTAGCAAAACAACAAATAATTGTACAATATTTTACGGTGACGTTTAAGAATCCAATTTATTTCTTTGTTACCTCGTTAAAATCGTAAACTGATTAACCGTGTAATTGGAAGATGTAATTAAGAATCTAAATACCTTTAACAGAGAGAACCTAAGTTGTAAGTACCTACTTGAGACATGACAGAATAACTTCTCCTTAAAGATTAGATCCCTGTGGGTCAAATGCTCTCTCTCGACCAACCGGATAAAATACTTGATCTCTGCATCAATACCATGTCGACATTTACCTACTTCACTGGGTATATACTTAACGATAGTACCTGTTTGTGTTTATAGTGAAACTTGCTAATTACCGTCGTATTGCCAGTGATTATTTCCATAAGCGAAATACTTAGGAAAATGTGGTAACTTCATTCTAAGCTAGTATATCTATTGGTTTTACATAGAAATAAATTCAGCGGTTACGTACCTACCTACCAGAACAAACGTTAAGGAAAATATGTCTTTTTTGTATATATTGGGTATACCTACATGCGTGTGTTATTTTGACATGATTAAAACATTTTAGTATTTAACATATACCTACCTAAAACTTGTCTGGCGAAATATGAAAACGAAAAAAAGGTTTTAAAGTTGTAAAACAAATTAACCTTAATAACTGCGAATTCAAAGACAACAATAAATTATGGATTAATAAAACAAAAATAAAATTTAATAAATAAATCCAGCGTGTCAATTTTTATTTCCAATTGAACGAATAAAGCGAGCTAACCTTGACCAGGCGGCCAAACATTATCCTTTAGTCTCAATTGGCCCGTAATTGCTGGGGACGTCTTCTGTTCTATTCTCAGATACAATTTGCACTTACCGTTCTGTCAAATTGCACCTTAACTGTTGCTCCGCGTTAAAACTTATTATAGAACGACAGGACAAATTGAATGAAAAAACTTGTCGCGATACACTGACCTAACGGATAAACGACCCACCATTCATAGCGTCAAAATGATTTTTCGTATGCGATAACGTCAGAACGTTCAACATAGTCAACATTTTTATATTTTATTTCAGCCAAAACCTAAAGCCAAAACAAAATTAGTCAATTATACATAGTCATTGGGATTAAGTAAAGCTTAGTGGATGAATAGTGTAAATACAACTAATAATACAAAGTGTCTCCGACCTCCGTGCTGATTGTGCTGTCTCCGATGTGTGTTATATGTGATGTGCTTGAGAACTGCATGGAGCGCCACGTGGATTATATTTATAACTAACCGCTAACCACAAATCGTCACATTTACGGGAAACTAAAAACTTTAAAGATGCCTAAAGGTAAGTGTCGCTTTAAGGCTCCCATAGACAGGCGCACATGTAGAGGTCGCAATGTCGTGTCGCGCCTGTCTTCGGAAGCCTTAACACAGCAAAGTTCACGAATATCGCAGATTCATTAATCATGATATGACTCACTTCTATCGGTGTATTTTCCTTAAGATTCTCGTTATACCAAGAAGCTGAGACTTGTTTTAATTACGTTTTCGAAATTATGTTAATTGATAAAGGAAATGCTGTGATTACAGGTTTGTAATATTAATTAGCTGACATAGGTTTTAAGGAAACATAGTGGGCTTCGCGACTATGCTTTCAATTCGTGGAATGTTTATAATTCCCTGGTTGCAACTCACGTGTCCACTTCTCGTGTGACATCATCGCCACTAAACTGAATCGTCAACTGCTGATTTCAAGGCTGGCAATAATAATCAACAAATGCAACTAATCTAATAAAGTCAATAATAAAAAAGCTAATCAATCACATGTCTGCGTTGCCTCGCTTCATGCAATAAGCAATCAATTCACAAGTTTAATAATTGTTTGAGCGCTTCCACGGAAACTGCTGGTGCATCAATCCGCGCCGGCCCACCTGCTTCTCAAAACATTCGTTTCGAATAAAACTCTGCATTTAATTAAAGTTTTTGAGCTCTCAGACTAATAGCGCAGTACCAAGTAATAACTCCAGAAGGCATAAATCTGACTACTGCTTATTGTTTCAGCCATAATGAATCACTATTGTTTATAGTCTTCATAACAAATTCTGCTTCGTTCTTTCATCTCTCAGATTGATACTTTGAGGTCACCGATACTAAGATTATTATGTTTTTATTGCACCTATGCACATCATAATAAGATGAAGTAGGTAGTTGTTTGTATGAAGGTATGCATTTATTTAATACCCATGCAATACATGTAAAGTCCAAGTCGGTTGACACACTGCAGAGAATAAAAGATTCAAACGGAAAACTGCATTTTCTAGTAGTTTTATTTTACCATCGGGAAAAGCTGAGAAATACAGTGAGGGAAAATAATTCTGCGGTGAGCTGAGCTTATGAAAATAAAAATCTTGAGATATAAGATGAAAATACTCTACCTCCGCCTCTATGAAACAAGGTAGAAGAATAACCAAGTTTACCTCATAACAGATAAATTGAAGCGGAACAGGATGGTTTCATGGACCAGCTAGGCTTGTTTAAGACGACAAAATATTTCGGTTTAAAGATATTTATTTTCTCAAAGAACACATACAGTTCACTTAAAGAGAAACTTAACTATAGTAACAATAGGTTGTAGTTTACATTACGACGTTCAAGCCATCCAAGAAACCCAACACCATAGTTTCATCAACCATAAATGAAAAACAAAGCATTTGAAGCTAATTCATCATCATAGTGTCTAATATATAATTCCTTAGGCCTTTTTTAAATACTGGCATGCTTGTACATTTGATAAGTGAAACGATTTTGCTATTAGGGCAGTGTCTCACGCACCGCTTGATTGGCCGTCTCCCGTTTCATGTTGACGCCACTTGTATCAATGAAGTGCCATTGGCTCATTGTTTAATCGTCTGTTATATCAGCTGTAATGAACGTAGCCGAGATGTCCGTGCATGCGACTCGTTAAAACACCCAATCATGATACATCGACATTCAGCGTGCCAACGCGATACGTATTGTTTGTAGCTCGGTAAACGTGAGATTTTTTACGCTCATTTCCGAGAATTTGTTTGTTTTGATTTCTGAACTAACGCAACTGTTTGGCTAATTAAATTCCTGTCGGTTAGATTCAGTTTTAGCTTTTCTGAATTCGTAATCGTTTCTCCTTTTGAGATTGCTTTTCTTTTAGCATCCCTGCCACCTGTCTACGCAATATCACGTGTAATTCTGCCAAAAACATACATGTTATGACCACAGATGGCATGTTTTTGTGTTCGCATGACCTTTGAAAAAGTCCAATGTTATTTTTATAAAGAACTCTGTCTGGTTTAATTGAGTTAAGATTGGGTCCCACCAGTCGTGATTGCCAAATCCAAGATCGTTTAATAATACACGTTCCTCCCATTCATATATTTGCAAATATTTTATGTAAAACAGTAAAGTGGAAGCGAATGCATTAAAAGAACAATAACATTGGCTTGATTGGCGCTCTGGCGCGCCTCGGGCATCGTTTCTGTGGGCCACGCTCGCTCACATCTCTATTGATTTTGGAACAATTGTGCACAAACGTCACTGACCCTGGCGTATTGTTGGAACATGTGAACAGTGAACTATTGCACCATTTCGGGGTTGCCGTTACGTCTAGCAGTTTCGGTCATAAATGTTGAATTGAATAGAATTAGTTATTATGTGTTTGCTCCTTGTTGCTTAATGAATACACGTGCAGAGTTTCTCATGTGTTCATTCAAATGTTTACAGTTGAGGAAATATATTGCGAAAATATTTTTTATAATTATGATTTATTAATCGTGACAAATGTAAACGCCTCTATAAGAAATGGGTTGGTGGTGATTACATTCCACACACTACTACTGCAAAATGTAAAGTGCTTTTTGCTGTTGACATGACGTAGTTACAAATCTATCCTATATCCCTATACCCATCCATCAAAACGGGATGCACATGAGCTTGCACATGCAAACGCTCCAACAACATCTGTTTCTGCGCCGGAAAGCCGGAACCGATTCGCATCGAAATTCTTCATCGTTTATTATTGTCACGTTGCTACATACAGGAAACTGCAAATGGGATTTATGTGTGCTGGAATTTTGTGGTAGAATACGTCAGGGTCTTTCGGGAAAGAAGGAAATCTTGTAAGATATTGAGCTGGCTGGAAAACCAAGTTAAGATTTGTTTGAGGATGCTCAAAGTTTAAATTAAAATAAGAAGATTCAAGCCTCACATTTCCTTCATACTCGCGTTCCATTCGGGGTCATAAAAAAATCTGTCTCCAATATGTCTAACGTTACATTTTGTCCGCAGGCGACGCCGATATGTCGCTGAAGCAGGGCAGCGGCACAGGCAAAGTCCACTTCGGTGGTTTGGACGATGTGTCCTTGTACGGCACGCCAGTGGAACCAGCGCCGCCGGCCACGGACGCCAAGCAAGGCTTCCTGCGGAACCAGCTGCAGGCACTCTTCCAGCCCACCGACAACAAACTAGCCATGAAACTGTTCGGCTCGAAGAAGGCGCTGATGAAGGAGCGTATCCGGCAGAAGGCGGCCGGCCATTGGGTCATACATCCGTGCAGTAGTTTCAGGTCAGTGGCTTTTGTAACAGGAACGGTGTAGTAGGTACAGCTATGAGATTCTGTAAACATGACGAAGTGAACAATTGGGCGAAGTGAGCGACAAGTGAGCTGTCAAACCATACATACAAGACGGCATTACAGCTCACTTGTCGTTCACTCCACTTAAGTGATCACGGTGAGATATCGACAGAATCGACTGGCTGTAAACATGTCGAAGTGAAAGCTTGAGTGAAGTGATCACGAAGTGAAGTGACAATCCATGTTATCAAAATGGAATGATAGCTCACTTTGTGATCAATTTACCCAAGCCTTCACCTTCGACATGTTTACAGAATCGATCGGCTGATCTTTTCGCGTAAACTTAGATTAAATTAACATGAAGTAAGCTGTCAGACTATACAGATAAGATGAATTGAAAGCTCACTTCATGCTCATCCCATCTAAGTTCACACGGTGAGTTGTTGTCAGAATAGACCGGCTGTGTGTTTACGGAATTTTAAGTGTACGTTGTGTTCTAAATCGTAAATTCGATAATGTTATAATGAAGATGTGTTAATTTCGACGATTTATCATGATAAGTCGTGTATCGTCATTTAAATAGGGTTTGATATCCTACCATTCAGATTTAGACGAAATAAGTAATGTAGGTCAGTATTTATTCGGTTTTAACAATAACGAATTAATTATGAGATAATCAATGAGTTTAATTGTAATTAATTAACTATTAATCAATGCGTAACGATACGCATAAAGAGTTTCCTATAGAACGTACCTATTTTACATTCTTATCATAAAAAGCCACTTTTGTCAATTAATTACTCTGGTATTAAAAAACCATCAATGAGATGCTTCAATATTGTAGATAATACCGCTTCACAGGGAAAGCTCTTAATAAAATGTATGTTAACGAACGATTAACTAATAACGCACGGTTTATTGTTTACAGTAGTTTAGCATTGGTGAGTTTAACTATAGTTTAACGGTTTTAACTCCCGCCATCTTTGATGAGAGATCGTAATTCTGACGTAAACTTAGGCATGTGCGTTTTGTTGGTTCGTTTCGTTCAATGTCGAGTATTCTTTCAAGGATACTTTTTGTTTGCTAAGTAAGAAATTATATTTTCGGTTGGTTGCGTTTTGTTTAATGTTTTAATGATTTTCTATACATTTGAAAACAGAGACTGTACTGAAATTATTCAACTGAAGTGGGAAAAATATTTTACCTCAGAATTTCCATGGTCTCAATCCAGGAAATGGTCTACCTCGGAGAAAAATTTCATCAAGCCGGTTAGCCGTTGAAAAGTATTTCAGTAAACATAGACAAATATTAAGTTAGTTGACCAATGGATAATTTCATAAAACAAATACAAGTGTACATATTGAAGAATGTTGAATTCAGTTCTCGCATAAATTCAACTACAGATGAGACTCCCAATTTGAATATTATAAACTTCACTGGAAATGGTAATCTGTTTTTGATATAACTGGTATTTCCAAAAATAAACGTTTAGATATTTATTTAGTCTATTTAGTTAGAATTTTTGTTTTTTAGTTATCTACATTAGCTAAATTAAATATAACAGTATTTTTACTAAAAACTACACACCTACATTATCCAAAAATATGAAAAGGAAAAAAAAGGGACGTATCTGTATTTATTTATTTATTTAGGCACATCAACGACTTATTTACAAATAAATATAAATTAAAAAAAACATTTTCGAGGGCATTCTCTGTAAATAAGTCACTTACATGCACATCATCTCAAAGTAGGTTTAATTAAATTATTGTAATGATTAATCAACGTGAACAAAAATTTAAAAATATAAAATAGAATTTATAAAAAGATGTCCTAACTGAACTGTATTGCGCATGTTGAAATAAATACATACCTCTATGAGTATTTACCGATGCAAGGGACATTAATTACAGTTTCATACAATACTGGAAAGTTCCTAGTAGGTGTCTAGAGATAAAACATCTACCTACCTGCCTATTAATAATATTATTTATTATAAAATCATTTATTTTATATTCCTGCTCGCCTGCTGATTGGATATTCACGTCGAGAACCTAGTGCTGGTAAAATGTCCTATTTCTTGAACAATAGTGTTTAAAAACCTGTTTAGCATCACCCGGGGACCACGTGTAGGGATTCGCTGAAGGGTATTCTCCTACGGACGCGGGTGACTCGGCCCCCAAAAAAAGAAGAAAAAAGATTGAGAAGTTTTTATAGTTACGAACAAAAACGGAACCCATATAGGATCACTTAGGTGTCTGTCTGTCCGTCTGTCACAGCCAGTTTTCTCCGGATCTACAGGACCGATTCTGCTGAAATTTGGTTTACATATATACCTACCTCTTTGAGCCTGTCTAGATAGGGCGTTTTACGCGCGAGTCGACTCGCGCGTAGCAATTTTTATTCGAGGTAACGCGCGAGAGCATCTGGACGCGATGTATGTAGCTCTAGTATCTCGAGTACGCGCGAGTGCCTACGCGCGAGTCGACTCGCGCGTAAAAGCCCTATCTGGACAGGCTCAAAGACGTACGCGCTACGTAAATAATTTTAATTTTGCGACTGAGATGTGAATGCGAATGTTGCTTAAAAAATTAATTATAAATAGTAAAGTTGTCCCTCAAGTCAAGTCTCAAGTCAAAGATTCATCGAAATTCTTTAGTTTGATTGATCAACAAATATCCAGACTTCCACGTATTATTTAGTAAAATTATCCTATTTTTTACCAGTCACAATTAAAACTCCACAAAACGCCGATCATAGAAGCCTATCACAAAAGCGACTAGGTTATTTTACAGGTAAACGTAGCACTTAGTCACCCGCCGATCATTTTGCTCAGCCGACCGTTAAGCAGTGGTGTTGAATGAGTAATTATATAGAGCTGGTAACTCATTGTCAGTTGAGTTATGGAGCTGACTGTACTGGGTATGGGTTATGGGTGTTTTTATTTATAAGGAGCGGAATAAATATTTTTTGGGTAAATTTTGGGCAAAGTGACTTTCTAGGGCGATTGCCGAAGAGACATTTTAGTAGTTGACAAATAATATTAAACAAAATAGGTGAATATCTTAATTTCAGTTAAAACAGAAATTAATGTACCACTGTTGAGTATTTTGTGCAAATCCATTTTTTATTTTTAACCGACTTCCCAAAAAGGAGGAGGTTCTCAATTCGGTTGTATGTTTTTTTTTTATGTTTATTAACTCATAACTCCGACAAATTATGATTTGAAAAATTCTTGTTTTATCTGAAAGGATATGCTTGCAGATTGGTCCCATTTAAATTTTATGAAAATCGGTTACGAACTTTGGATTTTAAATCGAAATAGCTGGAATTCGTCTACTTGGATGATAGTTTTATGACATCCAGTAATCGAAATTGCGTATTTTGCTTTTCTGCGATTTTGCAGTGGTGTTGTTAGGTATGTGGTACTACTAAAAAGAGAAAAATATTTTTTTTTTACAAAAAAATACAACCGACTTCCAAACAAAAACACTACAAAGTAAAAAAATACTTTAATTTCGGAAGTCGGTGTCAACATACGAAGAAACTAACAAAAACACCGACTTCCGAAATTAAAGTTATTTTTTTACTTTGTAGTGTTTTTTTTTTGGAAGTCGGTTGTATTTTTTTGTAAAAAGTTTTATGATAGGCACTCCATATAACCCTGGCCCTAATATAGTACATTACGGCTGTATTAACGCACATAGTATTCTATTATATGTACCCACAAGGGTTACATAAAAGAATGGCATAAGTAAGTTACCATAATAAAAGCCATTAAACAACTAGGCTCTGAATTCCATTTGAACATGATCCTGAATTGTTTTCATCTTTCGATGTAGACATGCACATAGGTATAGTCGAGTTTGTATCTGCTGTAAAATTATTGGGAACCATTTTGAGGACGATAGCGATACAACGAACACTTAATTTTTACAGAGCTGGTTCTTGAAAAACTATTTTCGAATTAAATAGAGCAAATAGACCAATTTAAAACACACCTAGTAATAAAATAAAACTGGTATTATAATCACAAAACTATAAGTCCTAGTTAAAAAAAAATAGTTCCTGAAAGTCGGAAAAATTCATCGTAATATCACTACCTTGATGTAAAAGACACAAAAAAAATCGCACCTAATAATATCACTCTTGATATAGGAAGTAATTTCCATAGGTTGTTGCGCCGACTCCGCCCGCCGACCTTCATAGTAGGTATGGTTTAGCAATCCGTTACAACTTACAGTAAACGGAGCTAATATTTTCAAACTAACTTTTGTGACTCACATCACACATCTGTTTTTATAATGCCTAATACTGCTAATGTGAATGGTCTAATCAATTTTATTTTGAAATTAAGTTGGTTGAGATTCTTTAAAGATTCCTTAAAGATTCTGCCATGGTTCGTACTTGCCTATACATTTTCAAACTCAAAGCATAAAGTTCAACCAAGCAGACAATTTTAATTCTAAATTATAGTACTTCAATTTGTATTTTTGTGATTTCATTAGCTGTAACTCCTGCATGTACTTAATAAATCACTACATATAATAAAACAAAGTCCTCCGCCGCGTCTGTCTATCTCTCTGTTCGCGATAAACTCAAAAACTCCTGCACTGATTTTCATGCTGTTTTCACCAATGGATAGAGTGGTTCTCGAGGAAGGGCTCAGCTAGTAAGTAAATAAATATGGTCACGTATCTTGTTTTTTTCTTCTTGAGAAGACAGTTCATTTGGATATTGACTACTGCCCATACCCGTATAAAAAGACGTGTAGGTATTCTAAGTCATAAGTCATTTATGAATTTCTGTATGTATATGTGTCATTCAGTCAACATGGAAGCCACTTTTAACGTACCTATTCAAAGAGCATTTAAACATAGTAGATCACTATCATTGCATTACTAAAATGCAAAAACAGATGCATTTCGACGAAATGACTATCAATACGAATAACTAAATGAAAATACGAGGAAATACCTATTCAGAAATGAACTTCAATACCTACGTACATCAAAACCTTTGCACAATCTTTGGTGACCACAGAAACGTAATCCCCAGTGTTTTGGTAGGTAGGTACACTATGTAACAATAAATAAATTCTTAACCTATTCAAAAACATAACTGCAGTATCATTACACACCTACAAAAGCTCAACAGTTTTCGCAACTAAAAAATACCTAAATATCATGAAAAACACATCAGTCGGATAAAACCAAGCTGGCGGTATCGCCAGTCATCACACAAAGCTTTGAAATGCACTTAATTGCATTATATTGATCCAAACAATAAAACAGACAGACTGAAGCTAGTGCAGCATCCTGAATATTGTAGGCAATATATTTTAAATTAGCTATTAAACACAGCACGGACATAAAATATTGAATGTTGCGAGAGCTGAACTCACAAAGGCGATATTGTTGGTCTAATTCGGACTAGTAATTAGGCCGCCATTGCAAATTCCTATAAAGGAGAAAAGCTTGTTAACTATGCTAGGGAAACTTCGCAATTAAAGCCGTTAACGAGCTTCTGGCAAATAGAATTTAAATCCATCTTGCTAGACTAGTGGGCAATACTTGTTTGACGGCTTCATACATTTTCTTTTGAGAATAAGTAGTACTTAATATAGCGGTAGTCTATTATACCGCTCAATTTTAGTTTTTTATATATTTTATAAAATACTAAAAATAAAATATTTTTGTTTTTACATCATAAGCGAAAAGACCGCCCGTTGTGTCACCCTATAAATGTATATTTTCTTCTTCTTTTTCTGTTTATATATTACTAAAACTAAACAAGTCGACCCTTGCTGGTATTTTTCGGGTTGATAAATAGCCTATGATACTCACAAATAACATGGTTTTCTATTGGTAAAAGACTTTTCAAAAACGGTTCAGTAGATACAATTTTATCACAACAATATTGAAACCAGATTTAAAATTCAAAACACTATCATGCATATTAATATGATCTGTATTGACGCCACGTGATAAGCATTAATCATTCATGCAATTAGCAATAATTTCAGTATCTATGTCAAGTGGTATGCCAGCAATATTTTTCTGCTATACAGATAAAAAATTAAATGTGGATAGATTTTTTTGCTCGCAAGTGCATTGACATATTGACATAAGTCGTTCTTTAGAAAGCTTATTTGATGACATTGACAGTTGCTGCAGTTCAGTGAAAGTAAATGTAAGCTTTCTAGCAATCGATTAGATGTAATATTGTAAGCTCTTAATTGTGTAAAGGTTGTGTAAAGTGAAATCCAACGCTAGTCGTTTATCGGACGGTGAGTCGGCGACGTCCGTCCGACATCGGAAAGCTTCCGGCCGAGTTGCTGTCTCGATTAGATACGGTCAATCGATCGAGCGATTCGATACTTGATTTCGAATTCATTGACACTCGGGATTTGCGTCTTAGAGATTTTTAAATGTTTCAATCTTTTAAAAGTCTAAATTGCTGAACGTGAAGTCTGGCTTAATTCCTTACCAGCTTCTTTTCTTATTAGGCGTCGCCCGGTGTTAGTTGGAAAGTCAAGAGAATCTCCCGGAATGAAAAGTATCCTATGTTCTAATTTAGGACATGGTATACCCGTTTTCAAATTTTCATCCAAATCCGTTCAGCCGTTAGGGGGTGAAGATGTAACAAACAAATAAACTCACTTCTGTATTTGCCAGCGTCTTCGCCCTCTTAATCTCAGGAACATACTCTCGGGATAAGAAGCACGAAATTTCATTTAAATTGGTTCAGTATTTTAGACGTGATTGCGTAATACATAGACAGACTGAGTTACTTTCGCATTAGAATGGATAGTAAGGATTAATTGACATTAGGATAGACTAGGTAAAAGGTTATATCAACAGTAACCTTCAGAACCAACACACTTTGCCTTGGTACCCCAATTTGGGATTCAGTTCGAAGTTTTGTTGCACTCCTCATCCGCCCGGTTCACTGGATTTATCAACCTCATCAACTCATTGAATGGGTACTTGTCAACCAACCTTTGCTGACAGTAAAGATCAAACCGATGACCTTGGTATCCGTAATTTTTTTGTTCGCGCCGAATAACCCACTTCTCGATAAAACTCAATGCTTCAGTATTATACGCTTCTGCTTTTTGTATTTCAATCTTAACATTACATCACGCCTGTGTCATCTAATGAAGTAAGTAAGCAGTGTAATTTTGACAACTAAGCACAAGTCCAACCACACTTTGGGCCAAGTAACTAAGAGATTCCTTATAAAAATATCCGGCCATAAGCAAGTCGTTCTTCCGTGTGAAGGGTTCCAAACAAATCATATTTGTAAACAAATATGATTTGTTTGGAACCCTTGACATGTAACTTTAAAACCATAGGTTTCTTATAGATTATCCTGAAATCTATGAGTAAAGAACTATATTCGAATTTTTTTCTAAAATTTCTAAGCTTAATAGTTGCTTGGCTCAACCAACTCGGGAGGAAAAAAATTCTGACGTATTCGTACGTGACGTTTGTGTGTGTGACAGACAGACACACAAGAGATCCTATAAGGATTCCGTCTTTCATTCGTTCTTAAAGCTCAATAAAACTTTGCTTATCCCGGTAATCACTATGTATGATAACTGGGGTATGCTCAGGACCCTCAGTTATCGCCAATAAATGGCCAAAGAAGGGAATGTAAAAACCTTCAATATAAAATAATATATCAGTCAATCGATTCTACATTGAGCGTAGGTTCGTTTATTGGGTGTAGTTTCGCCGACATGCCAACTATAAAACAAAGGACGATTCCAAGAAACAAATGCCGCATGAAAATGTAACAGACGATGTTATTTGAGTGAAGTCTCAGAAATATGACGCGTTATTGAGTACAGCGGGTCTATAAAGGTCACTTTAGCAGAATCAAATCGTATCAAATTTTCCCAATCAACCTTGAGCCTAATGCTTTGGCGTGTGGTTAATATTATGATTCTAATTTGATTCTAATAAAGTGGCCTTTTCAGACCCGCTGAATAGAATTGGTACCAATTGAAGGCACTGAAGCACTGAGAAACAGAAAAAAAAACTGTCTAAATAAGGTTTTTTCCATCTGGAATTTCTCAGTAGCAGACCGGAATCTGGCTTTGCACAATAGGCTTTCCTTCTGCAATATGGAACTAAAACATAACTGGCGTAATGTGAGAGTAATACACCTAGGTACAACTCTGCCTAACCCTTTGACCAAGCAACAGTTATTCAAACTAAGAAATGCCTTCAACTCAAAGCATAGACAAAAGACACGCAAAAGATCAAAAGTTATATTCCACCCGTAACAGTGTTGACATCAACCCACTCTTCCAAAAAACTTGAGACAATGCACAACCTAAATTTGAATCCAAAAAAAACTATTATTTTAACAAAACGCTAACTAACCGCTATCATTCAAAGTCAAAAAAGACGTCAATAACAACGACAATCGTTTTCAGCACAAATAAAATGCCAAAGAATAAAGACTAGCGAATACGAGTACAATCTGTTCGCTGCCATTAATAAAATCAACAAAGTAACAATGTTCATCAAAAGCCATTGGCAGAACAATGGCAGCGTGCGCTTCGCGTAATAACCGGACAATACACGAGAATGACTGTATCCAGGCTGACCGCTCAGAATGCAGCAAAAACCAGAAGCCGCAAACTCGAACGTGAACTGTCACAAGTTCTGTCTGTTCTGAAAGTTGGTCCCTCTCATGCAGTATTTTTTTTTGTTTGGGCTTTTGACATTGCGAAAGCTGTGAGATGATTTTTTCGTGGAAAAAATCAGTCCTACTAAGGGAAAGTTCTTATTTTTATTATAATTCTAAATTAACGTAGGGTGGGTAAACAGTTTTCTCTTTTAAATTATAAAATGTTGTAATCGCTCGAGTAAGAAGAGAACCGAAGAGAATGTTTTTTATAATGACACAGTTTATGACATGAACCCAAACAAACAATGAGTTATTTTTTTAAAGGATGGGTAATCATTAAATAATAATAAATCTGTAGAGAGGTCAATTCTGTACATGAAATATATTTCCAAAATAACTATCAGGGGGTGATTAGGGATCGATACTGATGCCAAAAATGCAATCAGTACAATTTTTGTCTGTCTGTCTGTCTGTCTGTCTGTCTGTCTGTCTGTCTGTCTGTATAACCGTTATAGAAACAAAAACTACTCGACGGATTTTAATGAAACTTGGTACAATTATTATTCATACTCCTGAGCAGGTTATAGTATACTTTTCATCACGCTACAATCAATAGGAGCAGTGCAGTGAAGGGAAATGTTGGGAAAACGGGAGAAGTTACTCCATTTTTTGAGCTTCCGTCGCGTGTGCAACCTTAAAGCTGAAAGCGACACAGAAATCATGTATGATAGGAAATGTTCTCCTTAAAATTATATAAAAAATATCCAACGACAGCATATGTCTATCTTTTATGATTGACTAACAATAACACGTGTAACTCCCGATAGCTTAGCAGTTCGAAGCTTTCTGATTGTATTTGTCTACTCTTACGTTTATAAAACTCTCAGTGGTCCCTAATTAACATTAATAAAAGTTAACATTATTAACTATTCCATAAAAAAAGAATCATAGAAATCGGTATAGAAACACCAAAGTTATACATGAAAAACGCTAATAATAAGCCATCGCGCGTGAATACTGAATCATGCTATAAGGATTATTTTTGTGGTCGCGAACGCACAGGCAGGCGGCTAGCTTGGCGCCTAGAGGCTAGCGAGTAGCTTCGGAAAACGGCTTACGACAGTTTGCAATATCCTTTAATAATTATAATGTCGAGGGGAAGATGGTTATACTTTCGCTTTACACCAAACGAGTAGTATTATAAATGTGAAAGTTTGGTTGTTTGTTACTCAATCACGCCAGAACGGCTTAACGGATCTTAATTAAATTTATAACAAAGATAGACTATAGTCTGGAATAGCACATAAGCTACTTTTCATCCCGGGAATATGTTCCCTAGGGATCACGCGGGCGAAGCCGCTGGCAGAAGCTAGTCATTAAATAACTTCTTCCGTTCTGAGCAGAGCAGAAGGGAGTGCCAGACTCTTACTGACTAAAATCCATCCACGTTCCTCCTAGCCTGCCTTTTGCATTCGAACTAATTGCGCAACCCCGGAACATATTCCGCAGTCCTGGCTCATGTGCGCCTTCTGGGTTTTGGTATACTCTATGGTTGACCGGTATTCTGCGCGGAAACGATCTCATTGAAAGAAGATACAACCGGTTAGGGTGAGCAAATCTCGGCTGGCAATTTCAAGGGTCCATAAATTATAGCCAACGCGTGTATAAGACTGCTACTACACTTCTCACTCGAGTTTGTTGAATAAAAATCATTCATATTCGGTATCAGAAAAATAATAAAAAGAAATAGGTGGCATCGATGGACTAGGGATTGTAGGGCCCATTCGACTGCTTTGCGTGACCAAGGTTCGCTTTCCTGCTCTGGAATAATGGCTTTGGGTTTTTCTCATGAGAAATGTCTCAGTGATAGCTAAAACCTAGCTGTCGACTAGCACAGCTCGTTTACAGCAATATCCAGACTTAATTTATGTTTGTATGTGTCCCTTTTAATGCGACTTATGGATAAGACTTGAACATACAAGGTTAATCTAAGTAGGTATACTCTTGTAAGTACACCATTAAGCTACTCCTGTGCGTTCTGAACTCTATGTAGATGTTTAAAAACACAGTCAGTTAGTCAATCGATTAAAATAAATACTTGAAGTATTGTCTTTGCTAAACTCAATATGAATGCAAAGCAGAGCCACTCACTAAAACTTGTACTCCAAGAGTATATTGGGTAGCAGCCACTTGAAACTGAAAAACTCCCACGCTTGTACTTTAAGTACTTAAGTTAAAATATAACCCGAACTTTGAGATGTGTGAACTTGCGGAGCTTTCCAAAGAAAGATTGCTTCAACAAGGCAAAGAATAAATGCAAAATGGTTAAGACTTTCTTTCTGACACTTTCTTCGAACTTTCCTCTTAGCATTGAAGTTCATTGACACAAGTCTGATGAAGCAGCTTCTGTGTTCATTTTCAGAATAAAATAATGCTTATCTTAGACAGATGCAACTAAATAAATTTAATCGACAGACTATAACATAACTGAATTAAAAACAAAACGAACAATACAAACGTTTAACTAATATTAATGCCATTTCTGGCATGGTCAAACTTTTATATTTAAATGGTTAAATTTTAGTATGTTGACCCATACCTGGAATGGATCAATACATATAAAGGGTAATTTTAAATTCATTTCAGAGGTGATAGTACTATTATTTATGAACCACTTTCACTATGAAACCAACAATAAAATCGCAAAAAAAACAGCTGACCTATGCAACAGTAAATACACTGAACATCTGTTTTTTCTTTGTATTTATTTAATAGCTTTTCAACTTTATCGCTAAATGTTTAGGTTCAAGATTGATTGAGAAAATTTGACAGTTTCGGGTAGTTTGATGTGCTAGCGTCTGTACATCTCCTGCAATATTCTAAAGCAGTAGTATTGATCCAGTTCGTCAATACCAAGAAAGGCACGTAAACAGCGAGTTCCGATTACGTTGTTCTAACAGACGTCAACCGTCAGAGGGATCGTTTGGCCACAAATTGGATCGCACCTGGTAGAGTCTGGCTACAACTGAGTCGGTCAAGTTCCGCCTCTGGGTGCCATTAGCACATGATTTCTTAAGGCACCTTCATACGACACCTGAGGCGAAACTTGATACTAGATCTAAGGCCAGGCTAGTTACCTAACTGTAATACCCATACAATGTTATAGGTAATGCCTACTAAGTGCTGTGCCCAGATGTACTGGTTTTTTAAAGAAAATATCACTAGACTTTAAAAAGTGGCATTCTCTCTGCGACTTTTATTGTCAAAAAGTGCAGAATAGGCTGAAAAGCGCTAACGACAAGTCACGTAGTTAACTTCGCACTTTTTATTTGCGATCAGAATTCGAACGCTCTTTATCAAATTCAGAATTGCCCCACAGTATGGCTTCGTATTGAACCTACTTTACATAAGCTTTAAACATAATTATAAGTATGATGGATTAGGTCTAATACACATAATTATAATATTGTAGATTGGAAAGTAGTTCAAAGTAATTTCTTTGAGCAAATGGATCGTAAAACATGAACATAAACTTGTACACTTGCGGCTACTGACGTAACATTATAATTAACTCAATATGAACTTTGTGATATTGCTCACTCGGGTACATGACCAGGAGACGAATACGAGCGAAGAGCAATGTAGAAATTACGATGATACATCTAAATACGGAGTATATACAAATATGGTATGAGTATATATAAGGTATGTATTTAAGTATACATAAATATGGAGTTTATTCATATTGAAAGTGCTTGGTTAAAAGTTAGACGGCATAAATCCTTCATTCGTTTAAAAATATCTACACATACTGCCTTTTAAACGGAGCAAAGTAAATAGCTATTGATTTTTCATCAGATTGTTTAACGAGTCTGAAAACACGGACGATTCGTATAAAAACTGAAAATCATGTCTGTTTCAGACAAAAATATAGGATCCTCCGTTTGTAATTTTATTTCTGACTGAATACACAGACCAAATTAGTTAGACAAAAAAATATGCGAGTATTTTTAAATTATGAATTTTGTAACAATGCTCGTCGTTCGGCTTTCTGGGGAAAAAGCGTAGGTTGTAGTGCGTACAAGAGTAAAGTTTTAATGCTCCACACTAAAAATGTAGACGAACGCTTTGTTCTATTTATTTGCACATCCATGTTTCATCAATAGCGTTCATCAAAGTCGCGATTTCTCGTTCTCATTGTCTTTTGTTGCAATCCTCTACGCAAAACTGTTGGAACACATCACACGATCAGGTTGCTACAGAATCAAGGGCAAATTCAATAACAAATGGCGCTACTAGGAAATGAAGAAATTGCTTATCAATATTGTTTCCTACACGGACCGTATCGCGAGTAATGTTTTATAAACATTACCCGTATGAGAAGCACGGACAATAGAACGGTACAAAGCTCCATGACTCGACTGTACCTAAGTCGTGTATTTTCTCTAGAAAACGAAAGAATACAAGGGTACAATACAGTACCTAATGTGTTTGTTCTCATTGTGCAGGAGCTTAAAATATTAAGGCACAGAGTCTGTAGCCCGCAGTACATGTTACGTAACACAGAGAAATCTGCCAAATTATCATGCCTCAGCGTTTATGATGCCTTTTCACGGTTAGAAGATTGCCTCAAGAAAGTGTGTGGAACTTGAGAGGAATCTTGAGAATTTTTAACGCAGACTGTGATATACCTACGATTGTTAGCTAGACAATTAGACTCAATCATATAACCATGTGTGTAGTTAGTCATTGTTTGCAGAACTGGAACAAACCGACGGAAATCATTCATTGCGATTATGATTCTGTACACTCATCTTGCTAGATCATTGACTAATCCTCAAATCAAAATAGCAATGATAACACACTCCTGACTAAGCTTTCTGACGAAGAAATCATGGAGTTCCTTCAGTCTTTATCTAAGATGGAAGTCACGGGAGAACGTAAAATGTTATCAAAGTTTATGGGGAGCCTGATTGATGACTTCCTTGTACATTGTGCCCTTATGGGTCACGTCGGTACCGGGGGACCGAGGAACTTTATAATGAGCCATGACCCGACCACCTATGTATTATGTAAGTACACAATATTGTGAACTTATGTGTTGTTTTTATTAACCATTGTTACACAATCAGTGATACTTGATTCAATATTGTTTCTTTTTACTTCATAGGGAAACTGTTTAGTATTAAGTACCTACAATTACAGGGATTCAGCGTTGATTAAAGGCACTCCGCAAACAGATGCTACTCGACAAAACGAATCCGTGGATTCTTCTATGGAAAATATATGTACCTACCCGTGAAACCATTCCTATGTTGCCCGCCGATTGATTCTGTAAACATGTCGAAGTGAAGGCTTGGGTGAAGTGATCACGAAGTGAGCTGTCATTCCATCTTGATTACAAGGATTGACAGCTCACTTCCTGACCTGAATCACACTGCAGTTTTTCCATCCATTACTTTTATACCATAATATGGTACACTAAATTCAATCATATCTCATTTTTAACGTCTCGATAGAGCATGGGATGCGTGTCCGTGATATCATCCCAAGCATTTCATAGAAATGCAACGACTAAGGAAATACTGACCGAAGAGTGTTTTTAATATAATTCCAATATTCATAATTCGTAAATAAACATAATATTTACTGGAAACTTCCTCCATGACATATAGACAGACTACGGCGTTATTGCTACAGCAATATCCGGAGTTCGATTCTACATCCCGAGCTGTGCCACATTGGTGAATATTTGATTAAAACTCCAAAGAGACAAACAGTTATGGCTGAACACTGAAATTAATCTTGGAACGAATGTGCTTTGTTTATAGGTAATTGGTTTTACAATAATTATGTAAACTGTCCCTTCGTTCATCGTCATCAAAGCTCGTAATCTCTGTAGTTGCCTTACTTGTTTGCGACTTCAGGAGGAAAGCATTTATAGGTCTTCTTACTTTTTCGAGACTCTTGGCGTTTTAGAACTGACGCGACGTCCATTTATCAAACCTATGCTATGTTACGCAGACTTTCAGCGAAAATGTATATTTCTATATTATGGTATCTAACTAGTTCATTCAGTACCTACCTACTTCCAGAGCTCTCTCATTGAAACTTAAAATAAATTTTACCTCTATAATAATATTACTTAAGATCACTGTATCACATTTGCTGCACATCTTCCAACCAAGAACCTTCCGCTCATCCGTTACATTTTCCTCCCCAAGGACTGCACACTTGTAACAAGCATAATACATAAAATCAGAATGTTCATCTCATGGATAAAACAAAAGGTCGCACGCTCCTTAAGTCCTTACCAAGCTAGTGACCAAGCTAATCCTTTTTCAGACCAGAACAATGCGATTCTTTCTTTCCAAGAAGAAAAAGTATGTAATGTATTTTTACTGGTTATAACCTTTCAGTGATTTTGTAAAGCTCGTTTCAATATTGGACAATGAGAAGCACGACTTAAGGTATGTTTACACTGTTCAAGCTTTTAGTGTGGTAGAGTATGTATTTCTTGGTCTAGGTACCCTTATTTGTTGAGTGTTTATTGTGCGACTTTTAAGGGCAAACATGTTCGAAAAAGAGTTTTGTTGTATGACAGGAAGAGAAAATGCTTTTTCACTTTCCATAAGAACTTGCAAATTAATTGATTGAAATACTTTTTTTGAGAACCACTCTATCCATTGGTGTAAACAGCATGAAAATGTGTGTGCAGCAGTTTTTGAATTTATTGCGAATATACAGATGCGGCGGAGAACTTAGTTCCATAGAGAAATGTTAGTGTGTCAGTCTTAACGCACATTTACGCTCTTGACCAACTACTCATACACTGCACGTGGATTTAAGAGGTACCTACTAAGAAAATGAGCGTGAAGCAATGCATGCCTAATGCCTAGGTAAACATAGACATCGACCTCTATATTACACTGCACGTGCGCAAACGCAGATTGATTAAAAGTATCGAATGCTGACGTCACAGTCATTGGATACTGCGTCTTGCACATGATTTGATTGCTAGCTAATTAAGGGATATTTCATTTTATATATTACAACTTATAAGCTGTATAAAACGTGACACATCAGGTTCTTATCACGTGTGAAGTACCTGCTTACTATTATAAGAAAATTACATTCTTGTATATGTCATATTTTGTTTGTCATTAAACTGTAAATTATAATTTATGGATAAAATTTCTGAACTAATATGCATCTCATCAACTCGTTAAACTCGAAGAAGAGCCTGTATCACCGAGAAAAACTAAATCTAACTGCATTACATAAGCTCTATAATATATTCTAAGCGCATATAGTGAGGAAAGTAAACAAAAAGCCTTTGTTACATAAGAGGAAATGGTTGCACATTTTCAGAACACTCAGTCTCATAAAACTTAATCCAGGCACCACAAAAAATCTGGCTATAACTTGCACAAGAGTGCAAATGGCGTGACATTGTGACATTCGCCTATCCAAAGATGCTAAGGCAGTAAGGTGCAGGCGACCTTAGGCAAAGTAGGTACATAAAAACAGGATGAATAGGATTGCAGGGGTGAATTGAAACAGAACTTTGAAGGGGTTTTCGCGTTATTTGAATCTTGTTTTAAGCATTTACGGTTTCCTCTTTTATTGAAATGATGAAAATAAAAAAGTTGCTTTCTTAGAAAACCAATATTAAAGTAAAAAACCTTGTCAAAGTTTTGTTTCTGTTCACCCCTTTCCGTTCCTATTTACCCCGTTTGACGGTAACATTCTATCGGCGATATCGATTATCGAAAGCCAAAATGCGAGAAAATGATCACGTTTTTTATTTATTTAATACTTTACGTACACAAATGTACAGAGTTAGTAACTCTATCCAGCTAGCGAACACAGCAAGCAAATAGCCTGCATAGTACAAGTCTTGTGGATCAATATCGTGTGCGCCGTACACGGTCCATGCACTCAGTGCCCGTGTGTGGACCGCTGAACAATGCTGACTCGAAACTAATGTACCTAATTGAATTTGGAATTGTATCTAAGTTCGTAACGGGCAGCTATATTTTATTTTTATTATATCATTCGATTTGCCTCGGAAAGCACGCTAAACCGTTGCATTGGTCCCGGCTGTCATTTGTAGATCTTTGACAGTCGTCACGGATTGTCAAAAGCCGGTAAATCTGACTCCAGTCTTGCCAAGAACCGTGTTACCCGGTTAATGGGTTGAGGAGAGACCTCCTCAACCCATTAACTGGGTAACAGTAATTTACGTGGAGCGGCTGCCTACCAGACGGTAGGCAGCCGCTCCACGTAAATTACTGGTATTCATTAGATTAGCAAAGCCATGAAAGTTTAAAACAATATACTGGTATTCAGCTGAATCCGGTTTGACTGGAAGCCAACCCCAATGTAGTTTGGAAAAAGGCTAGGCAGATGATGATTATATCATTCGATTTGGTAATATTTTGTGAATCTGTGAGCTCCAGAGTGGTTTCTGAATGAAGTATTCGCAGTTGTTAAACCCTTCTTTAAAGCCAACGTTGGATATATTTACAGGCTAGAATTTGACCAATAGCTCCTCAACTTTATTAGTAATTCAGTAAAAAAACATTGGTTTGGATTTTTTTTAGGGTTAGTCAATAAAAACATTGGTTATAGCTGATTGAAAAGTTCTTCTAATTATTTTTTTAAATACCTTGCCCCACACTAGGATTTTCTTCTGTATCGTGGGTGCGTTCACAAACATACGAGTACAATCTCACATACACAAACAGCCAGACCCGGAACAACTATCTTTAAGCCATACAAATATTTGTTCCGTGCGGGAATCGAACCCGCGACACGCAGCGCAGCTTTCAATCTCTCAACCACTGCGCCAACCGTGTCGTAAAATTCAAATGAGCAATAAAGTTATAGCAAAATATCTTCAATCTGAAGAAAAACGAACAATCTTTTAAGCGTATTATGGAGTAGTTTAGTGATCTAGATGTGAAATTAAGCTTAATACAGTGTACAACCTAAATTTTAGTCCTTAACAATTGATGTACCTAGGTACCTACTAGATATTATTAACCCCTAAGCTGCCGTTCGATTCTGTAAACATGTCGAAGTGAAGGCATGGGTGAAGTGATCACGAAGTGAGCTGTCAAACCATACAAACGAGATGGAATGACAGCTCACTTGTCGCTCACTCCACCTAAGTGAACACGGTGCGATGTCAACAGAATAGATAGGCTAAATTCAATCAGGAATTATAGTAACTCCAACCCAAAATAACACCCATGGCACTTGACTGCTTGTCGACCAAATCAATTACCCATGGTATACTTATAACACATGGTCACCCATTATTTATGCGATCAATTTAAAAGTAATCCAAGCATTTATACCAAGAAATCGTTATATAACAACAGGCGTAGGTAAACCACAAATTAACCACACACCGTTGACTTTTATATAAAAGAGTGTCCTCATCTCTCGATGTTTTTTTTCCTGTATACCGACAGTTATCCGAGCAAACACCGACTTTCCTCGAAAGTTATTTACTTAAGTGATCCAAAAAAGTAGGTTCTAAGAAGTCACAAAACGTAATATCCCAGATTCTTCTTAGTAACCACAAAATTATTGAGACCAATGTTATTTCCTCATACCGTTATACCTAACTTTTAATAGTCTTGATGATCTTTTATATATTTCCTTTGCGCAACACGTTTTGTGTTCTTGTTTTTTTTTAACAAACCGCGTATTTTTCAGAAGGAGTTAAGGAGCAGCATACTCGTCTAAATATCTTTTACACAACGTATTTTGATCACTTACTTTTATTTGCCATGCAAAAATCTGCATCTTATGCCGACTAGTTCGGGTGACTGCTAGTAGTGACAATTAAACCAGAACTCATTTATAATTAGAGCACCGTAGTAGGATTACTTCGTAATGAGTACAACGAAACGCAATAATACAAAACGCCAATAGTCTTAAAATTATTATTAGCAGCTTGACAGTGTAAACAGGTTCGTTAAATAAGTTTATTATATTAAAGGCTCTGTTTACTCATAAGCTGATTAAAATCCTATGACGTATAAACACACGTGTATTGTAATAGGTTACACATTAAAGGATGTATTTTGTTAATTTAATTATGTTTACCGTAAGCCAATAAGTTGCTTTTATTGGCTTCGAAGATATTTTTAGGGCCAATTCTACAAATTTTTAAACAACTTTCACATTCGCATGTGAATCCCAAACTGTCAAAAAAGCCTTAAATCTCATGAATTTTTGCCAGTTTGCGATTGAGATGCGAATGCGATGCGAATGTGAAAATTAGTAGAATTGACACTAGTTAGGACAAAACAAATGACAGTCAATATTTTGAGAACGGAAATCTGATTCGAAGCTGACACGTGTACGAAGGATTTCATCGGAATATTTCTGTTAATGCTTGCTTTGAAAGCTCGTACTATCTACAAGCTGTCTGTTTCCTTCCAAATAGCCTAACATTACATGTTATGTAAATAGGTATGTAAGTACATAACGGACGAATATACCGCAGCATATCGCACAAGCGTAACCGCAAAACAAATACACGTGCTAAACGTGTGGTATTTGTCTTTAAAGTAAAATAAAACACATTAAAATTCACTTTCGTAGGTAAGTTTTTCAACATAATCTCATGTAGTCATGTTATCTATACTTATAATAAATCTGTAGAGAGGTCAATTCTGTACATGAAATATATTTCCAAAATAACTATCAGGGGGTGATTAGGGATCGATACTGATGCCAAAAATGCAATCAGTACAATTTTTGTCTGTCTGTCTGTCTGTCTGTCTGTCTGTCTGTCTGTCTGTCTGTCTGTCTGTATAACCGTTATAGAAACAAAAACTACTCGACGGATTTTAACGAAACTTGGTACAATTATTATTCATACTCCTGAGCAGGTTATAGTATACTTTTCATCACGCTACAATCAATAGGAGCAGAGCAGTGAAGGGAAATGTTGGGAAAACGGGAGAAGTTCCTCCATTTTTTAAGCTTCCGTCGCGTGTGCAACCTTAACGGTGAAAGCTACACAGAAATCATGTATGACCGAAATGTTCTCTTTAAAATTATATAAAAAATATCCAACGACAGCATATGTCTATCTTTTATGTTTGACGAACAATAACACATGTAACTCCCGATAGCTTAGCAGTTCGAAGCTTTCTGATTATATTTGTCTACTCTTACGTTTATAAAACTCTCAGTCGTCCCTAATTAAAGTTATATTAACTATTCCATAAAAAGAGTCGTAGAAATCGGTATAGAAACACCAAAGTTATACATGAAATACGCTAATAATAAGCCATGGTCGCGAACGCATTATAGGCTAGCGAGTAGCTTCGTAAAACGCCTTACGACAGTTTGCAATATCTACACTAATAATATAAAGAGGAAAACTTTGTTTGTATGTTTGATTGTAATGAATAGGCTCAAAAACTACTGGACCGATTTTAAAAATTCTTTCACCAATTGAAAGCTACATTATCCACGAGTAACGGCTATATTTTATTTTGAAAAAAATAGGGTTCCGTAAGATATTTGGGTTTTTCGGACACAAGGTGTAAAAATCAACCAGAAAAGTTACTTATTTTGCGTACGCTGCCTAAACTATAAAAGATAGAACCATAAATTGTTCTAATTAATTGTAGATATTATAAATATCTACAAAAAAGTCCGCGACACACTGTACCTATCTATGTCGAGTGAGGCACAACAACCATTTTTTTATTTAAAAATCTAGATTTTTTTTTTACTACATTTAAACGCGTTTATTTTACTCATGCTATGAATCCGTATCAAAATAAAGTATTTCATCACTAAGTACAGTTTATGTAGATAATATTTGGTCTTTGAATGATTAAAATCGGACGTTTGGTTTTGAAGTTATGGGGAAATTAAAATATTACGATTTCTGCTGTTATTTAATATAATAAATGCGAAAGTTTGTGAGTGAGTTTGTGTGTAGGTTTGTTACTCAATCACGTCAAAACGGCTGAAGGGATCGGGGTGAAATTTGGAACGGGGATAGATTATGGTCTGAAATAACACAAAGGCTATTTTATCACACGGGAACGCGTACGAAGTCGCGGGCAGAAGCTAGTTGACAAATAAAAAACCGATTTTTTTGTCAACCGCAAAATAAGTAAAATGTTAGTGCAGTCTGTGCCTTAAATAATTAAATGTTGGAAAAAAAAGAAAACTAAACATTTAATCAACAATAATGAAAGAAAATTCATTTATTTGGTAATATCAGCAATTACATCTCTAGTTAATAGTTACATTTAACACCGAACTGAATGAAAAAGAAAAATTCATTAAATAATGATCGTTTCAGAACAGCCATTTGTTTGTGGGCAAAGTGAAAACTGAACACCGAAAAGCTTTTGCTCATGTCAATTAAATGGGGCCAATCTCTAAATGCATTTTGAATCCATCTTAATGACACAGCTTGGAACAGTCTCGTTGCTTTCATTAATGTAATGGTTCTAACACTAGTCAGCGGGTTGTAATAATGGCCAATCAGCGACTTAAATGGTTTAACTCTATTTCTCTTATGATCAATTAAGGGTTTTCTTTGGAAAAATGTGTCGCATAGTTATGTGTAGGAAAAGGTTTTGAATTGGATGAAAAAATCCTGTTGTCTTTCTGATAAATCGAAGTATCAATATGTGTGTGTATTTTGTAACAAAAGGCTTACGTGAGCTCATTCTATTACCGAACTGACATAGACAACTTACGAGACGAAAGACTGTTTCCATAAAGTTAACGTTCCAATTTTATAATCTTGCCTGCTTAAGGTAAATGCTACGGTCTATTTAAGGTGAATGCTCCTAACTAATACATTAGAAAAACATTGCTGAATTCCATTTGATGCTAAAATTACGACGTCTTACAGGCATATTAGAAAACGTAAAACATATTACTCTTCCTCAAATAATAGAGCCTGCTACCATCCTTACAAGCAAAATCATTCAAAGAATGAAAGGGGATGACCCACTCACGACGAGGGTCTTCACAAACAAACTACAAACGACACAAATCGTTAACAGCATAATAACTTAAAACATCATAAGTGACATGTTTTTGTATCATTATGTGCACTTAAAATACTGTTTGTATGAACTGTGATTTACATGGTGACGTTAGGTAATTTATTCATCATTGTGCTTGCATCCAAGGAATGGTACAATTAAAATGACATTCTGCTACCGTTCGTGCAATAAAGTGTGTGTAAAGATGTAGTTCATTATCTTACAGAGTGCTAATAAAATCGTCGTGAAGAAGATAATCGATTCTGTTGTTAAATGTTTAGTTGATGCAACATATTTGTTGTTTTACTTATAAAACTAGCTTACTTGAACTAGCTTCTGCCCGCAGTTTCGCCCTCTTGGTAGTCAGTAATAACCCCAAGGGAAGATCCACACGGAAAAAAAAATATCCTGATCCAGGAAAAAATCGACCAGTATGCCAAGTTTCATTTAAATCCATTCAACTGTATGTATGTGATGCTGATAAAGAAACAAGCAATCTTATTGATACGTTGTAACACCAAAGTATGTTGACTGGTCCTCAACATGGTACTTACGTTACTATACATATAAACTAATTTTGTAAAGCTAAAGAGTATGTTAGTTTGGTTGGTTGGATGCGCTGTCAACCTCAGGAAGTACAGAGGGCTTAGTGTGAGTCTTTTAACGTTCTCGACCGCGTTATTGTAAATGACAATTTGTGTTGAAACTGAATAAGCGCCGCCTGGTGAGAATAACGGATAACCTTTTTTTTACTTATACATTTTGACTAAGCAAACGTTTCCGTTAATGCGATCGAGTACGTTAGAAAACTCACACTAAGCTCTCTGGTTTGAATTGAAAAAATATTTTAGTGTACGAAAGGACAAAATCTTTTTACTTTAATTCTTTTTCGTCTTCAGAGAAAATTCAGAAGTCATTCTAAACAAATACGATTACCAGCAATTGAAAGTTGGTGCAGCGAACATAATAAATTTTGCAGCAGATAAGTCTGTTAGAGCTGGTTAGAGCCAAGGATACAGAACTTTCGTTCAGGAGTGCACCGCATTCGCTCCACCGACTGTTTCACTCGCTGTCACACGTAAATAGTTAACTTTATTGCGAGCAGTCTCTGCTCACACCTTCGAGTTACGTTACGCTGATTTACACCAGAATACATGTAAAGGTTACCAGATGAGATTGAGTTGCTTTCTTATTACTTTTCTAGAAAAGTTTGGTCGGTGTGTCGATTATTATTTCATACATTTCTGTCAACTAACATCTCAGTTTTCATCCGCTTGCCAGCTATATAATTTTTCAATCAATACACCCAGTTGAGTCATTTATACCTAACAACTAAGCTTCTAATCCAAAGAGTAAAAGGTTCAACGAACCCATTGAGATCTAGACGATTGTCAATAAATATAATTATGTACCTGAAGTACACAAAGTCGTAACACAATAGCAGCAATGTACCAAACATCCCGACGGCTGTTCTGACAAAGTTTTAATTAAAGATGTACACACTACAGATATCTTTGTCTTCCCACTTTATCTTATGGACTGGAACTTAGGAGCACAAGGGTACCAACGGGCCTGACCTTTTAGAAATAGTCGTTTTCAGACACAACTCGCAGTAAAAACGTGTTTATGAGAGCTTTTAGCTGAGAACGTGTTGATAGGGGTTCAAAAACTGCTTGAACCCGCACCATTGACCTGAAAGAGCTTAACAATAGTATAAGTAAATCCTAATTAATACAAATACTTACCTTCCTTATACAATGCTTCCTGGCGAGGTTCAGGAAATTCCGTCTCTAAAATGTAATAGAATTTTATCTAAAAACGAAATCGGGAACATAGAGTACAGTGACCACTCATGGAGTATTTATACAATTTCACGTTCCATTCATGCATTTAGAAGCGGTTCCGTGACTACGGGAAACTTGTACAAGTTATTGTAACAAGAATGCTTCGAAAAATAAGTAAAGTTTGACCTAATAATGCACAAAGGACATAGCTCACCAATTAAAAACTTGAACAATGTCGGAAATCCACTACGTTGTAATACTAAGTAGGTAGACCGGGTACCCGACCGAGGAAATGTTACACTATAAAATATATGCCTAGATTTATTTCAACCAACTTCCCTAAAGTTCCTCGTTCTCCATACCTAATCTTTTCGCTGAAAAACATTCTTGAATACAAAAGTCTGAACAAAAAATAAATGTCTAAAACTGAAGAAGATTAAATGTTTTACAAACTTCTCTGAGTCGTTACGTGATTCTTTTAAATTAATTAACTTTCCCTACAAAGTTCATTATGGAACACTGTATTGAGATTTATTTAGCAAAAAATTATAAAGATAGAGACTTTACAAAGTAGATATTATGTTTTTATAAAAATTATTTATAAAAATCAGACACCATTCTTTTACAATACTATAAAATGTCCCGGTGGTCCGGTGTAATCTAGAATATTTATTTCTTCAGTGGTTTGTGGTCCATTTTCACAGCAAATGTTATTGCGTTTTCTTCGAGAAAATCTAGTAATGTAGGTAATAGCCCGTACCTGATAAACAGCGATAATATTACCCACTATCAGTGATCCACGTTTAAGTGTTCAATTCTATCCTCAATATAGCGACCTTTTGGGAAATTGTGTTATTAGAATAAAAAGTAATGTTTATCGATGCATGCGTATCTGAAGGGAGGTAAAACACTGAATGAAACATAAGAATGAGAGGGAAAGGTCACTTATACCCGCGAGAACTTGAGTCGAGACCGTGGCCGACGTCAGCAGACGAGGGTTAAAGATTGAGGCTGCAATCTGTCTTTGAAGACTCCCACCGTTACAGGGTTGTGCTCGTGATTTCCAATGTTAATGTCAAGTGTTGTAAGTAGCCTGGAAGGTCAAACCCACCGGCTACGTAAAAGAGGAGTAGAAGTTGTTATTAGTCCTTTTTCAATTAGATTAAACTATTCAGGTATTGGCTACTATCGTCATACAACGTGTAACAGAAACTTTTATATCGGACCAACACTGAAATCACGAAAAACCAATCAGCTGTTCAGAACGTTTCATCGAGTTATGCGCACATGCATGAATGTATGGGGCGGGCGTGTTTTTTGTTTCATTATGTTAACTTTAATGATCCTTTTTAGGTATTACATTTCATATACAACGTGCAACAGAGGTTGCACATTGTATATGACTTGTAGTTATTTACATGTTTAAAGTTAGTGTAAAGAAGAAATCCACTGAAGGGAAGGTCTGTGTCCAGCAGTGGACTTCTTTAGGCTGACATTATGACTTTGACAGTAAAAATAATCGGTCAATGTTTATCGGTCCCAAAATTATGACAGTTTCTCGGAAAACCAATTACCTACCTACCTTTATTTTTTGGGATACATGAGATATACCTACTTACCTACCTAAACAAGAAGGCAAAGCTTGGTTGACCTTTTCACAAAAGTTGAAAGTTACCGGTTAACTGTAAGGTACAAATTGATATTCTTCTAGAAAAACATGTTCGATGATATGATATATTGATATATTTATTTATTTTCTCACCACAGTAAAGGTACATTATAGATGTAGCAATACAAAATACGTATCAGCAATCAATTATACTGTGAGAGACTGGTGCCTAAACTAGACTTGAGGTCTGTATTTCAGGACACCAGGTCTCCACCCCTTGGGAATGCTTTAAATTTGGTATTGTACAGTACAATAAAAAGTGCAGTAAGAATTTACAAAAACATAGGCTTATAACTAAGACTAAACATAAAAAAATCTGAAGCAAAAATAAAAATAGAACGGAAACTGTGTTTGTGTGTAAGTTGAGTAAATAGGTACAATTTATGGTGTATCTGAGAGTGAGTATGGTGTGTGTGTGTGTGAGTGTATGTGGGGGTAGTGTGTGTGGTGGGGGGAGTGAAATGTGCTAGACTGGCTATTTTGGCACAGCAAGTAGATTTTCTGTATCTTCATAATTTAACTTCTGGAGCCAATTGCTTAGTTCGATTCTGCATTTGGTTTTGGTGATATTATAAATTGGCAGTTTCTTATTTATCTTATTATAAAGAAAGCAACCAAGGTAGCAAAAGAATCGATGGGAGGAAGTTGTCGAGAGCCGGATGTGATGGCGGACTATGGGATCGAATCGTCTACTTCTGTGAGAGAGTGAGTGCTTGAAGGTGATACAGCTATTCTATTCTAAATAAACTCGAAGGCTGATCTAAATACATGTATAAAAGAACGAAGTGCAATGACACTTCGAGTTCGTCAGAAGTGAACGGTGATCAATATTTTTTATGAAAATATTGATGGTCGACTTACGGTACATACATCTGTTACAAATTAGTATGCCAATATGTGCTGAGGAGCAATAAATTCTTTTGTTCGCTGTCAAAAACACCTCAATTTCCAAACATTTCTACAAGTTTTAGCAACGATTTTCACTGTGACGATATTTATTAGGACTTGAATTTGAACTCGTTTTTAGTAATTGAAGTTCAGATGTTTACCCATTCCTTTCCTTTCAACAACCATAGGGAAACATTTCATATAATCGTGGCAATTCTACTAAGTTACCTAATTTCTCTAATGAAATTATTTTGTCATAATAATTTCTTAGTGTGACATAACAAATTTATATTGGTTGTTAGTTTTATTTTGGTCGTAAGACATTTTTTATTTCTCACTGAACAATAATAAAATTAGATCATAAAATTAAATAGAACGGAATATACAGCTGCGACGAATAGTCTCTGAGGAATAAAAGGTATTCACTTAAGCAGTCTGAAGTGGTTATACAATCGTTTCAATGACGTCACAAAATTTCATTGCATAGTTTAGTGCGTCACAGTTGTCAGTACATGTTCTCGTACTTGTGAAAGTCCCAAAGTCTTAGATCAGAGTGCCAATAGGGAATATGCATGAAAAAAGTATTTATGATCTGAACAGTTTATCTAAAAGTATTGGAAAATGTAACACTAACTGTGAAATTAGAATCTAAATTGCTCGAAAAACGAATGAGATACAATTATTTTAAACAAATATATCTGTCCCTCTCGCGAAAACGCTGTTTTTATGGCAGCTGTATAGTCGTCGTGTAATTTGACGTCACAGTACGTATCGGACTTCTCTTTCTAACTATAGTCTTTGAAGCTTTATAACTTATTAAATGATAAAGGTATTTAAAAAATAATTTCATGATTGTTTACTAGAGCTAATAAGTATTTTATTTTGCAAATAAAAATCACATGCATATTCCCTATTCTACTTTTTTCACATTCATATCGTATTCGCATGTCAATCACAATCTGTCAAAAATGCACGAAAATTAAGCTTTTTGACAGTTTGCGATTGACATGGGAATGCAAAAGTTGTTTTTAAATGAGTAGAATTTTCTCTCTGAGCTTTACCCGATCAAGTCGCGAACATACACTTTATGCTGAACCATAGACTACGACTGTCTATGTCAGGAAAGTAAACTATAAGTAGCTATGATCATCTGCCTAGCCTTTCCCAACTATATTGGGTTCGGCTACCAGTCAAACCGGATTCAGCTGAAAATATATTTTACGTGGAGCGGCTGCCTTCCAGGCTTCTACGACCCGTTAACTGGCTAACACGGTAGTTCTAGGCAAGATTGGAGCCACATTTAGGTTCTGGCAATCCGTAACGAGTTACGACTGGCAAAGATCTACAAATGTCAGCCGGGACCAAAGGCAAGGAGGAATCTCGGTATGTTATGATGGTCACCCATCCACAGAAAGACCTTGGCAAGCAATCGACTCGAATACATACGAGTAACTTTAATATTCTAAATATTTTATCGTGGTCTCAACTACAACTCAACAACTCTCATGAAATAATATCTATTTCATGAGAGTTGTACTTAGAAATTGTCAATTTTTTTCTTACGCATTTATTATATTTTGTGTGTTTTTTTATAAAAACAGGAACTTATTTAACCATCAATTATAAATCAAATTCAAAGTTACATTGCAAATTAAAAACTGCAACATTACAAAGCATCAAAACTGGGACAACTCAAGCACTTTACATTTTCACAATTTCAAAGATGCATTAAAAGAAATTTAATTTCAAAGCTATAAAACTGCAGAGTCTATATAAGCTCCCTCATAAAGTTTATTTTTAATGTCGGCGAAAACAGTTTACGGTGAAGATTAAGAACGTCCAGTTGAAATCACTCTTGACTCAATTTATAGCCGCTGCGTACTACTATGATAGACTGTTATGTCTATGGAAAAATATGAGATAGATCGGTTAGGTTGTGTCTGGATTTTTGGCTGAAAAATTGAACGGGAGCTTAAAGCCTTAGAATTTCATGAGTTTTTGATTTTGGAATGCCAAACCATGTTTTATTTTTTCCTTACATTTATTCATAAATCTTATCGGGATAATAACTTTGATTTTGTGACTCCAATTATCAAAAATCTCCTAGGTACTTACTGAAATCTGTTTCAGCCCCTACAAGCAGAAATCATACCAGAACATTCAGCTTACATCGGCTATTTACACATTAACGGAACCTAAATACTAGTCCACACGAGCGAGTACCGGAACTGTTTCAGTTGTTTAAAGAAAAAAAACCGCAGTTCTGTGCAAAACGAACAGGTTTCTGCAGAACCAGTAACAGTTCAGGATTTACACGAACGACCATTGTTCTCTTTGTTCCAATTGTTACTTTGATAATGCATTTTTGTAACATTTCTCGTTAACCGTTGTTATCTAGCTTAAAAATGCAAAGTGCTTGTGGGACTTAGCATCTTTATTGGACTATCAGTAGACATGAATGAAGTTTGTGTTAGTACTAAGTTTGATCAAGTTTGGTAAAATATTTGTTTGGTGTTTTGTTAAAAATTCTATCCTTCTGTTCAACTAACTAGTTGAACAGAAGAATAAAATTTGTAACTTTAGGCGGTGGTTGGTTTTGTACATATTTCTTTACTAGCGCTTCCCGCGGCATCGCTCTCGCAGCTTTGCAGACAGTGTTTTTTTTTAATAAAAAGTAACTTTCGCATTTAGTGACACAGAATCTTCGAAATCGGAGCAGTATTTACAGAGATACTTCGATGTGCTTATGTAAATACGTTGACTTGTTTCGACGTCTATCATAAAATACTACGTAGTCATGAATTAAATACCGTACCCACTTCAGCAACCCATTTTAGTTGTTCTAAATAGTACCTAAAACCACAGCCTAGATGTGAATTACCAAATCGTTAGTGATGTCGTGCAGTTAACCAATTCAGTTCACAGTTTAAACGAGCAGCTTTTGTTACTCTTTGTTCTCAGATAATGCAGTTACATTTCACATTAGCTAACCTTAATTATCGAGTTCATGAACTATACGTAAAAATGCTTGAATATATAAAATAAAAGTATGTAATCCAAACTAACATTATGAATTCGAAAGTACTCTGAATGGCTGTTTATTTTTGACTAGTTTTGGTAAGTTAGATGAGACATTAAGGAAGGACATAGATAATACAAACCTATTTTTTTGATCCTGGATTTTTATCTCTTTGGACAATATCCGATCGAAGCCGCTGGCACAAGCTCATGGACTATATTGTTGTTGACACTATGAAGTTTATGTTTTCATTGTCAACATTCAATATTGAGTGATATTATGAAGAAATTGTTTTATGAATATTTACATTCATCACAGCTGACTTCCAGTTATTCAATAATGTCAATATATTGAACAGTTTAATATATTTCTTCTACAATTATCGTCATTTTCCTCTGACATATCCGGAGCCATGTTTGTTTAATCGAATAGCTATTATCATGTTTTGTCTACACATGGCTTAGGTATTTACTGTGTCAAGCATACTTACTTAGGTATGTATATTAAAGTAATTAATACCCTATTTATTAGATGTCACAATCTTGATCGAGGACTTGTTGTCTTGTGTGTGACAGCATTCTTTTCGCTCTTAGGATTAACAGGTCTTACTTAATTGTAAGTTTATGGGTCGCGTTTATGGGACGTTACGTTAATAATTTTTTTCCTTCTAACATTAACTGTATTAAGTAGATAGGTCAAAGTAAATGGCATACGGTTCTGTCGAAATCATGAAGTGATCTGTCAAATGTCAATCCATCCTTCTTCTTTCATTTATAGTGTGGGCAGTAAGGTCTAACGACCCCCACACGCCCTAGTGTCAGAGTTTCTAAACCGCCTCAAGGGCCTCTGACAATCCATCCTATCAAGGTGAAATGATAGTACACTAAACTTCACGCCACCTTCACCTTAGTTTCCACAGTGATATTTTAACAAAATAGACTGACCATTATTCCTGGCCCTGACTAGTGTCATGGCTATTTCTCCATTACTTTTTTCTTTTTAAATATTTTTCATGTCTATTTCTTCTTTTGAAATTAAGACGTCAAATTATATTAAAATAACATTTTTGGTCTTTTCTGGGCACTATTTGTATGTTATACACTATTTGTGCAATCTGTCGTTCAATACACAGTGTGTACTATATGGGTTGAAATTCGTCGGAGCCATCCATTTCGTGTGGAGCTCACTCAATTGATATAAACGGCACTAAGAGGATTGCGTTTGCACGCTGCCGATCTAAATAGGTGATTTAATTCGTGAATAAACTTTGTATTTCGACAATATTGGTTTAAGCGACCACTCTATTTATTTTAATTATTTAATAAATACCTTCGCTGTGCTACAGATTTTTTGGTAGGTAGGTGGTACTTATTGTGTGGGGACAAACCGTGGGTTCATGCATGACATGATGGGAAGGGATCTTGGATGATGTTGTTCAACTTTGTAACCTTTTTAGAATGCCGGACCTCCACCGGGGCCGCCGGTTAGTATTGTTAGTTTTATATAAACTAACAATACTAACCTACTTCGTAAGCGCCATAGCTACTAACACCAAAATTACTAACTTAGGTAATTATGGACTAATTGTCTGAAATAAAGATTTATTTAATTTAATTTTAATTTTACTTAGTATGACGTGTATTTTTATTGTGCAATTTGTGTGTAGATTGAACTATTTTTCTTATTGATATTTTTTGCTCGGGGCGATGTGGTTACTCGTAATTGCCTTTGAGCTCTTCTTTTTATGGATCTCATGCAGGCCTCAGGTGAACACCAGACGTTACTGGCTGATAAGAAAATAAATGTTTTAAATAAACAGTAGGTAGTGTGGGTACTTGCGTATGCTCATACAACTGCCTGAAAAGAATGTTTCTCAGGGGATATGAATATGTCTACAGCAATTTTTAAAAGGAGTCTTAATTTAACTAAGTATTACCTGCCATATTCAGGTGCTTTCAGATAACCTGAACCAGTACACAAAAACCTGTCTGTAAACATTGTTTCTAAGCCGAAAAAGTATCCTTTACAAATAACTTTTTTATGTGTTTTTCGGAACTTTAAAGAACGTACGTTTCATTAGTTTTTGTTACTTTTCCAAGGTCCTTGGAGACGTAAACTTGAACAGTTTTCACACCCAGAAAATAGGCAGAGCTTTTAAAATATTCGTTTAGTAACTTTTCGTTTCATTTTTTAAATAACGTTCCTGAATTCTACAGTTATTTTAATAAATAGAAACAATGTTTTTTCCTTAACCTGATCTAATCAACTGTGTTCTTAAACTTCTCGTTTAATCATAATTAAATTTACACTAGGTACCGTGTAAAAACTATGTCTATTCAAGCAAAGAAAAAAGATAATACAAACACTTTTGACGAATTTTAAGAACCGCCATAATCGAAAAAAAAAACATACCAATCGATACCAACCAGTACATGTTAAGTCAAATATCCGTGCACAGAATTTAGAACATAAGTTACCGAAATACCCAGTATCGAAACACCTGCCTAGTTCGAATGAAGAATAGCATCATGACACGTAAGCTTCCAAAGATGTTTTGAATTTAAAATATCGAAGTAGGTACCTACTTAATCGATTTGAAAACGAATCATAAAATTGAGTAATGACATTTCCGAACAGAATCTATTCTTGTCTATGATTACGATTGCGGAAATTATAAGTTTCGAGAACTGTTTCGTTTTATTGAGTCCATTCTGGAAAATCCATTTTGGAAAATTTCAGTAGGTAGGTATGTTGTGCATCAGTCACCAGCCCAGGGCACTGAAGCAAAATAAGTTATTTTTTATTGCAAGAGACTGGGATATATTATGCATTCCTCGTGCTTTTTACGACCGACATTCAAAATGTTACCGGGAGAGGTACCTAATACTTCACCAAACGTAACGTACCTAGCTAGAGTAGTTTGGTCTTTGATTTGCTTTTGATTTAATTTCTGACTGAAATTAAGTAGGTTGTGAAACATTATTATGACAGTTTTAGTAGCTTCATGTGAAGACGCATTTCTAGCGATTGTAAGAAAGTAAAAGAGAAGTTGTACAAGCGATGCGAGTTATATATCTACCATAAAAGTGATAACGAGGTAAAAACCAATGGCACTCACCTAAATAGGTCTAAACACAACAAATAACTCATTGGATGTGACGTGTACATTGTCTTCATAAGTAAGTACAATATATCAGCCATTTCTCACAGAACAGCGCGGTTATAGGTACCTACGTATCGAGATTATCGCCATTAGTCTTACTTTATCCCGTATGCCACCTTCAAACTTGCTAGATTTATTGCTAGAACGTACTACCAACGTTAATAAAATAAATATCGCTGAAGAACTCGATATTCAAGATAGGTTTTCCTGCCCAAGTAAACACAGTTATAACTTGTAGTTCTACTCTACCTCAGAGAAACGTGCGTTTAGTAAGTATGATCGATTTGCATAGACATTGGCAGGTTATTTATTTATATCAATTAATTTATGCTATATCTGTTGCTGGCATTGACGTATTATAGGTATCATTGGTTGCTGGTAGGTTTCTGATTTAGCCCCCGCAGCCGCCACTGTTGGACATTAAGGTAACTTGCACAAAATGATCCATGCAACTTGCTACCATAGTGGCATACACCAATTCAAACTTTTATGACATGTATGATACTTGTTACAGCCGTTACAGTGATTTAGGGTTTTATGTCTAACAATTATGTAGGTACTTATGTATTTTGCCATAACTTTCTATTCTCCGCATTCTGCAGCCAGTCTGTTCCAGCCTCCTTTTTAGTCCTTAGTTCTTCTAACTTGGAAAATACCAAATTATGAGATCCGTGATCTTCGCTTAAAATCTATTTACTACCTACATGGTTATAGAGATAGACAAGCAGGTAGTTTTAATAGACGTGTTAGTTTAATTTACTGAAATTATTTTCCAAAAATAGATCGTAGACTCATTACAAGTTTTCATACATATTAAAGTATTTTAAAATGATTCATTCAAATCCTTGACACATTTTGTCGAACCAACATATTTCATACTTACTGCATTAGCAGTTCATCTCTAAGTAGAGTATCACGATTCACGTGACAAATCCCTACAGCTAGTCTATTCTGTAAATAACCACTTCGATATCGACTTCACCTGAGTGACTAAGCTTACAAAGTGAACTTTATTTCACACATCCTAAGGTCTTATATTTGTACGAATTTGAAACTCACCTCGGATTCCGCTGTCGAGACACGAAAATGTTGTTACAGAATAGCACTGCAGGTCTAAATGCCAATACATTAATATATTGGTATTGAAATTAGCACGGTATAGAAAACCTGTGATAATTAGTTTGTTCCGGCGAAATATTTTAAAACCACGAATTTGTGTCCGGTTAGCCGGATTCTTCCTTTATTTTTAACATGTGTTCTTGAACTAGGTCAACGGAAACAGGCGACTCTAATGTTAAATTTATAAATTCTTCTTTATAGCTAAATAACCTTTGAGTGTTTCAAAATTCCTTGAACAACTACTGGCTGTTGACATTTCTAGCTAAATCCTATAAAAAGTTTGGCCCTCATGTGAAACGAACCTGAATTGTCCCAAGTATCAGAAACTTGCTCCTGCGATATACAAACAGTACCTAACTTCGGTTAGGTTATTTCTAATATTGACAACACTATCGAAGAAATTTATTTTTAATGCGTTAACTTTTTGTTAAAACTTGTTTACAACAAACGCACTTTTAATAAACTAAGGTACTGTCTGGCAAGCAACAACATACTCAAATCATTCCCGCTAACCACCGACTAAATAATAGAATACGAAATACTCTTTGGTCGTGCCCGAACAATAGTGTAGAATTGGGTTGCCAGAGTAAAAAGGCGGTTGTGACACGTTCAGGTGGCCCCTAGTACCCTCAAACAAGTGACTCTCGTCCACTTGGCCCTGTCGAGGCCACTTGAAGTTTTGCCGACGTCGACGTCAAAATTCTCCTTACTCTCGAATCTCGATACCTATTTCCGCTGTAAGATTGGATATTTCATAAAATCAAACTTCGATATCTTGAGTAGGCAAATGAAATTATCCAGGTTAGTTACGTAGGTGTGATGTTTAGCCAAGTGACATTTACAGTATCTTCGTGACCTATTTTTCGGGGTTTAGTCATAATACCTGCAGAAATTACATAGGTAGTAACACCCAGGTGCTTTTCCGTTATTTGACTGGTGGACCTATACTAGAGCATGACTTCTGAACATGGAGTTCGTCTGTCACAACATATTATAAAACAAAATCCTCCGCCACGTCTGTCTGTCTGACTGTTCGCGATAAACTCAAAACTACTGCACCGATGTTCATACTGTTTTCACCAATGGATAGAGTGGTTCTCGAGGAAAGCCCAATTCTCCATTTGACTGAAATACAACATAAATGTGCTGTTACATTTTATTCTACAAGCAATCCTTAAGAAAAAAAACTACATGAACATGAAAACTATCTATTAAAAAAGCTTTTCATTCCCAATTGTGTAACTCAAAGGTAACAGCCGAAGTACGGCTGTCAGTCTTTTGATCACGCCAATGCCAAGCCAGCACTCTCGTGGACACGAGATGAGAACCCTCGACAACGTGATAGAGATATCTCGACTGAGCCAGCCCGCTGTGTTGTTAACGTAAAATGTACATTAAAATGTACGGAGAATGCGTTTATTTTATGTATGTGATGAGACGTTGAGATTTATGTGGCTGAAGAAATTGCTTTAAATAGAGGTAGAATGCATTTTAAATGTTGTATGTTTTCTTTTAAACGTAAGGATATAGACGAAAAAGCAATTTTGACTATTACAGACATAGCTATATTTTTTATGAACATCATCACAACTCGCTATTTTCAGTTGAGAAATTATAAATCCAAAAACCTAAAAATATTACCAAGTCAGATAACAAAAATAATTCGAGCTGTTAGCTTCTACTAACAAACACACAAACAGATCGAAAGCTAATCCAAAAACATAGGTTGGTATTTACAGACAAACTAATAAAATTCATCAGAGCATCCAAATAAAATAAACATTAACAAACTCATCGTTCATCGAGATTAGAATCCACACCAAAATAATTCCATAGTCATTTTTCTTATAAGTAATCCAAGGGCGTTGTGCCCGGGATAAAGTGTTGAATAAAACAGCAGGTAGGTACGTATTAAATAACCAAAGAGTATTGAGGCTACCTACCAGCCTCTGTAGGTAGTAGATAGGTAGATTGTAGATACTCGAGTTACCTGTGAATCTGATCGTCTTATTTATGTATGTAACCAGAATCTGGTTCAATGCCTACGAGTGTTTGAAAGATGGGAAGTGCTGAGTGATCGGCGATCCCGATCGTTTTTAGATTTATTCGGGTATTGGGTGCTGAATGAACAACGCAATAGTAACAGCGATAAAGAAGGTCAGTGTTGGGCTGAGGTCAGAACGAGAATAGAGTAGTAAAGATTCAGAGAGTCTACCATTAACGATCAAAGTAGAGATGTAGCATAGAGAGTATCATTCTGTTTTCTTTGTCTTTGCTTGAATCTTTTGTGTACCTGAACATTATATCTTCTCTTCTTAGCCGGATACCCATGTCAGACTGCGGTTGTGGTTGCGCAGATGAGGTATCAACATTATATGAAATATAGGAAACTTTAACTAGAATATTATTCGACAATATCTTTGTGAAAGCCCAAAAATAGAGATCCTTGAAAGTACAATAAATACTTTTGATTCACACCGAAAAGTTAAGCTCCAATTGCAACAGAATCTGAATTCGTTCTAACTTTAGAATAACAAAATTGTCCTCCTAAATCCGCAACCGTAAATACTTTTACGTAACAATTTAAAAATCTAGCTTTTACTGTGGACACTCACAGAACCGAAACGGACTCGGTAACAAAGTTTGGTTTCTCTCAAAACGAAATTACTCTGTGTAATCCGTTGTACAGGAGATGACAGTTAGGTTATCCTATTATGCAAAAGCCTGGTAGCTCAGGCTAGCATGACACAATTGCCCGGAATGGTGTGTACACGGTATACAAGTATTGCATCTTGCTTCATCCACAGATAGAAGCTATATGAGTGAACGGGAAGGCACTAAGTCCTTTACGGTCCAGTCGCTTACTGGAAGCTTAACGTGGTGATGCAAATTTCAGCTGTATCACACAAAGGAGGTATAAACTGCTTGTAGTATTTCTTTTAGAGACTATCCATGCTGTCACTAGCACACCAAGAGAGATAAATTGTTGTAATTTAGCAGATTTACATTCAAATTAAAGCTGCAGTTACACGAGTTCTCTCTGTTTGTCTTAGATGCCGTTTTCGTTTTGTGTAGATGGCTGTATAATTAAATTGTAACTTGTACTGAGAATAAATGCTAAGAAACCTTTTGTGTTTAGTAAGTATAGCTAAACGTTTAATAATTGGGTAGGTTGGTATGGTTAGCACTCTAACAACTATATACTACATAGTTTTTTTTTGTTGCTAGTCCTTTGTGTATATAATGTCTTGTAGTGTTGAATATTATTTAACTAAATTGATTTTTTGCTCTCACGCCTTATAAACGCCCCTGAAAATCACAAAGTTGCCGATTATATTGTTGGTAAATATATCAACTTCAATAACACCAAACTTTTCCACCAGATTTCGATTCCAGAACTATTTACCACCAGTCTCGCGACCATAACCCAACCCTGTTGTCAAATCAGACAGCTGTCAAGGCAAATATTTTTAGAGAAACAATTTATCAACATTTGCATATTTGCGAGGGTAATTTGGCCCCCGTTCCGGCTCCCTAGCGCCCTAACCCCCCAGATCCCCCTCCCCTGACCACATAAAGGTCAGCTTTGACATTTCCTTGACTTTCGCCACACTGAAATGTGAGGGACGAATTGAAATATTCTTTTTTATGAAAATACTGGCTGATAGTAGCTGTTCTAAATTCAAAGACCATGAATGAGGAAGTTTGTAATTTGAATTGCCTTCTCAGGATGATATCGGACTCATAAATCTATAAGTACTTTCATTATGTGTTTCGCTATATTGATAAGGAAAGGAAAAAGTGTTTGTAACTGACAATAACCTAATTTCTACTATGGCTTCATTATTGCGAAAAAAACCTAATAAAAGGAGGATTTATAGTCGTCATTTCTAGATTTATAGTCATCATTTCTAATTACAGGTAACCACAATAGTTTATTTACCTGTGAATATACCTATCTATACCGTATTTATTCAACAAACCAGGAACCACCATTTAATTTATTGTTTTCCTGTTTTAAACCATATCTTATGAGCACTAAGGTACACACTACACAATCCAGTTAAGCCTATCATTGCTTTATTACCTTGATCCAGTCTGAGATGTGGCATCTCTAGAGGATCCTACGAAGCTGCTGCGCTACTACGCCAGACAAACCAGGTGACTTTGATGAGCAAATCCCTTGACGGTTTCCGTCCAATCCGCTGTTAGATATTAATTTATTATAATTTAGAATTGCTCAAAAGTTCTCTATATGCCAGTCATCAACGCCAGTCAAATCATCAATTAGTTATAACAAAATAGATTTCCTTAACATCATTAACTCTGTGATGTCATCTACCTACATTTATATCGAATAACATTTGAACTTATTTAACTATTGTATGGTCTAATCCATCGTTTTCCTCTTAGAATCTCTAGTAGCTTCTACTATTCTACATATATTTCGAGTTATCTCAGCCTCACGTGATCTAGATCTCGTTTATCTGAGACGTGGCCTCCCAGGGGACGGCTACCAAGCTGCGCCAGTTAGACAGCTAGGACTTTGATTAACAAATCCCTTAACAGATAGCAGTGCGGTTTAGAGCTGCATATGATATGGTATAATTAGCACTTAATAAATTGCCTGGAGGCATGATTTTTCCCGGTAAATGGCATAGCTTTTGAAGATAAAATAAAAATGCTGAATTTGTGTCCAGTTGTCCACATCTAACTGTAAAGGTGTTATAATTATTCAATGATTAAATAAATAATTCTACTTCATCTGTAAATCGGATTTCATGGTGTGTTTCATGATAGATTTGTGTGGGAAAGACAAAAACAAAGAATTGACAAAATCTAAAGTAAATTTAAATTTTATTATTGAAGCAGGCTAAATAACAACAGCCGCACCGGGTCGATCTTCAAGGCTAATCAACGCTTGCCAAGGTTGGTCTGTGGATGGGTGACCATCTTAACATATCGAGTTTCCTCCGTGCTTCGGAAAGCACGTTGGCTAGAAACATTCAATTTTTAAACATCGTAGATTTCATAATTATTGTTTGGTTGGTCTGTTGCTGGCTTGTTTGTTAACGCCTAACTAATTACTGCCAGGTGTAATATTTAAAGTCGACTAGATTATAATAAGTACCTACCTTGGACCTACCTAGCAATTAAGTAGCTACTTTGATTCAATGTGGTTCTTTAGAAATCATTAGCCGTATTTATGATCTCATCAAATCAACAAGTAGGTAGGTACTACGTACATTACAAAAGACATCGTTAACTTTAAACCACATCCAAACGAAGGTTAAGTGTTTATCCTATAAGTAAAAAGAAGGGAAACCCTTAACAATATCACGTTACACTGGTAAGGGTTTCCGATGAGTTTCCTGTTTCTGAGGAACATTTGAAGTGGTCTATGCACTTGAATAGTAGCCTATCACGATATTTTAGCATTAGGGACAGAGTAAACCTTGTTTGTCGTAAGATATGGTGGAACCGGCCTTTTTAATGAAGTTTTCATAGTTGTAAGGCTTCTTTTTATTTTTTTTAGTGCACAAAAGAAGTTATCGAAATACTGTTTTCGCTTCTCTACATTTGGCATTGAGTCGCTTTTGATAGTGTTGCGTAAACTTTTCCAATTTGAATTTTCTCAAGCAGTTAGAGTTGCGAAAGTTCATTTAATCATTATCATATCCATCATATTATTTTATGAAAGCATAATTGTGTCTCATTTATCCATTATATCAATAATGTCTGTATGTTCGAATGTTTTTAATCAATTAAGCTGTAACGGCTGAACGGACGGACGGAACACTTGGCACACGGATGAGACCATGGATTAGGACAGCCCATCATTTTAAGCATAACTTCCGACTTTCAGGCGGATGAAGGCACGTTATTTTTACACTTATATACAAAGCTTTTTATACAGGGTTAGTTGTAAAACACCGACAACCTCTCAGGACTATGTTACTAACATCATAATCAACAACTTTTGTTCTATGACTTTAAAAAAATCATATTTTAGTTCATGAGGTTTTCATACAAAAATAAAAAATATGTAAATTGAACGCTCTAAATGTTACGAAGTATATGCGAAGCAAAGGAAAAAGAAGAAGAAAAAGCTTTCCCATGCTAGTCCTGAGAGATTGTCGGTGTTTTACAAATAACCCTGTATAATACCGCATCTGCCCTTTAAAAGTAGGCAGGAACAAAGACCGTACTTGTACAAGTCCGCAGAAATTAGCTTCCATTTCAAAGCAAGTGCCATTCTGAAGTGAAGAGCATCATAAATGTAAAATTATATGCCGCTGTTAATGTATGCGCCTCTTGAGATATACTGCGAGTCAGCGACACTATCGTAAAGTCTAGGTTCTAGGATCGCTGTTTAAACCTAGGTAGGACTGGGATTTAGTATTTCTAGGACGAAAATTAGGTGCAGATTTTCAGGTAATGTGGTTGTTTCATAAAGAGGGTATGTACCTACAATCCAAGAACCTACCTACCTTATTTCCTTTTTACGAGCCTACCGTTTACGCAACAAGGATGAATCCTAGGTTACAAAAATTATCTATTTGGTAAAGTTAGATTGTATTAAAAAAATTGGACACGTCTCATCTTGCTTTAACAAATCACAAATCTCAAAAATTATCTTCAATTTTAGTTAAAGTGACAAAAGAAAATTGTATGGATTAAATAGACTTTTTAAATCTTCCTTATTGGAGTACCTACCCATGGCAGTTTTCCTATGAAAATTCAATAACTACATACCTAAGTATTTTAACCGGCTTCAAAAAGGAGAAGGTTCTCAATTCGTCGGAACCTCTTTTTGTATGTATGTTCCCCGATTACTTGAGGATGGCTGGACCGATTTGTTTTTTTTTGAATGAATGAATGAATGAATGAATGATACATTTATTTGCAAGAATATAGGTAAGTAGCTGACATAAGTTCTTAAAGTCTATAAGTTTCAGTTTCAGTTTTTTGAGTTTTTTTTTTAAAGGACTTCTCTGATGGTTCCATGAAAATCAAATTCAGATCTGATGATGGAATCCTGGAGAAATAGAGAGAGCTCTTCAAATTTAATAGGCGCACTTAAGCGATTTGGGTAGTTTTTGGAAGAGTACTTTCACGGAGTTGTCTCTTTTCAATTTGGAGAAGATCTGATGAAGAACTTCGGAGATGGCTGCAGAAATCCTCAATAAATGATAGCAAATGGACAGGGATTGCTAAAATCTCATGTCTGAAATTAAAGTTATTTGACACTTTGTAGTGTTTTGTTTTTTAGAAGTCGGTTGTATTTTTTAGTAAAAACGTTTTTATATTTATTTATTAATGTTTTATATTAATCTTTATTGTAAACCCCATAACAAACACAGGGCAAACACATTTAATTCATTTTATGTATTGACCATAAATCAAAGAATTTGACTAAAAATACTTTCATTTATTTATTTCGTTTAAAAAAAAAACGAAAAATATAAACAGAAAGCAAAGGTACTACTTATTTCGTTCAAGTTTACCTATTCGCACTTCCAATAGGTATAATTGTTCACCATCAACTAACACTACTATGAGCAGTCATCATTAACTAACTGACTGGACTATGAATGGTGTTTATGCTCCCAACCAACTACTGTTAAACTGTTTACCTAGTTATTTTTAATAATGACATAGTGTCCTATTATTTTCCTATTTACGCCTGCAGCTGAGTTTAACATGATTAAAGTTGTGATTTATAGTATGTTGTTATTGTTCCTATAATGTTATTGTTCCTACCTACTGAAGAATAAAACAATAATTACCTACCTGAATAATCTGCCTAAATGGTGGCACAATTTTTCTATACAATTCTTTAATATTAAACAAAAATTCTTTGATTTTTCGTATTTGAACTCTCGAGCTTTTCATTAAAATCAGGAAATAATAAAAGAAATATCAAAATAACGCCTACTTACCATAAAATATGCCTCCCCACCTAATGGAAAACTCATTTCCGCATCCCTATTCGATATCGCAATAATTCCGGAAATAAAAGAAATATTATCAATAAGAACTTTATCGATATCCGCCACTTCACGGTGATATAGACGATTTTATAACATGAAGCTATCCATCGCTGCACACATATCGGTACTACATAGATATGTCTGTAGGCACTGCGCAATGTTTGCTGTACGCAACATTGGTCTTCGAGCCGTCGGCAAATATGACTGGCCACATAGAGTACCTACCTTAATAATGTAGAAAAATAGAAAGCTAATTCTTTTTTTAGGTATAGGAGAATGGGTATTAAAAAATAAAAGAGGGAATAATGACGAGACTGTACTTTCATTATGTACTTAGAAATAGCGGACCAATGAATACTGAAATACTGTTAATAGAAGTTTATATGTGGCAGAAGTGAAATTAATCAATAATAAGGACCAGTCTGTGGTATTTAGTAGTTCGTAGTGTCCCTCCCTAATCCCATTTTGGTACGACACTAATAAAAAATAACGTACGTACTTAAGGAAGTGCTCTTCTCCATCTGATGAGATGCACAAGTTCCCCATCAGTTAAGCCATAACTACATTTGTTTCCAAACAAAAAAAGTTGTATTGCAATAGATCCCTTTCCGCATTGGCTTAGAGGGTAAAGAAGTGGTTGATGATTTAGCAAACAAAGCCACTCAGATGGAGAAATTTATTCGTGTCCTCCTTGGCATACCGAGCTCTTACCCCTAGTTAGAGAATGATGTGTTGAATCTTGGTCAGAATATTTTGATAAGAGGTCGATAACGAAAGGTATTTGGTTCAGGACGATTCAACCATCTCTTCCACGGACTTTTTAGTTCAGGTTTAGGTTATTCTTAGACATGGGTAAATAATTTGTAATCAATCATCGGGGTAACATGTTCTTAATAGAAAAAACCAAATCATATCCCATCAGAAAAATCGTGTTGTCATCAATGATGTATTATATATAGACACGTCATAGACCAACATCGCGGCGCTTAAAAACGGCGATAATAATAGATAGCTACTAATACACATGAAGAAAGGGAAAGAAAATATGTCACCGTACGGTGGGATGCCTGTTGCTAGAGGGAGATAAATATATATCTTCAGTTACGTCACAGGATAAGTAAAAGTCAAATTGACATCAAAGTCGCGCGACAGGTTGGTGCGTAACTAAGCGCGATGTGGCCAATTGGCTTCATTTCATGTTGTCATTTTAGAGTGCGGACAACGTATCTATAGTTTTATATATCATTGGTTGTCATTTAATTTTCGATCGGGTTCGGGACTAGTCGTAAGTCCATAGGTGATACGGAGTAGACTACGCCCGCCACTAAGCCCGTAACTACGGACTTTGGGCTTAGAGACAGCCCCCTTAGTGACTGACAGACAACGCATAGCCGAAACTGCTGGTCGTAGAATGCAAAAATTTGGCATGTACATTTGTAGGGGTGCAAGAATTTCTCGCACTCCTACGGGAACTTGAAGAAATGGGATATGCTTGTACGAAATCTCCGGAAAGTAAAAGTAATTATTATGTTCAAAAATAAACTCTTATATAACTATAAATACTGCTAGCTTAAACATAAACAACTACGACGCCGGATCAGTTAAACAAAACTATTTAATGGTGTTTCTATAATCCAATCCACGTAAACAAGTTAATACGCAAATCCCCAGGAAATATAAAATAAACTCGTCAAAACACACATCATCGATTTTAAATAAGTAATGGTAATATCTTTAATCCGCAGGCTTCCCATAGAAAGGTTTGAAAATTTTGTAGCAATATTAAAATTCATTGCAACTATTAAATATGAAAAACCATTGGTATAATTGATTCATTTACTGTGTTTCTACCATATCTACTATATTATATCGTTATTGTCTGTGATACCATACTAACTTTACTTAATTAATTTACTTAAATAATATAACCTATGCTTTAAAAGTTCAGGTCCAATTTGAAGTCACAATATTTAGCCTCATGTAGAATTTTATTCGTCCTACATTTTTTTTTTCCTTTAAAACTTTAAACCCCTAAAATTTAATTGGTTAAATTTATGATTTTATTTCATAGTAAATGTAATCGATTAGTAAGTGTAATTTGACAACAATAATTAATACTCGGGCAATAACAGAGAGTATAGAAATAATTATTTATATGTAATTACTGATTATACATAGATTTGATAACCGACATCAAAGGAAACTAAAACAGGGTAATTCCTTGTTCGAAACACATTTTTTTCAAAGCCAGAACCGCAAAAATAACGATTATCACAGTTAATATTACCTATTTAAACAAAATCATATCTCGATAACAATAACAGTACAACTAAAAATAGAAGCGAAACTGTTCCACATAATTATGCTGTATGTCGGTAGCCGACATCAAACAACAAAGGTTAAATTGAACCGACGCGTTAAGGCCGCTGCCAGATTACCTACTCAGGCGGCCGCCACTGCTCGACAGACTTTAACTTGGTAAGCCACAGACCGGGGCCGGCGCGCCGCAAACCTAGACGAATTAACTTGCTTACGTCACAAGTTATGGGGACTTTTTGCCGAGTTTACAGCAAGTTATTAGTTGCTGACAGGCCCGGACTGGCCAAAGGGCAATTCGGGCAAATGTGGCCGGTGTGGCCGTTGAGTAGTCGACTTGTTTTTGCTATTTAAAAACATCGCAATACATCGATTAGAACTACTATATTATAAAGGTTTGATAGTTGTTAATTCATACGCCGCTATTTACAATGTTTTTAAGAAGGGTTTAGGTTTCGGTGAGCTTTAGTAAAATTCGCCACAGGCCCCGCGCTTCCAGCACTGAGTTTTCCTCACCCTTGGGAAAGGAAGGCCGACTGGGCCTCTAAAATGCCCGGGCCGATTTCCGGTCCCAGTCCGGCCCTGGTTGCTGATGAGATAAGGTTTCTGGATAGATACGTAGATTGATAGGTACACTAAAATAGATAGGATTCAAAGGGTACTTGACCTTATAACCAATACCTTCCAATTGACATAAGGATGTAATGAACGAAATAGATGATGCATGATGTTATGTTCTACTTATGCAGTTTTTCATATTTCTAGTGTTACTCATGAACTAGCTTTCGCCTGTGACTTCGTACGCGCATATCCCGTTTATTCCGTTCCCGTAGGAAATTCGGGAAATCCTCTCTCAATGCACCCTAAGGCTGCAAATTTTCAGCTTTCTACTGTAGTTTCGGCTGTGCGTTGATCGATCAGTCAGTTTTTGATATAGTTTTTATTCTGCTTTTATATATATATTTATATCTTAATAATTATATAGGTATATATATATATATATATAAACTAAAGACCGCCCGTGACTTCGTCCGCGTATAAATTCTCGTTATTCCCGTGTAAATCCCGATCCCTCGGGAACTCCGGGATAGCCTATGTGTTATTCTGGGTCTTCAGCTACCTACATACCAAATTTCATCGTAATCGGTTCAGTAGTATTTGCGTGATAGAGTAACAAACATCCATACATACTCACAAACTTTCGCATTTATAATATTAGTAGGATAATATAGAAAGAAGATAGATAAGATAAGGTACACAGTGTTGTAGCGAAAATTGTTTGCTCATGAAATAAGAATGTACCTGCATTCACACTTGGCTTTAATATGATAAACAAAAAAGCTAACGTTCTTACGTAAAACCTTTTTAGCCAGCTGTTAACTAAAATACTCTCCAGCATTACTTCGTGCTTTCTACTTTTAATGAAAAACGCAGAAATTTCAATAATGTTGAAACGTTTTTTGGCAAACAACACTGTGTTGTCCTTGGTAGAATGTAACAAATATCTAGGGGAATATAAGAAAAATATTTACACAAGTTATTCTAGAATGCATTTCAATAATATTCTAATACAGAAAACTACGAATCTGCATAATATCTTATGAAATAGATATATTCTACTATGGAAGTCAAAGTTGCACCAGTTTAGACAACTGTTTTATATAAATAATAATAATAAAAAATAAAATAATATCCTTGGACATATTTCACACAACGCCATATAGTCCCAAGCTAAGCAACCTAATGCTTGTGTTATGGTAACGAGATGGCTGATAAACTACTTATATACATTTTTTTTTTGTAAATACATACATATTATAGATAGAAAAACACCCAGACTCGGAACAAATACTTGTAGGTCGTACAAATATTTGTCCCGTGCGGGAATCGAACCCGCGACATGCTGCGCAGCAGTCAATCGCTCAACCACTGCGCCAACCGTGTCGTCCATTATAGATACATTCCAGTTTCTATTAGTTCTATTATGTAATCTGAAAAACGATAACCGTCTACAATTACTTTTCTATAGCAAAAAAATAACTTACAGGTATATCTACTACTTGATTGGATGGTATGCAACATCTAAAGCTAATGCTTTAGGCTTAGGCTGCATGACGTTCTAAATATAACAATCGTACTTAGGTATTATTTGTGCGACAGTTGGTAAATACGTATCTTTTCAATACACCTTTTCATCAGGTGTCATTAACAGCAATCACATTTTCTATTTATTCAAATGTAAATAAGCACATTCATTTACATTTATAAAGTAAATCATTTATTACATCAAAAGCGTTTCATTGCGAATAATTAATGATCAAACGTAACGTACCAATATAATTTGAAATGTGCTTAATTTACTACGAACGCATCATTAGCCACTTTACTAGTGATGTGCAATGTTGATAGAGCTGTAGTCGATTAGTCAACAGTAACGGTTTATAATTCGATCATAAACTGTGCAACGTACATAAACACGAGTCATAACAGTTCAGAATGTTATGTACCTGCATATGCTGCAAAGCTCTTCGCCGCGGGCTGACATTACCCCAGTTCTCGCCAGATACTCGAATTCTGCAGCCGAATCACCGTACTCGGCTAAATTATAACCCAATTTCCTTCATGATAAACACTAGAGTGTAATGTGATCAATACAGCTGGTTCACATGAACTACGATATAATTAGCAATATTGCCAATTTGGTCGGGTCACCGCACACGCGTATCTCTCTACGCCTGTCTGAGTCTAATTTGACACGGAAATGTACGGAATTATCCGTTACCTGCTTATGAATTACACCTCATTTGACAATTTCAGCTGAACTGAATAAATAGGGGCTGTCGAACTCAGGTACTTTAGAAAATATAATCGAAGTTAAACATGCTTAAATTGATTTAATCTGCTATTAACCGCAATAATTTTCTGCATGAGGTCTTGTGCTTCGGTTTGGTTCTAACTTCCCAAGGCCGGCTATGCCATTCATCATTATCTGACCTTACAAGTGCTACTGCTTAATTTACAATCCATTTAAGAATTCAATCGCTTTCCAAGTTTTGATGCACGTCTAGATTTAATCTTATAGTCGTATTCATGGATCGATTTCACTTTGAAATTAACTGTTGCCTTGTCCTTTTGTTAACAAGTGTTTCATAATCTTGAGTCATTTAGCTGTAATCGTCAACAGAGCGGAATTTTGAAATAAATATTTTAACAAAAAAGCTGTAATTAAAAAACCGGCCAAGTGCGAGCCGGACTCGCTCATGAAGGGTTCCGTACTATCGTACAAGGTTTTAATTCATTGTTGTTATAGCGGCATCAGCCTACCTATTACTACGGTTGATAAGATACAGTCCGCTGACATACAGACGGAGTGACAGCGGGTGCTTAGTGATAGTCCCGTTGACCTTTGGGTAGATACATAACTGTAAAAACCCCCCACTTTTGCATCTTCCCTCAGCTCTCACAAGCACTGCTACAAGTACTTACCGAACAGATATGACTGTCATAGTATTATACAGATACAGGCTGTTGCAGATAGGTTTCTCCATAATACCAACCTAAATTCAATGCATGCATACAGACTGATGACTCAATCAGCAACTTGAATTGACAACAACAAAGTCTAGATTACATAGAGCTTTTTATACTGTGATATAGGTACATACAATATACCTACCTACGTTACACCATCTCTTATACCTAAAGACATCTAAGCAGTAATGTAAGGAGTCAGTGCGCGAAATAAGCCATCATGTGTTATGGTCGTCAGTTATAGTCCATTTCGTTTAACGACCTCTTTAAATGGCTTCGTATGGAACCGAATATGTGTTAAAAATTCCCCTTTTAATGGGTGTAATCAGTGCTTAATGTTCTGATTACATTTCCGCATTACCGTGACGTTTTATTGTTTAATAGGAAATTCGAGATCAGCAAAATGATTCCTAAAAATCTAAAGTGTCCTGACGTTTTCTCCCGTGTCTCTATTAAAATATTCATTGATCTAAAACGGCTTACACGATTTACATAAACTGGTATCTTTACATACAATCTAACCTTCAGGTTTTATGAACTTCTCGCAAAAAGATCCCAAAGGATCGCTGGTACACTCTTACCTACTAACTAATTCAACTATGTGCTACACCTACGATTTATCAAAGGGTCGCATCGAACTTGAAACTTTGTATCCGTACAACCACAGGGATACCTTTTATTAAGGATTAAGGTGCTACAGGTACCTTCAGAGGTACAGGCAGCGCTAAATATGTTGAGACGGCCTGACGATTTCAAATTATTTGAAAATCTGACAAAAACTACATGTATTTAATTCTACGTGTCGTGTATTGTGTTAATCTTGAATCAACCGCTTTGCATCGAAAGAGATTTAATTTATAAACTTTTCGTTCGTTTCAAGTTTTTTCAAGTTTCGTCCCAATATTTTTGACGCTAACTGTATATCAGGTACGTATACTTTCAGGTATATACGAGTACTGATTAGGGTCGTAGTCTCACGTGATGTGATCGTTAATCTTACCTTTGTTTGAGCTTTTATCGGCGCAGTATAGCAGTGAGAGCTCTTTGCCACCTTTATTAACAAATGCGTACAATTTGGCGCTTTGTTTATGTTTGTTTGTTTGTTTTGCTTTGCTTTGTCTAAGTTACTAAGTACTTACCTACACTCGTTTAAAAGGTATCTAAGCAGCAGCTTAGTTTCCGCAAATATTACTCATATTTGTGGAAACTGAGCTGCTGCTTTATACATATAAGTAGTTAACTAGCTGACCCGCGCAACTTCGCCTGCGTCACATTTTCCATTAATGCTTCGCTCCTATTTGTCTTAGCGTGATGATATACCCTATAACTTTCCTCGATAAATGGGCTATCTAACACTGAAAGAATTTTTCAAATCGGGCCAGCAGTTCCTGAGATTAGCGCGTTCAACCAAACAAACAAACTCTTCTGCTTTATAATATTAGTATAGATTATAAACAAACGTGGGTAAGTTTTTCATAAGTATGAATTTAAATGAGACAAGTAGGTAGCTTTAATACAGCTTAAATTTCTTCTCGCCCCAGAAATTAAAAATACTACAGCATAAACCAATCTGCAAAATTAAACAACATCTTTATTTAAATATGCAAAACTACCACTAAAAGCAGGCCTCAGACTGAATATTGTCTACAGTTCATGAATTTCTGAGTTGTTAAGATTTTTCTCAGCGTCTGTGTTACTTTTGTTAGTTCAGTATCCACTCCATTTTAGTGGACGACTTCATGCACCGTTCAACTTTATTAATTAAATGAAAGTTTTAGATCTTACAGAGAGCTTTCAGATTGCACACTCTCTACACATTGTAATCACATTGAATCTGAACCATTACAGTTAGTTCCTCATGCGAATGCGCTATTTGAATATACAACAATAGGTAAGTGCATCGAATTAAGGTTAATTAAACCAATGACTATTAATGTTCGCAATGAATACGATGGACACAACAAACTCAACTCTATCACGCACCTAATAGAGATTACACCGGACGAACTAATGTGGGTGCAATCACGTAAATTGATAGCGATACTCTAGATAAATGTACGCATATTAGCTGTATAATGTTGCGATTTTTATGAGCTCTTGATTCGTTCGTCCCGACATTTTATCACAGGGAAAATAAGCGCCATGTTTTGTTGATATACCGCGTCGATAAAACTATAATAAAAATAAAAATTGACGTTCGGCATTGGAATGTTATTTATAATTTAATATAAAATGTTGTTATGAAACTTCCACGCCGTAATATCCTATAAACACTGATATTTTAACAGCCTTTTTCTATTGGCCGGCCGTAACTCTTCTGCGCGCTTTACGACGACGTTCCGACCTGCGATTTTCCGCTACATATTAGGTCCCAAAAAGAAATATTTTCAACTTTGCTACACGTTATTCCTTGTAGTTTATTTGCAGCTAAACCAACATTTATGTTGTTTGAGAATAGAGATCAGCGAAAGCATTGACCGAAAGACATTTAAAGGGATCAAAACGTGGCCCTTAAACGTCACTCTATAACAAAATTATCCTCCGTCCCTACTACAAATTCCCTTTTCAAATTAATTTCTCATAAATTATTAAGTGAACAATTTCAGTTTAATCAGTATAATTAGCAATGTTTATTAAGATGACATTAGAGTAGCACAAAGGAGATAAAGCTAGTTATACATACATATAGAAGAGCTAATTTTAGTGAGGATGCCCGTTGTTTTGTGTCGGTATTAATCTTTTGTAAACCCAACAAAAGACGAAGATTGGATAATGCCTTCAGTAAGATGAGAGTGATGTAAGATCAGGAGCGGAGCGCTTTTAAGTTTCGTACAAGATACGTTAATTAGGGAAAATGTTGGAATGAAGTCACATACTAACTATGATACCGATTTGTAAACGATTGCTGACAATGATATATAAAACTATAGATACGTTGTCCGCACTCTAAAATGACAACATGAAATGAAGTCAATTGGCCACATCGCTCTTAGTTACGCACCAACCTGTCGAGCGACACTACGTTTGTTTTGATGTCAATTTGACTATTACTTATCCTGTGACGTAACTGAAGATGTATATTATCTCCCTCTAGCAACAGGCATCCCGCCGTACGGTGACATATTTTCTTTCCCTTTCTTCATGCGTATTAGTCTAGGCGTAGCTATCTAGTATTTTTGCCGTTTTTAAGCGCCGTGATGTTGTTTTATGACGTGTCTATATATAATACGTCATTGATTGCTGATGAAGAAAATCTTCGAGTTGTATTAAATTTATTAGATATTAAGAAGATGTCAATTTATTGTAAGTAGTTGCATTACAGTTGGTTTTTGCAAGTGAAAATATACTTTTACTTTTCGATTTACCAGTCACATAGTAATAAAGTTTGGAGTACAGAATACTTATTTTCAGATTTATGAAAATACTCGTAGCTTAGAAGTTAGAACTTACTATAGACAAACATACCTAGTATTATTCCCACTTGATCAACGAATTCAATCACGAAGAAAGAAAATATCTTGCTGTCTGGTTGAAAAATTATTATTGAGTCAGTCTTAGACAAACTTTAATTAAAGCGTAAAGATATATTTTTTTTTATACAAAACGGGGAAACTCTTGGCCCAAATCTCACCTGATGTAAAGTGATGATTAGGCCGAAGATGGAAGCGAGTTTCACCCGGAATCCTCTTACACAGAGGAACTGGCTATCATACCTCTAACTGCCGGAACACAACAATGCTGTTAACATTGTTGTTATGGCGACAGACTTAGACATGATGGTGGTAGCTTGCCAGGCGGACTTAGAACAAGTCCTACCACCAACCAAACCGAGCAAAAAATTTGCCCCCGCTGGGAATCGAACCCGGGACCTCTGGGTCTGAATCAGGTGGTATATAACCACTAGACCACGGAGGCGGTTAGTGTCACCTGTTTAGCACAACCCGGGGACCACGTGTAGGGATTCGCTGAAGGGTATTCTCCTACGGACGCGGGTGACTCGGCCCCCATAACTGACTAATTTGTCATAAGATAATAAGCATTAATTATCTGTAATAAGAACGAGTATTTAAGTATCTTACTTTCAATATTTCAGCAGATTTCAAGGTCCAGCTGAATACTCATCTGCCTAGATACTTAAGTTTGTTCGAAAGAGTGGCCGCGGCCCTGGAACACAAAGGACATTAGGAGGTACACGGATGGGTTATAGTCATTGAGGGAGCATTTCCATTACTGTGGAGATGTGGAGCGAGGCAGCGGAGCGGAGAAACGGAGAAATATATTCACCCTTATACCCTAAGGGTGTCTGTCCATAAGTTTACCTGTAACAGACATGATTGGTTAATATTTCTCCGTATCTCCGCTCTGCTGCCTCGTTCCGCGCAAATTAACAAACACCCGCTACTCCGCCTAGAGCGGGAACGGTATGATTCAGGTCGCACAAAGGCGGCTGCAACACAGACTCCTGCATTTTGTTGCGGATGACTTACTGCAGTTATAGTCTGTTCAAACCCAGCTTCAACACAGGGGTCTGCAGTGCAGCCGCGTTTCTTTCTATAACTCAATGAGAAAAATGAAAAGGTGGCTGCAACACAGACACCCATAGTATGTGCTGCATTTTCTTGCTTAACACAGTTATAGTCTGTCCGAATCCAAAACCGGAATGTAATGAGCTGTTCTATGTTTCAGCCGTTTTTGTTAAAACAATGCCTTACGAAACCGATCACAGTACAGACAGTTTCCAAGTGTCTGTGGTACAGTCGTGTATGTAATGATTTATATATACGGCCCCGGCTGCGCTACAGAACAGCTACTGTCTGTGTTGCAGCAGCCTTTGTATTTACGCATTCAGTTCAGTTCAGTTAGTCAGAGCTTAAACTGCCTTGCAATGCGAGTCATGTTAAGCCCCCAGGTGCAAGGATAGCAAAACGTCACAACAGTAAAGCAGTACAATATTTAACTGTTGGCTTCAAACTCTATCCTGCATCGGTTCATCAAAGTAGTTAGTGAACCATAACTGTTGGTTGTGTTGCCAACATCGGTCATTGTACGTACGATCTGCATCCTTTATGGACCAGACGGGGACGTTTACTGCAGAAGCTAAGCGGCCATAAATATGGTATAGTTGTTTGCACAACATTAATTCCGTAATAGCGTCATTGTGGAATCTCGGGATCGTTACTGACGTACGTTTAGTTCCTTCTTCATTTTATCGTAGTAAATATTCTTCTTTTAAAAAAATACCAGTAGGTATTCAGCAAGATCCGGCTTGACTGGAAGCCGAACCCTATATAGTTGAGAAAAGGCTGGGGAGGTTAACATTGTTTTTCTTCTTTCTCCAGTAAAAACTAGTGTTATGAGAATAGCACAAGCTAAGGTCCAATGATTAGCCTGAAAGCAGAACATTGTGGGTATGCCAGGGCTGGAAATTGATAGACTCCAAAGAGCAAGTTAACAGTTCGTTTGGAAAGATATAATTATAATGCTTACTCATAAGTTATGGTTTATGGGAATAGAGAACTATGTTTTTTGACAGCTGACCTATTTACATCTTCAAAGCATGTACAAAACCAAGCTTTCTAAAGCGGATTACAGCATACCTTTCCAGCAGTACAGTGCCGGTTTTCACAGTAAATTAACTGCCCTATATAAATCTTCTAAGTCAACAGCTTTGTCGGTACAACCGTGAATACACAATCCTACTTGTATAGATGTGTAGGTATACGAGTATTGTTTGGAGTATCAACAGACAATGTGTACAGGATAATGCATATTCGTAATTCCTCTAATGCTTGGATGTCATCCCTTATTATCTCACCCCGTAACGCGACCTTCCTCTCAGCACGTGTCAAGGCCCTTTGAGGTATAGGTACCCTAAATAACTGTATTGATAGCTATGCCTACAAAAAGAAAAGGAGAAAAATTATAAAGTTTGTTCTTGAGGAAACCCAAGAAAAAACTTGAATTCTTTCTTCCGTTTAAATTGTGTAAGAACGAAAAACTTCGCCTCATCGCTTTGAAGTGGCAATGAACCCAAAGGACTGGCGGCATTGCCACGTTATATGCCAATGCATATCGCCTATCAAAGGTAAAAGCCAGTCCTTGAGTCGCGACGTACCTACGAACGACAAAAGCTGACATGTTTCTTTTCCTTGTGACTTTGAGCCAAATAAGTCATCATTCATGCAGTCACAAGATAAAATCTCAATAAACATAACATATTAGGTTGCATTGTACCAAATACTTCGAATTGGAGCAAGGCAAAGGTCGAAATACCTTTATAAAAGAATGTTGTTAAACTACTTATTAGAACTTTGACACCATTACCATTTGCGTGTCATGTTTGTAAACAATTTGACGTGGTTCTTAAATCAGAAACTTTAAGTGGAAGGAAGCTAAAATAAATTTAATAAACACTATATAACGACGTCAAATTTACCACTAATTGGCATAGCAGCGGTTATAGCGTAGAATAAGATTTTGGAGATTTTAAGTCTAAAGATTACAAAGAACTTAAGGCTTAATCATAGTCTTTGGGCTTAATCGATAAACCTCAGATATAAACAATAGCAACAACACGAAACAGAAAAAACAGGGCAAAAAGCTAAAAAAGTTACGTCCACTTCTTTCTAATTTCACCGTGACTTTTGTTACTCAAAGCAAGATAAACCTAGGATAAAGAATAAAACTGATGAAGCTCAGACCTGTCATAAAGAACTTCAAATTAAATCACTCAAGACTTTCCTCTGGTTCATAATAAACGTAATTTTCATCTCTTTATGAATCAGTTTCACTTATACGCGCCATTAAAAGTTTCAAGCGTTTCATGTCGGCTTTTCTAGCTCCTCAGATCTCTTGAAAGCGGAGTTATAGTGGTGATTTTTCTAGCTTATTGTTGGAAATTGCCGTCATTTACCTCTTTATATTTCTGCGAACTGCGGCCGACCGTCCGACCGTCGGATTTCGTGTAATTTCAGTAAGCTTTTTGGAAAACTGCTCGGTTTTTATTAAATTTGATAAAGGATTGTAATGAAATAAATAAGTGTTAAGGAGATAGTTCTGTTGGTGGGTATATAAATACGAGTAATAATTGTATTTAGCAAACATCATGTTTAAAAAAGTAGGTACCTACAATCGCCTATCGAAACTACGGTCATGACTCAAGAGGAAACCTATAGTGATGAACGGTTTAGTGGCTCTCAAAACACTGAAAATAAAGAACATCTAGAACCCACAAGAACGATACGATACCATGAGATATGGGTCACTCCAGTACCACGAGAATAGATCGCTCGCGAGGGGCAGTGCAGGTGCGGCCAGATTATAAGCCAGATGAGATCATTCCACGGCCAATTGCTGGCTCAATCGCCTCTCAATTAGGTAATTGTGGATATGAGCACGCTACGCGTCCTGCCCGCCTCCGACTGACAACAATATAACTGCTTACTGCTCCATTACTTACCTGGTGGAACCAATTAGCTGGTGTCATAGCTAAATTACTGCGAAAGATGAAAATGACTCAAACTGCTTAATATAGAGATCGTAGGGGGAAAAATTTAGTTGGGGAAAGAATAGAAGTACAGTAGTAGAAAGTAAGAAGTAAAAGAAATTTCACAGTCACAGCCAATAAAACAACTGCAACAATCACTAAGTTAAAGAGAAGAGATGTTGATAAGACGTCTAGGAGGTCTGATTAATTATTTGGAAAGATGAATGGTGTCATTGGCCGGCTAATTTGTCGTACAGATGTATTCAATATTCTGATAGAATGAATGGTAGTCTCTCAAACCACGGCAGTATATAGGTAGAACACATTGCTACAGCAGAAGTGATTATCTCCGTAAGTTTTTAAGGATTATCCTGTTATAACACCGCTACGATCACTAATTTATTTTCTGAGTTGATTGTGATGAAAATAAGACCATGCATCGATTACTATATTAAAAGAGACAGGTTCAAAAGCCAGTATAGTGATGACATTCCTTTTTTTCTCCTTGAGTAACAGAAGAATCTATAATATAAAAATGAATCGCTAAATATGTTGGTAAGCGCATAACTCAACAACGCCTGGACCAATTTAGCCAATTCTTTTTTTAGAATATTCCTTGAAGTACGAGGATGGTGGAAAAATATAAAAATGACCTGAAAAAGACTAAAAACAACACTTTTCTATACTCCCATACAAAAGATTCATAATAATACTTAAAAGCCAATTTGAACTTTAATACCATTCCATAAAGTTTAAGTGATAGTGGAGAGGTTTCGGGAAGGCAAAACAATTGAGTGACGTTTGTATCGTATAAATATTGACATTAGTCAAATACATCTATCTATAATATAAAAATGAATCGCTAAATATGTTGGTAAGCGCATAACTCAACAACGCCTGGACCAATTTAGCCAATTCTTTTTTTAGAATATTCCTTGAAGTACGAGGATGGTTCTTACGGAGACAAAAAATATAAAAATTACCTGAAAAAGACTAAAAACAACACTTTTCTATACTCCCATACAAAAGATTCATAATAATACTTAAAAGTCAATTTGAACTTTAATACCATTCCATAAAGTTTAAGTGATAGTGGAGAGGTTTCGGGAAGGCAAAACAATTGAGTGACGTTTGTATCGTATAAATATTGACATTAGTCAAATACAAATTGTCTGTGAGTAAGAGTAAGAGAGTACTGGGGTAGGTAGGTAGACAGGTAGACAGTTGACGGGAGCGAAGCCGCGGGGTACAGCTAGTTACTTATAAAACTTAGGTCTCGCCACAGCTACCAACGTAGACCAAACTAAAGTGACTCTGAATAATACGCCATTGTAACGTGAAAGTTGGCGTGTTCGGTCTCAAGTTTATTGGACAACTTTGACATATTTTATGACAAACACTTTGAATTCCATGTGAAAGGGTAGTCTTGTAGGCGTTTGGTCTAAAATGTTTGAAATAAAACTTTGTATTTTTTTTTATTTGATTAAAGGGCTTTTTTTAACTTTGTATTTTAGTATTAATTAATATAGCCCAGTAAAAATCGACGCAAAAAAATCTAAAATCGCAAAACTGGATGCAGTTTTGTTTTTTTGGTATGTAGTAAGTATAGACCAGTAATATTGTGAAACCAAATTTGCCTTCGTAAAGCTTGTGCTCGCTGCGCAGCACGCAATTTGCCAATATTTTGCAACGGACGGAAGCGATACTTCTAATTGACAATTTTCGAGAAAAATGGACCAAATTTGAAGGGACATATCTTATTCCCTTTAAGGTTCATAGAGCTGCGGTTTGGCTTTAATGATTTCAAATTTAAGTGTCTTTATATAAATGCGGAATGTTAATTGTTGAAATTGCATAGTTTTTGAATTTTAGAGCAAAAACTGAAAAAGGTCCCAGTTTATCGCGTGCTGCGCAGCGAGCACAAGCTTTTCGAAGTTGCAAATTTGAATGGATTCACATCACCCTAACTGATCTATACAATATATCAACTACATCGCGATTATAATGTAAATTTCCACTGGGCGAAGATATACTAACGGCTGTAGACACGATTTTGGAATCTCTTACGCATTTAACAGTCATCAAATACATCTCTTTTATAAATAAATCTGCCCCAATAACCTTTTCTACGTCAGTTTCATCAAAATCCCATTTTGGCTAATCTTAAAATGTAGGTACTGAAAAAATTAATTAATGGATGTGCTTTCTTTGCCTGCAGATTCTACTGGGATCTATGTATGTTACTGCTGCTCGTGGCCAACCTGATCATCCTGCCAGTCGCCATCTCCTTCTTCAACGATGACCTCAGCACGCGCTGGATCGCCTTTAATTGTCTTTCCGACACCATATTTCTTATAGATATCGTTGTTAATTTTAGAACAGGTTTGTGTTCTTTTAATTTTTACCTTAGATATTCACATTATATCTAGGGTAACAGATTTAATGACGTTATTTTCCCTATTTCCAGGAATAATGCAGCAAGATAATGCAGAACAAGTGATATTAGATCCCAAGTTAATAGCGAAGCACTATTTGAGGACATGGTTCTTCCTTGACCTCATCTCTAGTATACCACTAGATTATATATTTTTGATCTTCAATCAGGTAAACGTACGTTGCAATTTGGCCGTGTTGTTCTTATTACTATAGTTTTAAACTGTCTTTTATGTTGTTGATATTCTGTTTCAGCTTGGGTGTTCATTTGTTTTATAGACAATATGTTATTATTGTTTTCGTTTCGTTTTTGTTATTAATCATTGTGAACTTTTACCCAACCGCCACGAGAAACTGTGCGTCATCGTGTATTCAATTTAGTATTTGTATTATCAGGGTCTAAGAGAACATGCAAAGGTTTGATTAAAGCACACCACTATCATTATCATTGAAGTCTGTTCTATTTTGATTTATTATAATTTCTACACACTCAGAGTATCACCTGCACGTCATCATCAGTAACCCATATGATTTCTCGATGTTGTTCTATTCTCCGCTGTGTCAGCGACCTTGCGTATCCGATTATGTGATCGTATGGGATACTCAATCCTTTCTAAAACTTTTGAAGATTTTAATCAGCACTTTCCTACTTATTGCACGAGCTGTTCTAAAACGCTTCCACTAACTTGCACTCTGTTGTTCCGAAGGTGTTTATTGTATATCTTTATAATTTGGTACTTAGGTATATACAGTTGTATTTCCTATTCTAAGCTCTACATTGGTCACTTGCACGTCGTCTTCTTTCTACCTCCTAATATTTGGTTTCCTACCTTCAGAGTTGTGTACAGCATGGTCTCAAAGCTTCCTAATGTAACAATTACCACTTCTGAATACTTTTGGTTTACTATTTATCATATTTATAATATTTCTTGGGTTTTATTATATATGTATATATTTTTTTATTTGTCTTTTAGTTACAACTTTATATCAGCTACAACACGACCAAATTGTAATATTAACAATCTACACTGACAAGTCTTAATGGCCCTCTATATAACTATGAATTGCATCAGTACTGAAGCTTAATATGATAGATTAGCCACTGAAGAATATTACAAGCCTAATTCTTTACATACTATATATAGCTTTCACTAATAAATAGACAGAATTCCCCACTTGAACTCTACTAAAATTGTAAATTTACAAAACATAATTATAACATGTTTATTATGCTTCAGCACTTTTCTTTGGCTGACAAAATCTTTCAAATACTGCAATTATGCATGTCTTCAACACTTCGTCTGTATAAAATCAATAGGAATAGTGGCTAGCTGCGATGCTCTGAATTATTTACTTTAGAGCATCTTGAAGCTAATCATCACCATTAAAATTGTGTGTTTTTATGTTGACAGGACTTTAGTGAAAGCTTTCAAATTCTTCACGCGGGTCGTGCACTAAGGATACTTCGGTTAGCCAAACTCCTCTCTCTGGTGCGGTTGTTGCGGCTGTCGAGGCTTGTCCGATATGTATCGCAATGGGAGGAAGTATATGTAAGCCATCATGCTCTTCAGACCCACCTACCCTGGGTTACCCTAACTACTTGCCACTAACACTGCTCTAATATACATTACGCTCACATTTACTAACACGACATGACTAAATACGCTACTAAAACTTTCTATAATATTGGATTAATTGATTGCAAAAATTAAGAATTTTTTCTAAATTTTATCGAATGATATCTTGAGATTGGCTACTACTGTACGTGATTTTGATGAAATTGTTGTGATAATGATGAGTAATAATGTTAACTGTTTTAGCGTAGTGGTCCTAATGACGCTATATGGAGTTTTGTTGTAATCCTGTATTATACCATTGATCCCGCCCCCACTGTATGTGAGCCCCACGTCCCGCTCTGCACTTCTCTACTGCTTCTCTGCAAGCTTCTTTCTGCCTGAGCACGCTCTCACTCGTGAAGTCTGATCTATCTCTTGTTTCTGCGCCCGCGCCGCGACGACCCGCAACGTGTCCGCCACGTGCGCGCCACGTGGCCGCCACGCGACCGCGACGTGTCCGCCGACCCGAACCGTCCCACACTTGCCAACATGACATATTATTTGCCAAAATGTTCATATTATGTTGCCGCTTTTCAAAGCCTCTAGTACAAGTGGTGCGCTGAAGCTGACGTTCTGCAAAAACAGCAAAAATCAATAAACGTCACAATACATAATAATACCTCCATGAGTAATCTTACGCGTCTAATGAAATCGAATGCCTTCCGATCCAAATACCCGCCTGTTCAGTGAAAGTGAGCACGTAGTTTCCGAATAATTTGTAGACCTTTAGAGGAAAAAGCAATTCGCATTCCGAGAAATACACCTCGCCTCATAAGAAGCTAATGAAACAAATCATTACCCGCAACTCTTGCATAACATTAGAAAGTTAGAGTTGGCAACACAAAGAGTAGGTAGTGGTTACGTCCGCCAACGTACAACCAACGGTAACGAAGCGTCAGCGGAGAGTCAGTGAGAAGTGGAGTACGGGGAGGGTGTGGCAGTGACGCTGTTGTGTGCAGATGAGCCCCGCCCCGCAGCCGCGCGACGAGCCGGGCGACGCGGACGGCGGCTCGCGCGACCTCGCCTCGCAGGTGCAGCATGCCCCACTGCGCGCTAGCGCATCCGTAGGGGACTAGCCCTCCGCTCGTCTCGGTGTTAGTGCATCCTGTGTGTGCCTGCACGCGCCCCAGCCCCGCCCCGCACACCTCGCGTCGACCTTTTGCCCGCCGACCCCTCCGCGCTTCGGGCGCGCCTGGCTCTCTTCCTACTATCTCGTGTTTCTCGCTTGTTTTCTAGATCTTGCAGAATCTTCAAAAAAAGCGCACGGAACGGAGGGGACGTCTCAGCTCCGACGTTGCCAACAAAAAGAAGGGTGGCACCAAAAGCAATCTAATCTTCAAGGTAACCAGGGTCGGCACGAGCCGGCGCGCATGTGCTCGTTCGCCCGCTTAGCATGTTGCCGGCGGCGCCGCCCGGCGTCCCTTAGTCCGCTGCGTTCGCTTCGCTTTCTCTCTTTCTTTGGCGTTTCTGTTTCCGACTCTCGTCCCGCCGGCGGCCGCGCGGGCTGAGGCGCGCAGACGTGGGTCGCGCGACCGCGCGGCGGCCGCGGCCGCGCGACTCCACGCGCCACCACGCATGCTCGCTCGACGACTCGTCTCACGCGTTCATATTTTATTTCTCACTTCTTTACGACTCCATCGGTAGAGAATCATCGCGATGCTTGACCTCGAGCGTCCTGTCGCGCGCAGTCCGCACGGCTTCCTTTAGAGGCGACATCACCTCAGTTGCTGACCTCGTTAATGTACTTTCTTCTCTTTCCAGTTCCTCAACATGGCATCGGTTTTCATGCGGATATTCAACCTGATCTGCATGATGTTATTGATCGGACACTGGTCCGGTTGTCTTCAGTTCCTCGTTCCTATGCTGCAAGGGTTCCCACCAAATTCCTGGGTTGCAATAAATGAACTGCAGGTCAGTTTAAATGTTATTTTCAATTGTGCACAATGTTTATTTTTTTTCAGAGGCTATCGATACAAATCTTTGATGTCTGAACCCTTTGAGATCACAGGTTTTAGAATAGCTCGTGTGTAGATATGTATTATAAATACTCGATTATTTATTGCATCCCACAATGTAGGCTTAGGTAGTAAACATATAATTAATATAATAATAATAAACATACAACAACATAACATATAATTAATATTTTGTAAAAAAATATTAATTATCTAAACAGTTTGTCTAAAAATATACAAATTTATAATACTAATAGTCAAAATAGAATCAAAATTACTCGAAAAATATCTCGAATATCTCCCTCTCGCGAAAACGCTGTTTTCTATGGCAGCTGTATAGAAGTATTTAATTTTGCAAAAGAAAGATGAGGATATCATTTAACTTATAATAATCTAACCTATTCTAAAATCGTTTTTAGGGTTCCGTAGCCAAATGGCAAAAAAACGGATCCCTTATAGATTCGTCATGTCTGTCTGTCTGTCAGTCTGTCCGTCCGTATGTCACCGCCACTTTTTTTCGAAACCATAACAACTATGCTGTTGAAACTTGGTAAGTAGATGTATTCTGTGAACCGCATTAAAGATTTTCACACAAAAATAGAAAAAAAAACAATAAATTTTGGGACAATAAATTTTAGGGTACCATACTTAGAACTGAAACACAAAAAAAATATTTCATAAAACTCATACGTGTGGGGTATCAATGGACAGGCCTTTGAAAATGATATTGAGGTTACTAATATACTTTTTTTTCTAAACTGAATAGTTTGCGCGAGAGACACTTCCTTTAATAAATAAATATAGATACTCGTATAGAGTACGGAACACCACGTGGGCAAGAAAGCTGCCAGGATGAATTGGGACTGGGCGGGTCACACCGGCCGCATACGTAGCGACTGCTAGGCAAACCTTGCCACACAATGGCTGCCAGATGATGGACGGCGTCGTCAAGGCCGGCCAAGAAAGCGGTGGCTGATCCGAGAAGGTGCAGGAAAAGAGTGTCTGAAAGGATATAGAGGAGGCTTTTGCCCAGCAGCGGAGCACAATAGGCAAAATAAAAAAATGCTCTTATGTGAATACATTGGATACAAATTAATTCATTAATGGATACAACAGGAGCAGTGTCACAAACTTGCAGTATCTAAAATGGGTTAGGCTTAATGAACACATAAATAACGGGAAAATTGCTATAACTTTCCAGGAGGCGTTTTGGCTAGAGCAGTACTCTTGGGCGCTGTTCAAGGCCATGTCGCACATGCTGTGCATCGGCTACGGTCGCTTCCCGCCGCAGTCGCTCACGGACATGTGGCTCACCATGCTTTCCATGATCTCCGGCGCCACCTGCTATGCCCTCTTCCTCGGCCACGCCACCAACCTCATCCAGAGTCTTGACTCTTCACGAAGACAGTACCGAGAAAAGGTATACCTGAAACTCTTTTACAGCAACATTTGCATAGAAACCGTGTTTAGTGGATTGCCCTCTTAACCTGTTTCCTATTGTTGGAGATAAATCGTTATGAACACCTGCAGAGTCTACTTAAAGGACATGACTCGGACGAAGTTTCGATAATAGAACTTCTGAATAAGTACTCCATGATAAGTCTCAAACTAGGTATACCATTACATCAGAATCGTACATGCATGTGTTTGACTAAATTTTCAATGTAATATCCCCATCTAATAAATCGATCACTAAAGCCTTCATTGCCTGTTTCAGAGATTAGACGTGAGTACAAAGAGAATGTTTGTTTAGTGTTTCACTGGTTGTTATTATTACAGATTAAATCATCTGCACCAATACTCATGTCTCCCATCAAAATAACAAAGTCATCATTTCGTACATTTCACAAATATTAACGGGTGTTCATAACTGTTTACTTCCATGGGTACTAACTGCTGGACTCTGTTCGTTAGGGTTATACATAAACATACGTGCACTGTTGATGAGTCGGTTGTTTGAAGGTGTGTAGTTTGTCCTTCAATGTAAAGTGAAGTTGTCGCTAACAGTCCGTTGTTTTTGAAGCTGCATGGTTCTATAGTTGCTACAGGCGTGTGTGATTCGCTGCTGTCCATTGTTTCCCGTTTTAAAGCTTCTTGTGTACGTATTCTAGGTAAAACAAGTGGAGGAGTACATGGCGTACCGGAAACTGCCTCGGGAGATGCGGCAGCGGATCACGGAGTACTTCGAGCACCGGTACCAGGGCAAGTTCTTCGACGAGGAGCTAATTCTGGGCGAGCTGAGCGAGAAGCTGCGGGAAGACGTCATCAACTACAACTGTCGCTCGCTCGTCGCCTCCGTGCCCTTCTTCGCCAACGCCGACTCAAACTTCGTGTCTGACGTTGTGACCAAATTACGTTACGAAGTCTTCCAACCTGGTGAGTTTCAGTGACGAACAAAAACAGTTGATGCAATCATTCTGTAATAAATATCTTAGATTTAGGGGACCCTAAATAGAACTGTTGCAAAAATACTAATATGTCCAATATTATGATTTCAGGTGATATCATCATCAAGGAAGGAACCATCGGGAGCAAAATGTATTTCATCCAAGAAGGCATCGTGGACATCGTCATGGCTAACGGAGAGGTGGCCACGAGTTTGTCAGACGGTTCCTACTTTGGTGAAATCTGTCTTCTAACGAACGCTCGTAGAGTGGCCTCCGTCCGCGCCGAGACGTACTGCAACCTGTTCTCCCTGTCCGTGGACCACTTCAACGCCGTGCTCGACCAGTACCCGCTCATGCGGCGGACCATGGAGAGCGTGGCGGCCGAACGACTCAACAAGATAGGGAAGAACCCCAACCTGGTGGCGCACCGCGAGGACGACACTACGTCCGAGGGCAACACCATCAACGCCGTGGTGAACGCGCTGGCGGCCGAGGCCGAGCACGTGTCGCTGTCGGACGACAGCGTGGCGCGCCTGTCCGAGCGCTCGCTGGGCCTGGCGCTGCAGCCGCTGCAGGCGGCGTCGTGCCGCATGGCGGGCGTGGCGCTGCCGGGCCTGGGCGTGGCGGCGCAGCTGCCGCGGCCCAAGTCCGAGCACGACTTCAGCGCCGCTGCGCCGCTGGCCGCCGGCACCGCCGCCTTCCACAAGTCCGACGCTGGCATCGCGCCCTGACGCCGCTCGCTGCGCTAGTGCGCCCCAGCGGCGACTGCGACATAGCAATACTAGGCTTAGTGCGAGCGTCCCGCGGCACGCTCGCTAGTTGTAGCGTAGACACGAGTATTATAGCTGCGACTTCGCCGGGCGGCTCCGCGCCGCCCGCTGAATCTCATTTTGTGATCTTATACTTAATTCTCCTGTGTTATAATTTAGGTTAAATTTTATATCATTGACGCTGTGAGGAATCGACGAATACGTGACGTATTCCGATTGTATAGATATACCTGTTATATATTGAAGAATGATACTATTGAATCTTTATAGAGATACCTTGCCATTAAAAGAGGAAATAATTATATAGACTAGACTGAAATGTAAAGATATCACTATTTTATGCTTTGTTGGCGTATGAAATAGACCTCTATTGTTGATGCGGAATATTCGATCGCGAATTAAGTACGAAGTGTATAAACGTTCCTGATTATCACGATTCAGAGATTATTATATTGGAAGCTCTTTATTAAAGTTGGATCGTGGGAGGGTACACGTGGAGTTAGGCGAGAGGGCGCGGGTGCCCGAGCCGGCCGCGAGGTGGCAGCTCGAGCAGCCGGTGGCCCCCGGAAGCCGCAGAGCCAGTGGCACCTGGGGCCGCTAGGTGGCAGCACAAGCAGCCAGTGGCACCCGCGGCCGCTAGGTGGCAGCACGAGCAGCCGGTGGCCCCCAGGGCGGAGCGGGTGCGCCGCGCCGCCACTGCACAAGCGACGCACAACAGAGCCTCACGCGCGATTCCAATAGCACACGGTTGCTTTCTTCATTTAATTATAAGTAGTATCTACCGATAATCGGCATAATTAGCGCAAACAAGTCTCTCAGTTTCTTAAGTAGAGGTGGATCAGTAGCGCTTCGAATCTTTTGAGAGTCGTTTCTGTATGTAAATATTGTAATATCGAGGATTTGCCTTAGCGCGGTTCGTTTGAGCGGAGTGTTAGCGGGCGTTCGTTCGAGCGGCCCAGTCAATTATCCGAGCGCTCGCCTTGCGACGGACGTCTCGGTTCTCGATGCACTACTACACTTCAAACCTTGTTTTAATTGTAGGTAAAAATAATTTATTGTCGATAGTGATCATTTCGTAGGAGTAAGTAGGCCGGAGTGTTAACAAATTCGGACGAATTACATTATGTGATAGAGCAGCGGACGCTGCGCGCGCCCCGCGGCCCCGCCTCGGCGACAGACGCGACGTCACTATCAGTATCAGTACCAGTAGGTACTCAGTAGTCCAGTAGATAGCGCCGTTACCGCATGACACTGTTCTTTGACTTGGAACTCATCTATCGTTTGATTCTTTCGATAGTCACTTTAGTTACTTCTGGCAATGAATATGGCTTTCTGCAAACGCTTTTACATTTTGAATAACTTAGCCTAACTTAGGACCTATATATTATAATGAGCGACATATCCCAGCGAGGCCCCCCCGATCTGTCGCCGAGCCGTCGCCGCGCCGGTGTCGCAAACTTTGGCACGAATCATCGTTGACTAATTCTTATAGTGTCATGACAATTTGTAAAGACGGTTTTGCAAATGTTGACTTTTTAGCCAAAATATAGTTAATGAATGAAGAACCAATACGCAGTAGCTTACTTGTAGATGAACGCAGCCTAGTTCTCAGTTTTGGCGATTAACACCAATAGATACTTTGTACTCGTAAGATATTTATACATTGGTCTTAGCAGAGTGACTATCTGTCAATTTATCTACAAAAAGAAATATAATTGCGTTTCATTCCCAGAAGCATTTATTTGTTGTTGTTTTAACTACCTAACATTACCGCTTTTGTAAATTATATAAATTTTATAGAAGAGATCTATTTTTATTGTGAAGTTGATCTACTGGATGTAAGTAAAACCTATATAAAATTTATTTCTTTTTAATCTGAACTGTTATTTGTTACATATTTTAATAATTTCTGGTAACTATTGTCACCAAAAGTGCTCATCGCTGTCAAGAAAATTAGAGAAAAAATGCATTAAAGAATGAAGAAAACCGCTCCGTTGTTTGAATAACTGACTATGATTTACCTTACCGAATATCTTTGCTATTTTTTATTGTTATTGGGGGTCACTGGCTTAGGCAATCTGCTGAGTACCTAAGCCAGTGACCTAGACAACAGCAGTCAATAGTGATGTGGTGTGTTGAACGATTCGAATGACAAGCCTAAACGCGAGGGCAGCCTATAGCCAGAATAGTTATTTATGATATTGGTGAGGTAAGTTGGTTTTCACAAACGAGTAGACGAATGGCTTACCATAGTCACGACTTTGTAAATACCAATATCTGCACGTGTCCCATACAACATTTTACAGAACATTTGCGAGAAAAATGAGACGAAGTTTTTGTTTTTAGTTATCAGTCCAAAAGTCGTAACATAACAATCTTAGCATTATAAAATGGCTCAAAATTTGCAAATTTAAAATTAAAACTACATCGTCGTCTCATTTTTGTCTCAAGAGCGCTTCCAAGGAGGTTCAATCATTCAGCTTATTACCTGTTATCTGAGTCCCGATCGCTCCGCCCGGCGGCGGCGCTCGAATCGTTCGGAAATTAAAATAAACCGTATGGTATACGCACGACACGTAAGGACCTACTTTACCGCATGTATAATTATGTACTCTTCGCTCCGTTGTATGGCGATACAACGGAGCGAAGAGTACCTATTTTTAACTTTCGAACAATAGACACAGGCTTCGGAAATGCATTTTTTGAGCAAGTGTGTTGTACAATAATTAACACACCCACACACACACGTTAATTTAACTCAGTTCCAGTCACAGACCACATAGAGGCTCAGATCATTTTAGGCCCTTAGCTACCTTCTTTTAAAAGTTGTTCCTTATAACTCAAACAAATATAATATACTTACGATTATAGCAAACAAGTAGGTACAGTTGAAGAAGGCACTAACTACTTACTTACTTTATAAAAAAAATAGCAATTGTTCCATGGCGTACCTACAAGCGGCAGAGCTATCGACATAGGTGACAGAGTATCTAATTATATCTAAGTTCTTATCTTTGGTCTGAGGGTGGCAATGACTGGGCCTTATGAGCAAAAAAATGACGTTTGGGATCAACGTAGGTATTCTTGAGCAGAGACTGGAATTTGAAAAACCCAGATCTTCATAAGGTGGCAAGGCAACTGGATGACAGTTGCTGACAGAATCAAGATGGATGGTATAGGATTGGAGAACCCTTGTTCTGCAGGAAACTACTTCAGGCTGCGCTGATGACGTAGCATGGCATTGCAATAATTAAGGTGATATATTCGGAATAAGGGGTTTTTCGTTTTAGCGTATCATGTTAGGTAGGATTCCAGGAGAAACAGGAATGTGAAATTGTGGTATGTGCTTTTTGACTATACAATCTAGTATCCAATTGAAGGAGTACACGATACGAAGAAATTTACTCGATAGAAAAAAAATACAAAGTTCGAAATATCATTTTACTTTTTTTAGCTACAAGACGCAACGCTTTAGATTGATCCTATGAAAATGTCTTTAAAATATATAAAATAATCTTATCGAGGCTTCAACAGGATGGAATATGCTTTTAAGTTATGAAATCTGAAAATTAATGTTGGCACTTACGTCATCTCATCTTTTGCATTACAAAAGTATTTGCATCTCTCTCATTTGCTCAGTTCTTCAGATGCTCCGTGGCAGCGCCGGATCTAAAGCCGGGGCCCGTGCCCCGGGCGGCAAATTCGAATGCTTGAAAATAAAATCATTTTCGATGTGGTTGTAGGGTGCAAGTATCTTCGGGCTCGCTTCGCTCGCCCTTGAGTTTTATACTCTCTTGGATATTTCTGCATAAAAAGTTACTCCAGTAAACCTTGGTAAGGTTTTATTGATCCCGTTTCGAGACGGAGATTATAATCGATTAGGTATGACTGGTGTGAGTGTGATAATCATCTATTCTATACTATATATTTATATAATCTATACTAATATTATAAAGCAGAAGAGTTTGTTTGTTTGTTTGTTTGGTTGAACGCGCTAATCTCAGGAACTACTGGTCCGATTTGAAAAATTATTTCAGTGTTAGATAGCCCATTTATCGAGGAAGGTTATAGGCTGTATATCATCACGCTAATACAAATAGGAGCCGAGAAATAATGGAAAATGTGACGCAGACGAAGTTGCGCGGGTCAGCTAGTAGATATATAAAGGCGTCAGTCAGCGACGGCTGAGCGATAGCGCCATCATCGTTTCAGTTCGGTGGTATCAGGATCATTGTAGAATAAAACACTCAATAGGATCATTGTAGAATAAAACACTCAATACAGTACTAAGCTCTATTAACTGTGGTTGAGTGGTAGTACTTTTGAACGTCAAATCTTACAAATAGACAGTCCCCCAAAACGCCCGCCCGTTACCACTTCCTAGTGTTTTAGCTGTGGAGAAGAAGTGGACAACAAACTCCACAGCAACACATCTGTCTGTTGAGTTAGAAGAACTCGCATTTATAACATTATTAAAGAAGTTTGTTTAATTTAATTAAAATAGGTAAACCAAGAGTTTCGTTCTGGATGAGTGTCCTAGTCGGTGTCTCGAGTAGAGGTGGTCGTTGAATCAATAAACTGTTTTTTTAACGACTTTTCATTTGTTAACGACTCAACTGTTTATCATCAACGAAAAACCAGTTGACGAAAATTAACAGATTATTATAATCTTATAATTTTCGTCAACGGCTCACAGATTATTTCAACTTAATTTTATTTATCCGAGAATCAACTGGTCTGGTATGCGAATGCGATACGATTACTCATAGATTACTTACGATTACTTCCGAATGATACCGGACAATTCCGAACTAGGTATTCAGTAATCTTCAATGAATATCAATTTAATATTTGCAACATTGTCAATCATTGAGTTTTCAAACTGTTAAATTATTGAACTTACAAGGTTATATTGATGATTCAAATGGTTATAATCCTTTAGATAAATGCTCTTTACGATCGCGAACCATATTCTGTTCAACATACAGCTTCACACTCGTGTTCACACTGACCGGCAAATTGCAAAAAACATAAAAATATTTGAATTTCGCGGGCTACCCTGGAGCTGTAATGTTTTTTTTTACTATTGTAGTTTGCTTTCTCCTCTAGCGGAGTGGGCCAGCGATCCGTCGGGTCTCAGCAGTGGTGGCAGTGAGGGGCGGTAGAAGTTCGATTCGACCGAATTAGGGGACCAAAAAGCTTTACTACCTGCTGGGTATGAAGCAAGTTTGTTCCCTATTCGGCTAATGTGGTCGAACCGAGCCCTCCGCAACACCTTCTTGCAGGACTTGGCAGCCCTGTTGAAGGCTCTCTTCTTCTGAATCACGTCACTTGGTTTGCGAGTACGGGCGTCAACCCATGCTGGGTAAACCTCATGCTTTAGCGCATTAGCGCGATTGTACTCGGCACCAAACCATGGCCCATGGGCGAGCTACGCCAGACATCACTACGTCCGAGAACGGAATGTAGTACTCCATTCCCTGCCGCAGCACATCTGTCACGGCGTCCGCACACAACGATGATTCAGTTGAAGAAAAGCAAGTAGGCTGCCAAGGATAACATGTGAAGAAAGATCGCATGCCATCCCAATCTGCTGACCTGTATCGCCATACCCGCCGAGTACTAGGGCTAGGATCGAGTGAGGAGTAGACGGACACAGATTTCACCAGACAGTGGTCGGAACTACCCAGCGGAGTAGAAATCGACACCGAGTAGCGGTTTGGATCCGTAGTCAGCAGAAGGTCCAAGCAATTGGCTGTGTGCAACATCCGGCACCCTCGTTGCCCCCTCGTTGCCAGCTGGGTGAGATTTAACGCTAGCGCTAGCTTTCGCGCCTCTCACCCAGCACGGCTTTTCGCATTCTTACGACGCGACGCTGATAGAAGCAGAGCTGTTTAGGTGTGACCAAAATCGTTCAGCGAAACGCGAATGGAGCTGACTAAATGTGATTAGTCCCTTACTGTTTCAATATTTCATCACAGGTGGCAGTACTGAGGCGTCAGTCCCAAACACGGGTCCCAAACAACCTATCAAATCGATTGTGTTCTGGCATTACTCAGTGTTAAATGTCAAAGTCACTTTTTCAATGAAGAGGACCTCTCTTGTTGCGCCTACTAGTGGAGTTTTGCCTGAAAGCCCTCATTATTGTGATGCAATTTATTTTTGGAAGATGTAACCAAAACTGGAGCAAAAAGATTTATTTCTGCCAAATTTTACTGATGACTAGGCAGCATGGTCTCCGACCTTAGCCTGTTCCACAGGGAACAAAAGGAAAAAAAAAAAACTGCTAACCCTGGGAAAAAATTGACAAATGTCAGAAAAAAAAAACGCGCGGGAAACGTACGAACAAGGCGCCAAAATTGAAATTGTTTTAAATTAAATTGTTAATCTTGTATATTTTCGGAATAATTAGATATTTAAACTTTATAGTTAGGTATTGTGAATATTTTTAAATAGTTTTTTGAAGATGGGAAACAAGAAGCGGAAAAAAGAGGAGCCCCCTGACGAACGAGCATCAGATAGGGATTCTTTTTCTGACTCTGATGAAGACTCCAACAATAAATATAACATATTTAAAGTCCCAGGGTACTCAAGAAAGTACCCTGAAAACAGTAAAAAATCTGAATACATCGTGTTCTTATCTCATCAAACTGAGAACAAAACATTTACAGACAAGGATAGGCTGGCCATATCCCATGCCATACGGAAATATTGCGTGACTGGGATACTACACCTGAGGTCAATAAATAAATATAAAATTGGTATCACTTTTGATCTTTCCAATAATGCCAATGTTTTCTTACAAAATAAAAAACTTTTAGACGAAATGGGCTTCAAAGCGACAATACCTGCTGTCAACACCGAGGTTACTGGTGTTCTTACATCGGTCCCTACAGACCTATCTAATAAAAGAATATGTGCGCTTATTGGTAGTTCCAGAAATGTAATTCAGGTGAGGCGCTTCATGCGTCGAGTGCAGAGTCAGAGTGCCGGTGGTGCGGTAACGTATCAGCCCACTCAAACTGTGGCGGTGACTTTTGCGTCCACAGAGTTGCCTCAGTATGTCTATCTTGACTCTTGGAGACATGAGGTAAGCGTATACGTTCCTCCTGTAAAACAGTGCCTTCAATGCATGAAGTTTGGGCATATTGCAAAATACTGTAAAAATGATCTAGTATGTTCTGTATGTACATACAATCATAGTTTTAAGATATGCAAAGAAGACCCTAAAAACGCGAAATGCGCCAACTGTGGTGGTAATCATGTCGCTATTTCAAACACTTGTCCACAAAAAAAACAAAAAATTGAGGAAAGTAAAATTAAATCCAGAGCCGTCAAGTATTCAGATTTATTCAATGAAAATTCATTTCCACAAATAACTCACAAAAATATTGAAACTCAAATTATGAACTTATCTAAATCAGATATTTTCATGAATACTCTAACAAACGCAATAACAAAAATTATAGTAAGCCAAAAAGATAAACCCATAAATTCTACATCTATAAAAGAAATTCTTCAGCACACATTCAGACATAGTACTTCCTCTCATAGCAATGGATCTTAATATCATACATTGGAATGCACAAAGTATTTTAAGTAATAAGCTTTTATTAACTAGATTTCTTTATGACCATAACATACATGTAGCAATGATATCAGAAACTTGGTTGACACCTATTAAACATTTTAAAATTAGAGGATACAGAATAGAAAGAAATGATATTGGTAACAAACATAATGGCGTAGCTATTTTAATTCATAATAGTATAGATTATAGAAACATAAATACATATGCTGACAATTCCTTACAAAATATTTGTGTAAGAATAACTGTAAATAATACAGAAATAAGTATTGTAAGTTTTTATTGTCCAACAAATTGCACTCCTTCTTTTAACAAACATAAATTTGAATCTTTAATCAAATCAGTGCCTGAACCGATGATATTTGCTGGTGATTTCAATGCCCATCACACATCATGGGGATGTAATTCTACAAATTCAAGAGGTAGGGATATTTTGGAAATTATTGATGATAATGATTTAACTTTATTAAATAGTGGTGAAGTGACAACAGTTGGTTCTTTGACGTGGCGTCCAAATGCTTTAGATTTGTCCTTGGTGTCCTCATCATTGTCACTTTCTTGTGATTGGTCTGTACATAATGATCCACTTGGCAGCTACCATCTTCCTGTAATTATTAAAGTTTTTGTAAATAATTGTAGTTTAGGAAACACTAATAGCAACACACATAACTTGCCCATATATCCTAACTTTAAATTGGTTGATTGGAATATATATGAACAAAGTGTAGATTTAGAATTATCAAATTTTCAGGACCAAAACTTTGCTCCATTGGAAACTTATTCTGCGTTCTGCAAAATTTTGCATGCTGCAATTGACAAATGTCTTCCTATTTGTAATACACCCCTTTCTTTTCATGCTAATTCTTCTTTGAATAACTCATCTCATAGGAAGTTGGTTAAATCCCCTGCTCTTCCTTGGTGGAATAAAAAATGCTCAGAAGCAGTTGAAAAATCTAAGCTGGCTTATATTAATTTCAAAAACAATCCCTCTGATGACACATTTATACAGTTCAAAAGATTACAAGCCCTCAAAAAACTTACATTGAAAACAGAAAGATCAAACAGTTGGGTTGAACTTTGCAGCTCTTTTAATCGATGTACACCTCTGTCGAGAATCTGGAAATACATGCGGAAATTTAATAAAACATATTCTTGCAAAAATAATGATGATAGTTGGATTCAAGATTTTCTGCAAAAATATACCCCAGACTATGTAAATAGTAAATCAAGTTTTCCTCTTGTCAGTGAGACAAATTCTATAAATAACTTCTTAATAAAACCATTTTTAATACAGGAGCTCATGGCTGCTGTCTATTCTAGAAAAGATAGTGCTTTTGGACTGGATGGTATTCCTTATATTATGTTGAAAAAGCTTAGTGATAGAGGTTTGCACACTTTTCTCAAGATATTGAATAACCTGTGGTTGAACAATGACATACCTCACCCTTGGAAGTCAGACTGCTTGATACCTATTTTGAAGCCTGATAAAATTCGGTCAAATCCTGATTCCTATCGTCCTATTGCATTAACATCTTGTGTTGGTAAAATATTTGAACAATTAATAAAACAAAGGTTGGAATTTTACATAGAACAAAACAATATTTTACCTACTAATCAATTTGGTTTTCGTAGGGGAACATCGGCTCGTGAAAGTATTTGTCAGTTACAGCTTGATATCCAAAATAGTTACAACCGCTGGGTCCCGTGTGGTTCACATGTGAACCAGTAATGTCAAATCGCACTTGAGCCCCGCTGGTTCACATGTGAACCAGCACACCGCGACTGATATAAACTTTAATATTGTGTAAACTAAGCTTTAGAATCGTTTGCTAATGAATGTTCTCTATGGCAGATAAAATTTGCCAACCATAAACACAAACAGATACTAAAAATATGACAGCCGACATTTCAAAAACTCTTGTCAAAAGTTTCTACGTCACGGTTATTTCGCGCGCATGTCATGCAGTGATTTTAGTGATTTTTGTGTGTTTTTAGTGTGCTAAACTAGGGTAAGTGGATAAATAATCATTTATAAGTGTTTCCTACAAGTATGTAGCTAGTTTTTTGCATGAAATAACATCTCAAAACTTGTTTTGTCGAGCCAACAAAAGTTACGTAGTTCCGAGTGTTCGCCAACGTCAACATTGTTATTGTTTGGGTTTCTGGCAATGTTTACAATTAAAGTAAGCATATTGTAACGATTTATAGTTAACAATGCGTTGATGAATATATAGGTAGTATTCTACAAGCTTTTCCAATTGGAATCTGTTTGATATAACTCTGATAATCGTTATCAAAATAGCGCATTGAATTACGCAATAAAAAACAACAAATGGCGCCGCGCTTTATGAAGTTTGAGCTTGAATATTGCTATAATCGGCTATAGAACTCATATAAAAGATCATTGTCATTAGATTACTCTTCTTTTCATAAGCTAGATCCCAAAAATTGGTGTAAATTGATGCAATAGTTTTGTCAGAAATAACATAAACAGCAACATAACTACATTCAGCAAGTTCTCTCATTTCAATAGGATATATATATTTCTCGAGTACTAATAAGACTTTTGTTTGTGATTAATTTCATGACGACATAATTAAGGAACTTGAAACCGTTTCAACTGTGAGGATACAAGCTTTAGAAACGCCGCGATAACGTTTTAAGTGGCTCGGGTCAGATTACTGTTGAATGAGCGCCCGCCCGCGGGGCGATAAGGACTTGTGACGTAAGAAACGTTCCGTACGAGAGAGGTTAATAAGGATTGTTTAATGTCGGTATTTTTTGATGTTGCTGGAGCTTTTAATAGTGTCAATATTGATGTACTTTGTTCTGAATTGCTTCTCATAGGAATTCCAAACAAAATAGTTCACTGGGTCCATGAATTTTTAACTGAAAGGAGAGTTTATGTTAAGTATAATGGTAAATTATATGGGCCAAGATTAGCTTCTATTGGAGTTTGTCAAGGAGGAATACTTTCTCCATTAATATTCATTCTGTATATTCGTCGTTTGAATTTGATTCTAGGTTCTGAGGTCAAAAATCTTCAATTTGCTGACGATTTGGTTGTGTATTTGTCTGGAAAAAATTTAATAAATATAGCCAATAGTCTAAATAAGGCTTTAGATGGATTATATACATACTTTTCTTATTTAAATCTAGATATAAATGCACATAAGTCTAAACTAGTGGTCTTTGGCAAAGCTAGCAACTTCAGTCCTGTTGTGTGTTACAATCAAGTTTCTATTCCTATTTTTCATGAAGCTAAGTTTTTAGGAGTCACTTTTACTCATAATTTTTCTTGGAAAAAATATGTTGAATTGGTAAGTTCAAGAGCTAACAGAGTTTTCAATATGTTGAAATCTTTGTGTAGAACCTCCTGGGGTGCTGATCCAAAAATATTGTTGCTTTTGTACAAATCTCTCATCCGTAGTCATTTTGAATATGGTTTTCTCTGTTTTGCTGGTGATAGAAAGATAGTTGATTTATTTGATAAAATACAAAACAAAAGTTTGAGACTTATTACTGGAGCATTTAAAAGCACTCCAATCAATGCAATGCAAGTTGAATGTAAACTTCCTCCATTGAGTATAAGATTCTCCTACTTGAAAGAAAGGTTTTTATTAAAACTGTATAGTAAAATTAATAATCATCTATTTTCAAACTTAAAACAATGTAGTACACCACCTATTTGTAACACTCTTTATATACTTCAAGGTTTTTCTCAATATGTAAACTTTCTTGAAAGTCTGCAAATTTATAAGTCATCTCTTCTTCCATGTTATCAGGGGGATTTCAACAGCAAATTTCCTGCAATTGACATCATCATTGAGCACAATTTATCCACCAAGGAAGATGTACATAGTAAATTCCTTGAGTTTACTGATTATAGATTTGTGTATACTGATGGGTCCAAAACTGAGTCTGCAGTCTCATTTGCTATTTACGACGGGTTATTGAATACTGGTATTGGTTATAAAATAAATTCAAACACAAGACAAGTATATTCACAGCTGAGGCTGTGGCTATTCTTGCTGCCTTAAAACACATTGAACATAAAAATGATGGATGTTGTGAGTGGATAATAGTTAGTGACAGCATGAGTGTTCTTAAAAATCTCAAAAACAATAGGTTGAATGCTAAAACAAACTATCTAATTTCATTAATAAAAGAATCCTGGCTGCATTTGTCTTCTCATAATATTAAGGTTTTGTTCATGTGGGTCCCTTCACATGTTGGTGTGTTGGGAAATGAAAGGGCTGACGTTTTAGCCAGAACTTTAACAAATTCTGATGATGTCCCTGATTCTAGTAGTTTCCTTAATATATCTGTTCCATGCACAGACATAGTCCCTTTGTTGAAAAAACGGTCCACTGGTATATGGAAAAGGCATTGGAATCACACAGTTCAAATTGAAAATAAAGGTTTATGGTATGCTGTATTTAATGTTCCCATAGGAACCATGCCTTGGTTCTGTAAAATCAATACTTACATGAATAGGAAGTTTTACTCCACTATACTCAGGCTTCGCTTTGGTCATTGTCGTCTTAATTATCATCTGTTTCGTTTGAAAATTGTGCATAGTCCTCTTTGTGATCATTGCAATTCTCAAGTTGAGCAAACGTTAGCTCACATTTTCTTTGACTGCTCATCTTTTGGCATCCAGCGCCTTGTGTTAATGGATGAGCTTATTGAAATATATGGAAGCACTTCGTTTTACAAACTTTCGGTTTTTTATAGTAGGTATTTTTTTTTCGGTAGAATATACCTTTTCTATAGTAAATTTGAAATTCCCAAAACGCGCAAATCCATAGGGGCTGAGAAAAAAATCGCCAAAACTTTCTTTCGGGATTGGTGGGATAGTGGGAGTATTAAGGGTGGGGAAGATTACGTGGCGACTCTATATAAGCTTTTAATCCAAATTAAGGTCAGGGGCATCTTCAAGGTCAAGGTCAAACCCGTAAATGTCAAGGTCAAACACTTCAAGGTCAAAATATGCCTAAAATCGTAGAATATTGCCCTCTATTAAACTCCAACGTCAAGAATATACTCAAGGTCATACTCGAACCTCTCAAAAATGTTAATTTGAAAGAAAATGTCGACGGAGCCCCGCTGCGCGGGGCTCCTACTTCTGAGTGGTTTATAAAAAAATAACCTCGAAAAGGATGGCGGGGTCTATTCGCTCGCTTCGCTCGCTCACTCGACCCCGCCATCCCCTTCTAACCTAACCTATCCGAGTCGGGGTGCCCCCAAGTCCAGAGCTCGCTCCGCTTGCTCTTGCATTTTGAGTCCTTCGAAATGTTACCCACTTCTTAATGTATGTGTGTAATTCTGTGCGTTGGTTATTATGTAGTGTATGTAGGTTATAGGTAGTAATAGAAAAAAAAAAGATTTAACTGTCAAACGTAAACGTCGCATACATCATAATATTCTAATTACGTTTCGTTACCCACAATCGCTAAAATACTTTTTTATTTTATTTAATTAAGTCTATTATTTGCTTTTTATTTGAAAAGATAATACTTGCGCAACTATTTAAAAATAAAATAAAGTCAAAAACTATAATATTCAATAAAAAAAAACTTTTAAATGAGTGGTCACTTAGTCTGACCGTAAAACGAAACGACCTTGGACCGATTTTTTTAAGTTATCTGTGGCAAAATATGTCATTTTTTCGTAAATAGGTTAGAAATAATTGAGTTTTTAGGATTTTTTTTCTCTGAAACTATGTGTTTGCGCGCTATGTGACTTTGTGATAGTGTTCTACAAGAAGAGTACTCTACCCAAAAAAATAATCAAGCTCCAAACCGAAAGTTTGTAATACGAAGTGGAGCCAAATATATGGTAGTCCTGATTTGGTACCGCGCTCCATTCAGGCTCTCCTTGTAAATAGTTCGACGTATTTACATTTGTTTATTTTCATTGTTAGTACAGTTGGGCAAATTTAATTTCTTGTGTATTTAGGATAGATGTCTGTTTTCTGTATATAACTTGTAATTCTATTTAAATATAAACAGTTTTCTATTGAATTTCGTAATATTTGTTTCGCTGTCTATTGATAAGAAACGTTAGCGGTATGTTATGATAATAGGTACTAGGTATAAGATAACTTGAAAAGACGGTAACCTTAAAATTTAAAAACCCTGATCGTCGGTTGGGGGAATAAAATAAAAAATAATAAAAAAAATGACAATGATTTGACACATGGCTCTTACTATGACTTGACACATGGCTCTTATAACTTGTGGATAAAAAAATATTGAGGATTTTACATTAGATTTTGAGAATAAGAAGTCTAATACATGGATTATAGTGAAATATTTTTAAAACTGATGACTTAACACGGATTTACTCTACTTATGAAAAATATGAAACTGAGGACCTAACCTGGATTTTCTTACCTAAGGAAAAATATATAACTAATGACTATAATCTGACTTTACAAAAAAATACGAATTTACTGATGACTAGGCAGCATGGTCTCCGACCTTAGCCTGTTCCAGAGGGAACAAAAGGAAAAAAAAAAAAAAAAAAAAATTGACAAATGTCAGGAGACTGGAAAAAAAACGCGCGGGAAACGTACGAACAAGGCGCCAAAATTGAAATTGTTTTTAAATTAAATAGTTAATCTTGTATATTTTCGGAATAATTAGATATTTAAACTTTATAGTTAGGTATTGTGAATAATTGTAAATAGTTTTTTGAAGATGGGAAACAAGAAGCGGAAAAAAGAGGAGCCCCCTGACGAACGAGCATCAGATAGGGATTCTTTTTCTGACTCTGATGAAGACTCCAACAATAAATATAACATATTTAAAGTCCCAGGGTACTCAAGAAAGTACCCTGAAAACAGTAAAAAATCTGAATACATCGTGTTCTTATCTCATCAAACTGAGAACAAAACATTTACAGACAAGGATAGGCTGGCCATATCCCATGCCATACGGAAATATTGCGTGACTGGGATACTACACCTGAGGTCAATAAATAAATATAAAATTGGTATCACTTTCGATCTTTCCAATAATGCCAATGTTTTCTTACAAAATAAAATACTTTTAGACGAAATGGGCTTCAAAGCGACAATACCTGCTGTCAACACCGAGGTTACTGGTGTTCTTACATCGGTCCCTACAGACCTATCTAATAAAAGAATATGTGCGCTTATTGGTAGTTCCAGAAATGTAATTCAGGTGAGGCGCTTCATGCGTCGAGTGCAGAGTCAGAGTGCCGGTGGTGCGGTCACGTATCAGCCCACTCAAACTGTGGCGGTGACTTTTGCGTCCACAGAGTTGCCTCAGTATGTATATCTTGACTCTTGGAGACATGAGGTAAGCGTATACGTTCCTCCTGTAAAACAGTGCCTTCAATGCATGAAGTTTGGGCATATTGCAAAATACTGTAAAAATGATCTAGTATGTTCTGTATGTACATACAATCATAGTTTTAAGATATGCAAAGAAGACCCTAAAAACGCGAAATGCGCCAACTGTGGTGGTAATCATGTCGCTATTTCAAACACTTGTCCACAAAAAAAACAAAAAATTGAGGAAAGTAAAATTAAATCCAGAGCCGTCAAGTATTCAGATTTATTCAATGAAAATTCATTTCCACAAATAACTCACAAAAATATTGAAACTCAAATTATGAACTTATCTAAATCAGATATTTTCATGAATACTCTAACAAACGCAATAACAAAAATTATAGTAAGCCAAAAAGATAAACCCATAAATTCTACATCTATAAAAGAAATTCTTCAGCACACATTCAGACATAGTACTTCCTCTCATAGCAATGGATCTTAATATCATACATTGGAATGCACAAAGTATTTTAAGTAATAAGCTTTTATTAACTAGATTTCTTTATGACCATAACATACATGTAGCAATGATATCAGAAACTTGGTTGACACCTATTAAACATTTTAAAATTAGAGGATACAGAATAGAAAGAAATGATATTGGTAACAAACATAATGGCGTAGCTATTTTAATTCATAATAGTATAGATTATAGAAACATAAATACATATGCTGACAATTCCTTACAAAATATTTGTGTAAGAATAACTGTAAATAATACAGAAATAAGTATTGTAAGTTTTTACTGTCCAACAAATTGCACTCCTTCTTTTAACAAACATAAATTTGAATCTTTAATCAAATCAGTGCCTGAACCGATGATATTTGCTGGTGATTTCAATGCCCATCACACATCATGGGGATGTAATTCTACAAATTCAAGAGGTAGGGATATTTTGGAAATTATTGATGATAATGATTTAACTTTATTAAATAGTGGTGAAGTGACAACAGTTGGTTCTTTGACGTGGCGTCCAAATGCTTTAGATTTGTCCTTGGTGTCCTCATCATTGTCACTTTCTTGTGATTGGTCTGTACATAATGATCCACTTGGCAGCTACCATCTTCCTGTAATTATTAAAGTTTTTGTAAATAATTGTAGTTTAGGAAACACTAATAGCAACACACATAACTTGCCCATATATCCTAACTTTAAATTGGTTGATTGGAATATATATGAACAAAGTGTAGATTTAGAATTATCAAATTTTCAGGACCAAAACTTTGCTCCATTGGAAACTTATTCTGCGTTCTGCAAAATTTTGCATGCTGCAATTGACAAATGTCTTCCTATTTGTAATACACCCCTTTCTTTTCATGCTAATTCTTCTTTGAATAACTCATCTCATAGGAAGTTGGTTAAATCCCCTGCTCTTCCTTGGTGGAATAAAAAATGCTCAGAAGCAGTTGAAAAATCTAAGCTGGCTTATATTAATTTCAAAAACAATCCCTCTGATGACACATTTATACAGTTCAAAAGATTACAAGCCCTCAAAAAACTTACATTGAAAACAGAAAGATCAAACAGTTGGGTTGAACTTTGCAGCTCTTTTAATCGATGTACACCTCTGTCGAGAATCTGGAAATACATGCGGAAATTTAATAAAACATATTCTTGCAAAAATAATGATGATAGTTGGATTCAAGATTTTCTGCAAAAATATACCCCAGACTATGTAAATAGTAAATCAAGTTTTCCTCTTGTCAGTGAGACAAATTCTATAAATAACTTCTTAATAAAACCATTTTTAATACAGGAGCTCATGGCTGCTGTCTATTCTAGAAAAGATAGTGCTTTTGGACTGGATGGTATTCCTTATATTATGTTGAAAAAGCTTAGTGATAGAGGTTTGCACACTTTTCTCAAGATATTGAATAACCTGTGGTTGAACAATGACATACCTCACCCTTGGAAGTCAGACTGCTTGATACCTATTTTGAAGCCTGATAAAATTCGGTCAAATCCTGATTCCTATCGTCCTATTGCATTAACATCTTGTGTTGGTAAAATATTTGAACAATTAATAAAACAAAGGTTGGAATTTTACATAGAACAAAACAATATTTTACCTACTAATCAATTTGGTTTTCGTAGGGGAACATCGGCTCGTGAAAGTATTTGTCAGTTACAGCTTGATATCCAAAATAGTTACATTAATAAGGATTGTTTAATGTCGGTATTTTTTGATGTTGCTGGAGCTTTTAATAGTGTCAATATTGATGTACTTTGTTCTGAATTGCTTCTCATAGGAATTCCAAACAAAATAGTTCACTGGGTCCATGAATTTTTAACTGAAAGGAAAGTTTATGTTAAGTATAATGGTAAATTATATGGGCCAAGATTAGCTTCTATTGGAGTTTGTCAAGGAGGAATACTTTCTCCATTAATATTCATTCTGTATATTCGTCGTTTGAATTTGATTCTAGGTTCTGAGGTCAAAAATCTTCAATTTGCTGACGATTTGGTTGTGTATTTGTCTGGAAAAAATTTAATAAATATAGCCAATAGTCTATATAAGGCTTTAGATGGATTATATACATACTTTTCTTATTTAAATCTAGATATAAATGCACATAAGTCTAAACTAGTGGTCTTTGGCAAAGCTAGCAACTTCAGTCCTGTTGTGTGTTACAATCAAGTTTCTATTCCTATTTTTCATGAAGCTAAGTTTTTAGGAGTCACTTTTACTCATAATTTTTCTTGGAAAAAATATGTTGAATTGGTAAGTTCAAGAGCTAACAGAGTTTTCAATATGTTGAAATCTTTGTGTAGAACCTCCTGGGGTGCTGATCCAAAAATATTGTTGCTTTTGTACAAATCTCTCATCCGTAGTCATTTTGAATATGGTTTTCTCTGTTTTGCTGGTGATAGAAAGATAGTTGATTTATTTGATAAAATACAAAACAAAAGTTTGAGACTTATTACTGGAGCATTTAAAAGCACTCCAATCAATGCAATGCAAGTTGAATGTAAACTTCCTCCATTGAGTATAAGATTCTCCTACTTGAAAGAAAGGTTTTTATTAAAACTGTATAGTAAAATTAATAATCATCTATTTTCAAACTTAAAACAATGTAGTACACCACCTATTTGTAACTCTCTTTATATACTTCAAGGTTTTTCTGGCTCCACTTCGTATTACAAACTTTCGGTTTGGAGCTTGATTATTTTTTTGGGTAGAGTACTCTTCTTGTAGAACACTATCACAAAGTCACATAGCGCGCAAACACATAGTTTCAGAGAAAAAAAATCCTAAAAACTCAATTATTTCTAACCTATTTACGAAAAAATGACATATTTTGCCACAGATAACTTAAAAAAATCGGTCCAAGGTCGTTTCGTTTTACGGTCAGACTAAGTGACCACTCATTTAAAAGTTTTTTTTTATTGAATATTATAGTTTTTGACTTTATTTTATTTTTAAATAGTTGCGCAAGTATTATCTTTTCAAATAAAAAGCAAATAATAGACTTAATTAAATAAAATAAAAAAGTATTTTAGCGATTGTGGGTAACGAAACGTAATTAGAATATTATGATGTATGCGACGTTTACGTTTGACAGTTAAATCTTTTTTTTTTCTATTACTACCTATAACCTACATACACTACATAATAACCAACGCACAGAATTACACACATACATTAAGAAGTGGGTAACATTTCGAAGGACTCAAAATGCAAGAGCAAGCGGAGCGAGCTCTGGACTTGGGGGCACCCCGACTCGGATAGGTTAGGTTAGAAGGGGATGGCGGGGTCGAGTGAGCGAGCGAAGCGAGCGAATAGACCCCGCCATCCTTTTCGAGGTTATTTTTTTATAAACCACTCAGAAGTAGGAGCCCCGCGCAGCGGGGCTCCGTCGACATTTTCTTTCAAATTAACATTTTTGAGAGGTTCGAGTATGACCTTGAGTATATTCTTGACGTTGGAGTTTAATAGAGGGCAATATTCTACGATTTTAGGCATATTTTGACCTTGAAGTGTTTGACCTTGACATTTACGGGTTTGACCTTGACCTTGAAGATGCCCCTGACCTTAATTTGGATTAAAAGCTTATATAGAGTCGCCACGTAATCTTCCCCACCCTTAATACTCCCACTATCCCACCAATCCCGAAAGAAAGTTTTGGCGATTTTTTTCTCAGCCCCTATGGATTTGCGCGTTTTGGGAATTTCAAATTTACTATAGAAAAGGTATATTCTACCGAAAAAAAAATACCTACTATAAAAAACCGAAAGTTTGTAAAACGAAGTGCTTCCGTTTTTCTCAATATGTAAACTTTCTTGAAAGTCTGCAAATTTATAAGTCATCTCTTCTTCCATGTTATCAGGGGGATTTCAACAGCAAATTTCCTGCAATTGACATCATCATTGAGCACAATTTATCCACCAAGGAAGATGTACATAGTAAATTCCTTGAGTTTACTGATTATAGATTTGTGTATACTGATGGGTCCAAAACTGAGTCTGCAGTCTCATTTGCTATTTACGACGGGTTATTGAATACTGGTATTGGTTATAAAATAAATTCAAACACAAGTATATTCACAGCTGAGGCTGTGGCTATTCTTGCTGCCTTAAAACACATTGAACATAAAAATGATGGATGTTGTGAGTGGATAATAGTTAGTGACAGCATGAGTGTTCTTAAAAATCTCAAAAACAATAGGTTGAATGCTAAAACAAAACTATCTAATTTCATTAATAAAAGAATCCTGGCTGCATTTGTCTTCTCATAATATTAAGGTTTTGTTCATGTGGGTCCCTTCACATGTTGGTGTGTTGGGAAATGAAAGGGCTGACGTTTTAGCCAGAACTTTAACAAATTCTGATGATGTCCCTGATTCTAGTAGTTTCCTTAATATATCTGTTCCATGCACAGACATAGTCCCTTTGTTGAAAAAACGGTCCACTGGTATATGGAAAAGGCATTGGAATCACACAGTTCAAATTGAAAATAAAGGTTTATGGTATGCTGTATTTGTCTACGCATCTACGCATCGTCATCACGTACGAGCCCACCACTGCTACTGAACGTCACGAGTGTAGTTCCGAATTCCTCCGCGCGCGGCATCTCGGTCACTTTCTTTTTACATATCGCTCGACAACCACGCACACGACAAACGCATTATTTTTGTCAAATTGTAACTAAATACTGATTATACGCCTTATTGCTATCGAAGAAGATTTTCATTCATCTCCAAACATATTTTGGACCTTCAACGCCGGATGCCGCAGAAGAAATCGTCGCGACCAGCATAAATCGGACGCGCGACGCCTTCAGCGAAGTCATCAACGGTACCAGCATAAAACGGTCAGGTCAATCATCATTCTTTATCCTTATCCCTTTTTTCTTTATTCAGTTCTTCATTTGTGTTGATATTGTGTGAAATCATAGTGATTTATTTCGGTTAAATAGTTAAAAACTCAGAAAGATTATCGACTTGCCACTACCCACAAGTTAAAAATAAAAAATATTAAAAATTCTAATCTTTCAAATAACTCTCTTCCACTGTCTTCCACATTCTCCAAAATGACTAAAACTCCAGTAAAGGAAAGTCGTGGCAGTGGTGAGGATATATTTCGTGATTTAAATAAAAGAAGAGGTGTTGTTCGTGGTAAATTTCGACTATTCATGAAGTATGTAGACTCTGTAGAAATAATTCCTATTACTGAAATCATTAAAACAGAATTACAAGCTCGTTTACAAAAGGCAGATTTATTGTTACAGCAGTTTTCAGAAATTCAGGACGAAATAGACCTAAGAATACCTGATAGTCAAATTGAAAAGGAATTATCTGAGAGGGAATCTTTTGAAACCAACTATTATGCTTATGTAACTAAAGCTAAGTGTATTATTAACGTAGATTATGCTCAAAATTGTTCTAAAGTTATTAGTAAAATTCAATTACCCACAATTTCACTTCCTTCCTTTGATGGTTCTTATGATCATTGGTTGGAGTACCGCGATACTTACCTATCTCTCATCCATAACTCTAAAGAAATAGATAATGTTCAAAAATTTCATTATTTACGGTCTTCTCTTACTGGCAGTGCATTATCAGTTATTAAGTCATTAGAATTCTCCTCTGAGAACTACATTATAGCATGGGATTTACTGGAAAACCGATTCAATAATAACCGTTTACTTGTGCAAAATCATGTTAAGGCTTTATTTTCTATTACGTCACTTAATAAGGAATCACCCAATCAAATTCGTAAGCTTATAGATACCGTTCTCAAAAATCTACGTTCCCTCAAAAACCTCGGCGAACCGACCGAGTCGTGGGACACGTTGATTACTTATTTAATTACATCTAAACTTGATACAGTTACCGAAAGAGAATGGGAGACTCATAAAAGTTCAATTATAAATAGTCATAATCAATCAAGTTCACGTACAACTCTCGATTACTTGATTACTTTTCTTAAAAATAGGGCTGACGTACTAGAAACTATTTATTTAGCACATAGTAAACCTTCCACAGATACCACAAAAAAACCATCACAACAACCAAATAAATCACATAGTTACACATCAACACAAAATAAATCGTCTAGTAATAAAAATTCCAAACGTTCTCGTATTTGCACTATGTGTCAAGCTAACCATCCAATTTATTCTTGCGATTCATTTTTAAAATTATCGGTTAACGATAAAATTAAATTCATTAATGAAAAGAAGTTATGTTGTAATTGTTTACGCGCTAATCATTCGGTAGATGAGTGTTGGTTCGGTCCTTGTAAGCAATGCAATAAGAAACACAACAATTTAATTCATGATAAATGTGATGATAGTGCGAGTGTATCCACATCGCCAACTGTTGCGCTTAATTCTCAGGCATCGTCACAGGATACAACTAGTGGTAAGTCTTCAAACACTACCACATTACATTCTGCATCTCACACAACACATCAAAGTACTACTCATGCATTATTAGAGACTGTACTGCTGTCTACAGCATTAGTTGAAGTTGCGGATAAAAACAATAAGTATCACACTACCCGCGCTTTATTAGATAACGGTAGTCAGCATTGCTTTATTGCAGAATCGTTATGCAAACGACTTAATCTTAAATTAATACAGTCCACTGTGCAAGTCTCCGGAGTAGGTAACTCGGTGACTAATTCCACACAATCCTGCGAAGTTAACTTAAGATCTAAAACTACACAATATAGTAACAAACTAAACAGTAAAACAGTAAATAGTAGTAAACTAAACATCTAAAGCGAGCTTTAGATGTTTAGTTTTAAATCAAATTACAGCTCAATTGCCATCTTTAGGTACAACATCACACATAAATATCCCTGATCATGTACAGTTAGCAGATCCCAAATTTTATTCGCCATCAGGAATCGAAATATTAATTGGGGCAGATAAATTCTGGGAGCTTTTAAATGACGGACTAATTCGCCTCAGTAGTGGTCCATATCTGCAGAATACTAAGCTGGGATGGGTTATATCTGGCTCATTGTTGAACAATAAAACTTCACGCAACAATCGAGCTCAATGCAATTATTCACAATCATTAGACGCTCAACTTAGAAAATTCTGGGAGTTGGAAGAAATCGCTCCGCAAAATAAATTGACTAAGGACGAGTCTTTGTGTGAAAACCTGTTTATGCAAACTACTTACCGCGATAACACCGGTCGTTTTTTTGTGCGCATTCCATTAGCAGAGTCCAGCGACACACTAGGTGATACGTATACACTCGCGCTAAATCGCTTTCACGCACTTGAACGTAAATTAGATAAGTCTACGCCTGAATATAAAAAATTATATTGCGATTTTATTCATGAATATTTGAGTTTAGGACACATGAGTCGAATCAATCACTATCCATCATCAAATTATTTCCTGCCCCATCACGGTGTTTTAAGGGTTCATAGTAGTACTACTAAACTTAGGGTGGTTTTTGATGGAAGCGCAAAATCAACATCGGGCAAATCGATCAACGATATTCAATATATTGGCCCTAGTTTACATAATGACATTTTCTCAATTTTGTTACGCTTTCGACAGTTTAGATTTGTTGCTTGCGCTGACGTCGAAAAAATGTATCGACAAATTAATATTCAACCTGATCAAAGAAATCTTCAGTTAATACTTTGGCGAGAAAATAAATCTGACGAACTCGGTGTGTACCAACTTAATACCGTAACATATGGTACCGCGTCCGCTCCTTATCTAAGTATTCGGTGCATAAAACAGCTGGCATCAGAGTGTAAGGATGACGTCATAAAGCAAGTTATAGATGAAGATCTGTTTGTAGATGACTTAATTACTGGTCATGATGATAAACAATGTTTATTAGACATTTGTACCAAAGTAAATGACGTTTTAAAATCTGGTTGCTTCCATTTACGTAAATGGTTGTTTAATTCGGAGCCTTCTGCAACAGATCAACAAAAGGAATTAACTTTAGGCGATGATTGTTTAACTAAAACTCTCGGTCTTGGTTGGTTGAATTATTTAGATTTGTTATATTTTACTACAAAGATTGATCAAACCGACACTCATGTGACTAAGCGCGTTATCTTGTCCGTTGTCTCACAGGTGTACGACCCATTAGGCTTGTTATCACCCTCAATTATTATTGCAAAAATACTTTTACAAAAACTGTGGCTTTGTAAGTTAAGTTGGGACGACCCAGTACCTAACGATATTTTGTTTATGTGGAAAAACTTTATCGACACGCTTCAACACTTACAAAATATAAAAATTCCTCGTCACGTCAGACAAGTAAATACAAAGTACACAGATTTACATATTTTTACGGATGCATCAAAGGATGCATTTGGTGGATGTGCATACATAAGTACATACAATGACAACTCACCTGTCTCAGTTAGACTACTTTGTGCTAAGTCTAAAGTCGCACCAATTAAACCAGTAACAATACCACGACTGGAGCTGTGCGGAGCTTTGGTTGGGGCTAAACTATATAAGAAAATAATACAGTCATGGAGATTAACTTTTGATAACATATACTTTTGGTCTGACTCCATGATTGTCATAAGTTGGATTAAAATTTCACCGAACTTGTTAAAACCATTTGTCCAGAACAGAGTAGTGCAAATAAATGAATTGACTGGTGAGTTGCCGTGGTTGCATGTTGCTGGTAAAAACAACCCGGCTGATCTTTTATCACGCGGGCTCTCGCTCGACGCGCTTCAAAATTCAGATATTTGGTGGCACGGGCCAGCATTTTTAACGGAAATTAACACCAACATTAGACAGGATAATCACGATGAATTAATTGAATTACACGATTTACCTGAAATTAAAACAACGGTTAATTCTTTATTTGCACAATCAATTTCTACTAGCATTTTTACCTTTGAACGTTTTTCAAATTTTAATCGCATGAGACGTGCAGCCGCTTACCTTTTACGATTCATACATAATGTACGAACCAAGGTCAAAACAGAACGTAGCGCTGGTCCGCTTACGTCTGATGAGTTAAATAAATCAACTTTAGTTCTAGTACGCTTATCACAACAAACATCATTTCCAGACATTTTTAATGCATTGATAAAACACTTACCTGTCAAGTCAATGAGAAACATTTCTAGTCTTGATGTGTTTCTAGATTCTGATGGCGTCATAAGAGTGGGTGGCAGACTAGTAAATTCACACACCTTTTCTTATAGTAAAAAACATCCTATATTATTATGTTCGAAACATCCTTTCACGCGACTTCTTTTTCAATTTGAACACAAACGTCTACTCCATGCCGGTCCACAACTGCTCTTGGCTACTGTCAGAGAAAGTTGGTGGCCCCTCAAGGGTCGTGATTTAGCCAAGCAAACAATATATAAGTGCGTAACATGTACTCGCCAGAAAGGGAAGGCACTCTCAGTAAAAATGGGTAACTTGCCATCCGCAAGATTGGAACCGGGTTATCCTTTTTTACGCTGCGGTGTAGATTATGCGGGACCTTTCTTCATATTGAATCGCAGGGGAAGGGGGTCAAAACTAGAAAAATGTTATGTTTGTCTATTTATATGCTTTACTACTCGTGCGATACACTTAGAATTAGTCACAAGTTTAAGTTCGGAAGCATACTTATTGGCTCTGAGAAGGTTTTTATCTCGTCGTGGAAAACCCGCACAGATATTTTCCGACAACGGGAAAACGTTTATAGGCGCACTAAAGGAATTCTCTCATTTTTTAAATGCTAGTGAAAACGATATTTTAAATTTCGCTGCAAGCGAAAATATTAAGTTTAACTTTATCCCTCCGTACTCACCACATTTTGGGGGTTTGTGGGAGGCAGGGGTAAAGTCCTTTAAATATCATCTTCGGCGTGTAGGTAACGTAAACCTCACGTATGAGGAATTCTCCACTTTATTGGCACAAATAGAAGCTCTTCTAAATTCCAGACCTATGTATCCCATGTCTTCAGATCCAAACGACCTACTCCCTCTTACACCAGCCCATTTCCTGATTGGCCGTCCGCTCGTCGCACCTACCTACGAAGATCTCACAGCTGCAAACACGTCACGCTTGGTCCGCTACGAGCGCATCGAACAAATGAGACAGAACTTCTGGAAACGCTGGTCGCAGGAGTACGTTTCGGAGCTGCAAACAAGGAGCAAATGGCAGTCCAACACCGACACAATAGCACCCAATACCTTGGTGCTTATCAAAGAAGACAATCTGCCACCCTTAAAATGGCGTCTTGGACGAGTCCTAAACACTTCACCTGGGAAGGATAGACTGGCACGTGTAGCTGACATTAGAACAGCTAACGGAGTGATACGAAGATCATACCCCAGATTATGTCCGCTGCTAAAGGAAGAAGAACCCTAACTACTCTCAACATCTACATTCTACTACATCACGTTCGTTGGAGGCTGTCACTCCAAGGCGGGCGGCATGTCTACGCATCTACGCATCGTCATCACGTACGAGCCCACCACTGCTACTGAACGTCACGAGTGTAGTTCCGAATTCCTCCGCGCGCGGCATCTCGGTCACTTTCTTTTTACATATCGCTCGACAACCACGCACACGACAAACGCATTATTTTTGTCAAATTGTAACTAAATACTGATTATACGCCTTATTGCTATCGAAGAAGATTTTCATTCATCTCCAAACAGTATTTAATGTTCCCATAGGAACCATGCCTTGGTTCTGTAAAATCAATACTTACATGAATAGGAAGTTTTACTCCACTATACTCAGGCTTCGCTTTGGTCATTGTCGTCTTAATTATCATCTGTTTCGTTTGAAAATTGTGCATAGTCCTCTTTGTGATCACTGCAATTCTCAAGTTGAGCAAACGTTAGCTCACATTTTCTTTGACTGCTCATCTTTTGGCATCCAGCGCCTTGTGTTAATGGATGAGCTTATTGAAATATATGGTAGTCCTGATTTGGTACCGCGCTCCATTCAGGCTCTCCTTGTAAATAGTTCGACGTATTTACATTTGTCTAATTTCATTATTAGTACAGTTGGGCAAATTTAATTTCTTGTGTATTTAGGATAGATGTCTGTTTTCTGTATATAACTTGTAATTCTATTTAAATATAAACAGTTTTCTATTGAATTTCGTAATATTTGTTTCGCTGTCTATTGATAAGAAACGTTAGCGGTATGTTATGATAATAGGTACTAGGTATAAGATAACTTGAAAAGACGGTAACCTTAAAATTTAAAAACCCTGATCGTCGGTTGGGGAAATAAAATAAAAAATAATAAAAAAAATGACAATGATTTGACACATGGCTCTTACTATGACTTGACACATGGCTCTTATAACTTGTGGATAAAAAAATATTGAGGATTTTACATTAGATTTTGAGAATAAGAAGTCTAATACATGGATTATAGTGAAATATTTTTAAAACTGATGACTTAACACGGATTTACTCTACTTATGAAAAATATGAAACTGAGGACCTAACCTGGATTTTCTTACCTAAGGAAAAATATATAACTAATGACTATAATCTGACTTTACAAAAAAATACGAATTTACTGATGACTAGGCAGCATGGTCTCCGACCTTAGCCTGTTCCAGAGGGAACAAAAGGAAAAAAAAAAAAAAAAAAAAATTGACAAATGTCAACGTCAAAACATAACTGTCACTTGTCAGCGTCAGCCACCAGCCATATGCTATTATTTTGATCGTTGTGTGGTGCCTGGATTAAAGTTTTGTGATCGTATAGTGATTAATCTATGCGTACACATTAATACAAGTAGACTTTAAACCCCCCTACCACTGACCAACATTGTTATATAGACAAAACAGTTGTTTCTATACACATAGGTGGTTCGAGTGGTTGTTTTATTACCGCAATGGCGACAAGACGAGCCAGAATTAAAGCTGTTACCTCTTTACCGCCTCGCAGAAAAAATAACGATGCCGCAGAAAAAGCAAAACTACTTGAGAAAGAAACCATTGAAAAGCCGATTAAAAGTCCTCGAACGCCACGCGGCTCTATTAAAAGCCAAGATAATTCAGACAAACGACAAAACTCCCCGAAGGCAGGTTCTCCATTAAAATCACCACACCCTATAAATAGTGTGTTTAAACAAGGAGAAAGGGTTCCGTCTCCTTTAGCACAAACTGAGGTCGCAAAAGAGGTTTCAGTCACTCCAAAAAGGTCTGAAAAAGTTTCGGTTATCACAAGTGTTTATAGTGCTAAGTCTAATAATGTGTTTGTATCGCCAAGAAACGTTGGAAGTCCTCTCCGAAGGCATGCAGTCTCGCCTCTAGTGCAAAACTCTAGGGTAGAGGTAAATGTGCAAAGGTTGACACCATTCACACCAGAAAAGGTACTTGAGAAGCCAAAACAAAAGAGTGGACCTGAGCAGCCTATTGTTAGTGATGGCAAATCTATGGAAACTAGTAAGGATGTCGCCAGCAATGTTGTTACATCAGATGTTCCAGATGGTATGTGTATGATAAATAATTATAGTGTTTTTTTTTTTCTATCAAACTGCAATGTACCTATTATTTTATTTTACGATAATAAAGTATCTTCGATGTTTGTAAAATAATCTTCAATAAAATATCTTCTCAACACTGCCGTATGCTGACTGAACTTTTTGGTCAATTGCCCTCCATCAGTCACAATTGTTGGCCTTCTGTTGTGATTTGGAGATTGTATTGTCTAGGTGGTGCTGCACTAGTGGCCGTTTTTTGAGGTAGGTACTTTATAATTTTAATCTGTCCATTAAAGTTATTTAATGTAATGCCTATGGTTGGTTAGTGGTTAAGAAACAAATAAACAACGATAAAGTACCTCAGAAACTGGGCATAGGTCAAACAATTGTATATTTCACCGGAGAACGGCAAACGCTATAAGATTGTAAAATATTGCGTGATAAGAATAAGAATAAATTTATTAAAAGAAAACAATGGTTACAAATTGTGTTAAATACTAGAATGTTTAGTTTTTTCTAAATAACACTTGGATAGATTGGAAACTATTGAATTGGGATGGGATTTGTTATATACAAAACAATACCTTCATAATATAAGAAAATATAATCTATACAAGATTTATTACAATCTTACGGAGTGTGGCATTTTCTGGTGACATTTATATTGTGTCAAAGTGCCCCTTAGATCTATTTCCTTCCACCATTTTTTTTATAAAACCTTTAATATTATACTAGCTGTCTCCCGCGGCTTCACTCCCGTCAACTTTATTTTTTCTTTCATAAGAACATTCTACTCATAATCAAGTCCAGCCGTTCACGCGTGAAGCTGGGACCAAGGGAAAAAGGTATTCATTTTTATATATAAGAAGATACCTCTGCTCTGCTGTCTGGTTTTGCCTCTGTACCACATTCCAGTCTTATCATAAAATATGTGGTATGTTTTTGCTTTATAGATTACAGTGTCCCAAGTGTGCCTGAAAGCATCACTGAAGACACGGTTATGGATGGCATTGTGCCCCTCCAAGCAGTGTCTACTGCTCCCAAACCCCTGGCCTTGTTGAAGAATGAGATCATATCAGAAAATGCTGAGGTCTTGTTTGACCCTATTGTACCCCTGCCATCACCAAGCAAAGTGCGGCCCAAACTGCGGCCAGTACCAAGACTTGCACCTTTGAGAAGGAATAGTGTGCAGGTAAGAGTTCTTTGTACTTGTAACAAAATGTTGAACAAACTATTGCTTTATTTAGCCTGTACATTCTCACTCCTACTTTTTCCACTGCATCTGAGTTTTTGAAAGCACTTTCTAGCATATCTTCCTATTGAATATCATAACAATCTGTAACACAGGGCTGTATCTACCAGGGGGGCCATAGCCCGGGGTGCCAGGCTGCAGCCTTCTCTCGGCACCTTTTATTCATCAGCCTAGCCTTTTCCTAACTAAATTGGGGTTGGCTTCCAGTCAAACCGAATTCAGCTGAATACCAGTGTTTTACGAGGAGCAGCTGCCTACCAGACCTCTACAACCCATTAACTGGGTAACACGGTACTTCTTGGCGAGACGAGTCAGATTTACTGGCTTCTAACAATCTGTAATGACTGTCAAAGATCTACAAATGACAGCTGGGACCAACAGCTTTACTCTAGGAATCTCGGGATGTTAAGATGGTCAACCATCCACAGACCAACCTTGGCAAGCGTTGCTTAACCGAAGGATAGAGAAAGATCCTCGGCGCCTTTTATTGTCAAGCTTAAATAAAATAAAAAAATTATTGAATAGGCCAGTCATTTAAGCTTAAATAGCTTAAATGACTGGCCTATTAACCCAGATTATGCGACCAGGTGTTATAACACCGCAAAAAAATATTTTAAATTACCCGCGAAAAGAAGTTATTATAAACTAAAAATCGCCATTTTTGATACTGTCATTTAGTTGTTTGCTATGTTTGGTTTGACACAGTACAGAATTCGTTTCAGATTTCTTGTTATTTTAGTATTTTTGCGTAATTTGAAGTGAACAGTGTTTAAATTTTGGAGAATGACTTCCGAAAGGTAAGGTTTTATGATATAATTATTTACTTTTACGTATTATTTTGATTCTAATTTAAAAATAAGGACGCTAAACAATAAAAATAATAACTTTCATTCTAATTCTTAGTAATATTGCGTGGTGTTTTTCGTGTTCGAATGTCACAGGCGTTATAACGCCTGGTCGCATAATCAGTGTCCAACTCATGTATTTCTTTATTTTTAGACTAAGACATGGAAAAACACTTAGACTTAGAGATATTAGAGGAACTGGAACAATCGGATGATGACGATGACATGCCCTACTCTGTGGCTATTTTACCACCCGAAAACGCTAATGCTGATCTGTTCAACTTTATAATGGCTCATATACACTGCTGTGATAACACAATGATACAACAAAGCAGCGACAAATTGAGTGAGAGCGACAAGTTGAGACCTTTATTTGACTTACTGAACAAGAACTTTATAGATATGGCTCCTCTAGAAGAAAAATACAGCGTAGATGAGGCCATGGTGCCGTTCTATGGCGGTCATAGCTGTAAGCAGTTTATAAGAGGTAAACCTATACGATGGGGGTATAAGTTTTGGGTCGGCGCAACAAGGCTAGGATATATTTTATGGTTTGATTCCTACCAAGGCCAGTCTGCAATGATACCCACATCGTATAAGCAGTTCGGTCTGGGTGGAAGTGTAATTCTACGCTTTCGCCGACATCTTGCAGAAACGTGAACCGACACTGCATTTTCACCTATTTTTTGAAAACTTCTTCACGTCTGTCCCTCCTGTAATCGTGGGTTGAAAGCGACAGGGACTATTCGAGAAAATCGTACAAGTTAATGTCCTCTGCCAACTAATAATGATTTCAAAAAGACTGAAAGAGGGACATACTTACAAGAGCAAATCAAGTCGACCAGAAAACATCCTTGTTTGCAAATGGAATGACAACAGTGCTGTCACCGTTGCCTCAAACATTGATAAAGTCGAGTCAGTGCAAATTGCAAGGCGCTTTTCACAACAACTCAACAGATACGTCCAAATCAAGCGGTTATTACACTACCCAATCTATCGGGCCCGATAACTAGGGCGAGACTAGTGTAATAAGAAATCGGGTGTAAGGATCTTGCCATCGGGCGATCGGGTGGCTCCGATCTCCCTGCTCTGTCTATCACCTAGTGTAAGTAAGAGACAGGGAGGCAGGGCCCTGCCGCAGTGGCGGCAGTGGGTAGATTGGCACCTTGGGCGGATTTGTATTCAGATATTTTCGATTGATTATTTTAGGTACTAAAATATTCGATCAAATTATCAAAATTGATTTCCCTGTCTCACGCGGTTTAAGCGCAACATGACTTTATTATTTTAGGGAATTAGAAATTATACTCCAAAAAAAAAAGTGAAATTATAGTTGCGATGCATTTTAAACTAGGTATAATATTTGTATGCAAGTAGTCACAAGAGTAGGTAGTTGTTAATTGATGTCTTAAGTTGGAAAGAAATTATAGGCACGTCAAAAAAGCCACTTTATTTTTTTTATATACGCGACTTTGATATCTGTTTAATGAATTTGATAAAAAAAAGAATGTACGCCTTCTTTGGACCTATACTACGCCTTCTTTGGATGTACGAGTGAGTTGACGTTGTCATCTTGGTGCTAGGCACCCGGGGCGGACCAGCCTCCTCCGCCCCCACTTTACGCCGCCACTGCAGTTAGGGCACGATAGATTGTGTAGTGTAATAATCGGCACCCTGCCGCAGGGGCAGGGCGCCCTAGTTATCGCCCTAGTTATCACCCGATAGATTGTGTAGTGTAATAACCGCTTCAATCAACCGAACGTGATAAAGAATTATAATGCGAACATGGGCGGAGTGGATCGACCCATAGAGAAATCCTGTCAAAACGAGAAGCGTTTTGACAGGATCGACCATATTGTCGAGATGCCCAGCTCATTTGTAAAGTTTGTAAGAAAAAAACAAATTTAATTTGCCAGAAATGTGACCTACATTTACACCCTAAATTCTGTTTTGTCGCCTTCCATAGTCCTGGTAATTAAAATTTTATTTTATAATACGTTTGCAATGCTGACATCATGGTCTTGGTCACAGTAAATTGGTTACAGTAAATTAAAAAATATGAATCCACTTGTTTTTTTATTATTCTAAAGTACTCCTAACTATCTATAGTTGACTGTAAGAAAACGCGTTATGGCATTAAGTCCGCCAAATGTACTATCATATTATGTAATAAAGTACAAATTAATATAAAATAGTATGTTTTTTTAAGGTAACCCGTGATAGTAGTCGATTATCCGACCAGGCGTTATAACGCCACCCATTTTCCGGGTTTTCCTTACCTCTAGTATTTTTTTAAATATTTTTCCAGGACTTTGGGGGGGATAAGTAGCAACATATAAAAAAATCATAAAGTTCTGAGATGTAAAAAAGTTTCAGGATAATCTGGGTTAAATAAAATTTTTCGGTCGCAATGAATTGCACTGACCAGGCTGTGGCCGACGCTATGACACGGGGGGTGCGGCAGTCGTTGAGAAGATCCGGCAGTTGGGTCTCAAAGCCCTACACAAGTCTAAAGCCATATGCTTTCATGGTTCTTGGAACAGTCTAACTTTGTGATCCCAAATAAAAGTAGGAGAGGTTCACATCGGTGTCAGGTCAACGATGACGTACCAAGGTCTCACCATCGACAGCTGGTGGGACTTAGTCAAGCATTTCCCACGTTTAGCTCCCAGACTGGGGTGAGCCGGGGCTGCCTTCAGGAGGCTTCTGCCCAATCTAGGGGGTCTAAACGGCTTGTGCTGTCTACTGTCTGTGCTCTGGCCCTTTTTGGTGAGCCGGTGTGGGCGCTTACTTTGAGGAGGCGCCCGATATTTGAACGCGTCCCAGAGGATCCAGTTGACTCGGGGATGCCGCACTGTCTCTGGCAGGGCGGAGAGCCTTCTTGCCGGACTGCCGCCATGGGATCTGCAGTCGAGAACCCTAGTGCTCATTTATGGATGACACGTGGAGCTGCAACTCGCAGCTCGGCGGACGGAGCTCCGGCAGTATCTCATGGCGGTATGGAGACAGCACCTCTCGCAACCCAGCGCTGGGCACGCCACAATCCAGGTGGTAAGTGGGGTCTTTGAAAGGTTTCTTTCAAATTCTTAACCTTCCGCTTGACGGAGGTACTCACCGGATACGGTTATTTCAGGAGATACCTGTTTCGGATTCGGCGGGAGAACACGCCCGGGTATCAACACCGCGAGGATCGCCCTGAGGACACGGTGAGGCTCTGCCCTGCTTGGGCAGAGCACCGTCGTGTCGTCGTCGAGGCGATTGGTGGCAGCGTCCTCTCGCGTCCGGCTCTGGTTCAATCCATGGTCCGGAGCGAGGAGACATGGGAAGTGGTCACCTCCTTGCGAAGCAGTAAAGCTAGCGAAGGAGGAGGCCGAACGCGTTAGAGAGAAGGAAACCTCACGCCCCAGCCACTGCAACAGAAGAAGACGCCTCGGGCGTCGGTAGTCGCAGGGTGATTCCCGGCCACCGTAGGCGTGGGCCTGCGGACGGCGAGCGTTGGGCGGCTCGCTGTCCGGTCAGAGCCAGGCCCGGATCGACGGAAACGGCGTTAAAAGGATGCATAGTAGACGGGCCCACTTTGGCCAGTACCTACCAGGGTTGTGGAATTTGTTTGAAAGTGTCACCGCGGCTCTGTATCGCAAAGGGCACTAGGAGAAACACGGAAGGGTTTTAGTCAATAAGAAACTGACACTCCCTTTTAGAGGAATCATTTGATGATTTCCGATCCTTCAAAAAAAAGGTTTGTTAAACTGAACTTAACTTCCCTGGAAACGGCATCTTGTCAGAATTTTGGGGAGCCATTCAAAAAGAATATATAATTTACCTGTAATAGGTGAATATACGGTTAATTTTTAGGATTTTTTTTTCATTTATTATTTCACACCTTAGAGCAGATTTTTTTCTGAAATTAATGTAGCGGAAGCAATCTGGCCCGGCACGCCTTATCTTTAAATACGTCTCTGCTGTAACAGTATCCAGGTAGATACTATTTACCACATGTTAGATAGAATATAAATTTGAAATTATCTGCCAGATAAGTTTACCAGGACTCATCTGGAGGTGGTGAAAGAGACCATATAATGTTTCATGGAACCATACTCTAAACTCTACTTGAATTCAAGATACACTATAAATAACTTTCTCTTGTCAAGTATTTTATTATACCAACATTATGGGTGATTGTTTGCACAGCTGTGATGTAAAAGTTACTTCGTTGATCCATATTATTGTTTTAAGCCAACTATGTAACTTCATTATGCTATATTGTTGTGTCACATGTTTCATTTTATTTTAACTCGCATTAATAATTACTATGTAAAAAAGAAATAAGCGAGAGAATAGCGGCGAGTTGACATTTTTTCACTCGTCGAAACGCCGCGATAAAATCGCGTTAGCGCGCAAGAGTTGTTATACATAGAAATACGTGGCACAACCACGAAGATAATATCGCTGCCATTCTCTCGCTCGTGGAAAGGACCCTAAGAGCATTTCCTCCTCATGCTATTATAGTATACAAACTGTCAACTCTTATTCTGTTACATTTGTCGGTCACTATGTCAACGAAAGTGTTGCTTTCTAACAGTGAAAGGATTGTCTTAATCGAATCAATACCTCCAAAAATAAAATCCAACAAGTTCGCCTCATTATTATAATAATTTATTTATTTTACTTTTTAAATAATCAACTTAGAACAGTTAAAATATCATGATTGTGTTCACATGTTCAGGGTAGCGCATCAGAGTCCGAGGATGAAAGTCGCCGCGCGTTGCTGAGCGGCGGCGGGACCAGCACGCCGGCGCCTCCTCGCCAGAGACAGGACTCTCACACCTCGCACAGCACCATGCAATCTTTGCCTAACAGGTGATTTTTTTTGACGTGACAACGTCTAATAAAAGGTATTACGACAGATACGGTGCGTCTACCATAAAAGTTATTTGTGCGTGGCACTTGAAAATAATTTGTTTTTGCTCGTCGACTATTCACATCATATCTTACTGGAACTTGAATATCGGTGAATTCTAAATGTTCTGTGAGGAATAGATACTCAGCGCGGGCCTGGACAGGTAACACTTTACAATGTTTGAATAGACCTATATACATAGTATAGAACTACCAACCTCAACAAAACTTTTTACAAATTATATATTTTTTCGAGGTAAGTTTTGAATGTGCGTCCATAGCTGGTAAGTCCATATGAGATTGTCGATTCCGCAAGGGTTGTGTAGGTACATTTAAAGAACGGTTTTGTAAGGTATATTCCGCCTTAAAATAGAACATTTTGTGAGTATTGCACGCAACTTGCCGCATACCGATTCTACTTGATAGCTGCAGCTGAAGCAATTATCAAAATTATAAGTCCACCTTATAAAAATATTATAATGTCAAGCACATTTTATTTATTTCAGGGAAGTGAGCCGTATCAGAAATGACTCCGTATGTTCCAGCGTCAGTCAGGCAACGACGCAGCCACCGACCGCCTCGTCCCCCGTCAAGGACAAACACGTATCTAAGTAAGTGATTTCAAATAATATATGTAATAGCTGATGCCCGCTATATCTATATCCATATGGTGAAAATCGGTGCAGTAGTTTTTGAGTTTATCGCGAACAGACAGACACAGTGGAGGATTTGATTTTATAATACAACACACATGTAGTGTAGTGATACAACTAGATGACCCGTGCAACTTTGTCTGCGTCACATTGCGTTCATTAACGCTATGCTCCTTTTGGCGGTAGCGTGATATAGACTAAACCTTCCTTGATAAATGGGCTATCCAACACTAAAATATTTTTTCCATTCGAACTACAGCGACAGTAGTTCCTGAGATTAGTGGATTCAAACAAACGCTTAAGCAGACACAGACGTATAATATAACTAGTCTTTAAATCAAAGACTATTTATATTATAATAAAACTTTACACATTGGTTTCTTCCTTATCGCGCTATTAGAGAGTGTTTTAACAGCGTCAAGGGGGAAATACTTGAAAGCAATACATAGACATACTTGACTTAAATGTGAAAATCGCTATTATAAAGGTAACCTCTATTTATACTGGCGTATTTAAAGACAATTTATTGTCTTGCTTGTGTAACTGGTTATTTTCATATTCGCTGCTTTGGCTGGTTTACTTAAAATACTTTCAATCATTGCAATGTCTTTACCGCTAAAGAATACTCTAAAGTATTGCTTCAGAGTTTATACTCTCGTGTCGCCAAGGACTTTTATTTCCGAGTCATATCCAATGCTGTTAAATTTTATATTCTTAAATCAAAATCAATTTGTCTAGCGTTTTCGCAAAGTAACTATGCTTGGTTCGGCTTCCGGTCTAGGCGGATGCATCCGAGTGCCATTTAAACATGGACCGACAGCCTATCTAACGTCCCCAACTCAGTGACTCATACAAAACTGGGAACACTGACCACGACCAACTAAAGATGTACAGTCAGAATCAACGGCTTAACGTACTCGTCAAGCCGTTAATTCTGGCTTCTTCTGGTTGATTCTGGAGGTACAGAAGAGTCTCGAGATGGTCACCCATCCACGGACCAACCTCGGCAAGTGCTGCTTAACCTTGAAGTTCGAACCGTACGGTTGTTATTTCAAGTGACTTCAAGAGTCCCTCCATCCCAAACAGGTTCATGTAATTCTTACTGTACCTGTGTGCCCCCAGGTCCCGGCGCCTGGACACGTCCCGGCGCGCCGCAGCCATGCGCCGGCGCCGGGAAACCGTCAAGAAGGACTCGCTCACCATGTACGACCTCATCTTCTACAACCCCACCAGCAATCCTATTATGTGAGTATTCATTTATTGAATCGTAGAACAGCTGTAACAAACGGATAACAGTTGTAATGAGACACACAGCCAATTACAGCAATTACAGGTTATGCTGGAGTTTGGTTTATTTTGTTGGAGATAGAAACGAAACAGTAAACTCGAAAACAATCATTACTGGCTGTAATCAGCACAAGATGTTATTTTATAATATTGTAGCCTTGCGTAAATAATACTACATATTGAGCGTTAAATAAAAAATACTGTCTTGATATGAGTGGCATAAACGACGGCGACAAACTCGAGCTTTTTCCTTTAAGGAGGAAAATTTATAAAAAATTAAAAATGCTCTTTGTTCGATACAATACTCTTTTTTAATTAATATCGCTGAAAAGGACCTTTTTATTGCAGCAGTAAGACACACACTTAGGTATTGGTTCACCTACCATTTTTTATTTTATTTCTATGTACCGTACGTATTTCATGCTGAATAAAATGTATTTTTTCTTTAGAAAATTACAATTTTCAAAAATACCAAAACTATAAAATTATTCCCCAAATCATAGAACTTTTTTCCATGACCAAATTCTGAAATCCTAATTATCATCTACATCACAGCGACGTAAAACTTGTATGATTTGCTCCCCAGCCCCGACCAAGACGAAATAAAAGCCCAGGAGGCCAACAAGGAAGCCAAAGAAACGGCAGCGCGCAACGCGGCGACGGAGCCTGACGACACGGCGGAGGATGCGCCGGACGAGGGGGACGGCGCCGCGCCCGTGCCGCAGATCAAACTGGGGCCCAACGGGGAGATCGTGTTGGACGAACAGAGCTTGGTAACTACACTTTATCAAGCTTAAATTTAAATTAAAGAAAACGTGCAGGAACCATAAATGACAGCACTGAAGTGTCATTGTGAAATATATTTTACGTATCGAATTTACAACCCTAGATGGCACGTTCGTTCTTCGTGCACGTCGTCCCCTAAACGGAGCGTGGATAGACTATAGGTGACAGCACAGAAGCGACAATGTCAAGTATTCCTAACTTTAAAGTTTCGAATACGCAACACTTGGCATAGTTAACGCAGTCCACGTTCCCTATAAAGTCGCGCACTCGTTCCACCGCACCCTTCTGTCGCTTTCCGAAAAGCGAGATCGTGGTCAAGCGCAGGTTTAACTCATAATAAAATAAAATAGCTAATTTTATTATACATGGCTATAAAAATATGGAGTAGGCCTTTGCCCAGCAGAGTGACAACATAGAGTAACTAAAAAAATACAAAAAGGGACGTCAGGACAGCCCGCAATATCATCTGACTGGATCCATAGTTCATTTTACTAGGACAAAGGTGTGGGTAATCGGGCTAAGAGAATTAAACGACGTATTTCACACAAAATATAATCAAAATTATTACAAAACTAACTTATGTCAAAATTATTAGGACCACTGAATCAATAGACACTACCAAAAACGTAGCGCGTATTCGGGATGCGAACGGATTATCTGCCGGATTCGAACTGTGCCGACACACCGTTCCTTTTCCCCACACTAGCGTTATTGTGTCAGAGCGAATGACAATCGACCACTCCGACAGATGGCGCCTGACATCGGATATGTCTGCGCCATCTGTCTCACATTTGCTCTCAAACAATCTACAAAATTTGTAGATTGTTTGAGAGCATGACTTGTCGTCATTCATGTGACTTTATTGGCAACCAGCAATTTTATATACCAGTTCTATCATGACGGCTTAAGACTGTAGTGTCCGACCGAAACTGGTTTTTCAGACGAAACCGAAACCGAACTTTCGACCTTGCTCTCTGTTTCGGCCGAAACCGAAACTTATTAAATATTATTTATAATAACGATTATTTACTAAAATTTACTGTTTTTTAAACATTTATTTGCATATAATATATAGACAGTTAGTGTTAATTAATAAAATAAAAAAAACAATAGTCGTTACAGTTTTTTCTTTTAATTTTATTTGGTTAAAAAAATATAAAAATAATTGTAATATTAAAAAAAAACGCGCAGTGAACGGAAAAGGACGAGGCAAGATGATTGAATAGATTCTCACGAGCTATATCCTCCTATTCCTTCATAGTCAAACAAAATTAGGGAAGTAAAGGTCACACACAATGTAATCAGAGCTTTTAACTTATGTAATAGTTTGGGTGAGAAAAAATGTCAAAATAAGGTCACATACTAAATATGCATGCAAACTTTTATTTGTCGTTTAAAAATAAAACTCATCAAAATAGTGTTCAATAATAAGTTTAGATAATTTAATGTCACTCAATCGCAAAACATAGCTTCAATTCAGTACTCAATATCTATAATGCATTCCACATGTATTCTTAGGTGGTAAAAACAAAATTGGTTCATGTGGACCCTGTTGGGCACAGCAAGATAAGTAGGAGAGAGGAAGCTTTTTTCTTTAAATTATGTAAAACACAGAGACTTGGGTAGTTTGCGGTACGTAATTATTATGATTTTATTAGTTCACGATTAAATGGACGGCGGCGAACTGAGCCGGGGCCGCGCCGGCGAGCAGGCACGAGTTAGCTGCAAAGTTTACCGAACGACGCACAAAAATTCACGAACACTCGAGTTTCGGCGGGGCCGAAAGTTTCGGCTATATTGTGGCCGAAACGGAAACTAAAACAGAAACTAGATTTTTTGCCTGAAACTGGCCGAAATCGAAACCGAAACTGAAATTTCGGTGGTTCACTACTTTATAGATGACGCTTTAACAGCCAAAGTTCTCTGAATCATTCTCTGATTAATCGAATCAGTGACTTACTACTAGGCGTAAAATTATGCTTTTTGGGATGAATATTTTTTGGATTTGTTAACCTCGCCACTAGGCTTCTCACTGTGGCCGCAACGAGCGGGTGAGAACGTTTGAAACTTCGTTCCAACGCTAGGTGACGACGCTCGTCGCTCCGGCCACTATGGCTGAAAGCGGCGGTTTATTTTATTGAATATTTCGCGCCCGCCATCACGTTATCTCTTCACTCTGCAATTAACACCCATACTGATGACTCAACCCTTCACCAGGTGATCAAACAATCGGAAAAGCGCAAGGTATCATCGAGCATCGTCCACGAGGGCGCGTGGGGAAGCAGCGGCACGGGCGGCCGCTACCGCCGCACGCCGCGCACTGCGGACTGGAGCGACGCCGAGACCGTGCGCTTCTACCGCGCGCTCGCCGCTCTCGGCACCGACTTCATGCTCATGGAGAACCTGTTCCCGGGCCGGACGAGGAGGGACCTGAAGCTCAAGGTGAGGGCGGCAGCGGCACGAGCGTTGAGATAAAGTACACAAGTGTGGAGGCTTGGGCAATATCTGTGCTGTAACTCTATATTAACAATTTTTCAAAAACTGACCGTGACCCATATTACCCCTTACAGTTTAAAAAAGAAGAGCGAGTAAATATGGCACAGATAGACAAGGCGCTGCGCACGACGTGCAAGTGGGACGCCGAGCGGCTGCTGGACGAGTTCCGGGCGGAGCGCGAGGAGGCCGACAGAGCAGCTCGGGCGGAGGCCGCCCAGCTGCAGCAGCGCGCCCTCGAGCACCGCCAGCGACAGAAGGACGCGAAGGAGATGCGTGTGCGCATGAGTCAGTACTTACTGTGTTAGAATAGACAGACAAGGCGCTGCGCACAACTCATTGGAAGAAAATCAAATCAATCATTCCCATTTATATTGCCGTGAAATGAAGAGTCATTAGACGTGTTTTATTAAACTTGACGCTATCAGTTTAATGCTGAACTTTAATTCAAAATCTTGGTAAACTATAATCATCTAGATTACGAATAATTAATTTTATTTCATTTGTGCCAAAGTTACGTGCTGGCGTTGAAACTTCGCATATGTATTGTTTTACACCGTAAATGTATCGATAATATATCATATCCATTACAGGTCGAAGTTCAAAAGCCTTGGGTGCTTCCGTCCTCCCTACGCCAAGCAGCAGTCTCACGGCTGACGCCATTATTCAAAGACACCACGATGCCAAAGCAAGGAAAGAAAAGCCACCACAGAAACCGCAAACAAGGGGCCGACCCAAGTCTAACCCTTCGCCACAATTGGTGCCCATCACACGCGTGGCGCCAAAGCCTAAACCAACCAATGACACGCCCACCATGCGCAAAACAGATTCTCCGAAACCACAGGACAGGACGCCTGATTTACAACCACCAACCACACCGGTAGTACCTGCCAATATTGAAAACGGGTCCTTAGTCGTTCTCACGGTCAATGACCCCAACTCTCCCTCCAAAAAAATGTTGCAAACTTACGTAGCAAGCGGTGGGGGAAGGTTGACTCCTGTAGCTTTGCCGCCTTCATTCTTGAACTCTGTGGTTACGTACATGAAGAACGGTGGTACACCTAAAAGCAATACGGGGTCTTCGCCACATTTGCCGTCCCCTAGCAGTGTAGCAAGTCAGGAGAGCCGACCCTGCTCCACTCCAGGAGTTATTCAGATGAACAGCAGTCCTGCTAAGAGGAAGCGACATAGTTCGTACACTATCACTCAGCTTTAAGAGAATATGTAAGTTTTAGGCTTTACTAATTTACTTTTTTTATGATGCAACAAAGGTCCGCTCCGATCAAACAGAAAACCTCATTCCTGTCCAAGATTCATATCGGGAAAGGTCAAAATTGTAGTAGTACGAGTGAGAAAAAGAGATGTATTTATTTGGAATGTATAAAACTATAAAATGATCAACTTGACTCGCACAGGAACAAGATGGCTTTGTACCCCATGCTCCTCTTTACTGATAAAGGGCGAGCTTCAGGAGCATATCACGTTTCCTAGAATTGTACGACAGAGACAGCTCTTTACGAAACTGAATGATCTTTGTACCAAAGAAAGAAAGCATGTAACTATTACTGGGACCGCGTACAAGCACTTAAGAAAACCGAGTTGTACCTAAATGCTGCGTTCAATATTCCTAGCAGCATGTTGCTGCTACACAACGTTTATTTGGAAATGAAAGTTGCGCAATATGGCGAGGCTTTACTGTCACGTACTGTAACCGTAAAAGTATATCATAAAATCATAATATGCTAAGTAAATAGTTTACATCTAAAGCAATTGAATCGTGTTTAACTTTAACTAACTGGTGTAATCTCGATAATGTTGATCACTACCCTGCTAAGGGTGCCTGTTCATTACAGCGAAGCGGAGAAACTGATAAATTTTAGCCAGTGGAATTGCATAAAATCTCCGCACCATGTGAGTCACTGACATTTTGACTGACATGATTGGTTAATATTTCTCAGTTTCTCCACTCCGTTGCCTCGCTCGGCGCTAACGGACAGGCACCCTTATGCTTGTAGAAAACAGCTGGCTACAATGTAGCCAGCTGTTTTTATATCTGAAGTAATATTAGGGTATACCCTTTATTCATAGTACACATATTATTTTACATTTTTTTTTATATTCCTGTAAATAATATTAAAAAAATATAAAATAACAATATAAAGTAGTAGCCCACCGGTATCGGGAGCAGGGTCGTAGCTAACAGTGGTCGGGGCTCCAGAGAGATGAACATCCTAACAATGCGAGCCGTGTTTAGAAGTGCCGGTTGCTTACCGTACGAGCCTGTGTATATCCATATCGAGCCTGTGGATATAATAACAATAAAATTTGTTATTATATCCACAGGCTCGATATGGATTGATTTATCGACGTCGATTTTGCAGACCTGAATGACGGAGCGACTCGTGTTTTAGGTTTTTATTATATTTAAAGCCAATAATTACACCCGAATTCGCAGTGTTTCATTATTTCGGTGCATGGTAGATTGTTCTTTGGTACAGAGATAATCTTCTTAGACATAGGCTACTTTTTATCCCGGGAGTATGTTCCCTAGACATCACGCAGGCGAAGCCGCTGGCAGAAGCTAGTAATGACATAAATCTGTCCTGAATCGACTTCTATCGTGATCATTTACGTTCTCTTGTAGTGAAAAACGGTTCAATTTTTTTAAGTATCTACGAAGGGACATTAAGGAAAGGTATCCTTTTTACACCATAACATGTAATGGTCCATATTCGACGTAAGCTTGAGAGAAATATCGATTATCATATACAGGGTTATTTGTAAAACACCGACAACCTCTCAGGCTTTTGTTCTATGACTTATACATTCTACCTCAGTCAAAGTCAACGCAAGTCAAAGTCAAGTCAAGAACGCTCTAAATGTTACGAAGTCTATGCGAAGCAAAAGAAAAAGAAAGAGTTATCTAAAATATGATGAATTTTTAAAACGTCATAGAACAAAAGTTGTCGGTTATTAAATGATGGTAGTAACAGTCGTGAGAGGTTGTCGGTGTTTTACAAATAACCCTGTAGATCACTTTGCCAGGAATTGGAAGACTATGTTATGGACGACTTATGTACCTAATCGACCTTGATCGCAACATCGATGCTTCGATCATGTAGGTGTTACTCCTTTACTGATATTTTATGTAATTATGTTTTACGCTGAATTAAATATATTTGTTGCATGTGTTAGATATAAGTTATAGTTTTAAGGGTGTTAATTTATTTTACTTTACGGTATGTATGGCTTTTTAGTTAGTTCCACATTCCTCAAGGTACACATTTTAATTAAGCAGCCTAGTTTAATACTGCAATAGAATGTCGCAGTAGTCCCATTTAAATATAAGTATATATTCAAGTAATTGTAAACATGAAAAAGGCACTATACATACACTAAAGCTCAAATCACGCTGTTTACGAGCACGGGCGAGTTTGAAGCTAATATCGTTTTAAAATAGTTATAAAATTACTTATATGTCTTATATGATGTAGTATTTTAAAATTAATAGATACGAATATAGCTATGTGATATTAAACATGAAATCTTTTTCGATCTCAGATGTATTTTAGATTTACAATAATAAAGCTTTTATATGTTTTACGGTCAATTCATCATTTTCTTGCCCTTATATCAATTATTACATTCTCATCTTCGCTACATGCAATTGCTTAATCAGCCGTTTAATTGATCGGCCTAGCCTTTTTGTTGAACGGCGCCATATAATCAGCTACCTCAGTAAAATCTCGGCATTTAATTGAACAGCTATGCAAGTGACGGTTCTGTGTGGTTTATTGAATGGTATGACGGGACCTACAGTGTGCGAGCGAAGCGTGTTAACTCAGGTCCTCTCATGCCCTTCTTGAGATTCTTTTAAACCCTGCACACAGAAATAGAACCCCGCTTATTGCAGAGAAGTTTAGGCAGCCAATCAAACGACTGAATAAGCCAATAATTGGTTGTGACCTAAATAAAATATTAAAATTCATTCAATCTTATTTTAATAACGTTATAGGACCGCAAATGTGATAAACAATAATTAACGAAATTCATGAATGTATGATCTACAGTAGAACAGTCATCATGTTATAGTTCCAAATAATAAATGAGTTCTTAAGAAATATATTTGTTTTGTTTAAAAATGTGGGCTGACACACAAATGAGGTATGAAATACACTCGCGACCAACCAAATCGACTCAAGCCTTGACGGCGCACATATACATTGATTTTCCTAAAACGATAAATGGTAATTATAAAAGTGATATGTCATTCGAAAGCTGAAGAATTATGCTTTCAATTACCATCGGACGCTGTTACATTTTCGAAGGACTCAAATTTAGGTATCTAAAGTCGCACACAGCAACATCACGCGTACACACACATAGAACCGCTGCCTGAGCGCTCGACTTTATACTTCACTTATATAATCTTGATCCTTGATATTATTTTTTATTTTATTAATTCTGGAAAACTAACTGGAACTTTGAAAATGCATTATGTAAATTTTACTTAGTACTGTCGTCGGGAGATAAGTACCCAAGTCAGTATTTTCAACAGACTTCAAAAAAATAAGGTGCTCGGTTCGACCCGTATGTATCCGCGATATTCTCTAAAACTGACTACTGATCCGATATCGATCGGGTTTTCGTTGATAAATGCATATGTTTTCAGGGAAGATTTTATTGTATAACTGGCTGGTGCCCGCGGCTTCGCACGCTGTCGGTTATCGCGACCAAAAGTAATCATGACATTTTGATCCGTTCCCGCAACCCATGGGAACCTATTCCAGGGATAAAAGTAGCCTATACCTTATTCCAGGCTATAATATATCCCTGTGCCACATTCAGCTTTTATTTATTCAAGTTTCCGGTTTTTCTATATTTTTCTTTATTTTTCATTATTTTTGAATTATACATTACTCCACCACGGGTCAGTCAAAACGATGCATTTGATGTCAGCCATTTTGATATCCGAACGTTGCCAAACGGTTTAAAGTGATAAGACGTGTTTATCGTAGTAAGTATTGGTAATTTTTAACAAACTGATCACACTTTGGTAGTGGTCTCGTACAAATAACATCAAAAACGGTTTTGTAGTTTTGTTTTTAAAGCTGAAATTTGTTTACTTGGATGACGTATTATGATTGTCATCCAAATAAATGAATTGCGAATTTTTCTTTCCTGCGGCTTTGTGTTTAAAAGAGTGTCCATGGAGTTTCTTGTACGTTCTTCTCCATAGGATCTACTCTTTGGAACGTACAACTGCCGCGCTGGAGATAGGGTCGTTGGGTTTCTTTTTTGCAGAATAACTTGCTACTCTTGTCGCTAGCGCGGCAGAATTAGCTTCATCTATTTGACTGACAGACCTTGACTATTCAAAAGTGCCTGTAAACTGGCCTATTTGAAATAAATGATTTTGTATTTTAAATATGGAGTTTATTTTGTATTTTATGTGTTGTTAATATGAAGTAGGTACCACTAAAAAGTCATCATCTGCCTAGCCTTTTCCCAACTATATTGGGGTCGGCTTCCAGTCAAACCGGATTAAGCTGAGAACCAGTATTTTACTAAAAAGTGTAAATGGTACCACTAAAAAGTGAAAAATAAAAAACATTTTCCCAAAAAAGACATAATAGCCAAAAACATAGGCTTCCGAAGTTAGTTATTTTATAATTTTCAGTTTTTTTTTTGGAAGACGGTTATATTTTTTTGTGAAAAGTTTTTTATTCTTTTATTTTTAACTTTAAATAAGCAACTTTCTATTTAATACTTGAAAAGAAACAAAATTTAGGCGGTCTTACAATCAGTTTAAACACATCATTTAGAAAACAATTAAAAACTGATTTCACCGAAAACCGGATTTTCTTTTAATCTCAACTCCCGAATGATCATTGAAACTGTGGGATCAGCATTTTCGGTGAAAGTTAAAACATTATTATGAAAGTAGTGAATATCTATAATATAAAATGAATCGCTGAATGTGTTGCTAAGCGCAAATCTCGAGAACAGCTGAACCGATTTTGCTAATTCTTTTTGGCATGTATTTAACATGGCAACAAACTTATCTGATTTAGAGTTATAAGAGAAGTTCAAATGGGTAGCAAAAATAATAGGTTGGCAACTACAGTGAAGTATCATTTTAAATATAAAGTAGCAGCTTTATATTGAGCAGTAAGCTTTGTATAAATTAAAATAGGCAGTGTTTTTTCAAACAAAAAAAAAACTAAGCTAACCTATCTATCTTAATATTGAAGTTGCCCTCTCTGTATTTCTAGTCGCTCACTTAGTCATTTAGTCGCACGGCTAGAATTTTAATACCTAAAATGGATTAATATTAGCCGCCATTTCATTTTTTGTATTACCTCTCCTATTATTTCATTGGCCCTGTTTAATATATTTGCTATTTTATAGTAGCTGCCGTTATTTATTTTTTATAGATCCTTGCCTTTTGTTGCTCATACAATATAATTATGCTAAAAATATATAATCGTTACCAAGTTATTTTTGATGTGACCAAGTAGTTAGTCGCCTAATAAGTAGTTATTCGCCTCAAAAATAAGCCATTCTTTTTATGTTGTGTTTTTTATTATCAGAAGTTTTTTATGTGTGTGAAGCCGCGGGGATAGCTAGTCTATAATATATTGAATGAGGCAAACAACCGTGGCGGCCACAAGCGCGTAAATGAAATTGACCCCATGACGAAAATTTTTGTCTTGATTTTGGTTTTGATCTCATATTCGATATCAGCGACCCAAAAAACTATGAAAATGACACCCATGACGAAAAGTTGTAAATTTTTGTTGGTGCCATCTTGGATTTTGGTTTTGACCCCATATTCGATATCAGCGACCCCAAAAAACTATGAAAATGACACCCATGACGAAAAGTTGTAAATTTTTTGCCGTTGCCATCTTGGATTAGTTTTGACCCCATATTCGATATCAGCGACCCCAAAAACTATGAAAATGACACCCATGACGAAAAGTTGTAAATTTTTGTCGATGCCATCTTGGATTTTGGTTTTGATCCCATATTCGATATCAGCGACCCCAAAAAACTATGAAAATGACACCCATGACGAAAAGTTGTAAATTTTTTGCCGTTGCCATCTTGGATTAGTTTTGACCCCATATTCGATATCAGCGACCCCAAAAACTATGAAAATGACACCCATGACGAAAAGTTGTAAATTTTTGTCGATGCCATCTTGGATTTTAGTTTTGACCCCATATTCGATATCAGCGACCCCAAAAACTATGAAAATGACACCCATGACGAAAAGTTGTAAATTTTTGTCGATGCCATCTTGGATTTTAGTTTTTACCCCATATTCGATATCAGCGACCCCCAAAATTATGAACGTGATACCCATGATGATAAGTTGTAAAAAATTTGTCGGTGCCATCTTGGAATTTGGTTTTGACCTCATTTTCGATATTAGAGACCCATTACAAACAGTTATCTAATTTTTTTCGGTGACATCACATCTCACCCCAAAAATCGTGAAAATATCACCCTTGACGAAGTTTTAAAACTTTTGTCGGTGATATCTTGGATTTTGGTATTGACCCCATGTTTGATATTAGCGACCCCAAAAACCACGATAATGGCACCCGTGACGTAAATTTTGGTGCGTGCAAACTTGGATTATGGTTTTTACTCCAGATTCGTCATACATACGTACAGAAAAAACGGTTAAAATCGCAATCCTCCTCCCTCCCATCCACTTACAAACCTCACAGCCGACAGCTTGACCTTACCCAAATCCTAAGCTGCCTAACCCCACCCATCGATTTCTCAACCATGTCAACAACTGCTTAACCCCACCCATCCAAATCCTGATCTTACCCTACAGATTTCTAAATCATATTCAAGTAATAAAAGTATGATACTCGTACTTAATTTTATTTTTCTCCGAAAAAGTATCAACTCTTTCCTATCCGAAAAACGACGACGTACGACCCGCCACGGTACTCACACGTAGGTATATATTATACACACTAGAATATTTTCTATTTGATTTTCGTATTTATTTTTTGCAAGAGAGCGATACACCCGTGCTTCCACGAGCGCTTCTGAGCGCGGAATGATAGACCGCGCGTGCAAAATGTATGAAGAATTCGACCAGTGTTTTTATTTTAGCTAATAATTTAAAAAAATAGCTATTTAGATACAAAAAAAATAGCTGGAACTATGAAGGACTATATATACCGCAATTTTTAATAAGTTTGAAGATAAAATGAGCTGTAAATTTATCTAAAATGGTCCTAATCAGACCCTACTTTTTAAAATTTTCTGCGATTATTGTGATGGGAAAAACGTGTTTGTTCGAAAAATTTGTATGACGACCTAATTTTTTTTTAATTTACATCGAGAGATTAATATGTTATCTTTAAATTAAGACCATGATATCTTTACTTTTGTAGTTGCTTATACATTGAAATGGTACCTGAAAATCACTATTATTTGTAGAAAAATGTAATAGCGTCCTTAAAAAAAAACTAAGCGCTGATTTATTGACACATTTTAACTGGCCGTCAGCGTAAATTACCTCATTAGGGGATCCACGACTTGCGCTACCTGCTCCCGCTATAAAAGCCCTCCACATCCGGTTTACCTTATCATACTCATGTTTTGCCGACGACATCCCTTCCACGCAGGAATGCACGCTCGCGCTGTATGCTGACGACGCCGCGTATCTACGTCTCTACCTCGCTTAATGCGAGATACGCGGCCGTCAAAATGCAGCGCGCGCTAGACTTGCTTCCCGAGTGGCTGTCGAAGTGGCGTCTGTCGGTGAACGTGGGTAAGACTCAGGCGCTGCTCGTCAGGGGCGCCCGCCTCCCACCACCTCTCCGACTGCAAGCAGTCGACATCGCGTGGTCGCCCCAGGTCAAGTACCTAGGGGTCACCATCGATCGTCGACTCACCATGAGTTGCCATGTCCGCCAGGTCGTCGCGAAGGGTAGAGCGGCCCGCGCTCTGCTTCACCCAGTGCTCTCGTCCCGCCTCCCGCTGCGAGTCAAGTTGGGCGTGTACAAAACGTACATCCGCCCGCTGCTCACGTATGCCGCCCCAGCTTGGCTCGCCCTCACGAGCGAGACCAAGAAGAAGACCCTCCGCGCGCAGCAAAATCTTGCGCTGCGGAAAATTTTTGCCGCCGCGCCCCTCGCTTCGTGAGGAACAGCGTCATCATGCGGGACCTCCGTATAGAGAGCCTGGATGACTTCTGCGCCCGCCTCGCGTCCGCTATGTTCCCGCGCGCCGATGCTTCTGCCTGGCCTCACATCCAGCAGATAGCGCCCTGGCACGCGCGGCCACCTGACGTGAGACGCCTATATACCGCGCGACCTCGTGGGGGACACTGGCGACCCCTATCCCACCGGACTTGACGCCGAGTGAGTCGCAGACACTGACACGCGACTCTCTCCCACAAAAAGACTCTACAATCACTACACGCAATCGGCACGCGCTGTGTGCTAAGTTAATATAGGCACATGTATGTGTGTTGTTAGGCTTATGTATTACCCATATTTGCAAATAAATGCTATTCTATTCTATTCTATTCACAGTCGCGCGCCGAACCTCACACATGCACGACTCTCCATGCGCAAAAACATAACGCGATGAACGTGCGGCGCGGACGCACGTTTCATTCGCTAAATGAGACGGTGTCTCACAACACAATGCCGCTCATACTCTCCACACGACGGTCCCTTAGCCTGGAGCGTGACCGGCTCGCTCTGGAAGCCTGACAGGCGGGGGACCAGCATCCTCGGCAGGGAGCGCCCTAAAGTCGGCGCTACGTCGCTAGTCGTCTCTCGCCGGGCCTCCTCCGGGCAACCGGAGGTCTCACCTGGCGGGGACAGACCGCCGTAGGGTCGTGAAGATACGGTACTGTGAGACAGTACCGTGGCGCCCTCTGCCGACACTATTGACAGCTACACTCCATGGCTTGCAGCGACGCCTACCGTCGCGCAGCCAAACCAGCCGCGCCTACATCGACCACCCAACGCCGTGCCCGCATTTTTACGGGCTCGAACACCCGATCCCGCGGGATTAAAGGCCTAGCCTATGCCCGCCCGCCGCGCCCCCTTACGGGGGCGCCGCGAATTCCTCTATAGTTACCTTATCAGTCGCTTGTTACAGGTTGACCGGTACACATCTCCGTAAATTGCATTCCTTGTTTTCGCTCACCCATGGATACCACACCAGAAGAAGCCGCTCAAGTTGTTGCCTTGTTGCAACAAGGGTTAAGTCAGCGAACAGTCGCTGCCCAGCTCCACTTGAGCCAGTCTTCTGTATCCCGAGTATACAGACGGTTCCTAGAGACTGGTGCCTTCAATCGGAGACCAAGAACAAGCCGCCACCGGTGCACTTCAGAGAGAGACGACCGCTTCATTGTTTCAACCTCGCTGCGCAATCGACACCTTACGGGCGTTGATGTGCAGCAAGAACTGAGACGTGTACGACAAGTGGCTGTTAGCGAGTGGACAGTGAGAAGACGCTTGAAAGAAGCCAGCTTGACGCCAAAAAGACCTGCGACGGGCCCTAAATTGACTGCAGGCCACCGACAAGCGCGCCTTCAATTTGCTCGAGAGCATCTCAATTGGAGCGTTGCGCAATGGCGATCGGTCCTTTTTACTGATGAGTGTAGAATGTGTCTGCATGGCAGTGACAGGAGAGGCCGAGTCTACAGGCGTCCGGGGGAACGATTTGCCCAATGTTGTTTCGCTGAAACAGTGGCATATGGCGGCGGTTCTTGCACGATGTGGGCTGGTATTTCTTTAAAGGGAAAAACCGAACTTGTTTTCGTGCCTGGGGGCGGCCGAGGAGGCGGGCTATCAGCTGATCGGTACATCACCGACATTCTACTCGATCATGTTGTGCCCTACGCAGGGTTTGTCGGTGAAGACTTCGTGTTATGCACTACAATGCCCGCTGCCACACGGCACGAGTCACTCGACAGTTTTTGGAAGAAGTCGAATTACGCACGATGGACTGGCCTGCGCTCAGTCCTGACATGAATCCCATCGAGCACTTATGGGACGAGCTTAAAAGAAGAGTTCGGGCCAGGAATCCAGTCCCTTCAAGCGTAGACGAGCTAAAGACAGCATTATTAGAGGAGTGGGACGGTATTCCTCAAGAAAATGTAAAAAAATTGATAAGTTCAATGAAAAACAGACTGCAGGCTGTAATTAGGGCTAGAGGGGGCAATACGAAGTATTGATTTAAATAAATTAATGTTATTTTTTTAAATTTTTGTTTAATTGGTAAAATACGAGACCCATACCCTTTTTCCTAAATTCCCGTTTTTCCTACTCTTGCGTTCAGACATCATTTATTTCAGAAATGATGGATGGATTTCAAAGATAATGATATCAAATTAAAGCTGACATCTTAAAATTTCGAATAACATATCATTTTTATAATTTCCATTCAGAATTTCAGTTGTATCAATGTATGTGTGCGCCGACAAAGCTTGAGTCGATTTGGTTGCTCGCGAGTGTAGTAACTAAGACTTTCAGTATACTTAAAGAAAAAACGACCGAGGTCCAAAGGGTTTTTAACCAATAACTACATTACAGATCTTTGAAGTATCTAAGAGTTGGGAGTCAACATTACTTATGCTGTAACCAAGAAAAGTCGATTCTGGCGCAGTCGGGTAAAAACGAATAGATACCTACTTAGTTCAAAGCTACTGACAGGTTTTTCAAAATCCCACCACGAAAATAATTGTGTATTTGAACAGTTTGTTCACTAAAATTTTTGTGCAGAAGGTACAAAATAAAATACGCAAACATAAATGCAAAAACATTTATTTACAATTGAATAAAAGAACTAGCTTAAATGTCATTAACACCTAAAACGGTTCACTCAGCACTCCACAACCTCGTGGGGAAACCACTGCGAGTCTTCAAGACTGTCCCACAGTGACAACTCAGGGTCCAGGAACTCTTGGTTCAGTAGGTCAACGTCGATAACTTTCTTGTGTTCTGTGAAACAAACAGTTTATTACAGGTACGTAGAAATCAGAAAAAAAAAATTGAGAATAATATAATCCGTAAATAGTTACGGCTATAATAGCATTGGCATTCGATTCGATTTAGAATGTAAAAAATCTTTCGCCCTTTGAAAGTGTGTTCCCACTGGAGGCGAAGACGAACGTAGTAGAAACCAAATACAGACGAGGCGAGAGCGATAACGTTGATTTTAACCTACATGTGATCGTCTGATTCCAGCATTTCCACCACATCTCATCTCCGCTTCGCACTGCCTCAGCACTGCCTCAGTGGAAACGCACACTTTGGCCTACACAGACTGGTGGACGGGACGACAGATGATTTTTAATTTATATAACAGTTATGCCATCGAAATGTGGTATATATTTCAATCTTGGTGATCGGTGTCGGAGCACAGCCGCGCAGTTTTCTCTGGAGCATAGCATCGAAGAGCACTCTGGAGGATTCTACCAGGCTAATCAATCCCGGCGAACAGTGACTACTCGGTAAATGCTCCGGTAAGCGACCCTCGTGGGATCGCAGAGGATTTACTCGTGAGTATGCGCTGACGGATAAAGAAGTCCACCTCGATGTTCTCCCTCGACTTCCGACAGTGTGTAAAGTCGCCCTCAGCAAACGAAGCGTATGAAAATGAGGCACCGCCGGTTCATCGGTCACATCACATTCATTATCAGTAACTCTACGTAGAATTTTGCGTTTTTAGTGTTGGGCCCATAGTCAAAGTTGTTCATTAAGATGACGTACATTAACCCCTTAAGAGATTATTCTGTTATACGTTGTATTTGGCTGTTTATAATCACGGAATTTATTATGTTTAGTTGAGATAAAAGGAACAAAACTATGTGGTTTAACTGGATGGTGAACATAAATAATAGGGCAATAAGAGCCCCTTCGCAAGTAAGCGTGCTGATAAGATGTTATAGTTAGATTTGTGTCAGTAAACAACATACCGTTGATATTGTATTTTTTTACGGATAAAAGATTTGCTGGAGCCCAAAATGCAGTATTTATGTACAATCAGTGTTTAACATTACCTGACCACGTTATAATGATAGTTATGGTAACAAGGGCCAAGTGCTGGGGTTTTACTACCACCTCAACAATGTCGAATGTAGTTATGATGATCATAGACTAAGATGAATCACAATTTAAAACGGCAAAGTCCAATGAAGCAGTTTGTTACTTACCAAATCAACCAACCTTACCAAAATGTGCTTTCGTACCAATGAACGTTTGTACTAGTTAGTGATTATTTTTCAGCACCACTGAAAAACGAAGTGCTACCAGGAAATTAAAAGGCTAGAACTAAAGATGCGACATATAGTAGCAAAAATATAGTAGCAGTGGGCAGCGCACATTTCTCGCAGAACAAATGGTCGATGGGGCCGAAACGTTCTGGAGTGGCGACCACGTACCGGAAAACGCAACGTTGAAAGGCCTCCTAAAAGATGGACTGATGACCTGGTGATGGCCGTTGGATGCGAGATGCACAGGACCGGTCATCGTGGCCACGGTTGGGAGGGAGGCCCATGTCCGCAGTGAACGTCTTTCGGCTGATATGATGATGGTGATGATCTCACATGAAGGGCGCTATATCCCAACTGAAGGAACATTATAAGCTGATTGTGTACACAAAAATCTTTATCCATTAGACAATACAGTTGACTTACCAACTAGAGCCAGCTCGTCAGTCTGCGGCTTGGGCGGGGGCACCTGCGCGGGGTCGACGACCGGCACGGTCTGCGCCGGCGCACCGCCCGGCTCGCCCTGCCCGTAGTAGCCAGACCACGCAGAGTAGTTCTGCCAGTATGCAGACGGATCATAGTATTGATTGTACTCCTATAAAGTAAAATGTTACTTTATATGTACAACATCCTGACAGTCATCCGTCAAGCCAATTTCCAGGGTCCGCTTTTTTCTTTTGTTTCATTTTGATGAAGTTTCAAAAGTTGCATGCTTGTTCTGAAGCAGACATCCTCTTGATGCATTTGCTAAGCAATAAGCGGTTGGCCTACAGATATTGTCAGTGTCGAAAATTGAAAGCATTGGCATTTTATATCATGCATTGTTAGTAATTAAAATGTTCAGTGTTATATGAAGGCATTCATTTTTTGGATATGTACTGATAAGTCATAGTTTTATACAAAAATTTGTTTTCATCTAAATTGATAAAATTTAAAAATTAAAACTAAATTGCAGCTATGTAATGCCAATGACTTCAATTAAATTCTGCATTATTTTTCCTTCTAACACTAGTGTTTATTTCCCAAGCCAATCTGCATGGCAATTTGTAGTGCTGAAAAGCAAGCTATAGAATAAATTTAAGTTTTTTTTATTTTGAAGCTGCAATTCCAGACATCTGTCACCAGCAGCACATATAGCATCCACACTTAGAAAGAACACAAGCCAATTTATTATAACTCTTTTTTTTCAGCAAAATGCTACTTACCGTTCCACCACTAAATGTGGAGTTTGGTGTTGACGGAGCAGACGGGTTCTGTGAGGGGAGGTTGCACTTAGGCTTGGGCACTGCAGTGCAAATCTTCAGAGGTTTCGACCCCAGTCCAGTGTAACCATTCATTGCATACAAAGCATTCCTCTGCTCTTCCTCATTGCCAAACCTCACAAAACCATAGCCTTTTGTATATCCTGAACTGTCCAAGATAACTGTAATGATAAAAATTTAATTATAACGATGAATTTAAAAGGACATCAAAGTCGAAATATGACATTTAAGGATACCTTTTGCAGTCTTAATTGAAGAATACTTGGATGCAAAGATTCTGTAGAGGGAATAGTCATCAACATCAGGGCTCAGGTCTCCCACCCACACGGAGAATTCTCTTTCTGTCTGCATGTTGGCTCGAGCTTCTCGTGACGCTGTGTTAAGGCGGAATCTCACGACAGGAAATGTCCCTGGGATCGGTTTACCATTCAGTTTGTGCATGGCATCTATTGATTCTTCATCCGTCTGTTATTCAAAAATTATATGATTTAAATCATAAAATGTAAGTAAGAATATGTAATCAAAACAGTTTTAAATAATGTTCTATGGTTTTATACCATACCTGAAAATGTACGAAAGCATATCCAGCTGGTTCTCCAGTGAACTTATTTCTCATTACTTTTACAGCCAGTGGACGCTGCCCCATCCGGTTGAAAGCAGCCATAATGAAGCTCTCAGTCATATTGGGCTCCAGCTATAAAAAAATACATTTATAAACAGAGGAAGGGCAGTGGGTCGTCTCAGACAAACTGACCTTCAGGTATCCAGAGTTATAGGAGTTGGAATATACTCCAACTCCTATAACTCTGTGGCTGAGACCTAAAAGTCCATGCTTAGGACTATGAGCAGGATAGAATACCAAAAGAAGAAGACACTAAATTTTATAGATTTCTTTTTTTATTGAATTATAATTTCTTTAATTATTAGAAAGTATATAAATTATAGATTTATGTGTATATCTTTGGGCATTTGTTCAACAATCATCGTAATTAAAAGACTTGGACTTGGATCAATATTGGCAGAATAATGATCTAATAATGCATGGTTCGTGTAAGAATATTCATGCGGTCCATGAAACCGTAGGGCACACAGCAGAATCACGAATCCATTCTGTTTGAAAGTTTCTTCTGAATTGTAAACAACACTTTGACTTTGGAGATAGAACTATGGCCTAAAAAGTCTGCTAAGGTTTGAAATATAATTCTTACGCTGCCCATCCATAACTGGCACTGCATAGCCATGATTTAAACTAGAACTTTTCTTTTCTGGCTAACAAATGAATAATATATTTCGAAAATTTCGATTTCAACAACAACAAAACGCGTCCTTTGCCTGAACCACGAGAAACCAAATTAACTTAGGGTTGGCCCGTTGGTTCATGTTTGGGTAAAAAAATCGATATATCAAAATATCGATATTTTTCAGAAAATAATCAATACATATCGTCAATTTTTGTTTTTTCGATATATCGATTTTCGATATTTATTTTCGGATATCAAAAACGATATCATTTCGCCTTGAATTTTCGAGAAATATGTTTGTTTGCCTCGAACATAAAGAAAAAATTATCTATAGTCTATGACCCGTTTGTGCCGGATAATAGGAGCAGATTGACAGGTGAGCACATTAAAGAAAGAGTGCTGCTGATGTCTATTTCCAGACGAATACTGGTTTCAGTGATGGTATATATGTACGATTTATAATATATAAATTAATAAATATATCAGATATGATATTTTCATTTTTTATTATCTAATTTTTGAGATTGTTAACTATATAGGTAATTAGGTAACCTTCTCTTGAGCAAAAAATATCGATTTAACTAAATATCGATATTTTTAGAAAATATTTATTGATACATTTGAAAAGTATCGATACGATATATATCGATATATTTTTTGCCATTTGCCCATTTAACTGACTGTCACTGTCACTGTTAACTTGTCAACACAAACGCAACAGATAAGTAGGTAACTTGAAATGCTGCTGAACGATTCTTCATTACTTCATTCACTCAGTTAGTAAAATCGACTAAAACAGATGATATGCATGCATTATTAAATTATGTTTTTTCAGCAAAAGACCCGTAGAATACTCAGTCTAAGTGCGGTTTAAGTTTAGTTCTAAACTAAACTCGAGCCACATATTAGAGTGCCCCAACTGTCCATACGCCTGTGCTTTGGGAGATTTGATAAATTATATATAACTAGCTGACCCGCGCAACTTCGTCTGCGTCACATTTTCCATTAATGCTCGCCTCCTTTTAGTTTTAGCGTGATGATATGTAGCATATAGCCTTCCTCGATAAATGGGCTATCTAACACTGAAAGAATTTTTCAAATCGGACCAGTAGTTCCTGAGATTACTCCCTACATACAAACTTACAAACAAATGTTACCTCTTTATAATATTAGTATAGATGGTTCCTAGTCTCAGTTTGATATAGGCCTCCGATGATGCAATTAACGTAGCCATCTACTACCATCGTATCGAAAAAAAAAAGCAAAACAAGTGAATTTATGTTTTGTGTGTTCATCATGCGCAGTGACATATTTTAACCTGTCGTTGGTGTAACACTGCAGTTTTGAATTTGCACTCTATGGGTTATGGGTGCTCTGCTCTATGGCTAACTATGACGTGTGAGGGTGAGAATGAGAACATGTCATCATCGAACCAAAGCATGAAAGCAAGGCGGACGAGACAAGTGGATTATAAGATAACAAAAGTATTTCCTTCAGATGTGTAAAGTGAATGTGATACTACAAAATAATGTGATTTTTATATTAAAAACACATATTTAAAAGTAGGACATCTCCAAAAAGCATAATAAGGTAAATATTCTTCGTTCGCTTGCCATTCTTACAATAACAGGTCAATAATATCACAGAAATGTCACGACTTGATAACATTGACGCATTGGAAAAGCAATTGGCTGAATTGCAAATGGCTAAGGATTTAAATAACTCTGGTAAAGTGAAAAAGATACCACCAGCCGTACCGCCAAAAAAGAAGGCTCAACCACAAGTTCCACACAGTGCTGTTGTGAGCACTATTTGTGAGCCGTCTTATTCGGCGATGATTATGCCGACTACAAATAACAACACAACGTATAGTAATACTCTTCCAGGCAATACACGCCCTCATATTCATAAAGATTACGCAAATGTAAACCAATTGAATCTGGCAACGTTTAATCATTCCTATAGACAAAACTTACCCATGCCGCCTAAGACTTACAATGCAACATACAGTAATATACCTCCGTACAGAAGCAATGACAACCTGCCTCCAGTACCACCGCCACCGCCGCCGCCACCTCCACCACCATCTATTTCCATCGCATCATCGAAACCATACAACGTGACCCAAAACAATGACGAATATTTGCCACCACCATCTCCTGTAAGTTCCAACTACAGTGAGTTGGTCAGAGCTACTGCAAACTTGAACTACAATCAAGAAAGACCAACTTACCCTCCTATTTATCAAAACGAGTTTCCTGAATATGGAGTTTCACAATCTTCAACATATGAATCACTTTATGAGCCTATTAACCCACGTCCACACAGCAACATGTCATCTCAGTCAAATTCCTTGCACAATTATCGCAATAATTTGTCTAACGCAAGCAAATCACCACTGCAGAAAGAAGAAGAGGTGGATGCACTTACTAATCTTCTTGTGAAGTCTATCTCTGACAGTCAGGATTTAGATGTATTTGGAACATGTATCAAATGTGATGGAAAAGTGATAGGTGAGAGTTCTGGATGCACAGCAATGGGAAATATGTACCATGTGACATGCTTTTGCTGTCACCGCTGTAATGTAAACTTACAAGGGAAACCCTTCTATGCTGTGGAAGGCCAGCCATATTGTGAAACAGATTACTATGAAACCTTAGAAAAATGCTCTGTATGTGACATGCCCATCCTAGATAGGATTCTGCGAGCTACTGGGAAACCTTACCACCCTAACTGTTTCACTTGTGTTGTGTGTGGAAAAAGTCTGGATGGAATACCATTCACTGTTGATGCCATGAATCAAATTCATTGTATTGAGGATTTCCATAAGAAATTTGCTCCACGCTGCTGTGTTTGTGAATTGCCTATTATGCCAGAAGAAGGTGAAGAAGAAACTGTCAGAGTGGTGGCATTGGATCGCAGTTTCCATGTAAGATGTTACCGGTGTGAAGACTGTGGGCTCTTACTGTCTTCAGAGTCAGAAGGTCGAGGATGTTACCCACTTGATGATCATATTCTTTGTAGAAACTGCAACGCTCACCGTATCCGTCTCCTCACAAATGTAATGACAACTGATCTTTAAAAATCTTTTGCTCATTTTATATAACCCAACTAAAGCAATATCTTTCTTCATATTCTGGGTAATTATAATGTTTTTTTATTCATAAATTAAAATGTAACTCATCATATCATTAAATATCTCATCTAATATATTTTTATATTTCTTAGTAGATTTTTGTAGAAGTAGACAGCTATATTTTGATCATTTTAGCTGGTAATACATATGTTCTAGTGATATGTCCTAAGTAGTACAGTAGTTATTCCTATTTATATGCATATTTTGAGCCATTGTATTCTATAAGAAGACTGTTATCAGAGTAATTTTTGTCAATTTTATTGTAATGTTAGTGGATAATGGAAAATAATTTAATTGGTTTTTATTATAACTGCATAATGTGATAATCGAGACAATATTGTTGTGTATCTTCTATTTATAAAGCATTATAAATGCTATAAAATCGTTTAGGTATATGAATAAATTAGTGTAGTTACATCAGTAATCTATTAGTTTTTGTGGCAGCATATTTTTATGATATTATAATAAATGCTATATTTTACTTAACTGTGGATGTCATTTCATTTTATAAAAATAGTAACCTGAGTATATTTAATAGAATTTATTTTATTTGTATAATATTAACTACAAGTAATTATAGTTTACAATACTGGCTTAAACATAAAAAGTATAAAGGCAAGTTTTCGATATGTCTTAGTTCCACAATTTCAATATTACTTAAATATTATCACAAATACACTATAAAACACAGTCAAAATACACACAATTATTCATTATGATTTTTTCTAGACACATTAGCAGCAATTTATCCGATATTAATATCACATTATGGAAGACTATAACCACCGGTCATCCTACTATATTATTCTTATCTTAATAAAACGACAGACAACATTTTATATCAACGGAAATTTCCTAAATTGTAACTATGGTAGTATAAATGACTACACTCATTTTGAGATCCATGTTCACATTGACTTCATTCCTTGTGGCGATAATATAGAAAACTAGGAACAAGATAATCACATAATATAACTACCGATTTACACCTTATGTCTTAATTTCGTGTTGAATTTTGGTGGGCTTAAAACCTGTTTCATAAATAAGGACCGTTTTTCCTTTATATTTTTAGACATAATCAAGTCGCATCCAGTAGCACTTGGAAAATTTTCACTAGTTTCAAAAGATGAATTATCATAGTTTTGCTTTCGAAGAATTGTCCTTACTCCTTGATCTATGTCAAATTGATTTTTAACATTAACAACGCTGGGATCAGTTTGAGGCTGATTTATTTCACATGAGCGGTATAAAATTTCTTCATCAGAGTTTAAATTAAGCCTTGGCTCAAACCTTTCTCTTAGTATTGAAAACTTCCGTCTTGGTCGACTCCTTGCACCTTTCTTAACATTTGAAATTTTGGATGTTGGAATGTTAACTACTGGCATAGCAGTATCTTTTTGTATGAGAGACTGTAAAGATGTCGATATTTTATTTGAAGAGCAGTCTTCACTGGAGTTAGTAGGAGCAGAGCTTTCAGAAACTAACTGCCACAGAAAATCAATATCCTTGTTTGAAAAGTCGTGCTGGTTTTGTTCCGCTTTCGTATTAATTTTCTTGCCTTGTACTTTAACACTAGTGGAATTGGATTTTTGACGACGTCTAGTGTTTTTATTATAAGCAGTAATATTTTCTACACTGTGTAAATCTGTGGATGTAGATGATACATTTGAAACGTTAAGCTCTTTGTTGGTCATCTCAAATTTCGATCTTTGGGTAATATTCATGCAGTTTTCCTTCTCTGGCAATGATTCCATTATATTGCTTGAATCAAACTTGGAAGGTTCTTTCCATAGTGCTTGCTTTAAATCAATTTTCGTAGATGTGTTAAATTGAGGCGAGTCCCATAAATGGTCACGCCTGTAGTATAAATTTCTTGGAGAGTTGGTTACAGTTGACTTACGAATTTCATCTATGGTTGCCACCAAAGAGCTTTCAGAATTTAGTCTTTTCTTACTTGAGGGATCAATATCGCCAAGGTCGTCTAACTCTTCCATAATAGGTTCTAAGTGGTTTGGATCTTTACTAACATCAGCCATGCAGGGTTTTGCTAAGAAAGTATCATCATGAGATACTAATGAATTAGCATAATCATCCTGATTTGTTCTATCAAACTTCACAAATACATTCGAGTATGTGTGCGGCTTTTTAGGGAAAGGTGGTGCAGCCAGTATGGCATTCTTGAGATCTTGTGAAACACAGCTACTTATCTCTGAACTACCTGACGTTAACGTGTCTCTTCTTCTATCTCTTACCACACTTCCATCATGAAGCCAGTTTTCAATGTCAGAATAGCCATTCCAGGATCTCAGTCCCCAAGCTTCTCGTGCTATATTTACGGCACATATATTTTCGTAATCATGAACTGACAGCACCTCCGTCGGAGTATCTAACTCGCGTGGTTTCGAAGGGAATAAATCAGTTCCTATTCCATTCTTATTTTTATCCTTTTTGGCATACATTTCCTTGAGGATATCTAAAGCTATTCTTTGAATATTTTCGATATCTGCATCTTGGTTTCCAACTTTAATATTCTTTAGTGCACTCAAACATAACTTTTGAACAATATTTTCGTTAAATGTATTTATATCGGAGCTATTGATATCACTGAAACTTAAGTCTAAATCCATATCAATGGAGTCTGAAGAAGTCTTTTTATTCGAACCGTCTGTGTCGTGGCTGATCTCAGAGCTGTCTGTCTTCAACATTTTTATAAATTCTGCGTTAATTAAATTACAAACATCTAGGTTTAAATTAGATAAATCTTCTCTTAATGCATCTGAGGAACATATACCTCTACGTTTGTGCAAGTTTAAATTGCAGGAAGTTATTTCGTCTATTGAGCTTTCTAAATTCTCCATGGAACTTAACTTTAATGTTAACTCTGTTGGAGAGCAAATAGCAATCTTTTTGTTGTTTTTATGTTTGTATTCTTCTTCGTGCAAAATCGATTGAGGTGTATTTTCAACGGTATAAAATTCTACGCTAGACACCTCTAAGCTATTATTTCCGATAGGCGCCGACGTGAATGTAGGTGTACCGGATCTAGCTATCCAATGTTCCAGTAAAAACTTTTTGTCGGCGTTTTCACTTTCTTTTCTCTGAGCTTGTTCAGGTGACACATCTTTACTGTAATCATAAAATATTATATTATAGCAATTATGTTTTTTGTTACACATGTCTGAAAGGTAATATTTTACAAGTAGGTACCTAGGGCTGGCGTTGGTTTCTTCTTTGCGAGAGCTTTTAAATGAACGAACATGGTTTAGACTGCTGCCTTGTTCTCTTTTATTATTTGATTCATGTATGTCAATTTTATTGTTCAGTTCGATGTCATCATTCTTCCATGAAATAGGTCCCGTTGAATGAAAATATCTGTAGTATAATATCATAGAAAGAATGCCTGGAAATAGTAAAAAGAAAATCGTATTGTGTCGATGTAACAAAAATATTTTCTTATTTATATTATTTGTTTGCATTGACTTACCAACGATTGTACCAGATATAATACATATGGCTGCAGCAATGGACCATGATTTCTTTTGCCGCTCAGTTTCAGAAATAAGCACATACAAGAATAAGCTTCCAAAGTTTTGTGATATCATTAACGTATAAAACAACATCAAGCGGTAGCGCGTATGTCCTTCCCGCAAGTTAATATAACAGAAACAATATACGAAGCCCATCACAACATTGTAGAGAGTTTCTTCTAATTTATTTGGACAGAATGTAGTTTTTTGAACGACAATCCAAAATGTCATTGCAAACCAATGTAAACCTGAAAGATTAATATAGATTAGTTACGCTTTAGTCATTTTGATAATATTAATTTAGACAGCTGATCATAAAAAGATCTGAATAATAACAGAATAGAATTACTCACCTAGAGGTATTAATGTCCAGATACCAAAAATAATAGCAAATAACAAAATTCCCGGAATTCTTCCAATTAACATCCCAAAATGCCATGTTAACTTCAGCAGTAATGAATTCCAACTAAAATTCTCATTGGAGAACGCCGTTATACTGTAGATGTATGTCGCGCAACCCCATATAACAGACGCAATCGACGCTGATAAGGCAAATACTGAAAATTTAAAAAGTAAGTAATTATCCTTTACAAATGAAAAGGTATTTAAAAAACAAACCACTCTTTTGTGTTTTAGCCGACTTCTAATATATTAATAAATTACCTATTATTTAAGATGTAGGAAAAACAAGAAAATCATTTACCTTTCGTATAGTAATTTTCATCTAAAGTGATAATGGCATAAGTTTGTAATATTATTTGTGGCACTGTGCCAATAAAAACGTATAAAAAATGCAACAAACTCAAATCATTTCTTTGGGAAATGAATTTGTGAGTTTTTATAGATTCTAGGTTTTTACAGACAAATACTTTGCGCAGAAATATTATATATCTGAAACAAAAATGTACATTTTCAAGGAAGTTAAAAATATAAATGTACCTAATTCAAATAATTTGTAGGTATATTTTGATACTTTACCTTTCTAGTAAACCGACAAGGCAAATATGAGTGATCCAATGCCTAACACTTGATTTTTGATCAGTAACAAACCACCTAATTGAAAATATATTTATAAGAATATTTGGAGTTACTATAAAAATTAATGTACCAAAAGCCCAATAAAGATGTCCATCTTTACAATATTCGGCAAAAACTATTACATCTGTAATTAAAAAAAATATATAGTCCGTTTTTAGATAAAATCATTTCTAAACCGATTTGAATTCAAATTATAACAGACAAAATAATCATTACGAATAAAAATTACTATTTTTTTTACAAATATAAAAGATAATCTCACCTGTCGTCAAATCAGCTAATATCGTAACTAGTGATATAAATACACATAAAACATGAAATATACAAAAGTTTTCATCTTGATTGTTTGGTGTTTTACTTTCTATGTTATGGTTTCCAAATCTACAAGCCTCCGCCATTCTAAAAATTCATTCATAAACACATATTGAAAACAAACAAATAAACTTTAGCTTATTCTTTCTTGCAGTCATTACTATTATTTCAGAATCTACTGTTATTTCATAAGAAAGCTTTGCAGTATCAAGATCACTATTGTACGTCAAATTCAATAAACCAATACAATCAATACTAGTTCAATGCCGTAAGTCACAGCGCAGCGTGGGCGCATAATACAGGCAAACTTTTGTTCACGCTTTGTAGGGCGACTCGGGCCCGCCAGTATACAGATAAAATAGGTAGTTGCAAAAACTTCAATGACAGTTTTGGGACTTCAGTCGTTAGATCCTAGAAATATCAAGATTTCCAAACAAACACATTTAAATTTCAAATTTATTTGATCAAAATAACGATAAAATGATCCACAATCAGCAACATTAAAAACGATTTGTTTTTCGAAATATCATCGAAATACTAAATGGAAATATGGAGTACCAATTCAATTTTAACATCGACTAAAATGTCTGAATGAACGGATTGAACGATGTAAGCATCCAAATCCGAAGAGTACATAGGTTCTGTGGTCACGCTGTGGTGTTTATTGTTGTCTGCACAGACTACATAGAGATACTACGTGTGGTTGTCTGTCGTCACAGAGTACATTATATTATATAGGTCTGTCGTCATTGTTGTTATGAAAACGTCAATTTAGTTTTGTTTGTAAAAAAGAAATACCTATTTGAGATGCGGGATAGTAATGTAACTTCAAACACATAATTCACATAATCCAAAAGACAAAATGATTCACGACGCTCTACTAATACTTTGGGATTGTTCACATGTTACTGAAAAGGAACAAGATGTAAGTGAAGTTTAAATTTTTAAAGGGTTCAGTTATAGTTTAGTAAGCGCTCATTCATTGATAACTTGCTGTGGGCTGGTAAACGCTGGTGATGAGATGGTTGATGAAGTACCCAAATATTAAATATTTTTTTCAGAATGAGCTTGTAACATACGCCAATGATGGAGATTCAGAAATTTTTGGCAGTATAAAAGATGTAGCCAAGAGTCACCACAAAATTCAGCGATTTGTTGAAGCTACAGGGTTCCGCTCCAGGAAGATTCATGCAGGTGATTTGTCAAATAAATTATATGAAGCCTATAGTTCCTCAGTAGGTATACTCCATAGAATGTATACCTAACTTATTTTAAATTACTGTCATGGTATACTTAATATATCTTTTTCCAGCCGGACTCAAGATGTGTGGTTTATACTCGCAAGCACTTAGCGAAGGTTTCTTCGAAGTTCTACAGTCATACAAACAAGATCTAATGGAAGTGGAGAACCTAGTGATAGGCAATCATAACTACACACTATCATTTGTGTTCAGCTATGTGGAAAAGTACCGTGGCCTGTTCACCACTCTGAACAAGATAATAACGACCATTGAGCAGAGGAAGCTGACTGGGTGCCAGATCCTGAGTTTGTTGCATCAGTACATTTTGAATGGCAATGAAAGAGTGCATGAAGCTGTTGTAAAGTAATTATTTATATCAAACAACAACCAACTAAAACTAGGTTGAGGGCAATAGAATGACAATGATGACTTGGTTATTGTATTTTTCAGAATATTCTCATGTGTGAACAAAGTATTTGTGAACCAGTTATGCACTTGGCTATTATACGGTGAACTGAAGGACCCATATGAAGAGTTCATCATACTGCACAACCAGACACATAATAATGCATCTGAGACATTCCTAACTTCTCCAACATCTACCTGTGAGAAATCTCTTGTATCCACTGTAAGTATGACAAATTACTGCAAAAAAACTATTGATGATCATATCTTTCATCAACAATTTTCACACAATCTGATGTGCAAAGCCTGTAAATGTATTACACAATCAATTAAACTCGGCATGTATTACTGTGCACCGTACAACTCACACTCGCAAAAACAGCGGCCGTTATTGTTGTGTAGTGCAAAAGCAATTTTTTTTTTACTTGATATGTGTTTGCTCTTGACTCTAGTCTTGGTCAGAGATGACAGAGACAAAGTCTGCGATGGAGCGAGCTTACCCAGAAGTAGCCTGTTCACTCTAACTTTGAAAAGATTAGGGTTGTAAGCATTCGGAAACACAGACGCAGGCAAAGAGTTCCACTCCTTTGCTGTGCGCATTATGAAAGACGCTTGGAAGCGCTTAGTGCGAGTTGGTGGAATAGCAACAAGGTAGGGATGGCAAGTTGCAGTGCGTCTGGATGTCCGATGGTAGAAGGGGGCTGGTGGGATGAGGTTGTTCATGGAGTTCCTGGGCACACTCTCCGAAGTACAATCTGTAGAAGACCGACAAGCAGGCATGAGGCAACCTTGCGGCGATGTGCCAAGCTGTGTAGCTTGGCATCCACAAGTTTTACGTCGCCAATGAGCCTCTTAGCTCTGCGTTCCACCGAGTCAAGTGCGGCAAGCTGACACTTAGCTGAGCCATCCCAAAGGTGGCTGCAATACTCCATGCAGGATCGGACTTGTGCTTTATAAAGAGTTAAAAGCTGCTCAGGCTTGAAGTATCGCTTCACCCTATTTAGGATGCCCAGCTTTTTGGCCGCAGTTTGGGCTTTGCACTCAATGGTGGCGCCGAAGTTGAGACTGGATGACAGCTCCATGCCCAGGAGCTCGAGCCGATCAGTCACTGGAACAGATGCACCCCGAAAAGTAGGAGTTTGGTTGAAACATCTCCTTTTTTAACCGACTTCCCAAAAAGGAGGAGGTTATCAATTCGGTTGTATGTTTTTTTTTTATTTTTTTTTTTTTTTTTTTATGTTTGTTACCTCATATCTCCAACAATTATGAACCGATTTGAAAAATTTTTGTTTTATCTGAAAGGATATACTTGCAGATTGGTCCCATTTAAATCATATCAAAATCGGTTACGAACTTTGGATTTTAAATCGAAATAGCTGGAATTTGACTATTTAGATGATTCTTTGATGATCGAAATTGCGTATTTTGCTTTTCTGCGATTTTGGAGTGGTGTTGTTAGGTGTAGGGCACCACTAAAAAGTGAAAAATAAAAAACTTTTTACAAAAAAAAACAACCGACTTCCAAAAAAAAAACACTACAAAGTAAAAAATAACTTTAATTTCGGAAGTCGGTGTCAAAATACGAAGAAACTAACAAAAACACCGACTTCCGAAATTAAAGTTATTTTTTACTTTGTAGTGTTTTTTTTTTGGAAGTCGGTTGTTTTTTTTTGTAAAAAGTTTTTTTGTGGTAAAGAGACATGCCTGTGTTTTGGTGGCGTTAAAAGAGACCAGATTGTCGTCACCCCACTGGGAGACAAGGCTTAAGGTCAAATTTGTCCGCTCTACCATGGCCTCTCTCAAGGAACGAACTTCATCCCCGCCGGTTGTGGCGCCGGACAAGTATCTCTCTGAAACTGTACTGTCATCTGCGTACCCAACAAGACCAGGCTGAAGTAGGTCATTGATGTGCAGCAGGAAAAGAGTTGCAAAGAGAACAGACCCCTGAGGAACACCGGCATCAATGCATCATCCACGGTCGTCGGTAATGAGACTATATCCCGCGAAAGTGGAGGTCGAGGCTTTTTAAATGATAAGACTCTCCACAATCGCGAGATGTGTAATCTCAGGGAATATTTCATTTCACAACACAACACACAACAACATTTTGAACAATTTTACTAATTTTCAGCTTGCTGGGAATTTATGCACCTTCGAATGTCTAAATTGACTGGACTAGTAGAGGTTAAAGAGGAATGTATTTATTGCAAATAAAGTATAGTCGCTGTGATATTTGAAAACATAGTAGGTAATAGCAAGATATATTTTACGATTTGTGGTTTTTCATGATTTTAAAGACAAATTTAGCAAAATACCTGTATGGTAAGTCATTCCATAGTTTGGTTACAAAGTTTTGGTTATTCTTCGGTTTTATAAGAAACCACTGAACAACTCGGAATTCTTATAATTTGTCACGATCGCGGTCGAAAACGCACTAGTTCGCCGAGACGACCATTTGCCTAAGACATAGTCAACGTGAGCATGTTGCGCGGACACCGACGCGCCCCGTTGTCACTCTCACTTCTGTTTTTAACCGACTTCCCAAAAAGGAGGAGATTCTCAATTCGGTCGTATGTTTTTTTATTTTTATTTTTTATGTTTGTTACCTTAGAACTCCGACAATTATGAACCGATTTGAAAAATTCTTGTTTTATCTGAAAGAATATACTTGTAAATTGGTCCCATTTAAATTTTATCAAAATCGTTTACGAACTTTGGATTTTAAATCGAAATAGCTGGAATTCGTCTTAAGTAGACGATGATGGTTTTATGTCATCCAAGTAATCGAAATTGCGTATTTTGCTTTTCTGCGATTTTGCAGTGGTGTTGTTAGGTGTGGTGGGGTACCACTAAAAAGTGATAAATAAAAAACTTCGAAGTCGGTGTTTTTGTTAGTTTCTTCGTATTTTGACACCGACTTCCGAAATTAAAGTTATTTTTTACGCTGTAGTGTTTTTTTTTGAAGTCGGTTGTATTATTCTGTAAAAAGTTTTTTTTAAATATTTATATGATTATTAGGACAATGCTTAAGGCGCTTGTCTCACTGCCGGCGATCAAAGAGAAGCGAGTAAAGCTTGAAACTCGAAATGATTTTGCGAGCAACGAGTTAGTAGTTTCTATAGTTTTGTCGCTCATCTTTAAGAGAGGGATTTTGTGCGACGGGCACCACTCGCTCCGGCTCGCACTATGTGTAGAAATTACCGCTGGTTAATGAGTTTTGACCGCCAAACGAGCATCGCCTAGCGATTATCACTGAGCGAGTAGGTATTATCTTTGATAGCTGGTTCGCCGGCAGTGTGAACGGCCAGCTATCAACCATAAATGTGTGTCTCTTTTACTCAAACGAGATCTTTATCTTTTGTCCCTTACCTCAGCGAGAAAATAGTCGACAGCTAATCGCTTCCTCGTCGGCGCTGAGACAAGTGCTTATCACAATTTTTCTTGAATTTTAGCGTTTTATTCGAGTTTTGATGTGTGATTTTGCTTTAGATATAGCCTTAAAAAAAAAAACAAAAATATGCCTAAGACAGTTTAATCATTTATCTTGGGAGTGTTCTAAATAAATATTTCAATTTGTTCACGTACATCAGTAAAATCCTTGACTCCGCAAAGGATGTTTCACAAAATGTTGCTTTAGGGAATCTTTTGATGCCTTGGTACACCGAAGATATTATAATTTAATCATTTATAAAAATGTCCACGGTACAACTGTATCTTCTACTTTGGAATGTTCAAATCAATTTATTACGATTCATACAGTAATACACCAAAAATAATTCTGTAAAACTGAGAGTTATTGACAATTTTCCGTACGAAACTATAATTTTTATCTATGAAATTATAATCCAAATTCAAATAAAAAATATTTAATAATTAAGGTGGCGTTGCTATATTGCTTGAAAAAAAAAATTGAAAACAGAACAAAGCTGTTGTGGCATAGTTGAAGGTCGTGGGTGAGACCAGGCAAGCACTTTTCATTGTGTAATTTATTTATCATCACTGCTCTCAAAACGGTGAATGAAAGAAAACTTCAAGTTTAAAGATGTCCTAAAAAAAAAATCGAAGACATGTGATTTCTACCAACCCGTATGCCCGCGTAGTGGATTGCAACCCACTCCATCTCACAGAGAAGAGGCTTTTGTCCCTAACCAGAGGGAACATTGTAGGACCGACTATTAAAAATCTTAATGTTGTTTGTTTTTCGTTACATTCGTACGTGAAATTTCTCCTTGTGAAATGTTCTTGACCTGTCACGGCCGAAATTTTATTTTGTTATTTTTACTCAAATTCATTTTCACTGAGACACTCCAACAATACCTGCAAGTGTACCGGTGGATCACGGCGGCGCGGTTCGTTTGTCGGCTTAGTACAAAAGGACGCGGCACGCGTGTGTCGGCTTTTTCAAAGTACAATAAGTACCTAGGTATGTACTTATTATACTTTTTCAAAGTATAATAAGTACATACCTAGGTACTTATTTTTTACGGTGAAATAAACAATCGGATCCGGGTCGAAATTTGTTGGGCAAGGTTCGGGACAACATTGTTCGGCGATGTCACTTGTGCATTCAAAAACGTGGTGGACATTTTGAACATGAGAAAATTTAAGTTTTAATCCATCTTGTGCTATGACAGAATTTATTTAGATTAGTTCAGTAATCAACTTATCACGAAGTAAAAAAAAACGGGTGAAAAATAACCATAGTGAATTTCATCGCAATTGCCAAAGATAAATCAAAACGCCGCCGCGCGAGCATTGTTGCCGCACTTCTCGAGGTCAGTCGAGGTCAAGGTACGTTTTCTAAATAGGGTGATTTACTTTTACTAAATTTATTTTCATATTTATTTTGTTTGAAAACTTAATTTTTTTCATTTACGTTTTTTTAAATTTATAACAATTTATTTATACTTCTGTGGACAAGTGTTACTTGTGGTTTCAATTATTGCATATATGTCGTAGACATACGGTATGGAAGGATGCGTGCTGTGGATGCGAGCTATGGATGCAAGCTATGGATCGTCACGAGTGGTGTAGCTATGTGCAGAGCAGTTCGTGCATTCTCTATTGTCAAAACTTCGCATAGCTCGAGCTGCGCATCTTCCTCGCATAGCTACCTTGCGGCGGCGTATTTTCATGGCGCATCTTACTCGCTCCGCTACATCGCCTAACTTCGATGGAAACGGCAAATAGTTTCGTTGCTTAGCTTTTAGTCTCGCAGCATAGCTGCATAGCACATCTTTGGTGTAAAGGCACCCTTAGCCTCCTTTCTAAGATAGGCATAGGCAGAACCCTACTTGCATCCATACATTTTCATTTGTAACTGCCTTGCAATCACGCTAATGTTTTATTTTTACAGCTCCAAGATACAAGTCTAGAATGTGGATATATCCTTAATACAAACATGATCCCATATTTCATGCCTCTCTCCCTCGCCCAAGAGATTTTGTTTATTGGCAAGACTATCATCTTGTTTGGTTTCGATCCTAAAAAAGTGAAGAAGAATAGCTCCTTTGTGGCCAACAGGACTTTGATGCCTTTGCAGAAGTTGGGAGTGGAATCTAGAAGGTAATTTTAATATCCTAATTAATATTACAAATGCGAAAGAGAGTTTGTTACGCTTTCAAACCAAACTCGCCGATCCGATTTTGATTAATTTTGATGCAGAGAAAGATAGGACCGGTCATAAGCTACTTTAACCTGTGGATAAGGTGGTAGTTTAGAATAAACAACTTGTCTGTTTGTCTGGTAATTTGCTTATCATTCCAGTGTTTTGCTCACAATACATTCATCATTTGTTTTGTTGTGTTTTCATTTCTATATTGTGACATCTGCTGTATATATTTAGATTCACAATCTGGGAAGATAAAGAAGCCGAGTTTCATGAAAAGTTGCAGAAACTGAAGAACCCTGAAGTGTTTGAAGTTTGTAATCTAAGAGGAGTTATCAGAGAAATTAAGGAATGTGTAACTAAGGTATGTAAATGTAAGAAGCATTATGGCAAATCCTTCTATTTATCTTGCAACTCTCTCTTGAAAGTCTGTGACACACTGACGAAAGTCGGTGACGGGCGGGCGTTGTATGTATGTATGTATGTATGTATGTATGTAAATCGGGCTGGTTTCCGCAACTCCACGACTAAGCGCGTATTTTGCGTGTAGGTGGGACAAATGTGTCATTCGATCCACCCCAGCTCCCCGAGGAAGGCCAGCAACGCCTTGATGTTACCAACTATTTCACAGAGGGTACCTGGGTTACCGAAGTACTTGGCCCTGTAATCCGCGACTACCGGGCAGCTTAGAAGCAGATGTGCTGCTGTCTCATCCTCCTCCATACAGGCTCTGCACAGTGGGCTGTCAGTGGCTCCTATAGCATAGAGGTGTTTATTAAAAGACCCGTGGCCAGTTAGTACGGCTGTGACTGAGCGCAACTGTTGCTTAGTCAGTCTTAGGGCTTGTTTTGTGAACCGGCCATCAATAGAGGGAAGTGCCTCTTTGGCCTGCCTACACTCACCATGGTCAGCCCATAGCTTGTGATGTTTGTCTCTGGTGCGTTTCCTTACCAGATTGCGAAGGTGCCCGAAAGGCAGCGGCACGAAGGATTCGGGACCAATTGGTGTCATACTCGAACCCCTTCTGGCAAGCTCGTCCGCTGCATCGTTGCCTCGGGATTCGCTGTGTCCTTTGATCCATTGAATGGTTACTTTGTTGTGCCTACCAACCTGGTTGAGACGCTGGTGACACTCGAGAATCAGCCCAGAGTTAACTGTGTGGCTGTTCAGAGCTTGCAGGACGGCCATGCTGTCCGAAAGTATACGTATTGGATGATCCTTAACTTCCCTGGTTAGGATGGCTGATGCCGCCAGAGAAATGCCCATGCATTCAGCTTGGAACACTGTGTTGTGGACCCCCAATGGTGCGGCTATATGGATATTGAGATCCTCTGAGAAGATTCCCGCCCCAGTGCCAGTACCTGTTTTTGATCCATCGGTAAAGATCCGCAGCTCTGCAGGGCTTAGACCCTCGCAGCGATGATCCTCATGCAGTTGGATTTTGTATTTTTTATCAAAGATAAATTGCTTGGGTACCCGGTCATTTAGTGCTGTTGTTAAGGGGAGATCATTATTGAGCTCCTTGAGCAGAACGGTGTGTCGTGTTTCTCTCTTACCCCAGAGATCCAGTGTTTTAAGGCGCAGTGCTGCCATCGTCGCTTCCTGTTGTATAAACAAGTGTAGCGGGGGCAGTCCCAGCATGGCTTCCAGCGCCGAAGTCGGAGTGGTCCTCATGCAGCCCGTCGTCGCCATGCAGGCTAGCCTTTGCATGTGTTGTAGCTTGTTTATAGCTGTAACTAGCTTTGCACGTGGCCACCACACAATAGCCCCGTAAGCTATCATAGGCCGAATTACTGCGCTATACAACCATAGTATTATTTTAGGAGATAGGCCCCACCTCTTCCCTATCATTTTCCTGCATTGCCAGAAGGTGATGCAAGCCCTGTTTAGTTTGTAGTCTAGATGAGAGCTCCAGTTTAATTTAATATCTAGTATAATGCCTAGATACTTTACCTCGTTCGACAACTGGAGTTCTGTGTTAAAGAGCTTAGGTAGCCGGTAGTGGCCTAGTGCTCGCTTTTGAGTAAACATGACTAGTTCAGTCTTCGTGGGGTTAACTGACAGATCATATTCTTCGCACCATCTTTCCACGATACGTAGTGCTTGTTGAGTGAGGTTGCAGATCGTTCCAGTTACCTTTCCTGGCACGAGGATTGCGAGGTCGTCTGCATACCCGATAGTGTAGTAACGAAGCGCGTTGAGTTTGGTGATTAGGTCGTTAATCACCAGGTTCCACAGAAGAGGGGAGATCACTCCTCCCTGCGGGCAGCCTCTGGCTATCAAGGCCAGCTGCTGCTCTTCCTCAAGGCGAACTACCCGTTTGCTTAACATATTCGTAATCCAGTCAGTTAGTACCTGCTCTACACCGTGTCTGGAGAGTGCGGCTCTAAAGCTGCGGGCGGGCGTTTTGGGGGACTGTCTTTTGTAAAACTTAACGTTCAAAAAGTGCTGGCTCTCAGCCTAATTTGAATAAATGACTTTGAATTTTGAATATTGACCTCTACTATATAAATAAGATGGACTATAATTATACCTACTTTATGAAATGACAGTTGATTGTTTAGGCGATTATCACACGGCGCGGATTTCGTAGCGGTGCCCCGCGGTAAGGCGGTTTACGTGTGTTTAGCATCAACGGATTTATTAGAGTCCAATGCGACATGAGATCCGCTTCACCGCCTACCGCAGCGGTTCGCGGTGCCGTGTGTTAATGGCCTTAGCCGATTCGAATCGCCCCAGTGAGCGTCTCAGGAACGTCATTGACACAACGTCTCTGATAAATAGAGGTGTGAATGTTTCATTTCGATATTGTATCGATGTTTTTCTTCCGGTAGTGAGTGGTTTTAGTCGAAATTTTCCAACAGTATGTATTACAAAAGTCCTATGAGATGTACTGGGTACTAGAATTTTTTTTTTCCGATTTGCGGGAACATTTTAAAGATACTGATCACTGTCAGATAATTTTGCGAACCATTTTCATATTCTTGTAAAACAAATTATTACTACTTAAATACATAGATATTAGACTGTACGCTGCTACCAAAAAATTGTTACGCGCTGTAAGTAGCGGAATTGGTTGAGTCACGGTCTTTCTAGACTTTTCTAATATTTTTAGTCTTTGAATTGGCGATACAAGCGAAACTTCGGAAGCTATCTTCAACTGCGAATTAAGTAAAGTGAGGTGTTCAGTGCGATGTTGTAATTTAGTGTATTTAAAGTGATAATTAGTTAGTGCTGTAAATTAATCGGTTTTTATTGTCACGAACCCCAAGCTCGTAACAATATATTTAAGTATATTATTGTGTTAATATGTTTTCTTTTCCCTTCAGTAGAGGGTTGAGATATACTTGCAAATATCATTACCAGAGCTTGTAAGTACGAGTTTGCAAAAATACTAGGGTCGGAAACCAGGTATTAAAATACTTGAAAGTATTTTGAGCCAAATGCGTATTTCAGTCTACAGCCCCCGAGTTATGCATACTTTCATAGGAAATTAACCCGTGACTTTATAATTATAAAGAGCACAATCGCATTTGCAAAATGAAAAATACTTTGTATTTTGAAGTTTTTTTTTTCTCATACTAATATTACGGTAATTACGGTTTTTTTTTTATTCTTATTGCAAGCATTTTCACATCGGACGCTCAAAGTCCAGCCGAGTGCAGCAAGGGGCTCGTGGCGTTAGCGGCAATACCAACATACTTGCCACAGGAAACTTATTCGTGTCCTTATACAAATTAGGATCATAATCGCCTCATCGAAAAATGTACTTGGATATTCAGAGGTTTTTTTAGTTGCAAATGCGATTGTGGTCCTTATAATTAGAGGAAAATGGATCAATTTCCTATGAAAGTATTTTCGAGCTCTGCCTGTGCCCGATAGCGTAGCAAATACTTCCATACTTGCAAGTTTTGCTGCCTCGTACCAAGGCGCCGTACTTTGAAGCAAAGCCCTGGTTTACAAACCTCGTATGGTAAATACGTCTCATCCCTATTCAGTAGTTAGAAATAGCTCACAAAGAATATAACTTCCATTTGAAGTGAGGTTAAAGCCAAATTTCAATATAATATCAAGCTCATTACTTTTTGGTTCATATTGCGAACTATTGACACTCCAGTTCAGCTCGTTAAAACTAGTGTGCTTGAGCGAGGAGATACTTTCTCAAATATACTAGTTTTAAGTATAAGTTGTGAGCCTTATTTGTAGCTCGCTGATCTGACAGTCATGCGCTATACCGCGTGTATCTGACATTGACGCACAAACGATTTCCATGGGTCCAGGGCATGATTCTGGACACCCCAGTGTTAGAATTTTTCGTCGGCTTTTTTCTCACTTTTTCATTTTTTTTTAGGGGTGTTTTACTTTAGACTGCTCATAATCGTTATTCTGACCTAACCCAATGAGATTTTTAGTAACAAAAAAAAAAAATAACTACTTTCATTAAAAAGAGCAATCTGAATAAAACCACAAATAGATATCAGCTCAACTGAGCTGATACCTATTTGTGGTACTCTTGAAAAAAAATGAAAAAATGAGAAAAGAACCGACGAAAAATTGCAACACTGGGGTGTCCAGAATCATGCCCTGGACCCATGGAAATCGTTTGTGCGTCGATGTCAGATACACGCGGTATATTACTATCACGGTATTCACTAGTTTGCAATCTGACAAACAAAACAGATTGTAACAGCAATTATTCTACTACTTACTTAGAAATAAAGAATAATAAAAATAACTGGGAATGTCATTTTTTCTCTTATGTAATAAATTACTCTCACGATCGATAAGTCCATAAAAGTATTTTTTTTTATCGAAGCCTGTCCCCATCTCTAATTCCAATTTGGCGCGCAACTTGAGCGTCTATAGAGCTATGGACGCTCAAGTTGCGCGCCAAAATGGCGAAAATCAAACGGCTTCTTTTCGGTATCGATAGTATGCAATCCAGCGAATTTATATAATAGAGGTCAGTGATGTCACAGGATGGTATAGGTACATTGTAATCACTTTTATTCTATTCCAACATCTTGAAGTTTTTTTTTACATTTTTTCAGCATTTGTGGACAGTAGCAGTAGAAGAGGCTCAACTTATCCATGAACTGCGACTGATGAAAGATTTCTACCTCCTCGGCCGCGGTGAACTGTTCCTGGAGTTATTGAGACTGACGGCTCACATGCTCGACAAACCTACGGCTAGAACTTCTACTAGAGGTAAATAATGGGGAATATGCATGAGTTTTTTTTATTTGCAAAATAAAATACTTATTAGCTCTTTCTAAACAATGTTGAAATATTTTTAATACCTTCATCAGCGATGAAGTTATAAGATTACAAATTAGAAACAGAAGTCCGATATTAACTTTGACGTCAAAGTCCGTGAAGCCCCATATAAAGCAGCGTTTTCTCGAGAGGGACATATATTTTTTTACAATAATTTTACCTCGTATGGTTTTCGAGCAATTTTGATTCTATTTCACTGTTAGTATTATATTTTTAGATAAACTGTATAGATTATGTAAATATTTTTTTCATACATATTCCCTATTCGGTTATTAGCATATCAGCTGAGCAATGGCAATGCTTTGTATAAACCCAACAGACGTCATTCATTAGAGGGTGCCTTCCGGTTTTGTCGAAAAATGCGAAGATGGCGCATTTGCGCGACGATCGCATTCTGGTTGGATGGCGACGTGTTATGTCAAGACTCCCTCAGTAACATTGATTCTCGGTTTATCTCATGGCCAGTGGCGTGCCGTAGGTTCTGAAGAGGTGCAAGCTAGCGATAGTTAAAAAAAACATATAACTCATCGCCATCGCGCCGACCCGCTGCATCGAGTTTCTGTACTGAATTCTTTTATCACTCCAAAACCACAATGCCCCGGCGTAAATGTTAGAACAAATTCGCGAATAATAAGCTACCACAGTACCACACAATTCAATCGTTTAGTATCTAATAGAAAAATGAGAGGTACTTTTGCTAAATACATAAGCCAGCGAGTCTGAGCGAGAAAGAGTCAGTATCACGTCATACAGTTCTTCGCTCTTCCTTTGTATAGTGTTAGAGCGAGATCGCATCGGCATCGAGGCAGCGATTGCGTTAGAAGGAGTCAATGCCATTCTGCCAACCGTTGATGCAATTTAGAATGCGTGCGAAGTTTATAGGAATTAATAAAATTCAGATCTGCCAATCTTAAGATTAAGACTAGTTATGTGTGATGCATTGTAGTATACGCGCGAAGTTTAAAGTATATGTTCTTATCAATAACTTTGTAAGATTTTGTTTTATGTTGGTGATGTATAGAGGTGTTAGTTATGTATATACGGATAGGCTGTGCTTTGAACCAACGCCGGGCGTCTCGACTTCTATGAAGTATTCGCCACTGCTATTGGCGTTATTTGCATTTCTCTACAAGGCCTTTACAGTCTACTGGCTTTCGCCTGCGGCTTCGCTCGCTTTATAGTTTTTGACTATAACCGTCCCAGGTTACCATTTATCTCTACCAAAATTCATCAAAATCGGTTGACACAAACTCACTTTCGGATTTTTTTATATTAAACGCTAATCTGGTCAAGCTTGAAGACGGTTCTGTAATTTTATATCTTTAAAATTTGAATAATAATAAATCAAGTCTTTATCTCTTTTATTTTTTCAGATATGAACCACGCCTTCCAGTTAGCGGCACGAGCAGTGTTCCTTAGTAACAGTGCCGATATAGAAAAGTTCAGCTTTGAGTTGCCCTATGTGAAGCCGAATGTTTCAACGAATACTACTGGCGAAGATGATAGCACCATTGGTATGTACAACATAATGCAGAATTTACGATTAGCTTCTTTTTCGAGTCGCTGGCACAGTATTTTAAATATAAGTGGCCCAAAAAATTGCTACTTCCGCAAAATTGTTGGTGACAGCACATAGTTCACTTTGGTTGCATGGTTACATAAATAGTTTATGGGTGGGGGAAAAGTCAGGCATAGTTTGCAGCGAGCGTCAGCTAGGTTTCCTGACAGCAAGACTACCGATTTGAGGAGTTGAGTCTGCTCCTTAGACTTTAAGTTAGTAGTTGTGCACCAAATAGCGGGTGTCTAGTGTCACACTCCTGTTTTTGTTTTTCATCTGCACTACCATAGGCACATTCTTTAAATGAATTCAAGGTAAGACTCACAAGACTTTTGAAGATTGGTGTGCTCGACTTTGCAATAGTTTTCATTCCAGTGTTGTGTCGCATCGGGAATTTATTTTCAGAAATCAGAAATAAATTAGCATTACACATGCTTGGCATTATTCTAATGCTGGTAAACATTGTATGAATGTGCCCACAGTACAGGGTTATTTTTTTAGCTAGAAATGTAGTGTAGGGCGATAACTGTCCCTCATCTGTAGAACGTGAGTACGTCTTAGTATTCTTAATACCCCATGCAATGCTACCAGAAGCTTCACTTCACTTGCAGTAGCGGACGGCTGGTCCAGTATAATCCTGAAGTACGACTTCAAGTGGCCGCTCCACCTGTTGTTTACGCCAGAAGTGCTCGCGCGGTACAACGATATGTTTCGCCTGCTGCTCAGGATTAAGAAGACTCAGCATGATCTACATGCTCTTTGGAAGACTTATAAACAGTCTACTAGGTAAGTTAGTTCATACAATATTGCTTACTCTTTCTGTAATCAGTTTTGTTACAGTCCAAGGTCCAACTATCTAGCTGAGAAGCGTAGGGAACTTGGGTCCTGTAGTGGATGGTATATGTTATATGCCTTCGTCATCTTGTTGTGCAAGATAGAGCCTGAAATCAGTATTTATCACCATGGACACTCAACTTACAGATTTGTTCTCACTTTAGCAGGGAACAGTCCGTGCTAATTGGACTACTGGAATTATTAAAATTTTATTTATCGGCTTTTGGTGAGTGCAAATAAAAGCATCAATTTTATAGCTTATCTCCTCCTTTTACAAAAAGTTTTCTTGAATCTCTTAAGAATTAGGCGTCCCTGACACATTCAATGCCCAGCACCTAGCTAATATGTATGAGTTGACCAATAGAGTTCGTCCTGCCGAACTGTTATATAAGGAAGCACTTCGTATTAGCTAACTGCCGTTTTTTATAGTAGGTATTTTTTTTTCGGTAGAATGTACCTTTTCTATAGTAAATTTGAAATTACCAAAACGCGCAACTTCATAGGGGCTGAAAAAAAAATCGCCAAAACTTTCTTTCGGGATTGGTGGGATAGTGGGAGTATTAAGGGTGGGGTAGATTATATGGCGACTCTATATAAGCTTTTAATCCAAATTAAGGTCAGGGACATCTTCAAGGTCAAGGTCAAACTCGTAAAAGTCGAGGTCAAACACTTCAAGGTCAAAATATGCCTAAAATTGTAGAATATTGCCCTCTCAAACTCCAACGTCAAGAATATACTCAAGGTCATACTCGAACCTCTCAAAAATGTTAATTTGAAAGAAAATGTCGACGGAGCCCCACTGCGCGGGGCTCCTACTTCTGAGTGGTTTATAAAAAAATAACCTCGAAGGGGATGGCGGGGTCTATTCGCTCGCTTCGCTCGCTCACTCGACCCCGCCATCCCCTTCTAACCTAACCTATCCGAGTCGGGGTGCCCCCGAGTCCAAAGCTTGCTCCGCTTGCTCTTGCATTCTGAGTCGGGGACTTCGGAGACGCCATGGTGTCACTCAATCTTTGAAACAAACAGGAGTACGATAGACGCTCTCGACCGTGAGTACAAACGATGCATGACAACTGTCAAACGTAAACGTCGCATACATCATAATATTCTGAAATTACGTTTCGTTACCCACAATCGCTAAAATACTTTTTTTATTTTATATTTAATTAAGTCTATTATTTGCTTTTTATTTGAAAACATAATACTTGCGCAACTATTTAAAAATAAAATAAAGTGAAAAACTATAATATTCAATAAAAAAAACTGTTCAACCATGAACATGCAATAGCTACACGTGCCAGTAACAGCAGCACAGTGTCAGCATTAGAGCGACATACATTCGCTCCACGCGCCGGCAACACCGGCACACCGTCAGCACTAAGAAGTGACCTAGTGAGATCTTCGCTTCATCGGCTCGATACACACACAACACACTAGTAAATAGGTATCAATGTGTATTGACCACAAAATTTGTATATAATTAAGTTAAACATTGTAAATAAATTAGTCATCAAGCTGGAGTCGACTTTGATTCATCTCCTACAACTCCTCTCACTTTGGCCAAGACACCTTTTTAGCCGTGATCGATCCTATGAGTCTGTGGGATCGGCAGTGAGAAAACCATTTCCTGTGTACATTGCACGACGTACACAAAACCCCTATTCCTACCCCAGTTCCGTCTGTTACCGTAGGTCTCCTTGTAACAGACTTCCCGCACGTAAATCAAACGTAACATACGTTTGGTATATGGTTTGTATGATAGGTTAGGGCGTTAGGGTTACTAGGGTGCTAGGTAGTTGTTGTAGGGCTAGGTTCGGTCAGTAAGGTCTTAGGCAACTCATAGACACTAGGCTCAATTGTCTCGGACGTAGCCACACTGGACGCATTTGGAGTAGCGGCCGTACTAAGCTGCAAGTCTCGGTGTGTTCAAAAACTTTTAAATGAGTGGTCACTTAGTCTGACCGTAAAACGAAACGACCTTGGACCGATTTTTTTAAGTTATCTGTGGCAAAATATGTCATTTTTTCGATTTTTTTCGTAAATAGGTTAGAAATAATTGAATTTTTAGGATTTCTCTAAAACTATGTGTTTGCGCGCTATAAAACTTTGTGATAGTGTTCTACAAGAAGAGTACTCTACCCAAAAAAATAATCAAGCTCCAAACCGAGAGTTTGTAATACGAAGTGGAGCCGTATATAATATCTATGCGTAGATGTTTTTATTAAATATTTTTGGGCGAGCAGGTATAACGTAATAACAAGCATAGGAGTGTGTATTCCGTCCACTAGCGCCGCCAATCGTTTTTTTATTATTTGTGGTTTTAAGACACGTAGTTAAAAAACCGCTCTGTAATGCACTGAAGAAATGTATCTATTATTTTTTGACAGCTATTTTTAATACATAACTCATGGCTAAATGGCCAAAACGGCAATTATTGCTAAAAGTGGCCACTTTTAGCAAAAATATCGACTTTGGCAACTATTTATGTTCTAAAGTACAAAACATAACTCTCAAAACATAATAAATACATTTCTTCAGTGCACTACAGAGCGGTTTTTTATCTACGTGTCTTAAATTTACCACAAATAATAAAAAAACGATTGGCGACGCTAGTGGACGGAATACACGCTCTTAAGAAAATACCTGTATAGACTGCTGCTCCAGTTTACATACATTTGTTTATTCCTGTCCAGTTTCTCAATGTGCCAGCTGCACAACAAGCTGATGTTCCTGATGGACAACCTGCAGCACTACATGCAGGCCGACGTGCTGGAGACCAACTTCTCGCGGCTCATGGACGCCGTGCACAAGACCGCCGACTTCGAGAAGCTCAAGAAGGCGCACGCCAACTTCCTCGCCGATATACTCAGCCAGTCGTTCTTGACTGTCACCTCGGTACGATGAGTTTGGCTTATTTATATGAATATCCTAAAAGCCATAGTCTGGGACTTTACTTGGTGTCTGTGGACTAATCTATACTTAATATTATAAAGCAGAAGAGTTTGTTTGGTTGAACGCGCTAATCTCAGGAACTACTGATCCGATTTGAAAAATTCTTTCAGTGTTAGATAGCCCATTTATCGAGGAAGGCTATAGACGAATATATCATCACGCTAAGACAAATAGGAGCGGAGCATTAATGGAAAATGTGACGCAGACGAAGTTGCGCGGGTCAGCCAGTTAATAATATTTTTTGTAATTTTGACCTATGACCTAGCTATATGGGAGAACCACAGGTAGAACTCAAATTATCAAATTACTCCATCCGCTCTGGGCGATGCAGAAGGGAATATCAGACTCTACTGACTAAAACGCACCTGTGTTCCTCCAAATGCCCTTTGCGTTCCCGCGGTGATTCTTTCGAACAAACGCAACCCTGACATGGGATGGGTAGGATACCTCTGCTCAACACTTTGGAGAAAGCGTGATGTTATGTTATACGTGAGAAGCTTTTTCATGACTACAAAGGCAGTTACATGAATATTAAATTTATTAATTATACCAAAGATCTGATGATGACGTTCACAGAATTCGCCAGCATTTGTGGCAGCTATGGTCATAAAATGCGAGTGCGAGATGATTTGTCATTAAAATTCAGTAGAAATCTTGAAACAAAAACACCATCCTATTCACCAGAAACGCTGCTTGATAAAACAATTCCATCGCATAAAGACTTCTTTGCCCACCGGCCCCCTGCTACCATCGGACATCCAGACGCACTGCAACTTACCATTCCTACTGTTACATATGAGATTTTGTCCCTCCAGTGAGTAATGAACAAAAGCCCAGATGCTAGGTGGGTTGAGGTTGCAAAGCAAAGAAATAACGAACTGTCCTAAACAATATAAGTTTATTTGACAACTTTCCGCTTAAATATTAATAGGTTAGGGTAATGCCAGCCAGCGTAAAGTTAAGTCGATGGAACTAGGGTGGTGGGGGTTTGGAGATAATCCAAGTACTGTTCCTATTCCCTAAGTTTTAGTGTTTATTTGTGCTTAATAAAATATCAATATCTTCCAGTTTAGTGAATATGAATTATAAACTAAAGTAAACTAAATGGGCGCCAGGGACTTGAAGAGTCCCGGATCCCTGAGCCGACTAAGATGTTCAATATTCTTCCAGTTAAGCGTAGTAGGTGTCGAACCCGGGGTCCTTTGATTGAATTTAGGTAAAGACCGGCTTCTAATTTTGAAAACCGGGTAGGTAATAAACTGGTTCTAATATGAACCAGTAGAAAATAAAAGGTATAAGTTTATATATATAAAAAAAAAACCGTCCCGCCTGCGCTAGATCGCTAGGTGGACTCTGCCACCGCACAGTCGTCTCCACAGGAGGCGTTGAGGGGACTCAAGGAACGGGTCTCACGTCCATGTCCAAGAGGCGCCTCTAGATCCTGGCGGCGAGACGAATCTCTCGAGTTGCCTCGCGGTTGATTATGGGTGAAAACACTTGGCTGCAAGTTTCGACCGGCTGGAGACGGGTCCGCCTAATTTCATTGACACAAAATCTCATAATGTAACAGTGGCCCCACGTTGGGCGCCACTGTTACATATGAGATTTTGTTCCTTACTCACTAGAGGGACAAAATCTCATATGTATCTACGTTGTTGCTATTCCACCAATTCGCACTAAGCATTTCCAAACGTCTTCTATAATGCGCACAGCAAAGGAGTGGAACTGCCTGCGTCTGTGTTTCCGAACGCTTACAACCCTAATCTCTTCAAAATTAGAGTGAACAGGCTCCTTCTAGGTAAGCTCGCTCCATCGCAGACTTTGTCTCTGTCATCTCTGATCAAGACTAGAGTCAAGAGCAAACCCATCACAAAAAAAAGAATAATAATTATTCTCAACAAATTCCCAACAATCTTTTCAAATGTTTCAGTCTTGTGATAGCGACTGTTCGAGCGACACGACGGACTCGCTAAATAACCCAGTGTTTTGCAATATTATGGAATTACTGAAGCTGTGCCACTCTTTCTGCGGAATGAACGACAGTGTTGCCGATAGAGAGGCAGAGGATTACTATATTAGAGGATACTCTGATAGGTTGGTATCCACTATTTTATTTATAATAGAAAACCAAAGCGACTGATTGATTACACTAGTCAACACTAGTTTTGGTGCCAAGAAACTGTTTCTTTTTTTTTAAGTTAGAACCGTATTATAATTACATTCATACAAAAAAAAAACTTTCTACGCGTAATTTTGGTTTTACCCTCAGTTTATAGTGTGAATTTTGGCAGTAATCAGTATTCATTCAATCAGTGTTCATTGAACTTAATTATTTTGTTTTACTTTATTAAAATCAATGTTCTTATAGAATTGTACTGATAAGTAAGCAAACAGTACAAGCGAAAGTGATTTATTGATTAATGCCAAAAATCACACATTAAACTGAGGGTAAATCTAAAACTACACATACGGAAAAAATATATAAAAAATAATTTTAGAGTTACCCATGGACAACTAATAAAAAACCATCAACTCTATCTCTACACCATTTTTTTTTTTTCAATTTTTGTTGTTTTGTGTTAAAAAACGAATCTTTATTATTATAATACTGATGGAAGAAACTTGTTTTTTGTAAAACTGCAAGGGTCTGGTTACCTGAGGAGCTACTCTCTTAGCTTGAAATCCGTAGTTTCGAGCTTAGTTGCATTCTACTTCGTATCACCTAACCACTAAGAATAAATAGTCTAAGATCCCACTGCTCAATTCTGCATCTACCTGTTTTTTTTTATGAAATAAATTTTCTTTAAAATGACGTTAAAATCATTTAAAAAAACCTACAGCTGCAATGGGCTTGTGTCCTGAAAAAATCTATTTAGTCCGTCAGTTAGATTATCAAAAAATATTTGACCCGTGTTTTTCTTTTATTACGGGAACCAAAATTGACGAAGTTACGACGCTTTTAAAATTCTCAATACGTCACACCTTCGCATAATTTTTAGTGAGTCGTGACGTCACGAGCCCCACTCCCGAGTTTTGATGCGTTTTATCTTTGTCAATATTCATTGATTTACAAAAACAAAAAATACGTGTCCATTATTTTTCAATACTTAACTGACGGACTAAATAGTTTTGCAATTTGTGGATGATGGAATCTAGCCTATTTATATTACCAAATTAATAATACAAAAATTAATTACAGGTAATTGTGGCTAATTTTTAGAGCTATCGCTAATCTATTACTCCCAATACTTACTTCCTCAAATTTCATGAAAAACTAATTTAATAAAAATAAAAAAACAGATAGCTGCAGAATCGAGCAGTGGGATCCCGTACCAAAATGACAACAAGATTTGACAGTTACTATCTAATCGTGTTGTCATTCATTCTTAGTCCGAGTTAGTCCAGTAAGAATACAATATTTTTTCCACAAAACCTTCGATAATTCTAAAGTTTTTTATTTTTGGTGAGTGGATTAGTTTAGTCAATTCATTGCTATGTACAAAAATGCTAACTGTTTAGAGTTATGCTATAGGTATTAAGTAGGTATTTCCAATTATTTCGTGTTATAACAATATTAGAAAATTTAAATTAAAATACTAAACTGGTTCTTTGTTAGTACTATCTAAAGGATATAATAGTGAAAATGCTAACAGATAGGTACTGTGGAACAATGGAAAACTGAAAATTTCCCGTAACTCATTCAATAAAAAATTTAAGTTTTTCAAATCGTTTCCTATATACTTAGAGAGATTAATTATACCTTACAACAAAAGTTCTAACAATTCAGTAATATGGCTGCACAAGTAATTGTATTTTTACTTTGCGATTAGCGAAATATTGAATTTAAGTTTTATAAATTTGCGCCTACATATTCGTATTAATAAACTCTACTATCATACAAAAGTTTCAACAGATACATGCTATGCCTTTTGTTTAATAAATAAAATACAATTTGGATATTGAGGCGCAGTGTAGGTACCTACGCGGCAATTCGTGCAGTACGGTGCCGGCGCGGTAACACTCCGAAACACACTCACAAACGTAGGTACCTACCTATTGAATGACTCGCGAAATCATTTCATTACTGTCACATGCACATCTCACACTTGAATCACTAGGTAGGTAGGTACTTACTCTGTTCCAGTCCGTGACTTCTACCTACGTGTAATCAGCAAAATCCCGTCGCTCCAGTTTTAAAAAAATCTGTTTTGAAAATACGTTGTTGTACTTTATTTCAAAGAATTTAATACCTACCTACCAAGACCGTAATATGTAGACTATAATTTTATTATATGTATTATGTAGCTAGGTACTTGTTATAGTGATAGAGGAACAGAGACAGAAAGTGGAGATTCGATTACAACATTTTTTTCCGGGATAGTTGTACCGGGTTTTAGGACACCACTTAAGTAGGTACTAATTATAATAGGTACTAATTATATCAATAGTAGGTAATAATTATATCAAAGCAATAAAATTATTGGATTCAATAAGTAGGTACCTGTTTTTGTTTCATTATTTTTAATGTAGGTACACTAGTGATACCTATCCCGAAACCCGAAACAATTTCCCGAAAAAAAAAAGTTGTATGGAAGTCACTTTTTGTCTCTGATACATAACACAAAGATAACAATTAATGCTGTATACTCACGGAACAGAAAAAACAGTGTATACCTACCTATTCCGATCTGTCAAACAGATAGTGCTTTTAAATATTCATCGAACACTATCACAGCCATAACCTTAAAAATTGAATTGAATAATTTGAACACTATCAAAATAAGATTAGACATCGACATACATCTTTTTAACAGACCGTTCAATCTATTTTGACTTCTATTGCGTTGGTGGCATGACAAATGGCAGCTGCAGTAAACAGTTGGTATTATAATCACGTAATACTTCAGAGCAGTAGATACTGACAACAGAGTGATGTTCGCCATACTAGAAAGTGCAACTATAAATTAGTCACAAATGCATCCAAAGGAGCTATACTCGGTACTCCATTTACCATAAGATAAGACATTTAAGGTGGAAGCGCCAGGGTAGCCCGCGAAATTCAATTATTTTTATGTTTTTTGCAATTTGCCGGTCAGTGTGAAGTTGTGAAGCTGTAAGTTAAACAAAATACTATTCGCGGCCGTAACGCATATTTATCTAAAGAATTATACCCATTGAGCGATTGACTACTGCGCAGCATGTCGCGGGTTCGATTCCCGAACGGAACAAATATTTGTACGACCTACAAGTATTTATTCCGAGTCTGGGTGTTTTTCTATCTATAATATGTATGTATTTACAAAAAAAATATGTCTATAAGTAGTTTATCAGCCATCTCGTTACCATAACACAAGCATTAGGTTGCTTAGCTTGGGACTATATGGCGTTGTGTGAAATGTCCAAGGATATTATTATTATTCCATTTATTTATTTTTTTGTACATATATTTTACATTTTTAAATATTTCTATAAAAATAATTAAAAAAAAAAAACATTTAAAATATAAAAATAGTAGCCCACCGGCATCGGGAACAGGGTCCAAGCTACCGGTGCGGTGGTCAGGGCTCCTGAGAGAGGAACCTCCTAACAATACGCGCCGTGTCCAGGAGTACTGCTTTCTGGATCAAGCCCTTGATCCAGCTGCCCAACGAGAGCCTCTTCAGATGTTGATCGAGGCTCTTGGCTATTATGCCATTGGCCGTTACGACTATTGGCACAATGACTGCTGTGTTCACATCCCACATGTCGACAACCTTGCGAGCCAAGTCAAGATACTTACTTTGTTTCTCTTTCTCAGACTTCACGAGGTTCTCATCATGAGGGACTGCTATGCCAACAATCATTGCGCGACGCTTTAGTCGGTCTATCACCACTATGTCAGGCTTATTGGCAACAATAGTCCTGTCAGTGATGATAGACCGATCTCAGTACAACGTGCAATTGCCATTTTCGAGAACTGGGTCGGGCAGATACCTAGTACGGTACTTCCGATTCCACAAGATTGTATCTCAGACCTAGTTGCTGGTGGATGACCCTGGCTACAAGGTTGTGCCTGTGCAAATAGTCTCCGTTAGCCAGACTAGAACAACCGGAAATAATGTGGTGGATGGATTCCCCGGGTCGGTGACATGCCCGACATATGTCAACTGTACCGTCCTTCACAATGTATTTCCGATAGTTGTTCGTCATCATAACTTCGTCCATGATCGCACAGACAAAACCTTCGGTTTTCCCAAAGAGGTCACCAAAACGCAGCCATGCTAAGACGCAAAAAAGTCTACATCGGGCCCATGAAGGACCCGATAAAAGCGTCCGTGAAGCTCCTTGCTCTGCTATACCTCCCTGCGGTCGTTAGTATCTAATACCACAGGTTTGCGCCAGTTCTCGTTAGCCAAGGAGAGCGAGGTAAAGCCTTTGTCCACCGCTACCACATCTCGATGCATACCCACGTCGGCCTCTAGGAAGAATTCCCTAAGGCTGCATACCTCGCGGTTGTGCAGGGTCTTAGCATTTAAGAAGCCACGACCCCCGCACTTCCGCGGGATATACAGCCTCATCACCGATGACCGTGGGTGATGCATCCGATTTGCGGTAAGCAGTGAGCGTACCCTTCTATCCAGGTCGTCAAGATCTGTCTGAGTCCATTTGAGTATGCCGAAAGAGTACATCAACACCGGCATGACCCAACCGTTGTAGGCACGCACCTTGTTTCCGCCTGATAAAAGACTGTTAAGTACTTTATTCAGGCGGCCAAAGAAGCGCTCCCTCAACGATTGTTTCATATCAGCAGCATTGATGCCTAACGCTTCCGACATACCCAATTCTTGTAAGTTTCGGTTGAGGAGAGGGACCTAAGGTGTATGGAATCCGAGAGTTGCGTTCCCACGGATTCCATAATCTCCCCTCGCTTTACATGCATGACCGCACATTTATCCACACCAAATTCCATCCTGATGGCGCTACTGAAGGTTTCTGTTACCTTCAGTAGCTTCATCACTTGCAATTTGTTAGGAGCAAATAGTTTCAAGTCATCCATGTAAAGGAGGTGTGATATGACCTGACCACCTCTTCTCAACCGGAAGCCTTGCCCCGAACGCTCCAGCAATGTACTGAGAGGGTTGAGGGCCAGACAAAACCACAGTGGACTCTAAACTGTCGCCCTGAAATATGCCTCGCTCGATCATCATCGAGTCGCTGTTCACCTAGGTCTGTCGACACCCTGGATACCCTATCACGATATCAGGAAGGTGCGTAGAACTGCATTAACTTTAAACAGCTCCAGCACCCTCATGAGCCATGTTCATGTGGCACTGAGTCATAGGCCTTCTTATAATCTATCCAGCATGTCGACAGATCCCTTCGGGAACGACGAACCTGTTGGTTAGTGGCAATATCAATGAGGAGCAGCTCCTTAGTACCGCGGGACCCGTTCCTACATCCATTTTGAGAGGCAGACATAATTGAATTACTATCAATATGATGGTTTATCTTAGCTCTCAAAATGGATGTAAGAACTTTATAGACCGTCGGTAAACGTCGTGATCGGTCTATAATTTTGAGGCTCCGCGGTACTACCTGATTTATGGAGCAGGTGGGTTATTCCTGTAGTTAGAAACTGGGGCAGCGACCCTGACTCTAAGGCAGACTGGAATTGAGATGCCAAGCGAGCGTGCGATCCTTGGAACCATTTTATCCCAAAGTTGTGCAGCCCGTCCGGTCCTGGAGATTTCCAGTTAGGCAACGGACGGACTGCACGAGCTACATCTTGGAGGTTGATAGTAATTGCCCCCATCTCTGGTATCGGTTCGCACGCGCGTTCGACTTCCAGAGTCCAATCGCCTTCGGTATGACTGACAGGCTCCGACCTGCTGGATGCTGCGCCAGAATGAACACATGGCGTCATCATCCGGTAGGCGCGTATCAGTCACACCTTAGTCAGGTCGCTCCCAAGCCCTATAAACCCACCTCTCATTGCTTTGAAATGTGCGATTCTGAGTGTATCGTTCCACTCGCCGCTTGTACCGACGTAAACGGTCACTCTACGGCGAGTGTTGCCCTCCCTGAAGCAGATAAGTTTGCCGATGAGTGCTCTAGCCTCACTGATACGACGCTCGATCCTGCACTGCCAAGCTGGTACGGCTGGTCGCGTAACTCTGTCACTGTTAGGAAATTTGACATGAGCTACACGACATGCCGCTGCAGCCGCACAGTATAAGATCGAGTGGGTACAACTCGATTGAATGACTTTTTCACGAATTAACATTAAATCGAGTTCTATGAACTTAGAGGGTTATATTGATGATTTCAATAGTCATATTCCTTTAGATAAATGCTCTTTACGATCGCGAACTCTATTTTGTTCAACATACAGCTTTACACTGACCGGCAAATTGCAAAAATCACAAAAAAAATTGAATTTCGGGATACCGAGCAGCTTCCACCTTAAACAAAACTTTTTACAGACCGTTCAACCGATTTTTACTTCTACTTCCGTACTCCGTAGGCATAAGGATGGCATTAAAAGCAAAAACGTGATTATAATACCAACTGTTTACTGCAGCTGCCATTTGTCATGCCACCAACGCAATAGAAGTCAAAATAGGTTGAACGGACTGTTAAAAAGATGTATGTCGATGTCTAATAATGTGATAGTGTTCGATGAATATTTAAAAGCACTATCTGTTTGACAGATCGAAATAGGTATACAGCATTTGTTATAGTATCAGAGACAAAAAGTGACTTCCATACAACTTTTTTTTCGGGAATTTGTTTCGGGTTTTGGTATAGGTATCACTAAGTGTACCTACATTAACAATAATGAAACAAAAACAGGTACCTACTTATTGAATCCAATAATTTTATTGCTTTGATAATTATAATTATTTTTGTACCTACTTAAGTGATGTCCCAAAACCCGGGACAACTACCTATCCCGGAAAAAAATGTTGTAATGGAATCTCCACTTTCTGTCTCTGTTCCTCTATCACTATAACAAGTAGCTACATAATATAATAAAATTATAGTCTACATATTACGATCTTGGTAGGTAGGTATTAAATTCTTTGAAATAAAGTATAATAACCTATTTTCAAAACAGATTTCTTTTAAAGTAGAGCGACGGGATTTTGATAATTACACGTAGGTAGAAGTCACGGACTGGAACAGAGTAAGCACCTACCTAGTGATTTGTGTGAGATGTGCATGTGACAGTAATGAAATGATTTCGCGAGTCATTCAATAGGCCTACCTATTGAATGACTCGCGAAATCATACCTACGTTTGTGAGTGTGGTTCGTAGTGTTACCGCGCCGGCCCCGTGCTGCACGAATTGCCGCGTACCTACACCGCGCCTCAATATCCAAATTGTATTTTATTTATTAAACAAAAGGCATAGCATGTATCTGTTAAAACTTTTGTATGATAGTAGAGTTTATTCATACGAATATGTAGGCGCAAATTTATAAAACTTAAATTCAATATTTCGCTAATCGCAAAGTAAAAATACAATTACTTGTGCAGCCATATTACTGAATTGTTAGAACTTTTGTTGTAAGGTATAATTAATCTCTCTAAGTATATAGGAAACGATTTGAAAAACTTAAATTTTTTATTGAATGAGTTACGGGAAATTTTCAGTTTTCCATTGTTCCACAGTACCTATCTGTTAGCATTTTCACTATTATATCCTTTAGATAGTACTAACAAAGAACCAGTTTAGTATTTTAATTTAAATTTTCTAATATTGTTATAACACGAAATAATTGGAAATACCTACTTAATACCTATAGCATAACTCTAAACAGTTAGCATTTTTGTACATAGCAATGAATTTACTAAACTAATCCACTCACCAAAAACAAAAAACTTTGGAATTATCGAAGGGCAAAGTCTTCTGGCTACTGGACTATAATATTAGAAATACGACCCGATTCGACATCGGCTCTACTTACCATTAATAAAAAATAGAATAGAATAGACCCGCGACTAAGCCCGAAACTACGGACTTCGTGCTTGGAGAGTAGCCCCCTGTGCATTTCTAATCATCTTTATTTCCTCTAGAACCCACTATGGCTCCAAATTTTATTGGCAGACCAAATTGCGTATCTTATGTCTAAGCTTTTCTTAAAATTGTATCAGATAATTGTTTGTCTACATTTCAGGTTCAGCAAGCTAGTGAAACAATTGATGCAGCTGCTAGTATCTCTACGCGACCGTCCTTGCGGCGTCTACCTAGCCCGACTATTGATGAGGCTCGACTATAACCGATGGCTCAGCGGTGAAGCCCAATTGACACAGTCTGTTACTAACATGTTGAGATGCTGATGAACTAATAGTATTGAACTGTTTCAATACTATTTGTTAATTTTTGTATAGGTGTCATTTTAAAAGTTAGTGTTTTAATGATCTGAAAATGAGCCAGTAAGCTGATCAGTGGTCATCATTTCTATGTATGAGAGGTCTTTGGTCTAAGCCGGGACAAAATACAGGCTAAAAAAAGGAAGATATATATAAGATATATTAATCAAGGACCGATGTCCGTAAATAACTCAACTGCGTTTCTGTAAGTAATTCGAGGTATTAAAAAGCTTTTTAAATGACAACAATACAAAAATGAAAATGCTGTTCTATGTAAGGCAAGAAGTAACTAGAAATAATGTCACAAAAATGTTTCTACTCATCACATTTAAATTACTTTTATAGTTTTACAGTAAATGTAATGGATTTTACTATAATTTATCTGTAAGACTAGGCTTAATTTGATCTAACTCTCGAATGACATGAATTTACGAAAACCCTTTCTATATTTATTTTGTTATCTTTATAAATAAAAGCCAAAACTTGCTTTATGTTTTTTTAATCATCATCATCGTCATTGATCTCTTCATCTTGTAGAACATTGGTATCCATTACTTTATTTTGGTTTAGCGCATGTTCTGCATGTTGCATCATGAAGGTTTTAGATAATATACACTTGGTCATGTGACAGGAACAGGGCAGCGGGTGTTCTACTGCTTCTGGGTCTAGCATTGTCATTTGTAGATTGTACCTGTGGAAAAAATGATTATGTTATATCAGGAATTTTGGTGTTGGTTGAATCTCAAAGAATTTCAAAATTACTACAAATATCTGAGCTAAGTATTCGGCAAGTTCATGTTTAGACTTCATATTTAGGAAATATCTGGGAATGATGTTTCCTTTAGTACACAGACATACAACAGACAATGACTGGCTTTACAAATGTGGATACAGGGCAAGATATCACACTAGCTGAAAGTGTAGTGTAGTATTTCAAGTAGAAAAAGTATGTTCCAATTGTGTTTATGAAGACACACAAAACTTAGTATCAAAACACATAAATAATATTTGACCTTCTGCTAGTAGCTTCAGCTCTGTTCATATCCAACTGGAAGGCAATAGGTTCCCCTTCCTCCACCTCCTGCTGTTGTGGCAACACTATCACTGTTTGCTTCCAATGTGTTGGCGGGCTCTGTGGACTTGTGTCCAGAACTGTGTGACTGTCTCCTGCAGCACTAGGAAGCTTGGGGAAATTACACTCGAACCATAGGCAGAGGCCTTGGTAGTAACCATTCTTACTTGCACCTGGAATCCAAGTTAAACTTATGAAGTGTTTTCTCACATTTGCTGATAGTGTGGTATATATACTAATCCCCTGTATATAAAAGCAGAAACTGACTGACTGATCAATCAACGCATAGCCGAAACTACTGGTCGTAGATTGAAATTTGGAATGTAGCTTCTTACACTACATAGGGGTGCACTAAGGATTTTCCGAAATTCCTACGGGAAAATGGAAATGCGCGTACGAAGTCGCGAGCGAAAGTTAGTAAGATATACATTACAACTTTACCAGTCCCTTTAAAATGAGTCTTAATTCTTTTATTAAAGCAATTTTCAGCTTTTTTCTAAATCTGAGGATTTCTTGGAGAGGGAAACAAAACATCTCATAGTGAAACAGCATTTTTATATCTTGCACACAACTCGAACATTATTTATTAACACAACTGTCTGGGTACAGTGGGAACAAGACAGTGAAACCTACACAAATGCACATTCATTTATTAACTTTATTTGATTTCTCATAATTTTAATACTTAATTTTCTTTTTTCTGCACATTTGTTTGCTTTTGTTGATGTATTTTGACATGATTTTGACAGTCTATTTTTTTTGGATTTTTTTTTTATAAATCTGAACTAGAATAAAGATACAACCTAGATAAGAATGGAGATTAACCTATTTAGTAGCAAAACTATATACTTTTTATTACTAGCATCATACATTATTGCTGTTCAAGCTTTAGAATAAAAAATTACTACCACTACTTCCAAGGTTGTTGGTCCACTTATATATATGGGACCTACAAATGCTGTATCTTTTGTGTTATGGATATCCATACTTACCAACAACATGTTCTATACTGTAAGCATTTAAATCATGTGATTCATCCTCTCTCAAGTTGACCCAGCAGAGGGCCACTTCAGTCCCCAACAAGTCCTCAGGTTTGATGGTAAGAATCTCTGGCTTGCTGCCTTTACTTGCCCTCAGCTCTCTGGCAAATGATGACATGAAAACTCCATGTAAGCTGTCCCAGTTGTTGTATAATGAAGGTACACTGGGAAAAAAAAAATGAGGCATAGTATATTATTCCCTTTATTCATTTTTACAACTTATATCCTACATTTTTAAATATTTCTTATAAAATACAAACAAAAAAGAAAGAATAATTTATACTATTTTTTTTTACTTTCTCGGGTCCCTGGAGACCCGGTCCTTTGGTAGGCGTACGAGGGGCCGAAACCAACTCGCAGAAGCCCCGTTAGACATTTCAAATGTAATGGGGCACCAACTGGCGATTATCCCTGTATGCACTTAAAGTATTCCCAAGGAAAATCCCCGGTTGGAGCAGTACTATTGCAGAATATGGAAACAAAAAATGAAACGCTATGGGTTTGGGTGGCTTAGTGGACTGATAATCGTTTATTATAGAAGAACTATTGGCCCCTGCCTGACCACTAACAATATACACGGCTTTTAAATGGCAGGGGGTGACTTGCACACTCAATGAATGGGCCCCCGAAAACGGTTGCTAGCACAAAGTGACATAGCGCCAAGGGGGCAACATGGCCTGAGGTGCTAGAGGAGTGGAGAGGTATACCACGGCTATCAGGACAATCCCGGAAGTGCGGTCAAGATCCCTACCAGCATCTTACTGGATTATACATCCTTCTCCCGAGCATGTATGCTCTAGCGAATCTCCACTCAGACTAGACAATTAAGGCAAGAAAGAGGTGGGAGCTCTGTGCCTCGTCAGTTTTCACTCTGGCCAGCCAATAAAGGCAAGCCATAGATGAGGAACAAGACTTCTCCGGGAGATAAGGTTCGTGGGGTCGCTACTGCCCAACAGTTCGCCACAAAACTGCCTTGCGGATTGTATCTCTCTTTGTCTGGCCCCTCACCCTAGATATGACCTAAGGTCCATCGGGACGCGCAAGCCCCACCACGACGTCAACGTAGAGATACTGCGGTAGGGATATTATTATTATTAATTAAATAATTAGTAAGTATATTAAATTTTTTCTACCTATCTATTTTGCAATGGCTAGATAGTTTCAAGAGTTCCAAGTAATTGTTTGTTTTATTTTTACTGAAATTGCACAAATGATGATATTTCTGATTTTATTGACTTTTATCTGATTACATTATTTATTTGAATGATTCAGATAAATAATAGCTTTAAGGTGAAGATGTCTTACCTACATGGTGCAACATAGATAGCAGCACTTTCAGGAAATATTTCCCCTCCATCTTTAAGGAAGCGGTCTCTAGCAAAAAGGACTGAGTCTAACATACCCTCGTGGAGGAGGTAGAAGCCCATCCACTCTGATACTATGGCATCTACCTTCATGTAGTTAGGTAAAACTACATCTTCAACTCGACTGTGGATTACCTGAAAAATATATGATTTTAGAAGTGCATGTTTATCTTATACTACAATAAATCTGGCGGAAACACCAACCTCAGCTTGGAAGATTAACCTTACCACAAAAAACCAAAGGAACCCCTGTTTACAAGGAGGCACTTTAATTATTCTTTTCAGTATAATGAATTTTGAAGAGACGACCCACTGACCAAGTTTTCTTACCTCTATAACATTTTCAAATTTGTTTTCCTTCACTACCTCTTTAGCTAAATTCGCCAAATTACTTGCTTCAACAGCGAATACTTTCTTAGCACCAGCTTGAGCACAAAATATGGACAATATCCCAGAGCCACATCCAACATCCATAACAACTTTGTCTTTAAAATATTCCTTATTATTTAAAATAGCATTCTTATACGATAAGGTTCTTGGCTCATCTTCAAGCATTAACTTATGCACCTGAAATACTTATTATATTAATATCGGATAAAATTTTAACCCATTGTTTGGCCATAATGATAATTACTTCTAAATCTTCGTAGCTAGAAAAATACTGCGCCGAATCTACCTCCATTTTATGATTCTTGTTAATTAAATAACAAAAATCAAAATATTGTCAAACAGTAAACACGATACCTAACCTAAAATTAAAATCAAAACCATCAATCAAAATTAGTATATTTTTATTCTAGACCATGAAAAAAAAAAAAACATCAAAACATTGAACAGTGTTGACAGTTAATTTATAATATTTCCCCGATTTTCTGTTAATTTATAAAGGTCAGTAAAATTATTTCATTATAGTTTTCCCTTTTATCAAAAATGTTGTGTTCTGAAATAGCATTTAGCAGGCAGAAGACGAGATGAACTGAGCTGTGATTCAGAGAGCTAAATGAACAACCCTTTCAATGTTAGGCGTCTAGGCGACATCGAGCCTAAGGTAAAGACAGAGGGACAAACTTGACTCTTACCTTATGAACTGACCTGCAATGGCAGAGGATAGACGTGTCGGGAAAAGGGAGAGGGAAGCCTTTGACCAGCAGCGGGACATTTTTACATTTGACGCGTTTGGGACGAGTTCTACGAATAATATCAAAGCATTTTATCCTTCTCTGAAGGATTTTTTCACCCTGTTCCACGAACGCAAAGTCTCACATCGAAACACACAACCTAACGAGAATATCTTCTTTGAAAATCGACTAAAAGCACGTTTTGTAACTCTGTGCTTCGATTTTGACATTATAGGCTTTATTTTTTAATCTGTTTCCATTTTTTGTAGTTGTACGTGCGTTGTTGTATTTCAGAGCGAAATAAAAAATATTTCAGTTTTTCTCTAGATAATGGTTTCTTATTGATTTAAATACGTCTTTTAACTTTAGTAATCGTGACAAAATGGCTAAGGAAGGAGATATGTCACTGTTCAATGATGTCTTAGAGCCATTTAGACGAGTAATAAATACGGACCCGCCGAAAGACAAATTGTCGTCCGCAACGAAACTGAATTTTTCTGATAGTAATCAGTCCCTGAAAGATGGTAATGTTTTAAATAGTTTCTTATGCTGCATTGTGACCATATTTCTGTTAGAATTTAATTCTATTGAGGTGAAAATTTGCAGGACTGAATAACCTATTGTCAGGTAAAAGAAAGTCTAGTATTAGCATGAACGATGTCGGCACGCCTGAAAAACGTGTCCGGACGGATTCTAGCTCCACACCGACTGCACCACCGTCGCCTTGGGAAGCAAAGAGGCTGAAGATAGATCTGATAGCGGCTAAAGCTCAGGTAAACATGCTTTCTCTTCTTTACAAAAGGCTGTTACACTGCTATACATCTAAAAAGCGTCGCTATTTCAAGATGTTACCAGATTTGGCTTTATTTTATGCTTTCTATGAATTTGCTAATCCAGATCAGCTTCAAAACAACAAGGTACATTGCTATGTTTGTATTAAAATGTTTAAAAAATCCTTGTTCATTAACAGCTTATTTGTTTGTAGATAACAAAACTAGAATCCCGAATAAACCACCAGCACACTATCCGCAAGGAGATGCAGATCTTGTTTGAAGAGGAGAGAGGGTCTCTTCAGGAACAACACAAGAGGGATGAGAGAGCTCTGTCTGATATGGAGGATAGGCTACAGTTGATAAGAAGGAGAGAACAGGAGCTGAAGGATGAATATAATCAGGTTTGTTAAGTTTAGTCCATTATGATGCTGTGATAGCCACCGGGAAAAGGTTATTGGTAAGGTTGGTTGAAAAAGGTATGTTTTATGATTAAAGTTATCCTGTTAATATTAAGATTGTTTTTAGATTATCCATACCTTTGGAATTCTATCTAAAAACACTCAATTCTCAAAAGGATCAAAATTAACATTTATATACAACTGTTCCATTTTTCATGAATGCAACTAATTAACTTAATTATCTTATAAACAACTGAGCTAAATTAACTTACTACCCTTAAAGAGAAATTAGCAAATCAGTGACTAATTACAGACTGAAGAACTACATTGCATAATGGTTTCTGTTTAAACTTCTTGGTATATCTAAAAAAATATTTTATGCTACCTAACATAAAACATGACATCTTATTTTTAAATAAATAATAAATTCAAGACCTCTACTGATACAACAGAGTTCTTGTTTTGTGATAATTTCCTTAAACTAAAAATATATGGATCAGAATTAAGAATTATGTACATAAGATCGGTGTTTGTGACAACATAAGTCACATCATTGAAGAGTGACTTTTTCTGGAGCCAACTCTAGATGGAGAACCAGGTCACTAAAATGATAGTGACTTCACCTTAACAACATGTACAACTTAACCATCAGGTGAGATAGTGGTCAACGATGTACAACTCGATTAGGATAAGAGGCAATGTTTCTTATTCAGCTTACAGGATTTGCCCCAAACAAAGATTTTATTTTAAAAAATCAGCTGTTTTATTTTTTCACATTAATTAAAACTCTATGCAGGTAATAAAAGAACACAAGGAGAACAAAGCAATGTGGGACAAAGAGAAAACGGAACTACAGAAGCAGATGGCTGATATGAGAGACAAGCTGCTGGAGTGTAGTGTCAGCAGCAAGGATCAGCTGTCTGAGATGAAGAAGGATATGGATGAACTGCTTCAGGTAAATTAAACAGGGTATTGGAAAAAGGAAAAAACTGGAACTTTTTTGAACAGTTGGAAGGAGTGTCATTCACGAACATGACACATGTGCTAGCATAGCAGCATTAGGCTCAACCATTTTGAAGGGAGCCAAATGCTACAGCTTGACTTTTGAGTGAGTATGACAGTCCCAACCGCTAGGGTACATTCAACTCAAAAACAAACCCAAAACTGATAGGTATGATGTAGTTTGAATGTCCTTATACATTTTCTCCCCACAGGCTTTAGAGGGTGCCCAATCAGAAGTAGAAATGTTAAAAACAGAGGTAGCAAAGCAAACCAGTAGGGCAGAACAGTGCACAACCCTGAGAACTCAACTGGAGAAGCAGACCTTTGAGCTCCAGAGCGTCACCAACAAACTGAAGGAACTGGAGTATGAGAGAGACTCTTACAAAGACTGGCAGCAACAGGCTAAGGTAATATTTTAGATTTCCGAACCTTGTATGGAAACGGAACCCTTGTAGTATCACTTGTCTGTATGTCTGTCTGCCTGTCACAGCCGATTTTCCCCGAATCTAAAAGACTGCTGCAGTTTAAATTTGGCACACATTTATAATTTTTTGTGACCCAATACAGACACGTAACGAAAATAAATGAATATTTAAAATGGGTTTACTTTTTGGGGGGCAAATGAGAATATTATAAAAAAGTTTTTCTAACTGTACCATGTGATATATCAAACGAAATGAGTGACGATTTGGATTTTGGATTATTGGCCAGGGAAGGCAAAAGATAAAGAGAATTGGGAAAGTATAGACATTTGCAGAGAAATGACGCCATACCAGATATTAAAAAAAAATCGTTTAACTAATGCTCCGTATCTCATTTTTATAACAGACTGCACAAAAACGTTTAACCAACATGGCGGAATTAGAAAAGGAAGTAGCACGTCTGCGCTCACAAGAGCGATCTCTACGGGACGCGATATGCAACAAGCTGTTGTTGGAAGAACAAGTGCATCTGCTGCAGTCCAGGGTCGACGCATTGCAGCCTGTGCAGAATGAGTTACATGAGGCCAAGGTACTGCAATGTGTACTTTATGGTTTTGGAATAAGGTTTTAATTTCACCCATCTGAAAGTAATTAAATTGTGCTTTTATTTTGTCTGCTTAAAATCGACAGTGTGCAGTCAAACAAGCTATTTGTTATATCTAAGCAAAATTATAAATCTTTGCACCACATTGCCTATCCTTTTTTGTGTTTGTATTTTCTTTTTGAACTTATGGCATAAGAGTGAAGAAATGTCTTCACAGCACACTCGCTACACTATAAAAAAATAGTTGTTGTATTGTTTTCATGTTGTCTTTTATTAAAAATCTTCTTTTTTTTCAATAAAATAGATTCTCCACTCCAATTAGCAGGTTTAATTTCGTTACAGGTCAAACTAGCGTCTCTAGAGTCATCTTTAGAAGAATGGAAGTCGGCTGCGCGCACGCACGGCATAGAGAGCGCGCGAACTCTTTCTGGCACGCTGGACTCTGCGCTCAACAGTCAGCTGAACGCCTCCGCTGCTTCGTCGCAAGCTCAGTCACAACTGGCGCAACTTTCTGAGGTAACGCTACATTCTTTTGTTAAATATAGTCCAGGGAATTGATAACCTCGTGTCTGAAGCCCGATGAAAAAGCTGCACTTGTACTGGGTAATTAATCATTTTCAAATTCAATTGTCATAGGAATTTAAATGTACGAAAATCACAGATATTGCTTCCAAACAAATTTAAAAATTGCGTCAGTAAATTAATATAATTTCTATTACTGAGTGACTGACTGACTGACAACGCACAGCCAAAACCGAACTGGTTGTAGAAAGCTAAAATTTTGCATGTAGGTTCCCTACACACACCTTACTGGGAGTGACTTACACTCATTAAGAGACGATTTCTCTCCCCTCCGGATGCCATGGTGTACGGTCGTGTTCTCAAGAAATCCGCGCTACTATTTTTTCGTATTTATTTAATTTAAATAATAAATAAATCAAAATTCCTCAACGAAGTTCAACTAGCTAAGTACTAGGCGCGTATACCCAGTGAGGAGGACAGAGACTACACGGCAAGGTTGAAACGGAGTGAGACATCTATATCCAACCCCGCCCTCCGACCAAGCGCAGCAAAGAAAGAGCAGGACAACCTACTTCTCTGCGCTGCTGCCGACTCCGCCCACTGAATTAGCTCGCATAAGCCCCGCCCTGTAACCCAATAAGAGCGGCGCGTACGCAAGTACTCTCTAATAGTGACACCTTTGCTTCTACGTCAGCGCTCCAGGTACCTATTTATTGGCATTACTTTATTATTACTATGTCGACTCGACGCACTCCGCCGAAGACAACTAATGTTCCTTCACTGGCAAAAACTCCAGTCTTGAGTTATGGATCTGATTCTCAGTTATACGTGTCACCTACTGGTCAAAGTGACCTCATCACTCGTAGAATGAAGCGTAAACATCACGTACACGGGACGTCTGATTATACTGTGTCCACTGACGAATTAAAGGACATATTTTCTTCATTTGAAGCCCAGCAGAACTCTAAATTCGAGAAACTCATGGAATCTATTCAATTAATCCAATACCAGAACACTGAGATCCAGAAAAGCATGGATTTTCTTTCCTCCAAATATGACGACGTATTACAGAAAATGGTTAACCTTGAACAAAAAAAATAAAAGTTACGAACTTAAAATCGAGTCACTAGAGAGCAAAGTGAACAGCTAGAGCGTAACTCACGCGCATCCACTATCGAAATTAGGAACATTCCTAGACAAGACTCGAAAAATAAGAATACTGTTACGAGCTTGGGGTTCGTGACAATAAAAACAGCCGATTATTTAACCAAAAAAATGACACTTTAATTATCAAAACTAATTAACACTTTAAACACACTAATTACAACCACAATCGCACTATTAAACACTTCACTTCACTTAACTCGCAGTTGAAGATCGCTTCCGATGTATCGTTTGTATCGCCAATTCAATACTCCTGAGTCGCGAGCTTTGCGCACCTTATATAGTCCGACAGTAATTTCCAGAACCTTCGAGAATGGAAATATCTAGAAAGTTCGGGAACATACCGGTCCCGACTGACTAGGTGTCGAAACATCGAGAATGTTCTAGCATCGAAAGTTCTAGAAAGAGCGTGACCCAATTAGTTCCACTACTCGATACTAGATGGCGTTAGTAGTACGTTGTGAACCCGGCATTAATCCTGGCGCGTAACACTGCCCCCTCCTAAGACATGCTCGTCCCGAGCATCGGTCCCATAATAACGCGCCAGTCGATCCACATGAACGATCTTAGGTGCACTTCTCGTACCTTTCTGGATACGGTAGGTCACGTCATTGATTTTTGTGACAATCCGGTACGGCCCGTCCCATTTAGCTTGAAGCTTAGGAGATTTCCCTTTACTGCGAACTGGATTGTGCAACCACACTAGTGAGCCTTCGTCGAAACCTTTATTGTTAATTTTGCGGTCATAACGGGTTTTCATCTTTTCTGACATTCGCTGGCCCGATTGTCTGATGTGCTCATAAATGTCATTCATTTTGTTCCGCAAGTCATTCGCATAATCGATTATACTGCGTGGAGCGTCAGGTGGTATTCCGGTGATCAGGTCTGCAGGCAGCCGTAATTCTCTACCAAAGTTTGCGAAAGCTGGTGTCACCGATGTGCTTTCGTGAACAGCACTTCGGTATGACAGCAAAAACGGTTGTATATGCTTGTCCCAGTCGCGTTGTCGGTTTTCCACAACTTTAGCCAGGTATCTCTCCAATGTCTGATTAAATCGTTCCACCATTCCATCCGATTGTGGGTGGTAAGAAGTTGTTCTCGTTTTATGAGTACCCATAACTCGGCAAGTTTCCTGGAATATTTGTGATTCAAAATTCCTTCCTTGATCGCTGTGAATCTCCAAGGGTACTCCAAAACGACAGAAGACTTCATGAACGAGTTTATCTGCCACTGTTGAAGCTTCTTGATTCGGAATGGCGAAGACTTCCGGCCACTTGGTGAAGTAATCCATTACAACCATGAAATACTTGTTACCACTGTCACTTTCCGGAAACGGTCCCGCAACATCCAGGGCTATCCTTTCCCAAGGTGCTCCAACATTGTACAATTTCAACGCACCTCTGCTACGAGTCTGAGGTCCTTTTACAGCCGCACAACTTGTACATTTGCGACACCAATCCTCGACATCGTCACGACAGTGAACCCAGTAAAAACGTTCCCGTATCTTCAGTAGAGTTCGTTTAACTCCCATATGGCCTCCTGAACATCCATCATGGTACAGCTGTAGAACATCCGGTACTTTCGCTTTAGGGACAACCATTTGCAAATGACTGCTGTCTCCCCTAGCATTCTCCCATTTACGGCACAGGACTCCATCCTGAATCACTAAGCTATCCCATTGTGCCCAATAGCTTTTTGTGATCGAACTCATCGCTGAGACGTCGCTCCACGTAGGCTTAGGAGCACTGGTCCTTATCAAGTCCAAAATCGGCTTGATGTCCGAATCTTCCTGTTGTGCACGTTGTAAGCTTTCCTTCCAGTCGTTGCTGAGGTCTGTCTTGACCATCCTCACAGGTACAGCTTCTTTACCCTCTTGCCTAGTACAATGCTTGCATTTTTCAGGGCAAGGTCTTCTTGACAATGCATTTGCGTTGCCATGAGATCTCTCGCTGCAATGTGCCACCAACAAGTCGTTCTCCTGCAGCCGCTGGGCGCTGATGTTAGCCGCTCTACCTTCAAGAGATCGGCTATTTTCCCTTCCTGCATTTCGCTTAGGGCAGCTGGATCTAAGGTGGCCCCTTTCACCACAGCCGTAGCATCTGGGGCTGTATCCTTTAAAACGGGCACTTATTGCAACTGCTGCAATCTCCTTGGTACGGTGAGATCGATAATCCTGCCGCAAAGCTTCCTTTTCTGTAGATCGCTTAGGGCAACTAGGTCGAAGGTGACCTCTTTCACCACAGCCGTAGCACCTAGGGCTGTATCCTGTAAACCGGTCGTGAACTGTTACTGCAGCAACATCCCTAATGCTATAGGGACGATAATCCTGCCGCGCAGCTTCCACTTCCAGTGCATGGGCCAAAGCGTCCTTAAGTGTCCCGTGGTGCCCGAGCCTCACTGCAGCCCTAACTTCAAGGTCGCGGATGCCGTCAATGAATGCCTGCACCAGGTTCCCTTCAATAAGCGCAGGTACAGACTGGTATGCCTTCCGCACCAGCTTCTCCACTTCAAGGGCCCACTGCTGCAGGGTTTCACCACTACGCTGTACGCGATCCCTTAGTTGCGCACGAAACACGTGCTCCAAATGAGCGTCACCATACCGGGATTCCAGTGCTTCAAGGAGCTTTTCGTAAGTTACTTCTTTACCGAGAGCTTCCAATACAGTTAAGGCCTGGTCGCGCAGGCCTAAGGTGAGGGCAGTCATGGCTTGATTTTTACTCCAACCGTTCGCCTTCATGACGGCCTCAAACTGAATTTTGTAGGCCGACCAAGAAGACGTCCCATCGAACGGCGGCACTTTGAATCCACGTAGTGAAGGTGTAGTAGTTACGGGAGTTGCAATCCCATCTCCAAGTTTAAGGTTGCCCAACTCCTTCTTCACATCAGCAATAACGTCATAAAATTTGCTGATCTGTGTTTCAGCATCTGACAGGCGGTTGTCACACTGAGCAACCTTATCCTTCACTTCCTTCATGTCTTTCCCAAAAGACGCGTGCAGTTCTTTCATGAGGAGCATCTGTTCTTCCTGTCGGCGCGCCTGCTCCTCCTTGTCAAGCTTGAGCTGTTCTTCCAACCGACGGGCCTGTTCCTCCTGTCGGCGAGCCTGCTCCTCTTGTCGTCGGGCCTGCTCCGCCTTGTCGTGCTGCAGCTGTTCTTCCAACCGACGGGCCTGTTCCTCCTGTCGGCGAGCCTGTTCCTCCTGTCGCCGAGCCTGTTCCTCCTGTCGCCGAGCCTGTTCCTCCTGTCGGCGAGCCTGTTCCTGCAGCATCATCATCAGAGCAGCAAAGTCTGGTGCTGCTGATGCCGGAGCTACTGTGGACGGACCGGCTTCCATGGTCGGTAGCTGACTTTCCGACGGCTGCGGCGTTGCACCACCAAAACGCCTCTGATCCGTCTCCTGCTGGCGTTGACTACGGGTACGGATACCCTCCGTGTCGTCCTTTGGCAGAATCGGCATGATAATCCTTACTTCTGACACCAATTGTTACGAGCTTGGGGTTCGTGAAAATAAAAACAGCCGATTATTTAACCAAAAAAATGACACTTTAATTATCAAAACTAATTAACACTTTAAACACACTAATTACAACCACAATCGCACTATTAAACACTTCACTTCACTTAACTCGCAGTTGAAGATCGCTTCCGATGTATCGTTTGTATCGCCAATTCAATACTCCTGAGTCGCGAGCTTTGCGCACCTTATGTAGTCCGACAGTAATTTCCAGAACCTTCGAGAATGGAAATATCTAGAAAGTTCGGGAACATACCGGTCCCGACTGACTAGGTGTCGAAACATCGAGAATGTTCTAGCATCGAAAGTTCTAGAAAGAGCGTGACCCAATTAGTTCCACTACTCGATACTAGATGGCGTTAGTAGTACGTTGTGAACCCGGCATTAATCCTGGCGCGTAACAATACTCTTCGTAACCTAGTCCTGAAGGTGAGCGACGTCATTGATCAGTCATTGTCTAACCTTGATGTTCAAGATGTTTATCGCCTAAAAACCAAAAAGGAATCTGGTAATCAAATTGTGGTCAAATTCACAACTACATCATGTAAAGATGGATTCCTAAAACAGTGCAGGAACTTCAATAAAATGCACAAAGACAACAAGCTAAATACATCCCACTTGCAGCTTCCTGGCCCTACTAAGCCGGTCGTTGTCGATGAGTCACTGACAAGCTTGGGGAGACGACTAGCATACCTGGCCAGACTGTTTGTTGTGGAACATAAATACCATAGTACATGGACTTCTTATGGAATTTTTTTATCAAAAAAACCCATGACTCACCAGCGCTGCGTGTGGACTGCGAACTAGATCTGGAAAGGATTGCAATTAAGTGACTATGCTATGTCAAATTACTATGTTTGCTTTGTACTTTTTACGTTTTTTACTTTTATATTTTTAAGTTTTACTTTACACTGTAAGCTATTGCACAATACTCTACAATGAAACACTCAACACATTGATAATAATAACGCAACCATCTAACATTTATAACTTTCCTACACCTATTACACACATACATAGGGTGAACCATACATACGCGACGCAACAACAAATCCATATAATACACACCTCTCCAATTTTCCACAGTGCTACGACACCATTATATACAATTATTACTTGTTATCTATCTGTTACATATAACTATAATACATTATATACAAATTCATCATTATATTACTCTAGCTGTCCCCCGCGGCTTCGCTCCCGTCAATCAAGTATTCATGTCGCGTATTCGCGTGCACATGTCGAGTTTTCATTGTTTTTATGATGTATTCTGCTATTCGGGTCGGAGACAAATCCAACGAATCAATAACCATGAAAATTGGTTCAGCAGATCTCGAGTTATAAGTGTTGTAACTAACCCGTCTTTGTTCTATATATATAGATTTGCTTGACTAATTTTCAATCTACTTATGAGACATTAATCGTCACATCTTTTTATGGCTCTGCACCTTTAAATCACACTTACTTTCCACATAATTATAGTCTATTGACATGCTCGAATTCACCTACTTACTTAAATTATCAAAATTCGATAACATAAACCAAATTAATAGTGATCTTGATAATTATGTTATAGCGAATTCATCCACTTGCGAAATAGAAGAGTGTCCTAATCTAATTTAAAGGCTACACTCTAGCCTAAAAATAATACATCAGAACATCCGTAGTGTTAATCGTAACTATCCCAGCCTGTTAACCCTTCTTAAAAGATCAAATACTGAGTGGGATCTTATCATACTCACGGAGTGTTGGCTACGCCACTCCCACAACATTCCTGCAATAGAAGGTTTCGACTTTGCTAAAACTGAAAATAACATCACCCAAAATGAAGGGGTCATCGTGTACTTCAAAGATAATTTAAGTCCAATAATATCGGAACCAACCATTTTTGATGCCACTTGTATAACAATAAAAGTAGACAGCAATACCCTCGTTGTTGCAATAGACCTCCTGGTAATAAAAACATTAAACCATTTCTTGAATCTCTCAGTAACCTTTTAGGTAGCTTAAACTTCCCTAACATCATACTCATTGGAGATATTAACGTGGACATAACACTAACGATGCAAACTCATCAATCTACCTAAATCTACTAGCTTCCATAGGTCTTTTACCTGCCCACCAGTTACCAACACATAGTAAAACTTGTTTAGATCACGTCATGCTAAAAAGTAGACTCCCTGCCTTTTCCTATGTCGCGGAGACTTCTATTACCGACCATGACAGTGTGATACTTGTGCTTGAAAACCACCACCATCCGACGACAACATCTACCATCAGGAAAGTTAACTACTTAGGCCTTGACAAGGATATGCAAAATATGTGCCTGAATTCCATCTACGAAATAACTGATGTAAATGTAGCTACTACATTGTTAGTCAATGACCTAAACTCTATAATACTAGCTAATACATGAACCGTTTCCATTTCTAATCGCAAGAGGATTTTAAAGCCCTGGATAACAAATGGTCTATTGAAATGTATGAAAAATCGAGATAAACTCCACATAAAATAAAATAAAAAATATTAATGATGAAATCAGCAAGATCACCTACAAAAGGTACAGAAAAAAAAAAACTAAAAACGGACTATGAAAAAAACCTACTTATTAGATAAAGCAGCTAAAACTAACAATAAAAAACTTTGGGACGCTGTAAAACAAATAACACACTCCATAAAAAATCAAACCCTGCAATGGATCTTATATCCACCCGAAACCCTGCTACCTCTGTCAATGCATTAAATATTTTTTTTTGTGTCTATTGGCAAAAACCTTGCTGATAACATTCGCGACGGAAACCCATCTATCGACCCACCACCCGCTAACTCTTGTCCTTCCTCTTTCGTTTTGCTTCCATCTGATGAAATCTAAAAATAAGTAAATACAGTTGGACGAGACAATATCTCAGGAGCTTTTCTTAAAAGATACCACACTATCCCGCCGTTAACATACATCTTCAACTTAATGTTCCACAGTGGTGTTTTTCCGAAGGAATTTAAACTTGCTGAAGTAATCCCAATCTTCAAGAGTGGTGACAGAGACTGTGTCAACAACTACCGACCCTTCTCTATACTTTCTAAGAGTAGAAAGTATAGAAAGTAAAGTTTTTAAAGTTCAGCTAGTTTAGACAGAGGTCTAAACTAGCTGAAAAACTTATTAACAAGCTTCTAATTAAATATCTTGAGATCAAATCCTTGCTGTCAAAATCTCAATTTGGTTTTAGAGCTGGAATCTAGACCAATGATGCGGTCCACGAATTGATCGATCATGTTGTTAATAAGCTAGACCACAAAAAGAAAGCGATAGCGATATTCCTGGATTTAGCTAAAGCTTTTGACACAGTCTCTGTTCCACTCCTACTAACTAAGCTACAAAATATGGGGATTCGTGATACACAGCTCAAACTATTTGGGGATTACCTTGCTGACAGGCAACAGAGAGTTAGAATTGGAGAATTCACTAGTGATGACTTACCTATTTGCTACGGTGTTCCTCAGGGTAGTGTAGTTGGGCCCACACTTTTCCTCACCTTCATCAATGACCTGTGTGATCTGCTACTACAAAATGGCAAAATTGTCACATTCGCGGATGACACTGCGTTGATCTTCCATGGCGACAGTTGGGATGAGGTTTACAGCCTCGCTCAATCTGGGTTCAATACTGTAACTTCTTGGCTCAATAACAACGGCCTTACTCTCAATGTCAGCAAAACTAAATTTGTACCATTCTCTATTAAAAACATCTCATCCGCAGTTCACGAAAACTATTACATCAAAGCCCATTACTGTTCATCTGCCCACTCCTGTTCCTGCAGTCGATTTGAAATAGCTTTTAGTATAAAGTACCTGGGAGTCATGATTGGTAGTACTCTCAGTTTCAAACACCACCTGGACCTACTATCTTCCAGAACTAGAAAACTAATTTTCATTTTTAAAAATTTAAGCCGTATTTCAGATAAAAATGTCATTAAAATGGTTTACATGGCCCTGTGCCAATCCATTCTAACCTATTGTATTACTGTTTGGGGTGGCACTTGTAAAACTAACTTAATAAAACTAGAAAGAGCTCAAAGAGCGGTACTAAAAGTAAGCCTGTCGTTACCTTTCTTCTTTCCTACCAAAGATCTGTACTTGCTCTCTGATGTGCTGACAGTAAGACAACTCTATATTCTGTGCTCAGCTCTAAAACAACATCACTAATAGGGTATGATCCTTTACTTAATGCAAACAAGAGAGTCAAACACAGGGTTTGCTCAACACATACTAATCGTAGCACTGCCTTCTCACGCAAATTCTTTGAATTTCTCGGTGGACATCTATATAATAAGATAAATAAGAAGCTAACAGTTTACCCTCTTGCAAGAGCTAATTGTAAGAGGGTTATTACTGCCTGGCTTAAGTCCCTCAACTACGATGACACTGAAAATCTGTTTACTGTACCATCCTGACCAACTGCGTATGCTGCCACCTCCTTCACCCCGCACACACGCACTCACACACACACACTCACTCTCTCCCACACACACTCACACAGACACATTCACGCTCCCACACACTCGCACTCACACTCGTGCACACATACTCACGCACACATACTCAAGTACTCACTCATTCAATTTAGTTCCTCTCACCCACTTTGTACCCCATAACAGCAACAATCTCACTACACCACTTCGTACCCCCATAACAGCAACGATCTCATTGCACCACTTTGTACCCCCATAGTAGCAACAATCTCACTGCACCTAGCTTAATCCCTCTTAATTATTACTTCTCACTGATGTTGTATACAGCTGTCACCTATTGTCCGGAGTTTGGAGAGGCTGGTAATCTGTCATACAGGTCTCCTAGTACAGAAACCAGTCTCTCACATAGATCACAACAATTATCTCTAGTGTTTTGTTTGTTTTTTTTTATACTGTTTGTAAAATTCTATGTGAGAGAAGAACAATAAACTTTATTTATTTATTTCCCGAAATTCCTTCGGGAACGTGGATATGCGACTGTGGTACGAAGTTGCGGGCAAAAGCTAGTCTAATATATAACCGTTTTTGCTATCGATTATCGATAGGAAGTGGCATCAGTGAAGTTCGAGCGCGACAAGGCGTCGGGCAAGCTGGACGAGCTCGTCATAGTGCGCAAGAACCAGGAGAGTCTCATCCACAGACTGCAGAAGAGACTGCTACTCATCACGCGCGAGAGGGACAGCTATAGGTGAGAGTGAAAACTGGGCCTTATGCTGTCATATTATTATATTAGTGTAGATTACTTACCTGACGCGAATATTTTTACAAATACTACAAGTGAAGTGCCAGCATTACAAATATTTCAGTAAAAAAAAGTTGCTTGATCTTAAAAGTGTCAGCAAAATGAGAGTTTTGGGAAAATTTAGACATGTAAAAATGGACTTTGGTGTTGAAAACGGAACTTATGACGGGAACATGGCTTTGACGTTAATTTAATTTGCCTAAAGCCATGCTGGATTTAGACAAACAACCACTTAAGTACCACACTTCAGATGTGACATTGACAAGGCCGGGATTCTAAGATATGGCTAACATGTTAGTAGTCATTATCAGCACATGTAACCAAGGCACCTTAATCTCAATAACACCACTGTAACACCTCTGCAAAGCCTGTTACACTTTCATAGGAAAACAGTAGAGACCTCTGTGGAAAAATCACGTGACATCATTATCACTTCAGCTGAAACAAGTCTACTTCTTGACATGGGCCTCCCCGAAATGATGCCACACCGTTCAAACCAGCTGACCTATTCTGCCATCCTCTCACGTGAAATAAAATTAGATAGACTGAGCGTGAAGTGCATTGTCATTATATCTTGTTTGTATGGATTGACGGCTCAATTCGTGATCACTTCACTCTAGCCTTCACTTCGACATGTTCACAGAATGTATTGCTATTTGACATCCCGTATCCTTCACCTTAGAAGTACATGACAGCACTATAATACTATGATCTACTAAAAATGAATTGTTATTCCAGAGAACAGCTAGACGCGTACGAGAAGGAGCTGAGCGTGACGCTGTGCGGCGAGCCGGGCGCCGGCAGCGCGGCGCTGCTGTCGGCGAGGATCGAGCAGATGGAGAAGGCGCTGCAGGGCTACCGCGACCTGGTGGCCACGCACGACCAGATCGCGCACACTAAACGTAACTACATTATTATCTAGTTTTACTTATTATTTAAGTTTATCACAGATTCCAGCGGGTGAGTAAATTGTCATTTGGGAATCGACATATTAGCTAAATTAAGGTTGGTCCACACACATCATGGCCGCAGTCGGGCCGTGGTCCGTCTGGAGCTCATAAAATATCGGTGTACTAGAACACGTTCATACAAGTGCTTGTCTGGATCGTGACCGATTAATTATTATCTCGTTGTCGAACGAACGTGTCAGACCACGTTGTGATCGGCCACGATCCGTCTTTGTCCTGGGCGAGGCCCGAATATGTTGAACCTGCAAGTAAACTTCCGAGGTGAAGTTTATCCCATAAAATAATATAAATTTTTGTCTTAAAGTGCTTTTCTATTCCTAGTGGTGGAAACCCTGCGCGCGGAGTCAAGCAAATGGCGAGAAGAGGCTGAGACGCTGAAACGTGACGTGGCCAAGCTGCGCGCGCAGCGAGACACGCTGCACGCCAACCTCGAACGTATTGGTGCGCAGTCGCAGACAAAGGTAACTAACAATAAATATAACGCTCTGACTTTTCATGTAAAATTTTTAAGATTTTTGATTCGTAATGCACAAATCAAAAATCTCATTCATCAAGAATTGTTATATGCTCTTTAATTAAATGAGCGTCGCTAGAAATGGTTTTCAACTAATCATAATTATTTTCTGCGTCCACTCTTAAAGGTACTGCACCTGGCTAACAACCCTGCTGCTGAAGCGCAGAAACAAATCACAGCTGAACTAGAAGCTGCCCAAGAAGAGGTATGCCAAATTTTACGTCATCTTTTATTTTGTCAGACTTGTAAATACGAGTTGTAACTGAAATAACGCAAAACTTGAAAGTAAAAAAAAAATTAGCGTTCAGTAAAATTTTTTGGGGTATGAAAATAAAAAAGGGTAGATGATCAATGGACGGTTTATGTGGTACTTTATTGGTCTGTTAACCACTAACCAACCAATGGCGTTATGACAAATCAACAAACAAGCAGATAAACAACTAATGAAAACCTCAGAAACCAGACAGTATACATTTTAACTAGTCTGTCAGGTAGATGTACAAAAAATATTTTTCGAAATTTTCCAATACATTATTTTTGGATTCTAACCAATGGACTAAATATTAACAATTTGTTTTTACTCAGGAATCATCCCTATCCTATGGCTGATTCTTTTTTCTCGATTTTAGTTTTGGCCCCATTGTAAAAGTAGTTCATGCTGATGGAGTAAAATTACAGTTTTTCAGGTTTAGCGTTATTTTTGTTTCATCCTCTTAATTCTATATCTTTTTTATATTTTTTGAAGTACAGCTAACCGCACATCAGCTGTATATTTATTTCCTTTACGATAAGGTGCTGTAACAATACCTTATTTTAATTGCATAACAGTATGCTAAGTAAGCTAATACATAAATCATTTTTCACACCATCTGCACGAAAACGTCATGCAAACTCAACCTAAGCATTACTAACCTAATCATTATTGCCCGGCTGGCTATCATGAAATTCAGTACAATATTATTGCCCGGAGGCCAATAATGTGGTTTGAATTTGAAACTCAACTTAGAGACCGATACGGGTACCGCTTGCGGTCACCTCTCAATAACATGCGAAAATTTTTCGCCGTACGTGTGAAAATTAGTGTATATTATTCCTCAAGGATAAAGGTGTCTTTGCCTTGGGCTAGCTTAAATCCCTCGCAGCATTCAGGATTCTTGTATTAACTCCCTTGCTGCGCTCGTTAGTTAAACTCTTAAACTACCTTGCTACGCTCGGGAGTTAACTTTCGAATCCTTTATTAATTAAGTTTGAGATTCAATATGCCGCCCGTGACATAAGACACTGCTTTATCGCCTCGCTGCATAGTCTACTATGAAATCTATATTAATATACAAGATAATAATTTTTAAGCACCATGTATTTTTGTTATGAAAGTTTCCGGTCATCTACTTAGCAAATTCTTATATATCTGGAACACAAGACCCCATGCTCAGCAGTCCCGCTAGCGACTAGTAGGCTAAGGACCGGGTCAGACTTGACGAAGAGCAGAACAGCTACCAATCCAAATAATCATTATTCTCCTTAAAATAAAGTCGAAAGTAAATCCGACCTAAACGCGCGTTTTAATTTTAGACTAGATGGTAAATAGCGAAACAATTTCGTGGCTAAACTATAACGGGCGCTCGGGTCGATCTTCAAGGTAAAGCAACGCTTGCCGAGATCGGTTTGCCAAATATCTGACACCAGTGTGCGAAGAAGTACCGTGTTACCCAGTTAATGGGTTGTGGAGATCTGGTAGGCAGCCAATCCAAGTAAAAATACTGATTCATCTGAATCCGGTTTGACTGGAAGCCAACCCCAATATACCTACAGGTTGTTACAACCTGTAACAGAAAAAGCGCAATCCCAAAATTTTTTTGGGATTGCGCTTCTTTTGATGTGCTTGCGACTGTAGTCGCAAGCACATCAAACTATCCGAAACTGTCAAATTTTCCCAATCAACCTTGAACCCAATGTTTAAGCGATAAAGTTGAAAATCTATTAAAGAAATTTGACAGATTGTTATAACTGGTGACACATGTGCTGGCGTCTGTACTAAGCATTATGAACAACTTTTACTATGACACCAGCCCTAAAATCGCGTTAAAAAGTCGAATGCCGCATACATTTTTGTGCGCATATCTCGACAAATTGTACTGAACAGCTGATTATTTTTTGCTACTTCACTGTTGCCCCATAGTGAAAGTGGTTCAAAATGATAAGTACGATGACCCCATAAGAGGTATTGCGTTTATTCTGTTACACGCTGTATCCGTTGTAACATTTTGCCAACGAAAAAGGCTAGGCAGATAATGGTTATTACCGAAAAGTTGATAATTATTTAATAGTGGTAACTGCGCTGCGCTGCTCGTCACCAAGTCTGCGCAGGTCCTAATGAGGCAATAAGCAAAGTTTTTATTTGTAGATGTTATTCTGATCGAAGCGAAAAGTTCCCGTGTGTGGAAGAGCTCTGTATTGTGTTTTTTTTGTTGGGCATGTCTTCCTTTTCCTCCGAAATGGATGAACCAATTTAGAACGTAGTTTATGCAATGCTATGCGCCTCAAGTAAGTTATTAAATTTTTGCGAATGGTTGTCTATTTTTTCTCTCTCTTCTGCGTTGATTCCTGTTACGATATTTTTATAAAATAATGAATACTTCGATATTTTTTTAAAATAATGAATACTTAAAGAGGTTCTTGCTTGACCGTTTAGCAAAATTCAAAACAAAAAGTTTTAGCTGTAATGAGTATTGATGCATTTTCAAAATAAATTGGCTGTGACAGATGAACAAACGAGTGATACTAAATGAGTTCCGTTTTTTCATGCGGACGCTCGGAATCCATAAAAATGTGATTTCAGTAATCTTGGAGCACCAAGAAATAATGTCGCTAGGTTGTGAGGAGGTGACCGTCCTCACTATAAAATCACTCAAGCCGTATTTAATTTTTATTTTCTATCTGTTCTCTGGTAAATTGACTTCAATGTAAAACGTTGCATGAGATGCTCCATGTTTAAGCAACGATAAAAAAACGGGAATCAGTTGACAGGAGTCAATGTAGAGGGAATATTTCATATTATTAAGTAAACAGTAGTGTAGTGTCAGAACTGAATTAAAATCTTCTTTATATATGTCACCGGAAGATTGCAGAAGATTGTAATTAATCTTGATTAGATTATATTTTTTTAATTTCTCGATATATTATGAAAAAAAGCGTTTTGTATATATAAATCCCATCCAAATTCAATAGTTTCCAATTTATTCGTGTCTTATTTAGGAAAAAAAAGTTGGCAATTTCACGCGATATTTTACAATCTTACGAAGTTTGCCATTTTCCGTTGACATTTACACAGAAAACAAATCAAAGGCAAATACAAGAACGAGCTCCCCCAGATATGATTTATAATAACTAACTGAACAGCAGTTTAAGGGTTAGATTCTTAGCCTCGTATAACTCAAGGGACAAAACCGTATAGAAAACGCCTACACATTATTTAGTATCATCATGCTAATGCGACATTATTTCCTAATTTTGATTTTGTAACTGTATGCGATACAACAAAATATTCAATTAAATTATATTATATTTATATCGATAAAATGTATCGTTTCCAGTTAAAAAGACTAAAAGCAACGTTGAGAGAGGGCGGTGGGTCTCGCGCGTGTCCAGAAGAGACCCAGCAGCTTAAACAGCAGTTGGAGAGTAGTCGCATTAAGCTTAAAAGGTATGTGAATAATATTTAAATTATAATATTTATTTTGTTTTACAAGCTGGCCTAGTTATTTTGATTTTTCTTTTATAGATGCGAATATTCAGATTTCTAAGATTTTGTCATACAAAAATCTGCAAAGGGCTTCTCTCTAAAATAACGGGCTCGTGAAATGCGTCTCCATGCCCAAGCTAAGCACGAATTCGTGTAAGGTGGACTAACTAAAGGTTACCTTGCGGGCATGGTCGACAGGCATAACCTAGTTTCATAAAAACGAAAACTGTACATACACGCTAGAGTTTGCCTGTGGGTTAAGCTTGTAAAGTTATGACCACAATGCAAACCATGGCTTGTGTGGCCGCCATAACGAGCCTCGAACGTGCACGCACGAGTAGCGAAGCACACTGCGGCTAAATTACGTTCGATGACATTGATTTTTGTCAATTCGATGTATTCGATATTTGATGCCCGGCTCATCTAGCGTAGACGCACCTTTACAAAACTAGTCTGTGTGGGAAAATTAAAAGGAAAATAATGAAATCTTTGTGCAAGCGTTAACAATAACAGGTTTTCTTGATGCTCAATTTGGCTGGTAACACTTCGCCCGCGACTTCATTTGCTCGGGTTTGCTAACATAATCGAATATCATTTGTTTCAGGTTGAAAGAAGAGTTCACATCTTCCGCCCAGGAGTACAGAGATGTATGTTATATGCTATTAGGTTATAAAATTGATAGAACTGGTCACAAGAATTACAGGTGAGCCACATTTTTATTATTAATATTCGTTTGTCAGTAGAATATAAATATATATTTTTTTATCCAAAACGGGGAAACTCTTGGCCCAAATCTCACCTGATGGAAAGTGATGATTAGGCCGAAGCTGGAAGCAAGTTTCACCCGGAATCCTCTTACACAGAGGAACTGGCTATCATACCTCTAACTGCCGGAACACAACAATGCTGTTAACATTGTTGTTATGGCGACAGACTTAGACATGATGGTGGTAGCTTGCCAGGCGGACTTAGAACAAGTCCTACCACCAACCAAACCAAGCAAAAAATTGCCCCCGCTGGGAATCGAACCCGGGACCTCTGGGTCTGAATCAGGTGGTATAACCATTAGACCACGGAGGCGGTTAGTGTCACCTGTTTAGCACCACCCGGGGACCACGTGTAGGGATTCGCTGAAGGGTATTCTCCTACGGACGCGGGTGACTCGGCCCCCTAAACTTAACAATATCTTATACTCGTACTATAGCAGTTCATTAGGTACTGGACATAAACTTAACATTTCATCATCAGAAATTAGAATTAAGATATATATACATGCTTTAGCTACTGATATGGAAGTAACCAGTTTCTCATGATAATTTAAAACAAATGGAACATATTTTCTAATGTAATTTTTAAGTCGTCCTGTTTTTTAACTGTCGTTTTATTTGAATCTTTTTTATCCTCTACAGAATATCAAACATGTACGCGGAATCGTCCGAGGAATACCTAACGTTTACCCTCGATGACGATGGTATAGAGATGGTGCACACTGACTATTCTACCACCCTAGGCGAGCTAGTAGAGCTGCACCTACATCAGCACCGCTCTATCCCATTGTTCCTTAGCGCACTCACCATGGACCTCTTCACGAGGACTACCATGCAGCAAGTGCAATGAGGGAAGGTATTAAAGGGCTGTCATTCACTTGAGACTTTGTCGCGCGATTTTTTTTCTGTCGCACGACTATTTTGTCGTAGCGAAACTTTGTGGCTCATAACTTCGTTATAGTAAAAATATGTATTTTTTGTTCGCGACAAAATGTCTTGAGTTAGCGGTAAGCCCAATTATGTTTTTCCATAGAAAATGCGAAGGATGTAACAGTGTCACTGAATTGTTAACTAGCTAAACATTTTTCTCATAGTTAATAATGTGTCGTCGCTTGATATCAATAGTGGCACAGTTAAGTGTAAAACTACATTTATACACTTAGTTAAATTAAAAAAAAAACATATTCTAACGTAAAATTGTGAGCTATTGAACAATTTCCATATAAATATGACTATTTTAAGTCGCCATAACAGTATGTGAACGTCTTTTGTCATCATGATATTGATTGATGATGATGATTTTAATAGTACGAGAAAATCACTTTTGTGTTTTTCTAAGAGTATTTCTAACATGAAAAGTGTTGGTTATCAAGTTTGTAAGAAAATGAGGCACTATTGTTATCAAGCAACAAATTATGTAGAATCTTAGGGTAAATTTAATCTCCTTCTAGTTCTTCCAAGTATCCGAAACTTTCATAATTAGGGCTGTAATAGTAACTTAATATAGATAGGTATCAATTAAACTTGTTAGAATTGCATATTATAAATGTTTTATGAATAATTTCATTGTTACATCCTTCGAGTTTAAAAATAAATTAGAATAAGTAATTTCGACTTCAGTTTTCTGATGGATAGATTAGGTTTTCTTTAATAATATAATAATTATTTTATAGCTTAATCGTTAGTAAGGAATCGTAGTGAACTTTTTCATTCGGGCCGAAACAGGCATGCTACTTTTAGTATCAGCGATTGGCTATTTTGCATCGTCATCAAATCTGCTCTATCGCATGTTTTCGGGTTCGGACATGGTAAGGAGCTTGCGCGGGTGCAAAGCATAAAATTCATCAAATCGCCGTTTGCATCCATACTCAAGTGACCATGATGGACGCCTAGCGCGATGTGACGGAGCGGTCTAGCTAGCGAGTGATTGTATATCGCAATACTTCTGGCTTACAACCTCTATTCTTCCGTCTTAAGAATAAAAAGACAAAACGAACTAACCGATTTCCGACATTAAGAAAATGATTTAAGGTCGGAACGGGAATACATAACTTCGTTTGGTGTAGATACGTCATTTTTGTTAAGGCAGTATACTCTACAACAACTTGCGATGTATTGTGGCTACCTTATCGCGTCTGCGCGTGGCCTGTTACCGCGTTCTCACTTTGGACAAGGCCTTAGCGATTTTCTCGATGGCGCACCGACCTTGACTCGATGCTAAAACTAGCATGTCTCGCAAAGCCCTTAGCCGAAAATGTGACATGTTTATTCATATTTCAAGACGAACAGTTTGTATGTATCTTTACATTTGTTATAATATTATTACAAGCCAGCTTCTCAATCGCATAGACGCAACCAACTTTTCTTTGGGCCTCAACTACACACTTGCAGCATTTATTTACGTGAGCTAAATTATTTCACCATGCTTGCACAAACCAAGCAATTTTGTATGCGGTATTAACGCTTGTCTTTTTTGGTGTATGCCCTCAGTTTGGACTCCAGTCCCGATTCGCTATTAAATTTCAAGGTTCCAAAATAATTATAGTACAAATTCTTTCAATGAAGCCTAAATATAAAAAATCAAATCAATGAATTGAGCAAAATAAAATATGAGATGGCAATAAGGCTATTACTTTGGCCAACAGCGTATCGCCGTTGCATCGCTTTGGCATTTATGTAATCAGTTTTCACAAATAGCCGATTAACATTTCTTCATATTGTTAAGCTCCATAAAACTGGTGCTTCTATGATTTAAAACAAAACACTACAGCGAATATTCTTTCTTTGTAAACTGCATAACAGGCAATGGATTTCTGTCAAAACATCGGACTACAAAATCAGATGTTATATCAGTCTTAATTTTCTTCGTGGCCCGACTGTAACTTTTTGAACACTGATTTGTGTGGTCCAAAAAAATTGACACTTCCACGGCATCGCTGGTGACAGCTCATAGATCACTTCGGCTGCAGGAGAGCGGTGGAGTATAGTTTGTGGCTCGGCCTCACATTAACAGCCTGATGTTATGTCACTTTAAACAGGGAACTAAGAAATTTTGGCTCTGTCTTGCCCTGTCAGTCCATTCGCTGGGCCAATTAAAATACAGTACCCAGTACCCCGCTCCTCCATAGCTTGTCGAGCTGACAGAATGAAGAGAAATAAATAAATCAGTTGACTACAGGTAGAATAGTCGATGCGGAGCAATAACGGCAACGGTATCTAAATTAGATTTAGCTAGCAGTAGAGTTAATATAAAAGTCAAACTACGAGTATTTCAACTCATCGTCAGTCCTCTGTGTGTTAGGGGCTAATGAGTCTTATAAAAGTGGGATTTAATTAATAAATCTGATTTAATAAATGAATCAGATCTATAAAAATATACAGAAAATGTAAAATTCACGGACGTGGAAGACATCCATTTCAATTTGACTAGGCTTTTTTCCAACTATGTTAGGGTAGGTTTTAATCAATGCCAATTACGATTAAGAAAAAATATGATTATTATTTTAGTCTTTATTTTAAACAAATATGTCTATACGCTATTAACACAGGGCCGCACGAACTGTGATAAATTAAATAATGAGTTTAAAAATATGTTTTTTTAATCATAATTTGTAGTAATCGTAGATAATAATACCAGCCGCACTGGTCGGCCTGTCGCCAGTCTTGCCAAGGAGTGTCGTGGAACCCAGTCACTGGGTCGTGAACGTCAGATAGGTGGTACTCCATATAAAATACTCCCCCCAACGTTATTGGGAATAGGGAATATGCATTAAAAATTATATTTATTATTTAAAAATATTCAAAAATATAATACTAACAGTGAAAATAGAATCAAAATTGCTCGAAAACTGTTTCTCTCGCGAAAACGCTGTTTTATATGGCAGCTGTATAGGCGTTATGGACTTTGACGTCAAAGTCCATATCACTTCTCTTTCTAATTGTACTTTTGAATTTTTACAACTTCTTCGCTGATGAAGGCATTAAAAAAATAATTACATGATTGTTTACTTAGAGCTAATAAGTATTTCAATTTGCAAATAAAAAAATCGCATACATATTCCCTATTATGCGAGATCGATACCATGATCGGACCACCTTGTGGGAGGCCTTCCTACGCTGCGTCTGGGAGGGCGGCGGTAGATGCGAGACGCACAGGGCCAGTTGTTGTGCTGACACGCGCAGGGAGGCTGTGTGCAGCCTTGGAAGTCTTTCGGCGGGTATGATTTTTTTTTTTAATCTTTATTTATTTAGGGGCATTTATCTTCATGGACATGTGAGCCCCAACGTTACCTAAACCAAGCGGGTATGATAATGACAATGATGGTGATAATGTTGATACCTTCTCACGCCTGTGAATTTTATTCACCCTGTTTACTCTGAGTGTTACTATGGATATTCTAAAAACAATTTACGGAATACACTACTGTTGATAGGATTTTTGTTCCTGTATTTGCGATAGTCTAAAAATGTCAAAGGTATGTAACTCTTTAACTAGTGCTAGCTTGATAATTTGTTGGTTGTATGTGAATGTCTTAGATATTAGACGTAGAGCGCACTTTCACAGCTATTTATGGAGAATGGTATTGTACTATGAAGTTGTGGGAATGTATTGCTTGCCTTTAATACGTCTTTTCTTACCATTTTGTGCTTAGTACGGAGTATATTTGAATAACAGAATCTTAGATATTTTGAAGTTTTGGGAGCACTTATTAATGTTTAACCGTGACAACGGTCTAATTCTGTTGAATACTATTTTTGGGTGACCTTTAAAAAGTTGTTCAAACAAATATTAACGTAATTACATAACCCTAAAGTAGAAAGTTAATAAGGTGGAACTGGACTTGTCTAAGATTGGTTATTCAAGCATAGTTACTTGATCTAAATATTAATTGGTATAAAGTCGTTTATAATTTACTATAAACTACGAAAATGAATAAGTTTAAAATCTCATTTAAATATATGAAACTACCATATAAACTGCATAGTACACTACCAATAGTAGAAACTGTAATTTATAAGTAGTTGTTAATCGTTCGCAAATCATTATTACAATTACATATTTACTTAACTTTCAAACGCGGAACACCAGGAGCAATAATTGTGATCCTTTATAGTCGATATATCCATATAAAAGATATAGTTTTGCGCATATATAGCCGCTTATTATTGTTATTAAAAATAAATATTTCAATGTAAGATAATATTTACTTAAGTTATATCAGTAACATGTCCAAATTTTGTACTTCAATATAAAAATAAATATTTTGTAAAAGATTGACATTCCTTCGGTATTATTTTGCTAAGACACTACTGTAACACTAAAGCGACCCATTTTTACAAAAATAAAGGTGTCTGTGTCAAGAATTAGTTTTATTTTGGTAATTACCTTTGCACTACATGCATTTAAGACAACTTGACTCACCCACGACTGCTGCACTGTTCAATATTTTTTAGGGTTCCTTACCTCGGAAAGAAAAAACAGAACCCACACTCCGCCCTCAGGATCACTTTGTTGTCCGTCCGTCCGTCTGTCTGTCTGTCTGTCAAGACCCTTTTTCTCAGGAACGGAATCTACATCAAATACTCAGGTCTACTGTCCCTTGGAGCTGTGAAATAATCAAACGTCAAAAGATACAGCCATTTATGCTGCTCCACAAATTTTCTACACTCGCAAGGGAATCAAAATCCCTTGAACTCAGAGTCTTGCATTTTGGTACGAAGCAACGTCTTATCATAGTACAGATAAAGGAAAAATTGCGTCAACCGTAAATTTTTATTTATATTATATAATAAAATAATAACAAAAAATATTTAAATTATAAAAATATTTTTAGTAATTTTAAACTTACTACCCCCTTTCCTCGTGAACGCGTAGAGGTTATAAATTCATGTCAAATACTGAAATCTAAATACCTTTAAGCTGTAACAAAATCAAACTTCTATGTTAACGCAATCAAAAGAAACAGCTATTTGTAAGCCGCATATTTTCAAACTCGCAAGGGAATCAAAACCTAAAGGGTTCTTCCAGTCGACCTAGAATCTTGAAATTTGGCATGAAGCAATGTTTTCATATAAAGGAAAAATTCCGAAAACCTTAAAGTTTTAGTTACTCGATTGTCGTGAATGGGTGAACTTTTACTTATATACCTACAGGTTTGTAAGGAACCCTCGGTGCGCGAGTCCGGCTTGCATTTGGCCGGGTTTTTTTTCATTAGGGTTGCGTAATGCGTACCTATGTTAAGTTTAAGTTTTTGTTACGTAATTTTCAATTTAACCAAGCAATGGTATAGAGAATTTTGTGTTGATAACAAATGGGGTTTTTTATGAGTCTACCTCTCGTACTTCCAATTCGGATATACTTTCATATGTTTCTGGTCTCACCGCTAAAATTTCTGCTACTCACAACTCCGTTAGCGAATTCATTTCCGTATATAACCATATATGCTAATCAACCTCGATTAGCATATTATTATAACCCTTTATCTCGGTACTGAACTATGAACTACCTTTGCAAAATTTTATCCAAATCCGATCAGCCATGTTTGCGTGGTTGTTGCACAAACAAACAACCTTACACATTTTTAATATAAGTAGCATTTGGGAAAGATTTTTTTTAAGACTTTTTTTTGTTTTTAGGTCTTATTTTATAAAAGGGATATAAAATGATAAAACAGATACCAGTGTAAAATATTTATGAAGAAACAAGGACAATATATTATACAAATCATCTAATGTTTGCAATGAATTCAACTACAACAATTTAGTATTATTATAGTCAGACACAGTTAACAACGTGATTAGCACTAGGAAATAATTGACAAGAGCCGAGCTACTGTATGATGTATTGTTTTGTTCACAATGTTAAAAATAAGTACACATATAAACAAATATTATTACTTTTCGTTTGTAGAAAAATTAACATAATATAATTAATTATTAAGCTTTTATGACTATACAATGACTTCAACAACTATTGAGCTCCGTTTTCCCTCTTCGAATTTTCAGAAAACTTAAAACAAATGTACTATGGACATACAATGCGTCGCTCATGTTACGACACATCGCACTGCCAGACTAAAATAATAAGTAGCAATAATAATAGCCCAATTCGATGGATTAAATTATAGTATTAAGTATGCATTAAAGCTTCTGCCATCCGCTGTCCTGAAGTTATACATTACACAATATAATGAATAGTAGAAAAACTTGTAACTATTTAAAGCTAAGAAGGACGCCGAGAAAGTTGTTTCTACTACTTTGACATCACACATTGCTTTGAATTATTTGAGAAATTCACGAAGATAAACTCACATACAAATAGTCTTGGAAACATTTTTGGAAATAATTTAAAAGTAACAATAAATTACTTTTTACCTACAGTCTATAAAAATCACTTAATTTTCAATGTAAAATGTTTCGAAAATAACGATAGTCTAAAAATCTTACATACACATAATACTGAAAACGTATTGTATAACACTCTCCCGTGCCGAATGACGTTTTGACGTTTCTGTGCTACGCATCACTGATCACCTCATCCCTCATCACGAGCCATGTGTAAAGACAAACAAAACAAAACATATAACATAAATTTCATACAATTTTCAATAAAATTATTGCACTAAACTTCATACTCGTAACTTAATAATAAATATTGCATTAAGCGTTAACCACATCTCGTGAAGTAAAATTATTTAAGTCTTAGGCTGGGTTGCACCATCTTACTTTAACAATAACAAACATCGAAACTTCAGTTAAAGTATCGATTAGGCCAAAAATTAGTTGCACCATTTGACAAATAGTTAAATGACGTCATAACTTTAACCGTAACTGTAACCGCTCACTTTCCGCTGGTTAGTGTTATTGTTTGTGTTAAATTATCCGTCAACTATCAAACGCGTTGAATATAATCTCTTGACTTGGCTCTTCCCTTTAACTTTAACAAAGCTAATGAATTCGCTGGTGCAACACATTTCACTATAACCGTTAAAGTCAGCGCTAATGTTAGTGTTAAATTTGACGCAAACTTTAACTATAACTTCTTCTATGGTACAACTCAGCCTTAAAGTACTAAGAGTTAATTAAATTTTAAGAACAATATGTCAGTCCGATGAAAGTAACATTTCATCCTAATACGAGCTTCGTTCATAGTAGCGAGTAGCGACGTTCAACAAGACGGAAATTAGAATTTATTAATATAGAAAGTACCTAAGTTCCAAATATTGTGCTAACTACAGTCCCTATGTTTAACATTTTGACTAAATATTAAGTACGATTTGGTGCTCAAATTTAATAATGTAAGTGTTAATTATTTAAAACTAGGTATATAGAATTATTTATCTACAAAGTTCGAAAGGGTGCATCAGCTCGACAGATTTATCTAAGTCTAAACTAGCTAAGAATTTATGAATTTCAAGACTTGACACGATGTTGAGTCACTATCGATGGAGCCGTCACTAATGCCACGATTTCTGTTTTGAAACTTTATTTCAGTTACACCGCCTGTAGTTTGAAAAAGATTATCTACTGAATGAAAGTAATACCGATGGCAAGAGTGACAGCTTCAAAAACAACAGACATTTATAGTCTGTTTCACAAACCGCACAGCTTTTCTCATTCTGAGTATTTCAAAAAGATGACCCCTTGATCACGCTGAGAAGAACTTGCTCAAACACTTGTGTAGATGTACCGACTGGTGCCGCCCAGCCCCCCGCGGGCGCCAGGCCGGGCCAGCGTGGCCGTCGTCTACGTCAGCCAGTAGACCTGGCCACGTAACTAGACAGTCTATGACTATAGGACGCGCGTGGTGTCCATTCCGCTCACACTTCTCTCAATCACACTATTGTCCGTTATGTTTTTGTTGCCTGTGGACAAAATAAATTGTGTTAGAAAATTTACTACCTAAACATAGGTTAGGAATCTGTTGACCCACCATACTTATGTCGACAAAAATCACACAAAAGTAGTCCTTGTCCAACAACCAATAAGCTTTCTGAGCGAAACCGATCCTCGAGCATAATACACAAATACTAGGTTTTATAATCTCATCTGTTCCGGTCGGAACACGATAGGCTCATTATGATATAGACGGCATTAGAAGAGTAGGTAGATTATGAAACGAGGGGATATAGCACTTATGTCACGGGCGTCATATTGAATCCCGAACGCAATGAAGGATTCGAGACTTAACTCCCGAGTGTAGCGAACGAGTTAATACAAGAATCCTGAATGCAGCGAGGGATTTAAGCTAGCCATAGGCAAAGACACCTTTATCCCTGAGGAGCATACTCTACTTTTCACACCTTTCAGGCTCCTGCCCAACCTGGGGGGACCGAACGCCTCCTGCCGTAGGCTCTACGCGGGGGTCGTGCGGTCCATGGCCCTTTACGGGACCCCGGTGTGGGCGCGTTCATTGAGGCAGCGTGCTGCGAACCACTTGAACGCGCCCCAAAAGGTGGTTGCCCTCAGGATGACCCGAGGGTACCGCACGATCTCGCGCGAAGCGGCGGGTCTCCTTGCCGGATTGCCGCCATGGGATCTGAAGGCGTTGGTCCTCGCGCGCCTGCATGATTGGCGCGCGGAGGTACTAAGCCGGGGGGAAACTCCGCTGACGCGGCAAATTGTCGCGCAGCGGACAGACCTCCGGCGGGATCTCATGGCGTCATGGAGACGACGACTATCGCAACCAAGCGCAGGGCACGCCACGATAGTGGCGATAAGTCCCCTCTTTGAGGAGTGGCTTGAGAGGCGCCACGGCGTCCTCACCTTCCACCTGACGCAGGTCCTCACCGGACATGGATGTTTCGGGAGGTTCCTGCACCGAATTGGGCGGGAGGAAACGCCCGGGTGTCACCACTGCGGGGATCGACCGGAGGACACGGTGGAGCACACTGTGCAGGTGTGCCCCGCTTGGGCGGGGCACCGCCGTGTCCTCGAAGCGGCAATCGGCGGCGACCTCTCGCGTCCGGCGCTGGTCCAAGCCATGGTCCGGAGCGAGACGGAATGGGACGCCGTTGCCTCCTTCTGCGAAGCAGTCATGCTAGCGAAGGAGGTGGCGGAGAGGGAGAGGAGACCCTCTCGTCCCGGCCGCCATGGTAGACGCCGCAGGCGTCGGGGGCCACCTGGTGACCTCCGGCCACACTCCCTGCCGCTACACCCAGAGCGGGAGGAGTCATTGGATGATTTCCCATCCCTAAAAAAAAAGGCCGACGAGAGCCACTCGCGGGTTATAATGACAAACTTTAGGTAAGGTTTGCATGGCAAATAATTTGACGTTTTCGTGCAGGTGGTGTAAGCTATTCTCATACAAGCTTAGCAGTAGAATTTGTCAGGCTGTGGATTTTTCTGAGGTGAGGGACAGTTTATCTTTACAGGGTCCAGTATGCGTAACAAATCAACTAGCATACACCAAATACCAAGACCTGCCACATTAATCCTAATCTGAGGTGTAGTTGGATAAGTTCTCTTTTCTGTTAAGAATTGGCCTGGTTGTGAATGAATCTTAAGCTAGAAACAGCTAAATTTACAGGTATCAGGATACGTAACCGATCAACCAGCATGCACCAAATACCACGGTCTGAGTCACATTACTCCCAGGCGAAGTACTTGAGGCTCATCACGTAGCTCAGAGTGTTGGAAAAAGAGAATGCCCATTTTGTTAGGAGTTTTGGGCCCCTAAAAAACTTTGCATGTCACGATGGTTTTAACTTGGTTTCGTAGACCTAGAATTACCTTTTCATATAATGAAATCGAATTTCAATTTGTCACCCTAGTTTAAGAGAAATCTTATATTTACGGATACTGAAATTGAGGTTATAAAAACAAGTTTTTTTTTTGTTTTAAACATAATTGAAAACACTACATAACTTCTTATTCTCTTTTATGTAGGTAGGTGCGCTTTCAATTAATATGCCTTGCCGTGCCGTGCCGTGCCGGCAGTTTAGTAGGCTGTACCCTCACAACTAGTATATAGTGTTGTTAAAAACAAATACTTACCTACGACTAAAGCCTTAGATTAGAGAAGCTCATAGCTAAGTTACAAACGAAGGAAGAAACGCTCAACTCGACAGTTTCAAATTGTAACGAACAGAAGTACAACAACAGTAAATACGGAGGAATAATTCAACTCGACACAAAACGAACGGCACGAAACAATTTGATTGATTTGACAGATAGACCTATCTAAGTGTGACCATGTAAAATATTTTGGAAATCGATTTACCAAATCGATTTGTATTACATTATATTATTTACATATTTAAAAAGATAATTATAAACGCTATTTAGGTATGAATGGGAGCTACTAAGCTGAGTACTAACCACAATCATGTCTGTGGTACTAACTTTTGTTTTTTAAAGAAAATAATCAGGTATGAATGTAGCGGAATATTTCTGACGGTAGGAAATACCATGAAATACATGATAATTATGTGGAAATATGGGCGGACACAGACGCTCCGGTCGCTCTTCCGATTGTCTGATCAGACTATCCAGACTAACCGGAGCGTCTGTTTCCGCCTTAGTTCTTCGCTATCGGACAGAGGACCTCCACATCATTTCAGGATCGTACTTTAGCTTCAAGTACCGTAGAGCTAAGACCGCTAGAATCTCCTGGTTATAATATTATATATGTCTGTACTTAATTCCTACTTGTTTTTTTAGCTAGTTTTAGTGCTTTTATATTCTTTATTTGAGCCCGCCGTTTACTTCGCGCCTAATCAGTTACATGAGATTGTTAGCTAGATTACGACGGGAGAAAAGCCAAAGAAATTCCAATCGATTAAAATTATTTAATTGAGATAGTCTGTCCTCTGGCAACATTCAGCTTAAGTTTTAATGGCGGAACTGATATAAATTCAATGAAATACATTTTAATTATGTTTTCCAATGCTAGGGTAAAATAAATGTTGAAAAAATTAGATTGAACATTTAAAAATACGACTTAATTTTTGAGAAGTAAATAGTCTTGACACGGTACCAAAACTAAGGGGCCCATTGGTTGGCTTTCTCCTTTATTTCTTCTTTTTAGCTAGGCTCTGAATGTATCTTAAGTTAGGGTCAGCTAGCTACCTTTCAGGGCACGCCACAATAGTGGCGATAAGTCCCCTCTTTGAGGAGTGGCTTGAGAGGCGCCACGGCGTCCTCACCTTCCGCCTGACGCAGGTCCTCACCGGACATGGATGTTTCGGGAGGTTCCTGCACCGAATTGGGCGGGAGGAAACGCCCGGGTGTCACCACTGCGAGGATCGACCGGAGGACACGGTAGAGCACACTGTGCAGGTGTGCCCCGCTTGGGCGGCGCACCGCCGTGTCCTCGAAACGGCGATTGGCGGCGACCTCTCGCGTCCGGCCCTGGTCCAAGCCATGGTCCAGAGCGAGACGGAATGGGACGCCGTTGCCTCCTTCTGCGAAGCAGTCATGCTAGCGAAGGAGGTGGCGGAGCCGGAGAGGAGACCCTCTCGTCCCGGCCGCCGTGGTAGACGCCGCGGGCGTCGGGGGCCACCTGGTGACCTCCGGCCACCGTAGGCGCGGGCCTGTGGACGGCGAGCTATGGGTGGCTCGCCGTCCGTCCGTCTAGTGACGACAGGCCGTGTCGACGGCGCGTTAGTGTTCCACGCGCGCCTCAAAGAGAGTCAGCAACACAGAGGGGCCCGAAAGGGCCGACGTCTGCCGGAGTCGCGGGATTATTCGCAAGAGACACCGTGGCTCCGGAACACAAAGGGCAATGAAGGAACATGGATGGGTTTTAGTCAGTAGAAGTCTGACACTCCCTCCCGCTACACCCAGAGCGGGAGGAGTCATTGGATGTATTCCCATCCCTAAAAAAAAAAAAAAGCTAGCTACCTTTGCAGGGTCCAGTGTGCAAGGGGTCCACGACGCGACCGGCGTGGCAGGCGGCGCGCTGCAGGCGGCACCAGGACGGGTAGGTGCGCCGGTCGGAGCCGCACAGCTGCCGGCGCGCCGCCGCGCCGCACGCGCCGCACGACACGCAGCGCGCGCCGCTGGCGCCGCCCGACACACAGCGCTGCCCCGACCCGCATGATATCGACGCGCACGTAGCATTCGCTGAAATATTTGCGAAAATTAGAATTTCAGAAGGTGGTGGACTATGATCGGCGGTTCTTAAGGAAGTTAAACACTTGAGAAACTGTGGAAATCAAGTTTCTGCTACGAAAAACAGACTTTAGTACCAATGCGCTTACGTAATTTATTAACTTTTCAATACGAGTAGGATTTAGGTTTGACCAATATCTTACCTGATAAGTAGATATCTCTCAATATGAGTGAAAATGCGGTCGATAATGGTCTTGAAGTATTTAAGTAAATCACTCTACACTTCAATTCTCCCATAGAGTATGTAAACTTTTCAATTCTCCTAGGTTGTAACTATCAGTTAGCACTGGCAGGTACGGGTTTGTATTTTTTAAAATTTTAATATGTAATTGTGGTGTCTAACAATGCATTTTATTTAGATAATGTCTGGTCCTTCCCTGTACTTACCTATACAAGGTCCTCTGTACGCCAGCGGCAGGGCCCTGCCCCGCTCGCATGCGGCTCGCCGCAGCGCGCAGGCGCCGGCGTACGTGCGACCGTCGACGGCGCATACGGGCGTGCCCGCGACCCCGCACGCACCGCAGCGCACGCAATGCGCGCCCAGCTCGGCGTCCAGCACGCAGCGCTTGTCACCGCCGCAGCGCACGCCCTCACAACTACCCTCTGCAACATAACGAGTGGTACGTGGTGGTTAAACTATGCATGGTCCTCACATAAGAATATTACCTACATTAATTTTTGTACATCAAATATTGTAAAACATTTATTTGAAAACATTAACTATGGAATTTCTTGTCCGTTCTTCTCCATAAGAATCTACCTTTCCGAATAGACAGTAGTCATATTTTTATAAATCGTTTTAAATGATGACGTTCAAAAGTGCCGTAAGTACCTACCTATATTATAATATTGTGGCTTTATTGAAGTAAACGTCTCGACTTTGACTTTCGACTCATCTTCGTATCTCTTACCTACACAAGGAAATAGCTGACATTACTTCTTGAATAACTGACAAATACCTGCCTGTAAATGACAAAGAACCATTCAATCTTTATGAAAGTCCAACGACCAACAATTCTGATAGCTTATTGAAAATATCGAGAAATGCAATCTTAATTTTGCATTCGTTAAGAATTTAACAACCCACCCATTACACAAAGTGCAGCACGCTTTGAAATGTGATTTTAATTTTAATCAATAATTATAAAACATCCTGTATTTAATTATACAAGCACTTAATTTAACAGTTATCATTTCAATCGCTGAACAAGAGAAGCATAGTTAAACATAAAAGTCTGCAGCACCAACGGCTATACTTAAAAGCCATAAATTCGTGCAAGATAAAGTTAATTGTAACTGGGAGTAACTAGGCAACTTTCTTAGGCGCGGCGGTTACATAGAAATGTCGGAGTTACATTATAACGTGATAGAAATCAGTCAAACCGCGTGTAAATCCCGCGCTTTTCCCGGGATTGTATCGTATTGCGGTTTATGGGGCGTTGGTCTAGACTGGGACGATCGAGTGTCCGACTCTAGAGTGTAGATTACATAGGATTTATCGTCTCTGATCGGACGTGGCCGGTAGGTACTCGTCTGCTTTATGTTTTCAGATAGATACCTACGTTAGGCTACGTTGGTACGTTGGTAAATCTTGGTGCGTACGGAGAGTATCAAAGTCATCGCTGGACTGACGTTCAAAAGTGATGTTTGAATGAAATCTTTTAATAGAAAAGGCCGGCTACTGGTTTTAGTTTTATCAAATGATTAGGTAATTTGATAAAACTAAAACCAGTAGCCGGCTATAGGTATCATAAATTCAAAATAGGGATCATAAATCCTTATAAAAATTCATGTATGTAGGTGCTTTTAAAGATGCTGTTTACATAAGTGTCCACTCATTCGTATTGATATGCAAATAACGTAACCATAAAATAAAAAACAAATTTAAAATCTGCAAAGGATCTACCATCGTTAGCTATTCTTGGTTTACACCCTGTACCTACTTGAAGTCGGATAGGTTTCCATATGGAAAATCCTTTGGCCATAAAGCGAAAACTGTCCTGTACTTAACCTAATAAGCAATTTCATAAAATGTTTAAGTATTGCCTAGCCAGTTACAATGAGTAGGTACCTACTTTATGTCAGGTATAGGCTGCGGTCGGGCTTATTCGCTCGTAAACGCAAAGAAGTGGTGTGGCGGCGTTTAGAAGCAAGTTTACGTCAATATTATCGCGGTATATTACCTATTCATAATATGGAATGAGGACGTCTGGGGCGGCTGTGCTGTGGTTATGACAGCCCCACCAGACGAGGGTCAAACGCCAAGTGACACGCGGATGATACGACTGCTAGAAAACTTCGTCGTTCACCTAACAGCTCATGCATGTTCAGATCTAATTATAGCGGCATCTAAACCGCCATATACGAACTACAAAAATAGTCCTCACGCATGACGTAGGTATACAAACGCATGTAGCTACATCGCCCACCACAACCCGGCGCGAATTGAACATATACAACAACCCGACAACTACCTTGTCCACCAGACACAAATCCCATCTTGTTGAAGGATCTTTTCTTTTTCCACCCTGTTACGCACACTTCTACCTCTTAAAATCTGTCTGTGGCTTTTACGACCTTCGAAGTCGCCAGGAACAAGCAAATTATTGGAACTTAATAAACAGTCACATTGTTTCTCATCTGGTTGACCAATCGCAGATCGGATCAGATTCGTCTGTTCAAAACATTTTTACCAAAAAATACAACTGACTGCCAAATAAAAATCACAAACTTCTTAACGGCAAATAGCGGAACCACTCATTATGGAACCACTAATAAGTAAAACAAAAAAAAATGGGCTGCACAGTACAACTTTCGACCCGCTTCTCATGCAACTTCAGGCCTACTTTCCGAGCATGAGTAATGAAAAATAATTTTAAATATTGTATTCTCGATCGATTTGTATTGGTAGACAAGTTACCACATCTGTATGTGTACTTTTTTTTTTTGGGACAAGCCCGCCTCACATTCCCAACCTCTGCAACTCCTGAAAGCCAGATTCAACAGTGGCGACCACCAGAAAAACGCCGAGCAAATGAAACCCGACGAGTCCCGGAGAAACGATTCAAGTGTCTTGGATTGCGTAACGAAATTAATCAGAAGAGTACAGGAGTACCTAGGTACTACGGAGGAGTAGGAAAAAATAAATATAATTTCCACTTCACTGTATGTGTACTTATCTACCTATTAATAATTCTATCGACTGCTGCTAAAAAATCTAACTTCAAGTTCTACAAGTTAACTTCTAACTAAGAAAACTTTCCGTGTAATAAAGGAGCCAGCCCATAAAATATTATTGCTACAACCGCAACTTGTCTATGAAGACACATTGAATACAATTATTTATCCTACTCGTAAAGTTGCCAGATAATTTTATAAACGCTATGTCCGCGATGATGCTAAGCGTTATATATGTATTATGAATAATAAGTAACAACTTTTTACACATAAAGTTTGTTTATGGAGACTGGTTTAGAAGTAACTGTGCTGTGTAATAGTTTGCTGGTTATCTGCATCCTACATCTTGTTCCGTGGGTGTCAGTAGGAGTTATGTGAGTGGATGCAGCATCCCATCTCTGGCTATAAAGACATCACGTTTCTTCCTGCCAAGTGTGCTCGTAAAGGAGCCTTGACAAATAATTAAAGATCTTTCAGCTTCGAGGTACTGTATTTAACATTGTGTAATTTTGATTTCAATTCTGGTGTCCAGTTAGTGTCTAATTGTATTAAGGTAACTAATCTTTGATAATTAAGGGTTAATTTAAGGGGTTTAAAGAGGATCCTATGCCCGATACACTCAGCTGTCTGTGGGTCTATCTGTCTGTCCCAAATGTAGGGTTTTACCCACTTTTTTATCGGAGTACCTATCAGGTTATATTTATTCAGATAGAAAAGACCACCGGAAGAACTGGAACACAAGTCATGAATCACAACAGTGCCGGATTATGCCAGCGCGAGGCTTGTAGCAAATTTTACCAAGGGGCCCCCTTTTTTAACAGGGAAAATCCTCGTGGATGTCCTCCGCTCTGGGGCGGGCGGGCGGAGGGGTCTGTCAGGCTTATACTGACTAAAACCACCCTGGACCTGGTGTTCCATCTCTCACCTACGCTGGGGATCGCGGGAACTTGTGCGACTTCCGTAATCCCCGGCTGGTGACGGCCCGCCTCTGCGGGCCACCTCGGGTCAGCGGGGGTAGTGATTTGTTTGACTCCCCCCGCGACGTCAAAGAGGGGCGCACGGGATCAGCATGCGCCGACACCTCGGGTCCGTATGAATGGGCGTGCGACGGACATTCCCAAATCCGCCGCCCCTGGACCCTGTTACCAAAGGGCCCCGCTTGGTTTTGCCTACATTGTCTATAATATAGAACCGGGGCCGTTTAGATTTCAGACGGTATGGTAGCATAAGAAAACGAGTCTTATGCGCGAAGTATGACCCATAACATAACAAAATAACTAAACCAAATTAGTGACTTCATCCGCAGAAAACGGCTGTCGCAGTATATTGGGAGTTAGGAGGACTAGTGTTGATAGATCCATGGTTTGTAGCAACATGTTTTGTAAGTCCAAGTGCGGGGCCCCCCAATGCTCGGGGCTCGTAGCATTTGCTATTCTTGCTACGTGGTTAATCCGGCACTGAGTACCAAGATCGATATGTTAATCAAACGTCGTCGATAAAACATGTTGTCCATTCAGCTAGTGCGAGATTTTATATTAACATAAACGTTTGCTTATGCCAAATGGAATGAAAAACATATTAAATTTCCAGTTATTGTCTAAGACGCTTAATCAGTTTAAACACAAAGTGTTCACTGCTCGTGTGTTACCCTAAGTACGCGTACTTAAAAACAAGAGAAGAAGAAGAGAAAAAATGTCGTCGAGCCAAAAGTACCTACGCGTACTTGCTCGTACGACTATCATCAACGTAACGGTCGCTGTGGCTGGTTTTGTTGGCGAGCCTGTAAATGTGCGTATTCAGTAACTAAACAGACGCAGTTACATGTTCAGGCTGTAACCGTCATAGTTACACAACAATATTAATTAGGCTTTTTGGAAATTGAATTTGGATTTTAATTCGTACATTATCCTTTAGTTTAGACAATGTGTCTCACGACTGGAGTCAAGAGTGTCCGTTACTAAATCGTCTGAAATCTCCGTTTCCTGTGTAGGCACTAGATGTAATTCAGGTGATTTGTTGGTAAAAAGATTAGTCTTGTCTGCAGGTTGGAGCATGTCTGACTACCCAGGATGTGCCTAACAACGGCTTACTGTCACCCGTGGACATTGAACGCTTCCTTAGACAGAAGAAAGACTCGCGGAATTTCTATAGCAAGAGGGATTAGTCAAGACGAAGAAAAATATTCTACACATTCTACCTACCCACGTCCCACCTGCAGTTGCGCAAATCCGTGTTTATCTTTTGAAAACCGTAGACAGTGCCACGACGAATATTCATAGGGCCGAGCCTATGAATATTCGTGTGAGTAATTATGATTCGATTGTTTTCAGGTCAAATAAATATGTATATTGCACCATATGCAAAATGCAGCTAGGCAGTGCAGACTGCGAAGTCATTCCGTCTTAATAATAATAATATCCTTGGACATTTCACACAACGCCATATAGTCCCAAGCTAAGCAACCTAATGCTTGTGTTATGGTAACGAGATGGCTGATAAACTACTTATATACATTTTTTTTTTGTAAATACATACATATTATAGATAGAAAAACACCCAGACTCGGAACAAATACCTACATGTAGGTCGTACAAATATTTGTTCCGTGCGGGAATCGAACCCGCGACATGCTGCGCAGCAGTCAATCGCTCAACCACTGCGCCAACCGTGTCGTCTTAGATGCCAATAGTTATCATACGAATAAAATAAATTAAGCTGTTATTTTAAAACCTGCAAATATAAAGTTTTTATTTCTATCAAATCCCGTATCATCAATCCAAATACAGTATCATCGATTCATCAGTGCGAGTGCGTGATCAGATTATGACCTCTTTGTTGGAATGTCCTTATAGAATGTCCACCTTCAACTTTGACGATCTGTGAAACGCTTCAGGTGCCACAATAAGTACCTAATCGTGGCCACCCACTGGGCGCGAACTGCGCAATAGTACCGTCGATACGCAAAGAAGAACTCCCATAATATTATTATTCACAAACTATTTCTTTAGCTTCCTTGACCTATTCCATAGGAACCGTGAATTTTTTTTCTCGGGATATACAGCACAACAGCTGATGAGTGTCACGCTGTATATCTTTTCATTGATTTTAGATCCCTAGCTACAAAAATATTCAAAATGAGATCAGGACACTAATTTTAGAGATTGCCTGCCTGTAAACAAAGTTACTTCTTTAGAGAGATTACTAATTAAATAATCCTCCACACAGAAACAGTAGCGCGGCTCTATCCTAAACTGAAACATGAATTACGATGTGTTTAAAAATTGCAGGTCAATACGGCAAGGTACAATTACAGCGGGTCCTTACTCACTATTTACTTGTAACACTGCTATTAGTTAGCTTCAGGGCCTACCTCCAACAAACAACGACTACGCAAATAGTGGTAGTAGTGTACGGGTTACTATGAAAACTCGAAGTCAGTTGCAGCGTCTTGGCAATCACGATTGTGGAATGCGTAATGGATGGCTACTAAGGTCAAATCCTTTCCTACAGACGTCTTTATCCTATTTAGTACGTCAGAAATCCTTCTAGCCTTGCTTTCACATTCCCTCAGCACCTCGAACCTTTCATCTTTTCGATGCTCGTTCGTTCCGCTAGGTTGTAGGATGACATAATTATTATTTAATATAGGTAGAGCCAATATCTGCGATTTAACAATATTGCAAACGTCGTTGATCGTTCGCCACTCGAGAATATTTGCGGGCCGTCCAATTAATCAGCCTATGTAAAGACTTGTGCTCCTTTGGCACACAACATGACATTGTCTCGAAAAGTGAATTCCTATCGAGATCCAATAGTACCTACCTAGCAAGCTCTCATTCACATTTATGCACCTCGGGCGAGACGCGTTCGTCCAGACGTATCGTGCATCGCAATGAGCCATTATTGAGTCCCGATCCCAATAGAGATGTAGCTAGCCTTCTACGAACACGCGGGCAATTTACAAGCGCGATAGCAGGGGTGTGTCCGGTCATTACGGCAGTCAGGATTAATGCACCCGAGCGCGGACGAACAAAAGCAAACCCGCGAAACTCCCATTTAGCGAGCTAAGTAAAAAGTTCCGTGACTTTCAATAGGCGATTGTTCTGCAGGCCTAGTAGGCGGCAAAGTAGAAAATACAATATGGTCAAGATTATAAGTAAGTTGGTAGGTAACTAGCTGATAGTTCTACCATAAACGCAGGAAAAAAAAAACATGTCAGAGGATGCAATAAAATTTTCCGATGACAAGAACACGTTTAATGTTACTCCGCTGCGATACGTTTTATTAGGTGTGGCTTTCCTTTCAGAACCCGTCACTCAAAATCCCTGAAACTCGTGTAATGTAAGAACTTAAATTCACATTTACAATAATAATTCGAAGGCAAAATTCAGTGAAACGGGGCAGGTCATCAATGCCATCGGTTCGTAACGTTTGCATGTGCGTACGAGAGGTGCAAATGACGCTATTGTGCCGGCGCAGGCGCTGGGCCCGCGCGGCCCGAGCGCGAGCGGTGACTTGCGCGAATAACACGAAAGCTCGCAACTCGCCATTATCATTATGCGATATGACAGCGACAACAATCGCAGACTCAAAACGTTTACATGTTCTGTAATGTCATGCTCCGGTAATTTCTGCACTTGATGAGAAAAGTGACCGTGGCGGTTGCAAATAACTTAAAAATGCATGTCATTCATTATTTTGTATGAATGAATGAAGCCTATGCGTCACCGCCTCACCGGTGACTTGACCCTATCTACATCAGCAGTGCGATTCTGTAAACATGTCGAAGTGAACACTTAGGCGAAGTGAACGACAAGTGAGCTGTCAAACCATACAAACAAGATGGAATGACAGCTCACTGGTCGTTCACTCCAACTGAGTGATCACGGTGAGATGTCAACAGAATCGACCGGCTGCTTTGCTGTTCCCGCTTATTTTCGTCAGCTTCATGAAACATTTCAGTCGCATTTCCTTCAAACTTCGACGTTGACACAGAATCTGAATACCAGATTGTTGCACCCGCACCTTAAATTAGAAATGATTATTTGTTGGACCTAGATATTGTTATTCTCGTGGATTTGCGTCAGAGCTTGGTGCATTTCAACATTCTGGGGGCGATAAGCGTGGCTAGCGTTTGCGTCGGTCAAGCTCGAGCGCGCCAATAATTTGCTAGTAAACTTTGATGGGGCTTTAACAGTCCGTTTGCACAGGTATTATTATATGTATCCAGTCGGCTAGACAGTTACTAGGTGCCCGCGATTGCGCATGATGGATGGTGGAGCTGTTGCCAAGCGAGCGGCAATGAATCATGTGTCTATTTATAGATGTAGATAGATACGATTAATATGCAACTTAAGTGCAGATGATATACCTAGATAATAATTGAATGACGATGTACGCGGCCATGCTGTAATTTGTGTATGATATAGGTACACCACGTTATTAATAATCAACATAATCATAGATTCGATTATGTAGGGGCTGGTTCTACGAACAGTCGTGTTCATGATCAATATAATGTATTCAGCGCTTGATTAAACTATCGTCAACTGGCATAAATTGGCTGGCGCTGTTGAGTTGATTGTTTAAATGTGGCCGTGCTTATTGTTCTATTATTAATTCCAAAGCTCTGTGCAAGCCTTCTTTATGAGCTGAAATCAATGAAGATTTACGAGTTATTATTATGTTGGTGTTTGGCTTTAATTTCAACATCTATTTGTGAGTTAACTACGGACTAATCATATTTCTAAATATCAAGCTCTCAGCTGCAGATTTATCTAGATAGTAGAGCCAGACATTCAGGGATGGATAACTATGACAAATGCATTTCCGTCAGCAGAAGATCTATTTGCATATTCATTACTTCTCTCTCAATGTTGGCACAAACTACCATTGACAAATTTTTATTGCGTGGGTGCTTTAAAATATATATCTTCACCGTTGGAGGATCTTCCTTTTACGCGTCAAGCCCCTGCCCCGAGTACACGTTAGTAGGTTTGTTTAAGTATTTGTCTAGATTCATTTTATTTTGTCAGTTATATTTTTTTCCATACGGTGCGATTTTGTGTGAGTTCGGCTACCAACTATACTAGGTATAGCTACAATTTGACTCATGTCCCAAAGTCGGTCCAGTTTTGTTCGAGCAGTTAACCATATGCTTGAATAAAACATTTCGGCAAGATAATTGACAAATAGTAAGAATGTCTGTGTATCTTACTTCCAACTCTCCTGTCACAGTTCTGCTGGAAGGAATGAAATAAGCAGCACCTTTCCTTCTACTTACTTATCTGTTTTTTTTTTTTATTTATAAATAAATTATGTTGAAATCTGGCAGAATCTTTGAGCTCGACAGCCGATCTTATAAAGTTCGTTGTTGGTTCAGTAGGAGCCAGGCTACCTGCCCTAAACAAGGATGATGGATGACAGAGCTGTTGGCAATTGAACGACAATAAATCATTCGCTGATTATATTATTATATTATAAATGAATAGATACGTAATGTCTGGCACATTACTACCTACTTATGACAGACTCACGAGTCTCGAGATCATTAGGGAGATAATCACGAAGGACCTAAATACCTACCAATCGGATTTTCGAGAAATGTCCAGATTTTGACTATTTCCCCTTGGAATTGGAACGAAACGATTTCCTTCGGTATGTCCTCGTATTTGCAGAGCTGGAGTTCCCTGAGAGAACCTCACAAACTTTACCACTTTATAATATTAAGTAGTATAGAAGACTGACAAAACAAAAGGAGATCTGTGTTGGTCTTCTGTTCGTGCCACAAAAGCTCAAGCAGGTGGTCACCATCAGCATGTGTGTTAGTACCTACAACGTTAGGTATGAAAAGCTTTACCTTGGCAAGGTCCCGGGTAGTCAAGCACGAGGTGCTTGGCGGGTCTCCGGCAGGCGCGGCGCCGCAGCCGGCACAGCGACGGGTAGGTCCGGCCGTCGCTGCCGCACACGGCGCCCACACGGCGGCAGGCGGCTGCGCACACGCAGCGGGCGCGCCCGCCTCGCACCACGCAGCGTCGCCCGCTGCTGCAGGACACTCCGGCACATGATTCTGACAAGAAGGAGCACGTATGTTGATAGAATGACAGACTGAATGGTAATATATATCTAACTAGCTGACCCGCGCCTCTTCGTCCGCGGCACATTTTCTATTAATGCTCCGCCCCTGTTTGTCTTAGCGCGATGACCTATATAGGTAGCCTACTTGATAAATAGGCTATCTAACACTGAAAGGCTTTTTCAAATCGGACCAGGAGTTCCTGAGATTAGCTCGTTCAAGCAAACAAACAAACAAACTCCTCAGCTTTATATTATTAGTATGGATTTCACAACCGGTTGATCGCGATCATGAGACGACTAGCACTTGCTAAGGAGCAAAGCCTTCAGGTCGCCTGCCTATATTTACGAAACGATATTCCTCGATATGATAATGAATCGATAAATATGATCCTTAATAGGCTTGTGTCCTGAAAAAATCTAATTAGTCCGTCAGTTAGATTATCAAAAAATATTTGACCAGTACTTTTTCTTTTGTTACGGGAACCAAAATTGATGAAGTTACGACGCTTTTAAAATTCTCAATACGTCACGCCCTGGCATAATTTTTAGCGGGTCGTGACGTCATGAGCCCCCACTCCCGAGTTTTGATGCGTTTTATCTTTGTCAATCTTCATTGATTTACAAAAACAAAAAATACGTGTCCATTATTTTTCAAAATTCTAACTGACGGACTAAATAGTTTTGCAATTTGTGGATGATGGAAACTAGCTTATTCCTTACTAGCTGACCCGCGCAACTTCGTCTGCGTCACATTTTCCATTAATTCTGCGCTCCTTTTTGACTTACCCTAATGATATACATATCGCCTATAGCCTTCCTCGATAAATGGGCTATCTAACACTGAAAGAATTTTTCAAATCGGACCAGTAGTTCCTGAGATTAGCGTGCTCAACCAACCAAACAAACTCTTCTGCTTTATAATATTACTAGCTTCTGCCAGCGGCTTCGCCCGCGTGATCCCTAGGGAACATATTCCCGGGATGAAAAATTGCTTATGTGCTATTCCAGACTATAATCTATCTTTGTTCTAAATTTCATTAAGATCCGTTAAGCCGTTCTGGCGTGATAGAGTAACAAACAACCAAACTTTCACAAAGCGAAATTATAACAATCTTCCCCTCGACAATATAATTATTAAGGGATATTGCAAACTGTCGTAAGCCGTTTTACGAATCTACTCGCTAGGCGCCAAGCTAGCCGCCTGCCTGTGCCTTCGCGACCTTATACAAAAATAATCCTTATAGCATGATTAGGTATTCACGCGCGATGGCTTATTATTAGCGTATTTCATGTAGGTATAACTTTGGTGTTTCTATACCGATTTCTATGATTCTTTTTTATGGAATAGTTAATAATGTTAACTTTTTTAATTAGGGATTACTGAGAGTGTTATAAACGTAAGAGTAGACAAATATAATCAGAAAGCTTCGAACTGCTAAGCTATCGGGAGTTACACGTGTTATTGTGCGTCAATCATAAAAGATAGAAATATGCAGTCGTGGGATATTTTTTATATAATTTTAAGGATAACATTTCTGTCATACATGATTTCTGTGTAGCTTTCACACGCGACGGAAGCTTAAAAAATGGAGTAACTTCTCCCGTTTTCCCAACATTTCCCTTCACTGCTCTGTTCCTATTGATTGTAGCGTCATGAAAAGTATACTATAACCAGCTCAGGAGTATGAATAATAATTGTACCAAGTTTCGTTAAAATCCGTCGAGTAGTTTTGGTTTCTATAACGGTTATACAGACAGACAGACAGACAGACAAAAATTGTAATGATTGCATTTTTGGCATCAGTATCGATCCCTAATTACCCCCTGATAGTTATTTTGGAAATATATTTCATGTACAGAATTGACCTCTCTATAGATTTATTATAAGTAGGAGAGCGAGGGGCTTGTTGTAACAGTTTTCATTAAAACTAATATATCTTGAGATCTATTGATTAAATTTCTACTAAATAAAGATGGATGGATACTGTAACTCTTCCTCTACCAAATCAAGTAAAAATAATACCATAACTATTGGTCATTATACTTGTGTAACACGTTACAACAAGCCCCAGGATTTCGTTACAACTAACCCTAATAACTATTTAAACAATTTGGCAATCATAAAAACTGTTACACATTATCAGAGATAGATAAATTTGAATGGAAATAAGATATCAAAAATTTGAAATTAGTCGATATTAAAAACGCAAACCGAAATTTTACGACAATACAATTTTATATTACCTGGCAGAAATGAAGCGCGTGCACACTTCCGCTCACTGCGCCGGCCGGCGGGACATTGGCTATGGCAAAATGATGCGGCGCGGTTTATAGGTCAAATCGAGTCAAAGAAATACGTTAATAGCGTTTAAGATGCTAGTGAAAAGAGTCTGTTACTTCTTACCCCTGTTACAACAAGCCCCTCGGTCCCCTATAGATAGATAGATAGATAGATTACCTACCATGATACTACTAATGCTATCAACTTGAAACTTGGAATAGTTTCAGAGGTCGTTTGCTCAACAATTTTTTTTTTGCAATAGCAGATGAAAGGGATTTTTAAAAATTCGATTCGATTAGATTCGTTACTTGGACAAATGGGGTATCATATGAAAGAATGTTATGTGCACATTCACAAAGACTTTTTCTTTTTTTAGGAAGCATAGTTTTCGATAGCCTACCCTTAGCTCCGAAGTTTGTATTCAGAAAAATCTGAAATTATTCTATGTGATAGAAGTTTATGTTAAGATTATAGGCAAATATAACTATGTCTCTAAAAAGCACACTTTTTCGAAAATCTTCCACTAAAATTTCGTTAGTTCCACTAGCGGTCAAGAGATATTGCTGATCTAAAATGCAATATCCACCGCTGTGAGTGCCCTGACGAATATAGATAGGCCTCGACGATAAAAATTTAAAAAGTTTCACGTTTTAGGTATATGTTGGTACACGAGTCCGACTCGCTCTTAACCGTTTTATACTAATGATCCTATGGAAAAAAAAACTTGTCCCTAAAGGTAGCGATGAAAACAAAAGTATACTCTTAGATACTATTTTGGAAACGATTGAGAATAAAGCACCTACCAATGTGATATTCAAATTTATCACTCATATAAAAAGTTAAGAAAACATCCGCCAAATAAATTAACGAGTCGGATCTCTTCGTTGGCATACGGGTGATGTAGATCTCGAGATATTTCGATAGCAACTTGTATTTTATGGCTCACGTGGTGGCCCGACAAATAATTATGTAGTCGTAGGTAGGCACTGATCAAATTGAGATATCAGTATACTCCGCTATTGAGTCGCTCGTTAAAGACAAAACTAGAAACTGCCACATTCGCGATTTGTTCAAGAATTTAGTGTTTACGAGTGACAACATTTTACGAGTCATTAAAAAGCTGTTCTTTCGGGTTTTCTCTTACCCCACGCATTATCAAATACCTACCTACGTTTTAAATGGTCGCGATTTTCTTGACAAATACCTACCTACACAAGCTCGTTTAACAATAAAGACAGAAAATTGTGATGACAATGTTTTAGTGACTGTAATTTGTACTTATCTAAGTGGATTTCAGAAAATTTAAAAATAACGATAATTGTCTTACTACAAATTTGGCTTAAATCTTCCTTGTAGGTATTTACTAAATAAATAAAGCAATTTTCAGCTCCTTCAGCGCCAGCATCAATTTATAGCATCCCACAATACTCACAAGACGACAAATGTCCTTACATAAGATTCCTCTCTGCCAAAACAATTCATTTATTTGAGAAATTATTTGTTTATTTCTAAAATCTCAAATATTTGACGTTTTGCCAACTCTGTGCTGATTCGATGCGCAACGTTCATCTATCGGGCGATGCACTCGACGCCGACGGCCCAATTTTATTATTTGCTGAACAATGTGGTTGGATGTTAGCAGTTGGATATAGTTTATCAGATAGTTTTGTTGATTGGCGTAATTGGGCTTCAGGCACGTCCGTCTTTTGTCTGCCTATTGAGGCAATTGTTATAGAGCTCAGGCACTAAACAAAGTGCCATTCTGTAGCCAAAGTCGAAATGCCAAAATATACCTAAGGGACTAAGCTTTTGCCCGCGACTTCGTAGGTACGCGCATATATAGTTTTTTTTCCCGTTCCCGTAAGAATTTTCGAAAATCTTTTTATAGTTTTTATATATTTCCCCTACACTCCCCAAGGCGCACCAACGCTCAGCCGAAACTACGGTCCTAGAAAGCTAAAGTTTTGCTGTACCTAGACAAGTTATGCCAAATTTTAGCTTTCTACGAACAATCGCTTCGGCTGTGTTGTCTGTCAGAAACTGAACAATTAATATATTAGAATTAATCACGTGACACTTCGACACCGTTTGTCAATCCATAATTTTTTGACGTTATGTTTGACAATCCCCTTCGCCACGCTAGCGATAGAGCCAGCCCACATGGTACAGAATTGTCTGTGTCTTGTCTGTGCAGACTTAGTTAAACTCTGAATAAAAAATTCCACACCGACATTTGTCTTGCTTTGTTGCACAGACGAAGTCTATAGAAGTTTATGAAAGTCTGTGTCGTGCCTGTGCCTACCGATAAGTTCTTTCAATGAAGCGACACATGTTGCCAGTCTTACCACATGCACATAAAACTGGCTTATCGAATCGAAGTTTCAGCATAGGTAGGATATTTGCCATTATTTTACAAAAATATCTAGGTGAATGCGGTCCAGAGGTGTAGAGATATTTTAAATAAATGTAGGGAACGAAATTTCGTAACAAACAAGAACAGCCAAAATGAAGTCAACATTTTACTAACAAATAGTCACTCACTGTTATCAACACCCATACCTAATTTTACCAGGATGCGGCGACTAGATTTATTGGATGACGTAATTCGCGGCTCAAATTACTACAAAAACAATACCTTCTTTGAATTCTAATTGCCCTGTATTTTTCCTAGAAGCAGCAAGCCCGGAAGGATGTGGCCATGTCTTTAATTTACTAAGGAAGCAGCTTCGTCGAACTGCCGCAAACAACCGCGAGAAAAACATTAAATAATAAATTTTAATTTGCATTGTACTGGCAGCTAACTAGCTCTTTGTCTACGGTTAAACTTTGCCTGGCTTCCTTTTGCCTATAAACTAAATGATAAACGGAAAGCCTAGACGATTTCTTGGATAGCTTCCTTTAATTTAATTCTCATGTTAAAATGTGTTAGAAGTCCACTTTGTAAACAAACATACTTATTACAAATTAAAAGATTACCATACCATATATTTTATTAATGGTTCCAATGTTTTACAAATGTGATTAATACCGCGTGTATCTGACATCGACGCACAAACGATTTCCATGGGTCCAGGGCATGATTCTGGACACCCTAGACTTAGAATTTTTCGTCGGCTTTTTTCTCATTTTTTCATTTTTTTCAAGGGTTTTTTTACTTTAGACTGCTCATAATCGTTATTCTAACCTAACCCAATGAGATTTTTAATAAAAAATAATTAATTAACTACTTTCACTAAAAAGATCAATCTGAATAAAACCAAAAATAGATATCAGCTCAGCTGAGCTGATACCTAATTTTGGTACCTACTCTTGAAAAAAATGAGAAAAGAACCGACGAAAAATTCCAACACTGGGGTGTCCAGAATCATGCCCTGGACCCATGGAAATCGTTTGTGCGTCGATGTCAGATACACGCGGTATGTACTTATTTGGAATGTGATAGAGTGCCAATTCTACTAATTTTCACATTCGCATCGCATGTCAATCGCAAACTGTCAAAAAAGCCTCCATATTCATACATTTTTGACAGTTTGCGATTGAGATTCGAATGCGAAAGTTGATTAAAAATTAGTAGAATTGGCCCCCGGTTTGCCTCTGCTGGGAATACTTTGTTCCTATAAGTAAGTAGTATATTCCATAGGTGCATAATCCTCACATACATACCTATACATAATTATGTTGTCCATAATTGTAAAACATTTATTTGAAAAGAGTAACTATGAAGTTTTTGTCCATTCTTCTCCATAAGAATCTACGAGGGTGGTTGGATAAGTTATGTAGTGACTTTTTGAATATCCCGCGCAATATCTTTAAATGCATCAGTGCTGCCGTTAACTGCCATCTGATTTATAGGCTGCTGACCAAATTTTAGCAAACTACGTCATTTATTTTGTGTGTGAGTGCTATTGAAAGCAGACCACCTCTCGAAATTTAACAAAAATGGAAAATAGGGAATTTCGTGTGCTTTAATTTTTTGCGTAAAAACCAATCAACATCAATTTCAATGGTTAAGAAGTGCTTTACTGAGCTCCGTTGTGGTCGTACCAGCACAAGTGACGCCGAACGTTCAGGTTGTCCAAAAAAAGGTCGTCACGCCAGAAATCGTCGATAAAATCCATGGAATGATTTTGAACGATCCGAAACGGACGAACGAAAGTGCGTGAAGTGACTGAGGCTGTAGGCATTTCAAGTGAGCGGGCGCATCACATTTTACATGAATATTTGGATATGACAAAGCTATCCGCGGGATGGCTGCCGCGATTGCTCACACTTGACTATGAGCGAAACCGTGTGACCACTTGAAAGGGTTGTTTGGCGATGTTCAGCCGTAATCCGAACAAGTTTTTGCGCCGTTTCATAAACGTTGATAAAATAGGGATACATTACAATACACCAGATACCAAGGAACAACAACAAACAGTGGATTTCTCGAAGTGAACGTATAGCAAAGAAGGCCAAATTGTGTTTGTCAGCCAACAAAGTCATGGCAACAAGTTTTTGGGATGCACACGGTCTCATTAATATCAATTACCTTGGAAAGAATAAAACGATCACTGGCAAATATTATTCAGAACTTTTGGACAGTTTTGATATTGATTTGAAGCAAGTACGAGCGCATTTGGCGAACTAAAAAGTGTTGTTCTATCATAAAAATTCACGAGCACACGTGTTTAGTCACCATGTGAAAAAATCATAAATTGGGCTACGAACTGCTAGCCCATCTAGCATATTCTACAGATTTAGCCCCCAGCGACTAATTCCTCTTTCCAAACCCGAAGAAATGGCTAGGTGGTAAAAGATTTGGGCTGAACAAAGAGGGTATCACCGAAACTAACCGCACCTATTTTGAAAGCCTCCAAAACAGCAAATATTTGAAAGGAATATAAGAATTGGAAAAACGCTGGACTAAATGTATCGAGTTAAAAAAAAGGTAATGTTGTGGAATGAAGCGTTTTTTTTGGCAAAAAAATACTTAATTCAAAAAGTCACTAATTTATCAAACTGCCCTAGTACCTTTCCGAATGGACAGTAGAGTCACTTTATTATTTTTATATACATATAACTAATTGATGCCCGCGGCGTCGCCCGCTTGACAAATTATACATATACTTAAACCTTCCTCGAGAATCACTTTATCCATTGGTGAAAACAGCATGAAAATCGGTGGAGTAGTTTTTGAGTTTATCGCGAACAGACAGACAGACAGACGCGGCGGAAGACTTTGTATTGAAATGTGTAGATTTATGTAGTGATGATTCTAAATGTAATGATGACTTTAAAAAGTGCCGTTTAGTGACCTTAATGAAATTTGACTTTGACTTAGCAATTATTTTCATCATTTTATTTTACTGCAGTCCTTCGAGCCGGATATTGGCAGATTAAGAAGAGTGTTATTCTGATTATGAATTATTGTAGTGGTACAAAGTTTGATTGCTAAACGTTTTAAATATTAATTTTATTCTGTTTTTTCGTATTTGTTGTTATAGCGGCAACAGAAATACATCATCTGTGAAAATTTCAACTGTCTTAGCTATCGCGGTTCTTGAGATACAGCCTGGTGACAGACAGACAGACAGCGAAGTCTTAGTAATACGGTCCCGTTTTTAACGAACTCTAAAAATTAACTTGAAAATGAATACTGATTCAATTTCTTTTGAAGACAAAAGGTGCTTCTTTATGCATTTTCATTTTTGCAAGAGATACGATTTGATGACAGATTTTTCCTCGCAAGTTTCCTAAGCATGCATTACTTAATTCCTTCATGACCGATGTTGTATGCGGGATAACAGGTTTGATAATCTGTGGTGCTGGAATGATGATGATAATAAAAATGTTGGTGTCTTAACAGCATTCATTCATCATTTCAGCTTAAGACGGTCAGTGCTCGACATTGGACATTTGCCGTGCCCAAGTGTCGCCACGTCATCTACCGGTCTTGTGCGTCTCGCATTCATGCATCCAGCGGGGTCCCGCGACCTTCAACAGGTCATCGGTCCACCTTGTGGTCGGCGTCTCAATACATTCAGTTGCTACTGTGGATTCTTTAGACCCTATCGACTATCTGCTGTGCGAGCAACGTGCCCATCGGGCAAGGATACTCCGAGCATAGCGTTTACTGTTGGTCTTTGGGTGACTTAAGCATTCTGATGGACCTATTGTGAGCGACCACGTTTAACGCGGCTGTCGAAGTTGGGGGCTAAAAGCAATTGGCACGCCAAGAAGATGTATGTTAATTTCTAGCTATTTTCCCACTGCAGAGCAAAGGCCTACCAAAGTCCTTCCAGCCAGATACTTTTCTAATCGAATCAGTCCTCATAGTTCGCTTCCAAGTCATCTCAAAGCTTTTTTTGGGCCGGCCTCAACGGCACTTGTTTTTTTTTTTAAGATATGTAAAACGTTCTTACCAGCACAGGCAACACAGGGCACTCCTCCAGAAAGCGCTTTGTAGAAGAAAATCTCGCCGCTGTCGAGGTCACGGGGGCTCCAGGCGGCGGGCGCGTGCGATGCGCCTGCACAACACTCGGCGCGGCCCACGCGCAGCGCCGCCACCGAGCTGCAGCGCCCGCCGCGGTCCATCCCAGTCCAGCAGATCCCGGCTGAGGACAAGCACGAAGATATTGAGTGCATTTAGCTAGCTAATTAAATCGGTAGACTGAGGTTTCAAGGCATAGGGATCATCGGTCGGTTGAGCTAGTTGAGAAAAAAAAACCCTCAACATCAGTCTATCAGAAGACTGCCTAACGTAGATATACCTACCTTAAAGCCATTTAAAGCTTTATTAGACTGTACTACTGTAACCAAGCCTATTCTCGCTCTATCTTATCAGCCTAAAAACTTCCTAAGCGGAACATTACAAAATTGCAATACGAAGGTATAATAAAACGTTCGCTCCGGGTCCAGACTAAACATAAATTGAACAGATGCGTCTGGAGTGCGCAGGCGGCTAGCTTGGAGCGCCGTATTCGGTCGGATTCCTGCGCATGAGTCACGGGGCTCGGCTGCGCGCGCGCCGCTCGCTAGACGACTGCCAGACACTATTTTTCAATGTGCGCCCGCGCCGGCCGACGACGCGACCGAATGACCGCAACCCGACATGCCTATAACTAGTAATCGATTGACTTTTTACAACTGTATTCGCTCGAAAATATGGATTTTAGGACCAACTTTATCAAAGTTGGTTTTTAATGATCGATGAGGACATGTTGTAGCATGTTTACAGTTTTGATTGATCGTAATCTCTTAAGATATTGTTACCTACGCCTTGACTGGCTTACACTTTACTATATTTTGGGTAATTTCGTGTGGGTTTAAGTTTTATTAGTTTCGGGAAGAGTTAGCTACAGATTAGAATGTGCGGATGATACATGTTCGTGGAATTCAATTTGCTGTGTGAAACATTCTTGGTAGACGGATCTAACCTTGACAGCGTGATTTGTAAAGTGTAGATGACTGTCACCGGAAAATGGCACGTGCCGTAAGATTTTAAAAGATCGGGTGAAATGGTAAACTACTTTTTGTTAATAAGACACAGATATATTGGAAGCTATTAGACTTATGGTAACAAATCGTTTTTTTTTCATAATATAAGTATATTATATCAAAATATTATAATCTAACTAGCTTTTGCCCGCGACTTCGTACGCGAATATATCTCGTTATTTTTCCCGTTTCCGTAGGAATGTCAGCAAATCTTCTCTTGTTGCCCAACGGAGTGTAGGGAAGCTTTATGCCAAATTTCAAGCTTTCTACAACCAGGGGGGCTACTCTTTAAGCCCGAAGTCCGTAGTTTCGGGCTTAGTTGCGGGCGTATTCTACTCCGTATCACCTACGAACTTACTATTAGTCCCGAACCCGAACTAAGAATGAAAGACAACACGATATGATAGTTACTATCGAATCGTGTTGTCATTAATCTTAGTACTTAGGTAATACGGACTAGAATACGCCCGCAACTAAGCCCGAAACTACGGACTTCGGGCTTAGAGAGTAGCCTCCCAGTAGTTTCAGCTGAGCGGTGTCTGTCAGTCACCCAATCAGTCGGTAATGGAAGAATTTTTTATATATGTATAAGGATAAAGATTTATTATAATCGTGACATAGATAACTCAATCTCTGCTAATTCTACTGAACAAAAGTTAAATCTTGCGGTATCACAAATCCAAATCTGAGTGGGCTAAATTGATGACAATGACTAAAGAATTTATTTATTAACGTTTAACAAATACTAATGGATTAATTTAAATTAATTAAGTCTCATAATGACTATTTTTTTCAAATTCGGAGTTGATTTCATATTTTATTGATATTAGCCGATTTTTAATTCAAACATAAAAAAATCTCCATTTTGGAATATTAATGAATGATTTAAATCATTTTGAAATAAGTATGTGTGTAGGTTATGTGTTTAGAATCAATGAGCGTTAATTTTGAGCACACTATTTTTAAAATATATTGTTCTATCGGTGATATGTAGGTACAGGTAGGTGTTGGTAGCCTTAAACTGTTTAGTCATAGTGCATAACAAATTTTCAGACAGTTACGTAATCAGCATTTAGTTAGCTCAAAATAAATCAATGAATATAATTATGAGGATAGCTCTATTAACTACTACGCTAGGTGCGATCAGTTATGACTTTTCGGCTTCCGCATCCTATTTCACAAAAACCGTAATTTTTTTCGGGGTAAAAAGTGTCATATCGTCTGTCTATACATTAACTAAACAAAGATTGACATCGGATCAGCAGTCTGTTGCTTTTCACAAACATACAAACTAAAAACACTATTATTATAACGTTACTTTAGATTATTGGTTAGTAGGCATTGGTATTTCTTTAAGCATGTAACTTTATTCAACACGTTGGAATACATTTCGCGGCCGTCTGGCATTGCAACGGTTTCCATGGTAACCGGTTGTCGGGCCTACGTGAGAGAACTCGACTCTCTCATCCTGTATTTTCCCGGCTTATGTCAAGTTTGAAGGAATAACATGTTTTATTTCACCTAGGACTTGACCTTCGCTACTAAGGATCTTCCTAGCCCTAGTTTTCACAACTTGGAGATTCTAGTTTGACTGTTTTGTAGAAATTTATAACTCATTCGAGTTTCTGATTGCGGAAGACTCGAAAATTGTTGTTGCCCACATACACAGGAACTGATTCTGATAGGAAAGATGATAATAATTCAAAAAGTCAGGCAGAGCCAAAATAAGGAAGATAGAGTAGAGACACCTAAGACAGGTAGGTATATCAGAACCTAAAAGAAACACTATTTTTTCAGCTTGATTGAATAATCAGGCTGAAAAAATAGTGTTTCATTAACTGCGACACACAACATAAGAGCGATTAGTGCTAATAGCCAGCGGCTTCTAGGTCAATCAATGTAGAGACAATGAACGTTTGAGAGGGATTTGTGAGTTAAAACGTCCTAACCGCTCATTGGTTAGACTGTAGTCGCAGGCGCTGCTATCCTGCACTACATCCACTACGGGCCACGCAATTAGGTTCTTCTAGTTACTATGGAATCTTTCCTCTTTGCGAACTGTGATGCTACGTTTTTAATGAAACCACGAAAGTTTAAATTGATATATGGCGCGCGTTAATGTCCAGAGCGTGCTTGACCGGTTCTCGGTATTCGGACTTCGGTACAGGCAGTAAAGCACCTTGGGAGAAATGTAAATATATTCGAATATGATTTTAGTGTGGCGAGCGAGGACGTTGACTCCACCGGTCATAGGAGTATGTTGCTTATATCTTCACAAGCTAGAGTATTCATTGAGGATGTAGAGCGCTACGCTACGCACACGTTTTGTTGCTACTCGCGGTGTGTAAGTAGTAGTAGTAGGGAAAATTTAAAAACAATAGTGCGTGATACACTTTTAAACCAAATGCAAAAACAGTTAAGTTTTCGTAACCAAATGGTAACCCTTAGGGCTAGGTAAGAGTCTCTAAGCAAAGAGTTATCTTCCAAAAAGGTGGTCTAATTGTACAATCTCTTCGAACCAACCACCTGATTCAAACATCCACAGGCGCTCTACTGCACATCTAAATACCTAGCTCGTCATTGGACGGTTCCGTCAACTTTGGCGCCACAATTTGGAGCCGAGATCCGGTTGCGATCGTGTGGGTGTGAGAAATGGCGATAAAAAATATGTAGCGGTTCTAAGTGTTCAGTCGTAGGCTGTGCTTGGTTTGTGTGTGTTTTATCGTGACGTTTCCGAGAGTATAGGATCCTTTAAATCATGGCCACCTATGTGGGCCATAATAGAGTCAGCCGGTGGGTCACCGTCTCACCGAGTTAATGAGACATGGACGACTTAGCTTTTTTATGGGAAATCATCAAATGAGTCTTCCCGCTCAGGGCGGATCAGAAGGGAGTGTCAGACTCTTAACTGACTAAAACTCTTTCGTGTTCCTCCTAATACCCTTGCGCTCCAGGGCCGCGTCGAGTCTTTCGAACATATTTCGCAACCCTGGCACGAAATTCCGCTACCCTGGCATAAGAATTTGGGTGTTTTACAATCGGACCGCATCCAGCGAGAATAACGCCAATTCGGCCGGATTCGAACGGATCGGTCTAAGTGAAATAAGTTGTAGGTATTAATATGTCGTCTCCAATTAACTTTATAATGAAACAAAAAAAAAACGATTCGATTTAAACGGGTTCAACGAATCCATCCTGAAACAGCCGTTTTTACCGATTCCGACGCTGAACCAAATGATACCTGGATCCGCCGGACCGGATTTTAATCGCTAATTTACATGAATGACACATAGAGAGGCAATACCGTTATGATACTTTTAATTCTAGTAGGATGGTTCTGTAGGATAGCATCGGACATAAACGCGGGCAAAATCACCAGTAAAAGAAGTTCAGTATAAATACAGGAAAAACCCAAGTGTTTTATGCGTGTGTTAAAATGAGGAACTATGAATAGAGACTTTTTTTTACATTTTTCCTAGACTTCATCAAAAGGATGGACCTTAATCATAATAAAATTTATCCTTGATATATAAAATTGCAAACTCCGTAAGATTGTAATACTCGTAAATCTTTGTTAGATTATAATTTTCTCGATATATTATACAATAAATATCACCCAGAATCAATAGTTTCCACAGTTATTTAGAAAAATACTATAAATAAATTTTACTATTTCACGCGATATTTTAAAATCTTACGGCGCGGTGTTTGTAATTTTCCGGTGACAAGTACAACTTTAATGATACGGTGATACCAAACATTAATACAAGTTAAACTATCCCAGTCTGTCGCCAGGGCCCCAACGAAACCTTCCCACTTCAATGTAACACAAAGGTATTCCATAGCACACGCAGGAGTTTCAGGAACCATGGCACTAGTATTGCATATTAATTCCCCTTGATAAAAGGAACCGATCGTGAGCTAAATATTAAGTGCGTGATATTAACCCGTGATATTTCTATTCTCTAATTGAAGTCTGTTTTATCCGTAGATTTAATACTGGCGTCTGAAGCCTCGAAGGAAACCAGGTCAAGATCTGAAGTGGCTTCGTAGACAAGGACCCTTGAAACGTTAAAAATGTAGATGCTATTGTTTTAGGAGGTTCAGAAAACAATAGATAAGGTTACAGAGTAGACACAACAAATACGAAAAGTTTGGAGTTAGGTAAGGGAATTGTGGCTGTTTGGAGTTAGATAAGGGAATTGTGGCTGTTTTTCTCTTTTATTTGAGATGGGTTTGCTCTTCACTCTAGTCTAGGTCAGAGATGGCAGAAACAAAGTCGACGTTGGAGCGAGCTCACCCAAAAGAAGCCAGCAGTGCGATTCTGTAAACATGTCGAAGTGAAGGCTTGGGTGAAGTAAGCTGTCAATCCATTTAATCAAGATGGAATGACAGCTCACTTCGTGTTCACTTCACCGAAGCCTTCACGTCGACATATTTAGAATCGACTGACTGTTCACTCTAACTTTGAAGAGATTAGGGTTGTATGCGTTCAGAAACACAGACGCAGGCAGAGAGTTAGGCTCTTTTGCTGTGCGCGTTATAAAAGACGTTTGGAAACGCTTAGTGCGAATTGGTGGAATAGTAACAAGATAGGGATGGTAACTTGTAGTGTGTCTAGATGTCCGATAGTAGAATTAAAAATGAAAGAATGAATGTTTCAGGAAAATGTGGAGTAGTTTTAAAGATAATGTTTTTGAATGGAGAGCTACCTCATTTACATCGTAGAAACTACTTCATTTAAGTATATCGTAGAAATCAGTTACCCAGAACGTTTGTTAATACTCATCATTTCAGCCGGAAGACGTCCACTGCTGAACATAGACCTCCCCCAAGCATCGCCACAACGACAGGTCCTGTGCGTATCGCATCCATCGGCTACGGGGACTTTCACCAGGTGATCGGTACGCGGTCGCCACTCTAGAACTTTTCGGCCCCATCGACCATCTGTTCTGCGAGATATGTGCCCTGCCCACTGCCACTCTAGTTTGGCGATCCTTCGGGCTATGTTTATACTCACTCGAGTTACAAACCATACATACCTACTTATGTTGCAGCCAACCGGCTCAATCAGCCGTTTTTGGCTACCTAGCCTTTTCATTAAACGATGCCGTTAAATCAGCGGCCTAAGTGACATCCCACCATTTAATTGAACAGCAAATAACGTAAAAATTGTAATAATTTTGATATTTGCGACCATTTTATTTTGTTTTGGTGCTAAGCTTTTTATTATTTAATTGTGCTTTTGTCATTATATTTTGTTGTGTTGAACCAAAAAAAAGGTGTACCTATCAAGCAGAACTTCAGTTAAAGCTTTGACACCAGTTCAAAAATAGTAACATGAAGTAATTAAGTTGTAAACAGTAAATGATTTACTAAACATTAAATTAATGGTTTACTGTTATTACTAAAATCTTGCAACAATTTAAAACGTTCAACCCTAAAACATCCTTAACAGAGTTTTAATCAGCACAATTTCCACCACGTCGTAAAAACTAGAACACGATATAAAAAAGCTATAAGAGCCACAGTCTCCATGAAAATAGTTTGGTTAAAATCCGATTTGTGTAGGTACAAATAATATTGTTGGAGCAATTAGCGGGGGAATTCTAAACGATCGCGAAAAACAAACAAGCGAGAAGTCAAGAGCGGCCACGCTCTGGAAATAGATCAGAGGCGCGCCATCGACGTCATGGTGTCAACCGTGTGATTCGCGGGCACAGGGCTGACTGACAACCGAGTCGCAGCACAAATAAAAAAAAATATTTGAAATTTGAATTTTTTTAAAAGTTGACTTTGAAATGAGATTGAATTCGTATCTGGTTTGTTTTAAATTGATACTCCGTGGTAAAAGATAAACGTATGAGTACGACCAACCCTATGAGTTGGTATATGAATGGCCCAAGAATAGGCCACGGCTAAATCGGTCAGTCCAAATATACTGAAGTACCGTTTTATCCGCAATATCAACAAATCATTGAACAACATCCGCTGACTTGATTACGTCAAAATAATAATATGTGATTTACGAAATGCAGTTCTATTAGGTTTGGCAGAGCGTCCGATATAAACAAAATGTCACAGCTACATAAATGTTGATTAATTTTAGAAGATTTGCGAAATGCCGTGCATCCTGTTTGCCAGTTGTTGTTTTGTTGCTTGATGCTCATCTTGGATTTAAATATGTTTTTATTTTATTTTTTAATTAAATCGTTCTCTTTTTTCAGCAAACTCATATTCAGTTTTTTATTTTCTTCGTTTTATTTTATTTGAGATCAAGTTATTTATTGCTTATTTACGATAAATATTCGAAATAATCATTAAAGTGTCTATTTGGGAGCAAGTTACCTACGACCCAAATAAAAATACGTAAAAGAAATTTTAATTATTCCAAAGTTCGCTTCAAGTGTTTCCATAGCAACACATTCCCCAGGTTTAATATAAATTGCGGGGCTAATGGAAGTCACGCCATAAAATCTACAAAACAGTTAGTAGCTGAAGATGATCACTGTTAATGAGCTGTAAAGTTTCATCGTCTAACTCCAAAGTGGCTGTGACAAAGACGTCTAGCTCTCAGACGGCCTACTAAAAGCCTCCCGTAAACTAAGACCTGGGACAGCTAATGAAATGCATTTATATTCTACGTATTGTAAAGTCCGTCTAGCCTTTAAAGGGTACCTAATTTAAAATTGTGATTGTCTGGCAGCCTCCCGCCGACCTAGTTCTCGTTTCTGGGACAGTGAAGGACAAATTTAACCAGGTGTCTGGGTTGAAAGCACATTTTGCATAATATGGTAAGTCGGCGTCTAGCCGTTTGATTAAATATTTTAATTTCGGAACGTTAACACAGAATAATTGTAAGGGTAAACGATATAATTCATGTTCCCTCTAAGTTAGTTGAGCGGGCAAGCCGAGTTTGTTAACTTATTCAGATTCAAACATTAACTATCATAGTTTACATAGTTATTTAATTATAAAATTTCTCGGGAACGGAGATATATTTCATTAAAATTGTTTTTCTTAAAAATATTTTAGAGCACAATTTAAAATAAAGTTATTGGTATCATAGTTTACTGCCCACACATTCGCGAACCAGTTATTAAGATAATTAAATTAAATGTTAGAGTTTCGCGAGTAGGAGTCGCGTTATGGAGCAAAGAGATTGCTTCCCGTGCTTCAGAAAGAACGTTAGATTTTATGGGTAGTCAGAAGCTCAAAAAACTGACACTTGTCTCGCCAAGGGGTATCGTGGTACTCAGTAACTGGGTTTTGGAGATAAGCGGTAGTTTATCTACACTAATATTTTAAAGAGGAAAGATTTGTTTGTTTGCTTGTTTGAATTGAATAGGCTCTGATACTACTGGACCAATTTCAAAGAATATTTTCAATAAAGTGAGGGAACCGTATGAAAACTTCTATAATGTAACGGTAACCCAAGGTGTGAAAAAAAAAACAAAAAACAATTACCTTATATCGCGTACGCTGCGGAAACTATTCACAATAGAGCAAAGTAATGTTGTATAGTTTTATAGAGGACATCAATATCTACCAAAAATTATGGGGTAATTATCTAACTACAAATCGGACCGTTCCTTTAAAAGTTACGACGGGTATAAAAATACTCCAAGTAAGAAGATGTTGCGGTTTGAGCGAACTGCCCTACGTTTAGTCTATTTATGAGTGGGAAATTTACACTAGGATGTGTGGGGTCGTGAGACCTTACTGTCTACACGATAAGAAGAAACGAACTTTATCTCCCCACCTACCTTAGGTGGGGAGATAAAGTTCATGGAGTACCTACCAACTAAACCCGCGCGAACGAAGTCACGGGCGAAGTGCTAACTTACTGGAATATAGGACGGGTAGTCAAAATCACGTTATCTAGTGTTACCTAATAAAAACTGAATATAACCTAAGGATGTATTATTGGGTACCTACTTTAAAAAAAAATGAGACATTTAATTAAACTTTGCGACTTTATTTTTGGAAAGACTATAAATCACGATAACGAATACATTCACGCAAAAATATTAATGTGATTAGAATTTTCATTTCCTCTTAAAGTTTTTAATTATGAATGAAGTAAGTAGTAGGTACCTAATACCGTAAGAAGTAGGTACCTAATACCCGTCTTCGGGCTTAGAGAGTAGCCCCCAGTGACGGATTAACCCTTAATCAAATTAAGCAATTGCCTAGGGCATCACGTCTGGGGGGGGCACCAGAAAAAGCACAAAAAAATTCGTGCTTAGGGCATAACGTCTCTCTCTCATGTCCAAAAACCACACCAAAAAAAGTTTCTAGGACTAATTTGAAACGAAAAGCATGAAAAGAGTTCTAGTCACAGAGACTGTCTATTAACAAGCAGGCAAGGCTTGAGCTTGCATCAAGGTTTTGATAAGAAAATTCATGAAGAGAATGTTTACTGGGAGCACGTTTTACAGCGAGTTATAGCCGTTATTCGCACATTGGCAGAAAGAGGTCCAGTAGAGAAATTTGGATCTCCTCAGAATGGAATTTTTCTAGCGGTGCTGGAACTTATAGGCAGGTTATACGTAGCCAAATGGCAAAAACGGAAATCTTATAGATTCGTCATGTCTGTCTGTCCGTCCGTATGTCACAGTCACTTTTCTCCGAAACTATAAGAACTATGCTGTTGAAACTTGGTAAGTAAATGTATGATTTTCATACAAAAATAGAAAAAAAGCAATATTTTTTTGGGGTCCCCATACTTGGAACTGAAACTCAACAATTTTGTTTTCATCAAACCCATACGTGTGGGGTATCTATGGATAGGTCCTCGAAAATGATATTGAGGTTTCTAATATCATTATTTTCTTCTATCTAATATCTTTATCTGACTAGTTTGCGCGAGAGACACTTCCAAAGTCTTAAAAGTGCGCCCCCCCCCTGTAACTTCTAAAATAAGAGAATGATATAACAAAAAAAATATATGATGTATATTACCATGTAAACTACCAGCGAAAATTGGTTTGAACGAGATCTAGTAAGTGGTTTTTTTAATACGTCATAAATCGTAACTTTTGCTTAAAATATAATACCTACAGGTTTGTACGGAACCCTCGGTGCGCGAGTCCGACTCGCACTTGGCCGGTTTTTATTGTTGTCTACTTCACTTCTAATATTATGCCGCATGGCATTGGCATGGGTCGTTACATCTCATCATCTTATTTTACAAAAAAAAACTAAGTAACGTTTTTAGGCGGTAAAGTTTTAAAGACCGATTCTAGTTGACATACGGATGGATAGGGGGGCCCACAGGCGTGGATTGCTTAGGGCATCAAGTAGTCTTAATCCGTCACTGGTAGCCCCCCTGGAACGCAAAGGGCATTAATTGGAGGAACACGGATGGATTTTATTCAATCTGACACACTCTTTTGCTCCGCTCATTTGACGCCACCACTAAAAAAACCTGTCAAGAGCGAGTCGGACTCGCGCACCGAAGGTTCCGTACCATCATATAAAACGTGAAATGTTTTTGGGTTTTCATCGGCAAGGTTATATTCGTCAGAGAGTTTTAACACTGCGGTGTATATTGTAGTTTTAGATCCGCGCCATCTCTATCGTTATAGACCGATAGTGGACCTAATGGAATTTTTGTTGATGATTACTAAAAAAGGGTACTATTTAGAGACATCGTCATAGACATAATCTTGACATAAACTTGTTTGACATAGAATTATTTCATGGAAAGAATGGTCATTTTTTTATATTTTACGTTAAAAGTCGAAAAGCAAACCTAAAAAAAAAAGATACAAAGTTTGAGAATGTGCAAATAGCGCTCTTTCATATGGTCCCCACATGCCCTTTTAGAGCCCCAATTAGATTTTTAAGAATCCCTTTCAGGCGCCTTTCAAGTTTTCTAGTTGATGGCATTAGCAGTTCTTGAGTTACCCAGCTGTGACAGATGGACAGACTTAGTCACACACACCATATGGGTTCTTTTTACAATTTTAGTACTGAACTCTAAAAAATGTATTATATAATTTTAAGAGGTTTTTCCATCGCTAGTAGCAGCCCAGAGAGTCTGTATCTATGCCCGTTGATGTCAATATGCTGGCCCCTATAACATGTGCATTGAACATAATTGTCCAATTAAATGTGTGCGATAGGTGAATCTCTGCCTAACCAGTCAGATAATACAGGCGTGATGTTTCGGGGATTTCTTTTTTGTTTGTGGAAGGTAATCTTAAAAAGTACCAATCGGATTACAAACATTTAAGAGTGACTGACAGACAACGCACTAAGAGAGGATTTTCCGAACTTCCTATGGGGAAGGAAAAAAACGGGATATGCGCATACGAAATCGCTGGCAAAAGCTAGTGACCCATATAAAGCCTTCATGGTCGCTAAGTATTTAAAAAAAAATGTGGTTCCTGTGAGATGGGCCACGGGGCGACGACACCGCAGCTAAAAGTTAGTAAATGACACTCTGGGTGAAAATCACTATTCAATTTCGCTAACTAAGTATATATATTTATTTGACTTCTAAACATGACTGTACCAACATGCACACTCGTTTCTTTTTGCACTGACAAAAAAGTTGGTGTATAAATTATTTTGTGAATAGCATTATCTCGATTGGCGCCAATATAAAAGATATACGAGGTTTTTAATACGGTTCTACTTATTAATAATTTGAGAATTAACTTTTATGAACGAACGTGTTATTGACTCAATATTTGCATGATTTTAATAAGATCTATATCGGCTAAATCCAAAAGGAGTGTTATCACAGAATAGGTAATAATATCCAGCTTGCCTGAAAATGTTAATTTTTCAGCAGAACTCAGGACAAAGAATTCAAACACTCGATAGTTTAAAAAAAAAACAACTCTACCATAGTTCCTCAACTTCGTAGACCCATCAAAAATATCGTAGCAGATGTGCTACGCGTGCTACGAACGCCATAAAATATTTAATCAACACACTCGATAACTAGCTTTACTACTAAGTGTTACTCCACCGCTTTTAGAAGTCGAAAAGCGATGAACCTATTCAATTAATTTATATCCAACTGGTCCCTAACTGCCCCACATGTTGCCTGTCAACCACGAAATCCGTGACCCAATCAGTAAACCCAGTAATTTTGTCGTAGGTACAGTCTGTAATACTGTCGGATTTTCCCAATAAGTTTTGAACCCAATGACTTTGGTTATAAAGTTGAAAATATAAAAACAAATTTGACAGATTGTTGTAGCTTAAGATGTGCTGGCGTCTGTACAAAAACGCCGTTTGATAAACGTGGGCAATGATGGGAATTCGTCATTGTAGTCTGCCCGCCCCCTAACGGCTTAGGTACACATCGACTGCAATGGCAAATGTTGCCTACTTGGATTAAATGTTGCCTGCTTTAAAAAAATTTACATATATTTTTTCAAATAAGTAGATATGAATGATGAATATTTTTTCTTTTATAAACGATTCTTTTTCAAATATGACGTATGGAGGGAGCGTAATAATGATCGAAGGAGCGTAAAGAGGGATTGCATGAGGGTTCGTGGTTGCAATTTGTAATCGGATAGGCGTCTGCATTCGATAACAATAACATTGGCTTGAATACTGCCAATTACGAGTACATTTCAACGTGAAATACGATCGCTTAATACAGCTTCCATTTTCAGCGTTTATTTTGTCTATATATCGAAATATTTTGACTAGGTTTAGATGTTATTGTGTGTTTAGTTATATGTGCAAAATTGATGAAGTTTATGCCGATTCAATTAGGATTCGTATCTACCAGTTTTAAAAATTGTATAGGTTCCGGTAGATTTTTTTGGACGGTTTTTAACAGCTTACAATTTAATGCCAGTAGAATTGACTGCTGTGTCATCATTTTGATTGTTTAAAGACAAAGATGCTAAATGTTATAAAATTCTGAAATGTTATCCTTCGATTCCTCAAATTACTTTCAGATCTTCTGTGGAGCCAGCGAATTGTCCCTAATAAAACACTACCTCACATTCAAAAGCGGGTTTGTACAGAAGTAAATACTACATCTAATTAAGGGCAAGCGAGACAATAAGTTGAAGTGGTGGGACACAAAATACTCCGGTTTGGCGTGCCCCAGGCTGCAGGCTGGGCTGCCGGGTCGCAGGGCCCCAGCCCGCGGCCGAGCGGTCGCGCGCCGCGTATTTTTTCGATACCTACAAACAATAGCGGGAGTGCGCCGATGCACCGCCGACTGCACCGCGGTTGCATTCGCACTAGTGACGCGACACGTGCGCGATTGTATAGGTAACATATCGATTAAATAAATTATTGTAAATGAACCTCTTTTTTTATTTAAGAGTTCGTCGAAAGATTAGTTCTAATAAATTACGAGTACATATCATGAACAAGTCACAGCATAATCCATTGGACTTGTATTACACTTAAAATAATGTAATCGATTGTGCCGTTGTAATCGATTATAGCAACATAGATAACAAACAGGTTCCAGCGTTATAATTAATAGCCTCTTTGAAGTTTACAATCTACCCATTAAACGCTGACGCTGAGGAGTTAAACTCGCGATTACATAAACCAGATGGTGTGGAGTATGTTAACGTAAGTGTGCACAGAGGCGGCCGGTACACCGGGCTTCTCACGTCGAAATTCATGGAAATATTTGTATGTGGCAAACAGGCGGGACACATATAAATCTCGTGAGGCGATTGAATGCAGAAGCGTAAGCGTGCCCGTGCGCATAATTCAAAGGGGCGATCACCAGGAATCGCCGCTTGGCATGCAGACGGCCGCGTTCATTCCAAAGCAATAAACCCGTTAGTGGCGACGTTATGTGCATATTGGAGAACAATAAACGACATACACGGACCGAGCCTACGCTCTGTCCGCCAATAAATTCATCAACCATCATATTTCCCAAAAGTGTTGCCGTGAGTCGAGTTGGCAATTTACCTTCGTCAAAACGTCGTGCACAAAAGCAATCAATAATTTATTTTGTGAAATATGTTTTCAGTATCGAATACTTATGCGACAATACCTACTTAGTTTATCAAAATTAATAAAAAGATTATTTTACCAAAAAAGTACCTATCTAACAAAATAGACTATCTAACTAAAAAGTTTACTCAAACAACAAGTTACTGTAACACCACGCTGTTACCAGAATTACCAATTTCTTCGATCCTCCAAAAATTTCGAACTATCGATATCGATAAACATTGCGTCATCAGCCCGCAGGTGTTCGGTTTTCCGATATGTGGTTCCTCTAGATCTAGAATAATCGCGGCGCCGCGGATCGCGAGTTGAGACCAGACGACCGAACTCTTTAATATTTATTTACACATTCAAATATGCGCCCGGCCGGTCCAAAACATTCAATCCAATCCAGTCCGATGACTAATTTTTGTGCAGTTTTTTGACAATACGCTGAAGATTTTGTCATTATAATAATTGCAACCGTAATTTAGGTGCTTTAGGTGACGCATAGTTTTTTTGTTACGGTTTTCTTTTAGACATATCATGTAATAAGATTGTTTCTAGTAAATTTGTGTAAGGAAAAACTGCAATGATGAAACTTCGTTAATATTAATATATAGCATAATTTAAATATATACGCTTTTTGTTGACGTGACGTGTGTCAACGTCATGTGCATTCTAATAAGTTGTGTTAATTACCTAGTCTGACTCAGACAATCAGTCTATAACGGATTAAGGTCACATTTGAATACCTAACCTAATTTCGACGTTTATTTTTAGAACCGATAGCGATTTGCATTTAACCTTCCAATTATACGAAAACCTCGATAAAAAAATGAACAGTAGTTACAACACTAATTAGGTGTTAAAAGTAAAGACGTTGTTATCAGTTATCATTTTACGAGGTGCTTATTAAAGTCATCAACGGTTACTCTTTACTTTGCGAGGGTCATGAAATCAACCAGACGTTGCGTCGAAGTTAATGAAGTAAAACAAGTAGTTAACATGTATTGATATCGCCGGCTAGGCACTGGCATAGAGTAGATAGGTACTACAGAAGATTAAGAGCGTGTATTCCGTCCACTAGCGCCGCCAATCGTTTTTTATTAATTGTCGTAAATTTAAGACACGTAGATAAAAAACCGCTCTGTAGTGCACTAAAGAAATGTATCTATAATTTTTTGACAGCTATTTTTAATACATAACTCATGGCTAAATAGCCAAAAAGGCAATTATTGCTAAAAGTGGCCACTTCTAGCAAAAATATCGACTTTGGCAACTATTTATGTTCTAAAGTACAAAACATAACTCTCAAAACATAATAAATACATTTCTTCAGTGCACTACAGAGCGGTTTTTGATCTACGTGTCTTAAATTTACCACAAATAATAAAAAACGATTGGCGGCGCTAGTGGACGGAATACACGCTCAATGCGACATATTTGTAAAAAAAAACCGGTCAAAAATGAGTTGAACTCGCGCAGCAAGAGTTCCGTACCATCACATAAAATGAGAAATGTTTTTAAATTTACATCGACGTGACCGGTCAGCGCCATCTCCAGACTGATAGAGGAACTAATGTAATTTTGGTTGATGATTTAATTTTTATCTTTACATAAACTTGTATGACATATTTCAGTTCTTTTTCTATGCGAACTTCGGAGATAGGTCTGTATTTAACGAAAACAGGTGAACATCTATAATTTTTGTTGTTGTTTTGCTCTATGCAACGTTTTAACAAACGTATTTAGTTACAAACTAGCTGACCCGCGCAACTTCGTCTGCGTCACATTTTCCATTAATGCTCCGCTCCTATTTGTCTTAGCGTGATGATATATTATAGCCTATAGCCTTCCTCGATAAATGGGCTATCTCACACTGAAAGAATTTTTCAAATCGGATCAGTAAGTAGTTCCTGAGATTAGCGCATTCAACCAAACAAAACACACAAACATTGCATGCAAAAAGTACATATTACACTGCGAGTTTGATATTGCAGTACTTATGTGTCTATGTTTGTTTTTAGTCTTGGAAAGGAGCAAGCCTTCTGCAAGTATGTATTCTGTGGCACTAGGCTGCTCGCAGCCTGGTGGCGGTCTAGCCAGCGGATGTTTCCCAGACGGAGAAATATTATGTTATTCAGTTAAGTGGATATTAAATACATAGAAGCAGGCGCTAACTGCCGCTAATTTCACTTAAACGCTGGTAGCTGCGTGTACACGCCTTAACTAGCCAGTTTTATGGGCGAATTATACGAAGACGACGCGACTCAAAAATTGGGACGAAAAATAGTTCCATTCAGACATTCAGGTTAGTTATTTAACACCGACATTTCAAGTCGCAAGCCTTTGCGAGATCTGCCGTTTTATAGCCTATTAAAATATACGACCGAGTTTTTGGGACTTGGATGTGGTGCTTCGGAGTTTATTTCGGGCACGCAAATGATGCTGCACCGTCAAGCAAATATAGAGACTTTAATACCCTTCAAGGGGCAAATATAAATGTAGCAATTTTTAAATCAATTAGTTTGGACGCACGGTGTTATGGCAGCAATATATTTTATATCTTTTTTACACACTGTAAAATTGATATGAAATTCTTGGAGCGGTAAACATTTGGGAAAAATCAACGATGCCTACGTAAAAATGTCATGCGAGAAATGTCTCATACATTGTCATTTGTCGCGGTAACTCATTATTTCAGCGATGGTTGTGTCATTATCTAAACAGTTTGACAAATGAGTGTGGTCATAGCTGTCAGAGTGACAAGTGCGCCACTTCCTGCGGTTCCGCCTAGATGCAATGCAACTATGTGCGCCAACGGCCAAGTACCTACTTTTTATGTCGCATTCTTTAAGAATTTTTGAGAAAATTCTCAATTATAGCTCAAGGTTGGAATTGTTCCCGGGGAATTCTATGATCCCGGTTATTAAAATTATAGTGAGAAGAATTTATAGATCATTTTGAGGGAAGGTCATGTCTACTTACTTAATAAATTTTAGTAATTTTTCGATTATTTGGCCGTCGTTGAAACAATTAGAGTTAAGTACTTAACTTTTAACAAACACGATAGAATTTTTCGTCCAAGCCTGAATGCTACATGTGGAACTTTAGAGTTTTCATTTGCGTATCTATGTGAAATGTATTGGTATTGTATGCAAAGGTATTTTGTGGCAATAAACTTTTTATTACATTTTTTTCTTTTTTGTTATTATCTATCACAGAATTAAGTGAATACAAATTCAATTATAAAGTTAACAGAAATAATTTAAGGAATCACCAACCTAATTTAGATCTCTTGGGTTTAACATAAGTTTTTTTATTTATTTACAATGTATCGGCACTGTCATTTAACGTGGTAATGCTGCCAGTGTTCTGGGCACTTTTCTGATTGACAGCCGGATGTTGACGAATTTTTCGGAGCCCTTTTCTTGTCTCCTTTTCAAATGCACTTTTACATAATTTTCAATTCATGTATGTAAAAAAAATTACGTAGAGTTCAAAGAAATAATTTTAGCCAAACTTTAAATTAACCGGAAGAAGTACACTCAACTCTCATCAGGCTTAAGACTGTATAGACCTATACTGCTGCGAGTCTGCAATACCTACTGTTCCTGCAAGTACGTCGGTATCTACCCTGGTGAGAGTTATCACTTCCTTTGAGAGTACCGGTGGCGGTAACTTTATGAATTTAGCTCCATCGAGTAGCAACGAGAAAAGTTTTAATACTATCGTCGGATGCTCTAGCAAATGTAAGTCGATCATATTTGAGAACTGTTACCTACTAAGGGCAGATTTTTAAATAGTTAGATAGCACAGAAGTCTTGTAGAAATTACTTATTCTTGTAAGTATGTGCTTTAGTGCTGCGTAAATTATAAATACCTCTAAAACGCAACTTCAATATCGATGGGAAAATAATTTATAATGAACTAGCTGACCCGTACAACGTCGTCAGCATAACATTTTTCATTACTGCTCCGCTCCTATTGGTCTTAGCGTGATGATATATCCTAGCCTAGCCTATAGCCTTCCTCGATAAATGGGCTATCTAACACTGAAAGAATTTTTCAAATCGGAACAGTAGTTCCTGAGATTAGCGCGTTCAACCAACCAAACAAACTCTTCTGCTTTATAATATTAGTATAGAAGTAAAGGTACTTACGATGATTTTGCTGTAATTTTTTTCAGTATCGGAGTCATACTACTAATTGAGAAAAAAAAAAAGCGGCAAACAGAGAGCAATGGATGCAGATGGAGGAGGCCTATGTCAAGCGACATACCGAGCTAAGAGACATTTTATAAACCACAAGACCATACAAAGAGGAACTAGCTCGGAACAAAAGGCTACATCATCATCCTCATCATCAATCATCATCTGCCTAGCCTTTTCCCAACTGTATTGGGGTCGGCTTCCAGTCAGACCGGATTTAGCTGAATACCAGTATTTTACGTAGAGCGGCTGCCTACCAGACCTCCAAAACCAGTTAACTGGGTAACACAGTAGGTACTTATTGACAAGACTGGAGTCAGATTTACTAGCTTCTGACAATTCGTAACGACTGCCAAAGATCTACTTAATATGACAGCCGGGACAAACGGCTTAACGTGCTTTCCGAGGCACGGAGTAAACTCGATAACATGTTAAGATGGTCACCCATCCACAGACCAACCTTGGCAAACCTTTCTTAACCTGGAAGATCGATCTGTGAGGACTATTTGGTATTGTACCTGACAATACCAAATAGTCCTCACAGGTCGATCTTCTATATATATATCTCTATTTGGTATTATCAGGTATTGATCCAAAATTGTACATTGTATTGACTACACTTGTAATTCACATAACAGTCATCATAACAAAACAAACCACACAGAAACTTTTAAAGAAAGTTTCTAAGAAATATGTAAGTGAAATACCTAACAGAACACGTGAATCAATTCAACAAATTTTATCAAGAGTTTTTCTTAGTGTATATGTTTGAAATGTAATCATTAGTGTAGTTAGATGACTGATGATGAAGGGTGAATTTTCATTAAAGTTAATTCGAAATGAAAAATCTTCAAGTAAGAGAAGTGATGTTTTATAATTTAGATTATCTTATAACTTAGTCAAAAAGCTTCGCTAAAACTGTATTTGTATTGATCGTAATAATTGATACACTTTTTTCAATATCGAGCTGTAATTTTAATAATTTTCAGGAAAAACGCCTAAAATTTCATTTGATTTATATGTCATAAAATAACATAATTGTCAGATTGGTATTTAATCTAACCGTTTTGTAGACACGTGTGTGAGTAATAGGTTATTGTGATAACGACGCAACATTTAAGCGCGTTAATATAAGTTGGTGCGTTGAAAACGGTTCGTCTCGCGTAACTCGCACGGAAGCCGTCGCACCGGTCCGCGACACCGGACTTATCACATGTCCTGATTACTGCACCGATTCATTACATCGGCCCACTCAAACACGACTAACATTATATTATTATACATATGAAACAAATCACTACACTCTTCATTTATCACTCAACAACTTCTCCAAAAAAACTTTCTTGAACGAAATGAATTAGGTAAAACAATTAACACATGCAATTGTGCCAAATAATTATTTTAAGATAAAGACAGAAATAATACCAAAACAATTACGTACCTATATAGAAAGCGAACGAAAACTTTGCCAAGTAACCTTATAAATACGACTGACGCTGAAAGTTCACGAATTGCAATTTTTCGGTGAAGAAAGTTAGGTAAACATTTGTATGAAACTTTTCACAGTTAGAGTGTGTCATGAGGGTAATGTAGGTATGATATAATCTTCTGGCAAATTCACTTAGGTATTATGAATTCTTTGAAACGAAACATACTTTATCCTGAAAATTACTGTAAAAGCGTGCAAAATTTTGTTGCATGACAATTTTTTTCTGATGGTTCCAATTTTCCGAGAACTAGTAAAATTGAAAACTTTTACGAATTATAGCTATTCATTCCTGTGTTACAGACATTGTAAAGTTCACAAAAGGCAATTTCCCGAGAAAAACTTTTAGCAAACTTCACTGGCGATGTGTGGTGATTATGGAGTAAGAAATAAAGGGTGTGCTCACCTGCTGCCGGGCGCGCGTTCACGAGCGCCAGCACGAGCAGCGGCAGCAAGGGCAGCCGCATGCTCGGGCTAGCGGGGCATGCCGCGCGCGGGCCGGCCGGCGCGCCACTGCGCCCCCGGCGACACGTGCCGCAACAAGTCAGCTGCACTGCCGCGCGACGTGCGGCGTGCGGCGTGCGTGCGACCACGTCCCCCTGAGAGTCGGCGCGGACTGAACGAGACGCGGCCGCCGCGCCACACGCGCGGTGCAAGTGCAGCGGAGTCGACGACCGCGCCACGCGCCCGGCCCGCCGCCGCCGCCGCCGCTGCCGCCGGCCTTCCGCCAAACGACCAGAACGCACCACCCGCACCCGCGACATCTGTCACCCCGACACCACTATCCTATCGCATCAACACTATCAATCCATCCTCACCCAACTTTCCCGCCAAAACCACCAATCATCGATTTTTTTATTTTCAATCAAAAGGTAAATAATAATTCATAAATTACATAAACACGAGTCACATAGTTGTATTAAAGTTAATCAGTTTAAAGCATGCTCAATTGGATCAATGAACTTCATGTCGGTTAGCGTTGAAGTCTTTTCAAGGGCGCTTATTACGTTACATTCTTAAAAAAAAAACAGGTTTGTATTGTAACACAAAATAATTCGTTTATTTCAACGTTTATTCTATTACTGCTTAGTGGTACATCCATTTATCATAATGTTGTGTTTACATATGCTTGAGATGCGGTTATTTTTATTATAATTGTATGGAGAAAAAAGGATAAAACACACGATCGGCAGAAAAAAGGGGTCTTATTTCGAATTCTTGAAACATTTTGTCGTTTATTTCTGTGGCTAATGATTTTGAAAACGCACAGTAGTCGGTCCGATTATTAGTGGTAATGGTTCAAGAAATCCTCCTTGATTGTGGGGCTGGGCGTGCAGCGTGCAGTGTGTAGGTACCTGTGGGCTGTGGGCTGTGCTTCCTGCGACTGAGCGCATGTACCGCGCCGTACAGGATATAATCTACGTCTCGTGATTGACCACGAGACTTACATTAAACGGTAACATCGGATTTAAGACGTCTCCCGTCCGGACCGAACGCTCGGGGAGAATCGAATGTGTATTTATTTATTTAAACTTTTCGCACAAAAAAAAAAGTACAAAGGCGGACTTAATGCCTTAGGCATTCTCTACCAGTCAACCAAGGGTGGTGAAGAGATTAGATGGCAGGTGCTCTCTTTGAGAGGAACAATGATAAAAAATAATAATAATATAAGATGTCATAATGATAAATAGAATGGGTACGCAGTACATGAATAAGTTATAAAATAAAGAGAGAGAGAGAGAGTTAAGTTATATAATAAATATAGTAACTAAGGTATGATACACAATATATATCCACAGTACAATGTTAAAGGTACCGTCCAGAGGTAGGTACCATTAATTTCTGTCAAATTAAATTGTCACAAACACATTGACTCGTGATCATCGTGTCCTTTGGCATGTAATGTCATTTTTTGTCTATGGAAAAAAAGGCGCTGACTTTGACGTATGAGCATGCAAGCTAGATGCATCGAGTCTGCAGACAAATGTCCTAATTTATGTGTTGTTCTCAGAAAAAATAAAGGAAACATAAAAACAAACGACCTATTAGTTACAGTCAGGAATGAGTCATGATTATGCAAAAAGGTTTCATGTTCTAGATTTGGAGATAAGTCTGCATTCGACTGCTTATTGCATAAACTCGACTCAATAAGATATACTCCGAATACTAAAAAACTTTATCAGGAAGTACAACATTCCATTATCGGACCATTAGAGTATACGGCGATTCGCCACCGGTACATAGTAAACATCCCATCGATAAGCACAAAACTTTTTGGGAATTTTTTGGCATTGTGTGTAGAAGAAGTAAGGAGGTCTAAGTGGTGGGATTCCCTGCCGGAGTCTGAGTTTTCTGGTAGCTACAACCAGAGGGGTTTTTCAGTCTAGAGTTCTTTACTTTTGATTGGTTGGTTTACGACCAAACCAACCAATGTACGATCGTACGAATCTGAGTCAGTAGACAATAAATACTTGTGTGGCGGTTAGTAAATTTTTATTAGAAAAAAACATTTCCTTTTTCAATGACTAAAAAACCGTCGATTACTAATAAATTAACGTGACCTCTGGTTAATTTTCAAACGAAATGAACAAAGATTTTCAACCAAAACATCATTATAATAATATCGTACCTACACAGACGATACACAAATAAAACAAGCAAGAAAAGGGAAATACCGATATTTTCGTTTAATAACCATAATTTGTATTCTTTGTAATACTATTCCATCATAAGAATTTGTTGCAAGCTCAAAAAATCTACATCTATACATCTATACACACAAATAAATAAAATTGGAGTGTCTGTTTGTAATATTGAAATAACCGTTTTTAGGGTTCCGTAGCCAAATGGCAAAAAACGGAACCCTTATAGATTCGTCATGCCTGTCTGTCTGTCTGTCTGTCTGTCCGTCCGTATGTCACAGCCACTTTTCTGCGAAACCTTAAGAGCTATGCTGTTGAAATTTGGTAAGTAGATGTATTTCGTGAACCGCATAAAGATTTTCACACAAAAATAGGAAAAAAACAATAAATTTTGGGGGTCCCCATACTTAGAACTGAAACTCAAAATTTTTTTTTCATCGTACCCATACGTGTGGGGTATCTATGGATATGGTCTAAATGATATTGAAATTTCTAAGATCATTTTTTGCTAAACTGAATAGTTTGCGCGACAGACACTTCCAAAGTGGTAAAATGCCCCCCCCCCCCTTAACTTCTAAAATAAGATTATGATAAAGCTAAAAAAAATATATGATGTACATTACCATGTAAACTACCAGCGAAAATTGGTTTGAATGAGATCTAGTAAGTAGTTTTTTTTGAATACCTACGTCATAAATCGTAAATCGCAACTTCTGCTTACGGAACCCTCAGTGCGCGAGTACGACTCGCACTTGGCCAGTTTTTTACTACATGTACATGAACGGTACATACACCAAAATAACATTTTTTTACCAATTTGTGTCTGTCTGTCTGTTTGTTCCGGCTAATCTCTGAAATGGCTGGACCGATTTTGACGGGACTTTTATTGGCAGGTAGCTGATGTAATAAGGAGTAACTTAGACTACCAACGTTTATTAAAAAAAAAAATAAGAATCGACTGTTTGGCGGAACGAAGTTCGCGGTCAGCTAGTATAAAATAAGAATTGCAAAAAGAAGTCATCATCATCATCATCATATCAAACTAAAGGTGTCCACTGCTGGACATAGGCCACCCCCAAGTCTCGCCACAACAACCGGTCCTCTGCGTCTCGCAGCCATCGGCTGCACGCGACCCTCACCAGAGCATTTTGGTTCACCTTGTAGGAGGCTCTTCACTCCAGAAATTTTCGGTGTGTATGACATCAGTTAGTCTATTCTGTAAATAACCATTTCGATATCGACATCACCTGAGTGACTTAGCTTACAAAGTGAACTTTATTTCACACATCATAAGGTCTTATATTATACGAATTTGAAACTCACCTCGGATTCCGCTGTCGAGACACGAAAATGTTGTTACAGAATAGCACTGCTGGTCTGTTTTTGCAAATCGTATTATGTAATCAAATATAGGCCCACTGAAACGATTAAACAGTAGGTAGATGCGTTTCTGTGGTGGTCTCTTAGAGATTTATTGTCACGACGCTTTTCAAGTGGTCCTTCTGCGTTCTGGATTAGAATTTGAATTGGTGTTCACTGCTGATAGCATAGCCTTTCCAGTGATTTCTATGCTGATCGTGTCTAGAGCAACAATTGTATTGAACATCTATATCTATATTGCACGGCACATACGATTTACAAAAACAGACTTGACGTCACACTGAAAAGTTTTAGAGAAGCGACCGGAAGATGCATCGTTGGAAGATATCCCGCAAGACCGTTGGCCTGGTAAGGGGTCGCGGGCAGCCGATGGATACGAGACTCACCAGACTGGTTGTTGTGGCGACCCTTTTTAGGGTTCCGTAGCCAAATGGCAAAAACGGAACCCTTATAAATTCGTCATGTCTGTTTGTCTGTCCGTCCGTCCGTATGTCACAGCCACTTTTCTCCGAAACTATACTACTAGGTCTTCAAAAATGATATTGAGGTTTCTAACATGATTTTTTTCTAAACTGAACAGTTTGCGAGAGAGACACTTCCAAAGTGGTAAAATGTGTGTCCCCCCCCCCCGTAACTTCTGAAATAAGAGAATGATAAATAAATAAAAAATAAATGATGTATGTTACCATGTAAAATACCAGCGAAAATTGGTTTGAACATGATCTAGTAAGTAGTTTTTTTTAAAACGTCATAAATCGTTAATCGCAACTTTTGCTTATAATATATACCTACAGGTTTGTACGGAACCCTCGGTGCGCGAGTCCGACTCGCACTTGGCCGGTTTTTTTTTAATAATAATAGGCATACGTTTGACCACTATCTCACCTGATGGTAAGCGATGATGCGGTCTAAGATGGAGCACGCTTGCCTAGAAGTGACGTATTTTCTCTTGACTTAAAGACTCCCAGGTTATAGCAATCAGGATACACAGACTCAGGCAGGGAATTCTAATTCAGGGAAAAATCAAGAATGGAACACTTGGGGGAGGCCTAGGTCCAGGCTGATATGATTATCAGCCCAACATATATAATATCCATGCATGAAGGCATGGTAGGATCCTCCCCATTCAACAGAATTTTACAGGACTTTACATCCCGGTCCGCGTATTTTTATGCAATAAGCTCTTCTAGTCTATACAGTCGCAAACCTCTTTAAACAAATTTTTGCGACTGTGTATAGACGAAGGCGAAGACTGTATAGACGAAGGGTGTTTAGGTGAATTGTAAGAAGGATTGATTATCCTTGCTTTAATCTCGCCTTGGAGTTCATAAATTAAGTTCTGATTATTCTCAACTCGAAAACCAATCTAAACTATTAGTTTAAACCTCAATATCAGAGTTGGATATATTTATTTATAAGCCGAACTTTAATCGCTTATTAATACTAATTTATTGGGCGTGATTGAGCACAGTTCGATTCGTGACACGGGCAGACAGCGTAGGTATCCAGTAGTACCCACGTGTTCAAAGGTGCAGAATTTGTTCAAAAGAGTCACCGCGGCCCTGTAACGCAAAGGGCATCAGGAGCAACACGGATGGGTTTTAGCCAGTAAAAGTCTGTCACTCCCTACTGCTCCGCCCAAAGCGGGAGGAGTCAATTGAAGATTTCCCATCCTTAAAAAAAGGTGTTAAAATTAAATGTGCAAACAATAAATGTTACAGTTTAATGAAAGATTTTAAAGGAAATGTTTCTGACGAGAAGTTTCAATCAACTTAACTGGTGATAACTTTACGGAATTTTCCAGCCGTCAACTACTTCTGACGTGACTAGCGTCTACCAATAGTTTTCCGCCCTCTTCAATAATTATCGTCATATGTTGGCCAATTTACGACGAATTTGAATTTTATGACGGATTTGATGAAAACCGCATTAAAATCCGTTGTATAGTTTAAAAGATCTTAGCGTACAGATGGAGTGACGGCAGTAAGCGACTTTGTTTTATACTATGTAGAGACTAAAGAATTATGCATATGTCGCCGGAAAATTGCAAAACCCCTAACATTGTAAAATATTGCATGAAATTGTAAACAATTTTTTCTAAATAAGAGACGAATGTATTGGAAACTATTGAGTTTGAATGGGATATATTATATATGTCACCGGAAAGTGGGAAACTTCGTAAGATTATAAAACAACTTGAGAGTTTGTAAACTCTCGATAATTCGTAGTAACTCTATGGCGTACATGTGAAGTCACATATGGACAAACCACTGAGACCCTGTTTCATGTAGACTTGTGTTCTGATTGGTCGCCATTGTATTTCAGTTAACAATTTATCGGAACGAAATCGAGAAATTATAAACTATCAAATTTTGAAGCGTAAAAAAGCATTTTAAATGTCCAGTTGACAATCTATCGAAAGTTATTATATCATTTTACGAAGTTTGCCACTTTTCGGTGACATATACAAAACGATTTTTTCACAATATTTCGAGAAATTATAATCTAATCAAGATTTATTACAATTACGGAGTCTGCCATTTTTCGGTGACACATTATTATATAAACCTTCCTCTTGAATCTGCCGAAGTGACAGCTTGTCGTTGACGCCCTGTTGACAACGTCATGTACACGAGCTCGTTCGCATTGACAGCTCATAATTAAGATCACGTAAAAAAAACTGTACAAGAAACTTAAAAAACAATATTGATCATGTACCATGACGGAGCGGATAAAATTTGTTTGGAATACAATGTTGAATGTTGGTGTTGGTCACAATTGGGAGATATTAAAACAGTTAATTGTACAGTTTACGGTTTTGCTTGGTTGCTGGGAACTACATTCTGAGCTACCACTTATGTGTTCCATGACTTCAATCGCCAGTACCATCTAGGGTAGGGTTGCCATAGCAGCCTAAGTACTGACCGGGACATTAGCAGTAAGGGACTGAAAATATCGTAGTGATGTAAAAGAAAAAGAAAACAAACTTGTTACTACTGAAACTTTATCAAATTAAAATAATTAAAAAAGAAATTAGATATCTACAATGTAGATTTTACACAGGAAACACTAATTGCTATGATCTTTTTCAGATTTCTTCACCTTATCTAACATGTCCGGTTTGCCCATAACATACTTATGAAATTCTGAACATGTAATTTTGTAATTGAACTTGCATTGAATTATGCTTTCGACCGTGTCTACGTGAAGGCGATTACGTTCTTTAGTTCACTGTGCAGCTACTAAAGAAAATATTCTTTCCACATTCGCGTTATGACCAGGGATAGCGTATAAGTATTGGCACATCAAAATCAAAGTCTGTTTCCTTTCCAATATATCTGTCTCTTGAAAAAAACTGTCTTGTCTTTTTCGTCCCAAGATTCGTTACCTCTTCTTTGTTCTATAATTTTTTTAAGGTATGCTATTTCTTCAAATGCGCTGTCGACAATAACTATTCCCTTTTCTTGTAAATAATATAATGTTTTTACAACATCCCGCCTCACCGGTCTGCGCTGTCAGTACGCGTATTACACGTTGCAATTGAAATACCGGGACATTTTGTAGATCAACCGGGACGGATGACAACCCTAATCAAGGAGTTCCAGACAGAGGAACATGTCGCGGAATTGTCCTAAAGAATTACCGCGGTCCTTGAACGCAAAGGGCATTTGGAGGAACACGTTACGGGCAATGATATATAAAACTATAGATACGTTGTCCGCACTCTAAAATGACAACATGAAATGAAGCTAATTGGCCACATCGCGCTTAGTTACCGCCAACCTTTCGCGCGACACTACGTTTGTTTTGATGTCAATTTGACTATACTTATCCTGTGACGTAACTGAAGGTGTATATTTATCTCCCTCTAGCAACAGGCATCCCGCCGTACGGTGACATATTTTCTTTCTCTCTTCATGCGTATTAGTAGCTATCTAGTATTTTCGCCGTTTTTAAGCGCCGCGATGTTGGTTTATGACGTGTTTATATATAATACGTCATTGGTTACGGGTGGGTTTAGTCAGTAAGAATGTGGAATGGAATTGACAAGCGCTACTCTTATGTCCCTGTTAGTTTAACTTTGTCTGCTTAGGGCTTACGAAGTGATATTATATCGGCGACTCGGAAATGTCAAAATATTTGGTATTGACTTAGTGACATATCGAGAGCTCGTGGCTAAAATACAACAGCCGTACGGATCGATGTCCAAAGTTAGGCAACGCTTCCCGAGGTCGGTCTGAGGATGGGTGGTCTTTTTAACATACCGAGATTCCTCCGTGCCTCGGAAAGCACTTTAAGGCTCTAGTCCCGGATGCATTTGGAGATCTTTGGCAGTAGTTAGTTACGGATTGTCAGAAGCTAGAAAATCTGACACCAGTCTTGCCAGGAAGTACCGTACTGTTATACAGTTAATGAGTTGTGGAGCTCTAGAAAGCAGACGCTGCACTGCACATAAAATATTGGTATTCGGCTGAATAGGATTTGACTGGGAGCCGACCCCAATATGGTTGGGTTAGTTGGGGTACGGGGTAGAGCACGTGATTATCGTACATTTTTGACTTAACGAAAATTGCTATTGCTGATATAACGTCGCTTTCTCTAGAGGTTCTTTACAATCAGCTTACGTCATGCTCGGAGTACTGCTAGTATATTCTGTAAATAACCATTTCGATATCGACTTCACCTGAGTGACTAAGCTTAAAAAGTGAACTTTATTTCACACGTCATAAGGTCTTATATTTATACGAATTTGAAACTCACCTCGGATTCCGCTGTCGAGACACGAAAATGTTGTTACAGAATAGCACTCCTGCTTCTTCTTCTTTATTCACTCCTCTCTTCGTCCTCTCGTCCAGTCTTCCGATACATGGCCCGATGGACGGTGGCACCGGGCCACGCTACTTCAGAAAACCACATGCAGCAACTGCAGTAATGAACCCCTGCAAGTAATGTGCCCGTGGCAAGAGTCACCATTGCTAACCAATATTACGAAGTGGAAATTATATTTATTTGTTCCTATTATATTTATTTACTCCTCCGCTGTACTCTTCTGATTAGTTTCGTTGCGGGATCCAAGACAGTTGAATCGTTTCTCCGGGACTCGTCGGGCTTCATTAGCTCGGCGTATTTCTGGTGGTCGCCACTGTTGATTCTGGCTTTCAGGAGTTGCAGTGATTGGGAATGTGTTGCGGGCATGTCCTATAAAAAAAAAATATTACAGAACCGAAACAGTGTTAGTTTTTTTTGTTACGCTTTCACACCTAAATCGCTGAACCGATTTTGATGAATTTTGGCACAGAGATAGATGACCCTGGAGACAGTTATGTATAGGCTACATTTTTGCTAAATAGATTTTTGCAACAATGTAGCCTATACATAACTGTTAGCGCAATCGAAGCAGAGGGCATAATTAATTCATCATCGTCCTCTTATTAGCAAATTACCGTCCACGGCTGAGAGCGTCAACCATCCCGGTCTTCAGCAGTCCGCATTTATCGCATTCTATTTTTAGTAATACCACTTATTAGAGAAAAACAAGCTTTTTATGTCATTGTAGTTACTACCAAGAAGAACAATTTTTTTTTTAAATCTTACATCGAACCACCATAAAAAATAGAAGAAAAGAACTGGAGCAGCCGGCTCAATTGCCACTATTGCCAGTTACAACAGCTAAACTTGAAACAGTTTCATCTAGGAGAGCGATTTACTCGTCAAGCGGTCGCAACATTGTTGCAATCGTTACACCGATGCCAAACCGCGGTGAAAAACAGGACCAGGAGCTAAACGATAGCGTTCTGCATCGATAACTAGGTACTACACGAGAATAATTATGGTAGTAGACGATTTAACAACAACGATTTTCTGCAATAATATTCCGTCAATTAGGTAAGCCTACTGGCCTTGAAGGCAGGACTTGAAGAGCATGTTAGCCTGTCATTATTGCTACGCTATGGGGATGAGAAGAACCATATCATTTTTGCTTATTGAATGTAAGACCTATTTCGGTTCTAATGCTGACTGTCCATTGTAGTGTAGCGGAGAAGCGAGAAAAAATATTAGCCAATGGAATTGCATAAAACCTCTGCTTCATATTTTAAGCAATTCCATTCGTTAATATTTTTTCGACACATCTATAATATAAAAATAAGTCGCGTTTTCCTTCCTGACGCTATAACTCCAGAACGCACGAACCGATTTCCACGGTTTTGCATTCGTTGGAAAGGTCTCGGGCTCCGTGAGGTTTGTAGCACGAAATTCAGGGAAAATGTGACGCAAACGAAGTTGCGTGGGTCAGCTAGTTTGCTCATAAAATGCATTTACGAAGCCTGTATACATTGTTCGAAAGTTCAAAATTACGGACCATACCGTGCGCGTGCATACCTTTACCGTGCGGTAAAGTAGGTACTCTCACCTAAGTACCTACTTTACCGCACGCTCCGATGTATGCCGCCGTGCGGATTCTTTACGATATTTTTTTTAATGTCCATAAACAATATAATTATAAGAATTCAATCCGTCTGCATCCGTCAGCCAAAATGCTTCTTGTCTGCGTCCGTTCCGGAAGCGTTCCATACGCGTTTTTTTTGCGAAGAACTTTTTGCTCAGAAGGTTTGTCGCACATTAATATTGAAGAAAAATTAGACAGTAGATGTAGTTCTAATTCGAGTGTATTTATGTATGATGTCATATTTCTTTGGCACAGCCTAACCCTGTGGCTTGATGGATTTCAGCTTGAAAGGTGTCATTAGATTCGTCTAAATAGTGAGAATGATACTGGATAGGTAATTTAATTTATTCATTAAAATTATAATATCTGAGCTTCGGTGCCATTTTAATGACTTCAGCTTTTTTAACCTATCGAGTGGGGTATCAATATAAAGGCTCGAGAAGACAATTTAAAAAATTGTAACTTATAAATGATTTTGTTAAAAAAATCTGATTGGTACAATATATAATACAATTTACAATATATATAATTCTACTAGCGCGTTCTTATTTTAAAAACGCACACTTTTCCAAACACACACTCCCCATTTGCAAATTCGCGTCATTTTCAATTAGAAACGTCAAAGATAGTTGCGACTCTTAATTAGAATATTGTGTTCAAGCGAGGAATCAGGATATAAATATGGAATCTACTCCACCTGATATCTTGAATGAGGCGCCAATTGCAAAAAATGGTCTCTTGCCGCCAAAATCGCGAGAACGCTATTTAATTATTAACAATATTTTTTTATAGATAATGAAAAAGTTTGTTTAATTATCTATTTATATAATGTGTCGAAAAACGTTGTATGACACACGAGCGGATATTGGTATTTACAAACTCGTGACTATGGTAAACCCTCGACTTCGTCTCGGGCTTACATTTCTCTACTCGTTTGCTTAGACCAACTTACCGCTCTTGTATCATAAATAACTACTACGAAGCCTGTATACATTGTTTGAACGTTAAAAATTACACACCATTCAATGGAGCGTGCGATAAAATAGGTACTCTCACCTAAGTACTTACTTTACCGCACGCTCCTTTACGATATTTTTTTTTTAATTTCTAGAAGAATATCGGTAGTAGAAGTTCAGAAGCTAGAAGATGAAACAAAATATACTTTTTAATGCTCCCTTATAGTTTTCAATAACACTCATTTAATTATTAACAAAATTATATTCAACTTTCCATGGCGGGAGAATCACGAATATCACAGATTAAAAATGACCGCAACATAAAACTAACGCTCAATAATTTTCAGTACTTACTTTAAATTCAACTAAATTAAAAATGGAACGTCCGAAAACTTATGTTTATTCATTTGAAGTATTAAGAAGTTTTTTAAAAACGAATATCAGCATAATAATAAAAGAAAACAGAGGGCCAATAGGGTAGATGACTAAAAAAATCTAATTAGTCCGTCAGTTAGATTATCAAAAAATATTTGACCCGTGTTTTTTGTTTTGTTACGGGAACCAAAATTGACGAAGTTACAACGCTTTTAAAATTCTCAATACGTCACACCTTCGCATAATTTTTAGTGAGTCGTGACGTCACGAGCCCCCACTCGTGAGTTTTGATGCGTTTTACCTTTGTCAATATTGAGTGATTTACAAAAAACAAAAAATACGTGTCCATAATTTTTCAATACTCTAACTGACGGACTAAATAGTTTTGCAATTTGTGGATGATGGAATCTAGCCTATTCTACTTATTTTTAAACAACTTTCTCATAAGCATGTCAATCACAAACTGTCAAGAAAGTCTTAATTTTCATACATTTTGATGATTATTGCGACTTTTCGACTAATATCTAAAAACAAAAAGTTTGTCTCTTTTTCTCGCAAATGTATTGTAAAACGTATGATATACGTGCAGGTATTGGTATTTACAAACTCGTGACTATGGTAAGCGTTCGACTTCGTCTCGGGCTTAATTAAATTCGTCTACATCGTTTGTAACAACCTACTTACCGCACTAATATCATAAATAACTATTATAGCGTACCTACATTAACTTGTAATTTTGTTGACTAAAATTGCTGCTTTACCCTTACTAAATAATCACGACCAAGCAATGGAACATAAACTGTCAATGACAACCTTATCGCCTGGGGCGGCTCGGGCTGCGAAAGTAACTTGCTCCACTTTCGAACTCCTCTTTCTAAACGTGTCAATTTTATCCCATATCTCTGATCTGTAGACGCCCAGATAAGCACAGCCTGTACTTATTTACAATCTAAGCTAACTGATAGATGCAAATAACGATGTCGTTTTGAAATACATATTCTTAACTGAAAGTTAAAAAAATATGAACTAGTTTTTGCCCGCGACTTCGTACGCACATACTCCGTTTTTGCCTGTTCCCGTAGGAATTCGGCAAGCCCACTCCCCAAGGAACTTACACGCCAAGTTTCAGCTTTCTATGACCAATAGTTTCGGCTGTGCCTTGTCTGTCAGTCATCCAGTGACTCAGGTACCTAACTGCAGCAGTGCGATTCTGTAAACATGTCGAAGTGAACACTTAGGCGAAGTGAACGACAAGTGAGCTGTCAAACCATACAGACAAGATGGCATGACAGCTAACTTGTAGTTCACTCCACCTAAGTGATCACGGTGAGATGTCAACAGAATCGACCGGCTGAAGAGTTTCACATTGATAAATACGAACTATTAAATGACCTACATAGTTAAAACTAGTTCATAAAAAATATGTACAAAAGTGCAAACACCCCTTTTTGAGAAAAAGTACACATTGGACAAAGAAAAATTTGTCCACATCGTTGTCAGCAGGAAAAGTGCCTAAAACACTGGCAGCATTGCCATGTTGAATAGCAATGTCATTCTTAAATTCTTAATTTATGTTTGTTAAAGATTGCCATGGGATGGAAGATAGATAACGGCTTAGGTACTAAGATACGGAACCCTTAGTGGACGAGTCCGACTTGGTCTTTGCCGGTTTTCTTTTCATTTCAATCTTTTTAATTTTTCGAAGGTTTATGCACTTTCGTTTTCCCACGGTCCGGCCAAACAGACTCCTAGTGAAAAACTGAGGATTCACTAGACTGGATAGATAGATTTGTAACTATAAACTGAACAGATTTGCCGCTAGGATGATCTGCCTAGCGACAAATCTGTTGTTGTAACTTTATTATTTACTAGCTGACCCACGCAACTTCGTCTGCGTCTCATTTTCCATTATTGCTCCGCTCTTATTTGTCTTAGCCTTCGACATAAACCAAAGATTCATAATGAGTGCGAAGACATCGTGTTTCACTTTTTTCTAGCTTCAAATATTTTTTGTGTAGAGACGAACAAAAATATCTACAAGTCATTAAGGTATGTATTTGCTTACCTACAAATATCGCCACGTTACGCATTTGATGCAAAAACTTAAAACTTTAAGGTGGTTTGGGACCAGATCGGTCAAGGTTTGCACACAACGTCCTTCATAGTAGGTAACTACAAACAAGACACATAACTAGTAAAGGTATTCTAAAGGTAACTAGTAAAGGTATATATTTCTATTACTTTAATTAAGTAGGTAACAATACCTACTATGGTGTTGGAAGACGTGAAAAAAGCAATGTGACAAAAGTGAAAACCTTGTAGCTTGGAAAAATGTAGGTACTTAGTATCAAAAATGTCTAAATTGCATCTTTCTGTAGCGGTATCTATCTTTCTACCTATCTATCTAGCCTTTTCCCAACTATATTGGGGTCGGCTTCCAGTCAAACCGGATTCTGCTGAATACCAGTATTTTACGTGGAGCGGTTAGACCAGACCCCACAACTCATTAACTGCAGTAAAAAGGACCTTACGTTACTCAAACCCTGCATCGCGCTGCCAAAGTTCTCCGAACTTATATAACAGCAGAATCAGAATCAGTTTTATTTATTTGATACTCGTAACACACATACACGTACCTACATATATACAGATCTTATTATAAATGACGAAAGACGAAAGAGCGCTTTGTTATGCCAGGAGGCGTACAAATCATGGTGAGCAAGTAGCTCAAGATTAATAAATTAAAGTAAAAAAAAAAAATACATATCTGTGAAGCATGCATCATGAATCAGAATCATGCATGGTATTGAATTAAATTATTTAAAATGTCAAAATATCTGAGTAAGGTCAAACACTTGAAACAAAAAAATAATTAAGATTACTTATTGAATGTCAATATCGACGAGTAAATTTAAATTTCAAATAATTCATAATTTTAAATCTAAAAAAACCGCAGCCCGACAATCACAAGACAGTATCATCGACGGGTATTGTGCCTCGAAGTCGTCGAAGGATACTTCCGTTTCAATGGAGGATTCGGAACTTTCTTTCTGCTTACCTTCATAACATCAACAACCGTCAGAAGAATTAATAGTAGATTATGAAACGATGGGATAAAGCAGTGTCTTATGACACGGACATCATATTGAATCCCGAACATAATGAAGGATTCGAGAGACCGAGCGTAGTGAGAGAGTTTAAAGCGTCTTCCACACTATCTCGAGCAACTTCGCGAGGAGCTCAGTCGCCCGTTCCCCCCGTTCCCCTCACGATAGGCATAACGGATAACGTTCATGTGGCAACTGCCACTTAATAAAAATACGTGCGTATTTACTATGGCTGACGCGAACCGAAGTGAGCCGAAGTGACCTGAGTAGTGTGGACAGACGCTTCGTGTTCGAACTTCGAGTCCTTTTACTCGGGCGCAAAAACCGACAACAACTGGAAGTCGCCCGAGGCGAAGCGAAGTTGCACGAGGCGAAGCGAAGTGCACCTCCACACTATCGACGTATTCGCTCAACTTCGATCAACTTCGGGAATAGTGTGGAGGCTACTTATAGTTTAACTCACGAGCGGAGCGAGGGAATTAATACAAGAATCCTGAATGCAGCGAGGGATTCAAGCTAGCCCAAGTCAAAGACACCTTTATCCCTGACGAGGAAAGGTACTCCACTTTTTACACCTACTGCGAGAAAATTGTGCTCTAGCCATGAAAACAGGTGGCGCGCGACGGCACCCGCCAAAGGAGCAATTCGCGAGTCCGAAGCTGTGGCTCCAGCCCACCATAATAATATTATTTTTATTTTATTTTATTTTACAGTTTTAGGAAAACTTACAGCTAAACATTTTCATAGGAATGAGAGTAACAAAAATAAGGCCAATTAAAAGTTTTCACAGATAGCAGAGAGCTTATACTTAAACAAAAAAAAATAAGAAGGTAAACAGTGTTAAAGTGAAAACAATAGGTACCTAACAGGTAAAACAAAAACAAAAACACAACCGAATTGAGAACCTCCTTTTTTTGAAGTCAGTTAGTGTACTCAAACAGCCCAGATTTAACTGAATTAGTTTACGCCATCAAAGAATTATACTGAATTTCACAATGATTTGTATTTGAAACGCTTTATGACTGCGCTCGCTGCACCTAGCAGCGGAGGCGGCTGGATCCGCTCGTGGGTCAGAATGACGTACTTTAGGTTAGATTTGCATGTCAAATAATTTGACGTTTTCGTGCAGGTGGTGTAAAAACATTGTTACTGGGATCTGTGAAGGGATCCCGACAGGCGACCAGAGAGAGAAAAACTATATTTTCTGTGAAAAGTGAAAGAAACAAGAACGTGTTACTATTGATAGTCCTTTTGCAACAACATTAAATTAGCATTAAATTGACATAAAACCTTATAAACAACTTAGCAACTACTTTTTACCACGCTTTCCCAGCTCCAACCAGAGTGTGAACAAGTGTTACTTAGGTAAATCGGTTGTTCGCGGCTTCAAAGCCTTTCTTATACTCTCTACTCCAATTACTTAGTACAAGTAACAATTAAGGCTCGCTTAATCAAGATGTTGTAATACGTTATCACAAACACATGTGATCAATGGAGCCATTGAGTCCGACACGCGATATGTTTCCACGTATGCACCTCCCATAGACTATAGAACGCCGCCGCACTAACAGCGACGTGAGACGTCATTATTTGCTACATTTGCCGCGCACTGCACTGCACTGACCAAAAGTTTTGGCTGGTATTTCAATAGAAAAAAAGTCACCGGCCGGCAATTTCTATGAGTTAACTAAACGCTCACTGACACACTTAATATAATTATTGTCTTAAAAATGGAAGGTTTTTCCAATGGAGTCACTGGTAGTGGCCGCTAAGGAGATTTGATGCTCTATGGCTAAACCGTTTCTCTGAAACCGAGCATCGTGGAAACGCTGTATTCAGGGATTTATTTATAAATTTCCGCCATTTGTTTTGGCGGGTCTTCTTAATTACACATTATGATATGACGATTGTCTTTTGATATCTTGTTATGACCATTGGAAGGATTGGACAGAATATTTGTGTTATACAAGAATCTACTGCACTACGTTGAAAGTGAGTAGGTCTGCAATTACCTACTAAAGTCGGTTCCAGATAAACGTGCAATAAAGTACATTGACCTTACCCTAATATCTCTTCGTAGATACTAGAACAATAAATTAAGAACTGATTTTCATTATTAGAAAACGTAAAGGATCACGATAGAAGTCGATTCAGGACAGCTTTATGTCATTATTTCTGATTTTGATCTTAAGAAAGTCAATAAATGTATGTGGGTCAATGTACTTTATTGCACGTTTATCTGGAACCGACTTTAGCTTTTTCTCTGTTATCATCAAAGTTGAATGTATGTTGAGTTAATTTTTCCTTACCCGTTGAGGCAAAACTATGTCCGCTTTGCCTCAACGGGTAAGGCAGAATTACCTACAAAGTTCAAATATATTTTCCTTCGACATCGGGGAAAAACTCAAGATCCGATTCCAAAGAATTTCCTTCACTCAGTTTTTTGTATTGGAGGCACTTCAATAGTTTCATATTTAATTTTACATCTGTATGAACCGTTTCTCTTCGGGGAAATAACTGCATCATATTTGCCGAATTCCATATTAGTAAAAGCTGAGTTGCTCGTAGTTTTAGTGTAAACATGGTGTGATGCTTGTTTGCCGTCTCGTGTCTGCTTGTCTAGACGCGATGACATAATGCTCGTCTGCATCGGTCACCGGTGCATGCCCGCTACCACAGCTCTTAAAAAAAAAAAACATTTCTCTATGGTTTATTTATTTTATCTAGATGCGGCCACGAGTCTTTGAACATGGTTTGCCAATTCAAAACTTTTAAAGTGATCGATATATAGTTAGAAAGGTTTAGGTATAATAAAGCCAATCAATTATGGAATTTGAAGTAGCGGAAATTCATTTCTATAACTTTTACATACTACTACTACTAGTTTTCTGTTCTATCAAACGATTTGCAATTCAAAACTTTTGAAATGTAGAGTTTTACTTCATTTCAAATGTCTCTAGGTAGTAAGGTATCGCAAACAAACGGAAAACTCAGAACTGGCGGAAATCACCCAATTTTATACATTTGTACGTTCTTAAACTGTAAGAACGTAAAAATGTATAAAATTGGGTGACGACAAGAGGAGAATAACACGAGGACATAAGTTGATTAAACTTATGACAAGTTTCCCATACAAAGTATAACAAACATAGTAATACAATCAAGCAACTCCCTATACTAAACAGAATAACTTGTTACAAGTGTCTGGAAACTTACAAACTTAACAGGAATCGTCAAGATTCCTAATTATTTTAACAACACATCGCCAAGTTACGCTTGTCAATGTCACCGGAAAAGGGCAAACTTCGTAAGATTATAAAATAACTTGAGAGATTGTTAACTTTCGATAAATTGTCAACTGAACAATTGAATGCTTTTTTACGCATACAAATTTGATAGTTAATAACTTCTCGAATTCACTCCGAGAAATTGTGAACTAAAATGAAATGGCGACCAATCAGAGCACAAGTCTACAAGAAACTAGGCTCTCATTGGTTTGCTCAGATGTGACGTCACATGTACTCTCTAGAGTCTAATTTCAGTCGAGAAATTATAATCTATCAGATTTTGATGCGTTAAAATGTATTCCAAATGTTCAGTTGACAATCTAACGAGAGTTACAATTTCTCAAGATATTTTGTAGACTTACGTGTTTTGCAATTATCCAATGACATCAACAACTAATCGACTTGCAAAGTTAAAGTTATCACATAATCAATCAAACTGTAAGACCAACTTAGTCACTGTTAGTCGCGAAGGAAAATTTCTGGAACATACTCGTCTATCATCATACCGAGTACTTAGTACTTCAGATGGAAAGCTGAAACACCGGGGCAATTTACAAAATCTGTCGTAAGTATATTAGTCGAAGAAAGTTGTCAGACACCACTTTCATAGGAAAAGTTACGCATAGCAATTACAGTATCCTTACTGTAATTGCTAATATAAATCTGAGGCTTTATAACGCTAAATGGCGTTTATACTCGTATCGATACCTAAACTGATCTAATTGACGCTAAGCCTGTTGCCAAGTTTTAAGTTGTTAAATTGATTTAGTATTTTTATTGTCTTTTGAAATATCCTAATGCTAGGTGACACGTGCAATGTCGCCTGCGTCACATTTGTGCTCCGCTCCTATTGGTATTAGCGTTATGATAAATAGTTTATAGTCTTCCTCGATAAATGGGCTATCTAACTCTGAAAGAATGTTTCAAATCGGAACAGTAGTTCCTGAGATTAGCGCGTTCAACCAACCAAACAAACTCTTCTGCTTTATAATATTAGTATAGAAGTAAAGGTACTTACGATGATTTTGCTGTAAATTTTTTCAGTATCGGAGTCATACTACTAATTGAGAAAAAAAAAAGCGGCAAACAGAGAGCAATGGATGCAGATGGAGGAGGCCTATGTCAAGCGACATACCGAGCTAAGAGACATTTTATAAACCACAAGACCATACAAAGAGGAACTAGCTCGGAACAAAAGGCTACATCATCATCCTCATCATCAATCATCATCTGCCTAGCCTCGTCGGACCAGCAGTTCCTGAGGTTACCGTGTTCAAGCAAACAAAACAAACAACAGCTTTATAATATTAGTACTGTCGCCAGCACATCAAGCTAAAACAATCTGTCAAATTTCTTTGTTAGATTTTCAACCTTATTGATTCAACATTGGGTTCAAATTTGATCGGGAATTTGACAGTTACGGATAGCGTGATGCGCTGGCGACTGTTCATATAGATATCAAATTCTGTTACTGATGAGTGAATGTGTTGCTGACAGACAACCCACGGCCGTAACAATTGACCGTAGAAAGCTGAAATTTGGCATATAGGTTAGTTGGGGAGTGTTGGGGAACACTCATAAGAGTGGAGTTCCCGAAATAGGGAATATGCATGAAAAAAGTATTTAGGTATGATCTGAACAGTTTATCTAAAAGCTTTGGAAAATATAATACTAACTGTGAAATAAGAATCTAAATTGCTCGAAAAACTAACGAGATACAATTATTTTAAACAAATATATCTGTCCCTCTCGCAAAAACGCTGTTTTCTATGGCAGCTGTATAGTCGTCATGTAATTTGACGTCACAGTACGTATCGGACTTCTCTTTCTAACTGTAGTCTTTGAAGCTTAACTTAATAAATGATGAAGGTATTTAAAAAATAATTTCATGATTGTTTACTAGAGCTAATAAGTATTTTATTTTGCAAATAAAAAAATCGCATGCATATTCCCTATTCCTACTTGACATAGAAAAAAAAGGGATACGCGCGTACGAAGTCGTGGCCAAAAGCTAGTTGTAGGTACATACATTAATCTGTCGCGGAAGGAGTGGAATTAAAAAGTTTGATTGACAAGCTAAATCAGTGATCGTAAAGGGCAGTTACAGTAGTAGGTATTACCTAGGTTTAGAAGAGTATCTTATTGCCAAAGCTTCCGAGCCATTTCAAAAAGATACCTAAATTAAAGTGGCAATGTTTTCCCAGCAATGTAGAATGGTTTGAATTTTTCACGGCCTCGATAGCTCAAAGCGAAAAACAAACGCCTATGATTCAGAAAAAGTGATTCATTATTAAATCTAAAAATGTATATAAAAATAATGTATAATTTCAACCGTTCCTTCTACGTTTACCTAATGAGTGGGGAATTCGAAGCAGTTCCGCCGTTAATAGTTCCAGGGACTTTATAGAAAATATTTGATAACTAGCTTCTGCCAGCGGCTTCGCCCGCGTAATCCCTAGGGAACATATTCCCGGGATGAAAAGTAGCTTATGTGCTATTCCAGACTATAATCTATCGTTGTTCTAAATTTCATTAAGATTCGTTAAGCCGTTCTGGCGTGATTGAGTAACAAACAACCAAACTTTCACATTTATAATATTACTCGTTTGGTGTAAAGCGAAGTTATAACCATCTTCCCCTCGACATTATAATTATTAAAGGATATTGCAAACTGTCGTAAGCCGTTTTCCGAAGCTACTCGCTAGCCTAGCGCTAGCGCTAGGCGCCAAGCTAGCCGCCTGCCTGTACGTTCGCGACCACAAAAATGACAAAATAATCCTTATAGCATGATTCAGTATATTCCGATTTCAATGATTCTGTGTTATTGTTCGTCAATCATAAAAGATAGACATATGCTGTCGTTGGATATTTTTTATATAATTTTAAGGAGAACATTTCCGTCATACATGATTTCTGTGTAGCTTTCACCATTAAGGTTGCACACGCAACGGAAGCTTAAAAAATGGAGTAACTTCTCCCGTTTTCCCAACATTTCCCTTCACTGATCTGCTCCTATTGATTGTAGCGTGATGAAAAGTATACTATAACCTGCTCAGGAGTATGAATAATAATTGTACCAAGTTTCATTAAAATCCGTCGAGTAGTTTTTGTTTCTATAACGGTTATACAGACAGACAGACAGACAGACAAAACGACAGACAGACAGACAAAAATTGCACTGATTGCATTTTTGGCATCAGTATCGATCCCTAATCACCCCCTGATAGTTATTTTGGAAATATATTTCATGTACAGAATTGACCTCTCTACAGATTTATTATAAGTATAGATAGATATAGATTTACGACAACATATGAGAAAACAGCCATGTTATTTGCCATATAATTGCGATAACTAACATTATAGTACGAGTAACTACCATAAATTATAAAGGACCAAAGTCCATTTGTAGGTGCAACTTTAGGAATTTAAAAGAAGCTTGGTTTTTTAAGTATCTGAATTTTTAACGAATGCGAAAATCATGAGGTTGATAAGAGAAAATGAAAACATATATATATTCATAACATACATTCTCACGAGACTAACGTTACAGTGTTCATAGTATACGTTTAAATATAGGTTGATTAATAAATCAAATAGTGTACATCCGAACAGTTAGCGACTATATTTACAGAACCTCAAGCGCCAACGGAAATGAACATATAAATGATTTATTTCGAGCCATGTATAACTGAACGAAGCCAATAAATCAATCATGGGATAACGATCCACTTACATCTATACATTCAGCTTTAATTGACTAATTATAAAGCCTTAAAACTCGCCTATAATTTGTAGCTAGTTATAAAGAAATGATAACTTAATTGTACAGCGTTTTGCGGAACAACGGCTCGGTAACATTATGATATAATTTTTCGTCCCATTACCGTAATGGGCCGTCGTTATGACACAGTATAAATATGGACAGTACGGAAACTACCTACAAACGCTCGAAACGGCACACTCACACAAACATGCGCACCGACGAGACTTTTCGGTGCCCGTCGCGGTAGTTACTCTCAGTAGTGAGTGTGTGACGCCGGCCGCGTCAAGACGAGTTTAGCCCCGCGATATTTTTTAAAATGCCACGAACGTATTGCGTAGTATAAGGCTGTTTGAATTCGGCTTCATCATAACCGGAGCTAACGTATTTTAAACTTCCTGCTGATTTTGAAAGGAAAGAATCATTAATGATATTGTTATTTAATCGTTATCGAATTATAAGTCCGTGTGATTGATCAAAATGAATTCGTGAACTTCAAAACTATTAGGTACTACTACTTCTTGTAAATCCAAGATGGCGCCTGCTATAGGTATAAATTTTTTCGTCATGGGTGTCGTTTTCATGGTTTTCGTGGGTGTTGAAGCCGATAGCGGTGTCAAAACGTGAATCCAGGATGACGGCTGCAATAGGTACCATTTTTTTCCTCATAGGTGTCATCTTCACGGTTTTCAAGGGTGTTGAAGCCGATAGTGATGTCAAACGTGAATACAAGATGGCGGCTGCAATAGGTACCAATTTTTTTGTCATGGGTGTCGTTTCCATGGTTTTCGAGGGTGTTGAAGCCGATAGTCATGTCAAAACGTGAATCAAAGATGGCGGCTGCAATAGGTATTCATTTTTCATCATGGGTGTCGTTTTCATGGTTTACGAGCGTGTTGAAGTCGATAGTGCTGTCAAAATGGGAGTCCAAGATGGCGGCTGCAAAGGTACCGAGCGCCCGAAACGTTTTCGCCCAACAGCGGCTTGCGTACGCTCCCGCCAAAAATTGTAAAAGGTTACGCCGTAATGACAAAGTTAGTGCTACAAGTTGTTGTGTGTAAATATTAAATTGTTTTCTGTGTTTAAAGTATCGTGTTTTGTTGAGATTAACCATCGCTCTGAGATTACCTATTTAAATTGTATTTGTAAGCTAGTTATTCAAATTCGATTGATTTGATCACTACAGAACAAAAATGTAAAAAAAAAAAAAACATTAAAAGTGACAACCCTATTGCTTCAATGGAGCGTAGGTAATTATATTCTCAACTAGGCTTAGTTTCCGTACTGTCCATATTTATACTGTGGTTATGACTTTGAGATTAGTCTTCGTTACGAGTAGTACTCCGAAGTTAACTTTATTAGTTAAGTATGGCTTTGCCTTCTGATGGACCGCTTTTTTATACAGCTCCTATCAGGAAATTGTATCGTGTAAGTATAAGCATTATATCCTCCTAATAGATAAAGCTCTTCCGTTACTGTTGAATGACTGACAGACAATGCACAGCTGAAACTATAGTCGTAAGAAGCTGAAATTGCTGGCATGTAGGTTTCTTGAGGAATCCAAGTGAGGATTGCCCGAAATTCCTACAGGAACGGGAAAAACTGGATATTTCTCCTATGTTTTCAAGATTGGGCAAGTATAACAGATTTTGAGCTGTTAAGTAGCTACTGTTTTTTTTTTTTTTATTCAAAACGGGGAAACTCTTGGCCCAAATCTCACCTGATGGAAAGTGATGATTAGGCCGAAGTTGGAAGCGAGCTTTACCCGGAATCCTCTAACATAGAGGAACTGGCTATATCATACCTCTAATTGCCAGAACACAACAATGCTGTTAACGTTTTGTTATGGCGACAGACTTACACATGATGGTGGTAGCTTGCCAGGCGGACTTAGAAGTCCTACCACCAAACAACCCGAGCAAAAAATTTGGCCCCGCTGGGAATCGAACCCGGGACCTCTGGGTCTGAATCGGGTGGTATAACCACTAGACCACGGAGGCGGTTAGTGTAACCTGTAGCACCACCCGGGGACCACGTGTAGGGATTCGCTGAAGGGTATTCTCCTACGGACGCGGGTGACTCGGCCCCCAAAACTGTCATTGTTTTTTACAAATCGGGATTTTTTTTTAAGCCTACACCGGTTATATTTGTTCACATAATCTATTTTCACGAAAGGTGACTCATTTAGTTTCTTTGAAGATTCAGTGTTTGTGTAAGAAAAGCCAATACGCAAAATGCTTTGATCTGGTTAGAAAATAACTGATCTGTCACCAATTTTCCACTAAATATATACTAACCAAATTATGTTTTAAAATTACATAAACACGGCTTATGATTGACAGCAGCTAGCGTCGTTGACATTTACATTTAACAAGTTGTTGCTCACCGGGATTTCCTGGAGTTTGCCAAAAATATTTGGCAAATCTAGAATTTTTGGCTGTATCTATGCTCTATGCTGCGATGCTCGTTTTGGAATAGAATGGTGAATCACCGCGGATCGTCTGGAATGTGAAACGAATTCTTTACAGAACTGGGCTGTTTCCAAAACGTTTTTCTGAAAGTTATTTTAGCCCGCGAAATTCAAATATTTTTATGTTTTTTGCAATTTGTCAGTCAGTGTGAAGCTGAATGTTGAACAAAATAAAATTCGCGATCGTAAAGAGCATTTATCTAAAGGATTATAACCATTTGAATCATCAATATAACTCCCTTAGTTCATAGAACTCGATTGAATGTTATTTCGTGAAAAAGTCATTTAATCGAGTTGTATGAACTTAGAGGGTTGAATTGATAATTAAAATGGGTATAATTCTTTAGATAAATATGCGTTACGGCCGCGAATTGTATTTTTTTCAACATACAGCATCACACTGACCGGCAAATTGCAAAAAACATAAAAATATTTGAATTTCGCGGGCTACCCTGGCGCTTCCACCTTAAGGGTGTCGCCGGAGGAAAATTAAAAAAAAAGTGTAATTCGCTATCGATATTTATTTATTTATTTAGGTTAACCAACAATTGTTTACACTATGTACATTTCTGATTTAATGACTAGAGTAACATTTACAAGTGCAACAATTACTTACTGGTTAAGAGCACATAGGCATATTTTTGTTTTTTTTTTTTAAGGCTATATCTAAAGCAAAATCACACATCATAATTTGAAAAAAACGCTAAAATTCAAGAAAAAATGTGAAAGCCCTCTTAACACCACATGCACAAAAAACGGTTTTACACAACATATTTCATCATTGTTTCGAAATCAGAACATACAAACAAAAATTAAAACAATAATAAAGAAAACTATCACGACCATAAATTTATAAGAAAATAAAATTAAAAGAATAAAAAGATACAAAGAATAAACTAAAAAAAATTAAAACAGGTATAAAATTAAAATTAAATTAAATCAAAATTAACTTAAAATCAAAATTAAACCAAAATTAAATATCGCATAATACGTTGACCTCATGGTCAGAAAGTACCTACGTATTATGCGATATCCATATTACAACCGCACAACATATTCAGAAGTGGTCTTAATCTTAAGTTATGGGTAAACCAACCAAATAACCCCTGATTGACCCTTTAATTGAAACTGCGGTGTGCTGAGGTGGGTTGATGAACCACTGTAAAACAATCACGAGTGATTGCACAGTTATTTTTTCAGCAGCCTAAACTTTACCACTTAATCAGTCTCTGTTCTGACAGCTCAGTTTTTGTACCTACTGAAGATCTATCAAATTCAAAGCACGCAGTACAAGACCTCCCCGACCTTACCCGATGACTTAGATGTGCACACCAATCGAAACTCGATAGCATCTCGCCTTCGAGATCGTATAGCTCGCGCTACAAAGTTGTCGCGTGAACACGAATTAACGGTACTATACCGGTATTGTGTCCGTAAATATAGTGTACATTCAGAAATAGCCGTTGCCACAGCGAGGTAAACAAGTGCTATGTAAAGTTGCCGATTCGACCAAATTCTTGGCATCGCACGGCTGGCCGCATATTTGTTAAGCCGCGGTATTTGTTAATGGTCCTTAGCTGATGGTGAACGGGGCCCGAGCCTGACCTTACGCAAGGAACAAATGTTCCTAACTTTCGTACAACCTCCGTGGTTCGGCACGTACGTTCCGATCGACTATCCGATGCCGATAGCTGATTGGCTGCCAAATGTTAGCGCAATTAGTGAGGGGTATGACTTGATTTTGGCGTTGCATCGATGAATGTCACGTCTTCGTCTAAAAATAGATAGTTGCGTAATATAAATACATATTATACAGAACGGATACATACAATTTACACCAGCTGCACTATATTCGAAAAGTTGTTTGGCAAAAGATTTCAGGAAAATGAATGGAAAATTATCAAGACTACGCAAGAAAGAGATAGCACAGCTGGGCACAGGCCTCCCTCTTTTCCTTCTAGCGTTCTCGATTTGTGCTTCTTCCTTCCAATTCTATCATATCAGAAATATTATATTAATCATACAAAAATCTGTCAAAGGACAAACCCAAACTCCATAGAAACTTGGGCCTGGCGATACAGGGCAGCAATTTGGCCATAAATTACGACATTTAGAAAGGTTTCACGAGCCCAATTTTTACGTCTCCCAGGAACGGCCAAATGGGTAGTCTCAGACAATTTTTACCTGTATTATAGGTTATGTAGGTAACAAGCTTTTGCTCGCGACTTCTTACGCGCTTATCTCGTTTTTCACGTTCCCGTAAAGCCTAGAGCCTTCCTCGTGAACGTGGCCATCATGTAAAAATAATTTTCCAAATCCGACTGATAGTTCCAGAGATTATCACGTTCACAAAAATAGATAAAAAGAAATACCTTTATATTTTTAAATCTGGAACGGACGCACGCTACGAAATATTATCAAAGGATCGTCGTAAGATCTTACATGCGCTGGAGCCTATAACGATGTGCGTTCCAGTACTTTGGAACGCACATGCACTGCGCTGCAGCGCCTGCAGCCTATAACGATGAGGTTTTATGTACCTACATAAAAGCGCTCAGGATTTCAGTTTCATTTAGCTGAGGCTTTCAGAAAGATCACTTCTGATTTTGAAAACTATATTTATTAGACAAGGGCCACTAACTTCACCCCGGGCTTGAATTTGTTAATATTGCATTTTATTGTTAAAGTTTTTATGAATAAATCGATTTGATTAATCTGAGATTGCATTATATTAAAATAAAAAACATAATTATTGGGTCATATAGTTTAACCTCTCGCGCCCAGACGTTATTCACCTTCTTCCTCGTTGGATTGTCATAATACAATAACACAGAATCTAGATACCGCGTGTATCTGACATCGACGCACAAACGATTTCCATGGGTCCAGGGCATGAGTCTGGACACCCCAGTGTTGGAATTTTTCGTCGGTTCTTTTCTCATTTTTTCATTTTTTTCAAGAGTACCACAAATAGGCATCAGCTCAGCTGAGCTGATATCTATTTGTGGTTTTATTCAGATTGCTCTTTTTAGTTAAAGTAGTTAATAATTTTTTTTTTTTTTTAATCTCATTGGGTTAGGTCAAAATAACGATTATGAGCAGTCTAAAGTAAAAAAACCCTTGAAAAAAATGAAAAAATGAGAAAAGAGCCGACGAAAAATTCTAAGTCTAAGGTGTCCAGAATCATGCCCTGGACCCATGGAAATCGTTTGTGCGTCGATGTCAGATAAACGCGGTATAGTGGAGGAGCCAAGCCAAGATACAATATTATGCTCGTGGTGTGGGCACAGCAACCAACCGTTCTTTTGTCAACAATACAGCATCCCTTCAGCTTTTAGAGAGCTGTCGACTAATATATACTAATATATATACAAAATACATCCTATCTACACTAATATTATAAAGAGGTAACATTTGTTTGTAAGTTTGTATGTAGGGGATAATCTCAGGAACTACTGACCCGATTTGAAAAATTCATTCAAGCGGAGCATTAATGGATAATGTGACGCAAACAAAGTTGCGCGGGTCAGCTAGTTACATAAATGCCTGGATTTTATTCTTCCTCTTAACATCCAGGTTGAGTCCGATGTTGACAGCTCGTGCTGTAGGGCGTCGTCCACCTCTCTACACACTTCTATGATAATGAGCCATTTTCTCTTACATGCTCTCCGCAAGTCATTTTCATTTACCTGAAACAAACATTTATCATTAGACTATTTGGTCTAGCACTAACATTTAAATATAAACTTTTTATTCTTTACAATAAAAAAGTTTGTTCACATTAAATCATTACGTACAAAAGAAATATCGTATACTAACCGTTTGAGGCGCGACTAGGGTTACCAGATGAAAAAATCAAAAGTCCGGAGAAAAGGCCTGATTTCCATGGAAAAGTCCTGAGATTTTCTACAAATGAGAATTTTTTCTCAAAAACGTATTATTATCGTTGTATACACTTTTGCAATTGTTACCAAAAGAAGATTGTTTTTAGTTCGTTTTACTTCGATAAATAAGTATTGATTTTAACTGCAATTGTTACCAAAAGAAGATAATTTAAGTTTGTGTTAAATTAATACATAAGTATTGATTTTAACTGCAATTGTTACCAAAAGAAGATTATTTTTAGTAGTTTAATAAGAGAGATCTTTAAAATGTAACCTGTTTTTTATTAAAAATCCTGAGCTATCACTAGATTTGCTAAATCCGGCCGGAATCCTGAGAAGAGTCGAAAAATCCTGAAATCTCAGGACAAATCCTGAGATATGGTAACCCTAGGCGCAACCCATTCCTGTACAGCTGAAAGAACTGATTCATTTTCAAATCTTCGCCTACTTATTGTAGTTCAGCGGTCTGTTGCTATTCCGCAATTGATGCACAGGCTCATGATGTCGTTATTAAGTAGTTAGATAAAGAACAATAAACAAATCCCGGTATCCACCTTAAGCTGGCAGGGTTCGTAAGGTACGGTGTCCTATGTTCAAGCGAGAGTCAGTCAGAAGACAATCAATTTCGGAGTCCAGTATTCACGCAAAGATCTTATAAAATAATTAATCCCAAGAAATACGGAAAACATGTAAGTATTTACTTGCGCAAAAATACCACTGAAAAATACGAAAAGCGAATGACATAACAATTATTGACAGCCGTTGACATTGATTATTATTTATTTTATCTTTAATGGCGTTCACTTTTAAAATCGATCAGATTATTTTTTTTAATTAACATTGATTATAAAACTTAAAAAAAACATTTCACATTTTATATTTTTAAAGCGAGCATTATTTAATTACTTGTAACAGTATCGGATAGTATATTTCCACTCAATCGATTATATTTTTAAGGGAAGGGGTGACGTAAAATGAAATAAGTGTTGTAACGATTTACAAAGTTGGTTCAAAACAAAAAATAGAAATGTACTTATTTTCTTCACTTAACCAAAATAATTGAGTCTAAGATTTAAATGGGTTAATTAAGAAAAATAGATGATTTTGTTGGTACATATTTCATTCGTGTAACTGTTAGACCCAGAATCGGGTTTCTCCTTTCATTTTCATCACTATCGCTAAATCACTAGATTCAAGATTGATTGGGAAAATTAAACACTGACGGGTAGCGTGATGTGCTTACTGATTCTGCTTAAGTGGCCTTTTTAGGCCCGACGGCGCTGGTCGTCCCGTCATCTCCTTCGCGGTCTGCCGCGGCCCCGTATTGTTGTTTCAGGGCACCAATCTTGTGTTTTGCGAGCCCACAGCAAGTTATGCGGCAGACATGTCCCATTTAAGAGTCCTATTACGAATCGTAAATGCTCGTTTGCAATAGACGAAGTTACGTTGGTCTGCGTTGGGAGTACATATAGATTCCGCGAAACAATTTTGATACTAGTCTGAAAAGGATTATAGTTAATTTGGGCGCTCGCGCGAGACTGAGGAGCGCGCGCGCTGAATTGACGCAGAATATATAGTACTTTAATTTTATTTATTGTAATTTTGTTTAATTATATTGACAAACGAAAACTAATGAAACGTATTCATTGTAGATTGAAATTTTAGATCATATTAATTTATTTGATAAAATTGTTTTTATTTGGAATATAATGGACGCTGAATCAAGACATTTCTGGCTTAAATTAGGCTTTCTTTACGTTTTTTTTCGTGAAAACTCAAGGAATTTAAAGAAATTCTAGAACTCCAATAAACAAGTAAAACATTCAACTTACCTTTTAGTAATTTTAGCTTTTAAAAGAATTTATTGTAACAATGTGAATTAGACCGTCAAAGTTCCATCGCCGACATTTTTTCTTGCAAACTGAGTTCGTAAAATATTTATAGTAAATTACACGAAAAGAAAAATGAAAATGTGTAACTCTAACTTACAAGAAAGAGACTGGCACTATCGTTATTCAGGATCAAATAATTAAAATATCTTACTGCTGCTGATAATTACAGCGTCAAAAATCATGAATATCCGTAAAAAATGTAATAGGGCTCTTAATGTGGGCAGCCTCTTGAGCCACATTAACAATTTGCGTTTTGGAGCGTGTTTTGGTCATCAGGCGTGTCATATAGACCTATTTGTGTAAGTTTTAATAGGTTATGAATATTTATTTCTTAAAAGACTTCACTTAAATATAGCTTCATAGAGTAAGTTGTAGGTAACACTTAAGGTTTTCGTTAAATAATCAATGTAGCTTAGTGCTAAGTGCTGCAGTATTAACAGCCTATAAACCTAGTGTTATATTATGAGGTATTAATAACTAGACCTATAAAGGTAACTACGCCACTAGGAGGTAGGTAAGTATTTCTTACAATAAGTAGGTCATGCTACTTAAACACAATAATTAAATATTATTATGTTATTCAATTAAGTGCAGTTGCATTGATCTTGTGGACGTGCATGCATAGGTACTCACTTACTCTCGCCTGTTTAGTTATGTATTTATTGTATCACTTAAAAAAGCTTAAATCTACTTATCAATCACATAACATTTCTAACTTAGCATTTCATAGACAAAAAGAATTTTAGTATCTGGCTAGACTATGCAGAATTCTATCAGCGATTAAAAAAAAAGTCAAAATGTGAGGGATTAACGACGATAGATACATTGTCACAAATCGACAATAGCTTTCGCTGTCTGAATCTCACTTCGTGGAAATCCCCTTGTTGTCACATGATGTGCAAGTGAAAATTGGCATCAAGGCAATAAACATACGATTTTCCTGACTTTATGGACTTAAATAGCAAAGGTTTACCCTACCTGCTTAATCAAGTCCTCATAAAACGGCCACTCCCAGGTCGCACCGCAAAATAAAAATCATCCACAAAAATGTTTGTCTTTGGCCGTGTCATGTAAAGGGAAAAATATACCAAAATCTAAGATTCCTTGTCTAGGTCCGAGAAGATGTAGACTCTTAGAATAATAACGCATAGAAACCTAGTACGAGTGCAAAAAGTGAGGCAACTAAAACTTAGCCTAATCCGTCAAACTTAGCCACCAGGCCGTCAGTACTCAATGTCACGTTCCGTCGAACACAGCTCGCGAGTAAATAATTGAAAATGACAGTTTGTTGCGTGAAAGGATGTTATAGCACATCAGGAAAACAAAAAAATGTGATAAAATAATATTTCACAAATAAGTACTCACATTCTATGCACTATTTTTACGTAAATCGATAAATAAAACAAAATTCTAATAACCTAACTTGTCATAACACAGTGTTGCTATTTGTGAGGAAAAAATACCCACATTGCTTTCATTCATGTTTTTCATTTTTGTAATTTTAAAATACAATACTTACTGTTAATTCATATCAAACCCGATGTTTTAACATTGTTTATAATTATAACCCATCAAGCATTCTAAACGCATTGAACAATATCTCATTCTTTATGCGATTTATTTCCTTTTATTTTGAAATAAATTGAATTATACCTTCCGAAAAAATATGTCATATTACATGAAAATCATGTTTACCTTTTCCAGTTCCCAACGACATAAAATACTTGCCTTGATAGCAAAATAGTAATGCGTCTTCCCATATTTTGTGGGTAACGGCTTAGTAATGGTATCACTGAAAGCTATATCTGTGTGCGTTAGAGGAACGTAGACACATTCGGCTCACGCACACAAAGAAAATGAAGTGGACACACGATTTTGCTCGGGTTTTGTTCTAGACGCGGCTTCTATGCGTTATTATTCTAAGTGTAGACTATTTGACATTTCATATAGAGAGTTATTTCTACCCCCAAGTGTCAAAAGTAGAGAAAATATTGGCGGCATGCTCGACGTTGTAGACTTATGTCGATCGAAGAAAAGAAACATTTCTTTTCTACGTGTCAAACATCGCCATGGGAAGATAGAAATCTTTCTTCAATCTGTCATTTTGTCGATTCTTCGGTCGACAAAACTCGTTTCTACGGTGGTCATGCTACGCGTGCTGAGCGGTTTTTTATCTACGTGTCTTAAATTTACCACAATTAATAAAAAACGATTGGCGGCGCTAGTGGACGGAATACACGCTCTTAAGTACAGACGCCAGCACATCAAGCTACAACAATCTGTCAAATTTCTTCAATAGATTTTGAACTTTATCACAGAAGTCATAAAGTTCAAAGTTGATTTGAAAATTTTGACAGTTTCGTTTACTTGATGTGCTGGCGAATGTACGTACTACGTACACTCAACCACAGACGTACACACAAATTTTCTCGATGCTTCCTCGATTCAAACCTATTAGGATCGTAAGTTTAAGAACCGGGAGTTAAGTAAGTAGTACGTAGGTACATATCGAACATTTTAAGAAATTCTTTCTCGTTTTAGATTTGTCACGATATTCAGAAAGCTTTCAGAGTTTAATACCTACGTTCTTATGCTTAGGAAGAAGTCACTTTGCGTCGCATGTTACGGGACCTACTAACGCGCATATTTTTATCTCGCAAATCAGTGGTGTGTTGTGCGCATGAGTAGGTATCTTCTATCTTAATAATAACAAAAGTGAAATGTCTAACGGAACCTTGGCGAGTTAGCTTCGGGTCCTCGTACGCCTACCAAAGGACCAAATCTGATCCCTTTGGTCCCAGGAACTTATGATGAATGGGACTTAGAATTGGTTGAAAGACGTAAAAACCTAACAGGATGACTGTGACAGCTGCTAGGTATATTTCGAAGCAATACCTAATACGATTTTCTTTTTTTAAACTTTATTCAAATGCGATTTTCATAGTTCTAGTGTTGCTAGTTCTACTATGACGTGCAGTTGATGTTACTTGTGTGTACCTACCTGCGCCATAACGTGCGATAGTGTTGTTTATTTGCAGACGGTCAGACCGCAGGAATCAGGATGTGTTGTGAAAGCGTCGTACACAAATTAGAGCAGTAATGTGCAGTTAGATTTAGGTCTGTAGTTTGCTACCGGGTATTCTATTCTATTATGGGGTTTTGGTTTCCGCACTAAGTCCTGATGTTGGACCATTGTACGTGAGCCATTTCGGCCGTCATTCCAACCACCCAACTTCCCTCCAGAAACAGATTAGTTTTCTCGGCGTGTTCAGGATAGATATCTGTGAGCAAGTTTGGTGACCCTATAGTTTGTTTCCGTATTTCGGCGACGCCCTGGCACTCAAGGAGTACGTGCGGTACCTACCGTTTCTTCCCCCTCCATGCATGCTCTGCAAAGAGGGCTATCCGTGATACCTATCGTGTGCAAGTGTTTATTTAGTGAATTGTGACCGGTGATGGTCCCCGTCACCATTCGCAGGCTGTGCCGTAGCAGAAGGCGCCAGGTTAGTTTTCGGTCCAGGCATGGCTTCCTTGGACTGCCTGCAGCCTGGTGCCAAGGCCCACCAGCGTTCCGCTTGTTTGTGGGTGTGTTCACGCAGCCATGTGCGTAGTTGGACGAAGGGGAGCGGTACTATAATATGGGTTCGGATCCAACAGCCACAGCACCAGATCCCCTCCTGGCCAGTTCATCGGCCGCGTCATTACCTAATAATCCGCTGTGCCCTTTTATCCACTGCAGCGTCACGGTGTTGCGGTTGGTCATCGTGACGTGTTCTAGTGCATTGTGGCATGGCTACTGGGTATTTCTAGAATAAGAAAATAAAAGGAAACCAGCATAGGTACTCTGTAATATCAAAGGCTACTTCCCGTTATGTCACATTCCCGATATGGCACCATGTCAAAGCTTTTAGAAACAGTGGCGTTTGGTCACGATTTTGATATTCATACATCCTTTCCCGATTTGTCACCATTTAAGAATGCCTGTACCTATTCATTCACGTTTGTTCACCATTTTGTTTTGAAAGTACAGTCAGAAGCAAACAGAAATGCCAGTCCGCAGCTTCGTTCGCGTGAAAGCGTCTTCATTATCACTTTGCTGCTTTTGTGGGCTTTTTCCAGAACTTTGTTATCCCTGTGAACTCGTTTATATTTTCATTAGTAAATGGGCCCTCATAAACTTAAGCCACATGCGTCATAGCAACAAGGAGACACCATATCCTGAAGTGTTGAGGAACAAGACTTCACCCGGGAAATCGAATCCTTTAGATCACTACTGCCCAACAACAAAATTACCCTAACAGTGCTTTCGACTACAATCGTGACAAGTTATAAGAATTCCATGTTGTACACAATCCCTTAAGAAAAGGGTCTAAAACCTTTGCGTCCTACCCGTAATGACTTACAGAGTGAAAAACTCTCACCATAGGCCTCATCCACGAATTCAAGGTTGCTCAGCGTGCAATGGAGAGAACAATGATCGCGGTTTCCCTAGTGGATAGAATACGCAACGAAGTCATTCGCTAGAGAACTAAAGTCACTGATATTACGCGTAGAATCAGCATGCTGTACGTGGTGGCACGATGGACCGATGATTCAAAGAAGGTGGCTGGCAGCGGATAGATGCAAACTGCTCAGAACTGGGATGATTGGCGCTTTTTGGGGGAGGCTTACGTTCAGCTATGGACGGCACATGGCTGATTTGATGATGATGACATTTCGAAAAAAAAAAAAAAACTTAATTTTCTGAATTGGTCGCAAAGGTGACCCCCTACTCAAAATTTACATATTTACGTAACGCGTTCGTGTTTGCGTCACTAAAGTCCATATGTTTACTACCTAATTTCAACAGAATCGGTCCTGTAGATCCGAAGAATACTGGCTTCGACTTCCAAAACCAGATTAAGATATTATGACTAATATTTCGATACCTTTAGAACAGCGCGGCCCATGTGGCGCAAATAATTTAGGAATTAACTAACATTTAAAAAACATTATACCCATCTCTGGGAAAGTCGGTGATAAAAAGCTGACTGTACCACACGAAAAGTAGTTTAAAAAAAAGGTGACAAATCGGGAAAGAATGTATGAACATTTAAATCATGACCAAACGTCACTCGCGTTCAGTTGTTTCTAAAAGTTTTGACATGGTGACATATCGGGAATGTGACATAACGGGAAGTAGCCCATCAAAACCTTTTTTTTTTGTTATATCAATTTTCAGAAAACAAAATCAGTCAACTTTTTTTTCAGCCCGCATTGGATCACTGCTGGGCATAGATCTCCCCCGTAGTCTTCCACTCTTCCCTACTGCATTCTTCAGCCTTCTGCGACCAATCCGGCATAACTGCCTCTAAGTCGTCACGCCAGCATTTCCTAGGTCATCTTCGGCGACGACGCTCGTCCTCTGGCTCCCACTGCGTAAATACACTAACGACGCTGATCCATCTGTCCTGATGCGTCTTTCATAAATAACCAACCGTATCCTTACAGCCTTGTTGCCCGTGTCGACGATCCAATTTTGAAGCAAGTCGTGATTCTTTAAAAATGATACAACAATGAAAACGTTGACTGATTTTCTTTCCTGAAAATGACCTACCTACGTGAATGAATATGAACTTATGTATTTCATTGATCTTAATGATACTATTGAAAAGCACTTAACATTACCGAATCCGAACCATAAAGTCTTGTGTCTCTCAACATCAAACAGTTTTATGAATTTATGCTGAAACAGACGAGAAAGCCGTCGGCTGTCTTGTTTATAGAGCAATTCCCGTCGTAAACCCATTCGTGTAAATGTAAATTCACGAAATATTCACGCTCTGCCCTAAACTAAACGCATCCCGGTATTCAGGGCACAAACAGACATGCAAATAACTTGTACTGAGCGTTAAATGTTATGTTAAACTTAGATTACAACTAGTCATTTCCTCCGGGTACGCATACGAGGCTTTTCACGAAAAAAAGTAGCCTCAACAATAGTGCCAAAGACAATAGTGGAACTTCCAACCAATAGAAGAATTTTCGTAATTTGACCAGTATTTCCAGAGGTTCAGTACATACAAACAATCACATTTAAAATTTTAATAGAAACGAAAACAAAAATAATAAGTACCTAACTTTGCGTTTCGTTTCGTGTACATTCGATGTGTTATTTGCGAAATTAACGGAACGGGAAACATGATGGAGGATCACACAGGCGGAAATGTAAAGTCTGTCATTTGTGCAATTACTGCAGGCTGGCGGCTGGCACACCTCGGACATAACGGTTCCACCAACACAGGAAACGAACTGTTACATTAAAAAAGTTTTTAATGAATTCACATTTTGGCAATTGGTTTTTAATTTAAATTAAGAAGGTAACTTTTTGTCATCCCTGTTTTCTTGGACTCCCAATATTATTTTTTAGTTCGAAATACTTGTTACTAGTGTCCCGCCGATCTTCTAAACTACACGACGGATTAACGCGGTTTTCATCAATAGATAGAGTGATCCCAGAGGAAGGTTTATATGTCTAATACGTTTGTTCTTCAGATAAAGCCCGCTGACACACAGACGGACGGACGAGCAGCGGAGGCTGAGTACCTAATAAGGTTCCATTGTTTCCCCTTCGGGTACAGAACCCTGAAAACAACAATTACACAAAAAATGTGGTTACCTATATACCAATAAAACAATCAGTTTTTGGGGCCGAGTCACCCGCGTCCGTAGGAGAATACCACAGTATAAATATGGACAGTACGGAAACTAAGCCTAGTCTATCTATACATATAATAAAATCGTAGAGTTGCCGTGTCTGTACATTGAATATTTTCGCATAAAAAATACATAGAAATGTCAGAAAAATGACATAGAACACAAAAAAGCAGTTCTTGAAATTATTTTCTGTTTGTCTGTTTGTCTGTGCGTCTGTTTGTCTGTTTGTCTGTGCGTTTGGAGGAGCATCACGCATAAACCACTGATTAGATTCAAAATTTTGGTTCTTCAAAATATTAAGTGATAATCGGAGTAACATTTAGTGTTTATTTCATCAAAATCGACCCACAAAATCAAAAGATATCGAATTTTAAAGTTTACGAAGAAACTTCATCGAGCGCTAAAATAGGTTGTTTTCATTGAGACTCCAGATACTTGCAATGCCATCTATTGAGAAAAGTTTTAGTTACAAATCGAGCGCTAAAAGAGGTTGTTTGTTATTTTCATTGTGACTTCAGAGATACTTGCAGTGCCATCTGTTGAGAAAGTTTTAGGGTGTGAACAAGTTTTGAACAATGTTTTTTGAGTTATCTTTTAATTAAATATAAAATTTAATATGTAGCAAAAGTAAAGTGAACATGTTATTATCTTATCATTTATCGTAACGTGTGAGCTTTGACAGTTCAATTACGCTGTATACGTTGTTATAAATTGTTAAAACAAATTATAATTCGTTCGATAGTCGTTTTTAATTTTGTTGATTGATTCAAGGTAGGTAGGTTTGATCAAAATCGATCCACAAAATCAAAAGATATGATTTTTTTAGGTTAGTTGGAAACTGCCTACTATATTCTGATCAATCACAGCGCCATCTATTGAGTAAAATAAAATGCACGAAAACATGAAAATAACATTGATGATTTATCTAAGAAACTTTTAATACCTACGCGACAAAATAATAGTGAACATTTTAATACCTTACGTTATTTATCGTTACATCTTATTTAACGTCTTCCGCAGCCAAATATTTTGTCAGTTTCCTTTACGACATGGTCGATAGATGGCGTTGCTCATGTGACGCGTTTTTCTGAATCGCGGTGTTAAGATTTTCCTCTGGGGAATGACCCTCACACGATTTTTGAACAACGTAGGGGTTGGTTAGTGGTCTAGGTTCGGTTTTGCAAAGATCGTAACAGTCTCTGCTAGGCAGTGTTGCCAGAAGGTTACATTTCTTACATATTTCGTAACTTTTGACCCAACTCGCGTAACATGTAAGTAATTTTTGTTTCTAAGGCAATTTTCGTAACTTTTGAGAACAACGAGATTTGTAACACTAGATTTTTATTGCAAACAGTTTACGACCGCATTTCAGTAAAACTGCGCATCTAAAAACTATTTCACCCTATATCACACTCACAGATGGCTCTGAATGGAAAGCGCCACGACAAAATGAATCGTAAAGTCTTTGCTTTAAAACTTGATTTTGCTTGAGCGTGTGCGCGCACTTTTCGTACTTTGCAAGTTCCCGCCGTACGCGGTTTTGTAGCTACATAAATGACTGATTGTGATTTGTTTTGTTTCCTTGCGTTTTGTTGTATTATGTGCATGAGTGAAGTTCTGATGAATACATTTGTTTCCAACTAATATTTTATTTTGTTGGCAAACTGCATGTCAAAGTTTGCAACTTATATGCTAATAAAAATACAACATCTGTATTTTATTGCAGATGCAAACAAGTAAAATATCTACACAGAAACAAATCAACAATGTTTGATTACTGTGATTTAAACCTCAACAGTATTAGGTACATTACAATATTAAATTAAAAACTGATGCCAGGTTCAGGTTGGCGAATTCGATGATTTTTTTGTCTCAAATTCGTGATTGAAGAAAAAAAGAATAGAACAAAAATTAATGAAGGCCCGTAAGAAAGAGATCACCAGTATTTATTCTGTACTATATACTATCTATATCTATACTAATATTATAAAGAGCTAACATTTGTTTGTAAGTTTGTATGTAGGGGGTAATCTCAGGAACTACTGGTCCGATTTGAAAAAATCTTTCAGTGTCAGATAGCCCATTTATCGGGGAAGGTTATAGGCTATATATCATCACTCTAAGACAAATAGGAGCGGAGCATTAATGGAAAATGTGGCGCAAACGAAGTTGCGCGGGTCAGCTAGTTGAGAATATAATTACCTACGCTCCATTGAAGCAATAGGGTTGTCATTTTTAATGTTTCAGTTTTTTTTATTTTTTACATTTTTGTTCTGTAGTACTAGTAATCAATCAATCGAATTTAAATAACTAGCTTACAAATACAATTTAAATAGGTAATCTCATGGCGTTGGTTAATCTCAGCAAAAAACGATAGTTTAAACACGGAAAACAATTTAATATTTACACACAACAACTTGTAGCACTAACTTTGTCATTACGGCGTTACCTTTTAAAAGTTTTGGCGGGTTCGCAAGTTGCTGTTGGACGAAAACGTTTCGGGCGCTCGGTACCTTTGCAGCCGCCATCTTGGATTCCCGTTTTGAAAGCACTATCGGCTTCAACACGCTCGTAAACCATGAAAACGACACCCATGACGAAAAAATTTATACCTATTGCAGCCACCATCTTGGATTCACGTTTTGACATGACTCTTGGCTTCAAAAACCTCGAAAACCATGGAAACGACACCCATGACGAAAAAATTGTTACCTATTGCAGCCGCCATCTTGGATTCACGTTTTGACATCACTATCGTCTTCAACACCCTCAAAAATCATGAAAATGACACCCATGACGAAAAAATTGGTACCTATTGCAGCCGCCATCTTGGATTCACGTTTTGATAGCGCTATCGGCTTCAACACCCTGGAAACCCATGAAAACGACACCCATGACGACAAAATTGGTACCTATTGCAGCCGCCATCTTGGATTCACGTTTTGTCAGCGCTATCGGCTTCAACACCCTGGAAACCCATGAAAACGACACCCATGACGAAAAAATTGGTACCTATTGCAGCCGCCATCTTGGATTCACGTTTTGACAGCGCTATCGACTTGAACACCCTGGAAAACCATGAAAACGACACCCATGTCGAAAAAATGTATACCTATAGCAGGCGCCATGTTGGATTTACAAGAAGTAGTAGTAGGTACCTAATAGTTTTGAAGTTCACGAATTCATTTTGATCGATCATACGGACTTATAATTCGATAACGATTTAAATAACAATTTCATTAATGATTCTTACCTTTCAAAATCAGCAGGAAGTTTAAAATATAACGTATTTTCGCTCCGGTTGTGATGAAGCCGAGTTCAAACAACCGTATACTACGTTAGACTACGTAATACGTTCGTCGAGTAGCATTTTTAAAAAGATCGCGGGGCTAAACTCGTTTTGACGCGGCCGGCGGCAGTCGGCACTCACTACTGAGAGTACCGCGACGGGCACCGAAAAGTCTCGTCGGTGCGCATGTTTGTGTGAGTGAGCCGTTTCGAGCGTTTGTAGGTAGTTTCCGTACTGTCCATATTTATACTGTGAGAATACTCTTCATCGAATCCCTACACGTGTGGTGCTAAACAGGTGACACTAACCGCCTCCGTGGCCTAGTGGTTAAACCACCTGATTCAGACCCAGAGGTCCCGGGTTCGATTCCCAGCGGGGGCAAATTTTTTGCTCGGTTTGGTTGGTGGTAGGACTTTTTCTAAGTCCGCCTGGCAAGCTACCACCATCATGTCTAAGTCTGTCGCCATAACAACAATGTTAACAGCATTGCTGTGTTCCGGCAGTAAGAGGTATGATAGCCAGTTCCTCTGTGTAAGAGAATTCCGAGTGAAACTCGCTTCCATCTTCGGCCTAATCATCACTTTCCATCAGGTGAGATTTGGGCCAAGAGTTTCCCAGTTTTGCATAAAAAAAAAAACTTTTCTTTACTTTTTAATTAACACCAACATTGCAATTGAAGAAGTTGTGTTGGTGACAAGAGATGGACTACAGAATTAGAGATGGTTTAACACCCATTAATCTGGTTAGATCCCGGTAGATTGTCCATCTCTCTGGTAGGTGTCTGCCAAAGAATAAAAGGACATCTCGACGAGTGCGTTACGTGACTTAGAAAAGTGTAACAACGAATAACACGTCCCCGTAAGTTTACTAATACGAAACACTTAACAACGTATGCACGCTACCTCGAAAAACTTAACACCGTAGCCATGCGATCTCGAATAACCAAATCTCTAAATTCAACAATTCGAATCACATAACAGCGAATGCGCGCCACCACGAAAAACTTATCGCCGAAGCCACGCGACCTCGTTTTACCAAACCTCTAACACGAAAAGACATAAATAAATTTATAAATCCGATTTATTTAAAAAAAATCTGTATTCGTTTTAAAATCAACCAAAACAATCACTCCCCATAAAAAAAAAACATACCATGAGTTATGTTATTGTTTAAAATAGCACAAGTATGCAAGACCATCTAAAAATGTGGTTAAGTCCGTTGTTTCTTTTTTTTCTAAATGTTTTTTAATTTTTTCTTCCCTATTTTCTTTTTTCTTCGCTCGTTTCGTTTCTTGAGATTGCGAATTTAATTTTTCTATCATCAGTTCTGTATGCTTTTGTTCCTTGCTTAATTCTTCAATGGTTTTAAATAAGTTCCATTTCTTTCTGCCCAATAGGTTGTTCCAGCAGTGGTGCCATGATTCTACCTCATTTTGCGTTATTGGAACGGTGGTCCCTATTGAGCTATTTACCGACCAGATGTTAGGCGGAAACAATGGTGGATTTTTTAGTGTTCCATTGATATAATATTTGGAAAACCAATCAGTGACTCTCAATGCTTCTTTGGGTAATACTTTTTCTTTTAATGTCTCAAAAGCTTTAGGTATCTCATCTGGTTTTAAAAAGGCTAACGTGGCCAAATGACGCATTTTGTGAGCAAAAGATGTCGTTTCTGAATATTGTTTGGATAGGCCAGCAGATTGTATCTGTTTCCAAATATTTTGAGCCAGATGGAAGTAACAGCACTTGTGTTTACTTTCAGGGAACACTTGTTTTACTGCGTTTATTGACGCCTTCTCAAAGTCAGTTATTATTATGTTAGGCTGCAAATAGGTTCCAAGTTGAGATGCTCGCGACTTGAGCAGCTCAAAAAATAAACTATAAATTCTCTGTTTTTTGTTGGACAGGAGCCCAAACACCAAAGGTACCACCTTTTGAACGGTATCGTGCACTCCTATTAATCCGTGCACCGTATAAATCTGATAAAAAATAGTTGGGCAAGAACGAAATGTACCATCCAGGATCCAAAATGGTGAAAGCTGGAGAATTCTTATGTTTTCTGACGTACCAAATAATAAAATACAATCCTCTTCAGTACTGTAGTGAGCCAGCAGAAAACTATTGTATTTATCTGGAATGACTAGATCAACGAGCTTTTTTGGAGATGTTGGAACTCCTTTGTTCCTTGCTCTATGTACCACCATTCTCATTGCATTTATACTGGGTAAGTAGGGGGCACTTCCACTAGGTATATCTTGAATCGCCGCCTGTATTACCTGTGACGGTCCATCCATACTATGCTGCGCTCGTCTTTTCAATCTAGCTCTCAATTCTAAATCATCTTTTACTTCGGGTTCAGGACTGTGACAATGCTTATTATTATACTTTATTATTTCCTCAACCCCGTTGTTGTTTTCCTGCAATTTATCACTAAAATGAATACAATTACAAAATTTTACCTTAATATAAAAAATTCTTACGCTTTTGAGTGAGTGAGTGAGTGAGTGAGTGACTGACTGATAGACAACGCACAGCAAAAACTTCTTGTCGTAGAAAACTGAAATTTACCATGTCAGTTCCTTGGGGAGCTTAGGGGAGCACTAAGAGGGGATAGCCTAAAATTTTCTACGGCAACGTTAAAAAACGAAATATGCGCGTATGAAGGTGCGTTTGTAATATAACTTGAATTGTAATATAACTATACAATACTTAATAAACATCTTACCAGAGTTATTATTCGCGATCCACAACTGTATGCCCACTTTTTTACACATTGCCAATAAAATTTTGTATTTATACGTCTATCTAAAGTAAACAAATATCCTTCGTGTAGCAATTGTCTTTTATTTTTTTTAGATAATATAAATTGTAAGGGCGCCATCTTCACTAATAGCAAATTCCCGCAAGAAGTTAAGAACGTGTTGTATGTCAAAACACGGCCATTTTTTTTTAAGAGGCTATTTAATTTTTTCGTTAGAGGTTTGGTTAAACGAGGTCGCATGGCTTCGGCGACAAATTTTTCGTGGTAACGCGCATTCGCTGTTAAGTGATTCGAATTGTTGAATTTAGAGATTTGGTTATTCGAGATCGCATGGCTACGGTGTTAAGTTTTTCGAGGTAGCGTGCATACGTTGTTAAGTGTTTCGTATTAGTAAACTTACGGGGACGTGTTATTCGTTGTTACACTTTTCTAAGTCACGTAACGCACTCCATCTCGACACGACACGTCGTCGTATGTCGTCACGAAAGAGATTTTGGGATGATTGTCATGTAAATAATGACCAGTAACAGAGTCCAAATCCAGTAGTAAGAGGAGCAGTATACTCCAGTAAGTAAAGTTCCTCAGGAAGCATCATGAGACCAATAACGACTACCACAGCCAAACTCAATAATTCCCTGAAGAATGTTTTAGGTAAAGAGACAAATACATTGAAGAGTTGAGACTTAAAACTTAGTAAGAAGATGCTCAACGGCGTCCTCTACACCCAAGTTTTATCAACTACTTATAAACAGTATTCTGCCATGCGTAATATGGTAGTCCTCTAAAACACCGTCCAGCAATCATATACTGACCACAACAAATGAGCCAAAAAACAGCTAGAAGCCTAAAAAACATTAAAAAAAACCGACGATGACGTATCCTCAAGATCTTTTGTAATAGCGGATGTAGACAGTAGACAACAATTTATCTTGTTCTTATTGTAAAGTCTAACAGGATTTCTTTTTATTTGCCTTCCCACATGCAGTTACGACCTACCTTAATTGTCAGTGATTATCAAAAGTCCTGAGTGACCTTGTGGCTCGTGATGACTGATGTGAATCAGTATGTGACAGTATTGTTGACCGTTGGATTGTTTGTTTTTGGACAACGTTTTTGGCGAGAACGTGATTAGTCTAAGTTTTATGGAAATTAAAGAAACCTGTACGATTTCACACGTACCTATTATGTAATGGTCTGTCGTCAAATAAATGTTGTTTCGTTCTACTATTTTTCTAGTCAACCGTTTTAGTAAATCGCAGGGAGAAGTGTCCTTAGACTTTGTACAAACTGCCATTCTATAAGCAATGTCACGATTATCGTAACATTTCGACAGCTTTTGTCAAATCCCATAAATTTTCACCCGATGAGAATCGCCTTCGCAGCTTCGCCATGATTCTATGTACTGTCAGAATGTCACTTATCTTCTTATTGTCTACTCAGTCTACTGTTTACTTGTGTTGCCTCATACTGTTTCTTGACAAAAATCTTTTTCGCCTGTTGTGTTTTTTTTTTGCCAGCAAACACTCGGAACTTTCCCAGAGCATATTGTGTACCAACTGGAACCGAATGCTGAGCAAGCGTGTATAAGTAAATCCCTCTTTGCTGACAGGGACTATGTTATTTTGTGACTTCAGTGTATTTGGCCTGCTCGTTGCAGGTGTTGGATTTGTGAACCAAGCTTCTATCTGTAGTGTGTCTGAGTTTCCAAAGACGAAATAATTATTTTCTATCGGATGCGAGACCGAGCGATGGCTAAAACCAATTTTATCAAAGACGTAGGAGCCCTAAATCTTTGATTAAATTGGTTTTAAATTGAACAGCTTTTCAACAAAGATTAGTCATACAAGATTGCTCCAACCAAAAGGTTGTTCTCCTTTAAATAGCCACTGGAATCGTTGCCACAATCTACGTCAAAGAAATAAAAACATGACATAAGTATATGGGTAGGTATTCCACAATATTATTGCTTAATGGTACATCAGTAAACGGCGGACATCGAATTAAATCTTACTTAAGAAGTAATTTATTTCTGATTATAATTTCTCTTTAATTATCACTCTCGTACATAAATGGACGGACTCGTATCCTTTATGGCGGTCGAGAACGGGGATGTAAGTAAAAAATCGATTAAAAACCCATTATCGATCCAGTGACTAAAAACTAAAAGTTTTTACCGCGTCTACGCAAGTGCTTGCGTAGCGAGCACATGAGCGATGTACCGAGTATGAGGTAAGCGACGTAGGATCCTAGAACCTTCTGTAAATGCTTAAATTAGAATTTGTAATTAATCAATCATAAAGATGATTTTTTAATGCAGGATTTTATTTCAGATCTATTGGTTTTGGGGTATAAGAGCATATTGCTGAAGTTTATACACTGTCTATAATGTTATACCGAGGCAGCTATAGCCTACAATACAGACGCGCTGTGGCGTCGCGCGTCGTCAAAAGCCAATACTTGTTTGTACCCAAAATTGAAATTGCGCAAAATTGTTTGCTTTAGTTTTTGCACGTCGTAAAACCAGCAAATAAACCGAAGTGCCGGATACAATCAAACATTTAAAAGGGGCTGTTGAACGTTTACTTATCAGCATTCTTTATTACCTTGACGCAATATTAAAGGGTGAGGTACTGCACTTTCCTGTCGTTTAGCTAATCTTAAGCACACGAAAGGATACAAAATTTACAATTAAATAGCCGCTACACCTGGATCAGCTGCTGATAGAGTAGCCATTGGTATCGCGTAACTTATAGCCCGTGATAACACCAGTATACCGCCGTATAAGGGTAGCGTGATTATGAAACTGGTCATAATTTAATTTCGACTTTATCAAGTCAATAGACAGCCCGCTCTAATAAACTATTTATCTACAGCTCCAATTATCAAGTAGCCGGTTGCTCGGTCAACCATTACCTAGTATTTATTGAATGATACTAGATAACGTGTACCTATATGAGCCGCTTTTAGATAACAATACTTTGAAATTCTGTGTGCGTTTTATCTGTTGGCACGGAATCTTGAGTGACCCAAAGGTAAGTTACGGCTCTGATTTTTGAATGACGTTTCGAACGTTGAATAAATGTATTTTTGTTGGAGATTTTTGCAAGGTGTTTAGCAATTCTTAGTAGCTCAACGGTTTTTTGAAGAGGTTAGACTTCGACCGTGTGGAGGAAAGTTCACGTTTCATTGAACATAGTGAGTTACTGTGGTTTTTGCGTGGTCGACGGCCGGTCGGCGCGCGGCTGCACGGCACGGCGGCAGCGCGGCGGCGCGGCCCGAGTGCGCGCGAGTCACTCGATGCACTACTTTTTTCCCCGCTCGCACATCCGCGTCTGCACTAGTTTTTACCCCGGTCCCCACCTCCGCATTCGCTGTTTTTCTCGATTGATGACCGTCTGGCCGCTCGTCGGTGTTTACACGACGCGTCTATCCAATGTATTAGAATTACTGTGCGTATCACGGTAGCCGTAACAAATGATCGTATTACTTTGCAAATAAATGACTTTGAAAATTGTGGACCAACCGGACAAAAAGTGTTAGTCATACAAGTGTTTATTATTACAGTGAGGATGGTGCCGTGGTATGGCGTGTTAATATCTTCAAGTATCTAATTATTGCCATATACCGAGTACCGACATCTTTAGGTACCTACATAAAACTTATAATAATGAGAAGTACGTACTTACTCGCTTGTCGTTCGTTTGTGTGAAGATTTCTTTGCAATTCATCATTTTTTGTCGTTGCATAGCTCATTAGATTTTAAGAGAAAATTAGATTAAAAGGTATAATCAGTCAGCAGTTAGTCAAATTGTCAATTCAAACAATTTGATACCTTATAGCTGCTGTCAAAACAGAAATCCGCAAAAACTTTACAAAAATTAAAGATATTAAAATTCCAAGTCAACCAGTCCATCTTACAACAACTAAGGTGTTCAGAAACAACAAATCGAATTTAAAACCTTTATCATTCGATAGTTCATTGACCGCATGAAAAAGTCAGAGCATATTAATTTAACATGTGTATGTACCGTCCGCAGACGCGTGGCGAACACCGCGTACATTGAAATATGAACAATACGGGTACAGCCATTAGCGTTCGCCACTGGATTGGTAATTGGTGGCTTTGTATGGCCCATCAGACTACGGCTAGGCCAGACAGGCGGCCTCTGGCGTCTAGACAGACCACTGCGATTTGCGAGATCACGTTTCGGCCGGCCGAACATGCTAAGTGCACGTCTGGCACCGTACATGAGACCCGTGATGTACAAACACGCTGGATGTGACTCGAATGTGTTACCAGTGAAGCCGTTGTACGGCGATCGGTAAATTTTAGCATGTGTGGTGTAGGCATGTGCCGTGGCGGCGCTAATAAATCTATCTAAGAGGTGAACACCCGGTTCCTGGTAAGCTTTTCTTTTTTTCTGATGTCAATTCGTGGAAAGTTAATTTGCCTGTTATATAGAGTTGACGATGGATTACTGATTGAAACCTGAGAAAAACTGGGGTCTATAATTGGTTAGACTTGTTTCATTGAAAAACCAATTACCTACCATAGCCAGCTGATCTTTGGTATCGTTAAATCGGGACTTTCCCTTTCTCATAGAATAATTATGTAAAGTAAAAATTTTATCTAGGTATTGTGTGAACGAATAAGTATTATGAAATACGTGATATTGTGTCAATAGAAAAAAAAATATATAATTGGCTGTTTCCACGTGGTGTGTGATAAATTTTACGATCCATAAATTAAATACCTATATTACCTATTAAGAATTCGTAAGATGATCAAGAAAATAAACATTGAAAATGGGATACCCATTTTCAATGTTTATTTTCTATATGTGTGTGTGTGTGAGGGTGTGTGTGTGTGTGTGTGTGTGTGTGTGTGTGTGTGTGTGTGTGTGTGTGTGTGTGTGTGTGTTTCTATGTATGTTTTTTCTTGACAGTGCAGGTAATGTATTGTGTTGGATAATGAGTTTCCACCAACTCATTATCCAACACAATTTACATTAATTTTAATAGATCTACTCTTCGATAACCAAAACAAATGAGTATGGGTACCTAATATATTTGTAGCTTGATTTAAGACTGGAAATAATTATTTCGAGTTGCTTCGAATTGGTTTAGGTTGTTGCGAAATCGCATAAGTTCCCACGATCCCGGCTTAGGTGAGAGGAACACCGTGGTGGTTTTAGTCAATATGAGTCTGACCGACCCCTCCGCCCGCCCCAGGGCGGAGGACATCTATGAGGGTTTCTACCCGTAAAAAAAAGGTTGTTTTGGAATGATCCTGCTTTTTAGAATTCTATGGAAGGTTATGGGCTGCCACCATTATACTGCATTTTTGCAACATACTAAGTTATCCTGTATTGATGGAGTTTATTTGCTAAGCTTTACCAGACTTGAAAAATTAAAGGCACAGTGATCTGTGTGCTCACGGTGAATGTGGGATACATTCACCGTGAGTAGACGACGTTGTAGGCCCCCATCACATCGAAATATAACATAGTAACCATGTCACATCTAGAAGACCGTGTGAACTATTCCTACATCCGCGTCCAGTTTGTAGTCTCAAATAACTATGTACATAGTTAGCACATAGTTACGGTAGGCCTAGACAGCGGTCCGAGACACGAAGGAAGATTGCTGAATGCTCAGATACACACAGTAATGACACATAACAAGCGTGACGAATTCTCTTAATATTGTCTTTGGGCTGTCTGCCTGCAGTCTGTGGCTATTGTCGGGTTTTTTGTGACGCCCGCCAATGTAAACAAATGGCGAATCAAAAGGTTAAATTGACTGAAACTTTTTGGGATGATTTTATTGTTATTGTTTCAAGTTTCGAGCTCGGTCATCCTTAAGGCACGGACTCCACCAAAGTGGAGATGTGCAGAGATGTCCGAAGCGGAGACGAGAAGAGATGTTTTTCAGCTAGGGTGTCTCCACCGAAACCGTGCAGAGATGTGTGCTGGCTAGTTTGTAGCGGAGATGTGAGCTGACTGCACTGCACGCCGCACACAGCTCACATCTCCGCTTCCATCACGCAATACAAATATGATAGATACATCTCCGGTCAGTGGTATCCACTAAAGCTACTCAGCATAGTGGATACCTCTGAGCGGATATGTATCATATTTGACACCGTTAGACCCGACTCAACCAAGACGGAGAAATTTGAAACGAGACGAGCAGGGCGGAGAAATGTTTTAAAAAACAACAGAATTATTCACACATCGCGTCTCGCCGCTCCGCTGCCTCGCTCCGCGCAAATGGACAGGCACCCTTACAGTAAGGTTTGTTACACAGTGAGCAGTATTTTTCCTACCTAATTAACTAGTCATCAAACAATCTAATCGAATTGTAACATACCAGCCCCAGTGATTTTAACGAATTGATTCGCTGATAACTTTTGTATAACGTGTTTTCAATATTATGTTCCGAGTAATGACAAATCTTTTAAAAAATTATATTAAAAAATAACATAAAATTAAGCAAGTACATCAACATCACTACTGATGCATTGTCTAAAAATGCAAAAAAAAAAATTCGGTACGTTGCCGGTAACAATGAAAAATCTGTGGTACCTAACACTAATGTCGTAAGCACTATATAATTGAAGCACACAAAAACTGAAAACTATATAATAGAACTGTCTGTTTTTTCTGTTGTTTACACGTAATCATACAAATTGGCGGCCACGGTATCATGTGTTTACTGCAAGCCAAGTGTGTACTTTTAATTTGTAATGAACGATAAGACAGACATATCAATTTATTTGTGTAAATCTGTTGGCAGGTGGGCGCGACTAATTGGTACAGTTAGGGTTAGATAACACTGAGACGCGACGCGACATGCATTTTTTTATGATACTGATACAATAATATCAATCAAACTGCTTTTTTTGAGGGTGAGACATCATCTTTCGTCTAATCAATCATCGATTTGAGTCTGATACGTTTTTACTGTTGTACTTACTCATTTGCTCCGCTCTGAGCAGAAGGGAGTATTAGACTATTACTAACAAAAACCCATCCATGTTCCTCCAAATGCCCTTTGCGTTCCAGGGACGCGGCGACTCTTTCGAACAAATTCCGCAATCCTGGCAGAATCAATCTGACTAGGCTTCCTCGTTCGTTGCTCGATGAGTAGGTCGGTCCAGTCTGAATGATGCAGCCGAATACCGACTTTACCATGGAGCGACTGCCTTTCGATCCACAACCCAGCAACTGGGTAATAGGATAAGTACACCTTGTCAAGATAACGAACCGATATAGATACTTTTGGTAGAGAGAGGTTCACTACACATTATGGGGCAAAAGTTTTTTTTCAGTGAGAGCATTAAAACAAAGGAAAACACACCCTGCGTCGCTTTTAAAGGTGCCTTGAGAAGTTGTGCGTTTTCTGTTGTTTTCGATTCGAATAGAGAATCTTTCGTAAAGTTGAATGTGGGTGTCAATTCTACTATAATTTTTAAAGGAACGTTCCCATTTGCATGTCAATCTCAATCTGTCAAAAATGTATGGAAATGGAGGCTTTTTTGACGGCGCGAGCGAGATGCGAATACGAACTAGATAACGTATTTAATTTGATGCTTAAAATTTGTACAATTAGATGACATCACATTAACGTTGTTAACAAAACAGTTATAATTTGAATTTATATGATTTAACAGTAACGTAACCACAAACGGGATAGAAGCTTGGTTGATGCAGCGAGCCTCCTAGCGGAAGAAAATGGCATATTACATTGAAAATGAACCTCAGGCGTGGTATGAGCGTCGCTAAGCGAAAAACCTGATATTTTAAAGCATCGCGTCGCACCAGTGTGAGCTCACCCTTATGAATTGATTCTACAAATGTCCGGTACATAGTACAAGTATTTACTATCAACTTTGTTATACTTAATTATTTATGTCAGGGCAACATAATTACAGTGGTTTCAATTTATCTTATGGCACATAACAGTATTATTTAACTTTTTTGGACCAGTACTGTTTACTTTTAATGATGGGCGTGTTTAAAATGACAAATATCTGCCTGTAGAAAATAGGAGACTTCAGTGACGGTAAATATTTAATTTACTGACGCAGTTGCTTCAAGACGAGGTAACATAGGCTGGCAATTCGTAGAAGAAAGTTAGCAGCAGGTATAGATATATCTACACCACACTACAAAATACATTTAAGTACTAAATATAATATATGTCTCTACTAGCTGATACCTGAGCTTCACCCGCTTGACAAACAAATTATATACTATAAAACCTTCCTCGAGAACCACTCAATCCATTGGTGAAAATAGCATGAAAATCGGTGCTGTAGTTTTTGAGTTTATCGTGAACAGACGGACAGACAGACGCGGCGGAGGACTTTGTTTTATAATATGTAGTAATAAAATATTAGTTCGTTTTATGAGATGTAGGAAAACTACAATGTTACTTCTGTGCTACCGTGCTTTGACACTCTTTTGAATGTTCCTTTCTTGGGAAAAAGTATAATGATGCCAAAGCCTATTTAATACTTATTCACATTTAAGATCATTTCAATCTCGGTATTCAGCTGAATCCGGTTTGACTGGAAGCCGACCCCAATATAAATGGGAAAAGGCTAGGCAGACGATGATGACATTAAAGATCATTTCTTCAGTAGGATCATTCCATAAATTTAGATACCTAAATAATAATTCCCTTTAATTTTGAAAAAAGCATCACCTTTGTACCTATTTTTCTATCTCCTTTTTTAACCGACTTTCCAAAAAGGAGGAGGTTCTCAATTCGGATGTATTTTTTTTTTATGTTTGTTCGGGCATAACTCCGTCGCTTGCCAACTGATTTTAAAAATGTTTTTTTTGTTGGAAAGGGAATACTTCCCAAATGGTCCCATGATAAGGAAACCAGGATCTGATGATGGCATTCCAGAGAAGTCGAGGGGAACTTTCGAAAATCGTATGGGCAACTAGTGCGTTTGTATTTTGCTTTTCTGCGATTTTGCAGTGGTGTTGTTAGGTGTGGGGTACCACTAAAAAGTGAAATATAAAAAACTTTTTACAAAAAAATACAACCGGCTTCCAAAAAAAAAAACACTACAAAGTAAAAAATAACTTTAACTTCGGAAGTCGGTGTCAAAAACGAACAAATTAACAAAAACCCCGAGTTCCGAAATTAAAGTTATATTTTACTTTGTAGTGTTTTATTTTACTTAAACTATACTTAACGCTATGTACTTTGTCTCAGCATTACCCACCAAAGGTGACATATATGTAAGCATTTTCCAGCTGTCAGTAGGAAAGCCTTAAGCATTTTCTCCGCTGTGATTCTGTTGAAAATAAATAAAACTATTTGTTTTACTTGGGATGGGCTAAGAGCAATCTTAACTCTTTTCGAGGTCAGAGGTGACAGAGACAAAGTCGACAATGAGCTTGAAAAAATTTAGAAAGAAAATCATTTTCGTTGGCATAGTGATAGCCCTGCGCAGCTCGTCTCTACGTCTACGGATAGTCTCGGCAATATCAATTTACACCCCTGGCCGGGCCATCCGATATTCCTTTTGATTTTAGCTGGAAAGCGGCCATAGACGATAGACGTCTGACGGGGTACGAGGTACGAGCCCACTGTTCTCTGTAGGCTTAATGTATTTACAAATATTATGTTCTAAGGCTTCATAGTTTCAATAGGTACGAGGCGACTATTGTTTCTCTTTTGCGAGTAATACATATATTACGTGGATGAGCTGAAATACTAGAAGACACTCTAAACCTTCGGCTTTAAAATTAAGTAAGTAGGTATTACAGGAATCCAAAGTAATTTTTTTCAAACAATGACGAATTAAAAAAAAGGTCAAAGAAACAATTGTAAAACGTTTTTGAGCCTAATTAAATTAAAGACAGAAGGCCAGCTTAGGATCTTATTTGGTTAGTTATGATTTTCTTAACTTTGGACACTACGCAACTGCTTGTAATATCAATCTATCTAAATTGTACGGTTTCTACGGTACGTGGTAGATTCACTCTCTTTAATAGCAGAATACCTATCAAGCAAGATTCTGAACTGCGTAGGTGCCTAACAAAACCATGTTATGTAATTAACAGGTACCTATCTGCTGACGAAACCTCAGTTGAACTCAACAGACAACAATGTTAATTGCCAAATACTCTATGCCTGTCAGACCAAAAACAATTTCGACTATTGTTTTTTTTCTTATTTAAATTTCAGAATGCAGACATATTTTTGGTACCTAAAACCAAGTCAGTTTTGCGAGTCTTACTTTTTACCCAAAAAAAGAAATAAGCAAGTAAAGTTACATGTTTCAAAGTATTTTATTAAAAGCTAAGAGAAGCTTTTGGGAAAGATTTTTGTTTTAATTATAAGCTTGCAGCGTCTGGCTACAAAAAGACTGAAACCTCTTAAACGTTGATTTTCGATTAGCGGCCGTATGTGGGACTAAGGCGGGTTATACACCCAAGGTCGTTTGGCAGACAGCCGCACCTCTGGGACTCGTTACGCCGTCTGCAACCTTGACACACACCTGTTCTGCCCACCTCCATTCACTAGTGTGCTATTGTCCTTGGGTAATGCACCTTTTTGCAGCGGCCGTTTTTTTTTCTTTTTCTTTTTAGGCGCATGACACTGTCTATCTTTGTTTGTAGTGACGCGTGTTTATAAAATATGACTGCTCGATTTATAATGCCTAATTTATATACTGAGTGTCAGTGGTATGTGAATTTGTTAGCTAATTACTTGGCCAATAAGAAATTCAGGTAGTTTTCTTGTCACGTCGATCTTTTGAGAGTTTTACATTTAATTTTGACAGCAATATATTTTATAGGTACCATCAAAATAAAATTCTAAAAGCAAGGACATACGAACAGATGATGATAAGAATCAGTCTTATTTATTTTGATTTGATAAATTTTTCTAGGCACCAAATTTTTATGTAATAAGTAATTTTGTTGGTACTGAATATTCTTAGTAACTTGTCAGGTAAGCACAGTATATGCAATCTGGTATTGCCTTATATAGATATATAGGGTTATATATAAATTCTACAGCCAACCTTAATCTCCTAAGATTCTCTATAAATCTCGTGATTTCTGGTTTGCCTGTCTGATTCATCCACAAACATGGATGATTCACATATTACCGTAGATCAAAGTAAATAGCACACATTTCCCGGAATCGAATCTGGATTTCGAGGGATATCCATCTCGTGCTATTACGGGCTGTGCTATTGTGAGCACATCTTTGAGTAAACTAAACACAGAAACACTAAATATGTCGGCAGCATTTCAAGATGGTGGGTGAGGTAAATAATTAGCTGTTGCATAAATACGAGCCTAAAGATCTGGTAGAACATTTCTGTACTGTAATAGGCTACAGATTTCTGAAAAATATATAGCGGTTTCAAACTAAGTTAAGGAAACAAGAGTGGTCTTGCAAATTTCAAAGTTAAATAGAAGCCTTCTCATTCATAGATAGTTAAAAAAATAAGAAACACACCGATTACACAGGAAAGTGTATGCTTTCCCAGATGTTATTCAAAAACTTACGACACAGAGTACATTATATTGTCACCGGAAAATGGCAAACACCGTAAGATTGTAATATCTCGCGTGAAATTGTAAACTTTTTTTCTAAATAAGACACAGATGTATTGAAAACTATTGAATTTGGATGGTGTATTTTATATACAAAAAGAATTTTTAATAAAAACCTCGAAATTATAATTTAGTCAATATTCGAATTCTGCCATTTTCCGGGGACATATTAAAGATTCCACGACAAAGCCGCGATGCTGTAACGATGCAACTATAATGCCGCTACGACGCTGCTACGACGCTGCTACGACGTTGCTACGTCGTTGCTACGACGTTGCTACGACGATGCTACAGTGGCGTTATGACGCTGCTACGACAACACCACAATGACGCTAAGCCGCAGCTATAATACCGCTACCACACAATGCTACGACAAAGCTACGATTACGCTGCGATGAGGATTACTTGAGTATACTACGACGGCACAGATATAATACGGTATCAAAACATTTTGAGAAAAACACAGATTTTACCACATAAGAACACTATAAGTTTTAATTATCTTTTGCAGGCTACCATTTGTTCGAAAGAGACACCGCGGCCCACAAATGTAAATAACACTAGGAGGAACACGGATGGGTTTTATTCATTAAGTCTCACACTCCCTTCTGCTCCTCCGCCAAAAGCGGGAGGAGTCATTTGATGATTTCCAATTTTCTCTAATCAATATAAAAAGTAGTCAGCATGTTAACAATTTGATATATTATTATACCATTCTTATCAATGCATTGCACATCTGGTAGGCTCTAAAAAAGACGATTTAAATTTAGAATCTAGGTACCTACCTACGAGGTTACATATCCCTAACTAGCAACCTTTCTAGAAAACAAATGTTCGTCTAGAAATCAATCTGATGACATATCAGACATTTCTAGATTTTAGACATTTGACTAATGGTGGTCGATCAATTAATATTCATTGATTTGGCAATCGATATTTTGTAGTAGGTATACCACCGAGATACTACAAAATGTTAAATCAAGCCTACACAACCACTAGGTATATAAATACCTACACTTAGCAACTAACTAGACACTAAAGGTACTTGGTTTCGTTAATAAAACGTACAGTTGCGTCTGCCAGTCCTCAGGGACGCACGCAGACGCCGCGACCCCGATTGCACCTGTTGCACACGCACGGCTACGCAGACTGTTGTGACAACACAGTATTAACAATAGGGACAAATAAGTAAGAGTTAAGTCGTGCCTTATAACTATTACAAAGGGCTGGCATGTGTTCTTTTTTTTCCTAAGTTGCCAGACGCAGCTACCTAATTCAGTATCAGAGGGGCAATTAACGTTCGCATTCACAACTTTTTTTTCAGTTTCCTTTCATTTTGATAAGTTTTTGACTTTTATTGTCAATAAGATGATTTTGCGACACCAATTTGAATGTCTTTAGGTAGGAGAATGTTAGCCTTCTTCAAATAATCGCTATCAGAGTGTAAATTCAACTAATTTCTAGTTTCTTCAGTCGCAATCGATCAAAATGTTGGTAGCGAAACGTTCGCTACCATAGATTGTGTTCACTACCAACAGCTTATGGAAAATTTACAGCTACGACAACGATTAATGATTCGTAATTTCTTTACACGACAAATGATCTTTCTGCAACTTTTTATAGCTGCACCTACGGAGCACACATTGTCATTTTTGAGATTTTACAGTTAGTTACAGGCTTATTTTTACAACAAAATAAATTACTTTGCTAATAGATTTATCGATTCTAAAGATAGCTAATGTGTGTCACAGCAGCTGATGCTAGGTATATCTGAATCTAATCAATTTATTAACACATCACTAATTGAAAGTGACAAACTTAGGTATAAGTACCTACTCTGCGTGCTGCATTTATATTGATCATCTGCTTAGCCTTTTTTCAACCATATTGGAGACGGCTTTCATTCAAACCAGATTCAGCTGAAGACCAGTATTTAACGTAGAGCGGCTGCCTATACCTTCAGAACATTAACCATTAGATATATATTTACAGGGGGCGGGCGATTTGAATGAAAAGCCGAGCTTTTACTATATAGTAAAAGCTCGGCTTTTCATTGTATAGTGCAATGCAGCTCTTGTAAAATTCAAGAATAATTTTCATTGAAATCTTTATTTAACGTTGCAGCTGAAAGATTTTACATGAGAACACTATTTTACAGGCGATCATTCAGTAAACATGAGGGTAATTTCCCCTGAACTTTATGACCAGTCTGGCAGCTCCCTGCGTCTGGGAAATATCATCAGCGCTTTATAGTAATCAGAAGATTCAGAAGTCTATTGACTGCGCTGGGGATCGCTCAAGATTTATTTGCACAACATACATTTAGCATTTGGAACATGCATAAGAGACTATAACTCTTCAAAAGTAGGTACTTTGCTTATTTAAACAGTGTCGATTTTCTAAAGTTTACTTGTCTGTCGGCGGGGAAAACGTATTCAAGACGAAGGTAAACATCGGAGAGGTCGCGTCCTGCACTGCTTAGTGTTTTTATCGACTAATTTTAGACATTGTTTATACGAATCAACTCATTTTGAGGTTATAAGTAAACGTTTTTGTAAAGTAATACGGCGGTTTGTAAAAAGTCTCGCGCCGTTTACGCGGCATGGTAAAATAAAATAAGAAGATATCTGCGTTTATTTAACTTCGTCTAGACATATTTTTTTAGTTCTTTTTATTAAGCATGTATAATACTGTGTAAACAACTTCACATCGTTATTTTATATTCTAGTCAATGTTACATTTAAGTGGTAGGCAAACAGTGCCCAGTTAACATTATAATTGTTTACACAAGAATAAAGATTAAAGTTTTTAACACTTGGTTTAATTATGTTAATGATGTTATTTCTAGCGTCTTATAAGAGTTCGAAGGTACACTACCTACAGAAGCTTTTAAAAATAAAGTGAATGTAGTTAAGTTTAAAGAGAAGTAGGATTTGAGCATTTAATGTTGATCTAAAAATAAATGCTATACCTACCACAGACATATAAATAGTAGCAGACCAAACATTAATACGTAGATATATTTTGTTATATGGTATGATTCTTTATCCTTTTTTTTCTAAGTGACTTTTCGCGTGTCTCGTTCTGTCACGTGTTGTCACACTGACTCATACATAGACAAAATTTGACGCGTAGCTTGTTTAACCCGCGCCGCCATATTGATAAGCTACATACGTTCTGTTTCAATCGTGTTAAAATTAATAAAATATTACTTGTTTGGGACATAAAATACACAAGGACGGTAAAATAAAATGGTGAAGTGCTGTGCGTATCGCTGTGACAGTGCTAGCTGCCACAAAACACCTGGATTGACCTATCATCGGTTTGGGAAATCTTAGTGCTTTCTTGACTGAATTCAAATGTTTCGATACTGTTTATTCGTTTTTTACATACAGTTTTTAACAAAGATGCGATTTGTACCTAAAACTAAAGAATTAAACCATAACAAGGACAAAATAGTCAGAAAGTGGCATCAAGTGACAGCTCAAGTACCTGTTCAATTAGTCAGGGACGAATTCGGCAACAAAGGCGAAACTAGTTAATTGCATTTGTTGTATGTAAAATATTTATTTCCATTGAATTATCAAATAAAGCCTCAGTTTAATGTATGATTTTTTATTCTTTTTTGGTGATACAATTCCAAAGTACCTGTAAGTAGTAGTTTCAGTGTATGTACACATGTCATGCTATTATAAAAAATAAATTATAAAATCAATGTTATGTTACCCAGTGTCTGTGTTATGGAGAACATGAACATAGGCATATGTATAAATACAGTATAGGCTACTCACATAACGATGAATTTTCATTCAGCAGGCAATAAATGAGCATACTAATATTTTTCCAGGTTTCCTAAGGATGAAAGTTTACGGAATGCCTGGATTAAAAACCTGAAACTCCAGGATTGGCAACCAAGACCTTCAAGTGTACTTTGCTCAAAGCATTTTGAGAATCATTTGATCGAACAACATTACGTCCCGGAGCAATTCCTACACTGTTTAACGAATTTACTCCATATGTAAGCATTATGAGAGTGTAAGATAGAAGAGTGTCCGTGGAGTTTCTCCATAGAGATCTACGCTTTGGAACGTGCAAATAGCTTAAACTTTTTGGACAGACCGACCTTGACAATTAAAAAGTGCCTGTAAATGGTTTAATTGAAATAAATGCTTGAATTTTGAATTACATTACTTTTATTTCACAAATCCTGATTTATTCCTAAACTAGCTTTCAGACATACTAATACCTTGACTCTCGGTTCTACAAAACTGGGCATGCGGGTTAATAACTGCAGTGCCGGTTCTTCTAGCTGATACTGACATCCGTCAACGGTTTGTAAACACCGTCAAAAGGTGAAGAGTGGACTGCTGCCCATCGTCCTCTTAAAATATTCCCTTAGTCGCCTTTAACAATAACCACGGGAATAGAGGGTGGTTCTATTCGTTAAGACTTTTGATAAGTAATCTATATTTAATTTACCCAGAAAATATCGATTTTCACGGATTTTCAGAAAGTATAGGTATGGATTGTTTCATTATCGTTAGATAATACCGGCAACCGGTCCTAATTCGGCCCTGTAATGACAACATTCCCTATGTGTGCGTAATGGCTACGCAAATTTTAGCGAATGTTTGGTCTGCTACTATTTATATGTCTGTGATACCTACCTACTTAGGTACATACCTACCTCGATACTAAAGTTTCATATGACAAGAAAACTAGAATTCAAGACAGTTATGAAGTTATGGAAAAACTTTATGTCATAAGTGATAATTTTAGAATAGAAAGCATATTTATTGGAACAGACATGCTTCAAACTCCATTCCATTCCATGTACCTCAGAAATAAGTGATCATTCATTAATTCATGCATTTTGCAACCCATACTTTTCTATGGCCTTTAAGAAACAGTCTAAGCATTTACACAACGATAAAGTCGAAAGTTGAGTTATTGCCAATGGATTAAAATTACCTCAAATTATATAATTATTCAAGTATAAGTATAGCTGCGACTTCTATGAGAATAGGTGCAATTGACCAGTAAGTACCTAGGTAGGTAATTCATGTAACCAGGATACAGCATACCCAGATAGAGAGCCCACCAAGCTTTTGGCTTAGTTTTCTTTATGGTCCGCGTAATTGCATGCGACAAAGCGGGAAAGAGGGAAGCGGGCGCGGGCGCTAGAATGGACGGACCGCGCTCTAATTTAGGTTTATAGTTCGTATTATTAAAACAAATACAAATTTTTAAAATGTGAAATGCATACCTACGCTATAGATTGCATGCGGAGTGTCCATCGAGTTTCTTGCACGTTCTTCTCCATAGGATCTACTCTTTGGAACGTGAAATTGCCGCGCTGGAGATAGGGTCGGTGAGTGTGTTTTGTTGCAGAACAACTTGCTGCTCTTGTCGCTGGCGCGGTAGAATTGAGAGCTTCATCTATTTGACTGACAGACCTTGACTATTCAAAAGTGCCTGTAAACTAGTCTATTTGAAATGAAGGATTTAGGAAAGCCCTCGTTGACATCCTAAAAATAAGGAATGTTGATGCTGATAGCGGTCTTAGCAATTAAATTTGTGATGAAGATAGCTAAAGATCTTAATGTCTAATTTCTAGTTTAACTCTTCTTGTTTATAACTTATGTGTTTTGTCATTATAATTTATTGTAATTAATAATATTGAAACATTTTTTTTTTTAAATTTAATTCAATTAATGCTGTAACTTTTTATACATGATGTATTTGATAATGGGTAATGTAGTTTATTTTTTTTTATTTTAATCTCTGTAATTCATAATTTTGTATTTGTCTTTATTAATTTCATTTTCCTTTGAATAATTCAAAACTGTATCTTCACTGTACCTTAATTATATTTGTTACCCGTGGAAACGTAGTGGATTGTACTGTAACCATCATTGGACTTAATCTATTTTTATATTATGTAATCCTCACAGTACAATTGTTTGTCTTCCCAAATAAATAAATAAATTTTGTATTCAAAAACTTGGGAGTAAGTACTGATGTTTCATTTTGTTTTTTATTTTTCTATTGAGGAAACTACAAGTATCTAATCGCGTATCTATAGTGTACGATTTATAGAGTGACCTTAACTATCTTGTACTTATATAATTTATATAAATTAAAGTAATAACTATGCAGTAAGGGATCAAACGAACACCAATTACGTATCGTTTCCTCGGTGCCCCCTTAAAGATTTTCCCATGTTGCCGTCGTCACAGCACAGTGTCACAGGGAGTCGCAAGCCTGCCCAAGCCGGTATAATTATCTTAATTGCAAAGTTATCGGCCCCAGACTAGACTACTAGGTTACTCTCGAAGTCTCCAACGTTGGTACCTAATTGAGATAAGACCTCGACGAGTATGCGTAGACATTCGGATAAATGTTTACTTTACGTGGAACTATATGATATGTGGCTGTTTTTTTTTTTTATTTTTTTTATTTTTTTTTTTTCAAAACGGGGAAACTCTTGGCCTAAATCTCACCTGATGGAAAGTGATGATTAGGCCGAAGATGGAAGCGAGTTTCACCCGGAATCCTCTTACACAGAGGAACTGGCTATCATACCTCTAACTGCCGGAACACAACAATGCTGTTGACATTGTTGTTATGGCGACAGACTTAGACATGATGGTGGTAGCTTGCCAGGCGGACTTAGAACAAGTCCTACCACCAACCAAACCGAGCAAAAAATTTACCTCCGCTGGGAATCGAACCCGGGACCTCTGGGTCCGAATCAGGTGGTATAACCACGAGACCACGGAGGCGGTTAACGTCACCTGTTTAGCACCACCCAGGGACCACGTGTAGGGATTCGCTGAAGGGTATTCTCCTACGGACGCGGGTGACTCGGCCCCCCAAAATTTACTGCACCACTGTCTAGCCCCGTCGGGGAAGAAAGGCGTGCTGTTTTCTAAACTAATATTATAATGACGGAATATCTTAAATGACTGATCCAATACTGTATCACTAGATTCGATCCCTTGTATTTTTTTATTTGGTGGTTGGTCTACACTGTCCTCGGAATTTCCACTGTAATTAAACATTGCCAATATCTTTTGTTTTTGAAGTGGCAGTGGAGTTGCTTGCTGGTTCTTCGCCATACGAAACGTTAAATTCGAACCGCATCTGACTAGATGCGGTTCGAATTTAGCTCTTATATAAAGTCTTTTATAAGACCTAATGTGTTTTTTTTTACAGAAACAGCCAAATCGTAGTGTTCCAGTATTAGGTATACCTTAACTTTTAGTCGAAAACTTACTGTTTTAAGTAGACACATTTGAAAACTGCTGTACCTACGTTGCAAAAACGTTCTTTCAGATGCAATCTAATCACTTGGTACCTAACTGAAGCTGAAAATGTTTTCATGAAAACTGGAAAATATATTGTCACATTGACCCAAAACAAATTTGCAAAAATCGGCATCTCTGATCGGGAACCAACAGACATTTGACAGTACCGTGTGAGCACAGTACGCTTACACAGTTACACTCATGAAAATAGATTGCCTACCTTTTTCACGATTCTATAAAGTTGCACCTATAAGTATCTCCTAATAGGTAACTATTGTGGTCCCGATGAAGACGTGTGCAATTTCCAATGATCAGTAAGTATAACGACGGTGTGCAATGTGGAAGTTACAAGAAATTCCTGTATTTCCCTTGTACAAGTATGTCTGAAGCGGGTTGGAGAAAGCTGGGACCCGACCGAAGGGCGCTATGGAAATGTCCTGCTTGTAAATTGTCGCCTGCTCTGCTTTCACCGAAACCTTCTGCTTCACTAGATGCAGTACTGGGTAAGATTCGCGAGTTAAAGCAGCAGCTACAGAGCTTACCAACCTTAGTTAGCGACATAAGATCGATTAAAGATGAGTTGAACGAGCACCTAACAACGCCCGTAATGCCTTATGCGTATACGAAAAGAAAAATATTTGTAAGTTCTTGTTTGAAAAGTATTCTGCCATAACCGTGTATGTAAATTAGTGAATTATGCCTATTTGTTCAATAACATCCGGAATATTTTGCTAAACACAAAGATGTAACAAAACGAGTTGTAGGTCCTAGAAATAAATAAAATTGTCAAACATGAACTCTGTTTATTGCAATGCAGGCTCGAATTGTATAAGAGGACTACTCGTTAGTAGGTACATTAATTCTGTAAAGGTATATAACAAATTACCGGATGTTTTTAAAGATCTACCTTGGACCATATTTAAAAAGGTTATAGGTAGGTAACCATAGTAGAATGTCATATCGCGGAGAAGGAAATTTGGTATCTACCTTCTAATAGTAGGTACTTAGGTAGGTACCTAAGTAGTAATAATTGACGAATGTTAAAAAGTTATCTAATTTGAAATTATTATAATAGTCACGACATTACAATTACAATTATTTTCATTTTCTTAAGCTGACATGTAAGGTATAGATAATATATACCTATATGGGAATGAACCGGTAACATTTTTTTTTGTATTTAAGGTTCATATTCATACAAAGTATGCAAGAGTTTTAAACTAATGTGAACTTGAATTTTGACTAAAAATGTTTATGATATAATAAACTAGCAATGCAATGCTAGGTACTAAATGGTGATTCTTCGAGCAAGACATTCTTTGATGATTTGCGTGGCAATTTTTCAATTTAATATTTTTTTAAATCGACATCTGTTTCTTAAAATATACGTAAATGTAATATTTTTTATAGAAGAGGCACCTCAGAGAGCGATATACTTACAGAGATAATCGAGTTTAAAATATTGGAGGCCACGCAAATCACAAAACATCCCCCGAAAATGATTTTTATAAAATTAACTTTCTCAAATAAGTGATTAATTTATCAGGTAAAAGAATAGGTAAGTAAATAACACAGAAATCGTTTTTTAAGCATAATTTATAATAAAATCAGTCAACATTATTTATTCTTTGCTAAAGACATTAAAAACATCTTTGATTATAAAATCAGTCATTTGTTAGGAACATAATCAGTAGGTCTTTTAATTATCACATTAATTTATTATTGATAAAAATTCTTCAAAAACTAAAAAAGTTATTTCACTTGCATGACCAATAATTGATTGCGGGGGTCAAAACTACCACGTAAACCACGCAAATCACGACCACGGAAATCAAAACAAATCCTTTATTCTAAAAATAAATAAAAACCTTTTATGCAAATGTAGGTACTGTGTTTTGAATATAAGTTGCGTTACCTCATATTTGTTCGCTAAAGTATTTTATTCAATAAAAAAAATCACAGACACTGGAGAAAATTGTACCACGCAAATCAAAGTTTTGAGAAACCATACCCATGAAACGAGGTTCTTACCTTAATTTTTCGGAAACTCAACGCTTCATCACAAAAGCACTCTGCCCGACCGTCGGAGCACGACTAGTTGTAACGTGAATTAGGATGAGGCAACATCGGGCCTCGAAGTTGGGGATGTGCAAGAGTGAATTTACAATGATCCACGCAAATCAGTAACTACCCCGGGTCAGTTACATATTTTTTTTTTTTTAGATACTGTAATTCTTTTAGAATTATGATCTATTTTTTCATAGCATTGTCAACTTCTTAGGACTTCATGTTTTTTTTTTGGTAAGCATGTACCGTTTAGTTTAAAATATATAATTTACTAAGTGACTAGATCGGGGTTTGGGACACTCCACGAAAATCAAATAATGGAGGTGTTTTTATTTTTTTATGATATTAAATATATAGGTAGATAATTGAAAAATAATTAATAACCCGAATAAGAGACGATTAGGTATAGGATGGTCTGAAAAAAGGGGCTTGCTGACTTTTCTATTTCAATTCTTTTAAGGTGATGCCGCTTAAAAAACGTGTCCTGAAGAATGACCCAAATACACTATAGAAAAACTGAGATGTTATTATACATATAAACCTTCCTCTTCAATCACTCTATCTAATAAAAAAAAAACGCATCAAAATCCGTTGCGTAGTTTTAAAGATATAAACACACATAAATAGGGATATTGGGACAGAGAGCGACTTTGTTTTATACTATATGATTAACCAAAACGCCCACTGCCAGGAATGGTTATAGATACTTACATGGTACAGTCAACTGGATGTAGGTACATAGCCACATAGGTTACCTACTCGAAGTGGTTGACAAATGCATTAGATAATGTTAAAAATATGGGTACTTTCCGGTCTATACCTATTTTGGCAGTCGTTACGGATTGTCAGAAGCCAGTAATTTTTTTTTTAATAATTTTATTCTTAGCCAGTAATTCTGACTCCAGTGTTGCCAAGAAATACCGTGTTACCCAGTTAATAGGTTGTGGAGGTCTAGTAGGTACTTAGCCGCTCCACGTAAAATCCAGTTTGACTGGAAGCCGACCCCAATGTAGTTGGGAAAAGGCTAGGCAGATGATCATGACCTATCTTGAAGATAACTCAGCAAGCTACAGAAAATGTGTTACTCTGAGCGATCAAATATTCACAGGGCCATGTTCGCAATGAGGGGCAGAACCCAAATGGGATTAGAAGTGTGAAGATTTTTTTTTTATCTTCACGCCGCCCGACTTCCCGGCAGAAGGCGATTATAAGCTTTATCAAAAAAATGCTCTTTCAGCGATTGGATCAAGGTCGCGCCGTCGCCTCTGCCTACCTACATTCTGCCGATCTTAGGGGTACATTCGCGTGATGACACACAAATTTTTCCAAAAATAATAATTGCTCAAAACATTATTAGCAAAGATGAGCTAAAGTTTCGCCAAGGGCCACGAGGGGAGGCGCGGATCGCGGGCGGGTGCGGTGGGGGTGACCGGAAGCATGGCAGACGGCGCACCCGCCGCGCATAACTAATGCCCGTGGCGCCACCTGGTGCCGGGGTCACCCTGACCTTACACACTCACCTGGAAAAGCTTTGGAAAGTGCTAATGAGAATGTAAAGGTAGGGTCGATCCGATCTACGCAATTTTGCCGGTCTGGTGATTTGATGCGCAAGTAACTATAATTTTAATATTTGATAGTACCTAGTAAAAATCTTAATGAAGTTACTTCATGCTCACTATACCTAAGTTTCCACGTCGACATGTCGACTGAATAGATCAGCTGCTGTTGCTTGCGACATTTCAGCTGTGGTCTGGCGATGCTTCTGGGTATATTAATGACCTGCACTTTGGTAGGTACTCTATAGGGATCGGGACGCCAACTAGCTCACCATCTAGTACCTAATCTGAATGTTACTGTAGTAGTTAAGTATGTACCTTTACTTACCTACATTGTAATTTTTTGTCTCTTTTCCAACGTAGGTACCCAATTTTTCTTGGTATTGCTCCGAGTCTGGGGTGCACTCTCTAAGCCCGAAGTCCGTAGTTTCGGGCTTAGTTGCGGGCGTATTCTACACGGTGTCACCTATCCACTAAGAACTAATGACAACACGCTTTGATATTTACTGTCAAATCGTGTTGTAATTCATTCTTAGTTCGATTTCTGATCTAATCGTTAGTCCGTAGGTGATACGGAGTAGAATACGCCCGTAACTAAGCCCGAAACTACGGACTTCGAGCTTAGAGAGTAGCCCCCCTAAGCTGGGGCAGAACTTTCCAGACCAGCTAGTCTATTCTGTAAATAACCATTTCGATATCGACTTCACCTGAGTGACTAAGCTTACAAAGTGAACTTTATTTCACACATCATAAGGTCTTATATTTATACGAATTTGAAACTCACCTCTGATTCCGCTGTCGAGACACGAAAATGTTGTTACAGAATAGCACTGCAGACGTCAGATAATGTACTCTGTGAGACGTCAGCAGCAAATTAAAGACAAATGAAAAGATACGCCTTGTAAGTTCCGCATTTTTCATGCATCTGAATTTGTGTTCTCTACACTCTAGAGACTTTCGTACTTCGTTCGTCTTCATCGTCGATGCCATTGTCAATTGAATAGTCTCGAATCAATTTGGTACCTACAGGCCGTATACACGGGCAGGAGTCCGTAACTCCGACAACCAATCTTACCTTAGGCTATCGGTATACATGTTATTGGAATCTAACAATTTGGTATTCCACTCACATCTAACGCTAACTGGTACACTGTACAAAAACCTGACACAGATTCACATCAATGACGCAATCATCAAGATTTTTTTGTACCTAACTTCTCCTGATGAAAACGTTTCCAACCGTACCTACCTATAAAATATGCCGGTCATTTTGAATGACTAACACAAAAATCCTTCTGCGAAATCATTTGTCTCGTCTCGAGCAACCATTTGGCTCCTTCGCACTTTTCCACCGGCATTTAAAGCAACGAGCGAGAATTAAATAAACGCAGCATATTAATATGTCGAATGCGAATCGAAATAATATAAAACAAGTTTTTTACGAGCACCGGGATACGGGGGTGATATTCGGCTTCATCCAGACTCCATTTATAGGTGGATGACCCATTGTTTTATAATTAAAACTTTAAATAAATTATCATTGGATAATTCCCGCAGTGCGTTCGAAAGCTGCTGGCTGCTGCGTGTGTTCGTATTTCCAATGTCGTATATATTTTAGAAAGCAAATGCTAAATAGCCCATTTTCAGATCTTTTATTAGTGATGTCTGTAGGTAGTCAGATTGTTAGCTAGGTACTCATAATTCTAAACTAAAACAAGTCGACCTACATAACCTATTTCTTAGTTCTATTCATTTTGATTCACTTGAGAGTGTCGAAATAGACGTTTTTTGTGACAAAAACGGCCATATATTTTATTACGTTAACTTATAAGTTTGATTTTTCACAGCTTCAAGGGACTGTAGATCTGAGTATACCTATGGTTACAACAGTTTCAACTCGATACCTCTACGCGACCCCGAGTTAAAGGGTCTTGACAGACAGACGGACGGACGGACAGCAAAGTGATAAGGGTTCCGTTTTTCCTTTTGAGCTACGGAACCCTAAAAACAAAACATGATTTTAAAAAAATCTAAATCCTTGCAGCTTTTTAAAAATCGATTTATTTGCGGTTCTTATGTAGCCAGTATGCAGTGGTAGGTAGTCGCGTGCATGCCACCATCGAAAGCCGCCCAGCATTTCCGTGCCATAATCACGTAGTATGAAAGTGCATGTCGCCGCGTGGCGTCGCCCACACGCGAGCCACATCCCGCACACTGATTTCCCACATCACGATAATCAAGTCTTGCCTATTCAGTATGCCATTACACCAAAGAATTGTCGGCTAATAAGAGGAACTTTAGAGAGCTGAGCGCTAAAAATATCGGCAAATTCAACGAAGAGAAATCGTAGAAATAAAACCTAGGTAGTCTAGTATTTTAAGTTGTTGTTTTTTTCTTCTGCTTTAATTAGGACTGAGATTTAATGTATTTTTTATCAATTTTATGGAAGCAGATGTTATCAAAAACGGTGTAAATTTTATGAGGTGGGAATGTATAAAAATTTAATTGGTCGTAAAGTCTCCAAGTGAAACGATTATATATTTATCCTTTTACAGTGAATAACTTAATTTACAAGTAAAATATAAGTGATTAATAAGCTGGACTTTTGCTAATGAATTATTTTTCTTCATCATCGTCAGAATCATAACGAAAACCTACACTTTCTTTAAACCGGACTTTTTTTTTTTGTTAAACCGTAATTTTATTTTCTTTTCATATAAAATAGACTGATTAGATTTTCTTCAATATGCAAATAGACTGATTATTTTTGTACCTACATTTGTATAGACGGTTTAGGCTTTTCGTCGAAGTAAGAAATAAAAATATGGAATAATATTTTCCACCATTCCAAATGTAGTCATGGTTTCGAAATGGCGCAATTAGCTGCATTTCCTTCGTCAGTGTTCAGTTTGCAGAGCAGTGGCGATATAATTATTTTCTAGAATGTATTACGACAAATGCGAATGATTACTGTCCATTGAAATATGCTACTGTTTAGGGTTCTAGACAGCAAAACCGTAAAATCTTGATAAACATTGACATATCAGCGGGTAACTTCACGGACAAAGGTGAATAAGAAGTTTTAGAAAAAAAGCTAGATATTGCAGTTTATTTATTCGCACATAAATTTAACAGCTGAAGCAACTGCCGTAATCTGGAGTATTTTTAACAAGTTCATGAACACACAGTTTTTATAAAACTAAAATTAAGCATGTCAGAATTTTAATTAGTTTCACTGAAAAGAATTTTAATTAATATATTTTTAGCTTATTAACATCGCCTTGATAGCTGCAAGGTGATAAAATTGTCATGCATTGGTACCTACTTGTGTTGTACCTACCTGCTAACATTTCTAGCCTTTTTTTTTGTAACCGCTAAGTTTCTGAATTTATTAGGCATCTAATATTTAATAATGACTGAAATAATTTTCAAGGATTACTGCTTAGTTGTATTATAATATGAGTAAAAGAAAGAGTAAGAGACATAAGAAATAATAGTTTTTACACAAGTTATAATTATTACCTCAGAACGCTGCCCAGCTTAAATGGGACTGGGCTGAACATGTCTGCCGCATGCCCATTGCCCATCAAGCGGTGGGTATACAAAGCACAATTGGCGCTTTGACATCGCGAGACGGGACCGCGGCAGACCACGAAGAAGATGGCGGGACGAGTTGGATGTCTTTCTTGGGAATTGGCGAGGAGAGATACAGAGTAGAAAGCGGTGATTAAGAATGGAGGGAGGCCTTTGCCCAGCACTAGGAAAGTTCGGGCTAGATATAATAATACTATTAATGTCTATGTAGAATACAATGAAGTGACCAAGTCTTAAATTACTGAAAAGGAAAGAGAGTACCACCTACCAGTTGGTAGTCGTCATACCAAATGTGGTGCGGTACCGCTACTAAACTTTTATAATTTGTAACGATACTGGCAGAATAGGGTTTCTCCATAGTATTCACAAACTTGCAAATTCAGTAGTTCTGTAAGCTACAGAACCCCAGTGCCACTAAGCATTGTCACTCACACATTTTTTATCGACTACAAAATTGCTGAGCGGCGAGTTGACAGGACGCGGCCGCGCGCCGCACCTCGGAGTCGCACTTCTAGGAAACGTTCCGCAAACGTGTTGTCTGTCATTTAATCCGTTTCCTCGGGAACTTAGATTAATTGTTACCTTTCGAAGCTATTACCAGCCGGCTTTAATGTGATGTTTCCTCAATCGACAGCGCTTATTTCTCCTTCTACATGTCTAATGTGAAACACAAATGATATGCTTGCCTTCAGCGTCGCTTGCTCAGCTCTGCGAGCAATAAGTTAAATAGAGTTTTAAACTTTCATGGTCACTAACATTAGAATAGTTAATACAGGGATTGCTACCTACCATGTGCCTGTACATGGTAGCAATCCCGTTATTAACTATGCTAAGTTAAATAGAGCTTTAGATATAATTGGCCGCTTCCTTTACTACTACTACTAAGTTAGGTATGACGGTTTATATAGCAGTTGTAATCGTAAAACAGTAAGTGCGACAGGCAGCTTTAGAAGCAATTATAGTTGCCGCTGCTCGAGTTCGCTTTAGTTGGCTATATTTTTTTTTTTTATTTGTGGATTAAAATGTTTGGTTCAAGACTAAAGAATTAAAATCCACAAATAAAACAAATGAGACTGGTAGGCTCTGGGAGTTAGGTCTGTGAACCAATTTCAGTGGCCGCCTTCACGTAGATATCTTTATAGCTTTTCATGGTAATGTACCATGTTTGATTCTGCGAGCCAGCGTTTAGAAAGGCATCTAATGCCAGCAGCAAAACTAGCGCCAGCCTTTCTTGGGAATTCCTTGGCAAGCGTTCTTGACTCCTGTCCTGGTCCAATTGACTGACGAGTGACGAATGAGTCTACGTCCTGGTATTTAATTCTACAAACTTTAATCATTATTCAAGGCATTTTCCAGTATCTTTGTTTCCAAGATCTGGTCTTTCATCAGAAATTCAAACACAAAATGAACAGTAACTTAAGTTTATTCCTTTCTGAGAATAAATAATCAAGAATGTACATAGGTATAAAGACACAAATAGTTCTGCACTATTAAATACGATTGAGGCTACTACTCTAACTTAAAATAATATTTACAACATTTTCAGTGCTAGTAGACATCAAAGATACATAATAATATTATTTTATTTGAACAACAAGGTTCAATTTCTTGATTCACAGTTGTATAAATTTTACTATCTGGCAACACTTTAAAAAGTTTAAAAGTCAGTTGAGTCAATCAAAATTGAATCTTTTATTTACAAGCATAAATGATACATTGTCTCGCAATATCTTGCTCACTCTAATTCTTCATCGTCGTCATCTAAAGTATTCTGGAATGCTTTGGCTGGTGGTTTCAGTATCTTGGTCCTGGTTGCCAGGCGCATAGTTGCTTGGCCCAGCGAGTTCTTAACCAGCGGAGCCGGAGGGACACGACCTGCCCCCAAACCGGCTTTACCCTCGTTGGATATCAGAGGCACCTGCAACAAGTAAAAGGAAATTTGAATTTATATTATATTTTGGCGGCACGGTTGGCGTAGTAGTTGAGCGATGCGTGTCGCGGGTATTCCCGGACGGAAAAAATATTATAAAGAGGAAGTTTATGAGGTTGTAGGGGGTAATCTTTGGACCTACTGAACCGAATTTGAAAAAAATAAATGCCAATAGAAAGCCACGTTATTTTTGAGTTTTATTAACCTGAAAAACACCACCCAACGAAGTGGGCACGTAATCAATAAGTCAGGCACTCAGGCCTCAGAAATTGATCCTAGTCCTTTGTTTGCCTTTAAAGGCTTTCCATAATTATAGATTGATATGTCGAGTCGATGACAGACATTACAGCTAGCAGTAGACCAACTGCTTACTATAACAGTAAAACCGCCGACGAGAATATTTACTAAGCATTAGTTACAAGTTAATCCAAACAATATTACAATCATATCCGAGTTAATAACGGATCCTAAGCCGGATCAGTTCAGCGTAAGTCCTAGGCTATAACTACTTACAGGATACTTGAACCTGTTCCAAGATTTACTGCGCACAAAACCATGGGACTTTATCTAGCCCATAACGTATGGGAATTATTCCTACCATGGAATTAAAGTTTAAATATATACAAAATTAAGAAATGTTTAAGTATATTTTCCATTTATGTTATCTCTGAACGTCATATAAAATTAAAAGCGAGATAGCGGCGCGCACAAGGCGGCTAATGTTTTCCTTTTAATAAGTAAACCCATCACGTGTTTGGTGTTTTAATGTTACCCGGTCGTTTTTGTACCTACGTTCAAATGTACTCAAATTGTTTGAAAAGCTCGTTCGTGATCTTCAAGTTAGGCTGACAATCAGGGGGATCCGTCGTGAGGGTGGGTTTAAGCAAAGTAAACGCTAAAAGAGGCACATAATTTTGATTTTGCTTAACGCATAATAAGTATCCTTGGATTACCTACTTTTCAAAAAAACCCCAATGACTTCGTTAGGTTGTAGACTACCAAAGAAAGGACATTGTTCAATGCCCATACATCGTTCGCCTAAGAATCAACAGAGACGTGAATTTACTATCTGTGTTTTAAATAATGCATATGTTCGACTGAAACTAAATTAAAATCACGGACACTTTTCAGAATTGTAAAATATCCAAAATGATTTCGGATTTTGAGGTTAGAAAACATACCAAACAATAGAAACATACCAAATGGACTAAGATCCCATAGCTGCCAGACTTTTTATCTCACCAAAAAATGGTGTAGAGTAGTGTTACTATGTTCTTCTAACATACGAAAGCGTGGTAACTTAGGTCGACGGCCGATTCCCTGATATCAGGTCAAAATACATTACTTACATCAAAGTGTCAACTGTCATTTCATCGACTGTCAGTGTCAATAGTGTTCGTGTCATACAGCGCTTTAATCGCTTTATTCTTTTTGTAGGTAACTAAAAATCTTACAGCGCTGAGACTGCTTTGTTTCATTTTAAAATAATGGCGCTGGGTTATAAAACCCAAGTTAGTTACTTTTTAAAATGGTTTCGTAATTAAAAAGTGTCCGTTCTATTCTAATCATTTAAAATGTAACTTAAAAAAAAACTAGGAATAATGGTAAAGGTTTCGCATGTGTTGATTCATAGGCCACTTTTTACCATGTCCTCTGGGTCTTTGACCTTCTGGGGGCTGGAGCAGCTTAAATTTAATTCACCCCCCCCCCCCTTCTTGGAATCACTAATGCTCACAATACTGACGCACAGCCAATGACTTGTGCCCTAACAACCCTATTCTGTTTCTCATCATGGACGTCACCCATTCATTCGACCTGAAGAAAAAGAGCTCACTAAATCACTAGACCATAAATGACTGGTAACTACGCATACAATTAGGTTTAACGACAGACAGACGCACAGACAATGTGTTATTAGCGATTCATTGTCTAGCCAGGTGAATATCCTAGACGGACGGAAGTCCAGATTTCCTGTGCCATACATATGAGTGCGATGTATGGAGATCTGCGGGGCAACGGCTTCCAGCCAAACAATACCATATATAGGGGACTCAATGCCGCACTACATGGCTAGACGGTTTTTTTATACGCAGGAAAAAATACTAATCACAATTGCCAAGTGATGGATAAATTTTCTTTATTAGGACCGTGCAATTCAGTTGCATGCATGTGGGCATTTTGAGTGTGAAACAACAGCGTGGTCACGAAACTACGTAAATATGTTGTTCGTATTTCTTTTTCGGAGTCAGTTGACTTGTTTTAGCATTTCCGTGCACGAGAATCAATTTGGGACAGTTGAATATGCAAAAAGGCTTTTATTTTCGTTTTTGACAAAGTTTATCTTTCCACGTTCCTTTTAGCAAAATTTTACTCGCATATTATATGCTTATTATACATACGTATTTTTGGATTTCTGTCAATTACGTTATTTCAAATAAGATTTTCAGACTCAAAAATGTGTTATTATTAGCTTTAGACAGTACCCAGTTTACCTGTAGAAAAGCCATCAAGAAACTCCACCAGACATTCAAACAATCATTTCATGTAATCCCATACCTGCTATCAATCTGTTGCCCCCAAAGCCTTTCTAAGCCATTGGAGAGAGTCCACAAAACACATTAGCTGCATACCAAGAGTCAAGAAAGTGACCGCAGTAACCCGATCAGCGGCAGCCCGGCGTCGTCTGCGGCGGGCCTAGCCGGGGCAATCCCACGCGACAATGTTGCAGCGACCACCACTTAAGTACCCGATGATATCGCACCCACAATCTCATTCACCGATGACAATTTATGCTGACGTAATTACGTATATATTGTGGTGTGGAGAAGTGGCCGGACTGGACCAGTAATCGTGATTGCGATGGACTTCCTTTCCTTCAATATTTTTTTTTTTGGATTCTGTTTCTTTTCTTGGCAGATTTACTTTTATAATTCAGCCTTAAAACTGAGCCCTTTGAGTAACTACATTTCAGGTCCAAGTTACTTAGACATTGGTATTCGTAAATCGTGCAACCGATCAACAAATCGACTGGGCGATCAATCAGGCTATTGCCAGGCTTGTTTTCAAGTACAAGTGTTTGTGCTCCAAATGCAAAGAAGACTAAGAACGAAACACGAAAAAGAATGTTCTGGTCTAAATATGGAACATTGCGATACCATATTTAGGAATGGCATTTTCCATCATGACACAAAATCCGGAAATACCGCCAAAGGAACAAGCTAAAAAATTCTAAGAAAGTGGAATAATGGACGGGACACGTTTATTATTCAGATGTCAGACCCACCGCACATCATAATGCGAGGCGCAATAAAATAATTTAAGATCTTCATAATATTGTGAATGTGCATAATTTAGAGTTGTCGGTTGTCTTAATATGGGCATTAAAGACAATTACGTTGGCTGCGTGCGGCTCGTGAGGCGGACGAGGCGGTCGAGGCGATGCATATGCGGCGCGGGCGCAGCCGCCCGATGCAGTTTAGATAGCCGCCGACGACGGCTGACGCACTGACGGCTTCAACACACACAATTCTGTTGCAGTGCTCTCGGAAATCTGTTATTGTTGCATTGTTACTAACTACTATTTAATGTGGCCCGCACTTTGAGGGTGCTACATATAGGGTTTGGACAATGCTAGTGGGTTTTTAGTATTATGTTTTATACGATTTAAAGTAACTTTTAGTTATGTTTCAGAACTATTATAGCAAGCATAGGGAAATAAATAATTATACGACCTGAAATATGCATAAAATATTTTATTCTCTTGAGAGAAAGGCTGGATCAGATCAAATGACAGACAATGACATGACAGTGAAATCGAATAACAATTAAATTAGCTTAGCGAAGTTGGGACTATTTTAGAACAGATCCATTAAATATTGCTTCTAATAGACATTAAAATGACGACAAATGCTAAAGTAGCATTACAACTTACAAGATTGCAACTAAAATATTATTTGACCTACTTGAATGGAACTAAAATATTGAACTCCAACAACACATAACTTGGTTGCAATGGAAATCGGAATATGCAGATGAGGTTAACAAATGCATATTCAAGTTTTGATAAGGTGTGTCATGTTCCATATCTACGCAGTAACGTTAAACGAGGGCTAATGAGATGGATATAACGATAAAAGCTAAGACAATCTTGATGGAAAAATATGTAACAACGATTTTTCTGGAAGTCTCGATATTGAATAAAAGTTGGTGCAGTCTTTAAACGACATGACCTATTTTAACTATGAAACTGATACACGTTCAAGATATGCACTGATGTACGCAGAGCAATTTAAATTAGATACCGTCGCTGTGGGAATACTTATTTTACTGGACGATGATATCTCGGGAGTTATCGTGCGAAGCATCTGAGTGTCTGGATGTGCCTATTTTGCATACTCGGTGTGTCAAGGCTGGGTAACGTGCCAACAGTATGTCATTACCTCTGCAGACTTATTGCTATTTCATTTGTGCTAAGAATTTTTATGTGCCGTGAATCAGATTCTCCACGCATATAAACCTTCGGGTCAAGTAAGTTCTGTCTGAGATTTGATGCGCGGTAGCGGCGTTGATTATATCAGCAAGATTTTTTAACAGGATACCGAGATAACAGTTTACTGTTTCGATAAGTGTGCGGATAAGGAAGAAACTGGCATGGCCAAAGAAAATCAAATTTTATATGGAAATAAAGTAAAATTCAATTCGAAATGTTAGTTGAGAATCTTCGTTTACACACAGCACTACCATAGTAATTTCAGAAAATAAGAGTGACTAAGTGAATTTGTCTTCTTGAATTAGAATTTAATTGAATTTTTAATGGTGTTTTGAAAAAGACTTATCCGATACCTAATCCCTATAACTTTGGTAGGTATAAGTATTAAGATTTGTAGAATATGTCAATTAATGCTCAATATCCATTAGATTTTTACTGCTATGTACTATTTGCAAAGCAAAATTGCTGGGGACATATTTTTAACTCGTTTGTAACTAGAAACTATAGAAGTGAACAAAATTTGAACAATCTTGGGAATTAACTGTGTCGTTTGCGAAACCATAAATATTTATTTAATAATTTAAATGAAGAGAGAAAATCTTTAACAGTTTTCAAAGACAACTAAGACAAGGCACAGGCGACGCCAAAAGACCACAATCATTTTAGGGTACTTATATGATCAGGTTAATGTAACATTCATCACATATCTCATGATGTTTAAAGTACTATATTAGACTAGCGGACCCGACGGAAGTTGTCCTGTTGTCCGACTGCAGCGCCATCTGCCGGGCTGATTTGTGAATCTAAGGGCGGGTTGTATCAAACAGTTGGTTAATAATGTAACATACGTACGTCAAAAAGTTACGATTACGGACGATGTTTGACGTTTGTTTAATAAGAAGCGTTGTTTCAAAACATTCTGGTATAAATTCCTGCTCATCCCAATAGCTAAGTTATCAACACGGGTCCTACCTAAATAGCTTTTTTTGCATTCCACCACTTATTTGTGTCATCAAAAGAACTGGTATTGAGGAATTCAAAAGAAATTTCACAATATTGTTCTATTTGACGCAATTAAAGTTACGTTAACCAGTGCTCAGACCATCTGTTAACGGAAACTTTACATTTTACGTGCGTTAACGCTGACATTTTGTGAAACAATCCAATTTTTTTATTTAACGATAGTAAGCACCATTTTTAACGTTTACGCATGCGTTAAGTGAACTTGAAACAACCCGCCCTAAACCATCCAGGGCGCCACCAAAACGCGCACAAAAAAAAACCATTAAAATCGCTCCAGCCGTTTAGGAGGAGTTCAGTGATATACACAGATCAAAGAGAATTAAATAGTCACTGACCCACGTACAGTAGAATTATATTTATAAAGATACAGTATCTTAAACATCATGAGGATTCATAGGCACCTACTAAGCGAACTCGCGAAGTTCCCACGTCGTAGACAGATCGCGTACCCAGATACGCAATAGCTGTCACCTAACTTATCTGCCTACATCCTGATGACACTCATGACTAACCATCTGCTGAGCTTAGAAAACACTGTCGGAATAAAATTACTATAACCATAAAAACAAACTATCTTGTAATGTAATACAACGGATTTTGAGACGGCATAATTAATTAGGATGTGACTACTGATATTTTGCTTTCTAATCCCGTCAATGATGTCGTCGAATATATTGTGATAATGTCCGAGTTTGTGTCATTGTGTGAAAATAAAATCTGGAACATGATTTACCTTTAATGTGTTTTAGAGATCGATGATTATTTTACTGTACGACGAGATAGAGAAGAAGACTAGGACTATAAAATATAAGTTAGAGGTGATAGGAAGATACTTAGTGAATTGTATAGCGACGACGGACAGTTAAGCTTTCAGGAGGAAACCTGCGACGCTGACTCCAAGTAAAATTATGGCACAAAGACAAAACAAGATAAAGAGTCACCTCTTCTAGAATATTATGACTGTTACCATAGATAAAAAATCCTGCGTATAAACATTTATTAAATGCCCCTCTTGATATATCGCGGTAATAAAAGTGGTTCAAAAAGTTGACTAGAATTCATTTGCTTTAGTGTCATCGCCGCAAAGAAACAAACGTGTTGTAAACTTTATTGCATTTCATAAAAATGCAGTAAATCTTTCCCTAAGTATTACGTGCAACGTCGCTTATAATCCAGTGTGTACGTATATTACACTGATTACTAGTTTCAATGTCAAGTAAATAAGTCTCCCATAGTTGGCGTTCGTGTAGTTTCCACATCTGCATACGAATTGCAGGACCTCTGCTTGTATCGGTTTATGAGCGACTTGCACACGAATGCGCCGCCGGTGACGGACATGCAAATACTGCACACCCACTGATTACACCGCGCCCCCACATATGCATACTTTTAAACCAGACGGACACCTTTGCCGTATGAAATTTGATGACGCACAATAAACCTTCATAGCAGTACGCATCGAAACGCGCTAAAGCTTAATGCCACACATTTTGCGACGACTCCAATTGACACAAAGTGCACAATTTAAAAATACCAGCATGTCGCACAGGACACCTCAAAATGTAAGGACACGCTCGTAAAAAATATTCTGCTGCAAAATAAAAAAGCTAGATAAGCTCTAAACGATGCGTGTCCGTCCATTCGTGCCGTGTATCGTTATGTTTTCACATTTAAGCATACTATCGTATCGATAAAGACAACCGTAAAGTTTCGATTTAAGTGTCTCGAGCCTACATTCAGCTCATTTCAGACGGCGGCCTTCGTCCGCTTGCGAGTGGCGAACGTGCTAAAAGGCGTACTAAATAGGTCCCTACCAAGTAGTCACACATTTAAAAATGTAAAATACATTCGTACTAAAACGATAATGGAGTCTGATCTGATAATGTTTCGATTTTACGCGCCGCATAAGAAATGCGAAGGCGATATAGTAGACTGCACGCATATATGAGTATCTGCAAGGCATAGGCCTTATTTTCTTCAGTTATGTACGCTCTGCTGTCATTGTTAATTCTAACTTAAACGAGCCCACGGGCCACAGCGCCGCGACTCCTTGCCCACTACGGCCAGAATAGGATATCAGCTTATACTTGTTTACGACCGACTTATTGAGTCGCCGTACTTATTACCTTGGGCTCAAACTCGTCTATCTTAAAGATGATATTATATCAGACTCCAGGACTTGAGTTACCTGTGCTGTGTGAAGGGTGCAGTGACCTGTGGTAATGAAATAAAATTCATTTGTGAACGGTACGAAATAATTAAACAGTGCAGTGGTTGTGTTGTGTGCCTGCACACAGCGGTCAAGGGGCAGCGGGCAGCGGGAGCGGGTGTGGTCGGCGAGCGCGGCCAATTTGCATTGTGTCTGGAGTGTGGCAAGTGCAGAGTGCCGACTGCCGGAACTCCCCCCGCACCAGCTCACCACGTCAACCTAAAGCTTGTATTTCAATTAAATTAACCTGAACCTTGTATTTCAATTAAATTCGATTTTAAATTTCGATGAACGCGAGAGCTCACTTAATTTTCAATTAAATTTAAGTTTTAGTTATGCTTTTTGTAAAGTCCCACAGCAATTTAAATTGATTATTAATGTAAGGACAGCCAGTTACACAGTGATTATGGTAAATATTTTTAATGTTTTCGAGAACTGTTTAAATAAATACGACGGTCGGGATTGTAATGGGTTGAATAGTGGAGTTATTTCAAGCCTTGAAGCGTGGTCAATTTTAGTTGTGTTCGTTATTAAAGCATGTTTGACAGGTGAATTATGGTATCCTATTAAAGTGTACAAACAATGTGCAGCACGAGGTAGATAGTGGAGCGCGTGTAAAAGATTGCGCGCGCCGAGTGGGGCCGGGCCGATTTGTAATACGCCACGGAGCGGCCGCAGCCGAGCGGTCGCGCGGCTACAAGCGACATTGTTGCAGGGGCCCGAGTCTGCTATTACAATAGTGTCAGAATGGTCGATCACTGATTTCAAAATGGTTGATTTTGACAAGTTTGGTAATCTACTAACATAATGGTATCATAATGGCGTCATTATGATATTCCAATGATCAACCACTGACACGCCATTGAAAGAAAGCCATATGAATGGTAATCTCGTACATAATGACAGATTTAGTATTTACGAACTTCTCACTACTTCAGATTGCTTATAACACTAATAAATAATATGTAAAACTAAATATAAATAAAATCTGGCATGAATAAATGCTCAAATTTAGCTCGGTTTTATAATAATGGCAATCTACCGCAATTCTATTACCAGACCACTGACGTCCCAGTGACCGGCCACTGACGTGTCAGTGACCGTGCGATTATGAATTTAGCAGATTACGAACTTTTAGCAAAATGACAATGGCATGACAATGGGATCGTGTCGGAATGACAAATTTATAAAAATAGCAGACTCGGGCCCCAGGTTTGCGAGTGCAAGCTATTAGTGCACCGCATTATCCGAGCTAGATCCCGGCGCGGCTGCTAATTCTACACTTTGCACGTTTTTGGGTACATCGTTTTATTTGCGTTCAATGCAAACCATCGCGTGTCAGATTGACATTGAGGAGTAATTTTAAGAGCGCTATCCTGATTCGAAAGTTCGAAGTGAAGAAAGATAACCTATGATTTTCTTAACCTCTTTCAAGCAATTGAACGAGCCTTAGTACAAACTTTGTTGCTAGCACTAAATATTCATTATGGTTCTCAACTCCTTACATCATAACTTCATAAGCGAAACAGTGGTAAAAGCTATCCAGCGAATGTGCAGAAATATTAATCGCAGGCAGATAGAGTCAGGGCACAGTTTATTGGCGACGACAGGGCTATAGAGCAGTGATAGCAGAGAAATCGGTTACAATGAATACTTCAGCACGATAATGAGGCTGTCGAGACTCTGCCTTACAGATAAATCACTGCCCGTGTCATGACGTGGATGTCAAAGTTTACAACGCGATTGAAGTATATCCCTAAGGGTATCATTTAAGCTATCGCCAATTTAATTAGTTTTATGTTTCTTAAATAATAGGGTTTGCGCGCAAAATAGTAGATTTGTCACCAAAATGTAGTCACCAAACAATATAAAATCAATTCCACAATAAATCACCTAAAATCATGGAGATATAGGGTCCAGTACCAAATAAATGTTACTCGCCAGCCGCTGCCGCGGCAACACTCGGCTAGTGCGTAGAAGGTCACAGTTCTAACCTAACCTAACCATTTTACTTTTAATAAATCGATTTATTTGGTGACAGATCTACCATTCTGAGTACAAAGCTATTATTTAAGTAATAAAACTTTGATAATTCATACCTGGGAACACTTTTTGTTTATCTGAGAACGAAAATATTACGTGGCGATAGATCTATTTATTAGGTGATACAACTTGATGACAAATATAAATTTTGGTGACAATAAATATAGTCCCCTATCCCTAAGAGCGCGTCTGCTTTAGTAACAGTATTTTTTAGCTATGTAGGTAGTGGAAATCCCTGCCGGAGTCTTTATTTCCTGATGACTGCAACTGTCCACCTGAGGGTCTTTAGGCCGAGACTGAATAGGCTACTTTTAGGCAAGCGTGCTCCGTCGCCGACCATGTCATCGCTTTCCATCAGGTGAGCTACTTGCCAAACGCGAGTTTCCGTTGATAATTTATGATATGATAATAAAATACAGCAGAACAGTTAACGCTAAAAAGGACTTGGGCCAAATTTTAACGACAAAGAAAAGACAGTTTCGTCAGATAGACAATAAGCAGCCACGATCACATGACATCAAAAAGGACAAGGCGCATTTATAGATGCTATGAAAATTTTAACTTCGTGCTGAGCTAGATATTCACTGCAGAAGCTATTATTTTAGCTACTTATAGTAACCCGTAAGTAAAATTAGAAATTGCAAAGTGCTATTCCTATTAGCTAATCCTCTATTCATACCTCGTCTCTAAGAATTAGAATTGACGGAAGTGCAACAAACATGAACATTGTATGAAGATTGAGGGCAGGTTCTGATCTCGCTTGTAAAGGCTGTAATGCTCTTATTCCTTTGGTATGACAACTGTGCTGATTATACGAAGGAATTGTCATTTAAATGTCGAGCGAATAAATGGGGTCCGAGCGTGACATTCTCGAGTCAGCGAAATATTTTGCACTTGATTTATGGAGACTAGGTGTTATATGGAATTGGCTAGAGTACATATTCGCTTATTATGAAGTGAATAAAATGTGTGACTTACTATAATTGATCGAAGGTGAGGTCGCATGAATGTTACTCTTTCTCGCAAAAACTACTGAATCGATTTTGATGAAACTATTAAGTTTCAGACGGCAGCTTAAACATCAGAATAACATTTAATTTATACTAGAATATTAAGAGGAAACGCGGGCGGCGAGACTTTGTAAGTAAATAGTCATAATTCGAGGTTTGCTCTCGCCTGTTTCCTTCTACAATATTGGACAGATTTAAGAGATATTTCATGAACTGAATAAGCAGAATATATTTTGTGTCGCTATGTTTTCTTTTTTGATGATATATTAAACGTAAAAGCACTAGGACCCTCAAAACATGCTCAAAATTGTCCAATAAACTGCTGTCAAAAGAGCCTTACTGAACAAGTTTGGCAACTATTAATGAATAGAAAAAAACATAGGGCACAGTTTATATCCTTCTTATTCAGCTTGTGTAATATCTATTGAATCGATTAAATATTGGAAGAGGAAACAGGCGAGAGCCAAACCTCGAAATATAACTTTTTACATACGAAGTCTTTAAGCCCACATTTCCTCTTAAATTCTTCCGTTACTGATTGACTGATAGACAAAGCACAGTCGAAATTACTGGTCGCGGAAAGCTGAAATTTGGCATATGGGTTCCTTGGGGAGTGTATAAGGGAAGCACTAAGAGAGGATATCTCGAAATTCCTGCGGGAACGGGAAAATCCGGGCGGCAGTCCATTTCTCTACAGTATTTGCGATTGATTGGCTCAAGCAGATAGGTGAAATACCAATCATAGAATAAAAATAGCTGAAGTAGATGTGTAGGTATACTTTTCGAAAAAGCATTGAAGGTAGCTACTTACACTTAGAAGTATGATGTGTTTGTTTGTAGGAGGCAATCTCTGGGACTATTGATCCAAAAGCGAAAATTCTACAAAGCTACACCATCGTCAACTTTGTAGTTGACGATGGTGTAGCTTTGTAGAATTTTCGCTAGCCAGACCATATTTCCCCCAAAAAAATCCCTTTTCCTGTGGGATAAGCCAAAGAAGCGAAGCTGCGGAAAAAGACAATTTAATCATAAAGCAATTGAAACCAAACGAAACTGCTCATGGACTCACAACAGAAACTTACTTATCAAAAAGTTCTGCATACAACAATTCGACGACCCAAGTCAAGAATACACCCCCAGAAAGTAAATACGAATGCAACAATGTTGCGGGAAGATCGACAAATAGAGCAACAGCCGTAGCACATAATGGGCAGGTACAGGGAAACGGCAAACACAATTACTGGTAACAGACTAACAGCTGACACGCGGCTGACGTATGACGATAATTTGTATGTAAGTATTGTACCGACACTTCTCCTAGCAAACTTTGTATTTCGAAGAGGCAAGGATACATGTCCTCATCTTCCTATATTCCATGTGACTTGGGGTCAGCACATTACTTACACGTTTTTTTTTTCAATTTATATTTTCTTTGATCTCCCTCTAAATTTGACCACACTTTTATTCACATGCTAAGGACAAAATTTGGTGAAATGTCGGAAATACATCCATATTCATACTAATATGTGTTTCTGGATCTGGAAGTATGCACCTACTTGTACGATTGAGAAACCTTTTTCACTGATACAATGCTACAACATCGCTTATGAGCGTGTATTCCGTCCAGTAGCGCCGCCAATAGTTTTTTATTATTTGTGGTAAATTTAAGACACGTAGATAAAAAACCGCTCTGTAGTGTTCTGAAGAAATGTATCTATTATTTTTTGAGAGTTGATGAGATGAGATGAGTTAATGATGAGAGCTCTGCTTATAAATATTTTTTGGAGACGTCATTGACTTATTTGTTACTCCGAGGTATTGCTCGCACCAATATAGATTGTCGTATCTATATATCAAAATTCATGAACACCACTTCAGCGATTTAGGCGTGAAAGCCAATTATTATAATAGAAGTTACCAGATATCCTTTAAAGTTTTATGACATGGTAGCAGACAAATGTATTGCAGTTATTTCTAATGATTCTAAACTGAGGAACAGTGAAGATATAACTGGGAAACACGTATATATGTCATCAATAAACTGTGAATCTGACAATGCACCTGTGCGTAGTCCATCCTGCGTGTTGTACACGAGTGGCGTCTAACATGGACTTATATAGGAAGATATGCGAACAGTACCTATACAGCTTCATAATTAAACATTATACTCTAAAATTATATTTAAGACACGCCACCTATACTACCTTTTTGACAACTCATAACATGATGATGATGTCAAATGTAATTTCCACTTGGACTCCACATCCGCTGCGCCGCGCCGGATTGATGTTAACATTTACTCAAAACTTTATCTTTTCATTTTTGTGCCTTTCCGACCGGTTAAAAGGCGGTTTCAGTAAAAGTAAAAAAGGATAGATTTTTAAGACATCGCATTTTGTGGGGTCCCAAAATAAAGTTTATTGTCAGAGTGCGTGGGTAGCGGCCCTTTATTTTGAAAAAAAAAAGTTTCCTTTCAGATTTGGACGTCCACTTTTCATATTAAGTGCAGAACATTGGACAGCAGTGGCTTGCAACATTGTATGAAGTTATTTGTACAATGTATCAGGGTATATTAATGACACGCGATTTAAGTAATTTTGTATAATTTTTCATTCAAGTGCAATTTATTGATATTAAAATATTCATTCGGGTTACTGTTTGCTGTCGTACGTATTGTATTCTTAATTTGTGATTATTTTGCTTAATGAATTCTTATTACCTTTTAAAATGTTTATTGCGGCGGTGTAAACAAAGTTAAAATGTATTTCGATCGCCTTGTAGCAGGTTTCGTCTTTAGATGGGTTTTTTTTTAAGAAAGTAAATCTAATGCTAGATGGGCTGATACCTAACAGTAAACAATAAAGTAATAAGTAGTGTTCGCCCATTCGTCGAAATTCGTCCTTATCTTTAGCGGCGTTGAACACTTTTCTTAAAATGGGTATAAAATTTTAAACTTGCGTCAGGACACGTGACCTGATCGAAAATTCGTAAGACGGATGATTAAAAAATGCACAACGTTAATGTTCAAGTTTTCACTTCTGCCGGCTCTCCCGGAGTGCAACCAGTTGTTTTTTTTTTTTTTAATTAATGTAATCATTACCTATTACAAAAAAATAGCTTTCTGCACTCCTTCTGCAGATAAACTTTAATTGTGCCAAATTTCATACCCTCCCTTCGCGTCCGCGTAATCATTACAACAAAAACTACCTAGAGCAAAAACAAAGTACCTATCTCACAAAGTTTTTACTTCACGTATATCGTTTATAGATACCTAATAACAGTAGAAATCACATATATTCATTATATTATGGTGAAACAAGTTACTCTTCCCTTTTAAGATATCTCTGTAATCTAAGATTAGATTACTTATACCTTGTCCTATCAGATCATTTCTAATGTTCCCTCATCAACACAAGTAAGATAAAACGAACATAACTTAAGGGCTTACAACACATTTATATGTAGAAACTTTACTTATCCCCATCATTGTCACAACTGGATGTGTAAACAGTAATATTTTCATCGCTTTACTGTTTCCAATTTCACTATAACATTCTCACCGAAGATGTCTTATTGAATAATGTCGTAACTTGTGTGCCTTATGGTTTGAGCTTATAGTTCGCCGACATCCACAATCGAGTTTGCGATGACAGGAGCTCTAAAGTGTTATTACTAAACACATAGATTCGTATGTAAACTCTTCAGCCATTGATGAAAAACAATGTTGCAGCAGCAAGCTTTTTGTTCTTTGAAACATGTTGCAAGCACACTAAGCTTCGCATCCACTTATTTGACGCGCGACATGATGCCGCACGTCAAATATCTTCATGTGTTCGTCGTTTAGTAATATTGTCAATGTTGCGCGCCTGCTGGCAGCGTGGCGCGTTCTTGTGCAACATTGCTGATTATGTTGAGCGTCACGTCGTGTTGGCATGTTGCACGTCAAGTGTAAGCTAGTGGATACGAGGCTTCACGCAGTGACGCCACAGACATTCGTTACAGCAACATATATACGTAGCTTGTAATGTAACAATGCAGTGCTACTTTTGCTAACTGCAACCTGCAGCACTGTATTCCCTTCTCTCTTTTAAATACATCCAAATGATGACTTTATAGAAATCTTTGAGCCATAAGGCCGCCCAATGTCACCCTATGTAATTGTTTCTGATATTTACATGGTGTGCAAAAGAATTTGAATTCTATTATAATTATTCTTGTTACCTACTGTTAAGTAGGTAAGTTAAGTTATTCAAAAGATAAAAAATGTTACCGCAGCTAATAGAACTAAGTATAAGAAAGTGTTTTAGAATGATAAGTTGTACGAAGTTTATTCTCTCTAAGACCACTTGCGCAGATAAGTGGTTCAATCAATTGGCTATGCGCCAATAATGTCCGAGGTACTCCAAGTTTCTTAACTAGCGCATTACGATTGAATTCCGGGGTTTCAGTGTGAATATATGTACTTAGGTCGGTAAATATAGTATAAACTTTAAGACTAGTAAGCCCTAAATATGTATGATATGTTTGAAGATTTTTGTCTCTAGTATTATTTTCTGAATCAATCAATCTGCTCCTTATCTTCTAGTTTGGGGTCGAGTTCCTGTTTGACCTCCACAACAGAGTAGGTAACTGGGTAAATCCATCACCCCACATTACGACAAGTTAAGCGACAGATTCTGCACTATTATATAATCTAAACAGACAATGCGAAGTTAGACGCCCGCTAAACAACTAAGAACTATGCGGAAATGTAAACATCTGCCGAAGTAGCTAATTTCGAGACGTCCTATGAAGACTAAGTAGGTTTTCACTCAAAATTGGCTACCAGAGCTTACAAACGAGAAGTCATCGAGAAAACGCCTTGGCAATATCGGTACTACCTACTCCAACGTCTCCAACACATTAGTCCGGCAGTGCTAAGACACGAAGGCACTTCTCTTATTGACACACCACTTGGTGCATCCACCGCAAGGCGACGAAGCGTCCGAGGACAGATGTGCAAACTCATCAAGGACATGCCAATATGCATGAGTGCGGCGACGCGCGCTGACGCGACACAACCGACATCAATTTCAATATTACCTTAGCAAGTGTACTGACTAAACTTTGCTTCAAAACTTCTTTTAGAATGGACCTTTGTCTGAGGCGCTGTGTGTGAATCCATCACACAGAATATACGAGAATTGCAAGACTGCAGCTTTGATAAATATAAAACAAAATATGAATAGTGCATGTTGATTTATGATGCGCTACTGAATGATAAATTCTTCGTTAAACACAAAGTACAGGCCATAACATTTACTATAAACTTATTTATTAAATTTAAATTATGTCTCGCATACGGCTTCTACATTCTCATAGATCACGTTGCAGAACAGCTACAAAATAAATCAGACAGCAAACATATTATTTGCACGAAACTTGCATAAACCGCAAACCTACACTTAAGATTAGATTGAAAAAGACTGCCATTTAATTTCGCATCATCGTCCACAAGTTGTAATCATCGGCGGGGAAATCTATAATCTAGGTAATTGTGATATTCTATATAAATTGCTTGTATGCACTATTATACATTAATAGGTAGGCTAATCACCGGCGGCTCATTGGGAACATAATATATGATGTGTGGTTACAGCCCCGGCAACATTGTAAGGCGCAAGTAGTGGGGGGGCAAGTTGCAGACGGTGAGACGGCCCACGGCAGACACCCGACAAATGACTAAATTGCCTCGGAACCAATAACGGTAAGATATTTTATGTGAGATAGTGTTACGTGTCGGGTGACCATGGTTTGCAAGCTTGATAAACTTTACGAAATACAGAACGATTTTGAAGAATAGGAAAATATCTGAAAAATGCAGCTTAACATGTTAAACGTATTTCTAAGCACACCATCATTATTGATTTCTTGACATCACTATTTTCTCTTTGCAAAGAATTTTTAACCACTTTATTTTACTTATTGGTTCTTATTAAATTACTAGCTGACCCGCGCAACTTCGTCTGTGTCACATTTTCCATTACTGCTCCGCTCCTTTTGTCTTAGCGTGATGATATATAGCCTATAACCTTCCTCGATAAATGGGCTATCTAACACTGAAAGAATTTTTCAAATCGGACCTGTAGTTCCTGAGATTAGCGCGTTCAACCAAACAAACAAACTCTTCTGCTTTATAATATTATATAGTATAGATTAAATGCTAGGCGTCATTATCGCAGACCAAGACGACGATCGAAAGATGAACTTGATCCCTGCCGGAAGGGCTGACCCGCATAAGAGGACGGTGTATGAGGAGAAGGGGAGGGAGGCGTTTGCAGAGCAGTGGGACATCATTGTACTTGCACCTTTGTAACCTCTGAAAAAATATTATTTATTTTGCATTGTCCTCACATGCAGAAGAAAAAAGTAAATGTAACTTAATTTTTTTTAAAACATAACATGATTTAAAAGAGTGTCCGTGGAGTTTCTTTCACGTTCTTCTCCATAGAGATCTACGTTTTGGACTGACTAATATTAGCTTCTTAGGCAATAATAGCTTCATGTTTTTGACTGACCGACCTTGACATATTTCAAAAGTGCCTGTAAATGGTAAATCTTAAAAACTCTGCACCTCCGAGTATTATTTACAACAAGTGAAAATATTTTTTCAAGGACTGTTCACAAAACGGTTGTTCATAGTGACAGTACTGTGTAGCAACGCGATCGTCAGCGATTTCATCACGTAGGCGGTTTCTATTTACAATCAACTGTGATGTCCTCTTTACATAAGTCCCTTTCATAATTATCTTCAAGGCATACAATTACCGCTGTATTGTCGTAGCTACCAAAATACATCGATATTCACTGTGAATACTGGGTTTGTGCGGCCACAATATCTTTCAAGGATTATTACATTTTTTTAATTTAAAACTAGCTGACCCGCGCAACTTCGTCTGCGTCACATTTTCCATTACTGCTCCGCTCCTATTTGTCTTAGCGTGATGATATATAGCCTATAACCTTCCTCGATAAATGGGCTATCTAACACAGAAAGAATTTTTCAAATCGGACCAGTAGTTCCCGAGATTAGCGCGTTCAACCAAACAAACAAACTCTTCTGCTTTATAATATTAGTATAGAAGTAAATAGAATACACTCTCCTAACCAAAAATTGGATCAGCCTTGTATTTCAATATGAAATTCATATATTTGCCTTTGACAACAATCTCACCTGATAGAAAGTGATCAAGTGGTCGATGATGGAGCATGTGGTCGCTTGCGTCGGAAGTACGAGTACGTAAAAAACGAGAACCTATTCTTTCTCTCTTGGCCCCCAGATTTTAGCTAGGAAAATTATTCCCAAAAAGTTTTGAGCGAATGGTGTCATCATGTCTAGCTTGCTTTATTCAGCGTAGTTAGACTATAGGTCCATTTTATATTACGTTTAAGCTTAGCTTGTATGTTCTCTACCTATAGTACAATACGATACAGGATTTACCAAGATTTACTGATGTAAGTACCATATAACATTACAATCCCCGGGTCAGATGTTACAATAATTAATGATACACACTTGCTCTGAGGATTGCACATCTAGGAAATTAAGTACCTTATGCGAAAACTAACCTTCACTGCTTTTCATAACTCGATGCCCAGACGAATCATATTTTTTTTTCCGCTTAAAAAGCGCATTATTATTCGTACAAAATAAAAACAAAAATACTGTTATGTATTAAAATGATTAAAAAAGAGGAAAATATAAAGGACGGCATTGTATTATATTCAAAGTGTGAACATCGTCGAATGCAAAGGGCCTTATTACTGGGGTCCTTGTATTAATGATTGATGACACACGCCTCCACTACAGTTGGGTAGGTATGGAAGGTACACAAATATTATGAGTCATACAGACGTCTGGGTCTATAAGATTCGTGACAAATGTCGGAGAATTTATGCGCTATATAAGTAGGGATCAACATTTTCGTGGGCTTTGGCGATTATGATAGGCGCAAGTATTTGTAAAATGATGTACCTACTACAAGTATGTGCATTTTCAAATACTATCAAGAGTGCATTTCTGCGATGTGCAATTTTCCGTACCCGAAGGGTAGCCCACGAATCCCCATTACTAAGCCTCCGCTGTCCATTTGTCCGTCCGTCTGTCAGCAGGTTGTATCTCAAGAACCGTAGTAGGTAGACAGTTGAAATTTTCACAGAGCGTGTATTTCTATTGCCGCTTTACAACAATTAATAAAAAAATGCAAGATCACATACAAGAAACATGCTTTTTACATCGGTTTTTGTTACGGAACGTGCGAGAGTCCGAAAAGATTGTTAAACGACTGTGCCGTATAGGTATATCAACCGGCAGTCCGGTCTCTGTAAATATCAATGTCGACTCTTTGCATAAACCTACATGTAAGCACTAACTCGCACGAGTACGGTACGAATCGTGGTTACTGACGTACTGGCACATGACACGGTCGGCGGCGGAGTGATCCGTGACACGCGGTACTTACGCCGTTCGTTTATTTGCGTTAAATAGCCCTGCCCTTGTGACGTCTAAATGCACCAATAATTGCATCGTCGCGACTACGCGAGGATGTGTGAGACGCCCTAATAAGGCACCGCATGCATTGGTAATGTTCGCATCGGAATACGCGTAAATTAGCTCTGGGATAAGATATGCGTAGACTTATTTAATGCGTTTTAGATTCGAGTTTTAGTTGGGCTTGGGAAATTATGCTGCAGGCGTCTTGACAGGTGTTTGTAGCCGAGACGGTCTTGGTTCCCAAGTATTTCATATCAAGACTTTAGCATAATTTTAACAACTGAACTCCACTTTAAGTGTGTGACAGCGAATGAGGAACATTCAATTAATCAATCTTCACAGAATATTACTTTACAGAAATAATTTATATTGTTTGATTTTAATAAGTAAAACCTAAGTTTGCCTGTATATCGCAATAAATGTTTGTTTACCTATGTTACAAAGTTTATATTATCGCGCACAAATCGATCAGCAAATTAGCAAAACATTGCAAAAATTCAAACACATTTGGCCACATAAACCTTAACATCGACATCGTCTTGTATCCAAGTACATATAGGTGCACGTTTATATGGCACGGCATGTAAACGTCACCGTGTGCACAAGTTAATGGCAGGCCATCACTCCGGCTCTAATGCGTTGCGCCTGCGACGCCAAATAAAACAAGTGCGCAAATTGTTTTAAATGGGCAGGTAGGCTCACGCCCGGCTGACCTACAGACGGGGCTTATTGCCAAAAACGAGGAAAAAATTCCGTTTTAGGGTAGCGTGTGGGATATTGAAAATATCGTGGAATGTTAAAATTATTTAAGGAAATAAATTAAATGCCAAAATTGTTGGCAACACTGTCTTTGATAAGTATGAAGCAGTTATTTTTATGAATATTTACAAGACCAATATGATTAATCAAATTCTGGTTTTAATTTTCTTAATGGGCAGTCGTATGCTAAAATAAGTTTACATTTTATGCCAAAAGATAAATTAATATATTTTAGAGATCCCTAAGAATATGTTGCCGAGATTCAATTTGGTTGACTGCAATTTTAATTTTAAAACAATTTGAAAATTTTGGATAAGTTTGCTTATCATAAAAATAAATTGGATATATTTTGGATCCCATATTAAATTATTACTTTCATGCGATGCCGAGCAACTGATTAAAAATATCATGATATCCAAAACTGCATTTTATAAAGTGAATGGAGTCACAAAAACAAGGTACTAAATTTTTATGACCGCAATGTCTGTGCTTAGGATGTAATAAAACAGAAATAAGATCCAACAACGTAACCTTTCTTGACACTTTAGATTGTCAAACGAACAAAAGAAGGAACAAGTCCCAAATTACTTAAATCAAAAAACTCGACTAAAAAACTTTTATGAACGAAAACTGCTAAATAATTGAATTTAAACATATGGCTCATGTATATTTTTGTAACCTTCATTTAATTTCCTTCATTTTGATACCCTACTCGATGGGTTTAGTTTAAAAAAAAGACTTACAATTTAGCGCCAAAAACCCGCCGTATTGCTTTTTTTTTTTTTAAAACCTATCTACGAACACTTGGGTAGTTGGGTATTTATGAATCTAACGGCACCTCAGTAGTCGAAATCCATCCGACCGTTTGGAAGGTACGAGGTAATTAAGAAATTTACAAACAAACAAACAAACGAACATACGTACAAGATACGCGCGAAAAACATAACCCTTCCTTGGCACTCGGGTAAAAACACATCCAGATAAAGTCATCTTTGAGTAATTACTATACAAGGCCTTTAAAATGGCAAATGTATTGTGTTGATTCCTGAAAAATTATATCCTGTCCGGGGTTTTGATAACAAAAAATATTGGACACTTATTTTTTCTTTTGTCACGTTTACTTATAAGAAATTAAGACGAACGCAATATGCGTTGCAATTTCGCGTAAGATCACGCCCTAAATTCATAAACTTATCATTATCACCTAGAAGTGACGTCACAAGCCCCCACTCATACAACTTTAATGCGCTCCATTTTGTATTTTTTATTGATTTGATGATAAAGCAATAAATACGTCTCAAATGTTTTTTTTATATCTAACTTAAGTTTAAAAAAAAAAACTAATTGATCCGTCATTTAGTTTGTTTTTTTCTCTTTTCGATTTTTTTAAGTCTCTTTCTAAAACTCGCTGTGTCAATCTTTTTTTTTTTTTTTAAATATTGATAGGCGTACGTTTGACCGCTATCTCACCTGATGTTAAGCGATGATGCGGTCTAAGGTGGAGCACGCTTGCCTAGAAGTAACCTATTCACTCTTGACTTAAAGACTCCCAGACTCGTAAAATATCAGTGTGTCGTTAAATCCAACTCGCACTTGACCGAAGTCCTCAGGTTTTACGACTGCGTAGCAAGAGCGAGGTTACAGATATTATTTGGTCTGGACTAATTAGTCACGTCAAAACGAAATGGAGTTATAATTCATTTTGTAGTCTTACTCGACGGAAGATAATGCATCGGTTTATTTTTTCTGTAAACCTTTACGACCCAATATTCTTTGGTAATATTAGTTTTGGCCTACTCGCATTCTTTGGAATTTTTACATATTGATTTTCCTTATTGGTTACTGGTCTACTACTAAACATGTTCTTATTTTAACGGTCGGAAATCATCAAATAACTGCTCCCGCTCTGGGCGGAGCGGCAGGGCGTGTCAGACTCTTGACTAAAACCCATCCGTGTTCCTCCTAATGCCCTTTGCGTTCCAGGGCCACTGTGACTTTACTGAATAAAATCGCAACGTGTGCTATTAACGGAAGTGTCATTACAAAAATTTCAAGGGTAATTTCTGATTCGTCGATATTTTGGATTTTTCGTCCGAAATAGACTTGTAATACCTATAGCATTCAAGTCAACTAACAGCGATAACTACATCACGTCGCGAGATACAAAACAAACCAAAACCTAAGGCTTTGACGCTTTCCAGACCTATTCTAAACATAGTTAAGTTATAAGTTGCATGCAAGTTTAATTACATTGCGGTCTACCAAGGGATCATGTGATTAAACGCTCCATTGTGCTCCGCAGTGTAATTAAATTTGCATGCAAGTAGCTTGCAGGTGGAAACGCGGCTTTAGGCTGCGTCCCCACCGGCAAGCAACTTGCATGCAAGTTTATAAACGCGCGATAAAGCGATTGATCTCTTTGTACTTTAGAAGCCTGCAATATAATGCAACTTGCAACGAACTAGTTTCAGGTTCGGTTTTTCGACCATGATCAATGAGTTTCCAGAAACTTTTACGTCACCAGTAGGCGCCACATAGGCGATAGGTTCTCTTCATTGAAACAGTGGCTTTGAGACAAACAACGTTGATGTCAATTTTACATATAAGAAAAAAATCAATTCAATTCAATTTTATTCAGGATCAATTCACATGTGTTTTAGAAATCATAATCTATACCTAAATAAATGATAATAAACACGTTCATTTAAATTATAAAACCAACAGTGTTATCGTTTTGACCTGACGTTTCGTGCCTGGACCTGACGCCTGTCACCTGGTGTTCGTAATTTCAAGAAACCCTCATTGAGTTTAAGTCAGTCTTCTCACACTCTATTTTATAATATGTGAAGTAAGTGTGACTTTAAGTTAGCAACAATAAGAAGGGACTTACCGGCTCCGTCTCTCCCTGACTCTCCTTGCCAAGTCCCTCGCCTTTGTTCCAGCCCATCTTCTCCAACATTTTAAAGCCTTTGCTCTCAGGTGCTATAGACCTGTCAAACAAAATTTCTATATTTTAATAATAATAAATAATTACCATATTCCATATTCATTTCCGTATTCTGCAATTAAATAGTCTTGCTCCAATCGGGGATCGTCCTTGGGAATACTTTCACAGTGCATACAGGGATAATCGCCGGTTGGTGCCCCATTACATTTGAAATTTCTAACGGGCCTCTGCGAATTGGTTTCGGCCCCTCGTACGCCTACCAAAGGACCGGGTCTCCAGGGACCCGAGAAAGAAAACAGAAATAATTAGAAAAAAGGTAACAGAATAGCCTCCTTCTTTGTTCATCACACACAAATTGATATGCCTTTTATTAGATTTTTTTAGATTCATAGAGCGAACTTGGATTCTACTCAAGCCAGTGATGTTTTTATGAAAATAAATCGTACGCAAATTATTGTAGTGATCATATTCTAGCTGTGTATTCTAGCGGCTTACATGCTATACGAGACACAGAGGAAACTCAGTATGTAATGGATGATCAACCATCTACGGACCAACCTCGGCATGCGAAGCTTATACTCAAAGTTGGACCCATGCGGCTGTTATTACGACCTACTGCAGATTCAGTGGCCTATAGTAGGCGTCAGATAAACTTACAATATAGTGCATTGACCTTTCCCTATTATCCCGTCGTCGATACTCGAACAATAAAATAAACATTGAATCGTTTTTGATTACTAGAGAACGTAAAGGATCACGATAAAAGTAGATTCAGGCAAGATTACAGATTTATGTCTTTACTAGCTTCTGTCAGCGGCTTCGCCCGCGTGATCCCTAGGGAGCATAGTGCCGGGATAAAAAGTAGCCTTTGTGTTATTCCAGACTATAATCTATTATAGGTATATTTCGCGAAGATCCTTTCAGACGTGAAATAGTAACAAACATCCATCCATCCATCCTCATAAACTTTCGCATTTAAAATATTAGTAGGATTTCTGCTTTTGATTGAGAGGCAATAAATTAATGTAAGTTGGTGTTTGACTGTTATTGCACAATAGGCTTGTGTCCTGAAAAAATCTAATTAGTCCGTCAGTTAGATTATCAAAAAATATTTGACCCGTGTTTTTTCTTTTGTTATGGGAACCAACCTTGACGAAGTTAGGACGCTTTTAAAATTCTCAACACGTCACACCTTCGCATAAGTTTTAGTGAGTCGTGACGTCACGAACCCCCACTCCCGAGTTTTGATGCATTTTATCTTTGTCAATATTCATTGATTTACAAAACCAAAAAATACGTGTCCATTATTTTTCAATACTCTAACTGACGGACTAAATAGTTTTGCAATTTGTGGATGATGGAATCTATAATAGCACATGTATTTGGCGCCTACCTTATATACCAATATGCAAGTTCTACTAACGTGTTAATGTCCATGGTCTGCGTCTTCTCGGAGTGATGTGAAGACCCCACGGTCTCTCTCCGAGCCTGCGCCCTATCGTTGTAGGCTGTTTCCTCGATGGCCAGCGGCTTCGGCGCGTATTTGTTCTTCAGCCGAGCCAGTTCCAGCTGGTGCTGCTTCTGAACGTTACACGTGCGCGTGTACGCGACTTTCTTTTCTTTTTCTGTGGCTGTAAAGGTGGTTTTTGATTAGCAAAAGGAATTGCAGTTGTGACATTTGCATTTTAAATAAGGACTGTACCATGTCCCCGTCCCTTGAAAGTATCAGGAGGGGGCAGGGGTACGTAGCAGCACGGTTCGGGGAAATCATCGTAGTAGGCGTCTACTTCTCCCCGAACCGAACTCTCGCCGAGTTCCACAACTCTCTTGTAGAGTTGGGTGTCGTCGTCGGACACTATTCACTACCCGTGTTTGTCCTCGGGGACTTCAATGCCAAGAATTTGGCTTGGGGTTCTCGTTTGACAGACGTGCGGGGAAGGATGGTGGAGGACTGGGCTCTGGAGACAGGCCTGGTCGTCCTCAATCGGGGTTCTGTCCCCACGTGCGTGAGGATGCGGGGCGAGTCGGTGGTGGACCATTTCGTTCGCCAGTCCCGCTCTGTCACCGCGTGTCATTGACTGGCGTGTTATGGAGGAGGAGGAGACCTATTCCGACCACCGGTATATCCGGTTCGACGTCTCCACCCAGACCTCAAGCGCGCCGGTCGTACAGACCCCGAGTGGTCCGCGTTGGGCTCTGAAGCAGCTGGACCGGGAGCTCCTCCTGGAAGCCTAGATCGTGCAGGCCTGGGTGACATCACCGGACAGGCCTGCCGACGTCAACAATGAGGCAGGGTGGTTCGAGGAGGCCATGTCTGACATCTGTGACGTGTCAAAGCCCCGAGTTCGGCCAGGAAGAGCCCGACGTCAGGTGTAATGGTGGTCGCGAGAGCTGGCGTCTCTGCGCGAGGCGTACATTTCTGCGCGACGCCAGGCTTCGCAGGCTCCGCATCCGGCCACCGGACGCGGATGTCATCGAGGCGGAGCTATACGAGGGATACAGAGCTGCGAAGACCGCTATCCGCGACGCTGTCCTGCAGGCTAGGAATCTGGCCCGCGAGGAGATGCTGGCGACTCTCGACAGAGATACGTGGGGTCGCCCTTACCATATGGTGCGGAACAAGCTCCGCACCTGGGCCCCCCCGCTGACGCAGTCTCCGGCCTCAGCTCGTGGAGGACGTGGTGAGCGCTCCGTTCCCTGCGCGAGGGGAACGTCCTCCCCCGCCTATGGCTCCGCCGCCTGCGGTGCCGGATGCGGACCAAGAGGACTACGACGACATCCCGGCTGTGACTGGGGTAGACCTGAGAGTGGCGGTACGAAAGGCTCAAGGCCAAGAATACCGCCCCAGGGCCCGACGGCTTGCCTGGTAAAGCCTGGGCCCTGGCCTTGGAGGCTCTCGGGCCTCGACTGGAGGGGCTTTTTAGCGCATGCATGGAGAGGGGCCAGTTCCCGCTTTCTTGGAGCCTACGCTGTCTGTGCGTCTGTCAGCGGGCTGTATTACAAGAAAATTTATGGGTAAACAGCTGTTGTGTTTTTCTATTGCCGCTATACTTAACAACAAATATTAAAAATTAAGGTTTCTGGTACAGATCCCTTTGTGTGGAAGTCCGAGTCACACTCGGCCAGTTTTTTAAGAATCCCATATTTCGCATTCATATCTAAAATTAAATTAAAATTTTATAATCCATGGTTTCACTATTTAATTATAAATTATTTGGGTTCTAATAATATAGTAACCATAGTAAATACACATACCTTCCATTAGCAGTCCCGGTTCGCAGTGTCCACAGGTATCGTTGCCAGGGTGTATGTGACATAGTAGCTTAGTCTCACCTAGCTGTAGCGTGCTACCATGCACTATCTGAGAGAAAAACAAATATTCCAACTAAAGGCTTATGTCTTCAAATGAATTCATGGTATAATATTCAATACTTGAGTGCATTTTTACCTCCATAGGTTTGCTCATAACCTGGCTCTCTGACATTCGCGTTCCGTTGAGTATTGTTCCATTCTTAGAGCCGAGGTCTGTCGCCATGTACAGGTTGCGTGACGGGTCGAATTGTATATCCAGGTGATTCTAGAACCAGTACGAAAATTATTTAACAAAGTCATGATTAAAATTCTGTTCAGATCTTCGAGCTTTGGGTATTTTTCGGCTGGGAATGGATTGATAACGTATTCTTGAGAGGACAATATTTTTTTTTTAATTTGCGCTGGGTTTGCTTAAAGCCTGCAATACATGTTGGCCAAGCTTAGACCAACGCGAGCCTAGACAAATGGACACAAGGCAAGCGCTACCGTCTAGACGTTCGGCAAGTTTGAAGGAAGCCAATGCAAATGGCCAATGTAGACGAGTTTTGAGGAGACGCCCACATGTTTGGCGCTGTCAGTTTTAATTGTGCATTGAAACAATATGGACGACGATCATAAGTGACATTGTACGTATGACTACGATGGACGTCAACCGCATACTAGTGCGCGGACAAACATGTGAACACCATGGGCCGAGCGCGCGCGAGCGCCTTTGATTTGTGCAGAAAAACCGACACCGCTCCGAAGTGAGGCAAGTGATCGCGAGCGACTGCAAGTTGTGACAAGCTACGTCAAATGAGGTCTACACACATCGGCGCTTGTCATACTCAACAAGCCTAGGCAAGTGACACCGAGCGATAGCAAGACAAGGCAAATATACCGTCTACATGTTTGTATTGGCCTTCACTCGACAACACTCGGCCAACGTGTATTGCAGGCTTAAGAGATTAGGGTAGTACAAGTAACAAAAGCTTCTATAACCAAAGCGTTTTATCACCAAACAGCAGGCATTTAATGGTAACCATTGTGACTGCTTGTACTAAAAAGGTTTTCAACAGAGCGGTTTGGTTCTATAAGATGAAATAGCGTTTAAGTCCTATAAATTAGCTCTTAAAACATTTACAGGACTATACAAAAGAATATTTAATGTGTTGCTCTATAATGGGTATAAAACATGCGATTATAGTACTATTTAATACTGTACAACACCTTATTGACACTTTTATATATCTATTTGGCACTAATAATGCGTTAAAATTACTTTTATAGTACTAGTACTGCAGCAGTATCGAAAACTCTATTACAAGACTGCACCATAAAAGTAGGTATAATCCGCGCGCGATCAAAAAGGGATGGAACCTTATCAAAGTAAATAGAAAATGACAGTTCTCAAGACAAGTAGCGTTAGCGAAAAAACTCTGAATTAATTATAAATTAGTTAAAGTTATTTCTACGATATATCATGGGGTTGTGTAAATCTACAGAAAAGTTTCATGGTTGCAATCCTTTAATAATAATGTTTAGATATACGAGTATATTATGTACATTATAAATCGAAATTCATTGACCAAATTCGATACTTTTGTTTTCCAATTATATGGATAAAACATGTTTGTATGAATGTAAGTGATTAGTGTGATTACAAATAAGAGCTATAATAAAACAATAAAAAAAAATATTTTAAGAATACGAAGGAAGAAGTTCAACTTCAAAAATAGCAATTTGAATCGATTTGTAAATAAATATTTACAAAATATTCGGACGATTACTTAATTGTTGGAAACTGGCAACACTGAAGGACGAGTAATTTAAATATGTCGAAGAATAAAACAATTAAATTATTTATTAAATACACATCGTAAGCGCAAGTTGATACAAAACATATTTTTTTTTTTATTGAAGCATGGCTATGGGGCTAGTTCTGAAAGCCATGAAAATTCTTCTATTCTAATATTTACATAGTAAAAAAAAGTGACTCCTGGTGCATTTTCTAAATAACTTATATTTAAGTTAGCTCTTTGTGTTACTGCTACAAGACTAAGGCGTGTCGTAGGTGAATAAATGGCTGCTGTGTTTTGTCACGGTAGCACATTAGCAGCACGGCTGGAGCCAATATGTACTATTGCAGCCATAGTAGGGAGAAGTTTATATTTTATAAAAAAATAAAAAAATAAAATGTGTTTAGTTTCTTAAATCTTTACAATTTAGTTGCCGGGGCTTCCCAGAAAGTAATCCGAAGATACTTGTGATGGGATAAACCTCGCTCTTCCTCGATTAATTAACAATTGTTTCGTTGTGCTAATTAGGTATAATTAGCACAACGAAAACGTAATTTTATTAATTAAAACATAATTAAAACATGAAAGTTATGAGGGCGCATTGTCAAATTTGTAATCAGTATAATGACTTTAACGACACAATTATTTTCGCAAGTGCAAGGTACCGCAGATTTATTGTCCATGAATGTATTGTAGTAAGTATGTCCTTTTAATTGTGTTTATCAACAATGGCTATAGTGACGTAAAGCATAAACTTCCCGATATTTGATTTCTTGACGAACACTGTGTGATAACAAAAGATCATTGGAATCGTTAATGGTGCAAAACATAAACAAGTTTTGATTACTTTTTAACCGACTTCCCAAAAAGGAGGAGGTTATCAATTCGGTTGTGTGTTTTTTTTTATGTTTGTTAAGTACCTCATAACTCCGACAATTATGAACCGATTTGAAAAATTCTTGTTTTATCTGAAAGGATATACTTGCAGATTGGTCCCATTTAAATCATATCAAAATCGGTTACGAACTTTGGATTTTAAATCGAAATAGCACTTTGAATCGATTTGTAAATAAATTAATAAGGAATTTGACTATTTAGATGATTCTTTGATAATCGAAATTGTGTATTTTGCTTTTCTGCGATTTTGTAGTGGTGTTGTTAGGTGTGGGGCACCACTAAAAAGTGAAAAATAAAAAACTTTTTACAAAAAAACACAACCAACTTCTAAAAAAAACACTACAAAGTAAAAAATAACTTTAATTTCGGAAGTCGGTGTCCAAATACGAAGAAACTAACAAAAACACCGAATTCCGAAATTTAAGTTATTTTTTACTTTGTAGTGTTTTTTTTTTAGAAGTCGGTTGTATTTTTATAGAGCAAATTAATTATGTCAAAAACGTTGCATATAGCGCTATTTTAGTACTAAAAAGCGTTTCTTAACACTTTCACATTTCAACTACAGAGCTGATTTATCACCGTGACAGCTTTTATGTAATGTATAAAGAATAAATCAGTGATAATATAATCCTAAGAGCGCCGAGGATAAACTAAGGTAGAAAGACGGTTGTATATGAGGGGGCTGAACTGTATACCTAAAGTAATAAAGGAATCGAAATCACTTCCAACTTTTAAAAGGCTATTAAAGCACCACCTGAGTAATGTATGAATTGTACCGTTACCGTTTTTATAACTTAATTTTAGTTTATTACTAAGCGAAACCGTCGCTTATCTTAATTGTTGTTTTTCCTCATGGAAGTGAATAATTGCATTCTTTTTGAGTGAAGTAAATTTCTTAAACCGTATAAAACTAGGGCCTTTTCGGGGTTCTGTAAACGTTTACAACACTAATATAGTGCTAATAATGAACCCTAATTAGCTCGTTCTAAAACGCTCTCAGATCTTTTATAGTTCCAGATTTTGTTACTTGGGAAGCTTTTGGAAACACAGACGCAGGCAGAGAGTTCCACTCATTTGCTGTGCGTATTGTAGACGTTTGGAAACGCTTCGTGCGAATTGGTAGACTAGCAATAAGGTAGGGATGGTAAAATGGCAGTGCGTCTGGATGTCCGATGGTAGAAGGGGGCCGGGGGGGTGAGAAATCATACCAGGTAGCACTCAGGGCGAGACGATCACGAGAAGGCGTTTCGAATGACACACGTACAAGTGTGTGTCAACTTACATATTTCACTAACTTCTTCAGTTTAAAAATAACTCACCCTAGACACATTATGATCTCTAAGCAGTATGGTGTGCTGCTCCCCCTCCCTGCCGACGGTGCCGCCATCTTTGGTGACGATGAACAGGTTGCCCACGCGCAGCTTCGGCAGCGACGTCTCGCGCACGATCACGCGCATGCACGGCGGGTGATGCCTGGCTATGGATTCTGTACAAAGGAGAGTATGCCGTTATGTTCCTTGATAATTTGTGTGTCATAAACAATAATAAATATTGGTATCCAAATAACCACATCACGCACAATCCTAGGGGGATAGGGGGCGAAAGAGTCAAAACATTCCCAAAATCATCCAAACTAGGAAACATTTGGACATGAATCTCTTCTAAGGTCTTCAGGTACAGAAAATTACAAGTATGTCAAGTGTAAAATATTATTTAGGAATTTTGTCTTCTTAAAAATAAAACACATTTTAACCTTATATGGACCTTCACTAAGCTCATGATTACACATATACATTAAGTCCGCTTTTGTACAGTGTTTTTCTTACTAGTATACATAAATAATGGAAGCATTGTTATTACATGGCATATGCAACCAGACCCTTAACTCTCAAGTAGGCCTTTGAAGACCTATTTAAAATAGCGGTTTTAATTTAACACATGATCTTAGCTATGAAAAAGTTACCATCATCACTAGCTGTTGAAGTGCTAATGCTTGATTTTTTATCCTCATCTTCATCATCAGAATTTTCAGTACTTGTATCACTGCATTCGCCATCCTCTAACTCTTCTGGCACTGGAGTGGTGCCATTACATTTTTCTTTTTTCTCTTCTTCTTTAACAGAAGCTTCCACTTCTTCATTAAGTTCTACTTTCTCTTCAAGTGCCTCTGTAGCATCATCTTCTTTAGTCTTATCCTCAGAAGATTCTTTCTTAACTTTCTTCGTATTATTCTTCTTACGCTTAGGTTTCTTTACTTCCTCTTTTCCATCGGCTTCTTTGTCCTGTAATATAACATTTAGACGTTGGTATGGGTGTAACCGTTCATCATTTAATTACCTAAGGCGGCTTGGCCTCGGAGTGAAACCTGAGATAAGTTTTTCGTCAGGTTATTAATGTCTTCTTCCGTTTTCTTTTCCTGAAATCATAATACAGTTTTTTTAGTAAGTTAGGTATTAAAAAATATATTAACAGTAAGTAGCGGGAACTTTAAATATTTTTTTACCATTTGAACACTACTTATCTCTTTTATAAAATCCTGGCCAACCTTATTTTTTTAATTTGTTTTTACTTTATGCACTAATAAAACATTCTGTACAAAGTTGTCTGCGTTTTTACTAGTGCATAAGGTCTCTTAAGGCCTTAGGCATATTTTACCAGTTGATCTTAAAGCAGACTGTCCACTGGAGCAGAGAGACATATTAACCAATGGAATTTGAAGAATAGATACAATAAAATCTGTTGCTGTTATACTATTCTTTTTCAGCAGATATCAATGCCTCAGCGTAGTTCTAAAATACAGTGTGCAACAACACTGCATACCACATGTACATACCATTTTATGTTTTCTGGCTTTCCTCTTTTCATGAGCCAGTAATGCTTGATTAGATGAACTTCTGTCTGGATACGAGTGGAAAACAAAATTCTTCTCATCTTCTGAGTAGTAATAGTAACACTCTGTGTCTGGATGGTAGTACAGTCCTAGCTCCTGAAAATGAGAACGTAACATGGCAACACTGCTCTTATAATTAACATTAAGAACTACATGTGAAAAGTAAGTTTTGTACTGTTTTTCAATATAGAAATGACACAACATATTTGATTTTAATTGAAAGGATGAGATATGAGAGATAACAACCTGTCTTAATGAGGGCTATCGCGTTTGAATACGCCGCTAGAGGCGCTAGTGTAGCGTAAGGTCTTCGATATTTCCAATTTCACTATTGGTTGGCTTTTCACAATAGTTTATTTAGTTATTCTTTTGATTTTTGTGAATATTTTTAATAAAACAGCCTGAATATAGCAGATTAAGTTACTTTTCTGCATTTTTTTTTTATTGTCGGAAATATATGTCATTCTTATTTTTCCATTATGATGAGTTCATTTAACACTGGGACAATGTCTATGTTATATTAATTGCATGTTGACATCATAAATTATTTTCCTTCTAACGTTGTTCACATGCATGTAATAACAACTTTAATGCTATGATGAAGGACCACAGTCGACAGTGGTGCCAACAAAACATTACCCCTCATTGAGAACACAATCCTAGTGCAGGGAAAATTGATGGGAACTGTATTAAATAAATACAGTTACATTTACTGCTCCGCTCCTATTGGTCTTAGCGTGATGATATAATATAGCCTATAGCCTTCCTCGTTAAATGGGCTATCTAACACTGAAAGATATGCTGCTTTATAATATCAGTATAGATTTATTTATTTATTTATTTTCTGGGTGAGAAAAAGAAAAAGAAATGCAGGTATAATGTGGGAGTTAACAATAATTATAGTTGAATGGTATTAATGCCAAGTGATTGACCATAATAGGGGATATGCACGCGATTTTTTAATTTATAAAATGAATTACTTAGAAGCTCCAGTAAACACTCTAGAAAATATTTTTTTAATATCTTCATCAGCGATGAAGTTATAACGCTTCAAAGATTACTTTTAGAACGAGAAGTCCGACATGGAATTTGATTCTATACATCTGCCATACAAAACAGCGTTTTCGCGAGAGGGACAGATATATTTGTTTAAAATAATTATATCTCGTTTGTTTCTCAAGCAATTTTGATTCTATTTCCACTGTTAGTAATATATTTTTGTATATTTTTAGATAATAATTTTTTATATGCATATTCCCTATTGGGGCTTATTAGGTCCTTGATAGGCTAAGATTATCAAGTTTTGCCTTATTTTGTTATTTCTTACCGAATTATAATAATAACCAGTCTTATAATCATAGTACATTCCAGCGGACTCCACGTAAACCATTCCAGACTCTTTCATAGCATCCTGTGCAACCTCGGCCACTTGTTCTGCTATGCTCTTAGTTTCCTTATCATCATTTATATTCCATCCCGAGTCCTCTGGGTTTTCTTCTGGATTAACTTCTTTTGGAACTTCTTCTTCTGTCTGTGTTGTTTGGTCATTTATTTCTTTTGATTGATCTTCATCTTCATCATTAGCAATATCTGTGCTTGATATTATAAAATCAGTGTTAGTACCACAATCTATAAGTTCTACTATAGACATCACATTGTTGTATCTGTTTTCAAGAACCTGCAAAATTACATAATATATTTTAATTAGTACAGTTTTATACTTGTATGATTTGCATGTTACTTATAATTTTCGTCTTTTAATTCATTTTTATTGAGTTTATAGGCGAAACTGCGAATAGACGGTGAAAAAGTATGATAAAAGCAAGAAAAACATAAAAAAATTAGGTTGTTTATTTACCATTTCATCTATTTTACACTGTAGCTTTTTTACCATAATCTCCTTCTGTTTGAGACGTAATTTTAGTTTTAATATCAACATCAGAATTTCAGGCCTGTATTTCAGAGATAATCGAAGACTCCTCAAGTTGAATCTATGTTTCGGCCTTTTACCACGTGTTTCTGTCATCTTTTGTCTTGGTTTGGGGTACTGAACTCAATTAAAACCAGTTAACGAGCGCTACTATAACATAGAACACGAAATAAACACAAAGTTATAAAAACTGTTTATTTTATTTTACAACCAATTGATCGAAAACTGCTGTGTTTTTGACAGAAAATGGACATACAGAAAATAATGTCATAATGTCACTGTCAAGTCAGCGTAATTTTTTTTTTTTTTTATTGACCTGGCTATTGAGGCTTTTAAGTGAAAGGCAAGCAAACATAACAGCAAATATAACAGTGATAATATTCTTATTCTTATTCATATACGACCTATTCTGACCTACTGAGTAAAAAATCCATAAAAATCGGTGAAGCCGTTTCGGAGGTGTTCGATAATTGAGAGAGATTTTTATATATTAGATTAAACTAGAAGATGAGGTTGTATTTTATTTGTCATAACAGCAGTGACGTAAACTAGACACTGATAGTATCACAGAGGCCAGCTACCGGAGGGTCAAAAAAGGCTACTGTAGCAAAATCATATACAAAAAGTCATAAGTATTTCATTTTCAACTTTATCGCAAACGTATTAGATTTGTTGATTGTGAAAATTTGACAGTGACGGGTAGCGTGATATGCTTTCTGATTCTGCTAAAGTGACCTTAATAGACCCCCAGAACTTGTCAAAGACAGATTGTTGTATGGGTTGTGTTGTATGTAATAGCTTGGCGCCTGTACTTATGTGTATTCCGTTTCACGTTATTTTAATTCGTAATAATTAATAAATATAACTAAAATAAAAACGTTCAAGATTCAAGATTCATTTAGTGGTGTGATTTTTGGTACATTTTACATGAGATCTTAAAAATAAACAATATCGTTCCTCAAAAAATCTACCTTATAGGTGTACACCACCGGTGGTGGTAGGTGTACGTTGCATTGGCCCTGCATTTAAGGTACATTTCATCATTTTAATCACAATAAAAACAAAAATTCAGTAGGTATTCGGATCTTCCGTATCGTTCTCGATGAAGAGCAATGAAGAGTAAATGGAAGACGTCATATACGAATAGTAGTTCCCGGTGGGTTTTACCCACTTATTTAAATTATTGTGCGTGTTATGTGAAATGGTCCGGAATAAATGATATACACTTGGATTTGTACTGAATATTATTAAGGTTTATTTTTGGTTCACAATTACTGTTATACTTACTTATAGGTAAACGTGACGTGGCTGAACGGAGGTATGTAAGCGACTGGCGAGCTCGGCTCTGACGTTCCTGTACTATATCAAAAATGCAACTCAGCAACTCGCCTCGCTAGGGTCGCTACATCACACCCCTCCTTTCTCAAAAATTTTTAACATGGATAAAAATTTTGAAATACACTGGTTACAATTAATCTTACGTTACTACACAATACAATCTGTAGCGTACTGTTTCTTACTTACTATCTTAATCGGTATATTTGCGGTTTCCAGTTATCTGGGCCGTCTTTAAAATACATATATATGCGTTATTCTTCTAAGGGTAGCTGTCATAACGTCCGCTCTGCAATAATTAATTACACCACTAGGGCCCGGCAGCTTCCGTTATGACAACGCCGGTCTAATACATACAAATAATCACTATGTTACTATTTTTACCATAATACAGGGTTCTATAACCAATTTAACAGCACAAAGTGTACAATAACAAATACATTGTTCGCTTGTTCAGTTGTTCGTCAGCGAAATAATAAAAAATGAAAAAAACTTTCTGGATAACACATGAAATACCTCAACTGACTCTTGCACAATGCTAAACTACTTTTTGCTAGTTGAGCAAAAATCGCACTGGTTGCCTGACCGCTCGGCCCGAGCGTGTGGTTTTAGTCATAGGCGGTAGCGAGTTTTGCTCAACCGCCTGTTGTGGTGTCTCGTTGTTGCTATTATTTTCTACACTTTCTGGTATTGAACCATCATTTATGATATATGCTGGTTTTAATCTATCGATGGTCACGGTTGATTGACGATCGCCTATTTGTATGTGAAAAGTTTTTTCGCTTCTGCTAATTACTTGATATGGACCACTATACGATGGTGTCAATGGCTTTTTTACCATGTCATTCCTAATGAATACGTGTGTGCAAGTGTTCAAATCCTTATGAACGAATATTCTTCGCGAATCGCTATCTGCTCGTGACTGTGGGCGCATGTCGTTAATAATATTCCTGTACCCTTAGTATGAGTTTTTCGACTCACGTTCGAACGCGTTCGATTGCGAGCGCGTTAGAATTTAGTATGGGAAATTAGGTTCTACGAGTGACCACCAGGTGGCACTATAACTAAATTCCCATACTAAATTCTAACGCGCTCGCAATCGAACGCGTTCGAACGCGAGTCGAAAAACTCATATTAAGGCCTCAGAGCTTGCTTACGAATGTCGGTAAATGTCCTACTTGCGTTCTCTCTGCCTCGTGATAAAAATCGCCCGGTAGCCGCAATGTGTGTGCTAAAACTAATTCTGCTGAGCTTACATTTTGATCGCTTTTACCGACTGCACGAAGTCCCAACAGTACCGTAGGTAATTCGTCAATCCACGACCTATTTCCTATTAGCCTTGCCTTTAATGCCGCCTTGAGGGAGCGATGCATTCTTTCTACCATACCGTTCCCCTGTGGATGGTATGCTGTCGTTCGGATTTTCTTTATCCCTAACATGTTCATTAAACTGCTGAAAATATCGCTCTCGAACTGCCTGCCCTGATCGCTGGTTAAGGTTTTGGGGCACCCAAATCTACATATCCATCCCTCGTAAATCGCTTTCGCTACCGTGTCGGCTGTAATGTCTTTGACCGGAAATGCCTCCGGCCACCGAGTAAATCTATCTATGATGGTGACGCAATATCGATAACCTTCCTGTGTAGTCGGTAGGGGGCCTATTATATCTGCGTGTATGTGTTCAAAACGTTCCGTTATCGGAAATGTGCCTAATTTTGAAACAGTGTGTCTATGTACCTTTACTTTCTGACATTGGATACACGATCTCGCCCATTTTGCGATGTCCTTATTCATATCCGGCCAAAAATAACGGCTTGTGATCATCTTTCGCGTAGCCCTAACGCCTGGGTGACTTATGTTATGGACCTTTTTGAAAACTACCTCTCGAAACTGTACTGGAATGTATGGTCTTACTTTGTCTTTTATTATATTACAATAAATCTTTCTTTTACACAATGGTGATTGTATTTGTTTTAAAACAATGTTGCCTCGTGGGTTTGCTAACATGTGTGACATCTGAGAATCTGTTTCCTGTGCCTGTGCGATTTCGTCGTAGTCGATGTTTGTGTTACAGACTATGGACTCTACCCGTGATAGCGCGTCAGCAGCCGCATTCTCGGCGCCGGTGACGTATTGTATGTCGCTCGTAAATTCGCTGATATACAATAATTGCCGTGTACGCATTGGTGTTTCTCGGTCCGTTCCTATTTTTGTAAACGCATATGTTAATGGTCTATGATCGGTAAAAATGGTTAATTCGCGACCTTCTACCATGTTTCTGAAATGTACGATTGCCAAATAAACTGCTGTTAGCTCGCGGTCGTATGTGCTGTACTTTTGTTGTGCCGCTGATAGTCTTTTTGAGAAATATCCTAAAGGTTTCCATGTACCGTTTGTTTCCTGCTGTAATGTTGCGCCCACGCATGTGTTGGACGCATCGCACATTAATGCTAATTTTCCTGTTTCCCCCGGGTGAGCTAAGGTAATGGCGCTTTTTAGGCTTGCCTTACACTGCTCAAAAGCGGCTATCGCTGTTTCGTTCCACCCTATTTTTGACTTTTCTTTCTTTTTGGCTCCATGCAAATATTTATTTAGCTCCGCCTGACTTTCGGCCGCCCCTTTTAAATGTGACCTATAAAAATTTACCATTCCTAGAAATCGTCGCAACTGTTCGATCGTTTCTGGCCGCGGGTAATTTTGTATGGCCTCAACCTTACTTTCTAGCGGTTTTATTCCGTCCCTATTTACGCTGTATCCTAAAAATTCTATTTCCGTTTTTCCTAATTCACATTTTGCTAAATTGATTGTTATGCCGTACTGTTCGAACCTACTGAAAATTAGTTTTAGGTGTTTTTTGAAAAGTTGGTCGTTGGTGCTGGCTATAATGAGGTCATCTATGTAACAGAATAAATATGAGCTTTCTCTGCCGTCCTTGAGGTGTTCTATATCTTTCAACACTGTATTATTCATAAACCTTTGAAATGTTTGCGCTGCGTTTCGCAAACCGAATGACATTCGTGGAAACTCGAATAGCCCGAAAGGAGTAATGATTGCCGTTTTCTCTATATCTTGCGGTGCTACACAGATATTATGATAGGCCCTGTTTATATCTATCTTTCCGAAAATGGTCTTACCTGCTAAACCATATGTGAAGTCCTGCAGTCTTGGTATGGGGTACCTGTCTGGCTTCGTGATCGCGTTGAGTGCACGATAGTCACCACAGGGTCTGATCTGTCCGTCTTTCTTCGGCACGACGTGCAGAGCGCTCGCCCAAGGACTGCTGGATGGTCTGCAAATCCCTAATTCTTGCATTAATTTAAATTCCTCCTGTACCAATTTATATCTATGGGGTGGCAATGGCCTTGCGCGCGTAAAAACTGGGGGGCCTGTAGTCTCTATATGGTGGTAAACGTTGTGATTAGATGGTTCCGTGTACGCTACAGGCTTAGTTATGTTTGGAAATTCATTTAACAATTCTCTGTATGGGTTATCTAATTGTATGCTCGAAACTGATGGTTCCGTATACTCTACGACGAACGCTTCCCTACTTAACTTAGTATTACCGTCAATCAACCGCTTTTTATGCAAGTCTACTATAAGCTGATGTGCTTCTAGGAAATCTGCACCTAAAATGGGCTGTTTTACATCGCTAATAATAAATGTCCATTTAAAATTCCTTCTTAATCCTATATTTAGCTCTATGTTAGTTACACCATAAGTTTTTATTTCTGTGTTATTCGCCGCGAACAGCTTATACGAACACTCACGTTTAACTTGGTTGGTTCTCACTTTACTCACTGGTATCACTGATACATTTGCTCCTGTGTCCACTAGATACACCATACCGGTTCTATAATCTCGCACGCAAAGGCGGTGGTTTCCTGCGGTACAATCTCCCACCGATGATGACTGCACCGCCTCTAGTTTCCCGCGCCTTGCTGCTTCTTGGACCAATTGCACGGTGACTCGCACGCCCGCGCGTTTTCCCGGTAACGATAATGATGCCTGCATAGCCAATCCGGGGAGTTAGGTGTGCGACGTGGTCTTGTTTGGCTCCTGGACCTGTAGCGCCCCTGATGCCAACGCCGCCCTCTCTGATCTGGCTCCGGGTTCCCATCTCGCTTCCTGATTTCGCTTATTTCCCCGCGTAATTCTTTCATTTCCACCGTTAATTCGCTGAGCTGCTTCACCAAATCTGTTTTTGTGTCGCCTGTCGAACCCGATGTGCTCGGTGATATCGACGCAACTTCTCCGGTCCCTATGTTCTCCATCACTCTGTCCGCCGTTTCGGCGAGGTCCTCTGGTTTCGTGTCTCTGGTCGCTGCTAGGACCGCCCGCACGCCCGGGGGTAATCTATTCAGCCACAACCTTTTTAGTGGCTCTTGTGCTACGTTGCAATTCTTAGCTAGGACCGCCATCGCCCTATACAGCTGCGATGGTTTCTGCGTTCCCAGGTCCATTTCTCCTAATAGTCTCTGGAATTGCTTGTCCGTGCTTTCCTCATAAATCTCCAGTAACCGTTTTTTTAATGTTACGTACTTTCCTGGCTCTGGCGGGGCTTCGATTATATCGGTAACTTGCCGCACTGTGTCCTGGGACAGCCTGGCGATTGCTATGTCGAACAACTGCGCGTCGCCTAGCTTCTGTGGTGCCATAATAGCCTCGAACTGGCAGAACCATGATTTGGGCAAGTCCGTCCAAAAATCTGGTATCCTTGCCTGCACCGATACCGCTGCTACTTCGGTTGCCGATGGGGGGTTCATTTCGAGACTATTCCTGTTATTTGCACCCACGCGGTTATCACGCGCCAGCCACGTCACCTACGAGTCGCTTACTGCGCAAAAAAAAAAAAACTACACAAAAACTATTGTCTGTAAACGTTCGGGGTCACCACTTATTGTGCGTGTTATGTGAAATGGTCCGGAATAAATGATATACACTTGGATTTGTACTGAATATTATTAAGGTTTATTTTTGGTTCACAATTACTGTTATTCTAATACTTATAGGTAAACGTGACGTGGCTGAACGGAGGTATGTAAGCGACTGGCGAGCTCGGCTCTGACGTTCCTGTACTATATCAAAAATGCAACTCAGCAACTCGCCTCGCTAGGGTCGCTACAAAATAAAAAGCGACGCAAGTAAACATAAATTATGTACGTTCATAGAGGTTTCATCGTGCTTTCATTTTTACTTTCTTCCAATACTTATGTGCTTGAATTAGGCTAGTATTTATTATTATTTGGACGTAAAGCTAAATCAATAATAAAAAAAACTCAGCAAAACGTACCGATTATATGTTTTGCTGAGCATCTTCATTTTGTTGACAAAACCGCTGTCACATTAGATTTTTTTATTTGCAAAATGAAATACTTCGAAAAAAACCATGACATTTTTTAATACCTTCATCAGCGATGAAGTTATAAAACTATACAGATTACAATTAGAAAGAGAAGTCCGATATGAACTTTGACGTCAAATTCCATTACGCCTACACAGCTGCCATATAAAACAGCGTTTTCGTAAGAGGGACAGATATATTTGTTTAAAATAGTTATATCTCCTTTATTTTTCGAGCAATTTTGATTCTATTTTCACTGTTAGTATGTATAATATTCTTGTATATTTTTAGATAGAATGTGTAGATAATAAATATTTTTTCATGCATCTATACCCCACTCATTTTTAATTAGTACAAATACGGGCTTATTAAAAAAGGTCTTGTTATTATATATGTAAAGTCTCAAAAAATAATATTAATAAACAGCAAAGTTATTAACGTTTGTTTATATCCCAAAATGTCACTCAATCTATACTATTACTAGCTGTCCCGCGCAACTTCGTCTGCGTCACATTTTCCGCTCCTAAATAATATTGCAACAAAAAATTGAGATTTAAACTATCCTATCTCTCAAGTTGGATCAAACTGCACATGGTGTGCGAATTTTATTATAATCGGTTAAGTGGTTTAGGAGTCCATTGAGGACAAACATTGTGTCGGCGATAAGACCCCTTCTGCGTCCCTAGGCGCAAGTAGTGATGGACGCGACCGTATGAAATAAGGAAATTTGTAAGGAAAACTAATTAGAATCTTATTTGAATCAGATTAGATTAGTTTAACATTCTTTAATTAGTGTCATAGGGATATTTTCGCATCATAGGTTTAGTTAGAATATAGTTTAAATGCGAATTTAATGTTTTATCTTATGTTTTGTTTGTACAGAAAGGTTTAATTAATTATTTGATGAAATTATGTTTTAATTACTTTCTAATTAGTTTTATTAGTTTTATGTTTACATATTAGGTCCAATAAAACTCCAATGCGAACGAATTTTGATAGTTTATAAGGATATTTAGATGTAAGGTTTTTGTATTGAAAATAATTACGTAGTTTGAAAATGTGATTTTTTGTCTTAGGTGATAGCGTTTTGTAATTAGTGTTAAAATAAAGGTCTTGACCCAAAACCACCTTGGCAAAAAGAATTAAGTTGATAGGACTTATAGTTTTCGAAATATTTCCTAAAATGTGTAGTGAAAATTTGTTAAGGTACAAAATTAGAAGTTTTAGTTCTAGAAACTTTTTGTATTGTAAGGATATCGAAATATTTTGTGTTCCATATTGTTAAGCAAGGTTTAAGGAATCTAAAAATATATATATTGTAAGGGTTTTTATATAAAACATAATAAATAAAGGCTCCAAAGGTTTCGGCTCATAGAGAAAATGACACACGAATCGACTTCAAAAATCACGGTTCTCTATAAGGTAACGACGGGCAGTATATAAACAGAGCCGAATCTCGGCTCAATCGCAGTCGCAGCACAGCCGTCGAAGAGGCAACACTACAAGAAGATAGGAGCCGAAACCTGCGGGTCAAGATTTCCTGTGAAGAGTTGTTTTATTGCCTCCCCGGCTCTTCGTCTCCGTCTCCCGAGGTCCCTTTAACAGTAGTCGAAAAACGTTACGCATTCAGGGGTGCGTGGTGACGTACGTAACCAGCGCAAGGTAGTACAAGGGGCGTACGTCAAATTACGTGGGAGATTGTCCCAGGACGACAGCGCGAGCATTGGACGTGTTCCTGCCGTCCGAAACAGTTGGTCCTTCGAGACGGGATCCCTGCAGAAGAGTGCAGAAGAATCCAGAAGAAGTCCAGAAGATAAGAAGATTGCGTCAAGATGCCGGTAACCAGGTCGCAGAAGGATGCTCCCTCACGTTCCGGGTCCCGTCCTTCGGATAAGGACGCGACAGAAGATATGTCGGGATCAGAAGGGGTCACGTCTGCGTCAGCGTCAGCATCATCAGGGACAGCAACTACGTCGGATTCAAACGCTTCTTCGGGCACTACGAACACAGAGGGCACCACGACGATGGGGACTACGGTAGCGACTGCGACCACGGCGGCGTCCGAGAAGAACGGACAGAAGAAGGATGAAGCCGCACAGAAGGAAACGACCAAGACGACTCCAGAGGATGTTCCGGACAAGGGTGTTCGCGGATCAGCAGCAACCCTTAAGCCAAAGGGGGTCGGTCGTCATGCCAGGTCTACGAAGACCACGAGCTCCTCAGCCAGAAGACGCGAGCTGGAAGCCAGAGAAGAATTAGCACGCCTGGAGTTGAAGCAAGCTCAGGCTGCGGCGAAGCTAGCCCGTGTCAGGTTGGAACTGGCACAGTGTGAAGATGAGGACTCCGTGGATGAAGACCAGGAAGACAGAACAGCACAGGTGCAGAACTGGATCGAGACATCCGTATTAGAAGAAGGCAACATGGAACAGCCCGAGCGACGAGGTCAGCTACCTTCAGAAGAGCCACAGAAGGTGAAGCCTGAAGAGATCTCCTCAACGAAAGGGGGTACGAGCGAAATTCAAGCGCTAGCAGCAGTGTTGAAGGAAGCCCTTACCACAAAAGGAGGACCAGTATCGCAGCCGAAGTATATTCACGAGTTACCCTACTTCGACGGCAACAGCAGCGAGTGGTTGGCCTTCAAGGTTGTCTATGAAGATACAGCACCGATGTTCAACGAAGTTCAAAACATGGCTCGACTAAGAAGAGCACTGAAGGGCAATGCAAGAGAAGCTATCAAGAGTCTGCTGTATTCTGAAGCATCTCCATTAGAAGTGATGCAGGCCCTCAGAAGAAGATATGGAAGACCTGATGCGCTGGTGCTGGCGGAATTGGACAAGGTCAAGGCATTACCGAAGATATCTGAAAATCCAAGGGACATATGCATCTTCGCAAGCCAGATCAACAACAGCGTAGCAGCAATAAGGGGTTTGAAGAAACCACAGTACCTGCATTCACCTGAAATGGTGAAACAAATCATCGAGAAGATGCCGACGATTCTCAAGTTCCGTTGGTATGACTTCACTGCAGCAACAGAAGAAGGCGAGTTCTCCGACCTGACATTGGTCTCCAAGTTCCTGAACATGGAAGCAGACAAGTGTGGAGCCTTCGCGACATCAGAAGAAAAGACTGGATTCAAGAGGACTCATCGACAGGCGACGCATTCAACAAGGGAAAGGGACTTCAAGGAAAAGGATTCAAGACAGCCAGCAGAGAAGATATGTCCTATGTGTGAAGGTGGACACTTCCTCGTCGACTGTCAGAAGTTCCAGAAGACGTCAGTACAAGATCGGTGGGCAACAGTGAAGAAAAGTCGCGTTTGCTTCAAATGCCTTCAAGGGAGACATCGAAAGGAGAGCTGCAGGAAACCACCGTGCAAGGAATGCAAGAGGTGGCATCATCATCTGCTGCACGTGGAATCAGAAGACAGGACCTCGGGAGACAAGAAAACGGAGACACAAGAAGAAGTAGCTAGCGTCATGGCATCAGTGAATGCAGTCAACAATGCAAGGGCATACCTGAAGATAGTTCCAGTTGAAGTCTTCGGGTCGAAAGGATCAAAAAGGATATTGGCCCTGATGGATGAGGGGTCCACGGTGTCACTCATTGATGAAAAGGTGGCACAAGAAGTCGGCGCTCAAGGCAAGGAAGAGGAACTAGCGATCGAAACAGTGGGAGGCAGGCTGATTAAGAAGAAGGATTCACAGATGCTGGACCTTACGGTCAAGGGGGTTCATCAAGGAAACAAGAAGACCTTGAAGAGAGTCCGAACAATCAACGAGTTGAAGCTTGCACCACAGTTCCTGGAAAAGAAAAGGATAGAAGAATGCCAACATTTAAAGAAGATCGCCGATTCTCTATATTATGAAGGGGAGTCACCACAGCTGCTCATCGGGCAAGACAATTGGGAGCTGATAGTGACTCAAGAAGTAAGAAGAGGGAAACCAGGAGAACCAGTTGCTTCAAGAACAGGACTAGGATGGGTACTCCATGGGTCAGACGTCGGGGCTGCAAGAGTTGTACACTCCTTGAACTCTTGCCTACACGTCAGCACGCGAGAAGAGGAAATGCATCAAGCCATTAAGGACCACTTCGCGATCGAGGCGCTTGGTGTACAACCGCGAAGACCCACTACAGACTCAGAAGGAAAAGCACTTGCCATCCTAGAGAAGACCTGCAGAAGATTGGAAGATGGGCGATTCGAAGCTGGACTCTTGTGGAAGAATGAAGATGAACAAATGCCTGAAAGCTACACGTCTGCCAAGAACCGGTTGTTCAACATAGAAAAGAAGATGGACAAAGACCCTCAGCTGAAGGCGGAATACATCAAACAGATCCAGCATCTTATCGACAGCAAGTATGCAGAAGAAGCTCCTGTAGGACAAGAAGACTCCAAGAAGAAATGGTACCTCCCTCACTTCTCCGTGGTACATCCGTTGAAGAAAAAGATAAGGATCGTCTTCGACGCTGCAGCAAAGTCGAAAGGAAGAAGCCTCAACGATGCTCTACTACCAGGACCAGATCTACTGCAATCACTCTTCGGAATATTATTGAGGTTCAGACAAGGACCAATAGCTGTGGCAGCCGACATCAAGGAAATGTTCCTGCAAGTGCGCATTCGACCAGAAGACAGAGATAGCCTGAGGTTCCTGTGGCGCGGAGATCATCGAGACGCGTCACCGAAGGAATACAGAATGACATCAGTCATCTTCGGCGCGACATCATCTCCTAGCACGGCAATCTACGTCAAGAACCGGAACGCAGCGGAATACAAGGAGCAGTTTCCAGAGGCAGCAAGGGCAATCGAGTTGAATCATTACATGGATGATTACCTGCACAGCTTCCATTCAGAAGAGAACTTCAGAAGAGTGACGGCGCAGGTGGACTACATACACAAGAAAGCAGGCTTCGAACTCAGGGGATGGGCGTCAAATCAACCTGAGCTGCTGCGAGACTTGAAGACTGATGCCATAGACAAGACAGAAGTTGACATTGGGGAGAAGGAAGAAAAGACACTGGGACTTCGTTGGTTCACGACGAAAGACTCCATCGGCTTCAGGGCAAACCTCCGGAACACACCAGAGGAAATAGCCATAGGACTTCAAGTACCTACGAAAAGAGAAGTCACCAGTGCAGTGATGTCGACCTTCGATCCATTGGGGCTGGCGTCACCAGTTCTCATCCAGGGAAAGAAGCTGCTTCAAAGCATTTGGCGAAGTGGCGTCGGTTGGGATGAAGAAATAGAAGGAAAGGAGTACGAAGCATGGAAGACTTACCTGGAGAAAATGAAGCTGCTCCAAGACCTACAGGTTCCAAGATGCCTGGCGCCACATTGCACCGAGGGGGAGCTGCACACATTCACGGACGCGAGCGAGTCGGCATATGCAGCAGCGGTCTATTGGAGGACTGAAGATGGAAATGGAACCTACTATGTTAGCTTAGTAGCGGCGAAGGCAAGAGTCACTCCATTGAAGCCGGTGTCGATCCCAAGACTCGAACTGCAAGCAGCCCTCCTAGGAAGCAGACTGGCACATTCAGTAGAGGAAGAAATGGACCTGAAGGTAGCAAAGAAGACATTTTGGACGGACTCCAGCATCGTACTTTCATGGATAAAGACGGACCCCAGAACCTTCAAGACGTTCGTGGCTCATCGCTTAGCGGAAATTGAAGATCTTACGAAGCCGCAAGACTGGAGATGGGTGCCCACAGCGCAGAACCCTGCTGATGATGCAACGCGCAACGTGCCAGAAGATTTCGACTGCAATCACCGATGGTACAACGGACCAAGCTTCCTGAAACAAGATGAAGCGCATTGGCCGGCACCGAGAACCTTTAAGAAGGAAACCACCGGCGAAGAAAAGGCAGTGGACGTCGCGGCAGCAACGAGCACCTCTCACCCATCACCAGATCCTGATAGATTCTCCTCATGGAAGAGACTCTGGCGAGCCACAGCTAGAGTACTGCAGTTCCTACAACTCTGCGGAAGAAGAGCAAAGGTCAACGTCTGCAAAGAAGATCCCACCTGGAAGATGACGCAAGCAAAGAAGGCGAAGACTGTTGAGAAACCACAGAAGTCTTCAAAACCAATAGAAAGGAAATACGTACCGCTAAACGCCGGACTACTAGAGCAAGCTGAAACTCTTTTGCTAAAGAGAAGCCAGGAAAGAAGCTTCAGAGATGACATCAAGTGTCTGCAGCAAGGAAAGCAATTGGAGGGCAGCAGCAAATTGAAGAAGCTCGACGTAGTACTGGAAGAAGGTCTACTGCGGTTAAAAGGAAGAATCGACGCGATACAGGGTGTGACAAGAGATTACAAGCGACCCATCGTGCTCGACAGCAAGGAAAGGACAACACGACTCATCATCGAGGAATTCCACTGCCGCTTCAACCATGGAAATCACGCAACCGTGATGAACGAGATTCGACAACGCTTCTGGGTACTGGGATTAAGGTCAGCGATCAAGGCAGTTCAACATCAATGCCAGTGGTGCAAAACGAAGAAGGCAAAACCACAAGAACTACCGACTGGCAACCTACCTGTTGAAAGGCTGATGCACGGAAACCCTCCTTTTACGTGCACTGGCGTAGATTACTTCGGCCCTATGACGATCACCGTGGGAAGACGACACGAAAAAAGATGGGGAGCTCTATTCACATGCCTCACAACCAGGGCAGTGCACATTGAGCTGACTCCTTCGCTCTCCACCGACAGCATGATCATGGCGCTACGAAGATTCGCCGCAAGAAGAGGAATGCCGAAGACAATCTACAGCGACAACGGGACCAACTTCGTCGGCGCTAATAAAGAACTGAAGGAAGCGCTCGACACCCTGAAGCAAGGAGACCTCGTCTCAGAAGCAGAAAAGATCGGCGTGCAGTGGAAATTCATCCCCCCTGGTGCGCCAAACATGGGAGGCGCATGGGAGCGACTGGTGCGATCCATTAAAACCGCACTAGGCGCCACACTCCACGAAAGGCATCCACGTGAGGAGGTACTCCAAACTCTCCTCCTAGAGGCCGAGCACATCGTCAACTCTCGACCTCTCACCCATCTCTCCGAGCATCCTGAGGAGGAAGCACTCACGCCAAACCACTTCCTCATTGGGCGATCCTGCGGCGCTGCGAGAGTCGGCAACTTCGGGGACAGCGAGCTGGTGGACAGGCCCACCTGGAAGGCCACGCAGCGACTTGCCGACCACTTCTGGCAACGTTGGCTGCGAGAATACCTGCCCACTCTTCTGCCGAGGAAGACGAATGGAAGAACCAGCGCCACAGACCTGCAAGTCGGAGACATCGTGCTGATCGTCGACCACAGCCTGCCGAGATGCACCTGGCCACGCGGAAGAATCCTGCGGGTGTATCCTAGACCAGACGGGCGAACGAGGATCGTCGACGTCGAGACGCGCGGAGGTGAGCTGCGGAGACCCAGTTCGAGAGTGGTGCTGTTGGTGCCGGGAGTATCGCCGAGCCAGGAGGATGGTGCGGTGCACGAGGGGGAGACTGTCGGCGATAAGACCCCTTCTGCGTCCCTAGGCGCAAGTAGTGATGGACGCGACCGTATGAAATAAGGAAATTTGTAAGGAAAACTAATTAGAATCTTATTTGAATCAGATTAGATTAGTTTAACATTCTTTAATTAGTGTCATAGGGATATTTTCGCATCATAGGTTTAGTTAGAATATAGTTTAAATGCGAATTTAATGTTTTATCTTATGTTTTGTTTGTACAGAAAGGTTTAATTAATTATTTGATGAAATTATGTTTTAATTACTTTCTAATTAGTTTTATTAATTTTATGTTTACATATTAGGTCCAATAAAACTCCAATGCGAACGAATTTTGATAGTTTATAAGGATATTTAGATGTAAGGTTTTTGTATTGAAAATAATTACGTAGTTTGAAAATGTGATTTTTTGTCTTAGGTGATAGCGTTTTGTAATTAGTGTTAAAATAAAGGTCTTGACCCAAAACCACCTTGGCAAAAAGAATTAAGTTGATAGGACTTATAGTTTTCGAAATATTTCCTAAAATGTGTAGTGAAAATTTGTTAAGGTACAAAATTAGAAGTTTTAGTTCTAGAAACTTTTTGTATTGTAAGGATATCGAAATATTTTGTGTTCCATATTGTTAAGCAAGGTTTAAGGAATCTAAAAATATATATATTGTAAGGGTTTTTATATAAAACATAATAAATAAAGGCTCCAAAGGTTTCGGCTCATAGAGAAAATGACACACGAATCGACTTCAAAAATCACGGTTCTCTATAAGGTAACGACGGGCAGTATATAAACAGAGCCGAATCTCGGCTCAATCGCAGTCGCAGCACAGCCGTCGAAGAGGCAACACTACAAGAAGATAGGAGCCGAAACCTGCGGGTCAAGATTTCCTGTGAAGAGTTGTTTTATTGCCTCCCCGGCTCTTCGTCTCCGTCTCCCGAGGTCCCTTTAACAGTAGTCGAAAAACGTTACGCATTCAGGGGTGCGTGGTGACGTACGTAACCAGCGCAAGGTAGTACAAGGGGCGTACGTCAAATTACGTGGGAGATTGTCCCAGGACGACAGCGCGAGCATTGGACGTGTTCCTGCCGTCCGAAACACATTGTGACACGAGATTTATATATATTAAGATTATAAAGCAGAAGAGTTTGTTTGTTTGGTTGAACGCGCTAATCTCAGGAACTACTGGTCCGATTTGAAAAATTCTTTCAGTTTTAGATAGCCCATTTATCGAGAAGGCTATAGGCTATATCATCACGCTAAGACCAATAGGAGCGGAGCAGTAATGAAAAATGTTAAGACGTCAGACGACGTTGCACGGGTCAGCTAGTTTATGATAAACGAAAGAATAAGCAATTAAAACTTTTCCTTCCAACAAAATTATCAACTTTTTACAATTAAGTAATTTTTAAGAAAATAATTAAGATACCTACTCAAGTAAAAATAAATAAAATTAAACAATTTTGGAATTTCGTTTTTTTTTACTTTTGACTGCAACATTATGTTCAGGGAGGCTACCTACTCTCGAAGCCCGAAGTCCGTAGTTTCGGGCTTAGTTGCGGGCGTATTCTACTCCGTATTATCTAACCACTAAGAACTAATGACAACACGATTCGACAGTTACTGTCAAATTGTGTTGTTATTCATTTTTAATTACAGTTTGGGACTAACCGTAACTCTGAAAGTGATACGGATAGTCCCAAACTGTAAACTACGGACATCGGGCTTAGAGAGTAGCCCCCCAGTAACGGAAACAGCCCCATTTTTTTGTGCTAATTAAAAAATAGTGGTGTATACTTGTACATCGCGAGAGCAAATCCCTAGGGCTTGAGGTACTCATTGACAAGTCTTAAAGCGAATTATAAAATGATCACCGTATTTTAATTTTTCTCTGAAACAATCATTAACGATAACGTGATGTGACTGACACTAGCATGGCCACCATCAGGGTTTTAATTTCTTTTAGCAAAAATTTTCACTAATTAGTCGCCCAAAACCAGAATTTCGGTCACTGGTTCTAAAGTTACAAGGTTTTATAGGTGGCCAATCTGGGGGCGCCTAGCTTTTGAGATTCAAATGAGCCTAGAGGGCACCTAGCAAAAATCTGTTTTCACCCAAGTTGCTACTTAGTCGCAATTTTTCGCCAAGTCACAGATTTCTTCGACTCTTATTTTTCTTCTTCTCAATTAAAATCCCTGATGGTATGGCCACCACGTGTCACTGACTCTGGCAGAGCCACCATCAGGGATTTTCATTTTGAAAACACAAAAAAATTGTCGCTAATTAGTCGAAATTTGTCGCCAAATATCAGAATTTGTCGGTCACTGGTTCAAAAGATATAAGGGTTTATAGGTGGCCGATCTGGAGAGAGTCTCCCCAGCAGGGCCACATTTATATCTCAAAAACTAGGGCACCTAGCAAATATCTCTTTTCTCCCATAATTTGTCGCCAATTAGTCGGAATCAGTCGCCAAATATCAGAGTTTGTCGGTCACTGGTTCAAAAGATACAAGGGTTTATAGGTGGCCGATCTGGAGAGAGTCTCCCCAGCAGGGCCACATTTATATCTCAAAAACTAGGACACCTAGCGAAGATGTGTTTTCTCCCATATTTTGTCGCCAATTAGTCGCAATTTGTCGCCAAGTCACATATTTAATCGGATCTTAGTTTAGGAGATATAATGAGTTCAATTAGTAAGGTATAGTCCAAGAGCTAGGTCGAAGAGTTCACGAAAAATACCAAGAAAAAAAATATTTCTATTAATATGTGTAATATACTTCTAGTTTTATCGGTCTAAAGTCTTTAGAAATGTCCGAGAGAGATAAATTCTCAATTTAATTCATGTTTTTATGTTTTAAATTACTAGGTTAGAGTGGCTTAAACTTCTTTGAAAACATTAAACCTTGCTCTTGGTCTATTTGGTGAAAGATGTACAGTCGCATGCAACTGTTTTACCACTTTACAATGTTAAGCTCTAATTAACTTTAGAATAATAAATAAATGTCGTACCTTTAGTAAAATGTTTAAAATACTTAAACGTTGAAAAAGTATTGTCAATTGTAATCAAATTTTATTATATAAAAATGAATTTCCATAAAGTTCGTTTGATGTGTGTTGTGTTGGTGTGTATTTTGAGGTGATTGCGAGTGTTGTGTTGTGGGTATGGACGGGTTGAGTTTTTATTTTATCTTAATTGAGGTTAGAATAATAAAACTTCTGTTGTCGAAATATAAAATGATTTATTACCTCAAAATTATTGTACTTTCAGAAAATGTTACAAATAGGTATTTGTAACATTTATAAGTAGGTACTTATTCAATATTATTAACAGATACAGTTTGTGACTTTGGATGTTAGGGGTAATCTCCGGTAAAACTGATCCGATTTTGAATTTTTTTTCACTTTTAGTCTAGGCTAATAACATTATGACCGATAATATTATGACGTTATGACCAATAGGAGCGGAGCCTCAATGAAAAATGTTGCAAAAACGGGGAAAATTATTTCTTTGGCTCTATATCTCTGTGACGCAGACGAAGTTGCGCGGGTCAGCTAGTTAGGTACCTATATATGGATTATATCTCTCAATAAAAATTTCAATGGGTGTTTCTTCATTGGACGACTCTGCTTGAAACCAATACCTATGCCGATCGATACCTTCCTATCTACTCGACGACACGTCACCGACAGCTACATTCTTCATTTCGCCACCGACACGACCGCGACCGACCCGATACGACGTCATTAGCTGTATCTACTACAAGTACCGTAGAAACTCAATGAAGTCCAATTAGATAAATAAATAATAATGTTAGATAAATAATTACATAATTATATGTATTGTAGATTTGTTTATAGGTAATGAATACAGCTTTCCTATGGTGGGTTGAAATTATAGAATAAGTTTACATTTATTTAATTCGAAACAAACATTCCTCCATAAGACGTCATAGATACTGTCTAGAAACTACATAAAGTATTTTGTACTCGCTTGTACCACTGTATGGGGAAATTGAATTCTTTAATATCTTTTTAATTACACACCGACTAAATCTGTAACTTTGCGACAAATTGCGACTAATTGGCGACAAAATATGGGAGAAAACACATCTTCGCTAGGTGTCCTAGTTTTTGAGATATAAATGTGGCCCTGCTGGGGAGACTCTCTCCAGATCGGCCACCTATAAACTCTTGTATCTTTTGAACCAGTGACCGACAAACTCTGATATTTGGCGACTGATTCCGATAAATTGGCGACAAATTATGGGAGAAAAGAGATATTTGCTAGGTGCCCTAGTTTTTGAGATATAAATGTGGCCCTGCTGGGGAGACTCTCTCCAGATCGGCCACCTATAAACCCTTATATCTTTTGAACCAGTGACCGACAAATTCTGATATTTGGCGACAAATTTCGACTAATTAGCGACAATTTTTTTGTGTTTTCAAAATGAAAATCCCTGATGGTGGCTCTGCCAGAGTCAGTGACACGGCCACCACCAGAAATTTTAATTTTGATAACATAAAAAAATTGTCGCCAATCAGTCGAAATAAGACGCCTGTGTTAGTCATACTACTGAATAAAGGAAATTTAACAACAATTTTTTTTCTGTAGCTTTAGGCTTGAGATCGGCCACTGTGCGGCGATGCAGATTAGTATGAACGGCTTCGCTTCATAGACGATTGCTGAAGCAGTAGTTCTACAGCAATAAGGAGTGAACTACTTGGCTAATGATATTACGTCGTCTTAGGTACCGCTGGCACTGAGTGTTGAAATAAATTGACACAAGGGACTTATGGCGTGCGTTTCATCTCTAGTCCATACAATTTCCAAGATCTGTTTTTGTTCCATTCTTTCGATTTGTGTACTTTTAATCTATTTTGTATGAAGTAGCAATAAAATCTCAATAAAATCTTCAACCTATCGCAGAAAATAAAACATTTCATCTCTAGACCAATTTTTATTTATTTAAAATAAAAAGCTCATTAATTACATAAATTATGTGCGTTTATAATTAGAACGGTTTAATAGAAAATAAAGTAGCAAGTACGGATGAGTTTGAAAGAATGAATGAATGGTACGGCCTTACGTGGACATTTAAGTACTCCTATTACACAACATGAGAAGCAAACAAAGGACAAATGAAAACTTGAATGTATCTGGCCTATAAAATTGTATATTAATAACACTAAAAAGATCTATAAATGCAAAACTCTAAATGAGTATACAGTAGAAAAAAATACATCCAAAGGAAAAGTTATCATTATAGCTCATTTCGTTCAAGTCCCTAAGTTTACACAATTTGTTAACCTTACAACTATGGTAATATTAGACAAGTACAAAATGATATTCCATCCTTAAATATATCTATTCGTAGCCTATAACTAGAGTCAGTTGTATATTCATTACAATAGTATGTTAATTGTAATTCATAGTTTACACACCAGCTAATCATGATCGATTCATGCATTATAAACAGCGATTCGTTAAAATGGCGATGCGACGACGGTGACGTCACGCCGCCGACTCAACAGTAACCCATATGTACTTCACACACACACACGCACTACCTATAAATATAACGTGTATGGAAGATCTACGCTAAAGGCTAAAATGTTACACTTTCGATATGTTTTATTTTAAATTACATTAAATAACAACTGTGAAACAATGGCACATTTTTAGCCAAACACTTTATTACTGCTGTTTTGGTATGTTAGCAAATAAATAAGTTGTAGTATTAAGTAATTGACAATACGTCAACGTGAATCTTTTTTAGAATAAATATTGCGTATTGTTGTCACGAATATTAAGAGCATTCAGTTCACATAGTTTATTAATATTCGTGTGGATCATCACATAATTCTCTCTCTACTGCCATTAAAATTTGTAAATGATTTTAAAGTTTTAATGCGAAACCATTCACACATTCGATTGAACTTCGGCTTATTCTAAGAGCTAATGTAACATCATCTACTTCAACAATAACACTAGGTACTTTATCTCATTGTGAAGTCTCCAGTTTTTACATAATTGAAAAATAGACATCACATTCCCCTAATAGTCAGGTATATTTCGTGACGTACTTACATTATAAGAAATTCGTAGTCACATTAAACTGTGCACAATTCCTCGTTTCGTCGACGTTGGGTTACTCCCCTACTTATTTTATAAATGCATCTCATTATAAGTGCGTTAAATGCTGTCGAAAGTTTTTTATTTTATAAGACAGCTCACGAGAATTAGATAAATAAATCGTAGAAAATAACTGCCGGTGCTTGCGTCGACTAGTGAAACTGTATCGCAGTTAGTAATCGAAAGTATTTCGTAGAGATGACTATATTGACGTCACGTGTTCGTAAGCCCCCGGGGTAGTGTCGTCACAAGCAAGATCTACGTCGCGTACATACTAGGCGGGGGGGCGCGGGGGTGCGCGGGCGGCTGCGCTTAGGGGGGCACGTACGGGGGCGGCTTGCGGTAGGTGGGCGTGGCCTTGGGGCGCGGGGGGGTGCGCGAGGCGGCGAAGGGCGGCGGCGGGCGGTAGGGCGCGTCGTCGTGCGCGCGGTAGTCGGGCGCGGGCGGCAGCAGCGGCGGCTTCTCCTCGCGCATGATGACGGGCGACTTGTGCACGGGCTCCGTGTCGCCGCGCTCCTCCAGCTCGTCCTGGAAGATGACCGGGATGCCCTTCGAGCGGAACGCTTGCCGCTCCTCCTCGTCGCCGACACTCATTTTACCTGAAAGGACACATTATTACGTTTTGATAAAGAAATGACGACACTAAAAGCGAGCGCATTACTGTATCCTGTCACTAAAATTTGATTATAATGTGCACAAAATAGATAGGTACAGCAGAAGGTCGGCTTCATTATGAAAATAGCTACACGAATGGCAAGTAATCTCAAACCTATGTGAATCGAATGCCAGCCAGTAGCCAGTCTTCACTCGCTGTGAGTAACCGCGTGTCTATTATTGCGAAGGTATGTTTACACTCGTTGTATTACGCCGACGCGACTTATTGTAGCTATCTATTTTGTAACCCTTTGCTACAATATTTTGAGTCATATATAGCCAATCCGATAAGTGTGCTTTGAGTCTGTGAATTATTTAATTCAACTGACTATCGATTGATGGTGGAACCTATCGATAGTTATGTTACGCAACTGTTGAACTTACTCATGACACCAAATTTATTTACATTAACTGTTATAGAATAGCAATTAACTTTCAAGCGTTTAGTAGTTATAACTTCGTGTACATTAGCATAGGCAAGCGATACTGTGAGGTTATTGTTCGATATTTTGACGATTATTAAAATTCCAATTACGTGAAAAGCAATGATTTTTAATCAAAATAATGTGGAACACTAAAATATTGTTTTGTATCTTTTTAAATCACCTTATTATTCAAGCATTGTCACCTCCTACAGAATTAAACTAGATGTTAGTTAACCCTTATTTTGCTTTTATCCATAAAACATTATTTATTTTATACCTATGACTGTTAGATTAGCGTGCATAAGACTTATCGGCCACGATATTGTTACTAACAGATGTAACAGGCACTAGATTTAAGGCACACACGCGCTTGAGATACGTACTGTTGGATTTTAAACGCTCGGCTGGCTCGGTTTACAGTTCGTACTTTAAAAAACCCCGTTAGAAAAGCATTCATGAGAACGAAGGCCTATGTGGGTTATGCACGCCTAACCTAACCAATCTATTAAAAAATATGACTAAACATGTTACCTGTCCTCCTTCTTCTATAAAGCACGCAGGCGATGATAGCAGCCAACAATATCATACACACGATGACAATAGCTGGTATGATGAACGTCACCAAATAGTTCGGATCAGCTGCAGCTTTATTATTATGCAGGTTGGATGACCCCGTGTGCACTTGTATCGGTGTCTTAGCTATCTTAGTATTCTGTTCGGCGCATAGACCGAGGGGAATGAGCCTTATAGACATGACTTTAAGGTCTTTATCGAATATGTGGTCGACGTTTTCTCTTAGAGCACCGCCCGTAGAGCCTCGTTCGTCAACTATGATCATTTTGCGTAGTTCTTCGATCTCTTTTTTAGGGCATCGGTCCATTGGCAGACTTGTGTTGTACCTGAAAGAGAAAAGTATTTTGTGAAATCACAAATTGATATATTGTCGTTAGTGCGAGAGACACAGATATAATATAGAAAGATAGAACATAATTATACTTTATTGTACACCAAACATAGTTTATTACAATCCAAATATTATACTATGTATGTATGGTACCAACCATGTGTGGTATTCTGCATCTTAGTACTCGTATTTTTTTCAAGCAGAACCACCAAACCAAAATGCAAATTTAAATTCATGTATAGTAGCCGGCATGAGTCGTGAGCACAGATGAATGCAGAAGAGTAATCTCACCAATGTATGGTAGGCGTACGAAACTTGCAGGGCCCAATAGTCGATGAGCATTGACTGACGAACCAATAATGTGAAGTGTCAGAGCTGTCGTCGTCAAACCTACCAATGGAGAGTGTGCTCACGACTCGCGCGGGCTCATCTGCCTAGCCCAGCCTAGCCTTTTTCCAACTATATTTTGGTTGGCTTTCAATCAAACCGGTTTCAGCTGAATACCAGTACTTTAGTTGAGCGGCTGCCTACCAGACCTCCACAACCCATTAACTGGGTAACACGGTACTCCTCGGCAAGACTAGAGTCACATTTTCTGGCTTCTGGCTATCCGTATGACTGCCAAAGATCTACAAGTGACAGCCGGGACCAACGGTTTAACGTGCTTTCCGAGGCAACGGAGGAGTTTCTGTATGTTAAGATGAAAATCCATCCATAGACCAATCACGGCAAGCGTTGCTTAAGCTTGAAATCGACCTGTGCGGCTGTTATTATTTAGCCTACTATACTAGTATTTTCATGACTCACCATATGATAGTAGTAGGATTATTAGTGATGCTCTGTATCCGGATGTTCTCGGTCTCCTTCTGGCCGAACAAGGCGGCCAGCTTCTCGACCACCTTGCGCTTGTTGTTGGCGTCGTAGGCCAGCATGGGGAACGGGTACTCCATGGTCATCTGGAACTCCACGGTGGGCCGGATGGTCGGAGCCTTCGCCACCTCCACTACTAAACTGTCGTGCGCACTCTTCTTGCTTGAGTCTTCGGCGATCTGGAATCATAAAAGGTAGGTGTAAATTTGATTCGAGAGATTACAGGAAAATAAATAAATAGAAGCAAAACATGTGGCTGCTAGTAATTCGAGCAATCAATCACAGCGGGCGTTTCTTTAATCATTATTGTTAAAATCTTCGTTCTATGAAGTGGACCACAAAATGGTCTTATATTTTTTCAGTTAAATATTTCTCAGTGGCAGCCTAAAGTCTAGATGTGTCGGTTATTGGCGAACGGCTCGCCCTTCATTACATGGGACTTCAAAATACGAGTTTAACTCTGCCTACCTCTTCCGGGTATACAAGACCCTTTGTTTTGTTGTACTAATGTAGAAAAATCGATGTGGTGCCATTTTAATCTTCACTAAATTTTAAAGCAGTTTGGTGGGTTTTTGTAAGGCGAAGTCTGTCTGATGTAGGTTAAACAGATTTAGCCGTTATACTGGCCGACTAGTCAAGCTCGGGTCTGCCACATTTATTTATTATGATGTCCCATAATAGGTTTAAATAGACAAACTTTCGAATTAACTAGCGTTACAAGTTTTGTTCTATCTTAATCCTCACATAACATTGCAAGACCTATTAAAAACAATAAAACGTATGCGTCCTCACCAGTTGGTAGGACACGCTGCCCTCGTCGCTGGGCGCGGGCAGGCCGTAGAACTCCTGGTTGTTGGCGTCGAACTGCAGCCAGTGGCCCGCCGGCAGCTCCGTGCGGTCGCTGTAGCGGAGGGACAGCGCCAGGTTGCGCGTGCCGCCGTCCTCGGGGTCGAAGAATGTGTCCTGCGAGAGGGAAAATGTCATGTAACTTAGTTGGTATTTGTAAATCCACCTACTCACTAGCGAGCTGTATACTGTAACTGTAACTTGCTTGAGACAGTAACGAAGTTCAAGTGTGTACGCGTGTTACAGATTAGGATCACGACGTCGCCCGAATACTTTCACCGAGCGTAGGAGAAGTCCACATCATCGTACCCGTAACGACGAGTCGGATCTGTCCGCAGTGTTCGTTTGTAACTTCACGATGTCAAACGACGTGTTTCTCGCTTGTGCAGCATAAAGTATGTAGAATGCTTTTTGATCAAAGGCGGCCACAAAGATGGTGGAATCATGGAATGTATCGGGAATTACTCATAGTACACTGTTTTCCTTGTTGTTGTTAATCAGCAGAAGACATTCATTTATCCTCTGACCATTCACTCATGACGAATAAACACTCGAAAATATTTGATGGTTCGTCACTCTTGACTTCCTCGAACACTCTGCGAGCGCACTTTGATTCGCGGCAAAATTACATAGTAAACTCATATCTGTCGTGTTATTTAAAAATAGAACGATCTTTTATTCCGAAACATGGAAACCAAGGAGGTAAGTTATCAATGGTTTTATTTAAATTTCGAACTAGCTTGAACTGGCTAATAATAGGTGTTATAACTCACCTCGGGCACCTTGTAGACCAGCAGGTGTCCCACAGTGGCGGTGAAGTGGTCGACCTGGTTGCGCGTGACGGGCGGGTAGGTGTCGGGCGCGCGGGTGGCGGGCGGCGCGGCGCACGGGCCCGCCCCGCGCCAGCGCACGCCGCCCACCTTCAGTTATAACTCACCTCGGGCACCTTGTAGACCAGCAGGTGTCCCACAGTGGCGGTGAAGTGGTCGACCTGGTTGCGCGTGACGGGCGGGTAGGTGTCGGGCGCGCGGGTGGCGGGCGGCGCGGCGCACGGGCCCGCCCCGCGCCAGCGCACGCCGCCCACCTTCAGTTATAACTCACCTCGGGCACCTTGTAGACCAGCAGGTGTCCCACAGTGGCGGTGAAGTGGTCGACCTGGTTGCGCGTGACGGGCGGGTAGGTGTCGGGCGCGCGGGTGGCGGGCGGCGCGGCGCACGGGCCCGCCCCGCGCCAGCGCACGCCGCCCACCTTCAGTTATAACTCACCTCGGGCACCTTGTAGACCAGCAGGTGTCCCACAGTGGCGGTGAAGTGGTCGACCTGGTTGCGCGTGACGGGCGGGTAGGTGTCGGGCGCGCGGGTGGCGGGCGGCGCGGCGCACGGGCCCGCCCCGCGCCAGCGCACGCCGCCCACCTTCAGTTATAACTCACCTCGGGCACCTTGTAGACCAGCAGGTGTCCCACAGTGGCGGTGAAGTGGTCGACCTGGTTGCGCGTGACGGGCGGGTAGGTGTCGGGCGCGCGGGTGGCGGGCGGCGCGGCGCACGGGCCCGCCCCGCGCCAGCGCACGCCGCCCACCTTCAGTTATAACTCACCTCGGGCACCTTGTAGACCAGCAGGTGTCCCACAGTGGCGGTGAAGTGGTCGACCTGGTTGCGCGTGACGGGCGGGTAGGTGTCGGGCGCGCGGGTGGCGGGCGGCGCGGCGCACGGGCCCGCCCCGCGCCAGCGCACGCCGCCCACCTTCAGTTATAACTCACCTCGGGCACCTTGTAGACCAGCAGGTGTCCCACAGTGGCGGTGAAGTGGTCGACCTGGTTGCGCGTGACGGGCGGGTAGGTGTCGGGCGCGCGGGTGGCGGGCGGCGCGGCGCACGGGCCCGCCCCGCGCCAGCGCACGCCGCCCACCTTCAGTTATAACTCACCTCGGGCACCTTGTAGACCAGCAGGTGTCCCACAGTGGCGGTGAAGTGGTCGACCTGGTTGCGCGTGACGGGCGGGTAGGTGTCGGGCGCGCGGGTGGCGGGCGGCGCGGCGCACGGGCCCGCCCCGCGCCAGCGCACGCCGCCCACCTTCAGTTATAACTCACCTCGGGCACCTTGTAGACCAGCAGGTGTCCCACAGTGGCGGTGAAGTGGTCGACCTGGTTGCGCGTGACGGGCGGGTAGGTGTCGGGCGCGCGGGTGGCGGGCGGCGCGGCGCACGGGCCCGCCCCGCGCCAGCGCACGCCGCCCACCTTCAGTTATAACTCACCTCGGGCACCTTGTAGACCAGCAGGTGTCCCACAGTGGCGGTGAAGTGGTCGACCTGGTTGCGCGTGACGGGCGGGTAGGTGTCGGGCGCGCGGGTGGCGGGCGGCGCGGCGCACGGGCCCGCCCCGCGCCAGCGCACGCCGCCCACCTTCAGTTATAACTCACCTCGGGCACCTTGTAGACCAGCAGGTGTCCCACAGTGGCGGTGAAGTGGTCGACCTGGTTGCGCGTGACGGGCGGGTAGGTGTCGGGCGCGCGGGTGGCGGGCGGCGCGGCGCACGGGCCCGCCCCGCGCCAGCGCACGCCGCCCACCTTCAGTTATAACTCACCTCGGGCACCTTGTAGACCAGCAGGTGTCCCACAGTGGCGGTGAAGTGGTCGACCTGGTTGCGCGTGACGGGCGGGTAGGTGTCGGGCGCGCGGGTGGCGGGCGGCGCGGCGCACGGGCCCGCCCCGCGCCAGCGCACGCCGCCCACCTTCAGCTCGGGCTGCATGGCGCGCGCCAGCCCGCCCGACGGACTGCCGGCCTCCGTGTCGGATTCCATGATCTGGAAAAAGAAACGTTGTTATAAAAAACGTTATAATGGCTCCTTCCAGGTATGCTCGCTCTATCGTAGGCTTTGTCTGTGTCATCTTCGACATAGACTTAAAACCCATCTCAAATAAAAAAATGTGAGGAGTGTTATTTTTTTGAACAGGCAACACCGTAACCACGTATTTGGTCACCTTACGGAAACGTCAATCACTCGTGGACTTCGTCGTAAACTTGTTTGTTCAGTGTTACATTTTTGTAAACGCCATTTCATCGATGACAAAGGTTGTTTTGCCATATGAATTGGGATTTGGGTACTTTTTTGGTACTTTTGAATATCACGATATTCTGAGTGACTAGGGTATGGATAAGCTTTTCGTAAGTCGGCCATACCACTTGCCGGAGAAGGCGAGATGGCGTGTGAATTTTCACGGCTCAATGTTCACTTAGATCACGAACCTCTAGGTATACCATCAAATAGGACATTAACGTGTTGAAATTGAAAGTGCCGCGTGCTATCATGACGTGTTCTACCAGTTTTATAAACTAGTAATTTGCGTGTCAACTGTTGAAAATGGTTGCAATTGTATCGTACGTAAAAGACAGTTGAGTTAGGTAACTTCTCTCTCTACACATTTGGTTTTTAAAATTTGATGCATCACATTTCACAATAACACAAATGACATTACATGTATTTAGGCTTGAATTGGGATTAAATGATAAAGCTCAAACTGAGTCTACTAGACTACATCGAAGTATTGAACACCGTTATTTAATGTTTTAAGGTGTTAATCGAAAATCGTTGGGCGGTATTTTTGGGTTAATATGTAGCCTATGACACTCACAAACTTGCTTTCTATTGGTAAAAGAATAGGCTAGATTCCATCATCCACAAATTGCAAAACTATTTAGTCCGTCAGTTAGAGTATTGAAAAATAATGGACACGTATTTTTTTTTTTTCATCAATGAATATTGACAAAGATAAAACGCATCAAAACTCGGGAGTGGGGGCTCGTGACGTCACGACTCACTAAAAATTATGCGAAGGTGTGACATATTGAGAATTTTAAAAGCGTCGTAGCTTCGTCAATTTTGGTTCCCGTAACAAAAGAAAAAACACGGGTCAAATATTTTTTGATAATGTAACTGACGGACTAATTAGATTTTTTCAGGACACAAGCCTATTGTCAAAATCTGCTCAGTGGATCCAGAGATTACCCCTTACAACCTTACAAACTATACCTCTTTATCATAATATTAGTATAGATAGTGTAGATTACAAATGCAGCGACGTACCTTCATCAACCTGTTGATATCATCCATGGGACAGGCGGGGTCCTTGGGCAGCGTGTCGTTGGTCCACACGAACTCACACATGTCACCGTTCTGGGTCGTGTTCAGTACTGTCAGGTGATCCATGTCCGTATCTCTGAAATTATTTATTTTCGTGATCAGGTTTGCCACATTACATACTTACATTTTTAAGCAAGAAAAGCCTGTCTGATAATTTTGTAATGCAATAACAAAAAAAGAAACAATGCGTGTGTTCCGAAATATAACCCAACATACTGGCCAGTGCTCATGACGTCATGAATCCGACGCACATTGCGGTACCGAAGTTCTCCGCGCCATTAGAACATAACCGCCTGACGACAACTACCGGGCATTTACCCACCAGACACAATACCCGTCTGGTCGGAGGATCCTTCCTTTTCCACGGAGGTTTGCGGGACTTTCCACAGTGTACCGCGTTTATGCAATGTAATGTTATAGGTTACATCATACCTGAACAAGTTCACAATGCCCTCCAAGGCGCGGATTTGCCAGTCGATGGCGTTGTTGTACTCTTTGAGCAGCTTGAACTCCATGGTGAACTGGTGGTTGATGGTGCGGCCGCTCTTGTGCTGCTGCACGGTGATGTCCAGGGGCCCGCGAGCCACCAGACCTTCGCTGTCCTGAGCTTCGACTATGAAGTTCCAGCGAGATACGTGGGCTTCTAACGGTCTGTGGAAACAAACGTGGAATTGGTATATCTTGAAATTGATGGACAATTTTTTTTAAAGTAAAGTTCTTCATTCTGCCGAGGAAAGTAAAAAAAATCGATAAAGATTTGTGCAAAATTAAACATGACATGATGGTGGTGGTTTGGTAATTTAAAATTATTTTAATTTTTAATTGTCTTACTGTGGGAGTGACAATCCAAAACAAACACTTTTATTTCTTACTATTCTTTGCAATAACACCGTTGAAACGGTGTATAAAGTTCTTTTCGACACATTTGCTCAAAAAATGCATTTAAGAAGCCTGTATACATTGTTCGAAAGTTCAAAATTACGGACCATACAATGGAGCGTGTGGTTAAGTAGGTACTCTCACCTAAGTACCTACTTTACCGCGCGCGCCGATGTATGGCACCGTGCGTATTATTTACGGTATTTTTTTAAATGTCCATAAACAATATAATTATAAGAATTCAATCCGTCTGCATCCGTCAGCAAAAAACGCTTCCGTCTGCGTCCGTTCCGGAAGCGTTTTTTTTTTGCGAAGAACTTTTTGCTCAGAAGGTTCGTCGCACAGAAAAAATTAGAAAATAGTTGTAGTTCTAATTACCCGACTGTTACACTTATTTTTTTTTCGAGTGTATTTATGTATGATGTATATTTCTTTGGCACACTCTGTAGCCTAACCCTGTGGCTTGATAGATTTTAGCTTGAAAGGTGTCGAAGATTCGTCTAAATAGTGAGAATGATACTCGATAGGTATATAAAAATTAAAATATCTGAGCTTCGGTGCCATTTTAATGACTTCAACTTTTTTTAACCTATCGAGTGTAAAAAAAATCCGACCGGTACATACAATTAATATAATACAATTTACAATATATATAATTCTACTAAAATGTTTCACGCTGACGCAGACGCAAACGGAAGCGCGTTCTATTTATAAATTTAATTATATTATAAATTAGAAAGTGTATAAGCGAAGAATCAGATATATTATGGAATCTACTCCATCTGATATCTTGAATGAGGCGCCAATTGCAGAAAATGGTCTCTTGCCGCCAAAATCGCGATAACGCTATTTAATGATTAACAATATTTTTTAATAGATAATGAAAAAGTTTGTTTTATTTATTGTGTCGAAAAACGTTGTATGACACACGAGCGGGTATTGGTCTTTACAAACTCGTGACTATGGTAAACCCTCGACTTTGTCTCGGGCTTACATTTGTTTACTCGTTTTTAAAGACCAACTTACCACTCTTCTATACTAATATTATAAAGCAGAAGAGTTTGTTTGTTTGTTTGGTTGAACGCGCTAATCTCAGGAAGTACTGGTCTGATTTGAAAAATTCTTTCAGTGAAATTCAGTGAATTCTTTGAGTGATAGCCCATTTATCGAGGAAGGCTATAGGCTATATATCATCACGCTAAGACCAATAGGAGCGGAGCAGTAATGAAAAATGTTATGCAGACGACGTTGCACGGGTCAGCTAGTGTATCATAAATAACTATTCTATTCTTTGCAATAACACCGTTTCATGAGTTTGGCGTTTGCAATAAGGCCGCTCAATAAGACCACCCACTAGTACACCATTCTATTTTCAAGAGTATTTCTTGATAAAGTGTATTTATATTCTATTCTCAAATTGTCGGGTAAAAGTTATAATAATTTCTTGAATCAGCGTCTATCTCAGGTCTCCTGAATCTCAAAACCGTAAGTGCTCGTTTACGGAGACGCGGGGCGTTGGGCGGGCCCCGCTGCGTGCGTAAATCGCTTCTTCGTGAACGCTCTCATGCATCGCCATATGTTTCAATTTAGTGCAAGCCCGCAGCGTGCGACTGCGTGCGTAAATCACTTCTTCGTAAACGCGCCGCGCAACGCCCCGCGTGTCCGTAAACGAGCACTAAGAGTAAGAAGAATAAGAAAGTATACTCACAATCCATAGACTTCCCTAGCGGCGGGTATGAACTGTATCCACGAGTTGTTGCTGAGCGGCACGCTCTCCGCCTCGTACATCGTGAACGTGAGGTTGCTGCCCTCCTCCGGGTCCGTGAACAGGTCCGCCGGGATTATGTACCTGGGGAAGAACATACACAGTAAGAAACCACGGTATTGAAAGGCATCTACTGAGTCAGCATTGTCTCCCTCTCTTTTTATGCAGGCTCTTCCGTTCATAGCTATAGCGGTCCAGAACGCGACAATTTGAGGCCGGTCACATTCTGGAATCCTAAAATAGCGGTATGGAAGATTGATTCGAATCTTTGCAAATCATTAACCGTGTTTAGTACGTAAGAGGGATATTTTTGCTAAATAAATTCAATGTATTCTTTTGGTGTTTTTATAACGAATTGATAATCCTATCGAAGATAAATTCGAAATCGAACGAAAATCGATGATAAATGAAGCTTTATAGGCCCTGAATGTTTATAAACAAATGCCCTAAGAGCTATTTCTATAAGAAATGGCGGCCGTCAAAAAATATCAATAGGACTGTAACCCTATTTTTGCTCGCTAAAACATTACATAAAAAACCGGCCAAGTGCGAGTCGGACTCGCGCACTGAGGGTTCCGAAAGCAGAAGTTACGATTTACGATTTATGACGTATTAAAAAAAAACTACTTACTAGATCTCGTTCAAACCAATTTTCGCTGGTAGTTTACATGATAATGTACATTTTTTAGTTTTATCATTCTCTTATTTTAGAAGTTAAGGGGGGGGGACACACATTTTACCACTTTGGAAGTGTCTCTCGCACATATGGGTACGATGAAAAAAAAATTTTTGAGTTTCAGTTCTATGTATGGGGACTCCCAAAATTTTTTGTTTTTTTTTTTTGTGTGAAAATCTTTATGCGGTTCACGGAATAAATCTACTTACCAAATTTCAACAGCATAGTTCTTATAGTTTCGGAGAAAAATGGCTGTGACATACGGACGGACGGACGGACGGACAGACAGACAGGCAGACAGACAGACAGACAGACGGACAGACATGACGAATCTATAAGGGTTCCGTTTTTGCCATTTGGCTACGGAACCCTAAAAATGGAATAAGTAAACGGTCTTAAACTAAACTGTATTTTAAATATTGTTTTCGTTACGTACCTGAAAGCTTTACCAGCAGTGATAGCCAGTTTCTTCATGTGGTGCTTGAGCGTGGGCGGCTGGTTGACGGGCATAGCCCAGGTCACAGTTTCCGTCGTCTGGCCGATTATTGTGCTTCTACCCTCCGTGGGGTTCGCTTCCTAGATGATCGAGGAATAAATTAATAACTAATGACAGAAATTTAATTGAGTATCTTGTTTTTTGGTATTTTTATTTAAATCATAATACGAAAACAATTATATTAATTTTGATGTGCTCCTAAGATTTTCTATGATACTTATACAACTTCTAAGTAGATAATTGAGATTGTCGCTATTCAAACAAGAAAGAGTTATGTAGAAAGAGACTGGAGAATTTACACTATAATACAGTCTTGAAAGTCGTTAATATCGTACTAGATTCATTTGTACAATTTGGAAGAATATTTTTACCTGTTTGCCAATTATTAATTTAGAAAATATTTATGTTAAAAGAATGCAACCCAATTACAAACTATTCAATACGCACACACGTTTAGAGTAGTTAGTTTATAACAAAAACACCTGTGTGATACCGGATGTGATGAGCAGAAAGTTACGTGATGGATAACTACTTACTCTGGCTGTGAACCGGTTCCATATTTCCGATATGCTTATCTTTCTGATATTCTTAGAAATATTGTTATCCGGATCGTAAGGCCATCGCTATAGTACCCACGTATATTTTAGATTTTTTTGGACGTACGTGATTGTGATTTGAATTGTAAAACGGACGGATAGAGTTCCATTCATCGGTTTTCAAACTCGTAACAGTGACGTCAGCGAATCGGAAATATGTTCCAGCCACAAGTGTAATCCACTACAGACCTGCTTAGTGACCTCCTGTAAAGTGGTCTCAGGGGTCGGCGTAGTAGTTGGGGGCGTAGTGGGCACAGCGGTGGACGCAGTCGTCGGCGTAGTGGCCTGCGTCGTCGGCGGCAGCGGCGTAGTGATTGGCGTCGTCGGCGGCGGCAGGGGGGCTTCCGTCGGCGTACTGGCGGGCGCGGGGGTCGGCGTCGGCACGTCGGGCGCCGGCCGACGTGACGTCACATTCTCCCTCTCCGTCGTCGACAGTGGAGGGAGTTCGTTCGACTCACGGATTATTACGGTTTGCTGAAAGTGCCATGCGGACGCTCACACGATGTGTTGTGAAATATAGACGTTAAGACAACGTTTTAGAGGCCAGATTCGTATGTACAGAGATTTTAAGTTTGTACAGAAAATTAGTCCCAGAAAGAATAGATAGGATTCCCAATGCGTCTTAATTAAGTGCGTTTTTACATTCGTCATGACATGTGTCAACCTCAAATAGTTTTGTACCGTTGTCTACACGTCGCAGATTAGTTCGAGAAAATATTTACAAACAAGTTACTCTAAATGGGGAATGAATCGTGTGAACCCATCACTACCCAGTGTTAAATAAAATCAACTCACACACGATTAGTTTTCAACTTTTACAGGAGTGAGTTAGATGATGATTACGTAAAAAATTACGTACCAATTCAGGTTCTAAAGTAGTAGTTTCCTCGATGATGGGAGGTGCGAAGACATCGAAGCGTCTTGGACTGATGGGCAGCGTCGGGGCGACGGACATGTTAACATTGGTGGTCTCGGAAGGCGAAGCAGACAGTGCGGTGATGCCCACTTCGTTGTGCTGTAGAAAAGGATGGGTTTAGTACCTATTGTGGGCTTGTGTCGGTGTGAAGTGTACAGTGGAAACTATGTGCTGTTAGTCACTGTCTGTGTGACTTGGTAGTCGTTTGTCTACTATGAAAACCTTGCTACCTAAAAGTTCTTGAATCTAAGTAAATGTTTCAATCGGTGTTCTATAGGTAGGTATATGCTACATTTTGTTCGTTATTACAATGTTTCGAACATCTGCTACATTTTTCAATCTCAGGCTGAGATTTTTTTTCTACTGTATCTTTAATAGTGCTTGGTCCCACTTTTAAACAGGGCTAACTAGTGTCTTCTAACAATTGTTCTAAGTTTTCATAGTAAACGGTGTTTGCATGTATCTATTAATTTATTAGTCAAAATAAAGAGGTTCCTGTAAAGGTACAGAGTTTCTAAGTTCGATATTATCACAGTCATGCTTAGTGTTTATAAACAAACAGAGTCTAATTTGTACTACAGATGCACTAAATATAATTTAAACACATAAATAATGTACTAACTTAAACATTCCAAAACTATCTAAAATATCTTCAATACACATAAAATAAATAACTAAATAATTGAATCGGGGATAGCTGTAATTACACAATATCGTAAAAAAATATTTACACAGTTTACTATTACAAAAAGATATATTAATAAGTAATATAACACACACTGAAGAAAATCTTCTTAGTTGGGGTAAGCATAATTGAAAGGTTTTAGCTCGCACAACTGTTCTTGAGACCACTTCAATATAAATGTATCCAGCATAAATGAGAATATTCAGATGAAATATACTAGCACTTGACCGCTCTTATTTCTACAAAATAAAGGCGCTGTCAATGTCATATTAACATAATATTATACTTTATTTTATCACCACATACCTATACATAAATTATTTTACATTGGTTGGATTACATACATAATTCAGATAAATAATCATTGTGGGAGACTGGTGCCTTAGCTAGCCTCGAGACCTGTGTTTCAAGACACCAGGCCTATTGTTACCATATACTTGTGACTAGATGCGATCTACACGTCAAATCGCAGGCGTCAATCGAGAGTGAAATCTTTCGACGAAGTTGTGCGAGCCGCCAAACTCCGAATCAACTATTCAGAGCCAACGCTGTTAATATGAAGTTAACTTACAACAAAACAAACCTAAAACTACTGAACTAGCTGCAAACGTAGCATGCGACCGGGCCACAACACGCACATGCATGACACGAACTCGAGAGCGGGTTACGACAAACCTCCGTGGTATACGAGTTAGTTGCGGACTCGGGAGTGGTTTCCTCTCGGGCGTCTTCGGTGGTAGTGGGCGGGGCACTCGGCGGGGCCAGCGTGAGGGGCGGCGCGGGGGAGGGGGAGGGCGAGGGGACGGGCGGGGGCGCGGGCGAGGGGCTGTGGGCGGGGAGCGGGGGCGGGGGCGGGGGCGGCGGCGACGTGGCGCTCTCGGTCTGAAACGTGTCGGTGCTAGTGTGTGGCGCGCCGGGCTCGGGGGGCGGGGTGCGGGGGGGCTGCTCGCCGTGGTGGTGGCGGTGCGGGTGCGGCCCGGGGGTGGGGGGAGGGCCCAGCTGCGCCGCGACACACACGCACGTTAGTACGCACACCCTTACGTACCCAAGAGCGCTGTCTGTGGTTATCGCTCACATGGACTTAGATATTAAAGTGGCGACATCAATCCATCATGAGGTCATACGGCAACTGACTTACCTCCTCCTCTAAACTATTTCAATGATACCCAATCGATGCAAAACAGTTTTATTCGATTCGCAGAATATCTAGATCTACATCCATGAGCCATCCGTAACAATGCAGTTACTTTATTAATTCATTTGATTAATGTGGAATTACTTTCAACTACTTCTACACAATTTGAGATACATCTCTTTTTTTGTTGTCATTTCCATATCTAACCATTAATTTGGTGCAATTTCTGTGCTGTTTTTTGCATTTTGGTTTGCAAAAGGTGTTTGGTAAGATGCATTTCAGGCATATTTGTAATTCTGTGAAAACAGTGTTCGGGGAAAGTGGGGGACAAAAATAGGCTGTGTTATAATTATGTATGTAGTAACTTATTATTGCTTCCAGTGTAATATTGTTCATAAGTAACCATGGTCGAAGCGCATTTAATTTTCTCAGTCCATGCGTCACACGAATACGCTTCAGCTTCGATTAATATGCTCCAGTTAGTCTGTTTATATACAGTGATTGACAAAGCGTTTTGGTATGTAAAGCGTTGTTATAACCACACACAAAGCTCACAAATTTATGTTTATATTATAAGGTAAACTTAATTAATAACAGTCATGTTTAAGTTGGTATGAAATATTTGGATGTCAAATGAATGTTGGTATGTTAAACAATAGTGGATTCTTGGATGTAGAGAATGTTTTAACTTAAATTAAAATAAGGTGAGGGACAACACAAATGTAATTTTCGGGTAGTTTTCCAAGTGATACTTCATTCAACATTCCATGCTATGTGGTTCCCAGTATGAGCGCTGCTATAAGTGGTGACATATAAGTGCAAGATATGCATTCCGTAGTATATGTGGGATGACTAAACTTACTCATTGGGAAATACATGGCTATTTAATAAACAATGGCTGCCTTTGTCTAGCTAGCTTCGGCGAATAAATATACAACGCGTATCAATTCGAACACAATACCTTTTAAGAGGTCATTATGGTACTCATAATTATGAACAACTTTTACTATAGAACCACAACGAAATTGTGAAAAAAAAAATCGACTATTTACGTGCAATAACTTGACAAAATGTACTGAACACATTTTGGGGTCACTTCACGGTAAAAAAATGTTCATAAAGATGAGTACGACCCTAAGCGGTATTGCGTTTATTCTGCTACACGTAGTACATTGTAAGGATGAACAGTTAGGCATATTTGCCAATGAGTAATTATACGATTGGTACGAATGATGCATAAGTACTAAGAAACATAGAATGTATGACAGTTCCACACTATTATAAAATATGAGTTGCATTGAAAACGTAACATGATTCACTGTCGTGTGATGAAGTTAGTTTCATTCAAGTAAATGATCGCTTTTAAACCTTAATAGAGTAATTAGATGGTGGGTATAAGGTTAACCTTAGGCTCTAGACAAGTGCCATTCTGTTAGCGGTAGAGTGGCGAAGGTGATTGTGAAAACGTCAAAAACGTATGGCATTGACGAAGGCTGTCGAAATGTCACGTGATCAATCCCTTATATGTATATGTCACCGGAATTGTATTTAATCTTGATTAGATTATAATTTCTTGATTGTATAATGAAAAAATCGTTTTGTGTAATATGTCCCACCCAAATTCAATAGTTTCCAATACGTCCGTATCTTATTTAGAAAAAATTGTTTACAATTTCACGCGATATTTTACAATCTTACGGTTTCTGATATTTTCCGGTGACATAAATATAAAATTATTCCATTACTGAGTGAGTGACTGCCTGACAACGCACAGCCGAAACTATTGGTCACAGAAAGCTGAAATTTGGCGTGTAGTTTCCTTGGGGAGTGTAGGGAAGCAATAAAAGGATTTCCCGAAATTCCTGCGGGATCGGGAAAAAACTGGATATGCGCGTACGAAGTCGCGGGCAAAAGCTAGCATTCGCTGGTAGAATGGCTCTTGTGCCAAATATTACCGTTTCCATTAGTCATTATAATGGAACGATTAGAGGAATCTGCCCAACAGGAGTCTCATACTTCTACCACATCACCAGTTAGTTTTTTTTCCAAATTTCCTTGTTGTTTTGAAATATTGTCATTACTCGTTTCTAATAAAACCCATTCGACTGATGAAAATATAACGTAGGTCTATCTACCATCGTCAGACTTTTCATGAAAGAGCAAACATTCAAGTTAAGGATTATTATGCTCATGTCAGAAGTGAAGAGACGACGATACACATCACAACATTGATGGCCAGCTCCGATTGAATTTTAACAATGTCACACAGTTTTCTTACTTCTTTTATTTTAAACAAAATGTACGATTGTTTAGGGAGTTCATCATCTGCCTAGCCTTTTCCCAACTATACACCACTAATTTTTAATTAGTACAAATACTTAAAGGGCTTATTAGAAAAGGTCTTGTTATTATACATGTAAAGTCTCAATAAATAATATTCATAAACAGCAAAGTTATTAACGTTTGTTTATATCCCAAAATGTCACTCAATTTATGGTAAACGAAAAAATAAGCAATCCAAACTGTTCTTTCGCACTTTAATTGGGCTTAGGACCAACAAAATTATCAACTTTTTACAATTAAGTAATTTTTAAGAAATCATTTAAGATATTCAAGTAAAAATAAATCAAATTTAACAATTTTAGGATTTCGTTTTTTTTTACTTTTGACTGCAAAATTATGATCAGTAATGGGTACGGGAACAGCCCCATTTTTTTTTGTACTAATTAAAAAATAGTGTTGTATATTGGGGTCGGCTTCCAGTCAAACCGGATTCAGCTGAATATCAGTATTTAACGTGGAGCGGCTGCCTACCAGACCTCCACAACCCATTAACTGGGTAACACCGTACTCCTTGGCTAGACTGGTGTCAGATTTTTCTGGCTTCTGACTATCCGTAACGACTGCCAAAGATCTCCAAATGACAGCCGGGACCAACAGCTTAACGTGCTTTCCGAGGCACGGAGGAAACTCGGTATGTTAAGATGGTCACCCATCCACAGACCAACCTCGGCAAGTGTTGCTTAACCTTGAAGATCGACCTGTGCGGCTGTTACTGTTTAGCCACGAGCTCCTCCTGGGTCATCAACCCTATTTACAAGTGTGCTCACTACAGCCAAAGCAGAAATAGAATCTTTTAGCAGACTTAATTTTTATTCTGTCGACTCTCTCTTATAACATCGTTGTGTGGCACAGCTAAATGCCCGTTAAGTAAAGCGCCCGTGCCAAAAATGCGTTATAACTTCAATGCCTATTTGACCGACACAATCGAAGTTCGACCCGCGAGGTTGTTATTATTGAGCCATGTATTTGATAGGTAGAATCAGGCGTGACATTGCTAAAGGCCAGCGGAACAGAGGCCGAGTGCGGCCGAGCCCCCCCGATCGCGTACTCACCAGGTCAGTGATGGCGACATCGTTGTTGGTGTAGCCGTCCTCGTCGTCGTTGTCGTCGTAGCCGCTGTAGTCGGCGTCAGCGTCCGCGTCGTCGTCTTCACCGTCGTATTCGGCGTCGTAGTTGCCGCCGCCCGAGCCGTCCAGCTGTGCCCAGTGATACATAGCTTTGAGAAAGGTACTTTGTTGCAACGCACATCATTACTATCCCCAGCTGCAGCGGGGGTCTATGAAGCGAGCGAGCGGGGGTTTATGAGTTTGTCGCGGACAGGCGACGTCTGACTGTCGGTCCGTATGTGATAAACTTTTTCATAGGATTTTCATCAATGTGCAATGGAGGGAGTGACTCGTGTGAAAACTTTAGGTGTGTATTTCATTACATTTTTAAGCTAGCGTGAAAGCGACAAGTATTTTTTAAAACTCGAGACTTTTTTTTATTGAGGAATCGGCTTGCAGAAAGTTTCAGAAGTAATTTTCGTGTCGACTGTCAAAATGGAAGGAAAATCTGTCATCACAATATACATACGGACTTCTTTTGAGCGATTTGTCGCCACGTGTCAAGTCAAGATGGGTTGATGGAATAGTCTGAGTAACATGTTGTGCTGGGGCGAAGTCACAAGCCTCTCACCTGTCTCTTGACCCTGGGCGCGGGCTGCAGCGCCTGCAGGCGCCAGCCGAGGACGGGCAGGCGCAGCACGTGCGCCAGCGTGCCGTCCCGCGCCTGCTCGCGCACACCGGCTACTAGCACTTTGTGGTGGTTCCATAGCTTGTTGCCGCAGCCCACCTGGAAAATATAGTTTAAGTATGTTCCTTTAAGAGTGAAATAAACTATATTTCATAGTAATAACATCATAAATTATAAAGTACAGGAATGTATGTACAGCTAAAAAAATATATCCAAACTGAAATCATAAATAACGAAAGTGAATTATTGTGACTGTTTGCTACATTTTTCAGTGTTTGTTAATTACCACTTTCAAGTAGCAACTGCTACTTGAAAGTACTGTAAGTTTCTCCATTCTTACATGATTTCAGAATTATGAACTTGAAGGTTGAGTATTTTTCAAACTCTACTTTCGGATTGAAAGCTCTCATTTTACATTAAATTAGGATTTGACACGTTCTTAACTCCATAATAATAAATATTTTTTCCGTCGGTATTTGATTTATCATTATTTATTTAAACTTTATGTACAATAGTGTTACATGGGCGGGTTTACTGCAACAAGGCATTCTCTACCGGCCAAACTTTGGGTTAAAAAAACTACAATGTAGTAGGTACAATAAAAAAATTTAAAAATCATTTCTGACTAAACTTGGGATAAGGAAGTGAAGGTCATGCATTCCTCTTTGAAATGTCATGATACACTACTATTTTCTGGTAGAGGTCGGCGCGGGCGCAGACATTACCTATATGTCGCCAGTATTATGCAATATGCATCCATCAACATCGATTATTAAGTATTATATACTTGCATTGTATCATCATTTTCATAAACTTTGTAAATCCTTTAAACGATGTGCAATGAACGTGTATGTTTGTATGTCAGACGCATAGGTCGAACGTGGCTAATAGTTGAGGTTGTTCCAAACATTATACACCGTTAAATATTTATAACTTCATCTTTTGTTTCCTTAATAGTTTTATTATCATTGACGTTACTTGAATATGTAGGTATGCAGTAGTTTCTCATAAGTAAGCGGTAGATAATTCGACGCATTATAAGTGCCTAATTTTGGGAAAATTGGAAAAATCTCGCAAAGTAAACAAGGTTACTGCTAGTGCGCTGCATAGCTGCCTGCTTTTTTTATTTGTCCTATCAGGCAATCACGTTAAAATAGCTACTACTACAACTAAAAGTGTTAAAGTCTATATAGTCAAAATGAGTAGAAGTTTATGTCAGTGGCCAAAGCTAGTGTGTGCCAGTTCACCTCGAACAACAACGCTGTGTTGTCAGACACATAAATATTACAGTATCATAAAAACAAAACTAAGTATTGTGGGCAGAACTGTTTTTCTTAGCTGTTTCGGTATTAAAAGTAAAGAATATTTCTAACAATTACTAACATGTTAAGTCTGCCAGAAGTACTACTAGTGAGGTGCATAACATCAAAGGCGTAGAGAAAACTTTGATGTGTAAATGACTTTTTTTAGAGTTTCGTACCCGAAGGTAACCATCGGAACCCTAGTAATAAGTCTCCGCTGTCCGTCCGTCCGTCTGGCAGCGGGCTATATCTCATGAACCGTAAAACAACACCAAGAAACACTGGATGGTCGGTTATCGGCACGGTTACTCCTCGGAAAGATAGAGCTGGGTGGAATTGGCTCCTTTTAGCGGAAATAAAACACGCTTGGCAGTTCAGGCACTCAACCATAGCCTCTCGGCGAGACCGGACCTGCAACCATCAGCTCGTGGGCCCGAAACGTATCTCTGAGCAACAGTGCTATTGTCTGCATACCCAAAGGTACCGGGTTTTAGCAGATCATTAATATGCAGCAAGAACAATGTTGCCAAAAGCACCGACCCCTGAGGAACACTAGCATTAATATCAAGTAGTCCAGACGAGCTGCCATCTATCACTCGGATAGACCGATCCCTCAGGAAATCTGCGATCCAATCACACAATCTGGCAGGCAGACCGAAGGAAGGAAGCTTACTAATAAGGCTATCTTGCCAAACCTTGTCGAAGGCCTTCGAGATGTCAAGACTTACATTAAGATAGATGGCAGTAGTGGCGTCTCCGTGCCTGCGCTGAGAGGAACCAGTCCCACTCATGATGGTGTCAGCGTGCGTCTCCGGTTTGTAGGGCTCCATCCAGAACTCGTTCTGAAAAGAGAAATAAAATGTTTTGGAAATCCAAGTAATGGTTTAATTATATTAAATTTAATATCGCTTTCCTCGAAGTAAAACCGCACTCAGGGCAAAATCATTCCACCAACATTTTCTGGCGTTTATTCAGGAGTATGGAGAGAGTTAGTGCAATAAAACATCTTGGGAAAAGAGCCGTCCACCATGATGACAGCACAGCCGACTGTCACACACATAGCTACATAACTAGTAGTACTCACGCCGTCCAGCGCCATGAAGCTGGCGAGCTGCATGAGCGCTCGTATCCTCTGCCGCGGCGCCACGCTGTGGAAGGAGCCGTCCACCATGATGACCAGCACCAGCCGACTCTCTTCACCGACGCAGGATCCATATTTAGAGTGAGGTTTGTCTTGAGCTTTCTTCACCTGCAATTGAAAAAGAACATTGTTATTGTACATAAGCATTTATATCTAATTGAATGATGGCAAATAAATAAGGTGGGATTGAAATTACGGTCTACCATGCACCAAAAACCATAGAAGTGAGTATGATTTCAGACTACTAACAATGACACTAATAAGTAACAGCTTACTAAGCTACACTAAACAATGATATATATAACGTCATCCTTAATAACTTTATCGAAGCCAAAATAAGTAACGGTTTAGTCTCTACACGTTCAAGTTGCAGAATATCTACATCTCAAAATGTACAAGTTGCAAAATCATCAAGTCTCAAAACATCTAAGTCTCTTAATGTTTTTAAATTTAACGCTCTAAAAATGTCTATGCGAAGAAAAAGAAACAGCTTTCTTTTGCTTCGCAGACTTCGTAACATTTAGAGCGTTCAATTTAAATATTTTTGTATGAAAACATGATGATCTAAAATATGATGAATTTTTAAAAGTCATAGAACAAAAGTTGTTGATTATGATGTAAGTAACATAGTCCTGAGAGGTTGTCAGTATTTTACAAATAACCCTGTATAATAATTGTATAACACATCCACTCATACCAAAAATTGCATACCGCGTGTATCTGACATCGACGCACAAACGATTTCCATGGGTCCGGGGCATGATTCTGGACACCCTAGACTTAGAATTTTTCGTCGGCTTTTTTCTCATTTTTTTATTTTTTTCAAGGGTTTTTTTACTTTAGACTGCTCATAATCGTTATTCTGACCTAACCCAATGAGATATTTAATAAAAAAATAATTAATTAACTACTTTCACTAAAAAGAACAATCTGAATAAAGCCACAAATAGATATCAGCTCAGCTGAGCTGATACTTTGTGGTACTCTTGAAAAAAATGAGAAAAAAACCGACGACAAATTCCAACACTGGGGTGTCCAGAATCATGCCCTGGACCCATGGAAATCGTTTGTGCGTCGATGTCAGATACACGCGGTATTAGGAGACATGGTTTGAGACTAAAGGTAATTAACAAAAGCCAAAGGCTGTCGACGAACTTCTTGATTAATAATTTCTAATCACAATGGAGAAAATGCTGCTCTTAATCATAGGGTCATGAAAGCTTCTTTCAAAGAAGTCTCGTATGCCATCATATCAGTAACAAGAACGTCTCTTTGCTGATACTTTTGCGAAAACATATTTCATACAGGAAATTAATGAAGTATCTATCGAGCTACATAAACATTGCCAAAGCCAATCACTTGAACGTTACAGAAAACGAAGACACAATTTCCGCAACATCATTACTTGAACATTACCATGACAGTTCGGAATGAAAATGATCCTCTTTTATTGAAAAGTGAAATAAAAATTCATTTATTACACCGCACCCCTAGTGGTAAATGTAATGTCAATAATATAATTGAATGGCCGTATGAACAAGCCAACTGTCGCTTACTTTATTGGTCACCGCCCTGTACAGTAAAATATTAGTATTCTGTACCGACATATGTCACAACATTTATACATGGATCCTTTAATTTTTATGAGTCCAGTGTCTGTCGACAACGAATAAAACGATTGATTTACGTTAGGCCATATATAACGGTACTTATGTACCTATCATATTCATATCATATCGTTATAAAAGCCGTTTGTTAGTAACTGCCCTTGTCTATGCACATTTTAATATTTAAATGTGCTATTAAACGAAGTATATCCAGCAGTGTACTAATAAATGAGTGGTTTGTTTCGCTGAAACTATTAATTACAATTACATAAGCACGATAATATCTTCGTAATAATTGTCTACTATTACATTTCAGTCGTCTGACGGTCTATAATCACTGAACGTAACGTGACGTCATATCTCATTATTAGACATATAAAAATAATACACAGAAGGCTTCTATACGGGACCTACAGTGTATCAGGATGTGCATTCTTGAGACGACGTAGTAGCTAAGCACTTCATAGTAACGGAAGAGGGAGGTGTGCCTCTGACGTCATTCATACACGACAGGAACACCAAAGAGTGTAGCGGTAGGTACTAGGTACACGAACTCCGCAGGAAGTGCTAGTTCCTAGGATGTCATAGAATATTACATAGTAGTGTGACGAATTCCCATGTCTTTATATCCGACTATTAAGAACTTAGAAGTGAAGCATTTGAAGCTATGCTACTCGTTAAAGTGTACGCCACCAATTGCTATTTTGCTAATTGCGTATGACGCAGATTGGTCTGGTGCTCTTGCAGAAAGAACAGATACGAATTAGACTCGTGCCAATAATTGCAGCTCGTGCCTGAAAACCACTAATTACTTCGCGCCACCAATAATAATAATTTAGGTTACCATAAGTTGGAAGTCATGCAACTAGACCAAGAGAATAGTTTTTACATGCTAATAAATATTGTACAAGCTAGTCTAAAAAGTGGGAGAGGGACGAACTCATAAGGGCATACAAATTTCGTTCGCATAGGAAAAGTGCGCATTATTGCCACGTTGCATGGCCATTCTGATGATCCCCGTAAAAAAGGCCAGCCCTCGTAAACTGACCTCAACAGTGAAAGAGTCGGTGGCAGTAAGCCCGCGCGTGCTGCCGTGCGCGGTCACAGTGAAGGTATGCGTGCCTAAGTCCTGCTTCTGGGGCACGCCACTGATCAGACCGTGCCGAGAGTCCACGGCCAGCCAGCTAGGCATGCGTCGACCATCCTCACTTCGAACCTGGTTAGTAATAGTTAGGTTAGTAGGATTTATTTTTGACTAAGTGGAATTATACCGCCTATGCAACGACCTTCCTATCAAACTACGCTGCCAAAGTAGGGTAGCTTTTAATAATACTAAAAGGCTAATCTAAGTGCGCTGTTTTGCCAAATGGTCTGTTCACCCACGGCAGGTTCAAACACGATAAACATAACGTACTACTTACGTCCATTTTATCACTAAATTCCGGTCACGACTCATTTTTGCCAGAAGTCACAGGCAAAGTGGCGACTATCTAGGCTTGTGTTTCATGAAAATTATTCAGCAGTCATGGAACCTGTACGGATTTCCACAGAAAGGAAAATTGGAGCAGTGAGTAAGTATGTTAAGTGTTAAACTTCTATGATTTGACCGATCTTTTTCTTCCGCACATGAGCCCTAGTTTTCCTTTACAGCGTCAGCGACGCGATCGTGGGACTCTTAGCGTTCAGCGAAGCGAAGGACCTGAGTGCCGCCTTGTTGTGTACGACTTTCCAAGGCCAGGAATGTAGGGTGCGTGTTTTTATATTTTAACCCATATCTTAACTAAAACGGTCTTTAAATGTCAGTTAGGGCCTGGTACATTAAGCTGAGTTACGTAATTTTTAATTTCGGGTCCCGAATGAAGGAAGTTTTAAGGTTCTCAAAGTTTAAATGAAATCTAAGTTTGAACCAAAAAGAGAAAATCTCTTTTTCACGTACCTTATAAGCTAAAACTTTTCCCGAGAAAGCTTCCTTTGGGATTTCCATTCGGAACAGATGTCCCACATAGGCCGATGTGTCGGGCACGCCCCATAACCTTCTTAGGCCATTTTTTGCTATTTCTGAGTGGTTTGCTGTTAATTCAACCTGAAAGGTCAACCATAAAACTTTACGCTTCTATTGTTCAATCGAGGAATGTACGCCGAGTAGCTGTAAGCTACGATTTGTCGTGTGGGTGACGTAATATGATTAATATTCTGAAATAATACGTGGAAATCCTGTTGGGTTAATAGTTAGTAGTAGGAAGTGAGTGAGAGAGTGCACTGACCAGGAATTCTTCGCTGTTGTCGAATGCGAAGTCGTCATCGTGCCTTGTGAGCGCGAGTGGACACAGCATGAGCAAGGCACACGCGATGAACCGCGCCCGCCCCATCTCGCCTCCCCACCACTACCACACTCATAAACACATCTTGATCATCTGTGGACAAATATATGACACTTTATTGCATTTGCTTATGTTTGCAAACATGCTTGTTTACAGGAAATAAATTGTTGAATGTTGTTACATATGGCTGATGGACAGTGCAGTTGGTTTTTCTCGGGTTATACAATTTCATATTATGTCGTTGATTAATTGATTACATGTCATAGTTTCTTGTGGGTTTCATAGTTTCAAGTTCAGCATAATGCTGATTTTGCGGTATCCATAATATCAGGTGGGATTAAGTGGAAAGCATCGTGACGATAAAAGTGCAGAAGATGACTAGACTCAATGACTTCACTAAAAAGACCAAAGTGGACGAGAATAGGGGTCGGTCAAAGATTCTAGAGAGCCCTTTGTCTGATATAGACGACGACACTTGCCAACATAAAGAAAAGTAAAGATTTCAATAGATTCGGAGGTGATACTTTTAGGGCTTTCTCTTATATCAATTTCAATTTCACCCTATAGAAATACACTGAACAAAGAAATTCCAATAATGAATCAGTACGTAAAGAAAATCAAAAAACATTTATGACTAAAATTAAATATGTATACCACATGTTAAACAAAGATGGGCGTGATAATTTAGACATTGTTTAGCTCTGGATGCTGCATTTAAATATAGACAAATTTTCGTTAAATATCGTGTACAAATGACTTGGTAATAAAGAAGAAAGAGAAGGGAGGGCAAACGGAAACGACTCGGGTACTGTTACACAGTTAAAGGCGCGTGTTGGCGCATAATGATTGGACACAAATAGAATGAGCTTTTGAACGCTCCCCGCCTTGCTTAGCATGCTGTCGCGAAACCACTTCAGGGAATACTTTTATATCCCTTTTAAAATAATGTGGCCTTTACTTTACTACCACTCGAGACGAGAGCCAATATCGTGAGAGCTACTCTCAATTCCAAATATACTTTTAATGAGTTCAAGTCACTTCAAGTTAATTTTATTGTTATAACGTAGACAATTCGGCTTCGGGAAAAAGTCCCGAGACAACAAAGCTTAGGCGTGGTCGTTAGTTCGCGAGACGCAGTAATCTGGAAGGCAAATACTAATGTTACCAAGATCCCTCGGGGACAACAAGCCTAAATAATGTTGGTAGATACTATTTTAATTTTGGAGACCTACGGAAGCACGGAAGGTAACGATGCGCATTAATGATAATTTAGGGAAATAAAAGTCTAAATATTTTTCGTGAAACATAAACAGACTCGTTATAAAAATGATTTATGACGATGCCGGAGATTCTGGACATAACTCGACCACTCCAATTATTTTCAAGAAGCGCGCGAGACGCGGAAACGTTTCGAATGAAACGTGCTCAGCGATAAACGGTTAAGTAACGTACCTACTAACAACGTAACACAATGTTTTAACAACATTATTCCAACAATATTGACCTCTTTTCAACCTAGGAAGTTTCTGAATGATAAACATTTTTGCGGTAATCCGACCGAGGGGAAAAATCCTGAGGCGAATGTGCGGATACGGGGGTCGGTCAATCGGTTTCGATCGGAAAGTTTTTATCAAGTCGGCACTATAAAGATGAGAGGAAACGGGAGTAGTTTCGTTTAAAGTGCTTCCTCCCAGCCGTGTAGGGGCCTAAAGCAGAGCAAAATGTAAAGCTAAATCTGAAACGTAAACTCAAGCTGTTGAAATCACACGCAAAAATAACTGCCACATAAAACTGGCCTGGCAGTCAACGACAAAATTGTGTAGTATGGTTCCATTGACAAAATTCGCAGAATGGGGGCTGACATATTATTGGCTTTATTAAATTGTCTGTAGATATTTGTTTACTGTTACTGAAGTATCTTGAGACTATCTATTGTGAGAAGTACTCTGGAGGTAACGAGCGGAATAATTTAGCAGTAAAGGAAATAGAGCTGTTTGTAAAAGATGAGTCAAATGAAACCGCTCAGCCACTGACAAAGTTTTTGTTTATTTAGCGGTATAACTTCCTGCTGATTTTATGAATGTTAATTTGTGATAACTTGCAACCTAAAACAACATCTAGTTATTAGCAGATATGGCAAAAACAAAGTTGCTGAATAAGAAGATTTAGGTTGGCTGCAAAATTATTGTAGGTGGACAAAATAATATAATATAAACGAAATAGGCAGTATATACCTAGAGAAGGATTTAATATAACATAAATGATTGACATACCAGTAAAGACGAACTTTGGTCTTTGTACAAATAAAAAAGGTGCACGAAAACTTAAGGAGTAAAAGGAAAATGGCAAAATTTGTCCCAGGTTGAGAAAAATTCCTTTAGGCATTTGCTTTTCTAAAACTTTTTAAACACTTAATGTATTTTTCGCAAGTTTTTAACTAATTAAGCTTAGTCATAATCATTTCAGAGCGAATTTGGGTTATTTTTGTGGCTAGGTATCAACCTAATTTCCCCCGTTCACTTGAGAACGTTCAAGGCGTTATTAATTGGATGTAAAATGATAAATCTGGAGCCAACAGACAGTGATATTTGTAAAATGTCTATTGGATACAGGGTACTTTCTATTTCAAGTTTGTAAGCATGTTAAAGGCAGGCAACCACTCCGGCAGCTTACCCTTGGGTTGTGAGGGGACCGACGACTAAGAGGGTTACCACAATGGATCCTTTCCCCCGACAAAATCTCGTCTGGGTTTATATACGTCGCATGTAGGGATCGTGTTCAATATTACGCTGTAGACTTAGGTCTATGTCAGAGAGGAAATATGTAAATTATTTGAATACCTCAATACCTTAGCGTGCTACATGGCATCAATTAAATTGAATGTCTTAACTGATAGAGTTGTAAACGCGCCACAATATTTACAAAGTTCGGCAAACATTTGCTTAGTAATCACTGTTGATTCTGGGTACAGTATTTACCATCATTACTCATTATTTTCGTTTGAATAACAAAAATTGAAAAGAATCAGCCCCCTTCTTGAGGGGCGAATAGATGAGATCGAAAATCGTTCAAAGCTGGGGATCCCTCAATGTTTGGGACTTGGGGTGGAAATATAAAATATTCTATCTAAACTTCTTCTTTTTCGATAATTATATGTCTTGAGGGCTATAGGAGAAAAGGGGGATGTAAGCAAGAATTTAAGATGACAAGAAGTTAATGCGCCCGCAGTCCCATTGGTTACAAATGCTTACGGAACCCCATGCCTGAGCTTGATTTTCAAGTGTAATAAATTGGCTTTTTCTTTGTGGGAATTATAATAGAGCACGCAGTTTGACGGCGGCGGCGTTGCGTCTAATTGTATATGCTCCAAGACCTTTATTTAACCCTTTCACATGGGACTGTTTTATTATTATTCTTCTTTCAGAATCGATGAATCTTCTAGCTAACAAGGTTATTTTGGCCTTGAAGGTACTTTTTATACTATACTGTTACTTTATCGGCGTCCTCAAATGTGCAGATATTCTCTGGAGCGTGTTATTTGAAGGATGGCAAACTTTTAACTTTCCTGCGTAAGTATATCACCCACCGCGCACAGCGTCGTCAGGGGTATGAGAACGGCACTACATTCCGCATCGCGTATTTAGGTCAGCTGGTAATAAGGCTCGTCATAACGTGAATAATTCACCGTATCAGATTGAATTTACTTCTGAAATGTTCTTTGCGTGCACGATGCTATCTGTTCTCAAGTCACCTCTTTTTAATGATTATTACTATAATAAATACTGGGGGAAAGTGTTTTTGACCATGGTTTTATATTTTCCATACAACTTTTTTTTTTTTTACTATTGATAGTCATCATACGTTTGACCGCTATCTCACCTGATGTTAAGCGATGCTGCGGTCTAAGATGGAGCACGCTTGCCTAGAAGTAACCTATTCACTCTTGACTTAAAGACTCCCAGGTTGTAGCTATCAGGAAACACAGACTCAGGCAGGGAATTCCTGCCGGAGTCGCGGTACTATTCGAAAGAGATACCGTGGCTCCGGAACACAAAGGGCAATTAAGGAACATGGATGGGTTTTAGTTAGTAGAAATCTGACACTCCCTCTCGCTCCGGCCAGAGCGAGAGAAGTCATTGGATGGTTTCTCTTCCATAAAAAAAGGCAGGGAATTCCACTCCTTAGCTGTACGCATAATGAATGTATTCCCAAAACGTTTTATGCGTATAGGTGGGATGTCCACCATGTGCCGGTGGCACATCGCCGTACGTATAACTTCCTTCAGTTTAAACATAGCCATTAGCTGATAAATCGTATTGCTTCCGGTTAAGTTTAGATAAAATTGGTGTAACGTTTTCTTCGATGTGACAAATAAAGGAGCATTCGGAATTGGAATTCATTTTAAAAGATTTTTCGTTGGAAGCGGTTAGCTTCGCAAAATCTGCCTCAAAGCTTTTCCGGGGCGTTATTGTATAGATTCAGGAAAACGGAGGAAACAATAAAATTGACAACTATAATAACTTGCTATGATGTCAGTGCGTTGTTTGAGAATTTGTAGTAGACATATTCATCAGCCTATAACTATTCTGGTGTTGGCTTCTGGCCTGACCTAAAAGCTGCAGTTATTACCGTTATACCAGAGAATGCATTTATTCTTGGGTGATTACAGCTTTGAGAATTTCAGGTATTTGGCACTGTGGCAGCCGCCGTTTGTCAGGAGCTTAATATGTAGGTCTCCGTCTGGCTGGGGCACGGTAGGGTAGGATCGAAAATTGCAACATAACCTTTCCAAATTGCCCTCGTAAACCCACATAGGTGAAAATTCTCAGAACCAAATCATCTTTAGGCTGAGGAGGCGGACGCAACGTCAGTCTATTTCGACAGCGGAAGTCACGTGGTGCACTTGCGCGTGTGTGCATCATAATGTCATGATTCTCAGTATACAGCCGCTATAAATATGCATGTGTCTCTGCGTTCGTGTGTTTATAGTTCTACGTTCACGTCGGTCGCCAGCCATCGATAGGAGCCCACCCAAGCGAGCATTGTGTGTGTAATCGCAAAGGGCAAAAAGGGGTATTGTTTGTAGCCGTATGGGGTGCAAAAACTGTGCAGGTGACGTGATAAATTACCTAGCTTAAAAAAGATACTATTCCCCTTTTGAGACGATTTTTTGTTAAGGATAATAAAAATCTTGGAAGCAATTTAAGCTCGGAATCGATAGTTGTCAGTCTGCTAAAACATAGTTCAGTGGTTCGTCTAATAAATTGGCGGTTGGTAACGACAGGAGGAAGTCGGGGCTCGGGCGTTTTACGAGTCGACTTAATTGAGTTTTCGAAAGAGGCTGTCACTCGCGCAGCTGATTATTATTTGCAGAACACGATAGGTTTCCAGAGAGTTGTGTTTCGTCCTCGTCAAATTAAGTCAGGTTTGATAAGTCACCTTTGGATTTGTGTCAATATTAAAATGGCACATCTATTTTCAGTGCTATGCTTTATAGCCTGATCGTAAATTATCGCCGCCGCACCTATGCCTTCAGTTTATGACTATGACAGAACGTTTAAATATATTGTTGGCACAAATGTTTATGCTGGCCGCATTGAATAAAATTTCTTTAGGTATAATTAAATCGTGGAGGTGAGACTAGATACATTTATTAGCACTAGTTAAAGTAAGCTGCTCTGTTATGAGGAATTAATTAAGGCCGACTTCATTCAGGTTGCGAATTCATTTTAAATAAACTAGAGCAAAAAGCGGTTTGTATCTCTGGCTGAGATAACAACACAATAGAAAATGATAGGTACTGTTATAGATTATGAATGCGAATTTATGGGTCACTATTATGATTTATTATTAATTATTCGGATGGCTGATTTTCTTTATGAGTAGGACTATTGATATCCTTCAAGTAAATAATCCAAGTAAACGTATTATTAGTACTTGAGATAGCTAGAAAATTGGAATGTTTTTAACGTAAATCTAAACTTTCCTGCACCGTTTTTCTCTGAGAAACTGCCGTTTTATAGCCTAGACGTATCTACTCGCCATTTTATGGTTTTAGAAGAGGGAATCAGTCTTAAAGAAAGCTTCGACAGGAATAAGAACAAACGAACTAATTCTTCCTTTAGGTAAAGGCATGTGTGAACGCATGCGCAAAAAGTTGGCCATATTTTTATCTGCATCACTCTAAGGTTGACGTTTGACTGACAGAAAATGACTAAATATGGAGTCCGCCACTCTACAGTGGATTTTACTTGTGCATTAAGACTATAACCTAAGTTAATATTATTAATGCAATTGTGAGCTTGTTTGTATGTTAAATTGTAAATTTGTTACACTTTCACGTTTAAATCGCGGAACTGATTTTTATAATTTTGAGCAAATATGGTACGGACGCCACCACATCAAGCTACAATAATCTATCAAATTTCTTTAATAGATTTTCAACTTTATCGCTGAAGCATTAGGTTCAAGGTTGATTGGGAAAATTTGACAGTTTCGGATAGCTTGATGTGCTGGCTACTGTACTTTTTTTGAGAAAAATTATGTATATTAAATCGAGCGAAGCCGCGGGCAAAAGCTAGTAAGTAAATAAAAAAATGCCATTCTAAATTATGATGTGCGGTTGTTTTTTGCCACATCCGCACAGGATAACTCAGATCGCACAAAAAAGACAGGTCGTATCGGCACTTCCCCGCAATAACACGGACGTCTGAAACAACCGGTATATTGTTCCAACAAACGCGATATTGCCATGGCGTGTCACAGTACAAGTGACGAGAGAAGAGCACAAAGTTTTAACAAAAGTCGACTTTAGGCTTCAGTAAATTACAGACAAAGAGATTAAACTTCGTAAATACGGCAAAATGTAAGGGAGTGCGCGAAGAATGTACTCGTAGAGTGCCATTAAGTCGAAACCGAAATGCAAGAGGCGGGCTCTGAATTATAAGATGATTTGGATTCGGTGAATAATCTTCAACGTATTCTCTTAATGTCTAGGCTCCCAGATTTTTCTTTACAGTTATGAGATTTTGGTATGGAGTGAATATTTGAGAGAGATAAGTATAAGTACTAACATAATTAGCTGAAAAGTGAACAAACGCATGAAGATACAAATGACGTCAACTTAAATCAGGCCAATAAAATATTCGTTTTCTTGGAATCAATCGCACTACCAGTTTAATCTAGCTGAAATGCCATTTTGCACTACAGCACTCAAGAAACCATTCGAATCCGCAGGTCGAGTCGATTATCTACTAAACATTTCTCGATTCACTCTACATTGGTTCCACAATAGTTTTGTTCAATAGTTTCTTCAGAAGGCTTTCATTTATATGCACGACCGAGTGTTTACAAGCTGTTTAAAGTGATATGGCGATCATTGTTCCGCGAAATGTTCAGTTTTCTAAGATACTATGCTTTCACAGCAGAAAGATACTGCGACATAAAATGAAACTGGGGCATCGTATACTTGAGTTGTCATAATGAGCAACATTGTCCTTCGGGTGTGCGCTCGTCGTTTAAGCCAGGCAAATCCGCGATATTGTTGGCCTATGTACGCAGCTCGCAGGGGCGGACCGCCCGGCTGCAGCAGACTGTGATTTACACGACACTGGCCCCAAAACACCTCTCCCTTTATGGCCAGACATTTCGGGGAATGGCAATTTATTTGTCTGGCTACAGATAGATTGTTATCAACAAGCATTCCAGTTTTATTCGCATCCAAATTGACGTATGTATATTTGATGCTACGCCCGATAGATGCTACGCCCGATATTAGTTGGATGAAATTGAAATAGCCTGTGGAAAAGACCATTAATACGGAAATGAAGCGTGCACGTTAAAAGCGCTGAAATGGAAAAAAAATCAAACGGATTTTTTAAGAACCATGACAGATAATCGTGATCTGCGTTTATCAAGTCACTGATAACTCTTAATCTTACCTTTGTAACGAAGGAAGGAAATAAGGCGAATAAAAGTAGCGAAGTTTTATAATACTAACTCTAAGACTGCTTCACGCACCAAGAAAACGCAAACATTTCAATGTCAAGGTAAATACCACATAATATGTAATACATTAGCGTACAAATTGGGGAGGCATTTATATAGCAGCACAAAGCGTGTCTAGACGAAGCACTGAACCCAACACAACCTACACTACCGCCGACACTGATTTACATATAGATATCGGGATCACTCGGGACTCCAGGACACATGTCGCAAAATCCTATGAGATTATGCCTGTTAATATATAAAATACTTTTGTAACCTGTCACATTAATACATAAAGGTAATGGGAATATCTGAAATGTTGGTAGAAAAATAGCGCAAGAGAAGATGGAACATAGAAGCCAATTCATTTACTGTAAGAGTGGATTTTCTTCGTAATAAAATGTAAGTTTGATGAAAGATTTTGAAAAAAATACAAGGAGATGGACAATGCAATCATGCGCTTCATCGACTAGACTGCAGTCAGTGCTCCATCAGACATTCTGAACAACTGAAAAGAAAATTCAATAAACTCTGAAATCCACTCTCAAAATGTATCTCGGGTAATAATTTTGTACCACGGCAACACAAGTATTATTCGTGGAACTTCGCATGAGAATCCGAGCTGCATTTTGCACATTACGGGGATATTGCGATACTGGACATTATAGTCAGACGCTGTTAAACTGATTTACGATAGTCTTTATTAAACGAAATCCTACATTTATGTTCTGGAATCATAAGCACTGGATTTAATGCACCTTTTTATTAGTAGGCAGTAAAAAATGTAATAACTTTGTTGCATTTTCATGGAACAAAATGTTTTCATATGGAAATTAAGGTTTACACGAAAGGGTGAGAAAATTCTGAGTATTAATTTACTTTTTAAGTTATTAAATTGTTTCTGTCTAGTAAACCAATTACAACTTAATTCGTTCGTTACAAAAGCGATTCCAGCAATTAGAACACAGACAGAAAAAGACGAAGTAGGTACTCGTAACAGGACCAAAAACACAAAATTTTGCAGTATATATAAGCCACCATGTAGAAGAATGTAATAAAGAAGTAAATGAAAAGAAATAAGCTAATGGATTCGATGAAGAACGTGCATGTTTGTATTGTGCTGAGCTGATGACGCAGTCACTAGCCCTGCAGTTGAAAAACAGGCAGCATGAAAGCAATGGGCTTGCCAATCTGCTGCTATTTATGTCCCATTGTGGCCCATATTAAAATGGAGCACACAGATGTGCGTAGTTAGTTTCAATTGGTACCCACGAGGCTAACGTTTCGACTGCAACATACGAATGATTTTATGAGGTTACAATTGTGAAAACATTATTGCTTAAATTGAATTTTAAGTCCGAATCACCGTTAAAATTGCGCACACAATTTAGTAGAGCACTCCAGCTGATTTATTGATTCAGTAGAAATTCTTTGGTCTATACGAGCCATTTAGTTCAGGGTTAAACAAAATTCTCCCGTATAGCGTCCCTATACTTAGCGTCTAATCCTGGCTGTGGCTTTAGATCCAAAAACTACAACCGAAGTTCGAAGGTTTAAGTTAAAGTTAAAGGTTTAAGTTTATTTTTCGAACTAAATACAGAATTAAACGAGGAATGTTAGACTATAGACACTCAGACCCAGCCACCCAGCCTTTTAAATATTCATAACGATTATATTCGGCTATGAAGCTAAGTAAAACGTAACAAAAGAGTATCGTTCAATAACACTTACTTGTTTAAATTAAAGCCGCAATGGACGGCGTTACAGGAACTTTTTTGACCTGAAAAGATAAAGAAAACGGCATTATGTAAATGAGATCTTTTTAGAAATTAACACGAGAATTTATAGCTGCCTTTGAAAGGAATTAATCTTGAGGTACCCTTAATTTTAATTTATATTACAGAGAATGTTCAACATCACGTTCATGAATACTTGAAACTTGGATATCTCGCTTTTTCACGACTTCGGCGCTTATTTTTGTGAGAAACTTTTAAGGATTTGTGGGTTCGAAAAAGCGAAGATGTTTTAGTTAGAGACTTTCCAACTACTCAGACTAACTCTTCAGAAAATAATAAATAATTGTGAGGTCCTTTTTACCTCTAGATACTGTATATTTTTTTTCTTATTTCTAGAATTCATTTAGCAGGTATTATGTCATAGGACATCGTTGTGTTCGTTGTGTAACAAAATAAACCTTTGTTCAACACTGCAAATAACATTTAGCACTGGTCCGTGGCTTTATTACAAGTTTGTTGGACAGTCGACTTCTCTGCGCTACATCCGTTGCCTGCCAACTTTACCCTAGCCTGACTCAATCCTGACCCAGTTCGGGATACAACAGCTACACTATGAATAAAATCATTGGAATATTGTTTCAGTTATGTATTTACTTTGTGAGAGGTGTAGCTTCTGTTAGCAACCGGCCAGTCTGGCTCGAATTGCATCATTTGCGTTCCATATTAAGCTAACGATCGTGTTACGCTTATTATGTCGCTGTTCTTTGCGAAGGTACTGTCAAGATACTTCCCTTAGCTTTGCAAGTTGCGCGACGTTAGAAAACAGGTTTACTCTACTTTCTGTCAAGTTGGGAGGACGTTTTGAACGCAGACGTCGCTGAAGCTTATGAATTTCGTATTTACCGTCGTGTGGGCAGTAGTCGACGCGAACTCATAACGACGCTGCGGTTACTAATCCGCTTGCCAAGCGAGATGATTACTACAATATGTTCTAAAGATCGTGGCACAGTCAGACAATATGCAGAGATTCAGGTAAAGAAGCGATTGAAGCTAATAACGAATTCAGATCAGGCTCTGGCAGAACTTCTGCTGTCGGCTTTCCTCGTAAGGGACAAAGAGAATAAAGATTTAGATTGTATTTCATTACAATAGTCATTGGTAGGTACAGTCAAGGGACTGAAGATGAGCTCATTTGTATTCAATTCGATAAAGGATGAATAATAAAAGCGATCCATATAACGTTTATAGTTTAAATCCGATTTAAGCTCGTGTTGGTGAATAATGATGTCATCTGCACGAATAGGGCGAGAATTAGATAGTGGCATTAGTTATTGTGTTAAGTACCCACATATCTACAATATTTTATTGTAGGTTAACATCGAGCAGTTGAGTCAATATTGACATTACCTACGCACCTTGTGGTACTCTTATAAAATTACTGTTTACAATTGCTGCAATTGACAATATAGTTATCAAAACATAGAATATATACCTATATGCTAGAAAATGTTAAGGCTAAGCAAAATACAAGCAAGCGTTTCGCGATGCAGAGTAGGTATATTTCATAAAAGTAGTAAATCCAATCCAACAAGAACGAGCAGACGTTTTATGATTTTACTATACATCGAAGATTTACAGCTAAATGTTTACTTTATAGATCTCCAGCCAGCCAGCGCAGACCACGACAAGCTTAATATTTAACTTGGACAGCGAAATGCATTATCGAACCAACAGAGCCAATTTGAAACAATTCTATTGGAAAAACAAGAGAAGTTTATATCGTGTGTCATAAACAGGAGGTAGTAACAAATTAACAGCGTGCCGAGTGCAAGTTCAGTGTTCATGTGCAAAGCAATTCGTGTGTAACCGTCGCTTATCGGTGCCGCCCGCACCGCGGCTACCATTTAAAACCTCCTCGCATATTCATTCCGAAAACTTTCGCAATTCCCTTAGGTTTGCAGCGCCTCTAAATTTATGTAAAGCGCTTTTTGCTTCTACGTTTACTGTAAACAACCGTTATATACTCTTTTGATCGAGTTAATTGCAAAATATTTCATTTTTGCGCTTTCGCGTTGCAGGGTTGAAGTGTGAGATTGTAAAACCTCGAGATAAGTTTAATTCAAGGTTTATGATTCAGCATGCGCTCATGTCAGTTAGCACGCGTGATTCATTATTTGTTTAACTACGCAATGGTGGTCCTTAGCAGAATAGATGCTTTCGACACAAGTCATGGATAACCGTGGAATAATAAGCTTTTGAGCGTCCTTCAGTAAGCGTGGAGTACCTTCCTTATTTATAAACACAGTAGGTTCTCTTCGTACCTATCTCTAAAATGTTTAATAACTGTATTTTCATGCCGCTTGCCGCCAGGCTCGTTTATTTAGAGGAAATGACAGTGACAGATAACAATAATTAATGGTTCCGAAAATCCGTGGTTTTTCTTCAATCTTCAATATCAGGTGTGTCGAAAGCTAATTTATTGGTTTTAATTTCAAAATGATTTACGTCTGCCGAGTGCCGACAAAACTCAAAGGTCCAATCCAACCAAAAGGTCCAAATTGGTCGGCCGACCAATTCCATTTCATCTATTAACAGATAACATATTTATGTTTAAATATTAAGTAATCCGTAGAACATATTTTGTCAAAATAGTCAACAAAGGTTTACCGTCCCGCTTCGCGTCGAAATAACGAAGTGTCACCAAATATTTGATACAATTACAATTTACGAGTGAACCGATAAATCCTTACAACGTTTTAATTGGCTCGTAAATCGATAGCAGCTGTTACTGAAATATAAGGGCCAATTTAAAAGAAATTGATAATACGGGTGCTGCAGCCGGTATGTGTAAACGGTCGTTTAGATTCAGTTTATTGGTACTTCACACTAATCAAGGTATGACTCAATTAATTTCTAGTGATACTCCCCGTTTACGAGTAGGCACCATTAGACGAAATTAGGGCTATAATATCCAATTTTCACCTCCTTTATTGGGGTCATAGAGTAATATACCTACCTACGTACTTACGTAGGTACAGTCGATGGCTACCAGTTTTACTTTCGAATAACCAGACACTGCACTTTTATGTCATTGGGTTTAGTATAAAACTTACAGGTAAATGGCGCCATATATAAAAGGGAGAACTATCAGTAATTTATATCAATGGAGAGAAACGGTAATGCCGAGACTGTTATAAAACAAGTTCAACAGACCGAAGATAATTACAAATGGATGGCCCAAATTAATATATTGTCGATGGATGTTGCGACACCGTCGAATGTCGATACTCTGACACTGAGCAGAGATGGTGTGCACCCGGGCCGTGGAGGCCGGGCCAGGCCAGTGATGTCATCTGGGCCGCCGGTCAATTGTCGCCGCGCCATCGCTTGCGCAACTTTTGTGGGCTCGTTTTATGGAAATGTAAATTACCCAGTGCCGGCAATAATGACACTGCACAAACACTGCATTTCTATAAAACGCATACAAATATTTGTGTTCGTAGGTTTGTGTTAAATTGTAAAGATACGGATGAGCGATAGCGATAAACGAGTATCGGTGGCTAAGAATGGATGCGGTAAACATTGCCGCAGTACTACTACGTGTGCGTAACCGCCCACGTTATTTTATTATTCGATTCACGGGTAACGTGAGTTAGAGCAAGCAACAAAAAACATAACTGCTTCGTCAGGTCGGCTTCCAGGTCGATCCCGCTTATCGGTTCGGTAAAAGGGAAATTGACACCGAATATATCTCACTGTCAGATAACGTACAATTTATGTACAATATATTGTGAATCAGTAGTCAGTACGTTCTACCGTGTATTTCGCATAGCGCAACTTCGCACAAGTTTGACATATGAGATTTTCGTCAATGTCGACGTGAGCATGAACACTAGCTACGACTTACGAGTACCTAAAGTAACAAGATCTCAGCGTAAAATTACGTGCGTGCTGATTGTCGGCTTGATTGACAGAATGAGAATGAGTGCGAGGGAAATAGCGCTTCGTTGTAGACGTAGTGAAATTGAGATAAAGACTTGTTTCAGTATATTGCCTCGTCCGCAAAAACTGACATCGACTGGCTATTACTTGAATCTTTAGGCGATATCGAATTTCACCCTCGAATAGGTACAATAATGACTATTGTATACAAAAGCCACGCTCTATTTGCATTGAAACGTCACATGCTATTCGAAAAGCTAAATGAACTAACGAACATTTAGTCGTACGATAGTGTGTAGGAGCAAATTCCATTAGAATAAATGTAGCTATTTCAATCAAAGAAACTCAATTACGGCTGAAAGCCACAAGGTCGTTGTCATCTTCGTATCTAAAGTGTGGAGCTAATCCTGTCTTGCAAGGCAGTCTGTAGGCGCGGCTCTACGCGCCGGTGGTTCCTGGCGAATTAATCGGTGTGACTGAACTGTCATGCACTCGGCCCGACTCGCGATTCGTCATATGCACCGCACTAACCCGACGGGCCGCGCTTTACTGGTACTTCGACCTCTTTCGGTCACATGCTTTGTTAAAACGTAAACTTGATTCGATAAGGCAATTATTGTTAATCCGTTCGCTCTTTGATCGTGGTCTGGTTTCGTAGCTTATTTTGAAAGGTTGTTTTATTCATGTCGTTTTTACTGTACTTAAAGGTTAACTTCTCCGTTGGTCTTGCGGTCGCAAGCGAGACTGCCGAGGGTGGAGTCCATTATCGGACAAAGAGTGTTATGGGGTTTTTCCAATATTTCTCAGTGAAAGCCCGGAGTTTGGAATTTGGAGTTGTGATACCCCCGTGTGCCTCGGACAGCACGTTCAGCCGTAACGTTGGTCCTGCGTCAAATCTCCAGCCTAGTCGGGTTGTCACCCCATCACAATACGAGTGATTGCGCACACACTTGTGCCTTGTGCTGTTGTGCACTATAATATAACTCCGCACCGATGGCAAGTCTCCGTTGAGATTGGTCGCTGTAGTGTATGTAGATATCAATATATCGAACTACCTACAAACTGATAACAGTATTGTGACGTTGCCTCGGGCGCACACGTCGCTCGGTTATAAATACCGGTACGAGTGGTGGGGCGGGCAGTCGTTGTCGAACTGTCGGCCTGTGCGGTGGTGCGTTGGCGAGTCAACTGACAATATTGTAAATAAGTATTCTCTACATTGGCGACGAGGATTAAACTGTGAGTTAAAGTAATTCCTAGAAAAAAAAGGGGAAAGAATAGGAACGAAGTGCTGCTTTCTATCATTTTGGCTGTATGTTTTTACACTTTCGTCATAAGTAAGTGTTAAGACCAAAGTGCCTCAAGGCACGTTGGGCCGTAGGCCCCGGCTGTCATTTGTGGAACTTAGGTCGTTGCGGATGATTGGAGGCCAGTAAAATCTGACTTCAGTCTTGCCATGAAGTGCCGCTTGCATAAACATGGGTTGGTGGAAAAATGTTTCTTTCCGAATAACTTAATTTGAAATTTATTTACTATACCTGATCATTACATTGACTTAATCATTAGCAGCAACGCTGATATGACACGTGACCTAAGTCAACATGGTTGATAGTTAAATGGATTAATTATTATGCAGCATTGCTGACCATTAAATTGACACCATACTAAGCAGCATTGCTGATCATTAAATTGATACGATGTTAAGCAGCAACGCTGATCATTAAATTGATGCCATACTAAGCAGCATTGCTGATAATTCAATTGATATGGTTTAACGCAGCATAGCTGATCATTAAATTGAATGTCATGCAATCTTTTCCTAAATCACATGGAGCTGAGGCCACGTACGGGAAGAAGCGATACAGCTCACGTCCTTTCTTCTCATCCGGCCATCACTTTTCCCGTCTGCGTACGATCGGCTCTGCCTGTGCTTCGGACGTGGCTTGGCGCTCCTCATCAAACCTGCCTGCACAGCCGTACTGGCGGACCTGGGCTTGGTCTTTGGCATTGGAGCAGCACGTTGCGACCAACGTGAAGTGTTGCTTGTTTGTGCCAACAAGCAACCGCATACGTATATTAAGCAGCATTGCTGCGGGTCATTAAATTGACAAGTCATCATTGAATGACGGTTATGCAGTAGAATAATTACCTACTGGTCATTAAATTGACAAGTCATCATTGAATGACGGTTATGCAGTAGAATAATTACCTACTGGTCATTAAATTGACAAGTCATCATTGAATGACGGTTATGCAGTAGAATAATGACCTACTGGTCATTAAATTGGCAAGTCATCATTGAATGACGGTTATGCAGTAGAATAATGACCTACTGGTCATTAAATTGACAAGTCATCATTGAATGACGGTTATGCAGTAGAATAATTACCTACTGGTCATTAAATTGACAAGTCATTATTGAATGACGGTTATGCAGTAGAATAATTACCTACTAGTCATTAAATTGACAAGTCATCATTGAATGACAATCATTGCAGTATAATATATACCTGCCGGACATTAAATTGTCAAGTCGTCATAGAATGACAATAATTGCAGTAGAATATCTACTGGTCATTTAATTGAGAAGTCGTCATTGAACTACAGAAGAAAGAGAGGGGAACGTTGGAAGCTGGTACTCTTGATCTACCTGGAATGGCTGCTGACATCGAGAGTAGTAAGAAGAAACGTGCTTCACTGCTATATTTTGTGGACTAGAATTGCTAAATTTTGTGGACTAAAATGTCTGTTTCTGTTCTAGTGTTGGGTAGCCTATTTATCGAGGAAGATTTTAGGATCTAACATCACGGTGCGAACAATAGGAGCGAGGCATTGATGGGGGATCGGACGCGGATCGGACGCGGACGAGGTTGCGTGGATCGGTTAGTTTAATAATACAGCAAATGCAAATGTCACCAGCTGATGGAGTGGATGTCTTTGGTGTGGCTATTACCAAACTATACATCTAAACAAAGTAAGATCTGAGAACGTCAATCTTTTCGATTGATGTTAGTAGATTCTAGATGTAGGTAAATGCAATAATGTTGGTCACACACAAAACCTGGGAAAATATGAAATAAAATAAAGTACAGGCTCGTAACCAAACATCCAGTGCAATAACACTATTATTGTTAAACCTTTGAACCTAACAGGATCATTTGACGCAAATATAAAAATAGTAAACACTTTTAGAAAATGCAACTTTAAACGTCATGTCTTGGGAAAGAAACTGCCGTGGTATACTTATAAAAATAGTAAATCTCTTTATCTTCAGGCTATTGTGGCACATAGATATTATGTACCTTACAAAATTAAGTAAAAAACTTCACTGAGCATTACGTCATTGTGCGCTCTGGTGGGACATGTCCGCGGGAGTGACGGTGACACCTGTGGTCAAAAGTCTTCCTCCATGACATGTTGGTACCCGCACCACAAACGCGTTGACGTTGACATTAGGGCGCGATTCCAGCAACTGCACTCTCGGCGTGTAGCTTGTCTTTTGGCGCACATACTCCACAATTCCCTCTGCCTTAGTGGTGTAGTGTAGCCGCGAGATATATACTGGAGTGTTTACGGCTTCGCGGTACGTATTGTTACTTTGGGTTCGGTAGGTGTCGTGCCGCAGCGGTTCCAGTTGGTTCGCTGGCGGCATTCTCTCCTTTGTACCATCACGAAACCATCATCGTCGGTTCCCTTTGATATCTTTTAGATACAGGCTTCATAGGGGGAGCAAAGTGAGTGCTCGTGCAAACGTGAGTTACTTGGAGTGGAATTCACTGTCGGAGTCTGTGTTTCCCGATGGTTGCATCCTTGGAGTCTTTGATCAGGAGTGATTATTGGGTGGTCTGAACAGGCGTGCTCCGTCTTCGACCGCGTCATCGCTTGCCCGTGGGTGAGATGGTGGTCAATCGCGAGCCGATAAATAAAACAAAAATAATATAAAAAAAAATAAGCGAGTAATTTAAGAATTTCCCATTAGAATAATAATATAACTTAAATAATGAGATATTGGATGGCAAGATGGCCACACAAGCAAACTGACCGCATGCGACGTGTTTAGTGAAAAAATTGAACCTAGGTTTTTTATATAAACGTGTGGGTCACAGTTTTCCATACATAACAATAGTTACTAAATTCAGTTAGTAAATTCGATTGTAAACGATTTAAAATAGCAACTTGATTTTAATGACATTGAATAAAGCTATAAGAGTGTGTAGAATTCTGAACTATTACAATTTCTAAATAGATGTTTCCCTTTCGGGTTGCTTGTTAGTTACACATTTTAGCTACTATGAGTTAGATCGAAATAAAATCAATTGATTCGAAGTATGCGGTGCAGTCATGACCGTAATGCTTGTAGATTGCCGTAGTAATTCGTTTACGTAGTAGCTACTTCACATGAACGTTAGACACAAACATGTCAGGCCTAGTTTCTCTTCTCTTTGTGGGCCCTAATGTGCATAGCTTACCAGTTGGTGAGTTTTAAAATCTCTTTGTCGGGAAGATGGCCAAGGTCAATTATCCCGTAATGTTATGAAGTAGATTAAGAGTTAGCATCAAATTAGTTTGAAATACCAGGTTCTTGTTTCTGTGGGTTGGCGAGCGTACCAGGGTATCATATCAGCATCCCAGAGTGATATAGACGAGGGAGTCTGTATCAGGGTGTCGTTGTCGTAGCTATTGGTGGTACAAATAAGTGTTTTCTCGGTATTCTTCCCATGGGGAAGTGCCAGTATAGGAAGTGTGTTGTGCTGAGCTATGAGTTAGCTGTTGACTGTGAATAAGATTATTTAATTTCTTTGTTCAAATAATTATGAGTTTAGTGACTTTCAGTGGTGCTTGGACTTGGTAATCACGAATACTAGTGAATCACGAGTCAAACCTTAAGGATTTATAACAGCCAGTTTTGAACTGTCAAACGGCTAATTGACTGAACGACTAGTGAGTTAAGTTAAAGTTTTTAATAACTCTGAGAGTAAACAAGCATCGGTAGACGGTTTTTAATGATAAAAAAACCAAGGCATTAAATCTTATCATACGTCTACTTCATTAATGAGATTGATTAATTATGATTATAACACACACACATACACACAGACATAAGTGATAAACATAAAGAAATCAACACAGAAAAAGATATAAGCGAATCAGAAAATGAAATAGAAGAAGAAGAGGAAGGGTAAAAGGAAACATTGAATTAAACCATAAAATTATTTTTAAATATTATTCTGCGGTGATTTTGTTATGCCAGACATGTCAATAAATTATTAATCAAAATAATAAAATATGCTAAATGTTTTACTAAAAAAATCTTGTTACATACAACTAGTTAAAACAAGGAAGGGAATGTAGTGTATGTAGATATCAATATATCGAACTACCTACAAACTGATAACAGTATTGTGACGTTGCCTCGGGCGCACACGTCGCTCGGTTATAAATACCGGTACGAGTGGTGGGGCGGGCAGTCGTTGTCGAACTGTCGGCCTGTGCGGTGGTGCGTTGGCGAGTCAACTGACAATATTGTAAATAAGTATTCTCTACAGTCGCCATGGCCGAAATCTTAGCCGGGGTTAGGTATAATTTATAAGTATTATGTACGGCTCTAACAACCTCCAATCAGACAACTTAATGATTACGACACGAGGAACTGTCTGCGTAACGTTTGAAACGGTAAGACACAAGAAACTTCGCAGTAACGAGGGCGAGATAACAAATGTTGTTTTCTCTTGTTCAAGGGGATAAAGTTTTTATTAAATATTCATTGCTCTCTTTGCTCGTGCTAATTCTTATTGAGGATTTCTTTTACGACTCAGCTCTTGTTTTCTAAGCTTACATTATTCTCTCATAATGGGTAAAACGCAGCAACATTTCTAAGCTTATGGAATTTCTATGTTTGTGCATATTGCCCATTGCTGCTCTACTATCTAGTTAAAGCGCTTCAGGTTCAGGCCCAAATAGTGTTATCTATACAACACCTGGACATTAAGATCTAACCATCGAATCAAAGAGGCAAAAAATCAATACAAATGGGAACAGCAAACCGCCACGTTACAACGCTCTCCAGTGAGTGAATCATCCTCAGTCCCGTATCCTGAACCACCCCTTATTGGAGAAAAATTGCTTCTTCATAAACAAACAAAAGCTCAATTACAACAAGATACCGGAAGCGAATACCCCGATCATGTCTACTATTACACGGTACTTCGCGGGACACGGCAACGGCCGATTAACAGTAATTACTAAGACTATTACTAAATAGCGAATGCTTGCATCGCTTTTAATCAGGTGAGATTGTGGTCGAACGCGAACCCATCAAGATAGTTATTTATGATATTAGTGCGGTAAGTTTATTTTTACAAACGAGTAGACGAAGTCGAGGGCTTACCATAGTCACGAGTTTGCAAATACCAATATACGCACGTAAAGTATACGTTTTACAACACATTTGCGAGAAAAATGAGACAAACTATTTTTTTTTCAGATATCAGTCGCAAAAATATTTGCAATACTTATCAAAATAGTTCGAATTTGCAGATTTTAAATTAGAACTACATCGTCGTCTAATCTTTGTCTCAAGAGTGCTTCCAAGGAAGGAGGTTCAATCATTCAGCTTATTATCTGTTATCTTTTATTATTTTGCTGATATTCTACTTTTAAAACAGAACTTCAAAAAACTTAAAATTAATAAGCATTACTTTGCGGACGATTCATTTTTAATTTAGTCCAATTTAAAGTACTTAAAATGAGCTTTAGTTTTATGTGGCGGTCATTTTTAATCTGTGGCATGGCATTCGGGATTCTTCCGCCATGGAAAGTTGAACAGTAATTTTGTTAATCATTAATATGATTATTAAAAACTAGCTGACCCACGCAACTTTGTCTGCGTCACATTTTCCATTAATGCTCGGCTCCTTTTAGTCTTAGCGTGATGATATATAGCCTATAACTTTCCCGGATAAATGGGCTATCTAATACTGAAAGAATTTTTCAAATCGGACCAGTAGTTCCTGAGATTACCCCCTACATACAAACTTACAAACACACAAACTTACAAACAAATTTTACCTCTTTATAATATTAGTATAGATTATAAGGAAGGATTAAAAAGTATAACGCGCTTGATTTCACCTCCAAGCTTTAAAATTTTTCTGATTCCCGTATTTTGAAATTTCTTGGTGTTTTTTTAGGAAATTAAAAAAAAAACCGAAAACGCGTATGGCGATACAACGGAGTAGGTACTTAGGTGAGAGTACCTATTTTATCACACGTTCCATTGTATGGTGCGTAATTTCAATGTTATATACAGGCTTCGTATAATTCATTTATTGAGCAAGTAAAATATTCTTTTTTATTTTAGCGGACTATCCTTATCCAATTGAAAGCTCAGTCTTGAATCTTGAACCATCACTTATAAGACATACACTGCCTACATTAACAAAACAAAAGCCAATTTACCACCATGACATGATACCGGAATCTAGTCCACCAGTTAATGTAACATAGATCATGTGCACTATTACTCGGTACTACACTGGACACGGCAACGGCCGATTAACACTCATTATTAAGACTATTACTAAACTGCATAGCGAATGCTATACCACGGCATCCACAACCCTATATTAGATAATGGCGCTTCCAGTTCACTCGGGTTAATAGGATTAGTGCGTGCTATTTTCCATTGTATGTTTCAATGAATTAGTTGACTTAATTAATTGTTATTATGTGGGTATCGGAATGTGGTTTTAAAGCATTGGGGTTTTGTTTTTACACCACCTGCACGAAAACGTCACATTAAATGTCAATTATCGCGTAGTTGGTGTGAAAAGTAGAGAAGCAGGGATAAAAGTGTTTGCTTTGGGCTAGCGTAAATCCGCAACTTTAGCACGCATTTGCATGTCAGTCGCAATATGTCAAAAATTTATGAAAATTGATGATTGCTTTTTTGACAGATTGCGACTGAGATGTGAATGCGAACGATGTTTAAAAATTAGTAGATTAGTCCTCTAGACAATAAGACACCCGTGACTACTTTATCCCCTCGATAGAAAATGTTATATTATTTTGATAACGTATTTAACTTTCAAAACAAAAGGTAACCATGAGATATGAAACTATGAGCTACATAATTATATCATATAAGTTTGTGTTTAAAGAATCTCAAGTTAAACAATTTGTTTAGTTAGGTCTCTCTAACTTAAGGCGAGGTTGCAGTACTGTGTGTTTTGACGAACAACAGCGACTGTCCGGCGAGCGAAATAATGCCTAAATTTTGAGTGTTTTTCCTTCTTGGCGAAAACTGATAAAGAAATAATACAATTTGGTTTCAACATCTACTTCGAAATAAAAAGCTCTATCTATTGATATAACTTTAGACAAATAAACAATTTATTTCTTTACCGGAAAATCAATCAGTGAAATTGTTTCCAAACAATTTAATTAATTAATCTTAATAGGTAATCGTAATCACAATTAAATGAATGTTCTCGTTTAAAACCAGCCAACACGCACTGATTTAATCATTGATTAACTTAGTTGGTTAGTCAGTTCATTCATCGGTAAGTAAAAAGTTGTGGCATCAGACATGCGTGGTGCCTGATCTAACGATGAAAATAAACACAGACGAATGGCCATACATTATTAACAAGGTAGTAATGTCCCTGGATAACGAGTAACGACTTCTTTGAAGTTATCAGCATAATGTGAGTTGACTGACATACGCCCCTGCCTCTGCTATCAACGTGGGGGAACAACTCTAGTCCTCGGGTCTAGAGCTGTGCCAATTACGATTAGAATGTATTCGTGGGTCTGTCCGTGTATTTTTGCATGTCCATTGTCGGATTACCGGGTCTAGAATCGTCAAGGGATACAAAAGGGACGTAAAAGGTCGAATGAAGTTTGCTTAACAAATACCTGAATTTTCTAGTGGACTTTAAACGTAGGCTCATTGGCCCTTGAAGGTAAATACATGTAAATAAAGCCGGGTCTTGAGCAAGACAGTTCAATCCCTCTGTGAACAAGTTGTTTAGGCATTAAGCCGAGAATTTCTCGGCTGCGTAATTAGTATGTTGGCCCCACACACAGCGTTGTAATGCGCTTTATACGCTAACTAAATTGCCCCGAGGATAACACGGAGACACTGTAGACGAGACAGCCTTATTCATTAAAACTCTTCATAAAACCCCGCTAAGACCGTTTTGAACTCTCAAAATGTGTTAAGAGATTTCATCTGTGTGTTTTTTGATTTTGCAGACTGGAATAATTTTCCTTTGTTAAAAGTCAGCATTGTAGTGGCTAACGAAACAACCAATTAAAATAATAAACACTGCTCAATTAAACCGTTGTTACGGACGCTGGTTGCTGACGCAGATGGAAATGCTTTTGATAAGTGCTAGAACCAAACGAACTGTTTAAATTGTGTAAAAGAGAATTGATAAAATATGACTGGCTGAAAGGTACAACTTGACGAATAATAAATAACTCGATTTATCGTCATGCGTGCAAAAATAGCGATTGGATCTTTGAGTATTGAAGTTAATTAACACCGATTAAATATGATTAATAACTGTGTAGTAGAAATGTGCACAGATTACGCTATTGTTTTTGTTTACACACTGAAAACTTTTGCACGTTACTCAGAAATCGTCAACTATCTCCAGATAAGAGAAGATATGCGTAACAAACTAACAGCATTGTGCGAATCTTTCATTCTGCGTATAGGCGTGAACTTACTGTTAATCTATGACAGACGTCAGACGGGCATATGATAACCGTTTAAATCATTGTCGATAAACAAATTCCGAAGAAATCGTGGAATCCTTTATACCGTGTTTAGACCATGAATAAACAAACAAGGCCACCTGCTCCGAAATAAAGTAGAATATGCCGGTTACAATCGATACGGAGATGCGAGAGGTGCGTACGATGTTACCATTCTACCTTCGGCGTTCGCACTTCGTGATCTCAGTTGAAGCTATCGATTTCATGCCCAAACTGATTGACTTGACATGACGTTGGCAGAAAAAACATATTCGAGCGGTGTAGGGTCAAGACTGTCAGATTTCATGCGACAGCAGAATGATCGTCTCGAATTAGGTGACGCAGGTTTTTTTGGGAAAATCTTTTCCTGCTTTATTTGTTTTTCGATTACGGAATTCTTTAGGAATAAATGTTATTTCATAACATGTTTAGTTTTAAAAGTTGAACAAATATAACCTAGACAGTAGTATGTAATTTGTCACTAGTCATTAGGCTTTATAACGGCAATGCACACAGCAGTGAGATAGAAATGCAGCACATAGGGAATTATTATAATTTGGTACATTATCGTTATTTGATCAGAGTTTCCTTTCATCGAGAGTCTATAACTCGGCAGCTCGCAAGCCGCCCCTGGCTAAAGCAACGGGGGAGGATTGTAGAAATTGGATAACACGGTTTGTTGCTTTATGACAAAAGGTTCGCCAAATCTCATTCGATTTTCCAAACTCTCAAAGCAGTGTTTATATTTTAAAAAAGATCAACCAGTATCGAGCCAAGGTAGGTTTTCTATTCACTTGTGAGAGGAATGCATGCGACTATAATCGATAAGAAGTGAAAACACTGACGAAAATAATTTATCGATCTTTTTGCTTACTGTAATGACTGGGTAATAACAGCTGTCACGGCTGATCTTAAATTCAGAAACAAAGTGTGGCGACGCAAGAAATTAACCGACCGGAACGTTGATTTGCAGTAGCTAAAGAAGAGGAACTCGACTATAAATTAAAATAATGTAATTGCTCCAGTGTCAGAAGAATGTTAATAAATTATAGATAACTGATTTTGATCATGATTAAATGCTTACTTCCTTGCAGATGAGTCATAACATTAAATCAACCACACACATTACAATGTATTAATATAACTATCTACTCATCAATTTCTCAAAAATAAATCTTATCGTATTAAATTATTCGAAACTCTGATTAGGAAGTTCTCATGGTATAAATCCGATAATTCCTCAATATCCCAGAGTTTGACACAATACTATAAACAAAACATGGCGGAATATTAAACAAGTTATTAAGGCGGCAGTGGCAAGGGTGAAAATGTTCATCACGTAATTGTTATGAGACTGTAAAATTGAAAAGGGGATAGGGGATTGGAGCTTCCGAAATACCCTAATGTAATTGGAACGGATTGAATACAGTGCATTTCGAGACCAGATTACTGGTTGATTAGAATGATAATGAAATTGAGGAAGTGTTTGCAGCATCAGTAGAACTGTTACGCTAAGTTCTTTCGACTGGCGAATAAGTTTTAAAATACATACGTGAGACCCGGGTACATTTGGATATAAGGTGAATATGGTGCAACTTGTAAGATTACAGGTTGAATAAGGCCGCGACCGAGTGGAGTCCGCAGACTGGAAGAAGGTATCCTTCGGCCAGCAACGAGATGGGCAGACGATATTGTGGCTATCGCGGGTAGAACCTGGATGAGGCTGGTACAGGATCGTGGGGATTGGGACAAGAAAAGAGAGGCCAATGCTCAGCAGTGGGCAAAATGAGCCTGTGGATTATGAAGAGATTCTTGCGTAGGTAGTGGGTTGTGTGTTGGTAGTAGATGAAAACCTTATTGAATAGTTCTCTTCATACACAATTATTGAAGTCTAAACCAAGTAATGATAACAGTAACACAAAAGCAAGAGGATTGCGGAGGCTGATAGCACGTGCTTGCCTTTCTTATACGTTAATCCTACACAGGAAGTTTCCGCTAAGCAGATTTTCCTGAAAACATGGAAGTCTTAACCCGGATTAACATAGAGATTACTTTAGAAATTCACGTAGATAAACCTCGGCTAAAAGCTGATGTAGCATAAAAGCAAGCTAGTGCTGAAGGAGCATTTTCATTGGAAATTTGAGGCAGAATTTCAAATGCGAAATAGGCAAAATACACAAAGGCTGTTGGAGGCAGTTTGAATATATAAAGCAGTTGACACTGACGAAGACCGCATGATTTGGAGACGCGTCTTATAATGGTTGCGTAAGTTGCGTTGCGATCCTCAGCTGCAGTAAGGTACGTTTGTTCCCAACGAGTAACACCCTCAAATGTCACACTGTTACTCGATGGGAATGTTTTTAAGAAAAAATTCCCAACCAGTCACACTGTTACTCGATGGGAACTTTTTATTACTAATTTCCCAACCAGTCACACTAAAGGGGTATAATTTAGACGGTCACCAAAATCGATCAACGGTCACCAAATTCTATCCAACTAAAAGATTAATATTACTACCAAAAATATTATAGGTTAGGTTAGGTTAGGTTAGAACTGTGACCAACTACGCGCGAGCCGAGCGAGCGAAGCGAGCGGTGCCGCGGCAGCGGCCGGCGAGCGCTACCTCGAAATTGGTCGCGATTTTTTTCTTATTTTTTTCTGAAGAAATTCCCATCGAGTAACAGTGTGACTGGTAGTGTGACCGGTTGGGAATTTTTTCAGAAAAAAATCCCATCGAGTAACAGTGTGACATTTGAGGGTGTTACTCGTTGGGAACAAATGGTAAGGTAAATGACGAAGAAGAAAAAAAAGTATTTTTTGATATAAAAATGAAAGTAAGCTGGTACTGCAGAAGCATTTTCGTTGGAAAACTGAGGCAGAGTTTCAAATGCGACATAATAAAGATTTGACGGCGTGTAACAGGAATTGTGGCTGCACGTTCAAGTCGGCTGTGCGTGACGGACTTGCGTGCCTTCTGCGGGTCGTCATAGCAACCAACAGTTTCTAACTACCAAGAAATCTGCTAGCCAACGCCGGATGGACTTCTAGAGGGCAGTAAACTATAGTATACGTTAACCTATAGTATAAATTGTGGTTGAGTCACGCTCTGCATAATCATTGTGGTTTTATATGCCAGGAGTAAGTTGTGTGTCTAAAGTGACATAATCATGCATAAAGAGTGATATAATGCCACACGCGTATCATACATAATATTGCATTTCCTTGAAAAAAAGGAAAAGGCATATTAGATACCCCTTTCCTTATTTCACGTTTTCCACTTCCGTTTATCTATGTTCCCTTTGTATTTTGAAATTCATATTATCCTTCTTCAATTCTCATAGAACTGATCTTCTAAAATACTCGAAGATGTACAACGGACGTGGGATATAAATGTTCGCAAAGGAAATTTTGGACATACCCATTTTATAAATGGTACGCTTTGAATTGACTGATCTTAATCCAAAGTGAACCCGAGGTGAATGCGCGTTCCCTCTCAATATATGAAATAGGGCCGCTCTCAATACGCGAATTTTATTAGGGTTGCGAATCAATAGCCCTCCACACATATTTCAACCCCTTTTTAAATGTTTATGACGGCAGTAAATACTGCAGCGCTAATAATGTGGCGTGTGATTGAAAAACATTCAATTACGGAAAATTAAAAGCGTTATAACATTCCTATAACTGTTTTCGATTGAAGTCCAGACAATAAAATTATCTTAATGAACAAAAATCTGTTCTAAATACGTAGTTACACGTTTGCACAATTTATCAATGAAAGATAAGATAAAATTACAGCTGTAGCTGTCTATTGTAGCATGTAGTGGGTAGACCTGAAAGTTTTACCTTGAACCGGTGTGCAACTTTGTTCCAAACGTAGAAAAAAAAAACACGTTGCGTCGAAATATTACAACTTGCGTTCACTTATCACAGCAACGTTCACACAAAATCAACTATTTGAGAAGATGACACTGTTTCTAACACTTTAATTGAACGATACCGAGTTACATGCAAAGATGAAAATAAGAGAGCCGGGGCGTCGACCGACATCAGCGGCGCGAGACAACTGACTGGGGAACTGAGTACTGACTGAACTACTGCACGCACGGAGACCCGCGCTGTCAGTGTGATCCCGCCCCTCGCACCGAACACACATCAGCTGAGCCCACCTTATCATCACAGATAATTCCACCACCGCGACTATTTTATCTGTAAATTCTTAAATAAACATTCAGTCTTAGTCATCCTACCCAGCTGCTTAACCATCAACACAATCCTCATTAACGGTTTCCACGTATTTCTTAATGATCTAGTTTATTTGAAAGTAACTATGGAACCGGCTCATTACTCTTTACAAATTTCAGGGAATTTAATTAGGTAGGAAAATATATGAATGCGGTACGGGTTGGTTTTGAGATTTTAGCGTAATGTATAAAACAAGTAAAACATGAATAAGTCACAAAAGCCGCAGAGAGTGATGAAAGGAATTTATTTAGTACACATACTTCGCTTTTATGAATGAGGATTTATACAAAAGACAGAGCAACAATAAGACATCTTGTGCAAAGTCTTTCTTCGTTCACTTGTACTATGTTTTCAATGGTTTGGTCAGGGAGTTTTTTGCCACAGGGTTCCACCGAACGTCCACACTATTTTAAGACCGTAGCCGTTTTGGAATGTCATCAATCACTGACAAACGAAAAAACTCGGACCTTTGCATAAAAAAACGTATGGATTTATTTTTATTTCGAAGCTGTGCGGTAAAATCCACGTTTAAAATCTCCCTTTGATGTAGGCTGTAGCCATGTTACCCTCAAGGCAAATAAAGTAAATACAGAATAATGTTTTATCATTTTATGAGCAACTTTTACATGGAACTCTCCAATTAGAAAAGACTTATTTTTCATGTTTTATACACGCTGTGAGAAGATTTAAATTGATAAATTTAAATTTACAAAACTGTACTGGAAAAAACCATGTCTTCAAAAATAAATTTTGTAGGACTAAATAAGTACATGCTCTCACGAATTTGTAAGAAAGAGCAACGTAATTATATTAAACAAGATACCGGGGGAGAAATTAAACCCAGAATGAGCAATAAGTAATTTTAGCAAAGTGTACGATGTAAAATTAATTACGGAGCACATTTCCCCCTTCAAAACATTTGGTGGTCTAAAAAATTGTAATGAAAGCTTGAATGACAACGACGACATCGACATCGGAATCTCCATTTTCTTTGAACAGCAGGAAGCCAAAACAACACGCGATCATAAGCGACCATCCAAATACTTGACGCTTTAATAACCTAGAGAATGGTTGTCAATGAAACGATACGTGGAATCAATTAACGATAAAGGGAATTCCTTCAGTAAAAATGAAGGTTTTAATTTACCATTTCAGACAACAAAGATAATAGGGGACAATGGGAGCCGGACATCGTAAAAAGTGCCACACGGTAGGGTAATTAGCACGACGATAGATCGATAAACACGGAAATGTAATTAGGCAACGCAGTAACGCATCAAGCGAAGGGCGTCTAACGTATAATATATTCTGTGCTTGTGATTACAGAAAATAACAAACGGGCCTCGGAGCCAGCTTTGAAGTGAAATTATACGGCGAGCCGGGGCGACGGAGCTTTTTCATTAACAACTTGGAAAATTTAGGCCAGAGGAGACAACGCAAACAAGACGTAGATACGGATGGTAATGCCTGACAGACATATTCGACAACTGGATTAATAATAAATAGAAATCTTTATTAAAACAAAAACCTTTGAGACGTCAGACTAGGACACATAGCTTGGTTAACCAAAGGTCATACGGATAGGGTAACAGACTGATGATGTTTGTATTTGAAGCCTAACAATATTTTCGTCAGATAGAGCTTGGTATACAGGACCCCATCAATTGGTGGTCAAGTCGAGCGAGATGAAGCAAGAAACGTTGGCTCAAGTCTACATAGAGTATGTCCCTAAGTGTCCAACCGTGCCGTTGACACTTCTGTCAATCAGTCAATCATTCGCCTGTGCCTAGGGCTTTAGCACATCTAAGCTAGTAAATTGGATGCGTCCTGTTATTCGTCGTTTGTCAGAGTTTTGTCACTTTGTGGCAGTCAGACAACTGTCCCCACGCTTTTAACGAATGTATTTGTAAAATGGCCATTCTTGGAAAAAGCATCCATTTCGTTACAAGAATCTTTCTTTACAAAGCAGTTGACATCCAAGGGACATCTATTTCCTGAACAGATAAGTTTGTGGTAAATAAGGTTGACATTCGGGCAGCCTCTTCGTTACGCAATTCCACATAATGTAAAGATTACACAATGAGCAGTACAGTTGTAAAGGATTTCCGCAAAGCTTTCGACAAAGACAGGTAAGCACTAATTTAGTGTTTTATTAGGAGAGCGCAACAGGTCGTAAATGTTGCGGTCACAACTGAAATTACATCGCTTTGTTTTCTTAATACGTAATCCAATAGCGTTCGGTCAGGACATGGAGGTGGGGCTCGACAGTTTCTGGTGCCATATGCTCCGCTATCATGCGTTCCCATGAGAAGACTTTCGTCATTCTTGAAAAGCTTAGTTTTGCGAAGGAAGAAGAAGAAAGACCAACCGAAGCTGTAGAAATCATGGGTAGTCCCACCGACAAAGTGTCAGAAGAGAAAATACATACTACCAGTTGTTTCGGCTGTGCTTTATCCTTGTCTGTCAGTAACGAAAGAATTTTAATTAGGATTTAAGCTTGCTTCTTTGTCACCAACAAAAGACGCATCATCCTGCTTTAAGAAAATACCACTGATACCACCAAGTCCAAACATGATACGGAAATGAAAAAAACCCAGCCAAGTATATTCGGCAAAGTATTAAAAACGATTTCTAGTACAAGTTTTGTCTGTAATTAGATTTAAACAAACATGAATGACTTGTCTATCTAAATTACAAAAAAAATAAAAAGCATAATACTCGTATAAAGCAAATAAAAATAAGGAAAAAAGGAAAGAGCTAAAGATACGATCACACGACAGACCGATCACATTTCAAAAGTTGCGCGTAAAAGTAGAAGTATCATACTGGGTGTAAAGCATGAATAATAATCGAAAACTGTGTGTCTCTTTCAACAGATTTACATAATATGAACAGATTTTGATACTGCGGTGAGTGCATATTGTTCGCCGACCGCAGTAACCGAATCCAGTACCTGTTTACTGAGCTAAGTACTAACGAGTTTCGTAACATCAAGTTAATCGCACAGCAGCCATAAGAAAGCTTTATTTACTTTTGCTCAATTATTTTTATTTATTAATGTTAACCTCTTGGCCCAAACTTTTCAATTAATTCAGTTTTCAATTTCTCTTTGACAAAACAAATGAATAAGACAAGTATAAAGACCCACACTGACAAAGATATTTTATTCGTAGTTGCCCAACTACGAATAAAATATCTTTATCAAACAAGTTTAGTTCAAGAATAACACTAACTAAGGTAAACTCGTTGAATTTGCACTGCGTCAACAGAGAACCAACTCCAGTTACATTTAAAATAAGCTTTAAAAAATTGAAGTCAACAATATCTCCGTCCAGGTGGTTGAGTAAATAGATAATTTCAGCAGGTCACTGGGAATCGGGTCTCGAGAGTTTGCCGTTGAAATTCAATTATTCACGTTTGTATGATAGACGGAGCCAGTCTGTTGAAATTCAGAGGATCCACGCTACGGAACACTCCAACGATGAGATTCGATTATGTGAATAATATTCGAGTTGACACGTCCGGCAGAGGTCCGCAATCAACGAATATGGTAATAGAGAACGAAAGATAATCTGTTCAGTTCAGGATTTCGGTGCAAAAGGAAAATGTTCATGACAACTATGAGACTTCAAAGCAAACCTTTTATTAATTCTTTGTTTAAGAGTTCAAAGCTTTATTAACTTCAATCGTAAATGGTACGGTGCCTCGGTAAAAGAAAACAAAACGAAGACCTGACCAGAGCAGTCACATTTGTAGGAAATAAATGCAAGAGTTTAAAGAAAATATTAGAAAATTAAGGTCTTGTTTTAGGAAGTTTTTCAATTACACTAATAACGTCTGGAAACTTATTCAATTATCTACACATAATTACAGTCTAAGCACATACTTTCAGTCGCTATTGATTTTCCATTTGTATTCATTTAATTACCACTTAGCGTCTATGCTACCGTTATTAAAGTTTGAATAGACTTTGTATTAATAACAGAAAGTTCTTTGCCACAGGGTAAATCAATACTCGTGCGGCAACCAAAAGCGGACGACCTCTACGTTACAAAGTAAGAATCCGTGGCCTTCCCAAATATTGTTAGCTTATTCTCAACAAATTCAAATTAACGGCTACATTTTCAGGAATCGGAAGTTTTAAATCATTATCGTTTGATATGAAAACAAACAATTGTTCAGGCAGCGGCGTTGTTTTACGTAATAACAGTTCTCAAATATTTCCAATTTATACTCCGACATAAGAGCGAAACAGATTTGAATAAAAAATCATGGTCCAAGTGTATGCCATAAATTGTTCCGAACAATTGCAGATGGGGCACATTGTACTCAAACAATAGACAAACATGGACTCAGGCGGCGACCCTTGGCGGGATGAAACTGATTTATTATACTGCTGTAGCGTTTGAAGGTAATGACATCGCAAATATGAATGACCACATTTATAAAAGTGACAGTCCACTCATGCAATACACGTATAAAGATTTCATAAATGCGGATGTTGTACGAATGCCTGGAATAAAACGTTTGAAAAACGATGAATGCATCTCCAAATGCAGATAGGAGCAGGTCAACGTCTTGGAACAGAAATAGCCGGGTGCGGTCGGGCAGCCCCTGGGCCATGTCTTTCATCGCGCTTACTTAGCAATTCGTTCCGACATCTCGTTAATATGTCAACAAGGTTATCAATAAACAATATCTATGGTATGGTCTCCCACTACTGTTTACTTCAAACATATTTTAAAAGATTCATAATGAAGTTGTGTTTACTATCAGTTCAGGCATACGCATAATACGAGGCGCAGGTCGTCAACCGAATTACCGAACAATGGCGACCTATTTTTTTTACAAATGGCCACTAACAATCGAGTCGTCAACTCATTTGCCTTCAACAATATCTCGTTCACTTCACATTCCTTTCATAACTCGTCTGAAAGTCCATTTGTGAAATGAGACGTGGCCTACTGATGAAATTAATTTCAATTCAGACGAATCTGAATAGTAGAGTATCGTCGTTTTCTTTTTATAGCTTTGTCAGGTTTATTGTGATTTGTGGGCTTTGTAGACCATTATGAATTTAATATTTACGATGTTTAATAAAATGCTTTGTTGAATACTTCAAATCCAACGAAGTTGATTAAATCACGATGAGAATCAAGTATTTCATCATTAACTGGATTTTTTTTCAACAGTCTCCAAACGGAACTCTAGTAACTCTTTGTTTCTATTTCCTTCATTACGGTATGGTAATGTCCGTGTACGAGTCCATTAATATTGTTTTGTCGTTTCATGTCAACATCTGTTAAATCTTGGGACAGCACATGGAATAACTTGCTTTCACTTACAGAATTCACACATGTTATAGTGTCTGTTAAGTCAATATGTTGGGGTAAGGAGACGTTGACGTAGTTACCTGGGTTCTCAACAATGTATATGCCATAAGCAGACGTATTAGCAGATTGAACCGCTGTTGTACCATTCAATTTCCCTGGAGAGTATAGATGAGACACGATACACGACGCATCGTGATCCCATGTTGCGGGTTTAAATCGAGACAATGCTGTAAGCTGGATCCCTTTAGGGGAGCGCCCAAACTCGTAAGTATTGAAGTTTAACGTTCGCTTTTTACGATCTTTCACGTAGAAAAAATACGGATTTAAGTGTAGCCAAGTGTGGACGTCTTTAGGAGGCAGTGCGGATTATTAGGGAATTTGATCTAAAAGTTGTCGCAGTTAAATTCTTTTTCGTATTTAAACATATAAAACAAAAACAATTTGAAAAAAAACGAAATAAAGGAACTCAACTGCGAACCGATTTTCGTCACGCTTATAGGAATATAATTATATATTTAATATAGGAATTTAATTATCAAAGCATTTTACTTTGTGGGGTTTGTGTGCTTATAATGATGCGCATGGGAAAGAATGTGCGACACGCGAATTCGGTCATGACATATATTTCCCTAGATGAGGTTAATCGGTGACTCGTCCTTCAAGTACTGCAGTATTAAGAGCAATATAATCACTATGGTGTACACAAGGCGTAATAAATTAGGCTTATCTAGACAGTGTGTCTATATGGCTGCAATTCATCACTGTCTTACCACACGGGACTTCGGCTGGCATTAGCGAAAGTGAATTGATTGTCTGCGAGACAATCATTATCAACTTAATTACTTTATCGACTGCCACATGAGATTATTGCGTATACATAGTTGTCAGTGATAGAAACGCGATTGTTTATAGAAGTTATTAAACATTTCTAGCAGTAATTCAACAACATTGAATAGAGAGTGCGCAACCCATGCAATCGACGTAACGAAAACTTAGTAGTGTAACAGCTGTATCTTATCGCTACTGAAAATCTTCCTATTAAATGAAAAGCAGAATCCACAAATCAACGATATATGATTTTCCGAGTTAGCAGAAATGAAAGGGAAGTGGATGTTCATGAATGACAAGTAGGTCTACTGAATATTGCTATAATATGTTTACTAATGAGCAAAAAGGAGAACCATACGGTAAAGTAGATCTGGCACTTCTAGCAGTGAGCCGGCTACGACGAAGAACGATGCCTCGTAAATTACAGAAGCTAAAACTAGTCTCACTAAATCTACAAATAAATATATGTATACGGACGACTCGCACTACTAACTTGCACGTTAAAATACACTCAGTAGCAAGTAGTGGGTACTGGAACTATGTTCATATGACATTTTCGTACGACAAAGGCAAAACACAAGCAAAGGATACAGAATTTTCGCAGAGCCAGAGATTAGGGTCCCGTAGTAACAATGAGAACAATGGTCTAAGAAACATATCTAACTAAACTTAAGTAATCCAGGACTCATATAAACATACATCCTCTTCAACGGCTGAGGGGAGTTCAGAACAACTGTAGTGAAATATTTAGGGAAAATAATATACGTAGGTAGGTACACGCGGGAGCATTGCTCGTTGTTCTATTTCGTTTATTGTTTCTAAAGAAAAACCGCCTGCTTGATATTATTCCTGGCTTTAGTTATGCTGTATTTTACTGCCTATAAAGACTTCTGTAGAAATTGGCGGTGGCTATATTTCCATCAAGTGGTGGTTTTCATTCGTCTGACTATATTCTGGTTTCAACGACTCTTGACTTTTTTAGTTTTTAGGGTACCGAACATCCGTGAATAACGGAACCCTTTTAGGATCACTCGGGTGTCTGTCTGTCTGTCCGTCTGTCACAGCCAGTTACGTATAGTGGTGTCAAAAAAACATGCAAAAGAATTGCATGTTTGCCCTTTGCACGTGAGTAGCAGTAAACTGCCTAGTTTACTTCCATTCTTATTCGAATAATCTCTATTTCTTCATCTCCGAAAGATTAAAAGTCAACAGAGAGACCACGAAAACAGGAAAAGATTATATCATAAAAGAAAACAGTTATTTGGCTCAATTTGAGGCGGGATCACTGCTGAATACAGGCTTAATAGCAGCATGAATATTGCATACGTTTATTTCCTTTATTACATCACACACAATAAAATGAAATGCGAGAAACAGCCAGTCGGAGGGGCCCCGTGAAACAATTGTGACTCTGAATGTACCATTTTAACAACATGTTAAGATGGGGGTTTTACCTCACTAATTATAAATTATTACCAGTTCTCTTCGTTAATTAATATTAACAAGATTTATAGCCCTGTTTATTTTTTGCCCGGTAGCAATTTGGGGAACAGGACCTGTTTTCGTGACCTTTAACGAACGACATCATTCATAGAAAAATTTTCATTGACATTATCCGAAAGATAACCAAAGTTTTTACAACGTATGAAAAATTTGCATGAGAGATATAAGCCTTGTTTTATGTGCGTGTTTTAAAAAGGTTAAGGCGCCCAAAAAAGTAACAAAGAGGAAATCAATTTGCCTTTCTGTCTCAGCAAATTAAATTCTTTCTTTCCGGCGGCAAAGCTTTCGTTCGGGAGCACAATGTGTGGGAAATTGTCACGTGACTTTTAAGTAAAATGCGTAATTCCAACGAATACGGAGGGAGCGTGACACGTCCTGCGCCGTTCACCATCGCCTATTGTATGCAAATTAAAGTCGGGCGGGACATTTTTCAAAACGATGACTCCAGGATTAGTATTCGCAGATTCGCGTTCGCATAACGTTAGTTGCTTCAATTTGGATTAGGCGCGGCAAACGGTATTTCGCGAGTCACTGGCCGTTGTTTTTCTTTTTTGTAAAATGCAACGTTACATCATAAAAGTATCTTCGTGTCTAAAATACGTCGCGTGGAATAGCAAACTTCATTGATCGAATAAATAAACACGAGAGATTGCTTTTTTACAGTTCCAACTATGTCAAAGTAAAACACGACGTAATATTATAGGTAATGAATCAAAGTTAACCTACTCGTTAAAATAGCAATTCAGATGGAACGTGTATCAAGACAAAGGCCGTTGATGAGTGGGACAGAGCATTGTTGCTGGGAATCTGGGCGTTGGAGCAATCACCGCGACCCAAATACCGGGCTCGGACCATTTTGTTTCAACCCGTCATAGATTATCTCGACACCAATCAAAAGGATTATTAACGCAGAGTACTGTACAACTAATTAATGCATCTGTAGCGTCTAACGTTAGAACTTAACGTAGCAAGAAACGCTAGTTGAATGTCAATGACCCCCGGCTCAGTTGCTCACGATCAAATTGATTAAGCGATATTATGATACGACTCTTCACGCGAGTCGATGCTCTTTAATTGGCTTTAATTGTTAACCAACGCACAGAAGCTTCAGACAACGCGTGCGTTTGTCATAAACACATTGGAATTATTGTTTTCCCCATACGGTTGCGTGTGGTTTGTGACAAATTGATATACAGCTTATTAATCCATCATGTATCATTATCAATAAAACGATCATAATTCTGCTATTGAAGTTGACAATATGTTTTGATTATTATGTATATCTGATGTTTATACACAGCAACTAGAATAGCTAATGAGTCACACACTCACACATTACCTGCAAGTTCATTAAAGGATCAACGGTGAAAATAACTTTGTTTCGATCTTTTTCTGGATCAAAGTGGCATTGTGGACTAGAAATAGTCGCTTAGTCACTTGATCACTAACTAACCATTAAGTCATTCTTGCAGTAACTCTCGACTTGAATAATGGATTAGTAGACAGAGGCAGAGTAATAACAGATATATTTTTATAGACAAACATAAATATCGTATAGCAATCGCTTCCTTATTGGGGCGACACTCGACAGCCCACAGGCGCCGACGCCGACGACACCTAAAATGGATGGAGCAAGGGCTTTAACGAGAGAGCAACTCGCTCTTGGGAGCTAGCCCTTTACTAATACATACACATACGACTTTTTCCGTCCCTTTCCAACTCCTTGAAGCGTAAATGAGAGAACGAGACATCACATGGTCAGTAACTACAACTACTTTATTAGGATCGAATACATCACAAAGTTTGCTCAAGATTCCTGCAGCACAGTTTAGCTATAATTTGATTAAATAATTTACCCCGCTCACGTAGTTCCGTCCCAGTAGTTTGAGAGTAAGTGTAATAAAATTAACGGAGTGTGACTAACCTAACAGTTTTTGCTATGAAATTCTCCAGCACCTCTAATAAAGCTTCAAGGCCATTTTTAAATGGTAATTAGTTGCAGTAACCAGTATTTTATCTGGCTTATTTATAGCTAAGTGGCACGCACTGCTGTCCTTATCGGGATGGACGAGTGCGGGTCGCAGGCGACTTGACTCGAGTTGACTCAACGTATCAATGTCAAGTTGGTCTGTTTCTTATCCTGAGATGTAAGGACACTGATCTTCCGACTCACTATCACACTATTTATTTAGGCTACATCGTGACATACTTACTTCTTTAAATTGTTTTGCAGATTGTGGTGTAATTTGGCAAACATTTCTTGCAACCTTCATAAAATTTTGGTTTTGTGAATCAATTATATTCTATGATGGGTTAGTACGGACACGGGACATGACATCGATAAAACTTACTGTCACAACTTCCTTAAATTAAGCTCTATTCTCTATCTCTATTGTTACATTACATTATAGAGGTTCAAGCATAATGTATGCACAAAATAAAACAATGCATGAGCTTCCATAAATTTCTAATAGTTATGGTTGTTCATATAATCGACAGGACGCGTTTGCTTAACAAATTAAGAATTTGTATTGAAAATAAGTTTTAATTTGCTTCGAATTCAGTATCTCTTTCCGGCGCGAAGGAAGACGGACATTGATGGATTGACGTTTGTGGATCGAACTTTAGAATGGGCAGCGCGTGCGCCGATACTCTCGCATCCGGCGTCAAAGCGGCGCTCCTCTTGTTTGGCGAGGCCGGATGCCGCGGAATAAACTATACTTGTTCAATATTTATTTTTAATCTTATGAATAGGAAATATACACAAATCAATTTTGCACGTAACTAAATAATGAGATGAGTCGTTACCATTCCATCCTAGCGGTTTGGTCCCAGAAAACATTGCCAGAAGAGGATCTACCCGACACAGACTGCTTATGCTAGATGATAAAATTGTATTAAGCAGTATCTCAGACAAGCTAGATCCACATTGGTTTTATAGGTTAGTAAGTACAAGACAAGTGTGCTCGATGGTGGATGACGTATTTTAACATGAAATATATATAGAGTAAGTACTAAGTTTCTGAAAAAGGTTGGTCAATTTGCTCTTGTGGGACCTATTATTAAAATTAAATGACATGGGCATTGCGCATAGCAAAAATCTAGGGAAAACGGTGGTCAATTTTACCTTATAAGTTATAAGGCTATAAAAACGTACTTACCTGACTAAAAACTTAATGCGAGCGTGGAAATAATAGAGTACGAAGGTCACAAGTATAGATTAAAAAAGAATAAAGAAAGGCACTTAATACAACTTATTAGAAAAGTGGCTGTATTGTATACAACAACGGGTGGGCTATTCGGGGCGTTATAATGTGAATACAAAGGAAAAGAAGTGTTTATTTCAGAGTATTGAGCGGCTCGACCCTTTGTTCTTCTGCCGATGTTCAAGATTTTGTGAAAAATCCATTTCTGATACATGAAATCATAATTGTGTTGAGTCTTGTACCGATTTCAGAGAAATTTTGCTACTGAAACCTGAATTTCAAAATTCTGAGGTCGGGTTTCCGAGAAAATTTTGCAGAAGTTCGGGGAGTACGCTGAACAAAGCAATTATTTCAAACTATCTATATCTATGTACACAGATTCAACTGTGCCCTTTGAGTCGACGTACCTACTCGAAGTATTGAACATATTGAAACAAATTTTATCGATCATTTATATAGAATAAATGATCAATGTGTAGATAATTATCATAGAGAAGGAAGGATGAGGAAGTTGATTGAAGTATAACAAATGGTTACAAGATAAGACCAAATATGTAGTAGACAAAATTGGGAAGACAGTACTAAATAAAACAAGGTGGTCGTCAAACTAACTGAGGATAGTTTCCCCAACTTTGATGTAAGGAAAAAAGCTTTCAACGATTTTCATTGACGATTTAGCCCAATATAGTCTCAAACTTTGATCTCGATGGCGGATAAAGTCGGATGCAAAAGTATACAAGTTCGAAACTTGAAGCAAACTCTCTGGCAAAAGCTCTGAAATTTAAACTACCAACTTACAAGTTGTAGTGCTCTCGATTTGTTTTTGGCGAAAAATTGACGTGTAAAATTTTATGATCCAACTTCGGAACTCCATCGGTGAACGTTGAACGCACCGGCCTCAACTCTAGTTCGGTCTTTCGTTGCAAAATCTGTGCATTAAATATAAAGAAGAACTTTTAATAACTTTTTACTTTTTAAGGCTAAACAGAATTATGAATTTATAAGTCGGGTCTTTCTTTGTTGATTACTTTCCCTCAGGTCCTTTAATATTGGGTCACCCTATGTAGCATACCTACGGAAAGATTTGAACCTATACACCGTCTTCCGAACGATATACATAAACTTCGAACGGATGTTCAGAACATGTAAATAAGCATTTTTTATGGACACATTAATCAATTCTTATTTTTTGGTAATTTTCATACAAACTGACCTTGACGTAAATCACCCAATATGCATGCCTCTTTATTCGATTGGCAACTAAATAAAAATTAAATTGAAATAGCATTTGATCGATTTTTAACCGACTTCCCAAAAAGGAGGAGGTTATCAATTCGGTTGTATGTTTTTTTTATGTTTGTTACCTCATAACTCCGACAATTATGAACCGATTTGAAAAATTCTTATGTTCTCTCTTAAGTTTTATCTGAAAGGACATACTTGCAGATTGGTCTCATTTAAAGGACATTGTTCATCGCCCATACATCGTTCGCCTAAGAACCAACAGATACGTCAATTTACTATCTGTGTTTTAAATAATGCATATGTTCGACTGAAACTAAATTAAAATCACGGACACTTTTCAGAATAGTAAAATATCCAAAATGATTTCGGATTTTGAGGTTATAAAACATACCAAACAATAGAAACATACCAAATGGACTAAGATCCCAGAGCTGCCAGACTTTTTATCTCACCAAAAAATGGTGTAGAGTAGTGTTACTATGTTCTTCTAACATACGAAAGCGTGGTAACTTAGGTCGACGGCCGATTCCCTGATATCAGGTGCAAAATACATTACTTACATCAAAGTGTCAACTGTCATTTCATCGACTGTCAGTGTCAATAGTGTTCGTGTCATACAGCGCTTTAATCGCTTTATTCTTTTTGTAGGTAACTAAAAATCTTACAGCGCTGAGACCGCTTTGTTTCATTTTAAAATAATGGCGCCGGGTTATAAAACCCAAGTGAGTTACTTTTTAAAATGGTTTCGTAATTAAAAAGTGTCCGTTCTATTCTAATCATTAGTATGTAATTTAAAAAAAAAACTAGGAATAATGGTAAAGGTTTCGCATGTGTTGATTCATAGGCCACTTTTTACCATGTCCTTTATGAAAATCGGTTACGAACTTTTGATTTTAAATCGAAATAGCTGGAATTCGTCTACTTAGATGATAGTTTTATGTCATCCAAGTAATCGAAATTGCGTATTTTGCTTTTCTGCGATTTTGCAGTGTTGTTGGTAGGTGTGGGGTACCACAAAAAAGTGAAAAATAAAAAACTTTTTACAAAAAAAATACATATAACCGACTTAAACCGACTTCCAAAAAAAAAAAACACTACAAAGTAAAAAATAACTTTAATTTCGAAAGTCGGTGTCAAAATACGAAGAAACTAACAAAAACACCGACTTCGGAAATTAAAGTTATTTTTTACTTTGTAATATTCTTTTTTGGAAATCGGCTTTTTTTGTAAAAAGTTTTTTATTTTTCATTTGTAAAAAGTTTTTCTTTTTAAGGTGAATGCTCCAACCAGCTCGCGAAATTCAAATTTTCTTACGTTTTTTGCAATTAGCAGGCCAGTGCTAGATTGTATGTTGATTAAAATATTATTCGCGGCTGTAAGACGTATGTAGTGACAGAATTATAATCATCAAAATCATCAATACAATGCTCAAAGTTCATAAAGCTCTAGGAATGACTTTTTCTGATTTTATTTATGTTCCTACGCCTATATGACCTTGGAGGGTTGTACCTATACCTAGGTGGTTTTGATGCTTATAATTCTGTAACTACATACGTCTTAAAGCCGCGAATAATATTTTAATTAACATACAACCTAGCACTGGCCTTCAAATTGCAAAAAACGAAAAAAAAAAAATTAATTTCGCGGGCTGGTTGGAGCATTCCCCTTGATTGCACTAAGACCCTTTTAAATACTGCATAGCTCGATTAAATGAAAAGACTTAATATCTTTGTAACGTACTTACAACTTTTTCCTTCCTCGTCCTTTGTTTGATTTGATTTGTTAAAGCTATAGAAGCGTCTGCTTAAGTTTATAGATAACGCGAACGTGAAGAACACGGTGTATATTTGCAGAAAACAAAAAAATATGTTAAAATATAAACAAAAATACTTATATGACTATCTATAACGACTGCGAAAGATCTACAAATGACAGCCGGGACCAACGGCTTTGTGTTTTCCGAGGCACGAAGGAAACTCGGTATGTTAAGCCGTCTTGCCAAGGTTGGTCTGTGGATGGGTGAACACTCACCCATCCATAGACCAACCTTGGCAAGCGTTGCTTAACGTTGAAGATCGATCCGTGCAGGTGTTTTTATTTAGCCAAGAGCTTCTCTAGAACAAACCGATTTTATGAACCCGGTAAAACTTTTTTAATATTATAAAATACAAATTAAATTAAATTAATCAGTGTTCTACAATCAGCAATACTGTCAGTAAAAATCGGAGAAAAAGTGTTTCTTTTTGGGCTGTGCTGGATATAAGTTTTTTGTTTCGTAGTTTGAAGACTACATAATTTTCCGACATCCACGCGAACGAAGTCGCAGGCACAGCTAGTTATGAATAAGTTAACTTTTGACCCATAATACCTAAATAAGACTTCAAAATCTAATTAAGTAATACACTTAAGAACATTGTTACTAATAAATGAAGATTTTTATCTGGCAATTAACTTATAATTACTAATTAAACGCTTTAGAAAACGACCAACGATGTGGTCTTATAAAAACAGTAAACGTCTATGAATAGTCCAGTTTTAATTAATGGTTTGTATTAGGGTAGGAACATTAAGTTCTAGACAAATATGCTTTAGTGAGAGCCAACTTTGATTAAAACTGGTGTACCTAATGAAGTTCTATAGTAGGATATCGATCTTCGTGTTTGGAACTACAGAACTTCTAGTTGGGTAGTGGGACAGCCAAATCGGGAACCATGAGAAACGAAAAGCAATATGCCACGATTACTATCAGGATTATCTTAACTTTTTTATCGTAACTTCTTCATTAATATCCTCCTTGTAAAGCCTCGACATTACGTTAAGAGCATGAATGGATTCGTCTTTTTTACACCGCTCCACTTTAGAGTCTCTTTACTTGCTAGGAAAACATTAAAAGATTTTGTTATTAAATTGTGGATGGTTAAGCTTTCAAACATATAGTTTTACGAGCTTTGCACGCCACTGTAGACTTTGTAGATCAAAATTTACCGAAGCCCAATTTTCAATTCCCAAACTTCGCACTAGTGATGTACAAATATTCGTTTAGCCAGAATAGCGAAGCGAAATTACTAAATTAGTCAAACATCGTTCACCGTATCAGTAAAACAGAACTAAGGGTTGATACACGTGGGATTTCGAAGGTCATCCTTGTGGTTTCGTTAAAACTTTACAGGGGGCTATGGAAACTCCAGGTAGGTGACCGCTTGGGTTGTCTTGATACCTTGAGTCGCTTAGAGGTGATGAAGGAAGGCATCAAGTAGGACAGTGACAGTTATATACGTGCCGGATCCTTTTGCCTCGGGCGATTCGTTCGGAACAATAGCAGCGTACGCGTGGGAGATATCAGGAGGTTATAATTTGCAACCCGGGCAGTTCATTCACGTAAATGCTTGCGTAGATGTTAAATACAGTATTCCTTTTTCTTCTGAAAGTTTCAGAATCCGATTATCATTTGAGGAAAAACGATAACCGAAATTCTTGTCATTTGAAAAACTGCAATGCAGTCTTTCTTTGTATTTCAACCAAAATGAAAAAAAAAAGAAAAGAATATCGTGTGAAACCCCATAGGACAGATTTCCCATCGGCAAAAATTACAATTTCCATGCACCTTAACCCCTACAGGGGACGAATTTTCGAAATGCTTCCTTTCTGCTCGAATTCGTTATACCTATATCTACTACTAGCTGTACCCCGCGGCTTCGCTCCCGTCAACTGTCTACCTGTCTACCTACCTACCCCAGTACTCTCTTACTCTTACTCACAGACAATTTGTATTTGATTAATGTCAATATTTATACGATACAAACGTCACTCAATTGTTTTGCCTTCCCGAACTTCTCCACTATCACTTAAACTTTATGGAATGGTATTAAAGTTCAAATTGACTTTTAAGTATAATTACGAATCTTTTGTATGGGAGTATAGAAAAGTGCTGTTTTTAGTATTTTTCAGGCCATTTTTATATTTTTTGTCTCCGTAAGAACCATCCTCGTACTTCAAGGAATATTCTAAAAAAAGAATTGGCCAAATTGGTCCAGGCGTTGTTGAGTTATGCGCTTACCAACATATTTAGCAATTCATTTTTATATTATAGATAAGGCAAAGTTTCAAGATTATAGAAATCTAGACTCAGCGGTTTAGTCGCGGTGCGATGTCTGTCAAGCAAATTAATGAGTTTCAGATTTATATAAACCAGTTTGAAGATTTACATAAACCAGCTATTTTATAAATACTAAAGAGTAGGTGTTAAAACCGTCCGTTAGGTAGATATTAAATACAACAATAATCATTATTATTTTGTTCCAAGTTTCGTGTACATTCGTTACGTGCGCACAATCGCTAAGTTTTACGTTTGCCAGCTAATGATGATTGATGAAATATTTATAACGACGCCTTTGTATCGCATACTTCCAGTATAGCCCTTAATATCACATTAATTGTGGACCCGGCAAATTGCAAGGTTTTCGTGTGAAATACTTTGTAAATTTCACGGTGTTGGAAATACGTTGAGCTAGTTTCATGATTACTGAAAATGTTAATAAATGATGTATAAGTATTAAGCGAATTAGTTTCTCATTGGGCGGGTTTCGTATGATGATTATCCAGGGTAGAATTTACTACAAACACTCTGCTTTCTGCCTGAGTTTAACGGGATGCTCAATGGCGGCAAATAGGTCACACTATCATGACGTCTTAAAATGTATAAGTTGTCGGAGGGAGACAGAGTTAATACAAGACGCATAACAGTATCCTTTTTTCTGAGCTTAATCATGATCGCATTGGCACGTCATAGTGCCCCGAATACTGCTACGAATAGTTCTAGTTACCAAAAACTCTTTACAGTTAGTAATGTATGCATAACAGTAGTAATTCCTATTCCTACTAACATTGTAGATGCGAAAGTGTGTAGATGGATGTTTGTTACCCTTTACGTCGGAACGCCAGAAAGGATCTTCATGAAGGGCACAGAGGATCACGCGGGCCGCTGGTAGAAGCTAGTATAATAATTATTTAACAAAACATGACTTAATTTCGCTATTCCCATATACAATCGCAAAGTTCCAAACAATACAACAGCTAAGTATAGTCGAACATCGCATAAACAGTATTTAACGTCCTCAGAATTCATCATTGACACCGCGTGCGCGTAATAACACGACAGTAAAACATGTAGCAGGCTTCGCGCAACATGCGATACATATTTTGATAGCTGACTGTACCTAAGTACCTACACGGTGATCAAAACGCCGATCCGAGGAGAGATTAAAATATATTTTGGAGCTAAAGCTTTGGTAGGAGCTTAAATTATGAATTGTTTCTTGGAAACCGAATTCGGGAAGTCTCTTGAGGCTTGATTTAAAACTCGATTGTATTTCAGATATCTTAAATTGTAACTCAGACTGAAATCCATACCTTTCCTTTCTTCCGCCTTTAGAAAATTGAGGCAACATTTTCTGTGTGATCTATTAAGGTCGAAAAGCATGAAAATTCCTTAATCGACAGTAATTAATTACACAGGAGCATTCCCACCGGATGTCTATCATGTGAATTTTCGATTAGTTACCTACTCAATTTGTTAGACGTGTATGAGATCACTTAAGGAAAAAAAATAAAGGGAATAATCGAAAACTGAGCAAGTTTTCTTAAGCTTCTTTTTTTTATGCATTTACCTACTAAGGTGGTTTTAGTTGGTCATATGCCAAAATAAAAATGATTCACCTTGCGGTGGCGATGATGCGTATATACATCGGTTCTTAGCAAAACAGCCAAGAACTCACAAGTCAATAAAGCGACCTTTGATATGATTATTAAACCATTTGCATATTGAATCATACTACAAATCACAGAAATAACGGCAGCATTGATAAGTGCTATCCAATAAAATGTGGAGTGCTTACCTTAAATCAATGGAATGGAAGCCTTGTTCATCAGACTAGCTTGATGTGTAATTGACCTGAAAAGATAAAAAGAAATTGACTTTTATCTTCACGGAAGCTGGTAGGAGAAAGAACGGCAGTTCTTTCATATGAAAGCATAATTAAACGCATGAATCTCGTATGCGGCGCCGACCTTCATCAGTCCTGCAGACGAGCGACGCCCCTCATTCATATTCTCCGCTTGTACGAAGACTGTACACAAAATATTTTCATATTTAGATTAACCTAACGTATCCTGTGTTGTTTCAGTATAATAAGCTTCTGCAGCGAACTCGAACAACAGCCTCGTATAATAAACTTCACTCAATAGACGTATAGTATCATCACTAGGTATAATTTAGGTAAATATGCTCTAGTTTTCGGCTATATTTTTATATGAAGGCGTAAACTGTGACATCACTGTTTTATGGATGCCAAAAATGAGAACACAAAAATCCTAGCTAGAACTTCTTGTGTCAACGAGTAAGTTTGGGTTTGAACAAAATATAATATCATGTTTCGTACTTACACTTACTTATGTAAGTAACTCTATACATATTGTGTCATTTGAGTGTTAAAGAGGTTCTTCAGACAAAAATGTAGACTAGCCAAACTAACAGTGGTTTTTAGGGTTCCGTAGCCAAACGGCAAAAAACAGAACGTTTAACTTAACTAAATTCTTTATTGTACACCAAAACAACTTTTATGATACAGCCATAATAAACTAGGCGAGCTTAACTCAAAGTTGAGTTTTCTCCCAGCAAACCTTTGAGTGATAGAGAAAGTTCATCATAGAGGGTAGGATCCAGTTTACAAATAATACCTATGGATAAATATTACTACATACATACATAAATATATATATTCCTACCATATATATAAATAAATATACAAATCTACTAATATTATGTCATTGTGAAAGGAAATGCTCTTTAATTTTCCTCTTGAAGACAGCAAGCGAAGGGCTGTCGCGTATATAGAGAGTGTGGAAGAGAGTTCCAGAGGCGCACTGCAGTAACTGAGAAGGAGCCGTCATATCGGCTGGAAGTGTGACGCGGAGTTCGAAGGAGAAGAGAAGTGGCAGTACGACAGGGTTTACCCCTTGGATTGAGGTACTCAAAGCGTTCACGAAGATATTGAGGAGAATTGGGATTGTGCAGGATAGTACAGAGAAGGGATAGGATATGGGTATCTCGTCGACGCCGAATTGGCAGCCACTTCAATCTGGTCCGAAACTCCGATACATGGTCATATTTGCGGAGGCCAAAAATAAAGCGAATGCACAAGTTCTGCAGCCGCTCGGCTATCTAATAAGTTAAGGATGTATCTGCCACCAATAATGAGCGCCTGAGATTTAGATGGATTCAGTAAGAGTCCAAAAGACCTAGCCCACCTGTTGATATTTTCAAGGTCATCATTGATGGCAGCCACAGCCTCAACCAGTTCACCTACTTTAAAATGTCGATATAACTGCAAGTCGTCTGCATAGAGATGATAGTTAGAAGTTAGGACCTTTGTGATGGCGTTTATAAAAACTGAGAAGAGAAGAGGAGAGAGGACGCCACCTTGAGGAACACCCGCAGCCAATTCACACCATTCAGAGGACTCCTCATCAGATCGAACAGACTGCGAGCGGCCCCGAAGATAAGATTTGAACCACTCAATTACTGGTGCAGAGACGTTAAGAGAGGAAAGGATTCCTAGGAGGATGTCAAAGTCAACTGAGTTAAAGGCACTTCTGAAGTCCAGTAAAACCAAAGCCGTTAGACACTTATTCTCCATAGCCAGCCTTATGTCGTCAGTTATTTTGACTAGAGTAGTCACAGTGCTATGGCCAGGTCGGAAGCCAGATTGGTAAGGACTCAGCAGGCTATTAGAGGACAGATAACTAAACAGTTGCTTCTGAACAACACTCTCGAGGACTTTGGAGAGGACCGGGTGGATGGATATAGGACGGAAATGGGATGGTGAGGAGGGATTGGCTACTTTAGGAAGCGGTAAGACGTGCGCCTTCTTCCACGCTGACGGAAAGGAATTAGTGAAGAGGGAAAAGTTTACTATGTAGGTTATGACAGGAACTATTTCACTTAAAATGGGTAGGAACATTTGGAGCTGAAGGCCATCGTCACCTACCGCCTTAGTGGAGATGGATAGGATACAATTCTTAATATCGAGTTCAGTAATTGGGTGGAAAGAGAATGAAGTATTTGAAGGCAAAGGAAGATTAGCCACTTTTTTCCGAAACTATAAGAACTATGCTGTTGAAACTTGGTAAGTAGATAATATATTCTGTGAACCGCATTAAGATTTTCACACAAAAATAGAAAAAGAAAAAAAATTTGGGGTTCCCCATACTTAGAACTGAAACTCATTTTTTTTCCCCATACGTGTGGGGTATCTATGAATAGGTCTTCAAAAATGATATAGAGGTTTCTAATATCATTTTTTTTTTTCTAAACTGAACAGTTTGCGCGAGAGACACTTTCAAAGTTGTAACCGGCCAAATGCGAGTCGGACTCGCGCACCGACGAGGGTTCCGTACAAACCTGTAGGTATATATTATAAGCAAAAGTTGCGGTTTACGATTTATGACGATTAAAAAACTACTTACTAGATCTCGTTCAAACCAATCACAAAAGATGAACCAAAGTATCGCTTTATCGCAAACTATTTCCAATACCCGCAACGAGGCAGTCCAGTTTCATACTAAGTTAAGTACGTTGTTTATCAAAAATGTTTTGGCACATAAAATGTAGCACAGAGCCACAGACCTATATTTCGTTGTCGACTAATGGTAGTTTACGTGAAGGTTATAAACTCCTAACGAGCTTTGTTTACAATAAACATTAACAATAATATCGCCCGACCGTATACACAACATTGCTTTTAGGAATATTTGAAAAAACATTCCCTTGGTAATATTTGATCAATATACGTGTACGTGACTCTGAGTACCTGTGTACATACGTTGACGCTAAAAGCGCTCGTATTTTTATTTAAACAGTACTGTATTCATGTGAAGTAACTAAGTATACGTACTTGTATCATCATTTTTAAGTTCAGATTCTTTAAAGTAGTGTTGATGTTTTGCCCTATTCAATACTGTTTGACTAACTAAAGCTAACACTCGATCCATTCCCGGGCTATAAGCATGCACGTAGGAAAATCCGTGCACACAATCTTGAAGTATTTTCCAAAGGAGCGATTTCCTCGATTTTTAAAATTGGCACAAATTGCGTTCCAATAACGCAATTGCTTGAACTCACTGCAGGAACGGGACCGACATCCCAGACTTATTTTAATCAAACGAAGCCGGGGAATTTCATTACAAGTCCTGTAACTTATTGCTCGCGTTTGTTTTAACTTAGATGAGAACTGAGCTCAGAGTACTGCATCCGATCTTCACTGAGAAGCAAACGTGATTCATGGTGTAAATAACACGTTCCATCACCGTTTATTTATCGTATATACATTATCGTTACAAATATCTTCACTACTTACAAGAATCTTTGAGCCGATTTTACCTCAGATACAGCCATTATGATTCAGGCGCGGAAGTGCTTTCGCATTCACGAGTGACCCCACCACACGCACGCCCAACGATTCGCTAATAAAAGTTATATTGGATCCCCACCGAGAATAGAATAACGACACTGAAGCGGTTACTTATAAAAAGCCCTACGAAAAAAAACTGCGAAAGTTTAATGCAGAAAATACCTAATAAAAGTTGCCTCCTGCTTAGCAGAGGTCGGTCACATATTTCTGCATTCGTTTCGTGAAAAGTTAGAATCCAAAGACGCGAGTAGCACAAAAGCCTCTCACGAAAATGTTTTCCTCGACTTTTCTCGCATCAAGGCGAGTGCTAGGCGAGGTGCGATGTTAAAGTGTTCGCTGGAGGAGTTATGATTATAAATGATGCAGAGGGTCGAAGCAAAGAAAGCCGGTAGTCGTTTACTACATCCCGGCGGATGAAAATGGAAGCGCGCCGCAGCCTAGAAACATCAACTCGAGTAATCTTACATTACACTGTGATCCACTGAATATTTGATCGAGTACGCGAGGTTGAAATTAAAGTCACCTTGATATAACATACACATGCATATTTGCCCGTAACAATTTCGACACCCTAAATTCAGTAGGCACGTGTTAAATACACAAAAGACCAATCAGTTCCCAGTAAACGACAAATATAGAATCAGATCGTTATAATTATGAGATAGCTCTGATCCCTATTAAGGATAAGAGGCTGAGGTTTATAATTGCGTCCCTCATTAGGCCGCAGTCGCGTTTTGCGAAATTAGATTTTATTTATGAAATTCCATTGGGTATGACCTGAATCAACTTCAGGACACGGGACGCGATTCTGTTTAACTTTTCATACTGAAATTTTCGTTGAATATAAATGGGCTAAGTTTTTTCATTTTGGAATTCATTTAACCGTGGCATGTAAGTACGTGATAGATGTGATGTAATTAAGAAAGAAAGTCTTTTTGTTTGTTTATGTGGAGCTGGTGCCGTGCTGCCGAGATAGCACCATCTATCTTCACGCCTATCTACCTTCTATGTGGGCCACACGGCATTGTTTGCGCACGCGAGGGAATTAACTTGACGAGTAATCTTTTTAATGCTGCTGAATATGTGATAATAATCTCGGAACTTGATTAGGACTCTAGACGCAGTTTCCATGATGAAATTATATGAGCCAATGCCATCAGCAACGAAGTATTCATAGCAAGAACAGATAAGAATTTATTAGAATGGAGGGTTTCTGGGAATTCATCTTGTTTTCTTTGAGTTTGCCTAATTCCATACCAACAGTATTTAATATTGATTGAGTAGACATTTCTTTACAAGTGGTTGCTAATATTTGCTAATAAAGCTGGGAAGACGATGAAAAGTTAAATTGTTTTGTTGATGTATGTACTTAACCATTTGTATGAAGGAATCAAAAGGGAAAGGAAGTAGCTTCCACCAGCGCACGCACATTAATTTTATAAATTGACCTGATGGCTGCTGATGAAAGTAATTTTCACATGAAAAACTTGCCACTAAAACGATAGAAAAGAAACTCACACTCATAAGTCCTGAATTAAATAATTAGATCATTATATGATACAAATCACACAAGAGACTCAGGTGTTGGCGTAAGCAAAGAACATGATATAATATTATGAACATAGTTCAGTGTACATTAATAGCAAAGCATTACAATTTATAATTATTACGTCCGTTCCAGCTTATACATACGGAAACGTGGACCTAAAGGTTTGCATGTTTTAGAAATACTTTCTATCACGGTAATATATAACAGCTTTGATAGCTTCATAAAAATGTTGACGTGGCCAACACGCCATGTTTCTTTGTAATACGAACATTATTTCAAGGTTGTAAATGTGACTTGTGATAACCTGACACGGGTAATGTTGCGTTTTGCATACGCGTCCTCATATTTTCGGGTTTTTATTATAAGACTATATCGTTAAAGGAGTAAGTTGATTTTTAGATGTTCTCTTTATCTGATCTTTCATTATTTGAGTTGATTGTTTTTAATTAATGCATTTACTTCGTTTTCAAATTGTGAGGTCATCACGTAGGTACGTCTTACAAGGACACTGCAGTATACGATGAAGAAAATTTGGTAAAAGATCTATAGAAACAACTGTAGATATTGATAGGCTCAAGGCTGCAGAAGAAACGACTTGAAAAGATAAGCACAAAGACATTTCTCAAAGGACTAAGGATAATGTGAAACTCTCCCGAAAAGCTAGCCAGTAAAGCCAAGATAACGTTAATCAAGGGAGTGAATCTAATGACGTAAGATTAATTCCCTGAAAATCTAGAAACTTAGCCGAAGCCAAGAACTTGCACAAAAAGAAGTCAAATGACTCAGTGATTTTACATAGGTAAAGCGAAAGATACATACGCGAGCGCGCGCGGTATCTATAGGTAGGTACAGATTGAAATCAAAGCAAAAAAAAAAACAGAATAATAAAATATCAAACAATGTCATTTAAAACAGTTTAAAGACTCGAGTAAGGATAACACGAAAACCACACAATTCAATGAATACGTTCTAAATTTCATCGAAAAGCACTCCGAAATGTATAAGAAAGAATACCAAAGATTATTTTCCCTAACAACAGAAGGTTATAATTTTATCCTCGAGAGCATCCTTGATGGACATTATCCAAATATCCACATATGATGGACAGTGAATCACGCGCCGCGTGTGGTCCCCACTGTTTGTTTAAGAGCCAAACTCCTTTCTAAAATATCATAAAAACTTTAAGAGTATAGTTTACAAAACTTGGCAATGGTTTGTGTAAAAAATATTTACAAAAAACGTGGTTAGTTTGTATTGTTTTAGTCCAGATTAAAATCTCTAGTGGTTAATACTTTAAGTATCGACTTATATTGGCATGAGAGCAGATGGTAACCGCATATCCCGAGTCTTAAAATGTAATAAAGATATTTCTTCGGACCAAGTTTCATAGCGGCACGTGTAATTTTAAGTCTAATCCTAGTCTCATTGAAATTACATGTCCCTATTGGAAACTGTTGAACGTTTTAATGACAAAAACATGAAATATTTTGTGAGAAAAACTCCAAAACTTGACAGAACAAATGAGATGATTAAGAAAATTAATTGAGGCGTGACACACATGTGCCAACCTAAGAGAATAAGATAAGTGTGAGATTTTTAGCGCCTTTTCATTCGAATCTCTCGTTGCGATAAATATATTATCATGATTTCATATAATCTAATTCCGTAAGTAGTTCAGACTATTACGATGAAACCAAATAAAGAATGCTGCGTATGTTTGAGCTAAATCGAACATTGTGCAATGCAAATAGTTAAACAATCAGAATAACTGAGTGTTTCAACATTTATGTTAAAACCAGACAAATGTGCGTTTTCTGTGATCACCTAGTCTTATAATAATAACTCGGCCGTTTACATATGTTTCTGTTTTCTGTGGAAGTTGCTACACACGTGCGATACACAAAATGTTATACGAAATACAAGAATGAAAAATTAAACACAAATTCAGCCAAAGTACAAGTTAGAGAAGCATTAAAGCAGACGTCTTCAAACCAGCCATTTGATGTAGAATCGAAATCGATCAAAGTGCAAACTACGTCCATCGGCTGTAAATCTATTTCCGCAAACTGTTAGACAATCCATCATCTGATATTGATCCACGAGGACTACGGCTGTTTACTACCGCAACAGACCATAAATCTTGATCGAACAAGTGTTATACAGTCAAAATGCAAATTGAAAGTTGTTGAACGAACTTAAAATTCAATGCTGTAGATGCAAAAAGCGCTAATCGTATCAAGACTACGGAGAAATTCAATTCAAATAAGAGATAATGCTTTCTGGTGAATGAAAAATTATTAGTAATGAAATTCAATGAAGAAACCTTTGTAAATCTAGAATCCGCACAATTCTATGTTATTTTCAGTTTAATTGTAAATCAGAGCAGCTCAAATGTTTTTGATTTCTTCTTTTTTTTGTTTGTAAATGCTTTTCTGGCACCAATGTTCATATTAATTTAAGACACATTATAAAATAGAATGGAACCAATTGTCTTAGATTGATTTAAATAAGATCAATATGCGCAACAAATATAACAAGCAATGGCTACGCTGCAATTGCAATCCACGAATACAATCAGCTCCCATTAAATACTTGTAGTTGATTGCTATTCCGAGGCGTATAACTAACACTAATAAAAAAAAATATGTGAAAATAGGACAGGTTCCTCTCCCCAAAAATTCGGCCTTTGTAAGTAGTGAGATCAATAGGCCAAGCATTAAGAAATTCGGAATAGTCCATGAATCTAACATATTGTGTCTTATGAGAATACCAGTGAACAGAGAGCTTGGATCTTTCATCATTTTTATACGGTCAGGAAAGATCCAAGCTCTCTGTTTTTTGGGGGATATCATGTCTTTTTTCCAAGTGAATTATAGGAATGATAACGTTTAACTGTAACTTCTAAAATAACCGAATGATAAAACTACAAAAAATATATGATGTAAGTACATTACCATGTAAACTACCAGCGAAAATTGGTTTGAACGAAATCTAGTAAGTAGTTTTTTTTAATACGTCATAAATCGTAAATCGCCACTTTTGCTTAATAATACCTACAGGTTTGTAAGTACGGAACCCTCGGTGCGCGAGTCCGACTCGCACTTGGCCGGTTTTTTTTTAATCTATTTTTTGATTTTATTGTCACATGAGGACCGACCCTGATTACCTTTTAACTTAAAAAGATGCCAAATTTGAACTTTATAGTATGATTGGAATTGGAAGTGCCCTAAAACTTTGATGAGTCAGTCAGTGAGTCAGTAGCAAAATATTCACTTTTTGGTCCCCTGTAACTTCTCAACGGTTTAACCTAATGTTGTGAAATTCCAGTCCAGTATTCCTCATATCGGTTAGAGTAATACATGGTCCAAGATTCATCAAGTTGCAATAGGGTATTACACCATTTTTTAAAAACTGTTTTAAATTAATCCTGAGATCGTAATGAACTAGTAGAAATTTTGTTAATTTTTTTTAAAACCGAAAATCGCCCTAAAATCTGTTTTTTATTTATGATTTTGAATTTTCGCGCGGAAACGCTAGCCGCCATGCTTTTTCATCTCGTGACGTCACTCGGTTAGTAAACAATACGACTGCGAAAGACCAAGTAATAAGATTCGTGAAAATAATGAGTTATCATTGGTGTCTTGTGCCTGAATGCAAAAATACAAGTGTAAAAACGTAAAAATACAAGTGTAAAAACGTAAAAGTGTAAAAATACAAGTGTTTCAGGAACTTTTGCACCAAAAACCATAGCAACCAGAGCACCATCCACAGTTTTGCACTGGCTCACTTCATAGCATTTTGAGGCTGTGATTCTGCCATATCTTAGTTCATGCCACAAGCCACTTTTATGTTGATCTCTAGTTCTACTCTCCAGGGATGATATGGTTTTTTGATCAAAAAGATGAGAAATTTTAGTTAAAAAAATGTCACAGTCTTCATCATTGTATTTCATTATTAGATGATGCAGTGATAAAGTTGCTTTACTGTCAAAATCAGGTTCATGCCTCAAAAACTGGCATTTGTCAATTTTTTTTTTTTTACATTCTAAAAGAAATTCATTTAAGACACTGCTATCTTGAACCATCTCCTTTGGTTTTCTTTTTGAGATTTCTTTAGCACACAAAATTTTTATTGATGATCCAACCTTAGCCAGATTCGATTTCCTCCAATAGCATTCAACCGAAGTACACGACGGGGCTTCGGTTCGACGATGTAACCACATTAAAAATGCAACACTGTGCTTGCAGCCGCCTTCTGAAGATGGGCAATCGTGGCACTTGACACTAGTCACAGTCTCTTCTTGTTCGTTTACAACAAGTGTCACTGCATAGGGCTTGGTACGCACTTTATGTTCCGGGCATACCGTACACTTAACCACGCATGTATTTTGAACCCGCTTCAGCTGCACATAGCCTATTGCGTCGTCTCCGTAAGATTCCCTTCCCGACCTGATGACAAAATATAGGTTAGGTTGGAGTGTAACATGAAGGACCCGTTTTATTGTATTGTGTATTGTTATTGTACTTATTATTAGACAAAACTTGATACAATGGTTACTTACATTGCTGTTTTAACATTTCTCAACTCGGCAGAACAGAAATCGGGATTGGAGGCAAAAAATTTCGCCACCATTAAAGTATTAACCATTGGCAGATTTGTACTTTCTGCTTTCACAAAACCGTCTTCCATAGTGAAATAAAGGCTAGAAGTCTACAAACGTGTTAATAACTCGTAAATTTATCAAAATAACAGCGCACAACTTATTTTCAGTAGATTGTTTGCTATCGGAATGACGTCACGGCGGGATCCAATATGGCGAATGGCGTATTAGACATTTGAAAAACAGATTAGAAAAGACGATTTTTAAAATGGAATTATAAAATTAAAATTGCAATTTTATGAATAAATATCGACGTTTCTTGTTTACTTTTTTCGAAATCTATTATGAACAAACATTTTTATATTTTTCCTTACATAGTGTAAAATACCCTATTATTACAAGCAAAGTTATGAGGGGGGTAAAAACTGCTCGAAATGTTTCGTGTACATACACACTGCGTGCGGCCTGAACTTGGTTTGGCGCACTCCCGTGCGCCTAGATAAATAACAAGAATTCACATTTCTCCTTATTTTTTGTTCGTTCATTGCTAAATCTACGAACAAATAATCTGTTGCACCTCGTTGATGAGTAAGCGTTAATTCTCACTATAACGCAAAGGCCGATAGTCTGAATGCTCGTACTGTTCCTTTACTCGTAAAATAGTAGTAATAATTTAGAGGCGTGAGAAGATATCAACATCGAATTGAAGGAAGAAACGGGGTTTGATGAAGTATGAAGTACTTACACAAGAGGGTCATTTCTACAATTTTTTAAACAACGTTTGCATTCGCATGTCAGTTGCAATCTGCACCAAGATCTTCGTCTTAACGATAAGACTTCTGAAGAAGATGACATCAAAGCTTTGTAATCTGCTTAGTTGGATATTATGAATAAGCAGTTCACTTCTGTCTTATTCACACGTATTAACACAAATAATGGATTTAAATAGTCAGCTTTGTCACGAAACGCCAACGCACTGCAAGTATAAACAGTGACACCACGAAAGGCGGTATATTAGCAATTCTTTCCGCTACGTTCTGCCGTTCCACCCGAACGCCTGTTTTATGATCAGATACCTCGCTCTTCGCTCCGGAGCATGTCTCGCGTTGCTATCATAGCTCCGGAGAAATTTTGTACAACTCGTCGCTTCGCACCTGACATTAGCATCTGCTGAACACATATATTCATTCAGAGGTATGAAATCGATAGGGTATTATCAGGTGATTTGTTAATTACAAGCGAAGCGAAAAGCACTTGTAAGGTTTAAGTTATGACATTATGTATAAGGTGTGCTGTGATTACAAAATATAATTATTTAGTTTGCGCTGTCGTCTTTTTAGGTTGCTTGGTCATTGATCAACATCAGCGCACATTTTGGGGATTGATAGGATACGCTTTTATACGTTCTTTTACAAACGAATATTGCTAGCGTACCTACTTATTTACATTATTGTACACTTATCAAGTATGCAATGGTTTCACCTTCAAAAAACCAACTTGACATTGTGACTTTATGAGCCACGAGTGTCGCGACTAACCAAGGCTGTGAAACAAACAAAGTTTATTTTGAGAATACGATTCTTAACTTGTTTAGTGTCTAGTAAGATACAGTCAGACTCGTCAGACACATGAGTGTTAATTACTTTTATTTAATGGCAAGTTTAAAAAGATAAAAGCAGGGGTCACATGACATGTTACCTAAATTCCAAGCTTTTTTTTTTATCTATACTAGCTGTCCCCCGCGGCTTCGCTCCCGTCAACTTTTTTTTTCTTTCGTAAGAACATTCTACTCATAATCACAAACACAATAAAAAAAGAATTTGCGAAATCGGTCCAGCCGTTCACGCGTGATGCTTGGACCAAGGGAAAAAGGGATTAATCTATACTAATATTATAAAGCAGAAGAGTTTGTTTGTTTGTTTGGTTGAACGCGCTAATCTCAGGAACTACTGGTCCGATTTGAAAAATTCTTTCAGTGTTAGATAGCCCATTTACGCAGACGACGTTGCGCGGTGCAGCTAGTCTTATATTTAAAAAAACTAGCTGATCCGCGCAACTTCCGTCTGCGTCACATTTTTCATAACTGCTCCGCTCCTATTTGTCATAGCGAGATGATATAATTATAGCCTATAGCCTTCCGGCCTAGCCTTATCGATAAACGGGCTATCTAACACTGAAAGAATTTTTCAAATCGGACCAGTAGTTCCTGAGATTAGCGCGTTCAACCAAACAAACAAACTCTTCTGCTTTATAATATTAGTATATAGATATAGATAGATAATAAGATTCGCTCTAAAATCTCTTCTATGTTTTCCTAAAATGTGTCTTGAGGTTCTGCAATGGTTTGCATGCATTTAAGCTTTACCTCCTGACATATCTGTACCCACAGAACAGATAAAGTAGGTTTATCTGTTCTGTGTCTGTACCATATATTTAAGTAGGTAAGTAAATCTATTCTACCAGCAGCCTCTGAATGAAGTACAAGCGTGTAAACCTCACCCTACTGTTCTATAATCCGTGTTAATAAACCATGTCCTGTTTTAGGGAACTGCCCCTGACCTTCCTAACGAGGGCTAATCAGAGTGTAATCAATTATATTATTAGCGACGGATCACTGTCAAGAATAGGCCACTCTATTCTTAGCTTGGCCAACAAGCGATTTTTGTAGCAGGTTCACTGCACTCATGACATCATACTACGAAGACCTGGGAGAGTATACAAATAACTCTGAATCGTTTACTTTTAGAGTTGCTGCAATCTGGATTGATTCAGTCAGTATTTGAAACGAACAAGCAACTCACCAATGAATAAAAGACGGAGAAAATCAAACCGCATAATAACGCAATATAATTTAGAGCACTGCAACAACTTCCTCATGTAAGAACTAGCGAAATCGCTGCCATAAAACGCTAAGTCGTTAAAAATGATGTCTTTCCACATAAAATTGATGATTTCACTCGATTTCCTACGTTCAAAACTCAGGCGAGAATATTTCTATCAACGTTTATGTTTAGAACTTATCTTACTAGCGTAACAGCTTTTATACTCAAGCGCAGAACATTTCGGCTTGAGCAGTCTTCATATGGCCTGAAGAATAATGTGCAGCAGTAACGAAACGAGTTAAGGTTTACTGACAACACAATATGCTTGTAAGCGGAGTCGTTTTCCTCCTTTGAGTTACAATTCGCGCAGACAAAAGGAAATGCTGCTACCTATATTTTTCTTATAATTATCACAGATGGATGAGGGCTTAAGACGCTAGTTGTTCAAGCACTTTTACAAACAAAACGTTGGACACTACTGCAGTATAAGGACAATATTACATTTTCTACTTGACATTGAACCTATAGATTTGAAGATTGGATTTACCCGCGTGACCAACTATAAAACAGTTCTGTATTATTGTATCTCTCCAATATTTGTGGCAACTGGTGCCATATGTCGACGCCCTGACAAATTGGGTTCACCTTAAAATATACGACTTCGTTCGCTCTCGACAGCTTTATTACGTTTCAGTGTTAAGACTACTCCAAATGGGGTGCTGTTAAATTAAAACAAAATAATGATTGATACCTTTTACGGTGACAGAGACCAAATGAGAAAAGTAAGCCTAGAGACAATTTAAGCTTGGTGTGTTTACATCAGCTGTGACGCAATATCTTCACGTTGATTGTAAGAATGGAGAGAAATAACTTTTCAACTTTTTATCCGCTTATCTTTTTCTTTGGAGTGTAAAGAACTTGCTTCCTTGTTTATCTGGGAATAACAGAAAAACTTCGTAACACCTGCATTCTTTGCTCGTGAGTTGTGCAACTGGAGTAAGAGAAAAGTTATCGTTTGGTGACCTGTGTTACCACTGTTGTGCAATTTCATCCTTTTGTATTTATTGAAAGCTTTTTTGAGCTTTACTAGCAACTACTATCTATTAATCAGTTAAGAGTTCTTTAAACAGATAAGGAGATACTTTTCCGTTTCCAGAAATCTGACTACGGTTTAGACATGTTCTCAGGTATTGTTAATTCAACATTTTTCGTCATCTCAATCTAAAATTGTTAAATGTACGTGTTATGCATATCTAAACATTGATTAACCACTGCACCAAGCCGTTGCGGTAGGTAATAAAGTGGTCAGATTAAAGATTACAATCATGCATTAAGTAGCAAGTTGCGAGTCTATCGCCTACCCACATTCCTTATTGCCATTCATCCTTGTTTACTTCAAAAACTTGCTGTGACAAGTGGTTGGCGTTGTTTTTCTTTCTTTTTTCTCTTTTTTTTCACGTCAACGGCCACGCTTGTATGGCTTTGACGGACAGGCGTAGATCTTCATCGAGTGTCACTATTTTTGTAATCTGGGTGGGTACTTGATTTGGACATTTAAATAACGTTTACGAGCCCGTGTCTTGTCTTCTTTGTGTGGGAGTGTAAGAAAATAGTAATCGAATCATTACTGTAATGCTTTATTGCAGTTGGAATCCGGTAATTTTGTAAAGGAAATTAATCTAATCAATCAGTATTAAATAATTTAATCACATTCATTATGTTTCCCTGTGCTAGAAAGCCGTAGGGATATGAAATGAAACAACTATATCTAATAACCAGTTGCGTAGAAATCTTGTCTGCGTAGGCGTGAGCGAGTTGCCTCACCGGTGGATAACTTCGTGAATGGGATCGCACACGGGATAAATAGCTATAAGACAAAACTAAATTGGGTATTACCGGACTTTTCCTTTTAGCCAGCCACTTCGGGAGTAGTTACGATTGAAAGATACAAGTTATTGTATTAGATTGTGAGAGAACTTCTATTGTCTTCTGTGTATTTATTAGGCTCTCGCCTGGGAATTTGGTGCTTGTACGTGCCTGTCAATATGATGTGTCTGTTTTCCGCAGTAATCATCTTCGGTTTATTGTTTTTGGTTCCTTTGTTTGAAAGGGCAATGATTCTGACAATGCTTAGTAACAGCCATATCTCAACAGATTAAAGCCGTAATAAATTCGTCTCTAAACATTTCATCGGTTCATTGAATCCGATTAGCAATCCCATATGGTGTTATCATATTTTTTTGTGCTCTCATTGCATGCAAGGCTTCGAATCTCAGCGTATTTCTATAGTATTCTCGGATCGTGCCAGATGTGTTTGTACTTTTAAACAAAGTGGAATTGGAGCACTGTTTTGATTGATAAAGAGTTGTAATCACATTGGAGCAAGAACTCCATGTACCTACTTAGCTTTTAAATTCAATCTTGCAAGTTTCTTAGAAAGTTTCGCCGTCACTACTAGACAAGATACTAGGGCATGGATCCCGGAATTCCGAGATTTCGTAACTCCGGAATTTCGGATGATTTTTGACAATATTATAATTCCGGAACTGAAGTAAATATCGCAATCCGATACTCATATAATTGTTTGTAATTTAAGTTACCACAAAAAAATATTTTAGGTGTTCTTCCTACAAGTGTTGAGAGTGAAAGACTATTTTCGTGTGCCTGGTACTTTTATAACCGCCTACGAAGCTCGCTCTCAGATAAAATGTTAGATGCTCTGTTATTCTTGAAGTCTTGAGAACACATTATCAAGAAGAGCGATCTTTTTTGAAAAAGTAATTCTTGTCTTATTTAATTTATATTTCTTTTTAGTATAAGTTGATTTAAATATCTCAATTTCCAAAAAAATTGACAACGTAAGTTTAGAGTTTTTTAAATATTTTTAAGTTTTGTTCTTTAAACCTATTTCCATGAAGTCAGAAGAGAACTTGTTGATTTTGTTCATTGTGAGTTGTTGAATCTTATAAACATCATAATTTTATTAGATCGTTATTTAATAAGCTACATTGCAATTGCAAATAGCTAGCACACGTTGATTTTGCTATAATGTATATTATTGAAAAGTTGATTATTTTTTGTTATAAAATTTATTAAGAAAAACCTAATAGAAGGCTGTTTAATTGATCTCAGTCAAGAGTTTTGTCCATTTATTTAGTTTTTTAATAATGATTTGATTTAACAAAACACTTAAATGCCTATTTATTGTTTTTTTTTATTTCTTATACTATTTTCTAATTCCGGAACCGGTTCCGGAATTTCGGAATCGAACCAGTAGTATCGTAAGTCAGTTCCGGAATCAAAAATCATCCGATATTACATGCCCTACAAGATACTCAGCCAATAAGCGGATCTTTACAGCCGCATATAAACTGGCTAGTAATAGCACAATGCTCATTACTAATGCAATACAATAATACTTGTATCCGTCAAGTGCGTTTCTCTTTACGATCGTCGCACGCGTCAACTACTCAGTATATCCGAAGCCCTTAGAAAGTTCATTGCACCCATTCGACGGTACCAGATAACTAATGTGAGAAAACACATTCCCCGAATGGAACTTATGACAGTTATGATAATATTTAGCCGCTCCAGTAATTAGAATTACACTGAGTGAGGATCACTTGAGAACTTTTTACGCTATGATATTTTCACTGGACGGAGAAAGTTATATTTTAAAGCCGATGTTGTCTGTGAAGCCAAATAAATAACCGGGGAAGTTTTCAATGGAACTTCGTTAGCACCGAGTTCAGTAAGTATCAAGTAAACTTTTGAACCACGACCATAAATTAACTGGAGGTGGGTATTATCACTTCATAATTTATATCGTAATCGGGGAACTTTGAGATCCTTAGAATCGAAATGCTATTTTCGTTAGGTGGGAGCCAAATCGTAAAAGAAGAAAGTATACTGATAATAAGGCGATCGAATGCTGCAACTGTTTGGTCACGTATTGCGCCTTGTTAGTCCAGTGTTTGCTCTGTTACTCAAACAGACGATACTAATCATCTTTAGTATTTGTATTATTGTACATTTTGAAGATATTTATATCGATACCAATTGTAGAATCACTGCAATTTATTTTATTGCACGGCTTTACTTAAGTACCCGATGAAGCATAGTAACAAACGCGGGTCAATGAGATAACCCTTTTCTTTCGAGGTCAATCAAGTGTTATTATGGTTTGTAGTAGATACTGGCACTTCAACACCTCTCCATCTACATTTCATTTCCATTTTCATTTCATTTCCACTTTTTTCCATTTTTCATTTTTTGTTTTGTTTTATTGTTATTATTATTATTCCGAACGCGTATAAACTCAGAAAATAGATCTGCAATATCTACTGCAGGCATCTCAACCAATCATCGCGTTCAATATTGAAGCTATCATATCCATAAAGTAGTCAATTCCGCCGCCAATTGACCGACGCGGCAAGATGGTGCAACTGGCCAGGGTGGCAACACTGACCTTAATTCGAAATAGATCGGCGGAATACATTTATGGGCTGAATTAATCACTTTATTGGCCACAATGACCGGCATTGATGACAATGCGAGTGGGTTGGCCAGGATCGGCGGGGCTCGATCGGTTCGAAAGTAGAGCGTCTGTTGACCCATACATTGTATTCTTCTAAATTACACAGCGCTGATTCAAAATAGAGTCGTTATTAGATTGGGAATGGGCCATATAAGACATTAGCAGCACATTATATTGCGATACAATGTGGCATCGTGCCCAATTCGATCCCAATTTTAAGAATATATTAGGTCTACCAGCTGCGCCTAATTAAAAATCACGGATAACAAATGAAATCGAATTTTCATTATCGAATCGATCCTGTGGTGTGTAACCTAATTGTGGAAAGGGATCGAAGCTTGGTAATGGTCGGTGGTGACGTCACTTTTGGTCGTAAGCGATCCGGAATGTCACCATTCAAACAATGAGCGACCCATTTCGATGGGTTTGCCGGACCATCGATTGCTTTGATTGTCGTTAAAAAACTTCAGGAAACAGGAGAGGTTCGACTAATGTTTTTGAGAAGCTCGCGGGTGTAATTGAGATATAACATGCTAAGCTGCCGTTACTACGAAGCTGTAAAACATAAAACGCCAGTTGATTTTAATGTTGACGCCAATTTGACCTCGTCTAATGCATTAGTCGGTAGATCTCCGCCAACAGAATGAGTCACGAACGCACAAGACGGTTCAGTCTATCGTGATGATTCAATAGCGCTATTCTTGCGACGCTCTACAGTTAACCAGTGACAGCTTTATGCATAAGCATGATTGTTGTAACAAACTGTATTGTATCATAGAGCCAAGCAACAAGAAATAGTCCAACAATACCCTTCGAGCACAGGTGTGTTGAAAAGTTACATGAATTTGCGTGCTCCACGCTAGTCTGTGGCAAGACTACCTATAAAACTGACTTCTAACTTTTTAGTTCTACAAACGGATTCCAATTCCTGGAGGACATTACCAACAAACAAACTCAACAAAAAGGCAGTAACATAAATTTGCTGAACAAAAAGTTGCTGTTAGAGCAGTTTCTGAGGACTTTTTATAACCAAATGGTAGGTGCTACAACAAAAAAGGTCCCATAATTTTTGTCCGACAAGCGGTCACGGCGGAGATCGTTCGTCTAGATCGCGACAAAACAAAACACCAACAAAAAATATGCCGCTATATTGGAGCAAAAAACGTCTATGAATATAAACGACCTATACACAGATGGTAAGTGTAATATATTAGTCATTGTTCGATATGGCGCCTGTAGGTATCGTGACAACACGATCAACAGCATCTGTTTCAATAGTGAAACGATATCTTCAGCACGCGTATAAAAATGTCTATAATACGATACTAATTACTTACAACTCAGTAGAAATAATTAATTACTAGCAACTGGAAATAATATTTCAAAAATGTTAAGGTTGCACAGTTTTGTTCGTAATAGAGATGTGACATCTCACGTTTTTATTACGAACAAAACTGGAGTTTGTTAAGCGTATTCAGAATCATTCGTTTTATGAACATCGTTTCGGAAAGAAATAATAGCTCCGAGACAGGCAGCTACAGTTTTATTATTATAAAGGAATCTGAATAATGGGAACGTGATTTTTTGCCATTATTTTATAGCATTTGAAGGTCTTTGTTGTCTGCTTTATTTCTAAAGAGTTTATGCAAAGATATGAAAATATTGATAGCAACTAGAGTTGGTTTATTGAGTTAAATTTTAACATGACTACAAAATTATGCAGGGGGTCTCTCTTGTTTGTTTGAATCTAATTTGCTTTTTGTGAGTCTCAAATGTATAATGATGCCACTGTTCACGATATCGTCATCACAAAATTGACCACACTAAAGATGCTTCTGACACACAAACACCAACAAATACACATTTGAATGGAATCTTATAACGACACTCACACTCGGGTCGACTAAAATCAATTCCAACCAAAACATTCTTGACCAAACATGGGATATGAATTCCTAGTCCAAACACTGCTCCCACTTGAAAACTGGGCCAACTAAAAATACGTTCCGGTAGATAGCGTGATTCAATAGACTCTTTCATGTTAGGCAAGATAGTCTTAAATAGGTAGCAAAACGCAAATGAGTGGAACTGGGTCGAGCAGGTCCGAGACGAGACTCAGACGAACGATAGCCAATCTTTACTGGCGACCAGTTAAAATGTAAATCAGCCGTTAGCTCACTAATGGAAACTGTTAACGATCGGGGAAAAGTTTAGGAAAATAGCTTGTCGTAAGTGAAGCCAATTTTGTTATGTAGTCTATTATGAGGCCTGCTGAAGGCTATTATGTAAAATGAATAGCGTTAAACCAACAAAGTATGGTCGATCGTTCTTCGTGAGAGGTTACGCGCAAAATTTGGTTATAGTTGTGGCGGCATTTGCCCGACTGTCATTTCCAATAATCAGGACGTTTTATTTTTTTGGCTACTAACAAAACCTCCAGAATTTTTATTACTAGAAGTAGTGCCCGGACGCCATCGTGTTGATCGATAGAGAAAGACAGATATCGATCGAGGTCCCTGTGTCTGACAGAATTAGCAGCATTCCTTGCAACGATTTTCATATTATAATCTTACTCTAAATAGATATGTAGATAATATATTATATTATAAAACAAATTGCACCCTTACGAAGCCAGGGCGCGTTGATCGTTTTATATCTACGACGTTGTTAGACATATTTATGCCGTACGAGTTTGGGGTAGAAAACTAATAATAACTTTTACTTAAATTAACACAAAAATAGTCACATTTTATAAGTAATAATAGTAATAATAAAACATAAGTATTATGTTTACAATACTTTGATATATAAATTACAATAGCATTAATTTAACTGACTCATGATGAAATTTTGTTTTATTCTATTGCTTGCTAAGTTAAATTTCATATTATAGAGGAATATCCGGCTGAGAGACTTGTTATGTTTTATTTAATTTTTTGGTTATAGGTTTCACAGCGACGTTAAATAATGTCAACACTGACGCGCACACGTAGTTAATTAATGCCAGCAATATCTTTTGGCAATTATAAAATACTAGCTGTCCCCCGCGGCTTCGCTCCCGTCAACTGCATTTTAGGCACTCTAAAATAATTTCTACGCAAGCTCCGCCCCATGCACCCCGCCACTACCGCTATGGTGCTAGACGCTATGCTAGCCGTAATAAAGTTGAATACCGCATGCGCTCTTTGATCGCGTTCGAGCTCGAAACTAAATGTCGTAAGTCTCAATTCTTATTTCGTTTATAACTGAAGTAATAATTGATCTAGAGAAAAAATATCTTGTGACTGGATAGTAAACTATATTTTCTTACTGTTAATATTTATTTTAGACATAAAGGCCACGCAATCTTGAAAAAAAAGGATCTTGAAAAAAGAAGGAAAATCTTTAAAAAAGACATGATTTTTGAATTAAAAATGAATCGAGTGAAAATGTTACAATTACGTAACTGTCTTGTACATGGAAAGAAAAAGATCCAATAAATCATATACTAAAGTTCCATTTTGACAGTATGTGTGACTGTTTCAGAATATTAATGCAAATTAACATAAAATTTAGGGAGCCTCCTCTTAAACCTTCCCTGTATTATGTGTATGACGAACTAAACAAAAAAAGAATTAGCAAAATCGGCCCAGCTGTTCTCGAGTTTTAGCGAGACTAACGAACAGCAATTCATTTTTATATTTAAGAAAAGAAAGAAGAAGATAAATACACTAAAAATTTATCTATCGCTATTTCAAGCTTTTTAACGTTGCTTGGGGCAACGTTAAAAAGCTACTAAACTAGGAATTTCTTCTGTATCGTGGGTGCGTTTTGTAAACATATAAATTCAGATACACAAAAAGCCAGAACCGGAACCACTATCTCTAGGCCGTGCAAATATTTATTCCGTGCGGGAATTGTACCCGCGACTCGCAGCGCAGCAGTCAATCGCTCAACCACTGCGCCAACCGTGTCGTCTCGCCGAGCTTTGCTAGTGTAATAATTTTAGTTAAAAGCCAGTAATACCTCCTACCTTCGTCTAAGGCCCAGAAATACCTCTAAAATCGTAGTTCATCCTTGTCAGTACAATTATCTCTTAAAGAAACGATAATTTCACTTAGTAGAATTTCAGAATTCTATTAAATACCTTCTTGCTTGAAAGTGATGACGGTAATAAACTCTCTATAACATAAACTTGTCAATTTCAACAGTTTTTACGCAACAGCGACGATTCGCAAACAAACTGATCTATCGCAATACCCATAGCAGTTGGAGTTTTCTTTGTCACGAGAGATTTTGTATTTTTGTCACGAATTCATGATTCATAAATGGGGGTTCGGTCGTCAAGAAAAACATATGAAATCAACCCCATCACATACTTACTCCTTGAATGTTAAGTAAAAAATGTCGATTATAGTTTATTGTAAGGACAGAAAAGGTGCCAGAAATTTCGGACAATGACACTATGACACCCAATATGAATACTTTATTGTTACGATTTGATGTCATCGGATCTTCATTATGTGCCTAAAAACAAACTATGTAACTATATTTTGCATGCATGCTATTGTTTGCAAAGTTCGCTACATATTCTGCTATCGATGGCAAAAAATACTAGGTTTCGTTCGTAGCTTTATTTGCATCAAAATTGGCGGACAGTTTCGCAAACGAATCGGTTCTGGGAAAAAATATCTTTTGTTTGGATAGGATCATAGGACTACAAATCTGTAGCGCCAAGTTTCATAGAAAAATAAATCTGGTGTTCTACTTTCTCGAAATTATTGCATGTTTTTCTTCTTTTCGTGTCGATTGACTCATACTTAATTTTGTCCGACCAGAATAGAGCAACCTGTACAGTGTACAGCTCTATCAAAGGCCTCGGTCAAATCTTGGATTGTTAGCAGATAGTTGTGCATGACGGACAATTGAGGGGGTGATGCATGTCATGTGAAGGGGTTCCGCACTAGCATCGCGTTTGGAAAGGGTGAAAAATGCCCCATTCGGCCAGGTTGTTTACAGCGACCAACCTGGGCCTCGAGTTGGTTAAGAGATTTCCAGATTGGCCACAGAAAATCGCATCCAGGGCGTAGATGTTGGATGAAGTACCTATGAGAGGGTTTTTGTGCCTCCATTGTGCACTTTTTATTACAATTAAATGAATATGCATTAGAACATCAGTGTTCATCGTACATTAATAATAACTGTAACATAAACAACATAAGAACAGTCTACGAAAGTAATTTTGCAAATTGCTAGAACGATTTCAACACAAACCGTGACAGAACTTCATAACATGTTACACGAACTCCTGGGAAAATTGTGCCTGATTTTCTTTTGATATACACTCGCTATATTCAATGTTTGAAGGCAACTAGAATATTTTTATGCATGCGACCTATTTCCGAGCACTGACATTTAAACAACACATGGCGCGCAATATGTATTCAGATATTTCAGGTGAGGTCAACGACACGTTTGTGACGAGGTGACGATGCGGTCTAAACTAGTGAGCTGGGCTTAGGTTTAATGCACTGAGCACGCGAAATGGGTTATGGAATATTATTTTTGTGGAAGTAGTTTTGCATAATAGAGGTGGATTTTTCTTACAGGGTTTGCATATTTCCGTTGGTGTTCTACGTCTTGAGACAGGCTATGGTAATATCTGCCTCACGGTGTTCGGATTATGCGATGAAGCCCTAGTCAGGAACTTAGTAGGTAGGTACCCTACCAAGGGTAATTTTCGAAGATGGTCCTATTGAGTTCCTGGTTCTATTTTCAATAAGTAGGTTAGATCATAAACATACGCGTGTCTAAACTATTGGGAAAAAGGGTAGAACGCATTTCGTGTCAAAAACTTATTTGAAGTGTAACTTACCTATTATCTTAATCTAAGACAGGACTCAGTAATTGAGTGACTGACAGACAACGCAAAGCTGAAATTGGGGACTACCAGTGTTGCGGAATTTACTCGAAAGAGTCTCCGCGGTCCTGGAACGTAAGGGCGAGGAGGAACTCTGATGGGTTTTGGTCAGTGAGTAGCAAGAGCGGAAGCAGTCATTTGATGATTTCCCATCTAAAAAAAAGGTTAGGTAGGTAGGTACTTGGGGAGCGGGAAAAACAGGATTCGCGTACGGACGGTGTCAGCCTAATTTGAATAAATGAGTCACGGGAAGAGTTACTTTTAATAATATTGGTCCTCTATTAATAGTCTTCCAAGTAAATTTCTGTGTTTTATGAAATACTGTATCAATGTGGGAAAATATGTAAAGTATTGTAAAGTAATAAAAATGTTTGATTATAATAACGGAATTAATGATGTCATCAGTTCAACCATGTGTTTGTTTATAGGCAGCATTTAAAAAGTACTTGACTGACTTTAATGGGACTTTTGGTTTTATTATTTTAAGTATTTTCCTATTACCCGGCTATAAGTGACATCAAGTACTGGTTGCATGCATTGTACACTTACTGAGAAAATATAAAGTCATTAGGTAGATACCTATTTACCTACCAGTCCAAAAGAAAATAACCCATACCTACCCTTTAGCTGTTGGAAGAAAATTCTATAATTTTCAGGAAGTTCCTATTAGGATTGAAGTCCTCACAAAAAAACTGCAAAGCTGTACCTACTTATAATAGAACTTTGAAACATACCTACATAGTGTATCAATTTATACCTATTAAAAAGTAAGAAGATGAACTGTCAGTGTTTCGCTTTTAAATATTATACTTAATTTTCTTCAATGACATAGGAGACCTTGAGTCTTTGGAGCATTAGGCTTCTAAACACCACCGTTAATTAAGTTTAAATTGGTTTCTACATTGTGTACTATATCTGTGTGTGTCAAATAAACATGTTTTTTTCCCTTGACATAGACAAAATAGACTTTTTGTTTTATCATGTGCCAGTGACATTCCATTATCTATAACCTTTTAATTAATTTCCGTGACTGTACAATAATAATTCTAAATAATAGACCAGGTAACTTTTACCCAGCAAGTACCTACTGATTGATATCCATGCACAACGCCAGTACTGACTGACTTTATCTGATGTAACTACTAGATAAATTCTTATCAGCCAAGTAATTAAATTGTTAACATTTACCCATTAATTTATAACAATATTATTATTGTAAAGAATCACAAAAATAATGAACCACAATTTGTATTGCTTTATTAAAAGTTATCCTCATTTACAATTATTTCCTGTAAATGACGGAAGATTGATAACTAAATCTTGTGGTTTGAATAAGAATCTTTTTAGAAGATTTTTATGTAAGTAGGTGCCTAGATTGTGAATCGATACATTAGAAGAATGTCAAGAGAGTGAAAACCAGTAGGCTACAGGAAGTCCTAGATTTTTCCAAGATGACAGGTAAGTCTAGTAATTTCGAAAGGAAGCAAGCACTAAGTAAGTGAATCATTTTCCTTTGTGTCTTATTATAAGTAGTAAGATTTCAATTAGCATTCATGATGTTTGTAACATGTTATTTAAGATAAACATAGGTCAGAGGGCTTTCTAACTTTACCTGTATTATTAGAACTTTAAGTTGAAAACTAAGTTAGTACAAAAAAAATAACTTAGCCTGTGGCTAGTCTGATTCCAATTCCCATATTATAAACATTAAAATTAGATCAACTGTAACTAAAGTACGGGTATCTACTTGGCGTTTAATTTACTATGATTTAGGCCAGTGTGTAGGTGCAAGGGACAAGCACGAAGTTGTAAGACAGGTTATAGATAAGTTTACTTAACTGTAAATACGCGTGTTCTTGTCACACAAACTCGACGAGGCCCTTTCCCAATAATAAGTCGCCCACAATGAAGCAATGAACCATAATTAGTGCTAGGGCATTCACTTTAATGTTTATAAGATTGTATGAAGGGTAAGCCGCATCGATGGTTTTCTTACAGACAGGAGGTCAAAGAAACTCTTGAACAAATATGTGTAAAGCAGCTTGCGTCCATCGTCTGATTTTTGCAACCAAACAATAGAATAACCATCCCCAAAGTTAAAATATTCTTACAACCAAAATCTGCAAGTCTGTGAGAGTTTGATGACTTCAAAAATGTTAATTTAACACACTTACCTTGTACTTTGTTTGTTTCGACGCCGAAAAAATAAAATAAACAATATTTTAATTCATAAACAAAACACTACATAAATCGAGTCACACACCAAACCACAGTCCAGTCCAGTCAACTCCACGGATCTCAAACTTGATTACTTGACCCATCCCGAGTCCCGGCCGGAGAGATCCTTGCCAAAATAATAATTTCACCGTTGTTCCTTACCAGTCACAAAAATAAATCTGTTTCTTATTTTAATTACTCATTTGTTCTGAATTAAACCCATTAATTTTCGACTAGTATTATCTAATTTTGATTTTATTTCATTCTATTTCTGTTTTAATTAAAGTTATCTTTTTGAGCATTATGGCAATTCTGTTTTGCTATTGCACCGACATCTGTTGTTCATGTTCATAGTTTTGTTTCAACGTCACAGAGTACATTTTTATTTTGTTAATGGGGTAAAAAACTGCTCATTTCTCACACTAGATGTCGCCACTGTGAGTGTTCCCTGTCAACTGTCATTATACGTAAAGTTGTTGTAAACAAGTCTAATATTTTCTGAATATGACAGTTTTTGCTGCTATTGATTGCAAAAATACAGGGATACATTTTATTTCCTAAAGATGCCAAAAGAAGAAAACTGTGGGAAAACGCTGTTAGGAGAAAAAATTGGAAGCCTAGAAAATGGTCGAGGCAAAATGGTCGAAAATTTGCTTTTTCGCCAGCTGTGGAAGCTTTTCTCTTTTTAACTCTTCTTTTAACTTAACTACACTCCAAGTCGCGTACATTTTAGCAATTTAATTCATAAACAAACTAAGACAAACAAGTAGGGTTGCCAAATCAGTTGATCAGAAATCCGGGAGGTAAAAAAAATTACTTAGGTACTGAAAATCAAAAGTCTTTTATTTAAAGTTGTATTTTTTATATTGCGGGCAGCTTGTAGTACCTTTTAATTACAAACAATAAAAACATAGAATTCCTTACATGTGTAATTGAAATTCGTGCACACTTGTATTTCTGATTTTACATGTGTTTCACTCAGCCGATTGTGACTTTTTGACCATAGTGCATTTACTAAGCTAAAAACACGTTCAGCGGCGGCGTTTGAAACAGGTATTGATAAAATGAACGTAACAAGTTTTTTTAATTCTTGGCCAGATTCTTCCTTACATTTTTCAAGAAATGAACCCAACGTAAGTCTTCCCGGTCTAGTGGTGGGGCGGCGGGGGCGGGCGAAGCGGAGAACAGTGCGACGCTCGCGCCCCACCTGCTCGCCCGGGAGATTTTAGCTGCGTTCCTGGAGCCGGGAGATTTTAAAATCTAATGCCTTTTTTCCGGGAGAATCCCGGAATTCCGGGAGAGTTCGCAACCCTACAAACAAGTCGCATAAACAATTTGGCGGTTGGTTAGGAACACTCAACAGTGTCGCCACCTACATTATGTTTGTAGTTTTTAACCCCATTCTAATCTCTGGAGACAATGGGGTTGGCAACTGTCAAAGTGGCGCTAGCGTAGTTTGTTCCCAAAACATTGCCTTTTCATATGGTCAAATACAGAAAATAATTTCAAACAGTTACAATGACGCGCTGTATTGTCTCTAAATGCTCTGAAATTGGAACGTATCAAATACCGAAGGATATAACAATACGAAGGCTTTGGTTTAAAAGCTATCTGTCGTGAAAAATTGATTCATACGAAAAGTACGAGGTTATGGGGTACACTTTGTAGAAAGTGATTATGAAATAACACGTAAACACACAGGCAAGCTGATCATAAATAAAGGCTTGACTATTATTTTTTTCAATTATCCCTACACCCTACACTCCTCATCCTAATTATTTCGTACCTGCCTGTGTGATTTCAATGTTAAAAATCACTTGCCCGATCAATCGAAATCTTGCTAATCAATCGCCCGTCGTTCTTCAAGGATTCTATAATTGTGGTTTGTTTGTTGAATTTAAAAACAAAACTCCAAAATCTTTCAATAAGATCCGCTTCCTTTCCTCGTAAGGGAGCTCCACGTTTTTTATGTTTTTCTTTCAGTACCTTGACTCGCCAGTTAGAAAATATGATGTTTCATATGTGCTCCACTTATTTAAATTGTTTTACAGTTGCCTTTAAGTTACAAAGTAAAGAATTTAGACGTTTCACTGCAATTAACACAACAAAAAAAAATAACAAGGGAACAAACTATGCTAGCGCCATCTGCTTTCAGCTTGGACCGGCCAACCCCATTACAGCGCTATCTATATTCATCTTTTGTTAATTCTAATCTCTGGAGTCATTTGTAGCGCCATCTATATTCACACCACCATTCCCGTCTCTGTAGTGCTATCGATAGATCGACAGGTGACACTAGTGAGCGTCGTAAAACAATGCAGACATCTTACCTAGCTACATCTAGTGGTGAGTAGATTTTAAGTTACCGTAACGACATCTATTACCTACTAGTGAAACTAGTTTTCCGGTTTTTTAGTTTCTAGTCACTAGATGGCAAGCCAAAAAAGTTCACAAGCGCACTGAGCGGCGTTATTTATTTTATAATTTGTGAACCATAATCGAAACCCTGGCAGGTAGTATCGACGATTACCTAGTTACCTACAGATTAAACTTCGGTTTGTTTCTACATTGCCATAGTAGGTAGATTAATCAGCTAGTCTCAAAGGGGCCCTGTATCAAACAGTTTTGGGAGTTTTTAGAGGTATTGTTTTTTAAACAAATCAGGCCCTACTAGCTCTGAACTGTCTTCGCAGTTTCTCGAAGGATATGTCGGGACTAAATATAGCTTTGCAACCATACGTCGCCGCGTAGGTGTCCTTGTAGTCCGGGTGTCCCGTATCTTTGATACGGCTGATGCGGCAGTAGCTACGCCACTGGTTCATCTGCCTAGCCTTTTCCCAACTATTTTGGGGTCGGCTTCCAGTCAAACCGGATTCAGCTGAATACCAGTATTTTATGTGGAGCGGCTGCCTACCAGACCTCCACAACCCATTAACTGGGTAACCCGGTACTTCTTGGTAAGACTACTGGTGTCACATTTTCTGGCCTCTGACTATCCGTAACGACTGCCAACGATGTCCAAATGACAGTCGTGACCAACAGCTTAACGTGCTTTCCGAGGCACGGAGGAAGCTCGGTATGTTAAGATGGTCACCCATCCACAGAACAACCTCGGCAAGCGTTGCTTAACCTTTGAGATCGACCTGTGCGGCTGTTATTATTTAGCCACGAGCTCCTCCGAGCCACTGGTTAATGCACTTAAATGTAAATGTTAGAAAAGGATGTTTCATTTGAGATACGTACCTTTATCTAGGTAGAAACCTATCCACATGGAAAAATTCTTGGGAAAATTGGATACCTTAAACCTCTTTCTTACCTTTCGAGAAAAACAGACTTGATGGGATGTTCTGGAACGTACCTAATAATATATTACCAAAAGAACAAAACAATAGGTTTATTCCCATTTGATGACGAGCGGTCACCAGCGGCACCGACCATATGCTGATATTCCCAACACTGGTCCCACACTAACGAGCTGTCAGTGCTGTCACACGTTTGTGACAACTGGCGACGTTGACGGCCTATCTCAGGGCTTTATCTATTTCAATAAGATACGGCCCGTCGCCCGTTACTCGAAGCCAGTACCGCCCGTTATTTTTGTTTCGAGATTTTAATCTCGGACGTCTTTTCGATGACAATGTAATATCAGCGAGAAAACGTAATGTGAAGGTTTGGTTTTATTTTGAGTTTTCTCTCTGTAGGGGTTTTTCGAGCCTGTATTTTTTTCAACAGGTTTTTTCTCTATTATATTTTTTTCAAATTAGTACCTAAGTCAGTCATAGGCTTCGGTAATATTTCATAGGTAGGTAACCTATAATTTTAAAGTTCCTCAATTTTCTTTATGTCGGTTGTCGATTACTTAATGCATTCATAAGATTTTAGTAGCTTATTAATTAGAAGACACTAAGTACACAATTTGGTACATAAATGAAAAAATACTGAGTGCGTTGACTAAGTAGTCATAGGTACTAATTTTGTTATCAGTTTGTGAATGCCCACTGTACTAAACATACGTAAGCTCTCTTATCTTCATCTTTTTGTGTCTCAGATCCATCTTTAAACTATTGTGCCAGGCTACGCCAAATGGTAAAGCTTACATTTTTTAACCGTATTACCGTGAAGAGTTGTAAATACATACGAATTCCCTTCGAAAGCCAACCCATAACAAGTAAAAAAAAAGAAAGCACATTTTGAAATTCCAGGGAAACCTTGTAACTGAGAAAAAGGGGCTGTGAATTTCATCATCCGCAGTTACAGAAGAAGGTGCATGTTGCTGTCGAACCCGACCACGTGAGCTGGGCACGTGAGCACGGCCATCCGACCTCCCACCTCCTAACCCCCCAGCCTTTATAAATCCAGCTTTTGTCATAATTTTCCCTTTAAAAACTTCCCGCTATTGTCTACGCCAAACTCACGAAGTACAAGCTGAAGCTGAGGTAAAACAATCTACTTTATATGGACTCCCTTTTATTTATATCGAGAATGAAATTGTGCGAGCAAATAAACTGCCATGAATTTCACTATCCGCCTTAAACGTTTTGACAAGCGTATACATTTGCATTAAGTCGTCGTCCGCTCATCGAGGCAGAAAACTTACAATTAATATTAAAACATGCGCAATAAAATAAAGCCAAGCAGTCGGAAAGTATTCGCGTCAGTCGAGCAGTGCTTTTGACATGGCTATTATTTTAATGGAAAATTAAAATGCTCTAAGTGCTCTGTCAGGGCGTTAGAATTATCCACCTTATGCCAATCAGATTACAGGCTTTAATCCTTTGGTTGTGATGAAGTGTAAGCCTGTAAGATGTTGGGGAGTTTATCACTATCCTGGGCTATGAGCACCGGGATGCAAATGATACAGTTCAGGATATTGTTCTTCGGTGTACTATGGACACAGTTTCTGGATATGGGTTGAGTAACCGACATTATGTGCGCACGAAATAACAAACATCGATTATAATAAAACAATATAACCTAGTATTTGTTTACCTGTATTATACGATGCCTTCGGGGTATGACCAAACTTTAGCTAATGTATATATGTTTTTGTTGCTACGTTGTTCAAATTATACGACATTTTGCATTGACACAGTATACTAATGTTTGTATTAGCTACGGCAATTCAAGAGTTTTTTAATCAGCGATAAATTCGTTTCCTTCAGTTGTTTGCAAAAATGAGAATCGTTAAACGATACGAATGCAAACTCCACACACGTGACCGTTTTCTAGCTTACAGTTTCAACTACAGCTCGGAATATCACATTCTGGATTGGAAACCTTTCTTAAATCTATGCAAAAATCGAACAAATCGATACTGGTTGCCCTGTTAATGCTAAGAATAAGCCTCATCGAGAATAAAAACTTACAACATTTTGAGCTGTAGGTACACTGGCCAACATAAAAACCAAATTCATTCATCAACCCAGCTAGAAAATCAATTTACACAAAACATAAGTCTTGTACTTAGCAGTTTTCAAGTCCAAACAGTACTGAACACTTTTCGTTGGTATTTTTTTTTATTTACCTTTACTTTCGTAAGTAGGTATGTACAGAAATGGCGTTGAAGCATGCATAGCTCGGGTGTAGATGATCAGCATTTGACCCGCAATCTACCGGAGTGCACCCCAGTACATAGGTACCTCCGTATGTAAATACACACCCGACGGAGTAAGATTTCTAATGTAATTGACAGCAAAAAGATTGTTTCGGACTTCGGATCTTCCGACCCGATGAAGCGGCTATTGAATTTAAATAATGATTTCGTGTTGTAGGTATTCTGGTGAGGTACTCCAGCTTTGATTGGTACTTCTTCTGTATAAGTTTGCTTGAAACACCATTTTTAGTTTTTCTGTCTTTATTTTCTAATGGTTCTGAAACAATTAGAAAATTAGTTAGTCCATTTTCTTCAATTTCACTTATGGCCAAACCATAATTATTCAGTTCTAACATATCGTGCCAAAAGTACCTATATACTTATTCGGTTAGAACTCTTTACAATTATCAATTTATTTATATTTTTGTTTGTCTTATTGTGTACCTACCTATCATATCATCCATCTTAGTGATTATTGAATAAATGAGTGAAGCTGAGAAAATTATCCGCAACAGTAACCAATTCTCATTAAACCTTAGTCCATGAAACAGTCCCACATCTCAGAACATAGGTACTATGTATATCTAGTTTGCTACTGCCATTTCATTTGAGGAGTCTTCTCCAAGTGGAAGGACATTGGGCGTCCTCTCGAGATTTAGTTCCACTCCATCGTATTAGCAGATTGGATTCCCGTCAGCCGCTATAAAAACCCGCCCCTGAAGCGAGCCACCACTTCATTGAACAACGCTTTTTGTTTTATTTAAATTTTGTTTACTTGCTCAGCGTTCGAATTAACTGATATTGGCGGCTTCACCTCTGTGAGCGATGAAATGGAAAATAATTTAGAAATAGTAGGTATGTATATAACAGATAGGGTATGTAGCATGTAAGTTAGACCCTAGTGTGCGATGTAGTCTAAAGATAGCATCAGTAACTAACAAACCAAATGAGGTTTTGATGTGAAGTAATAAGACAGAACGTATAAATGCGAAAGAAACTGACAACGACATGTTAAATTGTTCGCACAATAGGTTAAAATTGTAATTGTGTAATTCACGCATTAATTCAAACAATAGCCGACAATGTGGGGTGTCGCGAGTGTCAGGCCGAGTGTACGACGGGCGCGAGGAAGGGTGAAGCTAGCCCTCACTCACTTTATTACTACAATGACTTGACATTTATTATCAGTTATGAAAATAAATTCTCCTCGTGAAATAAAGGGAAAAAATGAACTAAACTCAGTCGGCCGCAAAGGAAACGTGTTTAAGACTTAATTGAGTAATATATTTGGAGAAAGGGCTGCCGGTTTGTTGCAGTTTTATTATAATATTTTAATAATTTGTGTCATCGCTCCAGTTGCGCGTTTTTTATGGGAAGACCCTTAGCCGGGAAATCGTTGGGCTTAACGGTTTGTTTTATTGTCGACAAAATTTGATGTTAATGTACTGCGCACTTCATAGACAGCCATAACGTACCGCCATTTTCATTACTGGGGTGAGAGCACAAGAAAATGAAATATGAAGTTCTTGATGATGCGAATTTGAAAATATTAATCCGTGGATTCTGTGTACGTGACCATTCAATGTTAGAAAACTTTTATAATGGCTGGAATTGGAGTTATTTTTTACAGTGAGCTCGTGTGGCCGTGTTCCGTGACTGTGCCCAGTTTGTAGGGTTTAGCACCTTGTAAATCTGCACATAAAATATACAATGTTGTTTGTCACTATTGTTTCGGCGCGTGCCCTTACATTCTTGCTTTTTAGTTTCGATTTAAATGAACAGCGAACAAACAAGTTATATGAAAGTTTTCCTGATTTTTCGAAAATTGTTCTGATTGTTTGTTTTTTTTTTTGTGGAAGCTTTGTTAGTAAGTGTGGCCTGAGCTAAGATGATGTGAGAAAATGATTTTCATGGTTTCTGGGAACAAGTAGGTACTGAATTAGTAAAGAAAAACGATGTTTGTTTCTGAATGCACTTGAAAAAGACCGCATTTTAAAGTTTCCTTCAGTCCAGTGCAAGACCATTAAAAGAGTGTTTCAACACACCCTCGGCAACCGTTTAAGGTCAGCCGTCCGATTTACGGCAGCAGCGTCGGATGAAGATTGAGTCGGTACTGCTAACAGTTTTTTTGTGTAGGTGTAAATCTTAAGGCGCGTTTACGACGCCCTATAATACGGCGTAAATGATGAGCTTTGGCGGTAAAACGCTTATGCACTGCTTGTAGAGAATACTGATAGTATCGACCTCGTCACCTTTTACCCAAAGGCAATGGAGACAACTATCCCATAAGAAATGAAGAAAGATAACCAGTCCCTATACACAACCGAAACATCATCATTATCATTTATTCGACGTTGTCCATGACTGGACATAAAGAAACCTCGCCAAGCGTCGCCACATAGTGGCCATCACCAGGGGGGCTACTCTCTAAGCCCGACGTCCGTAGTTTCGGGCTTAGTTGCGGGCGTATTCTGCTCCGTATTATCTAACCACTAAGAATGAATGACAACACAATTCGAAAGTTACTGTCAAATCGTGTTGTCATTCATTTTTTGTTCGGGTTCGGGACTAATCGTAAGTCCGTAGGTGATACGGAGTAGAATACGCCCGCAACTAAGCCCGAAACTACGGACTTCGGGCTTAGAGAGTAGCCCCCCAGGTCATCGGTCCACCTTGTAGGATGCCTTCCAACGCTGCAATTTATACTGGTACACGATAGCTACAGTACGATTATTTTTTCTTTGCCGCTCCGAAGTTAGCTTTTAGTGACGACCGCGCAGATCCCATCGCGTAAAAAAGTGTTACGTTCGTAGAATATTTTTCTGATTTATACGTTTTGTATTATTAACAAGTAAGAAACACAACCAGTAACAATTACAAGGTCACAAAGTATCACAAAAAAACATATACTACACAAAAACACACAAAACACAAATGAAACAGTAAGAAAAACCAAAATAAATAATTTAAAACAATAACACTTTTCGTATCAACAGTCTTATTGCATTGAGTAAGCGGGACACAAGTATGCATCAAACGTATACGAGGGACTGAGACTGCATACGCGACCTAACCGCGCATGCGCTGTTCTATGTTTCTAGTCAAATTGACATCCTGCGCAATCGATAGCGACGAACTTCACATAGGCAAAGAAAAAATAATCGTACTGTACTCCAGAACGTTTTGACTCCATCAACTTTCGGTGTGCCAGCAATGTACCATCCCCCTGGACGGATGGTCAATGAGGCCGAAAGGTTTTGGAGTGGCAGCCACGCAGGAGCATCATTGGAAGGCACAAGGTGGACAATTGGCCGCGATGTTGCTACACTTGGCAGAGGCTCATCTTAATTTTTATATGTAGGGTGGATACTTCATAACTGTTTAATCATAATATAGGCACACTAGCTTTTGCCCGCGACTTTGTACGCTCATATCCCGTTCCAATAGGAGTTTCGGGAAATCCTCTGACTCTGAATGCTCCCCTAACTGTAGATACTCAAGGAGATTGAGCAAGTTACTATGGCACTTGGTTGCGCAACTTTTGACACAGTATAGTAATGAAAATTAGACACAAAAAAAATACAACCGACTTCCAAAAAAAAACTACAAAATAAAAAATAACATTAATTTCGGAAGTCGGTGTTTTTGTTAGTTTCTTCGTATTTTGACACCGACTTCCGAAATTAAAGTTATTTTTTATTTTGTAGTGTTTTGTAAAAAAATTTTTTTTTTTCACTTTTAGTGGTGCCCCACACCTAAAAACACCACTGCAAAATCGCAGAAAAGCAAAGGAAAATGTGACGCAGACGACGTTGCACGGGTCAGCAGGTATTATATATTAGGATTGATTTACGTGATATACCTTTAAAATATTGAAAAAATTTCGCTTAATATCTCGTCGATGACCTAATGGCTAACGTACAGCACTTGGGCCGAGGCGTTACTGCCAGACCTTTGCCATAACAACCAGGAACAGTAAACCAACACTTTTAGAGGGGTCGTGAAAATTTTAATGTCCTGGTGGTCACGATTTAAGACCGCATATAGTGTAGCGATCATTTTTCTTAAAATAATTCCGTTGTTAAATGACTTGAAATATTTTTTTTATGGTTGCCTGTGCAGTGCAAGAAAAAAGAAAAAGAGGTGTTGATGGAATATTTTTAGGCTGCTGTAACACTCCCTTGTTTGAGTTTTACCTACTCTAGGTGGAATGTAGGAAAAAGTATGACAAACAGACGGTCGATTTTGTAAACCTCTCACAAAAGTGATCCAACCAAAACTTGTGCAAGAAGTTGGAACTCATTACCTAAAACCTACTAAGTGTAACTTTCAGAATCCTTGAAAAGCTATATTTCTAGGGTTCCGTACCCAAAGGGTAAAACGGGATCCTATTACTAAGACTCCGCCGTCCACCCGTCTGTCTGTATGTCTGTCTGTCACCAGGCTGTATCTCATGAACCGTGATAGGTAGACAGTAGAAATGTTCACAGGTTGTGTATTTCTATTGCCGCTATAACAAGAAATAATAAAAATTAAGGTTTATGGTACGGAACCCTTCGTGTGCGAGTCCGACTCGCACTTGGCCGATTTTTAATAAATCCGACTTGTTCATGACTAGCTTGCAGTAAATACTGCAAGCTAGTACGTAGTTACCTACCTTCGTACTTATTATTTCAATTTCATATCGAGAGTTGTAAACTTGAAATGTAATAAATAAATATTGCATTTTGATACTCTTAGTTATAAGTGTATGTAGGTAAATAACGATTTCATCCATGTATAACTTTAGTTCAAATTATTGTACACGAATTGTTTAGGAATGGTTAAAATTATAGGAATATTGGCCATTGTGTTGGTATACTTCTGTGAAATTAATGCAGGTATAGTTATGTAGTTATTATTCTCTGTAACGTGATAACAAACTTAAGTAGTTATAAAAAAATACATGCGATTTAAGAACCTCACCTTTTTTGGGGTCGGTTAAAAAGAAAAGGATCTCCAAGATTAAATATAATATTATTATACCGATTACCTAATTTTAATATTATTATCTGGGTACTTATATGTATGCAAACAATAATTAGACTAGTAATGAAAACATTTTTAATACAAAAAAATCTTCTTCAGAGATAAGAAACAATGACAATGGGTAAGTATTTTTTCTTTTATCGAATTCCGATTCTCAAAAGGAAAAAGCAGAGCCCTTATGGGTGTAGACATCGTGTCCGTCCGTTTGTCTATCTTTCAGTCTGACAAGACCCTTTTTCTCAGGAACGCGATGAGGTATCAAGTTAAAAAAAAATAGCTTTTTTTCAAAATTTATTTATTTTCGCTACACCGGACGTGTTTGGATCATAGAAGATTATATGTGTACCAAATTTCAACTGAATTGGTCTCGTAGATTCAGACAAAATCGGCTGTGACAGACAGACAGACAGACAACCGCGTGATCCAATTTGTGGATCCTTTTTTCTATATTATAGAGGTTTGGAACCAAAAATCACAGTGTTTTATAATAGCGAATGAAGTTTAATGAAGACAACAATTGACTGATTTACTGCAATATCTAAATAGTGTAAAAACTGACAGATATATTAAAATAATTCGAATCATACATGCTTTTAGAGAAAGAGCCCGCGATGATCAGACGTACGGTAATTAATAAAACCTGAAAGTTGCTCTGCGTATGTCCGTAATACAGGTATGAAGGATCCCCGACTATGATGTTGGGATCATCGTAACTTTCGCGGCCTCTTAGTCCATTAGAGGTTACACATTTTAAAATTATTACAAAGCACACACTTTTTGTAACACTTTCTAAGGTCAAGTTTGCTTTTAAATCTTTGTCGTTATCGATTGATTGAAGTGTTCTTAATGTTAGTGGTATATTAAAACTGTTTTATTTTTATATTTTTTGAAAATACGAGTTTATACGGAAGCTTCGATTTTTTTTTGTACAGGAAAGCGGCTACGAAGCCGAGGAATTTATTTGCTGGCAATACCTTCATTGAAGCTCAACCACGTGCTAAGTAAATAATTTTCGAATATTTATACAACGTTCATTTTAACCTAAGTCTATTTCTTTATATATATTACGGCCAGTGGATCATTCTTGTAACACTTCTAAAATTCTTAAACACAATAACCTCCTTTTTTATGAAGTTGGTTGAAAGTGAGTAGTGTCGGCATTTTTGGAGCGAAGTTCCGTATCGCACGGTACGGACTTGGAGGATGGGGGTTAGGTGAAAAAATAAGTACCTATAGCGAGAAACAAACTGGTCCCACGTACGTAACGTATGCAACGCATTACGCTCTTGATTTTATATAAAAGACTATGCAAAAGAACACACCTAACCGTTTACAACGCAATAATACGCCTCCCACGCAACGTCGACCTGTAATGTGGAGATCGGCATGGGAAGGTGGATAGGATATTCCTACCACGCTATCCCACGCGTCTGACCAGCGTGTTTCAGCACGTCAAAATAGTACAAATGGAAGATGAATAGTTAATCGATGTAGCATTAAGGCCGTACCCTGAGCAAATAACCTTGAGCATTTTTTCCCTCAATAACAGCCTAAGAGATACAATAGCGAATACGCTCAGAATGTTGAATAAAATCGTTATAAAATCTAATTTAGGTCGTTTGAAAAAAATACTTCTATCAAAATGTTCATAATTAAATTACCTATCCATTAGTGTAAGTACAACATCAAAATAATCGTTAGTTTTCGAGAAGATGCATGTTTTCAGTAATTTTTTCTCATTTCTGTGGTTTCGTTGTGAGGAGATTACTTAAACATTATAATTAGTAATAAAAAATAAAATCTACCATTTTAAAGCCAAGATTATGTAGAAATTTAATGTATTTTTTATTAGTTGATATTTCTTTTGGATAAAGAGTAGATAGTTCCAAAAAACTGCACAAAAAACGGCTAGCGCTGCTTTTTGCTCGGGGACGCGCCTTAATGTATGGTATTCTGCAACGTTTTCTCTTTGTTTACTTAATCTCATGAACTCAATATCTTCTGTTTTCAATAGCGCACCGAGCTTCTAGCATTAGGTATTTTCCGTTTATAATGTGCGCAAGCGCAAGCACAAAATCGTAAGTAAGCGCAAGCGACACAGGGGGGCTACTCTCTAAGCCCGACGTCCGTAGTTTTGGGCTTAGTTGCGGGCGTATTCTACTCCGTATTATCTAACCACTAAGAATTAATGACAACAAAATTCGAAAGTTACTGTCAAATCGTGTTGTCATTAATTTTTAGTTCGGGTTCGGGCCTAATCGTAAGTCCGTAGGTGATACGGAGTAGAATACGCTCGCAACTAAGCCCGAAACTACGGACTTCAAGCTTAGAGAGTCCCCCATATTTCAAAGTCCGATGGCCGAAGCAAGCTTACAGGGGGAAGCGAGGCAGCTCTAGCTAGAATGGACACGCGCTAATTGAGGTAGGTATTTCGTCCGTATTATTACAATAAAGATACTTTTTAACATGTGAAATCTATTCGTTATAGGAAACATGTAGTTTCTTATTATTCATTACGTGAAGTAGTTGCGTAGGTACATAATTATAGTACTAATGGTTTGTTTGATTTTGAGATTACTTTGGTTTTTTTCCTGGAACTACAAGTAATCGTGTTTCTATAGTTTAGTTACGATTTATAGAGTGAATCTTTAAATGTCTCACATATTAATTACATATAGGTATCACTAAAAGTCAAGGAATACTGATGTAGCACGGAATCAAACGAACGCCAATTACGTATCCTTTCCTTTGTGCTCCCTTAACTTCTGTTTTGTAGCATGGAAAGATTAGCTTAAAATATTCTAAGACTAATAAATTAATCTAAGACTCGCTATCAGAATCACAGAACCCTTAGATAAATTACAACAGCGTCAGATGCCAATTTACGTTGTAAACACGGGACAAGTGTGTACACCAATTCTCCCACGTTGCATCGTTTACGTTGCATACATGGGTCCAGTTTGAGATTTCCGTCACAAATATCCGAGTGGCATCTTTCTTATTTTTTCCTTCTTAAGAACCTTCTCGTGATGATAACACAACAAAAAAGAATAGGCTAGATTCCATCATCCACAAATTGCAAAACTATTTAGTCCGTCAGTTAGAGTATTGAAAAATAATGGACACGTATTTTTTGTTTTTGTAAGTCAATGAATATTGACAAAGATAAAACGCATCAAAACTCGGGAGTGGGGGCTTGTGACGTCACGACTCACTAAAAAATATGCGAAGGTGTGACGTATTGAGAATTTTAAAAGCGTCGTAACTTCGTCAAGTTTGGTTCCCGTAATAAAAAAAAAACACGGGTCAAATATTTTGTTAATCTAACTGACGGACTAATTAGATTTTTTCAGGACACAAGCCCATTAGCGAAATCGGTCCAGCCGTTTACTCGTGATGCCGTGACTAACGGAAAGAGGGATTCATTTATTTTTTATAAAGATAGGTACCTACTTCAGATACACTGCTCAGCAAAAAAATAAACGAAACACCTCTGAAGTTTGGTTTTGTATCAGTTTTATGCGACACCAGTCAAAACCCTTATTTTTTCCAACATTCCTTGAATCGACGTCATTGCATGTTTAATGCCAAAGTTACGTTTTCAAGGAAGAGAACCTCTCGCCTAAATAGCAAAAAAAATGGTGGCGTAAATCTAGAAAACCCTCAATGGAACAGTTGTGTGTTATTCTGTATAAAATATTAATTCAGTGTGATTGAGTGTGTAAAAAGGAGGATCCGTGAGTCGTTCGACAAAATGTTACAGCTTTTCCTGGGGTAGGTCTATACTCAGTGGAGGGTTCCAGGCAGATAGTCGGTTGATGATGATGATTTTTCTGGACCAGGTTAACAACGGGGTTTCCAGAGGATGTAGGAGATGCACTTAAGAACTTAACTATAAAGGCTGTCGAGGATCTTAACAAAGATTTGGAACAATTAGCAGTTGAGAGACATAGAACAAAAATAATAAACACTCATGAGAAAAAGAAAGAGAGTGAAAGTAACAAACCTAAAAGGGAGAAGAAAATAAACAATCTTTCTGCAAAACTTAAGAGTTATAATACGGTAGAGAGGGATTTTGCGAATAAAAAATATCAAAGCGATAAAAAAGGGAACACAGAAAAAAACAATTCTGACAAAGAGACTAAGCATAAAAATCATAAAGATAAACATAATAAACCTACAATGAAAAGTATGAATCATGATAAAGATGACGATAAGAAAAACGATGACATAAAAAAGAAAAAAATAACCGTAAATAAAGATACAAAGAAACACAGTCAAAAAAGTAAACAGATTGACAAAAGTAAGAATGATAAAAGAATGGCGAAAGTAATAAGACAATCCTTGCCATCCAGTAAAGGTCTGAAAGTCCAGGCAGGAATCAACCCAAAAAAGGTTCTGATATCAAGGTCAACTCCGAAGCCACAGCCGAAACCACTCCGAGTGGGAGTGGTTGACAGAACATTATACAAGAGTAAAGTCGCGATCCGTGCATCCAAAAACAAGAATGGAGTAAAAATAAGGTTTAATAAATACTCTTTTCATAGAAAACTTAATGACACTCTTCTTTATTGCCGATTAAAAAATACATAAATGTCTTCTTACCTAACCAAACTTTTGGTAGGTACGCATTTAGGTATGTAAGTATTATAACAATTTCTGGTCAACAAGAATGATACCATTGGTTCTGAATAAACTAGTCAATCAGTAAGTAAGAAAGCTCTCTCAAGAAATATCTCAGTTCCCATTAAAAACGTATTTTCTATGGGCGTGGACACTTGTCTACGGTACGACATCGGCCACTGTGTAACGGCACGACGACGCCGTGATGGCATACGGCGAACCGCTCGGTAGTTTAAATATTTTGTGGTTTTGGTACTGAATCTGACAGACAATGATAATCTAGCTAAAATGCATGTTATACTTTACTGCTCTCTTGTGTTGGATCCGGGCCCCTTTAAAAGTACAGAGATTTCTTTGATCGTCCACAACGTAATTTAATTTATTTAAATTTGATGCCATGTTTTTATGCAAATACGTGTTATATTCTATTATATTCATTACATTCAAATAAATTGAGGAATTTACGAATAGTACTCGAAGAAAGCTTGTTAAGCGTTAAGATCACTGCATGATTCACGTTTTTGTCGTACCAACTTTTTACTTAAATCTGAATAATAATTTAAAAATTGAAGAAAAAAAATTCAAATTTCAGAAATCTAGGGAAGCGCGGGGGTCGTGAAGGAGACGAAGACGGTGAAGAAGCTGAGGTTGACGAGGGAGGGGGTGATGATGGCGGTGATTATGAGGAGGAACAGCATCACCATGATGATAAAAAAAAAGCTAAAAAATACAAACATCCCTCACATCTCAGTCCTTATGCTGTAAGTTAACCGTCAAGACTTTTTGCTTACATTTTCCATGATGTCTAAGAGAATAAATATAAATGTGTATAGAGCATGCAATACCGTTTTATCGTTAGCACAATTTCGAAAATTTCGCGGTATTCAAAATGAACAGTGAAAGAGAAATCCCCGCTATGAATCGTCGCATTTTGTTCGGGCGAGCGGTATACACTCTTAGTAACTCACAGTGCGTCTGAGGATTCCCGAATTCCCTACAGCAAACTAGAGTTCATTTGCAGTCACAGTCTCATTCGCAAGTGAAAGTTTAACCTGTCCTAGTGATGAGGTAGAAGATGTCCCAAATCAGACCAGCACAGTGTTATACATGATGAACTACCATTATCAAACTTTACGTTGCAAACCAGAGAAAATCAACTTGCAATCTTGACATAATCTCTTCTGCCTCTTAAATATGAAGTTAATCAAAAATCAGATCAGAATTTACAATTACACAACACACAAAAACATCCATTCCAATCCTAGGTTAGATTTGACACTGAAAAAGGATTTATATGAAACTGGAGAAACAAGAGGTAAATTTCTGAAGACTGTGTTTAGAACTATCTGCTAAGCTTTCCACCAACGCGTGTAGAAGCTGAGATAGCATTTGCGGCTGCTGGACACATTTATAATAAAATTACTTTAAACGATGCAATACAATTTATATTTTTATGCTTTTACGTAAACATTTTCAAATAAAAATAAGATTAGCGTTACGTGTGATTAATTATAGTGTTACGTTACGCGCCAGAATATTTTTATGTTATCTTTCCCAATTTTACTCATGTGCAAGTAGACCCTGAAACATTATTTTATGTTTAAAATGTGGATAACGTCGTTACACATATGTTATTTTTTTCTTTGTAAACACTTCTGCTGTGCCATTTTTGTGTAAATGTTTGTTTTCCCTAAATACATAAATACATTAATGCCGGGTACACAACGTGCTACTAACGTCATCTAGTATAGTAACGTAACTGTGAGGATGTTCAAGACAGACCTCAGCAACGAATGGAAGGGAATCCTACAACGTGCACAGCAGGAAGATTCGGACGTCAAGCCGATTCTGGACCGGATAAGGCCAGTGCTCCTAAGCCTACGTGGAGCGACGTCTCAGCGATGAGTGCGATCACAAAAAGCTATTGGGCCCAATGGGACAGCTTAGTGATTCAGGATGGAGTCCTGTGCCGTAAATGGGAGAATGCTCGGGGAGACAGCTGTCATTTGCAAATGGTTGTCCCTAAAGCTAAAGTACCGGACGTTCTACAGCTGTACCATGATGGATGTTCAGGAGGCCATATGGGAGTTAAGCGGACTGCTCTCAAGATAAGGGAAAGTTTTTATTGCTTTTTATTTTTTGCTTTTTATTTTAAAAACTTTGTCCCACACTACGAAATTCTCCTGTATCGTGGGTGCGATTAGAAACATAAAAAGTCACATACACAAACAGCCAGACCCGGGACAACTATCTGTAGGCAAAACAAATATTTATTGCAGCGTGCGGGAATCAAACCCACGACACGCGACGCAGCAGCTGATCACTCAACCACTGCGCCAACCGTGCCGTCAATGTTATTGGGTCCACTGTCGTGACGATGTTGAGGACTGGTGGCGCAAATGTACAAGTTGTGCGGCTATAAAAGGATCTCAGACTCGTAGCAGAGGTGCCTTGAAATTGTACAATGTTGGTGCACCATGGGAAAGGATAGCCCTAGATGTTGCGGGACCGTTTCCAGAAAGTGAAAGTGGTAGCAAGTATTTCATGGTTGTAATGGATTACTCCACCAAGTGGCCGGAAGTTTTCACCATTCCAGATCAAGAAGCATCAACAGTTGCAGATAAACTGGTTCATGAAGTCTTCTGTCTTTTCGGAGTACCCTTGAAGATTCACAGCGATCGAGGAAGGGATTTTGAGTCACAAATATTCCAGGAAACTTGCCGAGTTCTGGGTACTCATAAAACGAGAACAACTTCTTACCACAATCGGATGGAATGGTGGAACCATTTAATCAGACATTGGAGAGATACCTGGCTAAAGTTGTGGAAAACCGGCAACGCGATTAGGACAAGCATATGCAATCGCTTTTGCTGTCATATCGAAGTGCAGCTAGTCTATTCTGTAAATAACCATTTCGATATCGACTTCACCTGAGTGACTAAGCTTACAAAGTGAACTTTATTTCACACATCATAAGGTCTTATATTTATACGAATTTGAAACTCACCTCGGATTCCGCTGTCGAGACACGAAAATGTTGTTACAGAATAGCACTGCTGTTCACGAAAGCACATCGGTGACACCAGCTTTCGCAAACTTTGGTAAAGAATTACGGCTGCCTGTAGACCTGATCACCGGAATACCACCTGATGCCCCACGCAGTATAACCGATTATGCGAATGACTTGCGGAACAAAATGAATGACATTTATGAGCACAACAGACAATCGGGCCAGCAAAAGCTGAAAAGATGAAAACCCGTTATGACCGCAAAATGAACAATAAAGGTTTCGACGAAGGTTCACTAGTGTGGTTGCACAATCCAGTACGCAGTAAAGGGAAATCTCCTAAGCTTCAAGCTAAATGGGACGGGCCGTACCGGATTGTCACAAAAATCAATGACGTGATCTACCGTATTCATAACGGTACGAAAAGTGCACCTAAGATCGTCCATGTGGATCGACTGGCGCGTCATTATGGGACTCATAATGCTCGGGACGAGCATGTCTTTGGAGGGGCCAGTGTTACGCGCCAGAATTAATGCCGGGTAAACAACGTACTACTAACGCCATCTAGTATCGAGTAGCGGAAGTAATTGAGTCACGATCTTTCTAGACTTTTCGATGCTAGAACATTCTAGATGTATTGACACCTGGTCAGTTGGGACCGCTATGTACCCGAACTTTTTTGACGTTTCCATACTCGAAGGTTCTGGAATTAACTGTGGGACCGTGTGGGATATTATAAGGTGCGCATCGCTCGCGACTGGGTCAGTATTGAATTGGCGATCTAAGCGAAACTTCAGAAGCGATCTTTAATTGCGAATTAAGTGAAATGAAGTGTTCAGTAGTGCGATTGTGTGTTGTTATTAGTATGTTTGAAGTGATAAATTAGTGTTGATATTTAAGTGTCATTTTTGGTTAATTAATCGGCTGTTTTTATTGTCACGAACCCCAAGCTCGTAACAGTAGTATTATTAACTCATGGTAGTTTTTAACCGACTTCCCAAAAAGGAGGAGGTTATCAATTCGTTTGTATGTTTTTTTTATGTTAGTTACCTCATAACTCCGACAATTATGAACCGATTTGAAAAATTCTTGTTTTATCTGAAAGGATATACTTGCAGATTGGTTCCATTTAAATGTTATGAAAATCGGTTTCGAACTTTGGATTTTAAATCGAAATAGCTGGAATTCGTCTACTTGGATGATAGTTTTATGTCATCCAAGTAATCGAAATTGCGTATTTTGCTTTTCTGCGATTTTGCAAGGGTGTTGTTAGGTGTGGGGTACCACTAAAAAGTGAAAAATAAAAAACCGTAAATTTTGCGGTATTACATATCCGATACCGCAATATCGCAGTATTGAATAGATATTACTGCGGTATTGCATGCTCTAAATGTGTATGGAGGGAAAGAAAAATCGAAGATTGCATAAATAGATTTTGTGAGAACTAATATGAAAGAAAATGAAAGAAAGAAAGAGGAAATGAGTTGCCTTTAAGTGACTTGGGATTAAGGAAGGAGGACATTTATTGCAAATGATTCATTATTTGTTGACATTCAAGTATCTAGTGCTTTTTCCAGGCCCCCAACCGGAAATGCAACGCCCAATAAAAAAAGCCGGTCATGAGCGAGCCAGATTCACGCACCTAGGGTTCCGTACAGTGTAATATATAAAACGTGAAATGTTTTTAACACTCAATCAATCAATTCGTTTATTTGTGATACATGGGTTACATACAGGTGTTATAATTTTATAGTTAATAGTGTTCATTCCATGATCAGCCACTTATAAATTAAAACTATGAGGCATTATTCAATTCAATTGGTAATAAATTTAAATTCTTTTATTAAATACTACAATAGGACATGCATGACAGACTAACAATCAAACAAATAAATTATCGTCAAGCGGACAGGAAACATTTAAAAACTTCAAGTTGATAAAAATTCTGCAACAGAATAGTAACACTTTTCCACCAAAAATTGGAACAATATATTTTAAAAAACATGAATATTGCTACATTCTTTTATGTAATTAGGTATTTTATTTTGTATCTTTGTGGCCGTAGCAAACACACTTTTCCCAAAGAGGGTTGTTCTATACTGCCTGGTGAGGTTATTATATAGTTGACTTACTGTGGTTTATATTGCAGTTTATGATGAGCGCTATCTCTTGACCGCTAGTGGAACTAATGTAACGAAATGACGACGACGACGAAGACAACGACGACGACGACGTCGTATGACGATGTATGATGTGTAATGTGTGTGTGTGTATGTGTGTGTGTGTATGTAATGTGTTGTTGATAATTTATGAAAAAGTGTGCTATTTAGAGACATTGTTTTATTAATAGTCTTTACATAAAATTCTATCACATGAATAATTTCTGATTTTTCTATATGCAAACTTCGGAGATATAGAGGGGAGGGAATGCATATTTTTTTTTAAATTTTCGTTTATAGTCGTAAACCATGCGGCCTAAAAAGGAACAATGTTTGAGAATGTGCAAAAAGCGTTCTTTCATACGATACTCCACATATCCTAGTAGTCTCAATTCGATCGAATCTCTATCAGTATTGCAAAAAACCCATTCTCATTTTTATTTCTTTCTCTTTTGTAAAATAACTGAAAAAACGTCATTTAAAACTACTCCGAATGTCAAGTTGATAGAAATAGTAGTTCTTGAGATATACCCAGTTGTGATAGACGGACAGACTTAGTTACACTATAAGGGTTCCTTTTTACCATTTTGGTACGGAACCCTAAACAAAGTTGTAATGTGCACGGTCCAAAATTGAATTTAGACCAGTCGGGCGCCGTCAGTTGGGACTGGTCATTTCTCAGCTGCCATGGTTGATTTTAATTATTTATTTGAATAGTTCCTTTTTTATTCCGGACGCTTTCATCCTGCTTGTCTTTTACATCGTTCTCACATGTAGGTATGTATAATTTCAACCCGATGTAAATAAATCTTTGTAACAATTTATGATTTTTAAAAGAGTGTCCGTGGAGTTTCTTGCACGTTCTTCTCCATAGAGATCTACGCTTTGGAACGTGCAAAAAGCTTCAACTTTTGGACCGACCGACCTTGACAATTCAAAAGTGCCTGTAAATGGTTTAATTGTAATAAATGCTTGAATTTTGATTTTTTTTGAGTCATAGTCAGAAGGCCCAGGTAGCTCCGAACAATCCCGGGGACCGAGACGTTAATATCTAAGTATATCTCCGTCTATATTAATTATATGTAAATTAAGAGTGCCAAGCGGTGTAAACCTGCACACTTTTTTTTTACTAAGAATTTCCCCTGAGTCGTGGGTGCGTTTACAAACATATAAATACCTACACACATACAGCTGGAGCCGGAACAACTATCTGTAGGCCATACACATATTTGTTCCGTGCTTGAATCGAACCCGCGACACGCAGCGCAGCAGTCAATCGTTCAACCGTGACGTCAAACACTAACTGCACTATTGGCATCTTTCCTAACAACATCTCAAAATATCAAGGTTGTGCAATTTATTGCCATCCATTGTTTTAAAACCACCTTATACCCCTATCCTTCTTGATGTGTAAATCTTCTCAGATATTATCAGTGAATTTTATTTTTCAGATTCAGGTCCAAATGTTAGAACTAATGAAAGAGTTTCCCAATGTGAATGCGACCGTCACGAAGTTCAGTCGTACAGTTGAATACAACGACATAGTCTTGATCACGGTTACTGATAAAAAGGGAAGTGAGAGATTTCCTAGAGCCAAAGCAAGCAAGTACATTGAGGACGCCCCAGAGAAAAAGATAATATTTATAGTTCATGGACTGACCGTGATGGGAATGAAGAACATGCCAAGCCTGATCCACGTGTCGCAATTGAAACTATTGTTCTCGTATTATTTCAAATTTATAGATAAATTTGACTTCTACATAATACCGCTGGCTAATCCTGATGGATACTCCAGTTCACGTGCTGTAACTATTTTTGTATTTTTTACGCAATGTAGGGTTAAATAAAATAGAATCCTGTAGTAGGTAATAGTAATATAGTCTGAGTTTCCTGATAGCTACAACCAGGGAGTCTTTAAGTCAAGAGTGAATAGGTTACTTCTAGGCAAGCGTGCTACATCTTAGACTGAATCATAGCTTAACATCAGGTGAGATAGTGGTTAAACGTATGCCTATCAATAGTATAAAAAAAAAATCTCATTCATACAATGTGAGCCAAAAATACTTTTCTTATTTCTTTCAAAGTTCAACATACCAATTTGGAACAAGAACGTGTCACCACAAGCCGTGTGTCCAGGCGTCTTCGTGGACCGGAACTTCGATGTCGGATGGAATGCGACCAAAGAGATTAGCTCCTGCAGTCAGTTGTACCCTGGAGCTACCCCTTTCTCCGAGGTGGAGTCCAAGGCCGTCCGAGACGTCTTCCACTACTTCAGCCATAAGATCCTGGCATACATACACGTACACGCTGGAACGTTTGATGAGAAAGTTTTTAAGGTAATCATTTGTTGTTGTTTAGTATCGTGCAGTATCAGCAGTGACAAGTGGCAATAGGAAAGAGGTCTGTTTGAGGAACTGTCTGATTGACACGTCTACTTAGATTGTCACCATTTATCGGGTGACCTTTAATTTATTGAAAATCTTTCATGGGATAAGTAACCATCAATTTTGAAAGCTTTATGTATTGAAGAGCTGTTTTTTGAAAGCTTTATGTATTGAAGAGCTGTTTTTTGAAAGCTTTATGTATTGAAGAGCTGTTTTTTTTTTCATATGATCTCATTGTTCATATTCATTAGATGGTATTTCTACCCATGAATGTCAATGAATTAAAAGTCTTTCTGAAAGTTTACTGCCAGATTTTATTTGGATAAATTATATACATTTATAACAAAATGTTTCTCTTCTTTCAGGGAGATGCCATTTTATACCCTCGAGGTTATACAGAGACGCAGTCAGATGATGACAAGTATATCGACCTGAAGGGTGAGATTGAAGAGGTCATGAAGAATGCTAGCTTTCGGGTCATCTCTGTGACGGTGGACACCCTGGCCAACTGGTACGGATTAATATCGGGCTCGAGCGTAGACTATGCCGCTACGGTAAGTAAACAAAACGAGACGACTTGTGGTCAGTTTCTTCTGAAAAATATTTAAAGACTTATGGGTGAAATTCTCGTTCGTTATAAAATGTTGGTTTAACTTTTTTTTTTCATGTTAATCCCTTTCTTTGATATTAGTCCTCCTGATCGATTTCAGCCATGACGGCCAATTTTATGTAATCCGATAGAACTAGAAGACCGGAGGGATCTGGCGCAGGACCAATAATATTCCATAGAGGTTTAGAACCCGCTAACCAAGAATCATGTGATAAAAAATAATGTTGTACCTAAGTTTGTGTCGTAATCGCGATTTTGCGTTGTGGTGTATCTACTTATTTTATGTTGTTTCCAGGTGTTCGGCATTCCTTACGCCTTGGAGTTCGTGATGCAGATCTATGACACTGAAACCTTAAACAGCAACGCGCTGACTCAGATTTGGAGTCGACTCATCGACACTACATTTAATCACTTGTGGAAGAGCCTGCACACTGCCAGTGAAGAAAGAAAATCGCATTGATTCAAGTTTGTTAAGTTCACATAGTTAATAAATTGATATTGAGTTTCGTTTTTATTTTATACTAGCTGACCCGCGCAACTTCGTCTGCGTCACATTTTCCATTATTGCTCCGCTCCTGTTTGTCTTAGCGTGATAATATATTATAGCCTATAACCTTCCTCGATAAATGGGCTATATAACACTGAAAGAATTGATCAAATCGGACCAGTAGTTCCTGACATTAGGGCGTTCAACCAAACAAACAAACAAACTCTTCTACTTTATAATATTAGTATAGATTAGCATAGATGAAAAAATATCAACTTGACCTTGACTCAAATGCAGACATGGGCGAAGGTCATTCTTTCAAGGAACATCATTCAGAAAATTAACGTTACACGCCAACGCCATCTATCGAATACTGCACGCAGTCAACTGCATGCAAACTATACCAGATCTCTAGGTATAGTCCAATCTAAGTTTGATAGATGGCGCTATTTCAATATTTTACTTCGGAAAGACTATAATAATATTATAATTTTATTTATTACTAGCTGACCCACGCAACTTCGTCTGCGTCACATTTTCCATTATTGCTCCGCTCCTATTTGTCTTAGCGTGATGATATATACCCTTCCTCGATAAATGGGCTATCTAACATGAAAGAATTTTTCAAATCGGACCAGTAGTTCCTGAGATTACCCCCTACATACAAACTTACAAACATACAAACATACAAACAAATTTTACCTCTTTATAATATTAGTATAGATAAGGTATGAACTGATTACGATGAAACAAAAAACTTAATATTACTACAATTTACGCACAGTTTATTGTTATGTATAAAAGTTACGTGAAGTAATAATGAGACTATATGCACATAACCCTAATTTTACTTCTGGAAAACTTTAAATTCAAATATCTTTTGATAGACTGAACCGATTGCAATGAAACAAAAACTAAATGTTACTCCGAGTTACGCTCAATCCTTGTGTGTAAAATCTGCGAAAGCAATGTAGATATACATTGTTTTCGCAGATTTTACGTGATGCCCGAACAAATAAACAGACAAACAGACAAAACGACACAAATTCTAAAAATGCTGGAAATGGGTTCTATTGGTTGTTCTTTAACACCCTAGCTATTTTTTTTGTTTTTTTTTGTTCATGTACAAAAACCACTTTTCTACAGTTTTATTATATGTATAGATAGATGTAAATATGTAATAATGTATGTATGTATGTATGTGTATGTATGTATGTATATGTATGTATGTATGTATAGATTTAACTTACCTAAAAGTAAAAAAGAGTGAAACTGAGATTGCTTAAGAAATTATTTAAAGACTAGCTGACCCGTGCCCACTTCGTTGGGCGGTAAACATTTTAACTTCTGATGAAATGATGAGTGTGGTTCGGTTAGTACTGAGTGCTATGATTTATTTCCTGACTGCCAAAAGGAGGGTTTTGTTTTTATTGCATATGTGTGTAGCTAGGCTAGCGAGCCGCTGCGAGCGCTCAGCGCTAGACTCCCTATCCCTTGTTGCAGAGACATGCTGCTTTAAATCACTGAGACGCTGTGCACGTTCAGCGCTAGATTCCCGAGCACGGACCTGCGATGTTCTCCAGCTTTGGTTAGCAAGCCGCTGTGAACGCTCGGAGCTAGATTTCCCAGCGCGTGCTTGCGAAATATTTTCTCTATTCCTCGAGACGCGCAGATGATTATCAAGAGCAGACTCTGCCGTACGGCGTACTCGAGCTGCTCTTGTCTCATGTCTGGGATGTCTGACGGGAAAGTTGAGATTTCCTTTTAGGCATGATAAACAATCGCTGAAACTGTCCGATATCCCAAAAACAGAAATATCACAGCAGGCTGCGAACTCGAAGAATGAGAACGAAGTAATATTGTAATTGTGTTTTGAGAAACCGAGCAACCAAAACAATAGACCAACAACATTCAACCAACATTCAACCAACTACGTACAACTCACCTACCAAACGGCAAAAGTTAAATAATAACTGGAGAGGGTCATTAATCCGCGGAAAATCTTAACACCACGATTCAGAAAAATGACGTAATTGCACAACGCCGTCTATGGGTTCGTCGTAAACGTCCGTACAAAGCATGTTCTAATGCGGTTCGTGAATGGACGGCGCGGGCGGCGTTTTGCGATTTAGTAATTTTATATTATCTTCGAAACTATTCAACCAATTGACATACTGTTTTGGGCAAATCGTATCTGTATGATGTTCTTGTGATCATAATAAATTTTTTTTCGATAAGGTTTAATATTTTGTTGTTTAAAACATCGTCCAAAGATTAGTACGTCGAAAAATACTTTTTTTAATACATAAAAGCTACTATATCTGCTAAAATATAAAAGATAGAAATATGGTGCCGCGGACTTTTTTGTAGAACTATTCTAGGCGGACCAGGTTGCCATACATTGTTTTCAATTATATACAACTGTTAAGGCAGCGCACGCATTTAACTCTGTTGTAAGAGCTATTTTTTTCCGCCTGGATAGACAAAAATTGAGATAGTTTGGCTAATATGCATGATATCTTTATAATTTATAGCCTATAGCATTCCTCAATAAATGGGCTATCTAACACTGAAAGAATTTTTCAAATCGGAGCAGTAGTTCCTGAGATTACCCCCTACATACAAACTTACAAACTTACAAACAATTTTACCTCTTTATAATATTAGTATAGATAGTTCTTCGTAAAACTTAATAATAATTCATATTTCGAGTTCCAAACCTGGGTCTACTCTCTAAGCCCGATGTCCGTATTTTCGGCCTTAGTTACGCGCGTTTTCTATTCCGTATCACTTTACCACAAATAATTAATTTATGGTTTTAAAGTAACCTGTCAAAAACGTGAGTGTTTCGGAACCCTTTGCGCGCAAGGCGGACTTCCGCTTGACCAGTTTTAGTTGCTCGATTCTGTGATGGCAAAAGAGTGCTCAAAATCCTCTGTTACTGTTACAACGAATTAAAATATTATTTAGAAAAACAATATTTAAATAATAATATTATAATACGTTGTAATTTGTTATTTAATTAAATTCAGTTTTCGATACACGACACGACACGGTTGGCGCAGTGGTTGAGCGATTGACTGCTGCGCAGCATGTCGCGGGTTCGATTCTCGCACGGAAGAAATATTTGTACGACCTACAAGAATTTGTTCCGAGTCTGGGTGTTTTTCTATCTACAATATGTATGTATTTACAAAAGAGAATCTATATAAGAAGTTTATCAGCCAACTCGTTACCATAACACAAGCATTAGGTTGCTTAGCTTGGGACTATAATGGCGTTGTGTGAAATGTCCAAGGATATTATTATTTATTTATTATTTATATAACAAGACGTCGATTGAGTTTGGGGTTAATAAAGAATATTTACTTATAACACTTAGGCTGCGATTCCACCACAAATGTGCCCGAATGCGCAGCGAGGGATGAGTATGTTAAAGAACCAAACCAAATTTAAGCGCCTATGATGGTGATGCTTTTTCCTTTGTTTTGTAATTTAATGTAGTGATGAATGGCATCCATTTATTAGTATCTGTAAACAAAACTCTTCATTCGGAATATTATGAGTGACACTTTCTCTCACAATAACCCATGCGTCATCGAATTATTGAGTCAGAATATTTGGTTGAACGAGGCAATTCAACTGTTCTACACACTTTACATTGCAGATTTACAAGGACTAGGTTCATTTAATGATGATTTAAAACCATCAATGTATTCAAAACTCATCAATACAGTAGTGTACTCTTAAGTATGTCAAGCCCATGTCGCTACAACTGGTTCTGCATACAAAAAGGCTCATGAGAGAGAGAACGAAGAAAGTGAACGTACCTATCGTTTTCGTGATCAGTAAACGTTTGTTTGTAGTCACTTTTGTTTAAAATACTATCCTTGTCGGCCGTGACGGCCGTTATTCGGGGCGTGCGTGACGCACGTGCTTGGTCCCGTTTAACAAACCAGTTTCTGTAGTCCATCAGATTTATTATTCAATTCAACTGTAAAGTTATGGCCACATCTATGATTTTGTCATTTGTCAAGGTATGAGTCGGTATTGGACGGATCACAATTAACGCTGCAGTTGTCGCGTGTATAACATTAGTGAGCTACTCTTGCAAAATAAAGAATTCCTGAAAAACTACAGATTTTTTTGATATTCCTAAAACCTACTTAAAGTTGACTAGTTTGCGCGTTTCCATAAAATAAACGAGTACTACCTCTGTACCTATTAACTTCCATGAGCTCTAAAATTGAGCCAAGTGCGAGTTTGATTCTCACACGGAAGGTTACTGTGCGGGAGGAAGTCCTGTACTAAAAGAGCTTCGGGAGCTCTTCAACTCTGTCCTGTTCTCTGGGAGAACAAAGGTTGTCCTTTTCTTTAAAAAGGGCGATAAGACCCTTTTAACGAATTACAGACCCATTTCACTCCTTAGCCAGGTATATAAGTTTTCAAGAGATATTACGAATCGGCTAGCGCGAAGACTAGACGACTTTCAGCCACCGAAGCTGTAGGCTAATTCACGTAATTAAATAAGTGCTGTTGAAGTTAAGTTTCGATCAAAACAACGCTATTCGTATTCTCTACCACTGACAGACACGCACGCGTCAAGTTTGCGTCACGCGAGCGCAATAACGGCATTCTACTGTTGCGCGTCTTTGGTGCGTGCTTCGGAACGCAACATGATCGGTATTCTACTATTTATTTGACGTACCAAAATGACAGCTTATAAGCTTAAGTTTAATTTTTAATATTATAATAACGTCTATATTCATTGAAATTTATTCGTTTCTAGTCGATTATTTAGTGAATAATATTTTTTCTCTCCACCGTCAGTAAGTTTGGTAGTTTGGTTGTCGTGCAATTGACGTGCAGTTCACGCGCAGTTCAAAGATTACAAGAATACCGTTTATCACTCGAACTTAAACATAATTGCAACTGCACTAAAACTTAATCGGTGCGTCATAACATTACGTGAATCTCTTCACCGATGCCAAGTCGACTGGCGATATATTAAAGTGCTGAGATGTCTTTATGAAAACGCGACAATGGCCGTCCAATTTCAGGATCAGCGAACTAAACACATATTCCACTGCGTCGAGGGGTGAGACAAGGGGACGTAATTTCACCGAAATCGTTCTCAAATGCATTAGAAGATGTGTTTAAGACAATGGTCTGGGAAGAACGCGGCATTAACATCAGCGGCGAGTAGGTACATCTCACACTTGAGATTTGCAGATGACATCGTCATCCTGGCTGAATCGCTGCAAGACTTGTAGCAGATGATGAACGATCTATTTGATTCTTCTGTACGCATTGGACTCCGGATGAACTTGAACAAACCGAGGTTATGTTCAACGAATACGTTACCCCGGGAAAAGATGTTCGAAAATACGTGTACCTTGGGCAAACTCTGCATTTTGGCAAGAAAACTTTGAGAGAGAGGCTAACAGCAGAATTCAGCTGGGTTGGGCAGCGTTTGGAAAGCTTCGCCGAGTCATCTCGTCACGTATTCCACAGAGTCTAAAGACTAAGGTCTTCAATCAGGGCGTCCTGCCTGTTATGACTTACGGAGCCGAAACGTGGACACTCACGGTACGGCTGGTCCATAAATTCAAGGTTGCTCAGCGCGCTATGGAACGGGCTTTGCTTGGGGCCTCTTTGAGAGATCGAATCCGCAACGAAGTGATCTGACAGAGAACCAAAGTTGTGGACATAGCTCACATTAGCCGTAGAATTGATGACTGTTGGGGTAGACGAGTTCTTGAGCGGAGACCGCGAATCGGCAAACGTAAGGTAGGTCGTCCTCAGGCTAGGTGGAGCGACGATCTTCGCAGGGTGGCTGGTAGCAGCTGAATGAGATTTGGAGGTGATCGAGTGCACTTGGAGAGGCCTATTTCCAGCAGCATATGATGATGATAACGGAGTGTGTCGAACCATAAACCGAAAAAATGCGTTTAATTGAAATTTAATTTATTTTTTATTATTTATTGTCGAGCAGCTAAGGAAATATACACTCTGTGAAAATTTTAATTCTCCACTTATTAGGTACGGACGGTTCTCGGGACCTACAGATGGATGGACGTTCTGATGGTTACTCTTTGGGAAGCGAACCCAAAAAGGTACTAATTAATTTCAAGAAGCAGCAGCATACTACGGGGTCAACGGCCACTGGTACTAGAAATTACGAGTAATTTTATCTAACCTCCATTGACGTGATTTTTATCGAAATCTAAGAAAATATGGATAACCTCACCACGTCTGTTTCGCTACAAATTTTAAATGGGATGTGTTTTCAAATTAGACTGGCAATAAATTATTTCTATGAGTAAGTATTGATTTGTACAAACATGTTTTTCACGGTGAGCCAATGCCACTGTAAATTTAATTCAGATTGATTCGATTGTACTTAATTCTTCGCTTATTGGGAGATTTCACAGTACTTTCATGATGTTAATTTTATTCGAAGGAAATCCTTTTGTTCATGCAAAGAGAATTATTTTTCGTTTACGTTTATTCTCTGGTTTTGAAACTTAGTCACAGTGTTTGTAAAAAAAGCAGTTTTTTTATTGATTATTCACCGAAATAGCTATTCAGCCACGGCCAATGGACATGTATGTAGGAATCCTCAAACTTTTCTACAATAATCAGATCTTGCTTCTTGCTTCCAGTGGCCTTCACCACTCCTGTGGCCTTAACTAGTGCAAGTTTTGTAACGTAGGTACTCGATCTCTTTATCTATCGAAAACGTTTGCTTGTGAAATTGAATGGAAATAAAAAGTTTTTCCGTTATTGTCACTAAGTAGACGGCATGGAGGAGTGTTAGAGCTTACAAGTGTCTAATGATTTTAGTTTTTAGGTTGTATGTGTTACCTTTGTTTAATTATTTTTCTTTGTAAAGTTCATGTTCTTCTAACGCAACAAACAGATGTTGATGTTGCTGGGGGACTGTATACTTGTGAATGTTGACGGTTGAAAAGTGCTGGCACTCAGACTAACTTGTTTAAATGACTTTTGATTTGACTTTGACGGCGCTTATTCAGTTTCAATTAAAATTCACGTGTAAGCTAACGCGATCGAGGACGTTGAAAAACTCACACTCAGGCCACATAAACTATTGGCCTTTCGTTTTGCGAGCAATATGTAAAGTCACACAAAAGGGGTAATTACGGTAATTATTATAAATTCTTTATTTATTTAAACTTTATTTATTTATTATTTATTTATTTATTAGATACTTTATTGTACACCTCATAACAAGTACAGGAAAAACGTTTATAAAAACAAGTGTACAATGGGCGGTCTTATCGCACAGGGCAATCTCTTACAGACAACTTTAGGATGGATTGAACGAAAGAAGTATGCATTTTCTACCAGTAGACCTTATTCTTATTCATTTTATTATTTATTGTCTATTTTTTTATTTAATAAGGGTAACTTTAATAGGTACACGCCGAGTATTTAAAGCTCAATGCACTCGTGATCTCACTGTGAGTGTTACGAATTATATTTATTCAGTGCTCAGCTTTATAAAGAGGATCATCTCGGGTCTTTGAGTACATACTCCGTATGTACTTGGGTATGCATAATGCATACCTACGGTACCTAAAATAATACTGCAACGGTAAATTACGAAAGCTTTCAGTGCATGTGAACGTTTCAAACATTAAAATATACACCTCACTGCTGCACAGTATGCATCCAGGAAAGAGATGATTTGTCTATTTCAAATATAGATAAGTGAGGACTCCTTTGACCTGACACCTAACAACACCCGTAAGGACCTATTGGAGCCCAGTTGTGTTCTCTTACTTCTCTTTCTGTTGCACTTTTAATTAAATCAAATCATATTTATTTTGCAAATAGGTTAGGTACATGTAACTCTTTTACACGTAAACACTTTTTGGTCTTATTATTCTAGATGAGGCGGATTACCCTTAGAATAAACACCAAAACAAATTCAGAGGTCATTTCATTTCATAACTTGCGGGCGCGGACAGATTACAATGCAAGTGTGGTTACCTACATACATAAATCAACAAAATCGGTGCATACCTCTCTCAGGTAGATAGTTACCTAGCCTTTTCCCAACTACGTTGGGGTCGGCTTCCATTTTGACCGAATGTTACTGAGTACCAGTATTTTACACGGAGCGACTGCGTATTTGACTCTCACCACCCAGTAACTGAGTAATACGGTACCCTTTGGCAAGATTGATGCCAAAATTTCTGGGTTCTGACTATCTGGTAGAACTAGCAGCTGTTATTATTTAGCCAAAAACCAGCGTACCTATGTGTAAATATCGTTTTAAAGAGATTAGAGAAGTAAAAATCGAATAATTATGGGGGAGGCCTTTGCCAAGCAGTGGAAAAACGCAGGCTATTTAAAAAAAAAACAGCTAAATGCGAGTCGGACTCGCACACGACGAAGGGTTCCGTACCATAAACCTTAACTTTATTATTTGTTTATATAGCGGCAATAGATATACATGTCACCGGGAAATGGCAAACGCTGTTAGATTGTAAAATATCGCGTGAAATTGTAAACAATTTTTTCTAAATAACACACGGATGTATTGGAAACTATTGAATCTGGATGGGATATATTATATACAAAATCATTGTTTAATGATATTTCGAGAAATTATAATCTAATCAATATTTATTACAATCTAACGGATTCTGCCACTTTCCGGTGACATACACAATCTGTGAAAATTTTAACTGCCCACCTATTACGGTCATTGAGATACAGCCCGCTGACAGACAGACGGACGGACGGACGGACAGCGGAGGCTTAGTAATCGGGTTCCGTTGGTTACCCTTTGGGTACGGAACCCTAAAAACTAATGATGTAGTCTAGAAATCAATCGATCATTAACCGCTTCAAAATAATCGGAGATCGCTGTCACATTTCCCGGGATAGAAATCAGATGCTTGTCAAGGAGTGACCGCGGCCATCGTGTCTTCATGACAATGGGACCGTTACCATGTGGGCGACTCCTAACCGGTACTACTCCGGTTCACTAAACCCTGTATACACTGTCTTTGATTATTTTGTGTCGTTCATTTGTTTACTATTACGGTATTTTGGATTTGTGAGCTTGACTCATTGTGGCTGAATGCAGGACAAAATCCTTTGTCTCTGCATAAAAGGAGCACAACTGTTTCTAAGCTTGTAGTGTATGGAGGAGGGAAGCACGGGCTGGACGATGTGAATGCTGTGATGTGGACTACATCCAGCAGAGGTCGTCTTTTGGCTGAATTATGTAGATTGGTCTGTGCGCGAGGATCGTGTTGAATGTTGTACGATTGACGAGGTCCATGTCATGTTGTGAATTGGGGCCTATGTAATAAAACCGACAGGCAACAAATGACAAGCGACAATCTGACATTACGATAATTTTGAAAGTTTTTGTAAGTCTTTCATATATTCTCTGTTATTATTAAACAACATCTGTCGTGAAATTGTGACAATTGTGTCAGTTTTTGACAAATTCGTCGCATTATGAGTTATATTAAACAGGGCCCGGATGATAATTAATATATCAGACATGTCAGTCAAAATATGTGTTGCTTTGTGAATATTATAAACTTCTTTGCTGAAACTGACGGCTCTTTGTTTCTACCTATTTAAAAATCGGTATAAGTGAACGTTAACGCGATAGAGTTCGTTCAAAAACTCTCGCTCTGATAAGCCCTGGTAAGTCTCGCAGTTTTTTTTGGTTATTCATTAGGTCTGAGAATAGAGGGAATTCTACTAATTTTATACAACTTTCGCATTCGCATGTCAATCGCAAACTGCCAAAAAAGCCTTAATTTTCATACTTTTTCATGCGAATGTGAAAATTAGTATAATAGGCACTCAGGTATGCTATTTTTTATGGCAAAATAACGTTTGCCGAGTCAGTTATCAGTTTCTAAGATTCTCTGTTACAATTTTTGTACTGACTTTCCCCGTTCGATTTCCCATTCCTTAGTGCGTGGGTGCAATATGGAATATGCATGCGATTTTTTTATTTGCAAAATAAAATACTTATAAGGTCTTGTTAACAATCATGAAATTATAGAATACTTACATAAAACTTTGCAATGTGCTTGAGTCTGGAATTATTAGAATTGTTACTGAATTTCTGTAATTATTGAATTGTACTCTGTACCTAACATAAATGTGGATGGATGGAGAGGGAGAGGAAGGCCAAAGAAAAGGATTGTGTAAGAAGTGATATGAAAGAAAAGGGTGTTAGTGAAAGTTTGACGGCTGATAGGGCAGACTGGAAGAAAAAAACGTGTTGCGCTGACCCCACGTACCATGGGATAAGGGGAGGAAGATGATGATGACTCTGTACCTAACAAAAATCCGTATGTGCCACAACAAACTTTTATAATGCTTTTAGGTTTTATAACGGGCTAATCAATTGTAGTGTCATCCATAAAAGCATTGTTAGACAAATTGACGGATTAGTTGAGTGGAGTTAGTAGAATTGCAGCTTTTATCCTAAACGAAAACGATACATCATCGGGTGCTATCAAAACTACGAGTATATAAGCATTCGAATTTAGGCCGCTTGTGACCTAGATATATTTATTTGTTTTGTAGTTATTGATTTCTGAATCCGTGCATGTTCATATCATATAGTAGGTTTAGCATGTTGTAACCATATCGTTGAATTCAATTATTACCTACGTAACCATAGGTTGAAAAAATGATTTTAGTGTTCGAGGCAATGAGGCTGCCCATTCTATGTTTTAGTTCTAAGTTTCCTCTTGTGTTTCAACTTTGTTGTACAATAAAGTATATTATAAACTAGCTGACCCGCGCAACTGCGTCCGCGTCACATTTTCCATTATTGCTCCGCTCCTAAGTTAGTCTTAGCGTGATGATATATAGCCTATAGCCTTCCTTGATAAATGGGCTATCTAACACCGAAAGAATTTTTCAAATCAGACCAGTAGTTCCTGATATTAGCGCGTTCAACCAAACAAACAAACAAACTCTTCTGCTTTATAATATTAAATATAAGTATAGATGGGTAAAGTTTGTGAGGTTGTGAGTTTTTGAGGTTGCAGGGGGTAATCTCTAGATCTACTGAACCGATTTGAAAATCGGCTAGAACCAATAGAAAGCCACGTTACTTATGAGTGTCATAGGCTAGATATATAATCCGAAAAAACTACACAACGAAGTGAGAAGAACTAAAAAATGAGGACGGGTCAGGTAGTAACATATAAATAGATAGCCCATTTATCGAAGAAGGCTTTATAATATCACGCTACGAAGATGAGCGGGTCAACTAGTAACAAATAAAGTGATTGTACAGACTTCACAGTGACCATGCCCGCTCGGACAACAGCGAAGCGAAGAAGAAGAAGAGTATGCAAACTACGAGTAGACTAGACATCCTACTATGACGTCCTAATGTCACCATGACGCCATTGTAAACACATTATCAAGAAGAGCGATCTTTTTTGAAAAAGTGATTCTTGCCTTATTTACTTTATATTTCTTTTTAGTATAAGTTGCTTAGATCTCAATTTCCAAAAAACCGGCCAAGTGCGAGTCGGACTCGCGCACTGAGGGTTCCTTAAGCAGAAGTTGCGATTTACGATTTATGACGTATTAAAAAAAAACTACTTACTAGATCTCGTTCAAACCAATTTTCGCTGGTAGTTTACATAGTAATGTACGTACATCATATATTTTTTTTAGTTTTATTATTCTCTTGTTTTAGAAGTTAAGGGGGGGGGGGGGACACACATTTTTCCACTTTGGAAGTGTCTGTCGCGCAAATTGAGATTCAGTTCTAAGTATGGGGATCCCCAAAATTTATTGTTTTTTTTTTTCTATTTTTATGTGTAAATCTTTATGCGGTTCACAAAATACATCTGCTTACCAAATTTCAACAGCGTAGTTCTTATAGTTTCGGAGAAAAATGGCTGTGACATACGGACGGACGGACAGACAGACAGACATGACGAATCTATAAGGGTTCCGTTTTTGCCATTTGGCTACGGAACCCTAAAAAGGGATAGTGCTATTCATCCTGTATTGCTCCCTCTCTTATAATGGTATTAGTAGAGGTAGTTTTGCCTTTGTAACAGGTTCAATTTTAGTTTCGAATTAACAAGGAATTTATGTTCAGGAATGCGATAACCTTCTGTAGTTAAACAACGTTAAAAACTCTTTCATCTGCATTAACGCAACAAGGCGTGTAATTAATGCGATATACCGATCACGTTTAGCCGGTCGGAAGTGAATCGGATCCGATTCATTTTCCGTTTGGAACTGCGATTGCTTTTTCCTAGAATAACTATAAAGGCTGCTGACCGAGCTATGTAATTTGACGAGATATTTTCGCCTATTGGATGGGTAGAGCTTCAACATCTTCACGAAAATTATTAATAGAATTACTGGTATCCTACCATAAAATAGGTCTGGACAGATCGTATTTTTTTATTACTATGTGGATTGTATGCAAACTATTAAGGGTTTGTGAGATTCGTCTTAGCGTGAGACTTATCTTTTTTAGTTAGTACATCTTTAGGAGATACTATGGCACTAACTTTTACATATTTGATGAAAATGGGCCCATAACCTTGTACCCAAATGAATTACGAGTATCGAGGAAAATTTTGAATCGTTGTGTAACTCAGGGAAAATCTTATTGACTAAAATACCAAATTGCATTGCCAAGCTAATTGATACTTAAAGTCTAAGCACAACACTTTTAGTCAATTAAGGAATTTTACGATAGTTTTCTTTACTACTTAAGTGCGTGCGTCCTTGGATACCTACATGTGTAATTATTAGGGTTGTTGTATACCGTTACGGTCGTTCGAAGAGATTCCCTCGTGGCCTGGATCCGAGCTGCGCGCGCGCAGTGTACGAGATCATACGGCGAGGTGCACACGCGCTTACACTCGCCGAAAGTCATTATTACAACTTCTTTTTTTATTGAAAGTTTACAATATTGTGAATATAGTTAATGAAGTGTACCGTTATGGCGCGTTTATATGTTGTGTTTGGTGAGTGTTTTTCGTATTAAAGAAAGTTTACAAAGAAAGAAAGGATTTTTTGTGAGGTCGTGTTAAATCTTCGATTTTTTTAAATTAACGGTGGAATATCTAGTGTGCATGGTAGAGGTAATTTGATTTATGGTTAACGTTTCCGTTACGCTTCTTTTCATTTCGGGAGGAATAGCACTCGCTGCAGTTTCTTTGCGAGCTAAATTCACTTTCGCTGATAACTTAAGATATTTCCGATTCTATATATTATAGAATCGGAATAGATTGAACGCTCTGTTCAGATTAGACCTATTTTGTTGCAAGTTTTAATTGGTTTAATTGTTCAGGCAAATAAGTACTTTTTATAATATATTTATAAGTTCGCTATTAGACAAAAACCTTTTAAATTATTATTTTGGCGGCTCCTATCTCACCGTCGGGTATGCGATAATATATCAGTGCAGGGTGCCTAGAAACCTTTTCACATTTAACTAGAGGTCCCCAAATTGTAGGCTGTAGCTATAAGGAAACTGGTGGACAGGGATTGAACTCCATAGCTGTGCGCTCAGTGAAAATATTCCCAAAACTTTTGTGCGTATGGGCTGGATCGGATTTCATGTTGTATGATGAAAGAAATGGCTTAACCGAAAAAAATTCTGCAATTCAAAGACTCATTCCCTGTAGTCCAAATATTTTTTTTGCAAATCAAACTTTGAAAGACGATTTTTCACTAAATCAAGAAAACATTTTTAGTCCATCTTATAATTAAAAATACTTACTGTAAGATTAGTGCTCTCGTTGTTAACAATTTTGTTTAATTAATGTTAATTACAATGAAATAGAGTGATAAAGAAAGAAAAATATCGACATCACACTAACTTCACTACTAGCTCACTTGCCAGTAAATTAAAGGTAAAAAGTAATCTGTTATTTAGCTGTTTTTCTTATCACAGCTATTTCTAACGATTTGCTTCCGTAATTTCACAGTTTTAATTTCGCTTGTTCCACTGCGGTAGTTTATTATTATTTTTCAAAGAATGTAGAGGCACGAAGGATAATATAAAATTATGTAATCTGTAATAATTTGTAAGTGTAATGTGTAATAATGTGTACCATAAACTTAGGTCGGTTTCAAGGATTAGGTTAAAAGAAAGTCACCTCTTCAGGTCAATAAACGTACTTTGTAATTTATTTAATTTATTATTTATTTTATTAAGGAAAATGGAATTAAAAAGTGTCTAGATATTGGAAAGCAATGCATTAACTGATATTGTTTGCATTTAGATTATGTAAACTTGTACCTACCACTGGTGGACTACCACAGCGATTACGATTAGTAGGTACGGTAGGTAGGATTTGTTATATAGATATCGACATTTATCACGCCATTGGAGTTTCACTATATTACTCATACATTTGACCACATAAATGTCAAAAGTGACAGACTTTAATCGACTTTTGAAGCTCACAGCACCGCGATTCTCACAAGAAAATGCGGCTATAATTACCGTGCTTGACGAACGGATTAGTAATGGAATACATTTCTACATTATGTTGAATTAATATCGACCGATTTGCGCAGTAGCTGTTGAACAAATTGTTAATTCCTTACTTTTTTAAAATTCCTGATAAGCCTTTTTTTTTTTTAGGGATGGGAAATCATCCAATGACTCCTTCTGACTTAAACCCATCCATGTTCCTTCATTGCCCTTTGTGTTCCGGAGCCACGGTGTCTCTTGCGAATAATCCCGCGACTCCGGCAGGCGTCGGCCCTTTCGGGCCCCTCTGTGTGCTGACTCTCTTTGAGGCGCGCTTGGAACACTAACGCGCCGTCGACACGGCCTGTCGTCACTAGACGGACGGACGGCGAGCCACCTATAGCTCACCGTCCACAGGCCCGCGCCTACGGTGGCCGGAGGTCACCAGGTGGTGGCCCCCGACGCCCACGGCGTCTACCACGGCGGCCGGGACGAGAGGGTCTCCTCTCCCTCTCCACCACCTCCTTCGCTAGCATGACTGCTTCGCAGAAGGAGGCAACGGCGTCCCATTCCGTCTCGCTCCGGACCATGGCTTGGACCAGGGCCGGACGCGAGAGGTCGCCGCCGATCGCCGTTTCGAGGACACGGCGATGCGCCGCCCAAGCGGGGCACACCTGCAAAGTGTGCTCCACCGTGTCCTCCGGTCGATCCTCGCAGTGGTGACACCCGGGCGTTTCCTCCCGCCCGATTCGGTGCAGGAACCTCCCGAAACATCCATGTCCGGTGAGGACCTGCGTCAGGCGGAAGGTGAGGACGCCGTGGCGCCTCTCTAGCCACTCCTCAAAGAGGGGACTTATCGCCACTATCGTGGCGTGCCCTGCACTGGGTTGCGACAGTCGTCGTCTCCATGACGCCATGAGATCGCGCCGGAGGTCTGGCCGCTGCGCGACAATTTGCCGCGTCAGCGGAGTTTCCCCCCGGCGTAGTACCTCCACGCGCCAATCATGCAGGCGCGCGAGGACTATCGCCTCCAGATCCCATGGCGGCAATCCGGCAAGGAGACACACCGCTTCGCGCGAGATCGTGCGGTACCCTCGGGCCATCCTTAGGGCCATCACCTTTTGGGGCGCGTTCAGATAGTTGGTCCCCCCAGGTTGGGCCGGAGCCGCCTGAAAGCAGCCCCGGCCCGCTCCAGTTTGGGTTACTTATTTGGAAAAACCAACAATTACACATTATACAGGGTTATTTGTAAAACACCGACAACATCTCAGGACTACCTATCTTCTAACATCATAATCAACAACTTTTGTTCTATGACTTTAAAAAAATCATCATATTATAGTTCATCAGGTTTTCATACAAAAGCAAAAAATATTTCAATTGAACGCTCTAAATGTTACGAAGTCTATGCGAAGCAAAAGAAAAAGAAAGAGCTTTCTTTCTTTTTCTTAAAAAAATAAAATAGAATATAAAGGGTTATACAAATGTGCAATCAACAACGTTCTCCTCAGTTACACAAATAGACAAAGACAATATTGAAGAAGCAAAAGTCGGACAGGATAGAATATTGCATGAAATAGGAACACTAAAGATATACAATATTATTCGCATACATTCTGGATTGTGTCAAGTAGTATTCTTCAAAATTTTCCAAGAGGCAGTGAAAATAGATCCAAGTTAGAAAAGAACTTATTGAAATTGCCTGTAAGGGCAGAGGTGCCCACAAACCTGCATTCGTGCGACTAGGGGTGAGATTTTAAAACCATAAATTTCCAAAAAAATATTGTAAAAGGTTCAACTATCATTTGTAAGGAAATATATAATTTATAGTAAATAGTCTAGCTAATTTAATGAACAAATTTATTAGTTATTTAAAGAAATAAAAGAAAAAACATTATTTCAGGCTATCAAATCCATAGAAAACCAAGACAATTATTTAAATCAAATAACAATAATTTCACATTAACTTTGGATTCATATTGTTAAATTAGAGACCATTACTTATATTATTAATTATTTTGATTTAAGAAATAAAAGGCAGATAATGACTAAACCAGAACCGTGCCGTGAATGCCGAGACCAATGTAAAAAATTGGCAAATATGCATACCAAAATAGGTACAATAATATTTTATTACTATAAATTATCCCAAGGGAAGAAACTCCCTGGATGAAAAAGAAGAAATTAGTAAGCTAGGGTGTCCAAATTGCCGGAGTTGCGGAATTTGTTCGAAAGAGTCACCACGGCCCTGGAACGCAAAGGGCATTAGGAGGAACACGGATGGGTTTTACTCAGTAGGAGTCTGACATTCTCCCCTGCTTTACCCAGAGCGGGAGGAGTCATTTGATGATTTCCCAACCTTTAAAAAAAGAGGTGTTCAGATATTTTTCTATGTTATTTATTTTTATATGCTTAATTAAAAACAATGTGTATTTTCAATTTCGGGTACAATAAAGTCAAAATCACCAATCATGACCAACCATGTCAGTCAAAATGTCAGTGACTCACGAGTCACGTGGCGCGGAGATTTTATGCAATTCCATTGGTTAAAATTTCTCCATTTCTCCGCTCCACTGCCTCGCTCCGCTATAATGGACAGGTTCCCTTATGCTGGTTAGAAATGAGATGACTTTTAGTCGTGTTCTTCACCAAGTTTTCGCAATATTTCAGGTACCTATCCTATTAACATAGTAATAAATATTCTGCTTTTATTATTCAAATACCACCACAATACGTCCCTTTAGATAACTCCATGGAAAAATCAGAACCTGTCTCCTGTCTGTCCTGTCTGTGAATTTGGAGGTCAATTAACGCTTTCGATTAGAAGAAGTTGGTCCCAAACTTCCATTTGTGTGGAACTAGTGGATTTCTTAGCTCTAAAGATTAATTTGATGAAGTCAAATAATGGAAATAAAACGGTTGTGATCACACCAGCCTCAGTAATAGTACTTGCCATGTGGGCTATTAAAGAGAAATAATTGAATAAAAAAATTGGTCGTTTTCAATCTATTTATGAACTTTCGGAATTAATTACTGATTATAATGTAGTACTAAGTAGTCCTGACTTTAATAACTATCCAAAACAAAATTGCGACCTTTACTAAAAGAAAAATATTAAAAAACTGCAAAAATTGGCCATAAATTGAAATGGGGACGAAACAAAGCTGTATAATTCGATTTAGACATCCTACCATTGTAGTAGTAAGATATAGAAAAAAAAAAAATCAAAATCAAAATCAAAATATGTGTCAAGTTTTTTAGTTTGTAAGACAAATTCTATGTTGTTGGCTTCCTATACGCCTTGGTGCAAACTGTTAGTGTAGGAAGCAATTGTTTTAAAAATAAATAAATAAATAGGTATTGGCTTTTAATAGTGGTATATTAAAAGCCAATACTTATCTTACTACAGGGCGAAAGGCTTCACATTCAGAGAAGATATGGGAACAAAACACAACGATTCCTTAAATTGGTCGGCGTCATAAAAGGTTTGGAATTGTCCAGTCGACATTCATTTTGTGCTCTATGGTTCAGATTTTGTATGGAAGTTTTCCTTCATAGATGATAGTGAACTCTTAGATTAAATTTTGAATATACATTTACGGATTAGAACCACAACTTCTTGTGAGAAACGAGACTTTCACCAACACAACCACCAGCACCACTGCGTCATCATTATATTGTACATATCTGGCTGTGGTTATCGTGGTTACCTAGCTTCTAAAACTGTAAAGTTAAAAGGTTTATTATGAGTAACTATGAGATAATGGGAGGCTTAAGTGGCGATTGCACAACAATGGCAGCACAATATATATATTTTATTAGGTAGGTAAGTCTAGGAAAATTAATGATTAGTGACTTGACTATCATCGTATACCTACTATATATGCTATCATTTAACTACACCTTTAGTTTCAAATTTTCTGTAGATTTGAAAAAAGAAGCCATCATGAAGATTAATAGTTATTTAAAATAAGAAGTCAGCTGATTTACCTGATTACGTTAGGGTTTAGGATGGACACGAAAGGAAAACGTTTCAAAGATCTCAATATGAAAATTATTATGCTTTTCTACATCCACATACTGAAAGGTGCGTTCTACAAATATTTCGTGTGATACGTTAAGAATTTACCTACGAATAAAATTTTTGAACACTTCACTGTATCAAAATAGGTAAAAAAAAAACACAAATTCCCCGATACTACCGCTCGCATGCCATAAAAATGAACACAATAATTTCAATGAGACTTTTTATTACAAACTCCAAATTAACTTCCCACGAACTAATATGAGATCAAAGAGCCCTCTCAATTCAACTTCAATTTCGAACCGACCAATGCAGCTAATTTCAATGGGAAACGTTCTGATTTTATTAAATTAAAATCATCGGAGATTCTCGATCAAAGGGCCTGTAATGATGTCAATTGCTACGAAATTGGTCTTAGAGCCGAAGCCAGATCACATCTCTGTAAAGAGAGATGCCAATTACTTGAAGCCACACAAACGCGATAAATGTCACCACAAATTAAAGAATCGTTCCACGCAAAATAATCTGCCCTCTGAGCGCGGCACAAACATGGCGGCCGAACGTTTAGGGTGTCCACACACTTTACAATATCAATCAGTGCTGATGAGGAATATTTTTTTTATAACGTGTCAATTAATCGTAATAGTTGTGACTTTCAATCCTGCTTAACACTCACTATGCAACTCTCAAGTCATGGAAATATTTAATAGGTTATAGTTGTCACAAAATACACAGAGCACATGTTCACAAGATAGTTAACAAGCATACTATAAACAATATTTTTTTGTTTATTTTCAAAACTGTTGAGTTCCCAGTAAGCCGACGTCATAACCAGTGCAAGGCCAAAAATTATCCGTTGCGGGCCTCAACCTCCGGTGGATCATGGGGAACTGTAGATCCCTAGGCAATGACGCTACAGAAGAACTCGCGAAGAGATTCCAAGTTGACCAGGTTTCACATTTTTGACATTGTACATGAATTTGCCAGAGGTCAACTAATTTTCATGACAGCCAATGGTCATGGGCTACAAATTGCAGAGAGTCAAAAATGGCCATGTCAAGCTTATACACACGATTAATGACTTCTCAGCCTAAGTACCTAAGCCTTACGAATAATAATAGGTATAATCATGGCTCATTGCCCCCCAAAAAACCTAAAACAAAGGCGCCATAGACAGCCCAATTTGCAGAGGTTGCTTCGACGCCGAGAAATCAGTCGCCCACTTCATCCTGGAAATGAGGCCGCTTCTATTCGTCGTGAACTAATCCTCGGAACGGTGAGTCGCTCCGCGAAATCTGTGGAGCACCCAGGAGGCTCAGTACATTTGGGTGGAGCTAGGCTGGCTAATTTAGCTAGAACATCTACGCACAACGGACCCAATGGGAGTCAAAGTGCGGATATCGGAGTTTCTACTGTAGTCTATCCATTGTGTGGGTAGAAATCTTTTCTGGTTGGTGCCTAACTTTATGTAGCTCTATCGCGTGTTAACAACCCTAGCATCTTTCTTCAACGTCGTGTATAGAAAAATGTTATATTTAATTAAAACGATCTCAATATATAGTTATATTTAATTAAAACGATCGCATTTTGAATAGAAGAGATGATACAGCCAGTGCCTTGCATAACATTTTTACAAATTCCTAATTCTAATAGGGGTCAAGCAATGCTAGGTATTGACTGTTTGTGTATCATATCTTAGTGATCTTACCTAGAGACGTAATTTTACTTCTGGACGTATACGGACGAAGTATATTTGAATTTCGAAGTCGTGTTAACAAAAAAACAAAACAGAAGCGAGATTCAAGTAAAGTGTAAATAAATATTGACAGAAAGTGTAGTTTCCCCTTAATAACTTTTTAAAGGAACTACTTACTTTGACGCTACTCAAAGAGAAAGTACCTACTTGGCTCGTTTATTGGAACGGCCAGCTTTGTACGTACTTAAATAACTTATTAAATTAAATATAATAACTAATTGATTTATCGACTAGAAAATGTAGAGCCGGTTCATTAGCAGATAGTAATAGTGGCATTTTAATATGCTAATTATTTATACAAATTATTTTTAATTAAACATAATATCAGCCTACCACTACACCATCAACTACTTATTATTAAACTGTACTTACCTATATTTAGTAGGTATGTATGTATAGGTACGTTATTTTGCCAGTAATTGAAAGATTGCAAACAAATTAAAAGTAGTTTTTAATACCGACTCTGTATACAATAATATTCATTAAATAAACTCGTTACTGCGAAATTCTTTGTTGTGCATATTTATTTGCATAGGTCTGAATCAAATTAGCGTTTGACACAAAGGGATTATGGGATAAATTAATTTTAATTCGCAACCATAAAACATATTTTTATTTATTTATCACTTTATTAAATAAAACGATTAAAACATCTAGTTTTAATTTTATCTAGGTAACCGCTCGTTTAACACATTATCACAGGTCCGATCCATCATGAAATATTTTTTTTTATTCCTATACAAAATAATTAATATGCGTAAATAAGGTAGGTACAGAAAGTTCTTATGTAAAATTAAATTACAAATCTCTTATTCTTATTCTCTGCCTTTAATTCAGATTTTCAGACCTATTCATTTTTTAATTTAATTTTTTGCTTAAATACTGATTAGGAGATTCTCTATTCTTTGCAATCGATAATTTGAGTTTATAAAATCTTAAAACTATAAAACCAAGCAATGGTTATATACAGGGAAATTGAAAAAATACCCGAAACCTCTTAGGCAGTGAAAGTACACATGATTATAAGCAACTTTTGTTTTGGTAAAACTCCGAAATCTCGAAAAAAATATCAGCTGTTTCATACAAAATGCAGTATTTAGCCAATGAAAATGTATGAAACAGCTGATATTTTTTTCGAGATTTCGGAGTTTTACCAAAACAAAAGTTGCTTATAATCATGTGTACTTTCACTGCCTAAGAGGTTTCGGGTATTTTTTCAATTTCCCTGTATAATACTAGCTGACCCGCGCAACTTCGTTTGCGTCACGTTTTCCATTACTGCTCCGCTCCTATTTGTCTTAGCGTGATGATATATAGCCTATAACCTTCCTCGATAAATGGGCTATCTAACACTGAAAGAATTTTTCAAATCGGACCAGTAGTTCCTGAGATTACCGCCTACATACAAACTTACAAACAAATTTTACCTCTTTATAATATTAGTATAGACTAGCTGACCCGTGCAACGTCGTCTGCGTAACATTTATCATTACTGCTTCGCTCCTATTGGTCTTAGCGTGATGATATATAGCCTATAGCCTTCCTCGATAAATGGGCTGTCTAACACTGAAAGAATTTTTCAAATCGGACCAGTAGTTCCTGAGATTCGCGCGTTCAACCAAACAAACAAACAAACTCTTCTGCTTTATAATATTAGTACAGATAATAACTTGACTCTGGCAAATGCACAAGATGTGCGAAGTCAAACTCCTCTGAGGAGGATAAAAATTTTCGTTTAATAATAAAACATTTGACTATAAATAAACCTGCCAGCATTTCACATGAAGCGACTGGTTTTCTCACCTGCTCTAGCAGAACAAATAAATTCATCCAGTAATTTCTATTAGCTAATCAAAAGAGCCATTTCCACACATGTCCATTGTCCGGTAATCCTCATTGGTTTGTTTCATTTTGTTATACAGTGCAATTAATAAAAGGTTTCGCTGGCTCTGCCACGGACATTTATGAGGGCACCTATGTCAACGACAAATATGTATCTTGTTGGTGATCTTTTTCGAATTTGTTTCGAATGGAAGTGAATGGGAATTAGCTGTAAGTTGTTTTCAGTATGTTTCGAAAGATAGAATATTGCATATTGTTCAATATTCTATTAAAATATTTGTTACGTTTATAAAATCTGGAAGGTTTTGGGGAGGTCTTTGCACAGCAAAGGGATAGTAAAAGCTGAATAAAAGAAATTGTTTCTTCTGTTGAGAAAAATTTTCACTGCATAAGCAAGATTTACATGTGAAACTAATTATTTCAATTGGACAATCATCAGGTTCCTATGAAAGTCGATAATTATTAAAATTATGATTAACTTGGTTGACAGGTATTTTTGGGTTCATACTACAAGTTCAGTGCAGCAATCATTATGATAAGTGAGTATGATTTTCTTTCATATGTCTACAAACGTCCATAGTTTCAGGAATCATGATTTCGAGTGACTTAAATTTAGTTGTTCAAGACACGCTGACTATTACAGTAGGCCTATTGAAACTTTAACAAGTTACAATATATTTGTTATTAAAAGTCCTATAATGATGAAGGTTTTTGGTAGTTGATTACATATTGCTAGAAGATTTCAAAACGGCGTCTTACCTTATACTGTACTATCGATGGACATTGGATTACTTCACTTGCTATAGAAGTAGACCAATGTTGCCTTAATTAAATACAAAAATATGCATGTTTTGTTGAATGCTCAACACGAGTAATCAATGAATTTAAGGTATTTAAATCCTGACACATTTTTAAGGATGGTAAATCCTCAAACTACTCCTCCTGCTCTGGGCGGAGAGAAAGAAGGGAATGTCAGACTTTTACTGACTAATTCCCATCCGTGTTCCTCCTAATGCCCTTTGCGTTTCAGGGCTGCGGTGACTCTTTCGAACAACTTCCGCAAAAATGCTAACATAACCATTTCATTTTGTAGTTACACACTCATACGCTTGCACCCAACGTTACCCGTCCATCTGAACGTGGTCAAGTCCTTCCAAGACCCAACAGGCGAGGTATCAATCCTGAAGGAGAGCAGAGGGGTCAACGACACGTTAGACATCTTAGTGCCTCCAAATAAGTTGAAGTTTGTGAGCGATTACGCTAATTTGAATGGGCTGATTATAGAAGAAAAACAACGGAATTATGGCAGGTAAGATTATCTCTAAAAGTATCTCCATATTTGGTTAACCGGATTTACAAAATTAAAACGTCATAAAGAAGCCATTATCAGCAACAAACATTGTTGAACTGTCAAAAATGTATGGGATTGACACGCGATAATGTATGAATGTCAAGGACATCGGACTCATTTTGGACTTTTACCACCACTATCACTCAAGATAGACTCCTCCAGTATTCTAAGGTCGCATTTTTGTAGTTTCATTAGGTGGACATCTAAAGTTTTCTCAGAGTGTGCATTTCTAATATAAAAAAAAAAGTAACATAACTCGATGTACTTTCACTAGGACATTGGAGGAGGAGTCTCATCGTCTTCCCAGAAGGAGGTTGCTTCGCAGCTTCAACGTGCTTGGGTACAACTCATACGGAGAAGTAAGTTTTATGAAAATCATGAGAGAAATATTATGAACTAAGTATAACCAAATAAAAATAGGTCAAATCACAATGAAAATAGATTAACTATTGAATTTTGTTCACTCACTTGAACAAACTTCAATATTAATGTATTAAATTCTTTGGTTACTGAGTGGGTAACAGACAACGTACAGCCGAAACTACTGGAAAGCTGACATTTGGCATGCGGGATCCTTGGAGAGTGGAGGGGAACACTAAGAGAGGATTTCCCGAAATTCTTACGGGAACGGGGAAAAACGGAATATGCGCGTACAAAGTCGCGGGCAAAAGCCAGTAGTTAATATTACTATGCGCAATCAAGACCATTTTTTTCCTTCTATGAACTCATGTCAAAGGGGAATATGACTTCTGCTTTTCAAATCCTTGGCAAAGAAAATTTTGTTTTGACAACCATTCAAGAAATAGACCTAAGATCTTTTTACTTTCCAGATTCAAGGGTTCCTGGAAGAGATGGCTCATAAGCACCCCAATTTGGTGCAACTCCAAGACCTTGGCAAGAGTTTCGAAGGACGCAGAATGAAGCTCGTTAAGATATCAGCTCAGCCCGACGCTGGCAATCCCATAATATTTGTTGACGCAGGTAAACACATAATTCCTGACTACGAAGCACAGAGACGCCTAAAGGCGGTCTTTTCAACACTTTTCATACAATGTGTGGGGCATCGTTGTATGTTCATAAACTGGCAGCCCATCACAATGTGAGCAGTGGCAGCCAGAGCACGAAATTGATTTACCGTGGCAACGATGTCACGGTAAATCAATTTCGTGCTCCGTGATAACGCTACCAAAAGTTTGTTCTACAACATATAAAGACGAAGAGAATTTGACTGAATATGTTGATTTCTTAGGTATCCACAGCAGGGAATGGGTGGCTCCAGCGATGGCCACGTACCTCATCCACCGCCTGGCCACCGATTCCGATGCAATTCAGATAGGAGGGATACTAGATGGCGTGGACTGGTATATTCTACCAGTCGTCAACCCCGATGGCTATGAATACAGCAGGTCCGGTGCTAGCGTAAGTATTTAAATGGATTTTGGTAGGATTTTGCACATAAATAAAAATAAAACAAGCTGTTAAAGAACGGGTATAGTCTTGCGGGGACGCCTTTGAGTTTGAGTTCAAACAAGTATAACATTAACCAACACCATCTACATAGTCAATAGTCAGATAACTTTTAAATGAAGATTAAAAATGGCTGTTTGAGTTATTTTCTATGCAAAAGTTGTCAAGCCAGCATCTTATTCCTCTGATAGAATTTGTTTGACTATTGAAAAATCGGCTCTTAATCAAAAATAATTTTGCTTTAGAAACGATTGTGGAGAAAGACGAGATCCAAAACTTCAAATAGCCGTTGCTATGGCGTCGACGGTAACCGCAACTACGGCTTCAAGTGGGCAGTGAGCGGGGTCTCCAACGACCCCTGCCATGCGGAGACCTACGCGGGCTCCAAGGCATTCTCCGAGCCAGAAACACGCATAGTCAGTAACGTAATGATGGACAACAGGCAGCGGATCAAGTTGTACGTATCCTTGCACGCGTACGGACAGTATTTGGTGTACCCTTGGGGATACACGGGAGATTATCTCCCAAAAAAGTGGAAGAAGCTAGATGATATGGCGAGAGTAGTGTCTGCCGCTGTCACGCGAGCTGGAGGAAAGCCATTCAGGGTGATGAGCGCTGGCAAGTGGTACCCGGCGGCCGGTGGCAGTGACGACTTCGCTTTCGGCGCGGCGGGCATCCCCTACTCCTATACCATGGAGCTGACAGAAGGATACGAGTTCACCTACCCTGAAAACCTTCTCAAAAATGTCTTACCACAGTTCTATGAAGGGTTCAGAGCATTTGGTCAACGGATCAAGAAAGAGTTCGGTCGATGAAGACTGATGTCATAGGCTACGACTGTTGTAAATAAAAGAACTGTAAAACGAATTTGTTTTATTGAATTTCATGTAGTTTATTGCTGTTGCAATATTTTCCAATCTCTTTATTGAAATGTTGCACACAACTTTGTCGTTATGTGCGTTTAAGTAGTTATTTAAAAAAAAACGAAAAAGAGATGAATTTGGTTTTATTTTGCATAACAGTGATTTTACTAGGTGGGATACTTTTTTACTAAATTATTACTACCTCATGTTCCTTTCCATTTCGTGTAACTTACTTACGATATACTTAAAATTATAATTTTAGCGAATGTCCATGAAGACAATGCAACACGATGTGGGTATGTAAAACCTATCAGTTTACCTGTTTCACTTCAATATGAGTGTGAAAATCTGAATGTATATATTCTGAATAATTTTTTGCATAAAATAATGTTTATGTGCAGTTGCAAAATCATGAGACAATGCTATGAAAACATGCTGACAACACTATTGGATAGAGATGAAGCTGCATGTATAGAAGACGCTGCCATCGGCGCTAGTACTGTAAGAGATGCAGAACCATATTCCTTTCTATCTAATTTTTAAAAACATTTCGATTCAGTTTTGAGTGAATTGACCAGTGACTAAAACATGGAATGAGATTTCTATTTGCAATCTTTGTGAGTGCATGGATCTTTGCGGTTTGTCTTTCAAATATTTCGTGCGAACTTGCAAGTCCCTGTAGTACCTATTCTTGGAAATGAATTAATTTAATTTATTTAATCTTGATACGCATTCTCAAATTCAGATAAAAAGTTCTATAAAGTCAGTTTCGAAAAAGAGTTTAGAGAGAACGAGAGAGTGATTTTTCTCTTTTTATACAAAACTTTATATTCATCTCATTCTCTTAGCAAACTCATTTTTTAATAGCTGTTAAGTTGGATTTTATTCGTGGTACAACTTATTGCCAATAAGCATGTTTACAGGTGACAATATTTCTGAAGGCTATCAGAGAATACTGCGGAAAAGTTTTGGAACTATTTTTCGAGCACATGACGTATGAGGGCAGATATCTATACGAGGTGATGTATCTAGGGCTCTAGGCAATGTAACATTCTACTAGAGATTACGATTGTCAAAATTAAATTAGCCTAGCCAGTTTAAAGCCGGCCAATGTAACCGCCTGCAGCTGAATATTAACCAATACCGTGGATCGGCTGCAACCCAGTAACTGGGCAACTCTATCCTTGGCAAGAAATTGTGACCAAAGTCCACCGTAACGACTGTCAAAAATCTTCAAATGACAGCTGGGATATGTATGTTAACATGGTTACTTCCCATCCAACATATTATAAATGCGAAAGTTTGTGAGGATGGATGTATGTGTATGTGTATGTATGTTTGTTACCCTTTCACGAAAAAACTACTGGACGGATTACGATGAAATTTGGTATGTAGGTAGCTGAAAACCCAGAATAACACACAGGCTACTTTTTATATCGGAATTCCCGAGGGATCGGGATTTACACGGGAATAACGAGAATTTATACGCGGACGAAGTCGCGGGCGGCCTCTAGTCATGTCATATTTCCGATTAATTTGTCACCACGTGTAAACTTTTAAAAACAACTGAAAGCGAGTGGCGTCACCTCACGATTTTAAACTTCAACCATTCTTTACCAATTTGTCAACATTTAAGAATGCCTGTATTAATTCCCGTTTGGTCAACATTTTTAACCGACTTCCCAAAAAGGAGGAGGTTATCAATTCGGTTGTATGTTTTTTTTTTATTTTTTATGTTTGTTACCTCAGAACTCCGAAATTTATGAACCGATTTGAAAAATTTTTGTTTTTTCTGAAAGGATATACTTGCAGATTGTTCCCATTTAAATCATATCAAAATCGGTTACGAACTTTGGATTTTAAATCGAAATAGCTGGAATTTGACTATTTAGATGATTCTTTGATAATCGAAATTGCGATTTTGCAGTGGTGTTGTTAGGTGTGGGGCACCACAAAAAAGTGAAAAATAAAAAACTTTTTACAAAAAAATACAACCGACTTCCAAAAGAAAAAAACACTACAAAGTTAAAAATAAGTTTAATTTCGGAAATCGGTGTCAAAATACGAAGAAACTAACAAAAATACTGACTTCCGAAATTAAAGTTATTTTTTACTTTGTAGTGTTTTTTTTTTTTTGGAAGTCGGTTTTATTTTTTTGTAAAAAGTTATTTGTTTGGAAAGTACAATCAAGAGTAAAATAAATGCCACCGTTAATTTTATATCTACTTAATAGCTTCATACAGATTGCGTCTATCATGCGAAAAATTAAAAATTAGAATTGGCCCTCTGATGTGTCGTCAACAATGTAGTATTATCACATCTTATAGGTAAAGTTGAGCGATGTTCACTCAATGACCGAAAAGCAGGATGATCAGTCAAGGCCGGTGATCATCATCGAGGCTGGCCAACAAGGCGGCTCGGAGCCGGTGGGGCTGGCCCTGTACCTGGTGGAGCAGCTGGTGGCTTGCGAGGAGAATGAGAACATGCTGCGGCGCGCCACCTGGGTGGTGCTGCCCTGCACCAACCCTGACGGGCAGGAGTACTCCCGATATGTAAATATGTTACTCAAACCGCCTCTTTGCGTCAACAACGTGATAAGTCCGACAGTAAATTTTTTATTACGTTTTTTGAAAAAATAAAATCTGTCAAGGCGGTTTCAATTATTATCAAATAGGTAAAATAAAAAATTGCTGTCAGAATTATCACGATATTGAAGCAAAGAGGCGACTAACATTCTTCTGTGTAGCTGCTGCTTTAGAAACGTCGCTTAATCATCATCTGCCTAGACTTTTCCCAACTATATTAGAGTCGGCTTCCAATCAAACTGGATTCAGCTGAATACCAATATTTTACGTGGAGCTGCTGCTGTTTTAAATTTCGATTCTGAGTAGGTACTAGAGTCAGACTATTTTCAGCCATTTTCTGCATCACTCATGAATTGAGTCACTCGATATTATTAGTTTTTGTACCTACCCTCTATACCAGGGACGGCGGACAAACGAGAAGCGTGCCAGTCGTGTTACACACAATAATTTGAGTACCAACGATTGTATCCAGTTCAGTTTGCATTCTGCTTTATGTGAAAAACTATAAGCTTATCTCTGTAAGATATTAACCTCCGATTTCTGAATTTAGCATGAGTATTTGAGCAGAGTTGAGTATTTCTCAAACTCTACTTAAGCTTGAAAATCTGACAAAATTTGTCAACTATTTTAACACGTACTTTATTAAAAATATCAATCTAGTAATAAATATCAGCATTCAGAAACCCGCCCTCAGCATGTAATTTGCAACAATTTCTCTAAATATTTTTCCGTCCATTAAATCACTGAGTCAAGATTCTTTATTTGCACACGTAGGTATGCCACGCCACGGGCGCATTTTTTTAACAAACTGATGTCATCACTTAAAATGATCCTCTATTCCCCTATGCCATTAACCGACACAGTTTTAATAGGTAGGTAGGTAGCCTTCATTTAAAAAATAACCTTATTTTTTTTTGTTCCTAGAGTCAAGTCACATGGAAAAAGAATCTCAGACCGTCATCTAGCCAGTTAAGTTATGGTGTAGATTTAACACGAAACTTTGACGTTCAGTGGAGTTCATGTGACAAAGTTGATTCCACATTCTCACAAAACTACCCAGGCCCTGCAGTAGCTTCAGAAAATGAAACTAAATTCATAAAAAGCGTTATAGAAAAACATAAAAATAATGCAAAAGTATATATTTCTATTAAACGAGATGGGCATTCTATTCTTTATCCATACGCCCACTCGAATAAGAACTCGCGCAACACGACGCAGCTTCACCGCGTAGCGGGCGAGGTGGCCGCGCGCGTCAACCAGCGTACCGGCGGCATGCACCTGTTCGAGAACATGAGCATCATCGAGGCCGAGGGCAAGCCGCACTGCGGACACAGCGTTGACTACGCCTACGAAAACGGTATCCCCCTGTCCTACGAGATGCGGGTCTTCCTTGGATCAGACAACAAAATTATGTCCAAGTTCCAACAACTGCCACGAAATTACGAGAGTTCTCTGAGGAACGGATATTTTAGCGGCATTAGAGAGATCTTTAACGTCCTCATTAATGAGAAGAAATACGGAAAAGTTGATAAATAACCTTTATAAAACGTTGGGTCGCCTTTTAATCGCTCCTTCTAATTTATGCCCCGCATACAATTAGAAGTACATAAGAAGCAGAAACGCAATCGGCCCAAGATTTCACTATTTAGATTCCCTCAAATTATGTGCTCCAAATCGAGCATAAAAAAATCTTCAACTGGGTCAAAATTATGTACTGGGATCGGCATCTATTACGATACAATATTTATTTAGTACATAATGGTGTATCTACGTTGGAGGAGTCACTTTTCCACTTTTCGGTAGGATGTCGGTCATGCGCGGTGGAGCGCCTGAAGCGCGCGTGCGCTAGGGGTGGGGCCGGCAGCCGTTCAGCCCGCTACCACTCTGTAGTCAGCCGCGGCGGCGGCACCGCGCCTCGCTCAGCACCTCTCCCAGTACCTGGCCTCCTAGTAGCTCTCTCGACTCTAACTCGAACTTACTCTGCCGCCGCTCGCGCTAACATTCTAAACATTTTTATTAATTCGTTTCTTTTCACATTCCGCATTTGATTTCTAGTTGACGATTAATTTGTAGTGTTTTTAGATTTATGAGTTGGTTTTTATAAAAAAAAAAAACTTAAAGACATTAAAAATCCATTCGATTGTTTTTTTGTAGTTCATTAATTTTGTGTTTTAAAATGAAAAAAGAAAACGGGGCCATCGGGTTCTTCTCGTCGAAGGTAAGTAAAAATTAGAATAGATTTTTCAGATGCAGCCGGGAGTTGAGACTTTATAATACTTAAAAGTAGTAGCATAGTAAGAGGAAAAGCGCCGTTTCGAATGGGGCGGAAGGCGGTCCCGTCGGCAACAGGTTGGCGAGCGCCGAGCGTCGGGCGCTGAGCCTTGCGCCGCTAGCTGAGCTCCGCAATTCTATTAACTGTTAATAAACACCCCAGATAGCAGCCTTTAGCGCTAATTACCAACGAGGGATTTATAATATTAAATTTCTTGCCATTCTCGCTGAAAATTCCGCTAAAATATGACTTTTCTGCAATATGAACCGAGGGAAATAAATTGCACGGTCTTTGTCAACTTCCTGACATATTTTCTATGAAATTGGGGTTATTATTATAGAAAGTAAGTGGGGACAGTTTGAAAGACTTCAGAAAGCTTTTTATGCGCTAAAGCCAAAGGGGAAATCTAAACCTTCTGAGGTAGCTTTGTTCAATTATGACTAAAAGGGGAAAATAGATACCTAACATTCTGTAAAGTTTCCGTTTCGGTAGGCTTAGCAGAAAAAAAAAGTTTTAGAGTCGGTGTCTCCTGTTAGGTCGATTAAAAAGTCTTCAAATTCGGAGAACCATCAGATTTTATCGGAATTATTTTTAATAGTTTGAACGTGGCTTTCAAAACGATCGGTACTCAAACGTAACAGCGGTAGAAGTACTTTTCTGATTCTTATTCGGGTTATTTAATATCATAGAACAATCCATTTTCAAAATAACTTGTTTGAAATACTTTCGAGTACTCACGTTTGTTGTTACTGTTACGTTAAATTCGCAATTTCTAAGTTATTTTTCTTGAATCTGGGATAATTCCAAAAGTTTTCACAAGGTTGCATAATTATTTTAGTTTCAAACGTTAATCACGTCAATGGTTACATTTTGCTACTAATTTCCCCATTTCTGGGTTGGTTTACATAAAATAGTCTTTTGAAGATTTAGTCGGTTAACAGTCGGTCGTTAGGTATATTTTGAAAACCGCGATTTTTGAGTCCTCATCACATTGAATTTTCGAGTCAAAATTGATTGAATTTGGAGTTGGGTGCTTTGTAGCAGTTCAACAAAGGTTTTTTATTCTGTTGTGTTGATCACTATGTCTCAACTAATTGGTGCAGGTTTTATGAATGTTTGAAACTATTAACAGTAATTAAGGTTGTCAAGCGTGATATGGTACAGAAAAGTACATTTGAAAAACTTAATTTTGTTGAGGGGAAATAAAAACTTGCGATATCGGGGTTGGTCCTGTAATAAAAGTTTTTCTACAATGTCTCATTCAGAAATATTGCGTAAATTTTGTATCACGTTGAACTCTGATGAAGAATTGGTCCCTAAATCTAATAGAGAACTTATAAAAATTACATTATAAAGGCAAACGTTTCATTTTGGGTGTTTCCAAACATTGTAGAGAGCGACGTAGAGTACCTACCTTTTTGTTGATATGTATGTATTTCATGTTGGTAATGAATTAGATATTTCTGCTTTACTTTTAAACATATAATTTTTGAGTACAAAATTACTGGCATCCGTATCCTCATCAGTTAGGCATAACCAGAAAAGCAAACCCTTACACCAGCGACAAAAATTGGGGGAGATTTTTAATCACCAGCTGTATGCATCGATAAAAATATAGTTTTTGGCAAAGTTGCGTTCCTATTTGATAGTTAAAAAATACAAACATCCGAATTGAGAACCTCCTCCTTTTTGGGAAGTCGGTTAAAAAATGTACGAGTATAGGGCAGTGTTTCTTGTAAATTATTTAGTTCTTTAAATGTCACTTATAATTTTTGGGTATGAAATGACAGTTGTTCTTTAATTCTGTATGGCACAACCAGAAAAGCCATCCATAGACGAGCGTAGAAGAATGGGGAAGATTTTTGCTGTAGCAGTCGATAAAACATGGTTTTCGGGGGTCTTCTCTTTTTATTGTTGAAAAAAATAGAATAGTTTACATTTCACGCATTTATTTAGCTTTCTATCCTTTTGATTGTAATTAAATGTTATTCAGTAAGGCACCAGTAGGAAAGCAAACCCATAGAGAGCCTAGTAGACTGGCGCAGATTTTTACCCAGCTGCCGGTTTTTTTTTTGTTTTTATTTAATAATAAAAACAAAAAAAAAACCGGCCAAGCTTAATTTTTACTATTTCTTGTTATAGCGACAACAGAAATACATAATTTGTAAAAAAACAACTGTATAGCTATCGCGGTTCTTGAGATACAGCCTGGTGACAGACAGACAGACAGCGAAGTCTTAGTAATAGGATCCCGTTTTTACCCTTTGGGTACGGAATCCTAAAAAGCAAGTAACAAACATTTTATAAAACGCTCAGATTTTTGGTATTGACTGATGTGTTTTAGAACCTGCTCTTCATGTTATATTGATATTTAAGCCTGCTTAATAGTACGGCGAACCTACAATTTTTTGGGTACTGTATGGTGTTTGGCAAACTAGCTTTCCTTTGTATAGTTAAAAATTAATAGGGCAGTATTTCACGTACTTATATATCGTTCTGAAATTTATCAATTTGGGTAAAATAAGACTATATATTTTAAATCCGTATAAAAAGAAAAGGGAAAATATAGGCAAATATAGTGATCTCTTTTGTTAGTTCAAAAGGTCAATTCTCATATTTGGAAAGCATTCAGATTCAAGTCGCAATATCATTTCAACGACAATCAATGTCAAAAAGTTGTCAAAATGTAAGGTACCTACTCGTAGGTTAACTGGAGGTGTTTTTGACGGTTTGCAAATTCGAACGCTTTTTATAAATACGAGGTTGCCTAGAAGAGCGGTATGCGGTAAGGCCGACCAACGTATGTGTTTTAGTTTTAAGTTTCCTTTTGTGTTTTAAATTTGGTGCACAATCAAATATAAAAAATACTAAACAGGGGCAAAGTGCGAGTCGAACTCGCGCACGAAGGGTTTTGTACCATTATCTATAAAAACGGCAAAAAAATCAAGTTTGTTGTATGGGAGCCCAATTAAATATTTATTTTATTCTGTTTTATAGTATTTGTTGTTATAGCGGCAACAGAAATGCATCATCTGTGAAAATTTCAACTGTCTAGCTATCGCGGTTCTTGAGATACAGCCTGGTGACAGACAGACAGACAGCGAAGTAATAGGGTCCCGTTTTTACCCTTTGGGTACGCAACCCAAAAAACACGAGTATTATTGCACCTCTGCTTGCTTTACGTCACTTAAAATTTTTGGGTACCAAATGACAAGTCAGTGAGACAGAACTTTAAAGACAAGCGTAGAAGACTGGGGAGATGTTTGCCAAAAAGGCGAACAAAATTTGTTTTTTGGCTACTGCATCCTAGTGTTTCCTGTAAATATCGAGATTCCGTTTGGTACTTTTATCGAAGGAAGTAAATAACTCGGGGATCATACTGTCAGCAGCTGGGCCAATAAAAAAAAAATATATGGTTCAACTCAAAATTTCATACCGGTTTATACCAATTACGTCCACTATCAGATAGAGGTGGGTATAACGGGACAAACAGAGGGGACACTACTGACTTTCATAACTAAAGTTTGGAGTGTTGATAAGAACTGTGCTGTGTATCGATCGTTCTCATTAAGAGTCGAGCCGCGTATCGTCGCGATAAGAGCACGGTGAACTATGCGGGTGCTTAGCGCGAAACATTACACTTACCCACATGCTGACAATACGTGCATGGTTGTTTTAGACATCATTTTGAGGTTATTTTGGCGAAGGAATGGGAGAAATCCATTTTTTTGGACTTTGAATGAAAACTGAATGGATCAAGCGTTTATTAATAGTTTTGTAAAATTCCTGGGTTCTCTCTTTTCATTTTAGTAGAAACTGAGTACTTAAAGTTGGTTAGTTGGTGAGAATATATTTTGCCGCGGTAGTAAAATACCTATCAGTCAGAACAGTTGGCAGTTGGCAAAGGGTCGAAGGTTGATTTTCTGGGGTGTGAATGTAAAGAAGTACCGTATTCTCATCCGTGGAGGATGCTTTATGTGAGAAAGAAAGACAAATGTGCTGTCACAGAACTGACATGCATACAAATGATTAAAATTAACTACAAAATCTTAATGATAATATTTTCTACTTAAAAAATTATGTAAGTATACAAAATATATAAATTAAAAACAAATAAAACTGAAAAGAAAGTAACAGGAAGAAACATAAAATAAGAAGATGCACGTTGTGCCTGTGGATAGACTGCTTAAATTTTTGGTATTGAAATAAATTTTAGACAGCTTGACGCAAGAAGATTTTAGATGTTTTTAGATGAATATTTTGCGATAATAATGTCTACGTAAAATTATATTTTCATCCTCCGTAGGATTCAAGATTCAAAGCATTTGTTTCAAATAAACCATTTACAGGTACTTTTGAATTGTCAAGGTCGGTCAGTCAAAAACACGAAGCTATTTGCACGTTCCAAAGCGTAGATCTCTATTGAGAAGAACGAGCAAGAAACTCCACGGACACTCTTTTAAATCATGTTATAGGTATTAATTTTTGGGTTTATAATTAACCTAACAGAATACATTTATTTTTCATGTGGCATTCCTATTATAGGCAAGTTAAATTTTATTTTCTGGAGTTTATGTTTGAAAAGGATTTTTTTTTTGTAGAGTATGACGATAACTACTACTTACTTAGTTTATAGTTTAGGACAGCCGTACTCAACCTTTTTTCTGTCTAGGCCACATTGCGCTTCCACTATTGTCATGATGGGCCGCAATAGCCTACAGTAAAATAAAATTCTACATGTGTTAGTAATATCCACATGAATGGGACTTTTGGAATTGTGACCTAAGGACCGTTTTCATATGGCATAGGCCAACTTTTTCAAGTTATCAGGGGGTGAGCAATAATCTCAGCACATTGTCAAATAGTGAATCAGTACAGTAGGCATATACATAGACATTGATACACTGACTAAATAAAGCATCAAATTAATTAATGATCTAGGCTACAGGGCCACACGGAAAAGCTGCGGAGTCGCGGGTTGAGTGTAGCTGGATTAGGATGTCGATAAAGAAGCCTAATACAAGTTTTTGGTTTGGTTTCCAAACCGCAGAAAAATTATTTGAATTAGGTAATAGTAGATAGAGAATAATTTCTTCAGTTTTGTTAAGAAATTAACATGCATACCAAATAACATTTAAAAATATATCACTGTCGGTATTTCTGTCTGTCTAAACCAATTTAGACGGACTTTAGTAGTAAATTGAACTTTTATTTTAATTTATTTAAATTAGGGTTCCACATCACTAAAAACCCCATGAAATGTCACTTGTGCTGATTAACGGCATTCAACTAAATTGTGCATTAACTAATTAAGTAGGTAAAATCTTCCTACGTGAACGGGAAAATCGGAATGTGCGCGTAAGAAATTGCGGGCAATAAAAGTAACAAAAGAAGGATTAAATCAAAGTCTGTCAGTGAAGCAAAAGGCTGGAAACACAGATCTATATTTTTTGTCCAAAGAAAAATCGTTTTAACATTATAATTTGGGATAAATTCTATGAGAAAATTTATTTTATAAGTGTTAAAAGAGATTTTTTATATAACGTTAAGAATTTTGTGATGTTATGTAATCGGCCTTGGTATACCCAAACTGGGCGCCATTAAGAGTTAAGTGACGCCCAAATGGGAAATCAACAACGTAAAAAAACAAAGGAAAGTCATAAAAGTACGTTATAACTCTCTAAAATTAAATAAAAAAACAACGAGTTGCAGAGTGCCGGACTCCCGGAGTGCAACTCAAGTGAAAACTTGAACATTAACGTTGTGCATTTGTGAATCATTCGTCTTACGAATTTTCGATCAGCCCACGTTTCCTGAGGCGTCATCCGTCTTACAAATTTTCGATCAGGTCGCGTGTCCTGACGCGAGTTTAACATTTTATATCCATCCCAAGAAAAACGCTCAACGCCGCTAAAGAAGTTTTTACTTCAAAAATCTATTTTAACTTCTACTCAGCTACATCGACAAGTTATGTATTCATAAATACATCTATAATTATAATGTCTAAATAGTGGCGTCGCTTTCGGTTGGCTTTGGAATTTAATTCGAGAAGTTACAATAGGTTAGTAGTCGACCCTTTTGCTACAGTGGCACTTCAAAGGGCCTCACAGACTGATATTTAATATTTATTGGGTTGGAACCCAAAAGAGTTGAATTCAAGTTGTTTTCGTGCATGCCTTTTAGATAAAAATATTCTCATGGTACACAATATTTTAGGTCAGACCTTAAAAAAATATAGGGACACTTATTTTTGTATTCACACAATGACACAACCGTAAAAGTTAAAATGAAACAACTCATTTAGCGGTAACAAAATGACTGACTTTATTCATAAGTATTGCCAACATAAAGCAGCAAGGTTACGTTTTGATACACAATCTTAACACCCCGACTTATCAAAACAAAGTTACAAACTAACCATCATATGTACTGAAATGATACAAAGAATACAAACGTTTTTCTTATATAATTGAAGATTATAGAAGATGTTCGTTTTGATACACAATCTTAACAAAAGTAAATTACTATCTAATACTAGTGTTTTAAAGCTGAATAGATTTTTTGTTTGTTTGCTTGAACGCGCTAATCTCAGGAACTTCTGGTCCGATTTGAAAAAATCTGTGTTAGATAGCTCATTTATCGAAGACGAATATAGGCTATTTATTATCACGCTAAGACAAAAAGGAGCGGAGCATTAATGGAAAATGTGACGTAGACGAAGTTGCGCGAGTTAGCTAGTAAAAATATCTTTATTTCGACACATTGATGAGTTAGTAACAGATTGTACTTGTATACTATAATAGCGTTATTAGTAGGTACTTAAATCACTATCTTATTTAAGTACATAACCATAAGAAGTAATTTTATTGTTTACGAAGGGGTCAGAGCCACAAAATCAAATACGATATTTTGATTTCTTAAAAAAAGATACATCGTTATTCTAAAACAATATATTAACTGCTGTTCAGCGTTATTTCAATTTAAGTTAAACAGTCAAAGAACGCTTATCACTCTAAGTCATAAAAGTAACAATCAAAGTTTTATTGCAGTAGGTGGGTAAACTAATTGATAGGCATGTTTCATAAACGCAAAAGATTTATGCACCTTCATTGATTTTCAACTCACCACATATCTACTTGGTATTCCTTAACACCTATAACGACTCCAACATAATATCTTAGAAGCCAATTCAAAATTAAAAAAAAAAACAAAATTCAAGCATTTATTTCAATTAAACCATTTACAAGCACTTTTGAATTGTCAAGGTCGGTCGGTCCAAAAAGTTGAAGCTATTTGCACGTTCCAAAGCGTAGATTTCAATGGAGAAGAACGTGCAAGAAACTCCACGGACACTCTTTTAAAAATAATACATTTTTACAAAGATTTTTTTTTACATCGGGTGAAATTATACAAACATGCGAGAACGTTGTAAAAGACGAGCAGGATAATAGCGTCCGGAATAAAAGAGGAACAATTCAAAGAAATAATTAAAATCAACCATGGCAGCTGAGAAATGACCAGTCCTAACTGACGGCGCCCATTTGCGAACATGACGCAAGCGCCAGCACCATTCAGCTCAACCATTTTGAAGGGAGCCAATGATCAAACGCATACGCCACCATCGGCTAGACTTTTCAGTGAGCATGACACTCCTAATCGTCAACATTCAAGTCAAAAACATACCTAAAACTGATAGTTAAAGTTTAAGTTAAAGGTACACAGTACTCACACATGTGCCGTTAATCGCTGAAATTATACAATGCTAAGTAAATTGATTCTAAACAATGCAAATATTTCTTACAATCTTCAGCCGGTCCAACAATGTCTCTTAGTTTGTGCTCCCTAGTGGCTGTGGAGGTGGCAGGACCAGCATTCAGCCAAGCATTTTTATCTTCAATATAATCCCCCAACTTATAATATGCTTGCCTGCATAGTGTGCATGTAATACAAGACTTAAATTTCGTCTCATTTACTTCTAATATATGGGGAGGTATCTTATTATAACATTTTAAACAATACCCCATGAAAGATGAGAATACTTTAGCCAGTCTGAAGCCTGGTTGAATTCTTCTTCTAATTCGTCAGACACATTACATATGCGCGTTCTATTTACAAAAAAATAGTTGAGTACTTTACAGAATGTTCCAAGTCCACACGTTTAATTATTTGCCACCAAAACTCAACTTAGTGGTTAAATTTTCACAAACACATATCGAAGTAACACAAAAGACAATTGAAAGGCCAGGCAAACAGGAAGCAGAGCTCATTTAAAAGCAAGTTACAGAGGATATTGGATTTCTAACTCTGACGGTACCTATGAATTCCATACGGCCAATTTAGTATTAAACCTTGTCCGCGGCGAACCGTGCAGAGCAGTATTAAAATTTGAAGCGTTCAAACTTGCCTCCTTTTAGTGTTCATTACGTCGGAAAGTTGGCGAAAATTCATACAAGTCTAAGTTCTAATGAACACCGGTCGGCGAAGTTGGACGGTTGTAGCGATCGCTCATAACAACTCACACGCGCGCCTTTTTGCCGGCGCCGCAGAATGCCTTTGTTACTGATATTAAAGTAATTAACGCTCGCATGCAGCCACCAGACATCGATTTTTCACGTTTGATGTATATCGCATGACAATTTAAAGTTCAATTAGACTTAAAACTTTAGCGCCGAAGTTGAATGGGTTGAAGGATGTAGCGTTGCTCTAAACGCCTGGCACCCGGGGGATATCAACAACTTGCCAACTCGGAACTGCTCCAAACTAATTTCCCTCAAATTTCAAACGTACGAGTATATCGTATTCGTTAAACACCGCGTTTAATAAAACTTTAGCAAAGGGGATTTTGGAGAGTTATCTACCTAGCTTTTAGATCATTTTAATTATTTTTTGTTAAAACTTGGTTTGTAGAATAAAAAGTGAGCTGCCAGTATAGTAGTAGTACCTATTGGTGGTAGAAAACGGAACGGAGTATAGCTCTAAATGACATTAAGTAAAACCAAAATATCGAACGCAACTCCTAGACATACCTACAGTTACTTTTAAAATATCACCGGAGGCAAATCCCCAAATGTACTACAATTGCTACAATATTCTTGCCTGTCCCGGGAGTTCGCACAACTTGTTATAAATTGGCACAAAATCCCAGAGACACAAGACAATAAGAAACGCCGAGGTTTGCGGGGGAGCATTAGCCATGTTGTTATTTTAAGTGGATTAAGGCCAGCGCATTTCAGATCTGGTTAAGCTGGAATCCAACATTAAGTCTGACGGAAAGCTTACAACCAACGGTTGCACTTTGTGCCCCTGCTCACGAATTCTGCTTTTATTTGTGTTTTAGCTATCTTTAATAAAATGAAGGAACTGATGTTTTCGTCTTTTATTGTCTTTAAAGTTCTAGGTAAAGTCCTCTTAAATCTAATGGTGTCGTAAAGTTTGTTATTGATTTGTTTCAACTGTAGGTACCTATAACTTTAGTGATCAGACAAGTAATCAAATCGCAGCCCTATTCTGCAGAGGTACTACTGGGTGGTGCAGCAGTTTTATACTAGTGATATAAAAAATAGTATTCAGTTGGTAAAACCGATATTAATTTTGCAAATAGGTTACAAGCAACTCTTTTGCTCGTCAATATTTTTTTGGCGTTATTAATCTAGATAAGGTCGGTGTTTCTCAGCTAGCTACACTGAGAAGAAGCACCGAAATAAACTCAAAGGTCATAGTCTCTTTTAAAGTCCATACAATGGATCGTCAGAAACATATTAGGTTAACGTCTGATGTGGCCTTTTAGTTCTCAGAATCACAATACGTCTTATGAGAACCATGGGGATAGTCTGTGATGGTCTTTTGAGGAAAATACCATCCCACCTAAAACATAAATGTCAAAATGGGAGCCAAGTTCAATGTTAATAATATCTGCGATTGTCGACTTCAGAGAAAAAAAGGAATTCAGATCTAAGTGGGCGTCAAGTTCTGTAGATAGTCCTAAAATCCGATAAATAAGAAGATAAATTAAGTTTCAAGATTCGACTTGACTAGTTTGCTCCAAACCAAATGACCTTGCAACACCAAAATTACAAAGTAATCCTAATAATATCCGATCATAATGCTTCAAGTTTGAACAACCTACTTCCGGCTCCTCAATAAAGTGCCTAGGCAACATTATTAGAACGTTCATACTCGCTTCCAGCCGATTAATTCATCAAGACGTGTCGAAGTGCGACCCCGCCCGACAAACAGGGGTGTGGGCATTGGGAACTCATTAGATAAATGAAAGAGTTCAGGCAATGATCGGTCGGTACGGCCCGCGATGATTGATCGGCTTCACAAGTAGGGGTGAGGAGTGTGCCCGAAGTTCTTGTTGCTCCCGAGAAATACCGAGAGCCAGAAGTGTCGAATTACCCATTTATTCACTTACGTGGAGTGCGATGTTTGAGTTGTGACGCGATATGTCGCTCGCCTACTTGCTGAGAGCAATAAATTAGTCGGCGTGTTGTCTGTCGGTTTCGGGTTGCTAGCAATTTTATTGTCGCCGGGTTTTTATTTTTGGGTTGTGCTTATTTTAATACGTGCTGTAGACTAAGGTCTTTTAAATACATATATGTCTGGGATACAAAGGGCATTTATATTTTAATTTTAACAAAGGTTATACATTTGGACTACTCCATTCACATTTTCGAAAACTCATTAATAATTCGTGAACAGACAATCAATGAATCTTCTCTGCTCTGCTCTTATATACATTAATTTTCACAGACTTAAAAAAAAATAAGTTAAGGTGATCAAACAAGATAGATCTCTTCTTTCAACTCAGCCGTTCAAGCCATCATCTTCAGGAGAATGAGCATGATATGTATAGGATTTGCTTAATCATGATTAGATATTATATGGGGCATGTTTATTCCAACAGCGTCCATTCGTTGCGTTTCTCTTACGTTGCGTTCTGCTGTGGCTAGCTGTGTGCTCCATTGGTTCTTCTGAGGCTTTTGGTCTTACTGCCACTTTAAACTTAATAAATGAGAAAGCTTCTGAGCACAACTAGCCCTGTACTTGATTATTATTCCATACAATACACAGTGATCTTATCCTTCAGAGATCTCAGATAGTTCTAAAGCATGGATCATGAACTCATGATTGAAGATTTTTACCAAACTGATTCGGTGAAGGTTTTAAATGGTGTTCAAACAAATGAGTGTCCAGAATCCATTGGGCTGGATGGTTGGATGACATTAAATTAGTACAGTTAACAGTCACTACACTTTACAGATGTTCTGGATTTAAAAGAAGATTAACGTTCTTTATTCAGATCGAAATACTTAACGATTAGATTGTTTTCTAGCTTATCTCCTTTTGCGATCTACCTGACGTTATGAGTGTTGTCAAAACTGCAATAACTTTCACGTCTAGTGATAAGAAAATACTCGTTTTAATGGTTTACTGAAGGTACTGGCTGTGTCACCGGCTGCTATCAATAAATCGATAATATTTGGCACCCACATAAACTGTGTCATTGCTTACCACAAAATGTGTTCACCGGTACAACAAAATTACGACTACGTATACAATGAATATTTTATTTACCTAATTGCTAATACTTACATAATATAGGTATATAAGTATTCATTTATTGTATAATGATGTAGGTGCTCCGTAGGATCTGTACCTGAATTTCTGAATACACAAAGTATCTCAGTACGTCATCTTCTATTTCATCCTGTAAAACGGGGTGAATAAAAACTAAAGTTAGAAAGGGATTTTCATTTTATTTAAATACTGCTTGCTGCATTTAAGGACTCCAATTTTTTTATCAATATTTGTTTTAAAAGATTGATATTCTTTTAGAAACCAATAATGTGGCATCCAAGTGAAAATACCATTCAAAGTTTTGTTTCTATTCTTTTAGTTTTTTAGATTTCTATTTATTTGGGTAGATGCAAAATGTCTTCTTCCATCTCATACGTTTATAAGTCATTATCACAGCTTACTACGACACGCTGAACTCAGCATGACTCCAGTGCTTGAGAGAGAGACGGCGCTAACAGCACGAATAGCACCCCTTCTCACAAAGAAATCATGATGGTATTGACGCGTCATACGATCGAGACCAGTCTCTTTCCCTTCATTCACTAAATTACTTTAATAATAATTCGGGTTTCTATTAAACTACTAAGAGCGGATTTTACCAATGAAACTGATCGCAATCAAGCTGCGTTCAAGAGTTGTCAGTGTCAATATTCCATAGAAAATAAGGACACTGACAGGTCGTAAACGAGGCTCATATTATGTTGATCGCGTTCAGTTTCAGATTGATGAAATCCGCCCTTAATATGACGGGCTTTGGAAACTAAAATCTGATAAAATATTAGTACACCGCTTTTCTAATATACTAGCTGACCCACGCAACTTCGTCTGCGTCACATTTTCCATTAATGCTCGGCTCTTTTTAGTCTTAGCGTGATGATATGTAGCCTATATCCTTCCTCGATACATGGGCTATCTAATACTGAAAGAATTTTTCAAATCGGACCAGTAGTTCCTGAGATTACCCCCTACATACAAACTTACAAACAAATGTTACCTCTTTATAATATTAGTATAGATATAGATTACTAACATTATTCGGTCACCCCAACTAGATAAACTGATTAACTACTTCTAAAATTATTATTGGGAATATTTATTTTTAACGAACGACTGACCGACCATCGTACAGTGTAAGTAGATATTTTAAGCTTATAGATTTATTAACTGGAATGGGATTTGACTGTCATAGATCAACGTGAAAGTTTCTATTTCTGACATTGACAATAGAAGATTTGAATCAAAGTGCCTAGTACCTATTTGGAAGGTCTATTCAGAACAACAAACAAACCATAAAGTTTCCTACTCGAACAAAGACGCATAATCAAAATAGTTGACATTCCTAATCCCGAACCGCAACTACGGAAGGATGAATGAACACACTTAAAACATCTACACACAATATAAATATCTAAGTAGCTCTCTACTGACAAAACGTACCCAACCCAATTACTCACAATAAAAATAGTAATATACTACCCCCAGTAAACTAAAGCCTCTTAAACATGAAGAATGTTCCTCCAATAAGGCTTGTACTTCGACCATTCATTTTTTCAAGTGGGGTAAACTATGCCTGGGCCTCACAATATAACGTGAACTACTCGAAAACAAAGTCAACAGCCTTGAGATCGGTTTCGCCATGTATCCTCACATTGTGCAATATTTTTGGGACCCTCCGTTCCTCCCTAAAGGTTGGGTTCCGAGTAGACATTGCATGCGTTTTTATTTTTATTTTATTTTTGCCTCTATTTCGAGTCCATTCAGTGGAGTATGAATAGGGTCACGAAATGTCATTATGATTGTATGTGCTGACATGCCCGACATCTGATGAGGTTATCTAAGTCGGATACTCATTAAACTATTGTATCTATGTCATAGTTTTTGAATTGCGAATTTGGAAGTAAGATTTATAAAAGATTTTCAAACGTAACTCAATTCACAAATGGAGGGAATCGAACCATTTGTTTTAAAAAAAGAAGGCCTCTTTCCTCTCCGGCTCTGTCACCTCTGACCTAGAGTATAGTCACGAGAAAAATCTCAAAAACAAAACAAGAAGGCATTAATTATAGAGTACTAAGATTCGGCCTGTTGAAAGTACTAGGATGCAATAAACACTAAGAAGTTTCACAGTACTCTCAAACTCCTATTACAAAATTTCCCTACTACATAATAACATGCCTCCCCAATTCGTCTTCACATGGTTTCCAACAATTTGGTTGAAGGCAATACAAAGCCAAGGACACACCGTATCGGGGAGAACGGAAATGGAGTCCAGGCGAACGGAAATAGTCCGCCGGTGGGAAGCCGAGGGGCCAACAGACAACCTGCGCCGAGCAAATATCGTGCTATTCACGTTAGATCGTACATTTGTGACCTAGGCTTTATTTCCTTGGATTCTGGATTATGTGAGAGTATCAGCAGATTGATTGTAAGTTTGGATTGGTCAAAGTCCATATACTTGTCAAAGGATTTCATTGAATTAGATGCGTACTGTAAGTTTAGCAATTTTGATGCCTCAAGTCATCATTTATTTGTGTAAACTCAGAGGTTGGGTAATATGTAAAATTGAAAAAACTAACGTCTACTCGTACTAAAACACTTACAGAATAAGCAGTTACGTATTGAGAAGTCCGAAAAGTTTAAATCTTGACTTTATCGATTTTGCCCGCGATTCGTACGCGTATATCCCGGTTTTTCCCGTTCCTGTTAGGAATTACGGGAATTCCTTCCCTAGACTACCTAAGGAACCCACATGCAAAATTTCAGCTTCCTACGACCAGCAGTTTCGGCTGTGCGTTGTCTGTCAGTCACTTAGTAATGGAAGAATTTTATATGCATGTTAGGATGAAACTTCCAGATTAAGATTTTCAACCCTTTCAACACCATCTTTTTTGCAAAGACTCCACCGCTATCTGCACCAAAATAAAATATCCAGCAAAGCAATAAAGCTCACAATCTGCACTCACAGCTTGTTTAAAAAGCGTGAAATAATTCAGAAGCGAGAGATTCTCGTTAAAATGCAGCTTGAATTTACTAAGCGTGGAGTTCACTTTATCACCTGAGCTGTTCACACTTTATAGCAGAGATCCGCGGTCTCATAAACTTGTACATAAACGCGCACTTTCGCTGACATGGAAAATAGTTTACAGGCCGTCTGCGCCTTACAGACTGTTTATCTACTTTATGGCCAAATATAGTCCTCTAATCTTATGAATAAAACTTTATTCGCCATTTTTAGGGGACGGTTTATGGCAACACTTTGTAGAAGGAATTAAAGATTAAATGGTTAATGAGTTGTTTGTGCGCGTTTGAAAGTTTTTAACAGTTTTTCGGATTCGTTTGGTAGTTTAGTTAACTTGATTTTTATTTGGTCAGTCACCGGTCTGGCTAATAAAAAGGAATAATTAAACTGCGTTTATATTTTTCCAAGAATACTAGGAAGGTGTTTCAAGGAAATTTAAGCTTATGTGCCAAGTGAATGAATGTAGGTACCTCACCTGAATATACTGGATGATATAATAATAGCACCATTCACCAACTTTATCCACGCATCGTAATACAATCCATGCAACCCCTCAGTCTTATTCTCCATAATTAATATTTCAAATAAAAGACGTCTAACCAACTCATATGACTTTATCATGTTACCACGTATTATAAAGATATTGCAGGTACAAATAATTTCCACGAAAGAACTCAATAATCGCAGTTTCTAAGTAGCTCAACCTGAACGAGTAGCGGTTGCGGTCGCAGAACGCCAGACAATCGAGAACACAACGTTCCAATGTCGGCTTAACGATTCCTCGCTCGACTCTTTCCCATTAAAACTTCTACAGGAGAAACAAATGTGGAATGAAAAACTCGTTTTACTCGCTCATTTCTCGTTCATCTCCTTATGAAGCGTCACCCCAATCTCCCGATAGAAGCAATATCAGATCGTTTACGTTCCCCTGTCGGAAAACTCTTATTGTACAATAAAAATGTTATGAGGTAACTCTATTCAATGAACTCTTCTGTTATTGAAATCGACCGCGTTTCGCTGAAAGTAGCCTTTCTTATGGAGCGAGGATAATAAACAGTGGTTTTGTCTGTACGGAACCCTTTTGTTGGAGACTGTATCGTACGCTTCGGTCTGATTGCTTTTTTGTAAATCAGTTGAATTGTAGCTGTATGTTTGTGTTCGTAGCAATGAAATTAGATTTTTGCCTAGGTTCACTTCACTAGGGAAACTTTTTATGGTACCTATTTCTAATTTCTCGAATATGAAATCGTCACACTTATTCGTCAAAAAAATTCAGAGTTGTGAATTATTATTTGCTACGGTTACATTCAATGTTATCTCAACATCCATATTTTATGAAATTCCATCCCACGTTCCATCAATACCGGAACTCAGCAATAAGCTAAAAACCGCCAAACAACAGTCTATCGTCAAGTATCGATGCAATTCCCGAAAGGATGCGTGCCTCTATTTCCCCGGCTGTGGGCGAAGTCAATATGTCGTCGGAGATGAGTTATTTTTCCATAATTCTGACTTGCCGGCTCCGACGGTCGGGCGCCGCAGCCCCGAGAATTCCCAAATAAATAATAAATACGTCAAGCCACATAAGCAGACATGTTCCTCACAGAGCAATGCAAACTCCGTCATATTTGTTTTTCGAATTTAATATGCACTGGCTTAGAACAAGTTGCCTCTAAAGTTACTTTATAACATATTTATTTATTATACAAAAAAAAGATTCACACCGACAAAACGTAAATACATAAAAGATGTTAGTAACAATATATCCTCTAAACCTACGTTGGTACTTATTTACTAGGATGTTAGAAGAAGCTTTTCGCCACACGTATATTTTGTACTAAAATAGGATTTAATTTCAAATTAAGTGGAGATTAAATAAAATATGTGATTAGTTTAAACAAAGTGCAAATGCACATCATTTTAATACCCGCTGGTATTGCAGTCGTCGGTGATACATAACTAATTTAATCGTGTTAAGTGCTGCCAACGTTGAAATTGGCTGTGTATTTAGACACTTTTAACGAAAATAAAATACAAGAGACACACTGCAAAATAGAATTTAAAAATTAAAAATAGTAATAATTGGTTATTAATTTTGGACGTCGAAAAACAAAACACAAAACGTGAGTTGGGAAAAAAATATTTTCAATGTTATTGGCCACCAGTTCTGATCGTGACGTGCTCTATGCAACTGTTGTTTATGCGAGCTCAAGGGATGCTACACCACGGAATAACTTCCTTCGAACTAGTTGCACCCTCCCCGTCTCTACATCCTACTGGGACTTATACTCCGCTCAAAAACTTTCACATTTTAAGACATTATTTAGTTTTCGTGCGGCACCCTAAGGACTTGCCTGGTAAATTATTAAATTTACCAAACTTCAACGTTTAATATTAAAGTGCTTGACTTGACTTTTGTCGGATTCAATTTTATTTAAACTTTTGTTTTTGGTTTTTCTTTACATTTTTGAACGAATTTATTTCGATAGAATTCACCACTTCATATTTATCAAAGGATCATGCATAAAGTGCAATAATAAATAAAATATTTTGCACAAATTTTCCGATAATCAAACAAGTGCGTTCAGGTCACTCTGATCACAAGCGGAAAAAGCACTTTTAATTTTTAACAAAATTACTGAGCACTCGCTGTAAAATAAAATTTGTGTACCAATACATCGCTACAATATTTTACACGATGATTTAAAAATAATTTATGGTCATCGTTAATTTTGAAGCTTGTTCCAAAAGGGATATTAACGTAGCTTTAAATTCAATTGAGGTGTGTGTTCAAAGAGGTGTAGAGCCACTATACCAGTTCCACAGCCTACAAATCTGTAATCCCATGACAAAGGTGCACTTTCGCCAATACCTACATAATATAGGCAATAGATGGCACTGCATGCCGCTGGCCCAGCGCTCACGTGGTCGGGCCAAAGCCCCATTGTGCCGCTAAGCTGCTATATCCGGGCTAATGGGCGCTACCCTTTGTGATTCGGTTTTCATTTCTATTGCAGCATCCGACGCAAATGCTGCGCTAAATAATATAGGCTGGTTCTCTGCCTTTCGTTGTTCTGCCGTGTTTTGATTTTAAGGTTGGCTGGTTGCTATAATGAGGAGTTTATTGTGATCTGATTTTGCTGTACGTAATGGGTATTGGAAGCGATAAATTAGTTTACACTTTATAGAGTCTACTACATACCAGGTAATACCAAAGGTACATGAACTCCGACCCTAAGACGACCCACTGACCAATAAACCAACTAATCCGACATAAGTAAATAAGTACAAAAGCGTCCACTAATGACCTGAGATCTGACCTACATAGCACAAAGAGCAATTTCTCTCAGTCGAGTCTCACGGCAATGTACAAATAACAGCGTCCCATTTGGCTGTAATTCGGCTTTGTCCGACTACCCTCATAGGCGCACGCTACAATTTACACCGGACGCGGCCATTCGTGAACGAGCTGTCGTCAGGGCAACACGTGTATTTTACTGCAGCCTGCGTTTTATATGGCATTATTTAGCCTAGTTGCCGGTTAACAGATAGTTGGACGTTTGCTGCATGCTCATGTGTAAATGGGGCTTGAATTTATGTTACATGTTTGGTGAAAATATACTAACTGTATTTTTAACACCATGCTTGCAGGCATCTGGCTTATAAAGGTTCAAACAAACCAAAACTTTTCAAACAAAATTCATAATCTCTCCAAAATCTGCAGCGATAATTAGGTAACATTTTAATAACACCAAAGCCTCAACATTAAACAATAAACAAATGAGGGTTCTTCTTGTTTCTTAAAAAAAGAGATTTCATTTTTATGAAGAGACGTCTATCTGACGGGATCTGAGCGACGAGGCGAGCGAATTAAAGATTGTCAACAGATTTATTACTCGGTCCGGTGAACTCCCCCCCAACAGCGAGATAATATTACTTACCTATTTATTTTGAAAGCACGGTTCGGTTTTGTTATATTTTTGGGGATCTGCCAATTAGGTAAGAAGTTTTAACAAACTTTTGGAGACCTCAAGTTTGTCTTACGTCATGACTTTTTGAGACAAAGTGTTACACCAATATCTTGAAAGTAATAAAAAATGTGACTGTAGTGTTTTTTTTTAAACGGGAACTTTACATGTTTATTAAAAGTTTATGTAGCATACAAATGTAGATGACATACTCTTATCTTAGGTTACGAGGGCTACGTGGAAGGTATTTTTAAATAATTAAAAACTCCCTTCGTATAACACTTACCCAGTAAATTTATTCCCATCGATTTCCACGAGTACAACATAGGGTAACTTCACCTCACAAATCAATAGCAAACACTCAAAAATTAACACGGCAGAGCAAGTCAACTAGAAACAGTATGTTTGTCGGTCGTGTGCGCCACTAATAGGGTATTATGAACTTCGGCTAAGAACTCAAGGGCTCGAGGGTGCTAGAGGGAAGCCGGAGGGGTGGGGGACGGGCACGGGAGGTATTTGAGGTATCTCCTCCACAGTAGGCAACGGGGGCGAGATTACAGATGGCAAGATAAGCCTCGAATTAGATACAACGAATTTTGTATGATGTTGTAAAGGTATTAACCGTCTTGCGTATCCTTGCTTTGAGAATAAAATATTAGGTTTATTTTACAAAAACCTTTTAAGCGGGCATTATGGTATTAATGCATCTATATTCGGTTTTGCTGTAGTTAAAATTACGTTTAATTAATAATTATATGAAAATGTTCGCCGTTGAATTTTGGCGGAGCGTTGTTCTGATAAAGTTGACGGAATGGGAACATTACCTCGGGGGATGAATGAGCTTGAATATGGAAAAATGTTCTTTCTTTTTAACATCTGTTGTTAAGAGCCTTAATAAGGAATATACAGAAGGAATAGGAATATGCGACCATGGGCGAAATTCTCAAACATCACGTGATTCTTTCTCAGAGCAAAACTAAGCTATAATTACCTACTGTGTTCATTGTATTTTTATAGTAATTTATCCTAATCAAACGATATACTTACAAGGTAAAACTAGGAAAAATGTAGAAATTCGAAGATTGTTTGTAAACTTTTTTTTTTACACACCCCTCGTCCGTAAACACACCAAAGCCTTCCAATTCCAAAAAAAGACAAGATTACAAAGCGCTTTCACGAAATACGCATTCACAATAAGTCACTTAACATTTAATTAGGCGAGCTAAAAGTGCCGCGGCGCGCAAACAACTGAATTATAAAGGTAGAATGGATACCTACGCAGAAGAGAGCACCGGAGGCTTAGAGGGAGCGTCTTGCCGGAGCTTGGAGGCTGCATCCAAACACAAAAACACCCCGGAGCGGTTCTTAAATCTCAATTAAGGTTAAAACCGTGTCTTGCGCGCACGTACACAGAATTAAATTAATGGCCCCACATATTGCAGTGCGGTGTTCCCGATTAATTGCGTATTTTTTCGGTTTTCTTTTGTTTTCAGGTTAAATGTTTTATTAGAGACTCGTTTATTTACAGGTACGTGGGTAGGAGTGGTCTTTGTAATAATTATTAGGCTTAGTGTCTTTACTATACGTCTGTTTTGAGTTTTCGAAGAATTAAATCACTTTGGGGAAGTAACACCCGGCTCCTGCGATGAGAATTTGAAGTTCAAGAACGTGTCAAACTCTTCTTCAACGTTCAAGCGAGCATAAGCATGATAGAGTTTTAAAATCAAATACTGAATTCAGAAAATGAAGTTCATATATTTAGAAAATATTGGTAACGCAGACACGGGTAGCTTTATGAGACACATTTAAGAAGTACCTAGGTAGGTACTTATCTAATAACTTATACAGGCAGCCAAGTAGGTAACATGCACGGTGGAGGCGACGCGACGCCGCGGAACGTCGCTAAATCAAGTTGCCAACTCCACCGCTGACATTACACGAAAATGACTTTATAACGCAATATTGTGTAACAACAACCTCGCCAACTTAAACTATTTACCTACTGAACAAGTTTGGCGTTCCTTCCGGATGCCTGGAGCGTGTTCCCTGCGTTAAAACACGCCATAATCTGTATGCTGTGCGTCGTATTTTCGGCAAATCTGGCGTTGCTATGGCAACCGGCCCTTGAAGTAAACCCCACTGAAGAGTCAAAGCGTAAGGCGAAATAATGACGCGTCGAGATATGGCAGGCGACGACGTGCGTACACTGTACAACGTTCTCTAAAAATATATTTTTTGGAGTATCAGCTTTTGTGTGTTTGTTTATGGAATCGGATCTCGGGGCTGTAACGTTGGATCAGTGGGACAGGATCGAAATAAGAATGTCTTGCGGTTAAACTTTACGTTCTATTTCTGAAAATAGCAAATCAGACTTATCGAGGGGATCGTGTTATCTAGTTGCTGGGATGTGGAGGTCAGATAGGTAAGCACTCCAAGTAAAATACTAGTATTCAACTGCATCCAGTGAGCCTTCCAGCCGACACTCACAAAGAGGAAAGTACTAGGCAGATGGATTTGGTTGATGTATGTAAAACTTGGATTATGTAGGTACTGAAAGAAAAATGGTTACTACCTACTTACTTGATAACTGTGGATGGGTGACCATCTTACTATACAGAGTTTCCTCCGTGCCTCGGAAAGCACGTTAAGCTGTTGGTCCCGACTGTCATTTGGAGATCTTTGGCAGTCGTTACGGATAGTCAGAAGCCAGAAAATCTGACACCAGTCTTGCCAAGGCGTACCGTGTTACCAAGTTTATGGGTTGTGGCGGTCTGGTAGGCAGCCGCTCCACGTAAAATACTATATATTCTTCCTATATGATTAGGCTATGTAGCTTGCTAGACTCACAAAGAGGAAAATACTAGGCAAATGGATTTGGTTGATGTATGTAAAACTTGGATTAAGTAGGTACTGAAAGAATAATGATTATCATAAACTTTTATTATTTTATTGGTAATCCTACTCCTACTAATATTATAAATGCTAAAGTTTGTGATTATTGATAAATGTTTGTTACTCCTTCACGTCACAACGCCTAAAGGATCTTCATGAGGCACAGAGGATTATAGTCTGGAATAACACAAGGGCTATTTTTAATCCAGGGAGCATGTTAGGAACACGGGGGCGAAGCCGCTGGCAGAAGCTCCAACCCAGCCAATTTTTCCAAGTAAAAAAAAAACAGTTATCTGGTATACTTTTTCTTCCATATCTGAGAAAAATATGGCCCTGATTATTTCTTCCCTACTTCTTCCTAGTATATGATTAGGTTATGTACCTAACTAGCTTAATTAGCTACCTGATATCTCTCTCGACAGTGTAATTAGTAGTTGGTCATTCACTACAAACCCTATTCGGTTACACAGTCACCTTATCCTGTTATGACGACACAATTAAGCTACTATCACGCGTTTCCTTTGATCTGAGAGTCCACTTGTGTAAGGGGATGTTCCCACTGTGTCGTACGACCAAACGTGTATTCCGCACTTTATGGTGGACGCCAGATAAATGTGCAATAATAGTTATTGACTCACATACGTTTATTGACTTTCTAAAAATCAAAAACAGAAAAAAAGACACAAAGCCTTCCTGAATCGACTTCAATCGTTATCCTTCACGTTCTCTAGTTATGAAAAACGGTTTATAATTATTAAACGGTTTATAGTTCAATGTAGGTACTTAATTGTAAGTATAACTGGCACCATTTTTTTTTTTTTTTTGTATGGGAAATCATCAAATGACTCCTCCCGCTCTGGGTAAAGCAGGAGGGAGTGTCAGACTCCTACTGACTAAAACCCATCCGTGTTCCTTCTAATGCCCTTTGCGTTCGCGTTCCAGGGCCGCGGTGACTCTTTCGAACAAATTCCGCAACCCCGGCAGGCACTGGCCCTAGCGGGCCCCATCTGCTTTGCTGACAACTCTTGAGGAGCGCGTGGAACACAGCGCGCCGTCGACCCGGGCCTGATTCTGATCAGATGGCGAGCCACCCAATGCTCGCCGTCCGCAGGCCCACGCCTACGGTGGCCGGGAATCGCCCTGCGACTCCCGACGCCCGGGGCGTCTTCTTCTGGTGCGGCGGCCGGGGCACGAGGTCTCCCTCACGCGTTCGGCCTCCTCCTTTGCTTGCATTACTGCTTCGCAGAAGGAGGTGACCGCTTCCCATGCCTCCTCGCTCCGGATCATGGCTTGAACCAGGGCCGGACGCGAGAGGTTGCCGCCGCCGATCGCCTCGACGAGGACACGGCGTTGCTCCACCCATGCAGGGCAGACCTCCACCGTATGCTCCACCGTGTCCTCCGGGCGATCGTCGAACTGGCACCTACTATAGCAATTTTCACAAGACACATACCAGCATTACGCGATTAACCGTCGACTATTATTTTTCAATCACATTAGATATCATATTGGAAAAAAAAATATTACCATTGTTTTTTTGACCCCGAATAAGTGGAAAAACGACGGATAGATGTAGCAGCTATTCAACTATCGTAATAATGATGTCCTAATACAGGACACAGTAATAAGAAGTTAAGTCTCTGTTTTCTGATTGCTGTAACATGAGAGTCTTTAAGCCGAGAGTGAACATGAATGTAATATGTATTACTTCTAAACAGGCGCACCTACTCCATCATCGACCGAGGGCCAATTCTACTATTTTTAAAACAACTTTCGCATTCGCATGTCAATCGCAAACTGTCAAAAAAGCCTTAATTTTCATACAGATTGCGATTGAGATGCGAATGTGAAAATTACTAGAATTGCCACTCTCATCATAGTTATCATAGTTTACCAATCGGCCAAGTGAGGGTTCCTTAAATCATCTATACTAATATTATAAAGCAGAAGAGTTTGTTTGTTTGGTTGAACGCGCTAATCTCAGGAACTACTGGTCCGATTTGAAAAATTCTTTCAGTGTTAGATAGCCCATTTATCGAGGAAGGCTATAGGCTATATATCATCACGCTAAGACCAATAAGAGCGGAGCAGTCATGAAAAATGTTACGCAGACGTCGTTGCACGGGTCAGCTATAGTTGTATCATAAACCTTATTTTTTATTGTTTGTTGTTATAGCGGTAGTAACAGAAATACACAATCTGTGAAAATTTCAACTGTCTACCTATTATGGTTTTTGAGATACAGCCCACTGACAGACAGACGTACGGATGGTCGGACAGCGGAGGCTTAGTAATTGGGTTCCGTTGGTTACCCTATACGTAAAGAACCCTAAAAAATGAAATGGTATCGTAGGCCTATGGTTTTTGGGCATGGTCACTTTGAACTGGGCCTCTATTTTTCGTCACGTTTTTCCAGTGTAAACAATAATTTATACTGTCCATATACGACGTAATTATCACCCGGAAACGAGGCCCTAATTACATAGTAACTATTAGGTGACTGCTCAATCTGTCGCATATACCTGCATCCATAGACATCCCGGTTTGCATTGCGATGCGGTCATCACACATTCCTAGGCATATATTATATAGCGCTAATCGCTATGTATGATTGGCTTCATTAGTGACGGCAATCTGTTTGTATCCTGTTTATAATGTAATATGTGGGTAGTTTGATGCAGTGGTCATTAATTTGTAAAGTATAGGTGCGTATGTATTAGGTAGAATCAGTTACTGTTGGTTTTGTTAAGTCTGTACTCTGTCTATCCGAAAATTAAGTATGAATCAGTATTTTTGAATTTCGGTATTTTCGGTTATAGAAAAAATTGCTCATTCCGAAGCTCAAAACGGATTGCTAATGGACTGTGGAGCCTCATTATCTATTGAAAATTGGTTCACAATCACAATCATGTCAATCTTAGAAGAAGAAACCAGCCAAGAGCCAGACGGATTCGTTGCAAAGGCACAGATAGACATACAGTCTGGCAGACACACACACGAGTAACCCTATATAAAAGAATTTAGATTTTTAATTCAGAAGTACGGAATCCTGAAAGCCTTTTTACTGCGTTAAAGTAAAAACCGTCCAATAACCTATTTGATATTCGTTAAACGAAAACAAAAAACACACATCACTACAGCCGTTAATAAAATTAAAACTGACGGGTAGCGGTAGTCACACAAGTGATTGCGATCACATTACCGCACTAGTGTCATAAGGAAGGAGGGGACAACTCTATTATTTTTAACGAGCAAATAAATATTCGGCATTCGTTTACATTTTCATAACGAATGGGCGCATTTTAAAAGCCTTATTACTGGGTGTCACGCCTTGACGTACGACGTACGGTCTCTCGATAATAACTTATCGATTTTTCAGTTTTTCGGGAAATTAATACTTTCAAGCATGTCGTTAAATAAGATACGGCCGATACCTGTTTGATACTCACTTGGTTTTTTGTATCAGTTGATGTTCACACTTTAATTATGAATGAATTAGCTATTCATTTAAAACTACGTAAATACAACTTCACAGCTATAAAGCCAATAAGATGTTACAACTAAAATGAAATATCTGTAAGTGCCTAGTGAAAACGAAGTCCATTTTTTGTAAGTATAATACTTATTACAAAAAATTAGCACAATAAGTTACTTTTATAAAAAAAAAAAAAACTTGTCCAGTAATCTTTCATGAACAACGTCACATAAATTATATACCTCATCAAATTAATCTTCATTCATTTTCATTATTTACAGTAAAACAAGTGACGTCCGTTGAATAAGTATGAGTTTTCCATTAACCGCGGACGAATACTCCAATAACTTGCGCCGGATCAATACGCTATTTACTTTTTTAACTACTAATTGAATTGGGTTCGTACTTATACAGTCCCGTTCAAATTAATTAACTCGTTCGACAGGGAGCCACTGGGGCCGCATTCACTTTTATAGGTGATAAAAATCTTCTTTAAATACACCTATCTTCCGAAATAATGCTCCTTAAATTTTATTTGACAGACATTAAAATATGTAGTGATTGTTCGGGGTTTATTAGCAGAGGTTTTATTACTCGCTTCCGTCGCACATACACGGGAGAGAAAGCCCCGCACAGATATTGTTGCTTGTGACAATAAATAAGACGTTAAATTTTATTTTACAACGGTAAACGAAAGAAGCTAACGAAATTACATTCAATTACGGCAGTGCGCCCGCGGCATTCCTCCGTCGCAATAAAGGCCGCAAAGTAACGTTCCTCGCGTAAATTTTTCGGACATAAAACTCTGTAAAAGTGAAGTTAGTGAGATGTAGAGCGACAATAAATGTTTATAGAGGTTGGAGCGACCGCGCGACTACGTGGCCGCACCGCCGCATCGCGCCGCGCCGCGACGCGTCTTCCGAGTCACCGCGACCACGCGACTCTCCTCGCTCCTCGCCCCACTCAATTAAGTTTCGGCAGAAGAAAAATAAAAATTCACCGTAGCAAAGGTTCTTCATTCGCAGAGCAAACACGAATGAGGCAAATTAAGTGAGCAAAATAACGTGCCCTTAAATTAGGTCACGCAACCAAAGTGAGACTTGGAGGACCCTTGCATCTCGTTACAGAGATGAAGTATCGCCGCACCGCACCGCACCGCGCCGCGACGCGGTTAATGTAATCAAATTTTTAATTTTTAACTTTTTTTCTTTTCTTTGATATTCTTGGAAAGCTTTCCTTTGTGCGTAATTCAGTTAAACGAAGAAATGTGAAGCTTTTAGTTAGTTTGGAAATAAACTGAACAATTTTCTTCTTTATTTATTTTTACAGTTTTCTGTTCGGCCGAGCTTTTAATTGTCAGTTTTCCGCTGTGTGCGAGATATAATAACAGGAATGTGAATATGGAATTTGATACCAAAATATTCACTATTTTATAAATTTCTCTGAAAATGGAAATGATGGATTTTGGATTGATTCTTTGAATTTTCAGCCAATTTCATTAGTGTTCCTGGTAGGTAAATGGTAATATTCGGCTAGAGCTTGGTTTCATTCAATTAATTAATATAGAGGTAATTACTCTAATCTCTTCACATTTAGAGGTTACAGGCTCCTTCTGATTAAGCTCGCTCCATCGTAGACGTTGTCATCTCTGACCAAGACTAGAGTCAACAGCAAACCCGAGTCAATGTCAAATGACAAATAAAAAAAAAACTTTCTAAAGAGCTGATCCCCAATTCGTGAAACATTGGTATAAAAGACTTCTTTCAATAAAACGAAATGACTTCAGAGTAACACTCGTAGTGTTTTAGTTAAAGCACTTATATGGGAGCCAGATTTAGGGGGCCGACATCCCACCATGCGCCATACACCATGGACCGCGCTTCGTTTATATGTGTTACTGTTTTATGTCGATACCCACTTACACCATCGAGATTGCTTAACATATGACTTTTTATCAGGTGTTCTGTGATATACAGGGTGTTTAAGTTGAAGATGATTGGGAATTAAAGATGTTTGGTTTAATTGTTCCCATAGGTCGAAAACAGCCTTTGCCTGCATATTATGTCGGCTACGTTACACTTTTGGACTATGTACCGGACTTCTTTACTTTATTTAACCTAAACTAGTACTGATAACAATTAAATTGAACGCTGCAACATTTCAGAAAAATGGGTGACTACTGACTTTTTCCATAGAAGCTGGCATAGCTTCAAATCCAAATGTAAGAAAAATCGAAATTGGTAACAGTATTTAGATCATCTAAATGTAATGCAAATTATCGGCCTTTCAAGCCTAACCCTCTTTATTTTGGCACCACACTCTGTATATCGGTTGATAATGACGTCGCACCGTGCCTGTGTTGCGGACTTTACGTAATTAGATGTCACGAATTAGGGAAATAAGATACATCTTAACATGGTAGGGGGAAATAAGTGTCCTCGAAGCTTTGTGAAAGCGCTTTCAGAAAGGCACCTATGTCAAGTCGTACAATTTTTAGGGTTCCGTACCCAAAGGGTCACCAACGGATTCGCTGTCCGTTCGTCTGTCTATGTAAGCGGTAGTGTGTATTTTTAATGGCAATTTAAGCGCAAATAATAAAAATTAAGTTAAATTAAAAATTCAAGGGGGCTCCCATCCCATACAAGAAACGTGTTTAATTCGGTTTATGATTGTGAGTCCGACTTGTACTTGACTGGTTTTATTTTAAAATGAGAATATTTTGAAAATTAAAATGTATGACCAAAAAAGATGTAGTAAGTACAATAAGAGGTATTTTGGCATCTTTTCTTATTTATTTAAACTTTATTCAAAACAAAAGATAGATAGGCGTAATTGGCGCCATTCTTTACCAATTAACCTAGAGTGCTAACCAGACTACAGTACAGTCATTAAAAATATAACCTTTCCTGGTGCAGTCGGGTAAAAAGAAACATACATTTCTTCATATTTAGAAAGCCACAGTTGAGCTTTATACAAAAGCTTTCGGTTTAATGACCTGCTTAATACTTTGAAAACTCATTTAAATCGCGTAACGTTTTCACAAACAAATTCAGCGCCAATGCAAGTTTCACGGCTTCAACCAAAACTTCTATAATAAACTTACGTCACAGCACAGTAAAATAAAATCCTCAAATTAATCCGTAGACACATACTTCTCGTTTATCTCCGTGCCGAAATTACCCACTAACGTAACCAATTTTCTTACCTTTGACAAAATCACGGCCCTTACCTATTACGTAACATTACCCAAAGGGCGCACGCGGCGCGAATACGGCGCCAAACACATGTTGTGTGCCATCATACGTTTTTGACTCATATTAATAAGTGTTAGGGTGTATTTTACTTTGGGGTTTGATGCCGGCAAAAGGCGAATGGCAAGCGTTTTATAAGACACTCTAGGTTTGGGGAAAAATATTTTTCTCGAGTATCGATATTTGTATTCGAGTATAAATTTTGTTTAAGTAGCTTAGCTTAGTAGTTTAACTGTCATTTTTTTTTTGAACGTACTAATCAATATCGATCGTATCAGTCTTTTTCATCCGATCTCCTGAAAGCGTTTAAAGGTTTAATTTTTAGCTTTTTTATATAATTCAAAAATACTCTAAAATAAATAATGGTGCCTTAAGGCACCATACAATAATATATCGACATATTTGATCGACTTATCGATACTTTTGATATATTTTACTATCGATATATTTTTCCATTTTGTCCATCCTTAAGATGCTCTGTGAGGGCGATGGTAGGCCTATAATGGGTACTCGTGAGGAGGGCTTTGGGACCGCATGTGTTCGTGCTTGCGGTCCCCGCTTCCTAGGAACAAATTAGAAAATCTTTTGGAGAATAATTTAAGAAGTACGCCCGCGGTTGCGAGTCAACTTTATTTCGCGACTAGGGAGTTATAGGGCGATCAAAGCTGTACGAGTGTTCATTTTAAGTCGCACTGTATCGAGAGCAAATTAGACGGGAAAGTTTTGTGATTTGACATTTTCACAGCTTGTTACAGAGTTTCATTTGGTTCTGATAAATATATTTCCAAGTAAGTATTGGAGTGCTACTCACTGAAAACTGTGTTTCGGTGTGAAATTAACCGACACTAAATTATCTCTTTATTAGGTATCTAAGTGGGTATAACAACGATTTGCAAATGATTTACTTAGCAGTACTCTAAAATTTACTGAAAAATGCAAGGGCGGACATCTCTTGTTTCCCTTTTTCTTAATCCTTTAACAACTCTCTTGAACCCACTGATAAACCTACTTAATTATATACGTTTCCCGTTCTTATTTCCACATGTATGTCTATAAACCTGTCGAAAATCACGCTTCTTCCTACGGCTGCAGGTAACAACTCTTGTAATTGAGATGCCGCGTTACTAAGCTACATGCGTACAAACGGTAGAACGAAGTTTAAACAAAAATAAAGCTGTACACAAACAAATATAGGCAGCCTGCTCATACACATATTTCTGCAACATACTTTTTGGTAGCAGTAAAATAGTTCATATAGACAAAATAAATACGCTGATATTTTAAACCAATATCCTAAACCACGAGTGGAAAATATTTGGAAAATTTAAATACAGCAACTCCACGATATTCGAGATTGTTTCCGCGGGCGCGCGTGTGGCGGCGCCGCCCGCTCCTCGTATCAGCAGCTATCCAAACATCGCCAAACTTTGCTCGTCAAACTTTATCTCAACGCGATCATATTTTCGTATTTTTCTTCACTGAGACGCGAACCGTGAACTGTTTAAATGTATTCCATAAATCAGGATACACTTACGAATTTCGAACAAGAGTGCCCAACAACCTAACAAAAATACTTACTTAACAATTTGTCGAGAATTCGTTGAACGATTATCAAATGTTCGTTCGTTGTTAGCATTGCGTCTTAAATTAATAAAGTTAGGACTTGCCGCGCGGATGCTCGCGGAGACGCGCGGTATGATACTTGTGCCGTCGCCACTCTACCACGGGTCCTCGAGCCGGTATCCTAGTACAATATTGACACAAATCCCTTAACTTATAAAATCGTGCTTCCGTCCCCGATGTAGGCAATATGGGATTTCCGTCGTCATTTTGATGTGGACCCCGGGGCTGGGCCGGGGGCCGTGTTTGCGCGGGGGACACCTGGCTACTCTCCCTGTTTGCTGATCGATATGAGCCCGCTTTTGTGGATGACACACTGCTAATGTAACACTAAAATATATTTAGATACTTTTTGCCCTACTTTACTTTTAAAAGTAGTTTTTATATTTTGTAAAATACTTCCAACATGAAGGTCCATTCCACATCACTGAAAATGGGGTTCTACGTTTGATAGTAGTAATAAGAGATCTAAACTATTCGACATTTTTGGTATTGAGAAATTATTCAAATAAGTAGGTACCTATATGAGCCTAATTAAATAACAAACTCAAACACCTAAGTCTCGGAACATTCCGCTCAAGCAAAGCCGGTGCACTTGCATATTAGTAGGCACTCATTGAGCTAGTTCGCCGCACACGATTTACCAATAAGTACGTATTTGCAGCAATAACCGACAAAACAAAGCATCCGGCTTGCACGCTCCTAATCCTCGATTTGGGGAGGGTCTGCGTGCAAATGGAAAAATATTTGTCTGGCAACACTCGGCAAATGTACCGACAGCCGATATCACGTAGCGTTTTATTTTACGCTAAGACAACTACAGGTTGTCGACTTCACGTGTCGACGGGTTTATTTTTCTGCGCTGGCAACACGTTCGTTCTTTTACAACGTGGTTCGTTCAGGTAGTTTAGCGTTTAAAGGAGGTGTAATGCAATCTTTGATTTTTACGGGAATTTGCTGGGAATTCTCGAGGAGTCTTTTATAAATAGCATATACTGAAAGGAAGTATGATGTGCGGTTGAAATTCAATTTAGAAGGAGAAAATAACATATTTTTGTGGATAGTTCTGACTCTGAGCTTAAAGCTAAACATAAAAGTAATTTTTATTGATTAAATTGATGATATTTACGCCCACACATAAGAAACCTACCCCCTTTTCAGTGGACACTGCTCAAGTCCTCACATAATCTTCAGAAATCAAAACAACCATAAAAAGAAACGAATTCAAAAATAAAACCACTAACATGCGCTTTAAAGTTAGTTAAAAACATATTCGTAGTCAACAAACAAAATATAAGTGGTCTAAGCTCATGAACTCATGATGTCGTTCGCAGTGCAAGGTTCACTTTGCAACTTTTCAAATATCTGCTAAACGGTACACCCCAGTTGCTCTTATGAGGGGTTATGACCGGAGCGGATCATATTATCATTGGAACATCACAAGTTTGACTGCATGCGGTACAAAAAGTTATCCCGAATATTTGGATGGAATTTTCAGATGGAAGGTGGAATTTTGTAATTCTTGAGGGGATTATCAAATTTTAAGTCTTTATGATTAGCGAGACATTTTCAGATAGTTAAAAAGAAGTCGAAAACGGAGTAACTTTTTACTGTTCCCGCGTAAGTACCTTAGGGCTAAGAACTCACGGAGCGATCCGCACCCGCGACCGCCGCGGTTGCGGGCCCGCAGCTTCTGTAGAGGCGCGGGCGTAAATCGCGTCGTGAGTTGTGCTTTAATTTTTAACATACATAACTGCTTTCTACAGAAGCTGCGGGCCCGCAACCGCGGCGGTCGCGGTTGAAAATCGGTCCGTGAGTTCTTAGCCTAAGTAAGCAAAATTATTTCGAAAGTGGGTGGTGCAAACCATTTGTAATTTTCGTCTGTTGAGGTTCTGATTGCCTGAGATTCAATAGGTACACATCCCAGTTTGTTCTCGATACATTTTTAAAGTATTTAGAGCATTCTTACTGGTGTATTCCTTTCATTCTTTTGTTTACACACTTTCCATCTTTTTGCAAATGTACCCAATTGTCAACAAATAAAAATCTAATTTTCTTCCATTTCCTTCCACGTCTGTCTCCTACCAAGTCAGACGTGCGCCTCGTCCACGCGGCGTCTACGCCAGTTTATGCCGTTTTTACGCCGTGTACGCCGGGATTGCGATCCGCCCGCTATTTAAACCAGATCGCTTTCCACTCTTCTTGCCTTTAATAGACCTGTTCGCTTTTATACCCTAATGACCGCGTAAAATGCTCAGCGTTTGTTCGGCCTTTATTAACCGGTAAGTGATGCAGCTGGTTTATTTGAAATGTTATTATATATTTAACGGTTAGACGGTGATTTCATGAAGCGATTCTGTTTAAGTGTTGTGGGGTGTATATTTAGGTCTGATGACGCAATCGTCTTTATTAAAGACCAATATAACTATACATAAATCTTAGGAATGTAAAGTAATTCATGAAATACTTATGAAACACATACTCACACCAACAGCTCTAGAGAATTCTATCTCTTTGTTTATAGAACAAAACTTATAGAAAACAAAAGTTATTGGTACTTTTATAAAGAAACTGTCATCAATATCTAGTCAGAGTTCGAGTGTTAAAAAGCTCGGATTTATAGTGGCTCAGTGGGGAAGTTATTGAAAACAAAACAAGTAAGAATACCGAATCGCAAAAGTTGGACTTGTTGCACTGAGAAGAAAACTAATAAATGTTTCCCGTGGCGAATATAAGAGCCAGTCGGTGGCAGAGCGTGACATTAAACTTGGGTATAAAGTGAGCGTGCAATATCGAGTTAGCGAGTTTCACAGACCAAACAAGACGGCATCGGACTTCCTGGCGTAAACTACTTAAATCTTGACGCGTCTTGCCGCTGCCCGCTGCGGGCGAGAATAAACTTACCGCGCCGTTTATGTGCGACATAGCTGCGGTATGTGGCGAGGCTTCACGCCACAATCATCTCTGCGCCGACAGAACAACATCTAAAATCGCTTGGTGTGAAAAGGCAGCGCTACGGTGGGATTACAGAGCGATGTAGTCCGCGTACTTTCGACAGATAACGCACAGTCCGGAGTGGAGTGGCTTTCCCGCTTGATTGACACTGGCTCAGTGGCTTTTAGTTGGCAAACGTAGCCATTACAAGCGGTGAAGTGTTCCGACTCACACATGTTGGAGTACACTTTGAGCGTCATTTCGGAACGTGTGTGGAACATTTCGAGGTATATTTGTGGGTAGGTATGGTACACAGAGCTGTCTTGTTTGCGGAGCGCTGTGACGTGCCATGTTGTGGATGGAAACTGTCGGAGTGTTTCAGTTACCTCAGTTATTTCAGAAGGTGTTTATTGATACAAAAGAGGCTTGTTGTAGTTGGGTTCTAACTTTGTATATTTAACTTACGAAAACACCATTGATCATGAAACTTCAAAGACATTTAATTATCTGTCTCTCTGTATTTAAATAAGCAAGTCTAAAAGCCGTCCAAAAGAAAAAGGAAACAGAAGTCTCCGAAAAGGTTTTTTACCGCCACTTAACATCCGTGTCCGTCTAAATGAAGACACCATGATTACGGAGACCAACAAAAACGCAAGCAAACGGCAATTACATTGGAATTGCTAAAAGGCCCCACCTGTTGACTGCCGCAGACGAGAATGTTCTCGAAAAAGATTTTATTGGCTGAAAACGTTGGCTTTCCGCGACAGATGTTCTGCGGGATTTGCTCTCAACTCGGAAAACTTGTGTTTGAGAACGCTTTTCAACTTTTGAATACTGTTTAGTTCAGAGCTCTTTAGCTTATTTTTTGCGACTGTTTAACTTTATCTGGAGACTGCTTTTACCTGCGTCTGTTTTAGTGAATCGCTTCAAAAGGAAACGGAGATTTAGTAAAAGGATGAGGTACTGTAGAGCGATTCTGTAAATACTTATGTCGATGTGAACACTTAGGAGAAGTGAACGAAAAGTGAGCTGTCAAACCATACAAACAAGATGACAAGACAGCTAACTTTTCGTTCACTCCACCTAAGCGATCACGGTGAGATGTCAACAGAATCGACAGGCTGGTTAACTCGTGTATTCTCAAGCAATATTTTAGTGTTTAAGTTTTGCGAGTGTTTTATCAAAATCAGTATTTCTTGACTTATTCATGCATTCCTTTCAATTACGATACATTAAACAAAGAAACGAACCCTCTAACTTCACAGCAAAATCAAATTCATTAGCACATTATAATGAAGTAGGGGAAAGTCCAAAAAGCACGGTATTCGGGTGAAATTGATAGGAGAAATTTCAACAAAAAGTGTGGGCTATAAGCTTGCGCGAGGAACGCCACACACGGAGCAATTATCTAAAACACACACGACGTTTAACCTCAAATTTCACTAATGAAAATTTCCGTTGGCTGGCGGTGAAGGGCGCACCTTATCGCTTATCTGTGGGATTGCTTTCCACCGACAGTCATTATCGTATGGTGTTTCCGTGTCCGACAAATAGCTCGGACAATTTAATGCACTCGGATATTCAATAGGCCTGCTAGTTGTGGAACTTGTGGTTCAAATAAACGATTGGCAACAGAGTTTGGAAAATGATATGCGAAATCTGATAAAAATGTTTTAGTATTTCGTCTTATTACTAATTATGTCAAGATACTTGTTAGCAAAATGTGTTTTAATATTATCTAGATAGCTCGCACAACGAAATAAAAAAGCTTATTTAAACAACAAAACTTTACAATTTCGATTTCATTTGATGCGCGATCAAAAGGATGTATTTCAATTACCATTGCTTAATAACTGGCGGACGATAAAATGTTATTATTAGTTATTATGAAGGGTCCTTTGCACAGTAATAAAGTGAGCTGGCTTTATAAAAAGACCGGTACAATAACCAAAATTAAATGAAGCCACAAACAAACGTGGCTCCTGGATGCACGACACAATTTACGTCGCACTCCCCACCGGCCGCTGTATCGATGTCGTTTGCATCTGAAATCTTTCGAGCCACGACTATATTAGAGAGGGGAATTGGCTGGGATCTTAATTTATCGAAGTTTTTATGGTTTAATTAACGGAATTCACTTAGGCGAGGGTCGTGCGCGGCGCGCGCGGTGCGACGCGACGTCGCCGCGGTTTGCGCTTTATTTTATACTAATAGATGTCCCTGGGCCGCGCTATAATTAGCGCCAGGACGCCATTGAAAGTTTTAATTGAAAAGCCTTTGTGCAGTTTTATAGTCCGTTAACAATTTCATGCAGTCGCCGAAGAGCCGACGCGGCGTGCTCGACACGCTGCCGCATAATCTTTACACCTCCGCTTTGTCTCTTCAGACGCGACGCGCCTACCAGTTTATATTGTTATTTTAAACATTTTGCGGAAGCATCCTATTTTCTGCTTTAGGCTAACTTGACTTCTTTTATTGCATGTTTTACTAAAGAGTTCTTCTTTTCTTTGGCTTGTTGCTAACTTTTGGAAATTAAATATTGCGACAGCAGGTACAGAGTAGGTACACGAAACCTATCAAACTCAATAAAGCACGGGGCGCACGCGGCAAAACTTTTCATTGTATTATTACAACATTGTTCTTGAAATACGTACCTACTAAATTAATTCACCCTTCCGAAATTTTGAATTCAAAACTGTAAATTTGTAGCCTCTTGCCCCAATTATTATAACATTTATTCTTTATGGGGTAAACAGATCCCTATTTATTAGGGTTCATTATTCGAATTAATTTGTTTGTGTTATGTTGCGGGCGCGGGCGGTAGATAGAGGTTGGCTAACCGCGCGTAAAGAGGCTGTTTTGATATTTAAATGAGGGTAGGCTTGATTGTGGCCATTGAGAAGGACCGCAGGCGGTCGGGGCCCGGGCCAGCGCCTGCGCCCGGGTGGGCCCGCGCAGCGATACACGGCAACCGCAAACGGACAGAATACTTCTGTGTGTTAATTATTTAAGAGGCGTTAATGTTAGGAAAGGTCCCGAGAAAATAATTTGGGCATTAATCTGGATGAAGGGCAAATAAGTAAGCCAAGTACACCAACATTGATATAAGGCACCTAGGAGGTTGGTGTAGATTCTGGACCAGATAAATAGGAAACACACTATAATAGACGGCAGATACCCGTGCTCATTGACCCACATACATTTGTTAACCTTCTAAATATAGAGAAACCGGCCAAGTGCGAGTCGGACTCGCGCACCGAGGGTTCCGTACAAACCAGTAGGTATTATATTATAAGCAGAAGTTGCGATTTACGATTTATGACATATTAAAAAAAAAAAACTACTTACTAGATCTCGTTCAATTTTAAAAATATATTTTTTTTAGTTTTATCATTCTCTTATTTTAGAAGTTAAGGGGGGAAGGACACACATTTACCACTTTGGTTGGAAGTGTCTCTCGCGCAAACTATTCAGTTTAGAAGAAAATGATTTTGGAAACCTCAATATCATTTTTGAAGACCTATTCTTAGATACCCCACACGTATGGGATCGATGAAAAAAAAAAAATTTGCGTTTCAGTTCTATGTATGGGGACCCCCCAACATTTATAGTATTTTTTCTATTTTTGTGTGAAAATCTTTATGCGGTTCACATAATACATCTACTTACCAAATATCAACAGCATAGTTCTTATAGTTTCGGAGAAAAGTGGCGGTGACATACGGACGGACAGACAGACAGACATGACGAATCTATAAGGGTTCCGTTTTTGCCATTTGGCTACGGAACCCTAAAACAAAAAAAAAAACAAAAATATGTAATGCCATAAAGCTGTCCTGAATCTACTTCTATAGTGATCCTTTACGTTTTCTAGTAATGCAAAACGATTCATAAATTTATTATTCGAGTATCTACGAAGGGATATTAGGGAAAAATCAATGTTATAAGTATATTGCACGTTTATCTGGCACCGACCAAAGCTGGAAAGTTTGACAAAACTTTTGTTTTAACATTTCCTGAATATCTTGCCCCAAATCCCCAATTACCCGATACCCCAAATAAAAAAATTAACCAGTTTAAATTAAGAACTTCATTAACGGCCAGTTGAGGTAACAATAGAATCGCTAATTTTCAATTAGGGTTCCGTAGAGCGGGCGGGATCGGTGGGTTCCGATTACAAAGCTAATTACAAGTGTCGCTTTCGTTACACCGACGAGTGTTTCCGAGTGTACACGAGTCAACAGCCGCTTTTTATCACCGTTTGGATCTTGTAGGAAACATTGTTGAATGGTTCTGTTATAAAGTTCGCAATTAGGATTGGTAATTTATTAACTGCGCACGTAAGTTTGGGTCTATGAATGCCTTAGTACACAATATTTGGTGATCTAAAAGGGTTACCACGACTTTATTTGCACACTGGAAAGCTGAAGTAGAATCAAATTACGTATCCATTTTGACTATAAAAAATCTGAAAAGCAAAGCTTAAAATCAACCGAACCCTAATGAAACTATTGAATACCTTTACCTACCAGTTTCACGGATAGTTACCAATTCCGCCGATCCCTTGCTCCAATAAAAGGCAAAAGCACAGTCGATATTGTGCGGAAACACAAATCTCTATTTGCGGGAACGAAATCACATATTCAAACAGACGTCAAGCTTTCGACAAGCGGAAGAATGAATGAATGAAAATCTTCCACGACTCAAGCCCGTTTCACACTGAATACGTTTCACGAGGACATATTGTCGACTACGCTCAGAGGGCCCCAAAGACCCGTCTTTTATAATAAATATTTTTTGCTTGTAAAAATATGAGTAGGTGTGCCCCACCGTGAGAGGTAAAGGATCGGTCTCAACTCGACAACTTTTTAATAAAAGGAAGATTAGGAAATCGGCTCGACGCTTACATTTATAGGAGATGTGAAGAATGTCATATAAGGCGTGACGCGCTCGGATACATTTCACACCTCGCTTGACGCTTTCCCTAAATCTGTTGTCATTTCGGCACGATCCCGTGGAAATAGGGGCAGGAATCCCTCGGATAGTCGCCAGATATTTGGAGCTATTTCTCACACGAGCACCAACCCTCCCCCCGCTCCTGCCCGCTGGCCCCGCACCCTCGCAGCAATGCCAACTTCTCCTTTTAAATATTTGAGCGTGTAAAAAGTGAAGTCGTGTTACCTTGTTACTGTACAAGATTTTTCAACAGTCGTACAAATGTAACGTGACTTATTTGCCAAATCTCTCGTTTCTACCTTAATATGAACTGTGATATGACTTGAGGAAGTTTAAATTCGTTAAAAATTTATAAAATTGTTACGCATTTTTCCTATTATAAGCTTTCGGCGTCGTTTTACATTTTAGCCTATCAGATTAATATTTTATTATGCAATTTACGCTGAAATTTTCCTGTTACGATGGCGGCTCGTCAAAAATCTTAGCTTTATTTGGAAGATCAACAAGGGTTTTAAGAGTATGAGTCTCTGGTGGGCATTGAACGAAGCTCTTCGAAGTACCTAAATGTTCTCACGTTAAGAAAGTTAGATGCTATCCTAAGAATCTATAACTAAATTGATAGTTTTCTGGGATTTTCAAAACAACGTCTTACAATATCGTAGAAAACTATTATTTTTTCCGGAATACCAGTAGGTTTTGCACTTATTAAAGGGCAGTATTATTTACCTTACAATATTTCTAAATATGAAAATGAGTCGACGTATGGAAATTCGGCATTGCGTTGACAATCGGCGGTGAATGAGGCGGCCCGAGACACCGTGGCTATCGTGTACCTACATCGACCTTCTATTAACAGACAGCTTAACTCGGCTCCGCGCCATTTGTGTTTTTCCGTGCAGACAAATCGGTAACAATAAAACGAGGCCCTCCTTCACAATGCCCGCACGCATGGCCTGCTTTTAATTTGCCGAACGTATATATCGGATCGTGCGCTCCGCCGGGGATCGCTTAAAAACACTCCCCGGAAAATCCCGCCGGTCTGTCCTCTGCCTAAGGCTCTTGTCTGTTTTTAATACCCCTATTTTTATTGTGTGTGTAAATTTCCTCATTCAACCTTTTTTATTTGTTGTACAAACAAATCGAAGCGTCCGCAATTAAGCGGCATTAAAGCGGCGATCGATTCCTCATCAAATCTCATCGGATTTTGAGATGATACGCCAAGAGAGTAGAAAGTAATTAGAGGCGCGCACTCTCTCAGGCGTACGATGTTTTGTTGATAATTCAATAATCCGGCCCGGGGCGGATCTCTTTTCACGACGCCTGGCGCCTCTTGTCATCCCCCCGTCTCATCCCTCCACTCCACTCGATTCCGATAGCATTCTTATGTAATCAGTTATCTTGTTTTTTCATTTCCTACACCATATTTAAGGACGATAAAGTACTCGCAAAAAGTTATTTAAGTCCCGAGTATTGCTCGATACAAATAAAGTTAAATTGGGAAAGTTGTCCAACGAGAAGAGGGATAGCAGGCACAGGTGACATCCATTACGATTCTTCAAAATTATTTTGTAGATATAAATTAGTTTGAGGATCGTTAAAGTAGGTTCTTGCTACAACGTGTTGGCTTCAATGAATATATTTTTCACGTCGTAAACAGAGTAATAGCTGGGCCAATTTATGTAGTCCGCATGTAAGTGGAAAATATGGTGGTTGGTTAGTTGCAGGCCGAGCTCCTGCGGGGCGAGGTGTGCGGGCGCAGGGGGGGAGCGGCAGGGTGCGTGTTTGCTCCTTATATAGGGAAATGGAACAATTAATTAAATTAGCACTTAAATGTATGGTCGGTAAGGACGGGCGCGCCGCTGCGCCGCAGAAAATACTTTTATTAAAACTATACGTCTTTCACATTGTTTACAGGCTTAGGTCTCATGCGTTTTATGCTTCTCGGTCGTTAGAACTGTGTTTTCTCATGTAGGCTTAAAGTTATTGGAGCCGATAAGAGAATCTTATGCCTTTAGTTATTTAAATATAGTTTGTGAAATAGATGAAAAGCTCAAAAAAAAAACAAGAGAGCTCAACCGCCCAACCGTCCAGTCCGTGGCTAATCCACTTACTGAATTCGATTCAGCCACACCCCCCATTTATCATACTACCATCGACTGCTCCATTCATTAGCGGTATCATCACTATCTAATTTACACCTTATACAGTTGACAATAAACTGGTATTGCTTTAACAATGTACGAATTACAAGTCCACTATGTGGTAATGGACGGAGGTCTTCACGACTTTATGGGCTCCTGGTACGTCGACACATTAGGCGATTGCCGTTTTTACCTTAAATTAATTACTGTGAGTTGACGTTTTTATGTTTTAATGAATGAATTTAGGTTTTAGATTAACGAGGAGCTCTAGTTTTGTTGTCCTAAAAGTTTATGGGTAATTAAATATTGGTGTCCATTGTTTTATGGGGGTTCTTTTATTAAGACAGTAACATGCTCATCGTATTTTTCAAGAAAATAAAATACTGAAGACCTAAAATTTCAAACACATCAGCATCTTCCAGAACTTATTGATACCTCATGGCTTCTTCTTCAATGAATTCCCGTTCTACAAATTCGACAAAACACATTTCAAAAGCCAAAAATCCAAGAAACGGTCGTTTTATTTCCATGTAACTACTGAACAAGTGCACTGGGGTGCGCTTAGCCGCGGGGTCTCGGGGACCCGGCTCAATCATCCACTCGAGACGTTTCCGTTGTCTATGGCCGACCGATTATTTTCCGCGGTCGATTGCTACCGAGTCTGCGGAATAAGGACGTAAGGGGAGTCCGACATTATGTTACTTTCTTAAGTATGTCTTTCGAGTTTTAGGGGGGGTCCTTTTTTTTTTTTTATTAAGGATGGGAAATCAAGGTCGACTTTATGAACTGTTTGATTTGCTTCATACTTTGATTGAGAAAATATATTTTTTTATTTACACTAATATTAAATAGAGGCAAGATTTGTGTTTTTTTATGTTAGTAACGAATAAACTCAAAAACCACTGGACAAATTAAAAAAAAAAACTTTATCTATTAAGAGTGCTTTATTATCTCTGCCATTGAAAGCTTGCTAGTGAAAAATAAGGGAATCATTTCATTTTTATTTAATGTATTGAGTTTTTTTTAATATAGCTCTTAATTTTGCAAAATTATTTTGCAATAGCTCTTAATAATTAGGTACAAAATAACAAACCTCCATACATTTTTATGATATAACATATCAGCTTTTCTAAGAAAAGGCAAACATAGCTGTTATTAATGTAAACGTACTGTTTTTCTTTCATTCTCCGTACAAATCAAGATCGTATCTTAAGTAACGTATCCTTGTCATATCCTCGCGACATATTTTCAAAGAAATAACGAGCGAAAAATTAGATGGGAATCATGAATGACGTAATTTCAGTTTCTATCTTAATTTTTATTTATTTATTTAAACTTTTCGCACAAAAAAGTACAAAGGCGGACTTTTAATGCCTTAGGCATTCTCTACCAGTCAACCAAGAAATATTACTCAACTTATTTTTTATTCTGGATTACGAACAACGATTGAGCTAGCATTAAAATTGCAATTCAAAAGCATAATATGGTAGAATTTAACGATCCTAACATAACAATCAATGGGTAGAACACTGTACTTTCAAAACAGAAAAATGAATATATCTCGAATATCTGCATATACAAACAAAACAAACACGAAAGTATTGTTAGGATATTTTCATTTCCAAAAACATAGACAAAATAAACATGAACGTCGTACCCAAACAGATTTGGGAAGTACTAAAAAATATAAAAATGCCAATGAGATTAAAACCGCTCCGATTTTCGTATAACCTAGCGGAGAGCTCTCATTCAATATAAATACCTACCTATCATTGGAATGAATATTAGATTTCACTATCGTAACAGCGAAATCTGTGGAGTCGAAGTCGGATTTTCATTCTAATTATTTTTGTCGCACCTATCGGGAATATTTAACATGTTTGAAATTGAGTTTAATATTATAGTGGAATTTATTGGAAATGGTCTAGCTGAGTATATAATGTTATTTGTTCGGTAGTTAGCTGAGATGATACCGTCAATCAAAACACAATTGAGTTTCTCTGTAATAAAAGAAACGACATTTAATGCTTTTTTTTTTTTTTTTTTTTTTAGGGATGGGAAATCATCCAATGACTCCTCCCGCTCTGGGTGTAGCGGGAGGGAGTGTCAGACTTCTACTGACTAAAACCCATCCATGTTCCTTCATTGCCCTTTGTGTTCCGGAGCCACGGTGTCTCTTGCGAATAATCCCGCGACTCCGGCAGGCGTCGGCCCTTTCGGGCCCCTCTGTGTTGCTGACTCTCTTTGAGGCGCGCGTGGAACACTAACGCGCCGTCGACACGGCCTGTCGTCACTAGACGGACGGACGGCGAGCCACCCATAGCTCGCCGTCCACAGGCCCGCGCCTACGGTGGCCGGAGGTCACCAGGTGGCCCCCGACGCCCGCGGCGTCCACCACGGCGGCTGGGACGAGAGGGTCTCCTCTCCCGCTCCGCCACCTCCTTCGCTAGCATGACTGCTTCGCAGAAGGAGGCAACGGCGTCCCATTCCGTCTCGCTCCGGACCATGGCTTGGACCAGGGCCGGACGCGAGAGGTCGCCGCCAATCGCCGTTTCGAGGACACGGCGGTGCGCCGCCCAAGCGGGGCACACCTGCACAGTGTGCTCTACCGTGTCCTCCGGTCGATCCTCGCAGTGGTGACACCCGGGCGTTTCCTCCCGCCGAATTCGGTGCAGGAACCTCCCGAAACATCCATGTCCGGTGAGGACCTGCGTCAGGCGGAAGGTGAGGACGCCGTGGCGCCTCTCAAGCCACTCCTCAAAGAGGGGACTTATCGCCGCTATTGTGGCGTGCCCTGCGCTGGGTTGCGATAGTCGTCGTCTCCATGACGCCATGAGATCGCGCCGGAAGTCCGTCCGCTGCGCGACAATTTGCCGCGTCAGCGGAGTTTCCCCCCGGCTTAGTACCTCCGCGCGCCAATCATGCAGGCGCGCGAGGACCACCGCCTCCAGATCCCATGGCGGCAATCCGGCAAGGAGACCCGCCGCTTCGCGCGAGATCGTGCGGTACCCTCTGGTCATCCTGAGGGCCACCACCTTCTGGGGCGCGTTCAAGTGGTTCGCAGCACGCTGCCTCAATGAACGCGCCCACACCGGGGCCCCGTAAAGGGCCATGGACCGCACGACCCCCGCGTATAGCCTACGGCAGGAGGCGTTCGGTCCCCCCAGGTTGGGCAGGAGCCGCCTGAAAGCAGCCCCGGCCCGCTCCAGTTTGGGGACCAAACGTCGGAAATGCTCCACGAAGTTCCATCGGCTGTCTAGGACGAGCCCCAGGTATTTCAGCGTCGATTCGACGCCGATGGAAACCCCTCCTACCGTCAGCAAGGATCCCGACGGTGGCGCAATGCCTCGGCCATGAAAACACATGGCTTCGGACTTGTGCAGCGCCACCTCGAGACCCAGTTGCCGGATCCTCTCCACGACTATCGCAACCCCGCGTGTCATTACGTCGGCCGCCTCCGCGTACGACCCCCCTTGTGCCAGCACCAGCGTATCGTCAGCGTAACAAATGACGCTGACGCCGCTAGGGAGGTCGGCTCGCAGCACCCAGTCGTAACCGATGTTCCACACGACATTTAATGCTTACAATTACAATATCAATTCTTATTTCCTAACTAACAAGTAATAGTTTTCACAATTGTTCTAACACGACCACAGATACAATAAATGCCGGCGACATTGCGTTTGCTACCGTAATGGCGGTAGTAGCGCGGCCTGAATTATAATCTAAAGGAAATGTATTTTCTTTACATATATTTTATTTGAAAATAAGGACATAGTTCACACGCTGCCCTTAATTTTTTTACTTCAGGTAGAAATCCTCCTTGACTATGTAAACGTTTTTAGAGAGTCTTTATTAGTTAATAAATAAATTATATTTCTATTCCTTCAACATTTCAACGACACGGTAACATTTCAATACATTTTAGCCGTCCTATCTGATCAAGTATCTCACTTTCATAAAATTTAAACGCCTGACACGACTCCGCATCTCTCCGGTTATTCGTTTCGGTTGTTTAGGGGCGTCGAGTCTCCCCTATTGATTACCCAAAAAGCGGAAAATAAAATTGTGTACCTCTAGGCCTCGTCGTAACACAATACTGTGGTCGATGGGCCCCTAGAATTTATCGCAAAAACATACTAAGTCTACCCTCGGATACGACCACTTAAATGAATTAAATCTCACTTTTTGTGGTACAATTTCATTTTACGATTTTTTTGTTTCATAATGAATTACATTTTTAATCTTCAGACTCGGTAAGCCAAGATGAAACACCGCGATGTCGAAAGTTAGAGAAATTTGTTTTACTATGAGAACTCGATTAGCGACTCGACGGCAAATTATTGTGATGATGCTGATTATAATCGAGTGATTAGAGTAGCGACTTCTATATTAAATTATCAGTATAGAAAACAAACTCGACATTTTTAAAATAAATCCATTACTTACTCAACTGCAAAAAAAGAACAGGGAAGCAAAAAAAAGAGATAGGTGAAATAGTTCGTTTACATTTATTTAATTTTAAAGCGTCTCTGGAAGCCCACTAATAAAATCAGAAAAATCATTCACAGATAGAACCTTAATTAGTGAGACAGGATTTTTTAAACGTTAAACCGAATTCCAGCAAACATAAGATATTAACGAAACGAATACTTCCATAGTGAAAGGGGGGGGTGGCATCAGCTCATTCTTCGAAAACTAGTGGTAGAGCCGCCCGCGCCGAACACACGCGCGTCGCTCGCTGCCGCCAAACTTCTCCGACACAGCTTCCTCTCCGCAATCTTTATCGAATAAAGCAGTTTAGCAAACCGCCGCCGAACTCCCGCCTCCCTTTATTATCTATTTATGAACAAATTTAAATAGACCGGCACCCCATGAGACTAACATTCGTTTAGTTTATAACCTCACAGGTAACAGCCTTTTCTGATCATATTTTATGAATATGGATCAGGTTTAATGTTCTCGAATTTAGTTTTAATTTTCTTCGGTTATGTTAGGTTAGTTTTCATGTTTTTATGAGATAGCGAGTAGGGTTATTATTTAGAAGAAGGGATTTTTAAAAAGACGACTTAAATAAATAAATGATTGACCATAGTTACAAGGCAATTTAATGCGAAAAAGGTAAAACAAGTAAAGCAACTGCTTTTTCGGTCCCAGAATTGAGCGTCGACTTGACTACAAGGGACAATGACAGCTTACGAAATCACAAAATATGAAGCTCAGAAAAAAATAAATTTAATATGCATCATGTCAGGTTGCATACCTATAATATTTACAAGTGAATGCAAAACGCGATACAACAATGCTAACATAGGCAGAAATAGCCTAGTCTGGCATGCTCCACTAGCACTACCGTCACACAAGTTCATTATTTTTGATAAAAATATCGTCAAACTTACCCGCGTCGGTAGCGGAAGCCCGTGAAGTAATATTTTGATGTTCATAATAATAATAGAAGGAGCGACACACACTGGGGAGAGGGCGCGGATTTATTTGTATTTTATTACTTTTTTACGGGTCCCATAGTCCCGCAGTCGCTGCTAACATCTCCTAACGTTACGATGCGCCATATTGTGCCAAATATGGCACCTTTATTAGTGTTATTAGTATTTATAACTTAAAAATGTATGGCTCGAGTGGGAAGAGGGATACCTGGGAAGCTATGGGAGGAGATTTCAAAATAAAGATTTTAAAAGAATGCCAAGTTAAATTGAATGGCGATAGAATTATCCCTATCTAATAAGTAGACAAACATGTTATACAGGCAGGATAACAAAACATATATGAAAATTCTGTAAATCTGAAAACATTTCCTTCGTTTCAGACAATATCCAAACAAAAGTTCTCTTTATTGTTTTTAAATGTAACATATACAAGTGAAGTAACCCTTGCTCACCCTTCTCAATAAAACCTGACTAGCGGCGGCGGCGTTAGAAACCAAAGGAGTGTAAGAAACGTCGATTTAATCCAAAACATTGTATCTGAGCGCGGAGATGTGAGAAAATAAAAATAATAGCAGTGTTTGAGCCCAATGGCCGGAACGAGCCGCGAGTGTTTGCATTTGATAAGACGATACTACCCTCCCGCCGAGGGTCCCCCGATACGCTACATACACCACCCAATGTTTTAGACGCCTTTTGTTTTTATTTCAAATTCTCCACTGATATTACTCCTTTGATTTTTGTCACGACTGCAGAAACACTCTCATCTGTGACTGTTTGACCTCAAACAAAGTTATTTCGTCACAGTCCACACTAAAATAAACGAAAGCGCAGCGCGCTGCTGGCCCGAGTTAGCCTCACGGACAGTGTACACAAACAAATAAAATATGAGCTGACAAACGCAGGATTTTGTTCGCCACCAAAGGGAGCTGATGTTCGTACACTACAAATATTAACCCGCGTTATTAATGCAGAACATTGCGACCGGCGACCGGCCAAAGGACAGCGCTCCACAAAAAGACCAAAACCAAAACACAATTTAAAAGAGAATTCTTAAAGAGCGAAGACGTTGCCCGGCAAAAAGATAATTTGGAGCGTCTGCCCGGGGCGGTACGCGGGCAGGGCAGGCGGGCAAGCTTGCGTTTGTCTTTGCTATTGTGAACTTTTATTTCGCTCACTTTTATGAATTATTTTCAGTTGTTTTTATCACCGGTAAATTCAAATGGAAGCTTCTGGCGAGTTCTTTTAGTCCCAACCGCAATGTTTGAAATGTTGAGTTTAAACCACCCTTTTGTTTTAATATTTAGCTACGTTTAGAGGCAGGTGGCGGGCGCTCGAGAACCTCGGCGACACTTATTTGAATAATTTTGATACAGAACATACATTTTCGGTTGAAAAATAAGCTCGTGTTCATGATGTATTGCATTTAAATAAGTCTGAAATTATCTGGAAAATGAAATATGTTCGGAGTAATACCTTTTAGTCGTGACAGTTCAAATAAGTGGAGTCTGTTTGTCGCGGCGTCATAGATAGCTTGTTAGCTTGCCTTGTCATGTTAATACATGTTGTGCGAGCTTGCGACTTAAATTACAGAACAGTGGGGTTATTAGCCAGCTTGTACCATTGACACGAGTAATTGGTATGTGAATGCGAGTAAGCCAGTAATTGCATAATTATTCGCAAGCGTCTCATTTACTTGTATTGTGTCTATTGATATGTGCGGCGTATAATTTGGTAACAGGATATATTCCTGGATTTGGATATAGACTGATTGATGGATTAACTTTGACTTGTAAGACAGAAACGTAGAGCAAATACAGTTAATGTTAACAGCGTACTTACTATAAATTTATCTTATTAAGACGTCTATTTATTCAGTTGCTATATGACACATATTTGAATGGCTTCTGTTGATAATTTTTAAAGAAAAAGTTAACAAACGTCCAATTTTAAAATTAAGTCGAGAATTGAAGTGAATAACCGAGCACATAACGTAACAGCCGACAAACATGCAATACAACTGTAAAGTAAAACCTCATCAAAGACAAGCTGCAACAAACAGACAATCGCAAACAGCGAATACTTAAATAAAAGAAACGAATACAATAAAAAATAAAAAGAAAACATTACCAAGCTTAAAATTTTTTACGCATAGTGAGCGTGCAGTCGCCCGAGAGGAATTCTCTCCTTGTGCAAAACAAGCGAATAACGTGGACAAACAATATAGAGAACAGTTGACGAAACGAGTGAAAAAGAAGACTGGAGCAGTCTCAAATCCAACAAACGTAAAAGAGATTACCTACGCTCCAACTGCTCTCAACTTGTATAAACAAAAAAAGCTCAATTTGCCCGTTTTAAAACAAGGAATTGCCATAGTACGGCAAAGACGGTGAGGAATATTAAAAACGCTTTTAAAAAACAACTCAGTGTGAGGGCAAGTTATTTGAATTTTTATTGTGACAAGTGTCACGTTGAATTTTGGGAGGGATTTGGTTGAATCGTTTATTATAATAGGATTTTTATTAGCATGTTTTGTTCAATTCCTTGGGTTCTTAAATTCTACCATGTTCTTGATATCTTCTCGATGGGTAATATGTATGTATGTATTGGTATTAACGAACTATGAGAAAATTATACTAAGGAAGCTGTTTACGTTCAGTACATTTGATCGCATTCAAGAACTGTCACCGTCAATAAAGTAATGTCAATAAAGTTCTTAAATGCAGATCTTTTGAACGTACATAGTTTGGCTGTGCTAAACGCTTTCAGTTTCATCGGTGAATTTCGCCCTGAGGCTGCGTTAACACCAAAGCTGTGCGAGAATGAGCGACATAGAACCGCTTGCGCTGAGCGAGGCTAGGAAAATGATGTGATTCTATTGGATACTAACAGACACATCCCTCGCTACGCTTCCTCACAAACCTCATGTGAAAACGCAGCCTGAAACAAGGCGAAGGGGCATCTTCTCTGCGGTCTGCCTGGATCTTATCCTGCTGTTCAAAGCACAAGTCTAACCGACATTAATGACATAATTACATACACTCGATGTGGCGACTCTTTGGCTATGCCTTTCGGCAGAAATATTGATGATGAGGCTAGTTTAAATTTAAAATTGATAGGGTCAATAAACTAAATACAAAGTTATACTTAAAATCTATCTAAGTGGCTTACATAAAGTTATTGTGAACTGGCTTTTTGTGGGTAAGGCCGCTCCATCGGCGAATTTGTCTCTGTTATCTCTGAACTAGACTAAAGTCAAGAGCAAACCCATTTCAAATAAAAAAACCGGCCAAGTGCGAGTCAGACTCGCGCACCGAGGGTTCCGTACTGTTTCCAAACTCCTCCGAAACGGCTGAACCGATTTGCATGAAATTTTGTGTGCATATCGGGTAGGTCTGAGAATCGGCCAACATCTGTTTTTTTTTTTTAATCGCTGAACAACGTTTGCTGGGTCAGCTAGTAAGTTTATGATTATTAAAAAAAATATACTATGTGATGTAACTAAAAATTTAAGATTTTCGGAATTTTTCCTATATGTGTACTTTATAACGTTGCTTCATGCCAAATTTCAAGATTCCAGGTCGTCTGGAAGTATCCTTTAGGTTTTGATTCCCTTGCGAGTAGTTGCGAGTTTCAAAATATGCGGCTTTAATTGCTGTATCTTTTGATTGCGTTGACGTAGAAGTTTGATTTTGTTACAGCTTAAAGATATTATAGACTTGAGTATTTGTTAAGAATTTCAATATAATACCACTACGCGTTCATGAGTAAAGGGGTAATAAGTTTAAAATTATTAAAAATATTTTTATTATATGATGTAACTAAAAATTTATGCTTTTCGCAATTTTTCCTTTATCTGTGTTATAAGACGTTGCTTCGTACCAAATTTCAAGATTCTGAGTTCACGGGAAGTACCCTGTAGGTTTTGATTCCCTTGCGAGTGTCGAAAATTTGCGGCATAAACGGGAGTATCTTTTGATCGCGTTGACTTAGAAGTTTGATTTTTTCACAGCTTCAAGAGACCATAGACTTGAGTATTTGATATGAATTTCAGCTTGATACCTTCACGCGTTCCTGAGAAAAAAGGTCTTGACAGACAGACAGACAGACAGACAGACGGACAACAAAGTGATCCTATAAGGGTTCCGTTTTTACCTTTTGAGGTACGGAACCCTAAAAATAAAAAAAAAAAACAAAAAAAGTTCGGTAATCCCTTAGACTTGTATTATATAGGAGTCTAAAACAGACTAATTTAAGGACCCTTAAATAGGTAGACATAAAGTATGCTTTAAACCTAATTGCTGTGTAGGTGTTGACCTACAAAACATAGTGGGTGTGAAAGTAGCCGTTAAATGTTAATTACCATTATGTTTTGAATCACCGTGATCATGAAGTTTATTATTTAGACATGTTTAAAACAAAACATAAAAAAAACATTTATTAAAATTATTCTTTGTGCATCGTCATCTACACGCGTAGCTAGAGCGTACCTAATAAATACTTTAAATTTAAAATTTTCAACGCCTTTGTTACATACTCGACATACGAAATACATCGTATGAAATCGAAATATTTCGTATGTCAATACATGACATACGAAAGCTTATTAAGCTTATAATGTACACAAAGTCGCATATACGATTATATGTCGAAGAATACGGTGAATTTATTGTCTGGCGTTCAAAACGTTATTTCTGTAGATAATCTTCAAGATCAACTTTCAGCTTAAAGGGACTTGTAAATTCTAAATTCGAAATCCACAACGTCGAAACTAATATCAATGCGTCCAAATTCTTAACCCGCGAATGCCTCCTCAAACAGTAAAACAGATCACTAGTAAGTAATTACAAGTTCCCGTCTTCCGACACAGGGCTCATTTCCATAGCCAATGCTAAGCGATCAGCTTACCCCGCAATATAAAGCGAGCGCGTATTTTTGTGTTAACCCCCCTCTGATTACACACAAATTGAAATAAATTGAATTTTAAACCTAACCGCCTCGCCCGAATCTGTGAAACAAGAGCCTAGCGGTAGGGTTATTTGTTCTCTTTAGGGCTGGCGTACTTTCTTAGAATGAAATATTGTGATGAATTGAATGGTCGTTAAATTTTTTTAGTAAGTTTAAGATTTTGGATATTTTTAACAAAAAAAATAAAAAGAAGCATGACTGTAATTTTTACCTATCGTTAAAAATGTTCAAAGTTAAAAATCATCCTAATTTTATATAGGAGGCAACACCCGGAAAAATATGACTCAAATTGAAATACTTAATTCCAAAATGAAGTGACACCCGACAGCCCTACCTACAGCATTAAAGTCAGTATAATGGCTGCGATGATTTCTTTGCTCAAAACGGTCCCATAACAAGTAACTTGTACCCTCGTCACTCACAGTTAACTTTGTTTTCACTTATAAGCTCCGGTTTGCCTATCATTCAGATTTGAGTGCTTTTAACTTAAATTGTGTCAATCGTAGTCATATGGGATCTGTCTTCTTAGAAACTTGTGAAAAGTTTGGACTTCCGAAGTGAAAAATTTAGAGGAAATTCTGAGGAAAGAAATGCATAACATTGACCGTAACTTAATTTTTAGTTTCACTATGTTCCGCAGAACAGATTCATAAACTACCAAAACGAATGTTATTCTCAAGAAAATTCAGTTTCAAATCAGTGCAAATACCCTTGGGTTCAGGAACAGGCCGATAGCTTACCATTGGTGTAAATTAGCGGTATAGTTTGAGCGGCGGACAGCGATTCTATTGCATTACTGCGGGAAGCCAGCCTTTATTGCTCAATTTGACTTTATTTAACGCAATTCGCAGGCGGGAGCGGGGGGGGGGGGTTGAGGGGGCCACCCCACGCCCGCCTGACGGGGAACAGATGAGGTCCCACTCCAATCCACTTAGCACGCGGCAAGCCAAGTAGGTGATCGCAATCTACAGACTAAGACGCCCGAACGCTTTCCACTATATTTCTTGCGGCGTCCTCAACGAGAACTCAATCGAGTGTTGCGAAATGAGCAAATGTATTCCCCAATATAATAGGAGAGCAAGATAAGAAATGACCGCGTCCCTTCAGCCAGTCTTAGTCAGGTCCAACTTTATGCACCAACTAATGTCTCCCCCACAAATTACTGTAACATTCATACATCTACGTCAGCGCGAAGCCGTGTCTACATTTTGTGCACGTGATGCTAACTTGGCACAACTTTGGGACTATCCAAATTTAATTTAGCCGCCGCAGCATCACGGGCTCACTTCGCGTTTATTTTGGTTAATTTGTGAACAAGTTTGTGCCATAGAGTGATCTCCTTAACCATCATGTTTATTATCCGAGATACGGTATCGAGTCGGTCCTAATCTGGGGGTTTGAGGGCGCGGGGGCGTGAAGGGTGTCATTTTCACGCTGGCATATTGCTCGCCACCGAACCATAATTGAATAATAAAATTGTTGCGAATTTCGGCACAGAGTCCTTTGATTCGTTGCATTTGATGGGGGACACCGGGACAACGCTCGTTTTTATGTAAGTCGAGTTTTGCGAGCTTCGTGTTCGTAAAAATGTCGCGTGAGTTTCCGTAACGATTTGGGAAGATGTCATTTGTATTATGTGATTATTTGTTGAGGTCTCTTTCATTGTTGGCAGATATTTATCATAAAATTAGGAATTGAGGCGGTCGATGCTTAGATTAATGTATGAGGGAGATTTAAATCAATATAAGAGCTTTAGCTATTTGGCACACGTCTGCTTCACACACATCTGCTCCCGAATCCGTATTCGCTGCACACGTCATGGTGTCATGTTTCCTCAGAGACACCTCTCCCACCTAATTTCCCCACGCTGCATACTAAACAACAATTTCCATTAACCGGGCGCTGTTTACAGTGAAATTCTTTTTTCATCAAACGAGATTTATTCTGTCAAAAATATGTAAAGTTGGGTGTGGAGACACCTCGGATAGCGGCCGATGGGGGCGAAATTAAAATAATATCTCAGCATTCGAGTCACGCGAAACATTAAGTTCGCCCCGCAATAAACCGCGCCCTTAAAGAGCTTCATTCGGAATTAAAATTTGCCGCCTGATCTGTTCCCGCGCCGGCGACGCCTGATGGATCACCGACTGCTTATTTTGTTTAATTTCAGAGGACGCCGACTTGCCGCCTCGTGTCAACTGTTCACGCCGTCACTCAAGTCCAGTGTAAAATTATGGCAAAACAAATTAAAAGTTAATTTCAACACATCACCTGCCTGTTTTAGCTGTGTAATCAAATTAATTTTAAGTATCACACTGTCCTAAAAAGTTTCCAATTCAAATATTTGTCTCCTTAAACTCATTCATGGCATGTTAATAAAACTTCTCGGAACTTTCATTTATAGTAAACTGTCTGTCTAAAATTAGCAATTAAGTACTTTATTTGAGCTTTTGTAATGTTTAACCAATGAATTAGTCTACGTAATTTAAAGTTTGTCTGTTTGGCGTAGCTCCGTAGATGCTTCGTAGCAAGTGCTACGGCGTAGCACTGAGTTGTAGCTGGAGTCGTATAACAAGAAAATGACCGTGTCTAACAATATTTGAACTTGTTTAATAAAGCAGTAATAGCATTATAGTAGGTACACACAAACTACAGCGTAATATGATTGCTGAGTATTAAATGCGTCGTAAAAGCGCGCGGGTAGCGGTAAAATAATGAATATAAAATGCAGTAAACGAGTTAGAGGGCGAACGAGGGAAGACGTTTTTTAAAATCATTTGTAGTTAGTCGGTGTGGGCCACTTGGTATTCAAGACGACGTGGTGCGGCGGCAGCGCACATATTTTATATTTATTACCGCCAACAACGGCGCGATGTGTCGTGAAATTGCAGCGGCTTCAATATGCACGCGCACACGTCTTACTTACTGCCGCTTACGAGCTGGATAACGCGCTCATCATAGCGAGAGCTCACCGCCGACAGATAACCCACAGCCGGGCAATCCAACCACAACTATGTGACACAAAGTATTAACGCTAACCACGGTGATTTGCATATCCTAAAGAACGAACGGATCCGATAACGAGATATTTACCAATAATAACTGTTTGTAAATATAATTAAGAGGAAAACGCACGATCACAGCGAGCATCTTAATGAACGCCTGATGGAATCAATCATCCTATAATGAGATAATCAAACAATGACCCCCGATAATATCTTGATACCGGCTCGGCGGTGTTGGCATAAGAAATTTGTCGGAGCAATATCGCGGGAATCCCTCCGAGGGAATCGCCAATTTTAGGGGAAATCGACGAAGATAATTATGTTTGAAGTTAGTTATTGAGTAGAGTCAACATGCGAGGAGATTAGCCGGGCCGGCCCGTCCGCCGCCTGTCCGGCCCGGACACGGACGCCCTCGTGTGTACATACTTTTATTTGGGACGAGACTCAATACTTAATTATCTACATGTCATTTATTATTATTTGATATTTCCCTTCGTTTTGTACATACTTATGTTAGGTACGCCCTACTCATTAACATGGAAAAAATATTTGGAATCACTATAATAATTTCAAAATATTCATACAAACTGTTCACATGTTAAAAATATTTGGGATCTATTGTGCTTTATTACAAGCACAAAAGATCCCAAATATATTTAACATGTGAACAGTTCTTTAACCATTTCTTCTAACGTTTTTTAACCGTTCCTTAAATTATGTTTTTAATATTTTGAAATAATTCCTGTTGGGAGTGTTCCTTTTTTGTCCGTCTTAATTTTATTCCATCTAAAATAAATTATATGATATAATTTATTCCTAGATTTTATTTATCAGTGGCGTAATAACTCCTTTTTCGAAATCTTTGACTGAAATATAATTTCAGCTTATCACATCGAAGTTTGAACCTTCTAATAAGCAACGCGTTTTATGACTTCATTAATTAATAAACGAAACATACGAATTAGGAAATTGGGTTAAACATCACCTCGGCTCGGCGCCGCCCTAATCACTCGGCTTTGCTTACATATAAATAATTTTCACGCGATATTAGTAAAAGCGAGTAAGCCGATAGACGGCTGAGGCCCTACGACGGCTTCCATTTTGTTGATAGGTAATTTGTGCGGCTCCCTGGGGTGTGTTTCTTAGCGAATCAACACTACTGTAATTAATGAATTCATTTAAAGTTATCGTTAGGATTATTTTGGGGTTACCCTGTTACCCTTTGATGTATCTCGCGCGGCGTGACGGTGCCGTGGATGTGGCGCGACCCGTCTCCGCTCGCACTCGACTTGTGTTTTCAGCTTCAAGTCACATGTCACCGCGTAATTTAAATCAAGTTAGTTTGATTAATGATGGAAGCAAATTGTCTTGGAGTTGATACCGGTTCATAAACACAAGTGTGGGGACGGTGTTTGTTGTAACATTCATGATGCGAATAAAATAGATAATTGTCTGGATTTTTAACAATGTTTTTTTTGTTTGACAGGTTAATCTACAAGAACAACGAAACAAGATGAGTGACTGAAGGCCTCAAAAAGATCAGCGTTATCGAAATCAGCCTCTCCACTTCATCCACTTCAGAACCTCCCGATTATTCATTTGATATTTTATATTTTGATTCTCAAAGAAAGAAAGAAAACGCATTCGCTTAGCCCAAATTAAGGCATATGATACGATTACAGGACAATTAATCATGATCAATGCTAAGGCAAAATATGAGAAGTTTAAGAAAGTTAGAATATATCACGAAATACAATCGGGAAGTCCTGAGTCGGAGGGAAGGGGAAGAACAAGAAACTGTTTCATTCATCCAAGAAACTGTTTCATTCACTTCGACAAAGTTTGGCCAAACGAGGTTCGTAAAAAAGGTTGGTATTTAACACATTACATAATAAAAAAAATATTTAGGCAAGAGTATTTTCCAATCATCTAACCTAACCACAAAATACTAACAATTTCCCTCCATTGTCAGTTCCGACAAACAACTTCTTTGACGTCAGCCACAACATCCGCTGAAATAAATATAAACTAAGTACTAGCTGACCCACACAACTTCGTTTGCGTCACATTTTCCATTAATGCTCCGCTCTTATTTGTCTTAGCGTGATGATATACAGCCTATAACCTTCCTCGATAAATGGGCTATCTAACACTGAAAGAATTTTTCAAATCGGACCAGTAATTCCTGAGATTACCCCCTACATACAAACTTACAAACATAGAAACTTACAAATTTACAAACAAATTTTACCTCTTTTTAATATTAGTATAGATTATCTAGTAAGAAGATTATAAAGAGGAAAATCTAGCTCTCGCGATATTCCAGAGCTGCAAATTAGATATCTTGAGCAACCAAAGGGTAAACGCTGCGTTGCGTGTCTCGCTTCATTTGCATGTTAATTACCTGTCGGTCTTGGGTCCTGCTACAGTGCTGCCACCTGCGAACCCTTTGCCACTCTCTTTTTACCACTATTAGTTATTATGCATATTTTTGCTGAAGTGTTGGGAGTGTGGCTGACTTTTGATGGTAAAAGATTTATTTATTTTTAGGTTTGACTTGTTTAAGCTTCTGTTCCAAAATATAAAGACATATATTATGAGTATTGAAATTCCGAGTATTTATTTATAGGGAACTTATTTGTGTTCGCTACACAATCTTGTCCTCGTTCTTGCTCTTTTAAGACTGCTTTTAAAGCACAAAACAGTAAAAAAAGCTTGTAATTTGCAACAAATAAAAATACCTTCTAACTAAGTTTTGACCTTCACTTCGCAAATAATTTCTTTCCTCCACAATTTTACCTCCAATCATAAATCTCGTCTAAAACCAAGTCTATAAAACTTTTAATCACCCACCTGTTCGATAAATATTTAAAAGGAATCCTCCATCCGAAACACGCTCGGGGAAGATGGGTAACAAAAACAAAACACTGTAGCTTCCATAAAGCTGATTTATTATAAGGATCCTAATTGTTCCGCTAGCCTCCTTTGTTCCTAGTCAGGATTGGCAGTTCGATTATCCTTAGCTCTTGCAAAAAGGCATATAAAAATTAGTCTATAATGTCCCAGACTGCTTAAGTACACCGGGGGGAGAGAGCGCGAGCTACGCTAAATTAAAACGTCTGAAATATGAGACGTTGCTCAACTGAGAAAAACTTAGCTAGCTGCTACTACCGCTCTTACAGTTTGTTAATTATTTTTATGATGGTTCACGTCTTGTTGGATTTGTAGGTGGTCTGTTTTGCGGGCCTGAATTTGAGATTGATTTACCTATATAAAATCATTCATTCATTCTTGTAGGTTTATTAATCTGAAATCTAAGTTAAGGATTTGTTTAACTTTGAAGTCGACTCTTAACGTAGCCAATTAATTTACGTAGAAAATTTGAATTTCAACTCATTTTCTTTCTCTTTAACAAAAGAAACGAAACAATAATCACCCATTACGAAATTAATCCAAACAAAAAGAAAAACAATTACAATATAAAACAAAAAATACCCTAAGCACTTATTGTCAAAATTACCCAGAAGCCTTTTAAAAATCAGACTTACAAAAAACATGATGGACTACAAAGCAACAATATAAACATAGGATTGTCCCCGGCGCGGCTCGCGTTTACGTCCGCTTTATTATTTTTAAGTCGTTTCGAGTGCTCTCTCGTTTGGAACTTTCACCTTTTCCCCCAGACACCGACTCAAAGTTAATTTCTTTTGGTGTATTTTAAAATTAATTTTGCTTTTGTGGCGACCGCGACCGCACGCCCCAGGACGAATTGTAAGCGGCCAAATGGTGGCTCTCTGTATAATAGCGCGGAAAAATGCTGGGAAAACATTTTTATGCTTTTGAACAACCGCGTGATCGGACGCGCCTTTTACTAAATAGGTTCTTTTTAATTAGAAAATGTGATGATCCTGTTCATTAAGTCTCTAATGTTTAAAGAACTGACTATTGAAGTTATTATGTTTGTACCTTAGTCTTATTTACTGTCTGTAAATTAGTATTCGTATATTGAAAACAAAGTAGATTTACATTTCAATTGATATTTTCCTCAAATTCCAATTTGTATACCAACGTAAACTGTACAAAACAACACGTAGAAACACAAAATTTTGAAACTCAGTTTTCAGAAAACAATACCACAATTAAAAACTAGCAATTTCATATAAAAATTTAAAACAAAAGGTCGTAGTTTTATAGGCAATGTGAACATGCTGTTACTTGTCATAATATTTTAGTTCGAACAATAAAAGCGGATAAATGAACGACACTGTAATCGCCACGCGGCGCGAATGCCGTAAAATACGAAAGGATTGTGAAGCTAGTTTTGTAATGTTGTTATATTTTAAACTTTATAATAATGGCAAAAAGATTTAATTTAACGTGGTCTTGATTTGCGAAAAAATGCTACTTAAAAGATGAAATCATAAAACCGCAATATAAATAATAATTACTACTTAACACATAATAAAACAGTATGGCACCGAGTTTAACATGTCCCTAACATCTCATCAAACGATTATCAACTCTATAAACATCCAGCTAGATTTAATTCTGATTGTTCTGTGTCTGGTTCCCGTTGATGTAGGTAAATGAAACAGGGGTGTAAAATTATGTAAATAGTTTATAGGTTTCATTCAGTGTGAACTGGTTACTGGAGCATACTGCAATAATCGCTGACTTTTATTAAACAGCTTTGTGCCTTGATGGGACCGATCGGTTTTTGTTTTCAATATTTTAGCACAAATGGTATAATAGTGGGCTTGAAGGTAGATAATTATGTAATGTGGGTGCACTTAAATATAATATAACAGTTTGGAAGCGGATGATAACGATTTTTAAATCACATTGTAACCGGTGCTATTTTAGGGTACCTACCTAGGTATAATTTGGGTAGTAATAATATAGGAACATAGGTACCTAGAACAATGTCTTTTTTATGGATGGGAAATCATCATACGACTCCTATCACTCAGGGCGGAGCAGAAGGGACTGTAAGACTCTTACCTAATGATTAAAACCCATCCGTGTTCCTCCGAGTGCCCTTTGTGTTCCAGGGCCGCGGTGACTCTTTCGTACAAATTGCGCAACCCTGGATCTCGAACAATGTCTGAGGTAGGCCTTTCAGAAAAGTACCATACAGATTTTAGTAGAACTGTCCAGTGCAAGTAATTGTCAATCATCGTGTTGCTCAATTCAGACTTTAGAGAGCCCAATGATCTGACGAACAATGCCAAAGGACACTTGGGTCGGCCACCTAAAGCACTAAAACTTCCAGAGAGTCCAGAGAGAGAATTAATATTACCTAGTCATTGACTACTTCCAACGCAGAAGTGATTATTTCCTTTCAGTTCCTTAAATTTTATAGATTCCGCAAAGCCAAAAACACCTACGCAAAAAAATCTTCATGGATTTTCTTTTTGCTCCTTTCAGTCATGCATTTTTTCGGACATTATTCATACCACAAAAAAGGTCGGTCTAAAAACTGCACTAAAACTTTTATGTTAATTTCCCGTGCGCTGCATCCAACAGGTGGTAAGCAGACAGACGGCTACCTAATTGTCTTTCATATTTATGAGACTTTTTTAGTTTTTGCTTTCTCCTGCATTCAATTTACTTCGCCATTGTGACGTCATGTTGCGATTTCAGTTTATAAGGCTGGCTCGCCACTGAAACCGACCATTACATTAATTAATTGCTACCTTGAAATATGGAAACCAACGGTAATCATCTGCTGTAATTCAGTCGCCAATTTCGTCGGAAAATTTGTTGTTTAAAATTACGATGAAAAGGTGATTCGACTGGATTTTGAGAGTAATTACAAAAATGCTTCTTGGTAGCGACCTATTTTCTGTAATAATTTACCTATCTGCTATTGTTAAAACGATGTCATTTCGATGTATCTTCCTAAATAACCTTAATCGTCTGTGCAGGTTACTCGGCGGCGACAGGCTGTGCGGACAAAGGACGCGTGCGACTTCAAAGCGAGCCGCACGGATCAAAGAGCCCTCAGATAAAGGAGGCAGATAAAACGTCCGCTATCGGGCGAGCACCGTTTGATATCTGATTGTTGGTTAAAGATCGTGCCACCCAACAAACATCGAATAAAAAGGTGTTACACATTTTTCTCTTAAAAACTCTGCTATTCTTTTGTGACAATCTTCACTTAATGCGATCAAAAGAGCTTAAAGCAGTATGAATGGAAAGAAAAATCATAACAGCTGGTCCATTCATACGCGATTACTAAGCACAAAGGTTGAAGATCAAAATGTTAAAAGTTAGAGGTCACAAACATTTTGATAAGTTAGCTGAAACATTTTCATAACTTAGAATTGTCCGTTAAATAAGATAAGTTCTTGCCAAAGAAACGTTTTTTTTTTTTTAAATTATTATAGGCGTACGTTTGACCGCTATCTCACCTGATGTTAAGCGATGATGCGGTCTAAGGTGGAGCACGCTTGCCTAGAAGTAACCTATTCACTCTTGACTAAGACTCCCAGGTTGTAGCTATCAGGAAACACAGACTCAGGCAGGGAATTCCACTCCTTAGCTGTACGCACAATGAATGTATTCCCAAAACGTTTTGCAAAAGCAGAATAGTGTTTTATATGTAGACAGTATACCTAAAGCTTTTGTAGCACGAATATCCAGTGCAAATCTAACAAAAACTCAACAGTTCCAATTCGCAGATTGTTCACCAAACAATGGTAAATCTCTCTAAAACGCAGTGGTGCCGGCGCGTGCGTTTAATCTCGACAATCAGCTGTGTGTCTGTTTCGTCCGGCAGTAAATCCGGAGATGCACGTTGCCGGGTCCGGCATGCGGCCCGGATTACCGGCTACGAGCTCGTTCGTGCCGACGCACTCCCATCCGCGATTAGCCCCGCTAAGGGCACTGGGACTTGGCGGAAAATTCGACCCGGGTCATAACCCGGATAAGACTCGCAGATAAGTAGAAATAAATATTGATTGTGTCATTGTTTAGATTTTTGTCTATGTTCTTTTGTGATTTTCTAATAGATGTGTATTTTATACCTATGCCAAGATATTGGTTAAGTCTTATGATCCTTATCTTGGTCATATAATATTACATGTTGGCACATATCTGTAGGTTCCATGTACAAGAGGTATATTTGATATGTTTGGATGAGGTCTTTGAATGATACCAATTTTACTAAAGGTGTTTAAGGGCTACAAAGACTTCATTTAAACTTGGATCAGTAAATATGATTCTATTAAGTTCTTTAGTTTGATTATCGAAAAATATTGGATACGTACGAAGATAAAACGCATCAAAGTTCAGGCGTGGGTATCACTATTCTGTAAAACGTGTAGTTGCAAATGACGTCACATGAGTTTTCAATGCACTGTATCGTCTTAATGTTTGCTTACGTGATAAATGAAAAAATGTGTCCAATATTTTTTGGAAATCTATCTGACGGACAATTCAATTTTTTTAGTCATCTACCCTATTGTAGAAACAGCCATCGAGTCGTCAGAAATAAACTAGGAACTAGACACACACGAATCTACTTAGATACCTACCTAACTGGAAAAAGTGCTTATACCGGAGGTCTGTCAAGGGTTGCGGCTACGTTTGTTTCCGATCGCGTTTGAAACAGCCGGTCGATTCTGTTGACATCTCACCGATCACTTAGGTGGAGTGAACGACAAGTGTGCTGTCATGGCATCTTGTTTGTATGGTTTGACAGCTCACTTGTCTTTCATTTCGCCTAAGTGTTCACTTCGACATGTTTACAGAATCGCACTGCCGATTTCGTTTCTTTCGCTTGTGATCGGACGGGTCCGTAGTCTAAGCATCTGCTTCGACGAAAATACTGTGCGGAGAAGCTAACTTGAAGATTTTTTATTTTACTTTGTTTGGATTTTTAAGTTGTTTCTTCGTGTGTCTAGTCTTATTTTTAATTTAGATTGGTTGTATTATGTATCATAGGTCGATGACATGCAGCTAGGCGCTTCGATAAGTGCTGCGTTTGGTGACACGGTCTCGGGCGGACAGATCGCCTACCGAATTTGGTCCTTAACTCCTAAGGCCGCCCGATCACAGTCTATCTCGAACGTGATCAACGGTTCAGATCATTGACTCATTCGAGTGCGCATTTGGGACTAATCGACGGAATTCGGTTGGTAAGCCATTGGTAACAATGTCGAGACTTCCTGGCCAAGCAACGCCTGGATTTAAAATTTAGTTTTATTTGCATGACTTATTAATTGTCACCTAGCTGTGTGTCTTAGGCTTTAAGCTGGTTGGTTGGTCAGTTTAGTTTAGCTCGCATAGCTGACGTAGGTTTTCATACTCGTATTGCTGTGCATAAATAATTACCTGAGCTCTGTCAGATAAGCTAAACTTACATTCAAGACTGCAACCGGCTTTAACTACGTAGAATATTTTCATATTTATTTTTTTGACTGCAACGGGACCCTGGACCTGGTCGCTGAAGAGACGAAGAAACCTAAATCTTACTTGAAGGTCACGCGTATTCTTGGGGAATTAACACACATTACGAGATGTTATTGCTTGAGAATACACGTAGCTAACGAGGAGAAACTCATCTGAAGAGTCCGCCAGGACGAAGACAGAAGAAAGAAGATTTATTTGATGTGTCCCTCAAGGTTCTACAGTACACTCTACGGACCTTTATGTCATGTGAAGTTAGTTGTAGACCGATTTTGCTAATTACATAATATCTACGGTCTCTTCTGTCTACGGTTCACTTCATATACACAAAGATCCGTGCCGAGTACTATACCTGGACTTGCATGATATTTTTACTGTTGACCGTTTTCACTAACATTAGGTTTTCACTAAATGAAAACCGAAATATTATGCACTGCTTGGCTTTTAGCTCTCGGTTCTGACCCGAGAGTTGAAATTTCAACAGTGCGTTTGGGCAATCATTTTTGTGGTCACCTAGTCTTAGCGAGAACGGCCTTTGGTATTGTAGTATAGTGTATTCATGTATTGATTTATTCCTAGGTCTGATGACACGGCTCAATTACTAGATTAATGTCTGCACAGATCACTTAATCCAAAAAAGGCTGTACCTAATAGCCTTTTTTGGGTCTAGTAATCCGTGAAGGCAGAGGTAAGATACTATGTTCTGGGTGAACCAAAATCATGAGTAGACAAACAAATTGTAGGTGTATGGCGTTATCTAAAACATACAAAAACGGTTAAAAATACCACGCTCTTATACAATCACCTACACTAATACTTTTAGGGTTCCGTACCAAAATGGACAAAAATAAACACATTTTTATTTCTTTCTTATCTGCAAAATAATTTAGCAAACGTCATCTAAAACTTTCAAGTTGATAGCATGAGTAGTTCTTGAGATATCCAGCTGTAACAGACGGACACAGTTAATCACACCATAAGGCTGCGTTTCCACGTGCGTAACGAGGGATGTGTAGATATGATAAGAACCAATAGAATCGCTTACGCTGAGCGAGGCTAGGTAAATGACGAACTTGAAAGTTTTAGATGACGTTTGCTAAATTATTTTGCAGATAAGAAAGAAATAAAAATGTGTTTATTTATTTTTGCGGAATGCAAAAAATGTGGTCTCGCCTGACCGTCACTATAGGTGGAAAACTAAAATTAAGCTTAAGATAAAAATAAGCTGAAAAACTAAGCACAGGACAACCAACATACTGGCCTCTAGACCCAAAAAAAAAGAATTAAGAAGATGAAGATTTCTTTATATTTAAGGATCTTTCGCACTTGTACCTAAACATAGAATCCTGTCTCGATAGTAGTTCTGACCACACATCTGTATAACAAGACCAAAAAGGGAAACTTTGTATTAATAAGCAGACAGACTGGGATGCGTTCAGAGCATATATTGAACTACAGCTCAATTTAAAAGTGCCATTAAAAACCTTTGATGATACTGACTCGACTACTAAATACATTACTTACCTAATACAGCAAGGAGCATGGAAGAGTACACCGGAGGCGAATCCTACACCTAAATGCTAAACCTTAAAGCTAAATGACAACACCTGGGCCAAAACAGATGAGGAAAGAGCTCGAGCCTTTGGAATATTTCTTAGCAAAGTATTTACACCTAACGGCGGTGCTGTAGGCACTGAAATTGAATAAATAACTTTCTAGAATCAGATCTTCATCTGAGCCCGCCCCTAAAGAGTTGGGATCCTAAAGAAATATACCACGAGATAAGGAAACTAGACCAAATAAAGTCTCCAGGATTTCGCTTGATTACTGCTGAAATACTACAATTACCTCGGAAGGCGATATTTTTCTTTACACAGTTGTTTAACAGTATCTTGAGGCTGTCATACTATATATACCCCAAATTATGGAATGTGTCAGAAATAATAATGATTCTCAAACCCGGAAAATCACCCCACCTTGTGTCATCTTGTGGACCCATAAGTTTCCAACCAAATAATTCAGTACTTACCAAAATAAGAACCGCACTGGGAAACAGGGAATATTTCTTAGCAATTTTCTTGCCGGTGGCCGGTGGGATCGTGGATTTCTTGGGCACACTCTCCGAAGTACAATCTGTAGAAGACCGACAAGCAGGCAACCTTGCAGCGATGAGCCAAGCTGTTTAGCTTGGAATCCAACAGTTTTACGTCACCGATAAGTCTCTTAGCTCTGCGTTCCACCGAGTCAATCGCAACAAGCTGATACTAAGCTGAGCCATCAAAAAGGTGGCTGCAATACATCATGCAGGATCGGACTTGTGCTTTGTATAGAATTAAAAGCTGTCCAGGCTTGAAGTATCGCTGCACCCTATTTAGAATGCCTTTTGGCCGCAGTTTGGGCTTTGCACTCAATAATGACGCCGTAGTTGAGACTGGATGCCAGCTCCATGCCTAGGAGCTCGAGCCGATCAGTCACTGGAACAGATGTACCCCAAAAAGTAGGACTTTGGTCGAATCATCTCCTTTTTGCGGTAAAGAGACACGCCTGTGTTTTGGTGGCGTTAAAAGAGACTTGAAGGCCAATTCTTATAATTTTTAAACAACTTTCGCATTCGCATGTCAATCGCAAACTGTCAAAAAAGCCTCAATTTTCATAAATTTTTGCCACCAAAACACAGGCGTGTCTCACCGCCGTGTTCTCGAAGCGGCGATCGGCGGCGACCTCTCGCCATGGTCCGGAGCGAGACGGAATGGGACGCCGTCGCCTCCTTCTGCGAAGCAGTCATGCTAGCGAAGGAGGTGGCGGAGAGGGAGAGGAGACCCTCTCGTCCCGGCCGCCGTGGTAGACGCCGCGGGCGTCGGGGGCCACCGTAGGTGCGGGCCTGTGGACGGCGAGCTATGTGTGGCTCGCCGTCCGTCCGTCTAGTGATGACAGGCCGTGTCGACGGCGTGTTAGTGTTCCACGCGCGCCTCAAAGAGAGTCAGCAACACAGAGGGGCCCGAAAGGGCCGACGCCTGCCGGAGTCGCGGGATTATTCGCAAGAGACACCGTGGCTCCGGAACACAAAGGGCAATGAAGGAACATGGATGGGTTTTAGTCAGTACAGTAGAAGTCTGACACTCCCTTCCGCTACACCCAGAGCGGGAAGAGTCATTGGATGATTTCCCATCCCTAAAAAAAAAAAGGGTATCATATAAAAGAGCGCTATTTGCACATTCGAAAACATTTTATTTCTTTTTTAGGCCGCACGGTTTTCAACTTTTGACGAAAAAATGAAATAATTTGACCATTCCCCCCCCTTGTCTCCGAAGTTTACATAGAGAAAAGTCTGAAATTATTCTATGTTATAGAAGTTTTTGTAAAGATTACAGGAAAAATACAACGATATATCTAATTAACACACTTTTGCAGAAGTCACCAAAAAAATTACATTAGTTACACTATCGGTCAAGAGATAGCGCTGATCTAGAACTGCAATATACACCGCCGTGTTAAAATTCTGCCTCGCCGATGAAAATTTAAGAAATTTCACGTTTTATATGATGGTAGGTACGGAACTCTCGGTACGCGAGTCTAAGTCGATTCTGTAAAAGTGTCGAAGTGAAGGTTTCTGGAAGTGATCACGAAGTGAGCTGTCAATCCAGCTAATCAAGATTTTTTATTTTTTTTATTTATTTATTTATAACAATCTTAACTACACTATCATTACAGATCTATGATCCAATGCGACAGAGTGTCCTTACTAACTAAATCCTAAATCTACACCTTATACCTAGTAATAAATATCTTAATCTAAATAACTTATTACATATAGTGTAACTTTTGCGAATTCACTCAAGTTGCACCACAATACATCAACCCTCCCGTGAACCTCATTCACCACGCGTATGGCTCTAGTGAGATGGAATGACAGCCTTCACTTCGACATGTTTACAGAATCAACGGACAGAGAAGTGTGAGCATTTCATTAATATGTTCGAACGCTGTTTGCAGATGTCGAGAATGCTGGCCGGGCGGACGACGTCCGAGCAATGTGAGCGGTGGTGCAGCCTGGTAGCGTCGACTGAGCAGTGGCATTGTTTTCGTGCATCAATGGAAATATGAACAAGAACAGAATAATTTTATTGTAAATGATTAGTTTTAGAAGAAATATTGTTTTTGTTTTGGATAGGTTCTGTAATTAATAAATCCCCTACTATTTAATTGTTAGGAATGTAGAAATTCCTACTTGAACATTTTTATTTTTGTTCTCTGTCTGTCAATGAATTTAAGATACATAATTAAAACAAGTTTATTTGTCAAAATAAATCGTTTTATTTAGGTAATTACCCTTACCTAAAGGTCTTCTTGAAACGGCCCTCAACTAGAATTATTTGCAGATCTTGTTTAGGGATAAGGATTCTGTAACCGTGTACCCTAGGAAACGGCCAAAATAACCAAGATAACTCGGACAGGAAGATGGGTCGACCTGTATGCAGCTAGCTGGTGACCAAGGAGTTATCTGGTAAAGTTACTTGGTTGCCAAGACTCACAAATTCATACAGCTTTCACTGTTTAAAAGTTACCAGATTTCGAGTAGTTCTAAGCCTCACAATTTAGTTCGTCCTAAACTCTAAAAGTCACTTAACACACATATTAACTCGGAAAGAGATCGTCACTGTGACGCCACTCAAGACATGCAGTATTCTTTGTATGAAACTCCCTAGTGCAACGCACTAATTGGAATCATAGCCTTGCCTCGGGGCAAGCTCATCAGCCGTGGTGCGGCGCGTAGTCGTACTTGCAGTTCCCGCGCTTACGGCTCGTCGGCGTCGTCCCCGCGCTTGCGTCTGAGCTCCGTGTGCTCTGTCTCACACCTCCCGCGGCCTACCTGCAGCACACATCTATCTCCGAACGTGCTGTCCTGCTGATAGCCGTCTTATGTATTACTAGCTGACCCGCGCAACTTCGTCTGCGTCACATTTTCCATTAATGCTCCGCTCCTTTTAGTCTTAGCGTGATGATATATAGTATATAGCCTTCCTCGATAAATGGGCTATCATAACACTGAAATAATTTTTCAAATCGGACCAGTAGTTCCTGAGATTAGCGCGTTCAACCAACCAAACAAACAAACTCTTCTGCTTTATAATATTAGTATAGATGAACCGTAGGGACGTAACCGTGTGCTACACTGGTGCCAGCCAGGTCCACAAGCGGCGGCGAGCCCTAATGCGGCGTCGCCTACCCGTAGTCGAGTCCACGTACCAGAGCTGTTGATCCACTTCGATTACGTGCGTAAGCGAAGTTGATGTTTGTTTGACGGCGAAGCGAAGTTTATTTGAAGGAGAGGCGAAAGGCGATTCTGTGACGATCCCTTCCCGCGTTGATATGTGTGCTATAACCTTAACTCTACAACGGGTAACATAATAAACGCAATTCCTCTTAAGGGGTTATTGTACTCATCATATAACGAACAACTGGGATCAACACTTATGTCGAGTTATGCAATTTACATTTATTTGAGCATAACACGACAAAATGTACTGATGCAATTTTACATGCTGTATATTCTGGTAAAAAGTATGGCTTGGCTGTGGTTCTGGAGTACCAAGCCGGGTTAGGCAGGCAGGAGTGTACCTTTGATGCACCAATCGTTAGCCAGTTCAGTGTTGTTTGACCTGCATTAAACGCCATAGCCCTCAGACTAGAACAAATCCAGAAAATGGGCTGCTATTCAGAATATAAGACCAAAGTAAATTAAGACCATCACCGAATCGTCACTGAACGATTGCGTACGCAGTGCCTCAGTGAGAGAGAGATGGTAAGAGACAGTGCGCCGAGCAACGCACGCTGCACCAGCGCCATCGACCACAACTGTTCTGCAGAGCAGCAGACTAAGAAGAAGAGATTACTGTTACAAGTATTTTCACACCACCTACACCTCAGATAAAAATGTCATGCAAACTTAACTTTAAGTAAGTACATAATTATTGCCCGGCGGGTTATAATGATATTCAGTACCTACAATATTGCTGCCCGGAGTTCAATAGTGTGATTTGAATTTGGAATTCAACTTGGAGACCGACGGGAACTGCTCGCGGCCAGCCACTCTTCATGACTTACGAACAATTTCCTTGCAGTACGTGTGAAAAGTAGAGTATGCTCCTTCGGGATTAACGTGTCTTTGACTTGGGATAGCTTGAATCCCGCACTGCAATCAGGATTCTTGTATCAACTTTGCTTATTAGTCAACTTTTAAATCCTTCATTAGGTTCGGGATTCAATGTATGACACTGCTTTATTTCCTCGGTGCATAATCTACTATTAAGTACCTTAGTATTCTTTTATTTGATACCATGATGAAAACCCGTATGATGTTACTGAATTATAACGACTTTGGACAGCCCTGTAAAAATAAACACAAGTTGGCAAGGCTGTCATAGGGACAGAATTTACACACAGTTTTGGTACGGAAATCTAAGAATGTAATTTTCCGGCGAAAAATACGTTATTAGGTAAGATACTCGCATATTTGATAATGATACTGAACCATAAATAGTTTATCTTAAAATCAGATGAAAAATTATTTAGGGTCAAACAAGACCATAAAAACCTGCTACGACTTTTTTTTGTTAGCCTGCACCTGTGTCCTACTGCTGGGCAAAGACCTCCCTTTTCTCCTTCCAAACCTCTCTGTCCCGAGTAATCTCGGGTCAAGTTTGCCCTGCAAACATGATGAGATCGTCACACCACCTGCGTAGCGGTTGATCTTGACGACGACGGCCTTTAGGCGTCCAGTGAGTGACGATCTTTGCCCACCTTTCGAGTTTATGCAAAAATAAAGAACTCTGAATCTTTCTAGCCTAAGAGCGGATTTCACCAATGGAACTGAACGCGATCAGAACATCTAAACTGCGTTCAAGAGTTGTCAGCGTCAATATTACATAGAAAATAATGACACTGACAGCTCGTGTTTGAATTGGTTTCGGTGATTTGTAGGATGACATTTTCAGGATGTGAACGTACTCACAGACGTACAAAAAAAAATTGGGATAAACTCTACACATACCTGATATGTTAACAGCTGTTCAATACATTATGTTCTCATAACTCGAAAATGTGTCGGAAACTGCAGATTTTTTAGGTTTCGTACGCTTGCAGGAAAACGTTCATTAGTAGGGAACTTCAGCCCCTGAAAGATTGGCAATGAATTACAAATGCTTATGAATTCGTATTTGTTATTAATGTAGTATTAGGTAGATACTCACTACTTTTAAGTCTTTAGGTATAATACTGTTCTTCGACTCGCTGGGAGGTGTTAGATTTCTTAGGCCCAAAACTGTTTCTTTTATGGTGACTAGAACACTCCAACTTATACGTTTTCGCAAATTATATGTATGTCTCATCTGAAACATCGTATGAGACATAGATAAAATGTATTTGTCAACAGACAGACAGAAATTGTCTACATAGAAAAAATGAGTGTCTCTTACTCTTTAAACTTAATTTTCAAAATGTTTTCAACTGGATTTATAGACCTACATACGTATTCAGCGAAAACTTTTTAAGTTTAATTAAAATCGGTTCATTAAATTCCAAGAAAAAGGACTTGCTTATTCGTATGAAATACACGCTAATCTATACTAACATTATAAAGCAGAAGAGTTTGTTTGTTTGGTTGAACGCGCTAATCTCAGGAACTACTGGTCCGATTTGAATATATCGCTATATATCATCACGCTAAGACAAATAGGAGCAGAGCAATAATGGAAAAATGACGCAGACGAAGTTGCGCGAGACAGCTAGTAAGGGATAAACTTTCTTAACTAGTCTGGCTCGAGAACTGTTATTTTGCTAGGGATCTACGTGTGGAGGATGATACCGCATCCTATTTGTGCAAAACATTCGTAATGATTAATTCTTTTGACTACTTATTCATTAAAAATATATGAAGAAAACAGTATGAAAGAATCAACAAAACAAAAAGATAAAGGAATCTTCATTGCTAATGTGGTGTCCAATCAGAGCTTGGAGGTGTGGAGAAAATTAAACTTACCAAAAATAATGGACAGTTTTGAACAAAATATTTAATTGCTATAAACTAAATCACTGAATAGAGTATGCCAACCTCCAGCGCCCACCCTCTAAGCACAATCAAAGTAACACGTTATTTGATAACACAAACTTCTAATATATACAATATTAGAATACCACAAATATTTACAGATTTGCTTTAGGTAATGGCAGAATACTTCTTACACTACAATCACCTTTGTAACATACCATAAATTAAGTTTTTTTTTTTTGTTTTTTATAAAAAATAAGAACATCGTGAACATATTTTTGATCAATATATTTACTGAAGATTCATCCGATATATTGTGACTTATTTGATCTTATTCGAAGATAAAATTCTCTAATAAGTTCATGAGACAGTATCATCTACTAGATATAATATTATATTAACAGTTATCGTTACGGCAACTTCTTTACTTGTTCACAAAAGCGGTTACGATAAATCGGAACTAACACATAGATAGTATTGCGAAACGAGCTCGGAATAAGTTAAATATATTATGTTAGTCTAATTCGTCAGCCTCAGGGGAAGCTCTGGGAGCTAGTCTGTCAGTGGCCACCGGCGGCTCGTCGTTGGGAACCAGTGGCGGGTCGTCATTGTTCAGCACGACGCTGTCTTTTCGTCGGCGATCTAGAGTGGACGTCTCATCGTTGACGCCCGTGACATTAGTGTGGCCACTGTTAGTTCCACTCGGCAAGACTGCATCTTCAGTTTCGTTGGGAACGGAGTTACCATTAGCAATATTAATTGTGTTGTTAGAATCCTTTTTCCTAGTGATCTCTTCAATCTTAATGTCTGCGTCACCACCAGCTGTGGCGGGGTTATCCTTATCAGTAGTTCTAACATCGTTAGCAGGACGCGGGGCAACACTGCTCTCCTGTGAATCCCCGCGAGAGTTGGAGTTTCTTCTACGACTGTTGAGCGCCCTCTGCACCGCTTGGTCGAAGATATCAGGTGACAACATATCGCCAGAATGGAGGGTATTTGTTTGAGCGGTGGAGACAGATGGTGAAGTTTGGGTTGTAGACTGCGCGGTGTTCTGAACTGTCTGCGTGGTGGACTGAGCGGTAGGAGGAGTAGCCTGCGTGCCTGTGCCGGGAGCGTCGTGGTAGGCGCCGCCGCTGGCGAGGGCGGCGATGCCTGCCAGCCCCCCCATCACGCCGGCCATGCCGCGGTGCGTGCGCAGGAGCAGCTGCTGCAGCTGAGCCTGCTGTAGTATCACGGGCAGCTCGTAGTGGTGGAAGAAGTACAGCATCGAGTGCTGCAACAAACATATTCAATAAGGAAACATTCTAGACATTTTAAAATTTCTATTTCTAAAATCCGATTCAAAGGTTTCCAGGCAGACAGGCTGTGAAGGGAAATGTAGGAATAAATAAACGGTAAAGAGATAAGCTGGCAATAGTTGCGGCGGAGATACGGCCCGGCTGGGCGAGGGCGTGCGCTATGCGCTCGCAGATAGATGTTGTGAGTGCAGATTATGAGGCACGTCCGTCGAACTGAGCAAAACTCCTTTAGAAAAATAAATGAGCGACTCGTGACGGTGTCCTCACTGCTCCCCAGTCTTTATTTATTTATTTCTGGGTCAAAGTTCCCACCCCTCGCGTCGTCCGACGTAAGTTTTAATTAAGAAACTTGTGACCGCGCCTGACTCAACTTTTATTTGAAATTATATTTTTTGATCATTCTGATTTTTCCAAGTGGCGGTGTAACGGGTTACCGGCGCGGACAAGTTGCGACACCTCGTGATTTATTATACGCGGCGTGCGTTGCTTGACAGATAATTGAATGAATTTTGAAAATTCATTTCGTTCAAAAACTATAGATTTGACTGTTTGATGATCATTTCCAATAAAATGTGTTGTTTTCATTTAGCCAACAAGCAATTATAGAATATTGCTCATATTTTTCCTCCTTTCACGAAAAGAGCATCAGATTCAGCATTTAAAACGGTTTCTATTTGAATGGCACACTGGACGATAGGTCACTTGAACACGGGCTACATTGTAGGGGCTTAATTAACACTGTCCGTTCGTGCCCCAATCTGTTCGCGGATCATCGCTACAGCAGCAAATATAAAAAAGGATCAAACGTTTAAAAGGTATTTAATGGAGAGATGACGCCCTTTTATACGTCCATTAAATCGGCCGCTTTGAGATTTACCGCCCGCCCTGTTAGACAGATACGTGAATAAAAAACGAGGTCATTTTTATCAATTTTCAGATCGTTTGTAACAGATTACGTCGGCTGCGTATAGACGTAGATACGAAAAGTTTTCTAGGGGCTTGGCCCATAGGCAATAATAATCTACCTTTTTTATTATTGTAAGTAATATTATTACAACGCGTTCAGGATTCTGCTGGGGCGGCCCCGGTTTTGTAGCGCATCGGCGATGTTCGCTGATGCTACTACCGATGATTTCTACGGAATAATCCGGAAAAGGAGTGCATCGCTTCTGCGTCGCTGTAGGGGCAGCTCCAACGGAATCCTGAGTGTGTTGTCCGAGCGGTGGGATTCCCCCTTCTTGCGGAGATGGCTGCAGCTGCATGCCAGTGCCTGCACATATATATTTCTGTGACTTTTATTATTATATTGTGACGTTGTATTTCTTTGGACATAATTTTGACATTGTATTTTATTTTATTTTATTTTTGACATTCATAAAAAAATATGTACCCATTTGACTTAAAATTCTAAATTCAAATTAAATTTTTGTAATTATTTCAATCCATTTATGTTAAATTTATAGTGCAAGCATGGCAATTTTAAAAATAATTTGTAATTGTATTTTTATGGGTCCAAGACCTGAAATAAACGAATTTTATTTTTTTTTTTATTTATTTTATTTATTTTGTTAACTGTTTCGATTTTTATTCAACCAGTATCATCGCATCGCCTTAAGTATTTTTGGAGAAATATATTGTTTTTGTGCGATCTTATTCAATTAAATAAATAAACACCTTTATACATAAGTTTGGGGGCCGAGTCACCCGCGTCCGTAGGAGACTACCCTTCAGCGAATCCCTACACGTGGTCCCCGGGTGGTGCTAAACAGGTGACACTAACCGCCTCCGTGGTCTAGTGGTTATACCACCTGATTCAGACCCAGAGGTCCCGGGTTCGATTCCCAGCGGGGGCAATTTTTTTTTTTGCTCGGTTTGGTTGGTGGTAGGACTTCTTCTAAGTCCGCCTGGCAAGCTACCACCATCATGTCTAAGTCTGTCGCCATAACAACAATGTTAACAGCATTGTTGTGTTCCGGCAGTTAGAGGTATGATAGCCAGTTCCTCTGTGTAAGAGGATTCCGGGTGAAACTCGCTTCCATCTTCGGCCTAATCATCACTTTCCATCAGGTGAGATTTGGGCCAAGAGTTTCCCCGTTTTGTATAAAAAAAAAAAAAAAAAGTTCATAAAACCAGTACACACGAGTAAGAATTTAAGTAAACATCAGTAACGCTTGTCGAGATCCGACACTTCAAAGGAGACTGCAAGTTCTTTGTGATAATACATTTTTCAGCCGCAAAATTGTCTTAAACACTTTACGGGCAGCGCGTTGATTATGCCAAGACGGTAGAAAACTCTGACAAAAATAAAGTTATTTTGATTTAAAATGCAAAGAAAAAACAGCGGACGAAGGAGCGCGCGCCCTCCCGGACGAGAGACATTTTTAAAATCCCTATTCATTTTACAATTTCTTAGACGGGCATAGAATGACTACGTTTAAGAGTTGAGATTTTACAACATCGCTGCCATTCATGTGACCTCTTTGTCTATTAATAGGCAAGAGGTGCATTTAGGGTCCCGTCGGCACTTGCCCCGAAGGTATGCCCAGCATAATGTACCACAAAGTAAGCCGCTGAGAGTGTTTGACTTAAGTTTAACTATAATTTGCAAGAGATCTGGAAGATTACAACACTTTACATTGTTCCATGACGGCGGGCCTTTTCTGTTGATTTAGGACTTGACAGAAATCAACTGAAGCACGCCTATTAAACCTTCACAATAAATAGGGGTCTCGAGTTAGTCTGCAACAACCGCTTTGGCAGACAATATTATTCTACGGCATCAAAAATGTTCGGAAACAATACAAAGTTAGGTAGTTATTAATTGAAATCCTATTTGAGCCTGTTGTCAACAAGTTGTTCCGACTGTTAAAATTAATGTAAGGAGGATCGCACGTCGCTGTCAGTATTATGCGCGGCGCGTCGCGCTGGTCCGACCTCATGAAATATGATTTTTAATAATAAGTTGACACGCTCGATGATTATAAGATAAGCCCCCACTTTGCATTCCGACGGGGCTCCTTGTTTTTCGTCGTCGCCCTCTCGCTGTAATCCGGCAGAGCCTACTCCGCCTGAGCCCGCTCGGGGCGCGCCTAATGTTATCTCCATACTCAATTATAACTGCGCTTTCGCTGTCACCATGTATTGTTGTCAACATGTACATCGGAGATTATGGGAAGATTTTCGAGATTAAAATTTCTCGCGTCAAAAATAACTAAATATATATATTTTTTTTAAAATTGAATATCAATTAAAACATTTTTCTGAAAGTATACAAGGTTCTAGTGGGGTAATCGGGGAGCGAACAAATAAGAACCTATTTACATTTGAAAAGGACCTAACTAAACATTACGAGCAATAACCCCGAATTAATTTAAACTATTTTATTAAATCACTGGGTATTTAAAAAGGGAAGTTTACGTAGCTTTCTATTTTGGAGTAGTAGTAGCTATTTAGTAATCATTTTATAAACAGAAAAAATACGATCAAGAACTTTTCATTATAGGAATGAAAGCTTTTGAACTGAAATCGTGTTTCGATGGTAGGCACCATCTGTATTTACAAGGGGAACAATGCGTACTATACTATCAAACTATCGAATTTAGGTATACTAGGTAAACGCACATCATCATCAAATACCACAATTTAGATAGCTTGGTCACTACTAATACACTGTCCACATACACAATACCGATACATTGTGTTGTGTCTGTAGTGTACCCGTGTGTCGTGTAGTACCGACAGGAGGCCGAAGTCCGCTCGGCGTGTTATTAACTTCCGTGCAGCATAGAGACCGGAAATCGACGCCGGAGTAGATCCGCTCAAGACACACATTCTGAACCACCCCTAACATTCGCAGCTTGACTACATCGTATTATTATCCGAGAATTGTACAGTGGAACCCAGCCTTAATACTCAAGTATATTCGACGTGTTATTCTCGTCATCGCTTTGATATTTTAATATGGACAACGTATTAGTGTTTCAAATTAAAATGTATGGATTCTATGGTAGGAATCAAATTAAATGTACCGGTTATTTGAATTCGGGGAAAAGTAAATGTTGGATTTTCTGGTTATCGATAAAATTTGTTTTGGCTCGCGGATATTAATATTAATGGCTGATTTTGATATTAAATTAGTGAATTGTTCAGACATCCTACTAATATTATTAATGCGAAAATTTGTGAGGATGGATGGATGGCTGTTTCTGAGATCTTCATGAAATTTGGCACAGAGGTAGATTATAGTCTGGCATAACACATAGGCTATTTTTGTTATGCCTGACTATAATCTACCTGTATCCCGGGAGTATGTTCCCTAGGGATAACGCAGGTGAAGCCGATAGCAGAAGCTAGTACATACGTATACGCTACAGCGATTTGCTGCAAATCAATAACTGCGAAAGTTTATATTAGAAATAGCTGAACTTTTTGTGGTGTTAAAAGTTAATTGAAGTAACCGCATGTGTTCCTGTGATCAAATTTTAGTGGACTCTTTTTTCATACTTTTTGGTGATATTTAATTACGGTTTTACTTTTGTTTTTGGACTTATCTAAAAAAAGGAAAACAACTTATTTATCAAGTTCTACTTTTCACTAAATGTTTCTTAAATCTTCCTCAGTTTCTAAGCATTAAGAAGGCACTTTGCGGTCACGCACAAGTCCGTGGTAGCGTCCACAAATCAGTTAGACGTAATGACGTAATGTGTCAGTGGCGTATCCCCCGGGCCGACACAAAATATTACACGCACCGCCGTCATTTGAGTCGTCGCGGGACACATTTCACAAAACTTTGACGTCACAAGACACACGTCTTCAGGAACATTCTTTGCGTTAGAAAAGAATTTCAGTTTTCGTGTTTGATTTTGAATCATTTGCATTTGCACTTTTTTTTTAATCACAATTTTGTTCGCAAACAGCGGTTTTTGTTTACAAGAATTGCTGTTTACGAGAATTCATTTTTAGTAGGATTAGATATAAAAGAAGAAATAGGCATTTTTGCAAGCTTAAACCGGTTGCACACCAAGCTAAGTTTGAATAGCTCAACAGCAATCTGAGGTAATATTTACTTTTCATGTTTATAGTTTGTGATCTGTGGAACGCAAAGTATATGTATAAACTAAGCTAAACCAACTTAGCATAAGTCTTGATCTATAACCGGGGTTTAAGTAAGAAAATAGGATTATTAAACTACAGAACTATGATGAAAGATTGACATGTCTCTGTAAACCTAGCAATATTGCACAACTTGACAACTATAACCGGAAAATACAGTTAAATCCGCGTACCCGAAGACGCAACGTTTGAAGGCTTCCCACAAGGTGGACCGATGACCAGGTGAAGGTCGCGGGTAGCCGATGGATGCGAGACGCACAGGACTGGTCGTTGTGGCGACGCTTGCGTCTATGCCCAGCAGTGGACGCCTTTCGGCTGATATTATGATGATGAGTTTAAATCAAAGAAAATAATAGTCGAATTTTCCGTGATGCGTGTGTTTTCGACAAAAACGTATTATAGGAACGTGATTTGTTGGCAAATGCTCGCGGCTCGACCCCCTTTCTAGCAAAGGAGCTATCACTTTTAGTTTAAAAATAATAACAAGTCCCGAACTGTGCAACGATGATGGAATACCTGTGTGTGTGAGAAGTGGGCGAGGAATGGTTTTTGTGTGTGTTGAAGGCTTTATCCAGAGTGAACGCACGGTACCAGGGCGGGAGCGGGCGCGTTTAGATAACCATCGTGTATCGTGAGTTATTGTAGCGGGCAACAGAGGCTAGACGTGTTTCCACAGCGTAAAACGAAAGACGATCGCCCGCTAGCAAGACCGACCGCTCCATCACGTAGCGCTAGGCGCCAGCCATAGTAGCGGTTCAGTACGCAAACAGCGGTTTCATTTGTTTGATACTTCGCGCCCGCCTGAGCATTCGCGTAAGCTCATCACCCTGGCCGGGGCTTAAGAGTCCCTTAGGCGGCCGGACGACCCCGTGACCCGTCTGCCATTGTATCGTTGTCATGACATACATGATGCTTATTTTATAATAAGACGTTATTTTTCCACTATTCAGCTGGGACTCACATAAATATTAGCGGGTACATTTTCTGGTGTTAAGTCTGACAGCTGGTCTAACCTAATGTGGGTCTTGGCCTGAAATTGGGCTGTGGTCATGAGACGGCAGTTTTTTCTTTAAAATGTTTGATATTCAGTCACGTGTAAACCTGTCAATCTATCGGTAGTACTAATTGGTACATATTTAGACCGGTTGGTGCCCAATGTAAATATTAGGGTAAGTAAGTTCATGTTGATTTATTATATGTATGTAGGTATATTGAGCCTTATCAGCCTGTTTATTCTGTTAAAATATTTCCGTAAAAAATAAGGTGAAGGGAGCGTACATTGAACTGTTATTTCACCTGAAGCTATGCACTGCTCATTTCACCTGAGTTAACGGTGAGCTAGCTGTTAAGGTTTCACACCTAACACAAGCAGAACACGTGGACGGACGCTAATTTGTACGAAAATTAATATTTAAAACATGGACCACATTTTGCGTCACTTATTATCGACCGCGTATGTGATACCGACCATATCTAGGAAATGCAATCTCGTCCTCGCGAGTTTGACGAGATTGCACTCGATTAATCTGTAATGTCTGTTTATACCGAGTAGAAATATTTTTATTTAATTGAAAATAATATCTCAGTCTAATACTCCAGTCAACTAAGATAATAAGGTTCAATTTTTTTTACTTCTCGTTGTTTTGTTTGTTATAAAAGAACTGTTTTATTACAAGAAGATTTTTGTTTGATATTAGAAGAGAAGACTGGTTGTTTCTTTCATTTGTTATTTGATAGAGACGTAAGTCAAAGTTTACTTCTTAGTAAGTTTATAAAAAACTAGCTGACCCACGCAACTTCGTCTGCGTCACAATTTTTTTTTTTCCCTGAATTTCGTTTGCTACAAACCTCACGGAGCCCGAGACCTTTCCAACGAATGCAAAACCGTGGAAATCGGTTCGTGCGTTCTGGAGTTATAGCGTCAGGAAGGAAAACCCGACTTATTTTTATATAATAGATTATAGACAGATACGTCAATGTTTGATGCATAAAAGTCTATTGAAAAATAAATGTTTCTCGTGAAAATAAATGTCTATATACGAGTACTTATATTTTTAATTATTTTTTTCCTAATTTATTGAAATATTGTGATTATTTGCAAAAAAAACCACAAAACTGCCAATCTCGCGAGATCTCGAACTTGGCGAGATCATCAACTCGCGGGATCTCGCTTCAGTCCCAATCTCGCGACATTTGCATTCCCTAACCACATCACAACCACCAGCGACACCGCTAACTAGTGGCCGGCCACAAAGCCAACACATCCACATTTTGTAGGTCTTTCATCCACACCTTGACCACCTTTAGTCGCAACGGTGTGGTGTGGTTGCGGTACGTGTGAAGCAAGCCTTACAAAAGAGCACTGCCCATTACCCCATTACGGCTCTCTCTGTCAAACAAATTACGCCACGCTTAACATGACTTATCAGTACCAAGTATACCAATAACAGCGCAGAGCAACGGAAAGCTAATATCGCTTTAGTCAAACAGTTTATGTTAAAGCGTCGGGTCTGCGTGGTGAGTGCGTGGCGCCCGCGGGCCCTGACCGACATCAAAGTGCCCTCGACAAACACGTCACTGCACTTGGTAAATAGGCTAGTTGCAAATTATCATATGACATTTGAGTACATAGAATTCTGCATGTGTGTTTCACAGGTTTGCAGACATTTCATTTGTCTCCGTCCGTGGCCCTTGAGGCGGTTCAGAAACTCTGACACAAGGGGGTGTGGGGTCCGAAAATGGGAGTAGTCATTTGATGATTTCCCATCCACAAAAAAACGGTGTGTGGGGTCGTTAGACCTCACTCACCGTTTTTTAAAGACACACTATAAGAAAGAAGATGATTTAAAGCTTACCTCATTTGCTACGTTTAAAAATCTCGTGTCACGGTGTTTGTTATCGAACTCCTCCGAAACAGCTAGACCGATCTTTATGATTTTTTTTTGCGTAGGTATATTTTGTAGGTCTGAGAATAGGTCGGAAGCTATTTTTTTATATGGCAAAACAACGTTTTCCGGGTCAGCTAGTATTTTATTTGAACGTGTAAAGAAAGAAAACCACGGCCACGTTTTTTATAATCTGCTAGCTCTTGCCTGATGCTCCGCTCGCGTTAATACAGATTTTCGCAAAAAAAAGTAGTCTTTAACGGTCTCCAGGGCCACACATTTAGAAAAGCTGAAGTTTGTTAGGTAAAAAAGAACACAGGGAATCTGAAAATCATAAGTGCTAATGCGCACAAACATAGTTGCCGTGTCCCTGTGTATTATATTTTTAAAGAGGGGTTTTCGTCTTCCTTAATTCACTTCAAATAAGAAATAGTAAGGATATTCTTATGTAATACTTGCCTGTATGAAGAGCCATGACGTGACCAAAGCAAGACTGCTGTACTGTCCGTTGAACCGGTAGTGGTACGCGTAGAACGAGAAGTGGTAAAGGTAGAAGAATCTGTGAACAAAGAAAGAAAAACTATCAAAATCAACCATCCTAATATAGAATTTTCTTCCGTCACTGACTGTTTGACTGACAGACAACGCACAGCCGAAATTTCAGGTCGTAAAAACTGCATGCAGCATGTAGGTTCTTTTTGGAGTGAAGGGGATCACTAAGAGGGGATTTCCCGAAATTTCATACGGGAGCGTATTTGCGCATAAATGCGCGTACGAAATCGCGTGCAAAACTAGTTATGTTATTATTATAAACTATAGTTAACGAATTTAATTAATACGGTTAGAAAAGAGAACAAAATGGACTCATGTTTTCAAATGGTTCAAAAATGTTTTATATAAAGTAAAAATGTAAATAAATATTTCAGAAATAAAAAATCTGCTTAACATATGGAAGTTTGTAAAATTACTTTACTAACTTGAAGTCACTCGTTGAGAATCGTTTGCAATTCTTAAATATTATGTTACCAATTGGTTAGTTTCAAGTGTATGTATGTACTCGAAGGAAAGCACATAAAAGACGTTGAATTGAATATCCATTACGGCAGCACTAGAAGACAATAGCTAGGTAATATAAACAGGCGTGTAGTAGCAACCATCACATAAACTGTATTCTAGTGTTATCTCGTTACGGCCAATGTTGTGCGGCTACAAAATGTTTCGATACAGAAGGTTTTCCGGCAACCGATACAGAGAAACCGTTTGGACATTATGGAAATCGTTTCAAAACAAATCAATTACGAAACTAAAAATAAATTCAGCGACTTTAACATGAGAAAAGTTGAAGAGGTTTAAGTTAGCCCGAAATATTCATCTGTATTTTTCTCTTACATGTTGGAGCCGCCCGGAAAAAAACAGAAGTACCCGGTTTAGGTTCCTATTACTTAATAAGAAGTTTTTGACCGGAATTTTTATAGTGTGCAAGCCTCCGTCTTCACATGGTGTCTTGTAGTTGCAGTCTACCTCTATACAGTGGTAGAACGTCCGAGCACATAAGTGATACTTCTGCATGTTTTATTCAGCGACTTGGCGTCGAGTCAAGCAACAAGTATACGTGAAGCATCGTCGCAGTGGGCGAGCATCATTAGGAGCTTATTGAAACACAAGACGCCATGTTTGATTATAAGTTCCTATGGTCGCCGTGCAGGGCTCTGGTGATAATTTTAGCCGTTGATTTTCTTATTTTTTGTATGAATGAAGACGTGAGTGGTGTTTTTGTAGGGAATGAAAATAGATTGCTGTGTAACAAAATAATATAAGTTTTAAAATAAATAATTTATCAATACAATATTGAGAGAAAAAACGTACGTTGACTGTCCATAAAAGTCAAACCGTATTTTGCATAAGAAGTGGTACAAACATTGGTTAATATTGGTGCGTATGAACATAGCTCTTTTATCATTGTCAGAAAGCAATTTGAAGTAGGTAATTTAAATTAAACTTTCTTTAAAACTGTTTTAATAAATAATTATTTACTAATATTTCCTTTAAATAGCGCATAGTTATTAAGTAAACTAAGGAACTATGAAAGAGGTGGTACTTTATTCTCCTGAATGTCATGTCTCAGATGCAAACTTAAAAAATAAACGATAACACAAAATGAACATTACAAACCCAACTTTACAAATCGTTCAAAAAAGGTCAGGGGAGCTCCACATTTCAAGAATGCAACTCGACAACATGCCGACAATACTTTCCACAAGCGATCCGAGCCAATCGTACATTTTCTCTTGTATAGATGCCATTAGATTCGTTATCTGCTTATTTCGGTGGATAAATTTCCAATGTAACACAAGGGCGACAAACGGGCCCCGGAAAAGGGGAAATGTCACCTCGTTATCTGAAAAGGTTGCAATTTTATTTGAAATCGATATTCACTGAGATATACATTTTTCTTCTGGTATTGTGTGAGAGTGTGAGACATGCTTTTTGTACACGTCTTTATGATGCTCTTTGAGTTGTGCTTCTTATGAACTGCGTCTTGTTGCGATGGTGCATGAAGTGGGGAAGTAATAAGCATCAGGGCACGTAATGAATTAAAAGAGGAAATATGAGAAACCTTGTCAGTTTAGTTAAGTGCATATTATTTTATTTCTCAGTTAGCGAGACTAAACAAAAATATTTCTTTAATAATAAAGATTCGTAAATATACTTGTAGATAAGGAACGTAGATATAGTAGGATACTAAATAATATTTACTTGTATTTAGTAAATGTAACAAGTCGAAAATTAGAAGAACAAAAGACGCGACTGCAAAACTTTTATCAACGAAAACTGTTTCCTTGAATTTTAATAATTTGTAATCTTCATTTAATTTCCTTCATTTTGTTACTCTACTCGATAAACTGTGGAAATTGACAAGTTCTCCAAATATTCAACTAAGAAATCGGCCCTGAGGCCAGCAATGAAAAAAAAAAACTTTTTCAAATTATGGAACATATCTTACTAATACAACATTAACCATCACATAGCTGCACATTTCAACATAAAACACAGAACAAACAGGTCGGATATGATTAACATGGTAATACGAGCACAAGGCGCTAATTAGTAGCTGGAGGTAAAGCCCGTGCGCGCACGAGCAAGCCCTGCCGCGTGTATCGTGTTCACGCTGCTGGCATGTTGGTACTACTGATGTTACCGATACTGCTCGTGTTTATTTATACAGTTTCCATGTGATTAGGTATATTTTAAAACTAGCTGACCCGCGCTACTTCGTCTGCGTCACATTTTCCATAAGTGCTCCGCTCCTATTTGTCTTAGAGTGATGATATATAGCCTATAGCCTTCCTCGATAAACGGGCTATCTAACGCCGACCATCTAAAAAAAATGCAGGTAGTTCTACCTAAAGATTACAGGAAAACCTGTAAGAAGTCTGTAGTGTTAAAATAACTGCACGTGAGTCCGACTCGTACTTGGCCAGTTTTTTTTTATTCAGTTGCTTCAACTGGTGTAAAGCTGCCCCCGCAGGATACTGTATTTCTAATTACAATACAAGTTAGAAAACAATAATAATTACGCACGCACAGCACAGCAAAGTAATCGTAAAACACTCAACCCCACGCCCGCGTTCGCGCTTTGCGCTATTGCGAGTACCTGTCGGAGCTTTATACAGAGCAGCTACCGTGACCGTGAGCAGTGCGATCACGCACACATTGACATTTGCTTGCCGCGAAAGAACTCCTAACTATTGGAAATTCAACCAATAATAATGAACAAAAACTATTTTTTAACTATTGGTAGGCATACGTTTGACCACTATATCACCTGATGGTAAGCGATGATGCGGTCTAAGATTGAAAACGCTTGCCTAGAAGTAACCTATTCACTCTTGACTTAAAGACTCCCAGGTTGTAGCTATCAGGAAACACAGACTCGGGCAGGGAATTCCACTTCTTAGTTGTACGCACAATTAATGTGTTCCCAAAACGTTTCGTACGTATGGGTGGGATGCCCACCATGTACCGGTGGCGCATCGCCGTACCTCTTAATGTATTTCAATTTTATTTTCCATAATTAGTAACTTGATAATATAAGCTATGTTTCTGTGGAAACAATGTTGGAAATATTGTTGTTTAAAATACAGAAAAATGAAAACAAAATTAAAACATGCTATTTACGCTGTAAAAATGTGCGAAATTTTCAACGTAAAATTCGCTTAAACTTCATTTTAGGTTTTTTTTTTAGGGTAATGAAAGACGTAGGAACACTATGTAAATACTGTCTTAATCCGAATATCAGCGTAATATGGTGGAAAAAATTTCAAACTGCAAATCATGTTGGTATTACCTTTGTATGGAACATTTATCCGTCGCCGCGCTCTTAAGTTGTGTTTCGTAAAACAACTGTCGTAAACACTATTAATGTTTCATCGTAATTTTTAGTTGTAATTTTATTAGTAAACTATAGTGCATGTAGTGTTCTTCTTTAAGTATTGCGGCACTTACAACTAAACTCTAGAATGCATTCTTGTAAATGTAATAGTGTACTGAATGTTGAAGAGCCAAATAAAATAAATAAAGAAATCAATTTTTTTTTCTTTTTGAATATTATTTTATGGACAACAATTTGATTGCAACACAACAGTTTTGTTGCACATGATGGGCAATACTCGTAGTGTTCGTATCGCAAACCTTCACCGCACACCTATAATTTTTCTATTTCGAATCGATGGATAACTCCTTAGATCGTTCAGGCCCAGTAGGTGGCTATGTTAATTGCATTACCAGTGACATTCATTAAATCCCCCAAGTACAAGGTGCACTTGGGGCAATCCAGGATGTGGCTCATATTCTGAACACCACCACCCACGGGTCAATGAAACCTCATTTCATTTTGGACATACAGGTTTGGATAGCTTTGAACGAAAGGCCAAGGCCAAGGTTTGGCCACTCGAAATTAGTACATTGCAATTCACTACTTCTATTTTTTCAACATTTTGACAAGTTTTTGACATTAATTGCCACTGAGAAGATACTGCGAATTTGAAAGCTGAGACTTTAGCCTCTCAGACTTGAAGTAATATTTATTTGTTAAAATTAATATTTGTGTAATAATGCGCAAAATTAATATGCTAATTATGACTGTTTATTAAATGTGCAAGATTCATTAAAACTGAATTAATATAGGTACTTGTAGTGTAAAAGATCTTTATTCATCAATTTCGTTTTTATTATAGTGATAAAACATTTTAATGTAACTTCACAAATATCACTAAAATTACGTCAAACGATCACAATCATAAAACGACACGAAAAACAAATGGTAACCAATTTAAAATCAAAGGTAAAAAAAAAAAACAAAAGAAGAGAGAGACAGTAAAATTGGATTTCAATAAAATGTTGTTTGAGAAAACATCTGTTGGGCAGACAAAGAGCAACGCGTCGATTAAGTTCTTAAGTAACAATTTCAGCGACAGATCGTTCCCGGAATAATTTAAAGGAGGGTAGGCAACCGGGGACTGGTCCTCGGCAGTCCAGCTAAGCTCTGTAGGCGTCGCCTCTTTGAGCGACATCAAACGACGCGAGATTACCAACGCATTAAACATACATGTTAGAAGAAACAAGCGGCGTTTTCTTAATGTTATTTCGTCCATAAATATTTTATCGCCCTGTAATGGAAAATGTAAATGACGTCTTGACACGGACGTGTGACTTTTTTGTACGGTTCCTTTCAGCTGATTGCTGGAGATGCACTGGACTGAATTTATGGATTTGGTTTTCAGCCTTTCGATTAAAAAGTGTCAGTTTGAGAAGGGATTCTACAGTTGAAACTTAATTAGAGAATCGGGGGTCTGAAATAAATACTAATATTATAACATTGTGAAAGTAACTGTAACTAATTCTGGTCTTGACGGCTGAAGGGCTTTGGATAAAACTTGGCACACTAGTAGACTATGTCCCAGAATAGGATACTTTTCACAACGATAGTTTACTCCACTAGTGTAATTTTCTTTCTACTCCCTCTCACTAGTATAGTTACTTTCGCGCAGGTGAAGCCGCTGGCATGAAATAGTAATTAAAAAAAAGTTTTCATGAAAATGATTACTTTTTTTTATTCTTCTCAGCAATACTTATACTATATCGAGAGTGCATTAAAAATAATTAATTAATCTATCATCTTTGGGAGTCACTATACCTAATGGATTTAGAATTAAATATGTCACTACGTTGGGGATAACTGTTATTGTACATAATAACAAAAAAATCGAGTTGAACACAAGCTTATAATACAGGAATAAGAAAACGGTACAGACAGAAAAAGTCGTCATCTACCGTAAAAGTGTCCAAATTAAACATATCATTGAACCTCGCCTGTTTGAAAAGAGACATCGCCCCACCGACTGATAGGCTTTATAAAATACCAAGAGTCGAATGCCTATTTACAATTTTCCTTATTACACGAAAATTATTCAGAAGCCTGATAGGAGCGGGGCGAAACTGAATCTTGTTGAACTAACTCAGTGCGAAATCACTTTCGCCTCGGCCTTTGATCTCGACTGCGCCAAAGGAATGTTATTCAGTAAAAACATGCAAATTCGATAAGGTATAACACAATATTATGGAGAGCGGCTGCCGGCGCGACGCTTTCTTTACAATACTCGGCGAGCATCGGGAAATGCTTTGAATATTGTTTATCTGATCAAGAATCGGCTGACGATTAATCTTTGGTTAATTTTCGTGATCTATAGTGCTATTCTGTAACAATATTGTCGCGTCTCGACAGCGGAATACGAAGTGAGTATCAAATCTCTACAGAGGGGCCCCAAAAGGGCCGACGCCTGCCGGAGTCGCGGGATTATTCGCAAGAGACACCGTGGCTCCGGAACACAAAGGGCAATGAAGGAACATGGATGGGTTTTAGTCAGTAGAAGTCTGACACTCCCTCCCGCTACACTCAGAGCGGGAGGAGTCATTGGATGATTTCCCATCCCTAAAAAAAAAAAAAAAAGTATCAAATCTCTGTGAGCTTTGTCACTCAGGTGAAGCTCGATATTGAATTAGTTAAGTATTTACAGAATAGGCTAGCTTACTCGCGTGGTAAGGGGCTACAAAACGCTTATTGGATGTTGTTTTTTTGTACCTAAACACAAACTATCATCGATAATACTAGGTACACATACATACATATTTATCAATAAAGAGATATCGGTACCACAAAATACGTAAGAAATTGGGCTCATACAAAATTATATAAAACTAGTTGTTGCCCGTGACTTCGTTCGCGTGTATGTCGGAAAGTTAAATGTTGTCGCTAGGTAAGATCTCTAAGATAAGATACATGTTACAGTCAAAGTGATTAATCCGAATATTATGCAGAGTGAGTCTTAATAATGCGAACATACCAAAATGAGGGAAACTATACGTAATTTTATCGACGGAAAACGTTTTTTTTTTTGTTATCGTTTTTAAAAAAAGTGTTTTATGCAACTGTGACCCCAGTGCAAAAGAAACTGTAACTTTTCAACTGAATGATCTATTGCAATGAAACAATACGATCGGAAGTAATTAGCCATCCTTATAAAATGAAAATAGTGTTAGTAAACTACCCTCAATTCAAAATAATCATGTTTTTGTAACATGAATCTGTTTTCTTTTCATCCATTTTTACAGTAGGTAATCCCGATTAACTTAAAGTAATAAAAAAGGTACTTACCTTTTTTATTACTTTAAGTTATACTTCGTCATATTAGCTACCCAATGAACATGCAATTTTTACTATTGCATACCTGCAATTGACTTGCACTTGACCCCCACGTCTCAAGTGCAAGTTAATTGCAGGTGCCTATTCAGTCACAAGCAAGTCGAAGCGAGGGCCTAGACGTGGTTGACGGAGAGCTAGAGTGAGCGAGCGAACTTAGCTCCCGTCATACCATTCGAACCTACTCTATGCGTGTCGGGGTGCCCTAAAGTTCCCTGTACCCTATATTTCACTACTTAGCTAAGCAAGTCATTAAACGAGACTGTAACTATTACTTTGGCTACCTTTGACCAGCTATCATGAATAATATCCAGATAGAGTGATTCATTTACCATAATAATATTGTCTACACCGTTTAGTCATTATTTAAAATTACAAGCCAATTAATCACTTTAACTGTGACTGTGTAACATATATACGAACAGTCAATCTAGCATTGCTTGACACGTCTTAGAATTAGGAACTTTGAAGAGTGTTATGCAAGGCACTGGCTATTTCACCACTTTTGAACAAAAGAGGTGAAATAGCCAGCTCTAGTAATTTTTTGTAATGAGAAACGTTTTAATGATCATGCTTCTCTATACATGATGTTAAAGAAAGTTGCTAGGAAAAGGGTATGGTACACTTTAATACCTTAAAAAAAGCAAAAAAAAAAATTCCTTGAAAAGTACTACTACATACATAAAATACGTTTTGCTGTAATTTTCATGCTGTTGATAGTAACTATTTCGTTCAAAAGATGGCATTACGGGTATCTGCATTACGTATTAGATAAGTTAAATTCATCTAGAACATTGCTACAATTTCTATCAGGTTTATGTTTAAATGTTATCGACGTTGGTTTTGTACTTATTTAACGTGATGCGAACAATACAGAAAACAGATAAACAGAAAATAGGTTATGTTAATTATAGTTTAACACGCTGTCTATTATATGTTGACATACTTAGATGATCGCTAACCAATATCCGAAATACAACAATAACATGTTTTAAGTTTTGAAAATATTTTGTAAATTAAGAATCATAAAAGTAAGGATATTCATAAGTTAAATAAAATACTAAAATTATTACGAGTTATGAGATTCGAAACCACACCAAGTCATTCGAAAGGCAGTCTTTAAAACTGACGGTTTATGACTGCTGTTGGCCATTTGGTTGAAATAGTCCATCTTATTTGTGTAAATAGCGTGATGATAATCATTCTTGGCTTCTTATAACAATTCCTCGCTGAGCTGTTTGGAAAAATGACGAATTAAAATTCAAATATTATTTTATGGACGCAAAAACTCATTTGATTATTATTTTGGCAATGTTATGGTGTAATAATACAGTTCAAAATATAAAATAAATACAAAAATCTGTTTGTGGGAACCGAACCATGTGCACATTCTCGTTCAAAACTGGCATTTATATCATATTCCTCATCCTCCATAGCACATAGTGTGATAATATAAAAGGTTATTTGTAAAACACCGACAACCTCTCAGGACTATGTTACTAACATCATAATCAACAACTTTTGTTCTATGACTTTTAAAAAATCATCATATTTTAGTTCATCAGATTTTCATACAAAAAAAATAAAAAATAAAAGGTTGTCGGTGTTTTACAAATAACCCTATATGGTGACCATACCAACAAGGATTAGTTATGCAAAATATGAAAAAAATCGGTTAAGTAGTGTTCTTGCTGCTTGAAAACATACACCCTACGATTAACTATCTTATATTATATGTATAGATTGACAACCACCGCCATAGGTCTAAGCAAGTATGTGAAATACTTTTGTGTTAAAATTATGTTCTTTTTTGAATATTTCATCACTGAATCTCAACTTCTAATGGCGTTCCGAAAAATATGAAAGGATACTCCCAATTAGGTTATACACTGTTCCTTTTAACGTAAATTGCCTTATCTCAGTCTTAAATCAATGTTCTCCTGTATATTATGATAATGGCGTTTTTTAGCGCCGCTCAATTTGCAAATAGAATTTTGGAAAATGTTTGTACTCATAGTAAATGAAGTTAGGGAAAATGTAGTCAATGTTATGACGCACGCTGCGAGTCAGAAAGTTCGTCAATATGGAATAGAAGGAGTGAATGTATAGGGCGCTGGCGTGGGGCTTCTGGTTGACCGCAGGAATCCGCAACCCCGGCTGGGTGCGGCACTATCGAAATGAAATTCCGCTGACATTCCGCGCGACGGCTACGTTGGCGACTATGACCACTGACTCCTGACAATACCAACTATCCAATAATTCCATAACTCCATGCCACCCATACAAAACGACCGCAAGTTTATTAATAACAGGGAACAACACACGAGGTTCCGATTGTTCATCAGGAATACGTGTATTGAAATGCGCTGGTAATTATGCTGCATCTATTGTTGGAAGTCCGTGTCCATTTTAAAGCGCTTTCAATCATGTGTTCCATGAAATATCGAATTTCAAAGCATAGTGTGCCTACCAGATTTTATTTAAAATGAAACTGCTTATGCCAAAAAAAATACAAAATGCGAAATTGATATATCGTGTAATTCACATTATGTAATTTCACAGCATTTAAAGCTTCAGACACAGATTAATGGTTGTAGTTAACTGAATAGGCTAAAGTGGTAGGTATTTAAATTGTGCACTTTAATACCTATCGAGCTTTCGAGGAGTTCACTCATACATCAGTCGTAATTTTTTTATAATGTTTAAAAGGCGTTTCCAAGCGTCTTTCATAATGCGCACAGCAAAGGAGTGGATCTCTCTGCCCGCGTCTATGTTTCCACTTAAAACCCTAATATTTTCAAAGTTAGAGTGAACAGGCTACTTCTGGGTAAGCTCGCTCCATCGTAGACTTTGTCTCTGTCATCTCTGACCTAGACTAGAGTCAACAGCAAACCCACTTCAAATAGAAAAAAAAAACAGTTTGCTTATTTTTTTTCTTTGCAAAGGAAGTATTCTACCTACAAAATTCTTTGCTAAGCTAGCTTTCTAAACAATCTAATCTCTTAGACTTTAGCTCTATGAATATGTAGTGTATGAAATTAGAATGTCGATATAGAGGAGCAAGTTGGTGTTGAAGCTAATCGGAGGCAGAAGTTGCGATCGGCCCGACAAATGCGGTTCAACACATAAACTTGCTCCAGTCGCAAGTTTGGGACGATATGTCGGGTATACTTGTCAAGTGTGTTGCTGAGAATGCGGCTTTAATAGACCGGTTCGGGAAGGTTTGGTGATAGACAACCGGTCTATTCTGTAAACTTCTCGCCGTGAACCTTTGATTGGATGGATTGACTCCTCAATTCCGCTTTGTGTTATGTTTTTAAGGTGTAATTTTTACAGAATAGCACTAGAGGTCCTTTTGAATGGGGAATTGTATTACTTTTTGTGTGACCATATTATTGTAACATATTACATTAATTGAATATTTTCATTGGATTAATGCGGCCATCCTATTTATTACAACAAAAATATACGCCTTGGTAAAACTGTGATTTGTTGGTTGAGTTACGTATTACTAATTTTACTTCTTCGATCTTGAACTAATATAAATTTTGCGCCCACAACAACTAAATTGGGATATAGCCAAGAGAATGATGATCTTACAAACATCCTTTGGAAGATCATCATTCACACGCCACGGAAATAAAATTTGGTCATAATAATTGCCGGTGTCAGGTCTTTCAAAAGGACAAAATCTTCACATAACTAACACTAATTAAAAATCCTCAAGCGCATCTATTTGCCAAATCGAGCACAAGTCACGGCAACAGCGGCTAGATGGATCGACTTGTCAAGGAAGCCACACCACTACAAAGATGCCAAACTTGGACGTCAGCCACGTTCTATTTAGTCGAGTTTCCTCAGGCATAACTTCCAGCCTCAATTCAGAGTTGCCAAGGGTTGCCAACATATTGTATAACGCCCGTATTTCTACGACTTCTTACGTAAAAAAATCTCAAGTTTTTTCTATTGTTCTAAAAATGCTTTTTTAAACAATACTCAATGGTTACGGTCCCTCGCAAGTTTCGCAATTTGCGAGAGGGTTATTGCTTAGTTATTTAACTTAAGAAAACAGTTTTTATTGCTTCGTTTAGAAACGGAGGAAGTTTTTTTGCTATTGTATACGAATGTCGGCCAACGTGAGACCGTTAAGGATATTATACTGATTTTTTCAATAGGCTACACAAAATATAATATTAACTCTATTGCGCAGTCCTTTAACTTTTGCAAAGATACTTTTTAGTGCTTCGTTTAGAAACGAAGGCAGTTTTTTAAAAACAAGTGTCCGCCAACGTGAGGGCACCATAGTATATTTTCTAAAGAAAATATCAAATTATTGCAACAGTCCTGTTGCGCAGTTTTTTAACATTTTTGTGAGCATTCTTTGTAATGCTTCGTTTGGAAATGAAGAATTGTATACGGATGTCGGCAAACGTGAGGCGGTGAAGGAAATATAATATGAACTATTGCGCAAATCTCTAACTTTTGCAAAAAAACATTTTAATGTTCGTTTAGAAACAAGGCAGTTTTTTAATACAAATATCTGCCAACGAAAGGGGGCGTTATTTGTATATTCGTTAGAAAATATCAATTTATTGAAGCAGTCCTGTTGCGAAGTATTTAAAATTTTTGTAAGCATACTTTTAAATGCTTCGTTTAGAAAAGGCAATTTTTTTAAAACAAATGCCTGCGTTAATTATGTGTTTTCTTTTGAAAATATCAAATTATTACAACAGCCTTGTTGCGTAGTTCTTTAACATTTGTTATCATGCTTTTTAACGTTTCGTTTGGTTTCTGTTATTCGTTTTTATTTCTATTGCAAACGTTGACCAAGGGGCATTATTCTACAATTTCAATGGAAAATATTAAGTTAACGCAATAGCCATGCTGCGTAGTTTTGACTTTTATAATCTTATTAGGGTTCCGTACCCAAAGGATAAAATGGGACCCTATTACTAAGACTACGGTGTCCGTCCACCCATCCGTCACTAGTTTGTATCTCCTGAACCGTGATAGTTAGAAAATTTAAGTTTTAACAGATGTTTTATTTCTGTTACCGCTATAAACAGAATCAAATAAATATTTAAGGATCTCGCTCCCGTACAACAAACATGTTTTTTTGCCGTTTTTACAGAAAATGGTATGGAACCCTTCGTGCGCGAGTCCGACTCGCACTTGGCCGGTATTTATAAGCATAAACGTGTTTTGAAATGAAAGTTAATAAAATGTTCACTTTAGTCAACGAAATTGTGTCAACGTAAGACTGCTATGGGCGTTTAAAATTTAAATAGTAATAAATAAATTAACTATTAGGGCAAATGTCATAATTTTATCGCCAACGCAAAGAATTGTTAAGGTTTTAGTAACACCTGAATATTTGACTTAAGTACATAGATAAATCAGTGAAGTTAGAAAAAAACTATCAACTATATGAAAGTCATAATGAAACAAATCTTCAATAAAAATAATATATAGAGCTTGATTCAGAAAGCAATATGTACTTCTGGACACGGCTCGCATTGTTAAGCGGTTCCTCTTGATGGAGCCCTCACCGATGGTAGCTTGGACCCTATTCCCGATACCAGTAGGCTACTATTTTTTAAACTTTTGAATGATTTCATTTTTTTTATTTTTAAAGACGCAAAAATAACATTCAAAGCGAAATTATAATAATAATTAAAATTATAAAAAAAAAATTAAATTAAATCATTTTTAATTCAGAACCAGGTCCATAATCCGCTATGATTTCTCATAAACGTAAAGTTAGTAGCTCTACAACAGCTTCGTAGCGTCCGTAGTAGCACTCGTAGCACCGTAGCAATCGTAGCTCCGTAGAGGTCTCGTAGCGCTCAGTCACGTGCGCGGCGATCACGAAACGTTTTTACCGCATTTCCGTTTTTTCAAATGCTCACGTGCCAATCGCGTCGCAAATTTTAAACCGCAGCTTTTAAAATTTTGATTTTTTACAAAATTGTGAGAAAGCATTTATGATTTTAAATAGTAGGTGAGAAATTATTTTAGAGGTTATACAAATACATGTACTTATGTTTTTTATATGCAAACTGGCGCTGAGGTCTTTTTGGCTTTCTGTAAGACGGTTTATTTTTTTAATTGTACGTTTTATTAATTTCAATGTTAACCTTTTTTTGGTACGTATCCCAAATTAATATTTTTAAATCAGAAAAATAAAAAAATGCGGAACGATCGGCAGTTTTGTAACACCTGCGTCCTAATATTGGACAAAGATCGAGTAGAGAACTCGATTAGGGTTACACTTACAGCCAGTATCGGGTCTGTTTGTTCGCGCGACGTGTGTCGGTGGTGTTATTAAATCCCCGTCTTTTTCCCTAATCTCGTTGTAACACGGGTCCTCATCGGAAATGACATTATTTCCCGGCCCGGGGCATCCCGCATCCTGTATGCCGCCAGGACACCGGATACTCCCCGCCAGCAGTACGCACAGAGTCCACCCCAAAACCTCTCGTTGTTTGACTCGAGAATTTCCAGCCATTTCCTCCGGTATCCGTTTTTATTTTCATTCTTTCATTTCTTTGGCAGATGCTTGAGCTTTAAAATTCACTTCAGTAAGTTTCGTTATTCATGTCAGCTGTAATTTTAATTGCTTTCATATGTTATGGCATGCTTTGCTTATCAAAAATAATTAGGCCAGTAGCATTTAGGAACTTTCTCAACTTGAATTCAGCATTAATTTCCACCCACTCTTGTGTATTTTTTCCTTACATGTTTACAAGGTCCAATTCCATCTACCGCAGAAACTGGATTACTTTTAATTCTATAAGATTACATTTTGTGAAAAAAAAATGTCAATGTTACCACATTACAATCTTATAATTAACATTTCTGTTAGATTGCGTTTCTACCAGAAATGTGCGTGGAAGCATACCGAGGGATGTTTTTTTTTTTAAATCAATAGAATCGCTTCAGTTACCGAGCTTCGCTCAGCGCAAGCGATACTAGGTGGAAATGCAGCCTTACTCAGACAACATTAACTATGCCGTGCCACGGTATGTACGACTGTAATAGAGATTATTTAATTAAACATTTGAATAAAATCTTTAACAAAATAATCAGTAAGATATAAGATAATTTAATCTCATTAGACGCCTCATTAGCAGCACCGACACAAAAGTCAGCCGTTAATGAATCGAAATCCAATCCTTGTTTACTTTCACCGCTCAAGGTATTGTTAGCCCCGGTTAGTACTGCCCAGCGGTTATCATAATATTTTCTATTGCCCTCGGTATTTCGGTTACACCAACATTTGATATTACTGGGAATAAAAACAAATCTAAGGTAGAATCTATATTTCATTAATAAGGTAAACTGTTCAGTATCGGCTTCACTCGATATAACGTGTGCTGGTAATAAAATGGCTCCACTTGGACAGGTCTCAATTTCACCCTGCTGGCTATTTTTCTGTCTTTTGTTTTGCTGTTCACCAGAGATAAACGAAAATATCTAATTATTTTCTTGTGTTAATGTTACATTGTTTATTTTACGCCTGGCAACATTAGAAGAACTGTTGCTATGTCGCAGATAGTATCGTATCGTATGTCGGATTGCATAAATTCAAAATATTATAAAAATTCCATACTCCATTTCGTAGTAAATACATGATCTTTTAAAATACAAATGGCAAAAACTGAACGAGCCGAAGACATAACAAATACCCAATAAAACAATCGTAGAGATATCTTACAAAACTCTGACACAAAACGAGGTATTAAATGTTCTTACCGATAAATAAAAAAAAAGAAGTGGAGTTGTCTATGGAGCACACTCCCGGATCTCACGTCCCCGATATTTGTCGCCTGTCGCCTGGCGACGGCATTGTATGGAAAGGAGGCGACACCTGTGAAGGCTTATAAGGACGATGGTCCGCTTCCATTGTGCCGGAGCACCACGCAACATATAAGTTTTTTCCAACTCTTATTATGAGACACACTCATCTGTTTCAAATTTTGTAAGTAGCTTCAAGTTATGAAGTCTTAGAAGTCGGAAAATAGATCCTAAAATAAAAAAGCTATTTTATTTTTTGTATTTACGTACTTAGTTATCAAGGAACGTATAAAACGCTCTGTAATTTTACTTTTGATGCATCGAAAATTTTCATCTGAAGATGAAAAGTATTTGCTGCCGCAGTGTTACATCAAATCACTAGCAACATTCTAAAAAGCAATTTGTAAGTACGACTGCGCTTTATTCTCAAGAATATTGCACTTCAGGTTTCTTACGATGATGATGATGCATTGCTTACGCTGCTCTATTTCACAACTATAGTGGTTTCGTCGAGCGGTGCATTGTTATTTCTTAGCAAAGTGCTGAAATATTGCGGCGGCGCGTTCGGAAGCGGAACAATGGCGCTACGAAACTGATCTTTACCGCAACCACTTTAAGGAGTACAAGAAACTCTCGTTTAGGGTATAGTTTTTGGCGGAGTGGGCGAGGTTTTTCAAAAATGAACTTTAGCGTGTCGGGGATACAAGTGGATTTGTGGTAAAGGATGGAGAAGCCGCAGGTGCTGGCAATCCCGCAGCCACGGTTTGAATCACGCCTGTTGCACGACGTCGCATATATCTTAGCTCACTCAGCGCGTCACACCTCGTTGCTCTTTTTATACACTTAGTACTTCATACAATGTTTCAAAAATATTACTTGGCGTGTACTCGTATATCTTTGCTGTAGGTACAAGGACAGAGGCATGAATCAATACACTGGCTATTTAAGGCTTTCTAGGAGATCTACTTACACGTTCAGGAGAAAACAATGACAAGGTTCGCCGGGATATGAAGTGTGACAGTCCATTAAGTTCTCATTGTCACACACTGGCGCACAATGGACGTCGATCGAAAGGCTTGACGTTTTGTTTTCTTGTAACTCTACACTGATTAACTAAAGAAAAGATAAACAACTAATGGGATATTGACATAACATGCGTAGAAGATGCAACGCTAACAAAGGAGAAAACCTAATGCGTCTATAATGAGGCAACGTATGAAAACTACGTTTATTGTAGAGATGGCACATAGATACAAACAGCGTGTAAGTGTAGCATCATATATATCGTATAGAGCTATCAGAAGCGTCTGAGGTGAAAGACAGCATCTCAAAGTATCTGCACTCAATTCGATTTGGCTGCGTCTTGTTTAAACATCTCGACGGGAAGCGCCAAACATATCAGTTACCGAGACTAGGCGCACCTCCGCGTCTTATTTGTGGCGCAAATACCGAGGGTGGAAGGGTAAAGTAAAAAATGGAGAAACGCGTCCCGAATAAACACAAGAGAAATAACGACATCAAACAATAATTGAAATCATAGGTCGCGGCGGGAGCGAGGCTCGTGCGGGAGTCGCATGCGTGCCGCCGTGCGCTACATATACCTACGTAACTATACTATAAGTAGCTGCACGTGTCTACGTCTTAATATTTCATCAGACTTTTTTCAAAAGAAAAGAAGATTATGATTTTTATATTTTACCGTCGATAAACAGCTTATCGATAACAGTTAGCTTTATTAAACCGGCTTACTAACGAATCCATTATAATCCTATTAAACAGCTGGTAAACAAGATTTTCCTCCACAATTAGCATCTGATCCATCAATTTCTTAACATAAAATCTTGAATATAATCCGCTTTGTAACTAATAGTTTAAGCGGATCTAATATTTTTGTGAAGCAATTTATTCTTGTGAAACTTTTTTTTGTCAAAACATCGTCAGGTAATAGGAACATTGGCGGGATATACACATCGTACCTATTAATCTCGACAAATCGAATAAAAAGGTTAATAGAGGCTCGCTGGCAGGGGAAGGAAAGATTGCCTCAGTCCTCAATGGGAGAGGCGAGCCCTCTGCAGCCGCGATACCATTATTAGTGAGTTAACTCAATTTGCGGCATATTGTTTGAGAGGAGCTTAATAACAGAGGCGAGAGGACCTGGGACATCGCCATGACTACCCTTGATCCACCGCTAACCATATACGACGTAAGACTCGCGACATGTTTGTAAGGGAAACTATGACCAGCTATTTCGATACATATATTGAGGTACCTACTTGTCAGTAGATGACAAAACATAGTCGCAGAATTTGAAAGCTTTTATACCAAAGTGTAAGTAAAATTATACTCATGTATAAATAACAAAAATACGACATAATTTTGCGCTCTATCAAAATGTGTATTACAGAAACTGATAAATCCGATATAATTACGTAGCCTGATATTCGCGGCCTTTTAACTGTCACTACGCAAAATTACTTGAAAATTCAGCTGAGTAATAATATAATTACAGGCCAAATTAATGCCTATTAAATAAACAAGTGGATCGTACCGAGCCTATTTTGAAAGCGATGCCTCCGCCTTCGGAAGTTGATACAAATGCCGTTGAGAACCGAAAATAATTTGTCTATTGAGGGTTATTTAACAGTTGTACCGTTGTTTATTTGCACCGCGGCGCTCCTACAAAAACTACCAAAGTAAACTTGGTCTCAAAATTAAAAGCAACTCAATACTAGACCGTATAGCGATGTCGTAAAGTTGATAATTACAATTTTACGCTCGGCAATTACGAGCTGAAGTAGATACAGTCGGAGTAAATTATTAAAACGAGCTGTCGAACAAGCGAAATTAATCGAAAGTATTCCGTTTGAATTTGAAACGAAGTCGAAGAAGCACTTTTAGTTTATTAGTTAGCTAGCTCGGAATGACTAGGGTACTGGGCTGACGGTAGAAGGTAGCTACTCAATCAATTATATATTCCCACTCGTAAGTATATTATAGGTGCTTATTGATATCTCCATTTACGGTTTACCGTCCCAGAAAGTCCAAGAAATCCATTTCCAATAATAGAAGGGAGCTTTTACTACACAAAATTGCTCATCCTTACTAGGTGCGAAGGACGGTCTAATAACTCGTATAGGTACACGTCCTATATTTCACACAAACGGTAATATTGAGAGTCGGTCGGAAATAAATCATCTGTAAAATCCGTATCGGGACGGTACTAAAGACCAATAAAGGCGACAAAAACCGTGTCGACAAGTCATTTAGCAAGCGTTCGAGCATATCGTTGAATAGCATTAGCGGAACAATATTTTATGCAGTGCGAGGGGAGGCGCGGGGCGCATGCCGGGGACAGGCCGGCGGGGCGCCGGATGTCATGGAAAAATTGCTACTTCCGAGCCGGAGCCCGCACAAAGGGCCCGTCTGCGATTTTATTATCAAGTGTAGTGACCTCCACGGTGCTCTGTTACAAGCAGTCTATCAAAAAATATGACAGTTCTTTTAGTGAATAGCTCGCGATGTATCTTAGCTGAAGGTTTTCTCTTGAGTTTTTTGTAAGATCGTTTGTAATGTATCTTTTAAATCCGTTAGAGCATATTGGAATTTTGTTATACGCAATGAGATTACAAGCTAAGTTGGTAGCAAAGATGTTTTATTTTAAAGTTACCAATATGTGAAAGCTTCGCACACAATCAACTAGGTATAAGTAAAGACGTACAATCAACTCTTTCATAATTTTTGTGGTAGCGCGCACATGCCTATCACAGCGCGGCTGCTCAGCGCGGCGATTGTTTACAAGTTGATACGTTTTCAATTGCAGACGACTGTCAGTGTGCCAATTTCGCAGCATTCACAACAAATTACGTATTAAAGCGAGTGGAAGCGCAAACAAAACGGTCCGTGTTCGTGACGTGAATTGAGCGGGTAGAACGTGCACCGCGGACAGGCTGCGGTCACAGTGCCGCGAACTGCAGACAAGCGAGCATATTTAGCGCCAATACGAAGACAATTGTGCGAAATTTTCAAATGGTACAGCCGGTACTGTTAAATAGACTACTGTCTACATGATCCGAAAAACATAATATTTCGATGGTATGACGCGGGCATGTAGGTAGCCTTCATTACACAGCCTAATGGTAAAAGAAAATGCAAGAATCTGCACTCAGTTTTCATCAGGAATTCTGCTGAAATAAAAAATGTTGCGGATTGAAAACTGGAAGCTTGGATTAAATTATATGTATGCTCATTCATGAGATGAATTTTGATTCCTAGTAAATGCATGGACGTGAAGGTGCGGTGACTTACTTGAATTTTATTTGATCAACGCACCATTTTAAGACGAACGACCTTTACTACGTCGCAACATCCACAATATCAGCGTGGGTAACTTCGCAAAATAATCTCTAAAATGTTCAGAAAGAAAAGACTCCTAAACCAGAATCCGCTGTTCCAGACCACAATGACCGGACCCAAAGTGGTACACGTTTAATTTAATTACTCATGTGCCAGACACCGACCCGGCTGGCCTTAGGAACACGTGACAGTGTTTCAAGGGCCTCAAATGTACGACACGGCCCAAATTGGACCAGCCATTGCGGTTAATAATAGCTCTTCCGAACTTCACTAATTGTATCGGGTTTCTAAAAGAGTTGTGTTTAGAGCTATGGAATTAGTATCATTTACAGGAATTTCCTGTGTAGTTGGAAATAGTTTTAGGACAATGTTCGTGGTTTACTTGTTTGGGAAACTGACTTAAACTACGCGGGTAACAAGTTCCTACTAAATACCATTCAGAAAATCTGGAAAAAAATTACACACATCCAATTTTTTCCGTAAAGTGACACCAACATTATTTTTTATCGTAAACCATATCGTATATGATAAAAGAAACCTTCTTTAACTTTCTGCAGTTTCAGAGGCTGACCAACAAGTAAATGTAAGCAAATACGAACATACATAATAAGCACTACTAATTAGTAATAGACGCCCTAAGTAAACAGATAATAAAGACCCAAAAAAAGATGTTTCATCTTCAGTAATGTCCACCTACACATGCTTACAGAAATAATTATTCAACCAATGTTATGACTTGATTCATAAACAGCATCAACCATCTAAAGTTACACGCGTTAGAGATAAGGAGAAAAAGATGGGAAAAGATCGAGGACGACCGCCTATTTTCGCAAAAAGATATTGTGTATTTGCTAATTAGCTACGGCAAAGTAAACAAGTCCTCGATAAAAATGAAACTCAATAACAAACAAGCTTAAGAATGTTTACATCCGTTCACGAAAATAGTTGCGATTTACAATATCAGAAGCTACTTGTAAATGTTTATGAAATTAAGTTAAAACACGTTTTTCTTATTTTCGCATTACTGTTAGCAAACCCTTACATTTGTTACCATGGGGTGCATAAAGAATAATTGCTCCATTTCAGTCATCCATTTATGGGAGCTAGCATATATTATTATACAATGTAGGTATATTATACCTACATAATACACTTTAGCTTAACGTGTATTGTCATCAAAACCAAACTTGTGAGCACAATTGGTATGCTTTCATTGTCACCTGGTGGAAAACCGGAGGCGGGTATAAGAAACTACCGACAAGCATTGTACAAAAAAAATCATACACCTCTTGAAACCCTCTACGTATTGTTGAATTCCAAAGAAATGTAACGTTTTCTAGAACACATGCTTGCATTGTTTAGGACTTGGGCTGCTTGAGAAATACAATCACACACTATAAAATGATCTCAAAAATCTTTTGCTAAAATTGTAGGATATCTGTTTAACTCCAGATTTTTGAATAAGCATTTGATGTTGAATACCTATTGCTCAAATGCCAATTTTTGACGTAGACACGTTCGTAAATCGAAATATTCAAACTTACAAACTCGCCCCAAGTCTTACCCGTAAACAATACTCCTCTATCACAGTTGACACAGCACTAAATAGCCGGGTTTATTCTAGCAGACACAATTACAGGTTCCGCTAAGCAGGCAGGCGGCTCGATATCGGAAAGAGATGTTGTTATCTAGAACACGAGCACTCGGCTTAATCCCTTTAATTAGCAAAGCAAGACGAAATTACACCCTCCATAGAACTACGACTGGCGTAGAACAGGTATTTAAATTGTTGTAGAGTATGTCTGTAATTTTGAAATGTACAAAATCTTTTGTAAACAGGTCATCGTGTCTGCTTACCCAGGTGAAGTGAACATGAAGTAAGTTGTCAATCCATAAAAAATAAGATGTTGTGACCGTTAACTTCATGCTTATTCCACCTATGTAAGTTTACACGATGAGACGTGGTCAGAATATACCGAGTTTGGAACCACGTGCATTGTCATCATTCGACATTTCAAGTCACGAAAGAAAATTCACTACAAGTTTTTGAAGATACCAGTCACGTTTCTAAATTGAAATGACGCTAGTGATGTGTGTAAGGAAATAAAAGGCATTTGAATGAAATTAACGGAACGCATTCAAAGCAGACAACCGGTCTAGTCGGCGACAAAGCCGCGCAGACAGCCCGCAGCGCGCGAGACTCGTCGTGAATGCCTAATTACGACGCTGAGTAAATAACTTTTCTATTTGCCTCGGGTCGGGTCGCGTTCGGTAAAACATTAACCTCTGGCGGACTTCACACATTTCATACGTCACTACCCTTGCGGACCTTGCGTCCCGCGCCGCTCCGCGGGCGGTCGCTTACCGTAAGTGTAATCTGACCCGAGCCACTTAAAACGTTATCGCGGCGTTTCTGTAGCTTGTATCCGAGCAGTTGAAACGGTTTCGGGTTCCATAATTATGTCGTCATGAAATTAAGTATAAACAAAACTCTTATTAGTACTCGAGAAATAAATATATCCTATTGAAATGAGAGAACTTGCTGAATGTAGTTATGTTGCTGTTTATGTTATTTCTGACAAAACTATTGCATCAATTTACACCAATTTTTGGGATCTAGCTTATGAAAAGACAAGTAATCTAATGACAATGATCTTTTATACGAGTTCTATAGCCGATTATAGCAATATTCAAGCTCAAACTTCATAAAGCGCGGCGCCATTTGTTGTTTTTTATTGCGTAATTCAATGCGCTATTTTGATAACGATTATCAGAGTTATATCAAACAGATTCCAATTGGAAAAGCTTGTAGAATACTACCTATATATTCATCAACGCATTGTTAACTATAAATCGTTACAATATGCTTACTTTAATTGTAAACATTGCCAGAAACCCAAACAATAACAATGTTGACCTTAGCGAACACTCGAAATTACGTAACTTTTGTTGGCTCAACTAAACAAGTTTTGTTATGTTATTTCATGCAAAAAACTAGCTACATACTTGTAGGAAATAGTGATAAATGATTATTTATCCACTTACCTTAGAATATTGCACTAAAAACACACAAAATTCACTAAAATAACTTCACCATTGCGCGCGAAATCACCGAGACATAGAAACTTTTGACAAGAGTTTTAGAAATGTCAGGTGTCATCTTTTTAGTATGTTTTTTTTTCTAGAGTCGGCAAATTTTATACGCCATAGAGAATATTCATAGACAAACGATTCTAAAGCTTACTAAACACGAAAATAAAGTTTTAATCAGTCGCGGTGTGCTGGGTCCAATTGGACCCAGCGGGGCTCAACAGAAATACTCACTTGCTGGGTGAAATTTCACCCGGCGGTCCGCCAGAGGTTAATCATGATTGAGCTAAGTGGCTTAATACGGGAGGGATAATGGCGAGCAATGATCGCCGGCAGGGGGTGGCGCCGAACGGGCGCGCAGTTGGACGTCCGCGGTGCCGGCGGTGCGTCATGCGACGCCGCCCAGATGTACGCCGTCACATACGGTACGCTATGAGACGATGACACGTTACGTTACATTCACCGCTATTGATACATAGGTAAGGAAACAAAAGAGTTGTAATTCAAAAGACCAAAAAGGTTGCAATTTTCGTTGTGCGCCCCATTTCGCTGCTTGCATAGTTCTATCAGCTTAATAACCAAAGGCTAAAACTATCGGGCTCCGGCCTTTAAGTACAGAAATGAAGCCGCGATGGCTCCTAAATGGAAAACACAAACATAGGGGTGGTACGCCGCGGGCGCCCCGCACTGTTATTGTTTGTACACCGAAACTAAAGCCAGCGGAGGAAGCCCTACACGCGAGCAAACGAGAAACTTTAAAAGAAACCATCAAGATAAATGCGAGCACTTCCCACACATTTTGATATGAAGCATCAATTAGTGGCGCTTCTTGAGAAACATGCTTTCAGTGTTACGTTCAAAAGGCTTAATTTCAACATTATGGTCTAATTAGTTTCAAGTATGAACGTTTCATCATATTCCGGTTACTTCTTAAGAGATACTAAAACCGAGTGTTTCCATACAGTTCCCATTTTGTATTTTTAGATTTTTGAAGAAATCCTCCTTCGGCCCTTGAAATAATACGTCTTTTAAAAGAAAACTTATTGCAGTATCATCAGGTACAGTATGCGAATGTGAGGTAGAGTAGGGAGGTGCAATATCGATATCGGTCCTCGACAAAAGTGGGCAGTATAGCGCACCGCAGGCGACGTCAGGGGGCGCGTGCCTCGCCCAGAGAGCTTTTCCTTGTCACCGGGCATAACACTAAACGATAATATTGCGATCGACTTCCGATCCTTAAACGGCAACAATTGTCGTATGTAACGTTAATGGAACCGCTGCTCCGTCGGCTTGCGAACCGCACCCGTTTTATGCATATCGACGTCTATCGAGATCTAACGCCGATAGCAAGACCATTAGTGAACGCGCATGATGTAGGATTTTATACGAAGAGGTCATTTCGGTGTTATCGATAATGGGTGTCGCATCCCTTTTTAAAAGAATATCCTAGCTGAAAATAAATTCCTTGCACATTGGTTTTTCTTTTCGTAAGAGGTAAATGCAAGCAATGGTTGGTTTAAAAAGCAAGCAAAATATTAGCCATTTCTAGGCTAATATTTTGCTTGCTTTTTAAACCAATATGTTACGGCTATAAGTTAACTTCGCCCAAAAATATATTCGAAAGCACCAACTGCCAAAAAAGCAATATCGAGAGCTAAAGGCTACGAAAACGAGCGCGTTACAAGGATTCTTTCCAATTGCGCTTCGATAAGGATTCGTCTCTTAGCGTGGCCGCGCCGGCACAACAATATCAAACATTTCCCACTTGCCTTGCGGTGGTTTCTTTCGATACAAGCTCAAAATTTATAAGTGGGAGGTTACGGGGTGATGCAGCGAGCAGATTCAACTTTCAAGTTAGATGAAGTTTATTTTCGATGTAATTTTGAGAGAGACGTAGCGGTTAGAATCATAAACCATTGATATCAGACGGAGGACAAGAGCTTGGCAAATGAGCAGCCAGATAGAAAAAACATTAATCTTATTCTTAACCGTATAGTTCGGTTGTAGTACCATTTGGACCTTGACAAGCGAACCTCCGCCGGGTTGGTTTTAGTACCATTTGGTACTTAGAGTTAGGTCATAAGACATCCATATTATAAACTTAAACCTTAAACTACTTAAAAAATCTTATGTATGACTGTTAATTAAAACAATTGGATAAAAAGGTCATAATATATGATAGCGACAATAATTATTTCGTTTAAACCCCCAAAGTTATTATTTTTTCAAAATAAAATCCAAGTGTATAAATGTGATAATTGTCATCCACCATAAACCAATTTGTTTTTTTTTTTTTTTTAGGTGAACCAAAACAATTATGCTAATCGATGATTTTTAAATTTCAATGTAATCGATTAATATAAATGAGCAATTATAGATATAAATCGATCTATGAAAAAATACAATTTGCAATAGTGATAATTATTATTTATGTTTTCTCATGTAATTCAAACAGGTTTTTAGACATTAGGAATAAAACTAAGTGAAAAATTTCATCGGACCGCCTAAGTGGAGTGGGTTTTCGTACCAATTCGTTTATGTTACTTACTTCCTCAAAATTTAGATTCAGAATGCGCTCGTGATTCAAAAATATTGTATTTTATTGAAAATATTGAGAGTTTTATGTTGATATTTTTAAATAAGTATATACCGGGCATTCTATATTATGAAACCCATACAGAATCCCCAGTATACATTAATGTTGGTATGCCAAGTAGGTGTAGGACTTTTGCGTCAATTAAAAAAAAAGCTTGGGTGTGCTATGCATCAGGTTGGTTTTTTTTATGCATGATAATTGGTTATGTGCGGATATTTGTAACGGTTTCGTTCAGATGGTTTTTTTTTTGCTGCAAAAGGAAGGTGTGAATACTTTTTGGCAGTATGTGTGTGAGTGCATGTGAGGAGCTCGTGGCTAAACATTAACAGCCGCACAGGTCGATCTTCCAGGTTAAGCAACGCTTGTCAAGGTAGGTCTGTGGATGGGTGACCATCTTAACATACCGAGTTTCCTCCGTGCCTCGGAAAGCACGTTAATGACTACGTTTTCAGCGATGCAAATTACTACAGATAAAAATATTTTAATATTGAACATCTAATATTGAGGAGCTCGTGGCTAAATAACAGCAGCCGCACGGGTCGATCTTCAAGGTTAAGCAACGCTAGCCAAGGTTGGTCTATGGATGGGTGACCATCTTAACATATCGACTTTATGCACATACACACATCACATACATCATCTGCCTAGCCTTTTCCCAAATTTAATGGGGTCGGCTTCCAGTCAAACCGGATTTAGCTGAATACCAGTATTTTACGTAGACCGGCTGCCTACCAGACCTCCACAACCCGTTAACTGGGTAACACGGTACTTCTTGGCAAGACTGGAGTCAGATTTAAAGGCTTCTGACTATCCGTAACGACTGCTAAAGATCTAAAAATACGGGTTATTTATAGAGCACGCTTCGACATCATGGACTCATGCGTCAGTTTATAAACAAGGAGTTAAATTTCCATGCATTTGTTATATTAGTCAGACATTAGTTTACCCCCGCGTTCTAATTAAAAAAACATACTTACCTCCATACATACATAGGTACTTACATACCAAGTATCTGTTTGGAATAACGAAATAACAGCTTTTTTTTAAATGCATAAATGAAAGTGTATTCGACAGCAAACAAAAACACCTTTTTTAATGATGTTTTAAATTAACTCTTTTTAGAAAGGATTCCGTCAAAAAATCAAAACTCATGAAAATAGTAATATCGCGGGCGAAGCCGCGGACAGAAACTCGTCAAATGCAAAACTCGCAATAATTTTTGTCTTATATTTTTTTCTGAATCACGAGCACAGTCTAAATTTAAATTTCGAATAAAAGAAAATTCCTCGCGAAATTGGTCATAGATAAGTTGCTTTTTTTTATTCTCAAAAATTTCCGCCTAAAAATCTATATTATATGTAATAAGAAACCATAAATATATTATAATCAGTGCTAATTGTATTTTATGCCTTAAAAGTTTAATTTTATTTACTTAATTCTAGTTACTAAGAATCGATTTATAAAAATCACTCATTAAATTAATCGAGTCGAATGAAGTTTTTAAAAATTATTGATTAGCATAATCGATATGACACCCTAAAAAAATAAATAAATAAAAACAAAATTGTTGAACATTTTGAACATGAATTATTGTGTTGCGGTAATGAATTTACGTGTTTTTGGATCAGTGCTTGTAAATTGCATTTAAATCTGGGGTTTTTATTGTTCTTAATGATATTTAAATTCATACTTGTAATCGTTTTTACATGTGCGTTGGTGATATTTGTGAAAAACAAAAACGTAAACAAACACAGTTGGCGCGAAACTTCGACTTTGTAAGTCGAAAAACTTCATTACCTACCGCTTCAAATATCGTTAGAAATATGGATACATTCGTCAGAAAATTAAATGATGAGCAAACCGTTATCCCTGTAATGGAGTTTGAGTGTCCTCAAATCCACAATTTTCATATTTTTTTAATTTTTAGCCTTATACATCGCCGTCATCAAAATTTCATCGTAATTATTTACTGTCAAGATTCGTTCGTATTTTTAGCTAACTTATGTATGAAAAAAGACAAAACGAAGATCGCAAATAGAATGTTTTTTTTTTTTTTCGTATTGCTTTTATATAACAAGCGAGAACTTTGTTTACTTATATATATTTTCAGAAAATCTAAGTTGACTACCATTTTGAGAGGTGAAGTAATTCATATTTAAGACACATTTTTAAGTAGACTGAAGTGATTTGAACGACCTTCACTTGTAATTTAAGATATGTCTCACAAACTTATCGTATAATATAGCTACGGAAACAAATTTTTCATAGTAAATTCGATTGCCGAAATTTGATGTTATTCCTGAATTTGATGATGTTATTCCTGAATTTGATGACGTAATTCACAAAATCCCGTCGACTCAGCTGGTGTCATATGTCAAAATCTTGTCGTGCAGAGTGGTTAAACAAACACCTACTACGACACTAACATAGACAAAATCAGAAATAAATAAAGCACCTAAGCTTGGTGTGTTATGACTTCGTATCAATGCGATTCGATACCTTCTCCCAATTAGTTCTTATTTGAGAAAAATGTGTAGATACAAGCCACTGTTTGTATTCTCAACCCACCATATCCAAAAATATATGAGCTTATATTACAAAGACGGTTCCAGACCAATTACATTATTCTAGAAAAAATCTTTCTATAATACCCTTGGCTACACAGAGGCAATTCTTATGGAAAACCCACAGTGAAATCTTATATTCTGTTTGGCTTTTTAGGAAACAGAATGTCTGTGAAAGATCACGAATAGACGAAAAAAAAATCTGGTAACAAACATAAAAGATTTCAGGTGACAACAAGAGCAATAGGCTCGAATATATTTCCAAAGGTATTTTCTACGAACAAAAACACTGTATAATGTTATTAATTAGCCAAAACATCCTCATCATCGAAGGATGTGGAAGTTCCCTTGGCAGAGCACGCGAGGAACAAGTCCGTAATAATTGTCAGCTTAAAGGAAACTATAGTTCTCGGTTCATTGGCGCGAGCGTCCCCATCCGCGACAATATTGTTGAAGCAATTAATTTCATATTTCTCGATTGCTGTTGCGAATGTCCGTTTCCTGCCTGAGGAGATGAAAAATATAAATTACTAGCCGTGGCTTCGCCCGCTTGACAAATTATATATACTAAAACCATCCTCAAGAACCTTTTTGAGTTTATCGCGAACAGACAGACGCAGCGGAGGACTTTGTTTTATAATATGTTGTGATGTCTAAAAATATTGTGAGAAAAATCACATCAAATTTCTAATGTCATGTTGTTGTGGGTATATTTTTGTAAAAAAATGTGAAGTAACAATAGTCATGGAAAGATGATTTGCCAAAAGGATGAAGAAGACTATTTACTATTATTATTATAACGAAAGTCGTCTTAAAACTGCAAGATAACTACTTTTTAGTTAGGTAAGTAGATCATATTCAAGTTTGGCACTCCGCCATGCAGAAATATTATGTACCTAATGCATTTTAGGGTTTGCAGAATTTCAATTTGAGTATATTAAATTCAAGTCAAGTAGATTTCATATGGAAAATATCTTACGCCTGACTGCCACCTACACCACCATAACTCGACATTGTAGAGGACGTAATACGAAGCGAATTTTCCGACAAAATTAATATTAACTCGGTAGCATCGAAATCAATATCTCGTGCAATATATCAGAAAATACTCAACATTTCACAGATTTACTGAAATAATTGTAGTGTTTTAAAAAGCGAAAACCATCACGCATTTTATGGCATAAAAATTTTCGTAACTCAACAATAAACAGCATCCGAAAACGAAACCAAACAAAATTCGCTTCAGATGGTAGTGCGGGACTGTGGGGTTCGGGGCGAAGCACGAGGGGCGGAGGGAGGGGGTTCCGTGGTGTTGCCGGCTCACAATGCTGATTGAAAGCAAATAATGAAATCATAGGGAATGGAACCCCGGCCGCACCCGCAAATACTGTGAAAAATTGCACTCGGCTCTCACAACAATGAATGCACAAAATACAATACGGAAACCTGGTCAAATACCGACCGAGTTAGTGTTTCACGCCAATACAAGCATCACCGATATAGCTACTGCCAAAAAATATTTATTCAAAAAAGTAGTTTTGTTTGGTTTAAATATCACAAGTTCACATAGAGCTTTTTTTCTGTATACCAAGTAAAATTTTCTTACGTGGGCCGTTGTCGCTAAAATAACAGCCACAATGAGTTATTTGCAAACTTATCTGTGGACCTAAGCTCTCTAGCTTTTCCTGGGGGTTTTCTAAAATGTTCTCTATATAATTATATAATAAGCGTGGGTGGAATAAGGAATTCAAAGAATTCAGTATTTGAACGCTGGTAAATTGTACAGCGTTATTCCATTGAGTCACTTCAAAAGAGCGTAACAAAAAATTTATGGGAATGTTTACGTAGGCAGAACGTTCCTAAAAACATCTTTAGGCCCTATTAACAAAATATGTACTTTATTACCACACGCAACCTCGGATGTTAACTTTTGTTATCTTTCAAAATACAATATGTTTTGTGTTCGTAATGATTTGCACGTGAAAAAGATTACAAAACATTTTCATACGTGGAATATTTCCACAGACCTATTATTGCCAAAATATACACCACACAATATACTATTGAAATGCTTTCGAACATTTTACACAATTGTGATATTGAAAATGAAATATTTCCGCAATTCCAGAATGTTGGATTGAATATTTAGCGTTGCATAAAGGTATTAACTGACCCGGCCGCTACTTAACAATGGCAAATATTTCAAATTTTAAATGAAAAGAATTTTAAATGAAATTTATAAATAAATAAATAATAATCTTTATTTTAGACCACACAAGATCCATAATTCACATTCACATTGTCAAAATAAACGTTCACATTAAAAAAAAACAAAAATTCATTCCAATTCAAATTCATTAAACCAATATTTTTTTTAATAAGTGTCAATTCTATTTTTTCAGTTGTAGGTATAATCATTCGGTATTGAAATTTTCACTTAATTAATTTCTGAAAGTACCACAAGAGAATAAAAAGCCGACGCTAGCTGCAACAGAATCTTTAGTCAAACAAGGAAAGAGCGGCCACCCTCGATATTTACACCATAATTCACAAAAAGGTGTGTTCTTCTAATTTTCAAATACGCTAGACTTAGTATTGTAGCAAGGCGATGGGCGACCATAAAGAAGGCGGTCAAACACTGGCGACAAACAGAGGAGCGTCTGGCCGCGCCTTAGTTCAAACACCACTTGACCGATCATCCTTACCGCGACCATATTTTACCAAGCGAACGATTTATTGCCATGTTTCATATCGATGTTATGTTGGTATATTTAATTGAAATATGTTTACGAATTTAGTTTTATGTTTTGGTCGAACCATGACTGAATTTGTTTACTATCTAACAAAGAAACTTTGTGGCATTCATTTTGGAAATGGTGTCCCACTGGGAACTATCATTGGCCCCGCAGAGATAAATTGGCATTCTAAAACGTGAAATACAAACTGATCATTTAGAAATTATGAGTTTTCAACTATTCAGAAAAAACTGAAAAAGCACTACGTACAAAAATCAAGAGTCTATTTTCAACCCAGACAGTTCAGTCCATGTTTGTACCCCATTGTTTAGTCGTCCATCGATGGCGTCGATTATGAAAATGACATGTCAGCGATGTCAGTGCTTCGCGTCGTCGAGACATGCGCTTGATGCTAATGATATACAAATGAAGCGAGACAGACTGCCTCCGCATTTCATCAAAATATAACCCTTGCTGTTAAAAACGTGGATGCTTGTTTATGAGTGTTGAAATATTTGTAGGGGCTGAATTAATATTCAGCCCCTACAAATATTACGTTTTGAAGAGGAAATGCTGATTGGATTATGGTGAATTTTATAGTAAGGTTACTAATAATTAATATCTAAACAAATATGCAGCGGCGTTAAATACATAGATATAATTATACACTGTACAGTGACAGCAGTGGGGTATAAACGTAATGTTGCCAATATAAAAATGCCGCTAAAATTATAGATCTTGTATGGTCTGAATTAAAGATTATTATTTATTTATTTTATTATACACTGACCATTTTCGTAATCAAAGTCAAAGTAAATATTTTTTTTTCAATATGTGATTACAAATAATGCATTCTTATTATTAATATCCAGATTGTAGGTACTCTATGCTATACTTATCCTTATAGTTTAACTTTTTTTTCACGATTTACAGTATTAGTGACTAATATTAATTAAATGTATTAATTTCTAAGAACTTAGTTCAAACAAATCACGACGAACAACTTTTTTACTGATTTTTTTTCTTCTCTGACGACATGAGCAATTTGTCAACAAAACATAAAATTCAGCTCGGGGCCCCAGTCATTTCACTAAACAACTGTGTCGCATCCCACTAATAGTGAATTTTCATTGCGTATTAACCAAATGAGATTTTAATTGAGGCGTCGCGGTGATCTGTCCTCGGATACGGTTAACTTCATTAGGACGGCCGCTGATTAACTTACATAATGTAATTGTGATGTTAAACTATTTATCACAAACATATATTTTAACAGGTCTACTAGATCAATGTAATGATTAATTTGGATAGGTTTTGAGTGCCAAATTGAAAACAAACGAGCTTTCCCGTAGGAAAAGTTTTACATAGGTTGGTCCTTCGAGCCGGATAACTGATACATTCCGAAACACAGCATTGCCATGTATATCTTAAAAGTATTATTTAAATTTAGTTATTTGGAACCTAAATATAACATGAATGCCGCCAAATCAAGTATTAGTAGATTTCACTTGCTTGATTAACGCACTTGTTGGTTTACAAACACTACTACGAAAATTATCAGCTAAAATAGAACAGCTATTCCTACTTCTGGAATTAACATGATAGAGGTGAATGTTGGCTTAAATTGAGTTATAACTGGGTTATGAGACTTATGGCGCTGACATGTCATGCCATGTTATAAGGAGACTAACTTTAGTTGGGGAACAGCGTGGGCAGTGGAGGGTTCTAATTTACAGACTGAAGTATTTGATTAATCCAATCGTACTGTCTAACTAAAACAGGGGTTTGGGCAGTTACATGCAGAACTACGTATGTAGAGACATGCTTGGCAAGGACCTTTCTGTAAGGTGCAGTGTACCTTAATTAAATAACAAACGAGATTTTCAATCAGCCTGTAAATAATTTCACAGGAAACGCACTTATCATTACAAAAAGATAAAGGAAAATTTAGGTATTTCCATCCACCCACCAAACAGGTGAAAAACTTATGACCATGAACTAGATTGAATTCGTACAACTTGGAAGTAACTCTATTCATCCATCTTCGACCACATTATCGCTTACCAACAGGTGAGATGGTACAAGAAAAAATCTTGATCTTAGCCCTCGTATACATAAGAAAAAGGTACTCGTAATTCAAAAGTCTCTCTCGTGATGGCTTTACTTTTTCTCCTTAGCATTTTTATTTCATTACACGATTCTCTATTTAGTACAGTAACGAACTCAAATATTCCTGGAAAAGTGATTCGCACTATATTCGTGATAATTTCGAGGGAACCATCAGTGTTCAAGTTGTCATCTATGTGGAGATGCAAATGAGCGGGCGGCGTCAAGCGTGGCGCCGCACTGTGATTCCATTGATGTAAAATAACTGGACAAAAAGTCACGTAAATTATTTATTTTAATTGAAAACAAATAGTTATTTACTGTCACTTTTAATTGTAACATTAGAATTAAAAATGACTGTAAAAAAAAAACTAATGAAAAGCGAGTCCATTTTTGTTGGTTCTATATTAGAAGATGGTTGATTTGTTATAAAAAGCGAGCCAGTAACAGGGCATTACTGGCTCGCTTTTATTTCCGGTTGACAGAACAAAATGGAAGAATCAAACGTGTTGCGATCTAAAGAAACAGAACAAGGGCATTAGGATGACAACTTTTGTTACTTTAACGATAAAGCATTCACTCTGTTTCCTGAAATCCCTAATAAAATCTTATCCCATTGTTAATGTTGCTTATTTTGGTTAACAATTCATTGTAGTAATTTAGCAAATAGACAAATTGACACTACATTTATAAATTAAAACACTTGATTTAATGAACAGTTATTTAAATTAATTTTGTTGTATTTTGTATTGTGTCTTTTTCAATTTTTTCTTTACTAGATAACAACACACACACACACACCATTTTCCTTTGAAATTGCAATGATATAAATTGAAATGATTCAAAAACTGTCGTATGAACTCTCTCATTGTCTCTCTCTTTATCTAAAACTCGACACAAGATTGATAAAAACAAAAGTAGAATTTACGCATCCCAGTTTCTGCCAGCAGTTTAACCAGGTAATCCGGGCTACGTTTAGCCGATATGGCAGGATTCTTATTCTTAGCGTTTTGATGGTAAATATGATCCCTTGGCGTAATTAATTAACAAACATGCAATCTTTCAAATTTATTATAAGTAGCATTTTAGTAGTATTTTTGGCCACATAGCAAGCTCACATGAGAGCACTGTGCACCGCCCAGGGCGCCAAACTGACGGCCACGACTAATCGCCGCCTCGACATACGCCGATCGCACTCATTTGCGATTTAATTTTGGATTATTTTGATTTATGTACACATGTAAACAACTTAAAGAGAAATCTCTGTTAGGTGTGGTCATTTTGGAAATGAAATATGCAGGAACTAGGTGTGTTGAACTAGCTGTAACGAGTACCTACGAATTTGAAATGGAACATGAATATCTAATCCTGAAGCCTTTGCCAAAAATTAAGCATTCGGGTATGAAGAAATAAATAAAAAATATTCGTCTCAGAAAACGTGTCCTAAAAATTGATCCATACCAAAGAAGTTTTTGGTATAACATTCTAATGACGTTTGACGCGACTCGACCACGACCGAAATCTTAGAAACGCACAGCCTTTTAAGAAACCACTACCACATCAAAAAATAAATAATGTCACGGGACGCTAAGCTGCCCTAAGACTAGTAAATGTTCCCGGCAGTTTACAAGGATCTATTAGGGACAGTTTGGAGTGTTTTCGGCATACGTTGGCTGTTCGTTGAGGCGTAATTAATGCTAGGTGCCAGCCGTCATGACGCATTCGGCTCACGGCTGAGCGGGTCCGATCCACGGCGACAACGGCCTTGTGTCACAGCAAAACCGAAACATTGCTGATAAACCGCGTTTAGGTGGGGCAGGGGTATATAGGGAACGTGATAGTCAAATGAAATGAAATTATAACCAGATAAAAAGTTTTGGTGTTCAATTAAGGGTACCTATTCATTTTTATCTTGTAATATTTTTTTTGCTATTTCCAATTAGTGATGTCTATTTACCATTGGATTTATCTTCCTACAGACATGACTTAGCTTTTCAATCAATTATGAATCGCAATTGAATGAAACATCTAGAAAGCCTTATGAGATCTTAATTACGACGTACAAACTTTTATTGAAATGATATTCTATCTTACTAAGCGCGGACTACCTACAATACTTAGCAGTCGTCTCTTTTAATACCCTTTCAATTCTGAAGGAGTACCTACAAAACTTAATTTACCTGTCGTTACTTATTACTACTCTTTTTAAGTCAGTCTGAAGGTTGTCTGAAAATGATTGCTTTGATTGATATACTTAACCACCCACTGCGAAACCTTATGTGCCTTTGAAAGATTCAATTTTTAATTTGAAATAATGTATCACAAGAATAATTATATTCATTGATCTGCAGCTCGATTCAGACTTTACCAAATTACTTTTGCGTAAACAAGCACACAGTTTTCTTTCGTTTCTTTTGTTTTTAAGCTCGTTTTAACCCACCTCCAGATTGCTCGCTGCAAAATGCACCTCAATAAAAATATTGACAACAGCAATAATATAAAATTGTCATCACCGCTCACATTTTTCCAGCGAACACTTCCAATTAACACGATTGTCTCCTCGTCACATAGCATGTGGTGGACATAAAACCATAACAGGCAGCGGCGAGGCGGAACATTAAACCGTTGCAAACTTGAGACAAGCAGGTTTACTGCCGCAGCAGACTCGCTGCGTTTATTGCGTGTTGCTGACTATGACATTTATTTGGCACCTGCTCTTCTGAGAAGCTGAAGGAGCCTGTGTTAAAAGGTTTCAAGGATTACTAGCTTGCTTCTTGAGCTCATGGATTAATAATGACAGCCGCACGTGATTTTTGAGGTTATACGACGCTTGCCGAGTGAATTAAATAGATGGCTACCCGCCCATCAATGCCGTCCGTGGATGGGTTGGTGGCCAACCGGGACTCCTCCGTGCCTAGGCAAGCATGTTAACCCGTTGGTCCCGGCTGTCATTTGTAGATCTTTGTAAACCGTCACGGATAGTCAGAAGCCACAAAATCCGTCACTAGTTTTTCCAATGGGTACCGTTTTACTCAGTTAATGTTTTGTGGAGATCATCCCATTAACTGAGTAGCCTATCTGATTTCCACAACCCATTGCGTTCCATGTAAAATACTGGTACTTAACTACAGGTCGATACGGTAAACGACTACTACTTGGAGAATACGTTCACGATTTATAATGGAAGCCACCCCCGAGACCCCGGCACCCTGGGAAAATTCTGGCTAGATTAATTGCTTCACATGGATGTAAATATTCAATACTTTTATGAAAGTAAGTCTTTATTATTGAATTTGGAACAAAGGCAAACCATGGTTTATGTTAGTACATTGACTTTAATGTCAGCGCAGACTCTGTAATCTGAAACAAAACCTGGTCTTTTGATACGCGGATTCTAAGTTACAAACCACATAGCTTCAATAATTTAATATCAAAGTTGAACATTCGTTGAATTCCCCTACACTTGTACTATAACTTTGAACTTAATTTCAAATTAAAACCGATTCAAATCTCCTCATACTTGGGAACGCGCTTCTTTGATCTTAAATTATAAGGCACTCTGTCATTACGTCAAACTGCACACAGAACGCATCAAAGCTTTAACGTTTCCTACGAGATTATTAACGCGTTATTTTCGTCGCCCTCATAATAAATACGACCATATTACGTTGTCGTTCGTATAAGAAAACTGACCTCGGCCGAGTGAATAAACCTCTGATCGAAAGCGCGGGGGCGCGTCGGTCCCGGGGCATAAATCAGACTCCCCTCGCGATAACGTTGGAGCCTTCAATTTGGCACATCCTTAAAATGACACACGAGAAGCACAGCCCTAACGACACCCGCGTCAACTCTCACGCCACGCTTGTAAATAAAATCGTACACATATTACCGCATTATATGTCATTGGCCCAGTGGTAACGAGCGACGCTTTCAACTGTGAGTTTGATCCCCAGATCGAAGAAGAATGCTTTCTGTAATATATTTTCAATTGAATTGTAAGGGTTCTGTTAAAAAGGCCTCATTAGAAAAAGTCCTTTTTTTGCCTCCGTTACGCCCTTTAGAAGTATATGTTTATGCCAGACATACGTTTTTAGAAACCATAATTAGTATGAGAGAAGTCGCAAGCGCTACATAATCACATTCCAATCCCAAATAAACTGCTTAGTCTCTACTACTGCCATATATGGTTATAAAGCCATATTTTCAACCCTCTCAACCCCACTATTGCATACGTTACACTCATACATCCCCATCACATTATTTCATCGTAACACTGAACCTCACCGCTATTCCACGAAATGTTTGAAAAGAAACGTCACAAAAACCAATAACCGTTTGTGTATTGGTAGGTGTACAAATAAAGGGTTATTGATCTCACAAGGGCACAGGGTAGTTATAAATGGGAACAAGGGGTGCACTCAATGTCAGAAGTCAAATTCGTAATTGAATGAATGGAGGGAGTTACGACAGTTTAATAAATGTGTGTAATTTTTTTGTGTTACTTTATTTTAAGATTGTTTTAGGGGAAATTTTATTTATCCGTTTTGATTTTAATCGATTTGGTCGGTTACAGGCCGTGCAGAATGTCTGGAAATGGGAATTCTTATCCACAAAAATTGCGATATGAGCGAGCTCCAAATCAATAAGTACATGCGACAGCTATTTTTCATTCCACCAGGACTTAAAGCTAGACTCTCCCAGGCATATCCCATTTTATTGGCACCGTATATTCGTCAATTTAAGAGTCGTTTCAACACATAGATGCGGAGAGCTTGCTCGTATCGCAGCGAAAGCAATCAGGGCGGCGTCGTAGACAAACTGTCGGGGCGGGCCTTAATTGGCGGTCGCGGAGATTTATGCGGAGAGCCGATCGTCACGCGGTCGCCGATTTCGCCCGACCGCAGGGTTCCGGAGACCCCGGCTCCGGAGCCACGTAACACGACCGCGTGCATAAGTCGAGGGTTAACCCTTGGCAAACACTGGCCGCGCACTTATTAACACATTGCATTGAACTGACACGGTGATGGTTTGTGAACCGCAATTGTGATACTAATTAGATGAGTGCTGTAATGTTGGGTATCTAATCTTATGACGTGTCATGTCGGGGTTTTGGGACCCGCTTTTTTGGTTTAATCTTCGTCATCATTTACTAGGTAACGACAGTCTGACATTGCCAACAAGCAGTTCTGTAATTAATGCTGTGTTATGATTGAAAGGACCTTTTTCTGCAGTGCAATAATTACTAGTCAAAATCATGCACTTTACCGATGTAATTAATACACAACCCTTTAATATTTAATTGAATTGTCCATTCTTATAACGGAAATGGAGAATTCCTCAACAGAAATTAATATTAAAACAATTCATGCCTTCAAAATATGCATGTCGGTGGAAACTCGTCAGAATTGCATTGTTAATTAAAATAGCCGGTGAATAATTAAATTACGCATTGCTGTTAACATCCCTGTCAAAACTCTTGCTTTGCCTTGTTTCGATATTGAGCTAATTTAATTTTCAGTTCGCTTGTAATGTGGTGTTATAAGATACGATGTTGGTCAGTTTAAGGCGGGGTTGCAGTACTTTTTAAGATTTTTGAACGTCTGAAAATCTTATAAATTATGAGTTTTTTAATAAATAAAAATCATTACATAAAAATTGAACATACCCTCAAGTAAATCGTAAAGATAGAAACGCGATTTAGAATGATTGGCTCGATACTTTTTTTAATCAAACATGACACTAAATTACAATTTTAAACGTGTACTGCTAAGAGATTTCATCACGAATATATATAAAAGTTATATCAATAGATAGAGCTTTTTATTTTGAAGTAAATGTTGAAACCATATTGTATAATTTCTTTATCAGTTTTCGCCAAGAAGAAAAAACAATCAAAATTTAGGCATTATTTCGCTCGACAGTCGCTGTTGTTCGTCAAAACACACAGTACTGCAACCTCGCCGTAACGTAATAAAGTCAAGAATATAATAATTATTTAAGACTAGCTGCCCCCGCGGCTTCGCTCCAGTCAACTGGCAATTTTTTTTTACAATAACCTGATAATAACAAACACAACAAAAAAATAATAAGCGAAATCGGTTGAGCTGTTCTCGAGATTTGCGTTTAGCAACACATTCAGCGATTCATTTTTATATTATAGATTACGCTGTTTGACATAGTTTTTACGGTTCCGTACCCAATGGGTAACCAACGGAACCCCATTACTAAGCCTCCGCTGTTTGTCCGTCCGTCCGTCTCAAACTCAAACTCAAACTCAAACTCAATCATTTATTTCAATTAGACCATTTACAGGCACTTTTGAATTGTCAAGGTCGGTCGGTCCAAAAAAAGATGAAGCTATTTGCACGTTCCAAAGCGTAGATCTCTATGGAGAAGAACGTGCAAGAGACTCCACGGACACTCTTTTAAATCAATTGATGTACTTAATACAAAAATCATGGTAACATTATCTTTGATCGCTTCTATATGTGAGGACAATGCAAAGAACAAGTAAGTATATAAAACAATTCAAAAAGTACAGATTATAAAATAAGCCAGTGGCAGGTAAGAGATGACCAGTCTCAACTGACGGCGCCCGTTCACGAACATGACGCGTGTATCAGCACCATCTAGCTCAACCATTTTGAAGGGATTTTGTCCGTCTGTCTGTCTGTCAGCGGGCTGAATCTCAAGAACTGAAAAGGTAGAGAGTTGAAATTTTCACAGATTGTGTATTTCTATTGCCAATTTAACAACAAATTATAATAAATCAAGGTTTATGGTACGGAACCTTTCGTGTGCATGTCCGACTCGCACTTGACCGGTTTTTTCATTTCTATTACTTATATTTTTGGAACGAAGTTCCTTATCGCGCGTTGTGAAGGGGGCTAGACGGAAAAAATTCTCACGAAAAGTTGGCACGACACTTTTTGCTATAGTAAGCTATTGTAAGTGTGCGGCGTGCGCATGTTTCTCTGTCTGTCTCTCTCTCATAAAGAAAGCATGCCAGTATTCAAATTCGTTAGTCAAAGTCGAAGTCAAGGTCAAGGTCAAAGACAAAGTCAAAAATTCATAGGATATTAGATACTAATGTGTTTTTGTTGAGTGTATACAGGTTTTTTGTACATAATACATAAAAGGAACTTCGTTCCATCCGGGTGTCCCTTGACACCTCTCAAGTTTTTTTTATTCTCGTTTTTTTTCGTATCTTTTACAGTCGTTACGGATAGTCTGAATCTCAGAAGTCTCATCTGCCTAGCCTTTTCTAGGCAGATGATGAGACTTCTGAGATTCAGAAGCCTCATTTCTTCTACCTATTGGGGTCGAAGTAACGACTTGGGCGACTTTGGCGATTGGGGTCACGAGTCACGACTAGGACAAGCCCGCCACACATTCTCAACCACTGCAACTCATGAAAGCCAGATTCAACAGTGACGACCACGACTGCCAAAGATCTGCAAATGACAGCCGGGATCAACGGCTTAGCGGGCTTTCCAAGAAAGAAGAGTCTCAGTGTTAAGATGGTCCCACCCATACACAGGCCGACCTGATGACCTGACCAGCAAGCGTTTTGATTAAACTTGAAGATCGGCCCGTCCGGCTTTTATTATCGAAGCCCAGAAGTCCGACAAGCCATATTTTGAGCAAGCGAACATCATAGTACGAATACTCGTCGTCACTCCATGTAAAATACTTGTATTAAGCTGCAACCGGTGAGACAGGAAGCCGACCCCGACATACTCTTAGTTGGAAAAAAGCTAAGCAGAACCTACGGAAGAGCATCATTAATGGAATCATTAATTGGAGTTAAGTACGTATCAAGTTAAAAGGGTACCGCTTGTCTTGGTATGGTCATGTAAAGAGGAGGGCTGATACGTATGTAATTAAAATTAATTTAAATGTGGGTGGGTGGAGCCTAAAGAAAATATATATGGATGGATTGTGTGAGGAGTGATATGAAATAAAAAGGAGTTAGTGATAGCGAGGCGGCTGACAGGAAAGAAAGTCGAGAAGTCGAGTCACCCGCGTCCGTAGGAGAATACCCTTCAGCGAATGCCTACACGTGGTCCCCGGGTGGTGCTAAACAGGTGACACTAACCGCCTCCGTGGTCTCGTGGTTATACCACCTGATTCAGACCTAGAGGTCCCGGGTTCGATTCCCAGCGGGGGCAAATTTTTTGCTCGGTTTGGTTGGTGGTAGGACTTGTTCTAAGTCCGCCTGGCAAGCTACCACCATCATGTCTAAGTCTGTCGCCATAACAACAATGTTAACAGCATTGTTGTGTTCCGGCAGTTAGAGGTATGATAGCCAGTTCCTCTGTGTAAGAGGATTCCGGGTGAAACTCGCTTCCATCTTCGGCCTAATCATCGCTTTCCATCAGGTGAGATTTGGGCCAAGAGTTTCCCCGTTTTGTATAAAAAAAAAAGTAAGAAGAAAACGTGTTGCACTGACTAAAGGTAACATGGGATAAGGGCAGGAAGATGATGAAGTAGGTAGGTATTAGAACTCAATTTAATATCAAAATATGACGGTTTTTCCAGCTAAAGTATTGTTTGACAAATACTCAACATCTAACCCATTAACCGGACAACAGTCACTGAATAAATATTGATGCTTGTTTGAACGGATTGAAAGTTTAAAACAGGTCCTTGGACTCATCATGTCAGTACGTTCTTAGTACCTTTTCAGTGTTTAGCGAATATGATAGCAAGAGGAAAATTGCAATGTTTTTTAATATTTTTATGACATCGCAGTTAATATGATGAGATACAAAGAGGAGAGCACTTTAACGTATGAAGTAAAGCGAACACGGGAAATTAAATTGACAAAAAACTGGCTCGTTACAGTAAAAATCTAATTTGGTTTGTTCTCAAAGGAGTACGCTTTTATTCAGTTGCAGCGTATATTAAAATGAATTTATTGTTTAATAGCCTCTGGCTATCTATATCAGAGACTTGTTATGAAGTTTTGTATGTGAAAATAAGACTTCAACAAAATATCATGTTCAGTCATTATACTCAGTAAATAAAAGCTTGCAGAAAAACGAGTAAAACAGACGTGTACAGTCGTGAAGCGGTACACGTATCGATAGTTCTGGAGATATATGTGGCAGTTAGATGAAGCAAGAGGTTTCTCCAGACGACAGTCGGTTGTTTTTGCGGGGTGCCCGAGGACGCGGGGCCGGTACTAGTGCCCCTCTCCGAGGGGGTCGGTGCCGTTTTCAATTTGCTTTATTTGCGCTTGTTTTAATAGCGCTCACTCCTTATTGCTCGCGCGGACGGCCAGCCAAATTGCTTCGTGCCCGGACGCCTTTTGATTAAGGAGAAACACGCGCGACAGAAGTAGGCGTAAAAACAAAGTGCCCGAACAAACAGAAAGATGGTACTGCTGTATTAGGCTAGAAGTTTGATAGAATATTCTTATAACTAAATTTACTGGTTATACTTACCTAAGACTTGTGGAATACCACTCACACTACCTATTATGAAAATCTGAACACCCCAAAAACCTGATATCCGAACACAAGTTTTCATAGCTTTATTTAAAACAAAGATAATGATAATAAGCCTTCAGAAACGCAATCATGAATCACCCACCTTGCATGTGACTCAAAAAACCATTTCCAAATAAAATCAGGAAATATTCTTGAATGTCAAACATCCGCTTGTTAAACATCCATCGTATAATAAGTAAATACTTAAACGTCGCGAGCAATATGCCGCCGATATTTGCTCGAACACACAAATGCCACAAAATAATGAACCCAGTGCAAACACGAAGCATATATAAACAAACAATTACAGTATTTATATATTTTTCTTTTTACATAAAAAAGGAACTTAAATACCATTGCTCCGTTGAGTGCATGAATAAGGGAGCGAGAAAGTTAATAGTTTTTACAAGTATTGCTTTAAGTTAGATTTGACTATCGTAGGTGAACCCTAAGACTCTAAAAAACTATAAAGCTAAGAATTTATTGCAGAACTGTAGTCGACAACAAAAAATATAGATTATGATTATGTAAGGTATCATAACATTAGTAATAGTAAATTATCATCCAAAAAATTGTAAGCCTAGGAAACATCAATATTGTTCCAATAAAAACTTTTTACAAAAAAATACAACCGACTTCCAAAAAAAAAAAAACTACAAAGTAAAAAATAACTTTAATTTCGGAAGTCGGTGTTTTTGTTAGTTTCTTCGTATTTTGACACCGACTTCCGAAATTAAAGTTATTTTTTACTTTGTAGTTTTTTTTTTTTTGGAAGTCGGTTGTATTTTTTTGTAAAAATTTTTTTATTTTTCACTTTTTAGTGGTACCCCACACCTAACAACACCACTGCAATATCGCAGAAAAGCAAAATACACAATTTCGATTACTTGGATGACATAAAAGTATCAACCAAGTAGACGAATTCCAGATATTTCGATTTAAAATCCAAAGTTCGTGACCGATATTCATAAAATTTAAATGGGACCAATCTGCAAGTATATCCTTTCAGATCATTTATCAAATCGGTTCATAATTGTCGGAGTTATGAGGTAACAAATATAAAAAAAAAATACAACCGAATTGATAACCTCCTCCTTTTTGGGAAGTCGGTTAAAAATGATGGGTACGACTACTACGATGGAGTAAGGCAAACTCGGAAAATCCTGTACATCGCAGTACATCATAAACGTATAAGTAAATCAATTTAAATCAAGCAGCTATTTTTTTGCATCGCGTCAATTTATAGACCACGTCCATTTTAAAAGTCCACACTCAGTGGACGCGATAACAGTGGATTCATTTAATTATTTCGACAACGGACGCGTAATCATGTTTTATTAAATTTATCGAGTTTTTATTTATTGGCTTCGTTTAAAAAAAATGTAGGTTAGTATTACAAAAACCCTGTGGTTCTCATTCGATGATTATTATGACGTCCGAATACTATCATAGTTCCGTTGTGTGAGAGAGACGAAGCTGGAGAGGACAAATATCACTATACCTTTTTCACATCGGATTCACGGTAGAAATGTCAAGTCAAAGTAGGGGCCAGAATAAATTATTTGGTCATGCAAGTCGCACTTACCTGAGCCAATGTCTTTTAGCGATGGCAGTATGGCAGCAGATTGCGTCGTACTGGTCCGCGATCCAGACTATCAGGATGATGTAGAATGCAGTCGTCGTGTCGTTGAAGAACTCTGACATTATCGCCTCCATACCTGCAAAGAGGGGAATTGGTTAGATATGGTATTTTAACGCACAAGTAATGATAGAGGTCCAGCAAGGGAGTTTGTACGGTAAGTAAATAAAGGGTACCTTTAAAAACAAACAATCAAAAACAACACACAATATTAAATAGGAGACTGATAAACTCGTTCAGAAAATTATATTCTCAAATCAAGTGGAGGACGTGGTTGACGTTTAAAACTTATTTGTAATACAACACGAGGAACAAATAGTGCTTTACAAGACCATACACGAGTGAGGTAACATACATCATGTTAAAGCGACCAAATACAAGTGGTAGCACGTTAAAGAGACCGCTACAACTTGAGCACCGCACTCGAAATCAAAGGATCACCCGCAAAAGGCAGTTAATAAACCATCTCAACCTCAGAGCAAGTAGATCGCTGTCGGTCGAGGTGGCGATGGCGCGTCGCGTTAAATATCGCGGGTCATGTGTGAGCGCGACACCGGAGACCCTTACTCCAGTGTCGAGACTAATTAGGTGTCGACAATTACTCGCTAACGACCGAAATCCGAGGAGAAGCTAGCAGCCAGGAGCTTATTAAACGACTGCATGCAGCTACGACCCGAACGAATCATTTCTGTGTCTTCAGACGAAGTCGCCGTGTATCGAGTTTATAAGCTCCTTTGCATGTGTGCTGGAATACGTTTGATGCAGTTCGGTGTGTTATTGTGATTAAGTTGTAGAGAAAGCATTGATTGCGGTCGGTTTCGGGGAAGTGGTGAGTAAGAAAGTTGAAGACGTCTGAAGTTGACGTCTAATGTTTTTCTCCAAAGTATGAGTAGGACAAAAGCGCAGCTAAGTGGTCCCTTTGAATGCCATACAGTTGAGACTAATCGGCATTACACGAGGGATGCTAAGAAAGCAATATTGTGCTAGCAAATCAATCACTCAGCTTAGCCCTGGGCGCAAAGAGCTTGTGTATGACCCAACAAGCAAAGTAATCCTATAAAGAAAGATTATAAGTCTATCACTACTAATAAAGTTCTTATAAAGGCATTGCGGTAGACTCCTTAACTTATAATAGCATTTGCCAAGCCTTAACATACTCAAGTGCATTAGTTTTTATATCTCGGTCTTATAGTTTGCTACAAGACTGACCTCTCAATCATTTATAGGATTTATTTTCTAGTAATAGCATTTCACAAGCACAGATATCCTCAAGACTAATTGCCTTTATATCTCAGTCTTATAGTTAACTACAAGATTATCTTTTAGGACACTTTTAGGAATAAGTCTTTTATAATTGTTTGCAGTAAGACTAAATAATCCTGAATAATATTTTGATCCAATAGTAGCATTTTCTGAGAGAAAAAGATATTGTAACATACTTGGCTAGACGACTATAAGTTTTTGCCGTCATAATCTTGCTTGAGGCTTTTATCAATCTAATAGTACTTAAAAAGAGCGATATAAGATCAAAAAAGCTTGTAAGTTAGTAGATTAAACACTTTATTAGTAAACGTCAGCCATTTTTTTGACATTCAGTTTAGAAAATATATTGTATTATACAGTCTTCGTCTTGAGAAAATATATTGTATTATACATATTTTATAAATAAACTGGGAATCCACACCCATTCCAGCTTTCGGATAACACAAAATGTGTTTTTGTCCAAGGCCATCTCATATTTTTAAGTAAAATCAATGAAGATTTTGTCAAAAACAGTCGAGATCCAGAAATGCAACCATCTTGTTAATTAAATCCTAAAAAAGAATGAAAATCAATCATTAGCAGGCAGACTTCAAGGGAACCCTAATTTATTTTAAAATGGAGGCGAGTTATTTGGACAGAGACTGCTATAAGTACTAATTTACTTATAATGGTTCTATAAAGTACTTTATGAAGAGCAATTTTAAAACATGGCGAATATTCATTAGAATTAATGAAATAATTTATTTACAACAATATTCTAATGTGCTATTTTTCGAAGGGCATCGTAAAAATAACTACATGGCGGTACACATTTACAGTAAATATGACTTCCCCAAGACTTCACACACTATATTTACCATACATTATTAGTTCTGTTTTACAATAGTACAAAATAATATCTAGTAATAACAATCTTACTTACGTTTTTATTAAATATTTATCAAAAAACAACCGGCACCACAAGCCGAAGCAACAACAAAGATAACTTAATAAAATATACTTATAACTCATTATTAAGTACATTACTAGTGCCATATAAACAAGTTTGCTTTAGTATGATACTTATGCCAGATACTAATAAGAGCGTTTGTACTTGTAATTGTGTAGTCTCATATCAATATAGAAGCTATTGCGCTTCGTCAAGTACATTATAGGGCTTAGTAACATTTTATAAGTTGATTATAAGACAGTTATAGAAATAAACGCTTCTATAACTGCGCCCAAATCCAGCTTTGTAGCATGCTACACGTTTCTTATAAGTAAAAATAAAAGTAGTCTTGACATCGTTATAAGCACTGATTTTGCTAGTTGGGGAAGTATAGTCTGTGATTTTTCCGTCGGTTTGCATTATTTAACAGGGTGGAGATTTAAAAATAACATCTAAACGAACATTTTAAATCCCAAACACATTCCTCAAAGTAATTGAAAGCTGCACACGATAGCAGACACAATACGGACGAAACAAGGGTACATAGGAAACAGGAGTGTAGTGAGGATTATAACTCAATACAGCCCCGACAACTGTCCGGCGCCGTGGCCGGGCCTGGGCGTGCCTTATTTGCATTTTGATGAGCCTCGACACTGATACAATAAACACGCCGGGTGCGATCGGAAGTCCGGACGGCCGGCGACCGCCCGACACTCGACCCGGCTCCGGCTACGTTTAGCCGTATCATTCATAACCGTGTTCGGTCAATTAACTACGGCTTTGAATTATATACGTGCCGGGTCTATGCTGCAAACTTTGTGATGTGGGCAATGAAATTTTGTGTAGGTACAGTAATTTGTGAGGATTTGTGGAGGTTTTTCTTTAAAAGAATTTTGTCATGATAAGTGCAAAAGCTGTGCTAAACATTAACAGCCGCACAGGTCGATCTTCCAGGTTAAGCAACGCTTGCCAAGGTTGGTCTGTGGATGGGTGACCATCTTAACATACCGAGTTTCCTCAGTGCCTCGGAAAGCAAGTTAAGCCGTTGGTCCCGGCTGTCATTTGTAGATCTTTGGCAGTCGTTACCAATTGTCAGAAGCCAGTAAATCTGACTCCAGTCTTGCCAAGAAGTACCGTGCTACCCAGTTAACGGGTTGTGGAGGTCTGGTAGGCAGCCGCTCCATGTAAAATACTGGTATTTAGCAAAATCCGGTTTGACTGGAAGCCGACCTCATACGGTTGGGAAAAGGCTACGCAGATGATGATGAAGTGCAAAAGCTGTGCTGTGACTTTTAGTAAAACGTCGAAATGAAGCTACGATTTTTTTCCGGCAGATCTTCGGTACCTACCCGCAGAGAGTGTTATATCCAAGGAAATAAACGACCATTTTAAAGAGCCCCCAAACTTGAAGAGAACACAGAAAAGCTCGGACAAAAATTAATGCACGCAAAAAAGTTATTAAAACGATAAAAATTCATTAGCAGAGCGAAGTGGAGGTTGACTGATACTTATGAAAAGTCACCGGGAGTTACCTATTCAGCGGAGCATGCGGCGTAATCCTCAGCGAGACGAGTAAACAAATTACTGGGACCGGGTCGGACCTACCACGACGTGCCTTCGCCGGTCCGCTATTAATTTTAATTCCGGCGCTAGCGAAGATCGCCCAAGATGAGCGCGGGGCACGCGCGACAGACGTCGACTCGAATCAGTGTTACATTTATCGAAGTACAGATCAAACATGACGCTTCTGAAGCAATGACTAAATAAGTGTAGTTTTAGTATGTAAAATAAGAAAGATTAATAAAAAAAGTCTGGAAAGACTTGAAGGAGGCACTAAAGGCTAAAAAGTAAAAGCTTTTTCCTAGATTGTCAGGCAAGGGCTTTCTTTAAGTGCCGTTTTTCCCTTACGAAGAGAAAAAAAATTCAAATATTGCTGCTAGTCAGCAAAAATAAACTGCGACAATCGATACATTGCAAAGGCATATTTAAAACCCAATGACAAACGATCCTTTAAAAAAATGCTGGGTTCAATTTAAACAGGCTTCAGTGTCCGACAGGCATCGATACGTTTACGTAGGCTCATGTCATTGACAGTGCCTGGACTGCAGGTGGTCGTGTCGCCCTCGTCAGGCCTGCCGCCGAGGGGTACACGTCGGTGCGACGTATCAGGCTACCCGAATGAGTCTGATAGACGTATGTATGATTTTATTTTACTTGTATTGCGATCCTCTGCGGAATTATGCTGGTGTAGAGAAAGGGTATCAAGTGTACCAGCGACACAAAAAAGAAAAAGGCTGTTTAAAAGCGTTCAAGTAAGATATCATTAGGACGTAATACATCTAAGAGCTAATCTTACGTACTCATATATAGATAGCTTAACTTACAAAGCAATTTCAACAAAACCACAAGCAATCATAACTGGTACGAAATTGAGCTAAACTTTCGTTTAGTTAACATCTTCAAGAAGTCTCTTTCAAAAACAAAGTAATAAAAGTTATGAAATTGTAAGGTAAAATGGAATCTAGTAAGCTGGAGTGCAATTCAGGAGCTAGTGTGTAAACCGGGAGAATGTAGGAATGCACACAAATTGTTACTTCTTACTTCCCGGGGTTTAATCAAGGGGGACACCCGCCGCGTCTGCCGCCCTGCCGTCCGCGCTTGCTTCAACTTGGCGTAATTGAGAATAATGGATCCACTAGCCGGGTTTAGGGATCTCGGAACAAAAAATCTGTTACATCTGATTGTTCTTTTTGCAAGGTGTTGGTAGAGCAATGACAGAAAGTTAAAATCCACATGCAAAGTAACTTTACACGTTTTAGGCAGTTTGAAGTGATTGCTTCATAAAATCCGTTCGTATCCGTAAAAGCTCATATATCAAGTGTGCCTACCCGCGGCGCTTATGTTTCGGCTAAGCCGTGCATTGGAGATCCGTCTTTACGATCTCGTTAGTGCCGGTAATCGCGACGTTGCACGATCCGGATTACGTCTGTGCATTATTAGTGTTTTTATTGATTCACTCGGCTGCCGTCGTAAACTGAGATTATTATTCGCGACGTAGCCCGCGCCCCGCCCCGCCCCGCTACGCCCTCCAGCCAGGCTGTTTTGTTACTTAATCGCGACGATAACAACATTTAACGACGGCTAGGTGACTGGCAAAATTCCACTTCGATGTTTAGTGCTCATTCTATTTTCATTAACCATTTACCCACTTAATGATCCAGATCCTAAGGGAGTGATTCAATGACTTGGACCCATAAAATTAAACCTTAGCGTGACCTGTACACTGTAATTAATAGTTGTTACAAGAAATGCTTTGCTACCTGTGGAATTTGAGACGAACGCGACGTTAGTTTGGACTTCAATTTAACGAATTTAGTTTCTGTAAAAGAATGCACTACGTTCTTGAACTCTGGCATTTTTGTGAATACAGCGGCGAAATGAAGAAGAGTTTCAAAAATAAAATGTGCAATTTAAAAATAAACTATTTGCGTAACATCCACAATTTACGGCACGGTTGGCGCAGTGGTTGAGCGATCAACTGCTGCGTCGCGTGTCGTAGGTTCGATTCCCGGGAACAAATATTTGTATGGCCTACAGATAGTTGTTCCGGGTCTGGCTGATTGTTTATATAATATACTAACTTTCCCCCGTGGCTTCGCTCCAATCAACTGCATTTTTTTTTTTCAAAAGAACCTTCTCCTGACAGTAACAAGCGCTTAGCAACACATTCAGCGATTTATTTTTATATTATAGATATGTCGGCGTCAGCGACGGCTGAGCGATAGCGCCATCATCGTTTGGGTTCGGTGGTATCGGGTTCATTGTAGAATAATAACACTCAATACAGTACTAACCTTACTTTATTAACTGTGGCAGTACTTTTTGAACGTCAAAGCTTAAAAATAGACAGTCCCACGCCCGCCCGTCACCACTTCCTAGTGTTTTAGCTGTGGAGAAGTAGTGACTAACAAACTCCCCAGCAACACATCTGTCTGTTGAGTTGGAAGAACTCGCATTTATAACATGATTAAAGAACTTTCATGGTCACTAACATTAGAACTCCCCCCCCCCCTGTATGTGTACATTATGGAACGCAATAAACGATTTGATTTGATTTGAGAATAGTTCACATCGGAACCTCGCAAATAAAAAGGTACCTACATGGTAGCAATCCCGATATGAACTATTCTAATGATTAAAGAAGTCGGTTAAATACAATTGAAATAGGTAAACCAACAGTTTCGTTCTGGAGGAGTGTCCTGGTTGGTGTCTCGGGCCCAAGTGCGCTCGACATAGTCCCCACTCTCCAACACGACTCTGTCCACGTGCCGCCATTACAACTAACAACTGACGTCACGGCGTTTACCACTACCCACTACTACAATACTCAAATCAGCAACTAATTATTAAATTATATCGTTATCTACGACAGATATATATCTAGTAAAGCGACCCCAATCATTTCTGCAAGCAGTAATTCTAGCCGAAAAATCTCACTACAAACGAGAATTCAATCTATCCCGTGCCGTGGACTATCGTACTTTCAAATACCTGTACAAACATGCAGCCAGGTCAACAGGAACATCCCACTTTAACCAAATACGGCCAACACTTTCAGTTGTTATAATAAATTTAATAATATATGCGCTTAAATACTCCGCGGAAAATGGGTCATTGTAGAACCTTTTCCGTAATGGCATTTATGGACTGAGTTTGTGTTACCACAGATTCTGTAGTTTATGAGTATAGTAGTATTTATTTTTAGAAACTGCTAGTCTATTTTGTAAATAACCATTTCGATATCGACTTCACCTGAGTGACTAAGCTTACAAAGTGAACTTTATTTCACACATCATAAGGTCTTATATTTATACGAATTTGAAACTCACCTCGGATTCCGCTGTCGAGACACGAAAATGTTGTTACAGAATAGCACTGCTGAACTTAGACCTCACCGCATCGATTTATGATTGTTACTGGTAATAAGGACCGTTATGTACAAACTGGTCCTTAAACCCTAATTTTCGCTAGAAATAAGGACCGTTATGTACAAACTGATCCTTAAACCCTAATTTTCGCTAGAAAATTAAGTAGCTTCTCATAGAATATCAAATATCGATGATGAGTAGGTCATTTTACATAGTTTAAGTATGTTCTAAAACGCTTTGTGAACAAGGAAACTGTATTAAAATGTGGTAACTAAAACAAATTCAGTCTCAACCCTAAAGTTCGATTAAGTAATTAAATAAACCTTCCATAATAATTAAAACTGGGTCTTTATTTAAGACAGATATGGTAGATTTTGAGACCAATACAATGTGTACCTAAGTCAGACCAATATGAGAATATTACTATTGAAAGGTCTTTTTAGGGTTCCGTAGTCAACAAGGAACCCTTTTAGTTTCGCCATGTTACGCGGTTTAGCTCAGAGACGCTAAGCATTATATAAATTGAAATTTGGTATGGGTATTGTAAATTAATCACGCGACAAAGTGGAAAAAAAATTAAAAAAAAAGGTTAAGTGGCGATGTTTTTGCTGCCAGCTGGAGGGTTTTTTTTTGGAAACGGACTTATAAAAATAAATGGAAGTAGTATATATCATAACGAATTTAAAAGGAAAACTATCACAACGAAGTAGACTTTAAAGATAACGAGTAACAGTCGACCAACCTATAAAATGGTACAATTTTGATGTGCAACTACGGAACCCTACACTGCGCGTGGACCTACACGCACAGCGCATTTGCCCTTTTTTTTTCTAATAAATTTTCAAATTTGTTCCCAAAAAAGATCTCTTACTTATGTTAAACCTATGTACCTTCTTATCTTAATGTAACAAAAAATTTTATTTTTATTTATTTTGTTTCATCCATTAAAGCTCCGAGTACAATAAAGAAAATTTATATTCTATTCTATTACTAATATTACTTATATATAAATTATGGTTGAAAAGGATACCTGATAAAAGTTACTTCTGCATTTCACAAGTCCTATCCTACATCAAGGGGCCGAGGGAGAACATTATTACACGGTAGAATCGGCTCACCGCACGGCGCCGTCGCCGACTCATCGCCAATTTGTATCGAATGGGTTGCATGCATGTTAATAAAGCCTATTGTAGTCCCGTGCCCGGGCCAGATTAGTCCCCGACTGCAACAACCTAATATGCAGCCTTTATCCCCCCTAACCTATTATGAATAGTGCACAATGGAAAGATTGGCAGATTCAACATGTTCGTAGAAGCATTGATGTTGTCTCTGATAAATCTTGGATGGTATTAAAGGTCAATTGTCAAATATATTCAGGCTTCTACATAAAACTCGAACCATGTAGGTACGTTACATACAGATTAGCAGATTCTTATTAAAAATTGATTAAAGATTCAGTTAAGTATTTAAAGTTTTTAAAACTGTGAATGAAAAAGTCATTAGTTCAACGATTTATTGAGTTTTTAAGTTTCCGTACCAAAATCTTAAAAAGGAACCCTTAAAGTGTGACTTAATCTGTCCGTCTGGCACAACTGAATGTCTCAAGAACTAATAATGCTATCGCCTTGAAATTTGGAATTGTTTTAGATGACGCACAGTGGGGCAAGAACCCACAAAAGGTGCCGAGGATTGAAAACATAAAATATTTTTTACTATCCTAAGGTAGAAGCTAGTTATTTATATCTAGCTTTTGCCCGTGACTTCGTACGCGTATTACTAGTTTTTCCCGTTCCCGATAGGAATTTCAGGAAGTGCTCTCTTAGTGCTCCCCTACACTACCCAAGGAACCTACATGCCAAATTTCAGCTTCTTACGACAAGTACTTTCAGCTGTGCTTTGTCTGTCAGTCACTGAGTAACGGAAGAATTGTATATATTAGTATATTCATAATCCATACTATAGCAATAATTTCAATGGTAATATATTGTAATATATTTTAAAAAAAATTGATGTTTTTTTAACAATTTTTTTTTTTCACCATTTTTTTTTCTGGTACTTTATATGTTTATGAAGACATTCCATCTACTTTATAAGGTCCAATAGCAATGGTTTATTTGATGGTACGAATAAGGGTCTCTAGCTAGCCCCACTGTGTGACGTTTGCTCATGAATTTTGCAAATTAGAGATTTTTTTTTTTTGCAACAGCGACTGAAAGGTTTTCTTAAAAATTCAGAGTGGGGCTACTAGGACATGTGGGGTATCTTATGAAAGAGCGCTATTTGCACATTCTCAAACATTTTTTCCCTTTTTAAACTGTATGTTTTTCGAATTTGCTAAGTGTTAAAAATTGACCATTCCTCCCCCTTATGTCCGAAGTTTGCATTATGAGAAATCTGAAATTATTGTATGTGTAAGGAGTTTATGTAAAGATTTCAGTAAAAATAAAACGATGTCTCTAAATAGCACCCTTTTTCCGAAATCATGAACAAAAATTACATTAGTTCCACTAGCCAGGAGATGGCGCTGATCTAAAACTGCAGTATACACGTGTAATTTACTTACGAATACAGGCCTCACCAATAAAATTTAAAAACCTTTCACGTTTTATAGGCTGGTACAGAACCCTCGGTGCGCAAGTCCGACTTGCTCATGGCCGTGTTTTTTTTAAATTAGTACCCTTTTATTAAGCCTCGAATTTTAATCCTAGATAGTAAAAAACCAAAAAGTTACAAACATACTTCAAAGATGAAGTTATTATGTTTTGCTAAGTAAGTGGGTATTATTAGCGATTGTGCCGGTTGAGAGGAACCCCCGGCACTCGAGTGGAAGAGTCGATCATTAGACTCGTTGAAGAGGTTAATTTCGATAATCCGCTTTCCCACTCGCCTGAAATCAGCTGGCTGACTCCCTCCAGCCAACATTGAGCAGATTATTGTTATGCGTACACGTTACTCGCGGTTCTCGATGCGATTCTGTGCGTATTTTGTGAGAAACGAGTATAACATCATCGCCTTTGAATAATTTTATGTAGCTGTAAGATTTCAGCATAAATATTGGATGTTATTGCGCTGCGATGCTATTCTAAGTTCGGGAGTACTATAGTGGTTTCTGATTGAAATGGAAGATTTATTAGCCCCTTTTTTGCACAAAAAAATCTTTAATGAATTAAAGCTTTTAATGAAACTCATGTTAGACTAGTATCATATAAGCATTTGGCCGTAGAAAACTGGTTTGTTACTGTTTAATGCTAAAGAGAACTAACTGTTCTCACTTATTTAGCAACGAGTTTTGCATGACTGGCTCAAATGAACAGTGGCAACAAAAGGTAATACAAAATTAAGCCTATTAAACGAGCTGTCAATACTCAAACATCCGTACAATAGTAGTTCGAAATACATTTGTGAGTCGGTTACGTGTTTGGATGTGCCTAGTTTAATTAAGGCGTAACATTTTAGGTGAGGCAAAAGTGGATCAGTGGTGTGCATGATGGCGCGGGCTAGCGGGCTGGCGGGCTCGCCAACGACGGACATGCCCCGCGGTCGAATCAACATTTGCCGACGGATCGAATTACCCCACCGCCGCGTCAACGTAACGTAATTGATTCAGCGTCCGACGGGCGCCGGCACGCCTTTTTGTCTCACAGTCAGGAAAAAATGCAAAATCCGCCACTAATTCAATATCCTCACACTTTGCCAACGTTTTAAGCAGTGGAGCGAATTTTTTCCTAAAAAATGTTAAAGGATTTTTCCGAGGTTACATCGGTTACTGGTTAACGATATGCATCAGCGGCTACAGAGACTAACCACTTTATGGATAGTGGATTACGCCGCCAGTAATCTTATAAACCGTAAACTTTAAAGTATTTTAAAAATATTTTCACGCGGTCGGTCAATGAATATTTTTTTTTAATCTTGCAGAGGACGTGTAGTTTAAAAGTGGATTAATTAATTTAATTTTTTACGAGCAAGTAGTTCCTGGGGACGAAACTTCTTTATGGGGGATGAAATGGCTGCACGACTAATCTCATCATTTTAAGTAGAGCAAAGATGTAAAATGATGCGAAAATACTAATAATAATATTAGAATTTAGTATGGGAAATTAGGTTTTACGAGTGACCACCAGGTGGCACTATAACTAAATTCCCATACTAAATTCTAACGCGCTCGCAATCGAACGCGTTCGAACGTGAGTCGAAAAAACTCACACTAAGGCCTCAGAACTCACCAACCAGCGGTAATTTCTAACTATAGTGCGGGCCGGACCGAGTGTTGCGAGTAAAAGCCCATCGCACAAAAGCACTCACTTAAAACCGAGCGTCAAAATGATCAAACCTTTTCATTCCCTACTCGCTGCTCGCCAACTCGTTTCGAGTTTGAAGCTTTACTCGCTACTCGCTGATTGCCGGCGGTGAGATAAGTGCCATATGATTACTCGTGTCACGGAAATAGAAGACTTCATCACGAGTAGCTAAAGCTTATTTCTCGAAATCGAATTCAAAATAACGTCCAAGCACACAAACCAAGTAGCTACATCAATATTCAATCGTCCAATGACTACCATCCCATCACGACACAGCTCTAAAGAAGCCTGAAATATCTCGAGCATTTTTCCGTGAAATACCTCCGTGTATCAGTCATATAAGGGAGGACGGGGGTCCATTCCGATGCGAGTGCAATTCGACTTCGTGCAATTGAACACCATGCGACTTGGAAACTGATACAACGAATGCACTCGAATACGGAGAAAGAGGCCATACTCAAGAATCGTACGTATGATAAGTTATTTTGTATTTGTGTCGAAGAATTTTTCCTGTTTGTGTGGTTTAGAAATGGACGTTACTTTTTAGCGATTTGAGATCTGAAAGAAACTAAAACATGCTAAAACAATCATATTACGTGTTTAATGGGTATAAGATATTTCTAAGCTCAAATAACTTTAACTAACAATAAACATCAGAAACGAAATCTGTAGAAAAACACTTTTTTTTTTATCTACATACATTTACCATTACAGGCTAACCCAATGCGATAAATGCGCCTTAATTAATCATAATTTAATTTATACTTAACTAATCTATCTATAACTAATAATGAACAATGCATTCTTTGTGAATTCACATATTGCCACATATGCATATTGCCTTTCATAAACTAATCCAATGACAATACAACAATAGCAACAATATGAAAGCAGACATATTGATGTCACAATAATAAAGTTCGTATTAGTTTCATAAAAGAATCACAGCATTGTAGTGAATGCATTGGGAAATGAAAATCAACCAGGTGGGATCACCTGGGAGACTCGGGCAAGCAATATTGCGGATTCGATTTAAAACTACGATAGGTATCAGCGCAGGCAACCTATGAAAGTACTCAATACTCTGGTGAAAAACTAAATATGAGCGATATTGACTTCCACACATGACCGATTCAAAATTGTAGGTAGCCAATATCTGAGTTGATTTGAGTTATATTTTCTTTTTCAAATGAAATGGAAAAACCCAATCTATAGGTAAAGTTGCCTCGTCATGTACTTGTCCTTGTCAAAGAGCAATATATCTTGAATGAAGACCTAAATTGAAAGTATGTGACATCAATTTATGGTTGATAGGTCGGTGTCGGCTGTCGGCGATCGCGGCATGAATGCGGCGCCGTATAATCAAAAGTTGCACGGCCGAGGCGGGCTCCGTGCAGCTTCCGGTACACGCCGGATGTTACCAATTTACACAAACTGACTTAATTCTTCAATACAGGCAACCCACTTACCTAGGCTTTGAACAGTAAATAGGACGCTTCAGTGCGGCCCCGCTATGGCTGCCTACCAATATTAAAGCGTACACCGTCAATTTACCTCTACAGCGATGCAACAGAATTTCGTGGAAAATAAATTTCATCTCCATTCCGTGTACCAACTATAATTCTGTTTTCGGTTTTTATTTACAATAAAAAGCAATCCTTATACATTGGGCAACCACTATTTTGCTCTATTACGCAACCCGAAATTCAGATTTCGCATTTGTCCCGGCCGCGGTCGCAGCATAAAATGAATTTTGATTTTGGCTTGATTTTGTTTGTTTCCATGGTTGATAATGAAGTCGGGTAGTGAGTGGGACGGGGCTGTGGCGTGCAGTCGCATATGCGTCGATATCCGTGTTTTGTTTGACTTTTACCCGTTCGCCGGACCGGGCCGCGCCCGGCAGCCGATCACGAAACTAATTATACCTCGAGGCGAGCACGGCGTCGCGTCCGTTCTTCGCAAACTTCGAAATGAATCACTAAACTCATGTGTGGGCCGTTGTGCGGTGAGACCGTCGCAAACACTGGAAGGTTTTTCACTAAACTTGAGGAAAGATAAAAGGAAAATATGGCGTATATTAATCACTGGCTTATATGCCGGAGTAGAAACCGTTGCGGATTTTCAAGAAAACAATATCAAAGGTTTGCTTGACACCCTGGTTTGACTTACTGATCCTACATCAAAATTCAAATAAGCTCGAATACCTTCTATCGAGCAATCCTTATCTTTACAGCCAATTAGGTCCACGCGAGCGTCAAATAGCGGAAGTAAGTCTGTTGATTTTCGTTACCATTTTGTTCGCCTTTTTCAGAAGACGCGGCGTTCAGCGGCTCATCTGTATACTTGCTCGAGGGAACGAATGCTCTATCTAATTAACTTTATCATAAAGCGTGGGTTATTGCCTTGTCGGCCGTCCGAAGGTTTAATCGAAATCTCGCTACAGTATTACAACGTGGGATTTTTCGTTTAGGGATTAGTGTTACAGCTATGTTCGATTTTTCAAGGTAGGTTTCTGCTAAGGTAATATTGCAGTAGTTTTACATGCCATGGAAGAAGGAATATCCAGTTCAATAAGAAGGAAGAGAAGAAGGAATATTTATCCACACGAGGTAAAAGTCATTTGACAATACAAAACAATTTGCAGTAGTATTACATGTCATGGAAGAAAAAATCTCAAGTTCAATTTCATTTAGCCATACGAGGTAAAACTCATATGAGCATCCAAAACCATTTATTTTTTAATCTAAATCAGCAAAGTCTCTGACGTCACACTGAAACGAAACGCATGAAATAAACATCGATACAATAATATGTCATCATAATCATATAGCATAAGCAGATAAGCACGCGGAGTGGCGGAGTGGGGCAAAGTGGCAGTTTTCACGAGATTACGTCGGATTTCGTCGGGGTAATTCACTTGGCAGATTGGTGCGGCTCGCACGCTTTCGTACGGGATCGTCCGGCTCGGTTTACGGCCCGTGTCCGGTTACAAGCACTCCGTACGATACGGCTGTTCCATCATCGATTTCGACACCGTCGATAACCGCATAGGGGACACCTATTTCTAACGTGGCATTTTGCGATTACGGGGTAACATGATTGAATGACTTAGGTTGTCTTGTTGTAAAGTGGGGGAGATGTGTATGGACCTGTTTCTGGTTCTTTTTGTAGTAAAGTGTCAAACCCTTTAATTTTTCGTTTTCCGTTAACATCATAGTTTGAAAAAAATATCAACTACAAATGATTATTTTAGAAATCGGAGGTGAGTCTGAAATTGCAGTGGTTGTTTCAAATGAACTCATGGAGTGAGTAAGTTAACTTATAAATAGAAGTATGTATAGTCCAGGCTTTCTGTAGACAGTGGTTCCCGTTCGGAATATGGACTTACGACTTTTACCATACGTGAAACGTACCGAATCGAGTAAATATATTGAAAATAATTTACACCACATACCAACTCAGTTTTAAATTCCCACATTTCCACCCGGGTAACTTCACAATTTACACATATTGGTGTATTTTCACAAAGCTTTGTTTTCATTACATGACAAAATGTGTATCAAATGAACTGATTTTATTTAATGAGGCACATATCATAGGGATACGACGGTTGACAAATATTGTGCCGTAATTAAATATAATTTCAGCATGTGCCTCTTTGTTGAAATTAAATAAGTTTTGTTCCAATATCACTTGCGTAATAGCATTAATATTTGACGTGTAAAAACTTTGATAGGTATGAAATATTTTCACAACAGAAGTGTCGGTGCATAAAAGGTGCGAAAAATTCGGTTATTTCATTTCATCAGGTGAAGGAACGTAGTGGAGGTACCGACAGAGTAATTCACTTAGTAAGATTAAGTCCGAAGCTATCGGCGTTTACACCTCGGAACGTGAGTCCACTAAGCATTACCAACACTTTAATGTGTTGTGCGAAGCTTTGTTTTTTTATATATATTTCGTGAAAATACTCGGGTTGCAATCAGCTCCAAGGCGTTAATTCAATTTAGAGAACATTCGTGTGTATTTTCTAGGTGGGACACCTAGAAAATATACACGAATGCTCTCACATTTGCACATACTACGAGCACAAAGTAGAATAAAGAAAATGTTTATAAAATCAACTAATTTTAGTATAGTTACAGTACTAAGAGGAGCTTCGTCATAATCGTACGATTTTACGGCATAGACTAAAACTGTTTCAGAAAAATCAATCAGAGTGCCAATTCTACTAATTTTCACATTCGCATCTCAATCGCAAACTATCAAAAATGTATGAAAATTAAAGCTTCTTTGACAGTTTGCGATTGACATGCGAATGCGACAGTTGTTTAAAAAATAGTAGAAGTGGCCCTCTGATTTATTAATATATTCACTACATTCATATTCTGTTCGCGATAAACTCAAAAAGTACTGCACTAATTTTCATGATGTTTTCAATGGATAGAGTTGTTCTAAAGGAAGGTTTCAGTATATAATTCGTCTATCAGGCGAAGTCACGGACATCAGCTAGTAATAGTTAAAACAAAAAAATGTTAAGTTATTCATTCGACTCCATAGTGGGCTGCTACGATTTTGCTACGCAATTATGCTACGAAACGAAAGCTACGGCGTAGCAAGTACTTAATTAATACCGAGGGCAAGTCATCAAAATGGCCATGATTACTATAGAAAAGAGCAATACCAATAAGAAATCAGTTTTAAACAGTGCGTAGAATAACACTTTTCTTCGAACTAATTCGTTTAGTAACACTAAAACGTCAAATTTAACTTATATTAGATTTCACGGATTTATTCTTGGACAAAATTCTGTGCCTAGAGCAAAGCTTTAAGTTAGGCACAAACTAATCTCTTAAATTTTTCCCGACTAAAAATAAAGTTTTCTCAATTAAATGCAAAGGAAAGAACGTACGGGCAAAGTTTCAGCTTTCATCTGAGATAAAACTGAGCGTCTGGTCGAGATCCAATCGACTGTGGATTAATAATAAAGGAGATAAGCATTGGCTCCTATTTCAGTTCATATCAAAGTTATTATCGAGTCTGGAGGAAGGTGAGCGACCATTTTCGATGGATTTCCTGCAAATCAAATGTGGCGCTGATGTGATTATGGGAATGCCCGCTGGGACTTTCCTCGGAGCGTGATTTCGGTGAATACGGTCATCGCGTGAGTTTCGAAAATTGCTAATATAGGTGGACTAATCGTGGCAGTCAGATTAGAAATAGGTCGACTGGACTAAGTAGGTGTGATTTTCAGTCATCATGATTATCACTGATGCGTATCAAATGGAATTACGGGATGTATTTGGTACTATTTATTTATTTCTTGATTTATGCATGCAAATGTGCAGAGGCGGGTGGATTTTATTCCAAGGTGACGGAATTCAAAATACCAGTATTACATAAATTCAGGATCCGGTACACTTACACGAAATCCTTTACCGCGAAAGGCACTAGTGCGTAGGTACCTATTCATTTCAACGGAAAAGACACATACGCGAACGGATTTTTCCGCCAAGTTGTCAGTTTTTTCAATGATGTTCCGGGTCGGTATTAATTAACGAATATTGGGTCCAAACCAAAATGTTGATTTTGTTTTGTACCTTTGGATAATTTGGTAAAACTTAAACGTAAGTTTGCAGAAATCTTCCGTGGTTTTTGGGGTCGCTAATAACAAATCTGGAGTCAACTAATTCAGTTTAAAAGTTTAACTGAATTAGTTGACTCCAGTTTCGGGCATTTATATTTTTACTGTTAATTCAAGCAGGTAGGTAGGAATTTAGCGGCATCAATGCTGCCACAAGAATAACCAACAAAGAAAATCTAAATCGCAAGAAAAAAAGAACTGCCTCTCCATCTATCCAACTGGCAGCGAACTAAAAACCTACATCGAGCAATCAGTTTACCGTGCGATTTGAACATATACATCAGCCCTAATATCAACCATCGGCTAGTTGCCCACACCGGACACAACAACCGTCCGGTCAAAGGATCCCCCCTTTCAATGGAGGACCGCGGGTCTTTACTGTCTGTTCCGCACCCCTAAAAAGGTACAGTATACAACGTTATCAACAAGATACACATGAATAATTTAATCAAAGTTATTGCATCGCACCTATCAATTATAGTAATTCGGTTCAGTGAGTAGGTACCGCTCAAGATTTTACACTTTACAGTCGGCGATCGAGATAGTTTTCTGCTTGTTATGCAACAAGAACAGGACACTGGAGGAGATGTGAACTAGGTCAATTATTGTCTTTGAATATTGAAGTTTATAAAAAAAAAAATATTCCAGTTCATTGGCTTTGTTCAAAATAGTTTTTGAGAATGTTGTTAACATGAATATGTATCAACAAACACCTTTTCAGGCCAATCATACAACTGGAAAAAACTTATGTAATGGTAAACATAATATTAAATGAAACGAGATTTTTTAATTTCAAAGTATCGTTCTTGATTTTTTTTAAATCATTTCAATAAAAGTTGGTACCAACTACGACCCATTTTCATAGGAAAACACAAGAAACAACAAGCAGCTCGACACAAATAAACAATAAATTCCATTATCAACAACAAGTTGAATTCTTGATTGCACTAAGTCCATGAGGAAATAATAAAAGTATCAGTGGCACTCGTTGCCGGTCGAAGTATCAGCTCGCAACGATAGAAGAATCAAACAAACGGGGCGAAACTTCTTAAAACTCCAACTGGTGAGTTGTTTCCACCAGACACTAACTCTTATTACAAACTTAGGGTCTTACGCCCACCTCGTCTCGCCTGCCGATAGACAACTTATAACTAGGGAAGATATCGTATAACAAATTACTTAAGATATGAAAACATTGTCGGTAATGACGTCACGGAAAGTTTTTCGCCGCTCCATCGTATGATCGTGTGTTGATGAACACTAATTGGCAGCTAAGTTGCAATTTTCATTATGCCACGCGTCGCTGATACGATACCAATTTGTAATAACAGTTTAATATTATCTCGTCGAAAATTAACGTCACGCTAAAATTATTTCTGGGAAGTTATTAATGTTTGCTTGATTTTACAGTCAGTAGATTGGATGCAGGTAGATTGGCCAGAATCCTGATGGAATTTTGGACAAATTGAGACAGGGGGTTAAATTCTGCAGCATGAGGTAGATAGTTAACAATAAATGGTTTACAAAAAAATCCCCAGCAATACTGTGAAGTTTGAACAACAAAAATTCAGGAAATGAAGCTTGAGCAAACAATTCTACCTGAAGCACGCTGACCTTTTATTGACGCGCAAGTTCAAAGCAAGGGATCAGCGAAACAATCAACGCAGCAGGTTTTAAATGTAATAAAAAAGCACTCCGGCTAATTTTCCAGTTCTGTTGAACAAACAAACCGGACTGAATCCGCCATAAAGACAGTGCTCCCGGCCAAATGAGGCTCTGCGCGGTACAACGAGACAAATTATTAAGATAATCACATCGCCAGCAATTGCGGTAAGAAATAAAATTTCTCAGAACCAGCGTTTATTAGAACAACAAGCTACTGTAAAAATATTAGCTGTCAAGAGATGAACAGGGTTTATCCGTCGTTCGTTTCTTTGAAATTCTATTTTGATTATAATATTTTTATCGATGAAGTTTAAATTTGAATTGTTATAGCAGGTTGGAAATTGTGGAGGGAAAATTGTTTGTAGTTTGAGTACTAGGCGATCATGTTATGACAAAGTACTGTCAACGATGTATAGGGAACCGTGATATCGAGACCCTCCGATATGCATCTCTGTCCAGGTAGGCGTTTTGATGAACTAGCATCGTACTGCCGGCCTCATATAAATCTGGGTTTGTTGCTTCAATCATGTTAAAGCATCCTTTGTCATGAAACAAGAATCTTCAGAATATATGGGAAAATTGGAGACAATTTTCCTTCAACGAATTGATATTTCGTTGCACAAACAATCGATTACAGGTATTTCACGTCAACCTTTGCATGAGCCAATTTCGCCGGGGATCGGGCAGCCGAAAAACTCGGGAAGCTTCATAATAAAACTGCACTCTATACGATGTGATGACAGTAAATTGAATGAGTCGGGCGCGGCGTAGTGTGTTTGCGGCGCTCATCAATCATCCCCGTATGGATTTCATTTTAATGCGACGTCATCGGCGTCTCGTATGGCCGCCCCGTCATGCTACCCGAGCTTACAGTCTATTGTTTTACGCGACCGACACCCAAAGCCTAACTGAATATTTAGTCATATAATTAGCTGCGACATTTCTAAACAAAACCCTTGTGTAGTAATGTATTTTATAAACCTAAAGGTAATTTCGAGAACTCAAATATCGCAGAAAGTTTAAAGCATCCTCATGCATCTGCCGCATTTCATTAGTATCCTCTACTGCACAGGACATGAGTAAGGCGATGGGGAGGCAAACAAATTTCCGGCTATTGTATTTACGGATACGGCAAATTAAATCCCCATTTGTAAGAGCAGGACACCTAAGGGGGGCCAGTAATCCAATACCGTGGTCGCCTCCATTGTCGCCCGGCCTGCGCTAGTAGCGGGCTTAAGAGCTTCGGCACGAATCGAAAATCTACGAACATTTTGCAAATTAATAACCGGTCTCACCGATACTCGACAATATTTCATACAGAGTGGGAATTTAACGATAGGTAGCGTTCGATAGCTTACCAGGTTACCCGGATTTTGACGTGTATCAATATTCATTTAGTTGAAATTGTGTACAGAAATAAAAGCTTTCGATTTATTTGCTGAATTCAAAGGCTTATTTAGCGAAACCAAGCCACCCGGTATTTTCCACGAATATCGTTGCGCCTCTATGCAACGATATTCGTGGAAAATACCAGGCGGCCAAAAAAAGCTAAAAATGAAAACAACAATCAAATTCAGTGAGCGGCTCGGTAACCGTGTGGTGCAACGTACAAACAACGGTGATTCATGCTCCGCGCCGGTGCTCTGGGATTACAGCTCCGAAGCAGATTATAATTCGTCACGCGCGTTCCACAATCCTTATTATGCAATACAGCCGAAATCGTTGACCAATAAAATATAACCTGAAATAAAAATAGTCCTTGCCCCATTTTTCGCATACATTGAATCATAAATGCTAATAGTTGTTCTTCAAACATTTGTTCTTCAAACAGTTTGAACAAACCCTGGCAACCAATATAATAACTAGGTGGGAGTGCGAAAAGCGCACTCCATTTGATTAGGCATTGTTTCGGACGGCCGGGTGTAATACCATGTGTAGTGTATGCGATGCGAATCCAATTTTCGGACGCGCGACCTGAGCGGCGTCTATCCGCTGCTATCTATTAGTATTCAGCGTGCGCGTCGGGACGTGCTCGCGGAAAACGTGATGCGATGCGCGAGCAAACAAAAACACGAGCGCAGCTGAAATAGGCTGGCCCACGCCGCCTCACCTTTGCCAAACGTTATTGTTTTCGGCGTTCGGCGAATACACTGACGAGATTTTTATTTCACTTTTTTAAAAGCTTCAACAACGGTAATGTTAGCACTAAAAATAAATATGCAAGTAAGAAGCCACAGTTATCGGACTGACAAAGTCTAAGAAGTACACAATCTGAGGCGGGTGTAATTGAAAAGTCTGCTCGTCGCGGACAAGAGTGATGTAGATAATAGAGCTTATTAAATATGCCGAACATCTCGGCGGCTGCCGAGAACGGATTGAAAATAATCTCTTAGGTAGTCATTTTTCAAAGTTCACGAGTGGCGACCCGGAGACGCGCGGCGTACGATAGCATCGTCGGAGACAGATTGAAATTTAAAATGCGTAAGCCTCCCGAAATGACTACTAAAAGGAACCTCAAAGAGACGAGGAACGGAAAGATGACATATTTTTATGGAGTTTTATTAGTTGAAGACTTATTATCGAATTTACTTTGTGAGATATCCCTGAATTGCTCAGATACACGATCCCTATTCTGTGCTATTTCAGTGCGAGAGTAAACACACAAGCAACATTTTCATAGATGCGTATTGAACGAAACTGGAGATTAAACATTTTTTCAGCGAAATTATTGTTTTTTTGCTCAAAAAAAGGTGGGGAAAAATTCCATTTTCAGCGAAATTACTGTTTTTTTTTTTTTTTTTTTTTCAAAGAAAGGTGGGGAAATATACCGGAAAAATCTCTTGGTTGGTAGGAAATCTAACTAAGATTACCTACCAAAAATACTGGGCAAGTATTTGTTTTGTCACTTGCTCAAAAAATTAAGTCGATGCAGTGCATTGTTTAGCGTGACATCACGCCTTGGTACACTTTTAACATCAAGTGACGCTATCCTGAACTTTGAGTTTTTTTTTTTAAATCTTACTGACAGACCAGACATAATATTTTTCTAACTATAATAGTATCGTTTTACAGTAGAGAATAACAAGCTACATTCCTAGTTCTCGGTACACTGTCGCAGTACTCAGTATGGGGTGGAATTGGAAAGTTGTCTGAATCCATACGACATGGGCGACTCGGGGGGCGATATTAATCAGACGATATGCAATGCGGGGCTCACGTGTCCAACTTCAAGATTAGAAATTCTGTAGGAGCTCGTAACAAATAATTGAGTCAGACGTAGGTACATAGTGGTATTCTGGTAGCTTGCATTGAATTATGAGAAATTTTTGAGTATTTAGGTTAGAAATATCACGACATAGGATTGCAGAAGCTAAGGGAAAAAATAAAAATCGACCATATTCTGGCAATCTATTATTAAATGATCTGCTCTTTATTTCTTTCTCGTTAATTATAACAAAGGAATTACTTACCAGTTACCTTCATGCTATAGTACATTACTGCAGTGGCCAGCAAAAGAGGCATTCATGGACGAATGTGTAAATGTGGGCCGAGGCGTAGCCGGGGCACACATACGTAAGTCCATCAATGCCTTGTTGTGGTCAAGGCTTGTATAGTACTTTTCTAAAAAAATTCGCAGAAATTAAAACTAAGTAGTACCTAGGCAGAATTTTTTGTTTGACATACAATTACTTTTCAAAATCAATGACGAACAACAATAATTTTTTTTTTTTTTTCTATCATACCTTTGATAAGTTACCTCCTCGGTTGCCTTGTTTCGGAGTAAAAGATCGTTCTATTTTTAAATTACACGCAGATATGAATTTACTATGTAAATTACTTAACTAAGCATGAAAATCTATTACTGTCGTAGTTTAGTGGCCAAATATAGTACATTACTGCTGTTATTTCTCTGGCCGCAAAAAACGACATATATGGATTTTCATACAACTTTTGCCGACTGCTGCTCGCATGTAATTGGCCAGTACGGCAATTTCGATTTAACTCGCAGAAGGTTGTCACAATAATGCTCACATTTCCAAGCACGTTTGAGAAAAATTAAACAGTAAACTCATATCTGTCGTGTACTTTAAAAATGGTACGATCTTTTACTCCGAAACATGGCAACCAATGAGGTAACTTAATCAAAGGTTTTATTTGAATTTCGAAGTAAAAAAAAACAAATGAGCACTTTAAAGCGCCGTCCACACACATTCGTCCCTGACGAGACAGAGAACGGGACAAAGAAAAAGCAAGTTCGTACTAATCGTATGTAACCGATTTTTCTCTGTCCTGTAAGGGACGGGAACCCGCATGTGTGTGGACGGCGCATAACGTGGGAAACACTATTGTTGTTCGTCATTGATTTTGAAAGATTAGAGGAAAGTGGTACAGGGAGTAAAGTCCCGCAAACCTCCATTGAAAAGGTAGGATCCTCCGACCAGGCGGCTATTGTGCCTGGCGGGCAACAGCCCAAAAGTTCATATTCGGGCTGGTATATGTTCTAATCGCAGGATAAACTCTGCTTGCGCGATGCACGATTTTTAGAAAGCTTCTGAATGGATAGATGGCTTCGCGGTTTTTTTTTTGTTGCGATGTAGAATTGGTTCGTTGATTTTTCTTGTTCATTTTTCTTACCGCTACAAAGTACCTAATTATATTTACAAATAAAAAATCCTGACTTAGTTTTAATTTCCGCGCATTATTTGAGAAAGTACTGTATAAGCCTTGGGCACAAATAGACATTGATGGATATCTCTTTTGCTGGCCGCTGCAGTAATGTACTATTACGGAAGATAATCAGGGTTTGAATAATAACTAAACTATATGTTTTCTATAACGTATACATTTCACATTTTCAAAATGTGTATTTGTTTAAATAATACGAACGAAATATCTAAATAAGTGCGCATTCCGTCTATTCTAGCTAGAACCGCCTCGCTTCCCCCTTCGCTTATCCACTTTAGTCGTGCTTCCTATAAAAGTATTATTTTTTTATTTATTTTTTTAGCCTGTACCGTCCCACTGCTGGGCAAAGGCTTCCCCCAAGTCTTTCCAAGTATCCTTTTCCCACGCCACCTCGTGCCAGGCCAGCCCTCACGGTACGCGTCCAGCTCGTCTCGCCACCTCTTTCTGGGCCGGCCTCGGCGGCGCCGTCCATCTTCGGGCACCCATTGTGTCGAGATTTTTGCCCAACGGTCAACGCGCATGCGGCTAAGGTGACCCACCCAATCACACATGAGCCTGGCAGCCTTCTTACCCACATCCGTTATTCCCGTTTTGGAACGCAGCGTGGTGTTTCTGATTCGGTCCTGTCTTTTTACGTCGAGGATGCTGCGTTAACTACGGAACGACTTTTGCGACTCGGTGACTACTTATATAATACTTTTTATAAAAGAATTATAAAAAGTAAAATTCTGTAGGTTTCATAAGATGTTTTTGTTTGTTAATCTATCACGCCTTAACAGCAGGACAGATTTGGTAGGAGTTTAGAACAAAAGTAGACCCTTACCAGGATTTACCTGTGAAAATAGACCAGCCGGTCTATTCAATAAATGGCTCTATTCTGTAAACTGTCATTGCCCATTGGTCTTATGGTGAGATTTTTACAAAATAGCAATACAGATGATAATCTTTTCCTGTGTGTACCTTAAGAATTGTACAGAGTTCAGCGTTCCGCGTTCACTGTAATCTACGCGGTGGGTTAGATTTCTTCTCACACAAAAAAGACGCGACGGTCATAGTGAACGCATGTTCTTTGGAGTTCCATTTTTTGCAAAAGCTGGAAGGAAGATCACGATGTCTGACGAGATCGAAAAGTTAATTGATTTAGTAAGAGACAAACGTTTTCTTTATGATTTCCGAGACATTGGTTTTCAGTAAACGAGCCTTTGACGTTTTATCACGGTAAAAGAATACAGATCAAAACATATTTTGCTGTGTGCGCATGAACACGGAACGCAGAACTCGACCGCAGAACGCAGACCGCCTAGGCGGTATGTTCAGAACCTAAACGTCAATTTTCTTTATCATTTTAATCTATATTCTATATCTAATTATAAGAAATAAGCTTTGCGCGTTCCAGTTATGCAGTTACAAGAACAAACTTCGGAAAAGCAGGCAGTTGTTTTATGCTATTGTTTTTTATTTATCAGAGTTTTTCTTCAATTCACAAAGGAAATTGCATTTACCTAAGACTAATTGTAAGAAAAGTCTTTACTTTAATTAAAACGGTCATGTAAAAAACCACACATGTGGTTCAAATTCAAATGTTCAATGAAACAACCAACTTCTAGTTCCTTATTTTAAAAAAATCAAATTATTCACAAAAAAAAAAAAAAAACCTTAGTAAATAACTTCACAGAAGGTAATCAGTTTTTGAATAAGAACAAAACAACATGATTTCTATAACGTATACATTTCACATTTTTAAAATACGTTTTTGTTTTAACTTGAGCGCTTTCCATCCATGCTAGCTAGAACCACATCGCTTCCCCCTTAATCGTATGTCTAAACATGAATCCAACACCACTCATTCAAGTATAGACTTTATAATTGGTAAATACCTAAAGTTAATCTTGAAGTAATCATTTATTCTAAAAGACACAAATAAAATTATGTTTATACTTTGAGCTACGTCTGCACTCTTAGATACCAAGTTGGATAATGTCTCCCAACCAATTCCTGCTCCTGAACATCTCACGACCTTATTATTTTTTTTATAATATCCACAAATAAGATCCGAAAAGGAGGATTATAGCGAAAAGTGAGTCGTTCTAGGCTGTTTTAATGATAATGATGATAAAGTGTCCAACAAAAGTAATAACACTTCTTGGTCTTTGCCACATTAAATACAACCACAACATTTTTTGAATACAATTATATCAGCTCCAGAAGACCAGATACATTCAACTCTGCGGAGGGTTACTTCCTAAGACCGTACAAAGCTACAGAACGACTGCTTTAAAAGAGAAAAGTTAAATTCTAAAATCACTTTAGAAGCTAAAAAACATCTATTCTCAAAAAGAAAGGACCACTTTTGGTAGTTCTACACAAGTGACAAAGTTTCGTGTCAATTGAATAAATAGTTTTTAAGTGAGAATAAAAGAAGAAACTTGGATTTAATTGCACTAAATAGGCTAAGGTTTCTATCGAGGGACTAAAGACTAAGAGCGGATTTCACCAATGAAACTGATCGCGATAAAGTTGCGTTCAAGAGTTTTCAGTATAAATATTTTATAGATAATAATGACAATGACAGCTCGTAAACGTGGCTCATATGTTGATCGCGTTCAGTTTCAGATTAATGAGCTAAGTATACTTAAGACTATTGTACCAAAGAATATTAGACTTAAATATAAAGATGATGAGTATGGAATATTTAAATATTGTAAAGTTATGTCAGTCTTTGATAAATTCAGGTCAGCAATTATCTATACTAATATTATAAAGAGGTAAAATTTGTTTGTAAGTTTGTATGTAGGGAGTAATCTCAGGATCTACTGGTCCGATTTGAAAAATTCTTTCAGTGTTAGATAGCCCATTTATCGAGGAATGCTATAGGCTATATATCATCACGCTAAGACAAATAGGAGCGGAGCAATAATGGAAAATGTGGCGCAGACGAAGTTGCGCGGGTCAGCTAGTCTTGGATAAATTTAATAATATAAGTTCCTTAACTTTAAACATTAGACCAAAGCAATTACGTGATCTTGATTACCTACCTGCATATAAACTACCTATAACTGTTAATGTGTATAGCATGAGAACGTGGGAATATATTCTACCTGATACCTTAAATAAAATGAAAAATGTACAATCAAATATTGTTTCTAGTTCATATATAAAATGTAAATTAAACTTATTAAAATATTACTTTTTTGGTGACATCACTTAAGTTTTAAGTAGGTTTAAGTTTACCTATTTGTATTTTTATGTAAAGTACATATTGTGAGCGAGTTTGCTTCCTCCACTTTGTCACATAAACCTTTATAGGTTTCAGACAAGTGTTATTTTTGTTAATGCAGCCTGTAATAATGTTTTTGGAAAATAAAAGAAAAAAAAAATGAAGTCCGCCTTAAATGGATACCACGCAGACGGTAGGTAATTAAGAAAAACTCTGCCTGTTATAACTAATGGAGCTAATTGATTCCGGATGATTTGTAGTTTTTTAAGCCGGATTGTATATAAATACCAGCAGATGCCTTCAATGGAGGAGTCCGTGTTATATTGATTGCAAAAGAGAATGAGAGACCAGGGTAACGTGATTGACAGCGTCGATGTCGGCATTATATCGACATAGAAAGGTTATTTATTTGAATCCCATGAACGGTTCCAAGCGGGTTGCGGGTAGCCGCTGGATGCGAGACGCACAGGACCGGTTGATGTGGACACTTGGGGGTAGCCTATGTCCAGCAGTTCACGTCTTTCGGCTGATGTGATGATGATGATGAAGCAGGTCCATTTCTTCCTCTTTTTTCTTCTCTGTTCTCTCCTGTTCCTATTATTTAGGATAGGTTTCCCTCACTATTCTGCACCAGAACCCTGTCGTCTCTAACAATTGGGAACTTGAGGTCTCTTATATTTTCCTTTACAAAAATCGATGACGGCCGATCGAGACAATAAGGTGCTAGAGACTCTAGACATGTTAGTCTATCGGCTACAGCAGTTGACGAAATGTCAAAATGGGATTGACTACGTCTTATTTCGGTAGCGCATGTCAATTTCATACATTTTGGACTATTCGACAATCGTTATTGCAGACAGTATGTCGCTTTATCTGGAGCCTCAAGTTAATAAGACGACTGAAGGTACTGTGGTAGGCACCAGATAAATGTAAAATAACGGTCATTGACGTGGGTCAATCAAGAAAATCAATATATAGAATAAATCTATGTGGATACATCTATTGATTTTCTTGATATCAAAAACAGAAATAAAGACATAAAGCTGTCCTGAATCAACTTCTGATGATTGGAGGTGATTCTTTACGTTCTCTAGTAATTAACTGTTTTAATTGTCTGTTTTTAAGGGCATAATTTATTGTTCGAGTATCTACGAAGGGATATTAGGGACAGGTAAACGTACTTTACTACAAGCTTATCTGGGGCCTTCTATACCAACAATCAACTTCGCTAAAACCAGGTCATCGCCTAATTTGTTTTAATTTGGGAACCTTAGAACATAGCTAACAAAGTACATAATAAGGCGAATCAATCGTTCGTTAGCAGCAACTTCACGGAGCTTTCGGCTATGCTTTTGTTATTGTTTACCAAGCCCGTACAAGAAGCCTTTGCTTGTTTATTATTAAATGAAATTCGGCCCTGGAACTGCTTAGAAGAACAAATCGAATAATTATTATTTATTTTGACTGGAAAGACCTGTTTTCTGCAGAATGTTTTACATTTGAGGTTCAATTGCAACATAATGATGCTTATTGAATATTTTGCTGATTTTTATATTTTTAAGAATTTTCTAATTCCCTTTAAGCACGTTAGCCAATGTGACACCCACCAACCCAAACTTTAGACAAATAATAGGCAATTAAATTCTGCACTACAGAGACGCCAATCCGATCTTCCTGGTCACTACAGGACCTAGACTCCTCTACTACCAGATTGACGGATATGCTCAAGTCTCTCACAAAATATACAATACTAGGAATGAACTGAGCTATTCGGACAGCAGTAAACTAGCCGTAATTGCCTCCTAACCCAACTTAGCCAACCCAAATTCTATAATATCGAACCGCAAACACCACCATTCGATTATTCAATTCTCGCTCGTTTCTCCGAGCCCCATATCGGGATATCCGCCATCCAAACGTACGATCATGTAGAAGTGGGTCAAAAGTATCTCCATTATGGGTGAAGCACAGGCGTTACGTGGTGGTGGGCGGTTGAGGCGTCTGGCAGGCGCAACAGGCGCCCCGCCCCCGCCCGCCGCGCGCAACAGATGCCCCGACTTACTTGTTGAATCGACCGACCTACTAACGTGCCAAGACACTCGACACACCAAATTCTCGTACATAAGGAAAAAGGAAAAATGGTACGGTCTACAAAAGGTAGGACGTGGTAGGGGCAACTGGTTCGCAGCGTGGGGCCAACGCACTCTGACTAGTGCTTAATGACGCTACGACGCAGTAACTACATGACATCTGTTATCTATGTCGGGATAAGATAATCGATGAACAAAGGGTTCTAATCAAATTTCAATTCCAAAACTAACCACGCTTTAGTATCGAAAAACAACTTTTTCGTTAACTTTAATGAAACTTTAACTTGTAATTTATGTAACAATTGCCGAAGATGTTTACAGGCTAAACATCTTCGGCAACCTCAACAACACAACATAACCTACAAATAACCAGAACGTAGCTTCGTCAATTATTCCGCTAACAAACGATCTTCATCTTCTTCCATTATAATTAAATAGTAAACAAAATGGTAAAATAAAATGAAAATACATTTTGGATAGTCGAATGCGCACATAAGTACCTACGATGTCATCAATCCGTCGAAAATACAGCTTATTGTTTTGTAACGAAAATATTTCTATATTTCCATCAGCCACAATTCCACCTAACAAGGAATACGATCCTGATTCAAAAACTAGTTCAGCACCTTTACAAAGCTTACCAGATACGCAGAAGTAGCATTACCTCCAATATTTATCACCTTCAAACGAAAATGTTTCTACATTTCCATCAGCACCCACACGACCTATCACGTAATAATGAAACCTCCTAACGAGTAATGCGATACTAGTACTTCTTGAAAAGATAGTTCTGCACCTTCACAAAGCTATGAGCGTCAAAACGTCGAGCTTTTCCTCGAACGTGTGCATTTCAAGTGAAATTGCTGGAGCTGTTCATATACGAAGTACCACCTTGCTATAATAACATGTTTGCTACTAACAGGGTGTTGCAAAAACGGAAGTGTTGCCTGATATAATCTAAAGTTTCAAGTGTGCTAAGCGCAGTTTAGGTACATAATTGTCATTTAGTAAACAATGCTGAAAAATAATCAAAGAAAAAATAATCTCTTAGACACTCACAGGACAAACAATAAAAATAAAATTAAGTAATTAAAAACTGGTCTTATAAAAATTACTGTGCGAGGCCGAAAAGGCTTTTTTCTCAGCATGTGCTGCGATATCAATAAAAATTATAACCTATAATAACGTATTCAGACTTGATTGATTGATAACTTTAGGGTCTACGAGATACACGCTGTGCCTAACCCACCTCGTTGCCAAACTTATCAAGCTCTTTGTTAGATTTAGTATCTTTGAATATGATTTATTTATTACTAGCTATTCCCCGCAGCTTCGCTCCCGTCAACTGCAACTTTCTTATTTTGTTTTTTTCATAAGAACTTTCTCCCGACAGTAACAAAAACAAAAAAAAAAATAAGCGAAATCGGCCCAGCCCTTCACACGTGATGCGATGACCAAGGAAAATAGGGATTCATTTTTATATAATATGTATTTAGATCTATTGATTTATTTTTAAATAACACCTTTAACAGCTATAACGCCAATACGATGCCAACTCCACAATTCAATAAAAATACAACTCCGGTTGCGCCCGGAGTGGAACCATTGGTTCCACTTGACGTCACTGATATAAATCGTAATGTCATAAAAATAAAGTATAAAATCAATTGCGTCAGGCGGCTTTAATGGTTCCACCGCCGCCGGATCTAACCGGCTAATAAAAAAAAAAACAATTAAAAATGTATTTGAAAAAAGCAATGGAAATAAAAGTACAATAAAAAAATGCAAATTTTCTGAATATTTGTGCTGTTAATTTCATAAAATTTTGGTTTAATCATAATAATCGAAAATTGGTCCTCCAGTACCGATTACGTCATCTTCAATGTTCGTGACACCCTGTACAAGTGTATGCCGTCTGTTTGCACGGCACACTTAGCCGCAAGCACCAAAGTTCCCCAGAGGCACTACGATGTCGCAACTATTAATTTGTTGGCTCGAAGAGCACCTTGAGTTATTCGCGTGTTACGTGGTGAACTAATTTGCCCCAGCACAGCGACGCAAAGTCTCATGTCAACACCTTGTATGTGCATAATGCATTTCGGAGAAATTGAAGACATTTCACACTTCACTAGGTGTTGTAAAGGAGCTTTGCATTTAAAGCTGAAGGAAGACGTGGCTATTGATACGGTGACTCCTAATGATGGAAAATCAGTCGGTTCCACTTTTAAAAAGCAGCTTTAACACGAAAGATGACGTACAATTGGATATTTGACTACTGCCAAAAATCTACATTAAAGAATAGATTTTTTAAAGATGTTATCAAATAATAATTAAATAAAAAACCCAGCGCAAAAAAGAAAACCGAACCATTAAAAAGTCAAAAATAATAACTACCGTTGAGAAGAAGCTGGTGCAGAAGAAAACGATATAAATAAAATTTTATATCCCCCAACTTAAAAGAAGGTAGGTAAGCAAAAAAAAAACGTGGGGGCTGAAATTTCACGCCCTGAAATGGAACAAACGATTGCAATTCTTCAGATTATGTGACAAATCATTGCATTCTATAATTCCATGACAGCAAGTGGCAGCCCCGAGACCCGTCTGTTAAGATATTATGTTTAATTTGTTAGAAGTTGCATCAAAAAAAAAAAAAAAAACAAATACTGTGGCGTAAAACAGAAACACAAAACGGTGTTCTTTCAAACAGTGCTACGAGCATGTTGTTAGATAATTAATTACAGAAACTTTCACTCCTGTACCATCCTCACTGGAAAATATTAATTTTCCTTATCGTTTTTGTTATAGCCACAAAATAATGAAGCACTTACCAACGAGCGCCAAAATAACCGTGAGGAGCGGTGCAGCCGGGAAAGATACTGTCACGTTGAACTCTAGCATCTGCAGTAAGTCCACTAAAACAAAATTATTTACCATTATTAAACAAACTTGCTGAAATCCAATTGATTTTTTTTTCTGACAGCGTTTTTTTTTAACAAATTTTGAAATGAATTTTAAATCTAAGGGTTAGTTTTCACGACAATCGTCAGCGAGAAACGTTTGTTAGTACCTATATGGGGTTAGTAATTTTTTTTTAAACTTTTACTGTTCCATTGGACCACAAAATAAGTTCAGTGTTTTATTATATTTATTTGGATTTTTATATTGTATAATATCTGCAATATTCATGGAGAAAGCCCCAAGGTGTAATATCAAGTCGGTTTTCCAGAATTTTGTGTTACTGTTTAGAAGAAGTATTTATGTAGGTATTATTAATTTATACCAGGATATTATTACTTTAGCACACAACATTTCATAAAACAGCAGCTCTGATGAAGTTCCGCGAAGCCAATTATTCCTATTTTCCATTTCGATAATATTAGTAACATTTCGCAGAATACGTCAACAGCGGATTACATCCTATTTAGTATTCAAGAAAATAAACTGAAAAGCTGGTTTTCCAGGTTTCACTGTTTGCATTTTCCAATTGATTCTAAGTATTGCTTTTCATGAATTTTCAGTACTGGGGCATGATAAAATGGAGTACACTCTCAGAAAATGGACCTTTCATAAATAAAAAGTACTTTTGACAATCAATGTAAAAGGCTTTCGGCATGAAATGTCAAGACTGGCTATTTAAGCTATGAAACTTATTATACCCCCAATAGCTCTCTGAGGATGTGTTTCAGTATTTTCCTGTATCGATATTTCATAAAATAACGGGTACATTATATTTTACAGTAAAATTATGAATAAGTGTTATAGTGCACATTTAAAACAAGCATAAGAGAGCGCGGCGTGCCATAAGCCGCGCTTAGCGCCCCCTGGAGGCGTGCGCGCACGACGATGCCGCACGTTAACGCGATCAAACGGCTGCTATATGAATTTTTCATGCGCCACGAGAAGTAATGGTGTCGCCCGAGACGTCGGATCATTCTTTACGAGCCGACAACGGAAACCTTTAAAAGTATACATTTATCTATTGCTGTATCGTACATAATGCGCCACCGCACACCAGACACTGCACTCAGACTTTCCAAAATCGAATCCAAAGTTAAAACTTTAGAAAAATGTGCGCTAAATAGATTAACCGCTTCCGAAAACTGCCCGTAAAAAATCGCCTAAATAGGGTTGACTTCAAAGTGACGCACCGTGTCACGGTTTGGGGAGAGTAGATCCGTAATAAGATAAAGGTTTTATCGTCTTTTCGTTAGCATAGTTCTCGTGTGCTCTCAGTTTGTCTGAGCTTTGTGGACGGTTGTTTGCTTAAGGTGGGATAATCCCGGTACAGTTTCCGTATCGAATACATACGCCTTTGTCCCCTCTGTCACATCTTTTGATGTTGTCTAGCTGAATAAAGGGTTTGATATGACGAATCTAAGGAGATATTCTATGAAAGGTCGCTCTGAGTACATCTTAAGACCAGTAAAGGTTCCTTATTATAAAAATGTCTTGACGGATGTTCGAATTGTTAAATCTTATCTGCTCCACAAATTGACTATTATTACTGAAACGTAAAATTCGACAAACAAGCAAGTGATCAGGTGTTTAAGAAAATTCTGTGCACAGAAGACACTTTTTGATATTCCCAATAAAAAAAATGTAAATTGCAAAGTCATCGTTCATCATTCATCATGTGAAATTAATTTCGCCGTCGCTACCCCCGTTCCCGTTTCGTTGCATACTTTCTACGATTTACTGCGCGGATTCATATTACCGTAAAGTATTGGTAGCAAAGGAGGACGACGATATTAAACATTGTGCAATATGCGATCGTGGAGTTATATTTCAAATTTCATTTAGGAAAATAAATTGTGATGTTTTAAAATGACATGTTTTCTGAAAGGGGCAATTAATTTGAGTATATACTGTGAACGAGTAGAGTAGAGCAATCTCTCTTGACGCGGCGGAAAAGTGGAGGTCGGGCGGAGATACTTGACGCTCGGAACAATGGAGCAGCGAGCAGGTAATTGGCATTAAACCGTGCTTGAAACGGTTGTTAGTGCAAGCCGGAGCGGCGAAAGGGCGGCGCCTCTCCGATACCGCTTGTCCTAATTAGGTAGAAATATGAGAAATAAAAGGAAAAATGATATTGTCCCAGAGCTATCGTTATCGCGAAGCGCCTTAGGTACTTTTCGTGACGAGTACCTACCCTTAAGCTTGACAATATGAGCCTACTCATGTAAGTACTACTTAAATCTTTGTTGTTGATAAGGCAACACAAATTTGCATACCTCATCAACACTAGACATTACATCACAAACAAATAAAAATTTAAAATAAAGTTAGTCGAACGAAAGAGACATGAAATTCAAACAAATACAAAATGAATTTCTGCAGAGCGTGGACCGAGCGGAGAAAATAAGTCAGATTTTATTGACGTCGGCACATCATTATTATCTGCTTATTTTCCTTTGCGCCCCGATACCTCCTAATACCTTATTGCTATGGAAAATTACGTTCTATTTGAGAGCTAAATAATTGGCCAAATTACATCCCAAATCGGCTTATAGAAAGAAAAATTTGCAAATTAGATACTTAAAGGATTTTCAAACCTACTCTACTTCCTTGGCGTCGAAGATTTTATTTTTGGGGTCCTTGTTGGGCAGGTTAAAATGTTAGGTGAAGAGCTTTATTACGGGATACGTTCGTTGTGACAAAGTTCTGAAGATGCATTGTCGTACAAAACTAAGCTTAGTTGGTTTTGAATAAAAATTTTTGTTTGCTTTGTGCGAGTCCCAAATAAACATGTTTCTATATGAAGGGTACAGGGGCAAAACAAGGAATGTCACATATAATTAATTTGACTTTTATTTCATTAATGACTTAAACAATTAACAAAGCTTCTTTGTACCTAAAGATAATCTCAGTAGTGTAAACTTGAGATCCTATAAGTAATATCTAAGATTACATATGTAAAAAAAGTCCATACACTTTGAAAAATTGAAATGTAAATTACACAAAAACTGGTTTTTGTGACATCCCCTGTTTTGCCCCTTCATATGTATTTCCAAAAAAAAAAAATTAAAACTGATTATAGGTATCATCATACATGTTTCCTTTTGCGTAATAGTTCTGCCAAGAAAATATGAAAATAGTCCAACAGAAATAGTACAGAACCTTACAGTGAATCCTTCAAAGGAAATATACCCACACGCTAACATGAATCATAACGGTTTTTTCACAGAAATAACCGACAATAGCTTATTTTCAATAGAAAGTTGCCAATTAGTAGTGTTTTCAGGGAGGTTCTATTTCTGTGATAAGTAGTCTCTTCTTTCGCGGAGTATTTTATTTTTACGATTTTCTTATAATATTGACGTAATGATTCTCAATGAAGTAGTACAAGCTCTGCTAAAGACTCCCAATCAAAGCTTATGGAAACAACAGCTTGTTAATTTTCTGAATAATTAATGTAATAACTTGTCTAGCACTAAGAGCGTTTACGCCATACGGCATTTCACATACTTTCAAGTACTTATTTTTTTAATGAATTAATTTGAATGAAACTTCCTACGCATAAGTAGCATACATAGGTGTAAAAAGTCGGTAGAGAAAATTCCGAAAACTAGTGTTACAGCTAAATTCGACAGATTTTAATTTATTCATAGAAACAGAGATTTTCAATAACCTTTTAATAGCTGATGCCCGTAGCTTCGCTCGCTAGACAAATTATATATTAAAACCTTCCTCGAGAACCACTATCCATTGGTGAAAACAGCATGAAAATCGGTGAAGTAGTTTTTGAGTTTATCGCGAACAGCATTGCGATTCTGTAAACATGTCAGAGTGAACACTTAGGCGAAGTGAACGACAAGTGAGCTGTCAAACCATATAAACAAGATGGCATGACAGCTCACTTGTCGTTTACTCCACCTAAGTGATCACGGTGAGATGTCAACAGAATCGGCTGGCAGACAGACGCGGCGGAGGACTTTGTTTTATTATATGTATTGATGATAGTGAATAAATACAACATTTCTAAAATGTTCACTACTAACTTTTTAGACCTATGTATCCCGCACATGCGTAGGTAGTAGTTTTATTACATCCTGCTTGTTTATTTTGACAGCAAAATTCACATGTACCTAGTTACACGTGTAAGGATTCATAAAGCATTATCGTGTAGCCTTGGGAAATAACTAGCACTCACTCCGATAACTAAGATTAAATTTGTTTACTAATTTGCGAAACACATTCAACCCAAAAGATATAAGAATGCGCACTCTTAAAAATTGTGTAGGTAAGTACTGATTTTTTTAGATCGACTAATTCCGACTCCGACTCGCACATGAAGGGTTTCCTACCATAAATCTTAATTTTTATTATTTGTTGTTATAACAGCAAAAGAACACAAACACAATCTGTGAAAATTTGAACTGTGTACCTATTACGGTTCTTGAGATACAGCCCGCTGACAGACAGGCGGACGGACGAACGGACAATGGCGGCTTATTAATAGGGTTCCGTTGTTTACCCTTTGGGAACGGAACCCTAGTAAAAAGTAAAGCAGGTACAGCTTGTAAAACATTGAATTTTCAACGTAAAAACGAGCCTTTTTTCCATGGAGTGCCATGAATATTAGAAATAAAAAGAATAACTGCTAGAAATCAGAAACCCTAGCTAAGATTCTAGGAATTAATTATCTTTTTTAAATAAAATTTTCAAATTCTCGCTACATTTAATTTTTTCCCCCACAACTTTGCTTGAACTTATCAATTTGAAACGGCTTCTTAAGATCCTTATAGATGAAAAATTTACTTTGAGCATTAGTTTTTCATAAAAACTATACGTAATTACCAAGAAATTTATTCAAGGAAATATACATTAGTGCTTGGTAGAGATTGCGTCTCGAAGGTAGCAATAGTAAGTTTATCGCCAAAGGAGCAAGTGAAGCAATTTGCTGTGTGAAACGGAGCGAGCAGAGCAAGCGAAGCCATGCAAACGAGTACGTCTCGAAAACACCAATTGCAAATTACCGGTTGCACTCGGTAAAGTTTCGTTTAAATTTTACATAAAACGAATGGCTTATAACTATGTAACATAAACTACACTTCGTCTGCGGCCATATAGTTTATACTAAACTCTATCAAGGATTGTTTTGGAAAACCTATATTTAATTACATATGTCACCGGAAAATGGCAGACTGCGTAAAATTGTAATAAATCTTGATTAGATTACATTTTCTCTATATAATATGAAAAAACCATTTTTTATATAATAAATCCCATCCAAATTCAATAGTTTCCTATCCAGGTCTTAGAAAAAAAAGTTTATAATTTGCGCAATATTTTACAATCTTACGGCGTTTGCCACTTTCCGGTGACATAATTATATGTACACTCATTGTCCCTATTTTTGTAACCTCGTTGAGAGGTGGTTTTGAAAGACTAATTATGTATTACTTTTTTATTTACTTAAATACGAGGTTGAGCCAAGTTTCACTTTTATACCGCGAGTATCTGACATCGACGCACAAACGATTTCCATGGGTCCAGGGCATGATTCTGGACACCCTAGACTTAGAATTTTTCGTCGGCTTTTTTCTCATTTTTTTCAAGGGTTTTTTTACTTTAGACTGGTTATAATCGTTATTCTGACCTAACCTAATGATATTTTTAATAAAAAAATGAGAAAAGAACCGACGAAAAATTCCAACACTGAGGTGTCCAGAATCATGCCCATGGAAATCGTTTGTGCGTCGATGTCAGATACACGCGGTATAAACCCAAGTAATAAGATTTATTCATATGAACTCCAGTTATGTCTTAAATCCAAGGCTCTATCGGTTTGGGCTGTAGTCTCGTCTTACGAACATACTACTATTTTGTATTTTGATTAATAGAAATATTAACATGGATGCATTACTGACAAAACTAGAACCCTGATTAGACATGTGAAAGTAAATTCTCATCGTGAATCCGCTAACGCAGTTGAAGAGCCAAACAATTCGCTTTATTCTTTTTTTTTTTTTTACTTGAAATGAGTTTGCTTTGACTAGGCCTAGGTCTTTGAGTCTAGGTCAGAGATGACAGAGACAAGTCTACGATAGAGCGAGCTTACCCAGAAGTAGCCTGTTCACTCTAACTTTGAAAAGATTAGCGTTGTAAGCATTCGGAAACACAGACACAGGCAAAGAGTTCCACTCCTTTGCTGTGAATTGTGCTTTTGCAGTTGAAGAACCAAACAATTGCCTTTATTCCATGAAACTCAATAGAAATTAACATGTTAAAACGAGTCCAATTTGCTACGAACACAAATTAACCTCAATCTTACAAAATACTCTTTCTAAACCCTACACGGCAGCGTTCCTTCACTCTCATCTCCATTTAATTATTAAAACACGCTCGTGGTTACGTACCCCACTATATTTTCATTGCGAACAAAACCATGTTGGTTCATTAAAATCAGACCAAACAACGTTTGTTGTATAATCCTAAAATAAGGTTGTTTTTTCTACCATCCATTAGCGGCGGGAAAGCTAAAGAAAATGTTTAAGCTTTCGAGAATTACAAACTTCTGAAATACCTGAAAATAGCGAATAAAAGATTGATAAAAATATCCCGGATTTTTTTTATAGCACACTTAATTATCTCGGCGGGATCGTCGACTTAATTCCGATATTTAATTATGCAAATGATCAACCCTTTTTTTCCGGGACTGTCTTATCCCTGAGTATTAATTGAGGTGAGTCAATCAGAGTGCAAGAAGCAAAGACTCTGTTTCGTTTTGTTGTTTTGAGATATATTAAGTTATATTAGGTAAAGGAACGACAACTATCGCGTAGTCAAAAATGTATGTGGATTCAACATGAATCTACAACACAAATAGGTTGCACAAAAACAAAATCTCTACATATTATAAAACAAAGTCCTCTGCGGCGTCTGTCTGTTCCGATTTTCACGCTGTTTTCACCAATGGATAGAGAGGATTTCGAGGAAGGTTTTTAGTATTTAATTTGTCAAGCGGTCGAAGCCGCGGGCGTCAGCTAGTCTAATATAAAACGTAATAATGTATTATGGCTTAAAAACAGCCAGCACAATCGCAATCCCAATAATGACCAACTTCATAAAACGTGGTACAGTAAACAATTAAATTGGGTACGGCAAACAGCGGACGCCGCAGCATACCGCATAGTGCGGTTCTTTTGTACGCCCGGAATATCGGAATCGAGATATGTCGCGTCAATAGCGACTAATTATAATAAAATCGGTGCCTAGGTAGCTGGTGAAGCGAGGGCCGCGCGTGGCATTAGCGCGAATTTAATAGCAATCCTTTTTGGACGCAATCATTATGATGAATGACATGACGGTTAGACCGCAACGATTAAAATGGACTAGCTTCTGCCAGCGGCTTCGCCTGCCTGATCCGTAGGGAACATACTCCTGGGATAAAAAGTAGCCTATATGCTGTTCCAAACGATAATCTACCTTTGTGCCAAATTTCATGAAGATAATTTCAGGCGTTCTGACGTGAAAGAGTAACAAACACACATCTTCACAAACTTTCGCATATACAATAATACTAACAGTCGCCCGCGGATCCGCCCTCGTGAATGACGAAAATAAAATATCCTGTGTTATTCCAGACTATAATCTACCACTGTGTTTCATGAAGATCTATTCAGACGTTCTAACGTTAAAGAGTAGGTAACAAACATCCATCCATCCATCATCACAAACTTTCAAAATATTAGTAAGATATGGTGGTTAGGAAATGCAATCCGGATTCTTCGAAATTCGAAAATAACTGAAAAATCCGGATTTTCTGGACTTTTTAAAATCCGGTTTTTAAGACTCAAATTCGGTTTTTTCGAATTTCAGTCAAAACTGACTTCAACAGACTATATTTTTATTTATCCACAAAGTTTTATTGTAAGTAATTGGTAGATCGGTATTACCTGAACTAATGCGCAAATCCGAACAAAATTTGAATTGGTAGGATTAGGTATATGTTCAACGTTTGCGCGAATTTGGAGCGAAATCCGTGATTGATTTAGTTTACGCTCATATACGACAAAAAAAAAACAAGCAGCGCGCCCCACCCCACGCCAAGACGCACGCGTCGCGCCAGCAGCGCCCCGCCCGCCGCGCCGCGCGCGCAGTCGGCCAGCAAGTTTTATAGAAAGTGGTTGTCTTGGATTGTGTTTCGTTTATTGGATGATTAGGTGCGATCCATCGCCACTCAGTTTTAAAGAAAAGCTCAATCTTCAACTTTCTCTTGCAAGTGTTGGAATTGATCATCAGCACCAGTCAACGAGTGTGGTCAATGCAACTGATTTGCCTCAATGATTCACGTTGAAATGACGTTATTTGAAAACGGTGGAGGTCGTGGAGAAATACTAAAAAGATCTATGGACTGGTTGCTTTCCATACCGCCGACCAGTGTTAAGCCCGAAAGAGCTTTTCAATCAACTTTATACAGCTCCAGCACCCTCATGAGCCATGTTTGTGGCACCGAGTCATAGGCCTTCTTATAATATATCCAGCATGTCGACAGATCCCTTCGGGAACGACGAACCTGTTGGCTAATGGCAATGTCAATGAGGAGCAGCTCCTTAGTACCGCGGAACCCGTTCCTACATCCATTCTAAGAGGCAGACATAATTGAATTACTATCAATATGATGAGTAATCTTTGCTCTCAAAATGGATGTAAGAACTTTATAGACCGTCGCCGTCTATAATTTTTAGGCTCCGCGGTACCACCTGATTTATGGAGCAGGTGGGTTATTCCTGTAGTTAGGAACTGGGGGCAGTGACCCTGACTCTAAGGCAGACGGGAATTGAAATGCCAAGCGGGCGTGCGATCTTTTGAACCATTTTATCCAAAAATTGTGCAGCCCGTCCGGCCCTGGCGATTTCCAGTTAGGCAACGGACGAAACGCACAGGCAACATCTTGGGGGCTGATGGTAATTGCCCCCATACCTAACCCAACCTAAGCATAATGCTGACGCTTGAACCTTTTGCTTCCGGTATTATAGTTTTGTGTATGTACTAATACTACAAGTCCCGTCTGCCTTAGAGTCAGGGTCACTGCCCCCAGTTCCTAACTACAGGAATAACCCACCTGCTCCATAAATCAGGTGGTACCGCGGAGCCTAAAAATTATAGACGGCGACGGTCTATAAAGTTCTTACATCCATTTTGAGAGCAAAGATTACTCATCATATTGATAGTAAATGTAATACTGGAGACAATAAACGTTATTCTATTCTATTATTTTTCTACTGCTGGCATATTCTGTAATAAAATAAGATCGCGCCTAAACGATGAGACACTTGACGCGTTTATGTTGATCTCGTTGTCTAAAAAACAGTGATTAAAATTCGTATTACTGTTACAATAAATATGACTGATAAGATAGTTATAAAGTTAACTGATTTAGTACCTAATTATTTTCTTATTTGTATTGTATGTGTAACATTTATAACTGACTAACGTTAAAAGTTATTTTTTTAGACTGATTTTTATCAGGAAAGATGAGTGATATGTACCTGTTTATATTAGTTGATTTATTTAGTTCTGTGAATTGAGCAAATAAATGCTGATTTTAAATAATTTATACTACTTTTAGTTTAATTAAATTACCTTAAATTAAAAACTTCGAAAATTTCGAAAAATCCGGATAATCCGGATTTGTATCAGACGAGAATTCTTAAAATCCGGATTTAAAAAAAATCCGGATTTTGCATTCCCTAATGGTGGTAGGGAGGGAAAAAAACGGACTAAGACCACGGGACAGGAGTGTTTTTATTTTATTTTATTTGAGATAGGTGTCCTTGACTCTAGTCTTAATCAGAGATGACAGAGACAAAGTCTACGATGGAACGAGCTTACCCAGAAGGAGCTTGTTCACTATAACTTTGAAGATATTAGGGTGAAAGGTACAAGTGACCATTGTACGTAATGGTCACTTGTAAGCGTGAAACAAGAAACCCCTTCGTGTGCTACCAATATCTATACCCGTATTTAACCCACAACAAACTAAAAATACTGCAAAAGCTATTTCTATATCAAACATCTTCGACTTTCGTTTATTTAACGTTTATGTCCTGTAGCTTCCACTCGAAAAGCTTTAAGGGTAATCAAATGAAAACAATCTAGACGTATCATTGTACAGTTCCAATATACCGAGCGAAACAAACGGAGATTATAGAATAAAAATACGTTGAAAAAAAAAATCAAAACGACCACAAAACAAAGAGAGTATGACAGCCCTACAGAAAGGCTTTGAAACGGAAAGACTTATTGAGAAATCTGTTATATTAATTACTTAGATATTTTTTAAATTAAAACTTCTTTAGCGGCGTTGAGCACTTTTCTTGGGATGGGTATAAAATGTTAAACTCGCGTCAAGACACGTAAGACGGATGATTCAAAATACACAGCGTTAATGTTCAAGTTTTCACTTGTGTCGGCACTCCCGGAGTGCAACCCGTTGTTTTTTTTTTATCCCACTTTAGTTTCAATCTATACTAATATTATAAAGCAGAAGAGTTTGTTTGTTTGTTTGGTTGAACGCGTTAATTTCAGGAACTACTGGTCCGATTTTAAAAATTATTGCAGTGTTAGATAGCCCATTTATCTAGGAAGGCTATAGCTATACAACACTATTTTTTAATTAGTACAAAAAAAAATGAGGCTGTTTCCGTATCCATTACTGATCATAATTTTGCAGTCAAAAGTAAAAAAAAACGAAATCCCAAAATTGTTTAATTTGATTTATTTTTACTTGAGTATCTTAAATAATTTCTTAAAAATTACTTAATTGTAAAAAGTTGATAATTTTGTTGGTCCTAAGCCCAATTAAAGTGCGAAAGAAAAGTTTGGATTGCTTATTTTTTCGTTTACCATAAATTGAGTGACATTTTGGGATATAAACAAACGTTAATAACTTTGCTGTTTATGAATATTATTTATTGAGAATTTACATATATAATAACAAGACCTTTTCTAATAAGCCCTTTAAGTATTTGTACTAATTAAAAATTAGTGTTGTATATATATCATCACGCTAAGACTAATAGGAGCGGAGCAGTAATGAAAAATGTTACGCAGACGACGTTGCACGGGTCAGCTATATAAAAAAATTCCGTTACTGAGTGACTGACAGACAACGCACATCCGAAACAACTGGTCGTAGAAAGCTGAAACTCGGTATGTCGGTACATTGGGGAGTGTAAGGGACAGCTAACAGAGGATTTCCCGAAATTCTTACGGGAACGGGAAAAAAACGGGATATGCGCGTACGAAGTCACGGGCAAAAGCCAGTTAGAAATATTACTAGATATAATGCAAAGCTTTTTGTGCATCCATTTCTTAAAACTATTTTCTACAAAGGAAGGTATCTGCTTCATCTATTAACTTACGTCGCTACTTTTAAATTGCAATAAACTAATTAAATATCAGCCATTTTGTAACGGATTTGCATTTCAGAATTCTTGGTACAATTTCGAAACATTTATTTAATACTATTGTTCCCAAATTTTATATCGATATTCAAATTTGATAGAACACAAAATAAGAGCATCGGTATGGACTATAGAGTACACACATACGGAAAGCTGAGATGACCGAATATGCATAGGCATGTACGATATTGAATGCAGGGAAATAGAGGTGGTACCGAGAATTTCCAATAAATCGATACTATGGAACTATCATTTGACAGATTTCAACTGTTACATAACACAGAATATTCAAATCAAATGATTTGAATTTGTAGCTGTCAATACGGTGTTACAGTTAGTATGGTCACATTAGGGAGATGATGAGTGATCATTTCTTCATCACTCAGGAATATTAAAGACGGCACGGTTGGCGCAGTGGTTGAGCGATTGACTGCTGCGCAGCATGTCGCGGGTTCGATTCCCGCACGGAAGAAATATTTGTACGACCTACAAGTATTTGTTCCGAGTTGTGTTTTTCTATCTATAATAGGTATGTACGTATTTACAAAAAAAAATGTATACAAGTAGTTTATCAGCCATCTCCTTACCATAACACAAGCATTAGGTTGCTTAGCTTGGGACTATGGCGTTGTGTGAAATGTCCAAGGATATTATTATATTATATTACTAGCTGTACCCCGCGGCTTCGCTCCCGTCAACTGGCTACCTGTCTACCTACCTACCTACCCCGCTACTCTCTTACTCTTACTCACAGACAATTTGTATTTGACTAATGTCAATATTTATACGATACAAACGTCACTCAATTGTTTTGCCTTCCCGAAACCTCTCCACTCACTTAAACTTTATGGAATGGTTTTAAATTTAAAGTTCAAATTGTCTTTAAAGTATTATTACGAATCTTTTGTATGGGAGTATAAAAAAGTGTTGTTTTTAGTCTTTTTCAGGCAATTTTTATATTTTTTCTCTCCGTAAGAACCATCCTCGTACTTCAAGGAATATTCTAAAAAAAGGATTGGCCAAATTGGTCCAGGCGTTGTTAAGTTATGCGCTTACAAACACATTTAGCGATTCATTTTTATATTATAAGATTAAACGCTATATAATGTGAGTAAATAAATGCCTGCTGATTTAGTCTTAAGAAGAGAGCACGAATTTTATTTCTTATTTTAGACTATAAAACATTTAAGAAGGTTGCTACATTACAAATCATTGTACTCAAGAAATCTAAACTACAAAGTAAAAATCTCTTTCTAGAATTTTCTTTCACAAACAACGAAGAATTCTAAAAATATATTTCCATAGTGTAACCCCATCCGAGGGCTTCCAATACTGGACAGAATACAATTGTGACGTTGCACAGGGTGTAATCCGCTAAGCGTCCAAGCGTCCATGTGTGGCGGATCGTACACAACAGATCTGCGACCTAAAAATATATTTTTATTCATCCGATAAGCTGCTTGAAGAGTGGTCCACACAGTTTGTGTTGTGTTAAAACCTTCTTTGTTGTAACTTAAGCTCTCTTGTATTCTTTTAGGCCAGTGCGTAACGAGCCAATTGTAAAGACGTGGTTTTAATTTAACTGTTCGTTCAATATAATAGAATAGATTACATTGGTAGGTATAAATCACACACATTTTTTGGAATTGCTTAATTAGTTTCGGACTCGGTAACTACTTATTTTTCTATCACGCGTAGGGATGATTAAAAAGGCGCGATATATTAACTCGAGATATTAATTATTTCTAAGAATATTATAAGTAAGTACACGACAATAAACATAATTTAATGAATCTGAAAGGTTTTAAAACAGTTAAAAATATACCTTAGTATATTTTTAACTGTTTTTAAATTTAACAACCAACAATTTTTAAATTTTACCATGCATGTTTTGCATCATAAGATAATCGCCACTAAAAACAAAAGCCAAAACGAGCAGGCATCTTCGTATTTAACAAAAAAGAAGAAAACTCTTTACATCGATAAAAGAAACGGCACTTTTTAAAAAGAGGAACTAAAAACCCGTCAAAGCGATGTTCGCTGGTACATCTCTAGCGGTACACAGGGATGAGTCGCCATAGATACCAACTGGATCCCATTGAACAGATTTACCCTTATCTGATATTGTGAGTTGAATAGTTTATTCTACAAACTCGAGCTAAGAGCTCCTTTAGATATAAATCTTATTTTACTGTTGGGGTTCTATACAAAAATGATAAAAGGTATCCCTTGAAGGTGATACGCGGATGTCTCGTTTGTCGCGTCTATTTATACGTCCATCCTACATCTATCTACTGTAAAGCGGACCAAAAATTATGATATTTTGACAAAGGAATGATTTTCAATAACACGTCTGTAGATCCTTTTACATCATCGTTCACTAGCTACGTATGCTGGGACGCAAAAAACGATATCTTTATTCTTATTGATAATATTGATAATAAGAAACAATTTGATGTACTAAAATAACAACTTAATAAGTAGAGATATCAGTACAAAACAAATGTCAAATAAACACGAACATTAATAAGAAATCATCGTGGCAGAAGTCCCGGATATCACTAACGAACGACAAACGTTAATAATATTATACCTAATTATTACAGTGGACTTCCTCTCACTATATTATTTGTTGCCAAAGCTGGCTTGTTTTTCACAAATATAAAAATGCAGAAACGTAATCCGAGTTCATCTAAAATCCTCCAAGATGACAACAAAGACAACGCTTGGAGAAAATTGAGATATTTCATTTCCAGAGAAAAGAGATTTAAAAATATTTTAAAACAATCATCGTATTGAAACACTACGTCAAGTGGCGGTGAGTAGAAATACAGAAAGAAACAAATTATATCTATCTGGCTAATTGTCGACAGATCAAAGAGGAGAGTGGGGAGGATTGGCTAGGTAAATCCGACTCGGTATTTTTTACAGAACAGGGGTGGGTCGCGGCCGCGGGCGCTATTCGCAATTATTGTTATTACAAAGAGTTCGCCTGAGCCGGCTCACGACTCGAGATTTTTTTACTGAAATCATCCTCACAACATCTAATTACAGCGACTATTTTCCTTTAGTGAGAAAATTTACGTAAGGAAATCATATCATGATTGAGAAAACTCATGTTTGCTCAAAGAACGTGAAAAATAAAGCAAATATGATAAACTTACCGATAAATACGAAGATCTGATGGTGTGCGTAGCGCAGCAGCATGGATATGGAAACCGTCTGCAAAAATACATAAACTTTAATAAAATTGTTAGAGGACGCAAAGGATTTATTTAATTAAATGAAGTGAATACTTTTTAATTAACTGCATTCGATGTGATCAGTGACATGTATGTTTACATTCTCTGTATTTTATTTTACATTGGAGAACCCTTTTCATGACTTTTATTTAACTGTCCAAAACACTTTTTACGATGTGCTTTTCGCCATTACATGCGAAACTTTGTAGTCCTTTATCACTTCAAGCTGATACTCTCCAATAACCAAGCCTTACTGTGGGAACAGTTCGTAAATGTTCCCACAGAGGCCCAACAAAGTACCGTGTCCAGCCCGCAAAATGAGCGCTGTTAATAAAAGGTAACATAAAATTGAAAATTCCTGTAGCTTTTAATCGTATACAATGTTACTGCATAAGGGTACATTTAGGAGGGCCAAACCCACTGTTACTTAAATGGATTCAATCTGCACTAAGCGTTTCGTTAATGAAATTCAATCGCGGCGAGGCGGTGCGGGGAGCAAATGATGTGGCGAAAAGATTGATAGCGGCCTCTGGGGCCCGACCAGTACCTTAACGTATCTACTTGTTGTACAACTTGTGAGTTGTGCTGCGAGTTCGGTCAGCGAGCTCGCTCTTACCGTTTAAAACTAGTGTAGACTTGTATAGTTTGTATTCCGATGTGCCTTACGCTTTCCACTGAAAAATCTCAGTTCAGACTTTTTTATGGTTTAGTGTTGGTTGCCCTTAATCTTGTGCGCAACATCATAACCCGCTGAGCTAAAACGCGAAGCAATGCACGTGAGAAAGTTTTGATTTCCGTAGGCTACGTTGACGGATCCCCCTTACCCACTATGCCTTTTAATATTAACTGTGGTAGACGATCGATGTGAGCCGCTCTTTACTTTACGGTGCCGTAAAAGCTAACAGCTCGGCGAGGATTACGTGCGGCCCATTGCGTTGCGGCGGCCGCACGGTCCAGCGCGTCACAGTGCAGCCAGGGGCCCGGGGCCCGGACCTAGACCAAAATAGTTCGGGACTCCTCGATTACCTTCCGGTTGTAAAAATGCAATTACAAGGTTGTATGACCTCGGTCTTTGTTTATTTAGGAGCGCGATGTGTAAGCTTTTTAATTTGTAAGGTTTTATTTCACTTAGGGAACTAAGCTGAAATAAAAATATGATATTTTTTTGATATTTTTGAATATCTATGTAGACATCGTTGTACCTAAATAAAATCGACCCTTCTTGTAAATATTTTATTTTTACTAGTTATTTGTCGCGCACTCTCACCGACTTTTCATCGTGCTGTCATATCATTCTTCTAACATCCCTCATATCTCATGTCTTGCCACTTCATTACTCATTAATTTCCACATCGATATCTACAGCTCTCAAATTGTAAGATTACGTGAAAATATGACTACTTACAGGAAACATAATTTCAAGAGCATAATTAATGTTTTAATCTAACTTCTAACCAATATTATAAATGCGAAAATTTTGATATTTGTTACTCAATCACACTAGAACGGCTGAATGGATCTGGATGAAATTAGGAACAATATACCTGGATTATAGTCTGGAATAGCACAGTGAATAAATTTTTATCCCGGGAATATGTTCCCTAGGGACCACGCGGGCGAAGCCGCTGGTGGAAGCTAGTATAATATACATATAATATCCTTGGACAGTAGTAGTATTATATTTAAGTACGTTGGTCGCTATAGGTACTATCCGATATCCATGATTACCGTAAAATGAATTTGACCAACAAACTCGTCCAACGTAGAACAGCCAATGATATATAAAAGTATAGATACGTTGTCCGCACTCTAAAATGACAACATGAAATGAAGCTAATTGGCCACATCGCGCTTAGTTACGCACCAACCTGTCGCGCGACACTAAGTTTGTTTGGTTGTCAATTTGACTATTACTTATCCTGTGACGAAACTGAAGATGTATATTTATCTTCCTCTAGCAACAGGCATCCCGCCGTACGTTGACATATTTTCTTTCCCTTTCTTCATGCGTATTAGTAGCTATTTAATATGTTCCCTGTTTTTAAGCGCCGCGATGTTGGTTTATGACGTGTCTATATATAATACGTCATTGAGAACAGCACAGCAAAAAAAATCGTAACATATTTTGAGTTTGGTCGGGTATTCTGGCGCTTTCACTTTAACGCTCTGCTATTATTACAATAGGTCCCAACAGTGATCGATCAAACGCGAGTTCCGACAAGCGCCTCATTGTTCCTGCAAGTTCGGGGTCGGAATTGTTACGATTCGGATTTACCTTGATGAAGCACTAGTAACGATACAAGTTTACTACGAATTCAAACGCGGATACGGTAGGTTACTACTCCATAATTCCATGCCTACAATAATATTGGAGCAACTTAGGTTTGCAAAACATGAAATTACGTTGTATAAGAAAAACTTTAACTAAACTTTGAGTGTGAACTTTATATTTTATGTAACTACTACGCTTGTTTGATTTCCTACTATATTTTCTGATGTCGTATTCAGAAGAATATATGTAATATAGAGATATAGAGGGTGATTTTTTAAGTGTGCTTGGATGGCAAAATCCGAGTCTATTAGGATTAATGAAAAACACTGTCAAGAGACTCGAACCCGAGTTTGATGAAATTAAAACTGCATCATTGGATTTTTTTAATATCGGTATCTTAGTTAGGAATTGAATCGCTTGAATTTGAAAAAAAAACATAACCCGTATTATTCCACCATACGAAACTATAACATACTAGGGTAATCTGGGAAAAACTCTGGGAAGTAGGTAATAACTTATGGCAAACTAAAAATACTGAAAGACTAATTTCAGTATTTCATGATATTCCAAATAGTTCAGGATTTGGCCATCCACGCACGCTTTGAAAATTCACATACATGTATAAAAACTGGCTATATGTCTTACGTACACAAAACTCGAGAACGGCTGGACCAATTCGGATATATATTTTTTTGCAAATACTGTTTGAAGTCCAAGTAGATGGTTCATATGAAGAGAAAAAATTGATCACGAAGATACAACTACGATGTATTTAACCTTAAGTTTTATTTTAATTCTGCAGACGCAGAAGCAGAAGATGCATAAAATCATATTGTGATTGTTTCTGAACAAACGGACCTAATACCTACACTACATAATTTGCGTCACAGTTAAACCTCTATGTCCCATCCGCCTGCTGCATTGAATTTGCATCCCTGTCGGATTAAAAGAAAAAACGTAAAAGGCAAATAGAGTTACTAAAATCTTTTCAACGTCCGAAGCCATAGCGAGTCAGCGACAGATATTAATAGATATCTCACATGCAGCAGTTGGGCATTCCCAATCCACTTTGGGCTTTGGCATATGAAACCGGATATACGTTAGGCAATGCGCGGAAGGTTTGACAATTGATTAATGCAATTTCTCCGACTACTGACGTCGGCCGTGGAATTAGTTCCTGAAGCATATATTGCATGTTACCTGTCACACACAATGCCGATATTACAGAGCACACGATACACTCACTGACTAGTAATGGAAATCAATATTAATATGATATAGTTGTTCATTAACGACTATGTGGAACATGCAAATAGATCTTCCAGGAAAATTAATTTGAAATTCAAACCTAGTTCTGAGTATCCCAGTGTGCTACGTCGATAACACTATTAAGACCTAAACAGGCACAAGTAAGCAAATAACAAGCACCTACAAGAAGGTTACAAGTTAAAAGAATATTTTCAGGCAGATTACGAAATCAAAGCTTCTTACAGTATTACTTACTATTAGTAAAAAAAATTAAAACCTTTGTGTAACAAGATCTGCGAAAAAAAGTAACAAATAACATTCTAACTTTTGCGAAATTGACGTTTTTTAATGAGGGTTCACTGAAATGTCGAGCATTAGGAGGCAGCTCTGAGGTGTCAATGTCAGTGCCACATACCTATCAAATCGGTTGTTTTCATCGTGTTAATGTCAGTCACTTTTTCAATGAAGTGGCCCTCTTGCCTATGCTGTGCTTTAGCAAATTTACTCCACCAGTTGTGGTGGAGTTAATTTTCCTGAAAATCCTCATTCTATAAGTATGTACAAGATCGTCGCAAAAAGAAGCACTAAAAAATTAACAAAACTTGCTAACACAGGCAAGTTGCGAAAATAAAATTTACAAAACTGTTGTGAAATGAAGGGTTTATTTCAGAAATTCAAGCAATGAAAACGTGACGGTTACGTATGGCAACGTGAAAGACTGAAAAAACGCGTTTATATAGTGTGTTTCAGAGTATCAAATAGTACTTCGGGGTTAATCAATTTTTTATTTGAATATCTTTCAGTCCATCCGCAGATTGTCTGGTACATATCGCTAAGATCGCCATTGTAAACATAGAATTTCTAGTTCTTTCCTTTCCCGTAGAAATTTCGGGTGACCCTCTCTTATTTATTTATTTATTTATTTAATACTTTACGCACACACATGTACAGAGGCGGACTTAATGCCATAGGCATTTTCTACCAGTCAACCCTTGGGTGATGCAGAGAATAGTGGTAGATGCAATATGGATAAAGAGAAACCAGAAACACGATTTATAGTAAAATTAATACAAAGATAAATAAATACATATAAACTATACTACTTATACTGTACTCTTAGTACTCTCCTACTAAAATTTGGTAGTTGTCGGTTACTTGGGGAAACTACTGCTGTAGTTTCGGCTGTGCGTTGTCTGTCAGTGACGGAAGAATTGTTTATATTAATTAAATTTAACTTTTACTATGGAACCACCCCCGAAAACGTGAAATACCACAGCTGTTTAGGTTTACTCGTTTTATTTATTTCTCACACGGAACAGAAAAAACAGTGGAAGTGCAAAGTAGGCGTGGCACGCGTGCCGATATTATGCGTAGCTACGCAACTCCAACCCAGTTGTGTTCCAACAACGCGACGAACCGATAGTCTCGCTGACTCTCGAAATAAATTTATAATGTCTGAACCATGCCGTATTGTTCCATTTTGGATTACAAAAATGATAGTAGGAGAATAAATCTTAAAAATGGAGGTGTTTCATGCCATCGGAAAGTACGATTTTATTTTTTTTCTAATAAAATCTTAGCATATTAAATATTCTAAAAGCTTAAATTCAAGTCTATTTAAAATCAACCTTTTCCCATTAGCACAGATGTATTTTGCATCGATTCAGTAACTGATTCGTTCTCGAAAGTTCTTCGCTACTCAAATAGTGATGTAGTCGGGTGGGATACTGTGGATGGATATGGATAAAGAACATAAATTTTTGTAGTTCGTCTAGATATTTTATTGAAATTACTAATTTTATTGAAATTATTTAGTTGTGTTTATTTATTGAAGTAAATAAGATTGTTTTATTATTTGAATAATATATGACTGTGTACCCTACTAAGTAATAAAATACTATCGTAAACCACTTTGCATAGAGAATTCTCGAACTAAAGTGTAAACAACTCCCTTTTAATTGTCGGCAGCTGAGTAAGCTACCAGAGTCATGATTTTGTAAGAGTTGTGCTGTGAAAAAAAATACTGGCCAAGTGCGAGTTGGACGCGTGCAAAAGGATTCCGAACGAATTTATTTTTTGTAACAAGTTATTTTAACACTAGAGACTTTGTATAGGTTTTCCTGTTATTTGTAGGGTAGGGCTATTATCTGCATTTCTTTCAAAATTTTGCGCTCAGTAGTTTCGGAGATAAGGGGTCGGAATGGTAATATTTGGTCTATATAATTTCTTGAATAAGTTCTACACTATTTTTTGTTTTAATCATTCGCAATAAGTCCTTTCATTTGATATGTCACACGATACAGTTAAAAAACTATTAGTGCTAGTGTACATCTAGTTTGACCCACAAAAGTTACCCCCCATACTCAAAATGTATTATTTACGTAACGCATCCGTGTTTGGGTCACAAAAATCTATTCGTCTACCAAATTTGAACAGAATCGGTCCCGTAGATCCGGAAAAAACTGGATGTGACAGACTGGCAGACAGATACCAGAGTGATCCTATAAGGGTTCCGCTTCCTACGGATGTCGGAACCTAAAAATTATATGCTGTGTGTTATTTTTATTGATTTTAATGTATTATAAATAAATAAAACAAAACGTTTTAATATATTGGTTTGTATTTTTGTTTCTATCTACTTTTATACAGTAAACTGGGAATGTTTCAAAATAGAATTAACTTAAATTACAAGGCAAAACTAGACTAATCTATTTTAAATGCGATAGCTTATTTGATAACGATTCCAACAACATAAGTTTCATATATAGCTCCCATACAAAACTGCAACTCCAAACGAATCACGTTTTATGGAATTTATTTTGAAAAAAGTTATCCTATTTATCGATTTCGACATCAGCCCTGATCGAGTGGCAACTTTTTGTATCCCACATAGACTAATGAAGCGAATCTCAACCTTATTGCCAAGGGATTTAAGTTTATAATTGCAACTATTGAAAATACCGCCATCTATGGTCTAGTAGCGGAATTTACTCGGAAATTCAACTTGTAATGATTTCAGAAAACGAAACACCGTGAGTACTTTTTGCCTTTAAGCAAAATAAATCGTAGGTGTAAGACCGAAGGTACATTTTAAAATATAGGTTCTGTGACTTATGCTTGTTTTGAACAATATGGAAACAACCAATCAAACGTGTCCTTTATATGTGGTGGATAATATGATTATCGGTTTATTTGTGTGAGTTTGGCGACACAGGTTCCGATTCAAAATTCGTCGTATAGCACTTCCACTTTTTTTTCTGTTCCGTGATTTCTCATCTCACTTTTATTATTTTTGATTTTAATTAGTATAACATACCATTGCAAGTGCTGACTTATGGAACTGAAACGTGTTCGCTCACAATAATTGACCTCATCACAAGTCTTAAAGTGACTCAAAGGGCAATGGAGATGACTATGCTTGGAGAATTAGAAATTATGATATTCGCAAGAGAACCAAGGTTACCGACATAGACCGAAGGATCGCCAAACTAAAGTGGCACATTGATCACAGAACAGATGGTCGATGGGGCCGAAAAGTTCTGGAGTGGTGAACGCGTACTGGAAGCCGCAACGTTAGAAGGCCTCCCAAGGTGGGTATAGAATATATAAAATCGCTTCAGATGAGAAATTGCAATGGGGACCTCACATAACATCTCTTGCGGTTCGGTTAAGGTCAGCCGTTTATACTGTAAGAATCATAAGACAGTTAACAGATGTAGTAACTGCGCGTTTGGTCTATTTTAGTTATGTATGGTATTTTGCTGTGGGGTCGGGCTGCTGACATTGAATCCATATTTATTTTACAAAAGTGTACTGCTTATAATCTACGTCGACGCGATTCTCTTCTCTTTCTCAATTCTCAATTTTTACTATTAGGTAGCTAATTTGATGAACAATAACTTAAAGAAATAAAAAAGGTAGGTAATCTGAGCGTTTTTTTTGAGCAATTTTACGATTACTATAAAAATTGATGAAAAGACAAACCGATTGTTTCTAAAACCATGTTTATTTTCAATAGAGGGTAGTTTATTAACACTATTTTTAATTCCGATCATTATGGAGTTTGTTTCATTGCAATAGATAGATCATTTAGTTGAGAAGTTACATAGTTTTGTTTGCACTGGGGTCACAGTTATGAGCAAACTTTAAAAAAAAATTGATAAAATTAAAAAAAAATGTTTTTTTTTAATATGTTTTCCGTCGGTAAAATTATGTATAGTTTCCCTCATTTTCGTATGTGCACATTATAAAGATTCACACTGTATAACCTGGGGAAAGACAGAGCTTCCTAACACAAGCAAACTATTTGCTTAAAGGGTGCTCCCAATTGTAACTAGAATACGTAAGATATTTAAGTTGATGCAATAAACATTTTAACATTTTATCCTCTAATAATTATATAAAAATCTCATGTCACTGTTAAATCTCATGTTATCCAACTCCTCCGAAATGGCTTGACCAATTTTTGTTTTTTTTTTGTGTTTGTTCGGTAGGTCTGAGAATAGGTTATTTTTTATGTTTTATGTGGCAAAACAACATTTGCCGAGTCAGCTTGATTTTTTTTATTTTGTTAAGGCGAGGTTGTAGTACTGTGTGTTTTGACGAACAACAGCGACTGTCCGGCGAGCGAAATAATGCCTAAATTTTGATTGTTTTTTCTTATTGGCGAAAACTGATAAAGAAATTACATAATCTGGTTTCAACATTTACTTCAAAATAAAAAGCTCTATCTATTGATATAACTTTTATGTATATTCGTCATGAAATCTCTTAGCAGTACACGTTTAAAATTGTAATTTAGTGTCATGTTTGATAAAAAAAAGTATCGAGCCAATCATTCTAAATCGCGTTTCTATCTTTACGATTTACTTGAGGGTATGTTCAATTTTTATGTAATGATTTTTATTTATTAAAAAACTCATAATTGATAAGATTTTCAGACGTTCAAAAATCTTAAAAAGTACTGCAACCCCGCCTTAATTCATTTTGTCGAGTTACGCGCACAGAAATGTATAGAGTAGTCGATTTTTTTATAAATAACATCAACAATAAACCGACATCAAACTTAGTGCTTAGTAAAACATGCTTCCTTCATCGTAAAACAAACAACAATTTAGAAGTGGTTTTTTATTCGTTTTAATGCAATAGCATCTTCTGCCCGTTTAGTTTGCGTAAATTGTGGAAGTAATCGGAGAATAATGGATTACTATGGCTTGGCTAGGGATTTTGTTACCAACTACAAAAATACTGAAAACTACTATCGCATTATTTTTGCAGTCGAATTTTACAAATACTAGTATTTTAGCATTAATATTTTGTTGGAATAAAAAGGATCAATTTACAGAAATCGTGGCTGAAGTTTATTTTGTACGGCTTCGTTATTCCTGAATATCGCATTATTTTTGTAGTTGAATTTTACACACAATGATGTGTTTTAGCATTTATATTTTGCTAAAATGAAAAATATCGGTTCAAAGAAATCGAGACTCCGGGTTCATTTTATTTTCGTTTCTGTATTTTTGTAGTTGTGCACCTATGTGAGCAGTCCACATTTACTAAATAAAGCTAGGTCCTTCTGCATTTTTGCACATTATAGAGACCTACGTTGTGGAACGTACAAACAACTACAACTATATACCAGACTGACCAACTCATTGAAAATCTAAAGGTGTAAATGGTAGGTATAGTTAAACAAATGCATTGTGTTTGAGTTCGCACATAATCCCAGCAGAACATTACGAATTACGACACAAGCGTTCAACACTTGTAAACAATTCCAGCGCATCAGAATTTAGATGCAACCGAAACTTCCGACATCACCTGAGTTTCAAACCACAGAAGTGGCTATTCGCGTAAGGAGTTTTGTGAAACAAACATGGGGCAGGTTACAGTCGGGCGTCAGAATTTGGCACCGTAATAAAGTTAGAAAGCGCCATAAAAGAGCAGTAACTGTATGTTGGAGAGAGCCTGATTTTAGTGGGGTAGGGACCGCGCCTCGCGATACCCTATTAATTGATCTGTAATGTCTTTTTGGAATGCAACACGCTCTTGGGTCATGGGGACATGGTTCTGGATTAAAAGATAAGACTGGAAACAAAACTGCACTAAAACTAGTTGTAGGCCACATCTGTAGTTTTTTCTGACGACTGTAGTCATTGTATTGCTTAAAGTCAGACAAATCATCATTTTAGCTCAACAAATCTGTATCTAAATTCTAAAAACTTCCGGTCACTTGCTTTTTATAATTATTAAAGATCAGCGGTTCCTTATTTCAGTGAGATTGTGATCTCAAGGCTTATTTAAATAACAGACTTTTTGTACACATAAATATTTTCATTTTTAAACGAAACTTACTTTTGTAAACGAGTCCCGTTTCCACTTTGGCAAAGGTAAAAATATTTCTGAACACAATAGTTCTGACGTAAAAAAACCAAAAATATTATTTAGTTAGACTGAATTATAAAAATATTTAAAAGCGCCCTCTGATCCTTCGAATGTGAACTGTTACAAAAATTGGACTTCACATGATTCTAAATAACTTAGGCTATTCGACGCTAGGGGACCAAGCGATGGAAATCCGCCTGCTTGCTACTTGGTTTATTAGAAGAGTCGGTGCCGCTATTAGGCACTAGATGGCGCTAAAAGCTTGTATGGTGTGTGAAAAAGTTAAAAGTTTAGTAATTGAACGCTTTACACGTAACTACTTTTAGCGCCATCTACCTTTGATCGACGAAGTTGACAACGAATACTACCGCGTGTATCTGACATCGACGCACAAACGATTTCCATGGGTCCGGGGCATGATTCTGGACACCCTAGACTTAGAATTTTTCGTCGGCTTTTTTCTCATTTTTTTATTTTTTTCAAGGGTTTTTTTACTTTAGACTGCTCATAATCGTTATTCTGACCTAACCCAATGAGATTTTTAATAAAAAAATAATTAATTAACTACTTTCACTAAAAAGAGCAATCTGAATAAAGCCACAAATAGATTTCAGCTCAGCTGAGCTGATACTTTGTGGTACTCTTGAAAAAAATTAGAAAAGAACCGACGAAAAATTGGACAACACTGGGGTGTCCAGAATCATGCCCTGGACCCATGGAAATCGTTTGTGCGTCGATGTCAGATACACGCGGTATACAACCATGGAGAAGTGACGAGTTTTGCCTTTCAATATTTACCTGAAATATGTAACCGGGCAACTCTCATGTTTAAGGAGCGTTCCATCTCGGCTATACCCTTTAATTTTTTGCACCTATCAATCAAAGTCAATCAATTTCATTGAACCGTGTATATTGAAATAAAGGCGCAGACCCACCGCGGCGGCGGCACTAAGGAGAGATAACCCACGTGTATTAGGCCCGACTCCTATTGACGGCACGGCAAAGCAGGGGATCCTTCCGCATCCCTACATGAAAGCGGACACAGGCGGCAACTATGCCGTGGCATCCTTAAGTATGCTGCGACGTCCCTAAGCATACCGAAGCGTGCCGAGGCATTCTTGAACACGCACCTAGCTTTTTTCACAATAGTCGTATCTCTTCTTTAGAACGGTCCTAACGCAAGCTTGTAAGTGTGTGTTTATAATGGTATAATGGCTGGTTGGGACCTAGTGCTCATAGCAGCTCTTGCTGAAGGAGAAGAGAAATATACTATACTAACCACGCTAAGCTAATGAAGCTACGCGCCGGGTCGCGGGGTTCAGGCGGGCGCTGTCTCGGTATCCCGAAGACTGTTAAAGCGTTCTGAGGGATGCCAAAGCGCTCCGAAGGCTGCAGACACGGTATGCCTCAGCTACTGCGGTATTGTGTTTATACTTAGTATTGTTAACATTGAAATTTTAACTTCATTCCCATACAGTTAGTTTATATTTCTATTCGTCGCCTAAAAATACCTTGCCATGCCGTGCCGCCAATGGGTGCTGGGCCTTAAGCTTTACTTTGCAAGAAAGTCTGTGATTGTGTCTACTGCAAACCACGAACACGTTATGCATCGATAGACGTCTTTAGTAAATACGTGGCTTGCTCAAATATGGCGCTCACATAGCTCGACGCTATCAACGCCATGCACGCTGTGCACGCAGTACACGGTATATAAATAGGCTTTTCCACTAAACAATCTAATTAGTCCGTCAGTTACGATTATCAAAATATATTTTACCAGTGTTTTTTCTTTTGTTTCGTCAACCAAAATTGTCGAAGATACGCTTTTAAAATTCTCAATACGTCACGCCGTGTTATAATTTTTAGTGCGTTCGACGTCACGAGCCCCATTTTCTGAGTTTTAATGCGATTTATCTTAGGCAATATGCATTGATTTACAAAAACAAACAATTACGAGTCCATTATTTTTCAATATATTAACTGAGGGACTAATTCAATTTGCAATTTATTGATGGTGGAAACTACAATACAATACTTTGTACAACTGTATCGCAGCACAACGCTACGCTGCGCGCTGTGGGCCACACTACAGTTGTACATAGTTGTGGGTGTGTACTTTGACTGTAGTAGAAACGTAGACCCATATTTTCAAACAAATGAATCAACGCAGCTAAAATGCGCCGCGTGCTCGTGCACGACATGCGCCGCGGTGGGTTTACGTCTTAACTGCTTGACCAAGACAACGATCTTCATGTCTGAATGATAGACAAATGACGAAAGTATTTGTCATCGATCGTATTGAGACAAATAAAGTCAAGAACGTAATGCAAATATTGTGAAAAAAATTAGTGTGTTTATTTAATTATTGCACGACTGTGCAAGAGTACGGCCAAGGCTATGTTTTGTTGAACTTTTTTGTTCACACGTATATCAATAAATCGTACTACACGACTTTTAATGACAAATTCATCTGTTATGAGGGACTCAGTCCCAGTTTCTCGGACCATAATTACGTCAAAATTATTTAATAATACATTACAATGTATTTTTTATTTATTCTTTAATTTTATGTACAATAGTGCATTCTCTACCAGTCAACAGCACGTTGCGTTGCCAAGCTGTGATTGGTTTGCAATTGCATCATATTTTGATAGTGTAATTTATAGTACAACATTTGTATTTATTTGATAAGTTTGCTCTTGACCCTAGTCTATGTCAGAGAGGACAAAGACAAAGTCGACAATCACTTTTTACCGATTTTACACAAATACCAACTACTATATATATAGAAAATTTTAAATAACTAAATTTTTGGTTAATCATATCTGCACTCAGTATTTTTATGCCTTGTGTAAATCTTTGACATATCCAGTTAGGATGTATTGGCGGTTATCGGTCGATATGGCTCTTGGGCGGTTCCTGTAGTATTTTCGCTTGTTTGGGTTAGTAACAGATAAAATTGTACTTACGAAGACCAGCATAATGAAGAAAGCAGCGATGTAGGAGCTGCGCGCCGTCATCATGGACACGAAGCGGTAGTGCTCGCCCGTGATCACGTTTCTGAAACAATATAGTATGTCAAGAATATAGTGTGTACAATTATAAATCATACACACTGGGAATGTTGAGATGGATGTATGGAGTAACGAGAACGGATAAAATGAGAAATGATTACATCGGAGGTATTTTAAAGTGATAACAGAGACAAAGTCTATGATGGAGCGAGCTTACCCAGACGGAGCCTGAGTCTTTCGATATGAAAGAAAAGGGTGTTAGTGATAGCGTGACGACTGATAGGACAAAATGGAAGAAAAAAACGTGTTGCACCGACGCGACGCCAAGTACATGGATTAAGGGCAGGAAGATGATGACCAATCATACACACTCGTGTCAAATTTGTATGACTTTACATTTCAATGAGTTCTTGCTACAATGCTGAAATAAGAAATCAAACCAGCCTTTAAATGAGCTGTGATGAGGAGGGTATGTTTTACAGAACTCAAAACTTTTTATCTAGTATTGACGGGTCCCAATTATCCTTTGTATACCTGTACCACTGATATACAGTCAACAAAGCTATTTGATATGCAGGCAGCTAACTTGCAACTACTTATAAAAAATAAAATAAATGAGACTCTGATCATAGTAGCACATTTCACTAAAGAACATCAAAATTAAAAAAGCTGTTTACATAATTAGATAAAATAATAAAAAATAATCAATTAATATAAATCTATACTAATATTATAAAGAGGTAACATTTGTTTGTAAGTTTGTATGTAGGGGGTAATCTCAGGAACTACTGGTCCGATTTGAAAAATTCTTTCAGTGTTAGATAGCCCATTTATCGAAGAAGGTTATAGGAGTAGTAAGAGAAATAGGAGCGGAGCATTAATGGAAAATGTGACGCAAACGAAGTTGCGCGGGTCAGCTAGTAATTAATAAAATTTTAAAATTGAAATTATCATTTTGTGTTACTATTAGATATGTTGAGAGTGTGCTGAATAGACAAATAATGTACACCACACTCGAAAGTATGTCATAAGCTTAAAAAGTTGTAATGCACACATCACGCGTGAACGGCTGGGCTGATTTCTTTAATTCTTTTTTCTCGTGTTTGTTACCAATGATATTATGCGTCCGTTTTTGGACACAGAACTTTGTAATTGTACGAAATTTCAACTGAATTGGTCCAGTAGATTCAGAGCAAATTGGCTATGACAGATTCACATACACAGCCAGTGAGACAGACACATAAGTGCTCCTATATGATGCTCCATGATGCCGCATAAACTTCGCTATCTATTTTACTGCAGGCAAACCATTATTACCTACTTAACTGGTAACTAATCTATACTAGTAGTATTATACAGCTGAAGAGTTTGTTTGAACGCGCTTATCACAGGGAATTCTGATCAATTTGAAATTTTTTGTTAATTTTGGATATACAATTTATCGAGGAAGGCTATAGGTTATAATTATACCATCACGCTATGACCAATAGGAGCGAAGCATTAATGAAAAATGTGTAATGAATAAGTTGTGCGTGTTTGAGAGTAAAATTATAAAAAGTATTAACCTTAAATATCCCTTATTGTCTTCCTGTTCCGCCAAGGACTTGATAGATGCCATAAGCAGGTCATCATATCCCAAGAATTCGTCAAGCACGAACCGCGAGAAGGGGTCGCCGAAGCAGGCGTCATTTTGTGGGTCTAACGTTACGATCTTGACGGGAATCTTCAATCGCAGACGAGCGCTCGGCGACAGTCGAAGGAAACCGTACTCCAATGAATATTCGAGTATGTAGTCTTCATCTGGAATTGGATAGGAATAAGCGTATTAGTGTTTTAGTGTCGATGAGTTTATTTAAAATAGGCGCCTTATGGACTACGCAGACTGGTGGACGGGTTTTTAAATTATCTATTGAATTTAATCGTTTTCCAATCAGAATCAATCCTCCTAATATATAAAATTCTTCCGTAACTGTGTGACTGACAGACAACGCACAGCCTAAGTTGCTGGTCGTAGGAAACTGAAAGTTGGCATGTAAGTTCCTTGTGGAGTGTTCCAGAAATTCTTACGGGCCGAAGTCGCAGGCAAAAACTAGTATTTAAAATTATTCCGCTACTGACTGACAGACAACGCACAGCCGAAACTTCTGGTTGTGGAAAACCGGAAATTTGGCGTGTAGCTTCTCTTCATTCCGTAGGGGGAGCATTAAGAGAGGATTTCCCGAAATTCCTACGGGAACGGGAAATACTGAGATCAGATTCGGGTACCGAAGTCGCCGGCAAAAGCTAGCAAGGTAAATATTTCAATGCTCGAGTATCCAGAGAAAACTGCACTGCGACGCTTCGAGGCCAATCACTCATCATCTGCCTAGCCTTTCCCCAACTATATTGGGGTCGGCTTCCAGTCAAACCGGATTCAGCTGAATACCAGTATTTTACGTGGAGCGGCTGCCTATCAGACCTCCACAACCCATTAACTGGGTAACACGGTACTCCTTGGCAAGACTGGTGTCAGATTTTCTGGCTTCTGACTATCCGTACGACTGCCAAAGATCTCCAAATGACAGCCGGAACCAACAGCTTAACGTGCTTTCCGAGGCACGGAGTAAACTCGGTATGTTAAGATGGTCACCCACAGACCAAGCTCGGCAAGCGTTGCTTAACCTTGAAGGTCGACCTGTGCGGCTGTTTTTATTTAGCCACGAGCTCCTCGAGGCCAATCACTAAGCATTGAAATATTAATATGCCGTATTTCGATTGGATAACTATAAAAAACAATTAATTAATTAAAAATACTCTGCCAATCTGCCCATCCACCAGTCTGTGCAAGCCATTAAGCGGCTTTTTTTCAGAACAAGGTCTAGGGAATTTCATAGAAACTCGCACACTATCATTTGGGAGTGGGGTATAAAGAGTGTATTTTCAAGTGTCTCTACAATCAATTGACACAACAATTAATTTCTCTTCAGGAATTATTTGTTGTGTTAATTGATTTGAGATATTATTTCAATGAGGACAATGTCGATAATAGTTTGACGGTGAAAAATGCTCTGCGCTGCGCAGATGTGCTACGCATATGTGCGCCAGCACTAATACAAGATTTTATTCCTGAATACTTATAAAAACGATGTTGGTTATTAAAAAGTTTCCGTTTCGTTCATTGATATTTTTCAGTAACAGTATGTCATACGAGGGCATTAGAATAAGCTTATTAGTTTTTACGTCAAGGGAAGCCCCTCCAATGCTTTCTTCCTCAACTCTTCAAATATATCTTTACTTTTATCGAAGACCACTCAAGATTTTGCCAGTGGTAATGGTGGTTCACGTTGAGTGTACTTTGTGACCGACTTCGTGTCTGTGCAAAATATCAATGGTAGGCGCCAGATAAACTTGCAATAAAGTACATTGACCTTTCCATAATAGGCCTTGGTAGTTATAGACCGTTTATCATTACTAGAGAGCGTAAAGGATCACGATAGTAGTCGATTCAGGGCAGCTCTGTCTTTATTTCTATTTTTGATATTAAAAAAGTCAAAAAATGTCAATGACCTATATTGCACATTAAGCTGGTGTCTACCATAATGTAAATTATATCGTACCTTTTGAAGAATCGTTTGAAGCTGACTCATCCAGAGATTCCTGAAAATAAGAAATACGACCATTTAATGATTTTTATCATTTTTCCGGTTGCGATGATACTGCCCTATCAAAACTAATCTACTTATAATTACAGTAAGTTTTCAACTGCATGGCGACTGTGGAGTTCATGTGCTACTCGCTTAGTATGTAACCCCACCCCTCACCTCCGCTGTCACATGAACTCCGAAATTAAAGCGACTCACTTAATTTTCGGAGACACCATTAAGTTTGCATCGAACTATAAATTATTTACTGATAGATATTGATTAAATCTATACTAATATTATAAAGCTGCAGAATTTGTTTGTTCGAACGCGCTAATCTCAGGAACTGCTGGTTTGAAAAATTCTTTCAGTGTTGATAGCCCATTTATCGAGGAAGGCTATAGGCTACATATCATCAAGCTAAGACAAATAGGAGCGGAACATTCATGGAAAATGTGACGCAGACGAAGTTGCGCGGATTAGCTAGTATAATAACGCAGTACTATGTGCCAGGTTGCATGGAAGAGATCGCGGAATGCGATAAGGAAGGCCGCCAATTGTATGTTTTGTTAGTTTAAGGTTTCCTTTATGTATTTTTCATTTGGTGTACAATAAAGTATATAATAAATAAACAAATTTGTGTATTGTTTATTTTAACATAGTAGGATTATGTAAACACGTACGACAACAAGACAATGACGTGCGTTTATTAACTGAATATAATTTTGCGAGACCGAAATAAAGTTGTCATGATGACAAAGTTATGATCGCAAAAAAAAAATGAATACGTTTGTCTTTGAGCTAGTCTGTAATAAAAAACGCTCACTGTTGATGACTTTCTTGCTCATACGTTTATTTTAGAGATATGGTAGGTAGGTAGATATTATATTTTGTATGCAAAATGCACATATTTTTTATGGGAAATCATCAAACGCCTCCTCCCGCTTTGAGCGGAGATTAAGGGAATGTCAGACTCTTACTGACTAGAACACACCCGTGTTCCTTCAAATGCCCTTTGCGTTCCAGGGGGGCTACTCTCTAAGTCCGAAGTCCATAGCTTAATAGGGAATATGCATGAAAAAAGTATTTATGATCTGAACAGTTTATCTAAAAGTATTCGAAAATATAATACTAACTGTGAAATTAGAATCTAAATTGCTCGAAAAACGAACGAGATACAATTATTTTAAACAAATATATCTGTCCCTCTCGCGAAAACGCTGTTTTCTATGGCAGCTGTATAGTCATCGTGTAATTTGACGTCACATTACGTATCGGACTTCTCTTTCTAACTGTAGTCTTTGAAGCTTTATAACTTAATAAATGATGAAGGTATTTAATTTAAAAAATAATTTCATCATTGTTTACTAGAGCTAATAAGAATTAGAATAAAATAAATTGCATGCATATTCCCCCATTGCGGGCGTATTCTACTCCGTATCACCTACAATTAGTCCCAAACCCGAACTAAGAATCAATGACTACACGATTTGAGAGTACCTGTCAAATCGTCTTGTCATTAATTCTTAGTGGTTAGGTAATACGGAGTAGAATACGCCCGCAACTAAGCCCGAAACTACGGACTTCCGGCTTAGAGAATAGCCTCCCTGGGCTGCGGTAATTCTTTAAAACCGCAGCCCTGGCAGGTAGGAAAATACCTCAAATAGATTTCCAATAGTACTGAGTCCATAATTATACTATCCACAGGTTACTATAATTATTAGGTTTCGCGCAACGCGATTCACTCATTATTTACACGCATCGCGGTTTGAATAATAATGGTAAGCTAACATTAAACGTTTATCTAATTGATATGAAACTCTATTATCGATTTAAAGCCTCTAAATAATCATTGAAGATTTTTATCTGATTAATTAGTAAAATGGACTGGTTACAACAGGTTTGCCATACATCAGTGAAACTAGATTTGAAGTTACATCTTTTTGCCAACATATATTAGGCCGCGTTTCCACCTGCAAGCAACTCGCATGCAAGTTTAATTACATTGCGGCCTACCGAGGGATCATGTAACCAAGCGCTCCATCGTGCCCCGCAATATAATTAGGCATGCAAGTTGCTTGCAGATGGAAACGCGGCTTTAAACTCATTAGTTAGGGTCCTGAACCCAATACCTCACCCAAAAATTTGATAGGTAAGTAGGTACATTATGCTTTCTGGTCTGATTCAAGAAGTTTAAAGTGAAAACAATATTACACAACTAGAAAAAAAGTAGTTATTATGAACAATCATGTCACACTTCAAAGTAGGTCAGTCAGTACAACTGACAGATGATAAGATTGGACAGCAAAAACTGTTTTTATCTCAATTTTACCTTAGGTCAATGCACCCAAAGGTAAAGTAAACAGAACAATTAAATTGACTAAGCTATGATAAATATAACTTAATGATGAACAGAAGAATCCCAGTGTTTACGCCATTAAAATGATTTGGTGGGTCAATAAATTTGAAACTGTTTTTATGGTTCCGAATAATAAACGAAACCCTTATAGGATCACTCGTGTATGTATGTCGGTCTGTCGGTCTGTCTGTTGGTCTGTCCGTCTGTTACAGCCAGTTTTCTCCGTATCTACTAGACCGATTCTATATATACACCCATACACTGAAACGTTACGTAAATAAATGTTGAGCATGAGAACTTTTGGGGGTCAAAGGAGAAAATTTCTAAAAAAGGGCTTAATGTAAGAGATTGAATTAATTTTTTTTCATAAATTTTAAAATAAACAGTTTTGAAGTTATTCAAGAAATTAAGGCAAAACTGACCAGTCCCCCCTCTATCTCCGAAACTACTGAGCCCGAAATTATGAAAAAAATGCTGATAATAGTTTTTTGCCTACAAATTACGGGAAAACCTATTTATTAGTAGTGTCCTTTATGCTCTTTTCTCTGTACAAAATTTTCTTTTTAGGTATATTGTGTGTACATAAATAAATAAATAAAATAACATGTTACAAAAATTAAATTATCCCTTTGCACGTGAGTCCGACTCGTACTTAGCCAGTTTTTTTTTTTGCTAGCTTACAATAGAGTTCCACTGCCCTTTCTCCATCCAAACAAAACAAATGTTGGTGACCTCTGGCCTTTGATATAATTATGCACTCAGAATTCTTTGACCAGTGATTGCATAATAATTACTCCTACATTTTGTTTCAGGTCTATCGGTCTGCCTAGCTTTTCCCAACTATATTGGGATCGGCTGCCAGTCTAACTAGATGCAGTTGAGTATATTACATGAGGCATCCTCGGATCCACGTCGGCAAACGTCTCTTAAAGCACTTTTCTCACCACCGGCGATCAGCGAGTAGCGAACTTTGATGCGACGGGCGATTATTCGCAATACTCGCTCCGGCCTGCACTATAGGTAAAAATTACCGCTGGTTGGTGAGTACAGATCGCCAAGCGAGCATCGCAGAGCGAGTGTCGCTGAGCGAGTAGGTACAATTTTTGATAGCTCTTGGCGCTACGATCAACTAGTGATAAGAGCCGCTCGCCGGCAATGTGAACAGTCAGCTATCGACTATGAATGTATGTCTCTTTTACTCTTTATCTATGTCTTTTGACCCTTTCCTCAGCGAGCAAATAGTCGATAGCTTATCGCTTCCTCGCCGGCGGTGAGACAAGTGCCTTAGTTTTAAAAGAACCGCCAACCAAACGAACCTTGTTTCAGGAAACATAATACATTTGTTGTAACATGTGTTTTAACTTCAGGTAATAAATAATCCCTTCCCTCACATTACCAGTTTATGAGGAAAAACTTTCAATTACTTAATGGTATAAAAATAAAAAACAAATGATACTTACATCCACCAATTTGGAATCTCTATCAATATCCTCCACAAGTCCCATTATTCCTTCCCAAATTGACGAAGAAGGTTCCACATCTTCTCCAGTCACTATGGTAGCATTCAGGTCCGTCTCCTCATCCGTCCCTGCTGTGCTACCCTCCCCCTCAGCCTTCACATATGCAGTCTCTATGACTTTGTCCGGTGAAGGAGCTTCGGCCTCATCATGAACTCTTGTGATGTTGCCATAGTCTGTGCCATCACGAATGTAATCATCATCGTCTATATCGTCATTTGTTGATGACTCGATGTTTATGAACCTGAAAATTTGGAGTTGAGAGATGTTAACAAAATCAGGTTATATGGAGCAATTTGTGTAAACATGGCAGCATCCTGCTAAAGCCACGGGCATATTACTGTGTTGCTTAGGTAAAAACCGATGAAACAAATCTTGCCCACATACAACAAGTTTTTCAGCCAATCAACTGCATCAGAAGGTACCTACACAACACAGTAATTAAACCTGGGAGACTAAAAAGGCCACTTTAGCAGAATCAATATTAATCACACAACAATCTGGCAAATTTCATTTTCATCTTTAACGCTAACGCATTAGTTAAGGCTCATTAGGAAAATTTGACAGTGGCAGGTAACATGATGTGGATTCTGATTCTGCTAAAGTGGCCTTTTTAGACCCACTGGCTTTAAATATTAACATGTGAAAGTCTATACTATTGTAAATCAATCACACCTCCATGATTAATTTATTATGCAAGTGAAAGTCTGTATGTCGAACTTCAATGATTTAAGGATTTGGAAGAAACTCGACATTCAGGTATTGTGACCTGGATTAGGACAAAGCATACTTTTTAGGGTCCATACCCAAACGGTAATCAACGGACCCCTATTACTCTAGAAATAGGGGTCCGTTGATTACCGTTTACCTCTACTGCCTGTCTGTCAGCGGACTGAATCTCAGGAACCGTAATAGGAAGTTTCCACAGATTGTTTATTTCCATTGCCGCTACAGCAATAAATAATAAAAATTAAGGTTTTTGGTACGGAACCCTCTGTGTGCAAGTCCGACTCGCACTTAGCCGGTTTTTATAATGGTAGTAGATTCTCGTGCGATGATTTCTGAGAGATTCAAGACGCGCTAGGCGTCGCTGGCAGTGCTAGCAATAAATAATTCTGAAAAGTATCTTAAAGACCAAATCTATTGTGGTCTAAAACTGGTTTTTTGAACTTGCACTACTCAAATACTTACAGATGATATCTCAAACAGGTTCTGATGAGCATAAAAAATTTGCAAGTCAACTTTATTTTAAGATGCAAATTAATAATTGTATTGAGGATGACATTTTCAGAATAGTCATTGCAGCTTTGGCAACAAAATTAATTAATAGCACAACATTATGTATGTAACACGACAGTGGACTAGCAAATGACAACTGATTTTTAAACTGATAATAAATCTTTAGATGTCAGAGGATAGGATTAAGCCATTGAACTCGTCTTAACCAGATAAGTTCAATGACTGTATAAATTATAGTTATGATAGCTATTACTTTTTGGCCTATGAATTGCAAATTAGTTTCTACCAGAATCACTAAACCACTTATGAACCTTATTTTTTTTTATTATCCTTGTCTTACAGCACCTTGTTTTGTTCAACACTGTTTACTGACTACTTTAAAACAATGATTCAGAACAATGAAATTAAAGAATTACGTAGACGGCACTAAGACATAATAACACACAGTCAAATAACAAATCACAATTTACTTCGTAATATTGAAGTATTAATTAACATAGTCTAAATAACTTCACGTTAATTATAGCTTTAACAAAAACACATAAATAATGAATAGGTTCTATTAAATGGCATTAGTATTGTAAGTGATACACAAATGGAATAGAAACCAGGTCAAGAAAGTATGCCAAAATAAAATAGGTATAATTATAAAAAATATTTGACCGATGACTTACGATTAACTATTGAGGGGTTAATAGAGCTTAGAGTAACATTTGCGAGGTAAATAATATATTCAATAATTTTTTACTCTAGCCTCTGTCCTGTCCTGGCCTCCGTCATGTAACTTTGACACAAACACAGCATTTTGATGTAAAAATATTTACATAATTTACTTTGGAGTAATCAGAAATATTTTAATTATAATCTAACATGAATTGAAATAAATGATATCATGAATATAAAGTACTTCCTACTTGAAAGCATTTAAATGATGATGGATTCAGAGCTTATTTACTTTTTGAAAACTTGAATTCTCTATGAAGACTACATAACCATTAAATATGAAGAAAATGCTTGTCATTGCCCAGTGTACATTATAAAATTATAATAATTGTAAATAATATCTTACCCTTCCGTAGCTAACATCCCTAACATAGAATTGAGCTCTTCCTTATCCTTCTTCAGTTTCCTCTCCTTAGCATAGCTCTGTTCAATAGTATAGTCCTGTGATGGGTTCCTCAGAATCTCAACCCTTAGAATGCCATCCCTAGGCCATGAGTCCTTCACATGATTCAAGCATGTTGTAGGAGTTCTTGAAAATGCTATGTGTATATATGCAAGGACAAAAAACGCAACCAGTGCCTTTAACAGCACAAGGAACTCAAAGAATCTTCGCACAGGCCTCGGAAACGTTCGAGCATAAGCCAGTGCAAATTTAAAAAACAATGCATGAAATAACCTCTCTCTCATATTAAAGAGAGGATTTTGATTATTATTCCTATTCCTATTCATTGTTGGGTTTATTATGGGACCTCCAGGCAACAAGTTGTTGTCCCCATTGACTCCAGGTGGCAAGTTATTCATCATTGGTGGCCCACCAGCACTCATATCTTTATTGTTTCTCGGTTTAACCCAATTTTTACGTCAATTTCTTATAGCAACGACATTCTAATTATCTGCAAGTGAAAGTTTTAACTAAAATTATAAACAAGTATTTAACCTTTAGGAAAATGTCAAAGTTAGAGGACACAGAGACAAGTGATGCCAAATAAACTAACTGTTACGGTGAGTAAGGACATCCAATTAATAATAAATGGAGCAGTAGTCGCATGAATTATATATCCAGCTCTGGACTCTCATCGTACGGTGGAATAATTACGACATATGGAATGAGAAACGCCGATATAAATAAACATTGAAACAATAAAGCGAAAAAAAGCAATTGCAATATTGGGGATTGGCAATAAATAACAAGCACTATAGATGAAGTGAATGAGTTTAATATCCAATAATTTTAGGCCAAAGAGTAAAAGTAAGTGAGTAACATGTTAGCATACATACCTCTGAACCTAAGTCAAAATCGGTATAATCACTGGTTGATCCGTATTTTGATATATTTTGAGTGATTTCCAGCATTAATTATTATTTATTTTATATTTAAATTCGCAATTCACTTTCTATTTGATAATTACGAGATAAATAAAAAGGAAAACTGTCAAAATCTTGACATAACAACTTGTCACTTGACGTAGAACGTTTGTTCAAGTCGTTGATTGGAGCCGTAGACAGAGAATTCTCTGTCTACGATTGGAGCGTTTATTTTGTCTATTTGTTTATGTTTGCTGCAGATAATCTAGGAACTATTTTCTTAGTGTTTTTGGATTGGAATAGAAAAGATCTTTGTAATAACGGTAATAACTTTGTTTTTCATAAACTCTATCAAAGCCCTGGAATAATAATATTATTTTTTTCAAATTTTACAGTCGTACCTATCCACCTGTGTTGTTTCTGTCACAGCTCCAATGTGCTTTCTGCACTGCACCATTTAGTTCACACTGTAGCTTCTAGATGGCACTGCACTGTGGATTCAGATATATAAATCCTACCATCCTACCCTAATGAAAAACCCGGGACGGGCCCACGTTCCAGCACCTTGTGCCAAACCTTGAATTTGCTCTTTTATGACTTGGGCAGTGATTAAGTTAGCGCAACGTAGTCGATGAGTTAACACTTCAGAAATAAAGGTAGGTCACTCTTCATTCATCAACGACTAATGGACCACTAGCACTTTCAGACTTTCTCAGAATGTCGGTCGACATCTTTGTCTTGCATATTTTCGAAGGATAGGTACTTACTAGCCAACCCAAGTAAATTTATACCTACTCATCAATGGATTTTTATCTCATCTACTTCAACACTACTTTTTCATGCAACCCTACATGGTCATGACTTTAGTCATTGCCTTTTGTCTTTGACTATGTTAGGGTCGGCTAAGTCCTGTGTAAGTGGATGCAGTTGAATACCTACTTATTGCTATAATTTCCCAGAACAGTGATTTCCTAGCTTGACAGTTAGCTTGTATTTGTCGTCCAAAACACAGTTACTGGGTATCGATATTTTTATTTTTGTAAGACAAAACAAAAAGGGCATTAGAAGGAACACGGACGGGTTTTAGTCATTTCGAGTCTGGCACACCGCACACCCTTCTGTCCAGAGCGGGTGGAGTCATGAAAAAGTATCTACTGTCATAACACCCACTGCTAAAAATTTAGAAAACTACAATGGACACTTGGGACAATTAATGTATAAAACCTACGACAAGGCCCAGGACCAGCGGCGGAGGCACTCGATCACAGAAATATAAAAAGTATTAAGAGTCCTATTACATTTTTTACGGAAATTCATGATTTTTGACGCTGTAATTTTCAGCAGCAGTAAGATATTTTAATTATTTGATCCTGAATAACGATAGTGCCAGTCTCTTTATTGTAAGTTGGAGTTACACATTTTCATTTTTCTTTTCGTGTAATTTACTATAAATATTTTACGAACTCAGTTTGCAAGAAAAAATGTCGGCGATGGAACTTTGACGGTCTAATTCACATTTTTACAATCAATTCTTTTAAAAGCTGAAATTACTAAAAGGTAAGTTGAATGTTTTACTTGTTTATTGGAGTTCTAGAATTTCATTAAATTCCTTGAGTTTTCACGGAAAAAAACGTAAAGAAATCCTAATTTAAGCCAGAAATGTCTTGATTCAGCGTCCATTATATTCCAAATAAAAACAATTTTATCAAATAAATTAATATGATATAAAATTTCAATCTAAAATGAATATGTTTCATAAGTTTTCGTTTGTTAATATAATAAAACAAAATTACAATAAATAAAATTAAAGTACTATATATTTTGCGTCAATTCAGCGCGCGCGCTCCTCAGTCTCGCGCGAGCGCCCAAATAAACTATAATCCTATTCAGACTAGTAAGTATCAAAATTGTTTCGCGGACTAAAGATGTACTCCCAACGCAGACCAACGTAACTTCGTCTATTGCAAACGAGCGAGGGTAACTGTCGGTCACCTAACCACGAACCAATTTCGGTAAACCTAAATTAGGTATGTGCTAAGTAGATTAGGATCTTCGATCACGATATGTTTTGGTCAAGTATGTTAGGTACCTATACGCAATTTAGTACTTACCTATATAGGTACGATGCGACGCCATCCGCGGTCTACATTCTAAATGTCAAATAGGTAGTTCGACTAATTTTATTAGTAGGTACTTAGTAGGTACATACGGTCACTCTTCCAAAGAAAGGTGAAGCTACTGTGCTGTATGCAACAGCTATTGGCTGTAGGTACAAAAGAGAAGTTCATGGTAATTAGCAACCTAATAATCTGCAGTATATTATCTAAAGACTAAAGATGCAGGATCCTAAAGTGCGAATGAATGCGTTCACATAAAGAAGCAGCAATAATTTAACGGATCATTTGCAGCACAAAGCATGGGATTTACAACTCCAGCGACATGCGGAGAGCCTATGAAAGGACCAACTGTGACTTGGGAACAAAACCCATGGAATCATAACAAAAACCTACCATTACCTCTACATAAAGTGTGATTGACGTCTAAATTGTGCACGAGACTTGTAAAAGGACTTTTTCATAGTAAACGTCATCTATTCAAAGATTTAATAAGGAAAGACTGAATGATAGATGCAAGAAAAAATCTATTGAAATGTCGATCTGAAGAAACCTTTTACCTGAGCACGTCGCGTGTTGTGTGAAACGGGATTAATGGGGTGAACATAATGCTTACATCATAATTCTATACCTATCTATTGAATCAGACCTATAAGTTTTTCCCGGCCCTGAGTAGGTATGTCCCAAATAAGAAAACTTAACGAAACCTTTTCTAAAATAGTGTCACTAGAAATTAAATCAAACATTTCGTTAACCTAACCTCAAAGCCGAAAACTTAACCCATTATAGATCCCACTTAATACAAGTAGGTACAAGTCGAATCGAAATGAACCGAGTTAGATAAAGGAGCAGAGATAACGAGACGTAAACTTAAATTACGGTCCGCTCACGATATAAACATTTAAAAAGCGGTCCGGGCCGGTCTCGGCTTAGAAAAAATTGACGTCTCAATTATCGAAGCCTCGGCTTCGTTGGGACGAAGCTGTACCTCTTAATTTATATTATTCTCACGACTTTTATTTCCTGTTGGCAGCTCACTGTACCTAAGATCGCACTAGCTGTGCTTCGGTTTGAAATCATCTCGAGGATCGTAGACATAAATTCAGAATTTATTAGCAGTTGTAAGTAAATAGGTTTCAAAATTAGAGTTACCTATGTAAGTACCTGAACCTACCTATAAGTGGTGCAGTAGATGTTTGTAATGTTAACACTTAAAAAAACTGTTCCTGAAACCAAACATGGATTAGGCAATTTTGTATTGTAGGTAATCAAGCATGTTCAGACCTTTCCTTGTCAACGGACTTTCAGCGATGTTTTTCCGGCTTTCAAGAAAATATCCTCGACTTTCGGCCCCTTAATAAGTAAGGTAGGTACCTATTTGTCAAGTGGTATGTATCTAAATCAACCTAATTTCGATAAATTCTTCCTGTCAGCCGTATGTCGGCTCGAAGGTGCTCGCGCCGACTTAATCATATTTCTTTGAATTACCTATTACATAAGTACCTACTCGTTATTGGAACTGTCATCGACGTTAATATTAATTAGGTATCTAGTTGCTTAACAATTCACTTTTAACCTACCTTTTCTCGATGAGATAATAATCACCCGATTTCGAAAAATGGAAAAAGCATTTCCAAAACAGATAGCAAATTCTGATTCACGTTATACCTACTTACCTTAGTCATACCACGTTGCTGGTTTTAAGTAGCCACCTGAAGGTCAAAATCTCTAGGTACAGGATTTTCATCAAGCCTTCTTATTTTTATGTCCAAACATCTTAGCCTTCAACTGCTTTCAAAAGTTGATCAGAACATAAATGGACAGAATCATCATCTTTTGAGATAATCGTAAAAGCCATTACCAGCATACCATTTCTGTCGATGGCAATGTTGATGAAACGTGTCACTATGCAGAAGATATGTCCAGATGCGTACCTAAGTTGATAATCGCAGCAGTACGATCGCGACCATGCGAACACTTATCAGAACAACTTATTTAAAAGGAAATCCACGAGCGAAACGTACAACACATAAATATGCAGTTGTGCGACTTTTTACACCAAGAAACGAACCCAATTTACCGGGTGCCATTGTAGTGTGTGTCTTATTGTTTGTACTTACGCTCTTTATAAACTTCCTTGATAAATTAATACATAACTGCATAGCCATAACTTGATTCTTTTTAACTTGTATTTTCTAAGTTTTTCTGCAAATTAGCTATCTTCAATGCTTTGTTTACATTTCTTGTTTTATGACATTGTCATTTAGACAGTCCTAGTTTTCTTTTTATTTGTATTCTGAAATTAGCTAGGAGTTTTAGGTCGCATATGAAATTGTTATCAGACATTCTTAAAGTCCATTTTTTCTTTTCCATCAAATTCTAGAAACTCATATCAAATTCAAAGTAAACGCGAGCCTTCATTTTAGAGCCGTCTTAAAGAAATGGTCAGTCTACGTTTGGAGCTGAGATAAGCAACAACTCGGAAAAAGTCCTTAAGAGTGACTGAGAGGACAGTTTGCCTCCTGAGAAACAGAGAAGTCGCCCTCTCTCCTATATTGAGAGTAGACTTAGAGGAGGACGTTTCCAAGTTTACCTCCTCGAACCTTATAAGTCGGCCTCTCTCCTTGCCGCCTTTAAAGGACACCTTGATGCCTGGGCTGAACGAGCCTGGGAGGAAGACGTTACTCGGCCCATCCTCTCCAGCCCATTGAAGAGTGACGACCCTCCAGTCCTCCGGTTCTTCAACGGACCCTGCTGGTCCTCCGGTTGAGTAACGACCCTCCAGTCCTCCGGTTCTTCAACGGACCCTGCTGGTCCTCCGGTTCTTCAACGGACCCTCCAGTCCTCCGGATCTTCAACGAAGATTTTCATTTCCATCTCACGTCCACTCATCCTTTTCTTTCATCATCCGTTCTTAAGTTTTGTAATCATTAAATCTTTATACTATTTATTTGTTCTTTTCCCTTTTAGTACGCATTCCCCTCCTAGGTAGGTGAGTGCTATATGTGACCTCACATTTTACAGGCTCCCCCTGTAAAACGTAACGTTACAGATTGGCGCCCAGTTTTTACTAACCCACCCCTTAAATCATTTTCAGACATTCTGCAAGTTTTTTTTTTTCAAAATTCAAAAAACAAACTTCCACAAGGCGATTATATTTGGTAACTATTTCCATCATACATCCTCATCCATCTCAACCCTTACTCCTCTTACAAACTTTACATCATCTTATACTACACCACACACATTCCATTACCCACTGGTAATTGGCACCCTTTCACTGCTTGGATGTAGTTTTTAAAACCAACTAGTGGCCATCACCACTTTTGGGCTTTACCAAGTAAGGGATTGGTTACTCTAAGACGGCTATTGGACAATATCCCGTATGTCGTTTACTCCTTAATTAAACTTAACTCTTTACCAAAATATTAAGTATATACAATCTATATATTCTATCACCTAGGTATTCTTCACCCCCACATACAATCCGTTATCATGAGATAATTGGCACCCTTTCGGCCTCTTGGATGCGTTTCTATATCCATTCGTGGGCGCTACCAAGGTTGGAGATTGGTTACTTTACGACAGACACAGGAGAGTATCCTGTAGACGTTTATACATACCTAAACAACTACGTTACACCCATTATAAATGCTTCATCATATATTCTGAACTACTTACACTTTAAACGTTACTTCATCATCGTTCGATTTATTACCACTAGTGCAATCTTTATGAAGTTTACGTAAAAATTACTTGACCCTAGATTATAAATCTGTGATACGGGAGTTTACATGATCCTAGGAGCTATGATAGTTTTGGTGATACTCTTATTAAATAACACCAAAACCTTTTAAACATACTTGTTATCAAATTCCTTACTTCAAATAAATTACGGAAAAAATAATTTTCGTTTGACTTGTTATTTGACATCATTCGTTGCTAGGTAACGGACATAGTGTTCCAAGCATGGTTTTATAAAGTTCTATGGTTGTTTATTTTTAAAGTTTAATTTTGTCTATTTTGTTTTTTGTTACATGCTCATGTTTTAATTTTAGTACTTATCTCGATGTTTTTTAAAAAAATCTTAGTATAGTCTTCTTATTACTTGTTTTTGTTCAAAATTCTTATTTTAATTTTATATATTATATTAGGTACTTGATTGACTCTTGTAAAAATCATTTAGAATTAAGAACGGTATCACTTCTCCTTTTCAAAAACTTTTTGGCTTGTATAATTATTATTATTATTTTTTTTTTGTTTGAGCGGTACACAACTCGTAAAATAAGCCATTGTGTCGAGCGGTTTTATAACTCGTAAAATAAGCCTTAGTGTATATAGATAATATTTTTTTTATACTTACTTGAATACTTGAAACTCGAAGGCTTATGTATCCTTAGTCTTGAATCTCCTTGAACCCTTGACTTAAGCTTGAAGGCTTTTCTTAAGCACTTTATGCTATAAACCTTGGACTGCTTTTCTAAGCAGAAAAACTTATAATTATTATTAATTTAATGGGTTTTAAAAAAGGTGCGGGTTACGACACCTAATAAAATAAATAAGCCTTCGTAAATCTTAAAAATAATTCCTTGTGGAGTACGCGTCATTGAATGTGAACCGTATCCCCTAAGTATGATGGTGATGTATGTTTGAGGAAGTGTGAAAGGTATCCTAGCTTGATGTAAGGTGTGTGAAAGAGCAAGGTTTTATTTTCAACCTCTAAATTTTCCTAGTTGTTTAACTTTCTGGGGTTTTGGGTAATGTAGTATTTTTTACTTACTGTATCATTGTAAATACTCATTTAATTTAATTTTAACTACCTAGTTACTGTTCTTCTATTGTTGCTCTCTTGAATTACTAAACAAGAAAAAATTTTTCATTGCATTCAAAATTTTTCCGGGGTTTTCGGGGTAATGTAGTGTGTGTCTTATTGTTTGTACTTACGCTCTTTATAAACTTCCTTGATAAATTAATACATAACTGCATAGCCATAACTTGATTCTTTTTAACTTGTATTTTCTAAGTTTTTCTGCAAATTAGCTATCTTCAATGCTTTGTTTACATTTCTTGTTTTATGACATTGTCATTTAGACAGTCCTAGTTTTCTTTTTATTTGTATTCTGAAATTAGCTAGGAGTTTTAGGTCGCATATGAAATTGTTATCAGACATTCTTAAAGTCCATTTTTTCTTTTCCATCAAATTCTAGAAACTCATATCAAATTCAAAGTAAACGCGAGCCTTCATTTTAGAGCCGTCTTAAAGAAATGGTCAGTCTACGTTTGGAGCTGAGATAAGCAACAACTCGGAAAAAGTCCTTAAGAGTGACTGAGAGGACAGTTTGCCTCCTGAGAAACAGAGAAGTCGCCCTCTCTCCTATATTGAGAGTAGACTTAGAGGAGGACGTTTCCAAGTTTACCTCCTCGAACCTTATAAGTCGGCCTCTCTCCTTGCCGCCTTTAAAGGACACCTTGATGCCTGGGCTGAACGAGCCTGGGAGGAAGACGTTACTCGGCCCATCCTCTCCAGCCCATTGAAGAGTGACGACCCTCCAGTCCTCCGGTTCTTCAACGGACCCTGCTGGTCCTCCGGTTGAGTAACGACCCTCCAGTCCTCCGGTTCTTCAACGGACCCTGCTGGTCCTCCGGTTCTTCAACGGACCCTCCAGTCCTCCGGATCTTCAACGAAGATTTTCATTTCCATCTCACGTCCACTCATCCTTTTCTTTCATCATCCGTTCTTAAGTTTTGTAATCATTAAATCTTTATACTATTTATTTGTTCTTTTCCCTTTTAGTACGCATTCCCCTCCTAGGTAGGTGAGTGCTATATGTGACCTCACATTTTACAGGCTCCCCCTGTAAAACGTAACGTTACACCATATACAGCCAGTTACGGCAACATGACACGGAACATTTTTTTTATTTTATCACCGCTTCTCCGAAAGATTTTATCACCTTATGAATATTTTATTGACTCGAAAAACGTATGCACCATAAATTATTGTGTTTGATTAGGTAAATGTTAAGAACACAATTTATTTGGACGACGGACGATATTAAACGAAAGCTGGCAAGGTTGTAAACTTGACTGATTAACTTAGTTTACGGCTGAAGTTGTCAGACTTATGAAACTTCGGGGTGAAGGCATCTAAACCGTAAATTGCAGTGGTAAGCGTAGTAAAAGTTAGACTAGGTACATCAGCTGGCAATAAGTTGTGTTGATAAGCCAGAGCCAGTCGTAGGTAAACGTCGACGATTAAAAATTCTATCTATATAATAAACTGATCCTTGCTTTAAAGGAAGGCATTAGGTTAACATCGTCTATAGAATACCACCCTTTTTCAGTTTTTCTCAGAACATGCTGCTTCAAAATAGATACATACTTTTTGTAGTATAGATACATAATTATATACATAGTATAGATATAAGTATACCGTTTGTTACCTGCTCGGAGATATACATTGGTACCTACTACATAGTTGCATCACAGCAGGTTCCTTAGGTTGAAACCGGAAGCCGTGCTTTTTACTTTATACGCCCCCGATCAATATTTCTTCTACAGTTCCGACTTTTCTCTATGTTTCCCAACTCGCTTCTTGCGAAACTGTTCCTATTCAGATAACGCCAAAAATGCCTAAAGGAGATGGGTTTTTCTGATCCGGCGGCAGCTAAAGATACCTATAGGTACTTGTCCATGAGCAAGATCAAGTAAGTTTTGACAAAAAAAATATATGTAAACAAGTGCGAGTCGTACTCGCGCACTGATGGTTCCGTAAGCAGAAGTTGCGATTTACGATTTATGAAGTATTAAAAAAAACTACTTACTAGATCTCGTTCAAACCAATTTTCGCTGGTAGTTTACATGGTAATGTAGGTACATCATATATTTTTTTTAGTTTTATCATTCTCTTATTTTAGAAGTTAAGGGGGGGGGGGGGGAGGACACACATTTTACCACTTTGGAAGTGACTGTCGCGCAAACTATTCAGTTTAGAAAAAAATAAAGTAATCAATATCACTTTTGAAACCTATCCATACCTACCCCACACGTATGGGTACGATGAAAAATTTTTTTCTGAGTTTCAGTTCTATTTAAGTATGGGGACCCCCAAAATTTATTGTTTTTTCCTATTTTTGTATGAAAATCTTTACGTGGTTTACGAAATACATCTACTTACCAAATTTCAACAGCATAGCTCTAGGTTTCGGAGAAAAGTGGCTGTGACATACGGACGGACGGACAGACAGACATGACGAATCTATAAGGGTTCCGTTTTGCCATCTGGCTACGGAACCCTAAAAAGTGCCTAGGGGCCGTTCAAATATTACGTAAGCACTGATGGGGGGTGGCCCGTCTTATTTTTGATGACATGGGGGGTAGGGTGTTTAAATGGTGATTACGTCAGCGATATTTACTTACTTTTTTTAGTTTGTAAGTCTTAGTAAATTTCGGTTTGACACAGTTTGACATAATCATGGCTAGTTTTATTTTTACTCTCATGCGATGTTTCATAGTTAAGTAAAAGTGGGGAAAATAGGGTTCGCGCCAGTAAAAACTATTCCCAATGCTTACGTAAGCATAGGAGGGAGGGGTAAGAGCTTGGATTACTGACACTGACAAGGGGAGGGGGGGAGTTAAAAATGTCTAAAATTCTGCTTACGTAATACTTGAACGGCCCCCTAGGTACCTAGGTGGTTTGGTCACGGTGAGGATGCTAACTTACAAAATTATACTTAGGTACAAACCAGATGTAAATGGAAGGGTAGCCCAGGAGTGCGGCCTTATTATTGTGTTCTTTAGGAAAAGGCAGGTGATATAAATAATTAAAGAATAATTAGATACCAACGATGGTACTTAGCAGCATTGAAGAAAAGAAAGAAAGAAATCTAGTTTACTTGGCTCACACAGATAGGTACCTACTAACTCAAACGGACATAACAATATACCTACCATCTTACATGCTTCTTCTGAGAATGCATAACAATGTATACTCCAGCCGGTTCACTAACCTGACGTGGATGCTCATCTCAATTAAGAATTAACATTGTTCGCGGATGACAATGAGCGGTCGTACAATGGGCGTCTGCGCAACGCCTACTCGTTCCAAATGGTTGCTTGAGTAATAAGCCAAACAAAATATGAATTTACCTTTCTGAATGGGAAGCAGCTGCTTACATGGCATTTTTAACTGAGTATAAGCACTAGTTGAGTCAATGAAAAAGAAGAGATATTAAAGTACTACCATGTTTGTCGCATTGTGTTTAAATACCGTATATAAAAAATGATCTGCTTTTTCCCTCGGCTTGTCTCCCCGCCTTCTGAACTTTAGTTTTCTACAGTGTACCTATAGTACCTACAGTGTTGTAGTGGCTTCTATCAGTGAACGTCCAACGTTTTCGGAATCGTCCGATTATTGAAAACGACAAATAATTGTTTTATTTAGCCGCCTATCCTTTGAGAAGGAGGGTTTTTAAAAAAAATAGTTTAGATGTCAACGGAAACTATAGTTATAAGCCACGACAAATAAATTCCTTTCTAGAAAAGGTAGAAGAAAAAACCCTTGTTGATAACAACTTGGGTCTTTTGCTTCTTAGTTATACAACAGTAAATACAGGATTACCCCTAAGACCTAGGCTCTCTTCTTTGAAGGTCGATTTTACAAGAGCCGTCTTGAAAGTTCATCGGCGCCCGCGCCGCAGGTGGAGCAAAGAAAAACAAAAAGTTTCTTACACTCATGTTTCTATTCCCGATACTGGCCGATGATAAGCCATACTCCATGATTAATCACCTCACCATCGCTCGGTTATGGACACTCAAAAAAAGCAATTTGTTCTTTATTTTAGGATTGGCTCTGATTCTGGTCATGGTTTTTTTGCCCTATCAATTTATTGGTTGACGTCCATGTTCTTTTTTTGAAATTGTCACAAATATATCTAACATTTTAGATTTTATATTCGATTTGTTGTTTTTTATTTGGATGCTTGGTGCCGGTATCTTCTAGGAAAGGCTACTATGCTAATAAGATTTATTTGAATTTGAAGTGCATAAAAAGATAATAAACTTGTCAGCTGTCGGAGATATGATCTATCATTGACAGCTAAGTTAGAAGAAAAATATTACAATGCAACCAAGGATTCTTAGGTACCTTACACCATTTTAATTTTATTTGTATGTAGTACATATTTGTTGTTCTAGTGGTAAAACACACTGAAAATTCTGCTGTCAGGGTACCGTGAGACTGAGATGATATCCCGCTGTCAGACGAACAGCGGAGGCTAGTACCTAATAGGGTTCCAACACTGAAATTAGTACATGATCTTTCCAACGTATCTACTTGGTAAAGAATCAAAATAACGTGGAAGGCTTCTAATAAGGCGTTCCTTAACACATTTATGTATCTATCCATTCTGGAATAGTAAAATAAAGGTTCTACCTACATTAAAAATTAAAACATAGTATTCTAAAAGCAATCCACATTCAACACAAACAATACTTTCAAGTTATATCCGGCTCACGCGCAAGGTGAATAAGATAATCCGCCAGTATCAACAGTACCAACATTACTGTTTGACTCCCACTTCACAAATATTTACCCAGTTCTGTGTAAACTAAACTTATACCGTCACAAAAATAACTTTACCACTTATAAAAACACAACACTACCCTTAACTTTTAAGGTTTTGGGTTCAAAATCCGACGGCTGGATCGAAAGTACGTGTAAAAAGGTTTCTTTGCTTATCCAGGTTGACAGCTCCCGTTTTGAGAACATTTCTTTGTTTTTCTCAGTAAGTCGCTAATCTGTATTTATTTTTTATGTTAGTTTTGTTGACGTCAGTAATTATTTGAGTAATCATGACGACATGATCGCTCTGTTTATTTGCTACCGTTGGAGTTGCTACATTTGGGCTAACCTTGCCTTTGGTATTTTTATTTTCTAATGTTGGTGGTTGTGGCACGCAATGCTATGTTATTCAGCTTCATTATTAAAAAAAACGTGCACCGGCCAAGTGCGAGCCGGACTTTCATACGAAGGGTTCCATACCAAAAACCGAAAATGAAGTTGAGAGTTATGGAGACAAAGTCGACGATGGAGTGAGCTTACTCAGAAGAAGCCTGTTTGTTCACTCTAACTTTTGATTATTTGTTGTTTTAGCGGCAAAAGAATACACTATGGTTCTTGAGATACAGCCCGCTGACAGACAGACGGACGGACGGACGGACGGACAGCGGAAGCTTAGTAATAATAGGAAGGAGGAAGGTTTCCGCTGGTTACCCCTTTTTTTATTAGGGATGGGAAAACATCAAATGACTTCCCCCGCTCTGGGCGGAGCGGGAGGGAGTGTCAGACTCTTACTGACTAAAACCCATCCAGTGCCCTTTGTGTTCCGTATCTGCTGGTTACCCCTCGGGTACGGAACCTTAAAATTGTTTTCTGTCAGGATGATTGTTAATGTTTAACAAGACTCTCAGAAACCAAATCTACACAATTAACTTTTACAATTCTACCATTTTATCCTCATTACTATTCCAGACAATCATCTTCTTTAATAAAGGACAATTTATTCGTACCAATTATAAATGCAAGTCACAATCTCAAAATAATCTCTGGGTATCTAATAAAAACCTACAACATACACATAAACTTTCTTCCTCAAGATGAAGACGAAGAAATAAACATATTTATTTGTAACTGCAGGAACTCGACAGAAATAAATAAAGCCTCCAACAAAAAAAAAAGCTTGTAAACCTTATGGTGGGTCCACACGGTAGGTACATAAACTTTTGTAGAATTTTTCCTGCGCATTAAAGCAATGCAGACTATTGCAAAAAAATGTTGGTGTGTTAAAAAATTCGGAATATATGCATGTAAGTCTAAGTTTTTATCATAGTAAAAAAACCGATTGATAAATAACGAGTTAAATAACTAATAAAAAATATTTACCTACTTTCGGAAACTAAGTCTGAATTAATGAAAAGTCTATTCAAACATTCTGTTGACATGTTCGCGAAAAAATATTATGCACTGCTGCCAATACTGCACTGCATTCAAAAGTGTGTACCGTATGGACACACCATTACTAAAACCTTTCTACAGAGCGGGACACAAAAGAAAAAGAGAGAGATATATAGGGGTTGGTGTGAGTGCGAGAGGGATGGGTAGAGTGGGACCACGTGACACCTGCCGACCGCCAAATGAAGATATCGCAGCTGGATGCGAGAGGATCATGGGCAGGTATCGGCAACCTTTTGAACAAGATCAGACTTTTATTTGAACCTTGAATTCATTTAATGAATTTCAGAGACCCTTTTAAGTAAGACGTGTATCTGTATTGAATTTATTGCTGGATGGAATTTTCATTATTATTTGGCTTTATGAACCTGTATGCCCTATACCTAATCGTGGCCATTAAGCTTCATAAAAGCCTGGAATGAAATGTAATATAATAAAAAAGGGAATTAAACACTAATTTTCTTGAAATTAAAGTCTCATTTTGCTCCAACAGCTACATTGCCGACACGTATACCGTCACCAATTCACAATAAAACTACAAAATCAATAGATTATTTTTTAAAATCGACCCAAGATTGCCGACCTGCGCCTGCGCAACACGAAGACGTATACAGATGCTACCACGGCACTAAGGCCGCAGTGTTACCGGGACTTATAAAACGAACACAATACATGCAGGATATTACTTTAAATACGTTTGCCTTTATCGACGAAACTTTGTCGCTCCACGTCGTAAACTAGACGGATTTAATGGTGTTTGAGAGTATTCGAACATCTCGAATTTCTAACTTTAAAAATGAACACATAACTGAACGTCATGTCTTTATTGCCTTTATAGGATCACTTGCTTTTTGCTAGTTATGTTTGAAATCTATACTTAATATTATAAAGCAGAAGAGTTTGTTTGTTTAATTGTTTGATTGTTTGATTGTTTGGTTGAACGCGCTAATCTTAGGAACTATTGGTCCGATTTGATAAAATCTTTCAGTGGTAGATAGCCCATTTAACGAGGAAGGCTTTAGGCTATATATCATCACGCTAAGACAAATAGGAGCTGAGCATTAATGGAAAATGTGACGCAGACGAAGTTGCGCGGGTCAGCTAGTCAAAGAAATAAATGAAGGAATAACTGACACTAAACCATTCAAACAATCTTCAAGTTTCCCCACCTTCCCTTTATTTACTTACCTACATTACAAACACCTTGATAGAAAACTCGAAAACACTGTACTTAAGTACTGGTAGTTGATGGCTTCCATTAAAATATTGAATTGCGTCCATTTGCTCATTGATTAAAAAACTTCATTAGCAGTAAATGTCAAATGCCTCATCACTGAATACCTAGCTTATATAGGGAACCGCTTTTAATCTCGTAATTCTTTTAGACTTTCAACAATTAATCCGGCTTAAAGGTTTTGTAATATATTGAGCAAGGACAGCTTGATGTTGTGCTAAATGCCTACTGATTTATCTAGAGAATCTAATCACGAGCTATTATTTTGTTTTGGGTGAGTTCAGTGGAAGAAAAACCACACATTGACAAGTTTTTGTAAATAGTTATGTTTTTTTGGTATTCAAACTTCATCGATCATAATATACGGACAGACATGTTCCTCGTCCAAAATAAAGATTATGTACTTACTTGCCTTTTCCCGCGACTTCTATTCTTACTGCTCCGTTCCTATAGGTCTTAGCGTGATGATATATATAGCCTATAGCCTTCCTCGATAAATGGACTATCTAACACTGAAAGAATTTTTCAAATCGGACCAGTACTTAGTTCCTGAGATTAGCGCGTTCAACCAAACAAACAACCAAACAAACAAACAAACAAACAAACTCTTCTGCTTTATAATATTAGTATAGATAGGCTTTCATTTGACCATTATCTCACCAGGGGCCCGATTCTGCTATTACAATAGTGTCAGAATGGTCGATCACTGATTTCAAAATGGTTGATTTTGACAAGTTTGGTAATCTACTAACATAATGGCATCATAATGGCGTCATTATGACATTCCAATGATCAACCACTGATACGCCATTGAAAGAAAGCCATATGAATGGTTATCTCGTACATAATGACAGATTTAGTATTTAGGTACGAACTTCTCACTACTACAGATTGCTTATAACACTAATAAATAATATGTAAAACTAAATTTAATAAAATCTGGCATGAATAAATGCTCAAATTTAGCTCGTTTTTATAATAATAGCAATACGGCATTCCTACCGCATTTCTATTACGAGACCATTGACGTGCCACTGACAGGCCACTGACGTGGCAGTGACCGTGCCATTATGAATTTAGCAGATTACGAACTTTTAGCAAAATGACAATGGCATGACAATGGGATCGTGTCGGAATGCCAAATTTATAAAAATAGCAGACTCGGGCCCCAGGGGCCCGAGTCTGCTATTTTTATATAAGCGTTGACGTTATGGTCGACTATGGAGCACGCTTGCCTAGAATAACTCTATTCACTCTTGACTTAAATACCCCCAGGTAGCTATCAGGAAACACTGACTCCGACGGGAAATACCATAATTAATTAATTAACACGCTGTAAAAATGTCAATCAGATTTAAACGTATACCAAACAAATAAAAACCTAGAAAAGTGCCAATTCTACTATTTCTCACATTCGCATGGCATTCGCATCTCAATCGCAATCTGTCTAAAATGTATGAAAATGAAGGTTTTTTTGACAGTTTGCGATTGACATGCTTATGCGAAAGTTGTTTAAAAATTTGTAGAATTGGCCCTCTGATACATAATAACTATTGCAAAGTATACTAATTCGAAAAAAAGAAACAATAGTTTGTTGATGTAAGTTTATTTATAGTCACCCCACCACATCCATGAATATGTTTTACTATATTTTCAGTAACATAATAATTCTTGTTTTATTTATAGTAAAATGTCTCTCTATTTTACTGCATATAAAAGACATCAACGACTTCATACAGTACTGTTTATTCACTGTGCACAATGGTAAGTTGTACTTACCATAGTGCAGAGTACATACAACACATTTTATAGATATTTTATTATTTTCACTACATTTATTTTTATTTTTATTGTGGTAGATAACTCACTCAACTCCCAATTACTGCTGGTAACAGGAAAAAGGGTTGCCATGTTGTAAAAGGCTTCTTACCCATTCAAACACTATAAAATAATTAAGCTATCAAGTTATATTGGACTCGGCAGTGAAACTTATTATAGAGTATTTTTTATTCGTAGCTCTTAGTGTTCAAAATAAAGTTTCAACTTTATGTTCCAGTCCACCCACATCCAACCTTTAGTACAGGCGCCTCAACTTAAACACAGACGATTTAAAACCAATTGTATTTTAATTAGCCACCAAGAGTATGTAGGCCTCATCCTTTTAGAACAATCAACGGTATAATTTTGTATAGTAATTCCGTATGTGGTATGTGGTATAGGAAGACTTTAATAAGGTGTGATGAACCCGTTTCTCAACAGTGCGATGAAGAGCGGCTTTTTCTGTTTTTCAACGAAATAGTTTCCCTGATTTGATAAACATAAAGTCTGAAAGACCCCAAGCCCAATCCTACTAATTTTTAAGCAAAATTAGAGGTGTTTTAGGCGACTGAAAATAGCTTGAAAATTTATGAAATTGGCCTTCAGGATGTAACTTAATATTTTTTATTAAAAGTTCTTATTTGCAAGGTTCCTGTAAAATGTTCAGTTGTTCTCGAAAATACTGACCATTTTACAGGAACTTTGTAGCACCTAGCTTACTTAGTCACCATCGAAACAATAAGCAATAAAAAGCCAACCTAAGTAAACTCTACATGTAACAAAGCTAAAAACAATAACAAAACTCGAACATAATAATATTTTGTTGAATAAGTCATACGCGAAAAGTTTTCAAGCCAAGCTGAGAGGAAGCGTAAAAAAGGCATGCCGTGAGCGAAGGCAGGAAGAAAATGATATACATTATGGTTGGGGGCAAGCGGCGCTCCCCGCAAACCGCTGCGCCCGCGCCGCGCCCTGCTCGACGAGTTAATCAGCCATCAGACTGAGGCGCTCAAAGTTTTTGGTGTTGTGTTTCTAATAGTCTTTCTCAGTTTTTTATTTATCCACAATAATTCAATCATAACCGATGAACCGGTGAGGAGTGATGGCCCTGTAACGAGTCATGTTGCACTAAATCATGACAGAGTTTAACTTACTCCCTATCCTCGCGTCACCCAGGCTTAGGTGAACCTATCAAACACACTCTAATAACTACAACTACAGCCTAATGCACTGAAGTATTCAGAAACTTGACTTCAGATTACAGTTATTTCGAAGTTCAGTACCAATACTCATCAGCAGTGCTATTCTGTAACAACATTTTCGTGTCTCGACAGCGGAATCCGAGGTGAGTTTCAAATTCGTTTATATATAAGACCTTATGATGTGTGAAATAAAGTTCACTTTGTAAGCTTAGTCACTCAGGTGAAGTGAATATCGAAATGGTTATTTACAGAATAGACTAGCAGGTACAAATTTTACTTTATCTACTGATGCTGATTCGGTTCTATTTACATTCCATAATTAAGATTAACTCGTCTTTTCATTTATGATTGCACTTAATGCACATAACAAGCCAGTGTCCTAAAATTATGGCAAACGTTTATAATTCTGACCAGAACATTCAGCTTACAAGGAGAGGTGAAAAGTCAGTTTTGCCTCATAAGAGGCCAGCGACTTCCCTGGTGTACAAGGAGGCTTTGATGCCACACTACGGAGACACTAAGGGCGGGTTGTATCAAACAGTTGGTTAACGTAACATACGTACGTCAAAAAGTTACGATTACGGACGATGTTAGCGTTGTTTCAAAACATTCTGGTAAAAATTCCTGCTCATTCCAATAGCTAAGTTATTGACACCGGTCCTACCTAATTAGCTTTTTTTGCATTCCACCACTTATTTGTGTCATCAGAAGAACTGATATTATGGAATTCAAAAGAAATGTCACAATATTGTTCTATTTGACGCAACTAAAATTACGTTAACCAGTGCTCAGACCATCTGTTAATGTAAACGTTATATTTTACGTGCGTTAACGCTGACATTTTGTGAAACAACCCAATTTTTTGATTTGACGATAGTTAGCACCATTTTTAACGTTTACGCGTGCGTTAAGTGTATAGTTGAAACAACCCGCCCTAAACATCACGTCTTTCGAAAATGATTGCTCAGAAAGTTTGAGGTCCAGTGTAGAATAATGGAACATAATGACTCTATCGGCGGCGGCGAGGCGGCCAGCGCTCGCGGCCCGGCCGAGTCCTTTTTCTACTACCAATGAGTAAGTGCTCATTCTCAGAATAATGTGTGCCTTTGGACGATATTCAGACTTCTGAATAGTGTGCACGCAACGCGTAGGCATTTTAAATGAGAACTTTGAAGCTCGAGCAAAAACTTACCTACATGAGAATAAAATACATTCTTAGAGACAAAAGACTCGTCAAGATTAACACCAATAAAAAAGGTTAATAACGCACGTAACAAAATTACCAATAAAGACACCCAACACTCATTATAAGAACATTCAAGTAATTACCCAAACGTCAAATACAATAATGCGAAGCAATCAAACACGTAACCGAACGACTGATCAAAGCTGAACTTTTAATGAAGCCTTCATAGGCGCGCGCAAGCGGCTCCACAAAGACATGCACCGCTTTGATGTCACCGACGCGCCGCGGCGACAGCAGAGGCGATGATGCCTTTATAAAAACCTTATGATTTATTCCGAGTTTAGGACCGTTCGGTCGTTTGACGAGTCTATCAACGACTCTATCCGCGCTTGCGCATCCCAGGACTATACATTATTGTAATAACCTTACGGCGGCAATCGCGATTTATGACGGCAGTTCCTTTGACCACTCAGATGGGCCGAGGTGTAAAATTTAACGTTTTATCAATAAAATACAAATTAGAGCAGCAGATGCCACGATTTCCTAAATAACTGTGTCCTCATTTTACAGTTCTGAGGAACATATTAAATAGTTGCAAATAAAAATTTCATAAAACTCCATGTTCATCTACTCTGAAACAGGTATAAATAAATTGCCTCATCAGTTATCCCAAAATTTATATCAAAACTTTTCGTAGTACGCCCTAATAAAATTCATAATATCTAATGCTTTATCAACATCATCTTATACTGTACCTTGCTCAACTCGTTTAGTATTCTTCTTTATTCTGGAAGTGTAAACAGAATTATTGTCAAAAGTCGTGTCTTGCATATTCCGTAACAGTGTTAGTGCATAATATCTTCATTGGCATGCGTGGCCACATCTTTCGCCTTTTTTTATGCAACAATGACCTATTGGAAGAAAATGTTTACATTCAAATTGAGATACCGGAGACTAGAACGCATTAAAAGTCTAAAGAAAGGGAAGCAGATTAAGCTAAACTAGTTCAAAAGATAAAGAGAACGTAAAGGGTACACCTATAGGAAACTATAAGATGGAACAGTAATGAAAGCTGAGAAAGAGAAACAAATCGAGCTTCTGGACTAAGTAGACGAGGTGGTTGATACGTGGGCTTGGCTGCAGATTTTCGATACCCCTACCGGCCTGATAGCCAAAAGCCTCGATGAGCATCTCTAGAAGTCATCATTGCGCGGTTGGTTCGAAAACCTGATATAGAAGGCAATTTTGTGAGGAGGTTTCTGTTTCTGGAGCCCTAACCACCCTTAGCTTTGACCCTGTTCCCGTCGCGGATAATGAGATAAATATTAGCAGCATCAATTATAGGACTATTGAACATTAGTAGGGATTCGATGTCAATGAGAGCCTTAGCCAGTTATAAAGGCCATCCTTAGTTTTTTTTAATATACCTCCTAATTCCTAACCCCAGTTGTACTTTGTACAGAAGCCAGCACATAAAGCTATTCGAAACTGACAAATTTTCCCAATCAACCTTGAACCTAATAATTTTAAGCGTTTAAGTTGAAAATCAATAAAAGAAATTTGATAGATTGTTGTAACTTGATATGCTGGCGTATGTACTAACTTAGTAATCTTGATTACTTACAAACCTATCAACATTTATTCATTGCCAAGTAACAGTTGTACCTATCCACAAAAAAATATTATTAACACAATGTAAAACCCGAATCTGCCTTCCTCCTACCATGCCAAGTCCAGATCATTGTTTATTTTCTATTGTTATTAGTAGTTCTCGGAAGGGTGAACAAGAGCAATCATAACAAACTTCCAGTGGCCCCTTATCTATTACATATATATAAAAGGCAAACCTGGGGCCCGAGTCTGCTATTACAATAGTGTCAGAATAGTCGATCTCTGATTTCAAAATGGTTGATTTTGACAAGTTTCGTAATCTACTAACATAATGGTATCATAATGGCGTCATTATGACATTCCAATGATCAACCACTGACACGCCATTGAAAGAAAGCCATATGAATGGTAATCTCGTACATAATGACAGATTTAGTATTTGCGAACTTCTCACTACTTCAGATTGCTTATAACACTAATAAATAATATGTAAAACTAAATATAAATAAAATCTGGCATGAATAAATGCTCAAAATTAGCTCGGTTTTATAATAATGGCAATTTACGGCATTCCTACCGCAATTATATTACGAGACCACTGACGTCCCAGTGACCGTGCGATTATGAATTTTGCAGATTACGAACCTTTAGCAAAATGACAATGGCATGACAATGGGATCGTGTCGGAATGACAAATTTATAAAAATAGCAGACTCGGGCCCCTGACTCATTGACTTATATATCAACGCACAGCCGAAACTGCTGGTCGTAGAAAGCTAAAATTTGGAATGTGGCTTCCTACACTATGTAGGGCTGCACAAAAAGAGGATTTGCCGAAATTCCTACGAGAACGGGAAAAAACGGGATATGCGAGTACGAAGTCGCGGACGAAAGCTAGTCTACAATAATAGAGACGCTACTCTGTAAACTATCTTCCTTACTAGTTGAACCGTATTGCTGAGTTTTAGCAAAAATGTAATTGAGTTTTTAATTGTATGAATGAATGTAATTTCCGTGTAGGGAATGACAGCTAGGGAATTGGTTATACCCTACCTACTTTCTCTATTTTTCTAGAAAAATCTCTAAAAGCTAGAATAAGAATTGAAGGGAGACAGAATTCAAATTCAAATAAAATTCAAATAATTTATTGTGGATCATAGGTTCATAAGATGTTGTGTTAAATACAGGTAGCTCTGCTATGTCCCGCCATTGAGGCATACAAAATACATGTCACAAGTTAATATTTAGTTAAAATGCAATACATCCAATTATATAATTATGTCAAATCCAAATTATAGTTATGTCAAATTACAAAAGGCAAGATACAACTTACAAAACGCAAATTACAAATGGTCAAATAGCAAATTATTATAAAAAAAAAACAAATTACAAATGGCAAATTACAAGACGCAAATTATAAATATGTTAAATTACAAATTATTCATTCCATGGTTTCGCATGGTTATGCTTATTGATCATTAAAAATCATAATGCTTAATCTTAGCTAGAACAGCCGTAGCCTTCATAAACATAGTGATACTCTATTTTGAAACCTAAACAAAACATATTGAAGAAAAATCCTAAACACTAACACTAAATCTGTGCGAGGCCAAAAAGGACGTGTTTATTAGTTACGCGGATTCCTGATAATTATATTATTATGGATTCAGTGCGAATACAACCACTTGAAAAAATAATTGCAAGGCTTACCTGCCTTTCAATTCGCAAAAAATAAGGATAAACTTGAAAGCTCTCAATGTTAAGTACCCCGTAATTATGAAGATTTTAGAATAACTTCTATTGTCCGAGAAAAAGCGCCAAGAGAGTGAGACGATTAGCTACTACATACAGTAAATTCAGACAATCTTTGAAGATTAGACGGTAATCTTTAAAAACGCCGGCGACCGATGTTGAAATAAGCAGGAAACGCACAATGCTAATAAGCAGGTATTAGTGACATAAAGAACATAACCCTCTTTTAGCCGACGCAGTTGGGTAATAATAAGTAACGCCGGTAGCGGATTGAGGTCGGGACTCTTAAGAACTTTTTCGAAATTTATTATTCGAAGATTATAGCCATGAAGATGACATAAACGAAGATACTTTTAGAGTTTTATGACCGTTTGGATCTGGAAATATTATTTTCTTTGTAGACTGCGTTTTGTGTTTGTGTATTTTTCTGGCTCTTATTTTTATTTGAAGCATATTCGGAACTTCTGGTATTAATTTGGTTGTTTATTGGCTGCAAAAGTAAACTGACCAATGGATTTCATAATCAACCTTCGCAATTGACGCTGACTTTTCGACGTAAAGGCTATTTAGTATTTACTTACACCTAGAGCCCCGTCATTCTCATTAGTCCAATGGAGTTATTCATCTAACTACCTGTGTGCTATTGAGCATACAGGTTGAGCCGGTAAACAAAGTCACCAGCACATCCATCTGAATAAGAGGAGCCTAGGTCATCATCTACCTCACTACTGTTCAAGCAGTTCCAGTGTATTTTTATATACACAAAAAAATAAGTCAAGGAACACCCTGAAGGAATCATTCGGCTAAAGTCAATCCACGGCGACGAACGAACGCAATACCAAACAAGTATAAGAACAACTTTCAATAACAATATGCTAATACCAATCTACCACGATAATGACGCAACCCAATCTATTATTCTGGTTTTTCGATAACACAGCCCTAGTTCTCGTGAAACACGACATCCATATCTCAGATAGTGGCCGCCACTCCATCATGGACCCGTTATAACATAACCAAGTAAAGACAACTCGTGATTCTACTTTAACTACATTTCTGATACCTTGCCTAACGGTTGTACAACATTTACACGGTGAACTTAGAATGTTGACTGACTTGAATGTTTCAAGTTGCCTTTTAAGAGGCAGCGGAAAGATTGCTCTCTCTAACTCTTTTGGTAGAATTGTGTGCTATTTGGCAATGTACTGTAATATGTTTGTGTAATTTATAACGTGCTATTTTTTAAACTATAATTCACTACGTACAATCTTGGCCGCTCTGTGTTAAAAAACTTGTAGAACTAGCGGCAAATTATAAATATTAATTAATATTCTAATAAATAATTAATAAATATTCTAAGTTATTTCTGACAGTTGAATCAATCAAACTGGCAGTTATATTTTGTGATTTATTAAAATCAGTCGTGGGTTTTTACGGTTTCGTACCAAAAGGGTGAAAAGTCTGTCCGTCTGTCACAGGTGGATATCTCAAGAACTATACTATACTGTCCACTTGAAATTTTGGAATAGTTTTAGATGAAGTTTGCCCAACTATTTTGCAAATAAGAAAAAATCGCTTCTCCTCCACATTTATTATACGCACCGCTATAGTGTGGAACTCTCTGCCAACGTCTGTGTTCCCATCCTCATATAATCCCGGGCCTTCAAAGCAACAGTGATCTGGCATCTTCTGGGCACGCTCGCTCCATCATAACCGTCATCCATCGCTTTCCATCAGGCGTGATTGTGGTCAAGAGCAAGCCCATTACTTAATAAAAAAAAGCGACTGATAGGGGTTTTTAAAAATTCGAAGTGGGGCTATTCAAAGCATAGTTGTATTTGGGTACACTTTTTCAGAAATCATCATCAAAGCTTAAATTACTAGCGGTCAAGAGATAGCGCTGATCTAAAACTGCCGTATACACCGCAGAGTTAAAATTCTCTTACGAAAAATGCCTCGCCGATGAAAATTTAAGAACATTTCACATTTTATATGATAGTACCTGAACCCTCGATGCGCAAGTATTACTTGCTCTTGCCTCTTTTTTTCAGTTGTGCAGTAGCGACTGTTTCAATGAGAGATTGAAGAAAGATTCATTAATAAAAACTTAGAATATAGGCCATAACTATTGCAATCGAACCTCAGTTCAGCATGAAGTTACGCAGCAAATAATCACTCGGTAGGTAGGTACTCGATTTTCCGTTTCGAACAAACCACCGAGCTACTTGATATAATAGCCCATTCATCAACTAAGATCCTTAGTACTACCTGTAGAGTCAGTTTTGAACTTTTAAGTTGTAAACGACTCACCATTCCCGTTCACAGTAACGGTAAGGCCCATAGTGTAATATAAAGTTTAAGTAAGAAGTCCGGACCGATGTTTATTGCGTTACAAAACGTTGAATAGCTAGGTACTGCTAACTACGAGAACTGTAATTGAGAAATTCACTGTGAAGAAAATGGCTACAGGCAATAACAATTTTAGTACGTTTTCATTTAATAATATATTCATTTCAGATCATTTGAGTGGTGTAGTAAAGTATTGAATGGGCGCTGCTGAGACTTTGAATGCTCATATTAAAATAACAGTTGAAATGTTTCTTGGTTATCATTTAAGACTTCTCTTCCTACGTTTCAGTCATGTCACCACAGAGTCGCGTCAGAGAGACAGGCTGTCTTAGTACTGTTATCTCCTTCATAGTCCTGACGTATGAATAGATAAACTTAAGCCAGCTCGCTCTACAAACTAATCAAGCAAATCCATGTTGAAATGATAACATGTTAGAAATGGAATTTCAGAATATGAGGACTTGGTCATTGGACACAATCACAAACCAAGGGTTTTAGTCAGTAAGTCTGACACTCCCTCCCGCTACACCCAGAGCGGGAGGAGTCATTGGATGATTAGCTCTATCAACATCGTTCTAGTTTCAGGAATGACCTTTCAATAAAAAAAATGCTTCTCTATACACTAAGTATATTAATTATGTTCTTTATCGTACACGTTGTTAACTCAAAATACTCTTTTCAGAAATTCGCCCTTAGACACTTCTAAACTTAAAATTCGATTGCTCTGTCAAAATATCTACAGTTTGTGTTCCAGGGATGGACTTTCAAATGCAAAATATATCACTCTGTTATTCGCCTTAGGCGAAATGCAAGCTTCTCGTAGACACTACTACACTATTATTTTTTGGGAATTACATACTCGTACCTGTAATGTGAATGACATCGCCGCCACACACGCGGCTTCAAAACGTGGCGCAAGCGCAACAATGACGGAACTATTCGGCTTGGGCATAATTACTGGCATCATCAGCGATCATTACGTGGTCAGACAGTAATGTTTGGTGACTGAACGACCACCCACTAACATACTGACGAAGGAAATAGTGCTGGCCTAGTTTTTACAAATATTTATTTATGTTTGCTGACTCTTGAAGATCATAATAAGTGCTTATTAAATTATGAGCTTGGAAGAAAAATGTACCTAACTCTGCATCTTCATAATGTCAACAGTTTATGAAACTGTTTGAACCCAGGCCAGGCCACGTGTTTGCTTCGTTGTTTTTTCACCCAATAATATCTATTGAAGAAAGAACTCATCATTTCATGTGTTCAGCTTACATTTTTGTGTCTGTTGACAGCGAATGGCGATTGACGACCCGTTCAAAGAGTCACCGCGGCCCTGCAGTGCTATTCTGTAACAACATTTTCGTGTCTCGACAGCGGAATCCGAGGTGAGTTTCAAATTCGTACAAATATAAGACCTTATGATGTGTGAAATAAAGTTCACTTTGTAAGCTAAGTCACTCAGGTGAAGTCGATATCGAAGTGGTTATTTACAGAATAGACTAGCTGGAAAGCAAAGGCGTTAGGAGGAACACGGATGGGTTTTACTCATTGAGAGTCATTTGATGATTACCCATCCATTAAAAAATGATCTACCATCGTTTTTATCCTTTTGGGGAAACCTGGCATTCTGTCCCGTTTTTGGTTACGGTGTTCTGAAAACTAAAACGCCAGCCTTACTGAATTAAGCATAGTATTAACATTATCAACTTATTTTTCAGCACAAAATTATCTATTTCTTACAGGACTTGCCAACAACAGACGAGATTAGTGTTCATCTGCCAGCGTGTGAGATAGATAAATTGACGACATTGTGTGTGTTGCAAAACGAATCTAAGAATAATCTATTCCGACTATGAGTAATACGCAAATTAATAACCAACAGCAGCTAGAAATAAATTGCTCAATTAAGCTTCTGGAATTATTAATTGTCTGTTAACCTGAAAGTTTATGGTTGAAATTTCTCGTCAAGGCCGACTGAGAAATATGGATGAAAAAACTCAAGTAACGTGGCACATGGGTAGAAAGTAGAGGCATTTACATATTAATAAATTGTCCACTGGAAGATGGTGTTTAAAAAACAGAGTTATCCAATGTATTGATTGTTGGCATAGTATCATCACCAACATATCGTACTGTCACCAACTCCTGAAGGTTTATAAATGCCCTTGTAGGCATATGTGAAATAAAATATTGAAGTGTTTAATTTCATCTTCTATCTACCGATAATGACGTGACAACTCGACTTTGTAATTGGAAAATGATTTTTTTTTTATTCTTCAAAATATCTCCCGAAGTTTCTAAGCCGGCCCCTTCCTTTTTAATTAAATCTTTCTAATCTAAATCTGTTTTTAAACACTTATTTACTGTAAGTTTTATTGTAATTATAACAAATATGCACGATATCGTTAGAAAGTTCCACTGAGTAGAAGTGAGCATGGCTAATACAGAAATGTCTATAGTTGGAGGCGCGAAATTTAAATTACACAGATTATGTATCAAAACTTTAACAGATATGTTTATTATCATAACCGGAAAACCAAAAATCGTGTCCAAACATTTATGTTTAAGATAAACCTATTACGTTAAAATTCATGTACCTACACGAAGTCACGATTCACAAAACATAACATAAAAATTCAAAGCACATAGATTACCAATCTGCTTTTGTATATTTTGCGCATTTAGAACTAAGGAAACAGAATAGATTATACAGAGTACTCCAACAATACTTGCGGAACCTGACTTATGAAAATAGATGCTAATTTCTTTGTTAAACTAATTGTAAAGTAAGCAATGTGCGTAAAAACGGCGGGGGTTTCAAAACGTCCGTCGGAAACGTGTGAAAGAATATATTTACATGTAAAGTATAGAGAATACGTAGAGACTCGCTATTAGGCCTACAATGTCGTTTGGTTTTGTAGATTTATTCCTACATTTTCACGACAACATGCAACAACACGGATGTCGTATTTCCATAGATCTCTCTGGTTCGTGTTGCTGTTGGGATTAAAAGTCTCAGTGCCAATACTACGAATTTTGAAACAACGTTCGCTCAACAAATTTTTCAGTCGCAATCTGTCAAAAAAGCGTCATTTTCGATACATTTTTAACAGAGGGTCAATTCTACTAATTTTTAAACAACTTTCGCATTCGCATGTCAATCGCAAACTGTCAAAAAAGCCTTAACTTTCATACATTTTTGACAGATTGCGATTAAATCTGCTTTCAGACTACGCTATAATATAATAGCCAGGGCCTGATTAACCCTTAGGCTAATTAGGCTGCAGCCTAGGGCGCGAGGATCGGGGGGGGCGCGCTGAAATCGTGTCTTCGCATGCAGTAATCTAATCTATCATTGCATCTACCCTACATGTTTCAACTAGACCGAGACAACACAAACTAAATGCGCTTGAGAGTCCCTGATTTTAACAATAAATTTAGAAATTTTTAAAAGCGCGGTTGGTTCAAACACTGCCTTGTTACTCGAATCGGTAGGTGGTCGAGCGAGCGAGTGGGTGAGCTGCTAGTCTATTCTGTAAATAACCATTTCGATATCGACTTCACCTGAGTGACTAAGCTTACAAAGTGAACTTTATTTCACACATCATAAGGTCTTATATTTATACGAATTTGAAACTCACCTCGGATTCCGCTGTCGAGACACGAAAATGTTGTTACAGAATAGCACTGCAGGCAACAGAGTGCTTAGTGCGAGTTTTGTTTAATCCGCCTCGCGATAACGGGCGTAAATTTTAACTTTGTTTTGTATGGGAAATTCGGAATTTAAACAGTGCAACCTAGTTCTCGCGTTTGCCGCTAAATGACTGTATCGTATTCTATTCTTTATCCTTTTAGGTTGCACTGTTTAAATTCCCATACAAAATAATCTTCACGTATACGCGCGTTTCTGTTCTATGAGGCGAAATAAACAAAACCCGCACTAGGCACTCGGCGCAGCTTGCCGCGCGCAATAGAACACATTGACATGGCAACGATGTGCGGGGACTCCCCGGTACTTTGCCTTTATGTACGGTTTTTTTTTTGGGGGCGGAAGAGACTGTCAGACTTTTACTGGCTAAAATCCACCCGTGTTCCTTCGGATGCCCTTTACGTTCTGGGGCCACGGTATCCTGTTTAGAAAATCCCGCGACCCCAGCAGGCTGCCTTTATGCAGGTACGGTCAGCAAAAAAAAATAAATGGTTTGCCACCTTAAGGTTGAATGTCATGCAGATTAAAGGACAACTTTAATTCGCTTGCAAATCGATCTGAAAACTTTTGTAGGTATTATAACCATGTTAAAATTTTCACACTACTACTCTACACACTACTTTTTAGGCCGTCCGTAATACACCTGGCGAGGGCGCGTCCTCATAATTAGCCTAGGGCGGTCAGAACTCTTGATCAGTCGCTGATAATAGCATAATTATAGTACAGCACACCAATATCGCGCACCACACATTGTGATGGACACGGTCACACTGTACGTACTATATATTATTGACAATGTATGGTGCGCGATATTGTTGTGTTATGAGCTATATACTCTATGCTATATATTATAGCGTAGTCTGAAAGCAGCTTGAGATGCGATTGCGCTGCGAATGTGAAAATTAGTGGAATTGGCAATCTGATTGCTACTGTGATGCGAATGCAATAAAAAACCGGCCAAGTGCGAGTCAGACTCGCGCACCGAGGGTTCCGTACAAACCTGTTGGTATTTATTATAAGCAAAAGTTGCAATTTACGATTTATGACGTATTAAAAAAAACTACTTACTAGATCATGTTCAAACCAATTTTCGCTGGTAGTTTACATGGTAATATACATCATATATTTTTTTTAGATTTATCATTCTCTTATTTTAGAAGTTACGGGGGGGGGGACACATTTTACCACTTTGGAAGTGTCTGTCTCGCAAACTGTTCAGTTTAGAAAAAAATCATATTAGAAACCTAAATATCATTTTTGAAGCCTTTGACCCACACGTATGGGTTCGACGAAAAAATTTTTTTTGAGTTTCAGTTCTAAGTATCCCCCAAAATGTATTGCTATTTTTCTATTTTTGTATGAAAATCTTAATGCGGTTCACAGAATACATCTACTTACCAAGTTTCAACTGCATAACTCTTATAGTTTCGGAGAAAAGTGGCTGTGACATACGGACGGACAGACAGACAGACAGACATGACGAATCTATAAGGGTTCCGTTTTTGCCATTTGGCTACGGAACCCTAAAAATAGAATTGGCTCCTTGATGTAGAGCATTTGTCAAACTTCGTATTAAAGTAGATTTTGAAACGTTCTCCACTCATAATTCTCAAATCAGAAACCATATTATTATTATGTCACTGGTTCTAAAATTGACTTAAATGGTAATTCCTGGAATTTTGTACCGGAACCATCTGTTTTGTCTTCATAATTTTTTTGGTCTTCTAGATCAGTCATTTTTACTAAAACAGTTCCCTTTAGCCTTATATGTCTATACTCTATATGTCTTTCACATTCCACCAGAATGTAGGCACAAACACTTTTCAAACACATGACCACCTCAAGTCACAACATTGTGGCAGACAGCACATCACATCATAAAAGCTAGCTTCGCAATAATGCCATAACATTCCAACATTCCCATGGACTATATCAGGAAGCTGTAAACCATGGAACCTGGAGAGTTGAGCTGCGGTCTAGGAAACGACAAAAAAAATTAGATTACAAGATAAACACACCAAACTTGTTTTAATATTTAATATACGATAGTTTTTTGACAGCACGCGTAAATTAGGGGCAAAAAAGCTAATTGGTTACGTGATTAGCAATTCAAGTGTTATGTGGATTTTTGTAAGATTTAAAAATGATTTGGACTGACAGAACATTACACTAAGGCTGGGTTGCACCATCTTACTTTAACAATAACAAACATCGAAACTTCAGTTAAAGTATCGATTAGGCCAAAAATTTGTTGCACCATTTGACAAATAGTTAAATGACGTCATAACTTTAACCGTAACTGTAACCGCTCACTTTCCGCTGGTTAGTGTTATTGTTTGTGTTAAATTATCCGATCCGTTAAATAACTATAACTTCTTCTATGGTACAACTTACTTAGTTGTACCATAGAAGAAGTTAAAGTTAAAGTTTGCGTCAAATTTAACACTAACAGTAGCGCTGACTTTAACGGTTATAGTGAAATGTGTTGCACCAGCGAATTCATTAGCTTTGTTAAAGTAAAAGGGAAGAGTCAAGTCAAGAGATTATATTCAACGCGTTTGATAGTTGACGGATAATTTAACACAAACAATAACACTAACCAGTGGAAAGTGAGCGGTTACAGTTACGGTTAAAGTTATGACGTCATTTAACTATTTGTCAAATGGTGCAACTAATTTTTGGCCTAATTGATACTTTAACTGAAGTTTCGATGTTTGTTATTGTTAAAGTAAGATGGTGCAACCCAGCCTTAAAAATGTTAATTTAATCTACGTGCACTTGTTACACTTCGCAATTTAGTTGGTACCTAGTTTTCTTTGGAAAATTGCCTATAAGCTTTTTACTTTTTCAAATTAAATATTGTATGTGCGGTTCATTATATTTTTTCTGTAACTTATACATTTTTTTTTTAAATACACGTCGTCGTGTCGGTCAGTTTAAACCAGACGAAGCCGGAGTGTTTTCAAGCTGACTACCGAAAGAACTCAACTCGAAGTCGTTTTTAAAGTCCTTAGGTATAGCTATTGAGGTACCTACCTACCCTGAAAAATATGGATTGGTAATCAACTGGGTGTACCATATTGTGGTAAACCGAAATGGGAATTTGTAGCTAAATAGTTGTGATATTATGCTATCGCGTTTCTGTCTTGAGACCTCTATAAAATCAAGCTGAGTTGGTATGTTCTATTTCGTTTACATCATACCCACTTAGCCTAAGCTCCCAAAATGAACATTCAAGTCGATTAAGCTTATCCCCTAATACTTTTCCATCCAAAGTTATGAACATCTAAACATGTAAAAGTCGTGTCGTGCATTGCACAACAGACGCAGATTAGAGGCGGGCCGCGGGTAGCATCGTGCGGCGACGCGAGCTAGCGCGGTGGTCCCCGGCACCGACGACTTCATTGCACCACATTTTAATCTCGCTGATGATTCAGTGCCTCCTAAAAACTTAGATAGACGTAGAACACTGTTATTAATCCTATAGAGACATCAAGTTTCTTTAAGCTCGTAGAATAAATTGCAAATAAGTTACGACTCTTTTAAGCATCGGTTTTAATTGACCTTTTTAATGACTCCTAGCAAATTTGATGACTCAATCTTCTGGGTGCGATCTGATTGTGTGAGATGAGTTTTTTATAAATCTTTTATGATCATTGAGTATTACCATATCGGTACCTTTTGTAATTTATTCACCAGTAATTGCTTGAACATGAAGAAATAATTACAGTAAATTATATAGCCATTAATTATGATGACCAAAAATAGTTACCTGATTAAGCTGTTGTTGGAAATGTATAAAATGAAGCTGCGGTATTCTTAAAGCGTCGATAAGTTAAGAAATGCCGTGACCGACAGATCTACGGAGCCAATTTAAGAATTCCTGCTATCTAATCATTATATTTCATAGAACACGCACAATTTCCGATGGTTATTTGTCTCCCGTATTTCTTTCTACACAAATGGTCAACTTTACTTGAAGTCATAATAATTAGGGTTACGTAAGTCGTACGTGGAAGGCTCGCTACATGTAATTGGGACCACCCGCGGAGCCCTGGGGCCGCGCTGCCGGCTTGAGGGTAAAACAATGCATTATGCGAATTTAGAGCGCGCTCTGATTAGATAATATCGTCATAACCAATAAGTGCTTGTTTTGAGCTGCAATTGAGTAATTTCTGTGCAGAGCCATGCAGCTGCTGATTGGATTGTGTAGCAACCAAATTGTCTCAGCAATTCTTGTTTGTTGATACAGCAGAATCTTGGAAAAAATATTAGTAAACGTGCTGTTATTGTTATACCGCCGACTTCTTTATTTGAAGTTGATTAATTATTTTCGTAGATTTCAAAGTACTGTGACGATTGTGTGTCCTTGGCTTAGGATGCTCTTGTATGTTCAAGGTTTTATGAGATTGACATTGGCCATTTGTAAAACTTTGGAACGGTCAGTTAAAAAGTATACCATAGGTTTGAATTTGAAGGATAAAGAATTTGATTATTTTTATAGAAGAACTGGTAATGATGTGAATTCGGGCGGTTCTCGCCAACATATCTATTTAAATTCTCCATTTTTCTTCAATTTCCCGTAGTTTCTGAGTTACCCCTCCACAGTAACCACTCAATTCAAAAACCCGCCCTGAAGAAAAGTGATGCGAAGTGTGCTATTAGAAGATTGAGATAATTATGTCATATATCTTTTACTATTATCCGTTAAAAACAGGCATCTTTTACTATTCTCCGTTAAGAACAGGTTTTGGTTGTTCCGACCATTTGTCCGCTTCACACCACATTAATTCTAATTATATTTTTTCAAACACATTTCCTACACTTCATATGCAGTTTATAAAAAGTCCAGTGAGCACACTGACCACAAAACCGCGGGCTGTCCAGCTGTCATGTGATGTGCCGCGCTTGACTTTGGCAAGATAATCGAGTCGAATCGTCAAAACCACAACACACAAAAAATGATTTAGGTACCTACTTCGGTTACTTTCGGAAACATTGTTTTTCAATGATTTCAGATTGGGGAAGCCGATATAGATGTAAGCTGATAAATTTAATAAAAACGTAACGAAAACTCACACACACACACTCGCACTCGCACTCTGCTTCAGCTGACTCACGATACCCACAAAGTGATGGAAACCTGAAACACTAAACAATAATATTTTCGAGAGTTTTTTGGCCACCATCTCACCTGGTGGAGATTAATCATATTTTATCACTGAAATAACAGTCGAAAGACGTACCTACTACTGGAAATAGAATACCTCAAACTTCACATCGACCAATCCTGTCGCTTCCTAAGCTACCAGCCATTTCATGGCTGAAAACCATTTGTATAAGTACCTTCGTCAAGTTCGTTGAATTGTTCTGGGTGCGCCATAAGCTTGTGGGTGTGCAACTAAAACATTTATCCCTACAATGAGTTTTTAATTACGTTATACCACAATGATGATGACAACATGCCGTGTAGGAGTCGACCACCCAAACTTGTATCGTAGGTGTTTTTAAAGGCGAAAGTTACAAACAGAATTTTATTAAATAACGCTCCTCAACTTGTTCTTAATTTTCGACGATTTATAAAATATTTACCTTCCGTCGCCTAGCTAACAATATCGCTCAAGTCGATTTTGCGATTTCTACTTAATAAAGTCATTAGATAGAACTTTTTGTCGCACTGTGAACTGGCAATACTTATTACACTTGGCGATCGACCAAACCTAGGCCAAACTTCAAATACGCGCAGTAGGTACCTACATTTATTACAACAAATCCATTTTTCCATTCTACTGTATCATGACTCTTCTGAACTTGTTAGCTAAGTAGCTTGGTACCTACCTATGTCACAAATACATAGTACCAACAGCTGCATCGTGAATTACCTACAAGTCCTACAACACACCTCTCAGAACGGGACGGAGAAAAAGCTAGGTCGTACAATCGTATGTAACCGATATATATCGTTCTGTCTCGTCAGGGACGGGAACCCGGATGTGTGTGGAAGGCGCTTTATACAAACTTCTTCAAAGTTCCGCGTTACATTTTCACACGCTCCTCAAATCAGCGGACGTAGCTCTCTGCTCTCAGGAAATACGCTCTACCGTCGAGTGCTAGTCCTGGAGCACCTCTCGACAGCTCCTGAGTTAAGTGGCTCCGTGGCTCCCTGTGCTCTTTGTGTCCCTTGTACCTTTGATGCGAGTGGCCGTACGTGATATTTCGGCGAGAACAGATTCGCAAGCCATGGGAACGGATGTGCGTAGTTGCATAACACTGCTGGGGGTCATGTTGCAAAAAATGTTTCCGGTACTTTTGGGAAATTTGGTGCTTGAAGTTAATCTGGGTACTTGTAAATAACACTTGTGTAGGTGCTTCAGAAGAGCTATGGAGGAGATAATTTACCATCAGTGGCAATAATGTTGGCAAAGGCGATTTGCCTAGTATATTATTATGTATAAGATCACTCAGCCTACACATATATTGGTTATCTCTGGAAGCTGATATAATACAATTCCTAAGTGCCTTAGAGTAGGGTAAGGTGTTCAACAATGAACCACCTTAATGTCTAACCACAATAACTGGAAAGTTTCCTTTCTAAATTCACTTTTATCTGTAATACTGGATAGGTAGGTTAGTTGAATATCTACCTATTTGCTTTTAACAAATGTCACTTTTAGTGATACTATTCAAAGAACAAGTATTTTTATCGAAAGTTATATTTGACTCATTTTGTCCACCCCCCACAATAAACCGGGGGTTTATGTTATAGTTCACCATGAGGTACATTGAACCAATAAAAGTCAAAATGTTATTTATTTAGAAATTAATACACATTATGTTAGAAAAACCAGTCTTCAGTAACAAATATAACAAAACTTGTTTTTTTTATGACCGAAATTATTAAGTTACGAGAATGTTTCGTTAAACGTAGGTACCTACTCGTACCTAAATAATTTTTCGTTTCAAAATACCAGAAAAAAAAATTGTTTTCAATCAGTGAGTACTTAAAAGCTATGACACTTTGTTTTGATTAACTAGCTTTCTCACGCAACTTCGTCTGCGTCACGTTGTTCATTAATGCTCCGCTCCTATTGGATGTAGCGTGATGTTATATAGCCTATAGCCTTCCTCGATAAATAGGCTATCTAACAATGAGAATTTTCCAAATTGGACCAGCAGATCCTGAGATAAGCGCGTTCAAACAAACAACCTCTTCAGCTGTGTAATATGTGAAAGGCTTTTTAACATACAATATTATTTTCTAATGTAAAACATACTTGCTACATACCTAATCATCGCATTTAATAAACACCAAAACTACTGGAACAAATGCCAAATTGTAAATTTGGCTTACATGTTGGCACTTAAAATCAGTCAAAATGTATGTTAGATAAGTACCTAATCCTTTATTTTGTAATTTTATGACTTTAATGCTGAAATATTATACTTAATTAAATCTTTTCGAGATCAAGAGCTGCCTTCATGGATTCTTCCGTATGTCCACATTTTTTCTCATGGCCCTTTTAATCCGCATCTATAAAACAGAAAAAATACTTGAACTTATTTCAAAGTTAACAACCATGAAGTACACACAGAGTTAAGAGTTGATTAACTGTGGGATACACCATTTTTTATGTTATAAGTAGGTTAAGACAACTTTTTACTTACCTACTAACACCAAATATACAGTGAACACGTCAAAATAAACACAATTACAGAAGTTATCTTCAGAGCTAACACAATAAAATACTTCTAATATTAAACTGAGACATATAAAACGAAAAATTACTTACTTTTTTTCTCTAGTTTTTACACGAACAAACACAAAATACCTCGCCACGCAGCCGACACGAGTGCCAGCTCACTGCAAATTCGTAAAACGTACAGGAGGCTGTTGTGGCGCATTTCCGAAATATAGGCTTGGTTAACTGTGAACATATATTATGGTTAACTGGTGAACATCTGACCCTACCTACCTATTTTAAAGTTACCTACTTACTTACCAAGTTTGTTACATCAAAACCTTATGAATATTGAAATGAGTGGCCATAGACATCCTAATCCTAACCTACGCTAACTCTGGACCTAACCTGACTGGTTAGGTCCAGAATCGACCGGCAGTAAACATGTCGAAGTGAACACTTAGGCGAAGTGAACGACAAGTGAGCTGTCAAACCATACAAACAAGATGGCATGACAACTCACTTGGTGTTCACTGCACCTAAATGATCACGGTGTCAAGATGTCAACAGAATCGACCGGCATGTTAGGTCCACTGAGCTATGGTCGACACCAGATAAATTTGCAATAACGGTAAATGAGGTGGCTCATTTATCGACATATTTCTAAAAACATAAAAACGTCATAAAACTGTTCTGCAATGCGATTCTGTAAACATGTCGAAGTGAATAATTCGGCGAAGTGAACGACAAGTGACCTGTCAAACCATACAAACAAGATGGCGTGATAGCTCACTTGTCGTTTACTCCACCTAAGTGATCACGGAGAGATGTCTACAGAATCGACCGGCAGAATCGACATCTAGTACAAGGCGCTCCGCGCTCTTCATAACTTAAATTTGAGCTAACCCAACTCTAAGCTGATCTTACTGTGACAGTATCACCAGGAAATCCTCATGGGTATCTCCTCCATACAAACCATTAATGATCATTGTCCGATCCAGATCTGACTCGGTAATAAATGATTACCTAGTACATTTTAACAAAAGTTAGAGTGCATTTCTGAAGCTTTTAAAATAGCAGTATTTTTGCATATTTTGATTCAATTGACAATATAACAAAGCCTATTCTGCTTTGTTCACTTTACGTTTGCATCAACAAGCAAGGGGTTTTTCCACAAGCTTCGCATAGTTTATTTGGAAGAGTATCCACCTGCCTACTTATGTAGTCATGCTTCATTACATGATTCTTAAATACTTACCTACCCGTCAACCTACTACTGAAGCTACTTGTGTATGTAATGACCTATAAATTACTCATAAACTTGAGTTTATTTTAATGATAAATTAGTAAGTAGTTCCTTCATTTCAACTTTTATTTTCAAAGCAATTTTTGTTGTTAGTGTTTCTTTTACCACAATCCAATCTTACTACTCGTGCGCGTTAACTTGACACCTGGCTCGAATTATATTTTGACGATATAATTTAAATTGAACAATTTGATATCGATTAAAATAATATAAACGCAATGGTAACAGTAATGTTAAAGCGTTTATATTGTTTTCAACGAAACGAAATCGTTCCATTTTAATTAAAGCCACAAAAAGACATTCGAAATTTGTCGAGGCAGGTGTCAAGTTAACGCGCACGGGTAGTACGAGAAATCTTTCGAACATTCTACAGTTTTCTCTTTTTTTCTCTCTCTTGCCTACATAGAAAGAAATATGATACGTTCACATGAAATCCGCAGTCATAATTGATTGGATTTCAATATTTATAATTTAATAACTAGAAATTCTTTGGGAGTAGGTATGAAAAAAATAAAGTTTTTGAAAACAGAAAATTTATTGCAATTTTGTAAAATAAATACAATTAAAATCCTTAAAATAATTGTACAAAACGAAACAAAATACAACAATCCTTACGAACTAAACTTCTAATTAATTCAATAAATTATTCGTTTTATTCTAAAATACTTTGTACGAATTTTCATAGTTATAAAACAATGCGATGATTTTAAAACTAAACATAAAACGAAAGCTATTTACAATTCTTGTACTAGTCTAATAATCTCACTTTGGTAAACTGTGGTTAATGAGTTTCTTCTCTTACAGTAAAACCTAAATAATTATTTATCTACTTATTCTAAGGAAAAACTGGAAAAACATGTTCAAACTAACTCTGGTTAAATACATAAAAAACTCTTTAAGATTTTTTGTATATATTATTCAAAACCGTTGAATCAATTTAGAATTTAAATCAAATGCGAAAGATCGTTTGTAAAATAGAATCTTGAACTTTACACTCAATACATGACACACATAAAAAGTCACACTTACTTATATTATATTTTATCAATAACAAGCTAATGAACACATACAAAAACATGTTTAATTTATTGAGGTATAATCTCTAATGAATTTATTGAAGTATACATGAAAATGTACCTATAAAGAGAAGTAAAATATTATAATGATGAAGACATTAACAATAATTAAGAAAAAAGTAACAATGAAGAAGAAAATGTCAAACTGAATAATATGTTAAAGTAACTAAGTGTCCAAGAAGTTTAAATACTTTGTCATGCAGTGAAACCAAAAAAGTTAACAATATCAAGGCTGAATAGTTACACTCAAATAATAAACGCAAATAAATTAAATTGGCAAGCCATGCCTCACAAATTCACAATGCCATGTAATACAAACTACTTGAAATAACCGAACAAATTGATCTAATGAGACGTGTAAACGTGTACACAAATAATTCTATTAACATGGTGTGTAAACGAAGGTACAAAGTCAAAATCAACCACTTGGTATTCTGCGCATTGCTGTTGCATTATACATAAGGACATGATTCGGGCGACGAGACATTAGTTCGCCGTCGTTTGCGAGATGCATACAAAGTGTTCCATGACACTTGTATGAAGTTGTATGAGAAGATATATGGCTGTGACGTCAGCACCTTCAGACTACCCGCGCAAAACTACCTTTAAAGCCCCTTCTATGCAAACTGCGCACTTGATGGTCGATATAAAGCTGTCGCAGGCGCAACTTATCAAGATTTGTATCATGCAGTAAGAATGGTATGGGAAAATTTCTTATGCATGGGAGTTTAGGTGTTATCGGCTTTGAAATATTGTGTTACTCTTCATCGGCTTATGATAATTTTCAAAGGGCTCCTGAAGATTTTTAGTAAAATTTCAATATTTTATTGGAATTTATATCACGAAGGTAGTGGTAGAAAGGCTTGAATTTTGTCGCTTTTGATGATACTTATATATATATTTTTTTTTATACAAAACGGGGAAACTCTTGGCCCATATCTCACCTGATAGAAAGTGATGATTAGGCCGAAGATGGAAGCGAGTTTCACCCGGAATCCTCTTACACAGAGGATTATATCAAAGTATCAAACAAGCAAGTAAGCAATATTTTTTTTACTGGTTACAGTTTAATAAGAAACACTTTTACAGTCTACCACCAGATCCTTAAGGTATCGGCAACATATTAGCTGAATCTTAAATCACTCAAACACTCGAAAATACTATAACACACTTTGGAATAAAAATTTGCTGCGCTTACGACAAAATATACTCCTAAGTCTCCAATCTCTAATAATCGACAAGACACCTATTATTCCACAGATTTTCTCTCAAACCATAATAAAACTATTTCATTCACGTTGCTCTGATGTGATCTCGTGTTGCCAGTTCTCTTAGGCCTTATACCGGTTCCTCTTCATTACTGACACACGGTACCGAGAAACGGACGTACCAACAATACGCACATTACTCTGCCACTATTTCACAAACTCCCCGTACGCTTTAAACATTTTAAATGAGATACTTCGAAAAAAAATTATGGTTTCGTGGTAAATCAGATATATTTGAATCTTCACGAACAATGTGGGAATTGGATGAGGAAAAAATGAGTTGGAATGTGGTTCAATTTTCATAAATTGTGTGAAGTATTGAGACGGCGCCAGCCAATTGGTTTTAAATGAAAATAAATCACTTGGTCTCGTTCTCTATTAACATAGCCCAGTAGGTCCACGACTCACTCAATCATACTGACATTACACCACTAATTGCTGACAAATCTAAACATACAGAAGGACACACATTCATTTCTCAAAAGCAACAAATCTACTAAAAAATAAAACGCTTTCAAACGGATGTCAAAGAAAAGTATATAAAAAATCTGGCATCCCATGCCGTAAATTTGTAAAACGTGAACCGACGCCCTACATCACTTGGAACGATTAGTGCCGTCTACCGGATTTAGCCACGACTATGTCATTAGATCAGCCACTTCCCTAATCCATGCAACATCTCAAACGCAGCTCAGCTAACACTCTGTCTTTTTCAGGTTGTGTGACACAGAACGAGATGCAAGACTTTCTCTTTGACGTAAATATGTGAGGATGATGGTGTTACCGGAACAGTCGTTAGATCAATCGGCGTGGCGCTACATGGGGAACAGACCAGCATTTGTCACCGGACCACCGGCGCCGCTGTATTTATAGCGACGCCTGCGCAACCCGTGGGCGGCGACACATCCACGACACATATTAAAGACAATAGTTAAAATATAAACAAAGATCTACATAATTACCCTTGATTCCCTCACGATAGCCTTAAGTTAACTAATACTGTTTTTACATTATTTACACTGTATTGTACTTCAATTTATCTCCTACTTAGCCAAAAATATTTTTATCTACAAACACTATAGAATCCTTCACACGAATAGTCTCTTCTATGGCAGTGTCCTTATGATAACGTTCTTTGTATTGAAACTATTAGAAGTAAACTTCCATCACGTGATGAAGCTGTAACTGGACACACATATCAACACCATTAGTCCGGAGATTCGGACAAAGTTCGCGGCACTGACTTGCGGCACTTCCTCTATGGGGAGTTTCTTGTGTTTCTCCCCATGCCTATCATGGTTCTTTGTATGATTCTTCATTTTATGGTAGCATAGCCTCGCTAGATTGTTCTGCATTCTTGGGCAGTCGTAATCATTGCCGTCGCATTGGCAGGCTGTTAACGCGGCCGCTTTCTCCTGCTTCCTTAGGATTTCTATGGAGTTGAGGCACTTGTTGGAGCACTTTCTACCTCGGAACATGGACCGGCAGAGTCTTAGGTAGTACTGCAGGGCGGTGGAGCACTGTGCATCGGCAAGGCAGATGAGTTGTGACAGGCTACATGAGGAGGTGGCGTTGGCAGCGCCCTTCATCACTTGAGGTCGACAGATGTCGATGCGCTGTTTCGCCTCTAAGCAGTACTCGTCTTCGCATTCACACTGGAACAAGAGAGAAAAAGTTAGTTTAATGATTGATGACTTTACAAGATATTGTTTTTTTAAAGCTCCAGACATGGTTTGAACGTGCTCGAAAGTGGATCACTTCTTTCTTTCCATGTTATCTCTACGTCTCTATCTATTTTACGAGAAGTAACTTCAAAGAATTGGTAGACATGAAACATCTCACAAACAGAAGAGAAATGTAATATCAAGTTTCTTATCAAATGTTTCAACCTACATACACACATCCAACGCTCTCCATTCAAAACTGCATCCAAGATTACAAAACACGTCTTGTAAAAGAAAATCTATTAATAATTCAATGTAATAAAGTTTTAGGGAAACTCGTAAATCCTCGCGGTCCATGGCGCATAATAATAACGTTGTAGAACGTAAAATACATTTTACGACACCAAACATTCCGGAATCTATCCACTATCAAAACATAGCGTGATTTGTGAAATTTATAACGCGACTCGGATTATACTCAAACGTTAACTCAGCTTAAATAAATAGATGGCCCATTAGTTCAGCTTACTGAAGTTACCTATAGATATTATTCCAAGGCTTTAAAACAAATGACTCTGCATTTAAATGGCCTGCATTAACACTACAATTTACAAGAACAGACGAAGGATCAAGGAACACATAAGAATGCACTCATGAATAGCTAATACCGTATAAAATCGCAGTCTCGCTCGAAACGAAGAGAAACGACCTCGGAAATTGGCAGTTGCTTCATTGAGATGCAACAATTGGTTACGCTCTCAAAAAGGTCAATTTACCGGATATCTAGCGCGGATTAATGAAGACACGGCCGCTCGTCTTACGCTTAGTTTTTTGTGAGAACGCAGTAACACCTGCGCAAGAGTCGACGCTGCGGTAGGTCCCGATCAAGACGTCAAATCTCAAGGCTGTGCGCGGCCGCTCCTTTGCTCTGGCTTTCGATATACATTGCCCAACGTAGTACTCGTAATCACACTCGATACTACGATATAATTAAAGGTTGGACCGGTTCTAGTTCAAAATGCAGCCTTATCTATGCGTAGTACTGGTCAAGTAGAGAATATGTAAACTATAATACATACTATAACACACCTGCTTAACGTAAAAGTGTAACAGCAACAGTTAATGGATATTTAATTCGATAGCACGAAAGTAGTCCTTAAAATTCATGTGCAAGATGTAAATAAGTTCGAATATGGTGTAATGTTTTCTTTAATTTAGTGCGAGGAAGCACCTGCGCGACTGGGGGGGTCCATGAGGCAGATAGGAAGACTTTTTGTTGATACAATTGCAAGTGGTGGTGATACAATTTCATTACTACGTTGAATTGAAAACTTTATCACATTGGGCTGTATTTGACAAAGTAGGTTTTTAAAGTAAGATGTTTTTCTTTAACACTCACGATAGATATTTTGATTTTGAACTTCCATGTAAGTATTAATAGGGAATATGCATGCGATTTTTTTATTTGCAAAATAAAATACTTATTAGGTCTAGTAAACAATCACAAAATTATTTTTTAAATGACTCCTTCATTTATGAAGTTGTAAAGCTTCAAAGACTACAAGAAAGAGAAGTCCGATGCGAAATGTGACGTCAAATTACACGACCACTATACAGCTGCCATAGAAAACAGCGTTTTCGCGAGAGGGACAGATGCATTTGTTTAAAATAATTGTATCTCGTTCGTTTTTAGAGCAATTTAGATTCTAATTACACTGTTAGTATTAGATTTTCGAATACTTTTAGATAAACTATTCAGATCATAAATACTTTTTTCATGCATATTCCCTATTGCAATAAAAAAATCCAAAGCACCTCCAAGAAGTAGAGTAGTTTCTGTCTTCAGACATTTCTAATCTTTATGATAAAAACTAAGAACATTGAATCTTAAAGAAACTGACAATTTATTATTAAAATTAAAACTACTAGACGCTACTTAGTTCTACTAAGCAATCTTAAAGCAATAACAGGTAATCACCAACAATGTTGTTTAAACAAAGTAAAGATATGTACATAATGAAGACTAAACAAAGTATGCGCTAGTAATAAAACGATTGTCTCTATATAGATAATTTACTGTTGGCAGACGCTTGATTACCTGATAATCGTTTTACAGCCGTTAAATTAAGATAAGATGCAAACGGTGTCAATAAAATTACTTAATTGGGTGTAGGACGTTTTAGTGCAATTGCCTGTGTCAGTTTAGTATGCTGTGTTGCTTTATTCAGTTTTATTCAGTGGATATTGTAATGATTGTGACTGTCATGAGGGACTTAGCGTTACGAAAGTATATAAGTATAATCAAGAATATAAGAAATCTAAAAAAACAAGGAATCGTAACAAATTGATGGATTCTGTGAAAGACGCGCCTAGAGAGCGATGAGAAGAATTTTGAGAAGAAAAAAAAGATTGGAGATCCATTCTGATTGAGATTTATGTAAGAGAAGATCATCATACTGCGCTGCCAAAAAGAAATTCAAAATGAGAAGGAGGCTTTTAAATAAAATAAAGAAATGTAGCAATATCCTTAGATGGTTTTAAACGATGTCCTTACATAAACGTGTCTCAAGTTGTGTGCTGATCAATCGTAATCTTGCATTTTAAAGGTGACGATGATTGAAACATGTTTGAAAAGATGTGTCAATAGCATACATTCAATTCCAAAATGTAGATCGAAAATAAGCCCAACATTTTTGCACGGAAGATTCCATCTCCGGGTATATTTAGACCGTATTTCCAGACATTGCGATGATACACTCTCTCTTTATAAGAATATCTGCTACTTGTAGCTGTCTCACTGGTTGGTATAAGTGCATTAGCGCCACTTGAGGCCACATGTAGCAGTGACGTGATAATTGAAAGTTCAAAATTGTGCATAAACAGCAGCAGGTTACTACGCCTACACTGTGGAATCACACTGCTAGAAGTGTTTATTTGGACGAGAGTGCTTTCCAAATCATTGAAAGGAGAAAAGTTTAACTCTTCTAATTCAGAGAGAGGAATTTCTGTCTCTCACAAACACTCAATAAAGTTTGTGGAAACAATAATAAAGCCAAAAAGTACACCCGCTCTCTGTTTACTAAGTTCTCGTGCTCTCTGCACATGAAGTGATTCGCCAGAATTCTTCACACATTCTATCCCAGTTTAGAATCATGAAATTTAAACCTCTATACCCAATATTAAAAAAAGAAATGAGCGCTGAATGCTACAATGTCGTTAAAGCATTAAAAATGGCGATTAAGTACTACATACTCAAATAGTTTCCAGGATTTATGTTATGTTTCCAGGATTACTTACAATTTGGGCGTAGTGATTCTTGGTCTAGTTTATCATCAGACCCGAATCAGACTATGCTTATAAAAAGATTTAACTAATTTAAAACACGTGTTGATTCGAATAGTATTTGAAAAGCAAACTACTTCATAGCCACGGTAATAATGCAACGTTTCCATAAAATGTCAAACACACATTTTGCTTTCGTGTCCAAGACTATGAAATTTCAATGTGTGCGAACACAATCATATTTGTTTGACAGCTCTCTCGGCCGAACGGAATTGTTACTTCGTCCAGCGGGAGACGTGCTAGGTACCAAGTTAGTTCACGAACGAGGTCGTCAACCGCGACCCTCAACGTTCCTTCGTGTCGGACAAATCTGCCCACAACGTCTAAATTAGATTTTATTGCAGGGCGTCTGCTACATGCACCTTTACAGAACCAAGTAAGCAAGACCGCCTTTTCTCCCATCCTGCTTAGCGAACAAAAGCTCGCACGTTACTGGTCGTATCCCCAATTGAGTGAGGCGTAAGCTGTAAACAGCTGTTAGGAGGCGTAATTGTGACAAGTCCGAACTCTGAATAATCAATCTGAATTGATTCTTGCTGCAGTTTATAAATAGATGATGATTGCAGTTTACCAAGTGGTTATTTAGATGATAGATTTATTTGACAGCGAGTTCACTTTCAACTCGGGGAACGATACAATTGCAGTTGAAGGATTCAATGGTTCTCAAATGATTCAATTTCGTCTGATTGTCTGGGTCTTCTTTGCCACTTAGGAACTGCGTCAATACAACGTTATAAAGAGGAGAGCATATTCCCCTCCAGATGAAATAAGACCTTTAAAATTACATTACAAAACCTTATTGTCATTAAATTGTCAAATAGAACAACAAAGTCACATTGTATAACGTTCACATTCGCATCTCAGTTGGCTATTGACATTCGTTTATAAATTATTAGAATTGGCCCTTTGGTACAAAGCAAAGTTTTTAATTGCAACCCATAGCTTTTTAATACGAATTGTCACTTGAAAATCAACTGAATTAAAATACTAATGTATTTTAATTCAGTTGATTTTCAAGTGACAATTCGTATTACTTGAGCTAGCCGATACTTGAAATGTTGGCGAATTGGCGATGAATTCATACTATCTCGAATCATGAAACCGCCAGGTAGGAACTTTAGAACTGTAAATTTGAATAACATTTACGATGCACTGTATGTGACATGAAATTATATTAAGAAAACCTTCTAATCCAATTTCAGTGCAAGCTACGCGTGAATGAAGATATTCTTCAAACAATGGTCCATTACTATACTCAGTGAATGAAGCCATAGTGCCGGATACATATTCTACAATATTATTAGAATGCATATTATGGCTGAACATACCCGTAGTCTTCGTAATAGCAAGTCTAGATACAGGGTAATAATCTCTGTTTGGACTGCGATTTCCTTATGGTCTCTTAGAGTATTGCGGATTTGTGGGTTATGAAAGCATTTATGCTAGGTAGGTATATCATTTAATGCATTTTGGACTGTATCTATGAAATCAGATGAGCATCTTGGAGCAGACATGGAGATACAGCAATCATTAGCAACAAGGAAGCATTGATGAGTATAGGTATGCAAAAATTATTAAGACGTAGAATTTTCCGGATCAAAATATTTTTTTAAATATTGGTACATAAAAGCAATACAGAACCAGTAGTAATTGATACTTTCCGAAACTCGCTTTCTTCATTATTTAGTGACGAAGTTACCAAGTACCAACTTGATGTTCTTTAAACTAAAGAAATTCAAGTGAAATGTCTGAAACCAATCTTATTTCAAATGTCTAAACATTCGAAATACCTAAGATCAATTTTGTTTTGTCTCACTGTCAAAAACAATGTTAATTATCTAGAATTTATTTAGGGTATTATTAAATTACAATGTTTACAGTATCTACATTATGTACAAACGCATAAAAAAAACAAAATAAATCATTGGGCATCAAAAAAATAATCCACATCGCTGTCAACGGCAAAAGTGCCCAGAACACTGGCAGCATTGCCACGTTGAATGGCAATGCTGATTCTTTGGCCGAAGAAAAGCCCAGCCCTCTGGTCACGTGAACCGTCGACAAGTTGTTTGCTGATGTCCCGAAAGACTCTATGTGCACTCGGACCCCATGGGCCTAGTGTTTCAACGCCAAAAGGCTCAAATATATAACTCCCAATAAGGTTATTATATTTGCGCCTTTTGAGGTTTTCCGCACCTGCAGCAGCCGCCCCAGCACAGCCCGCCGTGCTAAGAAGATGGGATGGCGCAAGGGTGTCAACACATGTTGCATCCCACACCAAAGGCCTACCCACCTTCCAAGGCATTATGGTCATCCCATCTGGCCTCTTCCCATCGTCACGTGCCAAGCCGTGGGGTTCTAAAACAGCTGGCACCCCGGCGGTGACAAGAGCCCGACGGATGATGTCATTAATGCTGGCATGCCGTGCTAGCCGACCAGCGCTCCTACTGCAAGACAGGCCATGGTGTCCGAGGCGGTCGACTGGTTCACCGCATTGACACCGATGTGGGGCTCCGCTAGGAGCACCCAGACGCAGACACGTAGCGATCCGGAAAGTACTGTCACTCAGCATAGTACCTATGTTGGGTGACGGTAGTGCCTGTAGCCAAAGACCCGACTCCCATTCACCTACAGCAAGCAGGCGGGCACGCTCCGCAGTATTGGTGGTCGTGTTTAAGAGGTTATTCCGTACCAACCTGCAGAGCGGCTCATCCCATTGCCTCTGGGAAAACGGGTTATCGCGCAACGCCGTGTTCGGGCAAGCCACTTTCCAGGCGTTCACAGCATCGGTCAAGCAAGGCACTTCACAGTTAACCAAAGTTGGAGTTAAAATCCTTTTGGTTAACTTTTCAGTGCTGTTGACCGAAGACAGGAACGCCGGTAGGCTTATACTAGAAATTTTGCGGATGCCGAGCCCACCAAAGCGAATGGGTAGTGTGGCTTGGAGCCAGGCTCGGTCATCCAGAGCCACATTTAAGATAGATGTTAGTGTGCATTGAATGATTCGATCAATTTTGTCCAAAAGGTGTGACTGCTTCCATAAAGGGGAAGAGCGGAGAAAATAAATAAAATTTGGCCCAAAACAGCAATATCTTATGAGGGTGAAAGCCGAATGTAAACTAATTTTAGAAAGTCTTTCCGAAATATCGTTAAAATGTTTAATTTTGTCGTCAATGAATGAAGAAAAACTGTCTTCCAATATTGGTGATCCTAGGAGGTGCAGAGAACTGTTATCTAAAATTTTGATGTCTGGGGCTATAGAATTGAATTTCTGTAGAGTCATTGGTCTGTCGGTATTGTCACAAATAAAAATTTCACACTTGGAGTGGTTGAGGTCAAGGCCGATGGTTTGGAACTGCTTTTTCAGGTAAATAAAATCTTTTAAAACGGTGTCTACGTCACCTCCTAGTGTTCCATCATCTAGATACCAGACGTTAAATTTTGAATTTAGTTTTTCAATGATGGGATGGATAGCCAAGCTGAAAATGACTGGCCCGAGGGGGTCACCTTGTTGGCATCCAACTGCAGATTCTAGAACGTTGTCTTTGTATAATAATTTTGAAGGGTTCCTGTAACATTGCCATAAAAAGCCGTAAATTTCTGGTATTTATTTTTTTGCTTCTGCCAACAAGGTGTCCCTGTTAACAGAATTGAAGGCGTTTTTAACGTCAACCTTGAGGATAACCTCACTCTTCCCAGAATTTAAAAAAGTTGAAAGGGCATGTATGGCAGCCTCACAGCCCCCTCTGGATCCAAAGCCAAGCTGTAGGGGCTGAAATTTATTGGTAAGTTTAAGCCTGTATATTCCACAGCAAATTTTGGCTGCCATACGCCTGTAGGTGCACCCGACGGCAATGGGACGAATGCCGCCGTCTTTCTTGCGCAGGGCACAGAGGTTGGCCCCGTACAAAACATCGACGACAGCATCGTTCACGCCGCCGGAGAGCATTAGGGAGACAAGAGCCGAAAGCTCCTTCAATAGCGACTGTCAAAACATTCAATAAGCAGAATTATCTAACACGTCGAAGAGCTATCCCAACAGATATAAGCCTCATAACTTCCGAGTCTTAATGTTCAAGCTTATAATAATGTGTGTTAACATCCGCTGGACGGCTAACTTGTCACTACATACATTATCGTTAAATCTTTCAATGTTAATGTTGGACATCCGCCAAAGTATCTCCGGCAATCTCGTGTTTATTCACTTTCCATGTTACGTATAAATTTATATTTGTTTTGCAAATAAAGTAATGAGGTGTCAAAACTTTTGCAGTGTTAACATTTTGATGATTTTAGGTTGGTAACAAGGTGTTCGGCACCGAAGGTTAGGTTGGCAAACGAAATTTCACATTCCAGCAGTCTTATATCTAAGGGTGACTACATAAACTGAACTCGGAGGTAAATTCAAATTAGTCAATTTGGATTAGTTAGAACTCTTCGTCTTCTTTCAAAGCATTCTGAGATTATTTGTTTTATACTATAGAGTTTAGAAAAATAGGTAGCAGTAAAATCCTTGAATTTTTAAAAGGTACTTCACGTGCGGAGATGTCACAGAAAGCATCCAGATAGGATGGTTCCTAAGGTACTGAATTGATTTACTCTGTCATGAACTCAAAACTAAAATCAACTTTTAGATATAAACTCTTTCCCCTCTTTAGTCGAAATCAAAGCTATGAAGGCATTCACACCATCGGCGGGCCTCCGTAAGCTCAGAGAGCACGGCCTCGAGCATCATCATGGTTTTACTTTGTCATAATAAAGGACAACCGACTACAAATTTGAAAGGCTCCATAGGATCTGTCGCTTCAAAAATCAATGAACAACCTATTTTATCATTTGCCAGAACTCAAACATAACTTCTCATTTTCAGTCGACATCAAGGCAATTAATGCGTTCCCGCACTCCTGGGGACACTGGCTGGCCCGAGGGGCATGCATAGCACCTCACTATTTTTACTTTTATAGTTTTAACCCTTCTTCTATAGTTCTAACACTAGTTTCACTTTGTTTTCTACCGTAGTGATTATAATAACAGCCAGCAGTTAACCACATAGAACTGTGAAAGGCTCTACACCACGGTGCATGGATTTTCTATCAACTTACATTCATGAGCTCCTTCCCCTCTTCAGTCGACGTCAAGGCTATCAAAGCGTTCCCGCACTCCCGGGGACACTGGCTCGCCTCCGTGGGCTCGGTCAGCACAGCCTCGCACATCATCATGTAGTTACCGAGCGCGGCGCCGCAGCCGGTGCGGTACGCACAGCGCGTGCGCGCCTCGTTGCACGACATCGCGCCGCCGACCGCTGCGCACGCGGCCAGCAACGCCGCTATCAGCCACATCACCTAGGGACAAGAAGAGGGATATTAACTATTGGACTTTTAAGCTATCTACAAATTGGTGATACGAAACAGAAATGTAACGCTTGTGTGCCTACCCAATTTATGCATTGCAACATGCAATTTGTCACAAGAAGGAGATTGGCTTCATTGGTCTATCTAGGGCTTTTCTTCAGGGGGCTGGCCCCCAACCAAAGATGCGACGCCCTACAAGAAAATATACTATGTACACCACTTAGGTACACATTTTGGTACTATTTTGGTACTATTAGGGACTTAGGGAAGGAACTAACCTCCACAAAGTTTTATAGGGCCTCTAACTTCTGGAACAATTACTCCACCCACGTGTGTGTCAAAAATTACTCAAAGGAAAATTTCGGTGATAAAGTCTTATCCTTTACCAGTCCTAATCCAGAACAATGATCTAACCCTGTGCAAAATATCAACCAAATCCGTGATGACGTGAAGTGGTTACAGTCACTTTCTTCATTATTTAGTGACGATAGTTACCAAGTACCAACTTGATGTTCTTCAAACTAAAGAAACTAATTTTAACAAATCAAGTGGTTAGTCTTAAATATTACTTAAGTACTAAATTAATACAAACCAGATTAAGAAGCTACCAACTTCGAAAGTTAATTGCGAAAGGTATGCTCGTTTCCTATTATAAATTTCAAGCTTAACAACAAGTTGCGGTCAGAATGCAAATACTGCTTTACAAAGTATAGATACATTGTATCGGTAATGAAGCCGTTTCCGACTCCGAGGTAGTGAGCGTTCTCTCGCCATCTCTCGGGACCTCTCGGGATCTCTCGGTTAATCTCGCGCTTACTCGGGCATGTTCTCGGAAGGGCCGAGCCGCTTCGTAAACAAACAGAATCGCGTCACGTCCACTCGTCACTCGCTACTAACTTACACGTTTACCGTAACATTGAGATAGGGTTGGCGGGTATTTGTTCTAGTATAGCTACTGCTTTTTAAAGAGAACATCAGATCAAAAGTGCATTTATATCATGGTGCTCCGGCTAGACTAGTTACATCGAGTCTTAATATAGAGTGCGATTAGACATCGAAAATAATGTGAAATAAAAATTTCCTCGGCTAGGTATCGCAACCTACTTACCACCCTCCCTTCTGCCCACCACCCTTCTATTATTAAAGTTAAGAGAAAGCAACTTTGGTTTCTATTATTTGCCTAAGATGGTATGCATTCAAAATCCAGAAAATCATGTTGGTACCTACCTACCTATGTACCTACCTACCTACACCAGACGAAAAATAAAAAGGAGAAACATTTGACACCCCTAAAATTCAGAGACAAGAGAAAAAGGTCGTCGTCCGCCCAAGAGTCCCCGATGCGAAAAGAAAACAAACTGACAACTTAAGATGTCCACCACTCCGGCGCAGGAGCGAGTGTTACATTACAATAACAATTGTTACCTGCATTAAAACATCACCCTTATTAACATACAAATAAAGACTACGCTGCAGTAGCTACGGATAAACAGCGTTCCCTACGTGAGCTGTTTGCTTTAGTAATTCAATTATATAATAGAATTACAATCAAGTCCAATATTTGAAGAGTAGGTACCTACTTAGAGTGTATTTTTTGAGAGTAAGGGCGCATGACTATTCTGATGTAAGTATAATTTGAAGAAAAAACATTTAGACTATGATTCTCTGAATCGAATCTCAGCTATCTTAAAGTCGATATATCCACGTATGTAGCTCTTACACTTTTCATATTTCATTGTGTCAATGTTTAGGCAACGCCTCAAACCTGCTCAACCATAGAGACCAGAATGGAAGTGTCGCCTTAATAGTATCATTACAGCACAAGATTCGTGCAGTTGGGACTGGAAAGCGCATTCCGAAACCCAGGACAATTCTAGGTAAGAGATTGTGTACGTGAGATGACAAGAACTAATAGACTGGCCACGTCGAGATAAAATCAAACGTCAATATTACACAAACCAAGTCGTGAAGCCCGTGGTCGTGACGACTAACCCAACACAATATCTTTGGCACCAAACTCGGGCCGACGCCGACGTGGTAAACATTATCTAAATCGAAATCCGAGAAAGGCATCGCTGCGACATTTCTAGAGTCGTAATCCAAACGGCGAGCGGTTAGCGGGCAGGTGTGAAAAGCGCGTAGTAATTGCTCGCAGACAGTCAACCACTTGACCGGGCCAGCAACAACACGTGGAAATATTCCACGGCACGATATATTCCAAACAGGCGCATGTGGGTAGATCAATCTTAAAATGTAACTGTCAGAAACAGGCACTTCAACCACACAGTTCCATATGAAACGTGCGTAAAGAATTGCAGGATGGATTTTTCAATGGCTTTATAAACTCTCAAAACTTAAACAAACATAAATTAGCTATAAGAATGCACCAAGACGTTTAAGCGCAAACGTAGCATGACTACATTATGATGTAGTGCGGCTGTGGTGCGCGCGCGCCGCTCTAACCAGAAACACAAACAAGTCGTGTTCCCGCGCAGCTCATTATTGCATGTCGTTAGGCGCCAACTACGAGGACAAATAGCTACCGAACATGTTCACAGACCATACTTGCATGCTTTTGGAATACCAGTTTACGAGAAATTCCGTAAGGAGCTAATTTTGTTACAAACGGTTCTCGTTTACGCCTGGCCTAAATCCTTTTGACTGGCAATAAACATTCTGTCTCCGAGATAAGAGCCTGTATCTGTATTTGGCTTTACGGCCCGTTCAACGCCTTTTTAGGTCTTGTTTTAGGTTTCTTGCGTCTGTATCCCAGATCTCTACAATTCTGAGAAAATGCGATCCAAACTTGTCTAAATCGCTATAAAACTGACATATATGTTACTGACACTAAGCTGACGACCTCAAGCACGTTATCTAATTAGCTTCTTCCAGTGGCTTCGCTTGCGTGATCCCTAGGAAACATACTCCCGGGATATATAGTATATACATATATATCTATAACCGATATGTATAACACATATATTCCAAACTATAATCTACCTCTGTTCCAAATTTCATGAACATCCTTTCAGGCTTTCTGACGTGAAAGAGTAACAAACATTCATCCATCCATCCTCACAAACTTTCGCATTTATAATATCAATAAGTAGGATATTAGTAGGATTGACAACTTCTGTAATCGCCAGCTCTTTATCAAGTAATAATCATGATAGCATCCACGGTTCTACCGAATCACTCAATTTCAAGTTCAACCGACGCCTTATATAACGGTCGACGGTAAGTACGTTTTGATTTATCACTATCTACTATATACAAACTAATGATACTGAGGATATTCCTCTAAACCAATGTCCATAGTGCTGATTTACGATGCTCGTTTTTATGGAGTCGGATATAAGAGTATAGAATCGTCTCACGACACGTTATGTTCGAATATAAATGATCGCATTAAACCGCTTTCTAAAACTTGTACACCTGCTGCAGCTTGCATATTGAATGATACATCAAATGATACACGATTTATGAAAACAAATATTAGTTGTAGAAATGGAAATGATATGCATACATTGGAAGTTCGAGAAACTTATAATTCAGATTTAGCTTTTGCATCCAATACGCGAAAGAAATTATCACACCTTGTTGCAGACTCTCCCAATGTTACAAAGGACAAGCCAACTGGCAACGTAATTTAATCTAGATATAGGCAACTGGACACGAATAAGACTAAAATTCGAAGACACGCCGCAGTAGTAGTAGATACATAAATTCTACACAATGCAGAGAAAACGAATGACATTTTACAAAGAGGGTATCTTCTCCAGTTAAATTAACATAAACCTAAGATAAAGAAACGTAATACTGAATACATACAATGTTATCAACCGACGCACCATGTTATTCCAACAATGTTACAATTTCCATTTTAATAAACTTGCTGGATTAACATGTTACATTTTAGATGAGAAAAGCATCAGATTGCATCTCTCACGACTTGAAGTAGATATAAACCAGTACCTAGTTATCTACACTATCTACTGTACGCACATGACAAAAAGAATAACACACCGATATGTATAGCTTGAGTAAAATTATCCCCCATCATTCGAATGAAAATATTTACGTCTTTGTATTGGAGACATCTTTCAGAAGTGATTAAAGCCAGAGCAAATACTATCAGTATAGGACTGCATACTAAAAATAAATATTTACAGAATAGCAGAGATATAAAATGTATTTAAAAACAATAGTCGATAGCAAGTTATAAATCACGAACTACTTTACGACATTTTCGTTCTTGAATCCGTCAACAATACCGCAGCTCAGTGCAAAGTCCTTAACAATCAATTTATTAGCGTAAACAACATTCATTCAACACTTCACGCTATCATTTAACGTCCTCATTAATACTAAATCATACTAAACAAACTTACGCAACATAAAATGAAGTAATTACAAGAAAACAAGTGATTTAGATAACATTATCTTGTGTTTCCGAATGTCTGCATTGCGTTATCTGAACGACCAATATTGTTAGGCTTCTTAATTGACCCGCGCGAAATTATCTTTGAATGAATAATAGGGCACTTGAAGTGTCAAATAAGATTGGGATTGTTTGAAGAGATTGAAGTTGTTACAATAATTGTAGATAGGTAGTGACTTTTACCCAACCGATTTCCTTATGCTGTCAGTTTTAATTTGTCATTGGCTGGTTGATTTAAAATTTTAAATTAGGCCAACTTGCATCACGATGATACAGAAATGAACAGTCATATACTTACGTATCGAGACTTGGTAAAGGAAGTCACAGATAAATCCAATGAGAACTACGGTTTCTAGATCTTGTGGTTTAAGAGTGGAATTGAGAATAACATCGATGAGCAGACGACATTTGTTGCCATTGCGAGCAGAAGCTAGTTGAATAAACCCTTCATAAATATATGTTGACGCACTAGCAGACTTCCCTTTAGCTATTTGACACCGTTTAAAGTATGCCCTTCATGCTTCATATAAATCTCATGAGCTGTTGTTGTTACTAATGATTTACAATACATAGGTAACTGCTTCCGGGGAATATTTTGGTACGCTAAAACTACGGCATTGCTGGGCTTTTTGTGTATATTTTAGGCCACTATATTTGCATTTCGCAAAATTTAGTGGCCTACATTCAAACAAGGATCTGTTCTGACGTTTCCTTCTATAGGGACAGGAATATATGGATGTGCCTTTGCAAATATTTCAGATGCCCTAAACAATGTTTCAAAGAAAAATTTGAGTGTTCTGCTTCAGGACTCATAAGTACTACTTACTTAACTTCTCTTATACTGTGCTTTTTTGTGAGATCTCCTAATCAGTTTGACACCGCCTAACCAAAAAAATTTACCAAGCGGATTTCGTGTTATCATGAATTTAGCGCGTTCGCTCAATGTCATAGTTTTGTAAACTCTTTAGTAACACTTTATTGAGGTTATCGCTAATTGTTTGTCACCCGATTAACGCCTTTACTGGCCCTTGGGAGATAATAGCAGTGAAGACACCGACTGTAATTTAATTGAAATGAAACCCACAAAATATTTGGTAATCACTGTATAATATGGATGTTTTAGTGGTCATATCGTCTAATACGTATACGTATCTAATGTTGAGGCCGATGCTACACATTCTTAATCTATAAAAGACCTAATAGGGATCAAGAAAATATTGCATAGGACTTTGCATACACAATCGAGTCTTATCAACACTACAAAACAGCCTCCCAAATCGTGCATTTCACTCTGTAAATATCCGAGTTCCATTTCTTAGTAATAGAGAAGATAATTCCGCCGTTGAATGCTGCTAGCCTTGTTTCAAGGAACGCATGGCAACAGGACACTATTACAGTCGCATAAAATGCAAGAACGCAACGCTTGCAGGTAGACATTACAGAATGATACTTAGTGTTTGCTGCACCGTTGCGTTGAAAGCGAGAATTTTGTAGTACTGTCCAGCTTTCTTTATTTAGCTGGATGAAAAGTAGAAAGGGCTTCTTTTTATAATGTTTTTTTTTTTGGAGTCCCTCAAGGCACGTGTGACATGTCTCATGTCTCTCTCATAAAAATGTGCAGGGTTGTCTTTTTTTAAGAATGTAGTCAAAATCTTGCTTGCGAGTACAGCCTTGTGAATACAGCCATTAGACAATTTTAGATAAATTTCAGATTTGATAAAGCAAATAGTCGAATGTGGAAGGTAAAACTGCGACTGGAACTAAGAAGTGATTACCTACCACTCCATTGATGAGTACAATTTATAATAATAATCCTACTACTTTGTAAAAATAATACAATTATTAATAGTTTAATGTCAATTGATTTGTCGTTAAAACAAAAAAGCTAGATTAATTACGACTTATTCACTATTTATTCATCCTCCTAACGTTTTTAATTATATTAAAATTAAATATGCTAAGAAATAATACGCAAGATAATAAAATATACGTAAGTGATGTTTTAAGGTTATTTAATTTTGATGTCTCCTTGCTCCTTTTAGCCAATCCACGTACAAAACAAGTGGCAGATTATGCGGGTAACACTAAAGAGGTTTGGTTTCACACAAATCTCGTGTTACCAGTATAATAAATCACACAAATCAATGGGGCTCTCAACGAAGCGTAATCCTAAGCTGCGTCTGAATATATTCGCAGGATTCAGCTCTTATTACTTAGCGGGGTTGATGACTCAAATGCAGGAGCTAATGCAGGATTGGATTTGAAGAGTGAGCGCATTGAAGCATAACATTACCAACCATGTGAATGAGGCAGTTAGCTATTAAATGAGTTCAGTTGGCAATAAGAGGATATCATGTGACGTAATTGACTACAGTTTGTCACTTGATGTCATGATATTGAAAGAGATGAGAATTAATATGACGACAAACTTGTTAGTTTTTCTCTGTTAAGAACAATATTAATCAATACATTTAGGAGTCATCCATAGCCATACCAAGCTACTAACAGAGGATAATTTACCTAGAAGATACTAAAAACGGTGTGGAGCCCTAATCCTTTTCAGAAAGCCTCAAGAATTAGCAATAAATCACAGCTAAAAAATGGAACTAATATTAATTACCAGAAAGGTCACAATTCTCAGCACCGAAGGAAATAAGTAGTTTAAAGAAAACGACAAGGCAAACCAGCTTGTCCTGAACCGCAAATCAGTTGAAAGAAACTTAAATATTGTTTGTTGGTCCACGAACGGAAGCAAACTGATTGGCTCCCATTCAAAGGACGTCCGGCTCAACACCACTTGAGCTCTTGTTTTTGCAGAGCAGTCCATCGAAAAACATATCAGTATACACAAGAAAGTGTTCACTGCATTATTGTAACAGAAATGTCAACATTTCTTATAGCTTCACAAAAAAGACACGACATTTGGAAGCAATACTCAATCCCGGCAAAAAATCTTGCATAACCTTTAACAATAAAAGAACATCTTAATTCTTATTTCACGCAGGTAACATCGCTTGATCTCTTCCACAAGACAAGGTAGAAATAAAACTCAAAAAAATGAACAGTAGCAAGTAAAAAAGGGCAAATCAAAAGGGCCGCAGGTAGCGACTCTTAGCACTTTATTATAATTGTCTAGTTGTGCGTTCAAACGGAACACATTAGCTACTATTTTAGATTTTAAAGAGACTTGTTTTTTATTGCTCTCTTACTTTGGAACTAAGTATCCGAAAGTAATGAAGAAAGGCTTAAGATGTCCCTATAAATAACGCAAGATAAATAAGACAAACTGCAGTTATCTACAGATTATACTGACTTTGTTGAAAATGGATTGACTGGCGACTGTGCTGTACTGCTGTCTCATAATAACAGATGTCGATTTTGACTCTTCTCCGGAATCTACAAATTCGTAAGTTCAGATGTAAGGACACACCATGCTGCTCATAAATCATTGAAAAGGTCGGTTTGGGAGACAAATTAAGACATGTGGCTTGCAGCTGCATGGGTCAGAATAGTAAATGCGCAGTCCACATTTTTTGTTTCCAAAAAGATCGAAATGAATATGGCAGTTCTAATTCAAGTATGGCGTGGAGATCATTCGCACGCGTGACCAAAAGGAAAACAACGTTTGAATATCGCGATTGGTTTTGGTAACGTAGCCGATAAAACGGTCGTAACCGTTCAAACGTGTTACCGTTTCGCAACGAGACACCTCGTAAATGTTTTGTTAGTCCTTTAAATTTCTTATTTAGAACAAAGGCGTCAATAAAAAAATATATTTGTGTTTATATTCAATACTTATAAAAGTTTAAAATAAACGTTTGATTTGAATTCTTATGCATCATCGCTACCAAAAATGACAAAGGGTATTTATATTACTGAGAAAACAGTTGTTCACTTCCTGCAGATATGTTTGCGTCTACTTATACAAAGCCCTACACAAACAGACGTCCATATAACATCCATCTAATCACGTGTATAAGAGATGCCTCGTGTCATATCATGTCACTATCAAATAATATTAAAGCTTAAGTAAACATAACTAAAGTAGAGAAGAAAGGTATTGTGTACTAGCAATCCCAGATAACGGCCGTCGGTAACATGATATTCTTGAAGCCTAGTTATCCACTGTTAATTACGAAGGTAAACATAGATTAGAGACAACTGATGCTGCTGCAGCTATCCAATTTCTCGCTTCGTGAAAAGAAAATAAACATTTCGGAAGAAATCAGTCTCTTAGATGGACAATCCCAATCCATTTGTTTAGTTTGTAAACTCAGCCCACAATACAAACTTTAGTAAGATCTTAGTCAAATATGTATGCATGTTGAATTTGCCGGTTCTAGAAATATTTAGAACGAGTCATAGATTGCTATCATGTGATCAAAGTAATGAGAGTAATAAATAAAAATCCTACTCAATTCAGAACTGCGTAACTGGTATCTTTATCACTTGCCATACAATGTAGAGCAAACATTTAAGCAAAAGCCCAACACGTAGACCATACTTACTTAAACATGCTACGAGCATGACATCGTATTTTTGAGATCATGGCTAATAATTTACAAGTCAACTTCATCATTTATCCGTTCACTAGTCAGGAGTTGATTCCTAAATATGTTTTCTTGTTGCTAGATTTGAATGATAATACTTTGCAGGCTATGAAGGATCATTATGCTATGTAGAGCATGCGTATCTGTTTTCTATGCTAGATCTTATAAGTATTGTTTTTCGCTCATCAATGTCGTTTTTCTATGATGCAGTATCGATAACAAATAGAGAATATCTGTTTCAGTATTCAAAATTATTCCACCATCTGCCACATCGTTCATCTATTGTCGGATACCAAAAACTAAATTATCATAATTTTCCGCTCGCCACTCGTTCTGCGAAACTCGCGAGACGTTTCGGTCGTTAAATATAATACCTTTTTAAAACGACGACAGTTTACTCTGACATTTGTATAATGTTTATTTTAAAATGGGTCTAAGTTTCTTATGTCGTGATCCGTTACAAATTGTGCCTTTTTAAAGTTTAAAAACCACTTAGCGACTCCTTTAAAGACTTCAGTAATTAGGTAACGTGTAATTGCATACCGTTTCTGAAAGAAACTTGGAAACGAATTCAGTTGGCTTTGTTTAGCAATAATTTTGAAACTCACAGGCCAATCAAATAGAAAATTCAACTCCCAAAACTTGAGACTAACCATCCAAACTTGGTAATGTCTGCAGTTAAATGTTATCTGAAATTGTTTGGCTTGCAATCATTATTGTGTTTGTTGTTTATTAGTTTGTCCTTGACGGGCACCACCTTACAGGTAAGAAGGGAAGATAAACATTACTATGGACAGCGGACGGCAATAAATCAATCGAGCGCTGAATACAGCTTTATGTGCGGAACGTGCGTCCGTCTAGATTAGAAAATTGTCATGTAATGACTAATTCATACGTCGACGACGGTCTGACACCCTGAGTACCATTCTTGTAATCTCAGAAGTCATAAATGTCAGTCTTCTAAAGATGTCTAGCTAGCATTTATGTATTTTGAAAATACACGCGGCAACACTTCTAGAGAATAATAAATCCAGTCGTTTGTGGAATCTGAATGCGTGAAGCTAATTCAGGTTTCAGATTTTATAACCCATTATTATTCACAGAGCGGAATCAAAAACACATTTGGATACAGATGAAGTGCAGTCCGAAATCAACCGTCTGGAATATATTATTTCTACACAACTGTTTTAGCCGTGCGAAAAATTCAGTCATCGGTTTCATTAGCATGCTGAGTTCGATCGTGTATATCCACTCAAAATCCGCATATAATGTCGTTAAGCTATTTATCAAGTGATATATTTACGTCAAACATTTAATAGACCATCTCATTAGTTCAGTACACGTTCGCTACAACTAAGGACACGGGAAAGGCGAGGACAATACTGCTTTGCCTCCAGTACTTACCTACTCGATCAATTGAGTTATTTCTATGCGATATCACGAATATGCAAATGTGTTTTACTATGCGATGAATTAACTTGCGATCCCTGTTATTGGTGCTGCGTACCGCATTCATTGTATGAATCATGACATGCGTGACCTTAAATCTTACGGTAAATAATCAATTCATTATAGATAGTTGTTCTACTATGTAATGTAATAACTTCAATCATTTCGTGATGTTTGTTTATGTATTTTTTTTTGTTTCAAGTAGTAATTACAAACGTTCATTGATAATTTTGGCACTAGGTATATAAGAATTTCTGAATTCGTTTCAAATTTTTCATCAACTAGGTAGTTAAAAGAATAATTATTAGGTATACCACTAGCCATATTTGGCTTTTCTACAATGTATGAAAATCCAAATATGGTTAAGTTTTAATTAAGAGCATAAATTGTAAACACAAATTGTTACAAGCAGTGCATCAGCCAGGTCTTACTCATAACGAAGTTGTAAGTAAACAAGCAGAATTCCTTCGACCAGTCTATTATTAGAAACGTTACAATAAAGTTAAAATAAGATAAATGCACGTACAAATCTTGCTTCACCGCTCTCGCCGTAGTCACATGGCTCGTGTTCATTGGAAAGTTTAGAACTCCTGTTTTTGTTAAACTTTTACGATCTCCCACAAAAATATCACTGTTTTATAACGTCACATGAAACCATCACTGTATTCTTGAATTTTCACCTAAAGTTTTATTTACGAACTCCGATTTTCAGTTAGAATTTTGTACGACAGCTAGTGTTGTATTTGTTTGCGTTTTGTTTATGGTGAACGCAAAGCTAGGTACGTGGGTACGTCTGTCCGGGCCGCGCGCGCGTCTCCGATTGAGTTGTGTTTAGAGTCGAGGGCCCCGCCACACCGCCAGATGACAGCTTCATATTATCTTCTTCCCTTCCCGACCCCACTCCCACCTCTTATGCCTCTTCGGAATAAACGCTCTCTGAACGAAATATACTTGTTGCATTTTTATTTTATTTTATTATTCTACTGGCACCTACCGGACCAGTCCGAATGAACTGTCTTCGGCTATGTTGGATCTATAGGATTAAGATGAATGATTATAGGTTTTTCTTGAATTATATTTACTGAAATATAATTTAAGCCTGTACCTACCTTATCCAGATGGCAAATCTACAACATTTCTAAGGTGTTAATGATTAAATGCGAATATAAAAATCAACAAAATCAATATTAAAAAGTTCGATGTCTTACTTAGTAGGTACCTACCTATAAATGTAAATCCTGATTTATCTCTCTTATTTTTAACCATTACGGTTGAAAATCGCTTGTTATACAGTTGCGTACATACGACTACTATCCACTGTTCATATGTAACAAGTTCTCGAGAAAGTCATTATTAAGACCTTCGCCGGGGAATATTTTTTGTTCAAGGCGGCCAGTGTTTGTACGGTACAAAAAAAAGTTTATTTTAAAATTGCGTTGATTGAGTTGTTATGGGCCGGCTTCGAGTATCGGAGTGACTTCATGCTTGCAGCGTCGCTTTATAAACAACTGATTACGTGTTGATGCGGATGAAATAATTGTGATAGTAATCTGCGTTGGGAATTTCGTCTGAAGTGCTTTTAGTGAGTCATTAACAGTAATTACGAGTTTGTAGCGGTTATTGCAGTGTGCTTTTAATTCGGAGAGTTTGATTAAGTCATTACGTACGATTGGACATTATTTTTGATGTACAACAACTACCATTCCGAATCAATTCAAAGTTTATCAACAGGTTTAACTTCCAACGAGTAAAATACTCTCACTCGTGGATTTCGGTAGGTATAGTTTTTGAAAGAAACCAAAGATTTCCTTTTTATGGAGTATAGGTACCTACCTATTTTTTTTATTTGAGATGGTAGGTAAGTATTGCTCTTGACTTTAGTCTTGGTCAGAGATGACAGAGACAAAGTCTACGATGGAGAGAGCTTACCCAGAAGGAGCCTGTTTACTCTAACTTTGAAGAGATTAGGGTTGTAAGCATTCGGAAACACAGACGCAGGGAAAGAGTGTTCCACTGTTTTGCTGTGCGCATTATAAAAGGCGTTTGGAAACGTTTAATGCGAATTGCTGGAATAGCAACACGGTAGGGGTGGTAAGTTGCAGTGCGTCTGGATGTCCGATGGTGGAAGGGGGCCGGTGGAATAAGGTCGTGGAGTTCTTGGGCACACTCACCGAAGTACAACCTGTAGAAGACCGACAAGCAGGCAACCTTGCGGCGATGAGCCAAGCTGTGAAGCTTGGCATCCACCAGTTTTTCGTCGCCAATGAGCCTCTTAGCTCTGCAGCGTTCCATCGAGTCAAGCGCGGTAAGCTGGTACTTAGCTGAGCCATCCCAAAGGTGGCTGCAATACTCCATGCAGGACCGGACTTGTGCTTTGTAAAGAATTAAAAGCTGTCCAGGCCTGAAGTATGGCTTCACTCTATTCAGGATGCCCAGCTTTTTGGCTGCAGTTTGGGCTTTGTACTCAATGGTGGCGCCGAAGTTCAGACTGGTGCCTATACTCCACAGAAAAGAAAACTTCAAAAAAGACACCGAAGATTTCATGAAATCTAACTAATTGTACCTACTAGGTACAATAAGTCAGATATAATAATTATATTTAAAGTACGAGACTACTTATCATAATAAATTTTGGCGAGGCCTATAATCGTTAGAGAATTTTAACACTGCTGCGGTGTTTATAGCAGTTTTAGATCAGCGCCATCTCTTGACTGATAGTGGAACTAATGTAATTTTGTTGATGATTTCTGAAAATGTATGCTATTTAGAGTCATCGTTTTATTTTTCCTGTAATCTTTAAATAAACTTCTATCACAGATTAATTTCAGATTTTTCGCTACGCAAACTTCGGAGACAAGGGGGGGAACGGTCAATTTTTTTAAATTTTTTCGTCAAAAATCGAAAAACATGCGGCCTAATAAACAAGGAAAAAATATTTGAAAATATGCAAAATATAGCTCTGTTTCATATGATATATAGGTACCTCACATGACCTAGTAGCTGCTAGCCCCACTTCGAATTTTTAATGTTGAAAAAAAATCTATCCATTTTTATGGTTTCTTTCTTTTTTGCAAAAAAGTTGAGCAAACGTCATCTAAAATTATTCCAAATTTCAAGTTGATAGCATTAGTAACCCTTAAGACGGACGGACAGACTTAGTCACGCCATATAAAAATATAGGTAGTTTGAATTTAGATATAAGTACAAACAGCTCAGAGAAATGTAAACTGTTTATCAATATACACTCAGCTGTACGGAAACTTGCTTATAATTGCACTTTTGACACTGAATATGTGATTCTTATGCATTGAGAACTTGAAAATAGAAAAATCGGTTACTTACGATTGTACGAACTTGCTCACACATATCCGTGTCAGGAGGATCCGGATCGTCTGCAATGTCCCTAAGCACACTCGGACGCATGGACGCCCTGACTGCTATCCGATTTTTATCTCCGTGATCATTTTGCAAGAGCACGAGTCATCTAGGTGATCTGCTTCTTCTCCTTTGCAATCATTGCCAATTCATCTGTGCTAAACAAGGAAATTGGGTTGTATGCGTGTCAGCCACCGAAACGGATTACAATGATACGAATTTCTCTGATGTGTGTGAAGTTGTGAACACGGGTGACGGGTGGCCCGTCCCTGACGGGAACACTGAACGAAAAATTCGGATAGCCCTAACCCGGATGTGTGATGACAGTCCTAGGAATTTTACACTGACAGTGCAACAATGAAAAAAACTACCTGAACTTCTATACCTAATTTCTGTACTTTTTATATCGTGCGATTCCTTTCCTATCCCTAATAATTGCCTGCGTTCGATTTTTCATGCTTTAAATGATGTTTCTGACATCAACTTGCGGTACGATTTCCTAAGTGGTCAGTGTTGCATTTGAAAGATTTTCCGGCGGGTTGGAGGTGGACTTTATCTTTCTTTTAAAGCATGTTCGATTCCCGCACGCATACAACAAAATTCAGTCAAATCGGTCCAGCCGTTTAGGAATAAAGATTAGCCTTAGTTCAAAATTGGACTAACTAAAGTGAAAATTGAAAATTGTGTGAATTTTCAATTTTCTCTATTTAATGACAATCGCACTTTTCATGCTCTTTCGTTTGCGTGTATCGAAATACCGCTACTCCGTCTCTTTTTACCTAAAACGGGGGTCACAGTTGTATTAATTCCATGAATGTTGTTTTTTTTTACAATAATTGATAGGCATACGTTTGACCACTATCTCACCTGATGCTATAAGCGATGATGCGGTCTAAGGTGGAGCACGCTTGCCTAGAAGTAACATTCACTCTTGACTTTAAGACTCCCAGGTTGTAGCTATCAGGAAACACAGACTTGAGTGGCAGGGAATTCCACTCCTTAGTTGTGCGCACAATGAATGTATTCCCAAAACGTTTTGTGCGTATAGGTGGGATGTCCACCATGTACCGGTGGCGCGTCATCGTTTTTCTTGTGGTCCGATGATGGAACGGGCTTGGCGGAATTCAATTAAGCAATTCCGTCGCGCGCTCCCCAAAATGCAACCGATAGAAAACCGACAGGCTTCTTCTTCTTCTCAACTCGGCGTCGATGCTCAAGACTGGAGCTTCGACTCGACGAGCCTAACATTGACGATGATCCTCTTGGCTCGTTTTTCAATTGACTCAAGGGCATCAAGCTGGTATCTGGCAGATCTGTCCCAAAGATGAGAGCAGTACTCGATACACGATCGAACTTGCGCTTGATACAGTTTAAGAAGCTGTTCCAGTGTGAAGTACCGTCTCACCTTTGCTAGAATCCCAACTTTCAAGCAGCCACTTGAGCCTTTGCCTCTATGAAAGGGCCAAAATTGAGGGTAGATGTTAACGTAACACCAAGAAGCTGAAGTCGGTCGCGACCGACTTCAGCTTCTTGGTTATCGGCACGGTTACACCGCAGAGAGATAGAGCTGGGTGGAATTGGCTCATTTTAGCGGAAAAGAGACACGCTTGGGTCTTAGCAACATTGAACTTGTCCAGATTGGCATTGCCCCATTCAGAGACGGCCTATAAGGACACGATCAAGCGCTCAACCGTAACCTCCCGGAGAGACCGGGTCTGCGACCCACCAGCTCGTGTGTCGGACTTCTCTCTCAGCAACTGTGCTGTCGTCAGCATACCCAAAGGTAACAATTAACAATAAGCAGATCATTAATATGCAACAGGAACAATGTTGCCGAGAGTACTAACCCCTGAGGAACCCGGGCATTAATATCCAGCAGTCCTGACGAGCAGCCATTTATGACCACTCGGATAGACTGATCCCTCAGGAAATCTGCAATCCAATCACACAATCCGGCGGGCAGACCGAAGGAAGGAAACTTACTAATACGTCCATCGTGCCAGACCCTGTCGAAGGCCTTCAAAATATCAAGGGAGACCGCTAACCGCTAACCGCTAACGGGGAGGCACGTGCTTCTCGATGGCCTCACTCCAGATGTGAATGGCATACGCTAGTAGATCCCCAGTTGACCGATTTTGGCAGAAGCTGTATTGTCGGTCACTAAGGATGTCGTTCGCTTCTAGGTATGCCAGGAGCTTACTATTCACTCATATCAGTAATTACCGAGATGGGTCTATAATTTGACGGGTCAGCTCGACTACCCTTCTTAGGTTCGGGCTGCACTTTAGCTTGCTTCTAAGCCTTCGGCACTTTCCCAGTCTCAAACGAAATAGGCGTGTCAAGATCGGGGACAGCTCAGGCGCACAAGTCTTGAAAATCTTCAGTACAATAGGGTTATTTACTGAAAAAATCTAATTAGTCCGTCAGTTAGATTATCAAAAAATATTTGACCCGTATTTTTTCTTTTGTTACGGGAATCAAAATTGACGAAGTGACGACACTTGTAAAATTCTCAATATGTCACGCCGAGGCATAATTTTTAGCGGATAGTGACGTCACGAGCCCCCACTCCCGAGTTTTGATGCGTTTTATCTTTGTCAATATACATTGATTTACAAAAACAAAAAATACGTGTCCATTATTTTTCAATACTCTAGCTGACGGACTAAATAGTTTTGCAATTGGTGGATGATGGAAACTAGCCTATTGCTGGAATCCCGTCTGGGCCACTAGCCTTGTTCACGTCTAGGTTACGCAGTACCCTAAGTACGTCATTCTGATGAATGCTTATGTTCAACATACACGACCCGCATCCAACAGGAGGAGCAAGGGGGCTCACGCCACCAGAATCCAGACGTGACGATTCCGCAAACCTAAAGGCGGAGTGGGCCAGTGACCCGTCGTGTCTCAGCAGTGGTGGTAGTGAGGGGCGGCAGAAGTTCGATTCGACCGACTTAGCCAGTGACCAAAAAGCCTTACTACCTGCTGGGTATGAGGCAAGTTTGTTCCCTATTCGGCTAATGTGGTCAAACCGAGCTCTCCGCAATACCTTGCAGGACTTGGCAGCCTTGTTGATGGCTCTCTTCTTCTGAATCACGTCACTTGCTTTGCGAGTACAGGCGTCGACCCATGCTAGGTACGCTGCTTGCTTAAGGCGAGGTTGCAGTACTGTGTGTTTTGACGAACAACAGCGACTGTCCGGCGAGCGAAATAATGCCTAACTCCATTCCCTGTCGCAACACATCCGTCAAGGCGTCCGCGCACGACGAAGCACCAGTTGAAGAAAAGCAAGTAGGCTGTCAAGGATAATATGTGAAGAAAGATCGCATGCCATCCCATTCTGCTGATCGGGCTAGGATCGGGCGGGGAGTAGACGGACACAGACTTCACCAGACAGTGGTCCGAACTACCCAGTGGAGCAGAAATCGACACCGAGTAGCGGTCTGGATCCGTTGTCAGCAGAAGGTCCAAGCAATTAGCAGTGTGCGAATCAACATCCGGCACCTTCGTTGCCCCCTGGACCAGCTGGGTGAGATTGAACGCTAGCGTTAGCTTTCGCGCCTCTCGTGAAGAGCCACTCCTGATGGTGGGCGTTGAAGTCCCCCAGCAACCAGTTGAGCAAAAGGGTACCGCTGCTGAGCCACATCCACCGCCTCACTGAGGTGTTATATGAGCCCAGTTGTCTCCAGATCACCGCTATGTGAACGGTAGACACAGGCGTAGACAATTTTATCCAGGCCAGTGTCCACTACGACCCCCAGCGTTAAAAACCTGGAGTCCTCAATGTTGCGGAGACGCCGATAGCAGATGTCGTCCGGGCGTACATAAATACGCACGCGCGTGGTTTGAAGTGGTGCTCCAGGGTAAACCCTGGGTACGACAAGTACGACACGTCTGACGGACATCCGATCTGCGTCTCGGAAAGGAACAGGAGCGATGGTTTCTCAGTCTCTAGGTGGTGATGGACTACGGCGAGATTTGAGTGCAGACCTCGTATGTTACAGAGGTGCACTTTGTGCTGTGAGATTCCTTTAACTTCTTTATGTATAAATGTTTCTAATATAGCTTTATGTGGAATTCCTTTTTTAGCTGGATTTTATTCTAAAGATTTAATTTTAGAAATAGTAAGAGGGAGTGCTGCCGCGCTGTACAGCGTTTTTCTTTTAGTTCCTTTTATTCATATGTGTGAGTGAAAGAGGGAGAGGAGAAGGATGTGAAATGAGGTTCTATGCTGCTAACCCATACAGACACGCTCTGACAGGACGGCATCATTGGAGGATGATGGCCATCGGGCCCTCTCGTCTGGTTGCCAACCAGCACTATGGTGCATTCCGGGATTTTTCGACAGTTGGCGGGGCGCCTTTCATGTGTGGCTGGCTGGCACACTACTTGCGGCCCCAACTACCTGCCGTCGGTCAGCGGCGCACCGTGCCTCGGATCCCACTACCCTCCGCGACTAATCTCCCGATACGCCCATATCAATGCGAGCCTGATCGGTCTGCAAATATTCCTTTAGTGAGTAATAGCACTTATTTTTATCGCGTAAGTTTCTGTAGTATCTTTTAGTAGATATTTTGACAAAAATATATTTGTTTCGTATATGTACAGCGATGGCAAGGTTAGAATTTTCAGTCGTATAAAGAACGGTTACCAACTATCTGTGCTGTTCAGCTCTGATACAACGTTTTTGGGCTCTGAATATGAGTTCTCTGTCTACTGAATTGCCCCAGTATATTACGGCTCGCCGGCTCTTACCACTAGTTGATCACAGCCGCACTTACCTGCCCATGCTTGGAGGTTTCATGAGTGTTTGGCGGGATTTTTTCGAGTGAAGTTCAGCCAAGTTGTAGTTTTGTGTTATCACTACTAATCACTAGTTGATCACAGGGGCTAGAACTATCAAAGATTTTACTCGCTCAGCGACACTCGCTTGGCGCTAAGAACTCACCAACCAGTGATATTTTGTACTTATATTATATAGTGCGGGCCGGAGCGAGTATTGCGAGTAAACGCCCAAAAGTACTCGCTTAAAGCGGCGCGTTAAAACTATCGAAACTCTTACTCGCTACTCGCTTATCGCCGGCGGTGAGACAAGTGCCTAACAGTCAAATAATAAATCATTAAAACCAAAATATGTAAAAACCACATTGAAATCTGATAGAACGAGAATTCCTCCAAATCGCGCATGGTTTACGTATCATGTAAGTCCCAAAAAAATTTTACCATATTTTACCATTCTGCTTTCATAGTAGTAGCTTAGCAGGTAAGCTTTTACATTATTTTATAGAATATATGGACAAAAGAAAAGCCGATCCGCAGCGCGGAGCGGTAGGTTCATCGACCTCATCCGCTCGCTCTAATATTCCACATCACTACATAATTATTATAAAACAAAATCCTCCGCCGCGTCTGTATGTCTGTCTGTTTGCGATAAACTCAAAAACTACTGTACCGACTTTCAAGCTGTTTTCACCAATGGATAGGGTGGTTCTTAAGGAAGTTTTAGTATATAACAAGCGACCCGCCCTGGTTTGGCACGGGTGCAACTATTTCGAATCATCTTCATCTGCCTAGCCTTTTCCCAACTATGTTGGGGTCGGCTTCCAAACTGGATTTAGTAACACGCGCGCGCGTCGCCGGTCCTCAGGCCAGTACCGCCGCAACCGCTATGTCCCTGTATTTTAAATCTGTTATTTCTCCAAAAATATTCATTTAAATTACATGCTGTAAAGGGCCATATTGATATATGCACAATGTAATTAAGGTAATTAAGTCCCTCGCGGCTTCGCTCCCGTTTTACCCGCATAGTTCCTATTCCCGTGGCATTTCCGGGATAAAAACTGTCCTATGTCCTTTCTCGGTTCTCAAACTAGCTTTGTACATTTCATCCAAATCGGTTCAGTGGTTTAGGCATGAAGAAGAGACAGATAGAGTTACTTTTGCATTTATAATATTAGTAGGGATATTATAATAGGCACTTATAGCTTTAAGTGCATTTAGTTAAAGCACACAGACGTACAGAGGCAAACCTAATGACTTAGGCATTATTGTACATCAATCATAAAACAAAAGCTCGATCAAAATGGATTTCACGTGGTATTAAGAAATGTAGTAAACTGAAACGTTCTCTTCTTTGGAAATATAGACTATCAAAAAATAGCGTTGATAAATCGAATTTAAAAAAATATTCTATTAGATATGCCAAAATTATTAAATTAACACAAAAGTCTCAGAATAGTTATTGCATTCTAAATTCTAAAAACAAATCTAAAGCTACTTGGAACATAATTAATGGCAGAAAACAGAATTTTCCCCCAGAGACTATACGTGAATTGATAATAGATAATCATAAAGTTACAGACCCTCAAAGAATTGCTGAGTTATTTAATGAATATTATGCAGATTTGGTTAAACCTCAAACTAGTACGAGTACTACACATAATGCTTCTCCGAGAATCTCTACCTGCACGTACAATTCACCGAAATCTTTTTTTCTAAGTCCCACTAGCCCTTTAGAAATCAGTACCATTATAAAACATTTAAATAACACGAAGAGCACCGGTTTTGATGACATATGTGTATTAGTAGTCAAATCCGTATCTCACATTATTGCACCTATACTGAGCCACGTTATAAACATGTGCTTCGAACAGGGAATCTTTCCATCTGTTTTAAAAACTACTGTAATTAAACCGCTCCATAAAAAGGATGATAAAACAAATATAAAAAATTACAGACCTATAGCCTTAACTCCAACATTTTCTAAAATTATTGAAAAAGCCATATACAATAAATTATATGACTACTTTGAAAGGAATAATATCTTTACGCCTGATCAGAAAGGTTTTCGTAGGAATATGTCCATAAATTTAGCCATATACGATTTTTTAAGTTTAATATATCCTAGAGTTGATAAGAGACAGCCTGTCTATGCTTTGTATATGGATATGTCAAAGGCTTTCGACTATGTGGATCATAATATACTATTGAGTAAGCTGGAAACATACGGTGTTAGGAGCAACACTTTATAATTACTAAAGTCTTACATCAGTAATAGAACCCAGTTTACGAGTATTGCCAAAATTTGTTCTAATACGAAACATGAAATAAATTATGAGTCCAAAAGTAGAATAGTAAAATATGGAGTTCCTCAAGGTAGTGTTTTGGGTCCTCTACTATTTATTATCTATATCAATGACCTGCCAAAATCTATTAAAGATCATATGGTACTATTTGCCGATGACTGCACTGTTGTATATAATGATGAAAATATTATAAATAGTAGTTTAAATTCAATAATTCAATGGTTACAAAATAATAATTTATTAATAAACATCGATAAAACTAAATTAATGCAATTTAAACAGAAAACAAAAAACACTTTACACACTCCAATAGAATTTAACGGTAAAAAAATTGAATTGACAACTACATCAAAATTTCTCGGCGTCCACATAGATGACAATTTGAAATGGCAAAGCCACATAGAATTTATTTGCAAAAAAGTGTCACAGTCATCTTATAGTCTGTACTTAGAATAATAACGCATAGAAACCTAGTACGAGTGCAAAAAGTGAGGCAACTAAAACTTAGCCTAATCCGTCAAACTTAGCCATCAGGCCGTCAGTACTCAATGTCACGTTCCGCCGAACACAGCTCGCGAGTAAATAATTGAAAATGACAGTTTGTTGCGTGAAAGGATGTTATAGCACATCAGGAAAACAAAAAAATGTGATAAAATAACATTTCACAAATAAGTACTCACATTCTATGCACTATTTTTACGTAAATCGATAAATAAAACAAAATTCTAATAACCTAACTTGTCATAACACAGTGTTGCTATTTGTGAGGAAAAAATACCCACATTGCTTTCATTCATGTTTTTCATTTTTGTAATTTTAAAATACAATACTTACTGTTAATTCATATCAAACCCGATGTTTTACATTGTTTATAATAATAACCCATCAAGCATTCTAAACGCATTGAACAATATCTCATTCTTTATGCGATTTATTTCCTTTTATTTTGAAATAAATTGAATTATACCTTCCGAAAAAATATGTCATATTACATGAAAAATCATGTTTACCTTTTCCAGTTCCCAACAACATAAAATACTTGCCTTGATAGCAAAATAGTAATGCGTCTTCCCATATTTTGTGGGTAACGGCTTAGTAATGGTATCACTGAAAGCTATATCTGTGTGCGTAGAGAAACGTAGACACATTCGGCTCACGCACACAAAGAAAAAAAGTGGACACACGATTTTGCTCGGGTTTTGTTCTAGACGCGGCTTCTATGCGTTATTATTCTAAGAGTCTGTACATGCTAGCGAAAAAGGTCAATATTAACACATTACTAGTAGCCTATCATAGTTATGTTGCATCCAGACTTAGGTATGCAATTATATTCTGGGGAAATACTACCAACTGGGATAAAGTCTTTAAATGCCAAAAAAGGTGCGTGCGAGCTATGAGTGGTCTCAAAAGAACTGACAGCTGCAAGGAATATTTTAAACAATTTAAAGTACTTACCGTGCCATCTTTATATATTTTTGAAATGGCTTTGTTTATTAGACATCATCCATCACTTTTTACATTGGAGCTTAAATCGCGAAATAGAAGTCACCTTTATAATAACCTCACCAGGCAGTATAGAACAACCCTCTTTGGGAAAAGTGTGTTTGCTATGGCCACAAAAATCTACAGTAAAATACCTAATTATATAAAAGAATGTAGCAATATTCATGTTTTTAAAAATAAATTGTTCCAATTTCTGGTGGAAAAGTGTTACTATTCTGTTGCTGAATTTTTATCAACATGAAGTTTTTAAACATTTCATGTCCGCTTGACGATAATTTATTTGTTTGATTGTCTTGTGTTTGTCATACGTCATGTCCTATTGTAGTATTTAATAATAGAATTTAAATTTATTACCAATTGAATTGATTAATTGAATAATGCTATAATAATTCATAGTTTTAATTTATAATTTGTATGCCTAAGTGGCTGATCATGGAATGAACATTAACTATAAAATTATGTAATGAACACCTGTATGTAACCCATGTATCACAAATAAACGAATTGATTGATTGATTGATTGATTGAATCATTTGCTAGCTCCTTCCTTGCTTTGTTGGTTGTGCGGTGCGGGTTGACTTCCAGGAAAGTATTTCCGCAAAGATCTGGCAACACTGATAGATCACTGTCACTGTGGCATCGTCGTATCCATGGTCAAGAATAAAATTATTAAAAAAAAAACTGTCACTGTCTGTCAGTAGTGTCAGTGTCACTTGTAGTGTCACTTCAACACAACAAAACTTTTTTGAAAATTTAAGAAATTGAAAAGCAACATTGTTTTCTGATGTTTTAACTTGATTCGGGCTTGATTACAATGGCTTTAAACCCGCGAAAGTATTTGGTAAAAGATTTAGTAAATAAAGCCGCGCCGCTGGATGTTTGGTTACAGGGCACGATCGAGCAAACTGTCGGCGCGGATATATTGATAATTTACGACTCAACGGGACGGGCGAAGATTACTAAATGCGAGTCCGCACATGGTATCATTGATAAAACTTCATTACGAAAAGGTGATGAGACTTAGAATACCATCTTTACTACTTTTTTTTTTTTTTTTTTTTTTTTTTTTGGATTATGGCCTCTCGCAGCTAACGACTCTAGAGAGCCTCAGCTACTTAACCGGACTTGCCTGTGGTGGCCTAGGTGAATTTAAGGCCCCCAGCCAAGGCTATATAAAATATACTAAAACTCCGCTCGCTGAGGGCACCCCCTGTGGGGTACGGACCTCGACTCAGCGGCATCGTTTGGGGGAGGGCAGCAAGGGACTGGCTGGGTCATGTTTCCATTATTTGGGGAGTTTAAAGCTAATGGCTCAGCTTCGCGGGCTGGCTCATTTGGCAAAAGACGGGGGGGAGAATTACAGGGTCGTCGCGCTGGACCTCGACGGCGAGGTCGGAATACGGATCGCGGTCTGTGCTTGTGTTTATTTAAAGTACTCGTTTCCCTACAACTTTCTTGGAGGAGGGTGATGGGATCGTCGGGATCTGTGAGGGTGTGCCGTGGCCGGCGAATCCTACTAATCTGAGAGGGACCATCTTTACTACTGTGCATTCCATTACTTTTATTGCTTAACTTTTTGCTTTTACTTATATTTTTAATAAACCCGCACTGCTAGCTACTTTCATTTCCATGGCTTCACTAAGCCTATGTACGCACTAGCGGTCGACCACGCGGTTCCAGTTTAATATGCAACCGCTTGTCATTTAATGGCAGTTCAGTGCATGCAATCACTAGTGGTTGAATATAAAAACTGGAAAAGTAGCCAGCCGCGCGGTCAACCGCTAGTGCGTAGAAGGGCGTAGATTTGGCTACCTCACATTTAAAAAATACCTAACAGTAATAGTGGACCTTATAAAATAAAGAAGGTATTTTATAAGCCGATTTGGCAGTCTTTCTGTTAATGTCTCACCGAGAAGATCTTGTTTGTATGGATTGACTGCTCACTTCATGTCCACTTCACTTAAGTTTACATGGTTTGAGATGTTTACAGAAAACTACCATTTCCAAAGGTTGCACATTATGGGCATTTAAACAAACAAAAACTTCATATAATTTGTACTTACTACAGTGTTGTCTTGGCTATCAGAAAAGTAGACCAATGTTGAGTTAATTGGAAAGCTACAGGAACAACTTGGTAAACTAAATTCAAAATGATATTGTATAAAATGCATGAATTTTATTGATCAGGGTTTTGTTCTGTAGAAATAGATTTTTTTTTATGAAAATGTTGGTAATTACTGAAATCACTTACCAATTTAATAATACACCTTGTATTTTTTTTATATACCTACACTAAATCCCATACAGAAAAATCTTTGAAAAAAAGTTCTCAGAGATAAAAACAGTTGAAGTTCATTGCAGACATGGCAAGAATAATGTTACAAAGGATACTACAGTCCGTTTGGTATATTTACTCCAAAATTTTTTTTGAATACTATAGTCTCTTTTCTTCCTCAAGCGTTGCTTAATTATGTTGATACTCATTTTCTAAGCACTATTTTCAGGTACATATTGCTGTATAATAGGTACTGCAATAAGAACAAAAGGTTTACCTGAAGTTCAAGCTAGTAAATTCATTGACTTAACAGCTGAGCCTCATATGAAAATAGCTTGGGAGACTGAAGTTAAAGAAGCAGACTTATTTTTAGAAGGAAAATTAGTACCAACTATTTAGGTGAATAAAAGAATGTTTTTTTTTTATAAAATTTGGTGTTTTATTCCATCACCATACAAAATAATATACATCATTCTTCACTTTGATTGTGATAACAAAACAGACAAGCCAGAAATTGTCCTCCACTGGTATTATTCGGTCTTCTTCATATCACAGATCATCGATAACAATAGTATTACACAAATCACTTATAACGTAAATGCAATTTCTGGCTTGAATTAAACTTTTGAAACAAGTAATAACATTTAATATTTGATGATTATTGCTTATAATACTTGGCATCTAATGCTTATTGCGGTGTATGTTTTTAGCATTCAAATAAACGTAAATAATTAAAATTATATAACTATTTCCATGACCATTACATAGAGTATTTATCTAACTTAAATCTTGGCGGGAGACTTCAGCAATGGGCCGAGTTTTTGAGCCAGCATAATGTTGCCAGCAATCTTTAGTTTTCCCTTCATGTAGGCAACTTGCGGGCTGAGTGTGCCTGCTGCGATTGCTACCATGTCATCGTCAGATACGGTCAGGGTCGTGTCAGCCTTGCCACTCTTTGGTGTGCCTTCATACACTGCAGGAGTCTTGAGGTCCAAAGCTGAGAACAAAAAAAAAACATTCATGTTAAAACAATTTTGAAGGGGTGAGGAACTTTTGATAGGTATCATGATTTCGGAAAAACCTACAGTTTTGTGAATAGCAAATAATTATGTCTTCTCTAAGAAATACAAATTTGAGACCTCAGAAAAAAAATTATAGTTTTATAGGATTGTAGCCACAATTTTAATAAAATTGCTATCAACTGTTTTCAAAATCAATATTTTAGTGCAACAAATCTCATACTCACTCCAAGATTTAGCAGTCTTTCCATTCTCAGAGATATTGTATTGGAACACGCCGCCGATGCTCTTGGCCAAGTCCTTGTTCTTGCCCACTTCCTCTTGGATTTTGGCGAAGAGTGCGTCACTCTTGAAGGCACCACCAGAGGGCGCTGACGCGGGCGCGGCTGAGCTTGAGCCAACTTGCCCGGTGACAACGTTCTTAAGGTCGACGTATGCACCTGTAAAAATGGAAGATTCCTTACTGTTGTCTTACACATTTATAAACATAGTACAGGATGGAATATTGATTTTCTTGTTATAATCTAATACCATTATTTATGGTTGGATGACAGATTCACCATGACCAATTGACCATTGATGCTTTATTTAATTAATTTGTAGGCATTGTTACTTCAGCATTCCTTTCCGGTACTGTCACGCTCGATCAGAACAATATGCGATAACGCGATTATATCGTAGCAGCAACAATAATTTTTGTAGTCTAGGTGTTGCCACGAGCGTGCAGTTGACGACCTCTAATATTGTCTAAGAAACAAAATTCGAAAAAAAAGATTTTTTTATATCTCTAAATAGTCAAAGTATCATTCTGTCTGTTTGTCCGTCTTTTTTTTCTAAACCACCCTTGAAACGGATTTCACTTAAACACCAAACTGATGAGCGAGCAAGACTTCTGTAAACATGTAATTTGCAACCATGCAAAGCTGGGGCAAATCGCTAGACAGCATTATAAAACAATACGTACCAGCAATAACAACGTTGCCAGTCTCCTTGACCTTAGTCTGGAAGTGCACGCGCTTGCCCTCAAGCCACATCTCTGTGACCAGGGTCTGTCCAGGAAGCACTGGCTTCACGAAGCGAGCCTTCAGGGCTTTGAAGTTGCTGGGCTCGTTTCCTGCGTACCTGAGTGATGGAAATGTAGTTTTTTTTTTACTTGTGATGGATGCGCGTACGGAGTCGCGGGCAAAAGCTATTTACTATAGATAACCTGCTTTTACCCGCGACTGTTACATTGAAGTTTCAATTCACTGGGAATCGTAGTCAAAAGTGGTTGCAAATTAATTCCCTTGGCTTTCCAAATACCTACTAAATCATAACGCATATTATGGCGATGAATTGATGACAAATCCTTTACTGCGGATTGAAACAGGAACATTTTCAGACATATTTATAAAACCATCCCCGTAGAGTGAAAATACTGAATATCAGATTCAAAATTCTACAGAGATACCTATTGGGAATGGCACCGCTAGGTGACACAGTCTACTTCGCGAACGTTCCCGTCCTTAACTGAGCTTGCAAAACCGCAGGTGGCAGCACAGAAGTGTCAAGTGTTACCCTTAAAATGTCGAACTTGCGACACTAAATGACATAGTTAACGCCGTGCACGTTCCCTATTTATCCAGTTCTTAAGAGTGCAGCTTTTTGAACATAACACAATAGTAACGAAAGGTACTCACTTAGCCAACACGTGTCTGGCAGAGAATCCAAGAGACGCCATTCCGTGGAGGATCGGCCTCGGGTGTCCACTGGCGGTCGCCACGGTTGGGTCGATGTGCAGAGGGTTCAGGTCACCAGATAACCTGGAAATTAATGAAGAGATCACAACTTACAGTATGCGCAAGTTAAATTATTCGGCCATATTACTAAAGTCCTCACAACTGTCAGTTGCATCTATTTATTCAATTAATAATTATTACAGCTGGGGTAATACTCATGAAATTAATTCAAGTATGTATACCCGCGATCACATGAAAATGTTTTTTTGTAATTACCAACAAGATGAACACTCAGTGAACCTTACATCAGAAAGAACAATCAGAAAAATCGGGAAACCAAGCCTGCGTTTCCACTAGAGCGAAGTGGAGCAAGACGTGCAGTTGTTGACCAATCACAGTGGTTAAAATCCATTTTGTGTCTTTCCTCTCGTCTTTCCTTGGTACTCTTCAATCCAGTCGACCTGTAGAGTATCTGTTCCGTTCCCTCTCAGGACCCTTTCTGTAAGAAAGATGAAAGTTACCTGTAAAGTGCCGCCTGTCCTTCAGCAGTGCGTTGCTCAAGCACAGCATCAGGGGCCCGCTTGGGCGCCGGCTGCACTTCCATCGCCAGCTTGCTGTTGCGCGGCCCATTGAACCCGCCCTGGCCCAGCACGAAGATGTGCTGCTGTGTGCGGGCTATCAGCTGCTTGTTCTGATAGATCTCACCTGGGGATTAGATGAGGAGTTGTAGTTTGCTTTGAAAACTGATATATTGTTGAGATATTATGGCGCTAATTTATGGATATTGAAATTTATTCACTGCTCCTTTATGTAATTTAATTGCGTAAAGTTATAGTTCATCAACTCAAGTAGGGGTGTGTTTTAACTTTTTCTGTGACCTTTTAGTTGCAATGGATTTTGAACTTTGTCACGTATGACATAAAGTTCTTTTTTTGTTTCAGAGTTTGATAATTATTATTATCTTGAGTTCTGATTTTAAGAATTGAAAAAGTGGAGTAGTTCTGTAATAATTTTATTTATAAATACGTTTTTTGGACAATGTTACATGAAAGAGGTCAGAGGTGCATGTTTGATTCATAATATAATTGTTTAGTGGTCCCAATGAAATAAAATGTTAGGTTAATGCAACTGCAACATGTTCTGCCCTTGAGAGAGCTATACTAAGGTACAAGGCGTTTCCTATGCTATTTTCCAATGGCTGTGTAAACCTCTTTCAAAATTGTTTTAAAATAAAGGCTCAGTGTGTCAATAGTGCAAATGATGATAAAGTGATAATAAAAACTATTTTGAACAAACATTGTATCTAGCTGCTTATTATGCGGCTATAAACAAATCCATGATAAAAATAATGATATCTTGCTATTAATCAGCTATAATATTTTATAATTATTTTATTATCACTGGTTACATAACGATAAAAATTATGACAGGCACGAAAAATATCCGGAAAACAAAGGTTAAGTTATTGTTAGTACCGTCGATGGGGGTGCTCCCAATACTCATTGTAGCTATTGGTTTGGCGATACCATTATTTTCCTCGAATGTTGGGTACCGGTAGTAGCAAGTAATAGGTACCTGTTTGACTGTTACGACAAACATTGTTGGCATAAAATGTACCTATGATTAGTTTGAATACCGATAAACTGACTCTAATTACCAATTCTCTTTAGAAAATTAGTATTAAAAATCTGCTAATCATACGGTTAAAACGTTTAAATAAAGCCCTAATAAGTCTAAGGCTATAAGATAATATTAGTAGGTTCATAGAAATGTGACGTGTAAAGCAAGATTCACGAAAATGTTTGTCGTCTTCTGACCGCGGTTGTCAAGTTAAATACCTATGATACTTGTCAAAATCTTTGAGGACGTAACACTTATTATTTTGAACTTTGTGCTTATTTTGCTTTTCTTGTGTATATTTGGTAGTTCTGAGAATAGGTCTTAGGATATTTCTTTTTAACCGACTTCAAACAGGAGAAGGTTCTCAATTCGTCGGCACCTTTTTTTTTATGTATGTTCCCCGATTACTCGAAGATGGCTCGACCAATTTGGGTTTTTTTTATATATATGGCAAAACAACAACAACAACAACAACAACCATGAAGCTATAAGTTTATATTATAAAGGAAGAGCGGAGCCTTCAACTACAGGCATCTCCCATGCCTAAATGGAGACTCCTTGACATGCAATGTAACCTGAAATGATTTGAAATAAACTTATTATTATTATTATTATTATATTATAAACCTAAAATACTCACTGTTGGTGATGGACACAGCGCTAGATCCCTTGTCCAACAAGTCGACGACGTAGCTGCGGATGTTCAAGTCACCCTCCGTGCCGGGGAAGTCACCCACAAACTCGATGTACTGTTCTCCGTGAAGGATCTACGGTAGAAACAAATATTTTGCTATATTATTTACTTTTAAAAGTAGCTTAGATTCTAACAGTAATTATTTCTAGAATATTAAGGTTCTACGTTCATGTTTCAACCTGCAACCGGCTCGCATTCAATTTGCATTATATATTTTTTTATTTGTGATGGGTTTGCTCTTGACCTTAGTCTTGGTCAGAAATGACAGAGACAAAGTCTACGATGGAGCGAGCTTACCCAGAAGGAGCCTGTTTACTCTAACTTTGAAGAGATTAGGTTTGTAAGCGTTCGGAAACACAGACGCAGGCAGAGAATTCCACTCTTTGCTGTCCGCATTATAAAAGAAGTTTGGAATCGCTTAGTGCGAATTCGTGGAATAGCAACAAGGTAGGGATAGTAAGTTGCAGTGCGTCTGGATGTCCGATGGTAGAAGGGGGCTGGTGGAATGAAGTCGTGGAGTTCTTGGGCACATTCGCCGAAGTACAATCTGTAGAAGACCGACAAGCAGGCAACCTTGCGGCGATGAGCCAAGCTGTGAAGGGCATCCACCAGTTTTTCGTCACCAATGAGCCTCTTAGCTCTGCGTTCCACCGAGTCAAGCGCGGCAAGCTGGTACTTAGCTGAGCTGTTGATCCCAAAGGTGGCTGCAATTCTCCATGCAGGATCAGACTTGTGCTTTGTAAAGGGATAAAAGCTGTCCAGGCTTGAAGTATCGCTTCACTCTATTCAGGATGCCCAGCTTTTTGGCTGCAGTTTTTGCTTTGTACTCAATGGTAGCGCCGAAGTTCAGACTGGATGAACAGACTGGATATTGCGGGTTACCGAGTGATTATGAGAACAAATTAGCTTGATCGTGCTCAGTGTAATTAAACTTGCATGCGATTTGCTTGCAGGTGGAAATGTGGCATATGTCTTCATCAGGAACATGTTTTTTGCCAGGCAGTGATACCACGTTTTAGTAGTCTAGCTACTTTTGTGGCATAGTTGATCAGTGATTCGAAATCACTCATATTTGACCGATCGAATGTCTACTGTCAGGATATTGAGCACATATTTTGCGGGACCCATTCTAATCAATAACAACAAAATTTGCTGAACTGGGACCTATTTAGCGTAACCAGACAATATATTTTTGTTCATACATGTCATGGTGTGTTTTATGTAATTCGCACTAAGAATTTCCAAACATCTTTCATAACGCGCACAGCAAATGAGTGGAACTCTCTGCCTGCGTCTGTGTTTCCGAACGCTGATAACCCTCATCTCTTTAAAGTCAGAGTGAACAGGCTCCTTCTGGGTAAGCTCGCTCCATCGTAGACGTTTGTGTGTGTCATCTCTAACCCAGACTAGAGACAAGAGCAATAACATGTTAAAAAATCGTTTGTGCGAAAAAAAAACATGTTTTCTTACTATGTTAAACGTGTATCGAATTTATTTACTTACGTTGGTGAAGTCAGCGTGTTTGCCGGGCGGCATGGAGTTACCCACGAGCGGTGACTCAATAGCCATACCAGGCAGGATGAAGTACGTGGGCAGCGCCGCGAAGCCTTCGTGGCTCTCATACAAGAACTTCAGGTCGCTAGGGTTCTCTACTGAAGCGCCGACTGGAGAAAGAAGATTACAATTTATGATTCTGGAACTTTTTTTGGTCAGTACGAAATTCTGGCAGTTTTTGGGCTCCAAATATAAATTTTCAATCAAAGCATTTATTTCAATTAAACCATTTACAGGCAGTTTTAAATTGTCAAGGTCGATTGGTCAAAAAGATGATGCTTTTTGCACTTTCCAAAGCGTAGATTTCTATGTAGAAGAACGTGCAAGAAACTCCACGGACATTTTTTAAAACTTTATACCCGACACTACGAATTTCTCTTGTATTGTGGGTGCGTTCAAACATACAAACTCGCATACAACAGCCAGACCCGGAACAACTATCTGTTGGCCATACAAATATTTATTTCGTGCGTGAATCGAACCCGCGACACGTAGTGCAACAACCAATCGCTCAACCACTGCGCAAACCATGCCAACAATTATATCAAATTATCAACAATGAGGGTCATTTGCTTGTTATGTCATAAATACTTACTGCCAAGAGCATACAGCATGAGGTCCTTAGAGTCGTATTTGTAAGTAGACCAGTAAGATTCACCGTTAGGGTCCAACTTGCTCTTCTCTTCGAAGTCCTAAGCAACAAACGAAAGTAAATTAGCAAATTAAGTCGTTACGATATATTCTATGTGTGAATGGGATTCAAGTCCAATACTTTATCAAGAAAAAAGTTTAAGTGGTAACCTGTTTGGGTCTTACAAAAACGTCCACTATTCATTTGAATAGTACTCATATAGACAGAATTTTTGTTCTTAAATTTTGTGCTCCTGAGATTCATGTTTGTATACCACTTGAGACGCTCAAACGACAAGCTTAACATTTTTCTTGTTATAAAATAATAATACAGTGTTAATTTATTTTATTCCATTATATTTTTATTTTTGTAACAAGAATGGTTAATCGCATATCTTAGACTAAACTGCTACTAAAAACTCTAAACTAATTAGGTAGTTTAAAATATTCTACATTTCAGTTCCTTTTCATCTATTTAATATGATAAATTGTAACTTAAACTTGAATATTTTAGATTATTTTTAATTAAATTAGTTTTTTTCCCATATTTTAGTGTATAGTTATAATTACTTTACCATAAATTCAAATATGTTTGTTCTTGGATAGTTGGTGCAAATTATAGAAGCTAAACTTGATAATAGAAAGAAAGACCAGACAAGTGCGAGTCGGACTCGCCCACCGAGGGTTCCGCACAAATTTGCCAAATTTCATAGTTCTAGCTCAACGGGAAACACCCTATTATTTTGACTCCCTTGAGAGTGTCGAAATATACGTTTTTATTATATTCACTTAGAACTTTGATTTTTTCACAGCATCAAGGAACCATAGACCTGAGTAAATGACTTTCTATTCTATTTTTTATTAATGGCAAGTAGAGCCGACGTCGACTATTCTGCCAATGTGATTTTAATTTCAACTCGATACCTCCACGCGTGACCGAGATGAAGGGTTTTGACAGACAGACGGACCGACGGACAGGCGGAGGGGCATACGGACAACAAAGTGATCTTATATAAGGGTTCCGTTTTTTTCCTTTCAAGGTAAAGATTCCTAAAAAAAAACAGAAAACTGAACTGTGCCCTATAACTTTACTCTTTGGTTTACATTATTTTGTTTCGACTTTGAACTTTACAAGGTCATGGAAGTATAGTTAAACGTAATATTAACATACTAGATGCAAAAACACACGAATCAGACAAACATGAATATGTATTCTATATTACATTTTTGTAAAAAAATAACTTTATCTAGATGATTTTAGGTTATATTTTGTGTTAGCCAAACAAGACGAATATTTTGTCAAACTAGCCAAGTGAAGAGCCAGCATTAAAGATGTTGTGAAGATACCATAAGTAAAATGTTATTACAATATTATTTAGATTAAGTGTTATAAAGATAAAAATGTATATTATTGATAAAAGGTAATCCTGTTCTATCTTATAATCTTATCTCTACTAGATATCTTTGCAGACCGATATTTTTGTTTTTTTTTTCTTATCTGGCACCTACAAAATAAACTTAAGTACGAAAGAACTCAGATTGTCCAAACCAAAAGTTGTTGTAGGTCAAACGGATTTTTGGAAATAGAAATGTAGTCCATGACCATGCATATTTGTCAAAAAATAAACACCGACACTGACAATATGAATAAATTCAAATGCACATAAGCAGTAACAAATAGAGCGATTTTGCTAGTGCAACTTGTTACTAATAACAATGTTCGTTTTTGATTGATCGTACGACATCAGATGAAACTCATAATACGACTATCATTTTCTCGCGGCCGCACAGAAACCGTTCATTTTTTTGCCTGCATAAAAAGTGGCCTTTTATTCAGCATTTTGCTTTCAATCAATGAAATAATAATCGTAGTCGAATCAGTAAGACCACTTCTAGACTAAACACACCTTTACCTTATGTATTACTTTAAATTACATGTAGTAAAGCTTACCTGTATCCTCTCAACCAGGTCTACTGTGACTGAGGCCATCTTATCGAGGTGGATGGCGCCGTTCATGTTCATGGCTGCAGGCCAGAACTCCTTCACAGACTCGATAGTCACTGGGTCTGAAGGCTTCTTCCTATTGACAAAAGGATAAAACTATTAAGAAGACATAAAGTAGTATCTGAAGCATACATGATGACCTTAGCCTCTTTTACTGGAAAATTGGCTAGTGGCAATAGACTCGCTCTGTATTAACCATAAATATAGTAAGTTATTTAGGGTTGTACTATAGGTAAACCTCTGCCTAACCCTTCGGCGATAGGTACAGGCGTCTTTTTCTTCTATTTGAGTCGATGTTTAACTCCTTAGATTGATGGAGCCCAGGTGGCTGTTAAATTAATGAGGGTTTACAGGTAAATTTACGATTTTACTCCACCAGTTGGCGCCACATAGGCGAGAGGTCCTCTTCCTAGAAAAAGTGATTTTGACGTAAACAGGACGTTGATGTCAATTTAAAAATGTCAAGAAACATTAGCGTTTTGATAGGCACCTGAACTAAACGCCTCAGTGCTGCCATTTGGTGCTTGTCATTTAAGGAAACCCACATGGCAGCTTCGGTGGAGTTAATTGAATCTCTCAAAATAGGTCAGGTGTATGGGCACTTGGTGCACTCCAGCGTGTGGCCCATGTTTTGGACAGAGGCACTGCACGAACATTGGGTATCTGACTGGTTTATAAAACTCCATTTCGCTAAGTTGTGTTTGCAGCGACGAACCCAATAGAGTCGTGATGTTATGCTTTGTTTTTTTTTTTTTTTTTTTTTTTACTTGGTATGGGTTTGCTCTTGACTCTAGTCTTGGTCAGAGATGACAGAGACAAAGTCTACGATGGAGCGAGCTTACCCAGAAGTAGCCTGTTCACTCTAACTTTGAAAAGATTAGGGTTGTAAGCATTCGGAAACACAAACGCAGGCAAAGAGTTCCACTCCTTTGCTGTGCGCATTATGAAAGACGCTTGGAAGCGCTTAGTGCGAGTTGGTGGAATAGCAACAAGGTAGGGATGGCAAGTTGCAGTGCGTCTGGATGTCCGATGGTAGAAGGGGGCTGGTGGAATGAGGTCGTGGAGTTCCTGGGCACACTCTCCGAAGTACAATCTGTAGAAGACCGACAAACAGGCAACCTTGCGGCGATGAGCCAAGCTTTGTAGCTTGGTATCCAACAGTTTTACGTCACCAATGAGCCTCTTAGCTCTGCGTTCCACCGAGTCAAGCGCGGCAAGCTGATACTTAGCTGAGCCATCCCAAAGGTGGCTGCAATACTCCATGCAGGATCGGACTTGTGCTTTATAAAGAGTCAAAAGCTGCTCAGGCTTGAAGTATCGCTTCACCCTATTTAGGATGCCCAGCTTTTTGGCCGCAGTTTGGGCTTTGCACTCAATGGTGGCGCCGAAGTTGAGACTGGATGACAGCTCCATGCCTAGGAGCTCGAGCCGATCAGTCACTGGAATAGATGCACCCCGAAAAATAGGAGTTTGGTTGAAACATCTCCTTTTTGCGGTAAAGAGACACGCCTGTGTTTTGGTGGCGTTAAAAGAGACCAGATTGTCGTCACCCCACTGGGAGACAAGGCTTAAGGTCAAATTTGTCCGCTCTACCATGGCCTCTCTCAAGGAACGAACTTCATCTCCGCCGGTTGTGGCGCCGGACAAGTATCTCTCTGTAACCGTACTGTCATCTGCGTACCCAACAAGACCAGGCTGAAGTAGGTCATTGATGTGCAGCAGGAAAAGAGTTGCAGAGAGAACAGACCCCTGAGGAACACCGGCATCAATAGCCATGAGGTCAGAGGAGCAGCCGTCAACAACTACTCGGATCGACCGTTCTCTAAGGAAGTCCGATATCCAGCTGCAAAAACCAGCTGGGATGCCATATGCAGGAAGCTTGCTGAGCAGACTTGCGTGCCAGACCCTGTCAAAAGCCTTCGAGATATCGAGAGACACAGCAAGTGCTTCGCCGTGTCTCTCGATGGCTTCGCCCCAGTAGTGCGTGACATACACAAGAAGATCGCCAGTAGACCGTCCCCGGCGAAAGCCATATTGACGGTCACTGAGGAGATCATTGTCTTCAAGGTAAGTCAGCAACTTACTGTTCAATACCCTTTCCATAACCTTGCAAAGGATGGAGGTAATGGCGATTGGTCTGTAATGAGCAGGATCTGCGCGGTTACCCTTTTTGGGCACCGGTTGCACATTTGCAAGCTTCCAGGATTTTGGCACCGTTCTTTTTTCAAGAGAGAGGCGGAACAGGCGTGTCAGCACAGGAGACAGTTCTGGCGCACATTGCCTTAACACTTTTGCTGGAATGCCGTCAGGCCCACTGGCCTTATTCACGTCTAGACTGCACAATACTCTTCGGACCTCTATATTGTGGACTGCGATCTCCGGCATCGAAGAATCACAACGAGGTAAAGTTGGTGGTTGCTTAGAGCCAGCGTCCAGACGTGAATTGCTTGCAAAAAGAGATGCAAACAAATTTGCTTTCTCATTTGCAGAGTGAGCCAGCGACCCATCAGGTTTCAACATTGGAGGCAAAGTGGGTCGACAGAAGTTCGTTTCGACGGCTTTCGATAGGGACCAGAACTGCTTACTACCCGGGGGGTGTGATGCTAGTTTGGCCCCAATACGTCCAACATGGTCAAAACGTGCCCTTCGTAGAACCCGCTTGCAGAACTTGGTGGCAGAATTGAAGGCTCCCTTCTTCTTGCGAATCCTACGTGCTTTGACCTTTCGGTCGCGGGCCTTGATCCACGCTTGGTAAGCAGACTCTTTACGGGCCTCAGCGAGGGCGCATTCTGCATTATACCAAGGCCGCGATTTGTGACCGAGAGGAATATCGGAGAATGGAATAAAATACTCCATCCCCTGCCGAATCACGTCCGAAATCACGTCAGCACAGCACGAGGGGTCACCCGAGGAGAAGCACACTTGCCGCCAAGGATAAGACGCAAAAAAGTGCCGCATCTCATCCCAATCTGCTGACTCGTATCGCCATACTCGTCTAGTGCCCCTAGGGCTCTCATCGGGAGGAGAGCAGTACGATACGGATTTCACCAGACAGTGGTCAGACGTTCCTAGCGGAGCTGAGACCGATACCGAATGACTATCCGGATCAGTTGTCATCAGAAGGTCCAAGCAATTGGGTGTATGGGCGTCAACATCCGGTACCCGCGTTGCCACATTCACCAGCTGGGTTAGATCTAGCGTTAAAGCAAACTTGCGTGCCTCTAACCCGGCGTGGTCAGTTTTCTGGAACGGGAACAACCACTCTTTATGGTGGGCGTTGAAGTCCCCCAGAAAAATGAGCTTCGCTGTTGGGTATCGTTGTTGGGCTACGTCAGTCGACTCCACGAGGGAGTTAAATAGCGCAGTAGTTTCCTGATCACCGCTGTGCGATCGGTATACGCCGATGTAGATTGACTTCTCCACACCAGTGTCCACAAGCAGCCAAATGGCAGAAAAACCCGATTTCTCAAAGCAACGGAGACGACGACAACAAATGTCATCGCGGACGTACACACAGACCCCAGCTTGCTTCTTGAATTTGTGTTCTAGAGAGTAACCCGGGTAGTTGAGGTACGCCACGTCCGACGGGGTTGTTATCTTCGTCTCCGTTAGGAAAAACAGGTGCGGCTTCTCGGTTTCTAGGTGGTGATGAACCGGATCGAGATTGGAGTGCAACCCCCTGATGTTAGTGAGGTGCACTTTAATTGGGAGGAAGTGCAGCCGTTGTTTCACCATATTTTTCTTAACTTTGTTCATAGATGTAGTGTGAGTGGGTGGGGAAAAAATCAAACTGTCGAGGCGCTGCTCAGTAAACCAAGTGGAATACTAAAGCTAATCAAACCTATGGGGAACTCATTTGGAGACTGCGGGGACGCCCGAACCCCCCCGGATATGGCCACCGGGTCCTCCCATCCAGTCGCCGGCTGGCACGGTGGAGCATACCGGGATTTTTCGCAAGTTGGCGGGGCAGCCTTTGGCACGTGGCTGGCGCGCTACTCGGGCCCCCTACTGACTGCGGTCGGCCAACGGCTGGCACCGTGCTTCGGATCCCGCTACCCTCCAAAATGAGTCACCCGGAAAGCCTTGCCAAGCAACCAAGACCGGCTCTGAACAGCGCAACTGACAATCTCTTTTTCCCCCAAAGGCACTGGGACTCCCGCGCACCGACGGAACACAGCAAGCTGCTTGGCGCCGGACTCCGGCGGGAGGGTGGTCGCGAGCCAGGCGGCTCCTTACGGAGCCTACCACCGCTTGAGTGGGATCGTTTAGCCGTACCACAGGCAAGCCTGTGGTGCCGTTGCCCGGGGTGGACCGCTAGGAGGTAGATCCCAAACCACCCCAAAAGTTGTTGTTGTTTGTTTTCGTTTTCTCTCACCTTTTTGTTTTCTAAAAATGTAACTACAATAAACATCGATCTTTACAGCGCATCATATCATCCTGTCACGCATTACCTCATCAACGCACATCAACAAAGCCATTGTTACTCAGTTGGTCAAAGAAAACTATTATCATTCCGTTTATTTATACTACTTTAACTCACACAATCATTATGATTCACTCTCCGAAATAAGAACATTTTTTTTTTTTTTTTTTTATACAAAACGGGGAAACTCTTGGCCCAAATCTCACCTGATGGAAAGTGATGAACACACAGTGGTGGGCACATTGAATAATAAATTCATCATATTAATATCACTTCTAACTGCGCAGAGTAAAATAAACCAGAATATAGCACCTCAAACTCTTAAGCAGTAATTTCAATAAAACCATGCATTTACAGGCACTTTCGAATAGTCATAGTCAGTCTTTTAAAGAGATGTAGCTAATTGCACGTTCTAAAGCGTAGATCTCTATCTATACTAATACATAATAAAGCCTGAAGAGTTTGTTTGTTTGTTTGAACGCGCCAATCTCAGGGACTACTGAATCGGATTGAAAAAATATTTAAGTGTTGGATAGCTCATTTATCGAGGAAAGTTTACTGTTTAGGCTATATAACATTACGCTACGGCCAAAAAGAGCAGAACATTAATGAAAAATGGAAGGCAGACGTTGGACGGGTCAGCTGGTTGAGAATAACGTGCAAGAAACTCCACGGACCCTCTATTAAATCAATAAATAGTTTCTAAGTTATTGTTTATCATTCAGCACATTGTGATAGTTTTCTGATGTCATTATCTATGACCCCAATAAATAAATTACTTGTTTGCGCCTTACTATTAACATATCACAAATAATCGAGTTTAGTCTGACGTATATTTTATTATCGTAATACGGTTGGATAGCAAATCTTCTTTATTATTTACCACTACGACTGCGTAATCAAATGATAAAAAGATACAAGTATTTAAAGGCAGCTTCAATTATTGTGATAATGTTTTTATTGATGGTGAGGCCACTTATTGGAACATTTATTTATGTTTAACTAGCTGTCCCCCACAGCTTCGCTCCCGTCAACTGGCTACCCTGCAACTTTCTTATTTTTCTTTCATAAGAACCTTCTCCTGACAATACAAACACAACAAAAAAAAAAAGAATTAGCGAAATCGGTTCAGCTGTTCTCGAGATTTGCGCTTAGCAACACATTTAGCGATTCACTTTTATATTATAGATTAAGTTTTAGGACACTGTACGTCCGTCGCGTATTACATATAGATGTTACTCATTGGCAATGGAGAGTCTCCATTGCCAATGAGTAACATGTTTAGTCTCCATTGGAGACTAAACATCGGCACGTATGTTATTTTGTGGCAATTAGCGACCCGTACCTAAGTATAAATATGGTAGGTACCATCATCATCTACTTAGCCTTTTACTGACTATATTAGGGTCGGCTTCCAGTCAAACCGGATTCAGCTCAATACCAGTATTTTACGTGGAGCGGCTGCCTACCACTAGACCTCCAAAACCCATTAACTGGACCAGATTTACTGGTTTCTGACAATCCGTAACCAAGTATATATGTACAAATGACAGTCGGGACCAAAAGCTTAACGTGATCACCAAGGCACGAAGGATATTCTGTATGTTAAGATGGTCACCCATCCATAGACAACCCTTGGCAACTGTTGGTTAACATTGAAGATCAAATATGGTACTAATACCGGTACGAATATAGTACCAATCCTGACAATCTTCATGTGGCGCTTCCATATCTTTGTTTCGCGAACAGGTTTTACACCGAGTTGGTATTTAATAAATTTATAATTTGCAGTAACAACTTAAAGCTTTAACCGTCGAAATTGTGACCAGATATGACCTAAATTGAATACCGGTTTCGATCTTTGCTTTCTATTTTTCTGAATTTTCGTTGAATAAGGTAAATGTGTTTGTGATTCTAGTATAAGCAACAATTTATTATCCAAACGCATGGCCGTATTTGCTGTCGCAGTTGGTTTGACGCGCTCATAAACTCGCCGTCAGGCCAAATTTCATAGACATTAATTGGAACATACTTTGGCTTAGATATTTTATGATCTCGTCTCTATCTTGCACTTTTAGATAGACAGCTATGCGACAGTGACTGGTTTAAATGTATGATTCATAACCAAAGTACAGCGGCACAAGGATCTTGGAAGAACAGACGACATAGACTCAGTAGCCAAAGAGAAAAACCCTAAGCTTGAAAGTCTTTGTCGGGGAAAATGCTAGATGTGTTTGTATACACGCTACTACACGTTTAGCACCGGAAGACGAAACGTTGGCGCGGCCTCCCACATGGTGGACCAATGACCTGGTGAGGTTAGCGGGTGGATACCAGACGCACAGGACCGGTTGTTGTAACACTAGGGGAGGCCGATGTCCGTCTTTCGGGTTCGGCTGATATGATTAAGATGAATACACATAGTTTTGGCCAATGACGTATTATATATAGACACGTCATAAACCAACATCGCGGCGCTTAAAAACGGCGAACATACTAGATAGCTACTAATACGCATGAAGAAAGGGAAAGAAAATATGTCACCGTACGGCGGGATGCATGTTGCTAGAGGGAGATAAATATACATCTTCAATTACGTCACAGGATAAGTAATAGTCAAATTGACATCAAACAAAACAAACGTAGTGTCGCGCGACAGGTCGGTGCGTAACTAAGCGCGATGTGGCCAATTGGCTTCATTTCATGTTGTCATTTTAGAGTGCGGACAACGTATCTATAGTTTTATATATCATTGGTTTTGGCTATAAAACGATACTTACTTGAGAACAGCACCGGGAGCTCTGACGTAGTGCATCTTGGTGGCATATCCGAGCGTGGAGTCAATGACTGCGCCGGTGTCAGGGAACGATTCGTGAACCATGTATGCCTGCAAGGAAGTCCAGATTATAGCAGTGAAACTAGGAGAATCGGACAGAAATGGGTATCAGTATACAGCATGGCTCGAAGCTGTATACTGATAGAAAATATTTGGAGGCTGTGAAAAGTTCGACATACATAAGAGATGTGCAAAAATCAGTCTATAATGTCTCCTTACTGAGACAAATGTTTTTTATGAAAGGAAGTGGACAGAAAGAACACAAGCCGAGTCACGTGTCTTCAAGCAGTTCAGATACGAATACCTACTTGTCTTTTTTCTCCGACACACCAACTGTTACCAGAGAGCCTTTACTTCTCACGGTATTTCATACAAACTTGCAAGCCCTTATTCTTGCAAATGAACTAATCTAAATGAAACTTAGTACCAATGCGCCACCGGTACATGGTGGACATCCCACCCACACGCAAAAAACTTTTTGGGAACACAGTCATAGTGCGTACAGCCAAGGAGTGGAATTCCCTGCCGGAGTCTGCGTTTCTTGATAGCTACAACCTGGAAAGTCTTTAATTCAAGATTGAAAAGGTTACTCTCGGCAAGCGTGCTCCGGTACGGTCATGTAAAGACGAGAGATGAAACGCACGTAACTAAAAGAGTTATAAATATAAATGTGGATGGATGGAGAGGAAGAGGAAGGCCAAAGAAAAGATAGATAGAATGAGTGAAAAGCGATATGAAAGAAAAGGGAGAAGTGGTAGAAAAAACGTGCCCGAACGATTTTCCGACCCCTAGTAACATGGTATAAGGGTACGAAGATGATGACTACATTTCTAAGCTAATACTCACAACAACAGGTGCAATAAGCTCAGGCTTCATGGCCTCGAACATCTCTGGAGGTAAGATGTCCTCTGTGAGACGCGACGCGGCCGTGGGCACGATGGTGTTCACCTTGATGTTGTACTTCGAGCCTTCGATGGCCAGGGTGTTGGTCAGACCGACCAGACCCATTTTGGCAGCGCTAGGGAAAAATGGAGAAGCCTGTCAGTGTCTGGTCGTGGATTGCAACAGTCCTTAGAAAGTCTCGTGTTATAGAATGCTGATCTGTGGTAGGTACATACAGCCGACCCCATGTCGGTGGTAACACTGAAAAGAGCTAACCTAGCATAGTACGGCGCTTTTAATAACATAAGAGGTCAGTTGCTTTCTTCCCATTGACGTGCGGACTAATGTATGACTAATAAAACAAACTATTTATGTGAAGCAAAAAGTACAATTCTTAGAAGTTATATGGTTATACCTTAACCTATCAGACATTGTGTCAATATGGGTGTGTTCGCATGTAAGGTTGCTTCAGCATAGACGTTACGTTAACGCAGCGTAGATGTTGCGCCAGCGGAACGCTGACGCTGCGTAAAATCTACATTTGCCGAACATTTAGCCAGTTCTCGGCTTATTATACGGTTCTTGCAAACGTTTGACAGTCGAAGTTCAACTGGTGACCATGAACTTATGCTTAATATGCATGACTGTTTATATATTAATAGTATGCACTTAATAATTATTTCAATACAAAATTTGGAAAGTCATACCTACGTCCAAACAATCAAATATCAGTAATAGGTTTCAAAATCATGTCATTGTATTTTCTTTAAATACTAGCTGTCCCCCGCGGCTTCGCTTCCGTCAACTGACAATTTTCTAATTTTTTTTTCTACATAAAATCCTTCCCCTAATAAACACAACATAAAAAGAATTAGCGAAATCGGTTCAGCTGTTCTCGAGATTTGCGCTTAGCAACACATTCACCAGTTCCATAGTAGTATAGTTTTTCCATTCATTCAGTTGACTTGAACCTTTATTTTATATTTCTACACCGGCAACGGTAGTGTATGTGAGACTGTTTAATTTTAAGACCTTAAATGTACCATATACTCAGAAATAAATGATCATTCATTCATTCAGCGATTCATTTTTATATTATAGATTAGCTTCTGCCAGCGGCTTCGTCCGCGTGATCCCTAGGGAACATACTCCGGGATAAAAAGTAGCCTAGAGACACTAGTTGCCACAGAGGTAGATTATTATAGTCTGAAAAGCATATTCCAGACAATAATCTCCTCTGTGCCAAATTTCATGAAGATTCTTTCAGGCGTTCTGAAGTAAAAGAACAATAAACATTCATGCATCCAACCATCCATCCATTCATTCATCCATCCTCACAAACTTTCGCATTTATAATATTAGTAGGATAGTAAGATTTAATTTAACTGACCTGTAGTTAGCTTGTCCAAAGTTTCCGAAAATACCGGCGTTACTCGATGTCATGATGACGCGACCATACTTTTGTTTTCTGAAAGTTTCCCATGCGGCGTGTGTGGTTTTGAAGGCACCTTTCAAGTGAACCAAGTGGATGAGGTCCCAGTCCTGAACGAAATCACATAGTATTAAGTCAAAACTTTATAAACTAGCTACAATAATTATAATTCTGTGGCGTAGCTAGTCTCAAAGGGGCCCTGTATCAGACATTTTGGGGTGCTCTGTTCGATTTTTTTTTTACAACATAGGTCCTACTCGCTCAGAACTGTCAGCAGGCCACGAAAGAGATGGTGGGACTAAATGTACCTTAGTTTTGGTTCCACACGTCGAGGCCCTTGTAGTGCCCCGGGGGCCCCGTATCTTTGATACGGCTGATACGGCGGTAGCTACTACCCTGATATAAATATATATTGAGCCAGCATGGAGGACTAGATAAAAACTCTTCTCCAGGTACCGTTCGTGAGATAGTCAGTTACACCAGAGAGCTGCTGGTCTTACTTGATGAACTGAGCGATGTTTGTGCCACCCGTACGCAAAATACGCGCTCGGAAGGGCAGTTGCGGACACCAGGCAGACTTATATACATACATGTTAAACTATAACCAGTAATTTTGTTAGCGTAAGATCGTAAACATTGCCATACCTATAGCAGTATTTGAACAGATCCTTTAGGATCTGGTCAGTGACAATAAGATAGCATAATAATCTTTTATAGTGCTTTTGTATGAAGTGTCGTATTTTCTATCAGATAAAAATGATAATTATCTACATGACATGTTTACTGTGATCTTTTGCATCTTTCATAAATTCCAGCTGTAAAAAACGCCTAGTAACCTACAGATAAAATTGAGTAAAGTATCTACCTGGTCGGACATTTTGGTGAAGCTCTTATCACGAAGAATACCAGCGTTGTTGATAAGGATATCAATCCTGCCAAAGTTATCTAAGGCGGTCTTAATAATCTTCTCCCCTTCGACGACATTGTTGTAATCGGCGACCGCGATACCTCCTGCGATATAATGGATTAATTAGCATAATACTTACATAACTATGTAAGTTAAGGTCAATTTTACATGAAGGGTTAAGCAAAATGGAAATGTTAACACGAATGTAAAGGTCAAAACTTCCGACGTCAGTGTTATAAATAAGAATACACAAAGCAGTACACAAAATCTGAAAGCTAAGCTTCAAACAGGACATTATTTTAAGTTTTGTGGCACATAGGCAAAATTTGTGCCAGCCTTATTTTTGGAAATTAATGAAAGTGAATATGCATATCATCATTTGAAAATCAGCATAGGAAATAAGAAAAAAAGAGACAAAAATATACTGACTGACCATAATATGTAGATGGGTCTAAAAAATTTATTGAATTCTTTTGGTTAAAATGAAATAAACCATTGAAAAAGACTTCACGACTATTTTGCAAGTAGGTTGTAAATAACACTTTTATACATCAATCTTTTCTGCTCATTATAAACTAGATCAGGCCGGTGTTTCCTAACTGACTGCTCTGAGATTGTCTCTCTTTCTCTCTACACTCTTATAATCACAATTAAAGAAGAAACACCATTGTGGATCCAGCGGGAGGGGTTAAGGACCCAGATTTCTTTGGTGCTCTACAACCTAACAAAGTTATTGAGCATTTTACAAAAAAAAAGAAATCCAGGGATGCTTGATAGATTGTGTTAAGTTAATTAAATCTTGTGCCTTTTATTGTTTGCTTTGCCAAAACCCACCCGCACAGCACGGTCTAACCCCCTAATTGACAGTCCAGATTATTATGTACATTTGATGATATTTAAGTATACATATATATGATATTTAAAAGTATACTTATGTACATTTAAATATTACCTGTTACAGTGTTGAATTTAGACAAAAAACACAAATGCACTGCTGCTATGTTTTGATACTTAGGTAAGCTTTTGAACATCATTTGTAAACTCTTGAAAATTATTAAATAAATGTATAACTAAGATGTTTAATAACTTGTGTATATTTTACCAGCGGTATGTTTTAGGAGAATTTTCACACAAAAATGAATTTTTAAAGCAAAGTTTGATAATATCATTGTTAAAAAAGAACAATGGCTTAAAGTACAAAAAAATGTAGGCAAAATGAATCTTATTGACTTGGATAGATGTTATTATTATAACCATGAGAGATTTTAATTCTCAAAGCTTATTATGCTAACCTTTGTAATAACAAGTTTATTCAACAAGGCAATATAGGGGCAAAGTCCTAAATAAGTAGAAGTCTAATTGTACCTAAAAAAAAAAAACATTGTTTTTGGCTGTTTAAATGTTTAAATATTATTAATATGCAGTTAACCAAAGAGTGCAAAAGTTATAATAATTACTTACATACTTAATTGAGTATGAATTAGCATTTTTATGTACCTTTGTCCTTGATTTCCTTGACAACAGCATCGGCGAAGTTTGATTTTCCAACACCATCGCGAGCTCCACCGAGGTCGTTTACTACGACTTTAGCGCCTCTCGAGCCCAACAGCAGAGCGTAGGCCTTGCCGAGACCGCCACCCGCGCCGGTCACCACCGCAACACGTCCGTCAAAGCGAAGCTGATCCATCCTTCACGGCAAACGGAACACAAATGAGAAAGAAACTAACCGACGAATATTACCCGGCAATTATCAGTCTCAAAGTCCAACTTAACATTCGCTTTCGATAAACAAGTATGTGCGTTCCACTTAAAGATAATGTTTGATAATATTGATCTTTTTGCTCGGGTTGTTGTTGTAATTCAACACGGATTACATACCTTTAATCTGAAATAGTCGTGTAACGGTGACGTAAACAAATTATGGTGAATAATTTTCGTGGAGAATGGGGAAATACTTGATTGCAGTTCAGTGACTTCACTGAACAACAAATGAAAACAAGTTTGGTTCGGCCCTTGCCCCCACGGGCCCCTTACCTCTTTCTACTCCGCGCCTCGCCTTCAGACGTCATCGACAGCTGACAGCCTGACAACAGAAACTTGGCAGAAACATGTAGTCTGTGGCTGAAACGTCAGCTGTTTTGTCATAAGTAATACCTAGTAATGGCTGGTATACATGCAACACATACGATAGTAGTATTCTCTCACTGGTAACCTGTCGAATCGAAGAGACATCGCTTCTGTTTGGAGTTTTGGATGTGTCCAGGAGGCTTTCAATTCATAGGATCCCAATTCGTTGGATGGTATTTTTCGGGTTAATATTTAGCCTCTGAGACTCACAACACAAGTAACGTGGTTTTCTATATTGGTAAAGTGAGAGAATACCCCCTACAACGTCACAAACTACTTCTTTATAATATTAAGTAGCCTCCACACTGCTCCCGAAGTTGATCGAAGTTGAGCGAATACGATAGTGTGGAGGGGCACTTCGCTTCGCCTCGTGCAACTTCGCTTCGCCTCGGGCGACTTCCAGTTGTTGTCGGTTTTTTGCGCCCGAGTCAAAGGACTCGAAGTTCGAACACGAAGCGTCTGTCCACACTACTCGGGTCACTTCGGCTCACTTCGGTTCGCGTCAGCCATAGTAAATACGCACGTATTTTTATTACGCGAGAGTACAACATTGCAACGGCAGTTGCCACATGAACGTTATCCATTATGCCTATCGTGAGGGGAACGGGGGGAACGGGCGACTGAGTTCCTCGCGAAGTTGCTCGAGGTGTGTGGACACCTACTTCGGACTTCGGTCAACTTCGGAGAGCACTTCGCTTCGTGCAACTTCGGAATAGTGTGGAGGAAGCATTAGAATAGATGATAGTGACTCACAATAAAGCAAGAAAGACGCAGCGAATGGAGGCTATCATTTCACCAGGAGGCCAATCGCGCTAATTTTAAAACTGAATTGGAAACGAATTGCAAGCAGACCTACTGCTTGCAATTCGTTTCCAATTCAGTTTTAGTTATGATCTAATTTCGATTCACCTGTAAGGAATTTGGTATCGCGCTAAAGTTTAATTAAACTTCAACCAAAAATGCGTCAAAACTATATCGTAACCTTTACAAATATTTTCGTATTTTCCTTCAAAATCCAAACAACACAACACGAACGATTGAGAAAAAGTCACGAAAAAGTAGCACTGTTTCAACTTTTTGTTTGACAGCGGTAACGTTACAGTTGTGATGCAGTTGCGTTCCAAGTTTCTGTCAAACGTTTAGCGCGATACATGTTTAAAAAAGTTGTGAAGTTGCTACAGTTCAGTTGCGTTCCAACCGAATTTTATTAGCGCGATTGCCCTCCTGTTTACGCCACTGGCACAGAGTACTTTTATATATAGGTACTGGCGAGCAAGGTCCTTTTGTGTAGCATTACTTTTACCACGCATATAATATGTGAACAAAAGAAGGAAAACAATCCATTTATTATATAGAAATAAATCCCTATTTCCCTTGGTCATCGCATCACGCGTGAAAGGCTGAGCCGATTTCACTAATTACTTTTTTGTTGTGTTTGTTATTGTCCGGAGAAGAAAGAAAGTTGGCCGGTGACACGAGCGAAGCCGCGGAGGACAACTAGTTTAATATAAATAATTATTTATCATTATAATGATAAAAAAAAGAAAGACATGCATACTTCCAACAAATAAAGTTCATTTCAGTGGTCGGTAGAATCGGAAATTAATCTGCCATAGTGTGTGCTTATTACAATACACGGTATTCAAGGTCCTAAGCACAGAGTACTTTTATATATAAGTAGTCCTAAGTCCCGATCTAGGGTAGTGTACTAAATACTAATTACCTATAAAGTACTCTGTGATACTAATTAGGGTAGTCGGAGCCGCCCGGTTGCCCTGTTTAACACCCTGACTCCCTTACTACGGGGGTATTTGCGTTTAGGGAGTTAGGGAGCAATGTTGCTAACACCAATTTAACAAATTCCCTGAAAATGCAAGTCAAGTCACAAGAATAAAATCGATATTTTCAGTTTAGAGAATTCCCCACTCAATTACTTCACAACTGAGATACGTAGTATCTCTATGTAGTCTGTGCAACTGAGTTAGGGCCCAATCGACCGGGAAGTGCAATAAGCCATTTCTTAGTTAGGGTCTTATTCAAACGCGATAGCCTTATTTCTCGGGTACTAAATTACAGCAGAAAACAAAAATGAAAGTTATCGATCGCTCATGCTTTCTTTGTGCCATGGTATTCATGCAATCAAAACGATGATTGTGATCATGCAGTATTGAGATGCTCAATATATTTTATGGCCTATTAATCTGTCCCTTTGTTCTGAGTTTGACCAAAAAGGGCGGTCCACATTTATATCCGGGTCAGGGCCATCCGAGTTTTTCGTTTCAGAATTCCGTTTCAGGGTGTCCGTGCATCCGAGCGTGCTCCGCACAGAAGCAGAACACAATAACCTAGCCGGGACACTGACGATCCGGATCCTCCTGATGCAGATATGTGTGAGCAAGTTCATACAAATCGTTTGTAAATATGTAACTGATTTTTCTCCGTTCCTGCCCTGCTCTATCAGGGACGAGATTCCGGATATGTGTGTACCACCACCCTAAAAACTTTAGTTCTGTTCCCAAAAGTCTGAAAGAAAATAATTATGTCAAAGCTATATCAAAAGCAATGACTAAAGAATAAGTTATTCTTTAGTCATTGATCAAAAGCGTCATAAATTGTCTGTACCGTGTTTACGTCAAAAACTGTGGTCAAAAAGTAACCGTCAACGGCGGCAACGTCTGCTTCAAAATTCGTTGTTTATTTGACCGATTTAAATAAAAACACCAACAAAACAGTGAATAACATATAAATATTATGTCTTTACATCGACCAGAACCTGCCTGGCAGTGGGAAGATAATCCAATCACAAGAAATGGTGATCCATTAGCCGGTAAGATCATTTTCGTGTGTTATTTATATTACTGTTTACAAAGCTTTCAGTTTGTTTTGCTAAAACTTTGAATTATTTCACAGCTATTTACAATGAAGGGACGTGGCGACTGAGTAAAGTGTCCCCGCTGTACAATTTACAATATGGTACAGTGAAACTTAAACAGTATGCGTCTAAAATCCGACAAACTCTCGTAAGTTCTGTAGCAGCTAATTCGTCAACAAAATATGTCGTGGAAATCGAAGAACAAGCTAATTTAAAGTATTGTGCAAATGATGCTAGTGCTTTGTTGGTAAGTAGACATATAGGATGCTTTTGAGATGGTTTATTTGTTAGTCAATTAAGTGGTCAAATGCTTTATATAATTAATCTGAATCTGATTTACAAATAATACTCAAATCCTATTTTTCTCTCTTCTCAAACTATTTTTCAACTTGTATGTTGAAGCAGAATTAAAACCGCTCATTTAAAATTTTCAGATAAGTGTATTGTCATCAAGTTCTGACAAAAATGCTAAAAGTAAGATATCCTATGCAGCCATACTCTTGTCCTGGGGTATCAGTATTACTGTAGATCAAGCTACTCATCTGCCATATATGCTGGAAAGAGGTGAACAAAGACTTGGCACTGCTGTCAAGACAACTTTACAGACTATATTTGACTGTCAAATAAAACAATTTTGTTTTACTCAGGTATGTGGAGTATTAATAAAAATAAAGCAAATTTATCAATGCTTGACTTACTTTCTATGGATATACGAGCCATTTGGAAAGCATGCCATTAATTGCAGCTATCATTACATTTCTGACAATACCAGTGGCCTGCAGCCCTAAATTCTAACCACTAGTCCTGATTTTGTCAGACTTTGGTACCACATAACCGAGTGATGGAGATCCTATAGGCAGTTGGTTCATTTTTATTAGTCAGTAATTCAGCATTCTGCATGTATCCTGTTAGATTGGAAGGTGACCTCAGCATAATTTATTTAACGCTTTATTAAATTACTAGCTGACCCGCGCAACTTCGTCGGCGTCACATTTGCCACTATTGCTCTTCTCCTATTTGTCTTAGCGTGATGATATAATAGCCTATAAACTTCCTCGGTAAATGGGCTATCTAACACTGAAATAATTTTTCAAATCGGTCCAGCAGTTACTGAGATTAGCGTGTTCAACCAAACAAACAAACTCTTCTGCTTTATACTATTAGTATATATTCCCTTTATTTTATTACTAGCTGACCCGCGCAACTTCGTCTGCGTCACATTTTACATTGCTGCTCCGCTCCTATTTGTCTTAGTGTGATGATATATAGCCTATAACCTTCCTCGATAAATGGGCTATCTAACACTGAAAGAATTTATCAAATCGGACCAATAGTTCCTGAGATTAGCGCATTCAACCAAACAAACAAACTCTTCTGCTTTATAATCTATACTAATATAATAAATACTAATAATATTATAAAGAGGTAAAATTTGTTTGTATGTTTGTAAGTTTGTATGTAGGGGGTAATCTCAGGAACTACTGGTCCGATTTGAAAAATTCTTTCAGTGTTAGATAGCCCATTTATCGAGGAATGCTATAGGCTATAATTATATCATCACGCTAAGACAAATAGGAGTGGAGCAATAATGGAAAATGTAGCGCAGACGAAGTTGCGCGTGTCAGCTAGTATTAGTATAGATATAATTGGAAATGGCTAGCTAGCTAGATTGATTGCCTTATTGCTTGATTATTTTCACTAACAAAGTTCTTTACATCCAACAGAAGGTTACTTGTCGCTATAACATCTTACATGATGTTATTGTCTAATTTCAGCAACAACTACTGTACTTTGGTTTCAACTTTGTGGAGAATGACTCATCTCGCAAGACAGATCCTTTTACACTGAGGTACAGGACACCACAAGTTGATCACAAGGATAAGTTAAACTTATCCTTTCAAGTTGGAGACATACAGATTATATGGAATGGGTATGTGTTGTAGGAATTGATATAAATTAAACATAGGTTAGCATGCTGATGAGAGCAGAGTTGGTATACACATCAGTAAAACTAGATGTATTTAAGGAACCCTGAAATAGTTATCAGTTTAATTGTTCAACCTCTATTGTCACACTGTAGGGGGTTCAAACTTCCTATGCGTTGAACTTGGAAGCCAATTTTCAGGTACCTTATTCAAGAAAATACAGCAGAGCAGGTCCCCCTGCATTGTTCTGGACTGCTGGCCCGTCAGTCTATCCTGCAATTTTTTTATTATTTTCGTTGGATTTTTTTATCAAACTTGACATCAAAATAACTTTGTAGTCTGCTTTTATTTGAACAAAACCCAGTTTTGTCTCATGGTAGTTTTATGTAGAGTTTATCCAAAATTCCTTTATTTCCTTTCAATGTCTACAGATTACAGTAAAAATTGTTGGTGTCTTCATTGTCCAAAACTCCTGCTTTTCTGAAGTTGGTCAATAATTCCAAAGCCAAAAAAAAAAACTCCTGTATAAGAAACTCCTGCACTTGACGGTGATAAACTCCAATTATATCCATTTGTTACATCATCTTGAAGACTTAATCAACTAATTCCAGCATAAAAGTAAAATTAAAAATTTTAAAAACCCCGTACACAAAAAATAAACTCTAATAACTAGCAAATAATATTTTAAACCTATTATAATTATTATCGTCACATAATTATATTAGGTAAGTTCAAATATTTTTATTTTGGAAAATATGCCTCGTCTTAAGTGAGAAAAACAGGTGTAGTCGTAGATTGCAACAAAAGAATTTATTCCGAAAAATTCGCAAAAACGACGAGTTTTAGCGGTCCCCCGACGCGACGACGCTTGAAAAATAAAAATATTTGAACTAGTAAATATTTAGTAATCTGTGATTTGAACTTACATAATATCTGTGACGATAATAATTTATAATAAGTTAAGAAAATATTATTTGTTAGTTTTATGAGTTTATTTTTTTGTTGGGGTTTTTTAAATTTTTAATTTTACTTTTATTTTGTCCTTTTTGAAGTAGGTATAAATATTAGTAAGGTATTTTAAATAGTGATTAGTTAGTAGGTAGGTAGTTAGATCCCCTCATCAACTATTAATTAAAGAGCTGATGATCTTCAAACGGCTGATCAGATCATGGTTACTTTACCATATACTTTCATTGTCATTGAAGTATTATTTCGAATCGATCAGACTTAAGGAAGTTAGTCAGATCCTCATTAACTAGAAAAGAGCTGATGATCTTTAAACGACTGAACAGATTTTTATGAAACAGCTCTAAGGACACTCTGGTTCATCCGTTTGGGAGCTACAATACCACAGACAGATACACAGACCGACAGGTTAAACTTATAAAACCCCTCTTTTTACGTCGGGGGTTATAAACAAAAATATGGGTGCATATTACTTATTTTCCTGATGCAAATGAAACCTCAATTATTTTTATTTTCATTTCAGAATCCAAAACAATGAAGCCAAGAAATTCGATGCGGTGACACTAGCATATCAATTACTACAGAATCAGATATTCGAAATGTTATTGTTAGATGTTACTGTGTTGGATTTGTGTGAAGTTACACTGCCGAGGGCAGAAGTGAAGAACAGTGGGGTGGTGAAGATGAAGACTCCGGAGATCGTCAACTGTGTTTTAACAGTGCTCAATGAAACAAACCATATTTACTCTGACCAGAATTCCAGCAATGCGTCAGAAACGTAGCAGTATTATATTTTTTGCTAGGTCTAGGTGTAAAGCGAACGGTTTGTCGAACAAATACTGTCGAAAGCGTAATTCCGCGATGATCGTTTCGTTTAGGACGATGTCTTAGTGATAGTCAATGCATGATTCTTTTTTAAGTCTACACTAATATTATAATGTGGAAAGAATTATTGTTTGTTTGAATTGAATAGAATTCGATTTTCATGGTGTTTTCACCAATGGGATAGAGTGGTTTTCGAGGAAGGTTTTAGTATAAAACTTGTCAAGCGGGCGCACCGCCCGCCGGCATCGGCTAAGTACTATATAATTGAAGTACTTGTTATCTACACTATCTACACTAATCTACACTAATATTATAAAGAGGAAAACTTTGTTTGTTTGTTTGTTTGATTGTAATGAATAGGCTCAAAAACTACTGGACCGATTTTAAAAATTCTTTCACCATTGGAAAGCTACATTATCCACGAGTAACATAGGCTATATTTTATTTTGGAGAAAAATAGGGTTCCGTAAGATATTTGGGTTTTTCGGACACAAGGTGTAAAAATCAACCAGAAAAGTTACTTATTTTGCGTACGCTGCCTAAACTATAAAAGATAGAACCATACATTGTTCTAATTAATTGTAGATCTTATAAATATCTACAAAAAAGTCCGCGACACACTATACCTATCTATGTCGAGGGAGGCACAACAACCATTTTTTTTTATTTAAAAATCTTGATTTTTTTTGGACTACATTTAAACGCGTTTATTTTACTCATGCTATTAATCCTTATCAAAATAAACTATTTCATCACTAAGTACAGTTTATGTAGATAATATTTGGTCTTTGAATGATTAAAAACGGACGTTTGGTTTTGAAGTTATGGCGAAATTAAAATATAACGATTTCTGCTGCACGGCCCGTTGCGAAGTGGACGTCACCAAGGCGGGGGTGCGCGTGCGGGACCAGTTTAGATCATTCTATGAGTAAGATGGTAAGTAAGGTAATACGGCTCCCTACGCAGCGGTCGTGCGCGAAGTCTAAATATTCTAAAGAGGAAAACTTTGTTTGTATGTTTGTTTGTTTGATTGTAATGAATAGGCTCAAAAACTACTGGAGCGATTTTAAAAATTCTTGAATTAGATCATATACCAAGAATACCCCTGATCCCTACTGATTTGCCTATACTCTTCAAAAGGCTCCAATTTCCAGTAAAAATTTCTTTCGCAATAACGATAAACAAATTCCGGGGCCAAACATTCAAATTAGTAGGAATAGATTTACGAAAATAATGTTTTACGGACTTTTACGCATGGGCAACTTTTGTCACGGGTCGGGGCTCCCGACCTTATATTTTGTTACCTGAAAATAATTTAACGTCAAATGTTGTTTAAAAGAGAAGCTCTACAATAATCGCTTTAGTTATCTATCCTAAAACAAAGGGTTGCACTCCTGGACTGCCGGCAGAAGTGAAAACTTAGTATTAATTACATTTAAATATTTTCATCATTAACAACTTTAACATCCACAGAAAGACAATCTGTGCAGCCTGCGGATAATGACGGCGTCGTCGATGTTAGTGTCGGTGTCTGTGAATTGACCTGGGAATCATTTTGCTGACCGTGTCTTTCCCGGGTAGGCTTTTGCAGCGGTAAGCGACATCCACGCGGGCGGGAGCCGCGGCCGACCGCTATTATTTGTGTGCGTTCGCCCAGCGGAATGTTGTTGAATTAAAAGATTTTAATTATGCAGATATTTAGTGTATGACGTCGTATAATTGTGTATGGTATAAAAAAATTTGTGCACGCAGCCATTGTGGAGAAATTCACCAAAAACTGATTCCGCTGGGCGAACGTTGTCCTGGCGGAACTTTTTTTAATCCATAGATTTTAGAAGAAAAGAGATGTGTCCAAAAATTAGTGTGTATTTGTGTGTAATTGTGTATGTATGAATAAAATTAGTGCATGCATAAACTTCGGAGAAATTCAAGTTTCCGCTACGCGAACGTTTGGCCATTACCTAGTTTTCATATAAAGCGCTCACATAGAGAGCTGTAGATTTTTACATAAGTTGTTTTGAATTTGTTTATATTTGTTTAAAAAATAGATTTAGAAAAAATCGTAGGGCTTAAAAGATAAAAATAGAAACGTAAAATACGCTTATTAGGTCTTAGTTCTTAAAGTATGCACTTTGGGGTCTAGATTTTCACGTTTATACAAACCTTGTAAGTGTCTGCAACATGTTGCCAAGTATCAATGATGTTCCGTTAGTAATTAAAGAGTTATAGGACAATTTACCATGAATTGATCACTGTTTACAAAGCAGTCAAATATCACGACGTTCTAAAGGAATTGCATGGTAAAATGTATGCCAATAATTAGTGTATTCATTCAACTATTCACATGCAAAATTTCATGTCATTAAATTCAGTAATTAAAGAAAAACAATTATAATACTGACGAAGCATCGAAAACCTACATAACCCGACCAAGTTCGGATGGCTACAAAAAAGCGGCCGTGCCATATATCTTAGAAACGTTCTTAACCTTGCAATATAGTATTTATTAATATGGTACAGTTACGTACACAAGCGTTAGGAAAAAATAAAACAATTGCATTTCTTGAATGAAAATTATTTTTTTAATAATAACGCCACTATCTACGATAAAAATAAATCTTCAATTAACAAGTACTTCTCTATTTAAATATTCGAGTACAAAAATATTTTTAATTACATATAATACTTAATTATGTAAGTAGGTAATTATGATAACGTTAACAAACGCTTGCAACGACAGCAATAGACTTAAATGTGTTTTAACTAAAATAGGTTTAATAAACGATTATGAATATAAGGGTAAGTATAATATTTAGAGCTTCAATAAAAATTAAAATCACATCACATAACTAGACTATTCAGTTGTTTAGATTTGATCAACATTAAAAAAGTGCTTATAAACTAAAACATTGGTTTATAAAAGGTATTTTCAAGAAAATATTCTTAAATGAGTAGCAAATACAGTAAATAACCTCAACATACATAAGTCACTACCAGTACAACGGTATACATCAATTAAAAAATCGATTCAAGAAGTAGTTTTTTTTTAATTATTAGATTGTTTGATCCACTAAAGTTGCAAAGGGGAACGCTCGTGCATGCCTAGTCCATTGGTTAAATAGTGTAATAAGCTACAATATGATAAATATTTACCTAAACAGTAGTAGGTACTTACATGTGGTAATTATTTAATTTCCCTAAGGGGTCTATACTTAGTTAGAATCCTGATCCGTGAAATCTTCAATAGAAATTAGCTGTATGAATTTTATTTGTCTTAAATAATAGGTATATCTAGATTATACCGCGTGTATCTGACATCGACGCACAAACGATTTCCATGGGTCCGGGGCATGATTCTGGACACCCTAGACTTAGAATTTTTCGTCGGCTTTTTTCTCATTTTTTTATTTTTTTCAAGGGTTTTTTTTACTTTAGACTGCTCATAATCGTTATTCTGACCTAACCCAATGAGATTTTTAATCAAAAAATAATTAAATAACTACTTTCACTAAAAAGAGCAATCTGAATAAAGCCACAAATAATATCAGCTCAGCTGAGCGGATACTTTGTAGTACTCTTAAAAAAAATCAGAAAAGAACCGACGAAAAATTCCAACACTGGGGTGTCCAGAATCATGCCCTGGACCCATGGAAATCGTTTGTGCGTCGATGTCAGATACACGCGGTATCTAAAGTCTCAAAAGCATACTTAAATAAAGTACCTACGTAAATAGTACCTACTTTCTGTCATAGTCAAATACATTTAAAAAGTAGGTGTACAAAAATAAATGACTTTATTATATCGAAACAACAATTGTGTTATCACCTATACCAATTCAATACCGATATTATACTGTAAATTTTGGGATGTTACCTAAATATATTGCACGGCCGCTTTTTTGTAGCTATTCGAACTTGGTCGGGTTATGTAGGTTTTCGATGCTTCGTCAGTATTATAATTGTTTTTCTCTAATTACTGAATTTAATGACATGAAATTTTGCATGTGAATAGTTGAATGAATACACTAATTATTGGCATACATTTTACCATGCAATTCCTTTAGAACGTCGTGATATTTGACTGCTTTGTAAACAGTGATCAATTCATGGTAAATTGTCCTATAACTCTTTAATTACTAACGGAACATCATTGATACTTGGCAACATGTTGCAGACACTTACAAGGTTTGTATAAACGTGAAAATCTAGACCCCAAAGTGCATACTTTAAGAACTAAGACCTAATAAGCGTATTTTACGTTTCTATTTTTATCTTTTAAGCCCTACGATTTTTTCTAAATCTATTTTTTAAACAAATATAAACAAATTCAAAACAACTTATGTAAAAATCTACAGCTCTCTATGTGAGCGCTTTATATGAAAACTAGGTAATGGCCAAACGTTCGCGTAGCGGAAACTTGAATTTCTCCGAAGTTTATGCATGCACTAATTTTATTCATACATACACAATTACACACAAATACACACTAATTTTTGGACACATCTCTTTTCTTCTAAAATCTATGGATTAAAAAAAGTTCCGCCAGGACAACGTTCGCCCAGCGGAATCAGTTTTTGGTGAATTTCTCCACAATGGCTGCGTGCACAAATTTTTTTATACCATACACAATTATACGACGTCATACACTAAATATCTGCATAATTAAAATCTTTTAATTCAACAACATTCCGCTGGGCGAACGCACACCTAATAATTATATTTCTTTTTTTAAATGTGTGAGAAAGATTAAGAATGACATTCATAATCTCTGATATTATATTCGTACTATTTCATTAAGTAAGTTATCCTACTCCTGCTATATATTATTTAATATAATAAATGCGAAAGTTTGTGAGTGACTTTGTGTGTATTTTTGTTACTCAATCACGTCAAAACGGCTGAAGGGATCTGGGTGAAATTTGGAACAGGGATAGATTATGGTCTGAAATAACACATGGGCTATTTTTTATCCCACGGGAACGCGTACGAAGTCGCGGGCAGAAGCTAGTAATCTATAAAAAAGTCCGCGACAGTATACGTCTAACTATTATGGTTAAGTCGTAAACGGACGGTGGTGAAGTCGTAGTCGTACGGACCTTGTAGAAACAAGAACAACTTTCCGTGCGTTCAGGCGATTTTGCCATACCTATTACTGGAATCAAAAGTAGCTCACAATTTAGGACCCATTAATTTCAGTGTTAATATATAATCCGTGGTGCTTGGCAACTGGGCTAACCCAGTTGTATATGCGCCTAACTCAAATCTGTCTCCTGCTTGATATGGAGGGAAGTGAAAATTATATTTATTTTTTGCTACTCCTCTGCTGTACTCTTCTAATTAATTTCGATGCGGGATCCAAGACAATTGAATCGTTTCGTCGGGCTTCATTAGCTCGGTGTTTTTCTGGTAGTCGCCACTGTTGATTCTGGCTTTCAGGAGTTGCAGTGGTTGGGAATGTGTGGCAGGCTTGTCCCAATAAAGTCGTAATGACCGCTTTTTGTTCAGCTAATTCAATCACAACCCGGCCGGAATGGAATAGTGGTGATTTTGGTATCATGATATTATTGTCCATTTAAATGGTTTGATAAATATTATTTAATGTTGATAGTGTTCATGTAAATTACACTTTAAATTATTCAAATCTGACTTTTCGTTTAAAAGTTACGACGGGTATAAAATGCTCCAAAGTGTCCAAAACTCAAAGTAAGAAATAAGGTTGCGGTTAGAGCAAACTGCCCTACCGTTGAGTCTATATATTAATAAGTAATAATAAGTAATTTACCCATCCTAATTCTAACTAATATTAAACTCTGTCTGTCCTTCTCTTCTTCATGCCTAAACCACTGAACCGATTTGGATGAAATTTTGTACAAAGATATTTTAAGACCCGAGAAAAGACATGGGATAGTTTTTATCCTAGAAATCTAGCGAACGAAGTGCTAGTTAAACTAGTAAATAAAAGACTACAATATTTGTTTTTCAACATTTACTCTCATGAATTACACCTTACAAATGTGTCTGCATATTGTAACCTTACAAAATATTATATCATTACAATGTGCTAAACTTAAAAATAACCTATTTTGTAATCATGTCTTTCAGTACCTTGCAAGCAGTCCTTTTTTAAGAATTACAATTTCAACTCTTCAAAACCATTCCAAAATTGGTATCTTGTGCAATACTATTTATACTAGGCCACCACCTAAAAGCATACTTGGTATTTTGATCTAAACAGCTGACAAATTGGTCTCCATGCTTCGATGCAAGGTATAGAAGGTACCAGAAATTAATCATAATTAGATGAATTTAAAACTATACAATGTGTACATCTCGATTCGCTTAACAGGATTATTTTTTTCCAATTTGTACAGATGAATCCTCATAAATTAAAATGTTGACATAAATAATAAAAATATTTTCCATTTCACTAATATTCCAATATATTTTGTAAACCTAAATATATAATAATGTATGTACCTGTTAGACATTGTAGCTTAGGCTACAAAATACATATAATACAAGTAAATGTTTCGACGCATACTTTGACGAACGTTCAGTCGCATTCAAATGACGAATAGACGTAATTTTCACACTTCCCAGACAATTTCCTATATTGATGCAGAATTTCATCCATCAAGTAGTATCCACATACTCGTCCAATCCATAAAAACCTTTGAAAGAGTGCCAATATAGATGATTGAGTAGAAGAGATAACATTATACATAGATGCCTCATCTAATTACCACATTCTGCCAACACGACGACCATGAGAATGAAGATATACAACATATAACACGATCTTTAAATAAATGCCAGATAAAGAGATATTTGTGAAACTTTTTATGACATTTGCAAATAAAATATACACAGTTACATACACACAAAATTACATAGAAGCTTAATTAATCGTATGAAGGATCTATTTAATTATTATGTATTACATACGACTCAATTTCTCACATCTGGTCCATTCAGCGTAACCATTATCTGCCATCTGTACTTGCTCGAATAAAACTTATGTTTACGGTATTATAAGATGCCTATTTATTTATGAGATAAGATTTTAATTGCCACCAAGACTAGGCTTCCTAACAGTTATAGCAAAAGGGATTAAGGAATGAATTGGATGCTAGAATTTGATCTGTTTGTAATGTTGTTCATTTACATCATGGACCTGATTTTCTGTGGATGATGGCATTATTTTAAGGTAATTGAATATTTCTACTAAGTATAGATGTGCCTTAGCGGCGTATTATATTATAACATGAGTCAGACGCAAGCTATTCTGTAGCATATATAAAATAATTCTATGAATCCGGCATGCAATAAGTTTCGTACCAATGTTCGTTGCACACAGCTGCACCTCCTCCTGGAAAAATACGAAATAATACTAACATTATAAAGAGGTACAGTTTATGAGGTTGTAGAGGGTAATCTCTGGATCTACTGACCGATTTTGAAAATTATTTTACCTATAGAAAGCCACGTTATTTGTGAATTTCATAGATAATAATATTAACCCAAAAATACCGCCCAACGAAGTGGGCACAGGTCACCTACTTACTATTACTACATATTAAACTAAGTCGCAGCAATAGATAGAGAGGTTCTCGAGGAAGGTTTAAGTACAGTACGAATATTTTATCTTTGCCCATGCGAAGTTGCTTTTAGTGACGACCGCGCAGGTCCCATCGCGTAAAAAAGCGTTACGTTCGTAGAATATTTTTCTGATTTATACGTTTTGTATTATTTACAAGTAAGAAACACAACCAGTAACAATAACAAGGTCACAAAGTAACACAACAAACATATACACCACAAAAACACACAAATCAAATGAAACAGTAAGAAAAACCAAAATAAATATTTTAAAACAATAAGACTTTTCGTACCAACAGTCCTATTGCATGAGTAAGCGGGACACAAGTATGCATCGAACGTATACGAGGGACTGAGACTGCATACGCGACCTACCCGCGCAATGCGCTGTTATAAGTTTCTTGTCAAATTGACATTCCGCGCAATCGATTGCGACGTACTTCGCATGGGCAAAGATAATTATTCGTACTGTATATAATTTGTCAAGCGGGCGAAGCCGCGAGCATCAGCTAGTTATAAATAAAAACAATATCCAGTTCACTTATGATATCTTCCTCAATAACCTGGTATTACCATACTATTATCATGCTTGTGTTCCACAGAAAGATCCAGGTTATAGTTATTTTTTGGCTTTCCCCACTCAATAGAAATCTGAATGACCTTTATCGCGCAATAGAACACTTGATTAACATTGATAACGATTGTTCATCACGTTTGTTTAGTACTCTAAGTTCATGTTCCCTTTGCTCTTGTTAGACCGAAACTCGCGCGAAAAGATCTGTGGCTTCAATCCCAATGAATAACAGTGCTGTTGTTTATTGTTTAATTCAGAACGAAGGTTTACATTCAAATGATTCTCATATAATAAAAGAAAATACTTTCGAATCAGGAAAGCTTCTTATTATGAAAGTGTTTTGTCTGAAAGAAATAAGGGCATTTTGATCTGAAACATCTAATGTTGGCGGGGCAAAGCGAGACGCGGCGACGCGTCGCCATCGCCACGCCTGCAGTTACTCTTTTATGATCGTATGAAATACGGTGAGATAACGATTCGCATTAGGTAATTTATTTTCTTTCGTAATTTAACTATCCTTTAATGCATATTAAATCGTCTAATATATAAAAACGGCCTGACCGATTTTTTTTTTTTTTTGTGTACACTATAGGTCTGAGAATAGGTCGCAGGGTGTTTTTTTCGTCTTCTAAATAGCGCAAGAACGTTTGCCCGGTCAACTAGTCTTTACAAAATAATTTCGATGTCTCACATCTGCTAGCTGCATCCCTCGACGTCTCACTTTTATGATCGTAGACGACACCGATGCTACATCACCATCATGATCATCAATCCAGCCGAAAGATATCCACTGCTGTCCATAGACCTCCCCCTACTCAATCAGTCCTGTGCGTCTCACATCCAGCGCATTCCGTCGACCTAAACCAAGTTCGTGTTCCAGTACGCGGTCGCCACTCCAGAACCTTTCGATCCCGTTGACTGTCTGTTTATACACAAATGCACATTTATTCACAAGGTGTTACCTCTTCGGCCCGATCTAAAGGGCAGCGACCCCTCCTCAGTGTGTGCAGTGCAGTACCTAACAGCAACCTCCGCCTGCGGCGCCGCCCGCGCCCGCGCCCCCCGCGCCGCTCGCGCCGCCCGCCGTCGAGTGCTGGGGGCCGATTTTGATGCCGTTCGCCTGTAAGGTAAACAAGAAACTCAATTAATCAATACTAATAATATAAAGAGGTAAAGTTTGTGAGGTTGTAAGTGGTAATCTCTGCAATCTACTGAATCGATATTGAAAATTCTTTTATCAATAGGTTCATGTTACTTGTGAGTGTTATAGGATATAATATATTGGCCCTTCGAAGTGGGCACGGGTCAGCAAGTGTAAAAATAAAAAAGGTTTTGATCATTAAATCTCAAAAAAGGCGAATTTAAAAAATAAAATTGGATCCCTATTTCGAATTAGCTCATCATTCACCTAACTGCGATTACGGCTGCCGAACTATTTACTATTTCAAGTAGTCAAAACAAGCCACAATCTAAAAAATGCTTGTTTTATGATAAAAGCGTAGACAACTATTAAAGGGTTAATTAGATTATAGTACTTTATCATACGTGATCACGACTCGCAGGAAAATCGATTTCAACTTATCATGAAATCTAAGAATAAGCTAGCCTTCAAAACCATAAACCCACCGACTACCAATGCCCCTATGTTAGCAGGCAATTCAACGTCAAATTATCATCAACAACTATCGATTAGCAGATAAGGCATGTAAGGCCGCAATACTCAGTACTCACCTCATTGTTGATATCGAATACTCCTTCCTGTATTTTCTCATAGATTTCTTTGGCAGTGTTGATGAACGCTTCTTCGACGTTGGCCGCAGTCTTCGCTGATGTTTCCATGAAGACCAGGCCGTGTTCGCGGGCGAATGCTTCTCCCTCCTCCTTCTTGACTTCACGTCGGGATTCCAAGTCACTGGAAGGTTAGGGGTCGTTTAGAATGTTACACAAGTTATAAAGTTAGTAGTGGGTTTGGGTAGATCCGTCTAGTGTTAACCATCGTCTTGAAAAGATGAACTGCGGGTCTAGAAAGGCCACTTTAGCAGAATCATAATATTAACCACACAAGAATCCGTCAAATTTCATTTTCATATTTTTCGCTGACGCTCTAAGTTCAAGGTTGATTGGCAAAATTTGACAGTGACGGGTAGCATGATATATATTATGCTTTCTGATTCTGCTAAAGTGGCCTTTATAGACCCGCAGTTCACCTTTTTAAGACGATGGTTAACACTAGATGGCCACACCCTGTAGCCACTGTAGGTACTGCAGTTCTGCCATTGGTTGCGGAATTTGTCGAAGGACTTACCGCGGCCCTGGAACGTAGGGCATTTGGAGAAACATGAATGGGTTTTGCTGGTACAGCAGTTGCGTAGTACGAAAACTTTAACGTTGCAAGAGAAAGTATACGATTGCCCTTTTCTTGTGGTATTGGAGAAAGCGTAACAAACAAATTAAGGGCGACCGGAAAATAAAGGTAACAATACCGTGCGTTATCCGATGACAAAAGGCGTGAATCCGCTCAACAAACGGTTTACTAACTCAAGGTACCTACGTCACATTTTCTTGGTCACAAAAGATAATGGGAACATGAACAAAATGCACTTCTGTGACTTTGTTCACACAGTCATCCTTTGCTCATTAAGATTTCAGATTCACATTTCAGTTTCAGGTTGAATCTTTGCTATGAAATCGTTGTTGTTGTGTTAGATGGAACCAGTAAGAACCAACTTAGGTCTTTTTTTCTTCAAGCATTTTGAGCCACTCATTAGGTACTGATTCGGTGGACTCGATGAGAGACGATTTATTCTATGCTTAATGTCGACGGCTGCAGTTGCCCCTGCTGTTGACAATATGCCGCTAATGTTATAAGCTTCAGTGACCTTTGGTCCTAACTCACTGTTGAAGGTTTGGAAAGAAGGACAACAGACAATGGTAAGCTGCCCCTGTAGCTGCAATTAAACCAAAGAATACATGAACATGTCTCACCTCTTGTTGCCGATCAACATGATGACCATGTTGGAGTTGGAATGTTGACGCGCGTCCTCTAGCCAGGTGGTGAGGTGGTTGAATGTGTCCCGTCGCGTGATGTCGTACACTAGCAGAGCGCCCGCCGCGCCCCTGTAGTATGATCGCGTGATTGATCTGCAACGAACAGGTTAGCTGCTAAAGTTGTACCTGTTACTACCTACGTAAAGGTTTACACCTATTCAGTATGCAAAACGTCAGTTGAATGTCCTAATTTCTAGTACTGGTTGGAAGCTGTTTGGCAAGTAGGTTCCTTAGGATTTCCCGAAATTCCTACGGGGACGGGAAATACGGGATACGTACGAGTACGAAGTCGCGGGCAAAAGCTAGTCTCAACTATACCTCTACAAGTGAGCGCTCATGGTGACATCTCGGTAGCCCGTCAGTGCTTTCGAACCCATTCCTTTCAAAACAGTTGCGAGTTAGTTAGTAACTTGGCATGCAGAATAATGTATACCTATATGTAAACCTATAGGTACTGTGACGATTGTGTGTCCTGGGCTGAATTGGCATTGGCCATTTGTAAAACTTTGGAGTGGTCAGTTAAAAAGTATAGCATAGGTTTAAATTTGAAGGATAAAGAATTTGATTGTTTTTATAGCAGAACTTGTATTGATGTGATTTCGGGCGGACCTCGCCAATATATTTTCTTTATTTCTGCATTTCCTCTTTAATTTCTCGTAGCATTTGAGTTACCTACCCCACCACAGTACCTACTATCTATGCTATTCTATCGCTGCAAAAAGTAGCTATAGGCGATTCTCTCCAATGTTCTATTTTACCATGGAGTCAGTCAGGTCAAAAATGTAATTTATATTTATCAAGTGGGACACATCGTATGATGTCATTTCCATGTCTCGGCGTGTCATCATGTTATATTAGCAATAAAGGATAAACCAAAACCTAAGCATATTATTATATCCAATCTCCAATATTCATTTGTGGAAAAATGTGGTCCCCAACCCAATCAATATTAAATGTTTATTCTACACTTAGACTTGTATGAAATACGAATACCAACAATAAAATCAAGGTCAATAGAAACAATGGATATGTTGGAACAGTAAGTTAGCGGCTGATAATAAACTGATATGATGTGTTTTGGCAGTTAGATTATGGACCAGTTCAAATTGTTACTGAGTGAATTACCTAATTACCAGTAGGTAATACGACGCCTGAGTAACCAGTTGTGTAAATTAACGTATAATTCTTTTTTTAAATTAAAGCATCTTTCGAGATCTGTCCCAGATAATTTTGTTTAAAATAGGTATTAGCAAAGTATTGCTTGAAATAATAATAATAATAATAATATAATATATCCTTGGACATTTCACACAACGCCATATAGTCCCAAGCTAAGCAACTTAATGCTTGTGTTATGGTAACGAGATGGCTGATAAACTACTTATATACATTTTTTTTTTGTAAATACATACATATTATAGATAGAAAACACCCAGACTCGGAACAAATACATGTAGGCCGTACAAATATTTGTTCCGTGCGGGAATCGAACCCGCGACATGCTGCGCAGCAGTCAATCGCTCAACCACTGCGCCAATCTGAGTTTTAAAGTCTTTGTTGTGTAGTAAAATTAACTTATCATTATTTTATGCTGTGCTTTCATCTTCATAGAAAACTACCTCTAGTTGTCAAATCCCTAAATCAAAACAAATTGTATCTCCATAATTTAGGTCATAGTCATAGTACTCAGACACATTTTCTATCGAGATTATTTAAAGCCAAAACACCTTACTTTATGCCCAGTTAAGCATGAAATTCGTTATAATTACATTTATAACATTCTCAGCTACAAACACTGAAATTAACCAGCATAAAATCTAGGTTAACAGCACAATAGACTGGAGTTAAGTTATTCTGTTATTTTATTTAATTGCTCAATGTTTTGTTAAGTCAAGCCTGTGATTTTTTATGTATTTGTGGCTAAACACTTGCCTGAATTATTTGCTATCAGTACTTAGCTGATTCATAAAGGATGAAAAGCTTATGCAAGAATATAATTGTCTTTGGTCATGTGAACTATGATCATGTCCGTTTCAACCGCGCGGCCACCTCATAGTATTTGATGAAACTTTGCCAGGAATTAGTGTTAATTTGTTACTTTACACACCTCTTTTCGTGAATTTGTTACAAAAAAAAACTAAGACGCTATGACAAAAAATAGTTGGCCGCTAGAACCGCCACTTGCCGTAATCATCGCCCGTGATTACACAGAAACTATATAATGCAGATAGACGAATGATGGATCAAAAGAGAGGCCATAATTTGTTCAATTTGTTACAAAAATAAAAAACGTCAAAACGTAAATAAACAAAAAGTTATGCAATATTTAGTTTTCAGGTTATGAGTAGGTAGTTATGTCACCATAAATATCAAATTAATAGAGGCTAATGTGTATGGACAATTAGTTACTAATTTGTTACAGCGAACAAACAGAAAAAATATATTAGAAAGTAGGTTCAATAATTTGTTAGAGTCGATTTTAGTTGGCCGCTCGGACGGCAATATGCCTAAAATACAATGGCGTTTATCTCGTTATTAAAAGTAGGTTTAAGCTTAGTTAAAGTACTAAGCGACGGGTAACGTAACCTAGTTTGGATAAATACGGCGAATATAACTGCAGCATTCATATTTTAAAAGATATTTACAAAAAACAGTAGTATGAAACCTTAAGAGAGTAGGGTGACCATGCATTTTCACAATGAAGTGAGACTGAATAGTGACTGTTGTAATGTTCGATATTTATATCTTATTTTTTTAGGGCGAGTGCTTATATACATTTGTTCCCAACGAGTAACACCCTCAAATGTCACACTGTTACTCGATGGGATTTTTTTCTGAAAAAATTCCCAACCGGTCACACTACCAGTCACACTGTTACTCGATGGGAATTTCTTCAGAAAAAAATCCACGATAATATAAGAAAAAAATCGCGACCAATTTCGAGGTAGCGCTCGCCGGCCGCTGCCGCGGCACCGCTCGCTTCGCTCGCTCGGCTCGCGCGTAGTTGGTCACAGTTCTAACCTAACCTAACCTAACCTATAATATTTTTGGTAGTAATATTAATCTTTTAGTTGGATAGAATTTGGTGACCGTTGATCCATTTTGGTGACCGTCTAAATTATACCCCTTTAGTGTGACTGGTTGGGAAATTAGTAATAAAAAGTTCCCATCGAGTAACAGTGTGACTGGTTGGGAATTTTTTCTTAAAAACATTCCCATCGAGTAACAGTGTGACATTTGAGGGTGTTACTCGTTGGGAACAAACGATCCACGATAATATAAGAAAAAAATCGTGACCAATTTCGAGGTAGCGCTCGCCGGCCGCTGCCGCGGCACCGCTCGCTTCGCTCGCTCGGCTCGCGCGTAGTTGGTCACAGTTCTAACCTAACCTAACCTAACCTATAATATTTTTGGTAGTAATATTAATCTTTTAGTTGGATAGAATTTGGTGACCGTTGATCCATTTTGGTGACCGTCTAAATTATACCCCTTTAGTGTGACTGGTTGGGAAATTAGTAATAAAAAGTTCCCATCGAGTAACAGTGTGACTGGTTGGGAATTTTTTCTTAAAAACATTCCCATCGAGTAACAGTGTGACATTTGAGGGTGTTACTCGTTGGGAACAAACGGGATTTGTTAATGTAGAACTCACCACCAAAAAGTGTATTGCAGACTCAGAGGGATCGAAATCGACTGCGGTAAGTTTAATTTTTACAATTTTATGATGAGTTGAATAAAGTAATGAACTGTAGTACGTATCATAATATCTTCGGAAATAATTATTAAGTATCTATAAAAAGACATGAAATTCGTCTCTGCCACATTTTAATGTGATTTCACTTCACTTTACGCGTGGTCATATCGAAGAAGTCTTAAAAATATTCTTAGCTTAATAACTTACATTAATTTACCTGTATAATATAATTGTGGTAACCACACTCCTTTCGTTATTTAAAAAGTAATATTCGGCGCCAATTTCAAATCGGATAATATAGAACAGGATAAATCACGGCTTTTAAGTATTCTTTTTTTTAAACCAATGGCAGAGCTCTATTTAAAGGGCTCTTAAGTTCTGTCCAATCGCAAGCCTGCTTTTATATATGCGTTTCCCGCCAATTGTCTAGGTATAGCAAAAGAGTGACAATTCAGCCCACCCACGTTTCGTGTTTTCAAACAGTGAATACGTAAAATTTAAATTAACAAACTTATTAACTGCTATAGTGATTCCCTAGGGAAGAATTAACTGATAATTCACTTAACTGTGAACATTCTGTGTGAAAGTGCATCAACGTGCATCTTGAATCTTGAGACCTAGATCCAGGCAACCCCTAGTGACGAGCGTAATATCCAATGTAAGGATTTCTGTCTTAGGGACAGATTCTTAAGCGCTATAACTGGTCTCTACAATCCGGTGGCTGCTCCCAAATGAAAAAAATCTCCTTTTAAAAATTTTATTAATGTATTGTCGCTGTTAAATGACTATGGGGAATAAAAAAAAATGATATCGTTAATATTTACAAACATCAAAGAAATCTTTTTAAAATAACTCGCTGCATCAGTAACGTCGACTTTTCTTAATTATAGAAAGTTCTTGCCCTTAGTATGTACTTACATAGCAGTAATTGGTAGTACCTATGTATATTTTGTGTGTGATGCAGTCAACGGATGTTTGACCTTTGTATTCATATTATCAATTGTTTTATTGCAGCAAAAATGGGTAAAGCTGGACGAAAACCTATTGTTGAGAAATCAAAACAGAGAGAAGTTTTTATGAAATATGCCGACAAACTACTGGATGTTAAATTGAGAGACCCTATATTTGATACAATTGCAAGTGATTTGGATAATCTTATGACACCGGCAGCCCTTTACATGTCACTGAAAAGGAATTTCAGGGAGTTTCTAAACACTGAATGTAAGCAGCAAACTGTATGTCTGTCCTCGTGCATCATCCTCAAGCAATAGCCCGAGAACCTCATCCAAAATATCACATTCTCATGTCGAGTCCAACCAGCATCATAGTGAAAACGACACAAAGAACTTCAAGTTTGAATTAGATATCTATGACTGGAAAAAACTGCAACCATTAAATGTCTTGTATAAAAGAAATGACTTGAGAACATGTACTCCATTTAAAAAATATAAAATACTGCCTAAGTACAAATGGGTGGATATTTTAAGAGAAAAGATTTGGCTTATTTCTAGATTACCATGCACATGGAATTTCAAAAGTTACAAAGTGGAGTCTGAGCATCATATTTTAGTAAAAGGTCAATGCAGTCAATGTAGCGCTTTTACAAAAATAGCGTGTCAAAAAATAACAGATAATATTATTGAAGGACAATGCCAAATCACAGTCGGAGAAAAAAATAAAAAACATGATCCGAGAAAAAAATATAGAATGAATGCATTGGTCAGACGAAAATTAGCTAAAAAGCTCAAACACGATTCAGCTTCTTTGGTTCATAAACAACTGGCAGCAAAAATGTCTAAACAAGGAATTACAGATACAGCACCAGTAATCCCAACACTCAATGCATTGCGAAAAATTAAGTACGAAGAACGAAAAAGAATGTGGTTACACAATAACGTTATTCTGAGCATTCTTACGATGGCTGTGACCAAACCAATTTTTTTACGTGATATACACTTTTTTCCTCGAATTCACATTTATTACTGGACTGATTAACAACAACAATACTGCCGTGAATATCAATCTTGTTTTCAAAGATTAACTATCACATTGGATGCTACAGGTTCAATCTTTCAACCTCTTAAATTACCAAATGGTTATGAATTGAGTAAGAGACTTTTCTTATACGTAATAATATTAATAAATCAATTCGATGTGTGTGTACCTTTATGTCAGATGATAACCGATTCACATGACACTGCGTCTGTTTCTGCATGGTTATTACAGTGGTTGAAAAATGTTCGTTGTCATCCTGACGAAGTTATAACAGACGATTCTTCTGCGTTAGTAGCAGCAAATGTTAGAACATTCAGTGATTTTACATGTGTGAAAGACTATTTACTTCGTTGTTTTAGTATTTTGAATGGAAATAAAGAAGAACTACCAAAAACATTTATTAGATTAGATACCAGTCATTTTATAAAGACTCTGTATAATTTGAATTGCTTCGAAAATGTTGACACAAAAATTAAAATGTATTATATTCATTGTATCCGCTACATTAAAGAATGTCAAGACTTTGCACTTGTAAAGGAAATCATTACAAAAATGATAAAACTTTGCCTACATCAAAATGATTTTGAAAACGATGATTCAGGTTTGAAGGAGAGCAAGCAAAACCTTGACAATTTGTTAAACAGTCATAAGTATGCTGATTTTAAAAATGTGGATCAAAATGAAGAATTTGAATATGATCAAATTGTCATTGATGATGCCGGCGTTCGAGACATTGTCGCATGGTTCGATCTGTTGGTAGATAATGAAAAAAAAAGTAACCCTGCAAATTCCTATGTTGGTAAAAGTAGTTCATATTATTTACCACTTTTCATCCCTACTTTAAAAAGATTATTTATAAAACTTCCTTTGTGGAGCAACGTAATGTGCTCTTATTTCAAATCGGAAACCTTAAACGCATCGTCTTCATGTGTAGAAAGCTATTTTCGCACTTTAAAACAGTTAGTTTTTAAAACAAAAATAGCGAGACAACGAATTGACGAATATTTGCAGCATCATTACGATTATATCAAAGGAGAATTGCATTTAGCATTAAATCAATTAAAAAACTTAGGTTCCACTACTTTACTAAAATCTAAATCACGCCGAACTAGGCGTGCCATGACTAAAAATATTTATAAAAAAGAAAAGGTAAATCCTAAAAAACAAATCCAACAAAAACAAAAAGAATTATATTTTTCCAGTGATTCTATATTTAGTGATAGACCATCCTATTTGGAGAACTGGCGAGGAGAATCGAATACACATAATCGCCTGAAAAAAGATGATGAAATAGTAATTATAAGAAACGGGAATTTAGCTTTGAAGGAAAGCTCGGGTTATTTCAATACATGTGCCTTCGATTCGGCATTTTATTTAATAGGTCAAGCCTGTATTAGAAGTTCTGCTTTCAAAAGCTTTTTGAGTGAATTAAAAGGAGATTGTGTTATTAATTACATTTTTATGCTTTTGAACGGAGCACATGATATAGAGCAAATTTACAATTGTAGATCAGAAATAACAAAAACTTTTTTCCAAAATAAAGACTGCAGTTGCAATGTGGCTTACATATTTGAAAAAATATTTATAAAATATTTTACAAGTGCTCAATACTTGAAAACCTGTACAAATTGTAATTACATACAATTGAAAAGAGACCATGTATTTATTTTAATTAACCTTGATATTTTAAAGTTATTTGGAATATCAAGTTTAGAAGAAGCAATTTGTTTCGATGAAAAAATTAACACAATGTGTCAGAAATGTGACACACAGTTGAAAGGAGAACTTAAGTTAGGCGAGATCATAACATTTGATTTAAACGGAGCTGCAGACTCAGTCTTACTCACTGAGCTGCCGATTACTATTAACATTAAGGATAATTACTATTTCTTAGTTGGTACTATAGAATTTATACCAGGCACAAAAATAGGCCACTATAAATGTCATTTTTTAAATAACAATACATATTTTTGTTACGACGACAATTCTTTTAAAATCGACATAAGTACCTCTAAGAAAATTTGTCTACATTCTGTGTCATATATTCGAGTCAGTTAATTTATAAATATTATGTTAGTTTATAAAGTTTTTATATTTATCTTGTTGACTTTAATTACTTGATTGTTTTGCCTTTGTGTTGATTTTGAATAAAGAAATTTTAATCGATAACTGACTTTTACTTTTATGAAGTATGCTACAGGATGCCTTAACTTAAAATGTATTTATACGTTTGTTCCCAACGAGTAACACCCTCAAATGTCACACTGTTACTCGATGGGAATGTTTTTAAGAAAAAATTCCCAACCAGTCACACTGTTACTCGATGGGAACTTTTTATTACTAATTTCCCAACCAGTCACACTAAAGGGGTATAATTTAGACGGTCACCAAAATGGATCAACGGTCACCAAATTCTATCCAACTAAAAGATTAATATTACTACCAAAAATATTATAGGTTAGGTTAGGTTAGGTTAGAACTGTGACCAACTACGCGCGAGCCGAGCGAGCGAAGCGAGCGGTGCCGCGGCAGCGGCCGGCGAGCGCTACCTCGAAATTGGTCGCGATTTTTTTCTTATATTATCGTGGATTTTTTTCTGAAGAAATTCCCATCGAGTAACAGTGTGACTGGTAGTGTGACCGGTTGGGAATTTTTTCAGAAAAAAATCCCATCGAGTAACAGTGTGACATTTGAGGGTGTTACTCGTTGGGAACAAATGACAAATCCAATATATAAGTGGGCACAACTCATAGCTAAGCAGTTTTAGACACTTCTGAATTTAGTTTTAATTGTCTCAGTAACTTAGTAGTATGAAAATCACGGGAATTAAATACGTACGAGCACACACTTCAAAATTCAGCACAGTAATGACAATATTCACAACAAAAAATTATGGCTTTTTAAACCCCGTGCGACAAATATTTTTAACAATAGTTTGGGAACAAAAGAGATCCTTTTTCTGGAATCGTTCCCATCATAAAACACCTGCGGAAAGTCAATGAAACGAAAATCTTATCAGTAAATACTTCAAAGAATTAAGAACAATAGACATCAATATGGCCGCAAAACGTACCGCATATTCGTTCAAACAGAGTACAACATTAAAAACATGCCTTTGTACTAATGTGATCATGGTCACCCTACTCTCATACGGTTTCATACTACTGTTTTTTGTAAATATCTTTTAAAATATGAATGCTGCAGTTATATTCGCCGTATTTATCCAAACTAGGTTACGTTACCCGTCGCTTAGTACTTTAACTAAGCTTAAACCTACTTTTAATAACGAGATAAACGCCATTGTATTTTAGGCATATTGCCGTCCGAGCGGCCAACTAAAATCGACTCTAACAAATTATTGAACCTACTTTCTAATATATTTTTTCTGTTTATTCGCTGTAACAAATTAGTAACTAATTGTCCATACACATTAGCCTCTATTAATTTGATATTTATGGTGACATAACTACCTACTCATAACCTGAAAACTAAATATTGCATAACTTTTTGTTTATTTACGTTTTGACGTTTTTTATTTTTGTAACAAATTGAACAAATTATGGCCTTTCTTTTGATCCATCATTCGTCTATCTGCATTATATAGTTTCTGTGTAATCACGGGCGATGATTACGGCAAGTGGCGGTTCTAGCGGCCAACTATTTTTTGTCATAGCGTCTTAGTTTTTTTTGTAACAAATTCACGAAAAGAGGTGTGTAAAGTAACAAATTAACACTAATTCCTGGCAAAGTTTCATCAAATACTATGAGGTGGCCGCGCGGTTGAAACGGACATCTATGATCTTCTCTTTAGTCAGTGAAGACTTGTAGTGACCTACTGACGCATTTTTTTTATTTGCTGTTAAAATAATAGGTGTTACCTAAAATTTGAAAAAGATGTAGAAGTTAGGTATCAGACTATTAGTAGCACTTTGGAATATTGATTGGTGTCTGTTTGAAGGCACGGCAAGGTAGACTTGATTTTGATTACATGGAACTGAAACAGGAGAAATGAGAGTGTGCTGTGTATCTCAGTCCACTACTTCAGATGGCAAAAGTATTATCTAAAATATTGATATATAGTATCAAAACACAAAGATTACTTTGCGAAAATACAATAGTTTTCTGTGATTATAATTTTTCTAAAATAATCTACTTTAAATTAAACATAGTTGTAATTACAGAACTATAACATAACAGTTAGGGAGACTATAACATAAACATTTTCATATTGGCACTGGTTCAGGAATTGTTTTTCAAATAATATTATGAAGAACAATAATTGTTATTGAAACTCAGTGGAAGATTATTTAATAATATGTTCCATTTCCCCAGTCTAGGATTTAATTGATACTGGCTTTTGCCTGCGACTTTGTAAGTGCATGTCCAATTTTTTCCCACTTCAGTAGGAATTTCGGGAAATCCTCTTAATGCTCCTCAAGGAATTGCAGCTTTCTTCAACCAGTAGTTTCGGCTGTGCATTTTCTGACAGTCACTCAGTGAAGAAAGAGTTTTATATTTATTTAAGGAAATTTTGTACTGGTCCAATAATATTCTTACCTGAAAGCTTCCTGTCCAGCAGTGTCCCATATCTGCAGTTTGATCTGCTTGCCATCAATGGTGATCATGCGAGCACCAAACTCTACGCCAATTGTGAGATCGTGAACGGGCTGGAATCTTTTGTCGGTAAACTGGAGTAGTAAGCATGACTTGCCTACACCTGTGAAGATTTATAAATACATAAATTCATGGCTTGCTCCTATTGGGGTTGGCAAAATCCACGGAATGCCACTCGCTTTATCCTTACATATCCTACTCTTTTTGCTTGAAATTATAAAAAAATTAACTAAACAACTGACAAAACAATACCTATATGACTAGAATCAGAAGCGTGAACCATAGACACTGTGATGAAAGCTTCATTAGTTTTGATCATGTTTCATCTAAGTATCAAATCACATTATGTTATCCTACATCAGGTAGTGTTTTTTGTTTCTTTTGTTTTGTTTTGACTAAAATATCCAGTTACTGTGATCACAATAACAAGTTCAGCTCAAAATAAAGCTGGTATCTTTTACAATGTCACAATGTGGGTTCATATAATAAAAGCAAACAAAGGAAAACAGGTAATGTCTACATAAACAAATCATTAACAAGTCCAACAAGAGCTTTGAACTCTTATCACTGTCATTAATCAGTCAATATTCAGACAACATTGTTCTACAAAATAAAAATTTTGGTACATATCATATAATACCAATTCTCTAAAGAAGATTCTCTAGACAAGATTTATAGATGAAATTTATCTAACAAACAAACAAAGAAAGTCCTTGAAATAGCCTCAAAACAACAGACAATTTCATAAACACATGTTGGTTTCACTTTATTGATCCGTAATTACTTATTTATTTACAGTACAAAGAGATGAACTGCACAGTTTCTAATGATATGCGCAATATAGACCTAACTTGACGTAGTTACGAGACGGCGTAGGCGGAAAAACAGACTATCACAAAATATTACTATCCACAACATTGAGATATTGATCGATTGAGCACGAATGAACATAAATTTCAACATCTTTACCCAAAAAATAGTATAATCACACTGCACAGTAACAGAAAACATCTAAATAAAATATCAGGAAATAAAATCAATACCTGTGTCGCCGATGATGATGTATTTGAACAAGTAGGCGTATGCCATCTTCTCGGCAGGTCTTTGTAACTTTTGGAAATTACAATCGACAACGATGGTAAACAAAGGTTTAAAGGGCGAATTTATAATTTTACAAATAAGACGCAATTTTTAGATTTCTCACAGCTGGTTGAATCAATTTGTCATTGTGAAATGTATGAAAGAATATTTGACAATCATAGCCACACACTCTAAAGATTGTGCACACAATGTGGCTTTTAAATCTGTCATTCTTTTATATCATTTGTCTAATGATTTTCATTTCACTTCAGAACCTTCCACAGCTTTTTTAATATTGTATATTTTTTAAATGGGTATTTGTAATATATAAATAATGCTAAGAACGCTATATTTCTCCAAAAGTGAAAACTTCTGCTTTCATGTATTTACATCTTTATATCCATAAACTATTTCTCTGACTAGATCGCAGTGTCGTAGACAATCACGTATTATGGTGTTACCATAATTTTTAAAATAAACTTGACAATCGAATGGGTTCTCGACATCTCGATTCTGTAGTAGGTACTTTTCTTTTCTCGATTCTCGTCTAATCTACTGTCAATTCTGTCAAATGTCAAATTAGGATTTTGATCTGAGTATTGCGAATTGGTTTGTTATTATTTCCTTTTACAGATTGTGTCTTATAAATCCAGTGTTTTCTCGTTTCCCCTTAAAATTTATTCACATGACTATTCAACTTTAGTTTAGTGCCTTCTTTATCTCCACTATTCGAATCAACAAGCCGTTGGTAACCTTAAAATATTAAGGGAACAATGCCGACTTCTACGATGTATTTGTAATCATGGATTCTTCTAAAGATTCTTCGTCTATGAGGAATTCTGTAAAACTCGATGGAGAGGGTGAAAAAAATAGGAACTTCAAGACTACTCCAAGTCAATCAGGGCAAAGAGATAACGCTGAAAATCTATTTACATCGACCTCGAATCCAAGCTCGAGCTTTGTTCCCTTGAATGGACCTCGGGCCAATCACATGAATTCAGTACCTAGTAATGAATCAGTTCCTCAAACTAACCGGTGTAGTGAAAATAACCCAGAAACTAATAAAAACCTTCACAATTCTACCCAATCACAAAAGTGTAACAACAAAGTGACAAACTCGAATGCTGATCAAGCGGATCTTGCGGTTGCGGGCAGCAGTAGGACTGTACCTACTGTATATGACAATGGCACTGAGTCCAATCAGGATAAGCAGATGTGTCAGAGACACAAAGTATGCTTAGACAAGGCAGGGAATAGCAGCCTTCCCTCAACAAGTGGCACTAGCAGAACTAGTGAGAATGCAGAGACCAGCTCTTTCAGGGAGAATAGGAAGAGACCATCAAGTCTGAAGCTAAACAGGCCTAACTTAGAAGATGATAGCTCCAGTGATACTGGCAATGATGACTATTCTTTGGGCTCAGAGGATGGGTGTATCTATACATACAGGGGTGGTGAACACTTGGCTGACTTGCCAAGCTCATTCTTTAGCCTTGACATGGGTTTGCCTTTAGAGAAGCATCTTCCTATGCCGAACTATGTGGGGCCTCAGCAGGGTGCTGCTGCAGGCAGAGAACCAGCTTCTAGGGCATCCAGTCCTGACATGGATTTTTTGGAAATGGACTTTGATCCTGGCCCATCATGTGAAGTAGATACGGGAGATGAATCGTCTCCTGATGCTGAATTGGAAGCTGCAAATACCATGCCTGAGGAGATTGAGCCTGTTATGGTGAGGGGGACGACTCCAGAGTATGTCCCCCCTCCAGTTAGGTATGTCCCTGTCAGTGCACCTGCTGCACCTATAGCTTCCGGATCTGGGTCACATGGAGATGCTGATTTGTATTCATATAGTGTGCCATCAACAAGCCGAGGGATTCCGACAGGCCAAGGGGATGCTGCAGAGGGCAGCAGCAGTAGTGCCCATAATTATGTGGACCAGAACTTTAGTTACGGTCCGTACATCACTCATGTGAACTCAAGGGGCGAGCAGCTGGTTGTCAGGAGAACAATGTCACATGGACCTATCATATATCCTGGCAATGTGCATAGCTCCAGTGGAGAATTGGTGTCTCCATCAGAGATATTAGTTTGTAAGTCTTTTGTATCTTTCTTTAAATTAATGGATAATTTTGATACTTGACTGCTATGCTTCACAGGTAGCAGTAGCTTTTAGTGCCATATTAATTGAGAATGCATTGAAGATTTTTACTATTTGTTGAGATCATAATCAAATCTCAGCAAAGTCTTAAGTGTATGATCGAAGCATCTTTCTACAGCCAGATACATCAATCGGATAATGATGCAATTATTTACTTTGTTGATTTTGTTACTTTTATTACTTATGTATGTGTATGCAGACACAAAAAATGCATTTACTCTTCACATTTTTCTAACCAGTTCTAATGAAACATTTTAAAAAGAGTTTAGAGGGAAAGAGAGAGTAATCTCGGTTTCGTTCATTTCCAAGATAGTTTGTATTAAATTACGTGAGGAGTACAGACTCTTGAGGTGGAAGCCAACGGAACCTAATCAAGTACACATTATAACTAAAATACCACATTATTGGCTCTATTCAGTCTTGCTTCTAAGCTTAGTATTCATTCTGTAGTAGGCAGTACAGTAAGTAGGTAGGTACAGATAGCCCTTTCATAAAACATTGTCTTTCTGTGTAAGCACAGATTAACTATCACATCATCTGATAATGTTTTGTACATTATAGATTAGTTGGGGTCCAGCTGTAAACCAGTGCATGATGCAGCTGGATTCCACACTCTTGTTTTTTTTAAATATTTTCTTCTTTGTATATATTATGTTTTATTTTTTGTATTTTTTACTATTTTTTCTAGAAAATTAATTTAGGAAGCACAATAAATTAAGAAAGAAGGATGGTTAGGGTGTGTTGGGAGCCAGTTGTAGTGGACGCCCACCGAAAACCATTTTTTTTGTTAGCGTGCATGTGTGTCCCACTGCCAAGCAAAGAAATCCCCTTTCTCTTTCTTCCAAACCTTTCGATCCTGAGCAATCTCTGGCCAAGTTTGCCCCGCAAACATGATGAGATTGTCACACCATCTGAGCCTTCCAAAAACCTATACAAGGGAAATCCATAATATATATGACGACGGGCTTTATTTACGTCACCCAAAACGCTAAATCGCCAAGAGTGCGTGAAAGTGTAAGGGAGGCTAACCACAAATAGGGAAAAGCCAGAAGATTGATTGAATGATATTGTAGTTTGTTTGTTTATAATTTCTGTATATTTAAAAAAAAATGGTTTAATTTACAGATGATGATGAACACATAGAAGCATTTGCTCATCAAATCAATCAGTCAACACATGATACTGCAGCCCTGTCATCAGCACTGTTTCATGTCAAAATGTCGAAGAAATTAATTGCTGACAAGGCTAGATTAGATGCTGAAAACCAAGCTACTGCTAAGGTACAGTAAATTGTTCAAGCTTTCAATGACGAATTCTGATTTTAGACAAGAACATTTATTCTGAAAAAATTGTTTTCAGCATGGGGCCGTTAATATGGCACATAAAATTTTAAAAATTCTTCGTAGAGGACACTCTTCTAAGCCGAACTCTGAGGTACCTACTTCGCACAGGCATGAATGACAGAGACAGCTATATCCATCACTCATGTCTCTGTGAAAGATACTTTCCGAACCTTAATGTGCCATATAAACGCCCACTAGGGGTACTGCAATTTACATATTTACTTGTTCACCAACATACCAACTGTAATATAAGCATTATGTTAAGTTCACTCAAAAACAGCTGTATTTCAAGTAGATAATTGTACAAAGCTTTTGACTTGCCTATTTCTTCAGTAATTATTGGCTAAACACGGCTTACACTACTTTTTTAACTTACTTATTATTGTTAGGCTTGCCTTTGACCTCACCTGATAGAAAGCGATGATGTGGTTGCTTATGGAACGTAAAGGGATGGATGGAGTAAAAATACTGTCCTTTCTCCCTATAATTGTGTCCTTGTGTCCCCTAGGCGAGTGAAGCAGCAGCAAGCACCAGTTCCAGCAGTGCGGCGTGCGTGGAACCTCCTCGGTGCATGATCTGGTCGGAGAGCGAGGCGTGCGAGCGACAGGTCACGCAGATCGGTACCTCCGCCTGCGGTGTCACCGCTGTTGTCAATGTTTTCGTATGTATTTCTTCATTTTAGTTTTAGTTTTATCCTAACTAATATTATAAATGCGATAGTGAGTTTTTTATGTGATTCAGGCCTAAATCGCTGAACCGATTTTAATGAATTTTGATATGGAGATAGACCACTATAGACTTTTAATGTGTAAAGCGAGCGAAGCCGTGGGATAAAGTTGGTTTATGAAAATGGGAAATAAACCACCCTGAGAAGTATTCTAAAAATAAAAAATTCACATCTACTCCGAAAACGAGTTCCACACGAGTTCAGGGGAAGCTAACCATTCCACCTTTGTTTTTGGATATTCATCATTGACATCACAGTGACCTACCAATGTGGCAGGGCATAGACTCATAATAACATTGCCCCTCGCAGCCATTTTGTTTTTTTTTTTCGATGATTGTCACATGACGACTTTATCTTCGAATATCTGGCACCATGTTGCTAACATTTTTTTAAGTGTTCTCTACCCACATACGTATGTTAAATCGAGGGCCACCCCACTTTTAAAAAGAATAAAAATGGCGGCGCTGGGCTATTCCAACACCATAAGAAAAAAAATCGAACCCCTTAAAAATTGTGATTTGTTTGTTTGTTTGGTTGAACGCGCTAATCTCAGGAACTACTGGCTCGAATTGATTTTTTTTTTTGCGTTGGATAGTCCATTTATCGAGGAAGGCTATATAACATCACCCTATACAACCTGTTTTTTTTGATATCCCATAACTCTAGGGTTATATTCTGTAGGTAAAAATAATAAAACTCCTAGAATAGGTGGTCCAAAAATGCATCGTTTCGGAGATATCATCAATCAGAATTAAATTAGGTCAAAAATTGTCACCAGTACGACGAATCTTTACTTTTGCGAGGTTGTGTTGTTACCGTACAAAATAGACCCTCGATGTGTCTAGGTATCTAAGTTTCATTGATAAAAACAAGTAATTCATTTTTATTCAAGCCAATCATTCATATTTAAAGCTAAGAAAATGCGACGTTGTCATATTTCACGTAAGGGTGTTTTACATTAATAATCGTGACATTGCCGAATTATTTTGTATGAAAAATGAAAAAAAAAATAACGAAGTATTGGAACATAACTCATAATATGCCAGTTGATTCTTTGATATGGCCTCAATCATACCCTACAGTTATGGGATATAAAAAAAACACGTTGTATACTATAATATTAAAAAGCAGACGAGTTTGTTTGTTTGGTTGAACGCGCTAATCTCAGGAACTACTGGCTCGAATAGATTTTTTTTTTGCGTTGGATAGTCCATTTATCGAGGAAGGCTATAGGCTATATAAGATCACGCTATGACCAATAGGAGCGGAGCAGCAATAAGAAATGTTGCAAGCGGAAAAAAGCTTTCGTTGCGTGCGCTGCGTAAACGGTTTAAGTTACGCAAAAAACAAGTATTACGAAATTATTCCTCTTTAAAAGTTCTAAAAAAAAGTCCTCAACGACATAAATGTCTATCCCAGGTTAACTCACTATAACCCTTTTTATGGAAATCAAATATGTTCTAAAATGATGCATTATTTGCGAGGAATTTTTATTAACATGGTATTAATCCTTACCCAAATAAATACGTTAATCATCATAGTATTTAATTTTGAACAAAATTGCCATTGACATTATTTAATTTCAATGAATATTTTGAGAGATATCATCGTTTTAAAATAACTCCGCAACAAAATATTATAATACTCGGTAAGCGGGCGGAGCGTGAGGCGGAGGGCGCCCGTCGATTCTTGTGTTTGTTATTATCAGGAGAAGGTTTTAATGTAAAAAAAAGTTGTCAGTTGACGGGAGCGAAGCCGCGGGGGACAGCTAGTAACTAAATAAAAGTAGTAAAATGATGATGACTGAAAAACATCACGACATTGTATTCCAAGAAGCAACACTGTTGAGGATGAAAACATCACAGTCACTGTTTTCATTCGTTACAATATTTAGGTCACTAGCAACAGTATGTGCCTTGTTGTTTTCAGAATGCATTAGGTGTGCCAGTGAATTTGGAGAAGATAAGCTCCTCTGTCGGAATACGGCACAGAGCTAACAATGCGCCAATACCAAGGTAATTAGTAAAGATAATATAATAGGGAATATGCATGAGTTTTATTTTATTTGTTAAATTAAATACTTATAAGCTCTAGAAAACAATCATGAAATGAATGATTAAATTTAATAAAAGGAGCCGAGCATTAATGGAAAATGTGACGCAGACGAAGTTGCGTGGGTCAGCTAGTGTAATATAAAATACTGGTACTTAACTGCATCCGGTTAGACTAGAAGCCAACCGTAACATAGTTGGGAAAATGCACGGCCTAACATTATTTTGATTGTGGTAGAAAGGCTTGTATTAGGACACAGGCTACTTTATATCCGGGTAGTTACCGTTCAACAATTTCACCATTCGATCGGACGAACCTTCAATGAAGTAGTAGTAGGATACATTTAACAGGATAGCTGTTTTCTATCATACACTATCAATCTGGTGTTAAATTCCGATCGCTCTTCTTCCAGATACTTATTATCCCGCGCCGTAGCGGGCTGCACGGCTGCAGACCTAGTCTCTGGCATACACCGCGCGTCAGATGGACTGGTCACCGCGCGGTTCTTCCCCACCTATCCTGAGAGAGCTGTGTCGCTTTCACACTGGCTCGCTGATTGGATCACAGTTGGTAAGAAAAAAGAGGAAATAGCAACTGCAATCTAATCTTGTAAATACTTTAAAACGGGAATACTTAAAGTGAAAATACAAATAGGATTAGGCGGGTCAACGTTAGTCACATTCTCTGTCACCATTGGGTAAAAGTCTCCGCACAATTAGTGTTCGTACTCGGTTGAGAAAGAGGTGAGGTGACCTAGACGCGTAAAGTTGGCGCAGGAATAGATTTCCTGGATAGACCTGGAAGAGGCGTCTGCCTGGAAGCATAGAATAACAAAAAAAAGAAAAGACAAAAACGACTGAAGTGAAACTTCTTTCGCTCCATCTGAGATATATACATATTTAATTTACTAGCTATAAGAGAAAGAGAGAAATAAAATATGCGCGCGCACTGCTCTCTCTTGCTCCTACACTGATACAGACAATATGGCCTGCACTGTGCTTAGATATACGGAACGTATTTGGCTATGAGAGGAAGAGAGAAAGAAAATGTACGCGCGCACTTCTTTCTCTTGCTTATATCCCCCACTTAACTCCCGTTCGTCTCGCCCGATCACACTTTTCGTAACGCTTACGTCACGCGTCGCCAGCTTACTCCCCAAGTCAAACGTGCGTAAAGAAGTTTCACTTCAATAATTTTGGGTCCTCTTAGTTTTTGTGAAAACGACAGACACGGCTATATGATTTCTAAAAATAAATCAACGCCGAGTTACAATGTTTTGCCTTTGTAATCTAGATAAAGACTGATCGACCATAGTTTATTAAGATTCATTGTCACTCGCTTGATGTATAATCTACCGTGCTTTTCTATGTTGTGGGTTTAACCAATCGCACGGGAACTCTTACGCTGTTGGTAGTCTGATATTTTGGCTTAAATGCAGGAGTTAATGTGCTATAAACAGATGGTTGGGACCGATCTGGATCTATCCATGGCTACGCGGCATAAGGCAGTCGAAAGCTAACCAATATTAGCAGATAACCAATATTACGAATGCTTCATTAGTCACACCTCCAAGTTCTCGTCTATATTAATATTATAAAGCTGATCTCAGGAAGTACTGGTCCGATTAGAAATTCTTTCAGTGTTAGATAGCCCATTTATCGAGGAAGGCTATACGCTATATAAAACGATAATACGCGCTACGATCAATGGTCCGATTTTAAATTCTTTCAGTGTTAGATAGCCCATTTATCGAGGAAGGCTTTATGTTATATAAAACGATAATACGCGCTACGATCAATAGGAGCGGAGAATTAATGAACAACGTGACGCAGACAAAGTTGCGCGAGAAAGCTAGTAATATATATGTGTCAACGGGTAATTCCAAATGCCGTGACTTTATAATAAATCGCGTGAGATTGTAAACATTTTCTTCTCAATTAAGCAGCGATATGTTGAAAACTATTTGCTTTTGATGGGTTATACATAGATGAAGAGTATAACTCAAGATACATAGAAGTGGAGCAATATATCTGGAGAGATCATAATCTTATATATAAAAATGAATTGCTGTTCGTTAGTCTCGCTAAAACTCGATAACGGCTGGGCCGATTTTGCTAATTCTTTTTTTGTTTAGTTCGTCATAATACAGGGAAGGTTTAAACGTAAAAAAAATAATTAAAAATGCAGTTGACGGGAGCGAAGCCGCGGGGAACAGCTAGTCTTATATATAAAAATGAATTGCTGTTCGTTAGTCTCGCTAAAACTCGAGAACGGCTGGGCCGATTTTGCAAATTCTTTTTTTGTTTAGTTCGTCATAATACAGGGAAGGTCTAAACGCAAAAAAAAATGCAGTTGACGGGAGCGAAGCCGCGAGGGACAGCTAGTAATCTAATAAAGATATTTATCAATAAAGGTCAATCTTACGGCGTTTCAAATAATTCGATGCATATTAAAAATGCTGACATACAATATTTTTTCTGATCGCTTCCAAATAAAAATAGTTAAGTACTTAACACAATAAAACAAGTCACTAAATATAAACGTAAATAATGTAAGCAATTTGTTGCCATCGACAAGCACAATAATGGTAGAGTCATTTGAATACATTATGCAAATATGCATGCTTTAGCGTATTAGTTCGATAGTTGTTGCGTAAGTTAGATATGTCAATATGGCCGTACTGGGTTGGTTAATGGTGATTGAGGTAAAGTAACTATTAATAATGATATATTGTTTTAAACTGTCATGGTCACTAACATTAGAATAATTTATAACGGGTAGCAATCCGCTATAAACTATTCTAATATTAATAATGATGTTTAGTAGGTAATGAAGTAAAACTTAATCTATATCTATACTAATATTATAAAGAGTTTTGTTTTTAAGTTTGTATGTAGGGGGTAATCTCAGGAACTACTGGTCCGATTTGAAAAATTCTTTCAGTATTAGATAGCCCATGTATCGAGGAAGGATATAAGCTACATATCATCAAGCTAAGACTAAAAAGAGCCGAGCATTAATGGAAAATGTGACGCAGACGAAGTTGCGTGGGTCAGCTAGTACATACTAATATTATAAATGCGAAAGTAGCGTTGTAAATAATATGTCTGTTCGTTTGTTACCTTTTCACTTAATAGCTGTATGTATTTGGATGAATCTTGGTTCACGGGTAGACCATGCCCGGGATTATGGTAGGTGCCAGAGAACTTCCAATAAAGTACATTGACCTTACCATAATATCCCTTCGTAGATACCCGAACAATAAATGATGAACAGTTTTTCATTACTAGAGAACGTAAAGGATCACGATAGAAGTCGTGATCCTTTACGATCAGGACAGCATTAAGTCATAATTTCTATTTTTGATAAAGAAAGTCAATAAATGAATGTGGGTAAAGGACCATTATTGCACGTTAACTAGCGCCAACTCTATGATATAGGATGATTGATGAAGATGTCGGAAAAATACATACCAATTGGGAGTTTAACTGGGGTGCGCCTCTTAAACCGTGTTGATATTGAAATATAGGCAGACCTATGCTACCCGTAGGCAATCGTGACGGAATGTCAGTGTAAAATAAGTCAATCTTTTGGGGATAAACAATAAAGGTACGTTAAGAAACTACATAGTGACAAATAACTAACCATTATAGATCCGGTGGTGGAACCATTGTCGCAATTGATTTTATACTTTATTTTTTATGACATTACGATTTAAAATCAGTGACGTCAAGTGGAACCAATGGTTCCACTTCGGGCGCAACCGGTATTCCCAACCTATATAAATATCACTCACAGGTGCGGTACCCATCTTGACCCTCAACCTACAAGCCGGCTACGAGCACGACGTTCCGGACGCGTGGCACCATCAGATGGTCTTCGGCGTCTCCCCTAGGGGAGTGTACCTCTGCAACCCGGTCGAGTGCCTCCGGGAGGCGACTCTATGGCACCATCTCACGTCGCCGTCGATACTCCTCGTGAAGGCCAGGGATGTTACACTCAGGTTCACAATGGACACGGATTTAACCCCGCTGATGGCAGTACCTGATCGACGCTTCCATACGTTCAATGTGCTTGGTAAGTTAGAGTCCGAATCGCACATGTCCGATTTTTTAACTATCCCACCGGCTGGTAAGCTATTTCCGTTTATTGATATTTTGAATACCTGAGACATAACAGACGGTCTTTGATACTGCGAAATAGGTATGATTCCTGAGTATAAAATATGAGTATTTAGTCCGTCAGTTAGGTGATCGAAAAATATAGGACACGTATTTTTTGCTTTACCAAATCAATAAAAATTAACGAAGTTAAAACGCATTAAAGGTCAGTAGTGGGGGCTGGTGGCGTTATTTCACTGTAAAAATTGTATTTACCAGTGACGTCACACGAGTTTTCATCGCACTGTATCGTCTTAATTTTTTGTATACGTGAAAAAAGTTAAAATACGTTTTGTGATACCAAAATTTAGTGGAAATTTATCTGACAGACGATAAAGTTCATTCAGCATTAACCATCTCTAATGAAAATGGTTGCTTACAGGCCAAGTATTAAACTTGATCCGCGAATGGCGAGCAAATGGCTGGGTAGATGGCACTGCCAGGACTCGTCACGTTCGGATCCCGGCGTCCTACCAAGCAGGGATCACCGTGGCTGCTCTTACTGGATCCGAAGCACATCGGCGGCTCAAGCTGGCTCCACAACTCCCCATACTAACGCAAACCGACCCAGCATGAGGAAAATGTTCGTATTTTCACACTTTATATCACTAGAACTCACATGTCTAATAAAAAGGTGGAGAGTATACATACACTCGACATTGCCTGAGCAGACACTGCGTAACTAGAAAAAAAAAAATGTCGAGAGTTCGAAGTTTGAATTTGTCGATCGTTTGACAGGAAAGCGGCTGAGTATTTTGCTGCGCATTTTAAGTGTTCACTTAAGGAAAAGGGTTGTTGATCCGCTTTGACGGATATGTGATGTTAAGAAAAGAAAAAAAATGTATTAACGGAATGTTTCAATTGATTAGTGCACACAACTTATCTGGTACAAAGGGCGTTTTTTGTGTGTTCTAGATATTGGTGATAGTTTAGGCAAAAAGTGGCTTTCATTGCGCGCGACGATTTATTCAGCTAAAATCTTATACTTAAGTATTTCTCGAGATCGGCAAAAACCTGATAATGTATGTTAATATTGACTGAATTGGTAAAACTAACCTAAAAGACGTTATATTTTCTCCTTAACCATGTCATGGTTTGGACGATAGAAAATTATATTCCGCTCGTGACTGATGTCTCTGTTTGGTATTAAAAATGCCAATTTGTGCACGCCAAATAGACGTGGATATTCTTATATTAAAGTAGAAATAGTATTGTATGGGTATGTTATTTAGCAATGGCAACACAGACATGTTTGGCATGAAAAAGTGAGGCGGCGCTATAGAATATTTATGCGTGAAAGAGAGAGGAAACATCACTTGCCTGTTACTTCCTTTGCTAAATACGCTACTTTCCCCTGTTTATTTTACTTTATATTCGTGTACAATGCATAATCGTATGAGAATAATATTTAAAGAAAGTTTCAAAACTTATGTCGAATATTATATGATTCTTTAGATTGTTCTGGGGAAGAGAAATATTATAGTATTGTCGTAAGTATAAAAATGCAGTGACACGTCTTTGCGTATATCGGAACACATTTAGTAACGAGGACCACCGAATTAAATAAAATACTAGAAATAACTCGATCTGATCACAATGTTAATGTCTGAGTAAGATAATGGGTATCGCATGTTTATTGGCAGAAATGAGCGTATTTGCACAAATATTTTTGTTATTTCGTTCATGCAAAATTGAACTTTACCGTATATGAATTAACGTATTTTTGCAAATGACACAGATATTGGCACAAATACGCTTATTGCCAAAGTAAGAGCTTACTCAAGTTTTATAAATTGTCACTCACAAGCTTTGTATTTTATGTGTAAATACTTTATGTATTATTTTCATTAAAAATGATTATTTGAAAGTTTTTTAATGTTGCTGTAAGGGGCAAGTTTATTTAATGAAGAGGGGGTCGTTTGATTTATAATTAATAATTTTGGTATCCATAAAAATAAAACCAGATTTGTTAGAACTGTTTCAATTTCGATGATAAATGAATCATTTGAAATTGAAGCTTAATATCAACGACATAATTTTGCTGTCGTGAAGTAAAACAACGGTGTGGTGGGGGCGCTGCCATTGGTTTTAGTTCAGAGCCTTTCTGGTGGTTGCCTCGTTTAATTTCGAATTAAATTCACTGCCGAGCAATATTATAACCGTATATATTTAACCGTACAAAGTAACTTATACTTTAATCTTACCGTAGTTACGATTATGCACAAACCAACGTATTTTATTGTTATGTTAATGCTTGTTTACTTTTATAGGGCAACACTTCGAACGTCGACGTCGCTCAAACATTAATTTGATAGTTTTCACTGTATAATAATAATAGTTATCTATTTAGTAACCGAACGTTTTCGTATGAAGCTGTGTGATTGGCTAAATTTTATTAGCCAAATAAGATTGTACATAGATTTTGTAAGGGATAAATATTGTTAGTCAATTGGTGCTTACTAGTCAAAATTATATTAGCACGTACTATAGTTTGCTATTTGAGTGGGAAACACAAAATATTATTCTTGTTTTTGAATTTGGAATGATATGGCCGCTTTGTGTGCGAAGTTTGGATATGACGTGGATGTACCACTTTCGTTGAAGTTATATAAGGTAAACGCAAACCTATACGTCCTATGGCGATGCTGTAAAACACAACAAACTTGGGGGAAATTAGAATGAAGTGAGCTGACATTCCAATAGGGTATTTGACTGGATTTTTTATTACATTTCTCAAACCCGCAGACAAGACGCAGTTAAAAAATTTGGCTTTAAAGTTAAAAAATGGCGTTGTTAGCAGCGTTTTAAAATCTGTGATTGACAGAGACAGCACTAATGGCGTGTGACGTCACTCACAAGTCCCGCCATATTGAATTGAAGCCATCCAGTACAAACGTCATTTTGTGTGACAAGGATAGAAGATTAACTTCAAGAGCGTATAACTTCTCTGTTTTTGAACATCTATGAAATAAGTATTCATTCTTGCATATATTTTTATAGTACTGAAATACCGTATTTAACACTTCTACCTAAGTTTTTAAGATGAAACTGGGACAGAAGCACTACCTACTGCTAAAAATAAATAGGGAACGTGCAGACATTATATGTGGCAGCACGAGAAGTGTCATTGTCAAGTATATTTTACCGTTAAGTTTCAAAATTGTAACGATTATATTACTGGATTATATTATTCAATCATCATAATTATTGAACAAAATGAATTGCGCTCGATCTCATTTATCAATATTTTTTGCATAGCAGAGGGACATATTAAAATGAAACCTGCATGAAAAACTGTTCTATAAAATTTGAATGTCTCTGAATAATTGTAGGTGATAAGAAAATAAGTTTTGTGTTTCATATTTATATAGCAGACGCATTGTAGTCATTTCAACACAACAAATATGTGTATCTACTTTTGAGAACGTTGTCGCACTCGATGCTAACGCTTAACTCTGTACTCTATATTCGGGATATTTACTGTTAATATGTTACGAGGGCTTTGACGTGGTGGTGTTTGAGGTTAGCGAATGTTTCCCAAATAATTAAGAATATTTCTTGAAAAGTAACCAATCTATCCTGAATAATCCCCAAATCTATCCTTGAAAATTGCCAATATTCCCTGGAAAGTTGCCTATCATACCCTCATAACTTCGAATCTTTCCCGAATAATTTCGAATCTTTCTCGGCTAATTCCCATGTATTTTCAAGTTTTTCCCGAATAATTCCCAATGTTTCTGAGATTATTCCGAATCCAAAGGAGTGGAACTATCTGCCTGCGTCTGTGTTTCCGAACGCTTACAACCCTAATCTCTTCAAAGTTAGAGTAAACAGGCTCCTTCTGGGTAAGCTCTGTCATCTCTGACTAAGACTAAAGTCAAGAGCAAACCCATCTCAAATAAAAATTAAAAAAAATCCTTCTCAAATATTGATCCGAATCTTTTCTTAATAATTCCGAATGTATTATTTAGTTGTAACAATGATATACGATATCTCTGTACTGTACCGTAGGTATTGACATTGTAAAATAAGTTATTTATCATGAAATAGTTTATAGAATAATTATATATTAATAGCCTAAGTTCTCCATTTTATGTCGCATATTTCCTTTATTTAACTCACGAGTTACATGTTTTCTCTACGCCATTCTTAAAGAATGGCTGTTGTGATATTTATCAATATTGTGTTTCACGGTTTTTCTTTTCCTCGTGTTCCCAAGCTTCCTCATACCAGAATGTATGCCGCCTTTCGTTTCCATCGTGGTCTGTAGCTCCCCCCCCCCCTTCCCACACTTAGCTTTGTACATTGTAGACCGGCTTGTTTCCTCAAGCGACGGACATTTGTGTCTAGCTAAAACATTTCAGCACCACCTCGTACGAAGCAACTCAAATGATAGTGTATTATAATTATTTTGCAAAAAGGTTAAGTTTTTTTGCATTTTACTTTAAGTACTGCTGTTTATGACGGGTCAGTGACTTCCCTTTATATTCGATTATATGAAGCAATGTCATGTATAACATTATATTTTTGGAATATACTATGATAGATCCCATGTTTGTGTTTGATTTTTGCGAGGCTCGCCGATTTAATGGATAATTTAAATTGCCTAGATCAATATTTTTTGAAAGTCTGGTTTTCAATATGTACGTATGTATGTAGTTTTCGAAATATAAGGAAACAGGTAAAGTGAAAGTTAGTCACGTTGGAATTTTGTAACTTTTTGTTCTAGGTTTTTTCATTCTTCATACTGTGGGCAACTGCCTCATTGCTTGATATTTGGCAAGCCCTTGTATAATATGTTCAAGTGGCATGGAGAACTCTGATAAAGGGCAATGTGTCGCTTTGTTCTGATGCCTCTGCATAGCCTTCACAAGACATAGGGTCAAGGCACGCTGACACAACGTCGCATTAAAAAAAAAATAACTTAAAGTTACATATTATTTGAGTGTCATTTTTATATTTACAATATTGATGACGCGGTCATTAACTCTAATTGCCTTCTTCACCCAAGAATTTCACGGTCAAATCTTAGTAATTTTATTCAGTAAATTTGATTTCGTGTGGCTTCCATAATTTCCAAGAAGAACTCGGTCTCCCCTTCAGTTGGAAGCGCACGTATTCGACTTTCTAAACTTTCATACACAGAGCTTTTAAAATTTTCAAACACCTTGTCAATTTGCAATTCATCATAAAGCTGCTTGATGAGCTTCACATGTGCTGGGTCTTTGCTACCGTAGTGTTCTTTAAAAATGGACCTCTGCGCTTCATTGCAGCGCTCCAGTGCTGTTACGGCCATCCAGGATAACTTTCCTTCTTGAATGTCTGTGCTTGCCTTCCCCAATCTGGCTTCGTCCCAGTAAATGTCTTCGAAGTCGTTCTGTTCAAAAATATAACCCTAAAGTTAGATTTGTACTAAACGAATGACTAAAGATTCGTATAGGGATGATTCCTGAGTAATAAAATAATTATATTTAGTCCGTCAGTACCCAGATTATCAAAAAAAATGGACACGTAGTTTTTTGCTTTATCAAATCAATAAAAAATGATGAACATAAAACGCATCAAGGATCAGGGGTGGTGATCAGGTGACGCGGACGTCACTATTCAGTAAAAATAATAAAGTAAGAAAAAAAAAATGATGAACTCAGGTCTACATTTGTGTTATACAAATTATTCCATACCTGATATTGAAGTATTGTTCCAAGTTCTAAGCAGATGCTGCTTAATTCTGTAGCATCTCTATCCTTCCAATCCTTGACTAAAGATAGACCAGCGAGTACTGGTAATCTGTAGAAATAGTAGCTGGACTTTTGTACAGCGATAGCCTTGAATCGCTCCGCTGTGAACTCATCAAGATTGTTTTTTTCTTTGGTGTATCTTATTGAATAGTCTAAGTACTGTCCTATCGTTGTGTGCATAGCTCCCTGAAAATAACGAGAAAACTTTAAGGACCTAACAGCGGGTGAATGTTTCCCATATTTACATTTCAGATAGATTGTCCCATATTAGGACTAGTGTTCTAAATTAAGATTTAGTGTGTCGTAAATTAGGACCACTGTGTCCCAATTTACAATCCAAAGTATCCTACTTTGGATTGTAATTGTATAGTATCCTCTATATCAGTAATTAACACAGAACCCAATTTCGATCACACAAAAGTGTTCGAAATTGGGTTATGTGTCCCAAATTAGGATCCATTGTACCAGACGTCACAGTGTTTTTTTATCGAACTCTTCCGAAACAGCTTGACCGATTTTTATGATTTTTTTGTGTATATTTGGTAGGTCGAGGAATAGGTCGTAGGCTATTTTTTTATTTAAATGGCCAAACAACGTATGCTGGGTCAGCTAGTCATACTATAATGATCTAAATAATTTATATGGATATGCGAGTACAGTATACAATAGCAATAGAACTCACCCATATTGTCCACTATTATAAACCAACACCCTGCGTCTAGGGATATCCGCTTCATTGATAGTGTTTAGGCGCAACCATTATTTTTTGGATAACATACTTACCGGTAACTGGTTTGACTGGAAGCCGACCCCAATATAGTTGAGAAAAGGTTAGGCAGATGATGATACTTACCTCATTAATTATTTTCACTAAGTCACAGTAATAAGGTTCTTTTCCGAATTTAATTTCGATAACTTCCATTAAACAGTTGTATATGAGGAAGCTGTCGTTAATTGCAGAAGTGCCTACGTTTTGTTGTAAGTACCAGCATGGTTTGCCACGACGTGTCGGCGCAGCGTCAACGACATCGTCTACTACTTGTAGGAATCCCTCCAGCTGTAAAAAAAAACAGTAGTCTGGAATAGATTCTGCAATCTGGGGAACGGATGCAATCTGATAATTCGCATAGTCATCCATGCTTTCAATTATTTAATTTGTGTACATTTTTTTATAAAATTAATATACCGCGTGTATCTGACATCGACGCACAAACGTTTTCCATGGGTCCAGGGCATGATTCTGGACACCCTAGACTTAGAATTTTTCGTCGGCATTTTTCTCATTTTTTTCAAGGGTTTTTACTTTAGACTGCTCATAATCGTTATTCTGACCTAACCCAATGAGATGTTTTTATAAAAAAATAATTAATTAACTACTTTCACTAAAAAGAGCAATCTGAATAAAACCACAAATAGATATCGGCTCAGCTGAGCTGATACTCTATTTGTGGTACTCTTGAAAAAAAATAAAAAATGACAAAAGAACCGACTAAAAATTCCAACACTGGGGTGTCCAGAATCATGCCCTGGACCCATGGAAATCGTTTGTGCGTCGATGTCAGATACACGCGGTATATTTAGCATGGAACTGATATTGATCTCATAAGAAATCGGGCATTGGGAGCTGAAACACAGTTTTAAAACTGTTTCAGCTCCCAATGCCAGTGGTTTTAACTTTTGCAGCTATCATATCATTTCTCTGCCTGCATTTGTTTTTCATTCCAAATAAACGATTAGGACCTTGGCTTATGGATAGACTATGTCTTGGATAAGGAAATATAATATTATACTATATTTTCATCCCGGAAGCAAGTTCCCTTGGGATGATTATTTCTAACTTTGACGCGTCGGTAGCTGTTATCTCTATGTATATCTTTTATATTCACAGCTTTTTTTTCACTTAGACACTGTTCCAAATCACTCACCATTTCTATACCCCACCCTAAAAATCGAGCAGCGTGCAGTTTTTCTTCTGTAAAATGTTTCGGGTCTTCCAGCTTTTGATAGGCAAAGGGAACAACCGATCCTCTGCTGCCTGGCTGTCCTCCAACAATTGTGTAATTTAACAACTGTAAATTGAACATTAATATTTTCAAAGATTACGATTTGATGTGAAATAGAGCTAGCAAAATGTAACTGTTTTTATATTTTTAGGGTTCCGTACCCAAAGGGTAAACGGGACTCAATTACTAAGACTCCGTTCGACCGTCCATCTGTCCGTCTGTCACCAGGTTGTATCTCATGAACCGTGATAGACAGTTGAAAGTTTCGGAGATGATGTATTTCTGTTGCCAGAAAACAGAATAAAATATATATTTAAGGGGTTTCCCTTACAACAGATTTCCCTTCGTGCGCGAGTCCAAATCGTACCTACTTGGCCGGTTTTTCTTTTTGTTAGCTGTTTAAACGGCCTAGAACCATTGTGGCCAATGTGGCATAGCTCCCCCTCTCCCTGAATCAGAATCAGAATCAGTTTTATTTGTTAACAGAGGTACATATATACAGATCTTATTATAAATGACTAAAAAAAAGAGTAAAAAGCATCTTATAACATGTGTTATTCCAGGTTATATCTACCTCTATACCAAAGGCATAGAATCATATGGCATGTGGCCCCGTCTGATTTGAACCCCACGAATGGTTAAATCAAGCCGAGAACTATTATTAGAATACAACAGCACATAAGCGATTGATAAGTTCTTTATAATGATTTTCATAGTTCTTACTTTAGGGCACCATGTAGCTAATTTATTTTTTACTAGTGTATGCCAGCAGCTTCGCCCTCGTGATCACTAGGAGACATAAGTATTCCCGGAATATATATAAACTATTTACTTACCTGAATAGTTCCTGTTCCGGTGGATTTCCGGGACAAAAACTATCCTATGTCCTTTCTCGGGTCTCAAACTATTTTTTTTCATCCAAATTGGTCCAGTGTTTTAGGTAAGAGACAGACAAACAGTTACTTGCGCATTTATAATATTAGTAGGCTTTTTTTATGTGTCCTCTACCTATCTAAGCATGTACAATAGTGCGCCGCAACTTTGAAGAAAAAAGAGGTGGCGGTGGGCTTTGGTACCTACCATAGAAAAAAGTTCGTTCCCCTTTCTTGTCCAAGGTGTGGTCCAAATAAATTGTGAGTAGGTGTACCCTTTGTTGGAAAGTCTTAGTTAATAAATAAATAAACTCACCTTTTTTACCCAAGTTTCAACTTCAGGCAATTGATTTTTGAACTTAGGACTTGTCATTAAGGTGTCCATAACTTCAGGCAGGACTTCATGAAACTTTTGCTTATTCTGAAGCTTGTTGAAAGTAACCGGCACACTAAATGCGACAGCACTTCTATGCAATGTTCTCAATTGGTTTAGATGTAATGTTTTACGCAGCAATAGCGATGCCATATTAACAGTACTGGTGGAATGTAAAACTGTAAATGCAAAAATAAGTTAAAAATAAAATAGCTACCTACCTAATATTTATGTTAGGTAAATGAGAGGCAATTGAGAAAAGCGTCGATTACAGAATGCTTGTACGTCTTTAAGCCCTTTTACATAATATATTATAAGCAGCTATTATTCCGTTTATTCATTTTTATATACATACAATTTACATTTTTAAATATATCTTAAAAATACACATTAAAAATACATTTAAAAATATAAAAAATAGTAGTCCGCCGGTGTCGGGAGCACGGTCCAAGCTACCGGTGGTTGGGGCTCCAGAGAAAGGAACCTCCTCACAATACGAGCCGTATCGAGGAGTACTGCCTTCTGTAACAGGCCCTTTACCCAACTGCGTAACGCCAGCTTCGACTGGTGGTCGTCGAAGCTTATAAGCAGCTATTATTATTAACATATTAAATTTTTAGGGTTCTGAACCCTAGTGTGGAAAAATGGAACCCTTAGTAGTAGAAATCAGCAGTGACAGACAACCGAGTCATCCTAACTCTGTTGTCTGTCACAGCCGATTTACTCTGAAACTTAACAGATTCTGTTGATTTTTTTTACAATTTTAACCTTCTATGACCCAAACACGAACACGTCATCATTTCAACCAATCGCCGTCCACTGGTGAACGTAAGCCTCCTCCAAACAGCGCCAACCATCCCGGGCCCGAACAGTCCGCATCCATCTGCTGCCAGCCAACTTCTTAAAATCATCGTTCCACCGTGCCGCAGCGCGTCCCACACTACGTTTGCCCATACGCGTCTCCACTCTAACACATCGCCTCTTTGCTTCAATAATGTGATATCTTGAAAAGTGGAATTTTACAGGAGAGCGTTTTTAAATATTCAAAAAATTATTGTGTAGCACAGAATAGTTTTTGACGGTAATTATATAATGTACTGTAAATTATGAATTATAAACTAAGTAAAAACTAAAAAAAAAACTGATATTTTAAAAGTTTGGCAAGAAATTGGCTTTATTTAAAAAAAGGGGGATAACATGTCACATTGTTCTTGCAAATATATAGTAAAATAAGCGTTTCAAACTTAATTGTCACGATTTTGATGATATTATTTTGGTAATGAAACTGAGTTATATTATGAGGAAACGTTGTTGAAATCAAATAATATTAAAAAATCACAATCAATCTTTATTGGAAACAGTACAATTACAAAATCTATACCTACTAATATTATAAAGCAGAAGAGTTTGTTTGGTTGAACGCGCTAATCTCAGGAACGACTGGTCCGATTTGAAAAAATATTTTAGTGTTAGATAGCCCATTTATCGAGGAAGGTTAATTATATCATCACACTAAGACCAATAGGAGCGGAGCAGTAATGAAAAAGGTTACGCAGACGACGTTGCACGGGTCAGCTAGTGTACTTAAAAAAATTCTCAATGAAACATCTTATGACTACCTACTAATATCACAATTTTTATTGTTTATTACCTAACGAGAATCACATTGACTGGAGAAATTAAATTATTAGCTTAATATTTTGTCCTTATAAATAGTCAAACTTTAATAATTGAATCACAGGTAGGTAAACCTTATTTTATCTTAATAAGTAAATGATGACTATTGTTGAAGAGACAAGAAAATCTTATTCAAGAGTCTGCATTTGCAAATACAATATAATTATTGCAAGAATTATTCATTAACAACATCTAAATTGTCATAGACGAAAAAAGAATAATTTTAAGAGTGTGTAGGTATTCCGTTTACTAGCGCCGCCAATCGTTTGTGTAGTAGTGTAGTGTTCTGAAGAAATGTATCTTTTATTTTTTTAAGAGCTATTTTTAATACATAACTCATGGCTAAATAGCCAAAACGGCAATTACTGCTAAAAGTGGCCACTTTTAGCAAAAATATCGACTTTGGCAACTATTTATGTTCTAAAGTACAAAACATAATAATAATTACATGAGCTGTTTTTTATCACGTGTTTTAAATTTACCACAATTAATAAAAAACGCTTGGCGGCGCTAGTGGACGGAATACGCCCTCTTAAAAAACTAAAAAAACAAAACTCAATGTGACTGACATTTGGAATGTTAAAATAATTCAGTACTGCTTGTTAACGAACAAAAAATATCAATTTTACATAAATAATAATAAAACATTTTATCCTTACAATCAAATGATAACACACTATCTTAAATTGTGCAACAGTCTTATGTTTCAGCTTAAATATTAATTATACCAACCTGTTAAAAATTTAAAAAACCCGCTTTTCTCAAAAGCTTTCTCAAAACTTTCATAAAATGGCCTATAGTATCTGGGGATAAGGTTTTGTTGACTAAATAAATTAGGCCTGTGACTGTAGTAGTAGTGTAGTAGTGAAATTTACTTTCAACAAAAGACTTATTAGATGAGCTGCTTGATGATGAGTCGCTTGAAGAACTACTGCTGCTGCTTGTCGAATCACAACGAAGGCGATTTCATATTGGTGAGGCCGCTTTGTTTTGAAACTTGACGTTGCTTCTTCTATTGTAGTAGGTACCTACGACAGAAAAAATGTTAATATAAACTTAGTGCCTGGAATAGAATACCACGCACAAAACAGTTCAATATTACACGTATCTACCTACCACGCATTATAAAGTAGTTTTAAAGATCATCAATAGTTAATATACAAATAAATACCTGCACTTGTCCCTGCAACAGGTGTGTTCGAGTTGTCCGTTGTCAATGCAAGATTAACAAGTCTTTTAGATCACGAATTCATCTGAAAAAATAAGTACAACTAGTTATTTGTTTTAGCATTAACATAGTAATATTTCGGAATATTACTGGTCAAATTCATTTGTTTTTTGTTCAATAACGGAACATCAGCAAATAACTATTACTTGATTTTAGTATTAGAAAAAGTTTTGTCAAATACAATGTTGTATCTCAAGATAACACAAAGCAAAATTCTCATTCTTTCGGCAACAATGTGATATGACCAATTGTAACAATGAACACAGGCCCCCCTTTTTTCAACTACACTGTGTCAACCCGCACTATCACATTTTAGAATAAAAAATAATAATTGAAACGAAACATACCTTTGCAACCACAAAGTGATAACTTCGTGATGTCACGTTTTTGCCGAAATATGAGAGCACCTTCCTCTCCGTGTACGTAGTGACAACTGTTTTGTTTCGTTGTTGAAACAAATCTCCGCGCAGAAAGAGACAACGTGATATCGCGATCTGACACAGTTGTTCTTTCTCTTTCGCTCATAGATTCACTGCTAGATGTGCAAAAGATACCACGTTTTGTGGAAAAATAAAATCGGCCACGGCGGTTTCAATAATCATATAATAAAAAAAAAGATTTTTCGGACTTATCACGTTATTGAAGCAAAGAGGCGACATGTCTGCTCCATCGACCGTCTGTCCGTCTACAGACATGGCTGGTCCATTTCCACTTCAGCATGCTGATCCTACGCGCAATGTGACTTTAGTTCTTCGGCGAATGACTTCGTTGCGAATTCTATCCACCAGAGAAACCCCGAGGATAGCTGTGTCCATTGCACGCTGAGCAACCTTGAATTTATACATGACTTTGGTTTTGTCCAGATTCATTCCGAGAACCACTCGCCTTGAAGAATCACTCAGGCTGTTCAGCATCACCTCCAGCTCCTGCAGAGATTTCGCCATGATGACAATGTCATCCGCAAATCGGAGGTGCGAGATGTACTGACCGTTAAAATTCATGCCCTGTCCTTTCCAATCAAGCGTCTTGAAAACGTCCTCCAACGCGTTCGTAAACAGTTTCGGAGAAATGACGTCTCCCCGTCTTACACCTCGACGCAGTTGGATTGGTTTTGTGCTCTGTTCTTGTACTTGGAAGGTCATTGTTGCGGCCTTATACAGACATTTCATCACCTCTACGTAGCGGCAGTCGATAACACATCTCTGAATGGACTCTATGTAGCCTAGGGGCTAAAAAGGCTACTTCAGTAGAATCATAACAATCACACAATAATCTGTCAAATTTCATTTTCATCCTTATCTCCAACGCATTAGGTTCAAGGTTGATTGGGAAAATTTGTCAGTGGCGGGTAGCGTGATGTGCTTTCTGATTCTGATAAAGTGGCCTTTTTAGATCCGCTGGTCTCGACGGTGTTGAAGGCTTTCTCGTAGTCCACATTAGATATGAGCGCCGCCGCCGCGTAGCATTTTTTTTTGTATTAAGGTTCATTTTCGTACAGAGTATCCAAAAGTTTTAAACTAATGTTAACTTGAATTTTGACCAAAAATGTTTATGATATAAAAAAATAACCTAAACGCCCACTGCCAGGAATGGTTATAGGTACATGGTACAGTCAGCTGGATGTAGGTACATAGGTTACTCGAAATGGTTCACAAATGCATTAGATAATGTTAAAAACATGGGTACTTTCCGATACATACTTATTTTGGCAGTCATTACGGATTGTCAGAAGCCAGTAAATCTGACTCCAGTGTTGCCAAGAAATACCGTGTTACCCAGTTAATGGGTTGTGGAGGTCTGGTAGGCAGCCACTCCACGTAAAATACTGGTATTCAGCTGAATCCAGTTTGACTGGAAGCCGACCCTAATGTAGTTGGGAAAAGGCGAGGCAGATGATGATGACCAATTTTGAAGATAACTCAGCAAGCTATAGAATGTGTTGCTCTGAGCGATCAGATATTCACAAGGAAACAATATCAGCAAGACGAGAGGTGTCGAGTGATTGGTTCATAGATGCCATGTTTCAGTTTTCTATGACCATTAGTTTCGAATGGCGTTGTCTATCACTCACTCAGTCACCAGTAACGAAATCATTTTATTTATTATAAAATATTATTCCTTCGGAACCCTTTGCATGTCTGACTCGCACTTCTTTTTCCAAAATAAGCCTGACGTTTTCTTACGGCGCTGCTCACGATTAATTCAATTTTAATATTTCATTCATTCCATTTTTAACCGGCTTCAAAAAGGAGTACCTACTCCTCATAAAAAAAAACCTATAAGTATAGAACCTAAGGTTTTTTTTATGTATGTTCACCGATTTCTCCGCCAATTAAGGACCGATTTTCAAAATCATTTTTAGGGTTCTGTACCCAAAGGGTTACCAACGGAACGCTATTGGAGGTATAGATATATTACATCGAATGATTTATAAGAGCGTCCGTGGAGTTTCTTGCACGTTCTTCTCCATAGAGATCTACGTTTTGGAAGGTGCAAATAGCTTCATGCTTTTTTTGACTGACCGAACTTGACAATTCAAAAGTGCCTGTAAATGGTTTATTTGAAATAAAGGCTGAATCTTGAATCTTTAATAAGTAAAAAATGATATCTATTGATCCTTTTAGTTTAATAGGTACGAATTTTTGGGCCAAGTGTCTTCGCCTCGGGAGACCGCATATCTTTTTTTTTACTATTGATAGGCATACGTTTGACCGCTATCTCACCTGATGTTAAGCGATGATGTAGTCTAAGGTGGAGCACGCTTGCCTAGAAGTAACCTATTCACTCTTGACTTTAAGACTCTCAGGTTGTAGCTATCAGGAAACACAGACTCATTCCACTCCTTAGCTGTACGCACAATGAATGTATTCCCAAAACGTTTTGTGCGTATAGGTGGGATGTCCACCATGTACCGGTGGCGCATCGCCGTACATCTTGTGGTCCGATGGTGGAACGGGCTTGGCGGAATTAAATTATGCAATTCCGTCGCACACTCCCCAAAATGTAACCGATAGAAAACCGACAGGCCAGCAACTCGGCGACGATGCTCAAGATGATTTGTATTTACTAAGTACCTACCTATCTATTATTAGCGGTCTCCCGATGTGAACCCTGTTCCGCATACCTTAGTTTCCAACTCCGCCCTTAAGACAACCCACCGACCGAGGTTCCTTGCGTGATTAAATCATAAATGAAGATATCGCAGGAGAAACGAATCCGATAAAAACCTCAGTGGTTTCCAACGAGGTAGGTAGTGTTTCAATAGTAGGGTCACCTGTTCACAAATGAAACACCAAAATTTCAAACCATCCTGTCTCTGCCGTTTCTCAAGTTAGGAGTCTAATTTTTTGCATCAAGATAGACAATTTAATTAGTTACCTCATCGTATCATAATTTTTTACAGTACTTTTATAATTTATGCATAAAAAAGCTTTTTTTAAAAAATGAACTTTGTTTCATTGTGTCCATAAATGTGTATTCAATGAAACACCTGAATTTTTACAATGAAACAAGGCTAAGCAACAATGAAACAGTATTATTAGAAGGTAGTGTTTTGTTTGCTTTTAATCAACCCAGGTAGGTATCTATGCATTAAATTATAGAAATTTAAATGAAAATAATGTTTTATTCATAGTAATTATTATCTACGATATTAATCAGGCTTAAACATTAACAATCACAGAGGTAATACCTGCTGGTTCAGGTTTAACAAAAAAACAATCTGTCTCTGTTTTACAGGTCTTAAAAACTTATAAAATTTCAAAACAAATAAGTAGATAGGTACCTAAGTATTTTTTCGCTTATAACAATCTAATATTAATTAAGCATGTTAGCTGCCGAATGATCTCCTTTTTTTCTTGTAATAGCTTTACTACGTGCCATCTGAAAAATAATAAATAAAAGAACTACAAAGTAGGTAGTTACTGTAGATAGCCAATAAAAAGCTTTAAGAAAGTTGCTTGTGTTTAGAAAAATTATCGTTATTGATATTTTCCACATGGCCTACAATGAAGCAAGATAGTACCTACACAATGACACACTGTTTCATTGTATACAACATACTTTTGTTTCATTGTAAACCAACAAGGTATTTTTTTATAACATAAATAAAAATTGCAACAAAGAGTGAACTATTTTCATACAGATTTAAGTCAAAAGACACTTTGAAACCTACAAAATGCAACGTAATATTGAACAATACGAAATTATCTTCTATAATTTGCTAAAAAATCACCAAATATGACCAAAAAATCTTACTTTTTCGCAGCAATATTCGTTATGCGTCACTAGAGACGACCTCTTCCACGCGGCGCGCTCGCAAACTGGGCGTGTGCGGGGGGGGCCTGAGAAGGTCCTTTCTTGCTATCCTGCTCTATCTGGCAACGTCGCATTTTAGAAATATCGCAAAGTTTCACTGTGTACGATTGTTTCAATGTTGGACAGGTGACCCTACTTAATTTTTAACATTTTTCGATGTATAATGCCTTGGTTGTTGAGTACCTACGGCAACTTTTATTTGAATACTTTGCGAGTTTTTAACTGGATCTAATGAGAGGTGAATTGAAATACTGGATTATTTTAATAAACCAATATTATCTTCTATATCTATACTTATAATAAATCTGTAGAGAGGTCAATTCTGTACATGAAATATATTTCCAAAATAACTATCAGGGGGTGATTAGGGATCAATACTGATGCCAAAAATGCAATCAGTAAAATTTTTGTCTGTCTGTCTGTCTGTATAACCGTTATAGAAACAAAAACTACTCGACGGATTTTAACGAAACTTGGTACAATTATTATTCATACTCCTGAGCAGGTTATAGTATACTTTTCATCACGCTACAATCAATAGAAAAAATTAAAAAAAAAAAAAAATGAAAATGTGAAAGTTTGGTTGTTTGTTACTCAATCACGCCAGAACGGCTTAACGGATCTTAATGAAATTTAGAACAAAGATAGATTATAGTCTGGAATAGCACATGAGCTACTTTTAATCCCGGGAACATGTTCCCTAGGGATCACGCGGGCAAAGCCGCTGGCAGAAGCTAGTATTTTAATAAAACAAACATTACATCATATAGAGATGTTGAAAAAAAAAACTAACATACGTACCTAAAGAGCGCGTGTCTGCACTCAGTGTAGGCTTACAGGGGAAGTTTACAAGTTAATTTTTTCTTAAATAAACGGCTTTTGACCTCATTTTTCCATGGACACTAATAATTACACTTAACTCATAAATTATAATTCATATCTATTGTATATAAGTAGATATCATAAAGTCAATACTATATTGTATGGTTACATATTTCAGATACGCGGAATTAGCTAGTTCCACGGATTTGCACCATCCGCGACGATTTGTATTTACAATGAAGGCAGCGTGACCAGAAACAGCATTCATCAACCAAACATTTTGGTCACATTAAAAAAATGTCTAATAAATCTCGTTACGACAGGCTTCCATGATTTCCAAGAAGAACTTGGTCTCTCCTTCAGTTGGAAGCGCACGTATTCGACTTTCTAAATTTTCATACACAGAGCTTCTAAACTTTTCATACACCTTGTCAATTTGCAATTCATCATAAAGCTGCTTGACGCGCTTCACATGTTCTGGGTTTTTGCTGCCGTAGTTCTCTTTGAAAATGGATCGCTGCGCCTCATTGCAGCGCCCCAGCGCTGTTACAGCTATCCAGGATAATTTTCCTTGTTGAATATCGGTGCCTGCCTTCCCCGAACTAGTCTCGGCCCAGTAGATATCTTTGTAGTCGTTCTGTTCAAAATACAAGTTAAAAGTTAGATTGGTATTAATAGATTTGTATTATTAATTGCACTCTGTGCTCGGATTCGAGGCTTGGAACCTGGCAGTGATAAAATTGTTTATGACTCGTCTGAACCAGATCGGTCAGTTGTATTATGGTGAAGTTAAAAGAGTAGAGGGTAGAGTTTTTTTTATTTTTTGGTATGCATCATGCTTGGCGCAAATAAACTCTTTCTTTCTTTCTTTAAAATAGCAACTTGGTAAAAGGTCTACTTTTGTGTTATATTTCATACCTGAATTTGTAGTACTTTTCCAAGTTCCAAGCAGATGCTGCTTAATTCTGTAATATCACGTTCCTTCCCATTCTTGACTAACAGCAGACCTGCGAGCATCGGTAATCTGAACGAATAGTAGCTCGTCTTTTGTACGGCAATAGAGTTGAAACGTTCCAAGGTGAAGCCTACAAGATTGTTTCTTTCTTTAGTGTATCCTAATGAATAGTCTAGGTATTGTCCTATAATTGTGTACATAACTGCCTGAAAAAAACGTAAAAAAATAAAAATATAGAAACAACTAGTAGTTTATTTACGTTAAGTCGAGCAGCCCATGGCCCGGGAAAGCACGACTGTGAAGAGTGGTGCATGACGCCCCACCGACTTGCCGTATTTTCTTGGGTCAAGCACTTTCAGTCTGCAAAAAGAAAATCCGACCAGTGCTAGGCAGGGGTAGGTACCTACTTCAATGCAGAAATGCTGCGATGACCTCAAATAAATTGGAATAAGGGCAGAAGCACGACATATACAATAAGAATAAATAAGTATCCGAGGCTTGTGCACACATTTTTGAACTCGCTTCTCTCACTCTTTTATTTAAAGTTTAGATTAGGCACCTATTCTGTTTTTTATTTTCAATAGAAGCACTGTATCCCAAATTAGGATCCGTGGACCAAATTAGGATACATTTAAAAAAACTTAATCAAAATTTCAAAATTGTTACCACTAAAAAAACAGTCAAAATATAATTAAAATAAAAATACAACTAACGATTCAATGAAAAGAATAAGAACAAAATTAAAAAAACAAGTCAAAATTAAATAAAAAAAAACCATCGAAATTCGAAACCCATGAGATTCAAAATTCAATAACCAAAACAATTACTAACTTTATTGAACATTTTCAATGCACTTCAGTGCTACTCCTGTGAATTTCGTCAGGCTGCAGTGAAATATGTCTACCTCACTTGAAATCAAATTCAAGAATTTTATGGCGCGTGACAAGGGGGCAAACTTGTTTAGGTTGGTCCTAGACTCCTAGAGGATGGCTCTAGTAGCGTGGGCGTAGGGCGACGCGCGCCCCCACAGCCAGGCGGCGCGGGCAGCCCCAGCTCCGCCAACAGATCGAGGTGATGAAGCCAGCCCCGCAGCACAAGCACACGAAACACGAAGCTACACAGAGCGACGTCCCTCCGCACCGCTAGCCTGCTGCACCCTACCATTCCTATAACGAAGAGACTCGGGTACATGAGCGGAAAGAAGGGATAGACGCCGTACTGCTTAAAATACAAAAAACGAGTGAATTTGTTTTGGAGTCTGTCCACCATGACTCTGTATTTAGCCTCATGAGGGTTCCAAATGCTCCTGCCGGAGTCGCGGGACTATTCGAAAGAGTGTGGAAGAATACTGTGGCTCCGTCACAAACATTTTAAAAGTCTTTGCACTGCCTGAGTATGAATCCAAGATTACGGAAGGACTTGCCGCATATGTCTAAGATGTGCTCACGAAACGTTAATTCCGGAACCATCTCCACCCCCAGGTTGCGGACATACATGACTCGTGACATAACCGCGGCATCCATCACATACTGATGCAGCAGAGGTACCCGCGCGCAAGTGTTTTCACTGGTTCTGTGTTTTATCCAACACACAACCAGTGTCCGAAAATGAGATCATTGTTCCAAAAGAGAATTCATTGACTTTGATTGGCAAATCCAATTTGATGTGTAAGTGCGGTGTAAAATGTTGGTTATTAAATAATATAAAGATTACGAATTGCTTACGTACCTCATTAATTATTTTGACTAAGTCGGAGTAAAAAGGTTCTGTTCCGAATTTCAATTCGATAACTTCCAAAGAACAATGATAAATGAGGAAACAGTCGTTTATAGCCGAGGTACCCACGTTAGGTTGTAAGTACCAGCATGGTTTGCCACGACGCGTTGTGGAAGCGTCAATGATATCATCTGCAGCTAGTAAGGCTCCCAAAATCTGTTGAATAATTAATAATTAGGAGTTAGGGTCAGTTACTGCAACCAGAGGTTTCGAGCTCTGTATTTTGTTTCGGTTTGTCTTCTCAGGCTTGTAAACACCGGCCTCATACAATGTGTTAAACGCAATACGTGAAAAGGGGTCATTGTACTCATCATTTTGAACAACTTACCAATGCTGATTTTTTTTTCATAATCAGGTGTGTTGAATTAAACACTGGTCATAAATACTCACCATTTCTAAAACCCAACCTAATAATCGAGCTGAGTGCAGCTTTTCATCTGTAAAACATTTCGGGTCTTCCATCTTTTGATAGGCGAAGGGTACAGCCAATCCTTTGCCTTGCTTTCCTCCATAAATAGTGTAATGTAACAACTGTAAAATAAACAGTTATCTACTTTATTAGCATTAACCACATGTAAAAACCAGCCAAGCTTTAGGTACTTGTACGGACACCCAGTAAAAGTAAATGGGGTATGTTTTTGATGTTAACCTTAAAAATAAACATTTTTCAGGTGTTATTTTAAAATTTTGTTGGCATGATTAATTTCGATAAAAATGCCAAATTTCAGCTTCACAGCATTCATAGTCTCTGAGTTAAACCATGGACAGACGGACGGACTTCGCGATACTGTAAGGGCTCCTTGTTTTTTACAACGGAGCTCTAAAAAAAGTAGATGCTAGCAAATTAAATTTAACTCACCTGTTCTACCCACCTTCTAACTTCAGGCAATTGGTTGGTGAACTTAGGACTTGTCATTAAGGAGTCCATAACTTCAGGCAGGACTTCATTAAACTTTTGCTTATTCTGGTACGTGTTGAAAGTAACCGGGACACTAAATGCAACAGCACTTTTGTGTAAATTTCTCAGCTGGTTATAACGTATTGCTTTACGTAGCAATAGCGATGCCATATTAACGGAATTGATAAAATGTAAAATTGTAAGTGGAAAAATAAGTGAAAAATATAGCAGCAACCGATCATTTAACGTGGATAAATGAAAGTCGAATGAAAAACTTGTCTACGTCGAACACCGCAGTAGTCTAGAATTTCTAGACTTCGAATGAAGCATATTTTTGCCTTTTATATGATATTTTGTAGGTAACTATTTATTATTTACATATTCTTTTAACCACGGCGCTCTTCACGTTTTTTACAGAGTATAATTTTGAAAGAACACATTCACTTTTTCTCAACAATTTTTTTTGGTACCTATCCCAAAATATGTTTCGCCGTAAATTCGAGTTCGTTGTCCTGCAAGGCCGTTATTCTAAAGTAGACGGGGGACGCACAGTTTTTACTTAGGATTCGCCGTCCCAAACTAGGCTTTACCGTCTTGAAGTAGGTTTTGCCGTTTTAAAGTAGGGTTCTCGGTCGAAAATACTAGGTTAAAAAAATTGGCCAGGTGCGAGTCGGATTCGCACACGAAGGGTTCCGTATCATACCTAAACCTTAAATTTTATTTGTTTTTATAGTGGCAATAGAAATACACAACGTGTGAAAATTTCAACTGTCTAACTATTACGGTTCTTGAGATACAGCCCGCTGACAGACAGACGTATGGACAGACGGACAGCAGAGGCTTAGTAAAGGGTTCCTTTTGCTAAGCCTCCTTACCAGCCTTGGGTACGGACCCTAAAAAGTGCTTACAAAACTACCATCTTAAAAAGTTTTATCAGTAAAACCAGAGAAAGAGGTGTTTTCGAAGTACGTTTACTTTTGGTGCCATTATGGAGAATAGAGGCAAGGAGGACGAACAAGTTGTAAGTAAGTAACAGTTCAAAAACCTTTCAGAATGGCGCCAGCGTAGCTGCAGGACATGATTAACTAAATAATTTGAGGATAAAGAATATTTGATTTGTTACTCTATGATATGCGCTTGTGGCTAGATAATAATAGCCGCACGGGTCGATCTTCCAGGTTAAGCAACACTTGCCAAGGTTGGTCTGTTGATGGGTGACCATCTTAACATACCGAGTTTCCTCCGTGCCTCGGAAAGCACGTTAAGCCGTTGGTCCCGGCTGTCATTTGTAGATCTTTGGCAGTCGTTACGGATAGTCAGAAGCCAGTTAATCTGACTCCAGTCTTGCCATGAAGTACCCTGTAACCCAGTTAATGGGTTGTGGAGGTCTGGTAGGCAGCCGCTCCACGTGAAACCCTGGTACTCAGCAAAATCCGGTTTGACTGGAAGCCGACCCCGACATAGTTGGGAAAAGGCTAGGCAGATGATGACTCTATGATATGAATATCGTAACAATAAATTTTATTTTAAACAAAAATCTTTGATTAAATTTTGATATTCAACCTGGTAGTGTATTGTACCTATTGATTACCTTTTAAATATCAAATATCGATAATTTTAATATTGATTGTATCGGGATATCTAAAATTTTTATAAAGCTTACTTTATAAAAATTTTAGATATCCCGATAGGCTCGATCAACGGAGCCCCGCGGCGTGAGTCTACTATTTCTGGGTGGTTTAAAAAAATTAACACGCCTAACTTGTCCGAGACAGGGTGTCCCAAGTCCCGAGCATTTCTGGACGATAGAAAAAAATATAAGGACATAAAGGACGAAACACGTTTGGTTTCTATTTGAAATCGAATCTGACTAAAGTATAACGTCTCACTTTGTCTTAATGGCCCTGCACAGCCTTTTTATGGCCAAGAATTAAGGTAAACTGAAGCAGAACCGAAAAGTCAATCTAAAATTAGTTTGAATGACATAGCGTATTGACCCCATCGTCAGTGTGCCTTTTCACTACGTTTTTGGAAGGAAATGTAAATACTTCCTGCACGACAACAAGCATGTCTTTGTCTTGACCACGTCATACTAAAAACTCAACTTCCTGCTTCTACTGCAGTCGCTCACTGTGTTCTAACTGATCATCAGGGCTGGGCAAAATACAGGCTTTGCTTTAATTGAAATACAAATTACAAAATACTGTATCGCAAGTAATTAAAATACGAAATACAAAATATTTTTAAGTAACGTATTTGAAATTAATATAAAATACAAAATACAGTATTTTAGCTATTTTTAATTGAAATACAAATTACAAAAATACAAAATAAGTAATCTAGATCAGGGGGCCGAGTCTGCTATTGCAATAGTGTCGGAATGGTGGATCATTGATTTTTAGGGTTCCGTAGCCAAATGGAAAAAAACGGAACCCTTATAGATTCGTGATGTCTGTCTGTCCGTATGTCACAGCCACTTTGCGAAACTATAAGACCTATGCTGTTGAAACTTGGTAAGTAGATGTATTCTGTGAACCGCATTAAGATTTTCACACAAAAATAGAAAAAAAAAACAATAAATTTTGGGGGTCCCCATACCGACTTGGAACTGAAACTCAAATTTTTTTTTTCATCAAACCCTTACTTGTGGGGTATCTATGGATAGGTCTTCAAAAATGATATTGATGTTTCTGAAATCATTTTTTTCTAAACTGAATAGTACCATGTACAGTCGCTAGCATATCAAGCTACCCGAAACTGTCAAATTTTCCCAATCAACCTTGAACCCTATTAATATAGAAATAAAATTGAAAATCTATTGAAGAAATTTGACAGATTGTTGTAGCTTGATGTGCTGGCGTCTGTATCTAAACTTCCACCAAAAATTGGTTTGAACGAGATCTAGTAAGTCGTTTTTTTTTAATTCGTCATAAATCGTAAACCGCAACTTTTGCTTTTAATATATACCTGCAGGTTTGTACGGAACCCTCGGTGCGCGAGTCCGACTCGCACTTGGCCGGTTTTTTGGGTTTTGTTGCTGCTTTACCATTATTACACTCTCGCGGTCTCGCCTCGCACTCACACTCACACTCACGATCGGTAAATGATGGTGAAATGTATTTTATTGTTGAAATATATTTTGATATTTTCAAGTATTTGAAATACTAATTACAAAATACCTCGGCGTCAGGTATTTGAAATACGAATTACAAATTACATTTTAAAGAAGTAATTGAAATACAAATACCAAATACGAATTTGTATTTCAATTACGTATTTTAATTACAAGTCATTCAAATACTGCCCAACCCTGCTGATCATGAGACAGTAATGTTATTCTTGTCGAAACGAATGCCTAAAATATTTACAAAAAAGTGTAGGTACTTATTCGTTTTAATTATGCTAAGATAGAGGCTGACCTAAACATATAGACTTTAGTGAAGTATACAAGACACAAGATCCTCATGTGGCAGGAAAAACAATTAGGTACTAGAGTAATAAAAGACGTGATACTTACACAAATAAAAGCTAGGTACTAAGGGAAACCTTACAAGCGGATCGCAATCCATGGTAATGCGCCCAACAGACGAGGAAGAGGTAGCCGGTATATTAATGTCACTCCGCAATAACTGTGCCATGGGATGGGATGGGATATCCGGTGACCTCTTGAAAAAGCTGTCAGCCGTGATTGTGCCTCCGTTAACATACATCTGTAACCTTGCTATTTCCACCGGTAAATTTCCTAACGTGTTCAAAAATGCCGTAATTCATCCGATGTACAAGAGTGGGGACGGGAGCCGTGTTGATAACTACCTATTTCTGTGCTAACTGCATTTTCCAAAATACTAGAGCGGGTAATGAACAGTAGACTTGTAAGTTACTTGAAAAAAAATAACCTTATCGCTCCAGCGCAATTTGGGTTTTGCTCGGCAAATCCACTTCTGACGCGGTCCATGAGTTAACAGACTATGTACTTAGTAAAAAACATGGATAGTGGGGATAAGGTTATGGCCATATTTCTGGATCTTGCCAAGGTTTTTGACACGGTTTCTGTCCCAATTCTTGTACGTAAGATGGAAAGCCTGCTAGGTTGGAAGCCTGCATGCCCTTCGTGGTTTCTTTTTAAGCCACCCAGAAGTAACCCGCTGCTTTGCAGCTGGGATCGGACAGACTTACTGCGTTATATATCCGCCACATAATGCTGCACAGACTATGGGTGTCTGTGTTGCAGCCGCATTTGTATTTACGCGTCCCTCGGTGTCTGTTGGCCAATTTTTCCTTTGGGTTAAAATTATTGGTCAAACATTCTATTGGTTAAGTATTCACTGACGAAGACTTACGTGGGCGAAACGTTCGTGGGTGAAAAGTCCTTTGGATGAAAAGTTGAGATAATGTTGACCAACGGTTCATGGGCCAATCGACTGTTGGTGAAACGTTTCAGTTTCTTTGTAACCAGAATTAGGCAATAATGTACCTACGTATAGGTACATCATTGGTTGGTTTTATTATGGTCATGAGCATAAAAAGAGATACTTAGTAGAAAGCATATTTGTGTTTTCATACCTGAAATTGCAGTAGTTTTCCAAAATCCAAGCAGATACTGCTTAATTACGTATTATCTCTTTCCTTCCCAGTCTTGACTAAAAGCAAACCTGCAAGCATCGGTAATCTAAACATAAAGTAACCGGCCTTTTGTACGGCACTAACATTGAATCTTTCCATTTTCTTTAGTATATCCTGGTGACTAGCCTAGGAATTGTCCTATCGTGGTGTACATAAATGCCTAAAAATAATAGGAAAGCTTTAGATTTAGCGCCTACAGATACTGTACCCTTCTAAGAACCCTGTACCTTTTTGTAAATGGAGTCCTCAGTCCAGTGTAACAAATTAGGAATCAGTATTTTAAAATAGGACCACTATGTCCCAAATGAGCATACGATATTCCTAATTAGAAATCAGTGTCTTAAACTAGGACTACTATGCCCCAAATCAGGATATAATATCCCTAATTTAGGGCCAGTGTCCGAAGTTAGGATGAGTGTCCTGAAGGACTAAGTGTCCTAAATTAGGGCCACACTGTCCCAAATTAGGATCCATTGTCCCTGATTGTCTTTCACTGTCATTTAACAATGTAGAAAAAGTTATTTGATGAGTAAGTATGGTTTAAAATATTTGTAATTAAAGAATATTGCATACCAACCTCATTAGTTACAGTGACTAATTCGGATTTCGGTGTAAAAGGGTTCTTTTCCAAATTTAATTTCGATAACTTCAATAAAACAATAGTATATTTAAGGAAACAGATGTTGATCGCAGAGGTGCCTACGTTTGGTTGTAAGTGCCAGCATGGTTTGCCACGAAGAGTCGTCGAAGCATCCATGATATCGTATATTGCTAATATGCATCCCATCAACTGTTAAGGAAAAATCATTAGCAGCTTAGAATAATTATTTGTTAGAACCAGCTACCATTTACCATAACTCAGAGAGTAAAATGCTTCCTGTCTCCCAACTTAGATACTTATCTTGCTGTGACCATCAGGGTCAATATGAACTACATATGTAATTCTACAGAAGTATTTTTACACTCAAGAATACACTTTACACCCGACAGTACACGATAGTGCGGGTATGCAACATAAGTATTGAGTAAACCATCCACATTTAATATGGCTTCCTGTTTAATATCTTTCAGCATCTGAAGACTTGCATGGTCTTGGATGTACTTAACTTGGCACGCAAGGAGGCCATGACTACCATATTAGATTTTTATGCTGGGTAGTGAGAGATATTTTAAACTACAGAGTTAAGTTTGGTCTTCAACCCTGACTGTATTGTCTACAAAAAATAAAATAAATTACGATGGTACGGAATCCTTCGCGTTTTGGCGTTTTTAAATGTAAATAATAATAATTTATAGGAACGTATCTATTTATTATTAACAAACTAGCTGACTGGGCAAACGTTGTTTTAGCACAAAAAAAAAACCAGCCAAGTGCGAGTCGGACTCGCACACCGAGGGTTCCGTACAAACCTGTAGGTATATATTATAAGCAAAAGTTGCAGTTTACGATTTATGACGTATTAATACTTACTAGATTTCGATCAAAACAATTTTCGTTGGTAGTTGTACATCATATATTTTTTGTTAGTTTTATCATTGTATTATTTTAGAAGTTACAACCAAAGTGGTAAAATGTGTTTGTCCCTCCCGACACACACATTTTACCACTTTGGAAGTGTCTCTCGCGTTAACTATTCAGTTTAGAAAAAAAATATATTAGAAACCTTAATATCATTTTTGAAGACCTATCCATAGATTTTTGAGTTTCAGTTCTAAGAATGGGGACCCCCAAAATTTATAGTTATTTTTTTCTATTTTTATGTGAAAATCTTAATGCGGTTCACAAAATACAAAATACATCTACCTACTTACCAAGTTTAAACAGCATAGTTCTTATAGTTTCGGAGAAACGTGGCTGTGACATACGGACAGACAGACAGACAGACATGACGAATCTATAAGGGTTCCATTTTTGCCATTTGGCTACGGAACCCTAAAAATGTAGTTAGTTCTCTGTTCACGTAATAACTATTATTTATTTATTTCACAAGGCAATTACAACAGGTTACAATCATAATAAAAATTAATAACAAATACACATAACTGGTTTTGACCTGATTAAGACCCATAGCGTAATCGCACAACATGGCAAACAACAACAAAAACATTAATAATAATAAAAGTTAATTAAGTCCTACCTACAACAAATAACAACTTCACAAGTACAGGCGCCAGCTCATCAAGCCACAACAATCAGTCGAATTTCTTCAATAGATTTTCAGCTTTATTGCTTAAGAGCTAAGTATCTTCAGGTTATTTTGATAAGTCTGCTCGATTAGTTTCTCCTCATTTCTCTTTCTCTATGGCCTAGGCATATGGGCCTAATAGCATCTCTGCTTCATCGTTTCTATCTTCTGATATGGCAATAAAATCTCCAGCTCTAAGTGTAGCTGGTGTTCTTTATCCTCGTTGTTGAAGATTACAATTCTGTCCCAGTATTGCTGGACTGCTTTGTTTGGGAGGAGACTTTGTTTGGGAGGAGACTTAAGTAACTACACAAGATGAGCGTAATATTAAAGGCGAGTATTTTGATTCGTATTAACAAATTGTAGCTAAATTTTAGGTAAGTAACAAAATTGATCGTAGTTTTTTTTTTTAAAAAAGTAGCTAACTTTTTGTTTAAAAAAACTACGATCAATGACCCCGGCAAGGTCAATTACTCTTATTATAAGAGTTTTTACATGCCTGCGGGGCTGCGGCCTAGGTCAAGATTTAATAGAAATTTGGTATTCAAAATACGTGCGTCACACATTTAAGTAGGTAGGTAGGTACTTACTTACTATTTCATGTCATAAAAAAAAGAAAAATATGAACATGCTAACCTTCAAATTAACTTGCACAATAGTTTCGCAACAATTTTATAAGACGATATTGATGTCTAGAGGATATCAACGAAAATAACACTAAACTATAAAAATGACAACTTATATCGCATTAATTCAGACATTTTAGAGTCGATATTGTTACTGAAATTACACTTTTGAACAATTAGATTGGTAGGAAGATATAAAGATGTTTGGTTTCAATTTGGAATCGATTCTGACGAAAGCTTTAACTGTGACGTATCTTCTAGTTATTTCGATATTTCAGCCTAGGCTATGTTAGTGCCTAATAGGTATACTCTCTGCTCCATCTATTCTATCTCCTGCTCGGGCAATACAATCAAACACTACAAACGTACTACTGGGTTGTTTTATCGTTTTTGTAAGATAAGAGTTCTATCAGAGTATTGGTTGGGGAGTGGACATTATTTACATAGCTTATACTCGCGCGAATTTTTTTTTCAGGAGTTTTCAAAATCGTTTCGTTCGAGATGTCTAGATAGAGAATATCGACGAAAAAAACTCTTTCGCTACCCTTAATCTTAAACTATTAAAAATATACTTTTGTTTGTGAAACTGAAGTGACATAAGAGGAATATAAATACATTTAAATGTTTGTTTTCAAATCGATTATCATTATGCCCAGCGCAGCTTTGAGCCTGGCTCTTACCGAAGACTTGCCTACATAATATACCTATAGATAGTAGATAGTTCGCTCAGGGTATAAAAAATTTCGAGCTCACTTCGCTCGCTCTAGCTTTCCTACATTGGTCAAAAAAGGGTATTCTATTTAAGGTCCAATAAGGAAATCAAAGCTACCTGAAGTTGGATGCATCGAGCTCACTTTGCTCGCTGTTGAATTCTACAGCCTTAACCTTTTCTGTATGAGTCTAAAAGTAACTTCTATTTATCCAACCACCCGGACCCTTCCGGTTCCGGCAGTTATTATTGGACACAGTTTTTTTTTTCTGCCTCACAATATGCCAATATTGACGCCATTGGGTAGGTACCTTATTACACAGGCGCAGAATCAAGTAAAATCACTGAACTCAATGGAACATGTAGGTATGTATGTATATTTACCTATTGTCAGTGTGCTGATTAACGTTTTTGTCAATGAAATGAAAACTCCTAAATAAAAGAACATATTTTATAAAACAAAAATACTTGAGAATATTATGACTTATATATGCTATATCTACTAGCTGACTCGGCAAACGTTGTTTTGCCAAACTAAAAATGAAAACAAAATAGCCTACGACCTTTCTCAGACCTACCAAATATACACATAAAAAAAACATAAAAATCGGTCGAGCCGTTTCGGAGGTGTTCGATAACAAACACCGTGACACGAGATTTCTACATATTAAATTATATTTAGTTTTTTATAAATTTACAGGGTTATTATTTATTTACAGTAAAAACGACGTGACGTGACCAGTAACAGAATTGCCTTCCTCAACCAAGATTTTTTTTCATATCTACGTAACTTAATAAATTTGTCTTCGGCAGGCTTCCATAATTTCCAAGAAGAACTCCGTCTCCCCTTCAGTTGGTAGCGCACGTATTCGACTTTCCAAACTTTCGTAGACAGAATCTTTGAACTTTTTATACACCTTGTCAATTTGCAATTCATCATAAAGCTGTTTGATGCGCTTCACATGTTCTGGGTTTTTGCTGCCGTAGTTCTCTTTGAAAATAGATCGCTGCTCCTCATTGCAGCGCTCCAGCGCTGTTACGGCAATCCAGGATAATTTTCCTTCTTGAATATCTGTGCCTGCCTTCCCCGAGCTAGTTTCGTCCCAGTAGATGTCTTTGTAATCGTTCTGTTAATTAACATTAAAGATATTAGACTCCAGTCTTAGAAATAAGCACCTACTAATCAATAATGGAGCAATTTAATAATGTTTGTGATCTTATTCATACCAGTTTCAAGAGATAAATAACAGTGATGTTAAAAGAAGAAAGTCATGGGAGTAGAGAAAAACCGGTCAAGAGCGAGTCGGACTCGCGCACCACAATTGCAGTGTTAGATCAGCGCCATCTCTTGACCGCTAGTGGAACTAATGTAATTTTAATTGATAATTTCTGAAAAATGTGCTATTCAGAGACATCGTTTTATATTTCCAGTAATTTTTACATCTATCTCATAGAATAATTTCAGATTTTTCCTAATGCAAACTTCGGAGATAAGGAGGGGAAATGGTATTTTTTTATATTTATCTTCAAAAGTCGAAAACTATGCGACCTGAAGGAATTATATTTTTTTTTTTTGAGAACATGTTTGTTAATTACAAATATAATTATCATAATATGAAGGAGTGCTATTTGCACATTTTCAAATATTTTTTGGTTTGTGTATTTTCACACATGCCCTAGTAGTCACACTTCGAATTTTCAAGAACCCCTTTCATTCGCTGTTGCAAAAAAAGTTGTGTACATTTTTATATTAGGTATCTTTCTTATTTGTATATCATTTTTATTTCTTTCAGACCATAAGTGTTCCTTTTTATCATTTTGGTACGGAACCCTTAAAAGGGGTTTAGATTTCTGCAATACTTCTTACCTGAAATTGCAGTATTTTACCAAACTCCAAACTTATGCCGCTTAATTCCTTAGTAACTCTTGTTTTCCCATTCTTGACTAAAAGCAGACCTGCGAGCATCGGTAATCTGAACGAATAGTATCCGGTCTTTTGTACGGCAATAGCGTTGAATCGTTCCATGGTGAAGCCGTCAAGATTGTTTTTTTCTTTGGTGTATCCTAATGAGTAGTCTAGGTATTGTCCCATGGTTGTGTAGATTACTGCCTGGAAAATAAGGAGTCGCCTTCAATAACAGTCCTGTGTGTAAGTAAGATTGTTCCAAATTTTTGTCAATGGACCCAACTGTCTTAATTTGGGACCACTGTGTCCCGAATTTGGGTTCGTGTCCCATATTAGGATTCAAAGTCCCTAATTAGGACTAGTGTCTAAAATTGAGGTCCGTGAACTATATTAGGATATATAGTCCCTGCTGCCAGCTGTCAATCACTTCACGCGCATTAGCTCAGCAGTGCAATTCTAAAAACATGTCGGAGTGGCGGCTTGGGGGAAGTGAAAACTAAGTGAGCTGTCAAATCCATGTAATCAAGATGGAATGGAATGACAGTTCACTTCGCGCTCACAACACCTGAGTTTTTACAGGCAGTAGGCAAAACAACATGTTGGTTATGAAAGAATAAAAAGACTATTGAACGCATCTGATACGTACCTCATTAATTATTTTCACTAAGTCAGAGTAAAAAGGTTCTTGTCCAAATTTATTTTCGATAACTTCCATAAAACAAAAGTATATGAGGAAGCAGTCGTTGATCGCAGAGGTGCCCACGTTTGGTTGTAAGTACCAACAAGGTTTCCCACGACGTGTCGTAGAAACGTCTATGATGTCGTCTATTGCTAGTATGGATGCCTGCATCTGTTGGACAAATAATATCAGCAAACCGGAATAGTTATTACAATCTACGGTATCTACACTAGTATTATAAAGCTGAAGAGTTTGTTGTTTGCTTGAACGCGCTAATTTCAGGAACTACTGGTCCTAATTTATTATTTCTTTCAGTGTTAGATAGCCCATTTATCAAGGAAGGCTATAGGATATATCATCACGCTAAGACAAAAGGAGCGGAGCATTAATGGAAAATGTGACGCCGACTTAGTTGCGTGGGTCAGCTAGTCTTACAATAAAATATATTTCAGACAGTGTTTTATTAAACTTAAAACAGTGTTCGGTAATCACATTTTTTTTTTCGATTAAAGCCTGCTCACTTACCATTTCTAAAGCCCACCCTAAAAATCGAGCTGAGTGCAGTTTTTCTTCTGTGAAATATTTAGGATCTTCCATCTTTTTGTACGCGAAGGGAACAGCCAATCCCCTGCTTTGCTTTCCTCCATCCATTGTGTAATTTAATAACTGCAAAAAGTAACAGCTTCACAGAAATAATAATAGAGTAGATGCTAGCAATAATAGATTATGCACAGAGGGGATAACACAGTGTCTTATGTCACGGGCGTCATATTGAATCCCAAACCCTATGAAGGATCCCAAAGTTAACTCCTGAGCGCAGCGGAGAGTTCTGAGTTTAACTCAAGCGAAGCGAGGGAGTTAATACTTACAAGAGTCCTGACTGCATCGAGGGATTCAAGCTAGCCCAAGGCTAAGAAACCTTTATCCCAGAGGAGCATACTTTACTTTGCACACCTACCTACTGCTAGAAAATTGTTAGCAATTTATGAAGACGGTGACTGCGAGAGGTTCCCGTCGGTCTTCCAGTTGAGTTTCAAATTAAAAACACATAATTGACCTACGGGCAATAATATACCTACTTCTAAATTTAATTATAACCCGCCGGGCAATAATGATTTACTTTAAGCTGAGTTTGCGTGACATGTAATTGACGTTTTCGAGCAGGGGCCCGAGTCTGCTATTACAATAGTGTCAGAATGGTCGATCACTGATTTCAAAATGGTTGATTTTGACAAGTTTGGTAATCTACAAACATAATGGTATCATAATGGCGTCATTATGACATTCCAATGATCAACCACTGACACGCCATTGAAAGAAAGCCATATGAATGGTAATCTCGTACATAATGACAGATTTAGTATTTACGAACTTCTCACTACCTCAGATTGCTTATAACACTAATAAATAAATGTGAAACTAAATATAAATAAAATCTGGCATGAATAAATGCTCAAATTTAGCTCGGTTTTATAATAATGGCAATACGGCATTCCTACCGCAATTCTATTACGAGACCACTGACGTCCCAGTGACCGGCCACTGACGTGCCAGTGACCGTGCGATTATGAATTTAGCAGATTACGAACTTTTAGCAAAATGAAAATGGCATGACAATGGGATCGTGTCGGAATGACAAATTTATAAAAATAGCAGACTCGGGCCCCAGGTGGTGTGATAACAAAGTTTTACTCACCTGTTCTACCCAACTTCCAACTTCTGGCAATTGATTTTTGAACTTAGGGCTTGTCATTAAGGTATCCATAACTTCAGGCAGAACTTCATAAAACTTTTGCTTATTCTGGTACATTTTAAAAGTAACCGGTACACTAAGTGCGACAGCGCTTCTATGTAATGTCCTCAATTGGTTAACATGTAATGTTTTACGCAGCAATAGCGATGCCATATTAACAGAACTGGTGAAGTGTAATACTGTAAATGGAAAAATAAGTAAAAAATACAATAGCTACCGATGATTTATGGCGGATACATAAACGTGAGACGAATGAGAAAACTCTGCGACGCACACATATTAGTCTGTAATTTCCAGGCGTCGCGCGTCGTTAGAAGCATGTTTTTTGCCTTTTATGTGATAATTATACTTATAGGTAGGTAAATGTATATTATTTACATATTCATTATATTTTTTAATAAAAAGTCTAATTTTTTGCCCCGGCGTTGTCCACGTTTAGTAGGTACAATTTAAAGTTATCTACATGTAACCAGATTCTGAGATTTCTTTACGCATCTCAAACAAATATATAAGTAAACGTGAATGCTTATATACCTCAGGTGAAGAAAAAACCGTGATAAAGGGCATGTCGGTACCTATCCACCACGGTATGGAAATTATAAATTCACAGGAGACCTTGTGTAGGTATTTATCATTAATTATTGGTTTACGCCCGCATATCTTCACTTGAAATAATGCACCTAGGTAATAATTCATTAAAGTTTATGAACATGACGCACAAGGATTGCGTAGCGAGAATTTAAATATTTGTTACTAGCTGTTGCTCCCGACTTCGCCCGCGTTTCCGTCGCTTTTCGTAAAAAAAAGTAGCCCATGTCCTTCCTCACGGTTCAGTGGTTTTGATGGATAATCTGTCTGTTAAGACAGATTAACGTTCGTATTTTAGTAGGGAAATATAATATGTCAATCTAAAATACTGTTGGAAATTATCGCAATACGGAACCGCACAATATTATTGTTAAATAGCTGTGCCCGCGACTCCGTCAGCATGTAACTCCTTGTGTGTTATCAAGTTAATGTATTGGTAATATTGTTTAGATCACGTTCACATGAGGCTTGAGTACTTAGAGAACGAAAGTTAAAATCCGTCGAGTAGTTTTTGTTTCTATAACGATTATACAGACAGACAGACAGATTGCATTTTTGGCATCAGTATCGATCCCTAATCACCCCCTGGTAGTTATTTTGGAAATATATTTCATGTACAGAATTGACCTCTCTACAGATTTATTATAAGATTAGGTACAATATTGCTATAGGTACCTATGCCTTTTTTAAATGATGGAATAAGTCATCAAATGACTCCTCCCGCTCTTGGTAAAGCAGGAGGGAGTGTCAGACTCTATTACTGACTAAAACTCATCCGTGTTCCTCTTGATGCCCTTTGCGTTCCAGTGCCGCGGTGACTCTTTCGAAGAAATTCCGCAGCTCCGTCGGGCACTGACCCTTCCATGCCGACCAGCTCGTTGAGGCGCGCGAACACAGCGCGCTGTCGCCGCGTCGGCCCGGGATTTGTATCGGACGACGAGACACCCACCGCTCGCCGTCCGCAGGCCCGCGCCTACGGTGGCATCACCCGGCGACTCCCGCCGCCCGGGGCGTCCACTTCTGTTTCTGTTGCGGCGGCCGGTGTGAGCTATATGCCTGAGGCTGTGTTTCCTGATAGCTATAACCTGGGAATCTTTAAGTTTAGAGTGAATAGGTTACTTCTAGGCAAGCGTGCTCCATCTTAGACCGCATTATCGCTTAACATCAGGTGAGATAGTGGTCAAACGTACCTATGCCTACTCGGTCCTGCTCGGTCTCTCTCCGTCAATCGCTGACCCGCTAGGTCTCGCGGGGCCACGCGGCGCCCGGCTCCCTCCAACCATCGTGAGATATTGCTGCATAGGGTAATGAGTTAATGACTCCAGTGAATGAACACCAAAAAGTAAGGAGTTGGGACGTTTCTACCAGACGTAGTATTTTTTTTCACACTTACAACTATCTATATCTATACTTATAATAAATCTGTAGAGAGGTCAATTCTGTACATTAAATATATTTCCAAAATAACTATCAGGGGGTGATTAGGGATCAATACTGATGCCAAAAATGCAATCAGTAAAATTTTTGTCTGTCTGTCTGTCTGTCTGTATAACCGTTGTAGAAACAAAAACTACTCGACGGATTTTAACGAAACTTGGTACAATTATTATTCATACTCCTGAGCAGGTTATAGTATACTTTTCATCACGCTACAATCCATAGAAAAAATGAAAAAAAAAAATGAAAATGTAAAAGTTTGGTTGTTTGTTACTCAATCACGCCAGAACGGCTTAACGGATCTTAATGAAATTTAGAACAAAGATAGATTATAGTTTGGAATAGCACATAAGCTACTTTTAAACCCGGGAACATGCTCCCTAGGGATCACGCGGGCGAAGCCGCTGGCAGAAGCTAGTTTATAATATACCCCTTTGTAATTACAACATATCGAGTGTCTAAAGTTATTAGGTTATCATAATCTTATCAGCCAATTGCCGTCCACTGCTGAACGTAAACCTCCCCAAAAGAGCGCCAACCATCCCGGTCCTGAGCAGTCCGCATCCATCCGCTGCCAGCTACCTACTTTAAATCATTGATCCATCGTGCCGCAGCCACACTACGTTTGCCCATACGCTGTCTCCAGTCTAACACACGTCTGCTCCATCGACCATCTGTCCGTCAAAAGACATCGGTCGGCTTACTTCCACTTCAGCATGCTAATTTTACGCGCAATGTCGGTGATTTTAATTCTCTGACGAAAAACTTCGTCACGATATCTATCCACCAAATCCCGAAAATCCTAAAAATAAGAAGTTAAGTATTTCAGTGTTTTCAAAAATTCAACCCATAAGAGGGTAAAATTGGGGATGAAAGTTTTAAATAAACGCACAGGCCAAACCCTTAGGGCTAGAAACTTAAAATTTCGCACACGTGTTCCTCTTATGACGGAGGCATCCACTAAGGAAGGATTTTTTAAAATTCATAGGGGATGTTAGTTTAAATGGAGCCTTACATTCCTTTAAAAGGCATACTTAAAACATTTAATAAGAATTACATTATTTTTCTTATCAAACCTGAAGCGGTTTTAGTATTTGATAGTAGGTATTGTGCAATATATTTTGCACATTGCACTCGATCTGTTTTGCTGGGCTTAGAGACAGGAACTTCAAGTCGTCAGTTAGTACTTTTGACAAAATCTTTTGGCTCAAGATTGTTCCCTGGGGAAGAAAATGCAAAAATTTGTAAGTGCCTACCTACTTACCATATACCCTAAGTATGAAATTAAAGATGTTGCCAATGATATTTTATTTGTAAGTATTTTTGTTTGATTCAGCCGAAAGGTTTTAAGTGAGGTTACTAGGGCATGTGGGGTAAATGAATCAACGATTTTTGCACATTCTCAAACAATTTTTCTTTTTTCAGGTTGCATGGTTTTCGACTTTTAACGAAAAATTTTAAAAATGATCAGCTGATATTTGCACATTTCCCTCACAAATAAAAGTATGTAGGTACCCCAGACCTGGGGTACAATGAAATATCGGGAAGTCTCCACTTGTCCCTACCTGACACTCAGACGGTGTGGTATTCGAGAGTTGTTAACGTACTCCTATTGATAGCCAGAGGCGGCTTTACCTGTAGTGCAACTGCAGGGTGTGCGGTGCACACGGGCGCAGGAGTGTAGGGGGCGCCAAGCGCGACACGTTCAAAGAACATGCGTCGCTTGCAGCTGCTTCGCCGCATATTGTCAGAATTTTTTTGATTGGAAATTTCTGACGTCCACCGATAATGCACTCGACTACATAAAGTTTGTTTTCGACCCCAAATACTATCAGACACGTTAAATTCACGTAGTAGAATGCGTATAACAAAATTTTCAACAATTTTCATCGGATTTTGAACGGCCCATCGAGTACCTCGACGAGGTGCTGGACAAGCTCTTTCTAAGAGTAATTGCAAACCTCCTAGTCGGGCACCTAGTGGGGTTGGGTCCGGGTCTGCCGGAGAGCCAATACGGTTTCCGAAAGAGGCACTCAACGGTGGACGCCAGCTTAGTTTGCTACTCTGGTTCTGGTGCAGCGGAGGTCGCACGAAGCGGCGGTCGATGTAATGACATGCGGGGTTGCGTCAGTCATTGAGAGAATCTGGCAATTGGGTCTCGAGGTAGCCCTACATAAGTCCGAAGCCAATAAGTGCTTTCATGGCTCTCGGAACGCACCACCATCGGGATCTTAAAAAACTGTAACTCCTCATACCCCACCCGCAGCAACAGAAGAAGACGCCCCGGGCGTCGTTAATCGCAGGGCGATTCCCGGCTATCTACTGCGCGAATCTGCGGACGGCGGGCGATGCGTGGCTCACCTGAGGCTGGTTCTGATCGAACGGCGAGCGATTCGTGGCTCGCCTTTCGATCAGAACCAGGCTCGTAAAATGTCGTCCAAACGTCTTTTATAATGCGCACGGCATAGGAGTGGAACACTCTGCCTGTGTTTCCGAACGCCTACAACCCTAATCTCTTCAAAGTTAGAGTAAACAGGCTACTTCTGGGTAGGATCATTCCATCGTATACTTTGTCTCTGTCGTCTCTGACCAAGACGAAAGTCAAGAGCAAACCCATCTCAAATAAAAAATTAAAAAAATATTTTTAAATTTTCATTGGCAAGGCTTATTTTCATCAAAGAATTTTAACACTGTGGTGTATATATTGCAGTTTTAGATCAGGGCCCTATGCTGACCGATAGTGGAACTACATGTAATTTTTGTTGGTGATTTTTTTTAAAGTGTAAATAAATAATAAAATAAATGTATAACATATATAAAATATATTACAGAAAATGTACATAAGGAGGCACAACTAGCAAGGAGACTAACTGTAGGCATTACAGTGTTTTGCAGAATTTCTGTAAATAACTTATATATAGTAACTCCGCCTCTTAAATAAGGCTAACCTTAGCTATTAAATTAATTTAAATTTACAAGTGGACAGTGTCAATCTACCGTTTGTACTTGTCAGCAATAATAGTAGTTGTGTGTAAGAGTACCTAAAATGAGAAATGTTGGAGGAATGTGTGATGGTGTGTGCATGTGGGTATGTGTGTGCGTGTAGCTGGGGTGAAGTGTGCGGATGTATGTGTGTATTGATTTTATGTGTTTGGAAGTGTGTGTTTTTTGATTAAGGCGATGTAAGTGAGTAAAGACTCCGTGTAGGAATAGTCCTTCTGTAGTAGCCACTCTGTTACTCTATGTTAGAATGTGTATGAATTTAGATCTAGGATGTTTAGTTGTTTGTGAACTTTTCTGTAAATGTGTGTACTTAAGGTATAAAACTGGCGTTTAGTAAAAGGAGTTTTGTGTTGAGTACCTGGGAAAACAACGTACCTTCAAAAGATGTAATATCCTTATGGAGCAGAGTACTTACGTTTTTAATGTAAAGACAGGATGGGGGAAATTATAATTATTTGTCTCATTAGTTAGGTAAGGATTAATAGATACGTTGTGGGTGTGGATTAACCAGTTTACAAACTATCGCATTTCATTGCAGTGCTTTCCGTAAGCAAGTAGTAAATGCCTAAATACCTACCAATAGTAAAAAAAGAGATCAAGGATTATAGGCAAGCAGTCATGCATCATTCATTGATGTTATCAAGGAATTAGGAAGAGCCAACAAGACTACCCTGGGGTACGCCGTCTTCTTTTTCCCATCATCACTACCGGAATAGTCAATTCTGCTGTTCTGACAGCGATATTAATTTATAAGATAAACCGTTAAAAGATAAACTATTGAAAGCATAGGCATCCCTATATTATGCAGTGTTTTAATTAGTGATATAAGTACCTAACACTGTTTCAAATGCTTAACATAAGAAACATAACTTTAAACGACATGTCATCGTAAAAATTTGCTGATTGAGTTATGCTAACAGCTTCTTCAGTCGAGGCACTTGACTGGAATTCTTCTCTAGAAAGTTGCAGTGGTAGTAATTGCAATCAATTCAATAGGCGATTTCTTTAAATCGAGTTTTTGTTTTGTAAACAAACTGCATAAATAAACTCCATGAAAAAGTTATTGGCACACAATGCATTCGCATAATAATTAAATAGGTACCTAATCGAGTTTTAAAAGACCATACAAATAGGACGTCCTTTTAGCAGGAAAATAAAACAAAGTGTAACTGTCCTTGTGATTTTAGTAAACTCGTTTATAGTTTGCGTTTAATACTTCTAAGAGGAAATTCCTGCCACCTTCAGACGGTAGGGCGTTTATTTGTCTCACTAAATCATCATGTATATTACGTTCACAGTGTTCATACAATTGAGGAAGTTGCAATTCGTCATAAAGCTGCTTGATGCGCTTCACATGCTCGGGGTCTTTGCTGCCGTAGTATTCTTTGAAGATAGCACGTTGTGCATCGTTGCAGTGCTGGAGCGCTGTTACAGCTACCCAAGTACTTTTACCTTCTTGGATATCTCTGCCAGTCTTTCCCGTGACGATTTCGTCGCCATAAGCGTCCATGTAATCGTCCTTTTAACAGAAATAATAAAAAAATATCATAAGCTTGGCAGCATTCATTAACTATTTTTTTTAATATACGGAAAGTAAAGTTGACATTATTAGGTACCTGACATAACATGAGTTTTCCAAATCCCATACAAATATCATGTAATTCATTCGTAGCTTTCTGTTTGCCATTCTTTACTAAAAGCAGGGATGTAAAGATAGGTAACCTAAAAGTAGTGTATGCAGTCTTGTTTATAGCAACAGCATTGACTCGGCTCATGTTGAAAACATCAATGTTGTTCTTTTCTTTGTTGAAACCTGAGTATAAATCTAAATGTTGGCCCATTATCGCTCTGTAGACCGACTGCAAAAAAACATTTATATTTTTAGTCTTACGCGACGCTGAAAGGAATTTACCACCGAAATATATTAAGTACCTCATTAAAATATCTTAAAAATTCAGCGTAAATCGGCGTTTGTCCAAAATATGTATCCAGTACATCCATCATTGCTTGGTTCAAAAGGAAAGAGTCGTTGACAGCCAACAGGCCAACATTTGGTTGTAGATGCCAACATGGCTTGCCACGTCGCATTGTTGCATTGTCTGCTATATCATCCAATATAATTAATTTAGCCTGTAACTGCAGAAAGGCGATTAACATAAAAGTACAAAAACTATAAATTTCAATCTGTGCCCAAAATAATAGTTTACCATTTCTAAGCACCAGCCTAGAATGCGAGCAGAATGCTGCGTTTCCTCTAGGAAGTGTTCTGGTTCTTCAAACATTCTGTATCCAACGGAAACCATTAATCCTCTGCCTAGTTTCCCTCCGCCCAACATGTATTCTAAAAGCTGTAACATAATTATTCAGGAAATACGTGAGATGTTTATTTGAGCAGTTAAAGAATCTGCACGTTGGCTATATTCCTGTGAAGTTTCGCAATTTTCGCGCTAAGTCTCTAATAAAAGACAAAACCTATTTATAAGCCAAGCCTTTTTTCAACTAAGTAGGTACCTATATTGGGCTGGGGCGGCTTCGTGGTTAACCGGGTGCTGCTAAGGCGTCCACATTTTACCAGGGGGAAATGTGGTGAGTTTTAAACCAATGCCCCCCCCCCCCCCTCCTTACCCGGAATCACGTGTACTTTTTTCGTATAAAGTATCTTATAAAAATCAGAATACCTAATATACTTAAATACAGGTATAGAAAAAAATGATACAAGTTGATACTTTTATACCTGTATTTATTTATACTAAGTATTCTGATTTTTTTACATTTCGTGTTTTTTTTTTCCCACCCCTTTGTGGGTATTTTACATGAAGCGACTGCCTATTTGGCCTGCACAACGGCACAACCCAGTACCTACCTATGGCAATGCGATAGCAATACGATATATGGACAAGACTGCAGGGGCCCGAGTCTGCTATTTTTATAAATTTGTCATTCCGACACGATCCCATTGTCATTTTGCTAAAAGTTCGTAATCTGCTAAATTCATAATCGCACGGTCACTGGCACGTCAGTGGCCGGTCACTGGGACGTCAGTGGTCTCGTAATAGAATTGCGGTAGGAATGCCGTATTGCTATTATTATAAAACCGAGCTGAATTTGAGCATTTATTCATGCCAGATTTTATTTATATTTAGTTTTACATATTATTTATTAGTGATATAAGCAATCTGAAGTAGTGAGAAGTTCGTAAATACTAAATCTCTCATTATGTACGAGATTACCATTCATATGGCTTTCTTTCAATGGCGTGTCAGTGGTTGATCATTGGAATGTCATAATGACGCCATTATGATACCATTATGTTAGTAGATTACCAAACTTGTCAAAATCAACCATTTTGAAATCAGTGATCGACCATTCTGACACTATTGTAATAGCAGACTCGGGCCCCAGGTGTTAAGATGAGGCTCCTGACTACCCGTACGTAAGATTCAAGATTCAAAGCATTTATTTCAAATAAACCATTATCAGGCACTTTTGAAATGTCAAGGTCGGTCAGTCAAAAACATGAGGCTATATTTGCACGTTCCAAAGCGTAGATCACTATGGAGAAGAACGTGCAAGAAACTCCACGGACACTTTTAAATCATGTGATGATTTACAAAAATCTTAGTTACTTGTAGGTACTTGCTTCTTCACGTGAGGGCAATGCAAAAAAAAAATTAAAAAAAATAAACTTAAAATATAAAGATCAAAATAAGCCGATGATGGTTAAGAGATGACCAGTCGTTCACGTTCACGAACCTGACGTAGGTATGTATCGGCACCGTTCAGCTCAACCATTTTGAAGGGAACCGAATGATCCAACATACACGCCGCCATCAGCAAAACATTTGAGTGAGCATGACAATCACCAAATACAAATACAAATACAAAATCCTTTATTTCAAATAGACCAGTTACAGGCACTTTTGAATAGTCAAGGTCTGTCAGTCAAATAGATGAAGCTAATCCTGCCGCGCTCATGACAAGAGCAGCAGGTTGTTCTCCAACATAAGACACCCACCGACCCCGCCTCCAGCGCGACAGTTGCACGTTCCAAAGAGTAGATCCTGTGGAGAAGAACGTGCAAGAAACTCCAAGGACACTCTTTTAAACCAGTTGCCTTTGTTTACAAAATCATGTTTACATTCGGTGCGAAATAGTTAATGAGTAAAACTATACAATGCAAAAAGAATGAGTCTACACAATGCAAATATAGTCTCACAATCTTCAACCATGCTCGTTCATGTCAAACAAGTAAAATTATATCTAATCTCTGTCTATACTCACATTAATTACAAAATTTGAAAAAATGCTTCTACTTTACACAAAACTATGGTTGTCAATGACCAAGTAATGAAAGATATAGGTATAACAAACAATTCAATTCTTACTATAAGATAATAAGACAGACATTCTTGTAAAGAAAGAATAAATTAATTATTCTATTATGGGTACAAAAAAAATACAAAACAAAAAAGAGGGTGAGCATCTCCTCCAGACATGAAAACCTAACTACTAACACAAGATATGAAAACCTAACCTAACTGGTAACACTTTGGCAAGACTGGTGTCAGATTTCCTGGCTTCTGACTACCCGTAACGTCTGTCAAAGATGTTCAAATGACTGCCAGTTCGGCTTGACGTACTTTTCCGAAGCACGAAGGAATCTCGGTAAAATAAGATCGTCACATTCGTCACCCATTCACGTCAAGCACCTTCTGCCAAGAGGCCAGGTGCTCAAAACAAAAGGTTAAGCCGTTATTACACTACACAATCTATCGGGCCCGATATCTAGGGCGCCCTGTCCCTGCGGCAGGGTGCCGATTATTACACTACACAATCTATCGCAGTGCAGTTAGGGCATAACTGCAGTGGCGGCGTAAAGTGGGGGCGTAGGAGGCTGGTCCGCCCCGGGTGCCTAGCACCAGGAGTGACAACGACAACTCACTCGTACATCCAAAGAAGGCGTAGTATAGGTCCAAGGAAGGCGTACATTATTTTTTTTTTATCAAATTCATTAGACAGATATCAAAGACGATTTTTTGACGTGCCTATAATTTGTTTCCAACTTAAACATCAATTTACAACTACCTACTCTTGTATGTGACTACTTGCATACAAATTTATAGTTTAAAATGCATCGCAAATATAATTTCACTTTTTTTTTCGAGTATAATTTCTAATTCCCTAAAATAATAAATTCATGTTGTGCTTAAACCGCGCAATCGAATAGTTTAGTACCTAAAATAATCAATCGAAAATATCTGAATACAAATCTGCCCAAGGTGCCAATCTACCCAATGCCGCCACTGCGGCAGTGCCCTGCCTCCCTGTCTCTTATTAACACTAGGATCGCCCGATGGCAGGGTCCCTACACCCGATTTCTTATTACACTACACTCGCCCTAGTTATCGGGCCCGATAGATTGTGTAGTGTAATAACCGCTTTACCTATTAACGGCCGAACCCAATAACCTAACTATCACCAGATTTGGCATACTGGAGATAGCAAAACAAATTAAACAATATGAAAATTATATAGGTTTTCTATTGTTTCATTTGTTTTTCTATCACCAGTATGTGATAGATAGGATATTGGTTTCCCTACCACAAAAAGGACAGTTAATTTACTTACCTTTTTCATCCAACTTCGAACTTCAGGTATTTCATTTAACTTAGGACTAGTCAATACTGAGCTTACGACTTCAGGCAGGACATCCAGGAACGCTTTCCGTTCCGTCTTCATGTCAATAGTTGGCACATTAAATGCAACTGCACTTTTATGAAATTGTCTAAATTGGTTGAAAAACAGTGAAGTACGAATTAAAGCAGACATTGAACTGAGTTGTTGTAACGAGTCAAGTAAAAAAAATAATGAAGGATGTAATTTATGTTCTCAAATATATAGGTACTGACTGGCTCGAAATATGTAGGTAGGTACCTACCTACTGCCCTTGACTTCGCTCTTGGTTGCCGTAAAGTGATATCGTGCTCTCTGCGACGATATTGTGCTTGATTTTTTAAGATCAAGCCTTTATCGAGGTTTGGCTTTGGTAAATGGACGATTTTTTATAAGTACAATTAAGCCCTTTGCTTGTATCCGAACTGAGATATAAAAAAAAGAGATAAATACTGAGTTAAAAATAGGTAAGTATGTAAAATTCTTCCGTTATTGTGATTCTTCTGTGACTGATAGATAACCCACAGCCTAATTGACTGGTCGTAGGAAGCTGAAATTTGGGATTTTATTGGCATGTAGGTTCCTTGGGAAGTACCTATATGGGTGTTCCCCTACACTCCCCAAGTAACCTACCTACATGCCTAAAAGAGAGGATTTCCCGAAATTCTTACGGGAACGAGAAAAATCCAGCCAAGTGCGAGTCAGACTCGCACACGAAGAGTTCTGTGCCATAAACCTTAATATTTTATTATTTGTTGTTATAGTGGCAATGGAAAATAGGATCTGAAAATTTCTACTACTATCTACCTATACCCGTTGACTGATAGACGGAGAGATGGACAGCGGAGGCTTAGTAATAGATATCCGTAGGTTGCCCTTTCACTACGGAACCTAAAAAACGGGACATGCGTGTAAAAGCTAGTCTTAAGGTGCATCCACACCGCAGCTACTTTTTGTTGAGCAACAGAATGCAACACGATAACATTAGGTAACATTCTTCAAGTTATGACTAACTTACTCGTATAATACTAGCAACAAATAACTTTTTTTATCGGATGTTGCCCACTAACACTTGGAAACATTGCTCCACAAAAAGTGGATGCTCACTAGAATCACCCTGGTTTCCGGCAGCAATGGTGCATGGGGAACGCCTGTTAGTGGTGCCTGCCCTGAGCGTACAAAACGTTGTCTTCATGCACTCCTAACTTCAGGGACCATACCATTATCGTTTACACCTCCTATAACACGTTTTTAACACACCACTTATAACAACATTCATCTCACTTATTCACACCAGACAATATTACACCTCACAGCTAGTCGTAGATAATAATATATTTAGTTCTTCCTTTTTTTGTAACTGTTCGTTTGTATTTTTTTTTTATTTGCCTGCTGCATGAATCCCTTCCTTTAATTGTATTATTCTCAATATGATTACCAAATGAGAGAGCGCCTTGACTTCCATAATACAAGTTTTACTTAGTTTGGAAGTCAAGAGTTCCATAACTTGTAACTTTTTTAATGAGTTTTATCTTTGGCAGGGCAGTTTAGGGTAAAGTTGACTTTAAAAGTTTGACCGCATATGGTTGAAAGTCGCCTGACACTACATTGATGTTTATCAAGCGGACCCTATTAGCAGGCAATCACTAAACTGTAGGTAGGTACCTATTGCGAAGACAAAAATAAAAACACAATTTAAATAATAAAATCATTTATTTATACAGTTCCCATGTACTCGTATGCAAATAAATGTACCTACAATCAACCGCACGGAACCTTGACCAAGCGCTTATCTTGTAAATACTCGCAATAGCAAAAGCTTTTAGTGTTTCCAATTATTCTTTCTTATGAGGGTAGACCAGGTAAATGTTCAACAGTGTAATTCATTATATTTGATTTGTTTTAATTTTCTATTTGGATCCCCAAAAGTAACCCCCATATTAAACATTTATTTATTTACGCGTCCGGGTTCGAGTCACAGAAATCCATATGTACCTATACCAAATTTCAACAGACTCAGTCCAGTAAATCCGGAAAAAACTGGCTGTGACAGACAGACAGCCGAGTGATCCTATAAGGGTTCCGTTTCTTACGAATGTTCGGAACCCTAAAAAGTAGACAAATTAAAGAAAAATGTTTTTTTTTTAAACTATCACTGTTTAAGTTTCAAGTTCTTGAAGCATAGGAACCACTTATTAAGTGTACCCGTATTTCAGTGTCAAAAGTGCATTTAATTATGAATTATCGACAAGTATACACGTTGCCAAGTTTCCGTGCCATTGAGTGTATCTTATCTGTTTTTATAACTCCGAGGCTACGTGTGAAATTTTCAGACTCTTACAAAAAATTAAGCACAAAAACAGGATTCCATTGTTAAACATTTTAGTACGTGAATCTTACTTAATTAGCTAATTAATCTGATGTAAATCAACTGTAGATTCCCGTCTACCTCAACAAAAACTTCTTACACATTAAGAATAAACAATGAAGTTAATAATATAAAAGCTGCCATGCCACTCCCAACATTATACAATTTTCAACTTTAAAACATATAAAATAAATATTTTTCAATTAAATTTCTTTTAATATTTTAACATTCTTACAAAATATTTAAAAGGGATTTCAGTTTATGGTTGTTTTTAGATGTTGGCTACAACCGCGAAAGCTCCCGGTTGATCATTTCTAACCAGTATACAGGGTGAATTTTTAATTTGTGCTTTCATGGCCACATCCGTAACTATGAGGAACATCGAAAAACACTGAAAGGAGTCTCGAGTCCGATTTTAATAAAAAGTAAAACTGCATTATTGGAATTTTGAAAAAAATAAAATAAAATTGATTCACTTTATTTTGCCATGTGTTCCCAGAATTTGATCCATAGTTACACTTTCGAATGATTTAACAATACAGGGAGTGCTTTTTATCAAAATCAACTGGTTCGAGCTGTAGACTCCTTTCAGTGTTTTTCCTTATTCCTCATAGTTTCGGATTTGGCCGTAAAGGCACACTTTAAAAATTCACCCTGTATGCTCAGCTATAAGGTTAAAAATTGATCGGCCATGAACTTTTTCAAGACTTGCTTTCGAATTAAATCATCTTTTTTTTTTATTCGAAAATTCTTACAAATATTTTTCAATTTTTTTTAAAAGATAGCCTTTTACACCCGTTTAAACATTCACAAAGATTTTGCATTATATTTGTCGTATACAACATAATTAAAAGCGCCGAAAGTATTCGAGAAAATATATTTACAAAGAGCTAGAACAGATTGCAAACAATGCCTGTAATTTTCACCTCTTTATAAAAATACATCTTAAAATTCTTAATGTCGAGTTTAACTAGTTTTATTAAGGCCTACGCACACCGGGCGGGATGGAAGAGGATTTAGCTACGGTCAGCGCACACCAGCCGCAGATCCTGAGGCGAGACGGGATCCCTAAGCGCGCTCACCAACGCCGTGTCAAGAAAGACTTCGATGCCACGGAACCAATTTATCACATTGGCATTTATGTCCTACTAGATATGGTTGAATGTCCTTTGGCTTTGGTAAACAATTAATCCTCTGCCATTCTTTACCGGTTTGTGCAGTTCCTTAGTCCGTTAATTTATAGCACCATAGGTAATCAAGCCCTTTTTATCCGGTTATATTCATAAATACGACCATAAGAGTTTTAAGTTCTGCAAATACACTGTGACCAACATCCAATCAACCGCCATAGTGTTCTGTATCCATATATTACTAGCTTCTCAAATTGGCTTCTTCCACTTTTAAAGGCAAAAATAGACTAAAATACTCATACAGAACATACTCCCGGGGTGAAAAGTATCCTATGTCCTACGAAGTGCCAAGGTTCAGCTCAACCGTTAAGACGTGAAGTTTAAAACAGGCCATAAAAATACCTCTTAGAGAGTATTATCAAAATCATTGGAATCAATTTCACCTGAATCAATATCAGCTTTATCACTGTGTAAATAAGGTTGATTAAATTTGTTTTGTCCCACGAAAATTAATTTTGTTTCGTAAACGCTCATAGCTCTTAGTATATTATTGTAGTTGGCACATTATAGCTTCAACGATAAAATTGGTTTTACCAATTAATTTTAACTTAAAACATATTTATGTCGATAAATGATATAGGCGTCGTCCTAATTGACGAACGATCGTATTTATTAACGAGACTAGCTTCTGCCAGCGGCTTCGCCCGCGTGATCCCTAGGGAACATGTTCCCGGGATTAAAAGTAGCTTATGTGCTATTCCAGACTATAATCTATCTTTGTTCTAAATTTCATTAAGATCCGTTAAGCCGTTCTGGCGTGATTGAGTAACAAACAACCAAACTTTCACATTTTCATTTTTTTTTTCATTTTTTCTTTTGAATGTAGCGTGATGAAAAGTATACTATAACCTGCTCAGAAGTATGAATAATAATTGTACCAAGTTTCGTTAAAATCCGTCGAGTAGTTTTTGTTTCTATAACGGTTATACAGACAGACAGACAGACAAAAATTTTACTGATTGCATTTTTGGCATCAGTATTGATCCCTAATCACCCCCTGATAGTTATTTTGGAAATATATTTCATGTACAGAATTGACCTCTCTACAGATTTATTATAAGTATAGATTAATTACACATTTCTTAGAGTGTCTTAATTCAAACCCCTAGGTCCCGGCGCTAAGGCCGGCGCTGGAATTGTTCGGAATTTAAATTAAATCGTAATCAACATAAAAATAAAGTATACAATCAATTGCGTCAGGTGGAACCATTGGTTCCACCGCCGTATCTCGAAATCTCATCGTTAACGCGTACGACCGTAAGCCAATTAAGAAGACGCCTTATTATACAAGAAGACATTTTTGAGCTCTATGGTACTTATAGTTACAAAAGTCCAAACTTACTTATTGAGTAGGTAATATTACCAAGATACGAAGACAATAATACCTTAATATGTACCTATATTAGTTTACATAACTTTGTTATGACCCCATTGCTAGTTCTTAGAATGACAACTGAGACGCCACGTTGACCACTTCCAGACAGGGGTATTCTGTTAATATCTCACCGTGAAAATATGAGCGAAGTGAGATTGAAGTGAGATGTCATTCACCAGTGCTGATGCACGATACAAGGATTGAAAACTCTCCCTTAGTGCGAGTTTTAGGTGCCATCTCCACTAGCGAGTATTTTTTTTATTATGCAATGGGCTTGCTCTTGACCACAATCACGCCTGATGGAAAGCGATGGACGAGGTCTATGATGGAACGAGCTTGCCCAAAAGATGCCTGTTCACTCTTGCTCTGAAGGCGGGTTATATGTGGACGGGAACACAGACGTTGGTAGTTCCACACTTAAGCTGTGCGCATAATAAATGTGGACCTGTATGTGTATGCGCCGCGAGTCGATGTTTTGCTCATCAATGTTACTCGTCGAATCGCCACAATAAAATCGCCGTGTTAAGACACGTTCATAGAGTTTTTATTGAAATACGTGACACGACGATAGTATCGCCGCGATTCTCTCGCTCGTGGAGACGGCCCCTTGAACGTACTCGATCGCGTAAAGTATTGAAACTGGATGAGCGCCATCTGGTGATGAAATCCACGTTTTTACATAAGTGAACTTTTACGTTAATGCGATCACCTATGTTAAAAAACTCGCCCTTAACGCGTGGCTCCGATTGTATTTCTAGTAATGGCGTTCCTAGTCACTGCCGGTTAAGCAATACCATACTAAATGGGTTTAAAAGTACAAGAAGCGGTAACATTATTCACTTATTTATTATTGCTGTCAATATGTAACAGAAAATAAAATTGCGATCTCCCAACTTAAAATAACTTCAATAAACTATGCAAAACTGGTGGACTGAGTGACTAAATAAATATGAAAAACTAGCTGACCCGTGCAACGTCGTCTGCGTAACATTTTTCATTACTGCTCCGCTCCTATTAATCTTAGCGTGATGATATAGCCTTCCTCGATAAATGGGCTATCTAACACTGAAAGAATTTTTCAAATCGGACCAGCAGTTCCTGAGATTAGCGCGCTCAACCAAACAAACTCTTCTGCTTTATAATATTAGTATAGATTAACAACTGAAAGGGTGGACAAGGTTTCCACTGGCAACCGAATATCGACATTATGCACGTTACAATAAAGTCGAAATCAATTAACCACGTGTCTCTTCGTTTATATACTTATGGAACGGAGATTTTCAGTGAAATCTGCGGTTTGCCAGGTTTGCGCATGTTTGACGGCATAATAAGTTCCATACATTATATCCAGCCGAATGTCTAGTCAGGGAAATTATATGTTTATCATCATAAGGATGACTGTCATTTGAACCTAATATAAAACGACAAGGTCTGTTTACCTATGTGACAGTTAGATCTGTAGATAAAGTAATAATTTACTAGGAAATATTGTCAAAAGTCGTAAACAATATTAGTTTCCCTGACTTTAATTTCACGATAAAACCTTTAAAAAATAACAGGTACGTAACTCTATAGATTTTGTGACTTAATCGTAATAAATAGTAATTTTACAACACATACATTGCGAAAATCCCTTAGAAGGTGACAATGCCCAAAGTTACCATAAAAATAAAAGGTACCATTTATTTATTGTCATGGTTTATACCCGAAATATTAAATACAGAGTACCTACAGAAAAAAAGTAGTCCGCCTACAGACTAAAAACATTTTTTTTTATTATAGATATAATCAATACATTAAATCAATATGGGTACAGTTTCGGAATGAGGCGTAGTCTTAAAACAAAGCGATCATCGCGCGGAAACAAGATCGTCGCGTAAAACCGGAAAGGTTCTGTCGGGGACGTGATCGGGTTTGGCACAAGATTGGTTAATCATCTTGTGAATACACAACATGATTGCTTTTAAGGCAACGCCTCAAGCTTCGATCGAGTTTCGAGTTGAAAGGTTTAACTTAATCATTTGAGGTAACCAGATAAAAAAACACCTTCGTTCGATCTAAATTATTCGCCCAGAAGGACTCTCAAAATCGTTCAAGCCTGTTTCTAAAAGTATACACTGTATTCCACCAAAACAAAACATTAGTCTTTAATGCTTCCTCTTATAAATCCTATCAATAAGTTTAAAGAAGAAGGTCGGAGCGGTTTCAGAAGGTAACGCGCGCACCCTTAGAATAATATCATCATAGACGTCAGTCTCCTCTTGTCGATACACCTCTGGTAGTCGCAGGTCGTCGTACAGCCGCTTGATAATTTCGACGTGCGCTGGATCTTTGCTGCCGTAGTATTGTTTGAAGACAGCCTTCTGTGCTTCGTTGCAGTGCTGTAAAGCGCTGACTGCTAACCAGGAACACTTACCTTCTTGGATGTCTGTTCCTGCTTTGCCTGTTACCGATTCATCTCCGTAACAGTCTATGTAGTCATCCTGAAATAGTAAAAGTAACGACTAGGTCCAGTTTCTTTATGGAAACATGTACATATATGACAAGTTGTCACTTTTTTAGCAGCTGTGATTTGTCGAACGAAATTCAAAAGAAAAATCGCATCGCTTAACCTGCGTTTAATTTGACACATCGCAACGATAATTTTTAAGGGTTCCGTACCCAATGGGTAACCAACGGAACTAAGCCTCTGCTGTCCATCGGTCCGTCCGTCCGTCTGACCGTCCGTCTGTCTTTCAGCGGCCTGTATCTCATGAACGGTAATATGTAGGCAGCTGAAATTTTCACAGTTGCCCAACTTAACTAACAACTTTTAAGGGAATTGAGTTGTTAAGGATGGTAAATCATCGAATGACTCCTTCCGCTCTGGGCGTAGCGGAGGGAGTCATTTTTAACACATCCGTGTTCCACCTTATGCCCTTTGCGTTCCAGGGCCAAATTCTGTAACCCTGGCATGCACTAGCCCTAGGGGCCCAGTCTATTTAGCTGACATTTCTTGAGGCAACTGACGGTGAATGTAATAAATTAATAGGGTTATTTATGATCGACATGAATGTATTTTTAGCACTTGAAATAAATTGGCCTATGACGACGGTACAGTGTCGTTTAAATAAAAAGAGGTCAAGTCGGTTTGCGTAATATTTTAAGTGACTCTCAAGGTTTGGGGTCATAGCTTTCTTTTTAAAGTTGTACAATGACATTTTTAAGTACCGATTTCTTATTTGTGACCTTTGAAAATGTTTCCTTATTTATAGTCTTTTAAACTACAGTAAGACGCGTCTTACGAAACTCAAAATGTAAAAACACTTATTTGTAAAGCCTATATCTGGCTTATATTACTGCACAAGATTCATCTACAGCCCATTCGCCAGAAAGGTCTATCCTGCCATTCCTGCCATTCCTGCCAAACTTCATCCTAACTCGTCCAGCCGCTGCGACGTGAAGAGGTAACATACAGACAGACAGGAAAACAGAGTTACCTACTGTTGCATTTCCAATATTAAGTATGGAGTAAAGTGAGTGTCGATATAGGGAATACAAGACGCACAGGCCGGTTATTGTGGCGACACTTGGGAGAGGCTTATGTCCAGCTAATATGAGGATGAGTATAGATTGATTATCTCACCTGCATTTGAAACAGCCTGCCCAGCTTCATACAAATATCATGAACATGACCAGAAAAAGTTTCGTCCACATCTTTAACCAGCGTCAGGCCCAATAACACCGGCAACCTGAACGTGTAGCAGCTAGTCTTGTACGTCACAATAGACTCGTACCGGTCTAGTGTGAACAGACTGTAGTCTTTGAGCTGCTGGGCCGTCGTGAAGTCTAGGTGTTGGCCCATTGACGTGTAGAGGAGTGCCTGGAAATTTATAAAAAGTTAATTATAATGAGGTTAGTTTGTGTGTGTATACGGCCACGAAGAGGTATCCGCGCGATTTAAACATAATACTCGTATAACCACCCGACATCGATTATTGGGCAGTTGCCCACCAGACGCAAACCGGTTGGTGGATGCGTTGCGGGATATTGCACCTTGTTTCGCCTAAATAAGGAGTCAATCTTGAACCGATTGAGAGAGTTATTGTTTCATATATGAAACTAGCGGTACAACAATAGATGATGAAACTATCGAATATGTAAAATCATATACATACTTAGGCCAACTAATATCCTTCAGAGACCAATCAGACATGGAAATAGAAAGAAGAGTTGCTTGTGCATGGAAAAGATATTGGTCCCTTAAAGAGATATTTAAAAGCAAACAATTCTCTATATCAGCTAAGAGAAAAGTATTCAATATGTGCGTCTTGCCATGCTTGACATATGGATGCCAAACTTGGGCACTGAGTCAAAAACACTTCCAAAAACTGAGAACATGTCAGCGGGGCATGGAAAGGAGCATGATAGGAGTCACGTTAAGAGATTGCAAAAGAGCAGAAGAAATAAGATCCTTAACCAAGGTGGAAGACATAATAAAGAAGATAAGGCAGCTGAAATGGAGATGGACGGGACACATGACAAGGGACAGTAGGACAAAATGGACAAAAATGATAACGGAATGGCAACCACGTGATGGTAAAAGGAAACGAGGCAGACAGGCAAAAAGATGGACCGATGACATTAGAAATGTGGGAGAGGTGTTCTGGTCAAGGAAGGCTAGAGACAGGGATGCATGGAAAGAGCTGGAAGAGGCCTATGTGTCACATGACACGCTGATCACTAAACCGGAAATTCAGATGTGTTAGTTTAAGTTAAATATTATTTATTGCATTGCTTATTATTATTATTATATGAAACTAGCGACCCTAAACGGCTTCACTCGGGTGCAAATTATATTCACGAACTTCTCTCATTTACCACTCTTTCTATTAATGAAGCCGTTGAAATCGCATACGTTCGTTTCGATCTAGAAAAAACAAGCGGAGAAACAAACAGAGGCAGACAGCGACTTTATTTGACAATATTTAGAGATTAAATTAAGTAGAAGTTTCTTCGCAATAAGAGGAAGAGCTACCACAGAAGACTTCTCTTACTTGCATGGCGGTTGCCAATTAGAAATTCCTCACATGCGCCTTGAAAAAATATTTCACAATACTCTGCTGCCACCATTAATTCCTGCACGCTCCCTATTATCAAAAAGTGGTAAATGGCAACTTTAGTAGAATCATATTAGGATCGTAATATTAATCTTACAACAGTCTGTCAAATAAGTTTTTCATCTTTATCGCTAAATCATTAAGTTCAAGATTGATTGGGAAAATTTGAGTTTCAGATAGCTTGATGTGCTTTCTGATTCTATTAATGTAGACTTTTTAGACCCGGTGTACACAGAGCTCAACACACAATAACACTAATGAGTTCTAACACAAACCTCATTGAAAAGACGAATAACATCAACATAATGTTCGGTCTTGCCGAAATAGGTCTCCAACGTCTCCATAATGGCGCAGTGGATGAGAATGGAGTCGTTGATGGCGCCGAGTCCGACGTTCGGCATCCGGTACCAGCAAGGCACGCCGCGGCGGGTCGTTGAACCGTCCATTATGTCGTCTACTACTATGAAGTAGGCTTGGAGCTGTGGGTGATAATTATGATAAGATTAATGATCTGTTTTTTAATAGTTCACTTTAAACTCTCAGTGTTTGTGAAATAGACACAAGTGGCCAATGGGCTAGATTCCATCATCCACAAATTGCAAAACTATTTAGTCCGTCAGTTAGAGTATTGAAAAATAATGGACACGTATTTTTTGTTTTTGTAAATCAATGAATATTGACAAAAATAAAACGCATCAAAACTCGCGAGTGGGGGCTCGTGACGTCACGAGTCAGTAGAAATTATGCGAAGTTGTGACGTATTGAGAATTTTAAAAGCGTCGTAACTTCGTCAATTTTGGTTCCCGTAACAAAAGAAAAAACACGGGTCAAAATTTTTTTGAAAATCTAACTGACGGACTAATTAGATTTTTTTAGTCATCTACCCTATTCTGGCACCACTTTTCATGAGACAAGTGTTGGTGTTTCAGGGAGATCTTTTCAAGTGGCGTGGATGGACATTTTCAAAAGAGAAATAAGGTGGAGTCTTGTTATTGCATCTATCTATAGTAGCAACTCCACTCTATCGATTTTACAAATTAAAGATGTAATTTTGATTTTCATTAATATCGAGCTAGCGAAAAAGAACCATTTTCTATGCTTTCTATGCCCATCTTTTGTTTTAGAATTAAGACATCCATGTTCACTTGAAACATTCACCCTGTGTATGTATACCCGGGAGTTTTTAGGTACTGTTTTTCAAGCGGCTTCGCTATCGTGCTGTAGCAAAAGAAACCGTGTATTTTTATGGGAGACAAAATTTGCCTATGGCTTGCAGATAGTAGAGCTTTCTAGTAAAGATGTTTCGAATTCAAATCAGGGCTTCCGAGAAAACCTAAAAAAACAAACAATTTTACTTAAATGATACGTCCTCATAATGCACTCTCGTACGTCTTTGTACACACGTCAATGATGACATTTTTTTATCGACTTATGATATTATTAATCATAGATTAAACATTGAGAGTCAACTTGGAATGCAATAAATCATTTATGGTGACGTGGGTTGTGAATGATTATTTTAATTATTTACTTTGACATTACTACCATGCACAATCACACAAGGGTGGCACATAAGGTTGTCTAAATGGCGTGATTATCATAATCACATTATAATAAAATCAACATCGTATCAGTGCCTATTGTAGGTACAGTATATGACGTGTTACCGGCAATCTGTATAATCCGGTATTCTACAGAATACCTAGGCATTGTATAGAGTACCTACCTAAAACATTCAGGTAATGTATGAAATATTATTCTTTTTTTACTTTGCCTAGGTATTTTATACAATATCGAATACGCCGCCGGCAATGTGTGTAAAAGAAGATCGAAGGAAAGGGCAGACGTATGGCAGTAACGCTACTTTCACTCGACGGCATAAATTTCTTAGCCGGTTCTGATTTTTATATTTTTGATAAATTGAATTTTGAGCATAGGTGTAAACATAATTGAGGCTATAGAAACCGAGATAATCGCGAAAAAATGATTTTTGTGAGCTGCCCTTCATTAACTTACATCGCAGACACGAGATTTTATGAGACTTTTGAGATTGTCACAACATTTAGAACGCCAAAATGAAGTTGTATACGAGTTAACATGTTATTATCTCTCATTCTGAGGTTGACCCATTTTTTATGCTTATTTGGCTCGACTACATCTAAAATCGAATTCTCCACAGAACACTTGAATGAAGAATCTGTTTTAATCACACGGAGCAGATATAAACAGGTTAACCAGTTTAGCGATTTTTAACAATGAGCAGATTTGGCAAAATCTCCCTTAACTTACTAAAATTTTTACGCTTATTTACTAACATTACCAATTTGTTTCCTACGAAGAGAAGTTGCTGTAGAAAAAAACTTGATCTACTATAACAACACTGAATGTTGCTTAAATATGCGTTCCATCGCCGTATGCAAATAGTTGTATCCGGCATAAACACATAGAAAACCCCGTAAAGGAAGTGGTCAGAGTGTATCAAACTGATACAAAATTCATAAGGAAACATCGCAGGGAAATTATTTCGACATTCCAAAGCAAGTATTGGTTGTACAGTCTGTTAGTACCTAAAATAAGAAGTTATAAATAAACGAAATGTTTATTTAACGTAAGACGTTGTTTTCATTTCTGTGGTGTGCTGCAATCTCTCAAGATAAAACAGGAGACCTGGCTTTTATTTACAAAATTCTAGATTTTTTTCTAAACAACAATCCTATATCTGTATACACAGGCGTGGTGGGCAGAGGTGTACGTATACACAGTTTAGTGAGATGGGTCTTTTTTTTATTGTTTACCTACGACTATTATATAAAAAGGTGTCTATTGTTACTGCTTCCTTGGAAGATCATTTTTGGAAGTAATTTAAAGATCTGACTTCAAAAATTCACAATGCATACTAATGTCATAGGTACATGCGAAAGTGACTCAGTCAGTTATCATATTTATCGCGTAACAACGGCAGAACGACTCCCGGACTCCTATATACGGTCATAGGACTCCGCATCGCCGCGGAATTGACCGTGGAATGTGCTTTTTTGCGGAATAAAACACATCCGGGTTGCATTTTTCGGCATTAATTACGGTTCCCGGTAGAATAGCCTAGGGGGGGAAAGCTGCGAAAAATAGTTGGTCAGATATGAAACTATAGTTACCATTTCTACACACCATCCCAGAACCCTGGACAGCTTGAGTTTCTCGTCGGTTACTTTGTCCGGATTCTCCAGCATTTCGTACGACAACATTGTGATCAATCCTCTTGAATGTTTGCCGCCGCTCAAATTGTGTTCTAGAACCTGTAAACAGATATTACGAAAACATTTAAATAAATTTCCTTGAAAGGTAAAAGAGAGTTCAGGGAGACATGGAAACCTGTTTGTAGGCCACAGTTAAAGCTATATTTTGTGAATAAGGTAACTAAAGTACCTAAGATTACTGAAGTAGGACGCGTTTGGAGCGGGGTTATCTAGTTTCCGCTAATTTTTTTTGGTGGACCATTCTGTGTGGGCCATGGCCCAGCCATCCAGAAGCGAATGATGTCGCTTTTTGGCATTTTCAGCATCTTGCTTTGTTGATTCAGTTGGTAGATTTCGATAAGGAGGTATGTAACCAAATGATTTTTAATGAGTTAGTACTGATTTTTATTGGAAGGAAATTGTGCAAAACTGCGTACATCCTCCTAATAATATTAACAAATTTTGAAAATAATATGTATGTTTATTATAAGAATAAGTTATTTTACTGTTTACGTAATTATTCTGGTCAAGGTTACTTACTATCATCTTTTGAAATAACTTAAAATTATATCACAAGGTCAATTTGTTTGCTATTTATTATATTTATTTTAGCAAAGCACTTTCAATTGGTTTTACATTACATGTTTAGCTGTAACGTAATTTAAGGGCAGAGTTTTGGTATCTGGGCTTGAAAAAAAAAATTCGGTCAAGTGCGAGTCGGACTCCCCCAAAAGGTTTCCGTACCGTTACCGGAAAAAAGTAACGTTTCCGATTTATAAAAATTAACTAAAATAAAAAAAATTATGAGAGCCGTTCTAAATGTTTTATTCTTATAGCGGCAATAGAAATACACACTGCAAAAATTTCTACTGTCTACCTATTATGGTTCTTGAGATACTGCCCACTGACAGAAGACAGATGGTCGGACGGACTTAGGCTAGTACGCATAGTAATAGGGTTCCTCGTGTTACCCATTTGGTGCAGAACTCTAAAACAATGTGGAAATTTGGTGAAGGACGATATATCTAGAAAGTAGGGGATTATTGAGATTCACGAACAAAAGAAGAATAATACTGATCCTAAATAAATTGGCATAATGGCAAGGGATGATGATGATAACCACAAAATATTTTCTGTGTCCAAGTGGACACAGAAAATATTTTGTGGTTAAATAATATAGAGAATGCCTTTGGAACAGTAAAACACAACCCTAATTTCTTCAAAGTTAGAGTGAACAGGTTCCTTCTGGGTAATGCTCGCTCCATCGTAGACTGTTTCTGTCATGTCTGACCAAGACTAGAGTCAAGAGCAAACCCAGCACAAATACAAACTAAAAGGATAAGGAAGGGGTGAGCTAATATTTTTCCAAGAAGTGATTCTACAAAAAAAAAGACCATGCCATTTTGCTACAGAACGCTAAAAACATACCTTTCTGACCCAGCTACCCAGTTCCGGTAGTTTAGATATCTTGGAACTGGCTTGTAGATTGTCTATGATCCCAGGCAACACATCATGAAACACCTCCTTTTCTTTCATTATTTGCGATATAGACACACTGGTTTGCATGGCTCGCTTGACGGACTGCTGTAGAAAACTGTAAATATAAAAATTGAACACTATAATTTATTAAAGTAAGCTTATGTTGTTGCTCAATCAAGACCCATAGAGGTGGGGTATTAAATTTTTTTTTGTATTATTTGACCCTAAAATCAGCTTAGTGACATTTGAAACTTATTTAGGGGTCATTTGGCATTGACTTTCTAACGTTGCACTGACTTATTGATGATAAAGAACTACAAACAACATAAAACAAAGTGCTTTTTAATTTTTCCTAAGACGACCCACTGACCCTGCACTCAGTTAGTGCTTAACTGCTTGAGTGATTATGATAATGTGCTGATATGGAAGCACTACATTTTTACTTTTTTTTTTTTATATTTCATAATGTGCTATGGTATTCAAATGTCTGTAGTAGTTAGTTCCATTAATGAAAACTTATATTTTGTCCTTTATAAAGTTTTGTTTACATAATATTCTATGAGGAGCGCTGAAGATTTGCATTTGACTTAAAGTATAATTTTTTCATGGAATATTGATATTAGGTCAACTTACCCCGGATGTTTGACATAACCGACGCATAATGTTCGTGTTCTACTTACAAGATGAAGGAATTTTATGTTATTCATGTTTGAGTTCAAATAATAGCTACGTGCTTACTTTCTCTGACCGAATTCCTGACGAAAATACTGTAAAGCACGGTTTAGGGTGTTTTTTAAAACGTCACCTTAAATTACTACAATGTTTATGTTATACCTAATATTCTTTCATATAGTTTATTTATTAAACTAGAAACCGAAAATAAATGCACCCAATATTTATAAAACTGAAATTGACAGCTGCAAGCAACGTCCGCCAAAGTAGGCGACACTTTGACACTGACAATACTTAAATTGAATGCTGTCACGTTGACAGCAATCACAGCATTTAGAAAATAAAAAAATAGCAGTTTTTAAATTTCGAAATTCTAGAACGGATACTAGTCTTTTGAAACTACAAGAAAAATAAAACAAAGTTTGGTTGAAATCTACTATTTATATGTCTGTGGTTGAAATAATAATAGTAATTGTTTAGCCCTACCATGTCCTATATAAAATTAAAACTTATCATAATCTTTCTGAAACTTAATGTTTTCTGCCATATTGGCTATCTAAAACTTGTAGGTACAAATCGCGTTCAACGTTTGAAGATACAGCCTGTATTCTTTGGATAATTCTGTTGTAGTATTCATTTTCTTCTTTTTTGTAAAGTTGTGGAATCTTGAGCTGCGCGTAAAGTTGCTTTATGCGCTCTACGTGTGCCGGTTCCTTGCTGCCGTAACACACTGTAAATACAGCGCGATGGTTGGGTTTGCATTCCTGTAGCGCTTTCACCGCTAACCATGAGCATTTGCCTTCCTGGATATCGGTGCCCATTTTTCCGGTCATATTTTCGTCTCCAAAACAGTCGATGTAGTCGTCCTGTTATAAAAGGAAAAGAATGTATGCAAATGGTGGGCTGGTAGGTACTCCGATAAATACATATCATTTATGTAAATAAAAAAAGTTTTCTTGCATTAAACTAACTCACCTGCATTTGAAACAGTCTTCCTAATTGCATAGAAATGTCATCCGCGTTTTTATGAGATTCCTCATTAAATTGGTTGGCCAACATCAATCCAAGAGTAATGGGCAGTTTGAACGTGTAATAAGCAGATTTGTGCATCACGATTGCATTATAGTGGTCCATAGTAAATAAATCATAGTTCTTTTTGTTCAGACCCGTCATGATATCCAGATATTGTCCAAGGCTAGTGAAGAAGAGCGTCTGTAACAAAAAAAAAACAGTAACGAGACATCACTACTTGTTGAGTTGTACTTGATCTACATCTATACTGATGTTCAATTCTATAAAGCGAATTGAACATTATTTTAGTGTTAATGCCTATATAATGAGGAAGGCTATACATATATATAGGCTATATAACATCACGATACGACCACTAAGAGCGGAGCATTGAAACTGGGCAAGAGTTGCATACAGTCCTACCTACGCACAACATGTGTTAGCATAGCTCAATGGTTCTCGACTCAGGTGCTCAATAGCAAATCTTACGGTCGTAGTTCCTCAGGCTTTCCAAAAATCTCAACTTAAGATCTTCTTCTTCTTACCGTTTGGGCAGTAAGGTCTACCGACTCGCACACCATAGTGGCGGAGTTTCTAAACCGTCTCAAGGGCCTCTGACATGGTTTATTCGACGACAGCCATTTGTCGGCCGGGACAACCGGCTTAACGTGCCTTCCGAAGCACGAAATCATATTATATATCGGATAATCAGGTGATTCAAGCCTGCGATGTCCTAAGCAAACTAGAAAACAACTTTACAAAGTATGCTTTCCCTTGGGAATCGAACCTACGACCACCGTGTCAAAAGGCAAACGCCTAAACTACTCGACCACGAAGGCAGTTAATACTATAAGATGATAACAATTAAGTGCTTGTAAAACCAACCTCATTAAAGTTATGATAAATGTCTACATAGTTGTGCGATTTCTCGAAGTTGGCTCTTAATATTTGCTGCAGACAGTAGTGGATGAGCGTTCCATCGTTGACTGCGTTTGCGATACCGACGTCTTCTCGCCGGTACCAGCAGGGCATGCCTCGGCGAGTGATGGATCCGTCTGCTATGTCGTCCAGCACTAAGCAGTATGCCTGTAACTGTATTTAAAAGTAGATATTGCAATAGGATAGTCTTTTTGGACTAGTCTCAGGTGGTAGCCACTAGTGATGTCATCTGATATTCGTGCTGAACTGAGGTCATTTCGACCTACATAGGTACTGTTTTTTTTTATATTTCTATGTCGACCTAACACGTTATTTCTTTTCTATTTGCTACATGTTTATTCTTACAACACTTTTTTTTTACTTGATAACTATGCCCTACACTAAAATTTATAACCATGGAAGAAACAAAAAAAAAAAACGAATATAACATTTGAATATTATTCTTTCTTTGTCTCTAAAGAATGTCGTTTCACAGACCTACCTAGTCACATTCGTGACTTTTGCTTTGAAATTTAATTCCAAATACTTACTTTCCTAAGATGTTCGACAGATTCTAATCTAACCTAGCCCGCTATGTCCAACTGATGGTCAAAGGCCCTAAAAGAAAAAGGAGAGGGAAGCCTTTCCCCAGCAGTGGGACTGATCGAAGGTTCTACAAATAACAAGCTCAAAAAGCATTCTTACAATTTCAGCGCACCATCCCAAAGTTCTTGCCAGCCGCATCGTTTCTTCCGTGATTTTCTCCGGCTTCTCAATTATTTTGTACGTCATGACCGTTGTCAGTCCTCTCATATTCTTACCGCCTATTAAATTGCCATTTAAAACCTAGAATTAACAATCATCAAAGGTAAACAACAACGCAGAACGCACGACGCGATGGGCAACAATGTGCTTGTGTCCTGAAAAAATCTAATTAGTCCGTCAGTTAGATTATCAATAAATATTTGACCCGTGTTTTTTTTGTTACGGGAACCAAAATTGACGAAGTTACGACACTTTTAAAATTCTCAATACGTCACACCTTCGCATATTTTTTACTGAGTCGTGGCGTCACGAGCCCCCACTCCCGAGTTTTGATGCGTTTTATCTTTATCAATATTCATTGATTTACAAAAACTAAAAATACGTGTCCATTATTTTTCAATACTGACGGTACTGACGGTTTTGTAATTTGTGGATGATGGAATCTAGCCTATTGGATGGAATCATTTGGGTTGATGGTTCAATCAGTTGCTAAGGGGTTTGGCTGGCTGTCTCATCAGATAGAGTGTAAATCACATAGTCACTTTAATTACAAACATACTTCTTTACGTATGGTAAATTAGAACCTTCCCATATAAAGTGCGCGGGTGTGTCAGGTGCAAATTTATCGTGTGCTGAAAAATTATAATCATATCGAAGAAATTATCACTTCGCAAAAAACTTTTCCGATGTATTTTTGGTGTATTCTATAAAATTTGCTAGGGGCTTGTGTATTTTCACTATTTATTAGCACACGTATGATAATTATAGTAAATGTTATCTAAGTCAGAAGGTACTATTGCACTGATGGCAACTTTCTCTAGGTTCAGTACGCCTCTATTAATAGGAGACTAAGAGTCTACTCTCTGACCCACATTTCTCATCCACTTGTCTGCCACAGGAACTTCTTGAAACTTCTCATGTTTGGCAAGGACATCAATGACACCTGGCAGAGCATCATGGAGTTCCTCTCTTTCCTTCTTCAAGTCAAACTTATCACCGCTAGTTGAGACGGACCTGCAAAACCTCTGGACGGCACTGAAAAAAATTAATGTGTTATTATATGAAGTGTAGCATTGTTTGTTAAATCCTGACCAAGTTGCGTTGCACATCGTTTTTAACAAGGCGTTGTGATATCAAACAGCCAGTCAATTCTGTCGACATCTCACCGTGATCACTTAGGTGGAGTGAACGACAAGTGAGCTGTCACTCCATCTTATATGTAGGTATGGTTTGACAGCTAACTTGTCGTTCACTTCGCCTAAGTGTTCACTTCGACATTTTTACAGAATCGCACTGCTGGTTCGATTTGATGACTGGAACCATAGAGGTGTCCAGAAAATCAGTGGAGTGCTATTGATGTCATTTTACTAAATTATTTATGCGTACAGCTTAAAACGACTATTCGATTTTCATAGAAGTCCGTTTTAAGGGTTTCCACAGAATTTTAAAAACTGTCTTTTCTCTGTAGGTATCTACTGGGCTCAGGTTTCTCGTATTCGTTAAGTTCATCAAGGGACACTGGCACAAAAGTGCTGACCATAAGCAAAAACCATGACGAAAATAAAAACTGTGGCCTACCTTTCAAATAACTCCTTTGTCGTTACAGTCAGTAAACTTTTCCCAACCAATAAACTATTGGACGAAACCATTCTCTTACAAAGACTCATCACTTAATAGTTTCACTACCTAACTGAACGGGAACAGTCACAGGAATACTCCCAGTAGTCAACGAAGACGTTTATAATAAGCGGATGTGACATTTTATCTGATTGTAACTGCTTTTGTTGTCTAGGAGAAAATATACTACTATGCTTTTATTATTGTAATGCAGTTTTGCATGACAAATTATTTAATGTAGGCCCGAAGAAGCAACGTCACCCTACCTTTGTGTAGGCGGTATGATTAGGAATCTTGTCGGATAAAGAATCTGTGTTAACAATGCACAAGGCCCTTGCGAACCCTGGGCTCATCGGTCATACTTGCGGGTATTCTGAGTACAGACAGGATATTGGGTTTGATCCCCAGATTTAGCAAAATACTTTTGATTTTTTGTCTTCTGAGTGCTATTCGGGCCATCAACCAGTTCATTCATGGAAATACGTATCGACGCCTCCTACGTAAGTTGTAGTAGCCCACAAAACTGTTGTTCATTAAATTAGACTTTGAACAATTAAGTCAAAAACACAAAATCATAATTTTTTGGGAGGTTATTGAAATATTCCTAACCCTGACTATTGGTTATTGTCTGTCTTCTTTAGAAATTTAGGCCTAATGTGATGTCACAAAATCATTCTATCTTGGGACACACCGACATGATTTCGGATAACGAACCTCAATCGACAGCCTCAACAAACTGATGCTCGTGGCTTTAATATATCCAGGGTTGTCTTCTGGGTTGCGGAATTTGTTCGAAAGATTTTCGACCTTGGAACGCAACGGGCATTAGGTAGGACACGGTTGGATGTTCAGCAAGAGTCTGACATTCTCTTCTGCTCCGCCCAGAGCGGGAGGAGTCATTTAATGATTTCCCATCCCTTTGTCTTCTGCTTGCTATATCCTTGAAGAGGCCGAAGCTCATACACCTATTATAATAAGCAAAACCTCAAGTTTAAATGAAATCACTCATTGTGAATTTTAACTTTCTCGTCGGTAAAATTCGTCCCACTGTACATTAACGGATATAGATCGTGTATGGAGTATGCCCTCTACTGCTGCTCTCGCTGCTCTCATCTTTGGGACGGATCTACCAAATACCAGCTTGATGCCCTTGCGTCAATTGAGAAAAGAGCCAAGAGGATCATTGGTAATGATAGGCTCGTCGAGTCGAAGCTCCAAAGTCTTGAGCAGGGCCGCCGTAAGCGCCGTAGTATAGTTACTACAACTTTGGACAGTTATACACGTCAATGACTAAACCCGCTACGAATATAGCTATCGACCCAAGAGCTAGATTGACTCGGCATTATAACAAGGACATCGGATGACAGCTTGTATGAGATTAGGATGGCTCTAAAGCAGTTTCAAAATTATAAGGCGTCTGGTGAGGACGGAATTACGGCCGAACTCCTAAAGGCGAGTGGAAAACCGGTCCTTAAGGCCCTTCAGGAACAGTTTAATTCCGTCATACTCGAGGGGAAAACGCCACAAGAATGGAGCAGAGGTGTGGTGGTACTCTTCTTTAAGAAGGGCGACAATGTCGTGCTTAAGGCGAGGTTGCAGTACTGTGTGTTTTGACGAACAACAGCGACTGTCCGGCGAGCGAAATAATGCCTAAATTTTGATTCTTTTTTCTTCTTGGCGAAAACTGATAAAGAATTAATACAATATGGTTTCAACATTTACTTCAAAATAAAAAGCTCTATCTATTGATATAACTTTTATATATATTCGTGATAAAATCTCTTAGCAGTACACGTTTAAAATTGTAATTTAGTGTCATGTTTGATAAAAAAAGTATCGAGCCAATCATTCTAAATCGCGTTTCTATCTTTACGATTTACTTGAGGGTATGTTCAATTTTTATGTAATGATTTTTATTTATTAAAAAACTCATAATTAATTAGATTTTCAGACGTTCAAAAATCTTAAAAAGTACTACAACCCCGCCTTAAGAATTATGCCCATCTCACTTCTGAGCCATGTCTTCAAGCTGTTTTCCAGAGTCATCATGAACCGTCTCGCACGCAGGTGTGACGACTTCCGCCTCCCGAACAAGTCGGACTCCGAAAAGGCTTCAGCACCATAGACCTCATACATACGCTGCGGCAGAGTATACAGAAGACCGAAGAGTGTAATCTGCCCCTCTGCGTTTGTGGACTACGAGATAGCCTTTAATACGATCGAGACTTGGGCTGTGCTGCACTCTCCAACGGTGTCAGATTGACAATCAGTACATCGAGGTGCTGATATGATTGTACAAAAACGCCACCATGTCAGTCCGACTTCACGATCAGACCTCGAAACCTATCCTCCTGAAGCAGGGTGTGAGACAGGAAGACAACCTCAGTAGAGCCAAAAAGAGATCCGAAAAAGTGGGTCTTAAAATGAACATGGCCAAAACCAAGATCACGGTAAATACCCGTGTAGCACCTGTTGAAACTAAAGACTGTATTTATGTATTTCAATCATTTATTTAATCGTAGAATGCCTATGTAGGTATATTTTACCATGCTTGATCCGCCGTCCTCTGACATTTGTTCGCCTGACATCTTATTCCGCGGGAACCACGTTCCGATACACATAACATTCCCCTCCTTAATCATCGAACATATATCGTGTCGGAGGTTTTATAACTCTACCTGACCTAGTTACATAATTATGATCAGTTAACACACTATCACTAATATTATTATCATGAGAATTAGATGTTACAATATTTTCTACAGTATCATTATTCTTTACAAAAGTCTTGTTATTTTCTTCCACAAATTCTGCTTCATAATCAGTAGCAAACTTATCATTACTTACATATCTATTTCCGCTATTATCTCTATCATTTCCTGAATATGTATCATCTGTTTCTTCAAATATGTTTAAATGTTGTCTATTTCTACGGTATGTATTACCTTGATCGTCTTCAATTAGATAAGAACGAGGATAAGGTAACTTTCTAATAACTCTTCCAGGAATCCACAATTTATCATCACTTTTTTTTTTAAATGTAATTCTTTGTCCAACATTACACTCCTTCAGAATCTTTGCCTCTTTATTATAATGTTCTTTAATTTTATTTTGTTTTTGTAGATCAGATAAAGGATCACGTTGAAATATTTTTGGTTGAAGATATTCTTCTGATACAGGGCACTTCGTATTTAAGTTTCTACTAAATAAAAGGTTTGCTGGAGAAGGTGATCCCTCTTTTGGCTGACTTCTCAAATTTAGAAGACCAATGTATGGATCAGATTTATCATAAAGACATTTCTTTAGTAATGTTTTTACAATTTTAACACTAGCCTCAGCTAAGCCATTAGATTTTGGATAATTTGGAGAAGAAGTTTTATGAATGAAACCATATTCTTTTGCAAACTGTTCAAATTCTCTGCTACTATATTGTGGTCCATTATCTGAAAATAGTTCTAAAGGAATGCCATGTCTTGCCATTATGGACTTCATTTGGATTATAACACTTCTTGACGATAGATCCTTTAACTTTGCTATTTCAATGTACTTACTGTAATAATCAACAACTAACAAAAAATATTCTCTATTAAATTCAAATAAATCTGACCCAAGTTTTATCCAAGGTAAATTTGGGACTTCATGGAATTGTATTGGTTCTTTACAATTGTTGACTCTATGAATTGCACAAACTGAACAATTCAAACAAACTTCTTTTATTTGTGAAGACATATTTGGCCAAAACATTACAGATTTTGCACGCCTTACGCAAGTATTAACACCAAAATGGCCTTCGTGAATTATTTTAATCATCATTTTTTGTAAAGTTACAGGAATAACAATGACATTATTTTTGAAAATAATTCCATCTACAATCTCTAAATCATATCGAAAATTCCAGAAGGGTTTTACTAAATCACTAACACTGTTTTTGTGACTAGGCCATCCAACTTGAATATACTCAATTAATTTTTGCAATATTTGATCATTTCCAGTTTCTTCTCTAATCAAATTTCTTTTAGTTTCAGATATAGGTAAACTATCTATTGATACCTGTACATGACAAACTATTTCTTTATTTAATTCTTCATCAAATTTATCTGATTCTTTATTCACAATGGGCAAATAAGACCTGCTCAGAAAGTCTGAGATAAACATTTTGTTACCTGGCACATATTTTACACAAATATCATATCCTTGAATTTTAAGCATCATTCTCTGTAATCTTGCAGGTACTTTACATAAAGGTTTTTTAAATAAAATCTCTAAGGCGGAATGATCAGTTTCTACATTCACATGTCTGCCCAATATGTACTTATGAAATCTAGTACATCCAAAAACAATAGCATACATTTCACGTTCTACTTGTGCATAACCCTTTTGACAATCTGTTAATGCTTTTGATGCATATGCAATTGGATGGCCATTTTGAAGTAAACATGCACCAACTCCTTCAGAACTACAATCAACTGAGACTGTGATGTCTTTATTACTATCAAAAAAATTTAATGTAGGAGCATTGGTAAGTACTTCCTTTAGTTTATTAAATGAATTTTCTTGGGCTTGGTTCCACTGGAATAAATTATCTTTTTTTAGAAGTTCTCTCAGTGGAGCAGTGATGGTAGAATAATTATCAATGAACTTGGATAAATAGTTTGTCATACCAAGAAATCTTTCTAAATCTTTTTTGTCTTTGATGGATTTAATCTCAATTATAGCTTTAATTTTTGAAGGATCTGGACCAATTCCATTCTTGCTTACAATTGTGCCTAAAAATGTAACCTCTTGTTGTAAAAATTTTGATTTTTCCTTATTAAATCTAACATTATTTTTCAAAGCAGTTTCCAAGACTTCAATCAATATTCTATTATGATCAGCAATACTTTTTGCATGTATTATTAAGTCATCACAATAAAATTCCACACCCTGTATATGACTGAAAGTACTTTCCATGCGTTCCTGAAATGCTTCCGTTGATACTGAAAGCCCAAATGGTAATCTTTTGTATTTATAATTCCCAAATGGTGTTGAAAATGTACATAATTTTGAACTTTCAATATCCAAAGGTACAGTCCAAAACCCACTGTTGCAATCTAATTTAGTATAATACAAGTCTCCTGACAATTTATCTAAAATATCTTCCACAGTTGGTAATTGTTTGTGCTGTCTAATTATATGATTATTTAAATACCTAGGATCAATACAAATACGAAGTTTATTATTAGCTTTTTTAGTAATTACCACAGAGTTGACCCACTCCGAAGGTTCCTCTACTTTCTCAATTATGTTTTGCTGTACCATCCGATCCAACTCATTTTTCAATGGTTCACGAAGTGCAATAGGAACTCGACGAGGTGGATCTGCTCTGGGTGTTGCACCGTCCTGTAATTTAATGTTATATGATTTATCAAAACATCCTATACCCTCAAACAATTTTGAATATTTTTTAATTATAGAATTAACATCCGCACATTCTACAGCACATACTTTATTTATGTGATTTCTTTTAATCAATTTCAAACTAATACAGGACTTTAGGCCCAAAATTGTTGTACTATTAGAATTAAGTATCACAAAATCTACATTATCAGTTTGGTGATTCTCTAAATAGCATTTTATAGTGCATAGTCCTTTTACTGAAATATTTTTATTATCTAATGTGATTAATTTAATGCGCCTCTTTTTGATGAATTTTGTGTCTAATCCTAGACTCTTGTATGTATCAAAAGACATGCAATTAACTTGTGCACCAGTGTCTAACTTAACTTTAAGCTGTTTTCCTCCAATATATAAATACTCAAACCACTCACTTTCACATTGAGCCTGAACACTTCCTATGAAAAATGTCTCCTCTTCCTCTTCTCTTACATGCGCCACTCTCTTCTCATACCGATTTTCTTTACTACGGCACATTTTAGCATAATGATTACGGCCTTTACATTTTTGACAAGTCGCTCCTATTGCAGGACACTTGTGTGATGGATCCCATCTCTTGAATCCACATCTGTAGCACTGCTTTTGCTGATACTTATTATTGACTGCCATTACATTGTTTTCCAGTGTTGATGTTGAATTGACTGCTAAGACCTCCTCTGTTTTGTTTTCAGTGAATTCAGCAAGTTGTTTTTGTGATAACTCTGATGCCTTGCATACTTTAATAGCATTATTGAGATTTAAGTCTTCCATTCTCAGAAGCCTCTCTTTTATAGTAAGATTATTTATGCCAATAATAATCATATCTTTGATTAGGCTCTCCCGCAGTTCTTGAAATTCACAAGTAAGACTCTTATTTTGTAAATCGGTCAAAAAACTCTCAAAACTTTCTGAAGGACCTTGAATCCTAGTGAAGAACTTATTCCGCTCGATTGCGTCATAGGGACAAAAGTCCCTAAATCACTATTGGCTCGAGTTGCGTCATCGGAACTAAAGTCCCTATTTTAAAAACGCCAATCTGACAGCACAATATGTCTTTTTCTGTCGAACACACGATATTTTGTATCATTTAGCTCTTTTCCACTCGAATCTTTATACATTTCTACATGCTTAAAATACGAAACACGCAATGGGCGAGTCCATTTTTAGAAAGAAATTAAATGTTTTAGTCAGTCTGTGGTATGACGCGAGTTGCGCAATGACATAGTGTCGAATAAACTTGTTTATTATGTTGTTTGTGAGTGAATTAGTGTTAAATAATGTTTTATTGGTGCATTGTGATGTGATTAATGTGTGTGCAAAAGGATTTCAACATGTGGGTAAGTTTTAACACGTATTATATTCATTTTCATAACCCTTGATACACAAGGCGTCCATGTTGTCAGAACGCTTTCGTAATTTGTTAATTATTAAGTCTAGCTACTTGTTCTGACTAAAAAGTAATTATTATCGCATTTTATGTTTACTGGGCAATAGATTTCAGCCAAAACATAAACAAAACAAACGAAATTTACGTTATGATTAGAATTTTTGTTCCGTGGGTCGGAAGGTAAATAATGCAAAATGGCGGGAAATGGCTAATGTTTGGTGGTAGATTTTTTTTTTTTATATATGTTTTTGTACGGTGGAGTATGTTGTTTGTTATTTATCGTTTTTAGATATAACCCAGCTACCCATACAAGTCATAAAATATATATGTTATCGATTTACTTTTTAAATTATTCCTGTTCAAAGTTCACATAATGTGTTTTTTTCACCAATATTCAATGTTTACAAATTAATTAAAAAATATAGAAACTAACCGTTATCATACACTTAACGTAAGTTTAAAGGGCCGTTTATCAGCTTTCGAACAAACGAAATAGTTAAGTGGGCCTTGAACTAAGAGGCGACGATAAAAAATGTTTATGTAAACATAAACATCTGGCGTGCAGCTGGCGCGTTTTTTATCTAGCCGCGCGCAATCTACGTCATAACGTGACTCATATTTGGCGCGGCTGACCCAGTCAAGCGGTTATGACGTTCAACACTCAGGTTCTTTTTTGGGATGAAATGTTCATCATATAGTTTTTTGACTCTTTCAAAGTATTCTTTTTCCGTTTTATCCTCCTCCGAAATGTTAAAAGAATTGAAAATGTCTAATCCTGTGTCACCAATAAGATGTAATAACAATGCAACTTTCCTCGTATCATTTGCACACTGGAGTTCATTTGCAATCAGAAAAAGTTCGAATTTCTGATACCATTTCTTCCATGCAAGGCAATCATTATTACCTGTGATCATAAGTGGACTAATGTTACTCCCAAACCTTACATTGGAGGTATTTTCGTTGTCCGCCATTTCTCATATATTTTCTTTATTTTCACATTTAAAATCACGCGTGGTACGTAAAACCTGACACCATGTTGAAACTAAAGACTGTATTTATGTATTTCAATCATTTATTTAATCGTAGAATGCCTATGTAGGTATATTTTACCATGCTTGATCCGCCGTCCTCTGACATTTGTTCGCCTGACATCTTATTCCGCGGGAACCACGTTCCGATACACATAACAGCACCCACTCCTATCAAGATCGGAGGCTCTACACTAAAAGTTGTAGATGAGTAAATCTGCCTTGAACAAACGGTCCAGTTAGGTAGAGCTAACTTCGAGAAAGAGTTCAACCGTCAAACCCGACTCGGCTGGGCAGCGTTCGGGAAGTTGCGTAGCATCTTCTCGTCCCACATACGACAGTGTCTCAAGGTGGAAGTCTGGAATGGAACTGAAACGTGGTCGCTCACAATAGGCCTCATCAGAAGCCATAAAGTCACTAAAAGGACAATGTGGAGGAAATGCTTGGAGTTTACTCATTATATGGTGCTGGCGCATGCGTCATGTTCGTGAACGGGCGCCGTCAGTCGGGACTGGTCATTTCTCAGCTGCCATGGTTGATTTTAATTATTTCTTTGAATTGTTCCTCTTCTATTCCAGACGCTTTTATCCTGCTCGTATTTTACATCGTTCTCACATGTACCTATGTATAATTTCAACCCGATGTAAATAAATCTTTGTAAAAAATTACTATAAGAGTAATGGGTCCAGTGAATGAACACCTAAGCAATTTGCGAACTTCAAAAAATATTTACTGTAGGTGTGTACTATGGATGTGCCCAAAATGTATTTTATAATGTTAAAAATATATTCAAAAATCATTTTTAGGTACGTTTTACAACTTAAAATTTACAGTATCATTATACTAAGCAGTCAATCAGAAAATACCCCAAAACTCCAGTGAATGAACGGCGTTTTCTAGTAAGTGAACAAAATGAAACCAGTGAATGAACACAATTTCTTCGTTTATTAATTACACGATTTCAGTCTTATAATTGCAGTAAATGCACGTCTTCTTCTTCGTCGTTCTTCTCAATTTACGTTTGGAATATTCAGGCTCACTTTATACACGTTCTAATGCCTTCAAAAGCAACTTCAGACATATCAGGTACATTTAGTTTTACAAAGCTAACAGCACTGTTAGCTAGAAAATCTATCTTACATTTCTGTTCTTGATCGTTTACCTTAAGGACTTTTTCCACAGAATGACGTGTTTTTTTGCAGTTTTTTTCTGTTCTTTGCGTTTTTGTGAAAGCTTTTCTTCTTTTTGCTTATTTTCTTCCAGTTTTCTTCTTTTTTCACTTTATTTAGCATCTACTCTCCTTTTTTAGATAGATTTTGTCTTCTTCGTGGGTTGTATGTCTTGTAGCAATAATTCTGTGTTAGATTAATGATAGAAGTATAGAAGTCGACGTATTGGATAAATCGAGAAGAGCATTTTGAGACAAATTGTTAGCATCTGATGCAGGCCCATTGATGCTCCTCTAGACATCTCTAAGACCATCGAGTTCTTTGCGACATTTGAACCAGAGTGAAAAGTATGCGTGCTGATGCGTCATATTGGTCAAGTAAGCCTGAACCAATATAATTCCGGCTGTCGGGCAGGTCGGGCAGACACTTGTTTCGTCGGCATTAAATATTCGACTGGGATCATCTTTTATATCAATACATGTTCTTCAGTTAAGAACTCTTCGAGTTCCCTCAACGAAGCCCTGATAGTAGATTCCGTTCCTGCGGCTCTGCCTTTAGAAATTATTTCTGCATTCCTTTTTGTAATCTCAGAATGCCTTTTTAAGAATAAAGTGAGCCACTTTCTTCCTGGTCTATTCCCGATAAACTTATTTCGCCCATTGTTACTGGTCATAACATTTTAAATAGTATCGAAAACTTCCACTGGGTGCATTGGAAAATCTAATTTGACTTTATTTTATAATCCAGTCAGAAATCTTAGCTTCTTCAGGACAGTAATATGTACATATATTACTGTACTGAATACACTAAGTTCGGACTGAAGGCCCAATTTTCTTTGCAAAGGAACTTTGTTCGTCCATTTATTATGTAAAGTCGATTTTGGTGTCCGTACATTACTTGCTTCATTGATACTTAGTTCTCCATTAGCAATTGACTTAAGAGCTGCTTCAACTGCTTGTTAACTGTATTGAAACCTATTGTAAGTACTTCTTTTTGTGATCTATAGTAATCTAAATGGACAAGAGATAACTGAACAATTTTAATCTTTAATATTTAGATATAATATTTTTTTACTACATGTAAGTAGAAATCTGCCTAAAATATGAAGTGTTCATTCACTGGATTTCAAGAACCAGTAAATGAACATACCTGTCCCAATACTGGCCAAAAGATCGGAAATCTATTTATGAAATAGATCCCAAAACATGAACCTTATAACGTTAGCGTAAGTTATGTTTTTCAACCAAAATATGATATTTACGATTACCCAGTGAATGAACACCCGTTCATTCACTGGAATTTTAATGATTTCTTGTTCGAATGCTGGGACACTTAATAATTTAATCTAGCTGGCAAAAATTGCAAGTAACTGGATTTGAAACACTATATTAAACTATTATTCTACTATAATAAACAAATAACCCATCGAAAATACTGTTATTTACATTACAATGTCAAATCAAAAATGATTCCTCTTACCTCAGTCCTAAACTCTAGCCCGAACAAATAAAAATGTCACTATCGACTTAAACTTTAACCACTCGCCATTTCGAAATGAACTTTGATATTCAACGTGAATTTGACCAGTTAATTGGGAAATAGAGTAGCAATTATGAAAAAAAAATACTACATATGGTAGAAACGTTCCAATTTCTTATTATTTTGATAAAACTGTATTTTGTTCATTCACTGGGGGGTGTTCATTCATTGGAGCACTTACCCTACCTATCCGTGGAGTTTCTTGCACGTTCTTCTCCATAGAGATCTACGCTTTGGAACGTGCAAATAGCTTCACCTTTCTGGACCGACCGACCTTGACAATTCAAAAGTGCCTGTAAATGGTTTAATTGAAATAAATGCTTGAATTTTGAATTTTTGAAATTTACCTTTTTTTTAAAAACAAAATGCAGCATATTATGCAGTCGTAGGGCGGCACAATCGGTATTGCACGCGGGCGATCAAACAGCTAGCAGCGGGCCTGGGGCCAGAGTTTGCTATTTTTATAAATTTATCATTCTCACACGATTACCACCCATTGTCATTTTGCTAAAAGTTCGTAATCTGCTAAATTCATAATGGTCGATCATTGGTCGGTCAATGGCACGTCAATGGTCTCGTAATAGAATTGCGGTAGACGACGGGCTAAACGACATCTTCTGGATTCCTTGCTTCTTTTTTCTCTAGCATCCACTGCATTGGCTAGTTCCAGAATATTTGATCGCAGTGAATACATTCTTGGGTGCAATAATATTCTGCTGTCTAATAATGAATTTAATGTTAAAATGAAAAATTTATTAATGTATTTAAATGCAATGTCTGCACAATTACGTTCCAATGGTAGGTCACTGATCAAAGGAACTGTCAAAATATTAGCAGATTACCTCTATCTACGCAGATTACCGCATACTTCAGACATTCATCTGTCATTATGTAAGTATTAGATTACCATTCTATGCCATTCAATGGAGTGTCAGTGGTTGACTATTGGAAAGTCATAATGACGACATTATATTAGTAGATTACCAAACTTGTCAAAATCAACCATTTTGAAATCAATGATAGACCATTCTGACACTTTGTAATAGCAGACTCGGGCCCCTCTAGTCTTGAGCATTGACGCCGAGTTGCCAGCCTGCCTGTCGGTTTTCTACCGGTTGCATTTTGGGGAATGTGCGACGGAATTGCACAAAATTAATTCCGCCAAGCTCGTTCCATCATCGGACCACAAGACGAACGGCGATGCGCCACCGGTACATAGTGGACATCCCAACTACACGCACAAAATGTTTTGGGAACACATTCATAGTGCGTACAGCAAAGGAGTGAAATTCTCTGCCGGAGTCTGTGTCTCTTGATAGCTACAACCTGGGAGTCTTTAAGTAAAGAGTGAATAGGTTACTTCTAGGCATCTTAGACCGCATCATCACTTACCATCAGGTGAGATAGTGGTCAAACGCATGACTATCAAAAGTAAAAAAAAAGAAGTGGAGCTATTCCAAAACTTCGAAGACATGTGACATACAACCCGCACTCGGTAGGTCCACGTGGTAGAATACAACCAACTCCTCACCTGTGGTGAATCACGTAGGTACCATTAATGAGGCAATTGCTTAATTGGAATTTGGAAGGTTTGAATTCTGGTCTCAGAAGGTAAATGTCCTGATTTTTTATCAAGAGTTTCTTATAGGTTCGGTGCTACAGTAGATGTAGTAGTAAAAATGTAAAAAAAAAGAAATATGCAATCAACATTTTAATATCATCATCGAGAGAAATACAAGCTTAATAGGCTTTCAGTAAAAATCTTATTAAAAACATTATGTATAGTATAATTAATTAGTTCATTAGGTATGTGTAGAACGAAATATAACAAAGTTTTAATTATAGGTTCTACAGTCCATGCGTACAGGCTACTTTAGATGGCTTATCGTATTAAAGTTCACACAGTAGGTACATCTCATTTCAAGTTTAGGGTTACCAGTTTAAGATATTCTAATCGATTTTCATCATCACGTTCTCCCGATGTTTTTCTTCCTCCCTCGACCTGACTCTACTCAGAAACGGGGTCTTCAGTCCTGACAAGTCATAGCCCTCTCACTTTTATTATAAATTCTTAATTACAGTGCATTCACACCCAGCGCTCAAACATAAAATCCGACAGCACTTCAGATAACTTTATTCTCCATAACGTGCGCCTATTTTATTGAGGACTTCAGTATACCTTACGCAAATATACATCTACTAGGTTTTTGCACCTTTCTAATTCACTAACTTAAACCGATATTTTAAAAGTCTAAACGCTTCGCCTGAAAATGTTATCTAAGATTTTAAAGAACAGGTCATGGGGCAGGCCCCTGGTGACTTGCTGGATTTGCGTTCTAAGGAGATCATAGGTGGCGTCTTCGAAGACTGAGTAAGTGTGGGGGAGTTGGAGTTCCTCATATAACTGCTTGATTTTGGTGACTGCCTCTGGGTCGGAGCTGCCATAGTTTTCTTCCATGAACTGCTTTTGTTTTGGTGTTGCCCTCTGCAAGGCGACGACTGCGAGCCAGGTGCATTTTCCATCTTGAATGTCAGTTCCATTCTTGCCTGTGACAGCTGGGTCTCCGAAGCAATCTAAGAAGTCATCCTGAAAGAAAAACAACTATTCGTAAATGCGAAAGAGACAGATAAGTGAAAATCATAATAGTGACGTTTTCAAGCCAATTTAATTAAAAGACGTGTGACTTTCTTGTTGTTTGCACTTCAGTTACTTTAAAGCAATTTAAACATGAGTTATTTGTTTTGCAATAAAAGAAAACCTGACTTGCGATAAAATGTATTAATAGACTGTATGAAAGTGCGTCAATAAAGCAATTAAAATAAGAATCTTGTTAGGTAATTTACTGTTAGTATTCAAATAAGGACTTAAGTAAATATCTTAAACTGTCACTGTATTCTTTTACAATATTAGTACCACCAGTAAGTCAGCAGCATTATCTGTAGTACTGACGTCCTTAGATATAGAATCCCGTCAAATTAGTGACAAAAAAAACAAATAAATCAAGAAAAACATAAAAAGTTAACTCACTTGAATTTGGAAGAACTCTCCCATCTTCAATAAAATAGTTTTGGCTTGTCTATGAGTTTCGGGGTCCTCAACCCCTGTCATAAGCAGAGCCAGAGTGACTGGCATCTGGAACGTGTGGTATGAAGTCTTGTACTTTGTGATGGCCTCGTACTTCTCCATGGTGAACTGGGTAAGGTCTGGCTTATCCGTCTTAGCCATCTGATTCTCCAGGAAATGGCCGATCGAGCACTTTAACAGCATCTGTAAAGAGGTTTACTTTTAGCTGCATGTTACTGGCGGGAAAAAAATTACAACCGAATGTCAGGCACAAAACAGTTCCCTAAAATTGGAAGATACAAGTTTTAATAAGATCACTTAAAAGATACTTATACATAAAGTAGGAACCTACATAAGTCGGTTCATGGACACTCGAAGCAAAAGAAAGTTCATGTGCAACAACCTGTTTGGCTTCAGCTTTGAGTGCATGGGTAAGTATGACAAGTACCTATAGATTTATATTATGCTTTGTTAAGTTTATGGTCGCTGTGCACTAATAGGTATTTTTTACCACCAACGTAGTTTTAATCTGTGTAGCACTCGAAAATAAGATAAGATAATACTTATATTGTTTTCATAAATACAGTACAGTATGGCTTAATTTAATGTGATAACAGTTTGGCAATTACGATATTTACGTGTGCAATGTGGTCGTGTGAATAGAGATAACGACACTAATTAGAAATACATATTTCATGTAATGAGCAGGAGGCGAAATTTTGGTAAACAGTATCTATGTTTACCAAAATGTCGATGGTATTCAAAGGTCAATCATTCTAGATGCACATTCATCCTGTGCGTGCATAATTAATGTTTTATAAAAAATAATAATCATGGCTAATAAAAATAAGAACAATTTATGAATACATGGTAGGTATTCCTATTCCTACCCAGTTATTTTGTCTTACGAACAATAATAGTAGTTTGCATAATAATGTTATTTGTGTGCTCAATTGTTTTATACAATCAAATTGTCACGTTTAAGACCATGCGGTAGCAGTCGTTTGTTTTGCGCCATTCACGCGCTTCGCTATATTATTAACTCATTGATAAATTACTAGTTGTGTGGATGGTGACACATCCCGCAATTATGTTTAATTGTTACAGTTATTGGAGATAATGTTAGTTTCGTGCACAATTTGATTGCTTCTCAACATGTTCAAGTCGTGTCAGGAGACGAAAATAGATTTTCTTATCTATTTTCTACTTTGTTTCGTACCAAGTTACAAGTGTCGGATGGGTTGTTTCGTTAGTTAATGTCATTGTCTTATTATACTGTACGTTGGTATGTCAACAGAATGTCTGTCTCTAGGTACTACAGCGTGGAGAAATATCTAAGTCTGGATACCTATTAGAACACAGGAAGTAAGTACAAATTCAGAAATTCAGAGTTCTAGCAAAGTAAAATTTGGAAAGTCGTATCGTAAAAACTTCAAAGCTGAAGCCAGAAAATCGTAAACCACAGATTACACAATCAACATACCTCATTGAACGTCTCCAGGACGCTTTTGTAGAAAATTTTGTTGTTGAAGTGACGTTTGAGCGTAGAAAACATGGCTGCTTGAATTAGGGCAGCATCGTTGATCCCTGAGAGGCCAACTTCAGGGTGCTTGTACCAGCAGGGGGCTCCACGACGCATCTCCGTGCCCTCCATGATGTCATTCAGCAGTAATTGGTGGGTGTGGAACTGTGGATAATGATGTTTGATTAGGGACAATAAAATTGGTACGAAGTAAGGTGGGTTAGGTATATTGGAGTGTTAAAGTATGTCTGATGTTGGCAAGGATAGGCTAGACATAGATCCATTTTGTATAGTAGGTATGGCTAATGAATTTGACCCTCATGTCAGATGGTGTTACGTCTACCTATAGGTATCCACGGTATCCACCTATCGTTGATATACCTACTTACATAAGGCCAAATGGCTTAGGTACGGTAAATTAAAAAGTGAAACTCTGAAAATGCTAAATTGTTAAGTACTTAAAATCCTCTAGATGTTATGTCATGGCTATTGTCCGCCATGATTCCTATTACGCGTAGGGTTGACAAGTCCATAGGTCAGTTTGTATTTAGAATAAATAAGGAAATAAATCAAAGAACTCAAATAGTCATATTTTATTGTAGGCCAGTGTTTATTCTGGGCTTTAAATCACGAAAGCTAGTGCTAATAAAGTGTAGTGATAAATGTAACGTATTCAGTAGTGAAGTTTATAGTTTTATTTTTAGGTAACCGACCCAGGTAAATAGTGCTTCGGTTAAATAGATTATACACTTCTAAGTACAATTTCCACGGCGAACACAGATTCCTAGATATCAAAGGGCTTTAAACGTTTGTCGACTAAGCATATCGATCTAAATATTAGCTAAGTAGGTAGTTGGATCTCGCAACAGGATACTAACTATTACAGGTTTTCTAAATATAGAACATTGCGCGTAGATTAAACTTTTTCTGCCCGTACTTAGTAGGAATGTTGCTATTAATGCGACATACTTTTAGAGGCCATCGTCTTAGTAAATAACAATTACAGAGTGGTAAAGTTAACTTTACATACTAGAAACATAAACAAGCTAGCTATTCAAGAGAGTAGACATCTAGATAGCATGTATTGACGCAGTATCGATGAACAAACAATGATAATAAGAATATTCGTCTGTTGAATATCATTAGGTATCTTTTGGAGGTGGTGTGATGAATACTAATTAACTGATGTAAATAAACGAATGTCGGGACACGTGAATTGAAATAGTCAGCTATCGATGAAAATAATAAAGTATTATTGCCTGATTGTCCATGGTAAGATAAGGCTGGCTGGTTTTGCTATTTAGGTATGATTATAATAACAGTGGTGACTGCATACGTATGAGTGCCAAAACATAATCCCAAGGCCGGACTCATAGAGGAACTTGAAAAACTTGTTTTTTTTTTTTTCAATATTATGTAACGCCACCACAGACAAATTATAATTTTATCGTTCGAAATTCAAATAGTATATTTTTTATTTTATTATTGACAAACCTTATCATTCTATCGAAAGAGAATAAGTATCAGGTAGGTTTATGTGGACTTAACCTGCTAAGTTCACTGTTACCTACACAAAACACATTCTTTGGCGATTATCTTTAGGCCTATCAGAACTCTGATAGGGGTAGCCTTTGTTGTTGTATTAAGTGGATTAGTTTAGTTACCAACGTTATAGGCATTTGGCCATTCCGGGAACCCTGGGTTTTGCTTCCCGGAAATGCCAAAGTGTTATTGTTTTATTATCTGCAATTTCTCAGCAGGTAGTCCGGATAATGGATTTTTGATTTGCTGAGGTAAAACGCTTGCGTCTCATGGGACTTACATTAACTTTCAAAACGTGGGAGTACTTGTCTACTATTGGAAAGCTATTTACCTCTGTCTAACCCTTCGGAGAGACCAGGTGTAATTTTATGCTAAGAGGAACAATCAATGAGTTTCCAAACTCACCATTTCGACGGACCATCCCATCATATTCGCCAGATGAATGTTCTCCGGCGTCAGATTGTCTTTCTTCTCCAACATTTTGTAAGCCAGCACCGTCGCTAGACCTCGATTCTTTTTACCGTTTGGCACATTGTATTGCAACAGCTGCAACAAGAACAATACCATTTAAATGACACAGAAAAACATGAAAGTAGAAACTGCGTAGTTAAGAGTGTTTTTTCAAAACCTTTTGTTTAAATATTGTTTCATGATATCATCGACTAAGGTAATAAGAATTATAGTAGGCACCCATATCGAATTCAGCTAGGTGTTGGTAAGTCAGCCTTGAAAAATACAGCGCAGTTAGATTGAGATTGTTTACTGACGGAAGACGGACTAAAGTGAAAAAATGTTTAACAATGTCGATACGGTACCGCGTACCGTGACCAAATATTTTTGATATCCTTTAGTTTTGGCGTTTTGAAAACTTGTTCTGTTAGCTCTAATTTAAAAATATGTTGAGAATCAAATGGAACTCGGTAATCTTGAATCAATTTTGTCTCAGTAAGCTACATTTATTAGAGCGTGCATCTGCATGTGTTAAAAATTGTTTGCTTTATAGAGCTACGTGTTTCAGTTTGACGTCAAACTCATTACTCTTGTTTACGTTGCAAAATAGGACATGACAGTAATCAACTAATCAGCATCCTTGTAATTGCTATTATTATTTACATAGGAAGTTATAATTTTATATTAACAGCAAGCGAAAATAAAAAGATGGACATATATCTACAGAAAGATGTGGACACATTTATTTGCTATAAAAACTGCTAGTACTGGGCAAATTAGATAGGCATGGTACATTAACTCATTGCAGTAAGCACAGCAATTTATGGTTTGGTCCGAAGTCAGTCTGACAAGTTTCTAGTCAGTTTTTATAACAGGTTTTAACGTACTTCACTTACGACTGACCGCAGCGACATGTAACGTACCTTAGCCAACCACTTGCTGGCTTCTGGCACATCAATGTGCTTGCCAGTCTCAGTGAGGTCCCTCACGATGTCCGGGAAGCAAGCCATGAACTCCCGGGACTGGTCCTTCGACACGGCCAGTCCTCGGGTAGCCATCGGCATTTCTTGGGTGGTCAGGGTCGACAGGTATCTACACATCAGAAAAATATGGATGACTGACTTACTGTAGAAATTAGAAAGTAGAGGAAATGCATTCACGTGTGATTATTAAATGATCATGATAGATTAACTTATCTATGATGTAATGTTTAATGTGCACACTCTTGATAAAATCATTAATTAGGTGAAAAGATAAGCCTTTGTTAGTGTGGTATTTTCTTTTTGTATACCTATTTATATAAACAAGTCAGGTACCAAGATATCTATTTAATTCAGTGCACATGTTACGATTTCTTGAAAACATTTGCGTCGTGATTTTAATTTATAAGTTAGTGAGGTAGGTAACTTGAAGTCGTATCACGCTCTTTTCGCATGTTAGTTAACACTGGATCGAATTCGCTATTTCAATCATTATAATGCCATGCACTTGCTTTGTTTGTGTTATTTTTAGATTGTGTACCCACATTAATCGTCTAAACACAATTTAATGCATGATACGGCTTCAACGGTTACGCAAAGTTTGTATCGTCGAGTTCAAATGAGTTCACTGACCTGTGATATTTTTGCAACTTCAATAGCTTCTTCGGACCGGCCTCTTCGATCTGTGGTGACTTGGATGCTGCCTGATCAAGCCTCGGGACCATAGCATCAGAGTTGGTGACACTGGTCGTCTTGCTGATTTGCCGACGAATCTCCTTCTTGTAGATCTGCAGGATCCTATCCAAACTTTTCTTCGTCGAAAACATCTTGAAATCTCGTGAAATTCGCTTCTTCCAACTAATTTTATAACTTTGAGAATTTTTCGCAGTACTTTATAAGTGTTTAATTCAGTAAAATATTCTTCTTCTTGAATAAGAGTTGTAGCGTCTGTTCGCGTTGGGTTCGTAAAACCGACTGATTCTTTGTTGTGTTTTGCCTCCTTACGAGCTCCAGTGATACGCTAGTGATGTTCGTAATGTTTACATTACTTCTATCGATATCGACGTCCTAATCATAACAGTTTGTGGACACGTGATGCCGCCATGATACTTATCTTACTCGGATAACAATAATGTGGCTTACTGGTATATGTTCCCTTTTTACTTAATATTGAAACAAAGGTATGTTCTACCTAATTTGATCCATGCGTATTTTGACTGTTTCTGTACCTGCCTCAACGTTAAATACAGCTACAAATCAAGAGTACAATATTTTAACTCAACAACATTTTTACCAAAAAACTTCTATAAAAACAATGTCGATAAAAAATACCATAATAAAGTCCCAACACTACGATGCGCACGCAACAAAACAAACGGGCCGGCGCCCCTCGCCCCAAGCCTCGCCACGCGGGCCGCGTCACGTAGGCACCCGGCAACCGGAGCACAAAACCCACCAAACAACAAGAACCGAAGGCCTACTTCCAACAACAGGCGTTAAGGAGCTCACACATGACTCGATGATTGGATTGAAGCGAAACTTTAACTGTAGCTGCAGATGGACTATTTGTAGGATACTTGTCCAAAAATGTTGCTTTAGATTCTGCCCAGGTCATTTGTTGCGTGTTATTTTGAACAGTGCTTCTGAAGCTGTTTACTTTATGCCTTAGCGCCGCTCCTCACCATCGAACGCCCGTGACCCAAAATTATGCACATTTTCTAGAATGGCTTTCGGATCACGTACACTCGAGACATGCATGCGGCGAGAAGGTGATCAACGTCGAAAATAATATCGATAAATGCAACTTTTCTGCTTTGCCATTGGTTGGCCAATGCAACTTTATATGGCAATCAATCAACACTTCGGAAGAATCTTGTCAGGATCTCGGTCAATGGTATAAGGATAATATTAATGGTGTAGCACCAATATTGATTGGTGTGCAAATTTTGATATTAATCCAATTAACATGTAAACTAACCTGAGTCAGCGTATTATGTAAAGAATGTTTCAAACGTATTAATTAGTTGTTATTCAAGTAATCGTTTACCTGTTACGTTTATCTAAATGTAGCACAGTTACCATGACAATTAAACAAAGATGATATTGTAATGTGAGATAAAAATTAACGGTTGGGCTGATAGCGTGACAAAACAAAAAATAGATGAACTTAATTCAGATTAGAGTGATTAGTGATTAAATTTAAATGTTTAATATTGATAACGTTATGAACCATTACATTATTTACTTAATTAGGTAGGTACTTAATAAGTTTGCTTGTAGCTGTTAATTTACATTTTTTTTTGTATATGTGGTATTTATTTTTGTATAACTGTGAACAAAATAAATACCATATTTAAAACTTCACATACTAAACGCATGTTTTATTTTGTAAATTGCAAATATACAATTTGTTGGTAGTTTATAAAATAACTAAATCATCTGCCTAGCCTTTTCCCAACTACATTGGGGTCGGCTGCCAGTCAAACCGGTTTCAGATGAATACCTACCAGTATTTAAAAAAATACCTACATGCTCGTTTAATTAACTTATCAATAACTTTGAAAAAAATAGTGGGACAAGGGCTTATTCAATTTCTTTTCAGCATTAAAAAAGGGGAAACTAAAATTAAATTATTGGTTTCATAACAAAATGTTTTACAATTGACTCGGATGGTGTTGCAACCGGTTTCGGTGGTGTTTTGCAACTTCTGTGCAACAGAATAGTTGATTAGAACACCTGACTAGATTTTGTCGATGGTTCGATTTGATGTTAACCTTGAGGGTAAGATGTGGTTTTCTTCTGCAAGCGCATCAGTGCGATTCTGTAAACATGTCGAAGTGAACACTTAGGCGAAGTGAACGACAAGTGAGCTGTCAAACCATACAAACAAGATGGAATGACAGCTCACTTGTCATTCACTCCACCGAAGTGATCACGGTGAGATGTCAACAGAATCTACCGGCAGTTTACTGGAACTAGGTATTTCGATAAGGACAATCGTATCGTTACTAAACTAATAACTAACGTAAATAATAACTAAAGCACTGTTAGCTAAATACTTTGTAGAGACCAGTACTTTACTAACGACACGTTAATGAAGAGAAATTCACGATTAGGACCTACCATTATTAATACCCGGAATACCCTACTAGTGTAAACAGTAAAAATAAAGAAATTTGCTTCACGGTTTAGCCACAACATTATATCGCATTAAAATCAAAACCATGCAGATGGTTTAATTATTTACGTCGGGTACCTATAGCTACTAAAAGTGCCATTTCCTGCAAGTTTATTTCAATTTAATCTGACCACTAGCTGACCCGCGCAACTTCGTCTGCGTCACATTTTCCTTTAATGCTAATTATCTAAGCGTAATGATATATAGCCTATAGCATTCCTCAATAAATGGGCTATCTAACACTGAAATAATTTTTCAAATCGGATCAATAGTTCCTGAGATTAGCGCGTTCAACCAAACAAACAAACTCTTCTGCTTTATAAAATTCATTAAGAATTAAGATTAAGATAAGAATGTTATCCAATCCGCGCAAAACCACACATGATTTTTTTTTTCACGATGAAGATGAAACAGCATTCAAACATTTTCCAAGGTCAAGTTCATGATGCAAGACCAAACTAGGATCCAGATTGTTTACTGATGCTATAATAGCCAGCCTTGTGATGTGAGTAGTAGCGATTCGAAATACATTGCTGTGTTTAGAAGCAATAAACATTGGAGTTAACTGTTTCAAAGCACAATGTATTTCTACAAACTTATTTATTGAAACCGGTTCACGAACACGCAAACGTCGGTTGGTAGTAATTATTATTATTCAATTGTTTACCCATTTCTCGTTTAATCTCTTGGTATGGTTACATAATGATATGGCTGTGTTTTGCAATGTTTATATAATGATTTAAGTGCCATGGTTGATGAGGGAATCTTTTTTTAAATATTTGTTGTAAAAATGTGTAAAACGTTCTCTTTACATTTTATTTAACACGTAGGCATAGGTATGCTTTGATCTTATGTTATTTATCAGCGAATTACAGTTGGTTAAAATAATGTATTTTGTTTGGCGTGTTTCGGCACTGGCAGAAATTATTAGGTACCTAGTTACCTGGTTTTTTATATTTATATGGTAGGTACCTATGTTTTTTTCTAAGGCCATCCGTTTCGTAAGACCATTCGTTTGTGCACTCACTCGCATTCGTGATTTATTTATATGGATGAGTTCAGATTCTTCTTTATAATTTCCAATAAATCATGTACTTATTCGTAAATACGAATCGAATACGAGTAAGAGCTAAACGCCCGTAATTCGTTTGTTTTTAGTGGAAAAATATTCATTTGGGAATATTTTTTAGAGAGCAGACAGATACGATGTGTCGGACTTTTAACTAGGTACGTAATTAAATCCAACGGTATTCCTGCTGGTAGGTACCAATGGTAGAACTCGTTACAGATTTGCCTGCAAATACAACTCATCAAACCTGTATAATTCATCAAGGTATTCATTTCAAATTAAAAATAAACCATGACCATGAGGTGGCTGCAATAACATTTCAACACCGAGCAGACCGAATTAGTTCAAGCAAGTACCAATGGTAGAACTCGTTACAGATTTGCCTGCAAATACAACTCATCAAACCTGTATAATTCATCAAGGTATTCATTTCAAATTAAAAATAAACCATGACCATGAGGTGGCTGCAATAACATTTCAACACCGAGCAGACCGAATTAGTTCAAGCAATTTCAGGTAGACAAGTAACCTTAAACTGTTTCCGATGCTTCTAGAACATAGCTCTATTCAATAAACTTGCAACAGGTAGGTAATACGGGTAGGTAGCAAAAAAGTAACAATAGAGCGTAACAAAGAAGTAAAAAATGGGTTGATAGAAAAAACACTATCTAACAATTTTATTGTGAATTTGTGACTGATTTGATTCAGGGGATCCCAACTTGAAATCGTCAGAAGTGTATTGTAGTGTAGGTAATCTTACTTAGACGGAATACAAAAATATAACAACCTCTCCTCCTAATTGCTTAGACAACGAAGTATTCAGATTTGTGACTGATAGGGGAAAAGGCACAATACACGAGCACTACACAACGTAGGTACCTACGAAGCAAATGTCGGAAAAGAGTACCCAGTTGCCCAAAATCATTAGGTACCAAAATTCAATCGTATAGTGATTTCAATGACATGAAAGATTTTGTGAAATAGAAAAAACCTAGATAATAGCTGATTCCCTAACATACTTCCTGTTTCCGAAAAGGCTATTATTTGATGTAGGTATGTCGTCATACAATAAGGAAGGGCAAACTCAGTCCATGACTAATGAGTAGGTACCTCGACGTAAATTATATAAACATAGGATAAAAATGTTGACATTCCCTCCAAGGGCGACCTGCACACTGCAGATAATCATAAAATCGGTAGTTTCATTAAAAAATAACATTAGTGGCTATTGGAACAATGTCAGATTATAATTCAGATACTTACAAAAAAGGCACGAAAACGGTTTTATTTTGATAATAAACACATTTTGGTACGAAAATCGACAATTTCATGTATGGAACCATAAATCTATTGTCCTATCATTTTGTCCAGTTTTTAGGGTTCCAAACCCGAACCAACGTAACCCTATTACTAAGCCTCCGCTGTCCATCCGGTTGTCTGTCAGCGTGCTGTATCTCAACTCAAGAACGGTAATAAGGAGAGCAACAGTTGAAATTTTCATTGAATGTGTATTTCTGTTGCATATTTTTTTTATTAAATTAGAAATAAAAGGGTTTTTTTTCCATACAAGAAACGTATTCTTTTATCGGTTTAGGTGTAGGTAGGTACGGAACTTATTGTGTGAGAGTCCGATTCGCACTTGGTTTTCTTTTTTCATTGGCAATGTTGTGTTAAGTTTTCAAGGTCCTATCCTAGGAGAGCAATCATCATACTATGAATCAACAGTAAAAAGAAAAATTTATTCTGTAACTGTGAGTGAATGACAGGCGACGAACAGCACAGGCGAAACTGTTGGTCGTAGAAAGCTAAAGCTTAGCATGTTGGTTCCTTGAGGAGTGCAGGAGAGCACTAAGAGAGGATTTTCCGAAATTCCTACAGGAACGGGAAAAGACTCCAGTACAAATTCCCGGGAAAAAGCTAATTTAATATAAAGTTTACATAACAAGAGCGGCTGTACCGCTCTAGTCATAATCTATAATATAAAAATAAGTCGGGTTTTCCTTCCTGACGCTATAACTCCAGAACGCACGAACCGATTTCCACGGTTTTGCATTCGTTGGAAAGGTTTCGGGCTCCGTGAGGTTTGTAGCAAACGAAATTCAGGGAAAATGTGACGCAGACGAAGTTGCGTGGGTCAGCTAGTTTTTGTATAAATTTGTAAAGAAATAATGATACCTCATTAAATGCTTGAGAACATGACTGGCTTAAAGTATCATTTTGTTTTACATATTATTATGGTGATACCACTGACGTAACATGATATGATACTGTTTCCCCTTTCACATTGTTTAAATATAACTTGTACTACATGTTTAACTTCTTATCGTTTACAATTTAATTAAAGCTGTGACAACGTTATTTATTATAGCCTATTTTTAACTGCAATATAAATATATCTTGTTTATTGGGGCATAACCAATTTGTCTCTGTATATAGCAACGTTATTTTTAACTCGGTATTCGTGGTTTCCCGGTTCCAAAAAAATTATTAATTTTTTTCGTTGATAATGTGGCTATGTATGAGCTGTTCGTGGATAAATAATAACAGACGCATGGATCTTCAAGCTTAAGTGACTCTTGCCAAGGTCGTTCCGCGGATGGGTGATCATCTTAATACACTGAGATTCCTCCGTGTCTCGGAAAGCATTTAGAGCTGATGGCTGTTGGTCCCTGCTATCATTTTGTAGACCGTTGCCAGTAATTACCGCCACGGAAAATGACACCAGTGTTGTCCGGGGTACCGTGTAGTTAATTACTGGGTTGCGGCTCCACGTAAAATAATGGTACTCAGTTGTATTAGGTTCAACTGGAAGCCAACCCCAACTTGGTTGGGGAAAGGGTAGGTAGGCAATGTAAATGCCCATTTAGTTTGGATCAAGACTAGTAAATCAATACTATGCTATGTACTTTTAAAACGAATAGATCAGTCGATGTCAGGTAGCTTTTGGTGTAATCACACCAAAAGCTACCTCTAGAACTACCAGTACTCGTTCCTCGATTAATGGCATCGATAAATGATCGTTCGATCGGTCAAGTAAACCTAGGAACGGTTAGGTCGCGGTCGCCTCCTTTTGCGAGGATGTCATCTCGCAGAAGGAGGCGGCGGAGCGCGCGCGGGAGGACGATCCTCTCGCTGCGCCGCTCCGCAGACGAAGGCGAGGTCGGAGAAGACGCCCTCTTCTCCCTCCTCGCGGTGGTGATGGGCGGGCGACAGGCGCGGGGGCGCCTTCGCCTGCATTGCACGCATCACCATCATCGTCGGAGGTTCCCGGCCCTCCCCCAACGGGGGGGGCGTGAAGGGCCCGCTTTGAAGGCGGGCGGTCGTCGGAGGTGGACTGGACGTAAAGGCTACGCCGATCTCCCAGTCCACCCCCACTAAGACGTTGCGGGAATTTCGTTGCTGGGTTGTTTTAGTGGGTATACCGGGCTTGCCCGGGGAGTCCCACATACCCCTCCCACTCCCCCGAGTGAGAGGGTATGCGTAATGCATTTTTTCCCAGCCGAAACAAAAAAAAAAAAAAAAAAAAAAGGAACGGTTAGGTAATCTCTTTCGTTAGGTTTGAATGTAATAAATTAAATTATGTACCTACTAATCTACTTACTTTATTAGACGAGTCAATGGTTCTTTCTCACCATTCACCAGCTCATAAAAAAATATACTGGCTACCTAGAAGGATCATTGTAACCTTTTAAAGTTCAGAACCCTGAAAACGAATTAAATGACGTCATCGGATTATGTGCAAAAATAAACACTGCAACGAGTTCTTGTACAGATGAACTAAGATAACGTACGTATTCCCAGGATTGGCATTGTTGATAATATTAACACGGAGGTGGATCCGCCCACCATTATCGTGGATCGTCGCCATTTTGTAAATCCTGTGAACCATCATTGCGACCGGTAATCGCCATTTTGGATCAGTGATGATGAGTGATGACCGTGCGTCCGCATTCAAGGTCATGGTATAAAACAATATTGTAATTAATTAGGTTTGACTAGCGAGGATACGCGGTTTTTTACGTGTTGAAAAATTAGGAGGAACTTTGGGTACCTATGCCTCGTAATAACAAAATAATATGTTTATAGAAGTATAACTTGTAGTACTTAAGTACCTTTGTTTAAAACTGAATATTAATGAAGCTTAAAAATAAAACATACGAGTGGATATTTAATAGAGATTTAGCTGCTATTGACACTCGGTAACAACGGTATCGACAATAACGAACCGGTATCGGCCATCGGCAGATTGATCTGAAAGCATTTCGAAGTACCGTTATTCACATTGTGATGAACCGGAATAATAATTATAAAATAAATGTAAGGTCGATACTCACGACCCAGTTTACTACACATTGATTAAAAAATACGAACTGTATAATAAGCCCATAATTTTTTTGACTCAGAATAAAAAAATCAAACTGACTCGATTATCGACTTACTGGATTAGTTACCTAATTTAAAAGGACAAAATTCTGATTCGATTCTGTAATGGTTCTTACAACTTCGACTAGCAACGAAAGTTGATCAAGTTCTGCATCGAACTGGATATAGGAACTTGCGCCACCAATCAAAGTCGACAGGCCTCTGTGAAAACGACGTATCGACCGAGCCGTCCACGGCACTCCGAAGTCGGCAGACAACCTATACTGCCGGTCGATTCTGTAAATATACTGTCAATCCAAGTTATCAAGGTGGAATGACAGCTCACTTCGTGATCACTCCACCCAAGCCTTCACTTCGACATGTTTACAGAATCGCACTGCGGTAAATGATCATCATAAGTATTAAATCACCGCTCTCCTAGCAATAAGTAACGCAATTCTTAGATTGCTATTAGAACTTGTACCCTTATTTCACCAGGGCACTAGTGTTTGGACGCATAGATAATATCTACAACTGCATTTATCTACAAATTAATTTTATATAGGTACAGGAACCATAACTATAAACACATCATAGAATTGCATAGACGCTACAATATGACATTGCTGGTGATGTCAGTAGAAATTTTACGTATCAGAAATTACAGAACATTTTCTTCCTACCTATTAGTAGTAGCAATCACAAAGAGACATTCTTTAATGTATTTTGTTACAGATTAAAATCTACATAGCGGGCATGTGATGGCTAACGTGTAATGGCTGGCGGATGGCGCGAACTGCCGCCATATTGGACGGCGAGCGCACGCGCAGCCCGCGCCGTCGACTCATATGCCATTGTACGTGGCTTCCGGAAAAGCGCACTCTTTGGGGTCACTGAATGTATGCTTGTTAAGTTTAATGAGATCTCATACTACTCGTATCAAAATTTCTCAAATTGAGTGGGCAGAGTGGATGTTTTGCTACGAGGTGCTACGAGTCTACGAGGTCTACGCGCTACGCGTCTACGACAAGTAATAAGTAAGATTTCAGGTTATAACCTCTTAGATTTTTGCAACATTCTTTGTAGTTATCGAACTTACTGTGTTTCTGTAACACAAATATATGTTGGTGTTTAGACGAGCGCACCTTCGTGCATAGGTATAAGTTATAATGACCACACAGGTCGCTCGCACTGAATTTGTTAGTGTAACAATGGTCCACGCATGTCCACAAAGTATAATGATATTTGTTCGTCCACCAGCACCAGTCAACACGAATCTTTATGGAAAATTAGCGATGCGTAGCGATGGTGTGATTCGCTCACATCGATGCTCTCTCATTGTCGTCCCCCCCTTAATGTGATTTAACTGAATTATGGAGTAGAAATGGCCACAATTTGGTTTTGGCTGTCCAGTGGTTAGCCCGTGTGACCCTGTGTGTTGGGGAGACTAGCGAGCGTGTGTAGCGTGATTGGACTTAGTGAGTGAAGACTGAAGTGCTACGCGGTGCTACGACTCGTAGAGCGCCTTGACGGAAAAGCTCAAGTAAGTTTCCTCGGCGTAGTGCTGCGGCTCGTTACTTCGTAGACAGTATTTTTTGCGTTGTACATTTCGTTACTGGTTTTATGAATAGTTCGGTATTGAAATATCAGATTAGGTTTGTGTATAGAAAGCAAAGTCAATTTTGCATAGTTTCAAGTTCAAACCCCGTTTACAGAAGTCGCGGGTTATTAAATATTTTAATCTTAGTCCGTTTTTACTTTTATACATTAATCCTATTGGTATTTTAAACTTGGTTACGACAGAGTTTACTTTACTTTTGTGTTGCTAAGGATAACCATTAGGACATAGAACTATGCTAAACTATATTTTATTTCATATTAATTTGTACCTGTTTCTTAAAACTGAAACCTTTTAGTTACCTCATAACTAAATTGAAAGCAACTATTCAGTTTTGAGTGAATTTCAACAACTATGATTTGTTACCTAATTTTGGTGGAAAAGTTTGTTTCTGGTTTTTTTAATAATCTAAGATGTTGATAAGCAACAAATACGTATTCAGGTACATAAAATGCGAGAGAAATTTATTTATTCCTGAAAGCTTCTAATATATTGTCGACACCAGAATTGGTACGACACCAAAATTGGTGTCTGACACCAAAATTAGAAATATTGACATCAGAATTTATTTCTGTTACCAAAATTAGAAAGTCTTGACACCAATTTTTTTTTACTGAACCAAATTATAAATAAATTATCAATAAAAATCTTATTTATAGTGAATAAATGTTTTAATAAAAAAATAACATAATGAGATCAATAAATAAAATAACAATCAACAAATACAACATTCTTTTTTTCTGTCTTGTTAATTCTACAGTTTTTAGTTTAAATGAATTGCAATCACCTCCTCTAACCTCTATCATCATCATCATCATCGTCATCATCATCATGATCATTTTTAATTATATAAAAGTAATATTTTAACATTTTATGTTAACATAATTATGTAATGAGAACAATTTAAAAAATTATCAATCAACTAATAAACTTTCTGACTATTCTAAGTCTTGTCAATTCTTCAGTCTGTAAATTAAAAAATATTCAAATCATCATCGCTATCATCACCATCATGATCATTTTTATTATTTTTATTAGCTGTTTTATTTTCTTCCTTAGTATCCATCACTGTGCATTCATTTCCTGAACGATAGTAAATTACTGAAGTGTGCAATGTAATTTGAGATCGGCTAGCGTCAAAATGGACGGATTGAACCTCAGAGCCATATTTCGTATTATAATTTTCACTGAAATCCGTATGTGTATTAAACATTCGTTTTCAGCAATTAGTTCATCATTCCTAATTTTTTTTTTCTTCTTTTCTGTCATCCTTTTCCTCTGCAAGCACTCTGCGTGTGTCAACTTTGAATTTTATTTCTTTGTTATGCTGGAAAACAAATAATACCTAAATTATTTTTTTATTGCTATTGAAAGCATTTTTCGTGCTAAGCGTACAGTACACGAACGTTATACATTTTCTTGTTTCTTCATCACTCTCAAGCTACTCGTACTGAACTTTCTAACCGAGTTATCTTATTATGATTCGTTTTCGTTTGTCTTTGAGGTACCTCGTAACTCTAAAAACTAATTTTGGTGTAACTAAGCAATTTTAGTGATTGGTAAAATACCACCAAAACCACCAAAATTGCACCACCAAAATTAGAATCTTGTTGAATATGTTTATTTAAAAAAAAACTACTAAGAATGTACTATTTATATTTGGATAGTTTTGAATGCAAACCTTAACCTTTATATTTTAATTTTAATTACAACACCGACTTAGTCATAAAACGTTTTCAAAACATTACACCAAAATTGCAGGTTTTTTGTCCGATTACTACGAAAAGACTTACTTACGTTTTTGGCAGGAAATTACAACGGGATGGCACACGTCTGTCACTGCTGCGCGTGAGCGCCTGGCTAAACGAAGTAAACGTTGGTAGCGTTGTTCATCTAGGTTTATTCTATACGAGTCACTTAATGATTAGATTACTCCCACCAAAATTTAAAATTTCGCGCGGACAGTCCTTTTCGATTTTCACTAGGATAAAGTATTGCCCTAAATATAAAAATAAAACTGTCATTAGATAGAAAAAATAATACTGAATACAAATAAAATCAGTAGTTTCTAGTAAACTAGTGTAGTTTCGTTTAAGAGGTGGTCATCCCCAGAAAAACGGATTGTGGACGCGCCACCAAACTTAGAATTATGCTAAATACCATTTTTTTATTTCACCACAGAAATGTTATATACTAAAATATTGACGGCCTGATCAAGATAAGTACCCCTCTTTTCTATAAAAAAAATAACTTCGTTGTACGTTTACTTTAAGATATGATTTTCAGCCGCGCCGCCTAAACATTATGCTTGAGAAAATCACTCTTTTCATTTCGCAACCTAATCCAATTATATGACGTTCTTCGGTTTTTAATATCTTTCAAGCTGTTCATTAGTTATATACAAAACCAATTTCACTCAAATTCAATCAAAATTTTGATTGATATTGTTTCAGATAGAATATATAGCTATATAATAATATTTAACGAATAACAACAAAAACGATGCTTAGGGCGGCGCCGGCGCAGCGTTGTGTGACCATATTATGCAACGCCGAGCGTGTCCCGCACGTGCATTGAAAGGGACAATCGTTATAAATATACAACCAGTACACCGTTTTTATTACTGGTAGTTTTTTAAATTGTGAAAGTTAAGTTTTTATCTATCTCTAGTGAAGAGAGTTCAAAAACTTCTAGACTGATTTAAAAAATGGTTTCACTAATAGACTATACATACATTATCGCTCAGTAATACAAGCTATAGTTTATTTTCGAAATACTAGAGGTCCCTACGAAAATTGCAACACGCGCGAACGAAGTCGCGTCATTCATTGTCAGTGATTCATGTCAAAATAGCGACGGAAAGGAACAGCTACGTAAATTAGAATAGAATAGAAAACATTTGTTTGATACACAGCAACAAACACTGAGTAAAAGAGAATAAAAACAACAGTAAAATTGCACTGAACTAACTGGTAACTTGGAAAAGTCCCTACATAACCTTATCAGTTATTTTAAAATATGTGATGCATGTTAAATTGTCTATCTACGGAGGAGAAAATCAACCGAACTGACTACAGTGATCAGATAAAGTATTAGTCCATACGGTGTTAACACATTTATACATTAACCCTTTTATAACCCTCACAAAGACTTATTTCTAAATTATTTATTTTCTGTAATAGTTTAAAGATAGTAAATTCTTGAACACCGTTCCAAAAATAAATCGATTAATCATTCGGCGTCCTTAGCTTACACCTTGCTAGAATGTAGGCAAAGATAAGTACGCATTTATTTGTCCGTCCCTTGACGATTTTTCATTGTTTTGATATCTTCAGTTGTAAATATAATCGGATATATTCTACGTTATCTGCACACAAGTACTACAAATAGTTAAAGGTTATTAGTGTGATATATGGTGATAGCACTGATGATGTGAATGATACATGCGTGATACACATGAAGGGGGCTTACGATGTTTTGCAGTGGCAATCATCAAGTCACAAGTGGCTAGAAGTAGATAGGTACCTACTAGTACGTAGGTCGATCCTAAATAGGCCAGCCGGTCTATTCTGTCGACATCTCACCGTGTTCACGTAGGTGGAGTGAACGACAAATGAGCTGTCAATTCATCTTGATTGTACGGTATGACAGCTCACTTTGTGATCACTTCGACATGTTTACAGAATTGCACTGCTGTTGACATCTCACCGTGATCACTCAGGTGGAGTGAACGACAAGTGAGCTGTCATGTCATCTTGTTTGTATGGTTTGACAGCTCACTTGTCATTCACTTCGCCTAAGTGTTCACTCTGACATGTTTACAGAATCACACTGCAGTATCTGGTCTAATAGGCAGACAGACGGATGACATAGGCTTACATTGGTCCCAGAAAGTGTTTGCAATAAAGGTTTTAAAATTATCCCTGTCATCATCTATACTTATAATAAATCTGTAGAGAGGTCAATTCTGTACATGAAATATATTTCCAAAATAACTATCAGGGGGTGATTAGGGATCAATACTGATGCCAAAAAAGCAATCACTAAAAATTTTGTCTGTCTGTCTGTCTGTCTGTCTGTATAACCGTTATAGAAACAAAAACTACTCGACGGATTTTAACGAAACTTGGTACAATTATTATTCATACTCCTGAGCAGGTTATAGTATACTTTTCATCACGCTACAATCGATAGAAAAAAAAAATATGTGAAGGTTTGGTTGTTTGTTACTCAATCACGCCAGAACGGCTTAACGGATCTTAATGAAATTTAGAACAAAGATAGATTATAGTCTGGAATAGCACATAAGCTACTTTTAATCCCGGGAACATGTTCCCTAGGGATCACGCGGGCGAAGCCGCTGGCAGAAGCTAGTCATGAATAAACAGATCAAGGTGATTTTTTTACTATTGTTTTGTGGTCAATGAAGTGATTAACCTATCATACTACTTTTACTGATACGCGTTAAATAAATGCTCATACAGGATGTACCTACTAAATAGAATGCTCCACGTTTGGTTATAAGTACTTAATTCCCAATTTATTAACATCTAGAATTCGCTATGGATATGTATAAGAACGTAAAAGATGTTTACCTGTTTTCGAACCCTTCAAATTTTACTTCAGTGAATCGATTCTTGCTGTTGACCTCTTTCAAAGTTATCCTAAGTAACCCAATTAAGGTAAGTACTTACCTAAGCCTATAAGTGGGTCATCACAATCACGGCAAAGGATATGTCCTTTTTTATGGATGTGAAATCATCAAATGACTTCTCTCCCTTTGGGCGGAGCGGGAGGGAATGTTTACTGACTAAAACCGATCCATGTTCCTTCATAGCCCTTTGTGTTTTGGGACTATTCGAAAGAGATATCAAAACAAACAAAAAATATTTTCGGCTTTAAATTATATTTTGATCTGCGTTCATGCAAGCTGTTATAAATTTGGCGTCCTTTTTTTGTGAGGAAATCCTCCAATAATGGATATACTCCGTCTGGGGAGAAGGAGTATAATGTCGGACTCCTACCGACTAAAACCCCACAGTTCCTAACGTTACCATGAGTCGGGAACTGGAAAAGTAGATCCAGAGATTCAAAAGTCATTTATTCAAAAGCTGAGAGCCAGCACTTTTTGAACGTCAAATTTTAAAAAAGGCAGTCCCCCAAAACGCCCGCCCGTCACCACTTCATAGTGTTTTAGCTGTGGAGAAGAAGTGGCCAATAAACTCCCCAGCAACACATCTGTCTGTTACGTTTTAGGAACTAGAATATTTTATAAAATAATTAGAATGCAAAAGTAATTAATACTTTTTTTAAACACAAAAAAAAAAAAATATCATAGTCACTTGTCAGCTAGCACACTATAAAATAAAATACACACTCAAGCAAGTGTTGGCGTATGTGGATTAAATAAATTAGTAAAAAAAAGGGGAAACGAACTTGACGCTCTTTGCACGGCAGTCCACTCCAATCTGTACTTTGCTAAAAGTTCGGTAAATCTGGCGTCCGAAACAAATTACTTACTTACCCATCAAATTATATAGTATACTAGCTGACCCACGCAACCTCGTCTGCGTCACATTTTCCATGAATGCTCCGCTCCTTTTTGTCTCAGCGTGATGATATATAACCTATAGCCTTCCTCGATAAATGGGCTATCTAACACTGAAATAATTTTTCAAATCGGATCAGTAGTTCCTGAGATTAGCGCGTTCAACCAAACAAACAAACCCTTCTCCTTTATAATATTATTAGTAGTATAGATTTGCATGACCCTTTAAAGACTGACTGAATTATTTCCTGCCAGCATGCACAAAGGGATCACAGTACTTTTTGATAGTAAATCCTGTCAATACAATAATATTTTATTACTAGCCAGCAACTTTGTACGCGCATATCCCTTTCTCCTGTTCTCGTAAGGAATTTCAGGAAAATCCTCTCTTATTAGAGGTAGGGGCCTCTCGGAGTGTATGGCAGTTACATGCCAAACAGCTTTCTACGATCAGTAGTTTCGGCTGTGCGTTGTCTGTCAGCAGTCAATCATTCAGTAATGGAAGAATTTTATAAATTAGGATAACTTATCAATTACTGATCTTGTATAACTATAGTTTCTATATGTATATTCTATTTGTGTTGACAACAAGGATATCTGCCTATAACATTTTCTAGCTGGTATGTTATCTGTTGTAACGATGCTTGAAATATTAAGTAATAGTGTAAAAATATGAGTCGATAGTGATAAATTATGTTACCATGGCATTCGTTACAAGCTCAAGGATGCCTTGTCTAGGTATAAATACAAAATGAAAATAATAAATGCATACGAGATCTTAAATTAGAATGGCGATGATGTGTTCGACAGCGAATGTTTGGTTCAGAAATCTTTGTATCTATTATCTATTCCATCTTGACTAGGTACATCCCAAAACACACGTACTTACTAAGCATTTAAACAAAATTTTATGATTTAAGTTTTGATGTGATGACCACGTGTTTTGTTACCATCCAAGCTCAATAGTTAGGTTCTACCTCCCTGTAAAAACACTGACCAGTTTTTTTCCTACCTAATTAAGTAGATGTGTATGCAGACTTGCCAAGGCGTGGTGGGCCACGTGAGGTACATACATAGGTATAACATAGCACCAACTTGTGTATAGACACTACCTTAACATGTGGGCAAGACACCTGAGGCTAGAACTATAGACGATTAGTCAGATCTGTACAAGGACAACTAGGTTAAACCGATGCATGACGCAATATTTTGCTGTCGTGCGGAGTTTAGGGATTAATATTTAATTAGCCTTTGTATTTCAGATGTTTAAGCTATATTTCTGTACGTAAAGTTTCATCAAAATCCATTCAGTAGTTTTTACGAGAAACATTATAAGAATCGCACGTGTAGATGTACAACCAACATTTTTATTTTTTCCATACAAACTGGTCCTAGATCCAATAACTTTTGATAGAACGAAGTCCGTCAGGTCAGCTAGTAAATAATATAAATAGGAATCATTACTTAGTAGGAAGTTGAATGTACTGTGGTCACATTTCCAAAAACGTGCAGAAGCTGCATAGACAGATAGGTTCAAAATATCCATAAACTATGCAAATATAAACATACCTAAATATGTCTGGCAACATTTCAACATCTTTGGTAGGTATATCTATCGGAACAACAGTCCGTTCGAAAACTTGTAGAACTGGATCAATTTGTTTTTCTAACAACTGTTGAGCATTTAAGTAAGTACCCGTATTATATACTTATTAGGCACAAAGTAAATGGATTCAGATGTCATAATTTCAGATTATACAAAATGTACACGATACAATAAAAAGCTTTTAAGTGTTTAGGCAACATCAATATCAACATACGTAGCTAACTGACGAAAGTTAGCCAAAGTAACTAGGAAAACAAAACTAACTGATAGTAGATAATATGAAAGTACAAAGTACCTAATACAAGTACATTTATTATGTGTCCAGCGAAAAATACGCAAGTACGCAACTAAGAAAATGTGTGAAAATGCAGGGCATTTCAGATTATTGCACAACACTAGTAAACTACTATGAAATAAACATACTAGCACTACTGAAATACAGGTAGAATACACAGCAATGCGGCAGTCATTATTTTTTTGTTGAAAACGTTTTTAATGTCATCCTTTTTTAGCCTTGACGCAGACAAAGAACGGAATTTTTCCCACGAAAAAAACGTCAAACATTTGGCTAGCTGCTCTCCACTTTTGTATAAGTTTTGATGGGTTCATAAAATCCTATTCTGAATGTGGATTTTATAATCCAGGAAGCTGTCTCCATGTTGCAAGCCCTTGCGTTACTGTTTCCCACGAGCCCATCCTTACTCAGCCTAGCCCATCCCAAGCCCTTCAATGGTAACGCAAACATTTTTCACACCATTTCGTTGCGCGTGATCAGTTTCCGTGAAAAGTTTATGTACCTACTATTTGATCAATACATTGTACGCTTTGAATTTGAGGAATCGTTTACGAACAAAGCGTTCGACTTTCACTAAAATAGGTTAATTGCCTAGGTTTCTATTATGTTACAATGTTCAGTTACTTTGGGTTTAGGGTCATATATGTAATGGGATACATAACGTCACCAATAGAATCCAATTAAAATCTGGCATTAAGTTCTTTGAATACGTTTTTATGATCTTTCTGAGACATTCAACTCCATGCATCACCGTAATCCGATAGTCCAACCTTAGATTGCAATACTTCAGTATTCCAGACACTAACTTAACTTTTTTATATGATTGTATCGGATCAACTATCAAGAAAGGATATAGTTATTTTTTTCACTTCTTCAGTAGCAATATCATTACATAAATGGAGTACCTCAAGGAATAGGTTTAGGTCCTATAAACCTTTAATCAGTGGTGGTAGTTATCAAAAAGAAAATTAGCGAAACGAGAAAATGTTGCCGACTCATGCACTCATCTCGCCAATGATTAATATTCTATCTGAAAAACTAGCATCCTTTAAATGTGATTCACGACCATACATGAACCTATCGGTAAAAGTACAAAATTACGCCTAATAACACGAACAAAAGCCCAAATCTATTCAGAATCCATCGATCCCATTCTGCAAACAGCCAGACAGTGATTTCATGGTAAAGATAACTGTATCAAAATTTGGATGCTACGTCATTTGGCCAATTGGCCCGGCGAGGACATCGGTCGGAACACAATGAACCGGACGCTGGCATCCGCTTTCCATCGGCACATTTTTTTGGAAACACCAAAATTTTCATAGTCAAACCTTCGGCCTGGCATTGTCATGCAGATTCGAGGTTCATTATGTTGCTAGTACTAGCTGGCTGATGTTACCTAAACTACCTATATTTTGATAATTGCGAATTTAGAGCCACTGAGGGCTTGAATTTCGCTGTGCGCAGATGTGCGAGAGAAAGCGAGATATGGAGTGATTTCACTTAACACCTCGATTTACGTTTATGTGTTGTCCGAGCGCAATAAACTTCCGCATTCTTCTTCCATTGGCGCTCATTTCAATGAGTGCAAAAGAGCAATGATCCCTAGTTCTCGTCGCCGGGAAAACAGCTGTGATGATTAGGCTACTGACCTGCGCAGTTAGTTAGTTTATCTTGTTTTCCTCAAAACTAATGGATACGTTTGTTAACATTGTTTTCATTCGCATACCATATGAAATTAGTACTCATTAATTACCTCTGGTACAGGAAGGAAAAAAGTTTATGAAACTGATATTCTTGTTCCAATTAAATGCAAGCAAAACAATAGTACCTGTTGATGATAATAATGTTATGTTCAACGTCTAGACAATTATGTATGTAATGTGTTTTTGTTTACATATCTTGTGTCACTATTTCATAATGTTTCTAATACTAACTGTAGCTAGAGAGTGAATAACAATGATACGTGGGAAAAAAAAGATTTTTATTCACTTCCGGGAGAATAGGTATTAAGAAATATTAAGCTCTGAAGTTTTGCCTTCGTGCAAAAAAGCATTGTAATTGAGCTTGAATCTTTTCTCTAATACAATTTTTTGGTAGATTTTAGAACCTTTGTTACTATACATTATCTTAAATAACAACCACAGATTGCATTGAAGATCATATATCAGTAGGTATTGTTGTCGATGGATAGTATAGATGAAACAGGGTTTATTTTTCTGAGCACGATATTGACCCAACAAGATTACAAAAGCCATCTGTTTTAAACAGGTCAAACATAAAATTTCCAGTAAAATACTTAACAGAAATATTTTGCAACATTTTTATATGAATACAATTAATTGCACCTATTTCACGGGTGTGCGCAAAATAACGGTGTCGATGTCAGCATCCATTTCAAATGGATGTCCATCGATAAAGCGAACTGTACTGTTATAGCACAAAGAGACAAGAGTAGTGATGCATGGGTTTTGTATATGACTAGTTATAGCCCAACACTTCGTGCTCCGATAGTTGCGAATGTTGTAAATAAGCCGGTATTGTTCGGAAACTGTATTGGGTTGATGCTTGTCAGGGCTGTCGATGACCAGATTTTGTGAAGTTGGCCAAACCAAGCCCTGATCATGATCAAGAAAAAAATAACTCTAAAAACTAACAAATAATATCTTAAAAACCTATTATAATTATTATCGTCACATATAGTATGTAATTTCAAATATTATTATTTTCCAAGCGTCGCGTCGTCGCGTCCGGGGACCGCAAAATTTCGTCGTTGTTGCGAATTTTTCGGAGTAAATTTTTTTGTTGCAATCTGCGATTACACCTGTTTTTCTCACTTAGCGGTCGTCCGACTCGGCAATGCTTGGAAAATAATATTATTTGAATTTACCTAATATATGTGACGATAATAATTATAATAGGTTTAAAATATTATTTGTTAGTTTTTAAAGTAAAATATTATTGGGAGGTTTTTAAAATTTTTAATTTTACTTTTATTTAGTTCTTTGTAAAGTAGGTATAAATATTAGGAAGGTATTTATTATAGTGATTATTTAGTAGGAGGTAGTCAGATCCCCTCATCAACTATTAAAGAGCTGATGATCTTCAAACGGCTGATCAGGTCATAGTTCCCTTACCATATACTTTCAATATCATTGAAGTAACACGGTACCAAATTTCGAATCGATCGGACATAAGGAAGTTAGTCAGATCAACGAGTCATCAACTAGAAAAGAGCTGATGATCTCCAAACGGCTGAACAGATTTTCATGAAACATAGCTAAGAACACTCGGGATAAAATTATCTACGACACAAAAAACAAACTAAACGATAATTGGTTCATCCATTTGGGAGATACGATACCACAGACAAATACACAGATACACAGACAGACACGTTAAACTTATAACACCCCTCTCTTTTTGTTTATGTCGGGGGTCTGAAATGAACATTTCAACGTCTGCTGCTATAAGGACACATATGATTGAGACACCACGTTTCTATTTGATGAATATTGAATTCAAAATTAGAATTGAACGTTAGAACGTTGTTGCCATAAATCATTGTGCACTAAATCCGTTAGAATTCATCTCAGATCAATATAAAGCGATAAATATGGATGCACGCAGAATCATTAGAAGGCGGTCATAGAAATTGGATCACAGATGACGGATGATTTGATAATATACAAGTTGAAAACATGTTGTTGTGGTTGGAAAAAAATATTTGTTTAGTTGAGATATTGAGCAAATGTTTTGTCTCTGTTTCCACAAATAGCGCATCTTTATGTTATCCTATAATTATGGTTCCTTTGTCTACATCTCAAATAGACAGGCTACTGTTGCTATTTAAGTCTTTATTTGCGTAATTCGTTTGTTGATAACAAATTTTAGAGGTAAATGTATAAGCAAATATCACAATAACAATTTCACTTCTCGCTCTTTAGGGCCATAAGGCTAAAGTTCAAGGGATTTTGGACATCGGACAAAAAAAAATCTCCTAAATCAGATGAAATTACTGCTGGTCACAACAGTCCTGCAACAACACACTTCACAGACTCATTAATCTCACTAAGTCTAATCAACATTCAAATAAATCGGCGCCCGTCTGCAATTATCGACAAACATAATGTATAACGACTAATACAGACCCTGTTTACATGCAGAAACATCATAATTTAGATCTATATACACTGCAATCATCAGACGCACGGCCCCATGTACCTACATGACCACCATAATTTCCCATCTGAAGGCCGTAATTATATAGTAAACGATGGACCTATTGCTCTCGACATAATATTTGTTCTGTCCAACCTTGCTCTCGATCGTCTCATGTCAACCGATTATCGGTTTGCAAAACGATGATCGGTTTCCGAATGACTATATGAATGGTCATGTCGAACGCATTTCTTTGGATTAAGACTTTAAGTTGTTAATTATGTTATTATGTTTTGTTGCCACATACATTCCTAATCATAATAATATATAGTAGTAGGTACAATGTTAATACCTACTTGAAATATGTAAGATGAAGTATGTTTTCTTTAGGACTATTTATCCCTCGTCATAACAAGACGGAGGAATGTTTATTAAGTAGGTATTGTTCTTTGTTACGAGTACCTTATCTACGATCCTACATATTACTTACAATGCCAAGGGTAAGTAATTGTACGGAATTTTCGCTACTTGCAGCAAAACGTAATGCCCCAGTTCAGTTGCTAGCAGACCATCAGGCTTTCTTTGTAAAAAGCAATAAAAGACAATTTTGCTCTGTAGATATTTTATTCACACCCACATGATCCACGGGCGTAGCCAGGGAGGGTTTTGGGGTTCAACCCCCCCCCCTCCCCCCGAAACCTTAAGATATCAACTGCTTCCTTTACTCTTTCAAAGTTGACAAAGAGTAGGTACCGTCATCTGTATCAAGAAGCAAAGGTGCTCAAAGAAAATATTGGTATATTAAACTATAAATGACACGTTTCGTTGGAAGGCAACTGAATCGCTCTAACATTGCGTCGGATATATGCACGTATTACAAAATAAATTTATTCATCCCATTTCAAGACCACACAATTCAACAATTAATCGAGAGGTTTGCGGAACAACGTAAAGTAGTATTGGCATTATCTGGTGTGATACCTTCAAATTTTGCAGTCTGTTCTGAAATTGAAGACGCTATTTTTAAGTAGGTACCTATTCGGCAGTGGAAGGAAGCTATGACGATCACCTCCCCTACTCCAAAATCTGCTTTGAAATGCTTAGATAGATGCGATCGTAAAATATATCCAATTATTTTACAAATATTGGCTACCATGCCTGTTTCCACTGCTACACCAGAAAGGACTGTTTCAAGCCTACGGAGACTTTAAAAACTACTTGCGGAACATAACGAGTAAAAACAGACTGAACGGCTTGGCTCTCATGAAGATTCACTTTCAGTAGTTTAATTTTCTTGAACCCCCCCCCCCCCCCCCCCGGAACTAAAACCTGGCTACGCCCGTGGTGTGATCAGTAGTCCTATTCTGTATTAGTTAATACAGCACTGAGTAGTAAATATAAAGTAATAATAATTGTTAATTCATCCAATCAAAGTGGAAATTGCTATCCGCTTGAATCGCATTCAAATTAAGTTGTCATAACGGACAAAGCTGACCCTTAAAACTTACTTTTAAATCTTTACTTTACATATAATGTTATTTCTGCAGGTGACCATATGTGTGGTCGGTGACGCGGTGACCACAGCGAAGAAGATGAAGCCCCGGGGGGCGAGTGTGATGCACGCCTTCACTGCGCTTACTATGCTCACCATGGCTAACGGTAAGATGAACTACTAAACACTCACCTTTGGTTTCCTCTTCCTTATATCTTCATTATAACGTTGTATCTGTTATCAGACACTTGAAGGAATTCTAAACAATAATAATAAACACGGAAGAATCAATAAATAGATTCCAGTTTTATAGATTGGAAACCTCTCCTCGCGTTATTGAAAATACTCACATTCAGATTTTGATAGAAGTACAGCCAACCCAAAATAAATGCACCCAAAATTTGAATGATATAAAAATAACAAAATGGCCGTAAGATGGGAAATACCTACCAAAACATCAGCTCAGGAGTATTCTGTAATAAAAGAAACCCCCAACAGCCTGAACAGTCGTTAAACCAAACTCATAATGATGATCAAACAATGTAATACCAAATAATGTTTCAGTGTTTATCTAACATTAGATAACATTAACTCCTTGTTTATAAACTGACGCACGAGTCCATGATGTCGAAGCGTGCTCTATAAATAACCCGTATTGTTCTCAGCTCAAACGACATGCAATCAAGGAATGGGACGAGTTATGTATGAAAGACTACCAAACCAACAGCTACATGGATTCGACGATGACGTTGTAAGTATAAAAAATAACTTCGAAAAATATGTCTGCTTTTTCCAGTAAGCCTTTTATTTGATTTTTTTTTTAAACTCCTCCAGGCTAGCTTAAGTCGAACGTTCGGCCGTACACGTAACGTTTGTTTATCAAATAACTGCATTATGTTGATGATGTTGACAAACAAATTGTAGATTCTGTGACACGAATTAAAACAGTCTAAACATCGTTACGTTTGCTTTATTCATTTCTCATTAACATAGGTACGCGAGACGGCGCCACCTTTCCGTGTCTTGGAGAAATGCCAGGACCTGTGTTTGCGTGATCGCTCTGGAAACAGTCTCGTTAGGACTTGCAACTCCATAGACTTCCAACCTGGTGCCCGCATAGCTGCTTTCAGCCCTGAACCAGAATATGAGGAGTCCACGTGCTATTTGACGAGAGAACAGGCTGCACCTGAAGGCATTGGCACTCTTATGATCGTCCCGAACAGTGTCCACTTCAATGAAATTTGTCTTACGTGTGAGTAACTTAAACGTTTATCAATATCGTTGTGATATTGTTATCTACTTGTTCCTGTCCACACAATGGTTATTGTCATTGTCATTGTTTTAGCGAATCGACCGGAGCGTGAATGCCCATCCCGCCGTTATGTTTTTGAACGGCATGCTCGCAAACGACTTAAACTTCCACCTTCGGATCTCAAGGAAATCATGGTTGCTAACCGGACGGAATGCGAAGATAAATGTCTGGGAGAGTTCAGTTTCGTCTGCCGTTCTGCAACATATGACTCTGCCTTGAGAACTTGTAGTCTGAGTAGATTTACTAGAAGGACACATCCTGAGTTGTTGGAGGATGACCATAATGCTGACTATTTGGAAAATACTTGTCTGAATGGTAAGGATTTTCGACTAGAGACTATACAACTATCTAATCAGGATCGTCTCTAATAATTCGTTTTATGGAATTTTCGTAGCTGAACGTCGCTGCGATGGTTTGGCAGTTTTCATTAAAGAAGAAAACAAGCGTCTCGGTGGACCGTTCGAAGCTGATGTTTTCTCAAACATGACGCTCGATGAATGCCAGGCAATGTGTGTGCGGGCAGAAAAGTAAGTGATAGTTTTATTTTAGTTTCTCTTAGAGCAACTTATACTGACTCACTTGTGAACGATATTTTTTCTAGATATTTCTGTCGCTCGATCGAGCATGACGCTATGACTCGACAGTGCGTTCTCTCTGAAGAAGACTCGGTGTCGCAAAAAGATGACGTGACTGTCAGCGCATCTCCCACCCATCACTTCTACGACCTTGTGTGCCTGGACAATCGTGAGTATTACCGTGATCATGTGTTTGCCTATGATAACAGCTGTATCTAGTAGTATCTTTGTTAAACACGCTTTTTTTTTCAAGCGTTCATTGCTTTGCAATTAACATTCTAAAATTCCTGAATTAACGATGCATGAAACCACATTAAGGTTTTTCTCACGATTATGATCAGTCTCTCATCGGGTGACAGCTCGCGGCACGGAGTACCCGGACAACAGTGTGACGTCACACTTATTCTCGCCCGGACGCCGGCCGGACACGGCCTTCCAGCGGTACAGAAACAGCCGGATCACCGGAGAGTTCCACTCGGAGATCACCGGCCGCTCCCTCAGCGAGTGTTTGGACGAATGTTTGAGGCAGACCAGCTTTCAGTGCAGGTAATGTAGCGAATCATGTCACTGTGCCGTTTGACCACGATTTCGAAATGCGCATGTCATCTCTTTTCAATTGGCGCCCATATATTTACATAACTTCTCGACCGTGAAAGGCCATTTTGTAACTCTAACCGATATCGTCCCACCATTCCAACTGTTGACTGTAAAGATAAAATTAAATAAAGCAGCACTTACTTTCAAGTATGTCATTGTTATCGATTTTATAAACATCAATAACAACAGCTTTATCGTCAATGAGCTCCGATAACCAATCATAACAAAATCTGACCTATAAAAACAAGGCATATTTTGGTCATCGGAAAATGAAAAACAGTCAATTTATCTGCTTAGCTTTGTATGTCACAAGTACATGTTGAGATAAGGTGTGACAAGTTCGTTGTACAATTGCGTGCGTGTGGGCAATTCAACAACATTCAGCAACATTGGGCTTTGTTGTATGTCGCAGGTCGGCAGTGTACAGCGACCGCGCCAGGACATGCCGACTGAGCAGATACAATCAGAAGGATGGCATGCGGCTGCTTTACGATCCCGATTTTGATTATTATGAAAATTTGATGCGTGAGTATCGTTTGGGTTCGCTTTATTACGAAAAAAATATTCCTAACGAATTGTGATTCGGGGACATTGTTATGCAAATTAACGGTAAAGTAAGCGTATTTTTGGGCCATGCAAAATTTATATGCGAAATAAACAATGTAGACAAAATTCCCATTTACAAGAAAATGCCAGAACAAAAATTATGATGATGGGTAATCCTTCCAAACAAACAACAAGCAGAAAACAAAGGCAAGCCAAGTGCTACAAAGCTAGCTGCATAGTAAACCTAGACAATCTAGGTCATGCACAACAGCACATCACATGAGACTGCTTAGACGACGCATGACGTATTGCACTTGTGAAAAGTGGAAGGAAGAAACCAATAAACGTATCAGTACAAATTGGGATTAATAGAACTGAGCACGGCGTAGTATGGTTTATTATTAGGAGCTATTAGGGCTGTCAAGTTAACTACTGGCGATGGGAGAGGCCTATGTCCAGGCGAGGACTGTTATAGGCTAATGATGCCAATATGTTTGACGTTCTTCGAATTGGATTTCGATTGCAATCTTGATTAATCTTATATATAAAATTGTCGTGTCACAATGTTAGTTACCTTACTCCTCCGAAAGGGCTTTACCGATTTTTAACAAATTTTATATGCATATTCAGTAGGTCTGAGAATCGGCTACTATCTATTTTTCATACCCCTAAGTGATAACGGTTGTCCATCCCTAACATGTTTATTTTTAATTTTTGGTTTTTTTATTTTATTTTTGTTTTTCTATAATATGGCATTAAAAAATACATACAACCCTAAATTTTTACCCTTCTATCACCAACCCTTATTTTTTAATAGTCATTTTATTAATGAACAATGTGACGCAAACGAAGTTGCGCGGGTCAGCTAGTTATTTTATAAAAAATTCAGACCCTATGTTCGTCGTGTCATTCAGATCGTTGATTCCAGCGTTGTTTATGCTTTAAAGAATTAACAGAATTAGAAGCAAATCTGAATAGCTTGTTGTGCAATTCTTCATTAGTCACAGACTCACAGTGTGCATTGTTTTTTCATCCATCAGCAGCACTTGACATCTTGACAACCTTTAATAGCTTGTCAATTGGCTCAACAACGCAGTTGAGAATCACCCGACATTGACCCTCCTGTGTCCACAAATAGATTTTCTTTATCTACCGTAATAGTGTCGATTTCAGGCCAGATATTAAGTTACTGTTATCAGACTCGTTACTGCATGTCTTGAGCGGAGTGAATTACTAGAAGAAACTGACTCGGCAGTTACTTTACGAAAAGAGACTTCTGGTTTTTTTTGTAAAAACCTGCGGGAACAGATTACATTTAAAACTAGATTTGCCTGACCTAAGAACAGATAGTTCAGATGACTATCTAGCCACTTTTAAAAGATTTCTAATAGACCAAGAACATTTTCCCAAGAACATTTTCAAATTATTCAACTCTGTAAGTATGTAAAACTTTATGGAAGAACAGATATTGATATCTATGGTTTGGGCATTCAGATCAGCTAGTTGCGGGTGAGACCGAAGCTGGGAGTCCTGGGACTGGTTCACAGGGCAATTGGGGGGGCCGCCCCGCCACTTCCACAGGTTGGATGCATGATAGACAGGAGCGGGGTTGAGTCTCAGTGATTGATGAACGTTACAAAGTTATTATGGACATATCTACTGTTATAATATTTACCCATGTCTTCAGGCACTGCACTTTTGATGTGGAGCTATAGAGAATAGATACTAGGGCCTTATTGTGACGGATCTATATAAGACGCATAGCACTATCCCTTTTTCACATCGGAATGGAATCGGAATGGTATTGGGATGTAAAAGGTACAGAAGTTGGGAGACAGAACATGCCAGTGTGCATGGCTTCTACATAAGGGCAGTGTGGAAGGAGTATTTCTTATGGGAACGATTATGTAAGTGATGAAAACTCAAGTGTTTTCCCGGTGAAAAAGACATAACGGTTTACCTGTTATGTTTTCATATTGTATCTCCTTTCAAGCATTAGTTTACAAAATTTTCGACTGTTAACATTCAACAATCACTGGGGAAATCGAATGTAGTACAAATATGATCGGTTATTTGAGTAATATTGTTTTGGAAAAAAAAAAAAAAAGTAGTCGTAGTGGTGTTGTAGTATTTTGTGGATTATAATAATATCATATGGGAGACAGTAGGTTTTCGAAAAAAAAAAAGTAGAGTAGTGTTGTTGTAGAATTTTGTAGGTTATTTTGTGTATTTTTTATTAGACAAAACGTTAAATCGTAAAAAGGTGAGTATTTATTACATGTAGAATGTTCGAAAGTAGAGTAGATGTTGTTACAATAATGTCAAAAGGTGAATTACTGTGTAGATGTTGTTTTACTATTTTTCGTAGGATTCATTTAATATATCAGCATGCTGAACTTGGAAGGTAATCGTAGTATTTATAAACATTAGTTAGCAAGTAGTTAGTGGTAGTATAGATGTTTGATCGCATGCTAAACGAACCAGCCGGTCTATTCTGTCATCATCTCACCGTGTAGACTTAGGTGAGGTGAGCCTTAAGTGAACTCTCACTCATTCTTGTTTGTATGGTTTGACAGCTCACTTCATGTTTACTTCTCCTAAGATAAAGCTGCATTCAGACTACGCTATACATATATAAGGCATAGAGTATTTAGCTCATAGCACAACAATATCGCGCTCCAACATTGTCTATAATATATTGTATAGTACAGTGTGAACGGTCCATAACAATGTATATGGTGCGCGATATTGTCGTGCTGTGAGCTGTATACTATATGCTATTATATTATAGCGTAGTCTGAGAGCAGCTTAAGACGTTGAGAGGTTTAGAGAATCGCAATGCTGATTTTCATAAAAACTCTTACTAAACTCAGTTTTTCATTTAAAGGTGGTAGTAACGGAGGCGACCGGGACCGATACCCGCCAGGCGTAGACCGCTACCCGGATGACGACCGGTACGGCGACGATGACCGGTACAGTGATCGTCGCCCGGACCGGTACCCCGACGACAGATACCCGGCAGGGCCCGACGACCGCTACCCCGACGACCGATACCCATCCGGCGTCGGATCAGACCGCTACCCGTCTGACAGATACCCTCCCGGAGTGGCAGACCGATACCCCTCTGATAGATACCCACCCGGCATCGATCAATACCCACCTGGTATTGATCGATACCCATCTGGTCCTGACCGATATCCAGTAGGCTCTGACCGATATCCAGTTGGTCCTGGCCGGTACCCAGTTGGTGCAGACCGATACCCGCCTGGCGCAGACCGATACCCAGCCGGCGTCGATCGGTATCCTGCCGGCGTTGACCAATACCCACAGCCAGTTGATCGGTATCCACCAGGCGTTGGTCCAGGACTCGGTCCTGCCGTTGATAGATACCCCTCAGGCGGTGGAAGATATCCCTTACCCAGTGGTGATCGCTACCCAGTTGACGGCGGACGATACCCACCACCAGTATACGACTATCCTACTACTAACGACATCGGAAGATATCCAGTTGACAGATATCCTATTAGTCGCTACCCCATCGACGTTTACCCAGAACGGTACCCACAAGATAGATACCCAGAACGATACCCCGTACGAGGCAGTGGGCGATACCCGTCCAGACCGGGGTGGATCCCAAGCCGCTATCCTGAAAGATTCGATCAGGACCGATACCCAGGAACTAACGATTGGGGACGGTACCCGTTCAGCAGGTACCCGGTTGGGGTAAACCGAGACCCAGTGCCGCTGGGCGGGGACCGGTATCCGGATATGTATAACAAATATCCGCCGACCGGATCATCATATCCTGGTGAGCACATAACCATTATTGTATACGTGTGTAGTTAGGTTTAATGCCAATATACTTCGTGATAACATGAGCGAGAGGTTTTTACAGCAGGCTATGGACGTGGAGGCTACTATGGACCAGATTACGCAGGACCTGAGCGCTTTCCGGACAGAGGAATTCGACCTGGTACAGACAGGTAAACAAACAGTAAATATTGTGTATGTTCTCACAGACAGCTACGCATTTGAAATTAAAAACCGGAATAACCCATTATCCATTTGAATAGATATCCGGTCGAGCCCAGACCAACCTTTGGCGTGCGACGACCTATTGAGAGACCCAATGGATACCGCGGAACCTATCCTCCACCTGGACCTGTAGAACGACCCATAAGTATGAATGATTACAAATAAAAACAGGTTTTTCCCATCCGATACTTTACTAAACTGTGTTCTGTGATTAGGTGGACCTGTGTATGGCGGCGCCGGACCTTCTTACGGCGGTGGTCCAGTATATGAACCTGATGGGCCAATTGGACCAGTGCGACCACCTATTAACGGTCTCGGTGGTCCCATAAATGGTCCTGTTGGTGGTCCCATTGGCGGCCCTATTGGAGGACCCATCGCAGGCAATGGAATAGGCGGACCTCTCGGCAGGCCTACAGTAGGACAAAGACCGTGGCAAGGATCGCGATGTGAAGAGGACAGCTTCAGACAAGTGGGCAGACAACGCATGCAAAGGAGATACGTTCGCCGATTCACTACTGCTCAATCCTTGGCGCATTGCCAACGCGAATGCATAGAGGCCAGAGACTTTATCTGCCGGTCGTTCAACTATCGGTAACTAAACAAGCCGTGATGTAATCTGTAACCACGCTAGATTTAGCGACAGTATTACTGACCCGCTTTTCGTTGACAGGGGCGTGGACGGCGCGTACGCGGGGGAACCTCGCGATAATTGTGAGCTGAGCGATCGAGACACGAGGGAGCTTGACGCTGCCAATCCGGCGCATTTCGATAATACCGCTAACGAATATGATTTCTATGAGCGAGCTCTTGGCAGGATGGCTGATGATTGTTTGGATGGTAAGGAGAAGATATCTTCAAACATTTTCAATCATAATCAGATTATCAACTTGACACGTCTACCAAACAAAGACAATAATTTCTTGTATGAAGCATTTAATGAGGGAAACTAGAAATTAGGTTATCCAAAATATCGGGTTATCAGGTTTGATGTTATAGTATTCTGAGATAATTCTATATTATTTCTTACAGTATCTCAAGTATGTAACGAAGATGGCATGGAGTTTACTCTACGACTCCCCGAAGGATTCTACGGACGAATGTATACCTATGGGTTCTATGATCGCTGCTTTTTCCGTGGGAATGGCGGAGTAGTAAACGTTCTCCGTATCACGGGAGCACATGGATATCCTGAATGTGGAACACAGCGGGTTTGTATATTTATAAATTTGTGGCTAAACCTCTTCGAAATCGTATAAAAATTGGGATTTAAAAAAAAAAGAATCCATTTTTATTTTTTAATTATCCACTAAATTCCTTTTGGCTTAGCACTGTTGAGATACAAATATTTTTCTCATGAATGCGTCTCATAAAAGTGTACCTACATCATTGCATTGAGCACTGTTTTTAGCATGACTCATTTCTTTGTAAATCAAGATACGGAACTTTCTGTAAAAAATCACTTTCTTAAAAATAATCATAGCAAATTGCTTCTTTTTCAGTACGGAGATACAATGACGAACATCGTAGTGGTCCAATTTAGCGACAACGTGCAAACATCTCGAGACAAACGCTTCAACTTGACGTGCCTGTTCAGGGGCCCGGCAGAGGCTGTAGTAACATCCAATTACATCGGCGCCGGGTGAGAATTAGGCTATCGACAACCAATTTGTGTCTATGTGATAATAGAGGATATTGTTTTTGCCTATGAATGAAGACAAAAATGAATTAGCATCATTATAACGTTTAACTGAAGAGCCTTAGTTATTTTAAAAATGTCTTTATCAAATAGACGCAAATAGTTAAAATTAACATTACTTATAACAGATTTTGCGTGTTTTCATGAGTTCGCTTCTGAAATTTTCCTTTACATTTTGCATTACATGATTGTTATTTCAGAGTTTTCCTAAACATTTATATGTCTTTTCGCTGAAACATTTTGTTTGTATGGGTGGCGTATTTTGGGAGAGTTGTAGAATCATATTAGTCTGGGTTTTCCGAATCGATGTGTTTTTTGTTTTTGCCAGATTTTCCTTTTATGTTGCAGTTTCTGGAATTACTGGATTGTAGACATTAACACTGTGGTTTACTTATTTAGTTAGCTGAATGTTGGTTTTGAGTGCTGTTATCACTAACAGCTACTAACGACCGACTTTGAATGAATCTATCTAATCATTTCAACTTTAAACTTTCCATATTTTTCGATAAATTCCTTCAAAGTCAGTAACAATAGCCAAGAAAGTTTCCCATCGAATCTAACCGTAGCCTCGGTTATGATTTGGTCGACAGGTCTGGCAGTCCAATACCCATCGAATACCTGCCTGAAGAGAGCTCCTTGAACTCCAAAGTACGTCTGATGATCCTGTACCAGGGCAGACCGACTACTACCATAGCTGTTGGGGATCCACTAACGTTCAGATTGGAAGCTCAAGATGGATACAATTATGCAACGGATATATTTGCTACGAATGTGATCGCTAGGGATCCATATTCGGGCAGATCGGTGCAGCTGATTGATAGAGTTGGGTAAGTGGATAACAACTTCTTGTAACGACCTTTTTGTACCTATTCGGAGAAAAATGCATTACAAACTTGGCTAGTTCCCATTATAAGCTTATTCTTTCATTTATCTTAATACAGAAGTGTTTCATCCATGTTTTTGACATATAGTTTTCTTTAAAAAATATAGCCCATGCAGGTGAAGTCATTTTCTCACATTTCAGATGTCCCGTCGATCCGGATGTGTTCCCTGAATTAGACAAAGGACGTAACGGGGATTCTCTGGAAGCACGATTCAATGCGTTCAAAATACCGGAATCTAACTTCTTGGTCTTCGAGGCTACTGTAAGAACGTGTCGCGATGGATGTCAACCGGTTAGTATTTTTCTTTTTGTAATTGAATTGAAGATTTAGGTACTTGATGTGAATACCTACCTGCAATGTCAAAAACATCGCAGGTATCTAGCCCCAATAAACCTGCTCGAAAAGGGGTACTAATTTTCTCGGAACAGCAACGATGCTTGACAGCAGACAGGAGCTGTTGGATGGTACTTCACGAACCAGGAGAAAGTACTTCACGAATAACTTCAGTTTTTATCGAATTAATTAGGTAAAAATCAACATGGAACAACTTAATAATCGTCGATAATGGAGTAAAAGCATAGTAAGTTAAGTGTAGTGTGTGTGTGTGTGTTAGTTTAAGTTAAGTGTAAAATAAATAAATAATAAATAAATAAAAGCTAACGAAGTAGATGAGTAGGTACTAAGGTAAATAGGTAGTGTTCCTAAATACCAATGAATCTATACTAATATTTTAAAGAGGTAACATTTGTTTGTAAGTTTGTAAGTTTGTATGTTTGTAAGTTTGTATGTAGGGGGTAATCTCAGGAACTACAGGTCCGATTTGAAAAATTCTTATAGTGTTACATAGCCCATTTATCGAGGAAGGTTATAGGCTATATAATATATCATCACGCTAAGACAAATAGGAGCGGTGCAGTAATGGAAAATGTGACGCAAACGAAGTTGCGCGGGTCAGCTAGTGTTTAATAATAGTTTGCCGATAATTACGTAATGCTCTCAGTAGATCATGGAGCGAAGTAACAACTCTTTATTAGAACAATTTGTTCCAATAAAGGGCTATTGTTGGTCAATATAGGAACGTGTCTATTTCACGAACGAAGAATACAATATGTTTGTAAGAGGAGATTGTCGGGCCATCAAAATTGAAGTAGCAAAAGAATCTGCAAGTTTACTAAATAGCAGTCACTTAGTGCTCATGTTTTAATAATATCATTGTTGGCAAGTTCTCGATAGCAGGTTTGTAACAAGCTGTCTCCATCTGTCCCAAATTAAGTGCAAAACAAAGAAGCCCCACATACCTACTTACGTCAGCTTTCAAAGCAAGAGTGAACCAGTCGGCTTTTGAGCTCGCTCGCTCCATCGTAGACCTGCTATGCTATTCTCTAAAGATTCAGCCTTGCGCACAGCGCTGCCGCAGCGGTGAAACTCAGTTTTGTATTCACTAAGCCGCGTAAAGCTACACTAGCGCTCAAGGCTGTGACGGCCGTGAGTTAAAACTTCCCAACGAACGAGCAAATTGACACTTTTGACAGTTCTTCATACATTTTGGTATTCCCTACGAAAAAACAGCGACGAAGTCGCTTACAGCCTCGCCCACAGCCTCGTTTCGAACTGTCAAATCCAAAAGCTACAAAAATCGCGCGTTCGACTCTTATTTTTAACTTTTTTCCTTATAAGTATATGAAAATGGCAGCTCAATTGATTATAAAGCTTAATTTATTAGAAGAAGCTAAGAAATGTGACGATTTGTCGCTCCAAACTCTCTTCTAACTAACCTAATATCTCTCCTTGTGCACGGGAGGGGAACGCACTGGTATGCTTAAAATACACAATGTTCCGTCAGAACAAGCATTATATTATAAAACAATACCTCTAGTAACGTAATTTTATTAATATCTCATGTATCGTAAAATATTAATTGTCCAACTTATATGTAATAGCCACATTTGATACATAAACAGTGAAAATACTTTTCGTAATACCTACTCACATTTCAGTAGGGTTATTTATTTATCCGATTGGTCACAGAACTATCTAAAACTTTCAAAACAATATCTGCTGATACTGACACAAATAAAAGTTTTGAAACTAAAAACTCACTAGTTAGTTTAGTTAGCGAGTCATGTCTGTTGTTTTTTGTTTACGTTCGTTTTCGTCGTCGCGTTGCGTTGCTCGAAATAGGCAAAAGAATCGCCATTCAGCCTTCAAATGTAACATTAATAAGCAGTAAATTCTTTACAATACTTCAAGATAGGCATTTATTTTAAATTCTTAACCCCTAAAATTCTCAGCCGAGATTGCTCGATTATGATTAAAAGAATTCGTTCTCAAGGCTATATCTCAAGGCTGGCTCGTCGACGAGCTCGCCGACGAGCCCGCCTTGAGATCGACCGAGCGTGTAGCGCTGATTCAAACTGTATTCACTAGCGTGGCTGTGCTCGTCAACGAGTTTCACCGCTGCGGCAGCGCTGTTCGTAAGGTTGAATCTTTAGGGAATAGCATGGCAGAGCGAGCGGCACTAGCTCGCGCTCACTCACGTGTCCCGACAGCTGAGCATTTGTTCGTTTTCCGAGTAGCTTCTAACATGCTTGTTTCTTAACGATTATTTCTCAGTTTCTCACAAATGCCTATCTTTAAAATACTTAAAGATAGGCATTTATTTAAATTCTTAACCCCGAAAATTCTCAGTCGAGATTGATCGATTATGATTAAAAGAATTTGATTCAAGGCCCTAATAATTCGTCTACGAAACAGCGACGAGAGGCTACAGCTTAAAGTTCGTCGACAAGCACAGCGACGCTAGTGAATACAGTTTGAATCAGCGCTACACGCTCGGTCGATCTCAAGGCTGGCTCGTCAACGAGCTCGTCGCAGCTTACAGCCACGAAATTGTCTTTTAGAGAATAGCACCCCACAGATCCATCGCTTGTGATCGCTTGCTATCTGTCGTAGGCGAGGTCTAAAGAAATAAAAAAGCCCATATTAGACATGATGTTTTACACATCAATATTTTAATGAACTTATAACAGTCGATTTCAATTACGTCAATCCATACAAAAATAAACATTATCAAGCTCCATCCAGTTACCGGGTTATCGCGTCTGAAGATAACTGTATCTTCAGACGTGGGGTCATGCATAAAATAGATGCTGTTTATGCAATTTACTTGCTTCGCCTATACGATCTTCTGACCTTGCTTATCTAGGTGTAGTGTATCACGTGAATAACAAATGGTATAATGCGCTCGTTTTTCAATAGATAGTAGCCTATATATGTAAAAAGCTGTTAGCTGTTATCCAAGTTATATAACGGTCGGCGGGAGATAACCGTCGCAGACCGCCTCGGATTTAAACCGATTAGTAATAGAAAAGCCTGGAAAACCCAGTGAACGTATTTGATCAATAAGAGGGCTATTCTTACGAAAAAGTAACAAATACGTACAAAAAGCTGCTAATGTATGGTAGTTTAGGGAATTCGTGTCGTTAAGTTTATCAGATTATCTAAGTACTTACTGCGGATGTTATGACAACAGAAAACTAACTTATGATTAGATAATCCACAATCGTTTTTGTAGGTAGGTACTGCATGTGGGTAATTGTTGTCAACTACTAAAACTACTAGGTAGATTCACTTAATTAGGTAACTCACATTATCTCGGAACTTCACTTAGAAACGTCGTAGGACGACACAGCCCCTTTTTAAAAAAATAAAAAATAAAAATAAAATAAAATTATTTTATTTCAGATCTTGATCCATATGATGTTAGTAATACACACTACTTAAAAACTATGTTAGTAACAGACACAATACAAAATATATTAATTCATATATTTGTTGCGCTCACCTGACGCACCGGGCACATGCACATGTGTATGTACCCAATGCGCCATGATGGCGCAACACGGCTTATCACTAATGACCCTCAGAATGTCGTTGACGCTCCCACGGACCCTGCGCATCATGGAGGCCATCCTTTTCCGAAGGATGGTGGTGAAGCCATCAGTACGTGCTTCGGAAAACATTCCTGAAGCACTACAGTAACGTGGGAGCCCCAGCAACACCCTGAAGGCATTATTATATTGAATCCTTAGGGCGTTGTATGCCCTTTGCGTATATCGAACCCACAGGGTGCTGGTGTTCAGTGACTGGCAAAAAGCCTTAAAAAGAGTTTTTTTCACTTCTATTGTACACCGTGCAAACCTGCGGGCCAACATATTACATCGGACAGCCAACGCCCTTCGTTCTCTCTCCATATCAGCATCATCTTTCAAGTCCTCAGTAACTATATGACCTAAGTATTTAAAATCCAGCACCCTTTCAAGGGCCACACCTTTTAACATTACTGGTGGGATGTGTGTTGGTTTTTTACGCTTTACCTTGAATACAAGAAGTTTACTCTTTTTAACATTATAAACAAGTCCATTTTCTTCTGCGTAAGCCTCACAAACCTCCAACAACTTCCTGAGTGCGCTGATCGACGGACTCAGCAGCACCATGTCGTCTGCGTAACTGATACTATTGACACACAGACCGTCAATAGAACAGCCAACCTGTGTGCTACCGAGATCGACAATCAGCTGGTTGACATACAGGTTAAAAAGTACTGGCGAGGTCAAACCGCCCTGTCTCACCCCGCATTCCAACCTGTACTCCTCAGACAGCGCATTGGCCCATCGAACTTGATTGGTTTGGTGGCCATACCAATACTGAAACATATTTATTATTCATTTTTCCTCAAATTGTCTAATTTCCATAATTTTACGCACGCTACTCGGCAAGCTTCCTGCTTATGGCATCCCAGCTGATTTGTGTAGCTGGATATCAGACTTCCTGAGTGAACGGTTGATCCGAGTAGTCGTTGACGGCTGCTCCTCTGATCTCAGCCTGGTCAGAGGAGCAGCCGTCGGATCTTTTGTTGGTACGCAGATGACAGTCCGGTTACAGAGAGATAACAACCGTAATCTCTTCAAAGTTATAGAGTGAACAGTCTCATTCTGGGTAAGCTCGCTTCATCCAAGAATTTGTCTCTATCATCTCTGACTTAGACGAGAGACAAGAGCAAACCCATCACAAATAAAAAAAATTAACAACACACAAATCGACGAAACTCCACCAAGCCACCCAGAAAAAAGAAAATGATCTACATCTCCACGAATATTTTAAAGTTGTTGTTTTTTTGTATACTTAACCGATTTCAAAAAAGTTCTCACCATTAGAATGCTACAGTATCCCTGAGTAACATAGGCTATATTTATTATTCGAAAAAAATTAGGGATCCTTAAGAAAATTGCAGCGCGGTGGAAGTTGCGGGCTAAAGTGCTAGTTAAGTACCTATACCACATTGTTTACCATATACCTACCAATCTTCTATATTTCCAGGCATACTGCCCCAGCCACACAGGACGATCAGAACCATCATTTGGCAGGCGTCGAAGGGACGTGAACTCCACAATTGGAGCAGAAGGCAATGACACAGCCGAAGCTAAGTCCAACAATGCCAATGACACGAAGACAGAGAAGTCAGACGAAAAGAATGCAGGCACTGTTTACAAGGTGTCGTATGAGGAGGCAAAGGTCGACAAGTATCTGAAGGATGAGGTCGAGACCCCTAGTCACGTGAGGAAGATGATTGAGGTAAGGAATATCATTTGAACTATTTGCAAGTTGGCACTATTGCGTAGATTACTTGGACATGGATGGAAGAGTAGGCCGGAAATGAAATTCTCGTACGTAGTGAAAACAATAAAATTGGTAGGACTTATAGGTTGACATAGAACGGGGGGCCGATTCTACTAACAAAATTGTTAAAAAATTGCAATGGAACCGCAGCTGTTTCACGGCTTTTACGCGTTTTCGCATTCTACTAATAAATAACGATCCAACTGCGATTACGTTTTAGTTGACGCCAACGATCGGTCGAAACAATTTCAAAAACCTATTCTGCTAGCTAACCGAACTTGAGCGTAACATGAGCGTGACGTTTAGTCCTATTCTACTATTATTTTGACACTTGTTTGAATCGAATTGAAGCTGAACTTCGGCGGTTCATCTATGAAAATTTGCGGTTGAACATAAGTTGGGAAAGTGTAACTTTTGCCACATTGATTGTTCGTTTTATTCCCTAAAAAATTAAGTTTTACATGGAGTAAAACAAAGAAATTTAGTGTCAAGAGTATGCAATAATGCTTTTGATCTTACGGATCGCCAGCTCGTTGAGACGTACCGACTCTCCAAAGATCTCGTAAGAGCGCTGGTTCAGGAGATTAGTCCTCACATGCCCGTCAATCATCGTTCTGACGGCATTGATACGGAAACAAAGGTATGTTATAGGTAAGCTACTTTAAATACAATCATATTATAATACTATTGATTATTATGCGCCAGTAAGTGTGTGATAAAGTAAATCCGCCCCTAAGACGACCCACTGACCAAGTATTCGCTATAGGTAACTCTATTCTCGTTTTATATCTTGGTTGCACTGGCTTTTTATGCAACTGGTTCATACCAAACATTGGTAGGCCAGTCCCAATGTCATGCCATGTCACAACCCACAGTTTACCGAGCAATAAAACAAGTGACAGAAATTATTAATATGCCACATATTTTTAAGCAGAACCTAAGTTAAATTTCCAAGCTCCAGGGAAGATTGTGATGAAATCAAAGCATTGCAATATTGCCATTTATATTTAAATGCAGACCTAGACTTAGATCCTAATATATCTAGGTATACAAATGTATTTTATTTTGCAGATTCTATAGAATGTTTGGCATTTCTGGAGTTCTGGGGTGCATTTTTATTTACTGACTAGGTAATTATTTCATCGTACTTTACTAAATATTTACCTATTACATTATCATAGTTAGGTAATTATTTCATCGTACTTTACTAAATATTTACCTATTACATTATCATAGTTAGGACTATAAATTATGATTCATAGATAATGAAAATGTAAGGTATGACACTTAAATTCATTGATGTGAGAAAGTGTTTGTACAATCCTACTGCAATTACCTATGCTATATAAAATATGCCATAAAATGTTTTCTTCATAAAGAAACCTCCTTTTCAGAAGATTCAGGATTACCTTTAAGACAAGCTATGATGCCTCCAATTCTAAATGTTGCTCCAAACACTCCTGAGGCATACTACACTGAGAAACATATAAGTACAAGAAATGTTGTAGAGCGGTATATAAGAATTTTGCAAGCAAGATTTAGGTATTAATTTTATTGTTTCTCTTGATTTTTTAATTTTATAATTTTAATACTTATAATATTATTGTTATATTCATGTATTTTAGTAAACATGTCTGTACTTTGTTTTTGCAGGTGCTTATCAGTAGTCAGAAAGCTGCAATATAAGCCAGAAATTGCAGGAAAAATAATAAACGCTTGTTGTGTACCGCACAACATTTCTCTGCAGTTAAGATTGAAGCCGGACAGTCAGGATCTGGAAATCGTACAACAGGAGCGTGAGGAAAGAGGAGATGCAGTCAGATTAATTTCTGAACACCGCAGGTCCTGGCAGCGCTTGTGGACATCAAGGCAATAAAAGAGAATAGTTACCTAAGGCAATAAACTAAATTAGAATAGTTAATTTTTGTACATTTAAATTCATTCTTAAATTTTACTAAAATAAGTACCTGAGTAAGTATCACATTTCATTATATTGTTAGTCATTTTAATGTTTTATTTTTTATTGAGTAACATTATGAAATTGTTTCTTTTTTAATGTTAATAATAATCTTATGTATTTGTATGTACCTTATTTAGTTGCTAACATAGTGTGTAAGAAAGATGGAACTGTGTCTAATATTAATGATTAAATTAAAACAAATTGCATGCTCTGAAGAGGACAAATTTGAAATGCGCATAATCCACCAATTTCAAAATCTGTTAAAACCTTTATTTCAGCAAATAAATTCTTATTGTTATTGGTCATATCTTGTTACTCTTTCTTCTCCATTAGATATATAGCGATACTAAATATTTTACCACTAATGAAATGCATCAATCTGCACCATACAACAAGTGGTCACATAATTTAACCATTTTGTTGTAACTTATTCAAGTGCGACGTTTTAAGTGGGAAACTCTCAAGCATGTCGTAAATATTCATAAACGTTTGTCGCTTATCTGATAAGAAACAAATCGGTCTGTGGTGCGATATTTAAATTGATGAATAAATATCTATACTTAATAATTAAAACGAATTCTCACACTACACCATTTACCATTTTCTTGAACTCAAACAAATTAAAAGTTTCACTTCCCGCTGTTTATTTTACAACTAAATAAAGCAACTAAGTCTTTGACATAACCAAAACGTTTCGTTTCACATTTTCAGCCAGATAAGAACTCAAAACGAAACGTTTTACTGAGTTTTTATTGCATCAAAAGTTGAAATGTTGTACAACATAACAACAAAATATACAGGGTAAAATTATAATTATTCGCTAGATATCTTTTTGTATTAAAAAACACTTTTAGCGACACTGGTTCGTATTTAGTAACATTTTTAGAATAAACATTTTTTTCTGTTGTATTATTAAAACATACTATTTGGCATGTTGGTAACACAGCTACCCGCTCTTACGTTCCGGTTCCAATCCAGTTGCGGTTCGACTTAAGTTTAGTTTCGAGTTTGATAAAGAAATAGTAGAATGACTCTTTGGGTAACTATCGAACGGCGATCGAAATCGAACTGTTGCCGAAACACAACTGAACGTGTATTGTGGCAAATTAGTAGAATCGGCCCCCTGAATTCTTTGCTGGGGTCATTACTTACTCACAAGCTTAATGGCCTTGTGGAGCTGTATCTAGATAAGTTTGATTTCGTTTTTGTTTTGCATAGATTCTTATAATCCAATGACGTTATTATTCAAAAACATTCATCCGCAAGAGAACCAAGGTTACATACATACGACAAGACATTCTTAGCCCGAAGGATCACTAAACTGAAGTGGCATTGGGCAGGGCACATTGCTCGCAGAACAGATGGTCCATGGGGCCGAAAAGTTACAGAGTAGCGACTAGGTATGTACTGGAAGACGCAACGTTGGAAGGCCTCCCAAAAGGTGGACCGATTACCTGGTGAGAGTTGCGGGAAGCCGATGAATGCGAGACGCACAGGACCGTTTGTTGTGGCGACACTTGGGGGAGGCCTATGACCGCCTATGTCCAGCAGTAGATGTCTCTCGGCTGACACGATGTGGTGATGATTGTTCATAACGTCATTGGATTATAAATCTGCATTATAAACGAAATAAACAATGTTTTCCTTGTCAGGATAGGATGTTATTTTTCTACCCAAAAAAATACAAAAACTCGCAAATATTAGAGTTATCAACTTTATCTTATTTCAACAACTATCTAATACTAATGACCTTTTATCTATACTTGTTGATATAAAAGATACACGCCTCCTAGTGGGGACTTAATCACGATTGGCACCTACTTACTTCCAAACTAAATAGCAACCCGCTAGATTAACCTACAAAATGATTTTCGTATCTCTTAAAAGCATTAAAAAGTGGCAGTGGTAAATTATTGTGTTCCAAAAACCATCATCATCTTCCTGCCCTTATCCCATGTTACTTGGGGTCAGCGCAATACGTTTTTTTCTTCTACTCTGCCCTATCAGCCGTCAAACTTTCACTAACTCCTTTTTCTTTCATATCGCTCCTCACACAATCCATCCATCTTTTCTTTGGCCTTCCTCTCACTCTCCATCCATCCATCTTTTCTTTGGCCTTCCTCTCACTCTCCATCCATCCACATATCCATTGTTCAGTGTTCCAAAAACCAAACAATGGAATTACCTACGTCAGCAACTATAAATGAAGCTAAGTAGGTACATGAAGTGTTACAGAAAATGGTCAAGTACTTACACATGCTAGAGGACACCACGGTTCCTACATACCTACCATTCTTCCAGGAAATGCCAGTAGGTACAGCAGTTTCAACCAAAGATCAAGCTATCGAGTCACGATTCTTAGGAGCGATTAAAGCCACCTGTGCTTTAGTCTAGCAAAGTTCGTCTTTTGGCCTTATTCCCGAGGATTTTTGAGGATTCACAAAGTCCCACAAATTTACAACTACCTTACAGCGTTTGAATGTAATATTGCTTAACAATTATCGACTTTATCCTCCAGGTGTTTGATAACCGCAACGAGTTACTCGAAGAGAACGGCGAGAGTGACTCTTCGCCTGTAGTGTCTGCGGCCGGCATCTGCATACCTCCGTACCACTACAGAGCACTACTAGTGGCACTCTGTGTCCTGTTGTCACTGCTACTGGCTATGTTGACAGCTGCCTTGTATATTTATAGGTGAGTGAATAGAACTAGGGTAGTAACAAGCAGGATGGTAGACCTATCCGCACTGGACAGGCTGTCTAAAGTTTAAGGCTGAAATCTTTGCGAAGATTTCATGCACGAAGGATTCATGAATAAGTAATTGTGTGGATTGGACTAAGGTAAGGTTAAAGACATCGTCTGGCATTTGGTACGTAGGTATATGTACCTATCATAAAGTTTTATTAAGACCTACTATTGGTTAAATGCATCAATTCTATCAACAACCCACATCGCAGGTAGCCGTTTTTGTAGCCGATTAGGGTCAGTACGCCAAGTAGGTGTAGGTACTCGGAATACTGGGTAGGTAATGCAAGTGCACCCTTGATCCGAATCAGGTTATTGTTCCTAATCAAACCAGATCGAAATGATTAGGGACTGCATGCACACACTTATCAAATTTAAATAATTATTAGGAGCATCTATATTATTTACATGAGTAAACATAACAACATCGTTTGCCCTATTATGAACATCTGCCTTTTACTTAACAAGCTTTCGGTACTCGACTGATTTAGCTACGCATCAACTTATCACACGTCTATTTATAAATGCGAAGGTATATTTGACACGTTCACATGCAGTCCACGCAGGGGACACGTGAAACGTGCTATAAGCGTGTGGCTTTATTGTTTATTTTAATTAATATCTTTATGAATGTTTTAAATGGCTGTTTGCACTTTTGATTTGTTTAAATTTTTAGAATCAGTAGTTGGTTACCTAGGTACCTATTGTTTTAAGTTGCGGTAACGTAGTTTATTTTTTAAAACGTGGCCCGACACAAGAATTTCTCATGTATCGTGAGTGCGTTCACAAACATACAAACTTACATACACAAACAGCCAGACCCGGAACAACTATCAGTAGGCTATACAAAAGTTTGTTCCGTGCGGGAATCAACCCCGCGGTAAGCAGCGCAGCAGTCAATCACTCAGCCACTGCGACAACCTTGTGAAGTTCGATCTGTTCAACAAATACCTAAGTACCTAAGTACCTACTTATCTTTTTTTTAAGGATGGGAAATCATCAAATGACTCCTCAAATGAATACCTACTGGGTAAAGCAGGAGGGAGTGTCAGACTCCTACTGACTAATTAATACCCATCCGTGTTCCTTCTAATGCCCTTTGCGTTCCAGGGGGGCTACTCTCTAAGCTCGAAGTCCGTAGTTTCGGGCTTAGTTGCGAGCGTATTCTATTCCGTATCACCTACAGATTTACGATTAGTCCCGAACCCGAACTAAGAATGAATGGCAACACGATTTGATTGACTGACAAATTAATGTCGTCATTAATAATTCTTAGTGGTTGTTCCTGTTGTCATTAATTCTTAGTGGTTAGGTGGGCCGCGGTGACTCTTTCGAACAAATTCCGCAACCCCGGCAGGCACTGGCCTTAGCGGGCCCCATCTGCTTTGCTGACAACTCTTTTGTTTCTGTTAGTGTGTATAATCAGTCAGGGATTCTAAGTATAAGTATTCGAACAGTCATCTCTTCAAAACACTAACACGTGTATTTATAAACCAGCCTTGTTATTAAACAACAAATTGACCTACATTTAAGCTTTTCCTTATCCAGGCGTTATTGGCGGGTACTGCGCAAGAACATTCAGGCATCGTCGCCTGCGCCGGCGCTGCGGCCAGTGACCCCGGGGCCCCGGCCTACGAGACCATCGCTCTTCTCCGCCTCACATCTTCATAAGCCCTTCTCTCTGAGGTACTTCTAATTAATATTAAGTATTTGATTTTGGAATATGAAAAATCCTATCAAATACACCGACACGAAACATGAATGTCTGTGACATGAATGACGAAAATAAAGGTCAAACCAATAAAACTGCAGGAATTTACAATAAACTTAGATAGGTATTTGTTTAGACAGCAAACTGCTTTAATTGCTTAACAATGTATGATATAGGTCATCCAGACGAGGACCCAGCTGATTGTCGTTAAAACTTTTATTTTTTATAAAATGAAAAACACTGATCAATCTCGTCGATCTCACTTGTATTTGATTACTTACTGGAAGTTAGTAGATTTTATACATTGAACCAAAAACTGGAATTTTCATAAAAAAGACAGATACTGTGAAGAATACTTAGCCAAGACTGGAATTGGTGAAATGAGAGTAAACTACTCTACAGCTGTCGTGTTTGAAAGATAGTAGTTTCGTAAGTGATTTAATTGACTGAATAAAAGTATTAGATTAATAAAGAATTGTCGAGACAGGATTATCTTCTAGCCAAAGGTCAGAAGATACAAGCAATTGCGTCAATCGAGAGTCAACACTTTTATAAACAGTGTAAATATGAGCAAAGTACGATAAGGATATTATTTTTGTTGACGGAAAATTCGTCAATCACACCAGTTGAGAATATACCAAGTAATTGCGAATTCAGGGGATGCCAATAAAGTTCATTCAACTGATTCTGCTTTGTTTATCTTTCAGTGGATTAGGAAGAACATTTGCCGAAGTAGGCGAAGAAGCCGGTTCCTCGGGACGCCTTGCAAGTGCTTTCGACGACGGTAGCGAGCCAATCTACACGGACCCTTCTCTGTTCGAGCGCTCCCGGTCTCTCCGCTCCCTCCACTCTCTGGACATGAAGCCCGACAGACGTGACCACCGCGCGTAACTTCGACAAGTCAACGCACAAACGTTTTATAAATATCTAACTCGAAAATTAATAAATATTTTTAAATGTCTCCCAGCTTGCAACAGTCACGCAATTTATTTTTAATGCCATAAATGCTCAGTCTTACTTATTCCGTCCTGATGATCTGTGAAAATTAAAGTACAATAATTTTTGTTTTAACATTTTTATATATTGTGTATTAATTTGAAACTTACTGTAAGTTGCTACTAATAAATATTTTACAGTGATTTTTTTTGTTTATTTACCTTTTACTCAATTAAAGAAAACATTATGAAAGTTCTGTTGTAATTCAGCTTTATTAAATTAATATAAAATTGATTAACTTAAAGCAAATGTTTACATATGATATGGTGCCGGTGTTGGTACACTCATGAGTGGGGAGTCTAAATACTCCATTTCACTAGTGCTAGGTACAGGCTCAGTCTGGGTTGTCATCTTTTGTTGTAAAGTCTCATACAACTTGTGCACAGATTCATTGTGCTGTGTGCCAGGCTGCAAGGCCTTCATAAGAGTCTGTATTCTCGTCTCTGGTAGTTTAGGGTGGATGTACCATAACAATTTTAGTAAATGTCTTGTAACATTGTCCTTAGACAGCCCAGCAAAAAAGAATTCATCAAACAATACTGTACTGAAATCTTCTCCTTGGAATTCATCAGGTAGCTGTACTAATAAGGCCACAAGTGCATGCAAGAAGGGGTCCTCATAGGCTCTTCCATCTTTACAACTACCCAGGATGCTTAGGATACGCAATAGTGCACCTCTGTCGCGTAATTTAGCTGCATGTAGTGTGTAGTACATTGCTAGGACACCACATACTGAACTTTCTCTCATGTATGCTTCACATGCATCGGGAGGTGGGCCTGAATGTTCTATAGTGGTAATAGCAGACTCTCTCTCATCTGGAGGTAACTTATTATGCAAAGCTCTGACTTGATCATCAACCATCAGTGACATCAGTGCTGGTAAATATTTAGTCACAACTTGACTATCAAGCTTCGGCTCTTTAAACTCTTGAGAATCAATCATCACCCAGGCGCTCAAGCCTAATGCTAACATTCTTAGTAAAAGTATCAATATTGTATTATCTCTTGGAAGTCCTTCAGTGTTTATTAAGTGTTGTAGTATTTTGATAGCTGAGGTAGCTAAGAAGTTTATTGCAAAGGGGTCACAAAGTGTCATAGACAAGTCACCCAGAACTTGCTCCTGTCCTCTTTTAATACTGTCCAAAAATCCTTGGAGTTCTCTTGACCTCTTTATGTCAACATTTCTCTCTCTGATACATGCATCTAGGCACCATGTGAACTTGTGACAAGGGTCTACGGATATAATATCCTGTATTTCCAAGTCATGCAAAGCCATCAAGAGCTCAGCTCGTAATGTACAATAGTGAACATTTCTTGTTCTTAGGAACAATGTACGTAGAAACTGCAAAACCATGTCATACAATTTCACACTATTGCCAATCATGTGAGCAAGTTTCTGTACAACAAGCCCTGTTCTCCTAACTTTAGGAGATGGTGAAAAGAACAAGCTAGTGAGGTTCTCATGATCAAATAATATATTTTCCTTCTCTCGGATATATTGACTAAGCAGCGGTGACACTTCATCACCAAATAGAGATTGGTTATCCTGCCATATTTGCCGCTTTACTTCTGTGTCAGTGTCATTATATAATTCACGATCTTTGACTAAAACTCTTAGGAATTTGTCATCAATATGAGGGGTGTTTTTCAGAATACTCATAATAACCGGCCTGAGGGCCTTTACTCTGACAACGGGAAAGCTCTTAGCGAGCAGTTCTTTTAGTTTCTTGTCGTGCTCTTTCCCATCTTTTGAACCAAGTTCATTGATGTGGGCAATCAGTTTTTCTCTCAGTTCCTCCAAAACTGAAGTGTGGAAATCAAGCCGCCGCACTCCGTGAAGGTCGAGCAGAGGCAGCATAGGTCTCAGGGAAGGTAATAATATACCATTTTCCAGTTGAAACTCTTCAATAGCTTTCAATGGATCCGTGCAACTAGTGAGTGCATCACGAAGATATGATTGTCCTGGAACCCCGACTTCTTCCAAGCCCGTACCGGGCAGTTTACTAGATGAAGCCATGTGTTTCACTATTTGGACACGAAAACATTTAAAATTAAGATTTATTCAGTGATTTCAATTGTTTTTTAAACAAAAAGCACGGATGACATTTTTTTAATCTGTAGTTCTCTGTACCGGTACCCTCTGAGACCAATTTTTTTTATTATTCTTTGATTGGATTTGGACTCCTGTGTTTTCACTACGGAAAGCAAATGCATTTTCTATTCTAGGTAAAACTTTTATTCAATGAAAAATTCTTTCATTTTAGATAGCCCATTTATGGAGGAAGGAAGGCTATATCTATATATCATCACGATAAGACAAGGAGTGGAGCATTAATGGAAAATTTGAAGCAGACGAAGTTGCGCGGGTCACCTAGTAATCTATGAAAAATAGAGATTCATTTTTATATATTATTTAAAAATGAATCTCTATTTTCCTTGGTCATTACATCACGCGTGAACGGCTGGGCCGATTTCGATATTTTTTTTTTGTGCTTGTTACTGTCAACTGTCAGGAGAAGGTACAGTCGCCGGTACATCAAGCTACAACAATCTGTCAAATTTCTTTGTTAGATTTTCAAGAAATTAGGTTCTTTGATTGGGATATATTGACATTTTCGGATAGCCTGATATGCTGGCGACTGTACTTATAAAAGAAAAAATAAGAAAGTTGCATTTGAAGAATGACGGAATCGAAGTCGCGGGGATAGCTAGAAAAAAAATAATAATCAAGGAATCTTCACAGTAACGCGATGATTTGTCAAGTCGAAAGAAGCTTCGATACGCAAGCGTTAGTTCGAATAATCGTATCATCAAGGGCACCCAATGACAATAAGATGAAGTTTTGGGAAATTATTAGGTTCAACCTAAAAAAATAATATGTTTTATCCGTTTTATTTAAAAGTTATTCCATGTTCAATAAAATTCAAACTATGGATAATATATTTCATACTAGGAATCCTCCGCGTCTTCGCTCCCGACAGCTGCAACTTTCTTTTTTATTTTCATTCAAAATAACCTTCTCCTTCTTCACTATGGTCCTGCCACTTCATTGTGTGTTGTGTTTTGTATCAACGTGTTCTCTGACCACAACGTTAAAGCGGTGATTCTATGTGTGACAGACATTATTGAACAAAGAAAAAGTCAATTGCGTCGATCCACTCACACTTGTGGTGCCGAAATCAATAATTCACTTTCATATTATTCCATGAAGAAGGCATTGCAGAACGAAATAAACCAAACCTGTCAACAGACAGTAGGTAACGAACACTGAACGAAACGTTATCAAACGTTAGCGTGAGTAGGAGTGGGTTGGAACAGATAAAATTAGAAACCTGTTTCACCTGTTTCAGTTCCAAGAAGAAAACAGTTCCAAAAACCTGTTCCAAAAAAACAGCCTGTTCCACTGGAACTAAAGACTCGTTGATTGCAACAGATACAAAAACAGTACCTGCTACCATAGATAATCCTGCTACTGAAAACAGGTTCTATCTCTTTCTATTACAATGAACCAGAGGAGCAAAGAGCTTGTTCCAAAGAACAGATGTTGTCTCTTTCTATTATAATAAGTCAGAAGAGAATGGAGCATGTTCCATTTGAAACTGTTTCTCAAAGCTGTTCCAGGTCGTTTCGTTTTGTATGTCGAGTTACGGCTACTACGGTTGTTTGAGGAACAGGCGAAATAGGTGGGAGCTGTTATTTCGGTTCTGAGATACCTGTTTCATGTTGTTACTTTGAAATACCTGTTTTTTTTAACTGTTTCGATAAATACGCCTCACTCCTAAGCGTGAGCTGTCAGTGTCAGTTTTTAGTTCTTGCGCTTTTTTGTATCAATGAAAAACAACCTCAAATTAACGTAAATAATCAATCCAAGATGGATAAACAAAAAACGTTAGTAATTTTATTTTTACAGAAACACACTACCAAAACAGAAATACACTTTTCCACGAGAATATTTTGTTACTAGCTGACCCGTGCAACATCGTCTGCGTAACATTTTTCATTACTGCTCCGCTCCTATTAGTCTTAGCGTGATGATAATTTAAATAGCCTATAGCCTTCCTCGATAAATGGGCTATCTAACACTGAAATAATTTTTCAAATCGGACCAGTAGTTCCTGAGATTAGCGCGTTCAACCAAACAAACTCTTCTGCTTTAAAATATTAGTATAGATATTCAACTTCGGAATACCAAGATATCTGTTTATGTCTGTTGTAAGAGAACTGTTTGGATGGCTTAATAACGTATTTCATGTTTAAATTTGCTATTTAATCCATCTTACCTGTCCGGACCACCCTACCTTGCGTTTTAAAGAAGTTGTTTTTCAGGTTAATATGTGGAGATGTAAACGGAAACTTCAAGGCTTTGTTTTCCCGCGTTGAAACCATAGTGAAGAAATCTGGACCTTTTGATGTTCTCCTATGTGCTGGAAACTTCTTTGGAGATGACAATTCAGAACTGGATGCATATAAAATGGGCACACGGAAAGGTAGAATACCACATATATATTATATTCTTATTTCCCGTAAGCAACAAGCGTATTTAAAAAACAAATCAAATATGTTTTTGCAGTGCCAGTGACCACATACGTTTTCGGCCCTTCTAAAAGTGAACATGTGTCTCTCTATTGTGAAGAAGGATCTGAGATTGTTCCAAATGTTATTTACATGGGTAAACTATTTGTTTTTTTTAAATACATCTTGAAAAATATTTTTTTGATATAGGCAAAAGCAAGACTCTTAATTTTTTCTATTTTTCAGGAAAAAGAGGGATATTCACAACCAGTGCTGATGTAAAGATAGCATACCTGACTGGTCTATCAAGAAGAGAGCTCGGAAAGGAAATACCAATGTGTACATTTGAGCCAAGTGACTGCAGTGCAGTGAGAGATGCATGTTTGAGAGGCCAGAGCGAGTACAGAGGGGTGGATCTGTTGATTACCACGCTATGGCCTGCTGGGATACAGCAGGATGAAATTACAAAGGTAGGTAAACATTTCTTTTTCACGTAATCAAATTTGTCAATATTGACTTATAAACTTTTAGCTGTTCCTGCTTTGATGCTGTAGTTTTATGATAGGTTATATGTGTTCATATAATATATTTTTTATTTCTTTTTATTATTTATTTGTCTGACTATGTAGGTCATGATTTTTTATTTTTTTTTATACTTATTTAATCCACATACGTCAACTCTTGCTTACCTAAGTGTGTATTTTGTTTTAGTGTCATAGTGCTAGTAGCTAACAAGTGATAAATAATGTATATATATATTTTTTTGTGTTGTGTAAATTTTAGAAGGAATTTTGAATTTTGAATTACTTTGCATATTAATTACTGTAAAATTCTAGTTTCTAAAATGTAACAGACAGTTGTGTTGCTGGGGAGTTTGTTGGCCACTTCTTTTCCACAGCTAAAACACTAGGAAGTGGTGACAGGCGGGCGTTTTGGGGGACTGTCTTTTGTAAAACTGGACATTCAAAAAGTGCTGGCCCTCAGCCTAATTTGAATACATGACTTTTGAATTTTGAAAATTTGATGAATCAGACTGACCAGATGCCATTAAATACCAGTATTTTACATGGAGCAACTGCCTATCTGCACTATGTCAGTTCAGTTACTGGGTGAACCAGTACCCTCAAGAAGGGAGTCAGCTTATCTGGCTCATGAATATCCATAACAATAAATTGTCAAAGATCTGAAAACCACAGCCTGAACCAACCAGTTATATAATATAATATAATATATAATAATAATAATAATCAACGACTCTTGTATTTTCTTTTTCAGGTAGACATAGAACAAGAAAAGTTATCAGACTTGCTAGCATGGCTTGCCATACACATCAAACCCCGATATCATGTGGTGCCCTCTCCCGATAAACATTATGAAAGACAGCCTTACCGGTAGGTAACTAATTGTTCTATTCCTTATTTATGATCAGTTGCACCACTTTTATAGAAGTTCCTGATGAATGGTCTGGGAGATAGTTTCAAAATAATTCTGTTCTATTTTTGAGAATAACTAGAGAATTAAAATCAAATCTTGGTTTTGAACCAATTTAATTTTTGTCACATGTTATTTTAACACTACAGACTTGTTATGTTTTTTTTTGTAATCTGTGTATGTACCGAATTTCAATAGAATCGGTCCAGTAGATCTGGAGAAAACTGGGTGTGACAGACAGACACACCCAGTTTATTTTTAACAAATTGGTGACACTTATCTCAAAAAAGTATAAAAATGTGGAATTTTAATTGTTTTAAATGGTAAGTAAGTAATAAATAATATGTAGTTTTTAAGTAATCTATTTTCTACAGGAACCTCTCTACTCACCAAGATTACAGAGAAGGTGCAACCAGGTTCATAGCGTTAGCTCCAGTTGGTAACAAAGCAAAGGAGAAATGGATCTATGCTTGCTCCTTGCAACCAATCTCAAAGATGAGGGTCACAGATCTGTTGCAAGGTACAACTGATGAGACAATGTGTCCATATGATCCTGAGCTGATGAAGCAACATCAACCTGGGAAGGTTGTCAAGGTAAGATACAAAGCCTTTTAATTTATTGTGGTCTTCACAGTGTATCTTTTGAAACTCAGACAAAAAGAGGTCTTTTTCAATCAGTAATGTGCTTCATAAGACAAAAAATTGCTATCAATGTTGGTCATTTTTTAGTTCAGTGGCAATGGTCAGTACTTCTTCAACATGGATGCAGCAGAAGATGATCAAGGCAGGAGGAAAAGAAAAGGCAGAGATGATAACCCTGAGAGGAAAAAGAAAGACTTTGATCCAGGTAGTAGTTTAATTGAGAGCTATACCATTTTAGATAGATACCTAGCATTTTATAGAGAGTTTAATAGAGAGCTCTAAACCACTGCTGTGACAGGCTCCTCTCTAAAAATTATTTTAGTTGAAATAAATTACACGAAGTTATGTGCAAGCCAGCCCACTGTCTTCGACACGTAAGTTGGGGCCGTAATCCCCAGGCCATTCCCGGTCCCTGATCCCGGATAGATAGATACATACATTAGACAAAACAGCTGTAACGCTTCAAGTCTTACCAACGGTTTTTGAGTTAACCAGCAACTGGGTTGAGGAAGTCGGATAGGCACTCGCTCTATAATTCTGGTATTCATTCAGCTGCATACATTCAGTTAAGACTGGATGCCACAACACTGTTCGGAATGTGCTAAGTTGTTGATGATAAACTGCTGCAGGCTTGCTGCGTATCGCTTTATTTCGGATTTCAAACGTCGGAATCACACTCGCGACTGCGAAAACGCATGGCACTTTTAAGTTAGGGATATTAAGTTCGTTTTCGTTTCACATACTAAAATGTATGTCAGAAAACTTCCGAACTGATATAGCCAGTCTAAGTCTGCTGCGTTTCCACCAGAGCTGTGCGAGGATATGTAGCAAGGGATGTATATGTTAAATCCGAGTTGAGTGAGGCGCGGAAACAGCCTGAAGCTAAAAGTCATAAAATTGCTTGCGTTTCTGCTCTTTTGTTTGGAAATTAAATTGCAACCGTGTACATGTCGGTATTTCTTTTTCTTTCAGAGACTTGCTGGTTCTGCCTTTCTTCTCCAAGTGTGGAGAAGCATCTAGTAATAAGCGTCGGTTCGCACTGCTACCTAGCCCTAGCCAAGGGACCGCTGACTCCATACCACGTTCTTATCCTACCAATCACACATCACCAATGCAGCACAAGAGTGAGTTGAATTTTTAATTACTTTACTTTTGAGGTTTATTTATGCCCTAGAAAGTCAATTTACAAATATTATTTTCCTCCTTATAAAAACTCGAGAAGCATATTTTGTTATGCTTGTGTCGTTGTTCACACAACTTTGAACTTTTTGCATAGAAGTTATAGTTTATTCTTCAATAGCGCCAAAAAGAATCTTGCCATGCGAGACTAGACTGTGTGTGTTTTTATTCCAATTATTCACCGTTTTATAGTTACCTGACGAAATAGTAGACGAGATAAAGAAATTCAAGGAAGCGCTTAAGAAGTTCTACGCGTCGATGGACAAGTACGTGGTTTTCTTCGAGCGCAACTACAAGACGTCACACATGCAGGTGCAGTGTGTGCCTGTGCCGCGCGCCTGTGAGTCGCAGCTCTTGGAGGTGTTCCAGGTAAGGTTTAATTGCTTCTTATATAATGTATAATTGAGATAATGTAATGTATAGATCAGAATGATGGGCTGTGAAAAACACGGATGAAAATAGCTTGCATGTAGCGGAGATGATAATGTTGAGATGGACGTGTGGAGTAACGAGAATGGATAAAGTGAGAAATGACTACATTGAATACTACAGTGACGGAAAAGTTAGAAGGGAATTGTCTTGGTATATTCATGTGAAGAGGGGGGATGAAACGCATGTAACTATAAGAGTAATGAACATAAATGTGGATGGATGGAGAGGGAGAGGTAGGCCAAAAAATGATGGATAGATTGGGTGAGGAGCGATGTCACTAACTCAGTTTTCTTTCATGTGAAAGAAAACTGAGTTAGTGACAGTTTGACGGCTGATAGGGCAGAGTGGAAGAAAAAAACGTGTTGCACCGACCCCAAGTAACATGGGATAAGGGCAGGAAGATGATGATATGCAAACCTGAAATAGAGGAGTTCCTGACAAAATAATAACAGCCGCATGGGTCGATCTTCAACATTAAGCAATGGTTGTTGACTCGGACTATGAGAATCTTCCGTAAAACACGTTAGGCCGTTGGTCCCGGCTGCCATTTGTAGATATATGGCAGTCGTTACGGCTTGTGAGAACGCAAAGCACGTTTAGCCGTTGGTCTCGGCTGTCATTTGTAGATCTTTGGCAGTCGTTATGGATTCTGAGAATGTAAAGCACGTTAAGCCGTTGGTCTCGGCTGTCATTCGTAGAGCTTTGGCAGTCGTTATGGATTCTGAGAATGTAAAGCACGGTAAGCCGATGGTATCGGCTGTCATTTGTAGATTTTTGGCAGTTGACACGGATTGTGAGATCTCAAAGCATGCACGTTATGCCGTTGGTCTCGACTGTCATTTGTAGATCTTTGGCAGTCGTGACGGAGTAGAGAACGCCCGTAACTTATTCTGGTTCGTAATATTTCCAGTTTGGCTAGGACATTTCAGGCTTGAATCACCTGATTGTCTGATAAAAAGATGATTCCGTGCTTCGGAAGGCACGTATTTAAGCCGGTGATCCTGATGGCCTACTATGACGTCTTAAAACGATCATGTATAAGCTGTGGGAGGGAGACAGAGTTATACAAGACGCATAACTCTATCTATTTTTCTGAGTTTAACCACGATCGCACTGGCACGTTATAGTAGGGCCCCTGATCGCCAAATAAGGTCAGTGGGTCGTCTTAGGGGCGGATTACCAACACAATAAGAAGACCCAGTTACAACTATAGTTACCCAGCATAACTCATTTGATTTTTATTATTTTTACTGTATGCGTGATGTTTGTCTTTACTGAACTGTTTTTTATAATTTCATATTCTATAAATAACAGTATTATAACGTGTTTGGAACAGGACGAGGCGGGCATCAACAGCGTGCAGATGGAGGTGCTGCCGCCGTACGCGGACCTGCGCCAGGTGGCGCTGCCGGGCGCGCCCTACTTCCACGCCGAGCTGCCGGCCGGCGACCAGATCTATGCCAAGACCAAGCAGCACTTCCCACTGCACTTTGGAAGGTGATTACTTTAAAACACTAGCTTCTGCCAGCTGCTTCGTCCCCGTTAATGTCAGATATCATTCCAAGGGAATATATTCCTGGGAATAAACCAGACTATATACTACATATCTCTGTGCCAAACAGGTACAAACTTATTCCTATGGGATGGATGCCATAGCGCCATTTTGTTTTTTTTTTCCAATGTTGCGGGATAATTTCATGATCTAACATGTTACGTAGAGGACACACTTCAACAAACAAAAAATGGTAGTCTGCCAAGATATTTGAAGTTAAAAATAAAAATGGCGGCGTTGGGGTGGGGGTGTGTATGGTTCTATGCCCTTTCATCCAGATTCGTTCAGCCGTTCCGTAGTGATTGAGTCACAAACGTACCTATCTTAATTTTTGCATTTATAATAGTAGTAAGATAAGATTCCTTAACCGTTTGGAACGAAGCATTTGACCGATTTTTTTTTAATTTTTGTCGATTTCCCTAGTTTTCAGTAATAGTCGGCGAGTAGGTACAACTAGTTGCTAAATTACTCTTGATTCTCTGTTGTGGTATGTTTAGGTAGCTACTTAATATTTCATAACTGTTGTGTATCTACATCCGATTCGACTGTAGGTACTACTAGTTATTTGATGTTTTAGATTTTTCACAATAAAAATTGCCAGACTTTTGGGTCATATCGGTTCGCGCACCACCTTACCTTATTTAGAAAACTAATATTTAATTTCAGGGACGTGTTATCATGTCCGCCAATCCTAAACTGCGAGGACAAAGCCGACTGGCGGCAGTGCCAACTCTCCCGCGAAGAAGAAGTGGAACACGTGAAGAACTTCAGAGAGAAGTTCCGGCCATTCGACTTCACAGCTGACGCCGACAGTGACAGTGAATGACGACAAGTTGACGAGTTGGTCGCCTACCACGCTCACCGCCTGCCAGTGAGACACCATGTTCACGGTCGCTGGCTGTACGGCAGCCAATGTAGGCGTAGGCGCAGGTCCTCCGGTACATGGAGCCGGTTTATTTAAAAACTTTCATAGCTACTCATGATTGCGTATTTTTTTTTCATTCATTAACTAGATTCTAGACACCGGTACAGTGAAATACCTACGCTTTGTAGCATGGTAAATGTCCATTAAAACCGTGTACTGTAAAGTCCGAGTCGAGTGAAGTGCCACCAGCTCCGACCGATGAACATTAAGGGCGTATGTCCGACGGAGAAATTTAAACCCTAATCTCCATAAATAAAAGTGCGAGTTAAGGCTAAGTTGAGTGAAAGAAACGGCTGACATTATTTGTGAAGTGATCACTATCCTTGTTGTGCGCAAAACCGGTGTCTCGTGGATACGGAAAGAGTAATACGCAACAGCAACATTGTGTACTGGTCTAGCCTGGTTCTGATAATCCTAAAATCAGAGTTTGTGAAATATTTCGTTGCCAATTTTATGAAATTGACGCAACAAGTACCCAGTCAACGAAGGAGTTGACTTTGTGACTGTCATCTCTGACCTAGACTAGATTCGAGAGCAAGCCTATAAATATAACTGGCAAGATACATTTCCCTAGATGCAAACAGACATTTTAAACACTATACTGTTGTATCTTGCCACACAGTAATTTATCTAATTGTTGATAATAAAATTGTATCATAGCACATTTTAAAATCGCATGTAGCTATTTCACATGTCATTTGCAATATTGATGTGTTTCTAAATGTTTCTAGAGAACATGCAAATTATGTAATTTTGTTTGAAACAGTCTTAATAATATTTTAAATGTTAGGTAAGTTAAATAAAATAGATCAATTTCAAGTAAATGAATTTTATTTTCGTTCACATCATACTGTCCTAATAACTCATTTGTTTGCATTATAAAAACATATCTGTAACAACATGATTAACTAACCCTTATAAAATACTCGTGTTTTCATTTATATTAACAAAATGTTTAAAAATGATATGGTACATTGACTAGAATTCAGAATGATTTAAGAGTAAAGTTATGATAACGATTTTTGCTCCTAAACTTGAGATAATCAAAATACACGTAATTATAATAAATTAAATTGGGCAAAAGTGGATGTTACCTTTTCCGTCTATTCTTTTTGAAAAGTTTACCGAAAGTGACATCAAAAGTATCATATATTTTTATAATTTTGTATTATTTGCATTTTGTTGACCATTTGTTATAAATTTTCACCATTCTCAAATTTTCGAAATTTAAAAACTTGATGCAAAAAAAAAAAAAAGATTGAAACATCAACATCGTTTAAAATCATTATCTCCACGATTACTAAAAAGGTCTACATTGTATTATTGACTAGCATTAGGTCATTGTGTCTAGATTATATAAAATAGATCTCAATTAAATATAGGGCAGTCTTCGTTGGAATTACTAAAGAGTGTCAACGTAAACAATTGTAAATCATTATAAACCCACACAATTTACTGGAAAACATCGTGTTAGTCGAATACAAACGCAGTTTGTGTGTCAACACTCGTAAACTATAGCTACAACATGATACAGTTATAATGTACATACAAGTGTGTAACTTTCTGCCGTATTCACCAAACTATAGGTAATTGTATTGTCATGTGTTACTGTTTACTGAGGATTGTATAATACTAACGTTTTATTAATTTACATCGATTATAATGCGCTGATTCATGAACATCGACCACTTTGAACGCGCACAGCTGTTGGGCAATGCGATTGCAATGCGATACTCTGTATTATAATATAATAGGTATGTAAGGTAGGTTCCACATCTTTGTCAACAGTACAAGAAGCACGCATTGGCGAGTAACAAAGGACAGGGAAACAAAATTAATTAAAATGTATAGTTATCCATGCAGTCTCCGAAAAGTGATTGTTAAGCTAAGTTGGGAAGTCCGGGTTAATTTAGTCAATTTAATCTTACGGTGTCTGTGTAACCTTGGCAAGTTTGTGTAAATGTGTACTGTATACTGTAAATAAGTACAATATTGCATACTTAACAGATTATGCGGCGAATTACTGTTGGCACTTTAACAAATGCTTATCATAGTCCTAAGATATAAATAGTTACTTGAAAATTCATTTACACACTCCAAAACCTTAATGTTATAGACAATGATAAGATTTGCCAATGAAAACATTATTGTTTTCATAAACTTTACAACAATCAAACAATTCGTATTTAATTAAATATGGGATATAATTACACAATTACATCCGTAACTAGTTTTAAGACTTTTGGTCAATAAGGCATTAAGTTTAAAATATATATTTTTATTTTAATTATTGTTCTCCTTATTTTTTATATTCGATAGTCATTAATGTGTACTTAGCATTAATTACATTAATATTTACACAACGACCAGTGGTTTTAGAACCTACAACTTTAACAGCGTTTAAAGCCGCTTGTTTTAAAATACTCAGTTTCGGAGTAAAAAAAGGATTAATGAGTTTCACTATTAAATGTGGCACTAAAGAATTATATTGGCTAAACCTATCTATCTACACTTATTTACATGACTAGCAATATGGAAGTTTATGAAGTTTGGCAACCTTTTGTAAAAAAAATATAATTTATGCAAAATGTGATCCAACATTAGAAAACTGGAAGATGCGTTGATTTACAAGAGTTATAGAAAAGTTGGTATCCGCCACTTCTCCGCGATCATTACAATATTTCCAATTTAAAGTGGCCTAAACTCAAAAATCGTCTATGGCAGTGTTTTAAAGTACCGTTTAAAAGTTGAAAGTATTACATTTAGTAGTAAATTCAGCTATTTTTTTAGATTAGTAGTGCGGATTTGTCGAATAAAGTCAAATAAATTAACCCGATTGACCATGCCTTATCACCCACTCTCATAGAATAACAAAACCTACATCCCAAAAAGTATCTACATAGATACAAGACTTTATAACTTTGAGAATACGACTCAAAATCATCAATCTTAGTCTTTTCAGTACATTTGGCTGTCACTGATGGCGCCACTAGCGTACGTCCAGCCTCATTGGTCAAAACGTGTGACACAAGCTTTTGATTGGTCGTAGTTACGGCGGCCATCTTTAATAGTGCCGTGCCGTTCCGTGCGTTCGTTATTTTCATACGTTGATTTGGAAGGCTTCCCGGGTGACCTTGGGGTCGTGTGCGGAGTGTGCGGGGTGCGCGGGGTGCGGGTGCGGCGCCCTCTTGCGGCGGTGGTGGCCCTCGCACTCCGTGTCGTCGGAGAACCGAGACGGTGGATGAATGTGTTCGTTGAAAGACGGGTAGTTTGATATACTGCGAAGGGAACAGTTATTAATTAAAGACAACACTAGGTTAAACAAATACTAGTAAAAACATAAGTTTTAAGAGGAGTGAAATGTTGCAAATCTTTTACTTTATAAGCTTTTATTTGTGTATTTAAAAATTATTGTACCTAATTATGATGTATGATAAATAAATGAAGTAAAATAAATTATACAATTACAACTAAGGCACCCGTTTTCGATCAGGCATGAAACTTTATAACATGAAAAAAACAAGAGGTGATAGTGGGAGACCCACTCAGCAGTCAGCAAGCCCCCGAGAAAGAAAGGGTTTTCAAAAATTATCATGATATTGTTCCCCAATAATAAACTATTTTTAAATTAGCTGACACATAAACTTCTATTTAGCATTGAGTTGACATGAATATCTGTGAAAGGTTGATAACGCAATCTGTCAGTTGAAAAAGTAAGTAGTGATAAGTTACTCATACGGCAGTTGGCTATAAAAGTTGTTTTTTTTTATCCAACTGCGCGGCAGCAAAGGTTTCTCTCTTTTTACCCGACTACGGCAAGTCAAAAGGAGGGTGAGATTTTATATTTGCTAATAAACAACATTTTCCGAACTTGCGGTACCCACCTTCCTGAGGGGCAATTCCCGTATTTTAATGACCATTCGCTTTCCAGTCTTAGTATCAGTCAAAAATATCACTAACGTCTTTAAATAATGCGACTAAAATTGGACTGTTAAGTACGAGAATTGGCCTTCTATAACTACAACTAAAATAATAAAAAGAGTAAGTAATCATCGTCTACTGCTCACAGTGTCTACAGGTACCTGAAGGTGGTCTCGTCGTTGTGGCTGCTGTAGCCGGACGAGGAGCGCACGTGACGCTTGCCCAGCGCGCCCGCCTTGCCCTTGCGCGACGGAAACGCCTTGCGCACCACGCCGCCCACTGAGTTCTCTGATGATGACGAGGACTCTTCGCGCTCTACGCTTGGATCTGGGAGACGGGTATGTTATAAATGCTATGTTGCTTTAAGGAACTGTGCGCTCTTCCAAAGTCTGCAGAGAAGACCTAGACTTAAGCCAGGCTGAAAGGTGCCTCAGAGAGCCTGATCTAAACCTGGCCTACTGAGACCATAGGTGGTCTTCTGAGCAGCACTGAAAAATCTATATAGTACTGGAGTTAAAAATCAATCATGACCATCGAAAATCGTTAAAAAAAATTAAAGTCATGAATCATGACCATGAAGATCGGTAGGTCTGGTCCTGGGGAAAAGATACCCTAGGCCCACCGTCGTTTTAAATTTCGTCACTTGTGGAGGCTTTATTAACGTAAGGGGACCTCCGGCATTATACATTTTTCTATTCATTAGCGAGGCTGTAAGGCCGACTCTCGTACAGGCACCGCGAAATGGAACCGCGCTATGACCTCGCGATTACTTTACTAGGCGTAATAAATCCCTAAAACGTCTTGGGAGGTATTTGATACTGTAACATGTTTTGGAAGAGGTGTTTGATCAAGCTGGTGCGGATTTAGAATGGCTGTAGCTACACAAACTAACATGAAGTGGGGTGCGCGGGCCTGAGTCTCGCTTGCGGCTCGCTGTCGGAGTGCGGCGCGCTGGCGTCGTCGCTGGCGTCGTCCTCATACTCTGTAATGGGCAGGTGCAGCGTTAGTATCTTCTTCACCTCCGAGTCCGTCGAGCCCAAGTTGTCCGACTCTGCAATGTTAACACTCCAGTCACGCGGGGTAGATGGATGTGGTAGCAGTGAACACGCCACGAATGGGTGCTACGAAAGTGCGGATGAAAATTTTGGTTCTCGAACTGATTGGTAACCAACCGTAAAGAAGGCAGATGAAGTTTTAGATAAGTCTGGCTTTGTGGAGTGACGTATCTGCCATTCATTATGTCTGACAGTCTCACTCCATTTGCTTTCTAATAACGGTCGTGTACCTACTTGAAAATGATAAAATAATATCTAGCATGAATTGATGAAACTTTCGTAGATACCCTGGAGTTGGATTTTATAGATTTATTACTCATTTTTAACTTCGTGGCGTAGCTCACAGCAAAGCACATGACATGATAAAACATGGCTGATATGTTAAATGGTTACAAATGGAGCTGCGTACAAACACTAAGGACAGGTCGCCAACACATAGAAGCGGGAACGTTCACACTAGGTCATGACAATGAATGGACTACACACAAACCGAAAGGTATGTCACAATACATACTGTGTGCATGCTTACCTTTATAAATTACAACACCATTTACGCTCCCAAAGGTTGCATAAAAGGCGATCATTATGTCAAATTACAATTCAATTACTTAAACTTAAATGGGACAAAGTAAACTTAATTAATAGAGGTGCAAACTACGTAAAATAAAATGTAGCTAACTACGTCATAGATACTCTGTAAGCTGTCGTACTATGTGGGAGAGTGGAAGGAGGGTCGTACCTTGGCTCTCTGAGTGCGGGTCTCGGAGTCTGTTGCCTTTTCTTCTTACTTTAGTGTATTCTGGCTCTTTACCCTGGAAAAAGATTGATTATTGTGTATAGCGTTGGATACATTATACTCAGGAATTAGACAAGGAGACTTCTTTTGGTGATGTTGAGGAGCTCGTGGCTGAATAATAACAGCCGCATGGGTCGATCTTTAAGGTTAAACAAAGCTTGCCAAGGTTGGTCTGTGGATGGGTGACCATCTTAACATACCGAGTTTCCACCGCGCCTCGGAAAGCACGTCAAGCCGTTGGTCCTGGCTGTCATTTGTAGATCTTTGGCACGTTACGGATTGTCAGAAGCCAGTAAATCTGACTCCAGTCTTACCAAGAAGTACTGTGTTACCCAGGTAATGAGTTGTGGAGGTCTGGTAGGCAGCCGCTCCACGTAAAACACTGGTATTCAGCTAAATCCGGTTTGACTGGAAGCCGACACCAATATAGTTGGGAAAAGGCTAGGCAGATGACTAATTTTAGTGATGTGAAATCAACTAATGACTTCTCCCGGTCTGGGCGCAGCGGAAGGGAGTGTCATGTTTCTGCTGCCCGCTGTACACGTTGCCGCTGTAGCTGACAGACGATGATGAGCGCTGTACCTTGTACTTGTCGTTCTGCTTGAGGTCGTGGTAGACGAAGGAGCCGCGCACGGAGTGGTAGGGCCCGCTGTACACGTTGCCGCTGTAGCTGACAGACGATGATGAGCGCTGTACCTTGTACTTGTCGTTCTGCTTGAGGTCGTGGTAGACGAAGGAGCCGCGCACGGAGTGGTAGGGCCCGCTGTACACGTTGCCGCTGTAGCTGCTCTCGCTGTACGCCGTCGGCTTCGTCAGCTGGAACGTGGCGTACGGGCAGATGTCTTCTATGTACTCTGTGGAGAACATTCCAGTACGTAAGTCATTTTCTTTACAAGCATAAATAAACTCGCGTCGGAAAAAACGAATGCCGGAAAAAGTTAGTTATGTAGTTTCGCTATTGGTTAAAATATTTTATATTGTGTTAATTAAATTAAATAATAAAACATTGAGAAATTTCAGTATAACGTAAGCTCAAGGAAGCTCTGAGATCACCCCTGTGTTCCTGCAAACAGTTGTCTAAGTTCGATCAAACGACGTTTCGGCAATAACAACGCACAAAACAGTTTGCGATACTTTCATTGTGCGTATCTAAGGAATGAAATTCCTGGAGCCTGTGTAATCTGTTCCATGATGCCTCCATAAGGCTCCATAGGTTGTAAGTGTAGCCGGAGGGTCCACAAGTCAAGAGTCTTTACATTACGTCTAGGCCAACGTACTCCATCATCGATCACATCATCGCTTACCAACAGATGAGATATTGGCCAACCGTAAGTCTATCAATTAAAAGGTCTTGTTTATAAGGCAGTAGACGGTCGATTGGAAGGTTTAGGGCCGGCGCACATATTGCGGAGCGCAGCGCAGCGCAGTTTTCACTAACAAACTATTATCGACATTTTGTCCTCATTGAAATAATATTTAAAGCCAATTAACACAAATAATTCCTGAAGAGCATCGATGCGACTATGTGCCATATGTGCGTCGGTCCTTGAAGTTCAAAGCGCGTACCATTAGAAGCATGTTTGTAGTGATGCTGCGGCGGCGGGTGCTGCGCGCGCGCGGCCAGGTACTGCTGGTCGCGGTTCACCTTGTTCTGCAGCTGCGCCACCGACGGCGAATCGCCCACGCCGCTCTCCGTGGCCACCGTCTCCGTGGCACCAGCTTCTAAGAGCAAGTGGTGTGGTGAACATTTTAGCGGAAGATTCTTTGGGTTTGGTGAGTGCGAGAGTTTGCGAAGGGTTCGGGAACAGTTATTGTGAGCTTTGTTGCGCCATTTCTTCCCAGCACAAAGAAGTGCTGAGGAGCGGACGTTTATGACACTATCTTATGTAATTTCGACGTTCTAAAAGTTCAATCTAATGTGAATAAAGTATATTTTGATACTAGTGGGCAAACTTTGTCATACAGCCGAAGCAGAATAGACGACCGAGTCGAAGGTGAGGCCGTTACAGAGCCGAGCATCTGCAGTGATACCACGTGCATCAAACGACGTTTTTCAACACATTTGCTCTTATTGCCTCTATTGTTTGGTTTAAAATCCAATGTATTTACATAATTGGGTTCCTTCTTTTGGTCTCTACCTACTTTTTTTCCAATTCTTCCAGTCAGTGTTGAGTGTTTTCCTAATCTCAGTAAAGAGGTGCTTAGTAATGTTTGATAGAAGAGAAGGATCAAGTGATGGTGCGTGAGTGCGACTAAAGTCCAGTCGCGGAGCAGGAATGCCCTTTTTACCTACTGACAGTGGTCACAAACATTTTTGTATTAAGTGCATGAAATATTTGAAGGAGAAATTACCAACTTAGAAAATAATAAAAATATTATTATCATATAAGTGATGTATTTAGATTTTATTTATAAGTTATAAAACTCGAGTTACAATTACTAATACGGCAAAAATAAAATTCAAAAATCAGAATCCGATTCCTCTGTATCGGAGTTACTGCTTTCCGAAAACGTCTCGCCTATCACATTTATTACAAAATAATCAACAGTTTTATCTACATTCTCATCTAGTTTAACTAATTTCGATTCCTTCGTTTTTTTCGTGACATACACTTGCAAACAAGAAGAAACCTTACACTCTCAGGCAAAGGTTTACAATCCCTGAGGACGGCAGCCATTGCATCTGTGCGAGCGAGACTCATTCTATTTACGTGGGAGTGACAGAGACAGGTAATAAAAGGTCAACGGACGAAATTCTTCCTGCTTCGCGGCCGGACTTTACCACAGCTAGTGTACTGACTGTTGCGGCGCACGAGCAGCACGATGGCGAGCAGCGCGCCCAGCACCAGCAGCGACAGCGCGGCCGGCAGCAGCACGCGCGCGCCGCCCAGCGAGCGCGCCCCGCCCGGCGCCGCGCCCGACACCTCGCCCTCCACCACTGGACGAACAATACCATACATAGGAACACGTACGTTCTATTTAATCATCCCACAATATTTCGTGTAACAGAATAAACGCAATACCTCTTAAGGGGTCATTGAACTCAACACTGAAATCGCGAAAAAAAAATCAATGCCCCATACACTTTTGCACAGCTGATTTTTTTTTCGCGATTTCGGGGTTGGTCCCATAGTAAAAGTTGTTCATAATGATGAGTTCAATGACCCATTAAGAGGTATTGCGTTTATTCTGTTACAGGTTGTATACCTACATAGATTTGGCATATTTTAAATTTGATTAATATTTTGTCAGTTACCTATATTTTTTTTAACTATAGACATTACTTTGTAAGTTCTATCATGGTTTTTTAAATTCATTTGTTATTAATTCTATAACATGCACAATATTGGCACTCTATAGTATGTGGCAAACATGTTTGAACCTTTTCATTTTATTATACTGCATGCACGTTTTTATTATTGTATGTGTAGACATGTTTGGCCGGATTAATTTATCTTATCTTCTTGTGTAATCGGGCTTTTTTCGAGAGTAAGTTTTTTAATGAGTTACAGATCCTTATGAATGACGAATCTCGTGTGTGGGTTTAAATTCTGTATCAGACTCACACACAAATCAAATAGCAAACTACCCTTAGACACAGAGTTGATTTAGTGAAAATCAACTCTAGGGACACGAATGGCTATTCTCGACTGTCAAACAGTCATAAACGGTTAATACCAAGTGGCAGTTCTCTCGAAAAATTCACGAGTGTCCTGTCAGTAGCGTAGCTAGGAGGGGGCGGTAGGTGCGGCTCACCCCGGTGACACACCGTTTCAGGGCAGTCATGGTCTGTATCATTACTTACTGCCACTAAGAGAATGCGTGGTGAAGTTGTAGAGCGCGACGGCATGCCCCGCGTTGTTGTGAGCGGTGATCCTCAGCTGGTAGTGTGTGGCCGGCGTGAGGCCGGGCACGCTGAACACGCGCTCTGTTGCCTGCACGCTGTTTGAAACCAATCGCCACTGGGGAAGAAAGACTTATCTTATTTATTTATTTTATTTCAATTACTCTCTGCACTTACAGTAATTACCAACACGTACAGAGAGTCAGAAAAAACAATTAAATAATAAAAAAATAAAAATAGAATATAGTAAAAATAATGAAAATACCTATTAAAAAAATAATCAACAACAAAAAAAAAATTAAAGTAATCAAAAATAATCAAATAATTAAAAATAAATAAATTCTTAATCACCGTCATCATCTTTACCTAAGTATGACGATGTATATGCAGTTTTGGCTTTGGCACAGACTGAGTATGAGTTAAATTTGATTAATGTTCGTGTAGGTGACACCTTAGTCATAAGTAAGTTACCAAATTTCGAGCCCGGAATCGATGTACTTACCTTCTAAACATTTTATAATATTTCTTACCTGGGATTGACTTATTTCTCGATATTCGATGACGAAATAGAGAATCCCGCAGCCGCCGTCGCCCCAAGAGTCCAGCCACACAGTCACTGTCGTTGTGTTCAGAGTTATCATTTGCGAGTGCTTCGGTTTTACTGGAACTGAAATACAGTAACTTTTGTTGTAAGTTAAATTTGTTCACTCTAAAAACTTTTTATTTTCTGTAATCGACTCGTTTATTTGCGTTTTTGTTGGAACTCAAGTTTTAGAATATATTTTATAACTGTCTAAAATTGATGGTAATTAATCTTTGAGACGAGTCCGTCAAAATATTTCCAATCATTGCAACACTTGAGAGACAGAATCAACAATGACAACCACCCAAAGCTTGAAACGATTCAACTGTCTAGAATCCCGCAATGAAATTAATCCGAACAGAAAGCGGAGCAAAACAAAAAAGATGCTATTTACCTGTGCCCTTTGTATATGCATGTACAATATCACATGGTAAGCCAGTGCCAATGCGGTTGAATGCAGTGATGTACAGTTGGTAGCGGGTCCCACACCAAAGGTTCGGCAGCACATGCTCAGAAGTCCCCGCTTCTACTTGCAACTCTTCCCAATCGCCATGTTCCCGTTTGTAGTTGATCACGTATCCTAGAATGCAACGGAGACATTTGTTAGGCCAAGAAAACGGTTAAATAATCTTAATTTATCACTGCTCCTCCTCATTATATCTTCAGATAAATCTAACGTAATTGGGAACATAATATATATGTATTTATCTACAAGAAGTCACACTAAACAATGCTCACCTAGTTCTTCTTGTCTTCGCTGATGTGTCAGTGCCCTATTTAACAATGCACGTTTCTTGGGCAAAGAAGCCAGAATATGTCCATGGAACGTGTATTGCTTAACATAGGGCTTTTACCTTCGTTGAATGGCACCAACCCTGTAAAATACTGATAATCTCCATGCTCAGGGCTACGATTACCTAGTATAGGACTGCCACCATCGCCTTGGTCGCTCCATTGAAGATGCAGCGAGTCCGCGTAAGAGTCCACGACAGCCAATACAGGGGGTTGTGGAGGCACCTTCACTTCCACACTGTAGGTGACTTCGTCTCTTCCGTGGACGTTCTCGACCGAACACGTGTAGTTCCCACTGTCCAGATACTGCGTCATGCTGTGTCAATGGTGTGAAGGGACATGGTGAAAATTAAGTACAAAATGAGGTGAAGAACTAAGCTTATAGTGAGATAAAAACGAAATAAAGAAGGAAAAGAGATCGGGAGTTGATACACAAGTATATTTGAATGAGCTCTTCACATAGTTAAAGCCTGCTGAAATAGTTACCTGATAATTAGAGACCCGTCATTCGTAACATTTTTCCTAAGAGTTGACTCCAAAGTAGCGCCGTTCATACTCCATGTGGTCGACGGAGTGGGTACCCCGACCTTGTTGCATGGCAATGATATGTTCTCCTTCCAAGGCGTAACAATGCTGCGGCTGAAAGACGTGATCCGAGCTGGCACTGTCAAGAAACGGGCTTTTTTTGAATAGAAGAAAATGAACACCAGTAACCTAATCTGGCGTAGAAGTGACAGTACTGAAAAGTTTATTCCTTAAACAAGGTATCAGTCTAGTTGCAAAGTCTTCAGGTTACAATAAAATGCAATTGAAAAAGGGAAAATAATCCGGATGATAATGAACAAAGAAATAGTACAATCCTAAAAAACATGATAGATTATAGACTAACCTGATTCAGAAGGTAGCACTGTGACTACTCGAGTGGCCTCTCCTTCTCCAAGCCTTGTTGAAGCTGATACCCAGAATTGGTGAGTGGCCCGTGGTGGCGATCGCGACGTCTCGTGGGATAACGTGCTTGGTGACAGCATGCGTTTGTGGGTACCCTCCTAAAGAAATGTTAAAACAAGGAACAATGAGAAACAAGTATGATTCCAACTTTAGTCACCTACATCTATCTAGGATCTCGTAACGGGCATAAGAGAAAACGTGATGGACTGTGTGGAATGGGAAAGATGCATCATACGAACACAAGTAACTAAATCAAATGCAAGCAATACGAATACGAAATAGTGCGAACTGCAATAAAGATGTGGCAAAGTTCGATTTCGGCACCTAGATGTTTGAATACTTAGATGATTTTGAAAAGTAAATTTAAATGCAGGACAAAGTGGACTGTGCTCTGCATGCAATAGAGGAAACCTGTGGCGGAAAGATTGGCTGTTTGTTGTCTGTGAAGTAAAGCGTGTACATTGTATAAGAGTGATTGTTTTGGATGGCAGCTTCTCAAGTGGATTGAAGAACCTATCTAATGGTTGTTCTTGCAAAATGTATCTGGGGTGTTACGTTTATTACAGATAAAACAGAGTGTGTTAAGAGAATGAGATAAAATACTTTGGTGTGAAAGAAAGTGGAGTGACAGAAATAAGTGTACTGAAATGTTTTGATCAGGTGAAGAGGTCTGAAAAAGGACGATTACCAAAAGGATTTTATAGGGCAATTAATACGACTTGATGCCCTGGCAGGGCACACTAACCTTATTGGCGGTGTCCTTAAAAAAGTTCAGGTGCGTAGAACTCGCAACCGGTTCGCATGTATGAAAAGATGAATGAATGTGGAAGAAGCAAAAGGGGTCGTTGCATGATGAGTTCTGCTGTATTCTTAACTCCATGAGAGAGTAGGTTGTTGCATGTTATGTATAAGATCAAAATGATTGAAAGCAGCATGTATTATTTTACAAAAACCCTGTGAATTAGAATACCAATCTCCCACATTGTTCCGCTTTTAACTCGTACCAAGATTCATAATTTCTAGCTCAGTCACTCTTTGTGTTAACATTAACAAAAATATGCCTTGAAGGGTAAGTCTGTCTACTCCAAAATCTATAAAAAGAATACGAACCTCTCTTCCATCTTCTATGACGCTCATATAGAGGGTGTATCCAACGAGGACACCGTTCGGTGCAGCAGGTGGAAGCCATGACACTAAGATCTTGTTGCGAGATGATACAACTGCTTTAATGTCAGCGGGTGCAGACGGAACTGTGATGAGAAAATAAGTGAGAGTTATATTTGCGCATGCGATTCTCTTGTATTTGTTTAATGAAGTCATAAATTATGTTAATTTCTTGCTTACCATCCTCCTCTGTATGACAGTACACCGGAGCAGCTCTAACCCCATCGCCCGCCGCAGTGAACGCACATACCGTCACCGAATAATTCGTGTATCTTCGAAGTCCTGACAGCGTTGTGTGTAATCCCGATATTTGTTTTGTTACCGCTTCTTCGTTTCCTGAAATCGAAGTTACTTCAGGATTCCGAAGTAAAGAAAACTGAACTGATGTAGATGAATTGGAAAGAACAAGAAATGTAAAAGCTGTGAATAATTATACATCTCAGAATATAAAAAAGGAATCTGCATTAAAGTCGAAGAAAGGCTAAGTATAAGCAGCTTTATCAAGAGTTACATTTATATGACTGGAATCAGTCCTATTCAAGTATCACTTATTTTGCTTCTTCAGCCAGATGGCATTCGAGATGGTGCCCGTCTCCCAGAGCCATGTTTTCTGATGTCTAAATTCTGAGTTGCGTAATAAGCTAGTGGTTAATAGATATTTATAGAAGGAGAAACTGTGATGCTTACCATACCAATCCGTGACGGGAGCGTAAGTTACTCTGTAACCTTGTAAGACTCCGTTTCGTCCTCTGAGCGGTGGTGGTTCCCAAGCGACGCGAACTGATTGAGAACTAAGTGCTGTGCATTGTAGAGCTCCTGGTGGTAAACTGGGCACTGTAGTGGAAGAAATAGACAAGATTCAGTGCTTAGCTTTATTCGAAACATTATCATCTAAGTCGCTTCAAGAACCATAGTTTCAAAAGTCTCTTCACTGCGTGTGGACGAAGTAGTCCATTGGACTTCTTATATAAAAAAGTACAGTTGGCCCTTCGATATAGAAAGCGGGGTGACTACTGAGATGGTGGCAAAAATATATATAGTAGAAGAATAAGAAACATGCTGCGTTGTTTTAAAAAAACAGGAGCAAAAGCGGGAGAATGGATGGTCACAGCTCGTACTTTCGATCTACACTCCATCAATTTGATTGTGAAGTCGTTGTCTCCCATAGCAGTAGTAGACGACGTTACGAAGCAAACCCCACTCCTATTTGTGGCGTATTTAATGTGTAAGCATAACACCATGTTCGTTACGTCGGTAGTGCTGGCCCCCTATTCGTTTGCTTGTATACTCACCATCTTCCATAGTAGTAGCAGTAGTAGGCGGCGAGGCAGGCCCCGCTCCCCTGCTGTTGTAAGCCTGCACGACCACAGCGTAGGCAGCATGTTTCTGTAACCCTGACAGCGTAGTCCTCGCACGTGCAGTACCAGCCCCTTCCACTGTGCGGACTGTGTATGATGCGCCGCCGGGACCGCTTGCGCTTAGGACTGTGCTGTTGCTGTTTAACTGAAAGAAGTTTTAAGGTATGTTCAGAAATTGTATTTCTTCAACCTATGTAGGGTCAAAGGTTTCCCTCGTAATTGACCACTGTTCTATAATTGTTTTTGCTTTCTCTGGTCAACACGTCAGTAACTAGTCCGAATCGTTACGCCTGTGTGTTGCATTTTGTCACCGACTGGAATGCCAAATGCCCAAGCGCTTGGAATTTTTCGAATACCTCCTCTCCTCAAGGGCGTAAATATTTTAGGAGAAAGCGAATCAGAAAACGGTTAGAGAAAGAAACCAAAAAAATGTGCAGTTTAACGATTGAGGGTTTAATGAATGATATCAAATACACGATGGTACACTTGATGTCGTATCCATACATTTAGTTATATTGTTTGTAAGTTCTATGAACTGATGGATGTTACCGAAGACGACGAACTCGTAGGCTAATTCTTGGCCTTCTCTATTTGAATGTAAGGAGAAGTGACGACGAAATCATTGATTTTTGGAAGGTGCTTCACTTCGTTTGACTCAGAAATTGAAAACGTAATAAAGGAAAACATCAGAAAGTAAACGATAGGATTCTGTAAAGAGAACTCGTTCTCACTGGTTAATACGTTTTCCTAATAGAGTAAAATTGCGAGGTGAATGCTCTTACAAAATTCCAGTTCTTAGAATCAAGAATATAAGGAAACTATAAACTCACCTCCTGGAATCCCACGTAGTAACCCAATATGTTTCCGTTCCACAGGTCTCTTTGTGGTGGTTCCCAGCTTACGATGAGTTCTGTGGAACTTTTCGCTTCCACTCTTACGTCCAAGGGTGGTCCGCTTGGTACTATGGAAATAAAACGAAATCCCATATTACTTATCGTAAAACGACACATCACTTTTTATCGTTTTCTCAGTAGGTATTCTTACCTAGATTCTCAATATTGACGGTTACAAGTCATGGTTGCATAAAAGAAAATACCGTGAAGATTGTTTTGAGTAGCTGCATCACTCAAGAAAATGCCGTGAAGATTGTTTTGAGTAGCTGCATCACTCAAGAAAATCCCGTGAAGATTGTTTTGAGTGGCTGCATGACTCAAGAAAATGCCGTGAAGATTGTTTTGAGTGGCTGCATCACTCAAGAAAATGCCGTGAAGATTGTTATGAGTAGCTGCATGACTCAAGAAAATGCCGTGAAGATTGTTTTGAGTAGCTGCATCACTCAAGAAAATGCCGTGAAGATTGTTTTCAGTGGCTGCATCACTCAAGAAAATGCCGTGAAGATTGTTTTGAGTGGCTGCATCACTTAAAAAATGCCGTGAAGATTGTTTTGAGTGGCTGCATCACTCAAGAAATGCCGTGAAGATTGTTTTGAGTGGCTGCATCACTCAAGAAAACGCCGTAAAGATTGTTTTGAGTGGCTGCATCACTCAAGAAAATGCCGTGAAGATTGTTTTGAGTGTGATTATAATAATTATATCGTCAATATCCCAATCCTAATATATTAAATTCGACTGATAGACAACGCACAGCCGAAACTATTGGTCGTAGAAAGGGATTTCCCGAAATTCCTACGGGAACGGGATTAAACGGATATCCGCGTATAAAGTCGCGAGAAAAACCTAATCGGTTATAAGAGGAGGGAGAAACTTATAAGTTGCACCGATCTCAAATAAATTGGGATAAACCCAAAAAAGAATGATGATGGCAACATACCTTCTTCAGTCGTAGTAACTTGTATCAGCTGACTTGGTTCGCTCTGTCCTAGTCTGTTCTCTGCTATGATTCTGAGGTGGTACGACGTCGCAGGTTGAAGGTTCTGGACGCTTGCCGACGTCACACTCCCGGGAACTATCACTTTTTGAGGAGTTGTTGGCCATGAATCTGTTCGAATTTTGATTACTTATTAAAAAAGCTGAAGATAGAAGATCTGTTCGCTTTAGTATGCAAAGTTTTGTTTGGTTTCAAGAGCAAGGATTAACTTTTGGTTACCACAAAAGTAAAATAAAAGAAAAATGTTTCTCTATTTTCTGTTGCCTTGAGAGAAAAACAGCCTCTTAATGTGGTTTTACAACGGCGACCGGAAGCGTGAAGTGGATGAGCGAGAATTGAAATTTGTATGGCAATATTTTTATCCACGTCCTGCCCATGCTATGCGCGAGGAATAGCGTGGCGAAAATTGAAATATTTGTTAGTACAATATTGAACTTTATCGCTATAAGTATAGAGATTTTGTTTATTGTCAAACGGATAATTATACAAATCTCGCACCGGCCATCGAGGACCCGCTCGCTCGGTCTCTCCCCGTCAATCGCTGCCCCACGAGGTCTCGCGCAGGTACGCGCCGGCTCGCTCCGACAATCGTGAGATATTGCTGCGTGGGGTACGGCTCCAGTGAATGAACACCAAACTAGGGCTTGAATATCGGACGCTTTTTCAATTCCGGAATTCCGGAATTCCGGAACTCAAGTGTCTTTTTGTATAAAATAGTGATACGTAAAAGTTTAAATTGACTAAGTGTAAAAAATTTGCAAAAATGTCATACCTAATATAATTATTATCTAAATGTATGTTTTCTACCAAATACCATTAGTTTTTTGGATTTACTTTCTTAGTAGGTATTAGAAATATGATCAAATAAAACAAATACAATGATTAAGTAGTTGAATTATATATATATTTAAAAGAGAAATCAGAAATTATTCAACTTTGTAGTAATTCAAGTTAATTAAATCGCTTATGAAGCTCACTAACGGACGTCGGACGGCAGCTGTTGATGATTTGTAATCTTCATTTTTGCTTATAATGAAATTTTAAGAATGTAAGTGCGTTTAAACTGTCGTCATTGAGTGAGCTTCGTACGCGATTACATATATAGGTGACCGCCGAAAAGGCTCTTTCTGCCTCTACGCTCGTTGGCGGTATTGTTTTTAAATATTGGAAACATTTTTGTAAGTACTGTCCTCTAACGCCACCGTTTTCATAAACTGCCATCTCTACTCTTATTAAACTTTCTAAATCTAAAATGTTCGTCTTCCTTCTACTTTTTACTGTTAATTTATTTTGTATGGTTTGTTGTAATTCATTTTTCATGTCTTTTTTCCATTTTCTGTATTTGATCTTATTTCAGTAGATTCAGTATTTTCTTCCTCTTCTTCTGGGATTCTTTCCTCCTCCTCTAATCTTTTGATTATTTTAATTATTTCTGTGAACATTTCTTCACCCGTTGGTTTGCTGAAGGTCCCAAGGTCAAAGTTGTCTTCGTGGTAGTCTTCCGAGTCATAGAGATAAGTCAGCACAGATGCCAACGGAAGACGTCTCTCCTTTATTATTTTTCTTAGGCTTTGTGCCAACTCGTTGCTGATACTACCATTCAGGCTATCTAATGATTTTAACATAAACTTTAGGGCTGTGTCAGCAGTCATTAAATTAGCGTCCCTGGTGCACAGAGACTCCACGGTTATTTTGATGACATGGAGACTCTCGTGTAACTCTTTGAGTATTGCCAGGGATTCTTCATTTCCGGGAATATCCAAGTCTAGAAAACCTTTGGTGATACAGGACTTCAGCTTCAAAAATCTCTCGATCATGTCACTTAAACTGGACCATCTCGTTTTACAGTCCAGCAATAGATCAATATCCAGATATATATAATCCAGAGATCAATATCGAAATTTCGATATTGATCTCGCAAATTCCGGAATTGGAAACGATATTGGATTTTATCGGAATTCCGGAGCTCAAGCCCTACACCAAATTATAAGGAATTGGGACGTTTCCACCAAACGTAGTATTTTTAACCGACTTTCCAAAAAGGAGGAGGTTCTCAATTCGGATGTTTGTATTTTTTTTTTTAACCGACTTTCCAAGAAGGAGGAGGTTCTCAATTCGGATGTTTGTATTTTTTTTTTTTTTTTTTATGTTTGTTCGGGCATAACTCCGTCGCTTGCCAACCGATTTTAAAAATGATTTTTTTGTTGCAAAGGGAATACTTCCCAAATGGTCCCATGATAAGAAAACCAGGATCTGATGATGGCATCCCAGAGAAATCGAGGGGAACTTTCGAAAATAGTATGGGTAACAAGTGCGTTTGTATTTGCAGTGATGTTGTTAGGTGTGGGGTACCACTAAAAAGTGAAAAATAAAAAACTTTTTACAAAAAAAATACAACCGACTTCCAAAAAAAACACTACAAAGTAAAAAATAACTTTAATTTCGGAAGTCGGTGTCAAAAACGAACAAATTAACAAAAAAAAATACAACCGACTTCCAAAAAAAAAACACTACAAAGTAAAAAATAACTTTAATTTCGGAACGTTTTTGTTAATTTGTTCGTTTTTTTTCGTTTCGAATTTGTTCGTTTTTGACACCGACTTTCGAAATTAAAGTTATTTTTTACTTTGTAGTGTTTTTTTTGGAAGTCGGTTGTATTTTTTTTGTAAAAAGTTTTTTATTTATTCACAAAATCCGTGTCTTATTCACAGTTCATTACAAAATTGCGAGCGTCTAAAGTTATCGGTTATCCTGAAATTGTAAGTTGTTCGAGCCAGAGTTTACGACTTGTATCACTGGGGTTTTGGAGTATTTTCCGATTTATTGCTAAATATCTAAAAAACTATGCATCTTTTATGGTGAAAAGTTTATAAAATGATTTTTAAATGTATTCTTTAGTCTTTATTTATAAAAAAACCTAAAAATAGGTTAGGGATGTATCAAAGGCAACCTACAGTATTTTTTTGTCGCAAAATGCTTAAGTGTTTATTCATTGGAGCCATTACCCTACGCGCGAGAGACTCGGCTGGCCAGGCCGCGCGTGAGCGTGACAGCGCGAGGTAGATATGGCCGGTGTAAGGGTAAGCGTGATTTCATGCCAATCCTATTTACGCCTCGCCTCGCCGATATAAAACCACCTTTAGAGTTGACAAAAACCAAATAAATTTACCTGGAGCTTCCTTATACTGTACGATGTAGTTGATGATAGGGCTGTTGCCAGCATATGGTTGGGTCCACGATATTTGTATCGAACGAGACTGCTGATCTATTATCCTTATGTTTTTTGGCATTTCGGGTACCTGAAACAAGTTACATAAACATTTTGATACAATCACAATTTCGTTGTATTGGAAAAACTTTTCGTTTGATTCGTTTGGTTGGATCGGATCCTGCAATTGCAGTAAGACCTTTTATAATTTTATTTAACTTTTTTCTTTTAACTAACTACTAGCTTATATTCTAGCTAGCTCATGCAGCGTCTTTGCGCAGACCATGGCCCACAATTGATCTTGCTCGCATGCCCGTTTGCTAAATAAAATTTTAATATCGTTTCTTTGTTTACATGTTGATAGAAAATGTAAAAGTATTGAGTAGGTTGGTAGATAGTTATTCCTTTGTTTACAAAGCAATAATTTTGGTTTATTTCTGAATCCATTTGATAAGATTCACTAGTATAGGTAATCTTCTGCATATTTAATCAAATAAACAATAATGTCATTCTTTGTAATATTTAGAAGATTATCAAGATGCATATTTACGCTCTCACCTCCTGTACAACGAGATGTATGAGCATTTCGTCCTGTCCGTAAGCGTTGGACGCGCGACACGTCAGGGCGCCCGTGTCTTGTCGATACGTCTGCAGGATGCTCAACTCGGACACTAAGCCGTCGTCCAACACCTGTTCTCGGATTGTGTATCTGGAAAAGACGTCTTTATTAGGACCTCATATGACCTGTTTTTTTTAAGCTTGTCGTTGATGTGACTACTTTCTTGGTTATGATCTAGAGGTGCCAATGTAAACAAAGTAATAATTTATTCCCCTTTGTTATGCATATACTATCTATCGAATATTTATAATCAATCATAACCGATCATCATTAATGAAAAACCCCGTTTATGGGCACCTGTTTAACAAGCCTCTTCAATCGCACAACGTTAACCGCGATCCTTGGCTACTCTCATCCAGCTGAAAAGCGAAGAATTAATTGAGAATGGGCTTGAGAATAATTTACAAATCTTGGCATAAGTTTAAAGTCCTCTCTAGAGATGTTACCTTTGATCCAAATGATGTGCAATGGTATGATGATGAGGACTCCTCCAGCTGACCTCCAGGGGCGCATCTCCTGACGCCGCACACTGCAGGTGCGCTGCCTCCCCTGCTGTCACCTGCACTGTCTTACTCTTCATCGGAAATCTGGCTGGCGCTGTATGAGTACAGAGAATTTAATGATGAATTAAATTGTTAGTAAGATTTTCTGGGGTTCTGAAATAAAGTACTTAACAAAAACTTTGATGATTGGATTTGCAATTAAGTTGCGCGAAAAGTGACCATTTCATGTAGGTAGAACTAAAATGTTTTCTTGGCATTGTTGTCAATTTTATTTTACTTAATTTTTTTATTTGAGATGGGTTTATTCTTGACTCTAGTCTAGGTAGGTAAGTCGATGATGGAGTGAGCTTACCCAATAGTTTTGCAGGAGTAGTTACTTAATCAATGGCATGGTGTTGCCATGAAAATTCAAAAATATAAGGAGAAATGTCCTTTTTATTTCAAGTTAAAACTTGAAAAATCGGGCCTTAGGAATATAAATTACCAACAAGCAAGACTATTACAGCCTGCAAACAACATGAGCATACAAGCAAAGTAATGCATACCTCTGCTATTTAAGTATATACATTCATGTAAAGTAAGACATTTGCCTTATAACGAGGGCGCGTTACGCTCGTTTTGCATTACATTACACCGCACAAAGGTCCCTTTTCCCTGCAGCCCCTTTGACTTACTAAATCACTATACTAAAGTGAGGACGTGAAGGGAGTTGCAAGACGTGCTTTTGTTTGCATTTATTAACAACTGAAACGAAATCAAGCAAAAACCTAGATAATGAATACAGGGTGACTAAATTCTTTGAAAATGTGCGATAGTTAAAAACTTTTACTTCTTATAGTACCTATGTAACAACTCCGTGTTACCTACATTTTGTCGACCAGCTGAGTAGGTATAATAAAGTATTGATAGAGTATACGCTTCTGTCAAAAATCTACATAAATACTAGCTGACCCGCGCAACTTCGTCTGCGTCACATTATTCATGAAAAATATTGCCAAAAAATTAAAAAAAATTTAGGGGTGGACTACCCCTAACATTTAGGGGGATGAAAAATAGATGTTGGCCGATTCTCATAGATATCGGATAAGCACAAAAAATTTCATCAAAATCGGTCAAGCCGTTTCGGTCTTGTTCTCGTGTCACAGTTTTCGTTGCCATACTCCTGGCAACGAAAACTGTGACACGAGAATTTTATATATTAGAAATGACGTGGATTTGTAGAAGATCTTATACGCTTTTGAAGTTGTTTTCATGTCACGTGAAGCGTCGTTTGCACTGAATTGACTTGCGAGTGACATTCTATCGCTCACAACTTGGCCGTATTTTGAGATTTTTGGAGTTCCGTAGGTACCCGAAGGGTAACTAAAAGTAAAATAAAAGCGAGCTCCTATACAAGCAACGTGTTTTTTTCGGTTTATGGTAGGTAGGTACTCTTCGTGTGAGACTCTCACTTGGCCGGCTTTTATATTTTTTTTTATTGCCTCTTGTTCTTCTTTAAGTTTGAGTTGTTACAAATCCAGTCAAATACTAATTAAACCTGATTTAAAGTTTTCCCTCTGAAAGATTGGCAATGAATCATAAGGCCACCCTATATCGGTAACTAAGTAATAAATCCTGAACGTTCCTGAGACCAAGGTCTAGCGACCAAATAAACTAAGGATATTAGAAAAACAAGGCAGGTACACAATCAACTAACCTAATCGACCCCGATCGTGCTGTGTTTCGCTAACTAAAGTACTGAGAAAATAAGAATTTGGCAGATAATACTTGCCTACCTCAAGCCGATACATCATGATATATACGACAGGTTCTAGCGAATCGGTCTTTATTACGGTTATTTTTTGCGTATTTTCGTTCCACCTTACAAATGTGAAATCGGGTCCATAATAATAAGTTATCGAGGAAGTTTCAGTAAAAATCTTATCAAAGAAACCCGTCAGCGTGCTTCAACATTTGTTTTTGTTAGAAACGTCTATATTGTTCCGTTTTTCATATTGGCAAGAAATCAAGAGTTGCGGCTGGGCCAGAGATTGCCTAACCCCACTCTACTCGATATTCCCTTTGAGTGCGGTAGAAGTGAGGAAAAAAATATTTTCATAAAGGCAGGCTCGTTATATCGTGCTTGTGTAGGCCCAATGTTATTTATTGGCGAGTAGTACCTTGTTTACGAAACCCTCATATTTTTAAGATTTATCGCTTGTTTTAAATATTACTGCCCCATTTGCGACACAATGCAGAAAATCTATAAAAAAAATTTCAGAGCACGGACGAGAAACCGTTTTAAATCTATTTGTTTAGGTTCAAGTGAACGTCGGCAAACTTTGTTCATGTGTAAATCCTGGTGAACCTTGTGTCAAACCGAAATAAACAAGCGGGAAATACGATTACGGCTAGAAGCGGAACTGTTTACAAACTGTTCGTGGACGTGACGGGTTTAGGAGCTGCCGTCCGCCACAATCGAACAAAGTTTTGCTGGTGTTTGAACAATCTACGATTTGTTAACGGTAACATAAATACCCATCTTCGTTGGGTGAGGGTGCTATGTTTTACCTCGAAAAGGTTTGATATAAACAATCATAAATAACGGCAGCTTTAGGTAGACTTCACGGTGGACGATATTTCATGATATTTGCTTCTCAACAAAAGCAAATATCGTCGAATACAAACACGTACACCGCGGACTTACTCTAGTGGAAGGCAACTGTCTCGTTTTCCAATAAAGAGGAGACGTATTGCGACGTACGGTCATTGAGTTTTCTGCTCAGACGCGCTCGAGTCGCGCGGCCGCTCGCCGACAATCGAATAAACTAGAAATACATCGTCGCCTCTATTGTGTCCACACCACGGACAAGGGGACGCTCCTTAATTATTACCTACCGGTGGAACAAAAGCAGGTGCTAAACAGTGCTCGGATTGGATACTTCCCATCAAGTAATTATTGTATTGCTTTAAAGTAAATTAAGTGTCTAAACTTGTATTTCAATTTACAGAATTGCAACTACTGCAGTCCTGCTAATAGAGAAAGTAACTTTACCTCCACTTAAAGTTTTCATAAAAGTTAGCAATAGAATGCAAGTCCAACCACCGAACGATCTAAATTAAGTTTAAAGTACTGACAGCAGCATCAGGGACTTGGCAAAGTGGTAAGAAAATGGACTTCCTTTAATTTTATTTATAGACTCATAGCTAGGTTGGTACAATAATACCGGCAGCCCAGCAATTTGAGCGAGTTATCGGCGGCGGGTCGCCTCGCGGAATTCTATAGAATTGAATAAAGTGACGGAGGTATGGTTGGAGGCGATATTTATTGAAGTGCTCCATATTTTATTGTTTTCTTGCGCTTTCTCAAAGCATTACTTTTTACTTAGTAGCTCCCTTTGATCTATTTGATAACCTCTTTTCGTCTCAAATAAATATAAATACCCTTTTACCAAAATTGGCAATGTTATTTCAGCGTTTCCATGCCATTTCATTTCATTCCATATTGCAAAGGACGTAGAATTTTATAAAAAGAAGTTCCAAACCCATTATTTCCAGTTAGGAGACAATGCGTTCTTAACATTTATTTTACTAAGGACAGCTCCATTTCTCCGCAACAAAACAATAATGACGCAAAAGAATTTTCATTTGAGTACGGCCCGGCTTGTCCCGGCGAAACTCATCGCGACGGGTCCTCCATCAAGACATTCCACAACTTTTCACAGACCTTCGACAAAAGATGCTTCCTTTCTTTTATGCACTGTACTTATAGCTAGGGATATGATCGTCGCGGTAAAAATTCTATTTCCTTCACCAAATTGACTGACCGAATTTGAAAAAGATTGGAATCACGGAGTTCTGTGGATCACATCATTTATCGGTATGGCAATCTTTAATAGGTATAAAAATGTCAGAGTAGGTATTAAAGAAGTCCAAATCCGATATTAAATTTTTTGCGTTGGAGTGACAGCGGATTAGTTTTATTAATTATCGAGAAAGAATGTCGTTAAGACGTACTTACCGTTGACTTTTAAGAAGATCAGCTTGCTTAATCCAGCGCCTATGTCGTTTCTAGCTTCACAAAGATAATGTCCCTCGCTGTCTTTGGCCACTCGCTCGAATACAAGCGAGCCATTCTCCAGGACCCTTGAGCTCCCTTCAAACATGAAGTCTTTGTATTCGCCAGGAGTGTTACCTGTTTGAAATTTGACCCAGTTGTTATGTCAATGTTTCGTGGATGGTAAAAGTGAAGATTTCTACAGAAAACGTGTTTAGACAGTTTCAGAGAACTGGTAAACTTTTGAATTGGAAGAGGGAAAAAACAGCATTTTTGGATACAATCCTACTATCGACAAATAAAGTTTTAATACATTTTTGTATCTTTGTGAAATCATTACGCACTATCTACGTAGTTTACAACTTACCTACTGCCTTCTTCCATGTGATGGTTGGTTTTGGGTAGCCATCCGCTTGGCACTGTAATGTCACATCCTGGCCTGCTGCTACCGCGACATCATTGGGTTCCAGTCGCCATCGAGGGGGCACTGAGGAAGAATTGCAGTTATAATTTCGTCCCAAGCATTTATACGAGAAATTCAGTAGTAAGAAAAGTTTCATTACCATTGACTGTCAGCGGTATAGTGTATCGCTCAGATCCGGCAACATTGGAAGCAATGCAGGTGTAATTCCCGCTGTGGAGCGATGTAACCTGCTCAATCACCAACGACGCGCTGTATTCATCCATTCTTCGGGTTATAATACCACTAGGCGCGTAAGGTGATGACGTCACGGGTTGCCCGTTCTTCTCCCACCGAAATGCAACCGGCAGATCACCCTCTAAGATCTGGCAAGATATTGCTGCTCTCATGCCTTCCCGTAGTAAATTCGTTAGCGCCGGTATGGGCAAGATTTTTGGCTGAACTGCAAAAAATAAGGAATATGTTCAATTTAATTCGTGAATTCAGCATGATAATCTGATAGTCTAATTTTTTAATATTTGTAGAGGTACATACAGAAAGTAAAACTTTGTAAGCTCAACAAAAATGCCGTGAACACTTAGGTAAGACAGAAATTTCTAAACCTAACCTAACCTCCCTCGTTCAACACATCGTGTGCCCATCACCCTGCGAGTGGCCGAGCATTATTCACCCGAAGTTATGAAGGTTTCAATTTTAACGCTCAATTTGGCCACGTAGACACTTAATTTCGTCATTTATTTTTTACGTAGGTTAACAGTTAATTAAAATGAAAATCTTAAGGCCACGTTTATGCCTCGATTTTGTGGACCTCATTCCGGAGGGTTGCCTGTGGAGTTTCCATTCACTTTTTAATATTTTTTATTTTATTGCCCTATTAACCAGGGAAAGCTGGAAGTTTACGCCCAGTAGATGCCACGGTAATGGTAAACGTGCTAACTTTAATGAATTACGGATGAGTAACTCCACCCCTCTTGAATTCGTGATTTTATAGCGTATTAAATCTTAGTAAAGAAAATGAGAAAGTTTATGGTCTGATTTCTGTTCTAATTAGTGTTAAGGTCGGATGAGAAAAAAGGTTGAAGAAAAGCTAATTTAAATCTAGGAAACGTCGACAAAGTCGTTCTGCAGCAGCACTTAGTTCAGAAGCCAGTTAATTCAACGAAAATATGTTATGCAGCACATTTTACCAAAATTCTTAATGGATTCTGCATACAAACTTTTCCAGAGCGACTTAAATTGGCAACACCACTCAATTACCCTATTTGTATCGCCTAGTTCCCGGTATCGACAGTTCTCTAACTTAATATTTGCACTTCGGCGTCTGCCGGTGGCTGGTGTCGGCTGTAATGGCTGCCTGACACGTATCCTACGTGCCACATCCTCTTAGATGCAGATAGATCTATGCATATTAGGATCTATGTGCTGTGGGGTAAAACTTCTGCTTTCTGTTCCGTGAGTTTGTAATAAAATGGACATGGACTTATATGGCGCTTGCATTTCGTTATCAGACACATTTTATGTTCTGGCTTTATGGATTGTAAAATTGTCCGTACATTCAAATCACAACTCTCAATCTTTGTCAATCGTATTAATTACCAATAGGATAGCATAGTGACAGTGACGATCTGCTAACCGCAAATAACTATGACTGTTTTTCAAATAGGATGTTTACTACTACCTACTTTCAACATGAAATGAAACAATGAAAACTTATTTAAAAAGTTCTTACTAGCACATTAAAATTACGGATAAAAATAGAGGAGAAACACGGTTTTGAAGTAGTTCTTCTCAGATCCCTGAATAGCAAAACTTCGTTTATACTGGATGGTGCAAATTCACTATGACGTGACATCACAAGTATCGATTGTCTGTTTCTCATGGGTTTTAGAATATATTTCTAGGATTTGAGAAATGCTCCAGTCTAGGAAACTCCAGTCAAGTTCACACACTTTTTGTTGTTTATGACAATAGGAAGTGGAAAAGACCGGGGTTTTGGGGTCTGTTTTTATACTTATCGACGTTTAAAATGTTCAGACTTTCCCAGAAGGTGTCTTTTTATTCTTTGAGTTTAGTGTGAAGGTATTGTGCAGGGTTATCTGTAATCAAATGATTAATAGTATTAACACTCACCTAATATTTGTACTTCAACGTCTCGTCTGGCGGCATGTCGCTGTCTATTGGCTGCCTGACAGGTGTAAGTGCCAGCGTCCTCGCCTCTTTGCGTCTGTTCCACAATCAGCGTGCCGTTGGGAAACACCTTCTGTCTTCTGTTCAGGGGTAGATTTTGGCCTTCTGTTGGAATAATTTAATCAGTTAAGATAGGTAGATTCCCTTTTCATTCCATAGGTAGGTACGCAACTTACGTTTAAGGCTCTTTGTAACATAGTTTCAGCGAAAATGTGATATTTATTTTAGTTTCATCTAAATAACATACACGATGGTAATAGTGTTACATTCAGACATTCTGAGCTCCGCTGTAGATCCTAGCTTACACAAGAAAAATAAGTATCTGCCTTTAAGAAAACTGAGTCGGTACCTACACGTGTACACATAAAGTAAGAAGTAAACTTATCGCAACTTTCGTTTGCTTAGTAAACTGTACACATGGTACACAGCCACAGGCGATATCAAAGCATTTCCTGATGAACATTTATCTAAACAATTCAAAAGGGAATATAAATTCAAAACAGATAGAAAGGTACACATGATTTGCTCTTCAATTCCAGGGAACACGAAAACAATAAGTTTTGTGAAGCAACTTCCGTTTGCCGTCATTACCGTAAAGTTGCTTAAAGTAATTTAAATTTATAATACTTTCAAGAGTTTTACAAATGAGTTGACCAGTTTCAGGGTAGTAAAGCCTTTCAGTCGGCACTTAAATAAGTTTTCGCTTGTATAATTAGTAATCGATATTTGTAGAAAAGAGCTCTGGCTTTGATTGGAGCCCACTCCACATTGTTGGTATTGTTAGTTATGAGTTTGGGATTAAGTCAGGTGGGCTTTAAGTGGATTATACCTACCTATTAAATCATTCAACTACTCTATAGATTAGAAGGATCTACTTAGAGAATCCTTAGTTGTATTAAAATATTGAGCTGGATTGTCTTACATCATTATAGTCTTGTAAGACTGCGTACCTATATCTACATATTTACAATTAATTTTGTTTGTAAGGACTTGAATTTTAAAGTTCTAGGAATTAAATAATGGGTGCAGAATACTTACCTGACTTAATAATTATTAAAATGTAGTATTAGGTATCAACAAAATTTATCACGACCAAGGTTCCCCCAAAGGCTTATTAACTTACATAAGTAGGTAGGTAAAATGTAAGTAATAAGATCGGCGTTTTCGACGCAGAGTAGATAAGCAAGAATCGTAGCAAGTGGCGTTATGAAGGTAGTCTCAGTCTACCCCCACGAAAAAAGTATGATTAGATATATATGTAGGTGTGTATATGAGTAATTTAAAATACGGATAGATTTGTAGCACTCAACTCCGTTGCATAGATCTTACTCGAATCAGAGTACGTAGTGAAATTTTCTAATTTAAAATAGTCTGGAGCAGGTAAACCACGCCTGGTTTAGCGAACTCGGCCAAAAGTTGGACGGTGACGGCACCAAATAAAATTTCAACAGTTGCTGGGGTTAGCAAGTTTAGTGAAATGTGCACTGCCTTCGGATATGCCCATTTTAAATTTAAATATCGGAATGCCAAACTGGGTCAACGTTTAGTGTACATATTTAAAATTTAGTGGCTGCTTTTAAAATATTTTATGTAGTGGTTTTAAAATCTATGTACCTAGTATTAGACATTAGATATAATACACGAGGGGTATTGTAGAACGTAAATAGATTGTGCACTCATGCAATTTCTAAGACTGTGTTATCCGGCTTTTATATTCCCTTGCGGAATAGAAAGGGGATCTTAATAAACTGATATACCTAAGTAAGAACTAATAACTTAGGTATTTTGCTAATCTTATTTTCTATTAGATATTAATATCTTTTGTTCGCGTTGATATAGATTATCAGAAAACAATAGCCTATAATCGTCTCCAGGATCTTATGTATCTTTGTACAAAAATTATAATTAGTCAAAATCATTTCTGTGATTTAGGCGTGAAATCGTATTACTTAAATAAAATAAATTCACTTTCGCATAAATACCTAATATTAGGGAGGATTATGCAAATATATCAAATCCAATCTAATCTTTTGCTACAAGAAGAATACCCTATCGATGCAGGTATCAAAGGTCGCAGGTCAGCTTAATGAGAGTGCCCACTCTATGAAAAGATAAGGCCCGATGTTGACAAGGGTCCGAAAAAGGGAAAATTACGCAGGAGTGACCGAAGAGTCTTAATTTGATCTTTTCTGGTAATACTGGCAAACGAGAGGCGGGTTTACGGTCTTAACAATTTTATTTCAAGTGAAATTCATTGGGATTGTTGCGAGAACCTTTATCTACTAGAATGTGTTAGTCTGAGTACCTAACCTCAATTTATTTGGCGTGTTCGTGTGATAGGTTCTCAGACATATTATTATTTTACTCCTGTACTTTTTGGTGAAAAGAAGCTTTATTTATATTAGAAGTATACCCACACCTAGTTTTTGGCCCATCTTCTGAATAAAATACTAGCCAAAGCCGTAAATTGTACCTACCGAACCCAAAATAATTCGTAGGTATGTTTAGAAAGTACGTTTCCACTCGTAATTATGTAGTCAACTGTAGGTTTCTAAGATTTTAATGGGTAACCTTTCGTTAAAATAAAAACGGCTTTAAAAGATTATATTCCGCGTTTATTATTCTAATTTTACTTTTCCAGCACACAGATCCCTTTATTTCCCATAGACGGTACTATTAAGAATGAAAGAACCTTTTTATAGCATCCTGGTTGGAACTTGGACGGGAAATTAAAATAAGAAATAAAAAATGTGATCTTTAGAGTGCTTTGTTTTTTTTTTAAATCTGTTTTAAAACGGAAATTACAATGGAAAATTAGCAATGGACTCACAATAAACGAGAAGTAAATAATAATTAATCAAGCTGATTACGTATGGTTCCGTTTTCATTAAGGATATATTTTCCTAATTTTCTCAGTACCACAATATACCTATTTAATTTCCTGCTCCAACATATTGCTAGCCGTAGCTAAGGAAAAACAAGAGAAAAAAATAACTTAGATTTGTCCCTAATTGGATGTTGCGAAGGTGTCTAGTCTATTAGATTGTAGGACGCAATTTTCTCTGGCCGGGATATAACCAGAGAAGATATAACGAACATATTTCCAAGCCGAAGTTTTATATAAAGTTTACAAATAAATAGCGGGATATATTGGACGAGGCGTATTTTTACATTTTTATCTGGATGGTGCTGTATACAGCGTTTACTCTTAACCAGGGACTAATGTAAGGGAAATTAAAAGCTGTTAGGGGGTAGGTATACTTTTTGTATTATTATTGATATAAACAAGACAGGTAAATGTACTGATGTTCTACTTAGTAAAAAAAAACTCAAAATCGCTTAATATCTGACCAAGACTAGACTCATGCAAACCCACAAAGAGCAACCAAACAAAAATAAAATAAAAAAAGACTGCCCGGTTTACAAGCATGCAATAGAGATCAACGAAAGATTTTTGTAATAGTTTAGATGATAGTAAATCCGATAGATATTATGTCAATTTAAAATATTTAGTCATTCAAAATAATGGCTGCATTTGAAATGGTGCCATCAAATGCAGTGCAAAACATTAATTTTCTTCGAATCGTTGGCAGTTCCTTTGACACGCGCAATTTTGAAAACGTACCTACGTCAAACGCTCGAGACACGACGTGCGACGTTTGTCACAACGCGTGGTCATATCTGGACATTTCATACTTTCACGACATAATAATTTCTAAGGGTTTGTAGTGAAGTCCGTAATTTTTCGCGATCACAAGTCCCATGTGGCACACGATTTGTCTTATCACTACATATTTTAATACAAAGTCTGCCGCCGCGTCTGTCTGTGTGTTCGCGATAAACTCAAAAACTACTGCTCCGATTTTCATGCAGTTCACCATTGGATAGAGTGATTCTCGAGAAAGGTTTTAGTAGATGTATAATTTGTCAAGCGGCTAGTACCTTATAAAAGTTCAGAATCTGAATTCACATTATGAAATGCATGAGTGTGAGTCAACGTATTGAACGCTGTGTTAGCAAAGCAGTTAGCTTTAACCCAGATCATGACCTAACAAAATAAACTGGAAGAGCATCGCTTCTCACGTTCGTACTCGCGAACGTAATCTAATACTTAAGATAGTTATTTCGTTTCACCTTCGACCCGTATCTAGTAACCTGTTGCTAGAAGACGCTGGAACATAGATATAGAAGATACCCATAGTGTCCCCGGGGCCTTAATTCGATACTGTTTGACTAAAGTGTCGTTCGTTTCGTCGTAAATGTCCTGTTTTATTTAGGAGACATTAAGGACCAGTTTTTGTTCGAAGATCATGTCGATAAATTATGTTATTCTGAGCTTTGTCTCTAAGTTAGTCGTAAATGTATTTGGGATAAGTGTGTTTGTGTGTTCACTTTTGCCTCATGAATTAGTTTCAGTTGTCAAAAAGTTGGGAATATGGGTTCTGTGTCAAAAAAGTGCTTACGTTTTTACGATTAAAAAGTCTAAGAACATAAATCGAACACAGCGAAAGGAGGTAGGTCGGACGCGATATACCTAATCTATACTAATATTATAAAGAGGTACATTATTTTCATTATTATATTATTGACGATTGTGTGGATTTCAAAACAGACCTCTGAGTTTGTTTCGATGTTTCTAGTTAGTTAGGAAACACCGGACTCATCTATACTAATATTATAAAGAGGTAACATTTGTTTTGTAAGTTTGTATGTAGGGGGTAATCTCTGGAACTACTGGTCCGATTTGAAAAATTCTTTCAGTATTAGATAGTCCATTTATCGAGGAAGGCTATAGGCTACATATAATCACGCTAAGACTAAAAGGAGCCGAGCATTAACGGAAAATGTGACGCAAACGAAGTTGCGTGGGTCAGCTAGTAATATTATAAAGAGGTGAGGTGTGAGTTTGTGAGGTTGTAGGGGGTTATCTCTGTTAATCCTGAACCGATTAGGAAAATTCTTTTACCAATAGAATGCGACGTTATTTGATAGTGTCATAGGCTATATATTAACACGTTGGCTGCCATATGGAAATCCGAATATATTTGCGTTTTTCATCAGTCGTTTAAATGACGTAAAACGACTTATTGATTAGATTTCTATATATAATATATGTTTATATACATTTTTTTGTATATTACGTGCTGTTTTTAGTCCGCCGGTCATAATTTACACCCGGCGCGGCGCAAATGTAATATTTTTTTCATTGGAGCCACGCCGGTCAAATCGCCGGCAGCAGTAGACCTCTCGGATCAAATGAAAGCGTATTCTTCTCCGCTTCGAAAGTCTATCAATAGTACAAGAAGTTGGCCTTAGAACTGCTTCTAAACATAGCTGTAGTAAATGCTCGGGTTTTATATGAAGCTACCACAAAAAAGAAAATACCTATTATTGAATTTAGACGAAAACTGTCACAACAAATGATTGACTCAAAACCACGTGATAACATTCCATGTAGGCCAAAGAGAATAAAACATTCTCTTGTAAAAGCAGACGGAAAGGAAAATTTTGTGTAGGTGGTTACAAAAATTATTCACAAACGCATAGAAGAAAAACCGGCCAAGTGCGAGTCGGACTCGCGCAGAAGTTGCGATTTACGATTTATGACGTAGGTATTAAAAAAAAACTACTTACTAGATCTCGTTTAAACCAATTTTCGCTGGTAGTTTAATTTTCTGTTTGTTTTTTAATTTTAAATTACTTTGATCTCAACACAAAATAATGTGTCTCTAAATAACACTAGTCTTTGATTTGTAATAATAAAAATATTTTAATAAGTATACGGTCTTTAATTTACATCATAATTTTGTTTGACTCGCTACAAAAACATTCATACAACCAAAAAATTATGAAAATATTTTGAGGCCAAGTTATATATAGTGATCATTGGGGCCGCGCGGGCCACTTGTAATGGTATTTTGCGTTACACGCATGGCCGTCAGCGAGCAAAAGGTGTCTAAGTTCACCCTAGTTGTGCCGGTCTTTTAAGCCCCCCATGGCCCCAACGCTTCTACCAAGTGCCGGTCATTTTGACCCCCCATGGCAGCCAACGTGTTAACCCAGCTTGTTTATTTATAAATAAAGTAGAAGTACCCTGATTATTACGTAAGAGGAATTAATTTTATGATCTTTAGAATGTATTCGATGTGCGTGTTTCCCATTGTTCGAATCTTATGTACCTAGACCTACCTATGTACTAATAATCGAAAAGACGTTCAATGTACGTACCTACAATCAAAGGCGAACGGCAGGCTTGTATGGGAGTTTCGTACAGCTAGTAAATTTTTGAGTTTTGGGATCATGTTTCTTTTAATAGGTAGTTTATACGATAGAAAAGCCCTATTTAAAATCTTAGATTTTTAGAACTTGGGATATAAAAGATATACCCAGTTTTATTTTTTGAGGTTATGTACTAGTGTAGAAATGTAGGTTGTAATTACAGGTAGGTATATTAACATTGTTATGATGATAAAATAAATGTTCTAGATTACTTGTCGTCATCTTTGTTGTATTTTAATTACTATTAAGTAGGTAGATTGAGATGAGGATTGTACCTACTCAGAGGGAGGGGTATGATGCACCCCGCATTAGGAGATACCTATTGCCTAGCAGCGGACAGAAACAGTTTGATAATAATGAAGTTCTGATGGACACTAGACAGATTTTCTTTACTGGTCAATAAATAATTGCCAGACCAAAAAAAATATTGATGAATTCATTCCAATCATTACCTACATCGTTTACTATTATGATTGATGATTAATATTATCAGTCCGAAGTTTGTGATATTTTACTAATGGCGACTTCGAAAAACATCTGCGTTTAGTTTACTGTTTTGTTTGGTATAATTATTGAAATCTTTTAATTGATAGTATTAATTAATCCCATGTTCTAGAAATTGTTTACTTATATGAAAATAAATGGCTGAGTTGCCTTAGTAAGTGGTACAAATTCTATAACCAAACAACAAAAAAAGTTTGCTGTACGAATTTTGCCGTTCGCCTTTCTAGGTAGCAACCAAGCAAGTTTGACTGAGATTTTTAACAAAAAATGTTCGTGTAACAACGTTGATTTACAATTCTACGTAGTTGATTTATTAGATCACTTCGAAGCCTAGCTTTTTCTGAGAAGAATCTTCATTTCACTATGATTTTTAGAATATTTTGTAATACATTGATATTTCGATAAAAGACAAGACTTTTTTAATAGATAAGTATACTTGAAGCTTGAAAATGTTATTTTTGCGATTGGCAGAAAGTATGTAACTACTTATATTATAACGTATCGACGCACATTGCGTGTATTCCGTCCACTAGCGCCGCCAATCGTTTTTTATTATTTAAGGTAAATTTAAGACACGTAGATAAAAAACCGCTCTGTAGTGCACTGAAGAAATGTATTTATTATGTTTTGAGAGTTATTTTTTGTACTTTAGAACATAAATAGTTGCCAAAGTCGATATTTTTGCTAAAACTTTTAGCAATAATTGCCGTTTTGGCTATTTAGCCATGAGTTAAATAGCTGTCAAAAAATAATAGATACATTTCTTCAGTGCACTACAGAGCGGTTTTTTTATCTACGTGTCTTAAATTTACCACAATTAATAAAAAACGATTGGCGGCGCTAGTGGACGGAATACACACTCTTAAAAGCGGTAATTTAGCTAGAATATAAGGTACTTTGTACTTCTTCTCCCAACTACCAAGCATTGATGTAGATAGAATGTGTGATATTAGTCATATCTGTTGTATGAAAATAAATTATAAGTTATTTAATTTTATATAAATGAGGAAATATTATAGAGAAAAGTATCATAAGTCTTCCATTAATGAGATTTATCGAATTAAAATTGAACACATTTTATATTGTCTTGGTTGTGTGTTGCTTCCCACTTTATATCTAGTCACTGTAATAAAAGCCTTATCGGAAATTACATTATAGTATAGGTTTTCGTTGTTAAATATTTTTGGTGCAAAAAAAAATTAAAGTACCTACAGAAAATAAAATCATTTTCAGAGAAGTCCCGTGGCGACAATTCAATTTCTGTACTTGAGACTCCGACGAAAATTATGTCTATTCCGTATCATTAGCGCGGTCAGGGTTGCCATCCTTTGTCTAACAATACAGCCAGGTGCAAGCCTTGATACAGGCAGAGACATCTTGTCACCAAAAAGTTTGTATAATGTTGATAACGTAATTTAAATTGTAAAATATTTAACTAATGTGGTTGAATTCCTAAGGCTTCGTAAGTATTGTTTACTGCACATTTTATGACGTCGAAATACTATTGATAACAATTTTGACATGTTTTAATAATATTCTGAGCAAAATTGGTTATTCCTAAATATGCGTCTTAAAAAATATGTTGTTGAAATAAAAATAAGTAAAAACTATTTAAATTTGACAACCCTAACAGATATTAGAATCATTAAGACGCTGGAAACAAGACATTTAATATACAAGTTCAATGTCTTTTTAGTACTTTTCATTTTCCATATTTACTGTTCTCTAGGGAAATATTAGGCTCATAAATAATTATTACGAGCTTACTATTGTAGCTTATATAACTTATTATTCTCTTCTATTCTATTTTCTTTCCAGTAAGTGACCCCGGAATAGGTATAACAATTATTTTTTTTTCCCTTTATTATCATTTTAATAATAGATTACAGGATTATTAGTATTACATAGCAACCAAAAACCACTAAGGTTTAAATGTTTTCGTAAGACCTATATATGTAACAGTATGCATATACTGTTACTTACCTTGGTATGTACCAGTTCTCACAAGGGTCAGTATCATAATAAAACAAGCAATCCACCCCGGCCTAGCAAAGGTACACAAATATTTCTCGCTCTTTCTGTTAATGAAAACAGTTTCAAAATCCCACTCACTTAAAGTTGAAACTTCCAAAAATCCTTACCTTTTATAAAAAAAAACTATTCCAAATTTTTGCTAGACCAGTCTTCGTAGTTTTGTCTGTGCGTTGGGTCAGGCCAAACGATTTAATTCCATTAAATGACGTACGAAATTGGCAAACTCTCTTGCATCAGCATATTCTTCTGTGTCAGCATAATAAACATAAAAATCAGAATACGAAAGAAGAACGCTCTCTCGTAAAACGCGTTGAGATAAACAACAAACGTATCGAATAAGGAAATAGTAGCCGTTCAGTAAATAAGGCGCATCATCATCAAAATGCGGTGTCTTTGCCATGAGATCGGGAGTGTTGCCAGAACGCGCGTTAAATCAGCAGCTTTTGGCAAAGAGTTGACGCAAAGCATGTTATACTCAGCTTGAATAACCTAATAAATGCTGCTTTCATATCTATTGGGTACGATATTCCGGTATATTTGAGGAGTTATGGGTTAATTGTATTGTTATAGCTTACATTGTCTATTTCTTTTTTATTACTGCTATTCAGTAGAAATCACTCGGTGAATAGACAACTCTATGTTCACTTCATGAAGTTTTCAATTCGTCTAATCAAGGTGGAATTTCAGTTCACTTCAAACTCACTCCACCTTAGTTTCCATGGTGTTATGTTTACAATACAGACTGGCCAATATGCCACCTTCGTGTGGTCGAGTGTGTAATGGACATCTAGAAAATATACAAAGGTTTTCCTAGCAAACCACCTGTTCATATAATTAGCAAGAAAGGAAGCGCCCGGAAGGTAAAATGTTTGCAACAAAAAAGAAAGTAAGGTTCTCAAAGTTAAGCGCTGCACGTACAAACTTACACCATAGACTTGTTTTAGTAAAAAACTGCAAAGTTTACAAACTTTCCAGCGAAGTTAACAATCTTGAAGTCCGGAAAATCGTTTGATAACCCCGCCTTGTCAGGTAAACGAGCGGTGAATAACTTAGAAAAGGCTTGGATTTTTCGACTTATTGACCATTTTTCTACTTTTATTTACGTATTTGGAACAGAGTGATGTCATATAAATATATACTTTAGAAGCATCGAAGCTCCCAAACAGAGTGCCAATCCTACATTTTTTTGACAGATTGCGTTTGTGATACGATCGTCCGTCCATGTATAAACGTCTATGTAGATAAACTTGAAACGAAATTGAATTTGACTCACCTCTTTCCCAAGTAATCGACTCGATAGGATATCCAGCGACAGGACACTTGATGTTCAGATCGCTGCCAGCCACGGCAGTAACTTTAGGCATCTCTCGGATGTACGGGAGCCCATACACGTTGACCCTGGCCGCATGGAGCGCCTTTCCAGCAGTGTTGGAGGCCACACAAGCATATTCCCCGCCGTCCTGCTCCGTCACTCGACTGATGTTCAGATGGCTGACCACATCGTCTTGTAGTGTAACATGCTGCCCGACTACGAACCTAAATGCGAGATTATGTTGGTGTCTGAATATAGGAAAAAAGAATTGCAACTGCTGTTAAAATTGATGTGCCAATGTTAAGAAAAGTGCCGAAAAAGATTACTGTATATTTGACCTCGTAATTACTTTTTCACAATGAGATTGAATGTTACACGGCATAAAACGATAACTATAGACAACAACAAATTTTTACAGAAAAACAAAACAAGGAAATGTATTTGTTGGACATGCGTGCCGAAATGACACGTGCTCTCTATTCTAGTTATACGACTTCTGTGTCGATATCAACAATTTTACCAATCTCAAATGTGCTATTGTAAACTCAATCCTATTAGACTTTTTGACATTTCGTTATTCATGATTGAATGTCACCTTGTCTAGAGCCTAAGGTTTATTTGTCCGAGTGACACTTGGGTATATTGTTACTTATAAACTCAGTAAAATTTCGAATTTCTAAGAAATATAGTCAAAATCCAAACTTATAAAGCAATTGCGAGGTCGCCTATACCCAAACTAAAAACATAAAAAGTTCTACTTTCGTAAAATGCGACCCTCTTTGTTTTACAGCCGTCATTAAACTGCTTGTTTAATAGATAAACGATTAAAAGTATCAATCCTACTGAAAATCCGATCAAAACCCGTTAAAACTTTTATGACAGGATTGTCAACAACACGTGTATCTACCAAAACCTACCTAATGGGTGACAAAAGTTTAACGGTTAATTCAACTTTTAATGCTACATCATGTTTTGATTACTTTCGATACTGGGGACTATTAAAATTGGCAAATAAAAGTTGGACAAAATTGGCTACAGCGTTTAAAAAATATTGAATAAATATTATAAAAAGCTAACCCAAAGACAGGGTTGAGTTAATGATTCTCAATTTAGGTACAGACAGGATATTGACGAAAAATTGGTCTTTACCTCCCCAAAACAAAACCAAAGATTGAATACCCCTCACGCATAAAATACCGTAGAAAATGAGGTAACCAGTCGATGACAATGTCCGTGCAACTATAAAAAAAATATTGACAAATGATTATACCTTCTTAGTAGTTCTTTGTTACATTCTGAATACTATTCGCATAGTTCACAATAGCGGCGCCGGTGTGCGCCTTTCACTACGCTATGAGCTACGGCGTAGCAATGTGCTACGAGCTACGGCGTAGCTCTGCTACGATCGCGTGTTCGCCACGCATTCACGCTTTAGAACATTTTCCTTTGTGTATTTAGTTCAAGATAATTAAATTAAGGAGTTATAGTGCCTAAGTGAAACCATTTTTGTAAACATTATAAATAGTACCTAAGAATACTTTAAAAATAATATGTTTTAGTTATCATTTACTTAAATTTTAACACGACTACCATGTCTATTTCTTTGGCACGCCCTGTGCGTCTAAACGGCTGGCTGAATTTGAACAAATGATGTATCATTAGATTCGCATTAGACATAGAACATAACTATCAAAAACATCTAAACATTCTTTAGGTTTCAAGACTCCTTTTTCTCAGTTGGATAACAAGTGCCTTTTCAAGCAGTCTGATGCAGTTGGTGGCCTCAAATCTCTGAATGAATCAAAATGAATGCCACCAACTTCATCAAACTGTTTGAAAGTGTATATTTAGGATTTAGAAAAGTGATTACTTACCTCGAGTTGGTAGGAATGGGGAACCCATCAAGTAGCCACGTGAACTGTGGTGGAGGGTGACCCATCGCCACACACTTCAGCGACACACTCGGTCCTGGCTGCAACGTCTGTTCCGAGAACCAATACACCAGCTCCGGCTTTGATTCTGCAAAAAATAAGAAAACTTAATTTCTTCTATTTCACAAATTGTACAATCTAAATCTATTGGTAGAACACTCGATTCCACTGAAACTACATATATTTCAGCATAACTGGGTTATTCTTATAAAATACTGAGAAGTTATCGAAGGAGATGGGCCATACTTTGTTATAGAAGATATAATAATTATTTTCTCAACAAGTTTGTGAAAAATAAACTTATCTATGAAACAGATCTGGTGTATCTTTTCTCTATTTATAGCTTCTTAGTTTCAAGAGTCAAATTACGTATTAAAAGCCCCCGGCATTCCGGTACGTTTGGCAAAGGAGACTTCATTAAGCATTTGTCAGAAATTTTCTTTTTCTCTAGTATAAACAACCCCATTAACTGGTGAGTATTAAAAACAAAGGCTAAGCTTATTATCTCGGGGAGGTAGGGGGAAGAATAATAACCCCCTCGGTCTGCGTCAGAATAAACTGTGCGATGCAGTAGGTGCAATGGGTTCCGTCTGATTAATATTCAGCTCTTTAGACGTTCAAAGATCCCTAGACGTGCCGTTGTCTAATATTTTTATACAAAATGAAAGATTTATTTTTCTTTTATATCCAATCTATTTTTACGAGCGCTATGTACGTTGATACATGGGAGATATTGTTCATTTTCAGTAACAGTAATTCATTTTCCTGTAGTTGAAAATGATTTCATTTCAGAAAGGCTGTATTGCACACTTACAAACTTTTCTAGTTTCTTTGACTCTCATTTGCATATTCCTTTTGTTTGTTTCGACGCCAAAATAATTAGAGCGTCATTCTGCCCTATATAGAGTATAAAGCAGCTAGTTTCCATATCAAGTAAGCTGTATAAGTAGTTAAGGTCGGTATTACTGAGACAGACAGACGGGCGGACGGGTAAATCCGTCCGGCCGAGTATACGGCACGCCTGCCTCACTCGGGTATAATTTTTCCACCTCGAATGATAAAGCAGGCGCGACTCAGTTACGCTATATAAAACTTTTACGATTGGATCAGATTATAGATGCTCAGCCGTTTGTTACGCTTAAAACTTTGTTTTGGAAACGATTTTTTAAACAATGTCGGAACGTTGTTTTGAGTTAGTGATAATTTGGTTGGTTGGTGAAGGGCGTTTTCGAAAAATGGAAACATAAAATTGAGTATTGTTTTACACGATTTGTTAAAGAATACATTCATCAATCAATTAGAAACATATTGTTAGATATGGATAATTAAGGAGTATTATAGTTTCTCTAACTCAAAAAATAGTTTTTTTTTGTTTTTTTAATATTGATAGTCGTACGTTTGACCGCTATCTCACCTGATGTTAAGCGATGATGCGGTCTAAGGTGGAGCACGCTTGCCTAGAAGTAACCTATTCACTCTTGACTTAAAGACTCCCAGGTTGTAGCTATCAGGAAACACAGACTCAGGCAGGGAATTTCTTTTTCTAACAGGTTTTTCTAACAGGTATTCATGCATTCAGGATAAATGTTACGAAAACAACTTCTCCTTTCTAATTAAAATTCACAAAAAAAAGACAAAGACCGGATCAGAAAAGTTGACGTATAACAAAAAGGAGAACATCCCAAATGAATTGGACGTTTCGTGAGGCGTATCCTCCGGATTACTCTTTGACCTTTATTTCAAAAATTCACGCTCGCGAACACATGTCTCGTTGATTCTTCTGATTGTGCTTCATAATTAAAGGACGAACGGAAATTCTTTAATCCATTTAGAAAAAAGTCAAGAATTTGCACTAAGCTTTCGCCCTGTAATCTCGCCATTATCATAGTTCCAATACTAGCTTAGATTAAACAATCTACATAATTTATATGCATAACATTTCTTTGCATAATTCAGAACTGTAGAAAGGAAAGCGGGTCCATTAGTATTCTAATACAGTGCAATAAGTGTCTACTTAGTTCCGGAGCTTAAACTGGCTATTCAGTGGCTCCAAACTTAATGGTTTTGTATTTTATTCTGCTGGTTTTAGAATCGGACAGTGTTTGTTTTTGCTGTTCGATTTGTAGTTTCATTTGGGACGTGCATCCTTGCCTGTGGTTTTAATGATCTCATTAGTAAAGTAACTCTCCAGTAGGTAAATCTTGTAAAAGCAGTCTTGTAAATGTGTCTGTAAGTAGTACCTATGTCTGAAGGCGTTATGACGTCACCAGATTATAAATCTAATTAGTAAAATTGTTGGTTGTTGCTGACACGTTGTTTACGTTAGAGTTTTCAATCGTCATCTTTCAACTTTCACTTGAAGTACCCGTTAAAGAAGAATATGGCGGTTTGTCACATTTTTCTAACAAAAGCTGTCAAACTGCCATACTTATTGCGCAAATAAAAGTTATATGACAATTGAGAAATGTACCCTTAACATAGTTCTGTGCAACCATTATTGAAACTTCTATCTCTACACATAGACCGTTACAAAATAATTAGACTAATATCGAAACTGCTACTGTTCTTATACAAATTCGCATTGTTTCAGCGCAGCGTGGTACCCTTATAAATGGCCCAATAAACTGTGGATTTAAATTATGTGTAGTTCGCGATACCTCTGGGTTCCGCATAAAATGTAATAATGCAGAAGGGTTCCGTCCCTTCATTAGAGACCGCATTAAATTGCGACATTTATTCGGTTACTGTTAGTCGCCCGTTTTGGGTCCAGCCTTAATGGTTAGTTTTAAAACCACTTCGATTTTGTATAGCTACATAAATTCTGTGACAGTTGTTATTTATAGGGCTTTGTTATCTGTAACTGCAATAGGGTCTTAATTACATATTTTAACACAGAGGTAGGAAATGAAACGGACGTATAATTTAAAACCGTCATTAGTTACTTTGGGTGATCATTGTGAGATATATGGTAATAGGGCTGATCGTAATTTCCCGAAACCCGTACCTTTATAGAAGCTAACAGCTGAAAGTTTTCTACATTAAAGTTGTAATACCTATATTCGGTAACCATAAGTCGAAGAATTGTGCGAAAACCGCCCTTATCGACGCCATTTTCGTTGAACATAAAGTAAACAAACCAATTAAAGCGAAGTCTCTAACAATTCGCATAAATTCTATTAGTCTGTGATGCACAAAGCGGCAGACGGGACACGTAGACACGTAGGCATGATTGTTGGCGCACAATAGTCACCTGCCGTTAGTCGCGTCTGTGAACTTGCCCGACGCTATCAATAGATGCGAGATACTAGACTGCTTTGAATTTCGTACCATGAGTGTTAATAGAAGATCGAGTTTATTATGCAGTCACAGTGAAGCGAGATTAGACATTATTAATTTATTGATATGAGTAGCCTTTGATTGAAATCTATAGACACATTTGATAAGCTTAGGAGTATTATCCTTTGTTATGCTAGTCATAGAGAGTCTATTTATCAGTTTCTGTTAGTTATTGTATCTTTTGTTTGCAGTCATATAATTTTTCAACATACAATTTTGATTTATCCTTTTATGGGTTCCGTAGCCAAATGGCAAAAACGGAACCCTTATAGATTCGTCATGCCTGTCCGTCTGTCTGTCTGTCTGTCCGTCCGTATATCACAGCCACTTTTCTCCGAAACTATAAGTACTATGCTGTTGAAATTTGGTAAGTAGATGCATTCCATGAACCGCATAAAGATTTTCACACAAAAATAGAAAAATAACTATAAATTTTGCGGGTCCCCATACTTAGAACTGAAACTCAACATTTTTTTTTTCATCGAACCCATACGTGTGGGGTATCTATCGATAGGTCTTCAAAAATGATATTGAGGTATCGACTATATTTTTTTTCTAAACTGAATAGTTTGCGCAAGAGACGCTTCCAAAGTGGTAAAATGTGTGTCGTCGTCCCTGTTACTTCTAAAATAAGACAATGATAAAACTAAAAATAATATATGATGTATATTATCATGTAAACTACCAGCGAAAATTGGTTTGAACGAGATCTAGTAAGTAGTTTTTTTATAATTTTAGTATAGATTCATACAACAATTTTCCTGGTACTCATACCTATCATAAGTACGTTTCTGTGAACGCTTTTAACAGAAATACGTAATCTAATTGAAGATGATTTGAATTTTCTTTTATATAAAAGCTATGATTATTATGGGTACTTACTCCTATGTAGTAGGGTACGTATATGCAATATTATGTCGGTACAGTAATAAACGAATTAATGGTTAGCGTTTTAACTTACGATGTATTGAGGCTTTGGCAAAAACAGAAGCACACTATGGCGTGAAACTGCTATCATGATTGTACTATGAGAGATAGATCATGAATAATACTTATTTATTTTACAAATAGGTTACTGTTACTCTTTTACACGTCAATATTCTATGGTCATATAATTCTAGATGACGGCGATGTTTCCTAGCTAACTACCCTGAGAAGAAACACCGAAACAAACTCAGAGGTCATAGTCTCTTTTGAAGTCCATACAATCGTGAATAATATATGAAAACCATGTATGTTCACGTCTCCGGTTGCCTTTTGAGGAAAGTACCACGCAGGTTTGAGTGGACAGAGCTATACAATACCAGTACACTATGCCTTTTTTACAAGGAATTCATGATGGCAATGACGTATTATAGTAACGGGCTTAATACAATAGAAACGTGTAGGCGTAAACTTTCTCAAGAATTTCAAGAATCCGAACTACGCTGACTTTACCGAGTTTGTTCTACACAGGCACTAAAGAGGCTCTAGGGATGCTAGACTGCTCTGGCTATGTGTAAAAGACGGGTCCATATTGGCTCACCTAAAGTTCTTTACCCGAAATTTATTGTTCTTCCTAACGATTTGTAATCCGAATGAACACTCTTCCTAAAATTTTTCATCCTAAAGTTTTCACTCATACTATTTGTAGTGCTACATAACACTCATGTTTCCGAAAATTGTAATTACTAATATCATTAATGTAAATATATTGAAACTCCTACTGTTTTTATCATAACGCTTTTATCCCTAAACATAATTACCATAATATAGAAATATTTCGCGACCAATTTCGAGGTAGTAGTAGGTTATTTGGTCACAGTTCTAACCCAACCTAACCTATGGATATCTTTGCAGATACACACCGCTATAAATAAAATAAAAAGAAATCTAAACAAAACAGATATGACTTTGAATAATAGTGTAAAAGATGGTTACGTTGAGAAAATATAGGAAAACAAATAGAAGTATAATAGATGTTTATTGCTACTGATATTATGAAGTTGAATGCGTCGGAATATGAACATTAGAGACAGAGTAGTTAGAAATTCTGATTGTTAGGATGAAAAATTTTAGGAAGAATATTTTCGGATTTCCAATTATCGGAGTTGAAAATTTAGGTGAACTTTGGCCCATCCGTAAAATACCGACTATGTTCACTTCAAAGATAGGTACAGACGCCAGGACATCAAGCTACCCGAAACTGTCAAATTTTGTCAATCAACTATGAACTTAATTCTTTAGCGATAAAGTTGAAAATCGATTTATGAATGTTGGCAGATTGTTGTAGCTTGATGTGTTGGCGTCTGTACACCATTTTTTTAAAACTGTTTATTAGGTCGTCTTTTATTGTACCCAGTTTGAAAAGGTTCGTAGGTTTTTTTGAAAAAAAGGAATGCTGACGATAAATCAAACTCTTATTTCCCAAAACTACGAGTAGCAATAATTTATTCCCCAAAGTGTAGTAGTGGCGGTTTTTCAATCGCAAAAAATACTAATTCACTCGGGTGTTTCGACTTGCAAGCCATTCTAAAATGCAGTGTTTTATCAATGGTAGTGGTTCGGAGTCATTCCTCCCTGTCTGCTAGGGTTTACTTCGTGCCGTAACGAATGAGGCTTGTTGACATAAGGTCAGCTACTTCGATAATTTATAGGAAACCAGCCCACACATTTGTGGGTACATCGATTTTAAACCTTCCGATTTTTGCACGAGTTCCATTTTCCTTCAATCGGTTTTTGAGTTAAGACTCCTAATACCATTATTGAAGGAAAAGGCCGTCGTATCCAAATTCTTAAGGGTCTCTTGTGAGGAATTTATTTATTTCTAAGTTTGTTAAATGGGATCAAAGAGCTAAGTTTTAAGAAGTGCGATTTTTGTTTGAGTACGGTCAAGGATTTTGTTTGGGATTTATTTTCTATCGTTTGTGTTGAAGAGCTTTGGTGGCTATTTATGGAAAATATATGTTAGAGCTGATTTTAAAGTATACTTCAAAGGCTGAATGAAATGTTTAATATACCTTCTAAGTGAATAAATTTACGAGTTATTAAAAGTGTCAGATCTTCAAGTCACTTTTTTACAGTTACACTTTACTTTCCGTACGTAAATCTTCGTCCGCACGTTAACATGCACACGTCATCGTTAACGTTTGCATATCATTAACTCTAACCTCACGTGTCGGGTAGCCAAATCCATTAAGTTCTTGAAAAAGAGATTTTTCTACACAAGGAAAACAAAATAATAAAAAAAAAAACACCATAGAAATAAGTGGTCGGGTGTAACGTCACGGCCCTACTTATTCTGAACCCCTGAAGAGCAGCGACACCAAATAGCGGGGAACGAATTAATAATGAAACAAAGCGGCTTATATTTCGCGGTAGAGGCGGGGAAAACAGACCTTATGATCTGCAAGATACGATCTTAATTGGTAGTGCCGAGGTTAGTATTTAGTGCGGCGGTTGGATGCGCCCGCGGCAGCTGGCTGCGTCACTGAAGCTCTTTGTTTGAGCTGAAGAGCTGACTCTAATAGCTTGCACCGGATCCGCGCTTAAAAATGGACTTTTAAATATTTTATGAAGAAGTCGGGCGGACGGATAAAAAGTTTAAAATTTACATATCTACCGTATGCACTCGTGTATAGAAAGTTGCTGCTTTTATTTAGACGTTCATTCTATGTCACCGGGATTGCGGCGGGCGAAAACTTCCGGAGCTGAAAAAGGTGTCTCCCTCATAATAGGTACGCCTGTGGAAAACTTTGGATTTTCGTGTGAATTTACCTGAATATCATTGAAATGTATGAAGGTAAATATTTTAGAAATAAATGAGTGCCAAACAACAATTTTTTTACGAACACAGGGTCGCATTTTTTGAGTAAAGGCATTTCCTATAGACAATAAGGTACAGTGGGAAATAAAATGAACGCTGCGTGATTTCCACAAGGGAAAAACTTCTAGCGTTAGATAAATCACGACCTAGACAAATTAAAAGGATCTCGCAGATCCTTTTAATTTGACTCGGTGCGAAGGTTAATTTATAAAGCGGTTTAATGAATTGAATCGCTACAGCAGTAGGCACACCCAAGAGATGCACGGTTTTAAAAATATTTCTAGAAGTGCTGTTTATGTACTAAACGTGTTATGGTACATGTTTATGGCCCAGTTTCAACCTCCAAATACATTTAACCTACCCAATTTGGGCTGCCACAAACTTTCGCAGTAAATATTTGTTTTGTTTCCCTTCCAAGATTATAAATGCGTGCGTCCAAACATTTTGTAAAAACGTGGTTTAGTATCGGGGCCACGTCAAAACTTTCAACTTTGTTACCTTCTGTTTATGATAAAGTTGGGGACTGACACGGGCAGTAAGTGGAAAAGTTATATAGAACCCTTGTTTATTTTAGATAGTTGTACAGCCTCACTAGATAATTTGTTGAGCAAATTACCACCTCGCCACCTCGTAACTTTAATAAAATACGAGTTGTAACTCAGCGAAGTTTTTAAATTAATTGTTGTGGTGCCAAGTGGGAAATATCAACAACATTTATTATGTAACAAATGAAAAATACGGCACTGTGAGGTAGCTTTCCTTGAGTTGAATTTATTTCGCCGTAGCGCTGACTACTTGGTAGAGAAATCCCAGCCAAAGAAAATCTGAGTTCAAATTATTTAGTTACATGAAATGTTTCAGATGGTCTTCATACCTTGCGAGTTGTAAGGGTTTAGAAATGGGTCGTATGTTGGCAAGTTACCGTAAGCTTGCAAGTTTTAGGCATTCTGGAGGTAGGTACATAATACCTACATAAACTAACTTCAGTAACTTAGTCCAAGATTATGATAACAAAAAGGCTGTTATTATAATCTCATGTTATGTTCTTATAAGTCTTTTGAATCAGAACGACGGATATTATACTTGTCCCATGATGGGTGATCTTGTTAATATGGTTTCTTAACTTTTTGATAGGAAGGGACCAATAGGAACATTAAAAAAACTAGTGGATCCGTTTAATTTTTTTTGTAGTAACTAAAACGGAAGGAAAACAAGGCGTTGCGACAATGAATCGACGATGTATCGCGTGTGGGTCATTATAGATCACGCATCATCATAATTTTTCGTGCCTCGTCGGTTAGGGTTATTAGTTTCAAAATTCACGAATGCTAAAAATACAATGCCCTGTTACTATTAACATTAATTAAAGCCGTTTTCGTACCTTTGACGTTCAACAGGATTATCTACAACCACGCTGTCATTCAATATCTCTTCGCATCCCGTTGCACGACCGCACCCTACAACCCTAAACGCTAAAACATATTTGAATATCTAAAATACTGTCTTACCTCTAGTGCCAGTGAAGTTCCAGTCAGCATCGTGTGTGTGTGTGCTGCGAGCGTACGGCGTCCGCCGCGAGCGGTTGCCCGGAGAACGCGACCGTCCTTCGGACACTACAAACATACGGCCTTTATACTCAAGAAAAGTTTTCTCGACAAAAGTTGAAGAACTCATGGAGAGACTTAGCTGTCGGTCATTTGAATGGCATTTTGGGAAAGTATCATGTGGTTTTGTGAGTGTACTTCTTTTAGTTTGTTGAAAAAGATTTGTACCATCTATACTAATATTATAAAGCTGAAGAGTTTGTTTGGTTGAACGCGCTAATCCCAGGAACTACTGGTTCGAATTGAAAAAATATTTTCGGGTTGGATAGCTCATTTATCGAGGAAGGCTATTTATCATCACGCTACGAATGCATGATAGGAGCGCAGCATAAATGAAAAATGTGATGCGGGCAAAGTTGCGTGGATCAGCTTGTTATTAATAAAAAAAACTGAACTCAGTTCATGTTTGTTTCTTGTTGATTTATGGATAATAAATTAAAAATTTCAATTATGAATCTACAAATCAGTATCTACACACTTCAGATATTTTTATAAGTAGGTATTGTGCCGTGGCTTTATATACCAACTTATTGCTCTAGCATAAAATTCGGCTTAATTGTTTAGTATCTGTCAGATTGCATCAATCAACAAAGCATTCATGGTTGAAGTTTGTCTGGATAAAAGGAAATGAAAGGAGGAAATTCGAGGTTATCCAAAAACATAAATTTACTTTTAATGTCGTATTATAATAGATACTTTAACAGATAACTTTAGAGGGCGTATAAATTACCAATGAATGGATAACAGTCCATTAAATGTTCTAACTTTTCTTTTTCTTTCAAGTGCGCGCCCTTTGGAAACTTTTCTGCTAAAACAATAAAAAAGTTGAAGGTATTTTTACAAGAGAAAAGTTATCCAATCAATTTTTTAATTACCTACAACTCTTTTAACTTGTAGAAACTGGGTTATAGAAGTGAACTGATTTTTATTCTTTTGTAAAAGGTTGAGTGAGAATATGTCCAATATTATTAGGTAAGTATAGAATTGATGAATGAAATGAAAATCGACTAAGCCTGAAGATAGCACACAATTTCTTACCATCTATTAAGTATTCAGAAATTCCATAAGCCTGATCCTTGGTATTACTGACAAAACACTGATAAACTCCTTGGTCTTCCTTCTGAGAATTTTTGATATGTAGTCTTAGGCCATCTTCAGAAATCTTGAGTCTTTCATTCGGTTTGACAACTTTCGCGTCGTGCACCCAGTAGACAAGCTCGATTGGATGGCCAGACACTTTGCATTCAAATGTGACGTCAGCATTCGTTTTCGTTCGCACGACTTCGGGTTTTATTCGGACGGAGATGGGTTCTGTGTAAAAAAATATGTTAGAAGAAGCAATACGTTTTCAAGAGTAATAAAATTTTACGATTAGTTCAATTAAGACGGTAATACTGAAGGAATCGAGCCCAGGAAAAGGAAACTGTTTACATAAATTAAGGGGATGTGTTTCTCACGTACTGAAGCTGGGGCGAGCCTCGGTACACGATGTTTTTGTTACGTATATTTTCCTCCTTTGGAAAAAATACAGAACAAGAAAACGCAAGCATTTATTTTATTGCTCTCTAGTAAAAAAATTGTAACAAATACACCTCGTTCGTACCGGCAGCAGAACATGTATTGAAATTGCAAATTTCATAACCAGCTATTGTACGCTTATGATAACGGTTATAGACGGTCATAGATATTGAAATGGAGCCAATTTCGAGCTCTAAACCGTTGAGCACCGTTGTCACTGAAATATACGACAGTTGTAACGTATAATAACACTCACTGGAAATGCTGAACTGATTTCATAACATCCGCACATGTAGGTACTTACGTATCCTACGAACGTACAATTCATCCTACGAATTATTTTTTGAAATATAGTTGCGTGAGGGTGTTTTGCAGCTTTCGGATTTAGTCGGATTAATTAATTAATTGATATATATCTACTGCTTATCTATACTAATATTATAAAGCAGAAGAGTTTGTTTGTTTGTTTGGTTGAACGCGCAAATCTCAGGAACTACTGGTCCGATTTGAAAAATTCTTTCAGTGTTAGATAGCCCATTTATCGAGGAAGGTTATAGGCTATATATCATCACGCTAAGACACGGAACGGAGCAGTAATGGAAAATGTGACGCAGACGAAGTTGCGTGGGTCAGCTAGTTGCTTTTATACAGGGTGAATTTTTAAGAGTGCCGTCAGGGCCGAATCCGGAACTATGAAGAATATCGAAAAACAGTGAAAGGAGTCTCGAGCCCGATTTTGATGAAAAGCAAAACTGTATCAATGGATTTTTAAAAAATTGTTGTTCCTACCCAGGAATAGAACAGGTTCATTTTGCTGTAGGTGTACCTATGCACTGTAGGAAAAATATATTCAGTCAATTTATTGTTTTTTTGAAACACTGATATTTTTATCCAGTACAAGAAGACGCTGATATCGAGCCCTTGACACATCGTGGCAATCATCATGTCCTTATATCGTAACCTATAACCAACAAAAGACAATAATAGATATAGGATACATCAATAAAAAAATTATGGTTTTATATCTATGACACTGGGGATTGTAAAAGTCCCTCAAATGTCCCTTCCGTGGAACTAAACGGCTTGCCTTTGAAGAGAGTTGCATAATTTAAATATTTGGGCCATATTGTTACGGAGGTTCTAAAGATGACTTAGATATGGAAAGAGAGCGCAGGGCGATGGCTGTGAGGGGCAAACATGTTGGCACGCAGATTTGCTGGTTGTTCAGTACCGGTTAAAATAACACTTTTTAAGGCGTTTTGTCAAATATTTTACACCAGCAGTCTGTGGGCTAATCATACCCAAAAAGCAGCCAGCGCACTGCGTATACAATACAACAATGCCTTTAGGGCGCTGTTGAGGCTTCCGCCTTACTGTAGTGCTTCAGGGATGTTCGCTGACGCGCACACTGATGATTTTTTCGCGATCATGCGCAAAAAAGTGGCATCGGTGTTGCGCAGGGTGAGGGGAAGCAGCAATAGCGTTCTGAAGGTTTTTGCAGACAGGTTAGACGGGCCTACAATGGAAAGGTTTATCAAGCTACATGTCAGACATGGGACTTGATAAATCTTCCTCTATTTTGTGTTTTTTGTGTTTGTTTTTGTACTCATTTGTGGCTAAGTGTGACTACTAACATAGTTTTTAAGTTTTTTTTTTGGTAATACTAACACGCTATGGGCCATCGACGCCTGAAAATAAACGATTTTTTTTATTTTTTATTGTGTTAGAGAACCCTATTCTGGATTAAAAATCTCCTTTGTATGTGTTATGTGTGCAATAAAGACTAAGAATGTGACTAACCTGTGACCATAAGCGTGAAATGTACCGACTCTCCACCAACGGTGTTGTTGAGCCAGCACACGAAACGCCCTGCATCTTCACGACGCACGGCTTGGAGGCTCAGCAGCCCGCTGCCGAGGAGCCGCGCCCTCGGCCATAGAGACGTCTTCTCTATGGGGATTAACTCTTCGTGGTGCTCGCGAAACCACCTGTGAGGTGAGAAGAAAAAAATGTAGACATTAATTTAAATGGTAAATATACGGCCGTCCGATGGTATGCCGTATCCGCGTCAACAATTTCATTTCTACCTCTATTTTCGTGTAGTCCTTGCCAACCTATTTAATATTTATTGAAATTGATTGTATTTTAAATTTGTATTGTACCTATTTATTAATATTGTAATTGTACTATTGTGAAAGTTTAAATAATTCTATCACTTTATGATATTTTAAAAGTTAAACGTGTGATAAAAATCGTCAATGTTAATTACTAATGTACGCCTCTGGGAAAAACAGGGAGGATCTACCTATCTGTAACATCTCGCACACTGTTTTAATTTGACCTATGTTTACAAATAAAAAATTCTGATTCTGATTCGGGTGCCGCATGCAACTCATAAAGGACCCAAATGTAAGCGTCACCGGCACCCAACACCGAAGATTAAATCGCCACCGAGGCGTCAGGATTGACCCGAGCACCACTTAGGCGTTGTCCTCTAGTGTTAACCGTACAAGAAACACGGCATTTTTAATGTCTGTCTGGGGCACACGTCTGCCGGCGAAGATAGCTAATCGCGTGGCGAGTTCGCTTTCGTATTGACGGGCGAATTTGTTGCGTCCTTTTTAGACGTGCAATGCACCCTGTCCTTACTATCACAGTGACCTTGACCCGGATTCAGACTAGGAACTAAGTTAAAGATCTCATTCTGCACACAAGTATGAAAGAACCATGCGAGATATGCTAGTCACTTAGCATCAGACCAAGTACTAATCTGTAATCGACTTCAATGTTTTTCAGATTTGTTAAAATTTTACTGCAACCAAATTAAAAGCAAAACCATTTGTTTTCATTAGACCATGAACAAACAAATTACAAAAGTGAAATATTACAATTGAAAGAGAATTGATGAAAGTCAGACAAAGTTTGAGATGTAGGTATTGTTTATTTCTTTCTTAGTCCTCATCGAGATTTCAGACAGTGTCAAAACTTAGGAACCAAAAAAAAAACAGATCCTAAAAACAAAAGCTTAGATACCAAAATGCTTAGTTTCTAAAAACATAAACAACCATCTTAAAGGTTAAATAAGTACAAGACGTTTATCCCTCATAGTATCGAATGTCATATTCTGACGTAAAAGGGTGTATTCAACAAGCTGACGATGTCAATAGTGAACAAGTTGTGACAAATAGCTCATTGTCACGAGACACATAATGACATGTTTCGCACGACCTTTCAACGTTGTATCGATTCATCGGCCCATACAAATTGTTGCTAGCGATTCTTTTCCTGCTCTTACAAACATAAATCGCTACCATTACTAGGAAATTCTGATGAATTCCTTTTACTTGTAACGTTCCATAAAAACTTGTTCTTCGCACTTTAGTAGTACTCGAAATTTTCAAAGAAAAGCGTAGGTAGTCGCATTAACTTTTGTGCCTATTGAAGAACTCTACTTATATTATTTACATCTGTTTGTATCCAGGTAGATACATAATTGAATACCGAAACAAAGTTGAAATCGATTCGGAGTAAATGTTCCAGCGTCGAAATTACATTATAACGTTACAGTACCTAAGTCTATTTATTGTTATTAAACAATGGGAAATTAGTAGTGATATTGCGTTGTTTTATTAAATAGCAACCTAACCTTGAAGTTTTGGTAGTTTAGTGATGTGTACAATTCGTTTGTAATTTAATAAAATTTGTGAGACTACTTTTATTGGTAAGATATTCATGATTTATTTGCTGTGATGCGATGAGTATGTAATTAACCTAACTAGATTTTTATGACCGACTAGCTTATGTCCGCGACTTCGTACGTGCATATCCCGTTTACATCCGTACCCGTAGGAATTTTGGAAAATTCGCTCTTCTTGCTCCTCTACATCTACACTCCCTAAGGAACCTACATGTCAAATTGCACGACCAGTAATTTCCGCTGTGCATTGTCTGTTAGTCACTTATCGGTAACGGAAAAATATATAAGTATATATACCGCGTGTATCTGACATCGACGCACAAACGATTTCCATGGGTCCAGGGCATGATTCTGGACACCCCAGTGTTGGAATTTTTCGTCGGTTCTTTTCTCATTTCTTTCAAGAGTACCACAAAGTATCAGCTCAGCTGAGTTGATATCTATTGTGGTTTTATTCAGATTGCTCTTTTTAGTGAAATTAGTTAATTAATTATTTTTTTATTAAAAATCTCATTGGGTTAGGTCAGAATAACGATTATGAGCAGTCTAAAGTAAAAAAACCCTTGAAAAAAATAAAAAAATGAGAAAAAATGCCGACGAAAAATTCCAACACTGGGGCGTCCAGAATCATGCTCCGGACCCGTGGAAATCGTTTGTGCGTCGATGTCAGATACACGCGGTATATTGATTCGTGTAACTAGGTACGGATAGAGTGATAGAAACGAGTTATAAAATGGAATAGCTATTTCATATAAGTAAGGAAATGCGAAGAAGCAATGTCTATTAAATACCGGAATTCCTTTACGAGATGCTCAGACATTTTATCGGACGAAGTATTGAGAAATATTCGTAATGCCGTTTCAAGCATTTAATAACCCTTGACATAGTTTATATAGAGGGTAATTTGTTTGGGATTGAATTACATACCCTGGGGGTTGGAGTCGACCAACTTATCCCGGATCTGTCCACACAATATAACCTCCGCGAAAGAGAATGTCGCATAGTTTCAGCTCGTTTCAAACACTATTACATGACAGCAAAAGCTTTGCGAATACAGTCTAATATCCTATGCGCAAATTCACGGAAATGAAATGGCTATGTGGCGCGAAATCTCCAATGTTCTCCAAGTTAGGTTCCCTTTTAGAAATAGTTTTGAAAGGAGTTGAAATGCACTGAGACATTTGCATTCTAAAAGGTTCCTCGAACTATGGCTGGATATGAAAGTTTATGGCGTATTCAGCTCGCCGCGGTAATTCTTTGAAAACATAAAATGTTATCAGTTCACTGAAGTAGTGTGAGAACTTTTATGTAGTCTATAACTCTCAGACGTTTTGAAATCACCTGAGATTGTATTCAGGTTTACTTCTGCATTTTTTCGTCAATGTTCCTTTTGTTACAGTTACTACTGATTGTGTGTATTTCAACAAATATGATTTCTTACCTTATTTTGGTGGGAAATTCGGTTTCTAGTTTTTTTTTTAATAATTTAAGATGTTGATAAGCAAGAAATACGTATTCAAGTGCACAAAATGTTAGAGAATCCTATTTATTCCTGAAAGTTACTACTATACCTATTGTCGACACCAGAATTGATAAGTGATACCAAAATTAGAAATAGTTTTTATCTGGTGAAAGTGACATAATATGTGTATCGCATTCCAAGATCTCTTTTAGGCATAATCTTTCTCTTTTTTCTCTTTGCAGTTCCTCTAGTTTGACTAGATTTTATAAAACAAAGTCCTTCGCCACGTCTGTTTGTCTGTCTGTGAGTACTACTGCACCGTGTTTCATGCTGTTTTCACCAATGGATAGAGTGGTCCTCGAGGAAGAATTTATTATATAATTTGGTCGCGATAACCGATATCCACGCAGGTGAAGCCGCGGGCATCAGCTAGTTATTAATAACTACTACTATCATCCTCAAACTATTCGTAGGTATCATATAATGTACTTTCAAAGTTCCAAACCGAGTTATCTTATTACGGCCCTTTTTTCGTTTTTTTATTAGATATGTAAGTTATTCTACAACATTATTTTGGTGTAACTTAGTATTTTGGTGATTGGAAAAATGCTACCAAAATCACCAGAACTACAATCGTGTTTAATATGTTTATTTAAAAAATAAAATTAAAACACCGACTTAGTTATAAAATGTTAACACGTACTTACTTACGTTTCTTACGTTTTAGCGGGAAATCACAAGAGGATGGCTGACGACTGTCACTGCTGCGCGTGAGCATCCGAAGAGAACGATGGTAATATCATTCTTGTGGTTTTATTCTATACGAGCCAGTTGATCATTGCATTACTCCAACCAAAATTTAAAATTTCGTGCATTTATTCCGTTTATTATTGAATTAGCTGTCCCCCATGGCTTCGCTTCCGTCAACTTTTTTTTTCTTTCATAAGAACCTTCTCGTGATTGTAACAAAAAAAGCAACCACAACAAAAAAAGAATTAGTGAAATCGGTCCAGCCGTTCACGCATGATGCCGGGACCAAGGGAAATAGGGATTCATTTTTACATAATGACTAGCTGAACCGCGCAACTTCGTCTGCGTCACATTATTCATGAATAATATTGCCAAAAAATTAAAAAAAAAATTTGGGGTGGACTACCCCTAACATTTAGGGGGATGAAAAATAGATGTTGGCCGATTCTCATAGATACCGGATAAGCACAAAAAATTTCATCAAAATCGGTCAAGCCGTTTCGGAGGAGTATGGCAACGAAAACTGTGACACGAGAATTTTATGTATTAGATGATAGGTATATATTGAGTTTCTCTAGGATAAAGTATTGCACTAAAATTGAAGAAAATTCAAGCATTCAATTCAAGCATTTTCTCCCTTCTAGCACTAAAACCACGTTGGTCCAATCACTTGTGCTTCCCATAATCGATTATGCTGATGTTTGCTACTCCGATCTATCCCAAGAACTCCTTAACAAACTGGATCGACTTCTTAACAACTGTATACGTTTCATTTTTGGTCTTCGTAAATACGACCACATTTCTTCTTTCCGTTCTCAGCTTCAATGGTTACCTATCCGTCAAAGGAGATCCCTCAGATCCCTCTGCATGCTTTTCAGTATTTTGAATGATCCTTGTGCTCCTGATTATCTAAAACAATATTTTAAAGTGTTGGGCAGTTCTCACAATCTTAACCTCCGAGCGTCCAAGAACTTAATTCTTTATATTCCTCCTCATCGTACCGGGTTCTTGTCTAACTCCTACGTTATTTCCACCATTAAACTCTGGAATATGCTACCCCATGACATCAAGAAGGCTGAGTCAAAACTTTATTTTAAGCGTAAGCTCCGTAAACACTACTTAAAGGCATGTCATTCGTAGTTTGGTCTCGTCATAACTATTGTAAGTTCTCTTAATCAGAAATTATTATAAATCATCATATTTATTAGTATATTATTTTAGCAAATATATATGTATTTTATAGTATATGTATATATATATTATTTGTATACTTTGTTGTATCGATATGACTCAATTATATTTTATTTTTATTTGTTTGTTGTACACCTACCACAGTGTAGTCTTTTTAACCCAAAGGTTGACTGGTAGAGAATGTCTTGTTGCATTAAGTCCGCCCATGTACCACTATTGTGCATAAAGTCTAAATAAATAAATAAATAAATAAATAAAATTCAAACAAAATTAGTCATTTCTAGTAAACTAGTGTAGTTTCGTTTAAGCAGTGGTAATTCTAAATAGATTGTGGATGTGTCACCAAATTAGAATTAAGCTAAGTAACTATTTTTACTCTTACTACTAACATATTATCTACTAAAATATGAAGGGCCTGATCAAGATATGTACTTCTAATTTATTATAAATAATAAATGTATTGTACGTTTGGTTTAATACATAATATTCAGCCGTGCCGCGTAAAAATTGTGCATGAGAAAATCACTCGATCGAGTTCTAAAATTTTTACGCTCTATATCAGTCTAGTGAATAATGATCTACTTAAATAGGGGCAAACTTTTTGTTTGTGTAGGCACTAGTTGCAACCACGTTTAAAAGACAAATAGCGAGTGAAGCAAGTTCTGCCAGCAATCGACCCGTGAGCTCGGTTTGCGCGGTTATTTGACTAAACATGACCAAGTTTGGCCGCTGAAACTTGGCAACGTTTTCTTGTGTGTACTTAATTTTCAGGTATGTAACTACAGTCCAAACCGAGCTAGGCAGCTATTCATTTATCAATTGATATTTATCGTTTCAGCATGAATTAGGTTTAGTTTGTGATACCGTCTCAAAGCTGCTTTAAAATCGGTGACCCTTTCTTATTGGTGTCCCGCACACTCAGGTCTAAACGACAACGTAACAGCGGTCTAAACGATACCATTATGAAAATCTATTTAAATTACACGACATTTTGCTATCCAGAGACGAGCTAAGTACAGCAACTACATAGATAGAGCTACATTTCCAAGGGTATAATGCAATTTACCGGGTTTTGCGGGCTAAATTGCTCCTTGGCAGTTAAAACGAATCACGTCGCATGGGGATTATAAAATTGCGGTTAAATCTCGACGCGAGATCAAAACGCGTTGACGACGAAATAAAACGGCCAGTTTGACCGCCGCGTGTATCGGCAGATTTGAGGGATTTCAACTGTGAATTTTAGCGTGTTGTTTTGCGACCAAAAGCCTGCTGTCGACGCTATGTAGAAGGTATAAAATTTCAGCTTCATTTTAGAATGAAAGAAAGAAAGAGCTGAGGGATTCTCGTAATGGTATCGAAATGTTACAAAATACATTTAATAAAATGGTTTCGGCTTTTATATTGATACATAGAAGCGACCAGCACTTTTCCAGGAAATGGCAGAAATATTAAATTTCATTCGAATGGAACGCCGAGGTAAATTCTGCAAATACAATTTTATTGAATTGAGAGCTCACGAATATTAGATGCAATCATGAATTATTTACGTAGTATTTGATTGAGCCGATTTTACGGTCATGTTTGACACCACAAGTTCATTTAACAATAGCTGAATGTTGTTTCAAACATTCAAATTTCGAGTGAACTATGTATTAAATAGGTAGCATGAAACCGTGCCCCAAACGAATTTGATCGTTTGTTTGGAAAATCTTTATATATGTATATAAATAAAAATGAATACCAGAGTGCCAATTCTACTAATTTTCACATTCGCATCTCAATCGCAAACTGTCAAAAATGTATGAAAATTAAAGCTTTTTTGACAGTTTGCGAGTGACATGCGAATGCGAAAGTTGTTTAAAAATTTGTAGAATTGGCCGTCTGTTTCCATTGGTTATCGCATCATGCGTGAACGTCTGGGCCGATTTCGCTAATTCTATTTATGTTTGTAATTGTCAGGAGAAGGTTCTTATTAAAAAAAAAAACATTAATAAAATTGCTATACTTTACGCCAGATAAACGTGGAATAAAGTACATTGACCCACATACATTTATTGACTTTCTTAAGATCAAAATCAGAAATAATGACATAAAGCTGTCCTGAATCGACTTCTATCGTGATCCTTTACGTTTTCTAATAATGAAAATCAGTTCTTAATTTTATTGTTATAGTATCTACGAAGAGATATTAGGGAAAGGTCAATGTACTTTATTCCACGTTTATCTGGCGTAAACTATAGTTGACGGGAGCGAAGCCGCGGGGGCAGCTTGGGGACTGCAGGGGAGCACTAAGACGTCTCTTAGTGCTCCCCTGCAGTCCCCAAGGAACCCACAATGTCGGTTGTATCAAATTCGTCGCAACTGAAATCGGCATGTAGGTCCCACATGCCGATTTCAGTTTTCCCAAAATTGCGTACATTATCGGGTAAAAGATAGTTCCATATAAAATTAGTAAATAAACGTTAGTAAACTGTTAGCAGTCAGTAAAGCTAAGGATAATGGTACAGAGACCGCTTTATACCTGAAACCTTTTAAACGAATCAGCAGTCGATGGCCATTACGCGCTCACAAGACCTATTTCTGAGGAAAAAACTAGGTCTTTAGCCTCTTTGCGCCGTGATGCCAGTCTGCGACTCCGTTGTTTGCTTACTGAAGCGATACCTTTTAGCTAGAGGATACAACCGCAGAAAATGTTGCTGTGTTTTTTTTCTATGTGGAAAAGTATACTTTCTGGCTTTTTGTGTGTTGTGAGATGGCATAATTATGTGGCTTCGTTTTTTAAATGTTTTGAAGCAAATAGTAGTGCTTTTAAACGCTTTCGAAAGAGTGGAGGTATATTAATAATATTAATCACTCCAATTGTATGTGAAAATTCGTATGCAGGATTCGTATGCCGAAGGTATTGAATACATTTTCTTTTATGTTGAAACAGCCGAGCCACACTTGCTTGTGCACAATGTTTAGCCGTGCCTGGATTATTATTTATGAAATGAATAAATATTCATTAGGTTCTGAAAAACACTGTCTATATTATAAACAAAGGAATTTAAATTATTGTTAATTTTAATAAACGTAGGTATTCATTTGAATATTACTGAGAAATTGCTAAAGGATTTCATTTAAACTAGAGAAATGTTTTTCAGAATAGTTAATTAGCATGCAGTGTGTTTTTAAATTCCTATTAAGAACATTTTTTTTGGAGAAATTACGAAATTGCGAAAAACTAACAAATGCTCATTTGTTAGTTTTGTTACATTTCTAATGTAACCTCCTTCAGTATGTAGGTACTGTGTAGATACTTTAGTATTAGCAGCCAGTGTAAAGTGTATCAAAGACCAGTTTTGAGTTTCATCTTAAAATACCATCATAAAATTAGATCCTCATGTGATTAATTTTACTAGAAAAGTCCCCCAATGTGCGACATACATGGGGGCTAAAGCAGCCACTACAGCGGCGCACTTCATTTGTTTGCTAGCCATACAATCGTGCGTGTGTGTGCAGTGGAGGATTCCTTTTATGGGGTACCTAAATCAAAATAAGTTATAATTTACAACTAACTAAACATAGAAAAAATCCAACAAAGGGAAAAGGGGAAACTCTTTGCCTGCGTCTGTGTTTCCGAATGCTTACAATCCTAATCTTTTCAAAGTTAGAGTGAACAGGCTACTTCTGGGTAAGCTCGCTCCATCGTAGACTTTGTCTCTGTCATCTCTGACCAAGACTAGAGTCAAGAGCAAACCCATACCAAATAAATTAAAATAAATAAAGAAAACAACACTAAAAATATTTTTATCTAATAAATTAAGGTTTAATGAAATGTTAAGGTGCTCACCTGTAGCTAGGCACAGGCCAGGCATGCGCGGCGCACGGCAGCCGGACGTCCTGTCCAGTCTGTATCCGGCGCGTGCGCGGCTCTATCGCCACTCGCGGCCGCACGCCACCCTTTGGTTCTGTCACTATTATGTGACCTGGTAACACAAACATAATTTTTACCAAAATGGTAAAGAGGGACCCGTATGGTGTGATTAAGTTTGTCCGTCTGCCACAGCTGGTTTAATTTAAACATCCTGAACAAAGGGACTTAGCGGACTTGGGTCTACTTGCGCCAACCAGAGTTATTTTGGTGTTATGTTTATTATTTAACCTCGTGTTAACAATTAATACTGAGTTAAAAGATAATTCTGGTTTGCGCCTGCGGACCTTAATGCCTTAGCCGCCTTTACATGTTCCGTTAGTGTGGAGATATTCCCTTTGGTTACGACTTTATCCAGAAGCCAGAAGAGCGGATGTTTACGAACTCAAGTTTTCCAGTCTTATTAATAAAAAATAAATAAGATATGGAACACACTAACTAGCAGAATGTTAATACTTAAAAAAAAAATAACGCTGCGGATGAAGAGTTGGTAAACATTAGCCCCTCTGAATAAAGGCACAATCAAAAGGAATCAAAGTTTGGGTTTCTGCAACTCAAATTCGAATTATGAAACAAATCAAACGGTTAGTTTTTTTAAATACGCGTGCTGATTTTAGCTATTTATAGCGTGCAGTTTTTTTTTTTGTAAACACTTCTACCGTAAGTACTGTTTTCGTGTAACTGCTTGTTTTCCCTAAATAAATAAAGGGAAGTAAAATAAAACAACTCACCAACATATTGACTAGTGTACAAGGTCCCGGTTACACGGTCCCGCACGCGGCACCGGAACGCGTTGTGCCGGTCTCTCGGGCTCACCCCGCTAATGTACAGGGCCCCGTCGTCCAGACGCTGGTACTTAGACCCTAAGGCAGATAGTTAACTTTGATGGTTTTGCGCTATATAACATGTGAGGTATGACAACTGATTATTGAAAACCGTAAATCACTACATATATAAAACAACTAGTTGTCCCCCGCGGCTTCGCTCCCGTTTTACCCGCACAGTTCCCGTTCCTGTGAGATTTTCGGGATAAAAATGTAAAATCCTATCCTATGTCCTTCCTTGGGTCTCAAACTATCTTTGTACAAAATTTCATCCAAATCGGTCCAGTAGTTTTGGAGCCTATTAAAATCAAACAAACAAATCTTTCCTCTTTATAATATTAGTGTAGACAAAGTCCTCCGCTGCGTCTGTCTGTCTGTCTGTTCGCGATAAACTCAAAAACTACTACACCGATTTTCATGTTGTTTTGACCAATAGATAGAGTGGTTCTCAAGGAAGGTTTTAGTATATAATTTGTCAAGCTGGCGAAGCCGGGGACATCAGCTAGTGTATATTAATTCGCTAAAGAAAGTAAACTCTTTCATACACAGATACACTGTAAACTATCAGAATTTGGATGGGAATAAACAGTGAGTTTATAATCTAAAAAACTTTTTTTTTAATGTTAAGGTTTTTGCAATAATTAGGTGACAAGTACACAAGAAAATAAAATGCTGAAGGATGGGCATGCTAGAATTTGATGCGTTGAAATCCCAAATTCGCAGCACTAGTAAGCTTACCTAAGAATAGTAGCCACGCCGAGATTTAAGACTGAATCTATTTTAAAAAAATGTTTTGGCTTTGCAGTGAGACCTAAAAAATATGTTATTTGAATTGGACTACTGACGCTTTGTAACTTCTACCTCGAATTTGATTTTAAGTGTTTCAGGGATATTCTGAAATAATAACAGTTTCGAATGGCAGGCATGCCAAAAAAAATGTTACTATTCCGGATAGAGAACAAACATAGCCTATAAAAGTACAAAATAAACATGGCCATTCATTTGGGTCACGTTAAAATATCATTCAAATTGAATTCACTACATTAATTGAAACACAGGTGTGACGGAAACACATATTCACAGCAACGCCCAATGTCCACATTAAAATAAATTAAATCTATTGTTACTCTGTGCAACATCCAGATTTATTGAAGTTACGGCAGCATAAGGTGGAAACATTTGAGGAAATTTTAATTTCGACTGGGAAAAAAACGGTCTTATTGTAAACTTATCCGTTTGTTTTTTATAAGAAAACTTAACTTTTACATGACTTCAACTATGGCTGTCAAAAAATCTTTCGTAATACAAGAAACAAGTAAGAAATGTATGTTATACTTATCTATCCTTTTTTCCTTTTTTTTATTTTCTTCTAAAACCGTTTTTGAATAATCAGGAACCTCTATTACACGAGTGAAAATGTTATATATGAGACGTTCAACTTCCATTTTAACACCTCAATTTATTTTTCGTGAAAATTAGATTCCGGATGAAAATGTAATTGCGTGTGTCGTCAACTGACAAGTGTTTTGATGAGAAAAGCAACAATTTCCTTTTGGCGCGAAATTCTTAGATCATATCAAAAAAATATTTTTTGGCGAGAAGTGAATTGTCCCCTGTCTTGTATAAATGGACTGAATGGCTCATAAAGACGTGACTATGACTATATTATTCGTACAATTGACTATATCATATAATTTATCTTATGAATATCACGTATTAAATGTAAATCATAACTCGATATCTAGAATAGTTATGTTATACACATATAAATCATATTGACGACCACAAAAGCACAGTTTGTTATGCCCATTTCTCTGATTAATGCAGGCCCATTATATGATCACATTTTCAAATACGATTGGGGTGGTTATAGCTGATTTATACAATGGCTGCGATTATTGTATTGTGTCAAGTGAAAATTTTATACAAACCAACATAGAAAGAGAAAATGTTAGTGCCTGGTAGCTTTGTGGTTTGTTTATGGGAAAATACTTAGTAAATCATGGAAAGGGGACAAGTCGTCAGTTCAGGTATCAGAGTCAGTAATATTGTTTTAGGCATTATTTATGACCCCACCGTTACCTATAGTATGCCGAAGACAGAGCGTATAATTGACCATTTCATGATCTCATTGTATCCGACGTGCGGCTAGGTTAGGTTTGATCCCCCTGTCCGTTTCAAGTTACGTTCGAATAGGTTAGGTATGAATGGAATGGCGAGAGATAGTGAGCGAGCAAAGCCCCATTCCCTTCAACTCTGCAGATAGAAGAAATAGGAGCTCCTCAAGAGGTGGTTACTTCATGAAGTAGCTAATCAATCAAAAGCTACGACATAGATGTAGATCAACAAAAAATGTGTTAAGTACCTAAATGATGTGTCTACCAGTCGGTATTGCTGACTCGATCGGCGCAGTGTGGCGGGACCACACACCGGAGCAGCGCCGCGTTTCGTATAGATATATAGATCACTATGAGGATTTGTTACCTAAATGATGCGGCACATTGATCAGGTCATCAGTGAACCAGTCGGTGCTGCTGCCTCGATCGGCGCAGTGTGGCGGGACCACACACCGGAGCATCGCCGCGTTTCGTATAGATATATAGATCACTATGAGGATATGTTACCTAAATGATGCGGCACATTGATCAGGTCATCAGTGAACCAGTCGGTGCTGCTGCTTCGATCGGCGCAGTGTGGCGGGACCACACACCGGAGCATCGCCGCGTTTCGTATAGATATATAGATCACTATGCGGATATGTTACCTAAATGATGCGGCACATTGATCAGGTCATCAGTGAACCAGTCGGTGCTGCTGACTCGATCAGCGCAGTGTGGCGGGACCACACACCGGAGCACCGCCGCGTTTCGTATAGATATATAGATCACTATGAGGATTTGTTACCTAAATGATGCGGCACATTGATCAGGTCATCAGTGAACCAGTCGGTGCTGCTGACTCGATCAGCGCAGTGTGGCGGGACCACACACCGGAGCACCGCCGCGTTTCGTATAGATATATAGATCACTATGAGGATTTGTTACCTAAATGATGCGGCACATTGATCAGGTCAACAGTGAACCAGTCGGTGCTGCTGACTCGATCAGCGCAGTGTGGCGGGACCACACACCGGAGCACCGCCGCGTTTCGTATAGATATATAGATCACTATGAGGATGTGTTACCTAGATGATGCGGCACATTGATCAGGTCATCAGTGAACCAGTCGGTGCTGCTGACTCGATCAGCGCAGTGTGGCGGGACCACACACCGGAGCACCGCCGCGTTTCGTATAGATATATAGATCACTATGAGGATTTGTTACCTAAATGATGCGGCAAATTGATCAGGTCATCAGTGAACCAGTCGGTGCTGCTGACTCGATCTGCGCAGTGTGGCGGGACCACACACCGGAGCATCGCCGCGTTTCGTATAGATATAAAGATCACTATGAGGATATGTTACCTAAATGATGCGGCACATTGATCAGGTCATCAGTGAACCAGTCGGTGCTGCTGCCTCGATCGGCGCAGTGTGGCGGGACCACACACCGGAGCATCGCCGCGTTTCGTATAGATATATAGATCACTATGAGGATATGTTACCTAAATGATGCGGCACATTGATCAGGTCATCAGTGAACCAGTCGGTGCTGCTGCTTCGATCGGCGCAGTGTGGCGGGACCACACACCGGAGCATCGCCGCGTTTCGTATAGATATATAGATCACTATGCGGATATGTTACCTAAATGATGCGGCACATTGATCAGGTCATCAGTGAACCAGTCGGTGCTGCTGACTCGATCAGCGCAGTGTGGCGGGACCACACACCGGAGCACCGCCGCGTTTCGTATAGATATATAGATCACTATGAGGATTTGTTACCTAAATGATGCGGCACATTGATCAGGTCATCAGTGAACCAGTCGGTGCTGCTGACTCGATCAGCGCAGTGTGGCGGGACCACACACCGGAGCACCGCCGCGTTTCGTATAGATATATAGATCACTATGAGGATTTGTTACCTAAATGATGCGGCACATTGATCAGGTCAACAGTGAACCAGTCGGTGCTGCTGACTCGATCAGCGCAGTGTGGCGGGACCACACACCGGAGCACCGCCGCGTTTCGTATAGATATATAGATCACTATGAGGATGTGTTACCTAGATGATGCGGCACATTGATCAGGTCATCAGTGAACCAGTCGGTGCTGCTGACTCGATCAGCGCAGTGTGGCGGGACCACACACCGGAGCACCGCCGCGTTTCGTATAGATATATAGATCACTATGAGGATTTGTTACCTAAATGATGCGGCAAATTGATCAGGTCATCAGTGAACCAGTCGGTGCTGCTGACTCGATCTGCGCAGTGTGGCGGGACCACACACCGGAGCACCGCCGCGTTTCGTATAGATATATAGATCACTATGAGGATTTGTTACCTAAATGATGCGGCAAATTGATCAGGTCATCAGTGAACCAGTCGGTGCTGCTGACTCGATCAGCGCAGTGTGGCGGGACCACACACCGGGGCACCGCCGCGTTTCGTATAGATATATAGATCACTATGAGGATATGTTAATACCTAAATGATGCGGCACATTGATCAGGTCATCAGTGAACCAGTCGGTGCTGCTGACTCGATCGGCGCAGTGTGGCGGGACCACACACCGGAGCATCGCCGCGTTTCGTATAGATATAAAGATCACTATGAGGATATGTTACCTAAATGATGCGGCACATTGATCAGGTCATCAGTGAACCAGTCGGTGCTGCTGACTCGATCGGCGCAGTGTGGCGGGACCACACACCGGAGCACCGCCGCGTTTCCCGCCATCACGTACTCGTCTGGCACGTGGATCTCCCATGGTATGTTCAGTGCTGTTGAGAAAGTACACGTTAGATATTTTTATGTTGAAAGATTTTTTTAATAGGATGCCCGTGACGATAAGGGTACGACACGGTGAGGTGAATGAATGCAGTCGTAGTTTATTCATTTGTGAAAATTAATGTCTTCAGGATAGTGAAAAGTGCGCAATCTCATGCCGTTAGGTGCTTGTAAAGACATTTTTTATTTTACGAGCATGCCAGTGCATTCCTAAATAAGAAACCTCGATAATTATTCAAAAACCTCTATGATTTCGATTTAATTATATATCTTTTAAATAAAAATTGCCCATAATTAATTCTAAAGGAGTTTCTTTCCGCGAAATAAGATTAATCAGGCTTCTTTTTAGCAACTATTTTTGTAAAACACTTTTGTTTTTTCAAAGGTGAAACTACTATTGACAATTTAGTAGGTAACAAACGTTTCAAGAACGAAAAAATAAAGTTAATTAAAGTGTCACAGAGTCTCAGATAAATCGACTACTTGATACCCTCATCTTGTTGAAGAAAAAACTAATCCACTACTCTGGACATCTTGTCAACAGTTTTCTTCAATTTTGTGAAAGCAAGGCAGCTCTTTATTCCGCATTTGAAGGAAAAGAATCTTACTCCCTATTTTTGGAAAGATATTACCTACGCATCACAAATAAACAAACTTTTCAGTTTGGCTGTTGATAATTTAATTCATTCTACAAATCAATCACAGCTCACATTTTTACATTTATTTTGAGATCCTTTTCGTCCAAAAAGACGGGAGATAATTTTGCATAAATCGCTATACGATACTTTCACTTATTCCAGATTAGACTATCATTATGAAATTTATATCAAAGCCCATGTCTGCCAGTAATTATTTATAGGTCAGTACCTACCCAGCACGGAGTAGGCCACAATTAAAAGAATGCTGACTATGTTTAATCCCAGTAATCCCTTTTAACACAAACGGAAAATTCTTCGCGGAGTCCTAATTGCGGATTTCAAATCGCTTTCATCTACGCTTCATTTAGTTTATTTCCCATGAATTGTTACAGGGGATAAGGTACATTTTATCTAGAGGACCCTCAATTAACGTTTCGGGGTTTTTAAAACTCTGTATTACCTTATGCATTAACTTCCAAAAGATTCCTTTTAGAAGTTATTGCATAAGGTAATACTAGGAATAGAAGTGAAGGTTGGTAGGTACTCACAATTACATTTAACAACAATTTTCCACAAAATGTTTTCACAATAGTTTATTCAGAAATGACAAAATATTCGATTAGCGAATAGAACAAAACAATCATTCCATTTTCAAAAACAAACTTTCTATACGGATGTGCCGCGGACCGGTGTGCCAGTCATTTTTAACCGACTTTCCAAAAAGGAGGAGGTTCTCAATTCGGATGTTTGTATTTTTTTTTTTTATGTTTGTTCGGGCATAACTCCGTCGCTTGCCAACCGATTTTAAAAATGATTTTTTTGTTGGAAAGGGAATACTTCCCAAATGGTCCCATGATAAGGAAACCAGGATCTGATGATGGCATCCCAGAGAAGTCGAGGGGAACTTTCGAAAATCGTATGGGCAACTAGTGCGTTTGTATTTTGCTTTTCTGCGATTTTGCAGTGGTGTTGTTAGGTGTGGGGCTACCACTAAAAAGTGAAAAATAAAAAACTTTTTACAAAAAAAAAAAAACAACCGACTTCCAAAAAAAAACACTACAAAGTAAAAAATAACTTTAATTTCGGAAGTCGGTGTCAAAAACGAACAAATTAACAAAAACACCGAGTTCCGAAATTAAAGTTATTTTTTACTTTGTAGTGTTTTTTTTTGGAAGTCGGTTGTTTTTTTTTGTAAAAAGTTTTTTATTTCTTTGGCTTTGCACTATTTATACATTGTCAGCCAGTGTTTTTGGTTTTGATAGCAACCAAAATTAAAATTGAATCATTTACAAAATATGATTACTAACGTTCAATATGCAATTGTGCATTCTAATTTCTAAATTAATTTCAGTGGCATAATTGATGATTCGCCATATGATTCGCAGGCTAACTATAGCAAAATGATACTGGCAATATAAATTACCATGTGAATTAATTAATTAGAGCTGTTAACATTCAGTGAATATAATAAAGTCGGAGTATTTTATGAGCAAACAGCACTGCATTTCCGCAATTAATTAGTTTGTGCTTCTAAGATGAGGTTAGAGATGCCTTGCTGAGATTAGGATCTCGACTCGAGTTGTGGTTTACCGAGACGCAAAACAAGTATTTAGCTTTACTCTAGTTTGTTAGACTACGGTGGGGATTTTATTTAGAAAATGGCGAACAGTGCAGTTTGTTATTTGGTGAAGTAAACTTGAGACTTATTGAACTGTAGCATCTCGTCGGGCCAATTTTCTGGTCAAGTGCAATACGACCTTGTGAAGAGTGTAATAAGTTTTATACAATTTGATTCTGTTACATTTAGTTTTTCGCGGAATTTGAGATTATTATTTCGAATTCCACGTAAGCAAGAATATTAGACTGTATTGTGTATTTTTTGTTAGATTAGATTTTAGTTAGGTACTTAGTTTAGGTACAAATTTGAGCAATTACTGTGCGTAATAATGTTTTCAGGCCATAGGATAATAATATAATATTAATGGCTTCAGTTCAATTTTTAAACAAAAATGAAACTCACTTGAAGTGGTAGTGCTGATATTTGTGTGTGTGTATATTTTACAGAATATTATTAAATAATTTTATTTTTGACGCCTCTGTATTCATTATGAAAGTCTAAGAGCTGGTCGCCAGTTTGCCACCTCGAGTGATCACTCCAGGTACAGCCGGTCGATTCTGTCGACATCTAACCGTGTTCACCTAGGTGGAGTGAACGACACGTGAGCTGTCATGCCATCTTGTTTGTATGGTTTGACAGCTCACTCGTCGTTCACTTTGCCTAAGTGTTCACTTCGACGTGTTTACAGAATCGCACTGCTGCAGATTCTGTAAACATTTCGAAGTGAACGCTTGGGTGAAGTGATCACGAAGTAAGCTGTCAATACAAGTAATTAAGTTGGGATGACAGCTAACTCCATGATAATTTCAGCAAAGCCACTTCGACTTGTTAACAGAATCGACCGGCAGAACAAGTCAAAAATTGGCTCATTTTATTATATTTTGTCAACAGAAAGACAATAAATGACAAGCAATTAAAATTAGATTTTTATTTGTGTCTAAATACCTCAATTAAAAAATGACATCGCCATAGACAATACATCAGCCACTCACCAGCATGTACATGTATGTTCTTGGAGAGAACTGCGAACCCGCTGCTGAGCCGCAGTCGGCAGCGGTACGTGGTGGCGTGCACGTCTCTCCTGAAGTGCTCCGGGGGAAAGGGCGCCAGCTCCAAGGAACCGTTGGCCAGCACCCTGCGGAGACCCGTCAGTGAGCCCGCCACGCTATTGTCTGGGAGCAGCCAGTCCAGCTGAGAGAGAAAAGACATTTTATTAGACTAAACCCTATCTGTCTATTGAATGGCGCTAGCAACACTGATTGTGCTAGTCGTGCTCCTATTAGATACGTTGTCCGCACTCTAAAATGACAACATGAAATGAAGCCAATTGGCCACATCGCGCTTAGTTACGCACCAACCTGTCGCGCGACACTACGTTTGTTTTGATGTCAATTTGACTATTACTTATCCTGTGACGTAACTGAAGATTTTTATTTATCTCCCTCGAGCAACATGCATCCCGCCGTACGGTGACATATTTTCTTTCCCTTTCTTCATGCGTATTAGTAGCTATCTAGTATTTTCGCCGTTTTTAAGCGCCGCGATGTTGGTTTATGACGTGTCTATATATAATACGTCATTGCTCCTATCTATCTTTTAGGGCGGATTTCATCAATCTGAAACTGATCGCGATCAAAATATGAACCACGTTAACGAGAAGTCAGTGTCATTATTTTCTATGGAATATTGACACTGACAACTCTTGAACGCAGCTGGATCGCCATCATATTCATTGGTGAAATCAGCTCTATATCCAAATAACAGTTCATACAAATATCTGTCAACATCGAGACCGCTACCCACAAAAGTTTGTGTAAAAGAGTTGTGTAACGATTTTTGGTGTACAATATGCGATGTAGCCTCATTGTAATCGTTGAAATCTTTAAAAGCTATCACTTAAGGGAGGTTCGTGGAAGATTCGACCATGCAGTAGTTTTGTAGCAACCAAGAATGGCCGTTATTTAATTAAAAAAAAAAAACAAATTTTCTATAGACAAAAAAAAAAAGAAACTGCTGATCACTTGCAAAGCAACACCGATATTTTTATAGATTAAGTAGGCCCTTCAGGTTGCTGGTTTCACTCAAGTACAATATTGTAAATACTTGAATTTTATCATCAAAATACACATACAAATAAATTACACATACATTGTGAAACATAACAACGACGACGTGAACTTTCTTGCACGTTCTTCTCCATAGCGATCTACACTTTGGAACGTGGAAATAGCTTCATCTTTTTGGACTGACCGACCTTGACAACTCAAAAGTGCCAGTAAATGGTTTAATTGAAATAATTGCTAGAGTTTGAGTTTGAGAGAATGTTATGCATATTTTAGTTCAAACTCTAAACTTCAAAGACATACGTATTACATAAATGATCATTTATTAAAAAAAAAAACTAACGCTTTGTATAAATAAATTCCCCTCCATTTCCTTCTCAAAGACACCGTATTATTTGCTTTCGTCGTCGTTGTGTTATAAAATGCACCTGATACGAAAAGGAATAAATGAAAATGAAACCAATAAAAACATTTACGTCCTCGGGCAATAATAATAACAAGCGGTGGCTTTAAGGAGCTTTTACTCTTATCATGTAAAAGTAACGTCAAATAAATCGGAAATAAGACTTACTCTCGTTTACATACAGAATACGGATTGTGGAGATACGGGGATTAAATGTCTCATGTCTTCATGTTTGAGGGCAATATGGAGATTATGTTTATTTGATAAAGGAAACCGTGAGTTTTAATTTTGTTTAATGTTATGTATGTTTATCAGCAAAGGAGCTCGTGGCAAAATAATAATAACCGCACCGATCGAGCTTCCGAGGTTATAGATACTTGCCAATGTCGGTTTGTGGATGGGTGGATTCATCGCCATCAACTGAAGTATAGTCTTGGTGTTACTTAGTAGTAGTGATGTATATTTTAGCTGATTTTACATTGACCATGTAAAATCAGGTAAATATGAATTTAATATAATATTATTTAAACACAGGTTTTGTTGTAAGTATTATGAAAATTGACATTAAACTAAAGCATAGTTTAATAAGAGCATATCAGAGTGCCAATTCTACTATTTTTAAAGCGACATTCGCATTCGCATGTCAGCTTTGCAAACTGTAGGTAAACTTTTTAGGAATCGGTTGTATTTTTTTGTAAAAAAGTCTTTCATTTTTCACATTTAAGTGGTGCGATTTGGAATATGTAGGTACTATATTCAGGCCTTCACAGGCATGTCCAGTTAAGCAAATGCCACTGCAAGAGGACACTCATAAAAAAACAGTGTACTGGCGTGATGTTATTAGCCTAGAAAGAATAGTAATAGTAGAATTGCTGTTCGTTAGTCTCGCTAAAACTAGAGAACGGCTGGGCCGATTTCGGTAATTATTTTTTTCTTTAGTTCGCCTGAATACAGGAAAGGTTTAAAAGTAAAAAAATATGAGTAGGTAAAAATATATGCAATATCAGCAATCCTGAGAGGTTTGCTATCATTTATTAAAGAGCTCCTTTGCCTCAAGATCTGATGAAGTTCGAAGTTCTTCATCAGATCTTGAGGCAAAGGAGAAATTTCACTAAAAAATTTCACTAAATTGAAATGACCAGTCCGGGAAAATATTCTTCCAAACAAAAAAAGAATCATCTAAATCGGTTGAGATAATTGGCGAAAATATCGCTGAACAAACATTTTTCCTGGGATCCCATAGTCAGATCCTGACTTATACCTTCCATCAACATCATGAAATGATGACTACCAGGCACAAATATCTCAATTAAATTCCAAAGTAAATTATTATGAAAAATATTGTATGTGCTTAAAAAATATATATGGATCCCAATCAGATTCTTACTTGGTGACAATGGGACCTCCTCAGGACTATGCTTTCGGCTTTCGAATAAAGTAAACATACATACAAAAAAAAAAACATACAACCGAACACAGTAACCTCCTTCTTTTTGAAGAAGTCGTTTTAAAAATGTATGGAAATTAAGCCTTTTTTGACAGATTGCGACTGAGATGCGAATGCGAAAAAAACATTTATTTGCATAAATAAGGTACCTACACAAAGTTTGTAAAATGTACAAAATTGTTCTCTTATTCTGGGTTTAATTTCGGCGTGCAAATATAAATTAAGTTACAATTTTATTAATTTTGATCATAATCATGCAGTCAATAAAACGGATGAACCCCATTAAAATTGTATAGTTGAATTAGATATATTATGTCAATTTAATAATGAACGAGCGAATTGGCACTCAGATGATGTCAGCTTTCATTTTGACAGTTTTAATGCGATTCGAAGTTTGCCTTTATGAAAATATTTAATTGAATAGCCTTCTAGATGTATGCATTTACAAGAAAAAAGTTGCGTATCCACTGTAAATTCAATTGACATCGTCGTTTGTTAACTTGGGAAAGATAAATGTAAAGTGATCTTAACCAATCTAGAGCACTCAGTTCATTCTAGGTTGATTTATATTACGCTTTGATGTTCACTTTAACTAAAAGGGTTTCCGTTCTGATTGTGGTTACTTACTTCTACTTCTGCTTTCATATTCTAAAACGATTTTCTATCAACACCACTGAGCATTGAGACATACCTACTACAAAGATATTAAGAGTCCTATTACATTTTTTACGGAAATTCATGATTTTTGACGCTGTAGTTTTCAGCAGCAGTAAGATATTTTAATTATTTGATCCTGAATAACGATAGTGCCAGTCTCTTTCTTGTAAGTTAGAGTTACACATTTTCATTTTTCTTTTCGTGTAATTTACTATAAATATTTTACGAACTCAGTTTGCAAGAAAAAATGTCGGCGATGGAACTTTGACGGTCAAATTCACATTGTTACAATCAATTCTTTTAAAAGCTGAAATTACTAAAAGGTAAGTTGAATGTTTTACTTGTTTATTGGAGTTCTAGAATTTCTTTAAATTCCTTGAGTTTTCACGGAAAAAAAGTAAAGAAAACCTAATTTAAGCCAGAAATGTCTTGATTCAGCGTCCATTATATTCCAAATGAAAACAATTTTATCAAATAAATTAATATGATATAAAATTTCAATCTACAATGAATACGTTTCATTAGTTTTCGTTTGTCAATATAATAAAACAAAATTACAATAAATAAAATTAAAGTACTATATATTCTGCATGAATTCAGCGCGCGCGCTCCTCAGTCTCATGCGAGCGCTCAAATAAACTATAATCCTATTCAGACTAGTAAGTATCAAAATTGTTTCGCGGACTATAGATGTACTCCCAACGCAGACCAACGTAACTTCGTCTATTGCAAACGAGCATTGACGATTCGTAATAGGACTCTTAAGACAGAAACGTGTCTTAATATATTAGTAAGAATTATTGACACAGAACCGACTTGCATGCAAATGATTAATTTAAAACTATAAAAATCCTTCAAAATAGTACAAGAGTTCTTAAATTATTTTAGTACAGACAAGGTGTCAACAAAGAAAGTTATGATTATGAAGACTACCTATTTTTTGTTCATGAGATACAGCGCGCTGATAAACAGAGCGACGGCCAGCGGAGGCCTGTAGGCTAATTCACGTAACTAAATAAGTGCTGTTGAAGTGCAGTTGACGTTAAGTTTCGATGAAAACAACGCTATGCGTATTCTCTACCGCTGTCAGACACGCACGCGTCAAGTTTGCGTCACGCGAGCGCAATAACGGCATTCTACTGTTGCGCGTCTTTGGTGCGTGCTTCGGAACGCAACATGATCGGTATTCTACTATTTGTTTGACGTCCCAAAATGACAGCTTATAAGCTTAAGTTTAATTTTTAATATTATAATAACGTCTATATTCATTGAAATTTATTCGTTTCTAAACGATTATTTAGTGAACAATATTTTTTCTCTCCACCGTCAGTAAGTTTGGTAGTTTGGTTATCGTGCAATTGACGTGCAGTTCACGCGCAGTTTACGCGCAGTTCAAAGATTACAAGAATACCGTTTATCACTCGAACTTAAACTTAATTGCAACTTCACTAAAACTTAATCGGTGCGTCATAACATTACGTGAATAAGCCCTCTGGAATAAAGTTCTTTCAGTTATCCGTCGGGTGTGGGTACCTTTTAAAATTGACAGTCTTGTCAATTCTGACTGTGGCTATGACAACCGAAACTTTTACTCGAGTGCGACTATGTGGTTAACACGAATACGTAAGAGCTCCTCAAATTATTTAAAATCTGCTTGTCGGTGACAGCAAAAGACATAAAAACTTAAAAAAAAAGAAAATTCCTCTTCAAAAGTAAAGCACTTGTCCTGAAATTCAAAACTCTCACGTATAAAAAACGAAAGTTAAGACATAGCGGTTTTCGTGACAGTTAATACGATACAGCATGATATTTATACCTCTCGGGGGCATGTTCGGGATAGCTATAAGCTACGAATTCACATCCCTTGAGTGTCTTTCGCGTATCGCACAGTTTTTGCATCCCCAGCCGGTTTTTTAAGTAAATATGTATGTATGATCCTTTCATGCTCTGTTGTCGTACTGAAACTGAATGTTTTTTTTTTCGGGAAATATTGTTCTCACAATCTCATATGCTCACAATTTTCTGTGTAGATCGAAGCTTCTAGCTTTTTTTGTCATCTTGAACTGACTTTGTGAAGTCGATTAATAACTTACGTATTTTAATCATCGTTATACGTACACTGTTGTTTTGTAGTTGAGTGAGTATGTAGTTATAAACATGGCATTTACCCATATAAGGCATTAATTGCACTCTAAAAGTTTCTACAAAAAAAACAGCAATTTTTCAAAGCATAGTTTGTTTTCAAGTTGTTTGCCATTCTTAAACAATCTCAACGGTCTGATCTACCGTCGAGTAAAGGTATAAAATATGTACCGCGATAGTTTGTGGTGCGTTTCGGGCAAATTTGCATTTTTCCGTGCCATTTAACGCGGCTCGCCGAACAACCCATCGGCCGGCCCGTCGCGTCGGCGAACGTCCGTTGTTTAATTCACTGCTATTTCAATGTAATTCACGTGAACCGTGATTGTGAGAAGAACTATGACATTGGTTAACTTGGAATTCTGTTAAAAAGGCTGTCTTTCTTTTGACGTTTTTCTGTTTATATTGTAACAAATTGCACGGAAAAGGTACGTTTTTGAATTCACTGCTACTTCAATGTAATTCAATGATTTCATGCTGATGTGAACTATGATTGAGAGAAGGACTATGAAATTGATTAATTTGCGTTTGTGTGAAAAGTAGTTGTCATTCTTTTCGGTAGATTCGAAGATGGCAATGAGCCCAAAAGTTCAATGATAATGTGGTTTTGTATATTTTAACATACAATGGCCTCTTTTTTATGTATTTATTTGAAAAAATATGGTTTTGAAAAAATCTTGTCGTTCACTTCGACATGGTTGCAGAATCGCACAGCTGAACCGGTGTACTTTGTGAAAAATATTTTTGGTGGAAGTGGAGATAAATTCAGTGGCAATCAGCCATAAGTTTAGTAATGATGAGATTTCGTATTTTAAAATATATTCATCTAAATAAAATTCCTTAGCTATCAGACAAAAACTGGCCAAGTGCGAGTCGGACTCGCGCACCGAGGGTTCCGTACAAACCTGTAGGTATATATTATAAGCAAAAGTTGCGATTTACGATTTATGACGTATATTAAAAAAAAACTACTTACTAGATCGTGTTTAAACCAATTTTCGCTGGTAGTTTACATGGTAATATACATTATATATTTTTTTTAGATTTATCATTCTCTTATTTTAGAAGTTACGGGGGGGGACACATTTTACCACTTTGGAAGTATCTCTCTCGCAAACCGTTCAGTTTAAAAAAAAACATATAAGAAACCTCAATATCATTTTTGAAGACCTATCCATAGATACCCCACACGTATGGGTTCGACGAAAAAAAATTTTTTGCGTTTCAGTTCTAAGTATGGGGACCCCCAAAATTTATCGATTTTTTTCTATTTTTGTGTGAAAATCTTAATGCGGTTCACAGAATACATCTACTTACCAAGTTTCAACAGCATAGCTCTTATAGTTTCGGAGAAAAGTGGCTGTGACATACGGACGGACAGACAGACAGACAGACATGACGAATTTATAAAGGTTCCGTTTTTGCCATTTGGCTACGGAACCCTAAAAAGTCGCCCCATGTAAAATACTAATATTCGGGCGTATTTATTTAGAGTGATAGCCGACTACAACATACAATGTAGTTGGCTGGGCTAAATATTTGATATCTACCTGATTAAAAAAAATGAGCCTCCATATTTTATGTACAGATTTTTTTTTTTTTTTATTAAATTAAGAACATACTAACCCCTAGTTTTTAGAAATGAACAACCAGTGAAGTGACTTCTTGAATCGCAGTTAGATGATACACGTTTGACAATAGTTTGTCATACTAATTTTGTGGTAAAATTCGTTCGAGAAACTATGCCTAAATCTCTAACGAATTTAGGTTAGCTTACACCTTCCAGACAACACGATCTTAATATTCATAAAGCCTTCATCTTTGCGCAACCCATAACCACAAAGATGTAGCGTTTCGCATTTCAAAATTGCTCAGCTCGTGATTTCACTAAAAATGAGCTTCACAGAGTTATCTTAGCTCCAAGAATTGTTATAGTGTAGTCAAGTTTCTCGCTCGATACCTCCAGGCAAAGCCTTTACAAGCAACGCAGTTACCTCACGTGTGTACGAAGGTAGTTTCCCATTATCTAGACTCCTATAGCCTTCTAACCTCCTGGTAGATAATAGCCGATACGATGCTCTCATGTTTTTCTGTCATTTTCAGTAAACTTTTTTGCTGTAGAAAAGCCAACATTGGAGCGCCGTGGTTACAAAAATAATGTTGTAGGAAAAAGCAGGTAAAAACTAAACTGGAGAAAAAATAGGAGGAAAATACTGGAATTGCTGAGGCGACTACAAGCGATATTAAAAACATGCTGCGTTTTATAGAGTACAATTTAGATACGTTGATATAAATACATTGAAGAAAATTTTAAATGATATTAGAAAGCTTTTCTATACTAAATTAAAAGTTGAATGTAAAAAAAATATTTGTACACAAAATATGTTTTATTCGGTAGGTTTTTTTTTCTTAAACAAATCAAAGAAACACTCGACAACGGTTACCTATTTACGCAGAACATTTCATTTTTTCTGTGAAAAGAAAGTTTAAAACTCATTTAATTAAAACCAAAGCTTTTATTCAAAGCACGTTTCATTACGTAAAGGACAAATTCTTCTTAATTAATTAAATAATTTCTCGAGCGAGGTTTATTTTTACGTTTTTCGCTACTAATGATGTTTTGTTGTGTCGCTGGCTGGGTCGCAGGCTACGGGCGAGCCGAGTTCTGAATATTTTAAGAGGCTCAACATTTGCTAACTGACATGAGAAAGCCCCGACTAGTATATTTTGTTTGGTATTCTAATACTGGATTTAGGTATATTAATAAAGTGGGCTTTGCTAATGATATAGGTCTAAGTAAGTAATGGTTTTGACTGTTTAACCAGAATTATGGTTCTGGAATATCGTCTAAACTTGAACCTGTCGTTTTTTGTCCCACTATTCCGAGCTAATATTTTGAATGGGGAAGTCTGTATTTTTCAACGTTTCATAAATAATCCATCACTTGCTTTAGTTGGAATTGGATGAACGGATTTTGAGTTGATTGATTTTGTTTGAGATGCATGCAGCAGCGTTGGAAGGCCTCCCACAGGGTACACCGAAAACCTGGTGAAAGTCGTGAAAATTCCCTGGATGTGAGACTTACTTTAACGGTCGTTGTGGCGACATTTGAGGGAGACCTCTAACTGGTGATCGACGTATTTTGGGTAATGATTAGGATTCTGAGGGTTAATTTCCGGCGACTTGCGGTCGCAAAAACTAGTCAATATTGAAAAGATTAAAGAAGTTGGAAATCCAAAGCATCTAAATATTGTTGCAGTTTTCTATATTTCTCATGGTTTCAGCTTTCAGTCTGCGATTCAAAAACAAACTTGCCCAGCTATTAATTTTCACCCAGCTCACCAAACTATTGTATCCCGTAGTTAAAATAAAAGCTTATAAAACCACAAACAAAAGGTAACTTAGTGTTATTTAAACGGTTTGAAATAATTTCATATTTCTTTTTTTTTTGTTTACGTTAATAGTATCGCGGCAGGTTTATATTGGGTGTTTGACATATTGACGTCGAATTTTTATCTGGACAACTTTATTGATACGTATTTTTATGTTACTCTAAATTTTGCGTCTTATTTTCATGCCTCTTTATTTTTATGACAGACTTTAAGTAAATTAATGGGTATCCACTGAGATTGTATTTTTATTTTAGGCAAAATTAAAATAGTTGCGCGCAGCCGTGTGTGCGTAAACGTGCACACGAAAATGAAAATACTTAGTTTAGAGCGATTCAATTTTGTGTACGGCCTCTTAAATAGTCTCAGGTTTAGAAAGAAATGATTTCATTTTATTATTTTCTCAGTTATTTTCAAAACTTCTTACTTATTCATGAAAATAAAAGTAAATCAAAGAATCAAAAATTATTGCAAAATAAAGGGCTGTAAACAAACATTTATATTATGAAAAGGCGAGTAACAGTGACAATTTACCAAGCTAACGCTTGAATGCGAAGAGTTTTATTAACAGAGTTTCTAAAAAAGAATGGCGACTGTCAAAATATCTAAATATTTGTGACAACCTATTCTTTTGAAGTATTATATAGCGTCTGTTTCGAAATATAAGCCAATATAACTGTGTGCCAATTCTATAAATTTTCACATTCGCATCTCAATCAAAATTAAAATGAAGGCTTTTTTGATAGTTTGCGATTGACATGCGAATGCGAAAGTTGTATAAAACTTAGTAGTAATTGGTCCTCAGGCCAGTGCTCACGACGACGCCGACGCCATACTGTTGATTCGTTGCGAAATGTACTGGACAGTGTGTTGACGTTATAAATTGATGTCATATTGAGAATAGTGTTTGTGCTCGTTTACAACAATCATTATTGCAAATATTATAAATAATACAATAAAAAATTCCTCAAACTCTGATGCACACAAGCCCGTTTGATATACTACTAAATACGTCACACTTATCTCACCAGTACAAATTATGGTGGCACACCAGTGCAATATGGCGTCGGATTCATGACGTCATGAGCACAGGCCAGTATACTAGGTACAACGCGTATTGTTTTCAACATTTCGATATTCACTGATAGAATGACATTTTGCCTATGGTAAACGTCAGTAGGCCAATTCTACTCATGCAACGTTCGCATTCGTACATTTTTGACGGATGACGACTGGCAAGCTGTCAAAAATGTAGGGAAATGGAGGTTGTTTTGACAGATTGTGCCGACCGACCTAGTAGAATTGGCACCCCAATTTATTTTGCAATAGCGGTCATTGACTTACCTACATTTTATTGACATTGTTAATAAAATAAATAAAAAACTTTTTACAAAAAAATACAACCGACTTCCAAAAAAAAAACTACAAAGAAAAAAATAACTTTAATTTCGGAAGTCGGTGTTTTTGTTAGTTTCTGCGTATTTTGACACCGACTTCCAAAATTAAAGTTATTTTTTACTTTGTAGTTTTTTTTTGGAAGCCGGTTGTATTTTTTTGTAAATAGTTTTTTATTTTTCACTTTTTAGTGGTACCCCACACCTAACAACACCACTGCAAAATCGCAGAAAAGCAAAATACGCAATTTCGATTACTTGGATGACATAAAACTATCATCCAAGTAGACGAATTCCAGCTATTTCGATTTAAAATCCAAAGTTCGTTACCGATTTTCATAAAATTTAAATGAGACCAACTACATGAGACAACAACTGCAAGTATTTCCTTTCAGATAAAACAAGAATTTTTCAAATCGGTTCATAATTGTCGGAGTTATGAGGTAACAAACATAAAAAAAAACACAACCGAATTGATAACCTCCTCCTTTTTGGGAAGTCGGTTAAAAATAGCACATCAAGCTGTCCTGAGTCGAAGTCTATCGTCATACTTTATATTTTCTAGCACCTTATGAAATTGTTCAGTTACCTACGAAGAGATGTTAGGGAAAGGTCGAATTGTGCAGGTTCTGGCAAGTGCAAATTCTAAGTTATAGACAACAGTACGTATTTGTCCTCCAAAAAGGACTCATTACTTTCAGCCCTCCGCGATTCCAATGATACCTCGATCTTTCTCTCCACACATCACTTACTGCGAATCCTTTTTCAATTTGTCTAAGAGGCGATACTTCGCTAAGAGTGGCGTCACGCGTGTGCTCTGTTCCGCAAGAGTAATCTAAGCTTGCTTAACAAAAGATTTTTAGCGATATATGTGAGAATTTAGAGGCATTCAATGGAAAGTAAAGCGTGCGACGCGATTTTGAAACTTTTTTTTTTTTTTTTTAGGGATGGGAAATCATCCAATGACTCCTCCCGCTCTGGGTGTAGCGGGAGGGAGTGTCAGACTTCTACTGACTAAAACCCATCCATGTTCCTTCATTGCCCTTTGTGTTCCGGAGCCACGGTGTCTCTTGCGAATAATCCCGCGACTAAACATAAATTTTTATTTTCAAGCATTGAGTTTTAATTTTGGAGTAATCGTACGTAAGTATCATTGAGTTTTAATTTTGGAGTAATCGTACGTAAGTATCCATATGCGTCGACTGCTGTGGTCTGCTTTTCCTCTAAAACACACTAAAATGTACCCAAGGACTGGCAAAAACTATTCAAATAGTCTTGCATTCTATAGTAAAACTACGCTATCCGGAAATAATAGAGGATGAATACGCTTATACCCTTAGGCCAGGAGTAGGTACCATGGCCCGGGGCGTCAGACTGCGAGACGTGGTACATCTGCCAACCAACTGAACCAACCGTTTTTTAACTTGGACAAACTATGGTCTTTAGCCGCTCCTTACTTTCTGTCTATGAAAAGAAAATTGTACCAATCTATGACGGGCTTGCTAACATTTTTGCAACGGCCCGGGGCGCCAAATATTTAATTACGCTACTGTTAGTATCAATGATTACCTACCAGGGAATTTCGTTTATAGCGACTGTGTTTTGAACCTGTGTATGATGCATACCTTCCTCTTTTTTTTAAGAATCTTAAGGCCCGGACTCCACTAAAGCGGGAAAGAGACGAGCCCGGTAACGTGTTTTCAAAACCCAATACAATTTCGTTAATCACACGTCTCGTCTCCACTCAGCTTTAGTGAGCCACCACTGAGCGGAGATGTATCATATTTGTATGGCGCGATGGAAGCGGAGACGTGAGCTGTTCCACGCTGGGATTGAGCTGGGCCGCGGTACAAGGCGAAGAAGTGAGCTCTGCCTTGCAAGCTGACGATGGCGCGCAGCGGAGACCAGATGTGTGTGGCGTGCAGAGTAGTCAGCGCACATCTACACTCTAGCCAGCACACATCTCCGCTACAATCTAGCCAATACGCATCTCCGCACAGTTTCGGTGGACAACCTCGCTGAAAAAACACGCATGTCTCCGCTATGGTGGAAGCCGGGCCTTGGTACGTAAGTAAGTACGATAATTTCAAGTTTTTCCCGAGTGTCTTGTTTCTCAAAGTAATAAGTAGGTATTCTAATTTATGAGCTAGTCAATTGTTTTTGTTAATATTATAAGCAAAAGGTACTCGATTTCAAAACGCCAAACATGTTATGCCTGTATGAGTTGGATACCGGTGCAATTTAGGTATTTCTATTCTATTGAAATCGGTTCAATGCGTACTGTGAAAATATCAATGAAACTTAATAGGGCTACCTCTATTAAGTTTCATGTATGTAATGTGTGTCTATGAAATGAAAGGTCCTCGAAATTCGTTTCAATATAATTCGTGAAAATGCTGAAAGTCATTACGTCATAGATTATACTTTGGAGCAATCAATTTTCCAAGGAATATTCTCAATAACATCCCCGGGCTATGGATTTTGGTCCTGCTCTAATGGCGATATCCACGCCCCCTTTTGTCATCATGGGACTTGAGAAATAACGGGCGAAATTTGCTCCATAACTCTATGGTACCTAGACATTTGAGTTAGGTTTGATTCAGAAAAAAATTCTAAGTAGAAAAATTATCTTCGATTGTAGGTTATCGTGTGAACGATCAATTTTCAAGAGACTCCTTAGAAACGTGCATAAATAAAAGCGTTAAGTCTAATCTTACAAGCAACGCAATATTTTATTGAACAAAGAGAAGTTGTCTCAATGCATTTGCTCGAGGAGGCGAGGTACACTCGCGCAAGTTTCAGTGAATAATTGGCTCCTTGAGTGTACAGGTAAGAGGCGTGCACGAACTTCTTGTGGCCTGTCTCCTCATGTAAGATTACGGTCTGTTCGAACACGGTCAGGTCAAGATTGCACTGCCTTAGTTAAGTTTCATTGTAATTACGGTGTTTTCTATTTTTCATGTATGTATGCGTGTGTGTATATATCGTTGAATATTGAAGCAAGTGGAGAAACGTTATCAAAGAGGTTTTAAAACCATGACGTGGTCGAGACATCCAGCAAGGGAAACGATGCAAGGAGGAGGAGGGGGATGTATATTTGTAAATCTATGCTTTCATGTTTGATATCCAAAAAGTGTCCACTGGTGAAGCAATAGAGTACTTATCTCTAGAAAGTCAGTCAAGGAAGTATTGCTACTGCCGTACCTATTTCTGCCGGCAAGAAGATTTGCTATGTTCTACATAATAATTACATGACAAGATGTTTCTGAATATTGGATTAGTAGCTTCCACTCGCGGTTTTATCAGCGTGGAATAATACCTCCCCCAATATCTTAATGAATTGTCTAAGGAACACTACCGTAAAGTTTTAACAAAATCCATTCTAATGTTTTTGCGTGATAGAGTAACAAACATCCATCCATCAATCGAGATATTCGTTCTCGCAAACTTTGTCATTTTTAAAAGCAGTAGGAAGTAAAATGTTCGATGTCCATGGTCAGAAGTACCACTTACAATTAGATGGACCATAATCCTTGGTTGCCTTGGTATCAATACTTTCATAAACTTTTAGGTAAGGTCTCTACATTTTCCTTATGATTTCCGATTAAGTTTAGGTCAAGAATCTTTACGGACTTTCATTATAATACTGTTACCGTGTTTTCTATCTTTTCATGATGGAATAATAAGATGAAAAGGAGGCTGAAAAACAAGGAGATTGTCTTGGAACGGTACCAAACGGTAGGTGATGTAAGATCGGTGACGAGATTTCCCGGGAATTTAATTAATTTTCAGTATTGGGATTAGGAATTACAGTAACACAGGTAAGTAGATAAGTAAGAACGGCATTATTCTTAGATATATTTATTTAAAAAAGGAGAAGTGATAAATACGAGTAATAAGTATCTTATATCCGTTTTCAGTGTAAGTCCATTTTAAGGAAAAGCACAGAAACCTACGACCTTTTACTGTCAATCGACTTAGTTTCCTTGGATGCCTAGAATATGTTTGTCAAATCACAAAAGTACTACCCACATCGTTTACTCATTCAAAACACATCCCTCGATCAACATACATCATCCACCAACATGGCAGAACAAACCCAAATCCCTTAATAAGATTTGTTTCTTTTAAGGCATCCAACACAATTCATCATGGGTATTCCATTCCCGGGTAACACAAAAAAAGAACATAAAGGGATGATCCCTTTGAAACTTACAAGTTTTATATTTTTGTTTGTACTTCCAGCTTTGATGGAAGTTCGGCTTTGTTTGGTACTGGCCGGTTGTAAAGAGTTCAAGAAACCCGCCCTCGGCTAATGCCGGGGGAGGTTTTCTTCCCTTCTATGAAGCTAAATAACAAAACAAGAAATGACTTGCTGAATGAAGTTGTGATATCAATGGACGGAACTTATGACTGGCTGAATGTGATGCCTTGCGTTTGCGTGGGATGAGGATGAATAATTTATGTGCTTTTGTGTCTGTGGGGAATGGTAACTGTGGGATTGAAGTGTGACTTTTAGTAAATTGGTAAAGGGAATTTTAATTTAACAAGACCAAGTTTCATGAGTGCGTTCCTTGAAATGGGTTACTAGAGTTGATGTGCAACAATTTTGATCGAGAAAACTATTTTGGATTTATCGAAGATATTGAGATTTCAAAGAAATGTTCTGCCTCACGACCAAAAACTGCAAATGGTGAGAAACCTACTCCACTCTGGATATCTCCCCAGGTTTTGGGTCAATACCGTAGCAAATCACCTCTAGTATAGCTCATTCCATGAAACGCACTCAATTATCATCCGTCCATTATTATTTCCAACTTAGATACTGCCAGGTTCATTGCTGTCTTATTTGACTTACAAATATTTGAGAGTCGCTAATTGTTTTCATTATTAGCATTTTAGAAAGATGATTATTTGCAAGTATAATCATTGAAATTCGACGCTAGAAAATGCTTTACCAATTTATTTTTTCCTTCTATGAACACTTTTATAACGCTAAATGACTCACTCTATCAAACACCCACTATGGTTGTAGGCGATGTTCAAAGGTCGCTTGCGGGCAGCTGTGAGGGCAGTAATGGCATTATATCACCTTTGGCATCGGTGATCCTATTATGAAGTTTTAGAACTCTGACGCTTGCTGCACTTCATAGGAATAAGGATATTATCCTTTAGTTTATCTCATAAGGGCAGCTCACACTGAGACGGGCCGCGAAGCGACGACGCTGCGACAGGAAAAAGGTTAAGTCTGTAGGTACAGTTGGAAAATTTAAAGTTTTGGCTCAGTTTTCTCCATAAACTTTGAAATATGTAATGTATGTAATTCATTAAAAAATCAAAGGTGCCTAGTTGTAATTTTGCTTTGATTGATTGAAAGAAAAGAAGGCACACTCGCATGACCTTGCGATGGTATGCCGGTCGAATCTGAACACTGTGCTGTCCTCTTCAAGTATCATCGCATCTTGGTAGGAACTGACCCTTAGTTATGTCCCTCAGTCTCGTATTACGTCTCCCACGTGTAGGAACCCGATTTATGTACATCTATAAATAGATCTTTAGCTATCCGGTATTTTCGTTGTCATAAATATGTCACTGTAATAAAACTTCGTCAAGGATTATACAGATGCGTCTGTGACTATCCGTCACTCCTAGATAATTAAATACTTATTTAATTCGTTTCAAAACATTTCACATGTTGCCAGATACTTGGACGGATCATAAATTGTCCCTTTGAGCCTGCCACTTAATTTCGAGAATCACAAAATATGTTAAGTATCTGCTTTTGAAATGTGTAGCATGAGATTTGGTACTCAGCAAATCAATCAATCTTTGTTTTAATGGGAAACAACCGCGCCAAGTACCAAACGTTATTCGAATGCAATATTTTACGTTAGATGAAATGCGACCTTCTTCACAAACCTCAGAGTCGATATCAGAATAGCCGAATAACTCAGACGATTTTTACGTTCCTAGAGCAAAAACATTTAGTTACCTAAGTGTGACCGACCCTTGCGACAATTGAGAAATAGATAAAAAAATATTCGAAAGTTTCGAGAAAGGGTACGAGAGGAGGGACGGGGGATGAGATGTTGGGCTGAGAGGAAGTGGAGTAGGGAGAGTCAGTGGACGGACGCGAATGTGCACGCTTGGTGGGAGGAACTGTGTGGGTGACGCGCCTGGTAACTTGTGAGCAGATTTCTGTAAGTGAGTTGCGATCTATTCTTGCACTTCGGAACTTGGTAAGTGATAACTTTAAATTAAGTATTATAAGGGTAGTATAGTTATCGTTAGGGTACTAATGTTGTTTCCGCAGATTGGCTAGCAGCAGGCTTCCAACATGATCACAGGGCAAGTGGTCGATGTCCTGAGCGGTGAGACCTACTGTAGATTTAGGTTGTACCTAAGTTATTCTGGCGCTGATATGCGAATAGTATGTATGGCGTGTGGGTGTTAGAGATGGATGTATTGTTGGATTGAGACAAGGTTATGTGAGGCTAGTATTAAAGTAAGCAGAGTGTAAGGCCGGTGCGTGATAGTTCGCGTGAATCTTAGTGATGGTGTGGAAGAACGAATAGGGCGAGTGATGTATGCATAATCCTTCCTTATCTCCTTCTATGACTTAAATGAGGTAGTCAACACCTGTGTTTGGTTTTAGGGACTCGGAGAAAGCCTTTCTATAGGGTGTGCTTATGACCCAGCATCAGACTATGCGACAATGACTATATAACCTGACTCATGACAAACCCTACCAAGTCACCGCTTAGGAAAGGCTGAACCGAGTAGTACTCGCAACCAGTTAGGGCACGTTTGAACTATAATAGTCTCTTGAGAATGTGTAACAGTTAGTCATACCAACCAAACATTAGTAGAGATTGCCTCTCCCTAGGACTGACTGAGAGCAGTTTATACTTTGCACTGTTTCTGAAAAATGCACACTTCCATTGGAGGGGGGTAGGCTTCACCAAGTACGGGTTGAACTGAATTGATAGTTGTCCTAATGGACGATAGGGACTGTATCGTATCTCGCTAAATCACAACCGGCCCCCGAGGCCTCTCACTGATATAAAAAAATAATATTTAGCGAAATACATATTTTGGAAGCCTAGATGGAACGCTCGCTGCCAGACGTGGCAACGGTTGCTGCAGTACTCTATGTGCTTCCCCAAAATGGGTTAGATTAAGGAAGTGCGAGGTGACGATTTTATAACCACTTCGGCGTATAGCGAATCAGTGTAATGTATTCTGCAAACGACTGACGATGCGGTACGCTTGTGCTAAGTTAACAATTGTATTGTCTCGGTACAGGGCTGTAGGCCGATTTAAGGGGCTAATTTACATAGCGCGCGTCCAGTGTTCCTGGAAACTTGTCTCACTTAATAGCAGAGGTACTTCACAGTCCTCGGCCTTAGGATTAAGTAAGACATGCTTGAGTATAGGGAACGTGTACAGTTGTGACCGCAGCAGGTCCTCTCTAGGCCTATGCGCAATAGGATCAACGGCACACGTACGACTTGTTGGCTGTTGTAAAATAGTCTCATGTCACTGGAGTGGGGACCTTAGACTATTGCGAAGTAGTTTATTAACGTAATTCGAAATAATGTTTAGCCAAGCAAGCGTTACGTATCATTCTCCTTTTTGCAATCCTCTTGTCTTCTTAGCTTCATACTCTGTAATTTCATATTTGTTCCATGACCATTTACTATTTTGTTGATGTATTACTAACCGTGAATTCCCAATATTAACTTCACCTAGTATCCCCTCCTTGTCCTGCACCTAAATGGACGGACAAGGCAGTAGTTCTGGGAATTCATTTCGAATAATCGGCGGGAGGATGTCCAGTCTGGTCTGAGTCCTACGGGGACACGCGTCGGTTGGGGCGTGTCTCTCCCCCTACGGGGGGACCGACCTTACCTATTAGAGTAATTTAGGAAAAACGAAAATTTTATCAGCCTGGGGTAACTTAGGAACAGTCACATTTGGTCCGCGTGACCAGGATTCTCGTCATTAAATGTACTGATTCACGTCAGTGCAACGAGAAAGAACATTTATGGGTTACTACAAAAACAACACAACGTAATTTGAGGCTAGGGACAAAGATAGTTATAACGGCTAAGATTTCATAAATTGTTTCGTAAACCGATACAGACGAAATAAGTTGCAGCGGCTACAATATTAGTTTACAATAAAAATAACACAGCGTTATTTTAGGTATCCGTAATAATCGGTTAGGGATTAAAGAAGAGGCTACTTAGTACATAAAATTTACACAACATATTAATATATGGCTTTTTAGCTCTCAAAGAAAACTTTGGTTACAATAGTTACACCAAATAATGCAGTTAACGGCTGATTAATTTAGTTGAATTCGATGTCGACAATTAAATAGCGAGTTCAAATCTCGTATGATTTATCTGTTTAAGTATGTGTTAGGACTAACAAGCAGTTGGAGGGCTAGAGAATCTTAACTCTTAAGATTCCTGTGTCAAAGATTATGGGTTAAATTCCCGCACTAATAATGTAAGAGGTATTTTTAAATTAGTTTATGTGTTGTATGTCTATCTGTTTGAATAACTGTGTTGATAAAAGAGGGTTCAATTCTCATATACACGAAGTTATGGTATTGTAATTACAGGGGAAGGTGATTATCCGTCACTTTTCACCTACATTCTAATAACAGAATATTATATTTATTTCCAATCTTTCGCATGGCATCGGGTTACTTAGAAACACATTGCGTCTGAAGTTTATGGCTTGGGAACCGGACACGTAACCGTAATTAACAACAAACATTCTTTCATCTAAAATAGTAAAGTAATATTGGGCCCTTTTAAAATAACAAGTGTCGGTTAAAAGTAATATTGCACAAATAACAGTTAACTAAGTAAAAGGGTCCGGCTCAGCAAAAAAAAAAAAAAAAAAAAAAGCAGACCCTTAGAACAATGAGAAAGCTTTAGACAATAGCGGCAAAATAACTCCGGAAGGGCTATACTTGGCAATTTTTAGTGTATACGTAATAATAGTACAACTGATTTTATGCTTGAGTTACTGAACTGTTAAATAAGGGATTAATTTACTGAATTGATGTAGGTAATAGTTTCATTAATAGGCTAATGTGCTAATCTTGGGTTCGACTCCCAATTGTGTTTTGTGTGTCTGATAATTTGAGACGCTATTTTTAGATTTGTATAGCTGTATAAGTGAGCTAGGTAAACATCCTAGTTATGGGTCAGAGTGGTTGTGAAGATGAAAGGTGGTTGCGTGGTTAAGATAGGTATGGCGGTGTGATAAGTGAGCTGACCAAAAGGCTTACCCTTACTTATAGATGAGCATTATATAATATAATACCTATTCATTACCTAAGGTCAGGAAAGGTGGAAACTACGAGTACTTCATAATGGTAATTAAATCACCGAGAAAGGGAAACTCGAAATCATTGTAGGATAATCTCAATATCGATAACTTGGCAGTGTGACGTTACTATGATGTATTGGAATAGATACTCGTGTGCTCTTATTTCAAATTCCAGGATATGCGATTCATCACTAGGCTGCGACAACGGGATATCTAAATCTACGGTGCGTGTGTTGCACCTGGTCCATAGTTTCATCTTATTGGCTGAGACCGATTTCAGCGACTTCGACCGTAGCGTGGCTCCTTTTGCGAAGCTAAGTGTTTCTCTTATTAAACGCTGCAGTAATGTTACTGTACAACATGACATTTGGCATGTCACTGAAATCAATGTTGACAAGCTATGATGCTATGGTCTATGACAAGCTATGACATCAAACTAATATACCAATGAACTATATTGTCACTGGTGTTACAGTCTGAGGGGGGCATTATTCTAATTGATTAAGCCCTTGTCGCGAATGCTAATATGCTTAAGAAAATCTGTCTATAGATTTTTACATAATGCTGCAAGTCTTAATGAATTGCAAACCTGCTCTGTTCTCATCGTATTGATTTAATATAACTCTGTAAAACCTATTCTACTTCAGAACCTCTCGGGACTATTTCATCTTATTGGAATAAATAATAATATGTTTATGTGCGAACTATTTCAGCTACACCTGGATACAAGTACGGGCAGCTGTCTATGAAGCTGACTCAGCGCGGGGCACTTCGGGAAAGGCCTCTGTCCAGCGACAACTGCGATAGGCAGAGTTTGGAACGCAGGAGCACCGTAGGTAGTGTGACCTAGTAGCAGAAATACTCTTCAATGAGACTCTGGTATGTAAATTCCAACTATAAGCATGCGCAGTCTTCTCTAATTGGAATATGAAGAGTATTTCAAAATAAATAAGATCGATTACAACAGTTATCCACCAATTGGACAAGAGATTATATGAGACTGATGTGTGAAACTAAACCATCAACACACAAGTTTCCTGGCACTTGTTATTATAGTGTTATCAGGAGTAGGCATTATTCAAGAGAACAAGTTCAATTAGGGCAGTTGGACATTGAATGCAGATAAGGTTAGACTTTACTGTGTCTAATTAAACTTTAAACACAGAAGTCTTATGAGATTTTATATCAAAGGAACAGGAGTAGTTACCATTCAAGAAAATAAGTTTAATCATAGCCTTTTTTTAAATCCTCTATGATAAATGAGGCTCTGCTGTGTAAAGTGAAAACAAATCACACACAGATCATCAGAAAATTTGCAACGATAATATTAAGAGAGTGGATATTACGAAAGGAAATAAGTTGAAATACAACAGTTATGTGATGGTTCAAAATTAGATGAGATTCTGGTGTGTATACCTAAACGATAAGCAACTAGGTCTATGGAATTTTATATTAAAAAAATGCGCCGAGAGAGTTTAGGGAGGAATAAGTTGACATAGGTTGAGTTTATTATGTATCAATTGAGGACGTATTTGTGAAACGTTAAGAAATTATAGAAGATATTGCTACTAATTGGATATGGGTTCCAACTATAAAAGTTATTATATTAGAATCACTTCACATTTAAGATGAGTATTTATCTACATCGGTATAAGACCAATATTAGTAGAGGCAAGGTTTAAGCTATTGTGAAAGCTCATCCGCTGTACTGCGTCACGCGTCTGATTTTCAGAGGGGGGAATGTGACTATCCGTCACTCCTAGATAATTAAATACTTATTTAATTCGTTTCAAAACATTTCACATGTTGCCAGATACTTGGACGGATCATAAATTGTCCCTTTGAGCCTGCCACTTAATTTCGAGAATCACAAAATATGTTAAGTATCTGCTTTTGAAATGTGTAGCATGAGATTTGGTACTCAGCAAATCAATCAATCTTTGTTTTAATGGGAAACAACCGCGCCAAGTACCAAACGTTATTCGAATGCAATATTTTACGTTAGATGAAATGCGACCTTCTTCACAAACCTCAGAGTCGATATCAGAATAGCCGAATAACTCAGACGATTTTTACGTTCCTAGAGCAAAAACATTTAGTTACCTAAGTGTGACCGACCCTTGCGACAATTGAGAAATAGATAAAAAAATATTCGAAAGTTTCGAGAAAGGGTACGAGAGGAGGGACGGGGGATGAGATGTTGGGCTGAGAGGAAGTGGAGTAGGGAGAGTCAGTGGACGGACGCGAATGTGCACGCTTGGTGGGAGGAACTGTGTGGGTGACGCGCCTGGTAACTTGTGAGCAGATTTCTGTAAGTGAGTTGCGATCTATTCTTGCACTTCGGAACTTGGTAAGTGATAACTTTAAATTAAGTATTATAAGGGTAGTATAGTTATCGTTAGGGTACTAATGTTGTTTCCGCAGATTGGCTAGCAGCAGGCTTCCAACATGATCACAGGGCAAGTGGTCGATGTCCTGAGCGGTGAGACCTACTGTAGATTTAGGTTGTACCTAAGTTATTCTGGCGCTGATATGCGAATAGTATGTATGGCGTGTGGGTGTTAGAGATGGATGTATTGTTGGATTGAGACAAGGTTATGTGAGGCTAGTATTAAAGTAAGCAGAGTGTAAGGCCGGTGCGTGATAGTTCGCGTGAATCTTAGTGATGGTGTGGAAGAACGATTAGGGCGAGTGATGTATGCATAATCCTTCCTTATCTCCTTCTATGACTTAAATGAGGTAGTCAACACCTGTGTTTGGTTTTAGGGACTCGGAGAAAGCCTTTCTATAGGGTGTGCTTATGACCCAGCATCAGACTATGCGACAATGACTATATAACCTGACTCATGACAAACCCTACCAAGTCACCGCTTAGGAAAGGCTGAACCGAGTAGTACTCGCAACCAGTTAGGGCACGTTTGAACTATAATAGTCTCTTGAGAATGTGTAACAGTTAGTCATACCAACCAAACATTAGTAGAGATTGCCTCTCCCTAGGACTGACTGAGAGCAGTTTATACTTTGCACTGTTTCTGAAAAATGCACACTTCCATTGGAGGGGGGTAGGCTTCACCAAGTACGGGTTGAACTGAATTGATAGTTGTCCTAATGGACGATAGGGACTGTATCGTATCTCGCTAAATCACAACCGGCCCCCGAGGCCTCTCACTGATATAAAAAAATAATATTTAGCGAAATACATATTTTGGAAGCCTAGATGGAACGCTCGCTGCCAGACGTGGCAACGGTTGCTGCAGTACTCTATGTGCTTCCCCAAAATGGGTTAGATTAAGGAAGTGCGAGGTGACGATTTTATAACCACTTCGGCGTATAGCGAATCAGTGTAATGTATTCTGCAAACGACTGACGATGCGGTACGCTTGTGCTAAGTTAACAATTGTATTGTCTCGGTACAGGGCTGTAGGCCGATTTAAGGGGCTAATTTACATAGCGCGCGTCCAGTGTTCCTGGAAACTTGTCTCACTTAATAGCAGAGGTACTTCACAGTCCTCGGCCTTAGGATTAAGTAAGACATGCTTGAGTATAGGGAACGTGTACAGTTGTGACCGCAGCAGGTCCTCTCTAGGCCTATGCGCAATAGGATCAACGGCACACGTACGACTTGTTGGCTGTTGTAAAATAGTCTCATGTCACTGGAGTGGGGACCTTAGACTATTGCGAAGTAGTTTATTAACGTAATTCGAAATAATGTTTAGCCAAGCAAGCGTTACGTATCATTCTCCTTTTTGCAATCCTCTTGTCTTCTTAGCTTCATACTCTGTAATTTCATATTTGTTCCATGACCATTTACTATTTTGTTGATGTATTACTAACCGTGAATTCCCAATATTAACTTCACCTAGTATCCCCTCCTTGTCCTGCACCTAAATGGACGGACAAGGCAGTAGTTCTGGGAATTCATTTCGAATAATCGGCGGGAGGATGTCCAGTCTGGTCTGAGTCCTACGGGGACACGCGTCGGTTGGGGCGTGTCTCTCCCCCTACGGGGGGACCGACCTTACCTATTAGAGTAATTTAGGAAAAACGAAAATTTTATCAGCCTGGGGTAACTTAGGAACAGTCACACGTCTTTTGAACACCTTTTTTATGAAGTTGCCTGTTAGGTCCCACGAATAACTTCTATTCAAAAATTTTCACTCTTATAAAACACAACACGTCTATGTTCCCCAAAAGGTTAGGTAGAGGACTACCTATTGCATATCCGTATTTGGCCAGTTATCATTAAGTCCAATGTGCAAATCCTGACTTCCGGCTGCTACTGAAAAAATACGGATAGAAAACCCAATAATAGAATGGCATAGAGAGAGAATTTCTCTTTATTCGAGTATTTTAGACTGAAAAATTAATAGTAAAAACTTACGACGTACATATGCTATACCTAATAAGTTCTTTATCTACTATAGGAATCGACCCTAAGGACCTCATTCTCAGTAGTAACTACGACAACTAGACCAACGAAGATCTTTTAGGTATTTTCGATATAAATACACAAGCAAATTATTAACATCAACTGAACTTACTCGCTTGATTGGCCATAAAACAACCAAAAACTAAACAAATGGAAAGTAAACTCCACAAAGATATTGGCAAATTGCTAAGTTAAGCGAACGAATTTAATTATTTGCGAGACGATACGAACATATTTCATAAGATCAACCAAAGACATGGACCTTGTATTATTACGTAGAAATTCTTGGACAATTTGTCGAAGAAAAATTGAAATAAGTTCTCTATTTGCATTAGGGGATTGCGACGGGGACCCTCTGCAAATAAGAGTAGAGAAAACTACTCGACCGATGATATCTATAGGACCTCTCTTACATCTGCCTGTATATTGCCTGATGGTAGGAATATTGCTTTACTACTCTATTGAGTAGTCTAGTGAGGTATTCCTCAGAATGCGTTTCATGTAAAGTTTACCTTACCTTGCCTAGTTTAGGTACTTATATGGGTATATTTTCAATAACTGGTAGAAGAGTTTGGTTTGTGTTGTTATCACTCAATGAGGAGTAGGTAAGGTACTTCTATAGTTTACGCCAGATAAACGTGGAATAAAGTACATTGACCTTTCCCTAATATCACTTCGTAGATACTAGAACAATAAATTAAGAACTGATTTTCATTATTAGAAAACGTAAAGGATCACGATAGAAGTCGATTCAGGAGAGCTTTATGTCATTATTTCTGATTTTGATCTTAAGAAAGTCAATGAATGTATGTGGGTCAATGTACTTTATTCCACGTTTATCTGGCGTAAATTATAGCTGTATAATACGTAAATTAAGCTTTTGATGGAGAGGTAAGTTGCTGCAAAAATTGTCTATTATAAGAAAGTAGTTGTACAAAAAAGTTACAAAAATCGATCAATCTGAGCCGTAGTGTCCAGATGTAGCTAAGTACCACTATTTTTTTTCTGGAGCGACTACTTTTACCTCCGGCCTAACCTCCATAGCCCAGTAACTGGTTAACACAATATTTAGCTAGACTGCACAAATATTCAAACTTCAAATCAAATCACGCTACCATTCACTGTCGAATTTTCCCAATCAACCTTGAACCTAATGCGTTAGCGATAAAGATGAAAATAAAATTTACAGATAGTTGTGTGATGATAATATTATGATTCTATTATATTATTATATTGATTTTCATAAAGTGGCCTTTTATTACCCGTACGTAACGACTGTCAAAGATGGTTGAGTGACAGCCGAGATCACGAACGGCTTAGCGTGCTTTTCAAGACAATGAGAAGTCTTGGTAATTAAGGATGGTCTTGATCACCTATTCAGGGACTGACCTCGGCAAGCGTAGCTTAACCTGGTAGTTATTATTTAGCCAAGACTGTTAAATAAAATATAGCTAACGTAGCATTGATTTTGATTGATTGATAGCAATTCGCTTCTTGCATGGAACACTTCGAGATTATTCCTTTCATAAATCTCTCGCGTAATTCGTTAAAGAAATCAAAAAGCTTTTAGTTAGTTGGTATTCAAATTTTTCTTCTTATTAAAACAAAGTTGCCAGTTTAAAACTTACTATGATTCTTATTGTACAACTGAATTTATAGTTAAAAACAAGAATTCTATTTAAACGTGGCTTGCATTTTAATTTTAACAAAATGTTTGTGATCAAAACTCTCATCTAAAAAAATTGAGGATCACAATAGATTGGCGACGATGGTCGAGGATGGAGCACGCTTGCATAGAAGTAACCAGTTCACTCTTGACTAAAGACTCCCAGGTTATATTTAACAGAAAACACAGCTTCCGACTCTGTGTTTGTCGCAACTACAGTCTGTTGGGTTAACTGTAACAGCTAAGCTAGAACGTTAAGAAGACAAAGACTGATAGATATCTACTGAAAAGCCGCAAATAATCCAAAAATGCACCACGTTATTGATGACAAGAACTCTTGACGTTAGAAAGAGAAAGAACATGTAAAAGAAAATGGCGCGTGATTTATTTCATCGCTCCTTCAGTTTGAGTGCAATGTTGCAGTTTTTAACGCAGTACTGTACAGTCGCACGTGACTCTGGCCTGTAACGACCTGCTTCTGCAATCGCCTGCAGCTCTATATTTCTCGTAAAAGTAAAGTGTTTACGACACAGCCAATGTCGAGAAAAATACTGAACACTCGGAAGCAATAAAGAGTGATAAGATAAATAGGGGGTTTTATTGAGGCGAGTCTGATTTCAATAATAAAATTGTTTTGACATAAGTCTCCCCAAAGAGATCTATGATGTCTCTCATCTGAAGAGCTGATGATGTGCCAGAACAAGATCATAATTTTGCCTCATGCATAATAGAACGAACAAAATTTTCTATAAAAACACCCATCATTCTTTCTACCGAAAACCATTTTTACTCATTATTCGCTTTCCAGGAATCCAAAGCAATCGGCATCACAGTTGGAAATGTGAATCTGTAGTCACTTGTAAATCTAACGTTATCAGAATTTTATTTATGCTAAAAGCTTAAGTATGTTCAATTTTATTTATGAAATATTAGATTCTCGTTTCCATTTAACGCCATTTTGAAGTCAAACGACCCATTCAAAAGCCTCAGAAAAGTGAAGATATAATTTAAATTACGCATATGATTGCCTTCAGCAGTTGTATGGAAACAAAATTGATGGGATCAATTTGAAGAGAAAGACGGCATGCTTCCAAAACTTTTGCAATTACATTCGTCTCGCGTCGTTCTAGTCAAACAATAAAGTTTAATACAACATTGAGAAGTCTTTATCAACAGTAAGAAATGTTTCAAGACGTTTTTACAATTACAGTTTGCAATTTACGACTCGTGTGTGTCTTTGCGATGTTAATTAATAGTATTTGCAGTAAGACTGAGGACGGAGATCGCAAAACAAGTTGCTAAAACAAATAAGTAAGTTGTGAGATCCGGCTTACAGGAAACGTTCGCTGAAAACACTATCTCAAGTTTAAACAAACTCAAGTAGTGTATTCGTTGGAGTAGGGGATAAGTTAGTGACTATGATATTATTATACGACTGTTTCGAATTGTGATATCATCTGTTTTATAAGTTAAGGTTAACAGTGTTATAAAAAGTTTGGATTAATGTTTATCGCAGGTACTTGAGGATAGATTAAATTAAAATCGTTCATAATTTCCTTGACTGTTGTTAACATCGATTCTTTTTAAGTTGTCAACTTGGTGTCGTTACCCATGTACCTAGCTTAGAGTAGATGCAACACGTTTTCTATTTTTAATAACATTTCCCTAGATTCCTCCGAGTAACACTTTTGTTTTTTTTATGAAAGATCCTTGTGATAATTGACAAAAAAAATTAGAGGCTACGGTTATCAGTATTTGATAATAGAAAAGTTAATAATCGGATTGCTACCATGTACCTTTTTATTTGCGAGTTTAATGTGCAAGCGCCATGCCAAAATATCGAAAACTCGCAAATAAAAAGGTACATGGTAGCAATCCCGTTATTAACTATTCTAATGTTAGTGACCATGAAAGTTTAAAACAATGTATAGTATTTGATCCAGGTAATAGTACCTCGATATTAAAATATATAGCATAAATACCTTCTGTCCATCCATACACAAATACACATTCCAAGCACATGCAATGCCATACACGTGCCACAAGGCTTGTTGAGTGTATTCGTGTAATATTATCTACATACAGACATACTCCGCCTCCGTCGAGAATGTCATTTGCGTAATGAAGCTAAGGAAATATGAAAAGCGACTGAACTCTGGAGCTTTGTACCAATTTCAATTACAAAGGACTTGCACAGCTATGTCTGTTATTATTGTTAAGAATTTTTATGTTAGGGTTGTGATTTCATTTGTTTATGCTAACTTATAAGATGGAGCTGTGAGAAATAAATGAGAGAAAAGGGCGGCCCAACAATAATAGCCGAACGGGTTAATACCTTTGCTTGTCGGTTCGCGGTTGGGTGACCATACATAACTATCGTCATCCGTGCCACGGAGAACCACCTGTAAATTGTAGATCTTTGAAAATCGTTACGAGTAGTCAGATGTATGAAATGTACCACTGTTGCCAAGAGCTATCTCGTTATCCAGTCACTGTGTTGCGGGGGACAGGTAGGCTGGTTGTTCCTTGTAAAATCTATACTAATATTATAAAGCAGAAGAGTTTGTTTGTTTGATGAATCTCAGGAACTACTGGTCCGATTTGAAATTCTTTCAGTGTTAGATAGCACATTTATCGATGAAGGTTATAGGCTATATATCATCACGCTAAGACAAATACGAGTGGAGCAATAATGGAAAATGGGACGCAGGCGAAGTTGCGCGGGTCAGCTAGTATTATATAAAGAGCTGCCTCCGGTTAGACTGGAATTCGACCCTAACATAAGAAGGTTTAAACTTTGCTCAGTCGGAAAAATTATGTAAAGCTATAGTTATTATAAGCAAATGGTAGCTAATTCTACGTGCTAAAATGCACGTCGTGTGCTTTTTGGAACATCAGTCCCGTTGCCGTTGTTATATGGCAATATAGCCATATAGCAAGGCGCAGCGGGACTGATGAGACAGACTGTGGTGATAATAATTATACGAGTAAAGTTTTAGACCTGATAATTAATGGCAAGAAATATCATCCAACGCGTACTGCAACGCGAGGAAGCTTGCAATGCTTTTGGAGATTACGAATGGATTCTACCGAACAATGACTCAAATATCGGCATTGGCCGTTGTTTCAAAACAGCCGGTATTATCGGAACATTCAGTTCGTGTTTCAATGGTAACGGTTCAATTTCTTAAAAGCTCCATCGTGGTACTTCATTAGTTTGCTGCCGACATCTGCGACCCGTATTCACGATTGTTTGCCCCGACTCCTGCCCTGCTTTGCCTGCCTCGCTTTTACGCCCTCTTTATTAATGTGTATATTCACATTTTACGGCTACCCACCATTTCGTATACTTTTTAAAATCTCTTTGTTTTAGAATATAAAACCGAAATGAATGTAGCTGAAAGTCTAGAGAACATTCGGAGATAACGTAGCTCTCTGTTTTTATTTGAGAATTTTATGATGTGATCTTAACGTGAAAGAGATTTTATGTCGTATTATTGAATTGATATTATACAGTATATTCTGCCTATTTCGATTCGAAGGCTCTCTTTTAGAGGCAGTTAAAAATTATGAAGGTCGACGAGGTCTATTACTAGGTATGACATTTTATTATCAAAGGTATAGGCTGCCATGCATACCTCCCACATATGATAACATAATAGAGTTGCCACCATTATAACCATATAGTCCTTGCGAGTGCCGCATAAAACTCGCGAAAACACCATATAGTGTCAGCGGCACCTGAGGATCAATTGAATCGAACACAAGAATTGTTTAATAAAAGTGGTCAGCTCATGCTGTTTTGCTTTCCATTTCCACCATTAGTAAAATGGCCGTCAAATAATATTTACAGTGAAAAGTTAGGGAATTAATTGTAGAATTCTGGCAGGTCCCACATTGAACAGGTAGCGAGCATCCCAGGGGAGCGTTCGCAGCCAAATTCCCGCAAACTCCCCCAAACTCCGGCTGAATGTGAAAACTTTGCGGGAAATTCTCGCAACCGACGAGTTTTTGCTTTAATTCGTATAACTAAAGACCCGTAAAGATTCTTTGATTAAGAAGAATTGATAACAATTCGCGTAGTTTTAATGAAATTTCTACAAACTTGACCGGCTATTTCTTGGTTTGGAAGTACAAAGCGAAACAGTGGCAGTATTTAGATTACGTTATTATGGCCATAGTAGGCACTTAGTTACCATGTTTACCTCCTTTATGGGGCAATCAATGTCAACACCTGATACCACCTAAAGCCACAGCGTCATGCCATAACAATAGGGTGTTACGTTTAATGTTTTCCATGGAGAATAATTGGGATGATTATAATAATCGTATCGACCTATGGCTGTGGGCATTGTTTAGATTTTAGATATGCGTGTACTAGATTTTAGCCAGGAAACATGGTCACCCAGGAAACCAATTTTTTCTCACTTTTTTTTAAAGATCACAATATTTCCTCGATGCTAAACAGTATCTGACAATTGCAACAGAATTCATTAAGTTAATGAGCAGAGATGACTTAACTAAGCACAAAGCAACACGAACAAATTGTACTCATCGCGTATATCTTTATTTCCCAGTTGGTGCTGTGACCGTAAACTTCCCAACTCTGTCGAATGGAAAAACTTTATTTATATTTGAGTTGGGGAAGCTGTTTTGTGAATACTAAATCAGATTGGTACAGGATGCGAGGCTGGGCGTTATATTTCATCCTATGATATGCGATTTTTGGAAATACCTGCGCGGAAACAAAATACCTCTCAGACATTGGGTATTATGTATTTGCTTACATGCTCTGGGGAATGAAAATTGAAAATGACAAATTGGTGTTGTTCGAAGATTTTGTATTTTAGTTTTTTTTTTTGTATTTGTTATTCGGTGAACTGAACCAACCTAAATTAATAAAATAACGTATGACGAAATCGACTTCAGGTATGAAAGTTATTAAGCTAAAAGATTAAAACTCACAAACTCTTCTCTCACAGACACTCTATTTAAAACTTACTGTACCAGAACACCTTCCTACAGCAATTAAATTAAACTGTATTTTTATACGCATCTCTTAAATATATTGCTGTACGGATTTTATTGAGACCATCCATCCCCAAACAAAAGCTATTCTGTCCAAAAACATCGCAGTAAAGCTGCGAGCTAAATTCAATTTATTAAAAGTGGAAAGTTTCACCGCAGTTTTGAGTGTGTAGAAAAAACTGGACAAAAATAGGAGGCAAAATGCGCATTTTTTTGGACAGGAAATCATCAAGTGTCTGACTCTTACTGACTAAAACCCAACCGTGTTCTTCCTAATGCCTTTGCGTTCCAGGGCCGACATGACTCTTTCGAACAAACTCCGCAACCCTGGCAGATAACCTAAGCTGCCCGGGCTGTTTCCAACTTTGTTGAGTGAATCAGGTGAAGCTGAATACCAGTGACTATATGCCGGTTGACATGGAGCGGCTGCATACGTGACCTGCACAACCACGTAACTGGGTAACACGGTATCTTTTGGCTAGAATGGTGATACATTTAATGGAGTCTTGCTACCTTTAATGATTATTAAATATATAAAATAGGGAATATACATAAAAATAATATTTATTATCTAAACACTTTATCTAAAAATATACAAAAATATATTACTAACAGTGGAAATAGAATCAAAATTGCTCGAAAAACAAACGAGATATAATTATTTTAAACAAATATATCTGTCCCTCTCGCGAAAACGCTGTTTTCTATGGCAGATGTATAGACGTCACGTAATGTGACGTCAAATTCAATGTCGGACTTCTCGTTCTAAAAGTAATCATTGAAGCGTTATAACTTCATCGCTGATGAAGATATTTAAAAAATATTTTCTAGAGTGTTTACTGGAGCTTGTAAGTAATTCATTTTATAAATAAAAAAATCGCGTGCATATTCCCTATTGACAGCCGTGACCAACACTTTGGCGTGTTTTCTGAGTCATGGAGGAGAATGAAATGAATGTTCACTCAGTGGCGGACCGATCTCAGCAACTGTTGCTTTCCCTTCAAGGGTCTTAATGTACGATTGTTATTATTAAGCCTCGCGAGCTCCTTCATATATATATCCATATATAACCCGTAAAGCAATATATAATAATAAATAAAAGCAAACAATAAGTAAATGGGTCAAGTTGACACAAATATCTCACGACGCGATAGAATATCCGGCCGAAAAGGATTTTGTTTATTCTTTTCCAAGAGAATTACGAGAAGGGAAGGAAAGAAATTGGGAAATATTCCGTTTAGTCGGCCACTGTCTCCAATTTGTTACTGCGCCTCACTCCATTAAATACACGCTTCTCGTTTGATTCGTACGGTACAAAGGAACGGTATTATGCAATATTAAGTTAAGCCCAATACAACGTAATGCGAAAACCGATATTCAGAGAAGTGGTATTGTGAATGGATTTGAAACACCGTGAAAACTGTGGGTGGCTGAATTAAGCTTGAAGTGAGCTATGAAACCCGAGCGAGAGTCTTTGTTGAAATCTCACCATTGAATTTTTGGCGAAGTGCGATGTTTTAATTAGCAGTGTTCTGCATACATCCTACCATGGAAACTTAGGTGGAGTAAATTTAATCTGAGCTGACATTTCGTGGCTTCAGATGGAATGACAGTTCACTACATGCGGAATGTCAGCTTTCTTCGAGCTAACATTGGTTTAAGTGTACAATAAAGAGCATTTTATCTTCAATTACCGAAGTTTTCTAACGATCTTTATTTCCATCTGTTATTACTGTATTTTTTTGGTATGTTGGCGAGTTTTCTTTTGTTCAACGTGAAACAATTACATCGTACACCATTTATCTTTATCGGCAAAAGCTAGGGATGACTAATGGGCATACCTGGCGATAAGTGATTACGGTCCCACGGTGGAAATGATCATGTTTTTCTACCTTATCTGTTAAACTCTTTGTCATTTTTATTTTTAAATCGGAAAAATACAATTTACGTAATAGGATTAGCTATGCGGTTTAATGCCATTCTCTCTGCCCTGAAATAGTTTTAAGATTGTTAGGTACTTATAGGTGCAGACAAACAAAATTGTTCGTTTATATTCAAAATGTTATTAAGTTCAAAATAACAACGGCGTCGTCTAACAAAGTTGGAATCCCTGTATTATTTCTTGAATGAGTTTTACCAAAGTAAAATAGATGTTTTTGATTCTGTAGTAACTAACTACATACATTTTTCATGTAAAATTGTAAAAATATACGATCAATAATAAAATTATATATTTTATATCTGATAACATAGGTCATGTTAACATTTTTAACAAATCTAACCTGATAGTCTCCCCTGGTGGCACAGCTGAGCAGGGCTCCTGTGTCGTTGGTGAAGTCCACATGGTGGGGAGGTTCCAGGATGCTGGGGGCCCGCCGCGGCTCCGGGGACGCTCGCACTGCTGGAATAAGAGAAAAAGTAATATTAGTATCGACGAACTTGGATATCGTAAAAATGGAGGGACAGCTTTAAAAGGTTTATGCCCGTTTCTTAAAGTAGGTAGGTACTTAATCGGTCTTTTATCTGTCCATTAACGCTGCTTGTGCAATCACTAGTCAACCAAGGGAATAAAACTCTATTGCCCTGTTTCTAGGATACTTTGTCGGTAGTTTATCTATCCGTAAAAAAAAAGTGGTTAACGGATAGATAAACTACCGATGAAGTACCTATCCTAGAAACAGGGCATTAGTCGGCTAGATCACGACGCTCAGCGGTGAGTCAAAGACTGTAGAAAGAGAAACAGGGAAGACTGAGGACTTCAACTGAAACGATTTGATCTTCCTCCGATATGACGTAGGTAGGTACTTATCCCAATTGGTAATCAAGAATTTTCGTGTGTTTATCATGTTATAAATCTATATAAATATAAAAAAAAAAACTAAAGGGTTTTGTTTGTTTGTTTGAACACGAAAACTCTGGGACCATCAGTTGGATTTGGAAAATTATTTTAGTATTTATGGTAGCCACATTCATAAAAACGGGATGTGCGCGTACGAATCTATTATTATCTACTTAAATAACTTTTATGTTAACTCAATATTCAATGACAGTAGAAATGGCCGGCGTTTGTCGATACTAAAAGTATGTTAGTAAATAAATAAATAAACCGGCCAAGTGCAAGCCGGACTCGCCCACCGAAGGTTCCGTACAAATTTGTAGGTACTTATTACTTTAAATAAAGACTATGTATTTTTTTGATGATTTCATTACAAACGTAGGTATAGTTTTAAGACTTTTCCCTATACTTGTAGTATAAGACTCTAGGTAAACGGAAAATACCCTATACATTTTGATTCCCTTAAGAGTATCGAAATGTATCTACGTTTTTGCGGCATAGACTACCGTATCTTTTTTACGTTAATTTTTTCACAACTTCAAGGGACCGTAGACTCAGAAGTTTATGGTTTTAATTTCAACTCGATACCACCACGCGTTCCTGAGAAAAATGGTTTTGACAGATAGACGGACGGACAACAAAGTGATAAGTACTTAAAATGTTCCGGATTTTTCCTTTTGAGGTACGGAACCCTAAAAAGAGAGCAACAAGAACAATAGAATATCACTGGCTAACGGTTTTCCTTATTTGCACGCTAGTGTACCTGTTAAGATAAACGTAAGAATAATCCTTTGATGACGTGTTTTTAACCGACTTCCCAAAAAGGAGGAGATTCTCAATTCGGTTGCATTTTGTTACATCATAACTCCGTCATTTATGAAAAGGTTTGAAAAATTCCCTCTTCAATTATCTGAAAGGATACACTTGTCGATTGGTCCCATTTAAATTTGATCAACACCGGTTTGGTAGTTTGGATTTAAATCGAAATAACTGGAATACGTTTATTTGGATGATGGATTTTTGTCATCGAATTAATCGAAAATGCAAAAAATATTTTGTTTTCCTACGATTTCGCAGTGGTGTTGTTAGGTGCGCCGTGCGGGGTACCACTAAAAAGTGTACAATACCTACACAGTAAAAACGAGTGAAGTGATCACGAAGTGAGTTGTCATTCTATCTTGAATACTAAGTTTGACAGCTCACTTCACCTAAGCCACTTTAAGCCTCTTTTTACATTAGGTGAAGTGAACATGAAGTGAGCCGTCAATACATACAAACAAATTGACAGTTCACTTCTTGCGACAGAATAGAGCGGCTGTAAACATGTCGAAAAGTAAACTTAGTCGAAGTGAACGACAAGTCAGCTGTCCAACCATACAAACAAGATGGAATGACAGTCACTTGTAAATTTACTCTACCTAAGTGTGCACGGTGAGATTTCGACAAAATCGACCGGCAGGTATAGTAGCCGCACGAGTCGTGAGCACAGATGAATGCAGCGGAGTGATCTCGCCAATGTACGGTGGCCGAACAGATATTTTTATTATTATTTTTTATTGAGATGTTTTTGCTCTTTACTCTAGCCTTGGTCAGAGATGACAGAGACAAAGTCTACGATGGAGCGAGCATACCCAGAAGGAGCCTGTTTATTCTCATTTTGAAGAGATTAGGGTTGTAAGCGTTCGGAAATACAGACGCAGGCAGAGAGTTCCACTTCTTTGCTGTGCGCATTATAAAAGATGTTAGGAAACGCTTAGTGCGAATAACTTTCAAGCCCAATTGTCGATGAGCTGTAAAAAACTATACAGTAAAAAATAGTCATGTTGCTCGTCGCACAAATATTTTTATAAGACCGATTCATTTAATTTAAGATGATAAATAGCATTACAACTTTATTTAAAAGAAAAGTAGCTACAGTCAAATACAAATTACCACAAAAACAATTCACAATGCAAATAAAATTCTCTATTCTACTTACAATACGCTCCATTTGTTTCTTTGAACAAACTACCCAAGTTTAACAAACCTAAGCTCAGTTAAGTACATTTGTAAAATGATAAAATCGGCTCAAGCGACTCCCGCATTTGATAGCACGAGTCTTGCACTTAACTTATCGATTTTATCTATGCAAACTTAAACTAGTTCCTCGGCTAAGAACAATGGGGGCTTAAGGCGGGTTTACACGCTGTCACGTAGTATGCGGGAACGTCGTGTTGGCCTTAATAGAATAAGGTCCCAAAGTCCGTATTAAAGTGGTAGGTAGTCTCACACTCCACTCATTTGGGGATGTGAAAATTGTAATAGATCCCTCGAGCCGGATAGCGGTGAATGTGACGTGACGGAGAATTCTAAAAACTTTTTGTTGTGTAGATTCTGAGGACACGTCGGGTCCAAACGTTCGCACGTTTCATTAGGTGCACGAAATTCTGAATGCCGGACAAAAGTTTGGACATTTCATTAGGTATAATAACGACCCGAAATATCATACAGTCAAACAGTTTGAGCTTTCAGTGAGTTTCAGTTCAGTTAGTTTACATAGTAAAACGAGAGTTGTTCCTGACTGAATTCCGTGCAAACATAACCTGGGTAACTACACCTAGTTGCCAGTAATTTGACACCGATGTGAAATTATTAACAGGCACTAAAGTTTAGTGTTACTGGATTAATTGGATATTCGGAAGCATACCGATTGCAGGCTGGTGAGAGCAATTCAATTTGTTCGTTTGATTGTAATTTTGGCAAACACAAACTCTGAATTGGAATCCGAAAGCGACAGTGATAAGCTAATGCTTGAATGTTTATTTCCCAAGAGTAGATTGAATCAATTGAAACACATAACACACAAAGCTAGCAACTGAACATCTTTGTTTTTATGACAGAAGAATATTTTTCAGTATTATTCTAGAATCCACTGTCTTACGTGAACATTGCGAGGGAACTACCTACAAACTGAATTTATAGTTTTTTTTTTTTGGTATGAGAAAAACCATAATTGTAGAATTAAGAGATTTCTTGAAGACAGTAGATTCTAGAATAAAACAAAGTGATATCAAACATTAACACAACTAAATCAAAGTTAGTCGGAAGTTACAAAAATTACAAAGCAATAACTGAATTTTCAACCTTTGTTTTCCATTCATCCGACTTGTGGTTCTTCATTAGCCTCGCTATTTCCACTTCGCCATAAATAAACTGAAACATATTACCGGCTAGTCCGACTCATTTGCCGTCAGCACACATTGAAATAAAACCTTTTTACCGATGAACCTCGATACTGCAGGCTAGTACACAATGGTACCTATAGCCCTGTACACAATGGTACCTGTCTACCTATAGCCCTGTATACAATGGCCCACTCAGAGGCGGTCACAAGCCGCAGTGTTCGATTTCCGTTTAATTTCGCGACAACCGCGACTGCCTAGCTGTCTGTCTGTCTGTCTTCATATATATAGGCGTCTATTGACGTCGCAGTTGACTAATCGTGTTATAATGAGTGAATTGAAGCGAATAGAGGCATCAGGGGACGATTATATACGAGAATGTTTGAGGGAATTGATTTGTTTATTTATGGTGAGGAGTATTGAGAGGCATCCTGGTTTAATAATGATGTTGTGTAGAGTTAGAATTGTATTTAGTTTACGTATTTATGTTTTGTAAATTCATAGTATGCGCATTTAAAGCAATAGAATAATGCCGTAATATATGAAGTATAAGATGCGTTCTAGAACACTTATGTTATCATTTTATATACCTACAACATAATAATCAAACTTGTTTTCCCTAAGGGTTGGACAGAGTTTTATGTACCTCCACCTTTGCTAATATGCTGCGATTCTTCGATCTGCGATTGTTTTAAATCTTTTACAAAATGACTATGAACTATCAGTTCACGACGTTCCGCGATTACATAAGGTAATGGAATAACGCAACATTCGTATTAAACGTAAATAAAATACAATAAACACACAAGGCTGTAATAAACAGACTGTCAACAAAGAAACCGGTGTTCAAACAGACTGAACATGTATAGACGGAAGCAGCACAGACTGCCCGTATCTGCATCCGAAGCTATTTCAACCCCTGCACAAGCCTGCACACTCCTGTACATGCCTGCACACAGCTGCACCCTTCTGTATCCGACACTTTACAATAAGGATGTTACTTCAATCACCTGTAACGTTATAAGCTCGATAGTGGAGTGTGGACTTGGCTTAGAATTTCTATTCAAAGCCGAAGTATTCACGGCATTTGGAAAATACTTTCAATATTTTCTGCCTTTTGGGCGCAAGAAATCTAAGCTGTGTACTCATCGGGTGATTAGGCAAAGTAGCATTCCTGCATGAGAAAACGATGAGGTACCTGACAAAGTAATGATTACGATTTTAGATATCAATGGAAGATTTTACCTGTTTGTGTTAGCGGTTGACGAAGTTCGGAGTCGATTGAGAATCTGTAGGTACTTATAAAATCATTAGCTCTGAGTGACTACGAACAGCCAAAACTACTAAGTCTAGAAATCTGAGTGCCAATTCTAGTAATTTTCACATCCGCATCGCAATCTGTCAAAAATTTATGAAAATTAAGGCTTTTTTGACAGTTTGCGATTGACATGCGAATTAAATAAAGAATTAAAAATTAGTAGAATCGGCCCTCTGAAATGTAAGTTGATTTAATAACGTGAGTACTTAGTATCCACTAAGATAGAATCTTTTGACAACTTTAGGAGTGGAAATGGGAGGGGGATTTTAAGGAAAGTGTTTGTTCTTTGAAGTTGACACGAAGTCGCAGCATCGATATTATAAAATACTAGTGTAGATATTATAAAATACTAGCTTTCGCCCGCGACTTCGCACGCGCATATCCCGTTTTTTCCCGTAGGAATTTCGGGAAATCCTCTTGGTGCACTCCTATGGAGTGTAAGGACACTACATGCCAAATTTTAGCTTTCTACGACCAGTAGTTTCGGCTGTGTGTTGAAATTTGAGTCAGTGAGTCAGGTTTTCCTTTTATAGACATATATGTAGATAAACTGACCTGACAGACGTACAAGATTCTCATTGAAATAGGATTTATCAGTCTTTGTTATTTTAAAAACTGTTCTTGTATTTTCATGAAAGAACCCTTGCATTTTCAAGTGTTGAACTTATCAACGAACATAATTTCATTTTCTTCTATAATTCTCGATAAAAACAATCTAAAAGTTATACCGAATACAAACACGAAGTATCGAAGCATCAGTTTGCTTTTACAAACAATAACAATTTATGGCTACGTCGTAAAAAAAACCTTATACTCGTAGATACTCGCTCCGTAGCCACAATTTGAAAGCGCAATCAGTTTTATAGTCTACTACTTTTTGCAATGCAAATTAATTGAAAGTGTTCCGTACCTAATTGCGGCGTTTATAAAACGGAGATCAGAGGGAACGGAACAGAACGCATGTTGCAATGTTTTCCTTTACATTTTATTTGATTTCTTTGCTCGTAATGTTTGCTTAGTTACAAGGAATCTAGAGCTTAGAAAGTAATGTTTGTTTTTATAGAAAATCTCGTGAAATTCTGTTGTGATTTGGTCGTTGAAAACTGAAATTGGCATGTAGGTTTTCAATAATCAGTGATGCCAAATTTAGGTTTTCTGGAAATTCTCTCTTAGTGCGGGGAGCTCTAAGAGAGGATTTCCAGAAATTCGTACGGGAACGGGAAGAAATGGGATATCCGCATAAGTACGAAGTCGCGGCTAAAAGCTAGTATTTAGTTAGTTATTACTACAACTTAGTCAAAGACAGCTTGTGCGATCTTCGTTAGTGTTCCACGCGCGCCTCAAAGAGAGTCAGCACACAGAGGGGCCCGAAAGGGCCGACGCCTGCCGGAGTCGCGGGACTATTCGAAAGAGATACCGTGGCTCCGGAACACAAAGGGCATATGAAGGCACATGGATGGTTTTCAGTCAGTAGAAGTCTGACACTCCTTCCCGCTCCGCCCAGAGCGGGGGTTAAGTCATTTGATGATTTCCCATCCCTAAAAAAAGAGCCTGTGCGATCTTACCAACAAAAATGTTTACTTCAAAACTTATAGGTAACCTATACGTATCAAGTCTTTCATGAATAGATACAATAATTTTAGGTCGAACGTCAGGCAATGCAACAATCCTATAGAAACTGTTCAACGGATGTACTTACCAACAGTCGAAAAATATTCCTATGAAAACAAATTTTCGTTACCGACAAAATTCTACCAAAAACACCATCCAATTTCGTAGATAATTTCATTCGACAACCACATAAATCAGCAGTCGGATTTGTAAGAGTTCCACGCTCACCTTTTACAATGGAGCCGAATAATGTAAGCACACTATAAAATGTCATCATAAAATAGATAGAACATTATTTATTAGGGTTTGAACGAAGATTAAAATCATTGGGCTGCTATTCATAGTGTTTTATCTTGAGATATTGAATACTGGTTAAGAACATCTATTAAGTGTCGTTTTCAGGGAAGGGACGCACAGTTACAAAGATACCTTTCCACAGCTGAAAATACTCTGTGCCTCAGTCAGAAATTGCCATAGGTACATACCGTATTCTTGAAAGCTTATTTGACCACAAGGTTCTTATACCTACACGTAGATTATATTTTAGGTTGTTCAATAATTATAATATCTTCATCTGCCCAGCCTTTTCCCAACTATATTGGGGTCGGCTTCCAGTCAAACCGGATTCAGCTGAATACCAGTATTTTATGTGGAGCGGCTGCCTACCAGACCTCCACAACCCATTAACTGGGTAACACGGTACTCCTTGGCAAGACTGGTATCAGATTTTCTGGCTTCTGACTATCCGTAACGACTGCCAAAGATCTCCAAATGACAGCCGGGACCAATAGCTTAACGTGCTTTCCGAGGCACGGAGGAAACTCGGTATGTTAAGATGGTCACCCATCCACAGACCGAGGTCGGTCTGTGGATCACAATCCACACCATAATTATAATACAAATTATAATTTAATTGCTTTGTAGGTACAGCTCCTTTAAATCCCAAGTTTCCCACCGTCATTATTATTATTAGGTAATAGTTTAATTGCCCGACAGGTAGATTGATATTGTAAATTTACTCTGAGAGCATTTAAATGGCTCCGGCAAAATTCTCAGTGTAACTTAGTTTCATTATCTTTAAGTCCTAATAACTCTTGAAGGTTCAAGTTACTTACCTATTAAAATTAAATTTGAGACGTGGAGCAATTTCTTGTACAAGGTATTCGTTATATTAAATTAAATATTATTTTTGTAACTCGCTCGTGGCTAAATAATAACAGGCGCACAGGTCGATCTTCAAGGTTAAGTAAGGCTTGCCGAGGTTCGTCTGTGGATGGGTGATAATCTTAACATACCGAGTTTCCTCCGTGCCTCGGAAAGCACGTTAAGCTGTTGGTCCCGGCTGTCATTTGGAGATCTTTGGCAGTCGTTACGGATTCGATAGTCAGAAGCCAGAAAATCTGACACCTATCTTGCCAAGGAGTACCGTGTTACCCAGTTAATGGGTTGTGGAGGTCTGGTAGGCAGCCACTCCACGTAAAATACTGGTATTCAGCTGAATCCGGTTTGACTGGAAGCCGACCCCAATATATAGTTGGGAAAAGGCTAGGCAGACGATGATTATTTTTGTAACTAAAGTAAGCTTAGGTAGCTTTGTACTGTAAAGTGTTGGCCAGTATCTAATGGGGATTCACGCGTCGTTACTTTAGTAGTCAAAAGTGCTACTGCCGAGTATGAAGTCCTTGGTTTTTTGTTTATTTTTCATTACAAGTAAGTGCATTCTTCTTCTCATCGTGTGGGTAGTAAGGTTAGTAGTTTTCGGGGGCCGAGTCACCCGCGTCCGTAGGAGAATACCCTTCAGTGAATCCCTACACGTGGTCCCCGGGTGGTGCTAAACAGGTGACTCTAACCGCCTCCGTGGTCTAGTGGTTATACCACCTGATTCAGACCCAGAGGTCCCGGGTTCGATTCCCAGCGGGGGCAAATATTTCGCTCGGTTTGGTTGTTGGTAGGACTTGTTCTAAGTCCGCCTGGCAAGCTACCACCATCATGTCTAAGTCTGTCGCCATAACAACAATGTTAACAGCATTGTTGTGTTCCGGCAGTTAGAGGTATGATAGCCAGTTCCTCTGTGTAAGAGGATTCCGGGTGAAACTCGCTTCCATCTTCGGCCTAATCATCACTTTCCATCAGGTGAGATTTGGGCCAAGAGTTACCCGTTTTGTATAAAAAAAAAAAAAGGTCTAACGACCCCACACACCCTAGTGTCAGAGTTTTTAAACCGCCTCAAGTGCCTCTGACATGACCACTGGCTTGTACGTGCCTTCCGAATCACGGAATCATCTTATTATCATACAATCAGGTGATTCAAGCCTGCAATGTCCTAGCCAAACAACTTCAATAATTATGCTTCGCGTGGGAATCGAACCCACGACCACAGGGTCATAAAGCAAGCGCCTAAACCACTCGAACACGGAGGTAGTTGTAAGTACATTAAAGTGAATTAATTAACATGTCATCTCACATCTATAGATATCTTTATAATATTGTGTACGTATCATTTTCATCATGAACCCATTGTGAAAAAGAGATAGAATTATTCGTCCTGTATAGCTCCGTCTGTCTCTCATCAACGGCATCATGATGAATCCGAAATCGGATTGAGATATATTATTTATTCATAAAACCCGATTGATAATATCATTAATCACCCAGAAACGCGCATTAAATGTGACGATAATTTACAATTATCCGTTACCCATAAAACAATAAAGCATTATGATAATCGTATGCGTTGAGCCAATTTCCGAATAAATCATTTCACAGCGAATGAATATGGAAATTACACAAAAGGATACAAAAAACCGGTATGTAATGGAAACCAGTTGACTAATTAGTAGTATTGAAAATTGTAGGTTAATTGGCTATCAAAACATAGCTTTGTTATGGCTCTTTCAGAAAATGCGACTTTACGACAAAGCGTTTTCATAGAAATTGTTGTATCAGTTGTTGCAAAGTTAGTATCCTGATAAATAAAATTCTTCCGTTACTGAGTGCAACTATTGGGCGTAGGAAGCTGAATTTTGGCATGTAGGTTCCTAGAGAAGTGTCGAGAGCAGTAAGAGAATATTTCCCGAAATTCCTACGGGAAAGGGGGCAAACGGAGTACGCGCGTACAGAGTCGCAGGCAGAATCTAGTTTTAGATAGTTTTCTATGAAAAAGCGTTGTTGCATTCAGTCACGACGACAGGTGCGACACGAAAAAGTGTTTTCATATACCTAGTTGGTTCCTTATGTCGAATTTTATGACTATTCTCAATAATTATTTTGCCGGTTGTTTCTGAAAATTAGGGCTGTGCTATCGTATTCCATTCCTAGTATAATAAGGAGCAGCCTTAGGTATACCGAGGGATGACTGTTTTTCGCGTATGCGATTCAATTCGTTTGTATGAGTCATGCTTGGGAGAAATAGATTCTTTTTTGAAATCACGTTGTCGTATTGTCTACGGGAGCCTTAAAGTGACGTACTCGTTCAGCGATGAAGCGCTTTAATGGTGCAGTTACAGCTGAATAACTTCATTCACTGCAGCGACGAATGGGGTGGATGGGAAAGACCGTCATTTTTCTTGGAAACTCGTAAAACAGTCGAGTGAGGCTGCTTTTCGTCTGCGATTATGAATTTCGGTAGGTACTCGTACGTTTTGACGTGAATTGCTGGGGAAAAGTCTGTATATGTAAGTTATTGAAGTTCTAGATTTAAAAAGAAAAGGTCCTTTATTATTATTTCAGACTAGATGTATATAGGTACAATTAAGTAAAATAAAAAAAACTCTTAACTAACTAAAAATAAAACTAACATATGGCGTCCAAAAATTCGTCCGCATCGCTAGCCACCGACCGGTAATGAGCCCAAAAGGCTGGTAGCATTGCCACGTTGTATGGCAATGCTAATCTTTTGGCCGAGGTAAAAGCCAGCCCTTGGGTCACGCGAAGTGTCAACTAAGCGTCTTGATAGATCTTTAAACAAGTTATGAGCAAAAGAAAATATGTTAAAAGGTGCGTATTTCCGACTTGAAAATGAACATTCGAAGGAAGTCTATCGTTGAATAGTGGTTGAACACATATTATGTTGGCGAAGTGAGATTCTATCAACGAAAACGATAGATAAAAAGTTCAAAACGCTGGGGTTTGACATGCACTATCAAAATTTCACGTGGATAATTCCAAGTATTTTTTGACATTTATCAATCGTTCCGTTCGGTTACCTCTCCGATATTTCATATATTTGCATCCGTTTTCTGAACCACTCTATAATTCCCGTAATGCATAATAACGACCAAACTTAGTCGTAATTTCAAGATTTGGATTATTTAAGCAAGTTAATAGCTTCGTACATCTTAGCTTACATGAGTACTTTGAATGCAGCTAAACTGTAGTTACTACTTACTTAGTGCAGCGCTGCGTAAAGCGGAATAAGGCCAGCCGCATACATACAATTTGTAACATACAACTTATTAGTTGAGTGTCCAAAGTATATGGAGAGCAATAGCGATCGGCATACTATCAAATAAATAGTTGTTCGACTAAAAATTAAAAAATAAACTACATCGATCGTTTTTTGACTAATCAGCCGAACAACTATCGACCGACAGCTTGTATTGGTGCGCATATAGACATACGTACGCTCGACTAAACAGTCGTTCCGTGATCTGAGCCAAAAATTACATAGATTTTGTAAGATTGTATCGCAAACGAGAAATGTATAAAAAGAACCACTGAATAGTCATTTAATGCCAAAAGACATCTTGGCAGACCAAGATGAAGATGGCAAGGAAGGACGAGTTCGACTCTTAAAAAAAAGAAAAATAATCCAATTATAGAGTTTTGTGAAAAAGGGAGAGGGAGGAACAAAATAAATAGATAGTATGCGCACTCTTGTCGACTATAGGTACTATTTTGTCTCCATGGACTCATCACAACCACATATCTCGACTAAACAGTTGAATGCGGCTGGCCTAAAGCGAACTGTCCTACTGGAGTGCTTTATCGGTTCAACAGATAACTGTTTGGTTGCTATGTTGATCATCTTTATTTAAAGTCTCTTAAAAGCGTTGCGTTTTATTTGTTTGTGGTGAGTTTTAATTCTGTACGGTACTGTTAAAAAGATTGGAATAAAATGTCTTTTATAGCAAGTTTTGTTCTGGCTGTAATTATGAACAGATTTTTAGTTGAAAGAGGAGATAGTTTTGTACCTCTTTGTTATACTTGACTGCGAGGAACGTTTATCTTGGTTTATATGGTTAAAAATAATAACAGCCGCACAGATCGATTTTCAATGTGTAGCTATATTAATAAATAATAAGGATCTAATTCAAACTAAAGGGAAGATCTCACTTTTAACAATTTATTTTTAAAAATATATGACTAAAGCTACTAACCAAAACCGTTACTGATATTTTTTCAAAAATCCAATATGCAGTTGTAGATTCTCGGGCCCGATGTTGATGAAAACCAAAACAGCATCATTGATTTTAGAAAAAAAGTTCAGTTGATATGTTTATTTTTTAAAATTAAAAGAGAATTTTGTTTAAAATCGTATCTTTCCTTCTGATTGTTATTACTTCCCAGAATTTAATCCTTATAAGCTACACTTTCGAATGGTGTAATAATACAAGGTATGTGTTTTTATTTCAGAATCAACTGGTTCGATTCCTGGGTAGGATTGGGACGATTTAAAAAAATCCAATGATGCAGTTCTACTTTTCATCAAAATTGGGCTCAAGACTCGTCGAGTTCAATGTTTTTTGGTATTTCTCATATTCTAAAATTTGGCCATGAAGGCACACTTTAAAAATTCACCGGTATACAGGGTAATCGCAAGAATCTTTCATGCTTCGAAAAGCACATTTTTAACCCATCGGTGCCAGCTGTCATTTGTAGATCTTCATAGTCGGTACAGATTATCAGAAGGCAGCAATTCTGGCACCAGTCTTGCGAAAAGGTGCTGTGTTACTCTATAACTGGGTTGTGGAGATCGGATACGCAGTAGCTAGATTAAAAATACTAGTATTCAGCTACATTGATTTCAAGCCGATGCCAATATAATTGAGAAAAGGCATGGCAGATTGGTTACAAACAATTGAATGTGTAAAATAAGAACAAGTCGTAAAACGCAGGAAGCACGTCTGCTAGGTTCATGGGTAACTTTTTCCAAAGACAAAAAAGTGCATAAAATCTACGTGCCTAAAACACCCTATAGGTACCTACTATTCAAAACACGAAATAGTGCATTGTAAATATGGCGCTGCATAAAGCTGAAAGAGTGCTGCACTTCATCCCTTCAGCGGTAACTGGCAGGGCTGATTGCCCCCATTCAACATTGCATTTCTTGTCTCTCCCAACTCTCCTAGTTATCTAGCCTCTCACTTTCAATACATTTGCGCCAGCCACAATCTCAATCTTCGCTCATCAAACAACCGTCTCCTTCAATGTCCCACTCACCGTACTGACTTTATTCACTCTTCTTTCTTCGTTCAGTCTATTTCTCTGTGGAATGCGCTTCCTCAGGAGATCAGGATGGCCACCAGTCGATTAACTTTTAAATTGAGAGTTCGTGAACACATTCGGAAGAAGTTGGCAGTAGTATCATCACAGCGCTAATGTTTTCCATTTTCTTTTTCGTATTTATTGTTTAAGTAGTCGTTTACATATTTATCTTGTTAATGTGAGTATTTATTATATATTTATAATGTATAATTATGTAGGTATAGTTAGTATGTGTATATTATTCATTTTAACTGGTTAGATCCGGCGGTGGAACTATTGGTTCCACCTGCCGCAATTGATTTTATACTATTTTTATGTACTTTATTTTTATACTTTGTATTTGAATAGTTATCAATCGCATTTAATTCTCCGTATTGCACCTACCACTATTCTCTGCATCACCCAAAGGTTGACTGGTAGAGAATGCCTATGGCATTAAGTCCGCCTCTGTACTTTTGTTTGTGCTGAAAGTGTTAAATAAATAAAAAAATTGCAGCTCGTTGTGATTCTCTACATAAGCTCTTATAATCCTCGCATTTAATAGTAAAGAAACATTTTTGGTAGTCTACGTTGAATGTTTAAGAGTTATTTTTAACCGACTTCCCAAAAAGGAGGAGGTTATCAATTCGGTTGTATGTTTTTTTTTATGTTTGTTACCTCATAACTCCGACAATTATGAACCGATTTGAAAAATTCTTGTTTTATCTCAAAGGATATACTTGCAGATTGGCCCCATTTAAATGTTATCAAAATCGGTTACGAACTTTGGATTTTAAATCGATATAGCTGGAATTCGTCTACTTGGATGATTGTGTTATGTCATCCAAGTAATCGAAATTGCGTATTTTGCTTTTTTGCGATTTTGCAGTGGTGTTGTTAGGTGTGGGGTACCACTAAAAAGTGTAAAATAAAAAATATTTTACAAAAAATACAATCGACTTCAAAAGAAAACACTACAAAGTAAAAAAATAACTTTAATTTCGGAAGTCGGTGTCAAAATACGAAGAAACTAACAAAAACACCGAATTCCGAAATTACATTTATTTTTTACGTTGTATTGTTTTTTTTTTTTTTTGAAGTCGGTTGTATTTTTTTGTAAAAAGTCTTTTTTATTGAAGGGCTTTCTCTTGACTTCGATCACGCAATCAATATATAGGGCAAAGTATCTATTTATTTAAAGGGCACACCAACTACTTATCTACAAAATTCATATGTATGTATGTAAATTAATAAGTATGTATATTATAAATTGTGACAGCAAGGGTCCTGTTTAAATAAGATACTTACAGGCATGCACAGCTTTCATAGAACAAGTTTGAAACGGTAATTATTATAATACAAGATTTATCATTTGACAGATGTTTGCATGTTGTTATGCATTTGAAACCGGGGTAGTCTTGGTTGGTTACTTATTTAAAATGAACAATAATAAATTAACCTAACCTTCCCGTGTCAAGGTGGTTATACTCATGCATTTCCTTTGCACTATAAGGGTAGACGGAGAAGTATTTCAGACTCATACTGGCTAAAACCACCCTGGTTTTTCCTTAAGCCTGGGTCTGCAGGTGCGTATGTAAGTTTCGCTGAAAATCTCTCAAACTCAACCTAACCTTTAAACCTCGGCCAAGCCAGGAAATGATCAATTCTACGATATGGTTACGTAGGTTATGTTGCGTATGGTTATTAGGCAGTTCCTGAAATGAAAGTTACAAAATTAATGTAACAAACAGCCAAGAACGTTAGTTGATATAAATGGTTAAATTATCATCAGACAATCTCATAACTTTATTTACGTTTAATCTTTGAGGCATCGAAGAGATTATCTCTTTCCTGAAGCCGGATGTCAGAAACACATCGCTAGATTGAGGATAACGCTAAAGACGACTTACGCTTCTCATAACATATCATATCACGTTTCCGTTCTCTTTTACTAAATTACATTATATTTTGTTTATAGATTTATGATATCAATTTGCTGGGAACGCTCTCTTTGATATCTTTTAATGCGAAACGTGGGTTTTTCGATTTATTTCTCCGAATTCGGTAACTGATTAATGTGTTTTCGTTATCGTTTCAAAGGAAATCGTGGGAAAATCACACGTTCTTTATGTATATACCTAGATATGTGTGTGCACTTATATGTTGTTAGGTATGTATGTCATGTATGCCCAGAATGTATCAAAGCGATTGATTTCTGTTAGGCTAATAACGTCTGGTCTACGTTTACTAGATAGCATATCGAGTGAATCTACTTGCAAGCTTTGATTCAAACATTATGTATGGATACCAGTATGAAATTACTAGCTGTGTTAGTGGTTAGTTAACAATAAAATAAAACTACATGTAGTTTCTACCAGTAAATTATAGACATACATACCTATGTAGGCGACTTTTCATCCCAAGGGAACACACTGTCTTACCCCAGGTCATGGTCTACCGACGTATGCCAAGTTTTACTCAAATACGATCAGCCAAAGAACTATCAAATAGACAGAGTGATTTCCGCATTTATAACATTAGTATATATATTAGTATACCTAGTCGTGTTTTTTGTATTAATATTTAGATGAGTATGTAGATAATCTGTTAATTGATTTTAAATTGATCTCATCAAAGACAACATTCTTTCAATTTGATATTATTGAATGAATGTTGTCTTTATTTTCAATAGTAAGGGTACACAGCATCGGTAGCGATGTAACGCACAACCCCACACATAACACATCTATTCAAAGTTGTCTATAAGTCTATAGAAAGGGCAGACTTGCGTGAAGTGAGTTGCGGTGATTGCTCATTAGTGCCACAATAGATCGAGCTACAATACTCCCATAAACTCACTATAAGTATACACGAGTACGGCTTATGAAAGAACCCTTTCGGCCGGCGCCGGGCGAACGCTTCTAAGTAACAATACAAACGAATTATTAGGAAGATCCTTACTGAAAATGCAACAATAAGATAGAAATTAGAACTGGGATTTTGACTTCATTGTTATAAGCAATTAGAAATGGAATCCTGTAGTCATCTTTCATGATTTGGAGGGATCATCTTAAAGCTTAGGTTAATTTGTGATGAAAATTACTGGTATTTATTTACTTAAGATTTTATTTCGAAATTATGCAAAACATTGACTCTATGATCATTCAACCTGAAATTTATAGTCAATATATACAGGCTAGCTTAATCACAAGGATAAATAAAATACCAACCCGGTAACTAATTGATTTAATCATAAAGTGTAATGATTATGAATTTTGAAATTCAACAACCATGTAAATTACTCAACAGAGAAATTCAATAGAAGCGGCACGTCGAGAGCAGAAGCAATTGTTGCCTGTATCATGGTCTAAAGCAAACTTGCAGCTTCACCAGCATGTAATTATTTGGCTTGACAAAACACAGAGGAATATGCGGGCCCGACAAACCAAGTTTCAATAGTGCGGTTCTTAGAACAAGTAGGAATTGCTGAGTATCATTATATAGCTACTCTGAACACTGCCAATGCTTCAGATGACCAATTATATTACGAAGTGTGTTGAAACTAGTATATATGGACGAGCATTAAATCGACCAGTTGTTGAACCAAGTAATAAGACCCGGCAACCTTTTTGCGATTTCTCTCGACATCACAGCCGAAAGACGTCCCCGGATTTGTAAAAAATAAGTCGACCCGAAACTATATTATGTTAATACAAAACGGGGAAGGTAATATTGTATTCAGATATAAATAAAGCCTTGAGCCCAAATTCAAAGAAATTGCCTGCCACATATCAAACGTGATTATGTCGGATGAGCGGTTTAAGGCCATTTGTGGCAATATTCGGCGTTCGTAATGGAATATGAGGCTTCGAATCATCTCAATCAACTTTTGTTCGAAACGCGAGTATATCGTACATACGCAGCTTTGGCAACATATAATTTCGCGCCTTAGATATTATGTGGCCTTTTTGTATGTTGGGTGACCGAAAAATTAAGCTTGATATAATTATAGATTGAAAATGTACGAAAGAGGGAGCTTGCTCAAGTTAGGCTAAGCTTCCTTTTGTGTCGGCGTTGCTAAAAGGGTTCTTAAAGTGACACTTACGCAATATCAACATTATATTTTTATATTTCTTGTTGTTTCAGTCTCATGAATTCTTAGTACTGAGCCAAGAACATACATGAACGAAATCTTTTGTCGTGGAATCCTAATATTCGTATTTCAGCGTGTAATGACCACCTGTTGCGTGGATTTTATGTGTGATAGATGATCTTTTAAGAGGCCTATTAGTCGTAACTTAGTCGTTGCTTACAAGTTAAGTATTGAACATTATTATTCATGTCAATCTTAATAACTGAAAATGGAAAAAATATGGAGGTACATAACCTTTACTATAGTTTTACATGTCACTTTTATAGAGTCCTATTACAAGTAAACGCGAAGGTGTGTGGGGATGGATGGATGAATGTTTTTGACTCTTTTATACAAAATCTACTGAACGTATTTTGATGAATATTTGTAGTAATATAGCTTATACATTAGAATAAATAAATGGCAGGATTTACTTATTCCACGCGGCCGGCAGTGAGTATTACATACGTTGCACATTGATATCTGATACATTTTTACATTGTTCTTCAAAGTAAAATAAGCCTAGTTCGCAATGTACGTAAAGACTGTTTTGCAGTACCCTTTTCAACCCACCTAGATTATTCCAGTGTTCATTTTGGTACTAACTTTCAGTTTTAAACATTTAAGCAAAGGTGGGATCATGGCTTACGGGAGATAAAATTTTTATTAACTTTCAAACTTTTGTGGAAATAAAACTCGGGCTAGGATATCCTGTAGTAATTTAAGTAGGTACGCTTATGTCGAATCGCTTGGGTCCTGGAGTCAAAGTGGGTGTCTCTTTTTCAAGGATGTTTCTCGTCGACTGATTGACACTTATCATGACTAGAGAGCTTACTCGTTAGTGGCCCAATCTTTCCGAATGACGGCGAGTTGAAAGCGTAACAACACACACGCAAATTTAACACACGCTTCTATAAATATTTGTTCTGTGCTTATTATGGTGTACAACAAAGTATATAATAAATAAATAAACTAATATTAAGTAGGTAACATTTGCAACAAAAAATATAACAGTTATTAATCTGTGGTAGCTGAAGTGATTATTTTCAACCTAACAACCTTTATAATCTGGTGATATCCCAAGAATGACGATGAAAGCAAAGAGGTCAGCAGCCAGGTGCCTACGGAATGCCATCAGTTCGATATTGCGAGGCGAGCCCAGAGGCGGCACGAGCTTACTGCCTCTCATCTCCACATAGTTTTCAAATAATATATATTACATATTCTTTGTACATCTGTTTTATAAGTAATATGTAAAAGGAATGTCGAAGCATACATGCGTCTTGGTCGTAATTCGTTATTGAAAATAAAAACGGTGTTCATCACAACATCACACTCACATTTTACAATACTTTTAAATCTTGTACCTATGTTACCACTAATTGTTTTTTTTTTTGCATATTGTATAAACCAGTAACAGTAGGTAAGTATGCAAATTAACTTCCAAGCTTCTGTATAAACCCGTGTATTTCCTAAACCATTTTAGTAAAACTAATTCTCCATTTGTTATTCTGTTGACCTAACTCCCAGTGCCGTTCATTCCTCGCTTTAATTAATAAATAATTAGCAACAATATATAAACAAACAAACAGCCATTTGCATTTCTAAAAGGGTTGGTGGAAACGCAAATAAATTTTCACGTAAAAAAACTCGACCTGAGTTTGCTTAATTGGCGGAGTTAATTACCTCGTAGAGTCGCAGCCAACACTTGCCAAAGTGAAGCATAAAATTGCTTTTGAAGAAAAACAACGAAACGTCGATAGCTCTAATTATAACGTTTATTTTTGTAAACAGTTTTGAGCAAATAAATTTTATGTGTAAGCAGAATATTGCAAATTAACAACTAAGTCTCAAGACTGTGTGTTTCTAACAATATGAAGACCTAAAATTCGAAGATTTAATAACATACATAGGTACATAAACTCATGCTTGTTTCCTATAGGTGTAGGAAGAAACTAATGAATGTCACTTTCTACGTACTTATAATTTTTATCTATACCTTAAGATAATCCTTTTGCTTCAATTACACGTTCACGTGCATTCATACACGGATGCCAGTTGGGTGATAAGGAAAATTGCCAACAGGGTGTCAAAAACAAATCCTTGTCCGAAACCTATGGTCATACTGGGGGGCTACTCTCTAAGCCCGTAGTCCGTACTTTCGGGCTTAGTTACACCTAACCACTAAGAATTAATGACAACACGATTTGACAGTTACTATCAAATCGTATTGTCGTTCATTCTTAGTTCGGGTTTGAGACTAATCGCAAATTCATAGGTGATACGGAGTAGAATACGCCAGCAACTAAGTCCGAAACTACGGACGTCGGGCTTAGACAGTAGCACCCCAGATACTAGTGCAAGCTTCTACGAGTTACTACGATACTCAGGAAGTTGTCACAAAAGTTCAACTTAATTGTTGTGCAGTAGTCGTTCGTTTCCTTCCATATGTAAATCCAGTCATCGTAGATTTCGTAATCAGAAAAAAAATATTACAAACTAAAAGGTTGCAACAATGTTTTGATAACTATTTTAATTCGAAAACAGTTCAACTATGGATGTCGAAAAGGTCCAGTAGCTCTGGTGCACCTGTCAATAAGATTGATTCCTGCTGATTAAATAAATAGTTTTATTTAGTCCGTCAGTTACATTACCGAAACGTATTGGACACGTATTTATTGCTTGATGAAATCAATAAAAAATGACGAAAATAAAACGCATCAAAGTTTAGATGTTGGGACCTGTGATCTCAAATATGACGCACACACGAGTTTACAACACAATAAATCTTCTTATTTTTTTACGTGAAAAAAGAAAAAAATACGTGAACAATACTTTTGGAAATTAATCTGTTTATTGAGATTGTTTTGTAGTCATGTACCCAAAATTTCACTATATATACAATAATCCATATATCTTGTGTCATGAGGAAAGAAAAAGATTACAGGTATAGAGAACTCAAGTGAAAAAGTGTTTTGCAGTTTCGCAAATTTTGATATTTTTAGTTAGTGTTATTTTTTGCACGGTTAGGCTAAAATGTATTAGGAAAGTAGAAGATATTACATAGAATGCGCTAAACTCGAATCCATGGGTCTTTTTTATTTTTTTGGATGTGAAATCATCAAATGACTCCTTACGCACTGGGTGGACTGGAAGGCAGTGTCGGATTCTTACTGACTAAAACACACCCGTGTTCCTCCAAATGCTTTGTGTTCCAGGGCCACGGTGACCCTTTCGAACAAATCTCGCAAACCTGGATGGAACCCACAGGCCTTTTTTTTTAAACCACAGGCCTGATATGTGATTTTCAATCTCAAACAAATTTTCACCTGCTTCTAGCAACGGTTGTTTTTTTGTAAAGTTTGTTGAAAACAGATTTGTGTATAAAGTTACACAGCCGATCGACTCTGCTAATGGTATTGATAACGTGGGAGCTGCTATTTCAGGCTTATGACCGCCATTAGTTTGTTTTGTGAACCGCTCGTGAACTGGCCTGCACCCTGTATATATAGTACCTACATATACATATGAAAGTGGTAACCATTTGACAATAGATGGCACAAAAAAGTCACAAAATACACTATCAATATCACTTGTTAACATCCTAAAAACTTTTTACCAAAAAATATACGTGGATGTGCATGATGGTCGTGTTTTTTCGTTTTTTAACACCGACTTCCTAAATTAAAGTTATTTTATACTTTGGGAGTGTTTTTCATCGAAAGTTATTTTGTGAAAAAGTTGTTTTCACTTTTAAAAAGTGACAAATAAAAAATCTTTTTTACAAAAATGGCATTAAGTCCGCCTTTGTACAGTTACTTGTGCATAAAGTTTTAATAAATAAATAAATGATAGCAAATGGATCTGGAATGGATACCGATACGCTGTGAAGGAGTACTTACCCTTCACAGCGTACCGAACGTAGAACCTCTTCTTCTTTGAAGAAGTCGGTTAAAAATCAGAATCTTCGTTTTGAGAGTACTGAGAGGCAAGCATGAATATTTTGACGTATAGTAACGTAAACGTAAGGGACTTTTGAATGTGAAAAACTACAACCCCATAGTATTTTGGTTTAATTTTATGGGATATACACAATTTATATGATTTAAAATATGAATATAGTATCTAATTTAAATAAACATTATGTACGAAACGAGTATTGTAGCTATGGTTAAATTTTACGTTACGTTACTATACGTCAAAAATATTCGTGCAAGGCCCTCTGTATCTACCTAGGTACGTACTAATTGACTATTTAACAATTTATCCTAACAGACCCCTTAAGAGCTGTCCTCAATAGTTGTGTCGGGCATCCCTAAAACATAGTATCTACCGATATACACACACCAACCTACAAATTGTTTCTAGTATCATTCGTGAAATCACTCACAACAGGATACCTACGTAGTATTTCGTAATTATGGAAATGATATGTAATTACGATCTATTTACAGATATATAGAGATACTATGTGCATTAACTGGAAATGTATCATGTACAAAGCCTATATGTACTGTAGGTAAATTCTAACTGATAGATGAACTTTGAGTTCCATGACCAGGTCAGGTAGCCGTACAGATAGTCTTACTAATGAATCTCGATTTAACTGAGGAAAAAGTACGATCAGGATACAAAGTGTACTCAGTCTTAATCTAGGTGAGGATGATTCTACCTATGTGTGAATTTCCATACTTAGACTTATGTTTTATTAATTTTTTCAAAAAAACAAATCGTTGCCTCTCACTAGGAATTTCTTCTGTGTTGTGAATGCGTTTACAAACATAAAATTTCACATCCACAAACAGCCAGACCCGGAACAACTATCTGTAGGACATACAAATATTTGTCGAACACGCGACACGCAGCGTAGCAGTCAATCGCTCAACCACTGCGCCAACCGTGTCGTCATTATCCGTTAACCACGTCCTTAAAAACCGTCAGTTATAATTTTGGCAGATTAGGATTTCTTTATAGTGTTGATACTAGACAACTCCGCCTACCATTTCAGTGACTGAAGCTTAGGCACTTCCTAATCCTAACGCATACTACAAAATACGAAAGTTAGTTTGGTATTTCCTCTTTCGTCGTAATGGTTGAACGGTTTTATAAAAGTTAATTGGCAGACTGCTAGACCATTTTCTTTAACGGGTTAAAGGGTATTAAGAATATACATGAATGTAAAAATATATAGAAATGAAATAAATGATACTTATAGATAGATGATAAAAACTTTTAACGATGGTTAAGAAAAAACTTCTGGAAAAACCGAGGAGTTATACGCTTTTGAAGTTATTCGTCTATCCTTGTCACACAAAATGTCGTTTGTACTGGATGGTTTCAATTCAATACGACGGCGACGGGATATATGAGTGACGTCACACTCAATTAATGCCATGACAGTTTATCATAGTTTTGAAAACGCTGAAAACACAGCCATTTTTTGAGAATTTTAAGCAATGTTTTTATTATTATTTTAATATCAGGCAACTGAGGCCCAAAGATAAATACACAAAATTAAAATACACAAAAAGCAGTAATACACTAATACATATTGATACCATATAAGAACTAATAGATCAATGCACGTTATGTTGTCGGCGTCGTGTTCCGCTGCGTCGTGTCGCGTAACCACCGTCCTCGGAAACGTCGAGATACGACACCTTTCGGCCAAAAGTCTTCTTTCACGAAGGACTTAAAGTTGATGTTTTTTAACAGTGTTTTGTATATTTTGTACATTTTGAGAAAGGTTACAAAAATGTCCAGTCAAGTATCCTAATCGCAAGCAAAGCTTCTGGCAAAAGCTAAAATGAAATGCAATACTTGTAACCATCACATACGTATATCTGTGCCCCGGCTAGGGTAGTGAACCGCTGTTAAATCACGTTGCCAAGTGGTTACTGTGTAATAAATCTAAAACGAAACGGATTTACTTCCTCTATATATAATGTGAGCTTTATTTTCTTCGCGTTCTCAGCGTATAATGTAATGAAACTCACACTTAGATCTAGTCTGCCAAATATGTAAACAAATGGCTTTGTAAATCAATGGCATTTGTTTACATTTTTTGCGGTTTACATTATGTTTAAAAATATCGAGAGTTTATTTTCTATTTCAATACTTATTTAAAAAAATAAATTATTTATGTTTTGTTAGGTTGGCACAACTATTTTTCATTTTGGCGCGGAGTTTGAGTTAAATGTTATTTAGATTAAATACAGTGCTATTTTTAGTAATAACATATCTAGTTCGTATAACCAATTTCATAAGGGCTTTTTTCCTGTCATGCGAGTTTTCACCCGCACGTAGATCTGGTCCGCATGCGGTTGATAGCAAAAAAAGAAAAGAAAAGGAAAGAGAAACATGTGACGCGGATCGCTCGCATGGTTATAGTCTATGAACATGTGTGCGATCTGCATCACAGTAAAACCGCACTGAAGACAGGAGAACGCCGCCATCGTTCTCCTGTCTGTGCATGTTTTCACCCGCCGGATCTGAGGGGCTAGTCTCTAAGCCCGAAGTCAGTAGGTTCGGGCTTATTTGCGGGCGTATTCTACTCCTTACCACCTATGACAGAAAAACAAATGATAGGATGCGGGCAGCCCGCATGCGGACCAGATCACGGGTGAAAACGCGTTTGGCAGGAAAAGGCCCTTTATGAACAAAACATCGAACAAAGAGTTTATCTGAAACTTTGCATCGCCAATGGAATTTCGTGTTCAAATGTTAGAGAAGGCTTACGGTGAATAGACTTAATCAAAAACACGTGCTTATGAGTGGTAAAAAGCGTTCAAAGGGGTCTACGAGGTTTTGATAAAATAATGTTTATTTTTTTTATAACATTATGTAGAGACTTAAATATATTATGTAGAGACTTTGTATTCCTGAACATTATCTGCTTTTAAATCGATACTTTTAGCCCAGCGTTTTTCCAATTTTTATGTTCCTTTAAAAAATTAGGTTTTTCCGAGGTTCTCAAAATATGTAGTAGTTTGTTTCGGTGATGACCTCTTCGTTCGACCCTAATCTCTTACCACCTAGCCATTTCTTCGGGTTTGGAAATACGAAGTTACTAGGGGCCAAATCTGCAGAATGTGCTGGATGGAGTAGCAGTTCGTAGCCCAATTTATGATTTTTTGCCATGGTACTAAACACCAATCATGACTACTAAACACGTGTGCACCTGTGCATTTTTGTGATAAGACAACACTTTTTACTTCGCCAAAGCAATCTTTTTTGCTTCAAATCAATTTTAAATCTGTCCAAAAGCTCTAAAAATAATTTACCAGTGATTGTTATAACCTTTTCAAGGTAATTGATATGCATGACACCGTGTGCATCCCAAAAAATGCTGTCCATGACTTAGTTGGACGACTAACACAATTTGGCCTTCTTTGGTGTACGTTCATTTAGAAAAACCCACTGTTTTAATTGTTCTTTGGTATTTGGTGTATTGTGGTGTATCCATGTTTCATCAACGGTTATGAAACGGTGCAAAAACCCGTTTGGATTATGGCTGAACATTGCTAAACAACCCTTTCAAGTGGTCATTACTTGTTGACGTGAGTGTATAGTTTCCGAAGGAGCGTACATTGAAAACTAATATTTTGTGTATGATTGATCTTTTACCAGTACTCTCTTGACAGAGTAGTATGTATTAAAGGCTGTAAAAAAACAATATTATAAAAGCTGGAACAACTGCCATCTTATTTTAAACCACCTCGGAAAATGCCACAGTTACGGCAGATGCTGTTGTAAAATAAACAAAGACGGGGTGTTAAAAGAATGATTATAATAACAAACTCAAATCATTCTTTAACGCTCCACCAGGTGCAATATCTTGTTCACGCTCTATATCCAAGCAAAAAATTGCAAACCAGAACGGCAATTTTTGCATCTCTACAGAACACTAAATTGAAGTTTTGAGGTCAGTTCTCAGCTGCATGTAATAATGTTTGAGATAACATGTTTATGTAGGACAAGATAATCACTAAATTCAATACACAGCGAGGATACTGGACTGGAGGATAGTGAATACTTTCCTTGAGTACTTGTTTGAATTAACAATCAGTACTAGTGCTACTCTTTCTGTAACAACATGTATGTGTCTCGACAGTGGAATCCGTGGTGAGGTATCAAATTCGTATTAATATAAATGAGCTCTGTCACTCAGGTGAATCTCGATATCGAATAGTTATTTACAGGATAGCACTACTGTCCAGTAACAGCTTAGGTACCGCGCCGCACCGCGTCGCGTCTTTCCGCGCGTTCCCGCGTCGCGTTTTCCGCGCGTTCCCGCGTCCTGCAGCGTTCCATCGCGAACGGAGCACTCAACTGGTAGCTTTCAGTCGCCAAATTACTGCTGTCACCGCTTTTTAGACCCGAATTCCATAAAAATGCTTTCATGTCATCATTTTTCTACGTGATAACCCTAATAGATTGACGTCGTTTGTGAAAAATTTGATGTCTGTGCGTTTTACGTTTGTTCAGCCGATAGAGATATGAAAACGTTTTTAGAAATAAGTAATCTCAGTGAGGAATTATAAAACTCAACGTAGGTAACACCGACAAAACTGCAAAACAACAGAGTAAAATTAACCACTTAAAAGTAAAGACATTCATTTACCGTAACTTTGAAAGTCAGTTTCAGGTGAATTAATGAGTCTTTGTCTCCATAACTTGGCGACAATTTACGAGATTTAATTAGGTAGGTGGAGCAGCTGTGTAGAAACTAAGATGACGAATAATCTTCCAGCATAATAACAGTTTCACAAGTTAGTACAATGGCTTCTTGAGAAGATGAAATGGCAGTTTCAAGACCGGGTTGCTAAAGTGTTGCTGGGACAGCCACTCGTGTCTTGAACAGATGGGTAATCCTTATCTAAATAAAAACATATTATGGGCCACAATATATATTATAGTTACGCGTTTCATATTTTTGAGTGTATGGGAATGTGCTACGTCGTAGCGCTACGCCGTAGACGCTCTCCGAACAATGTTACTACAACTTTGCCGAGTCAGTATTTTGCAGGTTTACGTTTCAACCTTACCACATTATTTTCTTTATTTTATCTTTTAGAATAGAGTCGATATTGTCATGGTTTTAGAATTAATAAATGAAGATAAAATAAGTTGAAAGCAAAAAATATCGAAAAAGTATTTACTGTTTCAGAACTCGCCTACCTACATACAAAATATAAACTTGTAACTAAAATTCCTTAGCTAGTAGTAAATTAAATTAAATTGTGATTTTAAAGACAGAAATTAAGTTTAACATTTAACGTTTTACACAAAAATAAGATTTGAAACTCTACTTCTACTACTGATTCCTCTGAAAAATGGTTTTAACAAACACATAACTAGTCTCAGTTTAGTTACAAGTTACAGATCAAACAACACAGTTGCAGTATAGCTATTGAATATTCAGTTTCAAACAACTGGACCGAAACACCCCTGGCCGTCCGTCGACGTAAACGTCAAGTTATCAAGTTGTGAAAATATTGGTTAATCACGGACCAAACTCGAATCCAATAAGTACCTAAGAATTTCAGTGGGAATTACTTCTCTTTCGTTAGTCTCCATGCATTCTCTTATATCAGCAACATTGTGTCAAACTAAGCCAAAAATAATAATCAGAATAAACGTGGCACGTCTCCGTATCAAAAGCGTCATTTTACCCAACTCCTGCGCGAGTCAGGGTCGCGGTTACAATGTCAGCAATTTAGAGCGTCAGCTCACGTACCTTAATCTTTACAACATTCCAGCTAAAATTAATCTGACGTCCTAAGACTGTAGATTACGGTTGTCTTAAAGAATATAACACAAGAACGTGATAGGTTTTTATCTTGGTGTAAAGTTTTCTTGGATTTTGTGATGTACCTTACCTTTTAATTTTAAAGGAAACTTCTGTTATATGAGGTTTTTTTATGTTCTGTACTATATTGGCTTTGGATTAAAGGGTGTGTCCGTGCACATAGTTGTATATAGGCTCGAATTTTCATCCAAATAAACATAGGCCTACTTTATTTTGTTTATGTAATGTAGCACACGACATCTCAAGTCGCAGGTATTCTTGTTCTTCTGCAGAGCAGTAAGGTCTATCGACGCCCTAGTGTCAGAGTATCTAAACCACCTCAAGGGCGTCTGATATGATTAATTTGGTGTGGCAGGTATTTATTTTCGTTAATTAGGTACGCATGTATGGTTTAAATCAAACCATATTGTTGCTCGGAACGTAATCGTGATATGTTGTTGAAAATACCGTGATGCATTTTACAAAAATGGCAACTTTCCCTCGATATTTTATTTTCAATATCATATCGTTTAGTTTAGAACTTCATTTTCTTAATTTTTTGTTTTTGAATTTCCTTTGAGACCTATAAATCAACTCGAACATAGTAACTTCTCGCTCCTTTGTTAATAAAGTAATATTTTAAATCAAAATTATTCATTTCCGAATGAAAGCAAGTATTTCAAAATTCACATAAATATTGTTGAAATAAGAAATACTTGTGTAATGAAACTGGAGTGACTTGCTGTTCGGCTGAAAAACTCTTCGATTACATTTTAATTTGCACTACAGCGATCGAGCTTAATGACAAGTATTCATTAAAATTCCGTTACTTAAATGAGGTTTATTTATCTTGCAGTGTTTATTGTTGGCGATGGCAGAAGAGAAGATGAACACGAAAACTTAAATACAATTTTACAGCTTCAACAGAGGAATTTTCGTTTTATTATTACGAAGAAAGCTCTTGTTATTAGGTTTTGCCATCCACTATTACATTTGTAGGTGGATTATAAATTTTACAGATTTATAGACACAATTATCTAGTCTCTGGGCCATGAATTAGTTATATAGTTACTCTGTTTAAGCGGTAATATCCGTATATTATGTTACTGAGAATATGTAAGGCTCTACACAAAATTACTAACTAACTCTCAATAGCACGATTGTTGATCAATAAACATTACTTGAATTAAACTTTTGTACCCGGCAAAATTCAGTTCACAGCAACCTAGAAATAAATTGCAAAAAACACGAAAGAGCAGTTATCAAAAAATCTCGCCATAAGTGGAGCAAACTTTTCAATAATAAGAGACAAGTCTATCAGCGATAATTATGAATACTTATTTGATAGACGGTATAAATATGTTACGAATAGACAAAAAATAAATAAATTTTGGTCGAAATACAGAGAAGTTTTACACTTTTGAAGTTATTCTTCTATCCTTGTCAAACAAAATATCATTTAAACTGGCAGCTTCAATTCATTATGGCGGCACTTGTGAGTGACGTCACACGCAATCAGTGCTGTCTCTGTTTATTACAGATTTAAAAAGGCTGACTACACCGCCATTTAAAAAAAAAGGAATATTTTTCATTGCGTCTTGTCTGCTATCTTTGTTTTGGAAAAAGTAATTTTTTAAATCAAAATCAAATACCCTATTGTAAAAAGTCCAAAATGTTCTGTATTGACAACTAGACATCGTTATCGTTGGCAGCGCATGTCAATCCTATTCATTCTAGACTTTTTGACCACCATTATCCATGACGGAATGTCACCCTGTTAAATCCCGCTTTAATATATCCGTCTCGGAAAAACTGAAACTATTGTTAGAATCTTCCCCTTAACAACTGAGATTTATTTAGCGTTTTCAATCGCCAATCCAATTTTTAATAAGACCGCATTTCACCTGACCGCACACAGAAATCCTCTGTAACTAAAGTCTGGTTTAAGGGCGCATTAATTTGTTGTACATGCACTAATGACCCCCGTTGCCTAGCAACCTAGCCGGTGGCGACCTGTGGCTACTACGTTCCTCCGATTACTGTCATACTGGGGTCTTTCAGATTGGGGGATTTATTTACGGATAAGTCTTCTAAGTAAAGTTAGTACATAAATTACATCGGTGTTATGATGTATTGTCTTTGCAGTAGTATTTAATGGCTTCAATTTAAATTGGGTTAGCATTCAAGGGCAGTCACGTGTTTGATATTTTGATCAGAGGGCCAATTCTACTAATTTTCACAATCGCATCGCATTCGCATCTCAATCGCAAACTGTCAAAAATGTATGAAAATTAAGGCTTTTTTGACAGTTTGCGATTGACATGCAATGCGAAAGTTGTTTAAAAATTAGTAGAATTAGCCCTCTGGTATTCCTACTGGTTTTATTGAGTCTGGGCACATGAGATCAAAATGCAATCATGGATAGCAGCCATTTTAATATTAGCTCAGAAAATGAAGACTTTAGAGTTCAGTCACATTTTAGTGACTTACTGTTTTCAAATTAATTCCTTTCAAAAAGCTACTCGTAAACTTTAATTTGACTTATTTAGGAAATTAAACAAAGAGAGCCCATTGTTAAATTCAATGTTCCGAGGGCTCCAGTCAGAAGTTCCAGAGTGTTTTTCTTTAAAATTTCCTATTACTTACTTTTAATTTCCTGGTCTTGTTTGTTTCTCCGGTAAAATTACTGTCGTAAAATATTTTTTATGACTATTTTTATGGCTTGAAGTTTCAACTTTTTGAACAACGTTAAATTGAGAAGGTAAGAAAAATAAGAAGTTATTAATCCTGAAAAGTAAAGGACTCTATGGACCTTGTAAAAAATTGACAACTGATGAATTGCGCATTTTCAATGAGTTTATTACTTCTATTTTTACTTTAGGCCATGATAATTATTGTTATTGTATACGTGGTGTAACATTCGTATTTTGTCAATGTTTCCAATCCTGTACGCTTATGACTGCTGTTGGTACAGCGAATCTATACTAATATTATAAAGCAGAAGAGTTTGTTTGTTTGTTTGGTTGAACGCGCTAATCTCAGGAACTACTGGTCCGATTTGAAAAATTCTTTCAGTGTTAGATAGCCCATTTATCGAGGAAGGCTATAGATATTTATCAGATATAGCTATATATCATCACCCATAGGAGCGGAGCAGTAATGAAAAATGATACGCAGACGAAGTTGCACGGGTCAGCTAGTAATATATATATCCTAATATATTTTTTTTTACTTGGTATGGGTTTGCTCTTGACTCTAGTCTTGGTCAGAGATGACAAAGACAAAGTCTACGATGGAGCGAGCTTACCCAGAAGTAGCCTGTTCACTCTAATTTTGAAAAGATTAGGGTTGTAAGCATTCGGAAACACAGACGCAGGCAAAGAGTTCCACTCCTTTTCTGTGCGCATTATGAAAGACGCTTGGAAGCGCTTAGTGCGAAAAATTAATAATATAAAATTCTTCCGTTACTGAGTGACTGACAGACAACGCACAGCCGAAGCGACTGGTCGTGGAAAACATAAATTTGGCATGAAGGTTCCTTGGGAAGTGTTCACAGGATTTCTCGAAATTCTTACGGGAACGGGAAAATGCGCGTACGAAGTCGATAGCAAAAGCTAGTATAGATATATATTTTTTTACAAGGAACCCGGAATGTGGTTCGAGGGTCACTGTAGAAAAAAACCATAAAGTTAAATGGGAAATTGTGTCGCTATTGATTGCTTGCTCCGCTACCTTTTATGTTCGCCGTTTACGCTTTATTTTGTACGGCTTTAGGGCATTGCCAATATCAATCTTTTTCATTGACTGTAAAAGTTCTTGTAACATATAAAAAGATAAGTAGGTCTTTGATATTTCACATAAATATAATGATTATATCTTAACCACAATGTATAAGAATCAATAGAAGTACAAACTGGGTAAGTATTTAATATAGGTAAACGGATTTGTAATTGTAAATTCTACTTAGTACAGCAATGCTAAGTAGAATTTACAGTTAATCTGCGGCGTCTTCTCCCAATTATATTGGTGGGCCTCCAGACTATTTAAGCTCAACTTAATACCAGTATCTTATTTGGAAGAATAAATCTGATCTCATTGATCCAATAATGGTAATATTTGTTGTCAGGCGCCTGACTGCCAGTAATTTACGACAATCAATGGGTCCTTAAAAGCAGCAAGCAGAATTATATGAAGTGCAAGTCCCCTTAAAATTTTGTTTCTATTTACCCCTGCGATTCTCCACATTTTACGGTACTCGTATATACTTTTTTGTACAACATAGCCACATTTTTCCACGAAAATAATTGTTGTTGAGTGGACTTCAATGGTCGAATATTTTCGAACGAACAATTTTATTCCTGTTATACCAGTACAAAAAAAATGTTTCGCTGTTTCCATATTTTTACTTGTAAACTGTTTTTATTATTTTTGGGTCAGCACATCTCTCAAATTGAGTATCGAATAAATAGTTGGTAAAAATAAAATGTTTACAAAACCTGCGTACCTACTCGAATAATAGGCAATGTATTCAAAACGGAGCAAATACAAATAAATTGGTGTTCCAAGAATATCAAATAAGTAAATTAAGACATTCGGCAATTTTATTTTTTGCTTTTGTTTTTTGCTTTTGATATTTAAACTACCAAATTGTATGCTAGCTACATATATATACTTACAGGTTTATTTTTCAATAACCAGCCATATTTTTCATGCAAGTGTCAATCAAGTACAAGATTTATTCAAGAATTCCTACCCTCCCTAAAAAATCCCTAACCAAAAACTAATCAGCTGTTGAGTATAGTTTTACTTCTTTTAATATGTAATAACTAATGTGTATGTAGGTATAGTTTCTGTATTACCTATTTAAATTCTTTACCTCGATTTTGCGTGATGAAAAGCGGTGTAATATCAAATAACACGGTGATTTCAGATTCTATTATTCCGGTTACACTCAAAACTTGGTTTTATTTTTTTCAAAACTAACCCGCGCATAACAGCTCTAATGCTAGAGAAGCCGACAGTGCCCTGTTTAACGATACGAACATCATTAATCATCTCCCAAGGAGGCTTTCAGACATAATAACTTATAATTACACTGCTAGTCAGTTTAAGCCTTCCGAATTTCTCTTCTCTGCACATAAATGGATATCATTTGTCTACCGTTTTCAGTTTGATCCCAGCTTTAGGACATTGTATCAATTTGCTAGTCATCGTATAATTCTTTGATAACACTGTTTATTGTTTCGTGTCTAAAAGCCTGACAATAATCGATTCGAGGCCAAGTGATAGGTGTTTGTAGTTATGGAATCGGGATCTAAAATGAGATTAGGCGGGTCACGTCCGCTGCACGCAGAGTGATTGCTGGGTTATTCACAAAGTGGGTGCCCGAAGATGAACGGCGCCAACGAGGCCAGTCTAAGAAGACGTGGAAAAACGACCTAGACGCCCACTGTAAGTGCTAATTCAACTTCACACTTGATTCTCACGGAATCTATCATACACTCTAAGTAGGTTCGTTTTTGTAAATCACACAGACTTTTATTCCTCGGACAATATTATTTTGTTTGCTTTTTTATTACGCATATGATTCTATTTACTGTTAAACTAAAGTAGCGGCTGCGGACGATATCCCATGGCACGTGTTGTCCAACAAACTATTGTGTATGAGAATGCTCCCCACACTTTCCCACCCTGGGACTCTGCAGACGTGTAACGAAGATAAATGAAAGATCTGTCGCGTTGTTGTCCGAAGTCACTTCTCCACTTAGTCTTCTGACCCGCTTGTCACACAAATTTTATCATTATTATTAATCGACGAAATACAGATTTATTTTTAAAAAATACCATGGAAATGTGCTATTCAGGGCGATGCAGAAGTGAGAGATCACAATTATGTAAGAGTGATGTTGTGTATCCGATGAGTGATTTCAGTTGTTTGTCAGTTGATGGCACTAATTTAATTTAATTCACAGATTTGATGCCACCAACTGCACCAGGCTGCTTAAAGTGTTTTTTTTTGGTTTGCATTTCGTTCTTTTCTGCAAACCAGATACACAACATCTTTCTTAAATATGAGCACACACTACTAGCAATAGTAAAACATAAACTGACCATTAAAGTATTAAATAATGAATGTAAACAGAATGAAGAATAATAACTGCAAAATCGCAAGTACCTTGTACGAACACTGCAAAGAGATTTCATTTGACTGTTGAAATTCCATTACAAATGAATTTCTTGGTAACCGTTCCTGTTACCAGCTTACTGTTTCACCGACATGCGTTTGAAAATCAGTGAAATAACTTAATTTCCACGTGAAATCAACATTCAAAATCTATTTCTAAATTGATATTCGAATTCATCGGAATTATTTGACCCAGCATGAAAACATTACACAAAGCATTTTAGGAATTATAGGCAGAACTCATTTACAACGATAACAAATAATAAATGGAATGTTTGTTTTCAAAATGTAAAAATATGTTTATGTCGCCCTAAATCCTACATGAAAAATGTACACTGATATAAGAAAAATAAAACACTAGCTTCTGCCATCGGTTTCACCTGCGTGTAACAGCTGTTCCCTTAGGAATTTACGGAAATCCTCTCTTAGTGCTCCGCTTAAGGAACCTACATGCTAAACAGCAGTTTCGGCTGTGCGTTATCTATCAGTCATTCAGTCAGTCAATCAGTCAGTAACGGAAGAATTATATATGTATAGATCGATAGATGATGATTATTTAGGATAGTACTGTGGTGGGGTAACTCAGTAGGTACGGGAAATTAAAGAGATTTTATTCTTCAAGCTAATATTATATTGGCGAGGTCCGCCCGAATTGACATTAATACCAGATCTCTCCTAAAAACAATCAATAACTTATCCTTCAGATATCAAAAACTTGCTAGCGAAGGAGGTGGCGGAGAGGGAGAGGAGAACCTCTCGTCCCAGCCGCCGTGGTGGACGCCGCGGGCGTCGGGTCCACCTGGTGACCTCCGGCCACCGTAGGTAGGCGCGGGCCTGTGGACGGCGAGCTATGGGTGGCTCGCCGTCCGTCCGTCTAGTGACGACAGGCTGTGTCGACGGCGCGTTAGTGTTCCACGCGCGCCTCAAAGAGAGTCAGCACACAGAGGGGCCTGAAAGGGCCGACGCCTGCCGGAGTCGCGGGATTATTCGCAAGAGACACCGTGGCTCCGGAACACAAAGGGCAATGAAGGAAAATGGATGGGTTTTAGTCAGTAGAAGTCTGACACTCCCTCCCGCTACACCCAGAGCGGGAGGAGTCATTGGATGATTTCCCATCCCTAAAAAAAAAAAAAGATATCAAAAACTAAGCTAGATTTTTTAATTCACCGTTCCAAAGTTTTACGGATGGCCAATGCGAATCAGATAAACCCAGAACACACAAGAGCATTATAAATCAAGGAAACACATGAGCGCCTATATGGATGCTTTGAAAAAGTACAAATATTGCGACCACATAATATATAATATGGAGAAGTACCTACACACGTTCGTAAGACATAATAAACCCATTGACCCAAAAACCTTGAACAACACGATACTCAATGCGCGAATCTACGCCATATTTCTTCGGTTTTCCCGATTTCTTGGGCTATCTATCATCGTATACCAAAATAAACCGCCGTGTGATGCCTTCAAGGGCCTCTGTTCCTGACCCACTTTTCTTTGGATTTCGGGTTTCGCGCACTATTGATTAACACGGAAGGGATTTTTCATGTGGAAGTATCTCCTTACAGCTATTTACTACAGGCTGTTATACGCAGCTTTGCTTTCAGGATTCATTAATATTTCCAGAATAAAAAGCGTTGAAACTCGGCGATATTGTAGCTAATAACATCAAAAATGATTTTATTTCAGATAACTAAGAGTTCCATAACTTGTTAGTAACAGGTTTGAAGGAAAAAAAAAAGAAAGAAAATACGTTTATTCCGCCAGAAATTACGTACAAACACAAAGTTAAAAGAAAACAACTTACTAACTAAATAAAACCTATTCTATTCTAATCCATGAATTTAATATTGAATATGGCAAACAAAGCCGATGTCGACTTTTCATATAATTTAGTTCGTATCATAATTTGTTTTATTATATAAGTATACTCCTACTCCTCAACTTGCTCCAAAGGACATCGTAAGAAACAAGATCGAAAGCGTTGGAAAGATCACGGAAGCAGGCGTACACCGTCGTCTTCCAGTCAATGTAGTATTTGACATTATGCTTGACACTTAGGACAGCACTTTCGGTTGATAGCTCAGGACAAAACCCGAATATGCATCATGCAACTTAACATATTTCGCCAATCAAGAGTCAAGTAAACTGTCCAACACTTTAGCCATCACAGTTGCAAGAAAGTTTGGGCGGTAGTTGCTTATGTCCGAGGTGTCTCCTGTCCTATTCTTCAGGATGGGTATTACAATGGTCTTGATTAAGTCTGCCGGCAGATAAACATGGCTGAGACACATCGTGTAGAACAAGGACAGGACCCTCGGCATATGCATGCCTCCATATTCTAAATGTTCTATTCCACCTGCCTCTACTCATACCATTGATAACCAATCTTACTTGCTTTGCGTTAAAGCGTAGTAGTGGCTCCTGCCACCTGTCGTGAGACCGATTCCTGATCCAAGTAGAGACCTTACTTTGAATTAGTCAATAAAAATCAATAGCGAATAATTTACACAATTGGATCAACAGTATCCGAGAAAACTTCCAACAAACGAACAAACATACATACAAACGTAACTCGCTAAAGTGTTATTTTATGTTTACATTCTTCTTCATAATTAGGTTCTTTCTAGTACAGGATAAGTATCGCAGTTCTTGTAAAGGTCAGTCACCTACCACTGTCAATTTAAATAATATTATCAACAAAACCATATTATCATACATAAGTCCACAGCTGGACGTGGGCCTCCCTCACCCCCCTCATAGACCCGTTGTTGTAGTGTCATCACCACAACATACGGTCCTGTGCGTCTCGCATCTGCCTATCCGTATTATCAGTCTAGAAAAGAATTATTCTACAGGAGAACGTTCCGTTACACCCGTTCATAGAGTACTACTATAATACTACTGCACCCGTTCTTAAACTTAATATTGTACAGGAAAAGTTTTAAAGTTTATTTAAAAGCTTGTACGTAACTATTACACCTGGGCGGTAGTTAAAACTTTACTTACGTTTGAACCGCAATCGGATACACCATACTGCAACAGGAATACATTGAATCTACTTTACTAATGGAGGTTTAAGTTTGCAAGTAAACTGGTTACCTTCAGCCACTTATTGGCAACTAAGTCGCCCGCACTTTGCTGATGTTCTAAGGGTGTTGTACGGACGTGATTTTTTATTTCTATCAATAATATGTTTCATAGAAATATCCAGATGTAATTGTATACAATGCTCCTACACACCCCAAGCACACCTACTGTATTTTCGTAATCCTAATATAATATAATAATATAATATAATAATATCCTTGGACATTTCACACAACGCCATATTGTCCCAAGCTAAGCAACCTAATGCTTGTGTTATGGTAACGAGATGGCTGATAAACTACTTATATAATTTTTTTTTTGTAAATACATACATATTATAAATAGAAAAACACCCAGACTCGGAACAAATACTTGTAGGTCGTACAAATATTTCTTCCGTGCGGGAATCGAACCCGCGACATGCTGCGCAGCAGTCAATAGCTCAACCACTGCGCCAACCGTGAAATAATATAAAAAACTTACGTTACTGAGTGACTGACAGACAACGCACAGCCGAAACCACTGGCTTGTAGGTTCTTTGAAAAGTGAAGGGAAGCACTATTAATTTTTTTAACATGATATTGTAACACTACAGACTTCTTATAGATATATATATATATATTTTTTCCAGTTTAGTTATTTAACTATTATCTGTATTTATTTCAAAAGTTTTAGGATCAGTAGTTTCGGAGATAAGGAGGCGGTGGTAATTTTTCCAAACTATATGTTTTAAAATTATGAAAAAAAAAATATTATTCAAATCCTCACAGTAAGCTCTTTCATTTGATATGTCACACGGTACAGTTTGAAAAGCTGTAGTTTTGAATTTTTTAGTTTGATCCCTAAAGTGTGTGTTTGGGTCAAAGAAGTCCATATGTACCGATACCGAATTTCAACAGAATCGGTCCAGTAAATCCGGAGAAAACTGGCTGTGACAGGCAGACAGACAGACTGATTCTAGTGATCCTCTAAGGGTTTTGTTTTTCACCGATGTTCGGAACCCTAAAAACCTAAACATTCTATTTATTTTAATTAATATCTTAACTCCGCGTGCATAAGCCCTATGTTGTATATATAGGGTTGCGCTTGCTCGGTGACCGCAAGGATTATACCGAGCCCTTCCTGCTAATTGGACTTTTTCGTAATTAAAAGTGCCTCTTAATACGACCGCCGCATAAACTTACAACATTACGATATTAAAAACCCAAGCATTCTTTTTTATTTTTGCGTTGACTTAATCTCCATAAATACGTTCCATTAATTAGTATAATGAGTTTAACAGTTCATTCTTAAGTGCGAGTTTTTGTGGATTATGTAATAAAGTTACGGTTAAGTACGATAAGCTGGAGCTGTGGGTAACTTATCCACTGAAATATCGCTTTTTTTTTGTGATAGCCGCAAAGTAGGACCTTAAGACAAGACAAGAAATATAATTGATTCCGGATTCTTAATAAAAATTCTGAGAAACAAAGTAGGCTGCCCTCATTTATTAGAGAAAATCTGATTCCGAGCCCCAGCTAGATATCCCCGTGCTTCTATAACACCTTTCTACTCTTCACCAATTCGGCTATTCCTCGGCTATGTAAACCAGACAATAGTTGCAGCGATCTTGCAGACGTGCATGCAGATTCACTTACCAAGTTCCGCAAATGGACGCACAATGTGATGTGACTGGCCTGTTGTGTTTTGTTTTGATTTTTATGTATTTATTGTACTTAAAATATGTTTACCTTCTCTACTAAGTTAAGCACATTATTGTTTTGTGGTGCTTACCTGTAAAAAATGTGGCACTACACCATTTTTAAGTAAAGTTTCTGTAAAATTTTTGGTGTTAACAATTGTTGTTGAGCCTAATAAATAAAACATATTATAAAACAAAGACATCCGCCACTTCTGTCTGTATGTCTGTGTGCGATAAACTCAAAAACGACGCGAAGAGTGGTTCCCGAGAGAGGTATTAGTATATTATTATTTGTCAAGCAGGCGAAGCCGCAGGCATCAGCTAGTAAATAAGACAGATAGTGGGCCGAATATTGTAAAATTAGATCAATAGTTCTAAAATATGACTACACTGAAGTGAATATTGCATGAACTTTATCAAGTAGGTAAGTCACTTTAGGTAAACAGCAGAGGCCCTTGTAAAACCGACCCTCTAAAAGTTCTCTAAAAGTGAAAACAAATCTCAGAAATTGAAGATGTACCTATGGGATTGACAAGCGCTGCCAAAATGTCACGTGGTCAATCCCAATCCCATTTGCCTTGATAATCGTAATCGCTGGCAGAATATTACTTCGTCTAAAGCCCCAAGTTATCCATAAAAAGCTAATAGTTACACATATACTGTAACATGGTTTAATGAATCGCTGTGGGTTACCTAAATTAAGAAAATTAAATAAAATCGTCGGTGCGCTTGCCAAAACTTCTAAGTGCATTTCTATGATACTTTTCTTTTTACAAAAATATCCTTAAAATCGAGTACATTAACATTAAATTTTGATTCACTTGTATCTCAGTTCATACTGCATTTTTAAGTTATAAAAAGTCAATTATTTATCAATTAATCATTAAAATAAAACAGGTTATTGTCTCCCTTGACTACTTGATGAATAACACATATATATTATGTAAAGGTTTTGGCAAGCGCACCGACGAAATTCTGGATGAAAGTCTCCTGCAAAAAGATGACAACAATCAAGGACAAATAATCAAGTAGATATTGATTTTTTGCACATGACTGCAAATTCACTTTTTTAGAAACACATTTGGTTTATCGAAACCAATTTAGGTAATAACGTCGAGAATCGCGAGACGGATTCATCGTCGGATCGTTTTTACGACTGTCAGTAGTACTCGTTCATCCACACGGCGTTCTTTGGCGTACTTTATCGACATATCATAGTTTTGGAAAATCGAATTTCGATGTCGCGTCTGGCCGGTTGAATGTACGAATGTATGTATGAGTTATTCAATAATTTCGTTTTGGTAACTTAGAATGGCTCTGATTATGATGAGGAGCTCGTGGCTAAATAATAACAGCCGCACAGGTCGATCTTCAAGGTTAAACAACGCTTGCCGAGGTTGGTCTGTGGATGGGTGACCATCTTAACATACCGAGTTTCCTCCGTGCCTCGGAAAGCACGTTAAGCTGTTGGTCCCGGCTGCCATTTGGTGATCTTTGGCAGTCGTTATGGATAGTCAGAAGACAGAAAATCTGACACTTGGCAAGGAGTACCGTGTTACCCAGTTAATGGGTTGTGGAGGTCTGGTAGGCAGCTGTTACAACAATTTATTATTATATAACTGACCTTTCTATTATTTATACCCTCCTTGATATCAATTCATTTCTCAAATTAAGCATAAAATATTTTTCCTTTTCGTTTGTTATTCGTTGATAGATCATTAATAAAACATTTCGATAATTGTCAATTAGTTCGCTTTGTCTTTGCCTTCATAAAATCCGCGCAAATGATTCTGCTTTTACGAGTATCTTTACTTTTATTGTCCTAACTTTGATGGAGCTACTATTTATGTAGCTTCTGAACAGCGTCTTTGTGACATCTACAAATAAACAAACAAAGTTAATATAAAATAACGCATGGGTATATGAGAAGGGTAAGGCAGATGTATACCTGCCTTTTCCAGTTTTTAAGTCCCACATAATACGGGGACGAGTAAATTGTCATCAGCTGAGCACGCACGCCAAATCCAGGCAGCTACTTAAAAAAAATCGTATGGAAAATCACAATAATACAATGCTCGACCCGAGAATCGAACTTAAGACCACATCCTCTTCAATAGCATTTGCAACCACTTGCTCGACCAAGGAGGCACATATATACTATATACTATCTCCTATCATCCCTTAAATTTTTAAATAAGTTTACCAAATCTAAAACCTCTGAACGAATGAAAATTATAAGTAAAAGTAAAAACAAGTTTGTGTTAAAGAAGTCTCTCTAAACGAAAACAAAGTTGTTTAGTAGTAAATAAGAATGGCGGGCAGGTGGCGTGTAATGGGCCATTCATGTCGAACTGTACTTGTTTAGTGTCAGTGTAGACGCTGCTTTATTAAAGGTAGGGCCAGGAACAGCTGGCCACCAGATAATATGGCCGCGGGTTTCTGTCTCTATTAAGAATAGTTGGCTGATGCCGAGATTAAATTAGAAGGTGACGGACAAATCGAAAGATTTTTATGTGCATTAAATCCTACCCCCTATCGTGATCTCTCCATATCACTCAAAGGTTTGCTAAAAGAAAACGCAGCTTTGAGTTAAGCTCGCCCTTGCACATTAACTTTTCTTTGCTGTAAATAATAAAAGTTGCTATAATGTACAATAAAGAATCAGACCGATGGAAATGCTTCAAAACCATTTCTTTTTCCGTGTGCCTCTTAGTGCCCTTTGCATTCCATTGTCGCGGTGACTCTTTCGAACAAATTCCGCAACCACCAAGCCAAGGCACTGGCCCTAGCGGGCCCCGTCTACTATGCTGACATCACTTTGAGGCGCGATTGGAACACAACGCGCCGTCGACTCGGGCCTGGTTCTGATCGGACAGCAAGCCACCCAACGCTCGCCGTCCGCAGGCCTGACCCTACGGTGGCCGAGAATCGCCCTACGACTCCCGACGCCCGGGACGTCTTCTCCTATTGCGGCGGCTGGGGCGTGAGGTTTCCCTCTCTCTCACACGTTCGGCCTCCTCCTTCGCTAGCATTACTGCTTCGCAGAAGGATGTGAGAGCTTCCCATGCCTCCTCGCTCGGGACCATGGATTAAAACAGGGCCGGTCGCGAGAGGTCGCCACCGCCTTTCGCCTCGATGAGGACCCGGCGGTACTCCACCCATGAAAGGCAGACCTCCACCGTGTGTTCCACCGTGTCCTCCGGGCGATCCTCACAGTGTTGAAACCCGGGCGTATGTATCCTCCTGCCCAATCCGAAACAGGTATCTTCCGAAGCAACCGTGTCCGGTGAGTAACTGCGTCAGGCGGAAGGTGAGGACGCCGTGGCGCCGCTCTAGCTACTCCTGAAAGAGGCCGCAGCAATTGTGGCGTGCCCAGGAAATGGCATACCTACGGTTAATTTTTGGCTTGATTTGAAGGGAAGGATATGGATATAACGTAAGATAAGAGAGAGATATATGTAAAAAAACCGATACTCATACAACAAGTATCTCGTTTAAACAAGATTTCAAACTGTAATCAACTCCCAACAACTCGTAAAACTTAAGTAAACATCCCCAGCTGACATAATAAACTCAATCTCTCCATCTTCCAATTTCCTTAGGAGATAAATGCTTAACCCGCTAAAATAAAGAGCCAATCAAAATTCTAATATCCGCGACTCTCGTCCGTGTCATCCGCAACGCAGCGTAAAAAGCGCTCGAACGCCGCGATGCGCTGTAGCGCTGTAGCGGTCCAGATTGTAATAACCGAGCCCAGAAATGGGTCAACGATCTCTTAGGTAATTGTTCGATGGAGGCTATTGGTTTCAAGCTTACCGCACTTAAACGTACACACCGACCGCTCTGAACCAGAAATATTATAGGTACGTTTATTTCACGAACATAAAAATATTCCCGATTAAAAATGCTTAGCACCGCTGCGGCAGCAAGGTTCCCGTTTCCTTATCCCATGCTAACTAAAGACTAAAGTTTTGCTCGAACACAAGCTAAGATTTCTTGCTTATTCCACTCTTTGTAAAGCTTTGTCCAAACTTGCAGTTGGCTCAGTTTCCTTCAAAAACCTATACATTTGTCGTAAGCACGTGTTTCTCTTATATATAAGCCGTCGCAAATTGGCGCCATTTCAAAGTTAAGACATGTGAGGACGTAATATATGGACGCGTCCACTTTCAGAGCTAAGACAATGGCGGAGATTGGAACATTTCCAGCCGATAACTCAAATGAGGTCAAACTCGTCTTAACTTTTACATTTTTATACTTTTCTACTGTGGACGTATTGGTTTTATACTTGTAACTGTGACATAACTTTATGAGACTTTCTTATCAGCTTAGCGGTGAAATGATTGTGTAAAATAAATTATGAAAGCTCGTCTTGTTTCTTATCTGCATGCATATGAGTGCACGAAACCTACTTAACATACGTGAACAGGGAATTGCTAGCAATATTCCTGCAAGTTACTGAACTGTGCACGGTCGGAATTGCATACTACGTCATCATACAGTTCTCAAAAGTGACGCATCACCGGTCTCGCAATCTTGCATTGTTTTAAAAATCGTATGAAGTATGGAGGTAATGAAAATAATGCATTTTTATCCCTCCATAAATCATAATATGATTCCACCTTCTTATGAATATAGGTCACTATTGTAGGATTTCAACCCTTAAAAGGCAACAAGAATCCAATAAAAAAATCTAATAGGTAACTAAATGATACTTTATAATACAAATAATAAGTACAATTTTTCGTATTTTCTTTTCTTTAAACAGTTTTATTTTTGGGACCACTGCAATTCAATGAGATTAACTCAAGCACTTAGCCACACCAATATACAAAAACAAAATGAATATATCAGCCCAACAGTTCCATTAGCCGTGACGTTCACATATTCGTTTGACCGCACTAATTTGCGATACAAATGGCATACCTTTGTCACCGTTGCTGACCCTACCTGGCACCTGCGATGAAAGGACCGAAAAATCCATGTCGAAATGTACACATTAAAGGTCGCCTGTACAGGCTTTAATAGAATAATGGGTGGGAACCAGTCTGTTTTATTTGGGTACAATTCTGAATAATATTTCGGTTTGCCAAAGTTGGGTTTGCGAAAATATATGGTTAGTGATGGCTTGTTTGGTTCGGGTGGTTTAGTTCTAAGTTAGGAGTGGCAAACTATTTGTTTTGTTTTAGTTAAGGTGAAAGGATAATACCTATTCTTATGTTCTTCATTGTTGAAGTTTGTTACTGTACTGGAAAACTTAGGAGACACACACAAGATGAGCAGCCTCCAGGTCACTTTATCTTCGGCTTCCAATGATCTGATCAGAACAACGAATAGCTGAGCGCCCACGCGGTCTTTTTCCGTTTATTTTTCAACATCAATCCGTTTTTCCAAGTTATCAGGTTGTCTCCGGGCGATATGACCAAAGTAACATAGAACTTGTTAGTGGAGTTTGATTTTGACTAGGTTAGGTTAGGATTTTCAGCTAGTTAAGTATAGGCTTCTATAGATTAATACTTATAATGTACCTATCTTATCATTCACCGCCCTTTAAAAAACAAATCAGTTACCTTAGATTCCATTTCATAGTTAGTTACATACAGGTCGACCTAATAAAAGCGTGTTAAAAACAGATGAAATGTTATGATCAAAACAGACAACATAATTTCTGTTCTCTCGTAGCAACTCGGGCCATAAGTTTAACCTGCTGTCTATATCCTTTGTTTTGCTCTCAACACCCACCACATTTTAATATTCAACCTTAATACACGTAAACACCCAAAAAAACAAACTTTGGCATATAATATGGCTACTTTTATACATATATGGCAGGGTTGCGTTTATAAGAAAACTTTTGCCCCTTGAATATTGTATAGGGCATGGGCATTATAAATACAGAGCACAATTTAACTTTGGCCATGAGACCGCCGCTCGATGAGAATAATTGTACGTAATTAGAAATACAGAGTAAATTAGTACAGAGGGTTGAGATAACGGATAAGGAATTTGAATTAAATACTTCCTATTGTAGAAGCTGCACGAGATATGGTAAACCTAAGGTTTGCTGTAAGCTCATGATTGCAAAACAGAAAATATTTATGTATACAGAACGCCTTTATTTTTTGTTCCAAACTAGGTATCAAAAGTAGGAGCTTACCTTCAAACTACTTCCGTTTATTATTGTCAATATGAAACACTACACAAACACACTATGTAAACGCTGTCAAAAGCTAAGAATGTTTTTGAGGCCAAAGGTCATGTATTCAAATCACCATCCTCATTCCTCATCTACCATTGGTATCATCCCTTCCTTCTTTACGTCAGCCACAATCTCAGTGTTCACTGCCTTTCTAGTCATATCTTTAACGCACAATCCATATACGTTTTCATTTCCCCCTTCTATGGTAAAGTCACCCGTACGGAAACCTCTTCTTCATCTCGTAAATTACTATTCTGCATATTATCTCTATTCCATGCCAAGAGACAAACAAACTCATTGGTGACTCTAATCAATGTTATTAAACTCCATTCCACATAATTTACATTGAATCAGTTTGTCAATGATGTTGTTTTACAAATACAAGTACCCTGTAGGTTTGTAGAGGATGTTAAACGAACATACATAGAGAGGTAATTAAGGATTGCCGTAGTTATCATATATCGCTTTATTAAGCTCGTTAGCCTCGTTCGTTCGTTCGTCATTTTCCGTTATGTTACAGATGTTATATGCTCGCATATTCTTGATTTATTAATCTTGGTTTGGCCGTAGTAAAGCTTCATAGACATTGACATATAAAGCTTAGGATTATTTATGATTAGACACACTATGGAATTGTTGAGATTATCGTACTTTTCTATCAAATCCTCAAGGGAAAAGGAAGCGTGGCCGTCAAACTTGGCGACGCACTGTATTGGCAGAAGCAACGAGTATCGGAATGACATGGAGCGAGGTGAAGCGTGTAGGCTGGTCAAGATTGCTTCAATGGAGTACTAGGTACCGCGGCCTTGGAACACTAAGGGCACTAGGAGGAACTCGGATGGGTTTTAGTCAGTAAGAGTCTGACACTCCCATCTGCTTCGCTCAAAGCGGAAGAAGTCATTTGATGATTTCCCATCCAAAAAAAAAGGTACCGTGGACGTCCTCTGCCCCAACTAGAGTAGCTCTAGTCAACACTTATACCTGCTACATAGTCACAATACAATACTAAAGATAGATTTTTCGTAGAGCAGTATAAATATAAAATCCAATCACGTACCTCAACTGAAAACATGATTAAACTGAACCAAAACCAAAACAGACATTGAAACAAAAACAATTGCCGATCATAAAATCCTCAATAAACATACAGAGAGATAAAGGAAACATGGTAACATGACGACAATGCCAAAGAGTTCGGATTGGAATAAAAAGAAAAGTTGATATAAACGTTACATTTGTTAAAAGAAAGATATGTAACACGGAAAACAATGTCAGAAGAAAGAATACGACTGTATTATCATTCATCGATATATAGAGGAACTACGGAGTAAATTCTGTAGGTCGTCGAAAGACATCGGGAATGTTCGGGAAGGCTCGGAGATTGCTTGGCTTTGACGCCTGCCTGTGATAACACGCTCTCAGATTTATCTCCAGTGTATATTCGTCGTCCTGTGTGACATTTTATTGTTTGTTCGTTCTTTTTTGTGAAAAGGTGTTGTCGGTAAATATGTGTCTTGGGCTATGATAAGTTTTGGTGCTCATAATAGAATCCTGATATTTATTTTCTTTTTGGAGTATCAAATACCTATGTAAGTAACAACAACAAATAGGATCCATCCTAAGCTTGTGTTTCCAAAAATTCCGGCAGTTAGAGGTATGATAGCCAGTTCCTCTGTGTAAGAGGATTCCGGGTGAAACTCGCTTCCATCTTCGGCCTAATCATCACTTTCCATCTGGTGAGATTTGAGCAAAGAGTTACCCCGTTTCGCATAAAAAATATATATATATATATAAGGTAAACGTACCAATACTCGTCGGATTTCGGAAATCACTGACTTTGAAGCGCTACTGTGTATTAAATATTTAATGGACAGTGACAATTTTTGCATGACGTGATAGAGAATTTATTCGTTATTCTAAGTAACTACATTTTTTTTAATAATTTTGAAGGGTATATGTACTTATTAAGGCAAAAGTAAAAAAAGGGCGATTTGTACCAATAGTCGTCTGATTTGTACGGATACTCGTCAAATATTCCCAGTACTCGTCAACTTTTAATGCTAATATAAACTCTCTGCTCTTGAACATAAAGTTCAAGATAAGTACATTTTTTTGTGCTTGAATTTGTTAGGCATGCTTGTGCCTTTGAAACATTAGGTAGATAAATAGAAAACCAAATCCCTATTTAGAATAGCAGATTATAATCGGTTAGAAGAGCAGGTATTCAATAAAACAGATAGTTGCATTTTAATTATTTATATTCCTAAAATCAAACGCTTGGAATCACAAAATCAGTCTTTATAATAAAAGTTATACTTTTTTATCATAATAATCATGCAGTCATGTGCATAATTATGTAGCACGAGTAAAATTATTATGTGTACAAAATACTTAAATTGTAAAATCAGTTCTCTTATACCTAATAAAATAATCAGTTTTAACAAAAAATAAAATCCACATTCATTATAACTTTTCGCAAAATAATGACTAACATTCATAACTATGTAGGTAAGATTGTCATTCATCAAAACTTCTGAACTGCTTAGCGCATGCTAAGTACCTACGATTTGCAAAAATCTCTATAGAGAGTTTGAATTCAAAATCTGTTTTATAGGTATCAAACAAAATTATGATTACAATAATCATAATTTTGTTTGATACCTTTAAAATAGATTTTGAATTCAAACTGTTTTAGAGGTATCAAACAAAATTATGATTACAATAATCATAATTTTGTTTGATACCTTTAAAACAGATTTTGAATTCAAACTCTCTATAGAGATTTTTGCAAATCGTAGGTACTTAGCATGCGCTAAGCAGTTCAGAAGCGTTCAAACCCAATAATAATATATTTATTATAATCTTAATTATTTATAATCACTCCACAATGTAAACTTAAATCAGACTTTAGAAAACAGGTACCTAAACTAAGTGTTACTTTTGACTTATACAATAATATTACACAGTAGTGTTCAAATTGACTAGCAGTAAATCAAATAAAAAACCCTGCACTATTAAAAACAATTAAATATTTAAACAACATACAATTTTCAGGTGAAGCTCAACATGCAATTGTCTAGGCAAACATTTTTATGTTAAAGCTACACTTACATATTCCAAAAATAATTATGTCTGGGCGGTGCAATAGACACAATGAAATATTTTCTCTGTTGGATCTATTTCTGCACAAGTTGTATGGTACCAGATTAAACAACTAAGACATTGTATCATATCCATTTCTGCACTTGTTTGACACAACCGACAGAACCAATCTTCGTTTTTGGCTTCTTGCACCGAAATGCTTGTTTTATTGCTTTGTTTTTTCGCTTTATTGCGTCCTGCTGTCTGCGGTCTTTTAGCTTTCCCAATTTTTCTTGCTTCGACTTTTTTCTTCTTAATCTCTTCCTTTTCCGTCTTGGCATCGATCTTTCGTTGTTCGAATATTTGCCACCGGTCTGAGGTTATAACACTGGGCTTTTTTATTTTTGGTATGGATGTCTGTGGGGTCTGGTGTTGAGGTGGTGGCCAAAATAAAACATCTTTAAAAGGCGTTGGTATAGTAAAATTATCATAGCATATCTTAGCAGCTGGCTGTGGCTGTGACTCGGTTAAATTGCAATCTGTTCCATCGTTTTGTGTCGTGTTATTCATAATTCCCGCAACAGTTACTGGCATGGAATATGATGTAACTGTCGATGTCACTTTTGGTTTTTTTATGGAAGGTGCAGGAAATGTGATTTTGTGACATGGAATAGGCGATAATTGTCTGCGAGGCGTCAAATAAATAGTTCGAGGTGGTTGTGATTGCGACATGGTTGGTGTAAAATTTGTGTCGTCATGTGGAGGTGTGGTTTCCGAAATTCCAGAAAAAGTGCTTGATATGTAAGAGGATGTTACCGTTGATGTTACATTAGTTTTAATTGCATTGCGAGGCTTTAAATAAATAGGGTTTGAACCTGTTGTCCGAATTATATCCCCTATTGGGATGACTGGAGGTGTTGTTTGGGGTAATTCAAAATTTGGCATCTGCTCTAAAAATACTGGCATTTCTGTGTTCTTTGTGACAGATGGTTGAGGATTTATTTGGTTAAGCGTTCCATTAACAACTTCAAAAAATTCTACCTTTCCTTCAGTTTCTGATTTATTTGTGAAATTAAATTCGGGAACATCGTTTAACGAATAGTCCATTATTTCACTTACTTAATCTAAAATCGCCAATCGTATAATTACTAAAATCATCTTCAACTCTATTACTAATAGGAACGGTTTTTTGCACATTTGCGTTTTCGATAACTGTATTCTCCTTATCACAGTCGTCTTCAGAACTAGTGGAAAATTGAGTAACCATAGACTTCCACACATTGAACAATCCCTCCAACGATTTCTCACCATTCCATGTTGACATTCTATTATCATGGAAAGTTTTAAGTGTCCTGGGGCTGATCTGAGATTCAAAAAATTTTATGTGATTATGTTTGTCGGACAAGGAAACTTCATCAGCTGTTTTTGTTTTCTGGGTGGACTGGCTTAACTTTTTGGTGACACATTTAGTATAATCGACGTTATTAGCATCAAATGGTGACAGCCCGCATTTACGAAATCCATTTACAATAGAGTTTCTGTTTAATTGTTTGAGAGTCTTGTCTAACAAGGGACAGAAATTTTCCTTTTTTAGTTTTACAAAGTGATTCTCATTGCGCCAATCATATACCGATTGTTTCCATATTCTTTTGAGAGGCCTAAATACCGCTACATCCATGGGTTGAAGAATATGTGTAGCATTTGGATAGAGCGCGATGAGTATAATTTGATTTTCTCTACAGAAATTGCTCAATGGTAGCGTCGTATGAGAGCAGTGGCCATCCAAATAAAATATTATCGGCAGCTGGATGCCACTTCTTATAACCCAAGGGTAGAACACATTTGCTATATATTCATAAAAAGCTTCGCCAGTCATCCAGCCTCTTTTTGTGTGCCCTAATCCCCAATCATTGGGTGCTGATGTCGAAATTTTATGAGGGATTGACTTAAGCTTAAAAAGAACCATCGGTGGTGCCAATTCACCTGATGCGTTAGCTGTTATGAGAACTGTTGCGCACTCTTTTTCTCCACTTGGTATTATATTGTAAACATTTTTAGACCCACGTTTCGCTAAGACTCGGTTGTCAGCGGGGGACAAGAAAAAGGCGCTCTCATCGCAGTTAAAAATTCTCCGCGGGTCTTCAGAAGTTGCCTGTAGCTGAGCAGTACAAAAATAATCCTGAACTTCTTTGAACCAGGTACGAACATCATCTTCCGTGACCAATGCTCGAGATTGTGTCAGATTTTGGGACACCCTCCGGCCCACTTCAGGGTGGCGCTTTATGAATGACTCGAACCAATGTCGACCTGGTCTATTGTTAGTAAATGGATTACTACGTTTGAATTTGGTAACTAATAATTTGACGCTATCTAATAACTGATCTGATGTTACAGGAAAACCACTTTCTGCCATGAAAATTAACCAGTTCTTTAAATGTTCTTCTTCTTCCGGAGTTAAAACAGTTGTTGGTCCTTTGGAGCAGCCGACTAAACTACGCCCTTTAATTTTGTCATTTAATGTGGTCCTTGGCACTTTAAATTTTCTTGCTGCATCTGAGGTTGTGGCCCCTTGATTTACAGCTTCTATGGCTTTTAAAAGGTCCTCTTGCTTGTAGCGTCGTTCAGTCATGATCTGTAATTCAAATTACGATCATGCAATCACCAGGTACATACAATTTTAAATAAAAAAATCTCTTACTCTTTACCCATCAATATCGAATACGACAAGCAAAGAAGCGACAGCGATGGAACCTATTTCATCTTAGTTTTCAAACTGATTTTATTACCTAATGTTTGCGTCAAAACTAGTTGAATGACATAATTTTTATACAGGCGCTGTTAAGTCACGTTAGGGAGACGCGGAACAATACGCGTGACGACATGCAGTTATTTCGAACAAAAAGCATAGTGTAAGAACAGTTAATTTTTAGCTTGCGACGAATTGTAATCCAAGCGTAGTAGAAGCAAAGGCACGTAGTAGACCTAATTGTACCCAAAGCGGTAGATATGTATCGCGTGTCCTTAATCGAATGCCTACTGCTGGCGGAGGCCTACAGCGGCCAATATATACCTAACAAAAAACGCACGTAGAAAGTGCATATAGAAAACAGGGGGTTTTAACCATTAAGAAACAAAATAATTGAATCGAATAACATGACTGTGTGTACGTGCACCAAGAACCAGCAAAGTAAAATATAACCCCTAAGAAAAAGCTTAAAAGAAACGCAGTTTTATCAACAAATGTAGTCTAAAACTTAAATATGTTTGTACAAGATAGTTAACAATTTTGTAAAAGTCCCGATATTAGCTATTTATTCGCATTTTGTACTGTAAAACACAAAATATCTTCATTATGACGAGTTTAGGTGCAACTTTTGAGCATGTCCCAGTAGTCGTCATAATAATTCTAAAAATGACGGGTTTTGGGTCAAATGGGAGTTTTAAAGTACCAGTAGATGTCTTATTAAATAAAATATCTTCTATGTTAAAAGTATACCAAATTGTATATTACATCGTTAGCAAATAAGCTTAACTAACTCATTAAACAAAGAAACTTACCGCAGACCCCACTGGAGTTATGTAAATCAAAACACAAAACCACGTGCTGAGTTTCACGTTTGACAGCTGATCTTCACGAAAAAACGATTTTTTTAGGGCACACACGTTTCGACTAACATATCTCCGACGCCATGACTGTTAAAACTCAGTGTTGTCATTTCAATTGTGCAATATGTTACCAACAATATGTTGCCATATAAACCGGCCCATTTTAAGTTCAGTAGAAAAAAATATACGAGTTTTAAGATTAATTGTCGACTATTGGGGCATGACGACTTCACCCGCGTTTACCTTATATATATATATATATATATATATATATATGATAGCATATAATAAACGCAGCAAATGTGGTCCAATATTTAATATGTGGTTCACTAATACCAGAAAAACAAAGATTAAGTGTGCGAAAAAAAAATTAATATTTATCGGAAGAACACTCTAAGGATATTTCCTTAGTAACTTTCAAAACAGAAAATATAGACGCTTTTTTAGTACTAATCTATCAAAGAAACAATGTTTGTCGACCACCTATTTCATCTTCCATCCACACGTCGAACTTCAATCCCAAGTCGTAACTTCACCTGCACCCGTCAAACATCTCTGTCTCCGAATGTACATGTACAGACGCCGACAGAAATGGAGCACGTTGTTTTATTTTTGCACCAGACAGCGGAAGATCTACAACCGGGCATGAACATTAAAATTCAGAAGTTGGCACCGCGGTTCGTTCCTTAATTGAATGCAGACCAGGTAAACACAATAAATTAACTTCAACGCAGCGATGGAAATTTATAGACAGGTCGCCACTCGCCAGACACATTTTCGTATCAATTATACTTTTTATTGAACAAATTTTTACTGAAATACGTTTTATTAATTCTGCTAGAGGGTCTTTTCTGGGATAAGCTTAATTAATTTGAACGTCGGATATTTACACCAGAATTTAAAGCGGTTTAAAAATAAGCTCGCCTTGTTTAATATTGGAACGGAGGAAATTAAGTAAAAAATTAGGTTGAGTTTTAAGACGTAGAAGGAAGGAATACAAGGGAGGTACTGATGTTTTGTTTAATGTTCTGGAACCGCACTAACAGAAAACATACACAAACAAATAAACTTCTGAACTGGTTTCTGACCCAACGTGAAGGTTCATGTGACTTAAATTAATAATTTAAACAAACAAAGTAAGAAGTTGAAACAATCAGAAGCAAACTGAAGATAGAGTGGTGCTATCAGTTGTAGAACAACTTGGAGAAGTTCCCCTTACGAGTCGCCAGCTTAACATTTCCTCTTCTTAATGAATTTAAGAAACTGCCTGTGGAACAGAGCGGCTTGTTTATTTCACTGAAAATTATAAGTTGGATCGCTCTCCTGAGTCTTGTTTTGAAATAACAGTTCCGAGTGATATCCGAGTGGAAGTTGTGTTCAAATGTTTGTAAACGATCTTTCTAGCATGTTATCAACACCTCTCGAGTCGAGTAAAGTTATCTGCTCGAAATTTCCATGCAACTATTTCCATTTCAATTTTCATTTATTCGGTTGAAAATGCATTATCTGGACACTGAAAAATGCCTTCAGAAAACCGATCTGGAAACACAAAAAACTCTCCCCCATACTTAAACCAAATAGAAAAACAAACATAATGGCAAATTTATTAGGTTCAATTTGGTTTTATTGGCTAATTCATTGGCGGTGGATGGTGGTCCGGGCTCTTAGGGGCTTTGCAAAAATTTTTCGCAAATCCCTGATGTATGGGACCACCGGCCCCGTAATAAGTCTCACTTTTCTGTTCAAACGACATTTTATTACTTCGAGTTTTACATATAAATAGACTCCAGCGAGGAATTACTCTTTTATTTGCCATAAAATTCCGCGGTGTTTGATAAGGAAACTAAGTTATCACTTATGTTAATATGGCGTGTGTGTGTGCGCAATAAATATCAAGAGAAAACTACTGGAGAAATATGGAAACTTGAAGTGAAATCAGCAACGCAGTAAAACTCTGCGACTTTTTACAATTTCTTTAAGTAAGTAAATAAAACGATTTTTCAGTTTATTGTGTCAGGCATTTTATTGCTGAAATAAGCCGCGTTAAAGAATCGTAAAGTTTTCGGATGAAAGCAGCGGACATTGTTGCCCTAAAACCGTTTTGTATAAACTGGACATAAAATGGATTAAGTTTAAACTCTGAGGAAATTGAAGTGTTCGCATCATTGCATTATAGTAACAATTACGTAAGGTAAACACTTGCAACCTAGATTCCTTGTATTTCCTTCCTTATAACATCAAAAGCTAAATATTGTATATTAGCAAGACATTTGTCCACACTAAATTAAGTTACTTTTTAATTAATTTGGAACAGAGGACCAATTCTCGTATTGTAAAGGAGCGTTTTTATTCGCTTCGCAGTCGCAAACTGTCAATGTAAGCCTCTTATTTCCCCCCATTTTGAACCGATTTTGTCATTGATTGTCGCTAAGATGATATTGTATTCAAGCACTTTTTTCGTACGACAACTTTAGCTGTAGATCGTGATCTTTGTTTTCCAAGTATCTTTTGTTTTTCAGAGTAGAGGCCCAGCAGAAGCTCTGTGGCACATGTTCTTAAATCTCAAACGAGGCCTATTGCAAACTATCTCCAAGTATTTCACAAAGGTAAAATCCCCAAAACTACCCCATAACCTATTCACACCCAAACATAAAACAATCAAAATCCTAAAAGGTAGATTTACATTTACAAGCTCCCAACACCTCTTCTAATCAAGGTACGGTTTAACAAAGGGTTACAGTAAACCGTAATTCATAGTTCGTGTAGGCCAACCATCGCCGTATTGTTTATAACGGCGGACTAATTAGTCTTCCCACGATCCCATTGTGATCTTGAAATAACAGCGTCAGTAGCGGATTTAATGGGTCGTTAGGCAATGCACGGGAGTGTGTGAGAGGGATGGGGGATGTGGAAAGAAAGAGAGAGAGAGCATTGTTAATATTTATCTGTGGTAGAGAAATCGAATCTTTATAATTCTGAAACTGTTTGTTTATGTAGTTTTGCTCTAAACCGGAATTCTATGTGCGTAACCAAATGGTTATCATTGTCGCTTTTTTCTGTCAGTTTAAGATTATATAGGTTACTATGGTAGACGCTACATAAACTTGCAATAAGGCATTTTGAAGTTTCCTTAATCTCCCTTCGTAGATACCCGAACGATAAATTATGAACCGCTTTTAATTACTGGATATTTAAAGGATCACGATAGAGTGCGATTCAGGACAGCCTCATTTCTTTATTTATGCTTTTATGTTAAGACGGTCAAGATATGTTTATAGTTTCAATCACCGTTATTGCACATTTGTTTGGTATCAACCATAGTGTTGCTAAGGTTGTGGGCAATCAAAAAGTTTGTTAAAGATTTTAAGAGTTTTTACGCCAATTAGTTTAGTCCCAGATTATACCACCATCGAAAGAACTTTTACCCATACAATGAAATTATAGATACGTGGTCACGTCATTCTATTCTATCCTGCAAATTGAGTGAGTTCTCAACAAAACCTGAAAAAAGCCCTATATAAAAAAGTATAGTAGGCAATGCAACTGTGGTAGGTACCTCTGGATCACAACACGCGGAGGTGTATACTTAGGTACCATCAGTCGGGCCACTTGCTTGTTTGCTACTCTGTTGTTGCAAAAAAAAGTCCGTAACAAAAATACTATCTTAAAAGCTCGAATATTATTCCATTGTTATATAAAATTCCATTGAAATCAGTGCAGTCGTTTCAGCGTGATTGCTGAACAGGCATCGCATTTATAATATTACAGAGCGCGCTTCGGACGGCGATATTAATATTCACGTCTCGATTCGACGATTACTTGACTCTCACTTATAAAATAGTTTTATGAAAATATAAAATTTCGTTTCTTTCGTATGTAGATAGATTAATCAGAAATTTGAACGATAATGAAATAGTTTTACAGCGTGACATGCTTTCCGATGCAGAGAGGAATCGCGGTGAGTTAAAATGAACACCCATTTAAGAACCAACCTCGGTAAGTGCTGCTTAACCTAGAAAACCGACCCGTGGGGCTGCTACTACCATGGCATGGTACACTTTACCTTAAATATGATACGCTTTATAAAAACTTTTAGTGTAACCCAATACGCGTGGCGTATAGGAAAACGCGTAGCCTCGGAAGCTGCGAGGTACCAGTTATTCATATGAATAGTATTACAAAATATTTCAGACATGTTTATATCTTTTTTTACCCTTTCACAAGTTTAATACATAATTATTTATATTCACGCGAAAAACACGTACTTTTTTAATAAATGCGAACCTCAACCGACACGTATCTAATTTTGGGGCGAATAATGGAGTTCTTTTTACGTGCAAACGTTTTTTATGTACCTACACATGTACGTGTTTCGCCCCGGATTGCCCCGGCTGGGACTTGCGCTCATCACTTGTTTAAACTTTAAAATCGCACCCGTGTTTTGTTAATTTATTTGCATTTTTTGAATATTTAATTACGTCCTCGTTCGACGTGTTGTTAATTGTGAAATAAAAGTAAGTAGTCTAAACCATTTTCATTTTTTGAGTTACAGAGCTACATTTGTGTTATAAGTTTAGTTAATTATATTACTGTTTTAAAAATAATTATTGTTGAGGTGCTCGTGGCTAAATACCAACAGCCGCATGGGTCGATCTTCAAGGTTAAGCAACGCTTGCCAGGGTTGGTCTGTGGATGAGTGACCATCTTAACATATCGTGTGTCCTCCGTGCCTCGGAAAGCATGTAAAGCCCCTGGTCCCGGCTGTCATTTGTAAATTATGGCAGTCGTTACGTTTTGTCAGAAGCCAGTAAATCTGACTCCAGTCTTGCCAAGAAATACCGTGTTACCCAGTTAATGGGTTGTGGAGGTCTGGTAGGCCGTCGGTCCACGTAGAATACTGGTATTCAGCTGAATCCGGTTTGACTGGAAGCTAAATATAATAATATAAAAAAATAACCTACATTAATGCAGACCTACTTATAATAATTTGTAAAACGTTATACTTACCTATCTGCTTTTCGATATTTTAACTCCCATTAAGACAATTTTTATTGTCACTTACCTGAAAACAACAAAAAATAATAATATTAGTAAAAGTATCCCAATGCTAGTAAAGGAAAAATAAACAAATAATAATGAGTACTTCAGAATGTTGCATACAAGTGCTTCGCGAAATGTTATTACAATATGTACCTACCTACATAAATGCGTTTGACATTACTTTTTAAAAATTATAACACAAACAAATTATATCGAACGATAAACAATACAGGTATTACAGTATATACAGTTTTTTTTTTTTTTTAGGGATGTGAAATCATCCAATGACTCCTCCCGCTCTGGGTGTAGCGGAAGGGAGTGTCAGACTTCTACTGACTAAAACCCATCCATTTTCCTTCATTGCCCTTTGTGTTCCGGAGCCACGGTGTCTCTTGCGAATAATCCCGCGAACAGTATAATATACAGTTACTTCGGTGTCTGTGCGCATTTTTCTTCAATGCAATCAGAACTTTCTCGATTGGCTTCACATGTCATTGTTAAGTTTCGAAAAGAGTGACTATGATTATTATATTTTTACTTTAGATATTTTTTTTGTAATCGTCTTGCTATATGTAAAAGGGTACCAAAAATTCTATGAAAGCTGGTTTGGAAAGTCCATCATTTTTGAAGTGAGAACAATTATAATAATATTGATTAAAGTTTCTGAGTATAAGTAAATGAATGTGTTTCGTCGATTTTGGAAATTAAAACACTAACGAGAGAAATGGGGTGGAACAAAAATGATCTCAGAACTAGCTTGACCAATAATAATGAAATTTGACACGGAGGTAGATTAGAAAACATCAGTTAAAAAAGGTTTTTTGGAAACTTCCCATGTAAAGTGCTGAAACAGGGGGTGGAAGTTAGCATGCAACAACAATTTGTTTATAAACTTGAAACTTGGCACAAATATTGAACTGAATAAATAAAAAAATAATGACGTTATTATCTTTTCAAAACTATCCTCCAGTGGGGGTTTTGGTGGTGTTAAAGTTTGTATGGAAGGTTGTTAATACTTGGCCCTATGAAGTTAAACGCAACATTAAAAATCTTATTACAATAATACGAAATACATAATTATGTTTGTATTATTCTAAACTCAACACTTGAAGGGGGTGTAAACGGGTGGTGAAGTTAAACGGGGTAAAATGGTTAAAAGGGGTTAAAAGGAGTAAAATGGTTTCTATGAAAAAACTCATTCCATCAATTTTAAATCAAGGAACTTAGAACGCATACTTATCTAGGTAAATAATAATTGTTTGTGTTTACCTACATTTCAAAGAGGGTGGAGAAGTGTTGAATTTATGTATATGGAAAAATTATATGACGTTCATGAACTCATGGTGCAATGCACACCCATGATCCACATCATGGGTGTCATTATGATCACTATTGATGTTGAAATCAAAACCGGTTAAAACAATACCTTAAGATTGTATCATTCACTTTTCTTAAACAACTAGCCCTACAGAGGGATCGAAGGGGTTGTTTATGTTCGTAGACGAAAGTTTCTTCTGAATCCGCGCGAACCAAGTCGCGGGCGATTTGCATGTTAGATCGTCTGCCAAAACTTTGAAAAAACTCAAAATGGCGGTTGGGGGCTAACACACAAAGATTCTATCCCCTTTGCGCACTGTATCCGCAGTAACCCTATAATATTTCCGATCTTACATTAATTTGGCAAAATTAAAATACTTAAGTAAATAGGTAAATCTATACCTAAACAATTAAGGCACGACCAACTTTAAGCCTGTCCTAAACCCGCCTAACCTAAAAAAAAATCCTAATAATAACACCACAGCCTAATATATAGTCTCACCATCCATTTATCCCGGAATTGATTAGCCGTATAAAATTATTAAATTTTTTTGCTACCATTAGGCAAAACAAAGTTTTAACGATCCGCGTCGAGGCACGTTGAGGTCGGCTCTTTGATAAAAATCCTCGCCATTTTTAATTACTGTTCGGCTTCATTGTCGGGCTCCGACGTATTCTCGATGGAGCGTGATCAACGCAACCATACTGCGAAATATTACTAGCTACGACACAGACTGGTTGATTGCAGTGTCTCGTAATACCGGCTTTTACTCTTTAATCGGCTTCTTTAAAAAATGAGACTTGGTTTAGGTTGGGTGGTGGGAAGGGGTAGGGTAGCTGATTTTGCTTTACTGTGATTTTTATTTTTGGAAATATAATTCCAGTAATGCAATGTAATGCCTTTAATAACCAAGCTAATTAATTTATATCTAGTCTAATCTATAAGCAAAATTTAAAGAAAGTTGCTATTTTTAACCGACTTCCCAAAAAGGAGGAGGTTATCAATTCGGTTGTATGTTTTTTTTATGTTTGTTACCTCATAACTCCGACCATGAACCGATTTGAAAAATTCTAGTTTTGTCGGAAAGGATATTGGTCTTGGATTTTTCTCTCTCTTTATCTTTATTGGACTTGCAGATTGGTCCCATTTAAATCATATCAAAATCGGTTACGAACTTTGGATTTTAAATCGAAATACCTGGAATTTGACTATTTAGATGATTCTTTGATAATCGAAATTGCGTATTTTGCTTTTCTGCGATTTTGCATTGGTGTTGTTAGGTGGGCACCACTAAAAAGTGAAAAATAAAAAACTTTTTACAAAAAAATACAACCGACTGCGACTTCCAAAAAAAACACTACAAAGTAAAAAATAACTTTAATTTCGGAAGTCGGTGTCAAAATACGAAGAAAGTAACAAAAACACCGACTTCCGAAATTAAAGTTATTTTTTACTTTGTACTGTTTTTTTTGGAAGTCGGTTGTATTTTTTTTAAATAAATATATACAGAATGTTCAGAAAAGCGTGGTTTGACCACGCTTTTCATACATACAGAATAATACCCTTAAAAAAGGACAGATACTTCCGAAACCGTCTGTGTATAGTCAAAGCATTAAAAACCATTTTTGCAAAATCTATCTTAATAAAAGTGAGTGGAATTTAGTCGAATAAATTTCTAAATGTAGGTTATGCCTACATAACCTTTATAAAAAATTGAACACAAAATCCAAGTAAATCGTCGTATTTATAATACCTAAACGGTGCCAATAAAAACAAATAATATAAGTAGAAACGTTTAAGTATTCATTCCAATTCATTAAAAGTAAGCACACACAACTAAACTACCAATAGAAGAAATAAAAGACGATTTATTTTGTACTCGTTCAACAACATTACTATAGATTGTATTGTTTTTGAAACAAACGAACGCTCTAGTTTGTGTAAAACAATATACATAAGTAGGTCCGTTTATATTATGAGGAACATGTTTGGAATTAATTTTAAATGCAAATTACAATGCCATTGGCTCGGATATGATTTTCGAAATTAATGTAACAAATGGATTTGAGGTTCGCTTCCTTCTGTATTTCCTTGTTTAGTAAAATTTATGTTATTTTGTGTATAACAATACCTGAGGGACAATTCTACTGAATTTTAAACGGCTTATGTTTAACTTACCACCAGATATAGTAACATTTAGCAGTCAAAAATAGTAAATGATCACCAAAATTAAACCCGCATTTTAATGTAAACTTATAACCAAAGTTATAACATCTTGCTATCCAAAAAAAATATTCTAACCCAAAAATAGCTAAAATGATACGCAAAAAAATAACGTCTCGTTATCCGATTAATCCAAATGATTCACCAACAATAGAAACGATCTGGCGCTCGGCGGCCGCTACCGCGGCACGCTCGCTTCGCTCGCTCGCCTTCGCGCGCTAATGGTCATGGTTCTAACCTAACCTAACCCACATGTTTCACCAGCCATAGAGGGGATCTGACGCAGACACGTTACTATAGAATTTGAATATTATACTAACTGAATATTAATTTGGTCGTCAAGATTTAGTGATCATTTACTAAATTTGGTGGTCGAATACAATTTAAAGTGGAGTCGTGACTAAAATAGCTGGTACTATTGTATTTTTAGACTTTATTTTTCAGGTGTTAAGTAGATATTTTTGGTTACAAAACTAAGGGCCTCTTTCACCATCTCCAAGTAAAGCGTTGATTAGTTACTTCCCAATTAAAGTTAATCGGCAAGTAAAACTTACGAGTATCTTCTGTCAATTTCACAAGCGAAAATAAAGCTTCGAGTAACAACTTACCGGTTAAGTGAATGACTTAACAAATCATACGTTGCATTCGTTCAATATTACGTCAACGTTACTCGTCAAACGTCATTGGCAGGTTAGCTGTCATTTGTCATTTCATTTGTGTATTGTTTGTTGTGTTTTTGGTTAGGAAATTATTGCGTGTGGATTTTTTTTATATTAATTATCATGGATAAAGTTAAAAGAGATAGAAGTGCAAACTTTTCACTTGAACAGAAATACCAAACTGTGTTAGTGTCGGCGATAAGACCCCGTCCGCGTCCATAGGCGCAAGTAATGGTGGACGCGACCGTATCAAACAAGGAAATTGTAAGGAAAACTAATTAGAATTATAATTGAATCAGATTAGATTAGGTTTAGCATTCTCTAATTAGTGTTATAAGGATATTTTCGCATCATAGGTTTAGTTAGATTTTAGTTTAAATGCGAATTTAGATGTAAGGTTTTTGTATTGTGAATAATTACGTAGATTGAAAATGTGATTTTTTGTTTTAAGTGACAGGGTTTTGAAATTAGTTTTAAAATAAAGGTCTTGATCCAAAACCACTTTTACAAAAAGAATTGAGTTGATATGACTTATGGTTTTTGAGATATTTCCAAAAATGTATAGTGAAAATTTGTTAACCGTCAAGTAAACACTCTAATTGGCAGAAGACGTGGCAAGTAAGTTACTGGTCAGTTTAATCATTGATTAGTGCTACTCGAACGTCGTGAAATTGACACGTGCAGTTACGGGTGACTTTAATTGGCGATTAGTCTACTCGATACTTTACTCAAGGGTGGTGAAAGAGGCCCTTAGGGTATCAAAGCATTTGATGGTGGTCATTATATTTATTCCTATTTTAAACAACATTTTCACTCGCATGTCAATCGCAAACTGTCAAAAAAGCCTTAACTTTCATACATTTTTGACACATTGTGATAAAAATGCGAATGCGATGCGAATGTGAAAATCAGTAGAATGGGCTTGTGTCCTGAAAAAATCTAATTAGTCCGTCAGTTAGATTATCAAAAAATATTTAACCCGTGTTTTTTCTTTTGTTACTGGAACCAAAATTGACGACGTAACGACGCTTTTAGAATTCTCAATACGTCACACCTTCGCATAATTACTATAATACACCTCCCGAGTTTTGATGCGTTTTGTCTTTATCAATATTCGTTGATTTACAAAAACAAAAATATACGTGTCCATTATTTTTCAATACTCTAACTGACGGACTAAATAATTTTGCAATTTGTGGATGATGGAATTTAGCCTATTGGCCCGCTACTTCAGGGTTGCAGAATTTGTACGAAAAAGCCACCGCGGCCCTGGAACGCAAAGGGCATTAGGAGGAAGACCGATGTGATTTAGACAGTAGGAGTCAGACACTCTCTTCTGCTCCGCCCAGAGCGGAAGTATGATGATTTGATATAAAAAAGGCATACTTGCCTACACAAGTATAAAGTTCGCGTTCTACACAATTTAAAATATACTTATTTTGGCCTGCTCCCTAAGCCTTTTGCTTAAAATATACCTGAAACAATTACATCTTTAAATTGCCGGAATTTTTGTTACAACAATGTAGGCTAATTTTGAAATATAAGGGTAATCTTCCGGTCTTGTTATTATAGGGGTTTACTTAATCCACGCCTTTTAACCTTAATATCATCCCACTCAAACAAAATAAAGAATATTTCAAAGCCCAGTTTTGTTAAAAAAATGTAGAGAAATTCCATTTCAGGTATTTTTTCAGCAAATGTAAAACGCTTTCAATAGGTATAAATTGGAGTATATTTAATAATGGTTCCAAATTGTACCATACGTTTATAATAATTGGAAAGACGACGATTGGATAGATTCCGTAGGTACCTAAAGGGTAATTAATGACTACGGACCTGTCTTTCAGTCAGCGGGCTGTATTTCATGAACCTTAATAGGTAGACAGTATTTATTCTTAATAAAAACATGAAAACAACTAAACCTAACTATATACAAATAAATATACCTACAAAAACAAGATACGCTTAGGCGTCGAAGAATTCCTCCGCATCGTCGTCATCCGGAAACGTGCCCAGAAGACTGGCAGCATTGCCACGTTGAATGGCAATACTAATTCTTTGAGCAAAGAACGAGCCAGCCCTCTGGTCACGCAAAGTGTCGATTAGTCGACGAGATATTTCCTTAAAAAGGAGACGCGCACTCGGCCCCATGACCCAAGCGTTTCGACCCCAAACGGCTCAAAACTGTAATTACCGATAAGGTTACAGTATTTGCGCCGCTTGAGGGCCTCAGCAGCCGCAGCGGCAGCGCCGGCACAGCCCACCGTACTTGGAACATGTGATGGCGCAAGGGTGTCGACACATGTTGCATCCCACACCAGAGGCCTACCCATCTTCCACGGCACCAACGTCATACCATCTGGTCTTTTCCCATCGTCACGTACCAAGCCACCACGTAGACAGTTGAAATGTTCACTGAGTATATACCGCGTGTATCTGACATCGACGCACAAACGATTACCATGGGTTGGGTGGTTGTTGGAATTTTTCGTCGGTTCTTTTCTCATTTTGTCATTTTTTTCAAGAGTACCACAAGTAGGTATCAGCTCAGCTGAGCTTGATATCTATTTGTGGTTTTATTCAGATTGCTCTTTTTAGTGAAAGTAGTTAATTATTTATTTTTTTTATTAAAAATCTCATTGGCTTAGGTCAGAATAACGAATATGAGCAGTCTAAAGTAAAAGAACCCTTGAAAAAAATATGAAAAAATGAGAAAAAAGCCGACGAAAAATTCTAAGTCTAGCGTGTCCAGAATCATGCCCTGGACCCATGGAAATCGTTTGTGCGTCGATGTCAGATACACGCGGTATGTATTTCAAGTAATATAAAATAAATTAAATTAAAGGGAACGACAAGAAACATCATTTTTACGGGACACACACACACTGATCCATTGCTGTTAATTTGATAAATCAATAGTACCAACATTTATAAATATGTGTGTGTTTTGCATTGTATAGACTCAAGTACCCTGGCGGTTGGGAGTGTCATGCTCACTCAAAAGCCTAGCTGATGGTGGCGTATGCGTTAAATTATTTGGCTCCATTCAAAATGGTTGAGACGATGGGCCTGGCGCATGTTTTGGCGCCGTTGGTTGGGACTGGTCATTTCTCAGCTGCCATGGTTTATTTTAATTATTTCTTTGAATTGTTCCTTTTTTAGTTCGGATGTTTTTACCATGCTCGTCACATCGTTCTCACATCTATACTAATATTATAAAGCAGAAGAGTTTGTTTGTTTGGTTGAACGCGCTAATCTCAGGAACTGCTGGTCCGATTTGAAAAATTCTTTCAGTGTTAGATAGCCCATTTATTGAGGAAGGCTATAGGCTTTATATCATCACGCTAAGACAAATACGAGCGGAGCAGTAATGGAAAATGTGACGCAGACGAAGTTGCGCGGGTCAGCTATTGTATGTATAATTTCAACACGATGACAACAAAACTTTGTAACAATTTATTATTTTTATTAGAACCTCCTCCTTTTTGGGAAGTCGGTTAAAAAGAGTGTCCATGGAGTTTCTTGCACGTTCTTCTCCATAGAGATCTATGCTTTGGAACGTGCAAATAGCTTCATCTTTTTTGACCGACCGATCTTGACAATTCAAAAGTGCCTGTAATGGTTTAATTGAAATAAATGTTTGAGTTTTAGTTTTGAGTTGGGACCCTTCGTGTGTAGGTCAGGCTCGCCGGTATTTTTTCCTCTTTGAAGGCCACGTATGTATAAGTAGGTACGTATATCCAGCCATAAATTTATTTTCTCTTTTCCTCTCAGGCTACACCGAAACTCAATAACAATACACTCCCAATGCATCTTCTACGTCAACACATTGATATTCAATCACATTACGCGTTATTCCCTATTCACCCCACCGCGCGCCATCGCCACACTTGTACATCTTTCCTCATTACCTACACTTTAAATAACAAGGAACCGCAATACACGACTAATAATAGGGACGGTAAAAGGAATATAAATGATCCTTAAGGCAGATATTGGCGCGAGATAGGCCGGGCGGCGCCAGCAGGGCAGGGGAGATAGGACACGTCGCGACACTCCAGCACTCTACCACTTGAGCTGAGGAGAGACTCCTACACAGGAATAAGTTTTGGATAATTCGCACAAAAGGAGAGGGTTTCGCAAGTTGTAGCGGCAAGGAAAAAAGATGTCATGCACTTTTTAGGCAACTGGAAAGAAAGAAGTAAAATACCTACTGAATTCACACTGAATCTGACATTAATCTCGTAATGAAAATATCATGGAGATAAGTAGCTATGTATATCCTAACTTATATTATAAAATTCGAAAATGATTTTGTTCTTTCCGCTTGATGATTATGGTATGGAAGAAGAAGATTCAGAGGACCGTTGACACGTTACGGTTTTGGCTTGGCTAGTTTTTTTGCGAAAATCTTTATTAACTTAAATATTGAACTAATGTTACAAGAATAACATTGTTTGCCTGTTGTAGGAAGACATTTCTAAAAGAAATGATACGATTATCTGTGGGCGTGTCATGGGGGCGAAACCTAGAGATAAATATAGTAAGGAACATTTTCTAAAGTAATGTAAATGTAATTTCACATGATATGAATAATTTATAAGGGTTTTTAAGAATTACAATAATGAGAACTGGTGTAGTGTTCTTGAATCGCTTAATTGTTCGAAGTATTCCGGCCTCAAACTACGGAATCCTGTAGCTACCATCTGTACCAACTTAGCTTAAATAGGGGGTCCTTCCCAGACAATGCTGAGTGTGCTCTCAGAACGTACCCCGGTTATAACAAAGAAGACCCGGTACTTCAACATGAAATTGGATAATAAGGTCGCTTGACCTTTTAAAATAATAACCTAGGTGTATAGAATGGATTCCAAATAAAATAAAACAAAACGTAGGTACAAAGCATCTTGATAAAACAAGGAAACAATTGTTTAGTTGCTAGTCTTATTCCGTCGTTATAGACTGAGGTGATTTTTTCCAGACATGCGTTGTTCTGTTATTATACAGCAGCAACTTCAAACGTTTACTAAGCAAACAAAAACACGATAGAAAATATTGTACTTTGTTATTTTAACAATAACACATGATCAGAACCTATTTCCTCGAGAATATTGTAATTTTTACCACAGGAATGTATTCTATGGCCGGATTCACGACATGTTTTATCTATGTTCGTCGTTCCGTTCAGCTGCTGAGGCGTGATGAATAACAATAATTCAAACATCATCATCACCAGCCAACAATAGTCCACAGCTGGACATATGCCTCTCCAAGTGCACGCCATTTGGCTCAATCTCCGGCAACTACCATCCATCTGCTACCAGCACACAACATCATACAAACAAACATACATCATTCAGACATATCCTAGCCTTTTTCCAACTACATCGGGGTCGGCTTCCAGTCAAACCGGATTCAGCTGAATACCAGTATTTAACGTGGAGCGGCTACCTACCAGGGTAACACGGAACTTCTTGGCAAGACTGGTGTCAGATTTACTGGCTTCTGACAATCCGTAACAACTGCCAAAAATCTACAAATGACAGCCGGGACCAACAGCTTAACGTGCTTTCCTACGCACGGATGAAACTCGAAATTTTAAGGCGAGGTTGCAGTACTGTGTGTTTTGACGAACAACAGCGACTGTCCGGCGAGCGAAATAATGCCTAAATTTTGATTGTTTTTTCTTATTGGCGAAAACTGATAAAGAAATTACACAATCTGGTTTCAACATTTACTTCAAAATAAAAAGCTCTGTCTATTGATATAACTTTTATATATATTCGTGATGAAATCTCTTAGCAGTACACGTTTAAAATTGTAATTTAGTGTCATGTTTGATTAAAAAAAGTATCGAGCCAATCATTCTAAATCGCGTTTCTATCTTTACGATTTACTTGAGAGTATGTTCAATTTTTATGTTATGATTTTTATTTATTAAAAAACTCATAATTAATAAGATTTTCAGACGTTCAAAAATCTTAAAAAGTACTGCAACCCCGCCTTAAGATGGTCACCATCCACACACAAACCCTGCCAGGCGTTGCTTAACCTTGAAGACCGATTCGTGCAGCTGTTATTATTTAGCAATAAGCTCATTCAGACGTACAATCTTTTAAATTTTAATAATTAAGTACGATCAGCAGTAGGTAGCCTTACGTAAAAATAATCAAATAATAAAACATAATACTGCCCCTTATATTCAGTATCTGAGCGCTAATCAGAAACAAGGCATCTCTAAATTACCCCACACATTAAAGTTTCTTGCCGCCTTTATCTCAGCATGTATTTAGAACAAAAGCTATTATTTAGCTTAGACAGTCCGGCTTCCTGAAAGCATAGCTACACTGCATAACGTGGCTCTTAATAACCTTGCCTGGATAATTATAAATGTTGAGGTGCTATGTAGAGGTGGACTCGACGACTCGAACTACAGAGGTTTTATGTATCATCAGAATGGACGTAGAATTCGAGGTGTGGTATTTTTTAGTGAATTGTCACTAGATGCTTTCGACTGCATACAAAAATACAACGCCTGAGGTTGAAACACTAGGGTCATAGTCCAAGTGCTGTATATTTTTTTTATGATATCAAAAAGCAGCAAGTTGACTCTTTCACATGACCAGAGGGCCAATTCTACTAATTCTTAGACAACTTTCGCATTCGCATATCAGTCGCAAACTGTCAAAAAGCCTTAATTTTCATACATTTTTGACGGTTTACGATTGAGATGCCAATGCGATGCGAATGTGAAAATTTGTAGAATTGGCCCTCACAGATTCTAGAAAACTATTATTTTGACAACGATAGTGTGACGTAGGCGATTGTTAAATGTTGTCTAAATGACACGTTATTATTCCTTATTATTTAGTATCTCGATTCAATCACATTCGCTGATTAGAGCATCAGTCATGTCGTCACGTGACCAGAGAGCTGGTCTTTTTACGGTCCTTATATTATTATTTTTATGCAGAACGAGGAAACTCTTGGCCCAAATCTCACCTGATGGAAAGTGATGATTAGGCCAAAGATGGAAGCGAGTTTCACCCGGAATCCTCTTACACAGAGGAACTGGCTATCATACCTCTACCTGCCGGAACACAACAATGCTGTTAACATTGTTGTTATGGCGACAGACTTAGACATGATGGTGGTAGCTTGCCTCACCCAAACCGAGCAAAACATTTGCCTCCGCTGGGAATCGAACCCGGGATCTCTGGGTCTGAATTAGGTGGTTTAACAACTAGACCACGGAGGCGGTTAGTGTCACCTGTTTAGCACCACCCAGGGACCACGTGTAGGGATTCGCTGAAGGGTATTCTCCTACGGACGCGGGTGACTCGGCCCCCAAAATATATGAAAATATTTCAAATAGGGTCCAGACAAAGAGACATTTACCAAGCTGAATTGATTGTCAATTTGTGCAAAATATATGGGCATTGACACGCGATACCTAAATTACCGATAACTCTTAATCGCTGGTAGGATGTTTCTTAGTCTAATTCATGTTACCTATTTTTTGGGCTGGCAGTCAGAAAAACAACTAGGCTTCGAAATCAAAACATATATATAGCTACTAATTCTTGTTGTAGAAAAATCCAGAACTTAGTTTCAGTAAATTAGTTCAGCTTTTTCCTAGAATTAATTCTGTAGAACTTCAGCATTGCGCAGCAGCTGTAGCTCATATCACGCTAATGAAGCAAAACATAGCTAGCATTAGGATCGCGTTCCAAATTGCTAAGTACCTACTGTAATTCAAACCCCATTAAAACTGAGATTGATAAGAGCGGGTTGATTGCATTTTTAGTGTATTTTGAGCTCTATTTTTCAACTGAAATGCACCAAATTATCATCATCTGTTGTGCTCCCAGTCTGACCAGATGCAGTTATGTATCAAAATCATGCCTATCTGAGCTGAACCCAATTTGATATTAAATGCTTAATATTGTATGAATTTTAAAAGATACTTTGACATCTGAGTAGAAATACTAATTAGAAAACTAAATGCATACGTATGTACTTTTTACTCAGGTAGGTACTAAATGACATGGTTCCTCTTGGTAGTTTAAAAAGACTAATAATTATATTCTGTAATATCGACCAACAAAAACTTTTTAAATGAACATCCAAAAATATAGTTTGTCAAGCGACACTTCTGTAGATTATATTCCAAATAAACAAAACAATTCTCAGATCACGCTGTAACCTTCATCAACAATTAATCATCCCTGACAGCCAACACAATAATTGCAGTTATAATTCTGGTTACAAACGATTTATTGTTGGTATAATAGCTAAATTGAATGTCATTAGTTAGGCACAGTGGTTTGTGGCAAACCTTAGGAGGAAACACGTGGGGCAGGTGGGTTCGTGCCACGTTTGGCCTCTGGCTGCGTATTGTGCGACCCAGTTTCGGTTTTGAGATAAATTCGAACAATCACCTTGACTAAGTATTGGACGGTTGCTGTGAAGTTCAGAAGCTTATTAATGGTTTTAACTTCTTTCGGTGAAGCTCAAAAGGAGGTACGTGTTTGTTAGTAAGTACCTATTAGTCTATGTAATGGCTTATTTCTTATAAAAGTATTACGTCAAGTCAAATTCATTGCTAAACGGTTTCAAAACATTAACGAGAATTTCTATTCGACATTAAATAAACAATTTATTTTATGAATATTTTTAGGTTAAAGGGTAGAAGTCCCTTTGGAACACAACCGTCCTAAACTTTGTGTACCGCCACAGCGTTTTCACTCGACCTCTCGATATCGGTTTTCTATCTGAAACCTTTAACCGAAGCTCCGCTATTAATACCTCATTGCGACGTGAAGGATTTACCCTTATAGCCCACCAATTTAATACCCATTCGCTGCTAATACCGCCGACATTTCATTAGTTAGGTTCCAACTATCCTTCGCGGATGAAATTCAACAAGTCGCCTCACTACGTCGTTGCCACGTCGCGTAGACGCCACGTCGCTTCGCTGCCACGTCGCTGCGTCCGCGCCACGTCTCCCCGTCGTTTGTTACACAACACTTATTGAATTTCACGCCTCAGTGTACCCGAGGTCCCTCGTGCTCAGAATTAATATTAGGTTTTTAAACGATCACTCCTCAAACATAATTGGTCGACGAAGGCGGTACTTTGTGTAAAAGGTACAAGTTTTTGTTTCAATTATCTTTAGGTTGTTATTTGTTGGGGGAAATTGAAAAATAATAAGCGATGTAGCCTGTTTGTCGTAGGATTGCGTTCAGAAATGATACTGTTCTGAGCTATGGGACCTTCAAAGGCATTTTCCTGTGCACAGACATGTACATTTTGTGTCTGCCGTCAAAGACAAAAGCCAAGGCTATATACAGACAGAGGCACGAGTATTTCTATCTAGCTCTAGCTGTCAATGTTTTAAGGTGCATCCACACCGTAGTTACTTTTCGTAAAGCAACAGAATGCAACACGATTACTTTAGGTAACATTGTTCAATTTGTGACTTAACAACAAATAACATGTTGTTATTCAATGTTGCCCACTAACACTTGGAAACGTTGCTCTACAAAAAGTAATTGCGGTGTGGATGCACCTTTACAACAAACCCGTCTAAATCCTGCCGTATGAAAGCAATAAACCGAACAGTCGATATCAAATGTGCTTATGAAGAGCTATGCTGAAATTATTAGGTACTAGTCATGGCAGTGAGTTCAATTTAATTGAACAAGACTTTTAGAGACTAGTTTTAAGAAACTGATCTTTCGAAATACAAAGTTTTATAAATCTAAAGTAACAAATTTGTAATATTGTTAAACCAATTATAATTTACAAGCCTCAAGTTGTGTTCTCAAAACAGTATTAGATTAGCAACAATAAAGGTAACAAAAGGTCGTCCAGTCCGTTTTAAATGAATCATGTTCTATGTTAAATTTTACTGAAGGATAAAACAAATAGATAAGTTACTCAGACTAAATATTTGTCTGCCGAAACTTTCTGAGAATACCGGAATAAAATAATAATTTAAATCTGCCCCTTTAAACTCGGATTTAGTTTGTTAAAACCATTTACAGTTACAGAACTTTTGTTTTGTTTATTTAAATATTTAGTCAACAATGTAAATAGCTCGTTAAGTCTTCAGTTCATGGAATCCCGTGGCTAAAATTAACTGAAAGTCATGACCCCACTTGCAGAAGAACGGTCTCATTTCAATGTGTACAGTGTAGTATTTTAACCCAAAGCTCGACTGGTAGAGAATGCCTTGTTGCCACAACTGTTTAAGTCCACCTATGTACCACTATTGTGCATAAAGTTTATTTTTACTGAGAAAAAGAAAAGTTAGGTATACATTTCTATTTGAAACCCTGACTCCTGTGCTAGGTGAAACCTGTTTTACAGGAGTCAGTGTCTTCACCCGTTATTTGGTACTGGGGTTGAACCCCAGTCATCATTTTGCATCATAAATTAAAAAATAAATTAAAAATAACAATTAAAATGATGCATGCGTGCTCTTGTGTGGTGTGTGTGTGCGTGTGTTTGGTGTGTGGTGTGAGTGAAGTTGGGTTATACATAGGTATATTAATTTAAAGAACAAACTATAAACACTTAAAATAGAAAATTAAACTCCTAACTAAAACCAATTCGTCCCCATCGCCATCGAGCATTTCCGCCGTTTGAGGTTTTCAGCAGCCGAAGCCGCAGAACCAGCACAGCACGACGAGCTAGGAAGATGGGATGGCGCTAGAGTATCGACACAATAGTAGCGTCCCACACTGAAGGCCTACCCATCTTCCATGGAAATAAAGACATACCGTCCGGTCTTTTGCCATCGTCGCGTGCCAGGCCAATGGGTTCTAATACGGCTGGCACGCCGACGGCGACAAGAGCGCGTCGGATAATGTCGTTGATGTTTGCGTGCCGTGCTATGCGACCCGCATTTCGACTGCATGACAGGCCGTGGTGCCCGAGGCTGTTGACAGCTTCGCCACAGTGGCAGCGTTGAGGAGAACAACAGGATGCGCCCAAGCGATGGGAAGCAGCGAGGCGGAAAGTAGTATCGTCGAACAAGGTGCCTATGTTCGACGACGGTAGTGCGTCAAGCCAGAGGTCCGACTCCCACTCACCCACAGCTAGCAGGTGCGCACGCTCCGCAGAAGTGGCAGCAGAGGCAATTAAGTTAGTTGTTAGTTAGTTTATATTAGTTTGCTGACCTAACAATTACTCAATTGGAGTACTGTTCTTTTATTAAGTTTTCCGTCTGTTGGTAATCTAGTGTTTGAAGCAAAGAATTTAGTTTGATCTTCGTTTTATATTTTGTTAGTGGGTTGAAGTTGAGGATGATGTTTACTTTATTATATAAATAGGAATATAAATAAAGATTGAATCCTGATGCTAGAAGTGTTGCTACATGCAAATAAGCTCCCCCCGCAGTTTTAGCTAAACCGCTAGTATTTTGAATTTTATTTTTCGATAATTTTTTACTGATTCTATCCTTTTCATGGAGATTGGTTTCACTTTACACGTTTATTTTAATACTGGCATGAAATATAGGTATTCGGTTGGCAGAATTTACATTTTGCGCCCATTAAAGCCATTAATTACTATGGGCAACGGAGAAAATAAATACCGTACTGTGCGAAAATGAAAAAAGGTTCAGAACTATATTTTTCCGTGAGACTGTCTCTACACGTAACTTATCACAATAAAACGGCACACTGCAACGTTATATAACATTGCGGCTATTTTGACTGTATTCGCGTAAATTAAGCTTGGATAAACTTTGCGAAAACCGTTCCTAAAATACAGAAGAACTGATATGAATCCTCGTCTTTCCACCTCATAAATAATTCTAGCAGAGAGATTTTTACACGTTGAGATTGCGTGCGGGCTTTAACTCTCTTAAAAACGACTTTTACCTCGTAAAAGGTGAGTAACGGCCGACGCGAACCTCCCTAAGTATAAAATAAATTATTCCACCAATAATTTGATTGCACTTTTAAAGCTGACAGCGCAGTTTTACTACAAACCCACTTGGAGATTCATGTCCCATGAACCTCTTGGAAATGCTAATTGATTTTCGTCTTAGGCGATATTTTTCGCGTCAAGCTTAATTAAAATGTGGCTCTTGACAGCTTGTTGAGACACCCCAAGTGCATTGCAGATAGTTAATGCTTTTAATGAGTTTGCTTTTTTCTTAGGTAATAAACTCATTGAATGAGGATAGACGGAAAAAGAGGGAGATCAAAAATAGATGGATGTATTGTGTGAGGAGTTATATGTAAGAAAGCGAGTTGGTGATGACGTAATAGTTGATAAAACGTCGTACGAAAATCGTATTGCGCGGACCTCATAACATTGGACAAAGATAATGATGATGAACTTACTGAATGAAGTCAGTCTATTATAATACTACCCACAACAACAGAGAGAACAACAACAGCAATGGATTGCTGTAGGAACGAACCGTATTTCCAAACACAATTTACATGTCAACAAGACAAACTGTATTGCGAACAAAATTTACGTCACATACTAACAAAATCAGTCTAACAAAGACTGAAATTTGTCGCATTTCAAGCTGAACGCTCACAAAATACCCAGATAAAGGACACAATAGACCAGCGTCATTCCTAATGTGTTTGTTTTAAAGGGACGTGTGTCAATATGTTCGGCGGGCGACGTGACGCAGTCACGGGGTCATCGACCTGTGACGTAGCCACGTAGCCCTCTAATGATCAGCTAAACGGATAAATGGATAAAGGCAAGCCCTTGTCAATAGGCTATCGATATTTTCCAATTACCGTCACTTTTAGTGTGTTTATTTTAGGGGATAGAATGATCAGGACACATGATCCGGCTTTTAAAGGTGTCCCAGGGATATAATAAAACCTTCCTCCGTTAATGTATGTAGGCTGTGTAAACCGTGAAATGGGTTCCCAGCTTTTGCAAACATAGCAAAAATTCGTTTCTACTATTTTATTTGCCAAACACTTTTCTGTTTTTTTTTTATGGGTTGGATCATAAATCTACGTTCTACATACCTGCATCTATGCAAACCTATGTACCAAAGTCAGAGCAAATTTTTCTATTCTGTTACCGAGTTCTTACCCAGGCCACTATTGAAAAAAAAAATTAAACCTTCAATACAAGTCTTGAAACAAAAAGTCCGGGTAATCATAATCATGATACACAAGAAAACACAAACAAATATACATTTTATTTTCCTCTACACATAACACACAATAAATAATAACCCTCATGGCTATTATTTATTGTGTGTTATGTGTAGGCATACTTGAAGAAACTACTCAAAAATCACTTGAGGTTTGCGAAAACACTTTCCCACACATATATCATCTAAAAATCTAACAGGTCACAGCATAATAAAACCATAGCACAGAACAGGCAGTGCGTCAGTGAGCTGTATAAGTGCAAAATATAAAAATATTCTTATTTGCATCGCGAAACGTTTCCGCGCAACCCATATCAGTGGACGTACTGTAATGTATTCCAACAGTTGCTGCTCTGTGGCGCATAAAATATGTCGCCTTCTATTATCTCGGCCTTTTTATACTTCTGCTGAGAATTAACTAATGAGGTAGGTTTTCCTGTAGATAATTGGGATTTGTTCAGCATTAGCAGCTTGCTGGTTTTTTCGTAGTCGTTAATGTTTATTTTATTTGATATTAAGAACATTCGTTTTTAAAAACTACAGATTTACGTTTCTTGTTTCTTTAGCTAAGAGTCTTATAAACTTTATATCCTGTGTTTTAAATTGACACAGTATTTAAATATTATAAATCACATTTATAGTACTTATTTAATAATCATTGTCAGAAGTAACGTTTGCTTTTAGATATTCCTATTATAATATTTGTTTTAAACACTTTAATAATCCTAAATTAAAGTGTTTAAAACACGACGACTCAGTCGACGACGAATAATTAATTTAGTAGTAGTTATAATTTATTACCTAAATAAATATAATTTGCGATTTCAGAAAATTCGCTTCAGCACGAGTAAGTATTACTTATTGTTATAAAACTTTTGTTGAAGATTCTAAACGTTCTCTATTTCATTGTCACCAGTGAGTACACATTTAATATCATCTATTTCATTACTTTTGTTTTGTTTTTTACTCTGAAACAAAGTGGAGTTTCGAATATGAATGCCACGTGTATTGTATACGCACGCCTTTTGTGGTTTTTTAAAGCTATCGAATTTCTAAGGTTATAATGCAGAGGAAAAAGCTCTAAAAAATCACCGGTGGACCACCTGCGGCACTTTTGCGTCTTTGTCCTCTCTACCCAATAGAACACGTCATCATCTTCTTTCATATTTCGATCCATAACAAAACGAAAGAATTTTATTTTTTGAGCCGAGTTAGTAATTTAATATTCCAAAGCTATGATATATAAGCATAGCAACACTGCTAACGATACTGAAAAAAAAGTAACTGCATGGTCAATTTACATATTTCTCAGAACCTTAAATAAAATGTTGCGGTAGTATCTATAAGTACTACTTCTTATAGATGTTTTTAATATTTTTTGTTGAAGAATGGGCTTGCTCTTGACCACAATCACGCCTGATGGGAAGGGATGGATGAGGTCTATGATGGAGCGAGCTTGCCCAGAAGATGCCTGTTTACTCTTGCTTTGAAGGCCTGGGTTATATGTGGACAGAAACTCAGACGTGTGCAAAGAGTTCCACACTTTAGCTGTGCGTACTAGCTTGTGCTATACTAGCTTTCGTCCGTGACTTCGTACGCGCATATCCCGTTTTTTCCCGTTCCCGTAGGCATTTCGGGAAATTCTCTCTTAACTCGCTTTCTACGATCAGTAGTTTTGGCTCTGCGTTTTTCGATCAGTCAGTCAGTTTCTGCTTTTCTATATATATATAGAAGAAAATCTGCTTTCATCTTAATCTTAATATACATATAAATCACGTGTCACGTTGTTCGTCCGCGATGGACTCCTAAACTACTTAAACGATTTTGATCAAATTGCACACATTATGCAGTTTGATCCAACTTGAAAGATAGGCTTACATCTCAATTTATAGTCGCAATGTTATTTAGGAGCATTAATGGAAAATGTGACGCAGACGAAGTTGCACGGGTCAGCTAGTATAATATTATATAAAGATGTGGAGGAAAAGCGCAAGGCACGATTAGTCGGGATATCTCGACCAAGTAGAGATGGTACCCTGTAGTAAAAAGACGATGGTGGAATCTAGTCGTGAAGTTGCTACGCACACTCACCAATGTACAATCTGTAGAAGACCGACAGACAGGCAACACTACGCCGATGAGCTAGGACATATCATACTGTTCAGAATTGTTCAGAAATAGTGGTTTAAATAGTTATATAATTACACACATTACATGTGTACTTATGTACACATCTATTTATTTTGTTAAAACGTAATTTACCTTCATAATTTTAACACACCAGCTTCTGCCAGAGGTTTCAGCCGCGTGAAAACGAAAATAATAATTACAAGGAAACAACTCCCGCGATAAAAAAGTATCTTACGTTACATATAGAAAGACAGACAGAGATACTATCACATTTATAATTTTGTATTTAATCTAGCTTTGGCCCGCGACTTCGTACGCGCATATCCTATTATTTCCGTTCCCGTGGGAATTTCGAGAATTCCTCTCTTACTGCTTCCCTACAATCCCCAGGGAACCTACATGCCAAATTTTAGCTTTCTACGACCAGCGGTTTCGGCTGTGCGTTGTCTGTTTGTCAGTCACTCAGTAACGGATGAATTTTAAATGTTTAGTACGTAGTATGAATGGAAGTTTGATATCTATACTAATCTATACTATAATATTATAAAGAGGTAACATTTGTTTGTAAGTTTGTATGTAGGGGGTAATCTCAGGAACTACTGGTCCGATTTGAAAAATTCTTTCAGTATTGGATAGCCCATTTATCCGGGAAGGTTATAGATATATCATCACGCTAAGACTAAAAGGAGCCGAGCATTAATGGAAAAGGTGACGCAGACGAAATTGCGTGGGTCAGCTAGTATATTAGATACTTAGGAATAAAATTCCATTGCCACCTGAAACCACACCGTCTTTGCTCTGACTTCTAAGTATTGGAGACCGTAAGTTGAAGCACTGGCTGAATGGTAAGGGTCTGTAATTGGTCAAATTAGCTGCGGTAGCTGGCCCATTGAGTAATGCCTTTGTCCAGTGCTCATTATTTTTCTAAGAGTGCCCCTGCATTTATTAGAAGGACGGGACTTAAGTGACCAGCTGATTTTGTTTGGGAATGCCGAATGCTAAAAGGTTTGGTCACGAATAACTTTAAATTAATAGTTTAGCATAGGCGTTAGACTACTTTGCCCTAAAGTCAAGAATTCGTTTTACGTTTTCGATGGCGTTGCTCTTGTAATCTACGCCAAAAGAACCGTGCATTTCTCCAGATTTAAAAGTCTATGACTACTTCTAAAGATTACCTTTTATAAACTTACTAGCTTGTAAGAGAGAGAGAAAAAATTGTTTGCAACATTTACCTATTGGTCATAACGTTGATGTCATCAAATAAAGCCTTCCTCTATAACTGGGCTAACCAACACTAAAATATTTTTTCAGTTCGAACCAGTAGTTCCAGAGATTAGAGCGTCCAACCAAACATACAAACAAACTCTTCAGCCGCAGTGGTCATCCAAGTATCTCCACTTAAAAGTGAAAAACTAAAACTGTTCGTAGGCTACAAACTCAAGGGCACGCCACGATAGTGACGATACGTCCCCTCTTTGAGGAGTGGCCAGAGAGGCGCCACGGCGTCCTCACCTACCGCCTGACGCAGGTCTTCACCGGACACGGATGCTTCGGGAGGTACCTGCACCGAATCGGGCGGGAGGAAACGCCATGATAAGGTTGAAAGTGGCTGGTTTAGAAAATAGGTATGCCAAATAATTAAAACATGGTGCCGTTGCTAGTTCCAAAGTACTGTAAAGTACCAGTAGGTGATGCATCACTATGCAAAGAAAAAATGTATTTACACATCACTAAATACCGGTTTCTGCAAGAGCAGCACTATCATTAGGGATGCTCTGTTTGTGAAACCCGTGCATTCATTTATTTTCCAATTCCACTCGCCAGCGAAGCTAGTTTTCCAATAATTCTCCCGAGACCGCGATAGATGATAAAATTTTCTCTTTTCATATTTATTTGTATACCTTTTAGATTTCCATTATATGGCACTGCTGAGATATTGGTTTATCACCACAATGTTTTTCCGGATTATAATTCTTCTTTGCCATCTATAGATGTTCTGAAAGATATCAATGATATTGATAAGACCGCATTGAAGTACATTTATTGTACCCTAATTAAATTCACTGTTTATAAATGAGCTTTGTTAAAATTTTGCTAGTTCAAATTAAGTACGCCAGTATTTTTAACTTAATCTCTTGGCTTTCTAAACTACTCTCTCTTGTAAAATCAATGATATTCAGTTCCCAAAAATTCAATCCATTGAGGACAGAATGTCGACAGGTGACATAACTTTATACACCACACTAGCAACTGTACTCGTTCGGAAACCGACGCGAATGGAAACAGGCTAATGAAATGTCTGTCAAAACAGTCCAGTTCAAATTTTAATTGAAAATTGCTTTTTGAACCCTTCACACTTCGTGTTGTTTAAGTTAGCCGACGAGTTTGATCCCATTCTGCCAATTAATTTAGTACAACATACGAAGTAAGTTATTGTGTTTTATTGGGCTGTTTTTGCAGCTGACGGTTACGTAAAGATAGGTCTAAGTTTTGTTTTGAAAGCTCTTGAATAAAGGTTCTGTAATGATCCCTAAGATCGACCTTAAAAGTATTTTAATGTGAAATATTTAAAGTACCTAAAGGCCGAGAAGACCTTTCCAAACCTTATTCGATCGCTACCTACCTACATGAAAATTACTTCAATTCCAAATCGTTTTATGCTCGTTTGATATTCCCAATTGAATATTTGGGACTTTTATTAAAATACTTTGTGAGAACGGCGAAAACACCGCCTCTAGCATATTGAATCAATAAAAACTTTCTAAATATGGCTGTGTGGAATCCCAAATACGAAAGTCCCGAACTGTTCGATGTCGATTAAGGATCCATCCTATAAACGTATTTACGCTCTTAATTCGAAAAATATTGTCTAACTTAGGAAGAGAATGCCGGTAATGGCCTTCCTGCCCTTAATAAGTTACTGCCATAAGTTATTCTGCCTTTATTAATGATGCAAATAGAACAACGATAAAAACCAAGAATATAACGAAAGGGCAAAAAGTAAAACCAAGGCGAACGAATAGAATAAACCTTAAAGGAAATGAAAATTTTCTCCCTGATGAGAAAACTTAGGGAGTGCAGACAAGAAACCGTGAAAAACCACGAGGAATCCACCTAATGGAGTTATCTAGCGAGCTCAAGCGAATTAAAGAAAGAGCAAATTAAAGAGGAGGAACCAAATGAATAATTGTCTGCTTGTTAAAATATTTTCCGACGTTTTCTTGTTAACTGAAAACGCTAGTTAGGTCGAGGATTTGTACGAAAATGTTTATTGAATCCTCTCGTACGTACCTATTTTATTTTTCACAAATAATTTGATTTAAGCCCAGAGACTCGTATTTTTTCTGAATACCGAAAAATAAATAAATCTTTCATGAATCATGAGCTGCGGAAATTGGAAGATACTTTTCACAAACAAAAACCTTTCTCTAAAAATAAATACGTTGAACGATGAGTGTATTTCGGGGAGGTCGATACTGGCAGAGCGTACTCTGCTGGAGTATAAACCTAGTATAGTATGTTGGTTTGTCTACTGTACTGGCAACGTGGGAACATTCGAGTGGCGTGTTCAAACGATGGGTGACGCGTGACTAAGGACCACAGCTCACCCCTCACTGGATCGAGTTACTGCTCTGTTTTTTTTTATATTTTTTTGTTCATATTACACACTTTTTGTTGTGCCTCAGAAGGGTCTTCCACATTTTTTTTGTTAAAATATAGTGCTGTTTGGATGCTTTTCAGCGTTTATGAAGTGTTTTTCTTTAGGGCAAATGTTTAGTATGTACATAGTTTTGTTTGTCGAGAAAAAAACTGGGTCTGTTTTGCGAAGAATGTTGTTTCAAATGTAATTGGAGATACCAAAATTGGATTTCACGGTCGTTATCTATAGGGGGAAGTCCCACAGTGCCGAACACTTAAGGTTAGGAGGCAAGAAAAAAAAAGAAAAGGTTTTTATAGATTTATTATGCGCTATAACTCTTTTCAACTATCATACGCATTTTTATAAATCAACAAACAATCAACAGAACACTAATTCTAGTTTTAAAACAAACGATAATCATTGGCATCAATTTTTGGTTTATTAAACTGTGGCACATATGACCGAACACCACTAAAAAAGGTGACATCTGTCACATATATATAGGTCAGAGCACTCTGGAATATCAGCGCATGCCTCGTGAGCCCACTCCTTACACTAGTTGCACAGAATCCAGTCCTCCTCATGTCCTTCTAGACAAACAACACATAAGGTATCGTGCAGAGATTGTGATTGCTGCTGACAATTTTCTTTTAGTGGCAAAACTTTAGATTTTTCTATCCTCTCTTCTTTAACAGTCTTCTTAAATGTACCACGACGTAATTTTTCTTCTTCTTTCTTTTTCTTCTCTTCCCTTTTTCCTTTTTTGACAATGGCATGCACCTATCAGCCAAATCTCTGATGTGTGTTTCTAGGACATTTTCATATTCAGGAGAAAACGTTTTCGTAAATCTCCCTAAGATGGGCTTTAATTGTAGTTCTTTTCCTTCTTTTATGAGTTTAAGCTTATCATATAAAGTCGTAGTAGGTATACCATATTTTCAAGCAGCTTCCCATAAGGACAACTTCTTTGAAGTTACTTTTTCAATGGCAACTTTTAAATTTTCAGGCTCCCAACTGCCTTTCTTCACCCTCTCTATTTTTTTTTTGACACCGACTTCCGAAATTAAAGTTATTTTTTACTTTGTAGTGTTTTTTTTTTGGAAGTCGGTTCTATTTTTTTGTAATAAGTTTTTTTTATTTTTCACTTTTTAGTGGTACCCCACACCTAACAACACCACTGTAAAATCGCAGAAAAGCAAAATACGCAATTTCGATTACTTGGATGACATAAAACTATCATCCAAGCAGACGAATTCCAGCTATTTCTATTTAAAATCCAAAGTTCGTAACAGATTTTCATAAAATTTAAATGGGACCAATCTGCAAGTATATCCTTTCAGATAAAACAAGAATTTTTCAAATCGGTTCATAATTGTCGGAGTTATGATGAGATAACAAACATAAAAAAAAATATATACAACCGAATTGATAACCTCCTCCTTTTTGGGAAGTCGGTTAAAATTAATATGCTAGTACACTCAAAGTACTTTAAACAACATGGAATGGGTACGTGATAGGTATGTACCTTTCTGCGGTGTAGCGCTACAGGGCAATGCCCTTGTAGAAAGGTTGAAAGTAAATAAGTGGCAACTGCTTGATCTCCTAGTTCGTGTGGCTGATATTTTATCGCAAAAACGACTTTTCAACACGCCAATTCATGTTCTTTGCTGCCCTTTTTTAGTCAAGAGAATCTATTATTATAACTTTGGAAGCATCTTGTTTTAAATTAAACGGTGTATTTCTTTGTAACTAAACTTCATTTATAGGCAAAATTGGAAATAAATAATAACATAAAGAGCAATTCAAATAAAAATCATTTGTGTTCCCTTTTATTAGGGTCGCGTTTGACGAAACTCTTATCTGATGGAAAGCGATGACGAAATCGACGATGAAGCACGCTTGCCTAGAAGAAATATATTCACTCCACTATGTTTTTATTTGCTAACAAGAAACACGGAGTCCGGCCGTTAAAACTTCTGTTAATCACATGTATGTTTATGCTTTTTTTAGTTTGGGAAATCATAGAATGACTCCTTTCGCTCTGGGCGGAGCGGAAGGGAAAGTAAGACTCTTAGTGACTAAAACCCATCCGTGATCTTCCTTCGCCGTTCGCGTTCCATGCCGCAGTGACACTATCGAATAAATTCCGCAACCGCGGCCAACTAAAAGTTGAATGTTATTTGTAGATGTGTATTCAAATCCAGTGCGAGTTAAATTCGTTGATTCGCCAAAAAGTGACGTTGAATAACATGATGTGCTCATAGTGTCTAATCATATCAGTCACAATACTTGAACTTTACTAATCAAACTTTATGGCTAGTTTACACAGTGCGAGTTGCTGACTAGTTAGTGGACAGATACTCGGATTGTCTACTCGTATGCCAGTAGCTCGGTTCGCCTCAGCTGTCTTCATGATTCTAGTAGCTGCCCAGTATCTTATGAGACTGCACACATAAAAAAATTTCCAACTCGCACGTGGCAGTAACTCGTGCGATACGTCCTTACGATGCGAGTTACTGCAGTGCAGCTACTCGACAGGCTGACTCGCACGCTAACTCGCCATTATTGTATACAATTTTACTTCTGCACAGTGCATTTAAAGTAGTAAAGTGATATGTTAGTTATGTTTTTACTAAGAAATAATACAAACCAGCGACAAAGTTATACGATGTTGTCGCCACCTAAGTAATCTTTAACATTCTTGAAAATAAAACTAGCACTTTCCTAAATAAGAAGATTTATCTTACTAAATAAATATTTCAAAAACGTATACTACTACAAGGTAGTTACTACTGAACAGCTTTCCTAAACCGCTGCAATATATTTTTAACCAAACCACAGTGCCTCCGTGTGAGTTCCATTCGTACTCGCAATGGTGACGTGACAGCGACTGACTGTGATGTACAAGCTGCGGGGTGATACGGGCCCCTAATTACAAAGCCAACACGACTTACCGATACCCCTAATCTTAAAAAACTGATAGATATGCGTACAAGGCATGGGAGCTGGCTTACTTTTCAAACATCCTGCAACTGGCGTGTCGACGGCGCGTTAGTGATCCACGCGCGCCTCAAAGAGAGTCAGCCCACAGAGGGGCCCGAAAGGGCCGACACCTGCCGGAGTCGCGGGATTATTTGAAAGAGATACCGTGGCTCCGGAACACATAGGGCAATGAAAGAACATGGATGGGTTTTAGTCAGTAGAAGTCTGACACTCCCTCCCGCTCCACCCACAGCGGGAGGAGTCATTGGATGATTTCCCATCCCTGAAAAAAAAAGACATCCTGCGACTAAGTACTCTTTCGCCCAAACTCGCATCGAGGACAGACGTGTTATTCATTGCTACGCAGTAAAACGTATTTGCATCAACCGATATCGGTACATATCTCTAAGTGTCCCAGTAATCATTCTTGCGTACACCAAATCCATCGATCATCGACAGAGCGGAGGAGCGTCCCCGTGCACCCGCACCCCGCGCGGGAAAGAAACAGCTGCCATAATTGCCATCCTGCTCCTGCGCCGCCGAGACGTCATCTCTCCAATTTGCCGTGCGCCAATGCTACTGCGGGAAAGGAAAGAGTTGGTATAATTGCCGTCTCGCTCACGCTCCGCTGAGGACAGCCGCTACAGCCGCACTTCGTAGCATCGTGCTACAGAACTGGTTTCCGCTACGAAAACACTGCGGGAACTAAGGAGACTGCTACACCGCCGCCTATATCATATCTATATACCAAGAAGACTAATTCAAAATCGCCAACTGCACCCATGGATAAGTCTTTCTCAGAATCGGAGATCAGCCAGTTGGGAAACGATGGTAATAAAACGCCGCCTAATTATGTGTTCCAGAGGGCTAAAAGAAGTCGGGAAGAGATCTCAATTGGTGAGCAGTTGGAAGAATTCAAGAAAGAAATAAAAGATATGATGGATATCTTCTTGGCTAGTCAAAGAAATGAAACACAGCAGGTTTCCGCTACTTTGAAGGACATACAACAATCCAATTTTAACATAGAAAACTCTATTACATACCTTATGTCACAGAATCAAGATCTTGAGAAAAAAATAACACAGTTACAAAATCAGTCAAAAGAAGACAAAAAGTATATAACACTATTGGAGAATAAAATTGAAGAAATAGAGACGGGAAATCGCAAAGCCAATTTTGTTATAAAAATGTTCCAAACATTACCAATGAGTCTAAACAAGATCTTATAGATATGGTCATGACCCTTTCCCAGAGTTTAGATTGTTCCATGGCCAAGTACGACATTAAGGACGTCTATAGAGTGCGTGGAAAAAACAATGAAAACCAAAAGATGCCCATTGTTGTTGAAACCGGATCCACTCTGCTAAAAAATGAAGTTATGAAACAGGGTAAAAATTTCAACATAAAAAACAAGTCCAAACTATGCTGCAAGCATCTCGGCTTCAAAACTCAAGAAGATGCACCCATCTTCTTGTCTGAGCATCTGACCCCGAAGGGATCTCGCCTGCATTTCCTTGCCCGTGACTTAATAAAATCGGGAGCGTATAAATACTGCTGGACTGCTTATGGAAAAGTCTATATAAAGAAGGAGGACCTAGCACCAATTATAACTGTAAGAAGCGAAGAACAAATTCACCAACTGTTAGTGAAAGATTGACTCTTTATCATTCACTCTTTTTGCCTGCAAAGTATGCGTATAACCGCGTTAATGTCTTTCTTATCGATTCTCATAGTGTTTACAGTGATTTACCCACCGTCTGTTATACGTGTTTTGTATAGTGACGACGTGTTTTTATAATACCATGAACGTATTACTAAGGTACCCTCTTATTATTTTTGTAAACTTAAAGACTTTCACAGACCCTCATACACACAATATTTACTCCGACCCTTTAACACAGTTTAATTTTGTATTAAATCTACATACATTCAGCCTTTACAAACCACACTTGCCGACATTTGATATATATCCATGTATACATTCATCATACACGCCTCACACTCTCACTATAACTCAAATACTCAACAATAAACTTACAAACGCCTCTCAAAAGACATACATAGCTCATATAAAAACATTCCTTTACATTGGTAACTCACACAACTCTAACATCCACAACAAAATCACAATCACATTTAAACATACGAAAATACTAACTTTTAAGTTATCATGCCTGCTGTTACAGATATTAAAACAGTCTCGTCGTTGTGATGTTTACGAATATCTTGCTGTGATTATTATTCTTTTTGGATTCAATTCCTATGAGTGACACACTACAAACAGTCCATGAGATAGACAAGCTTGAAGTTGCTAGCTCAATTGAATGCGATTTTTCGAATCTTAATGAGTATATTTGTGTAAAGAAAAATGATTTGACTATTTTCTCACAAAATATACGGAGCATATACTGCAATTTTGATGCTTTTGTCGTTATGTTGTCTACTGTTAAGTTCGAAACCGATGTAATTATATTAACGGAATGCAGATTAAATACTAATAAACCTCTACCTCAACTTACTAATTATCGCTCATATGTAACTACACGGCAGATGAACCAAAATGATGGGGTAGTAATTTATGTAAAAAACACGTTAGAATCACAAGTTCAAGAAATAAAATTGAATGAGGCGTCTTGTCTCCAACTGGACATACTAAACCACACTGTCTTGTGTATTTATCGATCACCGTCAAACACAAATCTTGATAATTTTTTGGATTCACTTAGTTTACACTTAGATTTTTTACCTTCACAGAAAAATATAGTAATAGCGGGGGACATAAATATTAACATTAGGCCCAAAGAAGCAGAATTGCCTCATGAACGGAAAAACCGAAATAGTTACCTTAATATGTTGTCAGCCTATGGCATATTACCTGGTCATACCCTACCCACCAGAGAACAGAACTGCCTGGACCATTTCATGTTACGAATTCATAAAAAGAGGACTTCTGCTTCAATTGCTATTTTACAAACCGCAATTACTGACCACTACACTGCGTTTTTATCACTTTCAAAAATAAAAAACAAAGCGGTTACTAATAAAACTTCTACTTATATAAATTTTGAACAAGCACTAAAATACTTACAGGAACGGAATCTTGCCGAGTTGTTATTTTGTAATGATCCAACTTTACTAACGGACCTACTCATACAGAAACTGACTGACACTATTGATAATAATACTACAATAACAAGTATACCAAATAGTAAACGTATAATTAAACCTTGGATCACCCCTGGAATACTACGCTGTATTAAAAATCGTAATAAACTGCAAAAAAACTCTCGGTCTGACCCGTATAATACAATTTTAAAAATCACATACTGTCGTTACAGAAATTATTGTAATAATCTCATCAAAAAAATAAAAAGAAGATATGAAAGAGACTTACTGTCTAAATCGGTTACAAACACTAAGTTACTCTGGAAAAACATTAAGTCAATCACCTATTCAAATAAAATAAACAGTCAAGGCGCGGAATTATTAAGTATCAGACCGTCTCCAACTGAATCAGTTAACTTTATAAATGATTACTTTGTGAATATCGGAAAAAAATTAGCTCATCAAATTCAACTCAGGTCTATTAAAATCCCTTCTTATGAACCTAACAGTTCTCATGTGCAACCTAATTCCTTTGTGCTCTTGGACACAGATCAAACTGAAGTTGAAAGAATTCTGATGAGTCTGAAATCGTCCAGTGCCCCAGGATGGGACAATATCTCTACTAGTTTCCTAAAATATGTTTACAAAGAAGTTGTTCCCATCATCACTCACCTGGCCAACCTATGTTTCAAAAATGGTACATTCCCAGCGCCTCTGAAAAAATCCATTATTACACCTGTACACAAGGGAGGGAACAGAGACGATGTCAATAACTATAGACCTATCTCGGTCTTACCAGCCCTGTCTAAGATTATTGAAAAATTAATTAATACTAGACTCATAAACTACCTAAACAAATTCAAATTATTATCATCTACACAATTTGGTTTTAGACAGGGAGTATCAACCGAAGACGCAGTTGCTGCCCTCAGCTCACTAGTTACTGAACATCCCGATACGGGAAGGAAATGCCTAACGGTATTTCTAGATCTAAAGAAGGCTTTTGACACTGTTTCTGTTCCAACCCTTGTGACCAAATTGGAAAGAGTCGGAATAAGAGGAGCCGCTCTCAATTTGTTCAATGATTACCTATCAAATAGAAAGCAGAGGGTTAAGATAGGGGAATATATTAGTGATGATGTGGATGTGTCATTATACGGCGTTCAGCAGGGAAGCGTGTTGGGCCCTACTTTATTTCTAACGTATATTAACGATCTCTGCAATTTAAAAGTCGATAATGCAAATATCTTCACATACGCTGATGATACTGCTGTTGTCTTTTCCGGGAATAATTGGTCCGATGTTAGGCTCAAAGCAGAGATGGGAATGGCTCAAATAACAAACTGGCTCAACGACAACCTACTCACACTAAACACAGTAAAAACGAACTACATCTGTTTTACCATCTCGAATCGTTCACAACCATATGAAGCTTTTAGCATCAGAGTACACTCATGTGACGATACCTTACACAATAACTGTGGGTGTCCAACAATTAATAAAGTCTCACAAACAAGATATTTGGGCGTCATACTTGACCAAAAATTATCATGGTATGCTCATCTTGAGCATATTTCAGGAAGAGTTAGGAAACTGGGATGGATATTTAAACATTACGACATGTCATCCCTACAAATATAACTAAAAAAGTAGGCCCTCAAAGAAATCTCCTTAATGAAGTATATGTGGCACTTGTGCAATCAGTTATATGCTACTGCATCCCCATATGGGGCGGTGCGGTAAAAACAAGATTTATAGATGTAGAACGAGCACAACGAGCACTAATAAAAATCATGTATTTTAAAAAGAGAAGATACCCTACAGACAGTCTATACCAAACGAGTGGCCTGCTTTCTGTTAGAAAACTGTACATCACCTACACAGTCCTAAAAATACATAAGACACTTCCTTTTAACGTAAACACACTATCAAAAAGACGGAAAGACATGATTGCTCAAATCCCACAAACAAAAACAAAATTTGCTGCCATACAATACAACAAACGTTCTGCTCAGTTGTATAATAGAGTGAACAAGGAGATATACATATACACTAAGCAATCACATGAAGGTAAAAAAATGTTAATAAATTGGATAAAATCTCTTACTTACGATGATACTGAGGCGCTCTTACAACACATAGTTTAACTCACCCGTTTCTCTCAACACCTACACACACACACACACACACACACACACACACACACACATACACACACACACACACACACAAAACACACAAACACACAAAACACACAAAAATATAAAAGAAATAATAATAACGGTATTCTACTCTACTATGTCTAACCTTGTTCTATTTTGTGATATTTTCTTGCTATGAAAGAGCGGAGTCTCCTAATACAGGTATTTTTTACTTAAAAGGAGGCTCCAATCATCAACTTGTTGTTATGATTTGGCTTAGAAATAAACAATTTTTAATTTTTAATTTTAATTTAATTTAGTACTAGAAAATGAATTAAAAACCTATCATAGGAAAATAAAAATACAGTAACTCACTGGCTTTCACTGTTACATCACGATACGCTACGACCAATAGGAGCGGAGCAATAATAAAAAATATGACAAGACGAATTTGTGCGGGTCAAATAGTATTAAATAAAAAATAAAAAAAAACAAAACAAATAAATGAGACGAGAACAGCAAAAAGAATTTGTATAGTTTTTATTGTAATAGTAGTAAGGACAATTTTATTTATTTCAACTTTATGTACGTGTTGGATTATTGGGTAGACTTTACGCAACAAGTCATTATTTACCAGTTAACCTTTGGGTTGTAATGAGTTTGATAGGTGTAAAATAAGCAATTTTCGTATGTTAAAACAATACGAGTTTCAATAGTAGGCTTGCTATAGTGACGTGACAGCTCGTGACTCTGATGAACACGCTGCGGCGTGCCAAGGGGGCCTAATTACAGCGGTTCTACACCCCGCAATGTTTTCAAGACCGATGTTGCGCCGCTCATTTATTTGTACCTCACTTTCATGTGTTCTCGTAGGTAGGTATCGCTTTAATGTGGTGTGAGCTTGGAAATGAAAGCATTAGGTAAGGTATGTTTGCGCACGTGTTGGTATTGGGTGCAATAATTCTTTGAAGTATTGTTGGCAATACTTGAAATATAACAGCCGGTCGATTCTGCAAACATGTCGAAGTGAACACTTAGGCGAAGTGAGCGACAAGTGAGCTGTCAAACCATACAAACAAGATGGCATGACAGCTCACATGTCGTTCACTCCGCCTAAGTGATCACGGTGAGATGTCAATAGAATCGACCGGATGTACTTGAAGCGTACAAGAACCATCGTTTCTTTTGCTTTCTTTCTAAAATGCTTGATGCCTGCTGGGGCATTTTTTAGTTTTGTACGGTACACTTAACCCCGAAAGTTAGTAATTACTGCAAACATCAATCCATTTTCCAAGCGTGGCTTTTATAGCCGTTTATTTTTAATCATCATCGTCTTCCTGCCATAATACCATTTGACTACGGGTCGACAAAACGCGTTTTCTTGTTCCCTGCATTCAGCAGTGCGATTCTGTAAACATGTCGAAGTGAACACTTAGGCGAAGTGAACGACAGTTGAGCTGTCAAACCATACAAACAAGATGGCATAACAGCTCACTTGTCGTTCACTCCACCTAAGTGATCACGGTGAAACAGCCGGTCAATTCTGTCGACATTTCAACTATGACTTCCACAATGATGAAGTTTGTAAGATAGTTTTACGTTGAAATCTCAAGGAATCTCCAAATACGTACCTAAATGAGACCGTCTAAGATTACATAGCCTGCACCAAAACACAGACATTCAGGGAAATAATAGTGCAGCCAGCGAAATGTACACAGCACATCGCAAACTCGTAGTTTCAACATTTCAATGCATGCATTTCAAATGTGTTTATCCTTCCACTGTAGGGAACTGACGTAATATTAATGTTTATTTTGATATAAATTCAAATAACAATGCATTATGACTTTTGTAAAGGGAAGCTGTACTCGGATTGTCGGCTTGATTGACGGTAGCCCCAGTGTTCTTAGTGTTGAGTCTGTTCTTGCACGAATCATAAATTTTAATTGCAAAACATTTTTTTTTAATTCCGAGTGTTCATAGTAGGCCAGAGGAAGTAGAAGTTGATAGTGTGAAAGAGAAAATGGCTTTCAAATTGTTAACACGGTATTGAAAGAATAATATGTTGCTACATGACTAAATAATTTGCGAGGCTTGGAGGAGGTAGTTGTTTCTGCACAAGAGCAAAATCATACATAATTTGAAGTAGCATAATAGCTGCAAGGAACACTAAAACAACAATCTGTAACACAAACTGCATAAAATCTTAACACGAACACAACTTTAGTCAGAAATTCAAAGTTTACAAAATGTTTCCATAAACAACAAAATGTTTCCATCAACAACAAACTGCTCTCTGCAACAACTTACAGACTTAAGTTTCCAAGGTGTTTTAAATGCAAAATATCCTCCACATACGAGTCGCAACGTCACAAGTTACATTTAACATTTTGACGGGTCATTTGGCGCCCGTCCGTGTACCAACCGGCACACAAAATATGACCAACCTTCAGTAAATATTTTCTACTAGCTTATCTTCATTGAAAAGTTTTGAAACTCATTTTGTAGTAAGGGTGGGTTAGATTTTCGTTGGTGTAAAAGTGGATGTATACTTTATTTGGATTGTTTTGTACCAAAAATTGCATCGTTTATTTATGTTGTATGAATTGATTACCTACCTAATAATCATACACCAAGGTATTTGAAGGTTTTGAAGTCAAAGTGATCCTCGTTTCCAGATAGAGTTGTAGGTACCTATTTTGTTATCGGTTCAAACGACACCATTGCCGGAGGCGTTAATTATCCTGAAAATTGCGAACATACGCAAAACACGGCTAATGATTTTTAAACGAAGTACCAACCTACACAAAAAACCTACTCTCGTCCACCCTTTTTTAAAATCCGAACGTTCGGCATCCAATACTCGTACACCCTTCCGCTGTGATAAATAGGTTCCTCATAAATTATATTTATTAAATTCGTACTCGTAATGGTGGTGGTTGTCACCCGCTGATGAATGGCCTCATCAGTCCTAAGGAATGCCGTTCCCCGAGTACTAAATTCGTATCAATCATTCTCACGCATCGCTTCCTATGTAAATACGAGTTTTATGCGGCGACACGAAGCATCTCACTCGTTATGTGTGTAATGTGCTCCTGTGGGACACAAATGTAAGTGCTGTGGTGTTCGAAACCTTCATGCGCTAATATGTTCGAAAATATACGTCGTCGAGTGTCAATACTAAATTATATATAGCCCTTTTTCAAGGTAAGTGGTTTAAGAATACGTTGTCAATACGCTGTTAAGAGTAACGTGTTCGTGATATATTGGCAGATTTAGGTCTGATATTTTCTAGAAATATCTTTACGATTATGTCGAGCGTAACAGAAACCTAATCGACTCGTTTTATAGATCTCTACCGTTTTTATTACCAATCTATTAATCCAACCAAAGACTGCTTATGCTTTAGTCTTTATGATTAAGCATTAATAAATTCCTTATTCTTAATACTAAATGTTTTTCCTCCATTTTTATTCCGAACGTAGTCTATCCATTCTTCCTTGGCTTTCTCTCCCTCCCCAATTTTTTGGCAATAACAACCGATTTCCGTTTTAAAAAACTTAGTAAACTTTCTTAAAAACACTAAAACTAGTCGAACCGTATATATACAAAAAAAACAATAACATTTGTACACAGTAACCACAACAATTCTCTGCAGCCAGTCATCTGCAGCAACATTTGCCGCTCATTTGCGATTCAATGAGGTTTTTGTAAAGAGTTCAACCGTAACAGCCAGATAAGAAACTACAACTTTTATAGTCTATTACGGCATACCTAGAATATTTAAGCTCCGCAAAACGCCTAGGAGGTAAGACAATGGAGAGATAAAAGGTATGTGGGCTGCCTTAACAAATTAAGAATGTGCGAATTCTGTGAAACTAACAAGCTCGCATGAGAAAAAAATATTATTAGAAGAGGGGAAAGGTGCGGTTGTACACCAATTTTTCGACAGTTTGTTAGAGCCAATGTGAAGGTGAGCTTATTTTCATTAACCGAGCACTAATTCAGAATTCGCTCTATTACTTAGAATTCAAGATGGGGAAACCCATTAAAGCATTGATTCCAGGACCTTATGCATAGCAATACCGCTTAGATCTAGAACTGGCTCTTTGGCCTTGAGGTCGCCAAAGCTGGGCTTTTAAGAAATCTTAAATTATAGTTGTGCAGATACATAGTTTATGTGTTCAACATACGCCACTTTTCAAACTCAATGGACGTACAAAGACTTTGTTTATTTTAGTAAAGGTCCTAAATAAACTTAAAGCTGAAAACAGAAACAAAGTCTAGCCTGAAGCAAGGTTTACTATGTAAATAAGTATTGAAAAACTGGCTGACTTTAGAGGTCACCTTCTTAGAAATTGTTCGGCGAACAAAAGCACTCATAAACGCAAAAACGAAGATTACATGAATACGCCTGTAAGACCTTGTGAATAGTGTCACAAAATGAAAGACTATTTTTCATCAGTGACGAAATTATAATGCTTCAGGGCTCGTTTACGGAAACGCATGGCGTCGAGCGTCCCGTGCGGCGTGGCGGCCCGTACTAAATTCAAACATAGTATGTAAGTTTTCTTGGAGAAGCGAATTTACATGCGTTTGTTTGAAATGCGGGCAGGGCCCGCGACGTTCCGCGTAGCGTCGCACGCGAAGCGGCCTGCGGCATTGCGCACCTCAGGCAAGCGTTGCAAAAACCAATTTATCAAATTCCCCGAAGATCCAAGTCACATTCCCTAATTTGGAGACAAAAATTCTATTTTTCCTCGCTAATTCTCCTAAAAAAAAGTATTATTTTTGTTTTTAAAATTTTCAATATCAAATTATTAAAATAAAAGTCCAAAAATTACGAAAAGATGTTTAGACGTGATTCTCATTTTAAATCAGCTACTGAGGGGATCTGCGCCTCAAGACAAGTTTTAAGTATAATTAGATTTCTTGAAAGTGTTATGACTTGGCCGGGACTATCGCCATTCAAGTATCCGCATTTGCCCCACATCTTACCAATTCAAAATAAATCACCAATCAACTTGCGATTCCCCGCAGTTTGGGGAATTTCCCAGATGTTGGCAACGCTGGCTTGAGTGTCAAGCGTCCGACGCCCCGCCCGACGCCACGCCGCACGCGACGCTCGACGCCCCGCGTCTCCATAAACGGGCAATCAGAGTTGATGATTTGGGAAAAAATCCAACGTGGCATCTGACGTCAAAGTCCGTGTAGCCCATACAGCTGCCATAAAAAAGACTTTTTCGAGATAGGGACCAAAATATTTGTTTATGATTGTTATATTTCGTTTATTTTTATTAATTTTAACTCGGTTTTCATTGTTAGTATTCCATTTTTTATACGTTTTGCGAAGAACTTCCCTATTGTTACCACACAGTAAATTGGAAACTTCTTCTCTATCCGGGCTTTCCAACTACAAAAAATAAGAGGTGTTCCCATCCATCTACATAATGTTCCCTTAGTGGTCTTTGAACATGAAATGAAATGTGCCAAGAAAAGGCCCATTTCAGTAACTACTACTAGTAGTACTAGTTTTCAGGAACCGAAAAGCCTACGTAAACAAATTTACAAAACACGTAGTCAAAGCCAAGTTAATTTAAACAAAGCATAACAAAGACAATCCACCTTACCACAGCATGTTCTTTAATAAAGCCCTTTATTCTAACTTATACCGGTTAAGTAGATGTCCACGTCTCCGTACCCAGGTCACGTTCCCTTCGTATCTCGCCGACTGTATCCGATGCTAACTGAATATTTGGTACACAGCTCGAAATGTACCACGTTTTATTATATGGCCAAACGTGAGCCGCTTTATTTACTTATTATATTATGTCAGGCTTGTTTATGTCGAGTTATATGAGAACCTATTGCGATCCCGGAGGTTTCAGAGGAGCTTATCAACAAGGTCATGTATTTTGGCACTATGTGTAGGTACCCTTATAAAGTAATGTTAGTGTTTTATACTGTTTATTTTAGTGTCTGTCTCGTATGTTGGTTATTAAATTTGGGACCGAATTTTCAATCTGAATATACGTTTGAGTTTATTAGTGGGAATAAAGTTAAAAAAGGGTTTCAGTTAAAATGTTTATTTTGGAATCTGTTTCGGTGGTGATGAAATGGATTCCATAATTTTATTAAATCTTTAAGCCCTAGTGATTTACAGCTTTTCACCGTTAAAGCCTTATATTTAAACGTCTCGAGGCCTAAACCCTCGAATTATTTTTGCGAGGTTGTGTTAATAAGTTTGCTCATACCTAGCAACAGCCTACAGAGGCCTAGTAACTTTTAAGGTTAAAAGTATTTATTTATGTTACTATCTGTTCAAGCTTTTGATGGAAAATACGTAAAGTTTGTCTAAGTAGGTCTCAGAACTTATAAATACAGTATAGAGCAACACTATATGAATCTTCGCAGAGAATTTCTTTAGCGAAGAATATCTTTATGTTAAGATAATGAAAGCAGCCAAGTTTCCCGAGGTAGGGTTATAAAAACAGGGTTAAAAAGAATTCATAGAGCGAAGTTAGTGAGCGTTAAACTATGTTATCTAGTTTAAATCCCTTGGGCGTTTACGTTATAGATTAACCTTGGAGCTGCGCAGTCTAAAGTTTAATTTAAGTTATAGTAGGTGTGTTATAAGATTGTATTATAGTACGAAAATGTTTACCAATAGAATTGCATAAAATCTCCGCACCACGGAAGTCACTGACATTTCGACTGACATGATTGGTTAATATTTCTCCGTTTCTCTGCTCCACTGCCTCTCTCTACTGTAACAGTAATATACATAGAAAACAAACATTTTAATATCGCAGTCAAATCGGTAAATTAAAAAAAATAACAGAATCGTAGCATTTCTAGTCTAAAAATCAAACCAAATGATCGGAAAATGTGATCAAAATTCACAACAATACCTGCGGAACGATATTTTTATTTCTAAAATTTTCGAAACACTATCTGCATACAAATATGATAATAAAAAACGAGCCCGCGATACAGCTGTCATTTTTCCTTTGAATCCGCTGAACGTAACAATTTTCACACGGAGAGGTTTTAAAATAAAATATTTCATGTGGACTGATTTATAAAAGGGATCTTACCTACACTTTTTCATTACAACTTCAAAAGGACCGATCCCATATTCAATGTATATGAAAACGCCTATTTATGTTTGAAAATAAATTCTGTTATATAATAAAACGTATTTCGTATTTCAATTTGAAGGTGCTGGGTAATAAATCTTTTATGTACAAATATGAGGGGTATATATACAGGTGATTGATGACATTGGTGCCGTTTTTTGGCAGATGGATTGGTGATTGCAGCCGCAAAGAGATTTTAATAAAGCCTCATATTTATTCAAAAAGATTTTTCTGTGATTCTTTCAAATTACTACAATATTTCTTTGTAGTTTAATTGTCACAGATATCCGAGAACAAAGAGCGTTATACCGTCCTCCTGAAGACAAAAAATATACTGCTATGATGAGTCTTTCTATTCATGCACACATGCTCTCCCATGCCACGTACAACTAAAGAGTGCAATTCTCTGTCGCTGTATGTATTTCCTGAGAGCTATTATTAGGACATACATACTCCTACAGGGAGCTGCTTGAGGGTCTTTAAGTCAAGAATGAATAGGTTACTCCTAGGCAATTTTGCTCCAACGCCAACCACATCACCGAACTCTCTTACCAGCACGTTAGATAGTGGTCAAACGCGAAACTATCAATGATAAAAATCTCCTATAGAGTACTCCTTCATTACACAATTTTAATAGTCCTGTGACTTTTCTGGTGGTTACAGATTAAGACAATAATGATTTGTCTCACCGCCGGCGATCAGTGAGTAGCGAGTAAAGCTTCAAACTCGAAACGATAGTTGGCGAGCAGCGAGTAGCGAGCTTTTACTCCTGTACTCGCTCTGGCCCGCACTATAGGTAGAAATGACCGCTTGTTAGTGAGTTCTGACCACTAAGCGAGCATCGCCGAGTGAGTGCAATCTTTGATAGCTCTTGTCACTGCGATCAACTAGAGGTAAGAGCCGCTCGCTGGCAGCATGAACAGCGAGCTTTCTACAATGAATGTATGTGTCTCTTTTACTCACACGAGATCTATATCTTTTGTCCCTTTCCTCAGCGAGCAAAAAGTCGATAGCTAATCGCTTTCTCGCCTGCGGTGAGAAAGCTTAGGTGCCTTACAGTGTAAAGTCGTCAGAGAGGATGTTATCTTCTCTAGTATTATAAAATTTATTTTGTAAGTTACTCCTAATAGAAAAAACAGAGTATCTTTGTGTTTATGTGTGTACATTAATCGTCACTATCAACAGCCAACGATGATGTATACTCGTAGGCCAGTCCGAGCACGTCTGTACATTCTTTATCCCTGTCCTTTCCCACGTATTATGGGGGCTAGATCGTATCCCGCTTATAAGTATAGATACAAAAATTATGATGCAGATATTATATTTTAAATAGCTGCTACTGTGGCTTTAAAACTGTTCGGTCAAGAGAAATTAGCGCGTTATTTGACTGAGCGTTCACAACTCATTGGCTCACTGTTATATAAGTTACAATTTTAGTTAACTGAGTTACGATCGATAAATAATATATGATATATATTTTTTATAGGGGCTCTTGAGGCGGTTTAGAAAGTCTGACACTAGGGTGTGGGGTCATAAGACCTCGTAAGCTAACGAATATAGTAAGCTCACAAATGATCAAACAGCAAGTAGAAAATAGAGTTCAGTTCAATACAATATTATATACAAAAAGTTCACGCCGCAAATATTAGTGCTGAGTCATATACACAGTTTTATAGATGCTCATAGGGATTCTGAATTTTTATAGCAGCAAGTTAAGAATCGTGCACCATTTTGTTTAAGCATTATGACCCACTGGACACAGTGGGTCAAACTGCAGACGGAAATCCAAAGACATAGAAACTGTCGCCACAGAAGAGGCTTTGTACAGAAATGGACTTCATAATTTTGAATTGATTGAAATGGCAAGTCTTATTTAGGTTTTACCAATAGGGAATATGCATAAAAAAATATTTATTATCTAAACACTTTATCTAAAAATAGACAAAAATATATTACTAACAGTGGAAATAGAATCAAAATTGCTCGAAAAACAAACGAGATATAATTATTTTAAACAAATATATCTGTCCCTCTCGCGAAAACGCTGTTTTCTATGGCAGATGTATAGACGTCACGTAATGTGACGTCAAATTCCATGTCGGACTTCTCGTTCTAAAAGTAATCTTTGAAGCGTTATAACTTCATCGCTGATGAAGATATTTAAAAAATATTTTTTACTGGAGCTTATAGGTAATTCATTTTATAAATAAAAAAATCGCGTGCATATTCCCTATTGAAAACTTATTAGAATAAGTATGAACAGAAGTTTCACCTGCTTACGCCGTTGAGGCTTACATTTATGTGTGTCTTACATATGTAAATCATAAACCAGTATGTATAATGTACTGATTGGATCTAACATTTGATCTCGTGCCCCGGAGGAGCGCTATCGCAGGTGAGAATATTAATTTGCCATCACCATTCATGTATGCTTACCTAGTAATTTTATACACGTAAACAGTAAGGTGTATACACGAGTATATTGAATTACCACCTACTGGGTGTTTGTATTGGCAGAGCTTTGTAAAGGTACGATTTCTGGAGTTATTCAGGGTTCCTACTTTGAAGACGAATTTTCAAATTTTACGTATAGCAAGATTATAAAAATAAATAGACACGATTTTTTTGTTTTACTATGATGCGAACAAAAAAAAATATTGTCCAAAACCTTTTTTTGTGAAAGCTCTATTAACGATACCGATTGCATGGAAGAAAAACTTGCACTATCTGCGAAGTTACTCTGTAGATCGTAACGGAAGTTTGTACCAAACTTTAAGGTAGGATCAATATTAGCAAGGCATAAGAATATTCGGTTTTTGTGTTTGATGTATCAAGTTATTTCTAGTTATGACAGTAAAAATTCAGTATTATAACGTTTAAATTTTCTCCAACAATTCCCGATGCTTATGTCAAGACTTGCGTAGCGGTATATAAACATGGCGGGTCGTAGCTCGTAGCATGCGTAGCGCCATGCAGTTGTGATGTAACATTCGTAGCGTTACGTAGCTTTCGTAGCACTGCGCATGATTTAGCAACCTATTTACAACCATGTTTTAAATCATTAATTCAATTCGACATTTTTTAGTTTAATACTTATCTAACCGCTATAAAATATTGGATATCGTATATCTTGGGCTATATTTTTTGTTGTCACTCATCATCTGCCTAGCCTTATCACAAAAATAGTATTCAGCTTCCACGCAAATCGGTTTCAGCTGAATACTATTATTTTACATGGAACGAACGCCTATCTGACCTCCACAGCCCAGTAACTTTATAGTGACAGAGGTTTAATATTCTGCAAGAAGTATCTTATTCACAACAAAAAAACATCAACGTTTGCTCGTCAACACGATTATGTAGCTGTTAAAACGTAGACTTATAATGTTTTATCTAAGGTGTCGCCTGAAATAGGATTGACACGTGTACTTACATAGAGGGTTATATTGTGGGTAATAATATATTGAGTTTGAAGCAAATGTTGGTTTTGAAATTAATGATAGAGTTTATGTACATAACTACAGTACGTCAGTGATAACAAAAGCAGTATAAGCTAACCTCTATTTCTACTGAAATTCCGTATTACGTTAGGCCAGATCAGGGTAATCCTGTACAATGTAAAAATTTACTAACAAGGTTTAAAACACTGCTAACATAAAATCAGCTTACCTACATTAACACAGTTAAAACCACCATACTTACCACCCATCAAAGTTACATGTCTAGTCATACGTCAGACCGCAAATATTGAACTCAAACGAGGAGTTAACAGGTGGCCTGAAACTACTTATCATTATCTAAACTAGTAACAACTTATCTCGATAGCAAATGCTAACAACTTTTTTTTTTTTGTTCTAAAGTAGGGAACTATCTAAAGATATTTATTCTACTACTACTAATATTAAGAGCAATTATATATAATTGCTTTTGAATTGGCAAGAGCAATTATATATAATTGCTTTTGAATTGGCAAGAACAATTATATATAATTGCTTTTGAATTGGCAAGAGCAATTATATATAATTGCTTTTGAATTGGCAAGAACAATTATATATAATTGCTTTTCAATTGGCAAGAGCAATTATACATAATTGCGTTTAATATTAGTAGTAGTAGAATAAACATCGTTAGACTTCTAGAATCACTAACTAGAATCCGAGATTAGTAAAGGAATTCCGAGTATTAAAGGAAAACGAGATTCGGTTATTCAGAGCACTACCTATAGTGCTCTGAGTAACCGAATCTCGGATTCCTTACAATAACGGATTAACCTAATACGTTACAGAAGAAGTTACGTATTAGGTTAATCCAATAAAAATGGTTTTCATAATCATTTCAGCAATAATAACAGCCGCACAGGTCGTTCTTCAAGGTTCAAGGCTGTTGGTCCCGGCTGTCATTTGGAAATCTTTGGCATCGTTACGGATAGTCAGAATTCAGAAAATCTGACACCAGTCTTGTCAAGGAGTACCGTGTTACCCAGTTAATGCGTTGTGGAGGTCTGGTAGGCAGCCGCTCCACGTAGCATACTGGTATTCAGCTGAATCCGGTTTGACTGGAAGCCGACCCCAATATAATTGAGAAAAGGCTAGGCAGATGATGAATCATTTCAGCCAAAAGATGTACAATGCAAGACAAGAGCATCCCCTTAGAATCGCCACATCCACCAATATTATACTTCACGCATCTTGACCTACCTACACTAGTGCACCAATTCTTCCTAGAGAAGGACTTTCAATGTTGTGTTTTTCGGTACGCTGTAGCCAATTCAAATCCAAACATTCTCATTGTTCAAGATAATACGGCGATTACCGTTCTATCACTAACAAAATAGTAGAAAAGGCACACGAATAAAATAACCATTATTACCTACGCGACAAGAACCAGAACACCCTACGGTCAACAATAACAATATATAAACAACAAAAACTGCCACCATAACTAAAATATAACAACAGCGCAATTGACTCACAAACAGGACACTGTCACAGCTGACCTTCTAAGTTACATCATTACATAAAAACTCCATACGTAACGCAGGTTGCGAGTAACTGTAGGCTGTGCGTAATATCTACGCACGAGGGTGATAAAGGCGGATATTCTGTGAAACAGAATAGACAGAAGACTAGAGGACAGAAGGCTAGGTTCATATAACCAGCGAAACCATACGCACAAGTAGACAATCTTCTAGTTTTGAAAGCGGTAGTTGCATGTTACGTAGGTCGTGGATTCAAACCTAAGCAGGCACTGAACTGCGTGCAATTTATTTCGTCAAGCTCACCATTGCCGACCGATTTCGGCCCAGGCGACTGCGTCGACTGCCCTGTAGTTAGGTATTGTTTGTGAGCTCGTATGTGGCTTACGCAACTAAAACTTCAACCACCAGACCACAAACTAGAAAACCAACCACCCAAACCAACCAAATCATATGAGAAAACAATTCATCATCCAATCCGTGCTGGGACCGCATGTTAGTCCACATGCTGCTCATATAGAAAGAAAACCTGTGTCCCAACAATGGGAACATTATAAGCTGACTACGCTTAGGCTATATCATTCTGCACTCGATAGCTGCCCGGGCAGATAGCCCGCTTCTGTGAACATTAGCCGATTGAACGAGGTCTGTTTTAGTTATTAACTACTAACATAGGCTAAGTAATACTGTTACTAACACAGAGGACCTCATTTGTAGACTGAATAAAAAAAAAAAAATTGTGACGTGAGTACAAACGCAGTCACGATCGTCGTTTCTTTGAAATGTAGGCCTCTTTTCGCGATCTTTAATGGAGCTAGACTTCTGCAACTACCCATGCTATATCATTTTGTGAACTCCCCCGCTATTCCATGGATTCCTCCCTGGCTTTAATGGCGCACGCTGAATGACGAAAACGCGGCGTTTATGATAATCGCCGTATTTCACGACCGCATAAAACCGAGTGGTGGCGTGGATGGGATTCTCCTAGATTATATCCCCCTTAAAAACGTAGTTAGGCGGTACGCCGATACATTGATTTTTAAGGGAGTGTGTGGAGCGGATTACTATATGAGTCAATGAGTGGCTGTCAACATTTTATCAAATTACGTTTATTATCCGTGATGACACAAAATATCAATATTTTTTTGATAACGCGTTACACAAAACAAAGTATCAATTAAAGCGCTTCTAGGCTTTATACGTAATGATGTTCTCTAAACTATTTATTTTAATTAAACAGTAAGCCAGTCATTAGGCTCGCATTTCTCATTTTGGTAACAGAACTTAGAAGAATGGAACTTTATTCAATTAATTCTGACGTAATTGGAAAGATTAGATACTTTCAAAAGTCAGTGTTAAAGTTAAGACTGCAGTTAGTTAAATTAGTCGCAAAGATGAAATGTTAGACATTAAATAATGTTATAGAAATCCAAAAATGTTCAATAAAGTATCAAAGAATTTAATTTACTTCTGGAACGTCAAACAAAGTGAGACTCGTAACGTGTCTCAGTATTGAGTTATTTTAAGTCAAAAACTAATCAAACCCTACTTTTTTACATTTTATGTCATTTTTTTATAGGTTTTCAGGCTAAAGTACTGTTAGACAATTATTCAACTACAAATTCATAATTCACCTATTGCAATTGCAACTGTTCGAATACCATGAAAATAAAAAAATAATCACCAATTTTACTTCATAATAAAACACATCCTAAATTCGCACCATTCGAAATTCCATACTCAAAAAGCCACACAAATATTTAGCGGTAAACTCCAATCTGTGATATTAACATAACAAAGTCGTAACAGACAGATTATGTGTTATTATTTGTATGTTTATCACAGCAGAGAGAGAGAGGAAATTGGAGCAATTTCTACAAATCTCTCTCTTATTTTCTTTAGGAATCAACTGCGAGATTTTCCTTAAGCAATTGGATTACAGGCGTAATCGGCGTCGCCGTCAACTGTTACTGTCTTCTTATAGTCAAAAACCTAGATTTACTTCGAAGCCCCTGTAATAAGCTTTATTGGAAGTGGCTTTAAGTTTCCTAATTGATTCAGTTTTGAGATTGATTTTCTAACCAGCTTGCTATTATTGTCGTTTTTTTTTCAACAACAAGAACAAACATACAAGGAACAAAATGAATGTTTCTACGACTCTTTAGGTAACTTATAAATTAAGCAACCAAGTGTGATTTGAATTACTGAAATAAGTAATTATTGTTGAATTTTCTTCTTGCAAAATTTTGAATGATAGAGAGCTATTGCATTAGAAGATAATTATAATCTAGTGTACAGCAGCTTATGCAAGTACCAAAATAAGTCAAACTATTACAAATAAATATACTATTACTATGTTTAGAAATGTACATAGGTGTGCCTATCCCTTCAGAAAAAAATGGTTTGAAACTAAAAGAAAAAGAAAATAAAATATCTTCAACATCGCTATGATACGAGTCAAGTTTATTCCTGCACTGCCAGTCTCAGAAATCCAAATTCTATTATTAAACCAACCAACCAGTCAGGTTAAAACACTGCGCTGTTGAACGCATTTAACCCTAAGTCAGTCGTGCACCAAATTGAAGCGGAACTAGGCGGGGTATATCTGTCGCAGCCGGGTTAACCTATGGGCTAACACAGCCACCGAGTGCACTGCGGGGCAATAAGACACTGGGGCAGATTGGAACTGGTAATATGGACTTATTATTACGGTGTTGTAACAAGAAAGCTCATTTGCTGAGGTTTGAGTTGCTGTTCGGTCTGTTAGGAAGTTCTGTATCACGAGGTTTTTGAAGAAAATGACGAGTCGCTTCGGCTTTTCCAGGGTGCAATTATTTACAAAATACTCTCTGATTTACCGTTCATTGTCTCAGTGAAAATCTTTTGAAATATATGGTGTGGTTTTGATGTAGTCGGAGAAAAATTGAAAATATATTTCTAAAAGTTTTGTATACCTATTGGAAAATCTAACAGGGTTAACATATCCATGGAGTGAATGATCTCTGTGAAAATAGGTACCTACATAATATAAGTTAGATAAATGGTTATTTGAACTTATTTCTCAATTATAATCTTGTTGCTACCTGTTTTTTATTCCTCGGAAAATCATAACGGCAAGGTTTTTGTAGGAAAATATATCTTTCCAATTAAATGATAGCCGAAACTAGAGTGAAGAAGAGGATTAATTAGCATCTACAAAAAAATAAAGATTTCTGGGAAACACTATTGCATCAAAATAATATATCTCAAATTTACTAGCTACATCTATATTTCGGCATCACTGGACACTAAACAAAACTGACATTCAATAATGCGATAATTATTGTCGAGAAAGTTAAAATGTATGGGATTGACATGCGCCACCGAAATGTCACACATGATAGGCTCTAGACGTGACGTGAAGTGACGCTCTCTCGGCAGGTGCTGGTGAAGGCGATTGTCATAATATGGGATAGGAGTGGAAGTTATATTTATTTTATCCTACTCCTCCGCTGTACTCTTCTGATTAATTTCGTCACAGGATCCAAGACAGTTGAATCGTTTCTCCGGGACTCGTCGGGCTTCATTAGCTCGGCATTTTTCTGGTGGTCGCCATTGTTGATTCTGGCTTTCAGGAGTTGCAGTGTTTGGTGTGCCCCGCTTGGGCGGCGCACCGCCGTGTCCTCGAAAAGGCGATCGGCGGCGATCTCTCGCGTCCGGCTCTGGTCCAAGCCATGGTCCGGAGCGAGACGGAATGGGACGCCGTTGCCTCCTTCTGCGAAGCAGTCATGCTAGCGAAGGAGGTGGCGGAGCGGGAGAGGAGACCCTCTCGTCCCGGCCGCCGTGGTAGACGCCGCGGGCGTCGGGGGCCACCACCTGGTGACCTCCGGCCACCGTAGGCGCGGGCCTGTGGACGGCGAGCTATGGGTGGCTCGCCGTCCGTCCGTCTAGTGACGACAGGCCGTGTCGACGGCGCGTTAGTGTTCCACCCGCGCCTCAAAGAGAGTCAGCAACACAGAGGGGCCCGAAAGGGCCGACGCCTGCCGGAGTCGCGGGATTATTCGCAAGAGACACCGTGGCTCCGGAACACAAAGGGCAATGAAGGAACATGGATAGGTTTTAGTCAGTAGAAGTCTGACACTCCCTCCCGCTACACCCAGAGCGGGAGGAGTAATTGGATGATTTCCCATCCCAAAAAAAAAAAGAAAAAAGGAGTTGCAGTGTTTGGGAATGTGTGGTGGGCTTGTCTATGTAAAAAAAAGAGTTGACAGACGGTGACGAAATGTCACGTGACCAATTTCGACAATCGCATTCGCCAATAGCATGGCACTTTGTCTAGAGCCTGTCAATATGTATATTAATATGACTTTTCTACTATCGCTATCACTGTCAAGTTCTTAGAGCCTCTTGGTATTGAACTAAATTACGGACTATATTAAAACAAAGTTTCGAACAATAGAAACTTATTCGAACAATTTCAATATCGAACCTAAATTTTTTCGATTTTATTTAATTCGCAGGAAGTTGGTTCGCTCACGTTTCCACTTTCGCGGAACAAAGGGGAAATCGTTAAAATGTGAACTCCAACAAGTGTTGTCTGAGGAAATTGCCTTTTGATATTGCCATTGTTGTTGCTCCGATATTGTAACCGAAGATTACCACCGTATATGAATCATTACACGAAAATAACAGGAATAGCGTCTGTTACCTCAGCAGGGGGAAATATTTTAAGATTTTTTTTTAACAAGGAAGTAATAGATTGGGTTGTTAGAGTACCTATGCTATCAGGATGGTCAGAACACAACAGCGAACTAGTAACGGAAGAAATAAGACTAACATAGAAATACAAATTAAAACAGGAAAACAAACAACATTAGATAGGAAAATAAATATGCCTTGATTTTCCCAACTATGTCGGGGTCAGGTTCCATTCTATCTGGTTGCAGCTGAATTTGACTGGCTTCTGACTTTCCGTAACGACTTTTATAGTGCTGCTTAAATGCCAGGTGGGATAAACCATTTTACTTTCTTACACGAGGCACAAACACTATAAAAAATGTTAAAAAATCAAAGATAGATAAAGATAAAGAAAAGAAGATAAACACAAAACGTCTAACAACCCCATAAAAGCGATCCCAACTTCACGACAGTGCGATCAGTTACCACGCAAGAACATGCCTAAGTGGAATTACCACTTCACAATTTAATATGTGCCAAACGCAGCCGAGCTCACGAACTCAACCTTAACGCAAGAACGAGAGCACAACCATTTCAATAGTAGGAGAGGGCTCTTGATTTCACCCGCGCGTTAAATCTAAAGATGCGCTTACACGGGCAATGAAAATTGATCAATTATAAATAAGCAATACTGGTCGATTGTGACATCACAAAAAACTAAGCAATTCACGGCTGAAGCACAAAGTTTAAATTTGACGAAATGTTCTGCAATGTGACATTGAGCGATAAGGAGAAACTCTATGAAACCAAGCAATACTTTCATACACGCCATGTCGAGCCATTAGAAACAATATTGGCGAAAACAGTGCCACATTTTATTGAAGTTGCTGCACATTGCTTCGCTAGTTGCTCTAGATTAAATACTACTACATACTACGTGTTGCCAAACATAAATACCTAAGGTTATTTCTAACTAAAAAAACAACGAATTAGTCCGTCGGATATCTTTCCAAAAAATATAGGAACCGTATTTTTTGCTTATTCACCTAAACAAAAAATAAGACGATACAGTGCGGTAAAACACGCGTGAATTCAACTTTTACATCGCTGGTAAAAATGGTGCCATCGTAGTGACAAACTAATTAGATTCTTTCAGTTAAATACCCTATTGTTATAAAAATGACCGTGTAAGCGCACCTTTACAGATGGCAAACCAAACAAACTTGCTCCCAGTTAGCTGACAGTCGCTGGCAAACTCTCAGGAAACTTATTTAACTCACAAATGTCCTGTGTACACATAAATCTGTAAAGTCGGACGCGTAAAGCAGGTGTTTCATGTTTCTATCAAACTTTGTGATTTATTTAGCGTGATGTGACGTAAGCGTGCGAGTGATGAGCAGAGAGGGTATGTATACCTATATATACAGACCCTGTCTGCTCATCACTCGGCTTACGTACCACATTTCCTCCAATTTGGTAGCTAATAAAATCAAGAATGTTTGCTTAAGCGTTACCATTATTTTTCGAAAAAGAGTTCAGAGAGTTAGACACTGATTTTTCATGTTTTATATAAAAGTCTAAATCTCTCTGTCTCTCTTAATTCTTCGTAGAAAAAGTTATCAACATTTTTTTAACAACTAGGTATTTTGCATCTTCAGATTAAGTAATCTATACTAATATTATAAAGAGTTAACATTTGTTTTTATGTAGGGGGTAATCTCAGGAACTACTGGTCCGATTTGAAAAAATTCAGTATTAGATAGCCCATGTATCGAGGAAGGATATAGGCTACATATCATCACGCTAAGACTAAAAGGAGCCGATCATTCATGGAAAATGTGACGCAGATGAAGTTGCGTGGGTCAGCTTGTGCTTTTATATAATCTAAATGGAGTATGTAAGGATCATAGCAGGCTGTGTTATTAGTCTGCCTACTTCCATTGCAAAAAGGCTTGAGCGTAGTGTGCATATAGACTAAAATACATACTCTAGGATTAACAAAACATAACTCTAGTAACAAGTTTTCAGACACCAGAATAGCTAGAATTCCCTCAGAAATAAATACCAATTTACCTAATGCAAACAGCGAGCTTAGAATTAGAAACTTTTTAGAAACATACTACATTATATCTACCAGTAACAACAATACCAAAATATAATTAGTATCAAACTTTAAGCAAAATTTAGCAACACAGCGGCATTACTACGCCCGTCTGAATTGAACATGTAGACCACAGCATAGCGAAGTTGGCTCCCTAAGGCACTAAATGCATAACAGACTACAAACAAACTTGGGATACTGCGGCTGACATGTTCTCCTCCTGTGGCCCGTTATTGGCTTGTTCATACCGAATAATAGTTAATAACGATTAATAGTTGAACTGTGCAGTCGAAATGATGAGCCAATTGCACCAATTGTTGGATTCGAAATTATTTTAGTGATGTTCTACGCTCAACTATGGTTAAGCTGCGATATTTCATTTTCAGTGGATCATGTCTGTTTACGTGCAAGTGAATATGTATGGAACTTCTTTTATCTACACTATAATAATATTATAATATTATCTACACTATATAATATAATAATAATATAATATTATAAAGAGGAAAACTTTGTTTGTTTGTTTTTTGGTTTGTTTGTTTGTTTGATTGTAATGAATAGGCTCAAAAACTACTGGACCGATTTTAAAAATTCTTTCACCATTCGAAAGCTACATTATCCACGAGTAACATAGGCTATATTTTATTTTGGAAAAAAATAGGGTTCCGTAAGATATTTGGGTTTTTCGGACACAAGGTGTAAAAATCAACCAGAAAAGTAACTTATTTTGTGTACGCTGCCTAAACTATAAAAGATAGAACCATACTTTGTTCTAATTAATTGTAGATCTTATAAATATCTACAAAAAAATCCGCGACACACTATACCTGTCTATGTCGAGTGAGGCACAACAACCCTTTTTTTATTTAAAAATCTTGATTTTTTTTGGACTACATTTAAACGCGTTTATTTTACTCATGCTATTAATCCTTATCAAAATAAACAGTTAATGTAGATAATATTTGGTCTTTGAATGATTAAAATCGGACGTTTGGTTTTGAAGTTATGGCGAAATTAAAATATTACTACTTCTGCTGCTGGTGACGTCCAGTTCGCAACGGGCCGTCCGTTGCGAACTGGACGTCACCAAGGCGGGGGTGCGCGTGCGGGAGGAGAGTTTAGATCTATGAGTAAGGTACCTCCCTACGCAGCGGTCGTGCGCGAAGTCTAATAATTTTCGTGCGATTTTTTTTAGATTCGTTCTTAAAACTACACCTACGAAAAAGTTCTTCTCAGAGCTAAACAACAGTTCTTCTCAGAGCCAAACAACAGTTCTTTTTGGGCTAACCAACAGTTCTTTTCAGGGCTAACCAACAGTTATTTTCAGGGCTAACCAACAGTTCTTTTCAGGGCTACACAACAGTTCTTTTCAGAGCTAGAATATTACACGCTATTAACATTTTCTTAAACATTTGAAAATGCCTAAGAGAGCCTGGTCTCAACTTACTAAACATAGTTCTCAAGCACGGGCAGCAAGAATACGCCGTATGGGACAATCTTCACCTGAACGTTCACAACGCCTTTCTGAACAAAATCAGAGAAACTCTCAGGTACGCGCACGAGAGTCGAGTGTCGAACGTTCGCAACGCCTTGCACAACAAAATCTGAGAACCTCTGAGTTATCTACACTAATATTATAAAGAGGAAAACTTTGTTTGTTTGTTTGTTTGGTTGAGCACGCTAATCTCAGGAACTACTGGTCCGATTTGAAAAATTATTTCAGTGTTAGATACCCCATTTATCGAGGAAGGCTCTATAGCCTTCCTCGATAAATGAGCTCGATCGTGATCGACGCTAAGACAAATAGGAGCGGAGAAATAATGGAAAATGTGACGCAGACGAAGTTGCGCGGGTCAGCTAGTATTTCAATAAAAGAGAATCTAATATTACAGCCCTGCTTGAGATCTTTTTTTTTCGGATCAGGTTTTGATTCTCGGAAAGGTGATTTGAGTTTTTCCGTCTGGGATTAGTAGTAGGCTACGGTATAGGTATAGGTATGGCAATAGGCTCGCCCTTTATTACACGGCGTAATGCACTATAGGTAGGTGAATTTTTGCCGGACTCTTATGTATCAATCTGTAGCCCATACAACACACAGCGACACGCAGTGCAGCAGTCAATCGCTCAACCACTGCGCCAACCGTGTCGTAAAAAAATTAACTTATTAAATCCGTACGTACTAACATTATAACGTTTGTTACCTCTTCACGTTTCTACCTGTGACTGAACGGATTTTAATAAACCTGGCACAAGGGTAGACCACGTCCTGGAATAGGATACTTTTGATCCCGAAGTATGTTACTTTGGGATATCTTTTAATTTCAAGTAGGCAAAGCCGTTGGCCTAACCTAGTTTTGTAGGGTAGGTACTTTGATCAACATAAAACACCTCAAAACCTTTAAACATCCCAACTCTTCGCTGAAATCTTAATCTAATCTCTAATCTAGAAGACAAGAATGTTAATAGTAAACACAAAAGCGCCGTTAAAGCGAAGTGTTAAATGAAATAAAATGAAACTTGCCTTATCATGAGATTCAGAGATCAAAGTTTAATAGAACTGAAGGAATAGAACATTCCTAATTGCTTTGGAAAGTTCCTTCGTCGGTGAAATCACGTTCAGAGAGAATCCTAGTGCTTAGACTAGTTCGTTAGTAAGTTTAATTGAAAGAATTCAGCGTGAAAGAATATATCTGTGGAACAATGATATTGTGCTGCGGTAATCTGGGAAATTGTGGAGCTAGCAGACATTTTTAACTTCGGAAACTATTTTCCTGTTTGGACTTAATTCGAATTAAAAATTTTAGTATGGTATCGACTCCGAAACGACTGCTGCATGTACATTTTATGTTCGCTTAACATCGCAAAATGCAAATAAGAGTGTTTATTTTTTTAAATTTGTGATGGGCTCTAGTCTTGATCAGAGATGACAGGGACAAAGTCTACGATGGAGCGAGCTTCCCAAGAAGGAGCCTGTTCACTCTAACTTTGAAGAGATTAGGGCTGTAAGCGTTCGGAAACACAGACGCAGGCAGAGAGTTCCACTCCTTTGTTGTGCGCATTACAAAATACTTTTGGAAACGCTTGGTGCGATTTGGTGCAACAGCAACAATCTTTTTAGGGTGTCGTACTCAGGGGTAATCAACAGAACTTTATTACTTGTCTATCAGTGGGCTGTATCTCATATTTTAGGTGTATTTAGGTGAACCGTTTTAGGTGGATAGTAGAAATATTGGACTCCCATACAAGAAATATGTTTGTTTTGAACGTGTTACGGAACCCACCGTGTGCGGGTTCGTTTCAACATTGGATGATCTTTTCTTGGTTGGTTCAATAGCAAAAGTTGTACATATTCATGAGTACGTTTATGATTTTAAATAAATAGAAAAGTCACATTAAGTCGTCTTATTGCTGTTATCGGATTACTACTAATCTATTCTGTCAACATCGACGTAAACGTGTAAACGTAGGTTCTTCACTTGAGCATGATGTGAACTGCCATTCCATCTTGTTTGTATGTGTCACCAGAAAATGGTAGACTCCGTAAGATTGTAATAAATCTTGATAAAATTAAATTTTCTCGATAGGTATATTATGAAAAAATCGTTTTTTGTTTATATCCTATCAAAATTCAATAGTTTCCAATACATCCATGTCTTATTTAGAAAAAATTGTTTACAATTTCACGCGATGTTTTACAATCTAACGGAGTTTTCCACTTTCCGGTGAAATATGCATTAGTTACAGTTTACTTCATGTTCTCTTCACTTTAAGTTTACACAGTGAGATGTTTACATAATCACACTTCTGTCACCTGTCTTATTATATAAACTACAATATTGAATATATCGCGCTAGTATACACAGTTTACGTAGCACTAAGGTACATTTTGTTTTATCATTTTTACATCGTGGTCTCATTAGTCTACGATAACAAGGCAAGCTTTATCATGGCACCGTCAACGTTTTAGTTTTCATGAAAGAAAAATTTTAATAACTGCTTTATAAGGCGGAAAGTTTGCCGCTATTATAGGACATGACAGCTTTTACTGAATAATACTGCTGAAGTGACCTAAAAGGGCGGACGCTGTTGAAAACTGACGTTCTTTATCAACCGAGGCACTATATAGGTGTACGTATGTAAACACTAGGTATTCAGTATGAAAGCAACGAATATTATATCTCTACTAGCTGACCCGTGCAACGTCGTCTGCGTCACATTTTTAATTAGTGCTCCATTCCTATTCGTCTTAGCGTATTGATATATAGCCTATAGCCTTCCTCGATAAATGGGCTATCTGACACTGAAATAATTTTTCAAATCAGACCAGAATTTCCTCAGATTAGCTCGTTCAAGCAGACTAACAAACCAACAAACTCTTCAGCTTTATAATATTAGTATAGATAAGAAAAACTTTTAGATCCAAAACCTCTGTGAACCAACCTCTGGCCCCATAACTATTTTTTTTAAATTCTGATGAGTTTCCAAATTCAGCAAAAACTACGGGTAGCCTGCTTGCAGACAAGTTCCCTCCAGAATTCAATTTTCACAGTAGCTACAAACCTGTAGCGGAAACATGAATGAGATTGGCATTTGGAAGTGCGAGTTTTACTCGCATACAAAAGGATCCTTACCATTAACTTTCTTATTTATTATTTGTTGTTGTAGCGGCAATAGAAATACACAATCTGTGAAAATTTCAAATTTTTGAAACGCTTCTTGAGATATAGCCCACTGACAGACGGACGGTTGGACAGACGAACGAACGGACGGATGGACGGATGGACAGCGGAAACTTAGTAATTGGGTTCCTTTGGTTACCCTTTGGGTACGGAACCCCAATATAAAAACTAAAGTACCTAACTACATCAACCACATAGTTTCGAGAGCCCAACCGAAACTTTCTCTATACACCAAATAAAGAAGTAAAACAAAAATCAACCAGCCGGAATCCAAAGAATTGAACAGCAAAAGCAAACTTAGTTGGCTAGAGAATGTCTGCTCCACAGTAGGACATGTTTGCGCTTGTTCAGCCACACTCGAGGGGGCCGTAGAGAGGACTGCCACATGGATACGTTTCATGTGGTAAGCCCAACTGCCTTTGTTTAGATCTTGGAGAAAAATGTAGGAACTGTACAAGTTATGTTGCTAGGTTTTAAATTGCAGCTTGGATGACCAACCTATAGGTATACTTGTATTGTGTTCTATTGCACTTTTGATATGTCAACATCGGAGGAAATGAAAAAAAAGCGCCGATTATACTTTCTTTCTTGGGCTGTTTAAAAATAACCTCGGTGTACTGTTTACTTGACCTTTTCATTTCAGAACTTAGATAAACTTGACATTCTGCTAGTTATACAGTTTACCCAACCTTTCGAATTAAGAGACAATCCTGGTTGCCTGGAAGAGATCGCGGAATGCGATAAGGCCGCCATTTGTATATTTTATAGTTTAAGGTTTTCTTTACATTTTTATATTTTGGTGTACAATAAAGCATAAATAAATAAATAGACTATTTGAACCATTTTGAAGAAAGGTGGTGATCTTTGCTAGACCTTTGATTATAGGTAACATGCAACATACTTTTACGGCATTTTGTTCTTTAATATAATATCGAAGTCTCCTTTACACCTCATGCTATGTACCCTCTATTTAGCGCCGGCTCCTCGTACACTACTAATGACGCATGTGCACAATACAGCGCTAACTTCTCCGCCGAGGTTATGAACGTGTCACAAACTGCACGCTGCACTCGCCTTGCAATGACACGTGTTTGTGTCACCAACTTACCACTTATTTGTTCAAGAGATTCACGAATATTACCGCTGCTGAATTATGTTAGCCTGGTACGTTATAGTGCATAAGTAAGTAAAGGACCAACTATGGTTTTCGTAAACATGTAAGGTAATTATTTGTTATTTTATAGTTTTCGAAGCGACATTATAACAACAATAAAAGCAAAACACACTCAGGTGGAAAACGTATAAGACTAGGAGATGTTCGAAAGCAATTAAAAATAATGTCCAAGCAAAAATAAATTCACTACAAGAACCCGAAATAAATAAACCCACAATAAAAAGTAATTGTTGGTGAAAAGAGCCTGATTAATAGCCCGGTCTAGACAAAACAAATTAAAACGGAGGTCAAACACGAGCCTATCTGGCCGTTTCCCAGCAAATTACATTATAATGAACTACAGATGTTTCTAGGAACACAAAAGAACTTGAAAAAACATGATACAGTTTTCCCGAAATATGGACCTGTCCTGCGGGTCTAAAAAGGCCACTTTAGCAGAATCACGCTACTCGTAACTGTTAAACTTTCACAATCAACCTTGAAGCTAATGCGTTAGCGATTAAGATTAAAATTAAATTTGTCGGATTGTTGTGAGATTAATATTAATTCTAATATGATTTCCCCTAAAGTGGCCTTTTTAGCCCTCTTGGTACCTTTGAAGTTAATTTTTCTGCCCTATCTTGCTATGTAGTTGTATGTACAAACCCGGGCTATTAAATTTTAACCGTAACCGAATTACTCCGTGTTTTTGGTAAAGGTCCCTTTATTCCGGGCATTTACATTTATTTACGCTAGGTACACAACGACTCTTTACAAAGAAAGCCGTATATTTCTGAATGGAAAGCTAACAAACAAATGTAAATGTAAACCTAGGTGAAAATACTCAAATGGAATTACCAAAAATAGCCTGTTTATGAACTCAAGGAGTGTTAAACAGAGCATGATAAACGGTAATACATCTGAGACACATTCTTAATGGATTTTATCCACCGAGTCCCGGTCATATGGAACTATATTTTTCTTTGTGAGTTATTGCTTGTGAAGTAATCCAATTTTCGTCTGTTTCATGCTATCTATTATTAGTATAATTGATTTCTTCATTGTCAAGAGGTTCAATAAAGGTTATATTTAAATGGAACCCACGAATAATCGAAACGGTTTTGTGGTCGTTTACTAAGATCGTGACGTGAAGTGAACATTAGATAACTCAGTATCCATTTACGCAGATTACGGTAGAATACAACCACTTTCGAAGATACAGCAAGGCTTACAACTAGTATAGACTGTCATTCATAAAGGTGAAAATGATGTAGCATATCATGTCAGTGACATCGTTCAACTATTGGAAAGTGCAAACTCCCCAGCGTGGCGGATCCACCGGGATCCAATGTTCGGTAAGTTACTTGAACAAACTTGCCCCAACTTTTAGCTAAGTGCCTTAAATTTTAAGTCAATTTCGTGTCCGCTCGGCGGTAGCGTCACTCTCCAGCGGATTTCGGATATTTAAATATGCTACTAGGGATTCACGGGCTACACGGTAAATTTTCGTACTCAAGAATACCTCAAAAAGTAATTTTTCTTTTTACTTTATTCCATGGATGTCTCTCGAGGATAACAACTTTAAATTAAGCGTCGACGTTTTTTCTAGGAATAGTGCGGGGAATTATTTTAAAGTAAGATAACAAAAGCGGTCATTAGGGCTTGCAAAGTGGTCTGATAAGACCGGGAACCCGGGGCTCGGAGCACGTTTAAGGATGGTTGTCACAACTTGTTCAAGGTCCGTGCTCTTGTTAAGTAATTACCAAAGTCTCAAGGAAGTTGGGAATTATTTTTTGTTTACACTTGGGGGCTAACAAAGCGCGTTTTTTGTTATGCCGAAAGTTTTGCCTTAAAACCACGTAATCTTGACTTTCTGAGGTAAAAAAGTAAATTTTGCCGACAGTAATTTTCGTGAGAAAGGAAATTGGTATGTTGTCTCAAGAGCCAGCCATTCGTTTTGGCAAAGATTATTCTTTGTTTGGTAACGTACAGAGGAATTGAAAATTTGTACTAGTTTCGGTACATGTGGTCCAGATGTGGCAATATCTTCGCTGCTCAGCATTCGGAGCGCGTCGCGATAGTTCGGGAACTCATGCCAAACACTACGTGTGTGCTTCCCCGCTATTTGTTAATTTCGATATTACATTTAGAACGTAAAGGATTCAATATCAAGGCTAAATAGAGTTGAGCTTAATGTTTTTCTTAAAGATCGTGTATCGAAGTGAGTGCTATGTAAAGTTTAGCATTTGAATTGTGTTGACATAAAACTCATGCCTTTTTACAGAATATTTAAAATAGTATAATTTTCTTTAACTATGCTGAAAGAGAACTGTAAAGGTCAACAAAACTTGGCTCAAAATAGTATTCATTCCTACGCCGACTAATATTGTAAAGCTGAAGAGTTTCTTTTTTTGTTTCGTTGAATAATCTCAGGAACTGCTAGTTCGATTTGTAAAAAGATTTAAGTCCATAAAAAAATAAAGATTTAGGCTCGGGTAGCCAATTTATCGAGAGCGCTATGTAACATCACGCTACGACCAAAATATAGTAGCGGAGCATTCATTTAAAATGCCACGCATACGAATTTACGCGGGTCAGCTAGTTTATTAATAATTATTTTCAGTTCCGATTAAACAACCCATGATAGCATTCCGTTTTGAAAAAGTGAAACTGCTATACGACTTGTATAGCTTCGTCTCACTCCCACACCGAAATCATGATGGTTTTTAGACGTCACAGTATGGCCCCTGACCTGACTGAATATTGAGAATTAAACTTCAAAGACCATTGGTGGTGGTACTACTTATTAAACTTGGCTTAATACCGTTATCTAAGGACAGGTATTATTACCACTAACAGTCCATAACTTGGTTGTTTAATCTCTTAAGCGCTCAGAGGTAACCAAACGTAAAGATGGACTGACCTATTAGGGAACTGTTACCACAGCGCTCGCGCTCGATTACCTTTAGATTAGATACGTCGTAGGTACCTGCACACATCCTATACCATACCATTCCATACCTTATATCAAATGAAAGCTACATAGGCTTATCAATATAATTAAAATTAAATTAAAAACTGGCTGATTGAGTGACTGAGTGACTGACACACAGTGATAGCTGAAATTTGGCATGAAGATTGTAGGTCCCTAAGAGTGAATTTCCCGAAATTCCTACATACGGGAAAAAAACAGGATAGGCACGTACGAAGTTGCGGGAAAAAGCTAGTTGACCTATAAAGCACCTATTTTATTATAAGTAAACATGCTCGTTGTTCTTTTTTGTTTGATTATTTTTTAGAACCAAGACATTTGAATCGTTTCTTCGGGACACGTCTCAGCGCTTTTCTTATGGTAGCCATTTTATATTAGGATTCGTTAGTGGTTGAGAATGCTGTGTGGTAGGATGCCCCAAAGAGAAAATAAAACCGGTCAATAGCGAGTCAGACTCGCGCACCGATGGTTCCGTACCATTATATAAAAATGATTTAGTGAAATGTTTTTAATTCTTCACCGTCGAGGCCTATATTCAGAGAATTTTAACACTGCGAACTATTGTGATTTCTGAAAAAGTGTGCTATTAAGAGACATCATTTTATTTTTCCTGTAATCTTTACAAAATCTTCGGAGATAAGGGGAGGAATGGTCATTTTATTAAACTTTTCGTCAAAAGTCGAAAGACACAAGTCCAATAAAACACTTTTTAATTTTTTGCTTATTTGCAAAATAGTTAAACAAACATCATCTAAAACTTTTCAAATTTCAAGTTGATAGCAATAGTAGTTAAAATGCCACGCATGCAAATGTAAACTGCGTTCAAGAGTGTCAGTGTCAATATTCCATAGAAAATAATGACACTGACAGCTTGTAAACGTGGTTCAAATGCTGATCGCGTACAGTTTCACAGATGAAATCGGCCCTATGTCACACCATAAGGGTCCCTTATTACCGTTTTGGTACGGAACCCTAAAAATCAATCCTGTACACCAGCAATCGTGCTGACCAACCAGTTGAATTATAAGCAAACAATTTAATTGGGAAACAGGCCAGTGAAGCTCCCATTAACGGATAAAATGAATTTCTTTTGTGGAATGAGTTAATAAATTATCAAATCTAAATAAATTCAGCAGAAACCGTTATTTACAGCTGAACCATTTAATTTTTTACTCAGTTTGAGCGGCAAAAATGCTCACATTAACGTTTTTATGTTGCGCTAAATATACAAGAGTATACAAATTACATTGAGCACCTAATCTGCATGTAAAGTAATTAACGAATAATGTACAAAAACGTGGACGTACTGAGAATAAATGAGGGATAAATAAATGAGATCCTCGGCGTTTTTGTAATTAATTCACATCAATTGAGATGAAAAGATAGGCCAAAAGTGTTGCGCGTTGTTTTGGGTTATATCCGTTGTAAGTGGTGCTCAAGAAGCCTTTAGCTGACACAATGTGCTGTGTAGTAAAACTACACACTCTCTGAAATTTCACTGTCCACCTATTACGGTTCTTGAGAAACAGCCCGCAGACAGACAGACGGACGAACAAACAGCGGAGGCTTAATAGGGTTCCGTTGGTTTCCCTTGAGGTACGAAAGACTGAAAAGATAATCACTATAGTAGCCAAACTCGTAAGAAATTATGCAAGCGACTGTACGAAAACTGCCATACTGTCAATCCCAAACGACAAACATGCATCTTGTGATTTATTGCCACGGATATGAAACTCAGGAAAGGATCTGACATTCCAAATCCCAAACGAATAGTCCAAAATGCCGTTTGTCGTGACACAAACACAGAAATCGATATGAATGTTTCAAAAATGATACAATAGATCTCGCCGTGTTTTGCAAACCGAATCAAAAACATTTAAGATCGAAAATGAAATATTTGCCACGCCAATCTTAGTTCAACAGTTTTTCTTGTTGAAAGCGAGCTAATCAAGTTAGATCTTAATCTGGAACGAGTTATAACTTTACCCATCAAGTCTGCACAGCTTTTTTTAAGTGTAATCAATTTTCAGCGATCTAGATTTAGTTTGATAGCTAGATTGGTCGACATATTTTATGTAATGTGTAACAACTGCACCGCACTGTAGAGTAACGCCAAAAAGTAAAAAATAAAAAACTTTCTACAAAAAATAGAACCGACTTCCAAATATAAAAAACACTATAAGTAAAAATAACTTTAATTTCGGAAGTTGGTGTCAAAATGCTAACTAAAACGATTTTTATTTTATTTGTCTGATCAATCACTGCTCAACGTGTTAACGTTACACAGGGTGTAAAGTCCCACAAACCTCTTTTGTAAAGAGAGGCTCCTCCAAATCCGACCAGGAAGCTTGTGTCTACAACTGACCGATAGTACTTACTTGTCGCTGTGATTAATTTTTCGATGTTAATTTTAATAATTATAACATATTTTCTTATTTATATGTTTGTATTTGAGTATCTACTTTCGTAAATTGTACTCTTTAATTCTATGTCACAAATGGCTTAACTTTATATTGGCACCAAGTGCAACCCCATTTCATGTCCAGGCTATCTCTATGCTGGCGGCGACCTCTCGCGTCCGGCCCTGGTCCAAGCCATGGTCCGGAGCGAGACGGAATGGGACGCCGTTTCCTCCTTCTGCGAAGCAGTCATGCTAGCGAAGGAGGTGGCGGAGCGGGAGAGGAGACCCCCTAGTCCCGGCCGCCGTGGTGGACGCCGCGGGCGTCGGGGGCCACCTGGTGACCTCCGGCCACCGTAGGCGCAGGCCTGTGGACGGCGAGCTATGGGTGGCTCGCCGTCCGTCCGTCTAGTGACGACAGGCCGTGTCGACGGCGCGTTAGTGTTCCACGCGCGCCTCAAAGAGAGTCAGCAACACAGAGGGGCCCGAAAGGGCCGACGCCTGCCTGAGTCGCGGAATTATTCGCAAGAGACACCGTGGCTCCGGAACACAAAGGGCAATGAAGGAACATGGATGGGTTTTAGTCAGTAGAAGTCTGACACTCCCTCCCGCTACACCCAGAGCGGGAGCAGTCATTGGATGATTTCCCATCCCTAAAAAAAAAAAAAAAAAGGCTATCTCTATGCAATCCAGGTTGCCCAGAAGAGATTAGGAATGCAATACAGTCGCCTATTGTAAGTATGTTATTTAGTGTAAAGTTTCCTTTATTTATCATTCATTTGGTGTACAATAAAGTATATAAATAAATATAGTTAATGTTGGTTTGTAGCATGTGTCCAAATTGCGCGAGAAGATAACTAGCACGATATAAGGACGTCAGGTTTATTTTTATAGTCTGTGTATGCCGTTGGTGTAGATATCACTACAGATTGAATGATATGAGCAGTGGGGTGTTACGTACGTTCGAATCGCACGAGAAATATTGTTAACGCGTTATAGGACGTCAGGTCAGTATGTGCCGTAGGCGTAGACAATTAATATCTCGGTAAGTACTGTTCCATTGGGATATTTTTCAACCTGCACACGGGCGAAGCCAGCGGCAAATACTAGTTTGCCATAAAGGAACAATAATGTTACCATCATAATAAACCTCTTACATTCGTATGTTCTCTAAACTCGTAAAGCAATTGACGTAATATTTGCGTATAGTAACATTGACTCCAGGCTCAATTTGAGCAGTAATTTGCACGAATCCATCCCCTAATTGGTTAGATCTAGATGGTATATCCAGTTCCAACTCTGTCTAGGTAGATACAATCTATCTATCTAATTCCGAGGCGTCCGTCCGTTCAAACTGAATTATAATGTTTAACGCCACTACCACGTGAAATGGCTTGTCTATTTATAGCGCTTAGAAGATACCTGATAACATAATTATTTATACTTACCTACTTTATTGTTTAAAAGCTTTTACCCGCGACTTTGTACGCTCATTTCCCGTTTTTTCCCCGTTCTTGTAGGAATTTCGAGAAAAAAGTGAAAAATTATTGATATGTCGAAATGCACAATTTTTTTTTGGAAAAATTGACTATCATTATGAGTAAAGCTATGGAGTGGAATTGCCTGCCGGAGTCTGTGTTTTCTGATAGCTCCAACCTGGGAATATTTAAGTCAAGAGTAAATAAATAGGTTACTTCTAGCAAGCGTGCTTCATCGTCGATTACATCATCGCTTTCCGTCAGATAGTGGTCAAAGGCGTGCCATCATTAGCAATAATAAAAAGGTGACGTGGTTAGTCCCTACCATTTTGACTTTCGACCAATCGTTATCGGTGCAAAAATATCTAGTCAAAACCGGTGGACCTATTACAAAAAATACCTATTTATATTATGCCACGTGAGCAAAGCCGCGACATAAAGCTAGTATTCCTTATGTGGCACACGGTGTGGGTTACGTTAATTAGTGTTGTAAATATAGACTTTTCGTCAACAAAATGTTACTTTGACCTTTGATTGAACTTAATCAAACCCATCCTGCTTTACTACTAATAATAGGTAGCTGCTTTACTACTAATAATGGTAGGGATCTTGACCGCACTTCCAGGATTGTCCTGATAGACGTAGTATACCTTTCCACTCCTCTAGCACCTCAGGCTATGTTGCCACCTTGGCGCTACGTCACTTTGTGCTAGCGACCGTTTTCGGGAGCCCATTCACCTAAATTGATTGGATTGTCATAAACCAGCGGTTAGACTAGTCTATTTCAGCTGAAAGGCATCCACAGCTACACATAGGCTGCCGTGCCTCCTACAAGTGTCGAACGGTCCAGTACAGTCGCATCCAGCGGATTCTCTCGGTCTTCACCAATTCATCGGTCCACCTTGTAGGAGGCCTCCCAACGCTGCTTTTTCTGGTATGCGGTAGCCACTCCAGGACCCTTCGGCCCCATCGAGCATCTGTTCTACGAGCAACATAGGTAAATAAATGTATTACTTTTTATCCCGGTAGGTAAGTAGTACTTCTTACCTACCGGGATAAAAAGTTACTCGAAAATTATACCTGAGGAACGTACGTTCTTCAGGTATAATTTTACCAGGTAACAGGCGGGCAAAGCCAATGAGAATAGCTAGTAGTAATGTAATTAGAAAGCCCACGATGTCCTCAATATAGAACAGTTATGTTTAACATGATACTGTTACGTCGGCCTACGATATCTATTTGAATAAACATTTTCATTGGTGTTTGTTACACAGGTTCTGTGAATAGATATTTATTTGGTTTGATTAAGGTGGATGAGTGGTAACAGATATTTTCGAACATCTTTGTTTTTAGTTGAGAAGTGAGATCACTTTATATATTGATTATTTGTTTTCACGCAGCGCCACCCTCAAAGAATTTTTCACACCACCCTGCTCGAAAACATCAGATTTCATGCAAATTCAATCTAAAGTAATTCATTATTACCCGATGGGATATAATAAATTTCAGTACAAAATTATTGCCCGCAGGTCAATAATGTGATTCGAATTTGGAATTCAACTTGGAGACCGACGGGAACTACTCAGGCCAGACAACTCTCTTCATGCCTTGCAAACATCTTTTTAACTCCTTTAACTCCATCGCTGAGCTCGGGCATGAACTCAAATCCTTCATTAGGTTCAGGATTCAATATGACGCCTGTGACATAAGAGACTACGTTATCGCCTCGGTGCATAATCTATTATTTTTTCATTTCGGGACAAAAAATTAGTCAGTGATACTCAACGACAACGCAACTTCACAATCAAAGGGTTTTTATAATCAAATCAGCACTCTAGAGATTGCCTTTTACAAACCTACATAGGCAAGTACTTAAACAACCATTTAATTTTACCTTGTTTTCACTAGCTGACCCGCGCAACTTCGTCTCCGTCAAATTATTCATTAATGCTCCGCTTCTATAGGTCGTAGCGTGATATTATATAGCCTTACTTATATAATCTTCCTCGATAAATGGGCCATCAAACACTAAAATATTTTTTCAATTCGAACCAGTAGTTATAGATTAGTGTGTATTAGTAAACATTTAGATAAATGATATTAAAAACTGCCCAGTGCTACTGGTCTGAGCACAGAAATGATTTGTATTTCTTCCTGTTTTTTTTTTTTTCATTTTTAGCTAGACCAATAATAAACTGAAAAATTTAAACATAAAGACCTTTCATATCGTAGGTACAACTACCCGAAGTCACTACATTGTATTAAAATACAAGTAGTCCTCCACCGCGTCTATCTCTCTGTTCGCGATAAACTCAAAAACTACTGCACCGATTTTCATGCTGTTTTCACCAATGGATAGAGTGGTTTTCGAGGATGTTTTAGTATATATGTAGGTAATTTGTCAAGCGGGCGAAGTCGCGGGCATCAGCTAGTTTATTATGTTAAGAACATGCCTAAGACTGTAAGATTATGACAGTAGAGGAATCAATCCATCTTATCGGTCCATATATATGGAATTTTGGCTACGATGATTTCCTCGCGCTTCCGCTCCTGTACGGCTGTTCATTAACCGGTTACGCGGACGATGGCTTGCTGCTCATTCAGGCAAGTACTCGGGCTGGACTCGAGAACTTGGCTGACACATGCCTACGTTTAATATCTCAGTGGGGCGATCGAAACCGTCTGACCTTTGCACCGCATAAAACCTATCAACTTCTTTTAAAAGGAAACCTTAAATCCTGGCCTAGTATAAAATTTAATAACGTACCCGTTAAAAGGAAAGAATCCGTGTGCTACCTCGGTATGCTACTAGAAAGAAACTTTTCATTTATTGATCATATAAAAACAGTAGGAGAAAAAGCAAAAAAGAACTTCTACGCCTTGACGAGAATATCAAAGGCTACTTGGGGTCTATCATTTCAAACCCTAAAAACTATATATGGGGCTACTTACTTGGGTTGTATGTGCTACGGGGCACCTGTCTGGGCCGATAGGGCCACCATAGGGGCGGTACGACGTAAATTACTTCAAAACCAGCGTTTGGCTTTGATATTCTTATGCAAGGCGTATAGGACGGTTAGTACTGAAGCCTTACCGGTGCTGGCGGGTGTTCTCCCAGTCGATCTGGTGCAGCGGCGTGCTGCAATGTACTTCTACGCTAGAAAGATCACGGACCCAGAGTTTTTACCGCAACGCGACCGTGCTAAGATCTCTAGATTACTAAAACCCCAGACTGACGTCTGGGAGGTACTTTTATGCTAATGGCAATGTAGGTGGGAAGATTCCATCAAGGGCCGACACCTCCACCAGTTTTTTCCATCCGTTCGTGAGCGGCTGGAGAAGACATGGCTGGAGGTGGATCACTGTGTTGCCCAATTTCTTGTGAGAAATTAAATAAAGAAAGAAATAATTTACTCTTAAAGTTGCCATGACCTGTGGGTCATGGCAACTTTAAGAGTAAATTATTTTCCTTTAGGCTTGTGGCCTCACCTTTATGTCAATGCTCTACAGCTGACCTTGAAAACGAACAATCCGCACATCACATCTTGTGGGAGTGTATTCTTTGGCAGACTGAACGTAATGTTATGTTAGATAGTATTCAGGTTAAATCTGGAGTAGTTTACTATACGGACCTTGTAGAAACCAGAACAAATTTCCGTGCGTTCAGGCGATTTTGCCATACCTATTACTGGAATCAAAAGTAGCTCACAATTTAGGACCCATAAGTTTAAATGTTAATATATAATCCGTGGTGCTTGGCAACTGGGCCTAACCCAGTTGTATATGTCCCTTGGTGCCTATTGGCCTAGCTCTAATCTGTCTCCTGCTTGATATGGAGGGAAGTGGAAATTATATTTATTTTTCCTACTCCTCCGCTGTACTCTTCTGATTAATTTCGTTGCGGGATCCAAGACAGTTGAATCGTTTCTCCGGGACTCGCCGGGTTTCATTAACTCGGCGTTTTTTCTGGTGGTCGCCACTGTTGATTCTGGCTTTCAGGAGTTGCAGTGGTTGGGAATGTGTGGCGGGCTTGTCCCAAAAAAAAAAAAAAAAGTAGAGGAATCCAAAGCGCTTTGTAACTAACCAAAGTATGAAATTCCTAGAACAATTTACAGTAGAATACCTGACAGTACCTGACTCAAACACAGTTTCTGTTACAAATGAGATTTCACTTGCAATAAGCTAGAACACATTCTCGGATAGATACAAAGGAATTGTAGCCACCAACTAAATGCGATAACACTGCCAGGCTGGGCAAGCCTTTGGTGCTTCTCTTGAAACTCGTTGTAGTTAACTGGATTTCAAGTGTAGTCTTCGGAATAGTAGATCAGCATTTGCGTCTTTAGTTTACAATTATAGGATTTCGTCAACCTGTAGGCTAATTCACGTAACTAAATAAGTGTTGTTGCAGTGCCATTGATGTTAAGTTTCGATCAAAACAACGTTTTTCGTATTCTCTACTGCTGATAGACACGCTCGCGTCAAGTTCGCGTCACGCGGGTGCAATAACGGCATTCTACTGTTGCGCGTCTTTGGTGCGTGCTTCGGAATGCAACATGATCGATATTCTACTATTTTTTGACGTCTCAAAATGACAACTTCTAAGTTTAAGTTTTAATATTATAATAACGTCATATTCATTGAAATGTTATCGATTCTATTCGATTATTTAGTGATTAATATTTTTTCTCTCGACCTTTAGTAAGTTTGGTAGTTTCGCTGTCGTGCAGTTGACGTGCATTTCACGCGCAGCATACGCGCAGTTCAAAGATTAAAAGAATACCGTTAATTTGAACTTAACTGCAACTGCACTAAAACTTAATCGGTGCGTCATAAAATCACGTGAATTGGCCCTCTGCTCGCTTGCAAGTTGCAGCACTTGGCCGGCTACCGAGGTATCTTGTGATCAATCGCCCCCTCATGTAATTTTATAGTAAAGCTAGGTGACTTGGCTTACGTTGTTTTGCAATAAAAAAATATACTACGACCTATTCTCAGTATTTTGGGTCCATCCCAATATACGCAACAAAAAAATCATAAAAATCGGTCTAGTCGTTACCGTAGGTAGTCGTTAATACCTTCTTTCAATTATTAGGTACATATTAACTAACAGTAAGTCGATTTATTTAGTACTTTCCGCCTCGCTGCTTCCCTTCGCTTACGCGCATCCTGTTGTTCTCCTCATCGCTGCCACTGTGGCGAAGCTGTCAACAGCCTCGGGCACCACGGCCTGTCATGCAGTCGAACTGCGGGTCGCATAGCACGGCACGCAAATATCAACGACATTATCCGAAGCGCTCTTGTCTCCGTCGGCGTGTCAGCCGTATTAGAACCCATTGACCTGGCACGCGACGATGGCAAAAGACCGGAGGATATGTCTTTATTTCCATGGAAGATGGGTAGGCCTTTAGTGTTGGACGCTACTTGTGTCGATACTCTTGCGCCATCCCATCTTCCTAGCTCGTCGTGCTGTGCTGGTTCTGCGGCTTCGGCTGCTGAAAACTCTTGGACCGTGGGGTCCGAGTGCTCACGTCCTATTTAAAGATCTTGCAAAACGCCTAGTTGACGCTTCGCGTGATCCAAGAGCTGGCTTTTACCTTGGACAGAGGATAAGCATTGCCATACAACGTGGCAATGCAGCCAGTCTTTTGAGCTCACTTCCAGTCGATGGGGACGAATTTTTTGATGCCATATTTTAGAGTTTTTTTTTTTCTATTTTTATTTACTAAAGCCAAGATATCAATGGTCCCTTATCTAACACATCAAACCATCAGTAGATACCTACCACAAAATTAGTTTGGAACAGAAGTACTTTTTCCAATTACATTCCCATTTGTCCTACTTTCGAAACTTACTTCATTTGTTTATATTACTTTATATTTTCCCTTACCGCCCATTTTCCTGCGATTTCCCATCGAGAGTGGTAGTCACCAAACTGGTGGTAACTGGTTTATATCTGCGATCACTATGTCAATATAGTTAGGTCAAAGATAGTGTAGGTTAAGGTTTCAGGATTTCATCATTACAATGTATTTTATCATCATTTTTCTGTTGAAAATAGAGGCACAATTTTTTTTAATTTTTTTCAGATATCATAACGAGCCTTTTGTTTCTGGTACCGTGAAGCAATTTCATACAAATATTTTAAGCGCGTTCTACAGCAATATATGCGTCTAAAATAAATCAGAAACGTGTCGAAATTTATGTGGTACATAAAAGGTACGTACCTAAGTCCGTAGATTTAGCGATCTCCGAGAACCACGTTCACTTCGTTCCGTTGTTAGCAAAATTCAGTTCGACACTCAAAAATATGTCGAGAAAAGTGAATAATGTATTGAACGGCATAAAGTTATGTGGCATACTTCAACTTTAAGCTTGATTTACCTTGTAGCTAGCCAGTTTAGCTCGGCTTCATGTTCAATTTATGTTTTAGCTTTCGAATGACAAATTGGTGGCATGATCTTTCTATTTATTGAATTCCGGGCGGTAGAAAATGAACTTCAAATGCGTTTAGTGCTGTCCCGATGGACATTTTCGCGGCCTGATATTTTATAAGTAGTTACATAAGGCAAATTCCGCGACATGAAAGTGTGTAGCGCGATGATATATTTTTTTAAATTAAAGAATCATTATGAAAAGCTTTTTTTATTATTAGAAACCAAAAATGTTTTAGACATTGCGAGACAGATTATTGTCTATCACCTTTTCCTAAGTTATAAAGAGTCGATAAGATATCAAAACGAAAAATTCAATAATTTTTTTCTTATTTAGCAACAACTTTTGTAGACGCTTATATTTTAGCTTTTCTAATTGTCAGCCTCGTTCTATTTTCTTCCTTAAGTAACTACATACAAAAAGGTAAAATAAAGATAAACTTACCTAAAAAACTCAACAGCAAATACGTGCAGATCTTCATTTTCCCGGGATTTCTGTAAAAAAAGAAACCTTGTTGAAATCTTTTTTCAAACTACATTAAGCGTGCTCGGTTTTAAATAAACGTCTTCAGCAAAATATTTTGTAAGAGGTGACGCCGTAAATTATTCCGTCAACATTAAAGATAAGTCGCAAAATTTTTTGTCGCTTTTGTGTAGAAAGTATTTCGCTGCTACCTTCAACATTTCTATATTTGTCGTCAATTTCAATGAAAATTCTCAGTTTCTTGTTAGATATACTTTTTGTTTTCCGGGAATTAATTTAACACTAATCTTAACATTAAAAATCGAATACGTAGAAACAAGAACCAATCAGTGTCAAGTCTGTTTGCGAAATGTCAACAAACACAATTTAATTTTGATAACGTTGTATTCATAAAAGCACCCTCATGACCTCTATTGATAAACGGCAAAAGCGTATATATTTACCTAAGTATATAAGATCTTGGCAACGAAGGTTAGTAGGATAGGTATGTATAGGGGCAAATATTTACTAAGTAAACGATTCCTACCTGTAGGTATTGGAAAAGGTAACTAAGAGAAAGCTGGCAATGGATACTGATAGAAATACACATGTAACTATACGGTTTATGGTAAAAATGACTCTAATAAAGATACAATAAATGACAAACTTCCTTGGACCTTCTAAAATCTGCATTAAAAAAATATCAACAACAAAGCTTATTACTGAATAAATATTACAGATGGAAAAGGACGAAATATTTCCCAAAACACTGTCCCACAAATTATCGCTTACAAGACATGGGTCCTTTATCACAGGCCGTAACAAGACGACTGACTATCGAATTGGAAGCCAGTGACCTGGCTAAGTGCTAATACGAGAAGGGAAGAGGATTCCAGCGATCCGGTCAAGATGAGCGGGCACAGCCCCTAACAATTTACTTATTGAGTTATAACTTTATCTACTTGACAACGAACGTTCGTGGTCCTTGCGTTCGCAGAAAAATTTGTTCGAGATTGGAAAATGTGGTCCTTTGTGAAAAATATATGTAGCTTTTCGATATATTCGTTTAGTATTTACTATAGAAACTAACTTTGGCCAGCAGCATCTTGTTAATGTGGCAAATAGGCTTGTGTCCTGAAAAATCTAACTAGTCCGTCAGTTAGATTATCAAAAAATGTTTGACGAAGTTACGACGCTTTTAAAATTCTCAATACGTCACACCTTCGCATAATTTTTAGTGAGTCGTGACGTCACGAGCCCCCACTACCAAGTTTTGATGCGTTTTATCTTTGTCAATATTCATTGATTTACAAAAACAAAAAATACGTGTCCATTATTTTTCAATACTCTAACTGACGTACTAAATAGTTTTGCAATTTGTGGATGATAGAATCTAGCCTATTATCCCAACAGCGTTTTACCGCGACCGATGGTTTTGTATTTTAAAATTTGTCCTTCGTCCTAATCCAGTCTATAATCGATTCACAAAAATTCAGACTTTCATTGATATGGTTTACCAGTTGCTTTCAAGTACCTATTTAATATAATTATGGAGGTCGATTTTAATTCCAGTCAAACATAGTTTCCAAATAGAGTTCCGAATCAGAGATTTGAATATGAGCCTAAATGTAAGTAAATACCTATCGTATTTAAAACTGGATCGACATAAATTAGGACATAAATAGACATAATCATTCTGGGTTCCAAATTAAATGGGACAGCCTTTGGGTTAAGATGCTTAGGCAAATAAATCTACCATTTAGGTACCTAATAGGTACCCATGTATAAATATGTAAGTATTCTATATGATAGTCAAGACACCAGATAAATTTGCATTAGCGGTCATTGACTCACCTACGTCAATATTCTTAATCCATCCATATAATATGTAGATACCTACCAGGGCAGCTGACACCAGTGATTTATAAATTTTGAATACCTTTAAACGATAGAATTAAGGGCAAGATTGTTTATTCATAAATAAGAACAATTTCTGTCTTACTTTCGTTAAGGTTTTCCCATTCTTCTACCATACTTCCGCATTCACCTAAACTTTAATTAAATTCCCTAAAAATTTATTCCCCATTAATTTAATCAATTGCCCAAAGACTTAATGCTTTGCCCAAACAGTACATTTCCGTTAAGCACGTACAGCGAGTTACGTCATTACAGTAATTGATATGAATCGATGCGCGACCAATGATCCCGGCCACGTAATTTGATTATGCCGACGTAAACGCAGGTGTATAACGTACCTAATTAATGGAGATAGCGATCTTAATGGGTAACTGTTTATTGGGAAATAACTGACGGTTAATCAATTTGATTTTGCTGTGTGGATTCTATTTGAATTTGGGGTTTGTGATACGTAGTGTGTGGGTCTGTAGTATTTGAATAATTAACTAAATTAAAAGTTTTAGCAGGTCAAAAGGCTCTCGCAGACCGGCGATTTTGTTTTATGAATCTATACTAATATTATAAAGCAGAAGAGTTTGTTTGATTGGTTTTACGCGCTAATCTCAGGAACTCCTGGTCCGATGTGAAAAATTCTTTCAGTGTTAGATAGCCCATTTATCGAGGAAGGTTATAAGCAATATATCATCACGCTAAGACAAATAAGAGCGGAGCATTATTGGAAAATATGACGCAGACGAAGTTGCTCGGGTCAGCTAGTCGGTAGATAATAAGAAAAATGTTTGATCGTTTCTGTCTACAGGAGTATAATTAACGTCTGTTTTAACTTGTCTTTAAAGAAAAAACAATTCTATAGAAAGAGCTAAAAGAACCATTAAACCACTTATAAAGGCCTTTAGCTAGTCTGAAAAGAAAATTTATACCTACTCGTATGAGCACTTTCATGTGGCTTTCTTTCACAAAACGCCTTTTTAGGGTTCCGTAGCCAAATGGCAAAAACGGAACCCTTATAGATTCGTCATGTCTGTCTGTCTATATGTCTGTCCGTCCGTATGTCACAGCCATTTTTCTCCGAAACTATAAGAACTACGCTGTTGAAATTTGGTAAGTAGATGTATTTTGTGAACCGTATAAAGATTTTCACATAAAAATAGAAAAAAAAGCAATAGATTTTGGGGGTCCCCATACTTAGAACGGAATCTCAAAAAAAAAATTTTCATCGTACCCATACGTGTGGGGTATCTATGGATAGATCTTCAAAAATGATATTGAGGTTTCTTAGATCATTTTTTTCTAAACTTAATAGTTTGCGCGACAGACACTTCCAAAGTCGAAAAATGTGTGTCTCCCCCCCTTAACTTCTAAAATAAGAGAATAATAAAACTAAAAAAAATATATGATGTACATTACCATGTAACCTACCAGCGAAAATTGGTTTGAACGAGATCCAGTTAGTAGTTTTTTTTTAATACGTCATGAATCGTAAATCGCAACTTCTGCTTACGGAACCCTCAGTGCGCGAGTCCGACTCGCACTTGTTTCCGTTTTTTGTAATTCTTTTAAGTAAGTTCTTTTAATAACAAAGGCAGCAAACAGCTTAAATAGCCACCTGCTGCTACAAAGATTTACTAGCGTAACATTCTGCGCCTTAAGATGCTGACAAGACCTTAAAGATGCCGTCCATTACAGCGGAGCGAAACAGAGAAATTTTATCCAATGGAATTGCATAAAACCACCGCACCTCGTGAGTCACTGACATTTTGACTGACATGATTGGTTAATATTTCTCCGTTTCTCCGCCCCGCTGCTTCGCTCCGCGCAAATGGACAGGCATCTTTACTGTGGTGTCTGACGGACTACATACAAAAGAAAGATAAAACTTTATCAATTTACTGTAAAGTATGAAGCATGCTTGCATGCACTGGTATTCAGCTGAATCCGGTTTGACTGGAAGCCAACCCCCATATAGTTGGGAAAACGCTACGCAGATGATGAAGCATGCTTCTCGATTTACTTAAGACTGGGTTGAATACTCGATAGTAATAGCACCAAATGATCGATAGTAATGGCACCAAATAATCGATAGTAATAGCACCAAATAATCGAAAGTAATAGCACCAAATAATCGATAGTAATAGCATCAAATAATCGATAGTAATAGCATCAAATAATGGATAGTAAAAGCACCAAATAATCGATAGTAATAGCAACAAATAATCGATAGTAATAGCACCAAATAATCGATAGTGCAACAAATAATCGATAGTAATAGCACCAAATAATCGATAGTGCACCAAATAATCGATAGTAATAGCACCAAATCCTGGACTCAGTTAGCATCATCATCATATTAACTGAAAGACGTCCACAGGTGGACATAAGCCTCCCCAGGTGTCTCCATCCGGTCCAGTGTGTCTCGCATCCATCGACATTAGCTCAGATAGCATAAGGTATTGTTATTATTTGTCACTCATTGTCCTCACATATAGAAGCAATCAAAGGAAATATTACCATGATTTTTGTATTAAGAAAATCCACGGACACTCTTTTAAATCAATTGATGCAAATTGATTTAAAAGAGTTTCCGTGGAGTTTCTTGCACGTTCTTCTCCATAGAGATCTACGCTTTGGAACCTGCAAATAGCTTCATCTTTTTTGGACCGACCGACCTTGGCAATTCAAAAGTGCCTGTAAATGGTTTAATTGAAATAAATGATTGAGTTTGGATTTTTGCCAACGTACGTTGAAGGAGTTACTTATACTAAAGGTTTACATTTACAGTTACATTGTTTCACTGTGACGTTCATTTTAATTTCTATTGTGAGTTTATTTTTAAATGTTTTTGAAACAGCAAAGTTCTCAGCTTTAAGGTAATTAGTACATTCCATTCAAATCAATTATTTTATTCAAATTTTAAATATAATATATATTTGAAACTCTTCTATCTCGTCATATGCCTACAGTAGAAAAAAATGTTGTACCAAAAAACTTCAAAACTATTCCCAAACCTTCCCATGTCTGGGGACAGTCGAGTATTATGCAGGAACTAGAATATAACCATATGTATGTACGATGGATTGAAATATCAAATCTGCACCTGTTACTCTCTATTCGATAGCATTGACGTAGGTATGTCGGCGAAATATGTATGAGAATGGGGAAAAGGAATACAAGTTGAACGAGGTATTTTCTTTGTCGAACATAGTGTTTGACCTCAGATATTCACAGATGTATTTATTTTTCGTATTGCTTATTAAGAACGGTCGGTCCGTTTTTTGTCCGAAAATTTAGAAAATTATTAATCCGAATATTAATACTACCAAAAATCTAAGCGCCTTATGAAGGTTTCCCTAGGATAGTATGTAGATGTGGTAGGCGCCAGATAAACTTTCAATAAAGTAAATTGAATTTACCCTAATATCCCTTCGTAGATACCCGATCATTAAATTATAATCCGTTTTACATTACTAGAGAACGTAAAGGATCACGATAGAATTCGATTCAGGACAGCTTCTTGTCTTTATATTCTTTTTTTATATTAAGAACGTCAATAAATGTAAATAGGTCAATGACCGTTACTGCACATTTATCTGGCGCTTACCATCAGCATGATACGTAAGTACCGAAGGCGATACGAAAAAAAAAAAAACTTGAAACGAGTTGTGAGCTTCCGTCTGTTTCAACTTTGTACCTCTACCCTTTAAAGGTACCTCTCACCACTCTCACCTATAAATTCCACTCAGCGTAAACAAGTCCAAATTAATGAGCAAAGTAATAACGTCAATTCGATCGTAAATTCGTAGCTATTGTTAAGAAAAGTGCGACCGCCTGTAGAAACGTTCGAAAACGGTACAGAACCCAATAAAAGAACATAAATTTTGTTCACAACAGGGCAAATATCACAATTTATTGGTAAGCTCTCGAATGGGAGACTTGGGCCCCGTTGCTGGGTTAATGCGGGATCAATACTGGCCCGCATTCATTATCATTAATTTTAATTTGAGCCGAGTTTGGGCGCCAGGATGGAAGGACCACGTGCACAATAGTACCAGGTAAAAATAACAATACCTTAGGCTATCTAAGCTAATGTCAATGGATGCGAGACACACAGGAGCAGTTGTTATCATTATCTCTTCATAATGTGGCAATGTTTTTTGTTTGCCAAAACACGAGTAGCTTGAATAATTAATTAAATTTCTGATGATGTTTAAGTAAAAAGTCAATCGGCTACTTCTAGGTGAACACTCTCCATCATCGATCATACCATCAGGTGAGATGTTGGTCAAACGTGAGCCTATTCATCCATCTTCCTGCTCTGCTCCGCGTTACTAGAGATCGGCACAATACGTCTCAACAAACTTTCTGGGTGTAGCGGGAGGGAGTGTCAGACTTTTACTGACTAAAACCCATCCATGTTCCTTCAATGCCCTTATTGTTCCGGAGCCACGGTATCTCTTTCGAACAGTCCCGCAACTCCGGCAGGCGTCGGCCCTTTCGGGCCCCTCTGTGTGCTGACTCTCTTTGAGGCGCGCGTGGAACACTAACGCGCCGTCGACACGGCCTGTCATCTGAAGACGTCCGTCTTCAGATGACAGGCCGTGTCGACGGCGAGCCACCCATAGCTCGCCGTCCACAGGCCCGCGCCTACGGTGGCCGGAGGTCACCGGGTGGTGGCCTCCGACACCCGCGGCTACGTCTACTACGCATCTACCACGGCGGCCGGGACGAGAGGTTCTCTCCCTCGAGGACACAGTACCTTATTTCTAATAAGTACTTATTTTAAATCAATATTTATAAAATTCTTCCGTTACTGAGTGACTGACAGACAACGCACAGCCTATAGGTTCCATGGGGAGTGTTAGGGAGGAAATTCTTACAGGAACTGGAAAAACAGGATATGCGCGTACGAAGTCGCGGGCAAAAGCTTGTTGAATATAACTTGTTTACTTATGTAATTAAATATGTAAATTGTACTGTTGTACAAAAACAAAGCTTAACACGTAAACATGATCCAGATTATTATCAGAATTATTATAAGAAAATATCGATACCTCCTAATTTTCTGTTAACGACCACTTCACTCCTCATCAACAACCAATACGAAACACAAACACACAACTTAATTAACAAAACAGCACCGGATCCCCGACGAACCAGCCTGTATGATCAGTTTATGAGCGGTTCCGAACACCAGGTGCGCCCAAACGACGCAACTTTTTATACGGCGCCCGTAAATCTAGCGGCAGTAACCGATTTGCGCGAAACACCCATAATGTCTGCTAAAGTGATACGGTAATACTGAGAAAGCCTATTTTTAGATTTCCATTGGATTTGCTTTAAAGGAAAACATTATGTTAAGTCATGACTGTTTTCTGGAAAGGAGTAGGTGGAAGTGTGTTATTACAAAGATGTATCACCAGTTGCGGTAAGAGCTTATTGCCATTATTTTTTTTTCCCGGCAGTTGTTGCTATCGCTTACAGAATGTCGTTACCAAGGATCCCTCCACTCAGCAGTGAGGCATGCAATCTCTGCGCCCGGGCCGCCGCAACAGAAGAAGACGCCCCGGGCGTTGGGAGTCGCATTGCGATTGCTGGCCACCGTAGGCGTTGGCCTGCGGACGGCGAGCATTGGGTGGCTCGCCATCTGATCAGAACCAGACCCGGTACGACGGCGCGCTGTGTTCCACGCGCGCCTCAAAGAGTTGTCAACAAAGCAGATGGGGCTCGCTAGAGCCAGTGGCTACCGGGGTTGCGGAAATTGTTCGAAAGAGGCACCGCGGCCAGGGACGCAAAGTGCATTGGGAGGAACACGGATGGAGCAGAAGGGAGTGTCAGACTCTTACTGACTAAAACCCATCCGTGTCCCCCTTATGCCCTTTTGCCTTTCAGGGCCGCGGTGATAAAATACTGCAACCCTGGCAGACTCGGTGCCAGTATAATTCCGGAGACTACAGGACGAATATGATGTTATTCACAACGGATTGAGCAATGAGATGCATTAGTAGGGGGTCTTGAGCCATTATGTTTATTTAGTACAGTCTAAATCACCTGTTACAAAAGCGACCTTTAGATTTCAGTTGAAAGATAAAGGAGGCGGTAGGGAGACTGGGAGACTGGTAATATTCTAAGTGCCACGTTTTAGGAAAAATGTAAAATAATGGAAAAAATGGCGTGAAAATCTCGCTCCCACTTTGCTAATGACCTAGGTAGTACCTGGTAAGTACATCATTACAGGTACAGCTCATTAAACTTAAGGTTTTTATAAAAATCCTCAGGCTTGGGTAAATAAAGGTCATTGTGAAAATCAGGCATTCGCTGTTTAAAAACATTGCTAAAATGTGTTGATAGTACGCTAACCATTTGTATTTCCTAGTAAACTGTAGTTACTTACTAGGACTAAATAAAATATTTTCTTCCGGCAAAAAAAAACGTTTTATTGCTCAATCTTAACTTCTTATAGCTCGATACATTTAGTCCAGCGTTTTTCCAATTTTTATATTCCTTTAAAAAAATAGGTTTTTTCGAGGCTCTCAAAATAGGTAGTTTGTTTTGGTGATGACCTCTTCGTTCGGCCCAAATCTCTTATACCACCTAGCCATTTCTTCGGGTTTGGAAAGAGGAAATAGTCGCGGGGGGCTAAATTTGTAGAATATGCTAGATGGTGTAGCAGATATGATTTTTTGTAATGGTGACTAAACACGTGTGCACCCGTGGATTTTTGTGATAGAACAATACTTTTTACTTCGCCAAATCTGGTCGATTTTGCTTCAAACCAATATCAAATCTGTCCAAAAGCTGTAATTAATATTTGGCAGTGATCGTTTTACCCCTTCCAAGGATTACGTAATTGATACGAAGAACACCGTGTGCTTCCCAAAAAATTGTGGCTATAACTTGGTTTTAGTCAGCCGCTCTCCCCGTCTCAACGCTCAAAAATGTTCAGCTGTAAGATTGGAAAATACTATGCAAGGAAAAAAATATGCCTTTTGATACCTTTTGCCCTGATGCCTTAAAGACAAACTGAACCAACAATCTCAAAAACGTACACGGTCAACAGCAGTGCGATTCTATAACCATGTCGAAGTGAACATTTAGTCGAAGTGAATAACAAGTGAGCTGTCAAACTATACAAACAAGATGGCATGATAGCTCACTTATCGTTCACTCCACCTAAATGATCACGGTGCGATGTCGACAGAATTGACCGGCTGTACTCAATACAGCAATCACTTCACTACAAAAGTGTATTTTATTTTAGTGAATTGGAAAAACTGCACAAAGTACATTACTCGCGACAAAATCCAATCCATTGTGCTTCAACGCCGCGGAAACCCACTCATGTAAGTGCTACAAGAAGAATAAATGGCTATTCATTTCTCATTTCAGGCACACGTGTTACAGCCGGATATATAGTTAATGGATAATATTACTTATTATCGTGGGAAAATCATCAGTGTCGATGCCTGATGAAAATTTTTAGGATTTCATTATGTGACTTTGTATCCTTACTTAAATACATATTTTCTTTTCCCTTGAAGTGTCAAGGTTACGAACATACTTACCTACTTAGTTTTCAAAATTACCAATGACATTAAAAGGCATGACTTCACAGCGCATTCCTTGAAAATCTAATGAACTCTACAAGGTTCTTTTTCATAATTTCAGCCAATTGCCCTCCACTACTCAACGCGCGAAGCCAAGAGCGCCAACCATTCCGCTCTTGAGCAGTCCACAGCCACCTTCTTTAAATCATCGATCCAGTTCTTTTTATTTCAATAGTAATATCTCACGGGCTAAAATTTGTTTCTTAGTGTTTTAACACTAACGAACAACTTTTATCACTTGTGAAAAAAGCCCAATACTAAAAAAAAACAGCCTTTTTCAACTCTTTACATTTACCCTAGCCAAATCAAGGCCCATGAACACACTAGGGACGGATAAATCTGAAATAAGAATGGCAAACTTTGCCAATGAAGATGAATGAAATGTCAGGACTTGAAAAACAACAAGACCTTTGAGTTTGATTCAGAATTGGTCAGCTGAGAAGCTTAGGTTATCTGAACATCTTTCTGGTCATTTATACTCGGTAGAATAAAAAGTACTTCAGAGGTCTCATTTAGGCGAAGAATAACAACAAAGCAATCAATCAAAGAAGTTGCCGTGGCGCACATCTATATAGCCAGTCTCCGCAAATACACTCATACGACTGCTAGACGACGTAACCGAAAAATAATAGCTATTCATTTCTCATTTTGAGCGTACTTGCTCTACCAAGTGTGTTAATGAAAAAGATAACTTATGGCTTAATGATGACTTCGCCAGAAAAAACTTGTTGAAGCTACTGTCAGATTAAAAATCTAGATGCGATTCTTATACAATTTATTCGGGTTTTTTTACGAAGTAATTTCATGGACCTTTTTTGAATATTTTAGCTATCTTTGATGTGTATAGAAAGAACAGATAGTAAAAACAGGTCAAGGCCTAAGTTTTCGTAAAAAAAACAAGGATTGGATTATAATGTTTTCAAATTGCATTGTATACTAGCTGGCCCCCGCCGCTTCGTTCCCGCATTTTTTTTATTTTCTCTTATGATGAAGATCACAGGGAAAGATTTTTAAAATTCAACCCCCAAGGGGTGAAATAGGGGATAAAAGTTTCTATGAAACTTTTTATTCCTTGGGCTTATTTGTATGAACTTGTATTCCAGGGATTTCCAAAATTCAAGAGGGTAAAATTGGGAATGAAAGTTTTAAATAAACGCACAGGCCAATTCCTTACGGCTAGAAAACTAAAATTTCGCATCCACTAAGAAAGATTTTTCAAACTTCATAGGGGATGTAAGTTTGTATGGAACTTTATATTCAGTTAAAAGGCTTACTTAAATATTTTATAAGAAATCTAATTTTAGTATTTCTTTTTTCATAAACCTCTAGCGTTTTAAGTATTTTAAAGTAGGTATTGTGCAAATATGTTTATGCACAATACACTCGATCTGTTTTTCTGGGCGAAGAGACAGGAACTTCAAGTCGTCAGTTAGTACTCCAGACAAAATCTCGTGGGTCAAGATTGTTCCGTGGGGAAGAAAATGCACTTGAGTTTAAAATTGAAACCTGTTGCCAATCGTATCAACAAACCTTTATTTTATTTGTAAGTATTTTTTTATTCTTTTTTTATTGTTTGTTTCAGCCGGAAAATACTTTGTAGGGTTTCGTACCAAAATGGTAAAAAGGGACGGGTTTATGGTGTGACTACGTCTGTCACAGCTGGATATCGCAATAATCGCTAATGTTATCAATTTGGAATAGTTTTAGATCACGTTTGTTTAACTATTTTGCAAAAATAAAGAAATATACATGTAGGTTTTTTTGAAACAGCGACTGAAAAGGATTTTTACAAAAAATGTAAACCCCCCTTACCTCCGAAGTTTTCTAATAGAAAAATCAGATTTCGTTCTACATGATAGAAGTTTGGTAAAAATAACAGGAAAAAAAAATATAACCGAATTCCAAAAAAAAAACACTACAAAGGAAAAAAATAACTTAAATTTCGGAAGTCGGTGTTTTTGTTGGTTTCTTCGTATTTTGACACCGACTTCCGAAATTAAAGTTTTATTTTTCACTTTTTAGTGGTACCCCACACCTAACAACACCACTGCAAAATCGCAGAAAAGCAAAATACGCAATTTCGATTACTTGGATGACATAAAACTATCATCTAAGTAGACGAATTCCAGCTATTTCGATTTAAAATCCAAAGTTCGTAACCGATTTTCATAAAATTTAAATGGGACCAATCTGCAAGTACATCCTTTCAGATAAAACAAGAATTTTTTAAATCGGTTTATAATTGTCGGAGTTTTATGAGGTTACAAACATTAAAAAAAACATACAACTGAATTGATAACCTCCTCCTTTTTGGGAAGTCGGTTAAAAATAAAACGATATCTTTACATAGCACACTTTTTCAGAAATCATGAACTAAAGTTAATTTTTTTCAACTAGCAGACAAGAGCTGCTTACACACGAATCACGAAGTTAAGAAACACGAAGTTCCTTATAAAACTGGAATTCACCCTTTAATATACAGATCTATATATACTTCCACTTTTAAAAACTGTACCCACTGAGCACAATATAATGTCCAGCATAAACAAAAGAAACGAGCAATTCACATATAGGCTCAGAGTAAAATATGGAAGCAACATAAGCGCATACCTCGCGTTAGTCGTGTTAACGTACGTCCGAATTTTAATTTTCTTATTGTAACTAAGTGTTCTCAATAGGCAGAGTATGAATAAATAAGATTTAAAAAAGATTTTTAAAACATTATTCGTTTAAAACATTTCACATTTCTTAATTAAAAATTAAACATGATTTTTTAAAGATTTTTTAATTTTTAAAGAAGAGAGTTGAAATTATTTGTACCCTACTAAAATCGCCATTGTTATGTCTAAATGATAAGTTTTTGGTCCTCAAAAAAAATTAAAGTAAATTAAAGTTTATCTGGAACAACTCAAATGTACACATTACATAGGAAAAACGAAGATAACTGCAAAAGTAAAATACTGTGACGCAGCTATCAACGCCCTACATACATTCAGACATTGTTCCAGTTTAAGCTAAGAGAAGTTAAGTCATTTAATAAGTTATTAATTAAAATACCTTTTTCTGTTATTGTTGGACAAGGAATTCCTGTCCACCTGTTTGTTCCTTTAATACTCGTAGTATGTAATCTTACAAAAGTTTATAAAAAAAAAAATTCCTACTTCCCACTTTCACATTCAAAAACACTAAATTCTCTATCAGCTCAATGTAAAATCAGGATGCAATCACATCTTCCAGCCGATCGACTGCAAAGTTGCAAGCCGTGGCCGCACTGGATGACAGCTTTAATCCACAGATTATTACTGGCATTCCTCACGTGAACTCCGAGCGAACTATCCTTAATCAACGCTTCTATGACGTATATGAAACCCAAGGGAATTCCATTTTGTAACAGGAATGTTAGAAAAGAATTTTCGTGTGAAAATCTTTTTAAAAGGCTATGAACAATGGAGACTGTAATTCGCATTGCGGATGTTGTTGGGTTGTGTAAGCATGTAGTATGAAGAATAGTTGTACTAGCGTTTTCCCAGCTCTCATGTTGGGGTTTTTAAAGATTTTTATGATACTGAGATAGGTTAGAGTTGCTGAAGGCTATACAATTTAATACTTTGCCGCTTCTGGTTAGTTCCGATAGCGTTTTTTAGGAACAGCTAGGATGCTTCCCGATAATCTTAGTAGATAGATGATTCTAAGTTTAACCGTTTCACGCCTTTGATTTTTCTGTCAAATAGTGGATTCTTATTTATTTTTGTGATATTTAATAATTAATGAACACATAGAGAAACAGTAAAACATAACGTACTAAATATTGGTTTTAAGGAACTGCTTATTTATTAAGAAATTCCTTCCAGCAGAGCTGCGAAAGGAGAAATGAAAAAGAAAGAGAGACATTAGTGTGTAAAAGAGAAACTGGCCAAGTGCTAGTCAGACTCGCGTGCAAAGAGTTCCGAACCATTTTTATTTTTGGATCATGTTATTAACACTACTTATAGCCTTCTTATAATAATTTGTAGTTAAGGAACCATTATCTGCATTTTTTTTTTAAGATTTTAGGCTCAGTAGTTTCGGACATAAGGCGGGGAATGGTCATTTTTGTTCTTAATTCTTGAATAACTTAGAAACTGTTTATTTTAAAATTATGACAAGATATACGTAAATAGAACTCTCACAGTAAGCCCTTTCATTTGATATGTCACGCGATACAGTTTTTTTTTTAATTTTCTTGTTTGACCCCAATAGTGACCCCCATACTCAACATTTATTTATTTACGTAACGCGTCCGTGTTTGGGTCACAGAAGTCCATATGTCATATGTGTACTAAATTTCAACAGAATCGGTCTAACAGGTCCGGAAAAACGGCTGTGACAGACGGACAGCCAAACAAACAGACAGACAAATACCCGACTGATCCTATACGGTTTCCGTTTCTTACAGATGTTCAAAACCCTAAAAAATAAGAGAAAAGTGATATAACGCCAAATATAAAAACGTTCCTAATATTATAATAGATATATAAATAATTCAATTCTTATTCGGTTGGATATTAAATTAATTATGAGCAAATGCATTCTATAATTGTTCCTACACTAAACAACAAGCAATATGTAAAGTCTATGAACAATTGCTACGTGCTAAAGCTGATAGTATCATAATGAATACAGCGAACGTTGCAAATGATGATTTTCAACCAGAGAGTAAAATCCTTTTTAATGAATAAGGTACGAGTGTGTTTGCTATAGATTTCTGCAGAAATATACTTCTTACACTCAGGTAAGCTCAAACTGGAACAATAATAAATATAAAACTTGAACAGTTAACTCTTTATGTTCAGTTTCCAGGAAGAAAATGCTGCGTATCTCTTTGTGTAACTAAAATATAAAGAGAGATTCAGGGGATTTGTGTAAAAGGACGAGCAACAGCATTTTTCTGTTAGCTGAAAATGTGGTCAACAATGCTTTAACCAAAACGTGGTCCTTTATATGATGCCTGTTTTTTATTGACGACACGGTTGGCGCAGTGGTTGAGCGATCGACTGCTGCGCAGCATGTCGCGGGTTCGATTCCCGCACGGAACAAATATTTGTACGGCCTACATGTATTTGTTCCGAGTCTGGGTGTTTTCTATCTATAATATGTATGTATTTACAAAAAAAAAATGTATGTAAGTAGTTTATCAGCCATCTCGTTACCATGACACAAGCATTAAGTTGCTTAGCTTGGGACTATATGGCGTTGTGTGGAATGTCCAAGGATATTATTATATTATATTATTATTTTTGGTGACATAGAATTGACAACCATCTGATTTTTTTATCATATTTGATTTTTCTTTAGAGTTTTCCTGAAAGCGATGGATTCGATGTACGATAGTATACGTGATTGATGAGGATACCTGTTTACTCTTGCTTTAAATACTGTTGGGCTGAGAGTTTTATGTCTAGCCTTTCTGTTGATTTGCTGGATAAAAGACTTCCCCCAAGTCCCTCCAGAAACTTTTTCTCTATGTTAGTATCGCATAATTCAATTCCAACCAATCTTTATGTTTCCGCTGCATAAAATTGCTTTCCAAGCTCATGAACGTTGCGCTAACGTCTACGCCATTCCAACAACATAAACTCAGAAATTTAATGCAACGGAAACATTATAAGCAGCTACAATAAACAAGCCGGCAATATATTCAGCGTAGCTAAGTTCTGCCGACACATACTCCTGACTAAAGCAACATGTTTAAAGTTGGCAAGTCCCAAGTGGCCGTGTCGCTTGCACCATGTGTAGTGCACGCAGCCTACGTATTACGGGCTACGGTTCATGTAAATAACTCCGTACTTCGACGGTTTATTGGGCTAGATCAAGCATGGGTTTGTTGTGAGAGCAAACCGGAGACCAGGGGTAGGAAATCTGGAAGTGTACGGATTTCGGACCAACGCTTTCGGTCAATCAAATATGGTTTTAGTGAGAGACCCTCATGAGTCTGTCTTCGAGTGAACAGGTATGTTCAATTGTTGAGAAAACAATGATAATCTGAATTTGACAGTCCATATTCATATGCCGATTACCTAATTAGAAAATAATTTAATGCTTTATTCATTCCTCCCAGAAACCAGCTAAGGTTATATGGGATTTATAACGTTGTGTTCTTATGATGGAATCTGAAAGAAGATGTGTCATAGGTATTCGAGATAAAATATGATGGTCATTCAATTTTATTTTAATTTCACGCTTGGTTTTCAAGGCGTAAACATATACGCAGTTTAGGTTTTGGACCATTAACGTTTTGTCCTTCGGTACGGAACGTGAGTCAAGCGAAACAGAATTAGGATAGTGTCCCAAAAATTCTCAAGTTATGAAGTTCGAAACCGTTTCCAATCATAATAATGTTTTTAAATGATATCAGTTCAGCAGCAAGTTTTTGTTAAAACTATAAAGAAAAAAATACAACCGACTTAAAAGAAAACTAACTTTAATTTTGGAAGTCGGTGTATTTGGTTTTGTTCCTTCGTTTTCTTTTTCACTTTTATGTGGTAGTGGTGTAACTTGGGCGACGTCATCGTCTACGCAGAAATTGTAATAAGAAAAAATGCTCATAAAAAAAAAACTACTGAGCCACACCGAATCAAATTGTAACGAGACCAAACGGCAAGTATGTTGCAACGAACTAAAAAGGAATCATAGAAATCGGATTAGAAAACTCGAAGTAATCGGTGTACACACAAAAAGAAATACCAACCGAATTGACAACCTCCTCCTTTTTGGAAGTCGGTTAAAAACATAGTTCTCCAGTCCAAAAGTTAAGTTATCTAAGTCTCATTGTCATGTTCATTTAGGTACCTACGTATTTTGCCCTCATTAATGTCTCACACGTTCCGAACCATAAGTCCTATGCTTAAATACTTAGACAACAACTTCTTTTGGAAGCCAACAATAAAAAGGTATTAGCGGGCCAATTCTACTAATTTTCACATTCGCATCTCAATCGCAAACTTTGACAGTTTGCTAAAATGTTCTTTAAAATTTAGTAGAATTGGCCCTCAGGACGCGGGCAAGTTCAATTTCAGTAAGTTGTTCACACGTTCAAGACAAACAAGCGGAAAGAGACAATGCAAATATACTCGTAGCCCTAAAACTTTTCTAATTAAAAAGTGGTCGTTGCGCATGTCTACTGAAACCAGTTATAATAGCGAATGTGCACATAAAATAAATCCTCACAGGAATATTTAAAAACAAAATTTGTTACCCCGTGTTCATACTTTTACTTTGGCCATTTTGCGGTTTAAAAGTTAGGCAACAAATGCCGACCATTTAAACCTGGTTTCGTTATGAATACTGTTGCAAACTGTAACAGCCTGTAGTTAAATTATAACAAGTATTTATGCAGCAATGCACAAGTTTTGAACATAAAACTGTTTTGGATACTTAATGCCTGAAATAAATATAAATTTATAGGTCGATGTTATTGTCAACAAACTTCTCCCGACTGTCATACACACTTATATAAAAAAAATAATTGTGATCTTAACATCACACTATTCACTAACACTAAACACTAACTCGATTGGTTTTATTCTTTTTAGTTAGTCTTTTAGTTACGAATGAAACCCAATCAATGTAACTATCGTGCGTTTGACAATTCGCGCATCAATTTAGCGATAGATAATAAATGTACCACTACTGTAAATAAAGTTTGAATTAATAAAATTATCGTTCCAAAAACTGGGCCTACTTATTACGTTAACTATAGGCACATTAGTGAACGCAGTATGATATTATTATAAGCCAGCTGGAGGCTTCCCTTCGTCTTGATGTGGTCCATTAGTCACCTCCCTAACGTGACGTAATGGATTGGTGATAATCCATGACTCGTGCTATTGTTAGTGTAAACCAAGGAGTACGTGAAGTACTATTTTTGGTTCTGCTCGAACTTACATACATATACTCTAATAGAGAAGGGACCTTGCGTTCCGTAGCCCAAGAGAAAAAAAATATGTGAAAGAGATAACTAGCTATGGTACAACCCAATGCAGTTTTTCCTATTTTATATTTACGGTATTTGATTTGTTTTTTAAAATATTTCAGAAAACCTACAGACATGACAAGACACAGCAAAAAACTTCTACCGAAGCAAACACGTCACACGACTTGCAAAAAAAAATTTAAAACCAGAAAAGAGACAGGCTGCACACACGCTATGTCTCTTTTTATAGACCTGTCAATTTTGTGAAGGTATTACTCAATTCATTCCATATGTCTATGGATGTCATCATCATCATCATATTAGCTGAAAGACGTCCACTGTCTTGTGCGTCTCGCATCCATCGTCTACCCGCGACCCTCACCAGGTCATCCTCAGCCTCCCACAAGGTCCCACCTTGTGAGAGGCTTTCCAACACGTTAGCCACTCGAGAACTTTACGGCCCCATCGACCATCTGTTCTGCGAGCAATGTGCCTTGCCTACTATATCGGTAACCTTGGTTCTCTTGCGGATATCATCATTTCTGATTCGATTACGCAAGAAAACTGCAATCAATGCCCTCACTATGGATGTCAGGTATTCTAAAATCAAATTAAATTCCGAGCTCGTATACCACTCGCTTACACATCCCCCATTAGGCATAGCGACAAATATTAATCGATTTTTAATCACGAATCGAGTGAATTCAAACCGGCGCGTCACTAATAATGATCGGAGGGCGTACCGTGCCTCTAATATAGCCTGTGCACACATATGACAGGATATTAATGAGCCAATCGGCGCGTCGGACCGGCGGAACCCGCGCGCATTAGGGGCCCAAATCGCTCATCCATTACCCAAACCCTGATGGGAAAGTATTAACTTTTATAGTCTTTTATGGCTACAGTATCGATGTAAATCATAGCCGATAGAGTTGGTACGGCACTAAAACTGATTGATATGTAGTAATTAATGTTCGGCTGGTCGTAAAGGAATGAGGTCAGCTTTAATAGTATGTTTGGTGCAAAATGGCTGAAGTTAATTTTGAGAGTATGTTGTGTCGTGATTTTGGTAATCCGCCTGTGCGGTGGATATGACATCATCACGTTGGGTTTATGTTTGTTAGTTAAGATTTATGGGCGAATATAGAGTTAGATTGTTGGTTTGTTGTTTGTTTGATTAGGATATAGCATTCCACTCGTGTTATACCGCGTGTATCTGACGTCGACGCACAAACGATTTCCATGGGTCCGGGGCATGATTCTGGACACCCTAGACTTAGAATTTTTCGTCGGCTTTTTTCTAATTTTTTTATTTTTTTCAAGGGTTTTTTTACTTTAGACTGCTCATAATCGTTATTCTGACCTAACCCAATGAGATTTTTAATAAAAAAATAATTAATTAACTGCTTTCACTAAAAAGAACAATCTGAATAAAGCCACAAATAGATATCAGCTCAGCTGAGCTGATACTTTGTGGTACTCTTGAAAAAAATGAGAAAAGAACCGACGAAAAATTCCAACACTGGGGTGTCCAGAATCATGCCCTGGACCCATGGAAATCGTTTGTGCGTCAATGTCAGATACACGCGGTATTTACCTATGCAATATGCAGATTTATGCACTTACCATTACTAAAATAATGAAATAGGTAAGCTAAGCAAAATGTTAGAAAAAATATATAGGAATGTAGCAATTTTGTAGCCAACGTGCGTCCGTATAGTCATAGCACTCGCCTACGAACTCTAATCATATAAGTAGAATAACTGCTACGTATTCAAATAATTATATCTTTACGAAGATTTTATAGGTAAAAAAGTATTTTAGTGTATAAACTCACGCCTTTCTCCCATCTCCCATGGGAGTGAGCAGTAGCTACAGAATGACATCTGCACGATCCTTACTCCTTCTGTTTCGTTTACGTCCATATATCTCATACACGCTGGTTACATTCCGCACATTTTGGTTTTGTGATTTCAAAGAAATACTAGCTCTACGCCGACCAAAACCAACTGCTTTATCCTGCCTAAAATACCCTGTTTTGGGGTAACAGAAAAGCAGTAAAGCAATGCCATATCACTGCCATTCCAAATGCACAGTGAAAACACCTCGAGTATTCCGATAATGACGTCATTTGTTCCCGCGGAGCATCAACAGTGGCGTTATTGAGCACAAAGCACACAGTCATTAGCATAATGCGCCCGAATATCAGTTCTCGGTTCAAATCGGTATCGATATGAAACGATTTACCTACCGATATGGAAAGTGGTTAATTCATTGCTCTTTTAGTGGCGATTAAACCAATATAGTTGAACTGATACGGGAGTTAACGGTGAAAATACACGCGAGGCAAATATTGGGTTGCGGGGCAGGGTACCTATAGCAAAAATATGTTAAAATTGCAATCTGATGAGAGTATGCTCTGATTTTTCTTTTAGCGTGATAAACATAAGATTCCTTGAGTCCTGCCATACTTAACTGAAGTGGTAGGGCACCTGGCTAGACACGGTGATTTTTGCTGTAGTATGGTGTACCAACTGATAGCCAACGTCATGGGACCCAGTACGTCTAACAACCCGTTGGTTCAACAATTTCATCCAAATTTGGAGACACCTAAGTGAGAGACACAAGAAATCGGGAATTATTCCTAAACAGAAAGTTACTCTATCCAGCAGTTATTGATACCAAGCTGACGTTATGAAGAAAATATAAGTATAATATAACTAACATTACCTACCTATTATTTACAGCATATTTAGTTTCGGCCCGTTTATTCGTATATTTTAGTTTACGATTATATCAAAAAGATTTTCCTTATTAACGTATTTACGTTTCACGTAAAAGTACTTCAATATATTATATTTAGTGTACCTACCAATCAAATAATATTAGGTATAACAGTTACAAGACAAGGTTTTTTTGACCGGCAGATATTTATGGAACGGGCGGACAACATTTATAGAGAGTTAAAGAAAATGGACGAGTAAATTAATAGATTATGTAAATTCAAAAGAGCTTCTAAGTTCTGCGGGTTTTCCAGAAAATAAATTAACCTCGAGCCGTTTATTATAAACCTAGTTTAAATACACTAGGACTTAAAAGTACAGGACTTGAGTTTCAAAATATTTTCAAACGTTAATTCACCCAGTCAATCAATGTGCTTTCGTATTCTCCGTCATCATTCTGCTGTCCAATCTCAATTTATTTGAGGTCGGTATACCACGTCATCTTCATCCAAACATCACGTCATCTCAGTAGTCTTTCCTTTTCTAGGATATACACAAAATCTTCCACTCTGTCCTTCCTTTCAAGTCATGTTTTAGGGAACAACATGACTTGAAATAGACTGACTATAGTCATAGTTCACATTACCGTATTAAATTAATTGCAACTTTACTGCCGCGTTCCAGCTCCACTACAAATGCCATCCAACCCAGTAACATCAAGTATTCCTTAATTAAATGTAATATTCGCCTGTAAAAAGTGTTTCCAGCGATATCTGGCAGTGTTACGAGATCGTCCGCCATTTCTCAGCGGTGGCGATGCATTGGAAGCTCCGAAGCGAAGCGAGCGCGTGCCTCGGCAAGCTGGCCGCTTATTAAACGAATTCATCATAGTTAGAACATAAACACTATATGGTATAGGTCACGGATATTCCGTACTGCCAGTGTTTTTGTAATTAATTTTGTGGTATTAATGGAGGTAGTATATTTACCTTGTCTAAGAATAAAGCTCATATTTCTTAGTTTTGTGGGTGACGGTGAACAGTGCTGGGTATCATATTTTGTATCTACGGACCAAGAACACCAAATATTCTTACATAAATAAGATCATGTAAAAAGCAAGTCTTTTTTTAAATAGTTATGACTGAAAGTGCATACATTTGTAGATTCTACGGTGCTGTGACATTAGTGATGATCTAGCAAATCAGTGAACGCAATACGTTCAGACCACAATACAAACTTTGTTGGCACAATAAACAACAACAACAACGATACAAGCCCAAGATCCAACAATAAAACACAATACAATAAAATAAACCTCACAATTATACCGTGTTGCGTTATTGCACACGACAAATTCTCATTCGCGAAAGATCAAAGCTTTCTTTGTCATTTGATTTATAAAGTACTCGTGGAGCCCCTTTAAGTGGGGCTCTACAGAAATTCTTTCCTTATTCCCACTGTTTTTTTTTTTCCTTTTATCTTCACTTATGTAGACATGGGTATTTTTAGCTGATTCTTGCAAGGGTTGTTCCTGATTCCTTGAGAGAACAAATTACTCGACTTGCTTGCAGATAATGGGCTAGCCACTTAGCATTTTAAAGACGGTTCCGTAGTGCTCTTTAAGACCTTGCTCGGGAAATAATGCGCTTATATAGCCAAGCTCTATTGCTTTATTGTGGGACTTTATAGAAAACCAAATACCGTAGCTGTTTAAATATTCCACTTCCTATTAATTTACCTATTAATATCTGTGTTTGAATGTTTGTTAATCAATTAAGCCTAAACAGCTAAACGGATGTGGATGACTTTTAGAATACATAAAGCCCAGGGTTAATACAAAGGAGGAGTAAGAAGAAATACATTTTCACTTTACATCGCAAAAGACAGGACAGAGCTAAACCAATATGCACCCTCCTGTATCAAACATTGTGGGAGGCCCCGTTCTTGTTTTTTGAACAGAAAACTTCTTTAGCGGCTTGAGCACTTTTCTTGGGATGGGTGTAAAATGTTAAACTCGCGTCAGGACACGTGACCTGATCGAAAATTCGTAAGACGGATGATTCAAAAATGCACGACGCTAATGTTCAAGTTTTCACTTCTGCCGGCACTCCCGGAGTCCAACCAGTTCTTTTTTTAACGAATTAGACCCTGCTCGCTCAGAACTGTCAGCAGGCCGCGAAGGAGATGGTGGAACTAAATATACCTTTAGCTTTCCTTCCACACGTCAGGGCTCTTGTAGTTCGGGGGGGGGGGTCACCGTATCTTTGATGCGGCTGATACGGCGGTAGCTCCGCCCCTGATACTAAGCTAGACGTCCATATTATGAACTCTGCATTGTCAATCTCAGCTTTGATATGAAATAAATTAGGTACGACGTGTATTTCAACGAAATAACATAAACTTGAAGGGTGACATATAGAGTAACAATAGTAGGTACCTACCTCCACATACAGTCAAGATATGTATGGCTTTAGACAGACTTTTACTGACTAAAACCCATCCATGTTCCTTCATTGCCCTTTGTGTTCCGGAGCCACGGTATCTCTTTCGAACAGTCCCGCGACTCCGGCAGGCGTCGGCCCTTTCGGGCCCCTCTGAAGATGTTTATGGCCTTAGTTGAGAGGTTATTGCCAAAACAAGAAGGCTCAAATTCAATAGCCTCCGTAGAAGAAGTTGTGACTTGTGGAAGAAGACCTCTGTCGGCCGTTCAGCGGCCTCATCCATGTTGTCGCGGGTTCACGGGTAGAACACGGATGAAGCTGAGAAAGGAATCTGTGGATTAGCACAAAAATAGAGCGTATACTCTGTGCCAGAAGGCGACGTCAGGCTGTGGATGATAATTTAGGCTCAAATTCAAGCTCTGAAATGCTAAAAAACTCAATAGCATTGCCCGATCCGGGCATCGAACCTCGTGCTCAGCAGTACCACCTTTTTTCTGAAGAACGAAAATGCGATGATTTCCCATCCTTAAAAAAGACGCTACTGCTGCGGAGTTGAAGGAGTCACCCGATGACTCCTCCCACCCTGGGTGAAGCAGAAGCAAGTGTCAGACTCTTACTGACTTAAATGCTTGCGTGTTCCTCCTAACAACCTTTGCGTTCATGCGCCGCTGTGACTCCTTCGAACAAATTCCGCAAGCCTGGCAGAGAAATAGCGCCAACGATTACTATGCCGACGAGGCCGTAACAAAATACATTCTTAACGTAACAGAAAAACATACATATACTTACACAACCTTTTAGCTAATAAAACTCAATATAAGGTTGAGTTTATTACAAAAAAGTTTTACCTGTCAGCGTAGAAACGTTCGGACTTTTTATTATTATATTATTCACTTTTAACTTTACTCCCTTTGAAAATAAAACATCGCAGACTTTTCAACTTTCGATAAAAGTGCCTGTAACATACATTAAATAAAGTTATACAGTTATTTTATCTGTGTAGGTACATATTCCAACGTTTATTTAACTAAGAAAATACGTGACAATATTCCAAAATTCGACAAAAATAATTCAATGAATCTTTTAAAGAAAATGCCACAACGGAGGAAAACATAAAGCTGAATTAAATTTTAGTATTTATATTTTCGCGCAATATGTACAACGTTTATAAATTACATTACTTATTTTTTTTTTTTTATTTCGTAGGGAGAAAAAAAAGTTGTTATTCAATAAGTTTCTACATGATTATTATAAACTATTTTTTGCTCCCCGACACTTCCCAAGGAAGCCATATGCCAAATTTCTGCTTTTCACGACAAGTAGTTTCAGCTGTTCGTTGTCTGTCAGTAACTCAGTACCTACTCAGTACTCAGTATACAGAACGACCTAAAAACCCTCTACAATTCATTTTCTCAACGTTTCGTAGCAAATTAGTCTGGTCCTTAGAGAAAAATATTGGTCCTTCACAGTTGGTTGCTTCCGTCATATCCAACAATCGCGCTAGAAAATCTAGGTTATTTTAAAAACTCGGTCCTAGTTTAAAAAGTCCACTTAAAAACAAACTTCCAATTACTCGTCCTAATTAAACTTCTGAGGCAGCACGACTTCGTTGAAAGCTTTTTGAAGGGAAACCGAATCACGTAAAATGCTTTGCTTAATTTCTACATGAATAAATATGTGGGGACTGAAGAGTACCTATTTTTGAAGTCAAAATATATCTACAAATTGAAAACACTTTGAAATTGTGATGATCTATTGGTCGATAGTGTTACTGCTGAGCATGAAGACCTGGGTTTGATTCCCAGGTCAGACATAGTGTTATTGGGTTTTTTCATCTATAAATTTTCAGTAGCAATCCGGTGTCCAGACTTGTTACCAGTTGATGGTAATAGGGTATTAAAACCCTTAGAAGGGTATTAATTAATTATAAATGGCAAAATGAAGAGAATTAGGTTGAGTTCATCCCTAATTTTTTGGGAAACAGGCGTGATGTTATTGTTATTTTCATCATCTGCCTAGCGTTTTCGCAACTACTTTCGGGTCGGCTTCCATTCAAATCGGATTTAGCTGAGTACCAGTATTTTATGTGGAGCGGCTGCCTACCAGACCTCTACAACCCATTAACTGCGTAACACGGTATTCTTGGCAAGACTGGAGTCAGATTAACTGGCTTCTGACTATCCGTTACGACTGACAGAGATCTGCAAACGCCAGCCGAGACCAACGGCTTAACGTGCCTTCCGAGGCACGGAGGAAACTCGGTATGTTTAGATGATCACCCATCCATGTTATTGTTATGTTTATTTATCTATCTACCTATCTATCTATCTATACTTATAATAAATCTGTAGAGAGGTCAATTCTGTACATGAAATATATTTCCAAAATAACTATCAGGGGGTGAATAGGGATCAATACTGATGCCAAAAATGCAATCAGTAAAATTTTTGTCTGTCTGTTTGTCTTTCTGTCTGTCTGTCTGTCTGTATAACCGTTATAGAAACAAAAACTACTCGACGGATTTTAACGAAACTTGGTACAATTATTATTCATACTCCTGAGCAGGCTATAGTATACTTTTCATCACGTTACAATCAATAGAAAAAATTAAAAAAAAAATGATAATGTCAAAGTTTGGTTGTTTGTTACTCAATCACGCCAGAAAGGCTTAACGGATCTTAATGAAATTTAGAACAAAGATAGATTATAGTCTGGAATAGCACATAAGCTGCTTTTAATCCCGGGAACATGTTCCCTAGGGATCACGCGGGCGAAGCCGCTGGCAGAAGCTAGTTCTAAAATATATTTTAAAACATAATCATAAGAACAAAACATATACGAAACAATTGTATGATGTTTGTAACCTACGACCTAGATAACTAACCTCTAACTTCCTTGTTTGAAAAAAATTGCTTTACTTAGAGAAATATTTACCAGATTCAATATCCTTTGTTCTTTATTATAAGTAGGGTAAAAGTACCACTTAAGGTATAGTTTGCGCTTCATTTTATCGTCGTCTGATTTTCAAGTTATTGGTTTCCAATCGAACCCGCCTCACTAGTTTCGGCTTTAATATAAATTATTGGAATATCCTCGGCATTAAAACTTCGATTGCCTCTAGGACCGACGGTATTTAGTAGATAAACCGAATCAAAAGTTCTTTGTGTCCTCAACAAACTTGAAGCAATACTTCCTATTTTAGGTTTGTTGGCTTAATTAGAGAGTTCAAAACGCTTTATAGAGTGTCATTACTTGAGGTCTTGGGTTTCAAATTTTTTTGCGTTTTGTGTGAGAATTTTCAGTAATTGCTCGAGTAGATTTTGGACTAGTGCCCAATGATTGGCAACAGGCGCACCCCTATTGGTATTGGACTTAATCTGGGCGTCATCTGCAAAATATTGAACGTTTCGATTCAACTTTCCTTTTGAGGACAAATAGGAATTACGTGACGGTCTAGCATGGAACTGCATCAGCTTGCCTAGCGTTTATGAATGCCGCTGATTACCGATATCTTACATAGAAAAACTACCTATCCAAATAACACAGTACCTCTTGACAAGACTGGTGTCAGATTTTCTGGCTTCTGACTATCCGTAACAACTGTCAAAGATCTACAAATGACAGCCGGGACCAACACCAACATTTTCAGACACGGAAGCGTCTCACTAAGTAGTGTATGGTCAAAGATCTACAAATGACAGCCGGGACCAACACCAACGTTTTCAGACACGGAAGCGGATCGCTAAGTAGGGTATGGTCACCCATCTACAGACCGAAATCGGCAAGCGTGGTATCACCTTGCATATCAAACAGTGCGGCTGTTATATTAGTTAGCCACGAGTACCTTCACCAAACAAAAAGCTGCATTATACTTTAATATTTCTAACTAAACTCTTGACCTCAAAATTCAAAACAACAAGATTCAAATTCTCACTTCTCACATCTTCAAAATTAATCAAGCAAGCGCAACAGAATTTGCTAAACATTTCCCCTGAGCCACCCGGGTAGATAGCCCTGAATCATGGACCGATGTATTCCAGCGAATTGCTTTCAGGCTCCAGCATCCACCTAGAAATGTAGTAGGTACGTAGGCACACATCTAACAAGAAATATACGAGTTAGAGTAGGCGCCAGATAAATGTCCAATAACGGTCTTTGACCCACATACATTTAATTTTATTGACTTCCTTAATATCAAAAACAGAAATAAAAACATACAGCAATTGTCCTGAATCGACTTCTATCGTGAGTTCTTTAGTAATGTCAAACAGTTCATAATTATATATTACATATTCGGGTATCTATGAAAGGATATTAGGGAAAGTTAAATGTACTTTACTGCAAGTTTATCTGGTACCTACCCTAGATGTGTAAAATAACTGCTGATAACGCCTCTATCAGGCATTTTTTTCGTAGAGTTAAGTTTTTGAGTTTTTTTTCTTTGGGACAAGCCCGCCACACATTCCCAACCACTGCAACTCTTGAAAGCCAGAATCAACAGTGGCGACCACCCGAAAAACGCCGAGCTAATGAAGTCCGTCGAGTCCCGGAGAAACGATTCAACTGTCTTGGATCGCGCATCGAAATTAATCAGAAGATTTTACAAGAAGATTTATAATAAGTACTTGAGTTGTGGACAACTTATTCGAGTTTTGAACTTCCTACCCTGATGACCTTCTGAGGCACTTGGAAGAAGCTACATGTTAGTGAATCCAAACCGGTTTTTTGCATAATGGCTTAAAAACCCGATTTTTTCATGTTTCCCTTTTTTCGAGGTTTTCATTAATTTCGAATAACGGATGTTACTATACTACCACGTGTCAGTTAAAACGATGCATTGTCTGTCAGCCATTTTGCTATACAAACGTTTCCAAACGATTCAAAGTGACAAAACGTCTTATTTAACGTAGTATGTATTGGCAATATGGTAACTTTAACAAATATACTTATTTTTTAATTTGAAAGCTGTTTTTTTTTTGTAAAAAAAATTTCATATAGGTAAATGATTTATTTTAATAGAAAAGTTTATATTAAATAATTTAAAAGATGCAATAAGTAGGCGGTCTCAGCACGGTCTCAGCACCATCAGATTAAAATGTAATTTAGAAAAACAATTAATAACTTATTTTCAAACAAGTTTCACCGGGAACCCGAAAATCGGGTTTTATTTTGGCCGGTTTTGCATTCCTTACTATATATGTACACGTTCTGAACACAGACCTGTAGTTTCAATCATGAACAATTAAATGATCCAGCTCATATTATTATAATCATTAAAGTATGTAGTATGTTTTATTATGTAACTTAGGAAATGCTCCTTTATAAAAAACCTACCTACTAAATTCTCGGATCAAGAATCGTGTCATAAAACTTCACTAATACCTAATATTGTATTGTAATAGTAGAATTTATCGACCAATTAATTAAAATAGCTTACGTAGGTAGGATTTCAAACTAAATTGAAAGAACATACATTTAAGTTTTAATACCTTGGCTTTTGGCCCTTTTGCAATCCACAAAGTCAGAGAGACGGGCATAGAATATTGGCTGCAGGAAACAAAACAATAAGTTATATATCCTCGATTGTAAAAAGCCGTTGGAATCTAGGAGATATTCTTTGAGTGTAAAGTGCGAGTACAATATGCAGTAACTACTGCATCCGACAGTTTGTTGAATAGAAACCACCGGCACGGCCGCACGTAAGGTTGGTAGCCGGGGAATGGCCGGCGCGCCCCTAAGCCTTGCGGTGAGCGGTGTACGGCCGACGCCAGATGCAAGCTGCCCAATATTATATCTGTTACTGTGTTTGTGAAGTTTTTTAATTAATATACTTGGGTTCTATTGAAATGTATGTAACAGATGTCGCAAAGACAGATTTTGATAATAATTCATTCAAAAGATTCAAAAGATCTGTTTCAGGCTAAGAACTCACGGAGCGATTTTCACCCGCGACCGCCGCGGTGGTGGAACTGCGGTTTTATTTCTAAACTCACGAGACCGGTTATTTGCGCGGTTACGCAGCCGTCGCGGTTGCGATCATCGCCCGCAGACGTGGCGGGCGATGACGTAGTTCGATTTTAATATCCATTTTTTATGATGTTTGTTTAATTTAATTTTATACATGCACAAACATGTCATTATGCCACAAGTCACTGGTGCAAAATATTTTCTGTACCCATCGCCCCCCGCTGGCCACCGCGGTCGCCCGCCAACCGATCGCAGAGCGCGCGGGCGCCACCCGCCTAGGCTGCGGGTGCAGCGGGAACCGCAAACAACCGCGCACAAACGGGCGTAAATCGCGTCGTGAGTTGTGCTTTAATTTTTAACATATATATCTGCTTTCTACAGAAGCTGCGGGCCCGCAACCGTGGCGGACGCGGGTGAAAATCGCTCCGTGAGTTCTTAGCCTTAAGGTTCTAGACAAAGTGCTATAGGTACTATCAGGGAATGCTCGTATCGAAATGCCAAAATATAAGGTATGGATCACGTTATATTGTATCGATCTCATACATTTTTGGCGTTTTACAATAATCTTCGCCACTTTACCGCTGACAGATTTTCATTTGTTCAGACCTTAGAGGGCTATAGCGAATACTCAGCGTCGTCAGCTAATATGAAAATGTCACCGGAAAGAAGCAGACTCCGTAAGATTGTAATCAATTTTGATTAAATAATGATTTCTCGAAATATTATGAAAATATTGTTTTGTATGTAAAATATCCCATACAAATTCAATAATTTCCAATACTTACATACGTTTCTCATTTACCTAGATAAAATTTTTGTTTACAATTTCACGCGAAATTTTACAATCTTACCGCGTTTGTCATTTTACGATGACAAAGACATTTTTAAATTGCAAAATTGAAAGAAAAAAAAGAAAACTAGCTTACTTAGCACACACAGGTATACACAATATAGGTAAAAAAGGGTACCTACTTAATTTTAAAACAATAATATTGTGTCACGCGGCTGCTCCAAATTGTTCCAGTTCAGCAAAGTTCCAGGTAACTCGCTGCTTGACGCTGGTTTTCAACTGAATTTTACGTCGAAGTGTACGGATGTGAACCAGTTTTGTAAGGACACTACACGCGGCTGAGTTTGCTGGCACAAATTATTCTAATGTTATCTGAAACATATCCTATGTTCGTAGGAGTTCAGCCCATTTTATAACAATTAACTAGTAATTAACACTTGTGGGGACGATAATTAAAAAGTACAACTCCACAAGGCCCTGGGCGCTATTTAGTTACTTCTTTGAAGACGGTAACAGTTCGAAGGGGATCCGGGATCACAGAGTACATTAAACTGTCGGAAGCTATTTACACAACATATTACTAAGGATACATTGTATATAACACCACAAAGTCAAATGTTGGCCACTGTTGACAGTAGCGAAGACCCTTAAGTTACAGCATGTTAAATTAAGTTTGAGTAATTGGTAACACGGGTCAAAATGTTTGGGCATGTACCGAGAACGAACCTGTTATATATTTAGTGATGTAACGAGGAGTGAAGGTTGCGCCACAGAGTAGAGAGCAAATGGAGAGGCGCTGTGACAGGCTTTCGGCACAAAAACAGCGGCTAATTTAACGAACGTTAAACATCTTCCGTAATCGTAACTTTTTGACGTACGTATCTTACGTTAACTAACCGTTTGAAACAACCCGCCCTTACTAGCAATAATTAATTAAGTAGTTACAAACGGTGGAAATCAGTGATTTACTCAAAATACGCGATAAAAGCGATACCCCAACGATACGCAAACAAAATAAATGGAAATGTATATGGAATAAATACCTCCATTTTTCACAGTGATTTACTGCAACATTAATTAATAGATTATAAGTGCTTATTTTATTTTAATAAATCTTTTTTCACAAAATAAATAATAATCCTTGAGGTACTGCCAAAATTTTACTAATACGTTTCAATAACAAAAGTTATTCCAATGATTCTGAATGTGCCCAATGATGGAGTACGAATCTTGTATGACATTAATTTCCTTACCTATACTTTGAAATATATTCGAAAAATCCCTCCATTATTTACCTACTCCGTGCCCCAACCCTTTCGTATAATGTTTCGAGATGTTATTGTGTTCCCTTGATAGACGATAGACGTTGCTAAGGTGACATCACGCCGAGGTGAGAAGGGAATTTTAAGCAATTGTCAGTTATGTTATACGACAGGCTTCCAGCTTGCGACAAAATTCGCGAGTAGGTATATGTACCCTAAATATTTAAGTATTTACTTACCGTGTGAGTACAGGAATTGCTTTTGTGTGAGGAGAATTGTATACTTTCGTATAATGGGCCTTGTAGGCGCAGAGTAAACACTAAAGGAGGGTGCTGCAATACTCACAAAATTAAGATGAGAGAAACTACAAAAGCAATAAACTTAGTCAAGTAAAAAAATAATACTTATCTAGTACTTAACGGTAGGTACTAACAGGGTTAAAAGTAATCTGAGTGCCAATTTTTCACATTCGCATCTCAATTGCAATCTGTTAAAAATGTATGACAGTTTGCGATTAACATGCGAACACTAAAGTTGTTAAAAAAATAGTAGAATTGGAGCTCTGTTCTTTGAATAACTTTTTCACACAAGCTATTGGTAAGCTTCTCTGTTGTCGCCGCATTGGCCGGTCTGCACAATATATCTAAACAGTCCAATCAAATAAATTGTTTTATTTCAAATGGGTCGAGGGGATTTCAGGACCGGTACCGTGGTCCCGGACTCTATATTATTTTTGAGTTGTACTATTACCAAAATTATCGCTGGTTGGTGAGTTCTGACCGCCAAGCGAGCATCGCTGAGCGAGTGTCGCTGAGCGAGTACAATCTTTGATAGCTCTTGCCGACAGTGTGAACAGCCAGCTATCAACTATAAATGTGTGTCTCTTTTACTCACACGAGATATATATCTTTCCCTTTCCTCAGCGAGCAAATAGTCGACAGCTAATCGCTTCCTCGCCGGCGGTGAGGCAAGTGCCAGAGTAGAGCAGAGGCCTTAGTGTGAGTTTTTTCGACTCACGTTCGAACGCGTTCGATTGCGAGCGCGTTAGAATTTAGTATGGGAAATTAGGTTCTACGAGTGACCACCAGGTGGCACTATAACTATATTCCCATACTAAATTCTAACGCGCTCGCAATCGAACGCGTTCGAACATGAGTCGAAAAAACTCACACTAAGGCCTCAGAATAAAACAAAATCCTTATCTTCTAGTCTGCATTTCTAGGGTCTTCTTCTAAACCTCGCAAAGGATTTTGATACGGTTTTGTTTAAAAGACAGAGTGATAACACAAAAAATTGTCCAACATATAATTTGCATTCGTGCAAAGCCGGGACCAGTCGTTAAAAAAACTGGCCAAGTGCGTGTCGGACTTACGTGGGTTCCGAACGATTTTCTTTTTTGTAACATGTTATTTAAACTAGACTTTAATAGGTTTTCCAATTTGTAGGTAAAGAATTATTATCTGCATTTTACTCAAAATATTAGGCTCAATTGCTTTGGAGATCACGGGGAATGGTCATTTATGGTCTAATTTCTTGTATAAGTTCAAAATAAATTGATTATTTTAAAATTATTAAAAAAAAATATCATTATAATCCTCACAGCCCTTTTATTCGATGTGTCACACGATACAGTTTGAAAAACTTATTTTCGAAATCTTCTGGTTGGACTCCCAAAAGTGACCCCCATACTCAGTTTAATTAATTACGTAACGTGTTCGTGTTTAGGTCACAAAAGACCACATGTGTAACAAAAATTTCAACAGAATCGGTCTTGTAGGTCCGGAGAAAACTGCTCGTGATATACGGACAGACAGACATCCGTGTGATCCTATAAGGATTCTTCTTACGGATTTTCGGAACCCTAAAAATGTAAAAAGAAACACCTTCTAAATATAAAATTCCACTATCTAACCCAAAAAACACTGAAAGAAGTCGACACAAGACCTCTAAAAGAATTTATTTATCGTCCAGAAATATAGAACAAATATTCTTTCATAAATGCAAGCCGGCCGATGGCGCGGTGGCGTGTACCCAGTAGGAGTGCCACGTCGAGCGAGGACGTGCCGCCGCATCAGCTTTTATTACTTACATTTTTCACTGCACATACTCTTCACACTACCTAGTGACGTGCTAGAACTTATAATTTTGCCACTTACTCACGCGGTTCGGAATGCAAATGCGTATTGAGTACTGTGGGGTGTATTGGAAATTCGAAAAAAGGAGGTGCGAGAAATTGAATGGGAAATCTATAAAGTATGTGCCTAAAACTTCTTGTCTCCCTTATTTTACGCGCAGAAATTCTCGTTAATTTTCATCAAAATCATATTCTGCCAACAACTTTGAATGAAACCCTTTAGAATTTCAGTCCTTAGGGAAATGTTGAGACGTCGTCTTTAAGCTTCTCTCCCAATACAGACAACGAGGAGGCTTAATCAGATGGATAAGCACCATCACTCATCTGTATTCATGCTTGATCGCAAACCTGCCGGAGAGCTGGCCGAAGGAAGTAATAAATCTTTGGCATATTCAGCTGTGCACGCCTAAGCCTCTAAGTACACAAGCCACCGGACAGAAAAATATAAACTTAAAGGTACCTATGCCTAGATTTTTACTCGCATTCACAGAATCAAACCCTGTTCTTCATAAAATCTTTTGTTCCAGAATAACTCTAGGTGTAAAAAGTAAAGAAGCCGTCGTCGGAATTTCAATTGAAATTTTATAATGAAATCCCGTCCATCTCGAGTATTTAAAGATTGAATATTCTCTTAATTAAGTATTCTTTTCGATACAAACGCGAACATTTCGCTAATGGTGTCCCTTTGTTTTATCCGTCGACATTAACGCCGAAAGGTTATGAGTCAAGTCCGAGCCCCCCCTCACTGAACCCCCTCCAAATGGGCTACGTCCCCCTCCGTGAATAACGTCTTTCACGTCACGTCAAATGTGCCATCTATTGTTTAGATGCGAATTTTATCTGAGCGCGTCGTGTTCGATAAAATTTAACGTTTATTTGAGCGTTTGTAACAGAGCACGCCGGGTGTGGGGCAGCCCCGGGCTGTCAGCTACGCCCTACAATATTCATTATTGACAATTTGAAAGGAAGAGAAAAATGTCAGACCCGTGTTGTAGGTAATGTAAATATTTGATCAAAATAGAGCGCCAACCCTACCCCGCTGCGCAGATGCCAGATATTTGACAGTTTTAAATTTACTATGTGAAATAGGGGCTTTTGGGGGCTGCGTATATTAATATATTATCCCGCAGATAATACGCACATAAACCTGCCAGTTGTTTCAGAAAATAATCTGCCTGGCCAGGCCTTAATTTGCAATTTTTTTGCGGGATTTTTAAATTTAAATTGACTTTTAAAAATGTGTTCCTTCTCTCCGGAATTTTGAATTAGGATTTTGGGGATTTCATTTTTTTACGGTAGGTAAATTTTTAAGCAATTAAATAACGCTATCAACTATATTCTATTGTAATTATAACACTATAATTTAGTGTATTATCTTCATATTATTAAACCTTAGGGGTTAGTATGGACAGTAATAATTGGATTTCAGCTTTACATACTGTATATTATCATAGCTGTGCTGAATTGTCTCAGTCTTTCACTGTACTTATTAAAATAAAATAAATAAAGGAAAAACAAGAAAAAATGGTTAAAAAAATATCAAATAACCGCCAGAATTGTTCAGCTAAACACACAACCCTTTCAAAACGGTACGCAATCAGCTGAAACGGTATTCTTCAAGTAAATAACGTCGGAATACCGCGCCCTACCGTTAATGTCGCTATAACCAGCACTTGTTGCGGTATCCTGATTTATGAAGCAATGTTCAGCTTGATGGCAAATTATATAGCAATTAAAATTAATTACAATCTTAAAATATTAGGAGGCAGTCTAACACACCTGCCTCGATGGAAGAAATCACTCTTTGGGATCGTTAGGTTTAATTAACGTCCAGTGGAGATTAAGGCGGACTTTTACAACGGTACTGATTTTCTTAAGCTATAAGTATAGTTTATCTTCCCAATGCCTTTACAGAATGTTAAGCCGAGCTACCAGGTTTATAGCAGGAGCGACTGATCAAGTTAGCGTCCACATAAGATCACTTGTGAAAATTATATTTATACACCGTAACATTAACTCAACTCGTAATCACGATACATGGAAGACCAATTAAATAAAAAATAACTTCCAACTACCCTTCAGGAAAAGTGCTATGTACATCTAATTTAATTATGCCAATTATTAAGAAAAACTTGCTAGCAGGGAAGTTATCATAAATTCAGAAGTTCAGCTTAGTACCAATTTTTATTGTCTAGATTTGGACTTGGTTCAAAACTTTTTTTAATTTGTTGTTTTGAATTTGAACCTAACCGAAAATTACAATTTCAAGAAATGAATAATGTTTTTCGGGCCATATTAATTACGATGATTACAGGAAACGCTGATAAGGCTTAATTACAATTTTAGCAAGTTTCACAGGAATTGAAATGGGTCAATGATTTGCTGAAAACTTGATTTAGCTGAAAATGTCCATTCGGCTTATGTCTGATGCTAATAATGATCTTTCGTACAACGAGCAATATATGAATGCAATTAAATAGTTTCATAATACATACTCTGTTTGAACATTCTCTTTTAAAATATTTAAAACTAGCTGTCCCCCGCGGCTTCGCTCCCGTCAACTGGTTACCCTACCTCCCCATTTTTTTTGCTTTTAAACCTTCCCTTTATTCTGGCGAACTAAACAAAAAAAGAATTACCGAAATCGCCCCAGCCGTTCTCGAGTTTTAGCGAGACTAACGAACAGCAATTCTTTTTTAACCGACTTCAAAAAGGAGGAAGTTCTCAATTCGGACGGTATATATATATATATATTTTTTTATATATATATATATAGAAGATTAGATTTCATAACGCGATGGCGTTACGATTATTCATAACTAACTTTCGCCTGTGACTTTGTAGGTACGTGCATATCCCGTTTATTCCCGTTCCCGTAGTAATTTCGCGAAATCCTCTCTTAGTGTACCCCTACGGAGTGTGAGGAAACTACATGCCAACGAGTCGCGCGGATGCCCGCGGCGCCGCGGGAATTCCGGCGAATTCTATAAACGGAGCCGTGCTACTGCGCGAGATGTCGCGGGAAGTCCCGAGAATGCTCGAGTAATCGCGAGCGGCCGCTGGCAATATCCCGCCCCTCGCGCCTACTCCCCGCGCGCGTCTGTTGCGCGCGAGCATTCGCATTCATTCCTTGCAGTGCAACGAATACAGAAATGATGGAAATGGATATATTTTTTATTTATTTTCTCACCTGAGGCAGACTGATAGTCTTTCTTCCTCAGGCAGACTAATAGAAGGCGCGCGGAGTCCCACGACTTCTCGAGCAGTCGCGGGAATTCGCGTGCTTTCTCTGCCGAGTAGGCCTGCACTTCGCCGCCCTTCGCCACTCTTTCGGTGTGAGTTGACCCGTAACCGCCATATTATTTAGGAGCGGAGCATTAATGGAAAATGAGACGCAGACGAAGTTGCACGGGTTAGCTAGTACCTATATAATATAGATTCTAGAAATGTAAACCCAGTCTTAAGAGGGGTGCCCTGGTCCAAGTCATGGTCCGGAGCGAGACGGAATGGGACGCCGTTGCCTCCTTCTGCGAAGCAGTCATGCTAGCGAAGGAGGTGGCGGAGAGGGAGAGGAGACCCTCTCGTCCCGGCCGCCGTGGTGGACGCCGCGGGCGTCGGGGGCCACCTGGTGACCTCCGGCCACCGTAGGCGCGGGCCTGTGGACGGCGAGCTATGGGTGGCTCGCCGTCCGTTCGTCTAGTGACGACAGGCCGTGTCGACGGCGCGTTAGTGTTCCACGCGCGCCTCAAAGAGAGTCAGCACACAGAGGGGCCCGAAAGGGCCGACGCCTGCCGGAGTCGCGGGATTATTCGCAAGAGACACCGTGGCTCCGGAACACAAAGGGCAATGAAGGAACATGGATGGGTTTTAGTCAGTAGAAGTCTGACACTCCCTCCCGCTACACCCAGAGCGGGAGGAGTCATTGGATGATTTCCCATCCCTAAAAAAAAAAAAAAAAAGTCTTAAGAGGGGTAGTCGTGTAACCCAGTTTATAGGTTATGGGGCCTGATTAGCAGTCACTCTATATAGAAGTCGTATAATGGCAGCAACTAGTTAGACTGGAAATCGACTTCAACAGCAGTTGGGAAAAGGCTATGGTAGGCGTCAGATAAATATTGACCCACATACATTTTTATTGACTTTCTTAATATCAAAAACAGAAATAAAAACATAAAGCTATCGTGAATCGACTTATATCGTTCCTTTCCGTTCTCTAGTAATTAAAAACGGTTAATAATTTATATTACAGTTCAGTTTATGCACTGTATAGGTAGTTCGGGGTTCTACAATTACCCCGTAATTGTAATATCCCGATTAGGGAAAGTGAGGGTTGTATTATTTGTGATTGCAAGTTTATCTAGCGCCTACCATTGGCAGGTCAATCCCCTCACTATACTCATCATATTCCTAGGAAAACCACACTTTAATTTGTTTGTCTATAGTTTTCACACAAACCAGCAGCCTAATAAAGACACTAGCTTAACAGATTATACAAGAATACACGTGTACGAAGTTCCTATACTAACAAATACTTCTTAGGGCTTCCTCTCAGGAAATAACTTATTGCGAACATAGTTCAAGTTTACTCCATGAAATTTCTGACTTCCCAGAAAATAGGAACTGTATCGCACACAAGTATTTGCCACGGTATACACGTGCATCGATACTTCAGGCTTTCTTAAATAGGCTTGTTTACTGAAAAAATCTAATTAGTCCGTCAGTTAGATTTTCAAAAAATATTTGACCCGTATTTTTTCTTTTGTTATGGGAACCAAAATTGACGAAGTTACGACGCTTTTAAAATTCTCAATACGTCAATCTCCGGCATAATTTTTAGCGGGAAGTGACGTCACGAGCCCCCAATCCCGAGTTTTGATGCGTTTTATCTTTGTCAATATTGATTGATTTACAAAAACAAAAAATACGTGTCCATTATTTTTCAATACTCTAACTGACGAACTAAATAGTTTTGCAATTTGTGGATGATGGAAACTAGCATATTCACTTATACTTAAGGTTTACTGAACCTCCTTAAGGCGACTGGGAAGATATTCCTCGAGGTTTTATTTATCTTTTCAATGGAATGTCGCGGAAACCTTCCTACCTCTTTAAAGGTTAGCTTTGGTTGTAGACTAACTTAGAAAAGTGCATACAGTTGAGCTGTTTTTAACCGACTTCCAAAAACGGAGGAGGTTCTCAATTCGGAAACTCAAAAATATATTTTTTTGATGTATTTATGTCTAATTTAATGTCAGATGTAAAAGTTGTGTACACCTGTAAGTGACATATTTGCACAGAACATAGCAATGTACAATTTATGTAACTTTTTTTGGAAATATGTCGTTGGTGTTCCTAAATAAAATAAATGAATAAAAATGTATGTACACCGATTACGCTGAGGTTTCTGATCCGATTTGTGTGATCTTTTAAGTTCGATTTAATTCAGTTTCGCTCAGTAGTTTATGACCAGTTTTGCTTATTTCCATTTCTGTGTAGACCAAGTATCACTGAAAAGTGTAAAATAAAAAACGAATAGGTACTTACTGCTTAGTTTACACAGTCGTCTACAAGTGCAAAAATGATTAAGCTCGCTCTTGGTCTGAAACTGTATTAATAAAGGGGCTCAGTGTAAGTGAAACAAATCTTTTAAATTTGTTTCTTACAGCTCGCTAGATGTTCGATACTGACCTTTCCTTTTTAGTTCAATAAGTTTTTAAAATGCATCGAAGTGGAACCTTTCTTTCGTGAAGTCAGCCATCGACTTAAATATATTTACAGGATGTCGTATTTCAACTGAATTATATATTTTAATTAAAAAAACAGTTTGTAATTTTTATTCTTTTGTCTTTACTTTTTAGGGTTCCGTACCCAAAGGGTAACTAAGGGAACCCTATTACCAAGCCTTCCAACCGTCCGTCAATCTGTCTGTCAGCGGGCTGTATCTCAAGAATCGTAAAAAGTAGGCAGTGCTAGTGGTAGCAGTGATAGAAATAATACTCTGTGATTGTCAATCACAGAGTATGTATTTCTATCACCGCTATAATAAAATTAAATAAAATTAAGAATTAAAGGGGGTTCGCAAACAAGAAATGTGCTCTTTTTTCGGTTAATGAATGATACGGAAACCTTTCTTATAAGAGCTTGACTCGCACTTGGCCCATTTTTAAAACTGAACTAGTTCTATGCCACATGCCTGAGACTCATTTTATTTCAATATTCGATACCACTGACATAAGACATTCTTCTATGTACATTGAATTTCCATAACAGAAGAGTTTCGAAGCAAGCATTGCTGAAATGCACGTTCCTGCCTGCTATTTGGCCGTGACATCGAGTTCTTAACATCTATTTACAAGCGCACTTTGGACCACACCGCGTTTGCTGTCTGCTTCTGGCCGTTCCACTTTAGCTTAATATCTTTTGAAATGCAGTAGAATTGTAACATCTGTGAAGTAGTCCTTTGTCTTTGTGTTTTTTGTGTAGAAGAACACTGTTGTAAAGGCGATGTTCTACAGAAAAAGTATTGTGACTAAAATAATAAGAGCTTCACGGCTCGATCTTCGAATTAAATTATTTGCATCCGTTTGTCAGTCACAATCTGTCAAAAATGTACGGAAAATGAGGCTTTTAGCTAGATTGCGACTAAGATGTGATGCGAACGTTGTTAAAAAGTTGTAGAATTGGCCCTAAGGGCGGATTTCATCGGAGTCGCGGGACTTTTCGAAAGAGATACCGTGGCTCCGGAACACAAAGGGCACTGAAGGAACATGGATGGGTTTTAGTCAGTAGAAGTCTGACACTCCCTCTCGCTCCGCCCAGAGCGGGAGGAGTCATTGGATGATATCCCATGCCTAAAAAAAAAAGGGCGGATTTCATCACTCTGAAACTGAACGCGATCAACATATGAACCACAATTACGAGCTGTCAGTGTCAATATTTTCTATGGAATATTGACACTGACAACTCTTGAACGCAGCTTGATCGCGATCAGTTTCATTGGTGAAATCCGCGCTAAGATGATATTCTCTCAGCAACTACGATAGTCAAAAATAATAAACTTTTTACAAAAAAATACAACCGACTTCCAAAAAAAAAAACACTACAAAGAAAAAAATAACTTTAATTTCGGAAGTCAGTATTTTTTTGTAAAAAGTTTTTTTATTTTTCACTTTTTAGTGGTGCCCCACACCTAACAACACCACTGCAAAATCGCAGAAAAGCAAAATACGCAATTTCGATTATCAAAGAATCATCTAAATAGTCAAATTCCAGCTATTTCGATTTAAAATCCAAAGTTCGTAACCGATTTTGATATGATTTAAATGGGACCAATCTGCAATATATCCTTTCAGAAAAAACAAAAATTTTTCAAATCGGTTCATAAATGTCGGAGTTCTGAGGTAACAAACATAAAAAAAAAAACATTTAACCGAATTGATAACCTCCTCCTTTTTGGGAAGTCGGTTAAAAAGTCAACTTTATTTCGATTGACACCCGCTACGGAAATGTCACGTAGTCAATCTGTAACATTTTGACGTTCCCACAATAGTTATTGCCGATAGATATCGCTTGGCCCTCTGCTATTAATACATTGGGTTTCAACTTATAAGTACTAATGATACTTGATAGCTTTTCAAAGTTGCTACTGACCGGTCCACTTAAGCTAAATGCCCTCTCAAACCTCTTCTGTGAATTGGAGCATTACCAACTCACATCCTATTTAGTGAATAACTGTATATATATACAGTTATTCACTAAATAGGATGTATATTGCTGGATTGGTTTTTGGAAGTACGAGTAAAATGATTTATTTAGATTTGTATTATGACTCATTTGTTATATATATATAGGAATGAAAGGAGTCATTCTGGGCAGAAAATTAGTACTTATTTGAACGGATTATGATGTTATTAATTACCAACATAGATTTATTGCCCATGCGCCCGCTGAACAAGTAAAACTAAATGTTTCGTTTGAAAAATATTAGGCAAGTGTCTGCATGAACGCACAAGCAACCAATTATAAAATGAACACGTAAACATAAAACGTCGGTCGTGTAAACTTTTCAACAACTGTCATAATATCTCACGTTCACACCATTACAATATGAAAACTAAATTCGTGCAAATGTATGCCGAGTGCTTTTTGTGAGAGAACGTATTACAGCCTTGATACCGTAATTCAGTCCGTCAGGTGCAGATGCTGCCAACGACTCCAAGCGATTAACCCATTTGAGGGCACGAACCACCAACCAGCCAGTTGAGAAAGATCTTCCAATATCCTCAAAAGCATCCTTCACCCCTCTCACAACTGTGTGAGCGAGGGACGCGGGGAAGCTCAACCTAAGATGGTGTTTCATCGCGCAGAAATGGAATGTTTGTGCCAATACTTGAATATTATTGATATTGCACTTAAATATTCGAATATCAAAATCCCTTGGGTGTTTACTCTGACACAGATGTAATAGATTGCAATATTTATACGCAGTTAGCAAACTGCCATTTATTTAAACACTAGTATTTGTAATGTAAACATTAAAACGAATCCTCGTCGATGATTAAAATGATTAATAAAATAATCATGCTAATTTTTGTGATGGGATAAATTTACAAATATTTTAATGAAACGTTTCATTATAATATTTGTGCAATTTGTATCTGTTAATTTCAGTAACTACATAATTCACATTCGTTCGGCGGTTGCCGATTTTACAAGTCACATTTTTCCTACCTGCCATTGTGAATACAATAAATTAATTTCACGTTCCACACGCAATAGTAATTGAACAGGATACTTTTCTGTTTACATTTTTTTATAGGGACCTAATTATCATAATACTCTTGATGTAATAATCTTATTAGGCAAATGCCGTATGTTTCCTGATGGCTACAATCTAGGCGTCTTTCAGTTAAGTGTGAATAAGTTAAATTCTAGGCAAGCGAATACCAATGTCAATCACAACATCAGTTTCCATTAGGAGAGGTTGGGCCTAAACGTAAGCCTATCAATTAAAAAAAAAGTATTGGCCAAGTGAAAATCGGACTCGCGTGCAAAGGGTTCTGAACTATTTTTTTTTTAACATGTTCTTTTAACACTACAGACTTCTTATAGGTTTTCCTGTAATCTTTAGGGATAGAACTATTATCTGGATTTTATTTATTTATTTATTAAAACTTTATGCACAAGTAATAACACTGTACAAAGGCGGACTTAATGCCATAGGCATTTTCTACCAGTCGACCTTAGGGTGGTGCAGAGACAGCATGGTAGGTGCAACATATAGAAAAGACAAACCGAGAGGAAGAAAAAAAATACAATAGGCATAGGTATTTAGGCTCAGTAGTTTTGCAGATAAGGGGGAGGAATGGTCATTTTTGGTCTAATTTCTTTGAAAACTTCAAAACTATTTGTTTTAAAATTATGAAATATACTTAAGCCTCACAGTAAGTCTTTTCATTTGGTACCTACGTCACATGATAAGGTTTAAAAAACTTTTAATTTTTAATTTTCTAGTTTCACCCTTAAAAGTGGCCCCCACAGTCAATTTTATTTATTTAGGCAACACGTCCATGTTTGGGTCACAAAAGTCCATATGTATTCCAAATTTCAACAGAATCGCTCCAGTAGATCCGAAGAAAACTGTCTGTGACAAACGGACAGACAGACACTCGAGTGGTGGTATAAGGGTTTCGTTTTTTATTCGGAACCCTAAAAACACTGAAAAAGGCCTCAAAAAAGGCCACCTCTAACTAGACACCACCTCAGTAGAGTAACAAGAAACGTACTCAGTTTTAAACACATGACGAAACGCATCATGACACTAACCTCTTTCTAATTTGATATGGGTTTGCTTTGACTCTTCTTGGTCAGAAATGACAAAGACAAATTCTACGATGGAGCGAGTTTACCCAGAAAGAGCCTGTTTACTCTAACTTTGAAGAGATTAGGGTTGTATTTTTCTAGAATTCTATCAATATTTGATATGTTCATAATATACAGGCTAACGTATCACCCCAACAATACTAGACAAAGTAAATGAGACAGCATTTTATCATTTTATCCGCTTAGTTGGACACGTTCGGACGTCTCGACCCGCGTCACACAGGCTAAGCCAGTTGACAAGTCCACCAATATGTTGGAAGGATAACGCAGGATCTAATATACAGATAATTTAATTAGAAACGTCCCGATGAATCAGATAGTTTCGGATGCTGGTAGTCCTGGAATGTGGGATATGGGGTCGTGATCGGCAATAAATTCTCCTTCATGTTTAATCCTACGTTATCCTAGGTAGGTAGTTTTATGGTTTTACAGTAACATACTTTTTAAAATTTCTTTGAAAATTGTAATTTTTTCTGATATGACTGTTGAAGGTTAAGTTATACGTGGGGTACTGTGTTTTATATTTCTCTTACACACAGTAAATAAAAAACTGTCAGTTTATAAGGTACCTCTCTATTTTCCAGCAAACATTAAGGTGAGTTAAAAACATGTAATTTAACTCTCCTAGACGTTAATTTTGTTAAAATGTGTAACATTTGGGAATATTCTGGCGGGAGTTTTGCGAGCGAGTCCCTTGTCAAATCGCGCTCGCCGGGCTCAACCGACCGAATTTAATTTAAACGCTACACCCACTACACCATTGCACTGCCTTTACTGGGTAAATACTTACGAAGCTGTTTTTATATTCAAGCTACCTACGGTATTTTGTATGATTCTAAAATTCTATTTAGATATTGGGAGCGAATAAAATATCATTCATGCAAAGCAGGTTACCTAAATCCAAGAAGGGTCTAAAATCAAATAATCGTTTGTACCATGTAGTTCAATTCAATCTTTAACTAATCAAATTGAACCCTTGTACCAAAAGACCAAAGAGGCAACAGTCAGCCGACTGACCTTCAATTTAAATTCGATACAACCAAGTTCACTCATTCGATTAACACGAACAACTTAGTTTTAAACTCAGTTTTACAGTTCGATAGAAACTGCGAAACTAGCTATGATTTATTGTGTACAGTTTTCGCAGAAGTTACTCAGATTTATAGTTACAAATTGGTCTATCAAGACGGTTAAATAACTTCCGCACGCAGGGGCCAATTTTACGGTCCGCGATCCTTCTTAACTTCAGTAAGTAAACGTTAAACTAAATATTGTTGATAGTTATAGTTTGATATATTTGAGTTGGTTTCAAGCTTTTGATTAATTCTGCGACTATAGATAATTGCTCGTTAGCGGAACTTCAACCTTTGGTCCTATTGTCCGCGTTTCCTCTCTTGATATAGGACAAATGCATGGTTATTTTTGAAGCGAGAAAAATAATCTTAAAAACATTTTTATGGTCACCTATAACTCAGAATATTTGCATGACCAAGCAAAAATAAGTAAGTAATGATAAAACTTAAGCCTATGAAATTTGCATCAAAAACATGTAGCTCTTGAGTGAAGATAATGGGAACAAAGTTTGGTAATCTCACGCCGCCAGTGCCGATTTGAAAAATCCTTGACATGATTGATAGCCCTCAAAGTTTTAGTACAAATATCCCATCAGAGCAAACGGGATGTGATCGCAGAAACGTGCTTGATAAAGAAGTTTACAATAACATTTTTGGAGTTAAACGAATTAAGGAAAAATCTCTGTAAGATCAAAGATTTTTTCTCCATGTTTACTTTACTTACCATGTGCTTGTCATACCATAAACTCTAAAGAAAGGAATTCGAATAAAGTACAGTGTGCCAATTCTAATAATTTTCAAATTCGCGTCACATTCGCATTTCAATCGCAAACTGTCAAAAATGTATGAAAATTAAGGCTATTTTGACAATTTGCATGACATGCAAATGCGAAAGTTGTTTAAAAAATTCTAGAATTGGACCTCAGATTTAAGTTCTAATTTGATTAATTAAATAAAATGTATAGCCTCATTCATTCTGTTTGGGTTGTTGGGTTGAGATTCAGCTGCATAATAATCTGAATTTATAATTAAAAGCCCGGGAAGGCTCAGTTAGATTTGAACTAAACTCTCACTTATAAAGTGTGTAAAATACAACTCGAAATTAAATGCACTTCAAATTTTAATTCGTCCACTATAATCACATAGAACATTATCCCGTGTCAAATCGCGCTCCCTCCCAGACACAGTTAACTTATTTACACCGACACGCAGTACCGTTATCGAATCAACGAGTTAGCAGTTTTGATCCACGTGTAACAATGTTAGTCCCAGGTGCGAAGTAAAATTAAACTCTATCCTAAAAAGGTTTTGTAAGCAAAATAAAATTGGCCCAGGAAAGGGTCGGAGGGATGGGCCACAATGATTACTGTAAGGTTACCCAACGTTACGCGCCCACAACCTTGAATACTGATCAGGATTCAGCGATGCTGATTGATTCCAATTTTTTTCGTGTAACAGATTTAGGAAATCTATTTTATGCTTTTGGTGGGATCGCAATTGTAGCAGAAGGAGGTCGATTGAATTTTATATTATTGGCTTGTTAATCTTTGGGTTTCGAGGCTTGGTTTTGTTTGATGATAAAAATCTTTTTACAAAAAAATACAACCGACTTCCAAATTAAAAAAAAAACACTACAAAGTAAAAAATAACTTTAATTTCGGAATTCGGTGTTTTTGTTAGTTTCTTCGTACTTTGACACCGACGGTACCTCACACCTAACAACACCACTGCAAAATCGCACAAAAGCAAAATACGCAGTTTCGATTACTTGGATGACAAAAAACCATCATCCAAGTAAACGAATTCCAGCTATTTCGATTTAAAATGCAAACTTCGTAACCGATTTTGATAAATGTGACCAATCTGCAAGTATATCCTTTCAGGTAAAACAAGAATTTTTCAAATCGGTTTATAATTGACGGAGTTATGAGGTAACAAACATAAAAAAAAAAAAAAAATAACAACCGTATTGAGAACCTCGTCCTTTTTGGGAAGTCGGTTAAAAACAGAGTGTTCCGTGAAACGTTATTTTCTTGTATGCTCTGACATCATTTTAATGTTTATCGTATTGGTGGAAAATGAAAGTATTTCTGTCCTCTATCAAAATAAATATTTTTTATCATACATACAGCACACACGATACGAAGAAAACTTTCCCCCTAAAAAAAGGTCCTTCGTATATCCGAATTTTTGTGACAGAAGCTAACAATGACGTACAGCGGTATCCGAGGAAACGTCAAAACAAACGTTTTACCAAAGAAAATTAAACTTCCTTTGAGCTCACCACTAACTTAATCAAAAGAATGAAATTGAAGAAAACAGTTTCCAAGTTCGCCCTTTGGCAAAACAATATCGGTTTTCTGCTTATTATTTTTCAGTTGCGTGAAGTTTGGTGATTACATTATTGAGTATTCTTCTCCGAGACCAGTAAGTTTTTCTTCGTTCGTCTTCTTTGAAAAGTTTTATCGTACTTCTACCTGTGTTCAACTTATTTTCCACGTGTTTAATGGGTAGTAACTTAATTGACAGGCAGTAAACCCAATGTTGAATATGGTTTTCATTGATCAAAGTGGTTCTTAGATAAATGTTTTTGGACTATTTAATTGTGCGTACAACTAAAGAGTTGAGTTCCATGCCGAAATTTGTATTTCCTGATAGCTAAAGCCTGGTTGACCTTAAATCAAGTATGAATAGCTTACTTCTATGCAAACGTACTCTGATGCATCGTTTACCTTCAGATGAGAAAGTGGTCCAATGCGAGCCCCAATTAAGCTAATAATAAATGAGACGAGTGGATCAGACAAAATAACAACTATCTCAATATTTTAGGAACTTCACTTGCGTACAAAAGCAAGAGTGTTATACTGTGTGAAAGTTATTAGCGCGTTCTAACAATACAAAATATGTGTAATAGTTTCATACTTTACACTTCTTTTTGAATTTACTGAATCTATAAAAGTGAACTAAGATAATAGCATTGCCTGAAGCGTTGACAACAAAAGTAAGATTCTATCTTTTAAAACTCTAAAGTTTCAGGGTTTACTCTCTGTTGTGTTTCGTACTGTACTACCTACGTATATTATAATGATATATTCCATTCAGCCATATTCTTGCAGCGACAAGCTCAAAGTATACAATATACGGGTACCACAAGTACCCAGCTATCTACCTCTTAGCTAACTTCGAAACATACTCTCTATGATAAGCGGTTGTCGCACTCTGGATTTATTTAATAGGAGCTCGAGAAATCCTGAAAATGTGGGTTACATTATGTCTACCAAGTTCCACTTTTAGTTGACTGTGCGACTTACTTATTCAGTTTTTTAATGTAAAAATCAGCAAATGTTTCGATTTTAAATACCACAATAAAAAAAAAATTAAATCATTTTTTTTAGTATAGGTATCGCCGCGCCACTTGTTGTTCTTTATATTTTTTATTATTGCTTATTTCCTAGGCCTTTTCGGTCGGTCGTCATTCAGTCCAAGCGGATGCAGCTGAATACCAGTCTGTTACATAGTCTCTCTGTCCTCTACAACCCGGTAAACGTATAACACGAAAGCTCTCGGCACGACTGGGGTAATTGATTGATGAATAATCTCAGCAACCAAACATATACGGAACGTAGCAAAGTTCTTGCATTGATTCGTAGCCATTCTTCGTCGCTACGAATGGCTTCGTAGTCGCGGAACCATATACCGAACACATACCGTAGCTTTTCATCTGCTACGCCGTAGCAATAGTGCTTTCATGTACTACGGCGTAGCAAAGAAGAAGACTTCTCTTAAGCAAATTGTAGGTCTTTCACGTAATAAACCCCCAAAATAATTACAATCATAACGAAACTGTAATACAAAACAATCCTGCAATTAATGTCTAACATAATGAGTTAGATAAGGCGGTAGTACCCTGGGGTATTGTACACGGTGTACACAATTCATGTTAATGTAATGTTATTGTACTCACACTCATACTGTAATATCAGACGCGTGCAGAATATTCTTAGTACACCCGTGTACACCCGTTAACGAGCAAGGGCATTAAGAAGTTACACTTTTAGTTTAAAGTAGGTCAAGTGTGTGTGGCTTTATTTTCTGTGGGAATCGATTCGAGATTTTGTTTGACGATAGTAGATTTTGGTTAACTTATTATCAACAACAATAGTTTTCACCCGCTTATTTGTTCACGATCATATAGATTTTTGCGAAATAAAATAGCCTTTTATCATCTCAAAAGAAATCATAACATCAGAAATTTAGGACTGCTTATATTTGCTCAACGTACATACTATTTGACACACTTAAAAAAAGAGAACCAAAGTTTATTTACTACAAACCCGTATTCTTAAACTGAATTAAAGTCTTCCCAAAATCCAAAGCAACACAAAACCAAATCTTGTTGATTAAGCGAATGCAAATTAACATATTCTACTGCATTATTTTCGAGGAAAAGACTTCAATTTCAATCCATTGTATCAACCCAGAGCTTATAGGCTAAACCAAAGCTCCTTCGTTTTCGCAAGCCCGCATCTAAACGAATTTTCCCCAACAACCCCGAAGCAAAGGCCGAAGGCTCCCGATTCGTCACGAACTGCCCATTCTCACAAGTTTGTACGTTATCCTAAAGAAAACATTACAGTTCGCACACATATTGTCTTAAGATTTTTTCGAGGTAACAGTAAACTTCACTCAAAGCCTTAAAAGCATAACCTGTGTGGTTGGCAAAATAAAGCTTTATGGATAAAAAAAAAAACAATAATATTGCCGCCAGTGTTGCTAAATTGGAACACTCAACCAACAATTAGAGTACAAATTGCGAAACATAGGTGTAAAAAGGAACATTCGGAATGTAATTTGTTTCATGTAACACGAATTAAAAGGAATAAAGAGACCGAATCTGTCTAAAAATAAAGCTTTTCAATTGTGTCGTAATTTTCGCTGTAGCTCGCTACCTCATTTTCCACTCACTCCGATTTTATTCAACACTACTATTATTATGTAACTACATAATAATTGTTTGAGTTTCAACCTCAAGACACAAGTTGTGCAGAAAAGCACACAGTTCGATGTTTGTTTCCCTTCACGCAATATGTTTCAGTAATAACTTATTATCAAGACGTACACATATTTGAATAACAAAGTCTTCAGAAGACATAATTTTGATTTTCGAACACAAACTCCTGTCACGTTTTCCCGCCTAAAGTGGTGGCAGCCGCCATCTTGGAACGTGACGTTGACGGCTGACGGGCGCGCGTTGATGCTTCTCTCCTCTATTTAAACATCGCGCCTCTTTTATTCGCCACCTATTTTGTTTTAACAAATAGGGGATCTAATTTATTGTGTGGATCCATTGTTGGCTGGTATAATGAACGCAAGCGTTTGCTTTGTTTCAAACTAGTTGGGATATCAGCAGTTAACGCTGGGGTTAAAATGGTTTTCTCTCACGATATATTTAATTAACCAGGCTGATTTTAATGCGTCGGGCGTTGTTTTGTATTTTAATTGGTGATTTAATTGAGTATTGAGAGAAGAAAGAGGGAGGAAAGTGTTTTTATTTTAGTAAGATCCTGAAATTGGGTAATATAAGACTTTGACCTGGATTGCTATAAAATTGTAGGTCACCATCTTTATAAATACCTCATTTGAAATCCAGTCACACAAAGTCACAAACAAGGCAACGATAAATCGAAAAAGCCGTTCTTTATCCGAGCTTTTTGTCTTGTCTACCAGTCAGTTACAATCGAACGCAGGAAAAGTAACCGGATATCCTTTTCAGGTCACGTATGAGCCGCTACGTAGATAACAGGGAGAGCGATACACCTCGATATAAAACACGAATAAGTCTCACTTCATGCTATAGCTTCCTGCTTATATTAAATTCATCCGACATCTGTTCTTGACACTCTCTCAAACGCTTCGGGAGGCAGCTCGCAGCGCTTGCGAAAATTAGTTGCCTTTAGCTCTCAGGTACCTTGGTCTCGAGAACCCAAAAACAAAGGATCGTTAACGCAAATTAAGCTCAGAAATTTAACGAGGACGTACGTAATTATTCTGATATAATTCAGCGCACATTCATTAAGTTGTCATAATTACCAAGGTAGTTACTACCCCTTACGTTTTCTAAGGAATGAATTATATTTATGTACTTCTCAAGTTTTCGTTTTAATGTTTATGTAGACCATTATACGACCTTATTTATTATTAAAACATAAAATAATAACGAGCAAACTTGAAATGTTTAGTTTATTTTAAACGGTGAAAGAGTTCGGAATAATTAAGAAGTATAAGAACAAAAACCGCGGTAAAATATAGCATGTAACCGCGGAGTCCTCAGACCTCATTATTCTGCGATTTATACTGCGCCCTCCAGAAAGCGAGCTAGGGACGCGCACTTGACCTGTTTTTTCATAAACAATATATAATACCGCATTCTGTCCTGTAGAAAAGGGTAAAGGATAATAAATTCCTTCTAGCAAAGGCAGTTGATTTACGAGAACTCACAATATTCAGATCATTTGGGTGCTTGTGGCATTATTTATGAGCTAATTTGCATTAAAACAGTTTTTATTCTGAGAAATATTTTGAGGGCGCTTTTTGTGCCTTCCTAGCAAATGTTAATGACTAATTGACTGTGCTACAGTGACAGCCCATTGTTCAAGTTGCGCGGCCACATAAAAAAACGCTGCTGAAAATTGCTGATAACCATAAAGGTGTATCAGCAATTTTGAAACCCATACTTTACGTTTAACGTCGGCCAGTTTTTTTGCATAAAATATTCAGCCGGTAAGCACTTCAGTCCTTCAAATACGAAACTGCTGAGATTCAGCGAAAAAGAGGATACAGAGCATGCAAGTATAATCATGTGAATACGTACACTGAAATTTGTGCTGTTGCAGTAGATATATTATACTACCTCTACTATATTATAGGAACAATCCTAACTAATATTTCAATGTTAGTTAGGATTGTAAGTAAATTATGCTTTCAGGCCTAAATCACTGAACACATTTTCATAAAGTTTTGTTCAGAGATAGATACGAGACGGTTTTTGCGAATATTATTAAGGCGAGCACAACAATGAGCAAAAGCAAGTACTTTACATTTTCATAAAATACCCCAATTAAACTCCAATTCCCTTTTACAGTAATCGACTTTCAGCATTCTCATAAAAAGCTTCAGAACTCTTAACAAAAAGTGCCTTTCGCAATTAATAACGCGTTTCCTTTTAGTGGCCAATAAAGCAGGGATCACCAACCCTTACGTCGATTACAGCCATTCATCGTAATCGTCGATCGTCACGATAGTTGTATATGTAAAGGACTCGGGAGGATAATTGGTTCGCATTAAGCCATCTTTCCTCCTGCCCCGGACATTGACTTACTGAAGGGCCGGGCTGAACTGCCGACTCAGCACATCCCTAGTCATCATTTTTTTTTTATAACGACGCCTGTTTTCAACACTACGATCCTTGTTTAATAGCGGCCCTCGTATAAAAAACGTTTTAGCAGAAAATTATGGGATTATTCTTAGGATGTTTTCTGGAGAATTTTGGTACTGAGATTCGCGATATTGGTCCTTTGTGGAAGTTAATAGGTAAGAAGTCGAGTAGGCCGAAAAAATCCATTAGAGCAGTCATTGTGTGATTGCAGATCTCAAACATACGTGCCTTTGTTCTGTTAACCTATAATGTGTGTAAATGAAGATTTTGAAGATTTTATATTAAATGGGTTACTTCGGAGAGAGTGCGAATTTTTCGCGTCAGTATCGTTTGTGGAAGGTATTTCACGAACAATAATAAAAAGTTTTTTTTTAAATAGTGAATGTTAGTTTGAATATGATTAGTTCACTTTTGATTTTTTGCTCGAAGCATGGTAAAACAAAAAACAATGTTTCTATTTATTTTAATGCTTTTGCTATACCTAAGTAAAATCTAAATTCGCTCGAGAATATTTTTTATTACGAAAAACAATAAACAAATAATCTACCAAGCCCACATCTTTTTTAGAATCCAACGTGTTTATGTTTATAACCTAAAGTAACGGACGAATCAGCGGGGAATGCTTAGCTAAAATCCAGACGGTTACACAGTTTACGACCCTATATTTTACGAGGCGTATTTTTGCAAGCATCCTGTATAACGTCTGTTTGTGGACCATATCTCATGTTCTGTAGGTATTTCAATTTTCTTTAGCGTGTTTTTTTATCATGATCACAGAGATGAAATTTAGGTACTTATACAAAAATTATAGACAACATTTTTTTACTTTATGCGAAAATTCAAAAATTTATGTTGAGAAATACCACTTATTATGATCAATTTTCATCATCAGTAACTTAATTCAAAACCAAACACTAATAATAAATTGTTCTCTATAAGTATTCCAACATAATTACGGGCTTATGAGACTGTAATTACTGCTATAGCCATGAATTTGTAGACTCAAGCCTCTAACCAAATGGAAAATTATTAGTGATAATGAAACCAAGCCAGGTTTCATATTCACTAATAATTTAAAGTAATTAAACTAAGAATCCATTGTGGTTCGTGTAAATGCCTATTGCTTTTTGTGATAGTGTTATTCTGTATTATTTTAGGCATACACTTAAGCACACATAGAATGACAAAAACAAATTATCATCTACTGTAAAGGGTATGTAAATGTGGTGTGAACTTAATTTAAAAGTTGTAATTTTTTATAGTTTTTTAAACGTTGCTTAGATTTAACAAAAATTATAGAATATAAAACAGAAATAAATAACATTTTAACAAATGTTATTTATTAGTCCTGGGCAAGTAATTAGCACAGCCGATCACGGACGTTACGACATCCTGTTAACTATGTAGGTATGTTAGACAGGCGAATGACACTAGTACATAGTAGCAAAGACATCAACGCCAATTAACACCTAAAATCCACTCCATTAACCTTCGTGATATATTTCCGCATAATAACCTACGTAACCACACTTACAAAACGTAATTCAACCATGAAATGCCAAGGAAATGGCAATTTTCCGCGACAACGACGTCAAAAACGAAATAAAAACATTGAAAGTAAGGTTATCTTTAGTACTCACTGAAAACAAAACTTTTGAAACAAACAACTTTAGTAAATGTACTTACTTGCAACCAAGCGGAGGTAACGTCAGGCCGCACATTGGAAACACGTAAAAATCGTCAACACCCAAATACATTGATATACATCATCACACAAACGTAGTAAGAGTAGTGACCGAAGCACATGTAGAGGCGTGCCGTGTCGCCGGTGCACGCGGCCGCGCCGTCAGCTGATCGCGAACCACGGCTAATCAGTCGGCAGTGGCCAGCCCAGGGGCTAAGTCCAAGCGCGCTCGCCACACAACCTGACTGAAGAACCGATTCCCATTGACATTGGTACTGGAGCGTTGAATACGAGTCGGCGGCGGCATTTTCGAGCTCCAAGCGGGCGGCCCCGCCGCACTCGCCGCCACACTAATCAGTAATCGTTGCTGGAGGGAGGCTGCGTCGCTCTCGCCCTCGTCCCTCCCCCTTCCGCCGCGTCCCGCGCCCGGGGGGGCCGCACAACCCCCGCGCGTAGCCTACTACATCCGACCAGAATCGGAAGACGGGAAATTCGGTAAAATAAGGAAATTTTTACCTTTTAATTTTTCGTGCTTTTACTTTGAATAAAAATCGGCGCTTTTATGTAAATCACGCTTCGTTTAGAATACGGTTTTCAGTTTCCTTATTTTGTCACCTGTTTCGCTCATTACGAGGAAATTGGATCAAAGTGTCAAGAAAAAAAAGAATACCATGGAAATCAGTCAAAGTTTCTTTCTTTTCTTAATAAGTAAATCTGCGTCTATAATGCGGTACACATAATCAGCAGTGCCGCGACTGCACTCTCTGCGTATTGCCCATAACCGCCTACTCTATGACGACGGAGCCAAATTTTCAGGGGTGACACACTCCCATTAAATATTCATTCGTGGATTGTAAATTAGTGAATTCCCAGAGATAACAGGGCACCTCGGGAGGCGATAAGGCCCGAATGAGACCGACACTTACCGTGGATTTAACCAGCGCTGGTAGACCGCCATCACTCACGGTAGGCTGAGCATAGACTGATACTGTTAATGATGATTAACTGATAAACTTTAACAGTGCTTCGAGAGGTGATCAAGGGATCAGAAATAATAAACAAGATTAGGAACCTTACTAGTATTATTGTTTTGTGACAAAGGTACTAAATTTTAATTAAAAAATATTCAGCGAAACAATTAAGTAGGTACTTTAACAAAAATCTATGAAGTTCAGTCAGTGTGAATAAACTATATTTCGCATATCTAACTAACTAAACCCAATTACTTCACTTACATAATTAACATGAAACATTTCTGAAAGTTACTTTAAACCATTATACTGTCACAGTTGCCTTATTTAAAATTTTAAATGTAAATACTTTTTGACTTTAACTACAAAAGTGATTTGCACAAATACTTCAGGGCTAGCTTCAGTCAAGACTATTAAAAATAAATAAATATTAAATTTGTTCATACTGGCAAGTTTGCACCCTATTCCTTGACTTACACATAAAACGTAATAAAATCATACAATTAAAATACAGAAACAGCATACTGAACAATAAAATTATCACTAAAGACACAAAAAAGATAAATTAAAATCAACGCTAAATAATATTATCGACTAGAGAGTAAAAAATAAATAAATATGATATTGGCCCTTGGAGTCGCGACCCTAGGAAGTGCGCCTGCGCGATGACTCCACGTCAAGTGGCGATCTTAGCTCGCACATCTTTTAAAATGCACCGACTAGTCCACTGTCGCCGCACTCCTACAATCTGAACATTCAAATTGATCTTAACTTGACACCGATCGAAACCTCCGCCCGAACGACATTCAACTTTATCACGGCCCATTAAAACATATATTAACTTTCTATAAATCCACTATCGGACTAAGTGTGCGATAACTTGAGACACTGGCCCTGCATCGTTTGCACGTCTCATGTTAATGGTTATAGTTAAGCACAGATATAAGACGCTACTTAAATACTAGTCTAAGATTTTGCATCTTAAACTCCCTTAATAAAGTCATTCCATCTTAATGGAAATTTAGGTAAAATTTACTGGACCGGCTAGAGGTGTGATTTATGAAAATGTACGCCTTGGTTCAAAGGGCTCAGCTAAGGACCAATTTACGACTTGTTTATAGAACGAAGAGGATAGAATCATTTGATTAATCAATAAATTTAAAGCAAATTATGTAAGGTTTCCGGGATAATGATCCTTTAATCTTTGGAAATACCTTTTTCTGTAAACTTTCTGCGAAGAGATTTAAACAGATCGGTCACTGGTTATTTAGGATTATTTGGTTCTTCTTACAACCTTAATTTTATTACCATTATCGTGAACTTTGCTTCAGACACTGATCCTATAAAATGACGTCTAATTGATCAATACGAGCATTAACCCTCATTCGCTGCACCATTACCACAAATTATAAATTTGAATCACAGAATACGTTCCATAATTTAATTCATTCACTAAACTCTAAAACCAAAGAGGTCTGCAGAAATGTATCCATTTGCTAACGAACCGCTTGCTCGCTCCCACAGAGAATGTCTGTCCAAAAATCATACGTAAAAAACCTTTTGAGTCAGGTCACATCAAAATTTCAAGTCTGAAATTTGCCAGTGACGCTGGTGCATGCCGCCAGACGAGAGAGGGGGGCGAGGTGTGGGGAGGCCTATTGTTCTGACACGGATGAGTGCAGCCGGGTCGCGGTTGCCGAAGGACCATAGAAGGGTACGGCTAAAATTACCGATGTGAATAAGTTATTTGGTTAAAATTTTATCGGAATGTTTTTGCTTTCATGTTGACATGGCAGGTGTGGGTTGAGCTCGAGAAAGTTTTAGCGAAAGGGTTGACGTTAATTTTAAAGTTTTTGTAAGTTAATTAGGTTTGGGATTTTATGATGTAAAATTTTGGCAATGAATCTAATTGACATTAATAAATAATTGGGTTGTTACTTTGTTTACCTGATTGACAAAAAAAAACACCCAAAACTACGTAGCTTTTGATAAAAAAAATCCTTGTCTTTAAGGCATACTCATACTTATAATGCTTTTCATAAAAAGAAAAACCCAAGACCATTTTCCCGGTTCGAAAATCTCAACTTCAACAGCCCCATTTATCTTTCTACACTATTACTCCCAATTAAAAGTATCGATCGCTGAAACTCGGTAAAAACAAAAACAACATGGTGTAGCCAAGAGTAAAATCAAGATGTACTGTGAATGATTGCCGAGTGACCTGAATGAAATCATTAGTAATCGTTAGAGGGCGAACTTTGTTCCCCAAACGTCTAACTCGGCGAAACTCATCAATCAGCGGGTTCCTATACCGAACGAGCTGAAAGTAGGCATCGACGGGGCGTAACTGGTAACTACTTCTTGTTTCGGGGTTACAAGTTGCTGCTATACCCACTTCATATTACAATGTACTACATAGAGTTCAATTTGATACGATTAAAAGCTAAATCAACAAAAAGACTGACTGAAAACCGGAATTGACTTACCATTTTCTTGCGAAAATAACTGTAAAGGTAGCTAACAGACTGACTGTTTGTTAGCTACCTTTGTGCCTGTTAACGTAGTGAAATTAACTCCAATGTATCTCAAATCAGAAGTGATTGCATGTCGCAGTAATCGTCTTCTTTTTAGATTGTCATATAAAGTTTGCATATCTATACTAATATGCTAATACTAATATATCTATACTAATATTAAAAAGCAGAAGGGTTTGTTTGTTTGTTTGTTTATTTGGTTGAACGCGCTAATCTCAGGAACTACTGGTCCGATTTGAAAAATTATTTCAGTGTTAGATAGCCCATTTATCGAGGAAGGCTATAGGCTACATATCATCACGCTAAGACTAATAGGAGCCAAGCATTATTGGAAAATGTGACGCAGACAAAGTTGCGCGGGTTAGCTAGTAATATTATAAAGCAGAAGAAGAGTTTGTTTGTTTGGTTGGTTGAACGCGCTAATCTCAGGAACTATCGGCTCGAATTGAAAAAATCTTTTTGCGTTGGATAGTCCATTTATAATCTAGGGAGGCTATAGGCTATATATCATCACGCTAAGACAAATAGGAGAGGAGCATTAATGTCAAATGTGACGCAGACGAAGTTGCGCGGGTCAGCTAGTATTAAATATTATCTAAGTTGGCCTAGTAACCAGTTACAGTAACACAATGACGTATGTGTCACATTTGGGTTCATAGTCACTGATTGGTTAGTATAAGTTTAATTTTTGTAAAACTCATTCTTAATTATGTAAGTGTAGAGAAAAAGATCAATTCACGCAAGATGTTAAAATAACAAAACAGGTCAGAGATTTTACCAAATCACTTACAATTTTCAGGGAAATCACCCGAAGCAGTTGTTTTTTTGGTATTTTCCGTGAGAGGGAGTTGATTGTCCAAGTCCTCTCGTGATTTGGTAAAATCCCTGAACTGTTTTGTTAATTTAAATCAACGTTCAACTATGTTACGTGTGAACATTTTCTCTGTTTCAGTAACAGAATTTTAGGGTTGCATCATAAAAGAGCCTCTATGTTGAACGGTAGGTACTGAAGTATGTGCCTATGTATTATTTGACTTAGCTTATCTTTTTGGCAAAGACGTGACCTATTCTCGTACAGCTTACGTGGACAATGTGGACATGAGAGAGAAGAGCGTTACAGTTTTTAGGTTTATTAGGCTCCATAAGTTTAGGTATTATAACAAGGACAGGGCGAGATAAAGTTATGCTTATTAATTTAATTCCTTTTACATCTCTGAAAACACCTATGGCCTGGCGGCTGACCTACCTCAGGCTGTACACATTGTCAAATTGCAATTGGTTTTTTTTTACCTTTAGTTACAATTAGCTGACCCGCGCAACTTCGTTTGCGTCACATTTTCCATTACTGCTTCGCTCCTATTTGTCTTAGCTTGATGATAGCCTATTACCTTCCTCAATAAATGGGCTATCTAACACTGAAAGAATTTTTCAAATCGGACCAGTAGTTCCTGAGATTACCCAATAAATACAAACATACAAACAAATGTTACCTCTTTATAATATTAGTATAGATAATACATCAACTTTTGGCCTACCTACATAAATAAACTGTGTTCCTGTTTGTGTTTTTTCAAGCCGTCTTCCGAAATTAAAGTTGTTTTATACTTTGTAGTGTTTTGGGTTTTTGGAAGTCGGTTGTATTTTTTTGTAAAAAAATATTTAATTTCTTACTTTTTACTGTTTCAGATGTGCTTCCCCCCTCACAGCGTGCTGGCATGATGTTATGTTATGAGTTTGTGTAAACATTAGACAGTCAGACATGAGACTTTAGCAATTCCGGTCCATTTGCTATAATTTACTGAGGAGTTTCGAAAAAGTATTCATCCAAAAAATAACCACATCGCTTCAAGTGTGTCTATAATCATCATCAGATCCTGACTTGATGGTCATGGGACCACCTCGGAATTATACCCTTTCAAAAAAAAAAAAAAAACTCCAAATCAGTCGAGCCATCTTCGAGTAAGCGGGCAACATACATAAAATAAATAAAAATAAAAATTAAAAATGTTTCCGACTAATTGAGAACCTCCTCCTTGGCCTGTGGACGGCGAGCTATGGGTGGCTCGCCGTCCGTCCATCTAGACAGGCCGTGTCGACGGCGCGTTAGTGTTCCACGCGCGCCTCAAAGAGAGTCAGCAACACAGAGGGCCGACGCCTGCCGGAGTCGCGGGATTATTCGCAAGAGACACCGTGGCTCCGGAACACAAAGGGCAATGAAGGAACATGGATGGGTTTTAGTCAGTAGAAGTCTGACACTCCCTCCCGCTACACCCAGAGCGGGAGGAGTCATTGGATGATTTCCCATCCCTAAAAAAAAAAAAAAAAAAACCTCCTTCTTTTTGAAGTCGGTTAAAAAGAGGTGTTTGTTTCTGATCTTTATTTAGACAAAATAATCTGTGAACGTATGTAATGGACTGATTTAGAATATTTTTTCTGTAGTAGGAAGCTACACTAGCGCTCAGTGTCATAGGCTATTGTTTATGCCCGACTAGCTGCCACCCGCGGCTCCGCCTGCATGAATGTCGAAAAATATCCAAAAAGAACTGCCTTACTGGAAGAAATTCCAGTCTATAAAATTATAATATTTAGTACCGATAGAGTATAGATAAACGGTCGTGCTTTAGGCGTGAAGCCGCGGGAAAGGGTAGTCTTAAATATCCTTCGAGACGCAAAGAAAAAATAATCGATCTTCAATTTTATAGACTTTTATGTCGTTTTCTATTGCTTCTTCAGGAGGAGATTGACCCGGAAATTACTCGGATGGAATACTATCGACGTTTTTCTTTTCTTATAGCTGAATTAACTCCACGGGATACGGCTTTTTATCCTAGTTTCTTAGGGTTTATGACCCGTGAATTCTGAATGAAAAATTTAATATTCTTAAGTCTAACAAACAAGACATGACGTGCTAACTACAAATATTCAATTCTGAAGCCAATTGTAGGCTCTCGAGCTGTACTAAAAAACTGTTATACGAAGTCACTAGTAACTCAATAAATAATAAAAAAAACTGGCCGAGTCGGATTCGTTTGCAAAGGGTTCCGAAACAATTTTATTTTTTTAACATTTTACTTTAGGTTATCCTGTAATCTTTAGGTATAGAACTTTAAGCAGTTTTTTTTTAATCTTGGGCTCAGTAGTTTCGGAGAAAAGGGTAAATGGAAATTTTTGCTCTAATTTCTTGAATAACTTCAAAACTATTTATTTTAAAATTATGAAAAAATATATAATTAAAACCCTCACAGTAAGCCCTTTTATTTGATATGTCACACAGTACGGCTTGAAAACCTTTTTTTTATATTTTCTGGTTAGACCTCCAAAAGTGACCCTAAAAACATTATTTATTTACGTAAGGCGTCTGTGTTTGGGTCACAGAAGTCTATAATGTATACCAAATTTCAACAGAATCGGTCCGGTAGATCCGGAGAAAACTGGCTGTGACAGACAGACAGATACCCAAGTGATTCTATAAGGGTTCCGATTTTTGTTCGGATCCCTAAAAATGGAAAACAAAAATTGTATGAATTATCTGCCAAAATATATACGACTAGAATCCGATTGATCCGCATTACTGCTCCGCTCCTAGTGGTCGTAGCATTATGTTAACGATAAATGGGCTATTCAACAATAAAATCTTTTTCAATTCGAACCAGTAGTTCCTGCGATTAGAGCATTTAACAAATAAACTCTACAGCTTTATAAAATTAATAATATATGTACACTAGGGCTATAACCGAAATGGCACGTTGTGAATCTACATTTCGCCTTTTCGGCAGTCTCTGTCGTTGATAGAACGTCAGTTTCTCTAAAGCCTCTTAGAGAAACTATGAGGACTTATGATTTAGTTATGCTAGTGTCCCTTTCCCCGACATGATACGTCTCGAATTCTGTAACTTAGTCTGTTGTTGGGTTAAGAATTTTGATTAAAATTGTTTCTTCTGACGTAATATAACTTTCCGCGTTGATGAGACATGAAAACAGTTTTCAGTTCTCTGAATTCATAGAATTTCTTATAAAGCATTTTCACAGTCGAGTCATAATAAAATGTATTAATTTGGCTACATGTTTATTTCATATTGAATTTGACTAAAGGGACCTATTTGAATGCATTAAGTAGATGATGCAATAGAAATTCAATCCTAATATTCTTCCATTTCCGAGTGATTGACTGACATCGCACACCCGAAACTATTCGTAAAAAGCTGAGCATGTAAGTTCCTTGAGGAGTGTAGAGAAGCGCTTAGTGAGAATTTCGCGAAATTCCTACGAGAACGCGATATGCGCGAACGAAGTCGCGGGCAAAAGCTAGTTTGTAATAAAAGGTTTTCTTTTATCAGTAATACAAAAAAAAACTAAAATATAGTAATAAATATTTATTAGGCCTACCTACAATATTTTCGTTCATTTGCCCATGCTAAATAGGTATTATCGGCCATTATTTACGTACATAGAATACTTCACAATCACACGTTGCTAAGCGTTTTCCTTACGAACGTTTATGTTTATTGTAACGTTGACGTCATAGCATCGATTTATATGCAAATATGGCCGACCACTTTGATTAGATCACAAAGATTTTATATTCTTATCATTTTTGTATATGTTTTTTTTACTGGATTTGTAGTTACGAAGTCTTTACAGCATAATATCGGAAAGTTCCATCACTGAGGGACCAGTAATATTAAACTGATTTTTAAAGCTGAGGGTATAATAAACATCGCTCCGTTCATAAGCTACAGTCGATTTAAAGAGTACTTTGAAAAGAAGTCTAAAGAAAAAGGCATATGGTATAAGACCATGCAAAGTGAGCCTCCTCGAATCTCTTGGTTCATAAGAAAGTCATACAAAGAGGTCGTATGTTGTTATGGCACATAAATTGCGTTCAGAGTTCCAATTCTACGAATTTTTCACATTCGCATATCAATGGCAATCTGTCAAAAATGTATGAAAATTATAGCTTTTTTTGACAGTTTGCGATTGACATGCGTATGCGAAAGTTTAAAAATGAGTAGAATTGGCCCTCTGGTCATTTCCCATCCAGGAAATTTTGATACCTAATGAAAAAAGTAGATTTCGCTAATTGCCAATTGTGTAACAAAGTCGAATATGTCCAACATCTGTTGGTGGAACGCGAAAAGAACAAAAGACAAGAGGGAGATAGTGATGCAGCAGTTAAAAGAGAGAGGGTGATAGTGATGCGGCAGTTAAAAGAGAGAGGGATATAGTGATGCAGGAGTTAAAAGAGAGAGGGAAATAGTGATGCGGGGGTCAAAAGTTAATCTATATGATGTTGGGACTTTAATTAGAATATTAGCTGCCCCTTATTTTTGGGACAAGCGAATTTTTTTATGAAATCGTTGCTGCATCATTATCTCTCTCGCCTACGGAATAATATATTTGTTTTAATGATATAATTACGAGTAATTCGTTAGATTAGGATATGATGAGGCTTACGTACCTACCTTTGTAAGGTAAAAGCCTCTAAACAAATAAATACTTATTAAAAGTGTTAAAAAAGTGTCAACTAGCCTATTGTTTGATAGGTTCCGAGATTTTCTGGATTGTTGACCGGATACCGGTAGACGCAGCGTCAAAAGGCGTTCTATAAGATGGACCGTACAGCTGGGAAGGTCCACTAGTTTCTAGGAGCTCATGGAACAGTAGACGCAGTGACGGTTAGAGGATGCAGACTTTGTGATTTGTTCTGACGTCTAGCAGTGTACGTCTTTCGGCTGAAATTATGTGATGGTACTGTAACGATTGTGTGTCCTTGGCTTCGGATGCTCTAGCATGTTCAAGGTTTTATGAGATTGGCATTGGCCATTTGTAAAACTTTGGAACGGTCAATTAAGGCGCGTCCCCGTGCAAAACACAGCGCTAGCCGTTTTTTGTGCACTTTTTTGGAGCTATATACCTACTCTTTATCAAAGAGAAATATCAACATATAAAAAAAACATTAAATTTCTACATAATCTTGGCTTCAAAATGGTAGATTTTAATTTTTTATTACTTAGTATAATGTTTAGTTAATCTCCTGACAACGAAACTACAGAACTGAGAAATAATTATTGAAAACATGCCTCTTCTCGAAAACTAACGATCATTTTGATTTTGTACTTACACTAATGGATAGGCAATTTAATCATGAACATTTTGGTAGAAAATTTTTTTCAAACGACCAAAATTAGATTTTATAACGATTTTATTCAACATTCAGCGTATTCGCAATTGTTTCTCTTGCGCTGTTATTGCGGGAAAAAATGCTCAAGGTTATTTGCTCAGGGTACGGCCTTAAAAAGTATAGCATAGGTTTGAAGTTGAAGGATAAAGAATTTGATTGTTTTTATAGCAGAACTTGTATTGATGTGATTTTGGGCGGAGCTCGCCAATATATTTATTCGTAAACTCTCCATTTCTCTTTAATTTCCCGTAGTATCTGAGTTACCCCTCCACAGTACGTTTCCAAAACCAAAGTATAGTTTTTTTGCAAGTTTTTTTGTATATTCGAAACAATACCACACTGTGAAGGCACACTCTTCCGTCAACATAGTTTTAAACCACTCTAATGTGGACTTACGCAGCAACTTTTCCCACGTCCACTGCCCAAAAAACGGCCACATTTTGCTAGCTTACTTCAAAACTTCGAAAACTATTTCGCACAAAAAGCCACAGAACTCGCACATTATGTGAAAACTTTTAGAACCAAAAAGTTGAATGTATAATAGTGCTTACACGACGGCTGCTGGAATGTTAGTTGATTATACGCAAAATGCTTTTGTTGTTAGGAAACTGAGTTTTAAAATTTGCCGATGTTTCATGATTTCGTTTGTGTTTAAATTGGTCTGTTAGTTTTAAAGCTTGCGCGGCTAAAATTGCGACCATTTATCCGGACTTTGAGATTGCCAGATACATCATGCCTTCGCACGTACCTACTGCGTGTCTGGTCAGCCTGAATGGAGTGCAAATGTATTTGACACATTACAAACCTTCCTATGTAATTATAGTTTACGCCAGCTATACGTGGAATAAAGTACATTGACCCACATACATTTATTGACTTTCTTAAGATCAAAATCAGAAATAATGACATAAAGGTGTCCTGAATCGACTTCTATCGTGATCCTTTACGTTCTCTAGTAATGAAAAATGGTTCAAAATTTATTGTTCTAGTATCTACGAAGAGATATTAGGGAAAGGTCAATGTACTTTATTCCACGTTTATCTGGCGTAAACTATAGATAGGTGCATACTGTAGTGAGAATTATGTATGTAGTAATAGTCGTGCACCAACCGGGGTTTATCCTTGGGTATGTCACCGGAAAGTGGCAAAATCCGTAAGATTGTAATAAATCTTGACTAGATTATATTTTCTCGAATATTATCAAAAAATCGTTTTGCATATAATATATCCCATCGAAATAAAAATCGAGATAAAAATTGTTTACAATTTCACGCGAAATTTTACAATCTTACCGCGTTTGCCATTTTACGGAGACAAAGACATTTTTAAATTGCAAAATATTGAAAGAAAACTAGCCTATTTGGCACACACAGGTATTCACAATATAGGTAAAAAAGCTTATCTTACGCGATATTTTACAATCTTACGGCGTTTGCCATTTTCCGGTGGCAGGTATACTTTCGTAGTGCATACAGGGATAATCATCGGTTGGGGCCTTATACCGCGTGTATCTGACATCGACGCACAAACGATTTCCATGGGTCCAGGGCATGATTCTGGACACCCTAGACTTAGAATTTTTCGTCGGCTTTTTTCTCATTTTTTCATTTTTTTTTCAAGGGTTTTTTTACTTTAGACTGCTCATAATCGTTATTCTGACCTAACCCAATGAGATTTTTAATAAAAAAAATTTTATTAATTAACTACTTTCACTAAATAGAGCAATCTGAATAAAACCACAAATAGATATCAGCTCAGCTGACCTGTTTGTGGTACTCTTGAAAAAAATGAAAAAATGAGAAAAGAACCGACGAAAAATTCCAACACTGGGGTGTCCAGAATCATGCACTGGACCCATGGAAATCGTTTGTGCATCGATGTCAGATACACGCGGTATTTGCCATTTGAAATGTCTATCGGCTTCTACGAGTTGGCTTCGGCCCCTTGTACGCCTACCATAGGACCCAACGTGGCCTACCTATGAGTTAATTTGGGTGCCTTTACTCAATCATAATAAAGAAGTACCTATATTAGTAGATAGCTCTTTCACGTAGTTCAGCCTTACTACGTAATTTGTGCCAATTATATCAAACATGTAAAAAAATGTTTGACATTGCCAACGTTACTAAAAATCTATTGATTCAATTTTTTCTTTTATATTCTATGGCCATTGAAGTAAAATTGATTGAATAAAATTCAAATATAATTTTCTCTATCAGAAATAGGTCAATATAGAGCTCATTGGCCTGGATGAAAGAACTTTAATACTTAGGTACATATTTATTATTCTCTATCGCTCTCTTTTTTCTTGAGTATTCTTTCACGCTTGGTTAATTTTGGGTACTGAAAAGAATGTTAGTTATCTGTATCTATGTAATGAAATCATATCCAAAGCAAGAGATCTAAATTTTACATCCATCAACATTATCATGCATAGATAATAATTAAAAAACGGTCGAGTGCGTGTCGGACTCCCGCACGAAGGGTTCCGTACCATTATCTATAAAAACGGTAAAAAAGTCACGTTTGTTCTTTGGGAGCCCCCTTTTTTATTTTTTATTTAGGGATGGGAAATCATCAAATGACTTGCCCCGTTCTGGGCGGAGCGGGAGGAAGTGTCAGACTTCTACTGACTAAAACTCTCCATGTTCCTTCATGTGCCCTTTGTGTTCCGGAGCCACGGTATCTCTTTCGAATAGTCCCGCGACTCGGCAGGTTTTGTATTTGCTGTTACAGCGGCAACAGAAATACATCATCTTTGAAAATTTCAACCGTCTAACTATTACGATTCACGGACAGCCTGGTGACGGACGGACGGACGGACAGCGGAGGCTTAGTAATAGGGTTCTGTTGGTTACTCTTGGGGTACGGAACCCTAATAATGCCAGACACATAAAAGAAAAACAAAGGAATACACAAGGTCTATTTTGAGCCTGGCATTCAAATAAGCTTACTTATAACTCAACAAAAATAAAATATTTTTTCATCCATCCCAAAGTACAATGGGCTATATTTTTCCTTGAACTTTCGTGTTAAGTGATGTCGTTATGAAAAAACTTTTGCTCACCTACAAGACTGTTAGATAAGAATTCCATTTATTTCATAAACTCGTACCTACCTACTATTAATACACATATATCTCATCGCATTCTTAAAAGATTTTTTCTTGTAAATGTTTTCACCGAGAGTGGTACATAGTTCTTTGGATCATCTAGAACGGTGTTTCTACTTGCTTATGCCTGTAATATTTACAGAAACGTATTAAAACCTAAGGTCAATCTTTTCTCACCGGTTTATCTAAAAGACGTGCACTACTGCACACAGGCCTGACCCAAGCGTCACTACATCGACTGGTACTGTTCTTCTCCCAGTCTGCCGTGCTTCTCTCTTCTCTGCTTCTCCCTGCCAGGCCGTGCGAGAGGCAGAGTGCAGAGCACTCTGCCTCTCGCACGGCCTTCACCAGGCCTTCCAACGCTGCGTCTTACCTATCAGCCGTCCTTTCTGTGGACCATTATGTCCTGCTTACTACCGCTTATCTTGGGTCAATGCTTCAGATTAAGGGACTACTCTCAATTTTTCAGCTCTATTCGGCTTATGCCCATCGAAAACAATGATTTTTGTGTGGAGACGCGTACGCATCCGTTCAGCTTTCCGCATTTTTCAGCTTTCGCGGCAAAGAAGTATAAAAGATAGAGTTCAAAGCTGTTTTGCCGCAGACGCCATCTCATTCTTACGACGCTGTACGCGACTGATAGAAGCAGAACAGTATAAGTGAGACCAAAATCGTTCAGTGAAACGTGAATGCAGCTGAATAAGTGTGAGTAGTCCCTAAGGCACTTGTCTCACCGCCAGCGAGGAAATGATTAGCTATCGACTGTTTTCTCGCTGAGGAAAGGGACAAAAGATCCCGTGTGAGTAAAAGAGACACATACATTTATAGTTGCTAGCTGGCTGTTCACACTGAAGGCGAGCGACTCTTACCACTAGTTGATCGCAGCGACAAGAGGTATCAAAGATTGTACTCGCTCAGCGACACTCGCTCGGTGATGCTCGCTTGACGGTCAGAACTCACCAACTAGCGGTAATTTGTACCCTTACCCGGAGCGAGTATTGCGAGTAAAAGAGATTTTCAAGCTTAACTCGCTACTCGCTGATCGCCGGCGGTGAGACAAATGCCTAAGTCAGTTACCTCGCCTTTTCTGCGAACATCTGCAGTTCTGATTCAGTAATGCAATTAAACTCCAAGCGCTTTAGGTGACTTTCAGCCTTTGGATGAGCCACCCTGTAAACGACCCAGTTTCAGTATCAGTCGTAATTATTTACATATAAAAACATGATTCAGGAGTTATTCATACTGAAAACCAACTGCAAATAGCAATCTCGTATTTCTAAACGCTTAGCTCTTCCATAACAAAGCTTACCATTTAATACAAAAGCCTTTTATCTTAATCAGAGGCAACTAAACCAAAATGCAACAATATCTGTTGTGTTTCCGCAATGAGTGATGGGAACAGTGCACGTCCAGTCGGGGATATAAACAATCCATCAAGTGCACACCCCTCGTATTCCAATGATTAGCAGAACAAATAAACAGCGTCCTATGAGGGCATTAAATTGTTACTTGTATGTTATGAAAGTTAAGTTGAAGTTTTCGTTCCAGGAACAGGGTTCGGGATTATTGTGATCGATACTTTTTGGTAATAATCGGATTTGGGAGGTCATATAGAAGAAAATTACTCGTTAAACTGTGTTGCATTGGAATTGTAAGTAACATTAGCATAAACGAAATTTTAAGTTATTTTCACTTTAGAATAGTTAATAACGGGATTGCTACCTACCATGTATCTTTTTATTTGCGAGTTTCCGATATTCCAGCACTATTGCAAACGCCATGATCACGGAACAACGGTGCCGAAATAGCGGAAACTCGCAAATAAAAAGGTACATTTATGGTAGCAATGCCGTTATTAACTATTCTAATGTTAGTGACCATGAAAGTTTAAAACAATATATTTGCACTTTGTTTCTAAGAACCAAAGAAATTTAAAAAGTTTATTGAGAGAGACACTTTGCAATAGATCTCAAAGTATTGTATACCGCGTGTATCTGACATCGACGCACAAACGATTTCCATGGGTCCAGGGCATGATTCTGGACACCCTAGACTTGAAATTTTTCGTCGGCTTTTTTCTCATTTTTTCATTTTTTTCAAGGGATTTTTTACTTTAGACTGCTCATAATCGTTATTCTGACCTAACCCAATGAGATTTTTTATAAAAAAATAATTAATTAACTACTTTCACTAAAAAGAGCAATCTGAATAAAACCACAAATAGATATCAGCTCAGCTGAGCTGATACCTATTTGTGGTAATCTTGAAAAAAATGAAAAAATGAGAAAAGAACCGACGAAAAATTCCAACACTGGGGTGTCCAGAATCATGCCCTGGACCCATGGAAATCGTTTGTGCGTCGATGTCAGATACACGCGGTATAGTGAGACAAATGATGGACTTTCACACAATTTTATACATTGAGCGGTACGAATACTGCACCTATATTATTAGCATTTTTCTATAAGTCCCAATTAATTCGATAGAATTCCGTATCCTTTGCAATGCAAAATATATACTACAAACCCCAGCAACCTTGGCTCCAACATCTGACCCACACTACAGCACCTTTCTCTCTTTCGGCACCCATACATAAAAACTCCCTTAACCTATCATTAGCACGTACCTCACATTTCACACAAGCTGTCACGAGGCTTCTATTCTAGCGAAGGCTTAACGATCGAACTCGGTTATGAGCGAACCCGTTTAACCGCCATTTTATTTAAGGCAGCTTGCCAATGAGCGGATGCCGAATAACTGTGGACATTCGAGATTCGAAAACTAGCGCAGTGAACCAATTAGAGAGAGTTCAGTTTACACTGGACTTGGTGAGGGTAAAAAGTAGAAGGATAAAATGGTCGGAATTGAATTAGGTGAAGTGTAGTTACTGTAAGTTTCCTTTTTAGGTCCTGTGTCAATTTTTTTAAACAATTTAAAAAACGGAAGTTCTTAATTCCTCTGAATATTTACTACTTATTTAAATATTTTGTTTGTATGTTTGTTTGTTTGTTTACCGATTTGTTCGCCAATTGTCAACAAATTTGAATGATTTCATTTTTATTTGGAAGGTATTTCTCTCGGACTGATCCCATTTCAGTCTCATTTCATCACAAAAAAATTGAAGTGAAGTGACAGCACATTTCTAATTCACTTCACTTAAATCACGGTGAGATTTTAACAGATTAGACCGACTGATTGTTTTTCTCTAATATAGGATTTTGAATTTCCATAATACAAAGAAATAATGACTGAAACCTCACAAAGTGTAATTATTTAGATTACACTTACCTACATGATACAACAACTCAAAGCGTAATAAACAACAAAACGGCAATTAAGTTACAACTAACTGTAATTAAATAATAAATTATAATCCTGTAGGTAAATTATCAGGCAAGAGGAGATAGTCTTAATTAGTTTAGTTTATTAAACATACTTCACAGCGTGTGGAACAAATACCAAAGCTTATAAGTATGGATTGTGCTCAAGGACATTTAATTAGATTTAGGGCGGATTTCATCAATCTGAAACTGAACGCGATGAACCAGAGTGCCAATTCTACTAATTTTCACGAAAAGTTCCATCACTGAGGGACCAGTATATTAAACAGATTTTTAAAAGCTGAGGGTATAATTAACATCGCTCCGTTCTACACAGAAATACTTAGCTATTACTAGAATAGAATATAACTTATGTTACAGTCGTTTTAAAGAGTACTTTGAAAAGAAGTCTAAAGAAAAAGGCATATGGTATAAGACCATGCAAAGTGAGCCTCCTCGAATCTCTTGGTTCATAAGAAAGTCATACAAAGAGGTCGTATGTTGTTATGGCACATAAATTGCGTTCAGAGTTCCAATTCTACAAATTTTCGCATTCGCATCTCAAACGCAATCTGTCAAAAATGTATGAAAAATAAGGCCTTTCTGACAGTTTGCGATTGACATGCGAATGCGAAAGTTGTTTAAAAATTACTTAGTAGAATATGTCAAGTGTCACTATTTTCTATTGAATATTGACACTGACATTTCTTGAACGCAGCTTCATCACGATCAGTTTCATTGGTGAAATCCGCACTGAATAGACCTTAGTTTGAAACTTTTAAAGTCGAAATACCTTTTCTAATGTGTTCATTTATTTTACACGCGACTTCGTACGCACATATTCCGTTTTTTTCTCGTTCCCGTAGGAATTTCGGGAATTCCTATATACTCTCATAGTGTTGCCATACACTTCCCAAATAACCAACAAGACAAATTTCAGCTTTCTAGAACCAGTAGCTTGCATTGCTGTGCATTGTCTGTCAGAAAGGGAAGAATGTTATATACTTAGTAGGATTTTCTACAAGAGTATTCTTTTGAGATTATAAAAAGAATGTCACGATTTACAGTTAAAAATAAATATATAAGTGATTTATTATGTCAGGACCTATACTGTCCCACCGTTGGGCAAAGGTCGGTTACTATTGTGTCCCATTCTCTCGAGCAGCAGTCTTGTTCGCCATTAAATCTACGTCTGGATATAACTATTAGTATCATCCTATTATTTTTCCTTTCAGCCATTAAAAAGTTCGATACAATATATCGTAAGCAAGAAAAATTTCAATAATTGTGCGAACTCAACCATTTTATAATCATGTCAACATATTAATGACCCCCAAAATATCCGCACGTAATTCAAAGCACTTTACCCATAGTATATTTATCAACACACGTTTTATACATCTATTTATATATCTGCAGAGGCGGCGAGTCGAGAAGTCGAGGTACTTATCGATTCCACGCTGTATTTTGGACGAGCCTAAATCGGGAACCGAACTGAGGTAGGTCAAGCGGAGTGGACAGATATTGTACGGACATTCAGGTCTTTGTTTTGGCTAGCTGGTGGATAACCTCATTAGTAATTAATTGGCAGGTCAATTATAGACTATGTGGGAAATATTTAGTTTATGCTTTGGTTTTTTGTCTAGATGTGTTTCCTATACGCAGCGGATATTTATTTCACTTCACCTACAGCTGAAATACTTTCAATTTCATTAGTGAAAACTCGAATTATTTCATGAAAATTACATACTTACCTATCGAAGGTATGTAATTTCTATTAAATAAGCCCCAAAATGCTAAAGCGAATCTTCTAAGAACTTTTTTATAATAAGTACCAATAAACTTTTCACTTTTAGAAATACCTAGCCCTACCTTTTGAACTGCCTAGTTCACGATAATATTATCAAAATTCCACCTACCTACCAAAACCAAGAGATACTAAAATCATCCTTTTGCCTGTGTTATTTTACCATGCCATATGGGCCTGGTTCAGTTTAAATTGAACAAAAATACGCTTGGAGCAAATGTGACGAGGAAAAACACGCTGAAACGCATAAATGTTAATAATAAATTCCATAACTCTTGGAGCCCCGACGGATTGCACCACCTGTCAGGGTACCACGGAATGGTGATATTATATATTTATATGATACGTGTATGTATGTATTAAGGACCGTTTGACATCGTAAATTATAGCATAACATTGTATGAGATCGACTTGCTGACGGCCGTAGGGGTTTTGGCGAGTTTGCTACCTGTCTCTTTTCCCGTGGCTAATCGAATAATGGTTAAAACAAATTTAGTTTCAATACTTTTTAAATCCGTTGGTTACCCTTTGGGTACGGAACCCTATTACCAAGCCTCCGATGTCTGTCCGTCCGTCTGTCTACCCGTCAGCGTGCTCAATCTCAAGAACCGTAAAAGTTAGATAGTTGAATTTTTCACAGATTGTGTATTTCTAATGCGCTATAACAACAAATAATAAAAATTTAGTTTTGTGGTACGGAACCCTTCGTTTGCGAGTTCGACTCGAACTTGGCCGTTTTCGGTAGGTTTTTGTTTCTGTCATGAAAATTAACATGTTAAAAAACGTCATGGTTCATTTAAAACTCTTTTTGCACGGGTACAACTCGCACTTGGCCGGTTTTAAGTGAATGGTTTGAATTAGGTGCACGTGTAACTCGAAGACTGAAATGTGTCATAGGTTATTTCAGTGACAGTGAAATTGAACGTGGCACATAATAAATTCATAAACTTTCATATATCTTGGCATGTAGGTAAACCCCTCAGATATGGATGAAGTACCTGAGTATGTAAATGTAAGTAAGTATACAGAACGAATACATATACTCAAAGGCTGTGCCATAAATCAAAATGAAATTGCATTACACGCAGCAAGGTTAAACGTAATATTCCAACATGTTCTAAGATTACTCTCAGCTTTCAGAACATTCTGGCTACTAATGTAAGGATTCCTACTACTTACATTTAAATTTTACCTCAAAAATATGTCTCGGCGCGAATATAGTTAAATATTTACTTTCAAGATTTTCGTAATTGAAATCCAAGTGGGATTCCAGTGGATTTATTTGTAGCCTGCGTAAAAGTAGTTACATTATGTATATTACTAAGTGGTCTGACATTTAAAACTAAGTCATCTAGATTGTGATAACGTAGTTTTAGTTAACATTTTCTACTTTGGAGTTAGATTAAGGGAATAAAAGTTGACCCAAGACGAAGGAAGGCCAGTTTGTTTTATGAGTTTATCTACAGATAATTCGGTGATCAGAGTCAAAAAAGTTTCCTAGAAGTAAGCAGAAAGTAAGCCAAGTAGTTATAACCTATATTAATCGTACAAAAACCAAATACCTACACTATCTTTTGACTAGGTTTAGTTGCTGTCTGCTGTATGCAGTAGCGGCGTTAGGGTAGGGCGAGGTTGGGCGACGGCCCAGGGTGCATGAATTTTCTAGCTCGCTTCGCTCGCTCTTGTGTCCTGCTCTCTCTCAGTTAACGAATTTATTAGTCCTTAAAGTTACTTCTTTTTAAGTTTGAATGAGACAAGAAAATAAAACCCCAAGAAGAATGCGAAAATTTTCGAGCTCGCTGTCGCTTGTTCTTGTGATCTTGTCTCTTTCAATTAATGAGCTTTCTTACATCAGTCCATAAAGTGCCATAAGCTGAGGTGGGATGCAAAAATTTGCTTATCCGCGTCAGTCAACAAAATTGAGTCTAAAATAACAAAAACAGTAAAAAAAAACAATTGAGCTAATGATGAAAAGAAAATCAAAACAATCCGAGGCAAAGTGCAAAAAATCGCCGATAGAAAAGTAAACTTTTATTAAGAACTTTTTTAAAAATAATTGTTTATTTCTTTGAATAAAAAGTTATGTATTTATACCCAGTTAGGGGGTGCCGTAAAATTGTCACCCGGGGCGCCAGTAGTGCTAAAACCGGCACTGGCTGTATGTGAGAAGCGCGTGACCGCTAAACATGATGAGGTATTCCATGAAGCACACCCAAACGAAGCAAACCCAGACGAAGCACACCTAAAGTATTTCACTTAGCACACCCGTAGGTGGGCTTCAAATAAAAATTTCAAATAATTAATTTCCTATTCCACGAAGCACACCTACGAATATCACTCGCATAGTGCGGAAATAAAAAAGTCGATAGGAGAAAATATTTATTATTTAAAAGACTAACTTAAATATATAACATCTTTCAGTTTCATTATAATAATGTGATACAATACTTGTCATTTTCATAGTGTTCATATATAAATCCCATAGATAAGACGTATACATGATGCGCTAATAGTCAACGCGTGCGCCCGCCACTGAATTCCCGAGCCAGGCCTTTTGCCTATGCTTTATTACAAAACAAAAAAAAATCGACCTATAAAATATTGTTTCAATTATTAAAAACAACAATATCTAAAATGCAAGTCAATGTTTTCACAAGAGATTTTGAGGAAGCTGTCGTCAGAGTCTTACAGCAGTATTTCCTAACGCACAGACAAAGGGATGCTATTTTCATTTTAAAAACTCTAAAATCTAGGGACTTAGGTTTAGATAAGAATAGCATACATAGAAAACATGTTGCCTTATGTACAGTTTCGCCACATTTACCGCTGGAAGACTTGTATGAGGCCTGGCTCTACATCATGAGCGAATGTCCTCAAGGAGAAAGTATTTCTAGATTTAAAGATTACATTGTAACTCAGTGGCTCGAACATAAGTTATGGCACGACAAATGGTCGTGTTATAAGGTAAAAAATAAAACTAATAATTATACAGTCTCATTACTACTCTGAAATAAATAAAATTTTCAATAAAAACAGAGTCATAAATCTGGCAAAGCTTTTAGACTGCTTCCAAAAATTGCAATAATTATGCCGAAATTAGAGTAAAAATGGGTTATTCAAATCATCAAAAACATGCTGAAATAAAAGATAATATAATCGAAAACACAATAACAGATTATAAAAATTGCTTAATTTCAGTTGCACATTGTCTAGAGAAATTAAGATTCTGATTAATAATAATTTTTTTAATTGATAAGTTTAGATACTAAATTGCCCATTTCTTCAAGATTATTTAAGAATCTTAAAGATTGTGATTTGTGATTTTAAACAGTCTGTGATTTTACATGAAACTAGAGTAGTAGTAGTAGTTAATTAGTTGAAAACTTCAACATAGATCTGTATGGAAAACTATATTTACAATGTTTTTGATATTTGTCCAAGTTTTTATTGCATAATTATGAAACATTTATTAAGAAGAAGATTTTATTAAGAATACAAAAAAGAAACATAATAGAAAAATGGTTAAAAAATAAAAAAATATTATTTTTATGGAAAGATAAACAATCTGTGATTTTAAATAGTAAGATTACAAAAATGACAAATACTGTGTCACATTTTTATAAGAAAACTTCAACATATATCTGTATGGAAAACTATATTTACAATGTTTTTGATATTTGTCCAAGTTTTTATTGCATAATTATGAAACATTTATTAAGAAGAAGATTTTATTAAGAATACAAAAAAGGAACATAATAGAAAAATGGTTAAAAAATAAAAAAAATATTATTTTTATGGAAAGATAAACAATCTGTGATTTTAAATAGTAAGATTACAAAAATGACAAATATTGAATGATGTTAGAAATTTAAGTTAGTCTTTTAAATAAGTAATAAATATTTTCTTCTATCGACATTATTATTTCTTAGTCCCCGCACTATGCGAGTGATATTCGTATAGGTGTGCTTCGTGGAATAGGAAATTAATTATTTTAAATTTTTACATACAAGTGGAATACTTTAGGTGTGCTTCGTCTGGGTGTGCTTCGTCTGGGTGTGCTTCGTCTGGGTGTGCTTCGTGGAATACCTCAACATGATGACGCGTGTGCTATGTCCTCTTCGTATAAGGTCATTCTATCTATAAAGTAAAAAATGCATGGGATTTATACGTGCTACTGATATTTATGTGAAATATCAGTAGCACGTCACGGTCAGTCCCAAAAAAGGAATTTCTACAATCGTTATCGCTAATTAAATGTGACTTTGGCTAAAGCATTGGTCGTCAAACTATGGCCTGCAACAAACGTAAAAAAAATCAGAAGACAATGATTCTAGTAGACACGCCTATCTACACTAATCTACACTAATATTATAAAGAGGAAAGATTTGTTTGTTTGTTTGAATTAAATAGGCTCCGCAACTACTGGACCGATTTGAAAATTTTTTCATTGTTAGATAGCCCATTTATCGAGGAAGGCTATAGGCTACATATCATCACGCTAAGACAAATAGGACCAGAGCAATAATGGAAAATGTGACGCAGACGAATTTGCGCGGGTCAGCTAGTATTGACATGAAAATAAATGCGGCAATTGCGTTTTCACAGTTCGTAAAACATGTCAATTCATTGGTTATGTCAGCTAGCCAATCCGCGAATCTGTGGCCCGCTGTGAAACCTCACATTGTCCTATAATGGCCCTTGATTAACAGAGTGAGACGACCATTGTCCTCGGAGACTCTAGTTTACGCTTGACTTTTGTTTACATCATAAACGTAAATTTTGACCTGCCGAAAGACGACATTCCGTCCCTATAACGACTGTCAATCTACTTGAAATTCACTGGTGAACGGACAACCCCTGGCTTTTGTCAGGCTATTCAATTTACGTTGTTATCAAATCACTTGGCAAGTGACGTGTGATTTTGGAGCAATCAAAACTAGAGCTTCATAAAGCTTGCGGATACCTTCCATGTTTTATATTAATTGTATGTAAAAAATTAAAATGGATTTAGTATGGGAAAAATTAAAAAGTAAAGAGATAAAAATTGAGCTTCTTGACGAAAATTCTTAAAACTCTCATTAGATACTCTTACATTCGCTACCTATATCCCACGTTTAACCTGCCATAGGTACTGCAGATAGAACCTAACACAATTTACTTTCAACGCCAATCTGTAATGCACAAGTATGCCCAGGAAAAATAACATACAAATATGTACCTAATCTATAAGTATGTAAAACCTCGTCTCGCAGAATAATTAAAAATCTCGTGGTAGGAGGTTTCCCAGAGGCACAGAGGGCATGGGAAACAATGGTTGCACTTTGCAATTAGCCGTAACTTCCCCATACTATGCTATGGGCCCAGTATGGCGTGCGTTGCGTTAAGACTAGGAATTTAATATTTATGCTGGTAATTACGGGTTTCAATATCACATGATGAACTTGGGAAAGCTAATTTGAAACTATTTTCGATGGCACTATTGTATTGTTGTTAAGTAGTTGTTATTAAATAAAGCAAATAAAAATGTAGTATTACCTACATTGGTTTTATTTTAACTATTTTCAAAATTAACTGTGCTCATCATTAAATAATCTTTTGGAAAAATATTTTCCAAAAGATCATTTAATGATGAGCATAGTTATGAGCAATGCTATAGACAATCACCCATTTTTAATTTATTGTTTGACAGTCTTCTAGCAAGAAGATAATCTGAGAAAGTTGTCTTGAAAAAAATGGCTTATTGTTAGGGCTCCGTGCTAAAATGGTAAAAAGGTACCCTTATGGTGGGACTACGACCGTCTGTCACTGCTTCAACTTGAAATTTGGAATAGTTCTAGATGACGTTTGCTCAACTATTTTGCAAATAAGAAATAAGTAAAAGAGTTTTATTTTGCAACACTAGTGACTGAAAGGGGTTCTTAAAAATACGAAGTACATAGGGCATGTGGGATATCGTGTGAATGAATATTTGAACAGATTTTTTTAGGCTGCATGTTTTTCCGACTTTTGACTAAAAATTACAAAAAATGTCTATGTATGCGTAGATAGAGAAAAATCTGAAGTTATAACTACTATGTGATAGAAGTTGATGTAAAAAGTTCAGGCAAAAAAAGGATGTCTTTAATAGCTATCACATAATCACACTTTTTTGAAATCATCAACAAAAATTACATTAGTTCAACTAGCAATCAAGAGATGACGCTGATATTTAAATGCAATAAGTATACACCACGGTGTTAAAATTCTCTGACGTAGGTACATAGGCTTCGCGGATGAAAATTTAGAAAAATTTCACTTTTTATATGATGGTGCGGAACCCTCGGTGCGCGAGTCTGACTCGCTCTTGACCGGTTTTTTGTTACTTAGATACCTATACGTACCCCTTGTTTCTTCTCTTAGTACCTACTTTGCCACGTTTTGATGAATAGTTCTGAATAACTTACACTCTTAGTAGGTAGGTATGTACCAAATCTAGGTACTTATATCCAGGGTTGGGCAGTATTTGAATTACTTGTTATTAAAATACGTAGGTAATTGAAATACAAATACGTATTTGGTATTTGTATTTCAATTACTTCTTTAAAATGTAATTTGCAATTCGTATTTCAAATACTTGACGCCGAGGTATTTTATAATTAATATTTCAAATACCTATTGAAGCTTCAAAATACATTTTAACAATAAAATACATTTCACCATCATTTAGCGATCGTGAGTGTGAGTGCGAGGCGAGACCGCGAGAGTGTAATGATGGTAAAGCAGCAACAAAACGCAAAAACCCGGCCAAGTGCGAGTCGGACTCGCACACCGAGGGTTCCGTACAAACCTGTAGGTATATATTATAAGCAAAAGTTGCGGTATACGATTTATGACATTAAAAAAAAAACTACTTACTAGATCTCGTTCAAACCAATTTTCGGTGGAAGTTTATAGGTACATGATGCTATTCAGTTTAGAAAAAAATTATTTAGGAAACCTCAATATCATTTTTGAAGACTTATCCATAGATACCCCACACGTACCTATGGGTTTGATGAAAAAAAAAATTTGAGCTTCAGTTTTAAGTAGGTACGGGACTCCCAAAATGTATTGTTTTTTTTTTCTATTTTTGTGTGAAAATCATAATGAATGCGGTTCACAGAATACATCTACTTACCAAGTTTCGACAGCATAGTTCTTATAGTTTCGGAAAAAAATGGCTGTGACATACGGACGGATAAACAAACAGACATGACGAATCTATAAGGGTTCCGTTTTTTGCCATTTGGCTACGGAACCCTAAAAATCAATGATCCACCATTCCGACACAATGCAATAGCAAACTTGGCCCTCTGATCTAGATTAGGTACTTATTTTGTAATTTGTATTTCAATTAAAATAGCTAAAATACTGTATTTTGTATTTAATATTTCAAATACCTTACTTAAAGATATTTTGTATTTCGTATTTTAATTACTTGCGATACAGTATTTTGTAATTTGTATTTCAATTAAAGCAAAGCATGTATTTTGCCCAGCCATGCTTATATCTACTCTAGCTAGTATATTTTCTGAACAACGTTCTGCCTCAATATTACAATATTGCGAGATAGATTTACATTGCGAACAAATTGTGGTTTATGTATTTATTGGTCAGGAAGCAAGCAACGGCGCGGACATTGATTGGATCAGAACTAAATTCGATTCCCAAGCCGAGCAATAACTATAATTGGATTTAGGCACCTGTTGAGAAAATTCGTACCTAGTTTCTCTGAACGTCGAACTTTTGGGGATACTCGTAGGCTCGCTAGTTCTTGACAATAATCTCCTGGGATCTGAGGCCGTCATCTAGGAGTGAATGATCTTGGGGTCACTCATATTAAGAGGTGTATCAGTATAGTCGTTAGGCTGAACAGATACACCTCTCAAAATCTATTATTACATAATCTATCATGGTAATGAAGCAAGTATCAAGTGCTGGACTCAGTCATATAATAAGATTTTGATCGCATAGCTTGTTGCTATGAGGAAGTCTTTGCTCTGAAAAGTGGCCTATGTGACTGATAGTTTGTCATGATAAGAGCATGTGATCATCATCTGCCTAGCCTTTTCCCAACTATATTGGGGTCGGGTTCCATTCAAACCGGATTCAGCCTAATACCTGTATTTAAGTGGAGCGGCTGCCTACCAGACCTCCACAACTCATTACCTGGGTAACACGTTCTAAGCAAGACTGGATTCTGATTTAGTTGCTTCTGACAATCCGTATAACGACTACCAAAGATCTTCAAATGACAGCCGGGACCAACGGCTTAACGTGTTTTCCGAGGTACGGTACAAACTCGGTATATTAAGATGGTCACTCATTCACAGACAAACCTTCGCTTAACCTTGAAGATCGGAAAATCAAAGAAACGATGCATGGATCATGTGAAAGATAAAATGGATAGAAATGAGCCTAGGTGACTAATGGGATTATCTAAGTACCTATAAGTATCGACGTAGAAGATAGATAGGTAGGTATAAGTATGTTGCACCGACCCTAAATAAATTTGGATAAGTGCAAGATATAAAGGACTTGGTACCTACTATACAGCATTTTTCGTAGCAGTAGGTACCTATATCGGGTGTGAAACACCTTTAACAATAACGGAAACCATTAATTTCCATCGTTGATCATTTTGTTCTGGAGATTTTGAAAGTCACAGACGAATTTCAAGTGTTAAACACAAAACTTTATTCGATCCAAACAATTTCAAAAATACCGATGCACCTCATTATATTACGCATTTATACTTAGTTACAAATAAAACGGAAAAAAATCAAGTTTGTTGTATGGGAGCCCCCCTAAATATTTATTTTATTCTGTTATTTTAGTATTTGTTGTTATAGCGGCAACAGAAATAAGTACTTCATCTGTGAAAATTTCAACTGTCTAGCTATCGGTTCTTGAGATACAGCCTGGTGACAGACAGACAGACAGCGAAGTCTTAGTAATAGGGTCCCGTTTTTACCCTTTTGGTACGGAACCCTAAAAAGCAACGAATATCAAACGACACGCACATAGACTCAATCGGTTGCGTGTATTTCATTGTGCGCTACAAAAAGCAGCGTTCTTTTTAGATTAATAAACAATGAGAATTTCTATTAATAATATCTCGAACAGGAAAGTGCTGGGATTTCCTTGTTTCGTACAGGGACGGATGAGGCGATACAAGTCGATAATTGCCATTATCGAATTGTATCGCCGATTTGGCTTCAGGCGTTAAGCGTATCTTATTCGATGGTAGGTAGGTACTACTTAACTTGCATTCCGAATCTGAAAACAATAAATTGTAAAAAATCTGACGTGTTTGTAGTAAACATGGGTAATGTCTTGAGAAGCCGGTAGATAGTACTGGTAGTCACTGTTCATTGGTGCATACACATTAAGGTACCTACTTTCTTTTCAAGAGACCAAGATGGTATGGTAGCTTAGTTCGGTTTAAGTTAGCCATTAGTACATACCTACTGTAGTTTTTTTATAGGAAAATCCGTAAATTAGGAAAAGTAGGTAGGTACTATGGCAGGTGCACTACATAAAGCTATTTGGTAGGTAGGTATATGCAGGCAGCTAACTTGCAACTACCGACTTTTAAACAATGTTGTGATTGTGATGACTGTGATGAGAAGACAATTATTGTACACCACACTCGTAATGTTGGTAAGTATGTTATAAGCTTAAAACCATTATAATGCACACGTTAGAAATAAATATTGGCAGTGCAGTGGAAAAATAAACATTTATGCCTGTATACAAAATTATTACTTTGTTGACTGTACCTAGAAGTCTAAACTATGAAACTCATGTAACTAGATATCTACGTCTGTCAAGAAGTCTGAAACTTCAGTTCACTGGGGATCTTTCAGAGAGTGAACTTTCAATATAACTCCTGTCAGCTCTGAAATATGAAAAAAACGATCAAGAGGGAGTCTGACTCGCGCACCGAGGGTTCTGTAGGTATATAAAACGTGAAATGGTTGTCATTTTTTTACAATTTTCGTCAAAATTCGAAAACAGTGTGGTCTAAAAAAAACTATAAATGTTTGAAAATGTGCAAATAGCGCTCTTTCATATGATATATCCCACATGTCCTAGTAGCCCCACTTTGAATTATAAGAACCCCTTTACATTTTATTTCTTTTTTATTTGCAAAACAGTTGAGCTAACGTCATCTAAATTTTTCCAAATTTCAAGTTGATAGCATTAGAAGTTCTTGAGATATCCAGCTGGACAGACGGACAGACTAAGTTTCAGGGTTCCTTTTTAACATTTTGGTACGGAACCCTACAAACAGCCGTTCATTATTCTGCGTTAGCAATTTTGCAGAACTCGCAAAGTGTAGCTGCGGGGTACAGCAGATTTTTTTTTCATATCAGAGTTGATCTATTAGTCAAAATTGTTCGTTTAATTAAGAATGCATGATTTTCATTCTTTAAAATATTGCAAAAATATTTAAGAAACCTATCAGTAGGTAAATCACAATATACCCTATGTAGTCATAAGTAGGTACTTACCTATTAATGTTTCAAACATAGATACTTATTAGTACCTAAACGGCCTTTGTAGCTATTTGTAAATAAGGAAACTCTAATTGGTAGTCGGCTAGCTATGTGCCCATTATTGAAGTTAATAAACTTGTTTCTAAGCCGGAAACTACACTTGTTCGGAACCTTTGAAGAGTTGGCAAGATTTCCTATTACCCACAGCCTTCGCGGCTTCAACTTTGCGTAGTTCACGGAATCCAACAGTTTTATTTACTTTCCTCAACTACTTACTACTGGCCGACAATCCGACATAGTTTACAAACGAAATACTGCGATAGTAAATGTATTTAACACTAGCAAAAAAAAAGTTTTGAAGTGGCGTTGTAATTCTGGTGGGATAGTTACTTTTTTTTATTTGAAAAGTAGTATTTTGCTCGTTATTTCCGTACAAATGTGCGCGACTCTATTTTATGCAAAGAATGCAGAAAAAGTTAGCTTTAGAGTAATAAGGAAATGTAATCGCTGGTGGACCTCTAATTTCGTTGCTGATTTAGGTACCATATTCATTATTGGTTATACAATTTATCCTATAGTATTGTAATTTATCATCTTCATTCCAGCCGAAAAACGTCTGCTCTTGGGCATAGGAATTTCTCAAGAGTCTCCACTACGACCGGTTCTGTGCATCCGGCGGATTTCCACGGCCTTCACCACGTCATCGGTCCATCGCTGCGAAACAACAATTCATATCCACCCCTCAAAATTATTATTCATCAGAGAACATAAATTAATATTTCCAAAATCCAGATTAAGGTGGAAGCGCCAGGGTAGCCCGCGAAATTCAAATATTTTGATGCTTTTTGCAATTTGCCGGTCAGTGTGAAGCTGTATGTTAAATAAAATACGATTCGCGGCCGTAACGCATATTTATCTAAAGAATTATACCCATTTTAATTATCGATATAACCCTGTAAGTTCATAACTCGATTGAATGACTTTTTCACGAAATTACATTCAATCGAGTTATATGAACTTAAGAAGGTTATCTTGATGATATAAATGGTTATAATCCTTTAGATAAATGCTCTTTACGATCGCGAATCGTATATTGTTTAATATACAGCTTCACAATGACCTGCAAATTGTAAAAAACATCAAAATATTTGAATTTCGCGGGCTACCCTGGAGCATCCACCTTAAGGTATCCGTTTTGAGTGTGACCCAACTACAACCACCTGCTTTACAAGACTTATGATAATCCACATGTTTACTGGGTCAACATAAATACGGGTAACATTAGATAGTTCACAGGTGTACCCAGCTACCCATCACCGTGAAAACAGCCTTTTGTCCACATTAACGACCGCCATGGGCGCAAGTAGTGATAACCCTAGACCCCTTTTAGAAACTACCCTATTTTTATGACGGCACTATAGATAGTAGAACAAACAAGATTATTATTGGTCATTAAACATTATAGATATTGCGGTTAATGGCAACCTGATTCAGATTACGGGTCCTTGTCGGTTTATTGCCTTGTTGAGTACCCTTTTGATACTAATTACTTTTATGTTGGTATTTATGATGGTAAGAATGTAGGTATTGGCGGTAATTTTTCGTGAGTTTCGTATTTGTTCATCTTGCAATATCATCTCGGCAACATCATGATCTGCCTAGCCTTTTCCCAACTATATTGGGCTTCTAGTCAAACCAGATTCAGCTGATTACCAGTATTTTACGTGGAGCGGTTGCCTACCAGGCCTCCACAACCCATTAAAGGGTAACACGGTACTCTTGGCAAGGCTTTTTTTTCTTTTTTTTTTAGGGATGGGAAATCATCCAATGACTCCTCCCGCTCTGGGTGTAGCGGGAGGGAGTGTCAGACTTCTACTGACTAAAACCCATCCATATTCCTTCATTGCCCTTTGTGTTCCGTAGCCACGGTGTCTCTTGCGAATAATCCCGCGACTCCGGCAGGCGTCGGCCCTTTCGGGCCCCTCTGTGTGCTGACTCTCTTTGAGGCGCGCGTGGAACACTAACGCGCCGTCGACACGGCCTGTCGTCACTAGACGGACGGACGGCGAGCCACCCATAGCTCGCTGTCCACTGGCCCGCGCCTACGGTGGCCGGAGGTCACCAGTTGGTGTCCCCCGACGCCCGCGGCGTCCACCACGGCGGCCGGGACGAGAGGGTCTCCTCTCCCTCTCCGCCACCTCCTTCGCTAGCATGACTGCTTCGCAGAAGGAGGCAACGGCGTCCCATTCTGTCTCGCTCCGGACCATGGCTTGGACCAGGGCCGGACGCGAGAGGTTGCCGCCGATCGCCGTTTCGAGGACACGGCGGTGCGCCGCCCAAGCGGGGCACACCTGCACAGTGTGCTCCACCGTGTCCTCCGGTCGATCCTCGCAGTGGTGACACCCGGGCGTTTCCTCCCGCCCGATTCGATGCAGGTACCTCCCGAAACATCCGTGTCCGGTGAGGACCTACGTCAGGCGGAAGGTGAGGACGCCGTGGCGCCTCTCTAGCCACTCCTCAAAGAGGGGACTTATCGCCACTATCGTGGCGTGCCCTACTCTTGGCAAGGCTGGAGTTAGATTTACTGGCTTCTGAGAATACCTACGTCGCGAGTGCAAAAGATCTACAAATGATAGCCGAGACCAACGGCTTAACGTGCTTTCCGATGCACGGTGGAGACTCAGTATGTTAAGATGATCACCTATCCACAGACCAATATATATCCTCTCGGCAACAAACGTTTCTTAAGGTGAATACTCCAACCAGCCCGCGAAATTCAAATTTTCTTACTTTTTTTGCAATTTGCAGGCCAGTGCTAGGTTGTAGGTATGTTGATTAAAATATTAATCGCGACTTTAAGACATATAGGTATTTAGTTACAGAATTATAATCATCAAAATCATCAAAACAACGCTCTAAGTTCATAAAGCTCTAGGAATTACTTTTTCTGTTTTTTTTTTTTGTTCCTTGGCCTGTATGAACTTGGAGGGTTGTATTGGTCATTTAAATGATTATAAAGAGATTAGGGTTGTAAGCGTTCGGAAACACAGGCGCAGGCAGACAGGCCCACTCCTTTGCTGTGCGCATTATAAAAGGCGTTTATTTAAATAACTAGGTAGGTAGGTACCCTCGAACTTTGAAACTCGAAAGTTTTGTTTTGATTGGATAGAAATAAAAAACGTTAATTGGGTTTATCTTGCTTGACGTCATATTTCGTGATTTATTTGAGTGCGTCTTGAAGTTCAAGATCATATCCTCAACTTTGTCGAAATAATTAGACACTTGCTTATTTCGAATTTTTCGCACACTGCATGGAAACGCCCTCTAGACTACCTACTATGATAGCTGTCTGCAGTATTGGCGAATTTAATTTTACCCCTCTGGGTAGCAAAATACCCACAGGAATTTACCTAAGACAAAACTTTTGTACAAATTACACACTGCTAATATCAAGCTAGATTGAAATTGCAATTGTTTACCTACATGACTATCTGCACGCATGTCACTGCGGCATGGTATTGGCAAAGATTCGGAAATTGGCTCTTTTGTGGCATCCGTATAAGCCTGCGCGACGTTCGAGTGGGACCGAGTCAACGGCTCCAGACTAATTAGAGGGGGTACTTTGTAAAAACGAGTTGCAGCCGGTGTACCTGGAGTTACCATGCGGGTGACGGCGCAGATCTGGCAAGGTAGAAAGTAGCTAAATAGGTGTTACAGTAGGTAGGTAACTCACGGTCGTAGCTAGGGGGGGGGGGGGGGCATTGTGGGGCAATGCCCTACCTTGAAATTACAATGCCCTACCTTAAAAATTTCAAAAACTAAGATAAATTATTATAGTTAAATTGTTTGAGATAAAAAAAATTATAGCGATAGGTATCCAAACTTTTCCGAACATACCACAGTCTACTGACCTAGAGGTGATTGATTTAGGAGCCCATGCTTCGGAGCAGATCTTTTGTTTATTTGTTTTTTTTTACTTCCGCCCTACCTGTAAACAATGCTGCCCTACCTCAAATTCGACTCTAGCTACAGCCCTGAGGTAACTCAAAGATTCCTAAATTGGAAAAGGACCTAAGATTGTTATTCTAGATAAAAGAAAACCACCGTTTCCGTAGCCTATAATTTCCAAAGCTATGGAGAAGTTCCTCATCATGTCTCCAGCAATCCACACTCTTTTCCTGCACTGCATCGAAAAAGTCTTCGCAATATCGCGTCAAAGTCATCCAAACGATTTCTGGTATGGATCTTGCAGTAAACGTAAAATACCGTGGTACGTCACAAATATCTACTATCAAAACCATGTAAGTATTGTATGAACCTATCTATGAAGGTACATACCTACTTAGGCGAGAAACAAGTTGAACCGAAGGCAACCCTTCCTGTGCCGTCGTCGTAAAATTATCTGCTTACGAGACAGTTCCTACATTAATTAGCGAGGACTAATGAAAAGAGCAACACAGCGACTCGCTCGTCAACATGATTCAGTGCTCTTTCACAAACTAGGCACCAACTAGACAGTATCTACCAATGTAGGTACCAACCTACAAGAATAGATCTTGGTATCACAAAATAGAAAACTAGGTAGGTACCTACCTAAATCTTGCCTTTTCATTATAAATCTTTAGGGATAAATAAGGTATTTCCTTAGTTCTTTTTGGGTACCTAGTATTGAATAATCAACAGTTAAGTAATTATTATTACTGTCATATCGTTCCCTTCACGGCCTCATTGGCTCAGTGTCCGCAAAATTCTCGGATCGGACATAACATTACTGGGTTTTTTCGGAATTTATCAGTAGGTACCTTGGCACCTACTTGCCCAAAGCCTGATCTGTGCCCAGCTGATGGTAATAGGGTTTCCTTCTATTTGGAACGGTACTAATAGTTTCTTGGGAGTTATACCCAAAAGTGGGTGTACTACTGGTACGACTCTGTCTATCCCTTTAGGGACTTTAAGGGCGGGTTGTTTCAACTACACTTAACGCACGCGTAAACGTTAAAAATGGTGCTAACTATCGTCAAATCAAAAAATTGGGTTGTTTCACAAAATGTCAGCGTTAACGCACGTAAAATATAACGATTACGTTAACAGATGGTCTGAGCACTGGTTAACATGACTTTAGTTGCGTCAAATAGAACAATATTGTGAAAATTCTTTTGAATTCCTCAATACCAGTTCTTCTGATGACACAAATAAGTGGTGGAATGCAAAAAAATCTATTTAGGTAGGACCCGTGTCAATAACTTAGCTATTGGGATGAGCAGGAATTTATAACAGAATGTTTTGAAACAACGCTTCTAATTTAACGAACGTCAAACATCGTCCGTAATCGTAACTTTTTGACGTACGTATGTTACGTTAACCAACTGTTTGATACAACCCGCCCTAAGAGCGTGTATTCCGTCCACTAGCGCCGCCAATCGTTTTTTATTATTTGTGGTAAATTTAAGACACGTAGATAAAAAACCGCTCTGTAGTGCACTGAAGAAATGTATTTATTATGTTTTGAGAGTTATGTTTTGCACTTTAGAACATAAATAGTTGCCAAAGTCGATATTTTTGTTAAAAGTGGCCACTTTTAGCAATAATTGCCGTTTTGGCTATTTAGCCATGAGTTATGTATTAAAAATAGCTGTCAAAAAATAATAGATACATTTCTTTAGTGCACTACAGAGCGGTTTTTTATCTACGTGTCTTAAATTTACCACAATTAATAAAAAAACGATTGGCGGCGCTAGTGGACGGAATACACACTCTTAAGCGTGACGTTGTCATTCCTTCGATCTTCCTGGAAGGCAAAGCCATTAATTTATTTTAGCAATATCTTTTCAACTGCTGAGAGGTTGACTAATGCCCGGTTTCTAGGGTACTTTATCGGTCGTTTACCGACAAATATTATTTGTCATAAGCCGTTAACGTAGGTACCATAAACGACCAGTAAAAACCTTAGAAACTGGACATAAATAAATTATTAACAGCACATAAAATAGATTTCACTTTATACGTCGTTAATTTTAATTTCCGAAAGGATTTAAGAAAATAATAATCCGGAACATTCTCCGTGGGCGCATCCATTAGTAAAACAGTTCTGAATAGCGCCATCTATAATTCCGGCTACAAACTAATAGGCAAACTTAATGGTAACATTAGCAACTTTATGACTAATCTTGTTGTTTCGAGATACCTAAATGGATTATCATAAATGTTACGAAATTTATTACTATCATCATCTGCCTAGCCTTTTCCCAACTATTTTGAGGTTGGCTTCCAGTCAAACCGGAAATATATTACTATGTCAGTTCAAAATAATTGAATATTACTTCTATTTTTTACTACATGTTTTATTAAAATGAATAAATCATTTTATTTATGTAGAGATCATAGTAGAATGAGGTTTGTTTGGTAATAAATAAATAAATAACATAAACATTATATCAAGACTCTATATTTGGTAAAAAGCTGGAATGCAATATTAAATGCCTCTTTTAATAAAAAGTCCAGCTAAGAAATTAGATTTAACATGAATTGAATATTTTAATAATTATAATCATAAACATAATGTTGGAATTAAATGTTTCATACAAATATCATGCTCCAATATTTCATGTAGCTACATTTAGTTACACTTATAAAATAGGCATACTTAGTAAGTCTCTTTTAAAGTAAAATAAATCTTAAAATTAGAAATTCATAATTGCTTAAAAATAGTCAACATCAATATTGACTGAATACTGGCAATTAATTACAATGAACATTTATGTCATGGTTCCAAACACTGGGTTGTGTCGGCAAATGCTGGGGCCGTACTCCATGTACGCCTGCTTTGTGTGACACACTTGGTAGAACTCTGGTGTTGAGCCCAGCATACTCCCTCCGAACCAGACAGCGTAACGCTGCATGTTGTGTGAAATCACTTGCACATCAACAGGCTTGGGAGTTATACGGCCCTCTGACAGTGTTGTAGAATGCTTCAATCTCGCATCAACTGTCCTCTTGATATCACGCTGCAGTCTCCTGCCAAAGTCACGGAACATTGTTGATCCTCCGGACAAGACAATGTTTCCATATAAACCTCTCCTCACATCAATTGGGCATGACTGTATCACTTCATCTACCATCTCATTCAAAGGCACAGTGAAATCAGCATTAGAGAACTCAGGGTGGAAGAATATCTCAGGTCCCAAAAATCTTTCATAACCAACATCAACAGAGAATGGGTTTTTGGTAATAGCATTAACACCTGTGTAGTTCTTCATCCATTTACCAGGGTCTGCATCATATTTAGCAAACTCTTTTGCTATGTCTGGGCAAATGTAACTGTATCTCTCTTTGATAGCCTTAGCAGTCTCCAAGCTTTGTTCTGGTGGGATACCTACTTCACGTTCACGAAGTAAAGATTGAATGAATGAGGTAATATTTCTACCAGCAATGGGTATGTGTTTGATACATGATCCAATGACATATCCCTCAGCTACAGGCACTATATGAGTGACACCATCTCCACTATCAACAACAATGCCTGTAAAAGTACGTTCAGCAGACGTACGTGACTTCCATGATGCCGCGAGTGCCAACACGGCTTGTACAGCAATATACAAACCAGGCACATTGAATGATTCAAACATAATCTCAGCTAGGTACTCCCTGTTCTCGGGCGTGTTTAGAGGAGGCTCAGTGAGCAAGAAATGGTGATCTTCTGGCTCCGCTCTCAAGTACTTAAAGATACACTGTTCAATGTAACGTTCCATTAGATCCCAATCTTCAACGAGACCGTGGCGCACTGGATACTTCACAGAATACCCGGTGGCGTCAAACGCTTCATCGCCGATGAAGAAATCGAGGTCTTCCACGGCCTTAGTCATACGACGAGTGCTTTGATCGCCGACTTTCGCTGTTTCTTTTATCGCTATGGCTGACGGAATGATAAACTGCGGTTCCTTGTTGCCGGCAAACCCCAGTTTCGTGTAGCCCGTCCCGACATCGATAACACACGCTGGTAAATGATCACCCATGATTCTATCTTGGCTAAATACTGTTCTAATCAGAAATTACAATAAATTATAAGGAAAACTTTAGTGGGTGCGGTACAATCGCTGGTGGATTCACGAATTTTGACGTAGAGAAACGTCAAATCAGCGGAAGATGATTAATTTACGTTCCGTTTCACGTTTGCAAAATGTTTGAAACAGATATTTTTTTTTTATCATTGTATAACAGAGTAAATCAAATTTTTCTCTGATTTATCATCAGAGAAAAAACTTAAACGTGCAAGCTTTTATTACATAAATTGAAACTTATGCCAGGCGGCCCGATGGTCTCCATTACTCACAAATAGAATTGGTTCAACGGTAACCCACACGTTTTTTTATTAAATAAATAACTAGCTTAATAACCCCCAGGCAGGAGGTATTTAGGATAAATAGTTTTGGCAGCGGCTTTACGCACGTGAAAATTGACCATGGAAACGAGATAAAAAGTTCAGTTTTACGTCGTTGTTTACCTACGTTTACGTTGTTGTTACAAAATGTTAAAACAAATTACAATTCGTTCGATGGTCGTTTTTGTTGATTTTGATTCAAGGTAGGTAGGTTTGATCAAAATCGATAAAAAAAATCAAAAGATATTAAATTTTTTAGTCTGCCTACTATATTCTGATCAATCACAGCGCTATCTATTGAGTAAATGCACGAAAGCATGAAGATAACATTGATGAGTTCTTTATGAAACTTCTAATACCTACCTACTACGTGACAAAATAAAACGTTATTTATCGCTACATCTTAATTACCGTCTTCCGCAGCCAAATATTTTGTTTGTCAGTTTACTTTACGACATGGTCGATAGATGGCGTTGCTCATGTGAAACTGGGGAATGACCCTCACACGTCGGAGTTAGTTGGCAACTAGGTAGGTAGGTGTACGTTACCCCAGCAAGAAAGTATCTCCTAGAGTTAAATGAGTGGAACGTATAGTTGGTGCCTTATCTGGTGTAAATGTGCCCCCACATAAAAAGTGTGTGCCCCCTGTCGTTTTGGAAAAAAACGGAAAAAACGATTCCTGCTGGGGTAACGTTTTTCTAGCAGGAAAATTCTAAACGAATGATCGGAGAGAGAAAAATTGTGCATGGCCAGAGAGCTTACATGTGTGCCAAAATGTGCCCCCAAAAATAAAATCTGTGCCCCTTCAGATTTACGAGATATTGCATTTCCTGCTGGAGTAACGTTTTGATGAATCGTATATCTCTAAAACCATTGCATGTGCCCATGTAGAATAAACATACACGGGTAGCTCTTAATGTGTGCCCCTATGTGCCCCAAATTAGATTTAAGAAAATATTTATAGTTTTCAAGTTATCGCGGTTTTATGAAAACCCGAAAAAACATCGCAGCGCCTAAATGAGACAAGGTATAAGTTCGCTGAAAACTGTATTCGGTCCTTCTTGACGCTAATAATAACCATACAAAGTTTCAAAACTGTTCATGCATGCGTTTTTGAATAATCTTGCTAAAAGTCAAAACAATGGTGTCATTATTTTGACGGCAAAATACAAGGAACCGGCTCAATCCCAGATGTGTAGGTGTAAACCAAAATCTTGTGCCTTTAGTCAAAAATATATGGTGAAAATATTCAGCTTGGAATGTTTCGCATTAAGTAAATATTAACAAAAAACCAAAATATGTAATCAACGGCTGGTTATCCGACCAACTTTGAATGACTACTAAAAAGCGACGGATTCATACATATCGATGACCTTCTTTACTTTACTCACTAACCGGTTCACACGTGTTGTGCCTGAGTACACTGAAGTAGAAAAGTAATAAGAAATAAAATAAAGTTGTTGTTGGATTATATTCTACTAGCTATTTCTATGACCTTACACATGATTAAGTACATTATAAATAGTAGCCTAATGACTAAGTGCTATTCCAAGGTAAGCTATCTTCTCCATTCTAAATTTAATTTAATACATTCAGCAGTGCGATTCTGTAAACATGTCGAAGCGAACACTTAGGCGAAGTGAACGACGAGTGAGCTGTCAAACCATACAAACAAGATGGCATTGTCGTTCACTCCACCTAAGTGATTACGGTGAGATGTCAACAGAATCGACCGGCAGTAATTTATGTGTGAACGAAAGAAATAAGTATATCCAGATATTTGCCATTTGTCAGGTCTTTGACCCAAAATTTGATTGGTCCCGATGTTTAAAAAAAATGTAGTTCATGAAATGTGTGATGAACACCTACCTACTATTAAAAAGAGGGAGCTCTTTTTTGTAAATCAATAAAAAGCCCGTATTTGTAACGCCTTTATGAACTTGGAGGGTTGTATTGGTGATTTTGATGATTATACTTCTTAATAATATTTTAATCAACATACAACCTAGCACTGGCGTGCAAATTTCAAAAAAAGTAAGAAAATTTGAATTTCGCAGGTTGGTTGGAGTGTTCACCATAACCAAATAAATTTTGGTACCTACAGTTTTGATAGTTTATTAGAATACTCTGTCTACGTTTTATTAAGGGTAGGTATGCCTATTGTCAACCGCACAATGATCTGTGTTGCAACAACGTGTTTCCATTTTGTATGTCGTATTACGTAGCTATGAGGGATTTATAATTATTAATCAACGATTATAAGCTGATTAGGTAGGGTCACATAATTTTGATTTGATGGCGTTTTAGATATATAAGTGACATTCCACAGTCAGGTGATAATGCTATTACGTATATATCTTAAATATGATTATATAAAGCCAAATACCATCAGATAATTTGTGCACATTCGATGTTTACAGTTATATCTTTATGCGGTTAACTATAGGTACTAACACACTTTATCTGAATCTATGTATAAGGAAATTACTCGTTAGAAAATTATTTATCTGTGATTTCAAATTTAATATTTTTCTTACACAATATTATACTTTTACTTGACTCTGGCAAATGCACAAGATGTGCGAAGCCAAACTCCTCTGAGGGGGAAAAAAAATATATTATACTTATACCTAATACTGATCTGTGATTTTTTGTGATGAAAATTTACTAATTATATGTTAGACTTAGATGAAAAACTGGATGAAAAACTGATCTGAGATTTAAATAATAATGACTATACAACGTGCAAATAATTTTTAATATTAATAGGTAGGAAATTTGATCTGTGATTTGAATTACTTAGGGAATACCTAAATATAATAATTTCCACATCAACAAGCTGTTTTCATTAATATAGTCACAAGGTGCATTTAGTATATTTTACCCCCAAAACTTTTGAACGCGACTGTACGGACAACGGCTTAGGTATAATACGTCCAATAAAGAAGGTCATCGATATGTATGAATCCGTCGCTTTTTAGTAGTCATTCAAATTTGGTCGGATAACCAGCCGTTGATTACATATTTTGGTTTTTTGTTAATATTTACTTAATGCGAAACATTCCAAGCTGAATATTTTCACCATATATTTTTGACTAAAGGCACAAGATTTTGGTTTACACCTACACATCTGGGATTGAGCCGGTTCCTTGTATTTTGCCGTCAAAATAATGACACCATTGTTTTGACTTTTAGCAAGATTATTCAAAAACGCATGCATGAACAGTTTTGAAACTTTGTATGGTTATTATTAGCGTCAAGAAGGACCGAATACAGTTTTCAGCGAACTTATACCTTGTCTCATTTAGGCTCTGCGATGTTTTTTCGGGTTTTCATAAAACCGCGATAACTTGAAAACTATAAATATTTTCTTAAATCTAATTTGGGGCACATAGGGGCACACATTAAGAGCTACCCGTGTATGTTTATTCTACATGGGCACATGCAATGGTTTTAGAGATATACGATTCATCAAAACGTTACTCCAGCAGGAAATGCAATATCTCGTAAATCTGAAGGGGCACAGATTTTATTTTTGGGGGCACATTTTGGCACACATGTAAGCTCTCTGGCCATGCACAATTTCTCTCTCTCTGATCATTCGTTTAGAATTTTCCTGCTAGAAAAACGTTACCCCAGCAGGAATCGTTTTTTCCGTTTTTTTCCAAAACGACAGGGGGCACATATTTTTTATGTGGGGGCACATTTACACCAGATAAGGCACCAACTATACGTTCCACTCATTTAACTCTAGGAGATACTTTCTTGCTGGGGTAACGTACACGGTAGGTAGTCTATGTTCGGTATTGAAAAGGTTATAACAGTCTCTGCCGGGGTCGAATTTCCCAAAACTGATTTATTGTGGTCCGTTATTGTAGATTCGTAGTTCAGTCATGAACTTATTTGGTTGTTGCGATTGCGAAGCCTTGGATGGTCCAACTTGCGGATCAGGCCTGTAGGGTTCCGTATTAAAGGTGCAGACGGGACCCTACTTAGTAAGCCTCCACGATTGAATTAGTTTAAAGCGAGGCATCGAACGGTTCGATTTGCGATTAATTTGAAATAAATGCTTTGAGTCTTGAAAATATCCCAAGATAGGTACTACATACCTATTCGCCTTATGTGGTATTTCCAGGGGTTGAAAGCGGTAAAGGTATAAGGGTATGGTACCGGTATAGAATTACGATACAGCTTCTATTTAAAGGTTGAACCAAAACGGTTGGGAATTACGGTTGTGGTATCGATAAAAAAAGAATTATACATATATTTTTTTACGGTATCGTTATACCTATATATTACTAGTACCTTTTCCGAAATAATTTCGGTACAGAAAAAAATTATGCGACGAAGAGCGAGCGCAAAGCGGCGGCGACGCGACGGCGCGGGGCGCGTGTGTTTAGGTAATATTCTGAGTTGTGAGTCCGTAAAATGTGTCCCTGTCGCTGCATTCGATTGCATACAAAAGTTCTGTTTGTGCCACACAGAGCGCGGCGACGCAAAGAGTAGACTGCTAGACTAGAATTTCTGTATGAAAGCGAATGTAGAGACTTTACGATTTCAAAACTCGAAAAATTACATTCGTTTGGCCTTATTCTAAAAAAGTATAAAGTAACACAAAGTTATAGGTATAATAACGTTAAGACATACTTAATGAGTTTGTACTTTTATCCATCTTGGCGTCAATCTAGTAGTAAAGTTACAACAAAGCACACTTGTGATTAAGTTGACAAACAAAGTAGATGCGGAAACGGCGTCAAATTGAATGAATGAATGGAGGCAAATAAGCAAAACCACAAAAACATAGCGAATAATTTATATACAAATTACCAAACAAATATACCTAAATACTTAGAATAATATTCTAAGCCTAAATAGTACTATTTAGTAACTAGCTCTAAAAATGTTGTGCCACCTTCAGAACAAAATTATTTCGAAATTAAGATACAACCGCCGTATTGACATTAAGATGGCGGGTGTTCTGTAATATTTTATTATTTATCCATTACTCATAAAATATAATTGCACCAAAAAATTGTACCTAAAAAGTACCTCAAGTAAAAAGAAACGCACACTTGATCAGTGGGATAGGTCCTGAAAAATAAAACAACCGTGTCTCGTTTATGTACTTATGTTATTATTATTATGAATTATTGATGTAGGTACATATTTATATTATACTAGCGACCCGCCCCGGCTTCGCACGGGTGCAATGCTGATACTAAATACACTACAGAAAAACTGTTACCTTGCGTCTGAGCCGCGCGGGTACCTTACTCATAGATCTAAACTCCCCTCCCGCACGCGCACCCCCGCCTTGGTGACGTCCACTTCGCAACGGGCCGTGCAGCAGAAATCGTAATATTTTAATTTCGCCATAACTTCAAAACAAAACGTCCGATTTTAATCATTCAAAGACCAAATATTATTTACATAAACTGTACTTAGTGATGAAATACTTTATTTTGATAAGGATTAATAGCATGAGTAAAATAAACACGTTAAAATGTAGTCCAAAAAAAATCAAGATTTTTAAATAAAAAAATTGTTGTTGTGCCTCACTCGACATAGATAGGTATAGTGTGTTGCGGACTTTTTTGTAGATATTTATAAGATCCTCAATTAATTAGAACAATTTATGGTTCTATCTTTTGTAGTTTAGGCAGCGTACGCAAAATAAGTAAACTTTTCTGGTTGATTTTTACACCTTGTGCCCGAAAAACCCAAGTATCTTACGGACCCTATTTTTTTCCAAAATAAAATATAGCCTATGTTACTTGAGGATAATGTAGCTTGCGAATGGTGAAAGAATTTTTAAAATCGGTCCAGTAGTTTTTGAGCCTATTCATTACAATCAAACAAACATACAAACAAAGTTTTCCTCTTAGTGTAGACTAGCTGACCCACGCAACTTAGTCTGCGACACATATTCCATTAATGCTCGGCTCCTTTTAGTCTTAGCGTGATGATATGTAGCCTATGTCCTTCCTCGATACATGGGCTATCTAATACTGAAAGAATTTTTCAAATCGGACCAGTAGTTCCTGAGATTACCCCCTACATACAAACTTATCTCTTTATAATATTAGTATAGAAGTATAGATATAGAAGTATAGAAGTATATATATCATGTCTGACTATAAATCATGACTGTTAATAACGCGTCAATGTTATAAGATACCTCTTAATTTCGTCCATACCTACATAATGCAATTTGCGATAAGTGGATTCGGAGTTTTGGTTAAAAAATTATTAAGATCATCAAAACATTTCCATTCAGCATTACAATAACAATGAGCTCGAAAGTGGCCAATGTTGTGGATGCCTGTAACATTGCCGCCGGAACTAAAAACTCAATTAATCCAAGAACTTCTTATTTTGTATTATTTGATGTTATTTCCATATTCCAAATTACATCTGTTTAATTCAGCTCAAAAGCTATGGTATAACTTAGTTCGTATTTTAATGTTCGTATGCCAAAATTCAAGTCATTATTCAAATTAGCCTGAGAGCCAGCGCTTTTTAAACGTCAAGTTCTACAGAAGACTGTCCCCCAAAACGCCCGCCCTTCACCACTTCCTAGTGTTTTTGCTGTGGAGACGAAGTTGCCAACAAACTGCCCAGCAACACATCTGTCTGTTACGTTTTAGGAACAAGAATGTATAAAATGAGTAGAAAGCAAAGTAATTAATACATGACACAAAACAAAAAAATGATACTATAAAACAAAATACACACTCAAGCAAGTGTTGACGTTGAAAGATTGACCTACATAGTCAGATAAATAAAGTATAAAAAAGACAAAAACGAAATTTAATATATATATATATATATATATATATATATATATATATATATATATATATATATATATATATATATATATAATAAAAATACAATATTATATGAATACATATAACCCGTCATAAACGAACTGCTCATAGAAAAAGAACATGATAATAAGTCTTGCGTTCAACACAGCGACCAACTATTCTTATCATCTAAATAATCACTAACAGAATAGTATGCCTTCGAACAGAGGTTAGATTTTACTTTAGCTTTAAATGAGTTAAAAGGCAGATCGAGAAAAGAAAGTGGAAGTATATACATTGTATAAACGGGTACCGAGCCCCACAAATGAATCATGGACCTTACGAAGTCGGTGTGAAGGAGCATGTAGTTTGTGCTTGTTAGTTATGGATGTCACTCGTTTTACTGTATAACTGTATATTTTGCCTAATGTATAAAATGTTTGCAAAAATAAATTGAGATGCTACCGTGAGAATTCCAATCTCTTTGAAAATTTCTCTTAATGAAGCTTTTGACCCTAGCTGATATATTGCTCGCACAGCACGTTTTTGTAAGACAAATATATTTTGTATATCAGCAGCTTTACCCCACAATATAATACCGTAGGACATAATACTATGGAAATAACTAAAATATACTAACCGAGCAGTGTCAACGTCAGTAAATTGTCTAACTTTCCTGACGGCGTATGCGGCAGAGCTGAGCCTTCCCGACAGGCTTGATATATGTGGGCCCCATTGCAGTTTGGAATCAACAGTTATGCCCAAAAATACTGCAGTGTCCACAGTTTCAAGCACTTCTTCACTTAAGATTACATTGGGACCTAAATTTCTAACGTTTGGCAAGGCATACTTTATACATTTTGTTTTCTTAGCATTTAGAACTAAATTATTTGCAGTAAACCAATCCGTAACCATTGAAAGAGCGCTGTTTACGCTATAGAAATCTTGTCTATTTCTATCTACTTTAAAGATAAGAGAGTTATCATCCGCAAACAATAGTAGGTCACAGATATCCCTTAAGAAAATGGTAGATCGTTAATGTACACCAGAAACAAGAATGGACCCAGTATTGAGCCTTGAGGCACACCTAAATGCACTGGCAGCCCGGAAGATTTTACACCATTGACATCAACACATTGGAACCTATTATTAAGTAAATATGAATCAACTACGTTAAGAGCTTCACTTTGGAGACCGTAATGACGTAGTTTACGTAAAATTGTGTCATGGTGTACGCAATCAAAAGCTTTAGAGAGATCACAGAAAACTCCAATTGCGTTTTGCGAGCTCTCCTATGCGTTAAATTTATGTTTTAGAAGAGCGACACCCGCATCTGTCTGTAGTCGAACGGCCTTTTGAAATGCCATACTGTTCATTATGAAGTAGTCTATGTGAGTGAATTAAAATGTATTAACAACTACTTCAGTATTAATTTTTCAAATACTTTACTAAATGCAGGTAAGATGGAGATAGGCCGGAAGTTGCCTATGTAATTTTTATGACCTGATTTAAATAAAGGTATGACTTTACTACTCTTCATGAGATCAGGAAAAGTTCCTAAATCCACGCATAAATTAAAAGTTACAGCAAGATAGGGGGCTACTATGTCTTTTATATTACTCAAAAGTTTTATGAAAATGCCCCAGAAATCACAGGTTTTCAGCTTTAGAAGGAGACGAATTCAAGGAGCGAGTTCTAGTTATAGGACTATTGGAAAAAACTCATTAAATGCTACGGTAGCAGATTCACTAATTAATTTGTTGTCGACTATTTTTTTTTATTATTATTTATTGGCCTATCTACAATTGTTACACTGTTTATACTAAAAACACAAGCAATATATTAAATTTATACTAAAAATACAAGCATAGTGTAAAATATGATGCGATAGACAGAGCATGCAAACTGACTATAATCTCTAACTGATTGTCTCGTTTAACCGATTTGCTCGTTTCATTGTTAATGATTTGCCACGTGGCTTTTACTTTATTATTAGAATTTTTAATTTTGTCACTTAATAATTTTGATTTAGCAACAACACAAAACAAAACTGTTATTAATCAAAAAGTTTTGATCTCTTGCGAATGCAATGTATCTTTTATTTTTGATAATATTTTGATCGATGCAATCTATAGTACGTCTGAGAATAATGTAATACTGATTGTGTCATTAACAAAGTACAATGAAGAATTACTATTTTGCCACTTAATTTTAACTTGCCAAATATATTATCAATGCTCAACCAATCGGCAGAGTGTATATTATTATATGAAGATAATAATATTGTACAACGTAGACGTAATGACTGCAACGGCATACGAACATTAAAATACAAACTAAGTTATACAATAGCTTTTGAGCTGAATCAAACAGATGTAATTTGTCTTAAAGACATACCTATGGAAATAACATAAAAAAATACAAAATACAAAGTTCTTGGATTAATTGAGTTTTTAACCACCGGCGCGGCGGCAATGTTACAGACATCCACAACATTGGCCACTATCGAGCTCATTGCCACCGTAATGCTGAATGGAAATGTTTTGATGATCTTAATAATTTTACCAAAACTCCGAATCCACTTATCGCTAATTGCATTATGTATGGATGAAATTAAGAGGTACCTAATAACATTGACGCGTTATTTACATTCATGATACCCTTAAATATAATATAAATATGTACCTAGATCAATAATTCATAATAATAATAACATAAGTACCGTATGTAGTATCTTCCCTACCGCAGTATCTCTACGTTGACGTCGTGGTGGGGCTTGCGCGTCCCGATGGACCTTAGGTCATACCTAAGGTGAGGGGCCAGACAAAGAGAGATACAATCCGCAAGGCAGTTTTGTGGCGAACTGTTGGGCAGTAGTGACCCCACGAACCTTATCTCCCGGGAGAAGTCTTGTTCCTCATCTACGGCTTGCCTTTATTGGCTGGCCAGTGTGAAAACTGACGAGGAACAGAGCTCCCACCTCTTTCTTGCCTTAATTGGCCGGTCTGAGTGGAGATTCGCTAGAGCACACGTGCTCGGGAGAACGATGTATAATCCAGTAAGATGCTGGTAGAGATCTTGACCGCACTTCCGGGATTGTCCTGATAGCCGTGGTATACCTCTCCACTCCTCTAGTACCTTAGGCTGTGTTGCCTCCTTGGCGCTACGTCACTTTGTGCTAGCGACCGTTTTCGGGGGCCCATTCATTGAGTGTGCAAGTCACCCCCTGCCATTTAAAAGCCGTGTATATTGTTAGTGGTCAGGCAGGGGCCAATAGTTCTTCTATAATAAGCGATTATCAGTCCACTAAACCACCCAAACCCATAGCGTTTCATTTTTTGTTTCCATAATCTGCAATAGTACAGAGGGCCTAGCACGAATATTTTGACGTATAGTAACGTTAACGTAACTGAATTTTGAATGTGTTAAACTACAACCCCATAGTATTTTGGTTTAATTTAATGGGACATACACAATTTATATCATTCAAGAATATGACTTTTATTACGTAATTCAAATAAATATTATGTGCAAAACGAGTACTGTAGCTATGGTAAAATTTTACGCAACGTTACTATACGTCAAAAATATTCGTGCTAAGCCCTCTGCTCCAGCCGGGGATTGTCCTTGGGAATACTTTTAGTGCATACAGGGATAATCGCCGGTTGGTGCCCCATTACATTTGAAATTTCTAACGGGCCTCTGCGAGTTGGTTTCGGCCCCTCGTATGCCTACCAAAGGACCGGGTCTCCAGGGACCCGAGAAATAAAAAAATAAAAAAACATAAGTACCTAAACGAGACACGGTTGTTTTATTTTTCAGGACCTATCCCACTGATCAAGTGTGTGTTTTTTTTTACTTGAGGTACTTTTTAGGTACATTTTTTTTGAGTAATTATATTTTGTGAGTAATGATTAAATAATAAAATATTACAGAACACCCGCCATCTTAATGTCAATATGGCGGGTGTATCTTAATTTTGTCCTGGAGGTGGTACAATTTTTGCAAATAGAGCTAGGTAGGTATTAAATAGTACTATTTAGGTACATTTGTTTGGTAATTGGTTTAATTTAATTCGCTATGGTACACCCGCTATTTCACTCCCACCTTTAACTGGCTGCCGAGGCACGAATATAAATTTTCGATCAAGTACCTACTCCCCCTTCCCATTGCGGGATAGTAATTTAAAGGTACCTTTATTTTAAGGTACCGAAATTTAAAGGGATGACGTCATACCTTTAAATTACGGTACCATATTTTTTCCGGTTATTCAATCCCTGGGTATTTCAGACTATAATCTACCTCTGTGCCGAATTTCATCCAGATCCTTTCAGCCGTATTAGCTTGAGTAACAAAACCAGTCCTGTCATCCAAACTTTCGCTTATAATATTAATAAAAAATAGAATAAGATAACTAAGCTGGCATAGAATTTATCTATACTAATATTATAAAGCTGAAGAGTTTGTTTGGTTAAATGCATTATTGTCAGGAGCTACTGGTTTGAATTGAAAAAATCTTTAAGTGTTGGATAGCCCCTTTACCGATTTTTTTTTTTTTTGAGCTTCCTCATTTGACTTTTATGCCAGTTAAGAAAAGGCTTAGCATCTTTCGAAGCACTAACAAATGCTTCAACTTTTTTTAGCTGGGATTAAAGGCTTGTACTAGAAACAAAAAAAAAACTGTATTAAAAAGCAGCTGATTTATTGTGACCTGATACTAATGCTATATTTACACAATTTACATTACAGGAATGTAACCGTAACAATTAAAACTTTGAAGATTTCATGTTAATTTTGTCGTTTTTCTTTGTTGATATTTTCTACTAATAAAATTACCTCAACCAATTTTTTTACCCATTTTTGTTACACCAAAAGTTTCCTGTATTTATATAAATGTTATGGAGTCACAGCGGAATGATTTTCGGATGTTCTTTCACTTTTACATTACGTCAAATAGCAATTACTAAGTTAGCAAAACATCAAGTGCAATGCTTAACATTTTTTATTCAGCCTTTGAATGAAATAGCATAACAAATACGTTTGACTGGAATAACTAGATTGCTATGCTATATTAACATTTGTTTTGGTATGTACAAACACTCATTAAAAACTGTGACGGAAAGGAAATGTGTACTGTCCCAATCATTGGTACACAACCTTTTGCCACTGATCTATTTTTAGTATTTTAAGATAGCAATCAGAGTACAGTACAGTCTCACTAATCCAGCACTTTAGTACTTCGGCATGTCCAACAATACGGCACTCGACCACTTCTTTGACATGTCACAAATTAGTACATTTTGAAGTGCTTTATTTATTTTATCTTGTTTTAGTTTCTAAGCTAATCCGAACATTCCGATAATCCGCACTTTTAGTAGGTATTTATTTTTATATGCGGCGTTTTTAATATTATCGAATTAGTGAGACTGTAATGTATTAGAAACGCTACCCATAAATCTCTAATTCATACTTTCCTATCGCAGCAAGGTGAAGGTTGTGCATCCCTGATCTGGATAATCTCCGTTTTCTGTTAATTACAAAACAAATATTATAAATCCACACTCCACTGTATTTGAGAGTAACGGTAGTTCTGTCTTTCATAACATTATAATGATGAGCCAATGATTTCTTAGCCACAGGCATTGAATACAACTGATATCCTAAAAACAATGGTATGCATAGCCAAAAAGCCTTATTTATGAGATTATAATATTCATGACACAAGCTCATTTTAATTTCTTTTAATATTTTTGAAAGTTGTTCTGAAGTTCAGTTGATGATAAAAAAATATCTCCAATTATATCTTACACTATAATTTCTCTTAATCCAACTTTAAATATTAACAAATAGAATATTGTTTGCTAAATACGTGAGTAACATACTTTATATTATAAAATTCACATAAATTATGTTGATTCATTAGGAATAAAAGTATAATAATATCAGTACTCAAATCTAGGTGATAGTCCGTAGCTGCAAGAACATATTTTTTAAGGCAACAAGGTTTAGTATGAAAATATTATAATTAACAAAGTAGTTAAATACTAAAATCTTTAAGTATACATAAAATAACTTATTTAATCTGTATTATATAAATCAATCACTACCACGACATGCTATTGATATATTGTCCACAAACAGAATGAAACTGCATGGAAAAAAAACAAATACATCGAGCCATTAACATTAAATTAAAACAAACATTGCAGATACAAGCTATCACAATAAAACCATTCAAATGACAATTTAAAATATTCCAATGAGCACATACATATAGACTACTCCAAATACTGGACAATATATTAACAGATGTTCCTCTTCATTATCCATAAATTTAAAAAAAAGAATGTTGTTTACATCATTTTCATAGACCACCTTCAATGTAACACTATCAGTATCATTATCAGACTTAATCATAAACAGAACCACATTGTCTTACGATACATATATTTGCTTAAGATCGTCCATTCATGTTGCAACAACATTTAGATTTCTCACCACATTGTGTAGTCGGAGTCGTCCATGTCGAAGATGGTGAAGAAGCCGAGGATGGTGAGGTATACTATAACGTTTCCGGCCAGTGTTAGGTAGCAAGCGCCCCACGCAATCTGCAAATGATATAGTTATGGGTATGAATGTGGGTATAGGTAGAGATAGCTAAATTTCACTTCAACTACAATTTACCATATCTCAAAACCAACATTTACAAAGTCTGTATGTTATTGGTATTTCTGTATCTTCTTTTTATTCCAGTATGTTCCTATGGGATCGCTTTCGATTGTCGCATGGCGAATTGGATGGCAAAAAGTAGTTATGAACATTTCGAAAACTAATTTCCTTGGGATCGCTTTCGACTTTCAAACTGGCGAATTGAATGGCAAAAAGTAGTTGAAAACACATTTGGAAAACCAAACCTCGATGGACCTCTATCTATCGGAGTTTGGTTTTTGCACTCAGTGCAAGTGAGTTACTATGACTGTCTGTACAAAATCTTAAATACATACCACTGCAGCACGGGCTAGAACGATGGGAAGCGCAAATGAGCTGACAAGGAATCCCATGGTGATGAAAATAGCTGTCTCCATGCAGGTGGAGTTGCCGCTAGTGCTGTCAGTGTGGCGGCGTGCGATCATCGTCGGTATCGGAGACAGGATGTAGAACAATACCACGAAGAATGGCCACCATAAGCTGTCAACAAGGAGGAATTAATTAGCGGAAAATATAAAAACCTTTCTCTGTGTATGAAGAGCCTTTAGGGACTGAACACATTTATTCAACTCTATTCGAGTTTCGCTGAACGATTTTGGTCACACTTATACAGCTCTGCTTCTATCAGCCGCGTACAGCGTCGTAAGAATGGGAAAGGGTGTGCGTTCGCCCAGCGGAATGTTGTTGAATTAAAAGATTTTAATTATGCAGATATTTAGTGTATGACGTCGTATAATTGTGTATGGTATAAAAAAATTTGTGCACGCAGCCATTGTGGAGAAATTCACCAAAAACTGATTCCGCTGGGCGAACGTTGTCCTGGCGGAACTTTTTTTAATCCATACATTTTAGAAGAAAAGAGATGTGTCCAAAAATTAGTGTGTATTTGTGTATAATTGTGTATGTATGAATAAAATTAGTGCATGCATAAACTTCGGAGAAATTCAAGTTTCCGCTACGCGAACGTTTGGCCATTACCTAGTTTTCATATAAAGCGCTTACATAGAGAGCTGTAGATTTTTACATAAGTTGTTTTGAATTTGTTTATATTTGTTTAAAAAATAGATTTAGAAAAAATCGTAGGGCTTAAAAGATAAAAATATAAACGTAAAATACGCTTATTAGGTCTTAGTTCTTAAAGTATGCACTTTGGGGTCTAGATTTTCACGTTTATACAAACCTTGTAAGTGTCTGCAACATGTTGCCAAGTATCAATGATGTTCCGTTAGTAATTAAAGAGTTATAGGACAATTTACCATGAATTGATCACTGTTTACAAAGCAGTCAAATATCACGACGTTCTAAAGGAATTGCATGGTAAAATGTATGCCAATAATTAGTGTATTCATTCAAATATTCACATGCAAAATTTCATGTCATAAAATTCAGTAATTAAAGAAAAACAATTATAATACTGACGAAGCATCGAAAACCTACATAACCCGACCAAGTTCGAATAGCTACAAAAAAGCGGCCGTGCAATATATTTAGGTAACATCCCAAAATTTACAGTATAATATCGGTATTGAATTGGTATAGGTGATAACACAATTGTTGTTTCGATATAATAATGTCATTTATTTTTGTACACCTACTTTTTAAATGTATTTGACTTTGACAGAAAGTAGGTACTATTTACGTAGGTACTTTATTTAAGTATGCTTTTGAGACTTTAGATATAATCTAGATATACCTATTATTTAAGACAAATAAAATTCATACAGCTAATTTCTATTGAAGATTTCACGGATCAGGATTCTAACTAAGTATAGACCCCTTAGGGAAATTAAATAATTACCACATGTAAGTACCTACTACTGTTTAGGTAAATATTTATCATATTGTAGCTTATTACACTATTTAACCAATGGACTAGGCATGCACGAGCGTTCCCCTTTGCAACTTTAGTGGATCAAACAATCTAATAACTTAAAAAAAACTACTTCTTGAATCGATTTTTTAATTGATGTATACCGTTGTACTGGTAGTGACTTATGTATGTTGAGGTTATTTACTGTATTTGCTACTCATTTAAGAATATTTTCTTGAAAATACCTTTTTTATACCAATGTTTTAGTTTATAAGCACTTTTTTAATGTTGATCAAATCTAAACAACTGAATAGTCTAGTTATGTGATGTGATTTTAATTTTTATTGAAGCTCGAAATATTATACTTACCCTTATATTCATAATCGCTTATTAAACCTATTTTAGTTAAAACACATTTAAGTCTATTGCTGTCGTTGCAAGCGTTTGTTAACGTTATCATAATTACCTACTTACATAATTAAGTATTATATGTAATTAAAAATATTTTTGTACTCGAATATTTAAATAGAGAAGTACTTGTTAATTGAAGATTTATTTTTATCGTAGATAGTGGCGTTATTATTAAAAATATAATTTTCATTCAAGAAATGCAATTGTTTTATTTTTTCCTAACGCTTGTGTACGTAACTGTACCATATTAATAAATACTATATTGCAAGGTTAAGAACGTTTCTAAGATATATGGCACGGCCGCTTTTTTGTAGCCATCCGAACTTGGTCGGGTTATGTAGGTTTTCGATGCTTCGTCAGTATTATAATTGTTTTTCTTTAATTACTGAATTTAATGACATGAAATTTTGCATGTGAATAGTTGAATGAATACACTAATTATTGGCATACATTTTACCATGCAATTCCTTTAGAACGTCGTGATATTTGACTGCTTTGTAAACAGTGATCAATTCATGGTAAATTGTCCTATAACTCTTTAATTACTAACGGAACATCATTGATACTTGGCAACATGTTGCAGACACTTACAAGGTTTGTATAAACGTGAAAATCTAGACCCCAAAGTGCATACTTTAAGAACTAAGACCTAATAAGCGTATTTTACGTTTATATTTTTATCTTTTAAGCCCTACGATTTTTTCTAAATCTATTTTTTAAACAAATATAAACAAATTCAAAACAACTTATGTAAAAATCTACAGCTCTCTATGTAAGCACTTTATATGAAAACTAGGTAATGGCCAAACGTTCGCGTAGCGGAAACTTGAATTTCTCCGAAGTTTATGCATGCACTAATTTTATTCATACATACACAATTACACACAAATACACACTAATTTTTGGACACATCTCTTTTCTTCTAAAATGTATGGATTAAAAAAAGTTCCGCCAGGACAACGTTCGCCCAGCGGAATCAGTTTTTGGTGAATTTCTCCGCAATGGCTGCGTGCACAAATTTTTTTATACCATACACAATTATACGACGTCATACACTAAATATCTGCATAATTAAAATCTTTTAATTCAACAACATTCCGCTGGGCGAACGCACACTGGGAAAGGCCGTCATAGCGTGCTACCTCCGCTGAAACGCTTCTATCTACTGCGTACGGAGCAGAATATCCAAAGGTTGACTGGTAGAGAATGCCTTGTTGCATTAAGTCCGCCCATGTACCAATATTGTGCATAAAGTCTAAATAAATAAATAAATAATGTGTATAATATGCTGCGAAGACGGCAAGATGTCCGTATCTACCGCAGGACCACCGACGCCAATCGCTTCCATATTTGGTAAATAATTAGTATTCAATAGATACTAATTAGCACTCAAAAAAACCTTCGTAGTTTTCGAGAAAGTCGACTTTGAAGTTGGTCTGTTGGTAGTCACGCTATTTTCAGCAGGACCACGATGAGTGCCGAAAAAGGGGTCATACTACAGGTTTTTTAAGTATACCGATAATTAGTACCTTATCATTATGTGATTCATTTTGTAAAAAAAAAGAGCTGAAACATTTGTATTTACTGAGATATCAACGATGATAACTTTCACGTGCTCTTTCAGCAGGACCACTACTTTAAATGTTGATTCTAAGCTTGAGGAGCTTTTCGCTTTCCGAAACCTCATATACGAAATTAGTCCTGCAAGATAAAATTAGTAGCTAAAATCTAAAATTAATACTCCAGTTGTTTACGAGATATGACATGGCTACTGAGTCGTCCATACATCATGAGATGAGAATCTAATCGAAATTAAATTAGCGGGCCATTTTAACCACAGGTTCATGATAGCATTGGTGTCATAGCAGTTCTTTTTTAACTATTGATAGGTTATACGTTTGACCACTATCTCACCTGATGGTAAGCGATGATGCGGTCTACGATATTTAGCTATCAGGAAACACGGGTTCAGGCAGGGAAATCCTATCCTTAGCTGTACGCAGAATGAATGTGTTCCCAAAACGTTTTATGTGTAACTAGCTGACCCGCGCAACTTCGTCTGCGTCAAATTTTCCATGAATGCTCCGCCCCTCTTTGAATTATCGTGATGATAATTAAACACTTTGAATGATCTTGACACTTTGATGATGATTAAAACTCTTTGTGATCGCCTATAAATGGCCCCTCCTCGATAAATGGGCTATCTAACCCTGAAAGAATTTTTCAAATCGGACCAGTAGTTCCTGAGATTAGCGCGTTCAACCAAACAAACAAACAAACTCTTCTACTTTATAATATTAGTATAGATGTGTGTGATGTCCACCATGTACCGGTGGCGCACCGTACGTCATGTGTTCCGATGATGGAACGGGCTTTCTTTTTCTATTTTTTTATACGTTGCCCCTCACTAGGAATTTCTCCTGTATCGTGGGTGCGTTTACAAACATACAAAGTCAGATACACAAACAGCCAGACCCGGAACAACTATCTGTAGGCCATACAAATATTTGTTCCGTGCGGGAATCGAACCCACAACACGCGACGCAGCAGTCGATCGCTCAACCACTGCGCCAAACGTGCCGTGCTTGGCGGAATTCAATTATGCAATCCGTCGCACATTCCCCAAATTGCAACCTATAGAAAAGCGACAGGCCAGCAACTCAGCTGCTTCGATTCAACGAGCCCTATCATTGTCGAAGATCCTCGTGGCTCGTTTCTCAATAGACTCAAGGGCATCAAGCTGGTATATCTGATAGATCCGTCCCAAAGAGCAGTATCTCCATACACGATCGAAATTGCGCTTGATATAGTTCTTTTTCCTCGCAGATTAAAGAATGACAAATAGAAACAAAAAGGTGAGGGCGGGCTTGCAGCCGCTCCCCCCCCCCTTTCCTACTTGTTTCTATATTTTTCTTTAAACATGGGTTGTTGCAACTTTTGAGTGACTTAATATCTCAAAACTTCATTAATTTTATTTGAGCCAAAATGGCTATATCGCCTATTACCTACAAGATTCACACACTCGCACTCGAGATTAACAGACAAAATCGTATATCATTCTTGCATGGCAGGCCTGACTTGTAAGCATAGTCAGGCCAACAACCAAGTGCTGAAAAGCAAATTCAATTGTTAAAGCAAAACAAAAAAATATTTATATTTGACAAAGAGCGTAAACAAATGGAATTTTATTCCACTGTTAGATAGTCAGTGTGAATGACATTGATTAATGCCTCATACACACGTAACGATTTATCGTAGCGATTTCAGACTGTGCAGATAAATCGATCGTTCCTAGTCCACATCCACACGCCTCCGATATCGACATCGATCGGGCAGTTGTCCGCAGATGCTAACGCAAGTAGCATGTCATTCACGATGGAAGATCATGACGCACTTGCAATATTAGGATCTATGGATTTCTATTTTTCGACTAGCCTGTTGTAGGCGGCATGTTTTTTGTTGCGGTCATGGTAATCCTTACATGTAGTCTTCCAAAGGCAAGTTTCGTTTCTGTAGCTTTCTATAAAATCTTGCAGTTGTTCGCGGTGTCCACATCTTTCGTCTTCTGACATGTTTCCGTGAAAGCGATGCGCACTCGCGCACACTAGCAAGCTCCTTGAGGTACTGCCTAACTGAGCGATCTCCGTCCACACGCGACGATAAAACTGTGCAAATGCAATCGACAACGATTTATCTGATATACATTGCAACTGCCACCGATGAAAGATTATCGACAACGATTTTTCATACACACGATCGATAAAACTGCGCAAACTGGTCTGCACAGATTTATCGCTACGATAAATCGTTACGTATGTATGAGGCATAAGTTAAGTGATAAGATGTCTAAGCTATAATATATGTATTCTGCTATTTTAGGTATATGTATTCTGCATAGTAATCATAATGAATTGTTTATGCTAATGCTTTTAGCATAATTCAAAAAAATTTAACACTTCAGAAGACAGAGAAGTAGAAGCTCGTAGTGTCTTTATTCATCTACATAAACATAAAATCTGTGGAATTTTCTTTAAAAAATATCTAACTGCCTTTTTGTCCGAAACTGTTATCCTTGTAACTGTCACATCAGAACATGATTTGGTATCGATCAGACCACACACAAAATACTCTTGCAATTTACTTCATTCCGAGCCCCGACATCGAACTGAGGTAAATTCGGACCTTCGGAGCCGTGATGCACGCGTTAAACGGACAGCATCGATCTCCGCGATCTAAATGGGCTTCGACGTCGCACCTCACGTGGTGAAGCGCGACTAATAAAGTCACATTGTTCTGGGGCTCCACAGTGAGCATATCCTTGCCGGATTCGGCTAGGCTGGCTTCGGCCTTAGAGGCGTTCAGGCATAAACCCGCGGAAGGTACAGCCCTCGCCAAACTTTGTGACCGCTCTGAACATAACTACAACGGGGGCGCAGTAATAAATCTCATACAAACACAGCACCGCGCGAGGCTTGCGCATCGGAAAAACTAACTTCAGGGCGGTCACAAAGTTTGGCGAGGGCTGTAGCTTCGCACTACCGGCCGCTCGGCCGAGTGCATGAACCAAATGTACGAAACTGCGGTTCCTCTCGTACTGAGCAGTATTACTATCGCAACGACAAGCCATCAGTAGGGTAAAACTAACCTGTCTCACGACGGTCAGATATTGTCAGATAAATAGCAGGTTATTTTTTTTAAGTGAAAACTTCTTTATCGGTGTTGAGCACTTTTCTTGGGATGGATATAAAATGTTAAACTCGCGTCAGGACACTTGACTTGATCGAAAATTCGTAAGACTGAATATGAAAACTGCACAACATTAATGTTCAAGTTATCACTTCTGCCAGCACTCCCGGAGTGCAACCATTGTTCTTTTTTACTATTGACAGGCTCATGTTTGACCACTACCTCACGTGATGGTTAATGATGTGGTCAAAGATGGATCATGCTTGCCTAGAAGTAACCTATTCATTTTTGTGAATTAGTTAAATACTCATTATTTAAAATGAGTATTAATTTTATATTTTATTTTTTTAAATACATTGCCCCACACTAGGAATTTCTCCTGTATCATGGGTGCGTTTACAAACATACAAAGTCACATACACAAACAAATATTTGTTCCGTGCGGGAACAGAACCCACAACATGCAGCGCAGCAGTCGATTGCTCAACCACAGCGCCAACCGTGCCGTAGCCTACAGAGTTGTTCCAAGTCTGGCTGTTTGTGTATGTGAGTTTGTAATCACACCCATGATCCAGGAGAAATTCCTAGTGTAGGGAACCATTTATTTACAAAAACAATTTTTTATATTTAACCGGCTAGATCCGGAGGTGGAACCATCAAGGCCACCTGATGCATTTGATTTTATACTTTATTTTTATGACATTACGATTTATATCAGTGACGTCAAGTGGAACCAATGGTTCCACTCCAGGCTCAACCGGTTTAATGAAACTGAAATCAATAAAGAATAAACATAATGAGATGAGTAACAAGATAACTACTTACTTATATCCTGGTAAGGCACAGGCGAGAATAACAAAGGTCATTCCAATGGAACCAGCAAATGCCAGGGACACCAGACTGAAAATTAAAATGTAAATTTTCATATTTGCATATTAAAGAGGTAAATAGAATAAAACAAATAAAAGAATTCTTCTAAATGTGAATACTTTCATAATTTTGTTAGAAAGATGTCAAAATAAAGTGAATGTTATGAATAATTATCTAGTTGGCCTCAAAAGCCAAATTTACTTCAATTTCTCTAGTTTGTTGTCGAGATTAGTTGGCCATATTAATAACAATCTATCATTTGAATAAAAATAATGTTATCTCAATATAATTCCAGGATTTCAATAATAAATTACAAGACATCAATGTATGTACCTATAATCATCATGATCTGATAATCAAAACAATAGAACTAATCATGTAGTCACAATATTATAAATAGTGTGACATAATCAAATGCGTCTCCCTTATAAGAATGTTTATCATCATTGCAAACAATGAACTTTTACACAGAAAACAGATAAAAGTTTGAATTCAAAACAGGTCAACATTACAACATAAAGTACACAACATAAATATAACACTAAAATATTGTTTTTAGCATACAGTTGTTGCTATGATATAGTAATAGGCACACAGATTTGAACCAAAACTTACCCTGATCCATTGGAGTGTTGAAAGGTACATGTAAAAGAATAATGCTGAAATTAGACAGCTGTAAAATACAATTATGAGAAAAATATTTGTAAATAATATGAGTCATTCTAACTACAATGATGACACTGTTTTACAGATGTGATTGAGATATGTTTAATCTAAAAAAGAGTGTATTATTAGCTTTGATTACGATAACATACCCTTTATTCCAGCCATTTTCCTTATTGTAAGTTGTTATCAGGATTTATTTCAACAAAAAGGCAAATTCACAAATCCTCTAAGAGAAACTTCAGTGAAAACCAACTAAATAATATGAAAACCACAGACGTTTAAATAAATCATAGACAGAGACACATTAGTCGATAGCGATACCACTGGTCAACACTAGTTTTTTAGGTGCCAAGAATCTGTTTTTTTGGGCCGCGTGGAATGATTTAGAGGAGACGTAGGTAAAACGCGTACTGAGTATTAGAAGTATGCTTCCGCCCAAAAACTTATTCCAAAAACTAGGTCCACGAGTATTTAGGCTTCTCAAGTTTATAGATCTTTCCATAGGTAGCGAGTCTTCGTAACTTTGAGATCGAGAAAGTAATCGGATTATGGAGTATTTTTAGCTTAAGGATGATAGCTTAAGGATGATGATGAGTATATTAGATACGCGTTGGTATTCGTATCTTTTCTACATTTTATTAGACTTAATAATTAAATCTTATTGAAAACTACCCTTCATATTCAACAGTCTTAGGACTGTCAGTGATAGAATCTTAGAAAATTGTTGTTTCTCACTTTTATCAAAGAAAAGCTGGCTGGCGTATTTCAATGATAAATGTATATATCTATAAGTATATATTGCTAAACATTAACAGAATATGGTTTTGATAGGTACAGTCGCCAGCACATCAAGCTACCCGAAACTGTCAAAATATCCTAATCAATCTGCTTGAACCTTAAAAGTTTTCCTGATACAGTTGAAAATCTATTGAAGAAATTTGACAGATTGTTGTAGCTTGACGTGCTGGCGTCTGTACATACTTAAGTTAGCACAACGATTGCACGATGTGAAAGTGATACTTTTAATATGGAAATTAGGTTTAGAAACGCAAAACAAATAAACAGACTCGCAAACTTCGATTGCCGAACAGCACGTTTCCGGGACTAACCGTGCTTGTGGGTTGCAAGTCACAACACTCGCAATAGACGCGAATATTGTGTCATACGTCATATGCCTAAATACTCGATACTCGTTTATGTGGTGCACACGGAACAGATCTTTTCGCGTCCAGCCAAATACCTATTCCATAAACCTGTTCTAGTATATACGTCTCACCTCTAGAATGATTATATTCATACTAAAAATATTGACTTCCTATCCTATGTGTAGTTTTGGATTTACCCTCAGTTTAAAATGTTTAATTTTGGTAATTCATTGATTTTAATATCTGTCTAACATACAAACTTCAAAAAAATTTAGAACTACCTGCATGGATTTTGTTTGTTGAGGTTATTAAATAAACCCGACTCTGAAATCACGAATCAATTGTAAATGCCAGGTTAGAGATCTTTAAGAACTTAGGATGAAGTATGTCCATCAAAGAGCACTACTGCCACAGTCTCTATAAAACTGCAAAATCGGAAAGTCCGAGACTGTACATAAAATTGGGGAAAATACAAACAGGGAAATTTATGTCTCATAAATGGAAACTTTAAAATTGCGTATCTTTATCGCTCATCCCCAGTGGTGTAATAATCGTTTTTTAACTTGAACGCTCTCCAATGTTAAACAATACAATACAAGTACAACTGGTTTCATTACAGCATTATTTTTTTTACTGCTGGGTATTTGTCAGCAAGTTCGTTTAGTGTGCAAATTGAGATGATTCCCTGAGAAACTAACGATATCGGTAGAAAAGTTGTGAATTACGTATGTAAACGTTTCCGCCATTTTTATTTAATTATTAGTAGATTTTGTCCTTTCCCTTTGCCCATTGACAATGAAGGTGATGTGACAGATCTGAGCGTACGGCACATCACTAGCATTGTAACTAGCTAGTAGCTTCGACTGACTTCGACAGTTCGACACTGCTTGTTGTTTCATGTTTATTGTTGATCAGTAAAGTATTTATTTTTTTCGGAAAATACTGATATTTCAATTAAAATACTTCGGTAGGCAATCTTATAGTTAACTAGCTACCATGGATGATGATGCGGAAACTTATAAACTATGGCGTATACGTAAAACAGTAATGCAGGTAAGTGAGGTTAAGTTGTGTGTTCAAACTTTGAAACTTGTGAGTAAAACTTTGTTATTTTTAAGAATAACCCCTTAAAATTCCTCACACTTATCAAGATTGTTATTCGGCATAGTTCCTTGAATCCAGAAGAAAAACTTAATCTTTTAGAAGTTTATTTCACTTGTACATAGCTCATGTTCAAACAACACTACCTTGCTATTTGTAAAAGTGAATATTTTACTTTGCGTTACAGTTGTGCCATGATCGTGGATATTTAGTGACGCAGGATGAATTGGACCAGACGCTGGAGCAGTTCAAGGAGCAATTCGGTGATAAACCCAGGTAGGGACCCCAATTATAGCCTTTCGAAAAACGAACGGGCAAAGCAAGTATAAACTTACCAACTCATGGTCTGAGCTTACCAATGTGTAATTTGGCTGTCTCTGACACTGTGTGATTCACTATGGTTTTTTTTATCTGCTCATCTAGGATCTGCATCATTTAGGAAATGATCAATTTTGCATTTCCTCAATAATATTTCAACTGCTTAATATTCTTAGTACAATAAAAGAGTATAAAATTGTAGTATTCAATAACTTTTCCATTTGTAAAACAAGATTCCAAATCACATGTTTTTGACATTATTTATTTTTTTACAGCACACTGATGACTGTTGTGAGGCATAGTGTACCTAGCTGAATATAGTTTTATTTATGGCCTTACCATAAATGTGTGTAAAAAGTATTTATGTGCATTTTGATTTTTTGTTCAGCTGGTACATAAAATGCTATAAAGCCAAGAAGTTTTGGGCCAAATAGCTCACTTATCAATTTGTCCAATGAATGAAATAAATTAAATCTAACATAATACCCTGTTTCAGTGAGAAGCGACCAGCCAGAAGTGACTTGATTGTCCTTGTAGCCCACAATGATGACCCCACAGATCAGATGTTTGTTTTCTTCCCTGATGAACCCAAAATTGGAATCAAGACCATCAAAACATATTGTACTAGAATGCAAGAGGAAAATATTCATAGAGCTATTGTTGTTGTCCAAGCAGGTAATATATTTTTTAATAAAAAAATTCATGCCCCAAGCCTTGTGATTCTAAGCGTTACTGTAAGCTAAAGGTCCTAGGTTAGATTCTCGGGGTCGAGCCAAGTAATTAACATGCTCTAGGAGGCACATTGTTATCTCAGTATGAGGCAGTAATCAATGGTCTGACTTGGATAACCTTGCTTTACCCTTGAAGATTGACTTGCACTGCTGTTATTGCTAAGTCACAAGCTCTCATGTAAGACTGTATTACCTAATATTTATCTTGTCTTTCTTTCAGGTATGACACCATCTGCAAAGCAGTCATTAGTAGACATGGCCCCCAAGTACATTCTAGAACAGTTCCTGGAGTCAGAACTGCTGATCAATATCACTGAACACGAGCTGGTGCCAGAACACATTGTGCTGACTCCTGATGAGAAGGCTGAGCTGTTGACTAGATAGTATCCTTTTCTAAATTGAGTGTAATTTTTATCAAGAAAATTAAAATATTTCTATATCAGCAACACATATGTGACAGTGTCCACAATTAGTTACAAGGCTCTGAAATTTGGCCAGGTTCATTATTCTGAACTGAACTTTTTGGCAGATAGGCCTCTCACAAGGTGGATTGAATAGGTGTGGGCCGCGGGTGTATACTGGTTCAGAAAAGCATAAGCTGGTCAATTTAGCGACACTTAAGCCTGGCTTTATCGGTTTATGGTTAGGGCTTGTTTTCGGAAGAATTAGCGCAAAACAAGGCAGGCTAACCCTTAGATTGGTAAAGTTTGGGTAGGCTTATGTCCAGCAATGCACAGTTTTCGGCAAAAAGTCCACAGAATTACTTTACAGACGTTGGGCTAAAAAAACTTGCCTTTCACTCATAATGCATATTTGTTGCTGTGATTTAAAATTTCCTTAACTATTGAAACAGTAAATTGAAGGAGAACATGTTGATGAGGATACAGGCTGGTGACCCAGTAGCAAGATATTTCGGACTCAAGAGAGGACAGGTCAGTAAAATTATTTATTGACTATATTATAAATAAGCAAGATAATGGTGAGGTCTGTAGAAAATGTCAAAGTCATCACTGTTCCATTGTGAAATCGAGATTCATCCAATATGTATAGCCAACTCTCTTTTTCATTAGAACAATGGCAAATTAAAGAAGGCTCTAGAGTGTAGTGTAGTATAGAATGAAGTTATTATAAAACCGGAAGTGATCACCGTATGGTAAGAGGCACATTGAACCTGAATATTACATAAGCTGGAAAGGTCTCGACTGATGAAGTGCATGCTCCGTTCAGCACAGATCCAGATCCAAAACTCCGAAAGCTTTCAGCTCGAACTAAAAAATCGTCTCGAGTGCCTAGGGAGCTCTGTGGACGAATACAATGATGGATCATGGAAACTGTCCATGCGGTCGGGTGAATAAATTCTTGCAAGACTCGCTGTACAGATAAAGAGTTAGAGGCTCTCTGATTTTACTCTGAAGCTCATGAAGGAAAGGCAAGAGATGTTTCAGCAGTCTTCAAAAGATGCGTGCAAATACCGGTAGCTAGCTAAATAGACGGATGTCCAAGTCCCTGCAATGCGACCTGCGCCTCTTTTATACTGAAAACATAAAAGACGCGATAGAGCGCACATGCAGACAAACTGAAGACCGCCGATGGCAGAACCATATCCGCCAAATGGGAGCTTCTGAAAGAGATCGAGACTTTCTATGTATGCATGTCAATGACTAAACCCGCTACGAATTTAGCTCACGACCCAAAAGCTAGACTGACTCGGCACTATACCGAGGACATCGCTGACGTCAGCCCCTATGAGATTAGGATGGCTTAAAAGCAGCTCAAAAACAACAAGGCGTTGGGTGAGGAGGAAATTGCGGCCGAATTCCTGAAGGCGGGTAGAAAACCGGTCCTTCTATCTATTCTATTAGGGGGTTTTGGTTTCCGCACTTAGTCCTGACGTTGGACCATTGTACGTGAGCCATGGCGGCCGTCACTCCAACCATCCAACCTCCCTCCAGAAACAGATAAGTTTTCTCGGCGTGTTCAGGATATCTGTGAGCAAGTTTGGTGACCCTATAGTTTGCTTCCGTATTTCGGCGACGCCCTCACAATCAAGGAGTACGTGCGGTACCGTTTCTTCCCCCTCCATGCATGCTCTGCATAGAGGGCTGTCCGTTATGCCTATCGTGTGCAAGTGTTTATTTAAAGAGCAGTGACCGGTGATGGTCCCCGTCACCATTCGCAGGCTCCGCCTATCCAGTCGCAGAAGGCGCCTGGTTAGTTTTCGGTCCAGGTTTGGCATGGCTTCCTTGGACTGCCTGCAGCCTGGTGCCAAGGTCCACCAGCGTTCCGCTTGTTTGTGGGTGTGTTCACGCAGCCATGTGCGCAGTTTGACTAAGGGGAGCGGTACTATGGGTTCGGGTCCAACAGCCACGGCACCAGATCCCCTCCTGGCCAGTTCATCGGCCGCGTCATTTCCCAGTGATCCGCTGTGTCCCTTTATCCACTGCAGCGTCACGGTGTTGCGCTTGCGGTTGGCCACCGTGACGTGTTCGAGTGAATTGTGGCATTCTTGTATGAGTTTCGAGGTAGTGTAGCTTTTCTTTAGGGATTGGAGGACTGAGGCACTGTCGGAAAGTATCCGGATGTGGGTGTCCGTGACTTCCCTGGCCTCTATGGCATGAACTGCCAGGATAATGCCCACGCATTCCGCCTGGTAGACGGTGTTGAGCTTACCTAGCGATCTGGATATTTTAATGTTGAGGTCATTGGAGTAAATTCCAACTCCCGTACCAGTACTTGTCTTTGATCCGTCAGTATAGATTCTTAGCTCGTTGGGACCTGAGTGGTCGTCCAATTCCTCTGCTAGGACTATGTTGTAATGTTTCTTAAAGTGGTGCGTTTTTTGAACTCTATCGTTGGGTGATGTCATCATGGGTTGTCGTTTAACAGCATCTTCCATAGTGCGCGTGTGCTTTATTCTCGAGTCTGTACCTAAGGTTCCAGATGCGCTGAGCCTGAAGACCGCTAGGGCCGCCACCTCTCGCACTATAAGGTGCAGTGGTGGTAGTCCCAGCATGGCCTGCAGGGCCGCAGTGGGTGCTGTTTTCATGCTACTAGTGATTGCCACACAGGCAAGACGTTGCAGTTTTTCCAGGTCTTTTTGTGCCGTGCTCAGGTCGGTCCTGGGCCACCAGACTAGAGAGCCATATGTGATTATTGGTCTAATAACCGTGGTGATACTGGGGCTAATCCCCCAGTTCCTACCTAGCATGCGTTTGCATTGCCACATGCAAATACTGGCTTTTGTGGTGGTGAATTCAGTGTGCTTTGCCCAGTTCAACTGCTTGTCCAAATAGACTCCCAGGTATTTGGTTTCAGTTGAGAGGCTTAGGGTGGTTCCGAAGAAGTGTGGTAATGCTAGTGGTAGCAACTTCCTCTTTTTGGTGAAGAGAACTAGTTCAGTCTTGGTGGGGTTCACTGCCAGTTCGTATTCTCTGCACCAATCCTCTACTATTTTCAAGGCTTGGCGCATGAGATTACATAGTGTGTTCTCATGTTTTCCGTTTATTATTATGGTTATGTCATCAGCGTAGCCAACGGTGTAGTAGCCTTTATCGTTGAGTCTTCTGATAAGATTATCAACGACGAGGTTCCATAGTAGTGGCGATAGGACGGCCCCTTGGGGGCAACCTTTCGCCACGATGGCCCGAGTTGTGTTATTTATTGTGACTTGTACTGCTCTTTGTTTGAGCATGTTTGTGATAAAAACCGGTCTTTGCGGCTTGTCCTTTCAGCGAGGGCACCCGAAGGCCCTTCAGGAACTGTTCAATTCCTTCATACTCCAAATAAGGACGCCACAGGCATGGAGCAAAGGTGTGGTGGTACTCTTCTTTAATAAGGGTGACAATGCCCTGCTTAAGAATTACAGGCCCATGTCACTTCTGAACCATGTCTACAAGCTTTTTTCCAGAGTCATCACGAACCGTCTCGCGCGCAGCCTTGACGACATCCAGCGTCCCGAACAAGCCGGATTCCGAAAAAGCTTCAGCACCGTAGACCACATAATATACTTACGCTGCGGCAGGTTATACAGAAGACCGAAGAGTATAATCTGCCCCTTTGCTTTGCGTTTGTGGAATACGAGAAAGCCTTTGATTCGATCGAGACTTGGGCTGTGCTGCAGTCTTTCAACGGTGCCATATCGACTATCGGTACTTCGAGGTGCTGAAATGTTTGTACGAAAACGTCCGGCATCAGGATCGGACCTCGAAGCCTATCCTGCTGCAGCGGGGTGTGAGGCAGGAAGACGTCATTTCTCCGAAACTGTTCACGGCCACAATGAAGGATGGCGACATCAGTAGCTTTAGATTTGCCGACGATATAATCGTCATAGCTGAGACTACGGAGGACTTCAGTACAATGCTCGATGACGTCAGTAAAGCTTCCGAAAGGGTGAATCTTAAAATAAACATGGACAAAACCAAGCTTCGTGGCTAAATAATAACAGTCGCACGGGACAATCTTCAAGGTTAAGCAACGCTTGGTTTCTGGATGGGTGACCATCTTAACATATCGAGTCTCCTCCGTGCCTCGGAAAGCACGTTAAGCGTTACTGATTGTCCGAAGCCAGTAAATCTGTCTCCAGTTTTGCCAAGAAGTACCGTGTTACCCGCAGTTAATGGGTTGTGGAGGTCTGGTAGGCAGCCGCTGCACATAAAATACTGGTATTCAGCTGAATCCGGTTTGACTGGAAGCCGACCCCAATGTAGTTGGGAAAAAACTAGGCAAATAATGAATGAATGATGATGGTAAATACCCATGTAGCACCCACTCCTGTCAAGATCGGAGACTCTACACTCGAAGTTGTAGACGAGTATGTCTACCTGGGTCAAACGGTCCAGTATGATAGGGCTAACTTCGAGAAAGAGGTCAACCGTCGAATCCGACTCGGCTAGGCAGCTTTCGGGAAGATGCGTGGTATTTTCTCGTCCCACATATCACAGTATCTCAAGGCCTCAAGTCTATGACCAGTGCGTGTTACCAGTGATGATTTATGGAACTGAAACCTGGTCGTTCACAATGGGCCTCTTCAGAAGGCGTAAGTCACCCAAAGGGCGATGGATAGGTCATTGCTTGGAGTTTCCTTGCGTGATCGGATCAGGAATGATGATATCTGCAAGAGAACCAAGGTTACCGACATAGCCCGAAGGATCGCCAAAGTGGCAGATAGTCGATGGGGCTGAAAAGTTCTGAAGTGCCGACCGCGTATTGGAAGACGCAACGTTGGAAGGCTTCCCACAAGGTGGATCGATGACCTCGTGAAGGTCGCGGGTAGCCGATGGATGCGAGACGCAAAGGTCAGGCTGTTGTGGTGACACTTGGGAAGGCCAGTAGTGGATGTATGAGGAAGGACTGTATGAGGCCTTGAATTGACTGTCAGTATTTTACTGGCCAAAGTGGCCAGTAAAATACTTTTTTCCTACTCCTCCGCTGTACTTTCTGATTAATTTCGATGCGGGATCCAAGACAGTTGAATCGTTTCTCCGGAACTCGTCGGGCTTCATTAGCTCGGCGTTTTTCTGGTGGTCGCCACTGTTGATTCTGGCTTGCAGGAGTTGCAGTGGTTGGGAATGTGTGGCGGGCTGGCCAAAGTGGCCAGTATGAGCAGGCATGAGGAAGGTAGGTAGGCAGGTATGAGGATATGGCATCTCCATTTACATTCATGAATTTAGTATCTAACACACAAAAAAAAATAAGCACCGAAAAATTATCAAAAATAAATGCAACACAAAAAAGGTTTATTATAAAATAATAGTATGCGACAGGTTAATTCGTGCTAAAAAGTTTGTAAAACGTGTTAAATTTTCAATAATCATCATGTCTAATAATGAAATAGTTATAATCACGCTACATACAAATATCACTCGTATCCATATAGAGTGTTATGTATGCAATTGCACATTCAATTTTGCATATCTTTAAATCGAATATGATTTGCTTTCGCCTATGTATGTCAGTAATATTTTTGCATGTTAGCTCTGCCACAGAATAGTCAGTAAATGGAGTAAATATTTTAACCTACCTGCTATAACTGCCTTAAGAAAGAAAGACAAAGATCTACAGCGCTAGTTCTCAGCGACAGCCTAATGGACTTTGTATAATAAAAGCTCTGCCGTATCTCTAGGTTGACCTCGTTAATACGCCAGGGCAGTTTTGTGGCGAACTGTTGAGCATTAGAGACCCCACGGACTTGATCTCCCGGGAGAAGTCTTGTTCCTCATTTCCAGCTTGCCTTTATTGGCTGGGCGGAGTGAACTCTGACCAGGAACATAGCTTTTACCTATTTCTTCTTGATTAGCCGGTCTGAGTGTAGATTTGCTAGAGCAGACGTGCTCGGGAGATGTCAACGTGTTGATAAGGTGTGCTCAATCTTTGTCTATTTGTAACCGACTTCCCAAAAAGGAGGAGGTTCTCAATTCGGTTGTATGTTTTTTATTTTTTTTTATTTGTTACCTCATAACTCCGACAATTATGAACCGATTTGAAAAACTCTTTTCAAATATTTTATCAAAATCGGTTTCGAACTTGAGATTTTAAATCGAAATAGCTAGAATTCGTCTACTTGGATGATAGTTTTATGACATCCACTTGGATGTCATAAAACTATCAAACTAAGCAAAAAACTAAGCAAATCTAACTAAGCAAAAAAGTAGCAGAAAAGCAAAATACGGAATTTCGATTACTTAATCGAAATTCCTTATTTTGCTTTTCTGCAATTTGCAGTGGTGTTGTTAGGTGTGAGGTACCACTAAAAAGTGAAAATTAAAAAACTTTTTACAAAAAAATACATGTACAATAGATGTAAAGTAAAAAATAACTTTAATTTCAGAAGTCGGTGTTTTTGTTAGTTTCTTCGTATTTTGACACCGACTTCCGAAATTAAAGTTCTTTTTTACTTTGTAGTGTTTTTTTTTTGGAAGACGGGTGTATTTTTTTGTAAAAAGTTTTTAAAAGTTAGGACAAAATTGTTTCAAGTTGGGTTCTCTGCTCTTGTTTCATAATTATTATAGTATATATTTATCTTGTATGTATTTGTTGTATTATATCCTACAAGAATAACAAGTGGTTTCGATAAGACTCAGAAGAACGGAAAGACGATGTGCTAAAGTGCGCATGTGAGCCATTTAAACAAAATTAAAACTCAGAGTAAAACTCTCCAACCAGAATCTAATTGTGGTAATACCATGTTCAAATGGAAGTAATCAGTTCGTAATTTATCTTTAGGTATCGTTTTGTGGTCACATTTTTTTTTCCTAAAGGTATAATTATGGAAATATTGACGTGATCCTAACTTATTACCATCAAATAAAGAACTTCACTTTCCTTCCTCTTCCCCCTATTTCTAGGACTCCAGATCAGTCTTTTAACTCCATTTACTAACTATTCTGTGGTTCTTCGGTAGCTGTAGATAATTTTACATGCCAATGAAGATGTTACGTATGAAGACATGTTATGGTCATGTTGATTTGTGACGCCGATTGTTATGCAGAAAACTTGAAATTGTACAGTAGGCTGGCACCATGCAGTAGGCCATGAATAAAAAATCTTGGAGGCACAACTTTTTATGTACTTACATAACCTTAAGCTAATAATATACAGTATACTTTTTTTATTCGTATAAAAAGGGTACTATTTAAAAGAAAATATGGTTAGGTTAGGCTATAGGTGATTTACATAATAATCTGATCCCTCATTTAGGTATTTCTCATTTACAAGACGTCTGCCCGGTTTGATTTCCGATTATCATCGGCAATAATGAACTAATTTCCACACCACCCTTTTTTAACCATTTTACATGGTAAATAATCAAATTCTTCCTAAGTGCTCAACAAGCGTTCTTCGCAAAGGAACTCTTGGGTCGCATGCTATTTGTATGAAATGAATTTACGATTTTTATTTGTCAAATAGGTAGTTGTAACTCGCTCTCAGACAAGGTCCCGGATAAACTCCCTGAATTTTAAACACGAGCCTCGGCTTCCAATCCCAGTCAATTGATCCATTATTAAGGTCTTCATTTGTTTTCAGGTGGTGAAGATCATTCGGTCATCAGAAACAGCCGGGCGATATATTTCTTATAGATTAGTATGTTAGAATAAAATTATTACCAATAAATATAAAATATTTTTACTTAAGTTTTTTTTTTGTTTTATTAACTACGCACATTATATAAGATTGGAAAATCGAGAGCCTTAGCTCTCGCAATAAAAAAAAATCGTCAAAGCATCCAAGAAAGCATCCAGCATATAGGAGGAGGAGACTATGTGTTTCCTATATGCTGGATGCTTTCTCAAGCTGCTTTTGAAGATTTCAGAAAGATGGGATTACTTTCATCACGCATCGGTTCGAATGCTGAAAAACGAATGAATGAAGAGATGTAAGTACCAATGTTGGATAAGGTTTTTTTCACTGTCGTTAAATTAAATAATTAACTAAACTGCAATTGACTCATAAATCCTAAACAGAAGGATAACGTCTTTGTTTCGTTTGCCAAAATGTTGCCTGTCTTGTTGTATCTTGACAGTAGTTAGAAGGAAATACAGATAAACGCATCAATTAATTCAACCATCGACGCGAAGAAGTGTTTGATTTAGGTCACATGGGTGTTGGTTATCGTAAATTAAATCAATTAACATTGCAAGCAAGCAACAACTTTATCTAATCGCAAGTTCTGCAACCGTTACACTTACCCGAAAACTGGCGTAAACATACAAATTACACTATTACTACTTACTACTTGATATTTGTTATGAACTTTCATAAAATACCATGATCTGTGTATAATGGAATCACGCAATGGTTATTGTGCCGGGTAATGGACATGCGATGCGCAAGCGCAGCAAACGCTTCACACGACGCCGCCGCAGCATGGGTTGCGCACGTCGCAAAATTCACGTGCAATAACAGTACTTACGCGCAATACAACGAAAATGCCGTAAAGGTTTGCGATCTTGCTGACTACGACATAGACACAACATTAAAAATAATGTTTAGACATTTAAAATAAAGTATTCGAAAACGAAACGAGTGACTGGAAATTTTCTTTCAAAACTTTTGTTTTTCTTTCCTGAAATGTTCGCGGAAAAATAAAGAGGAAATGCTTAGTTTTTCTTTGAGTAAAGTTTCCTGGTTCTGTGTTTGTGGTTGTGAAAAGCACTGTTTATTTTAGCTATCTGTGGTGAAAGATATCTACTGACTGTTTTCAATGTTTGTGAACTTCACTGGATAATTTTCCGGTAAGTACATATCCAAACACTAATACGCTTGTAAAATATAGAGTTTATTCCTGGAAAGGCACACAATGCTTGACAGTACTTCGGTATTGTAGATATAGATACCTACTGACGAACAATCAATCATTAGGTTGTTTCAAACAAGATATACAGAAGTTTACACGATGATGCGTTAACGAGAAGAGAAAATCACGTCTTATGTTATCGGAACTGCATTAATGTTTAGTTTTTCAGTTTCGTAACTGGTTCTTTATATGTCATGTTATGTTCTTACTTTAATTGCCTTATGCTTTGGAGTTGGCATTGCGTAAAACGTCGTAAAACTTTTAACCGTAATACTTATTAGGTTTTTGGGTGAACTGCAGGCTGAGAAAAAGTTGGTTGTTCGTCGCCTGAGAATTTTATTGTAGTCAGGTGTGATAGGCGCCAGATAATGTGCAAAAACGACATCGAACCACATACTTTTATTGAGTTTCTTAGTATCAAAAACACAAAGACATAAAGCTATCCTGAATTGACTAGTAATAAAAAACCGGCCAAGTGCGAGTCGGACTCGCGCACTGAGGGTTCCGTAAGCAGAAGTTGCGATTTACGATTTATGACATATTATAAAAAACTACTAGATCTCGTTCAAACCAATTTTCGCTGGTAGTTTACATGGTAATGTACATCATATACTTTTTTTAGTTTTATCATTCTCTTATTTTAGAAGTTGAGGGGGGGGGGACACATTTTTCCACTTTAGAAGTGTCTGTCGCGCAAACTATTCCGTTTAGAAAAAAATGATCTTAGAAACCTCAATATCATTTTTGAAGACCTATTCATAGATACCCCACACGTATGGGTACGATGAAAAAAAAAATTTTTAGTTTCGGAGAAAAATGGCTGTGACATACGGACGGACGGACAGACAGACAGACAGAAAGACGGACAGACATGACGAATCTATAAGTGTTCCGTTTTTGCCATTTGGCTACGGAACCCTAAAAACGGTTCATAATTTATTGTTCGGGTATCTACGAAGGAAAATTAGGGAAAGGTCAATGTACCTACTTCATTGCAAGTTATCTGAAGTTTGTGCATCTATTTCGTTATGGTGTTACAGATATGAATAGTATTACTATCACTTTCGAAATTTCCTTGCTTCTTACTTATTCTGGACACAAACAAAGGTCGGATAAGCTTATAAAAAGGAGTCATATGAATTGGTAGCCAAGTAGACTAATAGTCGAGTTGTGATGCGTTGTTCCAACAGATGGGGTTCCGCTTTCAGAAGCGGTATTTGAAAAGGTTTTAATTGCTTGAATTGAAGGGGTTTAATATGCTGGTGGTGGTTTTAGCGAGGAAAGGATCCCACACACCCTTCCCCGCTTCCCGTTTTATCCGTCCGAGCGTATTTAGATGGTTTCCCACAGAAAAATGACCTCACCTAACCCTTTCCAAAATGCCCTATGTAATCAAGTCTTGATTGTGCTTGTACTAAATCCATCAGTATCCATATATCCATTACCTATTGCAATAGATACCTAAGCCTAATTCTCGATCACGATATCGTGATAATTCAACATGGTCCTATAAATTGGTGCAAGTAGATACCTACATACATAGCTAACAAGATTTTGGACTATGTTCGCCTATTGGTATGCAATTCGAGCAATCAAAGATTGGTTTGATCACTCACGAATTCACGATATTGTTGTTCATAGATGAGGAGGCTCTAATTCTTGTCACGTCCTGTTTATATATATGGAGAACTAACTTTTGCCTGCGGCTAATTTAGTCGTATGAAAGTCAAAAATTATCCCAAGGGAAGATTCTCCAGGGGTAAAAAGTATCAGTTTGGTACATCCTACCCTTTTTTATGTATGGGAAATCATCCAATGACTTCTCCCGCTCAGGGAGTGTCAGACTTCTACTGACTAAAACGCATCCATGTTCCTTCATGTGCCCTTTGTGTTCCGGAGCCGCGGTATCTCTTTCGAATAGTCCAGCAACTCCGGCAGGCGTCGGCCCTTTCGGGCCCCTCTGTGTACTGACTCTCTTTGAGGCGCGCGTTGGAACACTAACGCGCCGTCGTCGACACGGCGTACATCCTATCCTTGCACCAGATTTCATACAGATTTTTTAAGTTTTAAGGCGTCAATTCGTAACAACCAGACATATGGAAAGAGTTGTATGTGCGTTTATAATGTGACTAGCTTTTGCCCACGACTTTGTAAAAAAGCACATCCCATGCATATCCCGATTTTTTCCATTATGTCGCATGAAAATGGCTATCATTTACAAAAAGAACGGAGATTAGCGCGTTCAAATAAACAAACAAGCTCTTTAGCTTTACTATCTTAGTATAGATAATGCTAAACGCACTGGATAGGTAGCTAAAGGCATGCTAAAATATGTATTAGGTATAAAACAGTCCAATTATTCTGTTTGCTTACAAAACGCTTGCCGAAACAAAAATAGGTACCTGCTAGAAGCCGCATACAATAACCAACTGCTGCAACAAAAAAATAAACAATCTTCATAGCAATTAATACAATTTCTTCGGAACGGTCAACCGTAACTATTGAACTGCATAAAGAAGAACCTAGTAGGTAGGTAGGTACATGGCTTGTAGAAGATAAAGAAATTGTTAAGAAGCTACCATGGTGTGGTCTCACGTAGGTAAAAATGTCCTGAATATTGATAATAAATTCGTTATTACTACGATCTATCATTAAACTAATTTATTATCAACTAGCTTCTGCCAGCGGCTTCGCCCGCGTGATCCCTAGGGAACATGTTCCCGGGATTAAAAGTAGCTTATGTGCTATTCCAGACTATAATCTATCTTTGTTCTAAATTTCATTAAGATCCGTTAAGCCGTTCTGGCGTGATTGAGTAACAAACAACCAAACTTTCACATTTCCATTTTTTTTTTTCATTTTTTCTATTGATTGTAGCGTGATGAAAAATATACTACCTATAACCTGCTCAGGAGTATGAATAATAATTGTACCAAGTTTCGTTAAAATCCGTCGAGTAGTTTTTGTTTCTATAACGGTTATACAGACAGACAGACAAAAATTTTACTGATTGCATTTTTGGCATCAGTATCGATCCCTAATCACCCCCTGATAGTTATTTTGGAAATATATTTCATGTACAGAATTGACCTCTCTACAGATTTATTATAAGTATAGATAGATATATTCAGAACAATTTTGCTAACGCTACTTGAAGAAAGAATTGCCATTTTCGATTTAATTTGACAAAGTTCAATCCCAGTATGATTGCGCGCGGATTGTACCTACCTATGGATATCTAGGTATATACCTACTGCAGCATTGTAGATGGCGTCATTCAACCTTTTCAAATTCTACCTCTGTGCTGAATTGTTTCCTTTTTTGAGATTTAATTTAAATTTAGACCAATGAAAAATCTTTTGAAAAATTTGATAGCTATGGCTTGTCAGTGGCTGGTGAAGTTTTGATAGACGACGACTGCACCTGATATAATGAAAAAATTTATTTAAAATACTAGTGAAAGCGTAGTTGGTTATATAAATAAAGCTATTAGTATGCAGATCTGTTGGAATAATTAAATATTGGTGGAATAATAAAATAAGAAAATTTTGGTGTGGAGTTTTTCCTAATTATATGGTCAATGTTAATTATACATAAAGCGTATATTTAATATTTACAGTGTACCGATATCGATCAGACGACGATATCGGTCCCAGGACAGACCGTCCAGAGCCGTTTGGTTCCGTACTCGTCGTGCTCCAAAATTAATTCGTCGAAGATTAAATTATTCTACGGTTGTTTTTATATTTAGTTTAAGTACCTGTTTCCTATTTATCATTTAACCACATTGTCTAGGAGTTATAAAGCCTACCTAGCGCCGCATTATCTAGGCAATTTGAGGAGTCGCTCCTAGGCCAATTTTTGGTTGCAACCACATATTCAGGCTTATTTTTACCCATTAAATTTAAAGAACCGTGCCTAGGTTTCCTTTCGTGTTTTTCAAATAAATTTTGTTCTTTTTTTACATTCACCAGCACTACCTTTTTTTGTATTTAAATTACCTTCTGTCTTTTTATACCTTTTGTACGTTCATTTTTTTACGTTTTTGATATTACTTATAAATAAAAAATTTACGTGTACGTTGGCGAACCTCAGAATTTTTATTTCGCTACACTACCTATGAGTAGTGTGTTTATTAACCTATGATGTCCCACTGGCTGGTCAAATGCGTCCCCCATATTTTTTCCAGCTTAGGTACCTACTTTATCTCGTGTCTTAATGGCCAACCCGTCAGAAATTAGTCCAAATCATCACGCCCGCGTTTTTTATGCCTGCCTGGGTTGTCCTGGCCCATCTTGCCATCTCGTGGATCCTATGCGACCTGCCTACCCAATCCCACTTTAGCCTTGCAGATCTCGTATTCACTAAAAGCTGGACACAAACCTGCTAAGGTAACGCCTTACCTAAGGATGAAATCATGTTCTATAGGGGAACTGAACAAGCGACAACAACAAGGAACAGCAACACGGTACCTATTTCTTTCGATATAAAGGTATTTCCGGCAACACAATCTCGAAGACTTTCAGGCAACGCGTATCGAAACCTTAAACTTTATTAAAAAGCTTCAAGAATTAAGCCTGCGTATTCTGCTAACAATAGGTTAACCAGTGTCTGTTAATTTTCTAAACATAAACTATAGCTCACAAAACGAAAACCAAAAACTGCCAAATTGGGGAAATAAATTGTATAATAATAGGGAGTGGTGTTTTAAACAACATTTTAAAATACGTACTGATGGGTGGGGGTAAAGCTATTAGGACTAACTAACGTATTCAGAAAAACCTTTACACCAGAAAAACGGCGCCAACGCCACGGCGCGTGTTTAAAAAAGGGCGCCAATTCATATAATGCTTGTACTCGTTAGCATAATGTTTGTATGCAAATATTATTCTGTGAGGTATGGCGCTTTAGGTATACCGAGATACCTACGGGTTTTTACCTAGTTCGGTTTCAGAGGCAAATACTGTACTGTATTGTATGTATAATTATAACACTATCTTACTAAAATTAAGTCTATTTGTACAAACTGTTTCGGGTACTTAAATAAATATTATATTATATTATTAAATGTATCTCGCCCGGGGCGCTTGGATGGTTAAGGCCGGCCCTGGCGGTAGTGTAAAATACATAAACAATAATTGAGTCACTGCAGCAATCGTATCATTCTTACTAGCCCTTAAATTGCCTTTGGCCCTTGCGGTTATGTAGATAGGTAAATAGGTATCTACTTCAGTCTCCAGAGGCATAAACATACTAGGGGAGCCGGGGGGAATGGGAGTCAGTGGGCAATGAGAGTCAATTCAAAATTAATTGAACCTTAAGCTTTAAAGAATACGGCTATGTCGCATGGGGTTTGGCTCAGCACCCCTCCCGCACTGCCCTTACGCCGGGCCCGCCAGTCACGCTCGCATCACCAGGAGCGACACGTGTCACAGAGGATGGGCCGATATAAAATTTCCGGAATTTCGAACGAAAACGTGAGTATCTATATTTGTTAACTAGCTTCTGCCAGCGGCTTCGCCCGCGTGATCCCTCTGGAACATGTTTCCGAGATTAAAAGTAGCTTATATGCTATTCCAGACTATAATCTATCTTTGTTCTAAATTTCATTAAGATCCGATAAGCCGTTCTGGCGTGATTGAGTAACAAACAACCAAACTTTCATTTTTTTTTTTTCTTTTTTTTCTTTTGATTATAGCGTGATGAAAAGTAGGTATACTATAACCAGCTCAGGAGTATGAAAAATAATTATACCAAGTTTCGTTAAAATCCGTCGAGTAGTTTTGGTTTCTATAACGGTTATACAGACAGACAGACAGACAGACCGACAGACAGACAGACAAAAATTTTACTGATTGCATTTTTGGCATCAGTATCGATCCCTAATCACCCCCTGATAGTTATTTTGGAAATATATTTCATGTACAGAATTGACCTCTCTACAGATTTATTATAAGCATAGATAGATAGATTATGCGTATAAAATAATCTCAAAGCGTATTACTGGAACTAAACTTACATTTATTAATGCAAGTTATTAGATTTTCAGATGTTTTTTTGTATAATAATTCAAATCTAGCAAACAAAACGCCATTGAGGTAATGAGAGTCAATTGTTCTTCATTCCCCGTTTCATCTTTCATTATGATAAAACTTTTTTGTTTATTTTATATGCCAAGGAACTGGACAAGAAAGACTTCTAAAGCGAGTTGGACTGCAGGCGACCTGCAGGCAGCTGCTGTACGTAGTAGATAAGGTGTTTCCATACGCAAAATTGTTTAAGAAACTGGTATTCCTTTCAGCGCATTACAAAGAAGGATAAAGCAAGATATATTCAAACCTCCAAGACTAAGAAGGCATGCTGTTTTTAACGAAAAGCAAGAAAGTATACGTACAAAGCGTATTTTAAAATTAAGTAATATGTTTCATGGCTTGACGACAAATCAACTAAGAAAAATAACATTTCGATGTGCTGCAAATTTAATTAAAGCTATCTCATAAGTTTAACAGAGATACTAGAATGGTTGGCAGAGACTGGATCCAAGGATTTCATAAGAGAAATCCACGGATAAGCATTCGAAGACCTGAAGCTAATAAGTATACATACAGGTTTGATTTAACTTGTAAGAAGTCATGACCAAAACTTCGTTCTCACCTCAAGATATTTACAACATTTACGAGACAGGTATTACCACCATCCAGGAAACCGAAAAAATCCTGGCTACAAATGAGAAGAGATGATAATTTAGTTACTTTATTAGTTTTGTAATTTTGACTCGTATTCCGTGGACTGATTTTCATTTCCCTTACATGTGGGTAATTGGAGTCAAAACTACTTTTCTGTTTTTTAATTATAATTACGGTTATGGCAATGTTAGCCAAAAAGGACTTATATAACTCGATACCTGATTAGTTTCTAAAGATTAGTATATGTGAACAAATTATAAAACTGATAATTACTGATTACAATAACGAGTTTTCCATAAGTGACTCCCAATTCCCCCATCTCCCCTACTCAGATTTTATTTTGAGGATTTTATTTTTGTTATTCCTCCGTGGTTCATAGTTCATAGTCCAGATAATTATAGGTAGGTCTAGGTACTAATAATAGAAAATAAAAACTTTCACAGAATTTTGCATATTTCGAGATTCTATTAGCTACCCATCAAATGGATCCTGGACGGTCGGTCACGAGAAATGAATTAGAAAGTAACAAGAATACACAACATTAAAATTGCTTGAATTCTAATCAAACCGGTATTTCACAATCTGCTAAAAATATTTCATATATTTTAGTATCATTTTAGCGTAGTATTTCGTAAGGATATAAGAAAGACTTAATTTCTAAATTATGCAAAGGGCCTATTATTCAGCCAATAAATTAATTTAAAACAGTTTAGTGCCAATTAGTTTTGTTTTTTTATGTCTTAACATAAGACTGATAACAAAACAATGAATTAGGTAAAACACCTAATAGGCATTCAAGTTATACCTAGACGACTGCGTAAAATATGAGAGCTGGAAAAGTCTTTCATATCATCCTGATTGTTTATGGTTCCGGTACCTAGTAGAGGCTATTTTTAACCGACTTTCCAAAACAGAGGTAGTTCTCAATTCGGTTATATAGGTATATATATATTTTTTATGTTTTTTACCTCATAACTCCGTCAATTATGAACCGATTTGAAAAAATCTTGTTTTATCTGAAAGGATATACTTGCAGATTGGTCCCATTTAAATTTTATGAAAATCTGTTTCGAACTTTGGATTTTAAATCGAAATAGCTGGAATTCGTTTACTTGGATGATGGTTTTTGTCATCCAAGTAATCGAAATTGCGTATTTTGCTTTTCTGCGATTTTGCAGTAGTGTTGCTAGGTACCTACCCCTAAAAAGTGAAAAATAAAGAAACTTTTTACAAAAAAATACAACCGACTTCCAAATAAATAAAAAAACACTACAAAGTGAAAAATAACTTTAATTTCGGAAGTCGGTGTCAAAATATGAAGAAACTAACAAAAACATCGACTATTTTTAAAACCAGTAAAAAGCTTTCTTCAGTGGAAAGGTCTCCTCGCGAGCCTCTACAGTGAAAAGAAGAGGCGAGTTGGCGATATAAGAGGCCTACCATTTAAACATACCAAAATCACTTGCTATGCGAGTATGTAACGTGTAGCAGAAACAACGCAATATCTGAAAAGGGGTCATTGTACAGTCGCCAGTACATCAAACTACCCGAAACTGTCTTTCCCCAATCAACTTTGAACCTAAATAACAGCCGCACAGGTCGATCTTCGAGGTTAAGCAATGCTTGCCGAGGTTGGTCTGAGGATGGGTGACCATCTTAACATAACGAGTTTCCTCCGTGCCTCGGAAAGCACGTTAAGCTGTTGGTCCCGGCTGTCATTTGGAGATCTTTGGCAGTCGTTACGGATTGTCAGAAGCGAGAAAATCTGACACCAGTCTTGCCAAGGAGTACCATGTTACCCAGTTAATGGGTTGTGGAGTTCTGGTAGGCAGCCGCTCCACGTAAAATGCTGGTATTCGGCTAAATCCGGTTTGACTGGTAGCCGACCCCAATATAGTTGGGAAAAGGCTAGGCAGATGATGAACTTTGAACCTAATGATTCGGCGATAAAGTACAACATGTATTAACGAAATTAGACGGATAGTTGTAGCTTGATGTGCTGGCGTCTGTACTCATAATTATGAATCACTTTTATTTTGAGACCAACAACACCTACTACTTACCTATACACTTTGTATTTTCAACGCATTCCTGTGTTTTCCGTATAAGAAAAGAGAGCCAATTCTACTAATTTTTCATCAACTTTCGCATTCGCATATCAATCGCAAACTGTCAAAAAAGCCTTAATTTTCATATATTTTTGGCAGTTTGCGATTGAGATGTGAATGTGAAAATGAGTAGAATTGGCACTCTGTATAATCTATTTAGTTGAAAGTCTATTAAGGTGGAAGCGCCAGGGTAGTCCGCGAAATTCAAATATTTTTATGTTTTTTGCAATTTGCCGGTCAGTGTGAAGCTGTATGTTGAAAATAATACAATTCGCGGCCATAACGCATATTTAGTTAAAGAATTATACCCATTTTAATTATCAATATTATCCTCTAAGTTCATACAACTCGATTGAATGATTTTTTCACGAAATAACATTCAATCGAGTTCTATGAACTTAGAGGGTCATATTGATGATTCAAATGGTTATAATCCTTTAGATAAATGATTTTCACGATCGCGAATCGTATTCTGTTCAACATACAGCTTCACATTGACCGGCAAATTGCAAAAAACATAAAAATATTTGAATTTCGCGGGCTACCCTGGAGCTTCCAACTTAAATAAATTTGTCAAATTGTTGTACCTTGATGTGCTGGCGTCTCTACCGACATACATAATAATTGACGTCGCAACGCAATTGGCACGTGCGGGCCTAGTGGTTACGACCTGGCTGCACTTACACAAGGTTGCGGGTTCTAAACCGAATAGGTAAACATGTGAAAGCCTATAATGATGGAAAAATGTTTATCATGAAAACGGTAAGGCAAATTTTCTGTTATACCTACATTGTAATATCATTTGAACCACTCAATTTATGCAAATCACGGTTTCAAGTAGAGTAGAGCTATTAAATTTATATTCTTAGCCATTTAATAGTGATAATAAACCTTGATGTTTCTATAGGTATATGATGATCCATTAATGATATAAAGACTTCTGAAGTGGGAAGTTCTTTACGTGCACTTTGTGCTCTTTCTGAACCAATGCAAGGTATAGCTAGCGTAAATATCAATTTCTGAGAAGTCATCATTATTAAAAACACACTTTACTTTGGGATCCTTTGCCGATTTCGACAAATGATAGCCAATGTAGCGGTACTCCACTGTTTGCTTAGAGATTTTAGGGTTTGTTCCTTTTTCAAATTTGCACATAATGATGAGTACACTGACTCTTTTTTAGGATTTTTATTGTTGCTGTCACACCTTGTATAATGTGTAGTTTTGGTTACAGTTAGTACTTACAAGTTAAAGAGTAGATTTTTGTTTTCTTTCTCGGGTCCCTGGAGACCCGGTCCTTTGGTAGGCGTACGAGGGGCCTAAACCAACTCGCAGAGGCCCCGTTAGAAATTTCAAATGTAATGGGGCACCAACCGGCGATTATCCCTGTATGCACTGTGAAAGTATTCCCAAGGACAATCCCCGGTTGGAGCATGACTATTGCAGAATATGGAAACAAAAGATGAAACGCTACGGGTTTGGGCGGTTTAGTGGTCTGATAATCGTTTATTATAGAAGAACTATTGGCCCCTGCCTGACCACTAACACTATACACGGCTTTTAAATGGCAGGGGATGACTTGCACACTCAATGAATGGGCCCCCGAAAACGGTCGCTAGCACAAAGTGACGTAACGCCAAGGTGCCAACATAGCCTGAGGTGCTAGAGGAGTGGAGAGGTATTCCACGGCTATCAGGACAATTCCGGGAGTGCGGTCAAGATCCCTACCAGCATCTTACTGGATTATACATCCTTCTCCCGAGCACGTTTGCTCTAGCGAATCTCTACTCAGACCGGCCGATTAAGGCAAGAAAGAGGTGGGAGCTCTGCTCCTCGTCAGTTTTCAATCTAGCCAGCCAATAAAGGCAAGCCGGAGATGAGTGGAGATTAGGTTCGTGGGGTCGCTACTGCCCAACAGTTCGCCACAAAACTGCCCTGCGGATTGTATCTCTCTTTGTCTGGCCCCTCACCCTAGGTATGACCTAAGGTCCATCGGGACGCGCAAGCCCCACCACGACGTCAACGTAGAGATACTGCGGTAGGGAGATTAGATAGTAGATTTATGTAGATTAATTAATGTAATGCAATTTTTGTGCTGCGTTAAAATCATACAAGTTTTCACTCCTAACGTGTGGTCATAAGCGCGCATCCTCTTTTTGCACGACTATAGAGGCGACTGTCCAATAAGAAGTTTTATTTCACTGACGTAGTAGATTTATTAAGACCTAACAAAAACTGACATTGCAAAATAACCTTGTTATTTGTTATACTAAGCTAGCTTATAGACTTGCCTAGACGGTTAAATATACTTTGAAAATCAAGGAAGTGCAAAAAGCTGAAACGTCTGGCGTGTTCTATGTCATGATGAATTACTGTGAAGGTTCACATATATACTTATATCCTACCTACTTACTTACACTTTTTTGGTAGTGTCAGCACAACAGTCGAAATTAAGTGGTTATCTATACAAATACCTATTATAAAGAGGTAACATTTGTTTGTAAGTTTGTATGTAGAGGGTAATCTCAGGAACTACTGGTCTGATTTGAAAAAATATTTCAGTGTTAGATAGCCCATTTATCGAGGAAGGCTACATATCATCACGCTAAGACTAAAAGGAGGCGGGCATTAATGGAAAATGTGACGCAGACGAAGTTGCGTGGGTCTGCTAGTATTTTATATACTTGTTGGTAGGCGTATATTTTCTGTTACAGCAAACTATTATTTCAATGATGGCAAAAAATATGTGGCATATTCAATCTATAGAACCAGTTCAGTAAAACCGAGCTTAACCCAAAGTTTTCTTCCAGCAAATCTTCAGCACTACGGCCTCCTTTTGAAATCATATTCTAATGGGTTTCTTGGGTCCTATTTTTTAGAAACATTTTACTGAAAGTGGGAAATCAGTAAACAAAACCTACATTGATTTTGTCCCTTAAATTGGATATATCAATCATTAATTGCGACTTGTTTTGCTGACTCTACCACCGCCAAAATCCATAAAAAATAAAGACATTTGGATTTAAGTGTAATCAATGCGTTAGTTACAGTCATTGAAAGTGCATAATGATAAATGGCTTGCAGGGAACATAAACTGTTTGAAATTCCATATATCTCGATGATTTACATAAAGAAAGTTTTCGTTGCGGAAATTGATTGATACTTCGAACCATCGCTAATCGAATTTTGACAAACATTTGTTGCATTCGTGAGAATTTGATTTGTGCTTTGTACCTAACTAACTAACTAGATTCGGGTGTCCATGAGACATTGTAGGACTATTTACTTTTTTTTTTTTAAAACGTTTCCCGACACTAGAAATTTCTCCTGTATCGTGGGTGCGGTTACAAACATACAAAGTCACATACACAAACAGCCAGACCCGGAACAACTATCTGTAGGCCATACAAATATTTGTTCTGTGCGGGAATCGAACCCACGACACGCGACGCAGCAGTCGACTGCTCAACCACTGCGCTAACCGTGCCTTCAACTTTGTTTTTACTTCTGCTAATGTATAGCTACTTCTGTTTGTAATGTAAGCTGGTTTTTAAAAGCAATTTTATCGTCAAATTGTGTTTCCCGTGGCCTATGTATGCTTCATCACAATAAGTGTTGTAATTTTATTATTTTTTTGTGATTATCCTACAGAACACGTGTTTAATATCCTACTTCCCATATTACTAACTAGCTTTTGCTCGCGACATATCCCGATTTTTCCGTACCCGTAGGAATAACAGGAAATCCTCTCTTAGTGCTCCCCTATGGAGTGTAAGGAAGCGACATGCAAAATTTCAGCTTTCTACGACAAGTAGTTTCGGCTCTTTCTACGACCAGTAGTTTCGGCTCTTTCTACGACCAGTAGTTTCGGCTCTTTCTACGACCAGTAGTTTCGGCTCTTTCTACGACCAGTAGTTTCGGCTCTTTCTACGACCAGTAGTGTCGGCTCTTACTACGACCAATAGTGTCGGCTCTTTCTACGACCAGTAGTTTCGGCTCTTTCTACGACCAGCAGTTTCAGCTCTTACTACGACCAGTAGTGTCGACTCTTTCTACGACCAGTAGTTTCGGCTCTTTCTACGACCAGTAGTTTCGGCTCTTTCTGCGACCAGTAGTGTCGGCTCTTTCTACAACCAGTAGTTTCGGCTCTTTCTACGACCAATAGTTTTGGCTCTTTTTACGTCCAGTAGTTTCAGCTGTGCGTTGTCTGTCAGTCATTCACTAAGCAACAGAAGAATTTTATACATTAGGTTGACTGGTAGAGAATGCATTGTTGCATTAAGTCCGCCCATGTACCACTATTGTGCATAAAGTTTAAATAAATAAATTAGGATATAACCCACGAATGTGAAAGTCTGTATGTTGGAAGCTTGTTAATCAGTCACACCCAAATGGCTGAACGGCTTTGGATGAAATGGATTAGTACTTAGGATCCTTCTTAGGAATCTGTACCCGAAGGGAACGGAATCCTATTACTAAGCCTCAATAAGTAGACGGTTGAAATTTTCTGTGTTTTTCCATTGCCACTATAACTTCGGTCTGAAATAAAAACTTTGTGTTCTATTCTATAACAACAAAGAATGAAAATTATTATAAAATAATAAAATAAAAGGGGGCTCCCGAACAAGAAACGCGTTTTTATTCAGTTTATGGTACGGAACCTATCGTGTGAGAGTCCAACTCGCACTTGACTTCTCATGGGATAGTTTTCGACCAGCTTGTTTAAAAAAATTACATTAATCTTCTGACCCAGTCGAATAGTAACCAAAGTAAGAAAGTTTACTACATTATAAAGAGAGTAAAATCCCAAAAAAACACCTCAAGAATATCAGTGACAGTTAAGATGCTATCATTAAAAATCACGTAAAACAAAGAGTGAAAAGAATTCGTAGGATTCGCAGCATCAGTGGAATGTTTTGATCAGGTGAAAATGCCTGAGATGCCTCACTTTAATGATCGCCGACACATTAACTCGCGCGCGGCGTGGAACAGAAGAAACAGAACATCCGATGTGCGTGTGCGCATGGTAAACACGATAGGTAGGTAGGTGCTACAGTCAACCATAGAAGAGATCATTTTGACAGTAAACACCGTATTTTGATTGGCGATAGGACCCAGACAGATCACGTTTCAGGTGGATCGAAGTAGTGGTCAAAGTAACAGTCAACGGTTGGATGCAATACAGGAGATCTACAGTCAGCATTAGGCGGGTTGCATGAAGAAATAGAGAGAGAGAGAGAGACGTTGTATTTCGAAGCTGGTTCGGTGAGGTATAACTTTATTTTGTGAGGAAATCTGTTCGTCCGAGAACCAAAACTTCGAACTTGTGCACTGGTTTGGTCTCCTAGCTGTGGGATCATGGGCCAATTACGCTATACCCATGCTGACCGTACCATAGTAAGTCTAGTTATACCCGACACGTATGATAGACGTTTTTGTGTCGTCTATACATCAATTAATACTGCGGAACTTAGCTTAGAATAGTAAATTCTTCGTCTACAAATTATGTTTAGCTTCAGGTAAAATGTGGAAAACGTGCAGGGAGTACAGAAAATGGCGAATACTTTAAGCCTAACAAAAGTGTTTTGGGTATGACTAGAATGTTTATAAACATGGTAGTCTTTGACACAATGACAATGAGGTTAGTAAACAGTTACTCCAATTCTTTCTGTAATCAAAGGGTTTGTTATTATCATAAGGAAAGTAAATAGTTTAATCCGCGAGGGTTCAACAGAACAAACTCGGTTACAGTACCCTACTGAAACCGAGTTTGTTTTGTTGAAGCCGCTTTTAATTAGTTCTTTTTTTTATTTGTGATGTGTTTGCTCTTGACTGTAGTCTAGGTCACAGATGAAAGAGACTTACTCAGAAAGAGCCTGTTCACTCTAACTCTAGAGATTAGTGTTGTAAGCGTTCGGAAACACAGACGCAGGCAGAGTGTTCCACTCCTTTGCTGTGCGCATTTAATTCTGCGTTAAATCAATACGGTTTAAAATTGGACTACCTACTATTGTTAAAAAAAATAGTGGAATTGACATCGACTAGACCCCCCTTCATTTATGTACAGTACATTACCGCTTTAAAGTATTTGGCCAGCCAAAGAAAAAGGTGTTTTGTAAAAGTTTTAATAGGTAAACGAAACGACTTTATTCTTGGTAACATAATAACACTACTGATTTAAATTTTCGACTGATCGATGTGTCCTATGTGTTTTGTGATGGCCTTAAAAATGTTGAAAATGCTGGTCATTAAATACTTTTGAACAGTACTGTACATATATACATTACGTAGCTCATCTAGAAAACCTTCTGCACGGTAATATTATCATAATTATCGTGCCTTCTGCGTGACTCGCCAAAGGCAATGGTATGTTGATTAAAATTTTGAAACGTAATGTGATATCCACAGCAACATAAACACTTCTTAATTCACAGCTGATAAATGGCTTCAAATCTTATCTCGGATGATCTGGCTCCATTACCGAAACTATATGTAATATTTATGTAAAGTTAAACATTTCTCTTTACTTGCCAATTCGACAGCCTATTAATGACATCTGATACTATCAGTGAGATCAACTTTATAAATAAGATAAGATGGCTATTTTAATAGCATTTATGAGGGACATTATTTTTGTAGGAACGCGAAGGCCCGTCGTGAAATGGAACGCTAAAAACTTGTGTGTTTATGGTACATGGCCAAATTCAACAGTCGGTTTTCCGATAAATAGAGATGACATTTAATATGGCTTGTGGTTAAAATAACAGCCGTACGGTTTGATTTCCGAGGTTTAGCAAAGGTTGCGGAAGCCGGTCTGTGGAGGGTGGTCTCCTAATAAATACCGAGGTTCCTCCGTTCCGCGGAAAGCACTTACGATGTTTGTTCTGGCTGGAGTTTTTCATTGGTTCTGACTATTTACGGATAGTAATGACTATCTAAATCTACAAATGACAGCCTGGACGGTTTTAACGTTTCCGAGGCCAAAGAATTACCTACCTAAATAGATACGAATGCTATTTTAAAAGCTTTTTTGAGGGAAATTAGTTTCATAGGCTCGTCAAGGACAATTTGAATGTGGAATGCAGCTTATTGGTGTTTTAGAAACCTGTAGAAAAGTTACTGAAATAATTAGAAGGATAAAATGGGTTTAAATTAAATATTTTCATTTTAAACAATTAAGTAGGTACATTCATACCTGCTGCTGAATGTGTGTGTTTTTTGGGTAAACTGGCTTCTTATAACTAAAAAAGTAGCCTGTAAAAGTCCAGCTTGCCCTTCTAATCTTCCCCTGTATCAAAGTTAAGTAAGAGTAACAAATCAACTCATTTATAATATTAGTTAGGATCTAAAACCTTACCTTTGATTTCAATTCAAAGACAGAAAAAAGGCATCGTTTTACGCACGTACGTCGCTTACATCACTAGGGCAATAATGACTGCGCACGCGACATTTTTACAAAGTTTTTCCTCACCGCCTCAAGAATTCAATCGTCGAGATTACTTCCCGAGTTGATTGGTTGGGAAAATTGCGCAAGAGAAATGTCGATGCGATACCATTGCTAATGGCCGTGTCAGATTGGCGCATCATCTGTATGTAACGTAGGCATTTATAAATATTTATAAAACATGACATCACGCTTGTATTGCGCGATGAGATAGGCCACATTTTTCCAGTGCTGTTTAAATCCAGCAGAGGCAAGCCTAGGTAGGCATACACGCCTGGATTTACCCAACAGATCTGTCCTACATTTGTGGCTGGCGTTAAAACTGCTATTGTATGGCAAGCAAAGGCACAAATATATCTGCCTGAAAGGTATTAGGCAGATACTGTGTGGATCGGACACGGGGCAGACTATCCAAGCATTCTAATGTGCGTGTGTGTACAGGAACAGATGTGCCCGCTAGATCGCCCCTCAGTTGCACATTACAGACAGACAAAAGAGGCCCGTGTCAGACCTGAGATGCCTCCGACGACTAAACGCGTACGTGTTTTGCGAAGTCACGGATCAGGATCTGAGGATTTGTCAGACGGGAAATTCCGTGCGTGTGCTATTGCCGTCGATCAGGCTCGCATTCGGACTCCGTATAGCTAAGAAAAAATTCAGATGGCAACCCTTAGGACCCGGGATTCGAGGCTTATGTTCAATAGCAGCATTTGCGACCACTAGACTATCGTAGCATCCTAGCTAATCTATACTATATATACTATATAATATTATAAAGCAGAAGAGTTTGTTTGTTTGTTTGTTTGGTTGAACGCGCTAATCTCAGGAACTTCTGTTCCGATTTGAAAAATTCTTTCAGTGTTAGATAGCCCATTTATCAAGGAAGGCTATAGGCTATATATATATAATCACGCTAAGACCAATAGGAGAGGAGCAGTAATGAAAAATGTTACGCAGACGACGTTGCACGGGTCAGCTAGTAAATATAAATACGAAAGTGGGTTTGTTTGTCTGATATGCTTTCACGCCTAAATCGCTGAACCGATTTTGATGAATTTTCGCATAGACATAGATGGAATCCTGGAGACGGTTACATTCTCTTTTTTATGCGAAAATAAAACTTGGAGTTGAGCGAAGCCCAGTTAAGAGCTAGTACTTTATACAACAGCATTTTGAACGCATTTTTTTCGTGTAGTGTGATTTATGAGCGATTACTGAATATTTGAACAGGCAGGAAACCGTAAATGCCTGTGTAATTATGTTTCAATGTTATTGATATTCTCCGATAGCTGTTTTTGCAAAGATTTCTTGGTTTAAACAGCAAGATTTAGGTTTCCTGTAACTAATTAACTCAAATCACTTGGTACTGGATTATAATAAATAAACCATGTATGAACCGTCCATGTTGTCTGTTCGTCTGTCACTTACAGGCTTGATCGTTCCATCATAGAGCTCATCCATCTCGTTCATGAGGCGAGATCAGGAAAAAGCGGCCAAGTGCGAGTCAGACTCGCACACTAAGGGTTCCGTACCATAAACGAACAAAAAACACGTTTCTTGAATGGGAGCCCATTCAAGAAACGTGTTTTTTGTTCGTTTATTCGTGTGCCCTTGTTTCATTTTAATTTTAATTTTACTGTTAGTAGTTAAATAAGTAATTGAATTGAATAACAGTTCCTGAGATAAAGCCCGCTGCCAGGCGGACGGATGGATGGACGGATACCGGAGGCTTATCAATAGGGTTTCTTTTGGTTATCATTTAGTATGGAACCCTAGATGGGAAAGTAAATCCAAAGAAAAAGAAAAGAAAGAAAAATCCACCCATGAAGTCTGATTTACATTTGTCCAGTTTTTAATCCCGCGCTGGTATCCACATTGTAAGTAACACAAAAACCCATCTTAATGTACCTACATGTTATAATTGAATATTAAAAAAAATATGTTAAAATTGTTACGCCTTAAACTCAACACGGGCCTGACAATGTCTGCCTACAATGAGTTGTCAATCAAAAGTTATGTTGCTATAAATAAACAAACACACACTTTGTTTTTAAAACAGTATCAAACTGATGTTCCAAGACAGGAGGAGGATGTGCCGATGCTTATGCTTCTGTTAAAGTCTGTTAACTTATTATTTTTGGATGACATTTATCGCCGAGTCACAAATCACTGTTTTAGTGATGCGATTGCCTGTCAGGGTTGCGAATTTGTTCGAAAGAGTAACTGCGGCGCTGGAACGCACAGGGCATTTGGAGAGATACGGATGGCTTAGACTATGGAGGCGTACTAAACAATGCTCGATGATCACAGTTGAGCTTTCGAAAGAGAGGGTATTAAATTGAAAATAGACAAAACCAGGGTCGTCATGGTGAATATCCATGTAGCACCCACTCCTATCAAGGTCGGAGACTCTACACTCGAAGTTAGACGTCGGCCGTACGTCTGCCTGGAACAAACGGTCCGGTTAGGTAGGGCTAACTTCGAGAAAGAGGTCATCCGTCGAATCCGATTCGACTGGGCGACGTGTGTGAAAGTTGCGTGGTGTCTTCTCGTCTCACATACCACGGTGACCAGAAGTGAAGACCAGCAGTGGACGTCTTTCGACTGATACTATGATGAATGGGTTTTAGTCAATAAGAATCTGACACTCCTTTCCTTTCCCAGAGTTGGTAGTTCCCTTGGTAGGAGTCATTTGATGATTGCCCATGCTTAAGAAAAAGTTATGTGATTGGCAGTTGAAAATCCAGTAAACCAATCACAGCAGCTGATGCACGTTTGGATTTTGCCATATCCAATTAATCGATCTAGAGTTTTGGGGTCGGCTTCGAGTGTAACAAGCTGCATCTGAATACTCGTACTAGTATTTTACATAGACTGACCCTATCCGACCTCCACAACCCATTACCTGGGAACACCTTTGGCAAGACTAGTGTCAGATTTTCTGGTTCTGACTACCCGTAACGACAGTTAATGATCAACAAATGATAGCCAGGACCAACGGCTTTACGTGCTTTCTAAGGTACGACGGATTCTCGATATGTTAGCATGGTTACGTATCTACGGAACGACCTCGAGAACCCTTAACCTTGAAGATCGACACTTTAGACTAATTTAACCACGAGCTACGATAGTTTTCTAACAGAAACTGAGTCTAAAGTCTAAGACTTGATTGTACTATGTTATGCCACACTCTGCTATTATTTTAGACAGGAGACTGTCGCAGTATCCATGCTCCTGACCAAACCCGTTAATTTGTGTACGACAATATTATCTTATTTCTAGTATCCAGTCACCTGAAATAATTACTATATTCATCTTAACTATACCATCGAAGCCTGTCAATTCTACAGCACCATAATGTCTGTTTATAAATGAACACTTAACTGTTATGAAAACGGAATACAGCAAGTGACACAGAGGTAATAAGAACGTTTTCTGTTTATCTTGGCGATGTGTCTTGCTCTTGCGCAGTTAATAGAAATGGTCATTACTGTTTTGTTTATGTAGAATATCTGTTTGTAACCTGGACATGATGTAACGGATGGCCCTGTTTGAATACGAAGATGGAGTATTATGCTGTAATCCATAAATAAAAATAGAGGTATTATTTAATTAATTGAAAACTTCTTAAGAGGTCTCGGAAAAAAACACAGATTTACAGCCTGGCCAGGATTATTATTTTCCGGTACATTAAATCAGATGTTGTAGTAAGAAGGAAATTATATCTTATAAGATGGGTAAAAGTTGTTAATCTACTAAATCAATCATAATCATAACTCAATACAATCTCTATCTAATTTGCATGCAGAGGTCAGTTGCATTGATACATTACCAATTAGCATATTTTGTTACGTAATTTGGCTTATCCGTAAATAATCGCGTAGCTTAGTAGTTACGTATTAACGCCTAGTTTTGTTTCCTGGCTTCTATAGCTTTGCCTCAGACCTTGATATTTGGGCTAGATTTTTTTTTCTATTCCCCCATATTACATACATAACTTGACACCCATATTCACAGATGTTTTCTCTACTTGATTTATCCTTGACTCGTGTCAAGGAGTTATCTCGACTTGATTAGTACAACTATTTAAAAAGTCAATGTTAGGGATAGAGCACGTGAAATTCCGTAGCGCATGCCAATACATTTTTTATAATTGACATTTGTTATCATTGTTAAAATATTACTTAAGGGTGGCCCTCTGATTGACTTTGAATAAATCTATACAAATTCTAGCTGACCCACGCAACTTCGTCTGCGTCACATTTTCCCTGAATTTCGTTTGCTACAAACCTTACGGAGCCCGAGACCTTTCCAACGAATGCAAAACCGTGGAAATCGGTTCGTGCGTTCTGGAGTTATAGCGGAAGGAAAACCCGACTTATTTTTATACTATCCATACTATAATATAATATTATAAAGAGGTAAAATTTGTTTGTAAGTTTGTATGTAGGGGGTAATCTCAGGAACTACTGGTCCGATTTGAAAAATTCTTTCAGTGTTAGATAGCCCATTTATCGAGGAATGCTATAGGCATATATCATCACGCTAAGACAAACAGGATCGGAGCAATAATGGAAAATGTGGCGCAGACGAAGTTGCGCGGGTCAGCTAGTAGATTATAAAGACGTAAAGTTTGTGATTTTGTGTGGTAGTAGGGAGTAATCTCTGGATTTACTGAACTGATTATGAAAACTCTTTTACCAATAGAAAGCCACGTTGTTTGTGAGTGTCATAAGCTATATATTAACCCGAAAACTACTGCCTATAGAAGAGGGCAGGTCAACTAGAATGAAAATCTCTTGGGGGTTCTTAATAGCTTTTAAACGGTAACATATCTGCTGCTGATTCATACAAAAAAAATATCATTTGGATATGAAAATGCATGGAGATATACTTTTTATTCAAGTTTATGTTTCAAAGTCTTATGTGTATATGTGTGTGCATGTGTGGTTGCTTCCGGAGTGATCAGCTTTGCAAGAAAACTGAGATCATCATGATGATGGATTTTCTTTTAGTAGAAATTAATACAATCGGTCACTATGTTACAAGCCTACGGTTTGCTAGCTTTTTAAAGCCTTTAGTATTTATTTCTATATAGACAGCCTGTCTGTTTAACGCCAATCACATTAGATATGGTTTCATATTCCATAAACTATAATTATTTATTGTACATCAAAACAACTTTTAAGATACAGTCATAATAAAGTACATGTATAATGGCGAGCTTGACCCAAAGTCCAGTTATTTTTAGGATTTATTCTTTAAAGTCAACGGTTTATTGTTTTTGATCTATGAATGAGTGAAAAACATTTAAAGGTTCCTAGTTAATACGGTGTCAGATATGTGATCCGGGAATTAAAACTGCTACCAACTAATATTAAACTATTTAAATAATATTGAGAGATAAAATCGTTGTTGAAAGAAAAAGTGTTTATTTGTTTATTTCACCGATAGACTGCTACACTTTACTATACTAAGTTGAAAATTATCCCTAAGGAACATAAAATATACTGTCCTATTTCAGGACAGTAAATTGTTTCATCTAAATTTGTTCAGCCGTTAAGACGTGCAGAGAAACCAAAAAGCTCACTTTGGCTTTTGTAGTATTAGATAAGATATCCGAAAAAATCTCGGTTCTTGGGTGTCTATTTGAACACGTGGAAGAGAGAAAAATGATTTAGTTACGTCATAAAACGCGTTGATGTCTTTTGTACTAGCAACTAAAAGTTACGTAGCAAGTGGTTCTGTCATGAAAAATTATATACGTTCACAAGACAATGAACAGATAGGAAACCATGACGTTGACGGAATGATTAATACCGGACCTTAAGTTGAAAGATCACAAAGAGTCAACTATAATGATTAATTGAATAAGAAATGTTTTATGTTTTTTAATTTAAGATTGTGTCTACACTGTTTCTCTAAAATAAATAATCTGTGGAAACGTCGTGGATTAGGCTTATTTAGGCTTATTTTAATATGTTAGATTTACTGTAAAATACATTGTACAATTGTTTGTTTTCCCTAAATAAATAAATGCTATCAGCTGAGCGTCATGATATAAAAACCGTATTGCTTTAATATAAGTAGTATATTTAGTTGTAATTTTCGATGACAAGTGTTTTATGCGTGACTAACCATTAAAAACATATTTTTTTATACTTTTAATACTTCGTAATTCTTATAATACTGAAGTATGGTATGAATAAAACTGAAACTGATTTCACTACGCTTGTTACCAGTTCATAAAACTATGATCATAAAGACATTAGAAGATTTATCTTCATATAGAGCGCATTCATTTAAGAGATGCAATTTACTTACTATTTATAACTTAACACAAAGCTAACAACTATTAAATTACCTGTACGTACTTGTTAAGTTCATATTTTTTCATAACACCGTTTAACTTTTACTAGTCAATAAATCAGACACACAATAATCTTAATTAAGAGTTGAGGAGCCAATCAAATAAGCAGTCTCTTTGTTAGAATTCATTTGTGGGGTTACATCAACAAAGAAAAAAAAACGGAACCGGTGTACGCGCGCGCGGATTTCGTGTTCGACCGATTGTCTTTCAAATCTATTTTTTCTCAGGGATGAGTAATCAAGAATCTATGTCAATTCCGTAGATCACCGGTCCCTTCGAGTTCTAAAAAAAACTACCCTCTAAAATGCTACTTACCTACATATTTTGATATTGGCAAATAAATCAATACCGATGTGGTACTTCACGTTGACTGAGAATCATGAAATTTCAACGAAGCAAGGGTTCACAGCACAAATAAAAGCAAAAGTCCAACAATCGCTAATTTGTAGTTTAACCAAGGTGTTTTTTTATGAAAAAAGCAGTATGTGCTGGAGTTGTTTAGCTACAAAATTAAATTTCCTTACGACCCTTATCTTTTCGTCAAAAAATTACGATGGGATCTACAATTTTATGGGTTTTGTTCTTTTGTTAAACAAATGAAAGAAAAAAAACTCATGAATATACAGCAGTAGCAGTAAACATTTACATCCCCATATATCAGTCTAACAAAGATAGCGTGATGATAGCAATGCAAATAACATAATTATTGCATGTAGTGTGAAATATAGCCCACGTCGCTTAGATGATTAACCGATTTGATTGGCTTTCGTCATAGCGACGCGGGCGCAGAAAAAAATAGATTTATGTTCACTGCAATAGTGAAGTTGCAGTTTTTTTTCAGCTGTTTCAGCATTGTAACTGTAAGCAATGTAATTAGCACGTATTTTGTTACGATTTTCGGCCTGAAAAAATTTGTGCTCATTAGAATGATTATTGTAATTTTAGCTGAAATTGGTTTAATTAAGACCTAGAATGTGCGGATTGCTTTGATTGTAATCGCTTGTTTGTCTTGAGAGCTTTGATCATGAAAAGCCTGGTAGTAATTTTAAAGGCAGAATTATCGTTATTATGTTTTGAGACCCAAAATTTTTATGCAAAAAAGTAATATGTCAAGTAATGAAGTAACCAATTACCTATTCACTATTTAACCGTTCCTCAATTTTTCATTGAATACAAAAATAACGTTTTTAATTAAGTAGTAGCAATATCGAATGTGCCGACAAATATCAGGAAAGAATTGAAAAACAATTCAGCCACGCCACATAAATATTACGACTGTTACAAATGAGACGTCAACACCTCAAATGCGCATGAACATGACACATCGCAACGTAATTCTGCATCATCAAACCACCAACCGCATCATTCGGTAAATAACCATAATGACGATCTAAATCCGAAATCCTCCGAACATTTCCGAACGTCCCGTAAAGTTATCAGAGCATCCCCGCTAATGGTGACGACGTGACCACGCCTAGACGCCGCGGTTTAAAATAATTCACCAGAATCACTAGATGAAACCGATACTTTCTACAGACGATTATCGGATAAAAGTGAGCTTGAGAAACTGTTGTACCTACTTGTATAAAGTTTTCCTTAGAAGACACAATGGATTGTGTGCCCTAACATTAGGCTTGGTCCTAGGGTCAGCAATAACGGGTGAATGCGTTTCAATACTAGGTTGTTTGATGTGTTTACTTCTTGATATTGTATACTTAGAACACATTCCATTGTGAAATGAAAGAGGAAATTAATGTAAACTGAACTTCAAGTATTCAAAATGGTAAAAATTACTCCGCTTTCTTTATGGTAAGTCAAATTGTTAGAGTTGCCTATATCTGCTTTATATCTGTCCACTTCATATACCTACTAATTCAAAAGTTTAAACTGAAATATTACACAAATAAGCCTTAATTTTCATAAACTTCTTGACAGATTGCGATGCGAATCTAAAAATTAGTGGAATTAGCACTCTAATCCAAAGCTTTTAAATTAAATTAAATTAAATCATCTTTATTTCAGACGTAAGTCCATATTTTACAAAACACATTGTTAGTAAAGTTGTTAGTAACACACACAAAAATACAAATAAAAATAGTAGGTGTTAGTAATTTGTTAGTATCTAATATCGAAAATAAGTACGTACAAAAAAAAATCTACTTATTTCCTATTTCTGTGCAGGTGTACACTTGCCACACAGTAAAAGGACTGTCCATTTTGCACGCTAACGTTCTGAGGACAGTGTTGGTGCTACCACGGACCCTGCTCATAATCGACGCAGTTCTTTTCCTAATGATGGAGAAGAAATCATCGATGGAAGCATCCGCAGACATTGCGGAAGCACTGCAGTACCTGGGTTTCCTCAACAGTGCCCTCAGAGCGTCATTGTACTGAACACGCAGGGCGTTGTAAGCCCGCCGCGTAAAGTCGATCCACAGACTGCACGTGTAAAAAGACTGACAGAAGGCTCTGAAAAGTAAGTTTTACATCTGTGGTACATCGTGCGAATCTGCGGGCCAACATATTGCAGCGGACTGCCAACGCCCTCCTTTCCCTTTCTAGGTCTTCATCGTCCCGTAGCCGCTCCGTCAGCATGTGACCCAAATATTTTACTTTAGACACCCTCACTAGTGCCGACCCACCGATCTTAATTGGCGGCACGTTCGAGGGAGTCTTGTTCCCTGCTTTATAAACCATCAGAACACTCTTACTAGCATTATATTTGAGTCCATGCGACAGGGCATTTGTTTCACGAATGCCCAATAGTCTCCTGAGGGCACTCACTGACTTTTAAGGCTGAAAGGAAGCTGGTACATAGTCCGTTTTTCCTGTAATCGCAAATTAGTAGTCAGACTTGAGATGCTTTCCATGTGGAATAGTTCAAAAGAGTTACCGGCGCGCTGGAACGCAAAGAGCATTTGAAGAAACATGGGTGAGTTTAAGTCAGTCAGAGTCTGACACTCCGCCTCCCAGAGCGGGAAAAAAGACTTGCTATGCTTTTTTTTCTGTCACTAACAGACATCGTTCTGGCGTAGTCTTAGTCTATAATACAGTAACCTAAGGTCTAGGACAATGTGTCATTCTGTCAGCGAAAATGGTGGTCACAAAGTCCGAAATATCACATGGCTTGTCATAATGTTAGCGGTGGATAGAATTATCATTTTGTTTAATTCTGTCTCTTCTGTCCCGTTTCCAATGGAATAATACATAAATAAAATAACATACCAATAATCTGAACAGGCTATCATTACAAATGGCTAAGAACCATAAGATTAATGTTCTCAAGTTATCTCATACCGTGCTCTGACCATCAGAGAACAAACTGCGCTTTAATGTGCTCTTATACACATACTTATTGTTATTTATTATGATAGATAACAGGTCTATAGATCATCAGCAAACACTAATGAACAAGGTCAATTAAACATTTTTCAACGAGAACTATCTTTGTTGAAATAAATATAGATTTATAGATTGTTTTAAGGCACTAGGTAACGCGATGCGCATACCCCATAAGGACTTGTGTAAAATGGTCTTAGTGTATGTTTTTATGTAGCTGCTTTACAATTCACACTTGGAGCCAATTTTATGATTGGCTACCTTATTTTATTTTTCTAGAGGCGTCGTTGATAGATCTTGTTGATTGTAATGAACCAAGAAGTTCACCAAAATTTTTAGGCATATAAAAATATTATATGCCTAAAAATTTTTGCCTTAAAATATAACGGTGATTAATACAACGGGTAACTGACGGTAATTCTATGATTTATTCTAAAGTAAAATGTACAATCGAATGACATTTCCGAGTGCCAATTCTACTAATTTTCACATTCGACAAAATTAAGGCTTTTTTGACAGTTTGCGATTGACATGCAAATGCGAAAGTTGTTTAAAAATTAGTAGAATTAGCCCTCAGGTCTTGACAATTTGGTCTCAGAATTGAGGTTAGGATTGTTTTTTTTAAGCTAATTATATTTATCGTGCCATGTTTATTGTTAGGGTTCTGTACCCAAAGGGTAACAAACGAAACTTTTTTTTTTGACGACACGGTTGGCGCAGTGGTTGAGCGATTGACTGCTGCGCAACATGTCGCGGGTTCGATTCCTGCACGGAACAAATATTTGTACGACCTACAAGTATTTGTTCCGAGTCTGGGTGTTTTTCTATCTATCTTCTATCTATCTATATCTATCTATCTTCTATATCTATACTTATAATAAATCTGTAGAGAGGTCAATTCTGTACATGAAATATATTTCCAAAATAACTATCAGGGGGTGATTAGGGATCGATACTGATGCCAAAAATGCAATCAGTACAATTTTTGTCTGTCTGTCTGTCTGTCTGTCTGTATAACCGTTATAGAAACAAAAACTACTCGACGGATTTTAACGAAACTTGGTACAATTATTATTTATACTCCTGAGCAGGTTATAGTATACTTTTCATCACGCTACAATCAATAGGAGCAGAGCAGTGAAGGGAAATGTTGGGAAAACGGGAGAAATTACTCCATTTTTTAAGCTTCCGTCGCGTGTGCAACCTTAATGGTGAAAGCTACACAGAAATCATGTATGACGGAAATGTTCTCCTTAAAATTATATAAAAAATATCCAACGACAGCATAATGTCTATCTTTTATGATTGACGCGCAATAACACGTATAACTCCCGATAGCTTAGCAGTTCGAAGCTTTCTGATTATAATTGTCTACTCTTACGTTTATAACACTCTCAGTCATCCCTAATTAAAAAAGTTAACATTATTAACTATTCCATAAAAAATAATCATAGAAATCGGTATAGAAACACCAAAGTCATCCTACATGAAATACGCTAACAATAAGCCATCGCGCGTGAATACTGAATCATGCTATAAGGATTATTTTTGTACTTATAAGGTCGCGAACGCACAGGCAGGCGGCTAGCTTGGCGCCTAGAGGCTAGCGAGTAGCTTCGTTTTAAAAAAACCTTTTTACTGGGTACAGTATATAGGTATATCTATACTAATATTATAAAGCTGAAGAGTTTGTTTGTTTGCTTGAACGCGCTAATCTAAGGAACTATCAATTGGTCCGATTTGAAAAAATATTTCAGTATTAGATATATAGCCCATTTATCGAGGATATATACCTATATCATCACGCTAAGACAAGTAGGAGCGTAGCACTAATGAAGAATGTTTCAACATCAGGGTTTTTCATTCGATTTCAATTAATATCGCAGTTTTAAAATAACATCGCAGCAAAATAGTGATCAAGTACTGCGCGCGCATTTATGCTAAAATAGCTCCTTAACGTACTTATTATTTCAAAATATTTTCACCTTCTACGTAAACGAAGTCATGGGTTAAAGTTAGCGCTAGCCCAAAGTTACTATTCCACGCGGACGAAGTCGCGGGCAGAAGCTAGTACTTATAATAAATCTGTAGAGAGGTCAATTCTGTACATGAAATATATTTCCAAAATAACTATCAGGGGGTGATTAGGGATCAATACTGATGCCAAAAATGCAATCAGTACAATTTTTGTCTGTCTGTCTGTCGGTCTGTCTGTCTGTCTGTCTGTCTGTCTGTATAACCGTTATAGAAACAAAAACTACTCGACGGATTTTAATGAAACTTGGTACAATTATTATTCATACTCCTGAGCAGGTTATAGTATACTTTTCATCACGCGGCAATCAATAGGAGCAGAGCAGTGAAGGGAAATGTTAGGAAAACGGGAGAAGTTACTCCATTTTTTAAGTTTCCGTCGCGTGTGCAACCTTAATGGTGAAAGCTACACAGAAATCATGTATGACAGAAATGTTCTCCTTAAAATTATATAAAAAATATCCAACGACAGCATATGTCTATCTTTTATGATTGACGAACAATAACACGTGTAACTACCGATAGCTTAGCAGTTCGAAGCTTTCTGATTGTATTTGTCTACTCTTACGTTTATAAAACTCTCAGTCGTCCCTAATTAACATTAATTAAAGTTAACATTATTAACTATTCCATAAAAAAAGAATCATAGAAATCGGTATAGAAACACCAAAGTTATACATGAAAAACGCTAATAATAAGCCATCGCGCGTGAATACTGAATCATGCTATACTTAAGGATTATTTTTGTGGTCGTGAACGCACAGGCAGGCGGCTAGCTTGGCGCCTAGAGGCTAGCGAGTAGCTTCGGAAAACGGCTTACGACAGTTTGCAATATCCTTTAATAATTATAATGTCGAGGGGAAGATGGTTATAATTTCGCTTTACACCAAACGAGTAATATTATAAATGTGAAAGTTTGGTTGTTTGTTACTCAATCACGCCAGAACGGCATAACGGATCTTAATAAAATTTAGAACAAAGATAGATTATAGTCTGGTTCCCTAGGGATCACGCGAGCGAAGCCGCTGGCAGAAGCTAGTCTATAATAAGTATGTATTTACAAAAAAAAAAATGTATATAAGTAGTTTATCAGCCATATCGTTACCATAACACAAGCATTAGGTTGCTTAGCTTGGGACTATATGGCGTTGTGTGAAATGTCCAAGGATATTATATTAGGATATTATTAAACTCTATTACTAAGCCTCCGCTGTCCGGCTGTCTGTCAGCGGGCTGTATCTCAACCGTAACAGCTAGATAGTTGAAATGTTAACAGATTGTGTATGTCTGTTGCCGCTTTAACAACAAACAAATTATAAAATAAGGTTTATTGTGCGAGTATGACTCGCACTTGGTCAGTTTTTAATGCTATCGGAGACAATCTTGTCGAAACACATTCATATGTGGAGAAATGTAAAACATTATTTTGCAACATCCGCTCAAAACACTGCTACAAACTACTTGATCGTCATTCCATGCATCATCTCAAATGACATTAAATTGCTATACAGTATCCAGTACTTAAAACACTCACTTTTATCTGGTCAAACTCAAAATTGTTTGTAATAATTTGACTTCACGCAGTAACTACGAAACTACGACACTTTGTGTCACACTCGTACCGTACTCAATCCCTAAGAATTGAGCATGATTGAGCAGTTTAACTTAAAGGGCAAATGAGTTCTACATTTATCACTAATGAGATATTTTATAACGGAAGACGTTTTTCAAAACTCATCGTCGAAACTAAAATGCAATCAATCAATACAATACAATACAATTAAGATTGGATGTCATAAGTCAACTTTTTGTAATTGTTCTAGTCATAACAGAAAATTGGGATGGTAAATTATGCATATTTGTCCTTTCTAGAGTTTCTATCTTGAAATTATCGTTAAATCGCGGAATTTATTCAAGTGCATATCCGGTATATTTGCATTAATTGCCCGCGTACTTTTAGAATCAAAATCAGCTTTCAATCAACAAGAATGTGTCTCACAAAACTTTTAATTTTCAAATAATTACTCGGTATTTTACATACCAATTAAAGTATCATGAAACAGATGTGGATCAAATTAACTAAATGATGAATAATCACTTGAAGAAGATTAATAAACATGTTCATATAGAGAATGTAAGATAAGAACCTGCTTAGGTGTCGTAAACTTAATTGATCAACTATACTGAAGATGCAAGGTCGGCAACCGCCGAAATAAATCAACCAAACAGGTTCACAGCTACTTAAATTAAAGTACAGTTCACGACGAACCATACCTTTCTAAGTAAAGGTTGTAAATTACGATTGGAATGTAAAACAAATAGGTTTATGGCTCCCTCGGACACAGTCCCCTGCAGGTGCAATTTGGACTATGTCGCGAGCCGTCTGTCTGTGTTATCTATTTTCGAGAAAACTGTTGTTTGGAGAGGTGTAATGCCTGTAATAAGGCTTTGTTCTCCGCGATAGATCGTCCGCTGTTATTTTCCTGAATAAAGACATCGAGATTCGAATCGCTGTAAAGTTTGATACTTTGGATTATAGAATGTGTTGTCGCCTTCTGAGGGTATTTCGGAAAATAGCTTATCAGAGATCACTTTATACATTCTGAATTTGATGAAGACTATTTTTTTTTATAAAATCAATAAAGGAAAGTGAAGCGTATGAGAACCTTAGCTTTTAATTTATAAAGTACTTAATTAACTGTTGAGATTACGTTATTATAGGAGGTCATAATTTCGAAAGCAAAAAATAATTTATTGAGATGAATCGTAATAGCAATAAATGGTTAAATGATTTATTATAAAGAGATCTTTCGCATATTACATAAAATTGGTTTCTTCTTGACTTTCCTTTAATTAAGACATCAAAAGGGACGGTAATTAAGAATAATATAAAATGTTACATAATAATCAAAATGTAAAATTGAATTAGTATGATGTGAGCTTCGTGGCGAAAAAAATAAATGCTATTATAAAGTGATTTTGTAGCATCACGAAGTAATTTTCGTTTGTCGGTCCATTCGGACGGTAAATCATCACTTTCTCTGTTTGTTTCATAACAGATGAACATAGCCCCGATGTAATTGCTACTGTCAGATGTGGGGTTAGCAGAAGACTCGCTTTAGGCTTATGTTGGCAAATGTCACGTCCTCAATAATAAAGTTCGCACGGCTTTGCGGATGTGACAACATTGCAGAGGTATAAATTTTAAGCCTTATCTGTGAATATCGATCTAATAATTATGTTTATTTATTGCTTTATAGGTTCGTTTTTTTAGCGTTAAAATAATATTTTGCAACGTTTAGAAATATTTTGGGGGACGGAATCCTATTTGGCGCCAGCTTCACGAGTGAGTATCTGGCGGCGATATTATTGTCTTACCACTTCATTCTATAACAACTTTTTGGTGATATTATCTCGGTGATTCCATGAGTGTTATTGTATGGTCGTTGGTCACTTACGAGCGAAACGTAAACTCGCGGCGATTCACTCGCTCTTGGAGATGGCAAACATTGCGTCATTGAGAAATTAATTGGTCCTCAAAACACAAGTTACACTTTACAACCACTTATGAGGCTGCACCGTTGGGACAAAAATACAATTTTTTTGCGTGGGGATAACAAACTATTATACCAATCCTAACGGAACATTTACATTAGGCCATGCTAAACGTTTAAAAGTTGTGTTCAAGCATACCGTGTGGGAACTAGCCAAAATAGTAACTGGAATTCTCACGAACATGACTTGAAACAATCAAAATGTTAATTTTGATGAAACTGAAGCTCCCACATCGGATGAAATTAGGCAATGCAAACATTTATTCAAATGAGCAGGACACGCTTTTTTCTCATACTCCTAGGTGTTACAGAAATATTCACATTATTTCAAATATTTTCAGGACATGAAACAACACAATCATCAAACTACAACAACGACAACACTACAATACAGCAACAAAAACAACAACAACAACACATCAAATATCCAACAGCATAGTCATTTTATTTCTTGTATAATTTCGTTACTTCCCGAAGAAGATCAGAAAAGACACTAGGTACTGAATAATTCTATATTTTTGAATGCCACTACTGAAAATCAGTCGTGTAGTACCGTCCCTTTTTAGGGTTTCGTACACGACGAGTAATCAATGGAAACATATTACTAAGCCTCCACTAAATTCTGTCTGTCAGCGGGCTGTATTTCATGTACCGTAATAAGTAGCCAGTTAAATCCTTCACAGAGTGTGTTATTTGCCGTTACAACAATAAATATTTTTTCACTATTACGCTTTGCACATTTCTGGGCAGACCTCCCTCGATTTCCTACAGGACTCCGGACCCTTTTAATTTCACCGCGCCATTCGCTCCGTTGCATGCATTGGTTGCATGCCACAACGCAACAATGTCATGGTGGATCTTTCTTCCATGCATAACATTACTAGTATTCACATATTTCACTGCGTCAAAGCGACCACCCTTATTGAGATCTAAAGTCATCTTCAGAGATAAGATTATGGATCTTGCAATCTAGTTCTTGCACTGGAATCTTATTTGTATTAAATGCAAGCTGGTGTTCGTACAATAGCAAGTAATTGCTATTGGCTTGTTGGCTGTGAGATGAATAATGTGTCACCTTTAGTTCAGATAGTCATTGCATTCATTTGCGTTGGCACGTTTTGTGAAACATACCCTCCTGATAATTGATCTAGATCTTGCTTCAAGATCCTCTTGATAATGATAAAAGTGATCGAGTCACGTAGGGTTGTCTACCTAGTACTTTTGTCCTTCGGATCGAATCCAGTTTGATTCGAAGCCGACCCCAACATAGTTGGGAAAAGATAATCTCCATGGTACCAACATGTTCTTTAGACAATCGGCAGCAGCGGAAAGTATTTTGGTTACACAAGACGCTTGCATAATTCAGCTTCTTGATTAGGTACAGATAATTATTTATTTTGCAACACGGTGTAAGTCCTCCAATTAAATAATTATAATCAAAATAGGCAATATTAGATGAAGCACTAATCACCGTATCTGAATACCAAAATGACCTGATTTTCCTACAGGTTACATGTAAAACGGAAACAAAATCCGACTACTAGTTATTGAAACTGTTTTAAATACTTGCTAGGTAAGTAACCTACATAGCTGCTTTTTTGGCAATTAACTCTCAAAAAAGCTCTTTAGTATTTCCGAATATTTGCCTATTTGCATAGAAATAGTCGATAAAAAATAAACATTAGAAAGGCGCTTATCTAGACGATTTATTATAGTGTATTTGAATAAGTCTAGGTTTTGGTGAGAAAATATCCTGTATCTATGGCTTACATTAATGTATCGTTTGTCTGAGATCTAAATGATTATCCAAGAGATTATGATATTAATTTTGTGAATAACGGTTTTAATGCACTTTGGTATATTGACGAGACTAAATTGATTGATAATATTATTCTTGAGTGTTCAAAAACTTCATTTTTTTAAACTGACATACTTGTTCACGTTGATGATTTTTTTTTAGGTTTGCAGGCCAAGAATCTATTGCATAAAAACTTCACGTGAGAGGGTTCTGTTCCGAGTCTGGCCCCTTTTGTTTTGTGTTAACAATCTCATTGCATATGATATTTAATGTCTGATGTTTTTGTTGGTTGTTGTTCTCAGTTGCATTGTTGGACTTTTGTATTTAATAAAATAAATTATTATCCTCTACAAATCATAAATATTTGCATCATCTTTCATCTAATTATCAACAAATGACAATAACATATAAATCACTGGAAAAAGGTGTGTCCAAAAATCAAAAATCCTTTTCTCAAAATCAAAAATGACGCATACGTTTACAGTTAACTGAGTTTATAACAAACGACAAAACGACCAACTGGATGCATAAAATATAACTTTTATGTGTTAACTGTTATTTTTGCATATTTAATGTGCTCTCTAGTCTTTATCTACATATTTAGTTTTAGGCAAGGCTTTCAAGACGGGTTCTTAAAACTTTAAAACGCCGCTGTATCGTAAATAAAACAAGATATAGAAGATTTATATGTCGTTTATTCATCTTCTTTAACTTGTTCATTACATTTTTAAATATTTCAAAAATGCAAAAAAAGATAAGAAAAACATTTAAAAATATAATAAAAAACAGTAGCCCACCGGTATCGGGAACAGGATCTAAGCTACCGGCGGTCAGGGCTCCAGAGAGAGGAAGCTCCTAACAATGTAAGCCGTGTTATGAAGTACCGCTTTCTGAATCAAGCCCTTGATCCAGCCGCCTAACGAGAGCCTCCTAAGGTGTTGGTCGAGGCTCTTGGCTATAAGGCCATTGGCTGTCACAACTATCGGTACAATGATTGCAGAGTCCACTTCCCACATGTCGACAACCTCGCGAGCCAAGTCAATATACTTGATTTGTTTAGAAGATTTATATGTTATCATTATTGAACAAGATAATTAGTTACAGATATTATGTAGAATACTACAGTTTGTTTAGCGATTTGTTGACCTGTTTCACCACCTAATTTAGGTTTATATTAAACTAATACAAGGATTTTGCAGATGTACCTATTTGCGTTTTCGAGCCGGTCTAAGACTTTCAACTTCAAAGGTTGACACTCTTAGACCATGCGGTCCGAGTGCTTTGGGTGTCCTCTACTAACGTGGGTATTATTTTATTCAATAAGGTAGATACAAATTTGAAAAGATACCTTTGCGGCTGAATTAGATTTTACTGGCGCTGGTCAAATTTTTTCTTTGTAATGGGGCGGGGGTTAATTCAAATTTTGTGTGTTTTAAATGTCAAATTTTGGGTAAATATCGAAAAAACCATAAAGTTCAGATATCTCAAGAAAAACCGAATTTCGGCCATGCATATGGGGGGTTCAATTTGTTGCATTTTGGTAACCCTGTATAAGTATTTCATTTTACAAATAAAAAATCTCATGCATATTCCCCTATTATTTTAGTTCAGGAACTATTTTGTTATTGCCCTACACTTTCAGGTATATCTAAAAAATTAACTATGACAAAAAACATACTACTCTTTTCCGTTTAATTGATGAACAATGGCTTTATAAATTTCTTTGACAGAATTATATTTTTTACCCAAACAATGTTAACTGGTAGAGAATGCCTATGGCATTAAGTCCGCCTCTGTACTTTTGTTTGTGCTGAAAGTGTTAAATAAATGAATAAATAAATGTTACTTAGGTACAAAATGTTTTGCGACGATAATTTTTAAAACATGAAGTTTCTCGTTTGGAGTCAACGTAATTGTCGGTAACAATGCGATGGAAAAGTGACTATTACTCAGTAGTTAGAAGACAATGTATGGCAAAGTTCACCTGACACGCGAACCGATCCCACACGACTTTTTTTTGTTTTTAGTTTTAAGGAAAATGTAAGTATTAGGCTGTTGGCAAACCGGTTCTGTAGACAAAGTGATTATATCGGCGATAATTATTGTCAGATGATGATTCAATCGCATACATTTTGGACGTAGAATGTCACTGAGGAAGGAAAGTTAGCCAATCATACAAAGTAAAAAAAAAACGGGTTGCACTCCGGGAGTGCCGGCAGAAGTGAAAAGTTGAACATTAACGTTGTGCTTTTTTTTAATCATCCGTCTTATGAATTTTCAATCAGGTCACGTGTCGTGACGCGAGTTAAACATTTTATAGCCATCCTGAGAAAAGTGCTCAACGCCGCTAAAGAAGTTTTCACTTCAAAAATATAAAAAAAACAAACTATGACTAACCAAACTTTGTATCTTGCAGATAAGCACTGTCCAAGTGTCGACACGGCACCGTGCAAGTTCGTGCCAATATTATTTGTAGACGTTAGGTTTGTGCATCATATCAAAACAAGCATAGCGCACACTAACAATTTTTGAAGTGAAAACTTCTTTAGCGGCGTTGAGCAGTTTTCTTGGGATGGGTATAAAATGTTAAACTCGCGTCAGGACACGTGACCTGGGGCCCGAGTCTGCTATTACAATAGTGTCAGAATGGTCGATCACTGATTTCAAAATGGTTGATTATGACAAGTTTGTTAATCTACTAACATAATGGCATCATAATGGCGTCATTATGACATTCCAATGATCAATCACTGACACGCCATTGAATGAAAGCCATATGAATGGTAATCCCGTACATAATGACAGATTTAGTATTTACGAACTTCTCACTACTTCAGATTGCTTGTAACATTAATAAGTAATATGTAAAACTAAATATAAATAAAATCTGGCATGAATAAATGCTCAAATTTAGCTCGGTTTTATAATAATGGCAATACGGCATTCCTACCGCAATTCTATTACGAGACCATTGACGTTCCAGTGACCGGCCACTGACGTGCCAGTGACCGTGCGATTATGAATTTAGCAGATTACGAACTTTTAGCAAAATGACAATGGCATGTCAATGGGATCTTGTCGGAATGACAAATTTATAAAAATAGCAGACTCGGGCCCCTGATCCAAAATTTGTAAGATATCAGGAAACGTGACCTGATCGAAAATTCGTAAGACGGATGATTCAAAAATGCACAACGTTCAAGTTTTCACTTCTGCTGGCACTCCCGGAATGTAACCCTTTTTTTTAATGACGAAGGTTTCATATTTTGATTTCAGTGTGCGCACTGTCTTAGGGCTTCATGATTCGCGTAGCAGCTATCTGTGTCGTCCCGGTTTCTGGTAAAAAATATCGTATAGGGAGTCATCGTACAAGGCGTTGAGTATACCGTCTAGTGTCGCAAATTTGAAACTTTAACGTTAAGACTTTAATGCTTCTGTGGTGCCACATAATTATAGGTAGTTCCTGTTAGTTCGCCCCTCTTAGGGAACGGTCATGAAGCAGACTGTGTCATCTAGCGTTCCAATTTTGCAGGTTCTGAGTAAAATGACACTTGACAATGACACTCCTGTGCTACCTACTAGTTCCTACACGTTTCATATATAAGTAACTGACCCGCGCAACTTCGTCTGCGTCACATTTTTCATTACTGATCCGCTCCTATTTGTCTTAGCGTGATGATATATAGCCTATAAACTGCCTCGATAAATGGGCTATCTAACACTGAATTAATTTTTCAAATCGTACCTGTAGTTCCTGAGATTAGCGCGTTCAGCCAAACAAACAAACAAACTCTTCTGCTGTATAATATTAGTATCGATATATACAGATTAAACGTCAAGTCAACTTAATATGCGATTAGTTATTGAAAACACATTGAATCAATCACAACGAAAGAATGAAATTTGGTCACAATAATTTTGTGATCATTTTTATCGAGAAACTGGGCCTTAAAGAGACCCATTGTAAGCTAAACTGAGCTATTTCTCAGCTCATTTACATGCGACCGGCATGATCGTGTACCACATAGTTGCTAATTATATTTAGTGCTCAGAGGTTAGATTGAATTGTTTTACTTTCAATGCTAATTAATGCTGTTAATTATTAATTCGTGCTATTAATTGATTATTAAGAAGTTCGCGTTATGATTAAATGGTTTCTAAAGGATTTTTTTCCCAATCATTGTAAGAAGAAACTGAAAATTATGTGTCATTGATAGAGTTTAGGATTTTGCCGAATCTAATTCGGAAAATAGAGTACGCAGCTGATAAGAATATTATTTTGTATTAAATCTACAATTTGCCACAAATAGGAACTTTTCGTTACCAAAATTAAGAAGATGACTTGTAATTCTAATTTTTTACTTAAAAAAAAAAACAATAAATTACAGGAACTGTCTGAAACAATTATCGAACTATTTTAATGTTTCGTCGCCATACGAATGCCATCATCATTTTAGCCGAAAGACTGTTGAACATAGGCCTTACCCAAATGTCGCCATATTGACTGGTTCTGTGTGTCTCTCATTAAACGGATTTCTCGGCCTTCACCGTCATCAGTCCACCTCGTAAGGCTTTCCACCGCTGCCTCCTTTGGTACGCGATCCAGAAACTTTCGGCCCTATTAACCAATGACGTATTATATATAGACACGTCATAAACAAACATCGCGGCGCTTAAAAACGGCGAAAATACTAGATAGCTACTAATACGCATGAAGAAAGGGAAAAAAAAATATGTCACCGTACGGCGGGAATGCGGGATGCCTGTTGCTAGAGGGAGATAAATATACATCTTCTTACGTCACAGGATAAGTAATAGTCAAATTGACATCAAAACAAACGTAGCGCGACAGGTTGGCGCGTAACTAAGCGCGATGTGGCTTAATTTCATGTTGTCATTTTAGAGTCCGGACAACGTATCTATAGTTTTATATATATCATTGCTATTAACCCATTTGTTTTGCGAGCAATGTTCCCTGTTCAATGCTTCTTTAGTTGGCGTTTCTACAGGCTATGTCGGTTATCTTGGTTCTCTTATTTCTACTTCAATCACGTAAGAGAAATCCGAATATAGCCCTCTTCATTGTGCTTTGGATACCTTCGATTTTTTTGATAACTCACAACAATTGCAAAACCATTGGTTACATTACAAGTTACACTAGCAACATCAACACTCATTTCAAGTTCCTCACTATTAAAATTACCGAAATAATCGTTTTAACTCGAGTGTGTGAACTCAGTTTAAAGACGTGTCGAATGGCGGTCAGGAGCTTAAGTCTAAACAAAGGGTCAATTAAACCAGTAGGTCAGTTGTTTGTCACAAATAACTATAGTAAATAGTTAAGACAATTTGGTGATTGTTATCATTCTCACGGTGGATGGATATGTAACACATTTATCTTTATTTTTGGTACTTTTGGTGGAAGTAGGCCGCAAGCCTGCCTTGTCTTAATGGGATGAAAGTAATTTCTAGACGTTAATCTTGGTCGTTCGGTTTGATACGTTTACTGAGTTATCTTTGTCATAGAATATTTTATTTGAAATTGGGTTAATTCTTCCCCGTTTTGATTCGAAGGTTAGTTTATACATTGACACATTTGTTCGAAAGAGTCACCGCGGCCCTGGAACGCAAAGGGCATTAGAAGGAACACGGATGGGCTGACAATCCCTTCCGCTCGAGTCTTTTGACGATTTACCATTTTAAAAAAACCGGCCAAGTGCGAGTCGGACTCGCGCACTGAGGGTTCCGTAAGCAGAAGTTGCGATTTACACGTATTTTTTGACGTATTAAAAAAAACTACTTCATAGATCTCGTTCAAACTAATTTTCGCTGGTAGTTTACATGGTTATGTAAATCATATATTTTTTTTTAGTTTTATCATTCTCTTATTTTAGAAGTTAAGGGGGGGGGGGGACACAATTTTCCACTTTGGAAGTGTCTGTCGTGCAAACTATTCAGTTTAGAAAAAAAATGATCTTAGAAACCTCAATATCATTTTCGAAGACCTATCCATAGATACCCCACACGTATGGGTACGATGAAAAAATTTTTTTTGAGATTCAGTTCTAAGTATGGGGACCCATTATTTAGGGGGCCGAGTCACCCGCGTCCGTAGGAGAATACCCTTCAGCGAATCCCTACACGTGGTCCCTGGGTGGTGCTAAACAGGTGACACTAACCGCCTCCGTGGTCCTAGTGGTTATACCACCTGATTCAGACCCGGAGGTCCCGGGTTCGATTCCCAGCGGGGGCAAATTTTTTTGCTCGGTTTGGTTGGTGGTAGGACTTCTTCTAAGTCCGCCTGGCAAGCTACCACCATCATGTCTAAGTCTGTCGCCATAACAACAATGTTAACAGCATTGTTGTGTTCCGGCAGTTAGAGGTATGATAGCCAGTTCCTCTGTGTAAGAGGATTCCGGGTGAAACTCGCTTCCATCTTCGGCCTAATCATCACTTTCCATCAGGTGAGATTTGGGCCAAGAGTTTCCCCGTTTTGTATAAAAAAAAAAAAAAAAAAAAACCCCCAAAATTTAATGTTTTTTTTCTATTTTTATGAGAAAATCTTTATGCGGTTAAAATACATCTTCTTACCAAATTTCAACAGCGTAGTTCTTATAGTTTCGTAGAAAAATGGCTGTGACATACGGACGGACAGACACAGACAGACATGACGAATCTATAAGGGTTCCGTTTTTGCCATTTGGCTACGGAACCCTAAAAAAGGTTGTCACATTTAGCTGCACCTTCACTGGCATCCATTCGGTCCATAAGAGTCACAGGTTTATGGTGAGCATGTGGGATACGTTCTGAACAGCGGCACCGCACTCTCATTTGGCTAAATATTGAGTGTTGGTCGGGGTTTGGGGTCAATTGAATGAACCATAACTTGCGAGTTGATATTACCGAGCTATGGTTTTCCCAATTAGTCAGCTCTAATAGTATGTTCTATCTCTATCTTGTAATGATGTTGTTTGTAATTTAGCCGTGTCTCTTAGGAATTGGGTTCAAAAGTTCGAATCGATGCACGAAGTGTTGTGAGAGAATCTCTAAAAATTTTACTAAATCCAATGCTTACCATCAAGCCATAACTTATTGGACCAATATATACAGATATGCAACATAAGTTTATATCACCATACTTCGTTTTATTCCAGCTTTGCTATCGAAAACATGTTTTATTTTTATTGGTGAGTTTATTATGCCTACTTAACGGTAAACGCAGGGGGGTTCCAGTGTCTTATCTACATAACTACTTAGACAATCAACATATCTGAATGACTATAATAAGTAAACTTTGTTACTGACAGCTTAACATTATAAGCTACAAAGTGAACATAATTAATGCTTGCAAATTGATGGTTAAAGAAAGTATAATTAGAGTTTAAGGAATGGTCAGCAACAGAATATTACAATGTAATTATTTTTGTTTTGACAAACAATCATACAAATAGGTAAGGTATCCATGTTCGTATCTTTGTTTGTTAATTTGTCAGTTACATAAAACACAACGTTACTATATAATTGTTATTCTTTGTGTTTAATTAAATGTACAGTATTTTTCTTGCTTCCTTGAACATAAAGTAGTTTATAGAGGTACTATTAAAATAATTGTGTCATTGTAAAATGCATTTCGATTAAAATCGGTCTGTCTGCATGAAATTTTTATATGTTATGTAAGTAAGTTGTTTTAGAGCGGAGTTCACCAATGGAATTGATCGCGATCAAGCTGCGTTCAAAAGTTGCCAGTGTCAATATTCCATAGAAAATAATGATACTGATAGCTCCTTAACGTGGCTCATTATGCTGATTGCGTTCAGCTTCAGATGGATGAAATCCACCCTTAGAGTACAATTAAGAATTAAGAAAGCTTAGAAGTTGATCACAAAATTAATACCGCGTGTATCTGACATCGACGCACAAACGATTTCCATGGGTCCAGGGCATGATTCTGGACACCCCAGTGTTGGAATTTTTCGTCGGTTCTTTTCTCATTTTTTTCAAGAGTACCACAAATAGGTATTTGCTCAGCTGAGCTGATATCTATTTGTGGTCTTATTCAGATTGCTCTTTTTAGTGAAAGTAGTTAATTAATTATTTTTTTATTAAAAATCTCATTGGGTTAGGTCAGAATAACGATTATGAGCAGTCTAAAGGTAAAAAACCCTTGAAAAAAATGAGAAAAAAGCCGACGAAAAATTCTAAGTCTAGGGTGTCCAGAATCATGCCCTGGACCCATGGAAATCGTTTGTGCGTCGATGTCAGATACACGCGGTATATTCTCTCTTCACTTCAAAATAAGGCACGTTACAACTGAAATTAAAACCTAAATTGTTTCACCTTTATTTGCTTTACTAAATTTACCTTTTGTTTCCTTAAAAAGTGTTTCATCGACGCACAAACGATTTCCATGGGTCCAGGGCATGATTCTGGACACCCTAGACTTAGAATTTTTCGTCGGCTTTTTTCTCATTTTTTCATTTTTTTCAAGGTTTTTTTTACTTTAGACTGCTCATAATCGTTATTCTGACCTAACCCAATGAGATTTTTAATAAAAAATTTTATTAATTAACTAATTTCACTAAAAAGAGCAATCTGAAAAAAAATGAAAAAATGAGAAAAGAACGGACGAAAAATTCCAACACTGGGGTGTCCAGAATCATGCCCTGGACCCATGGAAATCGTTTGTGCGTCGATGTCAGATACACGCGGTATACATTGGAATATAATAAAACCAAGAACTTCGAAGATATTGCAGACTAGTTAATATTTACGGTCGATGACTTCCTTCTTGTCTTTCAAATCAAAATGCCCTCGTGTAAATTAAATGTAACAAGCTGTGAAGGGTTCTAAATGTTTTCTAGCCCATGTTCTGTTCAGCTAGTTCTCATTTTTTACCAGTTCGTGCTTTCCCTTTTTATCTTTGTCACCGAAGGAGAACACACGGTTAAATTAATAGGTATTTAATACAGAGATTTAAATATGGACATTGACAAATCTAATTCTTACACAAATATCAACTTAGTGATTTAAATGTCATTGCCTCCATCTAGTAAGTGGGTGGATATAACTTTTATCTTAGTGTTCAACTCAATAAAATTTATATTAATGAGTATACACTATCCATTCCGGTCTGCAATCTATATATTATATATAAATAAAGCCCTATTTCCCGTAGTCATCGCATCACGCGTGAACGAGTGGGGCGATTTAGCTAATGCTTTTTTGTTGTGTTTGTTTCTGTCAGAAGGTTCTTAGGAAAGAAAAAAAATAAAAATGTTGCAGTTGACGAGAGCGAAGCCGCGGGGATAGCTAGTATAATTATAAAAAAGCTTGTTATAATATAATGTATCCTAGAAGATATCTAAAACATCTACCTACATTTTGCGAAAGTAGTTCCGATTTAACATTTTATCTACATATTCGAAATTTAATCCGTTACAGACTGAGTTTAACATATGAAACGAATAATGATTAAATCGGATTCTGGCGGATTTTCGTATGTATGTAAATTAATTGGGTAAACGTACAGATTTATAATTTTATTGGTCTTGTGTTTAGCTAGTATTGCTCCCAGTATTCACTTGTAAGGAGATTTTTTTGAGTTCTTCACATACGTTTTTGACAAAAGAGAGAAAGTTTCAACTTATGGTCGAAGATAGTCGAGAAGTTCTTTGAAGGATCGTCATTTCATTTATGCATTAACTGTTTAGTCTGTCTGGTCTGGACATCATTTGTTACTTTGAATTGATAGAAAGTTGATAATTTGAAGTAGGTTTTAATTGAAAAAATATGTCTAGTGTTTATATTCAGAGGAGACTGTCTTTAATCTATGATTTTGCTTGATAGATTATAGAATTTATATCATACCTAAAAAGGCTGAGTGGATGGATATATTGATTGATGATTACCGCTAATGATAATGGCACCTATTCTCTCCTATAGGTACACATGCTGAGATGCGAATGACGATTGTAAGCCACGTATCTACATATATTACACATCTATTTACTCATTTGATTACCAAATGTTTTCAGTTTCGTGACTTTGGAAAAAAGTATCGATGTGTCACAAATTAAACCCAAGAAAGTGATGTGATTGGATGTCTACCATTCATCAACCAATCAGAACACGCTTGATTTTTTATTTTTTTTTATTTTCTTTTCTATAAACTATTAGATAGGTACACTAATTTTACAAACAAACACACTACCGAATATTTATCATTCTAACTTCAAATACTTCCATAAACTCCCTCAAAATAAATCATACACACTGGCCATATATCTACCGATCAGTAAAAGCAAATAAAAACGTAGTCTCATTTACAAGCAGCAAGAGGGGCCATAATGTATTTCCATAGTTAGCAAGACAAGACATTTACCTCAGCGCTCGGCGTTCAGCACAGAATGCTGTTTGGCATCAACTTCCCTGGCATTGTGTGAATGTGAATATTTTCATAAATTACTTTGTATTTTTGTAAATATGCTTGCTAAATTGTAGAGTGTTGTGATAAGTTTTGTGTAGTATTGTATGTCAAAGGCAATTGGACGTAAATATGCAATAACATGTCTACCAATCAGCAGCAATTTTGAGTTAAACGAAGATAGAAGTTTTTGAACTGTGTTAATAGAATTTTATAGCCTTGATACATGATTAAAAAGGCGAATAACGTGGACCGATTTCTTCTGTTGCTTGAGACACAAGATCGAGTGCCTAAGCAAAGTTGAAGTTTATATGTAAATCTATAAATTAAAAAGATGCCAATTCGTTTTCTATCTTCGCATTTTAACAAGGTTATAAAAAGTCAGATTGCGATATTATTACATGCTAATTGTCTGCTATTAGCTGATGTTTGATTTAATAATAATAATGAATCTAACAAGCTGATGATTATTGAAATAAGGCTTGATCAATTAATCTAACTGTTAAAAGACAATAATTATGTCAATTTCCTATTTATTTTTTAATTTGAATAAATTAATTATCGGCAGGCCTAGTCATGCATATATGGGCTGGTTGTGATTGTAATAGGATTATTTCAAACACTGGTTAGAAAATATGTCGGGAGATTATAAACTTTCGATAAATCGTGAACAGACATCAACTGCTGCTGAAGTATGTAGCAGCATTTACACGGCTCACGTGTTTGCACCGATCAATCAGAAGATATCCAAAATTAGTAATTGAAAATCAGGTAGATTGTAAAACAGGGCGCTGACATGGTATTGTTCCAGTTCATGTCTGATCATAAATTCCCAGTAAGGCACTGATTATTGTAGAAGAAATTATCTGTTCCCAATTTATCAAAATTTTATAATCTTGCGAGATGTTTGAATTATCCTGGCGACATAATTATGTATTGTTTTTGAGTTTCACTATAGAAATCTTTATCGTATTCCTAGGTACCTGGGTTTTCTTTGCAAAGAATGGGCTCACACAATCTTCAGTAATATGTGTCATAAAAGCTAATTATCGGTATCGTTTCTGTCTGTTTAAAGGCTTGTAAATGCTCGATAATTGGTAGGTACGGTTATTAAATAGAAACCTTTATTAATTTAGTATGTTGAGAGCGACAAAAGTCCGAATGACAAACAAATCGTAGGTTGTTGGTAGGTTCTAATCACGCTTTATCTACTGCGTGAAAAGAGTATCGGCAACTCATAGTATTAGATTGTGAGGACTACTAAAGCTACAGATAGACAGGCTCTATAATAGCACGCCAGTTAGTATGCTTATGAGTATGCTTAAAACGAGCATGCTTTTGAACTGTTTTCATTTAAGCATACTCCTGAAACGGGAGGAAGATTATAGTAGCAAGCTAATAAGCAAACTTTTTCAGACGTGCTCAAAGCACACCCCCTTCCACCCGCGCCTCAGGTAGCGCGCTCGAAAATCGAACGACTGCTGATATTTGAGCATACTCATAATGAGCATGCTCATTACAAGCAATGTTTTAACACACTTGCTACTAAGTACCATTTGCTTATTTATAGCATGCTTTCATGCTACCAATGAGCAAGCCTAGATAGGCTTGCTCATTGGTACAAGTGTAAGTATTGTGCGATAAGCTACAGATGTAGCTTATCGCACAATACTTACACTTGTTATAGTATTTTCGTCCAACTATAGTGTACCTACCTATGTATTAAGATGGATTGTTTGAAAGATATGTCTTGAAATGGGGTAGCTACTAGGATGATGACTGATATAGAAGTATGGTAACTTGGCTATGGAAAGGGACTATGCTCGGAGTTTCCTTGTGTGTTCGAATCAGAAATGTAGACGTCCGCAGTAAAGCCAAGGCTACCGACATAGGTCGAAGAATCGTCAAAGTTAAGTGGCAGTGGGTGGAGCATATTGCTTAGAGAACAGCCGATTCTGTAATAGATTCTGTAAACATGTCGAAGGGAAGGCTTGGGTGAAGTGATCACGAAGTGAGCTGTCAATCCATAGGTGCAAACAAGATGAAATGACAGAAAGTTCACTATTAGCTCAGTCCACCTAAATTTCACACAGTGAGAGGTTGTCAGAATTGATCGGCTCATAGGTAGTCAATGGGGTGGAAAGGTTCATGAGTAGAATTATAAGATCTCTCTGAAGATGGACCGAAAACCAGTCCCCTGGACTCATCGGATAGTCGATGTGGCGACACTGTGGCCTATTTCCAGCAATGTACATCTTTCTGAAATTATGATGATGATGAGAGAAGTATCGAAGAAGAAGACATGATGCCCCGAACTTAATAAATTGGGCTAAGGGCCACATAATAATACCAAAAGATGTGATACAGATATTTTCGCATGTTCACTGACGCAATTTCATCAGCTTATACAGTAAGCTCTGACAACTTTTCCCACACTCACAAATCCTGCATAAACCATTCTCTGATACCAATCAACCAACATGAATAAATTACAAAACACTTACAAGAGCCACAGTTTATTGAAAGGTCCAAGATATTCTTGATGAGTACTTACGTTCAAGGGCCTTGGCTGCAACCTATTATTGCACAGTTAATGTTGCCTAGACATTGGACTTAGCAAATTGATATAAACTTGTTGTTCCTGATAGAGGCCCTGAGGGGATCGTTGGTTAATCACCGTGGTTGTAGGGAAGCAAGTTACTTGGCTTCGTACAGTACTTTATCAGTGTTTTGGTTGCTGTAGTTTTTTTAATGGTATGAAGTTTTCTTGATCTCTATGAACGATATGATTGCCTAAAAGTTTTGTGTATCTGGCTTTGACATGCGATTCCAAAATTTCACGTGGCCAATCCCAAACACTTTGAAATTTTTGCAATGTTTATCGCTAGAGGCTGATGGATGGTTTGTTGTGGTTTCGTGGTGGGTCGTGGAAAAAAAATGAAGGCAAAAGACTTTACAGTAAATAACGACGTATTCCTTGAAATTTCTATAACGCCATTACCACGTGATAATAGTAATTAACAATGGCCCTAAATTTTCTCACGAACTGTCTTTCACTATAAGCTGGTAGTGGTTAAGAGTAACTACGTAAATGCTCATAAATCGATGATTGTCTAGTTTCAAATTGAAAAGCTTATTTACAACATCGTAAACATTAAAATCATGTTTTATTCATAAAGTATTACAATACCAATTTGAAGCAGTACCTGAAGCTCTAGACGAAGTGTTGTTATTCAAGGGTTTAAAATGTTATGACGGACAGAATAAAATAGTTGGACCACGAACTGTTTGGGATTACACGACAAGTTGTTATCGTTACGACACTTTGCTTAGATCCTCTTGATATAATAGGGAATATGCATGCGTTTTTTTCATTTGTATTATTAAATACTTATTTATATGCTCTAGTAAAAAATCATGAAATTATTTTTAAATACCTTCATCAGCAATGAAGTAATAAAGCTTCAAAGATTACAATTATAAAGAGATGTCCAGTATGGACTTTTTAAAATAGCACTGGTCAGCAAAAAAATCACTTTTAAAACGCCACAGAAATTGATTTTTTTTTACCAATTAACTAATTATGTTCAGAGTATGTTTTAGTATCATGGAACTGAAATTAGAATTATTGAGACAAATACAGTTTTCCTGTAATATGATTTTAAAGTGTAGCTTTGAGGCGAAAACTAAAGTTTTCAGGTAGTTTTAATATATACGCAGAAAGCGTACAATGCCCTGCGCGTACAGTACAACAACGCATTTAGGATGCTGTTGTCGCTGCCATGTTTTTGTAGCGCTTCGGGTATGTTTGCGGCAGCGCCATACAGACGATTTTTTTGCGATCATGCGCTAAAGATCAGCATCCCTGTTGAGTCGTGTGCGTGGCAGCGGTAACAGTCTCTTATGCGTTGTTGCCAGCAAAACTGACGGACAGTTGTGTGGAAGGCACTTGTTCCTGTCAGATGTGCCCAGAAGATTTTTATTAAGCACGTAGTATTTAAGGTCATCTCAAAAAATAATAAAAACATTTCTTCAGAACACTACAGAGCGGTTTTTTATCTACGTGTCTTAAATTTACCACAATTAATAAAAAAACGATTGGCGGCGCTAGTGGACGGAATGCGCCCTCTTAACGTAAACGATTACTTGCTTCGAATTGTATGGAAAAAATGATTTCTGTTATGGTCACCAGACGGCAAGGCAGGATTTAAATTTAGTGACTATAATTTTTGAATTATGAAGAAAATTCTCAAAAATCTGAAAATAATGAAATTCATAATTTTTTTTTCGTCAAAAACACTTATTCAGTTTCAATGATGATCAAGAACGTTAAAAAACTGCACTAAGTGCACAGATCTATAAACCTTATTGTTTTCGATTAATTTTTGGTCATGACCATTATTTCTTTAGTTAAAAGACGTTAATGAACGTCATTTAACTAAAGAAATAATGGCTCGAGTTGGGCCGTAGGCCTCCCTAAAGCGTTGCCACGTCAGGCATGTCGCGTGCAGCGGATACCCGTGGCATTCACCAGGTCCGGATATCACTATAAATAGTCAATCCAGTACCTTGCCAATAACTAAGGAGATTGCAAAGATACCAATCATGGCTGGAATTAACGATGTTTAACTTTCGTTGACATTTCGACCATGTTTTATGCTCATTGACCAATAGTGAATGGTATTGATTGAACTCAGCCTTGGTGAATACATTCCCTACACGCTAAAAGGTACAATTGTTTTGATAAATGATTCGCTTACTATGTTTTAGTTAATGAGTTCATTGGCTGTGCTTTAATGAGTCAAGTTTTGACCAGTAGGGTTTCACGATATCCTTTATCAAGACTGGTGTCAAGTTTTTGGCTGCTGTAGTGCTGTATAACCGTGATGACTGCAGAAATCTAAATTATAGCTGGGCCCAACACCTTAACTTGCTTCCGAGGCATAGAACAGTCTCGGTACCTATGTATAGATAAGTCACCTATCCACAGACCGACCAACGCGAGAATGACACATGCACCAGTTATTCTTTAGTTCTTGTTTTGGCCTGCAGCAGGTAAAGAGTTTTCAATACTTTGTACGTATGTAATCCATGTTGAGTTTTAGTAATTATGAACTTATTCATTTCTAGTTTCATTTAGGTAGTTAAAAACTGTACTACTAGGATGGGACCGTATTATTAAGACTCCGTTTTCCGTCCGTCTGTCACCAGGCTGTAACTCATATATGAACCGTGATAGTTAGACAGTTTACATTTTCACAGATGATATATTTCTGTTGCCGTTATAACAATAAATATTAAAAAACAGAATTAAGTGTAAATATTTAATATCCATACAACAAACCTGATTTTTTTGCCGTTTTTATAGATAATAGGTACCGAACCCTTTGTGCGCGAGTCCGACTCGCTCTTGGCCGGGTATTTTACCTTTATATTTCTTTTCGTTCAGAAAATTATTCAAATAGCTATAGTTTGTAGGTACTAGATCAGCTATAATTCCGGCTTTCCCTTAAACGCCATTACTACGAACATCTAATTTTCATTTCAGTTGACCTAGAAGGCGCCTTGCTATAATAATAACATCGATCATTATAGTTCTTCACAGATAGAAATCTGTTTTGATAAAGTTCCGATGTCCGGTTTAAGATTTTACGAATCGTGAGAAGACTTTACTTCAATTAATGAGGTAAAAATAAATGGATTTAAAATATTTCCTTAATGTGTAGATAGATTAATAACTTGTGTAGCTTTGCATCAACTGGGTACCTACCTACATTAGAGTTCCAGTTGAATTTAAAGAGTTTAACTAAAACTCTATATATGGTCAAAGTCACATGAGTGATACGACTTGGCGATGGCCATTTTTCTTTTTCATAGAAATTGATTTTTGAAAAATGGTTGTAGCAATGTCGCTTAGCACTTGTAAATGGTTGTAGCAATGTCGCTTAGCACTTGTCTGCGGAAGTTTATGTATATACGTTTATATTCGTAATATCGATCCCAAAGATATCGATAACCAAAGATTAAATGTAGTTAATGCATATAAATGTAGTTCGAAGATACCTGAAAGTTGAGTTTCAAAAAGATTATTGTGCCCCATGAGGAGATCGAACACGCGACCTTCGCGTTATTAGCACGACGCTCTAACCAACTGAGCTAATGGGCCGATGAGCTCAGTCCTCCGAAACAAGACTAGATCAAAGACTGATACTGTAGACACAAGTGCATGGTCTTGCAAAATAGAATGTTTACATGCCTGTAAAGCAAATAAAGTATATATATCCTTTTTATGTTAAGTGCGTTTCCTATTTTACTGTTGTTAAAGTTGATAATAGCTAATAAGTATTATTGTAAATATGTGATTGGGTTCAAACGAGAATATCAACCAAGAATTTTATGAGAGCCGCACCTGGAAACATGCCACTAGATAGCACTAACAATAATACAATAAATTAGCCAAGTCTAGATCGTTGTTTACTTACTCATATCGATGGATTTTTAGTCATCGAATGTCATTCTACTGGTCTTAGCGTTGTGTGTGGCGCAAGAGTCGCTTCTGACGCGTCTCTTCCCAACATGTATAAATTATTCATGTTGTGTGCTTTTTGTTTCTTCTTTCTTATCTCATCTTAATTGTGTCGGCAGTATGTTTTCTTCGTTACCTTTGTATTTGCCGTCATTGCAGTATTAAACTCTTACACAATATATCCACCGTTTCTTCAGAACCGATTTATCGCACCTGTTTGCGTATTCCTTATCCTTAGGCACTTGTCTCACCACCGCGCCGGCGAGGAAGAAATTAACTATCGACTATTGAATCGCTTAGAAAAGGGAAACAAGATATAGTTCTCGTGTGAGTAAAAGAGACACATACATTTATTGTCGATAGCTGGCTGTTCACACTGCCAGCGAGCACTCTCTTATCACTAGTAAATTGGTCGCAGCGACAAGAGCTATCAAAGATTGTACTCGCTCAGCGATACTCGCTCGGCGATGTTCGCTTGGCGGTCAGTAACCACCAACCAGCGGTAATTTCAACCTATAATGCGGGTCGTAGCGTCGCACAAAGGCACTCGCTTATAGCCGAGCGTCACTATCGAAATATTTTACTCGCTACTCGCTGATTGCCGGTGGTGAGACAAGTGTCTGGTATCAAGAAAATAAATCAATAACAAAATATAATTTACGTACGAGTATCAATCCACAATTCTATCAAAACAGAAGTAGGTGACGTGTTATATAAAAGTGTTATTCATATAAAATCCGCGGTTGTTCCGGTGTCAAACGTAATGCTGTAGGAAGAACAATATTCTCTAGGTTATATAAATAATGTTCTAGCTCACTACAGTTACCTAACGTTTCACATACAGGCTGATTTTAATATATATCAGGCATATAATAAAATTCAAATCCTTGCAGAGAAATCAAACAAGTTTTTTACATGATTTTGAAAGTAAAAATGTTCTTTTTACATATCATTAGAAAAAGCCATTGACACGCTGTATTTAAGCCTACGTTAGATTTTTTTTTAATGTAGGTATAAAATAAACGAGTTAATCTAAGTTTACCTTTAGCTTCTTTACGATATAAGTGTTTTGTCAGTATCTGAAAGAGGCCGATAAGTTAATGGTGGTGCCCCTGAACCTATAAAATAAAATTTTCTACATAATATATAAAAAAAAAAAAATTTTTTTTTAGGGATGGGAAATCATCCAATGACTCCTCCCGCTCTGGGTGTAGCGGGAGGGAGTGTCAGACTTCTACTGACGACTAAAACCCATCCATGTTCCTTGATTGCCCTTTGTGTTCCGGAGCCACGGCGTCTCTTGCGAATAATCCCGCGACTCCGGCAGGACATATATAAAATCTGGGTTGCCAATATCATTAAACCAATAAATTAAGATAAGCGAATTCGCAACTTTCCTAAAAGATTATATAATAATAATTTATTTTAATTATACTTGGGCAAACATCAGAAAACATATCAAGTCTCGATTCGGAAAAGGTTAATGATAACTACGCTCTCTGATTTATGAGTATTCTAAATAACATCGATTTGTGGCGAAGGCGGCATTTATAATTGTTACCTTTGCCTCACACTTTCCAGCTATTAATGAAAGTAAAAGAAATAATAATAGACACTATGTTCAAATTCACGTTTCATAAAAAAGTTTTGGTAAGATATAGATTGGATTGTACTTACTATTCAACATAATAAATCAAATAGCCGTTGCTCAGGCAGTGTTATTTCACGCATTAATGAGTCTAGGTCTTGGCTTAAATTATAATTGGTATTAAAGCCTGGTTCAGATGGAGCGATAGACAACCTCATTTGCCACGTTTGTACCCTATGTCACATGATGATAAGCGATGGTGCGGATGACGATGGAGTGAGATTGTCATACTCTGGCAGGGAATTCCACTACAATGATTCCCAAGACGGCAGCGTGTCAGTCTCAGTATACTTTGAGTAAAATTTTACTTGTATACTACTAGTTGACCCGCGCAACTTCGTCTGCGTCACATTTTCCATTATTGATCCACTCCTTTTTGTCTTAGCGTGATGATATATAGCCTATAACCTTCCTCGATAAATGGTCTATCTAACACTGAAAGAATTTTTCAAATCGGACCGTAGTACCTGAGATAGCGCGTTCAACCGACATAACAAACAAACTCTTCTGCTTTATAATATTAGTATAGATTATATACTATTTCTAACTAGAAGGATGGAAGAGACGCCAAAACTCAGAACCAAAAATTACCCGTAATTATACAAAGAACTACTGACCCGCGGTTTTTATATGCGTATACCCGTTATTTTGAACTGGAATCAGGACACCTATCATTCTGAATTAACAAGGGCAAAGGGCAATCTAAAAGTCAGATCCGATTAATATCAGACTATTTTTATTTTATTGACATATTGTACAGAACTTAATTAACTCTATCTGACAGAGATGATACATAGATAAAATAAATCCGATATTAATCTCTTTGATTTGTATCGTTTATTATGATCACAAACCTAAAAACAAGTTTGGTGTTTGTGACTTATAACTTTAAATATTTTCTTAATTGTTAAACAAAAGAGCTTGAGCTTATACTACTTAGTCTACTTTAATGTTTATTCAAAATTGCATGAACTACTTCATAAAACTCATCTCATCATCTGCCTAGTCTTTTCCCAACTATATTGGGGTCGGCTTCCAGTCAAACCGGATTCAGCTGAATACCAGTATTTTACGTAGAGCGGCTACCTACCAGACCTCCACAACCCATTAACTTGGTAACACGGTACTCCTTGGCAAGACTGGTGTCAGATTTTCTGGCTTCTGACTATCTGTAACGACTGCCAAAGATCTTCAAATAACAGCCGGGACCAACTTAAGCTTAACGTGCTTTCCGAGCCACGGAGGAAACCCGGTATGTTAAGATGGTCACCCATCCACAGACCAACCTCGACAAGCGTTGCTTAACCTTGAAGATCGACCTGTGTGGTTGTTATTATTTAGCCACGAGCTACTTCATAAAACTGTTATTCATTTATTCACTGACAGACAAGGGATGAAAAAGAGGATGGGAGTTTAGTAGTCCAACGTTTTTTGGTCATTCTCATGCGGCTCACGGCTCCTCAACACTTCAAAAGTGTTGTCTGTGTAAATCTTTATCATCTCTAAAACTATAGCCTATAATATAAGATTAGGCTTGTGTAACGTGTTTTATATTTGTTTCCTTTTTCCGCTAATTGAATTTAAATGTAGTCTAAATAATATTATACAACAATGCGGAACTGCTGTTGTCTAGATCAATAACCTAGCAATAGTTCGAATGACTTATTTACTGCACCTATAATAAAATGAGATAAGAACTTGTAAAGTTATAACAGGTTTTTATTTTAGAATAGTACCTATGCATCATAAAAGCACACAGGTATGCGTTTAAAAACTGGAACATGGCTTTATAAAACAAAAAGTTTTATGAACGGGGTTGGAAACGCTAAATCAGAAATCACACCGGGTTTTCATTGATCAATCCTGTTTAATTTGTTTACTTAAAGACTACTGCGTTTTTTGCGTAGCGTGATGAGCGATACTTATTAAAGGCTGACTTTAAGGATGCCTGTCCATTTGCGCGGAGCGTGGCAGCGGAGCGGAGAACCAATCATGTCAGTCAAAATGTCAGTGATTCACTTTCTCGTTTCGTTTCGTTTTTCCGCTCCGCTGCCTCGCTCCGCTGTAATGGAAAGGCACCCTAATGGACAGGCACCATAATACTGCCTCCTTGGTCGCATATGATACTGTACTGCTGAGCTCATAAGCTTGGGTCCTGGGTTCGAATCTCGGGTCAGACTATTGAGTAGAATTATTGTCCCAAACTATTGCCTCTTCCACGCCATCGTTATTGGCAGCGTATATGCCACTTTGGCGGCTTGTTTTGGGGCACAGAGGGTAGGATGGGAGGTGGAGTAGAGTTTGTGACTCAGCACTACCCTTCTGTTGATCCGCCAAGACCCCACTTTGTGGATGATGGCTTGCACTCAACTGGAAAAATGTGAGGGTTCACTGTATCTCTTTGTGATGAATATCTAAATCTAATCTAATCTTAATTACCCCGTTATGTCCCAAAAGCTTCCCTCTCCCGTTTCCAAACACATCTGACCTCTGCCATCGCGGACCAGTCTTTTTGCTAATAGTCAAATTCGTGTCTCTTGCCCTTGGTCTGCCGCGTTGTTGCTTAGCTTTGAATAGGACCCAATTAGTGGGTTTATAGCACATAGCTCATTTGTCATGTGACATACGAAAGACGTTTTCGGCCCAACCCCACTTGAGAATAGCAGTTTTACTGGTAGCGTCCGTGATTCCAGATTTACTGCGCAGTGTTGTGATCCTTATACGGTCCGAAATTCCAACTTCCAGGATACTGCGCTCCATGGCTCGCTGGAAAACCTCAGACAAACTTCTTAGTCTGGATCTCTGCTGATATGAAAAAAAAAACAGGATTTATTATCAAAAGAAAGTTCAATTGGTCACCATTCAAGAAAAAGATTGCTTAAATTGTAACGTATGGTATAGAATTAGTCTATACATATATTAAAATAGTTTACAATAAGTAGCCATAATTTTCAACTGTTTATGACGGTCTCGTCTTTTTAGGACTAAATACCTTGCTGTAAATGCAGCAATAGCCGCATGTCTTTATTTGTTAAAATGCAAATATGGAGGACGGCGCATGTACTAATAATACTACAAGTATTTGTTAAATTGTTCTGCCATTTTCTGCTTACATTATGTAAACCTTCTTTTCCACACACCATTAAAGAGCTCAATGATGTTCCTTGTCCTAACGTGAAAACTATTGTACCTGATTTCTGGAATGGCATACGGCACCTGCTGTTGGAAAAAATGCGTGAGTCGTGGACAAAACCTGGCCAACGACACACGAAGTCATTTTCCATATATGGGCCAAAGATCATTATAAAGATCATCTGAACATTTAAAGAATACCGTCCCTTGCGGTTTCAAAATCCTTCTCCGTGTGCGTTTTTGGGATTTAGGGTTCCGAACAAAAAACCGGTGTCTATCTGTCCGTCGGTCATAGCCAGTTGTCTCCGGATCCACTTGACCGATTCTGTTGAAATTTGGTACACCCCTCCCCCACCCCAAACACGGACGCGTTACGTTACCACGGGGTCAGTTTTGGGGATAAAATTAGAAAATTAAATAAATAAGTTTTTTAAACTGTATCGTGTGACATATCCAATGAAAGGGATTAATGTGAGAGTTTTAATTATATTTTTTCAATAATTTTAAAATAAACAGTTTTTAAGTTATTCAAGAAATTACCAAAAATGACCATACCCCCATCTTCTCCGAAACTTCTGCGCTTAAAATTAAAAAAAAAAATAGATAATACAATTCTTTACCTAAAGATTACAGGAAAACCTATAAAAAGTCTGTAGTATTAGAAAAACATGTTCAAAAATATAATTGGTTCGGAACCCTTTGCACGCGAATCCGACTAGCACTTGGCCAGTTTTTATTTATTATCGATAGATTCGCGTTTGACCACAATCTCACCTCATAGAAAGCGATTATATGGTCAACGATGGAGCACGCTTGCCTAGTAACCTATTCACTGTTGCCTTTACGTCCAGTTTGATGCTACCAGCAAACACAGACTCCGTCAGGGAATTCCACTCCTTAGCTGTTCGAAAAAAGAAAGAGTAGGAATGTCAACTCTTAAATCTGCAGATCGAATGCTAAAACGTTCTTCAAACATCATCTTAATATAAACAACTTTAGATTCGAAATCAATCAACAAATAAACAAAAACAGCTAGATTTATTACAAGTAATTACGAAACAAAAAAAATACGGCTAATGTTTTCCTAAAAAGCATATTAGTAGATGAAAGAAGACGGAACTGTTAAGATTTTATGAACTCGCTAATTGAATCTAGTTTGGTATCTATCATTGCTATTAGCAAACGTGTTGGTTAATAAAAATATATATTATCTAGAAACGACTTGGCAAACACTCGTTATTTATAGATCCTGTATATTTTGGCTCTGTTTTTGTGGTCATAAATTGAAACAGTTAGATGGTAAAAGCTGTAATGATGTTTTGAAATACTGTTAATCAAATGTTGTTTGTTTTAATACGGAATTAGAAATATTTATTTCAGTTAAACCGTGAGAAAAGATGATTTTAATAAGGCTATCGGTATTGGCATAAATGTCCCCACCATCAATTCGCACTGTAGTGATATTCCGTAAAATTCTCTATTCTAATGTGAACATGAGACATCTGACATCTTTTTTGGAGAATCAAGATGGAATGACAATTTATTTTTCATAATTCATACTCGAAAAGTAGGCCTGAAGTTGGCTGAGGAGCGGGTTGAAAGTATTACTTTGTAACCCTAGGGAGAATCGTTTTCTACTGACAGCCGTCAAATCATAAAAAAACAATGATGAAAATTTTATGGCTGAATAACTGGCCAGTCACAGAAAAAAAAACAAAATAGTCAGGAAAGCGGCAATCCGATCTTCATTTGTTTTTTTTTTTGAGTTAAAGAGTTTTGTTCATAATTTCGTATTGGCAGGGATTTGTACTACCACGATGAGTTCATCAGATTCAATACATGTTTTTATTTTTACTTTCCTTTTACCCGTAATGAAAAGCACAGTGCTTACCTCGGAAGAAAGAATTATTTAGTCCCTCGAACTATTGACGCCCGCACTACACTCGGGCGCCAAACGTCGCCGGCGTCTCAGTACTAAATAAGTTACTTTCAAACCTATGATAAAAAACTACTATTAAGATCACTCCACCAAAGTTTTCACGAGTGCTGTACCGTCAGGTCTAATTTTTGGATTTATGACGCACTTCCACTTATGAAAAGAGATGATGCCAAATTCTAACAGTGAGAATAAGCCAAAACGATGGCTGTACACTTTTTTTTATTTTTTTTTTTATTTGTGATGGGCTTGCTCTTGACCTTAGTCTTGGTCAGAAATGACAGAGACAAAGTCTATGATGGAGCGAGCTTACCCAGAAGGAGCCTGTTTACTCTAACTTTGAAGAGATTAGGGTTGTAAGCGTTCGGAAACACAGACGCAGGCAGAGAATTCCACTCTTTTGCTGCCCGCATTATAAAAGACGTTTGGAATCGCTTAGTGCGAATTCGTGGAATAGCAACAAGGTGGGGATGGTAAGCTGCAGTGCGTCTGGATGTCCGATGGTAGAAGGGTGCTGGTGGAATGAGGTCGTGGAGTTCTTGGGCACATTCGCCGAAGTACAATCTGTAGAAGACCGACAGGCAGGCAACCTTGCGGCGAAGAGCCAAGCTGTGAAGCTTGGCATCCACAAGTTTTTCGTCACCGATGAGCTTCTTAGCTCTGCGTTCCACCGAGTCAAGCGCGGCAAGCTGGTACTTGGCCGAGCCATCCCAGAGGTGGCTGCAATACTCCATGCAGGATCGGACTTGTGCTTTGTAAAGGGTTAAAAGCTGTCCAGGCCTGAAGTATCGCTTCACTTTATTCAGAATGCCCAGCTTTTTGGCTGCAGTTTTGGCTTTGTACTCAATGGTGGCGCCGAAGTTCAGACGGGATGTCAACTCCATGCCTAGAAGCTCGAGCCGATCAGTCACAGGAACAGATACACCCCGAAAAGTAGGAGTTTGGGCGAAAGGACTCCTTTTAGCGGTAAAAAGACACGCCTGAGTTTTGGTGGCGTTAAAAGTGACCAGATTGTTGTCACCCCACTGAGAGACACAATACTCAACGTCAAATTTGTCCGCTCTACCATGGCCTCTCTCAATGAACGAACTTCACCCCCGCTGGTTGTTGCGCTAGACATGTATCTCTCTGAAACCGTACTGTCATCTGCGTACCCAACAAGACCAGGCTGAAGTAGGTCATTGATGTGCAGCAGGAAAAGAGTTGCAGAGAAAACAGACCCTTGAGGAACTCCGGCATCGATAGCCATGAGGTCAGAGTAGCGTCAACAACGACTCTGATCGACCGTTCACTGAGGAAGTCTGATATCCAGCTACAAAAACCAGCCGGGATGCCATAAGCAGGAAGCTTGCTGAGTAGACTTGCGTGCCAGACCCTGTCAAAAGTCTTCGAGATATCGAGTGACACGGCAAGTGCTTCGCCGTGTCTCTCGATGGCCTCGCCCCAGCAGTGCGTGACATACACAAGAAGATCGCCAGTAGACCGTCCCCGGCGGAAGCCATATTGACGGTCACTGAGGAGATCATTGTCTTCAAGGTAGGTCGGCAACTTACTATTTAGAACCTTTTTCATAACCTTGCATAGGATGGAGGTAATGGCGATAGGACGGTGATGAGCAGGGTCCGCGCGGTCTCCCTTTTTGGGCACCGATTGCACATTTGCAAGCTTCCAGGATTTTGGCACCGTTCTTTTTTCTAGAGAGAGGCGGAACAGACGTGTCAACACAGGAGACAGTTCAGGCGCACATTGCCTCAAGACTCTCGCTGGAATGCCATCAGGTCCGCTGGCCTTATTCACGTCTAGACTGCTCAATATTCTCAGGACTGTGACCTCCGGCATCGAAGAGTCACAACGAGGTAAAATTGGTGGTTGCTTGGAGCCAGCGTCCAGACGCGAATTGCTTGCAAAAAGAGATTCTCACTTGCAGAGTGAGCCAGCGACCCATCAGGTTTCAACATTGGAGGCCAAGTGGGTCGACAAAAGTTCGTTTCAACCGCTTTCGACAGGGACCAAAACTGCTTACTACCCGGAGGGTGTGATGCTAGTTTGGCCCCAATGTGTAATATAACTTGAACATAAGACAAGAAAACTTTGTGAATATTGTTGAAATTCATCCGATGACCGATGTGTAAAGAATCAAGTAGGCCGTCCAGCTTCTGCTGCGAGTCTGCGATGTCATCTGTTTATTTGAATTGCAAAATGTCTCGCCATTTATATCAAAACCGCGTTCATTCCACTGCCTCCAAAGCAGACTGTTCACTGAACAAGTCGCAATAAAGACGAAAGCCTTCTCATACCATCAGCGATGAACATGAGTTGGAACTTCAATTGTATCAGAACTTTCAAACACAATTGCCGAAGTTCAATTATTATTATTTATTATTATTATTTATTTAAACTATAAGCACAATAGTGGTACATGGGCGGACTTAATGCAACAAGACATTCTCTACCAGTCAACTATTGGGTTAAAAAGACTACACTGTGGTAGGTGTACAACAAACAAATAATAAAAAATAAAACATTTAAATTGTATCTTTTCAATACATTACAATATACAAATAATAATAATATATTAAAAAATACACATATTTGCTAAAATAATAAACGGACACACATACGTGACGTTAGTTGCTGTTTGTTACGCCATTACTCGTTTGAACTTATAAGTTGCTATTCGGTGTTCGGGGTAGATTGTGAATGTTAAATTTTAAGTTCATGGGCTATTTTGGATGATGCCCTTGGAGTAATATGGGCAAGAATATATTTATACATCGTTTATGTATATCGTTTATTTATACAATACATCCTACATGGTCAAAACGTGCCCTACGTAGAACCCGCTTGCATAACTTAGCGGCAGAATTAAATGCTCTTTTCCTCGCGCGTACCCTACGTGCTTTAACCTTTCGGTCGCGGACCTTGATCCACGCTTGGTAAGCAGACTCTTTACGGGCCTCAGCGTGGGCGCATTCTGCATTATACCAAGGCCGCGACTTGTTACCGAGTGGGATGTCAGAGAATGGAATAAAATACTCCATCCCCTGCCGAATCACGTCCGCAATCGCGTCAGCACAGCACGAGGGGTCACCCGAGGAGAAACACACTTGCCGCCATGGATAAGACGCAAAAAAATGCCGCATCTCATCCCAATCTGCTGACTCGTATCGCCATACTCGTGCCTCTAGGACTCTTATCTGGAGGAGAGCAGGCCAACACGGATTTCACCAGGCAGTGGTCAGACGTTCCCAGTGGGGCTGAGACAGATACTGAATGACTGTCCGGATCAGTTGCCAGCAGAAGGTCCAAGCAATTGGGTGTATGGGCGTCAACATCCGGTACCCGTGTTGCCACATTTACCAGCTGGGTTAGATCTAGCGATAAAGCAAACTTGCGCGCCTCTAACCCGGCATGGTCAGTTCTCTGGTACGGGAACAACCACTCTTTATGGTTGGCGTTGAAGTCCCCCAGAAAAGTGAACCTCGCTGTTGGGTACCGTTGCTGGGCTACGTCGGTCGACTCCACGAGGGAGTTAAATAGCGCTGTTGTCTCCTGGTCGCCGCTGTGCGATCGGTAAACACCGATAAAGATATGTTTTTCCACACCAGTGTCCACAAAAACCCGATTTCTCAAAGCAACGGAGATGACGACAACAGATGTCATCGCGGACGTACACACAGATCCCAGCCTGCTTCTTGAACTTGTGTTCCAGAGAGTAGCCCGGGTAGTTGAGGTACGCCACGTCCGACGGGGTTGTTATTTTCGTCTCCGTTAGGAAAAACAGGTGCGGCTTCTCGGTCTCAAGGTGGTGATGGACCGGATCGAGATTGGAGTGTAACCCTCTTATATTTGTGAGGTGCACTTTTAATGGAGGAAGTGCTGCCGTTGTTTCACCATATTCTTCTTTGCTTTGGTCATTGTTAGGGTAAGAAGTTGGGGAAAAAAGTCGAACTGTCGAGGCGCTGGTCAGTAAACCAAGTGGTACACTAGAGCTAAGCCAACCAATGGGGAACTCATTTGGAGACTGCGGGGACGCCCGAACCCCCCCGGATATGGCCACCGGGTCCTCCCATCCAGTCGCCGGCTGGCAAGGTGGAGCATACCGGGATTTTTCGCGAGTTGGCGGGGCAGCCTTTCACACGTGGCTGGCGTGCTACTTGGGCCCCCTACTGACTGCGGTCGGCCAACGGCTGGCACCGTGCTTCGGATCCCGCTACCCTCCAAAATTAGTTACCCGGAAAACCTCACCCAGCGTCCAAGACCGGTTCTGAACAGCGCAACTGACAACCAACTTCTCTCCCAAAGGCACTGGCACTCCCGCTTACCGACGAAACACAGCAAGCTGCTTGGCGCCGGACTCCGGCGGGATGGTGGTCGCGAGCCAGGCGGCTCCTTGCGGAGCCTACCACCGCTTAAGTGGGATCGTTCTGCCGTACCACAGGCAAGCCTGTGGTGCCGTTGCCCGGGGTGGACCGCGAGGAGGTAGATCCCAAAACACCCCAAAAACACCTTTTGATTTAAATGCTGCACGGGTTCAACTACCATTTTATAGCGAGACAAATTTTTCGACAAAAAAGGGGTCATCGAAATGATTACCGGGACAGATGACCTTTTGGTCGGGAAAACTCCTTTTATTTTTAACACGTCTTGCGATGTGCCTAGTGGAATGCAAACACTGATTATTCATTTTTACTTGTTATTTATTAAAAACACTCAAATTATAATTACAACAGACAATTTGAACAGTATTTACTAGTGAAAGTCTTTATGCAAATGAAATTAGTATCCATTGACTACTTCATATACATTCTTGACAATTAAACACACACCTTATTGACCGTTTAATAAAGTATTCTTATTGTGATGGACATGGACGATTAGTTATGTTCTTACCTGGGAGCTTAAACCTCTCTATCATCAAGGTTTTCTATAACCTTTTAATAGAGGGCAGGGACTTGCTAATTACATATCAAAGTGTAAATTAAAGAAAACAGTTATTTATTTAAAGACTTGTGTTTTCCCGTTTTACTGGCATTTCTAATGAATATAACATCATAATAATAAGCTGACCATTTAGGCCGAGGTATATCTGTATATACATAGTACATCCACATTTCGCTACTTATACCTATGTTTAAGTCATTTTCCATCTAATAGGGCTCGAGCCTTGTCTTCGATGGAGGTCTTACTTTGGGCTGCTACTGAGAAATTCAATTACACTTTGCCCGACCCAGGAATCGATACGAACTATTGTCTTGGTCTCTTAATTTTCTGCGTACAGTCAGCCCCAGTCACATTTTTAAGCTCATTGGCCTAACGAGCTGTTCAAGAATGAATGATATAAATAGTGAATTATTATTGATTAATAAATGAGTCTTTTGTTTTATAGTATCATAGAAACATAGTTTGCTAGCTGTTATTTTTTTTATATTTTTTGTTTTGTGTCATGTATTAATTACATTGCATTCTTCTCAGTGTATAAATTCTAGTTCCTAAAACGTAACAGACAGATGTGTTGCTGGGGAGTTTGTTGGCCACTTCTTCTCCACAGCTAAAACACTAGGAAGTGGTGACGGGCGTGCGTTTTGGGGGACTGTCTTTTGTAGAACTTAACGTTCAAAGTGGAAGGGATTGTCAGACTCTTACCGACTAAAACTGACCCGTGTCCCTGCAATGCCCTCTGCGATCTAGGGCCGCGGTAACTCTTTCGAACAAATTCCGCAACCCTGCTGACATCTGTTTGAGGCACGCGTGTAACAAAACGCGGCGTCAACCCGGGCCCGGTCCTTATCGGACGTCCGTGGCCGGGAATCACCCTGCGACTCCTGACGCCCGGCGCGTATTCTTCTTTAGCAGCGGCTGGTGCGAAAGCTGTGCTTCTTCCTAACGCGGCCCACTTCCTCCTTTACTTGAATTAGGAACTGCTTCGCAGAAGGAGGTGGCCGCTTCCCATGCCCCCTCGCTCCAGGCCATGGATTGAACCAGGGAAGCGAGAAGTCGCCGCCACCGATCGCCTCTACGAGGACACGGCGGTGTTCCGACAAATAGAACAGTATGCGCCACCATGTCCTCTCGCCGAAAAAGGTATATCTCCCGAAACAACTATGCCCGATGAGTAGGTACCTGCGTCAGGCGGAAGGTGTTGATGACGTCGTGGCGCCTCTCTAACCAATAGTGGTGTGCCCATTTATCAGAACGCTTGTATTGTTATTTTGTAAAAGCCATTAGAGTGACCACTTAACAATTCGTTAAAAAGTAGTAGTGCACAGTATTTAATAATTACTATGCCATGTCATGTCAGTCTTGTTTGATATTTCACCTACAATGTAATTGCGGTTGAACAATAGTAATTTTAAGATTACTGGTGTATCTGTCTGAAGCAGTTGATTGATGTATGAGCAGTAGAGATTATTGTTTGGTGTCTACTACTGAATATCTGTAAGCATTTCACTTAATAGTTAATAGGTATTTAAAAGCCGTGTATATTGTTAGTGGTCAGGCAGAGGCCAATAGTTCTTCTAGGTATAATAAACGATTATCAGTCCACTAAACCGCCCAAACCCATAGCGTTTCATCTTTTGTTTCCATATTCTGCAATAGTCTTGCTCCAACCGGGTATTGTCCTTGGGAATACTTTCACAGTGCATACAGGGATAATCGCCGGTTGGTGCCCCATAACATTTGAAATTTCTAACGGGGCCTCTGCGAGTTGGTTTCGGCCCCTCGTACGCCTACCGGGTCCGGGTCAGGGACCGGTTCTCCAGGGACCCAAGAAAGAAAACAATAAGAGGTTTTACAGTTAACTCCGAGCGTAAAGGTTGTCATTGTTCATACCAGGGAATGGACTAACCTGTCAACACCCGTACCGTCTTAAGAGCGTTGCCAAAGTTGTATTATCTTACTATTGGTCTTCTAATTTGCGAGCGCTGACATATTAAAGCCAGGTCATGGATTACCTGTGGGCTTTTAAACCAAGTCTGTTTCGGGAGTTGAGGTGTGATTGACTAACGAACATTCAAATTTATTATTAACAGTTCAGGTTATTTAACAGATTCAACGAATTTGGAAATTCTTTGTATAAATTGTAATTACAGCACCATAATATAGAAATTTCTCCATAATATTTAACTGTCACTATTGTCACTAATGAAGCACATTAGATATTGAACGCTGTGTACAGCCATAATTGGACGCCAGATTCATGTACTGTATATTGTCATAGCTATATTGAATTGTCTTAGTCTGTAGTCTGACACTGTATGTACTTATTAAAATACTAGCTGAACCACGCAAATTCGTCTGCGTCACATTTTCCATTAATGCTCGGCTCCTTTTAGTCTTAGCGTGATGATATGTAGCCTATATCCTTCCTCGATACATGGGCTATCTAATACTGAAAGAATTTTTCAAATCGGACCAGCAGTTCCTGAGATTACCACCTACATACAAACTTACAAACAAATGTTACCTCTTTATAGTATTACTAGCTGACCCGCGCAACTTAGTTTGTGTCACATTTTCCATTAATGCTCCGTTCCTATTTGTCTTAGCGTGATGATATATAGCCTATAACCTTCCTCGATAAATGGGCTATCTAACACTGAAAGAATTTTTTCGAATCGGACCAGTATTTCCTGAGATTACCCCCTACATACAAACTTACAAACATACAAACTTACAAACTTACAAACAAATGTTACCTCTTTATAATATTAGTATAGATTATTAATTATATAGTAAATATAGTATAATAGTATAGATAATAATATAAATACAAACCTACTTAGAGACTTCTACAATATAATATTGATAAAAGAAGCAGAAAAGAATTGGATCCTTCAAGGCTAAAATAAAATTCCCTAATCTTTCCTTTTTCCTAATATCGAAAAACGGTGTGATAAATTTTAATATTGAAAAGCGTTTGGTCCCTGTATGTTTAGATGTTTCTTCAATAAATAATCCAAAGCAATTTCGTCGGTAGTTCACGCATCCCACACCATGGGGTAAAAGTAACCAACAGCTTTTTTTATTTTGTATTGCATATTATTTTTTTAAAGCTCCACGAAACTTAAAACTTTTATTTTCCAAAATATTGTCGAACTCACGGCGAATAGTTCATAAAAGTATAAATAAAATAGAAACGACAATATTATAGTGAAATAAACTGTTAAAGATAGGGCCTATGTTGATTTGATTGTTAAATTATGAAAGGTTTTTAACAGCCATGTCTATAAAGAAATTAAGTATTCATGGCGATAACTTTTACCCTTATTTGCATACCTATGTACTAGTTATTAAATAGCTTAATTAATACAGACAATGTTTGGGTAGGAAATCCAGTAAACTGGTTCACCCACTCAATTATTGCGACTTAATTCATACCCGGTTTCAAGAAAGAAATTGGTATTGAGTGATGCATCACTTATTAGAGGCAACTCAAGTTTTACTGTTGGCTGATAAAAAACAAAAACAATGGGGAAAGAAGTTCTCAATTCGAATTTCAGTAACTTGGAGTTAAGAGTTTGGTTTAGAAGTCTACCATTAAGTAAACTTTTCAAATATCCTGGGTGGGAGTACCTAACCAGCTATTGTGTAAGTAGACATAATATAGGTACATAAAAAATATTTATATATACTTAGATTTCTACAAATCCACGCCCTTTAATATAATTAGCAACAAAATACAGTTCAGCATTTCCGAAAACGTTTCACTATTAATAGGTACAGTAACTACTTCTTGCTTCCATACCTCCATAGACACGATTTGAATGTCGTAACTTTTTATACGCTCGCTATTAACGTATGCGGAAACGCTGATGTTGTGAGAAAAACGCATGTTTATCCGGGAAGTGAGCATAGTAGTATGGAGGCAAGTCAATCAATGTAACTACTGCATTGTTCTAGAGGTGAAGTCGTCAAAACTTCGACGAACGACGTAAATTATCAACAGTTCCTCGGTGTCGATGTCGGGTGTCGTGAGTTAGATGCGTATGTAAACATGTTTAGGTTATAAACCTATATGCTTTATATGCACTTGTACAAATTATACTGATGATTTAAAGAACAATTATGTATTTAGATATACTGAACAGTGAAGCATCTGTAGGCTGCAGATGGCAGTTTCGGTGGATAAAGTGACGAAAATATAGAAATGCTCAAATAATAATTAATAATCATTGACTCGAGTTCAATACGTAGTGATTACATTTAAAAAAAAAAAACGTTGCCCCACACTAGGAATTTCTCCTGTATCGTGGGTGCGTTTACAAACATACAAAGTCACATACACAAATAGCCAGAGCCGGAACAACTATCTGTAGGCCATACAAATATTTGTTCCGTACGGGAACCGAACCCACGACATGCGACGCAGCAGCCGATCACTTAACCACTGCGCTAACCGTGCCGAGCATCACATGCACCGAAAGGAACTAGGAAGAGAGGTGATTGGGCGGGTATAAGGGGACTGTCTTAATGTGTTCAGAAAATACTGGGCCTTAAAAAGAATCAAAGGATTTCATTTTTGGGTTAAAACTTAAATAGCAGCCTTGGCAGTAAGTAGGCAGGCAAGAAAGAGATGGTGGTATTAGCTGGACTTATCAAAGAACTGTACAAAAAACAAAAACGCGGAAAGCCGGGACGAAGTGGAAGTTTGTCGTAATAGGATAGCTCATATTCAATAACTATCACTACATATTATAAAACAAAGTCCTCCACCGCGTCTGTCTGTCCGTTCGCGATTAACTAAAAAACTACAGCACCGATTTTCATGCTGTTTTCAGTAATGTATAGAGTGGTTCACAAGGAAGGTTTTAGTATATAACTTGTCAAGCGGGCGAAGCCGCGGGCTGCATCAGCTTGTAAATAATATAACAGCATTAAAGGTTGCCGCTACTTCTGACCCAAAAAATGACCACCTGCTCACGATTAGTCGTTCCACACATTCTTCGGGAAGCTTTCATATCTACATTAAAACATGATTAGAAGCTCATCCTAATACGGTTAACAATAGGCTCGCAAGATCACGATGATTCGACGGTGGCTAACTACTTATTAACATTCAGTAGACAAGTACCGTATTGATTTGACCTCTTCGTTCAAGTAGGCTCAAAAATGATTTGCCCATATTAAGTAAGTTACCCACTGAACATACTGCGGGGTTATCATTGACCTAGAAAATGAATTGAGCGTTCCCAATGAAACCGTAAAACAAGTGAAAATTTCTGGATTATGTAAGGTTTTTTTCTTAATTTTCTTCTTTAGTAAATAGCATCCGTCGAAAAAATGTGACAATTATGTTATTATTTGACAAATACTCGTATGTCTCTGATGCGACCCACGAGTATTTACTCTCTTATGAGAGTGAGAATAGTGTGAAAGGTAGGTATACAACAAATTGTGCGACCAATAGTTGCCTTTTTTAGAATTTTGATTTAGCTAAGTATGTCACATATTTGCAGGAGTAGTTTAGTTTTGCAGATAAAAAGATAGAATGTGAAATGGGACAGGTACTGGCTGCACAGTCGCTTTGTCTCAGTCTAAAGAGTGATCAAGTTTGTTAATATTGCTCAGTCCATTCTCAATTTCTATGGAAATAATAGTGTGAAAGAAAACAGCAACAGCAGTCTGTCGCCATAACAACAATGTTAACAGCATTGTTGTGTTCCGGCAGTTAGAGGTATGATAGCCAGTTCCTCTGTGTAAGAGGATTCCGGGTGAAACTTGCTTCCATCTTCGGCCTAATCATCACTTTTCATCAGGTGAGATTTAGGCCAAGAGTTTCCCCGTTTTGTATTAAAAAAAAAGCAAACGTTTACTAGCTCATGACAAGACATTGTAATCAAAGAAACTGATTACAATATAATTATGTGGCCAGTGTCCGTGATGGGAAGAAACGTTTTCCATTCATGCGTGTCTACTGTCTATGGAGGTCTACTTCTTTGATAGGGCATTTTTTTCTTTGAGCTGGTTGTTTTATATGGCTGAGAAATTCCAGATATGAATCATTATTTGCACAACGTTTGAAAATACTTGTAGAACTTGCAGAATAGTACATCTCTCTTAGTAACAACGCATTATAAAAAGTACCAGCCTACTATTACATGCCAACAATGTAATTCTGTTGTGAAAGAGGGACGGAGATAAACAAGCCAAATCCTCGGGATCATGTCAAAAGTCAAAATGTTTATTTCAATTAGGCCATTCAACGGCACTTTTGAACGTCATCATTACATTTAAAATCATATATAATATCCAAAAAAGTGACCTTACTGTCCATTCGGAAAGGTAAGCTTCTGATGGAGAAGAATGGACAAGAAACTCCGTGAATGTATTGACTCGTCTCACACGTCGTCGTAAGAGGCTAGAGTTTGTACCAAATAGTTCTCGCTTTGCTCTGTACTAATTAAGTAAGTAGAAAGCCACTAACATCTGAAGGTTAAATTACCCTCCGCTAATACCAAAAATTCCGTTATGGAATTTATTTACGAAATGTGCATTAGTACAATATTATACTACACCTTATTAACTTTGGAATGTCAATTCAATCGAATCCGTCATAAAATGTCGCAGCACGAGCGAGATGAGAATATCTCCAACGCGTTTTGTTTTTATTGAAACACTACCGTTTCACTATCTCAGCTATAACAGTAAAGGGAGTAAAAAAACCTATCAAAAGTTTACAACCAGTAGCCGGTCATTTGCATTTAAATCTATTATGAATGAGAAGGGCATTAATACCCTCTCACGTAAGTATCTATTCGGATACTTTAATATTGTTTGTTTCATACAAAAATGTATTTAACCGACTTCCCAAAAAGGAGGAGGTTCTCAATTCGGTTGTAGTTTTTTTTTGACAAACATTTTAAATCGTTTTCAAATATGACGAATTCACACACGTTCCTTATTGAAAAATGAGATATGTAGTTATCAATTACCAACATAAAAAATTAAATCCCTCTTTTAGCAATATTGGCCGTTGTTGTAGAACAAAATGGCGCAACAATGACTAATAGAAAAACAACCTATTGTTTCGTAGGCCTCAGTGTCCTCCTATGTTGTTGGTTTAACAAAAAGGAACAAACATCGGTAACATAGAGACGTCAATCAATGACAATTTCCCTCTTGTCCGTTCATTGTAACGATATTTTGGGGGACGTTCATGGGCGTTTACTTTTGTGACGTGATATTATCATTTACATTAAAAGTAACACAAACATACGTTGTCTTTTTATGGGAAACCAAACAAACCGATTTGCATATTTTAACTGACAGCTTTAAAGCTACCAAGTATCCCACCTTTTCGTTAGGCGAGTAAAATAAAGTATTGTGGAAAACCTTTATAATGTTAAGAACAAAAAAACCAACCCTTCGAACAAAATAGCAAATTCGAACCAAAAGTTGTATTTTGTACAGTATCTAACAATGCAAAAAAAGTCAGCAATATTTTGTATGGAAATGCATTTACACACGTCGTCTCAAGGCACGGATGGCGCATTTTTTGCCTTACATCATTTACCTAGTATCGCCTGCAGAAGCTTGATGAAGCCGAGTTAATGCCTTCATTCCAATCATAGCAACTGCGATTAAAAGTAGCTACCGTAGGTACTCATAATATGAGAGGCATGCAGTTAGGGCGATGAAGGGAAATGCTCTAAAGGTCAGCAGTATCTGTTAGTTATAATGGCTAGTTTGCCTTGAACAGTTCTAATGGCAATGTCGTCGTTAGCAACTAGAACTAAAACTGGAAAATGAATTGTAGAGATGCAGGCGCAAGGGTGGATGATTTGCGAATATGAGAAAAACACCAAGTCGGTACACACAGTTTATATTATCACGAAAACACATAAAGTACAGGAACAAGTTAAATAAACACAAGAAAGAGAGATATAAAAATGAAGATAACGTTACCAAGAATCACTATATACAACACATATTTACAATATCAGCCGGTTGACCATTTACACTATTAATTATACCATTGTTTCTGTATGACTGCTTTTTGATGACTGTTTGATGACTGACTGTGAGACTGCTGTGAGACTGCTGTGAGACTGCTGTGAGACTGCCCCGTTCGCCCCAAAATGCTCTATTTCTATACTATTGTTTTGGGGCGCACGTAGTGTAAGGCTTGACCTACCCTACGACCAATTAATTTAAACTAGGGGCGTGCTCGAGACCTCTTTAGCCAATCAGCGCTTAGTGCGCGTCGGACAGGTTTCGACGTGTCTGAACTTGCTCAGACCTGCCGGCGTCGAGCTCGCCACATCGTTTTGTTTACACCTACCGTTCTATTGTTCATACAAACTACTTTTTCTTATCGGAACCTTTCACAAACTGATTAGGTGCATTAATGACAATAATACTATCTTAATAAGCATATACTTGAGATGGCTGTGCTTCCCAACATTTCCCACCCCCGTAAGAGGGTTCAACCGATTACATCACCGTTGGTAGGAAGCACAACGACCTTTACAACGGGTCGACGTAGGACCCCATTATTAGTTCTTACATCTACAACCCTAACTATGCCGTCTGACCCGGGGTACACTCTAATCACTATACCTCGGGTCCACTGATTACGTGGCTTATTTTCGTCAATGATCACTACCACGTCATTAACCGATACACTTTCACTATTGTCTGTCCACTTATGACGTCGCTGTAGCGTCGGCAGGTACTCTCGGAGCCAGCGCCTCCAGAAGAGGTCGGCCAGCGCGTTGACCCGACGCCACATCCTCCGGGAGTCCACGTCGGCTGCGTCTGGACGTGTGCTCGGTGCATCTCCCGCGGCAGTGCCCAGCAGGAGATGGTTCGGCGTAAGCACCACTGGGTGCTCTGCGTCGCTGCTGACGTAGGTGAGAGGCCGACTGTTGATGATCAGCTCGGCCTCAGCGAGGAGCGTGTAGAGAACCTCCTCGCGCGGCGCGCGCTCACGAAGTGTAGCTTTGAGCGCGTTCTTGACTGAGCGCACCAAGCGCTCCCAGCACCCGCCCATGTGTGGGGATGCCGGCGGGTTGAAATGCCACGTGATTCCGCGGCTGGTGGCGTCCGTCTTCAGACGGTGGTGATCGAGATCACGGAGGGCTGCACGTAGCTCGGAGTATGCCCCCACGAAGTTGGTACCTCGATCGGAGTACATGTCGGTCGGGGCCCCGCGGCGCGCAATGAGGCGCCGCAAGGCAAGGATGGCGGAGTCGGCGCTAAGAGATGACGCCAACTCGAGGTGCACGGCGCGTGTGGCGAGGCATGTGAATAACACGCCCCACCGCTTCTCGCGACGCCGGCCGATGGTGACTTCCATGGGGCCGAAATAGTCCACCCCACAGTGGACGAAGGCTCTTCTTCCGATTTCCAATCGGGCGGTCGGCAAATCTCCCATCTTGGGTGCTGTTGGACTTGCCTTCTCAATGCGGCATCGCTGGCACTTTGCTGACACGGATTTCACTGTTGACCTCAGATTGGTCACCCAATACTTCTCTCGGATGCAGTTGACCACGGTTTCTTGGTTTGCATGTAGTCTTGCCACGTGGTATTTGAGGATCAGACGGCGCGTCAATGGGTGTTTGCCGTCTAAGATGACAGGATGCCTTTCGCCGAACTTGAGCTCGCTGCAGGCGCCCAGCCTGCCGCGGACTCGCAACAGCCCGTCGTCGTACAGCATGGGGTCTAGGGGCCTCAGCTTACTGCCGCTTGGCAGCGACCGGCCCTCTCGCAGCGCCGTGATGTCGGCTGCGTAGCTGTCTGCCTGCGCCATTTGCAGCAGGCGCAGCTCGGCCTCTCGCAGGTCCGCCGCTGTCACAGCTGATGATTGTCGTCGTCTGCGGCAGAGGTCACTGAAAATGATTAGGCGCGCCATGACGTAGAGGGCGCGCGTCCATGTGGGGAGCCGCTCGTAACTCAGCAACGGCTCTTCTGGCGCCGCCACTGCGTGCGCCCGCTGCACCCGCTCCAGCTGCGTGTCAGGCACCGCTTCATAGTCGGTGCTCGCCGGCCACTCCTCCTGCGGACAACGAAGAAACGAGGGGCCCGACAGCCACTCGCTACTGTTAAGTGGCCAGTCCAATCTGGTAGCCTTGTCTGCTGGGTTCATCGCCGACGGGACCCAGCGCCAGTCGGACCTCTCTGACCGCCTATCTATTTCCGCTAAGCGGTGCGAAACAAATCTTTGAAATTCGGATGCGTCTGAGTTTATCCATTTTAAAACAGTTTTACTATCTGTCCATAGGTATTTATGTTTGAATTTTATACCTAAGTCTTTTTCTACTGTATTGGCTAGTCTGCAGGCTAACACGGCTGCCTGCAGTTCTAAACGAGGGATAGACACTAACTTCTGCGGCGCTACTCGAGCTTTTCCAATAACAATAGCCGCATTCCTATTTCCCTCGGTGTCTAAACCCGTTATATAGGCTACAGCTGCATAAGCGGACTGACTCGCGTCCCCAAACACATGCAAGTCTACCGCGTCTAACCTTAATCCATACCAACGGGGTATTGATATTTGGGACAAATGTTGCAAGTCTTGCAACCATTTGAACCATAACTTGGCCTCTGCATCTTGCAGTTTCTCATCCCATTGTATACCTGTTTGCCAAATTCTTTTCATTAAAATTCTCGATTGTATTATGCATGGGTATAAAAATCCTAATGGGTCAAATATTGACATGATAAAGCGTAGAAATTCCCTCTTAGTAGGCACGAGTTGGCCCTCTACTATTGCTTTAGGTAACCGTTTAAATGATAAGTCGAAAGCTAGCTTATCAGTGCTCGGCGACCATATCATTCCTAAAGTGCGTTCCGTCGCGTTCTCGCCCTTATCTAGACTAACCCTATCTGGCATCTCGACCTGTAGTCGGTCGCGCAACTCTTGTGAGTTGGTGACCCACCCCCGTATTTCAAACCCACCTGCAGCGTGGATGCGGGTCACCTCCTCAATCAGCTGTCCGGCTTGCGCGACAGACCACTGACTGTCGAGATAGTCGTCCATGTAATGCCTATCGTGTATGGCCGACACCGCCTCTGGATATTTATCCTTATACATGGCTGCATTTTTGTTTAATATATATATAGCAGACGTTGGTGACGACACAGCGCCGAAGATCATTGAACTCATGACGTAAACATCGGGTTCTCGGCGGCCGTCCGTATTCCATAAAAACAATTGCGCACCCCGATCCTGTTCTCGTATCTTTACCCTAAGGAACATATCGGCTATATCTCCGGTGTACGCGATTGGTCCTAACCTAAACTTAAACAGCACACCTAGAAGCGAGTTCAACAAATCCGGTCCCGTGAGTAAATTGTCATTTAACGATGTTCCGCCATAGCTGGCCGCGGCGTCAAACACTAATCTTAGCTTGCCCGGTTTGTTTGGATTCTTTACCCCAAAATGCGGTAGGTACCATATCGGTTCAAGCTTGACCCCGCTATCCAATTTACTCGCGTAACCCTCGCTCACCAATCTGTCTATTTGAGCTGTGTAAGCCTTATCATACGCTTCGTCCTTAACTAAACGCCGCTTAATTCCCGCCAATCGTTGGCGCGCGTTTTCAAAGTTATCGGGCAGCTGTGGGTTGTCCCTACGCCACAACAAACCTACTTCCCACGTACCGCTCTCTGTCTGGCGGCTAGTTGAGTCTAAAATCGCGTTAGCCCTATCTAGATCTTTATGAGACCTAGGTACCTCTGAAATACCTATTGATTCTAACTCGAACTGTTTTGACACTAATTTATGCAAGTCTGCTGTTGACTCTACCATACACGCGATGGACTCACTATCACTGTTCTGTACTCTACCTACGGGCCCGTGCACAACCCAACCTAGTTTGGTCAAAGAGGCAACTGGCTTACCTGACTTCCCGCGGCGAGTCTCCTGGCTGACAAGAAACTCCCAGTTATCCTGTCCCAGTAGGAGTAGCGGCCTGGCTCCCCTCATCTCCTCACAGCCCAGGTCGCGAAGGTGAGCATGCTCCGCCAAGATTGAGGCGGGCACTGTCTGCGCCGGCAGGTCAAGCCGCTTTAGTGTGCGGCACTTGACCTCGTGTGAAGCTCCATTCGGCCCGCGCACTATAACACTTATCACTCGCGAGCTGTTGTCGACCACTTCATGCCCGCGTGCACTACGTAATATTAAGGGTACTTGTTCTCCCTCGACGCCATCCGTTATCGAGTCGTCTATCAATGACACGGTGGCTCCATCATCCAGCAGGGCGTGACATTGCTTTTTTGTTCCATTCACTGTCACGCACACCGGTATTACCTTAAGCAATGCCTTACCAGTGTAATCACTAACATTAGTTACACTTTCAGTCTTCTTATCAGCGTGTAACAATGTATGATGCGCATAGTTGCATGAGGCACACTTATTTGCGCGGCAAAAATTCTTATTGTGTCGTTTCACTAGACACTTAAAACATAGCTTGTTTTTCTTGATGTGTTCCCAGCGGTCATTCACCTCGAGTTTACCGAACTTATCGCATTTTGTGAGCTTGTGTTGTTCCTTACATAATGTGCATTGTTCGTCGCGCCCATTGTTCGACTGGTCATTGTCTGAGTGCACGTGTAGCCTTTGCACTTGCCGAACAGGTGCGGCGGCGGCGCTTCTTATCTTGCCACCTGTTTGTGTCGGCGCGCTCGCTTCTAACTGAATGTAAAATGATGTGGCACGTGCTAGATGACTGAGGAATTCTGCGAGTATTTCTAGGCTGGGAGAGACTCGCACATCTATGCCTTGATTGTTGGCCATGCCCATCGCAAAGTCGCCGTATTGTGCACGTTGTAATGGCGTTAATTTGTTCAATAGTTCACTGACTAATTGCGGGTTATTTAGGTACCCGACGGCTCGTACACTTTTCAATAATGATACGCAATTTCTGACTGTACTTGAGAACTTTCTAAGTTCGCGACCGCTCTCAGTGACTTTAGGTAGGGAACGTACCTTTTTTAGTGCGCACTCTAGCACTAGATTCGGGTGGCCAAACTCTTCATCCAGAGTCTTCATGATTTCCCCGGGATTGGTTGATGTGCGCAGCAAATCTTCGACCGCGAGTTTGGCATCTCCCTGCAGAGACGTCTTCAGTCGAGCTAAGTTCTCGTGCGGCTTGAACTGGTACATGGTCGTCGTGTCGTAGTACATGTTCTTGTACGACAACCATTCAGCGGGATCACCTCTAAAGTATGGTAACTCGTACGCTTGCTTCGGTACTGGCCGCGGGCGCGCTAAGCTGCTTATCGCTTCAGCGAGTTGGTCGATTTTCCTGTCACGCGACCTAAATCTGTCGTTGTCGTCGATGAACGCGCCTTCCCACTCGGACGTTCGTGGGGCGCCGGCCGTTGCTACCGGTGTAGCGATCGTCGCGTGGATCGGTTCGCGAAACTGAACGGTCGCGGGCGCACACTCTGTTTGGAGCGCATTGTTATTCGGCACTGGGACTTCGCGTAATTGACCGGACGCGTGCGCGTATTGTGGCGCGCAAGACTGTTCGGGCGTCCGCGTCGTTGTTTCGCGAATCACATTGGTTGCGGGTGCACGTGACGGTGCGCGATACTGTTCGGACGCGGCGGGCGCGCATTTCGATGCGCGTGACTGTTCGGCCGCGGGCGCGCTTGGTGGCGCGCGGGTTTGGTCAACCGGCTGTTCGGACACTTGTCGCGGTGGCAGTTGGTCGCGACTGTCCATGGGTGTGTCCGTTTCTTTCTCGAGCACTGCGGGCGTCGTGTGTGACACCCATTCTTCCACTCTACGAGTCGTACCTTCGTCGTCAGAGCTTGCGATATCTTCTGCGGCATCTATTTTAGCTAGATCAGCCTCCAGCTTCTTCTTCACGAGGTTCTCCTTTAGTCGCACTATCTCACGTTCAGCCTCGTACTCAACCCTCCGTCGAAGGTAGTCGGTGCTTCTCTGGCCGCTCTTCGAGGAGACGTGGCTCGTCCTGGACCTAGCAACCTGTCTTTTTCCTGATCTCACTGGCGTGACTGTTTCCCGGAAGTCGACGACACGACCTCCCACCAATGGGATCACAGGTGCTGGAACCGACGTCGTGGTAGGCGCTATTGAAGGTGAGCCTGGTGCCATTTCTGATGGCACGCCGGAATCGGCCTCTAATGCTGGCCGCTTGCTCATCTCTTTTCGTAACCTGCTCCTAGTCGTGATAGCGCTGAACTCACTCATATTCGCAACGATCCGGCTCGAAGGACCAAAATGTAGAGATGCAGGCGCAAGGGTGGATGATTTGCGAATATGAGAAAAACACCAAGTCGGTACACACAGTTTATATTATCACGAAAACACATAAAGTACAGGAACAAGTTAAATAAACACAAGAAAGAGAGATATAAAAATGAAGATAACGTTACCAAGAATCACTATATACAACACATATTTACAATATCAGCCGGTTGACCATTTACACTATTAATTATACCATTGTTTCTGTATGACTGCTTTTTGATGACTGTTTGATGACTGACTGTGAGACTGCTGTGAGACTGCTGTGAGACTGCTGTGAGACTGCTGTGAGACTGCCCCGTTCGCCCCAAAATGCTCTATTTCTATACTATTGTTTTGGGGCGCACGTAGTGTAAGGCTTGACCTACCCTACGACCAATTAATTTAAACTAGGGGCGTGCTCGAGACCTCTTTAGCCAATCAGCGCTTAGTGCGCGTCGGACAGGTTTCGACGTGTCTGAACTTGCTCAGACCTGCCGGCGTCGAGCTCGCCACATCGTTTTGTTTACACCTACCGTTCTATTGTTCATACAAACTACTTTTTCTTATCGGAACCTTTCACAAACTGATTAGGTGCATTAATGACAATAATACTATCTTAATAAGCATATACTTGAGATGGCTGTGCTTCCCAACATGAATTCTAGAACTACAACTGTAAAATGTACTAGGTATGGATATTGACGCGAGCTTGCGACCCTAGGAGTATTGTCTGTACCCTGCAACCTCTTTGAGCTTTGAGTAGAGACAACTTGTGTTTTGTATGGATTAGAATAGAAGTCAGGCAAAAGACCGCGAACTGTGCCTGTTTTGTTCGGATAGGATTATTGAGAATATGCTTTCATTCACAGAAAGATGATTTTTCTCAATGTTTGAGCAGATAGGCAGATTCAACCTCTGGTACTATGACAACAATGCGGACATACTACTTCCTATTTATCCTACTAATATTATGACAATTTTCTACTTTCTCGGGACCCTGGAGACCCGGTCCTTTGGTAGACGTACGAGGGGTCGGAACCAACTCGCAGAGACCTCGTTCAACATTTCAAATGTAATGGGGCACCAACCGGCTATTATCCCTGTATGCACTGTGAAAGTATTCCCAAGGACAATCCCCGGTTGGAGCAGTACCTACTATTGCAGAATATGGAAATCAAAGATGAAAAGCTATGGGTTTTGGTGGTTTTTAGTGGATTTAATCGTTTATTATAGAAGAACTATTGGCCCCTGCCTAACAATATACACGGCTAAGAACTATTGACCACTAACAATATACACGGCTTTTAAATGGCAGGGGGTGACTTGCACACTCAATGAATGGGCCCCCGAATGATAATAATTATTATTATTTATTAGTTTATGAGGATGGATGGATGGATGGATGTTTGTTACTCTTTCACGTCAGAAAGCCTGAAAGAATCTTCATGAAACTTGGCACAGAGGTAGATTAGTCTGGAATAACACAGTCATAAAATATTTTTCAATATTCCCGCAGGCGGAGCCGTGGGCAACAGCTAGTGTTTTCATAAATTGATCTAAAAGGGCTCTACTTATATATGAAAAACGTTACATATCCCGTTGTTTTCGCACTGTTGATGTCGCGTCGTTCCTGTCTACGGGTACTTCATCGGAATATCGGCATTTTCAAAGCAGCAATTTCATAACAACATCCAAGTTGGCTTGTAGACCATCTGTACAGGCCCTTAGTAAGTCCCAACTTAAAGCTTATCAACCTATTAGAGACCGGGGTTTAAATATGCTAGTGTGAAACTTGTTTATCATTTGATTTATTATTGCTCCAAACACTTTGTTTCGATATTACGATAAGTCTGCAAGCGGGCTGTATATCATGAGCTATAGGAAGACTATTATTACATTTATAGGGAAGGACTGACAAACTAACGGCACGGACAGAGATGAGTGGAAAGAACTAGAGGAGGCCTTCACCCGAGGGGCGTCTATATATAATAGCAAAAACTAACCTTTACTAACAATTAGACAATAAGCAAATAACTACCTAAACACAAACAAACAAACAAACACCACATTTGTAATGGAAATTAAGGATAAGGAAATAAAGGGTTTTTTTTAATTTAATTTTATTTAATAGGAAGAATTAAAAACAAAAATTGAATTTAATTCACAGAAAGTTTATTTCTATTGCCGCTTTCAAAAAAAGTAAAAAAGGGGTACGCGAAGTGTGGGACGTATCCCACATTTTGCGTACAAGCTCGACTCGCCCTTGGATTATTAAAATGTGAAAATTAAAATGACTCGATAGGTACTAAAGATTATCCTTACTTCGTGCAAACGCTTCGAGATTTCTATTTTAATCGTAAAAAGACTTTCTTTGACCCTTCAGTGAGTCTCAGCGACCTTGTGGACTTAAGAGTCCTATTACGAATCGTGAATGCTCGTTTGCAATAAACGAAGTTCCGTTGGTCTGCGTTGGGAGTACATCTATAGTCCGCGAAACAATTTTGATACTTACTAGTCTGAATAGGATTATAGTTTATTTGGGCGCTCGCGCGAGACAAGGAGCGCGCGCACTGAATTGACGCAGAATATATAGTACTTTAATTTTATTTATTGTAATTTTTTTTTATTATATTGACAAACGAAAACTAATGAAACGTATTCATTGTAGATTGAAATTTTATATCATGTTAAGTTATTTGATAAAATTGTTTTTATTTGGAATATAATGGACGCTGAATCAAGACATTTCTGGCTTAAATTTGGCTTTCTTACGTTTTTTACGTTTTTTTCCCTGAAAACTCAAGGAATTTAAAGAAATTCTAGAACTCCAATAAACAAGTAAAACATTCAACTTACCTTTTAGTAATTTCAGCTTTTAAAAGAATTGATTGTAACAATGTGAATTTGACCGTCAAAGTTCCATCGCCGACATTTTTTCTTGCAAACTGAGTTCGTAAAATATTTATAGTAAATTACACGAAAAGAAAAATGAAAATGTGTAACTCTAACTTACAAGAAAGAGACTGGCACTATCGTTATTCAGGATCAAATAATTAAAATATCTTACTGCTGCTGAAAATTACAGCGTCAAAAATCATGAATTTCCGTAAAAAGTGTAATAGGACTCTTAAGTCGCATTTTGATCGTAAAGTTGCTCATAATTTCGTACTAGTACAGTCTCTAAGTGCTTATTGTAATAACATTTTAGATAGATTTCCTTCATGGACGTTGCAGGTAGTTTTACTTATTCATGCTGTACTTAGTTTGATGTTGTTTGGGTAAAATCTTTTGCGGAAACAACAGACGATTGTCTAGTAATAATACAAGATAACTTATATAAGTAGGACTATGAATTACTTAGTTATTTGAATTTCCTACAAACCATAGAATCTCATTTAAAATGTATGTGAGTAGGTATTGACTATCGAGTCAATACTTACATACATTTCCCATCAGGAATCCATTAGGACGATCGATGTGCAATGTTAGTTTTACACTTCCGCTCATGATAGATATTATTTCTTCAACTTCCGCATACTTCGACAATACAACACATCTCAACAACACACGCAGTGTGTTTATTGTTTTTATCTGCAAATAATACACGTCACTGCTATAAAATATGAAAAAAAAAAAACTGTAAATCTGTCACTGTTATGAAAACTTTGAGAACAGCTTTTGTAAGGAAACTGACAGATGCTTCGAAATAGAAAAGAAATAAAACACTATACTACAAGATGGAGCCAATAATTTTCGGAAGCTATGTGGTTTGTGGTTTTCACGTATTTTCTTCTAGCTAAGCTTTTTCATTTAAGTCTTAAGTAATACTTTTTTTCAAGATTTAATTATTTAAGTCATCCAAAATACTACTGTGGCTTGTAACGATGAAAAAACAAATAGGGCAGCCCTGAAGTTTTAAGAAAAATTAACATTATTTTTTTAAGGTATCTGCCATTTTTTTTAAGGTACTCAGTCAATCAGAATATTGTTTAGGTCCTAAAATATACTTCTTAAAACATTTAATTTTATTTATTTAGATCTTCCAAAATACTACATGATAGTTGTCTTATTATGCTGAAAAAAGGAACAAGGCAGCCCATTTATTTTAAGGAAAAAGTTTTTTTTTCTTTAACCCAGTTATTACTTTTTAGTTCTTCATAAATGTCATAGACAAAAAGAAACGATTAGATTTAAACGTATCATAAGTAATTTTAGGCGCAGTCACATTGTTTTCTGAGTAAATTAAAGGAACGTGATCTAAGCAAACCAATTAATATCGCACACAATCTATAAAACCAATGGGTGTAATATAACAAAACGTAATTAATTTCGTTGTCGGCCGATCCCTTGTCGTGACCGGTCAATGCCAACCGCTTGGATTCCCGAGTCCAAGTGCCAGGTGTCAAGTGGGCGAAATCCTAACAGTACCTAACTTATCTACAAAGGCAGGTCGTCTAACAGCAATCTACTGTCTAAAAGCCATTTATATCAATACACTATTCTATTCATTCATACAAACAGGAATCTGATTTGATCTTAGCATGAGATTTGCAAATGCAACGCGTATTCGATGCCCTCTTGTCAAACCAGCTTACCTATATTTATAAATGCACTTGTACAGTGTTAATGTTAACATCGGGAATTTAGTTGATATTCAAACTGATAGGTTAGTGCTTTTTAAAAACTTTCGATGTCGGTGTTAAGAGACGAGAAGAAGAGAGAATCAAGGCGTAGGTGGTTTGAAATTTTTGAATTCCGATTTCAAAGACCGTCAGTTTACAATCCCTTCTAATGTGCTGGAATCTAAATCTTGAGGCAATTTTGAGCATAAGCGAACTACTTTGAAAATAACTTTTTGCAAAATTTTAAACAAATGATCGACTGCTATACTAATATTCGTTTATAATTTGGTCAGCTTTTGTTTTGTTGTTTGTTTGTTTAATCACATGAAGGGAGGCGCGCACTGGTGACTTTTGTCACCGTGACAGTACATTTCTCTCTTTCGCAATTATTGTGAAGTGGAACAGACTGATACATACTGTCACGGTGACAAAAGTCACCAGTGCGCGCCTAGCTTCATGTGACACATCATGCATGTTATAACGCCGTTTTATGGGTTTGATTCCAACTAGAGAGAAACCCGTAACAGCTTGCTCAATATGTTTCCCTTTCTTTAATGAGACATAGGTAATTTCAAAATGGACTCCAAGACACGAGAGAACGTACTTGTTGCATGGAATGTAAATTGACCCTTAAAAAGCTATAAAATCACTACTTCTTACATGTATGATACAAATAAACTTAAATTTATTACTTGTAATATTTACATAATTCTACTTTTCCTGAGCGTCGCTTGCAGTAAAGTTCATGTAAATTAGCTTTTCATTTTACGATTGCATCCTAGAGAAACATTCGTTTATCGTTTAGCGAAGTGTTTTTCAATCGGCATATAAATTTTCGATTATTATTTTAGTGTACCTACACGAAAACTAGTAGAAAAATAGTGTAAAAGAAATCGAATTATTGCGTATTGTGTAGTACTACTACATGGGCACAAAAATGGCTAATTAAATGGAATGAGAAAAATCTATCTTCTTCTATACTTATAATAAATCTGTAGAGAGGTCAATTCTGTACATGAAATATATTTCCAAAATAACTATCAGGGGGTGATTAGGGATCGATACTGATGCCAAAAATGCAATCAGTAACATTTTTGTCTGTCTGTCTGTCTGTCTGTCTGTATAACCGTTATAGAAACAAAAACTACTCGACGGATGTTAACGAAACTTGGAACAATTGTTTTTCATGCTCCTGAGCTGGTTATAGTATACTTTTCATCACGCTACAATCAATAGAAAAAATGAAAAAAAAATGAAAATGTGAAAGTTTGGTTGTTTGTTACTCAATCACGCCAGAACGGCTTAACGGGTCTTAATGAAATTTAGAGCAAAGATAGATTATAGTCTGGAATAGCACATAAGCTACTTTTAATCCCGGGAACATGTTCCCTAGGGATCACGCGGGCGAAGCCGCTGGCAGAAGCTAGTAAAAAATATCATTAGATTCCCTTACAAAAGTAGCAAAAATAAAGCGTGGTAAGTATTTCTCAGCATGTATAGCTACTCCATCTTTGACGATTTAATTATTTCCGCACATAATATAAAAGTGGAGGGGAAAATGAATCTTTTACCTTGTTGGCTTCAGAAAATTAGTCTGAATTGCTCAATCACAAATATCTAAGATGGAAAATCGGATTTATTATTTGATACTAACTAATCTTGCTCGTTATGTCCCACTGCTGGGCAAAGGCATTCCCTCTCCCGTTTCCCCACAGGTCTGTACTCAGCCATTGCGGGCCAGTCCTTCAGGTAAGATACGTAGTCTGTTTTTTAATCCCAAATACTAAATTGACAAGTGCAAATGTCAAAACTGACTAAAATTCTATAATCTATTACAGTTTACCATTTGCACTTGTCAATTTAGTCTCCAGAATTAAAACAACAGACTATAGTTGAAATGATTTTGGGTTCACTAATAAACTGGGTCAAAATTTGGACACCGCATTACTATAAATCTATACTAATATCATCTATATTAATATTATAAAGCAGAAGAGTTTGTTTGTTTGGTTGAACGCGCTAATATCAGGAACTACTGATCCGATTTGAAAAATTCTTTCAGTGTTAGATAGCCCATTTATCCAGGAAGGCTATAGGCTATATATCATCATGCTAAGACAATAAGGAGCGGAGCATTAAAGGAAAATGTGACGCAGACGAAGTTGCGCGGGTCAGCTATAATAAATAAAATCATAGGTTGTTCAAAAACACAAATTTAGACACTGCAGTTTAACAATAACAATAAAAGGTGTTAACGTTGAACTGCGGTACCCAGTATAAGATCAAAGTTGTGTTTAGGGTACCAGCAAAGTAACAGTGTGACCGACATATAACTGTGATGTAAGTAAATGTTTATTCTCAAGAATGTGTTACAAAGATTATTGCAGTGAACTCGTAAAACTGCACCATTATATATGACCAGCAGTGACTGCGTTGATGTATTAAATGTATCACTTACTGTTTGGCTAACCGTTTCAGCAAGAATATTCAGAGCAGACATGTATATTTTTATCTTACTTTAAATCTGACGTTATGATCCCAGTGGGCCAGTGTTGCTGACCAAACGGGAGTAGGCCTGTAGATGTTAATTCCCTAGAATATTGTAGTAAGAAAATGTAAATAATATTTGCTTTGCTCTGCGCTCAAGTACTACGGAAAATAGATGGAAACATGATGAGTATTTCTATTTCCCGTAGTTTATGTGTTTTGTCTAGGAGGTTTCTTCGTTGCCCTTCAGAGACGATCCAAAAACATTCACCTAATATGAGAACCAAGCGAAGGAAGGTGAGAACGAAGCAAGGAAGAACGTCACTTGCCACCACGGGACTTCTTCAAACCCCAGGATCAATTGCCACGTGAGATGCAGTGGCCTATATTGAATGAACGCACTCAATTGGTTGCACTGTTGCGCACCCAGGTAGACCGCTGCAAACACAACTTGGCGAGAAGGAGTTTTATTAAACCGTTGGATAACCAATGTGACTGCGGTGTCCCTGTTCAGAACGTGAGCCATACGTTGCAATGCCCCAAGTGGCCATAAACCTTCGGGGATTTCATCAACGCCTCCGAAGCTGCGACAAACGTAGCGACCTACTGCGCTCAAACAATCTATTAAGTTAACCATCGACTGAAAAGAAAAAGAAGACTTAAGGTTCCATTCTCCCCTGTTTAGTAATAAGTTAGCCAATGAGCTAAGGAGTAATAACGTCAGGATAATGAATTCGTATTCTTGGCGTTATCTTATCCTGGCGTAGTTTGCTACTGGAGTTAATACTTTTGTAGCAAATTAATCTCAACGTGCCTCAAAAATTACTTAAGTACAGTCATTATGTAGGTAGAGTAAAAGCACCGATAGAGACCATAAATAATGGTGTTCAAACATCGTGATAGCTTAGTCATCAGTTCTCCAACAACAAAGGCCGAATCAAATTAGACATACAATTCAAAAAAGCTTTAACCAACACACTTGTACTACCACTTACGTCAGAAACATGATAGGCAGATATTTAAGCGAACTTAATAAAGAACACTATGAATGAGAATACAAGAATCAATCTGTTAAATAAAGAAAAGAAATGGCATCACATATCTATCTGTCATTTAGGTTTGTCGAAAAAATAACGACGTTTCTTTCCATATATCGATATCTTGCTGTCCAGGCAAGTGCGAGTCGGAGTCGCACCTACCATATACCGAAAAATGAAAACACGTGGCTTGTTTGGGAGCCCCCATTACTTTGTTGTTGTAGTGGCTATAGAAAAACACAGTGAAAATGTCAACTGGCCACCTATTACAGTTCTTGAGATACAGCCCGCTGACAGACAGACGGACGAACAGCGGAGGCTTAGTAATAGAATTCCATTGGTTACTCTTCGGCTACGGAACACTAAAAATGACAATCGAAAATGTATCAGAAACGATATAATTGTATTTCCACCTATTAAATTAATTAAAACGCTTTGGTGATTTTTAAATAAGTATGTCAGGATTCAGATTCATAAAAATAACAGATCCACCATGTTAAACCAACATGTTAAAAAAACGATATTTATTTTTTGAATTTATCTCCAGCGATATGAATAACATTTTAACGAACAGTGATACATACCCATAGAAATATAAAATATAATATATCGGCACTTTTTAAAACTTTCGACATCCCTACTGTCACCTTAACCTAGCCACGTCTATACATGGCGTTTTGATGTTACGCGTATTGTGCTTTCAAACGCGTACATGTGTATTACTAAGCAGAAAAGTACAATAAGACGAAACTCGACACAGAAACACGGTCACCTTATCACCTACGATCTTAGGACGACTTTATAACAACAGCCGTTTTGTACTGTCAGCTGAAGTGATAGCCATGCAGCTACTAGCTACTCTTAAGGTGGAAGCGCCAGGGTAGCCCGCGAAATTCAAATATTTTTATGTTTTTTGCAATTTGCCAATCAGTGTGAAGCTGAATGTTAAACAAAATACAATTCGCGGCCGTAACGCATACCGCGTGTATCTGACATCGACGCACAAACGATTTCCATGGGTCCGGGGCATGATTCTGGACACCCTAGACTTAGAATTTTTCGTCGGCTATTTTCTCATTTTTTTATTTTTTTCAAGGGTTTTTTTACTTTAGACTGCTCATAATCGTTATTCTGACCTAACCCAATGAGATTTTTAATTAAAAAATAATTAATTAACTACTTTCACTAAAAAGAACAATCTGATTATAGCCACAAATAGATATCAGATGAGCTGAGCTGATACTTTGTGGTACTCTTGAAAAAAATGAGAAAAAATCCGACGAAAAATTCCAACACTGGGGTGTCCAGAATCATGCCCTGGACCCATGGAAATCGTTTGTGCGTCGATGTCAGATACACGCGGTATAATATTTCTAAAGAATTATACCCATTTTAATTATCAATATAACCCTCTAAGTTCATACAATTCGATTGAATGACTTTTTCACGAAATTACATTCTATCGAGTTCTATGAACTTAGAAGATTATATGAATGATTCAAATGGTTATAATCCTTTAGATAAATGCTCTTTACGATCGCGAACCGTATTTTGTTTAACATACAGCTTCACACTCACCGGCAAATTGCAAAAAACATAAAAATATTTGAATTCGCGGGCTACCCTGGAGCTTCCACCTTAAGACTTTTCATCAAATTATTCCAATCATTCTGACCATTGACCAGAACAACGGTGACTAAGGGCGGTTCATCAATGAAATTGAACGCGATCAGCATATGACCCGTTTACGAGCTGTCAATGTCATTCTTTTCTGTGAAATATTGGCACTTGGCACTGACAGCTCTTGAACGTAATTTAGATGTACCTACTGAGGGCCAATAGGGAATATGCATGAAAAAAGTATGTATGATCTGAAAAGTTAATCTAAAAGTATTCGAAAATATAATACTAACTGTGAAATTGAAATCTAAATTGCTCGAAAAACGAACGAGATACAATTATTTTAAACAAATATATCTGTCCCTCTCGCGAAAACGCTGTTTTCTATGGCAGCTGTATAGTCATCGTGTAATTTGACGTCACATTACTTATCGGACTTCTCTTTCTAACTGTAGTCTTTGAAGCTTTATAACTTAATAAATGATGAAGGTATTTAAAAAATAATTTCATCATTGTTTACTAAAGCTAATAAGTATTTTATTTTGCAAATAAAAAAATTGCATGCATATTCCCTATTCTACTAATTTTGTAACAACTTTCACATTCGCATATCAATCTCAAACTGTCAAAAAAGCCTTCATTTTGTGTGAAAACTTTTTTGAAAATGAAAGTGAATTAGTAGAATTGGCACACTGATCGCGATCAGTTTCATTGGTGAAATCCGCTCTAAGAATGTCACTGTTGGTTTCATAGACAAACGTGCATAAACGTATTTCGTTTAGACCAACATTTTCATGCTTGCTGCTAGGTCACTACTAAAACTGCAAATCTAAAAACTAGTTTCAATATTTTAGCTGACAATTTTAGAAGAAAAATAAAATGGTTATGTTTCCTGGATAAAAGATATTATTTCGAAATCTGTCTGTGACTTATATTATAAAATATATATTATTGCACACGAATTTTACTTTATTAAATCAATAAAGTTTGAGAAAGTAGAAACGCACAAGTTCAGGAGTGAAGGCGTCTGTCGTCACTTCTACACACAAGTGTACCACTGCCAATGTCACGCAAAATTATTTTTTTTAGTTTTTTTTTTAATAAATTTATAATCATTCATTGCCATGTGTACAAAAAGTTGTAGGTAGATGCAATCATATCCCAAAGAAAATGAAGTAGAAACGACTTCGAGTCGGGATTTTAAGTTATAGTCCCACGCCGTTCGTATAAATCTTTTCAGGTGTCATATTTACACGCTAAGATCATTGAATCAAGACAACTTACATGACGCCGTAGGCCGTGATATATCACCTTTCGTTTATTTATTGTGTTGCTAGTACATCCATACGGATATCATTTACACACAATATTAATCCCTATTGTGTGTTCAGTAAGGTCTTGAATGGGATCAAGCTTAAAGGGTCGATGAAGGTTCCATAATTCAACATTAAAATTCAATTTTGACCGGCTGCGACTATTTCTCTAATTATAATTATTGATGAACCAGTATGCTTTCTTGGAACTGGTAGCTTAAATTATATGGTGATTAATTAGGAGAAGTGTTATGGTAGGTATGGTAATTAAAAATATATCAATATGAATGTGCTTACTTTTTTTTAAACAATATAAGAATCTTGATGGGATAAGCTTTGAATTTAGAATACACTAATATATGTGTTAATATTAATCCGTGAAACTTGATGAGGAGGGAAGTGGAGTTAAGTTTTTTGGGGATCAAAGACAGTTGAATCGCTTTTCCGGGATTCGTCGAGCTTCTTTGACTCGGCGTTTGTCTGGCGGTCGCCACTGTTGATTCTGGCTTTCTGGAGCTACGGTCGGAATAGTGCAGTAGGCGTGTTAAAGAAAAGTCTATGACATAGATTTTCTGTCATCTCTGACCTAGACAAGAGTCAAGAGACATCCATCTCAAGTAAAAAAATATATAAGTAGGTATGTATATTCATTCTACGGGGGTGCGTAATATGCGTACCAATGGACTCTCAACCAAGGATGCCGAAGACCGTGCGAAGTGGAGAAGAAAAAGCCGGAATGCGGACCCCGGGCTTCAGCTGAGGATGCAACAGGGAACACGCTTAGATGAGAGAGAGAGAGAGAGATTCATTCTACAGGGGTGCCAAAGAGATAGAATCTAAATCTTAGTTCTATTAAGTTTTTATTTAAAAAACCCGGACCGAACCGGACTCGCGCACCGAGGGTTCCGTACAAACCAGTAGGTATTATATTATAAGCAGAAGTTGCGACGTATTAAAAAAAGAACTACTTACTAGATCTCGTTCAAACCAATTTTCGCTGGTAGTTTACATGGTAATGTACATGTATATTTTTTAAGTTTTATCATTCTCTTATTTTAGAAGTTAAGAGTGTCTCTCGCGCAAACTATTCAGTTTAGAAAAAAATTATATTAGAAACCTCAATATCATTTTTGAAGACCTATCTATAGATACCCCACAAGTATGGGTTCGATGAAAAAAAAAAATTGAGTTTCAGTTCTAAGTATGGAGACACCCAAAATTTATTGATTTTTTCTATTTTTGTGTGAAAATCTTTATGCGGTTCAAGGAATACATCTATTTACCAAATTTTAACAGCATAGTTCTTATAGTTTCGGAGAAAAGTGGCTGTGCCAAACGGACGGACAGACAGACATGACGAATCTATAAGGGTTCCGTATTTGCCAAATCAAATCAAGCATTTATTTCAATTAAACCATTTACAGGCACTTTTGAATTGTCAAGATCGGTCGGTCCAAAAATTTGAAGCTATTTGCACGTTCCAAAGCGTAGATCTCTATGGAGAAGAACGTGCAAGAAACTCCACGGACACTCTTTTAAAAATAATATTTTTTTACAGAGATTTATTTACATCAGGTTGAAATTATACATACATGTGAGAACGATGTAAAAGACGAGCAGGATAAAAGCGTCCGGAATAAAAGAGGAACAATTCAAAGAAATAATTAAATTCAACCATGGCAGCTGAGAAGTGACTAGTCCCGACTGACGGCGCCCGTTCACGAACATGACGCATGCGCCAGCACCATTCGGCTCAACCATTTTGAAGGGAGCCAAATGATCAAACGCATACGCCACCATCAGCTAGACTTTTGAGTGAGCATGACACTCCCAACCGCCAGGGTACATTCAAGTCAAAAACATACCTAAAACTGATAATTAAAGTGTAAGTTAACGGTACACAGTACTCACATATATGCTGTTAATGACTGAAATTATACAATGCTAAGTGAGTTTATTCTAAACAATGCAATTTTTTCTTACAATCTTCAGCCGGTCCAACAATGTTTCCGAAATATTTACAGATTAGTTTGTGCTTCCTAGTGGCTGTGGAGCAGGACCAGCATTCAGCCAAGCATTTTTATCTTCAATATAATCCCCCAACTTATAATAATGCTTGCCTGCATAGTGTGCGTTTAATACAAGACTTGAATTTCGTCTCATTTAGTTCTAATATATGGGGAGGTATCTTATTATAACATTTTAAACAGTACCCCATGAAAGATGAAGCTACTTTAGCCAGTCTGAAGCCTGGTTGAACTAACTGGTCCCTATTTCTAGTACCATAATTATGTCTCTCGCCTCTTTTACTAAAACCATTTGGCTACGGAACCCTAAAAAGGGAAAAAGAAGTAGCTTGGGGAATAAATCATTAATAACATTTGAGTTACCCCCATAGTTTCATGGAATTTTACAATGGGTGGTGTCATGCTTTCCGCAATCCTTAATTATAGACCTTAAGATAAGATAGACGTTGTTATGTGGGTTTTCGTCTGTATAATTTATTATTAATGCTTTTAAAACAGACATTGCTTTAGATCAATTCAAGAAATGAATATTACTCCTAGTATGGTCATAGGATGGGAGAGTTTAGACACAAATGCTAATGTCATGAGGTCATAGGTGGCCAACTAGTCACAATCATACATTTTTGTGGCGTTAGAATTAATTATCTCAGTCCGTGAAAGTCTAGTCGATATATTGTTTTGTTCGATCTAGGATTTTTGAAATGTATTTGAATATTTATGCTGAGATACACATTCTGGTTTGTTAAGATTCTATAAAATTTGTAAAACATTCGATATTTCCGTGTATCCGTGTTAAAAATAAAAGTGCTGTTTTTCTCTTAACTCAGTTATTTTTTCCAACAAAAACAAATAAACAATTAATATATAAGAATCATTTAGGTTTAACAATCACAAACATATTTATCCCAAAAAAAATATACTGACCGATTATAAACTCGGTGCGAATTACCAATACCTACTCTCACATATTGACACTCAAAATCTGATCTCAACAAATCATATCGTGTATCTTATAATACTAATCAACAACGATGTGTCTACGCGTTTACATAGAAATTGATCTGCAATTGCTCTTATCTAATCTAGCCCATTGTCCCACTGCTGGGCCACAATGTCCTCTGGCATTGCGGGCTAGATCTCAGGTAGAGTCGTCTGACGTTTCACCACTTTCGCCTTGCTCTACAGATACATAAAATATTTTCTAATAACCATCGTAAAATTGTCGTATCCCACCGGTCTGCACCCCCATGCACTGAACTAATGGCATATTTTATTAAATCGGATGTATGTAATCTATACTTAAAATTATAAAATTGAATAGTTTGTGTAGATTTTTTTAAGTTCGAACAATCAACTTGTTCGAACTTAAAAAAATCTTGTAATATATATATGTAGGTATATATTTTTTCTGTACCTAAGTACTTACCTATAAATTATTTTTTGTATATTTTTTCCAAAACTAAATTCTATTTTAAATATTATTTATTTGTTGTACACCTACCATCACTGTGTTCTTTTAACTCAATGGTTGGCTGGTAGAGAATGCCATGAAGTTTAAATAAATAAATAAAAATTATTTTAGTGTTCGATAGCTCATTTATCGAGCAAGGCTACATGAAATCACACGACGACCAAAAGGAGCATTCATGAAACGCTGACAAAGTTGCGCGGGTCAGCTAGTACAAAACTGTAATCCAGTTCAGAGCTTTTCAGTTCACATTACATGATACTTCTGCATAGAAGCGACTTGACTATTAACTTGTCGTTTTATTACGCACCGGTAACGGTAAAAGTGATTCTTGAAATATAGGCGTTTTTACAACATGGTATTTAGTACGCACTAAGGTATAAAGGCTGATGAATATTTAATTACTCTTGATTTTATGGGTTTTCTAAGAGAAACATTGTTGTCACTTACCTGCCATGCTTTGGGACTAGCTAGTAGTTCGCCGACTATTTCGTGGTTAGTATGGTAAATTACTATTGATCCACTTCAGGTAGCTACACCCTTAATTAATGGAAGGAAATAAACTAGAATATGTGAAAGCCGAAACTTAAAAAACACTCCAAATTCAACTGCAATATCATCTCGTCAAATCTTGTGAAAATGCAGGGAAACTAGTGTTTTAGAGAGTATGAAACTGTTATTTGCGGACGTTTGTTAAACTTACGAGAGTTGCCCCGGTTGCCCCTATAAGGGGCAAGAACGATCGCATTACACTCTCAATGTGTCTAAAATTCCTCCAAAAGTTTTGCATTCTTGGCACATTTTTAGTAACGGATTTTACCTTGAGAAGTTTCCAAAAATTTGGAACTTTCAAAACTGAAGATTTAAGATTGAATTCTTTTATTGCATCAAATATGGAAGGTACATGAAGTCACAAAGTGTGTTCAGCTAGAGTTAATTCCAACAATATAGGTAAGAAGATAATATGATGATTAAAAACACCGATTTGGATTTTCCCTCAGAAAACTGCCTAAAAAAGGCGCTACAAGACATTATAATTAAAAAAAAAACTTCCACGTTTGGCTGCTGTGTTCTCAACCAACAGCCAAAGAGGCGGTAACAAAAAGATAACATCATAAAATTTATCAATAATTCACGTTGACGTAAATGTTTTAAATAACTTTAATAACATAGAGTAACGTTTTGGTTGTCATTAAAGCCTGTAATGAACTTGTGTGGAAGTATTTTTATTAAAAACGTATTATGTTTTGTTAGTGAAAGTCTGTGCTTTACTCGCAGTGTTTCTTGTAGGCCGCGGCTTCTGTGTTACTGAAGAACGAGTTTGTTGTACAGACGCCAGCACATCTAGGTACCCGAAACTGTAAATTTTTTCGAGTCAAAATTGAACTTAATCGCTTAGCTGTAAAGCTGAAAATCTTATATAGAAATTTAACAGATTGTTGTAGCATGATGTGCTGGCGACTGTACTTATTCATTGTAAAAATATAGGAGAGTCCTTTAAAGTTTCATCCTCTGTTTCTTGACACACTGTGTCTACATTTCTAATTAAATTCTTGTGTCGCAAGTCTGCTGGTAGAAATTTCTTTTTAAATAAGCTGTACCTTTGTGCTCTGTTCTCTGTACAACATTTTCTTTTTAAGTATATTTTAACAATAAATAAAACCGCAGCGTAAAAATACAGTACATGCTGAATACTGAACTAAATAGGTACCTACATTTTTTAAGAGTGTCTTCTCGCGCGTCAAACCTTGAGGTTGTTGGCTGCTTAATTAACTGAACTTGTCTGTGGCGGCCTTAATATATAATTAAATCCTCCGGTTAGGGCATTAAAACTTACAAACTAAGCGACAACATGCTAAGGAAACCCTCTGTGGGGTACGGACCTCGGCTGAGAGCATCACTGGGGTGAGGACAGCTAGGGAAGGGCAGGATTGAACAAGACATTTAAGTCTATGATGTGGTAGGGTATGGTGGTATGGTACTCTTTTTTACAGATTAAATTAAAATTAAATCTGAAATGAAAAACTACAACAAAAAAATAATAATATCCGGTATACTCTACATCCGGAAGCAAGGCCGTCCCCTAAAATATGTAAATTACCAAAAACATGCAAAACAATTTAGGTAATCATTCATTTAATATTCTCATAAAATCGCGAGAGTAAAATCTTATTAACCCAATTAAACCAGTCGCAACTATCACGAATTTTCATATTGTATCGATAGAGCCCACTGACCGTGTTTCTGAATAACGTTCAATCGATCCGGAATCGAGCGATTATTATGCTGAGGGCGGGTCGGGTCGAATCGATCTGTGCAGAATAGGCGATCGCACCACTTGTGCGCCGACCGCTCAAGCCGACGCGACGCGTCAAAACCGCGGGAACATTGACAACTCCGTCCTTGGATCGTTTGAAAAAAGAATGTGATTGTTTATTTTTTTTATTTAGTGCATGACTGTCAAAGATTAGTGTGGATTGTTAACAGCCTCCTTGGAAGTTCAATTGGATAATGATGTTTTCCTGAATCCCCGTTGGTAAGTTTATTAGGAAATAGGTTTCTTATTTTATTGAATGCACTATTTTTCTGTTAGACTAGTACCATTCTTTTTTTCTTTACCTTAACATCATCTAGGACTGACTCAAATATGTGCCCGTAGTAACTCCCTAAATGATAAAACTTGTGACAACATAAATAAAGTGAATGATGAAAATATTGTCATAGGCCTGTCGTTCAGATCGCATAAACTCTACTCAAAAGATAAAGGTACAATTAATTTACATAAGAAAACAATAACTTAACTTCACCAAAGCGTTGTTGAACCCATAGATCAAGTTTCAACTTTTTATGCTAAAATGTTATGTTTACGGCATCGGTTCGGAAGATACAAAAGACCTTTTTAGTGAATTTATAAGTTGAGAAGCTACTAAATAAATTTAAGTTAACAGGACTTTCGGTCTGTGAATGGCCCATGATTATTTGTTTTATTCTAAAATAATGTTATATGTTAAAGGCCAAATTATGATTGGTCTATTCGAATTTAACGATAAAATCAGAAACATGATCTATTATTTATGTTTGAATCATGGTTTTCATTGACCTCAAGGATTTTGGAGTCTAGTTGCCGATCAATCCGATATTTTTTTTTAATGAAACCTGAATTCGAATAAAATCAGAAAACAAAATTAGTGCTAAATTACTAATGAAGCCTAAGACATATTGCTGAGTAGAGTCTGCAGAAAAATAGGTAGGTAACAAGTTGGATAAATTAGCGAGAAGGTTTTTTAGCTTGTTACTTATTTTGAACCGAAACATGTTTCATAAAATATCTATCTTTATCATAAGTCCATTCACCTTGTTTCCTTTCAAATTAATTTATTTTCAAATTTCTTAAACCTAGTACCTACGCCTTGTCGTAACACATAAATTTAATATCCAGTTAAATTTTAGTATTCTATACAGTATTCACTTTCCCAACTTTACTTGCTTACATTAGAATTAATGAGTAAGTTATTATGTAAATATTCCTTTCAGAATGTTTTACCGACTGTCGTTTTGATTGACAAGCTTTGCTATCAAAGATGCTAAGGGTAGCCATTTGACCTCTCAAGACTATAATTATGCGAACATAATAATATGTTAGTAATACAGCTACGGGTACCTTTAATATCTTTTTTATATAAGTTCCTCAGCCGAGGAAAACATTTTAATTTTATGGTATCTGCAACCTGGGATATAGATATTAAAATAGGGAAAGGGAGATGTCAAAATCCTCGATGCATCACAATTACACGCAATTCGCTGTAGATATTACTGAAACATTTGTTAAACCAATCAAACAAGATTTTGCGCCTTAAATAATTCACTACTTTTGAAATAATTTTCTATCCAAGAACGAGTGGCTTCGTGCGAGTATTTTAACGTACTCGATCGCGTTAACGTAAACGTTTGCTTATGTCAAAACTTATGGACAAAAAAAAAAGGTTCTCCGTCACCAGACGGCGCTTATTCAGTCTCACACTAAGGCTACGGGACTTTAGATGCGAACGTTAATCGACTAACGTGTTATTTATTTATTTTGATTTCGGTATACTAGTTCAATAATAGTAGCAAAAATATACAAAAGCTGATAGTTTTACATGGTACAAAAAACATGCCTAAGAAACGTTTTTTTTTTTGTTAGAGAATACAACTATTTTACTACCATACGAAAATGTCATAAAGTATGTCTGCTTTACCCAATTTAGAAGATAATTAAGTTACACATTAAAACAACTTATCATAGTCAAAACTCAATTTCTTTTCACACATTCCAAAGAGCGATACTTTTAATTACACTTCCAATAAATCACGTTTTTTTTACTACCACTACCAAGTACCAACAGTCAAAGCCCTGTAATTACAAACACACTGAGAAACAAAGTCTATTGCTATACTGATTAATCTTATTAATATTAATTACTGATTGAATTAAACGTGCGTAACCACAATAATTATAGTTTTCGTTAATAGTTAAAAGTTGTAAATATACTAATTAACCTCAATCACTTGGCATTTTACCCGACTGCGCTGGGAAACGTGTGTTATATGTTTTTTCGGTGGACGGTAAGGTACTGTTAACATGGTGTAATAAACGAAACTTTAAATTTGGCCGAGCATGTACCAGTTTGAATTTTTCGCGGGGATCCGTACGTAAAAGTTGACAAAGTTTTGGTAAAAAAAATTATTGGTAGACTTGATTCTAATAGTCATGAGTTTAGAGTTGGTTCTATCGAAAGGGACTGAGTAAAATCAGCCTTTTCCCAACGCTACAAGAATACTTTTCGACGGACACGGAACACTAGGTCTGCTTTTTCACTTTCGATTGAGAGTGACCGCAAATAGTCTTACCTACAAATCAATAATAGGCAATAAAGTAAAGTAACGGTGGTTGTACTAAACTATTCGAAAACTAAATAACATTTCACAGAGTTGAGTTCAGTAGGAAAACGAGATTGTGTCAGAAGTTTTGTTGGAAAAGAAAACTCTTAAACTTTTGCCTAGCAAAAGGAACAAATCAATTCAAGAGTCAAATTAAGACGCAAACGTTCGACGATTCCCATGCACGCACACTTATGCAGCTACTCCACGCGGAATTGTTTCGCTTTCCCAATGCAGTGTTCGTTTACGGTACCCTAAAATTACCTACTTGCCTGCATAGCCCCCAGAAGTTGCTATAAATAACTAGAAGACGGGCGATCCAACTTATGTCCAACTAATGAATAATTCATATAGTTATTTTTAGAAACAAACTTAGCTTGATCAACAGTAACTTGCTGTGATTTAATATCAACATTCATATTTTTTATAATTTTTTCACACGATCTAAACCGTATAAGTTTTCGGTTCATTTCCAAACTGGTCGTAACTTTGTTTTCATCATAGTGTCCCGTAATCGTTCAGGGCTGATGGACTAGTATCTATTATAAAGTATGGGTTTGATAGGACGGCCGTGAGAGAATCTGAGGTGTAATCATCTCGCTTAGTGAACTGGTTGGTGATATTAATATCGAAGTGCTATGGATTGGAGGATGTAAGTGCTACATATTGTACATTAATAATCTCGGAATTAGATTAGACGAGATCGCGGAATGCGATAAGGCCGCTAATTGTATGTTATTAGTTTAAGATTTTCTGTACGGATTTAAAATTTGGTGTACAGTAAAGTATATAATATAAATAAATCTCACCTGATTTCTGTAAGCCTAACTTCTTATTCGTGTCGCTGTCACGACACTCAATTTCAATTACTTAGCTTTTCATTATGGCTTATTATGAGATTTGACAGTATAACAGACCAGGGATGAAGTAATATTATAAATGATCGCTTGCTTAGATAATACACTTCGCCGACTGGTCGAGGTAGGCGGGAAACATAAGTCGCCATTTTCGGCGGCGACGCCGTGGTCGGCAGATGTCTAAGTCTAGGGTTAGGTATAGTAGGTCATGGTCATAAAAGGTCAATCAGGGCCTAATAAAATGGTTTCAGCATTTTACTCAGGTTTTATTCGCTTTATTTTTAGTCTCCATCTATGTGGGGTTTTGTTCAAAGATTCGTGACTTGGTTTTTACGATCATTTTCTGCGTGGAGTTTTCTTTTTTTTTTGCTGAATGGTTTTTCGCTTATTTGTCTGAGGTGGCCTTACTAAAAATTAAAGGCTCCAGACAGGGAGGCCGCTGAGGCATCCTCGTAGCGTCAGCAAGTGTCTGGCTAGTTCGAGCTATAATTATTTAGTGATGATGAAAACTACAGGCTCAGCGAAGCGGGCTCTTTCGAGCATCAATGTAACGAAAACGAAATCCCGTACATCAATGTAACGTTACCTTACCAAGCGCAGAGCATGTTATCTAAGCTATATGATTATGTGTGATTGGCTCAGCATCAATTAGTGGCAACTATGAGAAAGAGGATAGTTGTTTTTTCCTCTAAACGATGTCTCAATCAGCTATAAAGTTTTTAGTGCCTTTATTGTTTTGCTAATAGATCGTGGGTTTACCGATGATAACTTTGAAGTTTGATCGTACGGCATATAATAATAGCTATCAATCTACAATTCTACAGGTACATTATCATCATCTGCCTAGCCTTTTCCCAACTGTATTGGGGTCGGCTTCCAGTCAAACCGGATTTAGTTGAATACCAGTATTCTACGTAGAGCGCCTGCCTACCAGACCTCCATAATCCATTAACGGGGTAGCACGGTACTTCCTGGCAAGACTGGAGTCAGATTTACTGGTTTCCGACAATCCGTAACGACTGCCAAAGATCTACAAATGACAGCCGGGATCAACGGCTTAACGTGCTTTCCGAGGGACGGAGGAAACTCGGTATGTTAAGATGGTCACCCATCCACAGACCTTGGCAAGCGTTGCTTAACCTGGAAGATCGACCTGTGTGAATGCTAATGTTTAGCCACGAGCTCCTCTACAAGTACTTTATATTTCATAAAATTCTTAATGCCGTTAATTGACATTTCTTTATGATTTCCGTGTGCCAACTTTGTTTTCAATTGGATACATATGTACCAAAAAATCTACATCTCTTTCTCTTAAAATATGCAGAATACTCTCACATTTATTTAAAAAACAAGCACAAAATACATGCAACGATAGAAAGGTAGTGTCAGTTTTAATTATACTTATGGCTTGGGGGCGTTAAGCTCATCGGCAAGTGGTTATTTGATTGTTCTTTCATGACCAGAAGACTAACCTGAGTTAAGTCAAAGACCTTATTGCCGTTTACTTAGTAATAATGCCATCTATTAACTTACTATATTAATCTACTTAACATTGCCTAATACTTACATCGAATACTTGACTTCATCAAAGACATCTATGTTATAAGATGTTCTGAGTTCAACCTTTCTAGACAAAGTGACGCGTGCGCAAGGCACAAGCGATAAACTAGTCTGAACATTAAGAAATACACAAAAAGATCACTAATTGTTGCCGTGGGCGGAATGATGACCCTTCTCTCAGCAGGGAGCCATATTATCATTTAGTGGTAACAACTAACTGTTAAAGAAACTAGTTTTTGATTTATGATTTGTGATGAATGGATTTTGATTCCTTATAAGGACTTCGATAAAAGTGCCGTCTTGTTAGAGAGTTAATTATAAAATTAGGTAGATTTTTGTTTACCTGTTAAACGTAAATAAAGACCTTTTAGACACAAAGTTATTAGTTATAAGTGAATTACCATTTTGCAACCACATCATCAGAATATAAAGCATCCTCTGATAACTGTTTCTGTGAATTATTTCGCATGTTGCGAGTGCAATACACCATTATTATTTACTTTAAATTCCAATTCCATTTTTCAAACATTAAACATCAAATCTTTTGAGCTTAGTTAGTTCTCGATAGGAATATTTCGGAAAATGTGTGTCTTCGACAATACATTTCAACTGTTATAAACTTATAATTGTTCGATCTTCGTAGAAATGGCAAAACTTCCCACTTCCCATGGGAAAATACCATTGCAGCTACATCTGAAACACTCACGAACTCAACAAATAACACATGCACGGCTAACTAGCGTCACACGTCGCTTGCACGCGACTTGCCAATTTTTATGTCAAACTCGCATAATTTATTACCTTTGCTATAATTGCTTTGAAAATGTGCGGTATCCTGTTTACAATTACTTCCTTTCTTTTCGAATGAAACGGGAAGAGTGGCAAAAAGGATACGTTCAAAATTAAAGGATGCAACTTTCTATAATAAGAATAACAGACCGACTGCAACAACCAATCAGAAGGCATCTCTCGTTTGTACTAAAAAGCGTTTTAATGCAATTCACAATATCATCTCAGTGACAAACAATGCCAAAAACTTGTCGAAATTAGAGGTGTTTTTGACAGTTTTTGATCGGATGCAAAAGCGATGTGAACGCTTAATTTAAAAGAATATCCCCTCTGTTCACCAATCTAATTATAATAATATAACTGCGATTAAAAGCCTAGTCTGCAACCAGCCTAAATAATTAAGCATCTCTATTTAGCGTACAGAATATAAAAGTGAAGATGATACGTTCTACCTCATTTTTTTGCGCATAACCATAGAAAGTGTAATCAAGTATCTATCGAGGAATGCTACACGGATATTATAATGATATTTTACTAACCATTTACTTGTCCTTTCCGACATTATGATTGATTCTAAGAAAGTAATTAATGAGTGATGGGATATGACAATGAATCAGGTTGAACTAAGTGACCCTAACACGGTGGATTAGCAAAGGTTACCCATCAGTCAAACTGTTTGGCTAATCGTAGGACGAGTCAGACAGTATAGTTGCTTGCGGTTCTAATTGCCGTTGGTGTCACCCCGTAAGTCTTACCTAAGCTTCGTTGATAGATGACTTAAGTACGGTTATTACAACAACAACCTACAGGAACCAACAAACCAAGCCACCAATTAGAAATGATCTACAACAACATCGAAAACTTTTTTGCAATGATTTACCTGAAAACAAACACATTAAAATAAAAAGGAAAGCACGCATACAAGTGAATTTCATGATTGGCATAATATAGAATTTCATAGAAAATGCCACAACAACGAAAATTCAGACACAACTACACTTTGAACTGTAAACAAATTCAAGTTTCAGCTGTCTGAAACGACATATTGAAAGTAAACAGTAGACTTCGAACGACAATATTTTGCATACATTAGATACATTGTACATACACCCTAATACACAATATTGTGTAGCCATTTCATATATTAAATTCTTTTCCATATTTTTTTTAGACTCGTTAAACAGCACTACAGATTCACTTTGAAAACATTATTTATAAGTTATGTTGTACCATAAATAGAGTGTCATTTCAAAGCGTAAGTGAACTATAAATAGCTTTTAAAGAACTTAATATTATAGCAAGTTACAGTTCAATCTAATACCGTCTAAAAAGCTCATCTTTAAAAACGTGTCCTCATCTTTACGTCCGTGTGAAGCAATCAAAAATATTTTTTATAACTAACATAAATGTGTTGGTATTATAAATTCATCATATTTTTAAATTTTAATATATTATTAGTCAACAAATTAGTGGAGGATGTAAATTTTAGCATAGTTTTGTCGGAGATTGTATACTTTGTGGCTTATTAGCTTCATTCGACTTAAGTACCTACTTCACGAATCTCGCGCATGTTTACGGCTCATCTGTGATCGAAATAAAAAATTATATTAGTTTAAATATTCATACAATGTCGTTGATAAGCGCATCACTGACCCGATTTTCTTGAATACTTAATAACCACTAGATTTTCGAAAGTATTTAATTTTAGCTTCCATTATTGCTTTTCATATTTTTATTGCCCGCTTTCCCCTATTAGAAATAGTGTTTAGAAAAGGAGATCGACTCGAAATTGGAGTTAATGGGAATCCTTTGCGTGTTTCTTGTTAAATGGCGATGTGGAGGTCAATTTTAATGTCTTCATCTCCCATGTCAATCCCAATCAGGTATTTGGGGGTGCCTTACTATTACATGTTGCAAATTACATTTCAAACGAATTCTAAAAGCTCGAAATTACGTTTTGTTATTTAATTGTTTGATCAATTTATAAAATAAATGACTCATTGACACATTTCCTTCTGGAATATGGGTGAATTATTTCATTGAAACAGGTTGGTTTTAATCTATTATGACCCTATTGAATAGTTAAGTTAATCTCGATAATATCTCGCCTAATTATACTAAGAGCTACGTCAGCGACGCCATGGAGAGCTAATTTATGTATGCAATGTGCATATTTGAAGATTTTCTTTAAAAATAAACGAGTTTTAATTCAATAGCCTTCCCGCGACCTTCAGACGGCTATCGTTATACAAAACGGGACTAATGGTGTTTAAACATATTACACGACTACCATATATCTAGTAGCACAAGCCATTTTCTTTTACAGCAGTAGTTAGTGCAACACTTTTCCCGCTAGAGTTGCTACAATAAAAGCAAGTACTGACGATAACAGTTCTTTTGAGTAACCACAAAAAATAACAGTTGCAGTAAAGATGGTATCTAGAAACTTGTTCAGCGGGTGCAATAACGTTCCGAAAAGTAATGACTACTACTAGAAGTGGTAGGTAAAGTCTTGGCTGCACCAGTATTTCAACCGTCATACATGTGGCACGAAAAGTGCTGTTGTGAAAAAAGTGCTTGTGTTCTGAATGATCAATGGGAACTATTAGATGTTACTATTGATTTTCGCCAAAAAATGATTTTATAAAATTGAACATTTAGCGGTTCAATTATCAACGATACATTGAAGATTTCTTTTAAATATCTTTTGTCATAGCGGCGACTCATCAAGTTCTTAACAATGATACACGAGGCTTCTCAAAGAATAAATATTTCGTGTTATCAATCTATCACAAACGGACGAGGAAACGACGAGGAAACGATGAGCTCGTGGCTAAATAATAACAGCCGCACAGGTCGATCTTCAAGGTTAAGCAACATTGCCGAGGTTGGTCTGTGGATGGGTGACCATCTTAACAATCCGTTTTTCCATCGTGCCTCGGAAAGCACATTAAACTGTTAGTCCCGGCTGTCATTTGGAGAGCTTTGGCAGTCGTTACGGATAGTCAGAAGCCAGAATATCTGACAACTGTCTTGCCAAGGACACAGTATAAATATGGACAGTACGGAAACTACCTACAAACGCTCGAAACGGCTCACTCACACAAACATGCGCGCCGACGAGACTTTTCGGTGCCCGTCGCGGTACTCTCAGTAGTGAGTGCCGACTGCCGCCGGCCGCGTCAAAACGAGTTTAGCCCCGCGATCTTTTTAAAAATGCTACGAACGTATTGCGTAGTATACGGTTGTTTGAACTCGGCTTCATCACAACCGGAGCGAAAATACGTTATATTTTAAACTTCCTGCTGATTTTGAAAGGTAAGAATCATTAGGTAATGAAATTGTTATTTAATCGTTATCGAATTATAAGTCCGTATGATCGATCAAAATGAATTCGTGAACTTCAAAACTATTAGGTACCTACTACTACTTCTTGTAAATCCAAGATGGCGCCTGCTATAGGTATAAATTTTTTCGTCATGGGTGTCGTTTTCATGGTTTTCCAGGGTGTTGAAGCCGATAGCGCTGTCAAAACGTGAATCCAAGATGGCGGCTGCAATAGGTACCAATTTTTTCGTCATGGGTGTCATTTTCATGGTTTTGAGGGTGTTGAAGCCGATAGTTATGTCAAAACGTGAATCCAAGATGGCGCCTGCAATAGGTACCAATTTTTTCGTCATGGGTGTCGTTTTCATGGTTTTCGAGGTTACTGAAGCCAAGAGTCATGTCAAAACGTGAATCCAAGATGGCGGCTGCAATAGGTATAAATTTTTTCGTCATTGGTGTCGTTTTCATGGTTTACGAACGTGTTGAAGCCGATAGTGCTTTCAAAACGGGAATCCAAGATGGCGGCTGCAAAGGTACCGAGCGCCCGAAACGTTTTCGTCCAATAGCAACTTGCGTACCCGCCAAAACTTTTAAAAGGTAACCCCATAATGACAAAGTTGTTGTGTGTAAATATTAAATTCTTTTCCGTGCTTAAAGTATCGTGTTTTGTTGAGATTAACCAACGCCATGTGATAACCTATTTATTGTATTTGTAAGCTAGTTATTCAAATTCGATTGATTGATCACTACAGAACAAAAATGTAAAAAAATCAAAAACATTAAAAGTGACAACCCTTTTGCTTCAATGGAGCGTAGGTAATTATATTCTCAACTAGGCTTAGTTTCCGTACTGTCCATATTTATACTGTGCCAAAGAGTACCGTGTTACTCAGTTAATGGGGTGTGGAGGTCTGGTAGGCAGCCTCTCCACGTAAAACACTGGTATTCAGCTGAATCCGGTTTGACTGGAAGCCGACCCCAATATAGTTGGGAATAGGCTAGGTAGATGAATCTATTACAAACGGGTAAAACAATAATGTTCTGAACATGGTCCATCCTTGGAGTAGATTTCATCTAAATGTGCTCAACCGTTGGAACGTGATTAATTAATAAACATCCAAGCTTCCAAATATCCGAACATACAGACTTTCACATTTATAATTTTAGTATGATAGTTTACCCCTCTCATATACTTTCTCTGTCTCTTTACACAGTGTAGACACAGGCAAGATAATGCTTAGGTCTACATTTCTTATCCCACTCTTCTGTAGCAGGTCTGCTACAAGAAATCACTGTCTTGTTGAAATCGGTAAGCAGTGCCTTTGTGCTCTTTTCTCTGTACAAAATTTTCTTTTTTTAGAGTATACTAGCTAACCCACGCAACTTCGTCTGGGTCACATTTTCCCTGAATTTCGTGAAATCGGTTCGTGCGTTCTGGAGTTATAGCGTCAGGAAGGAAAACCCGACTTATTTTAATATTACAGATTGTTCGTAAATAAATAAATAAAATACCTACTCAACAATACTAGTTATGAAAAGCAACATTACGACTTCCTTTATAGTATGGACGCGTCTTTTGTTTTAGGTACTGTTTCATAAAATATTGTGCAATACAACATTGGTTTGCCACATTGAACATAGTGTGAGTTGCAATTATGAAGGTGCATTTGTAGAACGCGTGTTGTTTATAAATACCTTTATTAGTGTTTGATTTGTGAGTCTGTAGTTAACTGCTTGTAAACATGAAATGGTTTACTGTCAGGTTATGTTGTTGCAGGAGTTTTTCATTAACTTTGGTGTCGGATTTTAACGCCATCGTCATAATATCAATTTATAGATCTGTTGTCTACTCCAATCGTCGCCATATCGAACGGCACTTTGCTTCACGTATCCAGTGGAATCATCGGCCACAACTTTTTGAAATTCAATATGATCATTATTGGCTTTAAAAGTAAAAAGTCAATTTCTGATTTTATCAGCTCACTGCTTTGCCTACATAACGAATATTAAAGCAGGCGTGAAAATTAAAAAAAATATTATCTCCTATTCGAAACATAAAATCAAACTACTTTTTTTTACTTTTATTACTTTATGTAAATGAGTTCCCAAATACGGAAACGAATAAAAAAGCTACGAATCTCCTTCTCCGATCTAAGCGGCTAACATAGGCTGTATTTTTTTTTTCAAAAGCAGGTTCTAGACTTCTACTTTTTCTACTGGTTTTGGGAACATGTAATAATTATTATATTCGGATTCGTGTTTTTTTAAGTACCTATAGAGAGTATAAGCATGAAGTGATTAAAATTTTTACGACCAGTCGTAGTTTCGCAATGACATTAATAGGCTGGTAAAAATAAAAACGAAAAAATATTAAACACTAAAATGTGCGTGGAACCAGTTTCCAAATCTAGTTAACAATATTAGAATAAAATCTATTTGGAAATTTAAAAATGCTTTTAGTTTGTTAAAATGTTATTGATATGTCTTTAAAGAATTTACTGTTAGTTTTTGAAAGGAAAGGATAAGTTATGTTATCGTTGTAAAATAATAATGACGTCTATCCTAATTAAATTTTAGACTAAAAAGAATTACCATCATACTTTTAAAAATATTGTAACAAGCACCAAAAGTCAATATATGGTATATATTTATATCTTGCTTCATTTAACTGGATTTAAAAGACTGAAGAATCTTATGTCCCACACTATTTGTGTAGGTACTATGCTTATGAGGCTATAGACAAAGTGACATATTATCAACGAAAACGATTGTAGAAAAATCAAAAGGGCACTAAGTAGAATTTCGATAACACATGTCAATCCATACATTCTAATAGAAACTTTTTGACAATCGATATTGCTGACTTGAAGTCACATGAGAACTTTGTCGTAATTGGCATTTGTAATTTTCACACAATGTTTTTGCCCTAGTGACAAGTATCGTAGCTAGCGCCTACGGCTACGATGCGTGCATTTTTTTTAATCACGGTCACGTTGTTTGTCCGCGATGGACTCCTAAACTACTTAACCGATTTTAATCAAATTTGCACACCGTGTACAATTTGATCCAACATGAAAGATAGGGTAGCTTACATCTCAATTTATAGTCGCAATATTTTTAAGAACTTAATTAATGGAAAATGTGACGCAGACGAAGTTGCGTGGGTCAGCTAGTTGCTCTATAAATTAAAATTTCTAGTTCTGTTCATGTTACTAATGTCTAAAGATTACAAGGTCTAAATTCGCTGTCACATTACCGAGTCGCATTGTCCGAGAACCTTTATTGTGTTCTTTAAGAGAATCGGTTTCACACGATACAAAATATTAATTACTTATTAGCATTTTAGTAAAAGCTTTTTACTAACACAGTTCAGCAGCAAGGCCAAATCCCACATAAAAATACGTTTACCTGACAACCACTTTTTATTACCTGATCTTATCAAACTTTAGTGATTCCCATACATACATATTTAAAAGAGTCGTTATTCTGAATCTCAACTATTTTACCTGCATTTGACAAATGGGAGTTGTTCTGTAAACGCCGACTAATATAAACAGACTACCTACCGTCGTAAAGTTGGGATTATACTTAACTTGTCACTTCGGCCATCAAGGCTTCTTAATAGCACATCTATTATTCATGCGATAAACTATTTACTGTAAGGGCCCGTGCTCACAGTACCTTTGTAGTCGTAGGGCTATGCAACTTTAAAAATGAGTTTTACTAAACATCAACACAGACTGGAACTTTTTAGATAAGCTACTATTGAGTTTTATCTAATGATGAAATCGCATTGAAAATAATTTCTTGATCGTGCGTTGATACCCAAAAAAAAATGGAATGATGATAATTTATATGATTTTAATGCATGCTCGATAATAAATGTGTATCTTGGCCAATTTGTAAATATCAAGGGAAATAGTGACCCTCGATGAAGGTATATGATAATTTTACTTTAATTAGTATGTCACAAGCCAACCTAGATGATTGTGAAATCATCTACTCGTAGGAAGTGATTTTAAAAACAAAACACACCCAGAAGTTTTAGAGATTGATCAAAACACAAGAGAGGCGTGGTTTCGAACTATATCTTACAAAGGTACCAACTTACGACACACGGTGATATTTTATAAGAGCGAATAGATATAATAATATTTTGATCATCTTCACAGCCTCAGGCGATTTCACATGTTCGAGTTTTTGCTGCATAACTTATCGCGTTCGCTACTTAATGTTTAATAGAGTACTCAAAGATTAGTTTACTCTTAAATATCTAGCCTTGCATCAACGTAACGCAGAGCTTCAATATAATTTAATTAAGTACTTAGCGTTTTTATGAAACGAAAAATAAAAGCCTCAATATTTTAATGCGTCGACGCTTGCCACACCCCGTTAATAGCCGACAGTACGTACCAATTAATGATTTATGAGACCATTAACATTCATTATAAGCAGTAATTTAATTAGACATGTATTTATAAGTCTGCTTTTTCGTATAATTAATAATTCAGAAATCACTAGGCCGTTATTGATTTGGGGAGCTAGAAATCTGATCGAAGTGATTTTTACGAAAGAAAGTGTGCATATTTTTAATAGTTTTTAATTATGATGCTGGGGCGATAAAATGATCACGCGTGATATCAAGTACATAGACGAGATGATTTCGTTCACGACTTTTTTTTAAATTGATGATTATCATGGAGGGCGTTGAAGTTAATTTCTCCAATATTTATTATATTGATTAATGTACATCTTAGGCCCCCAACTGTGTCCGCTTCGATAAGCCTTAGTTTTAGATTATTCAAACACGAGATTAAAGTTGTAAGGGCTTCCTAATATGTAAACAAGTTAATTTTTTTGTTCGGATCAAAATTAGCTTTTTGTATGTTTAGAATTAACTTGTTTATGTTAATCTGACGGCTGATTTATTGAAGAGAGTTTAGATTTAAAGGTATATACCATGGAAAACCCTTTGGGAAATTCCAAATATTGCTTTCTTACTAACTAATGAGTAGATTTATTATATTTTATGTTAAATTCTGTACCTCTTTTTTATTATCAGAGGAAAGCTATATGTTTATAAAAACGCGGATTATCAAAACATATTCAGTATTCTGAATATGTTCTGATGATAAACAGTATCCCATTTTTTTGTAGAGCATTAAAATGTAAAAAAAAAAGTAATACGAAACCAATACGACACCTTACTTGACCTACCATCATTGTTGCAATGTCGACAGTACCACTGCCCTCATTCTCAGTACTAAACAAAGTAATAGCTGCACTACTTTCTTCACTGTTATGTCACAATTATACCATATCTGACTTAACTCGATCAAGTTCTTTCACTGAACTGGTTCAACATGTACTGAACGAGTTCTACGTTCACAGGTTGATGCGAGCTTGTAAATTAACAAACATTACATACGTAATATGAACGTAATTATTGCTTTGATAAGCAATTTGTGAGTATTAAGAGTTGAATAAAATTTTATGGTATGTTGAGTGCGATATTGACGGTAGGTACTGTTTGTTAGGTAAGGTGGTGTCTAGGTTCGTCGTAATTGATTTGATGATGGTTAGAGCTAGTTAGTAAATTACTATTTAAACAAGGCTTTGGTTTGTGAGAGTAAAATAATAATTTTTAACTTCATGCATGTTTGTTCATGTACAGGGGGGCTACTCTCTAAGCCCGTAGTCCGTAGTTTCGGGCTTACTCACGGGCGTATTCTACTCCGTATCACCTAATCACTAAGAATTAATGACAACACGATTTGACAGGTACTATGAAATCGTATTGTCGTTCTATCTTAGTTCGGGTTTGAGACTAATCGTAAATTCGTAGGTGATATGGAGTAGAATACGCCCACAACTAAGTCCAAAACTACGGACGTCGGGCTTAGAGAGTAGCCCCCCTGGACATGGTATGGCATGTACACCCGGGATACATAATAGCCTATGTGTTATTCCAGACTATAATCAACCTCAGTGCCAAATTTCATCAAGATCCATTCAGGCGTTCTGTCGTGAAAGAGTAACAAAAATCCATCTATCCTCACAAACTTCCGCATTTATAATATAAGTTGGACTGTAGGAAGTAGGATTGTGTTCTGAAAATCTTTTGGTGAAATAGCCAACTATGTAAAAACTGATCACAATGAAGTGTAAAGAATCTTCTATTAGCCATATTCTTAAATCAATAACCATAGAGATCAGACTAGGATACATCGATATCAACTACATAATCAATTACCAACAATAATTAACTGTACCTATTTTATGATTATACAAAGCGATCACTAAAATGGCACCGTGTTTTATCTTGCATCATCAATGAAATTAGCAACTCTTAAAATAGGAACTATAGTATTGAAAATGGAGAAAACTATCTTCCTCTGCCTTCAAACCTGGCGGTTTACATGGCAAATCCCTAACTATTTATTTATACGTTCATGTAATGCTCATCTTTACATGCTTTGTTTATGATCTGAAAAACAAAATACACGTCAGAAAGATTTCTTCAGGTCTTATCTTCAAATAATCGTTACGATATTGACGAATAGAGGAACACAATACTGCTAATAATCCAAAAAAGTAAGTTATTAGGAAGAAAATCTTACAAAAATAGGGAGATGAGGATGATGAGGTTTAGCAAAAGGAAATAAGAACGGTGACCCGTTAATCTCAATTCTCGATTAAGATTTCTGGGACGGAAATAACGATGACACCTATTAAAGTTATATAACAATAAATCTAGTTAATAGTAATCATATAGAAACCAAAATATAAAAAGTTGTAACACCTAGTTGCGTAAGTAAGCAATATTTTCTTGAACTCAAATACGGAAGATATGAAGATGTAGCTTCATTATCATTCATGTTAAATGTTTGATGATCATAATCATTATTAATGGAAATGAGATTTGATTATATATGTAATGAGGAAGAAGATGATTTGGGACGGTTTCCCTTATGTATGTAGGTATGTTAATCAAACTCTAAGACAGCATTGAAATGCTAGTACGAGTAACTGATCCAAAAAAAAAGCTGTACCTTAATAAGTGTAGTGCTTTCAATACCTAATTTAGTGTACAATTATATTTCTTTATCCGTCTCAGTAGTAAACTGTCTTACAAAATTTTTACAGTATTTTTTTTTTTTATATATTTTTACGACTTTGATTTCAGGTGTGAAGTCATAGATACTCATTTTAAATTCATGATATAAGCCCACATGATGCTGTCAAATAATTTGTGCATTACTAAAAACTTTACAACTGTTACAAAGGAAAAGGAATTGGGAAAGACAACAGAAAAAAATGTAAAAGATTTTTATACTCATTGCTCTCATAGGATTTTGCACCCAAATTTTTTGTCTTTTACACAATCGACCCTGCGAAGTGAAAGAATGTTCATCTGTTCGAAGGTGAATTGTTAACAAAAAATGAAAGTATACCGCAAAATTGAAATTTTCATTTAATTACGTGCTTGTATTAAAACCACGCAGAATTTTTTAAGATTGTTAAAATCTTTCTCCTTATGCATCCTCATATTTATACTTAGAATGGGCAAGTTGGAGCTTTCGACAGAAATTCAGCTTCATGCGTAGCATTGCTTTCGCAATTTATTGTGACTCTTTACCATTTAGTTTTGTGGTCTAACTTTTTCTTTTTTTTTTTGAGATGGGTTTTCTCTTGACTCAAGTTTTGGTCAGAGATGATAGAGACAAAGTCTACAATGCGATGTAGTGAGCTTACCCAGAAGGAGCCTGTTTACTCTATCTCGGTATATTGTTGCTACAAAGTCATGAAAAGACATTATTACTTACATACTCGTACATCGATAGAAATGTCAATGCTTAGCTTACAAATTTAAGTGTAGTAAAAATAATTTAAACAATTTTTACAATAATTCTGATTTACTATTCCTATTCAATAAATATACTATACCTATAAACACAGACCTAATAAATAAATATATATATATATAATTATACATCCAATTTAACATTTATAATAATTTTTGATACTATTTCATACCTTGACATACTATTTAGCACTCTTCCTCTCTCCTATTATTTGCAGTGCCCGACAGGGTCCATATATGTTCTTTAACCATTTTAAACCATCTTTGTAATACATATGGAATGCAATAAATTATTGAGTATTGAGTACATCACAGATGCTGCTGTCATTATTTTCTCATACAATATGGTCAATACTTGCTGATTAGTCGACTTCGTTAGCTTCATTTTTAAAACTGCAACTATCATTGTCTTCGACTACACTAAAGTTATACTCTACGCGTTGTGTTTCTTGTAAACAAGAATTTAATTAAATGTAATGTTCTCATCCTCTAGCTATTGTTATATAATAATTTGTTTGTATCATTAGTGTTTCTGATACATTTCGCACTGCTGATGTGTCACAAAGAGAAAGCTTGGCTAAATCTTAGATGACGTGATCACTTGGGTTTTAGAGCCTGATCTTTACTTTAATTTGGAACGTGTTATTGGAGTTTTATATTTGTTTTAAGAGGTCTATGCAATTGCATATTGGATTCAGTAAGAAGGTTCAGATAATATTTTATACAAATGTGATCCACCGACGCATAAAGCTATGAGATTTACTCTTCTAGGCATAAAATTCTGAACACATGCACACATCAATAGTAACCCGAGAGCTAGAATCAAGATTATTTTGTCCAATCTCGAAACATACACAATAGAATTGAGTAAACGCAGATTAATAATTGTTAGCTTTCATTCGCACACAATAGCAACAAAACTTTCCGAGTAGATAACAATCAGGAACAATTAAACAACAAACAGAATGTCAGTCAGACAGACATTTTTAATGGAACCTGAATATCGAGAATTAACCTCGACTTTAGCAAAAAAGTAATCAATCGCTTTACCAATTTCTTAACGGTTTCCTACGAACATGAGAATACCTTCGGAACCACCAGTGGTGTTAAGTAGGAAATTATTTTTATTATTCCGTTTGGCTTTAGCTCCGACCTTTGAGAACCTGCCGTTACTCGTTCCGTTTCGTTTATGGCAATAGCTCTTCTTAATCGCACTACAGGTGTTTAGAAAACGTAAATTAATAGACCAAAAGTATCTTTCTATTATTTGATTGGGCCAAAAATATCTTGTTTTACATTGTGATGGCAGCAATTCATCCGATATGAGAATTATAGCCATCATTTTTTATGACTGCCCATTTGCTGTCCATAAAACGTCGGATGAATATTGATAGTATCCAAAATATCGGTAGCATCGTACTTTTTTGTTAATAAAGTGCTTTATTGTACTGGTCGTTACGTTTATTGAAATATTGTTGTTTGGCTTGTTGATGGTGGGATTGTGGGACAGTGTCTGATAATTCTAATGGAGAGGTCACTACCGCAATGTGTCGAAATTGCGGAAAACGAATAACTAATATAATCATGAGAGGATGATATTTTACTAGAAGTGTCGGTATTCCACTAATTAATATTTGGGGAGTATGCGGTACAGAGAGTAAAGTCCCGCAAATCCCCATTGAAAAGGAGGATCCTCCGCCCAGGCGGTTGTTGTGCCTGGGGGGCTACTGCCCAATAATTCATATTCGGGTGGATGTTTATGTTCAAATCGCATGGTAAACTCTGCTTGCGCGATTTAGGACTTTTTAGTTCGCCGCCAGTTGGATAGATGGCGTCGCGGTTCTTTTTGCTGCGATGCAGATTTGTTTCTGTTGATAATAATATAATAATAATAATAATATCCTTGGACATTTCACACAACGCCATATAGTCCCAAGCTAAGCAACCTAATGCTTGTGTTATGGTAACGAGATGGCTGATAAACTACTTATATACATTTTTTTTTCGTAAATAAATACATATTATAGATGAAAAACACCCAGACTCGGAACAAATACTTGTAGGTCGTACAAATATTTGTTCCGTGCGGGAATCGAACCCGCGACATGCTGCGCAGCAGTCAATCGCTCAACCACTGCGCCAACCGTGTCGTCATTGATTTCGTCGTTGATTTTTTTCTTGTGGCGGCATTGATGCCGCTACAAATATATTTGATATAGGTAGTATAGATTTAGAAAAAACAATTCTATTCAACTAGAAGGCAACTAATCCGAAAAACATTATCAATAGCAAATCAGACGTCCTGTTCTCACGAATACATTGCCCTTTCATTACACTAAATAACTCCTAAAGGCATAGCTGCCTTGTTAGAAGTAAAGGGCGTAAACACTTAGATACAAGAGTACCTACCTAGCATCCTTGCTATCAAGGGCCCATGGGCTTGGCTAGGCGGGACGCATTGTTTTAACGACAGTGTGTTACGGCCCTATCTGCCTGGAGCCAGCCGAACCTACCTTAGAGACGTGATCTTATACTGAATAATTTGTAAAGCAGTTTGCTAAAGGTCAATCGGTACAGTGTGGTTGATAAGCATCTAAAAGATACTATATATTATGATACGGTGGTCAATTTTAATCAAGCTGTGCCCTAAATAACTAACTGCCTACGTTCCACCATATAATGTCCCTTATACAAATTCCTACCTTATGACAGATTATAATGGTCATTCGTCTTCATTTAGTCAAACTAATTCAAAAGTAGGCGTAACAGTTCCCTAGGCTTCCGATGCAGATGATGAATTTTCAATTTTACTAAAAACCATATTTATATGGGAAAACTGGAAATTCGAGCCATCTATAACCATTTTACATATCGGCACGTCGTTAAAAATGCAAGATACGTTTTAGAATGCTTATGAGCGTACATTATCGATTCCGAGGTCGGCTCGCGCCACAGACTAATAATTTTCCAAGATCTCTAAATCATACAAAACCGGTATACTCTCGTTTTTTACTGCGTGAAATTCATCTGTGGTGTTGAGATGTAGGTAAGAGGCTGAACTTATTGATTATACCGGGTCTCGTGGCCTGTGACCATATGGAATATTTTTTATAATCTATCTAATGACCTCTATGAACTCTCACCGGAGTGTTCAGTCGGCTCTTTCATTTACAAATTAATGCTACACTAGTAAGAGAGTGATAATTAGCGGAAGTAATGTTCTTGGCAGGGATTTATCGGTTCAGCCTGATTGATTGGATATTGATACAAAGCTGCCGACAGTACTTTGTTAATTTGGATTAGGAAACACACTTGTAGCATTTCTTGAGATTATCTCATTATTTTGTAATGAAGTATACGACAAAATTTAAGTAGGTTCCTATCTACTTTAATTGGGTCATTAATGTTGAATGGGAATTTTACTAGTATCGACAAACGCTACATTAAATTGAAAAAAGTAACAAAAAATATTCTAGAACAACAGTTACTTCCTAATAGTATCAGGACTGAATTGACATAAAATATTAACCAACTCAATGTCATACTCAAGATTTCAGTTCACTATAACAAAATTCCATTCCAATGTGCTTGAACAAACAAAACAAACAATGCAACAGGTAGCAGCAACAGTAGCGAAAGATTGTAGATAACTTCTAAACAAATCTATCATACTTAACACAACAATGTGTCCATGACAAATGGCCATAGAATATCCCAAAACTCCATTGTATAAATCAAGCAACTTTTAGATATGCAAATGTTCGGAAGTTGCCTCCCATCACCGGAACAATAAAACTAATAACAAGCAATCAGTCAAAGCCTACCGACGATCGGCAACTTTGTCAAAGGCGCATAGGCCCGACACATAAGACAACGCCCTAGGCCACAAAACAACGAAGACCAGAATAACTTAACACTTGGCGATAGCGCTACATGCAAAGACAAAAGTCAAAGCTGGATCAAACTCAGAGCTCTTGAAACTATAGTTGCAAGATTCGCCGTGTCTCAAGCTAAACTGGTTACACAGCACGTTAGGACGGTGGTTAACCCATGACCTCCCATACATTTGGTGGCGACGACAATTCACACCTACACAACGATAATGCTCGAACAACTCTATTGATTATGGTCGTTTTGGAGTGACTGATGGGATTTGCATGCCGGAATATGGTAAAAGGTTTGTCCCTTTGTTGGCCGCAGAATATATGATGGTGATAACTTTTGGACTTACTATAGTCTTTGATATATGCGCAGAAGGTTTTGTTTAAATTTATGAAATAGTCGAAACTAAAGTTATTATTAATTAGACGTTGTTATTCACATTCGCATCGCATTTGCATCTCAATCGCAAACTGTCAAAAATGAATGAAAATTAAGGCTTTTCTGACAGTTTTGCGATTGACATGCGAATGCGAAAGTTGTTTAAAAATTAGTAGAATTGGCCCTCTGATCTTTACTTTTTGTTTATCTGTCTTTTGATTTTTCTCTTTCTCCTCTTGTTCCATGTTATTTGAGGTCAGAGCATCATGGTGTTCTCTTTCTTTCTCCCCAGCCAATCGTCATCTTATCGTTATAAGCATCATCTCTCACGCGAACAATTTTTCATCTTTTTCTTTGATATTTCTTTATATCTAATCTACTACATCCATATACCTAATTCCTGTTTTGCCGATATCGATGAAAGTCTTGCTTTCAACTTTTCAGTCACCGTTGCTACTTTTTGATCTGTCATCTGTCTACCATGAATCACTTTGGAAAAATGCAGTACCTAAGGTTCCTAACTATAGACTCAATTCACCATATAGTTTGTTATCTACCTGTGACTCAAGTATTAGTTTAAGAGAGACTATAATAAATGACGTACAAAAAAAGAAGCGTCTACTGGGTAAACAGTTTTCTAATCGGAAGGCACGTGTCGTTAGTAAGAAGATAGAAACCATGGTTTAGGTAGGTGTCTATAATGTCATGTAATTTGTCAGTCTGTTAATAAATGACTTTATAGGTTCGAACATTTGGAAAACATGCCGAAACACGACATGTCGATAAACGGTTCTCAATCACTTTAATGATCCCCAAATATAAACCTTTTTGTTTATTACGCACCAAAGGAGAAGGGAATGACTCCATACATTCCTGGGCACAGGTGTTAACTGAATCAAACAAGCCTTATTTGTAAGAGGATATAATAACAAGGTCTCACTGAAAATTTGGTGAAATTTGGCTATCCATTTGGCTATCCAGGAATCAAGTTTAATGAAGTACCTACCTATGGTAAAAGTGAGGTGATATTACAACCTTGTTAACCAAACCTAACCACAAAATATGGAAAATAAGTACTCTGTGCTCAGAACGAAAGAAAACGAACGAGTGACATCTGTCAGTCGGTGATTGACTGATGTCAGGCAGAAGTGTTAGGCCGGAAGAAAAATAATAATTAAAAGAATTCGATTCGCTATGAATCGATTCCACGAAGAAAAAACATGTCACTCGACCTTCATACATATTCTGATATTTAGTTTCAGAATTTAATTTAAGTTCCATTACCATATTTTGTGATTTCGTTTAGAAAAATATAACGGTTTTTTTAAATATACATTTCAACTAGTTAACTGCTGGGCCCAGAAGTCCCCTTCTCCTTTATACACTGGTACCTAATATTAATATTTAGAAGAAATTAAAAATATGTACATATGTAAAACATACGATCGAACAGCTCCGTTTCAAAATTAAAGGATGGATGTTCATGTCGAATCGAAAGTTGTTGCATAGATATGCAGATATTTTGTAAAAGTTTCAATTTATTCTAAGCTACAGGTAAAAGTGGATTTTAGCGAAAACTGTAATTTTGGTGTCGTGTAACTGGTTTTATTTAATTTCCGAGTTCACATGAATAATTAATATTTCGATGCTACGATTTCGAAAGCGTTTAAAATATTCAGTCGTGATATTTTCTCTCTTGCGTTCATTTAATATGTTTCTAACATTAATCATGAATATTTTTATTTCAAATTAATTTTAGCATATGTAATGTTTTGGTTTTTTATTATATTTTTGTGAAGGTCGAATAACTAAGTGGAGTTTATAACACTTATTAATGATTTCATTTTTTTTTCTAGATGATGCGGAAAACAGCTGTCCAAGGAATGGGTGAAAACATCGAAGTTCTTCAAAACAACGCCATCTGGCGGAGAACCACAAAATGACAAACAAAGCTTTTCTTAGAATTGGTTCATTATTCGAGCGCAAGATGGCGCGCGTGCTGATTCTGATCATGGCAGCCAGGGTGGCGGGAGCTTCCAGACCCGGTGAAGAGGTGGCGCTGGCGAACATCACCAGGTCTGCCAGTGGCGATTTTTTCTCTCTCAAGGGTGAGTTTAGGTATATTTACGATACAATTCTAAAGATACTTTTCAATGACAAATGATTTGAAGCCTTGAGAAACACAGTAAGATAGATAGATAACATAACATTTCAGTTTCCCAAAGCTTCAAAGTAACCTATGAAATAATTATATGCAAATGCGCGGGAGTCGAACCAGCGACATCGTTCTACAATTTTACAGAACGGCGTCTAAGCCGTGAAATAGAATTCTGTAGTAGGTAAGTAGGTACCTACGTTAGAATGTCACGTTTTACCATGGCGCTATCACCAAATTCTTATGTTGCACCTTGTGATCTACCTACACTTACTTAGTTCACAATAAACGCTACCTATGTTTTAAGCTTAAAATACAAACCTCCCATCCTTCCAGGGTCAGACTGCGGCCCCACCCGCTGCATGGAGGCGTCCCATGGAACCGCCCTCGCCGCCATCGGTGCTGACGACAGCGGCTGTCGCTGTCAGTGTCGCCGAGACACGCCTGCCTTCAGGGAGGATCAGCACAACTGCGTTAATCATATTGACGGTAAGCAGTACCTACCTATACTTATGATAAACATATAGGTACTACCTGACCAGTGCCCACACTTCGTTGGACGGTATTTTTCGGGTTAATGGTAAAAGAATTTACAAAATCGGTTTATTCCCTACAACTTCACAAACGCACTAACTTGACCTCTTTCTTTATAGTATTAGATAGACTGATGATAGAATAAAAAAAGTTGCACACAAAAAATACGTGTTTAAAGCCACATAGAAAAAAAACACTCAATGACCCCACGTGGCAATAAAATCATTGCCACAACCAAACGACCCGCCTGTCTACACAGGCGGCGACAGAAACTACTGAAATACCTAAACAGGTAGGACAGTTCCCTCCTGTTCCCCTAGGGGAATAGTGAGACGACTCGCAGACATACGCAAATTACCGAGACCGAATTATGTGAGTGCTAAGAGAGTTGTTACAATATTTCCCAACCTAATCAAGCTCTTGTATGGAGATTAAAATTCACGTGTAAGTTTAACCCGCCTACCCAAGTTAACGTCATTGACTTTGATAACTAATTATAGAACTACAACCTGATTGCCAATTCTAATAATTTTCACATTCGCATCTCAATCGCAAAAATGTCAAAAATTTATGAAAATTAAGGCTTCTTTGACAGTTTGCTATTGACATGCGCATGCGGAAGTTATTTAAAAATTGAACCTCTGGAAAAATACAAGCAAGTGTACGTTTATGCCCAAGAAAGATTTGAGAACAAGACATCTACTAAGTACTTACATGAGCCGTCCACGTTCTTATGGAATTTTTAGTTTTGAATACAAATTATGTATTACCTGCTGGCAGGGCCTGATTAACCCTTAGGCTAATTAGGCTGCAGCCTAGGGCGCGAGGATCGGGGGGGGGGGGGGGGCGCGCTGAAATCGTGTCTTCGCATGCACTAATCTAGTCTATCATTGCATCTACCCTACATATTTCAACTAGACCGAGACAACACAAACTAAATGCGCTTGAGAGTCCCTGATTTTAACAATAAATTTAGAATTTTTTAAAAGCGCGGTTGGGTCAAACACTGCCTTGAAACTCGAATCGGTAGGTGGTCGAGCGAGCGAGTGGGTGAGCTGGCAACAGAGTGCTTAGTGCGAGTTTTGTTTAATCCGCCTCGCGATAACGGGCGTAAATTTTAACTTTGTTTTGTATGGGAAATTCGCCTTGAAACTCGAATCGGTAGGTGGTCGAGCGAGCGAGTGGGTGAGCTGGCAACAGAGTGCTTAGTGCGAGTTTTGTTTAATCCGCCTCGCGATAACGGGCGTAAATTTTAACTTTGTTTTGTATGGGAAATTCGGAATTTAAACAGTGCAACCTAGTTCTCGCGTTTGCCGCTAAATGACTCTGTATCGTATTCTATTCTTTATCCTTTTAGGTTGCACTGTTTAAATTCCCATACAAAATAATCTTCACGTATACGCGCGTTTCTGTTCTATGTATGAGGCGAAATAAACAAAACCCGCACTAGGCACTCGGCGCAGCTTGCCGCGCGCAATAGAACACATTGACATGGCAATGATGTGCGGGGACTCCCCGGTACTTTGCCTTTATGTAGGTACGGTTTTTTTTTTTGGGATGGTAAAATCATCAAATGAGTCCTCCCGCCCTGGGTGGGGCGGAAGGGACTGTCAGACTTTTACTGGCTAAAATCCACCCGTGTTCCTTCGGATGCCCTTTACGTTCTGGGGCCACGGTATCCTGTTTAGAAAATCCCGCGACCCCAGCAGGCTGCCTTTATGTACGGTCAGTATAAAAAAAAAATGGTTTGCCACCTTAAGGTTGAATGTCATGCAGATTAAAGGACAACTTTAATTCGCTTGCAAATCGATCTGAAAACTTTTGTAGGTATTATAAACCATGTTAAAATTTTCACACTACTACTCTACACACTACTTTTTAGGCCGTCCGTAATACAACTGGCGAGGGCGCGTCCTCATAATTAGCCTAGGGCGGTCAGAACTCTTGATCAGTCGCTGCCTGCTGGTACTGGAACCTGGTGGTTGTCGATGATTATGTTTGTGTCAGTATTTACAAACAGACCGAATTGTACAAATGGCTATTTGGATTGGACGACTTTTTAACCGACTTCCCAAAAAGGAGGAGGTTCTAAATTCGGTAGTATGTATTTTTTTTCTTATGTTTGTTACCTCATAACTCCTTCAATAACATTATGAACCGATTTGATTTTTTTTTTTTATCTGATAGGATATACTTGCAGATTGGTCCCAAAAAGTAAAAAATAACTTTAATTTCGGAAGTCGGTGTCAAGATACGAAGAAACTAACAAAAACACCGACTTTAAAGTTATTTTTTACTTTGTAGTGTTTTTTTTTGTATTTGGAACTAGTCGGATGTATATTTCTGTAAAAGTTTTTTTTTTAACACAGTTATTGGAACAAATTGAATAAGATCATTAGACAGATAAGAGATTAGCTTTATTAGGATGCAACTCATCACAAAAGAAATAATGACATAGTAGGACTTCGACCCCTTCGGGGTTACAGGTCAGTCGAGAGGAAATTGCAAGAACACTTACTAACGCAGTTTGCATTGACAATGAGAAAGGGTCAGAGAAATGGGCTCAAAGTATGAACTTGATAATTGTTTTGAACAATGCAGGAACTTTGTTGTAGTAGTAGTAAGTATTATGACTCGTGGGTACGGAAATTGATAGTAGGTATATAAATATTCGTTAAAGACCGCATTAATTATATCTAAGTACTAAGAATGCTGAAGTAAACTGTTTGTTGCATTGTAGTTGATTTGTACTTTCTTTTCTTTTCAGAATGTCTGATGGCCAGCTTCGGTCGTGGGGTGACGAAACCACAAATCCCTTTTGTTTTCTTACCCCTCAAAGGACAAATCATTTACCCATCAAAAGAAATCATTTTTACCGGTAAGTAAAAAATAATATATATTCTTTGCTAATAATATATACTTACCTATGAAATGAAAAATAGAAAGAACAAAACGATTTTCCGATACCGGGAATCGAACCCGAGCCTCCTGGGTGAGAGCCAGGTATCCTAGCCACTAGACCATATCGGATATGTCTAAATTGTTGAAACTACAGACTAGGTTGTACAACATATTTATTTTCACCTAGAATTTACTGACCAGTGCATGTGACCGGTTTTATTATTAGTTTTTTTTTTCATTCTGCGTTATTGACATTCCTAAGATAATGTTGATCTTTTTATGACCCTGACATATTGATATAGTTTGTTATTATAATAATTCAAAGATAATATTTACCTGATGACACATATTTATCTACTTAATGAATCGGAAAGACCTTCAATAATCTTGCTAACTCTGGAGGTCAGAATGAAATAGTGACTGCAGTCTTGGAGTTAATTATTGATATACTCACATTTGACCGACTAGATAGACTCCAGATCAACTCTATTTATTTCGTCATGTTCAGATGTGGAAGACGCGATATGCGCGGTGACGAGCGCTCAGTACCTGTCGCCTTCGGGCTGGGTGACCCTCCGCGACCTGATCGACAACGACGTCCCCTTCGGACTGTACCGGGACGAGGGGAGCACCTTCTTGCAGGTAACATTTCTTTGTTAGTTGTTCTATGCTCCTATTCCCAGCATGAATCCCGTCGGTTCCACCGTTTGTGAGGTAGCCTACCCACGGGACACTTGATACGGAAATAAAACTCCGATAGCATTAAAAATGAACGAGCAATACTTTTTTTAATTTAACCTAACATACCCCTTAAGAGCGTCTGCGGCTATCCTCAATAGTTCAGGGTAGGTAGGTATCATTAGATATAGTTTGACAACCAAAAAAAAACTACCCTTTCTTCTAAACACAACAAAACTAAGGTATTTTTAGGTATGTTTGTATGTGGGTCAGTGTGCAAACTCAATCGCAAGAAGTTGAACCATCATCTCAAAGTTGATGTCAAAACATCATACAAACCCAAGAGCATAGAAATCTTGGGTTTTTGCTCCATTAGTAAAGCCCATTATCTTTTCACCAATGTCATATTTGCAGCAATTCCTGTTTGCCTACTCATATAAAACCAACAACAAAATGATCGTCTAGGGTGGTGATCATGAAAAAATGACTAGTTTACCTGTATAAAATAAACTTTGACAGATGGAATAATCAGCCATGGCTTAGCCTACGTACGCACTAGCTAGGTTGACCGCGCGGCTTGCCGCGTTTCCAGTTCTTATATGCAACCGCTAGTGATTGTACGCACTGAACTGAATCCGCGCGGTTGACCGCCGCCGCGGCTGACCGCTAGTGCGCAGTGCGCACCTACAGTAAAACCTAATATGGACATTGTAACACCGAACTAAACTTAAAAAAAGTCCTAAAGGAGGATCAAAATACCGCATCAACCCAATTGGCTCAAACGAATTTCGTACCACCGAACCACCCAAGTAGAAAACAACAATTATCAGAGCACACAAAAAAACAGTAAAAGATTCATAAAACTTATCAAAAGAGGCAATTATTTTCACATTTTTATTGGAAATCTTATAAATACGAAATTAAACGTGTATACCTTTTAAGCGGGAAATAATTAAGTTTTTGTAAAATTGTAAAACCTTATGCAACTGCTGCGATCATTGAGATGCTTATCGCAAACAAGAACAATATGATGTGGAGTAGTTTTTTGTGGACACAGATAAAGATCCTGTTGCAAGATATCCTAAAAAAACTGTCTATTCATTTGTATCATCTAAATTTTTTTTTGTGCAATTGACATAATGTCAAAGTATATTTAAAGGTCTCGGTACTTGTGTTTTGGCGATTTCACTCCAAAGTTGGTTAACACACATAAAATTGATGAAGCTATCTGTCTGTCTATCTGTCATACTTTTATTTTTGACACTGACGTTGAAAGCTGACTACAAGTGGTGTCGATTAGGTATCTCAGGCAGACATAAAATACCTGTTCTTGATGTTTTTGGGATAAACTATAAAAAGCAGAAAGCGAAAATAAACTTTGTAAGATTTAATGTAAAAATCATGCACTATAAACATTTTGAGGACCATAAGATAATTCAAGAAAACTAGCTGTTAAAATACACTGAAATAATTGTTACTTATTTGCGTCTGGTTTAGGGCCTAGCTAGAGCTTTAAAAGTTCATACTATTATTTACGAAGTAGTTATAACCAAAGTGTTTTGGTTCATCGGACGGAGTTTTATGCTTCAGATCTTCATTAATCACGGAATACCTATGTTCCAACAAAAAATAGGATCTCTTTTGACTCTTTCTAACCTTGAGAACTTTTTCCTCTTAACCAATAAGAGGATACTTTTTCTTCTAGTTCCACCAATTGATTGACTTTTTAAATCAAAATCTACCTTTTTTTTTGTCCAAAAGTTACGTGCCACATCTTGCATCCAAAGTGCACTCGATAGCATCTGGGGGCAGCTATACTAAATCCATAACGCGGTTGAGCACACGCGTCGAGCTCATAAATGTTTATCTTTACCGGACCAAGAACCGGTCCCTTTGATAGCCAAGGACGACTTCACTTTAAACACTGGTGTTACTGGAAGAAATAAGATTGACATTCGCACCTTATATGTTGATGAAATTGGGATTTATGTTGACGAAAGTTGTAGATACAGAAATAAAAATATTTGGGGTGGAAGAAATTTATGTAATTTTTAAATTAATATGAAGAATTCAAGCTACAATATAATATCTTACAGCCGATCATCTATAGGATTGCTTAGTACATCGGTTACAAATGATTTAAATCACAATGGTAAGAAATTAAAGTCCCCGAAGCCGGGAACAATGGAAGTTAGAGGCCTAGAAAGATCAGTTCCAGATTTCTGTCGATGTACTTAATGGATTTGTTTTGCAAAAAACTTTGTGTGGTCTTTTTAATTGGTGCGAACGTACAAAGTAGCATTATTGTAATTAATTTTGGGCTCACGATTTTATTAAGTTAACATTATAAGATAAGATATGGATTCAGAATCTGAATCAATAAGGAAAACATTTAATTAAATCCAAATCAATATTGCTCAAGTTAATTTTACCTTTCAATTACGATTTGTATAAGGATTATTGTGCATGCCTTATTTTGGATGAGGGCAAGAGAATGATATTGAATTACGATTTGTACAAATTGTAGGTTCCGACTGTAAACTTTATCTTAGTATCATGTCATTAATCTTTAAGGAGCCTGCGTGTGAGGTTTCTCAACGTTCAACCATTTATATTCCTGAAATACAAGTTGCCACTTCTTGGCTACGATAAAACGGCTTCCCAAGCCATCTGGTGTCACTCCATAGTAAAGATGGTATCTCTAATGTTGAACAACTGTCCATGTACTGAGAATTGACAGATATGTATTGCCAGCTTTTTTCCTAGTACTAGGTTCTAACCGAACCGGTAAGGATCATAAAGACCTAGACGATGTTTGATATTCGCAGAATTTGACGACTTTATTTTGATGGTGGGCTTTTCAAAAAAATAATTTAATTAATCTGGTTCACCGAAAATCAACATCATGATATAAACATCAAAATTAAGGCTTATACATACATATAAAGAGCAGCATAATAATTAAGATACATAAAACACATCCGATATGTTACATAAAAAAGGCACGAGCCATTCTGATAATGAAATCAATATTCCCAGTGTCCATATTGCGGAAGGAATTAACGTGTACGTACATTGAAATAATCCAGTTCCATCGCACAATCTTTATTGCTCTGATGTCGATATCAAGATTGAAATAAAACATTGAAATGTTTATCAAGAACAGAAGTTTTGACGTAGACTGGTCGGCATCGATCGAAGTGTCTCCGTTAACATTTTTAATAGCGCTATTAAACGAAAAAGATAATCGCTTTAACGACAATCGCGACGTAATAAACTATAATAAAAAATAATAATTTAATTTCTTGATATTATAAATCGGGTCGACAACGGGATATATCGTCATGAAGATATTATCTGTGTTCAAAATTTTACTTATGTTTTGGGCGGTCTCGACAAAACGCTACAGTTTTTTGGATCCATCAATCGAGAAAATGTCTGCTCGGACGGGCGCGTGTTGAAATGCTACACGGACCCGATGCAGCCCCAGATAAACACGAAGGCGTCAAAGGAGCGATTTGTATAATATGTCCAAATACTTCGCATTTAGATCTCTTCACGATGATAAAGTTATAAGATGGATTTGCATTTCCATTTTGCTTTCTGCAGGTAAACTCCGAGTAGGCTCGACATTATGTTAACAAATGTATACAAACGTTTTTGGGCGATTCATACTTTTTATTTCTTTAAGCTTTATATTTATCAAGTGATTTGTAACCAAAACTCACGTCTGCTTAGTGACAAATGCTGCAACGAATTGCACCTGATAACTGTTGATTTAATCTGCTTAAAGTTGCGGTCCGCAGAAAATAAAGGTGCAAAGCTTAACGCAATTTTTTACATCTTTAGATCGCATTATAAAATTTTGGAACAAATATCTGAAATGATGTGGAAAAATTTTGCAATTTATTTGACAGTGGCGTGGGTCGGCGACTCTGCACGCTCGGCTCGAGGGTCGGCTGGTGGCCGCGCATGTTCTGTGCTCCTCGACCACTCCCTCGCGCCTGGCTGCCAGCTGCGCAGCCTTCCGCATCGCAGGCGCTACACAAAACGCTTTGCTTGGTGAGTCACACATACCATCATAACTGGAACGATTATGTGTAAAATTAATGTAACTAATCGTCTAATATTTATGTGAACACCAATTTCTGACTCATCCACAGATGTACGTTCAATACCCTTTCATGCTGGTGAACTGGTGACGACGGAATCAGCATCACAGAATCACGGGCTCAGTGTCCTCGAGTCGTTGGCTATCGGAGTATGCGTGCTTCTACTGATCTTCGTGTATGCAGCTGGAATTATTTTCTATGTTCATTACAAGCAAAGACAGAAACGAAAAGAAAAGGATCCAGAACAAAATCATTCAAATACTATGTCTACTGATAACGGGTCTCTCGAATCACGAATCGATATGAGCAATGTGGTAAGCAAAAAACTTCTGAAATAGTTTCAGATATGAAGCGACTTTTTTTTTCTGTTTAATAACGCTATCCTATTGTTGCAGATGTTGAAAACTAATCCATTGTTAAAACTAAACGGTATGGGCGGTGACTTTTTACACGACGGAGGCTTTTCTGATGGCAGTGAACGCACTGAAGACACCGTAGATTCGTCGTCTAATAATACACATACACATAATTCTATGCATAAGGTTTGCACTACCTTAATAAAGTAAAAAAAAAACAAGTAGTTAAGGAATTAAAAACAAATATTAACATATATCCTATTCTTAGTTTCAGAAGCTGAATGCCAACTCAGTGATATCAGCAATGGTACACTCTCGTAGAAAAAAGAATCTCAGACCATCAATCAGGAACGCTAATTCACCGGAACGAATGAACGAACGTTTCCAAAGACGATCCGCTTCTCCTGACACTTTTGAACGAGCGCCACATTCAGAACTATCCATCGTAGATTGTACTGTAGAAAATAACTATAACTCAAACCGACAACTGCCGTCTTCAAATGGAGACTCTTCGTATCGAAAGAAATTATATTTCAATCCGGTATTTTTTGAAACCGAACTTCTCAAGGTAAGATTAATACATGATTTAAACATTTTGCTGCCGTGAGTATTTTTAAAACATTTATATATGATATCTTCTTTATAATTCCAGAATCCACCACCTGCGGCTATTGAATTTTTAGTCAAAATTCGAGAAGTAATGTCCGTTGCTAAAGAAAAGATGACATCAAAGCGATTTATCCCTATTCTATCAGATATTCCCGAAGAAGATATGTATTATGCGATAGATCTAGGATGGGACATCCCTTGCGCACGACGCGGTCGTAGATTTAGTGCAATCAGTCTTAAACAAGAAAACAGTCGAAAGACTGCTGTTTGTGGAGGATGCCCAGGATGCGATAATAACGCGCGACCCCACAAAGTAGCCCTCACTAGATCTAACTCTTGTAAGTCATGTGTCAGTGAAGATTATAAACAAAGAATTGTAAGGAAATGGTTGGACGAAGTACCATTACCTACAAACAACTCGAAACCGGTGAAATCAGTAGCAAAGGTTAGTGGAACCCCAAGAGCTGTTGAACCTAAGAAGAAAGAAGAGGTGCGTCCTAAATCAGCAGAATTGATTAGAAATGAGACGCCAAAACCCAAAGTCACTGAAACTAAACCTAAAGTAGTAGAAAAGAAATCTAAAGTTTCAGAAATGAAACCTAAAATTACGGAAGCGAAACCCAAAATTGCAGAAACTAAGCCGAAGTTTACTGAAACCATTTCTAAAGAAAATATTCGTGAACTAGAATCTAAAGAAAACTTTACTAAAGAACTGTGTCTACAAGAAATGAAAATAATTAGTAAACCAATAAACCCGAAAGAAATTGAAATTATAAGAGTAACTTCAGTTCCGGATCTCAACGGACTTAACAACATAGTAAACATCAGCGAAGTAGACAAAATATCAAAACCTGTTGCCCCAACACCACCCCAAGAGAAGAAAAGTCCGTCTAGCCACACATCAAGACGAATTAGGAAGAAGCTTCCTCCACCCCCGCCTCCTCCCGTAAATCCACCAGAGCCTCCTAAAGCAGCAGTATCATCAGATGAAGAGGCACCAATACCACCTGAAGTAAAAGTAAAGATGGAAGCAGTCATACGTGAACTGAATACTTGCAGACGTGTGGATCCCATAGAGTTAGAAGAAATCAAAATGGAAACTATTGCACCGATAGCACCCAGAATAGTTATACCCGTAATAGCGGCTGACAACCATTATTACAGTGATGATAATACGCTCTCCAATAGAAAGAAAAAACAAATATATGGGAGTCAAGATAATTTCATGGAATTTGACAGTTTGGAACGCAGTATGATGAAGAGGCGAAGGTTCTCAGTCGCCTGTGGACCCGAATTATTCCATAATGATCGATTTGAACATAGTCAGAATTTACTTGATACTAGAGAAAGGCTAACCAGCAGCTGGCTTGACGTGAAAAAGGCGGTCGAACAACCACAAGTATTCAATCAGAGTGAAGTTTTCGTTGATAATATAGAACCCATGTACAACAACCTTGACGACCTTTCGAAGCCTGGTCCTTTAACTATACAGGTGCGCGGCTCTCCAATAGAAAGCAGGCGTAATTTCAGCAAAGATGATTTTGATCCCGATACTCTCGACAGACGTGACACAAAGAAACGTGTTGAGAAAATACTACTGAAATCAGCTGGCAGCTTTAAGTACAAGTCAACCTCGTCAGAAAGTGAATCATGCAGGAAATCTCCAATAGCTATTACGACTCGAAAGATTGGCAATCTGAGACAAATATACGAGGCCAAAGCAAAGGCGCAAGAGGAAGAGATCAAATTCTATAATAGACGTGGCAGCATTACGTATGGTCAGGATCTACAAGCATTCATAAGATCTGGTAAAGCCCCAGATTTGATTAGACATATTGAGGGTCAGAAAGATCCCAAGCCGCCAATACCACCTAAACAACGCCGAGGTTCAGATTTATCACCGAAATTCTATAGTTCAACTCGCGAAAGTCCACCTGGTGATCGTCGCAGGATGATGGAAGATAGAGACAAATTCCCAGGGTACACCAGACTTGACAACTTGAACGCTCGTCGTTCCGGACGTCGATCTGCTAGGACCAGATCTCGAAGAACTGACCTAAGGAAACTGTATAGAACCGAAGACTCCGGATACATGAGCACCGACTCAAATGAATCGAAATGTAGAGCGAAGTATCTGATGCAGTTGAGACCGGTAAAGACTTCAATACCAGAACCTGCTCCAGTGCCAGCTGTTAGATCTGCTGTTATAAAAACAGCTGTCTTACCAATCGAATCCGATACAGATGATTTAGAATCATTGTGTGATGGAAGAAGCGAATCTGGTGGAGAGAGTGTCGAGACAGATTCTGTGTTCTTTGGAAATTTTGACGATTCGAAGGAAATGTTCGCCGAGTTGGGACTGAGCGCTTTTGAACCTCAGAATAAGATGATGCAGAGTCATGAGCAAATTGATTCAGGGTTTATGGGGGAGACAAATATAATTTTAAGCGGTGACAGTGACTCGGAGCATAGAAGTGTCATATCTATAATGACTGGGCACGATGGGAGAGCTTCTGCTGCATCAATTAGTAAATTAGATGATGCCCCATACATGCACACTATAGAGTGCTAAATCTATGAAAAAATTTAATGTAGACGAATGTACATAACGATTGATAATATAAATACGACAATATCGATGTTTAATGAGTACCATTAATTAACATGAGTAAAATAGGTTTGTTATTAAATAAATTTGTTTAAATTTACATTTAAATGAAATATGTAGTATACTTAGTTAAAGAATAAAATTATAAGAAATGTTAATTTGTGTAGCCGAAACAATTTTATTGTGAATAATGTGAATATTGATAGTATGTAAGTTGAATAAGTTGATAGTCACCGAATTTTACCTCAAGACTTTTGTGGTGTTCCCGTAAGTTTGTTAACTGTTTGAACTTTCTTTTCGCTGTACTATTGACTTCTTGTTTATGTGAGTTATTTATTGAGATGGTCGTTAGATGAACTGCCCACCAGTAATGTTCGTGCCTAAATGTTTTAACTTATCTTTTAATAAATTAATAATTATTTCCTTTCGATTTAATTAATTGTTATCTTTATACGCCATTTTATGCTCAATTTATGTTTAATCATCAGTTTTTAGTTGTAATGTACCTATATAAATAAAGATATAATAATTATATTACCTACGTCTTACGAGTTTGTAAATTTATATAGCCGGCCGGTTGTGCAATTAAATTTTGATTAGTATTTTGGGAAATAAATGGATTGGAGTAATTTTTATGGTGTATGGTATACGTAAGAGGCTCAATTATTTATTGAAAAAATATTTTTAAGTGAGATAATTAAATGTTATAACAAAGTAATTTGCAATATAAATGTAATCATTAATGTAATCATTAATGTGTGTTCGGGATTGTTTTGTGTAAAGATGATATTTTCAGACTTTGTAAACAAAGTAATTTTAGAAAATATTTTTGTATGAATAAAATACATACCTATATGTTGTGTTAAAAAATCTTTTCTTTCACTGATGTCTTTCCCTCACCGGTCTTATTGCAAGAAACTTGGTAAGTATGGCAAAAATAACTAAGTAATAATTAATATTACATAAACACAGCAAAACATATTCAGTGATGGCTATTGCACAAGTAGTCATTATGAACTAGAAATAATGAAAAAATCTACATATTCCAAGAGTACAAATACACTTTTTCGATGAGCCAAAGAAAAGCATTCTTTTGTCAGATAAAGACAAACACTGTTGTAATCAAATACATGTTTCTAATTTTAAAATCATGTTCTTATTTTTTTGCGATGTTGAATTAATGTTGACGCGCCAAATGGCCAGTACTTTAAAATTATCACCGCCATCTGTTAACAGTCAGGGCAGGCGTCGATTTTATTTCATTCGAATTTTAAATCCTACGCTTCTTAAATCACAATCTATCGAAGTCAAGCGATATCTTTGATCGCAACGAATTTATTTATGTTTTTCAATTTGCTCTCGAGTGCCTTTTGATGCAAGTATTCCATCAAATAATTTAAGCTCAGTGATGACAGAGTTGCACAAATTAATTACTGTTAAACCTCATCGAAATTATTAATGGCAGGTACGATGCCTGTTCGTTTTTATTTTATTTGAATTGGGTTTGCGTTTGACTCCAGTCTATGTCAGAGAAGACAGAGACAAAGTCTACAATGGAGCGAGCTTACCCAGAAGTAGCCTGTTCACTCTAACTTTGAAAGTTTGAATAGATTAGGGTTGTAAGCATTTGGAAACACAGACGCAGGCACAGAGTTAGCTTATGTTGTTATGTACTTACTTGATTAAGATGTACTCATAATAGGTGTAGTCGGATGTTGCATAAAATCTTTGTCGTTCAGTGAAAACATAGAGAGGTAATGAAAAAGGGCATTGAAGTGACAGGTGCTAGTAGAGGTTAGGTATAGAAATTACAGATTTCTGGTGAATTAAAATTGGAAAGCGGAGCATTAATTATGGCGCAGACGAAGTAGCACGGGTCAGTTAGTAAGTAATAAAATTATTTAGAGAAAATTAAAGCTTAGGTACTCATCAGATACCTACTCTTCATTTCGTAAAACTAAGATACTTATACATTAGAAGTGACACTGGAATTTTGCATTTTGCACCTCAATGTGTCTAAATCAACATGCTTAGGTCTTTGTAAATGTCTTAGTTATTTTCTGTACAAAAAAATACTTGACAATATTGTTGTGAGTAAGAAAGTAGTGGTCATAAATACTGGATTAAGTGGGATGAGAATAATATAGATACATAATCTTCTTGTGTGATAGTGAATTGTAAATAACTTGATAAATAATGTGGGTAGGTATCTATCACGGAGCAAGTACAAAGGTATCTATTGATAATAACTAAAGTTATCAAAGAGAGCGCACGGTCGTTTTCGAAATGAGTTCTATCGGCCCATTAGCTCAGTTGGTTAGAGCGTCGTGCTAATAACGCGAAGGTCGCGGGTTCGATCCCCTCATGGGCCACTACTCTTTTTAAACCATTTTTTGATAAGTTCAAGTTTTTTTTTGTGTGGAACTATGCTTTATTTTATGGGGATTTAAACAAAATTCCCATATCCTGTCGAGCATGTGAAGTTTGAAAATTACCAACCGATTTTTTTTTTAATATCAGTGAGCGGGTGTAATGGAAATTTGGTCATTGGGTCGTCTTAGGAGTTTACACCATTTGCCGTTCTATGAGCAACGAGGAAGGACCTGCCGTTGCAGTCGGACCCTGCGAGCATCATGGAAGAGCAAAATCATCACAATATTATTCCAGGTTATGGTCTACCTATGCTCATCAGTCTATCAGTTTCATCATAATCCCTTCAGCCGTTAAGACGTGAAAGATAACAAACATACAGATAAAGTTACTGTCGCTTTTTAAATTCACATTGTTGTTATTTGCTAATTCAGCGAATTCAAGTTTAATATGTCTCAGTTTCGGTATATATACTTACTCTTATTGTGCTTCTTTTTACGTATGAGCTGTATATTTCGTATTAGTAATTAAAAAGTTATCTTAAACTATAACATTAAAAAAGAGTGTGTCCCACAGTTAACCAACTTGCTACGTTTAACGTGTAATAAGTAGGTACGTTTATGTACTTCATGTTTAACTTTGTACCTAGTTAATTGTGTTAATGTAGCGAAATAAGTTGATATAATATTCTTTCCTCAAACATGCTTGGAAATTTGAGCATTATTTTGACAACCGTCTTCGAGATTATAAATTGTTGTACTATTTCGAGCAGCGGCCGGCAAAAGTTATATGAAAATCCATATCTGTCGTGTTTAGCGGGCAAATAAATTACATAGTAAACTTGTATGTGTCGTGTAACAACGCATGGCGAAGGTTTTATTTAAATTTCGAACTGGCTTGCACTTTTACGCAAAAATATGTTAGTGGTTCATCGTTGATTTTGAAAAGAAATTGTATTTAAATTTTCGCGCATTATTGAGAAAAGGACTATATATACAAGCCTTGGCCACAACTAGGCATTGATGGACTTAAGTATATAATATAAATGCAGATTAAAAAGGTCATACAGAAGAATCCATGAAGGCAGCTCTTGAGCTCGTAAAATCTTGTGAGCCTGTGGTACCCGAACCCGATACAGCGAAAATACAAATACAAGACTAACGCAACTGAAATTAAGTAAAATATTTAATAAAGTAATTATTTCAGCATCATTGTCACAAACTGACAAAAAATTATTATATTTGGATTAATTCCTTGAGACTGATTATAAGTGCCAATATATAAAGCAAACTATGGTGTTAACGCGATGATTACGTCAAATATATTACATTCCTTTCACAGATTATTAATAACAAACAGAGTGTAAGTAACTAGCTTTTAATTTCTTACTGAATGAAAACAAATAGTTTCTTTTTCTGGTAATTTGTCGTTAGAGATAAATAAATTCGGTCATAAAAAACAAGTTTTGTTTATTAAAGACATATTTTCTAACATTATGTGTAATCATTTCTGAATAAATATAATTTTGGCTTTTATTGGTTCAATGTGTACCTCATCGTTAACTGTAACAGACCCCCCGATTTACTGTGTACCAGGGGTGGACACAATGAGCCAAATATAATTTTCTAAAAAAAAAATCTTTACATATAATAAAACAGTAGAAAACATGAATTCTGTCCATTAAAGAAAAATATCAAAAATCGAGTAGAGGTTTTCAAAAAAAAGCTATAGAATACAAAAAGAGCAATTTTACGTTTTTTGTCTGTCTGTCGGTCTGTCTATCTGTCTGTACGCGATGATCTCCGAAAATACTGAACGGATTTGGTTGGGGTTTTCAAAATTAGATTCAGCTTATTTCTGAGCAATATATTGTTTCATTACAATCGGCGGCCGGGAAAAAGAGTTATGAATATTAAAAGATTTTAAATTTACGTATCAACGTTTTTCGACAAGTTTTGTACAAATTTTCAATTATTCGTTCAGTTTAGCATAAAACTAGCCTTTTTTTTAGTATCACTAAAAGTTTCATCATTTCTTAAATGCAAACAGACAGTAGACAAACCTACCTTTCCAGTACTTCAAAAAACAGTTAATTTCGAAATTAAACTTTTGAGTTATGGTGGTTGGAAATTAAGGTGGTTCATTGTTGAATACCTTACCCTACGGTAGTCTATGTTCCGGTGATTTGTCTTTACAATACTGTAGGTACTTAAAAATAAGTCACTCATGTCTGAGATCAAGGCAGTTCGAAAATGCTTAAAATTCGACAAAAACACGACACTCTTGATAATCAACTAGTAGGCCGATGAGAATCGTCACCTAAATATTGAACTGGGTCAGAACGCTGGATAAACATATTCACTGAACACTGAACAGATTCATAATCGATATATACGTATATCTCGTCATACAAGTTTATCTTCCGCAACATGGCAAAACATCTTTTATGAACCTCATCACCGCGTCATTCGGTTTTGGGGGCCGAGTCACCCGCGTCCGTAGGAGAATACCCTTGAGCGAATCCCTACACGTGGTCCCCGGGTGGTGCTAAACAGGTGACACTAACCGCCTCCGTGGTCTAGTGGTTATACCACCTGATTCAGACCCAGAGGTTCCGGGTTCGATTCCCAGCGGGGGCAAATTTTTTGCTCGGTTTGGTTGGTGGTAGGACTTCTTCTAAGTCCGCCTGGCAAGCTACCACCATCATGTCTAAGTCTGTCGCCATAACAACAATGTTAACAGCATTGTTGTGTTCCGGCAGTTGGAGGTATGATAGCCAGTTCCTCTGTGTAAGAGGATTCCGGGTGAAACTCGCTTCCATCTTCGGCCTAATCATCGCTTTCCATCAGGTGAGATTTGGGCCAAGAGTTTCCCCGTTTTGTATAAAAAAAAAAAAAAAGAGGTTAAAAAAATATGTTTTGTTCTACTAACGATGGCAGAATTAGGGCTCTAATGTTATCTTCAAAAAGCTAGTTGTGGCCCATGAGGGGATCGAACCCGCGACCTTCGCGTTATTAGCACGACGCTCTAACCAACTGAGCTAATGGGCCGATGAGAACTGATCGCAAAATGTGCGATACAAAACGAAATGTTATCGTTTAAAAATAATTTATTACTTATAAAAGCTGTTGATAATATTAAATCCTACTTGGTTTAACCCGGTGAATATTGTAGAGCACCGATAGAAATTGTCAGTTTCGCAAAAAAATCTATCGGCTACTCCAAGCTCGACAAAGACTCGGTGCTATTCCAAGTAGTCTTATACCAGAAGCAGCAGAATTCCAGCAAGAAACAGTAACTTTCTTGTCTGGCCTCTACGACATCACCCGAATGCCAGCATAATTAACAAGAAACAACGACTTTTTTATCTTGCCTCTACAACATGGTTACTGGGTAACACGATTTACGTAGGTAATACTGGGTTTCAGACCCATAACGAAATTCTTGTATTTCATTTATTTATAATCCCCTTTTTTCCAGTCTTCTTATTGGTATCCAGCGTTGACAAGTGACTCAATAAACTGCAAAACCGAAAATTAATTTAATTACACAGTTTTACTACCGACCATCCGACATGTTAATTTATAAACATACAAATATCGAGATCACGTTACAATCTTTGGGCATTTTCCTCATTTCAGAAAAACATTAAATGCCGGGAATAAACGTAATTAACATTGATTTCATTCGTTGTAAATTAAGTTTTAATGATTACAGTAACTGTTCGTTTGTTTATTTTTTCTTTTTCTAAGTTTCTGCCCCCTCAGTTAATTAAGATGAAAGATTCAATCATTATTATTAATCAGTGATCCAATGAGAGGGCCACTTCTACTAATTTTAAGGGTGATTCTATGAACATGTGCATATCACGCGGCCCTCCCCAAATAACTACTTAGTGAGATATAAAATATTATGTTTTTTTTATTTCACGCAAAGCATAGTTCCAGCTCTATGTACAGATGTACATAATATATTCCTATTGCTATAAACAACTAAGTTATGTTCATAAACGTTCCTCAAATCTCATCACCATTCGTGTCCCAATTTCCAATTTTTAGTAGTTCATGCTCGAAAAGTTATAAATATACCTTAAAGATCGTAATTTTAAGTAGTAATTTAGATAGTACATGACATGATTTACCAATTAGCAAAACTATACACATCAAAGAAAACTTTTAGGTAATTTTTAACGACTTTGAAAATTGTCCCAACACTTTATACTCACTACCATTTGTTCACACAGTCGCAGGGTTATTTTTTCGGCGTAGTGTGTTGTTATTGAAAGAGTTCTTCTCGTCGATCGCACTCATGTCCATATATGTCTCGACTTGTGCGGGTTACACGTCAAAAAGTGTTTTGGCGCCAACTCTAGCCTACCTTAGTCGCCCAGAAATTGTGATTGGCAAACAAAAATCTCCTTACCGTTCGAGTTTCCCGTGGTAAGTCTATTATTTTTATTTATCAGTTTTATGCATTATAATAGTCGCTATAGGATACTCTTTGCTTTGATTAAGTTCCCAAAGTATTAAATTCTATAAAGACCGTATAATGTGAGAAAGTGTACAAATACCTCATTACCATTTATATAATTACCATTTTTCCCGTTCGTATTTTGGCGAAAGGTAATGAGAAATTGAAAATGGTAATTAGTGCCAGTATAAGCTGGCCTCTTATTGTATTGAAACTCCTTACTCCGCTAGGTCAGCCCAAACCGAATTGTTACTACCAACGCGGGATCGATTGTTGATCGTCCTTTCGTGTGAACTGCCCTTTCCTCAACAAAATCAACTTGCATACTGACAACCCACTTACATCATAATTATTTTTTTTAGAGTAACAAGTCTCAGAAAAAACAGCAATCGGAGGAGAAAACATTGGCTTAAGCCTAAAATATAAGTTTTATATAAACTAAAAGCCTTTTTTTCTGTTTATTATTGCCTAGTGATGATTTTTCAGATCTATTTAAGACTGAAGTATATTATGATGAAGAACATGATCAGTCATGAAAGTGAGACTCATTCGCATTTCAGTATAAATGTTTTTTTAAGGTCTTATCGAGTTTATGAAATATCTAAGATGGAACTTATATAGGTCTAAGTTACACTGAGATTTAGTTGATTTTATTTGAATTATTCCTAAAGATAATGTTACTGATTATTAGGAAAATCGGTTGATTTTTGAGTATTTTTTTAATATAATCACTTCACTAAATGGCTAAATTTGATGTCATTTAGTGTGACCTAAATAATCTATCTATATCTTCTATATACTTATAATAAATCTGTAGAGAGGTCAATTCTGTACATGAAATATATTTCCAAAATAACTATCAGGGGGTGATTAGGGATCGATACTGATGCCAAAAATGCAATCAGTGCAATTTTTGTCTGTCTGTCTGTCTGTCTGTCTGTCTGTCTGTCTGTATAACCGTTATAGAAACAAAAACTACTCGACGGATTTTAATGAAACTTGGTACAATTATTATTCATACTCCTGAGCAGGTTATAGTATACTTTTCATCACGCTACAATTAATAGGAGCAGAGCAGTGAAGGGAAATGTTGAGAAAACGGGAGAAGTTACTCCATTTTTTAAGCTTCCGTCGCGTGTGCAACCTTAATGGTGAAAGCTACACAGAAATCATGTATGACGGAAATGTTCTCCTTAAAATTATAATTATATATTATATACTTATAATAAATCTGTAGAGAGGTCAATTCTGTACATGAAATATATTTCCAAAATAACTATCAGGGGGTGATTAGGGATCGATACTGATGCCAAAAATGCAATCAGTGCAATTTTTGTCTGTCTGTCTGTCTGTCTGTCTGTCTGTCTGTCTGTCTGTATAACCGTTATAGAAACAAAAACTACTCGACGGATTTTAATGAAACTTGGTACAATTATTATTCATACTCCTGAGCAGGTTATAGTATACTTTTCATCACGCTACAATTAATAGGAGCAGAGCAGTGAAGGGAAATGTTGAGAAAACGGGAGAAGTTACTCCATTTTTTAAGCTTCCGTCGCGTGTGCAACCTTAATGGTGAAAGCTACACAGAAATCATGTAAGACGGAAATGTTCTCCTTAAAATTATATAAAAAATATCCAACGACAGCATATGTCTATCTTTTATGATTGACGAACAATAACACGTGTAACTCCCGATAGCTTAGCAGTTCGAAGCTTTCTGATTGTATTTGTCTACTCTTACGTTTATAAAACTCTCAGTCGTCCCTAATTAACATTAATAAAAGTTAACATTATTAACTATTCCATAAAAAAAGAATCATAGAAATCGGAATATACTGAATCATGCTATAAGGATTATTTTTGTCATTTTTGTGGTCGCGAACGCACAGGCAGGCGGCTAGCTTGGCGCCTAGCGCTAGCGCAAGGCTAGCGAGTAGCTTCGGAAAACGGCTTACGACAGTTTGCAATATCCTTTAATAATTATAATGTCGAGGGGAAGATGGTTATAATTTCGCTTTACAGCAAACGAGTAATATTATAAATGTGAAAGTTTGGTCGTTTGTTACTCAATCACGCCAGAACAGCTTAACGGATCTTAATGAAATTTAGAACAACTATAGATTATAGTCTGGAATAGCAAATAAGCTACTTTTCATCCCGGGAATATGTTCCCTAGGGATTACGCGGGCGAAGCCGCTGGCAGAAGCTAGTTAATAAATAATATGTGATTCAAGTATATTATTCATTTTATTTCTAATTACCAAATTACAAAGCATAATTACCATTCTCTTATTTATAATTACCGTGTGTTTCAAATCTCATCACCGTTCGACGAAAATTTTCAACTTCAAATTCAGACCTATATAGCAGTAAAATACTGTGCGTTTAATTTATTTCGTTAATCTACACTATAAACTTTACGTTAAATCTATAAAAGCTGTAATTGGAAGCATTATTTGAAGCTTATTTACGAATCCTGAATATGTGTATCTTCAAATATTCACCCTTAAACAACTTGCGCATTCGCATGTCAATCGCAAACTGTCAAAAATGCCTTATCTATACTTATATTATTAAGCAGAAGAGTTTGTTTGTTTGGTTGAACGCGCTAATCTCAGGAAGTACTGGTACGATTCGAAAAATTCTTTCAGTATTAGATAGCCCATTTAAGACAAATAGGAGCGGAGCATTAATGGGAAATGTGACGCAGACGAAGTTGCGCGGGTCAGCTAGTTTTTCATAAGTTTTTGACAGATTGCGATTGAGATGCAAATGTGAAAATTAGTAGAATTGACACTCAGGAATCCATTCAAAGGTCGTGTAAAAGGTCGATTTTACCATTAAAACCGCCAATTGTCACAGCCCGCATAATTTTTAGTATCTACATAGGTTTATTGCAATTTGTTATCATGCACAATCAAGAGTTTCTATTGTAAAGTGCCAACAACTGAAGTGCAAACATACTCTATCGCGTTAACGGAAACGGTAATTTGTTTCAGAACAGAAGAAGCGCCGCCTGAAGTCTATACAAGAGACATTTGTCAGCGAAAACGTCAAATATGTATGGGATTGACAAACGCTATCGAAAGGTCACGTGATCAATGCCTTACATTTTGAAATTTCACCAGCGTTAATAGAATGGCAGTTTGTCTAGAACCTCTGGTGACAATAACGGAAACCCTGTTATCCTGTTACCTATGTTAACGAGATCACTGGTTCCTAAAACTCGCACTAAGGCGGACGGAAGATGAGAGTGCCTGTCCATTACAGCGGAGCGAGGCAGCGGAGTGGAGAAACGGAGAAATATTAACCAATCATGACAGTCAAAATAGCAGTGATTCACGTGGTGCGGAGATTTTATGCAATTGCTTTGGTTAAACTTTCTCCGTTTCTCCGCTCGGCTGCCTCGCTCTGTTGTAATGGAAAAGCACCCTTACAAAGGCGCTCTAGAAATTGTGATGTTCTATATTTGGTAACGATTGCCAAATATTTGAAATGGATCATTTGACATTGTAAGTATAAATCCCATCCATTTTGGACTACTTGACCATCATTATCACAGATAAAATGTCACTTCGTATAAATGATGAAAGATGAACTAGAAGCGAATTTATACGAAATAAACAATATCAACTGCCATCGTTGAGATTTAGTCAAATGGAGGTTGATTCTCTAATGAAAATTCAATGTGCTCCACGAGAGATGATGAATATTGCCTCTCTGTTCTGTGCCATGATGAGTGTGGGAACCATGGCGGCCGCGATCTACAAACATATCACTGATACGCGGCCCCATTTACAACGTAATGTAACATTCCTCATAGATCGAAGTTGTAATGGAAATGCAATAACGTTTTCAATTTGGCTTTGCTTTAATGTTAAAACTATTTAGGCTCACAGATACGACGAGATGTGGAAATCTTTTTATATAATAAAAACTAGTAGGTAGGTACCCTTCGTCCGCCCTGATAATTTTGTTTTCTATTTGTGAAAAAATGGTTAAAACAAACAAAAAAAACTTTACGCTTTAAAATATTAGTGTATTATAGAGTCTATACTCCCGGAATAAAAAATCTTGCGTCCTATTCCAGGAGATGGTCTATTCGTGTGCAAATTTTATCCATATCTGCTCATCAGTTAAGGCGTGAAGAGTTCCGGGGAAACGTGATCAAGCACTTACTTTTAAAAACCTGCACAGCTTACATAGAAAACCTAAATACTGAGTCGGGCTATCCTTAAGGTAAAGAAAAGGCACGTGCTCGAGGAAGATTCAAACGAAATTTTTTTTTTTTTTTTTCAATTCCAAAATAAACATACTTTTTTCAGCTTCCAAAGTTGGTACTTACGCCCCAATTCCTACTGGATTACTCCTACACAGCCCGATCCCAAAAACTATCATCTGACAACTTTTTCCGTCATTCACAATAGTTTAAGACTGTCTCGTTCGTCTTTATTGGTCACAAACCACAGCTAATATGTGTCGGGTCCTGGATTCGATTCTCGGGTTAGACAGATTATATTATTCGTCATTTATCAGTAGCAGCCTTGTTGGAGTTTGGCTGACACTCCATAACTGCTACCAACAGCTGGACCAAAAATTCTAATCTACCAAAGGCTGGGTAGTCAAAGTTTCACCATTGTTACACTTCTGATGTTTCTAAGTAGGTACTATGAAAGCACGAATGGTTTAGACAAAATCTATAGAAACGATCCGAGGAAAATTTTCGAGCTCGCTACAAATTTTCAAGATTTTCTTAGCATTTCCGAATAAATCTATAACCTTAATCCTTTTCTGCGCTAATAGTCAAAAATCCTTTATCATACCAATTTCCCTAAAAATTTTGATTCCTAAAAGTGCTCGTTAAGTTCGCTATAATTTTCTTACGCATAATATGTCAAGCTCCTTTTTTTTTTTCAATAAATTTCCAGAGGCAATGGTACCGCCCCCCGCCCCTGGACCCGCTTCTACTCGTTTCAATCTTAGGGGCTCCGATTAGGTGCATGTCTAGAGCGCTGGTAACAGTTTAATCCGCGTCTGCCTACATAGCTCATCATAATTTTAGTCATCTGATAAGCTGTTTTATTACATGGCGGTGTAAACACATCCACAAAGAGTAAGTTATCGTGGTATAATGAAAAAATAATAATTATAATTACAAACTGGAGCGGAGCATCTGATCTGTTATGATTTAATTCGGAGTTAACCCCAAAATCACAGGTGCGTGGTAATAATCGTAGGTTTAACCCTACAATTACGATGATTGACCCGTTAACCGGTGATTTTCTGTGATCGTCTAGTTTGAAGGTAGCATGAGATGCTACTTGATCATCGAGATTAATTTTCGATTACTGTTATTATTTTGGTGTAAAGATGTTTCGTTAGGCTAACACCCGGTTTAACAAAATACTGACGCGTCACAAGACAAGTGATGCTATTGGCAAATGACAATTCATTCAACCAATCACAGCGGCACTAATTACATTTGCAATATATTTCGTTTCAGGGAATGGATTCAAATATTTGTATTAGGTATACAAGCAAGTAGGCACTTCTTTTGCGTTCTTCTTGTTGTTATACCCTAAATAAAATGCGAGTTGTAACTATTTAGAATTGACCATGATAGGACATTTTGGTAGAGCATGTCGATTCCTCAATTATATTTTCAACTTATCGTTATCGCTGATAGACCGCTGATTTGGTAGATTTATGAATTAGCAATCTAAATTTAAGTAGTTTGTCAAACTTAAATTAGCCTGAAAACCTGTTAAAATATTTCACTAAAACTTCCCACCAAATATATTCAATTCAGCAACCGACAAATAATAAAACGTTATGAGGTCGTCCTCTCAAACCATCGAAAGTTCCATGTAAGTTGTATTTGGCATTTACAAAATGTAGCGAATGGCAATTATTTGCAAGTACAATTCAGTTTATTGTAAGCAAGAACAATAAAAATTATCATAATAATCAGATAAGCAGCTTGCCTTTCCCTTCTTATTTTTTTATCTTTTATAGTTAAACCCCACTCCACTCAACCATCCACTTTAATTTTTCACCAGATATTTACATCGGCCCATTAGCTCAGTTGGTTAGAGCGTCGTGCTAATAACGCGAAGGTCGCGGGTTCGATCCCCTCATGGGCCACAACTATCTTTTTGACAAAACCATTGGAGCGCTCATTATATCTTTCCAATATGATTTTTTAATACGTGTCAGCAGTGCTATTCTGTAACAACATTTTCGTGTCTCGACAGCGGAATCCGAGGTGAGTTTCAAATTCGTATAAATATAAGACCTTATGATGTGTGAAATATAAAGTTCACTTTATAAGCTTAGTCACTCAGGTGAAGTCGATATCGAAATGGTTATTTACAGAATAGACTAGAAGGACATCGTTATTTTATGAACATGAGCACACTACCTTGCAAGCCACAAAGCGATAGCACACTACCTTGCAAGTAAATTACCCAAGCATATTGCAATCTGTGTTTAAGCACTTGTGATAGCCTGTATCGTCTTCATCTCTATTTTCTTTTTGACGGCACGGTTGGCGCAGTGGTTGAGCGATCGACTGCTGCGTCACGTGTCGTGGGTTCGATTCCCGCGCGGAACAAATATTTGTATGGGCTACAGATAGTTGTTCCGGGTCTGGCTGTTTGTGTATGTGACTTTGTATGTTTGTAAGCGCACCCACGATACAGGAGAAATTCCTAGTGTGGGGCAACGTTTTTTTTTAAAGAAAAATATTTTTTTTTAGTATTGATATAGGCACGTGCTTAAGCACTATTTTACCTGATGGTTAGCAATGATGTGGTGGAAGAAGGAGCACGCCTGTCTAGACGTAACCTAATCACTTTTGACTTAGAGCTATTCAATGGTCTAAGTGTATATTTCAGTGGACAGTAATTCCCATAGGCTCATTAGCTCAGTTGTTTAGAGCGTCTCGCGTCGTGCTAACGTTAACAAACGGTCACAAAAAATTGTTGTTAAAACAAATTTGTTGTTATAGCGGCAATAGAGATACACATCTGTGAAGTTTTCAATAAAGGTTCTTGAGATAGAACCCGCCAACATACAGACGGACGGACGGACGGATGGTCTTACAGCGGAGGCGATGCGTACCGCGTACCCCTAAAAACAAAGAAACAGCCAAAAATATCGACTTTCGAAATTAAAGTTATTTTATATAGCTACTTGTATTTTTTTGTAAAAGTTTTTTGGAAGATAAGTACTATTGGAGCCTGTCTCATCACGAAAATCGATCGGCTCTATCACCCGTGATATTATGTTTTGTTTTATCAATCTGTTCAGCAAGCACTTGCATAACGCCTGGGTATAAAGCTCTATGATCCATTGAACCTCTATTTCAGTCCATAGTTCCTATCGGCCCATTAGCTCAGTTGGTTAGAGCGTCGTGCTAATAACGCGAAGGTCGCGGGTTCGATCCCCTCATGGGCCACTTATTTATTTTTGTATGTTCCTAAAACGCTACATATTTTTTCAAGACTACTCTAGTGAAAACTAATCACCTTTTAAAGTGTGCTTATCAATAAATACTGTCCTCTGATATTTGCACATACTAAAATACAGTTGGCTGAAATTTTGCGCTTCACATAAAAGTACACATTCAAATGTGGAACGTTCAATATTTGAAAATCGTCCACAGAGTCCATTAAACAGTTTTTTATTAAAATCGCTTACGTTTTTTTAGCACTGGCTGGCAAGAGCAGTTTTTTTACCTCTTATATAAGTAGTTATTTAAATAAATGTGAGGTAGAGTTTACTCCGTGTATGACTTCACGGTCTGACACTGATTCGCGAATAGTCGCTTAAATACATAAGTTTAACCGATGTGTCGCTTCACGCACCAATAATTTTTGCAGTATTTCTTTTTCGCACTAGATTTTCGATTTCTGTAAATTCAACGTGTAACAGAACAAATACTTTCCAGAAAACGAGACATTATACTTACTCTTCGTTATGAACAACTTTTACTGTTGGAGTGGGACCAACACTGAAGACATCGGAAGGCCTCCCGCGAGGTGTACCGATGACTTGGTGAGTCTGCGGGAATCCGCCGTGGACGTCTTTAGTTTGAAATGATGATAATAATATGATGAAGATAACGCAGTTTTCTCGTTCTCGTACAGATTAGGTTTAACTGCACAGTATAACTTTACGTTTGTCTTTGCGGAGTTGGCTAAGTGGCCTAAAATAGACTTAAAATTAAAATCCAAGATGGCGCCATGTTGCGGAACTTGTACTGATGCGGTATTTGTTTATGTTGCGGAATTCGTTCGATAGAGTCGCCGCGGCCATGGAACGCAAAGCGCACTTGGAGGAACACGGATGGGTTTTAGTCAGTAAGAGTCTTAACTCCCTTCCGGCCCGGAAGAACTTTTTTGATGACTTCCTATCCTTCATCGAAAAATATGCTCGAAATCGACTTCGAAGGTGCCGCCAGTGACGCATGCATATTTTTTATGGGTTTAATTTTCATGGCCGGTTTTAAAAGTAACGTTCGACCCTACTATGTCCAAGTCCAGGTAACAAACAAAACACTTTCAGCCAAACCGGAACATTGACAATATTTGTACGGTCAGCCAGCTTTCTACTGTTCTGCAGAACTTGAGGTAATAAACACTTCGCGATATTATCTCACAATTTAGAGGTACCTGCACTGTCTGCCACATAGGGCATGTGATACGAGCATGTACCCGTGACGTCACGGCGGGTGGGGCGCGACGTTGGGTTATGATGCTGATGAGGGCTAGGTGATAGGAAGATGAGAGAGAGACTAAAAAGTTATGAAGTATCTTAAAAATAATTGAATAGCAAAGAATTCAAAAGCTTGATTTCAACTCCTTACTGGAATAAAAACCTGTTGAATTTTTTTCCCAAAAGAGAATGAGGATCACTATGAACTTTAGGTAGTTTGGGCAGTGCGGGGTCCAAGGTTTAATAGCAATAGGAAGCACAACCATTTCCTGTGTTTATTAAAAAATTAAAATGCCATCTAATCGTGTCAATACTGTTGAAAATATTTTCAGAATCAGAATCAGTGTTTATTTGTTAAACATAGGTTTTTACATTTGAAAGATCTTTTCATTCAGATCTTATCATTTAGATTTTGCAGAAATAATAATATTAAGATCGAAAATCGCTGTCAAGATTATGATTAAGAATAACTATATGTATGTACTTATATACATTCAATATATGAGTAGAAACGTACACACTCTGTGAAACTTCCAACTGTCTACATAATACGGTTCATGAGATTCAGTCCGCTGACAGTCAGACGGACGGACTGAAAAGGGAGGCTTAGAAAGCAAAATTATTCTTGGTAGATAATGAATTGAAGAGCTAAAAGTTTATAAGTCTTGCTTCCAAAGTTCTTTCCTAATCCAAAGTCTGGTATGATAATGGTAATAGTTCTAGGTACGACTTCAAAGCACTATCTGACACTAATCCAACACCTACTTTCCCGAGTCAAACAAGACAAACAAAACCATTTCATAGATAGAGACGATCTAAACATCGACAACTCAGAACTTACCAGACGATTCTCACTTACTAGAGATATCAACCGCCTATCGATACCAGTTCATAATCGAGTTGGAACTCATAAGGAATCCTCTCGACCCATTTCTGGTACACATAAAGATTCTCTTAGAACTGATTTGTTGACAAGATTATGCAAATTGTAAGCAATATTCGTGTTTATGAATCACTTTGGTAAAGTAACGGAAATCAGGAGGGTTGTCACAGGAAGTTTCTTAGATACTAATCTTCTTATCCCACATATGGACTGAATTTCATTTGAAAGCCAGTGTGATCTTACTTTTTTTGTGGGGAAATCCACAAAGGATGCTCTTCGTCTAGGCGTCTTCTTCAAAGCGTTATTAGCCGTATATTACTCAAGCTATGGAGCTAGCGATACGGGGGCCACAGATCAGCGTAATCCTTAGCCACAGGTCCACTGATGGCTCATAACGGCTGAAACCGTGAGATGCTCCCGAGGAAACCATTAAATTCACGTACACCCGACTGGAGGGTCTGACCTGTAAGTTGTTCCGGTGTCTTCGTATTTCCAATTTGATCTAGTAGCAATCTGCGTGGGCAACTGGGGTCGGGTTCCAAACTAAACGGTTGCAGTTGATTAACAAAGTTATTTTATGAAGCTAGAACCTATCTGGCGTTCTGTTTATCATTTTTAAGGATCAAATCTTTTTAGTAACTCAAGCTTAAGAAATTTTATTAAAATCAGGCACAATTTTGAACGAAAAGTTATGGTCAAAATTTACCCGTGTTGAGTGCAATTTTCAATATAGCTTAGTTTAAATGGATTTTTGTAAATATCGTCCACAATTCTGAGTAGGAAAATTTGGTAGTCTGGCAACTCCGACTATGTAACAGTAACAGCCATCTCACAAAGTGACACCTCCGCATTTTACAGCTTTCTATAGAAAATTATGTACCTACTTTACCAACGCGTAAGGAATTGCATCACTTCGAAGGAATTCAGTTTGTTTTAGAGAACCGTTGTCTACGGAGTTTCAAGAATATCTAAACTGATGTTGTAAATAGATTTTTGTTGGTCTGTTGGGGTTATCTTTACAAGTACTCTGGATCTTGATACAAATTACAAAAAATACAACCTACTTCAAAAAAAAAAACACTACAAAGTAAAACAATTCGGTGTTTTTGTTAGTTTCTTCGTATTTTGACACCAACTTCCGAAATTAAAGTTATTTTTTACATTGTAGTGTATTTTTTTTTTGAAGTCGTTTGATGTTTTTGTAATAAGTTTTTTATTTTTCACTTTTTAGTGGTACCCCACACCTAACAACACCACTGCAAAATCGCAGAAAAGCTAAATACGCAATTTCAATTAGGTACTTGGATGACAAAAAACTATCATCCAAGTAGACGAATTCCAGCTACTTATTTCGATTTAAAATCCAAATAACTGATTTTGATAAAATTTAAATGAGACCAATCTGCAAGTATATTCTTTCAGAAAAACAAGATTTTTTCAAATCGGTTCATAATTGTCGGAGTTATGAGGTAACAAAGATAAAAAAAATACAACCGAATTGAGAACCTCCTCCTTTTTGGAAAGTCGATTAAAAATATGTCACTAATAGAAAGCTGAGTGCTTTCTACACCGATCAAATGCACGTATATTGTGCATCAAGCACTCGCACCCGCGGGAACTACTAGTTTAAGCTAAACTTTTTCGTCGCACTACTTAGTTCAATATTTACAATTTCTTTTTTAACGTATTTACGGGGACTGGAGGTCTAAAATATGGGGCCTAGGCTTAGTTAAGACTCCTGAGTGCCAATTCTATCTAATATATCAAGCAACGTTCACATTTGCATCTCAGTTGTAATTTGACGATGAAACCTGTCAAGAGCGAGTTGGACTGAGGTGAAAACTGATAGTTCTTAAATTTTTCGTCAAAAGTCGAAAACCATGTTGCCTAAAAAAACAATGTTTGAGAATTTGCAATACTTTCATATGATGCCCCACATGCCCTAGTAGCCCCACTTCGAATTTTAAAAGTGCCTATCAGTCGCTGAATTGCAAAGCAAAAAATGCATTTTTATTCATCCCTTCTCTTTCTTCTTTACAAAAAACGTTGCCCCACACTAGGAATTACTCCTGTATCGTGATTGCGTTTACAAACATACAAAGTCACATACACAAACAGCCAGACCCGGAACCACTATCTGTAGGCCATACAAATATTTGTTCCGTTCGGGAACCGAACCGACGACACGCGGCGCAGCAGTCGATCGCTCAACCACTGCATATTTGCTTATTTGAAAAATAATTGAATAAACGTCATCTAAAAGTGCTCGACTAATCGACACTTTGCGTGACCAGAGGGCTGGCTCGTTCTTTGCTCAAAGAATTAGCATTGCCATTCAACGTGGCAATGCTGCCAGTCTTCTGGGCACGTTTCCGGATGACGACGATGCGGAGGAATTCTTCGACGCCTAAGCGTATCTTGTTTTTGTATATTTATTTTTATATAGTTAGGTTTAGTTGTTTTCATGTTTTTAATAAATAGATTATTTAGTTGAATTAAAAATAAACAACTTATTGAAAAGTGCTCCAAATTTCAAGCTGAAAGCATTAGTAGTTCTTGAGATACCCGGTTGTGTCAGACGGACAGACTTAATCACACGCACACCATAAGGGCTTTTTACCATTTTGGTGCGGAACCCTGAAAAACCCAGAACGTAATTGCTTGTCATCAACTTAAATAAGTAGATAACATGGTAGGAGGATGTGATTTGTGGAGATATTTTTTTTATAAGTAAGTTATTTTTATTTATTTTACAATTTATGTACATAGGTAGGTACATACAAATATATAAAAAAGGAAACAGAAACATAGGTACAAAGGTGGTGCTTATTTCTAAAGAAATCTCTTCCAGCATACCTGCAAAAGGAGAGATTTCAATCTTTGCTTTGAAATAGAAATCTTAGGACTATTTTTGTAATCCAGTCGGCTTCTGCATATATTGCTCTCTTTCTTTTGCTAAATACAATCCAACTCAGCCTTTATAGTTCATCAATACTCGTCATAATTCTAAGTCCTAATAAAATTGGTTTCCTAGTGCTAAACTAACAACGTCCTATTCCGGATAATCAAGAGGACGGCCGTCCTGTTGGTAATATGTCCCGTCGTGTTCGTGCTCTATTATTACTGGACCGACATGCGCGACAAAGAGGGAACCAATCACTAGTCGGCAGCAAAAGAGGTCAGATAAAAATAGAAAGAGATAAAAGTTCGGCGAAATTGTTTGCTTATTTCGAGCTCTCTCGTATGTGGTAGCGTGGCCGAGCGGTCTAAGGCGCTGGTTTAAGGCACCAGTCTCTTCGGAGGCGTGGGTTCGAATCCCACCGCTGCCAAGACCTTTTTGTTATTTTTTTTCTTTTTCATTAAAGAGTTTGATTGAAATAGCTTGTTCATTGATATATGACGCTACAGCAAGCATGTTATAGGAATAATTTCAAATCATCATTTGTTCTATTAAAATTGCAAATTAATGTTGTAACAAAAAACTGTTTTACAATCCAATTTCTTATTATTTCATCAAAACAACATTTAAAATGTACCTACAATAAATGTTAATTCATAATAACTAGACATTATTGTCGTAATTACAAAATCTTTTTAACATCAATCATTTTGGACAGGTCTTACAAATCAATCGACTTTGGTTATCCCTTCATCATTACTAGATTATAATAGCTTATGTGTAGTGATGTGAAACGCTGCCGCCGCACTGCCCAGCTGTTGGAGATTTTATTTTTCAATAAATGATACCTACACAATGGATCTATAATAAGTAACGTGGGACTAGGGTAGGAAAATAATGGGATGGATGCTCTCATTTATATTTTTATTTATTTAATACTTTACACACATGTACACAGGCAGACTTAATGCCCTAGGCATTTTCCACCAGTCAACCTTTGGGTAATGCAGCGAATAGTAGTGGTAAGTGCAATATGGATAAAAAGAAACCAGAAACGCAATTAATAGTCAAATTCAAACAAAGATAAATATATAAATATAAACTATACATACAAATAACCTCCTCCTTTTTGGGAAGTCGGTTAATAAAATAGTACTCGTTCAAACTACCTGTAAGTAGTTGGAATTTAATAAACTAGAAAAATACATTTGAGTGTTTCTTTATTCTAAGGGAACATCATCTGCCTAGCCTTTTCTCAACTACATTGGGGTCGGCTTCCAGTCAAACCGGATTCAGCTGAATACCAGTGTTTTATGAGGAGCGGCAGCCTACCAGACCTCCACAACCCATTAACTGGGTAACACGGTACTTCTTGGCCAGACTGGAGTCAGATTTACTGGCTTCTGACAATCCGTAACGACTGCCAAAGATATACAAATGACAGCCGGAACCAACGGCTTTACGTGCTTTCCGAGGCACGGAGGAAACTCGGTATGTTAAGATGGTCACCCATCCACAGACCAACCTAGGCAAGCGCTGCTTGACCGTAAAGATCGACCCGTGCGGCTGTTATTATTTAGCCACGAGCTTCTCGTCCTCCTTTATTCTAAGGGAACGTACTACATTATTCAGGCCATGGTGTTTTTTAGGGTTCCGAACATAAAACCCTTATAGGATCACTCGGTCTGTCTGTCCATCCGTCGCAGCTAGTTTTCTCCGGATCTACTGTACCGATTCTGTTAAAATCAGGTATAGGTACATAATTATAATTATATGGATTTCTGTGGCCCAAACTCGGACGCCGAGCGCTATGTAGTGTTGACCAAAGCCCCTCGTCCAAACCGAATAGGCTAGATTCCATCATCCACAAATTGCAAAACGATTTAACGAAAAATAATGGACACGTATTTTTTGTTTTTGTAAATCAATGAATATTGACAAAGATAAAACGCATCAAAACTCGGGAGTGGGGGCTCGTGACGTCACGACTCACTAAAAATTATGCGAAGGTGTGACGTATTGAGAATTTTAAAAGCGTCGTAACTTCGTCAATTTTGGGTCCCGTAACATAATCTAACTGACGGACTAATTAGTTATTTTCAGGACACAATCCCATTGCTAAGCACAAAATCACGCTTAACCCAACCCATACTGTGCCTGGCTGTCTTGTGCAGATCGTACTTTGTCCAGCGAGGTTTGGTCGTTCCTTAATACATACGTGAGCGTAATGTACGTTTCTGTAGCAACATAGCTGGAGTTTCGCCTGTCGTGCTATGTTTAGTGTTTTTGTAGGTTAATAAAAGTTTTGGCGGGCTAGACCTACATCAACGTTATCCCTATACTACTTCTACTTTTATATAAATAAGTAATAGCTTTTGCTCGTGACTTCGTACGCGCATTCCCGTTTTTTTCCTGTTCCCGTTGGACTTTCGGGAAATCCTATCTTAGTTCTCCCCCGTACGTAGTGTAGGGAAGCTGCATACATGCCATATTTCAACTTTCCACGACCGGTATTAGTTTCGGCTGTGCGTTGTCTGCCAGTCACTCAGTAACGGAAGAATTTTATATATTAGGATAAATATAATAATTTAAGGCGCGTCGCCGAGCAAAACGCAGCGCTAGCCGTTTTTTGTGCAGTTTTTTGGAGCTATCTTCTCTTTATCCAAAATAAATACCAACTAATAAAAAATACATTAAATTTCTACATAATCTTGGCTTCAGAATGGTAGATTTTAATTTTTATTATTAAGTATAATGTTTAAGTAATCTCCTCACAAAGAAACCACAGAAATGAGAAAAAAATACTGAAAAAATGCTTCTTCTCGAAAACTAACGATTATTTTGATTTTGTACTTACACTAATGGATAGGCAATTTAATTTTGAACATTTTGGTAGAAGTATTTTTTTCAAACGACCAAAATTAGATTTTATTACGATTTTTTTCAACATTCTGAGCGCATTCGCTATTGTATCTCTTGCGCTGTTATTGAGGGAAAAAATGCTCAAGGTTATTTGCTCAGAGTACGGCCTTAAAGAATAAAGATAAAATTCTTATATTATCTTTATGAAGAAGAAGAGTTTAAGATTTACAACGGGAAGGCCACATGTTGCCTATACAAAAGTCAAAGCGTCCCACAAGGTTCGATATTACGTACATTTTACAATTCTGCTTACCTTATGGTAGTGTAATATCTCGGGAGCCAATAAAACACGCCTTTAAATTGGCTGTTCAAGCAACTACGTACATGTATCCTGGGAACATAGTAGGTGGCCCACACAACGATAGCTTACACGTTCACCATACATAATAGGCCAGTCACGCGTCATACATAATAGGCCAGATTAAACGCGTTAGGTCGAAGTATTTTGCACTGTCCTGAATTTTTGGGATGTTATTTTATATGCCAGTGGTGTGTGATGCAGCATATCTACTGGTGAAGGTATTTGGGATAAAGGATCCGCTAATGTAATATTTTGGGGTATTTCTAGCCCTTTATGCTTGACTTGTTTGCAAGGTAGGTAATGCTAAAACTGAGTTAATTTAGCCTTAAAGGTTCCACGATTTTTAAGTAACGATTTGTAATCCATAATGACGATTCACCCAATGAAATTAAAGTTCAAGATAAGCTATGAAAACCTTTAAGTTAAAGTGCAAGGTTATAGTTAAATTTAATGTGCAAGGAAACAGCGAGGGTGCGCATGAACTTAGCAAGCAAGCGAATGCAACGCGGTAGCACGAGCCCCACGCCCACGCAAACATGTCACGTGCCACGTGGCTAGCCCGGCTACTCAAGTAGCCCAACCGCAGAACAGCTACAGCAACCACTCTTAATATAGCTGTGAACACGAAATAATGAATACTTATGAGTTAATGAACACAATAAATAAGCATGCATATAGGGGCGTCACAAGATACTAAAGGCCCGAAAATGGAATTTCTAATTGGATTTTAAAGAAATGAATCGAACATTCGAGTCGTATTTAGAATAGTTAGTACTTAATAACGGGATCGTAATATAGGGAATTTGTAATGAAATGAGGATAGACATAAAGGCTTTTTACACTACACGATTTCTCGGGCCCGATCTGAAGGGACTGAGTGGTGTAATAAGAAACAGGGAGTAAGGACCCTGCCGCCGCGCCGGGCAATCGGGTGGTTCCGATCTCCCTGCCCCCCTCGGCCGCACTGTCGATCGCCTAGTGTAATTAGAGACAGGCGGTTCTGTATTGAGAGATTTCCGATTGATTATTTTACTAAAAATAGGGGTTAAAGTATGAAATTGCCGTTATTGTAAAAGGTAAGTACTTCGAATTGACAATAGAATCTTCATGGTTTGAGATTTTTGAGTGAAACTTTTTTCACATGGTACAATATGAAGTTCTTCTTTTAAAAATCGTATAAGATTCGAATATCGATATTCAGTTGTTTTTTTTATTTAGCTTAGACAAGAAAGATGGATACTTCGAAAGTTCGAGTGGTTTTTAATACGAGTTTCGACGCGGAACTAACGCGGCAAAAACAGCTCGCAATTTCAATGTTGCGTTTGGAGAGGGGACTGCTAATGAACACACCGTGCTATTCTGGTTTAAACGCTTTCGTGATGGAAACTTTGATTTGAAGAACGAACTACGTGGAAGACCGCCCACAGGTGAATAAAAATGAATTGATAGAGATGGTGGAAGCCGATCTGAGCCAAACTACCCAGGAATTAGCGGCATAGTTTAACGTTACCTTACCAACAATATTTATTCATTTTCGTCATTACAATTAAATTTAAAAAAACACGAAAAAAATTTATCTCTAGATTTGACTGATCTGCAGAAAGAAACGCGTACTGAAACTTGTGTTGTTGAATCGATATTTCATTCTTATGAAATCTCCTACATCATTTCTATGAAGGAATATGGGATCGAATTGTGACATGTGATGAAAAGTAGATACTTTACGATAACCGTAAGCGAAAAATGCAATGGCTGACACCAGGTCAAACGCCACAACGGTGTCCTAAAGCAAAGCTTAGTACTAAAAAGGTAAAGGTAACTGTTTGGTGGTCTCAGCATGGTGTTATTATTCACTATAGCTTGCTCCGATCTGGTCAACCAATAACGGCAGATGTCTACTGTGCCGAACTTCGAACAATGATAGCAAATCTAGCAGTGAAACAGCCCTGACTCATGAATCAATCTTCACCATTATTGCTCCACGATAGCGCGAGACCTCATACAGCACGAGAAACCGTTTTAACTCTACAGGAACTGCAATTAGAAACCATTCGTCACCCTTCGTATCCGCCAGACCTTCTTCCAAAGGACTACCATTTTTTTCTTGATTTGGAAAGTTTTCTACGTGATAAAAAGTTTTCTTTTCAGGAGGCAGTACAAAATGCTTTCACACAGTTTGTCGAATCTAGACACCAGAGTTCTATCGCAAAGGCATAAATGACCTTCCTATTAGATGGCAGCAATGTATAGATAATAATGGTAATTATTTTGATGAAATAAATATGTTAAATAAAAAAATTCAGTACAAATCGACAATTTCATACTTTAACCCTTAAATTATTCGATCACATTATCAAAATTGACTTCCCTGTCTCTTTCAATTGATAAAATCAAAATGTTGCGCGCGGTATAAGATCAAACCAAGCGCAACGTGAATTCATTATTTTGGGAATTTGAAATGATATTCGAAAAAAATAATGAAAATAAAGTTGAGATAGTAGTTATTAACCCCAGATATTAATTAACCTACCTACTTTATTTTCATACTATTAATTAACCTACCTACTCTTGTGCGTACAAGAGTAGGTAGGTTAATATCTTAAACAGGAAATTTTGAGTGCCTTCTTTGGATGTACGAATGAGTTGTCGTTGTCATCTTGGGTCAAATAATGAAAATAAAGTTGCGATAGTAGTTATTAACCCCTGATATTAATTAACCTACCTACTCTTGTACGCACAAGAGTAGGTAGGTTAATTAATATCTGGGGTTAATAACTACTATCGCAACTTTATTTTCATTCTATTAATTAACCTACCTACTCTTGTGCGTACAAGAGTAGGTAGGTTAATTAATATCTTAAACAGGAAATTTTGAGCGCCTTCTTTGGATGTACGAGTGAGTTGTCGTTGTCATCTTGGTGCTTGGCACTCGGGGCGGACCAGCCTCCTCCACTCCCACTTTATGCCACCACTGCGTGCAACGCTATCCACTTACGCATTCAGACTGAGACAAGGAGCGATTTCAAGTGAAGTGTAATAATCGGCACCCTGCCGAAGTGGCAGGGCGCCCGTGAAATCGGGCCCGACAAATCGTTTAGTGTAATAAGTGTTTTAGCACTAAAGGTTGGCACTATGATGATCCATGAATTCCATTCATGATCTATTTTCCTTTCCAAATTAATGATGTTTCGCAGGACTCCACAAGTCCTGCTTGCTTGCGTAGTCCACGTAATGGCCGCTTTGTGCACAGTTTCTTTGTTCATGTCGCGTCGCGTGGCCCGTATGGACCAAATGTAGAACTTCATGAATGCTGGCAGCGAAGAGGTGGATTCGTTGTGTCTATGGGTTTCTACAATGAGACTCCGATGGTACAAAATGAGGTTTTAATGACTTACTTATTTATTACAATGGATTTATTATTACAATTACTTATTTATTCCAAAAATTACACACGCTGTCGCGAACGGTGTTGTTCGCGGATTGGTAGTCGCGCGCGACGCTGCTCCCGCTGTCGCCGTCACCTCTCGCGCCGTGCCGTTTGCCTTTGTATAGTTGTGCACGCACACATGCAAGGTGTCAACTCCACCTATTGATAGGTCCGCTTGTTTCACATCTCTTATCCTCATTTTATAAGTTTCGCTATGTTAGTTTCAGTTACCCTTTGACACAACAATTGCTTTAGGTTTGATTCGCGATTTGCTAATATTCGTGATTACTAAGTCAAAGCACTACTAAAATTCGTCAAACTCACATTCATTTGAACAAATAAAAATAAAGAGCACGGGTCTTATTCATAGTTAGCCGCTATCTCATAGCTCAGAAAAATACACAAGTGAGAGACTCTAATTTGTAACACTAAGATCCACCGCAACGACTCTGATACAGATTCCCTCATATATATCACACTGGGATACTGCTACGATACCCTGGTACACTCGCCAATCCACAAAATTAAGAACCTGTTCACACAAATTAAATTCACAATGTCAATTAGTACGTGACCTAGGGCATCTTTCCACCAAACAGATATTAAAATATACCGACAAGTACAACAAGTACACCTGGCAATGTTTGCGTATAACGTTCATGTGGAGAATCCTTTAATTTCCCCCTTTCCTTTTTTTCTGTCTTTCCTTTAACTTCCCATAGTTTCTTGTATTCTAATTGCAAACACGAAGACAATGCTTGTACAGACCCTAATTTTTCCTATCATCGATTATGGCGATGTGTGTTACTATGACCTGAATGCAGATCTCCTCAATAAACTTGACCGTCTTCTGAATTACTGCATTCGATTTGTTTTCAATCTGCGTAAATATGATCATGTCTCTGCGCAGCGGTCACTTTTAAAGTGGTTGCCCATACGCGAGCGTAGAGAGCTAAGGGCTCTTACTACCTTGTTTTCATTTCTTGTCTCTCAACTCTCCTAGTTATCTAGCCTCTCACTTTCAATACATTTGCGCCAGCCACAATCTCAATCTACGCTCATCAAACAACCGTCTCCTTCAATGTCCCACTCACCGTACTGACTTTATTCACTCTTCTTTCTTCGTTCAGTCTATTTCTCTGTGGAATGCGCTTCCTCAGGAGATCAGGATGGCCACCAGTCGATTAACTTTTAAATTGAGAGTTCGTGAACACATTCGGAAGAAGTTGGCAGTAGTATCATCACAGCGCTAATGTTTTCCATTTTCTTTTTCGTATTTATTGTTTAAGTAGTCGTTTACATATTTATCTTGTTAATGTGAGTATTTATTATATATTTATAATGTATAATTATGTAGATATAGTTAGTATGTGTATATTATTCATTTTAACTGGTTAGATCTGGCGGTGGAACTATTGGTTCTACCTGCCGCAATTGATTTTATACTATTTTTATGTACTTTATTTTTATACTTTGTATTTGAATAGTTATCAATCGCATTTAATTCTCCGTATTGCACCTACCACTATTCTCTGCATCACCCAAAGGTTGACTGGTAGAGAATGCCTATGGCATTAAGTCCGCCTCTGTACTTTTGTTTGTGCTGAAAGTGTTAAATAAATAAATAAATAATTTCAATACCTAAGCCTGACCCCACGTCTGTGATGACCCGCAAAGCTACAGCTCAGGATATGATGCTTAAAGTAGAACCCACCCAATAATATCAAGATGTTGTTGAAAAACGCATGAGGAGTCTTTACGTAAAGTTAGGGACCTAGAGGATGAACTTATTAATGCAAACTGTTGTATTTCGAAATTACAAAATGAAAAACATAGGTGAGGCCTTCGTTTTTCATTTTGTTAAGGTTAAGGCAACTAACCGCTAATTTAATGAATTAACTAGTACTAATTAAAATTGTAACCCTCATACCTTAGTCACAATTGACTTAACAGAAGATTCCTTCTACATTTCTGTTTGAAACAGAATTGTAGTTATAAAGCTAGTCATATGCAAAACTAAATAAATTTATAAAAATTCTATCGGTACTAAACACAATATAAACACTTTTCCAAAACTATTCGTTGAGTAAAGGTTTGGTCGTTCCTTAATATATCCAGACGTGAGCGTAATGTACGTTTCTGTAGCAACGTAGCTGAAGTTTCGCCTGACGTACTGTTTAGTGGTTTTGTAGGTTAATAAAAAGTTTTAGAGGTTTCAGATCTACATCAACGTTATCCTTATACGCCTTTTAGGGTTCCGAACATCCGTGAAAAACGGAATCCTTATAGGATCACTCGGGTGTCTGTCTGTCCGTCAGTCACAGCCAGTTTTCTCCGGATCTATTGGACCAATTCTACTGACGCGTTACGCAAACAAAAAAATGTTGAGACCCTCAAAAGTGACCCCAATAGAGTTTTGGGGGTGAAACTAGAAAATTAAAAAAAAAAAACTGTTTCGTGTGACATATCAAATGAAAGGGCTTACTGTGAGAGTCTTAATCATATATTTTTTCATAATTTTAAAATAAATAGTTTGGTATTTACTCAAGAAATGACCAAAAATGACCTTTCCCCCCTTATCTTTGAAACTACTGAGGCTAAAATTTGAAATAAATGCAGATAATAGTTCTATAAGAAGTCAGTAGTGTTAAAATATCATGTTTTAAAAATGAAATTGGTTCGGAACCATTTTCAAGCGAGTCCAACTCGCACTTGGCCAGATTTTCGCTTACACTATTTGACGGCATTCTCCACAGCCCCATTTGAAGAAGGATGGTAGGCTGGTGAGAAATAATGCTTAAACCCACTGTATTTGAAAAATTCCGAAAGTTCCCTACTTGTCAACGATGAACCCTGATCTGTAACTAGCTTCCTCGGAAGCCCGAATTGCGCAAAAGTAGCTCTCAGATTTTTTAAAATGACTGTTGCATTGGTTGCTTTCGTTTCAAAGACCTCGATCCACTTCGATGTCGAATCTACCAATATTAAAAATGTTCTACCCTTAAACGATGCCAAAAAAAAATTCTTTACAGTTAGGTTGTTCGATTACCTTTTAACATATATTATTCCCTTAGTTGAGTTTCAGCATGCACTAATTACCAAAATGCTTACCTACCCACGGAACTGAAAAAACAGAGTTTAGCGTTCTCTCCACGCGGTAGTTTACCACAGCACTAATAACTTATATTGAAAGTTGGCAGTTCCAACAAGTACGTTTTAATCCCGCCACAATAGTACCAAATAGTACACATACATGTACTGTACGTACTAATAACCGCTTAATTGATACGATGAGCATCAATCCATCATCTCTGACGTTCAAATTTAGAATTAAGAGCGCTTTTACAAAATCGAATTGCTCAGGTTGACTAAAGTTGAATATCGCGCGTCACAAGATTTATACAGATTTTTGCATTGCATACAACAATATTTAAAAATATTCACTTTACTTTTAATTAGACCAATTTTTTCTTCAAGCAATGTAGCAATGCCACCTTAATTATTAAATATTTTTTATTTGAATTTGGATTATAATTTCATAGATAAAAATTATAGTTTCGTACGGAAAATTGTCAATAACTCTCAGTTTTACAGAATTATTTTTGGTGTATTACTGTATGAATCGTAATAAATTTATTTGAACATTCCAAAGTAGAAGATACAGTTGTACCGTGGACATTTTTATAAATGATTAAATTATAATATCTTCGGTGTACCAAGGCATCAAAAGATTCCCTAAACCAACATTTTGTGAAACATCCTTTGCGGAGTCAAGGATTTTACTGATGTACGTGAACAAATTGAAATATTTATATTTAGAACACTCCCAAGATAAAACTAAAACTGTCTCAGGGATATTTTTGTTTTTTTTCTAAAGCAAAATCACACATCAAAACTCGAATAAAACGCTAAAATTCAAGAAAAATTGTGATAGCCCTCTTAATAGAACAATTTCGTACTCGTGCATTTTTTACAATTATCTATTTTGTAGAAGCAATAAAGCGGTAAGTAACTCAATTCAATTGAGTTTTGAGAAAAATCGATCGTGTTATAATAATTTCAGTTAGGTACCTGAATGACATAAATACTTAAATTATTTAAAACTTGCTTCTGCCCGTTAAGAAGTGAAAACGTAACAAACAAACAATAGTAGATTATGAACCGAGGGGATAAAGCAGTATCTAATGACACGCGTCATATTGAATCCCGAACAAAACGAAGGATTTGAGAGTGCAAAGTTTAAATGACTTGCGAAGCGAGGGAGTTGAACCAAGAATCCTGAATGCAGCGAGGCATTTAAGCTCGCCAAGGTTAAAACACCTTTATCCCTGAAGATCATACTTTTCTCAAACCTATTACGAGAAAATTGTGCTTTAGCCATGAAAACGCGCGGCGCGTGGCGCGCCTCGGAAGCCACGCCAAGGAGAGGTCGCTGCGCCTTCTAGGCGTGAGAAGAGGATGCTCTTCAGGGATAAAGATGTCTTTGCCTTGGGCTAGCTTAAATTCCTGGCTGAATTCAGGATTCTTATATTTAAATCTAAACTCCTTCGCCACGCTCGAGATTTAACATGGTGTTCGGGATTCAAAATAACGCCCGTGTCATGAGACACTGCTTTGTATCCTCGGTTCAAAATCTAATATTCGCATTTACAGTATGAGAAAGTATAGTAGGTATAGTTCCGTGTCACGTAAGATGGTTTTTTGACTAGCTCGTTTGATATGGACACCAATTAATAAGCTATCCGATAAGATATTATTTTTTGGATTCCAAGGACCGTACTTTTAAGGCAAACGCACGTTGGCAGTTCAATCTGTAGTTACAGTTTTTATGCCATCATCAAAATCACTTTATAATGATTCTATAGTTCTTGCAGCACATTTTCCTGTAGAAAATATATTTAAATGGCCATTTCTTTAATCAATATTAGGCGTGTATAAGATTTAGTGTGATTTATTAGGCGTTTTACAAGTAACGGTTCAATTTAGGCTGCAATGGACCCCCAGGTAGCGTATTTGATTTGAGATTTTACAAGAGAGTGTGAATTATCAATTTATAAGCATTGATCGTTGGTGGTTTACGAGTGTGACCTGCATTACTGCAGCGCGTATTGTATGTAGACTTTTAGATCTATCATCATCGTCATTTTAGTCAAAGAGTCGACTGCCTGACTAGGTCTCTCTCAAGTGTCGCCGTATCAACCGATTCTTATCTTGTGCCCTGCGCTTTGTTACTTATGTTTGGCGATTCTTCGGCCTATGTCGGTAGCTCCGGTTTTCTGGCAATTCTTCGGCTTATGTCTGTAACACCGGTTTTCCGATGAAAATCTACATTTTCTTACTTCTATGGTAAGTTCTCTATCGGAACAACATCGCTTACTATCTAGTGATGATAGGCCTAACGCGAGCCGATCAATATTAAAAAAAATAAATTTAATGATTTAATGCATGAAAGACAAGAATCATGAATTAATCTTTCTTTGTTGAGTTGATTATTCCAACCTTCGCCGTTACGATACATCTGCGAATGATTCATTTTATAGCCAAAACTCAACCATGTAATTTTTAAGTTCATCCATTTTCGAATGAATAGAACTATAGGGCAATCCGACTATCATGTAACGCGTGCAAATAGATAGACGCAATGACAAAGAAGACAGCAATAATATAAGTGGTCAGTCAATATAAAACCACCATCTAATTATAAACAATTTTGCTGTTGTAAGTACCCAAGCATTACGATTTTTTTTAAGCATTTGGGATCCAACGGAAATAGTTTTTGGGATTCAACGACAATAAAAGTAATTATCTTGCGTTTTTAAAATCTTGGATCCAACGGAAATACATAATAATTTTGTGTGGGATCCAACGCCAAAAATGTTAAATTGTTATTCAAAACTGGGATCCAACGAAAATAAATGGAGAATCGGTCCGGTTATAGATTCGCAAAAAATTGGCTGTGACCTGTGACCCTATAAGGGTTCCGTTTCTTACGGATGCTCGAACCCTAAAAATCTTCTCACATAGGTACATGAAATGACATTAGAATACTGTCGTAAGTAATAAAAAAGTAACCGCATTATTTTTATGGCTTATGTACGAGAAAGGTTACAAACAATTATATAAACACCCCGTAAAGCTCGTTGCTGTATCTATTTCTAACATAAAAGAAGCATTAGGAAGGCATAATTAATGACTAGCGATAAATGTGATAACAATGATTTCTTCATGATCCAATGTATTTTTATTTCCTTCTAGCTTGTCTCATCTATTCTTATTACTTATACAACACTATTTTTAATTAGTACAAAAAAATGGGGCTGTTCCCGTACCCATTACTGATCATAATTTTGCAGTCAAAAGAAAAAAAAAAAACGAAATCCCAAAATTGTTTAATTTGATTTATTTTTACTTGAGTATCTTAAATGATTTCTTAAAAATTACTTTATTGTAAAAAGTTGATAATTTTGTTGGTCCTAAGCCCAATTAATGTGCGAAAGAAAAGTTTGGATTGCTTACTTTTTCGTTTACCATAAATTAAGTGACATTTTGGGATATAAACCAACGTTAATAACTTTGCTGTTTATGAATATTATTTATTGAGACTTTACATATATAATAACAAGAACCTTTCTAATAAGCCCTTTAAGTATTTGTACTAATTAAAAATTAGTGGTGTATATGATCTATCTATACTAATAATAAAGAGGTAACATTTGTTTGTAAGTTTGTATGTAGGGGGTAATCTCAGGAACTACTGGCCTGATTTGAAAAATTCTTTTAGTGTTAGATAGCCCATTTATTGAGGAAGGCTAGACTATATATATCATCACGCTAAGACCAATAGGAGCGGAGCAGTAATGGAAAATGTGACGCAAACGAAGTTGCGTGGGACAGCTAGTGTCATATAAACGTCTCAACGGTTTAACAGACATGGATCCAACTAAGCGCTCGGGCAGACAATGACATGAAATCGTACACAGGATATTTTTTATTCCGAAGGAATGATCCCTAGTATTATAATGTCTGGGGATATTTTCCACATTTTACGCGGGAGAAGCCGCTCGCAGAAAAATAGTACTGTCGGCAGCACATCAAGCTATCTGAAACTGACAAATTTTCCCAATCAACCTTGAATCGAATGCTTCAGTCATAAAGTTGAAAATCTATTAAAGTTATTTGACAGATTGTTGTAACTTGATATGCTGGCGTCTGTACCTATTACCAGTTTACTTATCCGAAAAAATGCGAACTTTAAAACAATCACTTGCCAATCATTTTATTTTTATTGTTCCTTACCGGAATGGTTACCAACGGAACCCTATTATCGTCTGTCTACCTGTGTGTCAGCGGGCTGTATGTCAAGACATACAGACACACCTTGACAGACATTTAAAACTTTCACAGAGTGTGTATTTCTATTGCCGCTGTAACAAACCAAAATAAAAAAAAAAACTTTTCACGAAGAATTTCAAAAAATTTCGGTTTAAGTTACGGAACCCTTCGTGTGAGAGTCTAATTCGCACTTGGCCGGTCTTTATTAATAATTACTCGTAGTAAACAGTTTATTGTGATATATTTAAAAAAAAAGAAAAGCTTCAACTCGTGCTTGGCCGGTTGTCGCTATTACGGTGACGATATAATAATACGAGTATCTAATACAATGTATTGCGATCACACTTTCTTGTCACGTATTCCAACATCATGTCATCGTACTTATCTTAGCGGTAGCTAAACTATATGCTTTGACAAAATAATCATGGAATAAAGTTATTCTTTCAAACTTAATTCCCTCACAATACACTCTCTATAAACATAAAACAAGTAAGTTTTAGTGAAGTTAGTAATGATAAGCCATAGTGAAATGAAAAACAGAGGTTTTTATTTCACTATAATATTGCAAACTTAAATTTTTACTTCATAGAAAAATGCATATCTTAGTTAGTAATAATGAGTCGAAATCACGATCCGATCAATAACCAGCATCCTAAACGCAGCGAGTTCCGTACGAAAAGTATAAGTAGTAAAACAGTTTCGTTGTGTGGACCAGCTCCGGTGCAATACCACATGTCCGCAGATGAGTCGCGCAGGTGCTTTCTGCATCCACTCGCCATTTATCCGACACTCGCGGTACCGGCGAGTCACCTCGCGTGCGCACTCCCCAGGAACACACGTGTTTGCGAAAGATCCGACACAAAAAAAAAATACTCCTTCAGAATAGTTAAATGGAACATCCCTATTGCTCCCGAAAATCGCGCGTCACATTCCAAATTAAAAATTTTAAAAAAATAAACAAGTGCTCTATGGTAAACAAATATAAACAGTGGACTTTATCAATGTGATCAGATTTTAATTTGATTTACTATCATCGCTATGTTTCATTGTTCCTGCATTTGAGTGTTCACACGGTCTTCAGAAGAACGAAGCGTTAGGTAAGCCACTGCTTTTAAATATTCCTTAACAGGCGCAGTTAATTGAATTGATCTCGTATCTAAAATTAATATTGACTTAATTTCGTCATCCAATTAGCTTACTTATCATAAGTATCGCATTATTATTTTTATTTACATAAATATTGCAGATGAAAGTGTTTAATTTAATATTTTCTTCACGTAAACGGTACGATTTGCATAATATTTTGCGAAAGTAGCCGTTGAAAATTACACTTCGGTACTGTTCGTTTTAACGAGCACATTGAAAAAATACATTTTACACACCTCTTATGCAGAATGGAAAGTTTTTTTTTAGGAATACTTTTTGGTGTTTTCTTACGTGAACGTAACAGTACGGAAATTAAAACAGGGAAGGATGCCAGAGAAAGTGTTAAGAACCTTTAAATTATATTCAATGTTCTCAAGATATTTGCATGTAATTACTAACACATACAGATGCATGTACAACACGGTGCGCCTGCTTCCGATAATATTGTTCCGGTGGGTTCCCACCAGCCGTTCTCGGTAAAAAGAAGCACTCTCAATAATTAACCGGAGTTAATTGACGCACACACTCCACAATACATTTTGATGCGGTATTTCACGTTGCCTAGATTGTTATTAGCTATTCTACTATTCTTATAAACTTTCTAAAAACGCTTATCAAGAGATGCTTTAGTAACAAGATACATGATAGTGCGTTACTTGCGTATGCTATTTTTGCACTAGTGTGAGAATCATAATTTCAAAGTTAGAGAAAGCAGGCTAAAATAGGATAAAAACATTATTTAGGAGTACGTTAGTGATAGGATTAAGACTTTGAGATACTTTTAAGGTAATGTATGCAGGAGCATATAGAAGCAAGATAATAAACATATTTAATAGAAATGCCGCTGATCTGGTACCTATGGCATTTAATCCCTTCGATCGTGTTATACGTATAATTTTTCCGAGATTGTGATTATATTAATAACTAGCTGATGCCCGCAGCTTTGTCCGCTTGACAAATTGTATACTAAAACCTTCCTCGAGAACCACTCGATCCATTGATGAAAACAGCATGAAAATCGGTGCATAATTTTGGAGTTTATCGCGAACAGACAGACAGATAGATGCGGTGGAGGACTTTGCTGTATAATTTGTAGTGACGACGATGTTAAAAACTCTAAATTTGCAGATAAGTACTGCTACATAATTTAAAAAGTACTCATATACAGGAAGCAAAAGAGCTTTCGATAGCATTTCAGTTCAAATCTTACATCTCTTTATTCTGCGTTATACCCTATGTAAGCAATGTATGCAACAGTCCTAAAAATCTAAGATGACATACGGGTGTATGTCATCTTAGATTTTTAGGACTGTTTTACGTTTATAATGCTTGTTCAAAGACGATGACTTATTTACGTTTATAATGCTTGTTCAAAGACGAAAAACAGTCAAATCTGTCAAGGATTACCTACTGACATTTAGGATTATCTCTCAGTTGAGTTTATTTCTAGTGCATTTTGGAGGACCCCGAGAACCCGACTTGTTTTTGATGTGGTATTTCCTAATGGCTAGGAAACTATAAATACTTAAGTGTCCAATCTAAAATCTAATTAAGTGCTCTAGAAATAAGGTATCAATCACAATCTAAGGTCAAGGTGCATCTTGATTAATGTCGCAGTTTAAATTATTGCAGACCAATCAGTTTCGTCAAAAGGTTAATTTACTATTAAGAGTTTGCTAAAAACATCCGTTATGAAACCTATTTGCACTTTTGACGTTTTGATACGTCAAATTCTTTAGTGATTGACACACATTATTTATTGTCTTCTATTTTTTGCTGATTAGTCGATTAATTAACATCGATGGTAGCAACACTTATCGGAACCGAGAAAAAACTAAAATAATTAATTAAATTGTTACTTAATATTGTTATTTCAAAGAATATACTGCTTGACCGTATTAATTTAATGATTTGCACCTACTCGAACGTCATAGGTAATTTAATTTATTTTATTTGAATATCATCACCAATAATCAGCTACCGGTAATGACGATGATCATTCAGACTATATGCATTCATGGAGTTCATTGACCCAGTTAACGAACCTGACAAAAACCTACTGACACTTATTTGACTAGGCCTTCCTAGTATGGTTTTAATGAGACAGCTCTAATAACAGACTCGGTATGTCTAAATAATATATATTGGTGGTTTATCGATGCTTTATACCGATATCGCCTCGTTATGATTTCGATCGGTATAATTTAATTTATGAAAAGTTTGTTTAACAAGAAAGGCCGATGGGATAGACGTTAACGGTAACCTTTTGTATGATGTTTGAAAAAAAAATATCTTTAAAAATTTTATCACCTTTAACATCACTTGTGGCCGTTTAATTCATGGGGCTATTAATAAAAGTTTTGATGTGCAGCTTCAAATTATATTATGCATTAAATTGTTAAAATGTTTCGTAATATCCGGTAAAGCGGGTTGCAAATTCAAACGTTTCTTCTAAATACAATTTATCAAAAAAAAAAAAAACAATTATCTTGTACGGTAACAACCAAAGATACAAAAATGACGTTCAGAAATATAATTTCAACTTGTGAATTAGAAAGCTTTTCGGTCAAGCTACTAAAATTATCGTAAAAATACGCACAAATCTAAGTAAAAATAAAATAACCTGAATTGAAATTCTAACAGAAGATCCTACAAAAGCAAAAGATAATAATAGACATGTCATGTGGCTAGCGAGAACAATGTATGCAGTTATTGTCACAGTTGATCGCACGAACTCAGCCACTGTAACTATCTATTATGGACAGACTGAGGCAGTCTTTGCATTTTTATGTAATTCTAAATTAATTACTGCCGTGATTATATTCTGTATGCGCATATTATTATCGTGTTCTACAATCATCTTGGTGTTGGCGTTATATATTATATGCTCTTTTAATTCTGTTCAGTATCCGGTAAATTGCATGTTTGTTGTAATTGAGATAAGTTTTAAATGCTGATTTTTTATTTTGAAATTTGGCTGTTCCCTGTCTTTAAGATTTTTATTTACCTTTACTTTGGTCAGTATAATTTTTTTAGTTCTTTTCTTTCTTATGTATTTAAGATCTTCTACAAACTGTAGGATATTATAGTTATTTTTCACAGCCAAGCTAATTCCAATAAACAAATTACTAGTTCAGTATTGCACGAATTCGATTTGCATCCATCTGCCGATTTCACGTCATTTTTTTTCTATAAGACTTCGTTGCTGCGCATTAGTATTTTGTGTTTTGTGTTCAGACAAGTTACTGAAGTCTATACAAAAAATCTTCAAATATCCTAAGACCACAATTCCGCCATACCAATAAGATGAAACGTTTAATATAAATATTTACGAGTATTATCTTAATCTTTACGCAACCATATAGTCAGACTGCATATAAATCGTCGCATTAGGCCATTTTGCTGATGAAATCTTAATTTTGGACCTAATCTTACAAGTTTGCTACTCATTGCCAAGGTTGGTCGTAATCTAGCATTCTAGATTTTATTACTACATTATAAGGGTGTCGTAAGAAGTGGTTATGAAATTATGGTGAAGATAGTCAGCACTTAGCACTCTTCGCGGGTTGGTCGATAGTTTCTTAAGAGTAGGTGTTATGATGTTCGACCTACTGATTTACGGGAAAATAACTAGAACTATGTTTGACAACTATTACTGCTTATTCATCTAAATTATTAATTTATCCGCCAATAATTTAAACTATTGAGCTTAAAAATGCTTCGAGAGCTCATATTTACGGACAGTTATGGTGTCACTATAACAGATTAACAGAAGCCCAATAGTGGTAAAAGCAAAATTTTTGCTGAATGTTTTTAGCACACAGAAATCTTCCATACAATTCCAAACTAGTATTTTTTACGCTTCATTTCCTTTTATAAGTAATACTTTCGAAGCAAAAAAACTAGACATTCTCACAATGCACGCGTTCAAATGTAAATGAACGAAACTATTGATTGTATGACTAATATAATAGATTCTATACAATAAATTGAATACTACAATACTAACTAGTAAGACCGTCTCACTCCAGTGGCTTCTAGTTTCTAGAGCTTTTTATGACATGTGAGCATTGTTCCCCAGCTATATAAAAGAAAATTGTACAGCTCATGAAGTTGATAGAAACAACTTTCTTTCGAAGAATAAATACAACATAGTTGCAATTTCCATTTGCAAAATACATTCCAATTACAAAATTGATTTACAAGTATTCATAAAAAAGAAGCTTTTCACAAATCCGTAAATGTCTTTGACGCTGATAGGCATAAAGCGTTCAGCAAGAAACGGAACATGAGGGAAGCTAATCGCTGGCCAGCTCCAAACCTTATTAAGGTTAATGTCGACACAAAAACTGATGAAAACCCCCATACATAATGTATTTAACAGTAAACACATAGTATAGTTTACGTACCGCCTCTGTGAAGTACGGAAGGCGTTACCACTTTGCAGTGGCCAATGTGGCCGTCATAACGGTCCACACGAGGTGTTCCGATCCCCACCTCGGCTGGACCAACGCTACCGAACGATAAACTGTACTTAGGTACGTACATACCTAAATATTTCGCGAGTTATGGCCTCTTTGACATAGTTGCCCAGCCAAACGGCTTAAACAGTTGCAATTGCTCATTTGTATTTCAGGTTATTGCATTGGGCATTTGTTTAGATTACTTGTAGTACATATAACGGATGCCCTTAAGACAATTCGAATCCGGGAAGTAACGGAGTATTGCCGGTTAGTTTGCTGGCTAACATTTCAAAATTCTATCGCCGAAGGTGTGTTTCAGGTTGCTTGTTCTTTGTGATGTCAAGGAAACAGATGTTCCATCAGAGTCATTCGTATTTTTTTTTTCTATTTTCAAATCTTCCAAGATGGCCGTTGATTACGGTTGTGAGAAATTAATTAAGAGAGATCGATGCGCACGCGCAGTGGCGGACCTATTATGGTCAATTCGGTAACGGCACCATGTAACGAGTGGGTAACGGACGATATTTTATTGTATCACGCTATATTCTGTAACCACTTAGAATGTAGATCGAGTGATTTACTTTATACTGTTTTACATACGGTTTCGTGAAGTCATCCGATAGTTTGAGGTGTCAGAAATGATTTAGCAGGATTCGGATAAGCTTTTGCGGTTTTGAAGTGGTCATGCATAGTCGATTTCTAATAGAAGGCACGCGTCGTGTATTTGACGTAAACTTTAAATATTAGTAAAATACACCAATGTGATCTACGTAATTCTAAAAAAGAAATATCATACGAGCACTTTGACTTTTTGCGTTTGTTTACTTAGAGTCGGCTAAGTGGTATTTAAATTTTAGATATGGTTACTGAAATACACACAATAGAGTTTATACAGCTTTTCTTCAAGGGTTTCGTTATAACAATTTTATTTATTTATTTTCAACTGCCATATTTTAAGTTTAACTACGTAAAAGTATTAATTTTACCATTTGGAACATTATTGAAGAAGGTAGATACTCAATTAGGTATAAAAACATTTTATGGATGAACTCAAAAACGACAGATGGACTCTGTGTAATAAGCTATGGGTAGAAAATGACACCACCGCGATGGAAATCAATAGAGTAGATAGCATAGAATAAAAACTTAGAGGAGCTCGTGGCTAAATAATAATAGCCGCACAGGTCGATCTTCAAGGTTAAGCAACGCTTGCCTGGGTCAGTCTGTGGATGGGTGACAATCTTTACATACCTACGAGAATTCTCCGTGCCATTGATCTCGTCTGTCTTTAGTATATCTTCGGCAGCCGTTACGGAAGCCAGATGATCTGACACCAGTCTTTTCAAGAAGTACCGTGTTGCCCCGTTAATAGGTCGTAATGGTCTGGTAGGGTAAACTACTGTATTCAGCTAAACCCGCATTAACTAGATGCGACCCTACTATAGTTAATAATGTAGTTGGGAAAAGGCTTAGCAAATTATAATTGAACAAAAAAAAGACATTTTGCACGGACCCAACAAAATTGAGATGAAAGGACAAAAAAAATATGATGATTCCTAATTTAATTTAATGTAATTTAATTTATTTATTCAGACTACAAATGAGGTCCCCTGTGTTAGTAACAATTACTTTGCCTATGTTAGTACTTAATAACGAAAACAGACCTCGTTCGATCGGCTAATGCCCAAAGAAGCGGGCTATCTGCCCGGGCAGCTATCGAGTACAGAATGACGTTAGGACTGTCACGCACCCTGCGAAGTAGCGAGGCAGATTTCTTGCGCCATGCTGCGTCAAAACTGTCAGTGCGAGCATCGGCAAACATCGCCGACGCACTGCAGAAGCGTGGCAGTCGCAACAACACCCTGAACGCATTGTTGTGTTGGATACGCAGAGCGTTGTAAGCCCTTTAGGTATATCTGAACCACCGGGCCCCCGAGTACAGAGCAATGCAATATGCCTTAAAAAGGGCTATTTTAACTGCGTCTGCACATCGAGAGAATGCTCTGCGCTCCCACTCCAAATCTGAATCGTCTTTCAGGGTATCTGTAACCAGATGACCCAAGTATGTAAATATATACTCCCTGTTTAACGTGTAACCTAAGTATCAAAGGAGAGACACCTGACATAAGACCTGAAGACCATATACTCTGTCTTTTTGGTTTTGTATATCAATACCCATGAGACTCCGCTTACGACTCACACACGGCCAGTAACTTTCGGAGAGCATTAATCGAAGAAACAGCACCATGTTGTCCGCGTAGCTCTGATTATTAAAACAAACGCCATCCACATAACAACCGACACGCATTCTTGAGTCGCTCGACCAAGGCGTACAGACCGAAGCAAGGGCGAGGACAGTCCTCCCTGTCTCCCCCCACACTCCGGCCTGCACAGCTCCGAAAGCGCCCCTAAGTTATAATCGAGTTCATTATTGCTTAATCACGTAACAGATATAAAACCATTATATCTCGGTAACTGAGGGACATTGTTGTAAGAGGTACTCTTAAAAGGAATCTTTAGACACTTGTGCTAAATATTAAAACAATAAAAACATTGTAACGTTTCTCGGTATTTGCCGGAGACGACACTAAACAGCTTAGTATGGTATATCTTCTGTAATGGAAATCTTAAAACTGCATAAATACGATTTATTACATGATGTTACGAGTCGAACGAGAATGAAGTATTGATAGATTTTTCAATTTTAATGGACATTTAGTGAAGGAACGTTGTCTAGCGTTTCATGTCCTACTTATCGCCGATAACTTCAAACATAGCTTCAGCGAATTCGCGATTGAGGGGGCTTTTCTATAAACGGAAAAGGTACAGTAAAAACTCGTTAAAATGTACGCCAAATAAGCAACAGAAATGATACATAGATTGAGGAAAAGTGACATAGGATGATATGCGGTATCGTTATCTTAAACAAAACCTTTGGGTAGAGAGGAGAAGACTGTTCTTTTATTTCGTTTATACAAAATACGTATAATAACTTTTTTTTTGTTTGTGATGGGTTTGCTCTTGACTCTAGTCTTGGGCAGCGATGACAGAGACAAAGTCTTGCAACTATCCAATTCCTTATATATGTTCAGCTTTATATATATAATAGTATTTACATCTTGAAGATAGGGAAATAAGGTTTATATGAAGGGCTTCTTTGCCAAGTAAATAACACAGGTACTATGCCTGTGGCATTAAGTCCGCCTCTGTACTCTTTTTGTGCTGAAAGTGTTAAATAAATAAATAAATACTTTTAACTATAATAAATTCAGCCATTTCTACGTCATACTTTGACCTTTATGATGACATGCTTATGCTTATCAGTATTGAATAATGGAATTATAAAGACTAACACATTAGGAAGTTTGGAGCTGATAATTATGTCAGTACTAAGTAAATGTAAGTACAAGCATTTTTAATATCCTACTAAACGCATATTATACAATTACTAGCTGACCTGGCAAACGATGTTTTGCCATACAAAAAAAAAACAAAGTAGCCCAAGACCTATTCTCAGACCTACCAAATATACAAAAAAAAATTCATGAAAATCAGTCAAGCCGTTTTGGAGGAGTTCGATAATAAACACCGTGATATACGAGATTTTTATACATTAGATTTGTTTGTGTTGAGGAGGTAATTTCTGGAAGAATCTACAGATCTGAGTGCCAATTCTACTTATTTTTAAGCAACGTTCGTATGCGCATGTCAATCGCATACTGTCAACTGTTAAAAAAGTCTCCATTTTCCCAAATTATTTGACGGATTGCGACTGACATGCGCACGCGAACGTTGTTTAAAAATTGGCACTCTGATTATGAAGCTTATTTCACTAATAGAAAGCTATACTATCGTTGTGTGCAAAAGACTAACTACTCGTTATTCTGGAACAAAAAACGGTTCCGTAGCATAGATAACGAAAGAAAAACCGCGTGAAAAAATAAAATTGAAAAAAATAAAATGCCATCAGGTGAACTTCCATAGAAAACCAAACTGCCTCCAATTTATCATAACAAGCCACTAAAGAAATATTGTTTAGCATATTTATTTAACTGGAAACACTAATGTGCGATCACGTTTACGATTATGCTCGCAACACTAGCGGAAAGTCGCACATGCGACCGCCGCAAGCGCCTTGCATAATTTCCCTTCCTTAGAAACAGACGAGCCTGCTTCTAACTTTACCCATTCATAGTACGACGCGAGATGCCAGCACAACAATCTGACGTATTTTTTAACTTTATCCCAAAAGCGTTAGGTTCAAGGTTGATAAGGAAAATTTGATAGTTTCAGGTAACTTGATGTATTGGCGTCTGTACTTTCCATGAGTATTTAATAACTATTAAATACATGGAAAGTACAGACGCCAACTATTTTAACGCCAACTATTTTAAATGACTAAGACATAATAATTGTTAGAGAGTCTGTTTTAGGTTTTAGTATAGGTAACTAATTTATATTTGAATTGCAGTTTATTGCACTTATATTGACGTATTTATTGCTAATTATTTATTTATTACCTACTCATCATAGATTATAGACTCAGTATAGACTCATTAAATAATCTAACCATGATTTTGTAAAAAGGCAGTGTTTAAAAGAGTGTCCATGGAGTTTCTTGCACGTTCTTCTCCATAGGATCTACTCTTTGGAACGTGCAACTGCCGCGCTGGAGATAGGGTCGGTGAGTTTGTTGCAGAATAACTTGCTACTCTTGTCGCTAGCGCGGCAGAATTAGTTTCATCTATTTGACTGACATACCTTGACTATTCAAAAGTGCCTGTAAACTGGTCTATTTGAAATAAAGGATTTTGTATTGTATTTGTATTTGTACTCTTAAGTTCATTTTGATGGGTGCTGAAAAACTTGATAGGCTGCATAATTATGGAGTTTTTTGACAGTCGTCGGATAGCCAGAAGCCACAAAATCTTAAAACTATAAGTGAGCTCGTTAAACAAACACAATAAAAAATGAAGTAAAAATAAAACGATTATTGAGTAAAAAAAGTATGTTGGGAGGTTTTTGTGTGTGATTGTAAGTTTGTGTGTTATGGTGTGTTGGTGTGTGTGTGTGTGTGTGTGTGTGTGTGTGTGTTTGAGTATGATTACATTAATACGTCAAAGAGAGCTTCTGTGACAGTATATATTTGACCGAGTAATTCCAGTTAAGTACTGGGTTGTGGAGATCAGTCACTTCAATTAAAATACTGGTACTCAGCTGCATCCTGTTAGAGCAATTTTGACATATTTTTGTATAAATCTAAAAAAAGACCTTCTCGACGGGCTTCTTATCTTAAGGATAATATCAGAACACGCACGGCCGAAGCCGCTGGCCGAAGCTAGTTCCTTTTAAAACAGATGCATGTCCTCACTGAACGAAGTAACCATGCGTATCGTTAACAAGCACAGGACCAGTTCCATTACAGGACAACAGTATCTTGGCATCAGACCGGAAAATTGGTCTCAAGGGAAAATTAAACATGACTGAAGGCATAGACTTGGCTTTAAAACTTCAACGCTTGAAACTAGTAATGATAGTGTAAGACCATATTCATCTAAAATAAAATAATGTTAAAAAGAAAACAATCACGGATAGAAAGCTACACTATTACAGTCAAGTGTCAATAAATACATTTTATGTTGAAACAACACATGCTTACTACACGTACTCACATATGGTTGCCAAACGTGGATTCTCAACAAATCGCATCATATGAAACTCGATACCTGTCAAAACGCTATGCTGAGAAGTATGACGGGGACAAGACTGAAAGACAAAATAAGAACTACAACGATTAGGAAACACACAGTAACAAAAGACGTCACGATAACCAACAAAAAGCTCAAGTGGAAATGGGCAGACCATACTATCAGAGGAATAGATAAGAGGTCGAAATTAGTGATGAACTGGTACACAGGCAACAGGAAATTAAAACAAGACAGACCACTCAGGCGATGGGTCGACGGAATTAAGTCAGTGGCGGAAGCCTTTACTACAACAAAGCACACAGATATTACAATCAATGAAACAATTTAAGAACTCACCAATCGTGAAATATTTGACAGAAGGCTTATGATAATAACAATAATGTCAAAACAAGAACAGTTAGGTTGTCTTTATTGTCAACGTCGAATCAGCTGGACCTTATTATGACGTCCTGTTGTGAAAAAAAGTTAATGTTATCCGTCTCCCTCTCGCACTAGAACTATGATGACTTGAACATGTCGCAGTAGATACAAACATCTGGAATTAAAAGAAAGAAAAGAAGAAGGGGAAGCTTACACCCAGTGGGCGATTCCAAGCAAATGATGAAAACAACATTATGTATATTACTATATGACCGGACAAACGTTGTTTCGCCAAATAAATAAAAAAAAATAAGTAAGTACCCTACGACCTACTCTCAGTGCTACTGCGTTTACATAAAATTCCGTATGTGCCGTAGAAATGGAAATGAGGTAGAATAGGAACGTAGCTAGACAAATCACGGTCTAGTTGTTACAAGACAAAGTAAAAGTCGGGTCGGCAGACATCACGACTTTGTCACTACACAGTTCGCATACTAAATGCGATAATAATTGTTTCCTTTGCCCCTGTCTTCGTTTTTGGAAGTCGGCTTTTTAATTTTTTGTTTGATTTTAATTTCGTAAACAGCGTCTAAATTTCGGCAGTTTAACTAGATTTTTTTAAATTTAATTAAGCACTTTTATTTGCAATTGTAATGATTTAAATATTAAAGCGTGTCATTCTCAGGAAACTAGTTCCAAGCGTCGTTCGTTTAAGAGTACCTAATCTACTCTACTCGAAGCAAGAAAGGCAACCTTGCATGGTTCAGTTCCTTTCACTCTATCCTAGACATATGATGATGATTGAACATCATAATATATGTCTTTTATCAGCCTTTTACCAACTAAGTTGGTGTCGGGTTCCAGTCCAACCGAATGTACCTGAATACCAGTATTTTACAAAGAGCAACTGTTTACCTGACCTTCACAACCCAGTAAATGGGAACCAAATACAGTATAGCTTGGCAACACTGGTATTAGATTTTCTGGATTCTGACTACCCGGAAAGACTGTTATTGTCTCTCATCCACAGACCAACCTCGGACAGCGTTGCTTAGCCTCGAAGATCGACTCGTGCGGCTGTTATTATTAAATCACGACTCCTACCTTAATAAAATACACCCCTTGCCAATACCCTATCTACTTGTTTTAAAAAATCTCTCCATCTTTTACTAATTCTATCAAAAAACTTCCATGTGATTGCGACACCGTCTCGCAATTTGCCTGCGATCATTGATTTGCAAATAGCCGAATATTTTGTGCGCGCATGCATGTCGAGGTGCGGAAAGTACTCGAGAATGAGATTCAGATCACGATGCGTCGTGATTTGAATGATAAACCTATAACTACAGGGGATTAGACGAGAATTACCCAAATACGAAACATAGAAGGAATTTTAGGAAACAACTCGTGGAAGAATCGATTAAAATTGCGTCACCATTAAAAAAAAACTGTACTTAAAAGATTTTCGAGTATTTTCTTTATTGTTCCCTTATATTCAATTTTATGAATATTTTAACAACAGCGTCCATTTATGCTTTCAAATAAGTTGAGATGCAAAACTACTAAACATGGTTTGTAACCTTCTCGAAAGCCATAAAATCAGATTGATTGGTTTGCATAAAACAGTCCTTGTTTTGTTATAGCCTTTAAGGTAGCCAGGTTAGTTATTGCAGTTAACAGTTAAATTAACAAACATAACTTTCAATTAAGAAATGTTTATAATATGGCTTTTACCTCGGCCAGAGGATAAGCATTGCCGCGGGCGTCGGGGGCCACCTGGTGACCTCCGGCCACCGTAGGCGCGGGCCTGTGGACGGCGAGCTATGGGTGGCTCGCCGTCCGTCCGTCTAGTGACGACAGGCCGTGTCGACGGCGCGTTAGTGTTCCACGCGCGCCTCAAAGAGAGTCAGCAACACAGAGGGGCCCGAAAGGGCCGACGCCTGCCGGAGTCGCGGGATTATTCGCAAGAGACACCGTGGCTCCGGAACACAAAGGGCAATGAAGGAACATGGATGGGTTTTAGTCAGAAGTCTGACACTCCCTCCCGCTACACCCAGAGCGGGAGGAGTCATTGGATGATTTCCCATCCCTAAAATAAAAAAAAAGAGGATAAGCATTGCCATACAACGTGGCAATGCCACTGGCCAGTCTTTTGGGCTCACTTCCAGTCGTTAGTGATGAGGACGAATTTTTTGACGCCATATTTTAGTTAGAAGTTTTATTCTCTATTTTAATTATATATAGTTTGTCATAAATAAATTATCTATAACACCTTTATACCAATTTCATTAAGAAATTGTGTAATGTGGACATTTTGTTTAATTAATTAATTATGTAAAATAAATAAATATTTCCCAGACTATCATATTTTTTCAAGGCTAATTTCAACATAAGAATTGATAATCTGATACAAATTTAGTTTTGTTTTGATTTTGAAGGTTGGCAGCAAATTGTTAAAGTTTCTAACATGGTGAATGCTTATGCGTGGTTCCGCGACGGTGACACGGGCTCTCGACCGAAGGTTGGGTACATACATCAATCTTAAATGCAGTAATATCACTTTCCACCGGATTCAGCTTATTCCGGTTATTTTTTAACACAGTTGGAATACCTAAGTCCCTTTTATCTCTAAGTCATCATCTTCCTTAACTTATGCTAATTTATTTGGGACTAGCTTCTGCCAGCGGCTTCGCCCGCGTGATCCCTAGGGAACATATTCCCGGGATGAAAAGTAGCTTATGTGCTATTCCAGACTATTATCTATCTTTGTTCTAAATTTCATTAAGATCCGTTAAGCCGTTCTGGCGTGATTGAGTAACAAACATCCAAACTTTCACATTTATAATATTACTCGTTTGGTGTAAAGCGAAATTATAACCATCTTCCCCTCGACATTATAATTATTAAAGTATATTGCAAACTGTCGTAAGCCGTTTTCCGAAGCTACTCGCTAGCCTCTAGGCGCCAAGCTAGCCGCCTGCCTGTGCGTTCGCGACCACAAAAATAATCCTTATAGCATGATTCAGTATTCACGCGCGATGGCTTATTATTAGCGTTTTTCATGTATAACTTTGGTGTTTCTATACCGATTTCTATGATTCTTTTTTTATGGAATAGTTAATAATGTTAACTTTTATTAATGTTAATTAGGGACGACTGAGAGTTTTATAAACGTAAGAGTAGACAAATACAATCAGAAAGCTTCGAACTGCTAAGCTATCGGGAGTTACACGTGTTATTGTTCGTCAATCATAAAAGATAGACATATGCTGTCGTTGGATATTTTTTATATAATTTTAAGGAGAACATTTCCGTCATACATGATTTCTGTGTAGCTTTCACCATTAAGGTTGCACACGCGACGGAAGCTTAAAAAATGGAGAAACTTCTCCCGTTTTCCCAACATTTCCCTTCACTGCTCTGCTCCTTTTGATAGCAGCGTGATGAAAAGTATACTATAACCTGCTCAGAAGTATGAATAATAATTGGACCAAGTTTCATTAAAATCCGTCGAGTAGTTTTTGATTCTCTAACGGATATACAGACAGACAGACAGACAGACAGACAAAAATTGTACCGATTGCATTTTTGGCATCAGTATCGATCCCTAATCACCCCCTGATAGTTATTTTGGAAATATATTTCATGTACAGAATTGACCTCTCTACAGCAGTGCTATTCTGTAACAACATTTTCGTATCTCGACATCGGAATCCGAGGTGAGTTTCAAATTCGTATAATATAAGACCTTATGATGTGTGAAATAAAGTTCACTTTGTAAGCTAAGTCACTCAGGTGAAGTCGATATCGAAATGGTTATTTACAGAATAGACTAACAGATTTATTATATGTATAGAAGATAGATAGATAAGCTCGACATGATTTCTTCTTCACAACCGTACCATCTCCATTATTCGTCATCTCAGTGGTGAGCCTATTCTAGTCAAATTATTTTGTTTCTTGTGTCATTCCTCCTTCTCTTCTATACCTGTTTTCCCTTTTATCTCTACATATTGATATATTTAAAAAAATGTTAAAATGGTTTAAAAAGAGCTTTTAGATCTATCTACGATTTGGAAGGGCCAAAAGTTTTAAATTCACAAATCTTTCAAACATAACAAGAAGCTACTCAACATTCAGTTAACATATTTCATAATCTCAAAAAACGCATAAATTGGCGCCTCACTCGATTAAAACCATGGATTAAAAGGCGGGAGACCAGAACATCACTTATCTGTGCCCGCATCGCATATAAACTGGAACATTATTTTTTGTGATGAAATAGGAAGCTGTACTTCTGCTCTATGGCTGTGTAGACTGTCAAGCATACACCCTCATTACTACGCGGTGAGCATGCTTATTACAGAATATTAGCTGCGATACGTTGCCCTTTGCATTACACTGTGGTTTTTTGAATTTACTCAACTGTGGGAACTTAGAAGTTGTTTAGTTTTCGCGTAAGCAAATTGGCTAAGTGCGGAATTAGGACGGGACATGTCTAATGATTCTCTCATCTCGTTAGGATTATAAATTGGATGGTCTTTGAGTAGACTGCACTGTCTTCCAAATCTTTTACGCTCTAAAAATGTACTTTATAAAATACTGTAGTAACGGGTAATTATATAAGGGAACAAGCGATCGTTGGTACCCACAAAGCTTCAGCTAAGGTAATAGGACAGCAGCTTCTAACCTAATAAAACCAAAGACACGCTGTGTAAAAATTACACATGGTGATGTCAGATTCATTGTACAAGCTTCATTATTCTTATTGTGATCTACTAGAGCTAGACCTTTTAATTAATTCAAAAGACCATAACCACGCAAAAAACAATACCACCTAACTAATAAATATACTACAAAGACTTAATAATATTAAGAATTATTTCTATCAGTCATCCATTTCCTGAGTAAAAAACCAGGAAGAGTTGAGTAGCGTAGCTCTGGGCAGTTACTCGCACGCTCCAGTGACTGCTACCCATCGTACCATATCGCACCCGTCATAACAACGAGGCTTACCACACAGGGCTTAGCGAAAATCATCTCTAAATACCTGCACTCCAGTACACTTGGCTTCCAGAATCATTGGCCTCTTTGATAATTGCTCCTAAGTGAATGAACGGGCAATGCGTATCACTTATTGTTTGTTGAGTATAAATTAGGTAATGTAGGTAATTGTGCTAGGAAATGTATAAGCTTATATTATTATTCTTGTGTTTTTGATGATTGCTTTAGACGTAACAATAAATTTCACTTGCACTGAAATAGCGCTAATTTAAGTTGCGTTTAGTTGTTTGTTCCGGTTTATGCCACAATTGTGCGCAGATGAGGGTATAAAATAAGGGTCATTCTATCGACGATGATGATGATAATGGTGAAATCTAGCTGATTTCAGAAAAAGTGACCGCAAATCTTGGGACATCATGTCTGCAATCTCGAGATTGGCTGCTCTGGTATATGCTCTCGCATACAACATTGGCCGAAAACTCCAAGCACAGAGCGGAAATGTCAGTTCTTTGGCCAGTGCTTGATGATAACGGTTGACAACACAGAGGACAGTGGTTGGCAAAAAGTACAAAATTATTTATTTAATCATTGAATAATTATAACACCTTTACAGTTACATCCAAGGCGGTGTTAACAAAAAAAATGTACAAAAATAATAAATAAATAATGTAAAATGTATGAAGTTAACATGTTTACAATCACGTGGTCAATCCCAAACATTTTGGACATTGGCAAAATGAAAATAACGAAGAAAGCTAACAAGCCAGTCCTTCTAACCAATTTCGGTCATGACAGCCAATTTACCATTGGCGCAGGAGATATAACAGTGAAATATATCGGATAGTGCTGTGTATAGAAAATGCTAGTCTATTTGACTAGCATTTTCTATAATTCTGAGTATTTTCTCTTGAAACCAAACCTTGTCTTATCCATACTCCAACACATATTATTTGTATAACGATCATAAACGCAAACTTATTACACGTAATTAATATAGCGGTAACGTCACGTTTCAGTGAAGAAACAGAACTTCGACACGAGAGTGCTATTACCTTAGTTTACAAGGTTTCGGCGCATTACTTACAGTCGTACGTCAGCTAAACAAATACATAAACATGTATGTTCGGTGAATGGTCGTTTGTCGTGTGAGGTGAGACCACCCCGAGACTGTGCCGTGAGAATGTGTCCGATTTTCCGCGGCCCGTTCAAGTCCTTTCAGCGAAGCGACTGTGAATTTCAGTGGAATTGAGTTTCTTTGTATTTCTTTGTGCAATGGGCTGAGAAATGCACTGAAAATGAAGTTAAACACACAGTATTTGCTTGTATTGTTTTTGAAGTCCGTAGTTCTAAACTGGGTGCAGTAAGTCTGTTGAGTTTTGTTTTGTTAGTTAATCAGCATTACATCATAATATTATGGGTAAGACACGTAGATAAATTAGGGACTCCATTTTCCGTACTTAGACTCCCATGCAGTCCGTTGCGCGTAGAAACGCACTGAGTAATAATTTGTTTAGTCTTTGAATTGCATTTGTTAGCGCTGATTTTTTTCAATAATCAGGTAAATTCTAGAATGAAAAAATATGAATTTGCGCAAAGTCTTATAAAATGGCCCATATTTTTTTTGTACTTCGGTAGGTAATACGAATTTTCAACGACGTTTCCATATTGAGTTGGTATAGCCAATCTAGAGAATTTCTTGAACTATCTAGTTTATCGTTTTTGACCACGTTGATTTAACAGCATTAAACGGAGATGAACGCCCATTCAATGGGCGGAGCCGAGTGAGCCGACACACCTGTTGATACGAGACGGTGTTTTCTATCCACTACTTATTTATTTATTTATAGAAACTGACGATTTTCGTATTAGAAATAGCGTCATCGTTGAACATTTCGTAGCTAGAAAATGTTTAGACGTTCAATCATTAGAAGGTATAGAAGTAAATTCTTGTAAGGTACGCCTATTAAGTAAGCATTTCAAAGAAGAAAGCTCTTCTGGCCCTCGATCCTACCCGGGGCTTACCATGTGTCCGTAGTCCGTGTCCGGGTATCGAGAATCGAATTCTAGGTTTTTTTTCCTACACTACATCAATAGTACCCACCATAGGTACAGAAGAAATATCTGTCCATTTCTAATTCCTAAATTCTCTATTTCAGAGTGAACACCAACCCATACAAGATGAATGTATAAGGTAAGAACCTCATCAAACTATATTATGGCACTTACTACACTTGATAGACAGTCAATATATCTTAGTAATAAACTTGGAACATCACGTCACATTATCAATGCTTCTGATTGTAATAATAATGAGTTGGACAGAACTGTTGGCTCGTTTATCACGCGTCACTGATAGTAAAGGGAGATTAATTAAAGACATGTGTCTTGAAGACACGCTGTGCTTGTCTTTATTGAATTATTGTCTTATAAATGTAATTAATTAAATGGTGACTTAATAATTTCAACCATACAGACCGATCTTCAAGGTAAAGCGAAACTTGCCGGAGTCGGTCCATAGATGGGTGACCATTTATTACACACTGAGACTCCTCCACCCCTCGTGCCGGCTGTTATTTGTCCTTCTTTGACTGTCGCCACGGGCAGTCAGAAGCCACACAGTCTGATACAATTCTTGCCAAAGGGTTTTCGTGTTATCAGTACAGGCAGTTGATCTATGTAAAATACAGACAAACAGCTGCAATTGCTTAACCTGGAAGCCGAGCTCAACGTAGTTAGAAAAAGGCTAAGTTATTACTTGCAGATCAAAGTACTTTTGTAACGGACGTTTACGACGTCTAAGAATATTGAGTTATCCACCCCAATCATACTTAATGATTCAGATATAAATGGCGTTTTCATCTCGAATCTAATTTCCAACCGAGAGTTTTGATCAAGCTTTCGAATGGCCAAGCTCGTGAGCTGTTGTATTGTGACCAGCGACTGATCAAGAGTTCTGACCGCCCTAGGCTAATTATGAGGACGCGCCCTCGCCAGGTGTATTACGGACGGCCTAAAAAGTAGTGTGTAGAAGTAGTGTGAAAATTTTAACATGGTTCTTCTATCTATCTATCTATCTATCTTCTATCTATATACTTATAATAAATCTGTAGAGAGGTCAATTCTGTACATGAAATATATTTCCAAAATAACTATCAAGGGGTGATTAGGGATCAATACTGATGCCAAAAATGCAATCAGTAAAATTTTTGTCTGTCTGTCTGTCTGTCTGTATAACCGTTATAGAAACAAAAACTACTCGACGGATTTTAACGAAACTTGGTACAATTATTATTCATACTCCTGAGCAGGTTATAGTATACTTTTCATCACGCTACAATCAATAGAAAAAATTAAAAAAAAAAAATGAAAATGTGAAAGTTTGGTTGTTTGTTACTCAATCACGCCAGAACGGCTTAACGGATCTTAGTGAAATTTAGAACAAAGATAGATTATAGTCTAGAATAAAGATAGGAATAGCACATAAGCTACTTTTAATCCCGGGAACATGTTCCCTAGGGTTCACGCGGGCGAAGCCGCTGGCAGAAGCTAGTAATACCTACAAAAGTTTTCAGATCGATTTGCAAGCGAATTAAAGTTGTCCTTTAATCTGCATGACATTCAAACTTAAGGTGGCAAACCATTTTTTTTCCATCGTTGCCATGTCAATGTGTTCTATTGCGCGCGGCAAGCTGCGCCGAGTGCCTAGTGCGGGTTTTGTTTATTTCGCCTCATAGAACAGAAACGCGCGTATACGTGAAGATTATTTTGTATGGGAATTTAAACAGTGCAACCTAAAAGGATAAAGAATAGAATACGATACAGAGTCATTTAGCAGCAAGCGCGAGAACTAGGTTGCACTATTTAAATTCCGAATTTCCCATACAAAACAAAGTTAAAATTTACGCCCGTTATCGCGAGGCGGATTAAACAAAACTCGCACTAAGCACTCTGTTCCCAGCTCACCCACTCGCTCGCTCGACCGCCTACCGATTCGAGTAACAAGGCAGTGTTTGATCCAACCGCGCTTTTAAGAATTTCTAAATTTATTGTTAAAATCAGGGACTCTCAAGCGCATTTAGTTTGTGTTGTCTCGGTCTAGTTGAAATATGTAGGGTAGATGCAATGATAGACTAGATTAGTGCATGCGAAGACATGATTTCAGCGCGCCTCCCCCCCGATCCTCGCGCCCTAGGCTGCAGCCTAATTAGCCTAAGGGTTAATCAGGCCCTGATTGTGACACCTGGTTTCTAACGCAGCTTTTATGTCTACGCTGAAATAGTCTTTGGACGTGTGTGACTTAAAATAAAATAGGTTTGTTTTACCTGAAAGCGTCACATAAATAATAATGAGGAACTAACTTTTGAATGCATCCGTCACTGGATTATTGCAAACACATTAGTTTAGGTATATTATTATTTCGACAGATTATGAACTATCAATAGTTTGAAATCTGTTTTGTCATTTTGATTATAATTATGGAAGAAACTTTCTGTTTACGCTCCGGTTTTTTTATTAGGTACCTAACTACAATATAGTGTTTGCAATATTTCGGTGTCACATCCAGCGGTAACTTTGCATGTTCAGTTTTCTATCTGTTTTGATTAGCTTCTTCAGAACTTCTGTATAAAAAACAAAAGTACAATTTCCCAATGACCTTACTACTTTATAAACCTTGGCAGTTCAATCGAAATAATTTAATTTAATTCTGCGAGATATGCGGTCACCTCGTGTTGAATGTTTATAATTTCAACCATATTTCCCCTGCCACATTAAGTAATTTCATCGCTATTGAATTAATAGTGCGTTCAGATATCTTGTCGCAATGTCGCCCTGAGAACATAGGATTATAATACGCCTTGTTAGCTACCACAAACGATGGTATAATGGATGATCTAAAAAACTTTTTACAAAAAAATACAACCGACTTCCAAAAAAAAACACTACAAAGTAAAAAATAACTTTAATTTCGGAAATCGGTGTTTTTGTTCGTTTCTTCGTATTTTGACACCGACTTCCGAAATTAAAGTTATTTTTTACTTTGTAGTGTTTTTTTTTGGAAGTCGGTTGTATTTTTTTGTAAAAAGTTTTTTATTTTTCACTTTTTAGTGGTGCCCCACACCTACCACACCACTGCCAAATCGCAGAAAAGCAAAATACGCATTTTCGATTATCAAAGAATCATCTAAATAGTCAAATTCCAGCTATTTCGATTTAAAATCCAAAGTTCGTAACCGATTTCGATATAATTTAAATGGGACCAATCTGCAAGCATATCCTTTCAGATGAAACAAAAATTTTTCAAATCGGTTCATAATTGTCGGAGTTATGAGGTAACAAACATAAAAAAAAAAAAAAAAAAAAAAAAAAAAAAATATACAACCGAATTGATAACCTCCTCCTTTTTGGGAAGTCGGTTAAAAATCAGGGTTCTCACAAGCCCAATATTGTTGGTAATTTCAGTGTCTACCGGTAAACCTGACCACGAATTTTTGGCCGCAATTTTTTTTTCATAATATAGATAATTGTATCGATAATCGGCAACAGTTTTCAAAACCTACATAAAACTTGAGTTTTAAACTCTTCTCTACCGTAGGCACCTACGAGCTATTATTGTTTGGGCAATTACCATTCAATTTTTTCTTTGACTCCGAGTTGCACTTTTTCTTGTAAATTCTTTGTACCATCTGATGCATTTCTAAAAATCAAATATGATAAACAAGCATTCCTTAAATGATAGCTATAATGCATAAACATCACATTACAAATGTCTTACATTAGAACTTGCATCCCGTTCCCATTTAATACGTTATGACGGAACGGAAAATGACAAGAAGCGATGCACCGATAGCAAAATATCTGAGTATGCGCGGAATTTAAATGAGACGCGATTCTATCTCGTGAATGATGTTAAGTGAGAAACGTATGACAGGCATGCCAATACTGATCGGATTTTTTAAATAAGTGTCCATTCAAGTCGTCTGCCGGCTTGTAGTTCAATAAGACTGGCTGATTTTTATACGGCATCTAACGCCACTCAATGTATTGGTAGTTCTTATTAAGGATTCGAGTTTTGACAAAGTACGTTTCTATCAGCGAATGAGATTGTCCAAATGCCAAATCATAAAGGATTGCTTTCGTTACATTTGGACAGCACTTGTCAATCCCAAATTTTTTTAGGTTTTGACAACCGCCTACGCCATGGTACATAAAAGAGACTGTCACTTGGTTAGAGCCTCTTCTTGGTATCTGCCTTTCTAGGCAATTGTCTTCCGGAGATAGATTGGACTCAATAAACGTATCTGTTATAGTAATTTTAAGTCCAGAGAGAGCCGAGATGCCTTTGATGTTTCCCTTATAATACCTACCTATTTCCTAGGCCTAAGATTTCAGGTCGTGATAAACTTAGCTATCACGTCCAACCGCTAAGTGTTTCTCGATAATTGCTACATTGTGGTTTTAGTGCCATAATTATCTAGAAAACGATTACCCATGGCGTGCTTTACCAACAAAACATTGCTAAGCCTCAAATGGTCATTTCGTCCATTTAGATAACCTCAAGCATCATTAGGATTGGAATAATCTGCAGATATATTATTTATGTTGGAAAATATGATATGTTTATGAATTTTCCGGTTCTGCTTGGCCTGATGACCGATTGCTGTGCAATATAAACCTGTCCCTCCTATAGTGACTGGTCATCGATTAGACAGTTGAAGTGTGCAATCGTTTTGACAAACAAATTGATGTTGTAAATTCTGATATTTAAATATCATCGAACTAACACATACTACATACGAGTATTTGACCAAATTTACATCGATCGAAGTTCTTCTTACAAACTGAAAAGAAGCTTTATTATTTATATAATTTTGGAATTGCCTTTAGCCAGATAGAATATTTTAAAGGTAAGGAAAACGTTGGACTATCCGTCTAAATTGTACCTACTTTAGGAATAGTTGCAAACATTTTAAGCCGTGTCTTATACATGCTCCCATGAATGGCTATTTTGCCTGACTTAAAGATTTATTTATTTATTTTATTAAGTGACGTTCTCGTTGACGTGCCAAAACTCTTAGATGAAGTTAACATATCAGTACCCCGCCGCCCTCAGTTCAGACAGGAACGCGCTTCAAACATATTTACACCGTATATGACTCGAACAAACCTGGGTAGATCAGCTCCAATGAACCGCTTATTGAGAACCTACAATTTAACTCAAACGCGCACTAATAGTATCGACATCTTTTGCGACACCCTGGCTCAATTCCGAAGGCATTTAGCAGAGGTGAGCCCGTCCTAAGTACAAATTTGTTTTTTGTTTTATGTTTTTTGGCTTATACAGTTTCACCTCTTACAACTAAATATTGTTAATAATGCAAATTAATATTGTTTAAAATTTTTAAAAAATTTTAACCCCCCCCCTTTAAATAGGTATCATTTTTTTTCCATAATTTTATTCAAGTTATGTTTAGACAGACATGAAATGTAATGGCAATATAGTCATGTAATATAATTGAATGTAACCTAACTTACGATCCTACAATGCTCTGGTTACAAACTTAAATTAACATTGTATCACAAAATGTATAAGCTGTGCACCCCTATAAATGAATGGGTCACAATAGTACTAGCTAATTTAAGGAATTTTTAATTTAAGAATGTCTCTGTGACTTTGTTGTTGGAGTGCCATAGTAATAAATAAATAAATAAATAAATAAATAAATAAATAAATAAATAAATAAATAAATAAATAAATAAAAGTGAAAATACATTTTTATTCTCGGCAATTAAACTGACAAATTGTAGCACCAGGACATAGTATATTAAATAACTAGCTGGCCCGCGCAACTTCGTCTGCGTCACATTTTCCATTAATGCTCCGCTCCTATTTGTCTTCGCGTAATGATATATAGCCTTCCTCGATAAATGGGCTATCTAACACTGAAAGAATTTTTCAAATCCGACCAGTAGTTCCTGAGATTAGCGCGATCAACCAAACAAACAAACAAGCAAACTCTTCTGCTTTATAATATTAGTATAAATGTTATATTATATGATGGATTATTATAATACGGATAAGAAATAATAGAGCAAATTGTTTCTGATTACTGACGACTATTCAGTTTTGCCCCGATTTTCAGCGATTGCCCCCAAGACAGTAAAGCAGTTGACAATCTTAACTCAGAACGCTTACCCACAGCCTTCATTCAGAAACAATTACTCTAAATCCGAATCTAGATAAAGACTAATAAAATAGTAAATTATACGGTACTAATGAAAAGCTTCTAGTACAAAGCTCGGCCTATTCCAACGTTGAGCGCAACATACAGACTGACAGGCACTTACTAATACTAGCGTTTAATGGCTGGTCTATTGTTCATGAGTCTGAACTGATCGGTCAGTACGGAGCGGACTGTGAGTGGGTGCAAGTCACTTTGCACTGAGAAAGTATGGTGATAAAAAATACCTATGTCATAGAGAAGAAGGAGAAGGGATAATTCTAGCAGCAGACTAAAGTTTTTCATGGATGGACGTTGTCATATTCATATTCTTTCTTAACTGTACACACAAAACAGACAGATTTCAAATAAGATAGCTTATATACAAAGCCAAGCTTAACTCAGCTTTGAGTTCCTGTACAGTAAACCTTAGTTATAGGTACCTATCTATGTGGATAATGTACCTAAGGGAATTTTAAATTATTGGCAATAATTCAGAGTGTAATACCACTCATGAATCAAATCAAACCGTACGCTAGCGCCTGAAGTTTTATGTGAAATTATTTTGACTTTAATTAACTGAAAACAAAGTGAACATCATTTTTCATTTTGGAGTTTGTTGTTTAAAGTAGGTAGATAAATTCAGAAGTTATTTTGACAATTTATTAAAAGTTACTCAATACATAGGTATGTAGGTACGAATTCTATTACAAACAAAAGATTTTTATGAAATTTAATCTTGCTTAAATATTGTACAAGTAAATACTTAGTAATGTCGTATTTGTTTGAGCCTGGAATGCCGGACCTAACATTTCTAATTACTTGTATTAATATTCATTGTACAAGATCAATACAGAAGTGTTATGAATGTATAAGAAGTTGGCATTATACTTGAATGAGTTATTTAAATATTACTTGGCAAATGGTCCTGACTGGAAAGACGGGCCAATATTCTAGTACTTATGATAAAATCCATCTTGAATCTTGATTTAAACCATAGATTTTGTTTAGTCATCATCTACCTAGCCTTTTCCCAACTATATTGGGGCCGGCTTCCAGTCAAACCGGATTCAGCTGAATACCACAGCTGAATACCAGTGTTTTACGTGGCGCGGCTGCCTACCAGACCTCTACCACAACCCATTGACTGGGTAACACGGTACTTCTTGGTAAGACTAGAGTCAGATTTACTGGCTTCTGACAATCCGTAACGACTGCCAAAGATCTACAAATAACAGCCGGGACCAACGGCTTAACGTGCTTTCCGAGGCAGGGAGGAAACTCGTATGTTAAGATGGTCACCCATCCACTGATGAACCTTGGCAAGCGTTGCTTTACCTTAAGTATCGAACCTTGCGGCAGTTATTATTTAGCCACCTCCTCTTAGTACCTAAGGTTTAGTGCGACTTCGAAATCTGGCAGATTTTCATCGAGATTCATGGCTAAGTACCTAATTCTGTGGTACCTACAGATATAAATATTGATATGCGGGTCTAAAAAGGCCACTTTAGCAGAATCAGAAAGCAAAACACGCTACCCGTCACTGTAAAATTTTCCCGATCAACTTTGAATATTACGGTTCTAATATGATTCTCCTTTTTAGCCTCCCTGGTTTTGAAAACAAAAACAAGTATCAGTAAAGTGATCATCTTCTTAATGTCGATGGTATCATGAAAGATATAGTTAAACTTTCTCGCCCCAGTAAAAAAAAAACACACGAAAACAGAACCTCCTCCCGTTTTCAAACAACATTGTGAAGGTTGAGTATTCAGGCCCAGTTTTATTATCAGTCGTATATCTGCCCGGTAATACTTCTGTATTAACGGACGGATAAACGGCCGATAAAGTACTTGTGAAACCGGGCATTAGTCAAATATCCACTAACAAAATGCTTTCGATAGACTACTAACAAAAAAACTTTTTAAAAATAACTTTAATTTCGGAAGTCGGTGTCAAAATACGAAGAAACTAACAAAAACACCGACTTCCGAAATTAAAGTTATTTTTTACTTTGTAGTGTTTTTTTTTTGAAAGTCGGTTGTATTTTTTTGTAAAAAGTTTTTTATTTTTCACTTTTTAGTGGTGCCCCACACCTAAAAACACCACTGCAAAATCGCAGAAAAGCAAAATACGCAATTTCGATTATCAAAGAATCATCTAAATAGTCAAATTCCAGCTATTTCGATTTAAAATCCAAAGTTCGTAACCGATTTTGATATGATTTAAATGGGACCAATCTGCAAGTATATCCTTTCAGATAAAACAAGAATTTTTCAAATCGGTTCATAATTGTCGGAGTTATGAGGTAACAAACATAAAAAAAAAACATAGAACCGAAATGAAAACCTCCTCCTTTTTGGGAAGTCGATTAAAAAGACCCTACAATTAGAAGACACGGCCCACTCTTCAGTCACCTAAAGAATTCCAAGCAGAAATTTTACCTAACTTTCCATTACATCAGCTAAGAAACAAGTTACAAACTTGACCGTGTAACAAGAATGCCAAAGGAAACACCTAATGATGCACGTTGCAGTAGAGTATTATTTTAATAAGTATCCGACATGCATGCCATGTGCTCTGTAATTAGTTGCTAAGCAGTAGCTGGTAAACAATTATGTCATAGTTATGAAGCGGGAATAGATTAGAGATAAGGAAGATGCTGATACAGAGCGCTACTGTATCAGCATCTTCTCGGGCTACTTTCTAAGCCCGAAGTCCGTAGTATCGGGCTTAGTTGCAGACGTATTCTACTCCGTATCACCTACGGACCTACGATTAGTCCCGAACCCGAACTAATCCAAAGGTTGTCTATAAGAGATTGCCCTGTGCGATAAGACCGCCCATTGTACACTTGTTTTTACAAACATATTTCCTGTACTAGCTGACCCGCGCAACTTCGTCTGCGTCACATTTTCCATTAATGCTCCGCTCCTATTTGTCTTAGCGTGATGATATATAGCCTTCCTCGATAAATGGACTATCCAACGCAAAAATAATTTTTCAATTCGAGCCAGTACTTCCTGAGATTAGCGCGTTCTACCAAACAAACAAACTCTTCTGCTTTATAATATTATAGTATAGATAATAATAATATTCTGCAATAGTACTGCTCCAACCGGGGATTGTCCTTGGGAATACTTTCACAGTGCATACAGGGATAGTCGCCGGTTGGTGCCCCATTACATTTGAAATGTCTAACGGGGCCTCTGCGAGTTGGTTTCGGACCCTCGTACGCCTACCAAAGGACCGGGTCTCCAGGGACCCGAGAAAGAAAAAAAGTAAAAATTAATAAGAATGAATGACAACACAATTTGACAGTAACTTTCAAATCGTGTAGTCAACAATAGGGAATATGCATGAAAAAAATATTTATTATCTACACATTTTATCTGAAAATACACAAAAATAAAATACTAACAGTGAAAATAGAATCGAAATTGCTCGAAAAATAAAGGAGATTTAACTATTTTCAACAAATATATCTGTCCCTCTCACGAAAACGCTGTTTTATATGGCAGCTGTATAGGCGTCATGGAATTTGACGTCAAAGTTCATATCGGACTTCTCTTTCTAATATCTTTGAAGCTTTATAACTTCATAGCTGATGAAGGTATTAAAAAAATAATTTCATGCTTGTTTTCTAGAGCTAATAAGTATTTCATTTTGCAATACAAAAATCGCATGCATATTCCCTATTGCTAGTGGTTAGGTAATCGGGTGTAGAATACACCCATAACTAAGCCCGAAACTACGGACTTCCGACTAACGGCCGAACCCAATAACCTATCACCAGATTGCAAAACAAATGAATGATATGAAAATTATATAGGTTTTCTGTTGTTTCATTTGTTTTTCTATCTCCAGTATGTGATAGATAGGATATTGGTTTCGGCCGTTAGAGAGTAGACCAGGGGGTCTTGATATCATCGCTGTTGGTCAACGACTGATAACTGCAGGTCAAATTTTATAAGCAAAGATGTACCGTCGAAGGCAGGTAGGTGGTAACACGCTGACCTTTACCTAGCCACCATGCTCTCTGCCGCGCGGCCATAGTGATGGGATCGCTGAGTATGTTTTACAACAGAAATTATACTTGCTGCTCTTGTCGCCAGCGGGGCAGAACCTGCTTCATATTTATGATTGTCCGAACTTAGCTATTCAAAAGTAGCTATGAAATAGTCTATTTGAAATAAGATGTTTCATTTTGTTTTTTCCTGTCTTAAGGCGGTTTTGCATTAGAACATGAGGCCAGCTAATACTAACTTAAACCGACTTCCCAAAAAGGAGGAGGTTCTCAATTCGGTTGTATTTTTTTTAATATGTTTGTTATCTCATAACTCCGACAATTATGAACCGATTTGAAAAAATCTTGTTTTATCTGAAAGGATACCTGAAGATCGGTCCCTAATAAATTTTATCAAAATCGATTACGAACTTTGGATTTTAAATCGAAATAGCTGGAATTCGTCTACTTGGATGATGTGATGTTTTATGTCATCCAAGTAATCGCAATTGCGTATTTTGCTTTTCTGTGATTTTGCAGTGGTGTTGTTAGGTGTGGGGTACCAAAAAAAGGGAAAAATAGTTATTTTTTACGTTGTAGGGTTTTTTTTTTGAAGTCGTTTGTATTTTTTTGTAAAAAGTTTTTAATGTTATCACTGATGTGCTGCCTATTGTACCAAGGTACCTTAAATACAGCCAACTGGATACCGAGTTCGGTGAGGATAATGGATGATAGTAGATTAATAAATGCTGAAAAACCTGTCTTAAGAGATTTTGATGATAGAAAAACCGGTCTTGTGTGAAACGGTTACAACCCTTACAAGGATACTACTAACAATCGGAAGCTCATAATAATCGTTACAGAATTGCCCACACTATCTAACATATGGGTATATAATAGATGTACCAGACCATAGCTAACGGCTACCATCGAGTCCATCGCTTTATGGACCCCATAACACATAATTACAGTCATGGCCAATAAATATTGTAAAAGCATATAAGTACATAGGTAGAACATACAATGTTGCCAAGCACTTAACATACTTTTACTCTTCAAATATGAAGGAAGAGACAATAAATAAGTACTATAAATTTGATCGGCTGTGTACCTAATTCAGAAATTAAAATCACGGTACTGCACTAAAACTAGCAGGTTGAAAATGTAGTTTTGTTTGGTCTTGCGTTCGATTCCCGGGTTGGTCGTAATATTGTTGTAAATACAGATGCCACAACATCAAGCTACAGATGCCACAACAACAATCTGTCAAATTTCTTTGATATATTATCAACTTAATCTCCGCACAGATTGGGTTCAAATTTGACTGGCAAAATTTGACAATTTCGGGTAGCCAGAGGGCCTAGCACGAATATTTTTGACGTGTAGTAACGTTACGTAAAATTTTACCATAGCTACAATACTCGTTTCGCACATAATATTTATTTGAATTAGATACCATATTCATATTTTTAAATGATATAAATTATATTTGTCCCACTAAAGCTTCAACAATCTGTTAAATTTCTTTGTAAGATTTTCAACTTTATCTACACTAATATTATAAAGAGGAAAACTTTGTTTGTTTGTTTGTTTGTTTGTTTGTTTGATTGTAATGAATAGGCTCAAAAACTACTGGACCGATTTTAAAAATTCTTTCACCATTCGAAAGCTACATTATCCACGAGTAACATAGGCTATATTTTATTTTGGAAAAAAATAGGGTTCCGTAAGATATTTGGGTTTTTCGGACACAAGGTGTAAAAATCAACCAGAAAAGTTACTTATTTTGCGTACGCTGCCTAAACTATAAAAGATAGAACCATGAATTGTTCTAATTAATTGTAGATCTTATAAATATCTACAAAAAAGTCCGCGACACACTATACCTATCTATGTCGAGTGAGGCACAACAACCACTTTTATATTTTTAAATCTTGATTTTTTTTTGGACTATATTTAAACGCGTTTATTTTACTCATGCTATTAATCCTTATCAAAATAAAGTATTTCATCACTAATTACAGTTTATGTAGATAATATTTGGTCTTTGAATGATTAAAATCGGACGTTTGGTTTTGAAGTTATGGCGAAATTAAAATATTACGATTTCTGCTGCACGGCCCGTTGCGAAGTGGACGTCACCAAGGCCCCCGGGTGCGCGTGCGGGAGGGGAGTTTAGATCTATGAGTAATAAAGTGTCCTCCACACTATTCCCAAGTTGCACGAGGCGAAGTGCTCTCCGAAGTTGACCGAATTCCGAAGTAGGTGTCCACACACTCGAGCAACTTCGCGAAGAGCTCAGTCGCCCGTTCCCCCGTTCCCCTCACGATAGGCATAATGGATAACGTTCATGTGGCAACTGCCGTTGCAATGTGTACTCTCGCATAATACAATTCCTGCGTATTTACTATGGCTGACGCGAACCGAAGTGAGCCGAGTAGTGTGGACAGACGCTTCGTGTTCGAACTTCGAGTCCTTTGACTCGGGCGCAAAAACCGACAACAACTGGAAGTCGCCCGGGGCGAAGCAAAGTTGCACGAGGCGAAGCGAAGTGCCCTTCTACACTATCGTATTCGCTCAACTTCGATCAACTTCGGGAATAGTGTGGAGGCTACATAAGGTACACGCGTGGCTCAGAAGACGCGAGGTCGGCTCCCTACGCAGCGGTCGTGCGCGAAGTCTAATAATATTCGTGCGATTTTTTTTAGATTTCGTTCTTAGAACTATACCTACGCAAAAGTTCTTCTCAGAGCTAAACAACAGTTCTTCTCAGAGCCAAACAACAGTTCTTTTCAGGGCTAACCAACAGTTCTTTTCAGGGCTAACCAACAGTTCTTTTCAGAGCTAGAATATTACACGCTATTAACATTTTCTTAAACATTTGAAAATGCCTAAGAGAGCCAGGTCTCAACTTACTAAACATAGTTCTCAAGCACGGGCAGCAAGAATACGCCGTATGGGAGAATCTTCACCTGAACGTTCACAACGCCTTGCTGAACAAAATCAGAGACACTCTCTGGTACGCGCTCGAGAGTCGAGTGTCGAACGTTCGCAACGCCTTGCACAACAAAATCTGAGAACCTCTGAGTTATCTACACTAATATTATAAAGAGGAAAACTTTGTTTGTTTGTTTGTTTGTTTGTTTGTTTGATTGTAATGAATAGGCTCAAAAACTACTGGACCGATTTTAAAAATTCTTTCACCATTCGAAAGCTACATTATCCACGAGTAACATAGGCTATATTTTATTTTGGAAAAAAATAGGGTTCCGTAAGATATTTGGGTTTTTCGGACACAAGGTGTAAAAATCAACCAGAAAAGTTACTTATTTTGCGTACGCTGCCTAAACTATAAAAGATAGAACCATGAATTGTTCTAATTAATTGTAGATCTTATAAATATCTACAAAAAAGTCCGCGACACACTATACCTATCTATGTCGAGTGAGGCACAACAACCACTTTTATATTTTTAAATCTTGATTTTTTTTTGGACTATATTTAAACGCGTTTATTTTACTCATGCTATTAATCCTTATCAAAATAAAGTATTTCATCACTAATTACAGTTTATGTAGATAATATTTGGTCTTTGAATGATTAAAATCGGACGTTTGGTTTTGAAGTTATGGCGAAATTAAAATATTACGATTTCTGCTGCACGGCCCGTTGCGAAGTGGACGTCACCAAGGCCCCCGGGTGCGCGTGCGGGAGGGGAGTTTAGATCTATGAGTAATAAAGTGTCCTCCACACTATTCCCAAGTTGCACGAGGCGAAGTGCTCTCCGAAGTTGACCGAATTCCGAAGTAGGTGTCCACACACTCGAGCAACTTCGCGAAGAGCTCAGTCGCCCGTTCCCCCGTTCCCCTCACGATAGGCATAATGGATAACGTTCATGTGGCAACTGCCGTTGCAATGTGTACTCTCGCATAATACAATTCCTGCGTATTTACTATGGCTGACGCGAACCGAAGTGAGCCGAGTAGTGTGGACAGACGCTTCGTGTTCGAACTTCGAGTCCTTTGACTCGGGCGCAAAAACCGACAACAACTGGAAGTCGCCCGGGGCGAAGCAAAGTTGCACGAGGCGAAGCGAAGTGCCCTTCTACACTATCGTATTCGCTCAACTTCGATCAACTTCGGGAATAGTGTGGAGGCTACATAAGGTACACGCGTGGCTCAGAAGACGCGAGGTCGGCTCCCTACGCAGCGGTCGTGCGCGAAGTCTAATAATATTCGTGCGATTTTTTTTAGATTTCGTTCTTAGAACTATACCTACGCAAAAGTTCTTCTCAGAGCTAAACAACAGTTCTTCTCAGAGCCAAACAACAGTTCTTTTCAGGGCTAACCAACAGTTCTTTTCAGGGCTAACCAACAGTTCTTTTCAGAGCTAGAATATTACACGCTATTAACATTTTCTTAAACATTTGAAAATGCCTAAGAGAGCCAGGTCTCAACTTACTAAACATAGTTCTCAAGCACGGGCAGCAAGAATACGCCGTATGGGAGAATCTTCACCTGAACGTTCACAACGCCTTGCTGAACAAAATCAGAGACACTCTCTGGTACGCGCTCGAGAGTCGAGTGTCGAACGTTCGCAACGCCTTGCACAACAAAATCTGAGAACCTCTGAGTTATAATATTATAAAGCAGAAGAGTTTGTTTGTTTGTTTGTTTGGTTGGTTGAGTACGCTAATCTCAGGAAATACTGGTCCGATTTGAAAAATTCTTTCAGTGTTAGATAGCCCATTTATCGAGGAAGGCTATAAGCTATAATAATATGTATATCATTAGGCTAAGTCAAAAAGGAGCGCAGAATTAATGGAAAATGTGACGCAGACGAAGTTGCGCGGGTCAGCTATAGTAATATTATAAAGAGGAAAGATTTGTTTGTTTGAATTGAATAGGCTCCGAAACTATTGGACCGATTTGAAAAATTCTTTCAGTGTTAGATAGCCCATTTATCGAGGAAGGTTATAGGCTATATATCATCACGCTAAGACAAAAAGGAGCGGAGCAATAATGGAAAATGTGACGCAGACGAAGTTGCGCGGGTCAGCTAGTAATATTATAAAGCAGAAGAGTTTGTTTGTTTGTTTGTTTGGTTGGTTGAGTACGCTAATCTCAGGAAATACTGGTCCGATTTGAAAAATTCTTTCAGTGTTAGATAGCCCATTTATCGAGGAAGGCTATAAGCTATAATAATATGTATATCATTAGGCTAAGTCAAAAAGGAGCGCAGAATTAATGGAAAATGTGACGCAGACGAAGTTGCGCGGGTCAGCTATAGTAATATTATAAAGAGGAAAGATTTGTTTGTTTGAATTGAATAGGCTCCGAAACTATTGGACCGATTTGAAAAATTCTTTCAGTGTTAGATAGCCCATTTATCGAGGAAGGTTATAGGCTATATATCATCACGCTAAGACAAAAAGGAGCGGAGCAATAATGGAAAATGTGACGCAGACGAAGTTGCGCGGGTCAGCTAGTTGCTAAATAAATTGGGTTCAAATTTGATTGGGAAATTTTGACAGTTTCGGATAGCCTGATGTTCTGGCGTCTGTACCTACATAGGTCGTGCCTAAGTATTTAATATGTTATTATTTTACGAGGTAGTAAACGTTCCTTTAACTCTGAGACCCTAGTTAGGGGTAAATACTTAGGCTCATAAGCTCAACAATGTTTTCATATTGAGACTACATCTTTGATTGATTCTAACCTGTCTTAAGCGTATCTTACTTCACAGGATCGAATAAAATTAAACGTAATATTTCCTTAGCAAGAGGCTAATTTTATCAATTTAGTAAGACTGACAATAAGTTTACGTGACACCATTTTTATATTTACTAAGCGTTTTATTTCGCCATCGTCAATCAATCGTTGTCTTTTATTTTTTGAAAAATAAAAGACAACGATATTGTTCAAAACAGTTACCGATTTCCAAACCAAGTTTTATCCATGTGGCCAATTTAGTCTAAAACCGTCCAGCCGTTGAGGCGTAATATGCGTATTTTCAAACGTGAAATAGAAACAGGGCCATAGTTTGACGTTTTAATGGATTTTCCGATGTCAAGATTAGCTCAGTCATTCGATATCCCCTCTCGATAGATTCTTAATAAATCGGCCTATTTACTTTAAACAACACAAGTGGCACTTAATATTCTAATACCATTTCCAGTAGTCAATAAAGTATTTCGCCTTAATAGGTACTTATCTTACAAATATAAACCACTCATATCACATCAATCTGTATAAAAAAAAACGAATCAGCAGGTTCCATTTTACTTTCTTCGTAACACGCAGCATTCCTTTTAGCACTTTTTTCAGTAAACAGAGCGTCTCGAATCGTTTAAGGCGCTCGTACATCCTCCATTAAGTACTGCGCTGACCATTATGCTACAATAGGTAGGTAGTCGATGTACGGCTGTATCTAACCGCAAATGGCCGGCATTACCTCCGCACGGGCTGCGCACGCGATCGATGTCATACACATCTGTCATGGCGTCAAAGTACCGACAGTCAACGTTCTAACCAACCAACAGAATGTGTGAGAATTGCTGGTAAGAGATTTTACGACCAGACTTCGTTTAATTTCCAACACCTAGCTCCCATTGTTTTGAGATCAGAACATCTCAAAGGCACATTAAGTAACTTGGATGAATCTTAAAGCAATTTTATTGCAAGCTATTGAATTCACATCAAGCATTTCTTGTAACACCAGACAATTATATCGTAATCGCAAGTTACAATAAGCAGAAATTCCAATAAAGAATTGCGCGTTTTTGCAACTAATGCGCGTTTGATGTGGTCGGTTTTGCGGAGCGCAGATCGCGCGCGAATGACGCATGCGCGTGTGCCCGACGACTTTGCGGTATGTGGTTTTTCACATCACCTATCTGCGGCAGACAATAATTGAGTAACATGCAACCCTGTCGCAGAATACTAGGCTAGAGAGGAAATGGCTAGTATAGAGGCATCGTCCGCATATGTAGGACTGTTATTATATACTTGTCTCACATTTCCTTAGTAATCAGCTGCTTCTAGATGGAGCAGTTTTCTGGTTGATTTTAGGTCTCACTTGCATTGACACAAAACTCAATAAATAATATCTGCAAGTACTAGACTGTTCACGTCAAAGAAACTTAATCAAGTTTCTGTAAAACAGTTATTTTAGACCAAATTACACAGTCACCGTTGATAGGTAAGTAAGTACTGCATCCGTCAAAATGGAAACCAATGACTTCGTAAAAATAATGAAAATCACTTTACAAATCGCGATTCTGCAACTCATGAAACTTACGCTCTCATGCACTCCACCTCTTACAACAAAACTGATTCAACCGACACGAATTTTAAAAATGACAGCTAAACATTATGTTACTGCGTTAGAAGACTGTCGTCACCTGTGGTTCTGTCGCATTCAACGACACATGTCACAATCGCCAAAAACTTTTTTACTAGCCAACAATGAGTCTGCAAGTTGTAAGTTTGTACCAGTCTGTTGAGGTGGGTCAACAGTTATGGAGGTCAGAAGTCATTTCATAAGGTACTACGAGTCTGCGACCAACTTTACTGGTAAATATAATTGTTCTCTAATAATGGAATCACCGTAATGGATCTTTGATAGCCGTTTGATTAACGAGAATGTTATATCAAAGTAATGCAAGTACTTGTGAAGCAGAATAAAGGTTTTTGCTGTTTTGATTAAAGATTTATTGTATGAAGATTGTCTCGTAGTTTATTGATTGATGACACTTTCTTGTACCTACGTATACCTAAGGCGCGTTGGCGACATTGTCTGTGTGTTCTTGTGTTCTTCCTGTGAACACGTTACCCTGAGCGATAATTATTGGTTTTTTGATTTTTTACAGACATTCCATTAGCAATGCTTTTACGGTTGCTTGAAAATTATAATAATAACTATTAATGATCTCTTGGTTGAAAGCAGTCAGTATCTAAGCTCTTGTCACACTGGCTTTCAGCGATTTATGAATATTCAAAACAATCGTCATAAAAACTTTAACTACCTCGACCGTTCTACAACTTGTGCAGAACATTGTGTGAAATATCCAATTTGGATCCATAATTTTAATTTCTTAATAGACTTGCTAAATGCCTAACTTTCTGTATGTGAATATTTTACTGTTCCTAGTCAATGAATATTTCAATTTCGTTTTACAGCCAATCAAATGTAAATATCGAGCCATTGTTTTATAAAGTCTATCAATTGTCTAGCGCGAGTAGGTAGTTGGTGTGTTGTGACTACTCTTAGAGGCTGTCCCTCCATATCGCTTGTCGAATGCAATTACGGGGCGATCAAGTGCGCTGTGACTCTGTGACAGACGAGGGAATTGCAGCAAATTGGAAATAAAAGCGCCGTTTGCGCACATACGAATGTCTGGACACCATATGCCATCTGTATTACCTATGATTGTGGCATTTGTGGCAATAATAATATGAAACTATTGCAGCTTTCACCATCGCTTTAACGTACCTACTAAGACGTTCTCGAAGGCGACATTAAAGACTTCTGTAATGGTAACTAGAATACTTTCTCAGTTGTACGTGTTTGCATTGCTCGCCTTTTTATGGTCTGTCTCGAGACAGCATGAGAATGAATTAATATCGTGTTTTATAGCCCTGCCCTGCTTCATGTGGGTTCACACGTGGCCCGAACAAAACGTATCTAGTCGACCAGTGAACGAACGTATGTATCCGAAATCACAAGAAACATTATCCCCCTTGTGTAGAATCATTAAGTGTTTGTAAATTATAGAGCTGTTTTCCTCTTCAAATTATCTATTGGTTAAATAAAAAAATACAAGATATTATTAGTAAAGCCAAAGCTTCCATTTTGTCCTCATTCTTGACATAAGTACAAAGATTTTTTACGAACCCACACTCATCAAAAGATTACAGCCGAACGGATTCCAATAAGCATTTGTTACTGTTATTTTATTAATTTGATCTTAAGGTAGGGTATATCAAGCAAAAAGCGACAGCGTAAAAAAAATGCGAATGTATGAATTTACGATGTTTTATTTCGAAAGGGAAAATCTACAAGATCGTGATAAGACCTGTCGTATTGTGTGGATCAGAATGTTGGGCTGTGAAAAAGACGGATGAAAATAGATTGCATGTGGCGGAGATGAGAATGTTGAGATGGATGTGTGGAGTAAAGAGAATGGATAAAGTGAAAAATTATTACATTAAAGGTAGTTTAAAAGTGGCGCCAGTGGCAGTGACGGAAAACTTAAAATAGAATCGCTTGTATGGTCATATGAAGAGGAGGGAGGAAACGCATTTTACTAAAAGAGTAATGGACATAAATGTGGATGGACGGAGAGGGAGAGGAAGGCCAAAGAAAAGATGGAGCGATATGAAAGAGAAGGGAGTTAGTGATAATTTGACGGCTGATTGATAGGGCAGAGTGTAAAAAAAATGTGTTGCGCCGACCCCAAGTAACATAGGATAAAGGCAGGAAGATGATGAGGTAACTTTTATTTTATGTAGATTTTTTCAATATTTGAAACAGCCTACTCAAGCTTTCCAAAAATCAAAGTGTCAAATACCTGTCCGTTACTTCCAAGTCCTCCAACTATAGGGCCGACCGAAGACAATCGTAGCATTAATAATAATTCTTATGTTATCTTCCGAACAAGTTGCTGTATTGTTAGGTACTCCATCGCTTTCTTAACAAGTTTTGACAATATTGTTCGCGGCACAATGGCGTCCCGGCGATGACGACCCACGATACAAAGACTAACACTGATTTGATGGTGAAACCACCGGGGTCAAGGTCAACCTTTGAAGCTTCACGATATTTTTCTTTAGCACAGTTTTTGCACGATCCAAGCGATAAACTTGAGATTTTATAGTTGCACTTAACAGAAGAGAATGCTTGAGGAGACAATGATCAGATTTCTATCGATTTGTCCGTTGTATATCTTCTGATAAGTCTTTAGTTGCCATATAGGTTATGAATTATTTACTCTTTTATTTATTTCTGGTTATCGTCGAGAAGTGCATGCCGAGACATGCGTAGGTACGAAGCACTTTTATTATTCAGGGCGATTCTAAGATGAAAGTGTATAATATCATGGACATTGATATACACAGTAACTTTGAATAGAATTTACTCTCGACAGCTTTCCGCCAAACAAGCCTATTATGCTGTTCGCATCCTTACAAGGAATCCGCATGTGACTTTGCCTACGAATGAAGAACTTGTATCGCAATACGTCAATGCACATATAAGCATTTGTAACCGGACAAATGAAAGTTTTCCATAACAAGATTTATTTAAGAATCTCTCTGGGGGATATATTTTGTATGTGCATGATTTTGTAATTCTGGAAATGCGTATACAATGTAAATTGTTAACTTTCATATTCTGGTTTAATGTCAAGTGCCTATTCGGTAAGTTCAGAGAGTTCACGCAAGTGGCTTCGCGCATTTTATGCTAAAACGCTTGTCTCTACGAACAAGCATTGCAAATGCTGACACTTTATGGACAGACTGACCGCAAAACTTGGAAATCCCAAAAAGATTCTGATGACAAATATTTCTTAACCGAAGAATTCGACCAGCCTTTCTCTTGATTGATGGCGAATACCTAATAACTAATCCAATTTAACCGATCAGCGAGTTTTTCATAAAATTCTAGGGCTTAATTTCCTCGTATAAACCTACGAGTAGCCGCGGTAAGCGATGGTTAACCACCACGCGGATACGATTAAGCTTCGCTTCTATCACAGCTAACACTGCATTTTTTGCCACTCCTAATAGCGGTGATAGTCATAACAGACGATATTTCCGCACGTCAACTGTCTCATTAATATATCTGCAAATGAACGATGCTCTCTTTCTTTTATATGCTTTTCAAAACAATGGATAGCTCTTCAGTAGGTACAGTCTCAAGTTTCGCCTAACTTCAAACTTTTTGTCTCGCGGAGATTAATGAGTGATTTATGGGACTTTCTCGCATTAAATGCTCGATTCAAAGGAAAATGCTATCAACCGCTGATGAGATCAGCTATATAAAATCAATCATGACCATTCTGGACGAAAAACAAAAACTGAAAAGATCTAATTTGTAGCACGAGGATTGAATCCAAGATCCAGAAATTCTTCTACCCCATTACCGATCCTTAAATCGCGACTGAAACAATTTACCACTACGTGCAGTTTCTATCTACTTTGAAATACGGTACTGGAAAAGAAATTCTCTTAGCAAGTCGATTTTCTGTAAAAAACTGACGTCGAAATTGTCTGTACCCGAAGCGAAAATCGGGTAACAGTCGGTCTGGTGAGGCGACACAACGTTTTTACCGCTCCGAACACAGTAAGCGCTTCGTCTTCGACTAACACAATAATGAATGCGCTATTGTCTCTGCCATTCAATCTACGCATGCTTGTTTACAGTTGCTCGTTTAAATTAATATATTTCGGACTTCGGAATATATTTTGTTGGATTGACAGTACCTTAATTGGCGATTGTTTAGAATTGGAAATGTCAGGAAACAAGTACCTACATCGATAATGAATTTACTTTATCGACTAATGTTAAGAGGTAGAGTAAACAGCTGGAAGATAGACTGGAGCAACGGCTTGAAGTGTTGATTGACAAATTAATCTAACAAATAGTAAAACGAATGTGTTAATTAAGCGTATACACTAACTTATCTAAGTAGTTCGTATATCGACGGATCATTAATTACATCGGTTGTATCTAAAAGATGTGTGATAAGTGCAACCAATGAACATAAACAAGATGATGTGTCCCGAAGCCCACGGCGAGGCGGTTCATCAATCAGGCGTAATGGCCAAGATACTGTAATGATGTTACCTGCGCCCCTCCCATTTGCATAGGATCTAGCCGAGGATTGTATTGAGGTAAATAATAACATTGTTGCCATCTTTTTTGCGGATATTGTGGTTATAAGACACGATTAGCTATTACTTTATGCCCTTAGCGACAGATGAGCCTGGTAGGCTCTTAAACAATAAAATGGAGATGAAATCACCGTTAGACTTTGTGTTCTAGTGGGAGCACTTAATAGATTTAATTCAGAAGCTGTTCAACAGATTTGTGCCTCATATGTGCCCAAAAGGAAATCAGTATATCTATTCATAGGTATATACTACTCATAAAGAAGAAGTTAATAAAACTAAATCAACAACTAATATCTCAATAAATTCTATGGATACCTCAGCAAATTGCACCTGTACGCCTGTACCTACATACAACTGTCACAATCAATGTGGGAACTTTGATGGCGTCTCAATGGCGGCTGATTGACGTTTCTAAATGTCAGTGTCAATGTCATAATGTGCTGAGGTGAGCTATCGATTCTTTTTTAAATTATGAATCTGTTGAATTTTTTAATTGCTTGACGTACTTTTTTTAGAGAGGCGCTTTTGATTGATATTATTTATAAACCTTGTAAACATTTTTAATGCGTTGTGTTACTTTATAATTTTCCTTTTATTCAATTTTATTAACTGGTAGTAAGTTAGTGATTGACATTTCTCTGATTGAAACTTCTGTATGTGTACTCCACGTCTCCACGACGTAATAAATTGAAAATTAACAACGTAATGTTTTAAACCGTTTCAAGAGTCTTGACTATCTAGAATTAAGTCTCATAGACAAATTATAATGAGGAAATGCAAAACCATCACGAGTACCTACCTTGCCTATGAGGAACAGTAAATTAAAAAGTATTAATTAACGTCACAGGGATAGATAAAGCATTGTCTTAACACGCCAGTTCGTATACTAACATGAAGCCACATAAATTACTCAAGCCGGTGTCTCGGTTATAAAGCCAATGCAAATTATCTCGCTCGATACAATCTAAAGACGGGTAGGTCGGTGATTTAGATATAGTCATTAGTGGCTTTAATTGAGATTCAGCGGCAACACGCCGGCCGTGTTTCAACTGATATGTCCGAACTAATTTTATTAGTAGGAGTTCTAGGTCGGTAAGTCGATTTTGTTTACATGTAATATCTGTCTATACTATGGCTACACCGATCTATGTAGTTATATTTTTTTTTTCCTTTCTTAAGCTTACCTTTCTTTACATAGACCCAGTTTCTGGAAAACAATATAATTTTAGAAATTCAAAACGCACGTTATCTGCTGGTGAACGATTTTGCAATAGAAAACTGCATGTCTAGTCTTGCTTTTAATTCGTTTCGACAGTGATAACTGTTTCGGGTTTTTCTTTATTAAGAACTAGCTGACTCGCGCAACTTCGTCTGCGTCACATTTTCCATTACTGCTCCGCTCCTATTTGTCTTAGCGTGATGATATATAGCCTATAACCTTCCTCGATAAATGGGCTATCTAACACTGAAAGAATTTTTCAAATCGGACCAGTAGTTCCTGAGATTACCCCCTACATACAAACTTACAAACATACAAACTTACAAACAAATTTTACCTCTTTATAATATTAGTATAGATTCAGTTTGTGGGGATTTGTAATTTTACATCCACAAATAATGTTGAGCTAGGTTATGTTTGAACACACTGCATTGTTGGAGTCGCACTTTAAGAAATTAATCGAATGTTCGGTTGTGACTTACTTCATAGGCTTCTGTTCTCTATGGCAAGGGCCAATACTACATTGTTATTTTATGGCAAACCTAAAGTTATACCTACCATTGTTATTCTAGAGGCGCCATCTTCTTCCTACATTCTTGAAATTTCTGGATTTATTATCAAGTCCCGCTATACTGAAAGGATTATAAATTAATATTTAATCGTTGACTCTTCGTCGTAAAATACTTGGGTCGTTAGGAGATAACCACTTTGTATAGGTACCTACTTTGCCTCATTAGGTACCAATGTAGTACATGTACCTACAATAGGTGCTTAAGGCTGACTGTCCACTTGAGCGAGAGGAAAGGAGAGGAGAAATATCAACCAATAGAATTACATGAAACCTCCGCTGCGCATCAGGCACTGAGATTTTATACAACTTTATTGGTTAAATTCTCCGTTTTTCCGCTCCGCTGTAATGGGCAAGCATGGAATGGATTGAATGTGACGCAGGGTACAACGAAATCGGATCAAATCCAGGCATTTCAATTCATGAAAGAACATTCAGCAAACATTTTGTATACCATACAAAAATAACAAGTCGCAGAACAGATGATCGATGGGGCCAAAAGCTCTGAAATGACGAACGCGTACCGGAAGACGCAGCGTTGGCAGGCCTTCCACAAGGTGGACCGATGACTTCATGAGGGTCGCGGGTAGCTGATGGTTGTGAGACGCACAGGGCCGGATGTTGTGACGTCACTTGGGGTGGCCTACGTCTTGCAGAGAACGTCTTCGGCTGTTATGGTCATGATAATGATACCATACAAAAATTACAAGTTTTAAAAGTATAAAGGTGGCGGTTTTATCGTTTAAAGCGATCTCGCTTTTGGATGAATTTGATAAAGAAGGAGATGAGATGTAGATAGTCCGTGTAATTCCCAGGTGATTTGTAAGCCCGAGTTCCCTTGAAAACCGTTACTTAATAAATAATTAAAAACACTCTGGGTCCTATCAAGTATTTCTATTGCTGTCAATAACGTCCCTTTGATTTTTAATATGTATGCGATATCACGGTCCATCTTCAGTGAGCTAGATGAAGGGGCAATAAAGTTGTCTTATTTATACAAACAACGACAAACTGAAGCCCTGTAACTTTATGTAGGTTATAGGTGAATAACCGGTGTTGCTTGTGATATTGTTCAGAAATGAATCTTATGACGATGATACTTCAAGAATATTACTCGCTCACTTATGTACGTAACCTATTCCGGGAACTCCTGTGCCAAATTTCAATCTTCTTGCGTTTGGAAGTGTATGAATTTTATAAGTAATCGGTCCTCAAAACACATTCCACCTAATTTAAAGTAAAGGTTGTTCACTCGGTTTGACAGCAACGGTTTGTAACCTAACCGAGGGTTAACCAGAGGTTAAGTTACAATTGTCAGCGGCAGCTTGGCGAAGGCGGATGACAAATCGCCAAAAATGTATAAGACTGACAAATGTTGTCGAAATTCCACGTGATCAATTTACACACAATTTTCTCTCTTTCTTTTTTGTTGTTCTGTACCCAAGGGTAACCAACGGAACCCTATTTTTAAGCCTCCGCTGTCCGTCTGTCCGTTCGTCCGTCTGTCAGCGGTCTGCATCTTAAGAACCGTAATAGGTAGACAGTTGTAGAAAGAAGAAATGATAAAAATCAAAATTTTGTTTTTTATTTTATTTGTGTTTTGTGGTGGGTTTTTGCTCCTAGTCCTTCGTGTGCGAGTCCGACTCACATTAAAAAGCTGAAGAGTTAGTTTAGTCAAACGCGCTAATCTCAGGAAGTTCTGGTTCGAATTGAAATAATATTTTAGTGTTGGATAACCCATTTATCGAAGAAGGCTATCACAGTATGATCAATAGGAGCGGAGCATTAATTAAAAATGTGATGCAGACGAAGTTGCGCGGGTGTGTTAGTCCTTTATATTTTGACATTTCGACAGTTGCATTCGCAGATAGAATGACACTTTGTTTTATTGGTTAAAACAAAAAACTTTAACAGATTTCAACCTTTAATAAGCTTGTCTTCATTACATCATTCTTACATGTCAAATGTCAACTTAAGAACAACAGGTTATAACAAACAGGTGAACATGTCAAGCATGTTCCAATTAAGTGCTGAACGCAGGCCATAAGTCGAGGCACGTCGACGCCTCGCCAACGCCTAACGCCTCGTTTGTGGACTGGCTCGTTTTTGTGCACTCGTGTTGTGCTACCGAATGTAGGCCTACTTTGTTTATGTTACGACCAGTCGCCTCTCCGATTTTTGATGCGTTTTGTGCACTGGTGAGTAAAGACGTCGTTTCATATTTATGAGATGTTCCAACAGCGGGTTCTCTTTGAGCGGATTTAGACATTAACGCCTTTTTTGGAAAATGTTGCTTTGTCTTACTCGTAAAGATGAGGTGAATAAAAGTAAAAGAAAAATAAATGCACGATGCCATATATCTTTCAATATTACAAAGGACGTAATAGCGTTCTTCAGTTTTGAATAGTCTTGATTTACTTGCTACATTTTGTGTTTTGTTAAAGTATTTTTTCTTTTACATTAGTATATAATATGTACTTCCATACAGTTTAGTATCTTTTAATTCCGTCTTCTTAGTAGATAGTTAATTGTTATATTGTGTCACTTTTTACACCATGACTCGATAAATAATAATGAAATTATTGACAACCCGGTAATCGGATCGATTAAAACGCACGCCGACGATTAAGTCGTCGTTATCTTAATCGCTCGTCAAAGCTGTCAATGTCAGTAATTTTCATTATGCAGTAAATTGAGTAAGTTTATTCTGCCAATACTGTACTGAGTATTTGTCATGCTTATAGTGTGGCATGGCACAAAGACGTATGATAATAACAAGAGTCTTAAATGAAAATGGGCAATGGCTCTCCATTCATATTTAAAATTTAGGTGTCAAAGATTCCATATTGTAAAACAGTTTCCGGAATGAAAATTAACACAAACTTGTTTGTTGTTGTATTTTGATTGGTTAAATAAATTTTGATAACTAATAATGAATTTGATAAAAGCCAATGTCATTAAACTAAGTAAGTTGGTATTGATAACATGTTAGGCGAGTAGGTACCTTCTGAAATAAAGTTGGTAAAAAGCATGACTAAATTCTATTGAAATAAAATGTTGCTCTTAGTGATGTAAGTAGGTACTTATTCGTACAGTATAGTCGTAATAAAATAAAATCACTGTATTTTATTTTAAAGCTTGTTTTCACAATATTTTTTGGGCGATACGTTCTGAATCTGATATAGAAGAAGCTATTTCATTTATGACAAAAGAAACTTTATATTTACAACTTGTGTTCTATCTAACAACAAAAATATAGCCCGTTTTTTATTAGGATTTGATAGAATTATTTATCGCTTTTAGTCGGCGAGCGAGACCTAACATCTATTTTGAATCATTAAGGGTTGAAAGCGCTCACTTTACTCTACGTAACTCTAACTCTAAAGACTTATCTAAAATATGAAAAAAACGTTGCTCTTCTCATTATTTTATCAAGTTTTGCGAACGTAAGTTGTATGGAAGAGCACATATTTTTTACACATTTGAAAGTTGACCGCATCGTAAAAGTTTTTTTAATCAAGGAGTTTTATCCCCTTACAGATCTAGAATAAATAAAAATCACCTCATGGTTTGTTTATTTTTTAATTCAGAGATTCATAAGATAAAGAAATAAATAAAATCAATTATTGTAAAAAACAGAACAGTTATTGTTGAAAGTGCTTTATCTATATTAACTTTACTACTGCCAACAATTCTGTGCCGTCGGTACTTGTAAATTCTTGTTGTTCTCTTTTGTTTGTTGTCAAAGCCCACCGTTTAACATTCCAACTCTGATAGATGCAAACGATGCATCTTACACTGTAATGATTGTGTTAATAAGTTTACCAAATCATTACTAATAGGAGGCGTTACAATGTTTGGCTTTCCTGTTAACCTTTCATTTACTCTCGGTCATAGTTAACCGCAGATTAAGTGCTGGTTAGTGTCTCATTAAACGCAGTTTAACATCAATTTGTATCGTGTTTACATAATTTGAAGGCGTGACGAAATATTTGTTTTGTTATCGAAGTATTAAAAAGTAATTTGTCGAAATGGTCGAGTCAATAAGATCTTTCTGATTTATCGGCTTAACAGCCTTTACAAAAGGTCGCCGAGATGGTTGGCAATCGATTTATTTACATTGAAGTGGGTCAAGCATTAGTAAGGAAAGTATAATTCTAATCAAATGTAGGTTAAAGGTTAACAACCTAGTTCTTTCAACAGACCTAATAAATGAGTTCGAGATTAATTTCTTCTTTATACCTGCAAGCATCTAATTTAACCAGTATTTATTGAACCGGCTGATATTAAATTCTTCCCACAATTAGATGCCAACCAATGGCAGTTTCCTTAGATATTATCAGCTTCCCAATTCTGAAAGGGCCATTCAAATAAAAAGTTAATTTAAATTTTACATAGATTTTCGTTTAATACAAAATTGAATTGAGATTTTCATGATTTGATTTTGTTATTTGCTATGTCCTTTCAAGGTTTTGAATGTTAAACCATTGAGACGTGCAGAAGTAGATATCTAATTTAAATAATAAATATCTTCAATGGAACTTTATTCGTACTTAATCTTTTGTCCGTAAGCTTTTCAGTGTGTTAATGGACTGTTTGGATAATTTCATGGCTAGATAGATATTAGCTTAGTTACATGAGAAGAGTTTCTCGCGTCGAAATGGCTGCGATCGAAAGATACCTAATAATTTTCTAAGAAGCAATGATTTACAAATACATAGGTACGTAGAAACTGTAAAAGCTGTCCGCTGAAAGCAACCTTAGCAGCTTATAAAAAACCTTTCGATTCAAATAGGAAGGTCTCCGATCTTTAAATCTTAAATCGAAACCCTAAACTGGTGTTATAAATATAACAACTAAAACTTAAAGATAAATCTGCGACTAACTTCGGAACCGGAATCATTCAATTAATAATTTTAGTAATACTGTTTGTTGCCAAATCCTGAGTAGTTAGACAACTTCATTTAGATAGGATGTAAATACCTTACTCAAAAAATAAAAGTTATCAACCTTGACCGTTGTGACCGTAACCTCTCCTATTTAACATTTCCGCCCAGATCAATTAACAGTAAATGATGACGCCAAGGAGTTAATAAAACTGACCAAAATAGATGTTTAAAATTACTATTATCCGAATAATAAAAATAACGGAAAAATTATAAAAAGTAAAAAAAATCCCTAAGCATAATTTCCTCCTTGTGACAAAGCTGCTCAAACCTAAAAATCATTTATTAGGTCACATTTATCAAGCGGCTCCTCCATAGTGACACTACATTATCCTAAGATCGACTTAAGATAATCCATGCATCTTCTAACGGCCTGACGTGTAATAAGGGAGCAAGACAGAAGCCCGCAACTAATGACTTGCCACTCAGTAGCGCTTAAGATAGTAGCACATGGTATGTACAGCTATAATACTGGCCAGGGATTCATTTATCATCATCATCATTCATCAAAATTACGGACTACCGTGCGCATAGTATCTATTTGTTGTTGCTCCTCGAAATAATATTAAGTTCACGTGTCGAAAGTGATCAAAAGTGCAAATAAAAGCAAATACTATAAGTACATAGTTTATCGCAATAAACCTGGACCAAAAATAAGTGTTATAAGTGCATATTTTATCAATAAAATTGGTGTTTATTTCACCTAGAAAATTAAAAATTATCCGACCCACCGCCAGATCTTAACTTAGTTTGTTGTGTGTTGAAACGCGCAAGCGCCGCGGAATACACGGCGCATACGACCTTCTTCTCGCGAGCTTCAACCGTGGGCCTTTTTTAGTGTGCGTTTTTGCCTTTGGAATCTTTGTGTTGTCCAGTGGGCATTTATTTGTATCCTGTTTTTAAATACCGCAAGTCTTTAAATAAATAATTATGCGGACGCCTCCACAACATGAAAAGTCTCTCTCAGAATCAGACATTACAACTTTAACCCAAAGCGAGAGAGAGCTGGAAGTGCTGGAATGCACACCGAACGTGACCCAAAGAAGCAAACGTCGCCGACATCAAATGGATACCTCCCACGTCGAGGCCTACGAGACAAAGCTTGATGAAATACTTGCAAAAGTGAATTTTATGATGACAAGCCATAACTCTAGACTCGATGCCCTTGAGGACCACATCAGGGAAGTGAAAAACCAAAATGAAGGCATCCGAACAAACAGCACCGAAATCATAAAATCCATTGAAGCTTTTGGCAACCAATTAGGTGATTTGGAAAACAAAATCCACACTATGGAATTAGAGAGAAAAGAAATTTCCAGCCACTTAACAAAGCTGGATGAAAAAATTGACCAACTGGAACGAAGCACTATTAAAACGTCGATAGAAATTAGAAATGTGCCAAAAATACAAAAAGAATCCAAGATCGGCCTGTATGATATGGCTCAAAATTTGTTTAAATCTCTGGGAAGTGAGATATCGAAAACTGACGTCCGCGACACATTTAGAGCTCCGAGTAAATCTACCGAGACTAAATCCACCGTCATTATAGAATTTGCTGATACACTTACAAAAAGCATCTTCTTAGGAATGGCCAAAAACTTCAACAAGAACCCCTCCAACCGGCTTAACACTAGTCACTTGGGTTTTGATGGAGAAAAGTCACCGATATTTATATCAGAACACCTTACGGCTAAAATGAAACGCTTTCACTTCTTGGCACGCGACGTGGCTAAATATGCCCAATATGAACACTGCTGGACGTCGAATGGTCAAGTTTATCTCCGCAAAGAAGAAGGACATCCCTATATACGGATTACTTCAGAAGCACAGCTCCATGAGCTAAAACTCAAACACGACAAACAGGATAAATGACTAGTCTCTAACTGTATTGATCAAAGCCTGTGCTTACTGAAATGCTGTAACTCTCTTAAGCATGCTGTGTCCTTGTACGCTAAGTTAATTTTTAATTCTTCTTTATTTTTACTTCTTTTTACTTCTATACCATTCCAAACAAACATAATCAACCATCACAAATCTTTCAACACTTACATCATCACAAATACACCAGACTACACCACTGCCATCTCTAGATCAAACAAGGTGAGTTCTTACTTTTTCATAGTCTTCTTGCCAATTCATTATCTCTCTATGTGCTCATTGTACTTACATAAAGTAATGTTCTGTCAACATTGCGCATATCCCGTCTGTTCATGCAGAAAGAAATTATATTATTATTACTTTGTGAAGCCAAATCGAAAGCTGAAAAAAAACACAACAGCTGATAAACCTCCCTCTGGCCCCCTCCTTCCTTTTAATGTGCCCAAATAATGGACAGTGAACTTTTATGTAATATTGATAACACTGCGATAGTTGATTGCTTTCGTGTCTCCACTCCAGAAGATACTGTAACCAAGTTGGGCAACCCCAATAATCTCTTGACTCTCCTATGCCAGAATATTAGAAGCGTTCGCAAGAACTTTGATTATTTTTCTATTTTTCTATCTAGACTAGGATTTCTACCTGATATTATCATATTGACAGAATGCTGGCTCGATTCTAATTTCAGCACCGTAACTCTGTCTAATTATGACTGCCATATTTCTAAAGAATATTTAAATAAAAATGATGGTATTATTGTATTATCAAAGTGTGGTCTAACTATACAGCTACGCGAACCTAAATTTCGAGACGGTAACTGCCTACTTATCGATATTGGAACGGATTACAGTATCATAGCAATCTATCGCTCACCCTCCACCCAAAATATTTCTTGCTTCCTGGAGTCACTTGAAGAGGTAATGAGCTTGGCTAAAGGTAGCACTTGTATCATAACTGGCGATATAAACATTGATATCAAAGTGAATACTGCAGATTCAAGAGCTAACGAATATCTTAACCTAACTGCATACAGCGGCTTTATATCTGGTCACCACTTTCCTACTAGAGGACCTAGTTGCCTAGACCACATGTTACTTAAAACCAAGTCACCAGCGTGTGTCCTCGTTTGTGACTCCGACATTACTGACCATGACACAGTAATTGCTGGCATTAATAAAATCTCGAACCCCATAAAGATTCCCAAATACTACAGCAAAATTGATTACCAGGCAATATCAAAAATTATTATAGAGATGGATTGGTCTAGTATTATAACTGGTTTAGATGTTAATGATGCCACACATCGTTTCATCAACTTAATGACACAAATAATTCAAAACTGTAGCTCAAAAATAAAAGTCCGTAGTTCAGAAGCAATCCGTAAACCATGGATGACTACAGGCTTACTCAGATGTGTCCGTAAGAGAGACTTACTGCACCAAAATGCCAGGAAAAGTCCCGATAATACCACATCTCAACAGGAGTATAAAAAGTACAGAAATTATTGTAACGACATTATCAAAAAAGTAAGTGAAAAATATTATCGAGAAATGCTCATTAAAAATAAAGACAACATTAAAAAACTATGGCAAAGTGTTACGGAAATTTGCTACACCAAAAAGACTTCCAAAACAAATGCTGACATTACCAAAATTTTGGAAGATCCAGTGGAATCAGTAAACTCCGCCAATATGTTTTTTAGTTCAGTAGGCAAAAACTTGGCTGATGCCATCCTATCCGAACTAAAAGTTACTGAAAGGCAACTGGCAGACGACACGAAACTGAACAGCACTCCCGGAAACTCCTTCTTTTTTACCCCCACTGATCCGCAAGAAATAATAAAAATTATCGATAGCCTAAAAAAATGCTCAGCCCCAGGCAATGACATGATTAACAATACAATTTTAAAACAATGTAAATGGACTCTTGCCCCTGTATTAGCCCACTTATTTAATCTTAGCATGTCTACCGGTGTCTTTCCAAACTGTCTCAAAGTAGCCAATGTCTGCCCTATTTTTAAATCTGGGGACCCACTTCAAGTTACCAACTACAGACCCATCTCCCTGTTATCCTCAGTGTCTAAAATACTAGAAAAACTAGCCAATAACCGGTTGCAACAATATCTAGAAAGTAAAAAACTGCTGTCCCATAATCAATATGGCTTTCGCCAAAAAATGTCTACCGAGGATGCAGTAATAACACTTGTTGACCATGTCACTGAAAGGGTAGATTCTGGCCATAAATGTGTTGGTGTGTTCTTAGATATGGCTAAGGCTTTTGACACAGTATCTGGACCAATACTCCTGAAAAAGCTAGCGTTAATGGGAATTCGTGGTTTGGCACAGAACTGGTTTCATTCCTACCTCTCAAACCGATTGCAAAGAATAAAAGCCAAACAAGGTGAAGTAATAAGCGAGTATTCTGAAATCCACTATGGCGTGCCGCAGGGAAGCGTGCTCGGGCCGACTCTCTTCTTAGTCTACATAAACGACCTCTGTGATCTAGCAATAGATAATGCAAAAGTGCTTACTTTCGCGGATGACACCGCTATTTTATTCCATAGTAAAACTTGGCCTGGGGTCGTTGATGCAGCTCAGAGGGGTCTGGCTCGAGTAATGCACTGGCTGCAGCGAAACTTACTCACCCTAAATGCTAGCAAGACGAAATACATAGCATTCAAAACAGCCAAGCGCTATGAGAGTGAAAATCCACTCCATGTCAAACTCCACTCCTGCAGGAATCCTAACAGTGATATATGCCAATGTGTCGAGATAGAACAAGTTGACAATATTAAATACCTTGGCGTCTTGATAGACTACCAATTGTCCTGGACCAAACAAATAGATGCTGTCTCTGCAAGGATCCGGAAGCTAATGTTCATTTTTAAAAAGCTAAAGAACATAGCAGACCGCTGTACTATTAGGTGTGTGTACTTAGCATTATGCCAGTCTATTTTAAATTACTGTATAGGGATATGGGGTACAGCAGCAAAGAGCCACTTGATAAAACTTGAACGAGCTCAAAGAGGCATCCTCAAGGTTGCTTATGGTAAGCCCTATCGGTATCCCACTGACAGTCTGTACGAGGAATGTAATGTTCTTAGCGTTAGACAACTCTTTGTGCTGTCTGTAGCATTGCGCTTTCATCGACAGGCACTACTTACCCAAATTCAATCTTCCAGATCCTGTAGACTGATTAAATGGGTCACACCCGCAACTCGTACAAAGTTTGCCCAAAGATCCCCTAGATATGTCGGTCCATATATCTATCAAAAATTGAACAAAATCTTGAACTTAGTTGGTTGTTCCAAGCACAATTGTAAAACTAAAATTACAAAATGGCTATCAGGTCAGGACTATGAGAAAACTGAAGCTCTCCTGATGTAAATCAGCTGCAATAACTCATCCACACATATGTCCTACAAATAAACGTACACAAGCACACCCTTACAGACAATCAATACACATCACTACATTCACTCACATCATATATAGTATATCACATACTTACTCATATCATTTTAGAACATTTACACACACACACACACACACACACACACACACGCACGCACATACACACCACACAAACAACTTTCATGAACGTAATCTTGTAAGTTTGAATTTTATTTTATTTTGTTTTCTCTGCTTGTATGTTATCTTAAACCCAACTGTTAACTACTATGTGCACTTATATGTGTCATCAACCACGAGGCTACTAGATCCCACGACACAGGGTATCCTAGTGTGGGGTCTAGGGTTACTCAATTGCACACACAGTTTATATTTTATTTTTTCAATTATATCTTGTTACTTTTAGGCTTTTGTGCTTACTATGTCTGTAAACTTGTTCATAATAAATTCTTTAATTCTTTAATTCTTAATTCTTTAATTTACCTAGCCCCAGGGGCAACGTGGAACTGTACAAACAGTGAGTAACTTTGCTTTCTGCTTCATAATAATGTAGAAAGAACCGCCTACCTACAAAAAACCGGCCAAGTGCGAGTTGGACTCGCGCGCAAGGGGTACCGAACGCATCATATTTTTGAATCATATTACATCAGGTTTACTGTCCGCGCAGCAGACACAATAATTAAACAATCAGCAATTGTGGTCTGTTGGACTGTGAACCGGTTAAGTAAGTAAATAATTCTAAAAAAAAATGGATCAATAATTTCGAAAATAAAGATTTTATTTAATTACCTCTTTGCAATCGCATGCTTTTCTTCAAATGTTAACAATTACATGTTCTGCTTCCTGATTCTAAATTCACATGAGTGTTATAACCAGCCAGAATTATTTTCTGTCAGACTGCATGCATATAAAAACAACATACTACAATCGGAGCGGCAATCCTCGTATTTTAAGACACACGAAATTCGCATCGCAGTCGCAAACTGTCAAAAACACCTCAAACTATCAAGAGTTAATCTTTGATGCTCGTATACAAAACTGACTGCCATTTCTACAATTTCAGTTCCCACATCAACAAAGTCCTCAAATCAGAAACTGCTAACACAAATCAATTTCCAACCGTCTTTCTAATTCCACATTGATATCAGAAGTGGGATAAGCATTTATCTGTATGAGAGCGGACATCTGCGCCCGCGCACCGATGTCGCGTCACGTCGGGTTGCAGTGCGTGTGTAATCTAGACACAGTCGATTATGCTTGTCGGGGATCGAAGCGGCACACTCGCGCGCATCCACCCGTTACGTGGAGATGAATGGACGTCTAGATGAACACAGAAGGTTCAATGCTCATGTGATACGGCCTGCGGGGACTGTTTCGTTAAAACGGATTGTATTGAGAAAAAACATGCGTGGGACGCCCACCAGCTAGATAAACTGAAGCCCTCAATATGGTGGCATGACAGACGGGATGCAAAACGTGTCTTTGGAGGACCAGCTATTGTAGTGTAGCTTGGGAGAGGCTTATCTACATTCCAGACTTTGCTAGACTGAGTTGATTGAGAAAAGTTATATCAAAGAGGCAGTTTATACGAAAAGGTGGTGACTGTAAATAAACTGACGGGTTGAATAGATGTTAATATGGAATTTTAAATTCGTCCAGTATACTGTGTACTGCTAGCAGAGATACCCAATCTTGCGGCCAACTACATTCGGCCAAGTAAACATATATGAGCTAACTTGTGGCTCTTATCTATTTCTTCAAAGAGTGGGTCTTCTTCAACTTCCCTACTTATTTCCCCCCTAGAATATGAACAGTATGAGCACAACTAATAACGACACGTAACTAAATTCAAGAGCGCAGCGAATCGTTTCGTTTTATGCGCGCACTATTCGGATTACAAATTAATAGAACAAAATGGAGGATTGAAATGTCTGTCGAACGGGTTATGCCACGTGCGGTCTTTATCGAATTACAACGATTTTAAATTCACAACTGTTATTGTAATCGCTTGTCAGTTGATTATATTGTATGGCCTTTTAAAGTTTTTTACTTATATGCAGCTTTACATGCAGTTTTCAGTGATTGGTAGGTGGTCTTCTTATGTAAGTACCTAACTATACCGATTATTTGTGTTTTGACAAAATTCTTAGTTCGTGAATATTTTTTTTTTGTTAAAGTCTCTAATTTGTCCTGCATATTAGCTTTGTGAAACTAAAGACCGAAGACGTTAGGTACTCATTCAACTTATTTATGTTTTTCTAGGAATCGAAGAAGAAATAGGTACTTATTCTAAGGGCATGCTCGAAAATACCTAAACGAACAAATTCATCTAAGTGTTTTTATTTTGAAACACTCATCAAATCTTTTATTTATTTATCTTTATCTTTTCATGTAGGTAGTTATGGAATTTCTATACTTTCCATGTGGTAGATAGTAATAATCAGCACTAGCAACAGTAGCAACTGGTTCTTGTTTTTCCTGAACTAAGTAAGTAGGTACATGACGAATGAGAGGAACGCAAGAAAGCAGGTGGAAACTAAGAGTAGATATTATATTTATTTATTTCTCCGCTGTTCTTTGCGTTGCGGGATCCAATAAGACATTCAACTGTCTTATTGGATCCCGCAACGCAATTCAAGGCAATTTTACAATTTTTAGTCGCAATTTGTCAAAATTCGTATAGGAAAATTTAGGTGTTTTTTGACAGATTGCGAATGAGATGCGAATTCGAACGTAGCTTTTGTTGTTGCTGGCCCTCCGTTCGTATGTACTTTGCTTCAGACGCTTTTAATGGTTGTTTCCCTAGTTGCTAGGTAGTTTAGGACTTTGGCTCGTTCCAAAAAAAAGTTTCAAATACCCACTCTCCAACAAGGTGTAAAAAATCCAAGGCGCAAAGTATTCCAAGTAAAGCTCACGGGTCACCGGGGCACATGTCCGGAGCCGAGGTTGAGTCTAACGATGGTCATTGTCCACTACTACGAGCTTGACAAACACGCTCGACACGTGTTGGACGGACACCTGACGCCACAGGTTTACTGACGAACCGGCTGACATCAAATCAACGAATGATTACTATAGCTGTTGCGTTTTGGCATGGAAATTGCGGTCTTTGACCCAACTATTATTATTTTAGCAAAGAAACCCTCTTATTAACGTCTTTAAGGGTAGAGTTTTCGATTTACAATTAACTTTTGTAAGTGGAATAAAAAAGTGCGTGGCTTTGAAAGCTTTTGTATACATAGTAGACAATAATATGTATGTTGTCAAACTAGGTATACTAATAATTATCCTACAAAGTCCAAAATTATCAGACAAAAAAAAACTTATTGAAAAATCTGCCCCAAATCGATATTAATTTACCGATCCCTGTTTTACTAATGAAAATAGAATACGATATGCGAGTAGGTATACGATAAATGCCCAAAAAAAAACGTTAAGGACATTGTTTATTATTCACATTAAACAGCGACTTCAAACATGAGATACAGCTTTTAGGGAAAGGGCAAGGACCGCTGTTGCCATGCTAAAATGAAACTACTGTAGGTAGTATCTACCGTTTTCTCTAACTCGATTTTTTTTATTTGACAGCTGAAACGTAGGTAAATCATGATTAGTAGTTAGTCAATTTGTGGGTGGTAAGTGTTACTCAATAACATAATCAAGTTAGGATGTCAATCATTTTATCTGCGTGGCGTAAAATCTTGCCTCTTCACAACAAATTCACTCTGCATACTCCGTTCCTATACGTAAACCACTGAACCAATTTGTATGAATTTTGATTTACCTACTATGAGATAGATTGGACCTTGCAAAAGGACATAGAATAGAATGCTTTTTTGTCCCGAGATAACGTTCTTTAGGATATTTTCCCAGCATCAGCGATGCGACAAGATTTTGTCGTCTAGGTAGGTACTTACATAATCTATAACTTATATCCATCGCGTCAGTATTGTATTGTCGCATCGCAATCTTCTATAAATTTTAGTGCTAGAATTTCTGCCCATAATCTCTAAACACACTATGCCGAAAATACGCGACCGAAGTTCGGCATGATTACGCCTGCAATGCTATTTGAATTACTGACGAAACATTATGCCGAAATAACGTTGCGTTATAGCGTAGGCAGCCGAACTTCGGTAGGGCGTAAGTTCAGCGGTAATTCGGCGGCAACTATAGAGCACACATTATACGCGATCAAGGTTCGGTTCGATTGCCGACGAAGATCTGGGGCCGGAACAGCGAGAGGCAGGATGTCCGCGCACCGCGTGTCCACCCGTTATATTTATTTCGCCTCTGTCTTAACATGACGCACGTGCTTTGTTGTGTTATTAAAACATAGGTACAACCTACACCATGTTTGTTTCAGAAAAATAAGTATCACGGTTGAGTTTGAGTTGCGACCGTGTTTATGGATCAATCATCTGTCGGTCACAATGAGCGTCTGTCTGTCCGGTTATTTAGATAACACCACAGGACGCCACGACAGCGCTTGTCACCCACGAAGTTGCGCAACTGAATTTCTGTCGCGTAAATTCGACACTTCTGGTGTGTCATAGTGCCGAATACGTTGTACGTACTTTCGGCATAGTGTGTTTAGACACTTAGATAAATAGTTTACTATTAAGTAAGGTAAGTCCTTACTTAATAGTAAATTATTTCTTCTCTTAATAGTAAATTAAGCTACTTGAGAAGCAATATTGTGTTAAATTAACGAAGGTTTATTTTGCACCCTACGTATACCATTTATGATGTCTGCAATATAGTAAATATTTTAGCACCGTAAACAGTTTAGTGGTTATAAATCTGTGAGGAGTAATGTTCCGAGTTAAACGGTACTGTACGGTGAGGTCTTTGTAAACCGATATGTGAAATATTAAATTATTTAGGTCTACAGACTATTTCTGAAAACGCTTGGGTCAAAAGGTAGGTGTTCTGACTAATAAAGGTATACCTACAATCCCACAATTTCCTTTTCCCAGGAGTGGCACAGTCAAGTACCTACCCCAATAGTGAAACTCATAAATTAGCATATTATTCCACAAGAGAAAGAAACTCCAGTCATTGGTCCATATGTTAGAAAATCAAAAACACGGTAACAATTGAAAAATGAAAGTAAATGCGACGGATAATAGTTTAGCGAGTTGGCTTCGCCCCGTGTACCTGGGATCACAGGGTCCCAAGGACATTTATGTTTCACGAATTTTAAAAAATCTCTCCTATAAATACGACACGGTTGGCGCCGTGGTTGAGCGATCGACTGCTGCGCTGCGTGTCGCGGGTTCGATTCCCGCACGGAACAAATATTTGTATGGCCTACAGAGTTGTTCCGGGTCTGGCTGTTTCTGTATGTGTATTTATATGTTTGTAAACGCACCCACGATACAGGAAAAATTTCTGGGGCAATGTTTTTTAAAAAAAAATAGCCCGCTAATTGGATGACTTGTTCATTTATATCAGTACAAGGTGCAACAATCATAAACGTCACCAAGATCTCGCCGGGGCTCACCGAAAATTGACGATCAATAAAATTAGCTGTCGTTCGCAAAGCAATCCAAATAACATTTATCTCAAGTTTATTTCACTTTTATTAATACGGCTCATCCAAACTGATGATACAAATTATCTGCTACTGATAAGTGATAAAATTTATGCCATTTGCGGAGGTATGATTTTATTTTTGCCACTTTTAAAACTTGATTAGATTGTCAAACATGACTAATTTATTGGAGAACGAAAAACTTTTTACAAAAAAATACAACCGACTTCCAAAAAAAAACACTACAAAGTAAAAAATAACTTTAATTTCGGAAGTCGGTGTTTTTGTTAGTTTCTTCGTATTGTGAGAGGAGTCAGGTGAAATTATACTCAGTCTTCAATTTCCTACAATACTTTAATAGACTCATAAGTTGAATAATATTTAAGCTTATAACAGTGTCTCAACCGTCAGGCATAACGTTCCCAAAAACGCAATGGCCGCCATCGCTATACGTCACCTTCAACTATCTGTCAAATTTGACATTAGTAGTACATTTAGGGATCGCTAACAGACGGCCATTCTGCTATAGGAATGTCCCCATTCCTAAATACATCTCGGCCATTCTTTAGTTCTAGGTATGTCCTCATACAAAGCCAAAAAAAAAAAAAAAAAAAATACATCCTGTTATAGAACCTAACAAACAAGTATTTAGTATCATTATTACAATAACTAAAATAATTAGTATAAATTAAGCATTACTAAATTAGCTGCTAACAAATAAACACAAAAAAGTACTATAATTTAACATGTTCTATAATAATTAGTTAATCAATTCATCAATCATCGGTATTATACTTAGAAGCAAACCATGACAATAATTATAAAATTAAATGCATAACCGTTAAATATCACTTTTGATCTTCATGTGAATTCAATGGCCATCCGGAAGCCACAGCAACCAACTACTCCCGAAGTACGAAGCTCCCGTTTAGCCATCCGAAAGCTACGGTCTGCTCGACTTCTTGGATCATCAGAATTATTAGGCCACCCGAGAGCCATTAGCTTGCAATCAGCCAAACATAAATCATGATCTGCCGTTTAGCCACCCGAGAGCCACGGTTTGCCAGCAGCTGGTCCTCAGCAGCACACTCTCATCAGTCTTTTAGTATTAATTAATAACCGGGCACTGCCGACTCTCCGGGGTCGACACTAATCTAAGCTGTAAATGATAATTATGGAGGTTGGGTTAGGGGGTACCGGCCACTATTACTACAACTGTAACTCCACTACGGTATCTTTCTATACTATACTTAAGTACATACATACACATATAGAATAATATTATATCATTCGTCAAGTGAGTCCGAATCACTATTGTCACTTTTATCGCTAACTACCGGTGATAAACATAAATTGATCCACGGTTTTAACTGATCAGCCGGGTAGATATTCTTATATTGTCTTTGAGAAAGGCCCTTAATGCTAGATACTTCATACCGGTCTTTCTCTAGAACTGCTGTTACTTTAAGCGGACCCTTAAACTTTGCGGCTAACTTTTTGCTCTTGCCCCTGTCTGGATTGTTATTTGGTATCATGACGAGGTCACCCTCTCTAAACGTCTTGGTTGGTGCCCTCGTTTTATCAAAGTATTCTTTCATCTTTTTCTGTCCCTCTGTAATTTTTTCTTCTACACATTTCCTCATTTCATCTCTGTCAGTTTCTGAAATTTGTGCGTCTGTATCTAGAGCTCCTTTAAGAATTCCTTCCGCCTGACATGTAGTTCTTTGCCCAAAGACCACTTCAGCTGGCGATTTGCCGGTGCTTTTATTTATTGTATTATTGAGACTCCATTGTAATTTTGCAACATTTGTGTCCCACTCCCTTTCATCCATGCCATGGTTCATAGATGCTAGCGAGTTTAAAATTGTTCGATTGTAACGTTCAATCTGCCCATTTGCTCGAGGCGTTGCCACAGCATTTAGGACATGTTTGGCTCCAATCGACGTCACAAAAGTTTTAAATTCGCTAGACGTAAAACTTGTGCCCTGGTCTGAAATAATTATTTTTGGACATCCAAATGTTGCGAAGATGTCTTCGAGCGTTTTAATTGTAGTCTTTGATCTAGTGTTCTTCACAGCTCTGACAAATATGAATTTGCTAAACCCGTCAATGACTCCAAGAATGTAGGCATTCCCTCTTTTACTTTTTATAAATGGTCCCAAATGATCCATATGTATGGTGTGAAATATTGCATTCACCTTTGGGATTGGATTTAAGTACCCCGACTTTTTCCCAGACATCTCTTTGTTATAAGCGCAGTTGATGCAAGCATTTACATATTTTTTGATGAAGCGGTTCATTTTTGGGAACCAATAATCAGCTCCAATCTTCTCTATTGTTTTATCAGTTGAGAAATGACCCGCTTCATCGTGATTAAGCTGACAAATTCTCCATCGCGCTGAACTAGGTACTACCCATTTCAATTTGGATCCAACACGCCTATATATTTTATCATCGCGTAATACATAATTATTAGAAATGTCTTTAATATCATCCTCGCTAGTTGCCAAGATATTTTTAATATGTTTTATCCGCGGATCTGTCATCTGTACAGTGTGAAGCCAGTCATGAGTCGTGATATTAAAGACTTCTAGCTCCTCCGCGATATTTGCTGGTGAGACCGGGTTCCGGCTCAAAGCGTCGACATGCTGCATGTTATGACCTGGCCGATACTCAATGGTAAAGTTATATTCCTGCAGCATTAGCCACCACCTTGCTATTTTAGGTATCAAATCTCGCTTAACCAACGTGGTGCGTAAAGCATTACAGTCTGTTATAACCTTAAATTCTAGACCGATCAAGTAAACTCTAAATTTTTTTAAGGTAAATACTACCGCCATCGTTTCCAATTCGTAGGAGTGCCAAAATGCTTCCTCACGTGTTGTTTGGCGACTAAAATAAGCAACTGGTCTAAAAGGGTATTCTTCATTGAGTCTCTGAAGCAAGATGCCTCCAATTCCTAATTTACTGGCATCGCAATGAACCTCTGTAATATAATCTGGATTGTACAGGGCCAGTACTGGTCTAACTATCAATTTAGATTTGATTTCTTCAAATGCACTATCTTGTTCGTTACCCCAATGCCAAGGAACATCAGCTTTGGTCAGTTGAGTTAATGGTCTCGCAATAGAAGCAAAGTTAAAAACAAACCGACGAAAGTAACTGGCTAAGCCAATGAACTGACGAATTTGATGGGCATTCGACGGTCTTGGGAACTCAGAAACCGCCCTTATTTTCTTACTGCCCGGTTTAAGACCAGCTTCGGAAATCTCATACCCAAGATATTCTATCTCTGATTGGAAAAAGAAACACTTTTTCAGATTAAGGGTCAGCTTGGCATTACGTAAAAGGCTCAATATAGCCTCCAGCTTGTCGAACGCTTCTTTAAATGAGTTGCCAGTAGATAGCAAATCGTCTAAATAAGGAATGGCCAGTTCAAACCGTTGTGATCCCAATGCTTTATTAATCATACTTTGGAATACCGCAGGGGCATTTACAAGACCAAACGGCATTCTCATATATTCATAGTGCCCATCAGGAGTCACGAAAGCTGTTGCGTGACGTGACTCCTCAGCCACTGGGATCTGATGATAACCAGATGCCAAATCTAAGCTTGTGAAGTATGATTTACCGCTTAGACGATCCAGCTGATCATCGATGACAGGCATCGGATAACTGTCTTTTACTGTCTTTTTATTTAACGCGCGATAATCTACGCAAAGTCTGTATTCATTGTTCTTTTTACGCACCAGAACTATAGGGCTGGCATAAGCCGATTGAGATTCTCTTATAATGTTATTAGCTAACATATCGCCTATCATTTCCCTTACCTTTGCACGCTCACTGAATGGGAGTCTATAAGGCCTATAAATTACAGGCGTATTATCGTTGAGACGGAGTGTCATTTCAGTTATGTGAGTCAACCCAAGCTCTTGCATATTAAAAGCAAAACAATCCCTAAACTTATTCAGAAGGCCTAATAACTGGTCCCTTTCAGCATCAGATACTTTGGGTCCAATACTTAACATATCTAAAGTGATAGGCTCCTTTACGATGTCTGGCTTTACACAAATATCAGACGACTGCGTATTGAGACGAATCGAATTAATATCCAAGGATTCAGACTTTGATATAAATAACCCTTTATTATTTAATTTTACTGCACGTGCTAATAATTTTGAACTAGTGAGAGAAATTGGATTTTGTGATAGATTAATGAGTATACATCGGCTCGTCCCATTATGAAATTGATAGATACCTTGCAATACAATGTATTCATCACCAGGTTTCATGCATGCACTGCCTGGGACAAATAATGGACCTGAAAACTTATTTTGAGTATGCACCTCTATATCCTGCAAACCCCTGATTGCTATGTCATTAGCAATATAAACATCCATTTTCTCTATATCGGAATCATCACAGTAAAGAATCAGCTTAGTGCTAGTCTTATAAACGGTCACCGTGGGCAACTCGGTAAGAGACTGCCCAATAAGTACGTCTGTCTTAAGTAAGTGATCCGGTACAATAAATGCTTCTATATCGGCTTGAACCGCATCCACGACAACAGTAACGAATATCCTAGCAATTGGTACGACACTTCCAAAACCGAACCCGCTAATAACAGGAAGTGCCGTTTTATTCGAAACTGCGTTAAGGTCTTTAAAAACCGATTCTCGTATTAAGGTACATTGACTTCCAAAGTCTACATACGCTGAAGCTGATATCTTATTAACAACAATAGTCTTGAAATACTTACTATTTGATGATTCGTTTGTTGTAATTTGTAGCACGTCTTTGGTAGGATTATTAGTATTTTCTAGTGGATGTTCAACTTTAGGTCGAGAACCTAGTAGCTCGCAATTTTGTGTCATATGTCCTAGCCGGGAGCACTTATCACATCTTTTTAAAGGTTTGCTGCAGTTACGCGCTGTATTCGCCACAATTATAACATTGAAAAGACTTTTACCTTGACCGGTTGATTGAGTGCATTGATTTATTAGACATGTTGCGATTAGTGTCCGAATTCCTTATTTGTTGCAATTCCTGTTTTGGCAACAAATTGTCTCTCTTGGAGATTGGATTTCCTCGTTTTGAAATTCGGCGTAAATATTTTAGCAAATCTGATGTCCTTATAAAACTAGCTCCTTGAGCATTTAGTCTTATCCCATTATCAAAGATACCACTAATTATGCAATCAACGGCGTTTCTCCCCTTGATGCCACACATTTTCACCAACCTAGCCTTTTCATGGAAATATTCCTCGAGCGATTCCTCCCTCCTACTTCTTCTGCTAAGCATTTCCGTCAGACGGTCAGCGTAGTTACGATCGTCCGGGAAAGTTTTTACAATCTTTCTTTGCCACTGTTTCCAGCTTAAGTCAATGGTAGTCCTACCCTGGTACCATTTCTTTGCATGACCAGAGAGCTTTGGGATAGCATAGTAGATTATTTGCCTATCTGTCCATCCATATATTTTTGCTGTCTCATTAACTTTACGAATCCAGTCTATTGCTGTTTGTGAATGTGCATCGGGATCGAATTCAGGGATCACATTATGTGATCCTTCAAAACTATTGCCTTTTATGATTTTACAAAACCTCTTCAGAAAATGATTATCTTGGTGAGCACTGGATCGCCTTTGTTTCCGGTGAGGACGAATTCTCGAACGAGATCGCCTACGTTTTATGGATGATGAACCATCAGATAGATCAGATAACATACCTGGGAATTTTCTCCAACACTTTTAGTTCTTACCACTTCTGACTGTGAGAGGAGTCAGGTGAAATTATACTCAGTCTTCAATTTCCTACAATACTTTAATAGACTCATAAGTTGAATAATATTTAAGCTTATAACAGTGTCTCAACCGTCAGGCATAACGTTCCCAAAAACGCAATGGCCGCCATCGCTATACGTCACCTTCAACTATCTGTCAAATTTGACATTAGTAGTACATTTAGGGATCGCTAACAGTATTTTGACACCGACTTCCGAAATTAAAGTTATAACACCACTGCAAAATCGCAGAAAAGCAAAATATATTGGGGGCCGAGTCACCCGCGTCCGTAGGAGAATACCCTTCAGCGAATCCCTATACGTGGTCCCCGGGTGGTGCTAAACAGGTGACTCTAACCGCCTCCGTGGTCTAGTGGTTATACCACCTGATTCAGACCCAGAGGTCCCGGGTTCGATTCCCAGCGGGGGCAAATTTTTTGCTCGGTTTGGTTGGTGGTAGGACTTCTTCTAAGTCCGCCTGGCAAGCTACCACCATCATGTCTAAGTCTGCCGCCATAACAACAATGTTAACAGCATTGTTGTGTTCCGGCAGTTAGAGGTATGATAGCCAGTTCCTCTGTGTAAGAGGATTCCGGGTGAACCTCGCTTCCATCTTCGGCCTAATCATCACTTTCCATCAGGTGAGATTTGGGCCAAGAGTTTCCCCGTTTTGTATAAAAAAAAAAAAAAAAAAAAAAATACGCAATTTCGATTATCAAAGAAGCATCTAAATAGTCAAATTCCAGCTATTTCGATTTAAAATCCAAAGGTCGTAACCGATTTTGATATGATTTAAATGGGACCAATCTGCAAGTATATCCTTACAGATAAAACAAAAAAATTTCAAATCAGTTCATAATTGTCGGAGTTATGAGGCAGGTAACAAACATGAAAAAAAAAACATACAACCGAATTGATAACCTCCTCCTTTTTGGGAAGTCGGTTAAAAAGTTTGTATTTAAAAAGAAGAGTGAAGCAAGATAAATAAAGTAGCATAGAGTAGGTAATAGAACACCTTTTTAAAGTTAGGAGTCAACTTTTCTTGTTTTTAGAAATTAGTTTTTACCGGCACAAACTGCCATCTGTTGCTCTACATTACGAGTAAGTACTTACCTAGATACATGCCTACATACACACAACCTAACTGTATTAGGTATTTATATAGTATGTAGGTACTCATAGAACAACATCATCATCGTCATCGTTTAACATTGAGACATTCTTGTTCAATACTTAGATCTATCAAAACTTCAAGTTTTGAACTTAGCCAAACTAGTATGCTTAATCACACCAATATGAATTTTCAGACTTACGCGAGCGATCCGAGCGTTTACCCGAGCTAATTACTTAATCATAGGCAATTTTCTACTTTGGAAAAAAAAAACTAATAAGTCGCTACACGATAATAATTGCGAAAAAATGTAGACTGCATCGGCACGGCAATAGAAAGAGTCGCAAAGTCACGTGTAGACGCGAAATCTCAGCACCCCAGCTTCGCCATGAGAACCTCGTTGCCGCAGCACACCCAGCACTATAACAAGCCATCGACAATTGTTCTGACGTCACTCGTCACGATCGGAACAACGTTCACACGGTAACGTCTTCACATACTTTGACAGAAATAATAACTAGACGAACTGACAGCAATGATTGTTTGTATCTAATTAAAGTTTTTATATGGAAATAACTGTACTGGCTGGAGACGTTTCCTGTGAATTGATGAATAAGTATGCTTTAAAAGACCTTTCGGAAACAATTCATAGAAAGCCTCTCTGTCCGGCAAAGTTATCGTAAGTAAATCCTAGTCTTTACTAACCCATGATGCTGGCTGGTTGCAGAATTTGTTCGAAAGAGTCACCGCGGCCCTGAAACGCAAAGGGCATTAGGAGGAACACAATGAGTTTTAGTCAGTAGAGTAGAAGTAGATTATAGAAAAAAAAAGTACGTTGGGTTGGCTGAGATATACTGTGATTTTAGAAGTCAGGTATCAAACCTGACACTGAACTTTAATCCTGCTTTAACACCATGACTTATTTCACTCGCTTCTACACCTGCACTGGACTTCTAACCATTCAACAATTTGTTTGTTACCGATGGATTTACTCAGAGATAGGATTGAATCAGCTACGCATTTATGTCCATTTCTCTTTATTATCTAGGATTGACGAGTAACTTGCCAATGGACGACGGCTAAGCTAGTTTAATTAGACGTTGATTTGATTGATTGCTTCTACAGACTCCCACTGCACTGTTTCGAACACTGCGCAGTGTTATAATAGTGATGGATTTATTTTAAGGCGGCGTTGCAGTACTTTTAAAGATTTTTGAACGTCTGAAAATCTTATTAATTATGAGTTTTTTAATAAATAAAAATCATTACATAAAAATTGAACATATTCTCAAGTAAATCGTAAAGATAGAAACGCGATTTAGAATGATTGGCTCGATACTTTTTTTAATCAAACATGACACTAAATTACAATTTTAAACGTGTACTGCTAAGAGATTTCATCACGAATATATATGAAAGTTATATCAATAGATAGAGCTTTTTATTTTGAAGTAAATATTGAAACCATATTGTATAATTTCTTTATCAGTTTTCGCCAAGAAGAAAAAACAATCAAAATTTAGGCATTATTTCACTCGCCGGACAGTCGCTGTTGTTCTTCAAAACACACAGTAGGTACTGCAACCTCGCCTTAAATCGTTAAGCAGGTAATATTTCACGCATTCAATTACAATTTTTTTTTAAACTAATGGCGGTAGGTACCTACCACAGAAATATACTTGTTTATTATATCTATGGTACCTACTGTTAGATTCGCAGCAATATTAAGATTTGTCTAGACATAATGGTTTTGTTAAATCATTCAAAAGATGATTACTTACTAATGATTAATAAAAGCATATTTAAATGATTTAGGTATCTGGCTTCAACGTAGGTAGTATATTTTGCGTTATTTTAGCTTCACATCTGCAATTGTGATGACCTGAAGCTTTTAACATTTAACCAATCATCGACCTTACGCTCTGAGTCGGACATCAAATTGTCGATAAACTTTACGACCGCATCTTACTTTATTGATATTATAAGAATCAGTGGATCCAGACGCCAAATAACATACAGCAGAGTGCTGTAATTAGCTGTCTACGATCAGATAAGGATATTGGAGCTATATGAGGATAACCCGCGAGGATCCTCTCAATGATATTCGTTATTGAATTCCCTTACATTATGGCGAACGAAATCGTTCATAAAATTACCGTAAAACGCATACCGAGAAACACTCCAATGTTCTAATTTACATTACAAGTTCGTAATACGACTAAAACCGAAAAAGTTGAACGAAAATATTTACTTCTTGACACGTTCAAAATACATGTAAGATACCTACTGCTAAAATATGCACGAACTTGTGTTCAAAAAATGTAGCAAGCGTAAGTGTATGGACATGAACATCAACCATAGTTCGTAGAAATAAGTGGCCCCAAGTACAGTCGCTCGACAAGTTCCACAAAAGCAGAGAGGCAGGGTGAACAAACAATTCACCGAAAACTTTACTCGGATAGTTCATACATGTGTAATGGTGCGTGACAATCTTTGGCGAGCAAACACCACTATTTGACGATCTATGTTTGATAAACATTACAGGCCCGCAGCTTACTAGACCGAACGTCTACTGTAATGAAAATTAAGAGGAATAAAAGTAATACCTATCGAAGTACTTGGCACGTGTCCCTATTTGCCTATACTGTACGTGTACGGGTTTGTGTACCTTTTGGTATAATATTTGATCGCTTCTGTGTTCTGCTGGCTTGTATTACTATTGATGTGCGTAATACCGTTTTATAATTATGATGCGCATAATTAATCGTCTGTAAAAGTAAGTGATTTGAGGAATCATCAAGAAATGTGTTTGAGAAGCTTAAATATTCATGATCTTTTGTATGGAGGCGTAGGAAAGGAACCAGTTAGAATCAGTTATCAATCAGTTCATAACAAGCTTTCAGATTTAGGTAGGTACTTACCTATTGAAAACCATGACGATATTGGTAGAGATTTTACTGCATGTTAGTGGTAACATTGCTCTTAACAGGAATCCTTGTGTTATCTATACTAATATTATAAAGCAGCAGAGTTTGTTTGTTTGTTTGGTTTAACGCGCTAATCTCAGGAACTACTGGTCCGATTTGAAAAATTCTTTCAGTGTTAGATAGCCATCATATCATCATGCTAAGACAAATAGGAGCGGAGCAGTAATGGAAAATGTGACGCAGACGAAGTTGCGCGGGTCAGCTAGTATTATATATATAAACAAAAGATTTAAATGCAAAAGAGATCACTCTCCAAAGCCAGTTGCTATAATACGAACATCAGAGAAATATTCCCATAAGAAGAAGAAACAAACGAAATAGAAAGTCTAATAACACAAAGAAAGATAATGAAACGAATCGAATTGCAAACTCCGATTCTAAGTACTACATTCAATGACAGTGCGTTTAAGACTACAAAGACTCTAATTGTAAAAAGGATCTAATCAAAAAGAACCTATGCCTACTTATGAATCTATTCATCGCAATGTCACAAATAATTAAAAGAAATATTAAGTGACAATGATATCCGCTAACTATCTAGATAATCATGTTAATCAAATATTCACCTGCATAATAGGTTTAACATAGAATTAAAGAATATCGGTTAACACAGACGTTCCTGCAAAAACCTAATTTGAAACTTTAGGGTTAAAGGCGAGTTGCAAATTCTACAATATTGCCATGATTGTAGAATTTGATATCTCACAATATAATGATGATGAGTGTACCTACACATAATGTGAGATACCAAAATCTACAATTGGTCTCCATAAAACCAAGGAATGTCACTAAACACAAGAGCGGTCAATTTTCAATACTGAATCTTCAGAAGCCTATCCCAGTGGGGTGGCAAATATTTGCATACTTAGGTACCTATGAGCGGGGGACCGCAGGCCCGACCTAACTGTCTCAAGAGTCCTCTCATCTCAAGGACCTCATTAGCTACGGCTGGCAAAACTCTGTTTGTAAACCATCTGAAGTGTTTGGATAAGCCTGACTTAGATCTAAATGGATTTAACTTTATTATGCCTTATTTTTCTCCTTTCCTTACAAGCTTTCGACGTGTGTTTTTTTTTTACAAAATAAAATGCTTCGTTCATATAGCCATGCACTAAAGTGCGTTAGAAAACGAAGATCGGTTTTTTCCATGTAAACAAAACTCTTTTACCGGTCGCAAACACGTCAAGAGCACTACGGGTAGTCCGAAATAAGTGAAATGCGCTCAAGTTTTAACAGCTTTCATGCTCACTTGAACTACATCGGCACTTACAGCCTTAAGAGCAAAATCCAGATGTTAAAACAAGTCTCCCACTGTACCTACCACATGGTCATGTTAAAATAAGTCATACAAAAAACGGTATCTTTAAGAAATCACAACAAACTACAATATCATTAATAGAATAGCCATTGGACGTTATGATAAGGCAATTTACGATATAAATGTATCCGGTCTAGTAACTCCTGACCTGATCGGTATAGTACGGTACAAGACTATAACAAATGGGGTTCAGAACCAATCAGATCATAATTATGTGGTACATCGTCACCTTGTGTGGGCACCAACAAACTTGCCGGTGATAAATTGCTTGTAACATGATAATGACATTGCTGCTAATTTATCAAAGCATTAGGGGCTAGGCAAAAACTGGCATAGATGATGTTCTTGTAAGCTTACACGTAATATGTATGCAACTTGATTCTTCGGAAGGCGGCACCGATTTATAACAGCATAAATAGATTAAGCCGTTGCATTGGTGGCAGACACAATTAATTGTCAAGCGGCAAAGTCATGTTTAGAACGATTTAAAAGGATGATGGTCCCAAACAGCGACCATCATCCTTTACAAGGTTGTAAGTTTGGATGGTTTGTTCTAGAGTCATCAATCAATGGTTATAAGTCCGTTTTACTAACGACCATTTGAATGTCGTTTATATGTAGGTACCTAAGTACAAGTGATAGCTGTGTTTTGAGTGTATGATCTTTTCTGGTCCAAAACAAAGAGGCCCAAACTTTTTTAATCTTTGAGAATCTACCAAATCTAAAAGATCCAAAAGATTTTCTTCCACGTGCAAGAGTTTATTTTTAAACATCGCACACATAAGAATATAGTTCTGTCCCCATTAATAATTAATTAAGGTAATGGTAACATACAAGCAAGGATCGTATATGGAATAGTGCAGATTAGCACTGTTTAATGAATGCGGTGTCTCTAAGGGCCGCCCAACGTGATTCGCATATAATTCACCAACATGATACTAACCAGCATTCCTTACCATTTCAGAAAGCTCAAATACCATACAGCTTTGTGAAATTAGCCTTAATACGTAGTTTCTAAACGTCCCTTCGAGGTAGCAGGACTGCTTATGAATTAGAAGTCTTTTAACCCAGTAATCAATCCTCATGAGTACAGAGCTGCTACTAGGAGTAAATAATGTCTGGCAATTAACCAGTTCGACCGGCATCAATCCCCGGCGCCTACGGCTTCGAACGAACCTCTACAATTTTTGCGATCCTAGTACACATGGCACGCACGACCAAATTCCTGCTGCATTTAATGCCACCCTTATCACAATTACTTAAGACCTACAATCCCTTTGCATTTTCCTGGTGTGTTTACCAATATTATTAGAGCTATAATGTGTATGTTAGTTTCTATGAGTGTATTTACACAAACATGATGTAGCTTCGGTAATGCTGCAGATCAATCGTTATCTGTGCATGCGAAATCAATAGATTCATCTGCACTGGTCTGCACTGGCCGACTTCCGGAGGCGGGTCTGTTCGTAATATTAGTTTGTAAAGGTCTTACATAATTTAGGTCCATTTTACATCTCGGGATCGGGAATCTTCGCCGGTATTTTTTCCCTTTTGGTACATTACTTTACATTACCTGTAGGGGATACCGCATTCTGGGAAATATTGATGGCACTAGTCAAGTTCTAGAATGTCTTTCAATCAGATATTATGATTCACACAGTAGGTACAAGGTAGGTAGGTACCCACCTCACCCAGCTATGACAATGCGGGAAGAGAGGGTAGGTACACCAGTGCTGGCGTAATCCCTAGGTACACTATAGTATCTACCACGCCGACGGCTGGCCACCGCTAAGATTAGCCGCCTTGGCTGGAATTCGGTCAAGAGGAGTAGGTACATGATGTATGATTAATAAGTAGTTGATTTAATTAAGTAGGTACCTACCTATGAAGTAATTAGCTATCGATATACCGACACGACTTTCTTAACTGCACTTCAAATAACCTATTTAAAACAAATAGGTGTCGTGTGCTACTAGTCGCAAGCGCTCGCTAAAACCACCAATCATGCGCATTCGCACACTTGATCTAGCACTACGATGCATCTACATGTTCTTTCAAATGTCAGACGCTGATGATAATCTCAAGCACGACATTATCAATCAGGGGCCCGATTGGCCATATTACAGCAATCGTATCTACTTGTACATCAATATAATCTATGTAGGTACTTTACAAGTAGGTAATAATCAGGAATATTAAGTGGCAGTCCGCATATAAAATTAGCCGCTGTGATGATAAGTCAGCCATGGGTCGTCTGTTTATAATTATTGATGCTGTATTTACTCAAATGTGAGGTTTTATTCGAATATGAGGTTCTTTGGAATTAGTAGCATTAGATGCGGCGAGCAATGGAATATTGAGAATCATTAGGTAAGATCAGTTGGAGTAAGAGGGACTATACAAATACAATACAATACAAATTGTTTTATTCGTAACAACATATAGGAACCAATTTTGTTAGTACAACTTCCACACGAGAGGGTTAGTAAAAAAGTTAAAAAATAAATCGTGAGTCATGTACTACTTAACGAGGCACTTCATGCGGACCATGACTCCACATGAAATGCCTCAGCACAGGAGCTTTTGGGTCCTCAGGCAGGACTTGCAGGATGCTATTGCTATTTATTTACTACTAGCTGACCCGCGCAACTTCGTTTGCGTCACATTTTCCATTACTGCTCCGCTCCTATTTGTCTTAGCGTGATGATATATAGCCTATAACCTTCCTCAATAAATGGGCTATCTAACACAGAAATAATTATTAAAATCGGATCAGTAGTTCCTGAGATTACCCCCTACATACAAACTTACAAACATACAAACTTACAAACATACAAACATACAAACTTACAAACAAATTTTACCTCTTTATAATATTAGTATAGATGGGGCAGGTTTTCAAAATCAACCGATTCGATTCCTCGGTTCCCGCTTCGGTAGTCCTGGCTAGGAATACCAATTTTTCAAAAATCCAATGATGCATTGTTTTAAACTTTCATGAAAATCCCGTTATTAAACCATTCTAATCCAATGATGCAGTTTTAGTTTTCATGAAACTCTGGCTCGAGAAAATTGACGGTAGGTTTGTGTGTTTTATATGCGTAGGTACGGGTCTTTTTAAGTATTTCAGTTGCCAGTTTACAAAGAAATTAATAAGAGAAGTCGTTACGCGACGATTGAAAACCAATAAATTTGCTTAACTTTTTTCGATTATGTTGGGGTCGGCATGGAGCGACTACCTAAACGACGACAGTAACTGGGTAGTAACTGTTTTCTCGTTATTAATTCTTTGCGGCCCCGAGTTTCCATTCTAGACCAGCGAAGTATTTGCCCTCAAACTATTCATCTTTGAAGCCACAAACCGACGCTTCTTTACAAAAACGATGACGAACAGTAAAATATAAATGAAACCTGCGGCGTATTGGTTACCGCCAAATATCTAACCTCTAATACAAAAGCCTATTATTGAGCTCAAGTTAAACGTTCTCTGGTATTGAAATTGATAGACGGTATTGGTATGGTAGACTTAACTGGCCCCAGCCCCAAGTTTCGCTATGGATATTTGTCGTGGTAAGGATATTGAAATGGGTATGGCATTTACAAGAACAGGTAGGTACCGTTAGGGTAGGTACCTGTTCCTTCAAATGCCATTCTTAATGAAAATATCTAAGTATTAAATGAATTCATTGCAAAGACAAGACCACAAATCCATGCTTAATGACAAAGAAACCTACCAATGACAATGCAATATTGTAGGTAAACATACCTAAACATTAATGCAATTTATAAACATTATTGCAAGAACAAGCACTAATTTGTATTACAAATAGGTACCTACATTGGAAGATAGACCGTTCTAAACTGTTTCTAAAGTACCTAAGTACCAGTAAACCCATCAGACGAAAAATAATTATCTGAAAGCAGCACAGCAAAGGTTCGCAGCGATTAAGGAAACCTATTAGCACGCAGGGATGGATAACAACAATAAATCGACATCTGTCTAGCGGATATACGAGTGTCCATATTTCAACGTTCAATGCTAATATGTTACGAACTGATATTCTGAGAAATGATTGACAGCGAAGTCGGAAACCAGCTTAAATCGACAAAGTGGGTGTCTCCTCGTCCGGACCCACCGCTGCGAGAGTTTGTCAGCGTCATTATATCCTAACATTGTCACTTCAATAATACAATAATACCGTTTTCTCAGTTTTAAGTGCGATTTTGTCGGACAGTTAGGTAAACACCTACCAATAGCTGGTCGTGCGGAAACACAGAATTACGGAGACTCGAAGAGTCAACAGTATTGACGCGTGCCAACAGACGCGGATGAAAAGTAAAGCAAATATGTACAGCATCGAGTTTTATGGATCGCTACAGTTGTATAGTGACTTAACAGAGAAATTTTACACACGTAGGTAAACTTAAGACTTGGTAACACAGCTATAAAATGACGCTTCTAGGTATCCAATATTTGTGAGATTCACAGTTAATTGACACTGGGTTGCGACATGGGTTTTGGGATTACCAATCGAATGGTTAGGTAGGTACCTATTTGTTTTCTCGTTATGCGTTTTCAGTTATTATTTGACTCGTTGAGTTACTGCAAAGTAGGTAGTATTGCTGTATTTTTGATATTAGATCAAAAACGGTAAAACTACCTAACTATTATTAGGTACTTTTACCCCTTTTTTATTTTTAAACCCTTTTTAAACTCTTGTTTTAAAGTTTATCCCTGACTTTTACTTAAATAATATAAACCCTACCTAAGGTTTTTCATTCTGATTGAAGGTACAAAATTTGCTTAAAAAAAGTACCTATACTTAGTCTGAAACACCACTCAACAATATTAATAATTTTGAAATATCTGTTTCGACCGGGCCGGACGAAACTAAGCGGCCGAATCGCCTACTAAGCCCAACAACTTGGTCAAAACCCAAGATCAGGGTTTTGCGGAACGTATCCCACTCCCACTATCCCAAAAAAACTTATTTATTTAAGTATTTATATACTTTATTGTACACCAAATTTAAAACACGGAGGTACAGAAAATCTTAAACCTTATACACAATTACTTAGGTAGGTAAGGTAAGACTAGACTCCAGAATCTACTTAAACTAAGTTGGATATTTTATATACTTACATAATGTAGGTAGTAGGTACCCAAGTACCTTTTACGTAAAAACAATTTAAAATTACCCCGAAACGTAGCTATGTAGTCCCCCCATACTACAGACGTTCTTAATCTAAATCTCAGCATCATATCTAAAGGAACCAACAATATAAATATCTAAAGGAAATCATGTGAACTGAGTGAGATTGAACACTTGAACAATGCACTTGAATTTTTGCACCGATGCGTAAGCTTTCACCACTCTTGTTATATTTCATCTCGTTTCGATTCACTATTTTCACTAAATTGCTCTCATTCGTACGTCATGTTATAATTTACTTTATAACACTTGGAGTTTACTTATTGAACATTTTACGTTCGTTTCGATATGACAACAAACTCGGTACCTCTGCCAAAAAATGGAAACTGCCCCCTAAGATTAATAAAATAAAAACGTTTATTTCAAGTTATAATGCTCATAATTACACAAACGGATACTAACATAAAAGGGTACAGACAGGATAACAAGCACAGACAAAACAAAACACAAAATAACAATATGTCTGCTGCAACATTGCCGCATCCAGTCCTTTGGCGATCACCGCCAGAAAGTAGGTTACAAAAAGTTACCGGCAAGGATGGGACAAAGATTTCCATGTCGAAGAAAACGTCAGTAAGGTCAGAACGCAACTGGAAAAAATATTTTTGTTTTTTTAAGCTACATCGACCCGTTACTGTGAAACGGTCTCGCCCTTAGCCAGTCAATCTTCACAATGTTTAACCTTTTCCGGCCAATCACAAGCAAACGAAAGTTAAGAGAAATAATATTTGTAAGTTACATTCATGACGGACGTACGCACAAATGACCACCTGTCTGTGATAAGTGATAACCTATCTTCCTATAAGCACTGAAACGTAGAGCTTGTTATTAAATCTTAAAGTTATGATTTCCTTCGCATGGTGTTTCTAAGTAAGTATCTATGTACAGAAGAAGAATTTCAGCGTTACAATTACAAACATACGCTACGATCTGGAAAATTAAGCTAAAAACGCAAAGGTAAGGTAGGTAGGTAAGGTAAGGTAAGGTAGGTAGGTTTAACTATATAGGTAGGTACCTTCTAAATAAATGCTCTCAATGATGGTGAAAACCTTATCATAATTGGTGTTAAGTGGATGGTTTAGAACAATTGGATCAAGTCGGTGCTGCAATCGTGTTCCAGATTTTTTTTTCTTACGAAAAGCCAACGTTCGATTTCTGCGTCTTTCAGGTGTAGGACCGCTATGGTGTATTATGTAAGTTAGTGCCGTCTGTATACTTACATATTTGTATGCGTAAAGCCTTAAATGTTTAGGTAGGTCTTTTGATTTATACACTTCTGGACACATCTATTGGCCCACCTTCGAGTTTAGGTTTCGATGGCCCCTACCGAGATATGATTGCTAGATTGAACAAAAACTGTTGATGCAGTTTTAAACCTGATACATTTTACCATCTTTTTCGATCGTATTATTTTAAATTTGAATTCAGAATACCATACGACACATGGAGCTACGCCTAACAAGTCGGATATGCGCCTTGTTAAAGGCAATTGATTTTTGAATAAAAAACATGTTTTATCAAATAAAGGTTTAATTTAATAACGCGTGTTGCCTCCATGGGCATCTACCACAGCTCTCATACGATTAGGCATAGAGTTTATCAACCGCTCTATGAAATTTTGAGGGATCATCTCCCATTCCTCTTCTATGGCAGTTTTCAACTCCTGCATCGTCTGGGCAACTGGCTGACGAGCCCTAACACGTCTTTTTAGCTCGTCCCACATGTGCTCAATGGGGTTCATGTCTGGGCTTCTGGCTGGCCAGTCCATAACTGTGATGTTCACATCCCGAAGATATTCCCTGACGATGCCGGCCGCATGGGCTCTTGCATTATCATGCATAAAAAGGAAATTTGGGCCCACATAGTCCGCGTATGGTATCACGTGAGGTTCTAAGCACTCACGAATGTACCTTTCAGCATTTAATGTTGAGTTTTGCCGCTCGCGGATATACCGCCCCAGACAGTCCATGAGCCACCGCCTTAAGCAACCCTCTCTTCAAAGCAGCATTGTGCGAAACGCTCTCCCTTACGTCGGTAGACCTTCTTCCTTCCATCATTGCCATGTAACACAATTTTAGACTCATCAGAAAAGAGTACACGGCTCCAATCTTGCTGTGTCCAATTTAAATGACTGCGTGCGAAATGAAGGCGCGCTGTTCGGTGGGCTCGCGTTAGTTTGGGCCCATTAGCTGGCTTGTGTGGTACCATATCGCGTTCTTTTAACCTTCTCCGAACAGTTCGAGCGCTCACAGATACTCCGTGAAAGTCGCGAAGGTGGTTTTGTATCTCAATGGAGGTAAGGTGACGATTTCTCAAGCTGGTCGTCACGATGAATCGATCCTGCCTTTCAGTTGTGACCCGAGATCGTGGCCTTCCTTGGCGACGAACAAAGCCGCCAGTCTCTAGGTACCTCCGATAAACATTTCGGACCGCAGATCGACTTAAATTAAGTTAAGCACTCACGTTTCTTTGGCTGTGTCCGGCCTGAATAAGTGCCACAGCTTGGGCGGCGACTTCAGGTGAAGTATCCATAGATTATTGATAGAACCTCACCTTAATGTTAAGAATAAGTAATGTTTGTTGCAAAACCAAAGATATCAATCACTTTTTCAAGAATTAAATCCAATAAAACCAAGTTTTCTTAGTATTCGATTGTTTGTATCAACAAACAGGCTCCAAATTGTCTTTTGTTTCTTTAAATTCTGTGTTCGAAATTCAAAAAAAGACTATTGAATGAAATTGTGAATGTGCCAGGTTCAAAACTGCATAAAAACTTCTTGCTCGACCTAATATAAAATTTTAGCTAGGACCAAACGAAACTGAAAATAGAAGGTGGGCCAATAGATGTGTCCAGAAGTGTAGTTTTCTCCACCAGTAAGGTCGTCAATATGTTAAAGTTCTTGTTCTCTCCGCCAGGTGGAGCTAGCGATGCGGGAGGGGTGCGGGCGCGCGGATGGCGGCGGCGGGGGGTAGCATGGCCGCCACGCTGCTGCTGCTGCTGGCCACGGCTGCGGCCGGCGCTCGTCTCGGTGAGCTGGCGCGGCGGGACACTGGAGACATCTTCACTATTACCGGTCAGTTTCACCTAGGATTCATTCAGCAGTGTTGGAGAGATAAGAGATATTTTTTTGCGATATACATGCCCTAACACTCTGCTTTTGTCGATGACTCATCCTATGTACCCCAAGCTGGGCCAGAGAGCATCCACGATAGACTTCTATCGGTCTTGAACTTCACGCTTCACTTTGATCCACCTCATTCTGCCGGTCGATTCTGTCGACATCTCACCGTGATCACATGCGTGGAGTATACGACAAGTGAGCTGTCATTCCATTTTGTTTGTATGGTTTGACAGCTCACTTGTCGTTCACTTCGCCTAAGTTTTCACTTCGACATGTTTACAGAATCGCACTGCTGATGCTCGTTGCTTCTCCCAATTCGGTGCGTCGCCTACATTTTCCCTTTGAGCATTTCAGTGCAAAACCTGTTTGGGATCGGAATCCCTCTGGAGTCTGTGACCAATCAATCTCCACTTGAGACTCTACTTTGGGTACCTACATCACTATCTATTGTGCGTACAGCTAAGGAGTGGAATTCCCTGCCGGAGTCTGTGTTTCCTGATAGCTACAACCTGGGAGTCTTTAAGTCAAGAGTGAATAGGTTACTTCTAGGCAAGCGTGCTCCACCTTAGACCGCATCATCGCTTAACATCAGGTATAGCGGTCAAACGTATGTTATCAATAGTAAAAATAAAACATAGGCTATAAAGCGACTGACAAAAAGCAAGGGTGGAGCAAAAATCGAACCACATTTTGATACAACACTCCAGGCGAGCAAAGAGTCGTCGAAACGCTTCGCAGCTTTGATGCAGTTACAAAATCACTGAACACCGATGCTAAAAGTAGCCAAACTGCTCATTTACGTATAATAAATAGAAACCAAGCAGCCGTTAAGCTTTAAAATTATACCGGCTTATAGTATGATGGTCCTTTCCTCACTATAAAATTAAATACGATTCTATTACCAGTGGCTAATAACGTAGTTTTATGAGATTAGCTATTACCTCGTAAATAAATGACTTAGTTGCCGTGCTAACAATCCAACATGCCTAGTTTTCTATGGTGGCTCGATTTGTTGACTGATCTTGTCTTTAACACCAGCTGTTACGAGCAGCTAGGTTTATCTATAATAGTGAAAAAAATCTGTGTGTTTTGGGTTGGCCAACAGAACAGACACTTCATCACCGTTCGGCAAATGGAGATCGTTCATCATAATCCTCTTGTCCTCACTTGTTCTAATCTATTTTCGTTTAGCGCAGCATATGTATTCTTTCATATCCACGTCTGTCTCTACTTACCTTCGTAAAAAGTCATTCTCGTAGAGCTACCTTCCTGACCAGTGATCTAACAACAGATGCAAAAATAAGTGGTTTTCTTTTCAAGTTACCTCTGAAGCATAACGTATGTATGTTGCTTGTACACGAAAGTCGTTTTATGTTCAATTATAATAGACGTTACTATAGGTAACCTAACTTTTAAACGTGTCCTAACTGAAAGCAACATTTAATGGAGATTAAAATCCCCTAATTTACACAGTACAATTTAATTTTCTGTGGGATATCTGCTAAAACTTGAAGTAATGCAATATACAAGTGAATTAAGTTGTAGTTTCAAACATTGCTTAGACGATGCAGGCTTTTTAAGGTTCCGTCACCAAATGGTAAAAACGGAACCCTTATGGATTCGTCCTGTCTGTCTGTCTGTCCTTCCGTATGTCACAGCCACTTTTTTCCGAAACTATAAGAACTATGCTGTTGAAACTTGGTAAGTAGATGTACCTATTCTGTGAACAGCATTAAGATTTTCACACAAAAATAGAAAAAAAAAACAATAAATTTTTGGGGGTTCCTATACTTAGAACTGAAACTTAATTTTTTTTTTCATCAAACCTATATGTATTTGTGGGGTATCTATGGATAGGTCTTCAAAAATGATATTGAGGTTTCAGGCGCGAGAGACACTTTCGAAGTGGTAAAATGTGTGTCTGCTTGTAACATATAAAATAAGAGAATGATAAAAACTAAAAAAAAAAATATAATGTATATTACCATAATAAACTTCCACCGAAAATTGATTTGAGCGAGATCTTCGAGATCGAGACCGCAACTTTTGCATATAAAATATACCTACAGGTTTGTACAGAACCCTCGGTGCGCGAGTCCGACTCGCACTTGGCCGCCGTTTTTTTGTTACTTCCAACTTATTAATATAAACATGCCACTGGCATGAAACGAAGAATTTCTGCTTTGCGTTAGTGCTTTTGTGGAATAAGTGGGCGATAATCATTTCCTGGTGATTCCATAAAATATTCTTTTTAATTTTCAGGAGATGAGTGCAGCGCGGCTCAATGTGCGGAGCACGGAGGCGGCGCGCGCGCACCGGACGCGAGCGGCGAGTGCGCGTGCGTGTGCCCGCAGCGCGCGCCGCTCTTTAGAGAGGATCGAGAGCTGTGCGTCGATGATCTGCCAGGTAATTACCGAGTGCAGTGCAGTGAATGCAGAGGGTTCACTTCTACCAAACAACAGCTAACAACCCAACTTGAAGCGATGGACCTGTCTATATACATTTGATAGTGTGTCATCTTCTTATAACATAATTATATTAGTTTCGACCTGGACGCAGCCACAGCGACAGTATTAGAATTGACTTCGCTAAGTTCATAGCGGTTTGGCACAGATTGTAGACCAGAGGGATAGTCATTGTGCAGACAAACATCTTTACTATACATTATAGTTACATAGGTATATTATGGCACAACATTAGTGCCAGAGAACCTCCTTATAAATAAGTCAACTTTGGTTGCTGTAAGCTTGAGAGCACTACTATGTTGCTAATTGTCTTCTAGGATCAAAAACTTTTGAAAGCGCATAAACTTTTTATCACATAAGAAGTGAACCTTTTCGTCCTTGTCTGCGTTCTCCCACTACGGGGCGATTTCAAATTTAACGAGCGTTTCCTTTTAGACTAACCTACTTTTTGAAAGTTAAGTTAAATCTGTCTACCACCTACGTGACATTTATGACAGAGCTATGTGCGAGCTAAAGTTTATTACAGTAGGTAATGATAGATGTATAGGTACTAGGTACCCAGAAATAGTTTTAGAATCGTAAGTGTCGAAACAGATTCCAGTTTACCGTCATGCAAAATTGTAAATTAACTATTTAGTGGAAAAGAGTTTATGGTTTTACACAATAAATCAGACATTAGGCTTGTTCAGTTCTGCAGTTTCCTATTTTTACTTTTAAACGAATCTTTTAAAACCATGTTTTAACAAATTTGCAGATTAAATTGATTAAATGTATAGTTTGTGACAATTTAATAATAATTTTAATTTTTGATTGAATTCATTTTTTTTGACATTTTATTGAATGAAATTTATTTTGTGACATTTAAAATTTAGAATATTGACTAGAATAATTTAACATAATTTATTGTTTAAAAATATTTTTTTAGCGTGTGTAATAATAATAATTTTGAGTTATAAATGACTACTTACCTATATTTGTATGCCACAAGGCCGAACATGACTGATCTTTTTTTTTATGAATAACTTGCATTAATTTTATGTATACTCATGTCTCTAAAAATAGACGTCTTGTCTTGTCTTGTCTTGAAAGATCAGTTGCGAAACGGTTATGTTCATTCGAACGTACACTTCAATCTGCAAGATCACTGTTAAAGAATAGACAGCTCTACCGTTCAATGTTACATTTTCGAAATCACACACATCGCTTTCTTAACGATGATTCAGGTTTTCGCTTTTGCAATTCGCCGTATTGGACCGCACTATGAAAAACTTTATAAATATGCATTAGATGCACATTCCTTGTTTATTAGCTCGTTTACCTTGTAAAAATTAATAACAAATTCACAAATCTATATCGATTCGATTCGAATGCATTTTAATTAATCCGATTATTTAGGAGACTGATTTGCAATCCGATTTTATCTCGTATCCGACTCGCTGAAAATCTCATAAAATAAGTGATTGAATCGATAGGTACCACACCAAAATAATAAAATATCATCGCGCATGTTTTCCCCGAAGGATTAAACAGATATATTATGAAGACCTACAGTACCTACATAACTAGCGAGCCTGGAGGGCAATCGCGCTAATAAAATTCGGTTGGAACGCAACTGAACTGTAGCCATTTCACAACTTTTTTAAACATTCCGTATCGCGCTAAACGTTTGACAGAAACTTGGAACGCAACTGCATCACAACTGTAACGTTACCGCTGTCAAACAAAAAGTTGAAACAGTGCTACTTTTTCGTGACTTTTTCTCAATCGTTCGCGTTATGTTGTTTGGATTTTGAAGGAAAATACGAAAATATTTGTAAAGGTTACGATATAGTTTTGACGCAAGTTTGGTTGAAGTTTAATTAAACTTTAGCGCGATACCAAATTCCTTACAGGTGAATCGAAACTAGATCATAACCAAAACTGAATTGGAAACGAATTGCAAGCGGACCTAAACTTTTAAAATTAGCGCGATTGGCCTCCTGTTGCCATTAACCGAAGAAATTTCCAATTCCAAGTAATATCAAAAAGTCAATAACTAAAATCAGAGAGTCTGTGGGTGGCAGCTGTCCAGTGTTGCCATACAACGAGTAAAATTGAATTATGGTAGGAATTTGTCAAGTAAGAGATAATCGCATCGGCTCTTTCAAAGCTTGGCTCTTTCATACACACTCTCCCCTACATAACTAGCGAGCCTGTTGCCATTAACCGAAGAAATTTCCAATTAATATCAAAAAGTCAATAACTAAAATCAGAGAGCCAATTCACTGATTTTTTATTATTTAAGCGTAGTTCGCATTCGTCTTTCAATCGCAATCTGTCAAAAATTTATGGAAATTGAGGCTTTTTTGACAGTTTGCGACTGACATACAAATGCGTATGTTGTTTAAACATTAGTAGAATTTTTGGCCCTCTGTAATTTACTTATAAACAACATGTTTTGTCGAAAAAAAAAAAACATTGCTCCGAACAAAACTTTATGGGAACGATATCAGTTTTTACAGTTTAGGAATCGATATAAAAGGCCGATCGTACATACCAACATAATAAAGAGAAAAATTATAAATGCCCGTGGGAGCTATGCAACAAAGTGGCGTGATTTTCAATGGCAATGTTATGTTGGTACCTCCTGTGGGAAATGACTGCATAAAAACAATCGAATAGCTTTCCATTTTCCTTGCTTTTAATTAAATAAATAACGATCTCGCATTTGAACAGAGTCAATTTTCCGATGTTATCTTGGAATATTACACGAGTTGCTTTCATTTGATTATTGTTTTTTTCTTTAGCATGGTAAATAAAGTTGGTAGTTTTTTTTTTTTCATTTGCTCACAGCATCGGTTTTGTCTTGGCGAAATATTTTCGTTTACATAACGAGTGTAAGAGAAGAATAAGGTCATAATTGAAAGTATCTCAATTCTTAATACCTGTCCCAATGAGGGCTATCACGTTTGAATTTGCCGCTAGCGAGAGGTCTTCAAAATGTTAAATTAAACTGCTTGTGGGGGCTTATGACGCGAGTTTATTTATTCATTTTATAAGTGTATATTTGACCATGACTGATTAAATATCTATATAAATATCTATACTTATAATAAATCTGTAGAGAGGTCAATTCTGTACATGAAATATATTTCCAAAATAACTATCAGGGGGTGATTAGGGATCGATACTGATGCCAAAAATGCAATCAGTACAATTTTTGTCTGTCTGTCTGTCGGTCTGTCTGTCTGTCTGTCTGTCTGTCTGTCTGTATAACCGTTATAGAAACAAAAACTACTCGACGGATTTTAACGAAACTTAGTACAATTATTATTCATACTCCTGAGCAGGTTATAGAATACTTTTCATCACGCTACAATCAATAGGAGCAGAGCAGTGAAGGGAAATGTTGGGAAAACGGGAGAAGTTACTCCATTTTTTAAGCTTCCGTCGCGTGTGCAACCTTAATGGTGAAAGCTACACAGAAATCATGTATGACGGAAATTTTCTCCTTAAAATTATATAAAAAATATCCAACGACAGCATATGTCTATCTTTTATGATTGACGAACAATAACACGTGTTACTCCCGATAGCTTAGCAGTTCGAAGCTTTCTGATTGTATTTGTCTACTCTTACGTTTATAAAACTCTCAGTCGTCCCTAATTAACATTAATAAAAGTTAACATTATTAACTATTCCATAAAAAAAGAATCATAGAAATCGGTATAGAAACACCAAAGTTATACATGAAAAACGCTAATAATAAGCCATCGCGCGTGAATACTGAATCATGCTATATATTTTTGTGGTCGCGAACGCACAGGCAGGCGGCTAGCTTGGCGGCTAGAGGCTAGCGAGTAGCTTCGGAAAACGGCTTACGACAGTTTGCAATATCCTTTAATAATTATAATGTCGAGGGGAAGATGGTTATAATTTCGCTTTACACCAAACGAGTAATATTATAAATGTGAAAGTTTGGTTGTTTGTTACTCAATCACGCCAGAACGGCTTAACGGATCTTAATGAAATTTAGAACAAAGATAGATTATAGTCTGGAATAGCACATAAGCTACTTTTCATCGCGGGAATATGTTCCCTAGGGATCACGCGGGCGAAGCCGCTGGCAGAAGCTATATATAATAAGAAGCATCTCTACTGACTGCTTTCAAAGATTTTCATACGAAGAACTTAACGAAATGAGACTGCATTAAATTGCGGCACAACTGGTAAGCACGAAAACGGTAGCCCTCATTCCTTCGAATTGATAGCTATTCTTGGCATAATTTCACTTTTTAAAACATATGGATGTCCGTAATTACACTTTGGGTTCGAAGACTTAATAACTTAGGAGCATTAAGTTGTACCTACCTAATTGCGAGGGGCTCTACGCTGTTAATAACACATCGGATTTTCGAAAGAAGCTTAGGTAGGTATATTATCGAATGGCATGGTATTAGGTAGTCTTAAGTTCTTTACAAATGAGATGTCCGATAAAATTTTACTAATGGTAGTCCCTGATCACGTTAGTCCTTTAATGAATTGACTAATATTTGTTTGAGAAGGGAACTTTGGGCTTATCCTGTTGCCTTTTACGATTTTTAGAAAGCAAGTATTTGTAGACCCAGAATTCCGTACCATAAAACCATAATTTTGGTTATTTGTTGTTTTAGCGGCAATAGAAATACCTACACAATCTGTGAAAATTTCAACCGTCTACCTAATTCGGTTATGGAGATACAACCTGCTGACAGACAGACAGACGTACGGACGACCGGACGGACGGACGGACGTACGGACAGCGGAGGCCTAGTAATAGGGTTCCGTTGGTTACCCTTTTATCACGGACACTAAAAAGAAGGAAAAGCTGGAAATTGAGCAGCTGCACACTGTGGCTGTGGTAATAATTATCCCACTCAACATGATGCTGTGCCAAAATTAGACTCGTAGCACGGCGCTGATTTTCAGACAAGTGTTGAATTTCACAATTTGTTTCGAGTTTCAACTATTTCAATGGTTTGTTTCACAGAATGTTCGCTAGCGACTTTTGGGACCGGCAGTGCTACGCAACGAATACCGTTCGTTTATCTGCCACTGAAAGGCCAGATTATACATCCTTCAAGGGAGATCACTTTCCAAAGTAAGGCTTCAAATCATTACTTTCGGTCTCGATCGTAACTCTATTTTATGAATTTACTTTATTATAATATTATTCTTGTTCACCAGATGTCAAAACACCGATATGTGCGGTATCAGGCGCTCAATTTCTTACAAGGAAAGGCTTCCTCGATCTACGGAACACGTTGGATGCTGATGTCCCTTTCAATCTATTCCGTGATGAAGGCAGAACATTTTTGCAGGTAAACATGTTTTTCCACACACATGTTTTCAGACAGATCATCTACTGATAGAAATCCTATCGGAATTTATAACATACTTACATTTTTGAGTACCTCTCTCCATATAAACTTTAGCCAAGTCAAATCTCACACGCGCATGAAACGTATACTTGAATAGGGGGTACAAAGTTTTCTCTTCATAGATCTTTCTATTAGCCATCTAGTTTTCAATTTAGCAATACTAATCATGTGTTATTCGCAGTGGAGCGGAGAGAACGACGTGCGTGCAAGAATGACCGGACGAGTAATAGTGGTCCGCCTGCTGTGTCGCGACGTCGCCGCCACGCCCACGTCGCCGCTTGATTTGCGAGGAGTGTTCACACCATGCGTCGCCTTCAGGGTGCAAGGAACTCCACCGAAACCGTATTCTAGTATGTATTACATCTTTAGCTCCCATCACGAACTAGAAGTACTCAATCTTAATTAACTGCGTCTCGTTTTCAGATATAACAGAAGTCCAGTTCGCCCCAAACGCACAAACATCGGGTTCGACCAGCACATCAGGCCTCACAGTCTCCGAGTACGTGGCTATCGGCATCAGCTCTCTACTTCTCGGTCTCATCTACGTTGCATCAGTTTTCCTATTCCTGCATATTCGGAAACGTCGAAAGGCAATGTCTGATGAAGACGGTAACAGAAGACCGAAAGGACTCAAAAAGAAAGATGGGTCCGTTATTACTGAACGAGATATCGTTCGAGTAAACAACGAACGAATTCAAACTCTGCCTAATGCAATGTGTCAAGATGACGGAGTTATTAAGAAGAATCCATTGCTGAATATCAATAGGCAACATCACGAAAATAAAAACTTTCCCAGCGATTCAGGAAGCAATATATCTGATTCAGATGATTTTGGCGAAAATGCGCGGAGTGACGACAATTTGTACAATGTAAGTTTAACAACCAACTGAACTGTCAACATGTATCTTTAGAGACAGAAATTAACTAAGAACATTAAGATGTATGAAAATATGTTTCCAGAATCAAACCACTTCGGCTGTAATCCATCAGCATTATGGTGATTTCAAAGTTAATAAAAGTGATAACTCAGAAGTAAGTCATCGAGATGAGTCAGGCATTGAAAGACTTCCAGACGAACATGTTTCAATTGTAGAAACACAAGATGACAGAGAAATAGCACGACCAGTCGGCACAACACGAAGGAAACTGTACTTCAATCCAGCTTACTTTGAGCCACAACTAATGGCGGTAAGTACACAATTTTTATTCTTCTCTGTTAGCAATTTTGCTGTATGCCAATTTAACTGTATTACTAACTTTTGCAGGAACCACCAGCTGCAGCTCTAGAATTTTTGGTCAAAATTAGAGAAGTGATCGCAATAGCGAAGCACAAAATGGCAGCCAAACGTTTTCAACCAATTCTGAACCAAATACCCGAAGAAGAAACTTTTCCATCAAACGGCAATAGCATAGATATGTATCATAGTATGGGAAGCGTAAGAAGTGGTAGTGTTGTTAGTCTGAAAAGAGAAAACAGCAGAAAGAAAAATTGCATAGGCTGTCCAGGTTGTAAGATTGACGGAGACAATGACATCCAACAAATTGCAAAGTACAATATCCCAGCCTGTGTAAACTGTCTCAGCAACAAAGGAGATAAGCAAAATAGTATACGAAAGTGGCTGGAAAATATTCCCACGGCTAAACAACACTCGTACAACGACTTTTTACCCACAAATCAAAACAGTTTGGCAGAATCACTATTATCGCTTCCTCCCAGTGAAAGTCGGCGAAAAGTGAGGAAGCAAAACAGCTTTTCAACCTCCAACTCAATGTATCTGACCGACAATTTTTCAGCACCCAAAAAATCATCAACTTTATCAGTTCGTTCGGAACCAATGATGAGAAATTATAATTTACCATTGCCTGAATTTGAAAACCCAGATTGCCAACGAGTAGATTTCAATTTGTATTGTCAAACTGTGGGACGTGTAGATGATATCAGACCTATTGGCCTAAATTATTACCGTTCTTTAAGTCTTCGAAATGCCATACAAAATCCAAGAATATCAAAACCTTTCACGAACAAAAATGCTTTACCTGATATGGTAAATGAAGCCATAGCTCTCGATCATTGCACTAAATCTTACAACCAGAGTAGTTCAGATGATGAAAGACTCAGTAATAGAAACTCTACTATTCCCATTCCAAGTCCATTTACAAGAAACACTTCTGAAAGCCCTTCAGGACATGATTACGAAACTGACAGTTTAGAAAGAAGTACCAACAAGAAGGGCTTGTCTACACCGACTGATTACCCTGACGTGCCTTCATCGCAGGCTAGCCCAAGTTTGAGTAGCGCATTACCTTTAGAAGAAGAACTTACAATGAGGAATGCAGTTTACAAAATTAATTCTAGTAGCAACAGCAACACTCCATCACCACATCGAGAGGTTTGCATAGACAATCATTACGAAACAATAGAGAAAAAGCAGCCACCCCCGTTTGAAACACCGAAAGCAAGTTTAGTCAGTGAAGTTTATGTGAATAATACGTACAACTTCGGAAGTACCCCAACATCACCTAGTGGCTCTGACTGTTCCATGGGAAGCCGAAAAATGGTGACAACTATTAACAATGCTGAATTAAAGCCCGGTTGCTTAACAATAGAAGTGAAAGATCCCCCTGAGAATTACATAAAAATACATGAGTCGGATGGTTTCGAACCAGATACTTTAGACAGAAAGCATCCAAAACATAAGGAATCTACCGACATACAGTTTAGTAGAAAAGATTTAATAAAACATATTGATAAAGAAGCCAGTCCACCGATCCAACAACTTATACAACTAAGAAGTAGTGGAACTTTCCAGAAAACGGGTGACAAAGTGGAGTATGCTGCTAAATTTAACAGTCTCAGGCATGAATATGAGCAGCGCAAGAACGGTAATGAACGACCAAAGTTGACTACAGGAATTTATAGTGGTTCAAAAAGTCTAGAAGACACCACAGATGAAACTTGGCAAGTAGCCGAAGAATGGACGACAGAAGAAGGTCGAATACTGACACTAGAATTAAGGCACTCTAAAAGGCAGCGGCAAAGCACTCCCCCAACTATTAAACAATTAAAAAACCTAGCACGACCCGATGTATTGCCACCATTGCCACCTACAGATGAAGATCCTATATATGAGCAACCAATTTTTCCGCCGAGGAAAGTTGAAACGGATAGAGAACCAATCAATGAAATTCACTCAAAAAACGTGACTGGCAGAAGCCTCAGTCCGAGGTTATTTACGAAGAATATGACTATTGACTCACACGATAGTTCTATAACTTCTGAATCACACTATGGACCTTCCTGCAGTCCAATGAGAGCTTCTGTCCAATCACAATCCTCAGAATATGAAAACATGGAGTCCGTGAGCGGTACAGTTAGAAAAGCGGGCGACTTGAGCAGGAATTTGATGAGAAAACGATCAGGAAGGAGTGGTAATATAAACACTGATACTTTCGTTAAAGGGCCGAAATTAGATGGACATTCTAAAGCACGTTTCCGAAGAAAGAAAGGTTTTAATATACAAGACTCAGGGTATTTGAGCAGTGACTCAACGTCTTCAAGACAAGTGCCAAGAAAATTAGTGATTGCCAAAATTGTGAGTTGTAGTGAAAGTGACGATACTGAAAACGAAGCTAGGAGTGAATCTGGTGCTGAAAGTGTAGAGACGCATTCTGTTTACTTCGATAGCTTTCGGAAAATGCAAACTGAAGTGGAAGACGATTTGAGTTTTAGTAGTAAAAGTTTTAGTGACATTAATGGAAAGTTTAAGCATTCCGATGACTGTTTATAACGGATTCCTATTAGTTTTAGTCGTGGTGCAGTAAAGTATACTTAGGTAGATAATGACCAGTGTGCAATATCAAGTGCAATACGAGAAGTGGTTAAGTTTTAGTTATATAACTTTCAGCATTAATCATGGATTAATTTTATCTATAAGGGATTTTTTTATTAAGTCAGGGGAAGGAATTGATCACCACTTGACATCAATTTTATTTCCAGATAATTGCGAATGCGCTAAAGTAGAAATCATTTTATTGTCAGACAAGCAAAACATTTTGTCGCTTTATGGCGTGCAAATGACATTAAACATTAAGGTGACACCCAATTAATTTTTCTGTTTAGTTATTTTGTAAATATTTTTCTTGTTACGTTATTCTTAAAATTATTAAACCAATATTTTTACTTTCATAGAAACAACATGTATTAAGTTTAGTATTTTAACCGTGTAAAACACGCTAGAAAATTAAATGAAAATACTTAGTATCTAAAAAAAATCTAAATATTGAAAGTACCTCTTAAAAGCATCGATTTTATTTAGTGTAAGAACATAGTATAATTAGTAAAATAGAGAGGCCGGACGTGCAATGCAAGAATAGAATAGTTGAATTATATTTTAATATTAATTGTTATACAATGTACAGTGTATGAAGATTTTATTGTAAGTTAATTAATACAGGGTGACTTTTAATTAATTAGAAAGGCCAAAACAATCACCATATCGCAAAAAAAGTGTTGCCTAAATTTTGTCCAGTTAGGCGAACGTAAATGTACCTACTGAATAGCCGATTTTATTATTCCGTTTTTTTTTCCACAAAATATAATAAAAGCCATAAAATAATGGTGACAAATTTTCAAACACGCGTCATCGCGCATAACGCGGTTGAATGAGTTTTCAACAGCCAAACGCATCACTCGACTTATATTTGATTTGTGACAGGTCGATATTTTCCGGAAACCGAAGGGTAAAAGTTCTTCTTAGTATTTTCATCCCCAGAAAGATAAGCAACAAATTAAAAGCCATCTTGAATTTTTAGCTGTATTTAGGTTATAGGCGAAGAGTCAGGCAGCAACGAATAGCTTCCTAGTACCTGACAGTATAGTGCTCCAGAGAGGGTAGGAATAAATACATCCTCTCCGTCAAATGTCAAGAGCACGGATATTATGGTTGTGGACAAATATTGACGTTAGTTGGGAACAAACAATCAAGAGGCATAATTATAATGCTACCTCCAGGTGCAGGAACTGGATGCGGAGAAGAGGTGATGATACACAAAATTTACTCTCATGTCATGGTGTATTAGCTTAACTTAATTTTTATATCGTCTTTTAAAATTTTGTCACGCGCTGTTGCAAAATTAGTTTCTGCCAGAGCAATACTATCGGTTGCACAAGGAAATATAAATAAAACTGCTACAACCTGGGAGTCTTTAAGTCAAGAGTGAATAGGTTACTTCTAGGCAAGCGTGCTCCACCTTAGACCGCATCATCGCTTAACATCAGAGGCCTTAGTGTGAGTTTTTTTCAACTCACGTTCGAACGCGTTCGATTGCGAGCGCGTTAGAATTTAGTATGGGAAATTAGGTTCTACGAGTGACCACCAGGTGGCACTATAACTAAATTCCCATACTAAATTCTAACGCGCTCGCAATCGAACGCGTTCGAACGTGAGTCGAAAAAACTCACACTAAGGCCTCTGGTGAGATAGCGGTCAAACGTACGCCTATCAATATTAAAAAAAAAACTTTCTAGGCTTAGTGTGAGTTTTCTAACGAACTCGATCGCATAAACGTTTGCTTATGTCAAAGTGTATAGAAAAAAAAGGTTATCCCTTATTCTCACCAGACTGCGCTTATTCATTTACGCTAACGCGGTCGAGAACATTAAAAAAATCACACTAAGCCCTCTGTTCATAATATGTTTTTTTTAATATTTTGATTGCTCGGTATCCACATCTTACCTTACCTTACCAAACTTTTTTTTATTTAAGTACTAAAACATGGACGTTGAATACGCCCAGAATGTTTAGACACATACCTATTACTGGCTCTGTTTATCTGCACAGTGAGTCGGATTGTTTGTTACCAACAGTCAGGGTTTAGGTTGTGGGTTATACATATTTTTAACTAGAATATTTGTTTTGTAAAATTAAAAAGTAGCTGATAAAATGGTGCTAAGGAAACGCAAAAGGGGGAAACCGGGTACTCGTAGATTTAAGTGCATGTTATGTTACAGTTGTTACAATATAAATATTATGACTTGTAATGTACCTATGTTATTATGTTACAATTATTACACCACTCTCTGTATGGAAATCTTTGGAGGGAAAAACTTTCAAGGATGCTGCAACACGAGAAGACATTAAAATCTTCTCGTGTTGACAATTCATTAAATTATACTATTTAGAACCATTTGGTTGTTACGATTACAGTCATGGGATTTTTTTCCGACCTCAAATAGTAGAAGATACAGTGTTAGAAACACATTATTTACTATGAAATCTGTAATAACTTGAAAGGTTTCCAACAAAGTAAAATATGTACGGAAGCTGGCACTAATTGTAAACGAAATATCTTTAAGATAGTCTAAAAGATAGTAAAAGGGTACTTAGTTAATGCAAGCATCGGCACATAGGACCTTTGCCCCAGTTTATAAACGGAAAATTTCGCAAAATGAATGTGAGAGTCAACCGTCAAGAGCGCGTTAACTGCTGCAATTGGCTGTTACAATTAATTATGCAACAAATAAATATGCAGCAAGCGCGCGTAGTGAATACTTGTCATGTTCGTTTTGTGATAATTTTCTTAGCAAAAACAGGGCATTTTCTTCTGTACCTAGTAATAACGCAAATAATTATAAAACGAAATCCCAACTGTGAAATGCTCAATATTATGTTAAAAGAAAATAATTAGGTATGTTAAAAATATTTATTTTTATAGTTTTTATAGTTAAAAAGCTCTCTTTACAGCCAGTATTTAATAGTGGCTATTGTTTGTACATTTTATTTTTATTAGTCTAATGTGTTGTAATCTAATACTTAATTTATTTTATTGTCACCATTATGTTAAGCTAAGGTTTTGTCTTTATGGACAGCCCAAACTGAAAGTTGGCACTTTGTAACAATTTATCGAATGTATTTTTATTTTTAAAGAATGAGACAAGTTTTTTCTTATCATTCGTTGTTTTCCCATAAACCTAAATAATATATGCCTTTAAAATCTTCCTTATTTTACATCACTTTATCACAGATACAAAAACGCTTATCAGCCAAGCTTACCAAGTTTAACGAATTCTTCAAATTATAACTAGATGGCAATATTAATTTTCTTTTAACTTGAAATTTGATCATAGTAATCTAAACTTGATTCTTAAACTAGAAACAGAATGGCTTAGTTAGTTATATAAGGTAAACAATCTCCATGTGTCTTTTAAATCTTTTTTATATAAAAACTAATTTTAAAAGTGATATGCACCTAATAACCAATGTAAATATAACAATAACGATTACTGAATCAATCGAACCATTCGTTTAAGTAGTTTGTTTGTTTAAAATGTGTTTGTGTGAAAAGTAACATCAAAATTGTTTAACTTTATATCTACCTAAACCTTTCTATTATAGAACTCTCTTCTCAAAACTTTGCCCTTTCCTAAATATACATATACAATACATTTGATCATAATGTAGAATGCTACCGCAAGTCACAGGTAACCTTTTCAACATTATACCCCCTGCAATAAGGTAGAAAGTAATTGACAGGGAATTTAGGAAAGTATGTTTCTCTCAAAATATATCAACTAATCAGTCTATACACATAACATCAGACTCAGGCGTACCTTGTAAATCTTCGTTCAACGACTTAACGCCTATAGCAGCTTCGTCCCTCATTCTATTTTTAAATTCCAAGTATGTTCCTTCACCTCCAGCAAAGAGGTCGATTTCAGTACCAATCTTACTTTGAACAACAGAACTTTTTGATTCACCCATCTTAACCATAGACTGGTCCAGATATTTTAGAACCAACTCAGTCCGATTCAGTATAGAGGTCGCAAAGTTCTGGTAATTGTTAAGGGATTGTGAGTTGTCTATGGTGTTTTCGTTGTACTTCGCTAGTGCATCATCTTTGGCCGTGATTCTGATGTTAGGAGTTGTGATGATTAATGTTAAAGGCACGGCGTCTTGCACGTAGTGGATTAGAGCTAGAACTTGAGCTGGTGTCCTGAAAAAAGATGAATAAAAGATTGGTCCAATCAAATATTTATTAGGTACTTTTGTGTAATAAGTGTACTATGGAGAGACAAAGACAGCTAATTCAAAATATCTGTCTAATCATTAGCAAAAAGATTTTTCGGGTGACAGCTATGCCCGTAGCCTATCGCACAGGATCCATGGAATTTTACGGCACTATAAGTTTTTATCAACGAAATAATTTTTAGTCAGGGCCAGACTTCCTACCTATTACAAACTTAAAAAAAATAAAAAACAAACACCGGTGAGTCCCGGCGTTCCGCCATAAAAATCAAGTTTAAAATCAGTTGCATCAGGTGCTCCGTAGCTAAGCGGTTACATCTTTATTTGTATTAGTTGTAGAATTTCACTATTTATTTTTCACTTTTTAGAACACTCAAGCCCAAGGCATGCATGATAACTTCTCAAGTTCTTAAAATTGCACCCAGTTTTAAACATGCTTGTTTAGCCATGTTTAGCTCTTGCTGCACATTGACTAAAGTATAATATTTTATTTAAATGATAAACATACCTTGAATAAACAGAAATGGTCAAAGAGTCATTCCCACTTATCATAACACTGTCCATAACCACCACCATTACACCATTCAGTACATGATAGGGAGACTTCCTATGGATAGCAACATTATCATAATGAGGCACTCTTTCCATCATCAGGTATTCGCTGATGACTTCTAGAGACAATGCTTGATCATTGTGTTTCTTTATATGCCTCAATACGAGGTCTGTCTTCTCTGTAGTGGCTAGTATTGCTAGCATTATGCTGGTGTCTGAAAATTAAGAATTAAATAGGTTTAACGTCAATTACTTATGTCAATTGTCTGAATTTATTACGTCAATTGCATGCACTGTGGAAGAAGTGGTGAGATGGCATATTATGGATGTGTACCTTGAGAGCTGGTATAAGGTAGAGGTGGCGTGGGAAAACAAATCCTGGATGAAATTCAGGGAGGTCTTTCCCCAACAATGGTACACTACAGCTGATAAAAAAGTTGTTCAAAAACATGTGGTGAGCAGAAAGGCACGTGGCAAGGAAATTAAAAGGTCTGGAGTTCTTTTTTCTCCTTTTGGTGTGCCTAATTAAACTGAACCTGTCACTTCGAAAAGGACCAAGGTACAAGTGCATTAAATAAAACTTTGCTGGACGAACAAAAATGTGTGTGACGCGGTTGGCGCAGTGGTTGAGTGATTGACTGCTGCGCTGCGTGTCGCGGATTCGATTCCCGCACGCAACAAATTTTTGTTCTGTATGGCTTAGATATAGTTGTTCCGGGTCTGGCTGTCTGCTTGTGTGTTTGAATTTGTAATTTTGTAAACGCACCCACAATACAAGAGTTTCTAGTGTGGGGAACTTTAAAAAAAATGTCTCTCAATCTAGCAGCATTTTCATATAGAATCTAGTTTTCAATTGCTATGTAATTTGTTTTATGGTACTTGTAGACATACCCTTTCCATAGGCAATATAACACCCTCTAATGAATAAAACCAGACCAAAAAGTGATGATTGAAAAAAAGTGTGTATTTTAAATGATAATGTGTTTCATTGTTGCGATGGATAATTAAAAAATTACTTATTTGAAAACACAATGCATTCACTTGATAGTCATATAATTGAAAAGCTTGATACAAACATGCCACCAACACTTACAAAGTTCCTGATACTTTGAAACATGCAATCAGCACAAAAACTTATCAAATACATACCCATAGGAGCACTGGACATGACATCAAACTCTGCTCCCATAGTATCCAAAGAAGACAGCTTCACATCTTCCATAGGGAGAAGACATTCCTTTCCATTCTTCTTATAAAATATGACTCCATTAAACTCAATTTTGCTCACAACATTGCTTTTTAACTCTTTCATATCAATTACAAACACTATTGCAGAGTTTTTGTTGGGGTTCAGTGTTTGGGTCCCTGTTTCCTCCCAAAAAGGTGATTTCTCTGTCTTTTCAAATAGCTTTGTAGTGTATTCAATTGATTGGCCTGTTGTGCCGTGAATTAGTATGTGGACATCTTCAAGGGGCCTGTAAAGTTTAAGAATTTTTTCAAATGGTTTGTGTTGTTTTTTTTAAGAGCTAATCGAGTTATAAACAAACCGCCCATAATCTTAACCAAATAATCATATCCTGTCAACGCCCGTAAGATGCAAAATTGTATTGTCTGTCTCACTATTGTTTTCTTAATTTGTGGGCGGTGACAGATACCTAATAACAGGAATTTACTAATGTTGAAAATATCCTGTCCTACCCAAGATATGGCCTGCCTGAGCAATAAATTTCCTCCACCCACAGACTTTCACATATTTAATGATGCATTTATAGAGTAGGTACTAGGCTAGTACTCAAATCAGACCCGTAGTTCCAGAGATTACCCCCTACATACAAACTTACAAACAAATATTACCTCTTTATAATATTAGTATAGATGATTTAATCTGTACTAATATTATAAAGCAGAAGAGTTTGTTTGTTTGGTTGAACGCGCTAATCTCAGGAACTACTGGTCCGATTTGAAAAATTATTTCAGTGTTAGATAGCCCATTTATCGAGGAAGGTTATAGGCTATATATCATCACGCTTAGACAAATAGGAGCGGAGCAATAATGGAAAATGTGATGCAGACGAAGTTGCGCGGGTCAGCTAGTTTCATATAAAATGTGACAAACATTTTCAATCATAGGAACAATCACAGCATCTAAATAGTGTTGAACAGATTTGTTGTCAACTCCTGGCTGTTTTTCTGCTAAATTCTTCTTTTAAGCCAGGTATGGTTTTCAGTAATAGCAAGAGCAATCAATGTTAATGGTTTGTGTATATAGTTTGATATGAACCCATGCTGAGCTAGGGCAGGTTCTAGTTTTTCCATACAGTGTGAGTCTTTATAATGTGCACATACGAAAATGAAGGAAACTATGCCTAATTTTATTGACGGGTTACCTATTAATCTAATCCAAAATTATTTTTTTTATAACATAAAAAACTCATTCTTTGTCAATTTTTATTTACGTATTCTCAGACATTATTTTATTTATTAACTTCTTACATTAATACATAAATAGCATGTATTAATTTCACAGTATCTATTTATTTTATTTACCCTCGTCCGTGTGTCACTGCGGGGTGCCAACTGAAAACCAGCGCTGGGTGTCTGACGCCCAGCATATGCTGAGATGGTGACCCTTTCGGCATGGCTCAGCACAATTTTACTGCACCGTTCTTTTTCTTTATTTTATGTCTGTTTCTCTTATTTTTTTTATAACGTGTTTTTGCTGTTGTGTTGTGTCTATGTCGAATAAATGTTTTCTATTCTATTCTATAACATCATTTTTTTTTTATCTATACTAATATTATAAAGCAGAAGAGTTTGTTTGTTTGATTTTTTGGTTGAACGGGCTAATCTCAGGAACTACTGGTCCGATTTTAAAAATTATTTCAGTGTTAGTTAGCCTATTTATCAAGGAATATATATCATCATGCTAAGACTGATAGGAGCGGAGCAGTAATGAAAAATGTTACGCAGAGGATGTTGCATGGGTCAGCTAGTCCTAAGATAAAATTAGGTATAGTTCCCTCATTTAGTGTGTACACAATATAAAGACTCACACTGTATTTGTGAAATAGCCCTTGTATTGCACCTGTCTGCAGGATGCTTTCATAAACAGGACTTTAACCCTACAACTACAACATCCAAATTTAATTAAATGAACCACAACATGGGTCATGGGTGACCCCAAAATAAAAAAATTATTACTTACAAAATATTAAACTTTAATAAACTTAAACAATTATTACAAGGTTTTTTGGATATTAATGGAATGCTTAAGGGAAAAAAATTTAGCACAAATCTGAAAATCTAGATACATTGGTGACAAATAGGTAACCTGTGTTGTGCACATTTATTTTTGGAACACTTAACACATTTCTCTCTGCCCTTCCTATCTTTGGCTCTAGTGCATAAATAGCAGCGGGAACTTGAAGTTGATCGAGCTTGGGCTACCTGAGCACTGTTTTCTTCATCTACTCCCAAACTATGAAGCATTATCACTTTAAGAGATTGGGGCAAATTTTTGACCTCATCAAGGCAGCGTTTCACGTGTACTAATTGAAGGCTTAGGTTTCTTAGAAAGTAGTTCCTTTTCAGTTTACTCCTGCGAATGTTTGCCTTGAGTATTAACAACATCAAACAAATCATCTTCATCGGAGTGTTCGGATATATGTTCATTTTCTGCAGTTTCAGATCCATCTTCGTCCGAAGAACTGGTGGTTTCACCTTCATATTCCTCCAAAAGTTGCTCAATTTCATTACTTTCAAGGGCTCGTGACGTTGAGGCCATATTGAAAGACTATTCGTGAAATAAACGTGAAATCACACAAAAGTTAATCACAAAAAAATAGTTACGATAACTACAACACGGGTTGCGGGCGACCCCAAACTGCAATATCTCCGAACCTAATGAGCGTGCGCACCCCGCCATGCGTCACGGGCCACTGATTACCAATTACGGAAGGTACCTAGACGCACAGTGTTGTAGGTGCAAATCTCGCTAAATAAAAATAAAAATAAGTGTGCGTGGGGTCACCCATGACCCCATGTTGTGGTTCTAGGGTTAAGAAAGTTTCATCAAATACTTACTCATTATTCATATTGCAGATATTTAAAACAACAACTATTTTCTTATTGCAAACTTTTATTGATGGAGTTTGTGTGATGATTCTCAAGGCACTCGCCATCTGTAATTTTGACATAATAAATGATATTTAAATAGATATATTTTATAACACAAAATATGTACCTATCTCATCATAAATATTGTTTATTCACTGTATAATAAAGTTTAATGTAATGTCTGAATATGTTGATAAAATTATTAGAAAATTTATTTTACTGATGGATAGTAAATGTTGCCCACTGGCATAAGATAACTTCAACTAAGATTAAGCTCTATTTCCTCTAACTCTATAGAATATATAGAATAGATCGTTTATTTGCACAGAAAGTAGGTACAATATACAGATGTTTTTTTAATATTAAGCGATCCATATACTTTCTACCTTAACTAAGGCATGCAACAGTTTTATGAAACTTATCAATTCAATTAAACAATATTATTACAGTACAGTCATAATACAAGCAAAATTCAAGTACAATGTCAGAATAAATTAATAATTATATTCACAAATAAAAAATATTACAAATAATGTCAGAAACCAATTGAATTAAAATTATAGAAAGGTACATAGAGAATGTCAATATTAATTTAAAATTTATCATTCAAAAAATCGCCTATCGAGTAATAACATTTATTAGTCAACAACTCTGTCAATTGCTTCTTGAAAACTGGAACTGTCTGTGTTTTTATTTCATCAGGTAATTTATTAAATATGATTGGGCCCATACATAAAGCACTTTTCTTTAATAAGGCGGTGTCATAACTTCTCACATGCAGCATGTTTTTATATTGTTTTCGTATTGGCCTATTTCTATTATCAGATGCTTTATTAAAAAGATGCATATTGGACTTGACGAAAACAGCAATTTCAAAAATATAAAGAGATGGGAATGTAAGTAATTTTAGGGACTTAAACATAGGCACGCAGCTATCTGTTACTGTTAAATTACACATTGCCCTTAAACACCGTTTCTGAGCCTTAAACACCTGTTCTCTCAGGCTACAATTTCCCCAAAATATTATACCGAATCTCAAAATCGATGCAACCAACCCATGGTATGCAACCAATCTCGTTGGTTGCATACCATGCATTGCATGCATTGCAATAGCAGCATACATTGGACTCTACTCTAGAGCTAATGTTAAAGAAGTGAAGTGGGGTCATTGTATAATTGGTTACCTGTTTAGCTCCATCCTTAAATACAGAATCATCTAAATTAGGATGGATCTTTTTATAACTTGCAAAAGCAACAGTTTGATGTAGATCTAATAAGTCCTTGTAAGTTTTCTCATTACATTTCACACTGTACTTGGCTTCTGTCAGTTTTCTCATCAAATGGGTTATTATTGGCAAGGCATCATCATTCTGTTGTTCAACGAACGTCGTTGATATGTCTGGACGTTTGAAGTTCTCGAAATTGTCATCGAATATTAAAGGAACCGCATCTGCTTTGCGAAAAACTCTTAGACATGCTTGACCACTGCATGAAGGATCACTGATATCATACCTGTCAACGCTGGTAACTATTTGGTGTACCTCGAGTTTGTCCTTTCTTGACAGAATGGTTATTTCTTCCTCTGAAACCACCAAGTAAAAGAGATCACAGTTTGCGTTTCTCAGTATCTTAATTTCTGACGGTTTACCGACGTCGCGAAGCTTTATCGCGGACACCAAATCTCTTCGGTAATATTCTTTCACGTCTCCGTATGTTGTACATATTGTAATGTCAATATTTTTGTCATCGCTTGGATGTTTATCGTAGAAGGCGAAACATAAAATGTCGTTTAAAGCGGATGCTGGAACTAGCTTCACTATCACTTGCCGCAAATTTTCAGATACTTCTGACATTATATTCAACCTTAATTAGCGCATTTATGTAAATAATTGCAAATAAAAACAAATATTAACTTGTTATCATCACGCTTCGATTTCCCGCTCCCGCTTGATCGCGATTCGCGATCATGACAGAACATGATGTCATGTCAAAATAGGGTTGTCAGCACCAAAGTATAATTTTTCAGAGGAACAGCTTACCATTGGGCAAAAACGAGGTTGAGCGACATAAAATCTCAATGAAACTGGAATAAAAAATGAAATTAATTCAGCTGTAGTCAACTTTCTTCAAAATGATTCTTCAAAATGAGTTCTGTTTTCGTCCTATCTCGAAAGTTATTCAATATCAAGAGGCCATTTACACCTATAAAGTCACTACACAATTCAAAAATGAATCAAATATTGATTAATTTTAAATTGCTTCATCAATATGACCCTTAATTCATAGAACGCGATTGAATGTTATTTCGTGAAAAAGTCATTCAATCGAGTTGTATGAACTTAGAGGGTTATATTGATAATTAAAATAGGTATAATTCTTGAGATAAATATGCAGCCGCGAATCGTATTATGTTCAACATACAGCTTCACACTGAAAAAAAAAATTGCAAAAAACATAAAAATATTTGAATTTCGAGGGCTACCCTGGCGCTTCCACCTTAATTCATTTTTTTTTTTAAATTAATAGCAATTTTATAGGTGTAAATGGACTTTAGAATAACACTATTTGTTTATTACACATACAAGTAACACAAATTATTATGAGTATTTACTTACTTCCTTCCATAATTCCTAACATTCCCATAGTGTGGGTAAAGACAAAATTAAAAAAATGGCAACCCAGAAAAGTCATTGTCAAAATTGACAGTTTGCTTTTTACCCGACTTCGCAAGAAGGAGGGTTATGTTTTTCGGTTTCATAATGTGTCTCTAAAAATTAATTTCCTCAAAACCTATCAAGTGGGGTATCAAAATAAAGGGCTTGCGGAGACGATTCTAAAAATATAACTCACTAAAATTTACTTTCGTTTCAGACTGTGACTTGTTTGGAACTTTTTAGTCATTTTTAGCGGTCGGGTTTTTGACAAAGTCAATTTATGTGATACTTAACGATAAGGATTAAAAGTAAAAGGCAACGGTAAACCTTATCAGCCTTGTGGCGATCTTATTCCTTCACAATCTTACAGATTTGTGAGAAAACCATAAAGAAAAACAAGTGCGAGTCGGACTCGCGCACCGAGGGTTCCGTTTAAACCTGTAGGTATATTATAAGCAAAAGTTGCGGTTTACGATTTTTGACTTATTAAAAAAAACTACTTATTAAATCTCGTTCAAACCAATTTTCGGTGGAAGTTGACATGGTATGTACATCATATAAAATATATATTTTTTAGTTTTAATATTTTCTTATTTTAAAAGTTACAGGTGGGGGGGACACATTTTACCACTTTGGAAGTGTCTCTTGCGTAAAATATTCAGTTTAGAAAAAAAATGTATTAGAAACCTCAATATCAGTTTTGTAGCCCTATCCGTAGATCCCCGAGACGATACGTATGGGTTAGATGAAAAAAATATTTGAATTTCAGTTCTAATGTTTGTTTTTTTTTTCTATAATAATTGTGTGAAAATTATGCGGTTCACAGAATACATCTACTTACCAAGTTTCAATCGCATAGTTCTAACAGTTTCGGAAAAAAGTGGCTGGCATATGAACGGACAGACATGACGAATCTATAAGGGTTCCGTTTTTTGCCATTTGGCTACGGAAGTCGGAACCCTAAAAATATCAGGCTTTAGATGACGGATCATTGAACGGGTTTTGTCGCGCACTTTGATGGTGGTAACCTTTGACTAAGTATACCTACATGTCAAAGGTGGTAACATGGACTAAAACAATCTCTCATCTCCTGGTACAAGTAGGTAGGTAGATACCTATACATCGTCGAAAGTCTGACAGTCACTCTTGGTTGGCTATCGTCGTCGTGCTATTAAAGTCGGGTAGTGATGAGGTACAACAAAGAAGCTACGCTACGTCAGCCATTCAAATCAAGCATACCAGTTACCTCATGCATAACATGACAAGCATTGTGAACGTTAGTGCATGATTGATTAACTGTTCAGAGGACAGTTTTCATGAGCTCTCTACCATTTTAACTTGACATCCGTGGCTGCGCTTCTAGCAAAACAAATAGTCTGACTCGAGGGTCAGGTTGTACTGGCTTATCTGCTTAGCGCAACGATCCGTAGCTTTTCAATATCGCAGTACAAAAGATCGTTTCCCATCTCATGGAGGCCTGTTATTACGGTGACAGGGTGACTGCATACAATGCACGTGATTTGCCTCGCATGCATAATGCAACACCAGCTCGCATGAATGTAGGTTTTATTTTTTACTTAGGTATGTTGGATTGTAATAGATTTTAAATCAGTGTCTAGACGGTTTACGGTCTAGGCGCCTTCGAAAGCATCTATGAAAGTAGAACCGTTACCTATTTTTTTGCCATCTTAAAATTAAGTAGGCACTTACGTTTGTGGAATTAGAAAGAGTTAACGCGGCCCCTGGAACTCAAAGGGCATTTGGAAGGATACAATACAAGGTTTTAGTCAGTAAGAGTCTGACACTACCTTCCACTCCGCCCAGAGCGGAAGAAGTAATTTGATTGCTTATCTATATACCTATATAAAAGAAAGTCGTGTTAGTTATACTATTTAGGTAAGTAGGTATAACTCAAGAACGGCTGAACCGATTTGGCTGAAAATTGGTGGGGAGCTAGTGGTTATCCCGGAAATCCCACGAGAACGGGAACTATGCAGGTAAAACGGGAGCGAAGACGCGGGGGACAGCTAGTATTTCATGAAGAAACACTACAAAGTATAAAATAAACCTTAATTTCGGAAGTCGGTATTTTTGGTTTTGTATCTTCGTTTTTTAATATCGACTTCCGAAATTACCTAAGGTTCTTTTAAACTTAGTAGTGTTTTTTTTTTGGAAGTCGGTTATCTACTTTTTTTTTTGTAAAAAAGTTTTTATTTTTCACCTTTCACCACACCTTGGACGACGTCTTCGTCTACGCAGAAATTGAAACAAGCAAAAATTGTCATAAAATCAAAACTACTGAGCCAAACTGAATTAAATTTTTACGGGACCAAATGGCAAGTACTTGCCATTTGGTCCCGTAAAAATTTAATTGCTAAAGTGATTGGGTTCAAATTTGATTGGGAAAATTTGTCAGTTTCGGATAGCCTGTTGTGCTGTCGACTGTACCTACTTTACATTGATGCTTCTGTGCTGCCTATACCTATGTATATAGTCTACCTATATATAGTCCCTGCACGCTCCGTTTAGGGGAACGTGCACGAAGTATACTGCAGGTAGGTACAGACGCTCTAGCACATCAAGCTACAACAATCTGTCAAAATTGTTTGTTAGATTTACAACTTTATTTTCAAAGGGATTGGGTTCAAATTTGATTGGGAAAATTTGACAGTTTCGGATAGCCTGGTGACTGTACCTACTTTACATTGATGCTTCTATGCTGCCACCTATATATAGTCCCTGCACGCTCCGCTTAGGGGAACGTGCACGAAGTAAACTGCAGGTAGGTACAGACGCTCTAGCACATCAAGCTACAACTATCTGTCAAAATTGTTTGTTAGATTTTCAACTTTATTTTCAAAGGGATTGGGTTCCAATTTGATTGGGAAAATATGACAGTTTCGGATAGCCTGATATTCTGGCGACTGTACTATCTAGCGTTGCAAATCCGAATCTTTTAGGTAAAATATTTGACCATGACTCTTCTGTGCTGCCACTGCCACCTATAGTTCTTACACTTTTCCTTATAGGTACCTACCTACTTACACAGGAAAACTGTCTGGTGTCTATGTGACCGGAAAACTGCAAAAGCGAAACCTATACTAATATTATAAAGCATAATAAAAAGCTAAGTACCTACCTAATTCGTGGTATAATCTAGGTACCTAATTAAGATTTATTACAGTCTTACGGAGTTTGCAAATTCTGTTATATACCTACCGGTGACATTTACCCCTACCTATAACTTATCTACCTCCTAACGTAGATAAGTATAGGTACTTGCCTACATAGGCCTCTAAAGTAGGTCTATAGGTAGGTACCTACTTACTAAAATAGCCAAATAGCCATTGCTACTTAGAATAATTATTCTAGGCATTGTTAGCAAAAGCACGTAGCCGTAACTCATAGATACTTATGTACCTAAGGCAAAGAAAAATAATACGTGTAGCACCTTACCTACATCAATTTAACTGAAAATAACTTACACATACCAGCACAAAGTTATGCAAAACATGCAACTAGTTTGATAGTTAACCCCAGAGTTTGAGTACCTACCGTCAGAAAGTTAAGAAGTTTGTTCTTAACTTTCTGACCACAATCATAAACTTAGCCAAGAAGGTGTGTAGCCATTTAATACTTATGTAGAGGGAGGGAGGACCAAAACTCCCTCGAAGTGATGAACTTTTGGGTAATTAATTACACTGGTCAACAATATTTTGAAGCAAGGAACGTGCTTAGGTACTACTTACCTAATTGTTTAGAAATTCTTACCTTGCTAATGAATTTGAAATAAAATGTGCTACCTAAATGCTAAAATAAAATTGATTTCTAATGGGAGTAGATAAGTATTGTGGATTAAGTATCTACAATACTTACTCCCATTAGCAATCATTCCACATTAAATGGTCGTTAATTATTACTATGTGCTTGTTTTGTTTTGATCGGAGAAGCCATCCTCGTATATTTAGGGAGAAGGATTTTTTAATATCATTTTTTTCTAAACTGAATAGTTTGCGAGAGGGACACTTCCAAAGTGGTAAAATGTGTCCCCCCCACCCTGTAACTTCTATTAAAATAAGAGAATGATAAAACTAAAAAAATATATGATGCATAGTGAACGAAATCTAGTAAGTAATTTTTTTTGAATAGGTAGGTACCTACGTCTTAAATTGTAAATCGCAACTTTTGCTTATAATATTATAATACTTAAGTACAGGTTTTTACGGAACCCTCGGTGCGCGAGTCCGACTCGCACTTGGCCGGTTTTTTTGTACCTATACCCAATACAAAAGCCGCGACCGGTTTCACGATTTATTTCGTAGAATTAGGTTGTTCCGCTAAATAACCGGTAAAATCGCTATTTCGATGCGAAGTTCAAGGTTGACTAAAATTAACAAAATAAGCTGTTGCGACTAATTTCATCATGAGGACTTTGATCCTAGATCGGTATTACCTATGCTCTACCTACATCCATTCAATTGTTTTTTTTGTACCCACCTGATGGTAGATACCCACAGTCCCACACGCTCGAATCAAAAAGTGTTACGGACGAACAATAGTTAAGTAGGCCGCTAGGCATCGGGTGATCGGGACAAGGTCAAGCCGCGATGCTGCGCCATTGCACCGCATTGCACCATCTGTATTGTATAGCCACGCATAACCCACACCACAGATAAAATAAAGCGTCCGCACTCGGGCCATGTCTTGAATGACTGATGGGTATCTCACATAATATAGAGAACTGGGTACTTACTCGTACCTAGACTCTTTGCTAGGCCCATATCGATACTTCAGGTTTCGAACTCGAATACCAAAGAAAACTCTTTCACTTTAACAAGCTACACTATCGTAGAGTGCCTTTCATAGGCTACTTTTTATCCTGTGGAGAATGGAAGTGGTGGCAAGAAAATGCTAACAGTGCCGGATTAACCACGTAGCAAGAGTAGCAATGATACGGGCCCCGCGTATTGGAGGGCCCCGAACTTGGACTTACAAAAAAATTATCGCTATAAACCATGGATCTATCTCACACACTAGTCCTACTCCTACTAACTCCCAATATACTGCGACAGGCGTTGTCTGCGGATGAAGTCACTAATTTCGTTTGGTTATTTTGTTATGGTATGGGTCACACTTCGCACAAAAGACTCGTTTTATTATGCTACCATACCGTCTGAAATCTAAACGGCCCCGCTTCTATACGAACAATGTAGGTGAAACCAAAAAAACATGGGCTCTGGCGCAACATAAGGGCCCCGGGATCCGTGAGAAATAGTGGATGAGGGGTATCGTTTTTTTTTTTTTTTTGGATGTTTCGGGAGGTTCCTGCACCGAATTCGGCGGGAGGAAACGCCCGGGTGTCACCACTGCGAGGATCGACCGGAGGACACGGTGGAGCACACTGTGCAGGTGTGCCCCGCTTGGGCGGCGCACCGCCGTGTCCTCGAAACGGCGATTGGTGGCGACCTCTCGCGTCCGGCCCTGGTCCAAGCCATGGTCCGGAGCGAGACGGAATGGGACGCCGTTGCCTCCTTCTGCGAAGCAGTCATGCTAGCGAAGGAGGTGGCGGAGCGGGAGAGGAGACCCTCTCGCCCCGGCCGCCGTGGTGGACGCCGCGGGCGTCGGGGGCCACCTGGTGACCTCCGGCCACCGTAGGCGCGGGCCTGTGGACGGCGAGCTATGGGTGGCTCGCCGTCCGTCCGTCTAGTGACGACAGGCCGTGTCGACGGCGCGTTAGTGTTCCACGCGCGCCTCAAAGAGAGTCAGCAACACAGAGGGGCCCGAAAGGGCCGACGCCTGCCGGAGTCGCGGGATTATTCGCAAGAGACACCGTGGCTCCGGAACACAAAGGGCAATGAAGGAACATGGATGGGTTTTAGTAGAAGTCTGACACTCCCTCCCGCTACACCCAGAGCGGGAGGAGTCATTGGATGATTTCCCAACCCTAAAAAAAAAAAAAAGGGGTATCGTTTTTACTTTACGAAGGTTTTAGGTAAGGTTAGGGGGCCTTTTGATAAAATATGCTACAGGCCTCGCGCTGGCTTAATCCGGCACTATAGGTACCTACTTAAAACTAGTCAAGTATTGTATGTAATAGATCGCTTTTACGGTACCGCCAATTTTTACACCCTAAATTTTAAGCCATAGATATAATTTTAAGCCCTTATTGTAATTTGTTATGGTGTGCCTCACAGAAATATAAAATATCTATGGTGTGACTACAATAAAGAGTAAGTATATATGTATCTACTTAATAATACCTACATCAGATCGAACAATCCCTCTGGGCTTCAAAGTTAATCTGGAAAACAACCATACTTACCGAGCTGATCTCACCGGGGCACGGCGCCGTAAACTCTGAGCACATGCAGGAAGCGCACCGGTTCATGTGGAGATCCCGGCGGCCCCCTTCCTAGGTAAGTGCTAAGGAAGTTCATCTAGTTTTAATTTATGGGGGTCGGACGTAGCTTTCCTTATACATTATGTACACGGATACCCTATTTACTCGTAGACCTACACGAGCTACAAGCAAGGGAAGATCAACAAATGTAAAGATTCAGCTAGTTAAAGGTGAGTTCTCCCTTCTCGCTTGCTTCTCGCCCTATCCTAAAGTGCTTTCCTATATGCTTCCAATAACTTTCTTATACAGGGTTATTTGTAAAACACTAATAAACTCTCAGGGAGTGAAGTTCACATAATTATAATAAACCACTTCTACTTTGAGAGCAACCCTGAAAACTCAAAATATCAGGTGTTTCAAACAAACTGCAATAATAAAATCGATGAAAAAGCTGATATTTAATTAGTAGCGAGTAAAGCTAGCTACAAAATAGTAATTTTCAACTTTTCTGTCATCGTCCACAATCGAATAAACCCTTTCAGAAACGTTCACCACTTGGGAGGTTTTTCTCCTCATGTAATATAATATAAGTAGATGATTGGATCATTGTCCCACAGTTAACGTGAGAACTTACATGTACTGATTGACACCATTTAATGTTCTGTAAATTACTAGGCTGCTCATATTTCTAGGTTGGAGGTAATTGTAGATAATTGTGGTGGGTTGATACTTTTTTAAATGTTAGTAGGTAGGATCAATTTCAAACTGATGTCTTATTTGCTTAATTGTAGTCTGTGAATACAAAACTTTGACAATTACCTTGAGTGAAGCGTTTTATAGGTAGGTAGGTAGGTAGATTTAACATTTTTTATTAAGTTTTTCGTAACATAACCGAGATCCCCCGGTTAATTTAGTTTAGATCTCCTTATTAATTCCCGATTATTGAAATAAACAACTAAAGTTATGGCTCACGTTTAACCAAAATCTCACCTGATGGAAAGCGATGATGTGGTATCTACCATTGTAGATACCACATCATCGCTTTCCATCAGGTGAGGACGCTTGCCTAGAAGTAACCTATTCACTCTTGACTTAAAGACCCTCTCGTTTAAATTACCAGAGAAGGAACTCCAAATTCTGAATTTAGAAACCGATCGTTAGTCCCAAAGAGCAAATTTTTTTTTTTTTTTTTTTTTTTTTTCTCACCACAATACACATTAAAAACCAGTTTTACGAGGAACAATAGTACACAGTAAGTATATTGTGGGAGACTGGTGCCTAAACTAGGCTTGGGGCCTGTATTTCAGGACACCAGGTCTCCACCCCTTAGGTTACATAACGTTCTTCCTTATTTACTAATTAATCATACAGTGGTCGTGAGTAATTTAATAAAAACTCAAGTTGTAATTTCTATATCTATATAGTGTTAGTACGGTTAGTATAGTTTGGGAATGAAGGAAAGTGTAGGGTAGGTTGTGTGCGTGTTTATGTGTGATGAAGATGTAGAATTATCTGTATCTTGGACATTTAAATATTTAATGAATATTATATACATATCAATTGAAAACAAAATTATTCAAATCAGCAACTACACCGAGACACTTAGAACTTTTTCAGTTTCAAGGTAGCTTAATTCCTGAAGCCAACGAGTTAATTTCATTTTACATTTAATCTTGCTAAGGTCGTAAATACGTAAGATCGTAAATACGTAAGATGCTGATAATTTTGGGCTTTTCATTGGGCTAACATAACCGCTTGTAGTCACAACCAGCAATGCAATAAGCGTGGTAGTACCTATATGTTTCTGGGAAATCGATAGAAATGGTTTTCTCACCAAGTTTGCTTGCTTTGTATACTTGCTAAAAAAGGCCAAGAGTGTACCTAGGGAAGTACAAACAAAAAATTCATCGAGGAGACTTCAACGCTACATTTTTCGCTCATTTTCGTCCTTCGAGTAATCATTTCGTTCCAGACAAAATTAGTTAAATGCTTAAGCTAATTTTTTATACTAGTAATGACAAATTCGCCAGTTTCTTACGTAAGACAGTCCAAAGATTCATCGTCATTCGTGATTACGAAGCGTATCTGATCTGAAGCTTCATTGACAATTTGAACAGATTCAGTCCATGGTTCAATGAATTCTTTTTCAGCCGATTCTTCGCTTGTCATGTGATTAGCAACGACTTGCCGAATCCGGCTCGGTGATTGGACGCAGGTGGTGTTAATGAAACGCTGGATAAGTAGAAATCCATTTATGTTAACTAATTTTGAGTTGGTAATAATCAAAATTGTGCCAGTTAAATTCTAATTCCCGAACTGCAAAATTGAAAGTGGCCACCTACTGGGCCCAAATTTCAAAATAGTACAAAACACTCGCTGTCTGCCTGTATCCGACTTTCTCTAAACCACATGAAGGACATCTTAACATGGTTTTCAGAAAGAACGATAAACGAGGAAAGCTTGTAGGTACTTACTTGTTATTTGGATTCGTGTAAAGCCGCTAGCTGCAGAAAATTCTGAAGCAAAAGTGGTTCAAGTACTAAAGATAACATCAGATTCAATAATCTTCTACACAGGTGATGCTATAAAGTCAGCATAGTTGACGGGCCGGCTAGGGCCAGTGCCTGCCAGGGTTGCGGAAAAGAGCTACCGCAGCCCTGGGACGCAAAGGCCGTTTGAAGGAACAAGGATGGGTTTTAGTCAGTAAGAGTCTCCCAGAGCGGGAGGATTTATTTTTTGAGGATCTCCCATCCCCAAAAAAACGTAAGACACGACAAACACTGCTGGAAATTCCCTTACAAAACAACATAGGAATATTCCAGACCGGCATGACATACCAGTATAGTTATTCTAATATTAGCTCGGCAGGACCTCCGGACTCCTGTCACCTACGAGCGCGGTCGTGAGACGACGACGGTTTAAAATAGTTACTTTAAATGGCTACTTCCTTCGACGATGATTGTCATAGAAATCACTAGGAATGTGCAGTGGACTGGATAGGAAGATGCATGCATTTCTTGTAACATTTGTCTTGTAATGTTTCTCTACGATTTTTTGATAACTTAATAGGAACTACAAAATTCTGAAAAAACTGAGATCTTCCTTTCGGCGAATCGATGATAAATATTTATAATTTGTAGTGTCTTTATTAAAGTTAAGTTGTTTGACTGTCGTAATACCTTAGCTACTCGTGTTCGGGTTACAGGACATACGGTAAACAATGGAAGGTGGGCTATGGTCTAAGAAAAGCCACTTGAACACTGAAGAAATGAAACAATGAAATCGAAAATGATATTGTACTCAAAAGAAAAGTTTTACAGATACACCGATTTAGATAGCTACAGCTGTAACTATGGAATGGTTTCAGAAGCATCCATTGAACAAATTCAATTAAAAGCCAGCCACTTGAGTTGATCTCATTCCCATATCTGAGCAAGTACCATGAGATGAGAATTCCACAAACAATTCCACTAAATGGCCGGATTCCAGTGCACTGACAATTGCCAACAAAGTGATTCACCCATTACATAAGCAGAAACGTTATTCTTGACTGGGGAACGTAGGACATCGTCACTCAAACTCAAATCCACACCGCTGATTGTACCTACATAATGTCTGAATTTACCGATGACGGTATTTTATTGACACCAGTAACCTTGCTCGTAAGATTTATTACATTACAAATGATAGGGACCAGAGAAATTAGATCTATACTTGCCATCATCGTCTTTCTTCTCCTGCTGTACCTACGGAATTTCATGCCAATTGGGCTTTAGTATTTTCTTCGCTGTTTTATGACAATCTTGTCTTAAATTAAGTACCTACTTAATGATTTCGACAATCCTTCTTATTTTTTTGTGTTTGCCATCATCATCTTTATTAAATCCTTTCTTATTCCAGACAATCGCATACGCTGATAAAATTCCAGTGCTGAGTCTCGGTCATATATATTTCTATGTGCTCCGCGCAGCGCAGTTAGTACAAACAAGTAGGTAACGTTTACCAATTATTTATTAATGAGAAGGTGGTACTTAAATTGCTTCGAAAACCACCTAACTATATCAAGAACAAAGCTGTTTGTGATTAGTTTGGTTAGTTAGTTCTAAAAATAAATGGAATGTAGCTAATGTTATTTGAGCTATTGGTATTGCCCACATACACGCACGCCACACTTATTTCAAATAAGTATTGTTAGGGCCTATAATAATAGAATAACTAATGGAAAACCTATATTTTCTATTTGAATCTATTCGTTCTTTTTGACCGACTGATTTAAAAATAGACATTTTCGTGGGCTTCATTGAAATGTCAATATATTTTGTTGATGGATACATTTTTGTAAACATCTTGTACCATCCCAATAGGGGTGTTTCTTCTGTAATACTAGATTCAATGATAGGTACCTTGAAAGTTAAGTTTCGTGACCATTGCCTGTTAACTACCCAAAAATTATTTGTAAATGTTGCTTAGCAAAATCGACCTTCCCAACAGCTTGCAAGAATTTTCATTCCGAAGAATTACCTTAATAATAGTTGAAAAAAATTAAGTTCCCGTAATTTCAATGTCGTTTGGGTATCTATTAATAAATCAGATTTATTTATGTTTGACTACCTGATATGAACCACCAGGAAATACCTACAGACTACAGAATATGGAGACGCCTCGGCGGCAACTTGGCGGCTACACTTCCTTACAAATTAAGCGTATCACCGTTTGGTACCTACAGATATTAACTAAAGGGTGTAATGCACAAGCCTGTCACTTGCACAAATTATGCAGCTTGCATGCTATAGTGTTGTGCACCAACCAGAACTTGTTCTGGCACAATGCCATGCAGGGTAGGTAGAGGTACACAGGTATACTTGCGCAGTTTTTGCCAGTTACAGGTATGTGTACCTACACGAGTGCACGATACGTCACGTTGCTACCAGCAACCAACTTGTATGCAAGTTAATTGAAGGAAACAATCCAGCAGTAACTTGATAGCCCGCAATACAATAAGACCTTCATGTTTGTTGGTAGCCGGTGAAGACATGCCATTAGAATCGTGCTGCGAGCTGAGCTGTACCTAGAAGCTGACGGCTTTCATAGAAATCCGTGACAGGAGTTATACATTCAACGCACTTCAGTTGTAATTTTAATTAGGACATTCATACTGTCGTGTCCAGATACGACCTATGAGATTCCAAGCTCTGAGGAAAAGCTAATAATATTCGAGCATTGTTTTTACTATAATATAATTCATCATGCCCTATGTTTATTATTTATACACAATAATTTTCGCAAGCTGTCTCTACTGTTATTGTATTGACGACACGGTTGGCGCAGTGGTTGAGCGATTGACTGCTGCGCAGCATGTCGCGGGTTCGATTCCCGCACGGAACAAATATTTGTACGACCTACATGTATTTGTTCTGAGTCTGGGTGTTTTTCTATGTATAATATGTATGTATTTACAAAAAAAAAATGTATATAAGTAGTTTATCAGCCATATCGTTACCATAACACAAGCATTAGGTTGCTTAGCTTGGGACTATATGGCGTTGTGTGGAATGTCCAAGGATATTATTATTATTATTATTATTATTATTACTGTAGCTCTGTCAACACTGACCATTAGCTCACACCGACTACCGGAGCTGTGCCAAAGGTTGGTGAATCAGATTTAGGAACCTGTCCCACCGCCTACGATTAGCGAAGAGTAAGTAGTGTTAGCAACACCAACTAGAGAGTACAGTTTTTCTTTTAAAGATCTCTAGTCGCTACGACAAACTCCAGAGGGAGAGAGAGCTCCAGTTAATTTAATTTACAGACCTTGACTATTCAAAAGTGCCTGTAACTGGTCTATTTGAAATAAAGGATTTTGTATTATTTGTATTTATCTCTGTAACTCACTTGCAATACATGTATTGTATATTCTTGACCGATAAAAATGTTAAAAGATCCTCGGTTCCACGTCAATGCGATTTTTTTTTTAACGACCTCGACTGTGTTAACGTAGACCGGTAAACGTTCGCTTATGTCATAGGGTACGGAAATTGAAAAAAGATTTTCCTTTATCGTCACCAGACGGTGCTTTTTCAGTTTCAATACAAATTGTCGTTTACGTCCGAACGTCAATAAAACTCGCACTTAGGCCACAGGCACATTACTTTTTTCACACTTCGCTTTCTGCCAGTGCTATTTCTATATTTGTATATGATTGTTTTAACTGGCAAACTATTTAGTTTTGTTTTTTTTTTTAAAAAACGTTGACCCACACTATAGTTTCTCCTGTATCGTGGGTGCGTTTACAAACATACAAAATCACATACACAAACAGCCAGACCCGGAACAACTATTAGGCCATACAAATATTTGTTCCGTGCGGGAATCGAACCCACGACTACGACACGCGACGCAGCAGCCGATCGCTCAACCACTGCGCCAACCGTGCCGTCAATTTTGCTACGAAAATCTAAGTTTAGCTATTACATTGACAATTCGTATCCAATTTTACTTTATACAATACCCGGATGTCGCTGAATATTTATAATCGAATTCTCAAAGGCAACCTTTCGGCAGTTCTTGGAAAACTGTCGGATGTTGCGAAAGGAAGTGCATAGGAAAAATACTTTTCCTTAAAAGGAAAAGCGACGTACCAAACTTATAATTTTATTCAGGAACCTCGTTGCTTTATTTGCTGCCATTCCCAGAAATGTCTGTTTGTACACACTCTTTACGTGACCAGAGTTCCCTTCGGCCAAAGGATCAGCGACGATTTTTTTAATTACCTAGTCTTTCTTTTAGTACGGGAAGCAATCAAATGATTCCTTCCGCTCTGGGCTGAGGAAGTGTTACTGATTCCATTCCGCAACTGACAAATTCCACAACCCCTGCAGATTCCGCTACTATTATATTTTTTTCCTACACCACCGCTGTACTTTTACATGTATATTCGTTGCGGGATTCGAAACAGTTGAATCGTTTCTCCGGGACTCATCGGGCTTCATTGGCTCGGCGTTTATCTGGTGGTCCCCACTGTTGATTCTGGCTTTCAGGAGTTGCAGTGGTTCGCGGTGGTGATGGGCGGGCGACAGGCGCGGGGGCGCCTCCGCCCGCATTGCACGCATCACCACCATCGTCGGAGGTTCCCGGCCTTCCCCCAACGGGGAGGGCGTGAAGGGCCCGCTGTGAAGGCGGGCGGTCGTCGGAGGTGGACTGGACGTAAAAGCTACGCCGATCTCCCAGTCCACCCCCACTAAGACGTTGCGGGAATTTCAGTGCTGGGTTGTTTTAGTGGGTATACCGGGCTTGCCCGGGGAGTCCCACATACCCCTCCCACTCCCCCGAGTGAGAGGGTATGCGTAACGCATTTTTTCCCAGCCGGAAAAAAAAAGGAGTTGCAGTGGTTGGTAATGCGTGGCGGGCTTGTGCCCTGACAGACTTCGCAACCCTGGCACTGCCCTCTACTACTACAGCCGCGGCAATGTGGCCGAATACTTAGAAAATGTGGACTAGATCTTTTCTGCGCCACTAGTGGGACAAATTAGACTAGGTAATTCGAATTATTGGGTGCTAAATAATTTCTTTTAAACACAACATGTTTTCTATTTGTAATCGAAGTTTAATAACAAGCGTAATTAAAAAAAAACACAAGTCGATCTTTAAGGTTAAGCAACGCTTGCCGCGGTTGGTCTGTGGATGGGTGATCATCTCAACATACCGAGTTTACTCCGTGCCTCGGAAAGCACGTTAAGCTGTTGGTCCCGGATGTCATTAGGAGATCTTTGGCAGTCGTTACGGATAGTCAGAAGCCAGAAAATCTGACACCAGTCTTGCCAAGGAGTACCGTGTTACCCAGTTAATGGGTTGTGGAGGTCTGGTAGGCAGCCGCTCCACGTAAAATACTGGTAGGTATTCAGCTGAATCCGGTTTGATTGGAAGCCGACCCCAATATATGTAGTTGGGAAAAGGCTAGGCAGATGATTTGATGTCATGTGAATCAGAATAATCATCATTCAAATAACAATTTAAACTGAATCGAATTTCGAATGATCAAACTATTGACTATTAGACCGATTCATTCATCGATAACAGGAAGCGGTTCATATCGACGACCATAAGCAAAGGAATGATCAGACTGTGCCCTGTTTACATTGGCAGTGCGAGCACGTACTCGTAGTAACGAACACTATCCGCTAGTACTGGCCTGTTAGCTAGCTAGCATTGACTTTGATTTTCATTGCTTATTCGCTATTAACATTCCTGCGTGTGCCAAGCTTAAATGTAAGCAATGTATTTGCACTTGCTTGTGCGACGTGTGCAATCAATGAATGGCTAATAAAGTTAATAGAACAAAGCTTCTCAAGATGTGCAATCACGGATGTTTGATTGTGTGTCACAGTTTTGTTGAATGAGTATTTTGCAAGCGATTTTTTTAAGATGCTTCGTAATGCAGCTCGGCAGTAAAAATTGATTAAGTACACAGTTAATTTTGATGCAACAACGCATCGGCGATTTAATGACGCTTTTCTGAGTCAGCATCTAAAGGTCATTTTTCGTACGTACGCTAATAAACTATGTACTTACCTACTGTCAAAGTAAGGTTAGTGATTTTTTAAGAGATTGAGGCAACGTTAGGAATGATGATTAGTAAAATACAGAAATCAATTCTTTAGGATCTAGTCACATCGACCAAAATTTTAAATGAAACTCGTCGTCCTGATCCTCGTATACTATCGAAAATGTTTGCATAGAGACTTTGAGAGTATGAAAAACGCCCCATAATCAGTCTACTTCAGATTATTTCATAACGAATCAACCTTTCCTCGTCAGGTGACGAACACAAGAAAAAGAAAAGTGAATACTCAAGAGTTGAGTATCCACTTTTATTGGATTAAGCACTTGTTTGGCCTTACAGTTAGGGATCTAGATGGCCGGGCATACCGACATACTTTACCTCTCTTAGAAGTAAGTAAGTACCGGGAAAGAAGGCGATGGAAAAAGGAATTTCCGGCTTTCCAATGTACCTAAAATTTTTTGGAGAGGTTAAATTTAGTAGTAAGTAGGTAATGTAAAATGTTATGATTTTAACTTTGGCCCACAACAGGAATTTCTTCTGTATCGTAACCATACAAATTCACATACACAGACAGCCAGACCAGGGAACAACTATCTGTAGGCCATACAAATATTCGTTCTGTGCAGGAATCGAACCCGTGACATGAAGCGCAGCAGCCAATCGCTCAACCAATTAATATAATTTCGGGTTCCCGGAATTGCATAACTAATCTAATTTTTTTTTTAATCCATAAACTAATACAATAGAAAACCGTTATTCGACACTCACTCAGCAATGCTCGCTTGGCGATCAGAATTCATCAATCAGCTGTAATTTCTGCCTACATACAATAGTGCGGGCCGGAAGCTGAGGCTATCGAATAATTTTCAGTCGCCTCTCACTGATCGCCGGCGGTGAGACAAAAATAATCACTGATCGCCGGGGGTTGGATCAAAAATAATAAACAAATACAAGAGACCTGTAATTTGTGTTAAATGGGGCTTTTACATCGTGCATCGCACGGAGTATATCGCACTTAAATTTGTTGATACCGGAATAATTTTTCCGACAAAAAAGTGCTTTCCGTGTTCCATGACAGCCCACATTTTAACTTTAAGCAAATATGCATAAATATCTCTACTAATTACAGTAGCAACTTAATACCACACAATTTTACTAACTTACTCCTCGTTCGTTACTAAAATTGTGTGGTATTAGGTTGGATCCCAAGATATACAAGTAATTAAAGATATCCCTGAGTTCGTCGGTTACCTTTATCCGTACTTCGCTCGTGGGACCATTGCGACCTAACACGACAACCTTGAAAGGTTCAGCTCATTATGTCTTCATGGATAAACTCGCAAAGGTCAACAATTCACAAGCATTGTTCTAAGCTGAGACAGGGTAACGCAATAAAGTCATGAAAAAAGTAAAAAAAAATCTTGTGAAAATGTTCATGTAACAAATAAAGAACTGGAGCAAAATGTGGGAACAAGGTCATTTAATCAGCTGATACAGCAAGCTACACAGCAGACAGTATCCCTGTGTCACGCATGCGTAGACAAAACGTCTCGCAGAATTTATAACAAAATATTATAGAGAAATGTAAAAGCGGGTGATGAATGTAACCGCAGAATTGTTCAGCGCGGTCTGTGGAACCGGGTCAGTGGCTCGGAATTTCGCATGTCATGGCTTGTGTTGTTGGCACATTTTTGCAAAGAAAAATGGTAAATGTTTTCGTTGTTAATCGGGGTGGTTGCCAGAAATAAAGCTGCAGTGCAGTAGTGAGCTTGCAGCGGCAGACTGCGGTGCTGGCTCGCCATTCATTGTGATGGCGGGAGGTCGATACGTCGTCCTCGTCAGTGTCGCCGCGCCTTCTGTGCTGCGCGGTCGTGCCCTGCCAGCTCGAGAGCCCGGTCCGCGTCGCTCAACTCACGTCTGTGAGCTCTGCGCAACCGTCTGATATCGACAGTGAAGCCTTTATTTATAAACAAATTGTAATTATCTGTGCTTTTAATTATTGTTTAACGCCAGTTTCATTCATCGTCAAAAATTTCGATACGACAACTAAGAGTTATAGTGAAATTAAAGAAGATAACTTATTAATTTAATATTTACTCGAAAGCGCACGTGACGACAGACTATATTACATAAATATTAAATAATATGGACACAAATTAATTTGCTGTATTGATCAGTAAGTACACGTGGTTATTGTATACACCTGGCACACGATTTGATTCACTTTACATTTTAATTAATTACCTTGAATGGTTTGAGTATCAGTCGACAAATTAGCGAACAATCCTTTTAAAAAAGATAATAGGAATCGTAAAAGTTAACTTAAAAATAGCTGAATAAGGAATGACAATTACATAATTATAAGGAGACGTATTGAAACAAACGACAATTGAAAATTAATTCCTGATGACAGCGGTTATGTAGTAGCAAGCAGTCAACCACCCACGGATACACTGCCACAGTTCAAACATGGTGACACACTCGTAAATCAAATTAAGAAGCCTCACAACATTGATGACATAAACTTCAACAAAACAATATGTGGTAATTTTTCATTTTTATGGGAGGATATCGTAGTAGCGAAACATTAATATTACGAATATTACGATAACGAATGTTTGCGATGAGAACCGGTTCCTCGATTAGGTACTTAAAACAAACCAAATAAAGTAGGTAAGTAATATTTATAGAACGTGTTTAGATATCACAACATTCGTATCCATGAAGCAATCCAAACCGTAATCCAAGTTGATGTAACTGGAAAATTCGGTGATCCAATCGCATTAATTGATTAAAAGCAACTTAATATTGATTGAGATTCAGAAATAGATGATTGAAATGAGTTTATAACTACCCTTTATTGATTCGATCTAAAAACTTTAACATTACCTGTAATACTGAATACATGAGCAACATGTTATGTTACATGCAGTAAACTAGCTATGAACGATCACTTCGCATGACGAGCTTTTGTTTAAATGCTGTCAGTTCTTACAGTATACCCTGTTTTTGTGTTGACTAAAATAAACGAATGTGGGAAATTATATCACAAAATTGGAATCGACCGATATAATGACATTTTTATTCCAATTTCTGCAGTAAAAACATTGATACAGTATCGTTATGAAGACTTTCTTTCAATTTCCAATACAAAAATAATAAAAGTAAGCAAACAAAATGATAGATGGGTCCATTATTTTTTGCTCGTTCAATCAATCAACAAAGCTTTAAGTAAAACACTGGTTTCTTTGGTCCGCAGAATTCTATTCATCTTTGGCAAGAATACATGTATTCTCTAGATTGCTGACATTAAAGATGAAAAGAAGTTGAGTAAAAAAGTGCCTGTATTGATTTAATAAATTCCGCCTTAGGCGAATTTAGTTTTTGCTTGGCCGGTTGTATTTGAATAATTTTGGTACCTACGCGACACACATCACAATATTTGGACGAGGTCAACCTGTATTGATCATCAAACAGTAGGCAGGCACTGAGTTGCTCACCTTTCAGAATATGCTGGGAAATGTAGTAAGTACGCAAAGTTGCGTCCACCGTTATTTACAATGAAAACAAATCACTACTCAAAAGGATTTTTTTTTAATTGGGACAAGCCCGCCACATATTCCCAACCACTGCAACTCCTGAAAGCAAGAATCAACAGTGGCGACTACCAGAAAAACGCCGAGCTAATGAAGCCCAACGAGTCTTGGATCCCGCATCGAAATTAATCAGAAAGTACAGCGGAGGAGTAGGAAAAAATAAATATAATTTCCACTTCCCTCCTTATCAAGCAGGAGACAGATTTGAGTTAGGCCAATAGGCACCGAGGGTCATATACAACTGGGTTTAAAAGCCCAGTTGCCAAGCACCACGGATTATAAATTAACACTGAAATTATGGGTCCTAAATTGTGAGCTACTTGGATTCCAGTAATAGGTATGGCAAAATCGCCTGAACGCACGGAAATTTGTTCTGGTTTCTACAAGGTCCGTATAGTAAAGTACCCCAGATGTAACCTGAATACTATTTAACATAATATTACGTTCAGTCTGCCAAAGAATACACTCCCATAAGACGTGATGTGCAGATTGTTCGTATTCAAGTTCAGCTGTAGAACATTGACATAAAGGTGAAGCCACAAGCCTAAAGGAAAATAATTTACTCTTAAAGTTGCCATGACCTGTGAGAAATTGGGCAACACAGTGATCTACCTCCAGCCACTCAAAAGGATACAAAAAGTAAAGATGTCATCGAACAAAATAAAAATATAATGTATGTCAAGGTTGAACAAGAACGTCAAATAGTTTACATTGTTACCTGCCTTTAGGATCTTCTTTTATCTTTTAATTAAGAACGTGATCAAAAGGATCATCATCTTTTTATTTTCACTTATTAATTGAAAATAAAAAGAAAATCTATACTAGCGAAGTAGAAAAACATTTTATTTTCTGTAGCTTCAAATGCAATACCTATTATATAAGATAACGATTATAACATTGAAACTTAGAATAAAAATTCTATTAGCATTGCGTAAGAGCTGTTTGGCTCAGAATTTTGGAATAAATTATCGGAACCGGTAGCTTTTGTCAAGTTATTCTCGTGTCTCTCCGCATTATGAATGCGTACGGCAATTTCTTGTGAAGCATCGGATACAATAATATCTACCTCCCCAGTACCCTCTTCAATTATAATATTATTATAAATTATAACTTATGTTAAACCTTCCATTCTAAAGTGGTTATTTATGCTTTTAAGAATATCTACCGTCCCAGTACTTCTTCAATTATAAATGATACAGTTAATTACGTTAAAAACAATCCGTTCTAAAATGGTTTTATGTTTACAACTTTCCATCTTTGGAAGTACCTATTTGGAGAATTTTGGCTGGTATGGGTAAAATATAGGTTTCGCGTTTTTTCTAGCAGGTACTATATTTCTCTAGTTGTTAATACATTGAGGAGCTCGTGGCTAAATAATAACAGCCACCCGGGTCGATCTTCAAGGTTTAGCAACGCTTGCCAAGCTTGGTCTGTGGATGGGTGCTCATCTTGAATTATCGAGTTTTCTCCGTGCCTCAGAAAGCACGTTAAGCCGTTGGCCCCGGTTGTCATTTGTAGTTCTTTGGCAGTCGTTACGGAATGTCAGAAACCAGTAAATCTGACTCCAGTCGACAGGAAGTGCCGTGTGTGTAGGCGCTCGAAGTAAAATACTGGTATTCAGCTGAATCCGGTTTGACTGGAAGCGCACCTCAATATAGTTGGGAAAAGGCTAGGCAGATGATCATGGTTGTTAATATAATATAGGTACTAAGGTGTCATATAGCTTTTTGTCAACTTTTGTAATATTCAAACTATATCCGCATTCTTTTATATGCATTATTGTACAAGAATCTAATAACAGTCGAAAGTATTTAATCAATCAATGTTGTAATCATCAAAACGTGCATATTAGCGTAATTTAAATTACCTATGTATGTGTAAATATTTGGTTACGTAATTATAATAAGTCTTCTGTAATTTATTCTACGTTGTCAACATCGTCATCATTTTTTGCATGTTTTCTAAAATACTTACTAAGTTTATGCTTTAAAAATGCGGAAGTATTACAAATCCTATATTATTAATGTCCTAATATTTATTTTTGTCTACAGACAAAAATAAATATGGATGTACACACCTTCTTCAAATCTTATGTATTTACTAGGTGCGTCGTTGTTCTTTATTAATTTATTTCAATTAACACGTGCAGTGTGATGTGTCTCTTCGATATTTAATTTTTAAGCTTTAAAGTTTTATTTGATCAAATTCGTTAGCAAATTAAAAGCAGACATTGTAGGTATCACTAGCAGGCAGTATTTCATTATCGTTAGCTGATTAAATACATATGCTAACTATACCACTTATTAGTGAAACATACGCTACATATTTTTTAATGAATAACCAATTTATTTGCTCTTATCGTTTCATCGCCGTAAGCAACATCTATACTAATATTATAAAGCAGAAGAGTTTGTTTGTTTGGTTGAACGCGCTAATCTCAGGAACTACCGGTCCGATTTGAAAAATTATTTCAGTGTTAGATAGCCCATTTATCGAGGAAGGCTATAGGCTATATATCATCACGCTAAGACAAATAGGAGCTGAGCATTAATGGAAAATGTAACGCAGACGAAGCTGCGCGGGTCAGCTAGTAATTTTAATAATTCTAAAGATTTTGAAGTATATCAAATTCTTTCAAACTAATAAAATAACAACGTTGGATTGATTTTAAGAATGTTTTTTTTCAATAGAACTATCTCACCGTTATAACTTGGGTTTTCACAGTAACTTATTTAACAGGATCGACTTGCTGTTCCGCTTATTTCAACACTGATGAGCTGACGAATGGAGGTCGCGGGTGAAAGAATCTGGGTGGGCTCAGAGATAGATTATATTTTAGATATTTATAATATTATAGTTAACCTAAACCAGTAAGTCCAAAAAATACCGTGCTACCGTTAATGGGTTGTGGGAGAACTGGTAGGCCGCTACCCCACGCAAAATACTAGTATTTAGCTGAATCTGGTTTTACTGGAAACCGATCCCAATATAGTTGTGAAAAGGCTAGGCAGATGCTGATACTATACAGGGAAATTGAAAAAATACCCGAAACCTCTTAGGCAGTGAAAGTACACATGATTATAAGCAACTTTTGTTTTGGTAAAACTCCGAAATCTCGAAAAAAATATCAGCTGTTTCATACATTTTCATTGGCTAAATACTGCATTTTGTATGAAACAGCTGATATTTTTTTCGAGATTTCGGAGTTTTACCAAAACAAAAGTTGCTTATAATCATGTGTACTTTCACTGCCTAAGAGGTTTCGGGTATTTTTTCAATTTCCCTGTATAGTGGAAGTCTGGAATACCGCATTGGCTAATTTTTATCCCTTATTAGTATGTTCTTTGAAGTCATTCATGCGGGCAAAACCGCTGAAAGAAGCTAGTTAACAGTACTATAAAGATCTCGAAGCCTACTATGTCTCAGCTACAAATACGAACTGCTACAGATAGGTAATCTCTCCCATCTCCGTCAATAGCCCGATACAGTTTGATTGATCGATTCTCAGCCTATTTATCATACTGCCCGTCCGTATCTACAATAATAACATAGATACTATATTGTGGACCTTCTTGGTTCGTATTGGTCAGTCGAATAAAGCTTTGTAAGAATTAATGAAAGTTTTGAAAAGGTTTCAAATTAGAATGTAAGAAAGTAGTGTAGGAAGTAGTGTGTGACTACACACACTACCAAGGGTGTACCAAGAGTTGGCTCAAGGCGAATAAACTCTTCAAGGATCAAGAGTACAGACACTATTTTGCATACGTATTCAAAATAGCCCGTATTAATATGGCAAACAATAGTATCAATTTATATTTGTACTAGCTGACCCGCACAACTTCGTCTGCGTCACATTTTCCATTATTGCTCCGCTCCTATTTATATTAGCGTGACCTATAACCTTCCTCGATAAATGGGCTATCTAAAACTGAAAGAATTTTTCAAATCGGTCCAGTAGTTTCGGAGCCTATTCAATTCAAACCAACAAATCTTTCCTCTTTATAATATTAGTGTAGATGTAGACTAGCTTTTGTCCGCGACTTCGTACGCGCTTATCCCGTTTTACCTGTTCCCGTAGGAATTTCAGGAAATCCTTGGTGCTCCTCTACACAACCCAAGGAACTTTCATGCCAAATTTAAGCTTTCTTCGAACATTATTTTCGACTGTGCGTTGTCTGTCAGTGATTCAGTAACGAAAGATTTTGATGAATTAGGATATGGTACTCGATTGATCTTATTATGTATGTGGCTGAAACATTGTGGTTCAATCTGATTATTTGTGTAACCTCTTGATACAAAGGAAACCTTACCATGGTAATAAACTCCTTTGCTGTCCATAATTACGAGTAACTGTATTCAATTATAATGATCATTAGCAATACGAATGATGGAAGCTTTGGATTTCTTTAGTTCATTCCAAGATCAATCAACTGGGTCAAATAACAATAATTGCTGCCTGATGCCCAAAACCTGACCTCTGCAGTCGAACATGTTAACCCGGGTACAGTTATTATCTTTTGGTAGAATTTGATACTTCTCATTGTACTGTAACAATCCTGTATTCGAATGGTTACATATTCATCTACATATAGTGAAGTGTTATCGTTTTTACTCATTAATGTTTTAATTAAGCGAGATAATTCGTATTTTTGTAATGCTGATTAGTGTCATTAGCTGTGTGGCCATAATTTTCACTTTCGTCATTTTAAAGTCAGTAATATATGTAGTATTGTTTATTTCTGTTGAGCAGGGAATTTAATAATAACATTTTATTTTCTGACCACAAATTACAGGAAAAGTTATATTATAAAATTAATTTGAGGAAGACTAGTGCCTAAACTAAGTTTTTTTTCATATATTTTTGACAGTTTGCGATTGAGATGCAAATGTGAAAATTAGTAGAATTGGCTCTCAGCTCAAGATTCAGAACATAATCTTATGTGTTTGAATTTTTCAGAATTTCAGCACCACTTTTGCCCTCTAGGACCAACAGGCATATTAAACTTCCAACTTTCGAAAAGAGCAGAAGTAGACCCCAATGGTTAGCACAGCTAGTGACAATATACTCCTTAGTTTCAATGAATATAACTAAGGTAACTAACTAATTTTATAAAATAACTATGCGTTAGGAGCCTTACACATTTACAACTTGCCACAAGCTTTTTCTCACAATAATGTAGATTATTTTAATATTAAATGTAAATAATAAACAACGCCTGACTTAAAACTGGTTAAACGCGATAAACAAAACTACAGACAATGTTATTTGAAAACAAAGCCAAAGAGGATTATGACAATATTCACGAGCGGAGGAGCTTGCACGACAATGTTTACACAACAGACAAAACATTAGATCGTGGGAAACTCTTGCTCTAGAACTCATAGTATATGTACTTACTGAAGGTGTGGCGAAAACCATAATACCTAATGGTAGTACATAGCTAGGATTGCGAAAATAAACAAACATTAACGGAGTTTCGAAAACAGGATACAATAGTGTGAACTCGCTATGTTGACTCGGTGTGACTGGAGTTTATTTATTTATTTAGGTTAGCTAACAATTGTTTACACACCACAATTTCAGTTTTTTTTCAATTGATAAGCCTACATTATTAAGTGTGACAATTACTTACAGGCTTGTTAGCCTGTAAGTAATTGTTACACATACACAATTTTTGGCTAAACAATACAATAAATCATAAAATTAAACAACAATAAAAACATTTAAAAAAAAGGAAATGGTTAGTAGGATTGGTAAATTATCAATAACAACAAGTTAATTATGAATAATATAAAATTAAAATTGGATAGAATGTTTGATATTAAAATGACAGTTAACAAACAAATAACATAAAAAAATAAAAGCATTCAAATAAGTTAGTATCAAAACAATTAATTTATTAATATTACATAAAAATATAACGATTCATTAAATTAGATATATCACAGCTCTGAGCTCATCATTAAAACATTTAACTAGGTTCGGATAAAATAAATTAAATTAAATAATAAAATATTACAATCTTGAATCTATAACATTAACATAATAGTACATAGGTACATTAGTCAAACACTAGACTAGTGCTGGACAATAATAACATTGGTAAATTTGCTCAATTTGTCGTGGTGTATATCTTTAAGATCACTGCAACTGTTAAGCATTTGTCAAGTTCAAATCAAGTTTGATACACCTATGGAGATTAGCCCCCAATTAGTGAATACTAAGCCACTAATTAGGTTAGGTATAGAATGTAATGAAAAACTATAGATCCAATGCATACCAATAGAAAACAGCGCACCTACACTTGAAAAAATATGAACGCATGACATAGGTTCGTAGAGGTTTTTATTAATTTGATAAGTCTTAAACTTTAGCGTTTGGTTTACCCACCATATCAATGCCAAATACCACGGGAAAAGTATTAGTGTTTCACAAAGTCGAAAACATATTGCTCACCTATGTTTTAGCCTGCGAAGATTGCGGTATTTGTTCGAAACGCAAAGGGCATTGTTGGATGGGGTTTAGTCAGCAAGAGCTGGTACTCCCTTGCGCTCCACCCAGCCTTCTTCCTTAAAAAAGAGGTATTGTCAAGACAAGCCAAAGAAAATGTTTATTCATTGAACGCCATGTGTCCTAAAGCTGCTTAACAGAGCTGCAACGTATTGTGAAATAAAACAATCATAACCACGCATAATATATTGAGTTCAAAGATCACATCCTTACACCGACAGGTGACATGTTGTTGCTCAATATACTGCTAGAATAAGCAATGATCATCTTTGCCTAAGGGGCCTCAGGGCCTCAGGTGCCCATTATTAGTACACCTTGACCCTTTTAGAGAGTGCAAATTCTAGGTACCAATTTACAAGCGTTTTGATTTTACTTCAGTTAGTACATGCGAGAGCTCTAGCAAAATTTGCTTCAAAGAAGAATTTAACTTACACAGAAAAACAGATGATTTGAATTAGCAATAAATACGACGAAAAAGACCACTGTTTCCAATTAATACAAGGTTCAATCAAAGACTGCTTCCGACGACATATTCTTAGAACATGAACATCATGGATATAATAAGGACCACTATGTATATCAAATGTCACAAATAATCCCACTTAACGGTAATATTACCAGGGTAATTGCACTAAGAAGCCATGATTCAGATTCCATTTGATGCGCTTAACTCATCAAATATGTCCAGCGTAATTTAGAGACTCAAGGAAACTACTAAGTATTTAAATGACCCAGCAATTTACGATCGGAACGTGCAATTTGTAATTCTTGGTATACTGAATGAATAGTAAAGTTTTGCTGCAATTGTCTTCGGAAACAACTATGTGTATAAATTTGATGTTTAAGCTTTGCGTAGACGATCTTGAAATGGTTTTTAATTGTCTTATCATTGTCTTCAAGGAATTTCTTTTCTAATTAACCAATTGTATTATAAATCATTTTAATGTTTTGTAGTATTCCTCTTCCTTTAATGGTTTTTCCTCGTTTTTCTTCTTTCGTCTTTACTTTCATATGCGACCAGTCCCATGCAATTTATATCTTCACTCATGCGATAAATTCGTGTGGCGCCGTGCCGCACTGTTTATTTTCCTTTCAGTTTAACACAAAAGCACGTGAGGATACTACGCTCACATAATATACCTACACGATAAATACATATGTTACTTCACTAACCACAAGGTGCGGTAATACGAATGACCGAATTGCGGTAAGAGACGGAGATGACACCAAACTGGTAATCTTAGCTCATCGTCAGTCTTCGTGAGACTTCAAAATAATTCGGCTTTTGTACCGCTCCCATTAGAAAGTACATTCTAGACTTTGATCCTAGTGACTTCTTATTTACCATCATCAGCACTTTTATCAACATTTTAGAAAAGTTGACTTAGTTTAAGGTGCGTCCCCGTGCAAAACGCAGCGCTAGCCGTTTTTTGTGCAGTTTTTGGAGCTCTTAACTCTTTATCCAAAAGAAATATCATTGACTTTAAATTTTCATATAATCTTGGCTTCAAAATGATAGATTTTTATTTTTTATTACTAAGTATAATGTTTAAGTTATCTCCTCACAACGAAACTACAGAAATGAGAAATAATTACTGAAAACATGCATCTTCGAAAACTAACGATTATTTTGATTTTGTACTTACTCTAATGGATAGGCAATTTAATTATGAACATTTTGGTAGAAATACCTATTTTTTTTTCAAACGACCAAAATTAGATTTTATAACGATTTTATTCAACATTCTGAGCGTATTCGCTCTCTCTTGCGCTGTTATTGAGGGAAAAAATGCTCAAGGTTATTTGGTCAGGGTACGGCCTTAAGTTTCTGCTTTATTTATTCTTACCTTTGTATGTGTATCGACGTTGGTCTGGACTTAGCTAGGTCTCAGCCCTGCGAGGGTTAGAACTGTTTGAACGATTTAGTTACCACAGTCCTGGAACGCAACGCGTTTGCTGATAAAATGAAATGGTCTTGAGAAAAGCCGACAGTATTTAAATCTTCTAACTACGTTCTTGGCCATCGATCAAAGTGGGCTTTCAGAACATTTTTAACTTCCCGGACGTTATGTTGCTTTTCTACCATATATCCTGCTTTAATGTATTTTCAAACGGTAACGTTAGAAGAAGTTCAAGGGCGAGTAAGAATTTACAAATATTTAATTTGTTGAACTGTTTGTGCCAAAGGCAGAATAGTTTTTAGATGCATCATAGGCTAGAAATTGTTTTGAAAATAGGCATCCAGAAAATATTTTAACGGTTGATGAAGCGTTTGTTCTGTATGATTTATAGGTACAAGGTGCACAACTATTTTAGTTTCGCTGAGCTAATATATCTACAATGCTGGAAAGTCTGGTTAGGTTTCGAATAAAAGTGTCTTATCCCATTGGAACCTTGGGGCATAGAACGGTTCTATTGTTTAATATTCATCATGTCGTGGTACACATAATAATATTCTTCAGAAGATCGTAGGTACAGTATGTTGCCACATAGTGATCCTTAGGGCACACCCATGCTTCGTAGGCGTAGGAGACATTCAGTGACAAGACAGACAACAACACAATATGTTTATGTAGGTATATTACAGATTTAGTTGAATATTTGTATGAAGCTTTCGACATATTTACAAAATCTTGTCACAGGTGTTTTCTAGGCATAGTCGTGTCCAATTCTAAAAGTATTTAGGTAAAATTATACAACTCGCTCGTTTAAAAATAGATAGTGTCCTTATGGACGGTCTCTATCTGGTTCTATATTTAGTTTAAAATATTGTCCTCTATTAACAGCTATAATTATTATTGCTTAGTGCCCTAAGTTATTTTTATTCTAAAACACGATTCCTGGAAAGGGCCATGGGAGCGAAACCACGTAAAAACTAAAAACCCGTATTAGGTAGAAATAATTCTTCAGGTTTTGTGTGTTTGATGCATAGATTATAACCACGTTTAATAGTCTTTGGTTTGATTTGATTCCTGCATAGTATACATAGATTGGTAATTCGGCTCGATAAGTTGCGCTGCTTTTTTTACGCGTAGCTAATTTTCTAGCAGGACAACGTCTGTCAAGACTGCTAGTAGTAGAAGTAGCTAATATAAATCAACTAGCTTCTGCCCACGACTTCATCCACGTAGCGTGATGATATAGCCTATAAGCCTTCCTCGAAAAAAGGGCTATCTAACACTGAAACAATTTTTCAAATCGGACTAGTAGTTCCTGAGATTAGCGCGTTCAACCAAACAAACGAACAAACACTTCTGCTTTATAATATTATACTAGCTAACCCGCGCAACCTCGTCTGCATCACATTTTCCATTACTGCTCCGCTCCTATTCGTCTTAGCGTGATGATATATAGCCTATAATCTTCCTCGATAAATGGGCTATCTAACACTGAAATAATTTTTCAAATCGGAGCAGTAGTTCCTGAGATTAGCGCGTTCAACCAAACAAACAAAAAAACTCATCTGCTTTATAATTAGTATAGATATAGATAAGTATAGATATAGATTGGTATTTGGTACTGTCATAGAAGCCCATTTACAGAATTACTAATAGAGTATCTATTCTATTCTACGTTTTTAATTTTTTCTACCGATCGTGCGAAGTAGACTGTAACAAATGTATGACTTTTAAAACAAAAACGTTAACAGATAGGGGTCCTAATGACTTCATTAACAACCAAACAGTTAATAATACATACTAAATGTTTAACGACAGAGTTAATGATTTAGTGTTGTTATGCTGAAGATATACAAAGCGTATCTCCTGCCACGCAGTCCCACTCCTACAAACAGAAACCTTGGACTCTTGCCAAACTATGTTTCCTTCGTCACAATCGTCATTCGGTCAGTGTCATTGACAATTTAATATTTATTTTAATTGTTTTCCGCAATAATATTTATGACACTAACCAATTTTTGTTTCTTTTCAACAGTATTTTAAGTGCTAAACGTTATCATTTGTTTATACATATTCAAACTTTTGTTGTTTTTTATCACTTTTGCTTCGATTTCTTTAATCTATAAAACCGCAAATCTACCGATATTTTTATACTTAGGTACCTAATAAATGAGTTAGTCACTCTGTATGTTTGTTACCTTACGCTTGGCCGGATTTTGATGAAACTTGGCATACAGGTAGGTATCCAGACTTTGTTCTGGATTAAAGGAACTTTTCATCCTGGGAGTAGGTACCTATGTTCCTTTAGGTCGATTTTCGACATTCACTACAGATTTTCTTATTAGACGAGGCTGTTATTCTTTAGTCGAAGCAACGCTTGCCAAGGTTGGTCTGTGGGGGTGACCATCTGAAAATAACGAGTTTCCTCCGTGCCTCGGAAAGCACGTTTCGCCGTTGGTCCCAGCTCTCATTTGTAGACTTTTGGCAGTCGTTACCGTTTGTCAGAAGCCAGTAAATCTGACTCCAGTCTTGCCAAGAAGTAGCGTGTTACCCTGTTAATGGGTTGTTGAGGTCTGGTCTGGTAGGCAGCTGCTCCACGTAAAATACTGGTATTCAGCTAAATCCGGTTTGACTGGAAGCTGACCCCAATGTCGTTGGAAAAAGGCTAGGCAGATGATGATGACTACAGATTTTTTTATTAACCTTGATAGGTTGATGACCTACTCAACAAAATTTTGGTCTTCATCTTTTATCGCGTCACAGTATTTTCGAAACCAATCTTATCAACAAGATATTTTATCTGATATCTCAGTAAACTGTTGGGTTATTATCTTTAAGCAAATGCCTCAAAATGAGACGGTTTTTGGAATTTCCCTGTACTATGTCAATTAGTATGAATAGTGTGTTTATTTGCAGTTAAGATTAAAATAATCTTATCAACAGTGTTGAAACAATAAAGATATTTGAATTAATTCAAATACTAACCAACAAATTGTATTTCATACTTGAGCTATTAAATTCAATTTTGTGGACAGTCACCGACGAAAGTTTTGGTGACTTTATTTCACGAGTGTCAATGACAGTTTTAGAATATGTCAGTACATACGAAAAGATCAAGTGATAATCATATGATTATTTTTTATAGCAGCTGTGTTAAACCAGTAAATACCAGCACAAAGTAAACCATAACACATTTTTTTGCTTGGTAAGTAAAGCCATCTTATCAGCTCAATCCAACACCCTTGCTCCGAAGATAACGGCTTGACTTTACCAACTAAAACATCTTCCATCAACGTAATAATGTTGTTAGATAAACTTTCTGCAATAGCACTAACATAAAACTGAATTACATACACTTCTTATGTGTACTGTTAAATAAAAATGTTCATAGTCACCCTCATTTTCTTTTATTATGGCTGTAATATACCCTAATACGAGTATACTCCTAAGGCGATGCCTGCGGTTTATTTTGTTATCCAGCTAATTTGCCATCATAATTTAATGATTAGTATCTGGGAGAGCGAGTGATGAACGAATTCGATTAAGTCCAACGAGTTCTACTTAATCAACTATTAATTGAATTGATTTATTTGAACTACATCGACGGCTTTCAAAAACTTGTTGTTAAACATGGTAGCTACTATTTTGAAATTCTTTAGTAGTTATTAATATAACGGCGATACCTATATTGTGTATCGGTAATAAATTTTAGGAATTGCCCGAATAATTCCGGATATTTTATATGCCTTGGTTAGTTTTATCACAGAAAAATTAAATATGAAGGAGTTTAACGATATTGGGCTGTTTTAATTGTTTTTAAAACATAATAAAGTCTTACCCTACTATATTACCGTAAGCAAGCTAAAGAATGTTTGAATAACGGGTTATAGAAACTACACTTTATTATAATTACCCAAAAATATAATCACAGGTATTGCTATTTAGTTTTTACTGCGAGTGTACGCGCACGGTGGTACATTGACCACAGAGTTACAAAAAGTTGGAGGCGGCATTTCATATTTTTTTCTCTAAGATCAATATATAAAAAATATGTACCTACTGCCCGCACTCTAAAATGGAAAATGGCAACTTAAAGTGGAAGAAGGCAACTGCCGCAAACTTGCACCCTGTGGGCGTTATAGCTATCTTTCTACAGATTAACGATAGTGCTTGAGATGCTTTTTTAGAATTCCGTACCCAAAGGGTAAAAACGGGACCCTATTACTAAGACTTCGCTGTTCGTTTGTCTGTCTGTCTGTCACCAAGCTCTCTCTCAAGAACCGCGATAGCTAGATAGTGGAAATTTCACAGATGATGTATTTCTGTTGCCGCTAAAACAACAAATACTAAAAAACAGAATAAAATAAATATTTAAGGGGGCTCCCATACAACAAACTTGATTTGTTTTGCCGTTTTTATAGAAAATGGTACGGAACCCTTCGTGCGCGAGTCCGACTCGCACTTGGCCAGTTTTATTAGAGCTGTGATGTTGGTGTAAATATATTGATATTTATCAAAAGCACCTTTTTGTACCTCTTTGTAACTTGAACGTGTTATGGCAGAGATCTTACCTACTTTAATTGCGTTTGCCCCAAAGCGCTTTATGTCAGAATGCTAATCATAATGACATGTTGTGAGGTGTGATAATTAAGTTGTATTGTGTTCGTCTCGCTAGTCTCGACCGTGTGTTTAATGGATATGATCTTTGGATAATCATTCTTGACATGGCGAAGAGATGCGATTCAATAAATTTTCCACAGACTCGACCGCATTAGTTGTGGCCTTTGTGAATTGATTCACTCTTCAAATTCTTATAAATAAATCCTCATTATTTAAATATTATGTTACCTAATAGACCATTGGAGCGCTTTGTTGCAACTCTATACTTACACCCGGTTTCAGGAAAGAAATCCTCGATGCATTCGCAAGTGATGGTAAGGCTGTAGAAAGCGCATCTGATTGAATAGGTAGCTACCTACGTTTTTAACAGCTGCTACCACGTGTTTGACAATTCATCGTATTGATTTTCCAATCATTTTCGTTCCAAACACCGAGCCATACTTGATCAGAGCATTAATGGCGTTTTATTGTACTAAGGTGCAGTACCTAATCATAAACCACTTACATTACTGTGACGGATAGTATCGAAGTCGAACCGAGCTTATGGCATTGACCTTCCGGAACAGTGCTCGCCGGAAGCCTATGTTTTGTAACGGACATTCACGGGCTATAAAAACTTCAATGTTATAGAGTTTTGCGCAAATCTCCGTGGGATCTACGGAATTGTAGAAATTAAATAGTTTTTTAGAACATACCTACGTAATAATATGTACCTACTGCAAAAGAAAGAAAACAGGGGTACATCTGCAATGTAGCAAGAAATTATAAAGACGCTTAATTTTAAAACACTGTCATTGTGTACCTACCAAAGTAACTAGGTCACGTAAGTTTGAAGATTTCTTCACCATTCTGCAAGTTCCGCAAAAGAAAAAACATATTTTTGAAGTCTTCCGTTGTATCCCATTTTGCGCGACTTTACTTTTGCGATGTGATCAACCCTTAAACACAATTGTTTTCTATTTTATTAGGGACTACTCATACTTATTCCGGTCCATTCGCGTTTCGCTGAACGATTTTGGTCACACTTATATAGTTTTGCTTCTATCAGCCGCGTACAGCCTCGTAAGAATGAGAAGGCGTCAGCTGCAGAACTTTATTTATAGCACTAGTATGATGATAATAACACATTAAATGTCCTCATTTTATACTTGTTTGCCGCAAAAGCTGACTAAACACACACAAAATCGTTGTTTTCAATGGGCATAAGCTAAATAGAGCTGAACAAGTGTGAGTAGTCCCTTATTCGGAATAAAAAGTAGCTTATTTTGTATGACTCTTACTAAAACTTTTATAAAGCTTACTATGACTAAAATACTTTTCGTAATCAGATAAGTTTTTTTCCAGCAATTAAACCTTTAACAACATAAGCATATTAAACAACAAACAATATGCCCTTTTGGGTAATTTAATTAAAGCTTGGCACAGCATAAAAAAAAACTTGTTACGCTGCAAGCTTCCATGGGATCTGATGACGCTGAAAATTTAAACTGCCAAATGTCCGCCATTTCCCGGGAAACAGAGGCCCACATAATAATATACTATGAACCCGTGCAATTTACCCGACCTGAATATTGTACGAGGAGGCCGAACGGGTTAGATTATGTAAACGATCTGCCATTCGTCCCAAACGTAATTGTTACAATAATAACGCTTGCAGTAAACTTTTGTAGGTACTGGGGAGGTTGCGTGCTAGGAACCTTTCAGCAAAGTTACGTACTGGCAGAGGCAGACAAATAGTTCTGGGTACTACGGAGTGTCAGTGCCATCATGGTTTCCGTTCTGAAAAAGAGATATTTATGTATAAACGAATAATAATAATAATATCCTTGGACATTTCACACAACGCCATATAGTCCCAAGCTAAGCAACCTAATGCTTGTGTTATGGTAACGAGATGGCTGATAAACTACTTATATACATTTTTTTTTGTAAATACATACATATTATAGATAGAAAAACACCCAGACTCGGAACAAATACATGTAGGTCGTACAAATATTTGTTCCGTGCGAGAATCGAACCCGCGACATGCTGCGCAGCAGTCAATCGCTCAACCACTGCGCCAACCGTGTCGTCAATAGCTTCTGCCCGCGACTTCTTACGCGTATTTCTTGGTTTTCCTGTTCCCAAACACACTTCGGAAAACCCATATTGTATTTTAAAATTTACAAACAAGTACGACAGCATAGAAAAAAAAACAAATATAAATTTGTTTTTTTTTCTATGCTTTCGTACTTGAAATTGGATAAAAATAAAGTTAATAATAAGCTGACTAATAATTAATGAATTAAATTAAATATGTAAGTAGAGAATTAAATGTCAAGAAACAAAATCATAAAAAAATCAAAAAAAAAATTGATCGCGATCAAGCTGCTTTCAAGAGTTGTCAGTGTCAATATTCTATAGAAAATAATGACACTGACAGCTCGTAACCGTGGTTCATATGTTGATCGCGTTCAGTTACAGATTGATGAAATCCGCCCTAAGTCATTCAGTAACTCAGACAATCACCAGGCACCGGAACAGTTTCATACAACGTGCAACAGAATGAACACAAATAAAAGATGAGGGAATATGCATGAAAAAAGTATTTATGATCTGAACAGTTTTTCTAAAAGTGTTCGAAAATGTAATACTAACTGTGAAATTAGAATCTAAATTGTTCGAAAAACGAACGAGATACAATTATTTTAAACAAATATATCTGTCCCTCTCGCGAAAACGCTGTTTTCTATGGTAGCTGTATAGTTATCGTGTAATTTGACGTCACATTACGTATCGGACTTCTCTTTCTAACTGTAGTCTTTGAAGCTTTATAACTTAATAAATGATGAAGGTATTTAAAAAATAATTTCATGATTGTTTACTAGAGCTAATAAGTATTTTATTTTGCAAATAAAAAAATTGCATGCATATTCCCTATTAACGTCAGGTTCCTTCCAGTCCTTAACAACAAAATCTGCTGCCATAATAAAACGTGACCTATTTTGCCCAGCTATCAAAGATGTCACGACGACCCACGACTCCAGGGCCTAGTTTGCGCTACAGATTGTATTCACAATAGCGCACCTGATCACGCAATGGGCTCGTCAGTGTACTGTAATGGTTTATGCATGAAACATTACCGATAAATAAATGTGGAAATTAGTGGTGAATGTAATTGTGATTGTTATATCTCACTAGCTGACCCGCGCAACTTCGTCTGCGTCACATTTTCCATTACTGCTCCGCTCCTATTTGTCTTAGCGTGATGATAACCTTATAAACCCTATAACCTTCCTCGATAAATGGGCTATCAAACACTGAAAGAATTTTTCAAATCGGACCAGTAGTTCCTGAGATTAGCGCGTTCAACCAAACAAACAAACAAACAAACTCTTCTGCTTTATAATATTAGTATAGATGTGTCACCGGAAAATGGCAGACTCCGTAAGATTTTTTTTTAATTTTACTTGAAATGAGTTTGCTCTTGACTCTAGTCTAGGTCATAGATGACAGAGACCAAGTCTACGATAGAGCAAGCTTACCCAGAAGTAGCTTGTTCACTCTAACTTTGAAAATATTAGGGTTGTAATAAATCTTGATTAGATTACATTTTCTCGATATATTATGAAAAAAATCATTTTGTATAATTATAATAAATCTCATCCAAATTCAATAGTTTCCAATCTATCCGTGTCTTATTTAGAAAAAAAAAAGTTTACAATTTCACGCGATATTTTTCAATTTTACGGTGTTTACCACTTTTCGATGACATTAATTGTTTTCTAGGTTATTTATTTATTTATTAATATTTAATTGATGGTTTTTTTTTTTTTTGTATAATTTTTTTTTTTTGTTTTTTTTTTTTGTTTTTATGAGTATGACTAGCTTTTGCCCGCGACTTTGTATGCCTTTCCCATTTCTACCCGTTTCCTTAGGGTTTTCGGGAAATTCTCTCTTAGTGCTCTATAGTCCACAAGAAACTCAGCTTTCGACGACCAGTTGTTTCGGCTGTTTGTTGTCTGTTACTCACTCAATCAGACAATAACAAAAAAAAGAAATATTTGGATAATGTATTTTTACATACTTACATTGACGCGTGGCTCTTATTTTAAAGGCCTAGTTAGTAGGAAGGTACATAAATGTGGATGGATGGAGAGGGAGAGGAAGGCCAAAGAAAAGATGGATGGATTGTGTAAGAAGCGATATGAAAGATCAATACGTTAGTAACTGGATAATTGTCGTTTTCAAACGCTACCAGCATTGAAATATTATAAGGATTAGCGACTGAATGATACGATCTACTTATTATTCTTAAATTCTTACGCCACGAACCAATCCATGGCGTATGAATTTGTCGTAAAATTTAATTTTTTAAACGTTTCTATTTGTGGTAAAACAAAACTTATTTTCCTTATAATTCGAATAAGTACATTGACTTGACCACGTAAAAATGCCACGAAACTTATTTTTTTCCTGTTCGATACAATATTCAGCAGAACATTTATTAGGTAGCTACCGTGAGTACTGTTACATAATATCGAGTTGCAATCTCAGAGCTATTTTCTAGAGAATGCGGAGGTCATACAATACGGGAGGTTCGGCAAAATGGATCCGCAACAAAACCAATTTTCCTCGGGCAGGATGGTGGATAATCCCTTAAAAATTAAATTGCTTATTCCACGGGCTCCTTGGAGTTTTTACAGGGTTGCTAGCCATTTCTGGGTTGTAAACATTTACGATTTTCTTTTCTTATTCCATTTTGTAGTAATTGGACGCACTCGAGGTCTGTTGAGAATTTCTAACTTCGTCGTCGTTCTGAATGTTTTTAGGAAAGGTATATAGGTACTATTTTTAACTTTTCCTTGTTTGTACCAATTATACCTACTGTAGGTGTGAGCATAATTAATTAAAGTTTATAGACTCTTTGAATAAAAATTAATTTGTTCTCTTTTATTATAATATATTTTAAGGATATACTATATACGATAATTATAACATTATATCCAATGTGCCCTTAGAATTTCATTAACCATGATATTTTAAGTTTGTTAATTAAACACACCTATTTATTCTAAGTACTTATGTTTATTTAAAATACCTATTTAAACAATGTCCATCAAAATTCACGTTTAATGAAATAGGCTTTTCTGTATACCTCAGTTATTTATTGATTTACGCCCAGCAAACCGTGGTGTCGATCAAACCGGTATGTGTATCAATTTATATTAACTGTAAGTTAATGAAACGGTATGCCTTTGGGCCTATGTTTACTGGGGAGTTTAATAAGGTAACTGTACTTCAGAATTGTTCATCCATCGCCATAACTCGGGCGAAGTAAGCACAAAGTGAACTGTCATTCCATCTTGTTTGTATGGATTGACAGCGTCATTTAGAATAGAATTGAATTGAATTGAATAGAATAGAATAGAATAGAATACTCTTTATTATGTACACTATATAAGTTATAGAAAAAATAGATGAAGAAAACATTACATAGGCTGACACAATGGGCGGCCTTATCGCTAGGAGCGATTTTTAAGATAACCTTTGGATGGATTTTAAAGAAAAAGGAAATACAGTAGTGTTGGTAGTCCTAGGTGTACGATTTATATGAATATATACATAATAGATAAATAAATAAATATCATATTATTATAATTATGAAAAAAAAGGCATATACTTAACCCAAACAAAAACGGTCAAAGAGAAAGGTAGTGATGTTTGACCATTGTTTTAAAAGTACGCACGTACACAGGCAATGCATTCCATAGCCTCACCGCTTAAACTGTAAAAGATTTGTCGTAGAAGCTGGTGGAATGCATCGGCATCTCTAATCCCATGTTTTCCGATGACCTCAGATATCTATTATGTGTGTCATAAAGGAACTTTAAACATTTTGACTTCACCTAACTTACACGGTGAGATTTTTACAGAATCGCACTGGCTGGTATTTTACAAAAATCTATTTAATTCAGAATTCACTTTTATTCTAAATGTCGTGAGCCTCTTGGAGCCTAATTTAGATTTTGGCCTTTAGTAAAAATAAAATATAAAGTGGACAAAAACTGAGAGAACATCATTAACTTTGCGTTCATAAATCATGGCGGTCCAGTTATGCTTTTAAGAGCCTTTTTGTTTTTTTTTCTTTTTGCGAAACAAAGTCACATTATAACGCGATGATTTGCTAGATATTAGTGGCCCGTGTCGATGGACAAAAGTATTGTTTAGTCATACTGCGTAATGGGAAAATAGACGATGTCGGATGTTGGTATAAACGAGAAACTTACTTCGGAGGTTACAGACGCATTGTTTGAGAAATTGAGATATTTTGTTTGTCTAACTCTAAAAGTCTAAACACACTATGCCGAAGGTTCGCGACGGAAGTTCGGCATGATTACACCTGCAATGCTATTTGAGTTACTGTCGACACATTATGCCGAAATAACGTTGCGTTAAAGCGTATAGCCGAACTTCGGTCGGACGTAAGTTCCGCGGAGCACACATTATACGAGACCGAGTTTCGGGGGCCCGAGTCTGCTATTTTTATAAATTTGTCATTCCCACACGTTCCCATTGTCATGCCATTGTCATTTTGCTAAAAGTTCGTAATCTGCTAAATTCATAATGGTCGATCATTGGTCGGTCAATGGTAGAAATGATTTTCGAAAATCTACTACTAAATTTGAACATTTATTCATGCCAGATTTTATTTATATTTAGTTTTACATATTATTTATTAGTGTTATAAGCAATCTGAAGTAGTGAGAAGTTCGTAAATACCAAAAAACATTAAATATACGTGAAACTAAACAAACGCAATATTATTTTGTTTGGCTGTCAAAGTCAAATGTGACATTATTGCTTACTGACGTTTAACTATTTTGTTTTTTTAATTCATCTGTCATTATGTACGAGATTACCATTTTATGCCATTTCTTTCAATGGAGTGTCAGTGGTTGACCATTGGAAAGTCATAATGACGCCATTATTTTAGTAGATTACCAAACTTGTCAAAATCAACCATTTTGAAATCAATGATAGACCATTTTGACACTATTGCAATAGCAGACTCGGTCCCCGGTTCAATTGCCGTCGAAGATCCGGGGTGTGGAGCAGCGGGAGGCAGGCGGTTTTTTGTTGTGTTTATTTCGCCTCTGTCTGTGCACGATGCACGTACCGTCAACTATTTTGCGCTGTTATGTTCTTTTAACATTGCTTATTGTTAGGTTAGAGCATTGCTGGCGGATGATAAGGGGCAACCCCAAAATACCCAAATATCTTTAGTTGTCTACAACCTAATATATCAATAAGGAATTTACGAAAAGTAAGCAATGGATGCTATATAAGTTATGGGTTAAGCAAAATAAATGTTTTGTTTTTAGTGTTTACTTTGCTAAAACCTACCCTCAGCGGGGTAAAGCCCAAAACGACAATACTGGATCCGCCGCTAGTTTAGAGAGGGAAACTTGCAAGGAGCGACATATTACTGTATGCGCCATAGATACGACTTGAACTGACTGACTTACTATTTTAGCAACAGTTGTTTCCAAAATAACGTTAAGTAATTAATTTCTATTGGAGCATACTAACTTCTATAAAATCAAGCGGTAGGATTGAAGCTAGACTAAGAAGCCTATTTGTAAGGAACTATTACCGGCGGCATACATGCTATTAAGACCATCATTGTGAAGTATGACTGTACTGTACTTACCTATTTACGGTAAGTGTATGTAATTCCGACAAATTAGATCAATTAGTGCAAATGACCGGACTACGACTATTGAATACAACTCCAGAAAAATAAACTTCTTAAAAAACTTTTTACAAAAAAATACAACCGACTTCAAAAAAAACACTACAATGTAAAAAATAACTTTAATTTCGGAAGTCGGTGTTTTTGTTAGTTTCTTCGTATTTAAACACCGACTTCCGAAATTAAAGAATAAAAAGTTTTTTATTTTTCACTTTTTAGTGGTACCCCACACCTAACAACACCACTGCAAAATCACAGAAAAGCAAAATACGCAATTTCGATTACTTGGATGACATAAAACCATCATCCAAGTAGACGAATTCCAGCTATTTCGATTTAAAATCCAAAGTTCGTAACCGATTTTGATAAAATTTAAATGGTGGTCCCATTTAAATTTTATCAAAATCGGTTGCAGGTATATCCTTTCAGATAAAACATTTTTTTTTCAAATTGGTTCATAATTGTCAGAGTTATGAGGTAACAAACATAAAAAAAAACAATACAACCGAATTGAGAACCTCCTTCTTTTTGGAAAGTCGGTTAAAAACAAATTGTTCAAAATGGTTTGTGAAATTGTTCGACATAATTTCCAAAAAAAAAATTTTATGAATTTAATTGTTTGACTCAATTTTGTCGCTTTTCATGCATGTAGGTAGTTGTTTACAATTTTGTAAATGGTGTAGTAATTTGAAAAAATAACTAGATTAAAGAATTGCTACTGCAGCGCAAATAACTTCACTTCGATTTTTTTCTTACTAAAATGGTAGATATTTACAAGTTTGTGAATTATACACGTAATACAAATAAAAAAATAAACAGTTTCATGAAAAAAGTTGGTTAAGAAAACCTTAGTGCTGTGTGTAAAGTTATTAAATGTTAATTCAAACGAACATTTTAATCAATTAGAGTTTTAATTAAAATGCAATGGCAACATGACAAACATAGTGTTACGTGTTCACTGAAATTCCCATTATTTGCATTAATCAGTTCTGTCACGCATTAACCATGACATTATAAGCAAAATGGCCGCTGTGCTCATAATGAAGAGTGCGTACTTATTCAATGATCAACATCCGTGGTGACTGGTGATTATCTAAATATAGAACTGTAACAGTTTTATTTGGCGCACTCGACTCTCTGGTGTCAATGATTCTGTTGATAGACACACGCACACCTAGTCACCTACTTCGTAATATACCTACGCCTATGTACCTACATAAATATGTATTATTAAATAAGTATTGAAGAACTATGATTTAATGATACAGATATCATGCAGATGGGTGCAGCTAAAAAAATGTTTTAGCTTGGCAATACCGTTCATAGCCCGATATTATTTATTTATTACTTGCTGTCTCCCGCGGCTTCAGTCTCGTCAACTGGCAACATTCTTACTATTTATTTTTTCATAAAAAGCTTCTTCTGACTATAACAAACAACAAAAAAAAGAATGATTGAAATCGGTACAGCCAACAGCCGTTCACGCGTCATGCCGTGACCAAGGGAAATAGGGTTGCATTTTTTATATGTATAGGTATAGATATGTTTTATTGTACCTACATACAACCCGAACATACCCGAACTTTAAGGTAACCGAAGAATAAAATGTTACATTTTCGATTCTGTAAACTATTGAAAAATGCACATGCGACCGCTATTACTAAGCTAAAACGAAAATGTTTTAAAAAAGTATTGTACTTAGGTCTATCCTACGGCCTACGTATGCTTTCATTATTCAAAACTAAAACAAACCTTGGTTTGTTGACAAGATTTACATGACAAGTAGATTACAAACAAAATTGGTTGTGTAAACTTTCCTTGATGTAGGTGTACCTATCTAGTGCCTAGTAGGTAATCCAAACAAGCTTTAAGTACGTGATAATTTGTCAGTATAAATTGACAAACATGATAGACTAACACTTTTTGGAGTCAAGAACATTCATAAACTGGATATAATGAACCTTCGTCGTACAAAACCTAACATTCTTCAAAGGTGAACGTGTGTTGGGAAATGTTTAGGTATTCGATCGATGGTGATGTAAAACATAGTTTTATGATAATACTACGTAGAGGCGGTGAAAAATGACTTCCTTAGCGTGTTTACTGCCTATACCCATTCTAAACAAGTGTGATGTTTTATCGCCACTTTTGGAAACACTTAATGACTTAAGAATAACCATAGAGTTTCTTGCCGGTTCCATAGGAAAATGCACTAGCTTCAGACTTTTTTAAGGTTTGGAAATCATCATATGACTCCTTGGCATTGACATCATGCTCTGGGTAGAGGAACAAGCGAAAGGGCTCAGACTCTTCCGACTAAAACCCAACCGTGTTCCTTCTAATGCCCTTTGCGTTCTAGGGCCACGGTGCCACTTTCAAACAAATTCTGCAAACCTGGCAGAGAGGCTGTGTGCTAGGGTTGCTGCTTGGCCTATGTGAATTTTCGTTCAATTTGAATATTGATTTTTCTAAAAAAACTCGATAACACATATCGTCTTCCCAACTGTGTTGGGGTCGGCTTGCGGGCTAATCGGATGCAGCTGAAAACCATTGTTTAACATGGAGCGATTGTATATCGGCCTCCATAACCCAGTCACTGGGTAGGTACCACGATACCCTAAGCAGGAGTGGTCGTTTTTCTGACTCTGACGACTGTCAAAAATCTACAAATTAGGTACAATTGGGACCAACTGCTTAACGTGCTTTCCGAAGCACAGAGAAATGTCGGTTTGAATTAGATGGTCACCCATCGGCGGACAGACCTCGAGAAGCTTTACTTAACCTAGAGACCGACCCGAATATTAGTTTAGGTTTATAATTTGTAAGCATATCAGTTCTGTGACAATAAATACTGTTGCTTTCTTTCTAATTATTTAGCCGTGAGACCCTCTAAAGTACCAAATGATAACACCACAGCACCACACCTACCACAGTGTAGTCTTTTTAACCCCAAGGTTGACTGGTAGAGAATGCCTTGTTGCATTAAGTCCGCCCATGTACCACTATTGTGCATAAAGTCTAAATAAATAAACTACTTTACTAATCGAGTGTGAACGAACCACGTCGCGTGCGCTTTCAGTTTTTTGTTGCTCGATTTACTTTTCACATTTCCCGACATGTTTATACATTCGTGACCACGATCGCTAAACTGTGAAGGAAAGAGTTAAACAAACCGAAAATTAAACTGCGAAACCGATCCATTCAATGACTCAAATCTAACAGTCTAGGGTTCCATTTGTTTGTAAAGTTTAAATATTTTTTAAAGTTGTTAAAGTACAATCATCTGTATTTTTGGGGAATAAAGATATTTAAGTCATTATTTAATTTAATTTATTATTTTGGAAACAAAAGTTGTCTTAGGTACAGTTGACCGCAATTCAGGGTGCCAAAACCAGTACAAACTGGCCTTATATTCGATGAAACTTATCGTCGCGCGACTGTTTAAGCCAAGCCACTCCACCGCCAAATTTCGTAAAAGTCCATGCGCTAGTTATCCTTGAAAACTTTACCTTCAGACAGAATATTCATTTCCTTATTTTTCTTTCACAGGTGATGGTCTAAGGCGCAGTTGAACGAACAAATGCAGTGCGCGAAGACATTCGCAGTCGCGCTCAGGGTTGTCGCGTAGTGTCACGATGGTGGTAGGTCGTCGTAACGTCAGCATGATGCGTCTCGGCCGCTGTGTGGCATTCCTCGCCGCTGCGGCCTTCCTACTCCCCTTCACCATCCTACTGATGGTGGCAGACCAGCAATACAACCTTACCTACAGCTCTAAAAGAGTCTTCTATCAAGAGGTCAGTATCTTGATTTATCATTTATTTTAATGTGTGTTTGACAACTCTAGATCGTGCTAAAATCGGAGTCTATATTTGTTCAATACAGATTATGTATATTTACGGGTATCAGTCTACATAACACAAAACATGATCTTAAAGTATTAGAGTTTGTGCCTACCACAGTTAACATTTACAACACTGTTTGACTAAAAAACAAGACTTTGCACGAACGGGTTTAACACATTTCCCAAGAAAATTCAAACTTTGTAAGCCGACGATTAATAAAATCTATTAAAAGTTCACGAACTCTTCCATCTATTTTAAAATGTTAAGATAATAGAAATTGAATTCATCACAAACACAACTTATATCAATCAATCAATTTCAAAACTTTTAAGTGAATTTAAAGCTTCGTTTAAGTCAAACTCAGACATTTACATATTGCGGGATCTCGGTAATCTTAAGTAAATAAGACACTTATTTTGCAGCTGACAGTTTTAAGATTAGATGTTACTGTCTCAAGGAAAAACTATGAAGTTATAGCATTTTTATGAGACTTACAAAATTGAATGAAAATGTTTCAATAATAAAATTGAAACAAAACATGATTGCAACAATGTTCGATTCAATGAGTCCTGGAACTCAAAATTGACCCGAAACAAACGAAAATGAATTCAGGTCAAATTTCTTCTTTTGCAGAGCGACTTCTATAAAATTAATGGAACATATTACGCGCCTATTTCCGCAATAACCTCACCCACTATTTACAGGACAAAGGTAAACAAAGTTGTCGCATACACTGAGCCGAGCCAACGGCGAAGGCACGCAGCGGGCTTTACAAACGTTTTCTGGATGCTTTGGTAGCATATTTTTGGTATTTCGATATTAAGAGATGAACTTAGATGTTTCAAAACGAACGGTCAGCAAACCCCGAGGAATGACTATTCCGTCCTAGTCAAATATTGATTCGCCAAGAATGCGTCATCAAATTCTCCTGTCAACGTCACTTTTATATACCCGCTGGTTGCCCAAGCCCACACTGCACCCCACGCTTTACTTACAAAACTAAAAAAATACATGCAAAGGTCTAAAGACGGCTGTGCACGACAAACAAACAAATTACTCATCCCTGTCGATGGGGAGAGCCACTGAGCACTTGTGCCTCTAGTGTACGTTAAGGTGCAGCTAGACTGCGGCGGATCGACGAGATCGGTCTCATCACTATCGATCTAAACATATCCCCTTGATTTAATCGAATCTTCTGCCATACACCGACTGGTGGAATGGCAGAGGATTGATGGCGACTTTTTATACAACGTCAATCGATAGTACCATACAGTCTATTTTGAAATCCAAATACAGATCAATGGTCGTTTATTGATTGATTTGACATTTTTTGATGATGATTATCGACGTTGATCGACCTCAATCTAGTTGCGCCTTTATGTCAGAGATCGAATAACGTTACTACTGCGACATCTACGTAGCGTTAACTCGATAACTACACTTCATACACTCGAGGTGCTGTAGACGTGTACGTGACTGTACCAGTTATTGTTGAGTGTTGGGTATATATTGGGACTGCTCATTTACCAATAAAAATGCAGCTAATTTAGATTTAAGGATATCTGAGTGTTAGTTTACTTGCATGGGGCTGGGTTTATTTATTAATGTTTAGATTTTAAGATCATTAGTTAAGAAAAAATGATTCAATATTGGATCGACGTGTTCATATACCGGATTGACGTGTTCATATACCGGATTGACGTGTTACTACTAAACCATATCGACTGTGTCATATTTTTGTGATAAACTTGGTATTTTTAGGCCACATTTCTATTTTACCCAGTAACATAGTAAAAGACGATTGGCCACGCTTGTTCACGATCCACGACACGCGAGCTTTACAATCCGATGCTGTTTCCCACACAATCCATCTACAATCGATGGTCGGCCTAGTCATAAGTGTTTAACTTTTTTATCAACTTTGTATCGATACCAGAGTTATCGATTTTACCAATTTTTTGTAATATAGTTCGCTGATGTCTCGGTAAGTTTTTAGTGTGTGTTTTTAAATATATTATTACTTGGGTACAACAGAAATAAATGAAGGAGCTACCTACAACATGTTTTCTCTTGTTTACTTGTTGAAATAATCGAAAGCAAAAAATTTCGGGTCGTTCCCCAACTAAGTATGCATCTCTTCGTCGTTATGCATACTCCTTAACATCGTTGTGTCTTCAAGTTATGTGATAATTAGATAACTGTATTCCGACCGACCACACGTCCATTATGAATGACTCACTGCGTTACTAACTAAACTGTCAAAATTACCGGACCAGCGTTATTATCTTTTTTATTATAATATGGCATGGCAATAACAATTACTGCGATTGGACCTCGTGAGTACATAATTTATAAAGTAGTGGAAAAAATTATGAGCATTATTTCCACGAATACTGAATTAGTAAAGCAAAAAACAGGAAGTGAATGACATTTTATGGTTTTACGTTTTACGTGCAGTAAATTCGAAAATATTTGTACCTAACTGTAAATTGAAAGTATATTATATTTTTTCCATAATTTTTATTACTGGCTGTGCCCCGCATTTTTACCCGCGTATGTAATTAATTAGTTTTTTTTCTTTATGCTCGTCTCATTAGGGTCGTGCGTGATATCAAATAGCTCACGTTAAATAGCAACCTACCATACTTTTAATGTTTTTTTTTAAATCTTACTGGTGTTTCCAGAGGTTACCTTTTTCAAACAAAAACAACAGAGTGCCAATTATACTAATTTTGATATTCGCATCGCATTCGCATCTCAATTGCAAACTGTCAAAAATGTATGAAAATTAAGGCTTTTTTGACAGTTTGCGAATGTTGTTTAAAAATTAGTAGAATTGGCTCTCAGATCAAGAGCTGTATTATATTACTTAGTGTAGAAAATACCTTCTTTTCTCGCGTTCGCTCTCTGAGCTGTAGGTAAAGCTTTCGTGCAAGTTGTAATTAAAGCAATTAAAGGAGTCAGATTGTGCCGGCAAGTAATTGGTTGGGGTGGTGAGCGCTTGCGGTATAACGTTTAAAAGAGATACCTATATCTATAGCTGGCAAGAGAGTAAAGCCATGGCAGTAACGATCGTTAACAATTTGTTCCTGAAATTGCTGAACTGAGCGGGAACTCACAAAATTTAATGCACACGGATTGAATACAAGAAATAAACGAAAATAACTAGTGTAGCACTAAAACTATAAGTGGCAGCGGGGCGGAGAGAACGTGGTGAGCGATATTAAAAATAAAACAACGGGTTGCACTTCGGCAGAAGTGAGTTTTGAATTATCCGTCTTACGAATTTTCGATCAGGTCACGTGTCCTGACGCGAGTTTAACATTTTATACCCATCCCAAGAAAAGTACTCAACGCCGCTAAAGAAGCTTTCACTTCAAAATAATGAGTATCCAACTAACCATAGACCATAGTCCACTGTTGGCCTTAAACCAGCTTCCGCATCCAGTCGGTCCATGACCTGTAAAATATATTAAACTGGCTTCTAAAACGTCTATAATTTACACAAATGCTTGTCGTTAGTAAGATCATCACTTGAGAACAGCTGCCGATAAAGAAAATTTTTGTTTAAGGTGAAAGCGCCAGGGTAGCCCGCGAAATTCAAATATTTTGATGTTTTTTGCAATTTGCCGGTCAGTGTGACGCTCTATGTAAAATAAAATACGATTCGCGGCCGTAACGTATATTTATCTAAAGAATAATACCCATTTTAATTATCAATATAACCCTCTAAGTTCATACAACTCGATTGAATGACTTTTTCACGAAATTACATTCAATCGAGTTATATGAACTTAGAGGGTTATATTGATGATTCAAATGGTTATAATCCTTTAGATAAATGCTCTTTACGATCGCGAATCGTATTATGTTCAACATACAGCTTCACAATGACCTGCAAATTGCAAAAAACATAAAGATATTTGAATTTCGCGGGCTACCCTGGAGCATCCACCTTAAAATGTTCGTTAATAAGGTAAATAAGGGTTCCAGGGAGAAAACAGGAAAATATCCCAGGAAAATTGGAGAGAAAGTTGGGAAACTTCAACTTCCTTCCAAATTTCGTATGTACTCAGTACTTAGTTTGGACAATACATTTATGCACAATAGTGGTACATGGGCGGACTTAATGCAACAATGCATTTTCTAATACATTTTATCTTTCGGGTCAGCACAGCTTAATAAAAATAAATCAATGTATCTGTGTTAAGTAGGTAACAGTCCGATTTGTTCCTTACAATTTTCACATACCAGTAGCACAGCTGTTTTTCAATAAAACAGCGCATCTGTATGCAAGCGACGGGCGCGGGCGGCGGTGCGTGCCGCATTGGCCATAACGGTTCATTGCCAAAGACAATGATGCGGCAATGACGGCCAACGTCGCTGCCGCTGTACTCCGGGGAAAAAATGACATTGCTCTACATTGTGTTGAGGAAATCATTGAGTGTAAATCATCGTTTATAACTAACATTTTTGTTTTGATTGTGGGTACTTTATATATAATTACTAGCTGACTTGGCGAACGTCGTTTTGCCATATTAAAAAACCGGCCAAGTGCGAGTCGGACTCGCGCACCGAGGGTTTCGTACAAAACGGTAGGTTAATAATAAATAGTATATCTAAGCAAAAGTTGCGATTTACGATTTATGACGTATTAAAAAAAAACTGCTTACTAGATCTCGTTCAAACCACTTTTCGCTGGTAGTTTACATGGTAATATAAATCATATATTTTTTATAGTTTTATCATTCTCTTATTTTAGAAGTTACAGGGGGGACACACACATTTTACCACTTTGGAAGTGTCTCTCGCGCAAACTATTCAGTTTAGAAAAAAATTTTTATTAAAAACCTCAATATCATTTTCGAAGACCTATCCATAAATACCCCACACGTATAGGTTTGATGAAAAAAAAGGTTTTGAGTTTCAGTTCTAAGTATGGGGACTCCCAAAATTTATTGTTTTTTTTTTTCTATTTTTGTGTGAAAATCTTAATGCGGTTCACAGAATACACCTACTTACCGAGTTTCAACAGCATAGCTCTTTTAGTTTCGGAGAAAAGTGGCTGTGACATACGGACGGACAGACAGACAGACATGACGAATCTATAGGGGTTCCGTTTTTGCCATTTGGCTACGGAACCCTAAAAAATAGCCTACGACCTATTCTCAGACTTATATTCACAAAAATAATTAGATAAGGAGTAATCAATAAGTTTTTTGGAAAAAGTTGATGAGCTAAACAGAGATCAGTTGGTCAGAATGACCTCTTGCAAGGAGACTCTTTTCCTTTTTCGTGACGTAGAAAAACTTCCCTGCACCCACTTCGGTTGCAAGTTTTGATAAGTAGGTCAAGTTATTTAGTAGATTGATGGTATTTTTTTTCGTTCGTTGTTTTCTTATTTTGTACGAGTTTGTTTTGAGTTTGGCTTGTCAGTGTGGTGTGGACACTGACAAGCCAAACTCAATGCACTTTCATCAATAATTTTAAAATACATGATGACTGCAAACAATTACATAGAAACGTGGCCATCGTGTGAAGGGGTCGACAGATGTGTAACCACAAGTATCACCACTATGGCACTCGAGTGTGTGCCACCGTATCGCGTCGCACTAGAACTTAGTGCTGACAAGTTGATAGTTCTTCGCCTTTACTGCGAAACATGCAGTTTTCCCCCGTTCTCTTGCATTTTCCTCTTTAAATTACGATACAAGCCGTCATCCTTCTATTTTTAACCCAATTTAGTTAAATGTTATCTTCTTCTTCAAATCTCTATTTGCCGTCATCTGATCCATCCTCTACCCCACCTTAACCACATCATACTTCAAATTTTTCTCAAAAATTAGTATCAAGACTTTCATTCTGAACTTTTCATTTATGAATTTAAAGTCATAGAACTTAGGCTTTCAATTCATAAATAAAAAGTTGCCATATGTGTGATCAAAATTCAAATGAGTAAACAGTGAGGTAGCCTGTACTGATAGTGACTATAAATTATACTTATTAGTTTATAGCTTCTTTAAAATTCGATGACAATGAGCCACTCAGCCATAAAACGTTGAATACAACTTGGACGTTTAACAATCGCACAATAAACATTAATTTGTACGTTGGTTATTTCGCGCCTCGCTAAAACCGCACTACCGCATCTAAAGAACGTGTTAAACATTTGATCAACTCTAGACGAGAATAGCTGACTCACTTGAGTACATTTACTGAACCACAAACAGAGGGCAAATTCTACAATTTAGCAACGTTCGCATTTGCATGACACTCACAATCTGTCAAAAAAATTATGGAAATTGAGGCTTCCTTGACAGATTGCGGCTGACATACGATTAGGGATTTGGGACTCCATTTTCCGCACTTAGACTCACATTTGGTTGTGCGTAAAGGCAGACATAGGAATGCGAAGCGTTGTTAAAAACTTGGTAGAATTAGAATTCGATAAATAAACAAAAAAATACAACCGACTTCCAAAAAAAAAACACTACAAAGTAAAAAATAACTTTAATTTCGGAAGTCGGTGTTTTTGTTAGTTTCTTCGTATTTTGGCACCGACTTCCGAAATTAAAGTTATTTTTTACTTTGTAGTGTTTTTTTTGGAAGTCGGTTGTATTCGTTGTAAAAAGTTATTTTATTTTTCACTTTTTAGTGGTGCCCCACACACTAACAACACCACTGCAAAATCGCAGAAAAGCAAAATACGCAATTACTTGGATGACATAAAACTATCATCCAAGTAGACGAATTCCAGCTATTTCGATTTAAAATCCAAAGTTCGTAATCGATTTTCATAAAATTTCAATGGGACCAATCTGCAAGTACATCCTTTCAGATAAAACAAGAATTTTTCAAATCGGTTCATAATTGTCGGAGAATATGAGGTAACAAACATAAAAAAAACCTATACAACCGAATTGAGAACTCTTCCTTAATGTCAAGTCGGTTAAAACAAAAAAAAAATTGTCACATCGCGACGTAAGCTGCCACCGTGAAATACGTTCTGTTAAGTGTCACCGTGAAACAGAATTTGATGAGATGAACAGCGTAAAGTCATTGCTCAAGCTATGGATTGTCAACTCACTTTAAACATACTTCACCGAAGTTTTCACTGTAAAATGTGGATACAGAATAACACTGCTGATTGTATTGCATTGAAAGTAAAAAAAGTTAGGAAAAATATTTATTAGCCACAGCGTAGACATCTCCGCAGACATATTAAATGACTAGCTGACCCGCGCAACTTGGCCACGTCACATATTTAATTAATAATGCTCCACACCTATTGGTCGTAGCGTAATGTTATAATTATAGCCTATACCGCGTGTATCTGACATCGACGCACAAACGATTTCCATGGGTCCGGGGCATGATTCTGGACACCCTAGACTTAGAATTTTTCGTCGGCTTTTTTCTCATTTTTTTATTATTTTCAAGGGGTTTTTTTACTTTAGACTGCTCATAATCGTTATTCTGACCTAACCCAATGAGATTTTTAATAAAAAAATAATTAATTAACTACTTTCACTAAAAAGAGCAATCTGAATAAAGCCACAAATAATATCAGCTCAGCTGAGCTGATACTTTGTAGTACTCTTGAAAAAAATGAGAAAAGAACCGACGAAAAATTCCAACACTGGGGTGTCCAGAATCATGCCCTGGACCCATGGAAATCGTTTGTGCGTCGATGTCAGATACACGCGGTATATATCCTTTGGCAGTCAATAAATGGAATACGAAAAACTAAAAAAAAAAAACAATTGAATCAGTAGCTCTTCAGATTAGCGCTTTCATCTAAAAAAACAACTTTCTAGCTCTAGGTAAGTATACGTAATTAGTATTACTTTATATAGATAGCTATACATTATTAATTAATAGATACTTTTATATTATATTAAACAACAGTACAGTATTTCATAATTCTTCAGAGAGATACTAACTAATAATATAAGAAAAACCTCACCCGAACATCTGAAAAAGTTAGGATGAGGAAAAAAATACTTCATTTTGAACAAAACCTGCTCCTTCCACTTTACCATTGCCCCTGGCTCTGTCTGCAAACGCTTTTAGTCAGACGTGATAATATAATAAGCAGTAATAGTTTAAACTCACGATTTATAAACGTGAGTTCAGTTTTACGGTGTTTAAACCCAAGAGCGTGTTTTGCACTTTTTATGTTTTCCAAGAAAAAGCGTTCTTATTCATCTTAACTGATAACCGTCAATCATGTGAACCGGTCGTCTGTTGTGTATGTAATTTAATCAATTTTATGTCTGTTCATATTTTTTGCTCTCATTTATATAGGTATCGTTTTTACCGCCATTACAATTTTGAGAGATAACGTCGTTTTAATCGATAATATTATCAGACGGAAATTTACCGTACTTTTAAAGAACTTTCGTATTTTATTGTGAGTCCTCAGTCTGACAAAATCACCTCTAACTGCCTTGAATTATGTCAATGTTTTTATTTTACAATGACTGTTGCAGAGTTGAGATTATGCCTGTTTTTGTTTTAAGTACTACAACCTGGCCTTTTAAGCAACGACCCTGCAATAACATCAGCTTGCTAGTCATAATAATTATGAATAAATAATTAACACTTTATCGATCCACCAAGGCCCCAAAATGCGGTATTACCACGTATTACGTAATATTCTTATCTATTTATAAATAAGCTTGTTCTTGAGTAAAAAAGCTTCAGTATAATTATCTTTTTTCCTTGAAAAGCTCGATAAAAGTCTGGATTCCCCAAGTTGAATGAAATGGGTGTTCTTTCATAAGCTGAAAACAAATCTAAAATAAAAACGAAACAACGGAAGAGCCCTTGTTTTTACTTAAAGAATACGTGAGAGAAAGTGAAGGTAACTAGCATTTCATGTATTATATAGCATTTCATGTATTAAACGTGGTTGCTTTTTTTCACCTATACCTACATAGATACGAGAATTTAGAGATTTATAGAAATTGGCTTTAAGGTGAATACGGTTTCCTATTTTATTTGTCTTTATTTGCTATTAGACCTCCATGTACTAAATAAATAAATACTGAAAGATCGATAGAGAAGGTCAAGAAAAATTAAATCTGTCTTATATATAAAAATGAATTGCTGTTCGTTAGTCTCGCTAAAACTCGAGAACGGCTGGGCCGATTTCGGTAAGTTCGCCAGAATACAGGGAAGGATTGAAAGAAAAAGAAAATGGGTAGGTAACGTAGCCAGTTGACGGGACCGAAGCCGCGGGGCACAGCTATTATAATATAATAATAAAAACTGTTCAGGTGGAAAATGTGTCAAAGAAAATCAGTAAAAATGTTAAATTTGTAAACAGTACCTAACACATAAACTGGAAATAAATCAAACCAGTTCGGGATGTCATTTTGACATCCCACTCAGTAATAATTAATAATATAATATTAAAAAATATAGATTACTACGATAGGAAACATGACTAAAGATAAGTAATAAAATATTTATAACGAGAAAAAGTTTTTACAGGTAATCTCCTTATATATTTAACTTAAAATTAAATGCTCACATGTGTCAAGGGAATGTTTCCTATATTTACTAGGAGTACCCTGTATCAGTACATAATATGAAGTCTTCCTACTCTTACACCGCTTACACGTCCTAGTTTGTGGGCACGTAACGAGCGGCCGTGTAGCTATATCCGCAGGGTAACATCTCGACAGCATTTTCCTCCATGTCGTTGCGGTTGGGGTATCATTGTACCCAAACTACCCCATCTCCCCTACCCACATTCGCACGTCGTCGCTCTACGTGCAACACGGCGCAACTATCTCGAACGACGCTCTTGCACTTTATCCGCAATGTCACGTACGCCTCGCTTACCGAAGGCGGTTCTTTGAGGGAAATACATCGCTTATTTATCAGAGTACTTGTATACCTACTTAGTTACTAGAAGGTTTGTTGAAAGAAGATACTGGCAGAAGCCACGTATAAACAGGTGTTAAAAACCAGGGCCTAAATATGTAAAACTGACGGAAGCGTTTGACCACGTATCTGTTGGTAACAATTAATTATGTGGTCTACGGTATAACAGTCGTGTCTATGAGTAAGAGTTCATTCTAGACAAGACTGCTAGTATCCTATGCGCCTAGATCTAAAGATTTAATTCAATTGTATAAGATTCTTTCATATCCGATTTTAAAAATCACTTGTCGTGAAAATGTGGCAGTTTATTTTTTGACAAATAAATATATTTTTTATCAGCTATATTATATAGGGCCCAGAATGTACATTTGTGTTTGTGGCTTTACATAGTTTTTTAATCTATCTATAGGGAAAGCCTGGCATGTAGCCAAGATTTAGCTTTGCAGACTTTCTTTTAAGTATTTTTTACGAGAAAAAGTAAAGAATATTTTATGATGAAGAAAGTAGACCTCTTTTGTTAGAAAACAAGAAATAGAGACAAAGAAAATTCCAGCGAAAATCCGACATGCATACATTAAACGCGTTTGTGTCTTTTCTTTGAACGTTTTTAATAACTTGAAATTAAAAGAAAACTTTACAATTTTACTAGTTTTAGTGATGCGAATTTTCAAAATATTATTATAAGTATCCAATGACGTTCATTCAAATCTCCACGAGATATCTAGTAGATAGGTATTTAAGTTTTCACATTGTAATTTTACTGAACGTTAATCCACATTTTCAATTTGCTCAAGCGCTAATTAATCTGGGTCACGGAAAGTATTTTAAGTTTAGGCTTTAACCGTTTAAAAAAAAAACAATATGTATTAAGTATTCCCAATGTGAATTCAAATCTAGTGTAGACACGAACTTTTGATTATTTTGCGTGTCCAATTTGTTGATTAGTTTCCGTATCTGTATTCATATTTTAATGGCTAGGTACCTACTTCAAATAGCATCTGTGAAATGTATATTTTACATTCTGGATACGGGCACCCACATTGGGTATCAGACAGCTATATAGAACTTTATTTTACTAAGTTGTGGTTATCAATGCGTTTTACAAAGGGTCAGGACGTAAACAAAAAGGATATTAACCGATACCAAAACAATACCAGTTCCAAATACCTGCATTCGGATTACAAACCTAGCACACCGCATTAGATACAAATGAACAGGCGGAACGTGACGTGGGCGTGCGCAGCGTGACATTGTGGAACACATTAATTTCGCTAATGACGCTAGTGTAACAGTTCTGCTGAGTTCCGATACTTCCCACGTTCCAATCGTTTTTGTAGCGCTAGGAACGGTGAGCGCAAAGGCGCAAGGATTGAAACAATAGATTGTTAGTAGATTACAATTAATATATTCGTTATTTAATTAATGTTATATCAATACGATAAAGAAAACTCGGAGTTTTCTGCAATGGGTAAATTTTTGTAAATATGTACTACTTTTGTCAGAAGTTTGAGTCCTTAATCTTCTCGCCTTGAATCACATTTCTAATCTATAGCAAAACCCTTATAACAGAGATTCTGGTCAGGCTGTGTTACGACAACTCCATATCTAGGCAAGTCAAGTTAATAGGTAGTTGCTACTTCAACATTCATAATAAAACATAGATTAAAGCGACAAGAGCTTAAAAACAATGGCAAACTAAATGGAAAGCTGGTGTTGAAAATCCTTGGGGACTCAGTAATTTAGTGTCGGTACCTTATCAAGTACCTAATACTTAGGTATTAGGTACTTGATAAGGTACCGACACTAAACTAAACTAAACTATGTTAACTGTGGGATTTTGTTAAGAACTACTTAGGTAGTTCTTAACAAAATCCCACAGTAAACATAGTAGGTCAAACACCGCTTATTTCTAATGTCAATTCCTCTGTTGACATTTAAAGGGTAATACCGCACACCCATAACGTTATTTATTTCACAGGTTTGCAAAAATACCATTTTATCTATGACATTTTATTTGTACCTACCAAAACAGTTTTATTGGAACAAAAACGTATATTAGTGGTATAAAAAAAACTCCACGACCTCATCCCACCAGCCCCCTTCTACCATCGGACATCCAGATGCACTGCGACTTAGGTACCATCCTTACCTTGTTGCTATTCCACCAATTCGCATAAAGTGTTTCCAAACGTCTTTTATAATGCGCACAGCAAAGGAGTGGAATCTCTGCCTGCGTCTGTGTTTCCGAACGCTTACAACCCTAATCTCTTCAAAGTTAGAGTGAACAGGCTCCTTCTGGGTAAGCTCGCTCCATCTTAGACTTTGTCTCTGTCATCTCTGGCCAAAACTAGCAAACCCATCACAAATAAAAAAAATAAAATCGTAGGATTCGAAGAAAGTATCGCCAGTCACGCGAGTGTGCGGAACTGAATCGCTTAATAGCTATAATTTGTCTGACTTATTGGGATCAACTGCTTGTTTCTTTTAAAAAAGGATGCTCTTTTGTTTTTTGAGTGGGTTTACTAAGTTTTTCGAGTAACCGAACAAAAAAATCGCTTTGCTTGAGGTGTTTGTTTTATTTTGTTTCCGATGTTTTGCATGAACTCACGAATTGAATTTTTCTTGAACTGTCATACATCTGCAAAGTATTTTTGACGAAACTGCCAAAGTATTTTTCGCACATCCGTATTTTTAATTTCGAAATCATCAAAATTGATGTCAAAGACATTCTATGATATTAATTAGGTACGTACACTCCCCTACATTAAAGCAAATTAAATCGTTAAGCAAAGCACGCTTAGTGACTAAGCGTGTGATTGTTCACAACCACTCGATCCGATTCGATTCTATTCCTCCGCATTGCTGAAACATAACCCAAAAAGGAGCTCATCAGGAACACAGACACCTATTAGTTCCACTCTAAAAATCCATTCCCATGTACAAGAGTAGGCACAAAAGCCTTTATAAAGTACATAAAAGGACGGTAAATATAAAACAAGAAAGGGAGGCTGGAAGGCAATATTTTGCCGTTTTCGGCGGAGGATATCGAACCCTGTCAGTTGGCGGGTGTCCTGCCGCAATGCGTCACCGGGTTTACTGCATCGTCAAGTTATAATAGGCCTTATTATGTAGGAATTTAGGTACATAGAAAATAAATCTTCTTTTTTCGTTATCCTAGATAAGCTTTCGTTTGAATACTGTCTCAGCTACTGGAAAGCAATGATGTGGTCGTCAACGGAGCACGCTTCTCTAAAAGTGACTTATTCATTCTTGGCTTGAAGATCTTCTAGTAGCTAACCTATAATAGTCCAGTAGCCAGAAGACTTTGCCCTTCGATAATTCCAAAGTTTTTTATTTTTGGTGAGTGGATTAGTTTAGTAAATTCATTGCTATGTACAAAAATGCTAACTGTTTAGAGTTATGCTATAGGTATTAAGTAGGTATTTCCAATTATTTCGAGTTATAACAATATTAGAAAATTTAAATTAAAATACTATACTGGTTCTTTGTTAGTACTATCTAAAGGATATAATAGTGAAAATGCTAACAGATAGGTACTGTGGAACAATGGAAAACTGAAAATTTCCCGTAACTCATTCAATAAAAAATTTAAGTTTTTCAAATCGTTTCCTATATACTTAGAGAGATTAGTTATACCTTACAACAAAAGTTCTAACAATTCAGTAATATGGCTGCACAAGTAATTGTATTTTTACTTTGCGATTAGCGAAATATTGAATTTAAGTTTTACAAATTTGCGCCTACATATTCGTATTAATAAACTCTACTATCATACAAAAGTTTCAACAGATACATGCTATGCCTTTTGTTTAATAAATAAAATACAATTTGGATATTGAGGCGCAGTGTAGGTACGCGGCAATTCGTGCAGCACGGGGCCGGCGCGGTAACATTACGAACCACACTCACAAACGTAGGTATGATTTCGCGAGTCATTCAATAGGTAGGCCTATTGAATGACTCGCGAAATCATTTCATTATTGTCACATGCACATCTCACACAAATCACTAGGTAGGTGCTTACTCTGTTCCAGTCCGTGACTTCTACCTACGTGTAATTATCAAAATCCCGTCGCTCTACTTTAAAAGAAATCTGTTTTGAAAATAGGTTGTTATACTTTATTTCAAAGAATTTAATACCTACCTACCAAGATCGTAATATGTAGACTATAATTTTATTATATTGTGTAGGTACTTGTTATAGTGATAGAGGAACAGAGACAGAAAGTGGAGATTCCATTACAACATTTTTTTCCGGGATAGTTGTCCCGGGTTTTGGGACATCACTTAAGTAGGTACAAAAATAATTATTATTATCAAAGCAATAAAATTATTGGATTCAATAAGTAGGTACCTGTTTTTGTTTCATTATTTTTAATGTAGGTACACTTAGTGATACCTATCCCAAAACCCAAAACAAATTCCCGAAAAAAAAGTTGTATGGAAGTCACTTTTTGTCTCTGATACTATCAAATGCTGTATACCTATTTCGATCTGTCAAACAGATAGTGCTTTTAAATATTCATCGAACACTATCACATTATTAGACATCGACATACATCTTTTTTTAACAGTCCGTTCAACCTATTTTGACTTCTATTGCGTTGGTGGCATGACAAATGGCAGCTGCAGTAAACAGTTGGTATTATAATCACGTTTTTGCTTTTAATGCCATCCTTATGCCTACGGAGTACGGAATAGAAGTAAAAATCGGTTGAACGGTCTGTAAAAAGTTTTGTTTAAGGTGGAAGCTGCTCGGTATCCCGAAATTCAATTTTTTTTTGTGATTTTTGGAATTTGCCGGTCAGTGTAAAGCTGTATGTTGAACAGAATAGAGTTCGCGATCGTAAAGAGCATTTATCTAAAGGAATATGACTATTGGAATCATCAATATAACCCTCTAAGTTCATAGAACTCGATTTAATGTTAATTTGTGAAAAAGTCATTCAATCGAGTTGTACCCACTCGATCTTATACTGTGCGGCTGCAGCGGCATGTCGTGTAGCTCATGTCAAATTTCCTAACAGTGACAGAGTTACGCGACCAGTCGTACCAGCTTGGCAGTGCAGGATCGAGCGTCGTATCGGTGAGGCTAGAGCACTCATCGGCAAACTTATCTGCTTCAGGGAGGGCAACACTCGCCGTAGAGTGACCGTTTACGTCGGTACAAGCGGCGAGTGGAACGATACACTCAGAATCGCACATTTTAAAGCAATGAGAGGTGGGTTTATAGGGCTTGGGAGCGACCTGACCAAGGTGTGACTGATACGCGCCTACCGGATGATGACGCCATGTGTTCATTCTGGCGCAGCATACAGCAGGTCGGAGCCTGTCAGTCATACCGAAGGCGATTGGACTCTGGAAGTCGAACGCGCGTGCGAACCGATACAAGAGATGGGGGCAATTACTATCAGCCTCCAAGATGTAGCTCGTGCAGTCCGTCCGTTGCCTAACTGGAAATCTCCAGGACCGGACGGGCTGCACAACTTTTGGATAAAATGGTTCCAAGGATCACACGCTCGCTTGGCATCTCAATTCCAGTCTGCCTTAGAGTCAGGGTCGCTGCCCCAGTTTCTAACTACAGGAATAACCCACCTGCTCCATAAATCAGGTAGTACCGCGGAGCCTAAAAATTATAGACCGATCACGTGTTTACCGGTCTATAAAGTTCTTACATCCATTTTGAGAGCTAAGATGAACCATCATATTAATAGTAATACTATTATGTCTGCTTCTCAAAATGGATGTAGGAACGGGTCCTGCGGTACTAAGGAGCTGCTCCTCATTGCCACTAGCCAACAGGTTCGTCGTTCCCGAAGGGATCTGTCGACATGCTGGATAGATTATAAGAAGGCCTATGACTCAGTGCCACATGAACATGGCTCATGAGGGTGCTGGAGCTGTTTAAAGTTAATGCAGTTCTACGCACCTTCCTGATATCGTGATAGGGTATCCAGGGTGTCGACAGACCCAGGTGAACAGCGAACATTATCCAGGGTGTCGACAGACCCAGGTGAACAGCGACTCGATGAGGATCGAGCGAGGCATATTTCAGGGCGACAGTTTAGAGTCCACTGTGGTTTTGTCTGGCCCTCAACCCTCTCAGTACATTGCTGGAGCGTTCGGGGCAAGGCTTCCGGTTGAGAAGAGGTGGTCCGATCATATAACACCTCCTTTACATGGATGACTTGAAACTATTTGCTCCTAACAAATTGCAAGTGATGAAGCTACTGAAGGTAACAGAAACCTTCAGTAGCGCCATCAGGATGGAATTTGGTGTGGATAAATGTGCGGTAATGCATGTAAAGCGAGGGGAGATTATGGAATCCGTGGGAACACAACTCTCGGATTCCATACACCTTAGGTCCCTCTCCTCAACCGAAACTTACAAGAATTGGGTATGTCGGAAGCGTTAGGCATCATTGCTGCTGATATGAAACAATCGTTGAGGGAGCGCTTCTTGGGCCGCCTGAATAAAGTACTTAACAGTCTTTTATCAGGCGGAAACAAGGTGCGTGCAACGGTTGGGTCATGCCGGTGTTGATGTACTCTTTCGGCATACTCAAATGGACTCAGACAGATCTTGACGCCCTGGATAAAAGGGTACGCTCACTGCTTACCGCAAATCGGATGCATCACCCACGGTCATCGGTGATGAGGCTGTATATCCCGCGGAAGTGCGGGGGTCTTGGCTTCTTAAATGCTAAGACCCTGCACAACCGCGAGGTATGCAGCCTTAGGGAATTCTTCCTAGAGGCCGACGTGGGTATGCATCGAGATGTGGTAGCGGTGGACAAAGGCTTTACCTCGCTCTCCTTGGCTAACGAGAACTGGCGCAAACCTGTGGTATTAGATACTAACGACCGCAGGGAGGTATAGCAGAGCAAGGAGCTTCACGGACGCTTTTATCGGGTCCTTCATGGGCCCGATGTAGACTTTTTTGCGTCTTAGCCTGGCTGCGTTTTGGTGACCTCTTTGGGGAAACCGAAGGTTTTGTCTGTGCGATCATGAACGAAGTTATGATGACGAACAACTATCGGAAATACATTGTGAAGTACATAAAGAAATACGGTACAGTTGACATATGTCGGGCATGTCACCGACCCGGGGAATCCATCCGCCACATTATTTCTGGTTGTTCTAGTCTGGCTAACGGAGACTATTTGCACAGGCACAACCTTGCAGCCAGGGTCATCCACCAGCAACTTGGTCTGAGATACAATCTTGTGGAATCGGAAGTACCGTACTAGGTATCTGCCCGACCCAGTTCTCGAAAATGGCAATTGCACGTTGTACTGAGATCGGTCTATCATCACTGACAGGACTATTGTTGCGAATAAGCCTGACATAGTGGTGATAGACCGACTAGAGCGTCGCGCAATGATTCTTGGCATAGCAGTCCCTCATGATGAGAACCTCGTGAAGTCTGAGAAAGAGAAACAAAGTAAGTATCTTGACTTGGCTCGCAAGGTTGTCGACATGTGGGATGTGAACACAGCAGTCATTGTGCCAATAGTCGTAACGGCCAATGGCATAATAGCCAAGAGCCTCGATCAACATCTGAAGAGGCTCTCGTTGGGCAGCTGGATCAAGGGCTTGATTCAGAAAGCAGTACTCCAGGACACGGCGCGTATTGTAACCACCGCACCGGTAGCTTGGACCCTGTTCCCGATGCCGGTGGGCTACTATTTTTATATTTTAAACGTTTTTTTTTTAAAATTAGTTTTATAGAAATATTTAAAAATGTAAAATATATGTACAAAAAAATAAATAAATGGAATAATAATAATATCCTTGGACATTTCACACAACGCCATATAGTCCCAAGCTAAGCAACCTAATGCTTGTGTTATGGTAACGAGATGGCTGATAAACTACTTATAGACATATTTTTTTTGTAAATACATACATATTATAGATAGAAAAACACCCAGACTCGGAATAAATACTTGTAGGTCGTACAAATATTTGTTCCGTTCGGGAATCGAACCCGCGACATGCTGCGCAGTAGTCAATCGCTCAATGGGTATAATTCTTTAGATAAATATGCGTTACGGCCGCGAATAGTATTTTGTTTAACTTACAGCTTCACAACTTCACACTGACCGGCAAATTGCAAAAAACATAAAAATAATTGAATTTCGCGGGCTACCCTGGCGCTTCCACCTTAAATGTCTTATCTTATGGTAAATGGAGTACCGAGTATAGCTCCTTTGGATGCATTTGTGACTAATTTATAGTTGCACTTTCTAGTATGGCGACCATCACTCTGTTGTCAGTATCTACTGCTCTGAAGTATTACGTGATTATAATACCAACTGTTTACTGCAGCTGCCATTTGTCATGCCACCAACGCAATAGAAGTCAAAATAGATTGAACGGACTGTTAAAAAGATGTATGTCGATGTCTTATCTTATTTTGATAGTGTTCAAATTATTCAATTCAATTTTTAAGGTTATGGCTGTGATAGTGTTCGATGAATATTTAAAAGCACTAAAGCACTATCTGTTTGACAGATCGGAATAGGTAGGTATACACTGTTTTTTCTGTTCCGTGAGTATACAGCATTAATTGTTATCTTTGTGTTATGTATCAGAGACAAAAAGTGACTTCCATACAACTTTTTTTTTCGGGAAATTGTTTCGGGTTTCGGGATAGGTATCACTAGTGTACCTACATTAAAAATAATGAAACAAAAACAGGTACCTACTTATTGAATCCAATAATTTTATTGATTTGATATAATTATTACCTACTATTGATATAATTATTACCTATTATAATTAGTACCTACTTAAGTGATGTCCTAAAACCCGGGACAACTATCCCGGAAAAAAATGTTGTAATCGAATCTCCACTTTCTGTCTCTGTTCCTCTATCACTATAACAAGTACCTAGCTACATAATACATATAATAAAATTATAGTCTACATATTACGATCTTGGTAGGTAGGTATTAAATTCTTTGAAATAAAGTTCAACAACGTATTTTCAAAACAGATTTTTTTAAAACTGGAGCGACGGGATTTTGCTAATTACACGTAGGTAGAAGTCACGGACTGGAACAGAGTAAGTACCTACCTAGTGATTCAAGTGTGAGATGTGCATGTGACAGTAATGAAATGATTTCGCGAGTCATTCAATAGGTAGGTACCTACGTTTGTGAGTGTGTTTCGTAGTGTTACCGCGCCGGCCCCGTGCTGCACGAATTGCCGCGTACCTACACTGCGCCTCAATATACAAATTGTATTTTATTTATTAAACAAAAGGCATAGCATGTATATGTTGAAACTTTTGTATGATAGTAGAGTTTATTAATACGAATATGTAGGCGCAAATTTATAAAACTTAAATTCAATATTTCGCTAATCGCAAAGTAAAAATACAATTACTTGTGCAGCCATATTACTGAATTGTTAGAACTTTTGTTGTAAGTTATAACTAATCTCTCTAAGTATATAGGAAACGATTTGAAAAACTTAAATTTTTTATTGAATGAGTTACGGGAAATTTTCAGTTTTCCATTGTTCCACAGTACCTATCTGTTAGCATTTTCACTATTATATCCTTTAGATAGTACTAACAAAGAACCAGTATAGTATTTTAATTTAAATTTTCTAATATTGTTATAACACGAAATAATTGGAAATACCTACTTAATACCTATAGCATAACTCTAAACAGTTAGCATTTTTGTACATAGCAATGAATTTACTAAACTAATCCACTCACCAAAAATAAAAAACTTTAGAATTATCGAAGGTTTTGTGGAAAAAATATTGTATTCTTACTGGACTATAACGTATAGCTATCAGGAAACACAGACCCCGGAAGGGAATTCCACTGCCAAAATCTACGCACTATGAAAGTACCTATTCGGAAATCGTTTGGATGGGTTGTCGACAGTCAAGCCTCAGTACCGATTAGTAGTACAATAGGAATTGTAGGGTATTTTTAACCTAGAAAATCGCGTAACAAAATTGAAATAAGCAAAAATGCTCATAAAATAAAAACTACTGACCCAAATTAAATCAATTTTTACGGGACCAAATGGCAAGTATGACGCATCGAATTAAAAAAGAATCACCCAAATAGGATCAGAAACTTCGGAGTAATGGGTGTACATATATATAAAAAAAACCGCTGAATTGAGAACCTCCGTGTAGGAAGTCGGTTAAAAATTAGCGCACATCATGCAAACGCAAATCAACTTCTACACTGCTCGATTATGAGTTCTTCCATAAATTTTAAACTTTCTAAAGAACGATTATATCAGGGCTTAAAAAACAGATTCGAGTATCGCTCTCCCCCCCTCTTTATTAATACCTTAGATTAACAAATCCAATTTAATTTATCTTTGATACAAATCTTTTAATATTATGAGCTCTTCTCTTTCTTCATCAATTTAATTGTAAGCCTTAAGAAACCGAATTGAGGACGACCAAATCTCGAAAGTCGCAAAAAAAATCTTAAACAAAGTTTCAATTTGATTCGAACAGCTCAAATTATCATTATCCTTTTTGGTAAATAACGGTGCTTTAAACACCGATGCTTCCTAAATTGGCGTTGGTAGTATAATATTCTTTGTAACGGTTTGATCAAACCCAGCGACGTATAGTCAATAAGCGAGTCATGCGATGCCAATTATCATATAGCTGCTAATTTAGGCTTTTTATTATCTTAAAACAGTTTTTCGCTCGCAATACCTGGAAAAGTTGACACCGCGTTGATTAAACCATTTTTTGTCATAGAGTTCTCAGTAATTGTGATTGGTCAATAATGTTGCCAAGTTTTGTAAACAAAGTAATGAGGACTGGAAGAATAATTAAAATTTATTTGTTTACTTGTAGTAAAGTATTATAGTTAATAAAAACCTCCTACATAAAATAAAGAACTACCTATACTATTCTTTAATTAAATATGGCCAAATTTTGAATGCTGGGCGTCCATTTGTTCTTATTTAAATACTTTAGAACGATCTTATGTGAGAAAGAACTGCTACTGTATAATTTTATTAAACTACTAGCTGACCCGCGCAACTTCGTCTTCGTCACATTTTCCATTATTGCTCCGCTCCTATTTGTCTTAGCGTGATGATATATAGCCTATAACCTTCCTCGATAAATGGGCTATCTAATACTGAAATAATTTTTCAAATCGGACCAGTTGTTCCTGAGATTACAACAACTCTTCTGCTTTATAATATTAGTATAGATACCTGCCTTTAGCTTGCTTAAAAGTTGCAGTGGTTAGTTTAAGTAGGTACCTACTACTAATACTAAGTAATAGGTACTATCGTTAAGATATCCTAGTTTATGTAATCACTAGTTGATGCCCGCGAATTCGCCCGCTTGACAAATTATATACTAACACCTTCCTCGAGAACCACTATTGGTGAAAATCAGCATGAAAATCGGTGCAGCAGTTTTTGAGTTTATCGCAAACAGACAGACAGACAGACACGGTGAAGGATATTGTTTTATAATATGTAGCGATAGTGATTTGCATGTCAATTCTGTTACAATAAACAGTTATTTTTTATTTTATTTTGTACGTATGAGTACGTAAGTACAAGGCCTAACTACGAGTATTCTGACATTTGCTACCCGACTAAGAGCACGTATTCCCTCCCCCCCCCCAAGCCTCAATAATGTCTGTAGCCATGGAATGAAATCCAAACCCTACAAAATAGAGCAAAAATATTGAACACGAGAACATAGTACCTACATTTTCCCGTTACCACCACAAATTCAATCATAAAATTTGATAAACCACGAATGGCATTTCGATGAAACGTTGTAATAAAACCGTATCATCGCACAAAAAGTTTAATTTTATAACAATTTTACTATGTCAAAAAAAATGAGAGCACTATTCTTTCCGCGTGCGTTAAACTCTTTGCAGTAAGTGAAAGTACGATAATATACATTATAAAACAAACATTACATTACCTGTTACTTATTTAATTAAGTACTTATGTATTTAAAATACTTAGGTACTTTCATAATAATATGATCTTTAAATAGAACCGTATTTTCATAAGAGGATAAGTAGAAAAGTAGGCTTTGAGTCCAAGGAAGCCATATTATTCAATTTGAATATAGATACGTCAACATTGGACCAGACAATCGGTCTATAAGGAGACTGTTTTCTATGTCTGCCAGCTAACGTGCTGGTGTTCATGACGTCCTCTACGCATAGCAGCATGGGCATGGGCCCGAGTCTGCTATTACAATAGTGTTAGAATGGTCGATCACTGATTTCAAAATGGTTGATTTTGACAAGTTTGGTAATCTACTAACATAATGGCATCATAATGGCGTCATTATGACATTCCAATGATCAACCACTGAGACGCCATTGAAAGAAAGCCATACGAATGGTAATCTTAGTATTTACGAACTTCTCACTACTTCAGATTGCTTATAACACTAATAAATAATATGTAAAATTAAATCTGGCATGAATAAATGCTCAAATTTAGCTCGTTTTTATAATAATAGCAATACGGCATTCCTACCGCAATTGTATTACGAGACCATTGACGTGCCACTGACAGGCCACTGACGTGCTAAAAGTTCGTAATCTGCTAAATTCATAATCGCACGATTATGAATTTAGCAGATTACGAACTTTTAGCAAAATGACAATGGCATGACAATGACATCGTGTCGGAATGACAAATTTAAAAAATAGCAGACTCGGGCCCCAGGTCTCTATCGTTGAAGAAATACAATTCATCTTCAACAATACCTCAAATGGGCGGGCGTTTTTGGGGGACTGTATTCTTGTAAACGTTAACGTTCAAAAAGTGCTGGCACTCAGCCTAATTTGAATAAATGGCTTTTGACATAGACTTCAAAAAAATCTGAAGAAAAATCAAAATGGCTGACTGTACCTATTCGGTTCAATGTCCTTTGATAGATTCTATGCCAATTTTGGCGCCATTTCAATACAAATATCCCTTTAATATCAGATACCCATATCACATGTCATCGCAAATACCAGCGAATGCCCTTTAACCCTTCGCGGCCCTCTAACTGTCAATTTGCTAACGAGTCCCACAGACGCGTGTTTTCTCACCGCAAACGAGATACGAGTCTCGTGATACGTGCGACGATACCAGTTTGCGGTCCCTCTCGGATTATGTATCGTATAAAATGGCATATAACACCGTTTTACATCACTGTCCTGTAATTAGGTACTGGCTGCAATACTGGAAGTTTGAAAAATGCAGCGTTAAATAATTAATAAAGCGTTGTCTTTATATCTATGTACTTTGTTGTTTCATGTTTTGCGATGGCAAACAAGTTGGAGTACACCGTTTGTTTGGAGAATCTCGACTTAAGGTACCGTCGCCAGCACATAACGCTATCCGAAACTGACAAATTGTCCGAATCAAGTTTGAACCCAATCTCTTTAGCTATATAGTTGAAAATCTATTGAAGAAATTTGACAAATTGTAGCTTGATGTGTTGGCATCTGTACATACCTGTCTTTCTAAAGCTTACGAATAATTTATGTCATACTAGCTGTCCCCCGCGGCTTCACTTCCGTCAACTGCAATTTTCTTCTTCCTTTGACAGTAACAAATACAACAAAAAAGAATTAGCAATATCGGCCCAGCCGTTCTCGAGTTTTAGCGAGACTAACGAACAGCAATTCATTTTTAGGGTTCCGTAGCCAGATGGCAAAAACGGAACCCTTATAGATTCGTCATGTCTGTCTGTCTGTCCGTCCGTCCGTATATCACAGCCACTTTTCTCCGAAACTATAAGAACTATGCTGTTGAAACTTGGTAAGTAGATGTATTCTGTAAACCGCATTAAGATTTTCACACAAAAATAGAAAAAAAAAAACAATAAATATTGGGGGTCCTTAGAACTGAAACTCATTTTTTTTTTTTTTTCAGAATATGGTACATAATGGTCTAATGAATTAATCTGTGGTGTCATCACATTCTGCCAATTGTGGCGTGCAAATTAAGTGCTAGGCACATACATATAATAAAGTAAGCATATTGATTGCAATTGAATTAAAAATAAAATATTTTGGATTTATCAGCCAAAATACAAAATCATAAAACACACAATATATAATCTAGGATATCAAAGAGTAGGAACAGACAAAGAATAAATAATTACAATTCAATTAGGATGTGTGTATGTCCTTGCTTGTTGCCATCCATCCAGACAGCAGATTCAATCCAATTTCGGATCGGTGAAAGAATTTTAGATATTTTGTGTTACAAACATGAAAACCTGACCAAGTGCGAATCGAACTGGCACACGAAGGGTTCCGTGCCATAAACCTTAATTTTTAGGGTTCCGTAGCGAAATGGCAAAAACGGAACCCTTATAGATTCGTCATGTCTGTCTGTCCGTCCGTCCGTATGTCACACCCACAAGCCTCTAGTTAGTAGTTTTTTTTTAATAAGTATAATATATATACCTACAGGTTTGTACGGAACCCTCGGTGCGCGAGTCCGACTCGTACTTGGCCGGTTTTTATTTGTTGATATAGCAGCAATAGAAATACACACTCTGAAAATTTCAACTGGGTACCTACCTATTACGGTTCTTGAGAAACATCCCGCTGACAGATAGACTAACGGACGGACAGCGGAAAAGCAGAAGAGTTTGTTTGTTTGGTTGAACGCGCTTATCTCAGGAACTACTGGTCCTTCAGATTTGAATAATTCTTTCAGTGTTAGATAGCCCATTTATCGAGGAAGGCTATAGGCTAAAAATATATCATCACGCTAAGACCTGAATGTAAAATGTTACGCAGACGACGTTGCACGGGTCAGCTAGTTTATAATAATAGTTTAGATAAGAAAAATATCCTCGAATACCTGCAAGGAAAGTAGGTGAAAAACCAGCACTTTAGTTAGTTGTATCGAAGACACGCATAATGGCCAATACCATTACCGATAGAAATCTCTTCCATTGAAACACAAAACGCATTACCCTCCTTGTAAGTAAGTAGGGTAAAAACGAGATTGACACTCATACGATAAGTGGCGACCGGTGATATAAACTAGTTTATTTTAATACTTAAACTCGGGTTTCTAAAAACGAAAGCCTTTCGTTTATCAGCACATCAGCACCGACTTCATCTATATATCTATCTTCTCTTATACATTGATGTTCGTTACTAGTTTATTTTAATACTTAAACTCGGGTTTCTAAAAACGAAAGCCTTTCGTTTATCAGCACATCAGCACCGACTTCATCTATATATCCATCTTCTAAATGAATTGATGTTCGTTAGTCTCGCTAAAACTCGAGAACGGCTGGGCCGATTTCGCTAGTTCTTTTTTTGTTTAGTTCGCCAGAACACAGGGAAGGTTTAAAAGCAAAAAAAATGGGTAGGTAGGGTAGCCAGTTGACGGGAGCGGAGCCTCGGGGGACAGCTAGTATAGTCTAAATTTAAAGAAAATTGACGTGTAAAAGAGTAAAAAAGCAAAGAGTAACGAGAAAACCACAGAAATATTATTTATTATATCTATGTATAAAACCAACTATCTTACCCGCGCAACTTCGTTTGCGTCACAGTCTTCATTAATTTCTCCTTTCCTTAGTCATAGCGTAATGTTACACAATAAATGGGCTATCCAACACTACAAGATTTTATCAAGTCGAACCAGTGGTTCTTGAGATTAGCGCGTTCAACCAACCAATCAAACAAACAAACTCTAGCATTGTAGTAGGTACCTTAAATAGTAAAGATAGTTAAAAATATATTTTGGTAAGCAACACACACCTACAATAAGTATTCTAATCGAAAGAACATTAGGAAAAGGTCAAATAAATATTTGTTTGTAAGATAATCTCCGGATTCTCCGGAAGTATACCTAGTTCCATAATTTACGAAATTCTCTCGCACACATAAAGAAAGTTACATAATTTATGAATCGCCCAGTTCCAACTTCCAACCTCTCTCTAGTGGCCAACCCAAAAAACGTGGTTCCTGTGAGTTTAGCTACAATAGCAAAGCCGCGGGCGAAAGCTAGTCAAAACTAAAGTATTAATCGAACCTCGTAATTTAAAATTCACTTACAAACATTACGATTCGTAACACAAAATGATTGTTAACTGCCGATGATAACCATCAGTTTAACCGCCCCGTGTTATCGAATTACTGCCCGACAAGCCATTATATTCAGTTTATGGCTTTACTAGTAACTACTTGTAAGTAGTTATTTTAGCGTCTTTAACTAGTTCACTGAGTCATGTTGAATTACAACATCTCATAAATTTCTGTTCACCACACGGATTCTGAATTAACAATCAATGATATATAAAACTATAGATACGTTGTCCGCACTCTAAAATGACAACATGAAATGAAGCCAATTGGCCACATCGCGCTTAGTTACTCACCAACCTGTCGCGCGACACTACGTTTGTTTATAATTTATATTGTCTGTGTAAACCTATGCAAAGCATAAAAAACATGCCGTCGTGTGTTTTCAGACGATGTACAAATTATACTCCAAAAGATAAAGACAAAAACGTGTCATTTCATGCGTAAGTTAACAAAACTGCCTATTTTTATTTTATTTTCTATCATCTTTTCAAACTCGACTTCAACAGTAGTTAAAGCTCATTAAAATCACGGTGACCAGATGAGCACCAGTAGCACTTAGAAGAAACCCGTGACCTCTTATAGACAACCCTGGTTATCCTCTCTATGCAGCGCCTTTTAGGGCATATTCCTGGGGAGGCTGTAAAAGGGTTTCCCCTGGATCAACTAACCTACAAATAGGTAACCTTATTAAGCCCAACTGACAGTCTTTACTTAGTCTGTCCACATTCTAAGGCTACGCAAGATTGTTGACTGGAGCAAAATTCTATGCCTAGGTACTCCTTTCTATTCAGAAGAAAAACTAATAGGACAGAGTTTAGCACTCGGTACCTACTCATATACTACCAACTATATAGCATACCTAGATATACCTGGGTATTACTGCATGCCAACAGAAACACTAAACTGCGTTGAAAATAGAGCCGACAGTATTGTGCAGTGTGTACAGGCTGACGCGTTGTCATCATTTCTAATTTAAACTGCTACCTACGGGTAAAGCATGCGTTTCTAAATCGTAAAACAAATACACTATTTGTATGATTATTTATGAATATCAATCGGTTGCGGGAACGGGAGACCTTTTTTTAATAGATTTTTCCGTAACCGTGACTAAAATAGTAGACACATCAACTTTATTAAAAAACACAATGTTATCAGGCTTTATGGGTTTTTACTATAACACATATTTTTGTTATCGATAAGACTATGCCTATGTGAACTAGCCAGAAAGGTTTCATAAAGTTGAAAACAAACAATATTATTATGTCAAGAGCGCTTTATAGGTACTGTGGTGAGCGCAATTTCAGTATTCTATAGAAAGTGAAATATCATTCTCCCTTTTCTTTCCCTCTAAACTCTTCTCTCTAGCTCTAAAAAGTTCTCAATTAAGAACTAGCTAGGTACTACCTAGATCTAAAAAGTAACTGATAAGTAAGCAACCAATTTGAATCATCAATCAAACATTTTTTTAATCGGTCAATTCATTTCCAAAATAAAGTATGAATAAATAGGAGTGAATCATCATGAGGTGTAAACGCTTTAAAGATTTTCCGATATTTTTGCTTGGAAAACGAAGAATAGTCGAGTAGGTATCTATACTACATATAGATGAGTCGCTTTTCCAAATGCCTAAGTATACCCAATTATTGCATGGTTAAACTACATTGAGCAATCATTTAACACTGTATCTCCTATATCTCAAATCAAATCAAATCAATTTATTCATATTTTTAACAGTAAAATGTGTATAAATAGTCACAAAAAGATAATATATAGTAAAGATCTTACAAAAGGTAATTAATGGCTATCTTAAATCTAGTTTACGGCTAAAATTAACTACAAGTAAGTACAAGATATTTAACTAGGAACTTAAAATATATGTAGCGACCTGCCCGAACTAGGTTTATTTAAACCTGTGTTTCAGGCCAACACTTCATCGCAATTTAAATTGGTCAGACAAATATGTAAACTAAATCAATATTATAATAGATCTTAATCGACTATAAAAATAAGCAAACTTTACAAAAATGAATAGAAACTTTTTCAAAATTATGCAAAATAAATAAATACTTAGTAATATTAAATAACAATTATCATGCTAAGGCTGGGTTGCACCATCTTACTTTAACAATAACAAACATCGAAACTTCAGTTAAAGTATCGATTAGGCCAAAAATTAGTTGCACCATTTGACAAATAGTTAAATGACGTCATAACTTTAACCGTAACTGTAACCGCTCACTTTCCGCTGGTTAGTGTTATTGTTTGTGTTAAATTATCCGTCAACTATCAAACGCGTTGAATATAATCTCTTGACTTGACTCTTCCCTTTAACTTTAACAAAGCTAGTGAGTTCGCTGGTGCAACACATTTCACTATAACCGTTAAAGTCAGCGCTACTGTTAGTGTTAAATTTGACACAAACTTTAACTATAACTTCTTCTATGGTACAACTCAGCCTTAGACTTCTATCAATTTTTCTGTGTCAATGTAATTGAGTTTCGATAAATATTCCGCAAGCTTAGAACTACATTTTTTATAATTTAAACTATATATTTTGAGCACCTTGTTGAGCTTGTTATATAGGTAAGGTCCTAAAAACACAAAAAATTTATGTGCAAAAGCAAGTTTGGTTTGAAACTTAATACAAACCAAATCTTTTCGTCTCTTGCCTGAAGGTACTCTTTCATAAGGCAGTTCAGTGTGCTGATGCAGTATGATGTTTAGAATAGCTAATTGACGTACTGTTAGTACCTTACATGCTATGTAAAGCTGGTGTGTGGGAAATCGAAAAGAGCGAAATGTAGCAACCTTTAGAACTGCTCTCTGAGCTCGTTCCAGAGGAAGTATAATCGACTTCGCAGCACCACCCCAGGAAGTTATGCAATATGTTAGAATGGACTGACACAAAGCCAAATAAACCCCCTTAATTAAATCATAATTGGCAACGTTACGTAAGTATTTGAAAATGTATATTAATTTCCGCACTCTGCTACATAGTACATCGATATGTTTACGAAAATTTAGATTTGTGTCAATTGTGACACCCAGATATTTAACATAGTCAGCTTTAACTAAGGTGGGACAAGTGCATGCGTTGTCAGCGTAAGTTCTACAATTATGAGCGAAAATATTTAAGTTAGTATGCGGAAGGTTATTTTTTCTAATCGTAAATAAAATGTATTTTGTTTTATCTAAATTTAATGTTAAAAGACTGTTATGAAGCCAATTAGATACAATATTGAAACCATTCTGAGCGTGTTCATAAACCTCGATTCTTGATTTAGCTGAGAACAATAGAGCCGTGTCATCAGCATATGACAGAATGATACCATTTTTGAGTGTCAAGCTGCACAGGTCATTTATATAAATTAAAAACAACGTCGGGCCTAAAATACTACCTTGCGGAAATCCGTAACAGCTGTTTTTAACCTCGGAACTTAAAAATTGACCAAGTTTTGCACATTGATAACGATCGCTAAGATAATCAGAAAAAAGATGAAGTTGTGTTCCTCTTATCCCAATCGTTTCAAGCTTATGTAATAGTATAGAACAAGAAATAGTTTATATCTATCTAAATATAAACGGCCTTGGAAGTGCTACGCCGCAGTCAATATTGACAAGTCACCAGCTAGCCTGTTCAAACTAAAAAAACAAAGGTTAAATAAGATACATCAGACCGGACGGTCAAGTTTATTTGAGAAGCTTTTTATATCATTTCTTTGGGAGTCATTGGGGCATTCTTTGGTGAGTTGGTTAAGTAGTCTAAACTAAACACAAACTAATCACATTAAAAACTCTATCAACAGTGGTTTTATACGAGCAATAATCGAAACAAAATGACAAACTTAAAAATCGCAAAAAGACCCCAACTGTCTTTTGAGGTACTATGGAAATGCATTGGATACCAATGAATTGATGTACCTATTACGCCATTGCTACCGTGTACCAATCAGCGTTTACATTTGTTGTTTTCTAAATAAAATTACCACCCACGACCGATAGAATAGTTATTATTTTTAAGACAACACAAACCTGACATTATTGGAAAATACTAAACAATGATAAATGTGGCGTTTGTATATTAACAAAGCCATCGAAATAGAAATGACTTTCGTGTTGTTTTAGTGACAGCTGGTACATACCCAAATTACCCCTAGAACTGGATAATTTGGGTATATTAATGTCTTGTCTACATCAATCAGGGAAAACTCCAACTAATGTCGTAAAATACGCTCGTAAAATCATTGGGCAACAGTAATTCTTTTCATCCAAATTACACCTTAGATGTGTCAAATTCTACATTTAATTGTGAACATCCGAGCAACTAACTCTATGACTAACAAAACAAGTTCCGTTTCTACGCAGTTTAACTAACAAGTCACGGTCAAGGTAGGACGTTCAGTTACTACTTACTTATGAAAATGATCTAAATTTTTTACACTTTTTTTAAGGATGGTAAATCATCAAATAACTTCTCCCGCTCTGGGCGGAGCAGAAGAGAGTGTCGGGATCTTACTGACTAGCCCCTCGGGTAGGTACTGAACAGCTGAATCGTTTTTTTTTTCTGTAATTTTTTAGAGCGGATTTCACAAATTAAATTGATCGCGTTCAACGGCGTTCAAGAGCTGTCAGTGTCAATATTCTACAGAAAATGATGAAAGTGACCGCTCGTAAACGTGGTTCATATCTTGATCGCGTTGATTGATGAAAACCGCCCTAAGTCATCGTGTCTATGAGATTTTGATTTGAATTTAAAACTTTGGAACGACTAGGTAACGTATGTTGGGTTAGCTAGATTAAAAAAAAAAACAACACTTAATAGGCTTGTGTCCTGAAAAAAACTAATTAGTCCGTCAGTTAGATTATCAAAAAATATTTGACCCGTATTTTTCTGTTGTTACGTAAACCAAAATTGACGAAGTTACGACGCTTTTAAAATTCTCAATACGTCACGCCGTGGCATCATTTTTAGCAGGTTGTGACGTCATGAGCCCCCTCTCGTGAGTTTTGATGCGTTTTGTCTTTGTCAATATTCATTGATTTTGAAAAACAAAAAATACGTGTCCATTATTTTTCAATACTCTAACTGACGGACTAAATAGTTTTGCAATTTGTGGATGATGGAAACTAGCCTAAGAGCACCTAAGCAAGTTCTGCGGGTCTAAAAAGGCCACTTTAGCAGAATCATAATAACAACCACACAACAATCTGTCAAATTTCATTTTCATCTTTATCGCTAACTCATTAGGTTCAAGGTTGATTGGGAAAATTTGACAGTGACCGATAGCGTGATGTGCTTTCTGATTCTGCTAAAGTGGACTTTTTAGATCCCCTGTTCCTACGCAGAGTTCAACTAACTAGTCACGGTCAAGGCAGGACGTTGAGGTCGTCCAGTTACTACTTACTAATAGTATAAATTAATTAAACCATTCGCCGACAAGTGATCCAAGGCGTGGTTGTCTGCTTTGTAGATCGATTTTCGAATCAATTCCAAGGTTGTTTCCAGCTCGTGATAGTCGGGTCTTGCCCTAAATCGAGGTGTAAATCCTTAGTGATCTTAGGTTTGTCACTAACATATAAAATTTTTATTTTTTTACATTTAATTTGTGATCCGCAGGATTACGATAAATCAAAGCATTAATTTAGGCATACCAACATACTCGACCTCATCTCGTATAAAATGACCAAGAAAGATTGACGTTTAAAAGTGTTAATTTTCAACCTACTTACAAAATAAATATCATTAATTTACTCACTTACATATTACAGTAATGTTTAAGTTTTCAAGAAGCTGGTCAGTCAGATCAGAAGGAACTTCAACTTGTACTGAATCCAAGTTCAAGCTGTTCCTAATGTTTCGTTTGCATAGTCCTCGGCCTATTTATAAACTTGCTATGATGAGTCAATTGTTCGACATAGATCTAGAAAACTGGCCAAGTGCGAGACGGACTCTCACACGAAGAGTTCCGCGCCATAAACAGAAAATAACACGTTTCTTGTATAGGAGCCCCCTTTAATTTTTAATTTAATTTATTATTTGTTGTTGTAACGGCAATAGTAATACACACTCTGTGAAATTAACTGTCTACCTTTTACTGTTCTTGGGATATAGCCCGCTGACAGACAGCCGGACAGACAGCGGAGTAACAGGGTTCCGTTGGTAACTCTTTAGGTACGGAACCCCAAAAATGAGCCAGCTTTTATCCAATATAACTAAACAGACACCAGACACTAAATTTAAACCGCATCAACTATAACCCTTAACGCCACAACTTCAACAATCAGAAGCAAACAAAAATAATGACGATTACACTTGACCTTTGCTTGACAAAGGCGATGACGTCACGCGCCACAAATAGCCACAGTCCCATAGAGCTCGGCGCACAATACACCGGACGCGGTTCCGTATGACAAGCCTGCAAGCCCGCGCTCTTTTGTTGCATCCACTGACCTAGTTGCAGTCGTTCTTACACCTGTTATGTAATGCTGGGAATACACGAGTCTTTGTGAGTTGATGTTGCAATTGTGCAATTTATTGTTATTTTTTTGACTGAGTTTTTGAAGAAATTGCTTTTAATTAAGTTGAAGTAAAATAGTGCTATAAGTACTTCGTCTTTTAGCGAATATGTGGAAGACGGAAGTAAGAGGAAGTCATCACCATCATATGCCTAGCCTTTTCCCAACTACATTGGGGTAGACTTCCAGCCAAAATAAATTCAGATGAATTAGTATTTTACACTAGCACTTTGCCCACGTCTTCGTTCGCGCGGGTTCAGTTGGTACTAACTCAACGAACTACATCTCCTATTACCTCCTTCTTTATAGGGTAATGACCTAGTAAATTACTTATAAATTTGAAATATACCGTGTTTATACAATGCCTGCTTGGTTACTGAAAATTCAGGCATCTAGTTTTATCCACAACGAAGTTATAGGGGGGTCAAAAATGCCCTGAACTGCTTCGAGAAAAGGATGGTACGGCCGTGCCGCATTTTTGCTCGACTTGGCGGGGGCACTGCCGTGCCCCCAGATTAATAGACTAAACGTAGGACAGTTCGCTCTAATCGCAATTTTTTTCTTACTTAGAGCATTTTATCCTTATCGTAACTTTGAAACGAAAGGCCAGACTTAATAGCTTATTAATAAAAATCTCTGAACTGTTAAACGCCTGTAAAACAGAACCCTAATTCAAATTGTTTACGTAGAACATCACGGTTTTTTTTTTAGGTACTTGCAAATAATATATAACTTTTTAATAAGGCTGTTACTTTCCTGCCAGTACTACCTACTAGTCCAACATATTGCTAGCTAATTTAAAAATAAAACTACAGTATCACCAACTGAAATAAAAAAAAAACATCTATGGTACCTTAAACTCATTAAAAAACAAAACAGCACAAAAGGATGCGCGCACGCATGTCAACGGAAGTCTCCGTGGTTGTCGCCTATTCTCATAGTTATTAGCATATCCAGTCAGATCCTGCTTGTTTCGCGTTAAGCCCTTTCATTGTATCCTAAAATAACCAAACTATGTTTTAGATTGGCATTGTGCGGCCAAATGGTATTATGAATTGGACATCGTTCTCACATACCAAACCATGACCAAATTTTTGTAACTATTTCTTGATTTAAACCAAATGGATTATCTTGCAGTTGCACCTCTCTATGAGATCTGTATGATATGTTATATGACACGTGCTTCGGGCTTGATCTTTCTGACAGAAGTAAATAATTCAATTCAATTTTCTTTATTTTACTATTTATAGGCACGAATTTGACCACTATCTCACCTGGGGCCCGAGTCTGCTATTTTTATAAATTTGTCATTCCCACACGATCCCATCATTTTACTAAAAGTTCGTAATCTGCTAAATTCATAATGGTCGATCATTGGTCGGTCAATGGCACGTCAATGGTCTCATAATAGAATTGCGGTAATGCGGTAGAATGACATTGCCGTATTACCATTATTATAAAACCGTTGTGGTAGAAATTATTTTAGAAAATCTACTACTAAATTTGAACATTTATTCATGCAGATTTTATTATATTTAGTTTTACATAATATTATTTACTAGTGTTAAGCAATCTGATGTAGTGAGAAGTTCGTAAATACCTAAAAACATTAAATATACGTGAAACTATACAAACGCAATATTATTTTGTTTGGCTGTCAAAGTCAAATGTGACATTATTGCTCACGTTTAACTATTTAGTTGTTTTAACATTCATCTGTCATTAGGTACGAGATTACCATTCTATGCCATTTCTTTCAATGGAGTATCAGTGGTTGACCATAGGAAAGTCATAATGACGCCATTATATTAGTAGATAACCAAACTTGTCAAAATCAACCATTTTGAAATCAATGTCCTAGACCATTCTGACACTATTGTAATAGTAGCAGACTCGGGCCCCTGATGGTAAGCGATGATGCGGTCTAAGATGAAACACGCTTGTCTAGAAGTAACCTGTTCACTTTTGACTTAGGGTTGGTACATATCTGAAGGAAAATGCGTCACGCACTCGCGCGGCGAATAGACGCCACCGATGACACGCTCTACGCATTTTCCGTCACACAGACTCAGGCAAGGAATTCCACTACTTAGCTGTACGCACAAAGAATGTGCAATAAAATGTTTAAGGTTTGAGTTTAAAATGCTATCAGGTATTTGCCAAGAATTGTATCGTATTATGAGATTTTCAGCATACTTATCTACATGTATTTTTTTTCTTTATTAATAACAATTGATAGGCACGCTTTTTACCTGATGGTAAGCGAAAGTGTAAAGCGTATTTTTATTTAAAAGTTAATATATTATGTACTTTAGTAGCACGTGAATATCATTTACCATAACACAAGCATTAGGTTGCTTAGCTTGGGACTATATGGCGTTGTGTGAAATGTCCAAGGGTATTAGGTAGGTATATTAAGGATATTTTGATCTTGAATATTAGGTATTTATTTATTGTTGCTCGTCTACCACAGTGTAGGTAGAACGAATAGGTAGGTACCTATTCGTTTTAACCCAAAGGTCCGGTCTGGTAGAGAATGCCTTGCTGCATTCAGTCCGACTTTACCAATAGGTACTAAAATAAGTGTATTATTTTAAAAAGCTTTACCCTTTTTAGGGTTCCGTAGCCAAATGGCAAAAATGATATTGAGGTGTCTAATATAATTTTTTTCTAAACTGAATAGTTTGCGCGAGAGTAACTTCCAAACTACAGGTTTGTACAGAACCCTCGCTGCGCGAGTCTGACTCGCCCTTGTTTCTAAGGTCCCATTTTCAAAGTCGACACGAATGTATTAGCAGACTAAAATATCGCGTTTTAACTCTTGAAATCTATAACTTCCTACGTTGATGTTATTCTGTTATTGGGAAATAATAATAATAATAATAATAATAACACTACATATATCTACTACCATTGCTTCATGATTGGAGGACATTCAGGACAGGGATAATAAAATGAATTTTATGGATGGATGTAAAGTAGGTACACAGTTATAACTGGTAATAATATAAAATAAAGACAAGTAAACCAATAGACCGGCTAGTCCATTAGTGATAATTATTTATCTATGTATTTCAAGTCAAGCGATATTACTTATATCTGGATAAATATAACTATGTTACCGGAAACTGGCAAACGCAGTAAGATTGTAAAATGTCGCGGGAAATTGTAGATTTTTTTTTATAATAAGACAGATAGATTGGAAACTATTGAAATTTGGATTGGATTTATTATATACAAAACGATTTTTTCATCATATATCGAGAAAATTCTGCCATTTTCCGTTGACATATATTTGTTGTTAAGCTGCTTTTATTGCATAGGTACCTACTTGATTATCTGCTAAGGACTAGAAATGCATTTCGTTCGAAAATCCCAAATTACGGACCTTTTTTCATTTTATGTATGCCGAGTAACAACAATACCTTATTAAAGTAAAAGCAGGTATTTTCTGGCCATTCCCGAACTTTCTAATTGGATAGGTACAATCCGTTTCAAATAAGAATAAGATCGACTTAGCGCCAAATTGTGTCGTCATAGTTGTAAATTTTTATATTTAGCTCATTTACGAACGTTTTTATTTAAATTTGATTTAAGACTTATTTAAACAAATTAAATAAACCGTTATTGATTTGCATATCGGCTAAGTTTTTTTTGCAAACCGTAGGTACTTTTCAAGAGACATTAGACAGATAGAGGTCATTGACGTTCCTATTTTCATTTGAAACGCATGGTAGGTAATGATAGATTCTATACCTACATAGAAAACTAAAAACTGGCAACTGACGTTTAGTATTGGTTCCCTTTACTGGAGCTTGGATATGTGTCGTCGTGAAGTTCATTACTAGGTTGAAATTGAGCAGGCTAAGAGTAGAACCTACCTCCTCCTTCCCCCCTCCTCCTCCCCCCCCTCCCTTCCTCCCTTCTCTCTCTTCCTCCTTCTTCCTTCCTTCTTCTTCTTTTTCCTCCTTTGTACCTATTTTCTGTCTCCTTTTTTTTTTTTTGTTATCTACTTGTGTGTGTGTGTACATAAATAGTTAAATAAATAAATAAATAAACCTACTCCCCACTCGAGTTCCTCTGTACTCTGAGTTCATCCTTTCGGGATGTTTCACTGTAGCACGACAAAAGTGTACCTACAGATCTTGAACTAGGTCGTTCGTTACATGCGGTAGATGTTGAGCTCTCAAACTATCTTTTAAAAACTCGAAAATCCTTTTAGCTACATTCTTACCTACACACAACTTGTGATGGTACCTAATCGGCTAAGTATTTAGTAATGAAATCAAGCTATTGAACAACTATCTAAGTAGTTCAACATTCCTTTGCAAAAGTTTCACCAAAAACCTACACCAAAATACTTTGGCATTCTATTAATTATTCGTAAACAACGGAGTTTGTCGCACTTACATATTTCTGTAAGTGTGACCAAACTCCGTTATCGCAGCGCACCAAAAGACAAAAATGCAGTAATTAAGAATTTGAACGAGGAGATTTTGGCTAAACCCGTCGTAATGAGGGTAAGCATTAGTATCAGTCGTAAAATTCGTCTGTACTCTTCATAAAATGACGGTGTAAACACTAAATATTATCTTAAACTGTAGGATCCAGGTGTTTCGCAGTTTCAGCACGAGATAACCAAGTTTTATGTTGAGTGGCATCGTAAAAAAACAGCCAAGTGCGAGTCGGCCTCCCATACGAAGGGTTCAACCCCATACACCGAATAATCACGTTTATTGTATGGAGCCTCCCTTTCATTTTTGATCTATTTTTAAAAGCATTTATCTAAAGGACTATAAAGACAATAAAACTCTCTAAGTTCTATGAACTTAGAGAGTTTTATTGATGATTGAAATAGAATCATCAATAAAACTCTCTAAGTTCATAGAACTTGATTGAATGTTATTTCGTGAAAGTCATTCAATCGCGTTGTAAACTTAGAGCGTTATATTGATAATTAAAATGGGTACCTATAATTCTTTACATAAATATGCGTTACGGCCGCGAATCGTATTTTTTTTAATACACAGCTTCACACTGACCGGCAAATTGCAAAAAATATTTGAATTTCGCGGGCTACCCTGGCGCTTCCACCTTAAAAAGAGATATTTATAGGTCACTATTCTAAGCGATGAAAAGTACGAGTCGTATTTATTCCCTGACATAGGGGTCCCTGCCACTTCTGATCTCTTAATGTTATCACATACTAATAAAAGTACATGCATCATGCAGGAGATCGCGGCTGGCTCTTAATTGTTTTGACTCCTGAACAAGGCTTTTGTCTTGATTTTATCGCAGCTATAAGGAAAACCATACGATTTGCTTTTTAAGCTCAGTGCACAGAAGTCTTAAAGTACACTTAATGTATTTTTTTTTTGTTACTGTGCTTTTGTGACTTTGTGTCTCTCTGTCCTTATTGCATAGAAATAATGTTTTATCCTCAGACCAAATTGGTCTGAGGTTTTATCTATCAATTTTAAAAAAAAACAGTAAGTTTATGAAAAAGTCATGCTATTATTTGAGGTTCCGTTCCTAAAGCTGAATGTGGTCTAACATCTACGTATATAGCCAGGCTTTTGTACATACATAGATCTACCTACCTACTTTAGCATAATATGTGAAGATATGAAGCTCATATTTTGCGGTTATACAACATTTCACCTAACCTAAATACGACCCTCGTAACTTAGCATAATATCCTCATAATGATAGGCTGGCTACAACTTCCAGTACAGTACAATGACATGGGTTTATCATGCGGTGCGGCGCTCGTGTTGCTGAATAAATTCATACATTTGAAACAATATAGCGGTTTGTAATTGCGACTGCAGTTACTTATGACAATTGACTGTATCTGCGACTTGAGCACGTTAGTCGTTTCAAAATCGAAAGTCATTAAATTTATTCAAATTAGGCTGAAGATCAGCACTTTTTGAACGTCCAAATTTCATACAAATACCCCTCCATTTCCTAGAGTTTTAGCTGGGAAGAAGAAGTGTCGCACTCGCAACCGCAACAAACTCCCCAGCAACACATTTATTTTGTTTTTCTTCAGACTTTGATTCAACATTTTATTTTTACTTTCTTTTCATATTTAATTGCACCATTTCATCCTTTGCAGGAAGAGCTGAAGTAAAATTCAAACTGCCGCTGAATGTTAATAATATTGAATAGATTCAACATAAGGTAGCCGTAAAACCTACATAGTTTAGATAATAATTTATGTTACGAATTGTTTTGAACAAGTCTATAAAATTAATAATAAAAATACATTTTAGTTATAAAAAAATAAGTAAGTTTATATTTTTACACGCGTACAATATAAATTACTAGCTGACCCGCGCAACTTCGTCTGCTTCACATTTTCCATTAATGCTCCGCTCCTATTTGTCTTAGCGTGATGATATACTTAGCCTTATTTACTATTTTATTAGCCTTCCTCGATAAATAGGCTATCTAACACTGAAATAATTTTTCAAATCGGACCAGTAGTTCCTGAGATTAGTGCGTTCAACCAAACAAACAAACAAACTCTTCTGCTTTATAATATTATATTAAGTATAGATGTGAGCACTGTACACATAACATTGTTTATAAATACATACAGATAAATTGAGGTCCAGAAGCACATTGATCCTCAAAACGTAACGTTAGTAAATTTAAAACCGTGCCTAAGTATCTTTTTGCCTTTTTTAACTTAATTTTTTGTCTGTTCTTATTAGATAGCCTTTTTCTTATTTTACTATTTTTACTAAAATTTTACTAAACTTGCATATATTCGATTTTGCATGTAGGTACATATTGCATATATTTTTAGATTTGACATTTAATTAATTAATAAACGTGTTACATTGGGGAAGACATTTTTTTATTTCGCTACAATATAAATGGAGGTTCTTTACATTTTTTGGTTTACTTGATAGGTATTAATTATTAATCTTTATGTCCTTGTTCAATCAAAACATTAAATTAATTATCTACCCTTGTCTACCATACCACTGATCTACGCCATAAAAAATATTATCCAAGATAAATACAAAATCACAGTACCTATGCTGTACAAATATGTAGGTAAGTACCTACTTACTTATTTGTCAGGTAAATAAATGTAACCTCTGACCATGAGCTCAAACGCCAAACCTCAAATTAATTGTTTTGACAAGTTACATGATTCGTTTACCTACTTAAGTACATAAAAACCTTTTACAACAATATTCCTGCTAACAATTTTGTTTTTTTTTTCCTTTTTTTGGAAAACGGTCATTGGAATTTGTAATTTTAAATCTATCACCGTATGGGTGTATATTGCCTGAAATAAATGAATTTTATTTTATAATACGCTTACACATTATTATCACCTACTAGCTGACCCGCGCAACTTCGTTTGCGTCACATTTTCCATGAATGCTCCGCTCCTGTTTGTCTTAGCGTGATGATATATTATAGCCTATAGCCTTCCTCGATAAATGGGTTATCTAACACTGAAATAATTTTTCAAATCGAACCAGTAGTTCCTGAGATTACCCCCTACATACAAACTTACAAACTTACAAACAAATGTTACCTCTTTATAATATTAGTCACCTATGTTAAAGGTTTAAACTTAGTACTTAAGCAATGTTGAGGAAACTCTTGTGAGACAGAGAACACCGACAAGACTTTATGTAGGGCTTTTCGGAGGTCTCCGTTTCAGTTCACAAATATTTTCAAACACCGGCCAAGTGCTCGCACACGAAGTTTACCGTTACTCAAACCGAAAAAAAAAAACAAAGTTTTTGTATGGGAGCACCTTTAATTTTTAATCTGTTTTTATTATTTTTTATGACAGCGGCAATTGAAATACATAATCTTTGAAAATTTCAACTGTCTACCTATTACGGTTCTTGAGATACTTGGGTTCTTGACCCGCTGACAGACAGACGGACGGACGGACGGCGGGAAAAATAAAATATTTGGCTTTCTGTATTTGTCAAATACTCATGAAAACTCTTTTGCCTGAAAACTAGTACTGAATGCCTGGTTAAAGACTACTTCTAAATTCACACAGGATTCGGGGCTATTCACACACAGCTCCATTTATAATTATTTGACATAACTAGTTGACAACATTGCTCAAACACCATTCTGACGCAAACATTGTAAAACATAATTAATTGCTTTGTGTACGAACAACAAACAACGCTACATTTTTTTACAATTAATCGCTCGTTTAAATTAGCGGCCACATGGCCTATAGCTAGGGTTGCCAACTGATTTTAATAAGGCAAATGTTAAATAGTTTTAATAAGAGGAGAGTGGTACACTTAATTGTTATTTTTTTGCAAAAATAAATGTTTGTATTTTTAAATAAGTAACTTCTTATAATTTACGACTAGAAACTACTAGACAATTTCACTGGTATTATTCTACCGCCACTTTGCAATAGGTAGGTACCTAAACCGAACCACAAAAACTTTCAGTTTCACTGAAAAGGGCCGGAATTTCATTAATTTATATTTAAAGTCATGGTCAGAATGACTTGCTTGCTTGGCTTAGCTTGGCTGGAGAATTAAGTACGATTACACGAAATAGAGTACAATACTTTATGTTACAGTACCGTTGGCAACCCTACTGCAGTCTTGTTTGGCTGTAACAGGAAGACGCTAACTGAGATGAAACAGATGAATAATCAGGTTATTATAATTAGGGCAGTACGCACTTAATCTATACTAATAACATATTATAAAGCTTAAGTTTGTTTGCTGAAACGCGCTAATCTCGGGAACAACTGGTCAGATTAGAAAAAAAAACTGAGTTAGATAGCCCATTTATCGAGGAAGGCTATATATCATCACGCTACAACCAATAGGAGCGGAGTATTATTGTAAAATGTGACACATACATAGTTGCGCGGGTCAGCTAGTCTATGATAATTATAAATGCATAAGTGTGGATCGATAGATTTCTATAATAGGTACCTACTCAATCACGTTAGTACCTACGGCTGAAGTCTGAACGGATCTTGATGAGATTTGGCATAGAGGTAGATTATAGTCTGGAATTTATACTAATATTATAAAGCAGAAGAGTTTGTTTGTTTGGTTGGTTGAACGCGCTAAACTCAGGAACTATCTCCGATTTGAAAAAAAAATTCAAATCAAATCTCAAATTGTCATTGTCATTGTTGTTGTGTTTTGATTGTTGTGTTGTTGTGTGTGTTGTTTTCAGTGTTAGATAGCCCTTTTATCAAGGAAGGTTATAGGCTATATATCATCACGCTAAGACAAATAGGAGCGGAGCGTTAAAGGAAAATTTGTTACCTACAGCCGGAATAAAAATTAGGTACCCTATGTCTTGATCCACCCGGTCTGGTCTATAAAAATGTTCACCATGAAAACTTTGCTGGAGTGAGCATAGAGTGAACTGGCCAGCCAGCCTCCCACCCGGGTTGATTAGATGGAGTGGCAGCTCACTTCATGTTTAGTTCACCTAACAATAACGGTGTGATTTACTGAGTAGACAGGAATTGCTGTAACATATTGCTCTGTCGCATTGTCGCGTTTGTATGATTGCGCATTAGAGATCGGTTCGTTGCAGAGTTAATTATGTAAGCCGTAATCTTCATAAATAATTTCTAGATTATTAGACGCACCGCTAGAAAACTAGTCGTGTAGGTTCTAATTGCAAGTAAACGAGTCGATCATTAGTCCATATTGATGTGAGATACGCTGCGACGATGACATTGATTGCACTCGGTAACTTGCCTCTACACTTTCTATTTAGGCAGCAGAACTGTCACACTGCAGGAGAGTTTGCGAGGAGCGATTTACTGTTAAAGTTATCTTCTTTCGTTTCCTCCCCACAGAAGTTCATGCAACAAACAGTTTTTGTTTTTTTAATCAGTCGTTTAATGGCTTTAAGTATCACTAAATTTCGTATTTGATCAAAAATTAATAAGAATTTAAAAAAGAAAGAAAGTAATTTTATAATATCATGTATATTAATGTTAAATGTACTATAGTTTACATGATCTGTATGTATCCTGTTTAAATGTTTGTTTGTATACTAAATATCAACAATCGCGTTTCTGTTCTCCATATTGCACCTACCACTATTTGTCTCTGCATCACCCAAAGGTTTACTGCGGTAGATAATGCCTATGGAATTAAGTCCGCATCTGTACATTTGTGCTTAAAGTGTTAGATAAATAAATAAATAAGAACCAACGTGTTTGATCAAATTACTTGAACTTGTATAACCCATCACTTCTCGCCAGTAATTACCTACTTAAAAGAGCAGTTACATCATGGAAATGATTACTGGACCAAACTCGAGATTAATCCACCAGTTTCATGATACGAAACTCGTCGCTATCGAAACAGCCACTCGATTCTTACCAACACTTAATTTATCTGATGACACTTTACGAGAGAATGGCGGGAACTGCCGATACATGTTATTGGGTTATTTATTAAGCCCTTTTATAGCCTCTTTTATTTCGTCCGAAGATTATTAGAAACGGTGATATCTTATGTTCGAGGAGCTTCAAGGTCGTCGCCGGTCCGTAACGTCCCGCGAATTCTCTATGACTCGTAAAGTCCCGTCTGTCATTTCTAGATCTTTGACATTACGTTACAGTAACCAGAATTTAGAAATGCTTTTAAGGCGGGGTTGCAGTACTTTTTAAGATTTTTGAACGTCTGAAAATCTAATCAATTTTGAGTTTTTTAATAAAAAAAATCATTACATAAAAATTGAACGGGTACGTTCAATAAAAGTACGTTCAAGTAAATCGTAAAGATAGAAACGCTATTTAGAATGATTGGCTCGATACTTTTTTTTATCAAACATGACACTAAATTACAATTTTAAACGTGTACTGCTAAGAGATTTTATCACGAATATATTTAAAAGTTATATCAATAGATAGAGCTTTTTATTTTGAAGTAAATGTTGAAACCATATTGTATTATTTCGCTCGCCGGACAGTCGCTGTTGTTCGTCAAAACACACAGTACTGCAACCTCGCCTTAAGTAAGAAATCTTTCGGGATTCTACCGAGGGCCCGGTCTTGCCAAGGGGTATCTTAGTTACTGATTTATGCAGGTCAGATTGGTTGACAATTCATGTAAAATATGTTAGATGATGAAATATGATATAATATAGAATTAAGTCGTGGAGTTCTTTTTTTTTTTTTTTTTTTTAGGGATGGGAAATCATCCAATGACTCCTCCCGCTCTGGGTGTAGCGGGAGGGAGTGTCAGACTTCTACTGACTAAAACCCATCCATGTTCCTTCATTGCCCTTTGTGTTCCGGAGCCACGGTGTCTCTTGCGAATAATCCCGCGACTCCGGCAGGCGTCGGCCCTTTCGGGCCCCTCTGTGTTGCTGACTCTCTTTGAGGCGCGCGTGGAACACTAACGCGCCGTCGACACGGCCTGTCGTCACTAGACGGACAGACGGCGAGCCACCCATAGCTCGCCGTCCACAGGCCCGCGCCTACGGTGGCCGGAGGTCACCAGGTGGCCCCCGACGCCCGCGGCGTCCACCACGGCGGCTGGGACGAGAGGGTCTCCTCTCCCGCTCCGCCACCTCCTTCGCTAGCATAAGTCGTGGAGTTCTTGGGCACACTCTCCGAAGTACAATCTGTAGAAGACCGACAAGCAGGCAACCTTGCGGCGATGAGCCAAACTGTGTAGCTTGGCATCCACCAGTTTTATTACGTCGCCAATGAGCCTCTTAGCTCTGCGTTTCACCAAGTCAAGCGCGGCAAGCTGATACTTAGCCGAGCCATCCCAAAGGTGGCTGCAATACGCCATGCAGGATCGGATTTGTGCTTTGTATAGAGTTAATAGCTGTCCAGGCTTAAAGTATTGCTACACTCTATTTAGGCTACCCAGCTTTTGGTCGCAGTTAGGGATTTGTACAAAAAAAAAGCTATCGGAGATTGATTCTGATTGGATAAGATATCCTTATTTAAAATTGACTCTCTCCAACAACTGAGAATTCTATTCAGTTTTTCTGAAAGTGAAATTTCCTGAAGAAACCATTTTTATCATAGTTAATAGGTAGCTTAGTAAATATGTCACCCTCTATCGATAATTAGATTATATACCGAGTAGGTAATTTATCTACTAGGTAACTTAAATAGTAGGTATAATCTACCAATTATTACTTATTATTAGGTCCTGAAACCTAACAGGTTTTACCATAGATATTCTATGGGTTTTACGACACCATTAAAAACTAATGATTGAACTGACCGATAAGAAAGAATCACAAAATGTACATGATTTGAAAGACTTAGGTACCTGGATTAGTACTCGAATAAGGAATATATCCAATCCTACAATTTTTAAGCAACTTTAGCATTATTAGCATCTCAAACGAAATCTGTCAAAAATATAAAGAAATTGAGGCTTTTTGTAATATATGTTAATATAGGATGATTTTACAAGTTCTTACTTAGTTTTGAAACCGACCGTAGGTAGTCCTAGACAAGTTATTATTTTTCTCCCACAACGTACACATTTCAATATTTAGGTTACAAAATATATTGGAGGTACGAAGATTTGTAGGAGTCCGGAATCCAAACTAGAATACCCTGTGCTGTGGACTCCTGGCCCCCTCGCCGAGATTGGGATTATCACAATAATACGCAAGCGATTTTTTATTTGCAAAATGAAATACTTATTAGCTCTAGTAAACAATCATGAAATTATTTTGTCTTCATCAGGGATGAAGTAATAAACTTATAAAGCTTACCATCAACTAAACGTCTCATCATTATTTGATACACTTCAATCTAACCACACAAGATACCATATCTAAATCTCGCCTTCCTGTGGCTGTCGTCATCGTTCTACTTAGAGTAAGGATGTGCTCCGACGCATCTGATAACAGATCGTGTAAACATCGTAGCGTCACGCTTGATAACGGGGTAACACCTTTTACGATAAGTGTCAAAGCTCTTTAGCGTTATACAAACCTCCTTTCAGATATTGTGAAAGTGCCTTCGCCAATTAATGCTGATGTTCAATATTTACAGTTTGTACTTGTTGACATAGGGGTATTCGTGGACTTTCAAGCCCTTATAAAAACGCATCAGAGTGCCAACTCTAATAATTTTCACATTCGCATCTTAAACGCATTTGCAATCTGTCAAAAATGTATGAAAATTAAGGCTATTTTGACAGTTTGCGATTGACATGCGAATGCGAAAGTTGTTTAAAATATAGTAGAATTCGCTCTCAGTTTCAAATCTTAAAACTGTTTCTTACGGGCTTTCTCGTTGTGACACTCTGGATCGAACAGTCGAGATCAATATAAGTACTTGTGACTTCTGTTCAAATTACTAAATACCGAGGAAAATATCTTTAAAATAAGAAGCTATGAGAAGGTACCTTTGCCCATACCATACTGGGCTCTGTCTGTCAGCGGCATGTATCTAATGAACAGTAATAAGTACCTACACAGTTGGCATTTTCAAAGAGTGCGTATTTCTATTGCCGCTATAGTAACGAACAATAAAATTAAAGACCCCCATACAATAAAGGTGACCTTTTCAGTATTTACTAGCCCTTGTTTCGTATGCCAGTCGAACTCCTATACTTGGCTGAGTTGTCGTTGTTCCAGACTGGTTAAGAATTTGTTGGCTCTATCGGTCAGTTACGGAACTAACCGTATAACAGATATAGGTATCTGTTCTGTGGACCTATCCTAACCATACTCTTCAAGACGACGACATTCATCATCATCATCACGGAACTCACGGAACAGATCAAAGCGCCTAGGTATTTGTATAACATAGTGACATAGAAATACCTATCCACATATGTATGTCACGGTTAGTTTAACACATTGTCGCCTCACAAGTGCACTGATCTCAATAGGCTCTCCCCCGGTACTGGGCATGGCCTACAAATCATAAATAAATGACCTGCCCGGCCTCCGGGCAAGCGATTCATTGAACCATGAATCATGTTTTATTGTAATATTATCGTCAAACAGATGCATATAAAATTAGTGATGGAATATGCTTGAGTAATTAAATAGAAACCTAAAAGCGATGTAAATAAGCGCTGATGTGTCTTAGAATTGTTGCCAATACTATAAAATTGCAATACGTCGTCTTGGATTTTTAACGCAGGTACAACACAGGTAGTACATTTTGTTGTAAAATGAAAACGGTCAAGATATCTACTTTTGATAGGATGCAAATGTATGCAAAACACTTTGCAAATTCGCAGGCACCATGCGTGTCTCTTAGTTTAACGAAGCACCATGAAACAATCTTCTTTATAGGAGATCCCAAATAAATAAATAAATAAAAACTTTCGACATTGGCCACAACGGCCAAGTTCAGCCAACCCTTTACACCAAACATTGGTCGCCAATCAACACGTCTAAATATAAGTTGGTGATCTTTGGCCACCATGAATCTGAATGAGAATAATCGTCTTGGAAACTGTCCACGTGGACCTTGTCATGACACGAATAGCAGCAGCTGCATCGCATCTAGCATTTATCAGAGACTCAGAGCAAACTGAAATTGTTTCTGTAGAGGCTCATGAAGCTATTGGTTGGCAATGCCCGGAGTTTTATGTATGAAGAAAATTCTTATGATGTGTTGATATTACGCCTGTATAGCCCAAAGGTAAGGACAAAATATGAGAGTAGACACACATTTAGCCAGTAACGTTTAAATCGTATACTTAAGTAATAGACAGGGAGCAAGAGGATCACTCAATAACACTTACTTATTCGACCCGAACGACATACTCAACAGCCGGTCGATTCTGTCGACATCTCACCGTGGTCATTTAGGTGGAGTGAACGACAAGTCAGCTGTCATACCATCTTGTTTGCATGATTTGACAGCTCACTTGTCGTTACCTCGCCTAAGTGTTCACTTCGACATGTTTACAGAATCGCACTGCAGAAGCGCTCGCCACCAATAGACCAAAGAGACAGGACATTTTTATTACAAACTAGCTCTAACTGGCGGCTTTGCCCGCGTGAAAGTTGAAAAGACTTACTTTCACATTTATAATATTAGATATTCTGGCTTCTGCCAGCGGCTTCGCCCGCGTGATCCCTAGGGAACCCTACTCCCGGGATGTATATAGCCTATGCGTTATTCCAAACTATAATCTACCTCTGTGCCAAATTTCATGAAGATCCTTTCAGTCGTTCTAACGTGAAAGAGTAACAAACATCCACCCATCCTCAAAAAATTTCGCATTTATTATAATATTATACGCGAGAAGATTAGTGAGACAAAGATAAACTTGCAAAGAAAATCAACTCATTGTTTATGTCTGTAAAAGAGTGAAAAGATCTGATGGAAAGTGATTTTCAACGCCAACACCGGTGTCTTTGGCAACAAATTAGACTGTTTGGTGATTAGTTGCCAAGCCAACACTAAATGATCAAGATTATATGTCGCGTACTTTAAGCACCAGCAGTTGTGCATGCCTGCTCTTGTCTTGCTGGGTTTTACTGACAAAATAAGTAGGAGCGAGAAAAGTTGTCTGAGAGTTACAGGACCTACACAGTGATAGTAACAGTAACAAGCTGAGAGTCTTTAAGTCAATAGTGAATAGGTTACTTCTAGGCAGAAGTGCTGTATAGTCAACCTCATCATTGCTTAACATTAGGTGAGATTGTGCTCAAACGCGAGTACATCAATAATAATAAAAACCTTTTTAGTCTTCTCTAGACAAAGTGAAGTTCTATCAGAGGCAGTTGAAATTTCAAAATGTTTTGGATTCACCACGTGACGGTAGCATAATTATACGAGAGAGATAATGCCGCAAAATTTTTGATTTTTCGATAGTCCTACCTAATTATCGCTGGTAGAATTATCACTGTCTAGAGGTATCTAATAAGTCGGTTGACTTAAAACCCTTATAAGAAGTTGGCTGACATGAAACATGTATACATACCTCCAAATTAGACTTACCTACTTGACAGAACCTGACCTCGCTTGGGGGCCTCTGGCCCTATTTCCTCCCGGAAAGGAAGACAAGTATATTTTAAATACGATTATACTGAATCTTTGGGTGCTGGCATTCCATGTGAACATTATGACGAGACTAGGGCAGCGCCCCTCTCCATCTTTGCCCCTCTCTGTCCATAATATAGGTATTATGTAGGTTGATCGCTATAGGTTGGTAAACAACCGTGTTATTGCGTGAACAGGCAAAATCATAGGAGTATTTCATAGAACCTTGAAGCTAAACATCTACAATCAAATAATGACAACGTTGTCTGCTTACTGAAACCTTGTATACAAGATGACTTACACAATAGCTTAAGAACCTACCAAGGTATCATTGATCAAATTATGTAGGTAAGGTTAATCCCATCACCATTGTTCTTGCCGGGAAAGGTTTCAAGACAATTTAACCAAAATACGCAGTTTGTCTCTCAGTGGAACTATGGAACTGACTAAAGAGAACCTTAAGAGGCGCCGACTTAATATATTATAGCGATTATCTCACAAATACGTGATCGACAAGTTAATTTGTTCGGCATAACCGGACGGCGGGCGCCCTGTGCAAAAATGATCGGGTTTGCCATACAAATGAATGCTACGATCGCGTAACCTGGCGATCGCTTTGTATTAGGACCGCGCTTAATTTCTGTAACCTGTATATATGACGACTAGACTTTTTCGACTCGGCCTAGAATCTGATGTTACCTAATACAAATACTTGGGTCATAATTGATCATCACACTTACTCTGAAGTTGCGTAGGTACTACTAGTTCTCCATAGCTGTCAACACGGAACAAATATCTCAATAAGAAGCGAAATTGCAGACGGAACACTTTCTAGACGCATCTTAGTACTTACGTAGGTCTTCAAGTTCTTAGGTAGGTAGGTACATTACTTTCACTTGGACTTTCCAACACGGACTCACCCTGTCCTCAATTGGGCACAGGTTCCCAAGTACTTTCAAACGAAGTTGGAATACAATAGCAAATGGGTAGGTATGCTTTTGTTCTGAATAGTTTTTCAATGTTTTTAATTCAATGTAGGTATTATTATATTTAAGTACATAAAGGCGGTTCCAGATAAACGTGCAATAAAGTACATTGACCTTACCCTAATATCTCTTCGTAGATACTAGAACAATAAATTAAGAACTGATTTTCATTATTAGAAAACGTAAAGGATCACGATAGAAGTCGATTCAGGACAGCTTTATGTCAATAATTCTGATTTTGAGAAAGTCAATAAATGTATGTGGGTCAATGTACTTTATTGCACGTTTATCTGGAACCGACTTTAGTACCTAATTCAATGTTTTTCTTTTACAGTAATGAGTGAATAGGCTACTTCTAGTTTTTATTTACTCAGGAATCATCTCTATTTACGAAATGTCACAATGTAGGTAGAGGGATGATCAGATGACATTTCGATAGCGCTTGGTAACCCCAGATATTTTTGACTTAATAAGGTACCGCCGGGATGTCAGAGCTATTGATGACTTTTTCATATTCGTTAAAGATAGCTAGGTATTAATTAGGTTTCAGAACTAAGTTGCACGATCTCCGCTCGCGTCAATTTTCTAAAAACTTGCCTCTTTTTGGAGTTTCATTGACTTTTAATCCCATTCATACTGGCATAGGCGTTCGTACGAAAATAGAGTGTCAATAAAAGTATTAAACGAATGTTTAGTTATTCACTTCTTTTTATATTACTACGTTGGTCTCCTTGAGGCGAGGAGCAATAAATTACATGAGGACATTAAAAAGAAATAAACGCTTATCAAATAGGATTCTTATTGCAATGGGTGTAAATTCTATTGCTGTTTAAGATTTTAAATCGCAGGTGATGCAACTTGAAAGGTGTAAATTGACTGGTTTATTACTGACTAGCTGACCCGCGCTACTTCGTCTGCGTCACATTTTCCATTACTGCTCCGCTCCTGTTTGTCTTAGCGTGATGATATATAGCCTATAACCTTCCTCGATAAATGGGCTATCTAACACTGAAAGATTTTTTGAAATCGGACCAGTAGTTTCTGAGATTACCCCCTACATACAAACTTACAAACAAATTTTACCTCTTTATAATATTAGTATAGAAGAGCAGGTGGCCTTTTTGGAAGTAAAATAACTTAATGGCACATTCCTCGTATAGAACGAATATGGGTACAGTATTTAAGTATCCCAGTGTAAAATTAGTGCTTTGCGAGCGTTTCATTAACAATAATCAGTGTAATAGTAATATTTATATGAGTAGGTAACTTCCGCGCAACTTCGTCTGCGTGACATTTTCCATTAATGCTCCGCTCATATTTGTCTTAGCGTGATGATATAGCCCATAGCCTTCTTCGGTAAAAGGGCTATCTAAAACTGAAAGAATTTTTCAAATCGGACCAGTAGTTCCTTAGATTAGCGCGCAAACAAGCAAACTCTTCAGCGTTATAATATTAGTAGGTACCTATACCGCGTGTATCTGACATCGACGCACAAACGATTTCCATGGGTCCGGGGCATGATTCTGGACACCCTAGACTTAGAATTTTTCGTCGGCTTTTTTCTCTTTTTTTTATTTTTTTCAAGGGTTTTTTATACTTTAGACTGCTCATAATCGTTATTCTGACCTAACCCAATGAGATTTTTAATCAAAAAAAAATTAAATAACTACTTTCACTAAAAAGAGCAATCTGAATAAAGCCACAAATAATATCAGCTCAGCTGAGCGGATACTTAGTAGTACTCTTAAAAAAAATCAGAAAAGAACCGACGAAAAATTCCAACACTGGGGTGTCCAGAATCATGCCCTGGACCCATGGAAATCGTTTGTGCGTCGATGTCAGATACACGCGGTAGATAACCCGTGCAACGTACCTACAACTAGTTTCATCTTCTTGACTGACCGACCTTGACAATTCAGAAGTTATCCGTGGATTTACTTACATTTTTTTATTACATGCTTCGAGTTTGAGTTCGCAGTGGTCACAAAAGGCGCGGATGGGTTGATGAAGGAATTTTGTGAGAACCGTTTAATAATACTATTTCATTTCTTTACTTTTTGCCAAAATCACACAGGTAAAATGCGTTTCAAATAAGAATAGGATCGACTCGCCATATTTCGACATCATAGTTGTCAATTATTATATTTAGCTCATTTACGAACGTTTTTATTTAAATTTGATTTAAGACTTATTTAAACAAAGTAAAATAAACCGTTATTGATTTGCATATCGGCTAAGTTTTTTTTGCAAACCGTACTTTTCAAAACACATTTTGACAGATAGAGGTAATTGACGTTCCTATTTTCATTCGAATCTTTACCTATTGATTGTCCAACTAGTCTTTTAACTTTTTAGCCCGCAGCAGAACCTTCAGGACCCAGGCATTCTTCTCCCTTATCCAAACAAATCTGCTAGTAGGTAGGTACCTACTGCCGACTGCAACTTGCTAAGGCATTTAAAAAGTTCTTCCTCGACGTTATCGTATACTGTTGACTACAATAAGGACTCGAAGTGAAAGTCGCATTCAAAATTCGTACAAACTTGTTACGTGGTCGGATATGGATACCGGTAACGCGGTAATCCCGCACATGAAAGTCGGTTTTGAGATTATTCAAATTTTATTTTTATTTTATTATTGTATTTTTTTTATTTATTTTTTTAAGTATTTATTTATAAAACACAAATTGTTGTCTTAATGATTAAACAAGGCACACCATTAGACCCTTGGGATCTGTCTTAGCATGCCATAAAATTGCATTATTAATAGGCACGCATTTGACGTTTGCCTAGAAGTAACCTATTCACTCTTGGAAACACAGAAGGAACAGGACTTACTTACAAAGCTTTCTCGATTTCATCTTTATTTCGTGTCTCTATTTCCCGAGACAGCGATTCACGGCAGCGGTAAACACCGTGGGGTTTCAGCTGGTAGGAGTCCGACTTACATAACCCTCCGTTCTCGCAAGATGGGGATCCATGCAATGAGGGTTTGTCCCACAACAAGAAAAAAACAACTCACTTCCCCTGACCTAACTTCTTAAAGCAATAAGCTGCCTGTAGTGCCTTTACTTCCCAGAACATACCCAATTCAATCACAGTAAAATAATGTATGGAAGCCAAGAAATGTAGGCAAACACCGAACGCAATGTCGAATTTAAATTCATAAAAGAACCGCAAAAAGAAAGCTTTCATTCAAACACACAAAACTTTTAGGTAAAGCTCACACGCACCATTTATTCCAAACCACAATATTGCAACAACAACAATAATATGTACCTATGTACCAATAGGTTCTATTGTTCCCCTGAGTTTAAAAAACCAGCCAAGTGCGAGTCGGATCAAAGGGTTATGGGGCACCCAAATACAGTTTGAAAAACTTTTTTTTTTCTACAGATTACTATTTGTCTATATGTAGGTACACCAAAATTCAACAGGATCAGTCCAGGAGATTCGGAGAAAACTGGCTGTGACAGACGTACAGACAGACACCCAAGTTATCCTATAAGGGTTCCGTTTTTTTTGTTCGAAACACTAAAAATTAACTGCCATTATATTTTTATGATTAAAAACAGTATAAATGCGGCTTAAAAGCGCCAGCACTAATACTGGCAAGTCTGAGCCACAGGAACTCCACTTCCATACGAACTCATATACTTTCTTACTATCGTTTTCGTCGGCAGCTCGCGTGCCTCCAGTCTATAATACGGTGAAACCAATAACTTTGAGCGACGATAAAATGAACAGCCCCATTCATGAAAAGCAATTCAGTCTGCATTCACTTGCACGAAGGGGATGTGACCCGATTGTCAGCTCGGAGAATGGTTATTTAAGTAGCAGACTGACTCTATGTTTTGAAAGCCTGAATTTTTTTGGAGAGAGTAGCGTGGCGTCAAGTGGGTTTCGTCTTAAGGCTCTTCGATTTATCGGAAAAGAGGCAATGATCCTTTGTTGTACCTAATAGTTCTAATCCACAGAATGTTCTAATCATATAGATATAATAAACAAGATATGCCGTTAGACGAAAAATATATGGGAACCTTGTGTCTCCAGTATTCCTCTTCCATACGGGAACTACTACACATACAATTCTGTGAAAGCATTAGATACGCATTCAATTCTGTGGTTCTAATTCTAATCCATAAGGTGCATCCACACCGCAGTTACTTTTTGTGGAGCAACAGAATGCAACACGATAACATTAGGTAACATTCTTCAAGTTATGACTAACTTATATACCAACAACAAATAACATTTTGCTATCGGATGTTGCCCACTAACACTAGGAAACGTTGCTCCACAAAAAGTAACTGCGGTGTGGATGCACCTTTTGATTGTAATACTTTCGCTTGTCTTTGAGCCTTAATTAGTAAGTACTTTGTAGGCTTCTTTTGATTGATACCAGGGTTGATAACATAGGTAGGTCGTAAGCTTAATTTCTGCTGCTGTCGGAATAGGCTTGTGTCCTAAAAAAATCTAATTTAGTCAGTTAGATTATCAAAAAATATTTGACCCGTGTTTTTTCTTTTGTTACGGGAACCAAAATTGGCGAAGTTACAACGCTTTTAAAATTCTCAATACGTCACACCCTCGCTTAATTTTTTGTGAGTCGTGACGTCACGAGCCCCCACTCCCGGGTTTTGATGCATTTTATCTTTGTCAATATTCATTGATTTGCAAAAAAAAAACAAAAAATACGTGTCCATTATTTTTCAATACTCTAACTGACGGACTAAATAGTTTTGCAATTTGTGGATGATGGAATGTAGCTTAATAAATTAATCCTCGTGTGCCCAAATGTAACGCATATTTTCCCAACTTGTAGGTATCTCCATTATCCTTAAATAAACTCCTTTTCTCATTTTCTGTTTATATTTTACTAGCTGACCCGTGCAACGTGTCGTCTGCGTAACATTATCCATTACTGCTCCGCTCCTATTGGTCTTAGCGTGATGATATATAGCCTATAGCCTTCCTCGATAAATGGGCTATCTAACACTGAAAGATTTTTTAAAATCGGACCAGTACTTCCTGAAATTAGCGCGTTCAACCAAACAAACAAACAAACTCTTCTGCTTTATAATATGTATAGATTTCTATTGCATGTTAGGTACCGAAAAACCGATATACATATATTACGGATGACAAATGGGTACATGTTGTAATAGTCTCCTCTGATTGTAAATAATCCTCCTGTAATTGAATTAAGTCAAATGACATGTAATTGATCAATTACTGGTTTTCGAGCACAGTAATAAGTAGGTACACCCGGCAATTGGAGTGTGGCCCTAATTTTACACCCAATTTACTATTGCAATGACGATAGACATTTACACTGTGTTCAGAAATTAAGTAGATAGGTACCTACTGAATTGTAAAGGGTGACTGGTTTGTTTGAAATGCCCTGTAGGTACTACTTGGACCCATTTAGCAACGATTTTGACACCGAAAACTTAAGGTCCAAATTGCCATTCATCCTGTATACCTACTTTAATTAATAATATTTTAATTGCTTATTGAAATTAAGTACAGACCTAGGAGGTATGTAGGTACTTGTGAAAGCGCAAGTTTTCATGCTAAAGTAGAGTTTAAAAAATCACAATACAATAACCGGTGTTTTAGGTACATCTATACTTACTAATATTATAAAGAAGTAAAGTATGTAAGTTTGTGAGGTTGTAAGGGGTAATCTCTGGATCTTCTGAACTTGATTTTGAAAATTCTTTTACCAATGAAAGCCACGTTAATCTTTATATTTATTTCTTCTTTCTCGGGTATTCTACTCATAATCTAAAATGTTCATCCTTTCTTGTTAGAAATTATTTTTAAACAGGAAACGAACGGTCTCCTCTTTACATCGACTCTTAATAAAATAAAATATGGAAATAAAGTCTCCAACTATAAACATAGGAAATATTAATTTTGGTGCGACTTTCATCCTGCCACTTAGTTCCGGTCCTAGTGAATGTCAATGAAAGTTGCATTTTAATGGTTTCCTCACCTTTGATGGAGCAGAAGGCAATACAATACGAATGAAATTTATAAGTGTCTAGTAGCTTTAGTTCCGTTTTAGAATAAGATTCCTTGGAATTCTTTTCTGACGTAAAGGAAGATTTGCAGCCCTTTATTAGGTCTAACTACTAAGTTAGACTCCTCAATTAGGTAGAATACTCAATTAGGTAGTAAGTAGTACCTATTCTCTTAATCCATTGAAGGTGAAGACAGAAGTTGAATATTATTACGAAGCCTAATATTAGGGATAAGTAATTATTAAGGCAAATTTTATATTAAGCTTGCTTATCCGTAAAAATACCATTGTCTTAAAAACTGTTATCAACCATTGTCTTAAAATCTTTGACAACGAACCCTGAAAACGTGAAATGACGTATGCACAAAAGACGTCACATAAATTACAATTTATTATTATACTTAAGCAGAAACAAACATCTCCTTATCTCTAAGTTCCTTATCGCGACAATCTAAGATTACCCTGATTGAGGACCGTCGCATGTCAATTTGACGTTGCATGTTGTTACTGCCGCGTATTTCAGCCTGAAAATAGACACGTATCATGAAAATAACTTCAGTTTAATTTACTGGCGACGTTTACAAACAACCGTTTTTACCTAAGCTGTATCTACTAATTTGCATGCATGCACGCATACCTACTGCATGCTTGGTAAATGTAATCGTTGTTGCAGTAGTTATGAGGAGAAATAATTAAAATATTGTGTAGTAAAAATGCCAGTAAAAAACTGCTGTCCGATATTTTTTTTTACTGTTGATAGGGTCGCGTTTGACAACTATCTCACCTGCTGGTAAGCGATGAGATTAGATAGGGAGGAACTTAATTAATGAGTGCAAGACTGATTTGTCTACAAATACCTAGCTGGTAAAAAACTAAGTCGTCTGCAACGACTGCAACAGCTACTTTTAAACTCGTGCTTCGGTGTGACCCCGAAATACCTACTTATTCAAAACGAGCCTAATCATTAACGTGATTTTTTCCATTCAATCATTAGCACCAAACTAAAAGGTTCCCCGGTTAATCATGATTACAATTTAAAGTAGGTACCTATCGTTGTGTTTATCCTCTTAGCCAGATGCTGAAAGTAAATACCTACCTACTTATTTTGCATTGAGTGATAACTGCCATACATTTACATACCCCTTTACACCCGACTTGATACGATAGTGAGACTTGATTTTCAAAAATTCTGGCGCGTACACAAATCGACTTTTCCAGATGCAACCGGCCTCGATCGATCGGGAGACTATCTTATTCTTGGAAAAAATACGCACCGGCCACTTGCGAACGAGTTTGAATCTGTCAATCGCCCGTTACCACTGTGAAGGATGGTTGCGTTTGTTGGCGCGCAAACTCGCCTGGGTAAGTATTTGGTTATTCATTAAATATATGCAATGTATATTATTTTTTTGTGTTATTTACTTACTTTAAGAATTGTTTTATACCTGTATGTATGTAATTTGAACCTAGCATGTTTATGTGTATATTGTGACTCAAAATCAAGGACGCACGATCGTGTGGGTTCGGTGATGCGTACTAAATAGTTTCATATATTTTTTTTCCTAAACATGATTTTCCTCTACGTATAATCGTTTAATTAGGGATTTTTCTTTATTTTTAGGAAATTTCTTTTAAGTCGACTAAGTTAGCAAATTGGAATGACTCAAAAATTGAGGAATTTGCTAATGATGATGATGAAAATATTGTTGCAAGAGTCTTAGATCACCTAGAAGAGAGTGGATCTGGTTTTGGCGATGAATCCTCTGAAGTGGATGAGGCACCACCATCTATCCCAACAATATCCAGAAGCAGGGGATCCACTAGAGGCAGATCAGGCAGGGAAACGTCAAGAGCAAGGGGTAGAAAAGCAAGACTGTTGATTGTTTTGTCAAAGACATTATACCAAATGTTTAACAACTCATTATTAATATCGTTAATAAATGACTAATGATTATAAAGACTGTTTAATTAATTTATTTTCATTTAATATCATACCATATCTCCAAACTAGACTAAACTCACATCTCGAGCTACCTCCTAAGCCCCACGCTCGTGAGGGTAAGTTTTCAGGAAACCAGAGACTTCAGGATTTTTTAAATTATTTTTAGCATGATACTTATGCACCCATAAAAAAGTCATGTGAATTTTAAAGAAGTCTGAGTAAATTATTTTCTTCGGGTGTAAAGGGATACACACATGTATAGCACACCGACCATACAGGTCGTTGATCAAAGACTAATAAACCACTTGTTGATTATTAAGACTGTTCGCATTCAATTTGTTTGCATTTTTTAAATTTTTGTAACTAGATGGCGTTGGTCATTTAGACCTCAATCTTGAGTGATTTTCCGTCGATTACATAATAGGTTTTGCGAATTAATGTTTTTTTTTTGAGTTGAGTATTGAGATCACGCCAAGATCTGATTACCATACTATCAAGGTATCCGGTCTTTTATTTATCCGAGATCCGCGAAATATTCTTCAAAGAACTCCATACTCAACCCGATATTTAGGAAAATTAAGTAAGAGTTACGAGGTACCCTATAACTCCTATAAGGCACAATCGAACTAATTGTGCACCATACCTACAACACCAATTCCTATCACAATAACTGGTAGGTACTATATAATTGTAGGTAATAAAAATCTGCTTATAAAATTAGTGGTAGCCGTGGCAGGTATACGGGTATAGGTAGATATATAGTAGATCACATAAAAGAGGCGTGTAAGTAATTGTGTATTAAAAATACAAACATTAATATAACAATAACAACCCCATGGGTACATAAAGGAGTGCCTGCCCTTAATTAAAAGTCGTCTCATAGGAATTCACTATAATGAGTGAACGAACCAATCATTACCAGGAAAAAAGTACTAATTTAATGAATAAAACACATTTGATAATAGATATGATATAAAATATAAACATGATGGTTAACGAATAGCACACCACACCATGACGACGATGTAAGTAAACTTAATCAATTAGGTACCTAAGTGGTGAAAGTTACATGTGACATTTTAATTAGTAACACAATATTACATATCGGTGGGTACTTGATAAGCGTGTTATGTAGGACTTACTTACATAAATAATATTTAAAACAAAACAAGAAAGGACTAATCTATACTAATATTATAAAGCAGAAGAGTTTGTTTGTTTGGTTGAACGCGCTAATCTCAGGAACTACTGGTCCGATTTGAAAAATTCTTTCAGTGTTAGATAGCCCATTTATTGAGGAAGGCTATAGGCTATATATCATCACCCTAAGACAAATAGGAGCGGAGCATTAATGAAAAATGTGACGCAGACGAAGTTGCGCGGGTCAGCTAGTATTATATACTTTATACTACCATGCAAAAAACAAAGCTATCAAATAGGTTAAAAATGAATAATATCATAAATTGCCTAGCCTTTTCCTAACTACTTATTTTGGGGTCGGCTTCCAGATAACCTCATACACCTATCGGTTGCTCTATCTAAGTACTAGCTCACCCGCGCAACTTCGTCTGCGTCACATTTTTATTTAATGTTCGGCTCCTATTAGTCTAGCGTGATGATATCTAGCCTATAGCCTTCCACGATAAATGGGCTATCTAACATTGAAATAATTTTTCAAATCGGACCAGTACTTCCTGAGATTAGCGCGTTCAACCAAACAAACACACAGACAAACTCTTCTGCTTTATAATATTAGTATAGATAAGGACACAAAACTTATACTCCAAACATCATAAGAATTGGGTAAACTTAACTGCAAAAGCACAGATATAATTGTCTCTACAAACTATAGATAGGTGTTTCCGTTATAAAGCATAACTTCACGTAAAGAGCACACAGATTTGAACGTAATCCATAATTAGATACGCCAGGACTTAACGGGTCTATGTTTCTTGCACGTAGGTAAGCATGGTGTGAAGGAAAACTATATTTGCATGTCGATAACGGTGGTAAACACAAGTTTTTTTTTTACCATTAAAGTTAGGTAGTTACATGACTTGCAAACGAAAGCAAAACTAGGTAGTTATGTCCATGGTAGTGATGTGTCACGCAGCTACCAAAGACATAATAGGGAATATGCACGCGATTTTTTTATTTATAAAATGAATTACTTATAGGCTCCAGTAAACACTCTAGAAAATATTTTTTAAATATCTTCATCAGTGATAAAGTTATTATAACGCTTCAAAGATTACTTTTAGAACGAGAAGTCCGACATGGAATTTGACGTCACATTACGTGACGTCTATACATATGCCATAGAAAACAGCGTTTTCGCGAGAGGGACAGATATATTTGTTTAAAACAATTATATCTCGTTTGTTTTTCGAGCAATTTTGATTCTATTTCCACTGTTAGTAATATATTTTTGTATATTTTTAGATAAAGTGTTTAGATAATAAATATTTTTTTATGCTTATTCCCTATTAGGGTTTTCTTTTCAAACATTATGTGTGATACGATACCTAAGGGCTAAGCCCTACGCACATGCATTGCAATACAGCCATGTAGGTAGGTAGTGGCAATAGTTTGCCAATAACACTGAGAAAAAAGTGGTTTTGAATCTCTGCCAAGGCGCCTTCAACTTAATTTGTGAAAAGGCTGGGCAGATTTCAGCATTATCCAAGAAGTTATGTGAACGCAGCTATTGAAGCAAACTGTTTTAGACTTCACAATATTGTTATCTACTTAGAAATAATTCTCTGCCTGCGTTGCGGAATTGTTTGAAACCGCGGTCCTGGAACGCAAAAGGGAACACGGATAGGTTTTGAACAGTAAGAGTCTGACACTCCTTTCCGCTCCGGAGCGGAAGGAGACATTAGATAATTTCCCATAAAAAAGGTACATTGTTCTGCTAAATTATTATACAGGATCTACCACTTATAAATTACAGGAAAACAGCGTTTCCCGACCATAATGGTCTGAAAAACTTACAGTCTCGTAGCCTCATCTGTCACTGTTCCAATAAAACTGTCTGAAGGAGCTATTAAAGGCTTGTAAGACGTAAAACATATAAAGGGAGGAAGGAGTCGCAACGTTCAATACAAAGATCCTCACAATAGTAAGCGAGTGTCTATTCAAACAGTTTTACGAGCTAGGTTTTCCTCTACAAACGGGCTATTAAAGCTTCTTAAGCTTGATAGACAGTTGGTACCTACGTAGATAAGTAGGTATAGGTAAAGTCAGGGAAATTAATTGCTTACAACAATTCTCTGTAAATTGAATCTTCTCTGCAGTGAAAACTGTCAGACTGCCACAGAACAGGACTTTGTCGTTTTAGGAAATGGATGTGACATTGAAAACTTCTGATACGGCGGGCAATTTAGGAGAAGGACCAACAGGTCCAACATGCTCTGCGACGCACATGGGTATCTATCTATGTCTGGGAAATTATTAAAGTCAATATCAAAAAAACGAAAACCAAAAAACAAACAAACAAATACTTATAACTCGAAAATTGTATTTCTAACGAAGGTACCTATCTACGCGAATTCCTTAGTATCGGGGAAACTGAGAAACTCGCGTGCGCACGTGAAGTTTCATAATTAATTCGGTATGCTGCTATCTACTGTGACAAAACTATAATAGGCTAAATATCTAAACACAGTTTCAACTATATTGTTTACCTAAATGTGGGAGTATTTAGACTTCAAAGCAAACGTTCCGCTCATAGATATATTTTTTATATTTCTGTGGTTCCGCTAATAATGTGTTTTCGACTTTGTGTTGCAAAATGTCACTTCACTCACCCGTCGCGTCGGCGTCGTACAAGATTTGCGGAATTCAAAACATTTGTTTTTTTTTTCTTATAAGATCATTGATTTATCTTCCAAAATTAGAAAACGAATATAATTTTTTTTCCCGTCCTATATGAACTTTTTGTTTCCCGTTATCGGATCACTACTTCTAAGGGATTATCTCGTCTAACAAACGCATATTTTGCCCCTGGAGAACAAAATTGACTTTAGCCTAACCAATGTTGTTCTTCTCGAATCCTTAAATTGCAGCAACACTTATCTTAATCCAACCACAACCTTAAGAAAATAGCCATATTATTTCTAACAGCCAGTCAAAATAAACGTCGTAGATATATTTTATCTAGGGGACTTAATAAAATAAAAGGCTTGGGAGCGTTCGCTCGAGACATTCCTCTAATGAAGCATCCGACACGGAATGTCTTGGCTCACACATCTCCGATGTAATTAAGCCAGGAAGCGTTTAATGAATCTTGCACTCAGTCAGCGTCGCGTTCGAGATTAATAATAACTTGCAGATTGAGTTTTCATTATGGTTTCGACGAGATTTATTGAATCTAATACCTATTATAAAGCTGAACAGTTTGTTTGTTTGGTCGAACGCGCCAATCTCAGGAACTACGAGTTCGAATTGATTTTTTTTTTAATGTTGGATAGCCCATTTATAGAGGCAGGCTATAGGCTATATAACATCACGCTACGACCAATAGGAGCGGAACATTAAGAAGGAATTGAAGTTGCGCGGGTCAACTAGTGCCTAATATTTAGCTTGGATTTAAATCAAAAGATGGAACCAGATAAGCAACTTCTTTGTTTTAAATAGAATCTTCACAAACTGAATGACTGATCGACAATAATATAATTGAAATGCTCATGAGAAAAAGGTCTCACTGTTAAAAAACCTAGCTTTAAAAATGTTATGTTGCTTTTGGACCTAGGAACAGTACCTAAGTCTGTTAAATCGACTCTTTCCTGTGCCAGTGGGTATCCTACATACTTTTAACAAAGTTGAATTATCCAGGATGAACCGAAATTCTCCAGTTTTTTCGGGTTATTTAAAACGTATAGGTAATTACCTATACGTTTTAAATACACCTTTCTCATTTTAGGGTAAAACCATCAAAGGTGCGGGCTAACTTAGTCGCTCTATTAATCTATTTACGTACGTACCTACTACTAACTTATCGTGTTGAAGAAAAACCTGTAATATGAGTATGTAAACACAAATAACAAATATGGCAAGGGTTCACAGTTATAATTGCAAAATGTTCTTCAAGATTACCCAGCGCTCCTGGCCTGGTTTCTATTGCCTTCCACAAGCCGCTATGTGACACGGAATAGGCTAAGAAATTCTGGATCTTTTTTAGAATTCATTTTCCTTCTGTAGAACTTTCATCTATCAAATAAAATTAATTTCAAGGTGAAAAAACATAACAAATTTTTCTGCAGTTATATTTAAACTTAAGCGAAAATTAACAATAGAAACATTGTTTTTACCCATAGACTAATATCAAACTTTTGTTCTAGTACATCTTCGACAACGGTTCCCGGGATGACGGTTTACTGACCAGAGATAAGTTCATGGAAGTAAACGCCAGGATGGAAGCTAGACGAGCCTTCATGAAGGCCGAGTGCACCAAGTACGGCCTAGACACATCCAGTCACAAGTCTAACGCCTGGGAGTATCTCATAAACAGGCAGTATCATGTCATATGGTGAGGTTTTTGTCTTATCATGATGGGCTCCTAGGTTTTGGGAAACTTAGACATAAGATGTAGCCTATACCACCGTGTATGTTTAGCAGGCTTACAACGGCAGCCCACTTCATCGATTAGGTGACGACACCGAATTCATTTAAAAAAAACTACATTTATAAAAACTTCAATTATTAAGAAAAAAAAAACATTATCATGACGCCTGACATAGTTTGAAACATCCAGGAGCGAGGCAGTTCAAGCCTTGTGTTCCAAAGACGGCGCGGAAAGGAACAGCGACAATGTTTTGATGCTTAAACATAATTAACAGTGTGTTTCATAATTCTTTTTTTTATTTTTACTGTGCCTGTCACCTTTACGAATTATTAAAAATAATAATCGCGCCTAGAGGTAGTTCAGATAGGGTACATTAAGTGGGTCTCCTTTGTAGGACGACTAAAATCGCACCGTGTATGCACCGTGTATGATCCACTTAAAATGTAGAGGCCGATGTTATGCACTGTAATGCAAGCTGGAATAATTCTACAGGTTCGTTAGGTAGTAATCGGTGCCACAGACCATTGACGCATTTTCAATTAGATTCAAAAAATCAGGAGGCGTCTTTATGACTGTGGTGGGAAAATTGTAGGTAAATAGAGTGGATGACTGTGGCTAATTACATTTTCACTTTGACTAGGGCGATAATTTATTTTATGGATATTCAGAACTCTGCCGTTATCTAGGTAGGTGGGTATATACTATATAGGCACTAACTCAGAAATTAAGTTCTGCGATTTTTAAAGACCTGGTGTTAATAAGAACCTAAAAGAATTATGATGGCATTATAATAGATTGCAATGGAATCTGAGTTTTGTCATGTAGGGTTTGGTTCAAAATTTTAATATTATCTGGACAGGACTGAAATTTACTAAATGAGTTTAACCAAAATTATTTAGATACTAGATAAGATACCCACTACGGACGAAAGTCACTCATTTGTTCATTTATATTTTAGGTGCAATGTTTTCAAAGCGGCCTCCACATCTTGGATGTATAACTTCAACCTGATGGCTAACTACACAGCAGCATTCTTAGACAAAACAAAAGAAGTACCGCTAGAGTTAGCCAGGAGGAAATACGCGAGGCCCACTACAGAAATGATAAAGAAGGCCCAAGGAGACTCCATCACATTCCTCATAGTCAGACATCCTCTGGAGAGACTGGCGTCTGCTTACAACGACAAAATTGTCCACGCATGGCCGAAATCATTCCATGACAAGTTGGGACAGAGGATCATAAAGAGATATAGAAATGTAAGGATCTTTTTTTGTTTTAAAAGTCCAGTATTTGAGAGCCAAATCCTATCTTCACATTTTTTTTTATTTTTCTAGCTAAAGGACAAATCCACAGAGAAGTTCCCTAGAAAGTACCCGGTATTTGAGGAGTTCGTGTCGTACGTCATAGATGAGGCGAACGCAAAACGATCTCTAGACATGCACTGGACACCCTATACCACTTTCTGCACGCCTTGCAAATTCAATTTCGACGTAATTCTCAAGTTTGAGACACTGGATGTAAGTAAATAACTTATTCTTGGCTAGAGTAGACTCAGTGGCAGCAATATTCAATTCAATTCAATTCAAAGTTATTTATTCTCTCTTCACAATGGTTGCCTTAAATTAACAATGCTTATTACTAATTTATATAACTATTTCACCATTGTAAGAGTCTGGTGCCTGAAATAGGTTTTTGAAACAAAACCTGTGGTACAGGTCACCAGGGCCTCCCCACAGCATTAGATAAAATAGTTAAGCATTTTTTTTCTTTTTTAAACTACCTTATGTGCGTACAAAGATGCATCGTAAACAAAAGAAAATTAAACAAAAAGAAAAATCAAAACACTATTAAAAACAAAAAATTAAAAAGCAAATAGATGAAATTAGTTAATGTGGTATCATGTAATGTGTAAGTATTAAGAGTGCAGGTACATTGGCGAGTATGTGATGCGAGTCGTGTATGTGATGTGAGGCGTGTATGTGAATGAAAGTGCGTTCCAGAGCGAAAATGACCTGTGAGTCTATGAGACGATGAGACGAGTCTAAGAATCAAAAAGTGTACGGTGTCGAGTATGGGGTGAGGTGGCAGCAATACAATTCGGAATGAAAGGTTTGCGCATTTTAATCTTCTACTATTGACAAGAAACCTCCATTTTATATAGCCTAGCCTATAATCAATTTGAAAGCTTACGTGCAAACAGTTGGGACTAATTTTTTTTATGGCACAAGAAAATTTTTCTCTTTCAAAATCGTGTACCCTAAAGTCTAGTTTTAAGAACCTAGAGTGAAACGGCCAACCGGACAGCGGTCATCGGCATAGTGATAAATTGTAATGACTGGATCCCAACCGCACGCTGCTCGTCAGAGTGGTTTAACATCCGTTTGGCAGCGCATTTCCATTTCTACTTCAATAGATACTCGCTACGAACATTAGTACAGACGACGGACGGACGGGCGGACGGACAGTCATCAGAGACTTTGGAATATTTGACCAACAAGGACCACTTTTCTCGTACCTATCTGATGCCCAATTCTTGATTTTATAACCAATGTACTTTCGCATCCGCATCGCAGCAGCCGCAAACTGTCAATAGTCTAATTCCCTACATTATCATATTAATTGTCGCTGAGATATCATAGCGTTCTGAATTTGAATGTTTTTATTAAGCACGAGAATTTGCCTTCTATTGTTTTGTTTAAAAGTTGTTGTTTTGTTGATGTTGGCAGGAAGACCAGAAGTACCTGATCCAGCTGGCTCACCTGCAAGACATCGTGAAGCCTGAGTGGCGTAACAGCGGGAAGGGCACTAACACGCATACCATCAGCCATCTCTACTCACGACTCGAGAGAAGGCACCTTGACGGCCTTTTTACTTTGTATAGGTACGTATATTTTGTGTCCATCTTGTATTTTTGAGAGGAAATCGTGGCTATAGGTACAGTGTGTCTTTATAATTTGCACATCTGAAAATGAGCCAAACTATGCTTAATTCTATCGAAAGAAAGCGTATCAAAAATAATGGGATGGAATGGATTTTTCCCTTTTGAACTCATTTAAAATAATAGTTATTTAAGATACAAGTGTGGTAAGTTGGTCTTTACTTCGTCTCGGGCTTACCATAGTCACGAGTTTGTAAATACCAATATCCGCTCGTGTGTCATACAACGTTTTTCGATACATTATACATATTATTAGATAATGAAACAAACTTTTTCAATATCCATTAAAAACTATTGATAGGTACTTAATCATTAAATTGCGTTTGCGTTCTCGCGATTTTGGCGGCAAGAGACGATTTTCTGCAATTGGTGCCTTAATCAAGATTCCAGGTGGAGTAGATTCCATAATATCTGATTCCTCGTTTGAACACATATTCTAATTAATATTATGATTAAAAGTCGAACTATCTTTGACGTTTCTAATTGAAAATGGCGCGAATTTGCAAATGGGGAAAGGTGTGCGTTTTTTAAATAAGAACGCGTTTCCATTTGCGTCTACGTGAAACTTTTTAGTAGAATTATACCTATATTATTGTAAATTGTATTATATTATATTGTACCGGTCGGATTTTTTTGACAAAATCATTTAAGTATTTATTTCCGACATTTTAATTAGTTCCTTTTTTTAAATTGTCTCCTCGAGCCCTTTATATTGATTTAAAAAGGCACCGAAGCTCAGATATTTTAATTTTTAAATACCTATCTAGTATCATTCTCACTATTAAGACGAATCTAACGACACCTCTCAAGCTAAAATCTATCAAGCCACAGGGTTAGGCTACAGAGTGTGCCAAAGAAATATACATCATACTTACATAAACACACTCGAAAAAAACATCAGTGTAACAGTCGAGTAATTAGAACTACATCTATTGTCTCATTTTTTCTTCATTAGAGTGCGACAAACCTTTGAGCAAAAAGTTCTTCGCTTAAAAAACGGTTTTTTTTCAGACGGATGCATACAGATTCAATTCTTATAATTATACTAGCTTTTGCCCGCGGCTTCGCTCGCGTAGAATTTGGTCTGCCACATTAAGTTACGTGACATTTTTCTTTTAAATACTTATATTTTTTTAATGTAACTTCACATCGTATATTTCAGATTTCTAACTTCAAAATTAGTTTCCATACAATCTTTGAAATCCTATACCTAATATTTGGAGGGAATCTCTTGAGGGTGGAATTATCTGAATTCCTTTCTAAGTGCTCATTATTTTAAGCTATAATAGAACTCTGCATATTTCAAAATGCTAAGTCCAGTGGTTTCTTCATCAATCTTTACCTGTATGGTGTGTTTATAAAAAGTAGCCCTATGTCCTTCCCCGGGCTTGAGATTATCCTATCCAGCACAAACGGATTACTAAACACTCACTAATAAACAGGTCGGACCAATGTTACTTGCATTTAATCACTACATAGTATAAAACAGCTTTCTTTGTCCCTATGTCCCTATGTATGCTTAATTTTTTAAAACTACGCAACGGATTTTGATGCGGTTTTTTAATAGATTTTGTAATAAGTAAAGAATTATGTGGTATGTAATTGGAATAGGTGAACATCTGTGTTAATTTATCTGTGTTTTTTAGATCTACTTAAGACAAACAATCCTGCGGTACATCATCTTAATGTAACTCCATTGGTTTAGGCAGCTCACGCCAAGATAGCTCTCAGATGGAAGATTTTTTTCCGACTTAATTGACACGTATCGTTATATTATGACCAAAATTACATAAAATCATTATAAATTGTAGCCTATGTGTTATTCTGATGAATAACCTATATTACTGTAAAGTTTCATCCAAATCTGTCCAGTAGTTTTTTCGTGAAAGGGTAACAAACATACATACACATAGATCCATCCTCACAAACTTTCGCATTTATAATATTATTAAATTATTAATTAATAAATTAATTTATAATTAATAAAGTAGGATTGTTTACTAGCTGCACGTCCCGACTTCGTACGGGTATACCCTTTATTTTAACGGGATAAAATATAGCCTATGTTCATACGGACAGTCCATTCTACACATTAGTGAAAGATTTTTTTAAATCGGTCCAGTAGTTTCGGAGCCTATTCAATTCAAACAAACAAACAATCAAATCTTTCCTCTTTATAATATTAATTAATAATTATATTGTTTATGGACATTTAAAAAAATACCATAAAGAATGCACACGGCGCCATACATTGGAGCGTGCGGTAAAGTAGATACTTAGGTAAGAGTACCTACTTTATCGCACTCTCCATTGTATGGTCCGTAATTTTGAATTTTTTAACAATGTGCCTATACAGGCTTCGTAAATGCATTTTTTGAGCAAATGTGTCGAAAACATGTTTTTTTTAGCACAAATCTGTTATTTTCGTAATTTTTTACAATAACCGTGAAACTCAAAAATACACCCCCATTACCTACAATATTGTAGCTACTGTATAGTATATTTCATTACAAGTGCGGAAAGGCTGTCATTGCAACGAGTTCCGACAAATGTCTACCCGAGCCGAGGCGAAGCCGAAGGCGAGGGTTGACAGTCGGTACAAGTTGCAATGACGGTTCCGCAGGTGTACTGAACGAATATTTTTAATACAGTTGCGAAAAGATTAAGCAATTTAATAAAATAATAAAATTTTGTGCAATTATACTGAGTTCCGGTGGTGTTAATTAAAAAAAAATTGGGTCGAAATTACTCATTTTGTGCAACAAACAACTAAACTCGCAAAGAAAATTTCTGGAAAATGGCGCCAACCGTAGAATATAAGCAGTTTTTTTTTCTTCACCCATTTTGGTAGGCAAAGGAAACTATCCATAAAGCTTAGTCTTCAGTAGATTTTTTATTGATATGAAATGAAAATGAAATTTAATGATATGAAATGAAATGAAATGAAACCTAACTCATTCAATCAAATCATTGAATCTGATATTGAAATAAATTAGTAGCTTCTTTTTAGAAATATACGTATTTGTATGAATCACAAAAACTCTTTAGTAAAAACTTCATGGTTGGTTTTTCTTTTTAATAGACATTTATTTTGACAGTTGGGAAAGAGAACGCACGAGTTCGGGAAAGGTAAAAAAAAGGCACTAGTATGTAATAGCCTACATCCCGAACGCTATACGTCCCTGCAATACACCACTTTTTGAGCAACTGTATTAAAAAGTTATTTTTCATCATACTAGCTACCTAATTGTAAAAATTGCTTGTTTATAACTGAATCTCAAAATTTCTTATCAACTATTAAAAAAAGGTAGATAACCATTTTTTTTTTGTGAAGTTTGTTTTCAATGTGCGCAGATCGTATCCGTAATATTTCTCAATAAGAGTCTTATTCAGAAATTTTATGATTTAATAAAACAGTAAATAAAGCGTACGGAGTGCCATCTTTTGATACATGATAGAAAAGGTTATGTTCAAGTTATAGATATTAATTTTTTACTATTAGGTAGCTTATATGATGAAGAATAACTTAAAGGTAGGTTGGGCGTCTTTTAGAGTTGTAAAAAATTATGGAAAATAAACAGATTCGTGTATAAAAAACAAGTTTGTTTTCAATTGAGGGTAGTTTTTATTCCACTATTTTCATTTTATGAGGACGCATTTACTTCCGATTATTATGATATAAGGAGTTTGTTTAATCGCGATAGATCATTCAGTTTATGTGACAGTTTTGTTTACACATTTGTGAACAATTTTATATTATTAAATCCATTTTTTTTAATACGTTTCCCGTCGATAAAATGAAGCATAGTTTTCCTATGTACTTCCTATAAAATAGTCTTTGCTATAAAGACACACTGTATATTATCCAGCACGGATCGATGTACATTCGCCAGCACATCTAGCTACCCGACACTGTCAATTTTTTCCAATCAACCTTGAACCTTATTCCTTTCGGAATAAAGTTGAAAATCTATTGAAGAAATTTGACAGATTGTTTTAGCTTGATGTGCTGGCGTCTTTACCTACCGGTTTAAGCAATGCGGAACCAAACTTAGTTAGGAAAAGTCAGCGCAGATTGATTGTAATTTTGCGAGTATTTAATTCGCCTTCATAAAGAGAACTTACAGAACTACACCTCTTTTCGAAAATACTCTATAGGACAAAATTATTTATTTTTCAGGTTCGACTTTGGGCTGTTCAACTATACCATAGACAGCTATTACGACATGCTCGATCACAAGGAACCACAAAATCACGGATGAACTCTCAATCAGTCAGTTTGAACGCTTCAAGATAATGTATCATTAACGCAGCACCGATGGTTGATGAATGAACAATGAATTATTCATCAATGGCTGGAAAGACTGATCGTAACACAGAAATGATTGATGGACGTATTATATTGATCAAACGGCCGAGTGAAAACTAGCCTATTGCGTCAATTTTCAAATTTGTTATCGCTGCAAATATATATTTTGTGATACGGCGTTTAGTGGTTTCGGTTCCGCACCATAGAGTAGTCATAGACTTTGAAAATGTTTTTTAAGCGCTGTCAAAAGTTCAGTTCTAATTTCAAACCCGCTACGTCGCCTGTGAGCTGTGAGAGAGTGGGAAAATAAGATAAGTGTTATGTATAGATAACATACTTAATTAAACAACAACGAACGGGTTCAGTATCAATTTGTACTGGTTTATCTTACGGCAACTCATCAATCACCTTCATAGTTTTAGTGTTAGAGTTAAGATAACGAAAATTACGAACTGTTGAGCTAATCAAAAATTATACGTAGAATTAATAGCTGAATTTAGTTGTTATTGACGCATAAAACAAATTAATGTAAATAATGTTTTAGTTTTATAACGAAAACAAAATTCCTTAGTGCTTCCATTATAGAAATATGGAAATAATGTACGTATCTATATGAGGAACGAAGTCACTAAGTAGGTAGGTATAGTTATGGCATTTAAGATTAAAGGCCGGCGAGCTTGTTTCGTTTGCACCTTCTTTTTTAAATTAAGAGGCAAAGAGCCAAGTTGGCCTTTTTAGATTTAGGAATAAATAATTGTTACCGTTGCATTTTATAAGTACGATTTGTATGAGAATGTGATAATTTGAATCAAAGAGTTTCAAACGTTTAATAAGTTATTGAGATCATTAGTTTGTTGTTGTAATTAAATCAAACACATAGAGTCATCAAGAGATTTTGAGAAAGAATTGTATTTTTTTTTTTAATTAATCGTTTTGTTTGCCATGTTGTCGTTTTAAGGGTATTTAATTTATTCGTTGTAAAAATTTAACTGTTTGTAAACCTATGCGCGCACTGGTGAACTTTGTCACCGTGACAGTACACTTCTCTCTGTTGCACTTCACAATTTATTGCGAAAGAGAGAAATGCATTGTCGCGCGGAAAAATGTCACCAGTGCGTGCATAGCCTTAAACTGTTACAAATGCGAACACTTTAAACAGTCTGCACCTGGCTTTAACGCCTTGGAGTTATAACAGGTTTATTTGGTTTTCTCTGGCTGTATTATGTCATTTGCCTGTTATTTCGATATGAAAAGTTTATCCAATATGAGCATAACATTCCTAATACCTTACAATAATTAGCTAATAGTAAAATTTGTCTTTGTTAAATCCATCTAAAATATAACAATTCACATCAATAAAAGTTCCGATTGTCTCTACACGATAATATTTATTATATAATAAGAACAAATATAGTATCTAAGTATATAATGATAAACTACAATATTTGTTTTGTTTGACTTTGTTAATGTAGAAATTGTTGTTTAATTATAATGTACCTATCACCTACATTGAAAGTTTTCAATGTTCATTATTGTATTTTCCTCCACATTTAATTCCCCACTTACCATAGCTATGAATTTTAATAACTTATAATTCGGTCACGGTCGTTTAGTAGACTATTTTATAATTAATTACGTAGGTACCTGGTTATATGAATATATTCATGATCGCCTCATTGTAACATCGAAATTATGCCTTTTATCCTTATGATACAAAATTGTTCACTAAAATGTGGTTATCAAGGAGTCTGCCAAAGTGCCCGTGTTCGATTGAATTTAAAAATTGAATTCCGAATCTGTTTAAAAAAAAAACAAAAGATGGCCGCTTGGCCAGATGTATTTCCATGATCGGCCAGCTCCTTAATGCATAGAAAATTTTGATAGTTTTATAAAGGACTCGTTAGCGTTAAAAGACTTTAGAAGTGAAATTGTAGTTATAACTACATGTTAACTTTGCCAGTAAAAGTAAAGAAAAATTCTTTAGCTTTTCGTAGATAAATTCACTAGTCGTAGTTAACTGTAATTCAGCTTAAGACAATTTAATTAGTGTTGAATACGCCATTTATACTAAACTTTTCCACATACTCCTACTAATAATTTGCTCTTAGTGAGGTTTACTTAGATACATAAATAATTGATACGGAATGAATTAGACCAAAAAGTTATGGCCTATGAAAGTAACTGTAATGGTGCTATAGTCCTATAGTTTTGATCTCATAGCTGAATGTGAGACTCGAATGCATGCACAATCGTTGCTATTATTACGTAATTCGTTATAGATTCCAACGGTAACTGAGTCGGTTGTGTTTATAATAATGTTGAAAGAATTATTCTTAGTACTTATAGAAAAATAAAATTGACTATTTAATATTGCGTTGTTTTATTCGATTGACCAGTTTTGAAAACCAGTAGGAGACCTGAGACCCCAACTACTTATTGGCGTCATTACACGGGAGCAGAAGTGCGATTCTGTAAAGATGTCGAAGTGAACACTAAGGGTCAACTCACACCGAAATAGCGGCGAGGGGCAGCGAAGCGCAGCGAAGCGCAGCGACCCGCTCGGTAGAGAAGGAATTCGCTGGAATTCCCGAGGCGCCGCGGGCATCCGCGCGACTCGTTCGAGTTTCTCATGCGATAATAAGTATTATAGTAATTAAAATAAAGTTAAAATTCATATGACACTGAAACTGCGCTCCGTTTCGCTGCGCTTCGACGCTCTTTTGGTGTGAGTTGAGCCTTAGGCGAAGTGAACGACAAGTGAGCTGTCAAACCATGCAAACAAGATGGCATGATAACTCACTTGTCGTTCACTCCACCTAAGTGATCACGGTGAGATGTCGACAGAATCGATCGACAGATCAAGAGCTAAGATAAGTTAGTTTTACCCTCAAGAAGGCTCATATAAAGTGGCCAGTAAAACAAGGTCGGTGCCTCATAGATTTTATTGAAAATTTTAAAAAGATTATTTAAAACCCGTGTTAGAGAACAGAGAGCCATCAAGGGTTAAAATTTGTTCGCATAACTGAGGCAATGATTATATACTTGTATAGAAACTTAGAAACCACAAATTATGTAAACTAAGATGTTTAAATGCATGCCTTTTAATAAGACTATTATACGTAAGCTAAAACGCTACCGCCTATGCCATGGACTTATGTATAAAGGCCATGACCAACAAATCCAACTATTAACACATTAACTTAGGTACTCATTGTAAGACACTATTTACACAAATTCCGTCGCCTAACCGGTTTGACAAGTACACCAAATAAGCCTGCTAGGTACTAAATAATGTTGCAACTTGCAACTGATCTTGAACTTACAGTCTAGTTTAGGACTCTTTCGGCTTGTGCGCGGCGGTCAAGCAATATGGATAGAACACTAGACACCTGAGAGCCTATTCGCCACCAGGGTTTACCTTAAAGTGTATTACCAAGATGTATCCTGAACCTAACAGCCTTTTTTCGTAAAATGTAATAAATTAAATATAAGTACTATCTGAAGATTCTTTTATATTTTCTCTTTTATTTAAATTACCTATAGAAAATTTTAATTTAGAATCCGCATATCAGTATTTAAACATGGTATTTTTTATGTAAAAGTCGTTTTAAAGACGTTAAAACAGATAATTATTTAAATTATTTATTAATTCATTTAAATAATATTAACAATACTGACTTATGCTAGACGGTTTTTGTGTTCTGGACTAGATGCATTGGGAACTGAGGAAGATATTCTCGTTTTTCTTGCACTTTGGTTTTGTTTCTGAAAGAAAAAAATATTATGCACTAAGTAAATTAAACACTATTTCACTACAAAAAGTTATTATTTTATAGTAGTAGTTTAGTTATAACAACAAGTTTCGGCACGGTTGGCGCAGTGGTTGAGCGATTGACTCCTGCGTCGCGTGTCGTGGGTTCGATTCCCGCACGGAAAAAAGATTTGTATGGCCTACAGATAGTTGTACCGGGTCTGGCTGTTTGTGTATGTGACTTTGTATGTTTGTAAACGCACCCACAATATAGGAGAAATTCCTAGTGTTGGGCAAAGTTTTTAAAAACAATAAAATGTAAATGTATAATATAATGTGACTGACTTAAGTGAACCAAATGCTCGAAATTACATTTATATTACATAATATACTACAAATGTATTCAATGAACAATTAGGCACAGGTGTTGCCATTGTACAATTACATTTCGCCAGCTATAGGGAATATGCTCGGCGTTGAATAAATGCCATCTAGTGTTGCATCATCGAAACTTTAAGGACTTGACATTGACGCTTCCGTGATGCCACCTGTAGCTCCTGCTCGGTCTATTTAGGTGAACGTTCACGACCACGATGTAGACAGTGCTTTCTAGCGTTGCAATTTCGAAACTTATAGGTAAAGTATACTTGACAATGAAACTTCTGTGTTTCCACCTTAGTCCCTGCGCGTTCGCTATGTTTAACTCCCATGTAGGAGGCGAGCCTATATTTCCGAGATATTATTTGCATCTTTATCTACCTTCTACCAGCATCTTAACTCGCGAGAAAGTGAAAAAAGATTTCTTGGACACACACTTCTGGAATAAAAAGTATCCTAGGTCCAAGGTTCATTCAAATTCTTTCAGACGTTAAGAGGTGAAGAGGTAACATATCTACAGACAGGGAGACAGCGCAAATGAATATAATATAATATGGATGACAAAACTTACTCGGGCTTCTTCTTTCTCTGAGGAGTATCCAGTATATCAATGGGGTCAGTAGTGATGATCACAGGTCGCACTGAACCAAAGAAGTCTGTGATAGGCACCTTATCGGGGTCGCGTTTGAACAAGTCTTTACGAACTCCTACAGTCGATAGACACGCGCTTTTAGGGCAGACTGCAAGCTGAAAGCAAGAATATGTATTGGGTTAAAGGCATTTAATTTAACAGATTGGTAATTCATTGCTATTCTTGAAACAAAAAATAATTGAGGGTTAAAGCATATTTGTGCAGAGTCAAAGCGAATTTTTAGTGACGAATAATGACATATAAGAAATTAATTTAAAATTACACAACATCCTAATCTTTCTTAAACACGCTCCGCAGTTCTAGTAGAAAGAGACGAGCGCGTTTTGTATTTTAGGATTTAGTGGAAATGTTGACTAAGAGAATTTTAATTAGTATAATATAAGTTTTAGGGTTTATAATTATAGACACAAAATAAAATGATTGAGAATACTTACAAATTCTGACATACTTCTTTTGCTGTTAGGGTGAACATTCTCCAAAAACTCCAGCACATAGTAAGTGTATCTGTCTATAATGTAGACCCCTATAGCTGAGTCTACATGATGCTGTAAATAATAAGGACTTAATAAATATTTTATGATTTTATGAAGACATGAAAATAATAAAAAGTTAGTTTTCATTCCTCTTTATTTTGGGCATCTAGGCCTGGATAAAATTGGAGAACTAATGAAAATCAATTTGCCAAGCCTTTTTCACACCATGCTGGGGTCTGTTTCTGTCTGGGGGTTGTATTTAAAATGGAGCGACTACCTTTTGAACTGCACAGAAAGTAGAATAGAATAGAATAGAATACTCTTTATTATGTACACCATATAAGTAGAAAGAAAAAAAAAAAAATGGTTGGTTGGTTGGTTGGTGGTTGGTTATTATTTATGATGCAAAAAAGATTAGTCTAGGTTATATCAGTGTAGTTACTTCAAGAATAACTAGATAAGTAAGACCCCTGTCCACCACACAGTAACAGGAAAACTCAATACACCTTGGCAAGGTTGCTATGGGAAATCATCAAATGACTCCTCCTGCCTTTGGTGAAGCAGAAGGTAGTGTCACTCTTACTGACTAAAACCCATCCGTGTTCCTCCTAATGCCCTTAGCTTTCCAGGGCCGCAGTGACTCTTTCGAATAAATTTTACAAGGTTGCCAAGGTTGCTTGGAGAATTAATAAAAACAATAACAGTTTAATAATAAGCAAAGGTTAGTTGAATATACATACAGAAAGAGAATCTTCGCCCACTAAACTTGATGCAGTAGCCAATATATTTGGAGAGTAGAACTTTTCATACATAGATGATGCTTGGCATGTATCAATAATGAAAAATATCTCGTTGTACCTGAAAATTAAAAAGAATATACTTTATTATTACTGGAATAAAAGGTCAGGACTATTAAAATTGATAGCTTATAAGAAGGAAAACTTTGTTTCCTTTGCCTTCTTAAGGTTTTGCTTGTTTTATTTTATACTGAATGGGGAAACCTATCTATACTAATCTATACTAATATTATCAAGAGGTAACATTTGTTTGTAAGTTTGAATGTAGGAGGTAATCTCAGGAACTCCTGGTCAGATTTGAAAAATTCTTTCAGTATTAGATAGCCCATGTATCGAGGAAGGATATAGGCTACATATCATCACACTAAGACTAAAAGGAGCAGAGCATTAGTGGAAAATGTGACGCAGACGAAGTTGCGTGGGTCAGCTAGTATATAATAAAGTGTTTGATGTTTTTGTTTGAATGCACAAATCACTGGAACTACCAATTGGATTTGGAAAATATTTTTGCATATATGATAGCCACATTCATGAGGAGGAGCTCGTGGCTAAATAATAACAGCCGCACATGTCGATCTTCAAGGTTAAGCAACGCTTGCCGAGGTTGGTCTGTGGATGGGTCTTAACATATCGAGATTCCTCCGTGCCTTGGGAAGCACGTTAAGCTGTTGGTCCCGGCTATCATTTGGATATCATTGGCAGTCATTACGGATTGTCAGAAGCCAGAAAATTTGATGCCCATTGCAATTATTTGAAAAGGCAGTCAGAGAATTGTTCAATTTGTGCCACATTAATTTTTTCCATAAACTATGTCTATCTTTTCTTAATTTTGTTCTACAATTCATAACATTATTTAAAATAGTCCAATTTGCTGGATGGCATTGAAATGGTTGATTTGGTGACACTTGAGGGGTGGCCTATATCCAGTAGGGGATATCTTTCATCTCAAATAATAATAAAACCCAATCTTTACCTCCTCTTTTCCCACATTTGTTCAAGGGCATCAGCCAACTCCTGGCTGGTGATTTCCTCAGAATCCTGAAACTTAAGGAATCCATCACCTCCGTGTCCTGTGAGATATATCAATATGTTGCTGCCTTCATCTGTCAGTAGCCTCTTGGAGCGAGGAGTGTCGGGAGGAACTCTGCCAGTCAGCAAACGGACAAAGTTTTCTACTGAGACCTATAACCATTAACAATGCAAAGTTTTAATTAAATGTGGAGTTTTATTTTCCCTACATACTCTACAAGCACTTTAGCTACTTAGGTAGGAGGGTATTGTATCCATATTTTGTTTGCTAGGTCAACCATACATTTTCCTTATTTTATTAACTAATCAAAATATGTAAACCAGAATTATTTATTCATTAGAATGGGCTATAGCCATACCTACTAGTTTATAACCAAGGAAGAACTCAAAAAAAATAAGGTCAAGATAAATCAGGTTCTATCAAGATAACACATTCTAACCTCATATCCTCTGTAATCCACTTCAACGTCATCTCCATACACATTGATTTGTTCATGGGCATTGTTGAATATAGTGGCAGGACGTGGGTTCCGAGGGTTGCAAGCCATATCGTCAGATATCATCAGGATTATCTGACTGTCCGGTATACCCAGCCGCTTCACACTACGGTAAATAGATAACACGTTCGCTACATGACGATAATTGAACCAAAACCGAGATGTGTCCACTAATACTGCCCAGTTGTTCGAGTGGTTTGACTTCTGGAAATCTTCTGGTATCTGGAAATAATGATAACAATGATTAATAAGTTCGTGATCTTATTAGCAATTGAATTTGATTGTTATGTGGGTCTGCTTACCTCAATACCGTAAGTAAATGATATGCTCGCAGCTATAAAGAGTAGAGCATAATAAATGCTATTTGTTTGATACATTTTTAAATCATAAGTATTAATTTTGCGGTTTACGAATTATAGAATACAGCAGCATTTACAGTACAGTACAATATTATTTTTATTTATCAGCTGTCAAAACTGACGTATAAATCGCGTCAGTACCTAGCTGTCACTGAATATGTCAATATAACTATTATTTTTTCAGTTGGCATCTCTGTGTTTTACCATAGATAACTGATATTTGAAAAATACTAATATTTTATTGCAAAAATCAAAAATGCATTCTAGATAGTTGAAGATTGAGGAATCGTTATCAACTGTGGTTTTCAACAATTTCGAAACCTTTACATGCATTCTGGATTATTTGATAGAGATATTGGAGTTATGTATGACTATGTAAATTACCATGATGTCAGATTCGGCCAAAAAATAAATTAAAAAAGCAAAATGTCAAAATAGAAAATGGCTGTCAATTTAAAAGTCATCAAGTAAACAAGGTAAACACAAAGCTTTATTGAGCATTTAATTAAATTTTAATCATGAGCAGCCGCAATCCCAATACATTAATGAGTGTGCCGGACGAGCAATTTGACTATTTGTTCAAAATAGTGCTTATTGGTGACTGCGGAACAGGAAAAACATGCATTGTGCAACGGTTGAAATCTGGTAATTTCATAGAAAGGCACGGAAATACAATAGGCGTAGACTTTTCAATGAAAACATTGATAGTGGATGGGAAGAAAGTCAAGGTTAGTCTAATTATATAATCTAATAATGGAAATGCGTCGTAACATAACAATACAAAATAATAAACATGTCATATTTCAGCTTCAGATATGGGATACTGCGGGCCAAGAGCGCTTCAGAACTATCACCCAGAGTTACTACCGCTCGGCGAATGGTGTAATTATTGGTAGGTATGCAATGTACGCCCACACGATATTAAATTTCCTGGTTTAAAACTCAGCTGTAGTCATAAAATATGACTCATGCATGACAGTAAAATGAGTGCATAGATATGACAAATAATAAATTGTCCTCTAATTTGGTAGTTACGAAATAATCGATATTTTCATGGTTACTGAAGCTTGTATAATGAGAGGGCTATAATTGGATACTTATCTAGTTAATGCACCTGCACATGAGTTTAATTTTTTATACATTCATAACACTGATGTTTATATTATACATACAATCCATTTAAAACAATAATGATATAAGTAAACATTTATAAACATACCATTCATTAGATAAAGAAAAGAATAATAAACTCTTGTCATAGATAGTGTCCATATATATTCTATTGTTGTGGGTATGTTCATCTGCTATTTTTCTAATTATGCACCTAATGGTACCCTTGGTGCCCTTTTGTGTGTGAACCTTATTATCTGAATTAAGCATAAATTAAGCATTGAAGTTGAGGAAGATCTCAAACTCTACTTTAGCTAGAAAATCTATCAAAACCTGGCATTAAAAACGGGTTTGACACATTCCTAACTCAGAACATTCAATTCATTCAGAAACCAACCCCTTTTTCTCTTAAATACATTATAAGAATTATTAAATTTTCTACATTTCAGTATATGACATCACAAAGAGGTCAACATTTTTGTCCCTACAAAAATGGATTGAAGAAGTACGAAGATACACCTCATCTAACGTGATAGTATCGCTCATTGGTAACAAGTGTGACCTCACGGACCAGCGGGAAGTGGAGCCTGATGAGCCACAGTCTTTCTGCCGTTACGTGCCAGAAATAATGTTTGTCATGGAGACTTCTGCAAAGGACAACACTAATGTTGAAGACACATTCCGCAGTTTGGCTACAGAATTAAAGGTAATATTAAAATTTTGTTTATAAAACACCTTGAAGCTGCCATTACAACACAGGGTATGTAATCTGCGTAGTCCCAAATACATTGGCATACACTTCTAGTCTAATCAGTAGCAATCAGATACAGCGGAGTATCAGTGTTTTTCAATCAAACATGTCTGTTTTAATCATTACTCAAAAGAGAAGTCCTGCGCCTGCTTAGCTGTAGTTTCTGCCTACCCTCATAAAAATGAGTTAGCTTAAATGCAGTGTGAGTAAGATGGCAGTGACATTAATTTGCATTTCAATTTATTCCTTAAAAAGATAGAATAATATGTTATACCTTTATTACTATTTAAATAAATCAGCTATTTAAATTTTACAATAAATTATTGGATTATTTGAGTTTATTGCTGTCTTGTAGTTGATTTGAAAAGTGTAACTTATAAGGAATTAATTATTTCCTAGCAGTCATGGATGGCTACCAACATTAGGAAACACCTTCATGTCTCAATAGAGTTTCATGTTTTTGTTAAGTACTGAAACAGCTATTGTTATGTTTCATGCTTGACTTGCACAGCTTACATTATGTCTGTTTCGTTTTTAATTCAGTATTTCAGTTTTTGAATTGATTGAAAAATTGATTAAGGCTTATCCAATGTAGTGCAAGAGTTTTTTATATTAAAGTGTTACAAAGCGACATCCAAACTATACGAAAGTGTATCTGTCTGACTGTTTGTTACTCCTTTTTGTCTTGACAAACGAATGGATTTTGGATAAAACTTGGTACCGGGGTGTCTCATGTTCTGGAATAGCTCAGAATTAATTTATCCTGGAATTATATTCCCTGGGGTTCACGTACCGAGCCGCTAGCAGAAACTAGTTTAATAACTGGCACGAGTCGTGAGCACACTCTCCATTGGTCGGTTTGACGACGACGGCTCTTATACGCTTCACATTATTGGTTCGTCAGTCGATGCTCATTGACTATTGCGCTTGCCAATTTCGTTCGCCTAACGTACATTAGCGAGATCACCATGTTGCATTCATCTTTGCTCACGACTCATGCCAGCTACTATATCTATACTAATATTATAAAGCTAATGAGTGTTTGGCTGAACGCGCCAATCAAAGGAAACGTCTAGTACATTTATCAAAGAAGGCTATAGGCAACATAATATCACGCTATGACCAATAGGAGCGGAGCATTAAAGGAAAAAAGTGACGCAGACGAAGTTCAATTCTCAATTCAATTCTCAATTCTTTATTGCGTACCATAATGCATACAGTTCACGGGTCAGCTATTTAAATACAATATTTTTTAGATATCACTGTTTCATATGTTGGTCCCTGGCATACTTAGGTAAAGTATGTCATAGCTACACATGGCAGTGTGGTCATCAATAGTCCCTAAGGACTCTTGCTTCGCATGTCGCACGCTCGTCGACGCTCAAATTTTATAATGAAACTAGCTGACCCACGCAACTTCGTCTGCGTCACATTTTCCCTGAATATCGTTTGCTAAAAACCTCACGGAGCCCGAGACCTTTCCAACGAATGCAAAACCGTGGAAATTGGTTCGTGCGTTCTGGAGTTATAGCGTCAGGAAGGAAAACCCGACTTATTTTTATATAATAGATATTGTTGTCTTCTCTTCCGAGTTGGATACCCTTGTCAAGGTGGTTGTGATTGCGCAAATGAGGAGCATGGAGAGATTTTCTTCGGTGGGTCGTCGACTTTCCCGAAGACTGCTCTCTCGGCGATATGCTTCCATTTCTGTACGATATTGTTGTACGACAGCTAAAAATAGTAGTTGCAGAATGCCAATCAGTTTTTTCATCAGCACTGAACTTTATTTTCTATTTAGCATTACTGATGATAATCATTAAAATTACAGAGACAACACGACAACAGTGAGGGTCCTCCTGCAGAAAACGACTCAGTGGTCCTTGGCGAGAGTCACCCGGTAACTAGGTGTCAACCTTGCCGGTCGTCCTAGATCCAATAGATAATCTAGACCTCTGACCAAAACCTCTGTGTCCCTTACATGGTGCTGTGTAGCACCAAATTCATTGGTGGTAAGGTCACTAACATTTTATTTTTGCCATTGTGATGTTAGCTATGCTTCTCCACTATGATTTCTTGTCACAAAGTTAATTTTATTTATTTTTAGTATCATTTTACTGTGTTAGACTGGCCAATGCCGTATTAAAGTTATGAATATAACATTGTAAGAATACATTTGTTGAATAGTAATGAAGTTTAGTATGATTATCGTAACTCGAATGTATTAGGCTCATTAGATTGGTTTCATGCGATGACTACATAATGCTCCTACATGCATCAATTAGTTGCAGTTCACTCGCAATTCTGGTTAAAGATAACTTCACTTCAACATTAAGTGTTCATCTGCTAACTTTATATTGTATTGCTAATTTTATGGCCTACAGAAAATTAAAACGACGGCAAGCAGCAAAGCAACACACGCTCTTTAAACTAAATTATCTGTTATTATTGCAAGGTTTTCACGTATTTGAAACTCGCAGATTTCGCAGTTTTTGCTACTCGAACACTTTGTATTATTTTGTGATTTCAAGATCTTTAACGCGTATTATTATATATTTCTAAGTTTAGGTTCAAATTCGAGATTAATCGATGTACGGAATTATCTTAACAATGAATATTTTTTATCTATACTATGATATTGTAAAGCAGAAGTGTTTGTTTGTTTGGTTGGTTGAACGCGCTAATCTCAGGAACTACTGACTTTGTCCGATTTGAAAAATTCTTTCAGTGGTAGATAGCCCATTTAACGAGGAAGGCTTTAGGCTATATATCATCACGATAAGACAAACAGCAGCTGAGCATTCATGGAAAATGTGACGCAGACGAAGTTGCGCGGATCAGCTAGTTATATATACAATTTTATGTAAAATATAATTTCGGTACTAGATATATAAATATGGCTTTAAGTTATAATTTTAAGATCTAAAATGTAAGTTAACACGTCATTGGTTTCTTTTAGTTTTTAAATTTATGAAAATCAGTTTCAATACTGTAAATAACTATTAGTAACTGTAGATAATTGTAATTTCAAACCACCTGCTCGAGACTGATTTGAGCCATACCCTTAGTATTGAATGTTGTAACCAGACCATAGATTTTTATCTATATAATGTTGTACGTTATTAAATTTTGAATATACAGGGTGTAAATTACGCATTAATTTTTGAAAAACCGCAGCAGTAAACAGTCTTATTACTTTCTGTAAGAAAGCAAATACCTATTATTATATTTTTAAAGATTAGATAATTTGTAAAAATGATTCATTCATATAGAATATTACACCTTGTATATTTTTTTATTAGCACTTATCCTTTATCATAACTTTGTATGAATATAATGGAATTGTAGATGTGACGTCCATGATAATAATAGCAGTAAAATAATACTCATATCGTGCTGTTGATTTAGAATTACGAAAATCGATGAATTTCTAATAAAGAATCATTAGTAAGGCAATTTTAAATCAACATCGTGTTTAAAAATTAATCAATATTAATAATATCGAAGTAAAGATTCATTAATACTGTATTACAGAAGGGTCTAATTTCATCCTTAATTGGCTTTTAAGTTAATCTCATAATAATTAAATAAATTTAAAAATGAATAAACGGATAGTAAATTAATTTAATCACAAATAATTAAATTGAACTTAGAGAGAGAATACTGTTTATAAAATAACTATTAGTTACAAAATTAAAATTCTTGTTTACCACTTTATATTATTGTGGTTTGTATAAGTTAGGTAGAAAAATTATATTTTCGTCAAATTATTAGTCGTCTTATGAATCTCTGTAAATTAAGTTTTGCATCGTATTTTTTTATTAAAATTAACAGAAGCTAAAAATTGTGAACTAAAACAACAGATTAAATAAAAATCATTTTATTTGTATACTTATCTCAGTGCTATAATTATCTCAATCATATTTTAATTTACTTTACATTGTGACATAATTTTCTATATTGAAATAAATTGTTATAATTTTAATACATCTGTTAAAAAAAGTTGACACTGTGGTTTTTAGTATCACTGATGATGATGTCTAGTTGCTTGGTGACGTGGATGCCTGATATCCAACCGAACTTGCCCGGTTGGCTGCCTAGACCTCCGAACACCCTGACGAGTTGTCCTGTTTGTTTAAAGATCTGGACCCTGCAGTTGCCCGAGTCTCCTACCAGGATGTATCCCATAGGGTCGACTGCTAAGACTTCAGGGTGTCTGAACTGTCCTTTCCTCTGTCCCATAGATCCAAACTCAATAATTTTACTTTTGTCTTGTTTGTTGTACACTTTGATCCGTCCGTTTCCGCTGTCAAGTACCACGACGCGGTCATTAGTGACGGCGACGCTGGTTGGTGCGTTCAGTTCGGTGCATAGGATATCTTTGGTTTCCCAGACGGACGGCGCAAGCGACGCCTGCTGTTTCACCGCTACACCAATCTGATCGACATATTTGCCATCTGGTTGGATTATCTGAAATTACAGTGAAACTCGAATTAGCAAGATAAGGGGATTTTCGATAGCAGGAAAAATGTAATAATGGCTTTATTAGGGTGTTAATGAGTGATGTATGCGTCAGATTTATTTTTTAGTGCGAGTCATGTTTATCATATGCAATTGTAATTTTTTAACAATTTAGTTGACATTACCACATAAGCCCGGATCAGCTGATGCATTAAATAGAAGGCCATCTTATTAATACCAGAGATTTTATAGAATCTATATGGATTGTAAATACTTGTTTTTATACGAAGTGACTTAATTTCCTATCAATATATCCATAGCAGTTGGAAAGAAGCCTATCGACTGTGAATTGACAGGAACCTTTATCTACCAAAACATAATTTTTCAGGAAACGAATTTTTTTTTTACTATTTTTGTTTAACACGAGGTATGAAAACTAGACTGGTATATACGGGTGAATTTTTAAAGTTTAAAATGATTTGGAATTTCGAAAAACACTGAAAGGAACCTCGAGCCCAATTTTGATGAAAATTAAAGCCGTATCATTCGAATTTTGTAAAATTGTTGTTCCTACCCGGGAACCGAGCCGGTTGAAAAACCAACACCCTATATTATTACACCAGCCGAAAGTGAGTTATTATTATTATTTTTTTGTTTTCTTTCTCGGGTCTCTGGAGACCCGGTCCTTTGGTAGGCGTACGAGGGGCCGAAACCAACTCGCAGAGGCCCCGTTAGAAATTTCAAATGTAATGGGGCACCAACCGGCGATTATCCCTGTATGCACTGTGAAAGTATTCCCAAGGACAATCCCCGGTTGGAGCAAGAATATTGCAGAATATGGAAAAAAAAAAGATGAAACGCTATGGGTTTGGGCGGTTTAGTGGACTGATAATCGTTTATTATAGAACTATTGGCCCCTGCCTGACCACTAACAATATACACGGCTTTTAAATGGCAGGGGGTGACTTGCACACTCAATGAATGGGCCCCCGAAAACGGTCGCTAGCACAAAGTGACGTAGCGCCAAGGAGGCAACATAGCCTGAGGTGCTAGAGGAGTGGAGAGGTATACCATGGCTATCAGGACAATCCCGGAAGTGCGGTCAAGATCCCTACCAGCATCTTACTGGATTATACATCCTTCTCCCGAGCACGTGTGCTCTAGCGAATCTCCACTCAGACCGGCCAATTAAGGCAAGAGAGAGGTGGGAGCTCTGTTCCTCGTCAGTATTCACTCTGGCCAGCCAATAAAGGCAAGCCGTAGATGATGATGATTATTATTATTTCGTTTATTCATTTTTATATACATATTTTCTACATTTTTAAATATTTGTATAAAACAATTAAAAAAACATTTAAAAATATAAAAAATAGTAGCCCATCGGCATCGGGAACAGGGTCCAAGCTACCGGTGGTCAGGGCTCCCGAGAGAGGAACCTCCTCACAATACGCGCCGTGTCCAGGAGTACTGCTTTCTGGATCAAGCCCTTGATCCAGCTGCCCAACGAGAGCCTCTTGAGGTGTTGGTCGAGGCTCTTGGCAATTATGCCATTGGCCGTCACGACTATCGGCACAATGACTGCTGTGTTCACATCCCACATGTCGACAACCTCGCGAGCCAAGTCAAGATACTTACTTTGTTTCTCTTTCTCAGACTTCACGAGGTTCTCGTCATGAGGGACTGCTATATCAACAATCATTGCGCAACGCTCTAGTCGGTCTATCACCACTATGTCAGGCTTATTGGCAACAATAGTCCTGTCAGTGATGATAGACCGATCCCAGTACAACGTGCAATTGCCATTTTCGAGAACTGGGTCGGGCACATACCTATAGTACGGTACTTCCGATTCCACAAGATTGTACTTCAAAGCAAGTTGCTGGTGGATGACCCTGGCTACAAGGTTGTGCCTGTGCAAATAGTCTCCGTTAGCCAGACTAGAACAACCGGAAATAATGTGGCGGATGGATTCCCCGGGTCGGTGACATGCCCGACATATGTCAACCGTACCGTCCTTCACAATATATTTCCGGTAGTTGTTCGTCATCATAACTTCGTCCATGATCGCACAGACAAAACCTTCGGTTTCCCCAAAGAGGTCACCAAAACGCAGCCAGGCTACGGAAGCTAAAAAGTCTACATCGGGCCCATGTAGGACCCGATAAAAGCGTCCGTGAAGCTCCTTGCTCTGCCATACTTCCCTGCGGTCGTTAGTATCTAATACCACAGGTTTGCGCCAGTTCTCATTAGCCAAGGAGAGCGCGGTAAGGCCTTTGTCCACCGCTACCACATCTCGATGCATACCCACGTCGGCCTCTAGGAAGTAGTTCCTAAGGCTGCATACCTCACGGTTGTGCAGGGTCTTAGTATTTAAGAAGCCACGACCCCCGCACTTCCGCGGGATATACAGCCTCATCACCGATGACCGTGGGTGATGCATCCGATTTGCGGTAAGCAGTGAGCGTACCCTTCTATCCAGGGCGTCAAGTTCTGTCTGAGTCCATTTGAGTATGCCGAAAGAGTACATCAAAACCGGCATGACCCAACCGTTGAAGGCGCGCACCTTGTTTCCGCCTGATAAAAGACTGTTAAGTACTTTATTCAGGCGGCCAAAGAAGCGCTCCTTCAACGATTGTTTCATATCAGCAGCATTGATGCCTAATGCTTCCGACATACCCAAATACTTGTAAGTTTCGGTTGAGGAGAGGGACCTTAGGTGTATGGAATCCGAGAGTTGTGTTCCCACGGATTCCATAATCTCCCCTCGCTTTACATGCATGACCGCACATTTATCCACACCAAATTCCATCCTGATGGCGCTACTGAAGTTTTCTGTTACCTTCAGTAGCTTCATCAGTTGCAAGTTGTTAGGAGCAAATAGTTTCAAGTCATCCATATAAAGGAGGTGCGATATGACCTGACCACCTCTTCTCAACCGGAAGCCTTGCCCCGAACCCTCCAGCAATGTACTGAGAGGGTTGAGGGCAAGACAAAACCACAGTGGACTCAGACTGTCGCCCTGAAATATGCCACGCTCGATCCTTATCGGGTCGCTGTTCACTTGGGTTTGTCGACACCCTGGATAGCGAAGGACCGTCCTCCACTGCCCCATACACGACATCAGGAAGGTGCGTAGAACTGCATTAACTTTATACAGCTCCAGCACCCTCATGAGCCATGTATGTGGCACTGAGTCATAGGCCTTCTTATAATCTATCCAGCATGTCGACAGATCCCTTCGGGAACGACGAACCTGTTGGCTAATGGCAATGTCAATGAGGAGCAGCTCCTTAGTACCGCGGGACCCGTTCCTACATCCATTTTGAGAGGCAGACATAATTGAATTACTATCAATATGATGATTTATCTTAGCTCTCAAAATGGATGTAAGAACTTTATAGACCGTCGGTAAACACGTGATCGGTCTATAATTTTTAGGTTCCGCGGTACTACCTGATTTATGGAGCAGGTGGGTTATTCCTGTAGTTAGGAACTGGGGCAGTGACCCTGACTCTAAGGCAGACTGGAATTGAGATGCCAAGCGAGCGTGCGATCCTTGAAACCATTTTATCCAGAAGTTGTGCAGCCCGTCCGGTCCTGGCGACTTCCAGTTAGGCAACGGACGGACTGCACGAGCTACATCTGGGGGGCTGATGGTAATAGCCCCCATTTCTGATATCGGATCGCACGCGCGTTCGACCTCCCGAGTCCAATCGCCCTCGGTATGACTGACAGGTACCGACCAGATGCTGCCCCAGAATGAACACATGGCGTCATCATCCGGTAGGCGCGTATCAGTCACACCTTGGTCAGGTCGCTCCCAAGTCCTATAAACCCACCTCTCATTGCTTTGGAATGTGCGATTCTGAGTATATCGCTCCACTCGCCGCTTGTACCGACGTATACGGTTTGCCCATGCATAGATTTTCTGCTTCAGGAAGTCGATACGCTCTGTGACGCGGGTCAGATAATCCCGAGGACTGATGTCAGTCCCCGAAAACGCCCGCCTCACAAAGCGCATCACTCTACGGCGAGTGTTGCCCTCCCTGAAGCAGATAAGTTTGCCAATGAGTGCTCTAGCCTCACCGATACGACGCTCGATCCTGCACTGCCAAGCTGGTACGGCTGGTCGTGTAACTCTGTCACTGTTAGGAAATTTGACATGAGCTACACGACATGCCGCTGCAGCCGCACAGTATAGGATCGAGTGGGTATCGGCGAGGTCTTTGCTGCTAGCAAAATAACTTGCTAGTTGCGAATCTAGAGCACACACCAGCGCCCTATTTTTCTTGTGCATGGGCAAACGAGGTAGCCGAGGCCTAAGCTCTGGCGGTGTGGAGCGATACTCTCGGAAAGCATCCTCCAAAGCACTCCTCAATCGCTCATTGCACTGGGTACTCACGGATATAGCCCCGCCATCATCATCTTCACCGACGCAGTCGGGTCGCGGTGGAACACTAACACTGGGTTGTATTTGCACCGCGGCCGGTGGCGAAGCTGGTGAGACGCGGCTATTCCGTGATTCCAGACGCAGTCTATCAAGTACGGCTTCATCCAACATACGGTTACGCTGAATGACCCGCACCTGATCCGATAGTCGTTGGGCTGAAACGTTGACAGCTGGCTCAAGTACCTGAAACAGAGAGAGCATCCGACCACGGTACGCAGTCAGGTTAGTTCCCCCCTCTGTAGCCCCATAGTATGAGCGCATGACATTTTCGTTGATGGATTGAGTCCATCGCATGCGCTGCACACTTCCACCGATAGCGGGGACCCTGTCAGAGACCGGTGGGCCTCGAGGTCCCAAGCTGGCCGGTGGTCGGCCTCGCCCGCGCCGACGCGCAGGTGGTGGTGTCGTCGGCGGCGAGAAGTATTCGTCGCTCGAGCTCGACGCAACTGCAGCTAGCGGAATCTCTGGACTCGCGGCTGGCGCAGGTCCCGGCGGCTGCGAGGCGGAGCTGAGCGACGAACCCGAAGGTGTTGGATGTGTGTTGTTGTCTCGTGCCCGGCTTCGTGTCAGCATTTTATTTTCGTTGTTAAGTTGTCATGTTGTATCAGTTTTTCTTGTTAGTTATTTTTTTTATATAGTTCTATTTTTTTCTTGGTGGTTTGGTTGTGAAAAACATTTTTAAACTTGATATTTTCAATAAAATTGTGCAGAAATACGAAATAAAAATTTTCTTGCGTCAGTCAAGTTGACAGCCGGGCCACAGATTATTATTATTATTATTATGTAAAAAAATTAAACAAAATGTCAGTTATGAGTTCATGTCACTTCATCGTCGCTAAACATTTTTCTCTGGGGCTTTAAATAATTTTAGTAGCACCTTAATACAATAAGACTCTAATCCTCACCCAGCAAGTTGCATCTAAACCTAGTAGGTACCTACACCTGAATTTCACCACTAGGTACGTTCAACTCCCATAATTATTTATATAATGTACAAGATGACGAGCCTATTGGATTGCCTTTAGGTACCAGTCGGTTTTTTTTTTAACTTAAAAAAGGAGGTGTATTCGATCCGTAAGTAGGTATGTCTGCGATTTTCTCAAAAACTAACGATCCGATTTGGAGGGGGGTAGGGATGGGGTTTTCGCTATTAAAAATAAGCAGGCTAACGCATAAAAACCAAGACTTCTGTTGTCTATTACCTGCACTCTATCATTGCCAGTATCGACGACATAGATATGTTGGTTCGCGTTGTCTGTGGCAATGCCCTCTGGCGACCGGAACGTTCCAACTCGGCTGCCTTTCTGTCCTATGCTGCGCAGGTAGTCACCGTCTTTGGAGAACACGTGGATGCAATGCTTCCATTTGTCTGAAATAGATGTAAGAATATACCTATATTGATGGATGGGGACTTGGAGAGAAGGATATGAAGACTAAGTATGTCAAGATAGAAAGCAACATTTGCCTTCAAACTACAAAAGTATAAGACTTAGAAAAGTTTTTACATAAATCTTGAGGAAATGATGAAGTCCACTTATACTTAACTTAAACTACTTATATCTTACAAAAATGTAATAAAAATCTATCTAGTAGGTACTACCTCCTGTGTAGTACTCGGTATAGATTATGTTGAGATATAGAATTTTAGTAACTACCTAACTATTTATTTTTTGACTAAAGTTTTTCATGTTAGCACTATTAGTCGTATCTGGCGTAGTAAATCATAGTCACGTTAGCGCCATTCCGCGCAAGATCAAGGGTCATGCTTTGACGAGTAACCCGGAGATCTACCTACTCTGGTACCTACGTATGAATATGTAGAAACGTCACCAGAAGCCGCTGCTACTAGTGATCATACTCGAGTATATACGTGACCGGTTGGCATTTCATAGGAACGGCGGTTAGTTGTTCCTGAACAGATACTCAAGCGAAAAATAACGTGGTGAGCCGACCCCATTCATACATCTATATATACTTACTAATATTATAAAGCAGAAGAGAAGAACTACTGGTCCGATTTGAAAAATTCTTTCAGTGTTAGATAGCCCATTTATCGAGGAAGGCTATAGGCTATAGGCATATCATCACGCTAAGACTAAAAGGAGCCGAGCATTAATGGAAAACGTGACGCAGACGAAGTTGCGTGGGTGGCTTTATTTTTGAAAAAACTTTGTGATATTAAAGTAACGAAAACCTAGTTGTTAGATACAAACTGAATTTACTGAATGTATACCAAGTATTAAGCATAAGAATTACGAGTATTTTAAGCACAGGTATAAAATAAGCTTTTACTATTTAAAAAAATATATTTTAATTGAAAGAAGGTTAAGTCTTAACTCATCTCACTATATAGTTATAGTTTAATACATAAAGTGCACAGCTAAATGGACATAAAAGTTATATATATCATCACGCTAAGACCATTATGAGCGGAGCAGTAATGAAAAATGTTACGCAGACGACGTTGCACTGGTCAGCTAGTAATGGAATAATAGGGATTTCTAAGGCTTGGTAGAGAGGGGTGACGTTCCAATTTCCACTGGAGATACTTGTAGGTACGTATATACATTCATTAGTTATTCATTTCCGTTGCAGTTTTCAAGCTATGATTCTGGCCCGGTGGAAATGACCCCAGACGAGTTAGAAACCGGCGAGTAAAATTCTAGAAACAACGTTACATGCTTACGTGTCTACCAATCAAGACTGCTGGACCCGCGAGGTGGATTACAATACAGCACAGTTACAGACTCACACCGTAGCTGTTCATGCCGCACACGTACAGGTAGTTGCTCCACGGACTGACCCCGCCCGCCGTCAAACAAGAGATCTCACCTGTGACATAGATCTCCCCCAAGCTCTTCATGAACGCGATCTGCACGGGACACAGCATCTCGTCGCAGCACAGCCGAGTGATGATCTTGGCCTGCGCGCGCTCCATCACCAGCACACTGTGGCTGTCCATGCCGCACACGTACAGGTTGTTGCTCCATGGACTGACACCGACGCCGCAGGGGCGGGAGGATTTGCGCCACACAAAGTGGGGGATGAAGTTACGAGATCTAAGGATAAGAAACAGAATTATTTAAACGTTATTGGTCCTGTCTTGGTATTTCTCCTGTGGGTGTTTGTGAGTGCGTTTACTTCAGGGTTTAATCATAATCATGATCCATAGACCGACTTCGCCCAATTTGCTGGACATAGACCTTCCCTACCCGCGATATCACATGGAATGTGCGACGGAATTGCATATTTTAATTCCGCCAAGCCCGTTCCATCATCGGACCACAAGACGAACGGCGATGCGCCATCGGTACATGGTGGACATCCCACCTACACGCACAAAACGTTTTGGGAACACATTCATAGTGCGTACAGCAAAGGAGTGGAATTCTCTGCCGGAGTCTGTGTTTCCTAGGCTGATAGCTACAACCTGGGAGTCTTTAAGTCAAGAGTAAATAGGTTACTTCGAGGCAAGCGTGCTCCATCTTAGAACGCGTCATCGCTTACCATCAGGTGAGATAGTGGTCAAACGCGTCCCTATAAATAAAAAAAAGCCGAACACACAGGGCAGTACCTACTATCTGTAGGCGGCACAATATTATACAGGGTCAAAGCTACCAGTTAGTGAAACTTCAACACTGTCAAAATAAATAAGCAAATATCTAAGATAATCTTCGTTCTGGTTTGATAGCAGCTCTGAGAAAATTGTATTAGCTGTGATTGTTTGTTTTTCGTTTTCAAGGATTTATTTGTGCAGATAAATTATTATCTTTCGATAACTTTCCATGCAATCTTATGTGTGGAATAAAAACTAACTGCAAGATAAATCCAGTCAATAATCTGTAACGTAATTTTAGTGGAATTTTCGCTTAATTAATTTTCATAAATAAGCACAGTAGACTGAGCCAACCGCATTGTTGCTCGCACGCGAATCTTGTGGATATGAATGCATGCACATATTTTCGTAAGTATTAGATTTTCATCGGTCGTGGTGAGTACCTAATTCTAAGTTTTCATCTAGTCTTAGGCCAAGAATATTTAGAAACTATGCTTTAACTTGGTTCCACGATTAGATATCCTGGTATCGGATAGTTGGACATATGATGTAAAAGCATGCCACCTGCGTTGGTTTATTGCAATGTTTTCTGCTAGCATGCGACTGCAAATTGTGCCATGCGTGCTTCAAATTCTTACTGTTTGTTTTTAGCTATGTCTAATGCGAAGGCGTGTGGCGTCCATCTTCAGTTCGTTACTTCTCAGTTCAACTTAAACTAAAGCCTGCGCACGTGCGGGAGCCGCGGCCCCGGCCGCCGCCCGCTCACTCCCCGCGCACACCCGTACACCTCACCCACAGCGCCCGCGCGGCGCCGCGCGCGCTCGGCCGCGGGGCCTCTTGAGTCTGCCAAACGTCGCGCTATCGAATCCACGCACCTCCGCTCTTCGGGCGCGCCGCGCGATACACGCGAGTGATTTCGTGTTTGTAACTTTGTACCTTAATCGTAATATCCTTCTGTGTAACTGTTCTTCTTGTTTTGTATATAATAATTGTTAGGTATAAGTGTAAATAAACTCCTGTGTGTTTGTGTATACTGTGGTTTTATTTGAGACTGTTGCTAAGGGCTGCGCCCACAGCTAATCAACCACCACTACCTACACTCCGGCTCCAATACCTACACTGGTGACCCCTCATATCGACACGCAACATCATGGACGAGCAGCAGCAGACTCCGTCGGCTTCACACAAAGCCGATGTACCTACTCACGGCGCCGAGGTCTACCGCGTCAGCCCCAAGTTTCTACCGTTCTGGCCCGAGAAGCCGGCGATATGGTTTGCCCAGATAGAAGGTCAGTTCTCCATATCTAATATTACTACAGATTCAACTAAATACTACCACGTGATATCGCAGCTAGAGCCCCAGTACGCCAAAGAGGTTGAGGATATTATCATCTCACCACCCGCAACCGGCAAGTACGAAAAGCTAAAGCTAGAGCTGATCAAACGCCTGAGTGCATCCAGGGAACGGAAAGTCAAACAGCTGCTCGATCACGAAGAGCTCGGAGATCGCAAACCCTCACAATTTGCAAGGCACCTTCAGAGCCTCGCCGGCCCGGAAGTACCAGCAGACTTCCTTAAGACTATCTGGATGAATCGGCTACCTAGTAATATCCAAACCATAGTAGCCTCACAATCAAATCTATCCCTGGAAGCCGCCACCGAACTCGCAGATAAGATCCACGACATAGCGCCGCAGCGACCCCACGTCGTCGCCGCGATGTCACCAGCCATACCCGGCAGCATCATCTCGGATCTGGTATGCCAAGTAGCAGCGCTCACGAGACAAGTGCAGGAGCTGAGCACCCAGGTCAACCGATCCCGATCCAGCAGCCGTAGTGACCGCCGAGACAGCCGCCCACGATCGACATCTACATCATCACGAGGCAACCGAACAGACACCAACTACAATAAGTTCCCGGTTTGTTGGTATCACTACAAGTTCGGGGACGCCGCAAACAAGTGTGAAAGGCCGTGTGACTACAAATTGGCGGGAAACGCGCCGGACAGTCGCTAATGGCGGCCAGCAACTGTCAGAACTCATCCGGTCGCCTGTTTGTTACGGATAAGAGAACAAAGATGCAATTTTTGGTCGATACCGGAAGCGACCTATGCGTCTTTCCCCGCACTGCCCTCAACGAACGAAGACCGAAAACCAACTATCAGCTATCGGCAGCAAACGGAACACCGATAAACACGTACGGATATACCCATCTCAACCTGGACCTGGGACTTCGGCGCGACTTCTCATGGCGTTTCGTGGTGGCTGACGTCACAAAAGCTATCATTGGTGTCGACTTTCTAGCTTTCTACAACCTAGCCGTCGACGTCCGTAACCAGCGCCTAATTGACAACACTACCACACTAAACGCCGTAGCTTCACCGGTACCGTTAGCAGAAAATATTTTTTCAATTAAAATTTTAACCGGCGATTCTAAATTTCATAAAGTGTTAGACAAATACCCTGAAATAACCCGCCCAACAGGTACCCATCAGGTACCCAAACATAATACCGTGCATCATATCCGCACCACTCCCGGCCCCCCAGTTCACGCAACGCCGCGTCGTCTAGCGCCGGACAAATTGAAAATCGCCCAGCAAGAATTCGAATCCATGCTCAAAAGTGGAACTGCTAGGCCTTCAGAAAGTCCGTGGTCGTCTCCCCTCCATCTCGCACCTAAAAAAGATAACGGATGGCGACCATGCGGCGACTACCGAATGTTGAATTCAAGAACTATCCCGGACAGATACCCGATCAGACACATACAAGACTTCGCACATAACCTGGCAGGCAGCACCATCTTCTCAACGCTGGACCTGGTTAAAGCCTACAATCAGATCATGGTCTTTCCAGAAGACGTGGAGAAGACGGCCATTACCACCCCTTTCGGATTATATGAGTTCCCGTATATGACGTTTGGCCTAAGGAACGCTGGCCAGACCTTCCAGAGGTTCATGGACGAGATGACCCGCGATATGACCAGCTTCGTGTACCCGTACCTTGATGACCTACTGGTTTTCTCGAAGACAGAGCAGGAGCACCTGGAACACCTGGACAGAATATTCGCAAAGATGGCAGAATACGGAATCCTGATCAACACCGCCAAATGCGTTCTAGGCCAACCAGAAGTGACTTTCCTCGGGTACCGTATATCTGCAGATGGAACAACACCCCTGGAAGACAAGGTACAGGCCTTAAAAGACTTCCCCCTCCCGAAGACAGTGAAAGAACTTCGAAGATTCCTGGGGATGATAAACTTTTATCGAAGATTTCTCCCAAACGCCGCAAAGACCCAAGCGCCGCTAAACGATCTGCTGACAGGCTCAGTGAAAGGCTCCCACCCTGTAACCATAGTTGGTAAAGCCCTAGACGCCTTCGAAGCCTGCAAGAAAAGCCTGAGCGACGCAACAATGCTGACACACCCTATCGCCACAGCCAAACTTGGATTGATCACCGACGCATCTGATACAGCGGTAGGAGCTGTACTCCAGCAGCACGTCAACAACACCTGGCAACCACTGGCTTTCTTTTCCAAGAAACTGAGCTCGGCGCAAAGGAAATACTCTCCATATGATCGTGAACTCCTAGCAATTTACGAAGCGATACGCTACTTCCGGCATATGGTCGAGGCGACTGACTTTACTGTGTTTACCGACCATAAGCCCATATGCTTCGCATTCACCCAGCGAAAAGATAAGTGCTCCCCGAGACAGTTCCGACACCTGGACTTCATCTCGCAGTTCACAACGGACATCCAACATATCGCCGGAAAAGACAATGTGGTGGCAGACACATTATCCCGAATAGAGGCTCTCGAGACACCCGTTGACCTGGTTTTACTTGCCAAAGCACAACAGAATGACCCAGAAATCAAGGGCTTACTAGACGCACAGACATCCCTACGTCTGACTCTGGTACCCATCCCCGGAACCAATGTCAACATGTACTGCGATACCACCACGCAAGAACCACGCCCATACGTCCCGAAAGATCTGAGAGCGAAGATAATGAGAAACCTACATTCATACAGCCACCCCGGAGCCAAGGCGACCACCAAATTAGTCGCACAGCGATTCGTTTGGCCAAATATCAATCGAGACTGCAAGGAATGGACGCAAACCTGCCACGCATGCCAGCTCGCCAAAGTAACACGCCATGTATCAGCACCACTTGGAACATTTAAGATACCACGCTGCAGGTTCGAGGTCGTCCACATAGACTTAATAGGCCCACTACCCGTATCGGAAGGAAACAGATACTGCCTTACCGCAATCGATAGGTTCACGCGATGGCCTGAGGCGATCCCCATCCCCGACATGTCTGCGGAAACGGTGGCCAAGGCACTAATCTCTGGTTGGATCGCACGATTCGGATGCCCAAGCGAGATAGTTACAGACAGAGGGGCGCAGTTCGAATCTGCCCTATTTGCCTACCTAGCAAAACTAACCGGTTTTAAGCACAAGAAGACAACGGCATACCACCCAGCCTGTAACGGCATGATCGAGCGCCTACACAGACAGCTTAAGACAGCCATAATTTGCCATGATAACCCAAAATGGACAGAAAGTCTCCCCTTCGTCATGCTGGGAATGAGAGCAGCCACCAAAGAGGACTTAAATGCATCCGCAGCCGAAATGCTCTACGGAACGACGCTGAGACTACCTGGTGAATTCTTCGGCAGTAACACCAGCACAACGACAGATACAACAGACTTTTCTGGGAGACTACAGCAACTAATGTCCAATATAAGACCGCAACCTGCCTCACGACATGGTGACAAGAAAATCTTCGTCTTCAGAGACCTAAACGAAGTTACTCACGTGTACCTGAGAGACGACACCGTACGAGGAGCTCTACAAGCAGCTTACTCAGGGCCACACAAAGTGCTTGAAAGAGGAGACAAGGTCTTTAAGATTCTGATAAATGGCAAAGAGAAAACGGTAACCATTGATAGGTTAAAACCAGCCTACGCACTCACCAATGACGACGCCAAACCCTTGAAGAACAGCCAACAGCAACCCGCAACCAAAAGTCAAAGCAAAGACAACGACGAAAGAGAACACCAAGATTTACCTGTTCCTAACGCCACACAGGAACAGCGAACGACACGTTCTGGAAGAAGAGTCAGATTCCCTAGTTATCTGGATTATTATCGCCCGTCCTAGGTCGGTCTCTGGAAGGGAGTGATGTGGCGTCCATCTTCAGTTCGTTACTTCTCAGTTCAACTTAAACTAAAGCCTGCGCACGTGCGGGAGCCGCGGCCCCGGCCGCCGCCCGCTCACTCCCCGCGCACACCCGTACACCTCACCCACAGCGCCCGCGCGGCGCCGCGCGCGCTCGGCCGCGGGGCCTCTTGAGTCTGCCAAACGTCGCGCTATCGAATCCACGCACCTCCGCTCTTCGGGCGCGCCGCGCGATACACGCGAGTGATTTCGTGTTTGTAACTTTGTACCTTAATCGTAATATCCTTCTGTGTAACTGTTCTTCTTGTTTTGTATATAATAATTGTTAGGTATAAGTGTAAATAAACTCCTGTGTGTTTGTGTATACTGTGGTTTTATTTGAGACTGTTGCTAAGGGCTGCGCCCACAGCTAATCAACCACCACTACCTACACTCCGGCTCCAATACCTACAGGCGTGTCGTAGTATTAGAGGTATTCCTCGAAAGGTTAGGCTTGCCAGAGTGATAACTTAACGCTTCAGGGAATTGGTACAGGCGTGATATTTGGAATTCATTTAATTAGGTACCTAAAGTAATTTTTGGACAACAAACTCTATATCGTACACGGGAAAGTTAAAATTCCATTACATCGCAAACTTTTTTGGGAACTTTTTAATACAAATGGTGACTTGAAAATCTACTAAAACCACGGCGCTAAAGTCGATACTTGTGTTGGTTCTGAATGGTGATGCATTACAAATTATCTCGAATTATAAATTCAAGTCTGGATTGTAGGTGTTTGTCCAAAACGGATCGTTTGGATTTAGGTACTACAAAAAGAATATAAGTAGGTATGTTACCCAAAATCTGTATAAAATTTAACCGGTTCACAATCCCATGTAGGTACCTACCACATGTGGTCTGCGTTGATTGTTTAACTCACGACTGTTCCGTGGTTTAACTACTTATTGTGTCTGCTGTGCGGACAGCGGACCTGTTAGCATACCTACATAGGTTAAGAGTAAGTACCTACTTATTCACGCTTTTTTTAAGCCCATACAGTCCATCTGCTGTCCTTCCACAATTTTTTCCAGATAGGTACCTTCCTACTTTTTATCTCGTTCGTCTCTTGAGCCACTGCATAAGTCTTCAAACATCTATTGCATGAACAGTCTTGCCATAGTTTTACTTTATATTCATTATTTTGATGTTTCCTACTTTAATTTAACCGTGTTTCTATTCACCGTTTAAGTACGTAGAAACATATCTGTCTATTAATAGGTAGACCAGGTACTGATTGATAAAAAGCGGGGACACTACAATCGATGACCAACAAATAAATCAGTCAATCGGACAAAGATGTTTATCAGATTTTTTTTATAGAAACACGGTTAAATTAAAACAAGCAAATAATCGTATCTATTGATGAATTTGTGTGATAAAATTTCGGGGCTGAGTCTATGATGATGTATTTTAGTGTCCCTAAAAAACAACGGCGAACCCTGGATAGGTGACCGTCCACGTATCGCCTCTAAACACGGTCCTATAAATACGGAAGACCGTGTCTTATCATGCGGTTGGTCCCGGCTGACATTTGAACGTCCTTGACAATACCTACGGGTAATCAGAAGACGGAACATTTGAACATGATTTCAATTTGTTAATTCAACAGTATTTATGATTTGTGTACTAAGAAATGAAGGGATGGGTCAGGATTTTAATTCGGTGTGCTCCGCAATGATGTAGATATGTGCAGATCAGACAATATCATAGGTTTTTCTGAGTAGCAAACCGGAGACTGGATCTATGCTCGGTAAGAAAAAATAATATGCTTAATAGGTACTTCGCCGTGCACTGCCACAACCGGCCATAATGTGGGTGTTTCTAGCAACTGCCTACACCTTCAAAGAATAGGCGTGATGTTGTTTTATTAAGACCACCCATCATTCCATCGGTCTCGCAAAGGCAACTACAGCTGTTTTATTCATATGAGGGATTGCTAAGCGAGCAGCATTCAAGGCAAACAAACACTCTCCGACTAACAATCAGCTGCTAACTGCATGGTTTCGTTTTCATCAAGTTGAATCAGGAAGTACTCTTGCAGGGACAGGGTGCACCGGACATGTTTGAGCTTAATAATACAGTTTCTAATTGATGCAGAACCCAGTTAAAATGCTAAGCTTTTCTTTTTCAAGTCCTGTGCGGTCAATTAGGTATTTTTTGTCTCATGCTATTCTTGAATGAGTAGCTTCACTCTTGTCAAATGTCTCTTGTAAATTGTTGTTGTTGTTCTTTATTGTTGTTATTGTTACTTATTGTTAACCTTCCTATGAGGTAGGTATCTGTTTGTTCAACCTGGCTATTCTGTGGTGCTGTTATAAAGTGTGGCCCCAGAAAGTGAACTTACCTACCTATATCTATGCTAATTACTAATCACTAAAATATTATAAAGCAGAAGAGTTTGTTTGTTTGTTTGAAATATTATCACGCTAAGACAAATAGGAGCGGGGCAATAGTGGAAAATGTGACGCAGACGAAGTTGCGCGAGTCAGCAAGTACACATATTTACAGCTATGAAGTACGTGTACGGACTTTGGCTAAGGAGTACTACAAAACAAGGGACAAGCTGGATCAGACTTTTTTTTTTTTGCAGAATGTAGCATTAAGATGTTTTGTGTCTGTGTCTGTGCCCGTTGATTTCGGGATTTCTGTAGATATTCTTTAGACTTCATCTTCATAAGACTCTTCATCTAAATCTGGATTAATCAATCCCTGCAATTTGATGTCACTGCTGAATTGCTTGATATGGTTGACATTAGTCAACAGTGGTACCACTGTCTTGAAGTACGAAGATCGATCTTATTGCTACGACTTACGGGCCTTTCAATATCAAATTGTTACTCACCTATAATGCAGAACCAGACTTTCTTCACTCTCCAACGGGTCATTCTGTTTAGCATTCTCTAAGACTGGATCGTCGGATTCCGATTCCAAGGGTGCTGCGGAGTCCATCTCTAATGTGAAGTTCTCCTTGTCGAAAACAAAGCGTTCAGTGTCCCATTTTGAGACGTCTGATAGTAAGGATACTGCGTTTTGATGGAGGTTTATGAAGGTCGCCACCTGCGGATAGAATTATTTATAAATTGGTTAATTTATTTTCGTTTATAAATAATTATCATCACCCTATAACCAAACTACATGTGGACATGGGTTTCTCTATTGCAAGTCATTTACTCCCTGCGAAAATTTTCGCGGTACCTAGCAGCCATTCTGAAGGGGTTTTACTCTGTTTACCGACGTACCGAACCTATTCAAGAATATGCCGACCACAATGGCTATTCTATTGGGGTTTACGTATTCTTGAGTCAGGTTCTGGATCATCAGTTTTACGGCTAATATGGCAAGCTCATTGCTACTTCAGCTTGCTTATTCTGAAAGTTACATTAGCTTCCGTGATTCTCGGATTGCCCACATATTTCAACTAATCTAATGGTATTAAGTATATTGTCTGTGGTTCAGCAAAGAGAATAAAGAAAGAAACGAGGGCTAAATCCAAGTGACAGCGATGAAAAATACGGCCTCAAAAACATGTTAACACTACATCCATTAAAGTTTTATCAGTCAATCTATTAACAATTAAGTGTTTTTAAAACAAAGGTGCTTCTCTAAAACGCAATGCCCTAAAAAAATGAATGCTCTTACAACAATTTGATAATGTTTTATCGCAAAAAAATTGCTTTTTATTTTACATTTTAATCAAGCAAATGAAGTCATTTGTCGTGATTTAATTAGCAAGATAAGGTATAATTTCAATTAACAGGAACGACTTTAATATATTATGTACTGTTTAAAGACAGATTAGCATTCTGTAATTTGATCATTTTAATTCACATAATATTATTTTTTACATGCTCCTTAAGTGGAACTAGTGACGTGACGGCCACAGATCTTAATAAATCGCGCGAGTACCGTCACTATGACGGTTAATTGAAGTCCGGGCTTTTCCTTTAGTGGCTTTTTGATAACTTGGGACTAGGTCGTGAACATAAAATTAAATAAGTATTCATACACGCTTGTGAATAACTATAAACATTAGGGAATATGCACAGATATTTTCTCACTTATATAATTTTTAGGGTTCCGTACCCAAAGGGTACAACGGGACCCTATTACTAAGCCTCCCCGGTATCCGTTCGTCCGTACGTCCGTCCGTCCGTCCGTCTGTCACCAGGCTGTATCTCATGAACCATGATAGTTAGACACTTTTAAAATTTTCACAGATGATGTATTTTTGTTGCCGTTATAACAACAAATACAAAAAAAAAGAATAAAATAATTATTTAAAGGGGCTTCCAAATACGTGATTTTATTGCAGTTTTTATAGATAATGGTACGGAACCCTTCGTGCGCGAGTCCGACTCGCACTTGGCCGGTTTCTTTAGTGCCTTTGGGAATTTCGATTATAGGTACCTATCCGTCTTTAAAATATATTTTTGAATACCACTCACTCGGTCATTGTCATTGTCCGAACTACTAGACTCCATAGCTTTGCTTGCTACAGACTTCGCTTCTTCTATTGAAGTCTGCAAAGCCAGTGCAGACATCTCTGATGACTTCTGTAAGTTTGCCGCTTCCATCAGCATTCTGTCTTTAGATTGAAATATTTCTGCAATTTTTTCATCCCCTGCTATCTTTATTTGTTCTGCTATTCGGTCACAACGATCCTGGAAGGAAAAAAGAAATATATGTACCTACGATTCGATTAATTCGATATTCAAATTTATTTACGCGTTTGGAACCAGTACTAGCCACAAACAAGCCATTATCGAGAGAGCAGATGAATCGGTAATAAATGCAATTTCAATTACTCTAGCTTTTCTGACAAAAGCTTATTTGTAAAAATGTGATTTCTGGTAATGCGTTGGACACAACGCGTTTGAGAAATCAAGATTGGTATAAATGGCTCTGACTTCAAGCAGACACGAGATTTCCGAAATATTATCCTCATTTCGCGAAATCTCTACAAAGGATGTTTGTTCAGCAAAACATTCGAGTCACGTACCTTATAATGTTCAATTTTGTGTTCAAGATGACTGGCGGCCGTGTCCAGCTGTTTCACAATAGATTTAAGTTGGATCCGCATGTCTTCCAAATGCTGTGACCAACATACGCGGCAGAATTTCTAAAAACATTTTTTGCGTCAGTTAATAAATAACAAAAGAGTACCTAAAGACAAACGAGAAAAAGAAAGGAGTTCTTTAATTACCAATTTGCAATGATCGCATTGTGTGATATCGAAATTATCACAAACGCTCTTGCAGTGGACGCATCTGGTTCCCGCCGCGAACAAGTCCACATTCTGATTAGGGCCCGCGACTGTAGGGGTGACCGGAGGGGTCCCAGGATTCTTTGATACCTGCCCATTCCCATTTTGAATGCCAACCAACTGCAGCAGTGAATCTATATACAAATTAGACGGTAGATTATCCACAAAGTTGGGGCCAAACACTTGAACCCTCGTCCTACATATTGGGCAATCTAATATGATTGAATCTGAAAACAGAAACGATTATCATCTGTCATATTGAGTGTCAAACATGGTAATTTCCAATAAGGTGTGTAATTACTGTAATTAGTAACGAACCGGCGATGTAGACAGAAAGGCAGGCCGCGCAGAAAGTGTGTTGACACGGTAACATCTTTGGGTTGTGCAGTACTTCGAGGCACAGTGAGCATTGTATCAGTTCTTTGATGCCGCCAGCTGATAACCTGTTTGTGATGATTGGATTGCATTATTTTTGCACGATAAACGTAAATACAAGGGTAAATGAAACGATTGGGCTGATTATTTTTATGGACTCATCTTATTGCTTTCGACTTCATAAAAGATTCTGTATTGTGGAAATGCAAGTTTTGCATCGTGTCTCTCTAAAATTTGTTTATTTTTATATCATAATCATTCGTCACTTAAAGAACTAAGTACTTAGGTACCAATAGTGAGTCGTCTAGCATTTTGTTCAGTGTTTCAATTCAATTAGTAAAATCCGCACTCGTGTTGAATGCTAAGCTACCTACTTATCGCCATCGGGCATAAGACAACTACATTCCACTTAACTAAACTGTCTACAGAACAAGACGTTAATAAGATCGATGAATATAATTTATGTCTACGATATACATACTTAATTAGTAGGTAGGTACTCACTTTCTAGACTTGGACTCTAGATTGAAGTTAACTGCCCTCGATACGACTGGCGGAGTATGTGACCTGAAAAGATGAGGGTTATCCTGGGGCTGCGCACTTGGCGTCGGCGGCGAGGGGGTTAACGAAGACTTCCTAGTGCCATCCTTTGTACTTTGCCAACGTTTCAGGGTAAAAAACGGCGGCCTTTTAACCTTTTCCGACATCATTTATTTTAGACACTTTTGTACACTTCAACATGCAATAATATACTGAAGAATAAACTCCGATAATTTTATCAATCATTATCAGATACCCAGTAATTAAATAGTTATCTTCTATATTTGAGATTTAAACTCGATTAAAATACTGACTGATAAGATAACAGTGATTATTTCTGAAACGTATTTATGTTTCCCCTTATCAGGCTTAAAATAAAAACAGCGATGTTGTGCGAAAGAATTTTCGTGTGAAATCGAAACCGGTGTAGGACGTAAGGTTCTTTTCGTCTCGTAATAAAACGGAACATAAATTCCAGTGATCCTCTTCAGTGACATTGTACTTTACGTATAGCAATTTTGAGAAAGTTATCAAAATAAATGTAGGCTTTTAGGTTGCCATATATTTTAGGGGGAGGCCGATGCGTTATAACGGTGAAAACAGGTGAAGTTACTGCTGGCCCGAGGCTCCTCGCTAAATTTGGTCACATCTGCAAACCTGTCTGGTATTCTTTATGCGCGAACGCAATGTTTTTCTATTTTATTATTGTGTTAATCTGCTGTCGTTATTGTAATCCAGTTGGCAACCGGTTGATACACTTTTTGGCAACATTAACAAGTTGCACTAGTACTAGATACATGGATATTTAAACCAGGATAATATGTAGAGTTAGAATCAACGAGTCTCAGTCAGGGCTCTACCTGCTACAAAATTCAGACTTATTCAAAGTTAAAGTACCTATACACTTTGAAGGTTAAACTTGCTATAAATTACCATTAGAATGGCAAAACCCCTCAAATTACCATTTCAGGGGAGATGTAGGGAGGGGCCCGAAAGGGCCGACGCCTGCCTGAGTCGCGGGACAATTCGAAAGAGATACCGTGGCTCCGGAACACAAAGGGCACTGAAGGAACATGGATGGGTACGTTTTAGTCAGTAAGAGTCTGACACTCCCTCTCGCTCCGCCCAGAGCGGGAGAAGTCATTTGATGATTTACCATAAAAACAAAAAAAAAAAAGGGAGAAATGTAGGCTTGAGACGGTTGAAGGACCCCTAAGTCCAGCAGTGTAGATACAACTCCCCTCAACCGTTGCTGCATCGAGACATCGACTGACTGAGTCAGACATCTGTGCTACTGTCACTCACACCACCTAGATATAAATAAAAATACATCGCCGAAGTGTATGTAGGTACGCGCATAACTTCGTAACGACGGATCCACATTGGATTATTCTTTTATAGTTGTGTTCCTAATTAATAAGGCGAGATTTTGCATGAAAGAAAATTTTGAAAATAAAAAATCATTCTGGGGGAGCCGGGGGAGACACTATTCTAATATTTATCAGTATGAAATTCTTAACTACAAATTCTTACTTGACAGCCAACGCACAGAAAAAACTACTGGTCGCAGGAAGCTGCACGTAGTAGGGTCCTTGGGGAGTTTAGGGGAGCTCTAAGAGAGGAAATCCCGAAATTCCTACGGGAACGGGAAACATCAGGATATGCGCGAACGAAGTCGCGGGCAAAAGCTAGAAAATGGGTCATCGGACTCATCATCATGAACAACTTTCAAAGTGGGACCAAAAAAAAAAATTTCGGTGTTATTCCTCAGTCATGTCATCAGTACAATGACCCCTTTTCAGGTGTTACGTTTAATTTATTTAATTATGTACACACAAGAAATAAAAAAAATAAAAATGTATGCAGAAAAAAGAGTACAAAGTTGCTGCTTGTTCTGTTTCACGTTGTACCTATTCTTTTATTGATTTATTGTATTAGCTGTTACTATAATCTGTACATCATCTGCCTGCCTAGCCTTTACCCAACTATATTGGGGTCGGCTTCTAATCAAACCGGATTCAGCTGAATACCAGTATTTGACGTGGAGCGGCTGCCTACCAGACCTCCACAACCCATTAAGGCTGCGTATCCACCAGAGATGTGCGAGGATGCGTAGCGAGGGATGTGTTTGTTAAGAACCAATAAATCGCTTGCGCTGAGCGAGGCTAGGTAAATTAACCTGTTCGCACCCGCCGCAAATAGCCGTATTTTGAACTGTTTCAACCGTTAATACCCTATGGCACACCCACTAAAACAGAAATTAAAATATTATACCAACATTACAAAGAATAAAAAATCACAACAAAAAAAATTCACGTAACGGTGACGTCGCGTAGGGTATTAACGAATGAAACAGTTCATGGCACGCGGGCGTGCCCACGGGTGCTGAGCGGTAGCGATTCTATTGGTTCTTAACAAACACATCCCTCGCTACGCATCCTTGCACATCTCTGGTGGAAACGCAGCCTAACTGGGTAACACGGTACTTCTTGGTAAGACTGGAGGCAGATTTACTAGCTTCTGACAATCCGTAACGACTGCCAAAGATCTTCAAATGACAGCCGGGACCAACGGCTTAATGTGCTTTTTGAGGCACGGAGGAAACTCGGTATATGTGATGGTCATCCATAGACCAACCTTGGCAAGCGTTGCTTAACTTTGAAGATCGACCCATGCGGCTGTTATCATTTAGCCACGAGCTCCTTACTCTTACTATAATCTGTACAATTCATAATATTGTACAACTTTATATTATATTTGCATCAAGTGCAAACACATACTTAGGTACTCCAAGATCCCCAAGCTATCTCTATCTATACCAGGGTGCCTGGAAGATATGCGAGACTGCAATAAGGCTTTTCTTTGTGTATTTTCGTACCCAAAGGCCAACGGGAACTTAATATTACTGTCCGTCCGTCTGTCTGTCTGTCAGCGGGCTGTATCTCATAGACTAAAATAGGTAGAACTCCGCTAAAATTAACAAAGTACATTAAAATTAAAGGAGGTTTTCATACAAGAAACTTTTTTCGGTGTTTCGTACGGAACATTTTGTGTGCGAGCCCGACTCGCACTTAGTTGGGTTTTTTTTCTATTTTGGTGTTCAATAAAGTAATAATCAATAAGTACATAAAATACCTACATAATTTAGCAGTCAACTATTGAACATAGGGATCTCAAAAAATATTCACAATAATTTATCTATAAATATTAGGGATTTGTAAGTTAACCGTGTCATGTTAAAGCCTATCGGACAGATCAGGGTGAGCGGCTTTGCGTTTGCGCAGCCATTCTGCCAATTACTTAGGCCATCGCGTCTTAGCGACATACGCGGAATCATAGTGCGTGTTTTGAACACAGATTCAAAACACAAAAGTGTAATATGGTTTCATAATTTTATTTACTCGTTACTCATCTAATCTTCTTCTAGTCTAGTCTTCTAATATATAAAATTCTCGTGTCACGGTGTTTGTTGTCGAACTAATCCGTAACGGCTTGACCGATTTTCATGTTTTTTTTTTGTGTGTATTCGTTAGGTCTGAGAATAGGTGGCAAAACAACGTTTGGCCAGTCAGCTACTGCATTATAAAACTCGATTTGGTTTTATACCTAAGCTGATGCATTACAAAAGTAAATTAGGTAGATAATGATAATTAATTGATTAAATACGGTTTATCGGTTCTTTCTCTACAAAACAATGCCTTAAATAATTAAGTAGGCTTATAAATTAATCGTAAATTAAGTTAAAATTAAAACCGAACACCTCATGCGATACAAATACAGGCTAATTTAAATTCATTAGCAATAACAAAAAAATCATCATTGGTGAAACTACAAAGAAATTTTTTCGAAATAACAAGATCTCTACTTCTCTCCCTTCAATTGAACAATTAAAATAAATCTATTGACTAGTGATTCTATTCATTAGAACCAAGAGCAGATAGGCCGCACTGTTTTCGTCCCTACGTAGTGTAAAGCTCGTTCTTTCAATAAGACTTCCCTATACGCTTATATATTATAGGTCCTTTACTAACACAACTGCACTTTACAGCAGCTAGTCTATTCTGTAAATAACTATTTCGATATCGAGCTTCACCTGAGTGACAAAACTCACAAAGTGAGCTTTATAACACGCATAAGGTCTTATGTTTATATGAATTAGATACTCACCTCGGATTCCGCTGTCGAGATACGAAAATGTTGTTACAGAATAGCACTACTGCTCTACAATATAAGTGACTTTGCCTTATCAATGAGTAAAGCATGGGGAAAACCCCGCAAACACTTGAGGAAATTGTAGAAATTAGTCAACAGCGATCATGATTCATGGAGATTTGATAACATAATTCTAATTATAGACAAAGAGAGTTTCTATTTTCATATTTGATTTTCCTTAAGAGTAAATTAACAATAAGGCAGTGTTTCCCATTTTTTTAAATGTTCTTTCCATTATCAATCATTTTCCTACCGAGTTATTTCCAAGGAAAGTTTTCTTAGAATAAAACTACCGGAGGAGCGCACGAAGATGTTTACAAGTAGCACTTATGTGAACCGTAAGGCAACATTAATTTTTAAGTAGGTATATCTAGAAAGTCCTTGTGTGACCACCTCTGAACAGGAAATAAGTAGGCAGGTGTTTTCATACTACACTCGTAGTACATAAATGATGTATAAATTTTCTTCAAATTGGCCGTCCACCAAATCGCTTAGTTTCATCTCAGATGCTCGGACATACGTGATATGACTGTAATACAATTCATTGTAATAGACAAAAATATATAAAATAGTGTGTTCTTAGAAAATATGCGCGTTTTCCTTATTCAAATGTCCTGTGCACGACAGTTTTGCTTGACAAGGGTTCGTTTACATAATAAGACCTGCAAATTTGCTTGTTTCTGTTCCACTGCATAAGCTGCATTCTTATACATCGTTAATTTATTTTCGGTTTCTCCGAGTTTCAGGACGATTGTATAAGCATGTTCTAGCTTCCGTATTGCTTACCCACCCAACAGCCTTTAAAGCAAGAATGTTCAGGAACCTTCTGGGCTCCCTATCGTTCGATTGAACTCCATAGCTTTCTATGAGGTGAGATTAGGGTCTATAAAGCGAGCTCATCGACAAACAAATAAAACTGCCAAATTACAAAAAGAAGATTTGCCTTTCTTTCTGTCCTTCGTAGCCTTGGCTAAAGCTTCTAACAGTTCTAACAAACTTATTCCTTATGCTTCTATTTTCAGCTACATTAATCATTCAAGCGTTAATCGTTTACCTATGTTAAACTATTCCAGCCTTTGGCTTTACAATGCCTACGCCGGCGCCTTGTCGTTACTGAGTATCGTTTAAAAAAGCATTGTGATAAGTCTCTTTCCCTTTAGTCATGAGCTGCATATGAAACGAAGCTTATTTGCTAACTGCATGTTGATGAACTGTGATTTAAAGAAGACTTTATAAGGAAAAGGATTCACTGCACTCTGCAGGTGCAAGCGCAATGTCCTTTCTATTGACAAAAATCTTTTTAGTATACAAACCGTATGATGGACTGGCCCATGGGCAAAATACGAAATTCCATACAAACTTTCATACCCTCATTTAACCACTATAGTGTAGTGCTGAAAATGTTCAGTAAATCGTTGCTTTGATATCAGTTTCGCTATATAACCAATTTTTATTTTTATTTCTAGAGTCAAAGGATTTAGGCTATGTGTTGACTACTATTGTATGAATTACATAATTTTACATAGTTTTAAGTTTTTGTGGGTGGAAGGTTTGGTCTAAATAAAATCTTCATGTCATGAGGAAAAAAACAGTTATCAAAGCTTAGAGTTTCATGAAATTTAACTTTTAGAGAAATCATTTTTTCATCGTAGTGCTAATAACTATGGGAATGAAGATGAAACGAATATAACGCCAATCGTTCAGAAACTACGAACTGATAAAGCTAAGATCTTAAGAAGCTATATCTAGTAACATTTCTATGTAGTTACTGCTTTCTCATTTTAAGTATAATGAATTTTCTGAAGAAGACAGTAAATAAAAGTGTCGTCATTCGGAATTCTAATACCTATTCAAACAATAAGTACTTGTCTTCTACACCGTGTATACGAAAAACCATTGGCACCGATGATGGACTGACAAGACAATATAACGCATACAATATTGAGCTATTTCTACGGGATCTTCGCCTCGTTGTTATTAAAATGCTCTTAACTCATGAAAGATACTTCCTAAGAAATCTGGGTCATGAACAGTGCGCCCTGGTCATGTGCATACAAATTCAGCTTTCTGAGTTTCACCCCGGACCAGAATGCGGGCCAAATTAATTACCATGACAATGAAGCTGTAAAATACATTATTTATTATACAGGGTGCGAGAACTCGAGTTTCTACTTACATTTGGGTACATTAACTACATGTAAATCTAATAAAAATGACATAGCATGTATGTGCTTTATTGCAAGTATTTTGAAAATTAATTAAACTTGAACATGACATTGGACGTTGACATTGTATCGAAAGAAATTAAAGTATTGATTTGCTTGATAATTAATCTTTTATCTAATGGCTTTGATTATAGCAATGACGAACACATCCGCTGTTAATAGATATCATTCTGACAAACAAAATAGCGATGCGATAGAACTATTTAATCCGATTTTAAATACGTCTAAATTCTGCAATACGTATGCTTTCCTAGACGCAGCAACAGAGGTAATTTGCCTACATATTGCCCATAAACGAATGTGGTAAGATTCAACAACAATTGTAGTTTATATGAACATACAAAACGTTTATCGAAGAGCATTTCGTTCCATTGTTCTCCACCACAGCAGTGCTTTAATAAATGATGTGTGGGCCACTTAAGGAATTGCAGACTAAAATCATAATTGTGCAAGTTTACTTAATTGGACCTGCACACGATATGTTCCGGCCCGATTCTGTAGTACAATATTATGTCGACAACACCTTGATTATGTTTGATAATTATCTTGCAACATAGGTGTATTTTTCTCTTTGTTTTTGCTTTCATTGTTGTTTTTCTTTTTTTGTGTAATAAGAAACTAGTTTGATAAGAGACGTATTATTGGGGTTTTAGCAGTAACATTGTTCAAAGATTTGTACTTTTAAGGAATCTTACAGGATATCTTTCGTTCCTGTGTCGTCCCCTAATTTGCTCTCCCAGACTATCAAAAACTCTCCGACTTTTGATTAAATCATCTGTGACTAATGTGAGTTAAATATATCGGTTTGGCACGCTAAAAGCATGTATTTTGCTTGAACTCATTTCTCTCGCATGTCCTTCATCTGAGCCACTTACTGTGACCTCTGTAACCCTTGGGAAATCTGATGTTTGTCGTCCATTCACATTGTAGGTTGACATCAGACATGATTAGTTTTAGAATTCTGATGATGTTGTCGCTTACTAAAATCTCAGAGATACCTACTCGTAGAACTTTACTTGCGACTTTTATTATATTTCCGTATACTTTATCAACTTAAAGGATGAAGTAAGTGGATAACTTTTTACAGTTGGCTATGGCTATGTTGCTTTAAAATCTATGTTGAGACCTGGGCAGCCCTATCTTTCGTGTCGTTTTAATACTGGATAAGGAGGTTATCGTAGGAACATGAAGGTCAGCAGAGGAGGTCCTTCATATGCACTACTGACAGGGTTATTTTTCAACATACAAATAAATTGTAATATTTCAGACAGAGTATTAATTAGTACAAGTTTACAAAAAGCTTATAAATTAGTGATGGTTTGCGTATTATATTCTAGGGAACAACAATCCCGTAAGGAATAAAACATCAGGGTTTACCGATATATTACTGATATATAGGAGCCAAAAATAAGAAGATGTGTTTTATGAAAAAATACCCTGTCATCTTCTTAGGTACTTCCCGGTTCCGTTGACCCTTCGTGTAGGGGACAGAAAGGGTTTCTCGCTAATTTGGCAATATTATTATAGTCAGCTCGACGCGCTTTTGGCAATTTTATCGGAAAAATGCTTTTAGGTAAGAATTTTCAATCTAAGCCTATAGCTAGGTATTCACATTGTACGAGTTAACTAGATAAAGATATTTTGTTAGGCCAATATTTTTTTTATGAAATAAGGTATCTACATAATTACTAGATAACTCAACTACTTTACATTGAAATATTTAGTCAGTCTATTTTCTAATCCTGATAAAAGTTACGTGGATAGATTTTGATAATGATTGATAATAACATAGCAGATGGTACAGTATTGATAAAGGTGGTAGATAGAATCAACCTTTGGAAATCCCAATTGCAACAACTCACTAGTCTTTTAAATAACTACCTAAGGCGATGATTCAGGAAAATACCAAAGTAGCATTTTATTTAGTTACCAACATACACAGATGGATATTACAGTCATGATCATCATTTAGATCTAAATGAACTTATAGATTTTTTTTTTGTAATTGTTTACCAAAATAATGTAGCGAGCGCGACCTTCAAGCGCGTGCGAAGGGCTGATTTACATCAGATTCACTTACAATGTGTGCTACCCATTAAGAAACGAAGCAGGAAAAGGAACACCGCTAACCCAGTGGCCAACTGGCGAGGCGACGTCGAACGATTACACCCGCCCGAGCCTTCATTCCGTACCGGTATCGCCGCGCCAGCGCTCGCAACCAGATACTTAACTGACTCTCATTACTAAACACATCGCCACTAAACAAGCGACCTTATGACGGGCCATAAGCGATGAGGACCCACCTGTCACCCCGGGGTGCTACGCTCCATTGTTTGACAATGCGGAAAGCGGGGGACGCGCCGCGCATCACAATTAGCGAAGAGAGTTTCGGCGACATGTGAATACAAAGTCGTCGTCGATATTGTGGCACTCGAAGAAATTACAGACGTCCCAGGACTCGAGGACGAACGTGACGCACCAACTTTACTTTAGCTGTCGATACCAAAAAGAAATTCGCCGCGGATTTTATCAAAGGAGGACGCATTTTCGTGGAACAGTGTTTGTTATGCGCAACCGTGCCCGAAAGTTAGCGAAATTTTGGCAACGACACAGCAAAAGCAACGCCTGCGCAGCTGACCTGCTATCAGCGGATACATCCTGCGATGATCGCAGGAAAAGGACATTTATTTGTACAGTGTGATTGATAGTGAACGATAGTTCTGCAAGGCCAACAATACTGCGAGTGGTGCGTCCATGAACATTTCCCTTCGAAGCAGTTGTGATATTGAGGTGAGTTTAATTTTGTGACCGTTACAGAATAATTTCTCAATTATCATCAAGGCTTGTACCTAGGTTTTATCACATACTAGAGATTTAAATGTGACCTCAATTAATTCCTGTTTCAAGTGTCACGGCAAGTGCGCTCTTAGAATCGTCCTGGTTTATAATTGTAATCCATCACTGTTTCAACTCATTCATCAATTCGGTGCTGATTTATTAACACATTACTGGCAGTGAGTGTTTTATCGCTCGTACCGAAAATTAATTAACGATTATAACTGTGTTAATGGACGAATTTAATCCATATTAGTTTTACGCACTGTATGTAACTAGGTAGGTACCTACTCAAAATATGAATTATTTATATGTCTTCAAAATTTAAGATATAATTAGGTGTGCAAAATGGACCTAGTTAAGATTTTTTACCGCAGCTTTTTTATAATCTAATTTGAAAATGACGTGTGCGTAGACAGCGTGTTACTAGAAATAATAACAGTTCATTCAACTCCTCTGCATAGACTGTTAAGAATTAAGTTTGTTAACCCGAAGCTCGTATTAAGCGACTCCACGATGCAATATCAATTGAATGAAGGTAATTGGATGCTGGAGAAATATTCATAAAATTCAGGCAGTGAGATAGATGCCACGATACGCATGAAGCGGATACAAACACTGAATGATGAAGTACCAAATTACTGTATATGAACAAGACTCTGGAGCTACAAGTACTTCCATGTATAAGGTTGTAAACAATCATTGCATCGTAATTTTCCCATCGAATCCTCATAACTAAAGTGGGGCATCAGCTCATAATACATACTTTGTAGTGTTGCCAAACCACAGCGGCACTGAATAAGGTCGGGGCACATGTTATAAGAGTCAAGTCGGTGCTATAAAGCGGTCCACGAGTTAAAACAATAACACATTTGTCAGCGATGAAATGTGGTGATTTGGACCACAACAAGCTCAACACTGAGAAGCTCAAAGTGCTACTGTCGAACTAGATATTCTTTAGGTCACTCTAACCTACATGCCTCAGATGAGGAAAATACAATTGTGTTTAAATCTGCCTTTGTGTGGTCCGGTAATGTTTCTTAAGTAAATATTATGAAGAACGTGGATATTCATAAAATAATAAATACTGCAACCGCAGTCCGCAATGTACTAGCCAAAGTGCCAAACGAGATAATAACGATAATAGAAGATTTTCGATCGAGTAAGCAGTCAACAAAATCAACAATTTAAACCCTCCTTACAAACAGAACAAGGTTGATAAAATATTTCGATTAATATTAAGTGTCGTCAATTGATTATCTATACTTATAATAAATCTGTAGAGAGGTCAATTCTGTACATGAAATATATTTCCAAAATAACTATCAGGGGGTGATTAGGGATCAATACTGATGCTAAAAATGCAATCAGTAAAATTTTTGTCTGTCTTGTCTGTCGGTCTCTCTGTCTGTCTGTCTGTCTGTATAACCGTTATAGAAACAAAAACTACTCGACGGATTTTAACGAAACTTGGTACAATTATTATTCATACTCCTGAGCTGGTTATAGTATACTTTTCATCACGCTACAATCAATAGGAGCAGAGCAGTGAAGGGAAATGTTGGGAAAACGGGAGAAGTTACTCCATTTTTTAAGCTTCCGTCGCGTGTGCAACCTTAATGGTGAAAGCTACACAGAAATCATGTAGGACGGAAATGTTCTCCTTAAAATTATATAAAAAATATCCCACGACAGCATATGTCTATCTTTTATGATTGACGCACAATAACAAGTGTAACTCCCGATAGCTTAGCAGTTCGAAGCTTTCTGATTATATTTGTCTACTCTTACGTTTATAACACTGTCAGTCATCCCTAATTAAAAAAGTTAACATTATTAACTATTCCATAAAAATGAATCATAGAAATCGGTATAGAAACACCAAAGTTATACATGAAATACGCTAATAATAAGCCATCGCGCGTGAATACTGAATCACGCTATAAGGATTATTTTTGTATAAGTTCGCGAACGAATAGCTTGGCGCCTAGAGGCTAGCGAGTAGCTTCGTAAAACGGCTTACGACAGTTTGCAATATCCTATAATAATTATAATGTCGAGGGGAAGATGGTTATAATTTCGCTTTACACCAAACGAGTAATATTATAAATGTGAAAGTTTGGCTGTTTGTTACTCAATCACGCCAGAACGGCTTAACAGATCTTAATGAAATTTAGAACAAAGATAGATTACTTATAGTCTGGAATAGCACATAAGCTACTTTTCATCCCCGGAATATGTTCCCTAGGAATCACGCGGGCGAAGCCGCTGGCAGAAGCTAGTTTTAATAAATAAAACGTTATTTATTTCTTGATTCTGGCTATCTCAAAACTAAATTTTTCATAAGTGATATTTGTTTTCTGCAAAAACATTTAAAAATTACAAAAATATGAAAAATATAACATAACATTTTTTATAATTACTATTAATCAATCAATGTGCAGCTTTGTTTTTGTTGGACAGCAAATGGAAAAACATTCTGATAAGTACCTATACAATCCTATTGGAGAAATAAAATGTAAACATAATTAGAAACATCAGTCATCAGATAAAATTATGGCGTCAAAGAAACATGATTTCATTTATGAGTAAATACCTCACATTCCTCGGCCAATTATGATATAATCTAACGTAACATAACAGTAAGCTTGCACACATTCATCAAGTTATTGCGGATGCTGTAATCTCAATAGCGGTGTCTTGATCTTAGTTGCTTTGCCATTGTAGAAGAGTTATTGACATCGAAAACAATATAGATGAAACAAATATTAATTCATCGGAATCGAACATACTGAAAAAAAGCGAGACTGCTAAAGTCACAAAAAAGAACTGGGCAGATAAATTAAAGACATAAATAGACTTGACTAATAGAATAAAGATAATTAATATCAATAACAGCTGATTATAAAAGGAACTCAACAAAATAATAATAAAATTGTTAAACAGCGAAACAACTTATTCGAAATGTCACACATAAAGCTAGAATAAATAGAGTAGACATACACATGCAATTGACTTCTAGTAATCATAAACGTTACACGTTAAAGATCAGATTAGTAACCGATTTTTTTAACGTGAAAGTGTCGAATGAATGCTTTATGAATTCCTGATGACGATTCAATACATTATGGATTCGATTAAACGTAGGACTTAGCAGGTACTCGTTTGTTCTGAATTGACATACGTGCCTCGAATATGAAAACTGTTAACAATATCGCCATCAACAAAAAAGGTGACCGATTAGAAAACTTCGTAGATAGTGTTGATAGCCTTAGTTCAAATAAAGTAGCAACAGGAAATCAACAATATAGTCTTTCAGCTGTTAAACGTAGAACTACTTATATGCTAATGTTTAACACTTATAGATATTTGCGTTTACAGTTGTTGCCAATTAAGGATTTTGTTACTTTGGTTTTGCGTACAAGAATTATGCAAAATGAAACAGCTTCGAATTTAATTTGAAATTCTCGAACGTTTAGAATTTGATAAATAATTGCACCTCTTGCAGCAGACTAGAGCTTAAAGTTCAAGCTTCAAAGGTGAAGTAATTATGTAAATATATGACACTCGGTTAATAGTAAGTTGAAGATCCATGATTTAATACGAAGTTTACGATCTCCGACAGGTACAGCGAGATCGAATCATAATAAAGGTGTTATAGCACAATCGTTTCCATCAAACTTGTTGCAGATTTATAATCGATTGTCAGTTAGAACCAGTCGTGCGACCTGTCGATCTAGTCTGGGATATTATGCAGGTTCAGGCAATCAACTCACTTGACCTGTATTACATACAACTAGTTGGTTGGACGCGTTAACAGGTTTGATCCTTGTCAAACAATTACTCAGCGTCCCCGGGATTGTTACTAGTTTTTTAGCTAGTTTTAGAAACTGTCTAAGTGAATTCGTGAAAATGGAAGAAATAGTATCTAGAATGTGATAGTAGGTTACTAAATAAAAGAATAGTGAATAATCACAATTGTTCGTAATGTTATATTTACGAAAGAAGGTTTTAGAAACTCTTCGAAGTAATTCACAACAACATCAATAAATCTACAACACGAAACTGGTGTTTTGACATTATTACAACTGGTCCAAATCCATAACAAGTGATGGTTCATCTTTAAAGTATTTTTCATTATAAACCTTTTTGAACTCCACTGCACATGGTGCAATCACTTCGTAAAAGAATGGTGGCACATTTTCGAACACAGATTTATGACCTAGGACTATAATTTTGAATGTAAAATGTACTAAATCTTCGTATGGTTTAACTGACAATAAGTCTCTTGAAAAAAACCTCACTGCAAAGTGCACGGTTGATAGTGCCGCCACTGTAGTTTCCATAGGTTCCACGGTAAACATTTTTTTCATTTTAGTTGTCAATTTAATTTTAATAGTGGCAAAATACAGCTTGTGTGAGTTTGTAATTTCAAAATGATCTTCAACATATCCATATGAAACTGGTGATTCGGACATATCTAATATATCAGGATGTATTTTTATTGGATGCGGAAGTACCTCTGCGAAGACTTTCGAAGTTTTCTTCATAATCAATTTTTCGGTTTCTGGTTCCAGTAATTCAAACTCATAGTAACTATTGTGATAGCCAATGTGTTCATTTTTAGTAAAGTATACCGGAATTTTTACTTTTTCGTACGGTTTCAAGTACACATAAGTGGACTCGAATATAAACGTGTCTAAAGCGAGCTCAATAACGCTTTTAATAATAGAATCCATTGAGTCGATAATTTTAACTGATTCTGATCTACTTTCAATTTTTTCTAAAGATGCTATTGGCTTAGTGTCTTCATTGATGTCTACTTCTCTTTCTTCTTCACTCTCAGTATTTGGCCCAGTTGCTTGTAAAGAGAGACTCATTTCTGATGTTTTAGTTAAATCAATCAATCGTTTATAAATATGCAAATGATAAGTGTAGGGATCATTAACTGATATATTTACAGTTGCAGTTGAATACTTACCATTTCTTTTTATGTGCCAAGGATAAACAGACGGTATAGTTATCGTATCAGATACCATCACAGAGTGCATTTTTACAAATGCACTATTCATTGGAATACACAATGCTTCTGGAGGAGCATCATCACAAACGTCACGCCCTACTTTAAAATATAATCCAGATTTGAATTCTTCCTGATTTTTAAGTGTAAATACTAATTTAAATACAACAGGTATACCAGGAAAAAGTCGCTTTGGGATAGAGGGCAATATCTTTGTTGTCAAAAAATTTGAATTGTCCATCACACTTTTAAATCGAATGTGCATGTATTCACTTGCACAGTTTATCACCGTAAATTGAACAAACTGTTCTTCCAAAGTATTATTGGCCAGAATAATTGGCGTCGGAATACATACCACTGATGACGTGGGTGTTAAATACTGCCACTCTTCTTTGACGCTTTCCAACGGTGCCTCGGTGCCACACAACAGGGATTTAAAACTCATTCCAGATGATTGCGATCCGAGTGGAGAAATTAACTTGTGAGGATTTGTAAAGATAGCCACAGGCAGATGTGAGTCTGGTAGTATCTCTAGACCAATAGTAGCACTAGCACCAACCGACACCTCCACTTTCGAAGGCACTGATTTCGTCAACACAAGTTGAGATGGGTGAGATTCAGTTGAAACGGTAGTGTTGGGATGAAGATTCTGTGACTGTTCACCCAACATTGTTATTGTCTCAGTTTCAGAAGCGAAGTCCACCGCCACAGAACTCCTGCTATTCTTTCGGTCTATTTTCTTTTTACGCCACTTGCTGGCTGTCCTACACAATCCTGAGGTTAGTTCAAAGGGAGATGGTCTGGTGGATTGCATATACATCTTTTCTATTATCATACTCTTTCGCAGACGTGCACCTTGAATTTTTCGCTTGCCGTCTATGACAGCGGCATGTAAGCGTTGCACTAAATATTCCCAATTTGGCAGGCATCGAATATCTATCTTGTATTTGGCTTCTAGTGATTTAATGAAATTTTCCACATCTAAATCATAATCATTAGTATCTCTGATACGTAGAGCGCAATTTGTTGATGGCATCGTGAAACCACAATATTAGTTTTTGGAAATGATAAACTTGGAATGTAAAAATCTAGTCCGATGATAAAAAAAACAATATTTATGTTATGTTTTGACATGTGACTGACATTGTCTAATTTGAAAACTAGTTTTTTTTTTTGTTATGGCTGGGGTTACGATACTTATTGAGGAAATCCAATATTTAACCAGAACATATCTGAATACCTTTTTTTCAACCGAATTCGTAAAAGTGTAATAATGATGTAAATATGAAACTTGAAAACAAAGAGCGTTGACAATAAGTGACTTCTACAGGTAGGCGATGGATGCATCAGTTCCCCGTGTACTACTAAGCATAGCATTAGCTGCTTTGCTGCCGATGGCTTCTCTGAACAGCCATGATGGTGTGGCCAAAGAGAACATACCGCACTCGCGACAGAAGAGGATACTCTGGATCACGAACGATGGGCGCTTGGCATTGCCGCCCGGTACTACAATGACTATTACACCGTCACTGTCAATGCCTTTCGTAAGGCATCCACCGAAAGGATTCTTGTCTAATATGACCGTCAGTTTTCCCTTTACGAGTAAGTGTTTTTCCATAGTGTTTTCCTCCTTGTATTTTTAGGGTTCCGAACAGGTGCATGGAAAACCGGAAGCCTTATAGGATCACTCGGTTGTCTGTCTGTCTGCCGGTCACCGGTGGGTCCGTCTGCCGTCTGTCACGGCCGATTTTCTTCGAATCTAGTGGACCGATTCCGTTGAATGAACGAACACGAAACAAAAATAATAAATTTTATAAAATGGGGTCACTTTTTGGGTGGTTGCAAAATTGGCAAATTGAAAAACGTGTTTCTTCAACGGTACCGTGTTAAGATATCTATATATATATATAACAGAAAGTCGTGTTAGTTACCTACACTATTTATAACTCAAGAACGGCTGAGCCGATTCGGCTGAAAATTGGTGAGGAGGTAGCTTAGAACCAGAAAACGGACGTAGGATATTAACGTATAAAGGATTTTGTCCCGGAAATTCCACGGGAACGGGAACTATGCGGGTAAAACGGAAGCAAAGCCGCGGGGGATAGCTAGTAACAAATGAAAAGGCTCTTAAAAGTCTTTTTTAATAATTAAAAACAATCTATTCCGCAGTTACTAAAGAGAATAGACGAAATTTGACACCGAAACTACTATCTAAAATTATGAAATATAAATAGGAATTATAAGTCTTTGCCTACATGTTTCAGGAAAACCTAGGTATACGGCGACAATGATTTTAAAGTAACTTGTTAAAAATATACCGGTTTTTTTACACTTTCTGCCTTTTAAGCGTTTATATTTTATGTTTCGTTTCAATGAATTTCAGGTACACTGGAATACAAGTTGGAATTTAAGAGTCAGTACCTTCAGGTCTACTACTTATGTAGAATTTGATTTAGAACAGTTGGAGTAGTTAAAAGTATTATAAAATAACTTAGTAACTTACCTATTTTTTGTTAATGTAATCAATTGTAAAATCTTAAAAAAATGTTCCAAATTAATAAAATTAATATTTTTAATAAGTTCCTAGCATTTAGTATTTAGCTTATAATTGCGGATTATAACCATTAGATAGGTACCTAATATAACAATAACTGTAGGTAAAACAAAGCGTTACCGTATTGATAGAGTCAAATTAGTTGATGATCAAGTAGTAAGGTGACGTTTACTTAGAATTAATTGTAGTGTTTGAGAAACAGATTACATTAAATCTGGTCCTTTTATTAATAGTTAGATATTGTTAGGAAAATTACGATGTCTATTTCTTAAAGGGCTACAGCACACGATACTTTCAGCATCGGAGATCGGCAAAGAGTCGTCAAAACCTTGTGGCATTGATGCAAAAAGCCCTCGACCCGGACTCCGACCCGACTCGAAAGACGGGTCGAGGGGCTTTGAGGACCGGGATTTTTCTTGAGGTCCTAAAGTACTACTCAAAATGATATAGGTGGAACCCGTGCAGCCGTGGTCCCGTTTCCAAAAGCCCTCCACCCCCAAAGACACCATCGCCAATGCTAAAAGTTGTGTCAGCTATACCTGATAACTTTGATGAATGAGGCGGTAGAAATTTAACCTAATTCGTAAAGTATGTCAATAATACTAATTCTCTTTGACGATTTCCAGTCGATTTTGACAAACTCGGTTTGACGGACAATGAAAATCCTTACGGAGCATTCCCGCCTATCTTGGCCCGATCTATGGGAAGAGCGGCAGTTTCTATGATGGCGGACTATGTGGGACAGTACTTAGACCGGAGACGAGGCAAGCGGTCCACGGGAGAAAATGTCACTCCCGATGTTGAAAAGGCAATACTTGACAGATTGCATGGAGGAGAGAGGTAAAGTATGATGCGTAATTTCTTAAAGCTAACAACCGTTGTAGTTTATTTTTAATAAATGACTGCCGCTTGTTGTTATGCAAATCTAGTAAGATTTAACAACGAGACGATAAGGTATGACCAAAAAGGACAAAAGTAACAAAGGTACTGAAGGGACCACACACGAAAGCCGTTCGCACGTATTTCTGTGCGTCTCAAACCACGTGAAGGCTAGCAACAGTAGCGGTTTAACTTATTGGTGGTCACTTTCACCTTCACGTCGATACATCAGGAATTCCATTCACGAAGGATAGTTGGCGACGATCGCAGGAAGTTACTACGAAAGGGTGTTTGAAATTCTTTATGTGATTCGAAAACCGGCGCCGATTACACAAGAAATCAAAGAATTGGAGTAAACAATAAATTGTTTCAACCTCGCTTTAGGAACGTGTTACGTCTATTAGAACAGTTTGCGTGCGGTTCGCTAAATAAGTTTTGTTGGTATTTTCTCTTCTGATAGTACAATTTGGCGAAGTCTGAAATAATCAAGATGTAGATAAATCTAGAAAGTACATTAAAAAAGGATCGTTTTGAAAGTATTCTTTGTTATACCAACCAGGCAACCTTATAGCGATTTTTTGACTATATACTTACAGCAAGCAAGCAAAAACGTCTCAATAGAGTTTTGTCCAATCCTACTAATATAATAAATGCGAAAGTTTGTGAGGATGGATGTTTGTTACTCTTTCACGCCAGAACGCCTGAAAGAATCTTCATGAAATTTATTACGCGGGCGATGCCGCCAACAGAAGCTAGTTAAAATAAATGTTGCGATGTAGTTAAAGTGACTACTTGATTTTAAAATACTTCACATTTTCAGAGCGATATTATATGGAATAGCGGAAGATATGTTCGCAAACTTCGGGCTAGATGGAAAAGAGTGTCTCCTTCGAGCTATTTGCGAAATCCAATCACACCCACTCAAGAACTTCGGTCTTCTCGGGGAAATGATGAAGCTCTTCTTTACGTAAGTATTTTTTTATATTTCACCCAAAGCACATTCGTCACTGTAGGACAATCCGCACCTATAAGAGATACGGAGAAAATACTGTCACAGGTAATAAATCAACCTGTAAGTACACATAAATTTCCACGTTTATTTTTCTTTTAAGTGTGTGTAAAAGTGGCCACATTATAGACAGGTATTTCTTAAGATAAGGTCAGTTCAGTGAGTTCCAGTGAAACCGGATGCGGCTATATTGGTATTAGATACAGACTGACGTCTATCCAGTGGCAGTTATACTTGTATATAGCCGGAATTCCTACATTTAGAGGCTTTTAAGTACTGACCTGTATGCTGAGTCTTACTTAATGATTTAATACCAATGATAGCTTTACTAGATGTCTAATTTCCAAGATGGTCTAATCCCAGTATCTGAAACAAAAGTTGTAACAGAATTTTATGACACATTATAAAAAGTGCGTTTTCTGCTACGATTTCTTGAATAAATTTATGCAGATCTATTTTTACCTAATCTTACATTTTTGAAGACCACATCACTCGTATTACTTTTAATTAGGTATTATTATTTTGACTTTTACAGCAATAATTCAATTATTTCTATTTCTAGGCCCAGCAAGTCCCCATACGCAAGTCTCCTAAACGAATACGTTGAGGCCCAGAAGGCTGGGGAAGCGGGTGGTGAATGTTGGCCTTATTACAGGCTATGTCCCAAGAGTATCTTCCAATCATCGAACAAATACTCGTGAGTAACCCTCATTAATATTTTTATGAGCTTATTAGGTTGGCCTTTATTGCGTTATCGATCTAGGTTCATTGGAGCTTCGTTTCATGTTATGGCAGGTTAACCTGACAAGGACGCTCAGAAAAATGTATGCCCTTTCTAGAATCTTAAAATCTAGAAACGTACCTACTTACTTTATACGTTAGCATGTTATCAGTCCCGTGTTTACGTGTTATGCTAGCTTAGGTAGGTAGGTACCTATACATACCTAAAAAGTAAGTTTTAATTTTATTATTGTTTTCAATTTATAGGAAAGAAGCAGAAGATTTACACAGGCGGCAAGAACACAAAGACGTCGAAGAGAACAAAATAGAAGATATACAGGCAATGTAGGACAATTTAGTGATGTCACTGAATGCTTGGCTCACAGAGCCGGCAACAGAATCCCAAATGTAGTGGTAGTTCCGACCAAAGCTCTTTATAATTAGACGTGTACTAAAAATTTATTTATTTTTACATCTAAGTGCCATTCTATTAGGGCCTGCGGAGGCATGCAACGGTCAAACGGTTTTCGATCGATGCAATCGCGATAGACGCGTGCGCAGCTTAAGTCATTGAGAATGGACTGAGCGCTCTCCCAATTCTGGTTTCAGCTCACATTTGTACAGACGCCAGCACATCAAGGACCCGAAACTGTCAATTTTTTCCAGTCAAAATTGAACTTAATCACTTCAGCTTTAAAGTTGAACATTTAATACAGTAGTGAAATAAAGATAAGGACACGAGGTATCCCTTTACCTCCTGTCCTTATTCTTCGTGTCAGAGGAGCGTTTTTCTAGAATTCTGATTGCGACACGTTACAAGTGACCTACAGAAAATCGCTTTGTCTCTCTCTATAGTAAACAAATTAACAGTATTGCCCAGTATTTAATCCATGCCTCTGGTAAAATGAAAATTTCAATATGAAGACTAATTGATCGTTGTCTGACTGCGCGCGCTTTTAATTTTGTTTAGAAGAATTAGTTTTGAATTCTCTTTAGATTATAATTTATCCTGATTGTTTGTTAATTCTATTTTACTTATTAATGTTATTTTGCTCATTTTTGTTGTCACTGTTGAACTAAGTTAGGAAACACTTTGAGTCTAAAATAGCTAGTGATTTTGTAAATTTTATTGTATTTAAGTATTGTTGTTATGTAATATAACTTATTATTCTTAATAGTCGCATTTTATATTGATGACATAACTGCCCTTTATTTTTAACTATAATTTTCCACAAACATTCCCTAGATAAAGAAAATAAAATAAACATTTTGAGACATTAATCAAAACTTTTGCAAAGAAGCCTTAAACATTATTTCGAAGTTAAATTTCGTTTAAGAGAATCTCAACATTAGTAGGTTATAAACTGCGAAAACTTTGACAATTATAAAGCACACAACCAATGCCAAACCAAAACCATAACGAACCCAACCACATCGACAGAAAGAATCAATAAAAATCTGGGCCGCGACCACTCGTTTAATAATAAATACCGATAAGGCACGTGGATAGTCGCGCAACCCTAGTCGGAAACCTAAAAGCTCCGTGAGGGGGCGTAACATGAAAGGCAACGCTGCCCAATAATTTTCTATTTTTGGACCAAAACCCTGCTATGATTAAGGTAAGACCGACACATGGATGTGAACCAAGTATATCTGTGTTTATAATCGTGTTTGTGTGTGCAGTGACCGTGTATTGAACGTTTCAGGCGCAATATGTTATGTTCGTGCTAACGCTAATGTTGAGTGCAATGCTGGAAACTGCATCAGTACAAAAACGAAGCTATTCGGACCAGTCCGTCAGAGGATACATAACTGAGGTACTGTTTCTAAAGCTGTTCTGAATTACGTAACTTCTCCTGATTAGATGTCGGAAGCTTTAATCGATACACTGTTGTAGAGGACATGCTGGTGGAACGAGGTATGCAAGGAAGAGTTCCAAACATTGTTCCGATGTAAATGTCCCTCGTGGTCTTACTGCCGCAGTCCGGGACGCTATTACAACGCGATATGCTCCATGACCGAGACCGGCTACATCTGGGATCAGCCCCATTCGGAATGGCGCCCACAGTAGTCAACACAAAACACCCAAAACAAATATTTTAAACATGTCCTAAAATATGATTGTAACACTTGAACGTACTAGCTTGTTACTGTAGGTTTAAGTCTCCACAAAATTATGAAATCTTCAAATGTGCCAAATTCTTGCAACGATTCTAATTTGAGACTGATTCAGTATAAAATGAAATAAAATTTCGCCTTCTATTTTCATAAATTAGCCTAAGATATGCACAACGTTTCCTTTTTTCACCACAATTAAATGAGATCACAAAAATAATTACGAATGTGACGCGCGTATCTTGACCAATTTAGTTGAATACACTTGTTCGAGTTATGTGAAAAATAAATGTATGTTTATTCGATATTTATGATTTTCATTTCTCGTTTCCCCAATTTTGACCTTGAGAATGTATAAGGGAAGCCATTGCTGGAACGCGCATGCGTGCTCCGTTGTCTAAGAGTGAATAATCAATAGCTGAAGCAGTTGGCTATCGGACCCTAACAATACGTCGACCACAACAAATAGCAGACGTTTATCAAAATGCTGCCAGCACTAGTGTTTCTTCTGTCTTTAAGTAGAATTTATTGTGAACCAGAAACAGTGAGGGAGAATTTCGACTATTTCAGTTATGGTTCTGGTGACGATTTTCTGAAAAATTTAGATCTCCATTTGGTAAGTGAAATTCACCTACACACATTATATTCATGCTAGGCAGTTAACCTCCTGCAACGTAATTTATAATTTTATTGTAATGCTTGTGAAACCGAACATTTAAAAGTGTATTCAAAAGGCGAGAAAAATAACTATGTAAATCTTTTCAGCCCAAAGATGAAATAGTTTTGAGACCTCAAGAAGTGAAGGACTGGCCGCAGACATCGTTGAATGTGGGGCAGATAACCTCCGTGTCCATCAATTCTTTGGGACAACCTGTGATATTCCACAGGGCCGAACGAGTATGGGACGAGAGGCGAGTAAATATACTTACATACGAAATTAAAATCCTTCCATTGTACATTAATGTCATCATCCTTCTGTACTTATCCCAATTTAGGGTTAACAAACCACAGCATCTTTCATTCTTAGATCGTTTTCTTCTTCTATAGATACTTACCAAAATCTTTATTAGTCGTCATCTCAGTAATCACTGTTACATCGTTCTTGTGAACCATCAATAGTTTCTCTTCTCCTATATATAGTCATCATTCACACTTTTTTACTACACTCATTCCCGTTCTACATTCAATTGATATTGAAATTACTGCGTATTTATATTTTGCAGCACTTTCAACGAATCGAACGCTTATCAGAACTTGGACAAGGGTCCAATCATAGAAGACACCATCCTAGTCTTGGATCCCCACACAGGATCCGTACTGCACAGTTGGGGGGCCTATGCGTTCTACATGCCACATGGACTGACGGTGGACCACCATGATAACGTCTGGGTCACTGATGTCGCCAAACATCAGGTTTTCAAGGTAAGTGTTCCTCATGATATGGCTAGCTACAAGATCCTTGATTTTTTCACGAAAAGCTTCCATAAAATTTAAGTAATACCAAGGTCGCCATCTGTGAAGACGAGCGTGTGACATTGGGAGTCGGCGGAAGCCGGTACTGCATTAGTGAGGCTTCAGCATAAACTGTATTTGATCGCTTAACTTTTCTAGCAAGTTGAAGACTATTTCCGCCATTATTTACCTAGCCATTGGAGAGGTGTCAATTAACAGTAGAATACACCGGTTATACGGGGAACGCGTGTGATGTTTTAATTTCTCTTCAATCAGCTACGATCGGCAGTTACATTTATGTTTTTTATTCCAGTACATTCCAAATAACCACAAATACCCGACCTTGACCATCGGCGAGGCCTTCACAGCGGGTTACCCGTACAGACGTCGCGTGTTGCTATGCATGCCCACCTCTGTCGCTGTGGCTACCACCGGAGAAATCTTCGTCGCAGACGGCTATTGCAACAACCAGATACTCAAGTTCAACGCAGCAGGAAAACTCTTACTCGCCATACCTTCGTATTCTGACACGATGACCTTGAATCTTCCACACAGTGTGACTCTATTGGAGCATTTGGATATAGTATGTGTCGCAGACCGGGAGAACATGAGGATTGTTTGCCCGAAGGCTGGATTGAAGAGTTATGTAAAGATGTTTGAGCCCGCAACTGTTATTGAGGATCCGACACTGGGGAGGGTGTTTGCTGTGGCGTCCCACGGGGACACGATTTATGCCGTGAACGGTCCTACGTCTCAAAACATTGCCGTCCGAGGATTTACTGTGAATGCGCTTTATGGAAACATTTTGGACACATGGGAACCTACGACTGTAAGTTTTTTTTTTATGGGCGATAACAAAATTTATGTCAATAGTTTTGACATTAAATGTTGAGTTTGTATTCCTATTAGACTAAGGTTTCACTTCATCTGAAGTATATATTGACTATCCTTTCTTTAAACCAGTACCTTATAGTGACACAGTAGCTAATCTGATAGTAAGTTTGAGCTTAAGTAATTTACCAATTTATTTCTTTTTCAGGGCTTCACGAACCCCCATTCGTTGGCTGTGACAAGAAATGGATCCCACCTCTACGTCACAGAAATCGGGCCTAACAAGATTTGGAAGTTCGAACTGACAGATGTATATGACAAAAAATAAACTGTCTATTAGGGCAATTATAGAGCTATTTTTATTAACTTCAGAGTATAAATAGTTAAATTGCTTGACGGTGAATCAAATTCGCCAAAATATAGGGAAATGGTAAACGCGATATGTAAATGGTAATATAGGAATTAAAAAGCTCATGTTTATAATAGTTCGACATATAACAAACAAATCTGTTAGTTCTAGTCAATCTCATTAAGTGTTATTCAATGCTTCTATAGCTCACTTAAACCATGTCTAACCATAGAGAGAGATTAAACAATATGCTTCTTCATAAAGCAACATAATAACTTGTAGACTACTTAAAACTATTATATTTAAAGGTTCCTGCCATATTGGCTCATGTATCGAGAAATAAATGTATGATAGTTGTAAACAGAATTGTTTAATATTGTAATTAAAGGGCCAATTTAAAAGGAAACACGCACAGAAAAGATGATTAATTGAACACTAACGTAACTGCTAAGGGCGATTGTACTCAATTAAGGGCCTATACCACTAAAAAACTGTACTCGATCACATCTGCGTTTGGCCGTTAGTATCAATTTATTGACACAGACAGCTCTTAAACGTAGATTAATTGTGCGAACGTTCAGTTTCATTGGTGGCATTCGCCTCAAATGTTCTCGCAAAATAACGTCTTCCAAAAAACTCCTGTAATTTGTGGTTAGTGTACATTGACTTGAAGATTACTTAATACCTTATTATACCTTGATTTTTTTCATGTATGAACGTCCTTAGCAGGTGTTTATGGCAGTAGCACTGCAAATAAAATATATTTTCATAAAATTAGTGAGATTCATGGCTTTCAAAATATTCTAGTACTATCTCTGAATACTGTAGTAGTAGCTTGAAATTTTAGTATTAACTCTAATGGACCAAATTGGCATGTTCATACGAAAATTATTCAGAGTATAAATTCGGTAGATGGAGAAATAAAATATATAGAGTCAACTTTTCAAAATAAATGGAGATGTTTTATTTAAAATAAAAGAAAATAAAATATCTAAATTACAAAATTTAAACTATCAGTACTATAATAAATAATTACAATACCCGCACAGGACCTGCATATGGTACAAGTGTATTTTTTTTTTCTTTAAATGGGTTTGATCTTGACTCTAGTCTAAGTCAGAGGTGACAGAGACCAAGTCGAGGATGGAGCCATAAGTCTCACAGACCATCCCTGTGAGACTTACGGCCTGATAACCAGGGAAAGTAATAATAGGCTCAATTTGTGTTTCTGTGTTGTCAGTAGATACATTATAAACGACATATTTGATGACAAACTGTTTATTTTATATCCACATTTATAATCAGATATTCTTCCAGAACATATACATTATATTATATGTATAAAATATACCGTTCTTACTACATAAATAAATGTTACTGTGAGTTATAAATAGATACATAAACGAGATTTATGACGACGAAATTGTTTATTTTATATCCTCATTTATAATCTGATATTCAACATTTACTAATTATAATAAATTAAAAATAGCTAATACAAACGAAATTTTAATATGTATTTACAAAAACTTAAAAAAGTTATAATAGAGAATAAACATTATGGCTGTCACCTTATGCACCGTTGTGTACAATACATACCATTTGGTAAATCAAAAGGCCATGTATGTAATTGTTTTTTTGATTTTCACAATTTAAAACTACAAATTATAATATGCTAGCTATTCATTTTTAGAAATAAAAATCTTCCAGCGCCTCCAGAGTTCAATCTAACCCTGTACCAAAATTCATAACAAACAAGACTCCTTTTCGCATTTACAATAAGTCCGTATGAAAACACTACAAAAATGTAATCTTATTGTGTAATAACAAGTACGTACTAAAAAAGGAATGGGAATAAATACATTATGACCTAGGCAACTTCCGCTTATCAATTTGAAATCAATACTTACCTTTAAGGAATTACTCTTTTTTTCATGACCCGCATGTAGAGAACCATATCTGTAGAAACAAAAAACAAATTAGTGTGGCAAGGAGTCATTTAAAATTGCTACAGCGACCATTATACCTAGGTATTCCGAAGCTTCTTGTTACCTATATTCTTCTACCTCCATTATTAGATGTAGTTAGGAGGCTTTGGAGAGATATTTCTAAAACTTTTTGTTTAGATGGTATATTAGGTACGTCAGTAAAAAAAACTATAGATACAACGAATAGGTACCAGTTTAGAGGATGTGCACGGCGTTGACTATGCCATTCAGTGTTGCATAGTCGAAATATTTACGATAAAAAAATACTTGACATTGACGCATAACAGTGTTACTGCACACTCAGTGTACGGGAACATGCACGATTGTGCCATCTAGCGTTGCAAATTCGAAACGCCATTGGTCGCGGCTCTCATTTATAAATCTTTGGCATTTGTTACCGACTGTTTGAAGTCAGAAAGTCTGGTCCAGTCTTACCAAGAAGTACCGTGTTACCAAGTTAGTGGGTTGTGGAAGTCTGGTAGGCAGCCACTCCAGATAAATGACGAGTATTCAGCTGAATCCCGTTTGACTAGAAGCCAATCCCAATATATAGTTGGGAAAAGGCAAATGAATTATTGCTTCATATTGCTTTGAATTGTAATAAATGGTGCTACGCAATTAGGATGCTGATCCCACTATGACTTATTTTGCTAATAGAAAGCTACAAAATCGCTGAGAAAAATAGCCTACTTTTTTATACGCCTACTTTTCCTGTGAGATGGGACAAGGGGATTACACGCTCCAGGTCACAAACGCTATTCATCATAGTGACTAACTAAGTTAATTCACCTGATTTCACTCAGTTACTATGATGAAAAGCGTCTCGTCGAGTAGCGTATTCGTCTCATACTCAACTGAGTATGTGAGACTCAGTTGAGTATGAGACGAATACGCTACTCGACGAGACGCTTTCATAGATATTTTATATTTTAGAGAATACTGTTGTGACCTGGAACGTGTAATCCGGGCAAAAGATCGAAGCCGCGGTAAAAAGTTAGAACAAAGAAAGTTCAACTTACTAATAAATGTAAAGACGACGACCATCAGCATGATCCAGAGCCAACATTTCCACGCGCTTTTGCTGTGCTCCTGTAGTCGATCTGATTCCTGCTTCAGCGACGATAAATTGCGATCCGTCAGGTCAGAAGATTTCTTCAAAGCCTGGATATAAAATAATTAGGTTTTGCACTTAAAACCACAAACAACATCACATACATCAACATAAATAAGTTTTTTTTTAAATCAGTTTTAATTAAAATTGTTATTAGAAAAACCGGCCAAGTGCGAGTCGAACTTTGCCATGAGGTTTCCCACCATAAACCGAAAAAAAAAAAGTTTCTTTTATGGGAGCTGCTATGAGACTACTAGCTGATGCTCGCTGCTTCGCCCGCTTGACAAATTATATACTAAAACCTTCCTCGAGAACCACTCTATCCATTGGTAAAAACAGCATGAAAATCGGTGCAGTAGTTTTTGAGTCTATCTGCTCGCGATAAACTCACGGCGGAGGACTTTGTTTTTTCAACTTACATATTATGTAAGTTGAAATGTTTAGAGTGGATCACTTCCACTCTAAACATTTCAACTCTCTACCTATTATGAGTCTTGAGATATCGTCTGCTGACAGCTTGAAACATACAGTCAGACGGACGGACAGCAGAGGCTCAGTAATAGGGTTCCATTGGTTACACTTTAGGTACTGAACCCTAAAAAGAAAAACTACTTTGAAGTACCATCACAGTACAATTCTGCATCCCTGGCAGGCACTGGCTCTAGCGGTCCGCGTCTACTATTCTGACTTTCTTTGAGACGCGCGTGGAACACAACGCGCCGTCGACCCGGGCCTGGTTCTTATCTGACGGCGAGCCAACTAACACTCGCCATCCACACGTCCGATTCACAACACTTGCATATGGTTAAAAACCATATGGAACTGTTGTGAATGTTTTTTTTTTTCAAAAAACAATGTCTTACCTCAGTATCGCCCTTTATAATAGTGCTGGCTATCTGTGACTGTTCCTTCAAGCTCTTGGTGAGCATCACCATGTTCTCCGCGACCTTCTCCTGCATGTTTTGGTGGTACTTGAGCAGTGAGTCAATGTCCTCCTGGCTGCTACTGTTGCTTGTGAAGTTTGGAGCCTTAATGATGTTCCTCTTTCGGAGTGCGTCGTCACTGTCTGGAGAATTAAGTTTTTGTTAGTTAAGACTAAAATGTGGTTAAAATCATTTGAAAGGATTCACTGTTACAAAATTTAAATGTTGGGAAGATCTCAGCAGTCTCCATTCAAAACTGTTAATTGCTCGGGGTGCCAGTAATATTTTCTGTTGGCACCAAAATTTTAAATTTGCACCATTAATATTGTATCATAAATTGTGCTGGTTTCTGCAACTCCTTGTAATAATAATTATACATAATTTTTTTTGTGTTTGGAACTGAAAATTTTTAAGTTTTAGTCACTTGATAGCTGTGAACAGAAATGTATTTGATGAGCCTGTTAGCCCTGCCAAAATAGTAGTTAAATATTATACTAAACATACCCAATCCAAATAGTTCAGATCTAAGCTCTGCTCCATACTTGACTCTAGTTTTCTGGTGTATCTCTTGAGCTGCTGCATCTGCTGACATGGTGGCTGCACCGTGTGACAGAAGCTGGACTGCCTCTAGCTGGAAATGAATGAATTTAGTCATTAATAGACACATCTATACTGTTAGAGACAAATAATACTCCTAAGAGTGCCTGTCCATAGCGAGCAAGCAAGGCAGCAGACAGCGAAATGGAGAAATTTTAACTAATGGAATTGCATAAAACCTTCATACCATGTGAGTCACTGACATTTTGATGAGACAAGATATGATTGTTTAATTAATATACATATTGTCTCCATTTCTTGGATCCACCTGCCCCCTATAGGTTGAATTTTCAATAATCTTTTCTTAATGCTCACCAACATCATAAAAGGAAGTTCTCTACATAATTTTATGTTCCTAGTCCCAGTAGTTTTGGATGCACTTTTTTATACCAGTCAGTCATTTTGATTTTTTTTTAATCTAGATAGGCAATAAGATTAACAGCAGGATCCTGATACTACGTTTGATAATCTTCATCAATGCCGTTATAATAGTATAGTAATTGAATGATTTTCAACAAATACAATGAAAAACATTGCATCACGCATGAACATCTGGGCAAGTTTCACTAATTCTTTTTTTGTTACTGTCAAGAGATGGTGCTATTGAAACAAATGGGAGTGAAGCCGCGGGGAAAAGCTATTCAGTAATAAAAAAAACCTATAGTTAAGTTATAGTATTCTTTTGAATGTAATTTAATTGGGTGATAACAATATTAAAACAAATAACAAACCTTTTCACTTGGAGTGTTCAAAGAAGCTGTTTGCACCACACCTTTCAAGAAATTGGTTCTTTTGGTATATTCTGCAATTGCTTCCTTAGTTGGCTTACTGGAAAGAAAAAAAAGTTAGTGTTAGAGAGAACTCAGAAAGAGAAAAAATCGTAACAATAAACATGAGAGAGAATGGTCAGCAATCATCGCCATGTGAAGTCTTCGCAATAGGTCACATTCCATAGTTAGCATTTACAAGACCAACAGTTATTGAAAACTCTCTAAGTCAAAACTTTGGCAGAGCCACGTAAGCCTACCCAAAAACTGAGGTTTTCTTTAGGAACAGGGCGAACACAAAAAAGATATTTACTTACATCGCACAATCGGGTCCTGAGCCAGTCTTAAGTTCTGCTAACATTGCGCTCAGCGACTCCATGTATTGCTTGAGCCTACAGTTGTTATCAATAGGTTCCTGTTTAGCCATAAGTTCACATTTATTCAGCAGCTGTCTCACATTCATTTCTACTCTTGATTTTGTTGGTAATGTTATTTTAGGTTTGGGCCTTTCCACAGCCATTTTGGCAAGACAATTTAATTCACTGCCTGATAATAACACTAGAAGACACTACCTAGTGAACAGTATTTGGGAAATTATTCGAAAATATTTTATTTTGAATTTTTGAAACAATTTGGTTATGATTTTTCGAGTTTTGACCACAGACTACATAGAGATACTACGTATTGACGTTACTAGAGATGTCTGATGTGGTTCTAATAAAAAACTGTTATCGATCAACAATATGAGTAATCATTGTCATCAAAAAATAAACGAATATTTAAATTGTTGTGTTTTGAATCGATCCAGTGAATTAATATTTCATACGAGCAAATCAAGATTATTGTATATTACTAGCTGATCGGGTGAACGTTGTTTTGCAAAAAAAAAATAAGCACATCAAGGTACCGAAACTGTCAAATTTTCCCAATCAAAATTGGAATTAAATTCTTCAAGTATACAGTTGAAAATCTAATACAGAAATTTGACAGATTGATGTGCTGGTGACTGTACCCAACGACTTACTATTCTCGGACTTACATACTGAGTGTACTCAAAAGCAATTTCAGAGGAGTTCGATGACAAACACCGTGACACGATATTTTCATACTTTAGAATAATAATTTGTCTATAATAGAATGAAATACTCTTAAATATGTACACCATATAATTTACTGAAAAGATAGATGAGGAAAACATAACAGGGTGTAAATATTTTTTTATTTCAAAATCTTATTCAAAATAGATTTTGTGCACAATAAACTTCCTACACAAGATTAAGAGTTAATGGATTTGTCACCGGAAAATGGCAAACAACGTAAGATTGTAAAATACTGCATCAAATCGTAAATTATTCTATCTAAATAAGACACGAATTTGTTGGATGGGAAAAAAATCCTTTGGGAATTGGGGAGAAAAGGATTTTATATATCGAGAATTAATAATCTTCTCAAGATTTATTATAATTTTAAGGAGTCTGCCATTTTTCGGTGACAGATACACTAAACAAGTCTTGCAAGTTCCAAGTTAACTCGAAAATTATAGATTTATTCGAAATCGTTTATAAGAAATAAAGTATACTCGAATTGAAATCGATTTGAAAATCGACGTTTTCATAAAAAAATCCCACCCCTAACGATGACATTGTCACTGTCACACACGGCACGCAAACTTAGAACAAAAAATTTCAACCGTATACTCTATGGTTGGAAGTTTTGAACATAACAGATCGCCTCGCCCCCTTCTGTCATTCTTCACCCCGCTAACGCCCGTTGCCAAATCCATAGATAATTGACAAATGTCACTGTCAAAATTAGAACTTTTCTGTTGCCACCATATTAGTCACGGCACGCAAACTTAGAACAAAAAATTTCAACCGTATACTCTATGGTTGGAAGTTTTGAACATAACAGATCGCCTCGCCCCCTTCTGTCATTCTTCACCCCGCTAACGCCCGTTGCCAAATCCATAGATAATTGACAAATGTCACTGTCAAAATTAGAACTTTTCTGTTGCCACCATATTAGTTTATTTTCATATTAGATTATTTTCCGTACTTATCCTCTCAGTGATTTTAAACTATTGTATACAGTGACGTTATATTTTGCATTGGTAGTACAAGGTGTACAACAAGTGTCGTATCGAAAATTGTGGTACTAAACGGAAGGACATGTGGGTTCTGAGCATTAACCTCTCGCCTCCGGACGTGATTATTACTAGTGATTATTTGCGCAGCTTAAGCGCGCAAGCACTTCAAAAACTATGTGTGTACCAGAAACACTTTGAAAAAAGGTTCATCAGTGAGAAGCATCGGCTAGTTGGTTCTTATCCATCATTGTTCTCGGCCGGTGAAATTGCTTCTGGAATAGGTACCCATAAAAGTTGAGCAAGGTTAGTACGTATTAAATAAATATCTGCTGATCATGTAAAATAAGTAAATTCCATAATAACCCACTCAACCTGAGACGACCCACTTACCCAAGTTATAGCGCATAAGTGCATATTGGTAAACATAATATAGAAAACTCATGTACATATGCATTTCTTTTTTCAGAAGTATATCAGAATCATGATCACAATATTATTCTCAGAAAAGGAAACATGATGACCATACTATTATGCCCGTCTCCCTGGTAAGACTGTTATTTTCATAAACTATATAAAGTTTAAAATAAATTCCTGTGAACATATTGATTATTATAATGAAACTAAAGTATTTTTTTTACCAAACCATTAAAAAATAAAATGAACTTTATTTCAGATAACTCACTTCCAGTGCCCTTGTCATCAGAAAATACAACTATTAATGTTGAATTGTCGTCAATTTTCAATACAGTAAACAATGGGAATGTAACAGGTATGTACTTACGGTACTTATGGTCCTTAGTTTCAATTCCCTATCGATATTTGTGCATAGTTCTAATTGATTTAATATATTTACAGATCAGTCATTAACAATGCCTTCAACATCGTAGATAGCGAGGTATAATGATGATGTTATATCAAGTGTTTCTGGTACAACAAACAAAGACAATGAATTGGGTATTATTGGTATGTATCAAAATTCAAATATTTTTATTCCTTTTATGCATCCTGTCTGAATCAGTACAAGTTACCCATGTTAACATTATACTTTAAAAATTAGTATGTCAAAAAATCTTGCTTGCTTGATGTTTAAAATGTTTTTTTAGGAGTTTACTTTCATAATAATAATTAAATTGATGAAAAATTAACTAACTATGACCAACAGTGCCTAAAATACATACTTTGGTTGGCATTCCCTTTAATATTTGTTTATAATCTAATCTTCTAATTTATAAAACTATCGTGTCACAGTGTTTGTTATCGAACTCCTCCAAAACGCCTTGACTAATGTATATAATTTTTTTTGTTGGCTATGTTGTTTTATTTATTTGGCAAAACAACGTTTGCCAGGTCAGCTAGAAATAATAATAAAATCAAGCCATTTTGATTATTTCTTTATACCAGTCGATTAATCTCATCATCAAAAATTTAAAATTTCTTATATATTTTTCTGATCAATTCAATTTCTCAAATCAATTTTGTTTATTAATTTACTATAGTATACCAATTTTAATTTAAGTGTCAATTGTTCCAGCTCAATATGCTGATGGGAGAAGAGTTAGGTCCACCCTCGAAAACACTGCTGAAACAAGATCATTTTTTGACGACCTGTTCGACTCAGTGAATGGTGCGAGTTTATAAAGTAAGACGGCAAGAGGGAAACCCTTACGCGCAGCTTGTACAACAGGGTCACCGCACCAAAGATTTTGGCAAGAATCCATTAAAAAATTAAAAGAAATACGTTTTGTGGACGTCAAAGGTAGGGAGACAACTGTGCCTTCATTAAAAAATTGGATTGTAATTCTATTAGTTATGGCTGTGGCAATACCTCCAAAAGAAAAATGTAAAATTAATGCGCCCGTACTATTTCACCTCTGATCCAATGGAAAACTTTTTTGGACAAGTGCGGGCGTATAATTGCAGAAATAATAACCTGAATTGCCACACCTTTGTCAACACCTTCATATCTAATAACGAGATTTATAAAATTTCACTCAGATACTTTTAATTGTGAAGATGATCCCGCAAACCAGCTAGTTAAACTGAAACAGCTATTACCTTCCAAAAAATCTGAGTGAAATTAATGTAGAACCCCATACGTCAGGAACGGTGCCGCGATCTGTTGCTCAAGAACGCCTCAATGTTCATGCAAGAGCATACACAGCAGGGTGGTCACAAGGAAATTTTTTTCAAAAATAAAATGTGGCGATTGCGTTGCCGATCTAACTACGCGCGAGGTCAGTGCTGTACATAATTGGGTGCAAAAAAAAAAGAGTTTAAAACCAACAAAAAAATTAAATTGACTACCCTTCTGAAAATGCAGTGAGAGCGTTCGGAGTAGTCACAGAGGAAGCAAATGAGTACTTAGAGCATTGTCCAGCAAAAAATAATATTTCAAAAAGAATTAAAAGCAAAATTATGTCTAAGTACTCATTCGACTTCCTTTTTTGTGAAACACATAAAAAAGAAATAGAAAATTCATTGAGCATGGGGTAAATTTAGTAATTTTTAACTGGTGTTGTACGATACATAAAATTATGAAAGACACAGATGTATCCCGACTAATCGGTAAATCTCTTCCGAGAATGCAATCTAAAGCATTCGTTAAATTTAAAACTAAATTAAAAAAATAAAAATCTAGTATTTAGTATTTGTTGTGTTTTATTTACATATTTCTCAGTAGTTCCCACTAGTCAGTATGTAAGAGTTAGTCAACTTAGATATTTCATGAACATGTTTTGCTGCTACCAGCAAAAAAAATTGAGGTCTGAATTAGATCTACAAACAGTACAACGGGGTAATTGAGGCTTTATGTGTGGGCCTTTGCCAAAAACTCAACACGTAAATTAAAAAAAAAAAAAAACTGTCATGTTCGAATCTTCCAACTTTTGACAACCTCTACTTACCACTTTTTTTCTATGGGAGTGGGTCGTCTGATACGTAGTATCTCTATGTAGTCTGTGCTGTCACATAAGAAACAGCTGAGAACTTCTAAGGCTGAGAAGATGTGAGAAGATACCACTGACGTATGGAAGATACAGTCTGAGCATAGCACTGCATAGAGATCACAGCTTGTAACGATATTATACGCTTCTTTAGGAGTTTAGGACTTTCATATAGTAATAATGTACTCTGTGTTTAGGACTACTCATTTATAGAAAGAACAGGGCGGACCATGCGTTTTTTTATTGACACAAATTGGCCTGATATAGGCCAGACTAAACTTTAATCACGATAAGGTTATCTATGAGCGCACTTGTGTGCGCGAAAAAATTGCCGTGTTTCTTGTAGTGTACAGTCACCTGTGCACATCAAGCTACCCAAACCTATCAAATTTTCCCAATCAACTTGAAACTTTACAGTTCTAGCAATAAAGTTGAAAATATGCTGGCGTCTATACGTGTAAAACCAAACTTTCTTTACCTATTGTTATTTTATAAATGCATGTTGCGTATTAGAGGAATAAAACATTTACTATAATCTATATCACTAATTACTTGCTGCAATGGCACATGGCACCCCCCCCCCCCCTCTCCCTAGATCCGGGGCTGTGACTAAGAAGAAGACGCTCTGAATGTACTGATTCGATTACGAAATAGCTTTCAGAAAGAATGAGCTAAGAGTAGTGGTGGTCTAGTGGTCACAACTCCGATTGCGGGTTCAAAGCCCAAGCAGAGGCGCTTTACTTTGTGTAAGCATAGGTATCCTAGAATCGGATATTCAGAAACTCTTGCCAAGGTTGGTCTGTGGATGGGTGATCATCTTAACACTGAGTTTCCTCCGTGCCTCGGAAAGCACGTTAAGCCTTTGGGCCCGATTTGAAGATCTTTGGCAGTCGTTACAGATTGTCAGAAGCCAGTAAATCTGACTCTAGTCTTACCAAGAAGTACCGTGTTACCCAGTAAATGGGTTGTGGAGTGCTGGTAGGCAGCCGCTCCACATAAAACACTGGTATTCAGCTGAATCCGGTTTGACTGGATGCCGACCCCAATATAGTTGGGAAAAGGCGAGCCAGATGATGGTGGCAGGCCAGTTGTTGGGTTGCTTCAGGAAGTGTGTAAATATAATGAAAACCATCAGATTTACTGTAAAACATTTAATGTACCAATATGAGAACACTTATTCCAAACTGGAGTAAAAGATTACGACTTGGGGGGCTGCTTCTTGGCGGCTTCGGCCTCGGCCTCGCTCTTCTCGAAGTCACTAATCAGCTTTTCGACTTCAGTGCTAGTTAGAATTCGGATAATAGTCTTGTTGTCTTTGCGCGTCAGAGTCGCCATTTCCACTGAAACAGAAAAAAAAATGTGAAATAAAGTTATTATTATTTTAATATGGGTCATCTTTAGGTAGCAACTAAACCCTATTGCTACACTGACTGTCTGTCTGTTTGGGTATCTCATGCACCGTAATAGGTAGGGTATTTAAGACCAGCCAGAATAGACTATGGTCGGCGCCAGATAAACGTGCAATAATGTACATTGATTTTACCCTAATATCCCTTTGTTGATACTGGAACAATAAATCATGAATCGTTTTTCATTACTAGAAAACGATCATGATAGAAGTCGATTCAGTCAGAACAGCTTTATGTCATTATTTCTGTTTTTAATATTAGAAATTCAATCAATGTATGTGGGTCAATGACCGTTATTGCATGGGTATAGAATCTGTCATCTAACATAGTGAAATTTGAGAAGTGCTTGTTGCCCTGTAGTGGTAAAATACAGGCTAGTAATATTAGACATTGGTTGGCAAGGTTAATTTGAACTGTGGCACAGGGGCATGGGGTTTGGCACAGGAAAAGAGGCCTATGGCCAGCAGTGGGAAAAGTGGTGATCATACCTTTTTCAGGAGTCAGCTTAGTCATGTCCAAGGTCTTGCTGAGCACCTTTATGGCTAAAGCCTCAGCTTCAGCAAGGGTAGTCTCATTTTCCTTGTATTCCTGTTTCAAACTGGATACTGCAGCCTGAAAAATATTAAAAAAAATCAATGTTAATGTCATGTTGTTAATGTTATGTGTGTGTGTTGTTATGTTGTTGTTGTTGTTTGTAAGCAGTTCCTTTGTACTATTAAATTTTACTATTTTTCTGTGTGTACATAAATAATAAAATAAATAATGTTGATTATTACATGCATCAATAAAAATCTGTTGATCAAAAATTATTTTGACAGAAAAAGATTGTGGTTTAGAGCTTCAGTGAATCCTAATAAGATACAATTGAAATGTTGAAAAACCAAATTTAAATTGGCTCAGAAAGATTAAACAAAGATTATAGTAAAATATCTTCTGCATAATAAAGACAGTACGAAAAGTGCTATTGGACATATATTAATCCAGCGCGCAAGTGCGAGTTGGACTCGCGCACAAAGGGTTCCATGCCATTATCTATAAAAATGGCAAAAAAATCAAGTTTGTTGTATGGGAGCCCCCTTTAATATTTATTTTATTCTGATTTTTAGTATTTTTTGTTATAGCAGCAACAGAAATACATCATCTGTGAAAATTTCAACTATCTAGCTATCACGGTCTTAGTAATAGGGTCCTGCTTTAACCCTTTGGGTACGGAACCCTAAAAAGATATAAATCCTAATTAGTCAATATACAAGGCTGGGTTGTTTTGAGATTAGGCTACATCTGTGCGATGAAATCTAGGATATGTAAATAATGAATGAAACATCCTCTGTGATAATTGTAGAACAATCAAATAAACGACTTACGGCACTGTTGTTTCCGATGCAAGTGGCCTTCCAGCCACCATAGTTACCACTGGGGTCTGACTGGTACAGCTGGTAGCCATAGTGCTTGTCCCAGCCCATGTACAGGATGGATACACCGAAGGGCCTCTTACCTGTAGATAAAGATTAATTACATAGAAGGAATGAAATATATCATGAAGAAATAAAATAACTTAATTTTATTTAAATATAACTTACAACATGACATAGTTTTATTTTTGATTGAGTGTGCATAGGTGTTGTTTTGTAAGCTATTTCCTGTCTCTATAGCAGAAAAAACATGAATTCATGTACATATGTAAGTATAAATAGTTTTATCTCACCTCCATACTGTGTGTATGCTTGCTTGACATCACACAGCCAAGACACAAGCTGCTCGCAGGGAATAGATTCACCATACTGCAGAAGGTATCTCTGAGCAATAAGTCTGAGTTCGTTCGTCAGAACGTTGGCGTCAGATGTGATGCCCGCCACTGAACACACCATGTCATCATTGAGCTTATAGATCTTCTCAGAAAAGAATACTTCATCAAGGAGTTTGTTTGTATTCCTGCGCTCGGCAGCTAGCAAGATACCATCCGTGGCCAGGATACCGAGACATGTCCCGGCATGACTGATAGCTTCCATAGCATACTCAACTTGGTACAGCCGACCTAAAAAAACACATTTTTATAGTTTGTGATACTTGTTTCAGTAAACGCGATGTATAAATGAAGATTATTATTTACCTTCCGGCGAGAATATGGTGGTACGTGTATCATAACGCCGAGCCTGTAGAAAACAATGTTATTTAGCTGAATGATTGAATGACCAAGCAAGATTGCTAACCTAAGCAATGTTCAGTTTTACAATATAATCAGAGTAAAATATGACAATAACTTACCATGTTTGTAAAAATTAAATATTATTCCTTGTACTAAACACCTAAATAACTGATAAATTGTAATAATTTCTAATGTTTAACGAAATGCAACTTTGCCGGACGATTCTAAGATGACATTGACAATTTTAATTTGACATTTACAATGGCCCGTGTTCCAGCTCAGTAACGGTCAACATCGTAGCATTTTTAGTGGCACACTGTCTTTCATGTGAAAAGTAACAGAGATAGCGCTATTTTAAAATGTTCAACGACTTAACAGTGCCGAAACAACAGGGATGACAACAAACTTTTGATTGTAAAGCGTCCGAAAAGTTTGTATAAGTAAAAAACCCTGCCAGATGTGAAAATAAAACTGGGAATATTTTATTTTTTTATTTAGACTAATTTTTATTTGTCAGCTATTTTATCCAGGGGATGAATTTGTTATAAAAGTGTAATTTTTTTAAGCGGGAATTTTTAAGTTTTATGGACTCTATTAAAATGGTTTCTGGTATTACTAAAATGAACGTAAGCCCCCAACTAGGTACCCTCCGAATGCCAATAGGTACACCACAGGTCATTGATGTGGTCATAAAGATGGTCTAAACCTATCAAGTCAAAGGTGAGTGTTTTTTTTTTGCTTTTAAATTAGGTAGGTACACACGCCAACACATCGATCTACCCGAAACTGACAAATTTTCCCATTCAACTTTGAACTTAACAGTTTATGAATAAAGTTGAAAATCCATTAAAGAAAAATGATTGACTAGCTGACCCGTGCAACTTCGTCTGCTTAACATTTTTCATTACTGCTCCGCTCCTATTGGTCTTAGCGTAATGATATAGCCTATAGCCTTCCTCGATAAATGGGCTATCTAACACTGAAAGAATTTTTAAAATCGGATCAGTAGTTCCTGAGATTGGCGCTTTCAGCCAAACAAACAAACAAACTCCTCTGCTTTATAATATTGGTATAGATGTAGCTTGATTTGCTGACGTCTGTACCTATTTAGTTTGAATACGCTTAAGATTGATTTTGAACTCCTCAGTGAAAACTCAGTAGGTACCTTTACCTATCTCTTAGGTGGTAGGTAGATAGGTTATGGAAAACTGCCGTTAATAGTAGCTCAGGGACAATTACGTTCTTGAATGAAACAGTGAGCCTGAACTAGCTCGAACACAGGTAGGCACTTTAACTGTGAGTCATCAGCATCACACTCATCACCATTTCGCAAAACGGCAATAGAAAACTTCGTGGAAAAACAGCATCTCTTAGAGTAAAACTTCCTAACCACATCCACTTCCTACCCGCTGGGCCGGTTATGATTGATAGCCCGCTTCCACTTACAAAGAGGAGGCCTGCCTGTGACAAAGTAGTTGGTAGGTAGGTACTTTACCGGTCGCCTGTAGCTGTCCTAATAGGGACGAGCGTATTTCGCGACTGACACTTAATAAAACTAAGACAAACAAAAATCCTTCAATAAATAAACAAAAAAATTATTAAAAACGTTTATTATTAAAATAACACTCATACATGCATGTTTAGGTTACACTTACTATTATTATAAGCAATAACAATATAAGCACCTAAATTAGATAATTATTAGAAGAGAACTTAAATCTATAGGACCTTTAATTTACAATAATATCTTAAATAAATAAGTACCTACATACCTAGGTACTATGAAAATAATTAGTAATCTAGGTAACTTTCACTTCTTAGGTATGTAAAAATACGTTTTGTAAATATGTTAGTCAAAAGTCAATCGGGGATTTCCTATGCGTAACATCGATATTACGCATAAAAATCTGCTTTTGCAAGCACTCATTTCCTCTCATACAGATAAATTTTATTTTTAAATGAAACGGTTAATGATGATGAATTTCCATAGTGCAGCATTAACTAACAAAAAGGGGTGTTTGTGATTTGTGGTTCTAAGGTTAAGTTTTGTCTATATATAAATAGTTCTAACTTCTAAGCATTACTATCGTCATCAGGCGGTCCCGGGACCTTCATTAGTCACATTGCTTTTCTTGTAGTCGAAATTAAGTCGTAAATAGGCTGAACCATGACGTACAATAGAATCATCATGGTGAACACTATGAGCGCTGTCGACAAGCCTCCTTGCTCACTAGAGAAGTGATCCATATGGAATCCTATGACCATCGTTACAAGTCCCATGGCTACAGCAAAGAGTCCGACTGCTAAATGTATGATCTTGACAGGTCCGCTTTTGACCATCAGACGCACTTTTGCAGAAAATAGAGCGACGATTCCGGTTATAAAACTGCACAGTGTAAATGCCAACGCGATAACACCTGCAACAAGAAAAGGGTTCATCATCATCATATCAGATCAGCCGAATGACGTTCACTGAAATAGACCTCCCCCAAGTGTCGCATCCATCCGCGACCCTCACCAGGTCATCGGTCCACCTTGTGGGGGGCCTTCAAAAGCTGCGTCTTTTGGGAAGCGGTCGCCACACTAGAACTTTTGGCTCCATCGACCATCTGTTCTGCGAGCATTGTGCCCTGCGCACTTCCACTTCAGTTTCGTGATCCTTCGGGCTATTTCGGCCTTGGTTTTCTTGCGGATATTATCATTCCTGATTCGATCACGCAAGGAAATTCCAAATATTGCCCTTTCCATTGCCTTTTGGGTGACTACAAAAAGTTTGATACATGATCAAATTCTTTTCGTTCCCTCGTTTGGCTGTTGCAGTAAAAGAAGGGACATTCCTGACAATATATAAAACTGAATCGGTTTATCTTCTATTTTTAACAAGGTTAGAGTTAACTCTTCACGATCGTACTTATTGATGTTATTGCATTATGAAGATATGTCAAGATATGACTTTTATCAACGAGGTGATGACACTCGACATTTTTTAGCAATTGAGAAATTGCTGACGCATGCTCAATATGAACCTACTTAGGTATTCAATAGAACCACTGTTGTGTAGGATAAACAAACAAATTGTTTGTTTTATAACGACATTGGGGGGAGTCGTACTACGTTGTAATTCACGGAAAAGAGTCCCATTTTCTCCATTACTAATATATATTGCCTTACGATATATCTCCTTTATTGCCTTACGTTCGGTCAAGATACCTAAAACTGCCTACATACCGATTCCACTTCAGTTTTCCCAATATGATAACAGATAAATGGGTCCCTTGGTGATAAATTACACAAGATAGGTTAGCACAAAGATCTTGCAAGTGTACCTAAGTAACAGGTCTAAGAAATACTGACAGTCATAACAGAATTTAAAAGCTTAAAGACTGACTGGGTCCATTAAGACAGGACTCTAGCATAGTTGGGTGTACAAATAGCTCCAGATTGATAGATACTATCACAGATATACATATATCAGGGACAAAGGTGACTATCCACAAAGTCGAACCGTTTCCAAAAATGTGTCAGATTAACAACAGCGTATCTATATTTCTGTGTTATTTACTGGTTCTAGGTGTGTCAGTGCTTGATAGAAAAAAAATCTTACCGCAGATTCCATGAGCAGTTGAGATAACCATGTCGACTCTAGCCAGTCCAAGGAAAGTACCAGCGATGACGAAGAGTGAACCGATGAGTTGCAGGCACCCGTGCACGATTCGTTTGCCATCTTTAGACATTTGGAACGACCAGGAGTTGTGCCTATGTAGCGTCAGTATTGCTTCCACCAAGAAGAGTTGATACTGAAATTAATTTTAAAGTAGGTAAGTGGTCAATATTTTTATTGTGCAGTAGATTTATACCTACAGTAGCTTAGCGTATGATAGTATGGTAACAGAAACATTAAGTACAAATTCCCTAAGGTTAGCTAAAAGTCAAAGTGTTCCCACCTAGGTGCTAACGTCTGCAGATATTTCTACTAATAGAGAAAAAAAAACTTTAGCTAACAGAACTCCCTGTAACCTATGAAAACGACTTGCCATCTGTTGATTCATAGATTCCCAGACGGCATCTCTTTAGAACCAATTTAAATCCCAGGGGGTAAGATAGGTACCTACACTAGAACGTCATGGTTCACCTTGGAACATAGAAGAGCATGCATGTAGCAGAATATTATAGGTTCTTAGACTTGCCACGCTACCAGAAGTAGCAGATTTGATGTCACTTCAGCAGGCATCGACAATTACGAAAATATCTTAGACCTGAACTACAATAAATTACCTAGGTACTCACTTCATTGTTTACGTTTTCAAATTTAGTATTTACAGTAGTCTTAGGTTTTGTTTGGTAGAAGGCGGTCGCATTATTCTAAACTTTTTGGCGCATATCTTAAAAGATGCTATCGTCGTCGTTAAAAGCCATATCTATGTTCAAAGCACTTAAAATTTACTACGAAGCAATAGAATTTCCATTTCACACAATCCGTTTCAAAATACGTACGCCAGTTCCCGCGAAAATGATATGCAGCTCCAGATTCGTGATAGCTCCATTAGGTTCCGAGGTCAGTGCGAAGCGCCACAAACAAAACACTACTATCGCAATCTGCATGTGGTGGAGAAGGTTGAACAGCTGGCAGATGGCACGGAAGGCTGCCACCCACGAGGAATCGTATATGTCCCCGCTCTCTTGATCATAGGCGGCGGGGGCACGTGTCAGCTCCGCCTGGTAAGGCACGTGCTCCCGAACCTCAAACATCTCCACCTTTTCAATAGACTGCCGACTTGTACTAGGTCTGGGATCCATTTTCATTCAAAAACACTAAGAAGTTAAAAAACTTCAACTATCCACACCAACACGCGGTCACATGCGAGTCCCGTCGACTAAGGAACTAAATTGCAAAAGTATTTTTCGAAGATAAGCGGTACTCTTGTTTATGATAACGGAGAAAATTTGGCTGATAGGTCACCTATCGAAAAGAATTGACGGTTTTGAGATAAGGATCTTGCGTAACGTAAGATAATGCGAGATGATTTTATACTTATTCTGTAGATTATGCTTTATCACGTCTATTGTTATAGGAATGTCGAAATTTCTGTAGTAAGCCTAAGGAGTGGTGATACAAGTATTAGAGTATCGGACTGTCGTGACCTAGTTTCCAATGTTCCAGGTGTCTCTTTAAAATATGTTAGGTGTTTGATTTGTTAGTGTTGCAGGGGAAGCAATGAATTTCTGCTAGCTGCGGATATTAGGGCGACCATTGTTTAAGTGTTTTGTTGCGTAGTTCAGCCTGTCTTCTTTACTTTTCACACTGTCTCAGGTGGCTGCCAAAGCGCATCAGTTCATTCAGTATCAGAATTAAACATTCGGCAGTTTTTGCAGGTTTCTGCATTCAATTTGCATGCAGAAACATCCGGAATGCTGCATTAAATTTCAAACAGGGCGGTGTCTATTATTTGCGTATTTGTTGTGTAAATAATTAAAAAAAAAAACTATTGATCACCGCAATTTTCCATATAAGACTAAAAAAACATTTTATTCAGAAGCGAGTTAGGTGCTCCAGTCCGATTCTTAATAGAGGACTAGGAAGGGTAGATAGGTAAATACACAGGGTAAATACATATAATTTTTTTTTGCCAAAAGATTTTTACTAGTGGACATAGCCCCTCCTCTAGCCAGTATACTATAGTAGTCTTTGCCCTCCTCCTTCGCAACCATCGACACTTCGACAGGTACCTACCTACAAACAGTATGATAGTTATAGTTAAACTTTGTTTTGAAGTAATAAAGTTACACTAGAGCACGGAACAGAAAAAAAGGTGTCTGTTTTTTCCGCGTTTTTTCTGTTCCGTGCACTCGAGCATATATTTATGGAGTCCTAGATTTCGTGGTTTAATAGTCTTTGTAGATTTCCCATTGGTACAAACTACCCTAACAAGTTTTTTTTTATTTGCTACCTACATAGGTATTACGTTGGCTCTGAGATTCCCACTCGTGGTGTCTAAGTAAGTAGGTACCCATTAGAATAAGCTGATTGAACTTCAATTTTAAAGATTTACTGTAAAAATAGGCAGCAATAATGTGTTTCGAAAGTTCCAGTGCACAGCCTCTATTTTAAAATAAAAACAAATGTCAACCATCTGAAATCTCGAAGACGACACACTATTGTGTGCCATACTGCCATAGTTATCATAATGAGAAGTTAGTGACGCTATTGAACGCTAGATGGCATTCGTCAATAGTTTTATTATTATGGCATAGATGGCGCTAGTAGGACTACTGGATAGGTAAAAGCTTTTATAAATCTGCTGTTCATCCATTCAATTCGAGACGGAATAATAAAATAATACCCCAAATATTCTTTTAATAATTTTCGAACAGGGTTAAGTATGAAAAAGGTTAAAATACATCCTCTATTGGACGCTAATCTTAATACCGCGACCTACTGAATATGAATTTTTGGATGGATGGATTGATGTATGTTTGTTACTCAATCACGTCAGAATGGCTGACTGGAATTTAGACGGCACGGCAGGCGCAGTAATTGAGTGATTGGCTGCCCCGCTGCGTCTCGCGGGTTCGATTCCCGCACGGAACAAATATTTGTATGGCCTAGTATAGTCTATAGATAGTTGTTCCTGGTCTGGCTGGTTGTGTCTGTGTATTTGTATTTTTGCGAACGCACCCACGATACAGGAGAAATTCTTAGTATGAGACAAAATTACTGGAAATAGCACATTAATTTATGCTTCTTATTCGGGGAGTATGTTCTCTTAGGATAATTTTCAACGTTTATGCAGGCGAAATCGCTGGCAGAAGCTAGTAACTATATTCACAATTGATACGACTACTTCTGATGCACTTCTTATGAACACTTTTCCAAAAACTTTGTGAAATACCTTATAACAAAAAAGCTACAGGTACTTACGTCTGTTTATCACTCCAGTCTTTTTTACTACAGGTAGTTCTCTAAGTTGGAATGGGTAGATCTTTAGCTTTCGGTCATAATTCAAATTTTCTACTAAACAGGATCTAGCCCCACAGGGCCTCACACATGATGTCGTAGAATTACGGATAACATCATAATAAACTTCGGTTGGGCACCTCATAATTATAAAACCTACGGAAACAATACAACATAACTGTATAGTTGGGCCCTGGGCCACACCATAACGTACCGTTACAGAAAAAAAAAAAAACAAAATAAAACATCCATAGACAACAATTACAACAAAATGAAAAAGACAATAGTAAAAAACTAGAAGAAATAGGTTCAAAGAAGCCGTGGGTTATTAAGGAAGGTACAGATCCGCCTTTCAATTAATTAAGGTGCTAATGAATTCCTACCTGAGGGTTTAGTTCGCCCAGCGAGGCGTAACCCATTTGTCAACGCAACACGTGATAACGAGGGGTCAGACTGGCCTTTTTAGACCGAGAGCCGCCGGGAGCAGTGACCTGACCTTAATAGTGTCGTCTATACGTGTAAAAGGATACGTTGATACGTGTTTTATTATGAACCTGTCCTAAAGGATGTTCTCTATCCATAGTAAAATCTCAGGTTCTGGGAGAGTCAATTTGTATGAAGTCATTATTGTTCTCAACTTTTCGATCTCAGAATCTATTGATGAGTTTGAAAGGGTGCCTATAGCAATTATACTTTATGAACTTATGCTACGTATGGAATATGAAAATGTAGGAAAAATAGGTTCTTATACATAAAAGCACAATTTGCGGTAGTGACAAAGATCCTTTTGCAGTAATGGCAAAGATCCTTTTATTGAGAGCATCACTATATTATTGTTAGATTGGATCACTTCACTGTTTCCAATAGGCGATCGATGGGCAGCTTTCGTGCACCGATGATCCTATACCAACAGCGACCTTATAAAATTATGACAAAAAGCTCGTCAAGGCTTCACTGTTTAGTGGCAGTACAAAGCATAATAACAAGTTTGAGCTTCCGATAGTTAAGTAGATGCAAAGGAAGAGAAAGAAAAAGGAACTGATCCATTTAAAAATAATAAGCAAGCAAGCATGCACGTAGACATTACGTCACTGAACAGATCTGCGAGTTAGTAAGCGCGGTCATTACTCCAGCGTGGCGCGCGACTATAAACCGATCGATCGCGATTGAGATGTTACATTATAGACGACCCATTATTAATTCTTATGTCGATGATGTGCTGCGATCTTCTTTTTCTTTAGTCTGCTTTGATTTTGCAGCACAACGACTACAGATCAGTTATTTGTAAGACATTGTTTACGTCTTCATCATCCCACAAGGATTACCCAGAGATGGCTAATTTTAGTTTTCTTCTCTACTGTAGAGTCCGTCAGGTACTCCAGACTAGTTTAATGAGCTCATTTGAACACGACAAGATTACATTTCATGCACCTATTAGTTACTCGAACTAAATAATAATTAACAGCTTTAATAGCGCTTATCGCTAAGCGTAAACCAGAATATTATTGGATAACAAATAATGTATCTCCCACATGTTACATTACAGAGTAGCAAATAGCCCAAAATTCACTTTCCCTCGGCCTCAAATATTTAGTGCTCCATACTCCATAAATCTGTTGTATTTTCTACGGTAAACGCGTGTATATTGCACGCCTCACGTCATTGCCATGATTGTTAATTATTATAAATCGATGGAGGCTGCGCGGCGGGCTCGTCGACTGCATTCGATTATTATCATTAGATTTATCGCTGGCAACAGACGCAAGCACATCCCGCCGGGCGACGCAGACGCGACGAAAGATCACGCGTGGCGTGGATCATTCTTTATTCAAAATTATGTTGAACTTTATGGTTGGTGTAATAGTTTGTCACAGTTGGAATAAAATAATCCAAGAAAATGTTGGGCTGTTAGATTATTAGGCTACTGTATTCGGGTATTGAATCACAACAATACCAATTTTTGACACAGAATTTTTACAATGCGTTTCGAATAAGAATTGGATCGACTTAGTGCCATATTGTGACATCATAGCTGTCAATTCAAACCAATTCGGTAGGCGAGCAAAGCAAGATTATTTTTTTTAAATGATTATTTATAAATATTGAGTGAAAAAAGTGTTTTGGTATGGTTTAAAATAACTAATAATGACTTTATATAATTAAATATTTTATTTAACTGATTTACTAGATAAGTACCTACTATTGAACGCTTTTATTTAATTTTTTTAAGACTTATTGAACCAAAGTAAAATAAACCATTATCGATATGCAACTAAGTTTTCTTTGCAAACCGTACTTTTCAAGAGACATTAATTTGACAGATAGAGGTCATTGACGTTCCTATTCTCATTTGAATCGCATTGTATAGCACCATACCGGTCTCTGGAAACAGTATGCATGTGCTAATTCGGAAAAAATTATTGATCTAATGCTAAGATACAACTTAAATAATTTAACTTTTTAAGTGATTTGAGTTGTACTAGGAAGAAGGAATAGAATTGTCTATAGATTGAGCGAGCACATTGCGACAAATTCTGCATTTAACTAGGTATCTAATTATAAATTAATTATTTACTATTTTGTAGAAGAATGCGGCAGTAAACCACAACTTTCATCATCACTAGATAATCAGGAATTTATTGAATCCACATGAATTATGTGAAGTTACCAAAGTGGATCGAAAGTGCATCATATCGGAATCCATTACCGTTGCGTACAGATTTTTAATTTATTGTCATTTTGTCGCCGACATCTTCAGAATTTATTTCAATTTTCTAAATGGTCCCAGCGATATTATTGGAATTAATAACACTTTTTAATGGGCAATTTAGTGCAGTATCTCAAATAGACGTTAGAAAAAAGACTCTTACGTGAATCAAGAGAGTATCGTTAGATCCGAGCTATAATATAAAAATGGTGCTTCACATCATGTACTTAGTCCTTGCAAATGAATCAGAAGGTTCATTGGATTCGAATCATAATTAAAAAGCAAGAAACGTCGAGTCGAACGGTCGGCAAGGCTCTGCCATCAATATAGCGTTTGCGAGCGGTAGTTAATATCTTAATAAGAAAGCAATAGAGATTATAGAACCGTGGCAGTACGGGGGTGGGCTGGGTAATAGTCGGGCCACTATGTGTGGTCCCGTCCAGCCAAGCTTTGCGGATGTATCGATAAATCCGAGACTGGTACGCCCGTAGTTAGTGCAGAATAATACATAAATAATCGCTTCAAAAAGACCTTTATAAGTGATGTAATTAAATACTACATGACTTCTACTAGTTTTGTAATAGATGTCTCAAGCTGTGGATGTGAATGGGTTGATTCATTGGTTAGGGTATTATAAAGGCATTTTTATGCGATAAACTTGCTGCCATTGGTCCTTAATTTTTCCTATACTTATTTCTGAAGAGGTATTTATAATATATGTACTTTAATTCATGTTTATTGAATTAAAATGACTATATTGGAACAGCTTTTGGTAAATAATAAATGATTTTCATTTCGTGCCTACTCTACCGACTGCTCCATAAAGAGGGGTAATGTTTTTTTCATTCTATCGATAGCAACCATCACTAAGGTCTAGCAAAATTGGTCGATTATCCTCATTCAGTGAGGTCTACAAAGCTAGAGGATACTAAATAATTGTTTTTCGTGACCCACATGTTATGTTTGCGGGTAATTTCGACCCGTTGCGTGCGAAAGGTGTATTTATTTGTTTTTCTTTGATATACGCTGTAGTGATGATAATAGTAGGAAGGAACATACATAAGTGTTACCTGTACAGATTGTGTTTGCTTTGCTTTGTAAAATAGTACCTAGGTGTTCTTAATGTTGAATGTTTTATGTTTTGAGTAGATCTGGATAGACTGTTTGTATAATTTAAAACTTTGTATATACATATGGCGTAATATTAAATAATATAATCGTTAAGATATAATACATCAAAATAAAACATCAAAGAAATGTTTTTTTCCAAACTTTTATGAAACTATCAAACGTTAAACATAATAATTATTAATTCGCGCAGTGTGCAATTTTATGTAGTTCTAAGGATAGTTTAGATAGTTTAAATATAATGTTTGATAGTTCCCATCTAGGATGTGCCGTGGCGAATGAGTAAATGCCAGCGGTCGGACCCGCAGGAACATCAAGCGATTTTTGACGAGAAACCCCTCCTACTTTTTAAATTGCCCGTAATAAATCACTTCAGATTGCTTAGAAATAACGATTCGCTATTACGATGTTATTGAATTAATTTTTATTCGTATTTTCTTTTGAACTTGTTGAAATTCTCACGGAGTTTGTTTCCTGGTGTTGACAGATTGATTATTATAGAACTTTGTTTTGCCATATAAATTAGAAATAGCCTACGGCCTATTCGCAGACCTACCACAATATTGGTAGGTACACATAAAAAAAAAAAACAAAAATCAGTTAAGCCGTTTTGGAGGAGTTCAATACAAACATTGTGACACAAGGTTTTTATATATCAGAAGATTAGATTGAGGTTTTCAAATTGTCTACATCCACTTTTCCTCACACTGATCCTTCCCATCTCAATTTACAATGGCAATTACATTAAGTCTCCCTCCTGTCTGTCTTATTTATACTGCTTATCAACTGAACCGTCACTAATCAAACTGGTCAGATATTTGGGGAAAAACACGTGTCATTTTGAAGCCACCCTGAAAATAAAATAAAAAAACTCCTAAACCGTGTTGCATGACTTCGCAGACCCAACGAGTGTAAATAATCTAATTTGTGTGGCATTTTGGTGTTATATTTAAACTTGTGCATCTGCCTGGCCGAAAATACCAAAGCATAAAAAAAGAATAGATATTTTTGTATCTACTGACTAACATTAACAGCGTACGAGCGAATCTAGATTGATGCTGCATTTTCTAAGATTTAGTAGTCTATAAAACTTCTATTCTCTTTAATATAAATTCTGGTTACATTGAACTTGTGTAAGAACGTAAACACAGGCGTTTTTATTTCTGTACTTTTAACTTACCCATATGAAAGATACATGCATTCTATTCTAAGAGAGAAGTTTTAGGAGGCGACTTCTCCAGCATAGTAGTCGGAAATTAACCCAAGGGAACGGAAGTACCACGTATGTCAGAAGTATCCAATGTTCTAATGCTGGACATGGGCTACCTGCGCTTTTAATCATTTAAATCCACCCAGCCCAATGACTGACTGGATTTGAATGTCTCAATTAATGATTGATTATCCAATATCCAAATATATACCGAATTCTAATTCCTACCAATATTATAAAATATCACATTAGAAGATATTCCATTTAGAAGTGGCGAAGGGCACAAGGTGGCACAAATTTGCTAAACACATTAAGCTACCGCTACCATCGGAACTCACACCAACGATTTCACACATCAGTAGAACGACATTATCGCCGGCAAAGTGCAGTTTTACACTGTCATGTAATTATTATAACTTTTACTCGCAACATTTTTACTTTCCACTCGAGTAAAGTAATCAGTGAGGTCTTGTGGAGCCCTTTTTCAAACAGTCGAAAGCCGGTGCTGGTGTCAGTAGGAACGGCGCAAGCGCAGTGCCGCGTCATAAAGAAAAACTTGTAATTAAGAAAATATTTGAAAAAACTTTTATGGGGGCGCAAAAGTTTTAAGACTTTTTGTTGTAGATTTCGTAGCAGCGACAGTTAGGTTATTAAAACTGTGTTTCCTGTGAATTACCATACATTTTTTTTATCGCAAAAAGTGCAATTTTCTAGGTGAGTACTTACCAATTTTATCCTCGTACCTAGATATTTGTTGTTTAGACTACTTCAGAGCTTTTGCAGTTATTCAGTAATTTATCGAGCGGTGTAGGTGATTGACGGTACTTTGCAAATGTGAATATAACAACCCTTTCATTACATTTACATCGTTAGTTCCTATCAATCTGGCTGTCTATTTACTAGGCCTGTGTTGAAGGACGAGTATGTAGTTGGTTGAGTTTTTCCGGAATAGAATACCCTATATAATATAAGTAGCGTAAAAATAACGATTACACTCACTCCGTCCACCCGACGGAGTGAGTGTAAGGTGGCATGGCTAGAAGGGAAGGACTGAGATCTGAGATCACCCCCAATAGGTAAATTAGATCTGTAAGGCTCAACAGTGATGTCGATGATGATGAATAAGCTATCCTCCTCTTACCGTAGCTCGCTGATTTAATAAATCAGATCAGGATTTAGTCGACATGATCAGCTGCAGGATTTTGTTTAATAATTACTTTAACACCAATCGATTTGTCGAATGAAGGGATTATTTCTTCGAAGAGCCATTTGTGGAAATCTTTATCTACCTAAAGATCATGATTGATAGTACAATTTTCGAAATGCATTTTGTGATCCTTTTACAAAAATTCCAGTGTGTTTGCTAACATGTTTCCCTCATCATTCAGCTTCGATAGGTTCCTGATAGATTGCTTGTGTATGTTTTCTTTTAATACCCTTGTCTGTCACTATTCATGTTGATTTATTACTTCCATTCCATTCTAACCTTACAATAACGTTTTTGTTACGAAAATGGGGTTTTCCTATTTGTGTAACAAAGTTTCAGAATGTGATTTATTCGTCACGGTGTGTTCGAGCATAAATGTTATAAGTAGGTGTGTCTTCGCGTCTGTTAATGTGTCGTATTCTCAGCTGCCAATATCAATCATGTATTAGGTACTGTCAGTTTCAGACATTCTTATATTGAATGGTTACCGTTAGACATGTGTAATTAACTTGATTGTCCCTTGGGGCAGACAAAGGGTTCACATGTCATCACCTTTATATCGGAAGCGTGAATTTGCACAAGTGTCACTGTTACGTTCGTTTGCCGTGTTCTCGTGTAAGTAGGTACGAGTATATTGCCGGACGGGCGGTAGGGACGGTTGCGGGCGTAGGGTTATCAACATTATCAAGTATTTAAATAAAATTTTCAGATGTAGAGAATCTTCAATAAAAAATATACTGAATGAAAAAGGATACCTTAATAAAACTGGGCAATGCGAGACGGACTCGCGTGCAAAAGGTTCTGAACGAATTTAACTTTTTAACTTGTTATTTTAACCTTACAAACTTCTTATTGGTTTTCCTGTAATCTTTAGGTATAAAACTATTATCTGCGTTTTATTCAAAATTTTAGGCTCAGGAGTTTTAGAGATAAGGGGAATAGTCATTTTTCATACAATTTGTTGAATAACTTCAAAACTATTGATTGTAAAAAACTTTGTAAATGTTATGTTTTACGGATGTTTGGATCCCTAAAAAGAACAATATCGATTTAAATTCTGGAACCATCTCCACCATATCGTAGGCTCCTACCAGTAAGCTAAAAGAGATTTGCCAATAACATAATGTAAAGCTACTCATTTCACCGTAGTTCGTAAAATCAAATTCATAAGATATGTCATCTTATGAATTTGATTTTACGAACTGGATATGAATTATAATGTCATCAATCCATCCGCGAGTCTAAGCTGCAGCTAACACCAGATGCCTGAAACCTAGTCACATATGGCAGCCCTAAGCATGTGTCGTGCCCGCACCGGGTCGGCCGCCGGCATGCGGCACCGGCACCGGTGCGCGGCGCGGCGCTCTGTTTGCACTGTGATGCGCCCCACGTGCACGATAACAGGTTATTCAGCCTAAGAATCATTACACACTGACAGGCAAAGCGACTTAACAACAGCGATTTTATAATAATTCCTCTTACTAATCCAATCATGATTCGTTTTCCCGGAGTTTACGCAAATAGGTCCTAATCTACAGTTACAACTAAATCGTGGGCGCAGAACAAATTGCACAGCTTATCTCAATTGCTGAGATACACCTAATTGCTTAAATATCCGGCTAGGAAATATCTTAACTAGAGATATTAAACCTAAATCTGTCTCAGCAGATAATTTTAACGAAATGTCAGTGTGCAATATCAATGAGACAGAAATTAAAAAATATTAGTGATGCTAAATTTGAAAGAGTAATATTCAGATAAAACGAAATATAACAACAAGGAACCCCGACACATGGCAATAAAGATACAATCAGTCTGTAGAGGGAATGAACCAATACGGTGGTCGAGAGTATTTGCATAGCCAGCAGCCAGATCGCGGACTTGTGAACTACCCGTGGAGATGCATTTGACGATAGCAGTGCACAGTTAGACCGTGCTCTATGTATATGAATGAACATGGGCGATGGGAGTACCTGGTAGGGTTTGAATAAACTAGATTGTGCTTGCTACGGTCTTGGGATTCATTTATTTGAAAACTGATTTTGTTTTATGTTGTTGCAGTTAATAGTCGCTTGTGTTTTACATGTTGTTAGTGAAGCTCTGAAGTCCGTTCAAGCGTTACTGAAACAAGTCATTTCTCAGGTATTTAAGACGAAAACATTTTGAAAAATACACCGGTATCCGAGTCCTGGCTGAAGCTATCTGGCAGTGTTTTTGGATCGTCTACTATACAGTCCGATGTTCTGAATTTGACTATTTGATGGATTGCTGACATATGTGATGGATCTCGTATTCCTCGAATGCCGTGAAAAAAGTTAGGTTCAGGTTGGATCCACAATCGTACAGTCGATATTATTTCACAACATCGTTTCTGAAAACTGCATGAAATTCTGTACATGAGAAATTGTGTTCGGTGATTGCGTTCATTAGTTATACAGTTTTCATTTCCGTTTCTAGAATGTTCTTAAAGGTACGAGTATCAGGAGCATTTTAATTTTTAAGCTTAAACAGGTATTTTGTTCAAATTACTAAGCCATAGGCCTGTTCGATTCAGTTTGCCCCACCTGTAATTGATGTTAGATAATCTGCCGGCGGCTATGACGTGCCTCTTAATACATTAACGTTACATCCTCTAGACATGTTACTTTGGTGTTCGCCGATTTTATCTGTCATTGGTTAAACAAGGTTTTCGTTACGGAGCGCGGTAGAAACTCTGATTTTAATCTGCTCTGTTAAAGAAACCGAGTCGGACTCGAGCAACCGGTATTGAATAATTGTTGTTTGTAAAAACAAATGATTAGAGTTGGTAGAGTGTAAATGAGTTGCGAAAAAAATTAATAGTCAGATGTTTATCTACCACCCAATGTGATCTTTGATATCGTTTTGTTTTTGTGGTCGAAGAGAAAATCAAAGAGATTTAGAAGTTGCTCGTATTTTTCTAAATCTCTTTTCCGAAGAGATATGCCAGAAATTGGCGAACACACATTCTAATTTCCATTTTGCTTACCGTTTCTGTTTAGCTGAGTTTTCTTTCAAGTTTTTTTGATTGCTATTGCCATTTTTATCCCCATTACTTAGTAAAACACCTTGATCATGATCAAACTAGTCCATATCTTCTTACGATAGTGTGAAGGAACAGGAGATTTTTACTGCTATTATTAAAAATTAATACCTCGGTCATCCGGCTTAAAATGGCATCCAGACCTTAGTACGACATCCTGCGCACTATAGGATGGCAGTTTTGCTTAATTAAATTCATTACATAATTATACATATGGCTTGAACACACGCAACATTTTATTATGTAGTTTGCGTAATTAATATGAATATAATTTGTAATTATTATTTATGAAGATTGGTGTAATATGGCTTTAAAGGTACAGGTTCAATAAAAAGGTTTGCAACTTTGCCGACAATGTTTTAAGGAAAAAGTCGGAAAAGGTCTGAAATTGCTCATAATCGTCATACACGAATCAAGACATTTTGGCCTTTTTTGGTGTCAAAATAATGACGCAGTGTTGATTTTTATTATGAGGTATTGGCCAGAGACTCTTTGCTTGGTTTCGCGTATACTCACGTGCTATAACTGGGTGTTTAAATTCAGTCTTTGCCCAAGTCTTATCAGCCTTGACTGAATTAAATAACATAATAAATCTTTGTTTACCGACACAATTCAAGGTTACAATCACACTGAGGTTGAAATGTCCAAACAGTTTACGCGGGTTCCCATCGAAAATAGATTTGGCGGCGGTTTATAGCTTTACCAAGCGACATAACTTTTATATCCGCTTAAAAATATTATCGTGTGCCTGAAAAAATATTCAGCTACGCTCACGTAAATGAGAAGTTGGAACTCTCATAATATTTAAAATGCAATTGCCGTTTCCGCTTAGTTTCATTTTTAAAACTGTTGCATTTCCAGAATGGTTGCTTTTCAGCAGTATCAGCCAATAACCTTTTAATTTACTAGTTAGTTTAACTTACTAGTTAGCTTGTAGTTTCATGCTATCCTAAGAGATACTTAACGTGTCCAAATAAAAAGTACCATATGTCCTACCCATGAGTTAATCCAGGTCATTAAAGCGTGATGGACTAACAAAAATCCAAATTCGAAAACTTTCACATGGGAAAGTTAAGAAAGAGTGAGAAGCAAGCAATGCAGCTTAAATCACAATCCTGGCCAAGGAGAATTATAACGTAACCACAGGGTTATCAGCAAGGATAATAACCCTTTTTTCTACAAAGCTAGATCTAGCTATGTGCGGTGTTCTAGACGATCGTCGCAAGCGCACGGTGCGGGCAGGAAGAGAACCTGACACCGCGCTGCTAATGGCACGCTATGAACTTGTGACGTCGGCCAGCTCGCTACGTCGCCAAGGATTGAGTTACTGTCCCCTAGACAATATTATATTATTAAGATTTCATATTCTGCGCCTGAGATAGATTGTGCGAAAGTGAGCCGTCTTTGGCATGTGTGGCATGACAGTGTGATGAATTTGTAACTACATATAATCTGCACAGAATGCTTGTGATTTTACTTAAATTATTTTGAGCACCTATGTAGCTGAGATGTGCTTGATCTTAGTTAATAAAAATTATGCCAAATAGCAACGTAGTTGACCTATTAGTATTGTCTAAATTAAATACACTACCTTGTTACCATCCTAAGTTAAAGGTCACTGTTGCACTAGTTACAGCTTAGTTGAGTAACTCGAGCTAACCAAATCGTGTCTCCCCACGGGAACTGGCTTGTACCGACGTCATGCACCGTACCAGCCACTCAATATTTTGATGACGTTCATATTAACTCAGTACGCATTTATGTAGAGTTGTTAATACTACCCATTTTATTTTCAACTACGCGATGACTTGCTCCCTTTTTGTTGACTAAATGACTACTATAATTTATTAATGGACTGTATGTCTCAATTGGTTAGTAGTTCTCCTCATTACCTAGCATTGGTGTCTTCAGAAAGATCTTCTCTGCTTCTCGTGCACAGCTGCTCATTCCCTCCTCAACAGATGCACAGTTCTAGAGAGTTGTAAATACCACGTAGAGCGAATCACTGTAGTGACAGAAAGACAAGTGATCTTTTCCTAAAAGGTTTTACTCTCGAGATTCATGATTCCCATTGCTCTATTTTGATCTCATGCAATGGACCAAAATGAAACTATTGTTGATAGGACTATATTTGGTTGTCATATCTGTCTCACAGTAGATCATTAATTTGAAGTAAATTAGTTTTTGATCCACATTCATTATAACTTGTTAAATTTAAGTTTTAACAGCTCTGTATAGATACTAACTAGATGGCCGTAACCCTGTCAGTCGATTAACCGGCGACGCACTGTAAAATTAAATTTATTTACGTACAGATACGATAGTTGAGTGATTCCGAGCTCCGACATTAACCGACAGTACTGAGAACATTCCACATCATGGATGCTCTCAATAATTTAATTATTTACACGATAACTTGCCGTTCATTACGTAATATTGATTAAAGAAATATAAAAGTATTAAGAGGGAAATTATCTCGTATTTTTTACGATCAATCTGGTATTTTAGTAACAGAAAATTGTCGATACTGTTTTCTTTTTTCTCAGGGTTATTAAGCAAGTAATAGTTTACAACAATGTCTTTTTTATCTCGATCATTTAGATTGTGATAAAAGAGATGTCCACCAGTTTCGATAAAAGAAAATATCGATAGACATAACACTGTCAGTGTACATGGGATTACTGTCTTTATTAAACGTGTATCCAGCTAAACTTAATGGTGCGAGTGACTTTAATCCGGCGTGTCAACATTTCTGTTACACTGGTTCACAATAACAAACAATCTCTAGAGTGGATGTCGCTAGTAACATCGATATGTTTTTATTATTGAGGAAGTAATTTAGCCATCACAAAAGACGTCATTTTGTACTGAAAAGTGCCTTTTAAATTTATATGTTCACAATAAAATTAAAATGTATTTCAAAGCTTAATTGGATTGTTCAATGAGGCTTACGGATTTTTTAACAGGTATCATAAATACAATGGACCGTTACAGTAATTTGCTTATGGGGAGCAAATACAGTATTTTTATTGCCTTGTTCAATTTCCATATTAAATTGAGGTTTTGTTAGTCTGACAGAACATTGTTAGTGCAGTCACGATGTGACCCAATCTCATCATATTAACGATGGAACACCTACTACGTCAGGTAGTTAATGCATTTTGATGTTGGTTTAAGTTTTGGAGATTTTTTTCGATCACTTTAAGTTCAGACTGAGATTCTAATCATTTTCAACAACTTAAGCCAAAGTAAAAAACGGAAAATAAAATTTACCTTAACTTAACTTTTTAATTTAACTCCGAAGTAAAAGCTATAATTATTACTATCTTATTTTTATTCCAGTCGTTCATTTTATTCTTATTGAGATAATTACAAAAAAATATACTAAGTAACAAGATAGGTTGCATTTGGGAAATAGTTGTAAACACGTTAAGACAAGACTTTTAACTATCGTAGGTATCCATTTATTCAATTCTAACTGATGCTCGCGGTTTGCCCGCTTAACAAATTATAAACTTCTCCGAGAAAATCTTCTTCGAGAACCACTCTATCCATTGGTGAAAACAGCATGAGACAGACAGACGCGACGGAGTATTTTGTTTTATATTATGTATTGATTATTTATTGCACATTTTTTTATATTCATTATTTTAATAGAAGTTACTGCATCATACGTTTATACATCGTCGGGTGAGAAAATGTTTTTTTTTTAATTAAAACCTCGTTATATCTATCGTTAACGCAGTACACTTATTTTGTAGCTGAAAAATTGTATGATGTAACACATGGGCATCTAGAGGGGGATCACTTGGAGCTCCCTGGCTTTTAATAATACATACGAAAAATGAAGACAAGTGGAATGTACCTAGTAAAAGAGAACCAACCAAATCCGAGGCGAGGTAGGTAGGTAGTTTACGTCCAGCTCCCTTCGCTCGGCCTTGTACCCGTCTTATTTAGTCCTATTCGAGGTGGTGCATTGAAGATGCGTAAAGAAATAATTATAACAATCAATTTATAATTCGCTTGCTAGCGTACAAGTTCATCTGCGCCACATTATTCATTTACGCTCCGCTTCAATGGGTCGAAGCGTGATGTTATGTTATAAGACAATAGTTAGTTATCCTCGATAAATGGGCTATCCAACACTAAAACAAAACTATTAATAACTCATATTCGGAATGTGGGCCTGAAGTTGCCTGAGGAGCGGGTTGAAAGTATTACTTTGCAGCCCTAGTGAGAATCGTTTTCAACTGAAAGCCGTCAAATCATAAAAAAAATAGCTAGTCGGTCACAGAAACAAAAATTGTCGGAAATGCTGCAATACGATCTTCATTTGTTTTTTCAAGCTTTGCCATGTTCATAATATCGTATAGCGTATCAGATTCAGATTTGTGTTTTTTTTTTTTTGTTTTATTCAAAACGGGGAAACTCTTGGCCCAAATCTCACCTGATGGAAAGTGATGATTAGGCCGAAGATGGAAGCGAGTCTCACCCGGAATCCTCTAACATAGAGGAACTGGCTATCATACTTCTAATTGCCGGAACACAACAATGCTGTTAACATTGTTGTTATGGCGACAGACTTAGACATGATGGTGGTAGCTTGCCAGGCGGACTTAGAAGTTCTACCACCAACCAAACCAAGCAAAAAATTTGCCCCCGCTGGGAATCGAACCCGGGACCTCTGGGTCTGAATCGGGTGGTATAACCACTAGACCACGGAGGCGGTTAGTGTCACCTGTTTAGCACCACCCGGGGACCACGTGTAGGGATTCGCTGAAGGGTATTCTCCTACGGACGCGGATTCGTAATGAAAAGCACAGTGTTCACCTCGGTGAAAGACTTATTTAGTCCCTCGTTCCTAGTCGTTCCTAGACGGCGTTTGGCGCCCATCTATTGGGCGCCAAACGCCGTCTAGGAACTCAATTAATTACTTTCACCCCTAGAAAACAATATACTACATATTGCAATTCGAACTGAACAAAGTTCCTGACATTAGCGTGTTCAGCCATACAATCAATCGAACTCACCTTTATGATATTAGTACAGATTAGTAGGTGTTCATATTAAAATTATAACATCAGGAGAGAGTAAAACATGTTCAACTGTATACGTAAATAACAGTGGTGATAGACTGGTGGACGGTGGTGTTAGAGTGGGAAATAGGCACGAAAATTAAGTTCGGTTTCAATTTTATAAATAATTAAGTAAGTTCCTGCCATAATTAAGAATACAGATCAGAATTATATAATAAGATTTAAAATAAAACCTGTAAAACGTCCAAGCCAAATAAGAGGTGTGAAAACATAATCCATTTCTAATTGAATCGTGAGATCCGGAAGTTTATAAGCTGGCAATTAGTATAACGGATCTATAAAAACACTTTCGCTCTAGTTGTATTTAATATGTTGAAAGTGAATTCTCTAGGCGAAAAAATATGAGAAAAAAAATTGTATACGAATAAACTGAAAGTTGGTTTTCATTTAGATCCGTTAAAATAAACAACATTATGAAACTAAATGAAATAAATAATTGAGCCGAGCATTGTATTGCTAGAGAATGTTACTTTTTATGTATGAAAATATTTATTATGACACTCTTATTAAATATTTTCATACATAAAAAGATGTTACATACAAGCACGAATACTTTTTCAGTGTAAAAAGTGACTATTCAGATGTAATATTTAACGTCCGTAACAACAACATGGCGTGGCTCAACAACGTGTAGACATGTTAATAATTGTATTTTATTTTATGAACCAGAATGTTTCACCGTCCATATTACGAGCTATGAACTGGTTCAAACTTGCAGCCGGGCTTGCCAAATACTGGAAGTACACTGAAGATCTGTGTTCTAAATGAATGGAACATCTAGTGGTGCTCAAATGGCACGGCTATGTGTGTGGGGTGTCATTGACCCGCTGAAATCACGGGTGTTCAGCAGTTATATCATTATGTCCAATAGTTGCCGATCGTTGTCGCCTGTTGACCCTCGACTCTATCAAGTAGCTTGTGTCTATCTATTTATCGGCCACTTCAATTATTTCCTTTTGTTTTTGTCCTTGAGCCTGAAGCGGGTGTCGTAAAAATTCATGAACTATTTATTGATTGGCGTCACGTGGTATTAAATTAAAAATTAAATGTCGGTTGGTTATGGAATTCGGAATTGGGCAATGTATATAAATACCAAATAAATAACAATTAGCATTAATGAGCTGCCTAAAAATCGTGCTAGGTCGTAGGTACTGTCTGGTCACGTAGACCAAAAATGTCTGACATGTGTGGTGAGAATATCAGAGAGCCAATTCTATTCACATTCGCATCTCAATCGCAATCTGTCAAAAATTTATGAAAATTAACGCTTTTTTGACAATTTGCCATTTACATGTGAATGCGAAAGTTGTTTAAAAATTAGTAGAATTGTCCCTCTGATGTCTTAAATTGAGCGTTCTCAGCTAAATTACGAAAATTTTACCAAGTCGCTTTTCTCTTTATAATTTGTATTACAGAATATGAGAAGGGAATCGTTACATCCCCTTTAAAATTGTGCAGGTAATATTCCTCATATAATCAGAGAAGATATCTTCCTGTTTACCTACTTTCCTCATAAGCCTTCAAGCCATTTAGATATGGTTCAGCCGGTGTTAGATGGGCACTAGAATATAGAAAAACTTAGTTTTTGCCCACGTCGCTAGTCGCTACAGGTTATTTTAAGTAAACAGTGGTGGACGGAATACATTCTCGATTAATGGCGATAGATTGGGTCGGGCTGGAGTGCTGCTTTTTGTATGGCTCTCTCGTAGTTACCGGGTTTAGGAAGGTTTCATAATGGTGGAGGGGAATAAAGTTTCAGGAACTTTTTTTGAAACAATGATCTGTAAATAATTTAATTGGGAATTTTCAATATTTAGTGAATGGGTTTTTATTACTTAGCCGTAACTATGTAGGAAGTATTTCATGTTAATAAACTTATTTGCTTGCCACAACGTTAAAACAAGATGTTAATAAATGTTAAAGTTTAATCACCTATTCCTGACTCCATGTTACGAAATAAACAAAAATAGTGAGGTACGTCGTTTTAAAAAGCTATCATTCAGTAAGTTTTTTCCCTACCATCTTCGTTATGTCTTGGAAAGTCTTCAAAACAACAACAAAACGTCACTTCGACCGAAATCTAGGAAATACTAAATTACGAAGTTTACGACACACTTGCGGTTGCACTTTTACCTCACCGCTAGGAAAGTGAGCAGTGTGTCACTAGCTTTAGCCACTTGTAGCTGATATGCGGTTTCTGGACTAACGTGAGCTTGCAGATCACTCGAGTAGCCACTTCGTATGCGTCCATATCGTGAAGTAGGAGAAAAACATGCTTTATTTACGGGTTTAGCTAAATATTCATGTAACGACTATGTTTTATGAATTAATCATTGAGAAACGAAAGCCAGTGTACACTTCAGTTTTTTTTTATCGTTACTTGTCATGAAAATATATAAGAAAACGGAGAAGGTTGGGTGTTGAAAAGAGGAACATAATTAACTGCATAAAATGAACTGAAAATTTCATTTCTTTTATGTTACCGGCGTTTCTTACTGATCTTTTTTTTGCAGCAGCTTAAGCCGGTGGAATCTATACAAAAAGCAAAAGTAAAAAGACTGAAATACATGGGATTGGTATGTTCTATCGAAATGTCAGGCTAATCGAAACACTAGTACCTATTACTTCTTGTAGAGCCCATAAAATTTCGTATTATATGTATGATCAATTTAATGTTTCCATTAAAACCGTATACTCAGCGCCAATTGACTCTATTCCATTTCACCGTCGGCAATATTAGCATCGACATCTCACTTTAACAGCCCTTAAAGTAGGCTGCGTTCCAAATGTCAAATGAAAGAAAGCAGATCAAATCTGACACAGAAGCAATAAATGTAACAATAAACCAAACATAGGACCAAGTAGGTCAGTGTATCGAGACCCTGTATGAGGTCAAAGGTTACTGAAGGTTACTAAAAGACGCTAACAGGTGATAAGTGGACCCTAGCTTGCATTGCATCTACGTATGCGCATGATTCGAGTTTAATTTGCGTATACAGTTATAAGTTATCAACCATGATCGAAGATGTCGCGATAGATTTCGTTCATGAATGAAATGTATTGTTAATTTATTATGGACATGGTTTTACTCTTTAATAGTTTCAAAACATTAAGATATCATTTGTAAATATTTATGGTTACTTGTCGAGTGTTTTACACTATGATAATTATTATAAAAAGGTCTGTTGGACAGCACTCGAAATATTTTGTCTGTCATGTCTTGAAGCAAGCGTACCTACTTGAAATATAATTAATTACAATACAAATAATTTCAGAAGAGTATGAACTTTGTTTGTAAAAGTTCGCTTTCTCTTTAATTTAATTGTTAATAGTTTTGTGATTATAGCATAACATAATCTGTTGTGAAAACTAATATCATATTGTAGTTTTTCATTCCTAGCTCTGTACATTTTCGTCTAAAAGAAATCTCTTGTCCTCTAGAACATATTTGTATTTAACAATAAAGCATCAGATTAAAGCTTATCGTAGACTTACAAACAATCTACTTTACAAAGTACTGTTGACATTAACCGAGAGTGTCCCTGCCCGTATTTTGACGACTATTTATTCTTTGGTAATGGAACAAAGTGAAATGAAAGGATAATAAAAGTTATCAGTGTCGCGTTAACGTTCTCATTGTGTGGTAATGAAATGTACCCACACTATGGGTGTTAGTAGACCACCTAGCTAGCGATGAGTCCGATCATCTCTTGTTAAAGAAAGAATCTCTGCGATTCGGACATTTTATGGCGTTTTGAACGATTCACTTTGGAATCAATGAATTTTATTAAGGGGATACGTTTGAATTAACACCCACAGTCATTCTTAATGGACTTTGAGATTATTTTGAAGTAGTTGGTATTTTGCCCATTAAAATGGTAAATAAACTTAATAAAAAACAAACTTAACACCCTTGTTTGTCTGAATTAAACGATTAAAACCTACTTCCAGTAACTGTGATGATTTTTAAATTGATTAGAAATATATGATTTGAACTTGGCCTTAACCGATAAAATGTAGTTGATAAAATTAAAGCATGTGAATGTAATAGAGTCGGCGCGGGCGCTTTAGCTGAGTAAATTAATAATATACCTACTTAGTTGTATTTGTATTCCACGTTATTTTGATCAGGAATTCAGTAAATCATCATCTATTTTACTTTGTTGATTAATATCCACTAATCACTCCTTTTCGTTCGGTTCTGTTAATCAAGTCGCGAAAATACACAACCTATTATTTACTTAATTTAAGGAAGACATAATTAAACCGCTTTCAATCTCTCACAAGAGGTAAATCTACTCATGTTATTTGTATCTCGTGAGTTAGAAGAATTTATATCCATTCTAAAGACTAGGTTACATCATGCGCAAAAAAGCAACGGGTGTAACAGTCTTACACAATACATATTATATTGGTTCAGTTAGTAACCGCAAAAATTTGCCCCGGCCTAGCCATGTATTACACAAAACAACAATACTCGATTGATACCGACATTAATGCCCGTTTAACAATTGAATGATAAACGACATTATTGCAATGCGAATAACCCAAGATTGATTCTCGATTCGGTTCACGAACTCGTTTTTTATTGCCAATCAAAATTTTGTCTATTATTCCAGAACAAATATGCGTCACGTACCTCTTTATGGGTTCATTTAAAATAATAAAAGTAAAATTTTTATCGATAAATTAGCATATTATTCGCATTTCGTTCGGAGACATTCCAATGTGATCATAAAAATAGGTTCTTCTTGATCGGTGCGTAAATTAATTCCCTCTTGTTAATAAATAGTTGGCGGTGGCAAGGGCCAGGAATGATTTCCTTGTAATACAACGAAGTACTCTCCATCCATACCACTTTGGAAGTTACGGATGCGTTCAATGTCCAGTCTGCTAAAAGCAACTCGCTCGCGCGTACATCGGGCGACGTGTATGCTCGCTGCGGGATTCCGCCCTTAAGCACGCGGCTAGCTTTGACACCTATTATAATTGTAAATTCATTAAGCATCTAAAAATCTTAATTAAAATTCTATCACGGCGGTAAAATATTTTTATTAAAGTGGTCAGTTTCACCTTTATCGTTTATAGTAGGCGTTATATTGGCAATCACTGTTGGAATAGGTAAGTTTATGTATTAATATTTTATTATCTTTTTATTACTGATTAAATATTTAATTTTATCATAAAAGGATTGTGTCTTCATTTAAATAATGGCTGTGTTAGTAAATTTACTGTGTAATAAAAATAAAATTATGTAGGAATCTCGAAAGCCTTTCCTAACCTTATGTGTAACACGAAAACAGTTTTAAAAGTAAGTAAAGCTTAAATTTTTATAGTGAAACGTGTAAATATGTGTTGTATGTAAGAATTGGTTGCGTTAGGTTATGACCCAATTTACTCTTTTCGTTATTTACCTTAGCAACGCTGCTCCGGCGCAGTGATAAGGTATTGTGAAGTTACCTTAATTCGAGCCACACACAGTGTGTGTGAGCTTTCGTGAAAACTACTGTGTTAGTGCGTTCAATGAACAGTTATACAGTTCAACTGTCTGTTTCTGTTTACCATAATCAATAGTGAGATAAAAGTAAGATTCGAACTGTTTTCAATTCTATGCAGTCTAGAATTCTAAATACAGGGCAATGATCGACAAAGAACTTACTATGCGTGAAGTAGTTAGGTGTCGATAATTTTGACACCTAACTAAACAATTCATTAGCGAAGTGTGTTTTCCCTAGACTGTAAGCAATTAAGCATGTTTGTTTATTTGTTAGATGCTTTAGCTTGTTGCTAGGTAATAAGAAAAACATCTTTTCTTTTTCATGATAGTGTATTCTTGAATAATGTCGGCGATCCGTAGTTTCCTAATTTTCTTAACAACGTAAAGGTATCTCAGTTAGTAGAGTACGTACACGTGTTATTGATAACAGGTTGTTCGCTAACACAGTGACACAGTGCAGTAGTGTCGTAATACTTTGGTAACACGCAGTATCACAATATTTGCCTACATTATTGACTCTGTTCTCAAGGAGATAACGAGGTCTCGCCGCCCAGAGAAATGTACTGTTGTACCTACTACTGCAATTTCTAGGCTGTGGACAGCTTTACGAAAATGTGTACGTACTTTGTTCCAGCTGTTAAGAATTTGCGAAGCTTGAAGACGCATACTCAAATCGTGATGTCAATTATGATGGGCTAAATTACCATGTTGTTTTCACATTCCGATGTTATATTATAGTTCACATCACCTTGGAATCGTTTTAATTTATGATTGTGAGTCTGATATTCAGGCATATTTAACGTGCCATAAATTTTGGTCTGCTGGTTTTTCAGGCGCCTAATATGTCATGAAAGCTTAACGTTCCGCCTCCGCAACTATGCTAACGTCATTACCTATATGAATCGTGTTTGAACAATGTTTTTCTACCGTCATTTATACAATGAATATTAAACAGAAAGGCGGTATGATCTGCTTGTCCAATATGAAATGTAGGAGGTCAGAACAGATTAAAATAACAAGGCGACTGGTCATCGATTATGTTTGTTGATGTTTGATCAGTTTCCAGTAAAAGCTCGAGAAGTATATTTTCTTAGCATTCAGATTTTAGCATTAGAAAATACAGGCTTTAAAAAAGTCCATCCTGTCCTGTTAGTACTCTGTAAAAAGACAAGAAGTAATGTGCTTTTCTTCAAAGATTGTAAAAAGTTTGTTCAGAAAAGTTCCACAAGAAATGAGTACAGAGCTGCATTGACCTCATTCGCCTAACCCCGTCTCCTACTAGAGTGAGTCAGTGTTCCTCTAGAAGTGTTGTTTGCTTCTTATCTTAGTAGGTACCTGCTTCCGTTTCCTTGCCTTGCCTTGTAGCCTTAATTTTATAAACGTCAGGAAGATCAGGGATTAATTTGGTGCGTCCTGTTCTAATTATAACTCTAGTGGAATATAAAGGATTTGGGAGTGTGACTTCACAATCGAGTTTACTGTGATTGATTTAAACTCTGTAATTACATATGTATACACCTATAAATCAAATGTTTAACTTATGTGCCAATTCTACAAATTTTCAAATTCGCATCTCAATCACAAACTGTCAAAAATGTATGAAAATTAAGGCTTTTTTGACCGTTTGCGATTGACATGCGAATGAGAAAGTTGATAAAAAATTATTAGAATTGGCCCTCTGGTCCATTTTTTAATTACTGTCATCCAAATTATCCAAATCAATCAGAAATCAATTTTCGAAATTTCAACAAATACGCTTAAACGCCAATTCAACATTTTTTTTTAAATTTTGTTCGCAATCGTATGACAGTAGCAATCTGTCAAAAATGTATGGACATAAATCCGCCCCTAAGACGACCCACTGACTGATTTTTTTACATATTGCGAATGGGATGTGAATGCGATTGTTGCTGAAGTTAGGGGAATTGCCCCCCCTCAGATCTCGGCGACAATAGGGAATATGCATGAAAAAAGTATTTATGATCTGAACAGTTTATCTAAAAGTATTCGAAAATATAATACTATCTGTGAAATTAGAATCTAAATTGCTCGAAAAACGAACGAGATACAATTATTTTAAACAAATATATCTGTCCCTCTCGCGAAAACGCTGTTTTCAAGGCAGCTGTATAGTCATCGTGTAATTTGACGTCACATTACGTATCGGACTTCTCTTTCTAACTGTAGTCTTGGAAGCTTTATAACTTAATAAATGATGAAGGTATTTAAAAAATAATTTCATCTTGGCTCCAATCGGGCGTTACGGTCTCTGGGGAGCTACTCTCTAAGCCCGACGTCCGTAGTTTCGTGCTTAGTTGCGGGCGTATTCTACTCCGTATTATCTAACCACTAAGAATTAATGACAACAAAATTCGAAAGTTACTGTCAAATCGTGTTGTCATTCATTTTTAGTTCGGGTTCAGGACTAATTGTAAGTCCGTAGGTAATACGGAGTACAATACACCCGCAACTAAGCCCGAAACTACGGACTTCGGGCTTAGAGAGTAGCTCCCCAGGGACCGTAACGCCCGATTGGAGCCAAGTTGTATTGTCTTATTATTGTTCTTTTAATTTGACGCCACTGACAGATCAATAAAATAAATGTTTTTGTTTCAGAAATCATGCAAGGAAACATGAAACTGGTCATAACCTCACCATGGTGTCCAACAATCGTGGAGTGACGTGACAAACGGACAATTTCGGTGTTAAACGTAGATTATTCCGAGAACACATAAATCTATCGTATTCAAGAGATAATCATTAAGTTGTCGTTACTCAATAAAATGAACACAGACAAGTTTAACTTTATAAGCAATAAAAATCTACAGTGAAGTCGTAAAATGGGGAAGAAAATATATTTTCTCACTAAAAAGTTGTTATGGTAAGTATTTTTGTTATGTCTACGTAATTGTGTTTTTCATGTTTATTAGCTAATGTCTGGAAGTTAAACACGTGTTATGTAGCTACGTAATTCATAATACAAATAAAAAAATGGGAAAGGTAAATAAATGTGATCAGACACACGTGATTTGGTTAGAAATATATACAGATTAAGAGTTACTGACTTGCCTCATTGATAAACTGATTGATAATTATATCTGACTGAACCTATTCACATTTACGGTCATCTTGCCGATTGGTTCTGGAATAATTTCTGGAATAAAAAATATAGACGAATCACAAAATAGGCGTGCATAATTATGCAGTCAATTAATGCGATTGGGTGTTGAAAGTGCATTCAACCAATAACAGCAGGTGATGTGCGTATGCGTTCGGCGTTTTATTTGACACTTTCATTCTTCGATTAAAATAATAATTGTAAGATATATATTATATTAACGTGTTATCCTAATGTTTTTCTAATCCGAAATGCTGAAACCATAGAATAAACTCAATTCTTAATAAATCTCTGAACGGTACGTTTACGATCGAGGCAGATGTGTGCACCGATGCCACAACACGTAGGTATCTCATTTTCTTTTAGGGATGCACCAATTATAAATACGTATCGATATTTTTATCGGTTTGGTTCTGATTCGCTGACTGTTAGGAATATCGTTGAATCGATATCACATATAAAACTGACTTCCAAATAAAACAGCGGCCAAGTGCGAGTTGGAATCGCGCACGAAAGGTTCCGTACCATTATCGATAAAAACGGCAAAAAAATCAAGTTTGTTGTATGGGAGCCCCCTTAAGTATTTATTTTATTCTGTTTTTTAGTATTTGTTGTTATAGCAGCAAAAGAAATCATGTGTGATAATTTCAACGCGGTTCTTGAGATACAGCCTGGTGACAGACAGACAGACAGACAGCGAAGTCTTAGTAATAGGGTCCCGTTTTTAACCTTTGGGTACGGAACCTTAAAAAAGAACTGCAAAGTATAAAATGAATTGAATTTAGGAAGTCGGTGTTTTGTTTGTTTCTTCGTATTTTAACACCGACTTCTGAAAAATTCATTATTTAAAACTTTGTAGTGATTTTTTCATTTGATAGTCGATTGTATTTTGTTTCATTTTTTTTTTTTACTTTTTGGTCGTACCCTACACGTTACCTAAGAACACAACTGGAAAGTCACTGGAAAGCATGATACGCAATTTTGTTTACGTGGATGACATGTTTTTCAAAATGGTTCGTAAATGACGGAGTCTTGAGGAAAAACCACTCCCCGTTTTTTAAAGTCGGTCAAAACCGAAGAATATAATAACATAATTTGCTAACATTATAAAGGTACGGTAGAGAAACGAGAAAAAATTGAAGTCTAGATTGTCAAATTCTCCTTTAACCTGAAAATCCACCCCTGTGACGAGCCACTGAGCCAAACTTAGGCATAAGTACTTACTTGCAAATACTCAAATCAGTAACCAGCTTGAAAGTTTTGTGACCCTACGGAAGTGTCAATTTTATTCAAGAATTTACTTATATCGTTAGTACTCTAATCGATTTTCATAGGAATCGAATCAATGTGTACATCCCTATTAGTTTGACGGTTAACAGCAGACGTTCATCTCTCGTTAGTATACATTGAATTTTTCAAGGTACCGATTTCCGAGACATTATAAATTATTTAATAATAAAGTTTATGATTTGTGAATGTACTAGTATGCGGATATTACGAGGAATAGTACGTTTACTAGCAGTTTAAAGGTAGGTACAGGGTCAAATTAAATCAGCTGGTAAATCTTCACTGGCGGGGTTAACGATATACATACACATAGTCATGATAAAACTGAATTAAAATTAAATCTTAATTTAATTATCTTTACTCATTCTCTGCCGCTGTTTTATGTAATGTACGACTGTTGATTGTGAATGATTCTTATATGTAACAAATAATAGATTAAGGGCTGATTTTTCAATAGTCCAATAACTTTTACCTGATGAACAAAAATGTCTGACAGCTTTTTTATGAAAAATATGTCAATATGACATATTTATTCTTCCAATAAACCTTATCTGATCATTGAAAAATCAGCCCTAATATATATTTTTTTCATGATTGTCTGAATTCGATAACTTTCGCCAGTAGGTAATTGAGTTTGAACCTGTCTAGAATATCAAATTTCTAATGAATTATCTTAATAAAATTCAGCCCCTCATAACAACACGAGACTTTCCTATGATATTTCAGGAGGGCTAAAAAGGCCACTTTAACAGAATCGGAAAGCAAATCACGCTACCCGTTGCAGTCAAATTTTCCCAATCAACCTTGAACCTTAAGCGTTAGCGATAAAGAAGAATTAAATTGGACAGATGGCTGTGTGATACTTTTATGATTCTAATAGGATTCTCCTAAAGTGCCTTTTTTGCATGATAGCATTTTCAAAGTTTGTGTTTGATACTTAAAACAAAAGACATAAACGAACACAGGCCAATAGTTTGTTAAGTCACAAATCTTTAATAATTTGTAAAGAAGTAAATTTGTTGATATGTAAAAGAAGTACTGATCTGATCGCGAAAATTATTTAATCTGCTGACTGACACAAAAAAACTAGAAAACATGCACTGTTCCCCGGACCAAAGCCGCGGTGAAAAAACTAGTTATTCAAAAAGAAGAAAACTAGTTATTCAAGGGACAATATTATTTTACCTCTATCTATTAAAAATTGATATTATCTACGATCCGTCATTCTCTACGCGTAGGACTAGGTAGTGTTTCGGTAAAAAAAAATATCTCAATACTCCCGGAATAGTCACATCACTAGAGATGTTGGTTGTATACGGTTCCAATGTGATCATCTGCGTCACGGTAAGCGTGCTGATTACACCAGATTACCTCCCAGCTAGTGACCTATAATGTGACATTAATGGGCTTTACGTCGACGCTACACAGGCTATGTGTGAAAAGTAGGGAAGAAGCCAACATGACACATCAAGTCTTGTCTTTAAGAAATAACCAACGAAAAATAAAATAAAAGCTAACTGGTAGAAAAGTCGCGCAAGAGAAATAAAAGCACAGTTACACTGTTTATTTACCCACTTAATTTAAAGTTAAGGCCTCCCGATTAAGGACTCTTCTGTCACTCGTTAACCGTGTGAACTGACCCCACAATGTACCAACTAAATACTACCACAATGACCGCTGTAGAAACATTTGTCCACAATAAATATTTTCCTACGTGTTCAAACGGTAAACTTTTTATGATCACTACTTGAGGGTCCTTTGAGAGTAAAAGTAAATAGAAATTATACGGCCCATTCACTGCGAGGCGCACGCGCTGCATCAGGAGAAAAAGAATAAGGTCAAGAGCGAAGTCCCGTGATCTTAAAATGCTATCTTAAAATCGATGCGTAGGGATATCTCATAATTCGTCGCCTTACTGAATAAATTACGGTGTACCTAAGCTATTTTTTTTTTGGTTTTTATTGACCGCGTGTCCACACTGTTCACTGTTTGATCGTCTAAGCCAAACATTTTAACAGAATTCTAAAAAGGTAGCCAACTACCGAATGGTTTATTTAATGACTTGTGTGTGCTGACAAAGTTTATGTTGACAAGAAGCTTTATCACGACTTAATAAGTCACATAAAAACGACATTGAGGGGCGACAAGTTATTTCACTACCGACGGTTTAGCCATAACGGCCAATATCCCGGGGCGGAACCACAACTGCATCTAACTGTTTATAGCAGTGTTGAATTGTGTCCATTTGTAACCAGTGTGGATGCAATTATTCTTAGATAACAGTTTGCTCTTGAACAAACTTCGTAAACTAAAGCACTTCGTTTTATAGCCTGAGTTATTATAGCCGCGGCAAGGATAGTGACCTGGAGCTATTTTTGTCTTAATACACGGAGTTGTGGCAATGACATAACAATTAGACATAAATCAATCTGAAGACGCTCCTAAAATTATCTGTGGCGTGTGCCTCTCTGTTTATTTCTGTAAAGTAATATTACACCATGATATTGAGTGTTTAATGCTATTTCAGAACATTCTTGTTTGGACTGAAATTGTTTGTTTACATACGAATATTAGGCATCTAATTTAATCCAGTTAAACTAAGCTTAAGTTCCTCAAAATGCTTGGGAAGCCAAATAAACACGCTCTCGACGAGATCGTGAAGACGTCCCTAACGACCTCATAATTCCTTGTAGGTTCACTTGTTTATTTTCAAATGTTTTCATCACCTTATAAAGCGTTATTCTTTGCGCGTGTTTCCGCGCTCAATTGGCCTAAGGCTGGTCGCCGCTAGCGGTAGCAGGCGTAAATCTAATTAGTGCTATTGACGTGTTTATATTTATTCTACTAGAAATACATTAGTTAATGTTAATTGTCATTGTTAATTTTGATTTGTATCTTTGTTTGAGTTGAGGCGACTTGCACATTTAATTGGTTGTATTACGCGTGTGCCAAGTGGGCGGGTATCAATCAAGCGAACTAATAACTCGCTACATTTATTTTGAATTATTTAAATTTGTTGATTAGCGAATGTTCAACATTTTGCTTTGAGGCAGGCCTCAGCAATAAATCAATTAAAAATGAGAGCCATAAATTGTAGTAAAATAAAATTGTAATGTTTGTTATTTATGACCATAAACTTGCAAATAGTTTCGACCCATTAAAATTTCGTCATACAGAGACACTTCAAAAACGAAATGCTTAATTTCTCATATGGCAGTGGTAGACGAAGTGATTTTAACATAAAAATAACGGCGATCGGCACTTAATAAACCACTTAAGATGTTCATTAGGGCGTTTTACAGAGTCGTTTGATCGTTTTAATGTGGAGTGCGTTGCGGGTGCATTCTGGCGGTGCGTCGCGCTCCAGTCCCGGACTTCTAATGGAGTTGTCAGATTGCGCAACGCAGTGAGAACTGCGTGGGCGCAGACCCACAGGGCTGTCCGAAATCATTGGTGACCTGATGACTCACATTGTTAAAGCTTTATTTGCTGTGTTAGAATTTAAAAAAAAAATTGATTCCTGCGTAACACTCGTGTATCTTTTATTCAAATGTAGTCAGAACCAAGTTTGAATTGAAGGGCTTTGTAAAACAAAAATAGTGCCTGTGGATACTGGCTTAACTTTTAACGGACTAAGCCTTTGAAGTAATTTAAATTTTCCAAACAATTTTCTGCGCCAGCCCTACAAATAACAACCCAAATCGGGAAAGTAGTGATAAACAAAGTGTTTCCATGTCACTAACATCACCCACCAATTTACCTGTGTATGCTCATGTTAGCTTGTTAAACTTTAGACAATCTGTACGTAAGTGAATGTAGGTTCTTATAACGCGCTTATCCGTGAGAGCGGTAAATTGTGAGAAGTATGGTTAGACTGACAAATCGTTCCACGATGGAGATGATTGCTAACCTTTTGTTAGATCAGCTATTTTTCACTGCTCGTTAAAATGTCGTAGCATCCCTAGCGAAATGCAATTTATGAGATCTTGTTCTTGTTTTACGTGTACTTTTTGGGTGCTGGGTTAAGGTTCATAAATATGTATTGTCTACTTTCCTTTTCAGGGCATTCGTGATAGTTCAAATTGCAATGTTATCTTCAGCGACGAATTTGACGACAGCAGAATCATCTCAGGTAATTTTCAGATATTTCATAACTAATATTAAGTACTTCAGATTGTTACATGTGGAACTACACACTAGATAATGAAAAACAATGCAGACCAGAACTGTATATACAGAAGTAATTAGATCATCAAATGAGTAGAGACAGTAAATAAGGCCAATGATTCTGAAGACTTAGAAACTGAGCCAAAAAATTGATACTAATAGGAAAAGATAAAACTGCTAGTCGATTCGTAATGTGCGAGATTGAATGATAATGTATTTCACTAGAATGCATAACGATTCCATTGCTGATGAGTCGTCTGGCGAAATTTCCAGGAGGTTCCCGTAGAAGTGGAGAATGAGGTGGAAGTGGAAGTCGAGGCGTACGCCTGGAGCGCGTGGGGCAGCTGGAGCCCCTGTTCCAGAACTTGTGGCGGGGGCGTCTCCGTACAAGAAAGACTGTGCCTACCCAGGTAAAGAATTCAGTAGTTTTGGTGAAATCTACTTCGATATATTGTTTTAAACTTTCATGGTCACTAACATTAGAATAGTTCATATCGGGATTGCTACCATGTACCTACCTTTTTATTTGCGAATTTCCGATATTTTGGCACTGTTGCAAGCGCCATGATCACGGAAAATCGCAAATAAAAAGGTACATGGTAGCAATCCCGATATGAACAATTCAAATCTACTTTGGTCTGTTCCGACAGTGAAATCTTCACTCACTGACACAACGCTCAGCTGAAGCCGCTGGCTAGTCCAGCAGCTTAAGTTGTCAGTTATGCCGTTTCAGTTTGATTTTAGACCTCTTATATCCAAAATACACTAAGGAAGGATTTTCGATGTTGTTGAAAGTTAATATTTTTTGATGATTGGGAATCCTATCGGACAAACTACTTGTAGCTTATGAATTTCGAGTGGGGTATTCTTCGAATGTTAACCTCATCGCGTGCAAACATGACCTCTTGATGATTTCACGACTGACTAATTATGTCCTGCTACTTGTCAAATAAAATATACATGGAAGTAAATATCAAATACAGAATTTGCAAGTGTCTAATATTTACGCTGACGAATCATTGTTGAGGGACCGTCCCTGGGTTGTTTTTTTTTTTGAGAGACCGTTAGATTTACCAAGTAGGTTGTCTACTTGGTACAGTTAAGCTACATCTTCATTTACATTTTCATTACACAGAAAGTTGCTTTTCAATCTATATTGCATAAAATATTGATAGGTAACAAACCATTCGGCTCGTAAAACATACATTATATTGTTGACGACTAACTTCTTGTCTAAATATAGTTTACCAAGTTATAGCTATAAGCTGTTAACTATTAATTTCATCATAAGTAATTGCGGGATTTATGTTCGTCTAAACAGTTTTCTGGTTTCAGTTGTTTTCTCTTTAGCGAATCATTATAATAAGTATAAGAAATTACTAAACAGGGTACCGACAGCGCAAGCGCACCTTTAATATCTCATAATGTACTGCATATAAAAGAAAAAAATGTAAACACTAACATTTTACTCGCCTATTAAAGTAATTCGTTTGAACCCCGTTTACACCATCAGACTTATCGGATCGGCCGTAAAGGAAAACATGATTTCTCGTAGAAGCTCCGCTTTTAAAATATCAGCATCTATATTAATAATTGCCATACCATCAAATAGGCGTATGATTTACAAGTCAACCGGTACAAAAATTCTAATCAACTAGAAGATATTTGTCCGTTTAATTGAGATAGTTTCGGCCGCGACTTCGGTGGCATTCGGCTGTCGCCGGCGATTAGATCTAGCTCATTTGCGTTTATCAAACCGTTGACATATGCAATTTAGTAATCTGACGGCGTTTGAACCTCAATCAGTTCGGTGCCCGCAATTATTTTATTAGCTTTGATGTTGGTGGTCTTTCTGTGACATAATAATCCATGTAATATTATTTGTTTGAATGCTTTCGGAGGTTTGTGAATCAATCACGATGTAAAGCGAATATGAATGGAATTATTCAAGAGAACTAACGAGTAAAGGAGTAGAGAGTACACAAGTGTGTATTATAATATCTCTTGAGTACTTGGCTAATCTTCGTTGAAATTTTCCTTGGGCCACCGTACATGGTCAAAAGTAGCTGGAGAGGATAATTTTTATTGATAGAACGGGGTATTCATTCAGAGTATCACCTGAATTTTCAGATAGAGGAGTGTTATGAAATGTATCGGTCTAAAAATACAAGCCAAGACGTGAGCTTAGCTAGTGTTACATGAAATCAAATTAATATGCCACGACGTGTCCGGACAGGATTCATATACGGTTTGAATTAATTTATTTCTAAAGATTACAAATCACTTGTACAGAAATATCGCGTTCATAATTAAGTAACTGTTATTCTGTCCATGTGTTTATTTCAACTGTTTTTAACAGATCACTAAGTGGGTTAATTGCATTAATATTTCCCTTCTCTTAAACGTCCTCATCCGTACTCATGTTAAAAAATAATTTGTCATTCTATTATTCGAAAGCACGCTCTCAACTACTCTTAAGTTGAGAGCTACATTAAATATTCGCCAAGTGTAAAAGCCTGTAACGTGTGCCCAGGTTAAAGGTTAAACATGCCCTCGCGACCGGCCCGTACCGTTTTTATCGACTAAATTAAGGTAATGGAAACCCCGTAGCGTGGCTTGTAACAAGCTGTTATTGTAGTGAGCATTGATTGCTTGCAGTCGGCCGCTTGATTGACACGCATCAGCTCCGATATGGCCGGTAATGAGCTCGCGATTACCGTCCATTTTATAAAGAAGACAAACTTCATTTTTGTCTACATATTTGTAGTTGCTGCACTAATGAGGGATAGCTTTTTTAACATGTGGTAATTGACGTCAGAACGTCGTTGAATGTAGTGTTTGGCACGGGGGCCGCTTCCCATGCCGTGTGACGACTTGAGTGCTGGTCATTGGTCAGTGTGACGGCTGTCGGGGCTAGAATGTGTTTGTGTGAGATTTATGTTCAGACGTCCGAGAACTGCACCTAAATGGCCCTTAAATTGAATATCAAAGGTTCTGCTAAATAACAATTAAAAGCTCTTCTCGAATACCAGCATTCCAGCCATCAGTCAAATGATAATTAATAATCCAAACAGATTATTAGAACCGTTAGTGGTAATCAGGTCAGGTTATTTACGTACAAATGAATGCTTGAACCGTGATAATTGTAACGAGTCGAGGATCCAGGATTAATACGGCCAGATACGTAGTCCTGTTAGATAGATAAGTAGGTAATCAAAATACCGTCACTCTTAATTAGTGGGTGCCGCCAGCGGCGCCGAGCTTTAACGGTCTCGAACCAGACTAGATTACATACATACCTATACATAAATATCTGTGCTATAGTATATATGTGAAAATAAAGATAAATGTACAAGAGCGGAATAAAAGCTGGGAGAAGCAATTTGCCAAAAGAAAAATCCTTTTAGACAAATGAAGTGATCGCTTTGTACACTATTGACTCTTTTCTCTCTTTGGTTTGGACAAAATCTATTTAATGCCATAGCCAAGATCTAGATTTCTAAACTACTTAGTCAAGGTGCCTTATTGTCAAATAAGTATATCCTAACAGATAGAGCCTTAGATAGCGTTCAAGATTATCTGGATTACGAACCAACCTTGTAGCAATTCCAAAGGCCTATAATGATACAATTAATCAAATTAATTTCTCAATATTCCGTAAATACAGATACAAGTTATAAATTCCTTCATTACGGAATCGGACGCACAGACAGACGGTCGATAGTATCCTGCTGATAGAGAGTGGTAGAACATGCTCGACAAATTAGGATGGACGTCGTTTGTCATGGCACTGTGAAGCAGCGCAAGCATTTCGTTTGGACGGCAATGAGACCGCGCATGAAATATTGCCCCCTATCTATTGCGTTGGAAAACTTTAGTTAGTTTATGTATCAAGACATCTGTAAGTTATTACCGAATATTTTAAAGGATGCTCTATTTAATTGCACTCTATTTTTAGATTCAGGAATTCAAACGAGATCTCTTACATTCATGCCTTTTAGTACCTTGCCAACCTATCGTATTAGATGATAAAATGTAATCACTTAATTTGTAACATAAAGTTGGAGGTAAGTACGTTAACGGTCGCTTTTCATTTACATCTCCTACAAAGTAATCTTCAGGTGTCATCTTTTTAATGGCGCCATGAACCTATTGATGTCGTACTTATCTTTTTAAAGACCTTCAGATAAATGTAAGTACGAGCGGAACTAATCTTTCTCTTCGTGAACATGAATATTCAAATTCGTGGTTGAGTTTACATTAAACTAATGCTCTAGTCCTTTTATAAGGTGAAAAACATTTGTTAAGTCTGACTACTAATATGTGGAACAATTTCGTCGGCGATACATCACAACTTTTTATTTTTACTACCACTAAATTAGATTAACGTGTTTAGAGCTATTTGTTAGCGGCTCCGTTGATTTCATTAAAGGAGCTTTTGTGTTGACGCCGACCGAATGTTTTGTTCTATTTACTATAATAATATAAAATATTAACGTAATTATAACGTTAGATTTATCACTTTTAATTAATATTGACATATTTGAGTTTAATTTATTATTGAGGTAGAACAATTAGAATAAAAGAGAAATCGTAGGTGCTTGGGATATTTTTGGAATAAAAAAATAAGTGTCGCTATAATTTGGGGGCCTACTAATTATTAAAGAGAAAGTGCGAATTTTGTGGGTTTGTGTATTGTGTAGGTTAAAATTTTTCTGAAACCACAACTTACTCTACTTAAAGCCGCGACGGGCCGCTAGTGTAATCTAAAATCCCTTCTCTTATGATGATTGCTTTTCGCAAGAAGTACGTAAACGGTTCACGATAAAAATTGCGAACTTTAAGCCTACGTGACTATTTATATATTTACTAGCTTTCGCCAGCGACTTCGTACGCGCATATCCCGTTTTTTTTCGTTCCCGTAATGGGAAATGCTCTCTTAATGCACCCCTACGGAGTGTGAGGAAGCTACATGCTAAATTTCAGCTTTCTACAACCAGCAGTTTCGACTGTGCGTTGATATAGAAGTCAGTAAGTCAGGTTTGCCTTTTATATTAAACTAGCTGACCCATGCAACTTCGTCTGCGTCACATTTTCCATGAATGCTCGGCTCCTTTTAGTCTTAGCGTGATGATATGTATGTAGCCTATATCCTTCCTCGATAAATGGGCTATCTAATACTGAAAGAATTTTTCAAATCGGACCAGTAGTTCCTGAGATTACCCCCTACATACAAACTTACAAACAAATGTTACCTCTTTATAATGTTATTATACTATATTAAATTTATATAGATAGAAAATAGTTTTCACACCACCAGCTCGAAAAAGTCAGATAATATATTATGTGTCATGCAAACTCAACCTAAAGTAAGTAATTATTGCCCAGCGGTTTATAATGAAATTCAGTACAATATTACTGCCCGGAGCTCAATAATGTGATGTAAATTTGGAACTGATCTTGGAGAGGTACGTGAACCGCTTGCAGCCACCTCTCTTCATGACTTGCGAACAATTTTCTTGCAGTACGGAAAGTAGAATATGCTCTTTTGAGTTTTCAGTCTTTGCCTAGGGCTAACTTGAATTCCTGGCTGCATTGAGGATTTTTGCGTTGACTCCTCGCTTCGCTCGTTAGTTAAACTCTAAACTTAACGTAAAGTTAACTTTCCAATCCTTTATTCGATTCGGGATTCAATATGACGCCCGTGACATAAAACACTGCTTTATCTCCTCGGTGCATAATCTACTATGATTTACAACATGCAACGAGGAAAAAAAGGAAGAAGTATCATATTGAATCTTGTCATAGTAGTCGACTATTTTATTCTAAGACATTAACTTGACATGTCCTTGTTACAGAAACATAGCACCGTTGGACAACAGCAGCATCCCTCCGCCGGTGATCACGGTCCGAGTGACCAGAGAGACGCACGAGCCTAACTGTCAGGGGGTCGACAAGAGATACCACGAGTGCAACGACAATGTAAGAAGTACCTCATACTTGCAAATAGACTGTGCTAATGAGCAAGAACGAAAACAAAGAATAAATAGATTTCTTCTCAGGGTAGCCAGGTAGGCTACACCGACCTCATCAAGATTGATATGACAAAAACAATATTAACGAGTAAGAGTTACGCGGAACCAATTTACAAAATAAATAGGTACCATTTATCATAATAATTATGTAGAATAGATACATTGAACGAATTTATTAAACCTAGCAAAGTTATGTTAGAAAACTGAAACTTTACAGAACAGAGGGCCTACCACGAATAAATAGAAAAACGAAAAAAAAAACTAGTGTTATAATTGTGTAGTAATTTTTTATGTTACAAGGTAAAATTTTACTTTAATTATTATATTCGTTTCGCACATAATATTTATTTGAATTGAATACTATATTCATGTTTTTCTATCATAAACATTGTGTATGTCTACTATAAAGTTACTGTACGTCAAAACATTCGCGCTAGGCCTCAGCGCATCCTTGGTAAAAATATTTGATAGCCAGCTAGTAGGTGGTACCGTTAAAACGCTGGGCAGTCAGCTGCTGCAAATATTTCAAGGAATGATAGAGGTGCACCCTTGCTACGAGTGTGGGGAAGAAATTAATTAAACCACATATTTAGTTACTACAACATGTTTAAGGCCCCGGGTACAGCATTCCTGCGATATTGAACCAGTTGTCTGATGTCATGACAGATGATTTGTTTGGCATTTGTCGTATTGATCAATCATTTGATGTATGGCATGGATTTAGGCTCGAGCTTATTAAGTAACGGTCTTAAATATTTGATATGAGTTTTTTTATACCAAAGCTTTCTCAAAACTTTTTACAGATGACAGTCTTATATTCCTGTAACTGTTGGAAATCCATTAAAATTAAATCTCATATCTTTTTTTTTTATATACAAAACGGGCTACATACCACTGCTAAACCTATGAGCGCCAACCATCCCGGTCATGAGCAGTCCGCATCCATCCGCTGCCAGCCGAATCTATACTAATATTTTAAAGCAGAAGAGTTTGTTTGTTTGTTTGTTTGTTTGGTTGAACGCGCTAATCTCAGGAACTACTGGTCCGATTTGAAAAATTCTTTCAGGGTTAGATAGCCCATTTATCGAGGAAGGTTATAGGCTATATATCATCACGCTAAGACAAATAGGAGCGGAGCAGTAATGGAAAATGTGACGCAGACGAAGTTGCGCGGGTCAGCTAGTTTTTTATAAAGTCCATCCATCGTACCGCAGGGCGTCCCACGCTACGTTTGTCCATACGCGGTCTCCACTCTAAGGCTAGGCGCGCACTGGTGAATTTTGTCACCGTGACAGTAGGTATATTTCTCTTAATTTCACTTCACAATTATTGCGAAAGAGAGAAATGTACCTACTGTCACGGAGACAAAAAGTCACCAGTGCGCGCCTAGTCTAACACAGTCATGTCTGTTCCATCGACCGTCACAAACCTCATATCTAGTTTGTGAAACTAATGTAAATATGAAATAGCTATTATAAACTCCTTTGCAAAAAAAACGCATGTTTTTCAACATTGTTAGTAACAATTTTGTCGTAAAGAGGTTTACGTAGCCAAACTATGGTACTGGCACTTCATAAAGAGTCTAGGTATGAACAAAAGTTTAAGTATTCCACATTCAAAACTTTTGTTTTTTTTTTTGTAAATAATAATCTCTTGGTCAGTTTGTGACTACTTAATTCTCGCGGGTTTGCGTTTAAATGGTTATCAGGCAACTGAAACTAACTTCTCGTTATTTTTAGTAGTCTAATTTATGTTTGTCACATAATCCTGCCTTATTGTGGCTTAAAAATAGGTATATTTGCGTCTATTGTAATGGCAGAAAAAGCAATAAGAGCTAGTACAATTTTAGCGCTGCTGAAAGAGGACCAATGTAACGTCTCACAGCGGTTAAACGTAAGTCGTTTAACCGTCCAAAGAACCTGGACTCGATACCAAGAGACAGGTTACGTTCAAAGAAGGCAAGGTTCTGGAAGAAAACATTGCACACAACCGCGAAAAGACCGCTTTTAGTGACTCAGGCGCTGAGAAACAGCAGATGCAGTTACATAGACCTCCAAAGAAATCTTAAGAGGTACGAGGAGCACAAGTTAGCCTATGGATTGTGAGAAAGAGGCTTTTAGCGGCTGATATACGCAGTCGACGACCGACGTGGGCCCCCAAGTTACTCCGTGAGCACCGGATTGCTCGATTGAGGTTCGCTAGAAATTGTCTATCTTGGACACTATAGGTAACTGGAATAGCGTTATCTTCTCCAATGGTGCTCAAATTTGTATGCATGCTGAGGACCGATGTCGGCGACTATTTTAAAGACCAAGAGAACACTATGCTAATGTGAGTTTTGAAGAAATCACCCCTTATGTTGGAGGGTCCGTTATGTTTTTGGCTGGCGTAACTTCCAGCTATCGTACCGTGATAGTATTCATTGTAAATAGCTCACTAAATGCGCAAAGGTACATAACAGAAATGTTTTGTCAACATGCACAACCCGCACTGACTATGATTGGTGAACATGATGTGAATGCATGGTGAGAAGCATGCCAAGAAGATAACGTGCTGTAATCGCTGCAAGGGGAGGTTATACTCGTTATTATTTGTTATTTTTTAATGTAATTTAATACAAGTAGTCTTAATTTTGTTATAACCATAATAGTGACCATTGTAACACGGCTCTCTGTTTACATTGTCTAAAACACCGTGTCTCTTCCTATTTTTGGGGACCATTCCGAAACTTTTTTAGCCCATTCCTCTTTTTTTGTTTCTTCTCACATGTCCTATCCATCTCCCTAGTGTTCAGTGTTCTTGTAATTTTATTTTCTCAAACATGCTTGGAAATATTGTGACCATTATTTTGACAAACTTCTTCGAGGTAAATCAAAAGTGCCGTACTGGCCAAATACATGCGAGCAGCAGCTGGCAAAAATATATGAAAATACATATCTGTCGTGTTTAGCGGCTAAATAAATTACATGGTAAAGTCATAATTTTGAATTTTGTCTTTACTTGTCAAGTAATTGAAGCAAAAACAAAATTCAAAATTAGCAAAAAATAATTCCACACCCTAATCTTAATTCAGTCTTAGTCAAACTTAATCCCACACTCTAATGAAGATAAGAGTGTGGAATTAAGTTTTACTAAGACTTAATTGAAGTTAGAGCATGCAATACCGCCATATTTTCAATACTTACAGCGATATTGCAGTATCGCATGGATGCAGGACGCAGGACATGCATGTATGTCCTGCATGAATTACAGGAAAGAGAAGTCTTTCGCTGTAATGCTCTTTCATTTTCTTCTTCTGTAGGTTCTAAAAACATCAGTAATTTCCTTTTTGTGCTACTGAATCGAATCAAACCATTGTTTACAAAACTTTTAATTGATTCGCCACTAATAAACATGTTCCCTTCAAAGCAAGCATTTCTATTCACATTTCTCACGCGTTCGTTAATAAAATATGAGCAATGACCAACAATCATTTGTTCGACTGCTTTGCACTAATAAAGGCTTTTTATTACTGAAGCACTTAATCCAAGGGTATTAAAACTGAATACTGATTTACGAGCGAATACATCGTAAACGTTTTCTTGATTAGCATTGTTCTATTCAATTTATTTTATCATGAGCCGCATAAATGTTGGTTTTACTGTGTTTTCTGGTTTTGATGTCTTGGCACCAGCAAAACTGTTTGTGTCAAAGATCGGGGACCAAAGGTGACGGAAAAGCATGATGATAAAATAGTTTTTATGACGGATGAATTATTTTGCAAATTGCAGTTGTCAAGGGCTTTTGTATTCAATATTTAATATTTTAACTCAAAGCAGAGGTAGCCCAAACATAACGGTTGACCCAGGCAGTAATTTACTTTGCTACCAGATCGATGAAGGAAAAAAAAAACATAAAATTAATGACTTAAATGCGTGGTGGATTATGGCTCACTCCGTCTCTAGAGAGGAGAGGACTGCCTGTCCAGGCAGTGGGAACGTGATATGCTGAATTTATGTTATCGCAGTGGACTGCCATACGTGTTTCTGTCTTCGGTATCCAACTTTTATCTAAAGCTTATTGTCAGAATAAAAACAATTGCAGTCTGGAGGTTGACAGGGCGATAGGACCATACACAAGGGAATCATTTCATAGAGACAGCATTGTTGCTGAGAGATACGTGTCTGACGCACGAGCTGGTGGGTCACGGACCCGGTCTCTCCGGGATGCTATGGTTGAGCGCTTGAATGTGTCTTTGCAGGCTGTCTCCCAATGGGGCGATGCCAATCTGGTCAAGTTCAATACTGCAAAGACCCAAGCGTGTCTCTTTTCCACTAAAAGGAGCCAATTCGACCCTGTTCCATCTCTCCGCGGTGTAACCCTGCCGATAACCGACAGACTTGAGCTTCTTGGTGTTACATTAACATCTACCCTCAATTTTGGCCCTTTCATAGAGGCTAAGGCTCAAGTGGCTGCTAGAAAGTTGGGGTTCCTGGCAAAGGTGTGAAGGTACTTCACGCCGGAACAGCTTCTTAAACTGAATCAAGCGCATGTTCGATCATGTATGGAGTACTGCTCTCATCTTTGGGACGGATCTGCCAGATACCAGCTTGATGTCCTCGAGTCAATTGAAAAACGAGCCAAGAGGATCATCGGCGATGATAAGCTCGTCGAATCGAAGCTCCAAAGTCTTCCGCATCGACGCCGAGTTGCTGGCCTGTCGGTTTTCTATAGGTTACATTTTGGGGAGTGTGCGACGGAATTGCATAACTTAATTCCGCCAAGCCCGTTACACCATCGGACCACAAGACTTACGGTGATGTGCCACCGGTACATGGTGGACATCCCACCTATTCGCACAAAACGTTTTGGGAATACATTCATTGTGCGTACAGCTAAGGAGTGGAATTCCCTGCTGGAGTAGAGCTACAACCTGGGTGACTTTAAGTCAAGAGTGAATAGGTTATTCTAGGCACGCGTGCTTCACCTTAGTCCGCATCATCGCTTAACATCAGGTGAGATAGCGGTCAAAAGTATGCCTATCAATATTAAAAAAAAAAATCGTTTTCAAAATTGATGTTGAAATGGCAGCTTGCATTGATGTTGCGTCTTAAGATCTGTTGTTGACTTAAACGATGATAAGGGCCTCGTTATCATTTGTCTCTTCTACCCCTTTTATTTTATTTTCTTCCTGTGGATTCAACTTTTCCGGACCACCAAAATAAGATTCGATGCTAGGGACGCGGTATTGTTGTTTATTTTACGACAGCTGTATTTCTAGTTAATGGAGCACAAAATAACAAAATAGGGTGCTGTGAACGTCACAAAGACACGTTGGCGAAAAGTTTATTTAGAAGCTAAAGAATACGAAATGTCACCCACAAGACTAGGGAGATTTTGAGGGTGAGGGTAAAATATTGCTGGCTATATTGACTTGTTATGATGAATAATAACTATTTATCTCATAACAATATACCTACCTCAATTTGTTCGCTCGTCAAATTAAAAGATATTTTTTATCTCATATAGTAAAACTTCAATTGGGTGTTATAAGGTTTTTCTGTAGGTACTTCCATAAAAATGTGAAATGTCAAAATATGTGAATTTCAAGTGTAAGCGCATTTTCAATTATATATTTCGATATAATGCCGTATGAGACCATCTTAATTTTTGAGTTCTGTTTACATTTTATTAATAAGTCTTTTTCTTGTATTTCAACGTATTGTGTTTGTTGTAGCCTTGTCCTGGCGGAGCGCGCAGTAGCCGAGCGGCGCAGTGTGCCGCGTTTGACAGGAGACCCTTCCGCGGACGATTCTATACCTGGGTCCCTTATATCGATGGTAAGTAGAATTTATAGTGTTCATCTAGACACGTGGCATCGTGTCCAGCTAAAGTGCAAACTAAAAAAGTCACTGGCGACGCAGCAGCAGTGTGTAATAAATATTACACGAACAATTTCGAGCTACTATTGACCCCTTCATTACTCGAAACCTGTTTAACCTACAAATAAGAAAACTAGAACATTTATTAAAACCCTTTAGTAACTCAGACAGTTTTTTAAATATTAACGTTAAAAAACCGGCAGTTTTATGACTGATTGACTCACTGACTTATTGATTACAATCCTGTTCAAAGTTCGGCATCCAGCTAGGTAATAGTGTTGTAGTTTTTACCAGCCGATAAAAATTTTAGAAGAGTAGGATATGTCTATGGACCTTTATACACGTCAATAACTAAACCCGCTACGAATCTAGCTAACAACCGAAGAACTAGACAGACCCGGCACTATACCGAGGACATCCCGAACGTCAGCCTGTATGAGGTAAGGATGGCTCTGAAGCGCTTAAAAACAACAAGGCGTCGGGTTAGGACGGAATTACGGCCGAACTCCTGAAGCTGGGTGGAAAACCGGTCCTTAAAGCCCTTCAGAACTCAATCAATTCCGTCAAGTTGTGGAGAAATCCTCAGGCATGGAGGAGAGGTGTGGTGGAACTCTTCTTTAAGAAGGGTGACAATGCCCTGCTTAAGAATTACAGGCCCATCTGAGCTATGTCTAAAAGCTATTTTCCAGAGTCATCACGAACCGTCTCGCGCGCAGGTTTGACGACTTCCAGCCTCCGGAACAAGCCGGATTCTGAAACGGCTTCAGCACCGTAGACCACATAAATACGCTGCGGCAGGTTATACAGAAGACAAAGAAAATAATCTGCTCCTCTGCTTAGCGTTTGTGGACTACCAGATAGCCTTCGATTCGATCGACACTTGAGCTGTGCTGCAGCCTCTTCAACGGTGCTAGATTGACTATCGGTACATCGAGGTGCTGAAATGTTTGTAATGCTGAAATAACACATAAAACTAGATAAATTAATATTAAATTATTTATTTATTTAGTGTTATGTGTATAATCTACCTCTGTGCCAAGTTTCATGAAGATCCTTTCAGGCGTTCTAACGTGAAAGAGTAACAAACGTCCATCTATCCATCCTCACAAGTTTTCGCATTTATGATACCATCTATTCTAAGATATCTATGATAAGAATGATCTCATACTGCACTCGTTATCGCATTCTGCCGTTTCGAATTTTGAATATTAATTTTACTGTTTATTTTTTTATCTTAATGTTTTAATGATGATTTTGACTTTTGATTTTATTTTCGATTTTATTTTATTTTCTATTATGATTTTGTTCCTAATTCAGTTTTTCTATACTCACGAAATTTTTTTTTTGTAAACGTTTGTATAAGTAGCTATTTTTTTTTACTTAAGAGCTGTGTATGCCTGTAAGTGACTAATTTACCATAACTTAATGCATATGTTTTATTGTTCATGTAAATGTCTGTAGTGAATAGGTCGTTGGTGTACCTATCAAATAAATAAATAAAATAAATAAATAAATATTCATTCTCATAAGCTTTCGCATTTATAAAACACTAACTGATGCCCGCGGCTTCGCTCGCGTGGATGTTTTCGTTGAAAGCTCCCAGACGACTTATTTATATACTAAAACCTTTCTCGAGAACCACCCTATCCATTGGTGAAAGCAGCATGTAAATCGGTGCAGCAGTTTTGAGTTTATCGCGAACAGACACAATCGTCATAATATTTTTTGAGGAAATCATTTCTGATTGCATATTTACTGTCGCTAAGTAAAGATCAATACAAAAATACTTATGAATGTGCATTTCTGCATAATATAGACCTGACTATTAAAATTCAAAACCATTCAGAATAGCGAATGACGTTAATGAGGAATTATGCGTGTTTATGCATAAACTATGCTGTTCGCACCTAATCAATGTAAGCACTTATGCGCTGGTATTTACAGAAGGATTTATACTCAAACAGTTTCCTCAGTTATGGCAAGTGTGGACGCTTATTTACCAAAACCAGCCAAGTGTGAGTCGGGATCGCAAGCCAAGGGTTTTTATAATATCGTACAGAACCCGAAAAATAATGTTTATGACTTTTTAATTAACTGTAGAAGCAACTCTTGGTAAAATGTACACTTAAATGCAAAAGTTATTAAAACACACAATAGGTACTATATCCTTTGATACACTCATTTTTAGTCTAAAACATTCAAACACCCAGAGGGGCTACTCTTAGTTGCGGGCGTATTCTATTCTGTATCACCTAACCAGTAGGAATTGATGATATCACGATTTGATAGTTACTGTCCTATCGTGTTGTCATTCATTCTTGGTTCGGGTTCGGGACTAATATTAAGTCCGTAATTGATACAGAGTAGAATACGCCCGCAACTAAGCCCGAAACTACGGACTAGTAGCCCCCCAGGGTACAGGGCCCAGGCGCAAAGCGAAAATGCGTCGAACAATGCAGCGATTATGAAACAATCGTCACTGCACCGTTGTCGCATTGTATCGTCATACCTGTCAGCAGTAGCCCCAAGCCTGGCTTTTCCCCCAATGTTACATACTTCTTCTCTTTATAAAAATTGTGCATGGTTATATAACAAGACATAAATAACGAAAGAAGAAGAAAATAATTAACATAAGCAGAAGCACTACAGACTAGCAAATATTATGAACCAAAGATGTCGGTTTTTTTATTTGTTTCATTGCGTCTTGTCAAATAGCCTAACGGTGCCAACAATCCAGCCTATTCGATTACTCGGTCTGTGCAGCAAGCTTTTACCTAAAAGCACTTGGGACACTAGGCAAAGCCGTAAAGGGGTAGAACCACTGATTGTATTTTGACTGCGAGCCAACTGCTAAAGAGCTGTTAGAATTCAGTTAGCATTAGGTTAGATTCACTTCTGGTTTACAACAGTGTTCTTTCTTATTAGAACCGTAGATTGCCATTTTATTTTGTGGTGACTAGCTCTTGATTTTAATTTTTATTTTTATTTTATTTTTATTTTATTTCGGGATAAAAAAACAGGAGTACAATTAAATGTAATACAAACTGTCTTACTAGCTAAACAAGGTACTTATTATACTACTAGCAACATTATCCACTTATTACTAATATGATGATTTTGTTGCTACGTGAGAACAAAAAAAACATGAGAACAAAATACAAGAGTGAATGGAGTAAACGATTAAATTCAGTGGTTGATGAATTGAATGAAGGAATGAATGATTGCTTTCTTATGACGTACGAGATAGAAAACGAGTGGAAAAAAAAAGTTATACTACATTATAATTTATAAAGCTAGGATAGAATCGAAAACAGATTTCTTAAATTGGTATGATGTAAGATTAAAAATATCTATGTTCTCAAATCTAGCGTTGTAGGAATCCACAAGTTGGCGCAGAGGAGCGCGAAAACCAGCATTTGAATTGCAAACGTGTCTGATATTAGTAGATAGTAAGCAGTATGAACGCGCTTGTCTGCGCACTACTGTCCTCGGAACGATGTAACAGAGTTTATTCGTTAAGTCGGGACAATCATATTTATTATGCACAATACCATGTAGAAACATCGCTCCGAGAAGCAGCCTTCTGGATTCTAGGGTTAACAGTTTATACTTTTTAAGCAACATATTATGCGAACCGTGGCTGTGGCAGCATCTGTAATGCAGAGCTCTTAGGAACTTACGTTGGACAGTCTCAATCGAGTCAATATATTTTGCGTAATAGGGATTCCATATCATCGTAGCATATTCAAGACAAGGCCTAACTAGCGTTATATATAAATATCTATAGGTTGATGGTCGCCTAAAGTCCTTGCTGTTGCGCATAACAAAACCGTACATTTTTAGAGCCTTGTTGATCACGCCGTCTACATGGATATTAAAGTGAAGTTTCGAGTCTAGTACTACACCGAGGTCCCGCAATGAGTATACTCTTTGTAATTGTGTATTAAGCAAGTGATAGCTGTAAGTGTGCTGCTTTATATTTTTAGTGAAGGTAATTGTGTTACATTTGGATAAGCTCAATGAGAGTTTATTCAAGGTGCAATAGCTAGACAGTCGATCCAAGTCACTTTGGAGCTTCAAACAATCATCAATGCTTTTTATAGTTTTGTAGACTTTCAAGTCATCTGCGTATAGTAAGAAGTTTGAATGCTTGAAACAAGCTCTGATATCATTTATAAACAACGTAAACAACAAAGGTCCCAAAATTGAGCCTTGAGGAACTCCGGATGTGACGGAAATCGGCTCCGATTGAAATCCGTTAATAACAACTTTTTGAGTACGGTTTGTTATGTAAGAAGTGAACCATCTTAACAAATTTCCGCGAATACCATTGAAGGCAATTTTGCGTAAAAGTAATTCGTGATCCACCCTGTCGAAAGCTTTTCGAAAGTCCGTATATACAGCATCAGTTTGCATACGATTGTCCATGTTTTCAAATATATAGCCTACAAAAATAAGTAAATTTGTGTAAGTTGACTTTTGTTGGACAAATCCATGCTGTTCGTTAATTATGACCCTGTGTAAAGTGGGATAAATTTCGTTATACACCAGTCTCTCAAAAAGCTTCGACAAGGTAGACAGAATCGAGATCGGACGGTAATTCTCTACGTCATTCTTTGATCCCTTTTTAAAGATGGGGGCTAAGTGAGCTATTTTCCATACATCGGGAAAAACGCCTTCGCTGATACATTTATTGAAGAGTAGATGTAAGGGTTCACATAAGTGATTGGCGACACGTATAAAAAACGAGGGAGGAATGCCATCAGGTCCAGCTCCTTTTGAGGGGTCCAACGATTTTAGTTCCTTATAAATTTTTGAACGCTCTATATAAATATTGTTGATAATATCACTATTATCATGAAAGCTAGAAGGCGGTTGCCATTTGTGGACATCAAGTGTTGATGGCTCATACACTGATTGAAAATAATTAGAGAAAAGTTTACAAATGTCACGTGGGTCACTACTTGAAGTACTCTTATATTTAACATTCGATGGAATGCCTGAGTTATTCCGTTTACTGGCCACATAGCTCCAGAAGTGTTTGAGATTTTTATTAACATTTTGTTCAACAGTTTTTATATAGTTAGAGTAACATAAGTGACATTCTTTATTGAATCTGCGACGAAACAGGGAAAATTGCTCATAGTCAGCTATATTATTGTATACTTTCCATTTGATCCAAGCGTGATTTTTATTTTTGAATAACCTTATAAGAGGACGAGTGAACCAAATGGGGAATTTAGAAGCTCTGTATGATTTTCGTGGGACATGTTTTCTAATGATACCAAACAGGTTATTATAAAATGCGTTTACAGACTCCTCTGCTGGTAAATTTTTAAGCAAGCTATCCCAATCGATTCCAGATAAGTTTGCCTTTATAAGATCGTAATTGCCCTTACACAATTATAATTTCTACACTGACTGATTTTGATGTGCCGTACTTTACCGAGGCTATAAATGCCTGGAGACTCGCTTGCCCGAATCAAAATTTACCCGACAACCCATCATACCAGAGACGGTGGGATGAGCCGTTCTGCAGAGGAGTTCAGAATAACCTAATTGCCTCTGCTGCCACTTCTGCGGAGCGTGCACGCCTGCTGGCTGTGGGTGAGTGGGAGTCGGGCCTCTAGCTTCACGCACTACCGTCGTCGAACATAGGCACCTTGTTCGACGATACTACTTTCCGCCTCGCTGCTTCCCTTCGCTTAGGCGCATCTTGTTGTTCTCCTCATCGCTGCCACTGTGGCGAAGCTGTCAACAGCCTCGGGCACCACGGCCTGTCATGCAGTCGAAGTGCGGGTCGTATGGCACGGCACGCAAATATCAACGACATTATCCGACGTGCTCTTGTCGCCGTCGGCGTGCCAGCCGTATTAGAACCCATTGGCCTGGCACGCGACGATGGCAAAAGACCGGACGGTATGTCTTTATTTCCATGGAAGATGGGTAGGCCTTTAGTGTGGGACGCTACTTGTGTCGATACTCTTGCGCCATCCCATCTTCCTAGCTCGTCGTGCTGTGCTGGTTCTGCGGCTTCGGCTGCTGAAAACCTCAAACGGCGGAAATATAGTAGCCTTATTGGCAACTACATTTTTGAGCCGTTTGGGGTTGAAACTCTTGAACCGTGGGGTCCGAGTGCTCACGTCCTATTTAAAGATCTTGCAAAACGCTTAGTTGACGCTTCGCGTGACCCAAGAGCTGGCTTTTACCTTGGACAGAGGATAAGCATTGCCATACAACGTGGCAATGCAGCCAGTCTTTTGGGCTCACTTCCAGTCGATAGCGATGGGGACGAATTTTTTGATGCCATTTTTTAGTTAGGAGTTTTTTTTTTCTATTTTAAGTGTATATAGTTTGTTCTTTAAATACATTTCTGAGTTTTTTAATAAATAAACAGTATCATTGCCCTTATTATAATTAAATTTAATTATTGGGCAGCGTTGCATGGACGAATATTTCAAGTAGGGGGAAGTCACAGCACAGTAAGGAGGGTGATGTAGGTCCACGGGTACTAAATTATCGCTCGGTTGGTAAACATGACAGTGTTCATTGGAGATTAGTAAATCCAATATTCTGTTGTTAGCGTTTGTGAAATTATTATATTGCGTAGCGTTAAATTCGGAAATAAAATTTTCTAGATATCTGCAAGCAGGGCCTGATTAACCCTTAGGCTAATTAGGCTGCAGCCTAGGGCGCGAGGATCGGGGGGGGCGCGCTGAAATCGTGTCTTCGCATGCACTAATCTAGTCTATCATTGCATCTACCCTACATATTTCAACTAGACCAAGACAACACAAACTAAATGCGCTTGAGAGTCCCTGATTTTAACAATAAATTTAGAAATTTTTAAAAGCGCGGTTGGATCAATCACTGCCTTGTTACTCGAATCGGTAGGTGGTCGAGCGAGCGAGTGGGTGAGCTGCTAGTCTATTCTGTAAATAACCATTTCGTTATCGACTTCACCTGAGTGACTAAGCTTACAAAGTGAACTTTATTTCACACATCATAAGGTCTTATATTTATACGAATTTGAAACTCACCTCGGATTCCGCTGTCGAGACACGAAAATGTTGATACAGAATAGCACTGCAGGCAACAGAGTGCTTAGTGCGAGTTTTGTTTAATCCGCCTCGCGATAACGGGCGTAAATTTTAACTTTGTTTTGTATGGGAAATTCGGAATTTTAAGAGTGCAACCTAGTTCTCGCGTTTGCCGCTAAATGACTCTGTATCGTATTCTATTCTTTATCCTTTTAGGTTGCACTGTTTAAATTCCCATACAAAATAATCTTCACGTATACGCGCGTTTCTGTTCTATGAGGCGAAATAAACAAAACCCGTACTAGGCACTCGGCGCAGCTTGCCGCGCGCAATAGAACACATTGACATGGCAACGATGTGCGGGGACTCCCCGGTACAGTACGAATAATCTAAGTTTACCCATGCGAAGTACGTCGCAATCGATTGCGCAGGATGTCAATTTGACAAGAAACATAGAAAAGCGCATGCGCGGGTACGTCGCGTATGCCGTCTCAGTCACTCGTATACGTTTGATGCATACTTGTGCCTCGCTCCCTCAATGCAATACGACTGTTGGTGCGAAAAGTGTTAAACGTTGTTATTGTTTTAATTAATTATTCTGTTTTTTCTTACTGTTTGACTTGTATTTTGTGTTTTCTTGTAGTGTATGTGTTTGTTGTGTTACTTTGTGATCGAGTTATTGTTATTGCAAGCATTTTTTCAAAATTCATATATAACACGTACACAAAAAAAACATAATCTACGAACGTAACACTTTTCTACGCGATGGACCCTGCGCGGTCGTCACTAACAGCCAACTTCGCATGGGTAAAGTTAGAATATTCGTACTGTACTTTGCCTTTATGTACGGTTTTTTTTTTTGGGATGGTAAAATCATCAAATGAGTCCTCCCGCCCTGGGAGGAGCGGAAGAGACTGTCAGACTTTTACTGGCTAAAATCCACCCGTGTTCCTTCGGATGCCCTTTACGTTCTGGGGCCACGGTATCCTGTTTAGAAAATCCCGCGACCCCAGCAGGCTGCCTTTATGTAGGTACGGTCAGCAAAAAAAAAAAATGGTTTGCCACCTTAAGGTTGAATGTCATGCAGATTAAAGGACAACTTTAATTCGCTTGCAAATCGATCTGAAAACTTTTGTAGGTATTATAACCATGTTAAAATTTTCACACTACTACTCTACACACTACTTTTTAGGCCGTCCGTAATACACCTGGCGAGGGCGCGTCCTCATAATTAGCCTAGGGCGGTCAGAACTCTTGATCAGTCGCTGTCTGCAAGTAAAAGGCCGGATCTCACGGGGTTGGTTGCATGTGGCACTGTCAGAGGAAGACCAATCCAAGGTCGGCAAATTAAAGTCACCGATTATGTAAAAACAGTGTGTCCTTGGATTACTTAAAATTGTCGAAAGCATGTCTAAGTATGTAGAATAAATGTCGTCTGGTGTGTTAGGTGGTATATAAACAGCGCTGATAAAGTGTCGTTTCGCGCGGTCAAGGCTAGGTAATTGTATCAGTAGATATTCTATGTGGGTGCGCAAAGATTCACCTAATATACTGGTTAAATATATAGGTTGAAGAGTTCGCAAGATAGCTACGAGAACACCTCCACCCTCGCGTTTACCAGTGGCCGCGCGATCTCGGTCGCAACGAAAGACGTTATAGCGCTCATCTATAATCTCGCAATCGGCTATATCCGGCATGAGCCATGTTTCGGTTAAAACAATAATGTCGTATGAGTTACTTAAGATATTCATATAAATAGTTTGAAGTTTGCTACGTATGCCCCTACAATTCTGATAATAAATAGTAAGTGAATCAGACATTAAGCTTGAGATAGATTTTGACACGATTTCTAAAAAAAATAGAACTTGCTAAGGTATATAAAAATGCTGCCACTAAGTCTGGTGTTTTAGGTAACATTTGACGATAACAAAAGTAATAAAGATGGTAAAACGTTTTACACTCGCATGAATTTAGATTTGACGAAAAGGGAAAGTTTATGTAGTAAAGTTTTGTAATAATAAGATTTATAATACAATTAGTTGCGGTAATAAGAACACTGTATAATATGCTAAACATTTTGATCAGCGGTTGTATCGTTGGTGATTTTAAATTTGCAGAAATCATTGTTGTTTCGGATAGCAAGTATTGTTGATATGTCAGTCCGGCGCACAAGAATCGTAGAGTGCTTAACCCAACAATGCTTAAACTTGTGTTTACTAGCCTCAAGGCGACATTCGCGAAAGAACAGCTTTTTCTTCAAAGTTAGGTGCTCATTCACGTATATAGTATGTGGAGTACCTGCTATGCCAATCTGGTCGGATTTCAATCCCTTAGCCAAGCAGTAAGCACTCAATACATTATCACGAAAAGGCACCGAGGAGAACCTGACCACAATATTTTTGGGTCTATCTTTATTCAAAGTTTTCTGAGGCACACGATGTATGGAAATAATATTGCTTTGGGTTATTGGAAATTTTATTTTTTCACCAATTGATGCCATAAGTGTGATCAGATTTCCCCCGCCTCTCCGGGACATTACACACTTCTATATTACAGGCTCTAGCTTGCTGTTCCAACAGGTCGATCTTAGCGTCAAGCTCAGCGACTAGACCGTTAGTACGCTCCGCAGAAGTGAAGCAGCCTTCCAGTTTGGAGATCTTCTTCACGACATCGTCGCATTGATTGGATGTAAACTGTACCGAATTTTCCAATGAGTCGATGCGTTCAGTCAAGTCCTTGTTCCTACCATCTAGGGCTATCATCTGTCGCTTGAAAGCTTCTTGTTCAGTACGCAGAGAGTTGATGTCATTACGAATTTCTGTTGTGTGCATGGTGAGAAGTTCTAAGTCACTTTTCATACCAGCAATGCTGGAGTTGATAGCGGCCAGGCTGGAGTCAACATTGCTGCGAAAAGAGTTCAAGGTCGATCTTAGCTCTGAAGCAAGCGCATTAATATTGTCCGTAAACACGCATTCAGGTTGCTTGCGTTTCCTGCATGTAACTCCCGCATCGGCCTCTGACATTGTCGTCCTTAAATCAGGGCTAGAGCTCGTTTTGTTGGGCGAGTGAAACATCTTTATTATTATTATCAAGCAGAAACCAAACCGACAGACAATAATAATACTGAATTTATTTCCACATTCAATCTTGCCGCTTCAGTGTCGTTCTAAATTATCGCTGTGTATCGCAGTACAGGGTCGCAAATGTGACCTCACTAAGCGTTGAGCTCCTGACCGCGTATTTCGCTGCGCCGCACTCGTGTCGAGTTGGCTCGGTGGTGTAAGCCGCGGCCCGCCAAGTGCGCCGACGCTGGGTGTCGCAGGTTCGAATCCCGCCAAATGATTCTTCGTTTGTGTGTTTGTACTCACGATTTTCACGAGCACTGCCGACGATCGACTCGTCTCGCCTTCGGGGAACACGAGCGAGACACAGCACCAGGATCAAATATGGCCGCTACAGCAAATGGACAAACTCGCAAGATAGTAAGAGAGGGACCGATAAATAGCAAAAATTGTCAACTTGTCCGCCAGAAAATCAAATAAATTAATACAAAAAGATCTCAGAGAGGCAAACAAACGTCCACACGTAGCAAAGTACAAACGATGAATCTTAACTTTTGGAAAGCCGTGGATGAGGTCTATTACTATCGAGCCTGGAAGATGCCTGTTCACTCTTGCTTAAAGGTCAACGAGCTGTAGGAAGTCGGGGGTCGGGATCAAAGACGCTGGTCGAGAGTAGTAAAGGCCAATAATTCTCGTTCCTAAATTCAAGACGCTTAATGTGAACTCAGGGAGAATCAATGTAAAAACTTGTCAAAAGACAAAAGCAAAGCAGTTATAGTGTGAAATCAGAGATAATTTTAACGTTCTAATTGTAACGGACCTTAAAAATATATGTACATTCCGTTGCGCTACGATTGGCGGTGCACATAAAAAACGCTAAGATGACGCGCTTTGTACGACTAGTCTTAACTTTAAGATGTTTACGATTGCGTGCTAAGTCACTGAAGTAGCTTACTGATGTGTGTGACTGTGTGCATACCGATGAAAGTAATCTCTCGTGATCTGTTTCTCTTAAGTTTACATTTTGCTTTCTTCTATATTGAGGATTTTAAGACAGCGTGACTGGGTTTACCGACATAGCCCGAAGGATTGCTAAACAGAAGCGGCAGTAGGCAAGGGAACTTTGCTGAACACTATCGACTCCAAAAGTAAACTATCGACTCCAAAAGTTAACTATCGACCCCAAAAAGGGAGAACACAGCGTAATGAGTTTTCCTAAAAGATAACGAGCTTTTAGCGGAGTCGGTGGTAAAGAAAAGCTGACTTTGTACAAAAGATTGTGGGAGAAATGAAAATTATAAGTAAAACTTCCCTTCAAGTATAAATAAGTACCGTAGCGATTGATAGGTTTTTGTAAACCCTAGTCTCCGATGCTAGATTTTTTACAATTATCGCTTTTATTTTCTTAATTTTCTGTACAAATAAATCTATGACTCCTTTCGATCTGTTGACTATTAAGTTTCTCATCTCGTCATACTTCTTCAGACAGTTCTGTACAAACAACAATTTGCAAGAACATTACAGTTGTAACAAAAAAAGAGAACATACTAATTGTGTGCCGACAGCTAATCTAAGTTATTACATCGCTTGTCTGCGCATTGGCTACGCTTGTTCTGTCAATTTGCTCGCCAATAATCTGTCAGAATTGCTACATATTTTATGTATCGGCGATAAAATTGAATTGTCGACGACTTCTAATCAATTGTAATGTCTCCTCTAATGTATGTTGTCCTGGTAATTTTGACAATAAGCACTTGTCTTGGTCTACATCATTTGTTTTCTGACACTGCTATTAAAGTACCCTAGTTTGTAAATGATATCTCGTTTGTTCCTAACGAGGTTCTCAGTTTCTCAATATATTGTGGACTGGGGAGCGGTAATTGTAGGCATAACCTGTACATAACGGTGTCAGTTTGTCAAAGTTGTGTTCATTAGAGTAGGGCTTGGTTCATATTTTACACCTCATCATACTTACCACGGGCAGGGTGCTCAGAGGCTTTCACACTAGACTGGAAAGAAAACCAATGGAAAACGTCAACTGTGGCAATAGTATTTTTTTTGCTGTTTCTCACACGACTGAAAAAAGATTTGACAGCAATTTATTAAAAATTTTTGGTCCCCAATAGCACTGCCAGTGTGCAACGCGCGATGAACGCAATCAATTAATGGAAATGTTATGCTGCGCTCATCCGATAGGGCTAATAAGAAGGACGGAATAGAAAAGCTGATTGCGCAGTGTGGTCGGATAATATATCTGTGTCAGATGCTTGAGTCAACTGTCAACGTTTCGGCCAAATTGCTGACTTGTCCACTTTAATAATACTCCAATGAGAAGAAGGCCATTTAAATTCATATTGTTTGTCCAGGTAATGCACCATGCACGTTAAACTGCCGTCCTATGGGCCAGCATTTCTACGCATCTTTGTCGCTGGTCGCTGACGGAACTCCATGCACTCGACAAGGCTTTCGCGCGATATGTGTTCAGGGGACTTGCAAGGTATGTTCTAATATTTTAATGTCCTTAGAAGAGAAAACATTTGATAACCGATTATGGTAAGGTGAGGTAAATGGTAAAGAAGAAAAGAAATTATTGCCCGGCAAGTATATAGAACATGCTGAATGGACACATTTAAAACGGCAATATTTCAATGGTGTCAATTAGGGGAAGTAATTATTCTTTGACGGACTCCAGGATGCAGAGCTCTTTCTGAAACTATGGCTATTTTAGGTAAGCCATGAGTTTCGACTTGCAACTACAAAGTTCGAAGTCTCTTTCGGTGAGTTGTCAATTGTCAAAGAAGTGATAAATTATGCTGCCAAGATTATTACAATCTATTGTAATCATCATTTGCAGCCATGTTTCCCTAGCCTGTGCAAGTCTCTTCCAGGTCTTTTGTTGGTACTACTAAAACTTAGCCGTTTAAAGTCATGTCTAAATCTACATTCCTTTGCCAATCTCTGCTGATCAAGTTTTACCTTTCGTAATTCCATAGAAACCTTTTATTTTCAAAATATTCGCCTAGTCTTATAGTTGTTACATTAATGCAAATTGTCGGACCAATTTAATCATATTTGTAGGCAGACCACGTTTCAGCAAAATGTCTACTTAGATTGGCGGAGACATGAGTGCTAAGCTTGCAATTATCAGATTTTGTCATAGGTACACTTTAGAATAGAATTCCTTTTGAATTCTCCTAAAGGCTTTAATTATACCTACCTACGAAAAGGCATTGTTAAGTTTATTAGTATTATTAGGAAACTATGCGGAAGCGCCTATTTAGGGTTGCTATAATGAAGAGTTTGTTTGACCATGAAATCTTTTACTATCCAAATACCAAAACGCTTGTTAAAATTCCTTTGGTTTGGCCATTCAAGCCTTTGAACATTTGGCAAGCTATGATTAGTTCGTATATTAAGATTTGACGTCATACAGAACAGTGTATAGCTTGTTTTGTTCCGCTCAGTTTGTCAATCTCATTCGGATATGAACATGGCATTGTGAGGTGCATTCAGAGCTGTGACGTAAGCCCTAGGAATACATAGAAACGCCAATTTTGCAGACTATGTAGCATTGAAGCAACATTTGTGTTCGACACACATTCGCGGTATTATTCGCGCGGGCAATAAAGCTAGATGAATTGTCTATTGAGTATTGAGCGGGCTGGTGTCGTCTGCTCCACTGCTCTATAAACTATTCAATCGTTGCAACGCTGTGGCACAAGGACGCCGTAATCGTAAATTATTTAGTGTATTGTTTATTACGTGGTAATGATTCGTGTAGCGGTTGTTCGTTGTGTCACTTTACGTATGGTACTTTGCCCTCCTGTTGTTGTCAAGCTGAACGATGACATTCACGCCTTTAGTATCACTGGACGTAACTTGACTGCAATAAAACGATTTTGAAAATCATCCTCGTCTCTACCATTTTAGACTTTTCCAGGACCCCTTAAACCACGTTTAAGGTGCTGCCTGACTTTTCAAAATCAGAATAAAATCAATATCTTATATAGCTAACGGTGAGGTTATAAATACTGGGGGGCTACTCTCTAAGCCCGAAGTCCGTAGTTTCGGGCTTAGTTGCGGGCGTATTTTGTGGGGCGTGTTCTCATTCATTTTTGGTTCGGGTTTAGAACTAATCGTAAGTCCGTAATTAATACCGAGTACAATACGCCCGCAACTAAGCCCGAAACTACGGACATCGGGCTTAGAGAGTAGCCCCCTGATGTTATTTCCTCTTAGAACAAAAAATTAGTGGAGCTTAAGCATAGTAAAAACACAAATTGACCTTTAGAGATACTTTTAGCGACGATTACCGACATAATAGAGATGCGAACCCGTTTATCCACGATATAAGAGAGGTGACAAAATAAGACGAGTTCAGAATAAATATTATCTATTAACACCTTTCTGGCAGCATGATCAATAACTTTTAACTTAAGTGATTACTTAGTTTAAGTAGTAGATAATAAGTTACTGTTATATGAACTCGAGAGCTTTATTCGTACTTAAGTTCGGAATTCACAGTAACTTAACTAACTATTGCAATTAATTGATTTTATGAGTTCAGTTATATTTTATAATACAATAAACTACTGTAATGGTGAAATTGTTGATTGAGATTTGTTGTAAAGCGTAGGGAATTTATGGGTCTTAATGATTTGATTCTAATTAGCGCGAAGTGTGGCCAATTAGCATTGTTTGTACCTATAGAATTTGGTAATTGCGAAAGGATAGACTTTGTGGCTAAATTGCTAAATAAGAACTCCATGAGCTTATTTGATCGTACTCGTAACTCCGTTCGGAACCCTGTCCACGTGAGTCCAACTCGCACTTGTTTTAAAAAGTACTGGGTAAAAGTTAAAGTTATGTAATTAGAAAAAAAAATTGTCTCGAACTTATACACTAACCCCTATACCTATTCCAAGTCATGTCGTCCAACTCAACTACACCTCGAATCATCAAATTGAAACTTTTTATTTATTTACGTGTTAAATTGAGGGTTTTTCCGCTGTCATGGCGAAAGATGCGATTTAAGGTCTACCTTGAAAAGGGCCTTAGGTGGCTGTTTTCTAAATAAGCAATTAAAACAATCAGGGGTTAGTTAACACTGCCTAAGTGCTCGTTTACGGAGACGCGAAGCGTCGAGCGTCCCGTGCGGCGTGGCGGCCTGTACTAATTTAGATAAATAGACTGCAAACATATGGTGTTGTATGAGAGTGTTCACGGAGACGAGCCCGCGGCGGTGTACGCGACGTCGAACGCCACGGCTGCCAACCCGCTACAACAGACAAGCGTTGTTAACACCAATTTATTTTATCAAATTCCCCGAAAATCCAAGTCAGATTCCTGAATTTGGGGATAAAAATTGTATTGAAATCTCGCGAATTCTTCTTATTATATATTTTTTTTAATTTTCATATATCAAATCATTAAGAAGATTGTCTAATATAACATAATTATCTTTATTTCTCTAAAAAATACGATAAGCTGTTTACATAGTGTTTCTCATGTTAAATCGGCTACTGACTATCTATCTGGCTGTCTGCGCCTTAGACAAGTTTTAAATCAGATTTCTTAAAAAAGTGTTCTGACTTGACCTGGACCATCGATATTCAAATGTCCGCATTTTCCACACATCTTGCCAATTCCCGATAAATCCCTAATCAAATTGAGATTCCCTGCAGTTTGAGGAATTTATTGCTCGACGCCCCGCGTCTCCGTGAACGGGCATTTATGGTCACTTATAGTTCGTATGCCGAGACTGTAAGCCCTCTTAGCTACCACTAGGCAGTGCATAAGGCAGCTTGGTTTATTATTTCAGCTTGATGATTCTGTTCTTCTCAACGTGCAGTTATTTGCAATGTAGTTGCAACCTTGACTAGGTTGCAAATGAGGCAGGTCAAACAATACACTTGTAAATCGCAGGTCCTTGTTTGTCACCGATAGCTATGATTTATGCCTAACAGAAGGATAGCACATCCGTTTACCGCTTAGATGACATAATTGGCTACTTATTAGTATTTTGAGTGTCGTGTTAGTGCAACGATCCAGCCAATATTGACTCCCAGCTCGAGCATATCGTTTCATATTGCGTTTTGGCCGTACCCTGACCAAATAAACTTGAGCATTTTTTCCTCAATAACAGCGCAAGAGATACAATAGCGAATACGCTGAATGTTGAATAAAATCGTTATAAAATCTAATTTTGGTCGTTTAAAAAAAAATATTTCTACCAAAATGTTTATAATTAAATTGCCTATTCATTAGTGTAAGTACAAAATGAAAATAATTGTTAGTTTTCGAGAAGATGCATGTTTTCAATAATTATTTCTCATTTCTGTAGTTTCGTTGTGATGAGATTAATTAAACATTATACTTAGTAATAAAATTAAAATTTACCATTTTGAAGCCAAGATTTTGTAGAAATTTAATGTATTTTTTATAAGTTGATATTTCTTTTGGATAAAGAGTATATAGCTCCAAAAAAACTGCACAAAAACAGCTAGCGCTGCGTTTTGCACGGGGACGCGCCTTAATTGGCATCCCGGAGTCTTTAATAAAGCCCAGTTGATGGCAAAAAGCTCACCTCCTTTAACATGGGACGTAAACATAATTGGCGAAATGGTGTAGGTTAGACTATATTTGCAATTCCGCCTTACCCATTACAGGCGCGAAATTATGGTATAATTTGCCTATTGCTGGTGAGTTTGTTGCTCTATTTTTTACCAGCTAAACAATATGAAGTAGAGACGGGCGGGGCGTATTGACTGTTTTTTGTACACGTTGATGTTCTAAAAGTGCTGTACACAACCTTATTTGAAAAAATGACTTTTGATTGATTTGCCTGACCATACCTATTAGATACAATTTTTGTTGGACACACGGTTGTATCGGTCAGACTAGCTCGCTAGTGAAACTGTCGGTCTCGTGACGGAAGCCGGCGGCGCCAGTCGGCATGCGAGAGATCAGTGATTAGCGCCACCCACCGCCCCGGGCGCGATATAGTTTCCTATTCCGACACGCTTTTATACGTAAAGGTAGGTACTAAAATTTACCTAAGTTTAGTTAATAATTACAAAACTACCAAAATCGGTAGAGTAGTGGTGGACTTAATACCGTTCTACAGTTTCTAAAGGTGAAGCAACAGGGTGGAATGTTCTTTCGGTTCTAAAAATGGAAAGATCCAGTGTGTAGGTGGAGAAACAAGGTGAGAAGAATCCCAACAAAATATGTAGTGAGATAAATAAAAATAAAAACTGAAGATACTTGATGTTTTTCCTTTTCCAAAACTATTACTGCAGGGTGGCCCCGTTCGTAACTTGATGAAGAAGGTGAAAAGAGAATCCATTGAAAAGGAAGGATGTAACAGGCTGAAAATATTAATAGCTAAAGTAAAATATTCCGTAACTGCTTCAAATCGCCGAAAGTCGTCCCGAAAACAGCAGAAAACAATATAAAATAGAAGTAAAATAAAATAAGAGAACGATAAACTTGTATAACACATGGATATCTCTACGAAAACTTACTCCATCATTGATATCTAAACTAAATTATATTACAGCCTCCAATGTTGCCATCATTATAAACATAATAGACCAACTAAAGTAATATTCGCACAACAATAGGCTTCCGGAAGGTTGCGTCTAAAGCTTCTTAAAATTAATAATGTCTGCGATAATGCTTCTATTTATAGTAATGTAGATAAAAGCTTTACAAAGTGCGCAATACATTGCCGCTTTTACTTTGGACACTTTGGATATAACGAAGCATTGAGACACCTACACGCAAACAATGAGGTTAACAGGACTTTATATAGAATAGGTGCAACGTGAGCGCTAGGGAATTCTTACATTCCATCCCCTTTTACGTAGCTAGCCTCGGGCTGAGGTCTGAGACAGCGCGACATGATCGGAATACCCTAGACGTATCTACGGCCTCAGACTAATTAGTACTTTGACACTTTGCAAATGGTGCAGCTCAACATTTGTACCTACATACATTCGCGTTAATTGCCGGTTGGTAAACGTCAATCATTTGAGCGCGGCGTTTAGCTTCAAGATAAAACTTGTAATAGATATATAATTGCAGTCTCTCTGACAGTTGTTCCTAGAAACGTGGTATTTAAGTTATCCAAATGAACAGAACTTGTAATCTCTTATTTATTAGCGGTAATGTAAATATTATGAGCTGTTTATGATATTGTACTATATTTAATACTTTGAAGCAGACAGTTTTGTGTGTAAATGTTTAATTAAAGCAGCATTACTGGAAGTTTGTTGACTCAATTTACAATTCTTATTAATCCGGGGATTACGGACTTTGTTCATTAACATGAAATATAAAATGTGGACTTGATTGACTGATCAACAATCACTGTGTCCATAATATAAATATAATATAATCTTGCTTGTTGGAAACTCTGGTGGAGGTTATACGTACATATAAATCGCAACGTGTTCCTTTTGATATCCTATACTCTAGCACATTCACCACCATAACCATTCATCACCTTTGTACCTATTTTTCTGTTTCCTTCTTCTTTTCTTCTTATTAAATGTGTGTACATAAATTGTTAAATAAATAAATTATTTATTTTTTCGTTTTCATTTCTCATACAAATAATTCGACAAAGTGTCGATTATTTATTTACATAAATAATCGACACTGTCGAATTATTTGTATATTGCAACGTCGCATTTTTAGGGTCCCGTAGCCAAATGGCAAAAAACGGAACCCTTATGGATTCGTCATCTCTGTCTGTCTGTCTGTCTGTCTGTCCGTCCGGATATTACAGCCACTTTTTTCTGAAACTATAAGAACTATGCTGTTGAAACTTGGTAAGTATATGTATTCTGTGAACCACAAAAATAGAAAAAAAAAAACAATAAATTTTGGGGGTTTCACCATACTTACCCGTGGGGTATCTATGGATAGGTCTTCAAAAATGATAATGAGGTTTCTAACATATTTTTTTTCTAAGCTTTAAGTAAGTTTGCGCGAGAGACGTCATAAATCGAAAGGAAAATTGTGATGTGAAAGCCAAGATTATAATTTTCTTGTTGTCAATATTGCTATCCTATTCTTCATAAACTTCAGAAATTAAATTACAGTAATGGTCATTTTGAACTACTTTACCGTTACTGCAGAAGGCCGTCAACGGTAAGCAATCTGTTCACGACTTTAACGATAAAATCAGAGCTATCGAACTCCATTTGTATATACGCATATAAATAAACTACTATGAAATATGCTATACCATTCCACTAACCCAGAATCTATGTCAATGACTGAATTAGCCATTTTATGATTCACTATAAATAACAATATAATGTAGTGTTCCGTTAGTGGTACAGTTCCCTTTACCTATTATTGACGACTTATCATTTTCTTCTGCCTAAATGTAATGTTAAATGGCAGTCATTTTTAAAAAGTTGAAATGAGTGTTTTTTTTTTTCTTTGGTAGCCTTATTTGATAAACAAACATAGCGATTTCTATTTTAAGACAACGATTTCAACAAAAAGTAAATAAGAATAAATATCAATACAATAGTCAATGCTAAGATGCATGCGTGCATACGTAACTTAAAGGACGTGCATATCAAAATGATAAGACGTGCATAACTAACATAAAGTGTGTGATTAATGTAAAAATTCGTGATTTCGTGCCGGTTTTGCTTACCAAATAAGACATGTAAGAAAAAAATAAGCTATGCCGGGCATAACTTAAATTAAATTATACTGGGCTTCGTTTTCTTTATAAGAAACAGACTTTTAACGCGAAAATGTAACGTAAGCCGTAAGGGATGCGATTTATTGTCGAAAATTAATGCAACTGCGTTACGTTTTACATTTATTTTGTACTTAGATTTTAATTTTTACGAAAATTATCGTTCCGGAAATCGAGCTTCAGACAAAGATATGAAACTACCTTTTAATCATCATCTGCCTAGCCTTTGCCCAACTGTATTGGGTTCGGCTGCCAGTCAAACCGGATTTAGCTGAGCACCAGTATTTTATGAAACTACCTTTTAATGAGTTAGTTAGTCCTCTATGTTAGAGGATTCCGGGTGAAACTCGCTTCCATCTTCGGCCTAATCATCACTTTCCATAAGGTGAGATTTGGGCCAAGAGTTTCCCCGTTTTGAATAATAAAAAAAAAAAAAGTTTAATTAATCCTTTTGTTGTCCAATGAATAAAACATGGCATAATCATCATAATTAACATAACTAGGTAATTGATGTCAAATCATAGACGGCCGTGTACGTACATGATCTCTATGACTTTTATGTGACACTTGACGAGGGTGTAAACCATCGTAAAATATATTAGCGGTTTGTGCACATGAATATTAATTTATGTTCATGATGGCGCCAAATTGATCCCTTAACAGTTACATGTAAAATCATTCTTAGGTGACATGAAATTATATTGAACAATATACGTTCTTAAATAAACATGTTCAGACAACGCAATAGGCGGTCCGTTTGATGAAGTGAAGTTTTTAGCTCGTGGATTTATGACGGACACTTTAGTGAGACAAATAAAGTAGGTATTTCTAGACCGTGCTTTTTGTATACCGAGTGTTCGATACTACCAAGGTTTTGCTTTGAGGTACTTATATGTTTGGTGGGCTCTGTCACTAAGTAAGAGAGTCTATTCTTGATGACATGCTTAAAAAATGGCGATAGAATGGAACTGAGGTCAGAAGTGCCATTCTATTAGCGGATTCGATTGTCGAAATGTCAGAGATAAGGGATTGATCACGTGCTATTTCGACAGCATTTGTCAAGCCCACATTTTTGTTCTTCCCATTTCTGTGTTCAAACTAGAGGTTAGCAACTAAGGAGGCCCAGCCTTTGACTGCTAAAGGCTGAGCCAATGACTTAATTTCACCTGAGATTTGCTTCAAACCTTAAAACTATTGTTTGCGTAAGAGAACTAGAAGCCGAGAAATTTAAACGAAGTTTTGAAAGATTAGAGTCATCTTTCTCTCACCCTTATCCTAGTTTAATTGAGTTTGGTGCAGCATTATTTCTTCTTTTGTACTTCTCTATAAGGTTACTAAAGTAAACAATATTATTATTTTCACAATTCATCCACAGTTTTTTCGCCCTTTAATTTTTCGCAACTCCGAGCCATCCTTATTCATACGGAAAATTTTCCTCATTTAGGTGCTCAAAACTTACCTCAGAAAACCTTTTTCAAAGATGAAAGTCGTTTTAGATACGTGTCGAGTTCACAAGCCCAATGGTTTTGATCAATTGAATTGAATAAATCAATACATTCGGCGCGAGCTTTACGAAATTGAATCTCCGAAGCTATGACGTCGGATGCATTAGTAATAGAGTTCGAGATACAACGGGATACGGAAAATAAATGTTGAACTGCAGATGCTTTTCCATTTTGTCAATATCTATAGTGTTTTATTTGGAAAATTTATCATTTAGGTACGTTAAGTCAAAGATCGCCTTTAGCAATGAGAACGCCTTGTGTCACCCTATTTTATGAGTTACTTAAATATGCATTTATTATCACTTATGACGTATCCTTCATCTATCTATTCTGTAACTTTAATGGTGTGCTTAAATGGTTAAAAAAATTGTATGGCGTAATTAAAAGTATTGCATCCTCCTTTTCTATAGAAACACTTATGGTTCAGTTACTAATAAAAACAATTGCAAAATTAATGTGATAAATTGTTCAACGCGTCAGCTGCTGTGATTGGTTGCAAGTATAATCAATAGCTAATCAGATCATTTATGTCGTGTTTAATTTGTGTTGTAGTGTCTTTTCAGAAACTGGAGGATAATGTTTTAATTATGTCTGTATTTTCTGAAAATCTAGGAAAATTGATCCAATTTATGTAATTTTAATGGCAGCTACAAGAAAAATAATTTATGAACTAGCTAAGACTCTGGGTTTAAAAACACTGTAGCGATTTGTCCATTTGCAAACGATCTGCATCGCGTGCGGAAAACGGTCTACTGCCCCACACCACTTATTGGTTTGAAATTTTAGTATGACTATACGGTATAACTAGTGCCAATAATAGTGTTAGAGAAATAACTTCCAGATGATTATATGAGTAGTGTTGTTTAAGCACATTTACTTTGTGATACAAAACATGAATTATCATATTTGTTTGGTTTTTGTATAGTTTGTGCGTGATTTGTCTCGTGCGACAGATGTTGGCATGTGTGTGTCTGTGACGGGAACGTCCACTCTGTCAGTTTGTCGGTTTTCCACATATGAATGCGCAGGCGTCGCGTGCTTTACGCGCCAGTAGTGCACGACGACGCGGCTTGCGCGCGACTTACTGCCCAGCAGCGCATACGCATATCTGCCGGGAAAACTCGCGCATTTTATGTTCCATTTTTAAATAAAAAGTTTTATTTATTTAAAAATTAATAGAAGTGTTGTTGTTGTAGAATTGAAAGTGTGTTTTTGGATAGGTATTTTTTTGGTAATGGTATTGTGCATCGAAATGCATTTTTGTTCGTGACATATGATTGGTTTTCTTATTTTGAAACATCTAGTCTACTACTACTAATTGTAAAATGAGATAAATGTATCTAAAACTATCTAGAATTTAAAACATTAATCGTACTTATATCTTAATGTTTATTCAAATCCAAACATGTTTATTTGCTGGCGCCACGAAAGCTTTCACAAAATCATCCATCCGTATTAGCGTTCGCTTTGAAGCGAATAATTTAATTTCCGTTAATATTTCTTATCGTCCACAATGATAATTATATTCTCCGTTAAGTGTTGTAACCATCGTGCATCGGTCAATGACAATCCCATGTTAATTTGACGGCTGTCAAAGTTGTTCGTTGAGTGGATTGCAACTGGAAAGTCCCGTACACTGCGGATGCCAACTAATCTTATCAGTAATTCTCGTGTAACAAACGAATATCAAAGGACAAGATACATTTATGTTAAGTATGCAATAAAATTGTTCTTAATAAACCGTTTACTAATGGTGGAGGCGCCGTCACCCGCTAATTTTCCTCGATCGCACGGTATGTTCATTGTAACATGAAACTGCACTAAATGTATCTTTCAATTTAGTTGGTGTTTATTTGCGTCTTCCTGTTTTTACTGTTTTTTGGTTTCGTGTGAACTTTTATATGCAATTTGGGGTAAAGAAAACTACCGATAAGTGAAATTTTCGGATAGAGGCATAATATTATCGGATACAGGGCCGGTTAATATTTAAACTGAAATGCCAACAAAATTAAGTAATTTTTGACCGACTTCCAAAAAAGGAGGATGTTCTCAATTCGGCACGTATTTTTTTTTGCATGTACTTGCACCGATTACTCCGAGGATTCTGATCCGATTTGTGTGATTCTTTTTTAGTAGTCATTTAGTCCCATTTTATTCAGTTTGGCTCTGTAGTTTTTATATTATGAGCATCATTGCTTATTTAAAAAATTCTGCGTAGACGAAGACGTCGCCCAAGTATCACCACTTAAAACTGAAAAATAAAAAGAAACTATTTTACAAGAAAATATACCGACTTCCAAAACACACTACAATGTATTTATATAACCACAGAAATATAAAAAACAGATTTAGTATATCTAACATAGATATACTAAATCTGTTTTTTATATGTATATAACCTTAATTTTGGAAGCCGGTGTTATGAACGAAGATACAAAACCAAAAACACCGACTTCAGAAATTAAGGTTATTTATTTATTTATTTATTATTATATTTGCAAAACATAGGTACAATAATAGGTTCTTATTCTAATGTCAGGATCGCTATGTTTAACCTAAAAGGCGTACAAATTTTAGATACATTAAATTATTACTAAAATTAAAATACATAATATTAAAACTATTACATATAATTGAGTTTAAACAAATCGGACATTTGACCCACACAAACAAAAACCCAATTATTATTTTTTAAATCGTCCGATAAAAATTCACCAATGGAATAGTATGCCTTGTTAACCATAAAATCTGTAAGCATTCTTTTAAATTTGACATTATCCTTCTCAGCTCTTAAAGTCATGGGTATCTTATTAAAAATTTTTGGAGCCATTCCCAGAAAGCTTTTTGTGTATATTGCAGTTTTGTGAGGCATCACGTGAATTATATCCCGGTGACGTTTACTAGTCAGGGTTTCAAATAAATTGAAGTGTTTTTAAACAAACATTGCTACTTCAAATGCATACAGACACGGAAAAGTCATTATTTTTAGCTCAATAAAATGTGGTCTACAACTATCAGTAGCTTTTATTTGGCACACTGCTCTTAAACACTTTTTTTGTGCCTTAAATACTAGCTCCCTATCTGAAGAATATTATTATATTATAGGTACTTGGTAGTGTTTTTTGGGAGTCGGTATATTTTTTGTGATGTAGATAATGTTTGCACTTGTGTTGATTACATTACAGTCATAATATTTAAATACCGTATTAAGCCCAGTAGACCCTCAAATGTATGCAAAGTGATAAAGACTAAGCAGAACTCACTTAGTCACCAATTTCCAAAGCAACAAGTCTATAAACCAAAGGAATCCCTTCAATTCCGGCGCAAAATTAACAGCGGGTACATTAATTAAAGTCGGCGACAGACCGTTGATCTTGCTGTCTGATCGACAACAATTTTTGGCCGCGTCATCTGCGACACTGCTTGTGTTAATTTTTCATTAAGAAATTATTAAAAGACCGCTATAAAAGCTTCATCAGTGATCAACGAATTGGGGTTACTACAAGGTCGATTAACATCTGCTTTAGGGCTGGCAAAGAACTGAATGAGAACTAATTAGCGGGAATTATTCCATGTAGTGAAGTGCTTGTTAACAGTTATAGTCACCTTAAAAGCTCGTTTATGACCGTTTGCTGCTGCCTTTCTTAGAGAATACAATTTATAGCGTCGTTGTAACGAAAATCTTGTCTCAATTTCATCAAAAATTTACATGTTGAATCATGTGACTTTTCCTGCCAGCCCTGAGTGTTGATGTCTTCTACCTCCTCTTGGACAGAGTACATCTTTATTTCGGACATATTGCCATTCATCATCATTGTTATTCTCTGAAATTTGTGCTGCTATTAACATGTCAATAGTACTTTGCTTTATGTTCTGTGAACACAGTTCGTTATAGGCATGAACAATTATACAGATTCTATCATTAAGGAAAGTTTTGCATGGTTAGAATTTTGTTACAAAATTAAACTTGTTGTTATCATGCAAATTTTAAAATCTTTATTAAAACCTACCAAATCTCAACAGCAATTTTGTTGTAAATTATCCCTGATGATTTATTTGAAGTATAATTCGTAACTTCTAAAGTAAATCCGAATTTCTTACTTCTCTTCCTTCGTAACATGTTCATTAAAAATTCGTAGGTAGTTTCTACACTTACAGAGCATTTTCAGAAGTCGTTACCATCCGCATTCTAATACCAAATCGAGAGTGGGACAGATGCATTGTTTATTTCATGTAAATAATCCATGTGATTTCAGGACTGCCGGAAAACATAAATCTAGAATTACTGTAATCCAGGAGTTTCGACCACTGGCTCAGTAATGTTGAAACTCGACTAATCCAATTCGTAGAAGTCTTATTCAAAGATCACCGTAGTGTATGGTTCTGTAAATCTGTCACGTTGAAATATTTATAACTAAAAGCTCTATGAGAAGCTAATGCTTTACTAGCTTTTACTTAGCTTCCTGTTCACTTTGCAGGCGTAAAAGGTAGATGAATGCTGGTAGGATACATGGTGTTCGGAATGAAAAACAAAAAAATGCCGATTGCGCCGGCATGGAAAAAGATTTTGTTTTAATCGTTCATAACATCAACTGTAGTTCTCTTTCGTACAGTCGCTTTATGCATATTTAAATAACGTTGAAATTATCTGACATGTTTTTAATCAGAGTGCCAATGCTATTAATATTCACATTCTAAAAAAAAAAATGTATGAAAATTAAGGCTTTTTTGACAGTTTGCGAATGATCTGCGAATACAAACGTTGCTTAAAATTTAGTAGGCCCTCAGTTTGGCGAGGAATTGTTATATATTATTATGTTTGTTTGTTTTATTGTCATCGCTTTATTGAGAAATACTTAGCATACCGCAAAATCGAATTCGTGAGATTTTTGCTCTTGGTCTAAAGTGTATCTATAGAAAATGTCGTTGTTTTAAAATTAAGTGCAACGACACGTTCTCTGACACAACCTGTATAATGTCATTTAATGGCGATACTCGTCGAATCTGACGATGCATCCATTACTTGTTATGTTTAGGGGCTGGACGGTCGCCAATATTGACATGGCGTTAATCCCGATTGTTTATACTCCGTTAACGTAAATTACACACATACATGTGTTAGGTAGTAAACTTCATCAGCTTTCACGCCAATTTCTTTGTGGCAGACATGTGTCACAATGTTATTGGGAATTAACTGCCCCATTGTTGGCGAATAAGACGATGTTGCACCCAATTTGTTGTGACTAAACTGTTCAGAAGCTAATGTTTTAAAGCCAATTAATTTCAAATAAATAGGTGTGGTCTTGTCAAACAGTTTCTAGTTCTGAAACGAATAAACATGATACTAGGTACATAATTGATTAGTAATAAATCGTTCGTATAATTTAATTTATTAGTTAAAATATACATTCATCGGTACCTATGAAGAAGGTTTATGGTTGTTCGATCGTAAAAATATGATAAATGGACTGTGTTACCTCGACAGATTTAATATCTTTGTCATTCCTCAATGATTTTTATAAAACATTTTCTGGATGCATACAGATTAGGTCAACTCAAAAGTTTAAATGGTCAGAAAGCAAACAGAAAAAATGCCCATTTATCTTAACTATCCGAGGTTCTAAAATTTTATGGTGGCCGCGTCAGCTCGACAAATATCATTATAACAATAATTGAAATATTTAGTGGCGACACGCGACCAAATCGGGGTTAAATAGGGACACTGTCCCACTAGATTTATGGCATTAAAACATGTCACAGACAATAAAAAGTTAAACGACTTTAAAATAAAAAATAGACGCTGACTATGGTTAGGGTGGCGTCTCCTGATCTATGGTTAATTTGTTTCATTTGACGATGGAGTAGATAGGGAACACCTACACAATTCAATTGGAAGTGTCCTGTAGTTCTGACGTCAGAGCGATATTAACGTTATCCTATTACACGGATGATTCAGATTAATAAAGAATATTTTCTGCAACGATGAACTCACATGTTGCTCATAGATAAAATTGGCATCATGCGTTCAGTAGCAAAAACCGATTAAATATTAATTCAAGGTCACTCGAGTGCATTATTCATTTTGCGTTCTGACGCAAGACCGCACTTGTTGCAGATAAAACCTGAAAACATGATTGATTCTAGGAAAGCTTAATGTTGTATTAGCGAGTTAAGTGTCTGAATACCATTAGCTTTAATGAATCGTCAATAATTTGAAACAGCTGGGCTGGTTCAGTTTCTAATGCATTTTTCGTTGCTCATGTCATATGATTGCAACAAAGTGTAGTGTGACCCACATTTTAATTTGGTAGGTAGCATGTGTAATGTAACCTCTTTAATGAATGCATTGTTATGACTCTGACTAAGACTTAGAAGTTTAGTTCTTTTCCAAAAATAGTATAACTAGGCTACCTCTACATTCTATGCGATATTTAAGTGGGCTACCATCTGGTAGATTCGTTTGTTACACAAGATCATTAAGGTGACATTCACTCATTATCCTTAAGAGACAACTAGGTCTATATTTTTGCGACAAGCCTGCCACACAACAAATACCACAAATAAAAAAAGGTAAAACTTATGACTGTCAATATAAGTACAGTGGTTTTCATGAAGTGTACTAGTTAACAGTCATGGTTTTTCGAATTGTATTCTTGTATTACCGCTTTTTCCCCTGGATTATACCGCGTGTATCTGACATCGACGCACAAACGATTTCCATGGGTCCGGGGCATGATTCTGGACACCCTAGACTTAGAATTTTTCGTCGGCTTTTTTCTCATTTTTTTATTTTTTCAAGGGTTTTTTTTTACTTTAGACTGCTCATAATCGTTATTCTGACCTAACCCAATGAGATTTTTAATAAAAAAATAATTAATTAACTACTTTCACTAAAAAGAGCAATCTGAATAAAGCCACAAATAATATCAGCTCAGCTGAGCTGATACTTTGTAGTACTCTTGAAAAAAATGAGAAAAGAACCGACGAAAAATTCCAACACTGGGGTGTCCAGAATCATGCCCTGGACCCATGGAAATCGTTTGTGCGTCGATGTCAGATACACGCGGTATTGCTTAGACTTATAATTTTTAGGGAATATGCATAAAAAAATATTTATTATCTAAACAGTTTATCTAAAAATATAAAAAAATATATTACTAACAGTGGAAATAGAATCAAAATTGCTCGAAAAACAAACGAGATATAGGTAATTATTTTCAACAAATATGTCTATCCCTCTCGCGTAAACGCTGTTTTCTATGGCAGATGTATAGACGTCACGGACTGTGACGTCAAATTCCATGTCGGACTTCTCGTTCTATTAGTAATCTTTGAAGCGTTATAACTTCATCGCTGATGAAGATATTTAAAAAATATTTTCTTGAGTGTTTACTGGAGCTTATAAGTAATTCATTTTGTAAATAATAAAATCGCGTGCATATTCCCTATTCCTTCATAGTAAAATAATATCTATCTAACTGCTACGGTTGTCAATACAGTACATACAGCAGATTATATGTTTAACACTGGCTTTCGGTACCTTAGGAAGCTGAATGAATTCTCTACTTTGTAGTCCCTATTCATAAACGCTCTTAGAAAGTAACCTAGTCGAGAAAGCTCAGTTGAAACAAAGTGTCCAGTGATACTTTAGATTTGATAGATGGCATAGCTGAACCAGTGACCGTATTGTAGTAACATTTAGTATCAAATACACGTTGTTTGCAGTTACCTTCATGAAAGGCGGTGCGAAAGCTTGGCGCCAAGCCACCGGCTTCTTTACGATCCCTGCGATACAGGTTTAATATGTACCGTGCTCCGTATGCATGGGAAACTTCTAAAACTCGGCCACTTGTACTACTTATAAGACGGGATATGTTCTAGAAAAACAATCATACGTACGTAGGCAAAAGACGTTGTATCGTTATCTTTAAATCCATGTAAAACGATGCGTGTACATATTCTATAACCAGATAAGGCTCAAAAGTAATCCACCCATCCCTAGCAGACAGTATAAAGTAGGTACGAGGCAAAAGCAATAACACTATTTCTAGATTTTCTAGTACCCTCTGCCTCAGTTGCTTACTTGTAATGGTATTTAGATTGTATCTGCTAATAATCTCCTGTTCTAAATACAATCTATGCTAAAGATCAAAACTGTCGTGCAATGTTCTTCGGATAAATATAAATGTGAATAAAATTCATGAATGTAAATGTTGCTATGAATATAATGGTATTATCTTGAAATACAGGAAAATGCAGAATCCGACTTAATACAGAGTTATGACGAATGCAAATAAGTAATACCGTTGAAGCGAATGCAGGGCGTTGCGCGGTGTGGCGGATTTTACTTAAAGCCATCGTATAAAGATATCAACGTGGATTTGGCTAATACTCGTTTAAAATTCAATTCAACTCACTAGGCGAGATCAAAGCGGCCGTAACTCTTGCCAGCGCGTACAACTAACAATAAAGTAATCATTACCAGTAGCACCGATAGTACTTACTTTATTTAAATATCTGCGCGACTTTTGGCTCGTATCCCCGAGTCCCCGCGGCTTAACCTTCATGGATATTAATTTAATTTATGATGCGAATTGTTATGTTCCATTTATTTTACGCATGTTTTGGTTTAACAAATATTTTGACGCACCGGTTTATTTAAATATGAACCTTTTACACCCCGCCGCAAGCGAGATAATCCAGTCTTAAGTAGAACTAAAGTGTTACATTGAGCACTTTGTCTGCAGAACTTTATTATCAAAATAATTATGCTATTACATCTGATTCGTATGACTTGATGTTTTATGACTTTAGGTAACAGACCGTTGACATACATCGGTAATTTTACTAGTCGTAAAATTATAATACTGGCTAATTTTAATTATCCAATAAGTTAAACGTTACACTTCCAACCGACCATATGTCATCTGAAAATTATGCATCGAATCGTTTGTTACGCAGCAAATTAATGTAGTTTTCAATTTCAACATGTGTCATTGAAAATGATAGACATCTATCAAGTGTGTCAGAAAGATCATCCGCGTGTGAATATAAGCGCTATCTAAGTTATCTCGAGCCCGTAGAAGACAACACACCATGCGGTCTACTTCCGGCCTAGTTTTCGTTCTCGTCGCCCTCGTAAGTACACTGTTTACTCACATATTGATTGTTTACTAACCTAGTACTACATACAACGACGCAAAATTAATAGATTAGCGGTAAACCCTATCTAGAGCCATATATCATGATGGATTACCTTAATTAACGTTAACTAATACAACAATATGACAGCACACTAGTCGCCGCCACTGTGAAGTTTATTACATTTGTGAGTAAACTTTATAAATGATACAGTTCAATGAGTAAGTCGAGAAGTCAAGATATAATCAGTGCAGTCCAAGAAAGGAGGTTGTGTGTATTAATTGATTTATAAGAACACATTACGGCCAATTAAAGTTTTCTGACCAATTACATGGACAGTTTATGGTCGCCGCTTTTATTATGTAAAGTTGTGAACCGACGTTATTTGACTTGTCGCATTCTGTGGCAGCGTGCATTTGTTTTGTGAGAGAAGTCAAGATCGTTACGCCCACGCTTCATTAGTCAAACTACTGAATCCTCCACCGTTTACACTTCATTCGTGTGTAATTAATCCCAGTGTGCTGTTACTGAGCTGAGTTGAATGTTGTTTTATAACTTTTTAAACAAACAGACGTAGTTAGGTGCGCAGATGTTGCCTTGTTGGGTGCGCGGGTCAATTGTTCGTGACAGTGAGGCAACTTGTTCAGTAATCAGTGGCGCATAAAACACAGTTCAAAGCCGACTGTTACCGCTCACTGACAGGTGATTCGTTAACTCGCGCTTAATCCTAATTAATAGACTATTAGTGGACGTTTTCAATTACCACTTCGAATGATTTATAATAACCGTACACTAAGTATTTGCTGATTAATGTCCGTGGCATTATTGTGATCACATTCATAAATAGGATTAATGTTTTGAAAACCTATTAATTATTTATCAATGTTTCTGGAAATTAAAATAACATGAGCTGTCAAAATATTTTAGTGTGCGTCAGGTTTTAATTACAAGTTATTTTGTTATTTAAATGTGAAGAATCATTTTTATTACCGCATTAGTAAGCATCGAGCGTTCCAATTTATTTGTTCTTTTACGGTTCTCCGCACATTATTAGCAAATTGGCGTCGCTTTGACATAAATTGGCGTTTTCAACGTCCACTTAGTTTCGTATAAAGGCATTAACGGCAAATAAAAGCACAAACGAAGCTTTTAAGGAAATGCTTTGAGTATGACATTATGGAAAGCGACGTTTTGTTACCAAGGGTTGACACATGAGACAACTTCCAATAGATTACTATTATGTTTTCCATAAACATCTGCTTCGTTGAACGAAATTAGTTGTGAACGAGGAGTGTGACTGCTGGGCGGTATATGTGGGGTCCTCAGTTCGATTTTTAAGTCTGGCAGTGTTAAATTGCGGAATTTGTTCGAAAGAGTCACCGCGGCCCAGGAACGCAAAGGGCTTTAGGAGGGTCACGGAGTCTGATACTCCCTTCTGCTTCACCCAGAGCTCGGTCACTTGATGATTTTCCATTTAAAAAAAAAGGTCAGGCACAAGCCCGCCACACATTCCCAATCACTGCAACTCCTGAAAGCCACAATCAACAATGGCGAACACCAGAAAAACGCCGAGCCTATGAAGCCCGATGAGTCCCAGACAAACGATTCAATATCTTGGATCCCGCAACAAAATTAATAAGAAAAGTACAGCGGTGGAGTAGGAAAAAAAAATAGAGCTAAGCCAAGGTACCAAGGGACATAATATACAACTGCGTTAAGCCCAGATGCCAAGCACCACGGATTATATAATAACACTGAAACGAATATATAAGTCCGCAAAATTTCAAGTATTAGTTTACCGGCCTTCCTCTCCTCGGTCCACAGTCCACATCCTCACTGGTTGATTTTGAAGTACCGTGTTTGACTGATGTGTTGAATGCTTGGAAAATGGCTTGTCCCAACATGGATTTGCCCGACAACCTGACCTCCCAGAGACGATGGGATGTGCCGCTCTGCAGTATTGTACGGAATAACTTGATTCATACGTCATCTGTTGGCTGTGGGGAGAGTGGGAGTCGGGTGTATGGCTTCAAGCACTCCCGTCATCCACCATAAGTACTATCATGGACGCATCGTTTCGGATCGCTGTCCGTCTCCGCTTGGGCGCATCTTGTGTTGCTCCGCATCGGTGTCATTGCGGAGTTGCTGTCGACAGCCTCGGACACCATGGCCTTTTCTGCTGCAAGAGCGCAGGCCGCATAGCGCAACATGATAGCATCAACGATATTATTCGTCGGGCTCTTGTCACCGCCGGCGTACCGGCAGTATAAGAACCTAGTGGCTTGGTACGTGACAATGGGAAGAGACCAGATGGTATGACATTGGTGCAGTGGAAGATGGGTAGGCCTCTGGTGTGGGATGCAACATGTGTTGACACCCTTGCACCATCACATGTTCCAAGTACGGTGGGCTGTGCCGGCGCTGCCGCTGCGGCTGCTGAGGCCCTTAAGCGGCGCAAATACTGTAACCTTATCGGTAATAACAGTTTTGAGCCGTTTGGGGTCGAAACGCTTGGGTCATGAGGTCCGAGTGCGCGTCTCCTTTTCAAGGAAATATCTCGTCGACTAATCGACACTTTGAGTGACCAGAGGACTGGCTCGTTCTTTGCTCAAAGAATTAGCATTGCCATTCAACGTGGCAATGCTGCCAGTCTTCTGGGCACGTTTCCGGATGACGGCGATGCGGAGGAATTCTTTGACGCCTAAGCGTAGGTATCTTGTTTTTGTATATTTCATTCATTCATTTATTCATTCATAAGACAACTTTTGGTCCACAGAAGCTGTTAGTAATACTTAATACTATGTTAGTAACTATAAAATAAATAAGCTGACGTTATTAATAGTTAATGAATTAAATTAAATATGTAGAGAATTAAATGTCAAGACATAAAATCATAAAAATGAAATAAAATAAAAAATGGATAACAATTAAAATGCCACTTAATATAATTTTAAATGTCAATAAATTAAAAGAAAATGTCAACAAAACATAGTAAGTAAAAACAAATAAATTCCAGAATATATAATAAAAAAAATCAAAACAAATATATCATAATAATATATGTCATATTTATTTGTATATAGTTAGTTTTAGTTGTTTTCATGTTTGTAATAATATCTAATGTACTTATCATAATTAAAGTTTTATATTATAAGTCCTAAATTGTGAGCTCCTATTGATTCCAGTTCTGCATGGCAAAATCGCTTGAACCCACGGTTTGTTCTGGTTTCTACAAGGTCCGCATAGTCAACTACTCCAGATGTAACCTGAATACTATCCTAATATATAAAATTCTTCCGTTACTGAGTGACTGACAGACAACGCACAGCCGAAGCTGCTGGTCGTAGAAAGCTGAAATTTTGCGTGTGGGTTCCTTGGGGAGTGGTAGGGACCACTAAGAAAGGATTTCTCTAAATTCTTACGGAAACGGGAAAAACGGGATATGCGCGTACGAAGTCGCGGGTAAAAGCTAGTCATAACATAATATTGCGTTCAGTCTGCCAAAGAATTCACTACCATAAGTTAAAAAGGTAGGGAGTGTTCTTGGGGGCCGAGTCACCCGCGTCCGTAGGAGAATACCCTTCAGCGAATCCCTACACGTGGTCCCCGGGTGGTGCTAAACAGGTGACACTAACCGCCTCCGTGGTCTAGTGGTTATACCACCCGATTCAGACCCATAGGTCCCGGGTTCGATTCCCAGCGGGGGCAAATTTTTTGCTCGGTTTGGTTGGTGGTAGGACTTCTTCTAAGTCCGCCTGGCAAGCTACCACCATCATGTCTAAGTCTGTCGCCATAACAACAATGTTAACAGCATTGTTGTGTTCCGGCAGTTAGAGGTATGATAGCCAGTTCCTCTGTTTAAGAGGATTCCGGGTGAAACTCGCTTCCATCTTCGGCCTAATCATCACTTTCCATCAGGTGAGATTTGGGCCAAGAGTTTCCCCGTTTTACATATAAAAAAAAAAGAGTTAATAATTCGTAACGAATTTCTCAGTAGGTAGTGAGTTTAGAACTTGGTGTTTGACACCCTCGTAGGAATCGCATTGTCATCCCATCTGACGATGAAAATAAATGAATATTATCTGGACAGCTAATATTCTTGTAAAATAAAGGTTGTCGCTTTGTCGTTTCAGACTTGTGGGAACCTTTATCTTGAGACAAAGACTTCGCAAGCAATAACGTCATTAGTGGTGGGCCTTTCATGCATTATAAATTAGTTGAGTGCTCAATTACCTTGTATTTGTTCATGTTTGGGTGCAAGCCAACATATAAGAACCAAACGTAGGCGGATACAGATACTCCTAAAATATTTGTTACTCGTCGAGTTCATTTAGAATCTACTAAACTATATTATGTAAATAATATAATTTAATGTTTTTAAACTACAATGTACTCAACCGTCGTTCACAAGTGAACTTGCCTATACAATACTGATCATTTGATAATATACAAACATAGTTTACTATATTAGCATAATGACTCATTTTCTCGTATCGAAGGAAACATAATTAAGCTCTATAAACGTGTGTGAAGCTACAAATAGAATACATTGATCCTTTTACAAGATAAAATGTTAATAAAGACAGTTCACCCGTAAGTGGTTTGGCACATTTAGGTCCATTATAGGACGTGGCGCTAAAACGGGTACTTTACGTGAATACTCAGTTGGGTATGTGGTTCAATAAGTATAATAACATTATAGTTGTTGCGTTTTAGAATTGTTATCGGTATGTAAAGCTCTCCATGGGAAACTTTGTTGCTCGTTTTGTACATCCACCTGCATCATCTTCTAGGATTTACCTACACGAGACGACGGTTATTTGTGAAATACTAACAAACTCTTAGGGAGTCAAAGTATACATGATTATATATGTATTTTTTTCGAATTTTCAGGGTTGGTCTTAAAGTAAAACTTGTTTGTAATATCATTAGTGTACTTTCCTTACATTTAGAAAGAAAGAAAAAGAGTTTATTTGCGGCAAGAGTTTTTTTGTTCGGGTTACCTCGAGTAATGATAAGGAAAAGGCATTGACCGCTATTGACTTGCCATAATGAGACAGATATACTGAAGTGAGAATCTACTGCTGCCTGTTGTTTTTCTTCGTATATATATATCTGTGATATTCTACCAGTGCAAAGACTGCAAAATAAATTCTAGCTTGGTTTTACTTGTTAAAGCTTGTTTTATGAGAAAATGTGCTGAGCGTTCCTTGACGGAACGAACCAAGCTAACTTTGGTTTTATTACCATTCCTTTTGCGGTCTTGCTTCTACCTGAACGAAATAATGAAGAGAACTATCGTCGTTAATTTTCTTTTAATAAAGCTGCTTTATCAAATCAGTTTTAATTAATATCAAATATCAATGTTTATTCATTTATATTTGATTACCAATCAATTTAAAGATGTTTGTATCCACAACATTTTTCAATTGACCAATAGAAACATGTTCACCCTTTGATAAGGTAGTATCCGTCACTACAATATTTTCATCCGACTCAGACTTTCCAATCAGCTTGTTAGAATTCCTAATCAACATCGTAAATCGTACTTTGTTTGTGTACAATGTGAGTACAGTTAATAAAGCAGATGAGTTTCCAGACTAACTGTACTGTACTACTTTGAGACACAACGAATTTTGAGAAAAATGGGTGTCGCAGAGTCCTAACAAAATCCGATCAACTGACTTGAGGTAACGGGAGATCAGAGTGCCTATTTTACAAATTTTCAAGCAAAATTATTAAAATGTATGAGAAATGAGGATTTCGACGGAAATGCGAATGTGAAAGTTGCTTAAAAGTTTCTAAATTGGTGCTCTGATTAAATTTTATAGGTCTCCCGAGAGCCGGGTTGAGAGACATGCGTCTAAGTTTTTTGTTAAAAAAAAAAGAAAACAACGACCGCATCGGAGACTTTACTTTTCTCTGGCAAACCAATCTTCTTTGTCAACTATACTAGAAGAAATTGAGTGTTGTGGACATCGTCGAACAATGCATCGTAGAGCGGACCATTACGATCATGAACCATTGTATTACGATCGTCCTCACTGAGCATCTCGGTCTGAAAGTACATTAACTTTGTTCCTACTTGTCTTACCATCGAGATTGGAGTGTCGTCTGCTCTAAATAGGTGTAGTGGTTTTGTGGCTTAACTGTAGATATAGCCATTGTAGCATCCTCTGACAAATTTATGGCCAACGTCAATCATCATATTCAGCCGTATTTCCCACGATAGTTTTCCGACCTAAAGTTCGTTATTGTTAGGGCCTTTGCACACGGCGTGTTTTAAAGCGTTCTTAGTACCTGTCTCGTAAATCATAATGGCTTCTTGAGATGAAGACGAAATCCAGTGTCTAACTCGTTTATAACATTTCAGTTAGCGCGATGAACCTCTGGTTGATAAGGTTCTAATCATACACATAATGTTTGCTAATCTTAAGTTGCTTCTCTGAATACTTAATCCAGGGTTATGATAGACATCAATGTCATCGATATAAACGTGGGTGTGTACGAGTATGTTGTTGATTACTACACCTTACGTGTCGGCCATATTAAAACTTCTTTTATGAGAGTTGGAATGAAAGGGCCTACATATTCACTAGGTCGGCCATCCATGTTCCATTATTTAGATGTCTTACTCAAAATATCTTCCGGAGAAACTCACTACTCGCCTTTCGATTTTATCCAGATTTTATGTATAAATTAACCGACTTCTTCATTAGGTTAAGTCATACATCTACTAAAATTATATGGATTTTATTTTATGATCTGAAATTAATAAGTGAATTGAATTGAAAAAGCAGGAGGTTCTACATTCTGCTGTATGTAAATTTTTTTTTGTCAATTTTCCCAGGTGGTAGGTCGCGAGGGCGTGCTGTCTTCGGCAGCCTCGCGCGAGCTGCGCTGCGGGCGGCGCCTGGTGTCGGGGCTGTTCTCGCGGCCGCGCCTGCCACTCGGCTACTCCTACGTCACCACCGTGCCGCGCGGCGCCTGCCGCCTCAACGTCTCCGAGATCATGCCCACAGATAACTATATAGGTTTGTACATATAAGCCTACATAAAAAAAAATTGAAGTTGAAAAATAAAGTTCAGAGTTGCAAGCGATAGAGAGCCAAAGGAACGGTCAAAAGAAGCTGTTGAAGAAGCAACAAGCAAGCGAATGAAAATATTAATGCGATTGGTTAAAACGTACCGTCCCGCAGGTCGTGTCAGCGATTGCGCGAAACAGGTGTAACTGTAAGCTATAATGATCACACTCCGCTTATATACGAAACATTGTTAGTTGTAAACCACTCTGACCAGCCGGACCCAAACATTAATCACGAAGCTGTTGAAAAATTCTACAACTGATGAATGGAGGTTACCTATTTCCTAGACATTTTATTTACCATTCCACAAAGCGAATAGTCCTTTGATAAAGGCTAATGGGCCGTGAGGTTGGTCACTTATCAATCAGCATTGTAGACGGAGTGGTCTGTAAATCATTTGAGATCATCTGCTGTAGGTAACTATCTACGAGTACCACAGCCTATTTGTTTTGTGCCAATATGATTATAGCTTTGCTCCGGCTTTTAATGTGATGTGAAATTACTTTGAACTTCACTGACAGGTAGTTTACATCATGTCGTACCAAGTAATTAATATATATGTGGTACTCAGCTTGTTGTTAAACATCTGTGCGAAGATTTAAATACTGGGGTGGGTTAATAGATTGTCGATCAAATCAAAGGTAATGTTGTAAACGTAGTTAGTGTTTGACATGTCGTGTGCACTTACAGCTTTGAAGATATCCAACGGCTCGTACATAATGAACGGCGAGTTCGCGGTGTCGGCGGCGGGCACGTACGAGGCGGCGGGCGCGCGCTTCGTGTACTCGCGCGCCGGCGCGCTCGACAGCGTGCTCGCGCACGGGCCCATACACCACCCCATCGACATCATGGTAAATTTTGTATTGTTTATACTTTACATACATACACATAAACAATATAAACAATAAAACAAATATATTAAACACGAACGACTTGGATCGTAGCAATACCAATTTATTGCTACTATAAATTGCTCAATAATCTATTACAGGCAAATTGAAGAGAAATAAATGGTTCTTTTATTTTCAGATACTTTATACGCAACCGAATCCAAGTATAAAATATGAGTATTTCACGGAATCGCTACCTGGTGAAGTGGAAAGTGAATCTGTTTCGAAAATAGATATTCCTGAAGTTACACCCAAATCTGCGTCGAAGCATTTTCGAAGACATCATAGTTATGATGTTTTCCCGAGGTCAAACGTCCCTGTCGGTGGGAGGGAGTCAGAAATGAGTTTTAGTGTCGAAGATGATATCGATACTGATGTTGTGGTCCTGAATAGAAAGTACATGTGGAAGATTTTGTCTTACTCTCAATGTACCAGGACCTGTGGTGGAGGGATTCAAGTAAGTCCTAAAAACACAAATCTTACCTTCTTGACCTCTAGCCAAATATTGGCCTGAACATAAAATACGAAGAATCGGACAATGAGGCGTCTAGTCAGTCTGACCGATAAATACCTAATTGAAATCAATCTGTAGCAATGCTTTATGAACATTGTGGAACAGTTAGATAGCGAACGTTGTTTTTGGAGCAATTGGTAATGTAATGTTGATTTTTCCAAGAATCTTCGTACTTTCCTTGAGTTTTTGTCAGACGTCTGAGTATTACAACTGCATGTAATTGTGATATGAATTTTACCACAAATAATAAGAAAATGAAATATTTGAAAAGTAAAGATGAACATTTCAATCACCTTTACAGTCAGAATAATTTTGTCAAAAAATAAGAGTGATTTGGGGGATCAATCGGCGTTTGAATACACATGTCATCTTAACCTTCCTCAAGGGTCGGTACATATCTGATGGAAAATGCGTCGAGCATATCATTGGTGGCGTCTCTTCGCATTAATGCATCATCGGTAATGAGCGTGAAATTTTTTATCATATAATTGTCTGTTCTGGCTTTATGCGACCGAGAATACGCGACGCATTTACCATCAGATATGTACCGACCCTAAAACATTATCTACTAACACCACACTCAATTCTAGCTGGGCAAGTACCGCTGCGTGGAAGCGGGCGCACTGAACCGTGAGGTGCCCTCAGTGCACTGCCCTGGGGCCGCCCCTGCGCCGCGCCGCCGCCGCTGTGCCGGCGTGCCCTGCCCGCCACGCTGGCGAGCGGCCGCCTGGACCATGTGCCCCAGGTGTGGACCAGCTACCAGGACCAGGATAGTGGGCTGTGTGCAGGATCATTCTAGAGGGATTACTAAGGTTATGATTAATGATAGCTTTTGTTTTATGATTCAAAATTACACCGGCTAAAACTAACATTTCTAAACGTATTTTTTGGTTTCATCTTAATGTATTTATTCATTAGAACCGTCAAACCCTAAGATTTACTTAAAAATACTTATTAATTATTCTGGTGCTAAGATACTTAAAGACATCCACAGTCAGTTTACTTATTGGAGGCCTTAAGTACTAATACTAATAATAGGGCCTTTAGGAATATTTTACAAAGTCAAATCACAAGGAACGAAAATTGTAATATATCAGATATAATACAAAATTAATAAATTTATCGGCTATCGGTTGGTGATCTGGCAGAAACTAGGGGTCCCCATCGATCGCGGGGCTCTGGGCACTTGCCCAGAGTACAGTGGAAAATAAATGGGCCCTTCTTTTCCTCAGTGTAACTGTATGAAACGTTTTCAATTAATCCTAATAATATGGTTATTTCATAGACAAGCATAGTTTAAACAGCGACAAGGTCTTAACGAAAAAGCTTATTGCAAAGTCCAGTGTGTTATTTTTTTACGACGTTTTCATATCGATTAGGTACTTTAGTAGGGCTTTAAAAGAATTACCTGGTCCCAATAAAATATTTAAGCAACCTTTTCTTTCTAGATCAGCGATCAAAAATGTCCTCCAACAAAGCCACCGACATCAGAAAAGTGTAACATTCCGGACTGCGACAAAACATCCGGGGACGAAGTGCGGACGGTCTCAAACAAACATGTGACAAGACCTCGGGAACACACAGACGCCTTCAGAGAAGGACCCGTGTATACTGTGGCAGTCAATAATACAGAACTGGACGTTGGACCCGAGTATACGTTTAGTGCTGCAGCCGGATGGCTGTATACTGATTGGTCTGAGGTAAGTTAGAATTGCGTCCGGCATCAAGATGGGCAGGCGAAATTATTGCCATAGGGGGGGAAATATGGACTAGACGGGGATTGCGGAAGTCGCGTACGTATCTGTAATCCCCGGCGTAGGTGGGAGATGGATTACTGGGGTGGTTTTAGTCAGTAAGAGTCTGAAAGCGGGCTGTTGATGATGATGATGAAGTTTGCATTAGCAAAACCTACATAGACGACATTATGGAAAAAGAGAAAGAAGGCGGTTGTCCCTCTCAAAGTGTTTTGAGTTATCGGTTTTGTTGAGGTCGCGGTAAGCACCTGTATGAGCGACGCACGGAACCAGTAAGTACGGCGGAAGAAAGGAGAGTGCTATATTAAGCCTGATAAAATCATGTTTTGAGGTTTTGTTGCTGGAAGGTAGGTCGCGGGAAGGGTTATACCCAAAATACAGTAATATTGGAAATATTTTTGAATGAATAAAAATTTCACAGGTTTATAAAAAGTTTTGACAGTCTACATTAAACTCCAGAGTGTATTTTAAATTTCGAGACTTGCAGAAGAGAAAGGAGTGGTAAAAAGATTAAGTTTCAAAACTTTTAACACTTTTTATTCAACATTTTAAACATGCTAACTAGTTTCATTGTTAACTTCCAAAGTTGAATAACTTAGTTTGATACATTAGAGCTGTCGCAAAATGTATTCATAAAAGTTCTTCGTTTTTGAGACATTTGCGTTACAAAGAATCTTGCATCGTGATGCTGTTGGATTTTTACGAATATTTGTTACAAAAACTGCAATACGATACCGTATTCTACATAGCAAAAATAAAAGGAGCTGGCAAGCAATTCACGATATTAAAACTTCGAATGGTAGCAGCTGTTTGGAACTTGCAGCTCGAAATTCCGATTTCCCGAAATAAACCTACGTCGTTTATCTTGCATGGCCTTCCAAATGGTCAAAGTCATTACCTAAGTGCATCATGATTTATTTGTTGTTCTATTTTTTGCTCCGTAAGAGCTTTTCTTGCTAAACAGAAACTTGTTGGATATATTGCAACAATGCATTGAGTAGTTGCACACATGGAGGTGGTTTATAATTTATTGCGCAGATAAGAGCATGTCAGATTTGCTTATTCAAATGATACTATTGATTTTACCCGTAAATCATTATTATTATATTAGTGAAATATCGGCTGTTAACATTATACTGACAAATAGATTGAAATTGTACCTCTCAATCTCGAAACATGTGAATCACTAAATTTATTCAAGTGTAAATCTTCTATGAATCACTAAATTGCGGCAATTTATCGGTTTTCTATCAAAAAAATAAATTTAGTTGCGTCATTATCTTTTGTTTGATTTAGTGTAGCATTTTTGGATGTAGTTTCAACGAAGAAGCCATTATCTTCAAACACCAGTGTTTACATTGGGTGCTAAAATAGTAAAGCTATGAAAGAAAATAAATAAGCTCATTCAGTAAGCGTGCTAGCAGACTGCCGCTGTGATCAGTATTTATTTACGTTCCTAGCTTTTAAGTGAAACTGACGGACTTAATTGATGCCGTAACTACTCTGCATAATCATAAAACGAGAAGAGACTATACAATGTAGATGAATATAAAAGTAACTATGGAGTTGTAAATTAACAGTTTGTTCCAAAACTTTCTAGAACTTTCGACTTTTTGGATGGACAAAATAGAAATAAATGACGAAACAATTCACCAACCTCACAGGAAATTAAAGTTTTGAGTCGGTTTGTGTTTAAAACCCGAGGGTCTGAGCATCCTTTTCCTTTGAGGATATTTCCAAGCGGCTGGTTCACACTTCCTGTCACATCAAGGCTGGTTTCTGAGCATTGCGATCTAACGTGGTAATGCTGCCTGGTTTTTGGGTATACTAGTAGTCGGCAACTTTGCGAAGGAATATTTAGATTTTGTTTTTATTTATTACAATACTATCTACTCTGCACTAACAGTTTAAGGTTGTTTAAGTTTTTGATCACATTAAAAAGTTTTTTATTTTTTAGAAAACATGTTGTAAGCAACTGCTTATTATTTTATGCTATTTATTTTTTGGATTTGGATAATTTAAACCTCAACATTATCTTCTTCTTTGGCCTTAGGGTTCTTACAGTAGACTTATTTCCAGTGTGTGGGTTGGTGCGTAGGCGGTGGGGTGCAAAGCAGAGGTGTCCGCTGCGCCGACCCCTCAGGATGTTCTCCTCAGAAGGCACCCGAGTCCTCCCGCACTTGTGCCCCGAAAACTGACTGCGAACCACTGGATGGACAGTGGTTTACTGGTAAATATATCTTTACATAATTATCTGACATGCCGATATCTTGAATAGCGTGTGATTGTTGAGGGCCTTTGTTCTGATGTAATGGAATGATGTAGGTTGATGATGTGGAGGTATACTTTTCAAGAGCTGCATCTTTAGAGTTATGTGGAACAGGACGGAAAGTCCCGCAACATCCATTGAAAAGGGAGGATCTTCAGACAGGGTGGGTGGCTTGTCTGGTGGGCAACTGCACAGTGGTTATTAGCGGGCTGATGTATATGTTCAATTCGAACGGAGAACTTTGAAAGCACGATATAGGATTTCTTTGACATCAGGGAATTTTGGAGTTTATAAAATATGTGCCACTTGGTGGATCCCGGCCATGATTATTTCGAAATGTGGGTTTGGAATTTTCTGGTAGTTACCAGAATATTTCAAATGATTTTGAATGAATGAATTTGGTTTTATATCGCAAACATTATGTTGTCTGGGGTCCAGATTGATTCTTTAGTGTATTTTTAAGTTTAAATGACGTACAGTAGCCTATTAATGCTTCCCAACATCATTGAAAGTTGCATGCGCAATTTAAAGTTTTAAATCGTCTGGATTGATGATTATTGACCATCATGACTTTAATTTGTACATATTGCTAGGAGCATCGTATCTGATCGCTTATTATGGGTAAACTACTAAACTTTGTACGAAGCTTATTGCAAAGCAGATTACCTGATGCCCATAAGTAGTAAAGATAAATATTGCAACAACTGAGGTAAATGTCAACTACTATGATGATTTATAGCTATATTTGCTTGTACCTATTATGTGAATTCAATCTTCACTTGAATGCTGATGTTGTTAATTTACATAGCTCGTAGCTACTGACCTATGTAAACATCTTAAGAGTGTGTATTCCGTCCACTAGCGCCGCCAATCGTTTTTTATTAATTGTGGTAAATTTAAGACACGTAGATAAAAAACCGCTCTGTAGTGCACTGAAGAAATGTATCTACTATTTTTTGACAGCTATTTTTAATACATAACTCATGGCTTAATAGCCCAAACGGCAATTATTGCTAAAAGTGGCCACTTTTAGCAAAAATATCGACTTTGGCAACTATTTATGTTCTAAAGTACAAAACATAACTCTCAAAACATAATAAATACATTTCTTCAGTGCACTACAGAGCGGTTTTTTATCTACGTGTCTTAAATTTACCACAAATAATAATAAACGATTGGCGGCGCTAGTGGACGGAATACACGCTCTTAATACTTGCTTATTTGATTGATATTTTCCGCATCTTCATTATTTTGTGGTCTTCTGAATTCAATCTTTATTTTCTAAGTCAGAGCAGGGTACAGAATAGCTGAAGTATGACTCGTTTGTTAATATGCCAACCTACGTGATAACGTTAACGGTTTATAATATGCCACGGGACTCCACTTCAACTTGAATGTCGACACTGTGAAGAAGATCGAAAACTTAAAGTATTGTAATAACATTTCCAGTTTTGATCTTATCTCTCATGAATAAGGAAACTTTAGTTAAAGTTCAACTCGAAAGCTCGATTAGCCACCAGCTACTTTGCATTTTATATGTCTTCACTATCCTAGGTGACTGGTCCCCCTGTTCATCTACCTGCCGAGGCAAGCAAATCCGCGGTGTCCTCTGCATCGGCGGCACTGGTAGACATCTGAAAGACTCAGCGTGCCGAGACCCAAGGCCAGCTGCTGAGCGAGACTGCTCGGCTGACTGTAGACCTACCTGGTACTACGGGGATTGGGGACAGGTTAGTTACTTTTAATATTGAAGCTCTAGGTACAGACACATTCTTTCGATAAAGTGAAACTATCAGCGATAACGATCGTCATACGTCCAAGTGTTGGTAAATTTGAGAATGAAATTGTGGAATCTCGGTAGCTTACGTCAAAGAACTTGTGAAGTTTCAGAATAAGCTTACGCTTAAAGTTCAATTTTAAGACCTTATATGTACCATATACTCAGAAATAAATGATCATTCATTCATTCATTCAAAATGTCGTTACCGTCAATCACATACATTTTGATCTTTTAGACAAACGTTATTGCTGATAACATAGCATGGCCATAGAAAAAGTGACATGTTACCAGCAATAAAGTCATGAAATCATCGTCCTGCACAAAATTATAATATGATGCAAACTGACACTGAAGAGAAGACCTTTCATATCAAATTAACCTCACACTATCAAATTTATTTAAGGTCTGGAATTCTGAATCCTGATACTGATTAAGTTGTCTGGTTAAAAACTACAATACCCAGATTATGTGAAATGAGTAAAGAGGACAGACGGCAAAATGACGATCATGAGCTTTTTTTCAAAAAACGGAATCATAATGGCAATGGTACTTCATTAAGAGTGACAGCGATAAAACTCAGTTTTCTGATCCATGCATGAAAGTCCGTAACAGTATCGTAAAACAAATAGGTACGAAAAGAGCGCAATAACATACTATGTAAGATAGCCAAGAATTCACTCCCAATAAAGATATACCAACCTTGCAGACTATCATAGACAATATTAAATAAACGTATAAAAGGACACTCTTGGCTGTATCGTACAAATGGTCAGCTCCCCTGATGCACTGTTTAGTAGCAATAACAAAACTTAAATCGATGATGATAGGTGCAAAGCCCAAACATACAAACGAAATGATTGCAATCACATCCACTAACAACATAGCAAAGCAATTAGTCCCACTAAAGATAAAGATAGACCAACCTTGCAGAGTGCCATAGACAATATTAAGTAAACGTGTAAAAGGACACTCTGATTAATTGAACGATACGTAGGGAGCCTTGTGTGATTGATATTCTAATTAGTACCGTCCACCGTCCAGTTAACGATATAGCTTTTGACACTTCAACGTAACTCTTAATTACTTTATTACAACGACCTTTTCAATTCGAACGGGATCATGTTTTGCGTAAGGTTTCGGATTAATGTTTTAACCTATCAATAATAATTGTTTGTCTGGCTGAGATGACAGTTTGGAAGCGATCTTTATGGTATTAAATTGTACAGTATATTAATTAATGTAGGTTATGCACAAGTTGTGTAGCGAATGCATTCCATAGTCGAGTTAAATACACTGTGAGTTGTATGTTTAGTTTTTAACATTACTATTCTCAAAGATACTTTTATAATAATTTTATTCAAGGCTTTATCTAATCTCAATGATTTAATCAATGTGAAAAGCTTGTCAGAATGAATATTATTATTATTGACGGATTGAAACTGAAATTGGATTGCGAACGATCCTTAAAATACGGGAGTTTGACGTGATGACTTAAGTCTACCACTTGTAAGGCTCAACTGCTGTAGTAGGTAATATAGACTCGTAGCGGTATCCTATAAATTTTCTCATTTTTCTGATTGTGTTTTTTTTATTATGTACATCGTTTTTAATGAGATTGATGGATTGTGGAGGTCTGGTAGGCAGCCGCTATACGTACAACACTGGTATTCAGGTGAATCCGGTTTGATTTGATGAAGCCGACCCCAATAGAGTTGGGAAAAGGCTTGGCAGTTGATAATGATTTTTCACCCTTACTATCTTCTCCCACCTAGTGCACCGGCAATTGCTCAAGTGGCACGGGCATACAGCACCGCTCAGTGGTCTGCTCCCGCGGTGACACCAGCGTCATCAGCGAGACTGAGTGCGGTACGACGAAGCGTGCGAGCCGCGCGTGCGAACTCACCTGCGTAGAAGCGGCGACCACGGCGCGTGCCAGCGTAGTGGCCACGCCTGGGTACACGCCGCCGCTGACTATCGGTGAGTAGTACAAACAGAATTATTACAAACAAAATCTTAGTTTAGTCGAACTTCTAGGCCCCAAGGCATTCTCTGAAAGAGAGTTTTTGTATCAGATAAGCACCTACCAGATAATTTCTTTAAAAAATGTAAAAACAAACATTTTACAGATTATATTACAATAAAGATTGTGATTAGTTTAAATAACAAAAAATGACGCATGTATCAGCAGGGCAGGGGACTTTTATTGTTATCATCATCATAACCTTATAAAGTAGCAGTAATATTTACTATATGGATGCCTTTGGCAGAACTAGATAGATACTGGTTACAATAGTTTACAAAATTTTATTTTTTTGTCTGTAGCCGCGGATTTTGTAGTCGATAATGTTTACTTTTGTCATGTTTTTACGGTTCCGTAGCCAAATAGCAAAAACGGAACCCTTATAGATTCGTCATGTCTGTCTGTCTGTCTGTCTGTCCGTCCGTATGTCACAGCCACTTTTCTCCGAAACTATAAGAATTATGCTGTTGAAATTTGGTAAGTAGATGATGAGATTCCGTGAACCGCATAAGGATTTTCACAAAAAAATAGAAAAAAAAAAAACAATAAATTTTGGGGGTCCCCATACTTAGAACTGAAACTAAAAAAAACTCAAAAATGTTTTTTTCATCGTACCCATACGTGTGTGGTATCTATGGATAGGTCTTCAAAAATGATATTGAGGTTTCTAAGATTTTTTTTTTCTAAACTGAAAAGTTTGCGCGAGAGACACTTCCAAAGTGGTAAAATGTGTCCCCCCCCCTTAACTTCTAAAATAAGAGAATGATAAAACTAAAAAAATATATGATGTACGTTACCATGCTACCAGCGAAAATTGGTTTTAACGAGATCTAGTAAGTAGTTTTTTTTTAATTCGTCATAAATCGTAAATCGCAACTTTTCCTTATAGATAATAAGTATAATACCTACTGGTTTATACGGAACCCTCGGTGCGCGAGTACGACTCGCACTTGGCCGGTTTTTTCAAATCTACCCTCCAAAAAAGAAGTTGCAGCTCAAATTCTTTTGTTTTATTAATTTTATGATTACTTAGTTTGACTTAGTTTTTTCTTGTTCCCGTAAGAATGTCGGGAAATCCTCTCGAAGTGCTCCCTTATACTCTCCAAGAAACCTACATGCCAAATTTTCTACGACTAGCAGTTTCAGCTGTGCGCATCTGTCAGTCAGTCCTGACGAATTTGATTCGTTGATAACGTATATTTATTGTCTTAAAAATAATTTAATTTAATTTAATTTATTCATAAAAAAACACATTGTAGTAGGTACATGATGAAAATTTTACAGAATTGCTTATAGTGTACAAGGACTACAATTTTAATGGTGGGTGAGGTGCTGTATTACTAGCTAGGTTAAATTACCTGTGTTAAGGAGTACAGTGCCGGTCCCCAAGGAAAGAAACAATAATTTTAATATCGTACACAGTATAAATTTAGGACATTATGATGTGCTTACTACAAACACTCCGGTGTATAAGATTATTTTTCCCTATTATAGCTTAAAACTAAAACAGTTAAATAATTAAATATTAAAAAAGAATAATAGGGCAAGTATATTATAAACTAAAAGTAAATCATGAAACTAGTGGGTAGGTGAAATTTGTTGTTACCAAGCTATTGCGGTTACGAGTCCATAACCTGTAGCGGGTCAAATATGACCGTAACAAATATAGTGAGATTTCGTTGTGCATCTTTAAAATCATTTTTAATTAATTTATTGTGTACAGTAGTATATTTGTAGTACATTATCATGAACAAATAGGAAAAAAATAATAATAATACTAATAACTAGCTGACCCGTGCCCACTTCGTTGGGCGGTAAACATTTAAAAATTGTGATGAAAATATTATGAGTGTGGTTCGGTTAGTACTGAGTGCTATGATTTATTTCCTGACTGCCAAAAGGAGGGTTTCGTTTTTATTGATATGTAGCTAGGCTAGCGAGCCTCTGCGAGCGCTCAGCGCACGTTCAGCGCTAGATTCCCGAGCACGGACCTGCGATGTTCTCCAGCTTTGGTTAGCAAGCCGCTGTGAACGCTCGGAGCTAGATTCTCCAGCGCATGCTTGCGAAATATTTTCTCTAATTTCTCGAGAGGCGCTGATGAATTTCAAGAGCAGACTCTTCCGTACGGCGTACTCGAGCTGCTCTTGTCTGGGATGTCTGACGGGAAAGTTGTGATTTCATTTTAGGCATGATAAACAATCGCTGAAACTGTCCGATATCCCAAAAACAGAAATACCACAGCTTCAAACTCGAAGAATGAGAACGAAGTAGTATTTGTGTTTTAAGAAACCGAGCAACCAAAACAATTTTAAAGACCAACAACTTCTAACCAACTGCGTACAACTCACCTACCTAACGACGAAAGTTAAATAATAACTGGAGCCGGATGGACAACGCCATCTATGGGTAAATGGATGGAATGTGATCCGTGCCTCGGAAAGCACGTTAAGCTGTTGGTCCCGGCTGTCATTTGGAGATCTTTGGCAGTCGTTACGGATAGTCAGAAGCCAGAAAATCTGACACCAGTCTTTCCAAGGAGTACCGTGTTACCCAGTTATTGGGCTGTGAAGGTCTGGTAGGCAGCCGCTCCACGTAAAATACTGGTATTCAGCTGAATCCGGTTTGACTGGAAGCCAACCCCAATATATAGTTGGGAAAAGGCTAAGCAGGTGATCTATGGGTAAATTGATAAAACGTCCGTACAAAGCATGTTCTAATGCGGTTCGTGAATGGACGGCGCGGGCGGCGTTTTGCGATTTAGTAATTTTATATTATCTTCGAAACTTTTCAACCAATTGACATACTGTTTTGGCAAATCGTATCTCTATGATGTTCTTGTGATCATAATAATATTTTTTTCGATAAGGTTTAATATTTTGTTGTTTAAAAAATCGTCCAAAGGTAAGTATGTCGAAAAATACTTTTTTTAACACAAAAAAGCTACTATATCTGCTAAAATATAAAAGATAGAAATATGGTGTCGCGGACTTTTTTGTAGAACTATTCAAAGCGGACAAGGTTGCCATACATTGTTTTCAATTATATACAACTGTTAAGGCAGCGCATGCAAATAACTCTGTTGTAAGAGCAATTTTTTTCCGCCTGGATAGACAAAAATTGAGATAGTTCGGCTAATATGCATGATATCTTTATAATTTATAGCCTATAGCATTCCTCGATAAATGGGCTATCTAACACTGAAAGAATTTTTCAAATCGGACCAGTAGTTCCTGAGATTACCCCCTACATACAAACTTACAAACTTACAAACTTACAAACTTACAAACTTACAAACTTACAAACAAATTTTACCTCTTTATAATATTAGTATAGATAGTATAGATAAAAAAAAGCGAATTAATTGAAATCAGTTATGAGTTTTTCTGTTTCATCGTAGTTTGTACCTTATAGGAATGAGTATATAGCCTTTTTACACTTGTAATATGACAAACCATAGATTGGACAGTGCTTATTAATCTTATTATAGAGAGCCGGGCCTTGGTAGAAAAAGAATCTTTTAGAGAAGGATGATCGCGTACGTGGGAGTGTACATATTTTGTCTTTTCGACGTTTTGTTATGGTTTTGTACGGGGTTTTTCTGTGTTGTAATAGTATTACTTGTAAAATAAAATGATGCCGTATGTTCAGAATTCCCCAGTGACTGTATAAATCAGTGGTAGGAAACATAAAATGTCGAAAGGTTGCAACTTTTAAAATGGCTCTGTGGGCGACTTCCACGGGCATCAAAATAGTCTTGGCAGCACCACCCCAGCATGAGATACAGTAGGGCACGCCACGATAGTGGCGATAAGTCCCCTCTTTGAGGAGTGGCTAGAGAGGCGCCACGGCGTCCTCACCTTCCGCCTGACGCAGGTCCTCACCGGACACGGATGTTTCGGGAGGTACCTGCATCGAATCGGGCGGGAGGAAACGCCCGGGTGTCACCACTGTGAGGATCGACCGGAGGACACGGTGGAGCACACTGTGCAGGTGTGCCCCGCTTGGGCGGCGCACCGCCGTGTTCTCGAAACGGCGATCGGCGGCAACCTCTCGCGTCCGGCCCTGGTCCAAGCCATGGTCCGGAGCGAGACGGAATGGGACGCCGTTGCCTCCTTCTGCGAAGCAGTCATGCTAGCGAAGGAGGTGGCGGAGAGGGAGAGGAGACCCTCTCGTCCCGGCCGCCGTGGTGGACGCCGCGGGCGTCGGGGGACACCACCTGGTGATCTCCGGCCACCGTAGGCGCGGGCCTGTGGACGGCGAGCTATGGGTGGCTCGCCGTCCGTCCGTCTAGTGACGACAGGCCGTGTCGACGGCGCGTTAGTGTTCCACGCGCGCCTCAAAGAGGGTCAGCACACAGAGGGGTCTGAAAGGGCCGACGCCTGCCAGAGTCGCGGGATTATTCGCAAGAAACACCGTGGCTCCGGAACACAAAGGGCAATGAAGGAACATGGATGGGTTTTAGTCAGTAGAAGTCTGACACTCCCTACCGCTACACCCAGAGCGGGAGGAGTCATTGGATGATTTCCCATCCCTAAAAAAAAAAAAAAAAAGCATGAGATACAGTACGAAATAATGGAGGAGCATAGGGCAAAATAAACAGTACGAATAACTTTATGGGTTGCAACGTATCGGAGGGTTCTAAAAATGTAAATTAGTTTTCTAACTCTACCCGTAAGCAGGTTGATATGTGCCTTAAAGTTTAAATTTTGGTCTAATAATACACCTAGGTATTTTATATGGTCAACGTTCACTAGAGATGGACAATTACATGATGTTTTTGTGAGGCACGAGTGTGCCATTAAGTGTATGGCAGTACGTGGTTGGGAAGCCGCGCTAATTGAGTAAGTTAGAAACTTTGTCTTGCTGGTATTTAGGGTAAGGGTGTGAGCAGTGAGCCAGTCTAAGGCTATGTTAAGGCCGTGTTGTGCTTTTAGTTCCAGCTCATGCCAGGTTTTTGCGGTGAAAGTTATAGCTGTATCATCCGCAAATGCAACAATCCTACCATCAGGAATATTGAGGTTGCACAGATCGTTCATAAAGATAAGGAAGAGGGTGGGGCCTAATATGCTGCCTTGGGGGACCCCGTAGTAGATGGGAAGCTCTTCGCTATTGTAGTTATCAATCCCGACAGTTTGTGTGCGATCACTTAAGTAACTACGAAAAAGATCTAGAGTTATATGTAAATATTTTCTGCATGCATTATAATATGTAAATATTTTCTGCATGAATAGCTCAAGGAGTGCTGTTTAACTATTTCTAATCGTTTTACTATACATGTAGAGAACATAATTATGTAAAAGCTAAATAATTGGAGTTCGTGGATTAAATATTTAAGATAATGTAAAAGTGCCAAAGGAATAAAGAAACACCAAACAAATTCCAAACACCAACTATTTGACGAGCACCAAAAAAGCTGAAATTACAAAAAACCAGAGCTTATAATAAAAATCGACTTGAACTTAGCATACCTACCATCTGGAGTCAGTCAAAAATTTTCCGGTAACAAATTTACTGTAAAGTAGTGGTATTATTTTATATTTTTTTTGAATTTATTGCTAATTAGAAATTAATTTGAGCTAAAACTTGTTAATTAGACAACATTCGTTTGGACAAAATGACTTTTCAGGAAGATTTTTTCGAGTGAATATCTGTTATCTTCTATATGTATATAAAAACCAGCGGCCAAGTGCGAGTCGGACTCGTGCACTGAGGGCTCCGTACAAACCTGTAGGTATATAATATTATAAGCAAAAGTTGCGGTTTACGATTTACGACGTATTAAAAAAAAACGAGATCTCGTACAAACCAATTTTCGGTGGAGGTTGACATAGTAATGTACATCATATATTTTATTTAGTTTCATCATTCACTTATTTTAGAAGTTTAGGGACACACACACACATTTTACCACTTTGGAAGTGTCTCTCGTGCATTTTAGTAAACTCAATATCATTTTTGAAGACCTATCCTTATATACCTTACACGTAACGGGTTTGGTAAAAAAAAAATTGTTTCAGTTCAAAGTATGGGGGACCCACAAAATTTATTGTTTTTTTTTTCTATCTATTTTTCTGTGAAAATCTTAATCCGGTTCACAGAATACATCTACTTACCACTTGGTAAGTGGATGTATTATGTTGAAACTTTTTAACAGAATAGTTCTTATAGTTTCGGAAAAAGTGGCTGTGACATACGGACGGACAGACAGACAGATATGACGAATCTATAAGGGTTCCGTTTTTTGCCATTTGGCTACGGAATCCTAAAAATGAATCGCCGAAATGTATGTACGCGCATTACTTCGTAACGACTGATCCAAATTGCATAATTCTGTTATGGTTGTGTTCATAATTGTCAGGGCGAGGTTTGAATCTTGGGGAGTTTTATGTCCCGAATACCTACAGGGACGGGAAAAATCGAGATATGCGCGGAAATGGTTTGGCTAGCCTGAGTCTAAATTGTGGATTCTATAAGATTTCACGTTTTTAAGCATTTTTCTCTCATCCTTATTTCATTCACAGAGTCTCAAAAAGGCGTCGAAGCTACGCATAGAGACAATCATCAGAGAACCATTACACCTAGGGATCGTGCATCAAGAGGTATGATTGTTTTTAGTTTAGTGTATCAAATATCCTCCCGGCTTAATATCTTACGGCTTAATATCTTATCCCCAATTGCACAATATTTTTTTTAAATAATTGTCTTGTCATTTGGTAGGAATGTCATATCGGTCAACTAATCACAACAGCTATCATTGTGATGTTAAAATGGATTATCTATATAGATACCTCGGTTTTAACTTTATCGATATTGAGTGTCACATAGGTAAAGTACATAATTTCATTATTATGATATCTTTGTTTAAATAAAAGTCCCGGATACGAGCCTGTATGCGCGATAAGTACGAAATGTGTATCTATTACGGCGCGGGCGCCTTTAATGACGGAAGAACTTAAAACTTGTGACGCGGGTCGTACAGACGCCAGCACAACAAGCTACAACGATCTGTCAAATTTGCTGGCGACAGTACAAATTCGCTCTAACGTTCCATCGTACATCAAATACGCCCTTTCCATCTTTCGATAGTTCTTGGTGTTACACAATATCTGGCTATCCCTTAAGGCAGGACCTTCTGAGGCTACGCGTCACGCGTTTCGTTGCTTCTTTCGACTAGCACTTGCCTCAAATGTTTTTAAAAGAATTAAGAGTAGGCAGAATGTACAGATCTGGTATGGACCTACGGCCTTTAAGGAGGTCGCCAACGGCTACTTTCTGCAGCGATATTGTAACGTGTTTCGTTAAGCGAGTTGTGCTTGTCTTATTTTGCACTCCTACTTTTACGATACTTCATCAATTCAGTCTTGGGCTGTAATGGTTACTTGTGAACGCCTGAATCTGTGAACATTTGCATTGATGTAGTTGCGACAAATTCAAAATTAGCGATGCTACACGTTAAGGAAACGGCGTCCTCCCTTACTTTTTTTGCCTTGTTTATGGCGTGTTGACATGAAGTCGGTTACCAAAAGCAGCGACCGCATTCAGTTTAACCAAATCGATTAATCGAATTGGGCTGTTAACATTTAGTCTGTCACCGACGGCGGCCGTTTTCGTTTAAGTTGTCGGTTAACCATTTGGCCGTACAATGAACGATTATAACAAATCAGCCGTATTCAGCCATCGAAAACGTGCTGTTGTCTAACACCGGCTCACCGAAAATCCGTTTACCCTAGTCGGTGACCGAATACAAAATTATGCGAAGGTGTGACGTATTGAGAATTTTCAAAGCGTCGTAACTTCGTCAATTTTGGTTCCCGTAACAAAAGAAAAAACACTCAACACGATCAATTGTTTTTTGATAATCTAACTAACGGACTAATTAGATTTTTTCAGTACACAAGTCCATTAAAACAATTGACTTATTCTAGGAAACTGCGTAGACAAGCTGAACAACTGCTTCTTGGCGGTGCAAGCTCGCCTGTGCCACTACAAGTACTACACCAACAATTGCTGTCACTCCTGCGAGGGTCGGTGAACACTGCTCTTATTTATACAACAAACAATGTGTAACAGATGAAAAACTTGATAAGAGGGAGTGTTACTTATCATTGTGAACAACTTTTATTGTCATTTGTCACAGATCACAGATGTATGAGGCAGTCGTATTTTTTTGCGTTTTTCCTGTTACTCATTGTATAATTATGCAGGTTTAACCTGGCCGGTAAAATGGCACATGGAGTGTTAGGAAAAGTTTGACTTTGTAGAGAGTCGAAACGTCTCTTTGACAGCATCTCTTTCTAAAACTGGATGTGCCATATTATCACACCCTTATTTAATATCCTTTTAGCAATCTTATCGATTCCACTCGACTCTATCGCCACGTCAATGTAAAAAAGATGTTATATTCAACGAATAACAGTAACTGTCAATTTGATTGGTGGAGCTTCATGGAGTGATGAAATTACTTAGAATATGGGTGTAACTTGGGTATTCTACTGCCTTTAGATAGGTCAAACACACACTATGGTTATCATAATAGGCTTATTTGTGGCTATCTATTAATACACATAGCAACAGAAAGGTAAATTAAATTAAAAATCCAAGCTTATTTATTGGCTAAGGTAGCCGTTACAGTAGTGTGTGTTTATCCGTAGCTTAACTTTAAACTGCCAACATAACTAATAAAATAATGTTGTTTCTTGTTTGTATTATTAGTCTTCATCATAGTTAGGGGAAAAATATGATTTTAAATGTTGCTCTCTGGCATCATTCGTTTTTCTCAATTATTCAAATTTAAAATATGTATTTTAAAGATGCTGTATTTTAGGCCCAGTTTCTGCAACGAAAATAAAATATTCTTGTAACTTAGAGTCCTTTTCCTGTCATGCCTGTTTTCGCCCGCGCGCGAATCAGTCAGCAGTGCGATTCAGTAAACATGTCGAAGTGAACACTTAGGCGAAGATAACGACAAGTGAGCTGTCAAACCATACAAATAGGATAGAATGACAGCTCACTTGTCGTTCACTCCACCTAAGTGATCACGGTGACATGTCGACAGAATCGACCGGCTGGTCTGTATGCTCGCATCCTTACATTTCATACATGCGGGCAGCACGCGTGAAATGCGGTTTGGCTGCAGGCAAGCTATCCATATGCAAGCGGCGTTCTTCTGTCTTCAGTGTTGTTTTTACTGTAACGCAGGTCGCACGCATGATCATAGACTCTGACCATGCGTGCGGCCCGCGACACGTATTGAATCACTGGTGACACGCACGATACTGCAGCGGCAAACGAAATCTTTGTCGTGCGTGTGGCCAAAAACGTGCTATCACCCACATGCAGACCAGATCCGCATGTCAAGAAAAAGACGCATGACAGCAAAAGGCCCAAATTGTCAAACGAACGTTAACTGCTGTGATTGGTTGAATGCATATTCAAAAGCCGATTACATCACTTGACTTGCGTTTGATTTGTAACGCATCGATTATTTCTTTCCAGAAACCAGAGTCTAGAATCATAGTATAAGCTTTCCGACGTTCCCTTAAATAATATTAATAAAATTGCAAGTAGTTTTACTATTAACACGTTTTTTGTTTTGCTTATTCGGTGTGATATTTAAACTTAAGTATATTTTTTTATAATTTAATTTATATTATGGTACAAGTAAACTCATGACTCAACCTAGTACTTAGGATATTACCGACGCTTCTATGATAATATCAATGTGTTGTAGTGTGTTGTACTTTAGCATAAGTTATGTAATTAGGTAATTATAATTAAGTGTAAATAGATAGTTCTTAATGCAAGTGATGATTAGATGACACTGAAATAAAAGTTGCCTTTCATTTTGTGAACTTTAATTATAGGTTATGCAATAAATCTGCTTCGCCCTTTCCCAATTACGTTGTAGTCGCTTTCCGGTACTCCGAATACCAGTATTGTACGTAGAGCGTCTGCCTATCAGACCCAGTCACTAAATATCCTTTAGCAAGGCTTTTTTTTTTTTTTTAGGGAGTGAAAATCATCCAATGACTCCTCCCGCTCTGGGTGTAGCGGGAGGGAGTGTCAGACTTCTACTGACTAAAACCCATACATGTCCCTTCATTGCCCTTTGTGTTCCGGAGCCACGGTGTCTCTTGCGAATAATAAAGGCGTCGGCCCTTTCGGGCCCCTCTGTGTGCTGACTCTCTTTGAGGCGCGCGTGGAACACTTAAGGTTATGGCACACTATAACAGCATCGCAACGGCACCGCTCCAGCCCAGCAATTATCTTGTCATTCAAATTAGTCCTTATTTCGTGTGTCGTATAATACATTTTGTAATGTCAATGTCAAAAAGCCAACGGCAGGCAGTTAGCGTGTTAACCGCTTCAATACAACTTGACTCGCAGCCTGCGTGCTTACAGCGCGCCGTCCGCGTGTTTACTGCGCGCCAATTCCGATTCGCCAGTCCTAGGCGTGTTCAATGACAAATGCCATGTAAAATTGTGTTTGCGGTGAAAGCAAGCTTGCACCTCGCAGCTGGTGCGCGGACTGCGAGCGGACGACGTGTAGCCGGGTAGCCGTAGCCTAAATACGAGGCAAAGCCGTGCTGCAGCTGTGCAGTTGCGGTGCCGGTATAATATGCCATGACCTTAACGCGCCGTCGATACGGCCTGTCGTCACTAGACGGACGGACGTCCACAGGCCCGCGCCTACGGTGGCCGGAGGTCACCAGGTGGTGGCCCCCGACGCCCGCGGCGTCTACCACGGCGGCCGGGACGAGAGGGTCTCCTCTCCCTCTCCGCCACCTCCTTCGCTAGCATGACTGCTTCGCAGAAGGAGGCAACGGCGTCCCATTCCGTCCCGCTCCGGACCATGGCTTGAACCAGGGCCGGACACAAGATCCTTTAGCAAGGCTGGTGTGAGATTATCCAGGTTTTTGATTTACTAACGACTGTAAAAAATCTATAAGTGACAGCCGGGATTAACAGCATCACACATCGTGACCGTGACGTGTCAGGTGTCCGTCACAACGTGGTGGCCGGGTATGTGTGGATCAATCTTTAGCGTGCTTTTCGGAACACGGAGAAGTCTTGGTATGTAGAAATTACCTTTCCGAGGCGGTCCTCGGAAGGGTAATTTCTATTTTTAACCGACTTCCCAAAAAGAAGGAGGTTCTCAATTCGTATGTTTTTTTTTTGTAAATGTTTCTTACCTCATAACTCCGACAATTATGAACCGATTTGAAAAATTCTTGTTTTGTCTGAAAGGATATACTTGCAGATAAGTCCTATTTAAATCTTATGAAAATCGGTTATGAACTTTGGATTTTAAATCGAAATAGCTGGAATTCGTCTAGTTGGATGATAGTTTTATGTCATCCAAGTAATCGAAATTGCGTATTTTGCTTTTCTGCGATTTTGCAGTGGTGTTTTTTGGTGTAGGGTACCACTAAAAAGTGAAAAATAAAAAAGTGTTTTTTTTTGGAAGTCGGTTGTTTTTGTTAGTTTGTTCGTATTTTGACACCGACTCCCGAAGTTAAAGTTATTTTTTACTTTGTAGTGTTTTTTTTTGGAAGTCGGTTGTATTTTTTTGTAAAAAGTTTTTTTTATTTTTCACTTTTTAGTGGTACCCCACACCTAACAAAACCACTGCAAAATCGATACCATACGATTTTCGAAAGTTCCCCTCGACTTCTCTGGGATGCCATCATCAGATCCTGGTTTCCTTATCATGGGACCATTTGGGAAAAAAAAAAAAATCAAACAAAACCAACAAAAAAAACATTTTTAAAATCGGTTGGCAAGCGACGGAGTTATGCCCGAACAAACATAAAAAAAAAAAATACAAACATCCGAATTGAGAACCTCCTCCTTTTTGGGAAGTCGGTTAAAAAGTTTTATTCTACGTTCGAACTCCGAGGTCGGTACCTCGGAATTCGAACCGAGCGACGTTCAGCTGTAACTACCACGAGCTCTTCTTCAACAATGACGTTAAGCATTATACCTACAGCAAATGGTGGTACCTAGAGCTGGTCGACATCTTGGCTAGGTTTTTTGGGCGTAGTATATGATGTAAATAATGAAACCGGAAATCTGGCAGGATTTGGGAGAATGCAAAACACCCAAATCCTGATAAATGATCCAAGTATATATTTTTTTTTTTTTTTATACAATACGTGGAAACTCTTGGCCCAAATATCACCTGATGGAAAGTGATGATTAGGCCGAAGATGGAAGCGAGTTTCACTCGGAATCCTCTTACACAGAGGAACTAAGGATAATAAGAATCCAAAACTCACGCCCCAGCTGCCGCCACAGAAGAAGAGGCCCCGGGCGGGAGTCGCAGGTCGCACAGTGGTCGGGAATCGCAAGCATTGGGTGACTCGCTATCCGATCAGAACCAGGCCCGGGTCGACAGCGCGTTGTGTTCCACACTCGCCTCAAAGAGCTGTCAGCAGTCAGCATAGTAGACGGGGCCCGCGAGGGTCAGTACCTGCCAAAGTTGCAGAATTTGATCGAAAGAGTCACCGCACTGGAACGCAAAAGGCATTAGGAGGAACACGGATGGGTTTTAGTCAATAAGAGTCTGACACTACAAGAGTCTAGGAGGTCTGGGATCTTGGACTGTTGGGTAATACGGGCAAGTATTCGAATGCGGGCTAGCCACTAAGTCTAAGAGGCATATTGTGTTCTAAATTTGGCAGCTTCACTTTCGAGTATCTAGTCTACAATAGATACTTATGCACCATCAAGAAACAACAATCAGGGGCAGCTTTATCGCTTTAGATACCTACACCATTTTCTGTTCATGGATATACCAGTGGATTTTCCTAATAGATAGTAAGTACTTGTAGAAATTAGTATCAGTTACCCGTTAGGTACTATATCTACATTATTAGTGGTCGATTAATCCACTGAAGAACGCAAGTGGCTTTTTCTTCAGTAGATTATTTTTTTACTTGCGTGCGTCATTTCTGGCGGATTAAATGTATTTTCTTCATTCTTAAGAACCGTCAATATGGGAACGTACATATTCAGAAACCAGTACCCTAATTGCGAATCACACGAAGAGCTAGATATTTTATCCGTTGAAAACCAAAGGTGCACTAAATACTACAAACAAAAATAAAAACTAATTTGCTAATTCAAATAAACTAGGTATATACGCTGATTCGACATTTTATTTACTGCTATGATAAATTAATAAACTGGCCACATTTATGAATGTAGGTTTGATTTATTACGTTGTTACAATTAGGTGTTTATTCAGTCAATATTCATTGGAAAGAAAAGATTATTTCTTAATTAATCAATTTAGTCAAAAGGAAATTTAAAAAAAAAGAAAAGAAATAAACAAATATCATTGCATAAATCTTTGAAATGGCCATTTTTATGTTACCTTTGTCGTATTATTATTAAAACCAGCGGCCAAGTGCGAGTCGGACTCGCGCACGAAGGGTTGCGTGCCATTATCTATAAAACGGCAAAAAATCAAGTTTGTTGAAGGGGCCCCCTTAAATATTTATTTTATTCTGTTTTTTAGTATTTGTTGTTATAGCGGCAACAGAAATACATCATCTGTGAAAATTACAACTGTCTAGCTATCGCGGTTCTTGAGATACAGCCTGGTGAAAGATAGACAGACAGACAGCGAAGTCTTAGTTTTTTACCCTTTGGGTACGGAACCCTAAAAAGGAGTGGTGGTGGAGTGGATTTCGCGGTCAACGAGCGGTAAGTACTGTTCAAGTCTTTGCGTTACAAGGTTGAGCTATCGTTTATTGTTTACATTTAGATAAGTAGGTAGTAGTGTGATTATACTTTAAGTGAAATTAAATTATGAGTTATAAAAATTAATTACTTAACCAGTAACGAATCCGTAAATACATCCGGTTTCCTGTTCTTACAGTAGTCGAAGTTGAAAACCAACAACTGACTTCCAAAAAAAAAACACAACAAAGTAAAAAATTACTTTAATTTCGGAAGTCGGTGTCAAAATACGAAGAAACTAACAAAAACACCGACTTCCGAAATTAAAATAATTTTTACTTTGTAGTTTTTTTTTTTTGGAAGTCGGTTGTATTTTTTTGTAAAAAGTTTTTTATTTATGCACTTTTGTCATCTCATACGTAGATTTGATCCCTATACTAAAAAACCATGGGGGCGACAATCAATAAACTCTTTGAAGGCGGTTTGGACTGCCGCATCGGAGTTGAATTTTTTTCCATGTAAGAAGTTCAAAATCATGGAAGTCGGTTGTATTTTTTTGTAAAAAGTTTTTTATTTTTCACTTTTTAGTGGTACCCCACACCTAACAACACCACTGCAAAATCGCAGAAAAGCAAAATACGCAATTTCGATTACTTGGATGACATAAAACCATTATCCAAGTTATAGACGAATTCCAGCTATTTCGATTCAAAATCCAAAGTTCGTAACCGATTTTGATAAAATTGAAATGGGACCAATCTGCAAGTATATCCTTTCAGATAAAACGTCGTAAAATAGTCGGAGTTATGAGGTAACAAACATAAAAAAAAACAAATGCAATCGAATTGAGAACATATGCCAATTTGCTTTGATAGCTAAATTGGGAAATGATTTTGAGAATTATTACAAAAAATGAATAGCTGAACGGTTAACGGTCTCGGGAAAAGATTCTAATATGCTTAAGGCCGTACCCTGACCAAATAACCTTAAGCATTTTTTCCCTCAATAACAGCGCAAGAGATACAATGGCGAATACGCTCAGAATGTTGAATAAAATCGTTATAAAATCTAATTTTGATCGTTTGAAATAAAAAACCTTCTACCAAAATGTTCATAATTAAATTGCCTATCCATTACTGTAAGTACAAAATAATCGTTAGTTTTCGAGAAGATGCATGTTTTCAGTAATTCTTTCTCATTTCTGTGGTTTCGTTGTGAGGAGATTACTTAAACATTATACTTAGTAATAAAAAATAAAATCTACCATTTTGAAGCCAAGATTATGTAGAAATTTAATGTATTTTTTATTAGTTGATATTTCTTTTGGATGAAGAGTAGATAGCTCCAAAACACTGCACAAAAAACGGCTGGCTGCGTTTTGCTCGGGGACGCGCCTTAACAGAATGTGGCTCTACTGTAAGTGAAAATGAACTACTGATAAAATTGTTTGGGCACACAAACGATATCTCTATGAGTAAAGTTTTCGACTATTTAATTTAACATCAATTAAATAGAAACACTGGTAAGAATAAGTCAATTATTAGCAGTTTTCTAGTTTTAGTTTCAGTAGTGTAGTGTTTTTCAGTTTTGTTTTTGTATTATTTTTACAATAGTCAAAAATTCAAAAAGAACACTGGTAGAAAAAGTCAAGTATTACCATTGTTCTTAAACAATAGTCAGAAAATGGGGTAAAATTTTCAATTAATTGCGTTTTAATTGTGTATTTTCGTGCGCTCTTCTTCTATTTTCTTCATCAGTTCAGTAATACATGAACCGTGTGCGCAGCCGTCAGTTACCCGCTGGTGGGCCCCGATAAGAAAACAATGCTAACACGTAATAGTATTCAATTACTACGATTCGGTATGCATATTCACTTACTACGATTCGGCATGACCTGACTTACCCTTTGTCTAGATATCTTCTGCCCTACAATTGACAATGACCGCATTGGCAAGTACGTTGTACCGTATATACTTATACAGTTCTAATTAAATCCTTTGAAGTGAATAAGATATAGTGAGATGGATTGCAATCAATTTATTACATGTTTGATGTTATTGCTCTTGTTTTCGGTTACTTTACGATCTAATTAACTATTAGGTTTAAATATCTTTATCTATGTGTCACAGTACGTTATCAGAGGATCATTTGAATTACTAAAATGATACAATGTTTAATTGAACAATTTTGTTCTCTTTTATCGCAGATACCACTGTTGAAAAAAAATACAGAGCGGAGGAAGAAAAACAAATCATGATTATCTTAAAACCTTTATTTGGTTGTATATAATGTAAAGTGTTTCATTTGAAAGATATATATAAATTACAAGGAATACACACAAAAACTATTAACTATAAAATAATCTATAAATACAATATTTCCCATAATTAAGGCTACTATAGTGAGTAGTCAGTAATGCAAATTTTACAGTAATATTAATATTTATCCATAAAAGACAAAAGTTTCACAATATTAAAAAAAAATATTGAAGTTTGTCTGAAGTCACACATGTGAACAGCCATGGCTTACGTTTTAAAAAATTATCATTGATAACGATAGATTTTGGATCTTATAGTGCTAATCCCTATGTTTTTCATCTATATTTGAGAGCATTAACTACAAGAATCCCTTAATTATAATTAGAACTAAAGAATACCTTTACCTCCAGCGACCGTAAAATTTCCAGCGAGCATTGCCAACATCCCTACTAATGAAAGAACAGTAAATGCTATGACCATGTTGGTATTTGTATCTCCTAAACTTTCTCTATTCATGTTAAGTCCTAGACAAATTGCGACAAAGGCAATAATGAGCGACAAAGTCATAACGCAGGAATATAGAGATTTGAGAATGCTACTGTTTACCAAATTCGTGCATATTAAATTCGCAAGTCCTCCCACAAGGCTAACAGCAGTCAACAGCATGGCAACTAGTCCTGAAATTATGGAAAAACAATATTTTTGAGTAAAAAAGATAGGTAAGTTCTTAATGCGTACATGTAGTCAGATATTTTTAAAATGAGGGGGGAATTATTCCATAATCAATGACTCTGATAACATGTGTATGTCAAGCATGAAGCCACCCAAAAGACCGCCACGGTACAGCAATGCCACAAAGTTTTCATAAAAATTGTTCTACGGATATGCCCAATTTCTGCAAATGGAATAAAATATTTTCTGATAAGTTAAAATTACATCTTTGTGATTCTGTGAGCAAGAATACGGGGAGTCGTTAGCAATGTCTAAGATATTTAAAGATGTGTTCTTGAAAAAATCTGGCCAAAACCTTATTAGATTGTCGCCAGATTTTTTCAAGAACCCATCTCCTTATTTAAGAGTGCCTTACCACAAGGAACTCGGAAATACCGTTTCGAACCGGTCAACAAACGATCGGTTTGCTCAAAGAGGACTTATAGGTATTATAAAATTACCACTTACCAACTATGTTATGAGCCGAGTTCAAATGACCTTCCCCGACTTGTATGTCTCCTATGCCAGGTATTGTAATGGACATATTAGCGCGGTCCGCCACGCCAACTATTGCCATAATACCACCGATGAGTGCCAGCAAAGAGCCTAGCACTTGTAAGCCCCAGTATATCTTCGTCTTCTTTGGATACTTTAAATTATCTCCCCATCCTGATCGAGGGTTTAACGATAGTACAGCTTGGCTCACCAAGAGCACATACTGGAAATATAAAAGCACTGTGTTAACAGAATTATATTTTTAAGAAAATTCTCACAATCTTAGACATAGCTTTACATTAAATCATAATAATATCTATATGGTCAATTTTTAAATACTCTTTACTGCAGACGGTTCTGCTGGCATTTTCAAATTGACGAGAGAGAAAATGGCCTGGGAGACTCTTTTTCTTTGTTCGAATTTAGCGCCGTCCACACACATCCGGGTTCCTGTCCCTGATAGGACAAGGCCGGGACGGAGCCAAATCGGTTACATACGATTTGTACGATCTTGTTTTCCCTCCGTCCTGGCCGTGTTTCGTCAGGGACGGGAACCCAGATGTGTGTGGATGGCACTTAAAATGAAACAGTGTTCAGGGTTCTTTCAGTTTTCAGGGGGTGCTGACTCTGCCGGAGTCGCGGGACTATTCGAAAGAGATACCGTGGCTCCGGAACACAAAGGGCACTGAAGGAACATGGATGGGTTTTAGTCAGTATAAGTCTGATACTCCCTCTCGCTCCGCCCAGAGCGGGAGGAGTCATTGGATGATTTCCCATCCCTAAAAAAAAGGGGGTGCTGACTGTGCCTTTGTGTTTGACCGATTGATACAAACCTAGTTTGTTAAAATAACTTTATGTAGTGTAGTGTAGTGTATTGTGCGTAGCATAACATGCACCTTATTCGTTGTTATTAGATCATTTTATCTTTTTTTTAACAAAATTCGACGTAAGTAGTATTTATCAAGATAGTGGGAAAACTCAGGCGCCCGCCAGTGGCTTCGTTAGTTTTACTGCTAAGTAACAATTAAGAAGCTATTGTTTCACTTTTTTATAGACCAAGCCCGTGATTTGCAGGTAGGCTGAGTAGGCAATCTTCTGAAAATATTGCACATAATATATGGGATTTTTTTGTGATTATGAGTAGAATGTTATTCTGAAAGAAAAGAATAAAATAGTTGACGGGAGCGAAGCCGTGGGGGACAGCTAGTATCTGTCATATAAAAATTCGAAAAATTAACGGTTCCCGAGTCATAAGCGCCAAAGCTGCGTTGATTTTCAATATGTTATTTGATTTTTCTTTTGAGGAGTTATGCTAACACAAATGTATGGGGTTGTTAAGTTCTTCCCATAAACCCAAACATTCACAAATTGGCCGCCGTTTTTTTTTTAAGTATGGGAAATCATCAAATGACTTCCCCCGCTCTGGGCGGAGCGGGAGGGAGTGTCAGACTTCTACTGACTAAAACCCATCCATGTTCCTTCATGTGCCCTTTGTGTTCCGGAGCCACGGTATCTCTTTCGAATAGTCCCGCGACTGCGGACAAATTGGCCCCCTCCCTTTCAAACGTGAGGAGAATTTATTAACATGTTAATTAAAATGCAAGTTAAAGTTTTTTCTGTCCAATTCGTAGTTTTAGAGACAGTTTGGTCGAAGCCCAGCGAGAGGGAATTGCACCCGTGGCTTCACCGCTCCTGAGAAGGAATATACTTAATTTTGTACTCACCCCAATAACTGATAAATAGACATGCGCCGTAAACTTCGTTAAATATGTTACATCAATATTGTTTCCAACATTTGCCCAAGAGTTTGCGAGGATAAACGCAGTAAAGGCGACAGCTCCTAGTAGTAAATGTGTAACGGTATTGGTCACGTTCATGCACACTACGAATCCAGAAACTGGCTCATCTGGCGGGGGACCACCAGGTCGCCGCCCCTCTTCTAACCTCACGTTGGACACAGGGGGAGGTGGTGGCATCGCCATTTTTTTTAAAATTACTGTCACTTAAGATTATCCTTTTCGTAGTGTCACGCTTTCCAACCGCAACGAGCACCAACGTACAGATATACTGAGCCAATCAATTGTTTGTTATCTCTGATTTGAGATAACTTCGTAGATACTAATGTTTCCTATTTCGACAACTAGATAAGAGTGACAGTTATGGCGTAATGGTTACTGATAAACACCTGCCCTGTGGATTTTTTCGAGCTTAGTAGGTTTATTGGGTACCTTCATAATTTATTTTCATGGAATTATCAATTCTTCAAAAATAATCAATAAGGGCTTAGATAACAGATTATCCAATAGGAGGTAGCGGCTTACGCTTTTGTTTTATGTTGGGTCCCTTTTCTTTGAAGGTACATATTTGATTATTTAAATTTCCTTTTTCACGATAGAAGGATGAGACACATTATCTACATAGACTGAATTAAACACATTGATGGCAACAAAATAAATTTTATTAGACATTGCTGTCACACTATTTTTACAAAAGATACAAAGTGATACTTATATAAGATTCCGAATTTTATTTCCTGTTAGTATCCAAAAGTCCAAAGACACTAAAATGGTGAATAACCAGGTGAAGAAGGCGAGTATGGGTACGAAGACGTCTCCATTGCCCGTCCACGTTTTAAAGGATCTGTATTCGAAGGCCGCACAGAGGCTGCCGGTAGCTAGGAACATGCTCGCGATGCCAGTGACGTAGTGAAAGAACCTGACCCAGAAGACACTGATGCAGGAAGACAGCTTGCGCGGGTACATCGCGAAGATTCCGTTCAGTAAACTTGCGAGACAGCAGACGAGTGCTGCTAATCCTGAAATTAAAAATTAAGTAATAATATATATACAATAGACTGTGCGTTAGCATCTGAAATTGTATGGATTAGGAAGCATTAGGATGATTGTAGCTAAACTCACGTAGATTTGGGTTCTAAGCGTATAATTGGTTATTCTAACGTCAGAGTTCCGTACCTACCTATTATCAAGTTCTCACAAAATTCTCATTCTCAGAAAATGAGGAGCCACACGGATCGATCTTCAAGGTTAAGCAATGCTTGCCAAGGTTGGTTTTTGGATGGATGACCATCTAAACATACTGAAATTCCTCCGTGTTTCAGAAAGCCGTTCTTCCCGGCTGTCATTTGTAGATTTTTGGCAGTCGTTACGGATTGTCAGAAGCCAGTCATCTGACTCCAGTCTTGCCAAGAACCACCGTGTTACCCAGTTAGTTGCATGTGGAGATCTGGCAGGCAGCTGCTCCACGTAAAATACTGGTATGCTGAATCCAGTTTGACTGGAAGACGACCCCAATAAAGTTGGGATAAGGATAAGGTTAGGCAGATGTTGATAAAGAACTTATCAAACCTAATCCCTTCGTCCTATAAAAATTCGTTCGTTCGTCCTATAAAATTCAATATGGATATCAGGATCAGGATTTATTAGATATGTTAACGAGTATGTATAATTACATATTATTAAGCAACCTGTACATAAACATATTATAGGTTTTATCAGGTGATATGTAATTTTAGAAGTGAAAGTAATGGATTGTTATCTGTATATCGCAATAACGATTACAATATTTTATTGATTGTAAATATTGGTCACTTTGGTTGGTGTTCGATAAGTTTTATATTAGGTATATTTTCTTAAGATGATCTTGACAATAGGTATAAAATAACTGCGGCCCTGGAACGCAAAAGGAATACGGGTGAGCTTCTAAAATCCAGAAAAATAGGAGTCATTTGATGATCCACCTAAAAGGGACTCACGAGTCCCTTCTAATAAATAAATTCCAGCAACATTTTGACGCAATGTTTAAATAATCTCCGTTTTAGTAAGATAGTGTCTCCGTTATCAATTTTACTAACGTATTGAAATGCCTTAGGAACATATTTCTAAACACGTATCAGCTGTATCCATATCAAGTTCGGTACTTGTGATTTGCCATGTCATTTTATATATTTTTAATTCCATAATTAAAAAAAGTATAATTAGTTCTTACCTCTTCCTTTATAACTATTACTTAGGCATGGCATTTATACCCATAAAACACTTTTCTTGTTTAATGTCTTGTGTTGGCCAATGATCCTCATTCGGGATGAAGGAATCGATTAATAGTTAGGTACACTAGGCGATCGATACAGAGAATGACTTAATTAATACCTATACGCAAAGCCTGCTTCGTTGTCTTCCAAGTAGCATCGCTGCCTAACTGGTGTCTTCGTAAGTATGTCTTTTTTGGCGTGAGATGGCCTTTAGTATTTGTCAGAATCTGTACTAGTAACCCTGTGACGAGACTCCACTATCTCACTTATTTACTACTGGCGTACTGGTATTGCAAGAGATGATTCTCGATCAACTCTTGGGAAAATCGAGAAAGAGACAGCTAAAGCAGTATTTCACAACATTGTAAATGATTATTCATACAAAGACCGTTTGAAATCATGCCACGTAGGTATAGAGGCAATAAGTTAGGCTTGTAAATCGCAGAGCGCATACATAAGCCTTCTATAAATAAGTGCCATAATAACTTATTTCCCTTGGGTAACTTTTACATCTTGCACAGTTAATTAAGGTTGGGGTATGGTGGTTGTGCGATGGCGTGTTTACAGTTTTTAAGTAACCAATACGCTATGGAGGTATGCAGAATACGATGTAGTCTCGAAACCCCCATAGAAAAGGGGGGATCCTCCGACCTGATGGGTGTTGTGCCTAGCCCAATGGTTGATATTTGGGATGTTGAATTATGTTCAAATTGCACAGACGTTGATAACGCGATTCAGCGTTTGTGTGACGTCAGGTCTTTAGTTCATACGTAGCGTTACAGATGTCGCTACAACATCAGTTGTTTAGGTAGTATGTATCAGTTCTACTTTTACTTGTATCGTCAGCCTCATAAAGCCACATAAAGGTATAGCCAATAGCTATCTTTATAACTCCGTCTCTCTCTCACAATGGAATAATGACGGTATTGGCAGGTCATAGTCGCTGTTCCGACTAAATTCTACCCTATGTGGCTATTTATATACTCAAAAACGTACGACTGCTGGATTATTATTTGTTAAATAGCCAGAAAACTAAACAGCCTAACCGTTCTGTTTATAGCTAAAACATTTTCTCTCTAATCAGCTCTTCGCTGGGATTCATTGCTTGAGCGAGAAACAAATACAAATTCTCATCCCTGATTGGGCCGCGACAGTGATTACTTTATACATCCTAGCCGTTTTGTCCATTTCCTTCTCATGTTCGTTTCGTTAGGCGAGCGGACATCAATCGCTATTAAGAAATCTTGTTCCCTATCAGTGGCTGGTAGCCAGTAGACGTACCATTCTACATTTTAAAACAACGTTCGCGTTCGCATGTCAGTCGCCAATTGTCCAAAAAGCCTCCATTTTGACAGATTGCGATTGAGATGGGAATGTCGTTTTAAAATTAGTAGAATAGGCCCTCAGTTTGAGTCTTCTTTCAGGCAAACTAGAAAGTAGATGCTAGACAGAGAATATATAAATATGCAAGCTTTTTTCTTAGTTTTCATTTGATTTTCTTTTTTTCGGTCTGCAGTGGAAAAATACAGACAGCAATAAAACAAAGCAAGCCAACATCCTGGACAATAAATGAACGGATGATTTTTATACTTACTAGCTTATTCGTCCATTTGCGAGGAGCGAGGCAGCGGAGTGGAGAAACGGAGAAATATTAGCCAATCATATCAGTTAAAATGACATGATTGGTTAATATTTCTCCGTTTTATTCTCGCGAAATTTCGCTCGCTTAACCTCACCAGTGAAAACACAACCTTACTTTATATTTTTAGCACATATCTTTTAAAGTGAAATTTAAGTATGAGGTATTTATGCTCTATAATTCTATCGATTTCACTATGAAATTAACTGCCTACTAATGTGCTTGCAATTTTCTGCTTTCCTTCATTTAATCCAATCTTTAAATTAAAAGTTTTCGAGCAAAGGCAAAACCTTATGAAATTAAATTCAATATTAAGGGTGTGTATTCCGTCCACTAGCGCCGCCAATCGTTTTTTATTAACTGTGGTAAATTTAAGACACGTAGATAAAAAACCGCTCTGTAGTGTTCTGAACAAATGTATCTATTTTTTTTTGAGAGCTATTTTTAATACATAACTCATGGCTAAATAGCCAAAACGGCAATTATTTAAGTTGTCATATCCTTTTAGGCATGATAAACAATCGCTGAAACTGTCCGATATCCCAAAAACAGAAATATCACAGCTTCGAACTCGAAGAATGAGAACGAAGTAATATTGTAATTGTGTTTTGAGAAACCGAGCAACCAAAACAATTTTAAAGACCAACAACATTCAACCAACTACGTACAACTCACCTACCAAACGACAAAAGACAAATAATAACTGGAGAGGGTCATTAATCCGCGGAAAATTTTAACACCACGATTCAGAAAAATGACGTAATTGCACAACGCCGTCTATGGGTAATGGATAAAACGTCCGTACAAAGCATGTTCTAATGCGGTTCGTGAATGGACGGCGCGGGCGGCGTTTTGCAATTTAGTAAATTTTATATTATCTTCGAAACTATTCCACCAATTGACATACTGTTTTGGGCAAATCGTATCTCTATGATGTTCTTGTAATCATAGTAACATTTTTTTCGATAAGGTTTAATATTTTATTGTTTAAAAAATCGTCCAAAGATAAGTACGTCGAAAAATACTTTTTTTAACACATAAAAGCTACTATATCTGCTAAAATCTAAAAGATAGAAATATGGTGCCGCGGATTTTTTTGTAGAACTATTTTAGGCGGACCAGGTTGCCATACATTGTTTTCAATTATATACAACTGTTAAGGCAGCGCACGCAAATAACTCTGTTGTAAGAGCTATTTTTTTCCGCCTGGATAGACAAACATTGAGATAGTTCGACTAATATGGATGATATCTTTATAATTTTTAGCCTATAGCACTCTCGAATAATGTAGCTTTCTACCAGTGAAACAATTTTTCAAATCGGACCAGAAGTTTCTGAGATTACCCCCTACATACAAACTTCCAAACTTACAAACAAATGTTACCTCTTTATAATATTAGTATAGATATTGTTTATCTTGGTAAAGTTTCTCATACCTAACAAAGGTTTACAATAAATACCTAGCAGTGGCCTAATATGGTCGATTTACATACATACCAACATATCCAGACTAGGCTTTTTCAGTTCTACACGACTCAGTAACTGGGTAAGACTGATGTCAGATATTCTGACTTCTGACTACCCGCAACGGTCGTCAAAGATGTTCAACCATCCGTATACCGACCCCTTAACCTTGAAGTTCAACCCGTGAGGCTTTCATTATATACCCACGAGAAATATGATTGAATTATTAATTTTGACTATTTCCACTCTATACTTACCAAGTTTTCCATGTATCGAGTTAAAGTGCATGCTTTTTTGTCGGACAATGAGAGTGGTTCCTGCAGTGACCAGAACAGCTGCTATGACTTGCATCGACCAGTGAATGTGCTTCTTGTATCGCCGCACTATGAACATGGACCAGCTGTTGTACTGCGACATAATCAGGGTCCCTTGGCACATGCAGAATTGGTACTGGAAATAATAGTTATTTATGATATTAGTGCGGTAAGTTGGTTTTTACTAACGAGTAGAATAATGTGTTACCATGGTCACGAGTTTGTTAGTGCCAATATCTGCACGTGTGTGTCCAACACGTTTGCGAGAAAGCAGTACAATACGTAATAACCCAAACTTTTTATTTTTAGATATCAGTCGAAAAGTCGCAACAATCTTTGCAATATTAAAATAATAAAAATGGCTGGAATTTGCAAATTTAAAATTACAACTACATCGCCGTCTCATCTTGTCCAATAAGGTTCAATCATTCAGCTTATTACCTGTTATCTAGCTTTTAAATTTTTCTTATGCTCGTATTGTGAATCTCCTTGGTGGAATTCCTGTATACTTATTATTCTAAAACTAAAACCGTAAAGGATACGCACGACTCGTAAGGTACTCAGTAGGAACTTAGGTGAGAGTACTTATTTTACCACACGTTCCATTGTATGGTGCGTAATATTTAAGTTTCGTACCTACACAGGTTTATAAATGCATTTTTTGAGCAAGTGTGGTTATAAATGATTTTTTTTTACTTTGATATGCACGCGTTTGACCACTATCTCACCATTCTCACCTGATGGTAAGCGATGATGCGGTCTAAGATAGAGCACGCTTGCCTAGAAGTAACCTATTCACTCTTGACTTAAATACTCCCAGGTTGCAGCTATCAGGAAACACAGACTCCGCCAGGGAATTCCACTCCTTTGCTGTACGCATTATGAATGTGTTCCCAAAACGTTTTTGCGCGTGGGTGGGATGTCCACCATGTACCGATGGCGAATCGCCGTTCGTATTGGTATTTGGCAGATCCATCCCAAAGATGAGAGCAGTACTCCATACACGATCAAACTTGCGCTTGATACAGTTTGAGCATCTGTTCCGGCGTGAAGTACCGTCTTACCTTTGCTAGGATCCCCAACTATTTTGCAGTCACTTGAGCTTTTGAGGGTAGATGTTAGAGTAACACCAAGAAGCTCAAGTTGATCGGTTATAGGCACGGCTACACCTCGGAAAGATGGAGCTGGGTTGAATTGGCTCCTTTTGGCGGAAAAAAGACACGCTTGGGTTTAAGCCGCTTCGCACTTGACCAAATTGGCATCGCCCCATTCAGAGACAGCTTGTAAGGACACGCTCAAACGATAAACCAAAGCCTCCCGGAGAGACCAGATCTGCGACTCACCAGCTCGTGCGTCGGACACGTATCTTTCAGCAACAGTGCTGTCGTCTGCATACCCAAAGGTACCGGGTTTAAGCAGATCATTAACATGCAGCAATGAATAGTGTTGCCGAAAGTACTGACCCCTGAGGAACCCCGGCATTAATACCCAGCAGTCCAGACGAGCAGCCATCTATGACCACTCGGATAGACCGATCAATCAGGAAATCTGCGATCCAATCATACAATCCGACGGGCAAACCGAAGGAAGGAAGCTTACTAATAAGGCTATCGTGCCAGACCCTGTCGAAGGCCTTCGGTTTTGTTTTATCAACTCGTATCTCGAGTTCTTAGTGTGCTAATCTACTTAGGTTGATCTGTGTCTAAGTGACGTTTTTAAAGGTATTAAGTAAACGTCAGTTTATAGTGAAACTGAATAATCGCCGTCTGGTGACAATACATAAGGGAAAACTTATTTTTTCCACATGATTTGACTTAAGCGAACGTTCCAATAGATATCGAATCAGCAGTGGGGACGTGATAGATGGCGTTGTTAGGCTGACTGTCTACTAGAGCGGAGAGGAGACGAGTGGAGAGGAGACGAGCGGAGAAATATTAACCTTACATACAATTTCAGTGACTGACGCAAGCGGAGGTTTTGTGCTATTACGTTGTATAATATTTCTCGGCTCTTTTCCTCTTCTCTTCAGTGGACAGTCAGCCTTAAGGTTAATGCACTCGGAATTTTGTGCAACACAACTTGCAATCAAAGCAGAGAGATAGACCTATGCGCTGATATCGATGATGCTGTGGAAATGGGCCAACTAAATTTAACTGAACCATCGATAATAAGAAGGTAAAGATAGTCGGAAACTATTAAATAAAACATAATCTTACCCCAAGTACACACAGTATGATATGTAAATCAAAAAGAGTAACCGTTGAACTGCACGAATACAATAAACAAACAAACACTGTTAAGAATATCAAGATATTTGTTAAAAGATTGATCATCAGTCTCGCTGATTTGTACCACACATTGTTCACAATCTTCGAATTTTCTTCATTTTTACCGTCGTTAGTCGCAGTCATTTTTTCAACTGGTGTGATAAGATAGGACTAACGAAGCACAGTGACAACTGAATGGTGTAAAGGCTATAATATAGTGCTCTCTTAATAATATCCCCAATAAGATACGTTTGAAGGATTGATAGAGTGCTATCACTATAATCTGAAGTATCATTTGGTACGCGATATGTTGAATTGAAGAGCCTACGTGAGCGAAGAGGTGTAAAGGTACGAGTAGTAAAACATTAGGTCCTTACATATGAAATTAGCGTTTTGTCGTACTGACCTGAAATATCTTCTCTTTGGTTATGAATTCCAAATTCAAATTTATAAATTCATTTAGTTGGTACATTTGAGTTTTGTGAACAGTCATTCATTTGTTTTTTCTTCATTATTTTTTTCTTTGGCGTATCTTATTACCGCACAATAGAAAACATGAAATATCGGTATATTTACGAGAACGAGTTCTACCGTGGCACCAGTGCTGCAGAAACAGCTCGAAGGATTAATGATATGTACGGCGCTGGTGTCGCAAAAGAAAGCACGGTACGTTTTTGGTTACAACGTTTTTGTTCTGGAAATTTCTACCTTCAGAATCAACCCCGTGGACGGCTGAAGACCAAAGTGGAAAATGAAGAATTAAAGGCTATTGTGGAAGTGGATCTATCACAAAGCACTTCAGAGATAGCTGCAGGCTTCGGAGTAAGTGATAAAACTGTATTAATCCACTTGAAGCAAATCGAGAAACTAAAAAAACTTGAATGATGATGATGCACAAAAAGAGTACAGAGGCGGACTTAATGCCATAGGCATTCTCTACCAGTCAACCAAAAACCAACCAGTCCAACCAGTCTCTACAAAATTCAACTCCGATGCGGCAGTCCAAACCGCCTTCAAAGAGTTTATTGATTGTCGCCCCCATGGTTTTTTAGTATAGGGATCAAATCTACCTATGAGATGACAAAAGTGCATAGATAACAACAGTGCATACTTTGATTAATTAAACATATGTTCAAAAAAAAAAAAAATATATAAACTTTATATTCCTCCCGTACAAAACGCCAATTTCATATGTAAGGACCTAATATTTGTGTAAATCCTGTCCTTGATGACCCTCCAATTGACCAATTGATCACTTCAAAGATTTCGCCATTTTTTTATTTGTGGTAGTAAAGGGACATAAATAATTACAACAACCAGTGTTTAAAGCTTATTATTTTTGTACATTGTTATATGCATCATTAGTACAGACAAATTTTATTAAACGGTAGGCAAAACTCTAGTTACTTTTAGCAAAAACCAATTAATACATATATATATTATTGTGATGGTACAATGTTTTAACTAATACAATCGTATAAATACTTAAAACAGCCAGTAAGTAAATGCACTATACATATAAAAATAATTATCTATTTACACAACTCGACTCTTTAATAATACAGAACTGACTCTTTGAAAATAGAATCGGTGTAATAAGTTATTATGAACACTGATGCCTGTGCCACACATCTGCGAATATTGTTCGTCACGGTAAGGGATGTTCAACGTAAGTTACACTGTCACATTAACACCCCTCACTGACAAACTTAACTAACTTAATTAGTAGACGTGTGGAATCGGCATTATAGTTTCTATAAGTACATACCGAAGAAACTATTACAACAATAAGAAATACTATTTTGTTCTTAATCTAGATAGCATAGCCTAAGTTGCATTACGAATGCAAAATGAACTGTAGTTCCAAAACATGCTTTAATGCAATAATTAATCTCCTAAGTAATACACAGTATACGAAATTCGGTAAAATGCTTCCATTACTTGGTTACAGGCAAGTTATAAACAAATCTACGCATACAGGTGCTCAACTCGATAACATGTCGTGCATATAATGTAAGAGATAAACAAAATACATTTTTTTTAATTTTATAATTTCGAAAGTTCTACAGTTCACAGATCGACTCCAAAACTCGACTAAACAATCTGGAGATCACAAATCTATTCCTAATACTTACAGAACTCGAACGTCGATAGTTCATTATTGAGCCGCGCGCACACTGGTAATGTACTCGTCGTCAATAACACCAAACATTTTAGTGTGTAGCACAGTAAAACATTGAGTAATTAACAATTTCATAGAGCATTTGAATGAGTCATTTAGGTAAGTCAATCCGATATCTAGTCTTAGTCTGTTTCACTTTGGCTTTGATTCAGACGTCTTAATACTCTGCATTTGCATTGATACCTTTCCTAACGTATTAATTGAAGCGATGTTACGCGTTCCACTTTCATCGTGAAAGGATTCTTTGTAACAGTGAGTATAGATCGCGTAGATCGGTTACGATCTGATGCGTGTGATTTGGTGTGCGCAGGCGGCGCCGCGGGCCCCGGCTTGTTAAACATTACGTTACGTATTCTCACTATGCGTCCATTTTGTATCACAATACGTGTCATAGCGCCCTAGTGTTTCACTGCTTGTACCTGGGGGAAAGAGAAAACTGTCACTTGAAAATACAAAAAACTTGATTTGGTTGTATAGCTACAAAGAATCCATTAAGGTACGTATTAAAGGCATAGTATAATAATTTATAGCCAATATTTCATGGAGAAAACAATTAATTCTTACTCCAGCCATGATGGTTTATCGTCCGTGGCAAGATTTGCAGCAGTAGTCAGCGTAATACGGGTAATGGCACAGCCGCGCTTGCACCGCCAGTGCGCAGTTGTTCAACTTGTCCACGCATGCTCCTGCGCATATAACAATACGTTAGAAGAGGAAGACGGCGTTACTACTCATAAGCAAACAGTCCACATTGTCGAGGTTGACACAAAACAAAAACCTTGAGACTGACAGGAAGACATGGTTGTCATAAAGATTCAGTTGTGATCACAGATGAAGATAATAGAAAATGATTTAAAAAATACAAAGAAAAGAAAGAATAAAAGTAAAAAGAAATAATGGTGAAAATATTGTTTTGTAAAGTTTGAAATATTGAGCTTAAAAAATAACAAACTGACAAAAGCCACCAAGTTGAAAAAGAAAGCATGTTAAACATGAAAGATAGCGAGAAGTGAAAAAATACATGTAATGGTTTTTAAATATGTGGAATACCGGATGATAAAAATAATGAATCTAAGGAATATTGGAATCAAATAGATAATTTAAGCTTAACAAATTTACCATCAGCATAAGATCTGTCTCGAACATTCTGTGCGGTATGGCTTTGGTGTCTTGTCACACGTTGTTGTGGGTCTGTAACTGTAAAAAATAAACTAGTCAAGACTTCACTACACTACTTGGATTTAATTTGGCTTACTAAATATCTATCAGCGAAAAGCGGTCCACAGCTAAACTTAGCCCCAAGCATCGTATCAACACTGCGACTTGGTACCACTCTAGAATCTTTCGCCCCTTGTCGACTACCCGTTCTGCGAACTATTTAACATTAAATATTCTAAAGTCAAACCTGAAGGAGGGGCATTCACAACAGCCGTCTTGACGGGCGGTTTTGTGGAGCATCGTGAGGGTACACAAGACCGTCTAGCTGGAGGTCGAACTCCTGCGCAGTCAGCATCGCGAGCTGCTCCCCCCGCACCCTCAGCCCCGCCGCGCGCACACCATACGGTTCGGGATTGCACTCCCGCTTCGCATGGACCTTGGCACTGAAGACAAGAATTGAAATTAGAATCTTTATTTAAGGCTAAAACATTAGATTCGCCATCAGTCTTAGAAGAGTAGAAAAATATGCTTCTGGTGTGATCCATCTCCTACCATGATGTTGCCGACGCTAACCACCAGATAAGATAGTAGCATCAATTTACAAAATTAAATGTACTGATTCTTCGCTACAGTTCACATTGTAGTTAACATGTCTGTCTAGATATTAAAGTCATACACTTATAGTTTACGATGGAACTGTATGAAACAGCCTGCTGATATTTTTTCCGAGTTTTCAAGGGTGGTTTCTAAGTAAAAGTTATTTATAATGTGTACTCCCTAAGAAGTCTTTAATGTATTCGAAATAACCCTGTTTTTTTAATTTTGTTTAGTGATAGTAAGCAGAATAAAAAATAGCTATGCACAATAAAGCGCTAATTAAACGAGCAAGAGTTTGCATTTTTTGCGTCTGCACAAATTTCTTTCAATTGCCTGAATTCTTTCAGCAAAAATGTATAAGAATACATTTGACCGCCATCATTTTCTCTCTTTTGTAAATATAATCGTTTAATTTTTTACCGGCGAACAATGTTTTTGACAGTTGAAAAACTGAATTGCTTCAGACGACTTAACCTATTAGGTTGACGACAAAAAAAAATAGTAAGGTTTGGATTAATTAGTAGACTTGTTATGTACTCAACGTTTTAATTAGCACTATTTAGTGAGGGCGGTCCCAGCAACATTGGCATATTTGGAATCGTTGTCCTAATCGTTACGGACATTCCACTACATGAACCTTGATCTTCAATTCATGGAGTAGTAGTAATCACTGAGGAAATAAGTATTACGTAGTTTTTGTTTGCAACATAATTATTCCTCACTTCCAAATGTTTAAGATCTTTCAAACATGTAAGTCACCTGCTATTAAGCAGATGCACATGTGGTTCTTTTAAAATAAAGGCATTCTATCAATCAAACGTTCATTGCAAAAGATTTTCGCTTACAGCTGTTGGAAGGATTTTTTTTTTCATTAGGCTCATTGTCTTTCACGAATTGCAGGTACCTACAGCAAACTCGAGCACTACAATTGCGGATGAAGAACTAGCATACCAAGTAAATTCGTCTCTACATTGAAGGTTACAAATTGCGAAACCACCAGCGAACTATACTTAATGGGGCATTGCGGTTGCAATTATCTCCCTTATTTAAATTGATGGGTACAGCGTCTAACTACTGGGTACTACAATGTCGAGATCTGTTGTTAGCTTTACAAACCTAAACTAAGCTCGTTTCGTCATTTGGAACAAGGAAAATTGGACTCCTTTGTCTGTAAGGTTCGTCCGTGAGATTGTCTAGATAAATCGTTTAGTCTAGCATAGGGGTGTCTTACCCTTGTTTTAGAAATAAGTTCTGGAAGTTTAGTCAGAAAATATGTACGCACAGTATGCGTCGTCGTAATTTCCAGAAATGAAACAATTTGTAACTTACAGTGTATGTTTGTGAATAAACTGGATGACTAAAAGTGAATGATTAAATAATGGGTTTATAGGCAAAAAATTATGACCATAACCATATTATGGTCATAATTTTTTGCCTGACTAGTGAAGAGATAGTAATCCCCCTTTTGTTCGCCTTTCTCTCAAAATAGGCGAACAAAAGGGGGATTACTATCTATTCACTATCTTTGTCATAACGTAAACATACCTCATTCCAATCGCTGAGGTACCACGAAGGACTGCAAGCGCCGCCGCAAGCACGTTCAGCTTCAGGCTTGGTCCCACGACAGGATCCGTCTCGTAACCTCCTGCCGTTGCCACCGATGCAGATCACGCCTCGGACTTGCTTACCACCACAAGTAGCAGAACAGGTAGACCATTCACCTAGAAGAAACACAGTCATGACTAAATCTGGCAGCGATCTTAGTTTGTTCTTGATTTTTAATTCAAAACAGCTCTGGGTTTTGGCTTTATCCCTTACCTAATATTAAAGATATCAGTTGCATAAGGCACCAGGCTGGAAAACCTCGAGAAAACAAAGCTCAGGTTCTACTAAATAAAAACCACTCAATGCTTACATAAGAATATAGCTCTAAAAATCAATTCATTGCAGAATAAACCAAATCTGGCGACTGGTAGGTAGAAAACCATCTGCATTCAATTGAATTCGAATGGCCTTACGAAATTAGTTCAACATCGGATAATTTAAGGCTGACGAAGACATTTAATGTCGTATTATTGCACAATACAAGAAGTTACTTACTGGTGAACCACTGCGCGTCACATTGCTTCCTGACTGCACAGGTTTGCGTCTGTTCTGGCGCTCGGTGAGAAGTGCACCCGTTAGGATCAACGCAGCGAACTCCACGAGATTGTACCCCTCCGCCCACACACCAACCCACGCACTAAAATATAGGACCTTTATTTAAATGATGCCTCGATGACCAAATACATAGATTAGCAGCCTTTATAACCTTCTTGGATTACGCACCATTTAGAAATGTATGTAGGACATAGAAATCCACAAAGTATTTGCCAGAAAATGGTTATAATTCGGGATCCAGGCCGCGAACTCATAAATAACTCTAGGGTCAGACCCTTATCACGTTTAAGTCTAATTAATACCTTTATTGGCGAATGTAGGCACACTGACCCGTTGGTAGGGATTAAAGATATTACGGTATTTTCCTATTAATAATCGGATTCAATATTGAGAAAATGTTAAGAGGCTGAACGAATGCACTTCGCAAACATACCTGAGACCACTCTGTGTACAGCCAACCTCCTCCAGCGCTGTGGCTGTAACTCGGTGCAGGGGTAGTTCCAATTTCATTTTCAGTCAAATTCGTCGCAAGTGATATCACTGGGCCTTCTCTAAAGGTGTCAGTGCGGTCTTTTGGTCGCACTTGGCGTCTGGCGTCCAGTCGTGGTACGCTGGTCGTAGCGGCAGTGCCGTCGCAATTCGGAATGGCACACAGTTCACTGCTTGGCGGCATTGGTAGGGGACATTTTTGGTCGCTTATCTGAAAAGGAACGAGTCAGTTAGCATTTGTGTGTTAGAGAAAAAGTATTATGGTGTGATTAAATTCAGGATTTTGCTGCTGTACCTTTGTGATACCTCGGGCATGATCCTGAACACAGCCCACAATTCGAGTCCTGTGAGCAGGTCCACATACAGGGCAGGGTCCCCAGGCGGCTGCCCTCCATCTCGGAGGACATGGATTGCCTCCGCAGCGATGTCTCCTAGCCGGTGGAGGAGCGCCATTACAATGGAAAGGAGACACCTCCTTATCTCCCTTCTCCGTCACTTCAGCACACTTAAACTTCCCAATCTGAAGTCCGCCTCCACAGCTACGTGAGCATTGCGAAAACTCCAGAATCTTCCATATGAACTTTCTGCTGCCGATGACATTGCTCTCGACTTGGGATTGACTTTCCAAATTTTTGAAATCTGGCTGCTTCGATAATGAAGGCTCGGATCTTGTTTCGAGGTCTCTCAGATGTGTCTCTGTGTTGTGATGCCTGTGGTGGCGCTGCGCAGTGTGGTGTGGCAGAGGGTTGACTGTCGGTATATCGTTACTGGTTTCGTCTGGTTCTAAGTCAGTTAAGTATTCGTATTTTATGTTCGGATTTGGTTGCGTGTATAGAATCTGGAAACGGAGGATATTCATTTGGTGAATAAAATTTTCTCATTGGCATAAAATCGATTGTTTTTTCTATGAAGTCATACCATGATGTCGATGGGGTGGTGTATGGGCCCGTGCGCGAGCACGCTGTCGAGCGCGCCGGCGCGCGAGTACACGAAGCGCGCGCCCGCCGCCTCGTACGTGCCCGCCGCCGACACCGCGAACTCGCCGTTCATTATGTACGAGCCGTTGGATACTTTCAACGCTAAACAAAAACAAACATTTGTACCTATCGAAATTAAACGAAAGTAATTGAATAAACAACCGTTCAGCAAATTGTTGAACCCGACTAAATTGCTAGCGGCTGCGTCATGCGAATAATTAACCACCAATTGTGCAGACGGCTACCTCCATTTATCTCACAATTTGCGGCGTAGGCGCCTCTATTGAAGAGTTGCGCCGCGGTGCGCATGTGCAATTCCCAGTAATCGATTCGACATCGATCTTTGCACTACCGAACACTTCATCTCTCCATTAAGATGTCGCTTTGTGACCCGCTATTAATAAAAAACCGATACAGACAGTTATGATGGGTAACTTTTTGATGTGGGCCATTTTGATGATCTAATTTATTTTGGACTTTGAGCGTGTTAATTTGGAGGAAGTCTGACCACATATTGTTTCGTCTTACCTATGTAGTTATCACTGGGGGTAATTTCGGAGACGTTGAGGCGGCAGGCGCCGCGCGGCACGGTGGTGACGTAGGAGTAGCCGAGCGGCAGGCGCGGCCGCGAGAACAGCCCCGACACCAGGCGCCGCCCGCAGCGCAGCTCGCGCGAGGCTGCCGCCGACAGCACGCCCTCGCGACCTACCGCCTATGGACAAGAAAAATAAAATTAGAAATAATATTCAATGATAAATCATGAAGCTGCATATTAGCTGTTCTGCTCCCAAAAGGAAGCTAGATAGATCTCTGATAAATTAAATTTTATTTTCGGGCTACGCGCATCGATAATTCTTTTCGCTTCCCTATTGTAGAGTAAGCTTTACGATATTCATTTGTTTGTACTACAACCGCGTCTAGTTTAGGCAAAGTTCAAAACAAAAAAATAAGGACTGCGTGTTACTTAGTTGATGATGTCATAATTCCATACAGACACATTTATTTATGTAGAGGCAGTTATTTGCACCAGGAAAAGTTCATAAGTATAGCACTCGAAAGAGAAAACTAGGAACCTGCTGCTATCTTACCTACTCTCGTCAGTATACGGTTACTCAATTTAAATCATATAAATAAGCACTCAACCGATTACATAACCAATTTCCCGCCCCTATCATGTCATATAAAAGTAGTCAAGTTGTCACGCTCCTAGCCATGATGCATTGGCCACAGTTTCATGTAGAGCGGTAAGATGATTTACACCGTGAGTATTAAGTTGTCATCGCATTACATGGGTGTCTGGGCAGCCAGGATTACAACTTCATAACGTACATTGACAACGGAAAGCTCGCCTTCGTATCAGACTAACATTATTAGTATTACTGAAGAAGTTGGTTTTGTATGTTTGTTTCCTCATAACGCTTAAACAGCTATACAGATTTGAACGTAATTTTTCGTATATGTTGCCCTTGATTGGGATTGAAATACAGTTAAGGTTTTATTCGGGTACATATAAGACTTTTTCTTAAAATGCTAGTGGAACCACGCGCAACAGCTTTATAATTTATAATTCACCGAGATGAGAGCGCGGATGTTCGTAATTACTTAATTAGAGTAAGTCTATTATGAAGAAAGCTTTGTTTGTTCAAAGTTTTCTTAAAAGCATCTTGTTCTTGTATGATCATGATTTGGGTTCTTTTGTTTTCTTGTAGGGGCAGTAATTAATCTCTTCACTTGAATATAATACCTTGCTAATTTTCGAGCTTTTGCCGGCCATTGTCTTTCAGGTCTGAAGAAAGAGAATTTTAAGTGTAAAAAGGAATTTTAACCAACTTTTGCATAATGGAAAGGCACTATATTGTAATTGGTAAGGCGTTTTGCTTTAGATTAATAATTTGCATTTTTCAATTTATAAACGCATTGAATTATTCGAGGTAGTTAAAATATCTGTTATTATATTAATTTATCTATTACCTTCGTGCGTGATCGCCATCTGCTTCGAATCAATAATCCTATATTTGCAAAATACCTTGTTTACCACAATTTAATATTCCTTGTTTCCCAAAAAGATACTAATTAACTGTTATAATAATATCCATTATCCATGGACTTAAACACTTAGATCAAACTATTTCTGTTACACCCGATAATTATATTTTGAACGGCGTGCATTGATTAGATGAATAGATTTTCAAGTCATGGATTCAATTCATTGAAATGTATAGCACGATTTCTCATTATTATTTATTTGTATTTAAGATATAATGTTATTGTTGTTTCCAATCTTGTTTAATGTTAATTTTATCGCTCGATTAATAGCGTTTTAATAGGCCTCTTGACGGAGCTAAAATATTTGAATATTACAGTTCGACCAAGCAAAAGGTAGATTCACAATTTACAGATAACAAGGTGTCTAAAACTGTTAAGCAAGATTTGTTTTTACGGTAAAATTAAGTCTGAAAATATACAAATCTGAAAAACCGAAAAAAATTAATAGAATAGTTAATGAAGCACTTTTCAGCACTAAAATAAAACTGCGTTCTTAAAATACTTGCACTTAAAAGAAACAATAACTATGTTAAACAAATTGTAAAACAGCTAGGTAAATATTACCAGAGTGAATTAGTTTACGTTGAACTAATGCTGTATCTAAACACGGGGAAAGGAGACCGCTATAAATAATCCAGTAAGAGCTTCATCCTTCAGCCAGCTCGACTAATTGTACGATACCAGCATATCGAACAAGCGGTCAATGTTATAATGAAGATGGCTGATTAGCATTTCGAGACGTTGAATACAGATACTGACACCAATGAGGAGATGTTTCAATGTTTGCGTAAGATCTGAAGCTGGTGCCGCAGGTGCATCCTTTGCCAACTTTTCTAAATTGTTAATTTAAATGCGTAGAAATCTACTATCGCGAAGTGTGATTCCGACATACTGTTCAACTGAAATATTTTATTCAAGAACTGTAGTTCGTGACACAGTGTACCATAAAACGGTTTTACTACTGCTTTTCACTTCGCACAGACCCTATCTTTAAAACATCTCATCTAAGAAAACATCAAGTAAGTAGTCGGAACTGTGCTAGTACATTCTGATCTCATTGTTAATCCTTCGTACGAAACCGGATCGCAAGGCCGTGAGGTCACAGGGAACGAGGGTGGTGTACTCAACCATCTGGCCTATACTGCACTCACGAACATTTCGTAATTATTAATGTGACACTAATGCATTTAGAACATTAGTCGTCTCTAATGTGCACTTTTATGAGGCTACAGTACAAGATAAGGACAGCTAAATCTCACGTTGGGACCGTAGTCAGACGACCTCAATGTGAGAAGGCTATTTCTTTATTAAGTGTGACATGAATCATTTTTAAAGGCAGTAAATGAACTCGCCCTTTGTGTAACTATCCTCTCGCGCTGGACGGGACTCAGGGTGTCGACATTGATGTATTGGGCCGCACGTAAGTGCTACTGAATCAGTTTTATTGCAGGCAATAATTTACTTAATCTAAAGAGACGACTTGCAGGGAGATAACTAACAAAGTAAGAAGTTTTTTTATGCTGACACAAAGGTACATTATTTATTATTAAAGGAACAAAGCCGACAGACGGCCAGGAAGGGGAGTATAAATCAGGGGAGGTACCGATTCCTGATTTAAAGGTTCCGGTATAAGGATTTTGCCCAACAATTACTAACACGCCATAAATATTTATTGAGATCAACAAATCTCCAGAAAAAGACGTAATTTTGTGTTCAGGATAATTAAAATTCAATGACAGTGAGCAGACGACAATATGAGTTACGACAGGTCAGTTCTTTAAACTAAATAACGCGACCAATCTTGAACTAATTGAGAATGCTGCATTACAATCGCTCGTTGCGGTCGGCCCTCCATAAAATAAAAACCCACTCATTACTGTTTAGGTCGGCCGAATTCAGCAAGGCAGTTAAACGTATAAAATATGAGCCTTGTCAGTTTGTCTTATAAAGTTACCACTTGAGCCATGAACTGTCCGAACGTAAAAATACATTTCCAATTAAGGCAGATTCATTTAACTGTTTGACAATGCCACCTAATTTGTACATTGATATCATTAAAATGTATTCTAATTTATACCACACACGTATTGGTTGTAAAATCAATGTCTGAGATACGGCAGACTAATATACAGTTATACTGAGAAACATTGTTATTGTAATGTTTTAGAATAATGCTGAGTTGTAAGGACTCTGCACTAACAACTTTAATTATTAATAAATCCTCAGTAAACTTAAGTTAGTAGTAGTATGATTAGATAATAGCATATAAGTAGAGGTATCCTGCGTGTGGTCCCTGGCTAAGAATAGGCCTCCCTAAGGGCCAACCTCTCTTCTCTGGAGTGATCTAAGAGGCAACTAAAGAATTATTGTTAGATAAAGTCAGCAGGACAAAATAGAACCCGAAGATGGATTAGACAGATTCTCATAAAGTAAAGAAAAAAAGTGTTTAATGACCAGTAAACTGGATTAAAGTTTAAACCAATAGCCAAGATTCCACAAAACGATGAACTCAAGAAAAAAAATAAGACTAATTCATAAAATAATAAACAATGATTGAATCACTTGGCAACCAGTCAGAGCAATCTGTGTCATTGACATCGTTCATAAATCAAAGAAAATGGTCGTAGAAGCTGAAACGAGAGAAATACAAATAACAATTACTTTACAGCTATAGGTGGAAGATATAACAAAACAAAGGACGATTATTGTAGTAGTAAAGACATAGAAGTTCTTTTAAAACTGCATATTAATTGAACATCAAAACTATAGTATTTGGTTCACTTGTGACCCACTCATACAGTGCACACACAATTGTCCAAAGTTTGAATTTTCTCTGTGCAATCAGTTGTCTAGTCTACGCATATGTTACTTTATTACTTTCAATTGTTTGTCGTTTATGGTACACACTCGTCAACACAAGGCCGAAACGTTTAGGGCATGCAATTTGTCGCAAACGTAGAAAAATAGGACAATGAGTTGTTAGACCTGCGCCAAAAAAAGGAAAAAATCTCCAAGGTGAATGAAATAAAAATGTCTAGCAATATAATTTACGCAAGTAGTTAGCACCAACTATAATGGCTGGAGTATGAATTGCCGAGGTTACATTTGTTATTCTAACTGGACCAGTCGTTGACTTTCCATTATCATATGCGATGAGGTGCGCTCATTGAGAGTTATAAATTTATAAGCTTGCTTGTCTCTTTGCAGTTTCACAGAATAACAGACAGTATCCAGCGTGCCGCCAAGCTTACAATGTTCATTAACGTACAATTTTAATGACTCAGACAGGACTTGACTCCTGAAAGGCCTGTTTCACATTTAACCATCTAAATGCTACCACAGCGACTCTGTTCTATCTCACTTTAGATAAGTTTACGGTTGAGCGGTCCTGATCTAAATTAGGTCTGAAAGTTTTATTCGTATTCAGGCATATAGGGCCGCGACGTTATTGATAGTGTCACAAAGACAATGGCATGCCATCAGTATGACGTGAGCACGAAATTTATGAAACCGGAATATTCAGGTCGAATGAACAACTGAATCAGATAAGTGGGATTCTAAATTAGCCATTCAGGCGTAGTCGGCAACTAAGACAAAGGTGGCCAGGGAGTGCGTCGGCGCGACTATGCAAACACCCATGTGCGCGGACAACTGGGTCGCTCGGTGTTTATCATGCAACATAATAGCTCTTATTCAATTTGAACAAATAAGCAACAAAATAAATACTCCAACAATACTAGAGTCGTATCTAGATGCTAACCTTTAGCACTTGAGGTATTAAGCGACTATACACATCGCAGGATTTAGTATTTGCCGATAGTTATAAAGTTGAGCAAATGAAGAACGCGTGACCATTCGGTTTGGAGGTTTGCACGGCGTTTACGTGATATCCGTTGTCAAATCTAAACAGAGTTACGGTATGAATGGCGCCAACATTCCGCGCCCACACCGTGAGCGTGTTCCACACACATGGCTGTACCTAAGTACACAGCAATCGCCAAATAATCACTGACCAATGTTCCATAACCAAGCAAGAATTTTCGACGATATGCTGATTTCCTGGTAGTAAAATTGAGCAAACAGTTTCAATGTCAGACTTTACGATGAGTAAATTAAATAACTCTAGAATTCTTTTCTGAAGAATTTCAAGATCGTCTTTAATCTTCGAGTAGTATTTTACGAGGCTTTATTGCTTTGATATGACGAAGAGAAAACACGTCGTTGAGGACAGTTGTTTTATAACAAACAGTAAAGTAGTAAACAATTTAAAACACATTTAAGAAGAAGTTATTGGGTGACCCCAAAAATGAGATCAATAATCAATGACAAAAGAATATTACAAATTGGCGTACGTGTGACCTAAATTGTCGAATGTTCAAGTGTCGTCTGCACAATTTTTCTAATCAACGCTAGGTGACCAGAATCATTTGAGATGGACCGTCTAGACTGTTTTACAATTTACAGTAATTTACACGTTGCCAATGATGTGATTTATTTAATTGACAATGATCGATATGAAGACAAGCTAATGCATAACGTGCACACGTGTCCAACCCCGATGTTATAAGGCTCTACCAGAGCTCTACGATCAGTGTGCTAATTCCACTAATTTCCACATTCGCATAGCATTCGCATCCCAATCGCAAACTGTCAAAAATGTAAGAAAATTAAGGCTTTTTTGACAGTTTGAGATTGACATGCAAATGCGAAAGTTGTTTAAAAAGTAGAATTGGCCCTCAGGTTACAGCGACTATTATCAGTGCCCTAGAAACTTTCGTGTAGAATATTAATAAAATTTAGTAGAGCAGTTCTGCGTGAAATTAAATTTTGTGAAGACCTTGGGCACTTTGTTTAAGATAGATGAAGAAAGATATAGTGAAAATATATACTCACCAAGACGATCACCAACAATATCACTGGTACGTTCACCATTTTCATTGTTCGTTTTATGACACTCACAAATAATGTCACTTCTTACACTGGACAAACGTGTAATTTGGTCAGCAAAGAGTCGCTTGTTTGACAACAACACTATCTTTTATCGATAAAAATCCTCTTAAGATAAAAGATTGTAGTCTCCTACAAAATAAGTAATAACATCCGAATGATTACATCTCTGTATTTAATTACGATTAAATTGATATAAATTAATATCTTAATGTAATATTATTGATAAGACAAATTTATGATTTGTTCATAACAGGTGATAACCTACATTCGTTTTTAGAATGTTTATTTAGTAACAACAATAAACATTGGTATCTGTTTCTAATGCCGAAGTTTCATTCAGATTGGGCATGTTCGCAAACAAGAATTTGTTATGGACATAAGTGTGTTTAATTGAGTATAACTTCGTATTTACATTCGTTAGTTACCTACGTATGAATGCTTGCCTCAATCTTAATTTGTGTGCTACATTTTAATATGAAGTTTTAGAATCTTTGTTCAAAACCGTCATGTATTTTCCCGATAAATTAGTTCGTTAGTTAGATTACAATGGTAATTTCGTGTTATTATAAACCTAGACGTGGCAATAACTTATACAAACGGCATTGGCAGATATAAAGGTCTGTGCACTAACTAACAATACAGATCATCCACGAGCGCATATCTTTGCTTGACTAACTCATTAGGTACAGCTTCATTTAGCGCTGCAACTAACAAATGCTGACCGTGGAACAAATTCAGCAAGGATATCAAAACGGCAATGAAGATTACCCCTGAGTTGTAAAAACTACATTCTTTCGTAATTTTTCTCTGAGATAGGCTGCGCGTTAATAAAACATTGAGCCAGAGCAAACACCTGAAGGAGAGATAACGATACGGACGACGATCGAGACGCACATTTTTCACATGTTGACGTACATTTTTAGGTTTCATTCATTAACGACGCCTCTGGCAAAAAAAGCAACAGTAATAAGTTGCCCGAACTCATTTATTATAATATGCAATTCCTTTTCTCATTTCCATATGTATGATGTTTCTATATTCTGCTCATTTTACCTTCTCGGTACAAAATAGTTATGAAGGATTCATCTCAGTTTGTATGTAAAGTGGAAAACATTTGTATTGCTTGTAACTAAGAGCATTCGATGCATGAAATTACAGCTGGTTTCTGTATATTACATAACGTATTTCTAATTATTTTAATAGTTCGGACGCATACTCCCGAAATAGACGGCAGAGGCGCATCAATCAATTCGTGACGTTTTTTACTGGCCACAAATCAAACGGCTGTATTTTTGAAAATGTTATAAATAAAATCGTAAATAATTTACGATTTAAAATGTTTCTGTCGGCCAGTTTGCTAAACCTTTCCAAGGGCGTGTTGTAAAAAGCAAACAACTTTTACAACGTTTTAAAATAGATCAACATATTGAAGTTCATCTTGTATTTTGCGTCACAAAGATTTTATTTTTAGTTATAATTCACACATGTCGATGAGGAAGGTTATATTGTAACAGTTATCTCATAGGTTTCTCTAGCCTCAGTTGGATCACGTACATGGGTTAGGTGGAGCAAGATTATAAGATCGCAATTTAAATTAAGATTCAAGTACGAGAACCAGAGATGGGCCTTACACACTAAACATAGATTGTCTTACACAAAATCGTGCTTAACCGTTGTTTAGATTAAACAAGGAAGCCTTTTTTTAACAAACACGATTTTTAGGCACGGAAATTATGTTTGTCACGGTTTCATCAGACCCTGACAGAGTTTTGGAATCATTTGGAATATTTAGTACCCGCACAGCCAAAATTTAAAACTCTTTGTCAGCATCCGTCTTCTCTAATATAACCTACCGGTCGATTCTGTCGACATCACATCGTGTACACTTAGGTGGAGTGAACGACAAATGAGCTGTCATTCCATCACTTCGCCAAAGCCTTCACTTCGACATGTATACAGAATCACACTGCAGGTAACCCTTCAAAGCAAGATTAAACTGGTATCTTCTGGGTTCACTCGTACTATCGTAGACTTCGTCCAACGCTTACTTACAGGCGAGATCGAGGTCGAAAAATAGACATCACTGAAATTACTGTTTACAATCCATTACGTCTACATTTGTCTAGTAGAGCACTAAGTTCTATCTCATTTTTCAGATGTAACAATTCAGATGTACCATGAATGACGGTCTCATTGAGCTCCGTCCACTATTCCCTGGCTTCCGTCCAACACCACTGATTACTCTGTTCTCATAATATTTTACTATGCTATTACTAATCTCTTTGTATTAGAGTGAATTCTTTCGAAAACCTATAACTCAGATCAGCGGTGGCGCGTTAAAATGTTTGTTACTTTTTCAGTTCTAATGGTACCATCATCGTAAAATTATTTTGATGTGGTTTGTGAAAACACCTCAGTTCTTGTAAAATCTTTGTCTAAATAATATATTTGCTTTTTAGCTTTACATCTTTATTGTAAAATTTATGAATTTATAGCCGGTCTCGAACTTTTAACGAGGAGTATCATTCTTTATTCTGAATTCGTATCGTTTCATGTTAGTAGCGTTTTTATAGTGTTAATAGTCGAGTTTAGAGTAAAGTACTGTTTATAGCAGTTAAGTGTCGACAGAAGGGAGTTAAACACCATGATTGTTTTCACATCTCATGTTAAGGGTAGGTTAACACTAACGAAAATTGGTGAATAGTTTTATAAGGATAATTTTATAACGTTGACTTCTGTTACAAAGCATATAATTATAATATTATGAGTAATACGTTCTATTAAGTTACGTTAAATCTCGCTAACAGGAAAATTATGGTGAGCTCATAACTCAACAACTCCAAATAACAGTAATTATAAAAATTTAATAAGACGACTTTGTAAAGTATATAACTTCGAGTTACACCGCTTATTACCGTCTATATTTCTTAAAAGCGTCGATTAATCGTAAACTCGAAGTGCAAAAAAGCTATCAATTCGTTTATTACATTACGTTATCATGTTATTAAGTCCATACGTTTATGACAAAATAGATAAGTGATCGATATTAAAGCGTGTTCGGTAGTTTGTGCAACTGTGCCTTAAGTGAGTGAGGCGTGTTAATAGCCGTGTCGATGGGCCGATAGACCGCTGATGATAATAGCCCCCTTGATAGGTGTGGTCCACACTCTACGCAATTACCACAAGATTTATTTCTTATAAAATGTATGCACTTCCCTATTTTTAAGCCGTCAATATCTTGGAGGAGTCTTGTACTATTTTTGATTTCTTCACAAATTGTCGGACGTTGTTAAGTGTTAGATTTACTTTTAGATTAGTGAGGTTGAATAATTGAACGCTATGTTGTAACGGTTGTGCCGAAGGGCTGCGGAGAGGTGTGAAGTTTTCTGTTGTTTTCCCACATTTCATTTATGACAGTGTTTTGTTTCACGTCGTTAAATAGTCTTTCACAATTTTTATCGACTTAAAAAGGGAGTTGTCGCAACTTTTCCCGAAAACATTTAACTCCTTCACTACTGTTTTGTAGCTATTAAATTAAAATGTAGAATTTACGAAAAATCATCAGCCGCTTTTTGCAACTAGCCTAACGAGTTTGCCTAATCTAAAAGTTTAATCATTTATAAATCAACAAGACTGATTGGATTAAACGTGTAAGCCTTAAAGAATTTCACTTCTGAAGCGCGGAATTCTACGATAAAAATATTAAACGTAACTTATTATACCAGTTTGGGTACATTTTTTTATTGTGATCGAATTTAGTATGACAAGCTAATAAATTGTTACAAATGTGATAATTATGTTAAAAACTTATTCATATTGGGCATTTATTTATGAACTAATATGATTCTTGTCAAATTTCTGCGTAAAAAAAATTATTACGGTTATTTGTATGAAAATATCGAAGAAAAAAATCCTTGTGCCTGGTAAAAAAGACATGAAATTGTTGACCGAACCGGCGTTTTAATAAAGGCGACTATTCTTGTGTTAAATGTTGGCATTGGGCCTGTTTATTGTATAAAAGATAAAGGAATTTATCAAACACATTCTTTAATTAACGTTTCGAACCACAAGCGCTTCGCAATCGATATTTAAGACGAACTGTTTCTATATTAAGCTATTCCTCTTGTGAGGTCTCGGCCGTAGATTAAATGCTGAACCTATAAATAAATTGGTAATAGCTGGATAGGTACATAAATCTACAGAGTCGATAAAAGTTTTGGAAGCTAATAATAGCTTTACAGGTAAATCTTTTACATCGGGAAAAGGGCGAGACCAAGCTGATAGGCTAAGTATTCATACTGAGTCAAAATGATTGTAATCGAATGGATAAATTATTATGACCCTCGCTAAATACGGTAACCCGCACAAGACTTAATTCGCAAGGTTCAAGTAGTCCGTTTATTTTATAACCTCTTTGGAGTCTTATTTCATGTTTTTAGGGTTCCGTTGCCAAATGGCAAAAAACGGAACCCTTATAGATTCGTCATGTCTGTCTGCCTGTCTGTCTGTCCGTCCATATGTCACAGGCACTTTTCTCCGAAACTATAAGAACTATGCTGTTGAAACTTAGTAAGTAGATGTATTCTGTGAACCGCATTAAGATTTTCACACAAAAATAGAAAAAAAAAACAATAAATTTTGGGGGTCCCCATACTTAGGACTGAAACTCAAAAAAATTTTTTTTCATCAAACCCGGGTGGGGTATATATGGATATGGATAGGTCTTCGAAAATGATATTGAGGTTTCTAATTTCATTTTTTTCTAAACTGAATAGTTTGCCCGAGACACACTTTCAAAGTGGTAAAATGTGTCCCTCCCCCCTGTAACTTCTAAAATAACAGAATGAAAAAACTAAAAAAAATATATGATGTAAATTACCATGAAAACTACCAGCGAAAATTGATTTGAACGAGATCTAGTGAGTAGCTTTTTTTAATACGTCATAAATCGTAAATCGCAACTTTTATTTATAATATATGTAATACCTACATGTTTGTACGGAACCCCTAGGTGCGCGAGTCCGACTCGCACTTGTTTTATAAAATTAAACGTTTTATATTTTAGATATATTGATGAAACAAGAAATTAAATTCTCGAATTTGATAGGTGCGTTCGAATCCGCAGACGCAAAACGTCAAGAACACGTCTAATTCGCTACTATATTTTAATTTTTGACATTGATAAATGCTAAGATAATATAGCAACTTGAATTTAAACTCTTTTTAAGTATTTGAATTGGCCTTCTGACTTTTGTGTTGAAGATACTTATAAACTTAAAATGAGTAGAATACTAGTTCTTGCGACTGCAAAGTTATCTCCCGGGACTGGACTGAATACACGGGTCGCAGAGTGTTGATTATTTCTTACAAAAGTTCTTATTGAAAGTTACTATACTCATAAAAACAAACTTATTGTTTGTCCAAACAAACTATTACTATAGTTTCAAAACTCCGAAGTTTGTAAAGTAAATAAAACTTTGTGGATATAGACTAGTTAATTCTGAACGTAATCGTTTATTTTTCTTTCATCGGGATAGGAATTTAGGGTAAGAGAGGGAGTTGTGCGGTCTTATTTATTTTGACCTTAGACCTAGTGACCTAATTGGATCGAGTCGAACCAAATCTTAGGTTGTTAGTATTAAATTGGTACTGGTTTTTATCAGTTTGTCATGTGAAATATACCTACCTGTCACTTTTCTTGGTGGTAAACCATTTCCTACCAAACTATTCATGTAATCATGGAAACCTACGATAGATGTCTGGATAATATGTTAAGTTTATTCCTCAAGGTTCTTCATAAAAACTCTCAAATCTTGACATTAAATGAAATACTTAATTTTCAGTGACAGCAATTTTAAGTTTGTATAAAAAGTGAAATATCATTATCTCTTTTAACTAACTTTTAAGATCCAATTGCGTATCAAGTTTTAGGTATAATCGGATCATTAATTTCCTGAAATAAGGACTTGCGAATTCGTATGAATAATACCGTGAGGAGCATAGATATAATTTTATATTTCTATGCTGAGGAGTTAACACGCTTAAGCTTCGGCTGACTGAAGATACGTATAATCTGCAAACCCCTACATTTAATTTGAGTAAATTAAAATCGATGGGGCTATGAAGTAGTACAATTTTATTCAGCGTTGGTCATAATTGAAATTAAATGAACCAAAGCACGTTATATTAAAATAGTTACCGCAAGCTGATGTCAGGCTTAGAACGTCACTTAAAAGTTGCTTAGAAATACAAAATAACGGTGAAGAGGAAAATCCACGGAATCTAATGACCAAGTTCACTCCGAGAGATATAATATTAAATGTATTTCCAATAGATGATTTATATAGGAAATTAATCATGATTGTTTATTAAATCGACTTCGTTATTATTATTGATTGGACTTCGTTTTCACAGTGAATTTATGCAAACGATAAGTAGGCAGTGAGTAGGTAAGCAAGGAAATTTGTGTTATTCATATCTCGCGCAAAATTGACATAGCGAGATAATACGGTCCCTTTAACCAATTTAGGGCAAGCAAACTGTTATGGTTAGGGCTCTTCGAGGACGCTGTAGGCAAACTTTTACAATATTTATTATATTTTGTAATTGGCCCATTTTTGAGGCGTTTTATCTTGGCTGTCATAGATTAAATAATAAACGAGTGTAAGTTGCGACACGGTGGCGGATAGCAATCAGTTATGTTCTACGTGGTCGGGTATTCAAATTAACGTGACGCCGACGCATAGGTAGGTTACTATTAAAAATCCGTCATGTGCAACTGTGCCCTTAATTGGTCATTACTCAAAAATAATTGCGATGAAATTAAAGCGCACCGAAAAATCGCGATCCTACGAAAAATTTACGCGCGGATTGGTTCAGAATATTTCGCTAGCACTCGGGAAATTGATTAAAAATACATGTTGTATGAGTGAAAAAGCACACTAATGATTTAAAAAGGAGACATCAATAAAAAGTTGTAGAATTACTACGTTTTTTTATTGTTACAGTTAAGTTAATAAAGCAACATACCTACATAAACTCACGGCACTTTCCTATTATTCAGATTAGCAAAAACCATCACTATGTACAGTTTGTAAAATGTCACTAACGAAAATAATATTAGTAACGCACAAAAATGTCCATGACAAGGATTAATATGATTATCTAATACTAAAGAAATAATTATTTAAGTCTGATAAAATGAATTGAAAACATATTCATTCATTTTATCAGAACTAATATCAGTTTTCACGTTACAAGATATTGTAAATCACTTTTCCGGCAGTCAATATTGATTGCAATATTACAAAATGTATTAATTGGTCATACAAATTAAACTTAGCTTAGATACTTATCTAAGCAATGTAATCGTAACATATTTGTCTGAATAATTGTGACAAGTTGTATGAAAATGTCGAACGAAGGAAATCTATTCAAAATTGCACCCGTAGTTCAGCTGATTTTGTAAAATTGGTTAGTTTTAAATACAAATGCATATATCTTTTTTATTAATTCTTTTGACCCAGTTTCGTTACTGGGCTGATAAGAAAAATTAGATAGATGCGGTACTGATAACAGCCTTACCTACGATGACATTGGGCACCACCAACCTTGGATAAGATGAAGTACCTTTGGTATGAAAAAAGAATTGGACGAGAATTTGTTATTGACAGCTTACGTATGTTTTTTTAAAAATTATAATAAGATTCTATAATCCGTGCTAATGGGTGATCTTAAATCATTTTATTATTTACTAAATGGAGGTCATTTAGTAAAAATAAAATGATTTAAGAAATATGAGTCAATGCCTTTTTTTTAATTATTGGCAAGTCGCTATTTGTGCAATGGTTAAAGTTTTAATGGTTAAACAAAAATGTTAAAGTTTCCGCGGTCTTAATTCTAAACATTGGCAAATTGTATATGAATTTTTGATGAAAAAAAAACAATAATAAGAGTCTAACCTGCCAGTTTCATGGCAAACGTGCAAGACTGTGACAGTTTCACCGTTTATTTGTAGAATGATAAGTGCATATTTAATTATTCTCGTTATCTTGATATAGACTTAATAGAACTGTATGGCCCACTTTCAGCAAGTGATATTTATTTAGGTTTTGTTAAAATTGGTCTAATTGAATTAATAAAAGAGGTATAATTGGCTACATTACCAAAGGAGAATGATAAAATGTAAAGCTTTCTCATACATTTTTCAATAGATTATGTTTCTTGGCGTTTCCCTTAACTGCCAATTTGTTTTTCTTGTCTACACGTTCTTTTTTGCCGAAGACGAGTAAGTTGGTATTCAGTAGTCGAATTCATTAATCACGTCGACAGATCAAAAAATATTCCCGATTTGTGAACAACTCGTTAAGCTTGTCAAAACAAAACGAAATATATTAACACGTGTTAAATCTCAATCTCCTAAGTTGAGGATTAGTTTTGACAAATGAAGAATTGTTGAACTCGGATTTATCTTTCTCTTTAATTCATAGAAATATGTTTTCCATTATTTTACAGAAAGTTAAAACTAGCAATTATTTTTTTACAGAAGACGAATCATTCAGAAATCTCATTGAGAAAAAAAAAACACCAACAAAATGAACATCCAAAAAAATCGTACACTTCACATAAAATAAGGTCCGTTGGCTGAATAAGATCGAACCGTTGCAATACGCGAGTGCAGAAAATATGAAACGTCAATCATGCGTTTTGACAGTTCCGCATTTTCGCGCCAATTTTCCGGTTCGCGCGGGAACGAGGCGGGTGCACGGTCGGTGGCGCGGCCGCGCGCTCGCAGAGGACTGTGGCGGCGTCGCGCTGCGCCCCATCTACTACCTTACGATTTATGAGCGTGACGCAAAAATGGACAAAATTTGTGGCGAGAGCAACGCAGCTCTCGGCAACGAACACCACGTGGTCTTCGAAGCTCGTACTAGATGGCCGGGTATAATTTTTTTATTTAATAGGTCCCGGTTTTCAGCTAAATCCGGTTTGACTGGAAGCCGACCCCGATATAGTTGGGAAAAGGCTAGGCAGATGATGATGAGGTGTTGAATTTCTAGGGCTACGGATGAATCTGCTATCAGTTTCAATATTACGAATTCAAACTAGGATCAAACACGGAATGGGATTTCCCCGTCTAGTACTTAAAATCGGGTAGAAAAAGAAGCAATTTTCAACTCGAAAACCAGGTAAGTAGGTAAACGGCTACCATCCCTGTCCTTCCCTAGCTAATGAATATATTATTAGTCCCAGATAGATCGCCTTCTCTGTTTTCCGCGCGATAAAAAGCTAATTTTGCACAGATACAAAGTTAAACGTCCGAATGAGAAGTACTCATTCATGAGGAAATTATAAACGACCAGAACAAGGTAGTCTTTAAAAGAAAGAAATCAATCAAGTTGTTACTTAAATCCTATAATATTTCAAAGCGAAATGTTAAACGTCAATTACATTGATATAGTGCAAACAAATCTACCTACACAATGTTATGAAAGTTCGTCATAACAATACGCTCTTAAACTTGGCCCGATTCCGCCACCCGATAGAAACGTATCGCGTTTTGTGCGATTGATCCATTTAGTGAACAAATTGCTCATCGCTCGACTCACACGCCAAGGGAGCACGTGTTTAAGTTACGAGTTCAGTGGAAATGTATAACTGATTGTTTGTTCAAGGCTGCCCCAGTTTTCTTTATAAAAATATGTTCAACATTATCTTAAAATAATGTTTTTACAGGAGGCATTTCTGTATTTATTACCAACCACCTGTTTTACACGGTTGTTTCGATTAAAGTAATGGATGAAAATGGACTTCTTTTTTATGGAAAACCAAATTGTTATAGACACCGATTTCAACTCCATCTGGGAAAAATCCATTTCTGTAAGTAGTTTAATGTTCGATGTCTTAGGTGCAAGTTTAGCCATTACCACCAAATTGAACATGTTTCTTTAATCAAGCCTAGGCGAGGTACACTGGGTTTCTAATTAAGGCGAATAGAGTTCCTTGCAAATCCCGCTATTGTGCGAAGTTCCGAACTTGATCTAACTTAATTAAGACACAATGATGACCAATTTCACCCGTGCCACGAACTAGACAGGGAAACTCTTGCCGATCGAATTCCTAACTAAGTACCCGGTATCTATTAAACTAGACATAAATCTTAGGTAGTTGCGACAATATCAGATATTTGAATAAATATAGAGTGGTACGTCTTAACTCGGCAGCGGGTAAATGTACGATAAAGCTTGCAGATAGCTTGTATTTGACGGACAGGTGTAATTAGCCTCTCTACTCGCTACCGGCAAATGGAAGCGTGATGATAACGGCGGGATTCAGAATAAACAACGATGCCCTTCGTGATTACATCTATGCTTACCTAAGTGGTTAAGTGGGATTGCGAAATGTAGGTATATTGATACGGATTATATGTACCACCAGTCGTACGTCTACACTCGTGCCAATCGTAGAAAATGAGAATGGATCTAAATTTATGGCGACAGACTTTAATAAGTATAATTACATATTTTCATAAACTGTTAATGGACTCCATTATCATTTAGCGATAAGATGTTATCATATTTTGTAAATTTAGACCTAAACAAAGCACCCAGTGTGCCTAATCACCTACTGTCACACCCTTTTTTTGAGCTCTTTATTAAGATACTTATCATCAATTAGCGAGAGTGTTATCTAAATTAAATGTTTCCCATCAATCAAAAGTTTGGACATTATCAATCGACACTTATAGGGCATCCAAGGGCATCCAGGATTTTACACTCGTGTAACTATGAATACACGAGCGTCACTATAATACAACACCGCATACAGGCTGTAAGAAGATTGTTAAGAGGATATTTTTGAAGGAAGTGAGTATCACAACATGATTTAGAGGAAGGGCCTAAAGCATCGTCAGATCGACGGGTCTTATGTTCCTTGCATCCAGAGGATTCCTAGAGACTCCAATAAGTGATCGAGCAATGACCTGATGCAGCGTAAGTGAGCGTACGTGACCCTCCGTCGACCATTCACATCCAACGCGCACAGGATGTTAGAAAGCAGTAGTAGTAATTTGTGTCTTGCTGCTGTTATTGATGCAAGACTTTCAAATGCGAGAATAAACGAATAAATAAATTGATCTACCTTGTGGGAGGCTTTCCAACTCTGGGTGTTCCAAAATACGACCTACGCTCCTTTGATTCCACTTACTCATTTGAACCTTTTGAATCGATTGATCATTCGTTCTGAACTGTGGTCCATGAATATCCGTCCAAGAAGAATAGAGTTCTAGCCAACAGAAGATTACTATAGCTTACCAACCAGGCCCACTAGGTCACCAGACTCTTCTAATGCTAAAGATAAGCTAATATCTAGAATCCAGTCCAGCTTAGGTAATAACAACCGATATCAACATTAATCGTTGATTCCAGTTGTAACTTGCGTTAGACATAATTTATATTGTGGTTTCTAGATAGGTAATAAGTTAAGCTTGGCCAGCTAATCACAACTTGTAATTTGTAAGAAGATATCCGATCGAATTGATCGAGTTTTCCAGATTGCTGTATGGAAAAAACTGGTTTTCATATTCTCTCTTATCTGTAATCTAGCCGATTTTAGAATATATCGAAAGGAAGAGTCGTGAAGGTTTCCAAGTGGTTTCTGAGGTTTAGTAATCAGTAGTACGCATCTATTAATATTTGAGGATCTGCATAAAAAAGTTCCGACTGTTTACAGAATTTCTTGCACGTTCTTCTCTAGAGGTTTGGAAAGTATACATAGCTTCAAGATTCTGACTAACTGAACTCTTGAACAGTTTAAAAATGCATGGTTTTAGTTGAAACAATTTTTTTTTTTTTTTAATGGTTTCTGTTGAATAATTCTTTTTCGGTCCATCCAGAAGCTATTTTAGGTAGGCATGAGTTGTTATATCTAGGAAAATATAAGTATATAATTGTAAAAGTGATATCAAATTGCGATCATAGAAACACAACACTGCTGCTTCCAATAGTTTTGCTTATTGAACACTTCATATTTCAATTATTTTCGCGCCATGTGTTGCGAATTCTAGCAAACAAGGCAAAACGTATCGCACGGTAGTGTGAAACCGTGAAAACTACGAGTTGACATTACAATTTGATAGCCATTGACAACTAGGTAATTGTGGTCGTATTTGTCCTTATAATTCATTTGTTTTACCATGTCGTTCAATGTTAAATTGGCAAAATTCAAGGTCGCAATCTTATTCTGATGTGTGAAGTTGATAATTTATTGGCACTTCATTGTTTCCATGGTGTAGGAAATAACAAATCCTAAAAATATATATGTCACCGGAAAGTCGCAGACACCGTAAGATTGTAATAAATCTTGCTTATGTGATTATTTCTCAAAATATTATGAAAAAATCATGCATAATTTGTTATGTTTATAATAATCTTTTACAAACAACTGAAACTACAATTACACATTTCAACAATAACATCAGTATCAAGTTGGGAATCACCCATGTCAACTTGTCCGATACGGCGCTGATATTAGCACAATATTATAACAATATTATGCAATAGTTTGGCAAACTGATAGTAATGTTAGCTCAGTGCATTCCCCGCAGGTAATTAGCGTCACAAGCTTGTTAGGCTTATCGATGAAAATATGCGGTTCACGTGCTACGTATATTATGTAAACAGATATATTAGGTGATCTGCGTAATTTTCGGACTAAGGAAAGGACGATTATAGGCAATTTAAATAATTTTATTGAATATGCTGGAAACTGGCCAAGTCCGTGTCGGACTCTCACATAAAGGGTTCCGTACCATAAACTGAAAAGAACTTGTTTCTTGTATGGGAGAAACGAATTTACAAGAAGCGAATTTTAATTTAATTAAATTTTTATTATTCGTTGTGATTATACGGCATTAGAAATACACACTGAAATTTTCAACTGTTTACCTATTACGGTTCTTGAGATACAGCCCGCTGACAAACGGCGGACGGACAGCGGAGGCGAAGTAATAGGGTTCCGTTGGTTACCCTTTGGGTATGGAACCTTAAAAATGCAGGAGTATTATTTTTTCTCGTCTTCATTATCATTTCAAACGACTGGAGTAAAAGTGGGCATGGGCATATATACCGATCCTTTTTTTTAAGTGGGGGAAATCCTCATGGATGTCCTCCGCCCTGGGGCGGGCGGACGGGTCTGTCAGACTCTTACGCCGTGGATCGCGGGAACTTATGCGTCTTCCGTAATTCCCGGCTGGTGCTCTGCGAGCCACCTCGGCCATGTACCGATCCTGTGTGAACCTCACCCACTCATCGATCATCGGTCTCATGTCTGCTAATTACAAAATATTGCGAACCGTATTTCAGGCTTCTGCAATTATGGATATTAACACTGTGACATTTTTGTAGCGGTTCCCGACCGTCGTCACAGATCTTTTTTTCAGTTCAGCTCGTCAAATAAAAAAAAAACTTTCTTTAAATTTACAGATCAAACCCTGGTATTTGTCAACGAAAAATGGCAAACTCCTTAAGATTGTTAAATATCGCGTGATATTGTAAACTTTTTATCTAAATAAGACACGGATTATTGGAAAGTATTGAATTTGGATAGGATATAATATTATTATACAGGGTTATTTGTAAAACACCGGCAACCTTTCAGGACTATGTTACTAACGTCATAATCAACAACTTTTGTTCTATGACTTTTAAAAATTCATCATATTTTAGTTTATCAGGATTTCATACAAAAATAAAAAAAAAATATTTAAATTGAACGCTCTAGAAGTAATAGAACAAAAGTTATTGGTTATGACGTTAGTAACATAAGTCCTGAGAGGTTGCCAGTGTTTTACAAATAACCCTGTATACAAAACGATTTTTTCACAATATATCGAGAAATTATAATCTAATCAAGATTTATTACAATCTTACGGTGTCTGCCACTTTCCAGTGACACGTGCAAGTCTGTGTTACAGTTGTAGCATTTTTTATTCTTTTCCATTTTAATATGTCAGTTCACTTGAAAAGCGTATCTGCAGCGTGTCATTCCACGCTATTGGTCTAAGTCAAGTCAGGGAAAGAGTAGCCGCTATACGAGTAATAGGTAGGCAATATAGCCTGGCAAATTGCCACGCCGATGTACGAGAATTTTTCAACTTTAACTTTACCATTTGCCAAACATGGTCAAGTTGTATTTGGCACAAGTTGACAAAAAGCTTGTTAGTGTAAAACAACTAGAAATATTTGGTAAAACGTATCGACTCAACTACAAATAAATGAGTTACTGGGAATTTTGACGGACCTTCCTACAATGTCGCATAATTTGAATTCCTCTCTGCAAATTCGATAAAACATTCGCGGTTAACACAGATCGTACATTCTCTCTTGGTGAATCATCACTGGTCTTATTCCAACATTGTTTTTGGTCTTTAAACACGAAAAGAATAAAAACAACAATCTGATTAATGAGGTAATGTTTCATTTCCTTTTTGTAAAACATCAAAATCCAAATAAAAATATCTTGTCAAAAAAATAAATTGTAATTTACCATATTAAATAATCTTGCCGGTAGGCAAGCCATATGCGTGAAATAAAAGGTAGCGAAGGTACCTACTTGTTATTTCATCGAAGCTTATTGATACGCCGCTCTTTGCGGTGACAACAAAGCCCGAGATTTCCCTTAAAAGGATCAGCAAACAGTCGGTTGATTCGCCCATAAATCATGTAGTATGTACCCGCGGACGTAATACGTACATTTTCACAGATACCGCGGATGTAAAGATTAATCTAGAAGTGGAATTTTTCACGCCTGTTTACAATGTGCACACATTGGAACATTAACGCCTTCTTGTAATTTATGATTCATAAGATCAGTGACTCTAGATTTGAGCTGTTTCTATTGTTTCACATTCCATTGTGTGACTTTTACGACTTCATCAAGAAGCTTTTGTAGAAGCTCAACAGCCAAAATAACCTGTAATTTTAATTAATATTGATAATTTCAGGTGACAGAATTTTATAAGAGTCGCTTATTTCATTAATATTATTTCGTGTTTCATAATTTATTATTATGCCTGACCGGTTTTTTTTACAAAATAATTATACATTAATCGAGCATATCATTATGAGTAATTTCGCTTGCTTATGTAATCTTAATTTCGGAGTTGTCACCAATGACGATGATTGATACTGCATTATGTACATACATTACACGATTCATAAATAGATTAAGACTTACTTATGTATTATTAGGTTACATTTGCTATTATTATGTTTGCTCGCTGCACATAATAACGTTATTTGCACATATTAGAATAATAGAAGCGGCCTTTTGAATATATAAAGGTATTTGCGTGGGCAAAATAGGCAAATATTTTGGACAACTTGAATGGAACTACTCAAAAGTTATGGAATGTTGAAATAAAACAAAAGATTGGTATTTTATTATTCTGTGAATTTGACACTTGTTTTCATTATAGTCATGATAATGCCTATATCGGTTTTTTTCAACTATATTGGGGTTGGCTTCCAGTCAAACCGGATTTCATTATTATTTTCTATTTTCAAATATACCAGTATTCGATGCAAAAATATAAGTATTTCTCCACAACCCATTAACTGGGTAACACTGCACTCCTTGGCAAGACTGGTGTCAGGTTTTCTGCCTTCTGTCTATCCGTAACGACTGCTAAAGATCTACAAATGACAGCCGGGACCAACGGCTAATCGTGCTTCTCAAGGCACGGAGAAGATAATTTTGATAAGAAAATTTACAGAAAATCGGCTCAGTAAACAGATGTATTTTGTTGGTTTTAGAATAAGAGAGCGTAGTTGCTTCTAGTGAGAACTATCTATTTGTATTCTCACCTCCGTATACGGCAAGCGAGCACTGAACTCGAGACCTTGGTCAAAAATAGACTAATGAATTTCACCAAATTTACACTCGACTTACACGTTTAAAGCTTATCTCTTGTTGGTACAACAATGGTGCCCTTTTTTTTCTCACTACCAACAGCGGTTGATAAACTTTTCCCATATGTGAATCAAGTACTTTTAGATTACTGGCCATCAACAATGTTTTTTTTTTTTTTCGTTTTGGCTTGATTAATAACGTTCCAGTCACTGATGTATAGAGAGACATTTACAAAAAAGTTAAACGGGGCATTTTATTTGTTCACATTATTAAAATGTAGGTTTTACAGAATTGATTTCCATCCGTAGCGGTCTTTTGTTTGTATTTTATTTTTGCATTTGTTTGAACGAAATTTTGTAGTTTCCTTCACGATGATAATTATTTATTTTTTCTCTGATGAAAAACCCGGTTTTTTCTCTGAAAAAAATAAGGTACGCGGTTTCAGTTTGTATTGTATAGAAAACTTACTAACTTGCATAATGCTCAGGACCCATAGACAACATTTTGCTTAATTTAATAATCCTAAGTACCTCCATTAAACAATTAAGATCGGCAAATCGGGCGTAACGTTTGAACTAGGAATAATTTGACCTCATGATCTAATAATTTAGTCTTATCAATTACTCAAATGCATATTATTTTAACCGACTTTGCGATTAAATTCGCGACTGACCTAAATTCTTTAACAATAAGGCAAACTCTTCACAAATGGGGATCTGATTCATCTTACAAACCTCGAAAGTGAATAACCCAATCATCAAAATACGGTTACCTATCCATAAGCACCGTACACCTATATTTATAAATAGACACAAAGTGCTACCATGACTTTTCTCGTTCATAAGCATTATAAATAGATCTATAATATGAGATCAAATGATTTATTTTAGTAATTATGTGAATAACATCCGATAGGAATGTTAAGTAACACCGCATGCGCGCGCGCAATGATTCAGACGATTATATTCGGTCAATGCGCTAACACTTGGCGCCAACCTATGGAGCATCATCGGAATTTTCATGTAGGTACCTATGATAGGCGCCAGATAAACGTGCAATAACGGTCGTTGACCCACTACCTTATTGACTTTCTTTAAATCAAAAAACAGAAATAAATACGTAAAACTGTCCTGAATCGACTTCTATCGTGATCCTTTAAGATATCTAGTAATTAAATCGGTTTATAATTTATTGTTCGTGTTTTTACGAAGGGATATTAGGGAAAGATCAATGTACTTTATTGCAAGTTTATCTGGCGCCTACTATGATACCAAGTCATTGTGTACACGTAGAGCTCAATAATCCGTCGAATTGAATCAATTAACGTAGTAATTAATTATCATGTCTGCGTTTTGGCAGCTCAACAAATGTAATAAAAATATTTCCTTGCTAACACGTAAAGTACACACGCAAAGGTTTGTATGTAGGTATGTATTTGTGTAAGTCAATGTTTTGGTAAAGATCTAATGAATACAAGGTAACAGTACCATAAATTAATAATCGATGTTTATGATTGATTTAAAACTTTATGGTGTTTTATAAATCGAGTCTTGCGCCTGTAATTGGGTATTAATATTAATAAACCTGTAAGTACTTTTCGCGAATACAAAATATTGTTTAACCGCTGCACAATAATTATAATTAATACTGGGACTGCGCCCGCGACTTCGTTCGCGCGGGTTTTGTACTGTAATTTTCGTAGTGATCTACATTTTTTTTTCAAAATTTGTAAACCTCTATCAGCGTAAACGATAGTTGGACGTCCTCCCTTATCTTAACGCGAAGGCTGCCACAGTGCCTGATTTTAGAACAACAGGAATTCCTTGAAACCTGCTCAAGTAAAAGTCAGTCGGGTTAAAAAGGTGACTACATTCCAGAAATGTAAATCTTTCGGTTTAAAAATTAAAAAAAACGGGTTGCTCTCCGGGATAACAGAAGTGAAAACTTGAAAATTAACATTTTATACCCATCTCAAGAAAAGTGTCACCGCCGCTAAACAAGTTTTTACTTCAAAAAAAAAAAACAAAATGAAACAGTAAATGAATATAGTGATTTACTGAAAACATGAGAGTTTCTGTTGAATACAGCAAATATTTTGGCATACCTGTGATATCAAGCCGCCTCATGAGACATCCACTGTGTACATTTCGCGGCATTTTGTTATCTAATCAAATTATGCATTTGTCATACATTGCAAATAACTAAAATGTTGCGAACTAGTTATTGTACTAACACTAAGAGCATCCGTATAAACGAAAAATGAGGCTATTTCTGAACGATTAATGTTGGTGTGTGTTATCGTGATTTTGTCAAGGAATCGTTTAAAATCCTACAAACAGTTTTAGTCCTATGTTTTGTAGGTGAGGTGATTTTAATAATAAGTTATTGTAGATGTTAGAATAATTACGACAGTTATGATGATAATATTTTATGTCGTTTTATTAAGTTTTCAGGTTGTATTCAACCATATAATAGAATTGAATTGAATGGAATACTCTTTATGAAGAAAACATTACATAGGGTACAACTTTAGTAACTTGGCAACTTTACGAAATACGTTATAGGTTGTACTTGGTAACTCTTGTTTTCTTAGAAGGGCAAGATAGCTATGTATCTACAGAAAGTACCTATATTGCCATTTGTTATTACATCTTTTCCTATGTTATAGCGAGAAAGTAGATTGCCACCTATGTCTAGCAGTTTTCGCCTATTGGCTTAAATGAGCTTATATTACAAATAACTCTGCTAATTGAATTTAATCATTTAACAAAACTGGCCTTTTTTACATACAGAAACACCCTAACAATAATACCCATAATTCATGAACGGTACGAAATCAACGATCTGACCCAAAATCTCATAGATACACTGCGTGGTAGCAATAAAACAACAGTACAGAGGGGCCTGTCTTATGACGACATAATTGTATTAGAATAAATGTCAATCAGAACATTTATAGTTGTTCTGCAATTAATCAATCTATGATACTCCAGCGAGCTATAAAACTTTTATTAGGTAGCTGCCCGTATTCCCACACGTTGAAAGGGTGTCATGTGTAAGAGGCAAACTTAGCTCGAGAAAGGTTTCCACCGAAGCACGTAGAACATTTATTGTCTTTCAAAACCTCTTCACTTTTTATAGACAACTCTATTTTGCTGAACAGATAAACTAGAATTTTCGGTTAGTTCTCTACGTGAGGGTTCCTTTTGTTACAGCTTTGTATAGAAGACATTAAATGAAACCGTTTTTCTTTACAGGCGGAGTCAAAGTAGGTATCTGAATTTTGATAAAACATTAATTGGTTTATTTTTACGTAGTTTTAGAGCCAAGTATTACATTTTTATTAAAATTCTACGTCCTTTTTTTAGTCTGAAAATAAACGAGGCAAAGTGTGTTTTTTTTTTAAGTTGGAACTTATTAACTAACTTAACTTAATACGGCTTCGTTTACATTTATATTACCTACTGCCGATGTATTCCGTTGACATCTCACCGTCTTCACTTTGGTGGAGCAAACGACAAGTGAGCTGTCATTCCACCTTGTTTCTAAGGTTTGACAGTTCACTTGTCGTTCACTTCACCCACGCCTTCACTTCGAAATGTTCACAGAATCGACCGGTAATACAGTCTGGAATTTATAGATCTTTGACTGTCATCATTACAGGGTGTCCTGGGGGCGAAAGATTGACAGCCAGGCTTACAAAAGACGTTATTCGACTGAAATGATTATAATGGTAACTAGCTGATGGCCGCGGCTTCGCCAGCTTGAGAAGTATACTTAAACCTTTCTCGAGAACTACTCTATCCATTGGTGAAAACAGCATGAAAATCGGTGCAGTAGTTTTTTAAGTTTATCGCGAACAGACTGACAGACAGACGCGGCGAAAGACTTTGTTTTATAATATGTAGTGATGTTAGTGATGAAGGCACAGGTTAACCGACTGAAAACCTCGATCATTCAAACAAAGGGCAAAATTTACTATTTTTTAGCAACATTCGCATTCGCATCTCAATCGCAATCGTTCGAAATAAAAACTCTCCTTCGTTTTTGTTTTAGCTTGCAACTAAGACGCGAATGTACCGTTGCTTAAAATGAGTGGAATCAGCTCTCAGATATAAGCACAACTGAATAGCAACAGCAACAAACCATTATTCGTACACTCACAGATAACAAGTGCTCACAAACTCAATTGGTGTATTGTTGTATTAAGATTGACAGCTGTCAAATTACAAGATACGTATCGACTTAAACATTCACTTATATTGTCTGTGGCACGATCGGGGGTTACGAATTACATTAATCAAATCAAATCGTGTTTAAACTCGTGCTATTTGTCGGAACTATGTTGTTTAACAGGTAAGTAGTTTAAGTAAATGACAAGTGAAGGATTAATTGATTTTCCGTTGTTTATTTGTTAATTTTTATGCTGGAATTTCAGGAATCACTTGAAAAATAAATTAAACTATAGAATGAACTTTGATGCGGCCAAACAAAAAAAAGACTGTGAACCCAGGGTAACCTAAAGCCGTAAAGGCTGAAGGTTTGCGGATGAGGAACTACAACACAAACCAAAACCAGCAGGCAAAGCAAGCTATGCGTTATCACTGATGACATTTAACCAATTACTACTTAAAACCTATTTACCATTGACCCGAAGAAAAAACGTACCAAATGGAAAAGAAAAGCAAACAGTGCAGCCCAATAATAAATACGATGTCTCAAAGCTTTTAGTTCTCACAGTAGTTTTAATTACAATGTACTATCAACCATGTATTGTTCCGCACAATAAATACTCCCAGATACTGCATATAAATTGCCTCGCAACAATTTATTTTGACATCAGCCGCGGCATACCATCCGTTATCAGGGGACCATGCCCAATGCGGAGTCGATCTCCTAATGCCGATTATATACAGTTGCTTGCAAATAAATAATGTTTACTTTATCACTGTGTCGAAAAGCGGTAGCACGAGTCAGCTGTACGAATAATAATAATCCGGTTTTAAATCAGAGTTAAGTTGTATTTACGATGCTCAGGGCGACCCCGGGCACCAAGGAACCTTCCCTATTCTATCAGTTAAGGTACACGTACATGCAAAATAAGGTAAACCACGTATTTCTCAATGTATGACTCGCTTAGTATAAACGGCGCTAGAGGCCATCGATAATCTCTCAAATTAAGTGATCAGTGTTTTGTTGTACTGTAATTTTGTAATCTTTAATGTATCTTGCATTGCTAATTCGATATTTCCCATTCATGCGGTGGATTTAGCAAAGATATAATTTGTCGGAACGTTGTGTTGATTCATGTAAAAATGTGAATTAAAGTCTGCGTAACGTGAGCGATATGACGCATTGTACAGGACAAATAAACAGTATTTGAGGGAAGTTCTGAAATACATTCGGGCGGGACCGCTTCAATAAATACTGCCCGTACTAAACCAAGATATTTCCGACAGTTAAAAGTCTTATAAAGCCAATTCCAAATATTTTGCATTCTTTCGAGATTTACGATTGTGTTTTTACCGCTTTTCTGTAGTATTTGTTAGTCTCGCGGAAATTGTAAACTGACGTCAAGACACCGAGTACCGATGTTCGGCAGGTGTATTCTGAGAAAAAGGAATAGTGCTAGAATTTCGATGGCCGTGACTTTGTTTGCACTAACCCACTTCTGTCTAACACGGTTTCCGCACTTCTCGCTAAGCACATAAGCCTTCCAAAGTTGGAAAATGTATTCGAATGCTTATTCGGTTTTAGTGCCGAAAGCAGAAACAGAAGTTTCCTTCATTAGCTTTGTTTACGCAATGCTCTATGATTTATGACAATTGCCGTAATTGGAACTCATTGATGGGAAAACACACACGTAGGGCAGTTAAATATTTTGAAATAGTAATTGTGTTTTATGTTTCCTCAAAACAAACATTAACATAATATTATGAAAGCGGGAAAATAAATCACATTTGTTGAATTATGATGAAATATAGTTATTATTCCATCATGGGAAACTTATCGATCTTCTCATAATAATTCATTAGACGAGTTTTACTCTCAAAGCAAAGGTATCACATTTATTATTTGATAAAATTATCAACTACAGAAGCCACCCCAGTATAATTGTGAAAGGCTATGTAAATGATGATCTAATACTTCATAATGATGATGCTTTGTTATAAGTTTCCTCGGTTCATCATCATCATTATCAGCCTATAGACAGTCCACTGCTGGACATGGGTCTCTTCTAGTACACACCATTCAACTCGATTTCCGGCAGCTCTCATCCAGCTGCTACCAGTGTTTCCTCGGTTACAGTGGTATAATTTGTCACAAGTTTAGTTTTGGTCAAAATTATAGGTAAATGATCGCCTTACTTTTTATGTGGTTCGATATTGTATATAAATAATATGATCTGATTCACCTTGGATTTGATAACCATACTTTCCTTTAACTTTTTTCAAGTATCGATTTGACTTTTTATATGGACTGTATGTCTGAATTAAATGATTTTTATTTTATTTTTTATTCAAGTTCAACTACATAAAACTCGATTCCATCCCAACGAACATGGCCTATATTATTATAATTCAATTCAGGACAGGGTTCCGTTGGGTTAACCGGTGACGTAAACATTATACGGGACCCATTTCCCTTAGTTGACTTAGGACGTGTGCGATGACAGGTGACATTCGAAGGGATGATTATGTTTTTCTTTAATTTCCTGAACATTATAGGTATTTTAGGTAAGGTTAGTGGTTTTCTTTTGAAATATGCAAGACTTGGACGATGCTTATTTCAAGCTGTTTTTCATCGTGTTACTGTGTAACCTACAATGGAAGTTTTTTACAAGAAAAAGTCGAAACTTAACTTAGGTTCCTATTGTGTATTTTTGTCTACACACATTGTAGTCACGAATGTTAGTCAACAGGTCGAATGCAACTAAAAATGTCAGTTTTAACGGTCAGTCTTACTGTCAGCCAAAAATGATTGATTGGTATTTTAGCTTAAGTAATGTTCAGTATTTGACTAAACTGCTGTCATAGTGCTCGTAACGCGTCAAACTTCGAGCTTAGTGTTGAAATAAGTGGTTTTATTGACGTTTCGAAAGACATAAATCCGTTTTCCAGAGAAGTCCACCTGCGGTCGGAAATAAGTACATTGATGGAGTTGTCCTGTAGAGCTCCTCTTTTTTCCGATTTTTCCTTTGAATGCTGGGCATGCTGCTCTTTTAGAGTACGAAACTACTTAAATGTTTTTCTAAGAGATCGAGTAAAGCGACATCGATCGTGTGAATGCTTTTTGTTAATCGTTTTTCGCAAAAGTCCATTTGCACAGAAAATTCCCCATTGCGGAACGAGTTTCAATCGACCGTAATTGTTATTATTTCCTTGAAACCCTTTAATGTAAGACTATAAAAATAATAAGGTACTTAAGATAGATTTCTTGCGAAAATCATCAAAATAATAACACCTTAACTAAGGAGGCTGTAACGTATCATATCGAGGTATAGTTTATAGAAACTTAGGTGAAATAAAATATCGTTTGACACCGATGATTCTATAATATTGTCTCATTTCAGTAATCATACATTTTATGGTCAATACGCGTCATAATTTGTGGTCTAGTGCACAGAATTAATATCGTTGTGGCAATTTTACTCGTGATAGAGAACCATTTTATAGACTCGTAAACCATTTTGACAACACTGAAAGAAAAAAGAAATTAAATTTATAGTAAATAAAAGTGTTATAAAGACCTATAAATTATAAAAAAAAAGATCATAAAAATGATAAAAAATAACGTTCTTAGTTTACGCATAGTTCGCTGTCAGTATATATTTTGCTTAGTGCTCATTTTATTGCCAGTAAAAATAAATACTTACTCAAAAAGCTGTAACAATAGATGTTGTCAGAACAAATTAAGCCATTGGAGAGAAAACCCGCAGACCGCCTCTACATCGCAAGCTAATTGCTTTAAAGTTTAATTTTCGTCGATTTTCGTGTTCTTCAAAGACTAAGGGCCAGTATTTTTGAACCGTAGTAAACTCAACCAGTGGTTAAAATCGGCTAAAACTTCGTTACAATGCGTTTTAAAATACATTTTTACCTTATATCAAATAATTTAAAGTAGAAGTTTTTTGATTATGCATTATTCATCAAGTTAAATATTTATCGAAAAACACACCAGGGTGGTGTCCAAATTTTATAAGGTGTTCAAACAGCTTGCTCTTAGTCAAGTGTTTAATTTTCTTGTACAGAGTAACAATTTTATGTAGATAGTTTTAGTTTTAAAGCATTTAAAGTATTGACAAAGCCTTTATTATTTCTAATGATATCGCCAACTCTATAGTTAAATATAAAAAGATAGCATTCACAAGATTCTTTGAAAGGTACGTATATGTTTAGTCTGAGTAAACGTCGTTTTGTGTTTCGTGGCAACCTAAAATTTCTTCGCTTTTCTGTATATAAGTAAATAATTTGTGTTGTTATAATACTTATTGGTTTAAAAATAATATTTATCAAACAAAAAATCGACTTGCTGTAATCATGGGGCCGTTGACTCTGAATGCAAAATGTTTTCGCAGATTTTCTTCGTAAAACAACTGCATCTGCCTGAGTTATTATTCTGTAAGCCTAGGCGCACACTAGTGACTTTTGTCATTGTGAAAAACCACACACACAACAGATAAACATACACCGTGTATCTGACATCGACGCACAAACGATTTCCATGGGTCCAGGGCATGATTCTGGACACCCCAGTGTTGGAATTTTTCGTCGGTTCTTTTCTGATTTTTTTTAAGAGTACTACAAAGTATCCGCTCAGCTGAGCTGATATTATTTGTGGCTTTATTCAGATTGCTCTTTTTAGTGAAAGTAGTTATTTAATTATTTTTTTATTAAAAATCTCATTGGGTTAGGTCAGAATAACGAATATGAGCAGTCTAAAGTAAAAAAAAACACTTGAAAAAAAAAAAAAAATGAGAAAAAAGCCGACGAAAAATTCTAAGTCTAGGGTGTCCAGAATCATGCCCCGGACCCATGGAAATCGTTTGTGCGTCGATGTCAGATACACGCGGTATACATGTATGCTCTCTCTGTTGCACTTCACAATTGCGAAAGAGAGAAATGTACTGTCACGGTGACAAAAGTCACCAGTGCGCGAATAGGCTCGTTTCATAGTGCCAATTTGACTAATTTTTACATTCGCATCGCATTTGCATCTCAATCGCAATCTGTCAAAAATTTATAAAGTTTAAGGCTTTTTCACCGTTTGCGATTCACATGCGAATGCGAACGCTCTTTAAAAATTTACAGAATTGGGCCCCAGATTAAAAATTTGAACGGGTCGAACGCAGTTTTACTGTCACAACTTTCAGGTCAGCAATAAGCACTGCAAAATAAATCTACTTAATCCAGAGTTATTTTCTCAAGGGCACTGGAATACCTATTACATAAGTCGATCTATTGTTAGAGGTTTGCTACATCGTGGAATTTTAATTGTTAAACTGATTTAGAACAAGACAATCAGTTGGTGTCTATCAAATGGCCTATCGCTGGACAAGCGTCGGGCTGATTTTCCTTGCGATGTCACTCATACTGGAGGTCGGGAGGACGTCTATTTTAATTTGTGTTTTGATCATATAATATTTTAAGATATTACGATTTGTGCTTATTTATTCAATAAAATAGGCTAAACTCAATACACACTCTGACAGTAAAATAAGCAGTGTAGGTTATTCAAAAATAAAAAATAAAACATATTATTATTTATTTAATACTTTACGCACACATGTACAGAGGCGAACTTAATGCCTTCATACATCCTGACACAGCAAACTACATAACTACAACATGTAACCGTAACTTCTCACAATTGTATTAAGGCCGTACCCTGACCAAATAACCTTGAGCATTTTTTCTCTCAATAACAGCGCAAGAGATACAATAGCGAATACGCTCAGAATGTTGAATAGTCGTTTGAAAAAAAAAAATCCACCAAAATGCTCATAATTAAATTGCTTATCCATTAGTGTAAGCACAACAAAACTTTTTTTTTAAAAAATACAACCGACTTCCAAAAAGTCGGTGTTTTTGTTAGTTTCATCGTATTTTGACACCGACTTCCAAAATTAAAGTTATTTTATACTTTGTAGTGTTTTTTTTTGGAAGTCGGTTGTATTTTTTTTGAAAAAAGTTTTTTATTTTTCACCACTGCAAATTCGCAGAAAAGCAAAATACGCAATTTCGATTACTTGGATGACATAAAACTATCATCCAAGTAGACGAATTCCAGCTATTTCGATTTAAAATCCAAAGTTCGTAACCGATTTTCATAAAATTTAAATGGGACTAATCTGCAAGTATATCCTTTCAGATAAAACAAGAATTTTTCAAATCGGTTCATAATTGTCGGAGTTATCAGGTAACAAAAAAAAAAAAACATACAACCGAATTGATAACCTCCTCCTTTTTGGGATGTCGGTTAAAAATCAAAATAATCGTTAGTTTTCGAGAAGATGCATGTTTTCAGTAATTTTTTTCTCATTTCTGCAGTTTCGTTGTGAGGAGATTAATTAAACATTATACTTAGTAATAAAAATGAAAAATCTACCATTTTGAAGCCAAGATTATGTAGATATTTAATGTAATTTTTATAAGTTGATACTTATAACGAGTAGATAGCTCCAAAAAACTGCACAAAAAACGGCTAGCACTGCGTTTTGCTCGGGGACGCGCCTTAATGTGTTTTTCAATGATAGTTTATTTCTAAAACCCTTAAAGTGACGTAGAGTGGACGCTAAAGGCTAATAGGCACCTGGTGTTGTAAAGAGCACTACTATTTAAACGCCACGGCAGCATAATACCACCCGCACACTGCAAAACAACAGCAATTGACGCAGACCTCCGTTTACTTCTCCTAATGGTCACCTAACGGGCCGACTGGCTACGTCTAAACACGTACGAGCAAGTACTAAGTACATAATGCTATGGCCGATGTATCGCCCCCGGCCAGGTGAAGGTTCGACTCGGTACTAGTCGACTAGTTGTAGTTAACCAATTAGTCACTCTGATCGGACAATCACGTTTCACGCTTACGCCCTTTAAATAGCTGTTGTTTGAGACGACTAGTGATTTGACGCGGATGGCTTTGTTTTAGGCTCGGGATTTTTATGTTTTCAAAAGGTAAGTTATGTGAATATTTCAAAAGATTTTGTGAAACCTGAGCATTACTTTAAGTACCTACTTACAAGGTTGGAAATGGAAAAAATAAAGGTCGACGGTAGGCATCACGATGACTATCTATCTACATATATTGAGGATCGTCCACACAATACCTGCCTTCCAACTGGAAGCACTGACTTAGGTACGTAGAGTTCTTGAATAGAAGATTGTTACTAATTGTCTACTCTTAAAACTGTTCAGAAACGAAAATAATAATTAGTTAAAATTTTGAATACCTACTACCATATTTAGTTATTAAAAGTGAGACGAACTTGACGCAAGAGCGGTCGCTTGAGCCCTTTTGTTCTGTTTGCTTCTCTCATGCAGCCCTACATATACAAAAGTGGAAGGAGACAAGGTCTTCCTTTTCCCGCCAGTGGAAAAATCCCGTAGAATTTAAGTTTCAGAGTGAACAATTTCCTTTTAAAATAAAACTGGCCTGGTGCGACCGGACTCGCGGGTACCGTACCATCTATTATTATAATCCACAACAATGCCGTTAAAGTCGACAAAAAAAAAACTCCTAAAAACACGTCTCTGGTATGCAGACCATCTTTTTATTTTAAAACATATTTACATTTTTAGCGAATAAGTACAGAAACACAAACTCAGTGAGTTTGTCTATCCGTTGCCACTATAAAGGTGCCTGTCTATTACAGCGGAGCGAGGCAGCGCAGCCGGAGATATTTTTTTACCAATGGAATTGCATAAAATCTTCGCACCACGTGACTCACTGACATTTTGATTGACATAATTGGAGAATTATTTCTACGTTTCTCCGCTCCGCTGCCTTGCTCCGCTTAAATGCAAAGGAACCCTTAAGACCAAACAAAAAACGCCCTAAAAAACACGTTCCTCGTATGGGTTCTCTTTAATTTTTAATTTCTTTTATTATCTGTTGTTAGAGCGCCAACAGAAATACAAACTCTTATAATTTTCCAACTGTCTGCCTATTACGGTTACAGCCCTCTAACGGACGGATGAACAGCATTAGAGTCCTGTTGGTTAACCTTCGGGTGAGGGTTCCGTCAAAGCATTAAGCCATTTCCAGCGACGATTCAATATTGCTTATTCCTATTACGTATAGACAAACCAATTTCTACAAGACTAGGATAATAGATTAAGATTTATTTAACCGACAAGCCATAAAATTGGCGCTAACTAAATTACTAGACGGAATTACAGTTAAGTGGTATATTAGGGTTACTGCTCAGTTTAAGGTAAATGTTACTACTTTTCTTACACGATTCGAAAGGGATGTTTTGCAACGATGTTTATAACTTGGGAAATGTATTTAAATGAGGCAGTTTTTAAGCATTTAAGCTCATTAGAAGGTTTAAAGTCACCCAAAGAGCAATGGAGTGGGCAATGAGTACCAAGGTTACCGACATAGCCCGAAGGATCGCCAAACTGAAGTGGCAGTGGGCAGGGCACATTGCTCGCAGAACAGATGGTCGATGGGGCCGAAATATTCCGGAGTAACGACCGCGCACCGGAGGACGTAGCATTGGAAGGCCTCCTATAAGGTGGACTGGAGAACTGGTGTAGGTCACTGGTAGCCGATGGATGCGAGACACACAGGACCAGTTGTTATGGCGACACTTTGGGGTCCAGCAACGGACGTCTTTTTTGACTATTTAATGAATGAAGGAATTAATTAATTAATTAATTTCCAGATTAACATACAATACAACAATATGATAATGATGATGAAGGCAATGATATATAAATACGTTGTCCGCACTCTAAAATGACAACATGAAATGAAGCCAATTGGCCACATCGCGCTTAGTTACGCACCAACATGTCGCGCGACACTACGTTTGTTTTGATGTCAATTTGACTATTACTTATCCTGTGACGTAACTGAAGATGTATATTTATCTTCCTCTAGCAACATGCATCCCGCCGTACGGTGACATATTTTCTTTCCCTTTCTTCATGCGTATTAGTAGCTATCTAGTATTTTCGCCGTTTTTATGCGCCGCGATGTTGGTTTATGACGTGTCTATATATAATACGTCATTGGATGAAGGTAGTTTTCTTCCATGTGGCTATCCAATAATATCAATATTATTGAGTGTGAAATAAATCAATCTGCCTAGCCTCTTCCCTACTGTGCTGGGGTAGGAAGTTTTTTTACAGGACATACTTTGGGTTTTGTCCTTTACTTGACTTTAAGGACGCCCACAAGAATTTCCTTTTACGTGTGTAGCATGTAGGCTATCATGTTCTCGAAATTCAGTTGGCCGACTTTATACCAAAACCACAAGCATTTGTAGCTTGATACCTATGATAAACAAAGGCATGAATATGGAAGATTATTTTATAGTACCGAAAGACCGAAATGATTATCCAGTTTATTTATGAGCCCTGAATAAGGGGAAACAGTCATCCAACCTAGTGTGCGAGGCAATAGTGCGAGTTTTAAACGTACCTATTCAATTAGTATGGGATAAAATAAGTTTTCCGTTATTGACACCCGACGGCAGTTATCCAGTTTCAATACAAAATAACGAAAACGATTACTTTAATCGGGTACGAATAAAAACTCGCACTAAGGCCACAGTACGTCATTTATCTTAGATTTCCAACAAATCCTTTTAGTTGTTTATGCTGGAGTGATAAACTTTATAACAAAGGTCCATAATATTTTATTTTGTATTATTTTGTAATATGTATTGTAGAGATTTTCTCATGCAATGTTGAAAAGGGCTTAGCCCAGGTCGGACACAAAGAACGTCCGCAGAAGGAAATTGCTATAATTACCATATTCCGGCTCAGCCACCTGTTATAATCCCTACTCGACCTTTACAACAAGTATTTTGGGGATACTATTCTTAGCGGGGTTGAAGCTTTCACTGTTTATTAATCAGAATTTTATAATTCTTAAAAGAAAACTTTCAGAAGGGTAACCTTCCCGTGTGAGTAAAACGCAAGTTCGTCGACATGTGTATCCTGCCTATCCTAACCTATGGCGCTCAGACGTGGTCTTTGACTGAGGCTCAGACGTCAAAACTTAAGGTTTGCTAAAGAGCGATGGAGCATAGCATTCTGCAGATTAAACGGACCGGCAGAATTCGGAACACACTTATACGCTTTAAGAATCGCCGATGTTGGAGACAAAACGGCGAGGCTAAAGTGGGCGGGCCACATTTACGGGATGCACGAGGACAGATGGGCTAGGATCGCCACGCAGTGGGCCCCCTGAAGACGGAAGTTGCAATCGAGGCAGGCCTAAACGTGACGATTTGGGCTCATTTCTGCCGGATCTCCGGCCACGGAGAAGACATCAGACAAAGTTGGCTGGAAAAATATGGGGGAGGCCTTTGCCCAGCAGTGGGACAGCACAAACTACCAAAGAAAATAAATTGCAAACATATTTTACCTACAAATACACAAAACTATTAAAATCATGGCACACAAATACTACACAAAAACCACATAATAATATTATAATTTATAGCAAAACCGTGGTAGAAAAAATAAAGAACGTCGCTTCTCGATTAACTCATTAATCAAACCTCTTATTCATTAGTCACCGCGTGACTATAACTAATCCAATTTATTAAATTTTTCGTGAATTCTTTCTAATTAAATCGAGATTGTCCTTGACTTTCATAGTGGTGACGTGACCGCCATGCTATATATTTACAAATTAGGTAGTCGCTATGTGGCTACCCATAGGCTTGAAATATTTGTGGGGCAACAGTCTTTTGAATCTTTTGTGGTTTACATTATTGCTATATGTATGGAATGTGACTGTATTAAGAGCGTGTATTCCGTCCACTAGCGCCGCCAATCGTTTTTTTTTATTTGTGGTAAATTTAAGACACTTAGATAAAAAACCGCTCGTAGTGCACTAAAGAAATGTATTTATTATGTTTTGAGAGTTATGTTTTGTACTTTAGAACATAAATAGTTGCCAAAGTCGATATTTTTGCTAAAAGTGGCCACTTTTAGCAATAATTGCCGTTTTGGCTATTTAGCCATGAGTTATGTATTAAAAATATCTGTCAAAAAATAATAGATACATTTCTTCAGTGGACTACGAGCGGTTTTTTATCTACGTGTCTTAAATTTACCACAATTAATAAAAAACGATTGGCGGCGCTAGTGGACGGAATACACGCTCTTAAAGCTACCTATGTAGATCTAGTCATGTAAAGTCAACAAAGTTTTTTTGATATGCAGGTAGCTAACTTGTAACTACTTTTAAACAATGTTGTGACATCACACTCGGGAGTATGTCATAAGCTTAATCAAATATAATGCACACATCATCACTACATATTATAACAGACAAAGTCCTCCACCGCGTCTGTCTGTCTGTCTGTTCGCGAGAAACTAAAAATTCAAGGCACCGATTTTCATGCTGATTTCACCAATGGATAGAGTGGTTTTCGAGGAAGGTTTTAGTATATAACACACATCCACGCGGGCGAAGCCGCGGGCATCAGCTAGTTAGAAATACATATTGGTTAGAAATACACAGTGCAGTGGAAAAATTAATATTTTTGCCTGAATACCAAATAGATTTGTTGACTGTACATAATGCCATAGTAATGTTAATAACTATTGTGACCATGGTGTCCAGGTTAAGATGCATGTTTTTAGGTGGTTTTAAGAGCACAGGAAGACCAAATAGACTAAGGACTGTGTGAAAGATGTTATGATTAGAAAAAAGTGACTGTTGAGGTGACGGTGTAGTGAGATGTGGTTTGGGAAATAAAGATATAAGATGCGTTAACTCAAGAATTTAGATCTCACTCCATCATAGATCTCATCTTACCTAGCGAGAGTTCATGAACAGGCTCATCGAGAATAAAAAAAAAATGGTGACCCACCACATTTTGCGTCTTCATCGTTTTTTAGCTTTTTTAACCGACTCCCCAAAAAGGAGGAGGTTCTCAATTGTGTTGTATTTTTTTTATGTATTTACCTCATAACTCCGTCAATTATGACTCGATTTGAAAAATTGCAGATTGGTCCCATTTGAATTTTATCAAAATCGGATACGAAGTTTGGGTTTTAAATCGAAATAGCTGGAATTCGCTTACTTGGATGATGGTTTTTTGTCATCCAAGTTATCGAAATTGCGTATTTTGCTTTTCTGCGATTTTGCAGTGGAGTTGTTAGGTGTGACCACAAAAACATCATCAATAAAAAAGATTAATTTCGTCTTGAACAAATGTCACAATCACAAACCCCAAATAAAAATGACTCAAACAATGAATTCGAATATTTTATCGTGACATTCATTAATAAATAACACAAATTCCTAAGACCAATAATTTACTAACAATGACAAACCCAATGAATGAAAAATTTGTCCCTAATTGAGTACATTTTCTTTGTTGGATTATGATGACCTAACTTCCGAGAACGAGCCACCGGAGCGTGTTAAGTAGACCGCATATGACACAGGAGGAGATACCGTTAATTAATTTATGTTCTGGAGTTAACAATGTTATCGATCGAGCTGGGAGTATCGCGTCATTTCTGTGAGGATATTAATTTAGCGAAGGTCAATCAGCGGGAGTGGGTCAACCTGGGATGTAAGAAAAATTGGGACTTGATTGAAATACAAGGTAAATAGGACGCGTTGCAGTATTCTTGTAGAAATTGCTGCGACATATTCCAGCACCCTAATCCTTGTAGAGAAAACCTCTCATGTAACAGTAACATTTGCTTTGTTAGACTTGATTTGCAACAACGATGTGTCAACACTTTTATAGACATTGTTTTACTATTATTTAAATTACCAAACGATTGGAAGACCAAAATTTATATGGAAAATTTGCGACAGTGAAAAAGTTGACTTCCTGCTTAAAATAAAGTCAAAATCTTGAGGATTTGTAGAATGTTTTGATTCAAACTCATAAAAGCATGCACCTGATTTAAGCCGGTGTATTTTATAAACTTGGTGGCTTCACTTAACTCCAGAGGGGATTTAAATGAAGGCAACAAGTGATAACTGAAAACTTCAAACAAGTCAAATCCTCGTAAAGCTGCAGAAACATTGAAACTCTTTAACCTAACAACAAGTCCTAAATATAGCTATTATGATTCGTACTCTCACGGAAGGAAAACCATAGAGCTATGCGTCACAATATGTTAACCATAATCCTGTTAAGTTTTGAGTGGGTTAGTACCCAGTCAATAATTTCGGTTGAGTCATAGCCATGACTTTGTCCTCAACTAAAAATACTTTATAGAGGTACTATAGATATTACTCATCCTGAAGTTCATTAATAAAAATATCTATCTCGAGAAAATTCTCTCAGATGTAATCGAATTTGATACTCAACTCTTGAAAATATTTGTCAGCACAGAAATCTAAATTGAACTAAGATAAATTTGCACAAACATGTATAGCGTTACACAAATATTTTTCAGAACGTTATGATTTTATGTTATGTCATGTTCAGGCTCAATCATCATAAATTCAAAAATATTTAAAGTCATAGAATATTCCGTTGAAATATATTAGAAACAGTTTGTATAAACTAAAGCCTTTGAACAAATATATTCACGTACTTTCTCCCTCATAAACTCAGTAAGCTTGTAGATACAACCCCTTACATTTGTCATTGTTAATTGGCATTGTAAATAAAGCATTTAATTCAACTGTAATAAATACGACGTTTACGAGTCCGCGTGCCTCATTTATATCAGCTCGAACGAGAGTGCCTTCAGGTGCGTTTAGATCAAATGGAAACAGTACAACAACAAGAATAAGAGCACTGGCACACATCGTCTCTCTAATATTCGTTTTAGATGGACATAATGGGTTGTGTTCAGTATTATTCACTATGTTTAAAAAACGAATATTCTAGTCCTAGCTTTGTTCTAGCTACGTTAGCTTGATCTAAACGGACCTTAGCGAAAACTTCGCAGTGATTGCTCGCCTACACTCCTGGCTAGATAAGTGGTCGGTGTTTCTAGCGGCACTTTCAATTATGCATGAGTCCACTTTTATCACTGTACACTTAATGACCTGACAAATTATATGGCAGCTATTGTTACACAAGTTCTAACGTTTTCACTGAATCTACGAATACCATTAAACTATTGGATTTCTATAACTTCTAAATCTACTGTTAGTATGTAAAGTATATTACGAATATTGTGTGTGTACACATGTACTACAAGGTACTTAACCATGTAAGCATGAAAAACACATTATAAACCCAATACTTGTCAATGTAAACAAATGTTGACTCAGTAATAAACAAACCGTTAAGCAAGTATGAGTAATTAAACATTGTTTTACTACGCCGAAACAATTTGTGTAAGCAAATTAATGATAGATGTGGTTTTATTGAAATAGATTGTACTAGTGCAAATATGGTATGAATTCTTGGAAATCTAGTAAAATAGGATGAGTCGTCCGTGTCGTTAACATAAGGAGAAGTAGAGACTATTAAACGTAAACAAAAGGAAGTACCAATTGACGCTGAAGAAGATATATAACATTTTATTCAAAGTGCCTTGAAAGACATATCGCAAAAGAATTTGTACGGCAACATCTATGTAAAACCTTACATTAAAAAGCGAATTGCTCACTCAAAACAACTAGTAGTTAGTGTACCGACGGATAGAAATCGACTAACAAGTCGTACCTGCATCAAGCACAGCCGACTTGTCATTACTATGCAATTAATTTGTCGTTTCATGCAAAGCAAATACTGCTGCGGGCGACCCACCATGCAATACATCGATAACATTTACCATTGCATTTCCATTGCCACTTATATCAAGATCCGATCACAACTGTGTATTCTATCAACAGTATTGGATATCAAAATCATCAATCTATCCACTGATGTCGTTTTAGTAGGTGGTAGATTGCCACTAATTTTGTCATCTACTGGCAATGGTATTGCATTACCCTGTCTTACATCTTCTGGAGTTTAAACCTGATCCTCTAGTTAAGATTTCTAGACGTTTTTATTATTGCTTTAATGTAAGACATTATCGTTGTCACTTTTATTGCTCGGAGACATGCAATGCGTTTTCTTGATTTCGTAAGATTTAAAGCAAAATAAAAATAAAAAGTCAAGACATGATTTTATAGATTCATTTTCCTGACTATCTCAGTATTTGTTTTCTGAGTTGTACCGTTTACGTTACTCATACAAAGTACCGGCGGGGACCAAGCAATCAAACGTTCCGGAACACTCGGGGCGCCATTGAAGTGAGTCAAACTGGTCGATAAGTTTGTGCCCATCTGCGGCTCATTACAAAACTATAACTTGGGCATGTACTCTCAACTCTGTATTGGTCGCCGTATAATCTGCCAGGCGATGACTAACGATACAGCAGTCATGGTAAAGACCACGAGCTATGGCGCCTGTGAAACATGACTATGCGCAGTTTTATGTTGTAATGGCATTACACGAAGATATCAACTTCAAGACCTTAAACGGTTCCAAGTGGTGAGAAATTGACTCCTATCACAGATATTAAACTAGTGTCAACTCAGTTCGATTTGGCATTATATCCAAAACCTAACCTTACAATTACGGCGTCATAACTTATGAAAATATCATTAAGTATAAACTCAAGAGAGACAAGACCAAAACCAGAAATATGATCATGATTTACCACACCAGTGACGGAGACACCTTCGTTTGGAAGAGGTCCTGTGTGTTTGTAGGAACAAGAGGGTAGATAGAGGTCAGCTGAAACTGGTGTTGTGAAGTCGGTGGGCAATCGACAACAATTACTGTCAGAACAATAGCAACTGATCTTTTGTACCGTTAGCAGCCCGCGGCCTCCCGGTCAAGTGTGGCCAGATTCTGCGATACCTACACTGCTTGCACTTGCCTTGCGGACATTATGTACTGGTCCTTAGAATGTCTTTAAGTATTTTGTTGTTCCTCTAACTAAAGTATTATCATCATACTTTTTCACTATTTTATTTTTGGTGGATGACTCGGTACTTGTATGGTTTTTTTCAGGGGTTTTGACATAGACTGATCGCGCCAGCAATCGATGACGCTAATGTATCTTTATTTTCGTAGAGTGATACATCACTTTCCAATACATTCTCAGGTACCTAAATAGAAATATCCGTGAAATAATTTTCCGATAGACAGATTTTTACATTACCATGCCAAAATGATTTGTGTCTGACGTCAGTGGCCAGTGCCTAATCCGTAACCTCGGCCCAATCACATCTTAACGCCACATGTATTGAAAGCTGGGCAGATTTAAACATAATTCACATTAAATGTACATCTATGACAGATGTATTTGATTGCGTCAGAAAACGCCGCGTCATTATATTTATACTGGTTTTACGCGTTTGATTTAAAGCTTCAGAGAAATATTTCATTGAAACCTTTGAACATTTTAGAAGAGCGAAGGTTTCTTCGGAGACTCAGAAACCGAGTGTTAGGTTGCCGGAGTCGCGGGACTATTCGAACGAGATACCGTGGCTCCGGAACACAAAGGGCACTGAAGGAACATGGAAGGGTTTTAGTCAGTAGAAGTCTGACACTCCCTCTCGCTCCGCCCAGAGCGGGAGAAGTCATTGGATGATTTCCCATCCCTAAAAAAAAAAAAGGCTGACTGTCCGCTGAAGCGGAGACGAGATGAGCGGTGCGGATCTGTGCGAATAGCAGAGCGGAGACGAGGAGTGGGGAAGCGGAACGTAGAAACGGAAAAATTGCCGGCACTGCCACTCACTAATAATTATTTGTTGCGTGAACTCGGATATTACCCCCGCACAGTCCACAACTCCACTCCGCACTCCGCACTGTCTCGCTCTGTATCCATGGATAGACACAGTCCTCAAATCCGCTCCGCATTACTCAGTCGTTACGCTCCGCGTCAAAAGACAGGCAGCCTTATTGGTGATTCAACATATCGGCCATTTCAGCGAATTTAAAAATAATAATGTATTCCGTTATGGTGTTATCAACACACCCACGATAATATCGTAGTAGGTATATTATACCTACTTACCATTTAGGAGTGCTAACTACATCTCATTTTCATATTTCTTTTTCGGAAGTTAACAAGTCTGTAAAAGGATCATCTTTGTATTAGCACAAGTGTAACTTGAGCCTACAAGTTGTTCCAAGTAAGTTGCCCCTACTTCTCGATAAAGCGAGTTCTAATTAGTCATTGTTTCAGCCCAGCCTGAGGGAATTCAACCTGGTTAATTACCGGGTATTCAAATCTTTGTGTTTGCTGTTAATTATTGTAGTTTGGCCTTGTATTCCGAATTAACTTGTACATTTTGATGAAGTTTGTGTTGTATTTGGCACAAAACTGATTTAGGTTCACAGAGGATTTAAAAGTTTGAAGTGAACCCACGCCAAGCGTCAGCATCGGCTTAGTTACTGATATTTGTTAAGCTACTAAGATACAATCTATGCTTCTGAGGGGTAATTATCGTAAGGAGCGGTCGTGTTGGCCAGCACAGTCGCAAAAAGCCAAAAACGCCTTGAGATGATATTGCGACTTGAATTATTTCTTAGTACCAGATTTGACATCCAAGGATTTTGAACGCAATGGAAATTTGGAGGAACTCGGATGAGTTTTAGTCGACAGAGACTGACACTCCCTTCTGTGCCGCACCGCCCAGAGTGGAAGGAGTAATTTGATGATTTCCCATCCTAAAAAAACAGATGTTTGTTTTATCTTCAACGATTAGACTTTTTGTTCAACAACGGAGCAACTTTCAAAAACTACCAGAACCGCCCAAATAATAAATTCAAGACCAGAGAAGGAGACCAGGCCTATCCTGCTAAGTGCTTCCTCACTGTCTTTTGATCTTAACTACAAAGTGTTAGTCCAGAGTATCCTGGGCCACATGACCGTATACCTACCTAAAACCTAATTCTCGTATGCACACGAAATAACAAAAATAAAATAAGCAGAGCTTTGTCACCCCAAAAGTTTTCCTTAATAGATTTTCATCCAATAAGAGACTACAGTTAACTAAAAGAACAAAATGACCAAAAGCAAAGCTGTTGCATGTGTGTGCTAGCTACAAAGTAAATGATACATCAGTGGCCGTGGGTTCGTTACGGGGCTGGGGAAGTGCCCGCGCGGGACACGAACATGCACCCATGGGACATTCCGACATGCATTGCTGATTGCCGCGCATACATAGCTATTACTGCAAGTATGTAGCTAATTGTTGTTTGTCTATGTAGATGCCTGTATTAGTTTGGGCTGATCGATTGATTGATGCTGAGTAATGCATTGATTTTAACTAACGTATTTTTTATCACGCCTGGCTGCTAGGTTTAAATACCAGATGGTAGTACTCAATATCACTTTACCATCCTTTTTTTTAACGACGGGCCATCGTCGTTTGACTTTTCCCGCTCTGGGCGTAGCAGAACGGAGTGTCAATCTCTAGGTGAATAAAACCCATTAGTTTTTCTCGTAATGCCCTTTGTTTCAGGGCCGCGGCCTTTTTGTACAAATTCCGCTAATCTTTATCAGACCAAGAATCCCGTGCTCAGCAGCACGTGCTCGATTTAAATTGCAGAATAGCAGGCAGCTGCAGGAAATAATCTTCGTAATCTTTATGTAAATGCGTGAAAACGCGAAATTATTATATAAATGTGCCTATCCATTTAACGATTAAATTTATTTTTTATTGAAATAACTTAAATATAAAATTGAATTGTTGAAGGTAATTGAACTAACAAGCTCTGTTTAAAAGAAAAATAAAAGCTTTCGTCTTTATCTATTCAGCAATAGATGGCGCTGTTAGTAATAAAATACGAGCGAGCTTCACTGTCAATGTCGTTAAACCTAGTTCATTGATAACACTATTAGCTACTAGATGGCGCTGTATCACCACACAATTTGAATTCTAACCCGAACCAAGATGTATAGTTCTTCATTTACCTACCGTTTTATTATTTGATTTAAATGATAGTTTTCCTTCTATTGCTAATCACGAATCCTTAATTTTCATATTGAAAATAAGTTTGAATGAGTTTCCACCATTTCCAAAAGCGTCTATTCGGCTTTTTTCAGAGTTCCGTATTCGTGGGGTTTTCCAATTGCCAATTGCTTAGTTTTGTTCCGTTCCTGAAGCTAAAACTATGCACTAACCTTACAATCTCCTTGCACGCAGATAGCTCTGAACCCTGGCTTAGTGCAGGGCGTGCCGTCGACCACTAGCGCCAGAGACGCGTAGAACTGCTGACCCCGCGGCCGACAGTTCAGGGTGCAAGGTGAGTCTCCTGGAAATACAACAGGTTAATTAACTAAAGTAATGTAGAGTGACTGTGAGGACACGAGCTTTTGTCTTTTTATGTAAACAAGGTACAAAATGATAGAATGTTACGAAAAAAAGGTTTGCGTTGGTGTGCCTACTGCGAAAGTCCGTAGCAACTGACACCAATAAATAGTTTAGTTAGATGGTAAGTTAACCTAATACCTACCTGGTTTACAGGATGATAACCACTAGGGTTATCATCCTGTAAACCAGGAACTAGGTAACTTTTTGCTACTGCGAAGAGTTCTTAGGTAATGCTATGGGCTACTAATCAGTTCGGAATTTAATATGACGCCCGTGACATAATGATGACGATAGGCTTATCGATAAATTTGAAGCAAAATATCTAAGCATGACAAAAAGTATCAGGAGGGCTGCTGACCCATAAAAGAAAAAGCCAGGGGATTAGTTAAATTGATAATAGCTCCAAATTAATACACGAATACTTTCATTTTCCTCTGAGCAAGAATAAGTAATATTGTGTAAGTAACAAGCGCCATTAGCGCGCCGCACAATAATAATAATCGATGTTAACATCCAACATGACGAGAATCTCATGAAAACTGAGAAAGAGAAACAAATTAAGTATCTCGACTTAGCACACGTGGTCGTCGAAATGTGGAATTTGGAACTGGCTGTCATTGTGCCGATTGTCGTTACGGCCAATGGCCTGATGGCCAAAAGTTTCAACTTGTCGTAGCTGGCGTTACGCGGTTGGGTAAAGGGAAACAGAAGGCAGTAGGTACTCCTCGATACGGCTCGTATTATGAGGAGGTTCCTTTCTGTGGAGCCATAACCACCGGTAGATTAGACCCTGCTCCCTACACCGGCGGACTACTTTTTTTTAATATTTTTATTAAGAACTATTTAAAATGGAATCGTTAAGTATAAAAATGAATAAACGAAATATTTGTCAAAAAAAATACCATGTAAAACTAACCATCAACATAAGGCACCCAAGTGTAGAACCGGCCGCGGAAAGGTCTCCGATCATACACGGCACACTGCTCAGCGCGTGCGTCTCGAAGCGGACCAGGACATGGCTGTGGACAAGAGACGAGGAGAAGTGTCTATGATTAAAAAAGAATTAACATTTAAACATATTATGTGAAATCAATAACAAGAAGGGTATGCAGACTAAGGTAGCGACTTCGTAGCTAAAAAGGCGTAAAAATAGAAGTGTCGACTATAGATAGTTTTTTTTTTAGGCTGGCATGTCATCAACTTCTCCCGCTCTGGGCGGAGCAGAAGGGGGTGTCAGACTCTTACTGACTAAAACCCATCCATGTTCCTCCCATGTCCTTTGTGTTCCTGAGTTTTGGGACTAGGTTTAAGGGTTGCGGTGACTCTTTCGAACATATTCCTTGTATTTTCGAACCTATTGCCACTTGGCAGGCACTGGCCCCAGCAAGTTAGAAAACACTGCAAGTCTGAAGGTTTTCAAGGATTATAAATCGCATAAGCAAAAAACATTGACCTTCACATTGTCAACAATAAAGCTTCTAAATTAGCGATATTTAAACATTATTACTACCTGTTACTCCTACATTACTTCGTAAACCCAGGTGATTATAAACCTTGGCATACAATCGCGCATGACTAATAACTACTGATATCGAACCGGTCATTGCCCTCACAGAGAGATTGCCGCCTCAACAATGATTTGTATTTATTTAGCATTGTGTACCGTCATGCCCCTTTCGCCTGTTGCTCAGGAAAGATGTGAACGTATCAACAGTGGCCCGGGGCAATGAGATAATAGTATAATATCTTTTGAAACTTATCCTGATAATGGAGACAATGGTATCGCGGTAGCCCATCGACATTTTAATTTAGTAGACGATGTATTGATGGACCGTCAATAATTGCTCAGGTAGGTTGTATACAATGAGAGAGGAAAACTTATGTGTCAATAATATGCGCTTTCAAGTACGAGATTTTCATAGGTACAGTGTTTTTATTGCGGCAGAATTAGCCAACATATATATATATATATATATATATGTTGGCTAATTCTGCCGCACTAGCGACAAGAGCAGCAAGTTGTCCTGCAGCAAAACACACTCACTGATCTTATCTCTAGCGCGGCAGTTGCACGTTCCAAAGAGTAGATCCTATGGAGAAGAACGTGCAAGAAACTCCTTGGGCAATAACCCATTCTAAATACAAGGTATGAGGTTAGGTGGTTATTACTTACTGCGGTGTTACATTCGTGGTACCGCCGCGCCAGGCCGGGACAGTCGGGCCCCGAGCTGGGCGCATGGATCACGTTGCGGGCTCGTCTGGAGTGTACTATGCTGCGTACCAGTTTCCTTCTTTTTCTGCTGCGCCGCAATCTGGAACGTTAACAGTTAGTCTGAGATGAGAATGTTTGAGTAGAATTGTGGAGTAGGGGAGCGTGGGGATCAGTTGATCTTTTCATTTCTTCTATCCCACCGAAACCACAAGCCGATTGTTTTTTTTGTATCGCAAACCAGTTTGACAAGTAACAATGCTTCTACAAGTGTTTATTTGTAAAACATTGTTAAATTTTGAAACTGATTAAATAGCAAAACAAAAAGGAATCCTTCTTTTAATTATGGTAACCTAACCATCAGTTTTATTTTTAATGCCTTAGCTTGATAGGGTCTCGCAGTTGAGTACTAAGTAATAAAAATTGACTTCCCTGTGAAATTAGAGTATTGGAAGATGACTGTTGACGAATTTATAACCCATATTTATTTTGACTTAATATTACCTCACAAAACTTGAGACTAACTGAACCGTTGGATGTTTTACTAAGCGTATCTAAAACCTACTAGGTAAATTAGCAAGTTAATCGTAGAAGCCTACAAGAGCTTCAAAGGCAAAATCCGTATGCACGCACCGTAGTGATGAATGCTAAGAAAACGAAGTAGAACACAATCCCGACAAGATCCGTCTTATGCAGATCCTGATTCCAATAATCCTCATGAAATGAAAATTTTGTGATGGACGTGAGCAGTTAATTGTGTCAAATGTCTATACATATTGATAGATACTGGATAACATTAGTATGTTAAGTGGTACAGAGATAGAACTGGGGACACTTAGACATCCTAAATTCCGAGCTTCCGTACGTCATCTTGTTCGGACTTAGGTTCGCTTAGAAATACTGACATTCTATTTTTCATATTATAAGCTTCCGCTTCAAGACAGGGCTGACCCTGTCTTTTCCCTGAGGAAAAGGTAGGTACATATTTTAATTTCCAAATTAGATGACTTTGCGATACATGGGAAGGCTATAAGGTATAGGTAATTGATGTTGTAGGGAAACTAGAGTTTTTTTTTGACAAATTAAGACTGAGATTATAATGAGATATATATTATACCTATACCGCGTGTATCTGACATCGACGCACAAACGATTTCCATGGGTCCAGGGCATGATTCTGGACACCCCAGTGTTGGAATTTTTCGTCGGTTCTTTTCTTATTTTTTCATTTTTTTCAAAAGTACCACAAGTAGGTATCAGCATATCTATTTGTGGTCAGATTGCTCTTTTTAGTGAAAGTAGATAATTAATTATTTTTTTATTAAAAATCTCATTGGGTTAGGTCACAATAACGATTATGAGCAGTCTAAAGTAAAAAAAACACTTGAAAATAATAAAAAAATGAGAAAAAAGCCGACGAAAACTTCTAAGTCTAGGGTGTCCAGAATCATGCCCTGGACCCATGGAAATCGTTTGTGCGTCGACGTCAGATACACGCGGTATACCTACAGGAATTTCCACACGGACTGAAAAGGATAAAGGTACCTACATAAATTACGATCCTAACTCGGGTGATTAAGAAACACTTGCATTCGTATGAAATGGGCCTGAAATGTGGCAACATTTTTACGAACTTTCTGGATAGGGCTTGTGATTTTTGCACGCAGCTTTGTATATTTACCTTTTTTTCCATAAAACTGAGGTAAACTTAAAAGTCTCAAAACAAACACTTAATGAAGTTGTCTGTTTAATTTACTAATTAAAAATATTTGTACAAACGGTCAATGATAACATTTTAAGCACCGTAACACAGAAAATATATTAGCGGATCATTTCTAGTGTTTTTGTTGAGTATATTAAAGTTATTTAGTACGAATATTTACTGGGAAATTTCTCATTTAAGTACTTATTATTTGCTGAATGCTAAGTTAAGAAAATAAAACGGCGTGAAGTGTTTACTTTATTCAGCTGGTCGAAAATATTTTGCAAGAAATTTTTAAAATATGCATGTTTTTACATATTGACGTATGTGATCCTTAAATAAGCCATGTCTTTTAAATGGTATGTCATTTCTCACAGTAAACTTGTTCTTTTTATAAAAAAGAGGTCCTCTATTTTGAAAACGTAACTATGCCGAACACATGGCGTTGTCCTCAATTTTACTAATATTGGAAAACGCGTAAGCGTTTTGACTTATGTCTGGACCTCTATGGGCATCATTTTAGAAAACCTACATTGTCGCGGACCGTCAATTTCTTTGAATAAACTTAACTGAGCTTTTAATTAAATTAATTAACATTTTATATACATAAACTAAAGATAAATCTACATTATGTAGAAACGCTTATAAAAACAAAATAAATCATTAGGCTTCAAAAAAATAAACCACATCGCTGTCAATGGCAAAAGTGCCCAGAACACTGGCAGCATTGCCACGTTGAATGGCAATGCTGATTCTTTGGCCGAAGAAAAGCCCAGCCCTCTGGTCACGTGAACCGTCGACAAGTGGTTTGCTGATGTCCCGAAAGACTATAAGTGCACTCGGACCCCATGGGCCTAGTGTTTCAACGCCAAAAGGCTCAAATATATAACTCCCAATTAGGTTATTATATTTGCGCCTTTTGAGGTTTTCTGCATTTGCAGCAGCCGCCCCAGCACAACCCGCCGTGTTAATAAGATGGGATGGCGCAAGGGTGTCAACACATCACACTATTAATTTATTATTTTGTGAGAATAATTAAAACACCACAATTTGGAATATTCGCTTAAACTTTATAACGTTTATTAATCGTTTTATTTTTATTTGAAAGTAATGCGTCTAGCTCCTATCACACGAGCAGGATGAATGAATGGAACAATAGAGGGCATGCCTGTACAGAGCTTAGTTGAACTTGAAACTTGTTTATATTAATTTTTGTAACTGATTTATGAAGAAATTCAACACGCCCCCTCAAAAATTAATCGGTAGTTATACAAACAAAAATAGAATTAAATCGACTACCTAACTAAATCACATTAACTTCCAAATACTTGCTGGGGAATTACAATTTGGTCCAACATTCGTTCGAGGGCTGAGGAAAACCCAGTAAAACCTTCAGCCAGACCAATTCAAATAAAATTAATACTTATTATAAATTACGTGTAAGTTCTTAAAATTAATTAGTCCATTTCACTTATTTACACTGCACTGTTATTGTAGACCCATTTTACATCTCATCATTTGAAATGTAGTTGCAGGCAGAGCTTTTGTCAATGCGTCGGCCAGCTGTTCACCTGTGGGAATGTAATTTAATTTTATTACATTTTTCTCTACTTGTTCCCGAGAAAAGTGATATTTTATATCAATATGTTTTGACCGTTTATGACTTGACGGGTTATTGGCTATGCTTATACATCCATTATTGTCTTCATAAATGACAATTGGTGCAGTAATAAGTATATTTATACTGGCCGCTAAAGACTTTAGCCACAATGCTTCTCTAACTGCCTCGAATAATGCCATATACTCAGCTTCAGTTGAGGAAGCCGCGACTGACAATTGTTTTCGTGTACACCAGGAGATGGTGCACTGGTCAAAGAGTTTAAACAAATACCCAGTTGTACTCTTTCTATCATGTGTATCATTGCCACCCCAGTCTGAGTCTACGTACCCACACAAAATCTCATTGTATTTACACCTTTTGTAACACAATTTAAGATCAGTTGTGCCTTTTAAGTATCTTAGTACTCTTTTAAGACATTGCCATAGTTCTTTATTATTTTTGTGTGTGTACCTACTCAATATGTTTACACTGACGCTTAAATCGGGCCTAGTACATAGCATAATATACATAAGGCATCCTATGACGTTTCGACAAGGTGCGTCATATCTCTCCTCGGAATTCAAAGCGTCATAGTTTAACTTATTTTCTAAGGGGGTAGACACAGGTTTACACTCATGCATATTAAACTTAGTCAAGACTGTTTTGATGTATGCACTTTGGTCTAAATACACTTGGTCACCTTCTCTAGTGATTTTTATGCCTAGAAACAGTTTTATTTCATTTAAATCGGTCATTTCGAATTTGCTCATCAAATACCTTTTCAAATTAGTCATAGTATTTATGTCAGCGCATACTACTACTAGATCATCAACGTATAATACTACGTATATATTTTTACAAATATATCCTTTATCTAGTATATATATACATCTGTCAACAGATGAATTCTGAAACCCTATTTCTTTCAAAGCATGTTCGAATACTTCGAACCAACACCTGGCGGCTTGTTTAAGCCCATATAACGCCTTTTGTAATTTACAAACATAGCCTTCTTTACACGATACACCTTCAGGAACCCTTAAATAGATTTCCTCTTTTAATTCGCCATTTAGGAAGGCGGTCTTAACGTCCAAATGATGAACTAATAAATTAAATTGATTGGCAAGGCTAATAATGAATCTAAAACTAGCTATTCTGGCGACAGGTGCAAATGTTTCATTATAGTCTGTAAGATACTCTTGACTAAAACCGCGCGCCACTAAACGCGCTTTATATCTTTGAGGATTTCCAAATTCATCATTTTTGACAGTAAATATCCATTTACAATCTACGATGTTTTTGTTTGGTGGTCGTGGTACTAAAGTCCACGTTTCATTTTTATGTAATGAATTAAGTTCCTCTTTAATTGCGCTTTCCCATTTACTTCTATCATTTCTATACTTAATTTCTGCAAATGATTTTGGTAAACTGTATAAAACAGTTTGAGCACATATCAAATAGTCTTGGTCATTAATTTCATTATATGAAACAGGGGGTTTGTCTTTAATTCTATCACTCCTCCTAAGTTCAGTATTTTTGTTTACATTTTCATCATTAGTACTATAATTCTTTGAGTTATCAAAACGTACTTCGCTTAGCGTATCATGGTTCAATTTGCAAATTTTTGTAAGACATTCACCTGTCTCACTAGATTTTGAACCATCTGGTTCCGTTTCGAGATAATCTCGGGACTTACTTGACACTGATTTTGACACAATATCATTATCAGTTTTGTCATGAAAATTTCCAATATTCTCTTCAGGCTTCCAAGAAGGCCTGGACCTCAAAAAGTTAATTTCGTCCACGATAACATCTCTAACCACTACGAACTTTTCGCAGTTTGGGTTCCAAACTTTATAACCGTTTGGTTCATACCCCACCAAAATACCTTTCCATGATTTATCATCAAATTTAGCTTTAGTCGTTTTGTTATGCACATAAACTGTCGATCCAAAAACCTTTAAAAATTTTACTTCCGGTTTTTTTTATCGTGCCACATCTCATATGGTGTTTTTAAAAGTGTGAGGGCTTTAGTCGGTGTTATATTTATCAAATAAACTGCAGTCAAAACTGCCTGACCCCAAAAAACTTTATCTAATTGAGCACCACTTAAGATAGAACGAGCTTTCTCAGTAATGGTTCTTACCATCCGTTCTGAAACACCATTTTGCTGTGGAGTTCTAGGAACTGTTAAATGGTATGAAATACCCTTTTCAGCACAGAACCTCTTCATTTCGGCAGATAAGTATTCACCACCGTTATCGCAATACAAGTTAGTTACTTTTAAATTAAATTTAGCTTCACTTTTTGCAACAAAGTCTTTGAACGCAGCATATACGTCAGATTTGTATGTTATTAAGTATGTAACACAATAATGAGTATACTGATCAACAAACAACACGAAATAATTTTTATTATCAAGTGTCGTAGGAGTGATAGGACCACAGACATCAGAACTGACAGCAAATAGAGGTCGATTTACGTGACTTCTGTCCTTGGCGTGATTAAACGGCAGTCGGCTCTGCTTCCCATTAATGCAAGCTTCACATAATTCATCATCCGGCACTACAGCGCTTAACTCGCTTATGTCCTTAAACAACTCAAGTCGTTTTATTTCGATGAATTTGTTTTTACTCATGTGACCAAGGCGCTGATGCCATAATTTGTAATTTGTTTTGTCACTAGTGCATGCTTGGGAAACAGGACGACTCTCGCTTACAGACGCCACAAAATCTACAGTTAATAAATTGTTAAAGGCCATACCTTTCATCACTGTTTTACCATTTTTGCATATTTGGGCACCATCAGTACTGAAGATGATAGTGTATCCAGCTCGCTGCATTTTGGAAACCGACAGCAAATTGTACGGAACCTCAGGGCAGTACAGAACACCGTCCAAACAGCCCTGGATACCCATGTTGCTGGTAACCTGCAGTGTACCTCTTTTCGTAGCTGAAATAAATTCACCATTTTTAGCAACTGAAATTTTCAGTGGTGTATCTAAAACAACAAAGTTAGTAAATAAGTCTTCTCTGTTGATAATGTGATGCGAGGCGCCGGAATCCAGAAGAAAGGTAACTTTGTTAAAGGTTACTTTGTTATAGTCTTGCGTTTCATATTCTCCAGTCATAAAAGCAAATCCTGAGAACTCATTCGATGCTGATTGTTTATTCTGGCTTATCTCGACTGAGTGTACTGTTCTTGGCCGGGTATTGTTTATATTATTGCCCTTTTGTTGATTCATTCGTTTGAAATAGAAACAATCATTTCGTTTATGTCCTCTACGGCCACAATGATGACATTTCATGAATTGAGAGTTCTCATTCTTTCGTTTTATATATTTATTTGACCGTTAATTATTAAATTTTCTTTTCGTCGACTTGTTACTTTTCATTTCAATTTGCAACACTTTTGCGCTCATATCGCCTGACTCGTTTTTCAGCTTCACTTCATGATCCAATAGCCGTGTTTTAACGAAAGCTAACGTCATATTATCTTCCGATAACGTCTCGATCGCTGTTATCACTCCGTCGTAAGTTGAGGGTAGACTTAGCAATAAATGAGCAACTTTATCGGTTTCTTCTAACTTCGCACCAGCGGCAAGTAGCTTTGTGATGAGGTCATCGAACGTTGTAAAGTGTTTTATGAGCGACACTTCACTTTTTAATTTTAACGACAACAACTTTTTTTTTAAAGCCAATTGAGTCGCAATGCTCTTACGTTCGTACAACGTATCTAAATTCTTCAAAATGTCTTTTGCCGATTCACCCTCCTTAGCGAAACCGAGATAAGAATCCGAAAGATATTCGATGATTACATTTTTAGCTGTACTATTATTATTTTCCCACGTTTCGTTGTGAGGTAATGAGACGTCATCGATAACTTTTATCACATCTAATTCGTTAAGCAACGCACGAATACGAAACTTCCATACACTATACTTCTCACCGTTGAACGGCTTGATATTTCGTTTAATCTTGGAATGGTCCATTTTTGTTTAGTTATTGTTCAACACAGCGGATTTTCACTCGCGCACTCTGGTCCCATAACCTATTAATTTATTATTTTGTGAGAATAATTAAAACACCACAATTTGGAATATTCGCTTAAACTTTATAACGTTTATTAATCGTTTTATTTTTATTTGAAAGTAATGCGTCTAGCTCCTATCACACGAGCAGGATGAATGAATGGAACAATAGAGGGCATGCCTGTACAGAGCTTAGTTGAACTTGAAACTTGTTTATATTAATTTTTGTAACTGATTTATGAAGAAATTCAACACACACACCATAGGCCTACCCACCTTCCAAGGCATTATGGTCATCCCATCTGGCCTCTTCCCATCGTCACGTGCCAAGCCGTTGGGTTCTAAAACAGCTGGCACCCCGGCAGTGACAAGAGCCCGACGGATGATGTCATTAATGCTGGCGTGCCGTGCTAGCCGACCAGCGCTCCTACTGCAGGACAGGCCATGGTGTCTGAGTCGGTCGAATAAACGGTGACATTCAATTTCGATAATTCCGTCCCTAGCAATGATTATAACCGAACCTTCTCGAAGCATTGCACATAGGTGGATTTGATTAGGTACATAAATATCTTATATATATATAAAACAAAGACGGGTTTGTTACAACACTTATAACTCGAGATCTGCTGAACCAATTTTCGTGGTTATTGATTCGTTAGATTTGTCTCCGACCCGAATAGCAGAATACATCTTAAAAACAATGAAAACTCGATATGTGCAATGAATACATAATTGACGGGAGCGAAGCCGCGGGGGACAGCTAGTTTAGATTAAAACAAAGTCGTCCTGAAGTGGCTTGACTAATCAATAGATATCTCTTTAGGAGTGATTAAGTATAAATCTACCATTGACAACGGTTGATTCGTCATAGACAAACCTATATGCAGAACTAAATAGATGATTACTTACAGTCCTTAAGTAAAGATTATTATCAATTAAAACCGAGCTATAAATTAATCAAGACGGTAATGGTAAGAAGATGTTGATATAGGTAAGGACTGTAAACAATCATGCATCGTACCTATATGTATGTGACAATGGAATTGTTATTGCATGAGTTCGTGCTTACAATTTTATAGATACTAAAAAAAAAAATTGGAATCAGAAGAAATCGATACTCTTTAGCAAAGGCAATAATAGCAACAGAAGTATGTATCCAAACATTAATAAAGATAGTTCGAGGAAGAAATCTTTTCTCAGTTGACTGAATAGAATTTCCATTTTCTAAAGAATCGGAAAAGGAATGCGTCTTTGGATGAATTCGAAAAATATGTGACTTATTGCCTGTCGTATTGTTTTCGTACACATAATATGTCTATATAAAATTTAAATATATAAGTGAATAGGTTAATATACTTCGGCAAGTTTCCGTAATGAAACCTCATTGTTTCAGCTCATCATTAGTACCGGAATCCGCCGCGACGGGGCGCCACACACAACTTTTGTTTAGTAATTAAAATTATGAAACTGCCTCGCCTTATGATACGCCTACGAGTAATCGCTTCAGATATTGATACTTCATTCTTTTGATGATATGTTTTAATTAGTTGTTCGCGCCGCCTGCGCCAGTCATTTGTTTATTATTTTCTTTTTGGGAATGATATCTAGGAATTTTTATTGTTTATCGGACATAGATGGTTGAGCTCGTGGCAAAGTAATAACAGTAGGCGATCGGTCTTAGGCGCAGATATCCCTCAGTAGCTGATTTTAAAATGAGAATCACGTGTAATCGGTTACTCGTAATTTTTTGGTAAAATATATGGTAGACTAGCTGACCCGCGGCGCTACTTCGTCTGCGTCACATTTTCCATTACTGCTCCGCTCCTATTTGTCTTAGCGTGATGATATATAGCCTATAACCTTCCTCGATAAATGGGCTATCTAACACTGAAAGAATTTTTCAAATCGGACCAGTAGTTCCTGAGATTAGCGCGTTCAACCAAACAAACAAACAAACTCTTCTGCTTTATAATATTAAGTATAGATTACACTATTTTCTTAATACTTTGATCTATGAATATCGTGACATTTATTCATTCATCGTTCGTACAAAATACTACAGAATTTTGTGTCGCGCGGGAGTAAAAAGAGTATGTCGGTCGTCGTCTTAAGCAGCGCTTGTCCGCATTTAAATCGGACTAGTTATGTGATTGGGTACCATCCACTACATACCGTGATTTCTTCCGTACTTCTGAAAATACTGACCATAAATGTTCAAATGATAGGTGGGACTAACCACAGTAGCCAGAAAATCTAACACCAGTATCGCCCTAGTTTAAAATTATATATATTACCCTAGTTTAAAAGTTGTGGTGGTTACATAGGCTCCATGTAAAATACTACATGTAGTAATAAAAAAGCTAGGCAGATTAGTTGCACATAGATCTTCGAGAACGAAGATCAAAGAAACCGTGTGATGATGAACTGAGTCTGTAGCGACTAGCGACATTGCTACTGCCACAAAAACCAAACGAAGCGAAATTTATACCACAAAAAAGTAACGCAGTGACATCTATACCGCCGGCAACAAACTACGTCTTAAAAATCCTGCATTGCGGTACCAGAATTTTCATGCGTTTGAAATACGACAGCCACAATTTTAACCCTTGGGTAATTTCCCACCAGACACCATTCACCTGTCTGGTTGGAGGATCTTCCCTTTTCAATGGAGGTTTGTTCGACTCTAAACCCTGTTCCGCATCCCTCTTTGGGCGAAAGATGGTATGGGAAGATAAAACGCTTACAACCCTAATCTCTCCAAAGTTAGAGTGAACAAGCTCCATCTGGGTAAGTTCGCTCCATCGTAGACTTTGTCTCTATCATCTTTGACCAAGACTAGAGTCAAGAGCAAGCCCATCACAAACAAAAAAAAAAACCCTGAATAAATTGTTTTATGAATAAATTATTTTAAAGTGTTTCGATTCTACATCGCATATACAGAGTTTGTGGTGTTAAATTTTCACTTTTGTTTGACTTAGGTAAGTGTGAAATCAATATTTATGAACAATTATGATGACAAAACCTGTAGGATTGCATTACACTGGTATTTGTCAGTAATATTATCGCACACATTCATATTTAACACTTCAAATATTGATCTACTGTTCTCGTTGAGTTCCACAGTCAATATGAAAAATTTAATGTGAATTTTAGTATAACCTCGTGTGCGCTTCGTTTTTGTTCGAGCATCATCGTAAAGATTCGGGTTCTGTCGGTTCCGCTCGTTAAAAAGTTGTAAAAACAGTTTGGAAAGTACATACAATAGGATTTTGCTTGTCTCTTGTTAACATGGCCATTTAGTTGATTAAATATGTACATCTACAAATGCCTTAACTGATTGGGTACATGCTCGGGCAATTCGATTCGATCACCACGAGTAAGAACAAAAAAGGCTTAACAAATTATTAATATTAAATGGTTTTCGTTGGTAAGCGCATCGCTAATTAAAGAACTGCTGAGTTTCGCAAAATTTTGAATAAAAATGTTCATCACAGTCTGACTAAGGTTTGCAGGAGACACAAAATACGACATAAGAGTACGGGAAAAATTGTCTATTGGGTCTGCTAGTTCTTAAAGGGGATAAATATAATGACCACCATAAAATGCTTTGATACTCTTAGTTTTGTAACCAAAAATATCTACTTAACACCAGAAAAATAAAGTCTAAAAATACAATAGTACCAGCTATTTTAGTCACGACTCCACTTTAAATTGTATTCGACCACCAAATTTAGTAAATGATCAACAAATCTTAGCGAGCAAATAAATATTCAGTTAGTATAATATTCAAATTCTATAGTAACGTGTCTGCGTCAGATCCCCTCTATGGCTGGTGAAACATGTGGGTTAGGTTAGGTTAGAACCATGACCATTAGCGCGCGAAGGCGAGCGAGCGAAGCGAGCGTGCCGCGGCAGCGGCCGCCGAGCGCCAGATCCCTTCTATTGTTTGTGAATCATTTGGTTTAATCGGATAACGAGATGTTATTTTTTTGCGTATCATTTTAACTATTTTTGGGTTAGAATATTTTTTTTGGAGTTGGTTTGCCTAAATAGGATAGCAAGATGTTATAACTTTGGTTATAAGTTTACATTAAAAGGCGGGTTTAATTTTGGTGATCATTTACTATTTTTGACTGCTAAATGTTACTATATCTGGTGGTAAGTTAAACATAAGCCGTTCTTAAAATAGAGAAGAGTCTTGTATTGGCTACTATCTGGTTATTGCAGTTAATAGAAATAACTCTCTGTATCAGCAAAAACGGTGATTATAGGGAGTGATTTCTGTTAGTTGCAATGACCAGAGGGCCAATTCTAAATTTAAAAAAAAACCATTCGCATGTCAATCGTAAACTGTCAAAAAAGCCTTAATTTCCTACATTTTGGACATTTTGTGATTGAGATGCGAATACGATGCGAATTTGAAAATTAGTAGAATTGGCCCGCTGATTGTTTCAATTTCTTGATTCCACCTTACTTCGAAATAAATATTGGGTCCACTTATGAAAGAGGCATTTTTCGGAACCATTGAACTCAATGATATTATAAGTAGGTAATGATTGAACTAATGTAATTTCGGTTAAACTTTAAATATTTTAAAATATTTTTTTTTTGCTTTAGTTTTTTTTTGTGTCTTATTAGAATCACTATATCACCTTATTTAGGCTAATTCATTATACTTCTCGACCATTACAAGTGTAAACGAATTTGTTATAAGCAAACAAAATGATTACAATCGTGTATCTCCTAAAGACCATTTTGTCCGTCAATCAAACTGCTTGTTGAAAAACAGTTGAGACTTGTTACCAGTTGTTCGCTGTACCATTCAGTTCCATATTGCCTTAATTTGGCATGTTCGACGTGATCCGGACAGGGTCGCTGAACGTTTTGTTAGCCTTTGACATTTCAAATCAATATTCTGTTCATTTGGACGACCAGTGTGCCTATTTTTTTACTAATTTTCCAATTCGCTTGTCAATCGCAAACTGTCAAAAATGCCTTAATTTTCAAATGTTTTTTACCGTTATGCGATTGTTAGCGAATGCGAAATTTGTTTAAAAATTAGTAAATTTGGCCCTTGTAGTGCCAATTTTACTAATTTTCACATTTGCATCGCGTTCGCATCTCAATCGCAATCTGTTGAAAGTTGTTAAACAATTAGTAGAATTCGCTCCCAGGTCCAAATGTTATTGCTCTGGGAAAATGGACCTCAGTCCGAAGTTGGGAGATAGACCGATGCGATATTATTGGCATTGTCTTCAGTTCACTTGGCTTCTGATGCGCCTTTGAAAACTGAGACCACAGTGCGAGTTTTTAAACGTAGGTTCTCGATGGCGTTTAAAACGGAAATGTAGTATTGTTGGAACGTTTACGCGATCAAGTACGTTTTACGTAAAAAATTGATGTGTTCAATGATGGCTCGACGGACACGCTTGTATAGAATTAGCTTCTTAGTTACCTACTAAGAAGCTAATTCTAAACAAGCGTCGTGTAGCAAGTTAACTTGTGGTTGTATGTCTTCTACTACAGTACGTGTAGTTATGCATTTTTTAATAAGTAGCTTGGTATCGTATTATTATCTATACTAATATTATAAAGCAGAAGAGTTTGTTTGTTTGTTTGATTGAACGCGCTAATCTCAGGAACTACTGGCTCGAATTGAAAAAATCTTTTTGTGTTGGATAGTCCATTTATCGAGGAAGGCTATAGGCTATATAACATCACGCTATGACTAAAAGGAGCGGAGCAGCAATAAGAAATGTTGCAAGCGGGAAAAAAGCCTCCGTTGCGTGAATCTCAGGAACTATAGGTCCGATTTGAAAAGATCTTTCAGTGTTACACGCTAAGGCAAATAGGAGCGGAGCATTAATGGAAAATGTGACGCAGACGAAGTTGCGTGGGACAGCTAGTCGTATTATATAGAAATCTATACTATATATCTATACTTAATATTATAAAGCAGAAGAGTTTGTTTGTTTGTTTGTTTGGTTGAACGCGCTAATCTCAGGAACTACTGGTTCGATTTGAAAAATTCTTTCAGTGTTAGATAGCCCATTTATCGAGGAAGGCTATAGGCTATATATCATCACGCTAAGGCAAATAGGAGCGGAGCAGTAATGGAAAATGTGACGCAGACGAAGTTGCGCGGGTCAGCTAGTTATTTTATAAATTATTAGCTTTGCCCGCGTACTTTTATATTCCGTTTTTTCCGGTTCCCGTAAGAATATCGGGAAACTCTCTCTTAGTGCTCCCCTAAAACCCTCAAGGAACCTACATGCCAAATTTCAGCTTTCCACGACCAGTAGCTTCGGCTGTGCGTTGTCTGTCTGTCACTCAATCACTCAGTAACGGAAGAGTTTTATATAAGTAGATTGGGCAGAATTTGATTACAAAAGCCGTGGTGTATTATTTTAATGCAGTATCTATTTCCAACTTCGTAACTATTCAATTATTTACACCTGTTATATTTGCTTTATTGAAAAGGAGTGTTATTAAGGCCCGTACATATAACACGGCGGAACAACCCAGTCGAGATAAAAATGTGAAAGTGTTGATAATCCGCCACTAATGTATATGATGGGCGGACGAAATTCACGTGTCCAATCGATGTTCTAATCACATCACAGCTCGTCACATCTCACTCGATCCCATCGTCTGTACAGGGCATTAGGTCGCTCCATCGAAAGTAAATATATCCCGATTTGAAATAGGAACGTCTTGAACTTTGGGTCATTTCGGAAAAGAGCGTTTGATCGGGTTTTGTTTATACATGGTGAATTTATTTCCCAGAATTTGATTCTTATTAACAACATTTTCGGATGGTGTATTAATAAAGGTTGTGTTTTCTTTCTAAAACCAAGAAGCTGTGAAGCAGAAGGGAGTGTCAGACATTTACTGACTAAAACTAATCCGTGTTCCTCCTAATGCCTTTTGCGTTCCAGGGCCGCGGTGAATCTTTCGAAAAAAATCTGCAACCCCGGCAAGCACTCTGGCCCTAGTGGGCCCCGTCTGTAATGCTGACATCTCTTTGAGGCGCGCATGGAACACAACGCTCCTGATCGGACAGCGACTCGCCGTCCGCTTCTAATTCCCCTACAATTTAACAATAAAATTGATTCTCGCTGATATGAGAATGTGATTTGAATTTGTTAATTCAATTTTTTTAGGTTCAAGACTTGGCCTCCTGAAAAATACCATCCAGTTTCCATAGTTATTGTAAACATTGAAACAAAGTAGGCCGAGTAGCTTTTCAACCGCAGAGTATTGCTTTTGCTCTTAATCCGCCATCTTGGAAAATGGGCGCACAATGTCAAAACGATACAGTTTCAACCACAGTTGAAACCACCTTGTTTCTAACCCAGTCTATTTCTAAGTTCAAAACCCTCTATTAGCGTCAAAACAAATGATTAAACATTTTCCATTCAAGACAGCATTTCATTATCATTTCGGTCGCATCCCCCGATGGTAAGGAAGCGATACGTTTCGCGAGTGCCTGGCTGCAATGGGCCATTAGTCATGGCCAGTCATGGACGATCGTTTGTCTTTACCGCTTGATCCTCTATTACATGTGAGGGTTGATGACTTGACCGTGATGTGGGAAGACAGGGCTAATCTGAATGTTGAAGATTAATGGATTGAGAGGGTGATGGGGAAGGAGAGTGAAAGGAGGTTGTGTGTGTAATTGAATTGAAATTTTAATTTCGTACCCAAAGGGTAATGGAAACCAATTACTAAGGCTCCGCATTTCGTCTGTTTAATCCACGGAACAGAAAAAAAAGGTTTAATCATAATAAATAAAACTTACCTCTTTAAAAATTAGGGATATAATAACAACATAAAATAAGTAAATTATGATTATTATTTATTATCGTACTAAGAAGACAGCCGTAAGTCTGTGATAGTGTTATCACATTACTATTTACGGTTCTTATTCGGCTTTTATTTTTACTACAGGTTTGATTTTCTGTAGCGTTCATACCGAAAGGGTTGTAACGGGACCCTACTCAAGTACTCAGCCAAATAGTCTAGGCGTCCCCCTACCCTTCTGTCACATGGCTGTATTTTTAAAACCAATATAGGGACTAGGTACTTGTAGGTAAACTAAATGCTGACGAAATACTTAACTATTTACTTTACCCAGTAACATTGCTAACTACCTGTAGTTAATTGCGTGGTACGCACTTTGTCAAACACCCTTCGCACACAAAAGAAAATCGACCCATTCATTTTACAATTTCAATCTAAAATAAAATATGACTCAATCGACTTTCCAGAGTACCGTATCTAGTGGTAAGAATAACTGTGTTCGTGCGCCAGCGCAGGTTCGAAAGTTCTCCAACAGTGCCAGTCTTTGCTTATAAATGCTTATAAATATTACCTATTAATAGAATAGAATAGAATAGAATACTCTTTATTGTGTACACCATATAAGTTACAGAAAAAATAAATTAAGTAAACATTACTTAAGGTGACACAATGGGCGGCCTTATCGCTAAGAGCGAAGCGATTAATTGTTAGAATGAGGAATGGTTAGCCCAGAAGTGGAAAAAAAATTAGGTTTGCAAAAACAAAGGTTAGATACAACCACAATATTACGTACCAAAATATTTAATATGATTTAGTAGTTAGGAAAATGGTGTGTTTAATCAGTTTTTTTTTTTGGTAACAACAAACAAGAAACAAAATAAAATTAACATTTAATTTTACTTACCAATTTAATGTGACTAAAATATCAATGTGACTATATTATTTTAAAGCTTTTTTCAATCGATGTTTTTGAGGACCGTATCTAGCAGGTAAGTATCCTCATTCGACGCAGGCACAGGTTGGAAGGCTCTCCCGCGGTGGCCATTCCTCGCTTCTTTATCGATCACGCGCCCTATCATTAGATATCATTGTGATCTATGATCAATGCGCCCGCGACGCGATAGGGTTGACGCAACAATTTATTTGGGTTTATTTTGTTTTGGTGAGAATGATAGGATTTTTGTACATAATATTATAGTATCGAAAATATAAAAAAAAAACTCGAATTAAGTAGTTTTAAAATACTTATACTGCATCCCAAAATATTTTTTAATAAAAAAAAAAAATAATAAGAAAATATTTCAGACAAATAAAATAATAAAAAAAAACAATTGTAAGATTTATTTATTGGTTGGAAAATGTTTTCATCTGTTTTATTCAGATACTAATAAATGTAATAGCATGCTTATTTCTTTGAATAAATATATTTTAATGGAGAACAATAACGAAGACAAAAAACTATATACTTTATTTATGTTTTACCTAATTTGTTTTGTTTAAACCACAAAAAAAACTTATTATAGCTTTTTCTGTCTCTTTTTAATGGAATCCTGTTTTACTTATTGTACTAATGCTTATATGCGGTCTCATTATTGTGGTTAAAGAAAAACAAATTTAGAATCAAAACCCTGACCTACTCTACACCACAGAATGTTCCAAAAAGAATTAGTACCCTCACTATCAAGCGACAAGCCTCCGAATCTTAATAGCAGTTCTATATATAATAAAACAATTAATACAAAACCTCACGAACAATACAAAAAACTTAACACATTAATCTTCCTCACGTGTTCGTTTGTTTGTTTTATATTGTTTAACACGAATACGGTTTTTAAGACCTTTGAGAAATTAGAATAATGACATATTTATTCGAATTTTATCGTCACTCCGACGTTTGTCGGTGTAGTAGCGTTTTAACAGATTGTAATGGGTTCATAATTGTTTTTGTTTGATTACACTTTCTTTTGTTGAGTTTTGTTTATTTGTTTTTTCGGCTATTTGTAGCTTTTATGAACTAACATTTTATTGCCAAGCTCAACTCTTGCTTGAAAGTCAGGATCAAGCAAGGCAAGGCAAGTGATCTTGGTCTTACCGACAGGTTAAGCGGATGCTTCCTAGCTATACCTACATAGTTGCAAGGCGTTTAGAGTGATATTTAAACTTCAAATAAAACTATTTATTCCCAACATTTTAAATATAATTTGCATTGTTTTTAGATCTTCTTCGTTTTCATTTTGTGTCCACTGGCTTAACTTTAATTTTGTAATTTCTTTATTTAGCAACATGTAGAGTTCGTTCATTGGTTTCGTTTAAATCCCGAAAGATGCCTTTTTTTTGGATTAATTGAGTTTACTGTTTTCTACAATGGTATCTGAGTAGATTTCTAAAATAAATTCAACCAAAAAATTCTATTCGATTTTGGTGATACATGATCTAACAAACTAGAACATTACTCTTGCGCCATCCCATCTTCCTAGCTCCGTGTTCACTTAGGTGGAGTGAACGACAAGTGAGCTGTCATTCCATCTTGTATGGTTTGACAGCTCATTTGGTGATCACTTCACCCACACCTTCACTTCTACATGTTTACTGAATCGACCGGCTGGTTCTGCCGCTGCGGCTGCTAAAAACCTCAAACTGCGGAAATATGTTATAGCCTTATCAGCAACTACATTTTTGAGCCGTTTGGGCTTGAAACTCTTGGACCGTAGGGTCCGAGTGGTCACGTGTTGTTTAAAGATCTAGCAAAACGCTTAGTTGACGCGCTTCACTTGACACAAGTGCGAGCTTTTACCTCGGACAGAGGATAAGCATTGCAATACAACGTGGCAATGTCGCCAATTTTTTGGGCTTACTTCCAGTCGATAGCGATGGGGACGAATTTTTTGACGCCATATTTTAGCTAGGAGTTTTATTTTCTATTTTAAGTTTTCAAATAAATTTTGCTAACTAGAAGAAGTAAACCTTTGTCTAGCCTGTTTCCAACTACGTTGAAGCTAACTTTCAATATAACCGAATGAATCTGGATACTAGTTTCTTAAATAGCGACTGATTCAGATAGAAAGTCACCCAGTGGCTAACATGATACTCCTTTTAAAGTCTTTAAATCCTAATCCTAATTCATAAACTCTTCCGTTACTAAATGACTGACAGACAACGCACAGCCGAAACAACTGGTCGTAGAAAACTGAAATTTGGCATATAGCTCTTCAGTTACTCTGTAGGGGTGCAATAAAAGGTATTCCCGAAATTCTTACGGGAACCGAAACAAGCGAGATATGCGCGTACGAACTCACAGGCAAAAACTAGTTTATTTATAAACTTCGTTAAGATTTTATAACATCAGGCAAAACTTGAAAGAAGGCATAAAACAGTGCTTACCTGGCAGGATCCCTGGGCAAACAGTGCCGCTCCTGCACAGCCACTCCTCCCCCGCAGGTCTTGGAGCAGGGGCTCCACGTCCCCCACGAGGTCCAAGCGTACATCGTCGCGTTCGTTCGAATCGCTTCTGTCGTTCTTTGCACCTGGAAGATATTGTTAAAGGTTATGTTAATCTGCATCATCATAAGAATGACCAAAAATCGTTTGCAGCAGTCATGGCTAGACCACTAGTTACGTTCTATGATGAGGTAAGAATGGACCAAAAGGAACTTTGGAACTTGGAAGCAGCCATTATGATCTTCAGCATGCAGAATTAATATGTAGTTTCCGCGGTTTCAAAGGAAAGGATGAAATCAAACCTCGTGATTGAAGAGTCAATACGTCAATTATAATAGGTACCTACGTCACTTATATTTTACACGATTGCCTTTTCAAATCAATACAAGTTGACAAAGATAAAGAGCATCAAATACACTTGTACTAAGGCGTGACATCATGTAAAAAGTCAACGTGTTGTATAGTTACGTATTAAAAGAAAAATACATACTTATCCAAAAATTTTGGGTGATCTAACTGGCGAAAGATTTTATTTTCAAACCCTTTATTTTTATTTCTTGAATTTATTAATGTCCGTTACCTTGATTTTGGTATTTCAGTTTCAAATCGGTTCTATCGAACTAATAACTCACAAGCTCAACATTTTTGAGATTCCTCGTATTGCGTGAGTTGATCGAATTCTTTGATGTAGATATTGATTCGAGTTTGTAGATTTAATTTCCAAACTGTTTTCGTTTTAAAACCGTTATTATGTCAAGGCTAAAAGCTTAATTTAACAACAAATCCAGACAACGCTGAAATAACATCATTAGTCAAGACTGAAGACCTCTCAGAAATATTTCTAAATTATGTCAATTGTTCCAGTTATGATTGTTCTAGTAGGTTCGTGTAACTAATTTTGAAATCACAACAGCAGTCAAGGAAAAATTGATTTAGCTGATACAAATACCCATTTCTATTAAATGAATGGCGGAGAGATTGATGTGTCATTGACGTTGTACGAAATGTTCCACTTGGCCATATCATTGTCGAAATTGTGCCTAAATTGGCCCAGATGTTCAGTATTATAGGCTACATTGTTTGAATTGTTATATGGTGGACAGTGGTGAAACGAATTTCAGTCACGTCGCTGTGAATACAGCTGCATCATATAAAGTGACACACATACATTCAAATGTATAGCATACCTTTACATTCGATAATATTGAAATGCTTATTTGCAGAAGCGTACAGAAACAAATGATTGAAGTCAAAGTCTATCAATATTGCAATACTCTGGAAGAGGCAATTTGTAAAGAAAGCTTTCTCTAAGATCAGTGTAAGTCAAGATCAAAGGGTTATAATTGATGACGTCATAACTCACCGGTCGTCCAACCTCAGTGCTCGTGGTTTGTGCGTATGTGAGTGGGTCTCGCGAACAAGCGAGGAACCTGCAACAATAACAATTTCAACTCAACATCTTCAATTGTAAACACCCTGTTTAGTGAATGTGTTACTCACATGATTTATTGCATTTATTCAGCTTGGGAATGCTTTGTACGGATTTACGGAGTGACGAAAATGTTGCTCAGGGAAATAATTCAACGGGTGTGATTGCCGACTCATCTCCGTTGGACAAAGAAACGCTTTCACTTCGTGAAGCTTTGACAACAACGTTGTAGGTTTTATTGCGTGCTGTCTTTAGTTCTTAGCTTTAAAGGCCTCACTTTCTGTAATCATACGTTTATTTGTAGTCAGCTTAGAAATTAAATGTGGAAAAACAAAGGCTTTGCCCGAGCTAAGTGTAGGTCTTTCTTCTTATGACTGGAGTATCGTAAACCTACAACTTTGATCACCAGTCGGACTTTCAAAGGTGGTAGTTAGAATTATGGCGTTTTAGTCGTATCTTTGGTTCCGTAGTGTTTTGTAATGTTCCGATGCCCTAGTACAAGTTTTATAAACTCGATTGCATTTTAGTGAACATTCGCTTATGGCAAATTTAGTGGAGAACCTAATTGTGTTTCATCTTTCGTTGTGCTGTAACCAGATGGCGCTTATTTGTCTCAATTCATCAAACTGACGCTGACGTGAACTTTAACGCGATCAGGTAAGTTGATAAGTTGCACTGCCAGTACAGTGTTTCTGTCATTGTTGTATCAGTTCACTGTAAAATTATTGACCTGTGAAAATATTCTTTTTTTTTCATTAAGCAGGCTGTGTCCGTTAGGTTCCCTCATCGTTATCAAGAAAATCTTTATTTTTCTTTCATATTGCTTAACACTCATTGGTTATATCCAATATCATCCAAGGATATAACCAATCAGTGTTACTGTTAAGCAATATGAAAGAAAAATAAAGATTTTCTTAATAACCCAATTAGTAAGCGTGGCGGTAATTAGTATGTTTCTATGGGATTTTTTTGCCGAGCAATTGGAAAAAATCTGCTACAGTTAGAACGGAAATTCCTAATACATACTTAATAGTAAGTTGGCAATAGCATCAGGTTGCACCAGTTTATGCCCAACATGATAGGTGGTCGTGCTCAGGCATTCCGCACGTTTAGAATTTATATTTTGTACGTTATTTTCCCCGCTGTGTATACCTTCAGCATTTAAATTGGTTACTGCTGAGAACAAATTGGTTTAATTCTAGGGCTAAATGGACCGTTATTGTTTTAACTTATGTATTTTAACTTGCAATTAAAATTTCTATATTTTTTCCCATATACGCGCTTTTTACTAAATTGTCACTTAAACAATCCCAAATATTTAAAACTTTTTTTGTCAATTCTTAGAAATTGCTGTTTTGCTGATAGAATGTCACTTGGCTTTCTAACTTTCTTAGGTTTTCATGTAAAACGAATGAAACGGGGAAAAAAGGACCGTTTATTTAAGTTGGTTCCAAGAAATTAAGCTTTGTTTGATTTTTAAAAGGTACATACATATTTCCATTTCAGTAGGTTTTCAATCGCAACCCATATTTTAATTTTTTGTTTTTATTTGACTCTCATCGATCTGTGTAGATTCCATGAAGGTATGTATCAAATATGAAGTATGACTTATGATTCGTGAGTCATCAGCCCTAAAGGGCTTCGATATTCGGCAAGCCTGTACCAAGAACGGCGCCATATCGAACTAACAGGACAATACATACATTACAAATATTAAATTAATACAAAGGGCTCTTAATATCCCATGGAAGTGTCAAATGATAATTATAATTTCCATCACAACCGGCGCTAGTACTTTATGTCGCCGATAGAGGGCGCCTTTGAATACTAAGTGAGCGATAAGATCGCTGGCTAATACCTTATTAAAATAACTCATTCATAGCCGGTGCTTAGTTCGGAGGCAATAGTTTTGCTAATATGTGAAGGTAATGTATTTTGAAACAGTTTTCATTAATTAGTAGAAGGTATAACTTATAGAGCGTGTATGTCATAAAACTCCTAAACGGTCGTACCAGTTATGATTCAATATTTTGTGTATTTTTGAGTCCCTGAATCGTTTATATTCACAATTGGACCTGATAGCTTTTAGGCGCTGATTATCCAACATTCGTGAAATACGCCTGTCGAGACTAGTAGTGAATTAAAGGTACGAACAACTTACTTTTAAGCTTACTAAATTTAAAAAAAGATCTTTTTTTATGGGTAGTAGACGGTGTTCGCTGCAACACTGATCCAATTATAAACCATAAGGGTTTTTTTACCATTTTGGTACGGAACTCTAAAAACATATTTCACCGATACAAAGTTGCAATAGTGTAGCTTTGTACAGGAGTGGTATTCCAGATAAGTTCACGGTTTCAGTCGAATACGCCAAACGAGCGAAGGTAAAGGCATGGCTATGTGAGGCATTCTTTCTCAATTGTACTTAGGAAGACTTGGAAGGCATCGTTTTACCATAACGTAGTTATATTACAGATTTTGGCAGCTAAGGTCCTACTAAAGGAGACGTTACGAGAATTTCAACGGTAAACTCCAAGCCAAAACCATTCGCAAAACAAATCCAGACCCAATATTCCACAGAATTTTAACTAAAACATAAACTTCCAGGCATGCCTCAGCCCATAACTCCAGTCTTTGTCCCATTGTATCATTAAATTTGTTCTTATCTTAGCCGCATTTGAATATTTGAAACGTCCCAGAACTTCCGCGTCGTTTGTGTCTCCGGAGATTCGATACAGATTAGATAAGAACCTGTGTTGCCAACCCTATCTAACAGAAAAACTGCATCGAAGTTTAAAAAATCTTGTAGAATCATCAAAAAAATATTTTAAAAAATCAGCAGCGGTCGTCAAAAACATAATGAACAAAAAACATTACCTTCCATCTGGAGCATTCGGATATAAGAGGATAAAATAAGATTTGCAAATTAAACTACTAAATTAAATAAATCACACCTGTATGCTTTACAATATATTTTAAGTTTCACCACCGGCTACAATCTCATCCGTCCCCGAGCAAAACGCAGCGCTAGCCGTTTTTTATGCAGTTTTTTGGAGCTATCTACTCTTTATCCAAAAGAAATATCAACTAATAAAAAATACATTAAATTTCTACATAATCTTGGCTTCAAAATGGTACATTTTATTTTTTTAGTACTAAGTAAAATGTTTAAGTAATCTCCTCACAACGAAGCCTCAGAAATGAGAAAAAAATACTGAAAACATGCATCTTCTAGAAAACTAAAGATTATTTTGATTTTGTACTTAAACTAATGGATAGGCAATTTAATTATGAACATTTTGGTAGAAGTATTTTTTTTAAACGACCAAAATTAGATTTTATAACGATTTTATTCAACATTCTGAGCGTATTCGCTATCGTATCTCTTGCGCTGTTATTGAGGGAAAAAATGCTCAAGGTTATTTGCTCAGGGTACGGCCTTAACATAGGTGGTGCTGTTACCTATCTTAACAAAACCAGATGTGGAGACCTAAACTAAAGACTTGGAAGATGTTAACAAAAAACCTGTACTGTAAAACGGTAAGACTAGCAATGCTGATAAGAACATTTTACCTGCACTAAAATATACTGTAATCCAGGGCATAAAGGGACCTGTTGTCTATTAAAATTTATGGCTTTTACGTCTTTACGACTTTGAGTTTGCACGAACATCCGTTCGGATGGTAAATTGGTTTTAAGTTTATTTAACTTTGAAGCGCCATGGGACGTTGTAGATATCCCATATACATATAATAAGCTGCCACGCGGCCATTTTTATTCCTCGGTTAAAAGTTATTGGACTATTCCAAAATCAGCCCTAAAACATGTTTGAGAAAACTTGTATATGTATTATGTATGTACTTGTGTATGTATATCTTGTATATGTCACCGGAAAATTACAAACGTCGTAAGATTGTAAAATGTTTTTTCGTAATAAGACACGAACATATTGGAAACTATTGAATTTGGATGGCATTTATTGTGTACAAAACGATTTTTTCATAATAAGTATATCTAGAAAACATAATCAAATAAAGATTTATTGAGTCTGCAATTTTCCGGTGACATAAGTAACAACAAGTTTTTTCAAACATTATTTGTTTTAGGGCTGACTTTTCAATATTCCAATAACTTTTAACCAAGGAATAAAAATGGGCGTCTGACAACTTTTGTATGGAAAATATGTCAATATCACGTATTTATTCTTCCAATAAACGTTATCGGTCTATTGAAAAATCAGCTCTGAACCTTTTCACTTTTAAATTAGTACATACTTATAGTATGTTAAGCTAACTTCTCAGATAAATTAAGTTAGTCTGTGAGTACTACGTAAGGGAAAGAAAGCTTTAGTGAAATTTTTCATCTGGATTTTCTATAATAGCAGCCGGGAATCTGATTTTGTTTCCGGTTATGTCAGTAGGCTTGTAAGCATATCCTATTTGTTGAAGAGATTTCGTTAAATAAACATTGCCACCAAAGAAAGTCTGATTAATATGAATGCCAAGAGGTACCTACTAAAAAATAAAAGCTTGAAATAAATCAGTTTACTTTCGCAGTATAGTCTCACAGTCTAGGAATGAGTGACCCTACTCAATGCATTCGACTGTCGGAGAGAACGAGCATTTACTTAGGTAATACATTACACCCGACGTTTCCCGATCGACGACGTGACCGAACCATTATCACTCCAATAACAATTTATGGGGAAGAATATTTGCCTACTATTTTATGGAACTTCAATATAGTAGACCAACAATTCCGGAGTCTGGATTTATAGCATAACTAGCAAGGTGATTTTATGGTGAAACTCGTGATATTTTGGTTCACTTTAATTTATTTTTAACCGACTTCCCAAAAAGGAGGAGGTTATCAATTCGGTTGTATGTTTTTTTTTTTTTTTTTTTTTTTTTTTTTTATGTTTGTTACCTCATAACTCCGACAATTATGAACCGATTTGAAAAATTTTTGTTTCATCTGAAAGGATATGCTTGCAGATTGGTCCCATTTAAATTATATCGAAATCGGTTACGAACTTTGGATTTTAAATCGAAATAGCTGGAATTTGACTATTTAGATGATTCTTTGATAATCGAAATTGCGTATTTTGCTTTTCTGCGATTTGGCAGTGGTGTGGTAGGTGTGGGGCACCACTAAAAAGTGAAAAATAAAAAACTTTTTACAAAAAAATACAACCGACTTCCAAAAAAAAACACTACAAAGTAAAAAATAACTTTAATTTCGGAAGTCGGTGTCAAAATACGAAGAAACGAACAAAAACACCGATTTCCGAAATTAAAGTTATTTTTTACTTTGTAGTGTTTTTTTTTGGAAGTCGGTTGTATTTTTTTGTAAAAAGTTTTTTACTATTGATAGGCATACGTTTGATTACTATCTCACCTGATGTTAAGCGATGATGCGGTCTAAGATGGAGCACGCTTGCCTAGTAGTAACCTATTCACTCTTGGCTTAAAGACTTCGAAATAAACGCTCGACGTAACATGGGTACCTAATCAGTAATGTACTAAAACTTAAAAATATATAAATGTGGATGGATGGAGAGGGAGAGTAAGACCAAAGAAAAGATGGATAGATTGTGTGAGAAGCGATATGAAAGACAAGGGAGTTAATGGTAGCGTGACAGCTGATAGGACAGAATGGAAGAAAAAAACGAGTTTCGCCGACCATAAGATAAGTAACATGGGATAAGGACAGAAAGATTACTAGAAACTAGGTACACTAGAATTCCGTATTAATGGGGTCTACTGTCATTCAGTCCAGAGGACACACTTGACAAAGGTATTACAGAAGAACACAGACACAATGACACACAAGTAGTCTCATAAAATAGCCTAAATCCTTGAACAACCAGACAGCCATCACCAGAGTCAATAATGGCGTCTCTTGACAGAATAATGTTTACAAATCTTAAGTAAACAGTCGCATGGCGTCATTCAATGGCATTTTTCAGTTCACATTGCCATGTGTAAAAATAGGACACATTAGGTACAAGAGTACCAGTCATCAGGGAGTGTTCGACGGTCATGGATGGGTGGCCGGTTGCGTCAGCGATCGACACGGCCTAATCTGACGATAAATCACTCGGTTTCTGGATCGGAATGAGATCACGGGTCCAAATCGATACTAAATGAGAGACGAGTTTAATTGGAGTAAACCATTCGTTCGTGCACGATTTATTTTGTTCGTTCTTTTGTTGTTTCAAATCAGTATTGTTGTAGGTTTAGTGATGTCGCCTTTGTCTGCATTGTGTGGCTGCAAGTGGTTAATTGGCTTGCAATTTGTGCAAATAATGATTAATGGGATTTAGTGTTTTGTTACTTTCTCTGCCATTTTATTGTGAAAAGGTTAATAGTTGATTCGTCACAATTGGATTTGTACAGTATTGGTATTATTTTGATTAAAGAATGAACCAATTTACTGTTTACAAATAAAAACCTTAATTGGTCAATTCTTAAATTCCTCCTTTTCAATGCTGTCGTTTTTCAACAGTGGTTCAATTCATAGGTCATGTTTACTAACAAGGTTAAAGCAATTAATCAGTTTTAAGTGTTCCTTATTTTCCAAACCTTATTCCTCTTTCTTAGCCGAGGTTATTTCAATAACTGAATAGTTCAAGTTCACCTCATCTGGTTCATAGGTAAACGCTCGCGGCTTTAACTGCCGATAAATACCTACGATTTGAACCACACACGATTTGTTTCAGGGTTACCAGTCCAGTAAAATGCATATAAAATTAAATCTAACTAAACTGGGTCTTGGTTGTTTGTTTGTAAGAGGTGATATCAGAAAAAATAGACCAGAGGGCCAATTCTACTAAATTTTAAATTCGCATGTCAATAGCAAACTGTCAAAAAAGCCTTAATTTTCATACATTTTTGACAGTTTGCGATTGAGATGCGAATTTTTTTTTTTTTTTTTTTTTATGCAAAACGGGGAAACTCTTGGCCCAAATCTCACCTGATGGAAAGTGATGGTTAGGCCGAAGATGGAAGCGAGTTTCACCCGGAATCCTCTTACACAGAGGAACTGGCTATCATACCTCTAACTGCCGGAACACAACAATGCTGTTAACATTGTTGTTATGGCGACAGACTTAGACATGATGGTGGTAGCTTGCCAGGCGGACTTAGAAGAAGTCCTACCACCAACCAAACCGAGCAAAAAATTTGCCCCCGCTGGGAATCGAACCCGGGACCTCTGGATCTGAATCAGGTGGTATAACCACTAGACCACGGAGGCGGTTAGTGTCACCTGTTTAGCACCACCCGGGGACCACGTGTAGGGATTCGCTGAAGGGTTTCTCCTACGGACGCGGGTGACTCGGCCCCCAAATGCAATGAATGCGATTCGAATGTGAAAATTAGTAGAATTGGCAAACAGATTACGAAAAATCTTTTAATCCCTTGTAACCTCCATAGTGCCTGCGACAGGCCAAGTGAGCGGAGAAGCTAGTATTCAGATTTGCGGTGATTTGGCTAAAAAGTGGAGGGCGTCCTTTTTGTTTTTGTACAAAATATAGGTATTTTGTGCCTATAATGTAGACTAGCTGATGACCGCGCCTTCGCCCGCTTGACAAATTTTATAATAAAACCTTCCTCGAGAACCACTCTATCTCATGAAAATCGGTGCAGCAGTTTTTGAGTTTATCGCGAATAGACAGATAGACAGACGCGTTGGAGGACTTTGTTTTATAATATTATACAGTAGTGATGATAAGTTGCAAAATGAAAAGGTTTGACGTGGACAAGTACAGTCGTCAGCACATCAGGCTATCCAAAACTGTCAAATTCTCCCAAACAAATTTGAACCCAAACTCTTTAGAAATAAAGTTGAAAATCTAACAAAGAAATTTGACAGAATGTTGTAGCTTGATGTGCTGGCGTCTGTACATAACAGTTCAAAAGGTGACGTGCACCATGTATTTTTGCACCTCGGGTTCAACCGAAAATTATGGGTTTTACGTTTCGTGTCAATGATGATATTCGGCCATTCCTATGCGATTTTATGCCGTAACCGTTTCACTCATCCAAACAGTCGAGTCCGTTTTACCTATTCAAATTTACTGTTGGTGTACAAAATTAATTTGTTTTTTTAAAACAAACGGTTGAATTAAAGCAATTCGTGAAAGTCTTGGGAATTGATAAAATAATGCGCAAATCGGCACCGAAGTATTTATGTAGGCATTTGTTAACCATATCAATCAAGCAGCAAAGCTTTGATTTTAAATCTTTAATCTTTAAAAAAAATTGTATAGTTTTGTAAAAAAATACAGTTATATACCAAATTAAACGAAAATTATGTGCTATCCCTATTTACTCTGACTTAAAAAAAAACACGCTTCTTTTTCAACCACCTGGCACTGAAGCAACCCTAAAACGCCGCTCGTATTTATTTATATGAAGTGTGTTACCGGGCGATAGATGCAGAGGCATTAGTTACAGCGGTGATAAAATCTTTTCCGGCGCCCTCATATGGTTCCGGGTTATATTATCTAAATGCTACTGCTCTTAGTTTAGGGGTTATGTACCTGTTGCGTCTGTCAAAGTGTTTGTATTGTTTATGTTATCAGTCTGTGTTCTTCGACGCGTAAATTGTTTCGTAAATTATATTAAGATGCCACAACTTAACTATTGCAGTCAAAATCCCGATGTTAACTATTGTAGTGTTAGTGATCATGAAAGTTTAAAACAATATATTGCAGTCAAGTTTACAAGTTTCAAACGGTAGAGGTTTTATGATAATGTTGGTATGGTACTAAAATTAACCAGTTGATTAATACCAATAACCTCATTCAATTATACTATTATCATAAGAAATTGTTAAAAAGTGACATTAAACGAAATAAACCGACTCATTTATAACAGACACTACAAGTCACAACGCATTCTCACCAAATTAAAATTATAATTTACACAAAAACATTAATTAGATTAACTTATCAACATTACCGTGACCATAATTTACGAGTGAAATATGCAAATGTGTCGGCCATTGAAGCCCGCACGGTAGCACTGACTCAGAATTATTAATATGTTTACAATTCAGATAACAGAGGCCCTTTGTGTAAACGACCATAAAAGTAATTGGAGTAATTCATCTCAATAGCTTATGTTGTAAAATTGGGGTTATAACGCAGGTCTGGAGTACCAAGCACGTTACCATTATTTATACGGTTAAGTCTCGGGGTGTACCGCGGACCGCACCTGGATTTCTTCGTAATTTTTATGACCATGATTGATTGATGGGTTAATTGGTTGGGGATTGATAATTTTGTTAAAGACTGTGGTTTTGTTTTAATTGGCACGTCATGCATGTGGATGTACGATGTGACGTCATGCAAAACGACATGGAGGTGATATATTTTTTTATGTTCTCGCAGACATTATAAAACTTGAGTAATTTTTCTATAAACTTATTTTGTACTGGTAATTAATTATCTGTGAAACTATTTAAAAAGGTAGTCACTTCGCTAAATCGCGCTTGCTCTGCGGAAATCCTTAAGCAAAAAAAAATTGTCTGATACTAGGACTATAATAGAAATACAAAAATATACTAGACCGGAAATAAATACTCCATAAATGTAGTGTTAAGATAGAATAGACAGCGTAGAATTTATCCCATCCGTTCCCATCTAAATCACTGATATGTTATCAGGGATTAGGGATATCATAGACACGATAACGAAGCGAGAAGATCTATGATACCCTTGATAGTAGGTAATAGTACAGCGAGTTTCACTAACTTGTTACCATAGACAATAAATAGAAAGTAAAAGTATTGCGCAGATTGTTATTAACATAGTTCCTAAACAAGACAATAAAAGGTAAAAAAATAAAAATAAAAATTTTGATTTTAAGTCACGTTGATTCGGTATCGGTAGATCTAGATCCTAGAAAACGAAGAAACTAAGGTTTACATATTTTTTTACATGGTTTTTATAATGGCGATCTCACTTGTAAAAGCTCACAGATAGTAATAAATTCAACTGGCTTGTCATTTTTAAAGTTCCGTACTCGAATGGTACGACCAACGGAACCCTATTACTAATCCTGCGCTGTCCGTCCGTCCGTCTGTCTGTCATCGTGCTGTACCTCAAGAACCGTAATAGGTAGACAGTTGAAATTATCACAGCTTGTGTATTTCTGCTGCCGCTATATCAACAAATAATAAAAAATCAGTTTTATTGTACGGAACCCTTCGTGTGCGAGTCCAACTCACACTCGGGCGATTTTATTAAGGTTTAAATTCAATTGGCATATCATATTATTTTTCTTATTGCCTACGTGTTTGTTATTGATTGAGCTAAGCATAAACAACCAAGACCTTACTAATCAGTCACTATTATCCAATACCATATTTTAAGAAAATTTATTTCCTAAACACCCAAGCTTTCAACTTTGCACCTCTTGAAAAATTCTACCACACACCGTGGGCGTTTACACACAAATCTCACATAACCAAACACTAAACCCTTAAATTAACATACTACAGTCGGAATTGTTTTCTTTCCATTATGACATGACGAGTATGACACAACCTTACGTGACGACATGACATCATTGTCACCATGTAACAACCATCAGGTACCCAATGTACTGGCGAATCTCAGAACCGCTGCTATGGAATTATAACCGAGTAGAAGTCGGTCAGACCGACAATGTCAGCCATTGTCTTTGTAGTGACTAATTACTGTAATTGTTATACAATTACTATTAAGTTGTTTGCATATCGTATTTTGATACTGGTTGATAAAAGCTTGCTAACAGTTTGTTGGAGAAAAATGAAAAAGTTTATAAGATTATTTGCGCAATGTAGTGACTGTTTTTTAACCTCCACGGAACCCGTAGACTACAGAACCACACGGAACACAAGTCAGAAATAGTAACACTTATAAAATTACATAGTTTGGTGCTGAAGAGTTTCAATAACATTTTTGCTTAGCTAGTCAATATGCTTAGTGTACAACCGAATCCATTAGGTACTATAATTTAATTTGATAGAAAACGAAGCAGGCTCCGTGTTTTAAAATTCTTTCGTGTTTGCGATTTTTCAACAGTTTCTTGAAGGAAAACCGAAAACATATATAAACTCACACCTTATAAATAAGAAACCTGAATACAAACGCCAGTATTACAATGTGCTTAACTATTTACACCGAGTTCTATGTATCTCATTGTAATTTGCTGAAAAGATTATTTTATCGTTAGGATTCAATAACAGCTTTAGACCCTGCCGGCACTGCGATTTTTAGTCGCGCGGAAATAAACCGCACTGCATCATCGCGTACATTTGCATCACATCACGGATTGTTTACCGCCAGTGCGGATACTCGTATAAGATTCAATGTGTTACAGAATTGCGGTGAAAAATCGCTGTAGACAGGGCGTTAAAAACAAATAAACCATCCTTATTTCCTCACTATCTGAATCCTACGTCGCATAGCAAAATATGCCACGTAAAACGGTTATTCCCAGATCTATTCCGATCTCACTTGTTCACCGTATGCTCCGCGTCAAAATAACTTCCCATAATCTGGCGAATGCGTTCCATACGATAAATATGGCCCAACCCGGATATATTGACGTCCGCCGCTGTCTACATCTATATCTCTATATCTTCGTGTAATATACTCGTTATAGATGTCTGCATGTTTGTCCATATTGCAAACCTATTTTGTATCAATTTCCTTTATATTAATGATTGGGTGTTGATATGATTAAGTCTTCATTGAGCTATGGAATCCTATATGGATGAGCTATGGAATGAAAATAACGAGAAGCTCTGAACAAAGTTCGGAGCTTCTCCCTGTACTACTCCCTGGTAGGATCTATATTGGAGTACTGCTCGTCTGTGTGGTCTCCAATGTATAACACTCGCATAGATCGCATAGAATCTATACAGAGACGATTTGTTAGATTTTTAAGTGCGAAATATGGCCTCAGACGTAAACTACCCAATTACAGTCAGCGACTCACCCACTTTCACATGAAGAATCTTGAGAGAAGGAGATGGGTTGGTGATTTAAGTATACTGTATCGAATTGCTAATGGATCCTTTGACCTTCAATTACTTGGCCAGATAAACTTTAAGATACCAACACGATCAGAGCGAACTTCACAATTATTCAGTTTCCCGCTAGTAACAATAATGTTTCTGAAAACAATCCGTTGTCCAGAATGTGCAGTCAATAAAATGCAATATGTTCTAGAGTAGACTTGTTTTTTAACGAATTTAGAAATTATCTGTATAAAGTAATTACAACAGAATAATTTAGTAACATATCCATATTATGTAATCTCAACTGTCACTATTGTCACTAATGAACGCGCGTTGTGTACAGTAATAATTGGACTTCAGATTTATGTACTGTGTATTGTCATAGCTGTGCTGAATTGTCGTAGTCTGTAGTCTGTCTGTACTTATTAAAATAAATAAATGAACAGGAGAAACTAAAATTTTCTCCACTATTAATTAAATCACCACCAGCAAAAGCAAATTAATAATACAGTTGCATTAAATGAAGTGATCTAGATACTAAAACAGCAATTCCATTTATCTTTAAAATTACTTGGCGGTAGTATATATTATACGAGTTAATTTTAGTAGTTTAATCGTTTGACCCAATAATTCAAACAACTAATTTCTGAGCAATAATAAAGGATAGCAGGGATTACTGATTCGCAGATTGTAAACGATTTATTCGCACTTTGCAGAATAAACGCTGCGTTTTCTTGGTGGCTTATTTCGAGTCTTATCTATAAGGTGATGAGAAAGAAAATAATAACACTAATGCACAAAAAAAGGAACACATAATTATACTGCATTCCCAGTGTCACTTAGCACTAATCAAAGGAGTACCACAAGGCGCAACTTTGGGCCCATACTTGAATTAACTTATAAATGATGTTTTGAATGTATAAGAAGTACTCGTGGCTGAATACACTTGCTCAAAAAATGCATTTACTAAGCCTGTCTACTAATAAAATTAATAACACAGGTTTGTAATTTAAGAAAAAGAACACGTGTCGACGAGAGAGTAAGAAGTTTTACTTATGTTTACAAGTATTGTGATAATATTTAATTCTCAATTTGAAGGTATATTTGTATTCAAGTGGAAGTTTCTGCTATTTCTCTCCACATAATCCCATAATACCTCGTCTTAAAGTACTAAAACTGCTTGCACTGATTGTTTTAGCGGCATAGTAATTACAGACCAATTACTGAACATTTGTGCGCATAATTATTATATATGTACCGTTTGTAGGCTTGTGTTTAACCGTAATAAATATGCATAAAAAAAAGCAAAAAAGCAGCATTTATAAATGTTCCTAAGGATTGTAATTATAAATTGCTCCTTATTTTTACCTTTTATGTGAACTTATTATGTGACCCGTTGAGTCCTCAGACGGAGTACGGTCCAGGGTTGCGGAAATGTTATGAAAAGTGACCGAACACGGGAGGGTTTTAGTCTGACACTCCTTCTCGCTCCGCCTAGAGCGAGAGGAGTCATTTGATAATTTCCCGGACAGTGTAAGTTCTGGATATTGTGTTTCAAACTTTAGTTTCAAACTTCTACAGAAGCTCATACTCGATAGGCAAATGGAATCAATCGGCCGATAAGTGCGCTCGAAGTGAAAAACTGTCGCTCAACTTCTGAAGACGTGAGGTTTGTAAGAAGTTCTCTATTTGCCACAACCTACTTAATAAATGCGAAAGACTGTGAGGATGGATGTTTGATACTCTTTCACGTCAGAACGCCTGAAAGGATCTTCAAGAAATTTGGCACAGAGGTAGTTTATAGTCTAGAATAACACATAGGCTATATATATATATTTTTATATCCCGGGAGTATGTTCCCTAGGGATCACGCGGGCGAAGCCTCTGCCAGAAGCTAGTCTAAACTAATATTATAAAGCAAAAGAGTTTATTTCTTTAGTTGAACGCACTTATCTCAGTCACTACTGGAATTGAAAAAATATTTTAGTGTTGGATAGCACATTTATAAAGGAAGGCTTTATATAGGCGTCATAACATCCCGCTACAAACAATAGGATTGTGCAAATGTGACGCAGACGAAGTTGCGCAGGTCAGGTAGTCCTAAATAAACGGTCTTCGGCTGTACTGAAATTTTTCGGTAGGTATTAGTGTTAATCGTAACGTAACCTAATCTCTGTTAAATGATTCAAGCTCTGATTTAGACGGCCTCACGGGGCCTCACCTTTTTATAAACGCTTAAGACGGTTTACAAGCCTGATGCGCAAGCGCAAACTAAATAACGGTGTGTTCCGGAGTAGGCCCGCAATTAACAAGGTCTGGTTCAGAATGGGACGAGATGAGGTACATAAGCATATGTAGGCACTAGTTTAATACTTTATAATGAACCTATGTTAGTACGTACATAATGTTCGCTTGCACGCTCACGGGATTCCGCAATCATTACCTACCCGCCTGTTATTCTGCAGGTTTTTTCTATCTATATAGTTCGTGTATTAGCCCCATACATTGATTAAATTTACATAAATACAGAATATAGATTGATAGTTTTACCTAAATGGGGATGTTTAATTCAAAAGTAATACTGGATTATTATAGTGTCGATTAAACTTGTTACAATTTTATTACGTTTGACCACTAGTTTGCTTCATATTCAATTAAAATAATTAAAATACCTACTCGGTAATAAAATGATCGAATGCGAATTTGTAGACTAATAAGTGGAAGGTTTTATATTTTATTAATTGCTGATATCTTTTTATGACTTTGTTATTAATTTAATGTCGCCTATGAAACCGTGACTTGTTTTCTATTCATATTAAACTCAATATTATGTTCTCGTCTCACTACAAGATACATAATAGACATGATAAGATCACGATAGTCTCGAACCCAATTTTCACCTTATTGTGGAACTCAAATTAGGAAGGGAAACGATGAATTGATAGCCTTCTGAGAATAACACGAATACGATAAGTTCGCATAACCTTAGTTAGTTTATCATAACACCATAGGAGGTGCACAGCCGTCGGACTATGCAAAACAGGTTGAGGCGAATGCAATTATTGCAGTCATAGATAGATGCATAGAATTTTAATCATAAATCAATGGGTTTATGCGGCTTTGGGCATTCACGGCGTGTTTGTCTATGGCGCCAGAGACCATAGATAACAGTAAGGTTTATGTCATAGATGCATGCTGTCATCGGCATATTCTGGCGTTTGTTACACGTTATATTGGCTCCACGTGTTGCGAATTGTGCATGACGACCGTTTGACCCAGTAATGTTAATCTATGGTACATTTTGTGAATGGAAGTCTGTCTGATTAAAACCAACCACTATATTGTACTCGCGAACTGTACTGTTAACAATCAAATAAATCTGATAGCCGCGGTATATCGTATCATAAAAGTTTATTAGGATTGATATGTTTGTTTGGTCGAGTGAAATCGGGTCATAGGCTAGTTCTCGGTTAATTAAATGGTATTTACCTTCTGTTTAGTTTCACTTAAAGCGATTTGCTATGGTTGTTTGTTTTGCGTAGGTACTATGTATTAAAATCACACTTTTCATAGTTAAGTTGAATTTGATGACGTTCTGCTCTTACCAATATAACAAGAGTTATTTGTTTGGTTGGGTTCTTACCCCAACTTTAGTTACTTGCTACGAAAATGTTAACAGCTTTTTTCCATTTACGGAATTGAAATGAATGCAAGAATGTTTAATTCTAACAATTTGTCATCATTATTTTTTTGCCACCAATTCTAGCAGTTCTAAACAAGATTTATAGCTTCTTGAATATTTTATTGACTATTTCATCATTTTTGCGAGTAAATAAAAAGCCTTTAGGTTTATGGAATAAAAGTGTTCCCACTTAAGTTTGACAATAAATATTGGACCTATAAAACCATAAATTAGCTATGTTCAATAAAGTTGATAGTTTTCTAGAAAGCTGTAGTTTATTGCGACTATTTCTAAGCTTGTATTACAAATTGTGATCATATATTATGACGGTTGTTGTTGCAAATTGCAAATATTTAGACGTTAGATATGTTAATAGCCTTGTACTTGAAGCATTTTTCCTAGTTGGTGTAACAATCAGGCTAGAGCGTCACCCATAAAATTAGAATAGTTAAATGAAATATGAGGCCACGTAATTATTTTACAACTTGTCTCGCTTCAGGCGGCCATCGGCGCCGTCCAAGGAGACGAAATAGTGATTTGGCAAAATTAATGACTTGCTTCCATTTAGTCTGATATACACAGAGCAATGAAACAGACAGAGGTAATTCGCACACTTGGTGCAAAAAATTACAAGTGAAGTGATTCGGTTATTTTTAGGTACATTTAACCTACGTGAACTCGAGATAGACCCAAAATTATTAGATTACGGTCAGTGACACTGACATCATCTTCAATATCTGATAATACTCGAATCCATTAAGTTGTTATGTTTGTCTACATCACAGCGTCGTAAAGTAAACATTTGACAGTTATTAGGTCAATGTGCGAGTAGGTACGTGTCTTATGAAGTTCCGTTTACTAACAGAATTGGAAAGACTTATTGCTGATGATAATGACAATTTTATGAGCATGAGTTTTAGTATCGCGGCTAATCCATACAAATAAGGAGTTCCTTGATCCAACAGACTTGTTTTGCCTAACTTAAATTGAAAGAAGTTGCTTTTTATTGAACTTTTTCGACGAACGCCGCGGCGTGTTATCAAATGTGAACTAAGTTGTTAAAGATAATATTTAAGCTTCCACAGACAGTTAATGCACTAGCAATGCATAGTGCATTTCGTTGTCATTTGAAATATTCTATCTTTTGAATTAGTTTATTACAAATTCAATGAAAACTTCATGTCTCATACCTATATTTCAGTTTTAAAAGTACAGAAACCGTCACAATTACTTACAATTACGAATCCGTTCTCACTGTTACAAAAGTAGACATGTACCTACCAAAAATGTATACATTGCCCAATTCAAAAGACGGTGACACCGTAAACAGGGCGAGTGTTAAGAAACTAAGATAGCCAGATACGGGAGATAAACAAGCTGATAACAGCAAAACAAAAGTTGATACAGTTAGACTAGCTATCAAGATTTTTTTTCTTATTGTTACAATTTTAGTAGTGTTTGGGTTAAGTAATTTGTGATTTTTTTTTATTAATTTTTATGTGCAGAACTGAGAGAGTCAGGAATTTAAACAAAAGTCAGCAAATTAGCTCAGCTTCTCGATTGAACATTATCGCAAAACTCATGTGGCCAATTGATAGCCCTTGTAGCTTGACTCGGTGGAACGCAGAGCTAAGAGGCTCATTGGCGACGTAAAACTGGTGGAGGTCAAGCTACACAGCTTAGCTCATCGCCGCAAAGCTGCCTGCTTGTTGGTCGTCTACAGATTGTACTTCGGAGAGTGTGCCCAGGAACTCCACGACGTCATCCCGCCCCTTCTACCATCGGACATCCAGAGTAATCCAGACGCACTGCAACTTGCAATCCCTACCTTGTTGCTATTCCACCAACTCGCACTAAGCGCTACCAAGCGTCTTTCATAATGCGCTCAGCAAAGGAGTGGAACTCTTTACCTGCGTATGTGTTTCAGAGTGCTTACAACCCTAATCTTTTCAAAGTTAGAGTGAACAGGCTACTTCTAGGTAAGCTCGCTACATGGAAGACTTTGTCTCTGTCATCTCTGACCAAGACTACAGTCAAGAGCAAACCCATCTCAAGTAACAACAAATTATTATGTTAATCTTGGCTTTCATTTATTTTGTGATACCGCGGTTATTTCTTCCTGCAACCGGGGAATGTAATTTCTTCCTTATCATTATCATCATCATATCAGCCGAAAGACATCCACTGCTGGACATAGGCCTTCCCCAAGTGTCGCCACAACAACCGGACCTGTGCGTCTCGCATCCATCGGCTACCCGCGAACCTCACCAGGTCATCGGTCCATCTTGTGGGAATTTTCTTCTTGCAACCGAGGAATAGGCTAGTTTCCATCATCTACAAATTGCAAAACTATTTAGTCCTTCAGTTAGAGTATTGAAAAGATTACTTTTCACGGACACGTATTTTTTGTTTTTGTAAATCAATGAATATTGACAAAGATAAAATAGCATCAAAATTCGGGAGTGGGGGCTAGTGGCGTCACGACCCGCAAACAATTATGCCAGGGTGTGACGTATTGAGAATTTTAAAAGCGTCGTAACTTCTTGTGGTTTACGTAACAAAAGAAGAAATCTAATTAGGCCGTCAGTTAGTTTATCAAAAAATACGGGTCAAATATTTTTTGATAATCTAACTGACGGACTAATTAGAATTTTTCAGGACACAAGCCTATTGTCTAATTTTCTTCACAAGTTTTTTATATTGCAAAAATTACATAGTTTATATTTTTTCTGCATCTTCTAGTCTGTCATTGCTCTACATTTTAATATGAAAATAAACACGGCGCTGGCAACATTGTATAATTGAGATGTGTCTCGTTACGGCCACTTTGTATGTTTGCACAGTTATTAAGATCAAATGGCCGAGCAACATATGACAAACATTGGCCATTTGGCCCAAATATTTACGTTATCCAATATACATATAAAATATTCGTTGCAGGAAGATATAAATCGTGATCGGCTTTATCCAAGTTTAGTTCACTTCCTTATATGTGTATGGAAATTGTGGAATGTTAAATTTATGGAAGGAATTATTGTTTGTTGTACCACGATTATTATAATATTCCGAATCAATTATCTGGAGCGTGTGGTGAAAGTATTGTCAACGCTTAAGTTAGATTGTTTTGCCGGTATCTGTGGTAATAGATTTATCTTGCTCAAGACTTGAGGAAAGTTAGGACATGCGATTTTATGCGTTTTTTTGCTTTGTTATCTATGGAACATTGTCTTTAGCATCATTTCAGTCGAAAACTACTGTTAGTCAAAGGCAAATCATAGTAGGGTACCCAACTTTCTTCCCCGTCGACGGTATGTTCTCTAGCCTGCGGTAAAGAGTTCCAGAAACTCGTGGCCTTTTCCCTCTTCCATCCTGAGCCGTCATAAATGGTAACACCGTAAACATTGTAACTGGGCAATAATCAAAATCTGTAGTCTAGTTAACTACCTAAGTACTCGTACCACATGCCCCGACCCAAATGTACTTAAGGTCAATTTGTGATAACTAATCAGTAATGTTTGCCAAATTCAATCAGTCAGTATCGCATTCTGTCAAACTCATAGTTGTAATACTTAATTGGTCAGTGAGCTGCAATTCTGTAATACCTCTATCTAGTTTTGGTCAGAGACCCTAATTAATTAATCACGATAAAAATTATTAGGATTTACAAGGTAAACCTGAAGTTAGTAGACCTAAAAGTACATCCCAAATCACATTCTGGAAATGTAGTTGTCCCCACATCCTACACGATGGTATTTAGATGTAGGTACATCTTATTATCCCTATTCCCATTGATATGTTCATTGTTCAAGCAAACGTAGCATGCAACCCGATTGCAACGTCGTAATTATGGCAGTCCCAAATTAGCTCTCCTGGTGACTAGACGGTCGCTTCGATCTTTAAAGTTAAGCAACGCTTGCCGAGGTTGGTCTGTGAATTGGTGACCATCTTAATATACCGAGATTCCTGCCTGGAAAAGCACTTTAAGCTGTGGCCTTTGTTGTCATTTGTAGATCTTTGGCAGTCGTTACGGATTGTTAGAAGCTAGAAGATTTGACACCAATCATGCCAAGGAATACTGTGTTACCCAGTTAATGGGTTGTTCCGGTTTAGACTACATTTTGAAAAGGCTAGGCAGATGATATCTGAGGCCTGGTTCTCGTCGAGATTCTATCAAGAGCCCTGAAAAATTAAATCTTGTAAAATATTCCCGCAACTACACCAAAGCTTTTGGTCCGTCCGTTCAAAACGTTAAACGTTGCCCGATTTTCTCACTCAGCATCAGTGAGAGCAGACTTGGAACATTTCCGACAAGGCCGACGCCATGTCAAAACAGTGTAAACACGAGTGAAGCTTGTAGTTTGCATTAGCGAGACCAAGGGCTGTTTGCTGAGAAAACTATTACAGCGGTTCGACCTATGTAGGCGTTGATGGTTTTGTTCACGGGTTTAGGGTGTTGTAAACCAGAAAATCTTCTTTGATGAATGATGGGAGGGAGATGAGAAGTACACTAATTACTCAATTCTTCTGAAAATACTCAGCATACAAAAGTAGCACAACTTTATTGCTTGGTTCTAAATTGGTAATTGAACAATATTGTTGTATAATTGAATGTCACTTTTGAACTAAAATTTTGTTTAATACTCTTTTGCATTGTGTTTGGTTTACCAACTCATATAAAAAAGTTTGACCCAATAACATTACTTATACAGGTAGCCTAAACAATGATCGAGTCAGGACACTTTGTGTATATACATACACAAAGGATCACATCTTTCGGCTCGAGACGTTTTCGTAAAATAAATTGGCATTCAGCTTGTCGAGCTTGCGTGCCAAAGCAAACCAACGCTGTTTTCCTTTCAGACTTAAACGACTAGCTAGAGATATGCAGAACAAATTAATCAATGTATTACACTAGTTTAAGCTGTAGTACAAGGTGGCACATCAATTGGCTGACGTATTTGCGTCAGCAGTGACCGCGGAGCAATCAGACGTGGATAACTGGTTCTAGGATTAGTTTCCGTTGAAATGTTAGTGTGTAAGCCCCGCAAAAACTTTGTAAGTTGCAAACGAGTAGCTGACGTGCTACTGAGTTAAGTATGGGATAAGAGTGATTAATTTCAGACTTCATTGCTTCTTATTTTGGAAAGCTCACCAGTCGTGGATTAAAAAAAAAATTAATCTTGTCAACTTTGACCACTTTATTACAATCAACTTTAAATTATTTAATGTTGATTGTAATAAAGTAGCCAATTGCTCCCTTCAGCCATTGGCTGACACATGCCTGAAATTGACTCATCCAAAAAGACATCTGCCCGAAAATACTGTATGACTAACATTGGAAAGTAAATAAGCGTTCAAAGCTTTACTTAATCGGCCATATCCACTTTTACGGTGAACACACCCTTTTTTAAGTATTGGTAATCATATGGGAAATGACTTCTTCTGCTCTGGGCGGAGTGGAAGGGAGTGTCAGACTCTTATTTAGTAAAACATGCTAAAACCCATCCGTGTTCCTCCTAATGTCCTATGCGTTCCAGGGCCACTGTGGGTAGGTACCACCCAGAGGTGATATAATGTGGCACTATGGTGGATATTAACTGAATAGTGAATATGAAAAACAGGCAAGAAGCTTCTGTAGCTACGTAATCTTTGTTGGAATTCTGCCCCATATTGGGCTAATCCACCGCTATCTAACTACGTCCGATCTGATTAATCAACTCAGATTTCCGTAAAAAGGAATGTATGACATAATGTCGACCGTGATACGAATGCTAAGTCAACTTTTAGTTGTTTCATATATTTTTCTGCCGACTTTTAGTAGGCCATTAGTGAATTGTATGGTGTCATTTGTTTAACACATTTTTTGTCCTTTTAAATGAATTTCAGGCTCGCACAGACAGGACAATACAATAATCCCGCAAAGCCCTTAATAATAAATAATTAATTGTAGACTCATTTTAAAAAAACGTTGTTAGGTTGAGGATGCCTTTAAAAAGGAATAAAATTTAGAACGCCAATAGATCGTGTTTGACACCAATTAAGGACGCTGTGATTGAGTAGCAATTAAGGATTATAATTTATTTTGAGTCTAATCAAGAATCTGTGTCGTGGACTTCTTTGTTATGTCAGTAAAGTTAATGCTATACAGTTCGGTCAATCAGTAGCTTTGTAAATACATTAATTAACTTTAAAATAATTAATTTAATGTCGAGTATTTTAACAAAAGAGGAGGCTCAATCAAAGGCTCGATATGTGTGGTACATTTTGACTGCTTCCTGTCCCTTGATTGAAACAAGAGTAAAATTACAAGCCTCCTTGCTTTTTGCTTTTAGGACAGTTATGAAGAAAATATGCGAAATGAAAACAGCTAGAGTTAATGACATAGCTTGTAGACACAACAAGTAGAGCTTAACGGGCTGGTCATACCTGTTGAAGGACTGATAGTTGGTGGGGAAAATGAGCCCTAGGAGTCTGGTCCGTGAATAGGCACCAGTAGCTTGGGACGACCTAAAAAAGGGGCCGGACTGGATGCGAAATGGGCAGATCTTCCGAAGGTAGAACCTGAGACTTGAGTCCAACGGGAGCAATTGTTCTAATGACGATATGTTCTAATGATCATGATCACCCCATGGCTCCTCCCACTCTGGGCGGAGCAGAAGGGATTGTTAGATTCTTTTTTTTTTTTTTTTTTTTTTTTCTTTATTTATTTAGGGACATTTATAATCGCAATGCGTATGTCAGCCCCATCGTACCCTAAATACACATTCCTCATATTATCTGGGCCATGAACCTAAACAGACTTTTCGCATCATCGCTATTTGGTTGAGCCAAGATTTTATTTAATGTGCCTACTTCAAGTCTGTTCAAACTCAAGACCCTAAACAAATCATTTCTCCCAGACTCATAACGGACACAGTCCATCAATAAGTGGTGTAAGTCTTCAACTACTCCACACTCCGTACAGTTAGGAGAGTTCGTTTTCCTCATCATGAACGCAAACTTATTGCATGGAATGTGTCCCGATCTGAGTCTATGAGCTGTAACAATTAATTTTCGGCTTAAATTACTATCTACAAACCAGGGCACACGAAAAGGCTGACCCTGCATGGTTTTATACCAGATTCCTTTGTCTAAAGAGCGCTTGTCAAAATATTCCTTCCAATCATCATAACACTTATTTTTAAATTTAGGTAAAACTTCTGAATAGTCCAAAATTATGCTAGTTCCTTTTCCATTTTTAGCTGCATATTTTGCCAGCATGTCAGCCTTTTCATTGCCCTGTAATCCAATATGCGATGGAACCCATTGCAATCTCAATGTAATACCTTTGAGCATTAATTCGTCTATTTTAGATAGAATAACATAAGCTAGCGATACACCTCTGTGGCCAGAGGCGCATCGAGCTAAATGTTGTAAGGAACTTTTGCTGTCAGTGCAAATAACAATATTTTTATGTTGACTACTGGTACAAAACGTAAGTGCTTCAGAAATTGCAATGAGCTCCAACGTCATAACGGACGCATTCTTATCTATTTTAAAACAATTACTTAGAAAATTATTTGGTTTACTAGGTACATAAAAGGCTGCTCCACGACCTTCCACACTCTTCGAACCATCTGTAAATATACTAAGCCATTCATTATACTTCAAATGCAACTCTCTTATAACTTCAAATTTTAAAAAATTACTATTATAGCTTTGTTTAGATAATTTCATTACATCTAAGTTCCATACAATTACTTCTTCAATATTAATGTTGGTCATCCATGTCCTCAGAGTAAACATCAGCAAGGGATTTGATTCTGCTATATGAACATCTTTCACTTCATTATATAAGGAAATCAGTAGAGGAATCTTTTTATTTCTCCAAAAACTATTCTGTAGAAGATCATGAAGCTCACCTAACAAATTAATGGTAATATTATTTTCTATCGATTTGGATTTTAAACAGAACTTATAACCTAAATATTTTCTACGTACATACAGTGGACCTACACAAAGCTCACTTTCCATAACGTGGATAGGTGTAGTTTTGATAAAACCTCCTATTATTCTCAAAGCCTGGTTTTGAATTTTATTTAGCTTGTCTAGGTGACACTTTGCACTCACATCATATAAAAAGCTGCTGTAATCTATGCGACTTCTAATCAGGGCTATGTAAATATGTCTCAAATGTTTAGGGTGCAGGCCCCATGCAGTGCCAGCCAAGACTTTGAGTAAACTTAGACTCCTCTGTACTTTTTCTACTATCATATTGATATGTTTACTCCAACGCAATGATCTGTCTAGCCACACTCCCAAATACTTGTAATTATCTACTAACTGTAAACTATGTCCATTTATGTTTAAATCTATTTCTAATTTTCTAAACCCCCTGGTAAAAATACATACTTTAGACTTAGTTGCCGATAACTCTAAACCCATGTCATCCAAGATATTGCAAAATGTATTTAATGCTACTTGAAATTCATGTTTACTTTGACTGAGATCTCTAGTTGAACAATATAAAACAAAATCATCCGCGTATTGACACATACTCACATTTTTAATCTTATGGAAACAAGTCATTGTGACCACATTAAAAAGAAGGGGAGAAATCGGGTCTCCTTGTGCCAAACCTCTATCAGTATACCTTATAAAATAATTATGCTGATCAGTCTCATCTTTTATCATAAGGTGCCTTTCGCTTAGAAAGCTCCATAAATATTGACAAATTCTTTGTCCTACTCCTGTTTCATCGAGGATATTAATCAGTACATCTACTAATACATTGTTATAAGCATTAGAAATATCCAAAAAACAAGCTATAGTTGGAACCTTATGTGAAAATCCTACATAAATCTGGCTCACTAATTTAACTAGACAATCTTGACATGACTGCCCTCTTCTGAATCCGGACGTGTACGGAGATAGTAATTTATTTTTTTCTATGTACCATTCAAGTCGTTTCGTTATCATTGAATGGAAAATTTTGCACACACAAGATATTAATGATATTGGCCGTAGTTTAAAACTATTATTAGGGCAATTTTTAGGTATGGGCGTCATTGTTAGATTCTTATTGACTAAAACACATCCGTGTTCATGCCTTTTGCGTTCCAGTGACGCTGTGACTCTTTCGAAAAAAAACCCGCAACCCCGGCAGCAGTGGCAGGATGTGTGTGTGGTGTGTGTGTGGATGTGTGATTAAATTCCAATAAGTCTGGTAGGTAACAATATGTTATAATATATATTAAATTCCAATTGGTATAGTAGCTAACAATAGTTATTGAAATTTTCGACCGTCGTAATTGCTGAGAGAATGATACATTGAATCAGGTTGACACAGCAAAAGAGAGATGTAGAACGCTGCCCAGCAGAGGGCGAAGTCGGACTACGGATGATTTTTTTTTAAACGTGCCCCACACCAGGAATTTCTCCTTTATCGTGGGTGCGTTTACAAACATACAAAGTCACATACACAAACAGCCAGACTCGGAACAACTACCTGCAGTGCGATTCTGTAAACATGCCAAAGTGAACACTTAGGCGAAGTGAAAGACAAGTAAGCTGTCAAACCATACAAACAAGATGGCATGACAGCTCACTTGTGTCACCACCTAAGTGATCACGGTGAGATGTCAACGGAATCGACTGGCTGATGGTTATACAAATATTTGAACCGTGCGGGAATCGAACCCACGACACGCGACGCAGCAGTCTATCCCTCAACCACTGCGCCAACCGTGCCGTCAGATGGTGGTGGATGGTGATTGGTACTGCCAAACTCACATTCAAGGTTCATAATTTATCAGTCATAGAACCTATTTTCGTTCGATAGAATTCGTCTCGTTACATTAACGCGTCATTCGAATACATTATGTAACGATTTTGAAATACAGATACGGCCATTTGTAATCCATCAGTATCACCTCATTTTACCTATAAACTTTTTACGATATTGCTATCGGCAGCTTATAAATGTTATTTGTGTTAGTTTAATGCTGCAATAAGACTATTAATCCGAATAAGGACATACGCGATTCTTTGATGTTTCTGTTCACACGTAGGTAGGTAAGTATCATGTTTTATAGCTACTACAATTTGTATGCTTGGTGGTCTGAATGCTAAGGTTATCCTATGGTGAAAGAGAGGTAGATAAGTTTGTTTTTATTTATTGACTGTCTTTCCCCGCGGTTTTGGAGGCGTGGCCCGTCTTACATTAGTTATGGATTTGTCCCAGATAAAAATATGCTGTGACGCCCGTTACTTAAGCGTATTTGTTGTTAACCTATTTAAAACATTTAGAAAAAGGTTTAAAATAAAATACGTCCATGTTTATAAATATGGCAACATTAGGAAAAAAGTAAAACACATTGAAACAAATTAGTATTTCAAAAAAGAAATAACAGTCCTTAGATCACTATTTAGTTGAAGTTCAAATTCCATATACAACTGAAGTCATCGTGATACAAAGTGGCCAAAAATAACCAGTTCATCGTTACATCTAAATACCTTAAAGCAAGTGAGATTTTAATAATGTTGGACAACATCCTACGATGGTAGATGCAGAATTGTCTGACATTATTATGCGAGTCATTATTACGTCTTAAAGAAGCAGCAATAATGCAGTTAAATTAAATTAAAATGAAATATCAACCAATCCGTTTTTCATTATTAATAACTACTGGTAACCCATTAATGTCACAAGAATAGCAAATCACACTAAACGCCTTGCCTTCACCATGCTATTACAAGTTTCACACATCATCAATCATCGAATTTGCTTACCAAATAAACTGTGCAATTAGTCAATTACCACATACACGAAAGATTTGAACGTTTGTGCAATATGCGACTGAACTGTCAGACTAGTCGATCAATCATTGCGTTTAGTCGCAGAGCTTGAAATCGCCGTACCGGCACTGAATACTGACAGTTGAAATGTACAGAATCGGCGCCAGATAAACGTACAATAACGTTCATTGATTTTTCCTTAATAAAGGGATATAAGAAAATCAATCAATCAAATAATGATGAGCCGTTTTCAATTACTAGAGAACTTTTAAGGACCACGATAGAAGTCGACTCAGGACAGCTTTATGTCATTATTTCGGTTTTTGATATTAAGAAAGTCAATAAATAAATGTGGATCAGTGACCGTTATTGCATAAGTATCTGACGTACCATAGGGTAGACGTCAGATACTTGTGCAATAACGGTTTATGTTTGATAGAGATGCGCATTAGACTGGAAACCGACCCCAAAAGGCTGTAATCTTTTAGGGGTCGGTTTCCAATCTAAGTGGATGTAGCAGAACCAGTATATTACAGCCTTAATCAATGAATATTGACAAAGATAAAACGCATGAAAACTCGAGAGTGGGGGCTCGTGACGTCACGACTCACTAAAAATTATGCGAAGGTGTGACGTATTTAATTGAGAATTTAAAAGCGTCGTAACTTCGTCAATTTTGTTTCCCGTAATAAAAGAAAACACGGGTCAAATATTTTTTGATAATCTAACTGACGGATTAATTAGATTATTTGACATTAATTATCAATTTTATAGTACTCTAGCTGATGCCCGCGTCTTCGCCCGCTTGATAAATTATAAACTAAAACCTTCCTCGAGAACCACTCTATCCATAGGTAAAACAGCAAGAAAATCGGTGCAGTAGTTCTTGAGTTTATCGCGAACAGACAGACAGACGCGGCGGAAGACTTTTCATAATAATGTAATGAATAGTAAATACTAAAACCTTCCTCAAGAACCACTCCATCCATTGGTGAAAACAGTATGAAAATCGATGCAGTAGTTTTTGAGTTTATCGCGAACAGACAGACAGACGCGGCGGAGGACTTTTTTATTATAATATGTAGTGATGTAGTGATTGTGGTAGTGACGATAACACTCGTTGTCACAATTTATTTTGATAATGCCATCTCTGCAGCGTCTGTAGAGGCGCCTCGGTACTCTATGCGTTTAGTCTACACGTGTAATCTGTCTTTACATTATGATTTAGGTAAGCTGATTATACAGTAAGTGTTGAGTTCGAGTGAGCACGTGCCTTTTGTTGCAGATATGAGTGGGTTTCTGTTTAGAGTTTAGATCGATGACTAGGTTAAGTACGTCGTCACGATCTTAGCTTTCAGTATTCATAACAAGCTTTGCTTGCGGTTTCACTCACCTTAAGATGATTTTTGCAAGAAAAAGCCTATAGTCGTCTCTAATCCCTTTACAGCTGTATCAAAATTCAACATAATTGGTTCAGCGATTTAGGTGTGAAAGAATAATAAAAAATATTCTAGTTTATTTGGAATTTGGTTTTCTGGAACAACAATGTGCAAGTTGAAAGAAACAACTTAGCAAAAAGAAACGTTTTTTTTCGTATCGATGTGTCAATCACTAACGAAGAAATGAGATTTCTTGCAGATCTATTAATTCATCATAATTCACAATCTACATACTATTTCTACTATAAATACATGAATTAGTACAAACTAATCTTACCTACCTTTTTTTTTTTTGGGATGGGAAATCATCCAATGACTCCTCCCGCTCTGGGTGTAGCGGGAGGGAGTGTCAGACTTCTACTGACTAAAACCCATCCATGTTCCTTCATTGCCCTTTGTGTTCCGGAGTCACGGTGTCTCTTGCGAATAATCCCTAAACTAATATACCTACTACATGATTTAGTCAATCGCAATTAGACAAAGTGGATTTCTGTAAACCTTTTTTATTTCATCAAGAATAAATAACCGCAAAAAACACCGCAAATGGAATGGGACTTAAAATTAACGGAATAGTGTATAATGTCAATTGCCACGCTTGCTGACGTAGTCTTTGGGGGCCGATACTCGAGAGCCATTTGAGTGGCAATTGACTTACGTATCCAATATGTTTCTGTTACAAGTAGTTCCGACCTCTCGTTGAAAGTATAGGCCGCCTTTTGAGCATAGGTACTCAACTTGTAGTGAGTGTATGATCGATCAGCTACAAACAAAAAAAAATCGCCAGTGCAAGAAGTGTTCATTATTAGGTAATTTATTTATGTAAGAAATTAAGCGAAAGGGTGAATAATAATAACAATGTTTTTTATTAATTCTGGTTATTTAGCTTCTTATAATAAGCTATGAAAACGAAGGTGTAACATTAGCCATCATACAGATCTTGGGTAAAAATCCATTGCACGCATTGTTAATTAATTAAAATAAATGTGGCCAGGTAAGTTTTGAGAATGAATGTGAATTGCTACAAAAGTAACAGAAACTACACGACTGAGGTTTCTAAAAATTTAGAAGTTTGAAAAAAGAAGAATTGTAGCGCCGATCCGCCGAAATAAATTGTTAAAGGGCAAGAGAATTCAGAAACGAATATTCGAGCACAAAGGATAATTATTTAATGTACAAAAATCCCTTAAAATCAATAAAGAAAAAAAAAGAGGCTAATTATTTGGTGGTAGTACAAATACAGTACCGAGTAGGTACCTAATTAGACACAAAACCTTCAACAAGTACCTCCTATAGTTAATAATGATGATGTATAGTCCAAGTTATTACAAGATTAACACAGAACAGTAGCCAAACATCGTGTTTCTATATGTCAAGTGGATATCTACCAATTGCTGGAACTGAATACCTGCATTCAAGCGGGAATGTTACCGAATGTTCATTGTGCACAGATGATCTCGACACGACTTGCCAATTACAATTAACAATGGTACAAAGACGAAAAATATGTTAGAACTGACCTGAGTTTGACAAACTAGTTGCTCAACTCTGTCTTGCGAAGGTTAGGTTACAGTAGTAAGTGGTAGACAATACTGATGCATAAAAACATGATGAGTGCAAAGAAATTTTGGTCCGAATAGTAAAAACAATTGTCTGTAATATCACGGAGTGAATCATCGGACGGACTTCATTTCACCTTCACCATATGCACCGCTAAACGTTTCAAAACTTAAAATGTCTTTGGAAAATCAAGTGCCAAGATCAGTACTGCCTTTAATTTATACCTGCAATCATTTTGATAGTACTCTTGTAATTTGGAAAAGTTTCCACGAATAAACTGTTCAAAAAAATTGTCTGTAATATCACGGAGTGAATCATCGGACGGACTTCATTTCACCTTCACCATATGCACCGCTAAACGTTTCAAAACTTAAAATGTCTTTGGAAAATCAAGTGCCAAGATCAGTACTGCCTTTAATTTATACCTGCAATCATTTTGATAGTACTCTTGTAATTTGGAAAAGTTTCCACGAATAAACTGTTCAAACTCTCATAAAGCCACATCAACAACATTGTATACAGAAACAGCTCACCAATGCTTTCTGTGACTGTACAGTGTACACTGATAAAAGTGATTACGCCATAACCACATCAAATCATCTACCAGCCCGCTCTGTGATTCCCTTTCCACGTCCGACTCGCGGCTATAATTTGCAACACAAATTACTGGACCGCAATACTTCGAATAATTCGCATCGTTGGCCAAAAATTACACGGAGCGCAGCTTTAATTATATCTCGGGCCAAAATTCTCAATCAGGATGTGCTATGAATGACACGCGTCCCATATTTGTGGCCGATGATCCGAATCGTCGCGCCCGTCAGCCGAGTTGCGACACTGAACAAAGGCATACTGTCTCTTTGTCGTTTCAGGACCTACTGTCGATGTCGGAGTGTGGACGAAATCTAATGCGCTTGAATTCAAAATTCGATTTTTGAAATTCGATGACAGTTCTTTTTTTTTTTAGTAAATGCCGTTGGTTTGCATAGTTAAGTCAGCATAAAGGTTGAGCGCCAGAAATGGGAATTGTGTTTCAAGTTTCAATCGTAATACAGTTTCCACAGAGATGACATGGTTAAACGTCCTAAGATAACAGAACTAAAGATGGGAAACCGTTTATCAGCTGTTTGTATTCTTGCGTAATGTGTAACCGTTAACTTAAGGACTGGAGATGGAAATTAATGGAATATCTTGATGCATGTAGGCGCTTGTAAGCATATTCATGCAGGTATAAATAAATGTGACGGGAAAGATCCTGGTCCTGCTAACAGTAATGTTAATTTACTGGAGAAAATACGACATCGGAACAAATAGGAAGGATTCGTTGTTTCCGATAGAAAACAAAGCTTTTCTAAAGCAGTTCGGCTGTTTTAATGACTAGTGAAGTAGAACGCTGTAATATTTTAATTGCCTCTTAGAATCATAGCTCTTTCTATTATTGTTTTCGAAGAACTAGTTTCTAATAATTCTAATGAAAACACGGAAAACTAACAACACGAAATATAACGTTCTGTAAATTAATTTGCACGTTAATCGATGAATCAAAGAAGAGACTAGATCAAATCAACGCATTTGTGATTGATTAAAGTCAAAATGTAGGTCAGAATCTCGTTTTGTGGCCAAATGTTACAACCTTGGACCCAAACGGAACCATTAAATTGTTTAATTCGATCTTTAAAGACCATTAAAGTCGCATTTCAAGAGAAAACGGTTAGATTTACAACGATCATTGTAGCAAGATAGATTTGTTGGGACGAACAGATTCATCGGTAATCATTCGCATTGGAAATACATTGGTCATCATTAATATCAATGAGTTTGTATTGGGAGAAGTAAGTATGGAATACTGTTTTGAAGTGACTGTAGTTGATAAGATAGATAGATTAGAATATGTGTTGGAGAAATCTGAAATGTTGGACGTAAAAATGAAAAAAGGTGAATATGATTGGTACTTATAACAAATTGACCGTTTAGATTTGTATAATACTATCCAAACAAAAAGATTACTCATAATAATGTAACACTTGCCATTGAAAACAATAAAAAAGTAATGTAATATGACAAGATACTTCTACATAGGCTCTCACAAGTTCATGTTCCTACGCTGAAAATATTGGCTTAAGTTGTCAATAAATTAAAAGAAGAAAGAAAGAAACCAGCTGTAACAACAATATTGAAATAGGAAGTGTATTGTTTAAAATAACGGTAATTAATATATATGGCGGTCGTTTCATGGTTATTTGATCCATCATTTTCGCCCACACATGTCAGAGCGGGGGCACACGATGCGTTGCGGCGCCGCACCGCAAAGATTTCACCGTGTCAGTGGGCACACGAGCGGTGCGGCGCCGTAACGTTGTTATGTCGTAGCGGCGCCGTAGCAGCGTTGGACAGTCTGTTTTGTTGTGACGCAAAACAACTACGTCGCAACGCATTCACCCCTCCCCGCCTCGTCTTGGTGGTTGCAAGTCCGGTGGGGCGCCTGAGCGCATCGTGTGACATGCCACAGATATTTCTATGTAAGACGACGCAGCGATACCGCTCCGGCGCCGCACCGCCGCCGCAACGTATCGTGTGCCCCCGCTCTTACAGGAAAAGTGTCAGGTGCTGAACAAGTCAGCACCCATACACGTGAAACCTTTTGTTGGAATACTTTCTTGGTTCAGCTCAAATCAAATCAAATCTCAAAATGTTAGCCAAAGAGCTCACAGAGAGCGTCAGCTAAAGAGTAGAATACTTTACCGGAGTCTATGTTTACGGAAAGCTATAAATTGCGTGTCAAGAGTCATAGCTATTTTTTTTTCTACAACTACCCCTTGTTATTAAATACTAATGTTATTTTTTGTTATTTGTTATAGTAACTAACTCACGCCAATCGGCTTCATGTAATTTTAAGTTAAATATTGTATGTTCTCTGTAAGTGATTGTAAAATCTTTTGAAAAATAAATGTCTGAAACCGTTAATATACCTGTAACCAGCTTGCATGCAAACTGCATTACATTGTGGGCTTCTGACTTATAATTTGATCAGTCGCTCGATAGAGCCCTGAAATTTAATTAAACTTGCGTGAGATAGTTGTCTGCAAGTAGACGTCGTCTTACAATAATAAATAATAACTGACAAAGTCCTCTGCCCTGTCTGTGTGTCTGTCTGTTCGCGATAAACTCAAAAATTACTGCACTGATTTTCATGCTGCTTTCACCAATGAATAGTGGCTCTCAAGGAAGGTTTTAGTGTATAATTTGTTATATTAGTTTTTGTATGCATTGGCTAAAATAAAACGATATTTGTTGGAGATGTCGGAAAAAAATAAGCGTTCTGGGAGCTTTCAGCGAAAACATCCACGCGGACGAAGCCGCGGGCATCAGCTACTCATTATATAAGTTACAGATAAGATAGTTGAGGAACATTACACAGGATGACACAATGGGCGGCACAATTAGCTAAAAGCGATCTTTTCAAGACGACAACCTTTGGATGGATTTTAAACAGAAAATAGTAAGACAACTGTTGGTAGTCTTAGGTTTGCTATTTATACAAACATCAATGTATGCATAATAGGTAAATATATACAATTATAATTATGAAAATTAATTGCATCAACCATGTTTGCAAGGTCAGCTTGTTATAGATTTGTAAATCATCTGCACATAGGTGGCGGACGAGAAGTTTTTGGAGATAGCGTTTATAAATATTGCGAAGAGTAAAGGAGATAAAACACCACCATGAGGAAATGAAATTTAATGAATGCATGCGTGACAGAATTTACTCCTGCCCCATATACCAACGTAACGGGGTCCACGGTGCCCTAAATAAAATTTAAGATCCATTGACAACGTGACTAGAAATGCGTACATTTCATAGTACCGGCGCCTTCGTCCTTCTAGGAAGCACATTCCATTGTTTAATTAATCCAAGTAACGTCTTCAAAGTGTAAACATGACATCCGACCGTCGAGCTGTGTGGCCATTTTGAGTAATTGTAATTATTATTACCAGAATTATAATTACATGTTGACAAATTGGCGCTAACTCCACTATGAGTAATGGTTCCTGTATGATAGTCCCACGGACCTTAACGGTATAAACAGACGTCTTAATATAATTTTACGACAATCTTCCTGTGTTAGTTGATGATGGTCAGTGGTGTAGTTATGTGTGGGTGTTGCTTGATTCAAATTATGATTTTGAAAAATGTGTTTAAAGTATCGAGCAATGTTATGTTTGAAGTCCAAAATCTTCGGGCTTGTTATGGCCATTACCTCAGATACGAATATTGTCATGGAGGAGTTTTGGTAGTGGTGACGTTGTTTTTTTTATATCTTTTTATTATTTATTAATCTGACTATGTAGGTTAATCTTTTTTTTACTTATTTATTTAATTCACATACGTCAGCACTTGCTTGAGTACCTATGTATTTTGTTTTATAGTGTCATAGTCGTAGTGGGCTAGCTGACAAGTGATAAATAATATTTAATTACTTTTTTTGTGTCATGTATTAATGACTGTGCATACTACTTATTGTATAAATTCTAGTTCCTAAAACGTAACAGATTGATGTGTTGCTAGGAAGTGGTGTCGGGCGGGCATTTTGGGGGGCTGTCTTTTGTGAAGACACAACACACACACACACTTGATGTTCAAAAAGTGCTGGCTCTCAGCCTAATTTGAATAAATGACTTTTGAATTTTGATTTTTTGTAAAACTTACGTTCAATAAAGTAGGCTTCCAGCGCAATTACTATCTATTCAATGAAAAACTATTGAACCGTGACTCCATGAGATTTTAACCTCCATTTAAGTAAGATATCTGACCTGACGACGTGTGTGGAATTGTTATAACAAATTACTATTTATAATAAATTATTAATATTGTGTTTCCAGGTAACGTTTGCTCTAATAACTGTTACAATCGGTTTTACGCCCGTTTTCACATTAAAAGGACGATTCGTGAAGAAAGTCATATTGGAATGGTTTACACATTAAGTTCTAAGTGCGAGCGCACGCGAGGTGTTTAACGATTTCATTATAACACGATCGTTTAGGCGAAAAAGAGTAATTGTGTGAATATCGTCAACATTTTGTGTGCTGTGTAAAAGTAAACTAATAAAGAATTAAGAAAAATCGCTATTTGTTTTTGACACGTATTTATAAGTAGTTGTTTGTATATACAATCGGCATGTAAAAATCAATTAAGCACTAAGATATGAATCAATATTAAAAAGCTCGAAATAATGCACAGTTATTCTTCCAATCTAGTAGTAATTTTGTTTTTGTTGTTGTTTTTTTTTATTGAGAAATAGGTTTGCTCTTGACCTCGATCACATCCTGATGGAAAGCACTGAATGAGGTCTATGATGAAGCAAGCGTGCCCAGAAGATGCCTGTTCACTCTTACTTTGAAGGCAGATTGGCTATCTGTAGAAAGGAACACAGACGCTGGCAGATAGTTTCATAGTTTGGCTGTGCGCAGTAAAAATGTGGAAGAAAAGCGCTGAGTACGACTAGTCGTGATATCGACCAAGTTCGGATTTATAATTTCGTTTTCCAATATTGTAAATGAATAATAATACAATGGCTAGATTTTGCTGTCAGGTAAGATCCATCAATACTTTTCTAAGCTGACCCGTAGGTCTACTTATTTTCCGGACACATCGGACATTTAAGAGACACTGTAAACGCACATTAAAGTCGTGAGAACGACAGTAAACGGCGTCTACAAACGGCAACTCGCCTGTCAACTGTCACACTAGTTGTGAGCTACTGGTGGCGAGTACTTGCATTCAAGTGCCAAGAGTTCAGTGCTAACTGACGCTTGTTTACAAGATGCAGTGTCAAGTGTACACGGTACTTCACTTGTAGTAGTTGTAGTACTTACTATCCTAGTGTGTATGCTTGCTTCCAATCTGTTTTGTGAAAAGCAACGTTTCTGAGTACTGAGCAAGTTCTAAGGCGTACTGGCCTACTTGGCTTTGTTTTGGCCCTTGGGAAGGCTTTGTGTCGATAAAATGTAAGCCCAACTACATAAGTTTTCATAACAAAAATTACAAAATCAACCAATTTGGGTAAATAAGTTATTTAAGTCAACCGGAACCTACGCCGTTCGCTATAATTACACTTTAATTTCAGGTGAATGAAAAAAAAATAGGTACCGTTTTATATACCTACCTACATTTGACATTGTCGAAACAAACTCTATTTTTCCATGGGGTAGGTAGAAACAACAGAACTGCGCGTGACTCGATACCTACATTACTTTTTTCCAGATAATAGGTAGAGTAAGTAAGTTATAGTTTACGCCAGATAAACGTGGAATAAAGTACATTGACCTTTCCCTAATATCTCTTCGTAGATACTAGAACAATAAATTAAGAACTGTTTTTCATTACTAGAGAACATAAAGGATCACGATAGAAGTCGATTCAGGACAGCTTAAAGCTTTATGTCATTATTTCTGATTTTGATCTTAAGAAAGACAATAAATGTATGTGGGTCAATGTACTTTATTCCACGTTTATCTGGCGTAACCTATAACATTAAATAGGTCAGTTCCAGGCAAGCTTACTCCATCATCAACCACATCATCGCTCCAAGATGCTATCAAGTGAAATTGTGGTCAAAAGCCCTACAAAAATAAAACATTAAATCTTCTTACAGCCAACCAACCCAGCAAAAATATGAATATAATATAGAAAACACTTTAAAAAAATGGCTTCTGTGGCTTTTTAAAGCCAGTTGCGAACCCGCCATTGATTTGAATAGCAAATTGTTTTGCATTTATAATCCTCTTACATCCTCGTTCATCGGCTTATTTTAATACAAATTATGAGCTGTATGTATTTACAACAAACTAGTACTGGCTCTTGCTTTTCAATTTGCTATAATGTCATATAAATGAGCCCTTACACAGTTAATTGCAAGTTACAACCGCGCGGCAGCGAAGCTCACATAAAATTGTATTTAGCATTAATTTATAAATATCTAGTGTAAGTACTGTTTAATGTAAGAAGTTGATTTCATGGGTTTTATTAGTATTGTTTTGTTTAGAGTTTTGTTGTTTTATATTGAGTTGATCTTTTAAATAACTAGTTAAATTAATTCGCGTAGATTTTCAAATAATTTAAAATTAAAATGAAGAATGTCTCTAGTAGGCATTTCTTCCACCACTTATGTCATGGTAGTTTCCAAACACACACTGCTGGTAGAAATTTCTTCTGAAATAAGCAGTACCTTTGTGCTCTTATCTCTGTATAGGTAATATTTTATTTTTAAGTATATTGTGTGTATTGTGGGTATATTGTGTTTGTGTGTGTGTGTTGTGTGTTTATTATATACATAGTGGAATTAATTAAGTCTACAATAACCACTTGTAGGTATAAAACCTAGAAGAATGACGTCACAACGAACTTAAATCACAGAGAATGTTTATTTTGAGGCTAAACCTTTAACGGTGCTTTTATAACACTCCTTTTTACCGCTTAGGGAAAAATACGACTGAATAAATGATGAAGTAGGTACGTCACAATATAAGGTTATTCCAATACTTTAAAAAAAGTGTTAAACAAATCAAATAAAAAAGCTCTGTGAGAAAATATTGAGTCATACACAATAATAGATATGGTGATGAGGAAGTATTTTTAAACTTCTTTTTTTTACTGTTGACATGTTTTGTGAAAGTCGTTGAACCGGCGCGGGCGCAACTCTTATGTCAAGTTGACATGTCAACGTCCGCCATGATTAATTCGCCATATTCCAAAATTTGGCGCCAACTATTTAACATTTTATCTTTTACATTATTTTATTAATGTTAAAACGCGCGACATCAGAATACTAATGTTTTTAACATTTTTGTTAAACTAATTCAAAAGACCGAACTAAACAAATAATATGCTAAAATAATATCGTATAATAATGGCGTTCGCATAATATTCGCATAAAGTAACACAGTTTTCGCAAAATTTTAATTTGATCTGTGAGATTATAAAGGCTACGTATAAAACAGCACTGAAAAGTTACTTTGTAACTTTGCTGTGTGTGTAAGTTTGTTTCTGTAGGTATGCATGTAGAATATTATATGATTGAGCAAAAATTATGTCAACCTACCTCAGTACCTATTCTAAGCTTAATAGCGTTAGTTCAACAGTTTTTATTTGCCAAAACTCTTATAATCTATTACCATTACCAATATTTGATTAAATGAAAGTTCATAGAATTCAGAATTACCCAAATATTGATCAATAAACAAACACACTAATATTGACTTTTTCGACATAATAAAATTAATGAAGGGCTACTCTCCTGGGTAAGAAGCAAATTGCCAGTAACAACCCAAACCTACGAATTACGGGATATTAGAACAACCGGGTGTTATTTACTTTATTAAATAACCAAGTCAAATTAAGCTCTAAAACTGGCAGTCGGGATATAAATAATGAAGCCATTTGCAATTTACTGTCCATATATTTAACATAAATCTAATTTTAAAATAAGCTTTACTGTCAACTTTTTAATTTAATATTACAGGAAATTATATTCAAAACTGATCATAGCTAATTATGTTAAACGAAGATTTTTTTTATAAAATTTAAATTTTATGTTAACATTTTAATTTTATTAGTTTTATTAAAAAGTAATTATAAAAAAGCGCGGGTGCGATGCTCTAACACAAATTAAAATACAAAGTTGTCAACGACTAATCACAATGTTTCATCTTTATAGTTTCCTGCAAATTAAAGAAAATTTGTGAATCTTGGCGAAAGTTAATTGAAAGAACCCGTTTCTTTGACATTACACTAAAGCATTTTGTATAAGCATTTTTGCGCTGCAACCGGATGGTAATTACCTTAACTTGAGATGACGACACGTTATCTTAGGATCTACGCATTACCATCATAACACTATCGCTTGAAAATCTAAGAAGTAGTTAGCGACTTGACATAATTCATAAACGGTTATGCAATATTACACCATCTCCTGAGAAAAAAAGACTGATCAAGTACGAGTGGCACTCGCACACGTAAGGTAGGTACCGAACCATAAACCGAAAAAAAAAAAAAAATTTTCTTGTATAATATTTTTTTATTTTACTTGACATGCTCTTGACTCTAGTCTTGGTTCGAGATGAGAGAGACAAAGTCTACGATGGAGCGAGATTACCCAGAAGTAGCCTATTCACTATAACTTTGAAAAGATTAGAGTTGTAAGCAGTCGGAAACACAGAGCAAGGATATGTAAAAAAATAATTTCATCAAAAATCAAAGGATCCTTTTTTATACAAAACGGGGAAACTCAAGGCCCAAATCTCACTTGATGGAAAGTGTTGATTAGGCCGAAGATGGAAGCAAGCTTTACCCGGAATCCTCTAACACAGAGGAACTGGCTATCATACCTCTAACTGCCGGAACACAATAATTCTGTTAACATTGTTGTTATGGCGACAGACTTAGACAAGATGGTGGTAGCTTTTGCCCCCGCTGGTAATCGAACCCGGGACCTCTGGGTCTGAATCGGGTGGAAACCACTAGACCACGGAGGCGGTTAGTGTCACCTGTTTTGCACCGCCCGGGGACCACGTGTAGGGTTTCTCCTACAGACGCGGGTGACTCGGCCCGTTTGATTTTTGATGTTTTTTTTTATAAATTTTTACCTATTGTTTGCTTAAAAAAATTAGTAGAATTGGCTCTCTGACATTGTTAATTTTTCATTTGTACATAATTTCCTCTATATTTTCTGTGCAATACAGAATAAGAATAAGGACCAAATAGTGGTCCCATTTCAAAACTACCTACTACTATCTACTGAAATCATAGAATTTTTTTTTATATTGAAGTATATGACTCAAATCTTAGGGTCAATTCTACTAATTTATAAACAACTTACGCATTCGCATGTCAATCGCAAACTGTCAAAAAAGCCCATTTTTCATACATTTTTGACAGATTGCGATTGAGATGCGAATGCGACGCTCATGTGAAAATTAGTAGAATTGGCACTGCTCATCCTCGTTCTAAGCCTTCCAACAACTTTTATTATGTCAACAACGAAATCGCGAAAAAACAATAAACAACTACTCCATACATTTATGTGCGTATGCACAGATATAGGTACTGAACAGCTGAAATTTTTCGCGATTTCTTATTTTGTCCCTTAAATAAAAGTTGTTTATGATGCGTACAAGAGTATTGCATTTATGTCTTAGCCAAACGCATAACATACATGTAACATCCAATCTTAATGTTAGTAACTCTTGCTATTCTTACGGGACCTATTAACATGAAGTGATACGCAAAACAAACAGTTATTTAGTGAAAATAAGACGTACCTAATCAACAAGACCAGTCTAATTCAACAAATAGGAGAAACACAACATTTCGTCTCGTTTGATCTCCATCACATTAGTTAAATCTAATTTGCTCACCGTAGCTAGGGTTGGCATTTGGCAAGCATGCCGATGAAACTAAACATAGTTGGGCTCTATTTTTTGTATGTTCAGCCAAAGTGGGCTAGGCTTTTGTTAGCAATTAAATTAAAACTTCTGATACAGTTTCAAAAAGCTTGTATTAAAATACGGCACTGTTCACTATTTTTAAACTAAAACACAAAATACATGATAAGTTTTTAAACTGTCAAAGCTTATTATACAACCCTAATTTATAAAATTCTTCCATTATTGAGTGAGTGATAGACAACACTCAGCCGAAACTACTGGTCGTATAAAGCTGAAATTTGCCATGTAGATATATTGTTTTAAACTTTCATGGTGACTAAAACGAAATTGCTACCATGTACCTTTTTATTTGCTTCTTTCCAATATTTCGGCACTGTTGCAAGCGCCATGATCATGGAGTAACTGAAGATCTTGCGGGTGGGATGTGTCTTGTGTGTGTGGTTGATCTCGTTATTAACTATTCCAATATTGCCATGTAGAGAGTGAAGAGGAGCACTAAGACAGAAAGGGGAAAAACGGGATTTGCGGGGACGAAGTCGCGGGCAAAAACTAGTTTAATATTTTCTACCTAGTGTCTAGACAACGTTCCACTCTATCGGGGAATTGCCATAATGTTTTTGATGGACAGGCTTCATCTGTTTTCAATTTACTAGAAAAAGACGTGATAAATGTTATGTTTACCTATTTACAAAACAAATATCAATTATCCACATATCAATTGGCCAGATGACATTTAGGTAGCGCTTGTCTATACTAATATTATAAAGAGTTACATCTTTATAATATTAGTATCTCTCATTTGTTTGTAAGTTTGTATGTAGGGGGTAATCTCAGGAACTACTGGTCCGATTTGAAAAATTCTTTCAGTAATAGATAGCCCATGTATCGAGGAAGGATATAGGCTACATATCATCACGCTAAGACTAAAAGGAGCCGAGCATTAATGGAAAATGTGACGCAGACGAAGTTGCGTGGGTCAGCTAGTCAATTATAAAAATTAAGAGCTTTCGCTGATAGAACTTCACTTGCCAGGAGCCTGTGACAACCCTGACCGTAGCAACCAACAGCGCACGCAATAAAACCAATCGAGACGCCATATTCGCACGCCTCATTGGGCCCGACTTCTAATTTATTTCAAGCACCAACATTTGATACAATATAATACAGATCAGATTCACCCCGTACTTCCTTATTGCCATGTAAATTTTAGTTATTGAGTTACACTGGGCCTCACAAGACGTATCGCGATCATAGCGATGTTGGGAAGTGCTAATTTATGTTATGCGCCCCGGGCGGTGGGGCGCGGGAAATGATATGTGGTGACAACGTCTTGGGTACAGTCATACAAATAGGTTCCTCATCTGCATGCCTGCCTAGCCTTTTCTCAACTATATTGGGGTCGGCTTATAGTTAAGCCGGATTCGGCAGGATATCAGTACGTAGCGCGGTTACCTATCAGATCTCCACAACCCATTAACTGGGCACTTCTTGGCAAGACTGTTGTCAGATTTTCTGGCTTCTGAAAATCCGTAACGACTGCCGAAGGTCTATAAAAGGCAGCCGGGACCAACGCAGTAACGTGCTTCCCGCGGCACAGTGGAGTCACGGTATGTTAAGTAAGATGGTGACTCATCCACCGACCAACCTCCGCAGGCGTTGCTTAACTTTGAAGATCTCCCCTCTAAAGATCTGTTTCAGTTTTCTCTGTTCACAATAGAAGTTTCTTTACCAAGTTCGAAGGGGCCGTTCTCGAAGTTTAAAGGAGCTTTCGCAATTCACATCGAAATCGTAAAATGTCAATAATACCCGTAATTCATGTGCATTCACGACACGGTTGGCGCAGTGGTTGAGCGATTGACTGCTGCGCAGCATGTCGCGGGTTCGATTCCCGCACGGAACAAATATTTGTACGGCCTACATGTATTTGTTCCGAGTCTGGGTGTTTTCTATCTATAATATGTATGTATTTACAAAAAAAAAATGTATATAAGTAGTTTATCAGCCATCTCGTTACCATAACACAAGCATTAAGTTGCTTAGCTTGGGACTATGTGGCGTTGTGTGAAATGTCCAAGGATATATAAGGATATATATAAGGATAAGGATTCAGATGAAATTGTGATTTGTATTTGAACCCGTTTTGAAAATCGAGGATTGGCATTTAGTATTGCCAGAATATCAATTGACTTATGCGGCAGGTCACCAATGCGCTGGAATGACCAAGTTAAATCTGATTGCGCCAGACAGTCTGCCAACAGGGAGTGATGGCGGGAGATCGTGCGGATAGCAGCCGCTGTTTTTTTTAGCTGACCGACGCAACTTCGTCGCGTCACATTTTCCATTAATGTTCGGCTCCTTTTAGTCTTAGCGTGATGATATATAGCCTATAGCCTTTCTCGATAAAGGGGCTATCTAATACTGAAAGAATTTTTCAAATCGGACCAGTAGTTTCTGAGATTACCCCCTACATACAAACTTACAAACAAATGTTACCTCTTTATAATATTAGTATAGAAGAGGCTTTTACCTTACAAAGGTACGTCAGCCTCATCATATCCTAACCTAACTAATTATTACACGTAACTCAATTATTATTAAAACAAACATATTATTGCGTAAACGAGGGAGATAATGATGCAGCAACCATTTCATAAATAAGTTTTGCTAAATAAATAAATAAGCAGCCGGTCTATTCTATGGACATCTCACAGTGTACACTTAGGGAGAGTGATTGACAAGTTTGTGAGCTGTCATTCCATCTTGTTTGTATGGTTTACCAGCTCACTTATCGTTCACTTCACCTCCGTTTTCACTTTAACATGCTCACAGGATCGCACTGCTGGGTCCACCTCACGCAGGTGGTTGTAGAGTCGATGTGACCATGATCGTTCTGCCACGAGCGAAACGACAGAGGAGAAGACGAAAAAGAATATGTCACAGAATGAAACTCAGTTCTAATTAAAAATGTGATACCGACGACTGAAAAAAAGATGTGATTTATATGTTATAAAATGGCCAGCTCATTAGATGGTCTGAATTAGAAATAAATTGAAGGTGTATGCAGTATGTTCTTTAAACATAATGTAGTTTTGTTTGCATTAGCCTGCCTAGCTTCAAAAGGTGTTATGTCGACGACATAAAAGAAAACATTTCAGAACTTTACGACATAAGTATAATGTCTTGACTGTATGTTATGTTTATGTATGGCGCCACTGATAAGGCTTTATCGTCAAAAATCCATTAGCGAAACCTATTTTTGCTAATACTTGGAGATAGTGTTGCTACGTTTTAGTTGTGATTACTTTAATTTGGAGGTTTCGATATAATTTCCATTGCCAAAATGGAAGGCCATTAAATTATTTGCAACCGTATTATAATCATCTGCCTAGCCTATACCCAACATTTTTTTTACTATTGATAGTATTGATACGCACGTATTTGACCTCTATCTCACCTGATGGTACGGGATGATGTAGTCGAAAAGATGGAGGACGATAACTCCACTTACAGTGTCAGCTTCCAGGGTCGGCATCCAGATTCAGCTGAATACCAGTATTTTCCGTGGAGCGACTGCCTACCAGACCTCCATTACCTAGTAACTGGATAACATGGTACTTTTTGGCAAGACTGGTGTCAGATCTTCTGGCTTCTAGCAATCCGTAACGACTGCCAAAGATCTACAAACTCGCCATCGTACTATAACGATGTTGACCCATCCACAGAAAGAACTCTGCAAGCGTTGCTTAACAATGCAGAATTTTAAAAATCATAAAACAAATGAAGGAACGCAGCTCATACCTACGATGGATACGATGACACGTTCTAAGTTGCCACAGCAAAAGCCATTGCTTAGCTTAGCGTTTCTAAGGTTAATACCAAGAAGACTCCCATTACCAAAGTAAACAATAACAATTAAACTTAAACAGTCAAGATCTATTTTCATCGTCACTGTTTTAAATACGGCTATATTTATCTTATCTTGGGCAGACCGTTCAGTTCAATAGTTATCTATAACGAAATAGACCACCCATTGTGAAACACAAAATTATAATATTCGCGAAACACACCTTATGTATGTCGCAGGATTATTGTGTTAAGTCGTTTTTTCGCAAAAATCCTAGGAATTTTGCAAAAGGCCATTTTATTGGAAAAATAAGATTTAATTTATCATTAAAGTTTTAAAAATTCAAGTCATCAATCTTTATTCGATGTGGTTCGTGATTGATCTTGACTCTAGTCTTGACAGAGACAAAGTCTACGATGGAGCGAGCTTACCCAGAAGAGCCAATACAGTCTAACTTTGCTCGAATAATTGAGATTTGAATAATCGTTTACTAAATCAGAGCATTCGTCAGTCAGCGTTTATATTCATCGTTGATTGCGATGGACCTACGATATTGTTGGTTTTTAACCAAATCCGTAAGTAGCTCAAATAAGCTCGTATTAAAATCTTCCATAATCAAAGCTATTTTTTCAAATCAAGCTGAAAGCCAGCACTTTTTAAAAATAAAAGTTATACAGACAAGCAATATGTTAACCCGGTCTTTTGAAAAAAATCCTAGGATTTTTACCAAAAAAAAACAATTTGCCAATATCCTGCGAACTTAGAACAGTAGGTACCGACATTTATTGTTACTGCTGAATTTATTCGTTCCTCGGCAAGACTTTAATGTCATAACAAAGAAGGCCATGCTTAAGGCTTCTCCAGACGTGTCTGCGCAAAACATTGACTGCATAATATTTTGCATGTGTATGGAATCATGTTTCAGACAATGCTTTTTGTGTTGCATAAGAAAAGGTGTGCTTGAATTTGTGCTGACGTTTTGGAAAACTTGTGGTAATAATTTTATTCGCTTCAGTCGTTAACCGAAATAAACTTAGAGCCATAAATTCATTAAAGTTGTTAGGTATTTTGTAATTATTTATAATATTTCCTCACTTTAAATTTAATGTGATCTATTCTATCGAATATGAATCTCTGTTCTAATTCTTGGGTACATTACCAGCTGACAGCGTGGAGGACGAATATTTTGATGCTCTACTTTAGTCTTTTGTTAGTTTAGTATAATTTGTTAATTTTGCGTTTTAGAGTGAATGGAGTAAACGATTCAATTCAGTGGTTGATGAATTGAATGAAGGAATTAAAAATTTTTGGGCAGCATAACGAAACTAAAATTTAAGATGATTAAAGATCCATTTTCGGGAAAAGCTAAAGGACATATTATTTTTGCAAAATATTGACTTCAGTAAAACTCGACGCCAAGAAACGAAAAAACAATTAAAAGAAAATTACTTATCAAATAGTTTGACGGAAGGGTCATCGAATCTGTGATTGAACAAAAATAAACACCACCAACTGAATTAGACGGCTTTAAAAGTGTTTTTTTTTTAATCTTTGCAATTTTTTTTGCGGTTTAATTTTTTTAATGGTTTACCCACTTACTGTAAAGCAGATATAGAAGACCACACACTTCTGGAACATCATGTGCACATGTTTAGAGCATGAATGTACGTGTACGTACACGTACATTCATGCTCTAAACATGTGCCTAGCCTTTTCCCAACTGCTGAATATCAGTATTTTACATAGAGTAGCTGCCTACCAGACCCCCATGATCGATTAATAGGGTAACACGGTACTTCTTGGCAAGACTCCGTACGGCACTACTTGGCAACACACCGTAACGACTGTCAAAGATCCGGCTCACAAATGACACCCGGGACCAACGGCCTAACGTGATTTTTGAAGCCTGGAGGAAACTTGGTATGTTAAGATGGTCATCCATTTTGCAACACGAAAATACAATTTTTTTTTTTTTTTTATTCATGACGGGGAAACTCTTGGCCCAAATCTCACCTGATGGAAAGTGATAATTAGGCCGAAGATGGAAGCGAGTTTCACCCGGAATCCTCTTACACAGAGGGACTGGCTATCATACCTCTAACTGCCGGAACACAACAATGCTGTTAACATTGTTGTTATGGCGACAGACTTAGATATGATGGTGGTAGCTTGCCAGGCGGACTTAGAACAAGTCCTACCACCAACCAAACCGAGCAAAAAATTTGCCCCCGCTGGGAATCGAACCCGGGACCGCTGGGTCTGAATCAGGTGGTTTAACCACTAGACCACGGAGGCGGTTAGTGTCACCTGTTTAGCACCACCCGGGGACCACGTGTAGGGATTCGCTGAAGGGTATTCTCCTACGGACGCGGGTGACTCGGCCCCCCTTTTCTTTTAAAAATCATTGTATTTATTATTTATTTATTTAATACTTTGTGCGCAGAAAAAAGAGAAAGTAAAGAGGCGGAAAATGCCTAAGGCATTTTCTACCAGTCAACCTTTGGATGATGCAGAGAAAAATTAAAAAAAATAAAATCATCGCGCCACATGCAGACAGCCCCTTAAACATTGTAGCAGCAGGCTGTTATTAAATATTTCGAGCAGAATTTTACCGTAACGAATCGGTTTGAGTAGTCTCATTTCGAGTCTAAAGGTTATCGTAACCGCATAATATTACGACTGTTACGATATGAGGCACGGGTACAACCGATATCATTCGAAGGGTACTTGTTGATATAATTGTAAATGCTGGTACTATTCTTTTGTTTGAGATGGGTTTGCTCTTGACTCTAGTCTTGGTCATAGATGACAGAGACAAAGCCTACGATGGAGCGACCTTACCCAGAAGGAAATTAAATTTTTCTTTAGTATCAGAACGAACTATTGGAAAAAAAAATCCCCTTTAACAAGTTGGAATGACTTTGGAGGCAATGAGAATACAATGTACTCATTAGTGTTCCGTACCTAAAGGGTAAAACGGGACCCTATTATTAAGAATCCTCTGTCCGTCCGTCTGTCACCAGGCTGTATCTCATGAACCGTGATAGTTAGACATTTGGAATTCACAGATGATGTATTTCTGTTGCCGCTATAACAAGAAATACTAAAAAAACAGAATAGAATAAAATAAATATTTAAGGGAGCTCATACAACAGACAAGATTTTTTTGCCGTTTTTAGGGTTCTATAGCCAAAAGGCAAAATACGGAACCCTTATAGATTCGTCATATCTGTCCGTCTGTCTTCTGTCTGTCTGTCTGTCCGTCCGTATGTCACAGCCACTTTTTTCCGAATCTATAAGACCTATGCTGTTGAAACTTGGTAAGTATATGTATTAAAATAACATATAATTAAAATAGTATAAATAATTTAAATTAGTAAATAATAATTAGAATAGTTAATATCGGGATTGTTACCATGTACCTTTCTATTTGCAAGTTTCCGATATTTTTTTTTGTTTTTTGTGTTGTTTTTGTTTTGCTTAAAATTTATACTCGTTTTATAGTCGGATAGTCGGACTCGCGCATCGAGGGTTACGCACAAACCTGTAGGGTTTGTGCGTAACCCTCGATGCGCGAGTCCGACTCGCACTTGGCCGATTTTTTATAGACACGGAACCGTTCGTGCGCGAGTCCGACTCACACTTGGCCGGTTTTTTTCTTCCTAGCTCTTTTCCATCCCGAATGCACGATGTTCACATCGTTCATTTCGTTTGGGACTGACCAAGTTAAATTGCAAAATGTTGGTGTCGCTGTTCACTTTTCGTGATTTTTTTTTGGGAAGTTATTGGACTTTTCATCTATTATACTAATATTATAAAGAGGTAACATTTGTTTGTAAGTTCGTAAGTTTGTATGTAGGGGGTAATCTCAGGAACTACTGGTCCGATTTGAAAAATTCTTTCAGTATTAGATAGCCCATGTATCGAGGAATGATATAGGCTACATATCATCACGCTTAGCTTTAAAGGAGCCGTGCATTAATGGAAAATGTCGCGCAGACGAAGTTGCGTGGGTCAGCTAGTTTACAATAAAAAGGGCTTAAATTAGTGAAGATGCTTTTTTAATCTAGTGAACGCAATTACAGTTTTTATTTTTATGCATATAGATTGCTGTTACGAAAAACCTGGTTCAGGTATTCAGGGATCGTTATAAGAAGTTCAGAACTAGTATCTAGTAGGTCTGTAGACGGAAAGACGGTCGATGGAGCAGACACGTGTTAGAGAGACCGCCTATGGGCAAACGTAGTATGGGACGCCCTGCGGCACGATGGACCGATGATTTGAAGAAGGTGGCTGGCAGCGGATGGATGCGGTCTGTTCAAGACCGGGATGGTTGGCGCTCTTTGGGGGAGGTTTACGTTCAGTCTATGAAAGACAATTGGCTGATATGATGATGATGATCTTGTAGTATTAAAAACTTTAAGGTATTCCAGATCAAGAAATGTAACTTAGGTAGATGACCAACATAAGAATAGTTAATAACGGGTTTGCTACCATGTACCTTTTTATTTGCGAGTTTCCGATATTTCGGCACTGTTGCAAGCGCCATGATCACGGAGTAACTGAAGATCTTGCGGGTGGATGTTTCTGGCAGACATATCGGTCTACCCTCTTTCGTACCTAGTCTTTTATTAGTACCATTTCCGGTACCTGCACTGTCCACAAACTCACTTTTTTCCCGCAACTGTTCTCGACACACAACGCTAACCGTATCTGACCGCGAAGTAACACTTTGTTGAAATCTCCGATTTTTTACACATTCGAATCACTGGATTTTGGAATCTAAACCTATATGATTGAAGTTATTGTACTTTGTCATTTCAATCGCTACCCCTGACCAATCTAGGTAACTATTCTAATGTTAGTGACCACGAAAGTTGAACGATGTGACGAGCATGATAAAATCGTCCGGAATAAAAAAGGAACAATTCAAAGAAATAATTAAATTAAACAATGGCAGCTAAAACAATATGACCAACATATGTATACCGCGAAAGACATTTTGTGTATTATGTTTCGTTACTAAAAGTAACACTTTACCACGACAAAAACAAAAAAACAAATTTTAAATCTATATTAATAAATCTATACTAATATTATAAAGCAGAAGAGTTTATTTGTTTGGTTGAACGCGCTAATCTCAGGAACTACTAGTCCGATTAGAAAAATTCTTTCAGTGCTAGATAGCCCATTTATCGAGAAAAGCTATAGGCTATATATCATCACGCTAAGACTAATAGGAGTGGGGCAGTAATGAAAAATGTTACGCAGACGACGTTGCACGGGTCAGCTAGTTTTAATATTTTTTTTTTATCTTATCTTATCTTAACTTATTAAAAGTAAACTTATAAATACCAATCACTATATCGCAATGCTTTGTAACGAAATAAATTCTGCTAAACTATTTAATAATTTTATAACTTAACCTGTAACGTCAATAAAAACGTTTAGACCTGTAATAAATCACTTGAATTTAGTGCCGTACACATCTTATTAATTAGTTGATTTATTCGCTATAACTTAGAATGAAAACCTTGAGCTACAAGTTTTATTATTGCAACTACAAAATGCCACTGTGTTATAAATCTTATGATGGTACGAGCATGAACATTTTATTCTCAAAACCAGAGGTATTTATTAAGGTAAACCCACTTTCAAATCTAGGTTTTGCTTCTGGGAACTTTGGGCAGAGACTAAGTATTGCCATTCAACGTGGTAATACCGCCAGTCTCTTGGGCACATAACCAGCAGGCAGCGTTGAGGATGTATTTTTTGATGCTATATTTTAGTTTCTTGCAAGTTGCACTTTCCCAACCATTGCTCCTGAAAGCCAGAATCAACAGTGGCGACCACAATAAAAACGCCGAGCTAATGAAGCCCGACGAGGTCCAGAGAAACGATTCAACTGTCTTGGATCCTGCATCGAAATTAATCAGAAGAGTACAGCGAAGGAGTAGGAAAAAAATAGTTATATGTATTTGTTGATTTGATTTTAAGACGGGCTACAGTAGAATGCCGTCATTGCGCTCGCGTGACGCAAGCTTGACGCGAGCGTGTCTGACCGCTGTAGAGAATACAAAAAGCGTTGTTTTGATCGAAACTTAACTTCAACTGCACTTATTTAGTTACGTGAATTAGCCTACTGGTTGCTACTATCTTGAACTATCCTTGGGCATCACACCTTACAATATTTGCTGATTAGTGGTCTTCACTCTGGAACACGTGTACTCCAGTCATTAGTTCTCTGGCTAATATTATGACTAACCTTTGCTAGAACTATTTTTCTGAAACAATGGAAGGCATTTTGCCAATGAAGGGTATTCCATCCATTATGCCAACAATCAAAGTAATAGATAGAGATTACTAAAGCATTATCTACCTTTACTAAGAACTATTAAATTTTCTGTTACAGATCTAAATACCGTTTATAGCGTACTTCACCTTTGCCATTGGGATTCCAGTCGGATTGAAAATTTATGCTAAAATTATTATTACAGTAAGCAAAATGTAGTTTAAGACGGCATTTAGCAACGTTATGGCATTGTCCAATCCTAGCACGCTATTGTACTATATTGAATTGAATGGTATTTCTCTTCTTAACGTGAAAAGCTATATAAACTACAGCCAAATGACTCGCTTTGATCAAAGAGGGTACCAATATTGTGAATGATTCTCGGAAGTCTGGATATTCTGATATTAATTTTCTTCGTATGTATGATGAACATTTTGTAACAACCTTTCCAGACCTGTCATCAAGAACAGGTCTAGGCCCGAAGGTCCACAAATTGACATTTTATGAGGGATAACTATAGTCGGATAATCCGAAATAATAAGCTAAATTCCATCATCCACAAATTGCAAAACTATTTAGTCCGTCAGTTAGAGTATTGAAAAATAATGGACACGTATTTTTTGTTTTTGTAAATCAATGAATAATGACAAAGATAAAACGCATTAAAACTCGGGAGTGGGGGCTCGTGACGTCACGACTCACTAAAGAGGACGTATTAAGACTTTAAAATTTAATAAAAGCGTCGTAATTTCGTCAATTTTGGTTCCCGTAATAAAAGAAAAAACACGGGTCAAATATTTTTTGATAATCTAACTGACGGACTAATTAGATTTTTTCAGGACACAAGCCCATTGGCATGCACTACAAACTGAAATGTCACATAGATACAGCTGAGACAAAGAAGTAGGTAGGTAGATGGGGTATTGATCATATCAATCACTGGTCTATAGCCGAGAGATTCCAGATAAAGCACATGAAGAGCGTCACTTGTCGGAACTCATAACGATTGTCATGAAATAAGTGTGGGTCGGACTCTCACAAGAATCAATTTACTTACCTACTTAATTTAATTTTTATTATTTGTTGGGGCATAATACTCTATGAAAATTTCAACAGTGTACCTCTGGTTCTTGAGATGCGGCCCGCTGCCAAAGAGACAGACGGATGGACGGACCGACAAACGGAATGGAAGCCTTAAAATTAAAAACATGGGTATGAAAATCGTTACCGCAATGTAATTTTGATAAATCCCAATAAAGATCTTACAGGGCTTGAAATAATCTGGTGACAGATTTTGACTTCCAATCGTTTAGTGAAAAAAGAATTTTACTTAGTCTGAAGCTTCTCATCTATAGATAATTGTCATGTGTGTCCACTCCATACTTCAAACTGTTTATTATAAATTGCAGGGCTCCTGAAACTTCCTAAGAAAATGACCAATTTTCTTCACATTTTATAGTTTTGTAAGATGGGATTATGTATCTAGTATTTCATGGTATTATACTACCACGAAGTCTGCAATAACGACTCGTAAAGGAGAATGTTACTGCTTCAATAAGAAATTGCAATAAAAATGTATGTAGTCTTTAAGTGTTAGTTCAAATTACGATTGGTAAGCTGTTAATTCAAATGTAGTACTTGAACAAAAAAGTACCTTAGTGCTATTTTCTTAAATGCTGATCTTTTTTTGATGAAAATCCAGTATTAAGCTCTATTAGCAGTTTCAACTAGATTTTTTCGGGTTGTCGCTTCCGTGGCTTGGAAGAATGCACAGGTCCTATGTGACAGGACCTGTGCATTTTTCTAGCATAAAAGTAGCATACTAATACATCCAGAAATTGTTTAGCCAGTCAAATTATTTTGGTAATTTGATTAATATTACCTTTTTAACTAACTTTCCTGGCAGCTTTCATAAATGAGGCTGCTTGCTTTCTCAGCAAGAAATTTTACCTTTTATTTTATTTTTGTTTTTTACTTGGATACTTTTATAATCAGAAATATGCGTCTGCTAAGGAGGAATTAACTATTTTCTTTAAAAAAATCTCTTTAGATCTGTTGTCATTATTTTTAGGCTACATTTTACATCTTTAAGTATGATTTCAGTTTAGTAAAAAGCCGATCGGCAAAATAGAAACTAAGCTCACATTTTACAAGTTACTCTCACACAAAAAGCTTTGTGCTTAGTACCTATTAAACATCCCTGGAGTTTACTTAATTAACGTCATTATCTCCTCCGACGCCTTTGGACGACTTTACGGCAAAGATAACCAGTTAACAACGCAACACTATAAATTCAAACTACTTAATAAAACGTAACATATGTACCTATTATGTGGGCGAAATACCTTCTAAATTAATATTAATGTAATTTTAATCATCACAGCCAATAAATTACACCTTAACCTTACAATAACGACATTAATAAAGTTTTTATTAAGATTTTTTTATTCGATTCGTCCGCCATTTGAAACAAGCTTTTTTGAAATTCGAATTTTCACGTCATTAAATAGTTTACGCTGTCATTTCGAGTTTTAATTGGATTTAAAAATATATTTCTGTAAATAGTTGTGCTTGCCTCGCTCGTGAACGCTACCGCTCAACTCGTGCGCAGCGTACAAGTTAACTTGCTTTATCGTAGAGTCATTAATCAAGTCTCACACTTAGCCTTTAATAATTATAATTAATAATTTTATCACCTATTCAGCCGGGGCATGTCCAAGCTTGCCACTTGACAGGGCTCACATACGGTAATAGTTACCGATTTATTATTAGATAATGATAATCTTGTTTTTAAAATTATTTAACAATCATTAACGTCTTTTGGTGTATTAATGATTTGAGTGTTATTAATGAATGTGTATGTGAAAGAATGCAAAGCATTCACTTAAGTTAGGGAATATATTAATATAACAATAACTACATAAATAGATACAATTTGTTTAATCTCATGTACCTATTCATGAAAGCAAAAACTGACTGATTGATCGATCAACGCACAGCCGAAACTACTGGTCCTAAAAAGCTAAAATTTTTAAGAAAGTATTTCCTGAAATTCCTACGAGAATAGGAAAAACAGGATAAGCGCGTATGAAGTCGCGGGCGAAACCTAGTGTACAATAGTTCCTATCTACGTCATCTACATTTTTTTTATTTTTTTTTTGGGCTCGCAGTTGCTCATCGTCTGATCTGATGGGAAGCAATGATGTGGTCAATGATGTAGCACGCCTGCCCAGAAGTAACCGGTCAAGACTTTAACACCCAGGGAATTCTTAAGATTGTTTTATATTTTTATTTGATTAATTTACAAAGTTACGAAAAAAATCTATGACTGTAATTTAGTATTATAAAACAAATTCACTGTCAAAAAAATCTATGCTGTAATCAAGTATAGAATTTTCAGTCAGTAATCACCGCAAAAAGTAACCAAGAAATACGATCTATCTTGTGAACAGCCCCTTAATAACCAAGAATCCCTATCAAATTACATTAAAACATTGTAAACATGGTAGTTCATCACTGATATTTCTAATTGTCACTAGGAAGACATAAATACGTTAAAAGATTTTCGATAACACACTAGATTTAGATCGACGCAACTCGGTACAAGGAGTCGGCTCTATTTCTGAACAATAAATCTTACAAAGTAACCAGTCTTGTTTAGATTCCTGCTTTCGAATTAGACTAATATTCTTGCTCATTATAATATTGTTGTGCAATAAATAATCTTTGCTTCTTTAAGGCCGTTACACATTCCCGTAACTTACACAAAAGTATGCAAGTACCTTGCACGGTCTTGTGCCATAACCGCTGATGGATTTATGTCACAATGGCATGCTGGTTACATAATTTTTACAAGCATTTTTTATGGATATAATGAGGAAACTGGATAATAAGGATCTTTTTTATTTCGGTAAACATTTACTCTTAGGAGTTAAATCGTAGGAGATGAAACAACAAGTAACTTAGAGTTCTTTTCTTATTTAACTTGTTTTTTTTGTAGCGCGCTTTATGTCATCAGTTTTGTGAAAAAAAAAAACTACTTTTTAAATTTGTCATGAAAAAGTACAGCTACTGCTTTATCGTAATTTGTTAATTTATGTTAATAATTTTTTCTTCTATTTTTACTGTATGTTTTTTAGTGATGGCGTACATGAAAGAGGTGGGCCCTTTAATGTGGATTTATATTAATGAATCTAGTCTATCATGTCTTAGGTTTTTATTATTTTTGTCTTAGTGCCAATTACAATTAATTGTAGTTCTGCATGCCAAATCTTGGGCAAAAATGTGTGGCTCAACTATATTTTTAAATTCGGGCAAAAAAATATGTAATTTTATTTGGATCATGTTTTGTCGTCGATTGTACAGAAGGGACCTAGTAGTCTGGCTACTGGCCAGTGTCTTACGGGATTTAGAATATAACAGTATCAGTGTTACATAAAACACGATTATCATATCACTTAATAGTCCAAGCTGTTACAGTTCCAACTGTATCTGAATTGATGACGGAATTTCTAAACTTTCCGTTAAAACTCACCGATGAAATTTTAAAACTGTCATCGATACAAATATTATAAAGCTGAAGAGTTTTGTTAAACGTTCTTATCTCAGGAACAACAGAAATTGAAAAACTTTGTTTGTGTTGGATAGCCCATTTATCGTGGAAGGCTATATAACATCACGCTACGACCAATAGCAGCGTAGTGATAAAAAATGTGACGCAGACGAAGTTGCGCCGGTTAGCTAGTTTAATTTCAGTTCAGATATTTTGTAGATTACTCTATTACCTGGATTATTTTAAGCTACTTTCAACACCTAGGTATATGATTCGATATACAGGCGATCGATAGGTACTACAGAAAAAATAAAGCTAATATTTTACAAGTGCCTCTCAAACAAAACAGCTTTGTGCTTAGTACTTATTGTTACGCGCCAGAATTAATGCCGGGTTCACAACGTACTACTAACGCCATCTAGTATCGAGTAGTGGAACTAATTGGGTCACGATCTTTCTAGACTTTTCGATGCTAGAACATTCTCGATGTTTCGACACCTAGTCAGTCGGGACCGGTATGTTCCCGAACTTTCTAGATATTTCCATTCTCGAAGGTTCTGGAAATTACTGTCGGACTATATAAGGTGCGCAAAGCTCGCGACTCAGTCAGTATTGAATTGGCGATACAAGCGAATCTTCGGAAGCGATCTTATACTGCGAGTTAAGTGAAGTGAAGTGTTTAATAGTGCGATTGTGGTTGTAATTAGTGTGTTTAAAGTGTTAATTAGTTTTGATAATTAAAGTGTCATTTTTTTGGTTAAATAATCGGCTGTTTTTATTGTCACGAACCCCAAGCTCGTAACAATTGGTGTCAGAAGTAAGGATTATCATGCCGATTCTGCCAAAGGACGACACGGAGGGTATCCGTACCCGTAGTCAACGCCAGCAGGAGACGGATCAGACGCGTTTTGGTGGTGCAACGCCGCAGACGTCGGAAAGTCAGCTACCGACCATGGAAGCCGGTCCGTCCACAGCTCCGGCATCATCAGCACCAGACTTTGCTGCTCTGATGATGATGCTGCTGGAGCAGGCTCGCCGACAGGAGGAACAGGCTCGGCGACAGGAAGAACAGGCTCGCCGACAGGAGGAGCAGTCCCGTCGCTTGGAAGAACAGCTCAAGCTTGACAAGGAGGAGCAGACCCGCCGACAGGAGGAGCAGGCCCGTCGCTTGGAAGAACAGCTCAAGCTTGACAAGGAGGAGCAGGCGCGCCGCCAGGAAGAACAGATGCTCCTCATGAAGGAAATTCACGCTTCTTTCGGGAAAGATATTAAGGAAGTGAAGGATAAGGTTGCTCAGCATGACAACCGCCTGTCAGATGCTGAAACACAGATCAGCAAATGTAACAACGATATTGCTGATATGAAGAAAGAGTTGGGCAACCTTAAACTTGGAGATGGGATTGCAACTCCCGTAACTACTACACCTTCGCTACGTGGATTTAAAGTGCCGCCGTTCGATGGGACGTCTTCTTGGTCGGCCTACAAAATTCAGTTTGAGGTCGTCATGAAGGCGAACGGTTGGAGTAAAAATCAAGCCATGACTGCCCTCACCTTAGGCCTGCGCGGCCAGGCCTTAACTGTCTTGGAAGCTCTCGGAGCTCGAAGCTCTAAAGAAGTAACTTACGCGCAGCTCCTTGAAGCACTGGAATCCCGGTATGGTGACGCTCATCTGGAGCACGTGTTTCGTGCGCGTGACGATCGCGTACAGCGTAGTGGTGAAAACCTGCAGCAGTGGGCCCTTGAAGTGGAGAAGCTGGTGCGGAAGGCATACCAGTCTGTACCTGCGCTTATTGAAGGGAACCTGGTCCAGGCCTTCATTGACGGCATCCGCGACCTTGAAGTTAGGGCTGCAGTGTGGCTCGGGCACCACGCGACACTTAAGGACGCTTTGGCCCATGCACTGGAGGTGGAAGCTGTGCGGCAAGATCATCGTTCCCACCGCGTCAGGGAGGTCGCAGCGGCTACAGTTCGCGATCGATTAAAAGGATACAGCCCTAGGTGCTACGGCTGTGGTGAAAGGGGCCACCTTCGATCCAGTTGCCCTAAGCGAACTGCAGAAGCGGAAGGTAGCCAATCTCCAGAGGGTAGGGCGACTAACAGCACCACTCAGCAGCAGCAGGGAAACGAGTAAAAGCCAGGACTGCGGGGCGGGTACTGGCTGAGGTTAAAAGAGCCCCAAGGATTTCGATCTCACAAACCCATGACGGGAACAGCCTTATCATCAAGGGCGAGGTCAACGGAACACCATGTAAGCTGACGATAGATACTGGAGCTTCTCGCACAGTCGTCAGTTCACAACTTGCAGGTCGGTTCTTTGGGGACTCTGCATACTACCGAGACCGCATAAATTTAGTGACAGCCACCGGTCAGCGCATACCCGTCCAAGGAGAGAGAGAGATGGAGTTAAAGCTAGGCAACAGAATCTACCAGCATAACGTTGTTGTGGCCGATATAATGGACGATTGCATCCTGGGCTTAGACTTTATGAGGAAGAATCGTTGTGAGATCGACGTTAGTCAAGGAGTTATGGAATGTGGGCAAGAGGAACTTTTCATGGAAGGGGCGTTACCAGGAAATATATACAGCCTGAAGAAGATTGTTCTGGTCTGCCTTGCCACTTGCTCGCATTTCAAAAAGCCAGACAAGCACAGCACAGGCGCTGCGGACTGTCCAGCGAGATTAATGGCCGAAAAAAGGTACATTTATTCCATTGACTATGCAGGCGCCTGAGAGCGCCGTTTATAAGTTTTTTATTTAGACCACTCTTTAGACTTTATATCTTTTTTAGTACCATAGTTATGATTAACAATATAATTAATGATTTAGATGATTTCTCTGTTTCCGAGTCAAAGGTTTGTGAAGCTGAGAATTGCAAACAATATCTTTCCGGGTACAAAAGTCCACTAACCATATTAACACAAAATATTCGTAGTATTTTTAAGAATTTTGATAGCTTTTGCACCTTTCAGCAACGTTTAGACATAAATTGTGACGTTTTTGTTTTGACCGAATGCTGGCTTGCCAAACAATATAACATACCACTAATACCGGGTTATGGAATGTACAAAAGTAATAGGAATTACAACCAAAATGATGGAGTGATAGTTTATGTAAGGAATCATTTAGAGGTGTCAGTTGAGGAACCAAATATGCACGACTGTAATAGTTTGGTTGTGAGGATTGGATCAGAGTTTGCAATATTAGCGTTATATCGACCTCCTTCCTTTAAAAATGTTAGCAATTTCACGAAATCGCTGAATGATGTCTTGCAGGACCTGTCATCCATCAAAAACACGATTGTGATTGGAGATATAAATATCAATATTCTCCCAGGAAGTTCTGATGCATCTGCTCAGGACTACCTTAACCTATGTGCATACCATGGCCTGCTCCCCGCACACAACTTTCCTACACATCATAGTGGCTCCTGCTTGGATCATGTCATGCTAAAATCAAATTACCCCTCGCTTGCAATCGTTGTTAATTCGACAATAACAGATCACAATGCTGCCCTACTAACCCTAGATTGTAATATAGCTAAGCAAAACACTCGCACAATTTTAAAATTGAATAAAAATAAACTTGAGGAAGATTTGCGCGTCATCAACTTTAATCCAGTCTATGATTCCGCTGATCCGCAGTATTGTATGTTGTATGTAATAGAAAATGTACGACATGCAATTCAGAAAAATACGGAAATTTTGCAGTTGAGCAACAAAAATTGCAACATAAAACCCTGGATCACAACAGGTCTAATCCGCTGTATGAAGCATAGAGACAAACTGCACATGAAAGCTAAATCGCAACCAGAAAATGCAGTGATACAATTGACATACAAAAGATATCGCAATTTTTGTAATAACCTTCTCAGAAAAATTAAATGCAATTACGATAAAATTGAACTGGAAAAGGCTGGAACTAATACTAAAAGAATCTGGCAGTATGTAAGAAATGTTACATACATATCAAAACAAAAAGAATCTTCGTCAGGTTTATTGCAAGCAAACACGTCACAACTGACATCTGCAAACATAGCAAATAACTTTTTTGTTAATGTGGGGAAATGTTTGGCAGAAAAAAATCGGGGTCAACCACGTTCCACACAGTACCTAACAAGCAGTCCTTTTATGGGTCGCAACACTTTAACATCCTTTGCAATGCTAGATACTGATGAGACTGAGGTTGAAAGTATAATTATGACCTTGAAAGACGACTGTGCCGTTGGCTGGGATAATATATCCACTAGAATTCTCAAACAGTTCAAGCATATTTTAGTACCACCACTTACTTGTACTTTCCGCATCTGTTTATCCTCAGGTATTTTTCCCACGTGTCTTAAAAAAGCGATTGTTGTGCCCGTCTATAAGTCGGGTAGTAAAGAGCAAGTGACAAATTACAGACCTATTTCTGTACTGCCCTGTGTGTCGAAAATATTAGAGAAAATTATGAACAAAAGATTGTTTAAATATCTGGAGGATAAATCTATTTTGTCTGAGCGGCAGTTTGGATTTAGGCCTAAAGTATCAACTGCCGATGCCGTACATCATCTGACCGACTATATAGCACGGGAACTGGACAAGGGTAGCCACACAGTAGGAATTTTCCTGGACCTCGCCAAGGCTTTTGACACAGTTTCAATTCCCATTCTGTTGCGCAAGCTTGAAACTTTAGGTGTAAGAGGCACCCAGCTGCAACTCTTTAAAAGTTATTTAGAAGACCGTACCCAGTGCGTAAAGATTGACAATGTACTCAGCGCTGACCTAAAAAATACGTTTTTTGGTGTTCCCCAAGGAAGTATTTTAGGGCCCACTATGTTCTTAATATACATAAATGATCTTTGCAAATTAAAGCTAGAACATGGTATGATCATATCTTACGCTGACGACACTGCTCTACTTTTCTCGGCTGACTCAGAAACTGAAGTGTACAAGTTTGCGCAACACGGGTTCAATATTGTAAATAATTGGCTCCATCAAAATTCATTAACACTTAATACGGATAAGACCAATTTCATTAAGTTCTCGATGCGGAAACAAACACCTATCATTGCCCCAAAGCTGTATGCTCATTGTTGTTCAGTTCCTCTAAATAGTGAGTGCATGTGTCCCAATATTAAAATGACTAATAAAATAAAATACCTTGGTATCATTATAGACGATACCCTTTCTTTCAAACCATACATAGAAGCTTTACATATTAGAATTCGCAAGCTTATATTCATATTTAAAAAGCTGCGATATATTGCAGACCCAAAACTAATTAGACAAGTTTACTTTGCTCTGTGTCAGTCAATTCTGACATACTGCATTACCTCATGGGGTGGGGTGGGTAAAACTTTGTTACTACCCATCGAGAGAGCGCAAAGAGCGATCCTCAAGGTGTCTACTTGTCGCCCTTTTCTATTTCCCACTAACCTTCTCTATAAATCTTGTGAAGTACTAACAGTTCGACAGTTATTCATAATGAGCACCGTACTTAAACAACATACAGCCCTTCCATATTGCACAGAATTTACTAAAAAAAGACGGAAAGATTTAGTTTGCGTTAATAATAGCACAAAACATGTTTTCACGACCAAATTTTATATGTTCCTTGGACCACTATTATATAACAGACTAAACGCACTAACAAACATTTATTCCCTAAATTATTGTAATTGCAAGAGGACTCTCAAGGAAACTCTTCAAAGTATGTCCTATGAAGACACAGAGAAGTTATTAATTGTATTAAGATAGAGATTGTTCGTATTTTAATTAAATCTAAGATTATTATTACTTTTCATTTACACCTTTAAACATATTATATAAGATGACTAGTATATTATTATAACGTTTATTTTAGATGTGATTATTTAACAAGGAAAAAAGAATTGTACCTACCTCTTATCGCCTGAAACACAGGATTACCTAGTTCAGGCAAATAACATGTGTGAACTTTACGTAAATTTAAGCCAAAATTGTATTTATTATTTACCTTATGATTGATGAATAAACATTTGTATTTGTTGTTGGTTTAGCACATTAGATCTAAAAAGTGGCTACTGGCAAGTAGAAATTGACCCTAAGGACAAGGAAAAAACAGCATTCTCGACGGGAAAGGGTCTGTGGCAATTTAAAGTTATGCCGTTTGGATTGTGTAACGCTCCGGCAACGTTTGAAAGGTTAATGGAACTTGTACTAACCGGGTTAATTGGCGATGCCTGCCTTGTCTATTTGGACGACATCATCATCGTAGGCCGTACGTTTGATGAACACCTTCAAAACCTGGAACGCGTGCTCATGAAGATCCAGAGTGCCAACCTCAAGTTGAGTCCGAAAAAGTGCTCTCTTTTCAAAAGGCAAGTTAACTTTTTGGGTTATGTCGTGTCGGAAGAAGGTATCCGCACGGATCCAGAGAAAATCGCCGCTGTCAAAGATTGGCCCATTCCAAAAGACAAGACGCAGGTCAGAGCATTTCTGGGTTTGTGCTCCTATTATCGGCGATTTGTCAAGAACTTTGCAGATGTAGCCAAACCCCTGCACAAGCTAACCGAGGAGAAGCGACATTTCTGTTGGGATGAAAGTTGTGACAGCGCCTTCCGGGAGCTAAAGGACCGTCTGTGCAAAACCCCTATTTTGGGGTATCCTGATACCGACAAGGAATTTATAGTTGACACAGACGCAAGTGATATCGGACTTGGCGGTGTGTTATCTCAACGGAATGGCGATCAAGAGGTTGTGATTGCGTACTTCAGCAAGTCGTTGTCAAAACCAGAGAGGAATTATTGTGTCACGAGACGAGAATTGCTTGCGGTGGTAAAATCAGTACAGCATTTTAGCAAATATCTGCTGGGACGGAAATTCCACTAGCGAACTGACCATGCTGCACTGAAATGGCTATTGCAGTTTAAAAACCCAGAAGGACAAGTTGCGAGATGGATTGAACTCTTGCAGGAATACGACTTCGTGGTCGAACATCGCAGCGGGAAATCTCATGGCAACGCAGATGCATTGTCAAGAAGACCTTGCCCTGAAGACTGCAAGCATTGTTCTAGGCAAGAGGGTAAAGAAGCCGTACCTGTGAGGATGCTCAAGACAGACCTCAGTAATGAGTGGAAGGAAAGCTTACAACGAGCACAGCAGGAAGATTCGGACGTCAAGCCGATTCTGGACTGGATAAAGACCAGTGCTCCTAAGCCTACGTGGAGCGACGTCTCAGCGATGAGTTCGATCACAAAAAGCTATTGGGCACAATGGGACAGCTTAGTGACACAAGATGGAGTCCTGTGCCGTAAATGGGAGAATACTCGGGGTAACAGCTGTCATTTGCAAATGGTTGTACCTAAAGGTAAAGTACCGGATGTTCTACAGCTGTACCATGATGGATGTTCAGGAGGCCACATGGGAGTGAAAAGGACTCTACTGAAGATACGGGAACGTTTTTACTGGGTACACTGTCGTGACGATGTCGAGGACTGGTGTCGCAAATGTACAAGTTGTGCGGCTGTTAAAGGACCTCAGACTCGTAGCAGAGGTGCGTTGAAATTGTACAATGTGGGTGCACCTTGGGAAAGGATAGCCCTGGATGTTGCGGGACCGTTTCCGGAAAGTGAAAGTGGTAACAAGTATTTCATGGTTGTAATGGATTACTTCACCAAGTGGCCGGAAGTCTTCGCCATTCCGAATCAAGAAGCTTCTACAGTTGCAGATAAACTCGTTCATGAAGTCTTCTGTCGTTTTGGAGTACCTTTGGAGATTCACAGCGATCAAGGACGGAATTTTGAGTCACAAATATTCCAGGAAACTTGTCGAGTTATGGGTACTCATAAAACGAGAACAACTTCTTACCACCCACAATCGGATGGAATGGTGGAACGATTTAATCAGACATTGGAGAGATACCTGGCTAAAGTTGTGGAAAACCGGCAACGCGATTGGGACAAGCATATACAACCGTTTTTGCTGTCATACCGAAGTGCTGTTCACGAAAGCACATCGGTGACACCAGCTTTCGCAAACTTTGGTAGAGAATTACGGCTGCCTGCAGACCTGATCACCGGAATACCACCTGACGCTTCACGCAGTATAACCGATTATGCGAATAACTTGCGGAACAAAATGAATAACATTTATGAGCACGTCAGACAATCGGGCCAGCGAATGTCAGAAAAGATGAAAACCCGTTATGACCGCAAAATGAACAATAAAGGTTTCGACGAAGGCTCACTAGTGTGGTTGCACAATCCAGTTCGCAGTAAAGGGAAATCTCCTAAGCTTCAAGCTAAATGGGACGGGCCGTACCGTCTTGTCACAAAAATCAATGACGTGACCTACCGTATCCAGAAAGGTACGAGAAGTGCACCTAAGATCGTTCATGTGGATCGACTGGCGCGTTATTATGGGACCGATGCTCGGGACGAGCATGTCTCAGGAGGGGGCAGCGTTACGCGCCAGAATTAATGCCGGGTTCACAACGTACTACTAACGCCATCTAGTATCGAGTAGTGGAACTAATTGGGTCACGATTTTTCTAGACTTTTCGATGCTAGAACATTCTCGATGTTTCGACACCTAGTCAGTCGGGACCGGTATGTTCCCGAACTTTCTAGATATTTCCATTCTCGAAGGTTCTGGAAATTACTGTCGGACTATATAAGGTGCGCAAAGCTCGCGACTCAGTCAGTATTGAATTGGCGATACAAGCGAATCTTCGGAAGCGATCTTCAACTGCGAGTTAAGTGAAGTGAAGTGTTTAATAGTGCGATTGTGGTTGTAATTAGTGTGTTTAAAGTGTTAATTAGTTTTGATAATTAAAGTGTCAATTTTTTGGTTAAATAATCGGCTGTTTTTATTGTCACGAACCCCAAGCTCGTAACACTATAATACAGCCCTTTTTTTTAGGGATGGCAAATCATCCAATGACTTCTCCCGCTTTGGGCGGAGCGAGAGGGAGTATCAGACTTCTACTGAGTAAAACCCATCCTTGTTCCTTCATTGCCCTTTGTGTTCCGGAGCCACGGTATCTCTTTCGAATAGTCCCGCGACTCCGGTATAATACAGCCCTGGAGTTTACTTAATTAACGTCATTATTGCACCTTCGATTTTTGAATGAAGTTTCAGGAAATATGGTTTGGGAGTTCAAAATTCAAAACTAATTAACAATTGAGAGAATAGAAAGTTGAGAACTTGTCAAACTTTAGTAGTAGAGTTTCAAAAGTTTCTACGTCAAATTCTAAATTCAAAACCGGAGGTCAATCATTAATTTCAAACATAGAATGAAAATAATAACAAATTGAACAGAATATCCCTGTTTTATTTTTAGAGAAGAACAATAGTACATTTTATTGCAAAACAGGAATAATTTACAACGTGTTAATGGCCTCTTTGATACCCGTTCCCGAGACACAATCGTAACTTATAATAATCAACAATTCTGTTTTCATCAACCACGTATCTATATATTACCTACATAAATAAAATTGGAGTGGCTGTTGGTAGTATTAAAAAACAGTTTTTAATCGACGTATATAAAAGAATGAAATCAATAACATAATCACAATTTTTAAACCTATAACAACATTTAAAGTTTGCCCTTCGGTTTGTGTAATAACAAATCGCCTACACAGCTGACCTGATTTTGGTAAGAATTTCACTGGCAGATAGCTGATAAAAGAAGTAACTAAAGCATGGAAGAGGCCCGCCAAAAAAAAATTAAAACATATGAAAATACTTAACAAGCAGACGAAGCCGCCGAAGCCGCGGATAGTCGTACTCGATAGTCAACGCCATAAAAGCGACAGTACTACCGCACAATGTTCCCGTCAACATTAATATTATATCAATAAATATTAAACTACTAAATATCCGGAAACAGCACAAGTCCGACCAAACTAGATGTTCAGAATAAGACATTGATTCTGTTTATACCATCCAGGTTTAATAATGTAGGCGGTATTTCGTAAGAGACTCAAGATTTAGACCTGCTTTCTCGATTATTGTAATGAGATTGGCTTGTTGGTCCAAAATGTTACTACTATTGGTGTTAAGTCCTAGTAGTAGCGGAATATCTGGATTTATGCCCCGGTGATGGCAATAAGTTCATCCCAGAGCTCTTACTGTAACGTATCCAATGTCCATACCACATCTGAATTTCTTCGAAATAGTCACCGCGGCCCCGGAACGCAAAAGGCATTTGGTCCACCAAATGCCGCCAAATTCCTACACGGATGAGTTTTAATTAGTAAGAGTCTGATATAGAGATACTTCCTTCTGCTCCACCCAGAGCGGACGGATTCTTACCGTCCATAAAAATGTCATTTGATTTGTACAAGCCTCTCTCTCACAGGACTATATCATCATTCTCCGGGGCCCTTATCCCAGATTATTTAGGAACGGCGGAAAACATCTTCTTTCTCAGTACCTATTTGTTTCTTTCTAAGCCTCTATATTTCCTCTATCTACCTATTTCTTAGCCATCACAATATATCCTGGATCCTTTTTGGTCGTTCTCTAATAATAAATCTATCGTAACGTATAGTCAAAAATCACCCTGTGACATATTAGACCTCTTATTTCAACACTACTTTGGTATTACTTTCAAACTCCATCATTAATTTCCTTTCTGACTCTATCTATTTGCTTGCTCATCTCAGTTACATGCTTTTACTCATCTCTTTTACTGGTGAAATATGTTACTTCTCTGCCTATCCAATCTTGGATCACAGGCATGATATTTTGTTATGTTAAAAGACGCATGACCTAAATATGCGCACTTTTATCTCAAATTTGGTTCAAGTTCAAATCATATGAGCTCTTTGAACGTTGTAAAATTAGCGGCATGTGTATTACAAGTGATTTCTTTTATGATGTTAGAAGGTTCGGTTATTTTTTCTTTGACGGGAGTAGGTCATCAAAGGGATTGAGTTATTTCATTGACTGTTGTATAAAACTACATGCAATTACTGATCAGTAGGATGTATCTATTTTTCTGAAAGCTGAACTATTTGAAGATTGCGTGTTTGCTTGTTAGTCAGTTCGTTCCCTACAGAGTTCTGTACCAGAAGTGCTTGTCATATTTAAGGGTGATGTACTGTATTCGATGTACAGTAAATAAACAATGACAAACAAATCACTTTTCAAGCTGTCTGACACAGTTGATGGCTGTCGATGATTGACGATGATTAAATCTGTGGTTGAATAAAAATAATCCCATGCACTTTTGAAACACCTACGAGTACCAACATATAAATTGACATATCTCGTACAAATTGATACCCATATTTTAAAGATGAAAAGTGATACTTTAACCTCTTCACAGGTTTCAACAATACAACAAACATTATCAGTAATAAAATGACAAATACTTGGAATATAAATATCTGTTTCTCCCTGATAGACAACTTCCAAAGAATTGTCTTTGTCGCTAGTCTCTAACATAGAAACATCACATCCGCTACAGTTTCTTAGTAATTCATTCACTTCATTTCAACAATAGTGAGCCCAATAAACTAACTTTATTCAACAATCGTACATATAGCTACATCAATTCAACATATACCATTAGCTGTACAGGAAATGTAATCAATTGCATACTGTAATACTACTTTTGTAATAGATACACATTTGTCAAGCATTGTCGTTTTAGAACTGGGATTTCAATTAGTATTGAGGTGAGCGGGCAAGGCAACATTGACATATGTTTTGACATTTCAATCATTGTTACATACCAGACGGATAGCGAATAAATTGATTTGTGTTTGAGTTTATTTCTTTTCGTGGTAAGTGGAGCTTGCAAACCTCATATATCATGCATTGATGATTTGAATGTGTCTGACAAGTATGTTTGGTTTTTAAAGGGAGCGGTAGTTTTAGAGAAATACGTATTTGTCAGTCGATTTGCAGTTGCGGCTCCTGCAGTTAGGTCCGACGTGACCAATGACCATGCGACAACAATTATCCTAAAGGCTTTTTATTATTATAAGCCCGTACTCTCCCTCTGCTGGGCAAAGGCAGGCAAGGCAAGGGAGGGAATGAAGGGATCCATTCCCTCCAATGCTCACGGTTTTGTGCCTCTTCCTTCCAATTCGTAAGGAAGGGTGGTCCCGGCATCTCCTTCGCGGTCTAACGCGGCCACGTATCGTGGTTTTAGGATTCCAATCATGTGTTTTATGGGCCCATGGCTTATAGGCTTGTAATCTAAAAAAACTAACCAACCGCATCTTCGAAAAATCGGCCAAGTGCGAATTTGACTCGCACGCGAAGGGTTTCGTAACATAAACCTTAATTTTGAAATACGCAATCTGTGATAATTGCAAATGTCTACCTATTACGGTTCTTGATATACTGCCCGCTGACAGGCGGACGGACGGACCGACAGCGGAGGCTTTGTTTAGTTACAGGATTTCGTTGGTTACCTTCTGGGTACGGAACCCTAAAAATAAAGGTTGTAGGATGATGTTAATTATCCCTCTAGCATTTAAGGCAGGCACTTCCGTTTTGGGGTTCATCATTCTAATATCAAAACCTTTTACTGTACGAATACTCTTTGCGGCAGATTTTAATGCTACAGTCACTTGCATCTCGATGCTACACAGTAGCTGCCCCAAAAACATTGAGATTTAATAGGATGCTATGAAACTTTGGTGGCAATTAACAGCTTTATTCATAAATAAAATAATCAACAGAATACAAGAACTTATAACTTGATTGGTACGGAAGAATTAGAATGAATCTGCTCATAAAAATCCGTAGAGTAACTCTCTTCCATCAGCAGCTTAGGTCTACAGAAAGTCCACAGCCATCTTTATTATCAAATTAAAACCGAACCAGTCATCGTTAGCTAACGAAGTCTTCCACATTAACATTCTGGATTAAGCCCACTCATTCAGGTAGAAGTAATAAATAACAAGAACATTTGACACCCCCCGAGCATTTCTCTAGTAAGTTGGGAAAGAGCCAGGCTGCTCCGGTTGTTGGTGAGGCGGTGACATAGAATTCGCCGGACCGGACCGGATCGCCCACCGACCGACAACCGCACCATTCATAAATATCGACCACGCAATTACGCAATTTAGATTAACACTTAGTAATGGTGTACTGAATTAAAACGCGTTTAATAGAGATAAGAGATTGCGCGGGAATATTCCTGGATGAAGGTTAAGAAACTCCTGCGCATTCACAGCCTCTGAAGTTTATAGTGGTGTGCATAAAACCTACAATTGTATGGCAAATGAATCTCGTAGATTATTGGCACTTGATATGGTTTCCTTTTACCCATTACATAAGGTATAGGCAACAAATTGTATAAATAGTGTCGTCTTTAGCGTTAGAAGTAGATTTTATTTCTGGTATTGAACTGATTCTGAAGAGGATCGATAACTGTGGTAAGTTGTGGTCATATTATTTTATAGTGTACCTAGTTGGCGATACATAAATGCTCAGCTGTTTTCTTAGCACTGCTATTAAATAATACAAATACAACAACGTCGAGCAACCTAAGATACGATTTCTCTACAAATGTTTTGGTGATGATGATTAAATCTATACTAATATTATAAAGCAGAAGAGTTTGTTTGTTTGGTTGAACGCGCTAATCTCAGGAACTACTGGTCGGATTTGAAAAATTATTTCAGTGGTAGATAGCCCATTTAACGAGGAAGGCTTTTGGCTATATATCATTACGCTAAGACAAATAGGAGCGGAGCAGTAATGGAAAATGTGACGCAGACGAAGTTGCGCGGGTCAGCTAGTAAACTATAATTTTAAATTTACTCGTCGAAACGAGCGATCTAGCTCTAAAGCACAGAAAAGCATACAACCCTAAGCTCTTAAGAGTTAGACTGAACAGGCTTCTTCTGGGTAAGCTCGCTCCATTTTTGACTTTGTCTCTGTCATCTCCGACCTAGACTAGAGTAAAAATCAAACCCGTATAAAAAAAAACCTGCTCAGTGATTTCTTCTCCAGGCGATGCTTTATACGTCATTATCATGATCTATTTCAGCCAAATGTATTGTAGCAAATAGCTATGTTGCAGTGTTAGTTGATATGTTTTCTACATAAACCTTTTGGATTATTATTAGATGGGAAGACATCATCATCTGCCTAGCCTTTTCCCAAGTATATTGGGGTCAGCTTCCAGTCAATCCGGATTCAGCTGAATACCAGTATTTTACGTGGAGCAGCTGCCTACCAGACCTCCACATTAACTGGGTAACACCGTACTCCTTGGCAAGACTGGTGTCAGATTTTCTGGCTTCTGACTATCCGTAACGACTGCCAAAGATCTCCAAATGACAGCCGGGACCAACAGCTTAACGTGCTTTCCGAGGCACGGAGGAAACTCGATATGTTAAGATGGTCACCCATCCACAGACCAACCTCGGCAAGCGTTGTTTAACCTTGAAGATCTATCTGTGCGGCTGTTATTATTTAGCCACGAGCTTCTCATTAGATGGGAAGACATGTCACCGGAAAATGGCAGACTCCGTAAGATTGTAATAAATCTTGATTAGATTATAATTTCTCTATACATATATTATGAAAAAAATGTTTTGTTTATAATAAAATAAACCCCATCCAAATTCAATAGTTTCCAATTTATCCGTGTCTTATTTAGAAAAAAAAAATCGGAGTTTGCCAGTTTCCGGTTACAGACACACTAGCAAGCAACTATGTAATCGATGGTCAATGCGTGTTTCAAATAGCTAGCAGATATCTGAGGGTTAATTCACGTAATTTTTTAACGCGCCGATTAAGTTTTAGTGCAGTTGCAGTTAAGTTTGAGTGATAAGCGATATTCTTGTAATCTTTGAACTGCGCGTAAACTGCGCGTGAACTGCACGTCAACTGCACGATAGCCAAACTCTACCAAACTTACTGACGGTGGAGAGAAAAAATATTATTCACTAAATAACTGAAAAGAAACGACATAATTTCAATAAATATGACGTTATTATAATATTAAAACTTAAAATTAGGCTTATAAGCTGTCATTTTGGAACGTCAAACAAATAGTAGAATACCGATCATGTTGCATTCCGAAGCACGCACCAAAGACGCGGAACAGTAGAATGCCGTTATTGCGCTCGCGTGACGCAAACTTGACGCAAGCTTGTCTGACAGCGGTAGAGAATACGAAAAGCGTTGTTTTGATCGAAACTTAACTTCAACTGCTCTGCAACAGCACTTATTTAGTTACGTGAATTAGCCTACAGGTCTGTTCCATCGGTTCTTGAAGCAGCGGGTCTAAAAAGGCCATTATAAAATCAAACATACCTACACAGGTAATGTTATGTTCCTACGATCACAATATTACCTGCGTAAAATTCATTTGTTTGACAGTTTTGTATAGAGATTCGTGATATAAAACTGTCAGACAAATGAATTGCGTGATATGAATTGTACGCAGATAATATTATGATCCTAATATGATTTTACCTAACGTGGTCTTATTAGACACGCAGTGGCCGCAGTTCAGTGGGGAAGCGGTCACAAAGTCACAACACTTTCTGGGAGCCTATTCCGTACTATTATGACTGTTAGTTAGTTGTACATTTAACTACACTATTAATGTTCGCATTAATGGAACAATTATAACTTGTTTTACATTTAATTTCCGAGCCTTAAAACTTAGTACCTACTAAGGTCGCATACATTCTAGGAATGGCTAAGGCCAGCCCAGGTACGTTTACTAGCAAATTCGCAAGTTATTTTTGGGCTGTTTACCAAAACAGGAGATAGATTTACGCTAAATAGCTGAATTTATGCTACATTCAATTTTAATAGTTAAATATATTCCAGGTGTTATTACCTACAGTTCAATATACGGTTAAACAAACATGGTTACGTTTTTATTTTGATTGAAATACGAGTGCATTTTCAATGTGTTTTTTTTTTTCAATGGTAGCTTCTATTTTTTCACTTTGTTTGAGGCCTCTGCTCTTAAATTGGAATCTTAATTAACTGTAAACAGAGTTCAAAGTGCCAATTCTTCTAACTTTTAAGCGACGTTCGCATACTTCGTATTCGCTACTCAGTTGCAATCTGTCTAAAAATCACCAATTTCCTTTTGATAGCTTTTGACATGCGAGCGTGCTAAACTGTTGTTTTAAGTCGATTCAGTTTAGGTATTATAATGAAAAAAAAACTAATCACCTAGCTATCTGTAAGTTTATTATATTATCTAAATTAATCTTCCCAACCCAAGGCGTTGGTCTACTCGAACTTCGATTAAACTCTCATTCAACCATTTCAATCAAATGGAAAATAGTTCTAAATACGAACACAAGCCTAAGGCACGCCATGACATTGTATTTACATAAAATAATTGATATTTTGCTATCTCTATATAAACGAGTGTTAAACTAGTTAAACAAGATCATATCTCCGATACATTTGTGTTAGAATTACACTAGAACTTATTACAAACATAAATATTATTTACGATCGTGCGATGCCGCATAAATTCGATCCTAAGTAGTGGAATCACAATATAATATCTTAAAAGACAATAAGCTAAGGCGTTGGTCGACAGCTCCGTGACTATTTACAATAGTCCATCGATTTTATAGCGATTTGTAAATCATAATTAAATCTCCGAGACTTTTATAGCTGTCTGAAGCTGATTGGACACTCAAATTGTACCAGAACATTTTTACTGCCAAGCCTATTATGTTAAGATAAGTCAATAAACGACAATAAAACATTGCTTAGTATGGATTTATTACTAAAGATACGTTTAAAGCAAGTGATATAATCGCACTTGAAGCAGATGTTGTTCAATACTCACATTATTAAAATGTAGAACAGAAGGGGCCCTTGAAGCATCATGGCGGCACTGTATCGATTCACACACGATCACCGTAACGAAATATAACTTATTGAAAGCGAGTGTCTATAGAGAAATGATACCACTGAGTCACGCCACCGATTTAGCATTAGATTGAAAAATTCCACTTGATTGAAATTCGAAGAACTGTACATAGATGGCTTGTCTAGTAGACAAGAGTTTTATTTTCCGTGCTCATGTGACGCCAGCCATCTCGAGGGAGCGCCGAAGACCTGAAAAGAGAAGAAATGAGTAAATTATTCATATCTGACAACGAATGCAAAAATAACGTAAATATTAAGCGTTTGCTGTCACCGACTGCGACTCGGGCGGCGCCAGCGGACAGATATTAAACATTATTACTACCAAATATGGAAAACGTTTGCCTGAGTGTTTGTAATAAAGTGGACTGGTATATCCGGCTTCTATTGCCCTTAAAACATTAGATTTTTACGCCTACAGCAAGTCAAGGTTAGTGCCAAACAACTATTTCTCAAGGCGTTCATCTGCATACATCGAATATACATTTTCTACGCAATCATTTCCGAAGTCACTCGTGCCTATAATTACACCAAGGATAAGACATGAAGTATGAGTGCGTGTTATATCGAATGCTTTTATAAATAGAGAAAATATCGACAACATTCAATGATCGATCACTTTCTGCCGTAAAACCAATAACTCGTTCTATAAATCCTGTGTATCTTAAGGGCTTGACTTCCCTTACAACATTATACTGGAAAATAGCAGGCAAGACACACACTAAAGCATGTTCCACACGGATGAAAACCAGTGTCCGATCCAATCAAGGTGACCTAGGTAGAAGCTTGGTTTTCATCGGCGAATTGTGTTAGAAATTCTAACACAATTCGCCGATGAAAACCAAGCTTCTACCTAGGTCACCTAGAATTTGGATCGTATCTGCCATCTATGTGGATGGCAACCAGAACTTGGATGGTACGCTGGATTACATCCGCCCATACACCTGTATTTTGGGGGATTTAATGAATGCCACCGACGAAGCTGCAATCTAAAAATTAACCATTGAATCGAAGAGAAAAAGATCTATGTGGAAAATGAATTACACTAAGACTAGTCTCACAGTTCATTTTGTCTATTTCTAGGGCAGATGCGACAAAACCCATTTTGACACTGTGAAGTACCAATATATCTTGATACTTTATGGCGCTCCAACAAATGTTAATGTCAATTAGCTGTCAAATTAGGAACACTGTAGTTCTTTATTTTGCAACATGCCCTAGTAGAGTGGTCATTTTGGCCTGAGTACATGCTCCCATAGCTGAACTATAAATAGTCGCGACATCATATTAACAAAATTTTTATGGGACTATGACTAAATTTAGAGGCTTTGACAACATTATTTACCTTATAAATAGATATATAATCAAGGAAATAAATAAATTTATGTTACTTAAGTACCTATTATTTTGAAGGCCTTCGCAAATAACAAAAATATTTTGTTGGAAGTTCAATTCCTAAAAATACAGTAATTAGGTAGAAACCATTTTTTCTCTCAACAGGAAGCTTAAACTTACATTGACAGAAAATATAATTAGGTAAGGAAATTAATTATGTCACTTACGTAGGATGTTTGATCGGCTTTTTAAGTTTTAGTTAAACTATGAAAATGCTTCATGACAAGTTCAATGCCTGACCAAATAGTAACTAATCAAAGTGGCAACCATTTTCCCACTCAACTAGATTGAAGTACTTCAACTTAAACAAGCAGAAAAAAAAAAACCAATCGCAGTTACACAGTTCAAAAATCTCATCGATATTGTATAGATGTGGGTAATGACAAAAAGTAAAAAACCACTATAAATAGGTAGGTAGTCATTGAAAATTAAAATACAAGTATCAACGACATACCTGCCAATGATTCACAGTAAATTGTTGAGGCGCGCTTACATGGGCAATTTTTTGAGCAATTTTTTTGCACGGCAACTTGTATAGATAAATCTGGAGCAGTAAAACATAAGCTGCATTAGAAAAGCAATCCACAGAAGTCAAAGTCAAAGTCAACTTAAAAATATCGTTCTGAATTGATTAACAAACAAAACATAGCTCTGCGGGTCTAAAATAAAATGGACACTTTAGCAGAATTATAACATGAACCACACTACAATCTGTCAAACATTTTCATTTCTATCGCTAACGCATGAAGCTGCTTTCAGACGCTTTTTTCACTCTAGTATATAGCATAGATTATATAGCTCATAGCACAACAATATCGCGCACCATACATTGTCAATAATATAATATATAGTACAGTACAGTGTGAGCGTGTCCATGACAATGTATGGTACGCGATATTGTTGTGCTATGAGCTATATTACTGTACCTATGGTATTTTATTATAGCGTAGTCTGAAAGCAGCTTTAGATTCAAGGTTGATAGGGAAAATTTGACAGTGACGGGTAGCGTAATGTGCTTCCTGATTCTACTAAAGCGGCCTTTTTAGACCACCTGTGTATATGAAAGTATCGCCTAGTTTCTTGGAGTCTTCATATCTTTCCATATTTTTACGGCAAAACATGTTGCCGTAAATTGCTTTTTGTTTTGTGACGTCACAATCGACCTTTCTCTATTGCTTAAAATTAATCAATGTCCGTTGCCAGTATAAATGCACCTTTATGGGACGTGATCTTATAACAGATCAAATAGCTGTTACACGTACACGTAACTGAGTATCTAAGGAAAAAATATATAGGTAATTAATTATATTTTTTACCTATTTCATCGAATTTTTCATGGTGATTTTTATCGAGATTCCAATTCGAGTAAGTTGATGTTGTAGGCGCGATGATTGTCTTTTGAAAATAAAAGAACATCGGACTTTTTTACACGGCTCAGTGGCACATGCTTCAAGACCTCCTGGTGGTAAATGGTCACCATTGTGGCGACGCCTGTGGAGAAATGCAATGCCTGATGCATCACAGGTATGTTGACAAACAAATGTCTTCTTGTGTTTATCATAATTTTAAGTATAGGTAATACCCTAAGTATGTGCTGTATAAAGTATATCCATATTACGAATACATAGATGATGATTTCATTAGCTTACCGAGACCTCTCCAATCCTCGAAAACTTTGTTAAGCCATTGGTCCCAATTTCATTCGTATATCTCTGACAGTCTTTAAAGATAGTCAAAAGCCAGTAAACCTATCAAAGCAACTGTTTTTTTTTAATTGTGTTTACATGTAGTCTGAAATAAAGAACCTGTTCTAATATTATTCAAAGCATTATATTAATGGTATTTCTCAGAACACTAAAATACTAACATTATGGTAGGTATAGACTAAAAAAAGGCTAGGCATATTATTATGATGATGATTTATATTTAGTTTGCTATGACCAAATCGATTAAGATCGACTCATTAAGATCGACCCATTTATGTATATCTACTTCCGTTACCTATCATAAACCATTGATTAACATAACACCATATATTAAAACTATTCTTTTGTTATCCAATAGGCGTATTATTATGAGTTATTTTAACATAAATGATGGCATAACAATAAAATATAGCATTATGGGCTGACCTAACGCATTTTTGTCGTTTGTTTTTGCCTTATTTGGAAGTAGACAATGGCTTTCTTAGTTTCTCTTTTATAACGATGTTTGAATATAAAGAAAATAATTATACTGAAATAATTCAAAACTTAGACAAAATGAATAAAAGCAGAATTTTAGGTAAGATGCTGCAACTGATAGAAACAAGACATATACCTACATAGTAAGTAAGTGTATTCGACCGCGAAATTCGTTTCACTTTAGTTAACAAAGTAGTTGAGCACTATGTAGCTTCTGATACCAATCAAGCAAACGAATCACGTGAGATCCCAAAAAATAGGTATGTCTGACTTCCTTCGATTTGAGAAACTTTGGAAAAAGAGAAAAAAAAAACAATATTTTTCTGGCACCCATTTTCATAAGAAAGCCTAAAGCCTAAAAGGATTGGACCCTCAAATGGCTAAAGAAAAAAGATATAAAGAACTGAAGGGAGTTCCTGCAGTGAGACACTATAGTGGCACATAGTAATAATGCTGCTCATTAATAAAAAATAAATAAATCATTTATTTCTTGCTATGTAAAAATAATTATGAAACTTTTTATTCACATACAAATATAGCTCCGCATATTCTCATGATCAGTTTAATATCGCAATGTTCATTTTTGGCCGATACCCGATCCCGTCGGGTTCCTGACATCTTCCAGACGATGCGACCTGACAGGTGAGTCTCGCCAACTAATAGCAATGTGAAGCATTCTATTCTCGGATGAAATTCTAATGCGAAGATGTGCTGACAAATACTGGAGTATCGAGTTGGGTGGTGGGCTGTAAGTTTAAGATCGAGTTCTGCCGGTCTATTCTGTCGAAATCTCACTGTGAACGACAAGTGAGCTGTCATTCTATCTTATTTGTATGGTTTGACAGCTCACTTGTCGTTCACTTCGCCTAAGTACTTCGACATGTTGACAGAATCAACCGGCTGAAGATCTTATTGATGGGGTCTTAAGAGATAGTGCCAGGATAAGTGCGCCCACTAGTATTTTATAGGGTTACTACATAGAAACTTTAACCGCGTAAAAACGATGAGATTATAGGCGACAAACAATGAGAAAGAATGGCTTACAGATAAAAGCGGTGAGACACAACATGTGCAAGTGACCGCTTGGTCGAAACCAGCCGGTCAATTCTGTAAACATGTCGAAGTGATCACTTAAGTGGATTGAACGAGTGAACGTGTTGGAACTTAGCGTTCAGCAATTTAGCTTCCTAGCTGTTTCCAGCAGCCTCGCTCCCAGGGTCTGTCGCGGAGACCCGTGTTATACTGTAGGTTTTTACCAGTAAAAGAATTTTCGTAAATGGATTAGTCTTTCCATGGACAATTCTTTACAAACACATAAAGAAACCTCCATTTACATAATTAGTTTACTATTTAGATAGTGGAGAGCTTTGACCTTTATCAATATACCTTTAGAAAAAGCTTTGCAGATATCTTAACTCTATTGTAAAGATTTTATGTAGCTTACAGTTATCAGTAAACAGACTGATAGTATTTGTATTTTAGGCAATTTATTGTTTGTTTTATTCTCGCAATTTTCTGATCTATGTCTAGAATGTTATGAACTGTATGTTTATGAATAAATATATCTCAGTGTAATATGATCGCATCACGTTTATCTACGGTTATGGAATTAAAACTGTTGACGAAATCAGTTTCAAATTATTTATAGTTTAATTATTTATAGCTTTTAGTGGCCATTATAAGGATAATATTACATAGGTGTTATAAACGAATGACTCTACCAACTTAGAATGTATCTGTCGTAGCTATAGCATAGAATTTTCCATTTCAAGATGTGACCGAGGTTAGTCTAGGTGTGAGGGAAACTTGGGCACCCTGATATGGAAAGGTAAGCTTGGAATATGATGACGGGAGTTAGATTAACAAGCAAAGTGAGTGAACAAAGCTCCCATCATTCGTTTTAGGTGGTAATTTCATAAAGTTTCCAACCTTTTTGTGAAATGGCCGACCACTCCATGGCCAATTCTACGATATGGCTACGACATTACTAACATAGCAAGCAGGATTAATTTGACGTCTTAGCTATCAATTTATTCGACTTTCATTGGTAGAAACATTTTCACTTTCTATCTCTTCGTCTGGGTGGTCAACCAACATTGCAATATTCTAAGCATTTTGTATTTTGTGTTGTTTATAAATGTTGGACATTTTCAAAGATTCAGACGCAAATGGCCCGTTGTCAAACTTAATGGTGACCATCGAACATCATTATCTTTTAGAGGTACCTACACAATTTATTGCTTATCTAATGAGTCCTATGTCACGACTGGTTTTGTCTTCATCATAAAAGATGAATTCACTTTGGCTGTTATAAAAATCCTCCTACGCGCGAAAATAGCATAGTATTAATATTTATTAACATATTATTTGGATTTTGTCGCTCTTTTGGACGCACGATTGACGATACGGTGTTAAATAGCACAGCGGTTTGTAATTTCAGATGAACTACTACGATTTTTATCTTCTTTTATCTAAAAATTTAAATACAGAACCTGTCTAATTTCTCTAAGTAAAAACGATTTTGCATCAGAGGGCCTAGCACGAATATTACGTAAAATTTTACTACAGCTACAATAATCATTTCGCACGAAATATTTATTTGAATTAGATACTATATTCATATTTTTAAATGATTTAATTGTGTACGTCCTATAAAATTAAAACAAAATAGTATGGGTTCGTAGTTTTTCACATTCAAAATTTACTTACGTCAACGTTACTATACGTCAAAATATTCGTGCTAGCCCCTCAGATGTATTGGTTTTATTTGTCAAACGCGTGGTGTTTACGTACGACTTATTTGACCAATGTTTTTGTTTATCGTCTTTATCATCATATCCAATTAGCATGTGTTAAGGGGCTACTCCAATAAAACTCACTTATTCGCACGTATCACTTTTATTTCACTGTCTTGCTCGTAGCACAGTTAACAACCGACTGACTTCAAGAGCTAGCGCGCTACACAGGAAACCTACAAGAGTGGGGACCGGATGTGGCGCGCAAACTCGACAGAAATGGTTAACTATTTATTTAAATTAGTTAATTTTAAAAACTATGAAAACAATTCCAACAAAAATATAAATCTCTAAAACATTTGATTTAGTGTAACATAAAATACAATATTCAATTAGTTAATGTAAAAACACTATTTATCTAAAAAAATGGATCGTAAACACACCAAAACTAACGCCATCTAGTAATAACGTCCGACAGTGATTTCTAATGTCAAAATTAGTGTCACATATCCTATTCTGACGGTAGTAACTTACAGTTATTTAACCATACAATATAACAATATGATTTAAAGTAAAATTAAGTTCTAACACTCGGCCATCCGCGCAACTTACGCGTCCTCGCGTAATCCCATAAATGACTTTAGCTTACAAAAGAAATAAAAATACAATAACAAATTGCAAAATAAAGAACAAAAAGGATTAATAAAATAAACCATAATCAAATATACACAACTGCATGTTGTATTTTAAATATTTTACTAGTGGTACAAGTCGCTACTACCTTGAAACCACTAGGGCGGTACAAGTCGCTACTACCTTGAAACCGCCAATTATTGTAAAGTTTAATAGTGGTACAAGTCGCTACTACCTTGAAACCACTAGGGCGGTACAAGTCGCTACTACCTTGAAACCGCTAAAATTTGTGAAGTTTAATAGTGGTACAAGTCGCTACTACCTTGAAACCACCACGACACAATCGTTTAAAGGTCGAGGTTGCCAATATCTGCCTCCACCCTGAATGAACTTATGACCAAATCAAATTAAAATCTCATCTCACAACCTTGCCATTTAATTTAGTCAATCAAATCGTCCGCTTCATTGCCTGAGGAAGAACTTGAATCATTCCTATTATAGTGAGCCCAAGCTTTCATTTTATCTACGGCAGTGACAGTGGAATACTTCCGGTTGCCCTTTCGGGTGATCGGGGTGTCTTCAATTTGATACCTGTCATTACCTAAAACCTTAACTACCTTGTATGGACCGCGATATTTTGGGACTAGCTTTTTACTCTGCCCTGTAGCAGCAATTTCACGCTCAACGCTGACCAAGTCGCCTACACGAAACTCAATAGGTTTAGCAGACTTTTTGTCATAATGCACCTTCTGCTTCTCTTGGTAAGTTGTGATATACTCATTAGCCTCTTCTCGAATTTGTTTCATTTGATCCTCTGAATACGTTTCACCATTATCAATAGAAGCTTTAACCCTACCTTCCGTCATTCCAGTTAAGTTAGTGCCAAAAAGAACTTGAGCTGGGGTTTTACCTATGCCTTTATTAAGTGTATTATTTAAGCCCAGCTGAATCTCGGGTACTTGAACATCCCATTTTCTTTCGTCCAGACCCACACACTTTGCGGTCAGGGCCTCTAGTAAGGTACGGTTGTATCGTTCGACTTGACCGTTGGCGCGTGGGGTTGCTACAGCATTTAATACGTGCTTGATCCCAAGCTTTTCTAGGAACCCGGTAAATTTAATACTTGTGAAACAAGAGCCACGGTCAGATATAATTCTTTTTGGTAGTCCAAATATACTAAAATACTCCTGCATTTTCTCGACTACAATTGAGGCCTTAGTACTGCGAACTGGTTTTAAAACAATAAATTTCGTGTATGCATCAATGATTACTAGTAAATGTGTATTCCCCTTTGAACTTTTGACAAAAGGGCCAACGTGATCAATGTGAACGGTAACAAACGGTTTTTCATCCTTTGGTATAGGATGTAATGGTGGCCTTCTCTTTGATGAAGACTTTGAGTAAGAGCATTCAAGGCACGATTCCACATATTTCTTCACAAAACGCCTCATTTTAGCAAACCAGTAACTTTCTCCTACCTTACTCAAAGTTTTCTCAAACGCAAAATGGCCCAAGTCATCGTGACATTGTTTAAGTATTTGCCATCGTACACCCTTAGGCACTACCCATTTATCACCGTCATCAGTTTTTCGATATAATTTACCATTACGTATGGTATAATTATTTTTAATTTCTACAATGTCATTGGCTTGGGGGTCATTTAGAACCGATATTTTTCTTTGGATTTCAGAGTCAGCTAATTGAACGGTGCCTAGCCAGTCTGTTTCACCAATAGCCATCACAAAACATTCACCGTCCTTATCATTTGCTTGGCCGTCGCTTGGTGGTGGATTCCGACTCAAAGCATCTACGTGAGCCATTGAGGCACCAGGTCTATATTCAACATTAAAATTGAATTCTTGCATAGAAATCCACCATCTAGCGACGCGCGGTATTAAATCCCGCTTGAGAAACGTTGCCCTTAATGAATTACAGTCAGTAATTACTTTAAATTCTATGCCAATAAGGTATACGCGAAATCTTTGTAGTGAAGCAACAACAGCAAGAGTTTCAAGTTCATATGCCGTCATATGCTGCTCTTCAGATGTTGTCTGGCGGCTAAAGTATGCGACTGGTTTTAATAAGTTTTTGTCGTCACGCTGCATAAGCATCCCGGCAATGCCTATCTTACATGCATCGGTATGCAACTCTGTTAACGCTTTTGGGTCATATAACGCTAAAATGGGCTTTTTCGTTAGTTCACCTTTTAGATGGCTAAAGGCATTGCTTTGGTCTGGGCCCCAAACCCAAACTGAGTCTTTCTTTAGAAGAGTGGTAAGCGGTTTAGCAATCATCGCAAAATTTCTAACAAAACGACGAAAGAAACTACATAATCCTATAAATTGCCTAACCGTGTGCTGGTTAATAGGTTGGGGAAAATCTTTAATTGATTCAATTTTCCGCACTCCCGGTCTAATACCCTCTGCACTTAATTCAAAGCCTAAATAGTCTACTGTTCTCTTAAAGAAACAACATTTAGCCAGTTTTAAAGTTAAGTTGGCTTGTTTGATCAACCCCAATACCTTTTCTAAACGTTCAAAACCCTCTTCAAGCGTTACGGAAGGTACAATTATATCATCCATGTAAGCAGACGCGATTCTCCTAGTATTAGAGTTTTGTTCTCCTAGCGTTGGTAAACCCGTGCTATTGTTAAGGACCAAGTGCATTGTACGCATAAAGGTAGATGGTGCATTTACTAGTCCGAAGGGCATCCTATTAAACTCGTATTGCCCTTCGGGTGTTACAAACGAAGTTTTATGGCGATCAGATTCAGAAATCGAAATTTGATAATAGCCGGACGCGAGGTCTAAAGTAGTGTAATAGTTATATCCCGCAAGGTCATCGAGTTGGTCGTCTATTCTAGGCAATGGGTAATTCTCTTTTATAGTCTTACGGTTTAACGCTCGAAAATCAATGCATAGTCTAGTTTCACCGGTCTTCTTTTTAACAAGCACTATAGGACTCGCATAGCAGGAAGTTGATGGTCGGATGATACCGCATTCCAGTAACTCCTGTATAATTTCCCGTACCTTAGTTCGTTCACTTATCGGAAGTCTATAGGGTCGGTACACAACAGGTTCATTGTCTTTTAAGTTTATTGACATTTCTGTAAGTTCAGTTTTTCCCAATTCGTTTAAACTAAACGCGAAGCATTGTCTGTATTTATTTAATAATCCAACAAGTTGCTCAATTTTATCTTTATCAAGATCCGTGTCGCTTGAGATATCATTTTCATTTATTGATCGCAAAGGTTCATTAAATTCTACTCTAGATGCAACAGCTATATTTTGTGTACAAACTTGTTCTTCTGCTTTTAAACCTCTAGCTATTAGAATATCCTTTTTTAATAAAAAGGGCTGACCGAATTTGCATTTAATTAACAAAACTCCTTTTCCTTCTACAACAGTAAACAGTCCTTGGACCAGATAGTGTTCGCGACCCAATTGATAGCGATTATTTCCAGGAATGTAAACCTCCCCATTATAAATCGGGTCAGTGTGAATGTGTAGAGGCGTCAATCCATCTACCATAGTATCTTCCGAACAAAACAATTTTATCTTTTTGAAAATTGTTTCACTTTCGCTACTAGAAAAACGTAAGTCGACACTATCTTTTTCTACAACTATATGAGGTTGTTCGGTATACGTTTGTCCTACAATAAGTGGTACTCGCATTACCTCATCTGGTACAACAAGAATTTCAACAGTTGCAGCTACGCCATCAATGGCAACAGTTGCAGTACATTTCCCCAAAGGCCTAACTATCGCCTCACCAAAGCCCTTCAACAAGGGTAATTGCTGACTAGAAACCCAATCATCAGACACCTTTTTAGCACAATCTAAGCTCATCATAGTAGCAGAACTACCAAAATCAATGAAGCAGTTAATAGGATAGTTGTTTACAAACCCTCGTTTGTAATACTTAGTGGAGTCACTGTCTGAACTAACTACACACATCACCGATTTTGCGGGTTTGCTATCTGCAGACGTTAAAGGCAGAGTGCATTTTTCGACTGTATGACCAAACTTAAGACAACGTGTACACTTTACTGGGGGTTTAGTACATTGAGATTTATAGTGTCCTTCTTGTTGACAATTAAAACATTTAACCGCACGGCTTTTATTGTCTTCTGTATTGTCAGTCTTACTATTAAAAGTTCTACTTTTCTTTTTCTCACCCTGGTGAATGTTTGATTTAACCGCCTTTAAATATGGTAAAAGCTGATCCGGGGTATCGAAACGAGCGGCTTCAGCACCAAGTCTTACACTACGATCATCAATGCCGTGAACGATGCAATCTACCGCGCGTTTGCCTTCGATGCTACACCGGTTTAATAATACTACTTTCTCATAAAAATATTCTTCTAGAGAATCGTTAAATTTAGCACGTTTCGATAACATTGTATAAAGCAAACAACCGTAATTCTCGTTACTAGGAAAAGCCAGCTTTAGTTTGTCCTGCCAGTTGTCCCAACTAAGTAGAACAGTTGGCAACCCCTCATACCATTTTTGAGCAATCCCCTTTAGCTTTTGTAGGGCAAAATGAGCAGTTTGTTGGTCTGACCAATTATATATTAAAGCGCATTCGTTGACTTTATGCAACCAAATATCAATCGTTTGTTGTTTACGTTCCGGATCAAATTCAGGTATGGTGTTATGGTTGGACAATTTATCTAAATTATTGTTATTTTTACTGTTTGCGGCTTGCAATGCTTGGACTAGTTGTGAGACTGAAACCTTGTCATTCTGGGCAGAGGCAACTCTAGTTGGGTTTGACTCACCACGCTCCTTAGAGTTCCATCGACGGCTGTGTTCGCTGTCTCTGCTACGTTCGAGTGGGCTGCGGCTGCGTCTGCACCAGGTTCGGCTGCGCCAGCTGCGACTGCGCTCGTCGCGGCCGCGCCCACTGCGACTGCGCTCGTCACGGCCGCGCCCACTGCGACTGCCCTGGTCGCGACTGCGCCGGCTGTGACTGCATCGGCGTTGGCCACGGCGGTTGCGACTGCATCGGCGTTGACCACGCCGGTCGCGGCTGCATTGGCTGCGAGTGCGCCGGCTGTAACTGCGCAGTCTGCGACTGCGCCGGCTGTAACTGCGTAGTCTGCGACTGCGCCGTTTGCCACTGCCCTGGTCGCCACAGTGTTGGCTGCGACTGCGCCGGCCGCTGCTGCGTCGGCTGCGACTGCGTCGATCATGATTGTGGCCGCGGCGGCTGCGGTCGCGTTGACTGCATCGGCTGCGACTGCGACGACTATTGACACGGAGATAGGCCCGTCCACTTGGCAACAGTGGGGAGCCAGGCTGTTGATCCGGAGGCGGCGTTCGCAATTGGCGCTCATCGTAAAGATCCATATCTGGAAAGTACATTAAAATAATCGCCAAGTATGCTGTTGTTATAATAAAAAGAAACACTCGAGTAAGTAGGTCAGTGAAAATAATGTAATAAGAAAATAAACTACGTACGTGTTTTACTAATTATTCAAGCTAGTTCGATAATTGTAAATGTATCTCGAAAAGGCAGTTGTAAATTCAAAGTGCAATCGTTATGTAGGGGAATCTATTATTCAACAGCAAATAACATGGGCATATACATACGTAAACAAAAAGAGATACATAAAAAAAAAAACTACATTGGCATAGTGAATGCAAAGGTAGGTACAGCATTATTTATATCACCATTTGGAACCTACATCCGTTATGCCATAATAAACTTGCATAATCAACTTTTCAAGTAGAAAATAAGTTATTTTATACTCTTACCTTTAAAACGGCTTCAATTCAGAACGACCAAACTTACTGATGTAGGCCTGAATATAATCGGCTGGTATAACGTATAACCAACCAACTATTTACCACTTCTGAAATGTTAAGGGGCTACTCCAATAAAACTCACTTATTCGCACGTATCACTTTTATTTCACTGTCTTGCTCGTAGCACAGTTAACAACCGACTGACTTCAAGAGCTAGCGCGCTACACAGGAAACCTACAAGAGTGGGGACCGGATGTGGCGCGCAAACTCGACAGAAATGGTTAACTATTTATTTAAATTAGTTAATTTTAAAAACTATGAAAACAATTCCAACAAAAATATAAATCTCTAAAACATTTGATTTAGTGTAACATAAAATACAATATTCAATTAGTTAATGTAAAAACACTATTTATCTAAAAAAATGGATCGTAAACACACCAAAACTAACGCCATCTAGTAATAACGTCCGACAGTGATTTCTAATGTCAAAATTAGTGTCACATATCCTATTCTGACGGTAGTAACTTACAGTTATTTAACCATACAATATAACAATATGATTTAAAGTAAAATTAAGTTCTAACACATGAGATAACAACAGTATATTAATCTTGAAAGTCAAACAAGGTGCTTTCTTTTCCGATCAAACGGCTGATAACTCATTTTATTTACATTCATTTAACTAGATATTGGGTCAAGGAATTTCACTCCCGTAACTTGACCTATGGCGATAACAAATCAATATATCTGACGTTTCAATTTGTATATTGACACGTTTTTAATCTTCTCTTATTGTTTATGTGTTCGGAAACTTCGGAAGCCGTGTTGAAGTTTGTCTTAATAAATTTCTCTCATAGTTCGGCGTCGGAAGGTAATGCGCGCGCGCCGTCCGCAGTACGTTCTAATGACCATAAATCTTCACCTGTCTTTCGTTGTATCTTTTTCTTTTGACTTTGATGTGTATATCAACGAGACGTCCTATTAAACGTATTAATCTTGTGGAACCGTGATGCTAGACGGTTTTGGTTTTTATAAATTGCTTGCGATTTGATTTTTAAATTAAGAGGGCGTATTCCGTCCACTAGCGCCGCCAATCGTTTTTTATTAATTGTGGTAAATTTAAGACACGTAGACAAAAAACCGCTCTGTAGTGTTCTGAAGAAATGTATTTACTATTTTTTGAGAGTTATGTTTTGTACTTTAGAACATAAATAGTGGCCAAAGTCGATATTTTTGCTAAAAGTGGCCACTTTAAGCAATAATTGCCGTTCTGGCTATTTAGTCATGAGATATGTATTAAAAATAGCTGTCAAAAAGTAATAGATACATTTCTTCAGTACACTACAGAGCGGTTTTTTATCTACGTGTCTTAAATTTACCACAATGAATAAAAACCGATTGGCGGCGCTAGTGGACGGAATACACACTCTTAATGGTGCATTTTCTGAGCATTTATATTAAAAAAAACGGTTTTTACTGATTTCACTAACGTTATCTGTACTACGTAACGTTATATTAGTGCACAATTATTCTGAGGAATTTTCAAAAATTAGGATAGTATGTAGCCTTAATAGGCTACTTACTATCCTCATTAAAATGGTAATAAATGTATAAATGGCTGTGGTGGTATCCCACCTGAAGGGTCCCGTCTGTCTCTGCACCAAAACTCATCATCGAATCGATCGGCGGTTTAGGCACCGCATGAAAGTGTAACAAACAAAGTCCCTTTCATATTATTTTATAATACTAGTTAATATCATACTCAGTGTTATTACATTTCGAAATTATTTCTCTATTGAAATGTTCTATCCCTGACCGGAATTAGAAGAAATGGTGTCAAATCATTATAGTTACAGCAATTGTCTAAGCAATGTAACAACTGCACAAACACGAGCCATGAACCAATTTACACGACAAATATACGACCATTTAAAGATGTCAATACGTAACAGAAACTATTCTTTAGAAATTCTATAATCGTTCATTGACATGTTATTTCTTCGAAGTGTTTCGTATCTTTCTTTTCTAAACTGATATTGCGGAGAGGTAAAATAAGTATACGTTTTTTGAAAATAAATCTCTGGAAGCAATCTGTTTTTTTTTTTTTTTTTTTTTTGTCATTGATTGTTACTTAAACACCTAGAGTAGGTATATCAGACTTATTTTTATCAGACTTCCAAAAAAGGAGGAGGTCCTCAATTCGGTTGGCAAAATAAATTGTTGTTCTCCGATTACTCCGAGGTTTTATGTCTAAAAACGCACGGTTAGACCTCATGAATAAGGCAACCGGAAAAAGTGAATAAATTTAAAAAATAAAATTTTTTGCTTAATAACACAATTGATGAAATTAATAAATTTATTTTTAATGTAACATTAAAATTAATTAGGTCTATCAATTAAAATTTGCGTTGAATTTTTAAAATGTTGATAACAATATAATTTACATGATTTTCACAGTTGAGGCGACAGCAGCATTTATTATTTAAATTTTACGTGTTTTAGTTAAAAATAAATAAAAATTTATTGGTGGCGTTATAATATTTCCATATCAAGTTTTTGGAAAGCGTGCGCGTTGTCTTTTTAAAAGAATATATTATGTTAAAATTAGTATAAGTCTACTATATAAATAAAATGTAAGCAGGTCGAATGCTAATTGAGTTGCATTTGATTTTTACAGTGTCTATTTGTAACCGATTGTGTGCATTTTCATTGAGCCGATTGGGTTGACAAAGGCACAGGAGGAAATTTCACCAGTAGACACGCGATATTTTTCTTCTTGACTGACAGAGAACGCACAGCCGAAATTTCTAGTCATAGAAACCTGAAATTTTGCTTGTAGCTTACCTACATTTCGTAAGGGAGCACTATAAGAGAGGATTTCCCGAAATTCCATCGGAAATGGGAGAAAACGGGGTATGTGTGTACGAAGTCGCAACAAGAGCTAGTTTTATTATAAAAGTTTTAAATAAGTTCATAAGTAGGTAACTGGTTTTTCTTGCACTCTGATATTTGAAAAAATGATTGGGTTTCATGTCTAGAAAATCTATGCCAAGTCATTGACGGTTTTTTGCAATAAAACGTTATTGAAAAAAAAAAAAAAAAATTATTATATCTTTACGAGTTTTACAAGGTTAAGGATAAATCAGTTACTGTAAAGACATCGAACCTTTAAATAAAATTGTGACAGTAATATTTTCTAATAAAAAAAAGTTGATATAAACATAAAAGTCTTTACATGATCTGTATCAATTTTATGCTCCTAATTCTAATTTAATGTGGCCGTTACATCTACTTATCTATATTTTTATTTCCAAAAAAGTGACACGCATAAAAACTCTTTGGACTATTTCGCGAATATTTTTATAAACAATTTTATGATTCATCTGGTATCACTGACCGATTATGCAGATTACAGTGTTAGGTAACTCGTTATCTCTTATGTTGGTGTTCCTTTTGACGGTCTTAGCTCAAGTAAACATGCGATTGCGTTATTTCACGTAATCTTTGCACGAGTCGTCAAGTGAAATAACTCACCTTTTGTAACTGTTCATGTAAAGACGTGACGTCACTGTTTGGCTATGGCCAATAGAACCGCTTCGGCTGTGACAGTTTTTTTTTTTTTTTGTAGACCTTAAATTATTTGTAGAGCGACGGCCCGACTAAGCATGCGGTCTGGATTCTTTGATAGTTCAAAAGAATTCTTATTTTAAATTCAGATTTAGAATATTTAGATGTATTGTTAAAAAATATGGGCCAAAATATATTCCTAGATTCTGCATCCCAAAATCTAAGTTCTATTTGTATTTTTTTTTAATAAAAAGCTTAGGTATTTATCATTTATACGCCAAGACGAATTATCATTGTAATGGATTTGAGTAATCCATTCAATCAAATTTAGAATTTATCCTTGTGATCCAAACACCATTTTAATCCTGACCAATTTAGTCTATTAGCGAAGGCGTATTTTATTTTTTCCTCAAACAATCATAAATAGCCTAAGCATCATAGTGATGTGTTGACAACATGACATAGGTAAATAGCGCTTATTATTATAATAAGAACAGTCGTCTACATTAATATTTTTATAATTGCTTATCAACAACAATACTATGTGATTATAACTACCCACTTGCTTAGGTATAGTTTTAATAACAATAAACACAAAACTAAGAATATGAATAAGCGATCAGAAAATAAACATCTCATTCATGCTCTGTCGTAAGATCGCTCTGAAGAAAATATTCTAATACATTGTGCGATAAGCGAACGTAATTGGGTTATCTATGTAGTACCCATCTCGTAAACAAATAGATTGTTAGAAAAATATACTAGGAGAGCAGACGCGGTTTCGAAACCGCATAGTAAAGTGATATTATGCGAGCTCGTGGCTAAATAATAACAGACGTACGTAGCCGAGGTAAAGTAACTCTTTATTATTTATTTATTTATGTACACACAATATACTTAAAAAGAAAATTTTGTACAGAGAAAAGAGCACAATGGTACTGCTTATTTCAAAAGAAATTTCTACCAGCAGACCTGCGACAGAAGAATCTCGACTCTTGATGTGGTCGGCCCGTAATGGGTGATCTTTCATTACGTACAAGATGGTACCAGCTGTCACTTTTAGACCTTTCACAGTCGTCACGCTAAGTCTAAAGCCAACGAGTCTTGCCAAGGGATATCGTCGATTGTTGAAATCACATAGGCTCTATGTAAAATGCTGATATTCATAGAATAGGTACAGTTAGGCTGGAAGCCGAACCTAACATCGTCGTCTCCAAAAATATTTCAAATTTCGAACGTGGCACATCTCTAGTTCGATTTATAAAAAAATGCCGTTCCATTGTTGAAATTTTTGCTGCTCGCAGTAGTTAGCTGGAATTTAAAACGGTTTAGATGTTTTGTCATAAGCGGCAAAAAGTACGTTTAATATAAAAGGTGACAATGTTAAGTAGGTAGTAGCAAAACATGCGATAATCTTATTACGTCTTGAACTGAACAAAAAAAATTACTATCTATTTAGGTATATAAATTCTCTGATAATAATCATTTGGAATAAAAAGTTCTTCAAATATCAGTTTTCAATAATAATTTATCAGCCATCTAATGTTAAACGTTGAGTTACTCAAAGCAATTACGACGTTCGAAGCAAAAACGGCCAGTCCTGACGAAAGTGGTCCATAAGTGGAATCTTTATTGATTCGACGTTTTACCGGATTTTTTTCTAATCACACTAGTTGTCTACCTTTCAATTACTGTCAGCATCGATATGGTGACTGCTATTTTACAATAACAAATCTTTTATAGTGTGAGGTAAAGTTCACAATGCATTGAAAGTAATTTTAGTTTCTATCCTCCTATTAAAAAGTTGTTTTTCACACACGTGCGTAATGAAATGCATGTGAGTTAACTTTGAATGCAATCATAATTTTTAAATTCAGTCACAGTAAGAGTTCTTAGAAAAAAATAAAATAAAAATAGCGTGAAAAGATATCTAGCAATGAATGAGTGCCTAATTGGTTATCGATAGATCAATGATTATCGGCATTGCATTTTAATCGCCGATCGATTCTGGTTTCAGATAAACAAATTAATGACAACTGGTTACTGGTACATATTCTAACGGAGCGCACTTATCAAGTTAATAGCGATAGTAAATTAAAAGAGGAAAATATGTGAGTTTGTAAAGTATAGGTACCTAAGATCTTCATTTATTTTTTCTGTATTATGAAATAAATGTCGCGAAAAAAACACATTTTCCGGCCAGTGTCAAAGTGTCACTGTCACAGACTCGCGGTGTCGCTACACGAAATAGATACTGCAGTAAAAACCTTTTAGTGTAAAAAAAATGGACAGATTACAAGAAATATAACCGTTTGGTGTTTCCTCTTTAGAGTTCAATGTCGTTAGAACTGTTATACTAATAAACTCTTCACATTGGTTACGTAATCTGCTCGTGTCCAATTTGACCATTTCAATCCTCATCTAGTTCATCTAAAAATAATTCAGAACACAAATAACTGGAGACATTGCGTTAATTAAAATTACATTCTTGCGTGAAAAATAGACCTATGTCAGTTGAGTAACGTCAACGCACTTTTGGTTTCATGTTTCTGGCGTTGACAGTGATTATTTTTTCAAGAAAAAAACTTAAAAGTTAATATATTTTCATGGAAAGTTTCCGACCGATTTTTGTTTTTGGGTGTCGGTTATTTTGGACAGAAATGTTATTTACGACCTTTGGGTTCACGGTAGAGGCCAAAAAAGAAGTTCGTGCAAATTAACGCATAAAATGCTATTGATGTTTTTTTTTTAAATAAACTTTACCCCACTAGAGATTTCTCCGATTCCGTTTATGTGCACAAAAAACACGAGAGAGACAAGAAGAAATACATACAGCAAAACATGAAGCTTATCATTTCTAAAGAAATTTAATGCAGCAGACCTACGACAACAGTTGTCTATAATATTCTTTTAATTAGTGAGATTACCTATAGACAAAAGAATCTCTCTTTGATGAAGTACCTCTATATTTTTTTCACGTTCAAATCAAACCAACCAAACAAGGAAACGAAACTAAACGCCGTCATTTAAACGTTAACATATTGTTATTAATTAGTATTTGCCTTACAGCAGGACGAGAATCATTAATCACTAACTTTAAAGAGTTTATAAATAAAAAGTTCACCTAAGGAGAGACAGGTTCAAAGTAGCATGTCTAAAACAGACAGCTTTTAGTCATTTAGCCTAAGGACATTTGTGATTTATGAAAAATACTGCTATTAAGATCGAATAATCATTGTATTTATAAATTAATAAGACAGCTGGATATATGGGACCAGACATAATTGAGGTGTCTTTATAAAGTCATCTTCATCTTTACAAAGTATCCATTGATTTATAGATTTGCAAAAATCTATAAAAGCTCACGCTTATTTATCAAAATAAGCTTGAACTTTGAAATCAACTCTCAACAAAAAAACAAAGAATTGTAAGAGAGACACTATGACACTTGTACAAAAATATGGTGATTTATGTTTCCTATCTTCAGGGCTTGCTCGTCCTCAGACTTCAGCCATAGATTTCCATCAGGCAAGGTCGAGTTCAAGTTCATCAGTCTACCTGTCTTTTTCCCAATTATCTTAGTCTTAGTCTAAGATAACTAGCTGTAAATGTACAATTACGTGTGCGGCTATTTTTATTAAGTCATAAGCACCTCATGAATGAGCTCATTGTAAAAAAAAATCCCGATAATGTTGTCGTGTAATGGTCGTCAACCTTGAAAACATTAAAACAAAAATCAACAATGGCACGCGTGAATGCACGCAACCTGCCCTTCCATATCACAGTTACCGCAGCTTATCGGTTCGCATCGTAACCAAGTGACCTGAATGCAAAGCGAGTCCAATAGAAAAATCACACGATCGGGCCCGTTAAACCATCCGGCGATAGCTTATCTGTTGGCCCTAAAACATGTCACAGGACACTGCAGCGCAAACGGCTGATGGAACCAATTACGAATATCTGTTAATATGAAACAGTTCTGTGACTAACTTACAAACAAATCAGAGTATTCATCCCTAAATCACCAAGGATTAAAATCATTGCCCGGATTTTTCAAAAGCTCGTTTAACCTCGTGGACCAGTATGACGATTCTTTTAAGAAAAAACAAAAAACTAAACGCCGTGAGAACCTATAGGTACTAAAATGATAGGAAAGTGAAGAGGATAACTATTTTTGTATTTTAATTTTCATAATTGAAATCACCTTTTTTTTAATTGCTTTGGAGTTTTTTAAAATCATCCGTTTTTTAATTGAAATTACTTGAAATGTACCTTTTTTTCAAATGCAAGGGGTTATTGAGCATTTGCACAGACTCATCGCGGACAAAGTCACAGTATAAGTTAAGTACAATATGAGTAATAAAGAGCAACGGATCGATTCCCATCCATACAAGCTGCAGGGCTGTGCTGACGGAAATAAATGTGATTGCACACATTGCCAGGAGGTTTTCCCGTTGCACGAATGCTGATGAATGGAAAACATTTGTTTCACAACACTCGCAAATGTGAAACGTTATCTAACTCGGAGCTTGGAAATAAATACTTGAAAAACCTTTTATTTCGCTATATTTTGAGTTATTCGTTTGCTCACAGACATTGAGGAGACAATTCTGACAATTTTACTATTGACAAGATCGCGTTTATTTATTTACTAGCTGACCCACGCAACTTCGTCTGCGTCACATTTTCCATTAATGCTCGGCTCCTTTTAGTCTTAGCGTGATGATATGTAGCCTATATCCTTCCTCGATACATGGGCTATCTAATACTGAAAGAATTTTTCAAATCGGACCAGTAGTTCCTGAGAATACCCCCTACATACTAACTTACAAACAAATGTTACCTCTTTATAATATTAGTATAGATATAGATAGATGACGTCGCTAGTCGCGGCCAGTTCGATCATTCAATGTTCTGCATTTCATCATTTTCATCCCTACAAACATTGGTTACAGCCACTTTACCGAGGGAAATCTTTACGTTATCCTTCTTCTTCGACTTCCCTAAATTGCTACTTCTATGAAATAATGTCACAAATTACAGTCTTAATTGTAAACATTAATTCGATGCTTATCTTATAAGCTGAATCATTTACAACCTCGGTGTAATATTGCTGACCTACGCTCGTGCATTAACCTTAGTTTAATATTATATTATGTGTTAATGATATTGGTATTTAACATAAAAAAATTGTTTTTTTTTTTTTTGGAAATTATTCTCTTTATACATTTTTTTTATACCTTTTGGAAATTCGGATTTTGTATATTATTTAGGATATTCTTATTTCTGTGATGGATTTCATATTTGATATCTATTCTGAAAATTAGACCCATTATGAAACTAGTGCGTTAAAGTTACTTTTAATAATAAACACTTGGGTTACTCAAAACAGTTTCAGCTAAGTTTAAGTACAGTTCTGTGAGTAGAGTTTTATCGAAGTATGTTAATTAAGCAGAAATGCTTACATTTATGATTCATAATGGTAGCAAGCATGACGTCATCGAGCGCGGTGTTAATTGTGAGAGCTAAGAAATTATTTAACAACTGCTACTGGTAATAGGGAACGGAAGAAAGGGAAATATAAACAAGCTTTTGTTTACGATGATACTAGTTTTGCTACTGAACTAACATAAAATGTTGTGTGAGGAAATAGAACATTGCATTATTGTTTTTATGTAGGTAGGTATGTAGTAGGCTAGAAGTTTCTTTTGTTGTGTTTGTCAGAGTATATTATTTTTTATCAAATGGCCAAAGGGGGACGAAGGCTTTTATTCAGCAGTGGGGCAAAACAGGCTAGATAGATTTAGTTTTTTTTTAACCTTGCCACACACTAGGAATTTCTCCTGTATCGTAGGTGCGTTTACAAACATACTATCTCATATACACGACTATCTGCAGGCCATACAAACATTTGTTCCATGCGGCTATCGAACCCGCGACACGCAGCGCAGCAGTCAATCGCACAACCACTGCGCCATGCGTGTCGATAAACGATAGAAAAAGAGGATAGAACCGACTTCAAGAAAATTCTTGAACGAAATGAATTTTACAAGATTATTTTAAAAAGTGCACTAAAACGTGCCTATTAGTACTAAATTTTCCACAAACTGATGTTGTAGGTGAACTATCTTAGATTGAGTCCAAAGTTCAGCGTTTGAAGATACTCTGCCTAGAACCGTTAGTTAGTACCTAACCCATCTCGCCAAAAAATACCTATCTGCCTTACTGATGTCATAAAGTCACGCGTAAAAAATGCTGCCTTTCAATTTGGTCAACTCATTCAGATCACCGCATGAAATGTCTGCGCTTATGTTCAGTAAAAAAATATTACGAAAAAACTAAATGGTTACTAAGTAGGAAGTACATACCGCGATACATACCGTGTCTATAATATTTTGAAAGTCGCATTCAATGAAATACCACAACACAATACATACGTCATAGACACATTATTGTGATCTATTAACGCAACAAAAAATATTAATTGTTCGTTACTTTTTAACCGAGATCGTGAATGGTCATTGTCCTGAGTCCTGACCAGAAATACTTCAAGTCATCAAAAATGACAATGTCACTGATAACTATATCAATTTAGACATATAAAGTCATGACATCTCATTTATGACGGCAAAAAGTGCAAAAAACCCAATGTACATTCATTAGGGACCAATAGGAATCAATAATAAGCAAATGACCGTTTGAAAAAAAAATAGATACACCACATAAAATTATAGCAAGGGAAATTGACGTAAACATTATCGATCACACAGCTGATCGATAAAAACGATACGATAAAAACTATCGATTGGAAATATCGATACCTACCACATGTCAATTCGCTGATAAGTCGTTTGAATAAATTTACATTTTAATGAATGAATCCCATTAATTAATTAAATATGATAGACTTTAATCGTCTCTACGCTACAGTTCACAGTTTTGTAGATTATTATTTCATGCTAATTACACGCCACTTCCCGTGAGATTTCAATTTGAAGCCATCATTTTTCTATCGTTTGTAAAATTCGCCACTAGAAATGTCAGTTGTCAATTAATTTTAATTCATAACTACGAGAAAATGTAAAATACATTCTCCGACGTCGTATTGTGTTCGTTAGAGGGTTAAGGTTATACGTTGAACTCTGCACATGTCTAGCTAGCGATCGGAACGCATTTCCATTGATAATTTTCAACAGCGTATTTTTGGAACAATGTTAATTTATGGAAAAACATACTAACCTTCCAATTACGGGTCACTGGAAAAATCATTCACTGTTTCATTCACAAACTAAGAAAAAACCAGGCAGACTGTCGTGTTTGAGTTTCGAACAACAAAAACAAAAAAAATACAAAAAGATTTGAGTGTTTTTTGGGTCTGTTATGTTTATCACTAGATCGAATGCGTTCAAGCCGCCTTCCGCGTGCTCTTCGCGTCGGGTTGTCGAGCGCGCGTCCTAACACTAACGCGCCTTGTCGTCGACTATGGCCGCGTCTCGTATGAACCGGCATAAATTCTACTAGAATTTTACTTTGGTACGCGACGCACACCTATGTACGTACCTACCTAGTACCTACCAACGAAATTCCTAATGTAAAATATGCATACTTCATAAATTTTTGCTGTAGGTAGGTATATTAGATAGTAATTACTTCCTTAAAAAAAAATCAACTAGAGAGAATTTGATTTTAGTATCTGCTAAACAATAACTAACCAAAGCACGTGCTGGATAGACTTTTTTTTATAAATAAACCTGTTTAAACCGTAAATTACGTTCTAATAACTTCTACATCACTGTCATTTTCCAAAATAAAACAAAAAGAAAAGAACAGCACATTCAAATTTTAATATTTGTGTTTATTGTTAAAAAAAGAGTTCCGCATCCAACAAGACCTAAAATAATTGAAGATCACAATTTTGCCTTCAACTGATATTGTCATTGGCAATGACAATGTAATAGACAACACATATGAAATTCAATATTGTTGAATTTAACACACAAGTGCCAATAGAGAGTCATTTCGCAATTCGTGTCATTTCGAGTCGTGTCGCATCAAGTGTTTCGTTTCCCGTCAATCTGCCAATGTCTTCATTAATTTCCTCTCAAAGATCTTTTTCTTTTTAATAATGTAGATAATAAGAAAACTTCTGTAGTCTACAAAAGTTTTCTTATGTTTCCGCTGAATAAACATTTTTTTTTTTCAGATTGCATTATCTCAACTTAGTTCCGACAATGTATTTGTTTTGTTTTAATCTTAGAGTTTTCAAGAGGGACTCACAAATTTTATTTAGGAGCTATGTTAGAAAAATGAGAAAAAACCAAAGGCAAATCAAACACCTTAGCTCTTAACGAAACTCGTTTCCTTCTACAATTATTCTCTTCTGTCAACTATGCCTTTATCTCTTTCTGCCGAAATTACCTTACAGGTTCCTTTTTTAGGATTTGAACATCTTTGTGGAAAAACGAAACCCATAAGGCGAGGTTGCAGTACTGTGTGTTTTGACGAACAACTGCGACTGTCCGGCGAGCGAAATAATGCCTAAATTTTGATGGTTTTTTCTTCTTGGCGAAAACTGATAAAGAAATAATACAATATGGTTTCAACATTTACTTCAAAATAAAAAGCTCTATCTATTGATATAACTTTTGCATATATTCGTGATAAAATCTCTTAGCAGTACACGTTTAAAATTGTAATTTAGTGTCATGTTTGATGAAAAAAAAGTATCGAGCCAATCATTCTAAATCGCGTTTCTATCTTTACGATTTACTTGAATGTTCAATTTTTATGTAATGATTTTTATTTAATAAAAAACTCATAATTAAATAGATTTTCAGATGTTCAAAAATCTTAAAAAGTACTGCAACCCCGCCTTAAAGGATCACTCATGTTTCTGTCTATCTGTCTACTTTATCGAATCTATTGGATCGATAGATGTTTGTATTTTATTTTTTTGTCATGGAACCCCAAAAAAGAATCATAAATTAATAAACTCACCCAATTAAAGCTACTCCTTTCAATGACCAAAGCACAATACTAACGAATAGATTTCCTTTACACCTCCGATTCGTAGCAGAAGCGTGAACACACGTGTCAATTAATAGTACCTACACGATTGATACACATGCCATAACTTTCACACATCGACGGGAGACACGTGCTGTAAACACTACGATGTCAGGAATGCGTCAGCATAAGTACCTTATTACAGGAGAGCTTTGGACAAAACACTGCCAAGACTGCCATAAAATGACAGGTGTAAAATTAAGGCGGACGAAGTCGGGAGTTACTTGCTCTTCCAAGTAACTATCGACATTCCCTAGTCCTTGTATTCTTTATTTTTGTCTGCTCTATACTTGTGAAGCTTATAGTAGGGAGTCAAGTTCAAACTTTTTAACTCGACTGCGCGAGAGTGCATAATTATGTATGTAAAAAAACCGTAACAAAATGCAACAAAACGACCGGGCTTTTTTATTTGAGATGGGTTTGCTCTCCACTCTAGTCTAGGTCAGAAATGACAGAGACAAAGTCTATGATGGAGCGAGCTTATCCGGAAGTAGCCTGTTCACTCTAACTTTGAAATGATTAGGGTTGTAAGCGTTCGGAAACACAAACGCAGGCAGAGAGAGACTCCTTTGCTGTGCGCAATATGAAAGACACTTGGAATATATAACCAAGCCAATAACTAAAATACCTACATACTACATAGTTTTTTTTTTTCAAAGCAAATGACTCCTTCCCCTCTGGGCGGAGAGGAAGGAAGTGTCAGAATCTTACTGACTAAAACCCATCCATGTTCCTCCTAATGCTCTTTACGTTCCAGGGCCGCGGTGACTCTTTCGAACAAATTCCGCAAACCTGGCGCAAAATACATCGATACCGATATACTATCCACCGGCGAACGCTGCCGCAGGCAAAAGTTAGTAGCGCTTCGGCGAAGCGTGGGCGTGATTTTACGTGCGTAAGTAAACTTAGCACTTATTGATACATCAAGAAGCAATATAACACGACAGGTAGCAATTTCGTTTAGAGGTATCACTTTAAAATTTATTACTGACGTGCGATTTTCATCGCTATGCTTTCCTCTTTCGTTTAGAAGGGGTCATAAATAATATTGTTATGTGTACTTTTAGACATCGGAAAACGAATTGCGGAACTGAAATGAAGCTGATTAGAACACCTGAGGCGCGCTGATAAACATGTGGTCGTAAGGCAGTGAACAAGTGGCGTTACAGGACAGTATTGGTCGGACGGCGTGGTGGCGAGTTGGGCAAGCGACATGGTTACCATCGCGGGTAAAACCTGGATGAGTCTGACACAGGATCGCTGGGATTGGCACAAGAAAAGAGAGGCTTATCCTCAGTGAAGTCGGACTGTGGATGATGCTCATGATGATGTACTTTACAAAAAATCATTTTTCATTATTATACGATACTAGGTTTCGCCCGCGACTTCGTTCGCGCATACCCCGTTTTTCCCGTTAGTGCACCCCTACGGAGTGTTAGGAAGCTGCATGCAAAATTTCAGTTTTCTACTATCAGCAGTTTCGACTGTTCGTTAATATACAGGGAAATTGAAAAAATACCCGAAACCTCTTAGGCAGTGAAAGTACACATGATTATAAGCAACTTTTGTTTTGGTAAAACTCCGAAATCTCGAAAAAAATATCAGCTGTCTCATACATTTTCATTGGCTAAATACTGCATTTTGTATGAAACAGCTGATATTTTTTTCGAGATTTCGGAGTTTTACCAAAACAAAAGTTGCTTATAATCATGTGTACTTTCACTGCCTAAGAGGTTTCGGGTATTTTTTCAATTTCCCTGTATAAGTCAGTGGAGATTTGCCTTTTATATATGTATATACTTAGATAAACTTAGCTACTCATGCTTCGTTAAGGTTCTGCTATCATTGGATTATATTTTTTGCATCTTATGGGCTATAGAACGAATTGAACCTTAATACCGCCATGCCAAAAAAAAAAACAACAGTTCTTTCAATAGGTACCGGAAATGTATGTAAATTAGCAACGAGAAAACTACCTATTTAGCGAAAAAGAAACCGCAAACAACGATTTCCAGTACTGCACAAAGTACATTAACACTTAATATTTCACCATCAAAATATTTACTTTCATAACTATGAAAAAACCGTGTCTGGAATATAGGTCATTGCACTCATTTCCATAGACTAAAGTCTAGGAGTAAGAACTTCGACCTCAATCTGCTTGTCTATTGTTTCCTGTCTAGTAAAATATTTAAGATGTTAATTATGACGACAATTATGATGTTAACGCGAGATTTTATCAGCTGCTAAAAATTGTTAAAATTATCCGAAAATGTTTATTTCTTCATAATAACCTAACTGGTTTATTAGGAAGTGGTTTAAAATAGATTCATTTATTCTAATATATATTTTTGGGGGCCGAGTCACCCGCGTCCGTAGGAGAATACCCTTCAGCGAATCCCTACACGTGGTCCCCGGGTGGTGCTAAACAGGTGACACTAACCGCCTCCGTGGTCTTGTGGTTATACCACCTGATTCAGACCCAGGTCCCGGGTTCGATTCCCAGCGGGGGCAAAATTTTTGCTCGGTTTGGTTGGTGGTAGGACTTGTTCTAAGTCCGCCTGGCAAGCTACCACCATCATGTCTAAGTCTGCCGCCATAACAACAATGTTAACAGCATTGTTGTGTTCCGGCAGTTAGAGGTATGATAGCCAGTTCCTCTGTGTAAGAGGATTCCGGGTGAAACTCGCTTCCATCTTCGGCCTAATCATCACTTTCCATCAGGTGAGATTTAAGCCAAGAGTTTCCCCGTTTTGTATATAAAAAAAAACAAACTAGTTTATTCTAAGAAGGAGATCATGCACTTTATTTAATCTGTTCAATTTTTGCTGCAAAAGATACCCTTTTATAATGATGGGACATCGTCAAATTAATGATTCTTTCTGCTCTGGGTAGAGCAGAAGGGATTGTCAGACTCATACTGACTAAAACACATCTCCTCCTATCGTCTTCTTTGGTCTTAGCGGGCCTCGTCGTCTACAATGCTGCCATCTACTTGCCGTCCTCAGACGCCTATGGTGGCCGGGAATAGGGAATATTGACGACACGGTTGGCGCAGTGGTTGAGCGATTGACTGCTGCGCAGCATGTCGCGGGTTCGATTCCCGCACGGAACAAATATTTGCACGGCCTACATGTATTTGTTCCGAGTCTGGGTGTTTTCTATCTATAATATGTATGTATTTAGAAAAAAAAAATGTATATAAGTAGTTTATCAGCCATATCGTTACCATAACACAAGCATTAAGTTGCTTAGCTTGGGACTATACGGCGTTGTGTGAAATGTCCAAGGATATTATATATTATAATGCTGCCATCTACTTGCCGTCCTCAGACGCCTATGGTGGCCGGGAATAGGGAATATGCATAAAAAAAAAATTATTATCTAAACACTTTATCTAAAAATATACAAAAATATATTACTAACAGTGGAAATAGAATCAAAATTGCTCGAAAAACAAACGAGATATAATTATTTTAAACAAATACATCTGTCCCTCTCGCGAAAACGCTGTTTTCTATGGCAGATGTATAGACGTCACGTAATGTGACGTCAAATTCCATGTCGGACTTCTCGTTCTAAAAGTAATCTTTGAAGCGTTATAACTTCATCGCTGATGAAGATATTTAAAAAATATTTTCTAGAGTGTTTACTGGAGCTTATAAGTAATTCATTTTATAAATAAAAAAATCGCGTACATATTCCCTATTGTCCTGCGGTTCCCGACGACGCTCGGGACAACTTCTTCTGTTGCGGCGTGGCGGCAGGTTTGCCCAAAAGATACTTACGCTTTCATTTTGACTACTGAGAGTGATGAAGTTTTCTGGCTTCTAAGGTCTATTGAACATCCGATCGTTGCTCATAAACACATAAATACCCTGAACTCAGGGCACAGATCCCAGGTGAGGGTTGGGAAATGGCTTGGTAGATGATCAGTCACTTATCAAGCCATTTCCCAACCATGGTGGGATCAGCTTCCAATCTAACAAAAAAATCTAGATGTAGGGAAATATCTACAAATATGTTACATGGCTCGACTGCTTATCCGATCTCCACCCATCAACTGGGACACACGATTTCCCTTAGCAAGACGGGGTGTCAGACTTTCGAGCTTTTTCTGAATTTGCGTAACGACTGTCAACATTCTATGAATGACCACCGAGATCATTGTCTTACATAGTGTGCTTTCACCCATGGACCGACAAAGGCAAGCGTTGCCTTATCTAAATGATTGACCACTGCGAGTTTTTTATTTTGCTACAAACACGAGCATCACATTCCAGTATCTTCAGTTTTAAACGAAGTTCGCCAGTTCTTAAAAAGCCAAATCTAAGCAGGAACATGACACTACAACGGTCAGTGTGTCAACACAGCCGATTCCTTCCTGCTAGTGGTTCGGTAAACCAATCCCTTTGTTGTTCGGCCAAGTTGTTTGTAGTCCGCTTTACTTGGCCACAATAATTGATCGTCACTGGACACGTGAGCGGCGGAGTCACTGGCGTTTCTGTGGATAGAATGGTTTGTTTCACTTTGTACCGAACTCTAGTTCGACAGAGCTTTGTTTTTGCTGTCGGGGTAATTCTTCAAAAGGTGCCTAGACTATTGAGAAAAAGGCCTGGGAGTGTGGGATTTTTACCTCGTTGAAAACCACGTCGTTGATCGCCTAGAAACACATAGAAAGGGCTCCATTACCTATAACAAGAGCACTCCGGGACCGGTTCTCTGAGGAGACTGTAAAGTGGCCACCGCTGGACCTTCTACACCTGGACCTAACACTTTGCTGAGACTATGTTTAAGAGAGCGGTGAGATGTGTGTATGGAGTGGTGACGTGCCCACAACATGCTGCATCGTGCCACTACCGTACTGTATCATTTACACATTTATTTATCTTCTATAGTGTTTTTTTTTTTCTCTTTTCTCGTTTGACATGCGTTCGTTATCATCATACTCCGAGGTCACTTCGCGAACAATAGTGTGTGATATACATTGTCTCCACTATAACATTGTAACTACTTTTCTGTAAATGCTATAACGTATAACTGTTTTTGTAAATTAAATTAAATTTTAAAAAACCTGGGAAAACCTCTATGAAAGCCAGCCAAAATATATCTACATAAAGTTTCCCCATACAGGTAATATGTTTCTGACCAGTTTCCTTCAAGTGGGCCTTCAATCTCCATGGTATATCATTATTTTATTTTTTATTGTCTTTCGTTATTTTTATTTATCGATATCACTAGATACAGTATCGATTTAAAGAATTCGCCTAGGACTTGATAGCATGTCAGATTAGGTATATTGTTTATACCTTTTGCTTGTTACCTAAGCATATTATCATATCGGCAATCTATCGGTGGCTGATTGATTGCTCTAAATAATAGCTTGTATACCCAGCCTACTTTGAAAAAAATAATTGTTTATGATATTTATTAGGATAATCTTAAAGACAATTTAATACATAATAAAGATTTTATCAGCCACGATAGGAAGATAGTTAAAGTTTTTGCCTTTACTGGTGGTCCCAATTATTATTAAACGCTATTTTATCGTGACCAATATTGTGAATGGACTGTGCCCTAAGAATAGTGTTAGGTAAGTACCCAAACTGAAACTAAAAACTGTAGTGGCAGATGGTTTCAATTTAGGTTGGGATCAGCTGCAGCGTAGCGGTATTTATAAGTACCTACCACCACATACAACTTACAAAAAGACCTGACGGCAAATAAATCCCGTATTGTTCAATCAAATATTACCGTTCGAAATCAAAGTTACTACAGCCCGACAACCATAAGGGCCAGGCCACACGGTGTGGCACCGCACCGCACCGCATTACTCCGCACCGCACTGGCGGCCACACGAGCAGTGCGGCGTCGCAATGTTCTTATGGCGCCGCTGCGGCACCGCAACAGGCTTGGCTTGGCTTGCCCAGTTGACGACAGTCTACAATTAAACAATGGATCGATAAAGATGTGTGTTGCTGCTATTATTACTTCGCCATCGACGAAATCGACGTAGCAGCACACGAAGATCAACGAGAGTGCACTCTTGCCTATGCCGTATAACTAGATAAACAACTGAGCGGCGCCGCTGCAGCACCACACTGCTTGCACCCCTCCCTGCCTCGTCTACCTCGCGCCATTGTCCGGTGCGGCGCTGCAGTGGTGCCGGACGTACCGTATGGCATACCATACATTTTTATATGTAGGAAACCATTGAGCCACCGCTCAGGCGCCGCGCCGGAGCCGCACCGCACCGTGTGGCCTGGCCCTGATTCGGGTGGTTGCCCACCAGACACAATTGTCGTCTGGTCGGAGGATGCTCGGTTTTTAATGGAGTTTGTGTAACACCCTGTTCCGCATACCGCTTTAACACGTCCTATCAAAATTATTTCGAATGACCTTGTAAGGTGTGTCGTCGCCGAATTTAATGATTGAACTAGATAAAGACAAAACAAAAATATTCAAAGAATAAAAGCAGCTATTCCTTATTTGTGAATTAAAACTGAAATAAGGTAAGGTAAGGTTAAGGTTGTCTGTGAGAGATTGCCCTGTGCCATAAGACCGCCCATTGTACACTTGTTTTTACTTACGTTTTTCCAGTATTTGTTATGAGGTATACAATAAAGAATATAATAAATAAATAAATACTTTATTTTAATTATTATTATTTGTATAATGTATTTTATTGAAAGATTCAATTTAAATGTTTATTTTTTATTATTAGTTTGTTGTACACCTACCACAGTGTAGTCTTTTAAAACCAAAGGTTGACTGGTAGAGAATGCCTGTATTATTTAGTTGCATTAAGTCCGCCCATGTACCACAATTGAGCATAAAGTTTAAATAAAAACTAGTAACAGCACTGCTGAAAAACCAAAGTAAAAATGGTCCCTACCCATAGAATCAAAGTAGAACTCTCCAATACCAACACGAGTAGGTTGAAACACGAGATATCGCCCAAAGACGTGTTGTTTCTCACGCCGGGCGCGTCGGGTAATCGAACACTGAGCGATATCATTTATCACATTCGTTACCGAATTCTCTAACACCTTATTAGTGCTTTGATCGCTAAATATAACCATTAGCTGCGGTTTGTGGTGGCGAGCTTAAAAATTATTAAGTGGAAGGGTATTGATTCTTCAGTTTCTTCATAGCTATCGGTTAAAGAATCGAGCATAGTATCAATATTTCCAGATTGTCTTGAAAGGATCAAGTAGTTACTGAAAACGTAATAGACTAAGACATTGCAATAAACCTTTGGAAAGCCATAAGTGAAAAAGAAAATCATAGGTCTATAAACAGTTTCTTTTTACACTCGTTCATCATTATTTCATTCTAATTTTCTTACGTTTATACAGTTAAAGGGGTACCTACCAAGTAAGATTCTCTTCTTCCATAATATCTACTTCTCTGTTAATGGTCATCATAGTTGTCATCCCCTTCTAGACAATTATTTTCTGTTCGATGCAATAATTACCATCGAACACGGTTTGCTGATATAGCTATCCAATTCCGCTGCACTTAGTGCGCCACAAAGTCAGTGCATAATATTTGGATAGCAAACCGAGTGCATTCGCCAACCTATCATTAGCCATCATTTTAGCGTAACTTAAAGTACTAAAACATAAACTGCCTTTTACCAAAGAAACTCAGCGTTTTAGTAGCCATCCAAATAGTCAATATTTATAGGAGTAAGTCGCGGCCCCAACAACTTCTCCTGCACACAGACGCACAGTACACCTAGAGTTTATTAAAATTTGGTCTTCTTGTACACTTGTGGTCATCCACATTTTATTCTATACTACTTCCATTCCAAGAATTACGAATTTAAAATCTACTTTAAACATTGACGAATATATAAATGCGCCAAAAAATTTGTCCTCAACGCTGTATGCTGGTAATTTACCCAATAGACTGGCGGCATTGCCACGTTGGATGGCTACCCAAGGTAAAGCCAGCTCTTGGATCACGGGAAGTGTCAACCAGCCGTTTCGATATTTCTGTTCAACCCTAAATGGCTCTAAAATATAATTAACAATAAAGTTATTATTTTTACGCCGCTTGAGATTTTTCACCTTGCCTGAACTAGGAAGATGGCATGGCGCAAGAGTATCGATACAGGTTCCGTCCCACACTAAAGTCCTACCCATCTTCCAAGGGAACAAATAAATGCCATCCGGTCGTTTTAATGTGCCAAGCCGCACATGCGTGATGTAGACATAATAATCAATATGTACATTCTTTAATTAAAATACTAATCAATAAAATAAAAACTACTAACAAAAATATATGTCGTCATAAAATTCACCACATCCCCGTCGACTGAAAGTGAACCCAAAATACTAATGGCATTGTCACGTTGTTTTTTGGCAATTTGCTTGTCCAAGATAATTAAAAGCCCGTCTTTGGATCATGCTACATGCAACTTGGTAATAATATCCTTGGACATTTCACACAACGCCATATAGTCCCAAGCTAAGCAACTAACGATATGGCTGATAAACTACTTATATACATTTTTTTTTGTAAATACATACATATTATACCTAGATAGAAAAACACCCAGAATCGGAACAAATACTTGTAGGTCTTACAAATATTTGTTCCGAGCGGGAATCGAACCCGCGACATGCTGCGCAGCAGTCAATCGCTCAACCACTTCGCCAACCGAAATAGAACAATCTTATTTAGTTCTACAATTAAGAGCACAAAGGTCGTCTTAAAGATGTCTCTAGTTTTGACAGCTGCCTGGCTGTTATCTAATCGTTTATATTCAATGAAGCACTCCTTCTATATAGTTTAGATATTTCTACACATTCGAGACTAGCATTTACCCACGGCTTCGCCTTTTTTGGTCATCCATGCGTCACGGGAATCGTACATTTGATGTTGCCCTTTGCGTTCCAGAGCCTTAGCGGGCCCACAATATTAATCCTAAAGGTGAATTAAACTATAAAAGAATTCTTCAAATAAGTAGAACTGCAACATGAGATCATCACTCTTTGTTCGTGTTAAAACGAACTTCTTAATTATAAATAATTAATGTAGAGATGAAAGTTTTACAATCGTTGCAAATTGCCATTGTTTGTGACAAAGGAAGTTCAACTAGAGTAAAGTAGGTCGAAAGCTTTAATTATATAGTTTTGTGTCACTCAAGCTTTGTTTTATGGTAAAAGCGCGCTTTTGGTAGAGCCATGACATGACCGTAAACATATTTTGTTTTTTATTTAAATTTCCAAATTATTTAATTATCCAATATAACCAATTATGTAACTGGCTTTAATTAAAAATAAAAACTCTTAACTAAAACTAAAATATGACGTTGAGAAATACCTCCGCATCGCTGGACACGTAATGTGCCCAAAATAAAATGGCAATACTTTACTTTTTTTTTAGACGTTGACGCTTAGTTGAGTCTTCGCGTGACCGTCTCGCGAAGAGTCCGAAGAGCTCCGAAAAAAACTACCAACGAGGTAATAATATTTCCGCCTCTTGAAGTTCTCCGCAGTCGCAGCGGCAGCGCCAGTTCAGCACGAAGAGAAATAAATAAGCCCTAAATCTATTCCCCTCTCTATTCTATTCTTCTCCTTCCGTTCAGTCCACTCAAATGATGTCTATATGAAATTGCCGTGTTGCTCTAACACCGCTCATTGTACACTTGTTTTTATAAATGTTTGTCCTGTGCCTATTATGAGATGTACAATAAATTATAATATATCTATCTGACCCGGCAAACGTTGTTTGGCCGTTTAAATAAAAAAAAAGTGTAAATAAAATAGCTTACGACCCACCAAATATACACAAAAAAAACATAACAATCGGTCAAGCTGTTTCAGAGACGTTTGATAACAAAAACTGTGATATGAGATTTTTATAATGTAATGTAATGTAATGTACATACGAAAATGAGGTAAACTATACCTTATTTTATCGATGGAAAACGTATTATAAAACAATACTTTATTTTTAATGTTATGGATTTTTAAAAATATTGTTCACAACTATGACCCTAGTGCAAACAAAACTGTATAACTTTTTGACTGAATTATCTTTTGCAATGAAACTAACTCCAAAATTTTATAGCTTGAACTTTCAAAGCCCACTACTACTTTCAAAGTTCTTGATCACAATTCCCATTTAGGCACTATAAATGAACTGTCAGAACCCTAGCGACTAGCGTATGAGTTCATTAGTTAGGGCGTCTAGTAGTGGCCTGTCACGGTGATGTGTCGCGAAAGTCGCGCTAACAGCATCTGAGGAGCCGCCGCGGTGACGCCACCGAACGCCGCCGCGCGCCGGGTCCGAACGTGCGAGACTGGATAGCAGTGAGGTGGAGTTGCTCTTCGTTCTAAAAAGAAAATCTAATACCTATATAAAATCTCAATACTCAATAATTTATTGCATTCCATATGTATTACAAAGATGGTTTATAATGGTTAAACTTGAGCCGGTACTTACTTATTGCTTATAATACCAGTTGACTCGGAAAACGCAGTTTTGTCGAAAAAAACAAAAGCATATAAAAAAACAAACACTAAGACACGAGATATAATAAAAATAATTCAAACCATTTTTACAATAATTCTTATTTATTATTCCTATTCAATAAATATACTATACCAATAAACACAGACCAAATAAATATATACATGTTTTTACAATTATACATCCAATTTAACATTTTGTAATAATTTTTGATACTATTTCATACCTTGACATACTATACTTAGCACTCTTCCTCTCTCCTATTATTTGCTTTGCCCGACAGGGTCCATATTTGTTCTTTAACCTCTTAGTCCCGGGGCGCTCAGTGTTTTCGGATAGTAATTTCGAATTATTTGGAAATTAAAATAAATAGTAATAAACATAAAAATAAAGTATACATTCCATTGCGTCAGGTGGAACCGATGGTTCCTCCGCCGTTTCTAACCTGGGCTTTGAGTTAGGTACACTTTACAACTAAAAAAAATGATTTTAACAAAATAAAAGTGTATATAAAAATTAGCAGAGAAATACAAATTCTATTGGATTAGCCTAGACCAGATCACATAGTATGGTCGAAAAGAGCAAGTCAAGCAAAAATAACTCTCATGTTAGTCAGAGTCACCAATCAGAAACGAGGGTTACGAGTATATCTAATTAATAAAAGAAAGTGTGATGGATGAGTGACGTCTTCTTCTTTTTCTATTTTTTATAAGGTTTTCATACTTCGGTATAAATAGCTAGTTATAGATTTTTTTTTATTTTTATTGATAGGCATACGTTTGATCGCTATCTCACCTGACATTAAGCGATGATGCGGTCTAAGGTGGTGGTCATGTTTCCCGTCTTCATTGTAATCCGGCAAAATAAAAAAAAACATAAAAATAATCAATTTCCGTTAGCGACTCCATGGCTCTCGCATCCCGATCCGATCTACGCGGAGAGAAGCGGTGATGACAGCTAATTGTCCTATAACGAGGGTGACCATAAAACCGTTCACGGCACATACATTTTACATGATCACGGACTGTCCCGCTACGACGCATTCCCCTTGCCATATGACGTACTTGAGATGAACGACGCGAATCAAGATGCAGAAATAGATAGGCAAATAGATTCAAATTTGTAGATTAAAATCTACACAGACCAAGTACTTCAGTGGTAGTGATTCTTTTAGTTAATACATACTTTCGCATGTGTGTCCGTCTGTTATATTTTCACGTCGCCGCTGATTTTGATGAAACTTGGCACTGGGATTCACTATGATCTGAATAAGGGCATCCCGGTAGTATGTTCCTTTTGGGTAGAGAAACGCTATCAAGCAAGGCGACGCAGCGGCAGATGGTAGTGGATTAATAAATGTATAATCTACATATACCGATATTATTAAGGGAAAACATTTGTATGTTTGTAACGAATAAACTCAAAAACTTCAGGACCGATTTAAAAAATTCTGCCACCATTAGAATGCTACATTATCCTTGAGTATCGAAGGCTACATTTATTACAAGAAAAAAATAGGGATCCTTAAAAAGTTAAAGTAGCCAACTAAGAGTCCTGAGATGGTCCTGGACCAAACATGGACGATATGATGCTTAAGCAAAGAACTTTCCGGTTGAATGTTACGTGTAGTGTAATGTGATCCTTAATCACAAAGAATTAACGAAAAATTTCATGTCGAAACTTACATCTTATTACTTACATCACTACATACTGTAAAACAAAGTCCTCCGCCGCGTCTGTCTGTCTGTTCGCAATAAACTCAAAAACCACTACACTGATTTTCATGCTGTTTTCACCAATGGATAGAGTGGTTCTCGAGGAAGGTTTTAGTATATTATTTGTCAAACGGGTGAAGCCGCAGGCATAAGCTATTTATTTACGACTAGCTGACCCACGCCACTTCGTCTGCGTCACATTTTCCATTAATGCTCGGCTCCTTTTAGTCTTAGCGTGATGATATGCCTATATCCTTCCTCGATACATGGGCTATCTAATACTGAAAGAATTTTTCAAATCGGACCAGTAGTTCCTGAGATTACCCCCTACATACAAACTTACAAACAAATGTTACCTCTTTATAATATTAGTATAGATATAGATAATGGCAATGAGAAAAGCTTTCCTAAGTTCTCAACCATTTAAAACTAGCACGGAAATTGTTTTATGATTTGTCACACGAAACGTTAAATAAATATTGTGATACCGTTCTATCCTAAAAATGGCGGATATCTTAATTTGCTTGCAATAATGAAGCTATTAATAAGATAATTAATTTTATATTTATTAATACTTTGGGATATTTTGACTGGTCCACTTTAATGAAGAGACAACTTTATCGATCTATTAAAACTAAATGGTATTTAAGGAATTTTCTAATATACGCGGCATAGTTTGCATGGCAAACGAAAAATTTAAAATCATCTGAGAGTCTTACCAAATAAACCTTTTATTGGTGTAAAATTTTGTTTTTAAAGTTTTCGAGTTGGACTTAAGAATTTAAATTTTAATATTTAAAAGATTATGGTTATCAAAAGTCAAATGCTAAGTAGTAATTAATAAGAACGTATCCTGTATTTGAATACTTTTTATTTAAGAGCTTGATTTTTTATCGATGTGCAAATGTATTTTATCAATAAACATAAACAGTAATCGTTTTGGTTAGAAAAACTTTTATGTTTCCTGTTACAATTAACATTAATTTATAATTTTGTTTGTTTTTAAAAAAAATATTTATATGAGCAATATTTTATTAAAAGTTATAGCAGAATTTGCCACTGTTTTAAATTTTTTTCAGTCATTTTAGAGGTACTCAGATATAAAGGAAGAATGCATCAGAACTGATGGGCCAGTGTCCTTACGCCGTGGAAGCCAGTGGATGGGCGTCATCGTTGTGGAAGGCCTAGGATTTTTTTTTACTATATAATAGGCACGCGTTTGACCACTATCTCACCTGATAGTAAGCGATGATGTGGTCTAAGATGGAGCACACTTGCCTAGAAGTAATCTATTCACTCTTGACTTAAAGACTCCCAAGTTGTTGCTATGAGGAAACACAGACTCCGGCAGGGAATTCCACTCATTTGCTGAAAGTATTTTGAATGTGTTCCCAAAACGTTGTGTGTGTGTGGTTGGGACATCCACCATGTACCCGTAGCGCATGGCCGCTCGTCTTGTGGTCCAATGATGGAACGGGCTTGGCGGAATCAGATTACGCAATTCCGTCGCACATTCCCCAAAATGCAATCGGTAGAAAACCGACAAACTAGCAACTTGACATCGATGCTCAAGACTTTAGAGCTTCGACTCGACGAGCCTATCGTTACCGATGATGCTGCTAAGAAGCGTTCATGGCGCATTGATTGGAGAAAAATCACACGGGAAGACCTTTTCCCAGCAGCCGAATACTGTAGGTAGCTTGAGTTTACATAGTATAAAACAAAGTCGTTTTTGCCGTCTGTACACATATGTCTTATAAACTACGCAACGTATTTTTTTTAACTATTGATAGGCACACGTTTGGGCACTATCTCACCTGATGGTGGAAGATGGAGCCCGCTTGCCTAGAAGTAACCTATTCACTTTTGACATAAAGACTTCCCAGGTTGTGGTTGGTTGTGTGTTTAATGCAATTTTCATCAATAGACTGGTGATTCAAAATTATTCTTTGATTACTCTGTCTATTAATTAAATCTACCGGTTAAGGCGCGTTCCCGAGCAAAACGCAGCGCTAGCCGTTTTTTGTGCAGTTTTTGGAGCTATCTACTCTTTATCCAAAATAAATATCAACTAATAAAAAATACATTAAATTTCTACTTACATAATCTTGGCTTCAAAATGGTAGATTTTATTTTTTATTACTAAGTATAATGTTTAAGTTATCTCCTCACAACGAAACCACAGAAATGAGAAAAAATTACTGAAAACATGCATCTTCTCGAAAACTAACGATTATTTTGATTTTGTACTTACACTAATGGATAGGCAATTTAATTATGAAAACATTTTGGTAGAAGTATTTTTTTCAAACGACCAAAATTACATTTTATAACGATTTTATTCAACATTCTGAGCGTATTCGCTATTGTATCTCTTGCGCTTTTATTGAGGGAAAAAATGCTCAAGGTTATTTGCTCAGGGTACGGCCTTATTATGAATAATTCGTCCGAAAATTCTGACGGGAACGGAAAAAATGCGATATGCGCGTTTAGTTTTTAAGACAAATTTTATGTTGTTGGCTTGTTATACGCCTTTGTGCAAACTGTTAGTGAAGGAAGCAATTTTTATAAAAATAAATAATAATATTAAAGTCACAGGCAAAACCTAGTATATAATATAAATGAATGTGTTTTTCTTTATCCAAAGCCTTCATATATTTCCTTGAAAACAAAGCCATACTCTTTCCTTGGCCCACATTGGTACAGCTTTTATTGAAAAAATAACCCAGTAATGAACAATAGATTACCATTTAACCAGACAAGAAAATCAATAGTTACTAGGTACTGCTGCATGCAATTGACACTAACATGCAATGTCACGTACCTACCCATACCCTATACCTGGCTACCCCATAATTACGTTATTCTAGAAAACCAGTAAATAACATACCTCTACTAACTTTCATACTGTCTCTTTTGAGACTTTGACCAATATTGTTCTTTAATCTTTATTCAAATAACTGTTACTGTATGGGTTCCATAGACAATGTTTCGCGAAGGTATTAAATCTGTCTGTAAGTCATTGAATGGTCATCCAAAGGTTGCCTGTAAGAGAATGCCTTTTGCGTTAGGACCGCCCATTCTACACTTGTTTTTAATGTTTTTCCTTTTATTATAGGACTAATCCTGAAACCAATGGCGAAAAAGAAACAACTGGCTTATATTATCTCAACAGTAATTATCTACTGAACATCAGATTTTTTGCCATTTCAGGTTTGCCGCTCGGTAAAAGATGATTATAATATGAGTGGGTACAATGGTTCCTTTTAATATTTTGCGTTTATTCTGTATCACCCTGTATACGATTACCACTATGGAATACGATAAGGAATATATCTTTAACTGGGCGCCGCCGTTTTAAAAGATACTAGCTGACCCACGCAACTTCGTCTGCGACACATTTTCCATTAATGCTCGGCTCCTTTTAGTCTTAGCGTGATGATATGTAGCCTATATCCTTCCTCGATACATGGGCTATCTAATACTGAAAGAATGTTTCAAATCGGACCAGTAGTTCCTGAGATTACCCCCTACATACAAACTTACAAACAAATGTTACCTCTTTTTAATATTATAGTATAGAGTATAGATGACGTACAGAGTAAAGGTTGCAATATGTTTGAAAGATGAATAGCTAGGTCAGAGATGGCGCCTGTAAATATGTTACCTGTGGCAAGCACTTAATTTGTGCCTGCGTAGGTTTATTTACTTGAAGTCTTTATATGATACTAGCTTATTTATTTATTTATTTATTTAACCATTTATGTACACACATTTAACAAGAACAAGAGAAGAAGGAAACAGAAAAATAGGTACAAAGGTGATGCTTATTTCTAAAGAAATCTCTTCCAGCATACCTGCGAAAGGAGAGTATATAAAAAGAGATGTAGACATTGTGTGCAAAAGTTTTAAAAAGCTAAAATGAAAATAGTAAATTTTAAATATTAGGTACGTACAATACATAAATAACCAACTAATATACATATTATACTAAATAATATTAAAATATAAATATTAATATATACTTATATGCAACTATGACGAGAAGGAAAGTGTTCTTTCAGTCTTCTTTTAAAAATAGCAAGAGTTTGGTTCTCCCTAATGTCAGGCGGTAACGAATTCCACAACCGTACCGCATGCACAGTGAAGGTGTAGGAATAAAAATCGGTAGAGTGGGGAGGGGATTTAAGGAGATTTTTAAGATGTGACCTGCAAGGCGCATTCGACCGCGTGATCCCTAGGGAACATACTCCCGAGATATATCCATTAATCTACTTCTGTGCCCATGAAGATCCATTCAGGCGTTCTAACGTGAAAGAGTAACAAACATCCAAACACAAACTATAAAAATAAAGATATATAAGGTAACATTCTATCAGCAATTTAATTGTAAAATAGTCAAAAGTGTGCTACTACACGCGCTAGTGGTTAGTTTCTAGTGGTCTATTGGAAATCATTCTCACCTATTAGCAATTTCTCAGAAGCTCAGAGCTCAAAATAGAGAGTTCTGGAGCTGAGCAAACCTAAAGTAAGTGCATAGGTGTCTTTATCTTTGTTACAATCCATTCCTATGCTTAAGAACCCATATATTCCACTACACAACATTATATCAGTATTTCTGCTTTAAACATCAAAACTTATTTTGGTTTTGCACAGCTCATCTTCCGTATATTTTTTTTTAATAATATTTACGAAATGTGGTCAAAACCAGAGGCGGTACCTTTGACAAAGCGGCAAAACTTTCTCATGTAGAACTTTCGGTCACGAATAACACCAGTTAACTTTACCCGAGTTCCCGTAAGAATTTCGGAAAATCCTCTTAGTGCTGGCCAGCATATCCTAAGGTACCTCCAAGCCAAATTTCAGATTTCTACAACCAGTAGTTTTGGCTGTGCGTGTTCTATCAGTCACTCACTCAGTAAAGGAAGTTAGGAAGGAAAGCTTTTGCGCGTGATTTCACATCCCATTTTTTACCGTTCCTGTATCAGATATCTGTAACGAGATCTAGTAAGTAGTTCTTTTTAATACGTCATAAATTGTAAACCGCAACTTTTGCTTATAAAACCTACAGGTTTGTACGGAACCCTCGGTGCGCGAGTCCGACTTGCACTTTCCCGGTTTTTGTATTAGATGATTAGATGTTTTTAAATCAATGAGAATTGGTCTTTATGATTGTGTAAACTCATGACTACCTTGGAAGCTTATCGACGAACCTAACACGATCATGATTCTTTAGCTGTAGTCCCAACAGCTTAGACCCTTAGTAGTCTAAAGTCTAGCTGTACCAGCCTCCTTTAGTTGGCAAAAAGGAGGCGTTATCCGCTTACGTCAATCCTTTTGACCTTTCGTGGTTAAAACGTGAGTCTATGTAGTTTTGATAGTCCAACGTCCGGCAGTAAGATACTCCGGTCGAGAGATATTCTACCTGTCTAGCCTTTTCTCAATTATATTGGGCTCAGCTTCCAGTCAAACTGGATACAGCTGAGTACCAGTATTTCACTTGAAGCGACTGCCTATCTGACCTGCACAACCCAGTAACCTTCACTGGGCATGGGTGGTGTCAGATTTTCTGGCTTCTGACTATCCGTGAGAATTGTCAAAGATCTACAAACAACAGCCGAGACCAACGACTTACCGGGCTTTCCGAGGCACGAAGGACTCTCGATATGTAATGTATATATTATGGTCTCGTTACCTATATAATGGTCACCCATCCACGGCCCGTATTTGGCAAGACCGTCGTCGCTGATTCGTGGTGTATTTAGTAAAGCCGTTTTTTAATTTACCCTATCTGGTTAAGCTATGATTTTAATTAGTATTTTGATATAAGTTAATATAGTACGCGTGCGAGCAACACTGAATCAGTTAGTGGGTTGAATTCATTTGATTTTGTTTCACTTGGTTCGATATTTTAAATTTTCCATTCGAGGACGTGCATGCTTATGTGAGGACGGTGCAGTGCGCGCGGTGAAATCGGTGTTTTTAAGCTATCATTTATATTTTCGAAGTACGACTTTAAACTCCAAGATCGTCCCGTGCGGCTGTTATTATTTAACCGGGACAATTTATGTAGATAGGTATATCTAGACTTTCTTGTTTATAACGTGGAGGAATCTCTATATATAATCATAACGCGGAGGAATCGTCCTCCACGTTATAAATAAGAAAATCTAGATATACCTATCTACATAAATTGTCCCGTCTAACTCAATCTTTTGAAAGTTAGGGGGCAGGCTATTGTTCGCTGGCTTGGGGCGGTCGTGCTCATTGTTCATTGTCTATTCGCAGAAACACTTGGATATGTTTTAAAATAATATTTTACGAGCCCCGTCGATGGTCAGGGTTCGTACATAAGTTGACAAAGAACGCGCACTTATTTAGAGATGCAAAGCGAATTATAGAGATAATATAAATGTAAATAACAATAGATCATTTAATATAGCTTGGGATTTGCAATAACTTCCGCAAGTGCATGAAATACATCGCTGAAGGAATGCCATTTGAAATGCATCTTACATAGGATATTTTTGCACAACTGTCATGAGCTATATAGAGATATAAATTGAGGTACATATTTTATTTGTTCCAATATTTTGTCTAGAAACAAATATAGGTATAGGGAGAAAGGCGAAAAAGACGGGAAAAGGCGTAAAAACAATCAAATACGCAAATTAACGGAACAAAACAAACAGCTATAGGCCACGACGGTCGAATTCAATTTCAACTTTTACTCACAAAGGCACTCCTTAAGACCAAAAGTTTGAATTAATTAATTACCAACCTCCGGTCTTTTCTTTGATAAATCGGAACACCGATGAATACATCGTTTATATCGAAAATGAATGCGAATTCTCAGATAGTGATCGATAAGACTCGATCATTGTGAAACAATATGCCACAGTCATCAATGTAATCTTATTTTGAGTAGGAATCGATTAATTAAGTTCATTTAAGTGTATCTTATCTTCGCCTTTGATTGCGCCGCGTCATAAACAAAGCATATAGTAGCAATCACAATCATTTGATATGGTAAATTAATTGCGATACGGTAGGCAACACTCGACATCCTTTATAGGGCGTTGGGTGCATAAAATTGCACTTTGGAGCTTGCAAAAACAATATGGCAATTAGAAACTTTCCTTTGAAGTGTAGCTTTACGAAAAGTTGAGGACAAGATCCGAGGCGCTAGATATACAAGTAGTATTACCAAATGCAATTTTCAAAATGCCAGAATGCAAGGCGATATATCACGTGACATTTCTACAGCGGTTGTCAATCCTATACATTTTGATGTTTTGACAATCGCCATCGCCACGCTAGCGCTGACAGAATCACACTTTTTTTGTGCCTCAGAATTGCTTCAACAGAATTTTGAGATAATCATGAAGACCTTAAGGGAAAGCAATAAAATGAATATATTATACTATATTATTACGGAACTAGCTATAAGTACTGTAGACTCGTTATATTTAGAACTTATAAAGCTTTGTGAATAACCTACACCCGATTCTAAAACCAAGAATCAATTTCGGTTTCCAATTATCAACGGCATAAAGTTCTCAAGGACTCACAATAAAACTTTAGTATCCGTTCAATACAAACAGTTTTCCTGAGCGTCATTTTAATGGCAGTGTATTTGCAAAGCTGCGGGCGGTCTGTTTTCTTAAACAATTTATGCGTTCGGCGCCTTCGCGACCGTGCATCAGACGACGTGCTAACCAAATCACTGTGAAATACTGTCCGTCTGTAAGAAGCCGCTAATCTCGAGAACTAACGGCCCCTTTTTCATGAAGTTTGCTCGGTTGGAAAGTTGCATTTTTAGAGTTCCGTACTCGAGACTAGAATTACTTAGCCTCCGCTGGTCTACTGCCAATTTGTTTGTCAGTAGGCTGTATCTCATAAAACACTTGCTGCTGTATTTCACATAATGCGTGTGTGTATTTCTATTACCGCTATTTATTTATTTATTTATTTAAAATTTTCGCACAAAAAAAGTACAAAGGCGGACTTAATGCCTTAAATATATATATATATATATATATTTATTTATCTATAAATATAAATAAATATATATATATTTATTTATATTTGATATTAATCTGTTATATTTGAGATTGAGTGGCTATTTGCTGTACATGATTACAAAAGACCTTTAAGTTTCAACTATACTGAAAAAGATTCTGAGTAGAGCTTGCTTGAAAATGCTCTAAGAATCTCGGAAAGCGGAACGATTGTAGGTATGCTCAAAAGTAACGTGCACACTTGTATATGTGACCAATGTGTTGCCAGTTAATGATCCCTAATAAGTAATGGCGTTGATAATTGACTGCTATCTACATTTGAGAAATGCTATTTGCGACGATGATCAGAACACTGATTCGCTTAAGTGGCAAAATGGCAATACTTCGCGACGCCATTCGGGAATCAGCTGGCCGAGGATTTCATGAATATAAATGAGACTATATTTTCAGTAATTAAAAATAATTACACAGATTTTTTTATTGGAACCAGCTCCTGTCCCGTGATTGTACATGAACAGTCATAATTCATTTAGCCGACTAATAAATCAAGTTGTTTCAGACTACTTATTACGGGAACAATTAATAGGAAACTATTATTATCTACCTTGTTGTTATCCATTTAGAGTTTGGTGAACTTCTTAATTGCTTGTCTTATTCTAGTCTCGTCTGGTTTCGGTAAATCATTAAGATACATGCTATTTCCCTTATTTATGTTATCATCAATTCAAAATGTTATTTGTGATAGATTTGAATAAACCTTTGGGGCGGGATTACTTTTTGAATGTAATGAGGCTTCATGAAGGAATTTTTGTAGCGCCACTATCTTCTCGTTATTTGGAGTCGATCTTTCATTATTTCTCCATTTGTTGCCATCTCAGTAGTCACCCCTGGCTCCCTTGCATCTCTCATGCAGTCTATCCACCATTTCTTCAAGATCTGACACCAAAAGAAGCTCTCAGTAATTTTCAATCAAGTTTTATAACTCGTATAATCTGTTCGTTTTAAATGCTCTATAAAGAATAGATAGATCACCATCTTCCTGCCCTTTTCACCTGTTGCTTGGTTAGTGAAACATGTTTTCTTCTTCCATTTCGTCCAGTCACCCTTTCATCACTCATATATATCACTTTTTTTTTTAATAATCCGTCGAACTTTTATTTTCCTCTTTCTTCTTCTATTCACATTAATGAAAATCACAAAATTGTGGGATAGATTACATACACTAATATAATTTAATATAATAATAATGTAATATCCTTGGACATTTCACACAACGACATATAGTCCCAAGCTAAGCAACTTAATGCTTGTGTTATGGTAACGAGATGGCTGATAAACTAAATATCTACATTTTTTTTTGTAAATACATACATATTATAGATAGAAAAACACCCAGACTCGGAACAAAAACTTGTAGGTCGTACAAATATTTGTTCTGTGCGGGAATCGAACCCGCGACATGCTGCACAGCTGTCAATCGCTCAACTAAACTAAACACTTTAGTGAAAACAACAATTCTGCGGTTTACAACAATCTACAGGGGACGCATCAATTTTTAATACATCACTATCATCTGTAAAGAATCAACAAATAAACTTACCAATAATTTTCGCTATTTTCCAATCAATTGGTTGTCGCCTTATTCCTATCTGGTCTATTATTAGAGGCGCCCGATTCACCGCGACCACAGCTCCGCGGTTTGACCCCTCAGACATTGGATCAACACAATGTTGTACATTCCTAGCGACAGCTAGAGACTACTGGCTTGTGGACACTGGATACAAGTAAATGATAATGAGTTTCTTTGGGTAAAATAATAGAGTGGATATTTTTATACTTTCTATCTGTTATATTGTTTTAAACTTTCATGGTCACTAACATTAGAATAGTTAATAACGGGATTACTACCATGTACCTTTTTATTTGCGAGTTTCCGATATTTCGGCACTGTTGCAAGCGCCATGATCACGGAGCAATTGAAGATCTTGCGGGTGGGATGTTATTGGAAGACATATCGGTGTACCTACCCTCCTTTGTAGTCTTTTATTACGACCATCTCTGGTATCACTGTCCACAAACTCACTTTCTTTTTTAAGATAAACTTTTCTATCTATTATTATCTTTTCACCAATGATAAATAAAGCTATAGATACGTTGTCCGCACTCTAAAATGACAACATGAAATGAAGCCAATTGGCCACATCGCGCTTAGTTACGCACCAACCTGTCGCGCGACACTACGTTTGTTTTGACTTTTGATGTAAATTTGACTATTACTTATCCTGTGACGTAACTGAAGATGTATATTTATCTCCCTCTAGCAACAGGCATCCAGCCGTACGGTGACATGTTTTCTTTCCCTTTCTTCATGCGTATTAGTAGCTATCTAGTATTTTCGCCGTTTATGACGTGTCTATATATAATACGTCATTGCTTTTCACTGTGTTTTTATCATTGTATACCTGTAACTTGTATGTGTGGTGATTAACTGTAAGTATGAGTTGGTCACAATTATATCATCATCATATCAGCCGAAATACTGCTGGACATAAGCTTCCCCCAAGTGTCGCCACAACAACCAGTCCTGTGTATATCGCATTCATCAGCTACCCGCGACCAGTTAAATAAGTTAATAAAACTACACACCAATAGTGTAGTTGCCAATCGCTCAGAAGTTATTAAGGAAGCTAGGCGTCGCAACTCGCAAGTGCTAATAGCTGTTGTTGACCCAACACAATTTTGTACATTGAAAGCGACACCAAGAGAAGACTTTCTTGTTGATTACTGTCCAAAAGACAGAACACAGATCAGGTCAGATCTACTGATAGAATTAATGAGATAAGGGTTTGTTTCGAGTTGGACAAGAGCTTAAGAATGAGATGACGAATTCGTTTTGTGTAGTGAAAAGGGAAAATGGCTAAACCTTAAAGTTACAGAGTTACCATCATCTGCCTAGCCTTTTCCCAACTATATTGGGGTCGGTTTCCAGTCAAACTGGATTCAGCTGAATACCAGTATTTTACGTGGAGCGGCTGCCTACCGGACCTCCTCAACCCATTAACTTGGTAACACGGTACTCCTTGGCAAGACCGGTGTCAGATTTTCTGGATTCTGACTATCCGTAACGACTGCCAAAGATCTACAAACAACAGCCGCGACTAACAGCTTAACGTGCTTTCCAAGGCACGAAGGAAACCCGGTATGTTAAGATGGTCACCCATCCACAGACCAACCACGGCAAGCGTTGCTTAACCTTGAAGATCGACCAGTGTGGTTGGTGTTATTTAGCCACGAGCTTCTCCGTTAGTTAAAGAGCCGCTATTAGTTAAAGAGTTATAATGTATAAATTGCTTATGGGATATGAAGAGAATGAACTATCTAAGAGAAAGAGAAATTGGATCAACAAAATGTGGTACTTATCGAAAAATATGAAAGGCAAGCGTATTTTTTTTGTAAGAGTAAAGAAAACACAAATTATATAAAAGTCACTTAGATAACATTTGCCAATTTATGAACTCAGTAAGAGCACTCTAAATGTCCAATCATTCAACTTTAACTACAACATGACAATGTAAGCAAACTAATAAATTACTTACATACAAATATGTAACAATAAATTAAAGTGTAGTGACACTAGAGTCAAAATAGAGCTGTCTACTAGCAACGTTTTGCCAACAAAAGATTTAAATTAATGCGTTCTATCCGATTGTCCACAATTCATTGAATTTACACAAAAGTCCTCACATCTGCACTTCCGGGACCCTTTAGTTACATCATCAGACGATTTATAGTGGGCAACACTGACGGGTATTTAATTCATACGAAATTAAACCTTATTCTGAAAACAGTTGAGTCAAACATTCATTTTACGGACTACGTTTCAACAGGTCAAAAATCAAACAGTTTATTTTGAAATATATTCAATCGCCCGTTAAGGACCATACCTACATTCTTATATTTCTATTTATCACACTAAAACGACACTATTCAGTTACCATTATCAAACTAATAAAGCAAAAAGATCACACATTGTACACTGAGATAAAAACGAAAAAGATTTACGGTCAGATAAACAGATTTATAATAAGTAAAGATAATGTCCCAGATGCTAGGAGCAAGGTCGGAATATTTAGTGATTCTTTAAACAGGGGAGACAACAGTGAATTTATTGTGAACCTGTGAATAATGTTTAGAGCTGTGGGAACTGTTAAATTAAGTCAATGATAATAATAAAAATTAGCCTCCTGACCGAGTTTCTGTCAGGGTGGCCAATGTCAACGAAGATTAGCCAAGACAGGTATTATAGTGCACAAGTGTGTACGCTAACAAAGATGCACTCTCTGTTGCTTAATTCCAACAAGCAAGTTGGGAAAGAAGGTGAACAAAGTAGAATAATTTTAGGTTGGGATTTGTTATTTTTTTTTTTTTTTATGTTGCTTTCAAATTTCACATCAACAGTCTGTAACTATTATAAGTTTGGACATATACCTAACAACGTACAATGAAAGTAAAAAACGGAAGTTATTATTAAACAGTATCTATTAATAATTCCATTCATCGTTTTAACTAGTCAGTAGCCACCCTATTATTAAATAGATTGGTATCCATTAACGCTTGATAAGTCACACCTTTCAGCTTTGATTTTGTTAGTAAAACAACTATTAGACCGTTTGTAAGAGATTATTATTGTTATAATACACTGGAAATGGAATTTGTATAGTTATTTGTGAGAACCGGAGAAATCATTGTTTTAAGATGCCTATTGGCATCTAAACACGATAAACGTTTCTTATTATTAATATTAGCTCTAGATGTAACTCTTTTCCTTCGTTAATTCCTTCCAAAGGTAGCTGGTAAGAGATTGCCCTGCACGATAAGACAAAAAAAAAAATAATCCCATGCTGGTTATGTGGTGTACAATAACTACATATATAAAACAAAGTCCTCCGCCGCGTCTGTCTATCTGTTTGTCTGTTCACGATAAACTCAAAAATTACCTACTGCACTGATTTTTATGCTGTTTTCACCAATGGATAGTCGCGGAAGGTATTATTATACATATAATTTGTTTAATATAAAAAATAAAGAGGTAAACATTTTTTGGAAGAAGGTAGCTTGGAAGTTGTGATTGGATTACGAAAATTAATTCAATGCTACACAATCGCCGAGTGTCTAGAATACTACTATTATATCAAGAAAAAATCACAACTAATGTATCAGTTGAGGTTACGGGAACGGAGTTCAAATGCTACATAAGAAATGCTACTATCAAAGCACGAGGAACATACTCTTCAATAAATACAAATTTGCATGAACAAGAACATGATACTTGCTAACTCAAAAAGGTCCCGTTTCTCCTGTACGATCACAGACCCGATAGCAAACAACTCAGACGCATGGCAGACACACGACAATCATACGGTGATAAGATCGGCTAATCATACGAATCATGCTCCACGCATAGAATCAGGTGTCTACGCCAAGGAAATGCTAGCTTGCGGGTCATTGAAGAAGTATGGGGTTTCACAAAATTCCGATCTAAGTATTGGGATTGTGTGTGCATCATGAGAATCCGGGTTGTAAGGAAGTTTACATAAGTCTGTGTGTCGCTGGTGTCAGTAATCTTATTTTTCACATGAAAATTTCAGTTTCCTTAGGTTTGTTACGAGTAGTACTGATCATCATCCCCCTGTTCTTATTCCAATTTATTCGATATCGGCTAATTTGGCCCAAATTGTCTTCTTCTTCCATTCATCGTTATTGTCATCTTATTAGTCACCTCGTTCCTAGTCGTATAAGTAGTTATTTTAATTTCACAAGATTTATCCACAATTTCTTTTACTCTTGCAACCATTCCACCTGTGATTCCACAATAGGCTAGTTTACATCATCCACAAATTGCAAAACTATTTAGTCCGTCAGTTAGATTATTGAAAAATAATGGACACGTATTTTTTGTTTTTGTAAATCAATGAATATTGACAAAGATAAAACGCATCAAAACTCGGGGTGGGGGCTCGTGACATCACTAACCGCTAAAAATTATGCCTCGGCGTGACTTATTGAGAATTTTAAAAGTGTCGTAACTTCGTCAATTTTGGTTCCCGTAACAAAAGAAAAAATACGGGTCAAATATTTTTTGATAATCTAACTGACGGACTAATTAGATTTTTTCAGTAAACAAGCCTATTAACGCTAATATGTGGAGTTTAGTCTGTTAATTATAAAGATACAAATACGATCGATACTGAAAAATGGTCTATCTTTAAAATTTATTAGCTCATAAAATTACTGGCGATTTACTTCAATCTTGAAAAAGAAAGCAACCATTTAGCATCAAATCCTCGAAGTAAACACACGTGGGCGACCAAGAAACCAGTCAAATAGAAACCTACATAATATATAAACTTGATCGATACCAAATAAAGCAAGCCGATAGGCCTATCTGAATACAATCTCCAGATAGGATAATGTCGCGGCAGACAAGCATGTTATAGAGCCTTTTGTTCAATCTACAACGCGGCATAGTTTAGCAGTCTCCCAGTTTCCCATGATAGGGGTGAAGTCTGAAAAGACAGTACAATAAGGGCACCATTGACTTTTCGATCTTTAATCGATATATTCAAACGCAGATTACATCGACACGGCATTGTGGGTAAAGTTGTGACAGTCAGCCTTAATAGCTGTTGTGTAGTAGATAAATGGACGTTATTTCAATCTCTAGTGATTATGCGCAGTTTGAAAATGATCGATGTTGAAGTTGGTGTCGATTTCAATGAGGTTCTATGTGCAGGACACTTGATACTGGTGTGATAGATAATAGCTGGTATCTTTTATCAAATATTGCCTCTAATAGCAGTTAAAAGCTGTATGGGCGTCGACAAGAATAGAATAGTCTATCTATTTTGTGGGCAAACAAGTTTAGCCTAAATGAGGACTAGATAGTTTAAGGAGGTAAAGTAGACAACTACCTCTGCACTACATTATCTTACGGTAATCATAGTCTGAAGCGTGGTCAGTGAGGCTATTAAGGCTCTTATTCTATGTTACAAACATAGATAAAATATATCAGTGATAAAATGTTCAATGATAGTCGTCACTTAAATGAAAATGATGCAAATCAAATCTAATGATCTTCATTTTAACGGGAAATACGGGAATGATGAAACAAACTTAAATCCCTCACACATAACCAGAATTCTATTTTTTTTTTAACATTTACAAGCTCAATTTAACGAGGGAACCATAATTTGGCGATAAAAGAAATTCAAATAGGTAATGTAAATACACGAGCGTTTGTAGGAGCGTTAGTTATGTACACATTGTAAAACTGAAGTAGACAGCTAAAATTAACGTTTATTGAACTTCTAAAACACTAGAATGGTGTTCCTGAGCTAAACTGGGAACAGAGCAAGCAGGTAGATAAAGATATTGTTATAGGGAATCTGGTTAAATGTGGATTTAAAGTTGAAAATCTAGTATTGCATTGTGTTTGTGGTCACGCAGCTGGCTAAAGCTGTATCGACGAAGAAATTAAGTATTAATCTCTTCATTCAGGTAGTAAAGCGGATTGGTAAACACAATATAATTGAAGGTGCTTGTCAACAGTTCGATAGATGATCTAATTGCCTGCCATCCTAATTTTCTACAAATTTCATAAAGTGTTTGTGATTTTAGATGGATTCTTGTTAACAAATTACGCCTGAATGATTTTGCATGTTTGGAACATAGGCTGAGATCAGAATTAGTACATAGATATTTTTCATCCCGCTGGCAAAAGCTAATTATATCGAAACAATCCATGTGTAAACAATCAAATACGTGTACCGTCAATAACAAAATCACGAGTCACTAGAGAAATACAATACTTCCCGAATTTATTTATATATTGAATCGTCAAGAAATCCTTGTGTTAGATAAAGATCAACAAAGGAACGAGTAACTACTGATACGGTACCGCCATGAGTATCAAATTGTAACAACGTAATATTTCATGCCGATACCGCTTTATCTATAGCAACTTAATTTAAGGCTTGGTCCAGAGTGAACACGCGGTCACCAGAGCGGGTGCGAGCGTGGTGACCGGTGCGATAAGGTGGTCATAGTGCGTTTTATAAAGGTTAAACATATTTACATATTTCCATATTTCAGGGTAATGAATCCACATGGGTCAATACTTGACCGGAGAAGCTGATGAAATGCGCAAGTGGCCATAGGCAGCTGCACTGCAGAACACCGTGTGGTTTTAGTCATTAAGAGTCTGGCAGACCCCTGCACCTTTCCCATGGCCGGAGGACATCCTTGAGAATTACGGAACGTAAAAAAAATGGAAAAAATTATATTGGACTACAGCTTGCGAGGCCGCTACGTCAAGCTGCACTTAGCTCCCGCCGCCGTCACTTTATATTGAGGCAACCGGCCGCGGTGTGGTGTTTTCATAATATTTGATATCCACCGTCGCCGTCGCCACCGCGCTCTCTTCTCACCCTGATCGAGGCTTAAAGCTTGAACCAACTAAGTGAATTAGAAATGTATTATGTTACGTGGTTATAATGTTATGTCGTTGTTGCTAGTTCCTGGTGAGGTTCTGTAGTTAATTTGTGCTTTAGGTAAACATCAACTGTTTTCCTAATTCATATTCGATTGTTTTTGAGGTTTCATTTTTTGTGATGCAGGTTAGTTTTTGCTTCTTCCACAGTTGAGTCTACTGATAGCAGAGTAATAAAGTTTTCTCCATGCTCGAATTATCCTACATTTTTAACATGTAGCGATTCACCGGATACACGCGTTTGTTTCAATTTTAATAACATTATAATATTTTCCCGTACCTGTAATAAAATAATTTTATATCCGAGTTTATAATAAAAGCCTAAGCGGCAACAATTTCTCGTTCACGTTAACGCCATAATTTCTCCATTGTTTCACAAACACCGAACAATTCGTAACGGACAATTTAGACTTTTAACGTCAGTGACGCCAAACATTTTCATTAATAAAGGTTGCCCAGAAACTCTTGTTAACAATGATAACTGCATTCTGGGAGAAACGAAGCATAACTCATTCGATTAAACTGTGGGTTTACCGACTGCGGGCCGAGTTAATTGTAACACTACGACGAACCTCTACCATTTTACAGAGACCTTCAAAAAGGTTCACCGTCTTTAAACACCAAAACATTTGACCGAATTTCACGCTTCTGGTTGGAGTGGTTATGTTAATCTTCGGCGACGGCTAAGCAGATCTTAGTGACTTTGAGAAAGTGTTAATCCTATTTTAATTTGACTAATTGTGTGCTAGTTGACGGTGACTACTTACTGAACAATGTCTGTGGGTGGAAGTGCAATTAATATTACCTAATAGACGAAACTCATTTTTGACAATGATATTTCGTGGACTTATTTGATCGCTAAGCATTTTTGGAGCTAGTTTGATATGACGTTTATTCAATATATCTAGCATAGATTGTCTCTGTGCTCCTTCCTGGCTTCCTTTTACCTTTTCCACAGAATTCTGTCTTGTGATAGTATAGGAAGGATTTTCAGTAGACGTCGAGCTCGTCCCGTCATCTTTGTCTTGATTTGCTGCGAAGTCATTAGCCCTGTAATAGGACACATCCGATAGTTCTTTTTGTTCCTTAATTATGTTTATTTAAGTGAGATTTTGTTTTTAAGGGTAAGTAGGTAAGAGACTTAGTCAGTTCCGAAACAGTGTGCTGATATTGGTGGGCGATAGAAATGACACTGTACCTACTACTAGGCAGGTTTATGATGCTTCATGTTACGGGGGCCAGGTAGATATTTTGGGCTTAATCTTAATACGTATTATGATTAATAAAATAATAATTATGTTTGATCTTTTTGTCTAATTATTGTGATTTATCAAGAAATGTAGGCAAAAGTGTGTAAAAACAAGACAAGAAGGTATGTAAAGCCTTGTTTATTTCTTGATCTTACATAACAATTTTATGAAGCGGAAATACATAAAAAGTGCCAATAAACAAAACTAAATACGTAATAGCGTACGTCGGAAGTAAAACTTTATTGATAAGAGCTCGCGACCTTATAGTTGAACTTTCATCTTATCATTGTGCGACTTGACTATTAAACTTCAATTACATCAGTAATATTATGTCGTTTTCCTATAAATAGTCTGTGATTGAAGGAAACTGTTTGGAATCTGTTATTGTCGTCTAACGTCCTGATTTTACATACTTAAAAACTTTTTTTTTGATGAGTCATCCTTGTAAATTCTCCATGAGGATTTGTCACCTGTCGGGGGAGAATGGAGAGTTATTTTTTAATTGTTTAATGGGCTTGAGTCCTGAAAAAATCTAATAAGTCCGTCAGTTAGATTATCAAAAAATATTTGACCCGTGTTTTTTTTTGTTACGGGAACCAAAATTGACGAAGTTACGACGCTTTTAAAATTCTCAATACGTCACACCTTCGCATTATTTTTACTGAGTCGTGACGTCACAAGCCCCCACTCCCGAGTTTTGATGCGTTTTATCTTTGTCAATATTCATTGATTTACAAAAACAACAAATACGTCTCCATTATTTTTCAATACTCTAACTGACGGACTAATTAGTTTTGCAATTTGTGGATGATGGAATCTAGCCCATTGTGGTAGGATCAGGTACGATTGACCACAAATTCACCTGATGTTAGCGATGATGTGGTCGACGATGGAGATATTCTTTATGTAGGCCTCCTTTTGATTAAAACCCCGTTCCTACCACCACTACCACCAGCTACGTATATATTTAAAACTGGCTCTTTAGGCCTCGACTCCAGAAGTCATTCATTGCTATATTATTGTTAATTGGTAACAAAATCAAAGAAATTAAGGAGATTGCACCTGAGAAGTTTTGATAGTAATTTGCCACCATGAATAACCACGTGAAAAACTAGCTACCATACAAACACATTGCCTACAACTTGTTAATAAGCAGCAATTTACCAACATAATAATTACGAAAACATATTAATAAAAAGTTTAATTGACCAAAAGTGTGGTGCGCGCCCCTTTCGGAATTACCATATAAATGTCGTAAATTATAAATGTTGTTACTGCACGGGCTGGTTGCTAGAGTTTATTTATTGAGTGGTTTCGTGGTTAACTAAAAGTTGTGTTGTAGCGCGGTTTTATTAATATAGTGGCTAGTAGGTTCATTATACGTGCAATTTTCGAAGTGTGAATTCGTTCTTTCGATTTTTAACACAAACACTTTTTTTAAGAAAACACGTCGTCGAATCGCATCGCTTTCACATTAGCGTTGAAGTTGTCTGGGGAAGCCTATATGGAAACTTTTTGAATCCTACTCGGAAACACCACACACACTTTTAAACATGAAATTAAGTGTTTTTTCGGATTGTGCGGAAAAATATAGCCTATTCATTTATTTTATTTTTATTTTTTTATAGGTGGGACATCTTCAAATGACTCCTTCCGAGGAAGGGAGTGTCCGATAGATACTTACTGAGTAAATTATATCCGTGTTCCTCCAAACGCTACGGTGACTCTTTCGAACAAAACCTAGCAGCCACTTTATGGGAAAAATACTGGTTACTTAAACCTGAACTAAAATAGAGGTTATATTTATGCTATTTTAAAATAAGATAAGATAAAATAAGACTGGGAGGAATAAACTATTTTTCTATCTTTCTTTCTTTTCGTCTGTGTTTCCGAACGCTTACAACCTCAATCTTTTCAGAGTTCGATTGCGAGCGCGTTAGAATTTAGTAAGGGAAATTAGGTTCTACGAGTGACCACCAGGTGGCACTATAACTAAATTCCCATACTAAATTCTAACGCGCTCGCAATCGAACGCGTTCGAACGTGAGTCGAAAAAACTCACACTAAGGCCTCAGGCTACTGCTGGGTGAGCTCGCTCCGTCGTAGACGTTGTCTCTGTCATCTCTGACCTAGACTAGAATAAAGAGCAAACCCACCTCAAATAAAAAAAAAATAGCTACTACTAAATAAGTACGACAAGCAGTACACAGCCGGTCGATTCTGTTGACATCTCACCGTGATCACTTAGGTGGAGTGTACGACAAGTGAGCTGTCGTGCCGTCTTGTTTGTATGGTTTGACAGCTCACTTGTCGATCACTTCGCCTAAGTGATCATTTCGACATATTTACAGCCGGTCGATTCTGTCGACATCTCACCGTGGTCACTGAGGTGGAGTGAACCACAAGTGAGCTGTCATGCCATTTTGTTTGTATGGTTTGACAGTTCACTTGTCGTTCACTTCGCCTAAGTTTTCGCTTCGACATGTTTACAGAATTGCACTGCACAGCAGAATCGCACTGCAGCAGTGCGAGGGAGAAGTGATCACGAAGTGAGCTGTCAATGCATGTAACCAAAAAGGAATGACAGTATACTTCGCGTTCAATCCACTGAGTTTTCACGTTGAGAGCTATACCTACAGAATTATTGACCGGCAGTAGATACCTAGTCTAATCTTCATAATTATATTGTACCTACCTCCAGGAAGATAATATTGGATTCTATTCTATACATCTTCTTCTATACATATATCTATAGGTATATACATACCTACATACATATAAATAAAATTGGAGTGTCTGTTTGTAATATTGAAATAACCGTTTTTTACATGTTGGTATGTATATGAATAACAAGTATATGAACCAAAATATATTTTTTACAATTTTTGTCTGTTTGTCTGTCTGTCTGTTTGTTCCGGCTAATCTCTGAAATGGTTAGACCGATTTTGACGGGACTTTTATTGGCAGGTAGCTGATGTAATAAGGAGTAACTTAGGCTACGTTTATTTTAGAAAAATTAAAGAATCGACTGTTAGGCGGAATGAAGTTCGCCGGGTCAGCTAGTTTTTTAATATTTTGATATGGCAAGTAAAGCCGATGTCGAGGTACCTAAGTTTACCTACTTAACAATTACTTATAGTTTTGTTTAGTACTTAGGTACATACAACTTTTGCAGAGAGTGAGAGGTACCCATCTAATTACCTACCCGCCGCCGCCGCTATCGCCTTCAAGTGTTCGTGATCAATCGATCATTGATTATTTTGACGATCAATAAAGTGAATGTATTCCAAGCGTGACTTATGTATGTAAAAGCTTTATCTATCGTAGGTGTCATGTGTTCTAATAGGTATAACTATAGCTAATTGGTGTGAGGTACCTACTGAGGTAGTGCTACGAAAAAAATGGCTTTGATAAGGAGAGTACCTAGCTAACGACCCTACAATCTAATTAGTTAGGGGTTTGTACCTAGGTAGGACCTACCTGGTGCGAATAGGCTAATTTCAACCTTAAATAAATTGCAAATCTATTTAGTCCGTCAGTTACAGTAATTAAAAAATAATGGACGCGTAGGTAAGTTTTACTACGCAACGCATAGGTAAGTTTTTAACAATTAATGCATCAAAACTGGAGTGGAGCCTTGTGAAATTTGAACGCCATCCACGGCGTGACGTATTGAGAATTTTAAAAGCGTCGTATCTTCTTTAATTTTGGTTTACGTAACAAAAAAATAAACACGGGACAAATATTTTTTGATAATCTAACTGACGGACTAATAAGATTATTTCAGTGGACAAGGCTAAGAGCAATAGCAAGACAATACAACTTTGTCTTGATAGGGCCTTACAGGCGTTGATATCTACTTTTTTAATAAAACGAAAGTGTCTTATGTGCAACAATTCCCTTGCAATCTTTCAGTGCACCAACATCTCACGTACCTACTTACACCCAGTCCTTTAATTAGGTGCAACTGTTGAATGAAGCTTCAACCAGGCTTGCACCAGACTTATAAGTGTAGCTACCTACCATACTGTTCTATAAAAAAAACGTCAAAAACACCAAACAAATAACTGAGTTAAAGTAAATACCATACCACAATCTAATAAGGCACGTGTCGTTCCCACTCTCGGTCAACGAAATAGCCGACTAATTTATGTCTCTAAAAATGGCTTCGAAACGGCGTGGCGTGTGAGTTTGAACTAGCGTCTATCGTGGACCCCTGCCGAGCTCTTGGCATTAACAACTAATAGCTGTATGTTAATCGACAGGCGATCATTGTCGGCAATCACTTCGGAAAATAAAAAACTAGAGCGTCATACGATATCTCGAGAGATAAAATTCGTAATCCGTTCCACGTATTGAATATCGATGGATAGACATAACACGATTGTTAGGTAGGTACTTGCTTTTTTTTGTATGTCTGTTTTGTAATCAAAATCATCATAGGCTAACCAGCCATGTGATTTGTTGATTTGTAAATAATGGCCATTATTGTTCTTTCTATTAGAGACAGCATTTCATTTACGAAATTATAGAAATAAATGCAAGAAATGAGAGTGCTAATTGATTAAAAATACTGTTTTGTAAAAAAACCAGATCATAAGTTAAAGATATTTGTATCGTGTGACGCCATCTGTTGGCAAATACAAATACTGTTTTGAGGAAACTTTCACGAAACTAGTCTGGCTACTCAACACAAGATGGCAGGAGTCAGTTTATTGAAATGCAAATGACCGGTTAAAGCATTTCATAATGTTGACGAAAATACATTTGTTTCAATCAACAATTCCATGTTTTAACAATACTTTGATTTCAATGGGAAATCAAGAAAGAATTACTGACGTATGTGATACAAAAAGCAGAAGTGACAGTTCATTCATAAACGTCAAATTCTTCAAGTCAAAGTCAATGTCAGAGCCAACTCGGTGATTGTATTCGTAAATAAGTTTCAATTTTATGTTTTTACCATTACCAGTACAATGTGTTATTTCATTTAGTATTTAGGTCAATTTGAAGAAGAAAATGAAGTACAAGACATAAATTACGCCCCGATAAGTTCAAAACACCCGTGAAAAACTTCTAAATAGGTCACTCTGAAAGAGTGATTTTCAGGTAAACAATGAACATAACTAGATTGCACAAAATGACAAAGCAACTTCTGAACTATGCAAGGCTCATAAATAATGTGCAACGAATACAAAGAATGGTTCCAAGCGCTGGTTACTACTCAACACTAACCATTGATGCGTTTACCAGTGAAATATTTGAAAGACACAGAACTTCAAAGATTCAGAGAAATGATCTCACGGAATCGAGTATACAACATTGTACGTACACAAATGATACAAATAACGTTGCCACTATGAGTACTACAGATTTAGAAGAAACATTTTCGGACTTACTTACAAAAAACAAGCACAAAAAGATAGAAGAACTAGTCATACAGTGTCAAAATTGTAAGAAATTCCTAAGTTATGCTACGGTAAAAAAACTCTTTAGACATTACAGCATGAATGGAAGGCCAGAAATGGTTGCCGTAATACAGAATTACTGTTTAAAAGTTGATCCCAACTCATACAAGAGAAACGGAGAGTTCTTGCATTATCTGGCAAAGGCAGAATGTATTAAGGGTAATTCTGAAAAAGGTTTATCAATACTAAGGAGTTGTTATAAGAAATATGAGAGCCTGAGGAGTTTTTATAGGATAATATTTAGAGAATTAATACAAGACTCAGTATTAAACCGATCAGAGGCATCTTTAGTTATTTTTAGGAAGTATGTAATGGAGTTCAGTGAGGAGTTGTCGGACCATTACCCGCTGGTCTGCTTCTGGCACATTTGTTGGGCAAGCTCTTGGTTCTCTGACCAGATGTTGGGTAATGAACTTCTTGAAATGTCTGAAGTTCTTTTGAGTATTGTTGGGGAAAAGTAAGTATTCAAAACTTTATTTTATTTAGAAAAACAATTTCACACAACATTTTACAATCTTACGGTGTTTGCTATTTTCCAGTGACATAATATTTTTTCTCCATCTCTGTTAAATCCATCTGTCTGTAAAAGATTGCACCCATTATGACACCCTATTTATGTTTAAGCTCCTATTGTATCTCCTCTATCCTATTGTGTCTTACCTAAATCTATATTTTGGAAGAGTAATATCTGGTTTATTTGACTTTAGGCATTTATTGATAACAAATGAATGTGATTGATGCCAAGCCTGCTTCCTCATCCAGTCTGACCAAATGCATACATTTGCCAAGTTTTTAATATACTCCCCACTATTAACCAAACTTTTGTATGTATCTTTATTTAATACAAAACAAATACTTAGTGAAACATTTTGCTATTTTCCAGAGCTACCGCTTTCAGTATAATGGCGTTAAAAGACTACAATGAAGATGCAGTGGTCCGACTGTTGCAGACACTAATCAAGTATGACATGATGATGGAGTATGTGGCAGTCCTACAAGTCTTGTTCAATTATAAATGTAAGTTATGGTTTTCAAATGTGCCAGTGATATTTAGCACACAAATAGCGTGTGTTTAACTTCAGAAGGCATGAATAAGCCGTTGGTCCCGGCCGCCAAATGGCGGTTGTCAACTAAACCATGTCAAAGGTCTTTGAGGCGGTTTAGAAACTCTTGACACCAGGGTATGTGGGTTCGTTAGACCTTACTGCCGATGCGATAAGGAAAAGAAGCACACAAATGCACATAGCTTGCTGTTGGATAAGGTTTGACCTGGTTTCTGACAAACAAATCTACAAACCAGAAAGTCGATTTATGTACAGTAATGGTTCTCTCCGACTCCAACAATATATCCTCCTGACTCCAATAATAATTGGGAACAAGGCTTGGCAGATAGGATTGCTCTTTGTTAAGGCTTGACATAATAGATTGAAAGACAAGACTAGACAGATATGCAACTAGGTACTCTTATTTATGATTTTAAGAGGCAGAATAGAAACAACACACACGATACCACGCACACTAAACGGCGACAGCCGAGTAAACCATAGTAACCGGTAGGAATCGCACATGTGGTCGCAACGGCTAACAAGCTGCAAACCGGGGGCCAGTATGATCGATCGTTGCGACCAAACTATTTGCTATAAAGGCGAACCGACTGGTCATCAGTAGGTACTTTGCAGCAAATCAAGAGCAGCTCGACAGCTGGCCGTTTCACCACCAGTGTTGTAGTCGTGACCGCAAATTTGGCCGCAGCTTGATAGGAGCTCTGTGACTGTGACCAAAGATGCGAGCACGATCACGTCTGGCCAGAGTTGTGGCCGTTAAGTGCGCGAGACCACGAATAGACAATTACAAACAAATAAACAAAAATTGTAGCGATCAAATAAACTGGCATCAGAAAAATATATAAAGGGAATTTTCGATTGCTAAGCTATAATACTGCACAACTATGGAGGTATTGCCATAAAGTCCCGCAAACCTCCATAAAAAAGAGAGGATCCTCTGACCAGTGTCCGGTGGGCTACTGTCCGATAGTTGATATTTGGCTGTTGTACACGTTTAAATCGTAGGTACGGTAATCTCTGATACCGCGATGCAGGACTTCGTTTAGTAGTTCGTTGGTGTTGGGATAGATGGCGGTGGTTTACTTTTTGTTGCAGAACATATTTCCACTTAGTTTTTTTGTGGCGGCGTTGATACATTAATCCCCTCCGGAGACCTGAGGTCGATAGTGAATGAGTCGTCCATTGGATACATCTTGAAAGTTGGCTACAGTGAGTCAGAACTGGAAGTACCTACGTACAATTGTGTAAAAAATATTAATGATAATTTTCTATGACCCGAAAAGGACCACCCATCTTCAAGCTATCACTAATTCACTACAGCCAAAAAGGGTATAGGTACATTAGAAATTGGGTCACTCTCCAACTCACTACCACTATCTAGGCAGTCGACTTCACAGACAATAGCATTATCAGCTGTCCCTCTGTACTACTTTATGTTAGGTCTGTGATCCCGGCGTGCTACAATGATATTACTCATAATAAATCTAGTACAATGTAGGCCTTGTTGGTTTATTGTCCTGCCAGTAGTACAATATCTTGTTGATATTGTTTGCTAATGTCATGTGGTTATTGTTTGCTAAATTAATATCACTGTTTGGCAAGAAGAGGGCTATCCTCCAGTTTTTGAATTAAGAATTTGAAGTTGAGCAGGCATGTATTTTTCAAACTAGTTTAGACTAATGCTGTCAAGTTCTAAGGATTTTAGGGTAGGTATGAGGGTTTTTGTCAAACTCTACTTGGGCCTGAAAAGCTGACAAACTTTGGTCCAGTTTCTTTAATAGGCTAGATTCCATCATCCACAAATTGCAAAACTATTTAGTCCGTCAGTTAGAGTATTGAAAAATAATGGACACGTATTTTTTGTTTTTGTAAATCAATGAATGACAAAGATAAAACGCATCAAAACTCGGGAGTGGGGGCTCGTGACGTCACGACTCACTAAAAATTATGCGAAGGTGTGACGTATTGAAAATTTTAAAAGCGTCGGTAACTTTTGGTTCCCGTAACAAAAGAAAAAACACGGGTCAAATATTTTTTGATAATCTAACTGACGGACTAATTAGGTTTTTTCAGGACACAAGCCCATTGTGTGTTTGAAGTTAAAAACGCGACAAAACCAGTAGTTTTAAAACATTATTGAAACTTGTAGGGCATAGTAACAAGGCGCCCGCGCTTTCTCGGTACCTAGCACGCGTAGGTACATAGGTACAACCGCGCGCCGCCCCACGCCGCGTCGCAGCGGCGTCGCGCACGCGCCAGTCTGGCTCGCATCGCTGTCGTACACGGTCACGTATTGTTATTTTTTTTGAGTTTTCTCGAATGTCTTGTTTTTTTTGAATACCGTGTAACTGACTAACAATATTATAATTTGTGCATCTTATCTTGGCCATTTTGATTCAAGTCGTTACCTGCCCCACTACAAACTGGCGCTCCAACGCGGCACGCGTACCTAACCGACGCGACGCGAACTCTACCTATGTGCATAGTAACGGTTTTTCTTAGTGGACAAGTTTAGTGCACGTTACGTACAACGTGAATAGTGTTTCCTTGTGTTTTAATGACTATTGTGTACTACAATGCCTCGTCGCAAAAGTAGAAGCAACGATGACGACTTCGGCGTGCCGCCGGCGTCCCCGACGCCCGCGCCGCTATCGGAAGGGACGCTTACGTCGTTTTTGGAGGCGTTCGCCAAGGCTCAAGCGGAATCGAACCGTCAACTGGTTCAGAGCCTGCTGGCTACGTCGGCCGTCAACGGCTCAGCGTCACCGTCTCCATCGCCTGCTGCACCAGCCACAAATCACGGAAACTTCGCGCGCTGTACGTCGCGATTTAGCGGTGCCAACCGAGACTCAGAGACCCTCGAAGCATTCGTCGACTCGATAGTAATATACAAGGAGTGTACAGGCATCAGTGACGAACATGCGCTTCGCGGCCTACCTATGCTGCTAGAAGGAGAGGCAGCTGTGTGGTTTCGCGGCATAAAATCATCAGTGACGTCATGGGAAGACGCGCTACAGAGACTTCGCGCCATGTTCGGTGCAGCCCGACCGCCACACAAATTATTCCGGGAAATATTTGCCGTGGAACAAACAGAAGAACGCACGGAGGTCTTCGTTGCTCGACTTCGCGCGCTTATTGCTAAACTTCCATATAAAGTCGTAAACGAAATGGAAGTCGACATGATTTACGGGCTACTACACAGACGTATAAGAAAACGGGTAACTCGTGAATCAATCGAGAATTTGGAAAAGCTAATCGAGAAGGCGCGAAACATTGAGGAGTCCCTCTCTGAGGTGTCGACCGACGCGCGTGGCCCCGCCGCTGGCGCGCACACGCCGCACGCGCCGCCACCGCAGCCCCGGCCTCCGCAGACGCCCGCGCGCGCGCCCGCCGCCTCCGCGACGAGCGCGCCGGCGCCACCGAGTACTACAGCGTCGGCTACGAGCAGCGCTGCGCCTATTGTGGTAAACAGTTCGGACAAAGGTAAAAAACTTTTCTGTGTTTATTGCCGCAAAAGCGGACATATCCGTGACTTTTGTAAGAGTATTAAAAATAAAATCAAGAAAACGACTTCCGAGTCTAGTGTGAAGTGTTACGGTTGTGGCGCTATTGGTGTAATTCGATCTAATTGCGCTAAGTGTTCGGTAAATCCGAAAGAATCTATTTCTGTTGTTGAATTTAACATGCTAGAGCCCACTAGAAGTTGTGTTAATACAGATAATCTTAATGTTGTTTCACACGATTGTAATCATAATACTTGTAAGTGTAACGTAACTTTGAATAGCGAAACTTTTGATAGTAATGTATGTAATGTGTCTCAATCCGCTTGTTTATGTAGTTATAAGTGTAATGTCGACCTCGACTGCGATGCGTTGCCGATTAGAGTAGGTAACTTGTCCGCGTCGAACTTATGTACTGACGGTCGTCCAATACTCGACATCGAGATAGACGGTCATCGTGGTACCGGGTTGATTGATACGGCTGCTAAGCGTAGTGTAGCCGGTTCGAGTTTGTACGCACTGCTTCGTAAACTACACTATTCGTTTCGTAGTAGTTTTATGTCGGTAAAATTAGCCGATGGCATAGTGCGGGAACTCAAGGTCTTACTCGTAGATGTTGACATACAACTTAAGGGGTTGACGATACCTATTACTTTTGTAATTTTTCCTAACTCAGTTAACAATGACACGTTACTCGGTATTGATTTCTTACGTAAAGCTGGTATTGTTATTAACGTTTCGAACAATACTTGGTTCACAGCTGATCGGCCTCAGGTCATTCACCCCTTGCGGTGTGAGACTTCACGTGACTTCGTTGGGTGCGCTTCCGCGGATGTCTTACGTAGTAATGAAGGTTCGATGCTGTCAATTCCAGAGAAGGGACGTCTCGCTCAGCTGCTGCAAGAGTATGAGGATATCTTCACTGAAGGGGGAGAACCTACACCGTTCGCAGAGCATCGCATCGATTGCGGTGATCACCCGCCGATTGCGGTGCCGCCATACCGACTCACTCCCGCCAAGAAAGCCATCATGGAAGAGGAGATCGAAAAGATGCTGCGCGAAGGTGTCATCACGGAATGTGAGTCTCCATGGGCAGCACCAGCTCTTCTGGTACCAAAGAAGGATGGTAGTTACCGTTTCTGCGTGGATTACCGTAAGCTGAATGCCGTTACCAAGAGTGACTCGTACCCACTGCCAGTGATCGACGACCTTCTTCAATATACTGGTAAGAGCTGTTTTATGAGTACTATTGACCTCCGATCAGGGTACTGGCAGGTTAAAGTGAGTCCTGAAGACCAGGATAAAACTGCCTTTGTGTCTCCATTTGGACTTCACAAATTTACCCGTATGCCGTTCGGTCTGCGCAATGCGCCCGCAACGTTTCAACGTTTAATCGACCGATTTCGTTCTGCATCATCCCTTAAGGGGGTGACCCTCCTTGGGTACATTGATGACCTGATATTAATATCAGGATCATTTCACCAGCATCTCCAGGACTTACGTGCGGTATTCGACCGCTTACGTGTCTTCAATCTCCACGCGAATCGCAATAAGTGCACATTTGCTAGAGAGAGTGTGAAATACTTAGGACACATGATCACATCAGAAGGAGTGTCCCCAGATCCGGATAAGGTTACTGCAATTTTAGATATGAAGGAACCAACTAATGTAAAGCATCTAAAATCCTTTCTACAGAGTTGCTCATGGTTCCGCAAATTCATGCCGAATTTCTCACAGGTTGCACAGCCACTGACTATGCTAACGCGTAAGGATCAGTCCTGGCTGTGGGGTGAAGAACAGATCAAGGCATTTATAGAACTAAAAGGATTACTTACCTCACCTCCGATTCTTATCCAGCCAGATTATAATGTGCCATTCGTTCTCAGGACTGATGCTAGCAATTACGCACTGGGTGCTGCTCTGCTCCAGGGGGAGTCGCAGCGAGAAGAGAAACCCATCGCGTATGCCAGTCGCCTCCTCACGCTGGCGGAGCGGAACTACTCTACCACCGAGCGCGAGGCGTTGGCAGTTGTCTGGGCAGTCGAGAAATTCCGAGGGTACATAGATGGCCATCCAGTACGTGTCGGCAGTGACCATCAGCCCCTGAAATGGCTACTTACCTTGAAGTCACCTGCTGGACGCCTCGTACGATGGGCCATGAAACTCCAGTCCTTTGATCTACAAGTCGACTACACTCCTGGGAAGGCAAACGTAGTTGCTGATTCGCTCAGCCGTCCGCCATGTGAGGAGGAGGCTCGCGGTTCCTGTGGAGTCTGCATGGTGCTCGTCGACCCGCCGCACTGGGATGCCGCTACTCTTCGTGAGGATCAGCTCGCAGACCCTGAAGTGGCGAAGATCATGAAGGCTCTAGAAGGCAAGGATGAATTAGAACTTACTCGATGGACAGACAGAGGTTATCATACGTGCAGAGGTGTACTATACCGATATACTGAAGCGGAGACAGAAGAACCGCAGCTCGTCATTCCTGAAAATCGAAGGAAACAGGTACTTTTTGAATGTCATGACTCAGCTACTTCAGGTCACGGCGGTCTGGACCGAACCCTGCACCGTATAAGTCAGAGATTTTATTTTCCCGGTATGCGACGTTATGTAGCAGAATATCTGAAAACCTGCATAGAATGCCAGCGTTACAAACCTTCCAATGAGAAACCAGCGGGACTCTTACAGACTCCGGTTCCCGCTCAGCGCTTCGAAGTCATCGCTGTCGACCTTTTTGGGCCATTACCCAAAGGAGCTAATGGAGAGAGATGGGTGCTGATAGTGGAAGACACAGCCAGCAAGTGGGTTGAGCTGTTCGCCCTCTCCGAAGCCACAGCTGAAGCATGCGCTAAGGTACTAATTGAAGATGTTTTCTTACGCTTTGGCGTTCCTCGGCGTCTCATATCTGATAACGGCGTACAGTTCGTTGCCGACGTCATGCAACATGCAATGTTCACGCTTGGTGTGAAGCAGAGTCTCGTGCCACTTTACCATCCGGAGGCCAACCCAGTCGAGCGTAAAAATCGCGATCTCAAGACCCAGTTGGCGATCCTGGTAGAAGGACACCACCAGCAATGGCCAGAAGCTCTGCCATTCATCCGATTTGCATTGAACACCTCAATAACCAAAGCAACTCAACAGACACCTGCTTATCTAACCTTTGCTCGTGAACTCCGCTCACCTATTGTAGTACAGAGCGATCTTCGTGCTGTAATAGAGGCTGAAAACTATGTTCCACAGATTACGCCATATCTCTTGAAGCTAGCGGAGACACTCAGCAACAGTAAGGAGTGCATAGAAGGACAGCAAGACATTCGTAAGGCTACCAAAGACAAGACCCGAAAGGCTGAGCAGTTTGACGTTGGTGATCTTGTCCTGATGAAGACGCACGTGCTTAGCAGTGCTGCCAAAGGAGTCAGCTCTAAGCTCATGCCTAAAAGGGACGGCCCTTACCTGGTACAGAAGAAGGTTAGCCCAACTACTTACCTTTTAACGTTCCCTGATTCACCGGATGAAGTCATTGGGAAGTACCACGTTTCAGCGTTAAGGAGGTATCACTCTCGGGATGGTGAGTGCCCTGAGGTTCCGCAGCCGGTTGCTCCTAAGCGTTCTCGTGGTCGGCCGCGTAAGAAACGTGTCATTGTTGATGTTTGACCAACGGTGAGGTCACCAATGTTTGTCAAAAGGGGGAGTATGTAGGGCATAGTAACAAGGCGCCCGCGCTTTCTCGGTACCTAGCACGCGTAGGTACATAGGTACAACCGCGCGCCGCCCCACGCCGCGTCGCAGCGGCGTCGCGCACGCGCCAGTCTGGCTCGCATCGCTGTCGTACACGGTCACGTATTGTTATTTTTTTTGAGTTTTCTCGAATGTCTTGTTTTTTTTGAATACCGTGTAACTGACTAACAATATTATAATTTGTGCATCTTATCTTGGCCATTTTGATTCAAGTCGTTACCTGCCCCACTACAAACTTCAATTTCTTATTAGGGTTTGACACGTTCTCATACCAAATGTACGCAATACAGAAACTAGCACTATAGTAGCGACCCAGCGATACCCAACGGAACCCTAAAATATTACAAAGCCTCCGCAGTCCGTCGTCGGCCGGTCCATCAGTCTGTCAGCGCGTATCTAAAAACCATAATATTTAGGCAGTTGAAATTATTAATTCATTTAAAAGAAATAAAAATTAAATTCAAGGGCTCCCATACAAGAAAAATGTTTTTTTTTTTTTCAGTTTCTGACGAAACACTTTGTGTTAGAGTTCACACACGCAATTGGAAGTTATTTGTGTTAGGAATAAAGCTTTTATATGTCACCAGAAAGTGGCAACCGCCGTAAGATTGTAATATATCGCGTGAAATTGTAAACTTTTTTTCTATATAAGATACGTATAGATTGGAAACCATTGAATTTGGATGGAATTTGTAATATCTACACTAATATTATAAAGAGGAAAACTTTGTTTGTTTGTTTTTTTGTTTGTTTGATTGTAATGAATAGGCTCAAAAACTACTGGACCGATTTTAAAAATTCTTTCACCATTCGAAAGCTACATTATCCACGAGTAACATAGGCTATATTTTATTTTGGAAAAAAATAGGGTTCCGTAAGATATTTGGGTTTTTCGGACACAAGGTGTAAAAATCAACCAGAAAAGTAACTTATTTTGTGTACGCTGCCTAAACTATAAAAGATAGAACCATACATTGTTCTAATTAATTGTAGATCTTAGAAATATCTACAAAAAAGTCCGCGACACACTATACCTATGTATGTCGAGTGAGGCACAACAATCTTGATTTTTTTTTGGACTACATTTAAACGCGTTTATTTTACTCATGCTATTAATCTTTATCAAAATAAAGTATTTCATCACTAAGTACAGTTTATGTAGATAATATTTGGTCTTTAAATGATTAAAATCGGACGTTTGGTTTTGAAGTTATGGCGAAATTAAAATATTACGATATCTGCTGCACGACCCGTTGCGAAGTGGACGTCACCAAGGCGGGGGTGCGCGTGCGGGAGGGGAGTTTAGATCTATGAGTAAGGCTTAGATTATATACCTCGAGTAAGGTACCCGCGCGGCTCAGCCGCGAGGTCGGCTCCATAGATAAGTTTAAGTACGTCGGGTCCCTACGCAGCGGTCGTGCGCGAAGTCTAATAATTTTCGTGCGATTTTCTTTAGATTTCGTTCTTAAAACTACACCTACGCAAAAGTTCTTCTCAGAGCCAAACAACAGTTCTTTTCAGGGCTAAGCAACAGTTCTTTCCAGGGCTAACCAACAGTTCTTTTCAGGGCTAACCAACAGTTCTTTTCAGGGCTAACCAACAGTTCTTTTCAGGGCTACACAACAGTTCTTTCCAGAGCTAGAATATTACACGCTATTAACATTTTCTTAAACATTTTAAAATGCCTAAAGAGAGCCATGTCTCATAGTTCTCAAGCACGGGCAGCAAGAATACGCCGTATGGGAGAATCTTCACCTGAACGTTCACAACGCCTTGCTGAACAAAATCAGAGAAAGTGTCAGGTACGCGCACGAGAGTCGAGTGTCGAACGTTCGCAACGCCTTGCACAACAAAATCTGAGAACCTCTGAGTTATAATATTATAAAGCAGAAGAGTTTGTTTGTTTGTTTGGTTGAGCACGCTAATCTCAGGAACTTTCAGTGTTAGATAGCCCATTTATCGAGGAAGGCTATAGGCTATATCATTAAGCTATGTCAAAAAGGAGCGCAGAATTAATGGAAAATGTGACGCAGACGAAGTTGCGTGGGTCAGCTAGTACAATATAAAACAATTTTTTTCATAATACATCGAGAAAATATAATCTAATCATGATTTATTACAATCTAACTAAGTCTGCCATTTTCCGGTCATAATTATACAAGCTTGAATACGACAGTCCTGAAGTAGGGAATATGGGATGACTGAAAAACTACACAAATTAATCTAATATATAAAAATCTAGTGTCACAGTGTCAGTTTTCGAATTCCTCCGAAACGGCTTGACCGATTTTTTTGTTTTAGGTATATTTGGTAGATCTAAGAATAGATAGATCAATTTTATTTTTGCATATGACAAAACTACGTTTACCGGATCAGCTCGTCTCATCATTTAAAATATAAAATCTGTGTCACGGTGTTTGTTATTAAACTGTTCCGTATCGGCTTGACCGATTTTCATGAATTTTTTTATGTCTATTTTGTAGGTCTGAGAATAAGTCGTAGGCTATTTTTTTCTATTGCAAAACAACTTTTGCCTAGTCAGCTAGCAATAAGTATAAGATTACCAAGTGTACCTACCGCTTTGTGTAATGTCAATTGTTTGCGCACTTAATCATCTGCCCTCGTGAACTTAGAACAATTACTTGATCTGTTTGTCTACCCTATTATACAGTCGGACTTACAACACATGTGTCGCAAACGGCGAAATAGTGTTGTCAAGCCCGGGAAGAAAAGTAAAACATCCTCTTTGGGTAGTCGTGTCAAAATAATCTGGATAGGTACTGAAGTTAGGATCGCGATAGCTACAAGAGCAACAAATAAAACAGGTTTTTGTGAAAACCGGAATGTTCCGCGTAAATCGGCAAAGCTGTTAAGCTGCTTTCAGACTACGTTATAATACTACGAATTGTTATGGACACGTTCACACTGTACTATACAATATATTATTGACAATGTATGGTGCGCGATATTGTTGTGCTATGAGGTATATACTCTATGCTATATGTTATAGCGTAGTCTGAAAGCAGCTTTACCTTTGCGCACGCTAAAAATTGTGACGACATACGACACGTCTCCAACTCCTGCGGTCTTCTGCAGTTTGGACCGCTTGCAACATGTCTCCAAATCTCGACTGAACTTTCTGATGTGTTCATGTTACTTGCTACTAGGGTTGCCAACTTTTATTTAGGAGAAATACAGTATTTCTGATTTTAGAAAGGGTAAATGAAGAGTACAGGCTTAGAAAAAAATATATACAAACCCTTTATTAAGTATACCGCGTGTATCTGACATCGACGCACAAACGATTTCCATGGGTCTAGGGCATGATTCTGGACACCCTAGACTTAGAATTTTTCGTCGGCTTTTTTCTCATTTTTTAATTTTTGTCAAGGGTTTTTTTACTAGACTGCTCATAATCGTTATTCTGACCTAACCCAATGAGATTTTTAATAAAAAAATAATTAATTATCTACTTTCACTAAAAAGAGCAATCTGAATAAAACCACAAATAGACATCAGCTCAGCTGAGCTGATACCTATTTGTGGTACTCTTGAAAAAAATGAAAAAATGAGAAAAGAACCGACGAGAAATTCCAACACTGGGGTGTCCAGAATCATGCCCTGGACCCATGGAAATCGTTTGTGCGTCGATGTCAGATACACGCGGTATTACTAGTTTCAAAACCAAAATTTCGTTGTTCTTTTTTTATTTTTTTACACGAATTGCAAGACTACTAGAATCCCAATGAAGCGATGGATTTCTTTTATCACCAATTTGCAAATATGGCTGAAAAAACAAAACTCTTTCAGTTGAATACTGAAATGGGAGGATTTCATTAATTCATTTAAAAGACAGAGTCAAAATAAAAAGTATTTTAGCGTACTGTAATGCTTTGCTAGATTGTAAAGTACTTCTATGCAAAATAGAGTAAAATCATCTATTTTAGAGTACGGTTGGCAACAATGGCAACCCTACTTGCTACGTAGTCACATAATTATACTACATACCAAATTTTCTTAAAAAATTACCTGTCATATTTTCGTTTAAGATCTGAGGGCCAATTCTACTAATTTTTAAACAACATTCGCATGTCAATCTCAAACTGTCAAAAAAGCCTTACTTTTCATAAACTTTTGACAGTTTGCGATTGAGATGCGAATGCGAAAGTTGTTTAAAAATGAGTACAATTGACACACTGTAATTCCTATAGATATAGCGAATTGGCCATTAGTTGAATACATAGGAAAATAGTTTCGATAACATCTCTAATAGCTTTTGGGTGGCTATCGCGCAAATTGATGTGGCTATAAGGTTAATTGAATGGGCTTGAGGGGTGTGGACATCGAGACATCCTTGACAATAGTTATAGGTACAATATTTTTTGACCAACCAATACAAGTACAGTCAACAGTAGATCATATTTTTTTTTAATATTGATAGGCGTACGTTTGACCGCTAGCTCACCTGATGTTAAGCGATGATGCGGTCTAAGGTGGAGCACGCTTGCCTAGAAGTAACCTATTCACTCCTGACTTAAAGACTCCCAGGTTGTAGTTATCAGGAATTATAAGTACTATTTGAGCTATAGGAGGAGCATGTCATGTATTGTATAACATCTGCATAACATCCCGCGCATCATCGCTCCACTTTGTAGGAGGCCTTTCAACGTTGCGTCTTCCGGTGCGCGGTCGCCACTCCAGAACTTTTCGGCCCCATCAGCCATCTATTCTGCAAGCAATGTGCCTAGTAGGCTAATTCACGTAACTAAATAAGTTTTGTTGCAGTGCAGTTGAAGTTAAGTTTCGATCAAAACAACGCTTTCCGTATTCTCCAACGCTGTCAGACACGCTCGCGTCAAGTTTGCGTCACGCGAGCGCAATAACGGCATTCTACTGTTGCGCGTCTTTGGTGCGTGCTTCGGAACGCAACAAGATCGGTATTCTACTATTTGTTTGAAGTCTCAAAATGACAGCTAATAAGTTTGAGTTTATGTTTTAATATTATAATAACGTCATATTCATTGAAATGTAATCGATTCTATTCGATTATTTAGTGAGTAATATTTTTTCTCTCAACCATACGTAAGTTTGGTCGAGTTTGGTTGTCGTGCAGTTGACGTGCAGTTCAAAGATTATAAGAATACCGTTTATCACTCAAACTTGAACTTAACTGCAACTGCACTAAAACTTAATCAGCGCGTCATAAAATTACGTGAATTAGCCCTCTGCTCACTGCCACTTCAGTTTGGCGATCGTTCGATTTATGTCGATAACGTTAGTTCCCTTTGCGGAACTTTATCTTCGTCCTTCTCCGGCTAAGTTTTCAAGAGTAAAATCGTCACATTAGAGTTTTTAGGCCCACCGCTTGACGGTCTTGACCCATCTGTCCTCGTGCATCCTGTAATTAAAATGCGCCCAATCCCACTTTAGCTTCGCAGTGTAGGTACTTACGCACTACAACATTAAGTATATTATTGTGGATCTCTAACACCTCATTTGACACCCACCTTAGTATCCAGGAGACAGGTTTTTCGACTTGACGAGTCACATTCTATGCACTCCTTCAGCTACGGGTGAATGCTTCCGAAGCAACAGGTGGCTTGAACTTCATTCATATAGGTATCTAGGAATTGTCACGCTACAAACTAAGTTTGCTCAGTGCTCACGATTGCGGTACGTGATATTTTGTTTACGTTTCTAGTAACATGCGTTTGATCACGCGTTGTGATCTAATGTAATTATCTGATTCTGATGCAGCATTGATATGTAGGTCCTGAACTTCTAACACAGCAACTTAAAACAGGTTTTGAGTTTTTTTGCTGGCTGTCTCTACTTCTCGGTTACACCACAATTTTTTTTTTAACTGGCCAAGTGCGAGTTGGATTCGCGTCCGAACCAATTCAATTTTTGTATCATGTTATTTTAACACTAACGATTTCTTGTAATCTGTACCTAAGTAAGGAACTATTATCTGCTTTTTTTTTCAAAATTTTAGGCTTATTCGTTTCGGAGATAATGGTAAGTTTTCATGTAATTTCTTGAATAACTTCGTAAGTGTTTATTTTAAAATTATGAAAAAAAAATATTAACCTTCACAGTAAGCCCTTTCATTTGAGTCACACGATACGGTTAGAAAAACTTTTTTTAAATTTTCTAGTTTTGCCCCCAAAAGTGAAAGTGAAGTACTTAAAATTTATTTATTTACGTAACGCGTCCGTATTTGGGTCACAAAAGTCCATGGGAGCTACTCTCTAAGCCCGAAGTCCGTAGTTTCGGGCTTAGTTGCGGGCGTATTCTACTCCGTATCACCTTCGGACTTACGATTAGTCCCGAACGTGAACTAAAAATGAATGACAACACGATTTGACAGTAACTTTCGAATTTTGCTGTCATTAATTCTTAGTGGTTAGATAATACGGAGTAGAATACGCCCGCAACTAAGCCCGAAACTATAGACGTCGGGCTTAGAGAGTAGCCCCCCTGATCTGTGCCAAATTTCAAGAGAATTCGGAGAAAATTGGCTGTGACAGACGGAAAGACAGATACACCCGAGTGATCCTAAAAGCGTTCCGTTTTTACGGATGTTCGGAACCCTAAAATATTAGATGAGTAGTGATTTAAAAAAAGTAACAAAAAAAATACAAAGGGGGCTCAGTGCTTAGAATAATAACGCATAGAAACCTAGTACGAGTGCAAAAATTGAGGCAACTAAAACTTCGCCTAATCCGTCAATCCGTCAAACTTAGCCGTCAGTACTCAAGGTCACGTTCTGTCGAACACAGCTCGCGAGTAAATAATTGAAAATGACAGTTTGTTGCGTGAAAGGATGTTATAGCACATCAGGAAAACAAAAAAAATGTGATAAAATAACATTTCACAAATAAGTACTCACATTCTATGCACTATTTTTACGTAAATCGATAAATAAAACAAAATTCTAGTAACCTAACTTGTCATAACACAGTGTTGCTATTTGTGAGGAAAAAATACCCACATTGCTTTCATTCATGTTTTTCATTTTTGTAATTTTAAAAATTTAAAATACAATACTTACTGTTAATTCATATCAAACCCGATGTTTTAACATTGATTATAATTATAACCCATCAAGCATTCTAAACGCATTGAATTCTTTATGCGATTTATTTCCTTTTATTTGGAAATAGATTGAATTAAACCTTCCGAAAAAATATGTCATATTACATGAAAAATCATGTTTACCTTTTCCAGTTCTCAACAACATAAAATACTTGCCTTGATAGCAAAATAGTAATGCGTCTTCCCATATTTTGTGGGTAACGGCTTGGTAATGGTATCACTGAAAGCTATATCTGTGTGCGTTAGAGGAACGTAGACACATTCGGCTCACGCACACAAAGAAAATGAAGTGGACACACGATTTTGCTCGGGTTTTGTTCTAGACGCGGCTTCTATGCGTTATTATTCTAAGGCTCAGTGCTTTTCTAGTTGAAAAGCTAATTAAATAATGGACGCCTAATTAGTACGTATCTAATATACATTTACGTTAGCAAAATTAACTTTGATAACGTCGTCGGACAATTTTAAAGTTAATAGTTAGAAGTTATAAATAAAAAAGTAGTTAACAATACATTGACCCGCCATTATCATTACAACCTTTTTCGCACATAACTACAATTCCGGAAAAAAAAAAAAACAAAATAAAATCTAACATTTTGATAGATACAAACATCAGCATAGGTACTCTTTCACACACTTGACGTGTATACTAGTTTGAGTCATCATCTGCCGAGCCTTTTCTCAACTATATTGGGGTCGGCTTCCAATCAAACCGGATTCAGCTGAATAACAGTATTTTACGTGGAGCGGCTGCCTACCAGACCTCCACAACCTATTAAATCGGTAACACGGTACTCCTTGGCAAGACTGGTGTCAGATTTTCTGGCTTCTGACTATCCGTAACGACTGCCAAAAATCTACAAATAACAGCCAGGACCAACAGCTAAACGTGCGTTCCGAGGCACGGAGGAAACTCGGTATGTTAAGATGGGCACCCATCTACAGACCAACCTCGGCAAGCATTGCTTAACCTTGAAGATCGACCCGTGCGGCTGTTGTTATTTAGCCACGAGCTCCTCTCCTCTGCAGCGCGCTAATATGTTATACTTATTTTACCTGTGTAGCTGTTAATATTTAGCCACGAGCTCCTCCAGAGGTGTTTTTCTTTAATTTAGCTTTTCTCGATCAATGGGCTATCCAACACTAAAATAATTCTTCAATTCAAACCTGCAGGTCCAAAGATTAGGCGGTTATCACACTGCCACGCATCACGCCGCATGTCGCGTGTTGCGTGTCAACTCACCTAGATACGCGTGTACTTGCGGGAGTGCAGATAAGCATCATCGTGCGGGTTTTTTACGACGACTCATTTCATTCAATGCCGTTAGCAGTGGTGATAGTGCAGTGCAGAGCGTCGCGTCTGTTTTGATATTAAAAATGGTTATTAGTGTGGAACTCTTTCAAGATGCTGCAGTTATACTGTTTGGTTTTTGTACAAACACATGTCAAGCCCATCCATAATCACGCACGGCACTGCGGGACTCGGTGCCATACCTTGCGTCTAGCACCGCATCCACGCGCGTGTGCTCATGTTTCTCCGCTTGTAGGCGCGTGGATGCATTTTCTGTGTGTTGGACTGTGCGTGTTTTCTAAACAAACGGAGATAGTTACAAGCAACTTTAGAACACGCATTGACGCGCTACGCTGCGTGGTGCGTTGCAGTGTGTTGTGTTAATCGCCTTAGCGCGTTCAACCAAAAAAACATAAAACACAAACTCTTCAGCTTTATAATATTGGAGCTATTAGGTATAGATCACGATAAAAATACTACAACTACCCAAATTTTTGTTTCAGTAAGGAATAGAGACGTCCGGGGTTGCTCAGAGATTATCCGAAATTGCGAGGCTCTTGGAGTGAACCTACCCTCCGACCAACAAGGGCGCTACATCAAGATGTTAATAGATGACAAGCGACAATGGCCCAAGGCACAACAGACGAAGACAACGTCTAAAGACTTCAAGCTTAAGTTTTAGTATTTTTGTACAGTTTTTTTTTTTGTAATGTGTGTATAGTAGATTGTAAAGAATAAATTATGATTAGTATATATTATTGTGTTGTGGTCTTTCTGTTCGTTAATGTTATGGTGGGTGTCAGATAAACTTGCAATAAAGTACATTGATCTTTCCCTAATACCCCTTCGTAGATAGCCGAACAATAAATCGCGCAAGTCAACTTCAGTAAGTTATTTGGCTAATCTAACCTTACCTTATGTCTAGTTAATGGGAATGTTTAGACAATTTTTTATTCAAGTATTGCCAGCTGCCTACATTGTCTTCACTGATTTTATTGCCTTAGGAGTTCCTAAATTAGTGTTTCGTGTAAAGATGATGGCACTCAGCAAACTACATACAAAACGACGGACTAATTGGTTCTGATGTTATAATATCTAGATAAACTTCTAACATAGAGCCATAAAGTGCCGAATGACTTGACCTATTCTGAGTAGGATTACCTAGGTATAGGTATGTTATATGTGGCCTATATTTGTAGGTGCTACATGATCTACCATTCGGTCATAATTATTAGGAACTTGCATCACTAATGCACATTTCGCCATGTTTTAGTCTCGTTTAATAGAGGGCCAGGGGCCGAGCCTGTGGCCATCTTTCGGGCACATGTCTCCAGGGCTGACTATTCGGGGCTGCTACTAAGTAATTCAAGTTTAAACAACCTACACTATACCATAGCCTGATGAAACGGGAATCGAACCCGGAACCCTTACACTGAGAAGTAGGTAACTCTTGCGGACACCAACGAAACAACAAACCACACTTGCGGACACTAACCAAAAAGACAGCAAACTGCACATCAAGTTACAACAATCTGTCAAATTTCTTTAACAGATTTTCAACTTTATCCCTAAACTATTAGATTCAAGGTTGATTGGGAAAGTTTGTCAGTAGCTTGATTTGCTGGCATACTTTGCTACAAATTATGTTGCAAATAGTGATCGTGCGTCATGTACCAAAATTTTATGTCAAGGCAATAAGGTTTAAATTGCAACAAAAGACGCGCTCTCGTGACTTGCATCAACTGAAGTCTGCTGTCCAGGAAGGACCTAATCTTTAAACAAACGATCGCTAATCGTTTGTCAATAAAAACAAATGCTAATCACGTGTTCCTTTGATAATACTTACCCCAAATTAATGCTATTTGTTCGTTAAAATGGCCTAATTATGTCCATATTTATTTGAATACTAGTATCTAATCCAATAAGTAAATAGGTTTTTATATAACTCTTTGTTTGAGCCAGAATTATTGTAGCTAGATGAGCGTGCAAATATTTGATTGCAAGGACTTGGAATAAGGATGAATCTTGGTCATGATGATAGGTAATTGCTTAATTAGGTTCCGATTTACCTACATAGGTAAATGATTGAAGATATAATCTAATAACTTATCAGGAAGTGATCTTATTGCACACTAAAAGTAGGTACCTATTCGTGTTACAATTCCTCAAATGATTAGGTACACGTAATTAGTTTGCGCTTTTGTCTTTTCGATTCTATTGATCAATTTTGGAAGGGCAGTCACGGCACAGTCACGGTATCTCTTCCTCTTGGTAACAACGTTTATTGCCTCGATTCATTAAAATCAATTTCTGATGCAACTTAGGGCGCCGTTTTCAAGCAGGTTGACTAAGTAGGTAGGTACTTGTCGGAGTTATTCTGTGGGTCTAAAAACGCCACTAAAGCAGTAGCATCAAATCATAATATTGACCACACAACTATCTGTCAAATTTCATTTACATCTTTAGGTTCAAGGTTGATTGGGAATATTTGACAATGACAGGTTGCGTGACGTGCTTTCTTTTTCTGCTAAAGTGGCCTTCTAAGAACACCTTTTGTTTGTTTTTTTTTTAGGATGGGAAATCATCAAATGACTCCTCCCGCTCTGGGTAAAGCAGGAGGGAGTGTCAGACTCCTACTGACTAAAACCCATCCGTGTTCCTTCTAATGCCCTTTGCGTTCCAGGGCCGCGGTGACTCTTTCGAACAAATTCCGCAACCCCCAACGCGCAGGTTCTAAGAACCCCTTTTTTTTGTTTTTTCTTCTAAGAACCCCTGCACCCCCTTTTACTGTCAATGGTCGGTAATCCATAACGACCAGAAAGTGATCAGGTGCTGAATCAACGACTTCATATCATGTGTTTTCGAAGGTGCCTCAACTTTCCTAACTTTGGTTGGTATGCACGAACCGTTCGGATAGACCATTTATTTAAATTGGGGCAAGCCTGCCTCTCATTCCCAACCACTGCAACTCCTGAAAGCCAGAATCAACAGTGGCGACCACCCGAAAAACGTCGAGCTAATGAAGCCCGACGAGTCCCGAAGAAACGATTCAACTGTCTTGGATCCCGCAACGAAATTAATCAGAAAAGTATAGCGAAGGAGCTAGGCTAGTAGGCACCAAGGGACATACTTATACAACTGGGTTGAGCCTAGTTGCCAAGCACCACGGATTATATACTAACACTGAAACTAATGTGTCCTAAAGACTAAAACCATTTGAAAGAAGCCACGGAAAAAAAGTGTACCTACTTATTCTAAATTTACCTAATTAGTTACCATAATTAAGTAAGATAACCATTTTCCCCGTATCGTTAATATTTGATTCTAACTCTATCAAAATTGTATGTCTGTTTTCAAATTCTTGAACTAACTAAAAGCTTACCTACTTGGCAGTTTCTGGTCGCAGGTTTATAATTACAAACGAGGTACACAACCCAAAGCCCGCATTTTACCAATTGGCAACATGACACTGGCTAACCCACATCTAGTGCTTGATGCCCGCCTAGGGTACATAGTGACAAGGGTCCCCGATCAGAGCGAACCCCAAAGGCAATGAACTGACGACAATTGAGTCTTGGGTTATCTACAATAAGCCATTATATTATTATTATAAACAATGATAAGTTGTTACTCGGTGTAGGTACCTACTAATTAAATACCTATAGTAGTCTTGTACCTACTGATAGGCATCACTTCCGTGTCAACTTTAAACTTTAACTTGATACAGACTAAGTGCTTATTTGGCAAAGACATTTTCATGATTTTAAAACGTAGTGTAGGTGTTTAGTTAGGTGGTATACTACAGTATGCTAGTACTTAGTATTATTTGGTACAGACATGTATTCACATTCTTATATATCCAGACTCCTGTACATAGATAGATATTCGAAAAAGGTAGGTACATGTCACATGTATTGTGCCACGTGTGTTGTGTGCGTGGTATTCCCCAAGGAGTTTGTCAGACATGATATTGAGAATAGGTGCGAAATCTAAATTACATTTGTAGCATTTGCATAAGCGCGCCCCGCAACAAAGTTACAGCGCGCGTACGCCGCCGGTACAATGTTAAGCGTCTCGCCCCCGCGACCCCGCGCAGCCCGCGCAGCTACGGCTAGTCGAGTAGTCGGCCCTCACGCGCGCGCATGGTAACAGGTGCGGCGCCGCACGTACAACATACCTACCAGAACTGTACAATAACATTATATTGTGTAACGTGCTTAATTATATGTATTACCTACTGAGTATTATACTTGTGTCGCCAGATTCAGAGTGTTTCATTAAATAATCGCCTGCCGTAAGCCACCACCATTACAAATTGCGCCCAACTCGTGGCACGTGCTCCGTACGGCTAGTAGGTACCTACAAAACCGACGCGAGTGCGAACGAAATCCACGCGACTGTGTTCACAAATAGTAACTGGACTGCCTCATCGTTTCGTATCGTTTTGGTTCGGTGCCGAGAGTTTTCGACGAGAAGATGCCGCCAAAAACACGCCGGCACGCGTCCAAAGACAACGACAACCACGATGTTTCCAGCAGCGACGAGGAGAACCACACGGTGGCGAATCGCGCCAATGCGAACACCACGGCGATACCTACACCTACCGTGGAACGTGGTAACATGATATCTATGTCCGAGGAACAACTCACGCGATTGTTGTCTAACGTCATGCGAAGCGTCGTGACGCCGACGCCGATGACGTCACCGATCGGCGAATCAATGGGACCGACTCATCCTACCGTTGCACACACCGGAGCGCCGAACCCGCATAGCAACTTCACGCGATGCACGGCCCGTTTCGACGGAGCCGCACGCGGTGCCGAAGCCCTAGAAGCGTTCGTCGAGAGCGTGCTCGTATACAAAGAGTGCGCAAGTGTGTCCGACGAACACGCTCTTCGAGGTTTACCCATGCTGCTGACGGGAGACGCTGCCGTGTGGTGGCAAGGAATCAAATCTACCGTGGAGACCTGGGAAGAAGCGATACGCCGACTGCGTTTTATGTACGGCGCCCCGCGCCCCGCCCACCGGATTCTTCGAGATATCTTCGCGCAAGAACAAAGTGATAGTGATAGTGTTGATTTATTTATTTCGCGAGTGCGCGCTAACATATCGCGTATACCGTATAGTGTACCCGAAATAATGCAAGTTGACATTGTATACGGCCTTTTAAATCATAAAATCCGAAAAAGAGTGTCACGCGATAGTGTAAGTAGCGTCGACTGTCTACTCGAGCGAGCAAGGTACGTGGAGGAGACGCTTAACGAAGTAAGTCAATCTAAATCACTAAATTCATCTCGTAATAGTAACGCGAATAACAATTACAACGATAACAGATCGATTTGTAATAAGTCTCGAAATGTAAACAATAACCCTTCGCATGCGACGTCCGACTCTAGTTCGAATATATTAGGTACTAATGCAAATTCGAAACGTGTTAGACCACGCTGCGCTTTCTGTAAACGGTTTGGTCATTCAGTAGATGAGTGTAAAAATAAAGTAAAATCTAATGAGCAGGTGGTTGACAATGATAACGCATCGTTGTCGTGTTACGGTTGCGGCCGACAAGGTGTTATACGATCGAAGTGTCCGACGTGTAAAGGTGCAGCCCCCGCATCCGCCGACAAGGTGAGTTTCCAAAGTGCTGTTACCCACGAATCCGACCTGACGCACCCCACCATAAAGATAGAGGTTGCATCTTTGGTAGGTGTCGCAGTGCTAGATACAGGCGCTACCGAGAGTCTTGCTAGCCCTGGATTATACAAAGTCTTATTGGACAGTGGCAACACTTTCACGAGAACGCGCCGCAATATTGGTCTCGCGGATGGCACGCACCAGGTACGTGAATTGTTGTTGTGTAGCACGAACGTCACAGTCCAAGAACGTGTTATCCCCACCACTTTCCTAGTGATACCAGAAGCTAATAATAGGACGCTTCTAGGCCAAGACTTCATCGCTAGAGCAGGTATATTGATGGACCTCCAACATAACTGTTGGTACTTTTGTGACTCTCCTGCACAAAAGTCTACTTTTGTGCATTCGTACAGCCTCGAATCCACCAGCGACGCAGAGCTGATGCAGGTCAATACGACCAGCCTGACGCTGAGAGAGGATGAAGGAACGAAGCTGTCGCCGGCCCAGAGAATGCAGCTCAACCAGCTCATCACCAGCAAGGCTGAGCGCTTCGCCACTGAAGGTCCCCCTACGACTTATGCTACTCATCGCATTCGGGTTGACGAGAAGCAGGAACCGACCGCTTCACCCCCTTATAGATTGTCGCAGGGTAAGAAACAGTTGTTAGAAGGCGAGCTTGAGAAGCTGCTACAAGCCGATGTTATAGAAGAGTGTGAGTCACCTTGGGCCGCTAATGTCGTCCTAGTCGCCAAGAAGGACGGTGGCGTCCGTCTGTGCGTGGACTACCGGAAACTCAACGCGGTGACAGAGCCGGATCGGTACCCGCTCCCGCGCATAGAAGACGTGCTCCACGCGGCGAAGACGACCAGCTACATGACCACGCTCGACCTTCACTCTGGTTATTTCCAAGTATGTGTTTCAGAAGAGGACCGTGACAAAACCGCCTTCGTGACACCCTCCGGCACCTATAGGTTCAAACGAATGCCGATGGGCCTCCGTAACTCAGGTGCCACATTTCAACGATTAATCGATCGTTTCAAATCGAACTTGAATGTACGCGATCGAGAACCGAGCTCCAACCCTCAAAGAAGCAGGCCTGTGACCATTCTAGGGTATTTGGATGACTTAATAATTTTATCGCAGACTTTTGAGAGTCACATGGAGGACCTCGAAGCAGTTTTCAACAGACTCGAGATGTTTAGCCTTCGAGTCAACCGCAAAAAGAGCTGCTTCGCCCGTGACTCAGTAAAATTTCTTGGCCACATCATCGTTCCTGGGGGTCTGCAGGTGGACCCAGAGAAGACCTCGGCCATTGCTGACATGCCTGCTCCAAAGAATGAAAGGCAACTTAAGGGCTTTTTGGCAACATCCAGCTGGTTCCGTCGTTTCGTGCCGAATTATGCTGCAATAGCTAAGGCCTTAACTGACCTTCTTAAGAAGAACAGCTCTTGGAAGTGGCAAGAAGAACAGCAATCTGCTTTTGAGCGCATCAAAGAGCTTCTAGTTACTGCTCCTATTCTTCGCCAAGCTGACGAATCTAAGCCTTTCTCTCTCCGGACAGATAGCAGTGGCTACTGTCTTGGTGCTGTTTTGATGCAGGGGGAGGGTCCTGAGGAGAGACCTATAGAGTACGCCAGCCGTCTCCTAGAACCGGCTGAGCGCAATTATACCACCACCGAACGAGAGGCTCTTGCCGTCGTTTGGGCGGTGACGAAATTCAGAGGCTACATTGAAGGGTCAGAAGTAGTAGTTAAGTCAGACCATCAGCCGTTGCGTTGGTTGATGAGCCTAAAATCTCCCAGCGGTCGTCTTGCCAGGTGGGCATTGACCCTCCAGGCTTATAATTTACAGATCCAGTACACTCCTGGAAAAGTGAATGTGATCGCTGACGCACTAAGCCGCCCAGCCTGTTGCGAAGAAAACCCAGGTGGTTGCGAGGTATGCTTAGTCACTGTAGATGTGCCACACAGGATGCCTGAAGAAGTGCGCACTAACCAACTAAAGGACCCTGACCTGAAGAATATCGTTGAGGATCTGGAGGCGTGCGACGATCCCTTCAGGGGGAGGGGTTGGTCCGAGAGAGGTTACCTAATATCTGATGGTGTCCTGTACAGATGTGTACCTGACTCTGAAGATGCAGATTCAGCCTGCCTCGTGGTACCTAAACACGAGAGAGAGGCCGTGCTCGTAGATTTTCACGACGCCCCTACGGCGGGTCACTTCGGTGCCGAACGTACCCTGCAGCGCATCAGAGCCAGATACTTCTGGCCAGGGATGAAATCATTCGTCACCGACTACATCAAACGCTGTACTGCTTGCCAGCGATACAAGATCGACAATAGGAAACCTACAGGGCTACTCCAAACTCCTGCAACGAACCGACGTTTTGAAGTTGTTTCCGTCGATTTATTCGGACCTCTACCCAAAACTTCGAAAGGTAACCGTTGGATTTTAATTCTCGAGGATACTTGTTCCTATTGGGTTGAGCTGTTCGCGTTAGAGAACGCCACCAGCGTAGAGTGCGCTGAGACTTTAATAGCTGAAGTCTTCATGAGGTTTGGAGTTCCACGTAGGATGATCAGCGACAATGGGGTTCAATTCGTTGCCGAAGTGATGCAGCAGGTTTGTCACGTGATGGGTATCAAACAGTCCTTGACACCGCTGTATCACCCAGAAGCGAACCCCGTAGAACGAAAAAACCGTGACCTAAAGCCTCAGTTAGCCATTCTTGTTGGAAAGGATCACGCGTCTTGGGATACTCGCCTTGCTGCCATAAGGTTCGCGATGAATTCCGCTATTACAGCGAGTACTGGATTCTCACCCGCTTTCCTGATATGAAGACCATCGTTGAGAGCGACAACTTCGTGCATAACATCACACCTCACTTGCGTAAGTTGGCGACGGTGCTTCTCGACGCCAGAGATGTCCAAGAACGTAACCAGGCTGTGCAGAAGAAGTACGCTGACGAAGGCAGACGCGCACCTCTTGATTACAAGGTAGGTGACCTTGTTCTATTGAAGACACAAGGAATGAATGATGTGAGCCCTGGACAGTCTGCGAAATTCATACCTCGGAGGGACGGCCCATACCGCATCCGCGAAGTAGTTAGCCCCACTACTTACCTGATAGAGGGAGTCACTAAAGGTGAGCATGTTGGACGGTATCATGTTTCCCATTTGACCCCATTCATCGGTGACGTTGAGACCCCGGTTAGAGAGAAGCGCAGACGTGGTAGACCCCGTAGATACGATTGCTAGCCCGAACGCGAGGGCGCTATGTTCGAACTAGAGGGGGAGTGTGTAGCATTTGCATAAGCGCGCCCCGCAACAAAGTTACAGCGCGCGTACGCCGCCGGTACAATGTTAAGCGTCTCGCCCCCGCGACCCCGCGCAGCCCGCGCAGCTACGGCTAGTCGAGTAGTCGGCCCTCACGCGCGCGCATGGTAACAGGTGCGGCGCCGCACGTACAACATACCTACCAGAACTGTACAATAACATTATATTGTGTAACGTGCTTAATTATATGTATTACCTACTGAGTATTATACTTGTGTCGCCAGATTCAGAGTGTTTCATTAAATAATCGCCTGCCGTAAGCCACCACCATTACACATTTTATATAGGTAAGGGTCACCGTCGACTCGAAGATTTGAAGACCTCGGGTATCAAACCTAGGAACTCGTGAGCGGCAGTAACGTTTGCGACCACTAGACTAATGGGCAACCTGTGTTTGTGACTAATCTCACTATCACTTTAATGTAACACAGTGGTGGAAAAAGAAAAATACGTAAAAACTAGGGAAACTATTGTACCAGATAAGCTACCGATAGCTTACCGGGTCATCGAGTTATTTTATATCTAATAATCAACCTAAAATTTGGTGAAAGGTTAGCCATCTCATATTATTATATTACTAGCTGACCCGTGCAACGTCGTCTGCGTAACATTTTTCATTACTGCTCCGCTCCTATTGGCCTTATCGTGATGATGTATAGCCTATAGCCTTCCTCGATAAATGGGTTATCTAACACTGAAAGAATTTTTCAAATCGGACCAGTAGTTCCTGAGATTAGCGCGTTCAACCAAACAAACTTGACGACACGGTTGGCGCAGTGGTTGAGCGAATGACTGCTGCGCAGCATGTCGCGGGTTCGATTCCCGCACGGAACAAATATTTGTACGACCTACAAGTATTTGTTCCGAGTCTGGGTGTTTTTCTATCTATAATATATTTACAAAAAAAAAATGTATATAAGTAGTTTATCAGCCATCTCGTTACCATAACACAAGCATTAGGTTGCTTAGCTTGGGACTATATGGCGTTGTGTGTAAAAAAAAAAAAACAAACAAGCAAACAAACTCTTCTGCTTTATAATATTAGTATAGATATACCTAGCAACTTAACTAGTACGCGATATATTGATGCAAAATGTAGTTTCAGGAAGTTTTGAGGTTTGAAAGAACTTGAACTATTAAGCAATTATTAGTATTATTATTTTTTATTATGTAATGGGCTTGCTCTTGAGTACCTACTCTTGACCACAATCACGCCCGATGGAAATCAACGGATGAGGTCTTGTAGTGTGTCTTATTGTTTTGTACTTACGCTCTCTATAAACTTCCTAGATAAATTAATACATAGCTGCATAGCCATAACTTGATTCCTAGATTCTTTTTAACTTGTATTTTCTAAGTTTTTCTGCAAATTAGCTATCTTCAATGTTTTGTTTACATTTCTTGTTTTATGTCATTATGTCATTTAGACAGGCCTAGTTTTCTTTTTATTTGTATTCTGAAGTTAGCTAGGAGTTTTAGGTCGCATATGAAACTGTCATCAGACCTTCATAAAGTCCATTTTTCCTTTTCCATCAAATTCTAGAAACTCATATCAAATTCAAAATAAAAGCGAGCCTTCATTTTAGAGCCGTCGTAAAGAAATGGTCAGTCTACGTTTGGAGCTGAGATAAGCCACAACTCGGAAAAGTTTCTTAAGAGTGATTGAGAGGACAGTTTGCCTCCAGGGAACCAGAGAAGTCGCCCTCTCTCCTTGCCGCCTTTAAAGGACACCTTGATGCCTGGGCTGAACGAGCCTGGGAGGAAGAAGTTACTCGGCCCATCCTCTCCAGCCCTCTGAAGAGTGACGACCCTCCAGTCCTCCGGTTCTTCAACGGACCCTGCCGGCCCTCCGGTTCTTCAACGGACCCTCCAGTCCTCCGGTTCTTCAAGGAAGACTTCATTTTCATCTCACGTCAGCTCATCATAATCATTCATCAGCCGTTTCTTCTATAAGTGGTGTAATTCATTAAATCTTTATACTATTTATTTGTCCTTTTCCCTTTTAGCACGCATTCCCCTCCTAGATAGGTGAGTGCTATATGTGACCTCACATTTTACAGGCTCCCCCGGTAAAACGTAACGTTACAGTCTATGATGGAGCGAGCTTGCCCAGAAGATGCCTCTTCACTCTTGCTTGAAGTTATATATTGTGTTTATATTTCTTGGTTTCTCTATATTTTTAGGTTCGAAACTTGAAACTACCTACTCGACCAATAAATGTCTAAGAATAATTGCCATAATGATTATAATTTTCACCGCAGGCTTTTCATAGACTTCATACCTAAGAAAATTAGTCTGGATCTCAGTTGCTGGGTAAACCTAACAATTATATAGTGACGAAAACTATATAATTGTTAGGTTTATAGGATGTTCCATTGAATGATGTTGATATTTTTGATTGATTTTCCAAAAACTGTTCATTGCTATCTTACAAATTTTTTTTAAGTCAAAATCAATTATTTTGACTCAATTATTTTGCGTGAAAAGTTGGTTCATATCTTTGACTAAACTTCTACTTTCTAAAACTTTTATCAGTTTTTCTTTTACTTAATTATGTAAAACTAGCTTCTGCCCGCGACTTCGTCCGCGTGGAATAGTAACTTTGGGCTAGCGCTAACTTTAACCCATGACTTCGTTTACGTAGAAGGTGAAAATATTTTGAAATAATAAGTACGTTAAGGAGCTATTTTAGCATAAATGCGCGCGCAGTAGGTACTTGATCACTATTTTGCTGCGATGTTATTTTAAAACTGCGATATTAATTGAAATCGAATGAAAAACCCTGATGTTGAAACATTCTTCATTAGTGCTACGCTCCTACTTATCTTAGCGTGATGATATAGGTATATATCCTCGATAAATGGGCTATATATCTAATACTGAAATAATTTTTCAAATCGGACCAATTGATAGTTCCTTAGATTAGCGCGTTCAAGCAAACAAACAAACTGTAAATAACAGCTCTAGACATTTAAGTTAGACGTAAATAATAGCTAGTTATTTAGGTAGATTAAGTCCTTTTGTTTACTTTTGCCATATTCTTTGTTATACCTAATTTTCTTACCTATTTACCTTTTATACGTTCTTTAATATTAACTTAGAAGTCTAATAAAGACCAATTTCCATTATTGTGTTGACTAAAAACGCTAATTAGTTACAAGTTCCTACTTTATATGTAAACTCAATGCTAATCGTTATGAGACAATAAAATCTCAACTAGGAACATACTTTAAAATGTACAATAAGATTCTTATTGGAATCGTTACTAGATTTAAGCATTCCATGTACCTAATTCTAAGAAATTGATCAAATATATAAGCTGCCTATTCGTCCACACTGAGCAGACACACACCACGTCGCTGACATGTGCGGCTACATTATAAATATGGGCGACGCGCTCGCTCAACGTTCATTCTATCGGCCAGCGCCGCCCACGTCACACGTCACACTTTCACCGCAGCAATTTTACGCAACAAAGTTATTTTATTTCTTGCCTTTACATCATCCTTTGGAGAAAAGTCGTAAAACGCATTGGGAGCTAGCTAACACTTCCAACAATGGTCCTTCGAGCCGGATTTCCTGAATCAAGCCAGAAACAAGAAGATTTCCTGAATCAAGCCAGAAACAAGAAGATTTCCTGTGTCAAGCAAAGAAAACAGAAGAAATCAAGGCTGAATAGACAAGAATTTCAAGAAATCCAGTATTGCAAGAAAGAAACAAGTACGCGCGAGTTATTAGTGTGGTCTGCTTAGCCACACTAAGATACTTGGAAGCAATCATCATATACTTACCTACGTACGCGGCCACCTAACGGTGATAAACGGCCACAAGCGTACGGAAGCATAGTGGACGACCTGACGACTCCACGCACCCCACAGGTGTCACAGTCAGACCCCGCCGGTACGGTGTGGACCGCTTTGGAGCCACAGGTTGGCACGCAACGACGAGTGTTGGACTTTCCCACCACACTCTGATGCACCCATAAAGCGCCCGCATCCTCTGCCGGGAGGTTCCTACCCTTCCTTACCTTATCGTTCCCATTCCTGGTCCGACATCACCACGTTAGGAGCTCGGCCAGGCTGATAGGCAAGTTAGGTTCCAGAACAATTCTAGTAGAAAGTGAAAGTGAAGTGTTAATTTTAAGTTATAATTAGGCGTAGGGACCCCTCGTGCGCAATGGAAAACGCGCGAATGTTGCGCTCAGGCAAGTCGACGCCAGCCACAGACGCCACGCCGGCGTCGGGCCAAACAGGCTCTACAGAAACAGAAACGTGGAGTAAGGGCACCGGCACAGAGGATGCGTCCGGTGACAGCAGCACACGTACAGATAGGGCCGATAGAATAGCCAGCGATATAAATCCGACAGCAGATTTAAATACTCAAGTCGTAAGTGCGCCGGGCACAGTTGTAAATGTCCCCGCGGACCGAGCGAGTAGTCGATTGTCAATATTAAAAGCCGAATTAGAGTTGCATAATTCCGAGTTAGCACAGGCTAGGGCGGCGTCCGCAGCTGCTTTAAGTCGTTTGGAGATAGCCAGAATAGAACTGGAAAGTTCAAACGGCGCGGAACCGCCTAATGTTGGAAAGTCTCGTGTTGAAGGTTGGATATCGGAGCAACACGTATTTAGTAGGCCGGCAATAGCAGACGAACCTCGAATCTCGGGACAGCCCATACGGCCTCCTGACGCGAGCAGGAGTGAACCACGCGTAGGCGAGAACACGTCGCAAAATGATAGAAACGACATGTCAATGCTAGCCAACGCGATAGTGCAGGCGGTTAACTCCAACAAATCTAGCGCATCGGTACCAAAGTATATCCATGATCTGCCCCATTTCGACGGGACAATAGCAGAGTGGATGTCATTTAAGGCGGTATATAATGACACGGAGGACATGTTTACAGACGTCCAAAACGTGGCCCGCCTTCGAAAAGCGCTGCGAGGCGCAGCCCGCGAAACGACTAGGGCATTATTGTTTACAGTATCGGATCCGTACGAAATAATAGATACGTTAGAACGACGGTATGGCAGACCAGAATTACTCGTCTTATCCGAACTAGAAAATATTAAACGTATGCCACGCATGTCCGACGATGGACGCAACTTATGTAGTTTCGCGAGCAAAGTTGCCAATACGGTAGCGGCAATCAAAACTCTCAAACAGCCGCAATACCTATATTCGCCCGAGTTAGTAAATAGAATAGTAGACAAGCTAAGTATTATTCTTAAATATAAATGGTACGAGTTCAGGTCGGAGCACAGTGGCGCCCCCGAGCTCGAGCTATTATCGAGATTCCTAAACATCACGGCCGATCGATGTGGCGCCATGTTCGCATACGAAACAGCGCGGGAAGATCGTAAATTCAAGCAAAAACCGCGGGCAGTAAATACGACTCGTAAGAAGTTACATAACCGCGATCGCTCATACAGCGAAGATAGCGATAGTTCGTGTCAATCAGACACCGAAACTCGAAAGACGGTAGCCTCATTAAATAAACCGTCTACGAGAAAACAAGCGCCAAAGTCTCAAAAGTCGCGACCGCCTGTAGCACCGACGCAGTCGGTTAAATGTGTTCTATGTGCAGGTAGTCATGGCAACGCCGAGTGCGCCGATTTCATAAAATTAAACGTAAGCGATAGATGGGACACGGTCAAAAATAATAAACTATGTTTCCGATGCCTACGTGACTCGCACATAAAGGTATTTAAATGCAAGTATATACCGTGCGGGGTGAGCGGGTGTGAAGCTTCGCACCATAAGCTATTACACGGTGGCAGCAAAAGGGAAGACAAACCGGCTTCGTCGTCTCAATCTGCACGCGGGAACGTAAGCTCGATTAACCACATACATAAGTCGAATACCTACTTAAAGATAGTGCCAATCGAGGTAAGCGGACCGTTAGGTACCGTCACCACCCACGCCTTGTTAGATGAAGGCTCGACAATGACGTTGGTCGAACAGGAGGTGGCGGACGGTGTCATTCCTAGGGGACGCGGCCAGCTCTTATCTATAGAAGGAGTAGGGGGAAATCGAATCGACGAAACGGAATCGTGTCACGTTAAGTTATCTATTCGCGGCTTATATAATAGAAACATAGAGACTATGAACGCGCAAACTATAGGTAATTTAAATCTATCACCGCAAGAGGTAAGCAGCGATCTAACGCGCCAATGTAGTCATCTCGCCGACATAGAAGAGGAGCTATGTTACGAGTTAGGTAAACCTACCGTATTGATAGGCCAAGACAATTGGCATTTAATAACGTCTAGGCAGTTGCGCGTCGGCAATAAAAATCAACCCGTAGCTTCGTTGACTAAATTAGGATGGGTTCTGCATGGACAGGATTCACGACCGCGTAATACCGTCGCAACTATAAATCACATGCGACCAGCTCAAGTTGACGACCCGGCCTTACAGCTGATAAGAGATTACTTCAGTATCGAGTCGTTAGGTATAGAGCCGCGAAAACCTAAGTCGGATCCAGACCAGCGCGCCCTAGATATCTTAAATAAAACATGTAAAAAGATGCCTAATAGCGATAGGTACGAAGCGGGTTTATTATGGCGCACAGACACTGAGATGATGCCAGATAACAAAAAACAAGCCCTCAGCCGTCTGCATTGTTTAGAGTCGAAACTAGACAAAAATGAAGACTTAAAAATTGAATATTCTAAACAGGTAAATAATTTAATAGAAGCGGGCTACGCCGAAAAAGTAGATTTCCCGGCCACATCGCCACGTAGTTGGTACTTACCCCATTTTTCCGTCGTACACCCACAAAAGGGAAAAATACGTTTGGTGTTCGACGCAGCTGCAAAATATGGAGGCAAAAGTCTAAATGATGCACTCCTAGCAGGCCCAGACTTGTTGCAGTCGCTATTCGGCGTATTAGTAAGGTTTAGAGAAGGTCGAATCGCGGTAGTAGCCGATATAAAAGAGATGTTCCTACAGGTCAAAATAGCCGAGCAAGACCGCGACAGTCTGCGATTTTTATGGAGGGGTGAGGATAGAAGAGAGCCGCCACAAGAGTACCGAATGACGTCATTAATATTCGGGGCAGCGTCATCACCTTGTACCGCCATTTATGTTAAAAATAAAAACGCAGAAAGTCACAGTCGGCAATATCCTGAGGTCGCTCGAGCTACAGTACGTAACTTTTACATGGACGATTATCTAGGCGCCTTTGATAGCGAGAGTAAAGCGAAAGAAATAATAAACTCCCTAAATAAAGTCCATCTAGCAGCATCTTTTCAGTTACGCGGGTGGGCATCGAACGCGCCCGACGTAATCAGTGACGTCACAGATACGCGCAGTAGTGATACGACCACGCTAGGTAAAAGCGACACCGAGCGAACGTTAGGTCTTATATGGAATCACGCGCGCGATACGTTAGGCTTCAACGTCAACCTACGAAACACACCGGCTAGCGTCATACAAGGTGACACTTTACCTACCAAGCGGCAGGTAACTAGCGCTGTCATGTCAGTTTTCGACCCGCTAGGTTTAGTTTCACCGATTACGATGATAGGTAAATGTCTCATACAGGAAATATGGCGTAGCGGAATAGGTTGGGACGATCCCATAACTAGCGAACATCACGTGACGTGGCTATCGTTCATAAATAACTTACAGTTGCTAAAACAGTTAGAAATAGATCGGTACATACCTGCTACGCCCTCTAACGAGGGGGAGTTGCACATTTTTTGCGACGCCAGCGAAAAGATCTACGCGACCGCAATTTATTTCGTCAGTACTAGGACAGATGGTAGCAAATCGTCTCGGTTAGTGGTAGGAAAGGCCAAAGTAGCCCCACTAAAACCTATTTCGATTCCCCGTCTAGAACTACAAGCCGCTGTATTAGGCAGCCGGTTAGCCGAATCGGTCAAGCGCGAGTCCGATTATAAAATAATAAAATGCCATTACTGGTCAGACTCAAAAACAGTACTAGCTTGGATTAAATCCGACCCGCGTACCTTTAAATCGTTTGTTGCGCATCGATTAGCCGAGATCGAAAGCTTAACTACGCCAGCAAACTGGCGTTGGGTGCCCAGCGCTGATAACGTCGCGGACGACGCGACCAAGGGCATTCCCGCCAATTTTAATGCCACACATAGGTGGTTTAGTGGACCCGAGTTCATACGATGCGACCCCTGTAAATGGCCGCAAGAGAAACGAGTCGTGACGCCGCCACCCCCTTCAGGGGAAGAACGACAAATAAAACAAGTTCACGTGACTATTAGGCATGACGTCAGTGATTACCTACCGAAAGTAGAACGTTTCTCAAAATACATTCGATTAGTCCGTGCTGCTGCTACTGTACTTCTCGCCGCTGAGGTATTCAAAGCCAAACTACTCAATAGAATTACGAGAATTGAACTCACACCAAACCACATGAAACTAGCCGAGTTATTGCTAGTAAGAAGAAGCCAATATAACTCGTTTGCCGAAGACATTGTGACGATTGAGGCTGGACGACGACCACCGAAGAAGTCGCCGTTCTACAAACTCTCCGTGAAGATCGACCGCAACGGGATCCTGTGCTTGGACAGCAGAGTAAAAGATGAGCAAAACATGCCAGTCCTACATGCCAAAGAAGGCTTTACACAGCTGTTGGTGCATCACACGCACGCAACCTTCAACCATGGCAACCATCAAACTGTCATGAATGAATTACGACAAAGATACTACATAATAGGACTGCGCAATGTTATACGCTACATATGCAACCAATGCCAATGGTGTCGGACCTACAAGGGAATCCCCTCAAAAATTCCCCTAGGCGACTTACCTGCTGAAAGGCTGGCCCAAAATCAACCGCCATTCACAGCCACTGCGGTGGATTATTTTGGGCCCATGCACGCTACAGTCGGGCGAAGACGCGAGAAAAGGTGGGGCGCATTATATACATGCCTTACCACACGCGCAGTACATATGGAGATGGTCACATCACTCACGGCCTCTTCCATGATAATGAGCCTACGACGACTGATAGCACGCCGCGGCGCGCCAACTGTAATATACAGCGACAATGGAACGAACTTCGTCGGCGCTGAAAAAGAAATACAAGAAGCGATGCAAGGCAACGACCAAAGCCTAAAAGCCTTCGCATCCGAGAAAATGATCACGTGGAAGAAGATACCACCGGGCGCCCCGAGTATGGGCGGTGCCTGGGAACGCCTCGTCAGATCAATAAAGACAGCTTTAAAAGTTACCCTGAAAGAGAAATATCCCTCTGATGAAGTGCTACACACGTTGTTGCTAGAAGCCGAACAAGTGGTCAACTCAAGGCCACTGACGCCAGTGAATCCCAACCTTGATGAAGAAGCGTTGACTCCCAATCATTTCCTAATAGGACGCTCAAGCGGGATATCACCATTCGGCTCGTTCAAAGATACCACGATAGACGTACATACATGGAAAGCCACCCAAGCATTAGCTGATTCATTTTGGGGACGTTGGTCGGCGGAATACAAACCACTGCTGATGCCCCGACCCGGCTCCAACCCTGAACATAGAAACCTAAAAATCGGCGACATTGTCATGATAGTAGACAATACAATGCCTCGAGGAGTGTGGCCCAGAGGAGAGGTGACCCAAGTTTACCCCGGACCAGATGGACGTGTTCGAGTTACCGAAATCCGTACAGCCGCCGGATTAATTCGTCGCCCAGCCTCTCGTCTCATCGTGATAACAACGGACTAATCACCAAGTTATGGTGGTGCTTGCGCACGAGGGGGAGATTGTAAATAACAGCTCTAGACATTTAAGTTAGACGTAAATAATAGCTAGTTATTTAGGTAGATTAAGTCCTTTTGTTTACTTTTGCCATATTCTTTGTTATACCTAATTTTCTTACCTATTTACCTTTTATACGTTCTTTAATATTAACTTAGAAGTCTAATAAAGACCAATTTCCATTATTGTGTTGACTAAAAACGCTAATTAGTTACAAGTTCCTACTTTATATGTAAACTCAATGCTAATCGTTATGAGACAATAAAATCTCAACTAGGAACATACTTTAAAATGTACAATAAGATTCTTATTGGAATCGTTACTAGATTTAAGCATTCCATGTACCTAATTCTAAGAAATTGATCAAATATATAAGCTGCCTATTCGTCCACACTGAGCAGACACACACCACGCCGCTGACATGTGCGGCTACATTATAAATATGGGCGACGCGCTCGCTCAACGTTCATTCTATCGGCCAGCGTCGCCCACGTCACACGTCACACTTTCACCGCAGCAATTTTACGCAACAAAGTTATTTTATTTCTTGCCCTTTACATCATCCTTTGGAGAAAAGTCGTAAAACGCATTGGGAGCTAGCTAACACTTCCAACACAAACTCTTCAGCTTTATAATATTAGTATAGAAATGCCTATATACTGTACCCAGTAAAAAGGTTTTTTTAAACGAAGCTACTCGCTAGCCTCTAGGCGCCAAGCTAGCCGCCTGCCTGTGCGTTCGCGACCTTATAAGTACAAAAATAATCCTTATAGCATGATTCAGTATTCACGCGCGATGGCTTATTATTAGCGTATTTCATGTAGGATAACTTTGGTGTTTCTATACCGATTTCTATGATTCTTTTTTATGGAATAGTTTAATAATGTTAACTTTTTTAATTAGGTATGACTGCGAGTGTTATAAACGTAAGAGTAGACAAATATAATCAGAAAGCTTCGAACTGCTAAGCTATCGGGAGTTATACGTGTTATTGTGCGTCAATCATAAAAGATAGACATTATGTTGTCGTTGGATATTTTTTATATAATTTTAAGGAGAACATTTCCGTCATACATGATTTCTGTGTAGCTTTCACCATTAAGGTTGCACACGCGACGGAAGCTTAAAAAATGGAGTAATTTCTCCCGTTTTCCCAACATTTCCCTTCACTGCTCTGCTCCTATTGATTGTAGCGTGATGAAAAGTATACCATAACCTGCTCAGGAGTATGAATAATAATTGTACCAAGTTTCGTTAAAATCCGTCGAGTAGTTTTTGTTTCTATAACGGTTATACAGACAGACAGACAGACAGACAGACAGACAGACAGACAAAAATTGTACTGATTGCATTTTTGGCATCAGTATCGATCCCTAATCACCCCCTGATAGTTATTTTGGAAATATATTTCATGTACAGAATTGACCTCTCTACAGATTTACTATAAGTATAGATAGATGGGCTCATTAAAATAAATAAAACGAAGTTCAGAGTAGGTACTTTTCTTTATTTTTCTTCGGGATGGTAAAATTAAAATACACGCGATTTTATACAAATCTTAATTTTATTGAGATTTTTCGCATAATTATAATTAAAATTAACGCATAAAAATAATAAATATTTATCAAAAACGAGTGATTTCATTCTCCTTCGGCTTGACCTCTTGCGCTCGCGCAGCTGACAGTGCGCGCTCATCATTTCTTCGGAGGATGAATATTGCTCTGTGGAAGAAAAAAATGTATGATTAGACTAGTTATCAATATAATGACAGATAACGCACAGCTGAACGGTCGTCGAAAGCGGTGCCATAAAACTTCCCTACACTCCGTAGGGGAAATTCCTATGGAAAAAACGGGATAAGCGCGTAAAAAGTCACGGGCAAAAGTAAATAAATTATGTATTTATCAACGTTGGTCAGATAACCTAATAAGGCTATACAAATTTGGCACACGCGTAACACATACGCAAGTATCTGTGACCTGGGTTAGGCATACACAATGAATTTTGTTTCATGGATAACATCTTTCAGGGGTAGGTATTCCTGACGTGTCGACGGCGCGTTAGTGTTCCACGCGGCCTCAAAGAGAGTCAGCACACAGAGGGGCCCGAAAGGGCCGACGCCTGCCGGAGTCGCGGGATTATTCGCAAAAGACACCGTGGCTCCGGAAGGAACATGGATGGGTTTTAGTCAGTAGAAGTCTGGCACTCCCTCCCGCTACACCCAGAGCGGGAGGAGTCATTGGATGATTTCCCATCCCTAAAAAAAGGGGTAGGCATTCCTACCAGGGTTGCGGAATTTGTTCGAAAGAGTTACCGCGGTCCTGGAGCGCAAAGGGCATTAGAAGGAACACGGATGGGTTTTAGGCAATAAGAATTTGACACTCCCTTCCGCTCCACCCAGAGCAGACGGAATGCTTTGATGATTTCCCGTTTGCAAGCTAGAAGTTGTATCTGTGATGGGTCGAGGACATGTCCTAACTTTTTAACCTCAGATCTTTATTTACAATGGACCCAAGTTAGTAGATAATTTTGAGAAAATCAAAACAATCACTGTCGACTTTGCTAATGACAATGTCAAATGGACGAACGCTTGTCACGTTTAAACTTGAATAAAACTACAATTATAATGATTTAACTACTTAATCTTCACTACATCTACGTTTAACCTCAAAAGTTACCTACTTGGAAGAACTTAAATGGTGTTATTGTGAAGAGTAGAAACGAGCATGTGTATACGTTTTGTGTTTTGTTTTGCATAAGTCACATTCACAAACTGTGCGTAAATGACATAACTACTCAGAAGACAGAGAGGCACTAAATAATATACTTATATATTATTTTTTCAGGTTAACCAACAATTATCTACACTGAATGCTTATACGGAACACATGCTTAAATATAAATAAACAGTGTTACAATTACTTAAAGGTAAACACCACATGCAACAATATGGTGGACTAGCTGACCCGTGCCACGTCGTCTGCGTTATATTTTTCATTACTGCTCCGCTCCTGTTGGTCTTAGCGTGATGATATATAGCCTTCCTCAATAAATGGGCTATCTAACACTGAAATAATTTTTCAAATCGGACCAGTAGTTCCTGAGATTAGCGCGTTCAACCAAACAAACAAACAAACAAACTCTTCTGCTTTATAATATTAGTATAGATTGTGTCTACATAAACCTTGTCAGTAAAACAACAGCGACTAAATATTTTCTGTCCGTACCGGTATATAGGTACTGAACCTACCACGTTACTACATACTGAAAATATTGACAGACTAATAAACTAGAGGGGCAACTTTCGTATTTAAGGGAGCGTTCGTATTCGCATCGCAGTAGCAAGCAAACTGTCAAAAGCACCTCTCAAGTTACCCTGACCACGATCGCATTTCGTCAGGTGAGATTGTGGTCAAAAGTAAATTGTGTCGCTGTTGACCACAATCAATAATACTAATCCTTACTATTAATAACTCGGTATATGTATCTTCTGATATATCTTGAGCATCGACGCTGAGTTGCTAGCCTGTCGGTTTTCTACCGGTTGCCTTTTGGGGAATGTGCGACGGAATTGCACGGACCATAAGATGAACGGCGATGCACCACTGGTACATGGTGGACATCCCACCCATACACTTAAAACGTTTTGGGAACACATTCATAGTGCGTTCAGCAAAGGATTGGAATGGGAATTCCACTCGGAGTCTGTGTTTCCTGATAGCTATAACCTGGGAGTCTTTAAATCAAGAGTGAATAGGTTACTTCTAGGCAAGCGTGCTCCATCTTAGACCGCATCATCGCTTACCATCAGGTGAGACAGTGGTCAAACGCGTACCCATGAAAAGTAAAAAAAAAAAAACTTGTGTCACGTTGTTTGTTATCGAACTCCTCCGAAACGGCTTGACCAATCGTAATGAAATTTTTTGTGTTTATTTGGTAGGTTTGAGAATAGGTTGTAGGGTACTTTTTTTAGCAAAACAACGTTGGCCGAGTCAGCTAGTAACTTTATAATATCATAAATTTTATGCAAAAGTTTGGATGGAGACCGGATGGATGGATCTTTTTTAGGTATTCAATCAAACCAGAACTAATATGAAATTTGACACTGAGGTAGATTAGAGTCTGGGCTTTTTATTCCGGTAGTATTTGGGATAATTTTCAACATTCATGCGGGCGGTAAAAAACGATTTTGACGTTTATTATATCGAGACTTGTACATGAACTTATTTAGTGCGAGAATTGGCTGTCAAATCCCAGATATAGCGTTTGTCTGAGAGTGAGAGAGTGAGATAAGTTGATACATCGTCACGTCAGATGCATAGTCACATAAAAACAACACTCGTGACTTCTACGAGCGTAAGCCAAACAAGATTGGAGCAGGATTCGATTTGTTTTCCACTTTCAATCTATCCGTATTTGATGTCATATCGTTTTCTATTTTCCTTTCATATTTACGAGGTCTCTGGAAATGTCGAACGTGTGATATGCGATGAAAAATGTTAGTACCTGTTACCAAGTCTTGCACACATGAATTGAGTATTTTGGTCACTAGTTTTATAGGTATGTTACCTTTATAACATTTTTTTTTTTTTTTTCAGAAAAAGAAGAGGGTATCAATTCGAATTTTTTCATTATTTTATGTATGTTCAAGAACAACTCCTTCATATACCTTTAAATGAATTTGCAAAAATATGTTCGTGTTCGAAATAAGTTTATTTATTTAAATTTCATAAAGATCTGATGAAGAACTTCGAAAATAGACAGTTAAATAGGGATGGTTTGTTTGGTCGAGTCGTTGAGCTCCTTTTGGTTCTAAGTTGAGCTTATCGACTACTGACCAAGGCTTGCATTGACTGGAAAGGCCCACTCAAATCTGTGTGGTTTTTGCCTCAAAAGACCATCTCAGACATTGATCTGCATGGTCCTCATATAACGTATTGTGAATAAGAGGACCATGTAGATTGCTGTTAGGGGTTCATTTCATTTACCTAATGTTAGTCTGGCGGTTTGAGTTCTTTATGCGGCCTACTCAAATGTCCTTACTTTGGTATTGTTCGTCAGGTCGTTGAGCTCCTTAAAGTTCTAAGTTTGATTTACACGATAACCGGAAAATGCTTGCAGTGTCTGGAGAGGTCCACTCAAATCTGTGTGGTACTTTCCTCAAAATACCACTTCAGACATTAACCTACATGGTCCTCGTATGATTTGACCAGTACGATTGTATGGACTTTAAAAGATAATTTGACTTCTGAGTTTGTTTCGGTGTTTCTTCTCAGAGCAGTCAACTAGGAAACACCGGCCTCATCTAGTTTAAGATTACCAAAAAAGATTGACGTGTAAAAGTGCTATTTACAACCTACTTACAGAAAAAATATCATTCATCATTGGACCGCCGCTAAAAAATAAAAATAAAAACTTCTTGACAACCAAATACAACCGACTTCCAAACAAAACCACATCAGAAACACCGACTTCCAAAAACTAAATTATTTTGTACTTTGTGGTCGTTTTATTTTTATTGTCTCAGTTTTTTTTTGTAATTTTTATTTTATCAAGTGTTTGATTCCTATGCGTCATGCTTGGCGTAAATAAACTATTTTTCTTTCTTTCTTTCTATCGGTTGTATTCTTTGTAAAAGTTTTTGATGTAATTTCCAACATAATTTTGCCAAGAGCATGCAAAGTCGTATGAAACGAAACTAGCGGTTGCAATAACCTTGAGTTTAACAGAAGTTTTAATTAATTAACGATTGGTTTTCTGTTGATTCATTGAATGAAAATTGGCACTTCATTGAGTGTAGGATGATCGCCAATGCCGCAAATTGAATTGGATTGAGGAAAATGGATACTGATAGCCAAAGTTGAGTCGATAAATTTATGTGACTGTACTTTTAATGCTTGTTTTTGAGACCACGGGTTAAAATATGGCATGAGTTGCAAATGTGGCGTAAAAAATAAAAGATTTGTTACAGATGAAGGCACCTTATGTTTTTTGTTAGTTCTACAGTATTTTGGGCTTCTAATTTATTTTAAAATCTTTTATTTCTACATGATCTCAGATAAATCCTGTTCAAAAATAACTTTGAAATAATTAATGTCAAATGATGTGCCAATAAATGATTATTAATGGTTGCTAAACAGTTATTAATGCGTCCACTTATATGTTAAGAAAACAGGATTTCTTATTAGATTGTCTCTAAGATAACGCAGAGGCCGTTATAAAGGATTCTACTAAATAATTTGTGTAACATTATAGCCGTGTGATATTGGTGTGCCGGGCAAAAAAATATTATCATCTATATTTCCCACATTGATCGTAAAATGCGATTAAGGGATTTCTATGGACCTGTTGCCTATTTTATTTCCTCATACATAACATTAGAACATACTCACTGTGTCTATGATTACCTGGCAACGCGCTTCAGTTACTTATTTGTTTTTGGTTTTATATTAAATATTAATCACATTTTAAATTTTCAAACTCTCTTTTTATTTGGACAGGTTATGGGCCCAGGTGGTGGACTTGTGGAAAAAGTCATACTGGTGAAAATTTAGCCTGGAATGGGAACAGGATGAGTGCCGTCTGATGGCGAAAATTAAAACCTCTTTTTTCTATACAAATGTACATAAATAAAAGTTTAGGTTAACGATCGCGTACGTTTAAAACGCGCTTTAAGGCTGCAGTTCTTAATTCAATAGATATTATCTATCATTCATACTTTAGTTCTTTGTACAAACGTTCAGCTGTCAACTATTCTAAGTGCTCGGTAATTTTACCGATAACCTAAGCAACCTAAGACTTTCGCTATCAACTTTATGGTCAGCAATAATTTAACATTCAATTGTGTGCCATTTACATTAATAATAATAATTTTGCATAAGTTCTTTATTATTTTAAAAACTTTTTCTGAGATAACTTATTGAAACATAATTATTATAAGTAGAAACATACTTTACTATGTATTTCTGCAATTAGGATATTTAAATTAATGAATATTTTTTAATGATTTTCTTAGCTGTGTACCTAATTTAGTTCCTAAAATGGTTTGTAAGTTTTTACTAATAAATATAGTGGATGACTGTTTTGCGAAATTAATTAATTAATTAAATTCATGATGAATAATATTTCTTATACAAATTGATTATAAATAACACTTTTAAGAATAAATCTGTTTCGATGGACATGCCAATAGTAGATAATCGTTTATTTTATAGTTAGATAACTAGTTAACTAATTTTATTTTTTATATTGTTGTGTATCAGGAAGCTTGTTTAGACACATTTACCCAACATTTAATACCAGTTTGATAAAAAATATGTATTATCTTTTCATCGTTTATTCTACTATCAAGTACGTTTCGGTAGAATAAAAATAATCTATCTACTAACAAATAATACAAAAAAAAAGAAAATTCGCTACCTTAACAAACGTCATGAAACATTTTTAAATTGAGAATAAAAAGTGTTATTACCACTCAATTTGTACCATTACTTTTATTTTACGGTACAGCGGTCACTAGGGTTAATAATACACGTAAATAAATTAGTTTATGTTTACGAGATTGGTAAAATGCCAATTAGAGAACCAACGTTCTATTGTTATCGCGCAATACCAATAAAGGTACAATTCAAGGTTCTCAAAAATTCCATAGACAAAAATAGTCTGTCGAAAATTACTATGATATTTCGTAGGGCTCTAAGGTCAAACTAAAGGTACGAAAATAGAAAATAGATACCAGTTCAAGGCTACTACAGTTGTAAAGTGATTAGAAATCGTTCATTGGTCGCAGATGACAAAATTATAGTAAGGGCGAACTCTCGAGTTGACCACAAGGTCATTTTTTGTCGAGGTGTCGAAATGGCGGCGGTTGCTTAGACGAGACGTGTAGATATGCACTTGTTTCTTCGCAAAAAAATGGAGTTTTGTAGTGTACAATGTATTTTTGTGCTTTCCTAGAATAGTCAAAAAGAGTTGTGAGATTTTAAACGTATCTAGTTACAGGGTAACGTAATTCATTAGCAGTTTATCAAGGGGTGAAAGTACATATATCCCAATTAAAATAATAATTTATTACAGGTAACAAAGACCCATAACATGTATTGTATTACTTGCAGATACATAATATTATTTATAAAAACCACAAAAAAGCTGATAAATTATTGTAAACGAAAATTGCATTGGTTGACTCCGTTATGAAATATGATATAGATAAGTAGGTGATCAGAATAATTATTTATGTTCTCATAACTCGACAACATGCAGCCAACAGCACTATTTTTCCATTTCTTGGTTATTTCCTTAAAAATGGCCGATGAATTAAAAATCACCCTGTGCCACCAATTTTCGGTTACAGTTTTCGGTTATTCTTTTACTCCTTTAATATTTCCAGTTATTAAAAGTCTGCCAATAAATCAACAACGGATGATCCTATTGATAAACCCGAATAAAAATCTCGACTCAAGTATCTATCTAAGAAAGAATGCCCCAAAGCGTTGCTTGCATAAGATCGATACAGCCAATACCCAGCTCTTGGAATAATTTTGATAAATGATCTGTCGACGAGTATCTCCTTGTCTAAATGGTGCTAAAGATAAAAGTTCAACGAGAGGTTACTAACTTCTTCCGCGAGGTACTTGTATGAAAAGACATGAAAAGCACATTATGAATAAAAAGCTTGGAAATTGTACTTTAGTATGTGCCTTCTAACGTTTTTGAGCGGACTTGTAGGAGGAGTCTTTAAAGGATTTTCAATAAAATCACATAACGTAAATGTTTTAAGATTTAACTTACTTGAAAGATGTCACGTAATAAGAATCCTAATTGATTTTATACTGGAGGCTCATGTAGCAATGTTAGAATCTAAGAAATTGGTCTATAAAGTTGCGTTAGCCGATTCCAGTCATTGTAAATCGGAACGAGAAGTCAGTGGTAGACTAAACAGGATAAGGCTTAGTCAAGTCGGGTGTTATTCATCCAATTCCAGACCTTATTGAAACTTAAAATAAAACTCAAATCTTCTTACATTAATATGGCTATGGCAGGAACGGCGAGTGCGGCGCTGATGAGGTAGAAGGCGCCGGGCATCGTGGACAGGGTGCTCAGGTACACCTTGCTGTACACTGGCGAGTAGATCACAGGCACCAGGGCCTCTGATATGCTAATTAGAGAGCTTGTTTTGCCTGGAACAGAAGAACGTTACGTTGTAATAATGAAGGACAATGTTATTTGTACTATTGGGGAGTTTGCGCTCACGGCAAAACTTTTTTCATACAAATATTGAAATCACCAGTTTCCAAAATAAAATAGAAAGGTTTAGGAAGGAATTATCGATGCGATACAAATTCAAAGAAAACCAAAGGATGATATTTGTTGAAGATTTATTTGAGATCGGTTTGCTCTTGACCTTGTCAGAAATGACAGAGACAAAGTCTACGATGGAGCGAGCTTACCCAGAAGGAGCCTATTTACTCTAACTTTGAAGAGATTAGGGTTGTAAGCGTTCGGAAACACAGACGCAGGCAGTAACTGAGCTTAAATCGTGCAAAAAAGTGTCCATCATATTAGTACTGCATCTATGAGAAACAAGTTAAGTCTGCGATATGTCAGAAGTGTTATTAAGATCGTCATTTTTAACGATTTAAATCTTTAATGTTCGTATCTTAGTCACAGACTAAATATATACCTCAAAATTTCTTTTACTTTGGCAAGTTATTGACATTAATTTTTGATGAGATATCTTGAGCTCCTACTGTGACTCGAATTTGGCACTACAGTACGAGAAATTGGCCTTTAAAGGCACTAGAGAAAGTACCATTATATGTATAGTGTGCTAGTATATTTTTATGTAAAACGTTTGTCGAAATGCCAAAAAATGTGTAAATGGATCACTTGGCATTTCGACAGCGATTGTCAGTTCAATAAATTTTGACGTTTTGACAATCGCGTCCACCACGCGCGATACCGCTGCCATAATATGACATATTGTCTGTAGCTTTAAGTTCAAATTTCCACTTTCAGATCTCTTACTTCTAGCTAGGTACAACGTTATAGATGACATTGAAATTGGAATTACTACTATAAACTATGAAATCATTATAGTGTCTAACCGATAACTCAGAACGAATAGTTTAACGAGGATAACAAAAAAGAAACATAGTTTATTCATTTATGATCTATTGTTATTTATTGGTTATAAATTTAAATGTAACAACAATGGTTAGTAAGTTCAGTTAGTAATTCACTTGTAAGTTGAAGTACCTAGTTCAATTTAAAATATATCGATTGAACGAATGTATTAATTAAACCCAGGGTGTAATTAATACGTTCGGATTTCTGTTCCACAATCATTCAAATCAAATCAGCAGCAATTTTTTGTGTCAGACTTGCAATTTGTTGTTGCATTTTCTTTCAAGTCGTCTTACGTCTATTATGTTTATTTTATTTAAAGGTAGGTACAACCCCACAAATAACATTATTTTATTATAGCTATTTCATATATTACACTCATTTAAAACCTAATACATCTATTCACAGTCCTCTTATTATAAATGATAAATACATTGAAATCTAACCTACCCTACCTACTGTATACCTATGTAAATGAAAATAATTGAAAGGTAATATTCAGTTTGATTACTATATAGGCACATAATGTAGATAGATGAGTGTATAGAAATATAAATTACTTCTGAGGACTAACTATACGTGTTAACTGAAATAGCTTCTTAATTTCCGTAATCCAATCTTGTGTGCCTATAATTTAAAGTTGCAGTACGGTCAGCAAAGGAAGCCAACCTGAGAAACCTATTTTTTTTTTGCTGACGTTACTACTATATGAAAGCAGCTTGAGTAAGTATCTACATTTAGTTAGATGATTGCTGACGCAATAGTGTCAATCGATTTGCTTTGCTGACCGATATATAGTTTCTGTACTAGAAAAATGAACTATCGCAAATTATTGACCCAATTTTATTAGGAAATAATTCCACAGGGTTTATCAGGAGTCAGAGTTCGAAGATTAGTTGACCTCAAAACTGATATTAGTACCTACCTAATGTCATTAGACGATAACACAAAGACGTCAAAATATGCGGAACAGTTTTAGAAGAATAGGTACCTAACCAAGTAATTTAAAAAAAATATTCCAAAGAAAAGAGTGTGCTTGCTTAGCAATCATCGTGGATTGTTGGAAATACGAACGAAAATGTTAAAATCTAACATACAGCTTTTACCTATAATACTCGCAACCTCATTGCTGAGGACATAGACATATTCTGTTGCACTTTGGGTGAATTTATAAGAACAGCTACTTATAGAATTTGTTATGGTCAAAACAGAGGAACTATTTAAGTTTTTAAGTGTGCTACAATATCGCATTGGGTCTAGCCTGTAAGGATATTTGTATGTATAAATAAATAATCATGAAAACACAAGTACATGTATGTGCCTATTTATTTCAGAACGAGGTGTCTATAAAGACAGCCTAGAAACCATGTGAGACTTGGCATGTTCTTGATAAATACTTGATTGAATAATGTTCATGAAACCAAATTAATAACACTTTTCATGATTTTAGACTATTTATAACTTTAAGTCAAGGTCTTGTACCCTGAACTGGAATATTTTAGGGTCGCATCCCAACATATTTGTGGGCATAATTTTGCATTTACCTAAGTATCTCTATATTATTTTTCATCTCAGTATTTTACAAGTACGTCATTCTTCTAACTATTTCTACATCGTTTTGTTGTTTTTTTTTTGTTCAGAAATTATTGAGCATTGGCAAAGCATCAAGCATCTTTAATTTTATTAAAATACTCAATATTGTAATAAAATTAAAGATTCATCGCAAGTGATTGGACCTACTCACAACTGTATATTTTTTGTTCTGTTAGTTCTGGTCTAAATGAATAAATTAAGGTATTAATTGTAGTGATAGCGGCTTCACGGATTCTTTATTAATTACCATATTTGCATTCTTATTACCACATCTAATGCGCTATGAGAAAATGTAGGAAAATTACCTCTGAATCTTCCTCAGCTTATGAATGCAAATAGGCATAATAAAATGCATTATTAATTATGATCGGTTTAGTTACTCCCCACTCTTTACTGCTTAGTTACAATTAAGAGGAGATTCATACGCAAACAAAGTCAATAAAAAGCAATAATATTAAAACTAAGTACAGTAGTATGGAGATAAATTGAATAAACCGTTCGTAATTTTCCAAAGTGATCGTGGAAATCTAAGTATAAATCTAGGTAGCCCGCATAACATAGCCAAATATCTAGAACTAGCTGACCCGCGCTACTTCGTCTGCGTCAAATTAATTTCTATTAATGCTCCGCTCCTATTTATCTTAGCTTGATGTTATAAATAGCCTTACCTAATAGTTACCTTTCTCGATAAATGGGCTATCAAACACTAAAATATTTTTTCAAATCGGACCAGTAGTTCCTGAGATTAGCACGTTCAACCAAACAAACAAACAAACTCTTCTGCTTTATAATATTAGTATAGATGAGAAAATGCCGTGAGGAAATTTTTGAGAGTGAACGTGGCTATAAGAGTAGGGGTGTAACAAAATGTAATTGGAAAAATACTTGGGATTAGAACTAAGTCATCATGGCTTACAAAATAATCATCGATCAAGGCTAAGCTACAATTTCTATCAATTTCAAACCGAAGCCCTTAAGGCGAGGTTGCAGTACTGTGTGTTTTGATGAACAACAGCGACTGTACGGCGAGCGAAATAATGCCTAAATTTTGATTGTTTTTTCTTCTTGGCGAAAACTGATAAAGAAATTATACAATATGGTTTCAACATTTACTTCAAAATAAAAAGCTCTATCTATTGATATAACTTTTACATATATTCGTGATGAAATCTCTTAGCAGTACACGTTTAAAATTGTAATTTAGTGTCATGTTTGATAAAAAAAAGTATCGAGCCAATCATTCTAAATCGCGTTTCTATCTTTACGATTTACTTGAGGGTATGTTCAATTTTTATGTAATGATTTTTATTTATTATAAAACTCATAATTAATTAGATTTTCAGACGTTCAAAAATCTTAAAAAGTACTGCAACCCCGCCTTAAGGTGGAAGCTCCAACCCTACCCTGGCGCTTTGAAGATCTTTAACATGTTTTTGTTTATATGTAGTAAAAAGTCAGATAGTTTAACAACCAGGATATGATAGATTGGTAGATATTCTTCTTGTGAGAATTTATATACAACTAACTATCCCCCGCGGCTTCGCTCCCGTCAACTGCAACTACCCATTTTTTTTGTTTCATAAGGACCAAAAATAATTAGCGTAATCGGCCCTGCCGTTTACGCGTAATGCCATGATCAAGAGGATTCATTTTTATGTAAATAGATAAGACAAGCTGTCCCCCGCGGCTTCGGTCCCATCAACTGGCTACCCTGCAAATTTCTTCTCCTGACAATAAAAAAGACAACAAAAATAGAATTAGCGAAATCGGTTCAGCTGTTCTCGAGATTTGCGCTTAGCAACACATTCAGAGATTCATTTTTATATTAAAGAAGATATAAGATAAGGACTGATTTTCACAATTGAGATTTTGGAGGGAGTAAATTAAATTGATCGCATGCTAAAGATTACCTATTTTATAATCAGACAGTGCTAATACGGTGTCATCTCAAGGATTAATAAAAATTCCATTGATTGTTTTGCTTCCATAATTTATTTTAATTACTCGCTTCTTACCAATATTGCGCTCCTAATGAACCAATCAGTGATTGAAACAAAAAATCTACTGTTTATTGTTTCTGAAAGTTAAACGGGACAATAGAAAAAGTGTCATTAGCTGTCAAGTGGTCCCATTCACAATTAATGACATTAAGGTTAATAAAGCGATTATCAACGATTAAATGATAAAATCAAGGAAATTATTGTAATTAGAATATTATTTATTACATTTTAACCTGGTTTGACAATGTTATTTTCTGAATCAGTAATGATTTTCCATTGTATTCTGTATTGCTGAACTTAACATTTATCTTCCTACCCTTATCCCATGTTACTTGGGGTCGGCACAACACGTCTTTTCCTTCCACTCTGCCCTATCAGCCGTCAAACTTTCACTAAGCCTTTTTCTTTTATATCGCTTGTGACACAATCCATCCATCTTTTCTTTGGCTTTCCTCTCCAAATTTATGTTCATTACTCTTATAGTTAACTCTCTTATAGGTGTAGGACTGGAGAGACCGCCGAAATCGCAGAACAGGTATTCTGTTTTGGTTCTGCTCATTTTCAGACCAACACTCTCCAGTCTTTGCCACCACGTCTCCAATCTGCTCTGGACCTCTATGCCACTTTCGGCAACCAGCACAATGTCATGAGCAAACAGTATACACCAGGGAGCCTCCTCCTGGATGTCTGTGAGCTAGAAAATGAGTTATACTATTAGTGTGCCGGTGACAAAATCAAGTGTTTATTAAGATTATTGTTCAATGTCAACGATTCAATATTGGTAAACTTAGTTTCGTGACTAACGCGATTGCTCTGTCTTTTCAAGGTGTCGATCCCTACCCTACCAACCTTTGTTAAAAATTTTATCTAGTAGGTTCTTTTAAGCACTTTGTTTATAAGAAAGTGCTAAAGATGTTCAATGTCAACGATTCAATATTGGTAAACTTAGTTTCGTGACTAACGCGATTGCTCTGTCTTTTCAAGGTGTCGATCCCTACCCTACCAACCTTTGTTAAAATTTTTATCTAGCAGGTTCTTTTAAGCACTTTGTTTATAATAAAGTGCTAAAGAATATTTTTTCTGCTTCGCCCTCTGCTTCAAAAAAAAAAAAACTGCTGATAATGCGTTGCGTTTTTACTGATTTGCGATTGATTTTAAAAATCAAATGCAGGCATTTTCTCGAATTAAGTTGTGAATAAAACGTAAATAGGCCTCATGAACAAACTACAATAAATGAGTAACATTGAATCACTAAAAGAGAATTGCTTGATGTAGTAAAATTTTCATGAAGCGAGTGATTCAATAAAAAATATTTCATGTTTGAATTACATAAGAGGAAAAAACTCACCACAGCGTATACTTTTGCCAAACATTCAACGTTTACTTACTGACTTAATTTATTAACAATTTCCTCCGGATGTTTTGTCTTACTGTATGTAGGAAAAGTCTTACATGACACATCTGTTTCATTATCTCCACAGAAACCTCTCTATACTACGCAATAAATAAACAAAATCTCTGTGATAATAGCGCAGTCTACCAAAATAAACAAATCATACTACGGTAGTTTTTATCTACATCGCTTGACAGGTATCACTCCATTCATTGTTTAAAGGAAATTCCATAATTGTAAACAGAAAATAACCGCATAATGTATCATGATACCAGTAACAGTTCCCGTAAGTATTTTATTAGAAATTTTGTAATTGAAAGAAGTACCTATATGTCAAAAATATTCGTGCTAGGCCCTCATGACTCCTTTTTAGGTATTACGTGTATTCTGAAACACGTTGTGTAGATTACAATATGGTTGACGTTGACGTAGGTAATATCATTGAAAGATTCTAGGTTTGAAAAAACCTAGGTATTATGTTTACGGGACAGCCGTCTATATCATTTTTATTAAATTATTGTCATTGCTGTGCTGCGAGTAAAACCTATTATCATCATCATAATCTCATCCATTTTCCAAATACCTGCGCTTATGGTGATGGTCCAACCAGCCCGCGAAATTCAAATTTTCTTACGTTTTTTGCAATTTGCAGGTCAGTGCTAGGTTGTGTAGTTCATAAAGGCGTAGGAACAAAAAAAAAAAACAGAAAAAGTCATTCCTACAGCTTTATGGACTTAGAGCGTTGTATTGATGATTTTGATGATTATAATTCTGTAACTACAGATGTCTTACAGCCGTGAATAATATTTTAATAAACATACAACCTAGCACTGGCCTGCAAATTTCAGAAAACGCAAGAAATTTTGAATTTCGCGGGCTGGTTGGAGCATTCCCCTTAATATAAGGTCCGGTTACCTGCCTTGTGTCACGTCTCACCTTGTACATACCTAACTGGCTATTTCTCATGGCTCCTAGGGGTTTATCCTACAGTAATCTTGCATTTCTCATTTCAAGCAACGTTCAATCAATCGCTATCTGTAAAAAATGTATGGATTTTTGACAGAATGGGACTGATATGCGAATGCGAACGTTGCTATATAGAATTAATGAATTAATGAAAAGACAATTAATGTCAAAAACTTATCAAACTGTTGGGAAGTTTGGGTCCTTTTTTGACCTATTTGACTGATTGCGACAGCGATATTGCGACTGAGTTTAAAAAAACAAACCCAGAAACTGACTCTTTGATCAATACTCTAGCTCTTTTATACATGAGTCTAAAGATACCTTTATAGACATCAAACGAATAATTGTATTAATCAGTTAGATGATAGCTATCTTTCATCTGTGAACGAGCTGCAGCTAATCAAGTTTCAAATGGTCGATTTCTGCCTGCACAGCAGAAATTTGATTTAGGGTGATTTCCACCAAAGATATGCGAGGTAGCGACACTAACGACAGTTAAACTAATATTTAATTGCAAAGCTACTACTATTGCTGAGCATTAGAACTTTTGTTTTGGAAAAATGCACTGGGAAAGGAGTTTCCTACTACTAAGCCCAAACAAGTTTAATGTAATCTTAAAACTCGTTTTCTTTTAAGTTTTCTAAGTAGTAGGAAAACCGACGATCCAGTAGTGGCTGTAGTGCGAGTTTTTGAGCGTTTCCAATGACGTCCACGTAAACATCAATTTGTATTTAAACTTGTTTTCCATACAATTTGACGTAAGCGGACGTTAACGTTAACGCGATCGAGTAAACAACTCGCAGTGAGCCCTCAGATCGGTTTTAAAGTTTGTATACGAATAAGCGATTCTAGTGAATCGAACCTTATCGTTAATTGGAAATCTACGTTAATTTCCTTCAATCAAAACTTTTCATTTCACTCAAGGTGCACTTCAGATGTTACAGATCAATTTCCCTTGTTTACTTTTTATTGTACCGGACATCGTTTCATTCTAATTCAAGCAGAATGAGATCTTTGATCTGAGTTTTCTCTTTGTATTGCCAATTGTATGGCTGTGGAAAATTGAAGGTTGCTTAGAAAATTTATTTAATTAAAATAATCGACTCAGATCGAGTTAGTAAAGTCATGCGAAAGTAAAGATTCTTTGAGGTGGGTAAACAATTGGTACTAAATTTATTTTCATTGTTCACGTATATGTATGTGTGAAAATAAGCATTGTAATACTACCCAAGTAATACGTAATCATTGCCTTGTATGTTATGCAAACGATTTGTATGCTTCAAATCTTGTAATATATTGGTTGGTGAGGAAAGAAATGACTTCATTTGTCCCAAACTTTAAATTAATAGCTACCTATCCATGGTTTTGGAAAAAATAGACGAGGTTAGGTTTGTTGGCACTTACCTAGAGCCGAAGCTTGCTGTCCTGTCAGTACAAATGCTTTTTTTTTAATGAAAAGGAACCATTAAAGCAATTCGGTTATTCCTGGAAACTTGGCATTTTTAATAAATGTACCTTCATCGCTAGCACATTATTGTTGTTTAGTTCCTATATCATAACATAAAACCAATTTACTCTGTCGCAAATCTATGAGTCACCGTCAACTAAATCGTGAATAAAGCATTAAAAATGCCTACGTTACGAGCATAGGAAGTCAAATGAGCCTTATAATCTTGCAAAAATATTTGCTCTGAAAAATCTTACGAAATGAAAGAAGGTCGTTCGAGATTGTTTGGTTAACTACTTCAGTTAGTGTGATAACGTGATAATGAATTTTCTCACTGATTTTGTCTACATTTGAGGCACTTTACATTAAAGAGGCCGCGTAAAAATTATTCAACTGAAGTACGTACGATACTTAAATAACTAGGTGTCCGTTACTGAGGCAATAACTTGAATTTTCCCGTAAGTGCATCATAATTATGATTATAGGGAAACTTCAATGGAATTGATGTGGAAATTAAAACTGGTACTCATGGTTTATTAGATGGTTTACGACGTAAAGTTTATAGGTAAACACGTGAATGGAAATATGAGGAACTATTGCATAAATCTATACTAATATTATAAAGCAGAAGAGTTTGTTTGTTTGTTTGGTTGAACGCGCTAATCTCAGGAACTACGGTTCCGATTTGAAAAATTCTTTCAGTGTTAGATAGCGCATTTATCGAGGAAGGCTATAGGCTATATATCATCACGACAAGACAAATAGGAGCGGAGCAGTAATGGATAATGTGACGCAGACGAAGTTGCGTGGGTCAGCTAGTTATAATAAAAATGCGTACAAGTAATGAACAAACTTATCCTTATATTATATAAAACTGTGCCGTTACTGAGTGACTGACTGACAGACAACGTACAGCCGAAAGTAATGGTCGCAGAAAGTTGAGATTTGGCTTGTAGGTTCCTGCGGGAGTGTAGGGAGCACTAAGAGAGCATTTCCCGAAATTCCTACGGGAATGGGATATGCACGTACGTAGTCGCGAGCAAAAGCTAGTTTACCTGCAAAATATCAGGTTAACCAAATTACTAACTTTAAAACTATATCAGAAGATTCTAATTTTAAATTTTCTATGAAAAAAAAATTTGGAATAATCTATTATATAATTATATATTATATAATTTTACCCGACTGCTAAGGAAAGGTTATGATTTTAACACGTATCTTGTAAGTATGTATGTTTGTTGTTCTTTATTACCTACCTCGTATCTTATAAACGGCTGGAATGGATTTCGACTACTAAGGTGTCGTTAGATTCGTCAAAAAACAAAAGTCTCCTTAAATAGGTGTTTTAAAAAACAATATGGCGGATTTTTGTAGAATTTTTTAACCAAAACTATCTAATAGGGTATCAAAATGAAGGAAATTAAATGGAGATGAAAAAAAATTATCTAAGTTATATGTTTAAATTGAATTAGGAACCACAGTTTTTTGGCTTTTCTTCTAATTATATTTTAATCTTGTTCCTTTTTTTTTAATAGTCTAAAATATTATGGATTAAAATCCGAGTATATAAACCTAAACAAAAGACCATCGTCGGAAAATTTACTATATATAATTTAATGTATTCAAAGTAACATTAATTAATTTCAATTCAGCCGAACCACGCAATGATTTACGAAAATCGCTTTATCTGATTCGATAACACTTGGTTGTTTTATAAATTCAGTTACAAATCCATTGAAGTGAATGCGTTATTGTTTTACCGTTTAATGTTGCTTATAACCCAAGGTAACCATTATTAGTAAATCAATGAGGAACGTCCCACGTGTGATTATTATAAAATGGATCCAATGAGTGAAACAGAGAAAGTAGGGATCCTTTGGATGCGTCAAGCACAAGATCGGGTGATGAGGCGATGCTTTAGTATAGCCTATGGCTAGCAGTGAACATGACTGTGTCGATGAAGACAATGAACTAAAATGCTACACATAACCAATGACAGTATTAGGCAGACTTGTAGCCTTTGAGTCTTAAATACTGCTAATAATATTCATTAATATTACTAAAATTGACGATGAGCGAAGAATGAAGAAAAGAGTAATATAGTTTATTGAATCTTGTCAAAACACAACAGTAAATAACCCAAGTAATAGAAAAAATAACAAAACAGGAAAAAAAATCTCGGCAGGGCAAGGAAATTCTGATCCAAAAACAAGCAAGGGTTCAACAATAAAATCTGTTCCTTCAGTATGAGAAGGTGGCATGTTGTTGACATGGTTATTAACTAATAGATACTGCTATTGAATAATAAAACGATACAAATTAACTATTCTATGAATGCGTCATCGTGGGAAATCAATACGCATACCTAGCGCCATTTGTTTTATTAAATTGCGATCACATAATTAATATTATGATAACTTAGATGGAGATAAACAAGTAGATGTAACTGGTTATTGTAATCTTGTTGTTGATACAGGAACATAAAATGCTAGTTTTATATTAATAGAACTGTTAACAAGCCTGTTCATCTGAGTATCTAAAGATGTCGTCAATTAAGTGTCACTTTATGAAGTTCTAAAGTATTGTTAGTGTTCTTAGAAAACAAAAATAAATTCAATCAATCAATCAATCAATCATTTATTTGTAAAACATAGGTAAAGTTACAGACGGTATGGAGTTAAAATATGTGCACTATGTTTTGCCAGTAGATGGCGTACAAAATGAACAAAAAAAAGGCAAATAAAATCAATCTGGCATGTCAATAAATAACATTTACAAATATTAATAATAATGTCAGGTGTACAGCAGATAAAAATAAAGTGGCATGTCAACAGATTTACTAGAATAAAAAATAATAGTAATTGAATTTAAAAATATGTCAGATTTACAATGTCAGATAGATAAATTTCAAATTTAATCAATAAATGATATTATGGGAGCTTAATTAGCAAGCCAGAATCGTCATACCTCTGTTCATCAGTAATAAACTCAGTTATGGAGTAGTAGCATCTATCTATTAGAAATGCAAACAAAGACCTTTTAAAGGATCCCAGACAATCTTTATTTCTAATCGCTGCTGGTATACTATTATATATTTTTGGGGCCATACCTAGGATACTTTTGCTGAAAAATGCGGTTTTATGAGAAGCAACATGAATGGTATTCGGATAACGGCAAGAACGTAGTTTTTCAAACAAATGCAGGTTACAGCGAACAAATACTCCCATTTCGTAAATGTACATAGACGGTAAGGTGAGCAAACTAAGTTCCTTAAATAATGGTTTACAACTATCAGTTGACTGTAATTTGGTAAACGATCGTAAGCATTTTTTCTGAGCTTTAAAAGCAATATCTCTGTCGGTAGAATTGCCCCAGAAAATTATTCCGTACCTAATGCTAGAAGCCACATAAGCATTATAAGCTATTTTTACTGTGATTCGGTTAACTGTTTTTGAAAGTTTGTACAAAGCATACGCAAATTGACTAAGCTTCTTTGACAAAGCGTCGATATGGTTTTTCCAAGTCAGATGACTATCTATATAAAGACCCAGAAATTTTGTCATGTTAATTTCAGAGATTGTTACGTTACCATATTTAATATTCAAATTCGGTTTATTTGCTCTTTGGTTAAATGTCATTATTTTAGTTTTGTTAAGATTTATTTTTAGATTATTACTAACTAACCAATTAACCATATTTTTAAGATCATCATTTATGTCATTTTCGAGAATATCAATGTCATTATTAGAGAATAAAATAGTGCTGTCATCAGCAAATAAGACCATCTGATGCTTACTGACCCTAGGCATATCATTGACGTAAATGTTAAATAATGGAGGGCCAAGAATGCTACCTTGAGGAACGCCATAAGTAGTTTTTCTAGGACCTGACATGTATGTTCTTTCAACTTTCGAGCTCGGACATAGCCTAACAAGCGCTGTCATATGAGAGCGATTCGAGAGATAAGATCGAAACAGGTTTAATGCAGTTCCTCTAATCCCATAACGCTCTAATTTGTTTAGCAATACATCATGATCTACATGATCGAAGGCTTTAGACATATCCATAAACAAGGCCGCCACTGGAGTCCTAGCGTCAACACTAGAAACGATTTTCTTGATGACGTCATAAATCGCCATATTTATGGATTTACCCTTTCTAAATCCAAATTGTTCTTTGGTTATGATATCATGCTTTTCAAAAAACGACGATAGGCTATTGTATAAAACCTTTTCTATAATTTTGGAAAAAATTGGAATAAGTGCTATCGGTCTATAATTACCCATTATACATTTATCTTCTTTTTTATGAATAGGTTTAATAACAGTAATTTTTAATTTATCCGGGAACTTCAAAAGAAATCATATCTACTACTGAGAATAATAAAGATTTGAGAGTTTGGTTGACAATGGCAACTAGACACAATACGAAATATTAAAAACAATCAAAGCTAAAAACCATACAATATGGATAGTGGTACTAAACAAACAACTTAAGATAGTTACAAGGAAATCATTCGCTTGATTATGACGATCATTATACATAATAATAATTATATTACATTTTAAATATCTGAATCATTTATAAATATCATGTAACACCAGACATAATACAAAATAATAACATTGATTAGTTGTATATACACGATTATATCACTGCTGAGTGCAAACACGCATTAACTATTTAAAAATAATTAACCTTTGACTTCATAGGCGATATTGGGATGTACTGTTTGCTTAAATGAACAAAGAGCAATTTGTGTATGATAACTTTGGAATTATCTTCTGACTTCAGGAACCCCAATTTATATTGGTTAATTTCGCTCCTACACCTGTACCTGTCCGTATACCGTCATCTCAGTATACAATTCTATCTAAGTCATTATCTTTCACACAATTCTTCAATCTTTTCTTTACTCTTTTAACAGCCATTTCTTAATTAATATAGCAACATTTACAAGCCACCGAGATTGAACAAGAAAATATCGATTTCAGTCAAGCGTTTGAGTGAGAGCAATAGCCTAAAGAATTACATGATCTAGACTCGAAAGATTTGTAACAGTTTACGTTGAAGGAAACTGTGCTATCAACATGCCTAGTAAAAAGTTAGGTGGTGAAATTTATTAGAAGTGGTATTTTGTTCGCTTTCTCAAACAATTAATTAAACAACGGTAAATGCCACTACGCCGAAAGTGTTTTTTCGTATGTAGGTGTAGGTAAGCACTAAAATAAGTCTTCGATATAATTATTTCTAAGTAGGTAATGACTGGATGCAGTATAAAATAGTAATTACCCCAGTTGTCTTGTTTAATGGAATAATGGCTTACTGTCTTGTCGTTTGCCTTCCTAACTGACAGCACTAGTAAAAAAAATCAAATAATACTTGAAGGTCTATCCAAAAATGGATTTGACTGAGAAGATAAAATGTATTATTGATTGTAGTTAGTGTATTCTTTTTAACTCAAAAGTTGACCGGTAGAGAATGTCTTTGCATTAAGTCTGCCCATATATCAATATTGTGCATAAAGTCTAAATAAATAAATTGTATCCGGTTTAGTAAAGAAAATAATAAAATTCAGTCAATGTCCTTGACCAATGGACGGACGGACAATGCAAAAGTGATTGTCAACGTCAAGTTTTTTTTCGTGAGCCGGTCAGGTTAACGACCGATGTAGGTGACTGAATAGAAGATCGTTACAAGTTGATTATCATTTGCCTAGCCTTTTCCGAACTATATTGGGGTCGGCTTTCAGTCAAACCGGATTCAGCTGAACACTAGTGTTTCACATGGAGCAGCCGCCTACCAGACCTCGACAACCCATGTGTTAGATATAGAATAAAGACTTTTAAGAATTATTGTTCGTATGTATATCCACTTAACAGAAAAAACAGGTCGGACTCGCGCACGAAGGGTTCCGTACCATTATCTATAAAAACGGCAAAAAATCAAATTTGTTGTATGGGAGCTCCCATAAATATTTATATTATTCTGTTTTTTAGTATTTGGTGTTATAGCGGCAACAGAAATACATCATCAAAATTTCAACTGTCTAGCTATGGCGGTTGTTGTGATACAGCTAAGTGACAGACAGACAGAGAAGTCTTAGTAATAGGGTCCCGTTTTTAACCTTTGGGTACGGAACCCTAAAAATGCCAACCACAAATAAACCGGATAAATGGCAGGACAATTATGGATCTCAGTTCATACTATCAGAGATCAGACACGACTCTACCAGACCAATAGATCATGCATCATTTTGTGTACAATCATCAAAAATCTACATGTATATCAGAAACCAATCAAGATGCTAGAATGATAAATCTTGACTAATTTACGTACATTGCTTGCTCTGATCAATTCAATGCGATAGAAATTCCTTACATTGTAATAAAGACCAGAAGAGCAGTCTATTATGAAGTGAAAGACATTTTTGAATTCATGCATGTGGCCGACCTTTGCTCTACTAATGATAAAATCTGTTGACATACTAAAAAGCATTAGAACGATATACTTCATTAGAAATTTGCTGTTGCTATTTACAAATCTTAGGCTGGATTTTATTATTATAGCTTTATCGGAGGAATTTTGAATTTTTGACAGTTCTTCCATACAAAAACTCTCAAACGTTAAATTTATTCCACGAATAAGAGTTATCTGGCGTTAGACAAATCAGCCCTTAGTGAAATACATTTGTCAAAGTTTAACTGTCACTGTGGAAAATATTTCCAGGTTGCCTGGAAGAGATCGCGGAATGCTATAAGGCCGCCAATTGTATGTCGTTAGTTTAAGATTTTCTGTACGTATTTTAAATTTGGTGTACAATAAAGTAGGTATATCTATAATATAAAAATGAATAGCTAAATATGTTGGTAAGCGCATAACTCAACAACGCCTGGACCAATTTGGCCAATTCTTTTTTTAGAATATTCCTTGAAGTACGAGGATGGTTCTTACGGAGACAAAAAATATAAAAATTGCCTGAAAAAGACTAAAAACAACACTTTTCTACACTCCCATACAAAAGATTCGTAATAATACTTAAAAGTCAATTTGAACTTTAATACCATTTCATAAAGTTTAAGTGTTAGTGGAGAGGTTTCGGAAAGGCAAAACAATTGAGTGACGTTTGTATCTTAAATATTTTTGTCTTATTATTCAAATCTTGTCATTGCAGGAACTCAGTAAACTTAATAGTTACTGTCAGTAGTAGTTGGATCTTGATAACGTAAGACTATGTTGTCAACATATTATATTTATAATTTAACACAAGAATGTCAATTGGTCATAATTATTCGTCTCCATCGCTTATACAGGTGAGAGATGGTTTTCTACTAATCATTGCAAACATACTTCTGGGTTACTTCGGCTGCTTCTGGGTAAGCACGTTCCTTCGTAGACTTTGTCTCTGTCATCTCTAACCTAGATTAGAGTCAAGAGCAAACCCACCTCAAATAAAAAAATATCTAGGTAATTGTGTTCACACTGGGTGAGATAGTGGTCTAAAGCGAGCTGAACAATAATAAATAACATTTTCTTATTTTTAAATGTTTTTTTTTTAATAGAAATATTCTTTTTTAATTATTTAATTTTTTAAATATTATTTTACTTTAAATAAAGATTATTTTTTTTGTGATTTAACTACAAATGTATAAGTTTTCAAAATTTTCCCTAAACTTGTTGTATAAGACGGTATTACTTGCCAAATTTCGTAGTTCTAGATCAACAGGATACCCTATACGCCCGAAATGTTGTAAGCACTATAATCTATAACCTATTAAACAAAAAATTAAAAATATGTTCACGTCACTGCAATACCATAATTAGAGACTACCTTCAAACGTAAAATTATGAAAATACTGAGGATATTCTGTTGGGTATCTCACGGTGTTGATGCTCTTATTCTAATTTGTCCATGGACTGTTTGCTTTACTTATACCTACATTTACTCACTACAAATTCACACACACTCTACACATACCTACACCTACACACAATTTTTTATTTAAGTTTTTGTTTTTTAGCCACCACTTACCAACTTAATTTCGAATTGTCCTCTTTTTCTATGATCATGGCTTTGTTACGGAGAATCACTGACTCCTAAGTTACAGGCCCACAACTAGTTTAGGAGTCAGAGTATCCACCAATATATTTGTACTTTAATAAGCCTATATAATTATGTTCATAGTTTTATGATGCAAATATTATTGTTTTTGTGTGAAATAAAATTTATTTATTTTATTAATACATTTTGATTCCCTTCAAACTGTCGAAATATAAGTATTCTGTGGCATAAACTGCCGCTATTTTAGAAGTGTTTGTTTTTACAGCTTCAAGAGACTGTTTGAGTATATGGTTTTAATTTCAACTCGATATCTCCACGCGTTCACGAGTTTAAAAGTCCGTTTTTCCTTTTGAGGCGCAGAACCCTAAAAATACTATAACAGTACCTACCCTCATAATAAATATTATTGAATCAGTATTTTTTCATCAACACAAAGACGATTACAATGAGATTGTATTGAAGTTCTAGCACATTGAGCAAGCCAATACAAAAATAATAAAGACAAAAGATAAACTCACCGACTTCATCACCATCCACCAACTTGGAAGCGATTGATCGAAGAGAAGTGGCTCCGGCTGAGCTGAACATATCCAGCACCGGGCCCAAGAAGTAGATCGTCCTGTTAGGGGCCAGCGCGTACACCACGGCCGCGGCTATCCTACTCAGGCAGGCCACCACCCCGATCATGCTGTCGTCAATGTTCCATCTTTTGCTGAACAAATATATTGTTATGAAGGAACCTGTGCAAAGAAATTGTGACATAGAATATAATGTGCTATTTTGAGAGTTAATTTTACTAATATACCAGCCAGTCGATTCTGGCAAAATATCATCGTCTAAACTCAGGATAAGTGAACGTGAAGTGAGCTGTCATTCCAATGTAAAAGATTCACAACTCACTTCAAGCTCACTTCACAAGTTTTCAGGTTGAGATTTTTTCTGCAAAATACAGCCTCGCAAAAGAACTAAAAATATCAAGTCCAAACGATTTTTTTTACCCCAGTCTAATCTACGGCTTCAGGACATGACTATAATACACACTAAATTAAAAATATTTCACTAATCTCTTCAATTGTTCATGCCTAGCAAAACAAAATGTGTGCCTTGACCAGCTTAAACAAAGAAAATTTCCTACACAAGATGTAATGATTAAGTAAAATGTTATCAAATACCTCATCTGTGGAAATTACCTATCGTTTTTATAAAACAGTATTGTCTTTGTAATCTGCTTTACATACAACAATTTCTATCATAACACATCCGATGACGTATCTGAATGTCGCCTTATTTTAAACAATATTTCACTATCTGATACGAAATGGCGATAAAGTTATATATTTATCACACAACAACACACATTTTATAAGTTCCTTTTTTGACATGCGAATGAAAAAATATGTAGATTTGGCCCTCTGGTCCATGGCAGAGTTTTTACATCTGTGTATTTACATATTAAACTCGTAAGAAATAGAAGATTTTTCCTTGAAATGCTCTAAGACTTTAGTAAGAGTAAGAGTTCTTCTATCGATAATGGTATCAGCCGAAAATAAACTAATTTCACGATTTACAATTCTAAATTTCAGAGAACATTTTATCTCCTATCTGTCTAAAAATCTGTTGTGATTTTGTTGCGATACGACTCAAGATCTTACTGATCTCAGATTTAATTAAGCTTCTACAAACCAGAGGTTTATTACTTCATTGCTATGTTAAAATATCGGTTACCCAGGCTATTGTCTGTGATCTATTTTAAGATATTCCATGCCATTTCAGTATCATTTAATTGTAAGCATTTCAGATGTTTGTCTCGTTTTGTTTACCCAGTTCTGAACTGACAGCTCGAAGTTAGACGCACGGGTTGTTTTGAGGTCGAAACCAGAGCTAGACAGAAGAAGACAAATTACTTGCAAAGCTACGTTTACATTGTTCAAGTAGGCTTGATATGAGATTTATTCGATAGCTTCTCAGATTGACAACTGCCTCGAAAACGAGTTTTCGAAATTCGTACTCTCGGTACGTTTAAATTTCGTCTAAGCACTCTGTCTTAGATTTGTGTAACAAATTCAAATACATTTTTAACCGACTTCCCAAAAAGGAGGAGGTTATCAATTCGGTTGTATGTTTTTTTTATGTTTTTTACCTCATAACTCCGACAATTATGAACCGATTTGAAAAATTCTTGTTTTATTTGAAAGGATATACTTGCAGATTGGTCCCATTTAAATTTTATGAAAATCGGTTACGAACTTTGGATTTTAAATCGAAATAGCTGGAATTCGTCTACTTAGATGATAGTTTTATGTCATCCAAGTAATCGAAATTGCGTATTTTGCTTTTCTGCGATTTTGCAGTGGTGTTGTTAGGTGTGGGGTACCACTAAAAAGTGAAGAATAAAAAACTTTTTACAAAAAAAAAAAATACAACTGACTTCCAAAAAAAAAAACACTACAAAGTAAAAAATAACTTTAATTTCGGAAGTCGGTGTCAAAATACGAGGAAACTAACAAAAACACCGACTTCCTAAAACCACCGACATCTGTATCCAGCTGAATCACACGATCCGAACGTACAAGTGTACTCGTCCCATGTCAAGTGGCTTAGAACTGTCATGTTTGGGCTAGATCAAAGACTATTAAACCACTTGACTGCACATACAGTGCCCCGACGCACGAAAACTATTAGTGTTTTTGCTCAGATGTTAGTCAGCGGCACTAGTAACCATTTTAGTTGTGACCAATTGTTAGACCTGTGGGCATGCTAAGTTTTTACAAATCGTTTTAATTTTTAAGCAATTTATAACGCATAAAATGCCTTCACACCCGGTGAATTTGTGTGGAAAACATTCCAAGACCTTTTGTTACAAAAAATGATGGCATAACTTTTCATCGGAGAGTAAAGACTACGCAAAATATTTTTGATTTGAATCAGATGATGAGCCACTGCAGGGGTCTAAATAAAATGGTGGTTATGGGAACGAGCACACTGTGAGAAGCGCGCGTTGATGTCTTTTGGAAAAGTCTCTTTCTTTCATTAGGAAATACTTATATTTTTATCCCTTTCTTCCCCTTTGTATTTTTATCGTAAAAATCTGTGCTGTTACGTTTAATGATTGAAGTCGATTTATCGATGATCATAAAATTACAACTAATACAATTTTTAATCAATTCACATACTTACATTAAACACGTAACTACTTTTAAACGACATTAAAAATAGGAGGAGGGTCTCAGATTTTTCATCTGTGCGTTTGACATACATGTTTTCATTTTAGATTTTCGATATATTTTTTACCAACTTTTGTTAAAATACCCACATTCTATGCGAATAAATGATTTGATTTGATTTGATTTGAAGATTTCAGAATTAAAATAAAAGTGGAAAGATAAGGTTAATAGGGAAACTTTGTTTAAACAAGATATAGCGCTGTTTGTTTGGATTGAGTATTTTTATAATGTTAAAATCCATTTTATCGATATCGACTATTTTCCTCTAATCAAGTAGTGCCACCACTAACCATAGGCTACCTATGCAACTTGACCTTGAACGGACCAATTGCTGCCGCGCGTTGTTCCTCGTCCCCCGGCCCGCTGTAGTGAGCCGCGTACTTAGAAAAAATCGGCCTATACGCTCTCTAGTGGTTATATACTCTATGGGCTAGATACTTAAGACAGACTATGTGGGCTACAACAGAATTAGTTAAAGGTTTAATTTCTGTAATTTGTTTTTTATTGCGACTTAAGTTCCGAAATCCGTGAAAACGTCTGTTGGCATTTGAAAAAAAAAGCCTAGACATAGTCTGTTACTACAGGTTTAACAGGTACGCGGTAATAGTAATAAACTTAACCAACGTATGGCCAAGAGGTCTATTTTTACGAAATTCACAGGAATTAGACTGTCTTTACTTTGAGAAATCCAATTAATTTAATTGACCGGTTAATATCGATTTTTCAGTTTTTTCACCTATGTTTATCATCAGATTCTGTTGAATTTTCACGCTAGATGCGGGTGTGAACTGTGAAATTTGATTTACTTGAGCGGATTCGATCCGATAAGCGCAAAATACTGTTTGCACTTTTTAATCTACTCGATTAATTTACTATTTTTACACGTGGGATGCTTAACCTTTAGAAAGATCCGGATTCCATTTATATAATCTGCACATAAAATTAATTATGCCTTTTCTAGAAATAGGCTATTTGACTGGAGATTGTTATTACATTCCTCAATACCTAGAGGAAATAGCAGATGCAGGATAAAAATAAACGTAAGAAAATAATACGTTTTAGCGAAAGGTACCTATTATTTATTTAAAATTATTAAATCTGGTCAGTTTTTTTATCACTTTTGATTCTTTTTCACCGATTGTATTATATTTCTGTAAATGGTTTGAAAAACTGGTAGGTAAGATACTTTATTTTAGATGAATATAGTTTACCGCGTGTATCTGACATCGACGCACAAACGATTTCCATGGATCCAGGGCATGATTCTGGACATTCTTTTTTTTCATTTTTTTCAAGAGTACCACAAATAGGTATCAGCTCAGCTGAGCTGATATCTATTTGTGGTTTTATTCAGAATGCTTTTTTTAGTGAAAGTAGTTAATTAATCATTTTTTTTTATTAAAAATCTCATTGGGTTAGGTCAGAATAACGATTATGAGCAGTCTAAAGTAAAAAAACCCTACGAAAAAAGCCGACGAAAAATTCTAAGTTTAGGTGTCCAGAATCATGCCCTGGACACATGGAAATTGTTTGTGCGTCGATGTCAGATACACGCGGTATAGCCACTATCTTACTTTTTTACTTTACTTTTGCTTTTGATAGGCACGCGTTTGACCACTATCTCACTTGATGGTAAGCGATGATGCGGTCTATGATGGAGCACGCTTGCCTGGAAGTAACCTTTTCACTCTTGACTTAAGACTCCCAGGTTGTAGCTATCAGGAAATACAGACTCCGGCAGGGAGTCTATTCTGTCTATTCCATCTAAATTCTTGGCCGCCTTCTTGACTAGGTGAGAAATACGCAACACACGTTTTTACCTGGCTCAAAACTAAAGATAATTTTTGGCCAATAAATACAACTGCGCAAAATGTGATTAACATAATAACGAATTTCTAATTTGTGTATTTTAGTAACAATAATTAATTATCATCTGAAACTCGTTTCTACATGCCTACAAATATTTTTTGTCAGCAAAGATTTGTTATTTAAATGGTTAACCAGTTCTTGCTGAGCACGTGACATGGTGAAAAAATAAAAAATAAATCCTACCACGTTTTTTTAATTAAAGATCTGATAAAGTGGAGTGCCCGGGGAGTTTGACCTCGGAATCCATTCACTGTGAATGTATCAATATAAAATCTTCTGAACTATGACTTACCGTCAAAATATTAATAGGTAGTTATACTAATACTAATAGTTTACTGTATACTAATAGTTTACCTTTATTTGCTTCTTGTTTTTTTTAAAGTTTTTTACTAAAAAATATGTGAAGAAATCAGCCCAAGAGAAGCCGGAGAATATGACTTTAAATATTTTATGAAATCTCCTCTATGAACAATTCATTCAAAAAAAAAAATAACAACAAGCAACAAAAAAGAATTAATGGGTCAAGTCATCATTCAGAAAGTTTCAAGATGAAATCATTCAAAAATAAAATGTTAACAATATTCGAAATATTTTTTTTTTGTTTAAAAAAAAAGAGTTTTTTATTTCTTATGCCATGAAACAGAAACCACGCCATGTTTCTACAAGGACAAATGTATGAGATGTTGTCAGAAACCGCAATTGACAATGTGTTATAGATTTGTTTAATTTATTCTACCATACAAAGGTCTCGTAGGTTATGGTTATTATTATCATAAATGATGATTTAAACGTGTTTATAGACGTTTTAGTGCGGCTGTTATTATAAAAGCGTTGGTAATAAAAATAACTTGTGTTAATATTTTTAGTTTTTAGGATGTAACGTAGTTTATTCGAAAAACTATTCCTCCTCACGTTGATGAACATAGATAACCAATTTCTTGAAGTTGCTTTAAATGCCCAAAAAAAAATTTTTCCTATGCAAATTTTCATCAACCGATGATAATTTTCATGAGCACGAGCAGAAGCTTCTAATATTACCACACGGTTTGGTAACATACTGGGGGCCATTTCTACAATTTTTTAAACAACTTTCGCATTGGCATGTCAATCGCAAACTGTCAAAAAAGCCTTAATTTTCATAAATTTTGACAGATTGCGATTGAGATGCGAATGCGATGCGAATGTGAAAATTAGTAGAACTGGCACTCAGCATATAAAAATATATATAATAATAAGCCTCTTTATTCTGAACTTCACAAAGGTATGGTATTTCAATAATATGTTCTTATTATAAAATGTCCCGAAGCTCAGTTTGCCTCTTGGCATAGGCCTCCTCCAACAATTTCCATCGGGATCTGTCACTTGCCACTCTTCTCCAGTGAAGTCCAGCTGTGAGTTTTAAATCATCTTCCCATCTTATTTGTTGACGTCCCCTGCTTCTCCTGCCGTCTCTGGGGTACCAGTTCGTGACAATTTTACACCACTTCTCTTGTGGGTCGCGTAACATGTGACCAGTCTATCTCCACTTTTGTTGGTCTATCCGAGTTATTATATCAACAACTTTGGTTTTGGCCCTTATTATGCTACATCTGACTCTGTCTTGTTTCTTTATTCCTGTCAAGCTTCTCTCCATGGCTCTCTGGCAGCGTTTCAACTTTTCTCGGTGGTGTTCGGTGAGTGCCCAGGTTTCGCACCCGTATGTGATGACTACAAGTATGCATGTGTTGAAGACTTTCCTTTTTATTTGCATGCTTAGTTCCTTTGATTTCAAGACTTCTTTCAAAGACCAGTATTTTTTCCATCCATTTCCTGTTCTTCGGTCAATTTCTTTAGTGGTTTGGTCTTTGTGAGATATTATCTGTCCTAAGTAGATGTAGTCAGGCACATATTCAAGTGGTTGGTTGTCAATATTTATGGTTACTGGTTCAGAGTTTGTTAGCAATTTCGTCTTGTCTTTGTTCATGAATAGGCCTACTTTTATGCTCTCTTCGTTAAGTGATTCTATCATTTTGTTAAGGTCCGTTGGGTTTTCTTCAAATAAGACTATATCGTCCGCAAATCGTAGGTGGTTGAGTTTTACACCTTGTATGCTGAGACCGTATTCTTTCCAATCTAGTTTGCGGAATATACTTTCCAGGGCAGCCGAGAACAACTTTGGTGAAAGGGGGTCTCCCTGCCTTACTCCCCTTTCGATTTTGAACTTTTTGCCCAAGGTTTCTAGCTGGATTCTCGCTTCGCCGTTTAAGTAGATGTTTTTTATTATTTTGATGTAAATCAAGGATATCCCTTGCTGTTCTAGGCTATCCCATATGGCTGTGTGACTTACGCTGTCGAAAGCTTTGGAGTAGTCGATGAATGCCATATAGAGTTTCTTATTATATTCGTTATATTTTTCTATTATTTGTTTCACTGTGTGTATGTGATCTAGAGTGGAGTAATTTTGTCTAAATCCAGCTTGCTCCCGTGGTTGGTTTTCATCTAGTCTTTTGCTTATTATTTCCAGGATAACTTTGGAAAATACCTTATAGACATTTGACATCAGACTTATAGGTCTATAGTTCCCTATATCTTCCTTTTGTCCTTTCTTGTAAATAAGAATTATGTTTGATGTTTTCCACTGCGTAGGGATTAGATCAGTTGATAGTATTTCGTTGAACAGTGAAGTAAGTATTGGTAAAAGTTCTTCAAGGGTACCTTTAAGAAGTTCGTTTGTCACTTTGTCTGGGCCTGGAGATTTTTCCATCTTTTGGCTAATTATAGATTTTTCTATTTCTCTGGCAAGTATTGTAGGTTCAGTTGTGGCGTTTTCTTGCTCTTTAGTGTTGTCTATCTTCGGATTCTGTTTTTGTTTGGTGTCTGGATTTGAATAGAGATCTTGGTAGAATTTTGTGGCTATTTCGCATATGTTTTTCCTATTGGATGAGGTTTGCTTCTTTTTGTTTAATTTTGGTATCCATTCTTTATTTGGTTCTCTCAGTTCTTTAAGCGCTTTTTTTACTCCTCCTGCTTTCACTATGTGCTTTTCTAATGTTTGCAATCTCTTGGTCTTTCTATCTTTCCTTATATTATATAAAAATATATAAGCAAGATAAAAATTACATATTTACAGAAAAAGTTTTGATTTGGATTTTTTTATGAAGTACTTGCTATTTACGTAAATATTTTTAATCTATACTAATTTTATAAAGAGGTAAAGTTTGTGACGTTTAGGGGGTAATCTCTGGATCTACCGAAATTATTTTGAAAATTCTTTTACCAATAGAAAGCCACGCTATTTGTGAGTGTCATATTAACCCGAAAAATACCACCCAACTAAGTGGGCTCGGATCAGCTAGTAATTGATAATATTACACGGTTGGCGCAGTGGTTGAGCGATTGACTGCTGCGCAGCATGTCGCGGGTTCGATTCCCGCACGGAACAAATATTTGTACGACCTACAAATATTTGTTCCGAGTCTGGGTGTTTTTCTATCTATAATATGTATGTATTTACAAAAAAAAATGTATTTAGGTAGTTTATCAGCTTGGGACTATATGGCGTTGTGTGAAATGTCCAAGGATATTATTATTACAACATATTTTTTTAATCTATGACACTACACAATGACGTTGACTAAAAATATTTCAAAACTACCTTCTCGAAATCGCACGCTGTCATAATATTTATTTTACACCTTATCATGTCATCAAATTAATCTTTTTCACCGTGTATTTTTCCTAAGAAAGATTGTTTACGGTTTTTCTGTTGATTAACCATATTTGGTTAATGAAGAAAAAATCTGCGTATTTGTTTTTTTATTAGGCAACGTGGAATTCTTGTTTGATCAGGTTAGTTTGCTGATATTGCGCAAGATTATAATTCAATTTGATAAAATTCTTTCCACTCGCTGTAGTAGCAAACAAAATTCGCAGAAAGATACTAATGTTTCATATCAAAAGGTTAACCCGTTATGCGTCTTGGGAATTCCGAATAAATGTTCAACAGGTTTACGTTTTCAGACGAAAAATGGCCACCATTCCAACTAAAGCTACACTAAGTTAGATAATCTACATATTTTATTCTAATGCCTTAGGGCATTAGAATAAAATATACGTGGGTCCATAGGTTGCTCATAATTTAACATTTTATTAAAATTAAGAAGTAAATAGCAGTGTTCACAGTTTCATATTTTTTTGAGATTTATAAACATTTATTTTGCGTTTTATAGACTTTCAAGAAAATAAAAATCTCTATTTGAACATCGGTCAACGATCAATAAAAAAATCCATGTGTTTTCTGAACGTGTGGCCATTTATATCTCCGTGCATCAGTCCGGTACAAAGATGCATGGGACGTGTGTGCTATAGATTGATTCCCTATATTAGATATACCCTATCGAGCTAGTTTGTATCGCTCTACTGACTAGATTCATTGTCACTCTCAGTAGAGTGTTTGTATTTCCATTCATCATTTACGTTATACCTAGATTAGTTTGTGAATGACATTGTGACGGAACGAAAAATAAAGTTATTTTTTCATCGAAAGTCATCAATTTATGCTGTATTCTGGAATATTTGTATTTAGCATCGTGATTGATTTGACGGTCGATTTTGTTTATTTGTTGGATTTTTTGGGATAATACCAGTGCCAAAATTATTTTTGTTTTGATACGTTTTCCGATCAGCTTATTTTTCTTTTACTTTAATATTTGTTTACTCATTCACACGTGTTGGTACTCAGCTTTGATTAAATAAATCAGATTTATTATGCAAGGCAAAAAAAAACTGAATAAATTTATTAACTCCGTCTGCCAAAGTTTTCGACTGGCAAACAAACAAACAAACACTACTTACATTTTTGTTAAAATAAACACTACTATCGTGGTAGGTTGGCAATGACATGGATTATCTTATTAACATTTCAAAACGACTGTCTACTTATTTACTGAATAAACTTAAAATAGTACACTTATTATTTTATTTTCAATTATTTCCACATAAATTTAGAATTTGGTTTCTTACACCATATTTCACACTACGTTATTTCTTGACTTTTTTTAGTATATTTAGGTACAAACAGACTAGGCGACTGTGCGACCATGTGGTTTTTATCGGCGATACCTCTCGTGAAGGTTCAATTGCTCTTTTGCTAAGTCTGAACCCATCACTCAAAACAATTTTACTTTAAAGAAAATTACATTATATCGACACAAAATCGATTTTTATTATGAAAACGCAACAACAACGTGACTATCCTTTTTCTTTAAAATAATTAGGTAAATAGAATATGCAACGTGTAATATACGCAAAACCTGAAAAAGAGTCATTGAACCTACTCAACATTATGAACAACCTTTTACTACGACAGCAAACCCGTAGGTACTCGCGAAAAAAATTTTAAGTGTTAATTAACTTCATTATTCGACAAAATGTACTGAACACCTGCCTTTTTCGCCATTTATAATAGGTCTATTAATGAGGTCTATGACTTTTTTTTTAGGTTTTACTTTCACTATATATACATGTTTATAGCTATGTCAGCGGAAAATTGCAAACTTCGTGAGACCGTAATCATTTTTATTAGATTATAATTTCTCGAAATATTGTGAACAAATATTTTCAATTCAATAATTTATATCCAAATTCAATGGTTTCCAATTTATTCATTTCTTATCGTGAAAAACGAATTTGCAATGTTACGCTATTTTTTTAAATCTTACGGCGTTTGCAATCATTCGATGACCTATATTCTAAATATTTGTACGACCTACATGTATTTGTTCCGAGTCTGGGTGTTTTTCTATCTATAATATGTATGTATTTACAAAAAAAAATGTATATAAGTAGTTTATCAGCCATCTCGTTACCATAACACAAGCATTAGGTTGCTTAGCTTGGGACTATATGGCGTTGTGTGAAATGTCCAAGGATATATTATTATATTATTATTATTATTATTATTATTATATTCGATATTTTCAAAGTAGAAAGAAATAAAACAGAACTTACCAACACTCCCAACAAGGACGGAGTAAGTGAGGAATAAGCTGTAGTCCACTTCGGTGAATTTGAACTTGTACCGAGTGAACCAGTACGTCATCTGCGCCTCACCTTTAGCCCAAACGAAACAGGTATTAGTCAATCAGCCAGCGAGGGGCGGCAATCTGCAAACATCACCTGTAAAAGGCTCTGTTCTAGCCATATATGGGGAAAATGGAGGAAACAATTGGGGTAATGGGGAAAAGAGAGATACAAAAGTAAAAACGGGAGACACTTGAGCAAGAAGACATGGGGAAAATACACAAGTATGGAAAAAGAGACTAAAAAGTAAAAAAGGAGGACGATTGGGTAAGAAAACATGAGGAAATACACAAGTATGTTAGAGGAACATAATGGGATGATTAGGAAAAAGCAAAAGTAAAAGAAGTACATATACACACAGATAAAGTTAAAGAATTTGCAAGAAATTTGAATATAAAAATGAAAGCTTGAGAATACTTGAGGAAGTTGAAGTAAAGATAATAGAAATGGGTGAATGGGTGGTGCAAATTTGAGGAAAAAGGTAGATTTTTGAGGGAAATATAAAAAATTGTAGGTACGGAGTCATAAAAAAGCAAAAAATAAGCATATTATGCTTCTATTGAAAAATAATATGTTTACTGATGAAAACAGGGAATCGTTGAGATGAATAATTTATTGAAATTGAAAACCATACTGCACCAATCGGGAAGTTTACATTTATATTACAAAGTATTTCTACGTTCTAATATTACATCAATTTAAACTATTAAATATCTAAGTCATAAAATAAATTTACTGTGTCGATATGTTACAGAACTATCACGAAAACTTTATTTTATAGTTACCCTAACTCTTTCATTGCAAATACCGTATCAATCGATAAAGTTTTATTTTTAAATCATTAGATTAACTTTAGTATAAAAACAAACTAAGCAATATATAATATATTCAATTTTTTTTATAACAAGGTGTCTTTTAATTAATACAAGCTTGTGCCAGCGACTTCGCCCGCGTGATCCCTAGTATAATAAATATATTATAGCCTATGTGTTATTCCAGAGTATAATCTACCTCTGTGCTAAATTCCATGAAGATCTTTTGAGGCGTTCTGACGTGAAAGAGTAACAAACATCCATCCATCCTCACACATTTTCGCACTTATAATAATAGGGATTAAAGTATGAAATTGTCGTATTATTATAATAGGTACCTACTTCGAATTGACATAGAACCTTCGTGCTTTGAGATTATTGAGTGAAACTTTTTTCACAAGGTACCTATGAAGTTTTTCTTTTAAAATATGTGCACCATTCGATTATCGACTTTCAGTTGTTTTTTTTTTATTCAGCTTAGACAAGAAAGATGGAAATTCGAGTGATTTTTGAATACGAGTGCCGACGCGGAACTAACGCGGCAGAAACAGCTCGCAATATCAATGTTGCGTTTGGAGAGGGTACTGCTAATGAACGCACTGTGCGATTTTGGTTTAATCGCTTTCGTGATGGAAACTTTGATTTGAAGAACGAACCACGTGGAAGACCGCCCTCACAGGTGAATAACAATGAATTGAAAGAGATGGTGGAAGGCAAACCGAGCCAAACTACCCAGAAATTTAAGAGCGTGTATTCCGTCCACTAGCGCCGCCAATCGTTTTTTATTAATTGTGGTAAATTTAAGACACGTAGATAAAAAACCGCTCTGTAGTGCACTGAAGAAATGTATCTATTATTTTTTGACAGCTATTTTTAATACATAACTCATGGCTAAATAGCCAAAACGGCAATTATTGCTAAAAGTGGCCACTTTTAGCAAAAATATCGACTTTGGCAACTATTTATGTTCTAAAGTACAAAACATAACTCTCAAAACATAATAAATACATTTCTTCAGTGCACTACAGAGCGGTTTTTTATCTACGTGTCTTACATTTACCACAAATAATAAAAAACGATTGGCGGCGCTAGTGGACGGAATACACGCTCTTAACGTTACCTTACCAATAAAATTGACTCATTTGCGTCAAATCCATAAAATATAATATGAAAATGGATACCTCATGATTTGACTGATCTGCAGAAAGAAACGACTGTTGAAACTTGTGTTGCCTTGTTGAATCGATACAGAAATGAAGTAATATTCGATCGAATTGTGACATGTGATGAAAAGTGGATTCTTTACGATAACCGTAAGCGAAAAATGCAATGCCTTTTTATTGACAAAGCAAAGCTTACCAATAAAAAGGTAATGGTAACTGTTTAGTGGTCTCAGCATGTTGTTATTCACTATAGCTTTCTCCAATCCGGTCAAGCAATAGCGGCAGATGTCTACTGTGCCGAACTCCGAACAATGATAACAAAACTAGCAGTGAAACAGCCCCGAGTCATGAATCGATCTTCACCATTATTGCTCCGTGATAACGGAGAGATTCCTATTAGATGGCAGCCATGTATAGAAAATAATGGTAATTATTTTGATTAAATAAATATGATTAACTAAAAAATAAACAATTTCAATTTTTCAGTACAAATCGGCAATTTCATACTTTAGCCCCTAATATTAGTAGGATTTCAGTGGGGACTTTTACTATGTCGTCAATTTTATTAATTTTTTTTCAAACGTCAGGAATGTATGAAAAAAGTCAAGTTATCCCGCATTTAAACAGCCCCGACTTACGTACGTAATACGTAAATAAATACATTTTCGGAATGGGGGATCACTTTTAAGGAGTCAAACTAGAAAATTGAAAAAAAAAAAACAGTTTTTCTAACTGTATTGTGTGACACACAGAATTATAAAAAAACTTTTCATAATATTGAAATAAATAATTTGGACTTCCAAGCTACTTATTTTAAAATATGGTGATTCAAGAAATTAGACCAAAAATTACCATTCACCACTATCTTCGAAACTACTGAGCCTAACATTTTGAAATAAATGCAAATAATAGTTCTATACCTAAAGATTACAGAAACACCTATAAGAGGGCTTTTTTTTGGGGATGGGAAATCAAACAATGACTCCTCCCGCTCTGGGTGTAGCGGGAGGGAGTGTCAGACTTCTACTGACTAAAACCCATCCATGTTCCTTCATTGCCCTTTGTGTTCCGGAGCCACGGTGTCTCTTGCGAATAATCCCGCGACTCCGGTAGGCGTCGGCCTTTTCGGGCCCCTCTGTGTTGCTGACTCTCATTGAGGCGCGCGTGGAACACTAACGCGCCGTCGACACGGCCTGTCGTCACTACACGGACGGACGGCGAGCCACCCATAGCTCGCCGTCCACAGGCCCGACCTATAAGAGGGCTGTAGTGTACAATATCATGTTAAAAAACATAAACTGGTTCTGAACCCTTTGCACGCGGGTCCGACTCGCACTTGGTCAATTTTTTGAAGTAAAGCCGAGTTGGCTTTTTCATATCATTTTTTCATATTTACGAGTGCCTACTTCCACCTTCACAATATTGTCCTAACATTAAAAGTCATCTTGTAGCACGTTATTTTTAAGGATGGAAAATCATCTAATGACTCCTCCCGCTCTGGGCGGAGCAAAAGGGAGTGTCAGAATCTTACTGACTAAAATCCATTCGTGTTCATAATGACCTTTGCGTTCTAGGGCCGAGGTGACTCTAATATTTTTTTTTTTTTTCTGATGGGTTTGCTCTTGACCTGCAACCCTGCAGATCCTGCACAATATTCCAGCTTTTGTTAGGTAAGCGGTGTTAAAAGTACTAAAATAATGCACATGAATTGTACGATAGTAAATAAAAGATGCTAACTATGTTTTTTGTTTGACTTAGAAGACAATACAATATGCAATGACCTTGTTATGAAATACTGATTACTTCCTATTCTATTTACGATTTTCTAAGCAATATCACGTTGATATCGGAACGTAGCGTATGTTACTTCATTATAAAAGGACATTATGGAAATATAATTATTTTTATAAGCGCTATAAAATGCTACAAAAATACTAGTTTTGTCCTTCAAATTTATAAGCATGTAGTTTATTAGAGATTTCTTTATATAAGGGCGCCAAGGCGCCTAGGTCATAGTCGTAGACAGTTGCCAGTTGTACAGAACCAATACTATAAAAACCAACCAAGAACTCAAGACACAAGCAAAAAAAGGGGAGTATATTTCTTGTCACCAAAATTAATATTTGTCATCAAGTTGTATCACCTAATAAATAGATCTATCGCCACGAAATATTTTCGTTCTCAGATATACAAAAAGTGTTCCCAGGTATGAATAAAATTATCAAAGCTTTGTACTCGGAATGGTAGATCTGTCACCAAATAAATCGATTAATTAAAAGAAAAATGGTTAGGTTAGGTTAGAACTGTGACCTCTTACGAAATGACTTTATTATATAGAAAAAAAAATATGGAAAAAAGAGAATATTTGGTGATCTCTTTAAATTAGTTTGCTGAAATACTTATTAGGAAAAACCTATTATACCGCGTGTATCTGACATCGACGCACAAACGATTTCCATGGGTCCAGGGCATGATTCTGGACACCTCAGTGTTGGAATTTTTCGTCGGTTCTTTTCTAATTTTTTTCAAGAGTACCACAAATTATCAGCTCAACTGAGCTGATATCTATTTGTGGCTTTATTCAAAATGTTCTTTTTAGTGAAAATAGTTAATTAATTAATTTTTTATTAAAAATCTCATTGGGTTAGGTCAGAATAACGATTATGAGCAGTCTAAAGTAAAAAAACCCTTGAAAAAAATAAAAAAATAAGAAGAGAAGTCTAGGGTGTCCAGAATCATGCCCCGGACCCATGGAAATCGTTTGTGCGTCGATGTCAGATACACGCGGTATTACATACAAAAACATTTATTTGGTAATAGACCCTATAATTATCTCCATGATTTTAGGTGATTTATTGTGGAATTGATTTTATATTGTTTGGTGACTACATTTTGGTGACAAATCTACTATTTTGCGGGCAAACCTATTATTTAAGAAACACAAAATTAATTAAATTGGCGAGAGCTTAAATGATACCCCAAAAAAAGTAATTAGACACTCCTATACATATTATGTATGTGTAGTGGGTAGGTACTACAGTAGTAGTACCTACCCACTACCTAACTAACTAATCAAGTATATTCAAATTAAACTTAGTAGGTAGTAATGCTTGGGCCCGCTAGAGCCAGTGCCTTCCAAGGTTGCGGAGTTCGAAAGAGTTACTATGGCCCTGAAACGCAAACGACATTGGGCGTTTTTCCACTTACTGGCAGGGAAGCAAATATATATAAATATGGTACCTACGACTAGCTGATCCGTGCAACGTCGTCTGCGTAACATTATTCATTACTACTCCGCTCCTATTGGTCTGAGCGTGATGATATATATATTCCTCGATAAATGGGCTATCTAACACTGAAAGAATTTTTCAAATCGGACCAGTAGTTCCTGAGATTAGCGCGTTCGAACAAACAAACTCTTCTGCTTTATAATATTAGTATAGATATGGTACGATGTGGTTTTCATATTACTTCCCCAAAAAATAACTAAATGTCTCTTCAATTATCCGGAAATAACTAAGAATGGGAAGGAACACGAATGGGTTTCAATCATTTGATAGATTCCCATCCTTAAAAAAATGGTAGTAAGGCTTGAATCAGTTTTCGATCGAATACATTACCCAAACGTTCATAAAGTAACTTTTCAGAATTTCGTGACCAACGAAAACATGAGATATAGCTATATTAAAAGTTTATAAACGTAAGAATCAGATCTTAGTTAAATTAATTTGGCCTACGCTAATTTAACTTTGCCCAAGGATCAGAAAGATAGGCTTAGCTAAAAAAGTTTTGGATTAAACAGTCTGAACTACCAGAGATTATTTCAAAGCCTGGCTTGAGATTTTGCAAAGTGATAAGACTAGATCAACATGTAAATTAATATAAGCCCGTTTGGGCCTCTCGAAATACTAATTAAGTAGCCATTTGGGAAAAAACTGGTAAAACATTCGAAAATACTGTTTTATTTAACTTCATAGCCGCATGGTCCCTAGGGAACGTACTCGCGGAATATAGTCTGGAATAACACATAGGCTAAACCTATGTGTTATTCCAGACTAAAAACTACCTCTGTGCTAAATTTCAGGAAGATCCTTTCAGTCGTTCTGACGTGAAAGACTAACAAAAATGCGAAAGTTTGTGAAGATGTACCTATAGATCATAGGTACATCCTCACAAACTTTCGCATTTATAATTTTAATTTTTAATTAAATAGTTTAGTTTAGTAAGATAGAATAACAGGACCTGGATAGTTAATGCAATTGCTTTTTGTGTGCCCACATTTTTTTTAATTTGAGATGGGTTCGCAGTCTAGGCTTATCCAGAAGAAGCCTGTTCAGTCTTACTTTCAAGAGATTAGGGTTATATGCATTCGGAAACATAGATACAGGCAGAGATTCCACTCTTTTGCTGTGCGCATTATAAAAGAGGTTAGGAAACGCTAAAACTCCAGTTACACCCGTTTTGTTTTAGTGTTAAAGCAGACAAAGTAGCTATAATTTATCATTATTGGATCAATGAACCTTTTTTATTTGACAGGGACACAACACAGCAGCACAAAGCAATTTCCTTCTAACCGTGCTCCAAGTCACCATACGATATTGGCTAGATGGGGACGATAAAGGACATTGTTAGCCCATCTTTAAAAAAAATCTCCCTTCAAAATCCCGGGATGAATCCGTAACATCTTCAGATAATTTTTAAGCCGTTAAATTTGGTGTTCATTATATTTTTTTAATTTAGAAGTGGTTAAGCAAAGCTTGCCAAGGTTAGTCTGTGGATGAGTGACCATCTTAACATACCGAGTTTCGTCCGAGCCTCGGAAAGCACGTTAAGCTGCTATTTGTAGATCTTCGGCAGTCGTTACGGATTGTCAGAAAGCCAGTAAATCTGACTCCAGTCGTACCAAGAAGTACCGTGTTACCCAGTTAACAGGTTGTGGAGGTCTGGTAGGCAGCCGCTTCACGTAAAACACTGGTATTCAGCAGAATCCGGTTTGACTAGAAGCCGACCCCAATGTAGTTGGAAAAAGGCTAGGCAGATGATGAATTTAAAGGTGGTTTTGTCACCTGCCGCCATGTTTCCTAAAGCCTCAAATTCCACATTAGTAATATATAATATATACCTCATCTGTTAAAATATACATATATCTAGCTAAATAGATTGTATTACTTTACTGCCGAAGAGACATAGCCTAATGAATAAAAAAAAAGAATATGGTGATCATATTTTTTCGTGGCTTAATCATGTGGGGTATCAAAATAGAGTCTAGAAGAGACGATTCCAGAAATGTTACGCACAGAAATGTAGTCAATAACTTTTTTTTATCAGAAAACCCGAACGCAATAAACAGAGGAAAAGTTCCAAACAAGACTTTTTTGTCGTTTTACAAGGGTCTTTTGATACCTACAAGTCCATTTTTAAGATACGATACATCTATACTATAATATTATAAAGCAGATGTTTTTTGTTTGTTTGGTTGAACGCGCTAATCTCAGGAACTACTGGTCCGATTTGAAAATTTCTTTCAGTTAGATAGCCCATTTATCGAGGAAGGCTATAGGCTATATATCATCACGCTAAGACACATTGGAGCGGAGCAGTAATGAAAAATGTGACGAAGACGAAGTTGCGCGGGTCAGCTAGTTGTATAATAAAATTGTAGACTTGCCGTGTCTGTACATTGAACATTTTTGCATAACATTTTTGCATATGTTAGAAAAATGCATAATACAAAAAATGATTTTTTTTTGTCTGGTTATCTGTTTGTCTGTGCCTTTTTAAGAGTATCAGCATGAATCACAGATTGGATTCAAAATCTAGGTACTTCAAAATATTATCTTCAATATTGTCCGTAAAAATCGAAGAAAATGCATTTCTTTTTGGGCTGGGCTAGACGAAATTAAGAATCAACTTGATTCATCAGTGTCGTAGTTTCGTAGTTTGAAGACTACCACCATTCGTTCAGTTTTGTTGATTTTGATTCGAGGTAACCGAAGCAGCCGGAAGAGATGATACAGTGCCCTGCAATAGGTACTCTTCCTATTTTCTTAATTCTTAGAGAGATCAGGATACGCAAGGTATTAACTGAAAGTAGATTTTGTAAATACAACACATCACATCTTTTTCCAATATCCACACGAACGAAGTCGCGGGCACAGCTACTTGATTAATTAACTATTTGTTGTTTCCCATCAGCATGTCACAACTCTATATAAAGAGATAAACCTTTTTTTTTTGTTTTTTAGCTATATGCAGTAGTAGGATTTTATTTTATTATTGTTACACTGGCACAGAGTCGAGCAAATAAATCGACTAACCCATACATTTATGAGTGAATAACTCGATAAAATGTACTGAATAGCTTTTTTTTCGTGGCTTCGGGGTTAGTCATATAATGTTGTTCATAGTTATTACTTAAATGACCCCTTTTCAGATATTGCGTATTCTGTTAAGCGTTGTATATGTCACTGAATAATAGCAGAGACTCCGTAAGATTGTAACAAATCTTGATTAGATTATATTTTCCCGATATATTTTGAAAAAATCGTTTTGTATAGTATAAATCCCATCCAAATTCAACAGTTTCCAATCTATCCGTGTCTTATTTAGAAAAAAAGTTTACAATATCACGCGATATTTTACAATTTTACGGTGTTTGCCACTTTCCGGTGACATATATATAGACAAAGTAGACTAGTTCCTTAGCCAGATTCAAAAAAATTAAGCATTTAATCTTTAGTTTATTCGACTCATGGGGTCTCTCTACTGGCCATTGATCGTCCCAAATAGCAAATTACATACCTACACGTATACAGAACAATTACGTTGTGTCAGGCAATTTTGTAGTTTCGTTGATTGCAACTGTTTTGGCATAGCTCCTTTTTGTTTCTTACATGTGGAACAACTGATAAGTTATTTGGAACGTGGCACAGTGCCACTATTTTTCAAGAATTGTTTGTTATGATTTTGAGGCTATGCTTGACTTCAAATTATTTTAACAATGTTTGATTTTAATACATTTGCGACTTTAGAAAAAAAGGTAAGTATTTTAAAAGTGACAGAATGCTGCGTTACTTTGTATACTTTTGAAACAAAAATGCTATTATAGGACAATTTACTTCTTAATGCTAAAGTTTATGAGTATGAATTTCTACTATACGGATGTCAATGAAACTTTACAGTTAACTTATACATTAGAATAATAAATTTTATATAATTTATGAAGATATATTGAGCAGTAGGTACTAATTCAAGTTTTCGGTAGGTATATAAAAAATAAATAAAAGGTTTTCGGTTACACCAACTGCGAAGAGGATTTAATAATAAAACTAAATATCTGCATGAAGTCTGCTAAAAATAGTATCATCTTGTATCGACCCAAACAAACAACGACACAATTTTTTTCTGTGAACCGAAATTATTGCGCAGGCATCAAATACCCTGCATTTTATTTGCTTCTAAAACCATTGTGGAACATAATATATTGTATACCTACCGAGTGAGTTCTAATAATGTATATTGACAAAACTTGGGATGTAAACTTTTAAATATTCCAACAAGAAAAATTGCCAAATAATTAAAAGTCACCTTAGCTTTGTTTAATCGTATTATTAAATCACTACGTATTCTAAAACGAAATCTTCCGTCGCCTCTGTCTGTCTCTTCACAATAAACTCATAAACTACTGCACCGATTTTCATTAATAGACAGAGTGGTACTCGAGGAAGGTTTTAGTATATAATTGGTTCAGCTTGCGCGTTATCAATAAAGAAAGGAAACGTTTCAAAAACTGCTTGAAATGCAACTTCAATCTATTTACATAATCTGATACATGACACTTTTATCTAATTACGTGAGCGACGTGTATTTACTCAAAATCTATAAAAATTGAAATATAACCAAAGATTAGTCACGCACCGTATAGAGCGTGCGAATTACTGTACTTCCAGTTTGTTATCTCTAATTCTGCTGGCGAATGTATTTTTATCAGAAATTACTATTTTTAATTGCTTTCTTTTGGAATTGATTTGGAAATGTAAGAACCACTTAATGTACCTGATTTTCTACTGGTTTACATTACCCCTACTCCAAAACTACTGAGCCTAAAACTATGAAAAAATACAGACAAAAGTTCTTTATTTATGTTGTAAATAACATGTTTAATAATATGTTGATGATTCATTTTTTGTCGGCTTTTCTAGACGTGAGCCTGACCTTCAGGATCACAGTTATAACCAGTGATCGGCATGACTAGTGCTTGATATTCCCGGGATTTAGTGACGGTTATCTTAACATGGATATGCCTTCTGAATCCCGGGACCAGTATTTAATAGGGCAAACAACATCGTGCGGGACCCGCTTTTATCGGCTATGAACGGATAATCGGAATATCGGTTTGATTTACTGTCGTGCATACTCGTATAATAGTCTAACTCCATTTAATGGATGGATAGAAATTCAGAAAATATTGCCGGGGATCATGTCCTTATTAACATTTGGGTTCGTTAACCCAAAATAGCACTACTACCCGATACGTAACTGTTTATATTAAAGGTACCTAAGTAACTGTTTGAATGTTGATTGTGGATTAATCTGAATTTACGAAATATGGATTGAAATAATTGGTATATAAAATCAATAACTATTCAGATAGTAGTTGTAGGATGATTATAATATTTATAATTCAAAATTTTAATAGCAAGAAAGTGTAGTATCTATATTATATTTTAAAAGATGTTATTAAAATACAGTTGAAATTATCCCTTTAAAGTAATAAGTATTATTTGAAATTAGTTGCATGATAATTTAGTAAAGTGATATTAAAATATGCATAATAAATTTTAATACGATTTAAAAATAATGTGTTAATAAAAAATATATTATCAGAAATAAAGGCTTTTTTATTTTATTTATTTAACTGTTTGGATACAGTATAAATTTTAAAATCCCTATAATAGTTCATGGGATGACAATTCAAAATCTTCTGCAAAAGCTAACTTCTCGGTTCAAAATCATACCCTTCTTTTTGCTTCGCCATAGTCGAGTAATAATGTCTCTAATATTCTGCATGCCAAAACGGTATTTCACATTAAATTGTCTACCGCAAACAGCAACGCTAACTAATCTGTCAACCAGACGGAAATAAATCTAGTTGGGTTAGCATTTACAGTTAATATTAGCATGTTTATTGTTTGGTACAAACCAATTACGATATGTGTGTTTAAAATAAGCATTGGAATATGTGAATTTACATTTTATAATAGGAACTATATAAATAAACTGACATTACCGGTTTTAACACAGGGTAGGGACATAACCTACGGTACTACCCGTAGGTTATGTCCCTACCCTGTGTACCTATTTTGTGTACTAGTTAATGTAAAAGGATCAAGGCAAAAGCTACAAAAAAAAACAAACTTGTAATTCTGCTCCCTATCTCATAAAGATCACACTTACAAAGATTTTTTTATAAAACAATTTTTGTTTTAAGAAAACTCATAAATATTTATATTGTAAAAAAGTTTGTAAGGGAAAGTCATAAAATTCATAATTAAAAAAAAAAAAGTAAAATCGCAAAGGCAAGTTGCTGTCAACATAAAAATAATTGCAAGTTATACAAGTAATCCGCTGAATCGTCATAACTACTTTGTAAAAAATAACATATTTGTTTGTCAAATAAAGTACTGTTTTAATGACAGTCAAAAATGTAGAATCATGGTGACATCGGAAAATGTTATCAACATGGTACATAAAACGCACATTATGTACTCCATTAGCTTTAGAGGTAGAAATCAGCATACAAGCTACACTTTTGTGCTTTGAATTAAGACACAAGGTACATAACCTTTCTTAGTTAAAACGAATAATGGGAAAGATTAGAGATTTTATGCTTTTTAGGATTCCGTATCCGAAGAGTAACGAATGGAACCCTTTTACTAAGCCTCCGCTATATACGTCCGTCTGTCTGTCTGTCAGCGGTCTATATCTCTTGAAACACAGCCCGTTGACAGCAAGACCTATTACAGTTCTTGAACCGTAATAGGTATGTACTTTTACAGAGTGTGTATCTTTAATGCCGCTATAACAACGAATAATAAAAAATAAATCCTACTAATATTATAAATGCGAAAGTTTGTGAGTATGTATGGATGTTTGTTACTCTTTCACGCAAATACTACTGAACCGATTACGACGTTCTATACAAGAAGGATGTTTTTCTCGGTTTAAGGTTGGTACCTACGTAAACCTTCGTGTGCGGTGTGAGATTCCGACTTGTACTTGGTTGGTTTTGGAATACACACGTTCTATTCGCACCCGCAACAGCGGCGTTATATCAAAATGTAGAAACTGTTCACGGTAACGTCTTAGTATTGAATATTGTTCGTAATCACATTTCAGATTAGAAGCCAACAATGCGTACCTACGGTTCTAAACGGTACGTTTTTTTTTCGAAATGAAAATTGTTATTTTTACTGTGTTTTTGTTTACAAACTTTCAATCAATTTTTCTTGTAAAAAATGGGGATAAATATAATGACCACCATAAAATGCTTTGATACCCTTAGTTTTGTAACCAAAAATATCTACTTAACACCAGAAAAATAAAGTCTAAAAATACAATAGTACCAGCTATTTTAGTCACGACTCCACTTTAAATTGTATTCGACCACCAAATTTAGTAAATTATCACCAAATCTTAGCGAGCAAATTAATATTCAGTTAGTATATTCAAATTCTATAGTAACGTGTCTGCGTCAGATCCCCTCTATGGCTGGTGAAACATGTGGGTTAGATTAGGTTAGAACCATGACCATTAGCGCGCGAAGGCGAGCGAGCGAAGCGAGCGTGCCGCGGCAGCGGCCGCCGAGTGCCAGATTTCTTCTATTGTTGGTGAATCATTTGGTTTAATCGGATAACGACATGTTATTTTTTTGCGTATCATTTTAACTATTTTTGGGTTAGAATATTTTTTTTGGAGTTGGTTTGCTTAAATAGGATAGCAAGATGTTATAACTTTGGTTATAAGTTTACATTAAAATGCGGGTATAATTTTGGTGATCATTTACTATTTTTGACTGCTAAATGTTAGGTACTATATCTGGTGGTAAGTTAAACATAAGCCGTAAAAAATTACTGATCTAATCAAAGTATATTCTGCAGAGTTGGCAGCCTATAAGGAAATGAGCAAGCCGTTCTCTGAAGGCAGTGGTTTTGTATTTATATTTATTTAAACTTAATGTAAAAAGTATTCCCTATCATTACACTTTTGAGAAAAGAAATTAATGTCTCCGTAAATTAACATTTGGAAGCGAACGTTGTTCTTGGGTTTCAATTATTTTCATTTATCATTGAGTATTATAAAACGAAGTTAAACTAACAAAATTTAAACTTTAAACTTGTATCAATGAATAATACGAATAAACTAAATTAATGTCTCCTTAGTTTCCTAATTATCACGGCGATCTTATTAGAAAACATCAAAGTTTGTAATTTATCATTCATCTTAATTAGACTCTCGGGTCATTGACTTTTTAACATTTCCAAATGCTTTGAAAGTCACTAAATAGTTTTCAATCCACTACAACTCACTAAACAAACAACTCTCTCAACTAGTATTATCTCCTGTGATTATTTGGGGTCGGCACTGCATGTTTCCTTTAACAGTCTTGTCAAAGAGTTACCCCGTCACTTGGTTTTGGAGCACAGGTTGGCAAGGCCACTGCCTAGGGTATAGGGTCACTACCCTATGTAGGGTTGCGGGATTTGTTCGAAAGAGTAACCCCACCCCTTAGATAGAAGATGGCATTTGGAGGAACACGGATGGGTTTTAGTCAATATGTACGTAATTATTTTAAGAAAGCACCGGATTAATATAGTGTTGTTTATGTTATTATTAATTAATCAAATTATTGAAATACGTATACCTAACTAGTTTTCTACGATTTATTTTAAAGTAAAATGTTAATAATAGGTATGTAGTTGTATGAGTATAACAACAGATTTTGCTGTGCCCTAACAGGATAAATGATATTTATTAAGTAGGTGTAGGTGTAGTGAAGTAGTAGGTTGTAAATAACACTTTTACACGTCAATCTTTTCTGGGCATTTTAAACTAGATGAGGACGATGTTTCCTAGCTGACTGCTCTGAGAAGAAACACCGAAACAAACTCAGAGGTCAAAGTCCATACAATCGTACTGGTCAAATCATATGAGAACCATGTAGGTTACTGTCTGAAGTGGTATTTTGAGAGACAGTGCAAGCATTATTTTGCAGATATCGTGTAGCTCAAACTTAGACATGTCTGGGTCTACAACGGTTCATAGCTGTAAGCCTTTTTTAACATCTTTGATTATGAATATGTGTCTGACAGGAGTCATATAACGACTTGAAAAATAAAGCAGTAGCCCCATATAACTGACTGATACTTATTTGTATCTGATTAGATTGGAAGTCGGTCGATCTTAACATAGTTGGGAAAAGGATTGGCAGATTGATAGGTAACGTTTGTATTCTTCTTCCTTTATGTTTGTTTCCATCTCAAAAGTCCACTCATTTCTAATGCCCCGACTATACGCTCCGTCTTGCCTGCGAGAATGCCAGAAGTCCATGCCTGCGCAGTCGTGGCTGTACAAGAAGACGGAACTTCTAAGACCGCGCGACCTTCCGTCTCTCCGTCCTCACGCACGCTCTTACCTGCGCAAACTGGTTTGTGCAGCCATGCTATCAGGCAAGACGGAGCGTGAAGCATAACATCCTCTTCCACACAAACTACATTCATATTCAAACCTCTTTTTTGTGCAGTGTCATGCATACTATATATACTTAATTAGTACCATTCATATTATTCTTAGTTGTTTATTTTTGAAATACACCGCTTTCCTAAAATTCAAAACAAACTCCAGGGAATTCATTGCATTCACTTTCGCGACGACTCTAAAATCTATTACGCGAACATATTGTCTCGAGACAAACAAGACTACGTCTTCGTAAATTGATATAAATGTAACAGAGCGCCACTAACGAGTGCATCCACCCCTACGGAATATACAGGATGGATTTTGGGACGTTTCTCAGGGAGAGTTTCTTTAGTGCTCGTTTACGGAGATGCGGGGCGTTGCGCATGCGGCGCCGCGTTCGACGTTGCGGGTGTTCAACGTTTTACGTCTTGCAACGGTGGATGCTAAGCTGCCTGCACCGCTGCGTGCGACGCCGTGTGAGACGCCACGTGCGACGCCGTGTGAGACGCCGCGTGCGACGTCGCGTAAAAACATAATATTTTATGTTTAGTCCAACAAGCAATAAATTCGACGAAATGATAAATACTACTTTATGTGAATTGAAGGATCATCTCCAAACACAAAATATAGTTCAAATATGGCTTCAGCCAAGTGTTTAATCATATAACATACCATTTTATCAGCTTTGAATATTACATTCTTGGCGAAAAATATTTAGAAATTTAATTTTATATTCACAATTTCGTCTCAAAGACTCGCCCTGTATACGCAAAGGGTAAATTTTGCTTAGTCACAAACAAACGACACAACTATTAACTTATCCGAGAGTGTATCTTCATGTAGCTTCACAAAGATGTGAAATTAGAACAAATTTCGTCCCCAAATAAACGTATCTTGAGAAACAATAGTTTGCTGGGGGACTGATAACAGAAATAAAATTCGAAACGAAATTTTGGTGTTGAGTTTGATTACGCCATAAACTGAATAAAAACAAGTTTCTCCTCCCTTAAATTTTTAATTTAATAAAAAAAAAATATTATTTGTTGTTTTCTCGGCAATAGAAATACACAATCTGTGACATTTTCCACTGTATACCTATTACGGATTTTTTACAGTCCGCTGACAGACAGACGGACGGAGGGACAAGAGTTCCGAAAAGGGTCTGTTACTCTTCAGATAGGGAACCCTAAAAACAGTAAATATTAGGTTTTTAACCCATCAGGCCTCGCAAATTAAAAGACAGTTTTTAGTTTCCTTCTTTGATTCTACACACTGTGTCTATGTTTCTTTTCCCACTCTCCTGTCGCAGGTCTGCTGGAAGAAATTTCATATGAAATAAGCAGTACCTTTGTGCTCTATTCTCTGTATACTTTTTCTTTTTTAAGTTTCTTGTGTTTACATAAATAAATAAACAGACAATGGACTGACGGGTTAAAATAGTTTCAACGATTCGGATACACATAGTAAACAACATTTTACTGTTAAAAGTGGTTACAACTGACTAAAAAATTTTCTCTCAAATATAAATACCATAATTTAAATTTTTAAGGTATTGTTTTTTATATAAATTTAAACTTTTACTAGGTTATGCAAAAAGTGGTACACGGACGCGGATCGAATGTAACAAGGCATTCTCTATTTTATTCTTGTTAACTCAAGAATAAAAATTAATACTAAGTAGGTGAACTCATTAACTAAATAATTATTTAGTGAAAATGCCAATAATTTTATCAGAAAAGGCGTGTAAATTAACAATAGAGACGCAATGAGGCCTAGATAATGTCTCATTTCAAACAAAAATAGCAACTGTAGATAAGGAATACGTCTTATTTTAATTAGCACGTATGTAGTATTTAAAAAAATAAGCATAGAGGCCATTTAACAATACCTTTCTAATAAAACCCATACTATCTCATTGGTTGGCAGCAATTCCACAATGTTAAAACTCGTTTATTTTTGCGTAAGAAAGCCATCAATATAGATAAGTTTTCTATGTTCTTTAAAGATTAAACTCAATTAAAAACAATATATATAATAATTATGTTTCACAATATTTTATTTTGAAATTTTATGTTCATATAGTACTTGTAGTAGCTTTCGCCCGCGACTTCGTACGCGCATATCCCGTTTTTTCCCGTTCCCGTAGGAATTTCAGGAAATCCTCTCTTAGTGCAACCCTACGAAGTGTAAGGAAGATACAAGTCAAATTTCAGCTTTCTACGACCAGCAGTTACGGCTGTGCGTTGAAATATAAGTCAGTGAGTCAGGTTTGCCTTTTATATATTTAGATTGGTACGTGAGTTGTAATTAAGTACGCATATTATAATCTATACTACTATTATAAAGAGGTAACATTTTGTTTGTAATTTTGTATGTAGAGGGTAATCTGAAGAACTACTGGTCCGATTTGAAAAAATCTTTCAGTATTATATAGCCCATTGATAGAGCATTAATGGAAAATGTAACGCAGACGAAGTTGCGTGGGTCAGCTAGTAGGTAAATCATCATCTGCCTAGCCTTTTCCCAGCTACATTGGGTTCGGCTCTCAATCAAACCAGATTCAGCTGAATGCCAGTATTTTACGTGAAAAGGCTGTATTAGCTGGGTAACACGCTACGTCTTGGCAAGACTGGTGCCAGATACCTGGCCCCGACAATTATTATATTATATACAGGATAATATGCTATGCATAAAATTTTTCCGTTACTATATGAGTGAGTGACTTACAGTCAACGCACAGTCGAAATTACTGGTCCTAGAAAGCTGAAATTTGGCATATAGCATCTCTACACTCCGAAAAGGAGCAGAGAGAGAATTTCCCGAAATTCTCACGGGAACGAGAAAAAGTGAGATATGCGCGTTCAAAGTCGCGGACAAAAGCTAGTAATAAATAAAAGAAGTAAAACCTAAATTTGAGAGGACTTTAAGCGATAGTTCCAGATTTTACGAAGGAAAATTTACTCTAGCATTTATTAAGTCAAGAGGAGCACGTTCCAGAGTTTTATAGTTGTGCTTGAGACAGTGAAAGACAAACCCGGAGCAGTGAAAAGGAATTTCAAAAAATCGAAACATTGAGAGTTCATCTAAAAATTATAAGTGTATATTTTGTTATAACCTACTTACTTTTGCCCGTATAGCCTTCCTCATGAATGTGGCTATCATTTATACAAAAAAAATTTGCTAATTCCAACTGATGGTTCCAGTGCGTTCAAATTAGTGCGTTCAAACAAGCGAATAAACTCTTCAGCTTACTATACTTTGGCATGCGGAATTATGCCGCTGTCTTTTATTCTGACATTTAAATAGGTACCGATCTAATTATTTTTTAAAGCCAAAATTATATATATTTCAGATTAAAACTTTAACCCTAGCGCTTAACGAATTAATCATGACCGCTTGCTAAAATAAAACAGAATAATATCAATTAGACATCGAAATTATTAATGTTGATTATTTTATTTGTCTTTATGATGGATGATATATTTATGAACTAAGTCTCATTGTAGCTCAAGTTAGTTAGGTTTAATCTTTTAGCAGAAACTTAACCATTCTGAAGTCCAAAGTTTTATCTTTCTCACTTGTAATTGAAGAGTTTTGGTGGGCACCAAAGCTTTAAGTAACTTGGTCCCAAAGTTTTGAGTCGTGTTTCTGCACTTATTTATTACTGGCTGATCCACGCAACTTCGTCTGCGTCACATTTTCCATTTATTCTCGGCTCCTTTAAGTTTTAGCGTGACGATAAGTATATCCTTCCTCGATACATGGGCTATCTAGTACTGAAATAATTTTTCAAATCGGACCAGTAGTTCCTGAGATTACCCCCTACATACAAACTTACAAACAAATGTTACCTCTTAATAATTCCATTTATTCATTGTATTTACATATTTTCTACATTTTTAAATATTTGTATAAAACTAAAAAAAAACAACATTTAAAAATATAAAAAATAGTAGCCCACCGGCATCGGGAACAGGGTCCAAGCTACCGGTGGTCAGGGCTCCCGAGAGAAGAACCTCCTCACAATACGCGCCGTGTCCAGGAGTACTGCTTTCTGGATCAAGCCCTTGATCCAGAAATTATTAGTAGTCCAGTTATTATCTTTATTAGTAAGTATAGATTATAGTATAGAAGTATAGATTATTATTTTATTTTACTACTTTACTTTTATTTGATTTGAATCGTTGTTGTTTATTGCTGCTGCTATAGGGTGTGACTTTTAAATCATTGTTAGCAATGAGTTATGATTGTTTGAAATATTTTCAGACCATAAATAGGCCAACCTTTAGGAGGTGAAAATATTTCTAAATTTATTACGGGATCAATACACGTAAAACACTGATATTCAGCCGACCCCAATGTAGTTGGGAAAAGGCTAGGCTATGATGATTACGGGATCAATTCAATAACAACTCAATTCTTTCATTAACAACTCAAAACTTTTTTTTATACTTATTTTTAATACACATACGTCAACACTTGCTTATGTTGTTTTAGTGTCATAGTGTGCTAGCTGACAAGTGATAAATTATTTTTTTTTGTGTCATGTATTAATTACTTTGCATACTAATCATTGGAAAATTCTAATTCCTAAAACGTAAGAGACAGTTGTGTTGCTGGGGAGTTTGTTGGCCACTTCTTCTCCACAGCTCAAACACTAGGAAGTGGTGACGGGCGGGCGTTTTGGGGGACTGTCTTTTGTTAAACATGATATTCAAAAAGTGCTGGCTCTCAGCCTAATTTGAATAAAATGACTTTTGAATTTCAATATCATGACAGTGGTTGAAAAGCCATGGTGTGAGACCTTTAAAATACTTATGTCATTTATCTTATGTGAAATAAGAGGTTTTGTCAGTTTTGTCAAGAAACGTTACAATTTGACGTTTACTTTAACGTGTTTTGAAGCTATGTCCCAGTACATTTATTTAATGTTTCACAGAACTGCACAGAATACCTATTAGAGCTGAGGTATGAAGTTGTCTCAAACTTAAAAAAGAACTTTTACAAAATATACCTTCCTGAGTTCAAAATAAAGCATGAGGAATTCAGCGAATATCAGTTGTAAAAACAATTAATAAAGAAATAGGTACGGAAAGGTATGCGTAGGTCATTGTGATGCGAGACGCGGACGTTAAAAGCGGTAAGGATCGTTGAGAGATCTCTGAGAGCAATAGATATCGTATGATTCAAACTTCAGGCTGGCTTAATTTTAGTACACACCTACGCAGTAAAAATAGTTCCGTAAAGGAATCAACGATTTTGCTAGCAGATCGAAATTTTAGTTTGAATTAAAATAATATTGTTAGAGATCAGAGATCGAGCAGTTATGTTTATAGATGCGTTGGCAGTGTTGGCACTCTAATTACACAAATGTACACCCAACCGTTTTAGGTCAAATGCACAAGATGTGCGAAGCCAAACTCTACTGAGGAGAATAAAAAAACCGTTATTGGTAGACAGTTGAAGTTTTTACAAAGTGTGTAAATCTATTGCCACTATAACAACAAATAAATTTAATTTATTTTAAAATTACTAGCTCCCACAGTATCCTGAGTGTATTGTGTGGTAAGTGGGACAGCCCCAAGATGGCTCACTGGATACGGCTGCGCACGTAGGTGCCAGTCGTTTCCATTTTGTATATGGCTTTGTACTAACACTAGGTTAAGACTTTTTTAAACAACATATAACATAATTTGATCTGTAATAAATCTCTTTATTATTATTTTATTTATTCATTTTCTTTAATTAATGAAATGTTTTAATATTAAAAAAAAATATATATATAAAACATGTCGCCCACCGGTATTGGGATCAGGGTCCAAGCCACCGGTGGTTTTCCAATTATTCATAGGTCTTTATTTTAAAATTTTATACTAGACAAGTTCAACTGGTATTATTATTTTCATAGCTGTTTAAAAAAGCTGAATTAAAATTATGAAGGCCAATAAACTACACATTTTCTCATCTATACTAATAATATTATAAAGCAGAAGAGTTTGTTTGTTTGTTTGGTTGAACGCGCTAATCTCAGGAACTACGGGTCCAATTTGAAAAAATATTTCAGTGTTAGATAGCCCATTTATCGAGGAAGGCTATAGGCTATATATCATCACGCTAAGACAAATAGGAGCGGAGCAATAATGGAAAATGTGACGCAGACGAAGTTGCGCGGGTCAGCTAGATAAAATATTTGTATCATTTTAAATAAATGAGACCATTAAATCTGAGGGGTGTCATTTTGTTTGGAAAAAAGTACCATCAAAATACTTAAAATTATACTTAAACACTTTTTCACGAAATGAACTGCAATACTTATTAAATGTGATATGAATTACTATAATCGTTTATCTCCTGGAATATATTTTTGTGCTTACAATAAATTATTAATTTCCCACACCTAATTTAGTCCAATTTGTTCTGCAACTAACAAATTACCATCAATAAAAAAATCCAGGAGTGGAATTACCATTGTCATGTCAGCATCGGACATGAAAATTGACATTAATGTTTGTTTACAATACTTGTCATTGTCATGTGGCCAAAAAGAATAGATGATACCATAGTAAAATCTGTAACTCACTTTGTCATTTCGATAATTGGATAGAGAACCAAGGTTACTGACATAGCCCGAAGGATCGCCAAACTAAATTCGCAGAACAGATGGTCGATGTAAATGTGAGTACCATTTACATAATATACATGTGATTAGTAATAATTTTACTTGTTTGTCATGAACGAGCATGGTGTTTGAGAGCATGGCATGCTCACTCAAATGTTTCGCTGATGGCGGCGAGTGGGTTGGATCATTCGGTTCCCTTCAAAATGGTTGAGCTGAATGTTGCCGATACATGCGTCAGGTTCGTGTACGGGCGCCATCAGTTGAGACTGGTCATCTCTTAACCACCATCGGCTTATTTAGATCTTACTATTTTAAGCTCTTGTAATAAGTTTTTTATTTTGCATTGTCCTCACATGAAGAAGCAAGTACATGTAACTATGTTTTTGTAAAACATCACATGATTTAAAAGAGTGTCTGTCTTTGGAACGTGCAAATAGCCTCATGTTTTTGACTGACCGACCTTGTCATTACAAAAGTGCCTGTAAATGGTTTATTTGAAATAAATTCTTTGAATCTTGAATCTTGATGGGGTCGAGTGGCGACCGCATACCGGAAGGCGCAACGTTGGAAGGCCTTCCACAAAGTGGACATGTCCTGGTGAGGGTAGCGGGTAGCCGATGGCACAGGACCCCTGTTGTTGTGGCGACACTTGAGGAGCTCTCTGTCCAGCAGAGGCTGATATGATGATGATGACTGCCACAAGCTTTTATTTTAATATAATTATTTAAGGATGACCAGATCAAATAAAAGGAGACTTTTCAAACTTAATGCAGCTCCGGCGCTCATAAATGTTTTATCCTAATTTATAGAGTAAAAAAACTGGCCAAGTGCGAGTCGTACTCGTGCACTGAGGGTTCCGTAAGCAGAAGTTGCGATTTACGATTTATGAACCAATTTTCGCTAGTAGTTTACATAATAATGTACGTCACATATTTTTTTTAGTTTTATTATTCTCTTATTTTAGAAGTTACAGGGGGGGGGACACATATTTTACCACTTTGGAAGTGTCTGTCGCGCAAACTATTCAGTTTAGAAAAAATGATCTTAGAAACCTCAATATCATTTTTGAAGACCTATCCATAGATACCCCACGTATGGGTACGATGAATTTTTTTTTTTTGAGTTTCAATTCTAAGTATGGGGACCCCCAAGTTTTTTGTTTTTTTCCTACTTTTTTGTTAAAATCTTTATGCGGTTCACGAAATACATCTACTTATCAAATTTCAACAGCATAGCTCTTAAGGTTTCGGAGAAAAGTGGCTGTGACATACGGACGGACAGACAGACAGACAGACAGACGGACAGACATGACGAATCTATAAGGGTTCCGTTTTTGCCATTTGGCTACGGAACCCTAAAAAGCAATCCCTATCGGGTCACCAGATTGAATTTTGTTGATGTTCATGTTTAGCATTATAATATTAAGTATAGTATAGACATAAATCAAGGGAGCCGTAGCTGGGTTAATTTTCTTCAAAACCTGAATTATATACCTTGAAGTTGTAAAAAAAAAGCTCTACACGTGATGGCAACGAAATTAGTAGAAGATCCGTGAGAATAAGAATTTCTGAACTGGGACATATGATAACGTTAGCGCTAAACCTGTTATTAATGAACTTCTGACAGCAAATTAGCATTAGACAAACGAGCTATAGGCCACTTCAACGATAATTTTAGGCCATTCCCATATATTCTACCTATGACATAAATTATTCCTACGAGAACCATTTTTTTAGATCAATCTGACACCGTCATAGACGTTTCTCCTGCTCCGTAATTTTCCTGATTCGCTAATAATGACCAAACGGAAAATGAATGAATAATGAATTTTACCTTGTATTTTTTTATTTTGTTATGTTTTTGATAATCATAAATGTGCGTAATTTATTTATTTCTTTTGATACAATAAATATAAAACTAAAAAAAAACAAAAAGTGAAATAAAGAAAGAAATCTATATAAAAGTAAAGGGCAACTATTTTATTATTCTCAATAACTTACAACAGGTAATTGCGTGTGATGTCACACGCAAGTATTACTATTGTGACATCGTCATTTAATTTCAGAAACGTGTCATTTCTCGATTTTTCCACACATTTTTTTTTCTAATTGTAACGTCTCAATAAGTTGGCATTTAGATTCCTTGTGGAGTGTAGGAAATCAATAAAAACGAACTAAATATCTATGAAACGGAATAAACGGGAAATGCGCGTACGATGTCAATAGGTATTGAGATAAAATAAGGGCATTGACGATCGATAACAATATGTTGGTCAAGTTCTTCAGTATTCTTATATTCTGAAAACTCGAAAATATAAGGGACTGCTGATTTTATTTCGGTTAAAATTATTCATATTCAGGAGCATTTTTTCCCCTGAAATATTGCCAATGAATTAAAAATCACATTGTATACGAACTTTTGCTTTATTTATTTAATAGTTCATCAGACGTGGTAGACATAATAATTTATCAGACAAAAGACTAGGTAGGTCTGTGAGAAATGATCAACTACTTATAATATTTATGACGTTTTCCTACGATTTTTTCTTCTATACCTAACTGTAATTAAAAACAACTTTAAATAATTTAAATGGCTATCTCCACTTATGGATTTTCCCCTGACTCATTCATGAGAATACAAGCCTACATACAAGTAAACATGAATGGGAAATCGACACCTAAGCTAATAGGTTTATTTAAACAAAATTTAAGTGAAAAAAGGGTTTTTTTCACATTATTTACACTTCCAGAGAGAACCCCTACTCATCTCTGGTAGAAGTTCTGTAGTAGGATCGGTATCCTTTTTTGAAATCAGCAAATAACCCCTTCCTCTGGACGGCGTGGAAGAGAGTGTCAGACTCTTACTGACTGAAACTCCTCCGTGTTCCTCTTAATGCCCATTCCATGGCCGCGGTGACTCTTTCGAACAAATTCATCAACAGGGGTCATCTCTGGAAGACTCGGTATCGTATTTCAAAGCTTCCTTCACATTTATTGAGACAAAATAAAGGGCCAGGGGGTGAACTAGCGGGAAATGTTTGATAGCCCAGTGAAAAGATTTTTAAAACTGTTTTCACGAATTTACAATGCCATTGACCTACGCAGGTTTGAACATTTGTCACCTGTGACGTCTGTCACCTTCCACCCCCAGGGAATTAAACAGCGTGGGGCTCAAGTTCCTATGTAAACAAAGTTGCTAGTTCATGCATATCATAAAATAAATTATATGAAAATTATTACCTACTCATGAGCCCTTTAAAGCATTCGTTGTTTTCTGTGCTCCATAGTGAACAATTTTCATTAGGATATCGGTACCTGTCAAAAATCTTCTAAATATAATGTAATTTTAAATAAACTTGTCTCGCTCAACAGGAATAAAACTAATAATATAATACCAAGTTTGCGATATGCTAATAGCCTAATACCAGTTTTTCTATAAATAAATACTAATTCTTTCATCTAGATTTATTTGTATTGATTTTATTCTATCGCTAGCCGGCCTTTTATCAACCTTGGCCTTTGATTTAATCAGTACTAGAATTAATATTTAGAATTATAATTGCCCTAGTAGAAATTCTAGTAAAAGTTGCAAAAACCCACAAATTGTGCTCAAGTTTAGAGGAGTTTTGTTGTTACTACGGTAGGCGTAACATAAGATTTGGAGGAGCAAGAAAGACTACATAATAACTTACCAACTTAATTAAAAATGACGCAATCTTGTAAAGTATTTATAGTGAAGTTAACATGCATACACCTGAACTCTTATAAAATATATTACATGTTATAATTAGGTTTAAGATATTTATTTATTTTGTTGTCTTGCTATAAGTGAATAAAAAACTGAAATTAACAATAGGAGATTAATTATTACAAAAGCCAAGTCAAGTTCACTAAGTCAAGGAATTATCGTAAATTATCTTAAGTAAAAAATTAGATTAATAGAAATGCAGGAATTATTTAAAACGCTGCTAAATTTTTAAATTAATTCCTAGTCTCGATATTTTGTAGAGTGATAAGTAATTGAGCATTCTTTCAAATCGGATGTTGTAAAGCTAATATTCAACGATTTGCACCCCGCAGATACTTAGGTGCCAGGGGGTGTTGAAGTTATTAATTTTTTTTTAAACGTTCCTCAAAGTTAACAAGACTAACTAAGGGCGGATTTCATAAATTTTATCTGCTGATCGCGTTCAGTTTATCACGTTTGCGAGCTGGCAGTGTCATTTTTTGTTGTAGAGTATTGACGCTGACAGCTCTTGAACGCAGTTTAGATGAATTGATTGCGATCAGTTTCATTGGAGAAATCCGCGAAAGGCCTAAAAGTAGAAAACCATTAAACTTGAATTTCAATGTTCATGGAAGGTGATATTCGTATATTTTTGTATCTGTTGCGCAAACCCCTTTAAATTTTTATCCCCTTATCCTAATTTAAACAAATGTAAGAGATAAATTGGTATCGGACAACACTTTTATTTATGTACTAGCTTCTGCCAGCGGCTTCGCCCGCGTGATACCTAGGGAACATGTTTCCGGGATTAAAAGTAGCTTATGTGCTATTCCAGACTATAATCTATCTTTGTTCTAAATTTCATTAAGATCCGTTAAGCCGTTCTGGCGTGATTGAGTAACAAACAACCAAACTTTCACATTTTCATTTTTTCTATTGAATGTATCGTGATGAAAAGTATACTATAACCTGCTCAGGAGTATGAATAATAATTGTACCAAGTTTCGCTAAAATCCGTCGAGTAGTTTTTGTTTCTATAACGGTTATACAGACAGACAGACAGACAGACAGACAGACAGACAGACAAAAATTTTACTGATTGCATTTTTGGCATCAGTATCGATCCCTAATCACCCCCTGATAGTTATTTTGGAAATATATTTCATGTACAGAATTGACCTCTCTACAGATTTATTATAAGTATATAGATAGATAAATTATGTTTTAATTGTTTAAAATATTCTTGTTTTGATAACAGCTGACAGAAATTGATTTCGTGAATTTAGCCGTTGTATAAATTTACATCACAATTATACACGTTATCTAAAATGTGACATAAGTATTATATTAGGTAGAGTTTACCAATATTTTTTTTAACTATCTGATGACACGTTGCTCTGTTCAAACTAAATGTATTCAGCAGCTTTTCCCATTTTATTCCCGAGTTTTCAGGACAGTTTTCATTTTTTTTCTCGTGCTAAATGTTTCGAACACGTTACAGAATAGTCATCATTCTCCAAAGAACACTACCATTTTCTAGTTTAACTCTTTTTGTTTATAATTTATGTGTTTTATCATTATAATTTGTTGTAATTAATAATATTGAAACATTTTTTATTTAATTTTATTCAAATAATAATAATATTGTCACTTTTTTATATGATGTAATTAATAATGGGTAATGTAATTGTTTTTTTTTTTATTTCTAATCTCTGTAATTCATAATAATGTATTTGTGTTTATTAATTTCATTTTTCTTTTGTATCGTCACTGTACCATAATTTTATTTGTTATCCGTGGAAACTTAGTGGATTGTACTGTAATCATCATTGGACTTAATCTAATTTTATATTTATGTAATCCTCACAGTACAATTGTTTGTCTTCCCAATTAAAGAAATAAAAATAAATAAATACCATATTTATTCTTTCAGCTGCTGGCTCTAATTTCTTCAACGTGAACAAAAAAACTTCAACCCCGACAACAACCCGACGCCGCGAGTTTTTTCAAAAATCATATAATTTAACATACGTCTTAAAAAATGGAAATATCCAAACATTTTCCGTGGAACGTTCGTCAATAATCCAAAGCTTATTCGAACTGTTAACGGACGAAATTATTTATGTACTTGAATAAAAATAGCTTTGTAAATCGAAACCATTTAACAGCAAAAGAAACCTTATATTGATTTAATTAAAAGAAGCCTTGAATAACGGTATTGGTATAAGCTAAATTTCTTGTTGCTATTCGAACGATTGAATAAAAAAATGCCTGCTTGCTTGTTTAAATTACTTATGTGAGAAAAACCTAATCACTGGAAGTAAATATCTGGGGGGCTAAAAAGTAGCAGAATCAGAAAGCAAATCACGCACCCTTCGCTGTCAAATTTTCCCAGTCAACTTTGAAGCTAATGTATAAGTGATAAGGATGTAAATGAAGTTTGGCAGCTTGTTTTGTGTTTAATATTATGTTTCTTCTAAAGTGGCCTCTTTAGCCCCTTCGATCATTAAAGTTTAGGTATTCATTGATAGGAAAATTCACTGTCGTGAGTGTTATGAATAATTTTATTCCTCAAAATACACGTCTCCTGTAGGATAAGGAACAAAGCTGTGGGAAACAACTAATATCAGTCGTTTAAAAAAACGGGTAGAATAAGCCGTTGACCCTTACATAGTATAAAGTTAATCGTTTCACTTTTGAAAACAACTATACCTAATCACGACATTATGTACAAATGCATTTAAAAATAAAATAAATCATTGGGTATCTAGTTGTTTTTAAGTCTGGATGTTTGTTAGAACAGGTTAATTATTTTAATTATGTAATAAAACACTTTTGAAATAAGAAAAGCATCCTATAACAAAGTGCGAAGGCTGCTGAGGCCCTAGTACGAATGTTTTAGCGTATATTATACTAACGTAGATTAATGAATTTGGAAAATTAAAAATTACAACCCCATATTTTGGTTTAATTTTATGCGACATGCACAATTTGTTTCATAAGTACAAAAATATGAATATAAATTATCCAATTCAAAAAAATGTTATTTGCGAAACGAGTGTTTTAGTTAGGTACAGTAAAATTTTACGTTACGTTGCATAATTATGTAAAAATATTCGCCACTGAAACAATGGATTTATGGATCTAGCCGTAACATTTATGCAATGGTCAAATCTGCACATAGTTAAAATTGTTAAAGTTAAAACCTTTATGCACTTAGACACCACTAACACTAACATATAAACGGAATAAAAAAGAATTGATAACTACGACTGTACGAGCTATTTTTGTCGTGTAGTTCGATATGAATCGGTGTTTGCAATATCAAGAGAAAGAAAATTTACATTCAGCAATGAAATCACAATAAAATCAAACGATCCGAGCACATATGGCGAATTTCATTTTATGTTGCGATAATAATATCTGAACGTTCCTTGCGAAACACAGACATTGACCTGTACAATAAATCTATAAGAATCAGTGAAATTATTTTCTGTCCTTGCTTTGGTTGAATTTAGTGATCATGAATAAAAACATGTATAATGAACTTTGTTACCATTAAGCTTATCTCAAAACAAATTAGAAAAGAGGTATAAAATAATAAAAAAGTATTTACCTAATACGGGTCCAACGATGAACATATAGCCTAACATGATTAATATTATTTGTCCTCGGCGCGAACCTTCCCGCACTTTGAACGCCACATTCACAGTCGCCACTAAGTCCTTCACGGAAAGCACTGTTAAAATATTTGGCGTCTTATCGCTGTCCACTTCTTTCGTCTTTTTTGTCTTCGATTTAAGTCTTAAGACGATGTAAACAAACCCAATAAGATAGAACACAACCGATGTGCTAAAAACACCGTAGTAACCGAAACAGCGGGTCATAATACCACTGACCGCCATCCCTATGGGTCTGATAAGAGTCATTATTGCAGTAATAATCCCTAAACGGAAAGTCCTTTCCGATTCACTAGTGATGTCAGTAATGTAACTGTAAACAGCCATGGTCATGGCGACGCGGCCGCCTGCCAGCGCCGGCGGCAGACCTTCAATCAGCGCCGTCTCATTCACCCCAACTTGAAGGAAGAATATCGTACTTAGAATGAGGCCAATAGCAGATATCAGTTTCCCTAAAATTGGAAGCATCATGAATGCTTTTCTGTTTCCCGTTCGATCGCTCCATGCTCCCAAAAACAGTGTCAGTATTCCTGGCAGAGCTGTCTGCAGTGGGAAACTCCAAGCGGTCATCGAGGCAACCATTGTCTGTACATTTTTCTCTTGTTCCGTGTAGTTGTGAGTGCGTCCCTGCATTATGTGCGAGCAGGTTCGGTCGTCGTAGTGTAGATTTACTAGACATGATTTCTCTAAGCACAGATTCTGGACTGCTAATCCTGTGAGAACACTTGGTAACAGGTAACAAATAACAAAAGGTTCCACTGTAACTTTCGATCTAAAAGCCCAGGTCTCTTTGAGGAATTTTTTCAGTCTTTTGCTCAATCTCGTTTCTGTTTTCTTGAGTTCGGTGCCGCATTGTATGTTGCACTTGCATGGTTCCACACTCGCGATCTTTTCTCCGGGCACATCGACCCGTAACGTCATTTTGACAACAGTTTACCACTTTATTGTTCATTTGTTTTTTAACATAATTTTTACGAGAACAATTTTGTTTATGGATGCGTTATTGATTGAGAAAAAATGTTTTTATTTTTATTAAATATTATTTTTTTTTACACAAGGGAGCGCGTTTATGTTGTAGGGGGCGAGTGTTCGGCTGCGCGTGCGACGGTTGATTGCGTGAGCGCGGCGGCTGCTGCGGGCGACTCTAGTCTCGTTACTGCCTATCAGCTGGCCGCTGGTACAGTTTAATTTGTACTTTATAATGTTATCACGTGGCCCTACTCGCGTGTATTCAAACTTCGTTTTATAATTGTAATATTGATCATATGCAATAAGCTAATCGAATCTTCACCGTGACTCCTTTATTAGTTCATAAAATAGGAAATATTCCACAGTGGTTCATTAGAGAAGGATGCGGTTATTATAACATAATTACAATTTTTCCGATCGGAATATTAAGGGTTATATTGCTGAAATGATGTAGATCTCTAGATATTCATTTCAGGATTCTTATGTTGTTATTATTATTATTTATAAATTCAAGGAAAGTTACATAAATCACATTGCGCTGTAACATTTCAAATGAAAATCATTGTAGATACATTATTTTGTGTGAGTTTCTGTTTAGGTACAGGTACGAAGATACCACTGGCATGTCACATCGTAAGAAAAATATCATAATAGATCAAGATGATAAATTACTATAAATATAAATAGAGTAAAGGCTTATCAACTTTTTCTCTTTTCGTTCGTTAAACTGAAATCTGACCTTGGTTTATTCGCAATTGAACTTTACATTCCGATTTGATCATCTGAAAAGTATTTGTGTAAATAAATGGCCTTTGGGCTATATTTACAAGAAAAACAGTAATGTTTTCGTATTTCATCGTGCCCAAATACAATAATAATAATAAAAACATCCATTAAACCACCCAAACCCATAGCGTTTCATCTTTTGTTCTCATATTCTGCAATAGTACTGCTCCAACCGGGGATTGTCCTTGGGAATACTTTCACAGTGCATAGGGTAAACTTGCCTAATTCGTACCCCTTAAGAGAAAACCGTCATATTTAGAAAATTAGGAAAGATAAATTAGTTTTAATTAAAAGTAATTTTTGTTTGCTAAATTGCTTTATTGTTTTTATGATCAAATTTAAAATAAACCTTATTAACTTCTCAAAAATAAACAATTTAAAAAAAAAACGAAAAAAGTACGATTTAAGACCATTCATCCCAAATCGTACTGCTATATCCTTAATACGTACTTTGAGATCTATTCATTGGTATGTAATACAGTATTGAGAATCAGCATCATAATCAACAATGTGTTATTAAAACAAGTAGTAATTCTTAACAAATTCGACGGATGGTCGTCGATTCGATGGTCGGTCCTAAATCGTACCAGTACGTTTTAAGAACTTAACTCAAGTGCGAAATAGGAGCAAGAGCCAAACAAACTTTAAATTTACCGCCAAAAAAAATAACAACAGTTACGAGTATGACAACACGTCAGATGAAATCGCAAAGAAAAACATTAATACGTATCAAATCGTAAAATAGGTTATACACGACCTTATTTGAATAAAACTCTTACGAAATGTGTAAAAATATTACAACAATATTGTTAAAAAAAACTTACTTTTTCAATATTTTGGTCGAGAGCAGCTTCACAGATGTTATCTGTCAGGTGGTGAAATGGCCGACTGTTATTTCTATTTTTTGCCACTAGAGGCGCTGATAGCTGTTACCAAAGCCGAGTTTTAAGTGGAGTACGAATTTGGCGTAAGTACGAATTAGGCAAGTTTACCAGGGATAATCGCCGGTTGGTGCCCCATTACATTTTAAATGTCTAACGGGGCCTCTGCGAGTTGGTTTCGGCCCTTCGTACGTCTATCAAAGGACCGGGACCATTTTTGACAGTTTACGATTGAGATGCGAATGTGAAAATTCGCAGAATTGGCACGCTGGTAACTTTTTTTTAAAGTAACTACATTATTTCCCCAACTATTATCTAATTTATTATTTGACACCGGTGTTGAGATTGTCTTGCGTTCCCCGCAAAGACCTCATTTAGAGGTTGTCACATTCTAATGTCATGATTTATCCTACTCCAAGTAACATTAGCTTACTCGCCGGATATCGTCCTCCTATCTAAGATGCCGCCTCCCTTTCTTCCTTTTATTTTACCTTGGACATCATTCAGTTACATTACATCCTTTGCCCATTTTTCTTTCTTTCTCCTCATATGGCCTACATTTGAATTTTTTTAAAGAATATCTTACGTCGTTGATTTTAGTTTTATTCTATCTTTTACCTTGATGCTGAGCATGTTTCGCTCCAAACTGTGTTGGCAAGTTTTAAAGTTTTCGCAAATTTGTAACCTTAGGTTCCATATGTTTGGCATCCATATTGTACCATATGTCATGACGGGTAAAATACATGAATCATTTTTTTTTTCTTGACTTTTTTATGGTATCTGAGGCTTTCTGACTACTTCTTTAAGGGATCAGTATTTTTTCCATGCCAATTGTAGTCTATTGCTTATGTCTTTTGTTGTAAGGTCATGTGGTGATGAACACTTACAGGACCACTTGGCGTTGTTCTTGGGAGTTACCTTTGTCCACTTATGGACATGTCTTACAGTAGAATAATCATGATAAGCGTGGTTCTTCTTGGATTGCCAATTCACGAAATTAAGACTCTTTGACTATTCACTTACTTTTATTAAATGAAAATAATTATCAGCTAGGTGAACAAAAGATCTGACGCCATGCAGATTCTACATCGCGCTATTAAAACTCTCTGAACAATATTACATATAGAAAAGCTCGCCATCAACCATTGGCCAATTGCTACTAAACTCAAACCCTCAGTGGACACTCCTTTTCTAAAGGACAGGTTGGATGGACCAACTGGGTTGCGAAATTTGTTCGAAAATGTCACCGTGGCATTGGAACGCAAAGGGTATTAGGAGAAGGACGGATGGATTTTTAGTCAGTAAGAGTCTGACACTCCCTTTGCCTCCGTAGTTCCACCCTAGTTAAAAAAGGGTAAATGGACCCACAATTTCCACCCTAGTTAAAAAAGGGTGAAAGGACCCACAATTTCCACCCTAGTTAAAAAAGGGTGAATGGACCCACAATTTCCACCCTAGTTAAAAAAGGGTGAATGGACCCACAATTTCCACCCTAGTTAAAAAAGGGTGGATGGACCCACAATTTCCACACTGGCTAATTTGTTGGTTTCCTTAAGCTCTAGAAGTAGCACATTCACGTGAAAATTTGTCTATTAGACAAATTTTTACGCGATCGATATGCACTATATGACACAATGTTGACTTTGACAATCGTTATCACTGATGGAATGTCACTTTATATAGATACCCTTAGGTTAGTTTTTTGTTAGGAATCAAGCTCATCCTTTAAGTTTCGTAGTTTTCTTTACCCTACAGCTCATCTGACTTGCAGTAGACATAACAAACCTAGTTTATTGGGTTCCGTACCCAAAAGGTAACCAACAGAACCCTATTACTAAGCGTCTGCTGTCCGTCCGTCTGTAGGCGGGCTGTATCTCAAATCCGTAATAGGTAGACAGCTTAAATTTCTATTGCCGTTATAACATCAAATAATAAAATGTAAAGTTTATGGTACGGAACCCTTTGTGTGTGAGTCCGACTCGCATGTGACCGTTTTTCAATTCGACGGGCCAAAAACTGTGCTGCAGCCACATTGTCGTCAATTGCGGTGCTTAAATGCTATATTAAAGAACGAAAATAAACAAGTCTTGTATGACGTTAAATTAAACTTACTAAATTAATTTTTGGGGTTGAGTCACCCGCGTCCGTAGGAGAATACCCTTCAGCGAATCCCTACACGTGGTCCCCGGGTGGAGCTAAACAGGTGACACTAACCGTCTCCGTGGTCTAGTGGTTATACCACCTGATTCAGACCCAGAGGTCCCGGGTTCAATTCCCAGCGGAGTCAAATTTTTTGCTCGGTTTGGTTGGTGGTAAGACTTGTTCTAAGTCCGCCTGGCAAGCTACCACCATCATGTCTAAGTCTGTCGCCATAACAACTATGTTAACAGCATTGTTGTTTTCCGGCAGTTAGAGGTATGATAGCCAGATCTTCACTTTCCATCAGGTGAGATTTGGGACAAGAGTTTCCCCGTTTTGTATAAAAATAATTAAAAGTACAGGCAGTCTAAAAATTGACGTAAAAGCGTCAGATTCATCCAGAAGGTTTAATTTTATGTAAACTTTTCAGGACCTAGAAACTGTAAAAACTTGTACATATATATAACTAGCTGGCATTTATCACAGATTTTGTTATCTACAGAGTTCAATTTAGGTAGTCTAAGTGAACAATACCCAGCCATCAAAATTCTTAATGAAATGAAGTGTAGCACGTAATATATGCGCTCCAATTTTTCCCATAACTCGGTCAAGAGGACTGACAGAAGTTGCGTAATGAGCTTATTATCAAACAAATTAGATGCCTTTGACAATGACCATATTTTATAATTGAACGAACAATCAGACACAACTGTTTTGGTCCCAAGGCTTTCGGTGGAAATGGTTTTGCAATTAACTTTGCACTAGTTTGTAAAAGGTATAATTTGTGAAGCTATCTGTCTAGCCTTTAAGTTTCCCAACGATGTAGGGATTGGATTTTTAGGGTTCCGTAGCCAAATGGCAAAAACGGAACCCTTATAGATTCGTCATGTCTGTCTGTCTGTCCGTCCGTATGTCACAGCCATTCTTCTCCGAAACTATAAGAACTACGCTGTTGAAATTTGGTAAGTAGATGTATTTTGTGAACCGCATAAAGATTTTCACATAAAAATAGAAAAAAAAACAATAAATTTTGGGGTCCCATACTTAGAACTGAATCTCAATTTTTTTTTCATCTTACCCATACGTGTGGGGTATCTATGGATAGGTCTACAAAAATGATATTGAGGTTTCTAAGATCATTTTTTCCTAAACTGAATAGTTTGCGCGAAAGACACTTCCAATGTGGAAAAATGTGTCCCCCCCCCTTAACTTCTAAAATAAGAGATTGATAAAACTAAAAAAATATATGATGTACATTACCATGTACACTACCAGCGAAAATTGGTTTGAACGAGATCTAGTGAGTAGTTTTTTTTTAATACGTCATAAATCGTAAATCGCAACTTCTGCTTACGGAACCCTCAGTGCGCGAGTCCGACTCGCACTTGGCCGGTTTTTTTGTTTATTTATTTACTACTAGCTTCTGCCAGCGGCTTCGCCCGCGTGATCCCTAGGGAACATATTCCCGGGATGAAAAGTAGCTTATGTGCTATTCCAGACTATAATCTATCTTAGTTCTAAATTTCATTAAGATCCGTTAAGCCGTTCTGGCGTGATTGAGTAACAAACAACCAAACTTTCACATTTGTAATATTACTCGTTTGGCGTAAAGCGAAATTATAACCATCTTCCCCTCGACATTATAATTATTAAAAGATATTGCAAACTGTCGTAAGCCGTTTTCCGAAGCTACTCGCTAGCCTCTAGGCGCCAAGCTAGCCGCCTGCCTGTGCGTTCGCGACCACAAAAATAATCCTTATAGCATGATTCAGATATTCACGCGCGATGGCTTATTATTAGCGTTTTCCATGTATAACTTTGGTGTTTCTATACCGATTTCTATGATTTTTTTTTATGGAATAGTTAATAATGTTAACTTTTATTAATGTTAATTAAGGACGACTGAGAGTTTTATAAACGTAAGAGTAGACAAATATAATCAGAAAGCTTCGAACTGCTAAGCTATCGGGAGTTACACGTGTTATTGTTCGTCAATCATAAAAGATAGACATATGCTGTCGTTGGATATTTTTTATATAATTTTAAGGAGAACATTTCCGTCATACATGATTTCTGTGTAGCTTTCACCATTAAGGTTGCACACGCGACGGAAGCTTAAAAAATGGAGTAACTTCTCCCGTTTTCCCAACATTTCCCTTCACTGCTCTGCTCCTATTGATTGTAGCGTGATGAAAAGTATACTATAACCTGCTCAGGAGTATGAATAATAATTGTACCAAGTTTCATTAAAATCCGTCGAGTAGTTTTTGTTTCTATAACGGTTATACAGACAGACAGACAGACAGACAGACAGACAGACAGACAGACAGACAGACAAAAATTGTACTGATTGCATTTTTGGCATCAGTATCGATCCCTAATCACCCCCTGATAGTTATTTTGGAAATATGTTTCATGTACAGAATTGACCTCTCTACAGATTTATTATAAGTATAGATATAGATGTGGTACACGAACAGCAGACAAGTATATACTGGGAACAAACTCCAATATTATATTTGGTATGCATGCCTATTATAGGTATACACAGGTTACACCACAGGGCCAATTCTACTAAGTTTTAAACAACTTTCGTATTCGCATGTCAATCGCAAACAACTGTCAAAAAAGCCTTCATTTCATACATTTTTGACAGAATGCAATTGAGATGCGAATGTGAAACTTAATAGAATTGGCACTCTATCTTCTATCTATACTTATAATAAATCTGTAGAGAGGTCAATTCTGTATATGAAATATATTTCCAAAATAACTATCAGGGGGTGATTAGGGATCAATACTGATGCCAAAAATGCAATCAGTAAAATTTTTGTCTGTCTGTCTGTATAACCGTTATAGAAACAAAAACTACTCGACGGATTTTAACGAAACTTGGTACAATTATTATTCATACTCCTGAGCAGGTTATAGTATACTTTTCATCACGCTACAATCAATAGAAAAAATGAAAAAAAAAAATGAAAATGTGAAAGTTTGGTTGTTTGTTACTCAATCACGCCAGAACGGCTTAACGGATCTTAATGAAATTTAGAACAAAGATAGATTATAGTCTGGAATAGCACATAAGCTACTTTTAATCCCGGAACATGTTCCCTAGGGATCACGCGGGCGAAGCCGCTGGCAGAAGCTAGTAGCAAATAATATCCTAATATATAAAATTCTTCCGTTACTGAGTGTCTGACAGACAACGCACAGCCTGGTCGTCGAAAGCTGAAATTTGCAATATAAGTTCCTTGAGGAGTTTAGAGGAGCACTAAGAGTGGAATTCCCGAAATTCCCACGGGAACGGGAAAAACGGGGTTTGCTCGTACGAAGTTGCAGGTTAAAACTAGTTAAATATAGTTTCAAATATGCAGATTATAGTCTAAAATTAAATAAAGGTAGTAAGTATCGAAAGTCAATTAATAAAATCAAAACATATAATCAAAAAACAGAAAATAGGAAAAGAAACCTACAAGATACAGCTGAATGACTACCAGTATTTTACATGAAGAGACTGCATTTCGGACTTCCACAACTCAGTGAAGGGGTAAAACGGTACCCAATGCAAGACTGGTGTTTCTTGGCTTCTGACTATCAAACGCCTGCCAAAGGTCGGTTAGAATTTTAGCACTAGGTTGTTTATTAAAGTAGTAGCAAAACTTGATCATATTAGGGACAGCCTGATTTTGTGAAAAACATTTAAAAATATTTCCGCTATAATTATAACAAAAACAAGTTTTGTCATCATCACCGATTTAAATAATTGCTGGCACCTTCAGAAGGTGACGGCGAATTCCTATATTTAAATGTTTGGCAAAAATAAACAAGTTGCAATAAAAACAACAAAATCTTTAAGGTATTTCGTAGGGTTCAATAATTCCATATGAATACATGAAAAACGGAACCTTCGGCCTTATAGGACTCACCCAAGTAGCATATTGTTCTCTTTAATAGTTCACATCTAGTTTACTAGTGAACTTTAAACGTTAGTATTGGGCACACGTGGTTCATCGGCTGTATAAAATTAACATATTCATCAATGCCTGTATAAGGCATGCTTAGGAGTGTTTAATTGGCCTTTTAAGTAACTAGTACCTAGTGTTATAATAATCTCCTAGACAGCTTTTATTTTAATAGCCGAACAAAAACATTTTAAGAGGCGAAAACTCCGGCATGGGTTGTTTAACGGTTCACATATTCACACGAGAATACGACGTGTACGTATTAAGAGTGTGTATTTCGTCCACTAGCGCCGCCAATCGTTTTTTATTAATTGTGGTAAATTTAAGACACGTAGATAAAAAACCGCTCTGTAGTGCACTAAAGAAATGTATCTATTATTTTTTGACAGCTATTTTTAAAACATAACTCATGGCTAAATAGCCAAAACGGCAATTATTGCTAAAAGTGGCCACTTTTAGCAAAAATATCGACTTTGGCAACTATTTATGTTCTAAAGTACAAAACATAACTCTCAAAACATAATAAATACATTTCTTCAGTGCACTACAGAGCGGTTTTTTATCTACTTGTCTTAAATTTACCACAAATAATAAAAAACGATTGGCGGCGCTAGTGGACGGAATACACGCTCTTAAGTTTGCGCGTATTCTTAAAAATAAAATATTCATTACAAAATGTAGTACTCTAGTCATAATTTGAAGAAAAAGAGGCCACTTATAGTTTTTAGGGTACACTTGCGTTCGATAATTTACTACAGAGGCTGTGTAATTGTTCACTTGTTACTTTTTATTACTCTCTTGTCTGTATGAAGAATCACAGAGAAATTTATATAGTGCCTTTGTTCAGCTATGATACCACTTGTTCTCTTTTAAATTGCCACTAAACTGCTACTGTGTATTTTTCGTGAATTTTCGGCTGAATAATTAGTGCACAAACCGGTGGTATAAGGGCTGTATAGCGTGCTATAACGTTCTTTTAGCTTAAATAATAAATGTGTACCAATTCAATTGAAATGTGCATATATGAACTTCTTTGCCCCGAACAAAAAAGCTGAAAGTATTTATTTTTTAATATTTTGACCGGCCTTCAATTTTTTCGCAAAGTGCCGCGCGGCGGCAGCACGTCATTTTATCGTCATCATGCATGATGCGCACGTTCAAGTTAAGTTGTTGTTCAAGTCTAAACATGAACGAAAATCAGGTTAAAGAATTTATCAATGAGTTTGAGAGTCGTTCAGCGATAAGAGATTCGATGTCAGCGAGAGTTTTAAAGAGTCTTCCCTTAGCACAATAATAGTATTTTAAAGAATGTACTTTGTTTTCAATCTGTTATTTTGTTGTAATCGCAAGTAATTCTGAAATTTTTGTTACAGTCAGCCTTTTACTTTATGAAAATCAGTTCGTTGACCGATACAAAACTAACAGCAACATTTTCTTAGGTTTTTTTTAGAAAACTTTTTTTAAAAGTAACACTTACAGCAGTGTTTCGTCGTCAGAGTCCATCGTGAAACTAATGTACAACACTATGATGCTTCAAATCAAAATCAAATCAAATCAAATCAAAATGTTTATTTGCAAGAAATACATTGTTTACAAGGAAAGTTCTTATAACCTAAAAGTCACTGTATTCTGCCTGCAAGCAAGCGTGCAAATTATTTATATATTTATGTCATTCTCCATGCAATTATATTATTAATATTATAATTATACAGCTTTCATAAATTCGATTATCTTAATTATTGTATACAGATTTATCGTCAACATTCCTTTTTATTAGATAGTTAATTAAAATATTACATTTCATTACCTACTTCCATAAATTCCCTAATACTGTAGAAACAGTTGTTTTGTAACTACTCTGTCAATTTTGTTTTAAATATATTACCGTGTAAAAATTTCAGTTCATTTGGGATGTTATTATAAATCAAAACACATATTGTATACATTTTTCTTATAAATATCTTTGTGACTGGGTGGTTGATAAAATAAGTTGTTGAATTTAGCCCTTTTTTGCCTTGGCAAAACCTCACTACGTTGCTTAAAGTAATGCATGTGCTTCTTTGTAAAAATGCAGATGTCTTTTATATACATACAGGGCAATGGAAGAATTTTATATTTTTGAAATAAAGGTTTACAGCTGTCTAAAAACCACGCTTTGTTTATAAATCGTATGCACCGTTTTGAAGTTTAAAAACTCTGTCGGTGTCGGTCGAGTTGCCCCACATTATTACTCCATAGCTTAGCACAGATGACACATAACCATGGTAAGCTGACAGAGCAGCTTCTACAGATACATTTTGTCTTAGCTTTTTTAAAGCAAACACAAACCTGTCTAGTTTCTGACAAATATGTTCCACATGACTTTTCCAGTTAAGATGGTTATCCACAATAAGTCCTAAAAATTTTTGTTCATTTACTTGTTGTACTTTTCCGTTTTTACAAATAATGTCTAAAGGCAATTTTTTGGAATTATAAGAGTTAAATTGAATTACTTTCGTTTTATTTACGTTAATATTTAAATTATTATCTTCCATCCAACTTATGATGTCTGATAAGGTCTTTTCTATAACTGATTTGTATTCATTTTTATTTTGACATTTTATAATAAGTGTAGTATCATCTGCAAATAGGACACATTTCTGCAAAGTAGTTTCTGGAAGATCATTTATATAAAGTAAGAAAAGTAGCTGCTTGATAATAGCGGTTGCAGTGTTGCAGCCGCGCAGGTTTTCAGAACTTTTCCTTTATATGTGCTGTAAAACTATTGCTTCATGTCAATATTCAAGATTCTTTTGATTGTGTTAACATAAAAGTTTGATTTTGTTTCAGCTTAAAGGTATTATAAACCTAAGTATTTGGTATGAATTTCAATTTAATACCTTTACGCGTTCATGAGGAAAGGGGTAGTAAGTTTTAAATTTAAAAAAATATTTTATTATATAACTAGCTTCTGCCAGCGGCTTCGCCCGCGTGATCCCTATATTCCCGGGATGAAAAATAGCTTATTATGTGCTATTCCAGACTATAATCTATCTTTGTTCTAAATTTCATTAAGATCCGTTAAGCCGTTCTGGCGTGATTGAGTAACCAAACAACCAAACTTTCACATTTATAATATTACTAGCTACTTCCCGCGACTTCGTCTGCGTAGACTTTAGAACTGCCGCGCCAGCTTTATTGCCACATTGTCTCATCCTTGGAACTGCATTTTCATGATTCAGGTATCTAGATATTGTGAGACTTTGCGGTGCAGCTGAAAGAAAGATTTAAGCCCCGACACTACTTCGACATGTTTGTGATCTCCTGGTAGGTACTTGTGAATCTGCGCTCACGACTCCTGTCGAAAAAATACTTTGGCATGTTTTTGGTCTTCTGGTTGCTATTTGTGAATCTGCACCGTTCATAATTCCAGCGCCGGCAATACTTTGACATATTAAATTAAAAAATCGACATGTGTCTGCTCTAGATCCTGGTTATTTTCGGGAATCTATAGCGTTCAGAATTTCCAGCCCAGAAAATACTTCCAGATGTACATTACTGCTCTCTTGGTACTTTTGAATCTGTAGCGCTCGTAATTCCAGCTCCGAAATGCCTCGACATGTTTTTGCTTTCCTGGTACTTGCGAATCTATAGCTTTCTTAATTTCCAGTCCTGAAAAACTTCGGCATGTTCCTACTCTCCTGGTACTTGTGAATCAATAGCGCTCATAATTCCAGCCCAAAAATACCTCGACATGTTCCTGCTTTCCTGGTATTTGTGAATCTGTAGCACTCGTAATTATGGCCCCGGAATATCTCGATATGATTCTGCTCTCCTGGTACTTGAGAATCTATAGCGTTCACAATTTCCAGCCCCGAAAATACTTCGACAGGTTTTTGCTCTCCTGTTACTTGTGAATCTTTAGAGTTCATTAATTTTAGCCCGAAAATAAGCTTCGACATGTTTCTGTTCTCTTGGTATTTTTAAACTTCACCGCGCACAACTCCGGCGCCGAAAATAAATCGACGTGTGTCTGCTCTCCTGGTTACTTGTGGGAATCTATAGCGTACACAATTTCAAGCCCAGAAAATACTTCGACGTGTTTCTGCACTCCTAGTACTTGTGAAAATATAGCGTTCAATATTCCAACGCCGAAAATGCTTTGACATATTACTGATCTAAAGAACTTGTGAATCTAAAGCGCTTTTAATTCTAGCCCCTAAAATTTTTTGAGATGTTTCTGCTCTTCTGGTACTTGTGAATCAATATAGCGCCCATAATTCCAGCCCAAAAATACCTCGACATGTTCCTTCTTTCCTGGTATTTGTGAATCTGTAGCGCTCGTAACTATGGCTCCGAAATGCCTTGACATGTTTTTGCTCTCCTGGTACTGGCGAATCTATAGCGTTCACAATTTCCAGCCCAGAAAATACTTCGACATGTTTCTGCTCTCCTAGTACTTGTAAATCTAAAGCGCTCATATAATTCAAGCCCTAAAAAAACTTCCAAGATGTTTCTACTCTCCTGGTAATTGTGAATCTGTAGCGCTCGTAATTCCGGCCCCGGAATACCTCGGTATGTTTCTGCTCTCCTGGTACTTGTGAATCTGTAGCGCTTGGAATTCTAGGTAAGCGTGCTCCACCTTAGACCGCATCATCGCTTAACATCAGGTGAGATAGCGGTCAAACGTTTGCCTACCAATAGTAAAAAAAAAACAGTCCCTAAAATACTTCGAAAAATTTCGGCTCAAAAAAAATCTTGCCCAAAATTAATTTAAAATGTTCCTGGTCTCCTGGTACTTGTGAATCTTCACTCGTAATAAAATTCTGGTCCGGTAAAAAATTTTGACATGTTTCTGTTCTCCTGGTACTTTTGAATCTGAAGTACTAAGGTAGCAGAAACTTTCCGAACTTTGCGAATCTATAGCGTTCTTAATTTCCAGCCCTGAAAATCTTTGTCATGATCCTGGTCTCCTGGTACTTGTGAATCAATATCGCTTATTCCAGCCTAAAAATACCTCGACATGTTCCTGCTCTCCTGGTATTTGTAAATCTGTAGCGCTCGTTATTCCGGCCCCGGAATATCTCAATATGATTCTGCTCTCCTGGTACACAATTTAAAGCCCCGAAAACAGGTTTCTGCTCTGATGTTACTTGTGAATCTTTAGATTTCATTATTTTAGCCCGGAAATAATAAGCTTCGACATCTGTAGCGCTCGGAATTCCAGTCCCGAAAATACTTCGAATAGTTTCTGCTCTGCTAATAAAAAAAAAAAACCCAAAAATAATTTGATATGTTGCTGGTCTCCGGTACTTGTGAATCTTTTAGCACTCGTAATACAATTCTAGCCCGGTAAAAAATTTCGACATGTTTCTGTTCTCCTGGTACTTTTGAATCTAAAGTACTAAGGTAGCAGAAACTTTATACTTCCACTTCTTCCTCTGTCTCCATCAAGTCATGTATGTTACTGGGATAAAAAGTAGTCTATGTGTTATTTCAGGATGTGATCTAAATATGTGCCAAATTTCATCTAAATCCCTTCAGCCGTTTTTGCGTGATTGACGGACAAACATCCAAACTTACAAACATGAACGCTTGCTATGAAAGCCAATCAATCTGTTTTCCCGCAAAAAAAAAACCTGACCAAAAATACTTTGACATATATGTCTGCTCTCCTGGTACTCGAGAATCTTTGGCGCTCACAAATTCAGACCCGAAAATATTTCGACATGTTTATGCTCTCCTGGTACTTGTGAATCTGAAGTACTAAGGCAGCAGAAACGTCTGATTTCCACTTCCTCCTCCGCCGCCATTAAGCTATGCCTTTTATCGGGATAAAAAGTAGCCTATGTGTTATTCCAGGATGTGAACTATATGTGTGCCAAATTTCATTCAAATCCCATCAGCCATTTTTGCGTGATTGACGGACAAACATCCAAACATACAAACATACAAACTTTCACATTTATAATATTAGTAGGATTACTCGTTTGGTGTAAAGCGAAATTATAACCATCTTCCCCTCGACATTATAATTATTAAAGGATATTGCAAACTGTCGTAAGCCGCTTTACGAAGCTACTCGCTAGCCTCTAGGCACCAAGCTAGCCGCCTGCCTGTGCGTTCGCAACCTTAAACAAAACACGCGCGATGGCTTATAATAGCGTATTTCATGTATAACTTTGGTGTTGCTATACCGATTTCTATGATTTTTTTTATGAAATAGTTAATAATGTTAACTTTTTTAGTTAGGGATGACTGAGAGTGTTATAAACGTAAGAGTAGAAAAATATCATCAGAAAGCTTCGAACTGCTAAGCTATTGGGAGTTTCACGTGTTATTGTGCGTCAATCATAAAAGATAGACATATGCTGTCGTGGGATATTTTTTATATAATTTTAAGGAGAACATTTCCGTCATACATGATTTCTGTGTAGCTTTCACTATTAAGGTTTCACACGCGACGGAAGCTTAAAAAATGGAGTAACTTCTCCCGTTTTCCCAACATCTCTGCTTTCTTCACTGCTCTGCTCCTATTGATTGTAGCGTGATGAAAAGTATACTATAACCTGCTCAGGAGTATGAATAATAATTGTACCAAGTTTAGTTAAAATCCGTCGAGTAGTTTTTGTTTCTATAACGGTTATACAGACAGACAGACAAAAATGTTACCGATTGCATTTTTGGCATCAGTATCGATCCCTAATCACCCCCTGATAGTTATTTTGGAAATATATTTCATGTACAGAATTGAACTCTCTACAAATTTATTATAAGTATATATAGATAGATGTAACAAAAAATTTACGGTTTACGCAATTTTTCGTTAATCTGTTCTATAAGACGTTGCTTCGTACACAAGATTCTGAGTTTACGGAAAGTACCCTGTAGGTTTTGATTCCCTTGCAAGTGTCGAAAATTTACGGAAATTTGCGGCATAAACGGCTGTATCTTTTGATTGCGTTAACTTAGAAGTTTGATTTTTTCACAGCTTCAAGGGACAGTAGACCTGAGTATTTGATATACATTCCAGCTTGATACCTCTACGCGTTCCTGAGAAAAAGGGTCTTGACAGACAGACAGACGGACAGCAAAGTGATCCTATAAGGGTTCCGTTTTTTCCTTTCGAGGTACGGAACCCCTTAAAATAAATATTTATTTCATTAATTTCACAGAGTTTAACCTTTTTTTTAAGGATGTGAACTCATACATAAAAAATTTTTTTTTTTTTTTTTTTTTTAATTTATTTATTTAAGGAACTTTTAACAAAATGTTACACCAGTTCCATCGTAACCTTAACGAAAGATATCACAATTACAAAGTAACTAATGAATAAACTAAAATAGCTGCCGGCGACATTGGTTTACTAAGTATAACATTAAATATACCTAAATCTAGCTTATTTATATTAAATTCGCTAATTATCCTACTTCTTTCAGACCCATTCCTAACACACTCCAACAAGAGGTGATGGATATCTTCTACTTTACCATTGCAAACTAAGCAATTCGGAGAGTCCACCTTTCCCATTCGAAATGCAAAGGCTCTTGATGGTATATGTCCGGAACGAATTCTGAAAGAAGTCACTAACATCTTTCGACTAACTTTAAAGCTACTAAACCAGGGAGCTCGAGGAGGCTCACATTGGATTGTGTTGTACCATATCCCTATATCTTTTGATTTTCTCTTGAAATATTCTTTCCACTCTTCATAACAATAGCTTTTGAATTTTGATAAAATTTCCGAATGAACTGGTAAAATATAAACCTCTATACCGGACGTTACTGCTGTCTTAGCCAGTCTGTCAGCCTCCTCGTTTCCCTGTAGACCAATATGTGACGGGATCCATTGCAAAACTAAATTAACATTACTTGAAAGAGACGCTTGTATTTTACGCAAAACAGTGAAGGCTATCGATACACCTCTGTATCCAGAGGCGCATCGAGCCAAATGCTGGAGCGCGCTCTTACTATCCGTGAATATTACTATATTAGTGTTTTGTAATTTGGCACTGTAAGATAACGCTTCGGAGATAGCTAACAGCTCTGCTGTCATGATAGAAACCTCAGATACAATGTTGAAGCATCCACTTGTTTTGGTAACGGGATCGTAGAAAGCCGCCCCAATCTTGGAACTCTTAGAACCATCAGTAAACAATTTGTACCACCCATTAAATGTACAGCTTAATTCTTGTAAGACGTCATTTCTCAAACAACTACTTTCGTATGAATCTTTGGGCCTATTAACACTATGTAAATGGCATTTTATTACATTTTTAATTGCAAGATTGCTACACCAAGTATTTAATTTAAACATATCTAATGGGTTAGTCGAGTACATTTTTTCTCCCTTGATAATATTATAAGTATCCATTAGCGCAGGTGTTTTTTTATTTATCCAATATCTGTGGGTAGTAAGAGCTCCAAGATCAGACAAAAGTGTACTCGTCACACAATTGGTCCACGACTTAACCTTGAGACAAAACTTAAATGCCAAATATTTACGTCTTATATGTAATGGGGGTAAGCACAACTCGCTTTCCATCACATGTATAGGAGTAGTTTTGATGAATCCACCAACAATTCTCATAACTTTATTTTGAATTTTATCTAATTTATATAAGCGGGATTTAACACTGCTATCATAGAATATGCTTCCATAGTCCAAACGACTTCTGATTAACGCTATATATAAAAGTCTCAGTTGTAATGGATGCATTCCCCAGTTCGAACTAGCTAAAACTTTCATAATATTCAACATTTTTGACATCGTTCATTAAGTTCATTGATATGTTTGCCCCATCGAAGTGAAGTGTCAAGCCAAACCCCTAGATACTTTATACTGTCAGCTACTACCAGAGGGGCTTCATTTAAATATAACTGAACAGCTTGTCTTCTAAATCCTCTACTAAATAGGCAGACTTGTGATTTAGACGTTGATAATTCTAAACCTATAATGGATAACATATCTACGATATGATTTAATGACAATTGCATTTTATTAATACTATCATTAACTTTTTTCGAACTAATAAAGAGGACGAAGTCATCGGCGTATTGACAAAATTTTACCATATCAGTATTATTAATTGTGTTACAGATTTCGAGTGTTACAATATTAAATAATAGTGGAGAGATTGGATCTCCCTGCGCCAACCCTCGATTGGTCCACCTGATGATACCACCTTTGTCATCAAAGTCATCTTTAACAATTAAATGTCTTTCTTTAAGAAATTCCCATAAATAGTTACATATACGACTGCCTACTTTTAACTTATCTAACATTTTAACTGTACTGTCAATTAAGACGTTATTGTATGCGTTCTCAATGTCCAAAAAACACGCTAATGTGGGAGAGTTTTTAGTAAAACCCAACTGTATGTTAGTGATCAACTGCGCAAGAGAATCCAAACATGATCGACCCCTTCTAAACCCGGCCGTGCTAGGAGATAATACACTGTAATGTTCTATAAACCACTCTAACCTTTTGGTCAGCATTAAGTGAAATATTTTACAAGGGCACGATATTAATGAAATTGGTCTTAATTTGGAGTTGTTCCCAATTTTAGGTATGGCAATTATTTTAATGTTACGCCATTCATTAGGGATACATCCAGATACAAAAATGTTATTATAAATATGGAGCAAAAAGTTTTTTGCAACGTTAGGAAGGTTTAATATCATAGAATATGTGATATTATCATCTCCAGGAGCTGTATCTTTTTTTTTAATACATGCCTCTAATTCCTGTAGTGTAAACTCTAACTCTAATGTCACATTATTTGAAATAAACACGGGTTTAGGCGAAAGTGTTGAATCAGGGGCTAGACTACGCAAAAGCTCATTTTTTTTATCACTGGAAACATAGTTACCAGCTTGTCGGTATCCCTTAATCCACTTCATCTTACGCCACATTTCGGAGGAAGTTACAGAGCCATCAATCGTAGAGCAAAACTCTTGCCAACAAGTTGTCTTCGCTTTTTGAATTTCCTGTTTAGCTTTAAGAGTTATACTCTTCAGCACAGCCAAGTTAGCCGGCGTCGGGTTGTGTCTGAATTCCTTTAGTGCAAGTCTTCTTTGTGCTACAATTTTAGAAAGGTTAGGGTTCCAATACGGTTTGGGCTTAAAACAGTTTTGTGGGTCATTACAAATTTTAGTATACGGAATATTATTATCAGCAGATTTATTAATTATAGAAATAAAGGTCCTATACATAATCTGAATATCGCGAGATAACACATTAGCGTTGAAATCACAGAATAATTGTTCTACGTCCTTTCTATAACCAGACCAATTTGCCTTTTTAAAATTGCGTTTACCAATCGCATGAATAGTATCTTTATAATTCATTTTAGTTTTTATCATTAGATGATCACTCCCCAAGTTGTCATTTAACACTTGCCAAGAAAAGTAAATAGCTATGTCGCATGAAGAAAAGGTGATATCAGGCGATGACTGTTGTAAATTGTTAGCAACATATCTTACCCTAGTGGTACTGCCGTCATTAATAGATATAAATCCGTATTCTAGGGCTGCGTCTAAAATTTGATTGCCTCTTGCGTCGGTTTTATATGACCAATTTGAGTGATGTCCGTTAAAGTCACCGGCTATGAGAGTTTTGTGAGAACACATCGAAAATAGCTCATCCCAATCACATTGTCTAGTTTGGATAGAGGATGGGCAGTACACTGAGACTATGTTTTCCAGATGTTTACAATTTTTGATTTTAACGTGCAATATTTCAATGCCACTATTATTACTACTAGATGATTTTAATTCAGATGTAATAGAGCTATGTAAAATGATTGCTACTCCACCATATCCATCAGCTCGGTCTTTTCTATAAATTTTATATTGAGATAAGTTTAAAAAACTATTTTGTTCTAACCATGTCTCACAGATGATAGCTATGTGTATTTGTTCTTTAAACAGCAGTGACTCAAATTCTGTGATTTTAGGTCTAATACTTTGCGAGTTCCATTGCAATATATTAATAGCAAATTCGCGTGATCTGCTAGGGGCCATTATTAAAAAAGGAAAAAACTTTTGTAACTACCTCACCGTCTTTTACACAACCTATTACAAATTCGATAATTTCTTCAAGCATAACACTGACGACTGACTTGATTTTAGCAGCAATACTTGACTTGGAAAAGCAGATTTCTTTCAGTCTATCTATTAACTGTTTCAAGTAAAATATATTTCTAACCGGATGCTTCTCTTGGGCTTTTATGCTTTCACTTTTATCTGAAAATGGCTCTTCTTCATTGACTTCGTTCTCTTCATATCGTCTCATATCTCTTCTATGAGTTAATTTCGTAGGTTTTGAAGTGTACTGGAAGTTTGTAGACTCCATAGAAGTATCGCGACTCGTTTTGCCATTCTCAGAGTTTTTGGGTAATGTGTCCATTTTCTCAGTGTGATTTTGAACTTGTGACAGCAGCACATCTCTGTATGACTTTTCTTTGTTAACCGAAAGTGGTCCTTGGTACGTTGGAGTTATAATATTATCTTTTATGTAATTATTTTCATTGTCTTTTTGATGATTATGTTTGTTTAGGTATATCATTAAAGCTCTTCTGTATGTGCAATTTTCCTCGCGCATGATTTGTCGGATAGCTTTTTCTTTGATAAACACAGGACACGATTTATTAATAGATATGTGCGGGCCTTTACAATTAATACACTTAAAGGTGTCAGTTTCACAATTTTCGTGGTTTCCTCCGCATTTAGGACACAATTTCTTTTTAGTTGGGCAAGCCTTAATCAAATGTCCAAACCTCCAACATCCCGAACATTGACTAACGGGAAAAGTGTATGGTTCTACCTTAAATCTGCACCCGTATATTAGCAAATACGGGGGTAAAGTAGAACTTTTAAAACAAATGCGAATTGTCTCGCTTTGTGTCCATTCTCCGTTATCCAATTGTCTTTTTAATCTCTTGGCAGAAACAACTTCACTTTCACACTCAATACTCTCTAGAAACTCCTTCTCTTCAATTTCTAAGTCAATTTGTTTCACAACCCCATATGACAGACTAATTTCATCTATGTATTGACATCTATAATCCAGGCTATGAAACTTACTGCAATTGATCAAACTCTGCGCGTCTTTTCTGTCTTCAAATTGAATAAGTATCTTGTATGGATTTTTGTACTGTATTTTAATAATATTCTTAATATTTTCTGCTCTTAACAATTTGGCCATGCCAAAAGGTTTGGGTAAAGACTCTTTCGATGTGACGCATACTATTATGTTCTCACTAACTGTTGATTTATCAGTACTCACCTTGTTTTCCCTATTATTAGAACTCATTGACAAACTCCTGATTAACCTCTTACTTTTATTTCGCACTGTGATGAACCCGTCGTCATCTTCTATTATTTCTTCGTTATCAGACCGTACTCTTTTCTCTGGCTTTTTTCCCATTTCCTTTAACTCATTATCTTTAACTCGTTGCTCACATTCCTGCACCAACTCTTCTTTTTCTACATCGCTTCCACTCGAATCACAAAAGTCTATGTTATCCATTATCAGTCACATTTATAAAATAAAATATGAGGGTAGTGAGAGAAAACGAGAACAACACTCTTACAAACTCGGACACGAATTAACGCGTGCGCTCACCTCGGCGATTCGCGCGAGACTGATACATAAAAAATGACTCCTTCCACTTTGGACAGAGCAGAAGGGAGTGTCAGACTCTTACAGACGAAAACCCAAACGTGTTCCTCCTAATGCCTTTTGCGTTCCAGGGCCGCAATGAAAGCTTCATCACGTGTCGGTTGAGATCAGTACACACATTGATCGCTGATTCCAAAAAACTTATAGAGCGAGTAAGAGAATTAATTTTTTTTTCGAATAGCTACCCCTTTACGATACAGGTTTCCTACTGTAATCTAAATCAGCAATCATTGTACTAGTTTTACGGCTATATCATAACAACCATCTAGTTTATTCAGGATTACTGACGCTCATACAAAATTTCATACAAATTATATCTGGTTTGCTTATGTTACTAATCAGTTTTTTGATTTGAATAAAATAAATAGAAACAAAAATATTTCAAGGTTAATGCTTGGAGCTATAGTTCGGGAAACAATGTTCTTTAAAACTCATAACTGTTTTGTAGGTATTACTACTAGCTTTTAACGCAGGTTCACTGCCTCTAAAACACACTACTGGTCTAAAACACAGCAGAAACCGTGATTTTTTGCAGGGTATACTTAAAGAAACTGATGAGACTGGGATAGTGTAGCTTTCAGTGTTATCATTTTCGTAATCAGATCAGTGCTTCCAGAGATTCCCTTTTACAAAACTAAAAACCATAATTTTTACTAAACTATAGAGAACGTGTAACAGAATAAACTCAATACTACAATAATTAATGAGTACAATAACCCCATAAGGGGTATTGCGATTATTTTTATACAAGTTGTATAAAATTATGGTGAGACTTATGACAATAGTCCACCGAGTCTCAGTTGAGAATCTCCATTGACGGGGGAGACATTGGTAGACAACCTTCATAGAAAAGGGAGAACTCTCCGACCAGACAGTTGTTGAGTCTGATGGGCAACTGCGCGATCATTAATGTTCGGACTCAAATCGCACGAAAAACTGTGATACCGCTATACAGGATTTCTTTGACGTAGTTCGTTACTGGCGGTATAGATGTCACATCGTTACTTTTTGTGGCGGTATAGATTTCGATCCGTTACTTTTGTAGAGCCTGCATCTACGCCGCTACAGTGTACCAGTGTGTGTATGCGTAAACACATGCTATGCGCTTAGTGTGTCATAATTCGATGGGACAGCTGATGAAACTGGGTACTGAAAGCTTTGGCGGTCTTCCAGTTAATGGCTACAAAGTGTACGGCACCACCCTGTGTGTTTGAAGACCTCAACATTCTGCGATTATATGATTCTTCAAAATCTGTCTCTTAAATGCTAAGGTCTAAATGACATATTATATACATGCAAAGGATATTACTTATTTGATCTTGTTTTACTTATTGCGACCGATACGGGGAATAAAGGTATCATCGATGTTTCTAAGAAATTATTTTCATCACGGGTATCAAAGTACCAAGTTGTGACCTTAGTAAAGGTTCATCTATCAAGCGCAAGAATGATCACCTATGGCGTACTGATTGTGCCTCTGGGATAGATCTACCAAACATTAGCTTGTTGCGCTTAAAAAGCAAGCTAAAAAGCTCAACGGAATGATGCACTGGCCGAGTCAAAGTTAAAGCCGGTGACGAGTTGCCAGCCTGTCAATTTTGTAATGGTTATTTTTCAGGGAGTGTTCGTCGTATGTTTAAGAGTCCTATTACGAATCGTAAATGCTCGTTTGCAATAGACGAAGTTACGTTGGTCTGCGTTGGGAGTACATCTTTAGTCCGCGAAACAATTTTGATACTTACTAGTCTGAATAGGATTATAGTTTATTTGGGCGCTCGCGCGAGACTGAGGAGCGCGCGCGCTGAATTGACGCAGAATACATAGTACTTTAATTTTATTTATTGTAATTTTGTTTTATTATATTGACAAACGAAAACTTATGAAACGTATTCATTGTAGATTGAAATTTTATATCATATTCATTTATTTGATAAAATTGTTTTTATCTATACTTATAATAAATCTGTAGAGAGGTCAATTCTGTACATGAAATATATTTCCAAAATAACTATCAGGGGGTGATTAGGGATCGATACTGATGCCAAAAATGCAATCAGTAAAATTTTTGTCTGTCTGTCTGTCTGTCTGTCTGTCTGTCTGTCTGTCTGTATAACCGTTATAGAAACAAAAACTACTCGACGGATTTTAACGAAACTTGGTACAATTATTATTCATACTCCTGAGCAGGTTATAGTATACTTTTCATCACGATACATTCAATAGAAAAAATGAAAAAAAAAAATTAAAATGTGAAAGTTTGGTTGTTTGTTACTCAATCACGCCAGAACGGCTTAACGGATCTTAATGAAATTTAGAACAAAGATAGATTATAGTCTGGAATAGCACATAAGCTACTTTTAATCCCGGGAACATGTTCCCTAGGGATCACGCGGGCGAAGCCGCTGGCAGAAGCTAGTTTGGAATATAATGGACGCTGAATCAAGACATTTCTGGCTTAAATTAGGATTTCTTTACGTTTTTTTCCGTGAAAACTCAAGGAATTTAAAGAAATTCTAGAAGGAACTCCAATAAACAAGTAAAACATTCAACTTACCTTTTAGTAATTTCAGCTTTTAAAAGAATTGATTGTAACAATGTGAATTAGACCGTCAAAGTTCCATCGCTGACATTTTTTCTTGCAAACTGAGTTCGTAAAATATTTTTATAGTAAATTACACGAAAAGAAAAATGAAAATGTGTAACTCTAACTTACAAGAAAGAGACTGGCACTATCGTTATTCAGGATCAAATAATTAAAATATCTTACTGCTGCTGAAAATTACAGCGTCAAAAATCATGAATTTCCGTAAAAAATGTAATAGGACTCTTAAGGAATAAAAATATCATAGTCCGATGAATCGCCAAACTTAAGTGGAAGTGGGCAGGGTACATGGTTGTTGGCATGGGTCATGAGAACCAGGGAACTTTTCGACCCAGTCGACAGATGGTCGACGGGGTCGAAAGTGTCAGGAGTGGTGACTGCACACCGGGACAAGAAGCGTTGAAAGGCCTCCCGGCGCGAAAAGAAACCTGTGACCAGGAAGACCGCGAGTATCCTCTGGACAACATCAATCTCCGTCAGAGGTGTCAGGTGCGATAGTGGTCAAACGCAAACCTGACATTAATGAAATAATAAAACCTGACGAAGGGTTTTGCCCAGACGGAATAGGCTAACATACAGGACAGCTTAGAGAGGTGATACTAATCTAGACAGGTAATGGTTACTGAACCTAAATATTCAAGGAAAACGCTGAATAAACTCTCGCATGTTTTCAAAACTGAAACTAAGAACAGGTTCATATTATTTATTTATTAAATTTGGATATTGTGTGCATTTCGTAGCTACTCACATCCAATATCGGGGGTCAAAGGTACTTAGATAAAACATTTATTTGCTTCAATAAAACATTTACAATTTACAGTCATAGTGTTTACGAATTATACATAATTACTGATCATTATATGTAATTACTAATTTGTATAGTAATGTGATAAATTAATCACTTTCTCGGATAATATTCATAATGGTTCGTCAACGATACAGTCTCGTTTAATGACTTGCCTAGCCAAGTAGCGGAATATAAAGCACGGGAAGCTTTAGGAAACTCTGATTTGACTCGAATAGGTTAGGTTAGAATGATACGATGCACGGGAGCTAAAAGGAGCAAGCGAAGCGAACGAACTTAGCTCTCATCCCGTTATTTTTAGTTTTAGGCCTTTTCTTAACTTTTTAACGAGAAATATTCACTACTCTATTCCCAATTTTATTAGTGCAACTCCTAAAAGGTAGAATCACAGTCACTAGAAAACTGACGATCACTAGAAATCTGCCAAGGCAATGAAACTTGACGTGTCCCGAAGCGAAGTAAAACTAGAAAGGTTTAACCCGCAATTAAACTAATTTTGCAATTGCTGTTTTCTCACAAACTGTGGGACCTAATCAACTAGTAGGTAATAAAATATTATTGTCGAATTACTTGCAACGATGTTGCCTCAAACATAGGCCTAAACGTTACCAACTGCAAAAAAGCAAGAATGGGCCAACGTATTAAGATCATGGCAAGTGCTTGTACTTGAAACGTAATCTCATGATATTACAAACCACATACTTCATGTACGTGATATCAAAAATAAGTAAATTGGTTTTGCTGAGCTGGTCACGTAGTTATGGGCCCTACAACCTAGTCTATGGATCCTTGAGTAGAGGTCGTAGAAAGCGGGCCAACCTACTGTCAGATACGATTGGTCCAATGACCTGATGGAGATTGCTAGCCATTGTTCATTTACTTGAATGGTTAGTATAGTTCAATGGAATTGGAAAAAAATGTTTATTAATGGTTCATGCTTTTAACTTTATTGTGAAAGCAAACATGTATAAAGCTGGACTTTCCATGATCTTTTCGTAAGTAACTTAGTTGAAAAAATGGCACTGCAATATAACCATTGTGATGAGCGATGCTAACAATGTAACAGGTCAAATTTATGGTTTTTTAATCAAACAAAACTGCTGATAAAACAAAGGAAAATAAAACCGAAAAATAAAACAAAAAGCGTTTTGAAAAATCATATAATTATGTTTTATACTACTTATTTAATTTGCTTGTATGTTTGTGGTTTGGCGTTAAGTTAAAATTGTTTTATGTAAGTATCCATCATTGGACAAATATAAGGTAGAAAATTGAGTTGCAAACATTCAATTTTCCCGATTTGTTTTATTAGAGGTGAAGTTTTTCTTCAAATTCAAATCAGATCAACATCCAAGGTCTAACTCATGCTGAAAAATTCAGGTTGGATGGTTGAACGAACGACTACTGTTTTTTTATGGTTTATAAACCCCGGCTTGCATGGCATATTATTATTCTAAGCACTAAACCAGATACAATATTGTTATAAAAACAATAATCATCTCGAGATTAGCTATCCTACCATCCATCAGTTACTAAAGAAGGCTATTTCCTTGAGAAATAAATTCATTAATTATTAAAAGATAACTGCAGTAAACTAGTAGACTATTACTAGACTGGCAGACAATGGGACAAAACATAATATTTGAACTAGAACTGTCGCAAAGTTGTTTGGTAATGCAACCGGAACCAGGAAAATAAAGGCTATTGAAGATAGATAGATAGAACATGTACAGAAGACACAGCAATACGAAGCGCGCCTGTTGCATTAATGAAACAAATCGGTCGCACGACGAATTTGTGTCCGCTTGCAACAGGCGTTATCCATATATAATCAATTGAGCACGCTTCAGATCCACATGATCCGGTTTTAAAGGCTATTTCGGTAACAATAAAATGACATTGAATATTTTCCAACAATTGCTGGTTGCTTCAAAAATTACAGTTTATGAAATTAATTTTATAAAGTGTATTGAGACTCGATTGAACTGTTTCTTGTTTTTAATATAGAAATTTGTTTTCTTGTAAATTGAATATTGTTGAAGTTTAGTGGGGCCAAGGAGCTGTAATTCGAGAAAGTTTACGTGTACCTTTATATTCAGTGTTTTGTACCTAACTATATAAAAAAGTGAGGAATGTGGCTTAACTTTGATACATCTTAGTTCAAGGGCAAATGGATCTACTTAAAATTATAAGTATAATCAAGCTACTCGCAGCCGTGATTTTAAGAAACAAGTTTCCGTGATGATTATGTGACCTACGACTAAGCGGCCAGTCGGTCGATGTATTTACAAACAAACGCACTCGTTAGAAGAAAACATTTATTTTATCCCACGTGAGTGACATGAAACTATGGAAATGAACGGTAAAAGTGAAAAGGATCTAGAACTTACTACTAATAAAGAAGCTAATGCTAATAGTGACAAGAAAAAAGAAAAAGAACCAGTGACTTGTGGGATTCTTGTTCGAAAGTTTTTCAACTTCTTCACGGTGGAACCGTTCCTTTTGTGCTACGTTTTGCCGATAGCCATTTCAGGATTGGCAGTGCAAAAGCTGAATATAGAAAAAGCATGTCGTGTAGATTTGAACCTGTCAGAAGAAATATGTTTTAATGTAATGAACGGTGAATTCAGTGAGAATGACACAGTCAGCTCAGAGGCACAACTAAATGCTACAAAATTAGTGGCAGATATGACAGCATGGCAGAATCCCTTACAAAGCAATTTGCCAACCATTTTCATATTGAATGTAGGAGCGTGGAGTGACAAAACTGGAAACAGAAAAGCTTTGATGTTAATACCTGTTATAGGAGAAATAATATCTTCAGCTGGTTTGCTCCTGACAACGTATTTCTTTCTGGAATGGCCTTTGTGGTCGACTGCTCTAATAGAAGCTTTACCTACAGCCTTAACAGGAGGTCTTACCATCGCATTGATGGGCTCGTTCAGTTTGATAGCAGACCTAACAACCGTTGAATCAAGAACATTCAGAATTGGACTAGTTGGAATTATTGTGACATTAGGAATCCCATTCGGAACATCAATAAGTGGAGTTTTAACAGAAGCTGTTGGTTACTACGGAATGTTTGGCATCAATTTGGCTTTGTATTTTCTTGGTTTTATCTACACTTATTTCAGAATCAAGAATGTTAGGACTTTCAAATTGGAAGGGACTAAAGTCCAAACATTTTTGGACTTTTTCCATCCTCGGAATGCGTGGGATACAGTATCCCTGGTCTTCTTGTCTCGAGGAAAGCAGTTGACACAAATAATTTTAGTCATTTGTGCTCATATCGTCATCATGGGACCGGCTTTTGGTAAGTTTTATTTTTAAATGAGCCTTACGGTACATTTTACATTTCCAAAGTATTCTAATGTATAGCGACCGGTTTTGTCTCGTTCACATTTATATTATAGCACTAATGACCAAATATAGAATAAATTATCCATACAAATTGTCTCCATGGCCTAGTATTATCCTTCTCAATATTTCCATGACATTCTATACAGAGCTGATAGGAGGATAAAATGCAATAAATTGAACTGTCTAATGTGTGGCCGAAATTCAATAGTTCTCGAGATATTTAAATTTACACAAAGGGGATTCATTTTTTTAATTTTAGACCCTCTATCAGCACCTGACGGATATACGTCGAATTACAAGTAACCCTGTGTGTATTCATTCGGTATAATAAATGTTAAAGAAGCAACAATCAAAAACTTTCCAATGTAATGCTTCATTTATTAATTTAAACCTTAAGCACAATAGTGCTACATGGGCAGACTTAATGCAACAAGGAATTCTCTACCAACACTTACCTTTGGGTAAAAAAGACTACACTGTGGTAGGTGTACAAAAAATAAAATAAAATATTAAACATGTAAATTGAATTTTTCACACAAATAATAAAACAAAATAATATATTCTAAAATAATAAACCAATAAATGTGATGTTTTATAATATTTTTCTGATTAAGAGAACTTACAATAATTATGACGAGACCAAACTACGAACGACAGGCTTTTCAGTAGTGTTTTTGAAGTTTACGCTTAAAATAAATTTTTGACTCGGCCTTCTTGATGTCAAGGGGTAGCATATTCCAGAGTTTAATGGTGGAAATAACGTAATATATATGTAGAAAGAATATGAAGAATTAAGTTTTTGGACGCTCGGAGTTTAAGATTATGAGAACAGGGAATATGCATAAAAAAATATTTATTATCTAAACACTTTATCTAAAAATATACAAAAATATATTACTAACAGTGGAAAAAGAATCAAAATTGCTCGAAAAACAAACGAGATATAATTATTTTAAACAAATATATCTGTCCCTCTCGCGAAAACGCTGTTTTCTATGGCAGATGTATAGACGTCACGTAATGTGACGTCAAATTCCATGTCGGACTTCTCGTTCTAAAAGTAATCTTTGAAGCGTTATAACTTCATCACTGATGAAGATATTTAATAAATATTTTCTAGAGTGTTTACTGGAGCTTATAAGTATTTCATTTTATAAATAAAAAATCGCGTGCATATTCCCTACTGCCCAACACTTTAAAATATTGTTTTAGATAATCAGGAATACAAGGATCATTTAAAATACTGAAGAGCATGCCGAGGGATCTGAGGGATCTCCTTTGACGGATAGGCAGCCATTCAAGCTGAGAACAGAAGGAAGAAATGTGGTCATATTACGGAGAAAAAAGATGATACGGATACAGTTTTTAAGAAGTCGATCCAGTTTGTTAAGAAGTTCTTGGAATAGATCAGAGTAGCAAACATCAGCATAATCGATTAAAGGAAGCACAAGTGACTGAACAAAAGAAGTTTTAGTGCTTGAAAGAAGAAAATGCTTGAATCTATAGAGAGATCGCAATGTGAATGTGAATCTCTGACTAACTTGAGCAATCTGCTTTTTCCAACTGAACCTGTCGTCAATGTATAGGCCTAAGTCTTTAACGTGTGGCGAGAGAGAAATTACGGTATTGTTGAATGAAAGCAGCAGTAATTGGCTGGTGTCCAAGTTGCGTGAAAAATAAGAACTAACAATAAGAATAGCCTGGCATTTACTGACATTGACAGTAACCCCAAAACTGCTTTACCAATCACTAATAGCCATAAGGTCAGCATTCAGCAAAGCGATGCAGTTGTCCAGGTTTTCAATGTCAGTTTGCACGTAGAGTTGTAAGTCATCAGCATACAGATGGTAAGAACATTTGAGGATAGTGGTAATAGAGTTTATGAACACAGAAAATAAGAGTGGAGAGAGTATATCGCCTTATGAGACGCCAGTTTCCAGGGCGCACCAGACAGAAAATTTCTGATCAGCACGAACCGCTTGCTAGCGAGCACGAAGATATGAAGAAAACCAATCCCGTGCCGACGAAGAAACCCCAATTTGAGACAGAATAGCCAGGAGTATGTCGTGATCAACGGTATTCAAAGCATATTAAAACTAATACCGTTAATCTCGAATCCTCCAGGCCACTCCTAACGTCTTCAGTAAGCTTAAGCAAAGCTGTGGTTGTACTGTGGCCAGGCCAAAAACCAGATTGGAAAGGGGATAACAGTATTCCTAAACACAAAGGAAGATATTTGTTTAAGAGCAACTGCTTCCAGGATTTTGAATAGGAAAGGGAGAATGGAGATTGGTCTGTAATGATTTAATAAACTGGGGTTAGAAATTTTAGGTAGTGGAATTATGAAGGCCTTACACCATATACTCAAATATAAATATAAAATAGGAAGGGAAATACTCCAGTCTGTAAGGAGACATTAATAATGTGTGTGATAATAGGGACAATTTTTTGGATTATGTGGATAACATAGTTCTGCTGACACCATCACAGCCAACAGCTTTGGACTTAATCGCATTGAAAGTTTTGAGGTCTCAGGGCCGGTCACGGAGGAAAAATAGAAAGAATCGGGAAGTAAGATTGGCGTGAAAGATATCTCAAGAATAGTGTTGTTCTTAAACGCAACCGTAAGCATCGCCGATGAATAAAAATGCTTATTAAAATCACTCAAGGAGACGTTTGAAGAAATAACATTAGGCGAGGACTTTGTTATGCCGAGTGATTTAAGAAACTTCCATCTCAGCCGGTGAGAGTTGAGAACATATTCACAAATGTATCGGCGTTTAGAAGCTCTTACCATCTGGTAACAGCGGTTTCTGGCCACCACAGGATCCAGTTCTCCTAACTGCAATACTATACTTACGTAAGGCCTTGTCACGCCGTCTCATCGCCATATAAACTTCAAGGCTAATCCATGGAGCCGGGGGGCGCTTAACACGGACGGCCCTCAGAGGACCATGTGCATCAATAAGGCGAAGTACAGTCCTATTAAATTTTTTCCACTTATACATCCACCGTCGATGCCAGTACAACATCAACCCAATCAGCGGTTTTTGCATCTTCATTAAACTGCATATTCATTATGTCTGTGTAGGCTTTAGCCTCCCCCCCCCCCCCTTAGTTTATTAATGAAGATGTTTTTGTTTATTTCTGATAACAATATTTAATTAATGCCGTTCAATAAAAACTTTGTTAACATAAAACAAACAATAATAATATAATCGTTCTAATTACCCTTGACTAACCATAATTATTTTGCTTATTTTCAGGCGAAGCATCCGTTCTTTATGTGTATTCGTTAAAGAAGTTTACTATGAGCGTCGTGGACCTGAGTTTCTTCAGCACATATTGTATATTGATGGGTACTGCAGGTATGATAATCATGTTGTTGATACTTTAAGGAACAACTCACTCGAAGGACTTACTCAGTAGATAATTAAAGGTATTATGACGCTAATGAGGTGAATGCCACATCGTTCTACATTTACTGACTGGCAATTGGAAATACCAATGAAGCCAAAATATTTAAATTGTTTTGTTACTTGTGTATTATTTTACTATGTACTCTTTATAAATATGATTTTATGTTGCAAATCAACCGATCCCAGCTACCAGTGGTTGGGGCTACATATTAGAGAACCTCCTCTCTATATACGTACCGAGTACTGACTTCAATATGCCCTTTAATCAACTGCTACAAATTTTGAACAATTTTCAATTATCCGTTCAGTTTAGCATAAAACAAGCCTTTTTTAAACATTCTTAGAAATTGTTATCATCACGCTATTTCTTCGAGGAGCTAAGCAGTCAATAACCATAACATAGTATAAGATAGTCTATTTAAATCTACAATGACTGCCTTTCAAGTGATTCGGTGTAAGTTCGAACCCCGGTAATTGAAACGATTTTCTCAATTATGGTTGGATTATGGTAGAATAATGGTTAAATTATGATTGAATTGTGGTTGAATAATTTCTTAATTTTTTATTTCCTGCTCTAATATTTCGTTGGCCGCGACTTCAAAACATATTGTTTAGTTATTAGTGGTACATTTATAACGTTTTAAAATTATTGTTCTAAAAGAACGTAATATTCCTATTATCTCAAATAAAACGAACTCCAATTAATCTTTTCATAGTTCAACTTCATGTTCCATAGATGGCTTTGTGCATTCGATCTCATTTTGGCGGTGTGAAGGTTTCAATATTCGTCAACAGGCGCGCGCTTAAATTTGAAGCTGCTCAGTGACACCTGCGGGTCTAAACAGGCGACTTAAGCAGAATCATAATATTAATCACGCAACAATCTGTCAAATTTCTTTTCCGTCATTATTGCTAACACATTAGGTTCAAGGTTGATTGGGAAAAAATTACAGTGACTGGTAGCGTGATGTGCTTTCTGATTCTGCTAAAGTGACCTTTTTAGGCCACCTCTACTTAGGAGGATTAAATGAATGCTACTTATAACGTAGCAACCTACCGGGCCAAAACAATAAACGGAGTTAATCATCCATTCTAAAAGAAGAAGAAGAATGAACCTTTAACGGCCTGAAGCCAGGGGTCATGTCACACCACCCGCGATCAGGTGGCGAGGTCCCATCGAAGAGACCCAAAAACATTTGAATTAGCTCGGTTAATCGGAAGTTTAACTGAGTTTTTAACAGACTTCTTCAAAAAGGAGGAGGTTCTATGTTCGGGTGTATGTATTTTTTTTTGTATGTTCACTGTATCTCCGCCAATTGTGGACCGATTAAAAAAAATCTTTTTGTTTTCAAAAACCTATACAACTGAGGTGGTACCACTGTCACCACGTCAGAATTTGATGATGGGATCCCGTGAAAATTGAGGGAAACCCTCGATTTTGATGAAGAACTTCGGAGCTAGGCAACGGAACTCTTCAATAAATGGTAGCAAAAGGATCGGGATTGCTGAAATGGCATGTCTGTTTACTGTTTATTCAAACTCAACGTAACATCACATCGGTACGCTGTGAATAGGTAACGCAAGTATCACTCAAAAGTCAAAAATAAAAAACTTTTTCCGAAATGTTATTTTATACTTCGGAAGTAGGTTGTATTTTTTTGTAAAAAGTTTTTTTAGGGTTCCGTACCTCAAAAGGTAAAAACGGAACCCTTATAGGATCACTTTGTTGTCCGTCTGTCTGTCTGTCTGTCTGTCTGTCAAGACCTTTTTTCTCAGGAACGCGTGGAGGTATCAAGCTGAAATTCATATCAAATACTCAAGTCTATGGTCTCTTGGAGCTGTGAAAAAATCAAACTTCTAAGTCAACGCGATCAAAAGATACTCCCGTTTATGCCGCAAATTTTCGACACTCGCAAGGGAATCAAAACCTACAGGGTACTTCCCGTGAACTCAGAATCTTGAAATTTGGTACGAAGCAACGTCTTATAACACAGATAAAGGAAAAATTGCGAAAAGCATAAATTTTTAGTTACATCATATAATAAAAATATTTTTAATAATTTTAAACTTATTACCCCTTTACTCATGAACGCGTAGTGGTATTATATTGAAATTCTTAACAAATACTCAAGTCTATAATATCTTTAAGCTGTAACAAAATCAAACTTCTACGTCAACGAAATCAAAAGATACAGCAATTAAAGCCGCATATTTTGAAACTCGCAACTACTCGCAAGGGAATCAAAACCTAAAGGATACTTCCAGACGACCTGGAATCTTGAAATTTGGCATGAAGCAACGTTATAAAGTACACATATAGGAAAAATTCCGAAAATCTTAAATTTTTAGTTACATCACATAGTATATTTTTTTTAATAATCATAAACTTACTAGCTGACCCAGCAAACGTTGTTCAGCGATTAAAAAAAAAAAACAGATGTTGGCCGATTCTCAGACCTACCCGATATGCACACAAAATTTCATAATCATAATCATAATCATAATCATTTATTTGCCAGAATATGGTACATAATGGTCTTAAGAATAAATATATGGTGTCATCACATTCAGCCAATTGTGGCGTGCAAATTCAGTGCTAGGCACATATAGATAAAAAAACAAGCATTAGCATTAGAAATTGATTGCAACCGAATTATAATAACAATATTTTGGATTTATCAAAAAAAAAATATATATAAAACTAATTCATGCAAATCGGTTCAGCCGTTTCGGAGGAGTTTGGAAACAAACACCCATAACTTTTACTTATATACCTACAGGTTTGTACGGAACCCTCGGTGCGCGAGTCTGACTCGCACTTGGCCGGTTTTTTTAACTTAACAACGTTATGTTCCTGGTTCGAAGCAAATTATGAAACAACTTTATTCATTAATTAGTTTCTTAACTTCGCAGTTTGAAGAATAGCATTTCATTTAGCGCAAAATATTATTATCAACACGTTAAAGTTCAAATATGCAAACATGTGGTATTATTTATGGTCCAACGTCATACATCACATCTTTTCCAACCTCGATAAAAAGCAGAAGGTAATTGGTATTTTCTTGGACCTGGCAAAAGCCTTCGATACGATTTCTGTCCCCAAACTTATTGCTAAACTTGAAAAGATCGGTATAAGAGGCATTCAACTTGCTCTTTTTGAAAGTTACCTCACGGGTAGGCGACAATGTGTCAGGATCGGTGACTGGACTAGCGACGAGCTTCCTATTACATACGGAATTCCCCAAGGCATCATCATCGGTCCAACACTTTTTCTCATTTATATCAATGAGCTCTGTCGTCTAACGCTTCCGAATACATCCATCTTCACCTATGCCGATGATACTGCCATATTGTTCCACGGAGACTCCTGGGAGTTGGTGTTCCGGCATGCACAATTCGGACTCAACCAAGTCACCAATTGGTTGACTCAAAACCTCCTTACTTTAAATGTTGACAAAACAACTTATCTTACTTTCTCCTTTAATGCCGCTGGGAAACCTCCTTCCTCTCCCTACTCCTTGACAGCCCACTCCTGTAGCTCTCCTCACCTCTCGACCTGTAATTGCCCCAGCCTTTCTCGTAACAACTTGGTTAAATATCTTGGAGTACAAATTGACGATTGCTTGTCCTTTTCTACTCACATACTTACAATCACTTCACGAATGCGCAGGTTGACATACATTTTTAAATCCCTTCGTCACGTTGCGGACACTAAGGTGCTAAAGCTAGTGTATCTCGCCCTCTGCCAATCACTTATTCAATATTGCATAGTTACCTGGGGCGGATCAGCAAAAAGTCATTTGTTGAAATTAGAACGAGCCCAAAGAGCACACCTTAAGGTTGGTTGGCGGTTACCTTACCGCTTTCCTACCATCGATCTCTATGAAACATGCAAGGTTCTCTCAGTTCGAAAACTGTTTATCCTGAACCTTGTTTTAACAACACACTCTCTAACTCCATATGATCCATGTAAATTCGCCTCCCAACGACGTAAACATACTGTCTGTCCTTTTACTCGCACAAACTGTCGATCGGTCCAACGTAGTTTCCTGTTCCTCAGTGGACATGTCTATAATATGGCGAACAAAACTTTAAATATTTACCCTATGTGCAGATCAAAATGTAAAAGAACTGTTACGAGTTGGTTACTTGAATTAGATTATGCAGAGACTGAAAATATTCTAAGTGTTTTGAAATAATTGCTTTTTGCGTTTGACCTTGTGGAACCTTGTCAAAGACACACTTCGCATATAACCATTTTTGTACCTGCATTAATTTTCTCCCTCTCAATACGTAGAGTTTTCACAATACTGTGTTCGTATGTGCAATTTTATATTTTAATTTTAAGGGTGTGAGCCTGGAGTTCTGTCATACAGGTCCCGTGCTCTCCAGCTCTCACAAGGGTTTGAATTTATAATTATGTAACTTGAATGCTATGTTCCAAATTGTACCTTTTTGAAAGAAATAAAAATATATATATATATATATATATATATACAGAAGGCTGTTGGAGATAGCATTTCAGAGCATTCTACACTGCAGACGACCGAATGGCTTGGAAACGTGACGTATCATGTAGTCATGGTCTTCAGCAGTGAAGGAACGACGAAAAAAAACACGAAAGCCACTCAAATGGGCATAATTATACGAAAACGCCTATACATGTGACTAACTAAACTACGTATCAGCCTAAATAGAACAATAATAGTATCACGGGACATTGCCTTCCGGTGAAATCCCAATTTGTGAACAATTCGTGGATCACTGTTCCACGAAATGTTCACGACGGGGACGGGACCAGGGACGGTACGGTTGCGTTGCGGGGGAAGAGTTCTATTCGGGGTGGTATAGGTACCCATAGCCAATTTTATGTAGCTCTATAGCGTGTTATCTATCAGTTTTTTTGTCACGAAAAAATCCTAGGGCTGGACGGCATTTTGAACACAATCACTAATATTATAAAGCAGAAGAGTTTGTTTGTTTGTTTGGTTGAACGCGCTAATCTCAGGAACTACTGGTCCAATTTGAAAAATTATTTCAATGGTAGATAGCCCATTTAACTAGGAAGGCTTTATTTATATCATCACGCTAAGACAAATAGGAGCTGAGCATTCATGGAAAATGTGACGCAGACGAAGTTGCGCGAGTCAGCTAGTAGATAATACAGCCAGAGCCTTGCATTACAGTCTTCCTAATTCCTAATTCTAAGAGGGGTCAAGCAACGCGAGATATTGACTGTTTGTATATCTTATCGTATCAATCTCACATCGCTATGTGTATGTCGCGTGTATGTCAAAGAGTAAACGTTATGTCGCTACATAGTTTTTACTTTTCGACATACATGCGGACGAAGTCGCGGGCAACAGCTAGTAATACCTAAGACAACATAAAGGTGAATATTGTATTTCATAATATATTTCTTTTTCTGTAAATTGGCACTGATTCTCTTGTTCACCAATTACATTTTTGTGATGAATATAAAAACTTGAAGATGTCAAGTTAGTATAATTATAGTCTTGAGCTTTAGTTTTGATAAAACATAAAAATTTATGAATATAGAAATTTATTTAGTCGTATTCATTATGTAAGAAAGCTGTCAATACCATCTATGGAATTAGAAGGACCATTGAATGTTTTACCAAATTGGAACGTTTACCATATTAGGAAACCGTGGGTGTATGACGTTAGTCAATTAATTTAGAAGCTCTACAGCATTCTTGGGTTAGATTGGTTTTATTTTATACATCTTTACCTATACAACAATTAATACTGTATTTGAAGAAACTGCAGGCTTACCACATAGCATACGGTCATCTCTTACTATGTTCTTATTTTTATAACAAACATACTCAAATGTTCTGTGATTCTAACTACCCGCAGGCTTTTTTATGATTTGCGATCTGCGGAACCAAAACAGAACATTTTTTATAAAAAAGGTTGCCTCGTACTAGGAATTTTGCCTGTATCGTGACTGCGTTCACAAATATGTAACCTCTCATACACAAACAGCCAGACTCAGGACGACTAACTGTAAGTCATACAAATATTTGTTCCATGCGGGAATGACACGCAGCGCAGCAGTCAATCGCTCACCCACTGCGCCAATCGTGTGTGACAGACTTATCCAGTTGTTCCATACTCCATTGCTCATAAATACTTTGTATTCCAGGTTCCGCAGTAGCCGTAACACTCTTCAGTAAAAAGATGAAGATGCATGACAGTACCCTTGGCATCATCGCCACTGCTGGCAAGACTGTGTCTGGCTATGTGTACGGCTTGGCCCCAACCAGGGACTGGTTGTATGCTGCCCCAGTCTTCGACTTCTTTGGAAACTCTGGTACTATTGCCATCAGGTCGCTTTGCACTAAGGTCGTGGAGCAGGATGAAGTGGGTAAGTAACACATCATGACACACACACATGATTTCAGTCCAAAAAGTGAAAATGTAAATGGCCATTTATTATTATCAAAGACCACCGCTATAAGGTTGAGTCACACATTTCAAAGAAGTAGCCGGGTCTTGTCAGGGCCGTAACCGTGCTGGGACCGTGCATCCACGTCCTTCATTTCTTGTTCACCTACATTAGGGACGTTATCGGCTAGTGAGCGGACCGTGTGGCCGTGCTGAGCCCAGGCTGTCCCTCACTAACCATTTTGTTCTCGTGGGTATCGTTTTAGTGTGTGTAAGGTATCTAAATGCTTCAGTCTGTATATGTGATTAAAGTTAATTTAAATTCCTTGCTCTACTTTAGAAATTATCCTTAAATTTATGAGTTGAACATATTTGGCTATATGTTGCATAGTATTGTTAGCAATTTTTTACCCGTATCATTTTCTAAATAATTGATTTATCGAATAAGTATCCTCAACTGAAAAGCTAGCAGACGTACGAATGCTAATTCGAATGGTTCTTAAAATTGTGCATTAAGTCGCTGGACTCAAACCGAACTCGACGTCCTGGATAGGAGAGTCCGTACATTGCAGACCGCAAACCGGATGCATCACCCACGATCGTCGGCGATGATATACTGTACATCCCGCGGAAGTGTGGAGGTAGAGGCTTTTTAAACGCCAAGACTCTCCACAACTGCGAGGTGTGCAGTCTCAGATAATATTTTCTCAAAGCTGTTGTGGGTATGCACCGAGATGTGGTCGCAGTGGACAAAGGACTCACCCCGTTGTCCATGGCTAAAGAGAACTGCTGCAAAGCTGTGATACTTACAACAGATGACCGCAAGGAGTTATGGAAAAGCTAGAAGCTTCGCGGGCGCTTCTATCGGGCTATTCATGGGTCCGATGTGGATTTCGCTGCGTCCGTGGCCTGGCTGCGTTTCAGTGAACTCTTCGGTGAGACCGAAGGTTTTGTCTGTGCAATTATGGACGAAGTTATCTTGACGAACAACTACCGGCGGCATATTATGAAAGACGGGACGGTTGACGTGTGTCGGGCATGCCACCGTCCGGGTGAGTCCATCAGACATATGGTTGTTCTCGTCTGGCTAACGGCGAGTACTTGTACAGGCATAACCAAGTGGCCAGGATTATCCATCAGCAACTTGCTTTTAAATACAATCTTGTGGATCCTGAGGTGCCGTATTACAAGAGTATGTGCCCGACCTAGTTCTCTAAAATGGCCATGTCACGTTGTACTGGGATAGGTTTATCATCACTGACAGGATTATTGTTGCCAATAAACCGGACATAGTGGTGATAGACCGATTAGCGCTCCGCACAATGATTATTGACGTTACCATCCCACATGACGAGAATCTCGTGAGAGAGAAAGAGAAACAGATTAAGTATCTCGACTTAGCACACGAGGTTGTCGACATGTGGAATGTGGACTCTGCAGACATTGTGCCGATTGTTGTTACGGCCAATGGCCTGTTGGCCAAAAGCTTCGACGACCACCTGTCGAACCCTAACCACCAGTAGCTTGGACCCTACTCCCGACACCGGCGGACAACTACTTTTTATATTTTTATGTATTTTTTTAATTTGTTTTTTTAAGTAATGTTTTAAAATATAGATAAGTAGGTTAAGAAAATTTAATAAAGAGAAAAAATAATTTAGAATATAGAGTTTTATCTGATTCTGGGCGAATCATATATCAGGTATGACAGTCATTCTGATTTTCAAACTATTTCTTCTCTTCAACAATTAGTATCTAAAAATATGTTCAACGTTTGTTAAATTTAAAAATAGAAGTAGACGTACTTTTTATCAGAATTTATAACTTAGTTGTGGAGTGGCCTTTGCCAATATATTATGCTATGTTAGCAGCAAATTAAATACTGCTACAACGCTTTTTGATAAATTAATTATTTTAGAAGGCTTAATAAAACCGGAAACGGGTTTACTTGTAAATAATAAATCAGAGGGGCTACTCTCTAAGCCCGAAGTCCGAAGTTTCGAGCAGCTCAGCTTGTATCACCTACAGACTTATAATTAGTCCCAAACCCGAACTAAAAATGAATTCCAACACGATTTGATACTAACTTTCAAATTGTGTTGGCATTAATTCTTAGTGGTTACGTGATACGGAGCAGAATACGCCCACAACTAAGCCCAAAGTCCTTACTTCGGGCTTAGAGAGTAACCCCCCTGACTAGCTTTTTCCCTGTCTATTTTCACCGCCGATTGCTGTAGTTTGGGAATTATGAAAACCTTTAACAAAATACAAGAGGATTCCGGGTGAAACTCGCTTCCAACTTCGGCCTAATCATCACTTTCCATCAGGTGAGATTTGGGCCAAGAGTTTCCCCGTTTTGTATAAAAAAATAAAATAAAATAAAATAGATGCAGCTAAGTCCCAGCATTGTACATGGAGCGACTGCCTATTTCACCTCTACAACCCGTTACCTGGGTTTACTTATAAACATTTTCACAAAATTCCACGTAAAGGTACAATTCCGATCTTGGCGACCGCGACCGGCTACAATGACGTGCAACCGCGACCAACTGCTTTTTATGAATTACTATGTAACACTTACGGGTATTGTCGGTCCCATAAGTGTTCTATAGTATTTCATACAAAGCAAATTGTTGCGGTCGCGGATTCCTAAAACCAATCAAACTTATGTTTTTACCATACGCTGATGTCAACTTCAAGGCGTGTGGCATTATTATAATGATCATCAACCACAACCGCTAACCGGATTCTATATGAAAGTTGAAGCGAAACATAATTTAAAAGCAAAAAAGAAACCTATTATCATGTTTGTGAATCTTCTCCTAGATGGGTTTATGAATGTAAATGTTAGTGTGTTTATTCATATTTGACATGCAATTGCCACCAAATTAAATTATATATATATTAAATTATATACCCATATAATTTAATCATCAATCACGGAAAAACACGGAAAACTGGGACTAAATTCCCGATACCCACCCGGGTATCGGGAATTTAGTCCCGGTTTTCCGTGGTTTATGACACGGATTATTTATTGGAACTCAATATACAGTATTGGCATATAGGTGTACATGATGCAATAAAACATTCGCTACATTCAACCTTTGGGGCTAAAACCAACTACCCTGTGCCTCTTTATTATTATTTTTCTATTGCTGAATTTTATTTTGCCCTGGAAATTATCAACTACAGATGTTATATGTTTGACATTGTGAAGTAGTTACGACTATCTCTTGTCGAAAGATAATGCTGAAAAGCATTCCCAGTGGAAATTGACTGATGATATCCATTCTTAAGATAAATCAGAAAACTGACACCATTCATTGCTTTCTGCACTCAACTAATTGCCCATTTTTCTATCAGTTCACTTGAATGAATTCTGCGTCGCTCGTCTAGAAAATGATTTGTTATATCACTTAATAAATAATACATGAGCAAAACTATTTCTGCAATATACGTTATTGCAGAAATAATTTTGCTCATGTATTATTTATCACATCTAAAATATTAACTAGGTTTTTTACAACTTTAAAGCTGTATCTTGGTTTTTAACGGTAACTCGAAAGCGCTGAGGGGCACCGCGCGACCTGCGGGGTCCCCGCATGCTTCCACGTGGAGAGTGCGAATTATCGAACCTAGCGCCATAACATCAAATTAACTCAAACCGCCAACTGATTCAGTGCTGCTCGCACACAAACTTCATAAACTTCTTCTGTCAAAATATTAACAAAAAACAGCACTCTTATAAACAAAGCTTTTAGTCGTAGAATAAAATAAAATAATGAACGCAGACAAATAATTATTTGGTTTAATATTAATTTTTAATATTTTTACAGTCGTTGATAAATTATATCATGTTTTGTATGTCCCCAAATTATTGTGAAAACTACTAATTCATAGACCTTTTAGAGATAGCACTACATACCTACTTTTTAGCACTCGGGACTCGGGAGGTAAGGAGTAGACCAGTTGTAAAAAGCTTATCATTATTGAAATAAATATGTTGTTGGTATAAACAGACACCCAACCCACCTTTGTCTTTTGTTTATTTAAAATATGTGCGAAATTTCTCGTGATTAGTCCCAACCATTTTGATCTTTTGACAATCGTTACCCATAGCTTCAGTAGGACTTTATCATTAACTACATATTACAAATAATTTTGGAAAAACAAAGTTAGTAAGGAATCAGACTTAATATTATGATTTAAAGACCCATGACTTTTAGTTCATGCAAGTACATCACTAGTTTCGTTCCCCGAGGGTACAATAAGTTACTCTGCCCTATACTGTTACTATATAATCTATTCTATACATATAATAAAACCACTATTTGTCTCTTCATCACCCAAAGGTTGACTGGTAGAGAATGCTTGTGGCATTAAGTCCGCCTCTGTACATTTGTGCTTAAAGTGTTAAATAAATAAATAAATAAAATTGTAGAGTTGCCGTGTCTGTACATTGAATATTTTTGCATAAATTTCGTTTGTCTGTTTGTCTGTTAGTTTGTGGGAGCATCACGCATAAACCACGGATTGGATTCAAAATGTAGGTAACTTAAAAATATTAATCGATAACTGGAGTAGGTAACATTAAGCGTTTATTTCATCAAAAACAAAAAAAGTATCAAAAGATATCGAATTTTAAAGTTTAGGAAGAAATTTCATCAAGCGCTAAAATAGGTTATTTTTATTGAGTCTTCAGATACTTGCAATGCCATCTATTGAGAAAAGTTGTAGTAACAAATGTGTGAAAAGACCCCAGAACAATGTATTTTTGAGTTATTTTTTAATTTGTTTTTTATGTAGCAAATGAAAAGTGAACTAACTTGTTTTTATCTTATTGTTATTTATCGTAACGTGTGCGCTTCTAAGTTCGAACTTACGAATTATTTATTTGCAGTTACGTTCTCGATAGATGGCGTTGTACTAATGACGCGTTTTTCTGAATCACGGTGTTAAGATTTATTGCTGTAGCATAACTTCAACCTCATGTTTTTTTGTTGATTTTCTTGAAGTTACATTTTTTGTTTATCTATGGAATTTATGACTAGATTGTTTTTCGATCTTCAAGGTTAAGCAACGCTTGCCGAGGTCGGTCTGTGGATGGGTGACCATTATAACCTTGAAAATCGAGACGTGCAGCTGTTTTAATTTAACCACGAGCTCCTCTAAAATAAATCGATTCTTTGAACACAGTAAAACTTTTTTAATTTTATAAAATGTCAAAACAAATTAATATTATCAGTGGTCTACAATCAGCAATATTGTCAATTAAAATCGAAGAAAATGTCTCTTTTTAGACTGTGCTAGACGAAATTAAGAATCAACTTTATTCACCACCATTCATTCGATAGTCTGTTTTGTTAATTTTGATTCAAGATAGGTTTGTACCAGATTACCTGAGCTGGTCGGCATTTCAACCAGTAGAGATGATACAGTGCCCTGCATTAGTTACCCTCTTCCTCTATTCTTAATTCTAAGAGAGATCAGGATACGTAACTGAACGCAGATTTTGTATAATTATGCAACACATAACATCATTTTCCGACGTCCACGCAAACGAAGTCACGTTCACAGCTAGTTGTTTGTATAAATCAACCTTATAATTTATTATGTTTCCCAGAGTTTTATTTTATTATTATACTTTTAATACATTGATTATTTGCCGTGTTATTCTAGCAACGAATACCTTGGTTTGGGAATTTGTTCGAAAGAGTCACGGTGACCCTGGAACGCAAAAGGCATTTGGAGGAAGACGGGATAAAATTATCTATTTTATCCCGAGTGATTTTCGCCATGTTTCATGAAAATCTGTTCAGCCGTTTGAAGATTATCGGCTCTTTTCTAGTAGATGAGGGGATCTGACTAACTTCCTTATATCCGATCGATTCGAAATTTGGTACCGTATTACTTCAATGATATTGAAAGAATTGGCAAGGTAACCATGACCTAATCAGCCGTTTGTAGACCATCAGCTCATTAATACTTAATGAGGGGATCTGACTACCTACCGACTAACTAATCAATATAAATACCTTACTAATACTTATTACTAAGGTATTTATATTGATTAGTAGTTACTTACCTTTAAAAAAGACAAAATAAAATTAACCATTTTTAATTTTATCAGGTAAAATATTTTCGCTGATCGGATTCGTGGAGACGCTCATAATAGTGATCTTCATACCGCTGTACAGCAAGTTGTTCTCCAAAACCATGGAGACTTTGCCTGGAGCGGTATACCTGTTGGTTTACCATAAACTAGCCCTCCTTATATGTATGTGAGTATGAGCTTTTAAATAGTCTTTCTCGAAAAATCGTATTATTGAAGATATTCGAGCAATTAAACTTTATACAAGCGCTCGAGAACAACCATTGGGTAGTTGCCCATCAGACACTACTACAATCAGAGGTTCCTCCTTTTTAGGGTTCCGTAGCCAAATGGCAAAAACGGATCCCTTATAGATTCGTTATGTCCGTCTGTCTGTCCGTCCGTATGTCAGAGCCAATTTTATCCGAAACTATAAGAACTATGCTGTTGAAATTTGGTAAGTAAATGTATTCCGTGAACCGCATAAAGATTTTAACACAAAAATAGAATAAAAGTAATAAATTTTGGGGGTCCCCATACTTAGAACTGAAACTCTTTATATTTTTTTTTTTCATCAATCCCGTACGTTGGGCGATGTGGTCGCTAAGCGACAAAACCGATATTGTGTGAATCGATGTTTCAAATAGATTTTTTTCGAAACTGAATAGTTTGTGCGAGAGACACTGTCAAAGTGGTAAAATGTGTGTCCGGCCCTTAACTTCTAAAATAAGAGAATGCTAAATACAAAAAAAATATAATGTACATTACCATGTAAACTACCAGTGAAAATTGGTTTGAACGAGATCTAGTATGTAAGTAGTTTTTTTTTAATACGTCATAAATCGTAAATCGCAATTTCTGCTTATAATAATCCTACTGGTTTGTATGGAACTCTCGGTGCGCGAGTCCAACTCGCACTTGGCCAGTTTTTTAATGTTGGTTGCAAGACATTCCACAGACCACTATAAAATAGCAGCTGACTACAGGGTAAGCGACCACTGGTGATGTTTGGAGTTGGCAACAGCTTTTTTATTGCTTGTTGTCCTTATATATTGGTCCCCAACGCGTCTGCACAGTTTCACTACTTGATTTATTTATATTAATTCTGAATAACCAGTGCATTTCTTATGTTTGCCTAATTTCATAACGGAATACTTAGTAATAAATTTACCTTCAAATAAATATGTTTTTACGAAATTCCAGCACTTTTCATACTCACGTTCCGACATAATTCCCATTGTTAATTTTGATTGATACAACTGTAAACAAATAAACAACAGCAATAAACAAAAACAACAGGATCTAAACCAGAAACTAACATCACAAAGCTTCACAACCAAGTACCTACTCATAGATACTTCAACCCACAAAAACCTATAGATTGCTCTTGGATAAACTCAATGACTCAAAAAGATCGAAGCTATTTCCAATCAAACTCGGAAACGAAATCCCTCAATTTTAATTGCTAAGGACATAATTTTCGTCTCAAAAGTTTGAGCCGCAGTTAAGTAACTGGCTACTTTAAGTCACTCTATTCTCATTTTTTTCTTAGGCACCACCTCCACGAGCGTGTGAATCGCGTTGACGTTTTGCTCGAGAATGGCACTCGTCGAAGCGCAACGATAATATTTTCATTTGAAGAAATAAAAATAATAAGATTTGCTTTCCTCATCGAATTAAGTGGATGTCCAGGGTTGCGAAATTTTGCCGGGGTTGCGGAATTTTTCCGAAAGGTCATCGTGACCCTGGAACGCAAAACGCATTAGGAGGAACACAGACGGGTTTTAGTCAGTAAGAATTTGACACTCCCTCCCGCTCCACCCCTGGCGGAAATAATCATTTTTTTATTTAAAAAAAGGTCGACTATATCGCCACGAGACACTCTCACTCTTACTACACTCGAGTCTTACTACATAAAGCTTATGTAACATCCATTTTATTTTTACTTTTCAGAGCACTCTACGTTATACACAAACGACAGGAAAGGGATAAAGTGAAGAACTCAGCTGCGAAGGAGGCACACGCACACGACAATGACGTCACCGCACTTTAGTAGCTACACATTTAAACAAAAATTATAAATGACTGTATGTTTTACAAGATTTTATTTAACTTGAGGATACATTCGTAGTAAGGAAATGGCTACATTGGACACTGCTCTATAATATATACCTAGATTGAAAACTAATGCATTGCATAAGGATGTTTGCTGGATAAATAAAATATGACTTTACCTGAGACCAACAAAAAAAGGAAGACTATAAGTGTGGACAATATTGTACGAGGAATATATTGTTTAGTATAATCCGCGCGCGATTAAAATGGGATGGAACGTTATCAAAGTAAATCGAAAATGACAGTTCTCAAGACAAGTAGCGTTGGCAAAAAAGTTCTGAATTAATTATAAATTAGTTATTTTTACGATCTATCATAGGGTTGTCTAAATATACAGAAACGTTTCATGATTGCGATCTTTTTAATAATAATGTTTAAATATATTATTTAATAGTTATTTCAATTCGTATGAGAATCATCATCAGAGCTTTCACATTCTTCAGAAGCCTTCCTTCAGATAGGCTTCAGAAAAGTAGAAAACATAATTGCAGATGATGGAGATAACGCTATTGAGGACGTTATGCTTTCAATTATAATGCTTCGCCTACAAATATTAAATCACATATTTCTATGAAGACAATTATATTTCAAGAATAAGGTAGACTAAGTTCAATTTCAAAAATAACAATTTGTGTCGATTTGTAAATAATTATTTAAAAAATGTCTACGATTTATTGCTGGGTACTGGCAACACTGTGAAGGACGAGTAATGTCAATATATCGAAAATAAACTATAGAAATAAAGAATAAAACAATTTAATTATTTATTAAACAAACTTCGTAGGGCATGTTTATACGAAAGTGTTGAATAAAAATGCGTTTCAAAACAAAAGATGATTATTGATTTATTTGTGTCTTTTCGAGCGTCGTGTCCATGCGAAGCCGAGAATAGACAATTAATCCTTTTATAGCTTCGGGTAGCATGATTTTGATTCTGCTAATGTGGCCTTTTAAACCCGCTGGCAACTTTTGCCGACGCTACGGCCGGCTGGCCGGCGGACGAAGCGCGTCTCGGTTCCAAAAGGTCGCATCCTATTCTGATCGCGCGCGAATAATATAGTATTGCACCTCAATTGTTAAGAAAGAATACGATTCCGAAAAAAAAATAACATTAATTAAAAAATACAATTTTAAAGTGCATTTGCATACTTCTATGATTTTATTAGATGGAAATCTAAAATATTAAATAGATAAATAAATATAACAGGGAACGAAGTAAAACATCATAATATTTAAATTTGATTAATCGAATGAGGAAATTTTAAATCATACTATGGCAACCTTCGCACTTTTCTTTTCACAAGTTTTCTACTACAGAGTTTTCTACTAATTCATTTACTTTATTTTATTTTATGTTCATTATACGACGACTCATGACGTAGAGTAGTGAGCATGATTTTAGTGTAGGTGTGTGCGCGAGCGTGTATGTTTACTTGCAGGAGCACGGTTTTGTGGCTTCGCTTTTAATATTGGACACGTTTGTTTGGCTCTATGAAATCAATAAAAGTTACAAAGATAGATCACATCAACGTCGCGGAGTCCAGATTGTTACGTCACCTCTAGGTAAAAAGTGACAAACATAATATGTTACCACACACACGTACTGCACGCGTCTTGATATATTTGTTAACGGAATCTAACTTAAAAATCAAAAGATTTTTAAAAATTCTATAAAATTTCTACAAGAGACTTTGACTAGTAGAGCATGCTTTATATTTAATTGCATTCCAGGTTTTAACATAGATCATCATCGTCTACTTAGCCCTTTCCCAACTGTATTGGGGTCGGCTTCCAGTCAAACCGGATTCAGCCCAACACCAGTATTTTAAGTAGAGCGGCTGCCTACCAAACCTCCACAACCCTTAATGGGTGGAGGTTTGGTAGGCAGCCGCTCTACTTAAAACGGTACTCCTTGGTTTCATGTTACTACAAAAATCGAATAAAGAAAACGGATCTGTATTATAAGCAGCACAGTGAAATATAAGTATATTATGTGATTATAGGTTTTTAAGAATAAGATTAAAATATTATATTAAAGGATGTGATTTGCCATAATTCGTGAAATGAAAAAGTTTTCAAAACCTGACAGATTAATATAAAATAAGAATATATAATTATTATGCTAATTTGATATACCGTTTATTTTATTCGTAATAAGGTACAACCATCTTAATAGTGGCAGGCATTTTATAGTTTTTGCTAATGTTATAATTTTGACATAGAACTACGTGCACAAGAAATGTTTCTATGATACTATAAATGATGCTTTATAGCAAAAACAAAAAACAAAAAAGCATCATAGAAATGTTTTTATGATGCTATAAAGCATCATAAAAACATTTCATCACAAAATACTGAAATTAAAGCTTTTACCCATAAATTATCTTCACTCAAAATAATCTTCTTGAAAGAATTTTTAACTTCCGAGTAAATCATTTCTTTCTTACAGAAGATCCCACTGGGTCACGCACGGCATGTAGATTAATGAAAATTATTTGGCGAAGTAATAGCGCATTACAATGGTAATAAAAATTAATGTTTTGCTAGCAATTTTCCTACAGAAGGTGCAATACGTCTAGACTTAGGTAGTATAAGATACCTCAGACGTTCCAAACTTAATAAATAAGTTTGGAACGTCTGAGGTTTTGGAACTTATCCAAAACTTACTTATTATTCATCAAAACATATTGCGATGTCCAAAACTTATGTAATTACTTCCAAAACTTATAGTGATCTACAAAACTTTACTAACTATTAATTATTCTAAAAACTTATGACCTCAGTACGACATGCGACTGTACCACAACCGCCCGCTGCCAGCTACCATCAAAAAGTGCCCGATCCGTGCCAAGCCACCGCAACTGTCACCAACAGTGTGGCCAGTGCAAAGAATTAAATCTCTAAAAGGCATAAAAGCAGATGACAGACTAATTTATTCTATAAACTATATTTGACACATAAGACAACATAGATGGCGATACTAGTCTTATATTGCAGATATCATTACAACACATTATATTATTTATAGTTAATTGATTATTTGATAATAATTTTATTTAGTTTTTGTACATTATTTTCCAATCAAGTGTGTTCAAATAAATTAATTTGCCATGTGTAAATGTATTAAGTTAAAAAGATTATTTGAATCCATAAATTTATTATCATCTAACACAATGTTAGAATTTTGTAAAAGGTTTTGCATGAAATAAAGAGGCTTTTTTATTTTTATATTATTTATTTATTACTGGTTTGAATTATTCAAATTTTTCAATTCAAACCAGTAGTCCCTACTTTTTTTTAGGATGGGAAATCATCAAATTACTCCTCCCGCTCTGGGTAAAGTATGAGGGAGTGTCAGACTCCTACTGACTAAAACGGATCCCTTAGCGTTCCAGGGCCGCGATGACTCTTTCGAACAAATTCTGCAACCTCGGCAGGCACTGGCCGTAGCGGGCCCCATCTGCTTTGAGACAACTCTTTGAGGCACGCGTGGAACACGGCGCGCCATCGACCCGGGCCTGATTCTGATCAGATGGCGAGCCACTCAATGCTCGTCGTCGGCACGCCCGCGCCTACGGTGGCCGGGAATCGCCCTACGACTCCCGACGCCCGGGGCGTCTTCTTCTGTTGCGGCGGCCGGGGCGAGAGGTCTCCCTCACGCGTTCAGCCTCCTCCTTTGCTATCATTTTTGCTTCCTCGCTCGACCTTCGACTTCGACTTCGGACCATGGATTGAACCAGGGCTGGACGCGAGAGGTCGCCGCCGCCGATCGCCTTGACGAGGACACGGCGTTGCTCCACCCACGCAGGGCAGACCTCCACCCTATGCTCCACCTTGTCCTCCGGGCGATCCACGCAGTTTTGACACCCAGACGTATCTTCCAGCCGAATTCAAAGAGGTATCTCCCGAAAAAACCGTGTCCGTTGAGTACCTGCGTCAAGCGGAAGGTGACGACGCCGTGGCGCCGCTCTAGACACTCCTCAACTTTAATATTAAGTATAGATAACCATTATGTGCACGAAGATGGAGCACGCTTGCCTAGAATTAGCTAAATAAATCTTAGCTTAAAACCCTCAGGGTGTAGTTATCAGGAAGCACAGACTCTGCAAGCAAAAAATCCTTAGCTGAGACACTGAAAAAAAAACAAAACCTTGTGAGGTAATAAGGTCTAACGCATCTTAGTGTCAGAGTTTCTAAACCGCCTCAAGGGCCTCTGATATGGTTTAATTGAACCCCGCCGTTTGGCGGCCGGGAACACTGGCTTATACGTGCCTTCCGAAGCACCAGAATCAACTTTTTATGGGACAATCAGGTGATTCAAGCCTGCAATGTCCTAGCCAAACTGGAAACAACTTTACAAAGTATGCTTGCCGTGGGAATCGAGCCCCATGCCTACCGGGTCACAAGGTAAACGCTTAAACCCCTACAACCTCACAAACTCACAAAATTTACGTCTTTATAGTATAGATAGATACCTACTACTATACCGCGTGTATCTGACATCGACGCACAAACGATTTCCAACAAATTCCAACACTGGGGTGTCCAGAATCATGCCCCGGACATATGGAAATCGTTTGTGCGTCGATGTCAGATACACGCGGTATGCATGCGGAATAGAAGCTGAGACGATACTTGGACAATATTATTACTTATATTTTCCAAGTATCGTCTCAGCTTCCGCACAACCGGAATGCCGCCCGATCAGGTTAGAGCGCGTCTGGAGTAGCTTACCAGCTGTTCTGCTCTTTCAAACCGCACCAAGGGATCCGTACCATCATATAAATCGTGAAATGTTTTTAAGATTTTTATTAGAGAGGCCTTTATTCGTCAGAGAATTTTAAAATTGCGGTGTAAATTGCAGTTTTAAATCTGCACCATCTCTTGACCGCTAATTAGGGGGTCTGTAAACGCACACTATGACATGCTTATCTAGCTCAACACAGGATAGTTCAATGTTATGTTCAACAGACAAGTTAACTATGTCTTTACGAGTTTTAAATTTAATACACTTTTTGATTAAAATTACTGAACCCCAATGTAACATTGTTTTTCGGTTAAAAGAACTTCCCTCATTTCTCGTAATTAATCAACATTTCAAGTCCTGTAACCTGTAACCAATGCTCAGTGAATCATTGTCAAACATTGTTTTTATCTAAAAATAACTCAATTTACAGCTGCCTTGAAGAAAAGCCTTGAATGTTCTGATGATATAATTTCAAGGATTTCTTTCTGCTTAGCCCCTTTATTGCAAGTAGCTATATGAGAGTAAGAAGATACCTAGTTGATGTTAGATGTAACTATTTATACTGTTATTGGTATCCTCTGTTATCGTAAAAATTAGTTTAAAAGAACATCCGAAGTGGGTCCCACGTCTCCCATGCCATTACTAGGCGCCAAAATCCTGCTACTTGTGGATTCCACATTAGTCTATAGTGACACATGGATTCTCCTTCGTACAATTATTGTAAATATTTACAGCATTAGTGCTACAGTTAACAGTGTCCACCTGTACATTAGTATTATTACTATTATTTGCAGTGTTAATTATAGTAGAAGACTTCGACATACTACTTATGTCTGAGTTTATATAATATGCTAATAGGCTAGCTATATGGTGTCTAAATGTAATAGGCAGATACACTATATCTCTAGTCGACTTTAACTTATCAACATATAAGTTGATGGCCAGAAAAACAAGTTAGTCACTGTAATGACTAACTAAGAAATGCAAATGCTTATTAATGCATGTGATTTTAATCAAATGAGTATGTTAAGCTCGATGAGTAGGTAGTGTGTGAGTGAATAAGTAAATAGTGTAAAAATGTCAAATAACCCCTGAGTGACAGGCTCTTACTGACTTAAACCCATTCGTGTTCCTACAAATGCCTTTTGCGTTCCAGGGCCACGGTGACTCTTTCAAACAAATTCCCCAACTAAGAGAAGAACACGGTGTCTATATAAAAGGCAAACCTGACTCACTAACGTATATATCAACGCACAGCCGAAACTACTGGTCGTAGAAAGCTGGAATTTGGCATGTAGCTTCCTTACACTCCGTAAAGAGTAAACTAAGACAGGTTTTCCGAATTTTTTACTGGACCGGGATAAAATGGCATATGCGCATACGAAGTTGAGGGTAAAAACTAATTTATTATAAATTGATATCGTTTAAATATACTTACCTACAACTAAAATACTCATAAATATGCTAAAAAAAAATTATTTCCGTAAAAGTCAATTTCGTTACTAAATTTTCGTCAATGGATTTGAAACCGAGTCCGTGGAGTTTCGCTTATTAATATGACCCATTATTAGTTCAATTAATGATGAACCAGTCCGCAGAATAATGGGTATCATCTTACGGCTTACCCAATAACCGGGTTATGGAGTTCAAAACTGAAAATACTACATCCGATTAGGTTTGATGAAGGCGACTTCAACAAAGTGGGAAAACGCTTATAGAACAAGCTTATCCTGGCATACTTTTGCAAATTATTAAAAAAAATACCGGCCAAGTGTGAGTCGGACACTCACATGATTCCGTCCTACACTTTATGGTTATTGAGATCGGTACAGCCCGCTGACAAACGGACAGACGGGCGGACGGACAGTGGAGGCTTAGTAATAAGGTTCTGTAACCCTTTGGGTATGGAATCCTAAAAAAATAACATTATCCTGATGATTTAGAGTATATTATTTCCTATTACCCATTTAACTATAATATTTTGTTAAATACGACTAGTGAAATGGCACCTTTTCAAAGTTGGTTCGGACAGACTATTGCAACTACTATAGCAAATAATGAAAATGTATTGTTCGATAGCGAGCTGATTGTAATAATAAAATTGCTGATACCTATGACTACAAATATAATACAAATATAAAAATACAAAATCCTTTATTTCAAATAGACCAGTTTACAGGCACTTTTGAATAGTCAAGGTATGTCAGTCAAATAGATGAAGCTAATTATGCCGCGCTAGCGACAAGAGTAGCAAGTTATTTTGCAACAAAACAAACTCACCGACCCTATCGCCAGCGCGGCAGTTGCACGTTCCAAAGAGTAGATCCTATGGAGAAGAACGTGCAAGAAACTCCATGGACACTCTTTTAAATACTGCCTTTTTACAAAATCATGGTTAGATTATTTAATGAGTCTATACAATGCAAAGATAATCTTACAATCTTCAGCAGGTCCAACAATGTTTTCACATCTTCATCAAAGTTCGGGCATTTTAGTCGTTGTGGAGCGGACCAGCATTGAGCAAAGCATTTTTGTCGTCAATGTACTCCCCTAATTTATAATATGCTTGTTTGCATAGTGTGCGTTTTACACAGTTTTTAAATTTCGTCTCATTTAGTTCTAGTATATGTGGCGGTATTTTGTTATAAAACTTTAAACAGTATCCCATGAAAGATGTTGCTACTTTAGCAAGTCTGAAACCTGGTTGAACTAACTGATTCCTATTTCTAGTGACATAGTTATGTCTGTCGCCTCGTTTACTGAAAAGATGTAGATTCTTTCTAACGTACATAATATTTTCATAAATATATTGACAAGGGACCGTCATGATGTTAATTTCTTTAAACAGTTCTCTTAGAGAATCTCTCCAGCGCAGATGGTAAATGGCTCTGATGGCTCTTTTCTGCAAAATGAAAATAGACTCGATGTCAGCAGCCCGTCCCCAAAGTAAGATACCGTAAGACATTATACTGTGAAAATAACTAAAATAGACTAGTCTAGCGGTTTCAACATCTGTAAACTGGCGAATTTTCCTAATAGCATATGCTGCTGAACTTCGCCTTCCTGCAAGAGATGTTAAATGAGGACCCCATTGTAACCTTGAGTCTAGCCTAGCCAACTAGACTACTTTTCTAGCCTCTAGACTAGTTTTCATTCTAGGATGTTCATAGTTAACGATGACGAAATATGACATTGATAGAAGCATTACAGGAAGCCTTATATCTATATTGTGAAAGAGGTGCTTGCTTCTATTATTCCTCAATGATTTCCTCATAAAGTAGGTACCATAAGGCAACAGTGACGAAAACATGGTGAAAGATATACTTGCACTTGTTGGTAAACAATTAGATTAAAAATTACGCAATGTTTAATCAAGTCTTTGTTCCGTTTCGTCGCAATTATCTTTAGGCACTTGTCTGACCGTCGACGAGGAATCGATTAGCTTACGACTATTTGCTCGCTGAGGAAAGGGACAAAAGATATAGATCTCGCGTAAGTAAAAAGACACAAGTTGATAGCTGGTTGTTCACACTGCCGGCGAGCGGCTACTACTTCATTTTGATCGCAGCGACTAGAGCGATCAAAGATTGTACTCGCTCAGCGACACTTGCTCGGCGATCCTCGCTGGGTGGTCACAAACAGCGGTAATTTCTACCTATAGGGCGAGCCGGAGCGAGTATTGCGAGTAAAAGCCCGTCACACAAAAGAACTGACGACACGGTTGGCGCAGTGGTTGAGCGATTGACTGCTGCGCAGCATGTCGCGGGTTCGATTCCTGCACGGAACAAATATTTGTACGGCCTACATGTATTTGTTCCGAGTCTGGGTGTTTTCTATCTTGTGTATGTATTTACAAAAAAAAAATGTATATAAGTAGTTTATCAGCCATCTCGTTACCATAACACAAGCATTAAGTTGCTTAGCTTGGGACTATATGGCGTTATGTGAAATGTCCAAGGATATTATAAAAAAAAAAAAAAAAACTCGCTTAAAGACGAGCGTCATTTTTTTTACGCGCTACTCGTTGCTCGCTAACTCGTTTCGAGTTTGAAGCTTTACCCGCTACTCGCTGATCGCCGGCGCGGCGGCTGTATGAAAAGTGCCTTAATCTATCAGAAATAACTTAGAGATTACATTGTAGTGTTACCAACTTCCGTATGGAAAACGAAACCTGGAAGCCGTAAAACATCTAAATTACCTATGTAGGTTATTTTACTGATACTACAACTTTAGATTTATATTATGTACTAACACATTGATGAAAACCCGGAATGTTTTCAGGACACTTAGTATATTTTGAAGAAAGATAGAGTGAGGACCGAAATAAAATTCTGTGAATAAAAATTGATTTTTCCTAAGTTTAAAATGCACTCGTGCTTTAGACGGGATCAGCTTGGATCATTTGACAAATTTTAGGAAATCAACTAGTTATAATAGTACTAGTACCGATCAATTAATAAGAGTTTCATAGTAAATCTAACCGGGATTGACATGCGCTATCTTTTTGCTGTACAAAAGCTGAAGAACAGGACCGGAACCAACGGCTTAGCGTGCATTGCGAGGCACGGAGAAAACTCGATATGCTAAGATGGTCACCCATCCACAGACCAACCTTGGAAAACGTTGCTAAAAACCTTGAGATCAACCCGTGTGGCTTTTTTTTAGCCAGCCACGAGCTTCAAAAATTACAGTTAATGAAATTAATTTTTATAATGTGTATTGAGACTCCATTGAACTGTTTCTTGTTTTATTTTTTACTAGCTGTCCCCCGCGGCTTCGTTCCCGTCATAGTTGACGGGAACGAAGCCGCGGGGGACAGCTTTAGCAACTTTTTTTTACATTAAAACCTTCTCCTGATAATAACAAACACTAGAATCGGCGGGCGTCAGGCCCCTTCCGCCTCACGCTCCGCCCGCGCACCGAGTATAATATTTGGTTGCGGAGTTATTTTAAAACGATGATATCTCTCAAGATATTCATTGAAATTAAATAATGTCGATGGCAATTTTGTTCAAAATTAAATACTATGATGATTAACGTATTTATTTGGATAAGGATTAATACCATGTTAATAAAAACTTCCTCACAAATAATGCATTATTTTAGAACAAATTTGATATCCATAACTTTTTTTTAGAACTTTTAAAGAGGAATAATTTCGTAATACTTGATTTTTGCGTAACTTAAACCGTTTACGCAGCGCACGCAACGGAAGCTTTTTTCCCGCTTGCAACATTTCTTATTACTGCTCCGCTCCTTTTGGTCATAGCGTGATGTTATATAGCCTATAACCTTTCTCGATAAATGGGCTACCTAACACTGAAAGAATTTCCAAATCCAAAATCCAATTCGGACCAGTAGTTCCTGAGATTAGCGCGTTCAACCAAACAAACAAACAAACTCTTCTGCTTTACGAGTATAATATTAGTATAGACTAGCTGACCCACGCAACTTCGTCTGAGTCACATTTTCCATGAATGCTCGGCTCCTTTTAGTCTTAGCGTGATGATATCCTGATGTAGCCTATATCCTGCTATCTAATACTGAAAGAATTTTTCAAATCGGACCAGTAGTACCTGAGATTACCCCCTACATACAAACCTACAAACTTACAAACAAATGTTACCTCTTTTTAGATATTAGCATAGACAAACTTGCAAACAAATGTTACCTCTTTATAATATTAGTATACATATAGATAGTATAGATATTATAGATAAGTATAGATACAGAAATTTGTTAACTTTAAAGTTTTGCAATTTGTTTGTTCTGAGATATAATTCGAGAAAATTTACATGTAGAGAAGCTGTACGAACATAAATAATTGGAGTTCGTACAACTTCTCAATAATAATTTTAAAAGTAAAGAGTGCACACAGTTAGTTGCCATGAAAATTCTAATGATAAGCCATCTATATAGTATCTACTAATAGGTTTAACTATAAATTATGACATAGTTAATTAAAGAGTTTCATGCAAGATAAAAAGTTAATAACTGAATAATACAAGTGACATAGTTTAACGTCACATAATGAATTAACTGTGCGTTGAACCAAACTATACCGCAATACCCGCAATTTGTACTCTTAGTGTCCTATGTATAATAAAGATACCTTTATTTTGTTTCCGTTTAAATATTCAGTGATTTTTATGTACCTACATATCTAAAAAAACCAGCCAAGTGCGAGTCGGACTCGCGCACTGAGGGTTCCGTACAAACCTGTAGGTATATATGTATTATAAGCAAAAGTTGCGGTTTACGATTTATGACGAATTAAAAAAAAACTACTTACTAGATCTCGTTCAAACCAATTTTCGGTGGAAGTTTACATAGTAATGTACGTCATTTATTTATTTTTGTTTTATCATTCTCTTACTTTAGAAGTCACACACACACACACATTTTACCACTTTGGAAATGTCTCTCGCGCAAACTATTCAGTTTAGAAAAAAATGATGTTAAAGTCCAGTCGCGGAGCAGGAAGAATTTCGTACAATGACCTTTTTACCTACTGACAGTGGTCACAAACATTTTTGTATTAAGTGCATGAAATATTTGAAGGAGAAATTACCAACTTAGAAAATAATAAAAATATTATTATCATATAAATGATGTATTTAGATTTTATTTATAAGTTATAAAAATCGAGTTACAATTACCAATACGGCAAAAATAATATTCAAAAATCAGAATCCGATTCCTCTGTATCGGAATGACTGCTTTCCGAAAACGTCTCGCCTATCATATTTATTACAAAAGAATCAACAGTTTTATCTACGTTATCATCTAGTTTAACTAATTTCGATTCCTTCTTTTTTTACACTTGCAAACAAGAAGAAACCTTACACTCTCAGGCAAAAGTTTACAATACCTGAGGACGGCGGCCATTGCATATGTGCGAGCGAGACTCATTCTATTTACGTGGGAGTGACAGAGACAGGTACCTAATAACAAGTCAACGGACAAAATTCTTCCTGCTTCGCAGCCGGACTTTAATAACCTCAATATCATTTTTGAAGACCTATCCATAGATACCCTACACGTATGGGTTTGATGAAAAAAAAAAAAAATTGAGTTTCAGTTCTAATTATGGTGACCCAAAAATTTATTGTTTTTATTTTCAATTTTATTTTTGTGTGAAGATCTTAATGCGGTTCACAGAATACATCTACTTACCAAGTTTTAACAGCATAGTTCTTAAAAATTCGAAAAAAAAGTGGTTGCGACATACGGACGGACAGACAGACAGACATGACGAATCTATAAGGGTTCCGTTTTTTACCATTTGGCTATGGAACCCTAAAAAGTGAAGAATGTGGCTAAACTTTGGTACATCTTAATTCAAGGGCAAATGGATCTCCTTCAAATTATGAGTATAATCAAGATACTCGCAGCCGTGATTATAAGAAACAAGTTTCCGTGATGATTCTGTGACCTACGACTAAGCGGCCAGTCGGTCGATGTATTTACAAACAAACGCACTCGTTAGAAGAAAACATTTATTTTATTCCACGTGAGTGACATGAAACTATGAAAATGAACGGAAAAAGTGAAAAGGATCTAGAACTTACTAATAAAGACAATTTAGAAGCGAATGCTAATAGTGACAAGAAAAAAGAAAAAGATCCAGTGACTTGTGGGATTCTTGTTCGAAAGTTTTTCAACTTCTTCACGGTGGAACCGTTCCTTTTGTGCTACGTTTTGCCGATAGCCATTTCAGGATTGGCAGTGCAAAAGCTGAATATAGAAAAAGCATGTCGTGTAGATTTGAACCTGTCAGAAGAAATATGTTTTAAAGCAGTGAACGGTGAATTCAGTGAGAATGACACAATCAGCTCACAGGCACAACTAAATGCTACAAAATTAGTGGCAGATATGACAGCATGGCAGAGTCCCTTACAAAGCAGTTTGCCAGCCATTGTCATACTGAATGTAGGAGCGTGGAGTGACAAAACTGGAAACAGAAAAGCTTTGATGTTATTACCTGTTATAGGAGAAATAATATCTTCAGCTGGTTTGCTCCTGACAACGTATTTCTTTCTGGAATGGCCTTTGTGGTCGACTGCTTTAATAGAAGCTTTACCTTCAGCCTTAACAGGAGGTTATGCCATCGCATTGATGGGCTCGTACAGTTTGATAGCAGACCTAACAACCGTTGAATCAAGAACATTCAGAATTGGATTAGTTGGAATTATTGTGACATTAGGAGTTCCATTCGGTACATCAATAAGTGGAGTTTTAACAGAAGCTGTTGGTTACTACGGAATATTTGGCATTAATTTGGCTTTGTATATTCTTGGTTTTATCTACACTTATTTCAAAATCAAGAATGTTAGGATTGTCAAATTGGAAGGGACCAAGGTCCAAAAATTGTTAGACTTTTTCCATCCTCGGAATGTGTGGGATACAGTATCCTTAGTCTTCTTGTCTCGAGGAAAGCAGTTGACACAAATAATTTTAGTCATTGGTGCTCATATCATCATCATGGGACCGGTTTTTGGTAAGGTTTATTTTTAAATGACTCGTACGATACATTTATATACTTACGACCAGTTTTGTCTCGTTCACTTTTATATTATAGCACTAATTACCAAATGTAGAATACATTATCCATACAAATTGTCTTCATGACCTAGTTTTGTCCTTCTCAATATTTCCATTACATTCTATACACGCTTAATTGTATTTCGACGTTTATCCGTGAGGAGCGCCTCACGGAATCAGCTGATAGAAGGGCCAAAGTGCAATAAATCGAACTGTCTAATGTGTGGCTGAAATTCAATAGTTCTCGATATATATAAATTTACATATAGGGGATATTTTTTTTTGAATTCTAGAACCTCTTATCGGTATACTCATTCGGTATAATAAATGTTAAAGAAACAAAATTCAACAATTTTCCGTTGTAATGCTTCTTTCTGTCTGTGTTGGCCTTAGCCTCCCTCCCCCTTAGTTTGTTAATGAAGATGTTTTGTTTCTGTCTGATAACAATATTTAATTAATGCCATTCAATAAAAACTTTGTTAACATAAAACAAACAATAATAATATAATTGTTCTAATTGTCTCATTCACGGAATATCATAATTAAAAATACCCTTGACCAATCATAATTATTTTGCTTTTTTTCAGGCGAAGCATCCGTTCTTTTCCTGTATACGTTGACGAAGTTTAATATGAGCGTCGTGGACCTGAGTTTCTTCAGCACATATTCTATATTGATGGGCACTGCAGGTATGATTATGTTCTTGAGGTGAATGCTACATCGTTCTACATTTACTAACTGGCAATTGGAAATACCAATGAAGACGAAACATTTAAATTGTTTTATTACTCGTGCATTATTTTATTATTTACTCAGTACAAATGATGATTTTATGTTGCAAAACAACCGATCCCAGCTACCAGTGGTTGGGGCTTTAGATAAGAGAACCTCCTCTCTATACGACCCGTATCGAGAAGTACTGACTTCAATATCAAACTCGTTATTTAACTGCGTAACGCCAGCTTCGACAGGTGGTTGTCAAAGCTTTTGGCCATCAGGCTATTGACTGGTGGGTCTAACACCACTATATTCTGCTTATTGGCCATACCCAACCATAGTTGGTAGATTAGTAATGATAGACTGGTCCCAGTACAACATAACATGGACATTTTCGAGAACTAGGTCGGGCACACACTTATAATACGATACCCCAGAATCATCAATCAGATGCAAATTAATATTATTGTTAATTTAGTTCAGTTAAGTTCGGAACAGTCAATTGATGATTTCCCATCCACAGAAAAGGGCGGTTAGCTTAAATAAAAAGTAGTACTCTACAGTTCATACACGCGTAAAAACAAATAAATCTATATCATATTATAAAGCAGAAGAGTTTGTTTGTTTGTTTGGTTGAACGCGCTAATCTCAGGAACTACCATTTATCGAAAAATTCTTTCAGTTTTAGATAGCCCATTTATCGAGGAAGGCCATCATCAAGCTAAGTTAATTAGGAGCGGAGGAGAATAAGTTAATGAGAAAATGTGACGCAGACGAAGTTGCGCGGGTCACCTAGTACTACCATACATTCTGAATAAGATACACATTATGAGTATTATTGGTTTTATTATGTGGTTAGAACTTACTTGGAATCTAATTTTAACGAAAATAATAAGCAAAAAGTTCAATCATGATGTTATTTCATTTTAATTGTTTCAAATGCCCTCGAGCCTTTATAAACTTTTCTGTGTATAGCTTTGGATATAATAATAACCATTTCATTATATTTAATACGAGGCGTAGCTTTAAAGTTATTATACCTAAGAAAACATAAAGGTGAATGTTGTACTTATTTCTTTTTTTTTTTCTATTGATTGGCGCTGATTCTCTTGTTCACCAATAAGATTATTGTGATAAATATAAAAACTTGGAGATGTCAAGTTAGTGTATAGTCTTGAGCTGTGTTTTGATAAAACGTTTTTAAAATTTAAGAATATAAAAATTTATTTAGACGTATTTATGTTAGAAAGCTGTCAATACCCATCTATGGAATTAGAATGACCATTGAGTATTTTACCAAATTGGAACGTTTACCATATTAGGGAACCGTGGGTGTATAACAGTTAGTGAATTCTTTTGGAAGCTCTACATCTACAGCAGTCTTAAGTTAGATTGGTTAAACCTTTTATACATCTTAACCCATACAAAAATTAATACTGTATTTGAAGAAACTGCAGGCTTACCACATAGCACACGGTCATCTCTTACTATGTTCTTATTTTTATATCAAACATGACGACTAACTGTGTATCATACGAATATTTGTTCCATGCGGGAATGGAACCCGCGACACGCAGTGCAGCAGTCAATCGCTCACCCACTGCGCTAACCGTGTCGTATACTTTGCTGATGGTAGCCACTACTGATTCTCCCTCTTTCTGGTTGGATAAAGTGTGACAGACTTATCCAGTTGTTCCATACTCAATTGCTCCTAAATACTTTATATTCCAGGTTCCGCAGTAGCCGTTACACTATTCAGTAAAAAGATGAAGATGCATGACAGTATGCTTGGTATCATCGCCACGGCTTGCAAGACTGTGTCTGGCTATGTGTACGGCTTGGCTCCAACCAGGGACTGGTTGTATGCTGCCCCAGTCTTCGACTTCTTTGGAAACTCTGGTGCCATTGCCATCAGGTCGCTTGGCACTAAGGTTGTGGGGCAGGATAAAGTGGGTAAGTAACACACATCATGACAGACACACATGATTTCATTATTAGACCCTTTATTATTATGTGCTAGTATCAAAGACCACCGCTATAAGGTTGAGTCACACATATCAAGGAAGTAGCCGGGTCTTGTCAGGGCCGTGACCGTGCAGGGACCGTGTTTCCACGTCCTCTGTGTCTTGTTCACATACTCGTTCGTTAGGGACGTTACCGGCTAGTGAGCGGACCGTGGCTGTGCTGGGCCCTGGCAGGGTTGTAATGAATAAATCACCATAAATGTCACTCATGAATCTTGCAGCAAAATACGTGGTATCATGTCTGAAAATGTCCCACGGGCCTGATTGTCTTATCCAAGTTTCTTAAATTTCAAGTTTGAATGATAATGAGATGTTCATCTATCTTCTTTCTTCTTCTCTATAAACAAATGGGTATGTTTCTTTTTAGTTTAAAGTTTTCTTCATGCATTTTTAATTAGGTGTACAATAAAGTATATATAAATAAATAAATAAACATAAACCGGCCAAGTGCGATTTGGACTCTCACGCAAATTTATTTCCGTACATAAAAAAGCAAAAGTTTTCACACTCTGTGAAATTTCAACTGCCTACCTATTACAATTCACGAGGAAAAAAATCATCCAGGAGAAGCCAGGGTGGGCCACTAGTTTAAAATTATTTTTAAAATCGAAATCAATTTTACGATAGCTCACATTATGAATAAAACATCATTTTTTAAATAGAAAGACTTTATTTTAGACCCCTAGGGTTTTGTCTTAGCGTTCAAAGATAAGAAGAGGCTATTTGAAGATTTTACGAAGATTTTTAATACTTTTAACGTGGATCTCTAAAAGACAAAATAATGATTGTAAAAGCCTTTAGATTACGAATACATTTCACAGAAAGCTTATAGTCCTTTATTATTTTTAAAATCAAAAGCTTATGAAAAATTTAAAATTGATCAACCTATCATCACTTGCCATTTTAATTAAAAATTAAATATAAATAAAATTTGTTTATTTCAGACCACGTTATGTCCATATTTTGTGAGTAAAATTAATTATCTTAAGACTAAGTTAGTAGCAATACAGTTGGTCCAGAAAACTTATACTTGTATTTTTTTAATTGGTTTATGATTATAATTATATAAATAAATTTTCTTGCTTTTGATTTTTTATGTTTATTTACATGAATTTGCACTACGGAGTTTATTTTTGTTATTTGTTAAAAGCCCAGTTTTTTCAAACTTGTGATACATCAATTAAGCACAGTCTGGCCGGTGGATGTTTTAATTACTCTTAATTGTAAACGACGCGACACTGCTAATTTAATATTGTAAAAACTTTGTTGTTTGAGTACAAAAATTGTGTTAGAATTAATTCGGCTTCATTCAATTAATTTAGGATATATAGTTTTATTTGATTCTGGGCGAGTCGTATATCAGGTATAACAATCATTCTGACTTTCAAACTATATCTCATCAATAATTATTATCTAAAAGTATGTTAAATGTACAATATAGTAGTGGAGTGGCCACTGCCGATATATTAGGCTATGTTAGCAGCAAATTAAATACTGCTACAACGCTTATTGAAAAATAATAACTTTAAAAAGCATAATAAAACCGGAAACGGGTTTACTTATAAATCTATAGTAATATTGTAAAGCAGAAGAGTTTGTTTGTTTGTTTGGTTGAACGCGCTAATCTCAGGAACTACTGGCCCAATTTGAAAAATTATTTCAGTGTTAGATAGCCCATTTATCGAGGAAGGCTATAGGCTATATATATATATATCATCACCCTAAGATCAATAGGAGCGGAGCAGTAATGAAAAATGTTACGCAGACGACGTTGCATGGGTCAGCTAGTAATAAATAAAGGGAGCAGTAGAATACGCCCGCAACTAAGAAATCTAAGCCCGAAGTCCATACTTGGGGCTTAAAAAGTAACCCCCCTGACCAGCTTTTTCCCTGTCTATTTTCGCCGCCGATTGCTGTTGTTTGGGAATTATGAAAACCTTTAACTAGCTAATTGCAGCTAAGTCCCAGCATTGTACATGGAGCAACTGCCTATTTCACCTCTACCCTCCTTCCCCTGGGTTTACTTATAAACATTTTCACAAAACTCCACGTAAAGGTACAATGCAGATCTTGGCGACCGCGACCGGGGGCAATGACGTGCGACCGCGACCAACTGCTTTTTATGAATTACTATATAACACTTACGGGTATTATCGGTCCCATAAGTGTTCTATAGTATTTCATACAAAGCAAATTGTTGCGGTCGCGGATTCCTAAAACCAATCAAGCTTATGTTTTTACCATACGCTGATGTCAGCTTCAAGGCGTGTGGCATTATTATTATGATCATCAACCACAACCGCTAACCGGATTCTATATTAAAGATCAAGCGAAACATAATGTAAAAGAAAAAAAAAATGTAATTATGTTTGTGAATCTTCTCCTAGATGGGTTTATGAATTTAAATTTAAGTGTGTTAATTCATGTTTGACGTGCAAATGCCACCTTGTTTAGGAATGAACGGATAAAACAGATTTTCTTTTGATATGCTTACAGACCATTCTTTTGTCGAAATAAAAATACATATTCGGCTAGAATAATGTCCTTACTATCCGGCTCGAAGGTCATGAGTCAAGTCTAGCTTTGCTTTTAAGCACACAGCTCACCGTGAACATTTGGGTGAAGTTTACTTCAAGCTAACTACATCGTTAGTTTGCTCGGTGAGGATAAAAAAAGAATCCGCCCTAAGAGCGGATTTCACCAATGAACTGATCGCGATCAAACTGCTTTCAAAAAAGTTGTTCAAATAATGTATTTAGTTGCGACCTATGAACCCCAAACTAGGCAATGAATAGGTATCTGTGTTTTGGAATTCTATTGATACCTCCCAAAGGAGTTTACAGAATAGACTGGCTGATTGTGATTTATGTTGTGATTTCTAATCGTTGAGAGCAAACACAGTGACAAAACCAGGACCCAGTAGTTTGTGTAAAAAAAATCAAGTAGAGTATAAAAAAATGCTCTTTTTTAACCAAATCACATTTTCAACTTAGTAAGCAAGCCAATTTGGAAGAAATCCAATCCAAGAAGTCCAATGGAAGAAAATAAAATAGAGCTTTTTAAAAGCTAGGTACTCTCCATCCGTCTCTTTAAAGTTTGTCCTAAAGTCTTGCTCTTACAAAGCGTAGCGTCCATTGCATGTCGGCTTGAGTGAGAGAATTTAACCTATGCGCTGCTGAATAAATTGCATTTCCCAGCCAAATAGTTTCTGTTTAGATTTTAAAAGGTGAGCTAACATAAAATACTAGGGTTTAGACCGGCTTTTTAGGGTTGCGTACCCAAAGGTCAAAAATGGGACCCTATTACTAAGACTTCACTGTCTATCTATCAGCAGGCTGTATCTCAAGAACCGCGATATCTAGACGGTTAATATTTTCACAGATGATGTATTTCTGTTGCCGCTATAACAACAAATACTAAAATACAGAATAAAATAAATAATTAAGGGGGCTCCCATACAAGTACTTGTTTTTTTTGCCGTTTATATAGATAATGGTACGGTAGCCTTCGTGCGCGAGTCTCTTGCACTTGGCCAGTTTTTATTTATGGCTATATATAGCTTTTCCCCGCGACTTCGTACGCGCATATTCCGTTTTTTTCCCGTTCCTGTTAGAATTTCGCGAAATCTTCTCTTATTGCTCACTTACGGCGTGTAGGGAAGCTACATGCCGAATTGCTTTCTACCACCAATCGTTTTGGCAGTGTGTTGTGTCATGTGTGTCAGTGACTCACTCACTCAGTAACGGAAGAATTTTATATATTCGGATTGATGACACAAATTATTAATTTAAACTTTATATACAGTAGTGCCATATGTGATATGTTATGTGCACAGAAATATAAAAAACAGGAGAAGTGGCAAGGAGGCGTGTCGGTGTCGTCGCTATATGCGCTCGCAATGCGCAAATGGCCGTCGCCGCGAACTACGGGCTTTCGATCACGATTGTGACATAATAAGGATGCCGTGTTATTCAGTGGTTTCTTGTAAAAACCGAAGCACAAATCAACACTTTGTTAATCATGGAATCACTTATCATATGTCAGTACAAGTATTTTACTGTATTTGTCTTTAAAATCAACAACAACTGTAGCGCCTGTAGCGACGACACGAGATTCCTATACATTTTCGTCCAGCGGGCATATCTCCTTATTTATTATATCTATGGTTATGTGTGATGTGATATGTGAACATAATGCATAAATCATTCAACCTTTACGCTAAAATAATTTATACACTGTGCCTTTACACAACTCTTCTTTTTTTTTTGCTGAATTTTAATTTTGGCCTGGCAATTTAGGTACTGGCAGGTATTATACATTATACTTTAAAGTAGGTACAGTGGCTATCTCCGTCCAGAAGAAAATGCTGAAAAGCATTGCCAACAAAATTTACTGATGATATCCATCCATAAAACAAATCAATTAAACTGACACCATTCATTGCTTTCTAAACTTCACTAATTGCCCATTTGTGTATCAGTTCGCTTGAATGAATCCTGCGTCGCTCGTCTAGAAAATTATTTGTTACAATAGTTGAGAAGATAGTACAGGGGCAAAATGATAATTAAACTATCTGCAGAAACGTATATTGCATTTAGATACGCAGGATTTTTAAACCGATATCACATTATTATCACATGCACGAAATGTCATGAGTTCGTCCCAAAATTGTGGTCTTTTGAAAATTGTTTCCCATTTTAAGCCTCAGTAAAATAATTTCAGTGATACAAACTTTGATAGGGATCCGAATTAACGTGTAGTGATAAGACCCGCATGACTTTTAGTTTATGTAAGTACAGACGCCAGCACATCAGGCTAACGGAAACTGTCAAATTTTCCCAATCAAATTTGAACTCAATCTCTTTGGCAATAAAGTTGAAAGTCTATTAAAGAAATTTGACAGCTTGTTTTAGCTTGATGTGCTGGCGTCTGTACAGTACTTGTTTCATTTTCCGAGAGGGCCCGGTGCGAAAAGTTTCAATGCCTTGTAACTTCTATTGTCACTATGATAAATTATTGTTTGTCTAACTAGGTTACCATTATTGTGTTCCGTTCGTTTAATTTTACGGACATAATAATATCGTTGATACTTTTGCGTGTAATTCTAGCTAATAATATGTCAGTAGCGAATATCTTGGTTGCTGAATTTTTTCGAAAGAGTCACCGCGGCCCTATGACGCAAAGGGCACTTGGAAGAACACGTATGAGTTTTTAGTCAGCTAGAGTCTGACACTTCCTTCCGCTCCAATATGTTACACTAGCTGACCCGCGCAACTTCTTCTGCGTCACATTTTCCATTATTGCTCCGCTCCTATTTGTCTTAGCGTGATGATATATAGCCTATAGCCTTCCTGGATAAATGTGCTATCTATAACTGAAAGAATTTTTCAAATCCGACCAGTAGTTCCTGAGATTAGCACGTTCAACCAAACAAACGAACAAACAAACAAACAAACAAACTCTTCTGCTTTATAATATTAGTATAGATTTTTCACAAATACTCATTCATACTAATTTAATTATTATAACTGTCTTTTCAGGTAAAATATGTTCGCTGATCGGATTCGTGGAGACGCTCATACCAGTGATCTACATACCGCTGTACAGCAAATTGTTCTCCAACACCGTGGAGACTTTGCCTGGAGCGGTATACCTGTTGGGTGGTACCATGACGATACCGGCCTTCCTTATATTTATGTGAGTATGAGCTTTTACATAGTCGCTAATAGCTGCCTTTTATATATTAGACTATGCTGACAATAAAATAAAATTGTCATCTTTTAATTTAAAAAAAAACTCGAAAAGTGGCATCTATACCACCAGCACCACCAAAAAACAAACGAAAGACAAAAAAACCTGGCGTCACAAAAATTCTACATCGTATTATTGAAGTTATTCGTACAATTTAAATTGATACAAGCGCCCGAGAACAATCATTGGGCAGTTTCCCACCAGACACAACTACCGTCAGAGCTTCGGAGGTTCCTCCCTTTTCAATGTTGGTCGCAAGGCATTCCACTCTTTTCCACAGATCTCTATAAAATAGCATCTGACTACAGGGTAAGCGACCACGTCTGCAGACTTTCACTACTTGATTTATTTATATTAACTCTGTATAACCATTAACCAGTGCATTTCTTAATGTTTGTCCAATATGGTAAAGCAATACTTAATAGTAAATGTACCTTCATATATTTTTATAGGCAATTCCATCACTTTTCATGTTCACGTTCCGACATAATTCGTGTCATGCTCTGCCACGGAGCCACTATCTTAGAAATCGATCAATTATATCTTAAAATGATGTACGTCAAACGTACATCATGTACGTATATCGTCATCGTTGTACGTGCATCAGGTAATGATAAAATAGACATTGATTGTGGCTCTGCTGCGGAGCATACTCTCTAGCAGAGCCACACAAAACTTGTACTCAGGAAAGATAAACGCTACTGATTTTTCATGAAAACTGTTGTACGAATAGTGTTTATTGCGTACGTGTTGAAAAATATCATAATTAGAGAGTGGTTTTATTTATTTTAACTATACTAAAGTTTTCATAGAAAGCGCCTGTTTTTTCGTGTCAGCAAAATGTGGTGTAGCATTTGTGATTAGGTGCACCACTATAAATATTATGAACGAGGAAAATAAGCATGTTATTTGTTAGATAATACCTATTACCAGATTTATTTACTTTTCGAAGGTGCAATTAAATTATATTCAACCTATTTTCAATTGTAGTTTTTAACGAATTTTTTTTACATTTTATTAAAACCACAGAAAAGGTACCCAGTCTTCGAAAACAAGTAGAAGTTTTTGAAACATCCATCCAGTTGAATATCATTAATGTCATTGTGTTCAATTGGAATTTGAGTTGTCTTCCAGTATTATTTAGATTAAATATGCCTTGTCAAATTACAATGAAGCGCGCGCGCGAAATTTTTGTCAGTGTGCTTAGAGCTTAGGCTTAGAGGAACAAAGATCAGCATTTAAGAACTTCAAACATTTATTTACGAACTAGCTGTTGCCCGCAACTTCGTCCGCGTGTATGTTGAAAAGTAAAAATTATGACGCTACTTAATAACAAAATAAGAATCATACAAATCGGTTGAAAATTGGCGAAAATATCGCTGAACAAACATTTTTCATGGGATTCCATCATCAGATCCTAAGTTATACCTTCCATCATCAGCTCATTAATATGAAATATTGAATACCAGACCCAATATCTAAATTGCGTTGAAAAGTTTTTGTAAAACATTGTATGTGTCTATAAAATTAGAGGGTTTCTCTCGATTTACATGGGATCCCATCATCAGTTTCTGACTTGGTGACAATGGTACCACCTTGGTTGCACAGGCTTTTGAAAACAAAAAAAATAAAATAAAATCGGTCCACAATTGGCGGAGATATCGGTGAACATACAAAAAAATATACATACACCCGAACATATAGAACCTCCTCCTTTTAGAAGAAGTCGGTTAACAAAAAAATTCAACCGACTTCAAAAAAAAACACTACAAAGTAAAAAATAACTTTAACTTCGGAACTCGGTGTTTTTGTTAGTTTGTTCGTATTTTGACACCGACTTCCGAAGTTAAAGTTATTTTTTACTTTGTAGTGTTTTTTTTTGGAAGTCGGTTGTATTTTTTGTAAAAAGTTTTTTATTTTTCACTTTTTAGTGGTACCCCACACCTAACAAAACCACTGCAAAATAGATACCATACGATTTTCGAAAGTTCCCCTCGACTCCTCTGGGATGCCATCATCAGATCCTGGTTTCCTTATCATGGGACCATTTGGGAAGTATACCCTTTCCAACAAAAAAAAACATTTTTAAAATCGTTTGGCAAGCGACGGAGTTATGCCCGAACAAACATAAAAAAAAAATACAAACATCCGAATTGAGAACCTCCTCCTTTTTGGAAAGTCGGTTAAAAAGTCAGTTTAACATCCGGTTAACCGAGCTAATTCAACTGTTTATGCGTCTCTTCGATGGGACCTCGCCACCTAATCGCGGGTGGTATGATATGACCCCCTGGCTTCAGGCCTGTAAAGGTTAGGCCGCGGGCGCACTCTCCTGGCTCCTCCCGAACCTGGGGGGACCCAGAGCGCGATGCCGGCGCTTGTATGCATCTTGCGGAGTATGGCCCTCTACAGGGCCCCCATCTGGGCCGACTCCCTCCACAGGATCCAGAATGCGACGGCAATCCGCAGGCCCCAAAGGGCCATTGCACAGCGGGTGCCAAGGGCGCTCGGTAGGCTTGTCGGCGGCGTGCGCTCTGGCGCTCTGGCGGGCACCCCTCCTTGGCAGTTGGAGGCGTGGGTGCTCGCCAGAGTGTACGAATTGACGGCGCGCCGACAAGCGCTCGGGGAGCGCCCTGTCGCGGAGAAGTGGGAGGCAGTGCGGAGGGAGGCGAGGGACGCCATCGTCGTCCATTAGACGGAGGACCTCGCCTCCTTTGGTCGCCGAACACTGGACGCGCTCGGTCCAGTCCTGCGGGACTGGCTCGAGCGGCCACACGGCTTCTTCTCCTTCCGTCTGGTACAGGTGTTGATAGGCCACGGCTGTTTCGGCACGCACAAAAAAAAATCCTCTTCCAAGGCGAAGTGCAGATGGGTAACACGTTGGCATTCGCATCACGAACGCCTTAAAGCGCGTTGCGGCGCGACTCCCAACAGCTGCACTCTCAACACATACTTGGTCTTCTGATGCACGCACTCCACGATGTCCTTCGCCGTAGTAATTGAAAGGCAGATTATCTAGTATAACTTTATCTGACATAAAATAACACCTATGTATTGTCAACGACACCACTGGACGACACCGCTGGGGTGTCGTTTACATTTTTTTTTTTGGTAACTACACCACTGCCGACTACGATAAATGCATATGATTAGTATTAGAACTTCACTAAGGAGGTGTGACAATGCGCCTTTCAATTAAATTAAAAACGTAATTTAATTAAGACACCTAATAATATGTTTCAACACGTAAATTATATTCAACCTGATAATTTAATTGTACCTTTGAGAAGTAAATAAATCTAGTATGATAATTTCAAATAAATATATATTATGTTATAAATAATATGCTTATTTTCCTCGTTCATAATATTTATAGTGGTGCACCTAATCACAAATGCTACACCACATTTTGCTGACACGAAAAAACAGGCGCTTTCTATGAAAACTTTAGTATAGTTAAAATAAATAAAACCACTCTCTAATTATGATATTTTTCAACACGTACGCAATAAACACTATTCGTACAACAGTTTTCATGAAAAATCAGTAGCGTTTATCTTTCCTGAGTACAAGTTTTGTGTGGCTCTGCTAGAGAGTATGCTCCGCAGCAGAGCCACAATCAATGTCTATTTTATCATTACCTGATGCACGTACAGCGATGACGATATACGTACATGATGTACGTTTGACGTACATCATTTTAAGATATAATTGATCGATTTCTAAGATAGTGGCTCCGCGGCAGAGCATGACACCATAATTCCCATTGTTAATTGTAATTGATACAACTGTAAGCATATAAACAACAACAATAAACAAAAACACCAGGATCTTCAATAAAAATAACTTAATGACAAACTAACATCACAAAGCTTCACAACCAAGTACTCATAGATACTTCAACCCACAAAAACCGATAGATTGCTCTTGGAAAAACTCAATGGCTCAAAAAGGTCGAGGCTGTTTCCAATCACGTAATCATTGTAATACATGATGGAATTCTGCCTAGTGTGCGGTTTGAACGGTCTGTCGACGACAATGTAAGACCAAAATGGCACACGTTATTTAAAATTGATCACGTTATTCGTTCAAAGGCCGAACTCATGGACGTTGGAGGTGGATTTCTAATTTGCATGTGTTTAAAGTGTTTCGACCGTTTTAAAAGCTGTATTTAAGGGTAGAAAAGGAAATGCTTCAGGTTCTGCGCAGGCCGGTCAAGCGCCAATGCTTTTGAATTCAGATTACTACTTCCAGAGGCTCCTGTTACACAATATTTGAACACAAAAAAACAACGTTACTCATCATAATATTTATGTGTTATGACAGTGAATTGTAATTTTTATCAGAATAAAATCAGATTTCAAACCTCAATATTAATTACTAAGTATCTAATTTTCGACTCAAACATAACTGGCTATTTACTTTAAAACAGCCCAATATTTTATGTCACTGCATTCTCAATTTTTTCTTAGGCACCACATCCACGAGCGAGTGAATCGTCGACGTTTTGCTCGACAACTCTCTCAGCTGGCACTCGTCGAAACGCAACGATAATATTGTCGTTTAAAGAAATAAAAAGAATTAGACAAATAAAAAGTCTTGCTTTCCTTATCAAATGAGGCGGTAGGTCGATTGCCAGGGTTGCGAAATTTCGCCGGGGTTGCGGAATTTGTCCGAAAGAGTCACCGTGGCCCTGGAACGCAAAAGGTATTATGAGGAACACAGATGACTTTTAGTCCGTAAGAATTTGACACTCCCTCCCGCTCCACCCCTAGCGGAAAGAGTCATTTGCTGATTTAAGAAAAAGGTCGATTATATCGCTACGAGACACTCGTGTCTTACTACATAAAGCTATGTAACATCCACTTTATATTTACTTTTCAGAGCACTCTACGTTATACACAAACGACAGGAAAGGGATACGGTGAAGAACCCAGCGGCGAAGGAGGCACACGCACACGACAATGACGTCACCGCACTTTAGTAGCTACACATTTAAACAAAAATCATAAGTGACAAAGGAAAAGGATGTTTGATGGATAAGTAAAATATGACTTTACCCCAGACCAACAAAAAAATTAAGACGGCGCGCCTCGAGGGTAGGCTAATATTATACGAGGAAGATATTGTTTAGTATGGTGTTGAAAATCAATTGTTAAGAAAGATTTCTGTTCCGAAAAAAAAAATAACATTAATTTAAAAAATGCAATTTTAAAGTGCATTTACATAGAATAGAAAACTCTTTATTATGTACACCATATAAGTAACAGAAAAAATAAATTAAGTAAACATTACATAGGGTGACACAATGGGCGGCCTTATCGCTGAGAGCGATCTTTTCAAGACTTCGATCTTTTTACTTATGTGATTTTATTAGTTAAACATAAAACTGGAATATCACTCGAAGTATAAAATAAAAAATATTTAAATTTTAGCAATCGCAATGGTAAACTTTAAATCATGTTATGGCTACCCTCGCACTTTATGTCATTGCTTTAGTTCTTTTTACAAGTTTTCACTAGACGGGTAGGCATAATTCTATTTTAAAATTTAAAGTTCACTAGACGACGACTCATGACGTACTAAGAGCGATAAGCATGGTGTTAGTGTAGATATGGGCGTGAGCGTGTATGCTAGGAATATACCTACTTGCAAGAGCACGGTTTTGTGGCTTCACTTTTTTGTTCGCGGGGCGCCGTCTTCCTTTTTTTTTGTTGGTCTGAGGACTTTACTTAGTCCATCAGTTAAATTATATGTCATAAAAGGTTTTGAAGAATAAGATTAAAGTTTTATATTTGAGGATGTGTTTTGCCATAACTCATGGTTCGTAAAAATAATAGGTGTTAAAAACCTGAGAGATTAATATAAAATAAGAATATATAAATATTATGCTAATTTGATACTTATATCGTTTATTTTATTCCTAATAAGTTATTAATCTTTTTATTAGTGGCAGGTATTTTATGGCTTTTGCTAAAAGTATAATTTTGACATAGAACTACGAGCACAAGAAATGATTTTATGATGCTTTATGTGATAAAGGACTGAAATTAAAGTTTTTATCCATAAATTATCTTCACTAAAAAATTATCTTCTTGGAAGAAGAAGTTTAAACTTCGGAGTTGATAATTCCTCTTTCTTAAAGAAGATCCCACGTTGGTCACGGCTTGTTGATTGATGAAAAATACAACGCGAAGTAATACCGCGTTACAATGGCAATTGAAACTACAGTTTGCTAGTAGTTTTTCTGCAGAAGGTACAATACGTCTCGACTTAGGTAGTGATAAATTTACATAATTAAATTCTTCTCTTCCACATTTATTATGCGCACAGCGGAAGTGTGGAAGTCTCTGCCAGCGTCTTTTTTTTCTCCCACATATAACCATCAAAGCAAGAGTACACAGGCACTCTTCTGGGCACGCTCCTTTCATCACATGCCTCATCCATGGCTTTCCATCCGGCGTGATCAATGTTAAGAGTCCATACCTCAATAAAAATATTACATCAAAGTAAAATTTTCTCTTGAGAATTCATATCACAGAAATCATAAATATTTTTATATAAAAGATATGAATGTCCGCTCATTCAACAGAATGTCACACCACAATCATCTAAGTGTTACGTGACACTGCATCCGCACTGTTGCCAAAACAAGCAATTCTGCTAAAAATATTGAGCTGCAGTGTAAGTGACAAATTGCAATGCGATGTGGTATCGATCGTTATCGGACATTTGCTTTTGTTGCACTAAAAAAGATTTTTGAAAAATTCATATTATGACCTTAACATGATTCTATTGATGTGGCCTTATTAGACCCGCTGAAGCGATACTAAAACAATCAACACCGTACTGTGTTGCCTGAACTACGAATAGCTAAGACATCACATAACTACTCAAAATAAAAGGGAAAGTTGGATTTAGATAAAAAAAATATATTGAGGGACCTTACCCAAATGGAAGCTAATACAAGAATCTCTCTAAAAAACAATAAATTTCTTTTATTCTAATTTCAAACCTATGCTAAACATTTTCATTCACCCTTACAAAGTTTTATCGAGTGGCCAATACGAACCAAGTAAACCAAGGAGGCTCACAGTACCGACCTCGGTAATTGTACTGTTGACCACCCAGAGCAGAAAACTGCCAATAATCACTTGCTATGATGCTTATTTGAGCTGACATTAGATCTAGCTGCAACGATATAAAATGAGTTTTACTATGTCCATATAGTAACTGTGCTCTACATGTTCACAAACAAACGTACAGTCTCGTTGAAAATAGGTTCGTCACTTTGAGTTGTATTTTTGTTTAGTTAGCATTGTTGTCATGTCAAACACGTATCATGACAGCTTAGTAGTTATACTATGCGAAAAAAGCACCTACAATTTTGAAGCTCCTTTTTTGTAATTTTTTACGGTGTACTTATAATATTTCTACTTTTCTAAGAAGGAGCTTGTGGCTAAATATTAACAGTCGTACTGGTCGATCTTCAATGTTAAGGAACGCTTGCCGAGGTCGGTCTGTGGATGGGTGACCATCTTAACATACCGAGTTTCCTCCGTGTCTCGGAAAACACGTTAAGCTGTTGGTCTCGGCTGTCATTTAGAGACCTTTGGCAGTCGTTACGGATAGTCAGAAGCCAGAAAATCTGACACCAGTCTTGCCAAGGAGTACCGTGTTACCAAGTTAACGGGTTGTGGAGGTCTGGTAGGCAGCTGCTCTACGCAAAATACTGATATTTAGTGACTGAGTCTGACTAAATCCCGTTTGATTGGAAGCCGACCCCAATACAGTTGGGAAAAGGCTAAGCAGATGACATGACTTTTATAAGAATGTTTCATAGTTGCTTATTAAAATAACTGACCAATATATTACAAAGGTTTTGCGTTATAGAGTTCTAGACATTGCTAAAAACAAGTTAAAATATAATTTTCCTTTTGCAGAGTTCAAATAAAAGAAAAAGGATTAAGAAAGTAATATAAAAACTTACTAAAGTAGTGAGTGACTAGACTGTACGTCCATGACACTGCCCTAGGTCAATGTGGGGGTAGTATTACAGAATGCAATGTCAACAAAGCTATTGGGATCGTGTTCACCATTAACGAGATGTTATCTGGAATACCTTGAGAGACAACACCAGTACTTGCTTATTATTTCCATTTTCAAAACTGCTGTTCCACGCAACTTGGTCTGCGTCACATTTTTCATGAATTCTCCGCTCCAATTGACTATTGCGTGATGTTACATTAGGTATAACGTATAGCCGTCCTCGATAAATGGGCTATCTAACACTAAAATAATTTAACAATTCAAACCAGTAGTCCCTGCGATTAGCGCGTTCAACCAAACTCTTCAACTTTATAATATTGAGTATAGATATGTGCACGACAATGGAGCACACTTACCTAGAAGTAGCTAAATAAATCTTAACTTAAAACCCTCACGGTGTAGTTATCAGGAAGCACAGACAAGCAGAAAATCCTTAGCTGAAACACAGAAAAAAAAAACCGAAATCTTGTTAGCTTATAGGTGGTATAATATACCCTATGTATTATATTCATGTTAAGTTCTTATTAAAATTTCAAATTTGTACACATTTTGTATCTTGTTATGTTAATTAATGTAATTGGACTTGCACCGTTTTAATTAACTATAAATAAATAAATAAATAAATAAGTAAATAAATAAATACATACCTCAAATATTTTGTAAGGACCTTAAGCGAATAATATTATTTAACGCTTAATTTTAAATTAACTCCGATAACCACAGTATCTACCCATAGATAGATTGAATATAATTTATTGTTATCAAAATTGATAGTAGTGCGTAGTGTTGGTATACTCCTTCTTCTTCATATCGTGTGGGTAATAAGGTAGCGTAAAGGTCTAACTAAGTAAGTATATTATCTTCTTTTATCATATATATATATATATATATATATATATATATATATATATTTAGCGAAGTGAACGATAAGTGAGCTGTCAAACCATACAAAAATGATGGCATGACAGCTCACTTATCGTTCACTCCACCTAAGTGATCACGGTGAGATGTCACACAGAATCGACCGGCAGGTGACACTAACCGCCTCCGTGGTCTAGTGGATGTACCACCTGATTCAGACCCAGAGGTCCCGGGTTTGATTCCCAGCGGGGGCAAATTTTTTGCTCGGTTTGGTTGGTGGTAGGAATTGTTCTAAGTCCGCCTGGCAAGCTACCACCATCATGTCTAAGTCTGTCGCCATAACAACAATGTTAACAGCATTGTTGTGTTCCGGCAGTTAGAGGTATGATAGCCAGTTCCTCTGTGTTAGAGAATTCCGGGTGAAACTCGCTTCCATCTTCGGCCTAATCATCACTTTCCATCAGGTGAGATTTGGGCCAAGAGTTTCCCCGTTTTGTATATAAAAAATAATAATAATAACGACCCCACACACCCTAGTGTCAGAGTTTCTAAACCGCCTCAAGGGCCTTTGACATGGTTTATTTGACGACCGCCATCTGTCGACCGGGTCCACTGGCATATACGTGCCAAAGCACGGAATCATCTTTTTGTGGGACAATCAGGCTATTCAAGCCTGCAATGTCCCAGCCAAACTGGAACCATTTCTTTACAAATCATGCTTCCCGTGGGAATCGAACCCACGACTACCGAGTCACAAGGCAAACGCCTAAATCACCACAATATAAGACAATAGCGTGACGGCTGATAGGACTACGAGGAAAATCACTTGTTGCGCCAACTCCAAGTAACATAGGAAACTCATCCTACTTGAGGTTAGCGCCAGTTTTCGTCCTTCTTTAATTAGAGAAGGACGAAAAGCGGAGAAGGGAAAGAAAATAGTTATATCATTTAATATAGAGTTTTCTTTTATTGAATTCAGTCGCAGAAAACAAGAGGGGTTTTGACAAAGCGCTTAACCAATGTGAAAACGTTCAAAATGTATGGTGACATATGCTTTAGCAGCTATAACAGCTCTTCGTGTTGAGACCATGTTTTAGCATATCAGTTATGGTTCGCCACCTTGCTTCCTTTACTGAGCAATATAGCTCAAAACTGTAATAGCAATATAAATTTGTGTAATCTTGCTATGTTCAAAATGCCTGGCGCCGTTACATTTTTGCTTTCGAAAAGCTTATAAAAAGAATATTGTTATCGTATGGTCTAAGTGCTTTTAAAATAAGTAACCTCATTGAGTAGCAAGTAAATATTCATTAAAAAACAGTTACTATGTAATCTAAGAAATCCCATCGAGGCTGGTAACGTAATAAGTACTATCAAATTGGTACAAAATTGTCCCCAACCGTAATTCTTCCTATCTGTCCCAGTTTAAATGCATTCTTAATGACTGCCACGAGGCAACACTTAATGCATTTGTACTAAACGAGAGATTCTCTAATTCCTACACAGTTTAATTTAAAATTACTAAATTTTTGCCCCTGGGTGAGCTAAGGTTTAGATCTGCAGTGCTATTCTGTAACAACATTTTCGTGTCTCGACAGCGGAATCCGAGGTGAGTTTCAAATTCGTATAAATATAAGACCTTATGGTGTGTGAAATAAAGTTCAATTTGTAAGCTTAGTCACTCAGGTGAAGTCGATATCGAAATGGTTATTTACAGAATAGACTAGCTGGGTGCCAATTCTACTAATTTTCACATTCGCATCTCAATCGCAATCTGTCAAAAATGTATGAAAACTAAGGCTTTTTTCACAGTTTGCGATTGACATGCGATTGCGAAAGTTGTTGTAGAATTGGCCCTTTGAGCTGAGTGTAAACCATGACTGTCTATTTTCCAAAGATTCGATGTAATATTGATGGTGATCATCATCAAATCAGCCAAATGGCTGTCCACAGCTGAGATAAGGTTGCCTGTCCAATACACCGGAGCGAGGCAACGGAGCAGAGAAACGGGGAAATTTCAATCAATTGTATTTCATAAAGTCGGTGTCAAAATACGAAGAAACTAACAAAAACACCGACTTCCGAAGTTAAAGTTATTTTTTTCTTCGTAGTGTTTTTTTTTTGGAAGTCGGTTGTATTTTTTTTGTAAAAAGTTTTTTTTATTTTTCACTTTTTAGTGGTACCCTACACCTAAAAACACCCCTGCAGAATCGTAGAAAAGTTAAATACGTAATTTCGATTACTTAGATGACATAAAACTATCATCCAAGTAGACGAATTCCAGCTATTTCGATTTAAAATCCAAAGTTCGTAACCGATTTTCATAAAATTTAAATGGGACCAATCTGCAAGTATATCCTTTCAGATAAAACAATATTTTTTCAAATCGGTTCATAATTGTCGGAGTTATTTATGAGGTAACAAACATTAAAAAAGAACATACAACCGAATTGATAACCTCCTCCTTTTTGGGAAGTCGGTTAAAAATCTCCGCACCACGTGATTCACTGACATATTGACTGGCATGATGTGATAATATTTCTTCGTTGCTCCGCTCCGCTGCCTCGCTCCGCTGTAATGAACTGGCACCCTAACCCTTAACCAACTATCTCAGTCTTGAGCAGTCCGCAACCAGCCACCTTCTTCAAATCATCTATTCATCGTGGCGCAGGGTGTCCCACACTACGTTTGACCATACGCGGTCTGTTCCATCGAATGTCTGCATACACCCTGTTCTTCACGTTATCCATAAACTTAAGATAACGCTTCCACTGTCATATGAGTCTGGTACTGCGCTGCGAGCCGCGGAGTGGTTTGATTCTACCTGTACGGGCTGTTCCAGACATTTTTTAGGATGATGTTCTTTATCTGCTATACCTAGCTCTAACAAATCAAATCCAACAAAGGATACTTAAAAAGGCTTCGTTACAAAGATTTTTGAAATATCATTAAATTGAGCTATGCAGTATCAAAGGTTAAATATGGCCTATGTTGCCACTTAGTGCAATTAAAATGAGAAATCTACGAAAAACAAGTGCTATTTGAATATCATTTGTTTTTCGTTGCCAATTCGGATGAAGCTATATCGGGTGATTTTCGTAAAGGTATTTTGTTTGTATGAAAATTAACAGAAAATAAAAAATAGGAATTAATGAATACTCCATAATGCAAAATGTTTATTTCCATATTGCAAAATGTTTACATCCGGTCGAAGTCTATGTATATCTTTCGGAACATGGTGTATAGATAGTGCAAGCACTAATCTCCAGGTTTGATGAAATCATGTAGGGGCGAGGCTTCTTTTTTTTTTATTGGGACAAGCCCGCCACACATTCCCAACCACTGCAACTCCTGAAAGCCAGAATCAACAGTGGCGAAAAACGCCGAGCTAATGAAGCCCGACGAGTCCCGGAGAAACGATTCAACTGTCTTGGATCCCGCATCGAAGTTAATCAGAAGAGAACAGCGGAGGAGTAGGAAGAAATAAATATAATTTCCACTTCCCTCCTTATCAAGCTTCTTAGGGGCGAGCGAGGCTATCGCCATCGAACGGTGACAAGTACAAACTTCGGGCATTCTATATGGAAAAACCCAATATGTCATTGCCCCACCCTGGCATCGAACCCGATACTCTGCTCAGCAGTTCCATTTGTGACCACGAGTTACCTATGAGTGAGAAATAGGTTGTTCCATCGATTTCTGTATTAGGTAAGCATTTGAAGTTGAGTATTTCTTAAACTCTACTTTAGCCTGTAAATCTCTGCTATTGTTACGGAACTTGTTCAAAAGAGTAACTGCGGCCAAGGAACGCAAAGGGCGAGAAGGAACGCGAATGGGTGAGTCAATAAGAGACTGACACTCCCTTCTTCCCCGCCTGAGCGCAAGTAGTCATTTAATGATTTCCTATCCATAAAAAAAAACCTGTCAACCGTTTAATATTTGGCTTGTGTAGGGAGGTCTAGATCTCTTCATTTAGAATTACGTAAGTAGGAGTAGCATAGAATTGTGGCTGTTATAGTAACGGTAATTTATGTATTTATTTCATTTAGGTTAACAAACAACTGTTTACACCAGTACATTACATAGTTGCTTATTATTTATAGTAGGATACAATGATGATAAAAAACAACGATAAAGTACCTACTTAGTTCTGAATTCATGATATTATGCCCGACTAGCTTCTGCCAGCGGCTTCGCCCGCGTGATCCCTAGGGAACATGTTCCCCGGACTAAAAGTAGCTTATGTGCTATTCCAGACTATAATCTATCTTTGTTCTAAATTTCATTAAGCCGTTCTGGCGTGATTGAGTAACAAACAACCAAACTTTCACATTTTCATTTTTCATTTTTTCTATTGATTGTAGCGTGTTGAAAAGTATACTATAACCAGGTCAGGAGTATGAAAAATAATTATACCAAGTTTCGTTAAAATCCGTCGAGTAGTTTTTATTTCTATAACGGTTATACAGACAGACAGACAGACAGACAGACAGACAGACAGACAAAAATTTTACTGATTGCATTTTTGGCATCAGTATCGATCCCTAATCACCCCCTGATAGTTATTTTAGAAATATATTTCATGTACAGAATTGACCTCTCTACAGATTTATTATAAGTATAGATAGATAGATAGAAGATAGAAGATATAGATAGATAAATCTAACAATTGATGGACATGGAAATTAGAATTCGTTTGTATTCGGAAATGCGATGATTTCCGAGCGACATCAAGAAAATAGTTGTACCTACTGTATATTTATAGTAACTTTGATGCATCCCCCTAGGAATGGAAGTATTTATTTGCTAAATAAATTACTAAGTTTTTCCCACTACTTCTCTCCCGCAGCCTGTTCCACAGGTAAAGTGGATCCGAGATAAAAGCATTCGGAATAGTAGCTTAGACTTCTAATAAATACCGTTTACAAACAATGTATAAGTAGATATGGGGGATTTCTCAGCAGTCTCTAATTGAGTACCTCATACCTTTGAAACTTAGGTATATGAATTCATGTTTCAACACTTATGCTCTGTTCACGAGTGTTGAAACGGTACATTCCCTAGCAAAGGTATCGACTTAATTATAATAATTTAAAATTTCCTTACACTAGCTGATTAATGGTAATTGGAGTATGGATAATAATGTTTACTAGCTTTAAAGAAATACTACAAAATTGATTCCGCAGTTTTGCAGATTCGTTTATTAGTTACTTAGACAATTTCCATACAGTGTGAGAAATCATCACAAATAAAGATTTAATGTTAAAATTTTAACAAAGTACATTGTTTTCAAAACTTTTTAGAGATGAACATAAAATGCATTATTGTTAACGAAAATTGAGCACGCATTATAAGTCCAGTATAAAAAAAAAAGTGGCTAAACAATAACATAAGAATATCGATCCTCAAGGTTAAGCAACGCTTGCCAAGGTCGGACAGTGGATGGGTGTCCACCTTAACACATCGAGATTCCACCATGCCTCAGAAAAAACGTAAAGCTATTGGTCCCGGCTGGTATTGGCCCGGCATTTGAACATCTTTAACAGTCCAAACCAACAGTTATGTTTGTGCAGTCCAAACCCAGAAACAATTACCTATGATCTTGCCAGCGGTACCGTGGTACCTAGTTAGGTACAGGATTGCGGATCGAAGTAGCAGTCGTTCCATTTAAAATACTAGTACTCATCCGGGTACAGTGGAAGTCAACCCCAATAGTTAGGAAATCACTAAGGGCGGGTTGTTTCAACTACACTTAACGCACGCGTAAACGTTAAAAATGGTGCTAACTATCGTCAAATCAAAAAATTGGATTGTTTCACAAAATGTCAGCGTTAACGCACGTAAAATATAACGTTTACGTTAACAGATGGTCTGAGCACTGATTAATGTAACTTTAGTTGCGTCAAATAGAACAATATTGTGAAATTTCTTTTGAATTCCTCATTACCAGTTCTTCTGATGACACAAATTAGTGGTGGAATGCAAAAAAAGCTATTTAGGCAGGACCCGTGTCAATAACTTAGCTATTGGGATGAGCAGGAATTTATACCAGAATGTTTTGAAACAACGCTTCTAATTTAACGAACGTCAAACATCGTCCGTAGTCGTAACTTTTTGACGTAGATACAACCCGGCCTAAGCAGAGTGATGTTAATTTCGTATTTAGAACACCAACGTAGGGTGGATTTCAACAATCAGAGGACCAATTCTACTAATTTTTAAACAACTTTCGCATTCACATGTCAATTGCAAACTGTCAAAAAAGCCTTAATTTTTAGTTTTATATATCATTGTTAATTTTCATACATTTTTGACAGTTTGCGATTGAGATGCGTATGCGATGCGAATGTGAAAACTAATAGAATTGCACTCTGAAACTGAACGCGATAAACATATGAACCACGTTTACAAGCTGTCATTATTTTCTATAGAATATTGACACTTACAACTCTTGAACGCAGCTTGATCGCGATCAGCCGGTCTATTCTGTCAACATCTCACCGTATACATACACTTAGGTGGAGTGAACGACAAGTGGGCTGTCATTGCTATCTTGAACGGTATAAAGGTTTGACGACTCACTTGTCGTTCACTTATAATAATAATAATAATAACCCTACCGCAGTATCTCTACGTTGACGTCGTGGTGGGGCTTGCGCGTCCCGATGGACCTTAGGTCATACCTAGGGTGAGGGGCCAGACAAAGAGAGATACAATCCGCAAGGCAGTTTTGTGGCGAACTGTTGGGCAGTAGCGACCCCACGAACCTTATCTCCCGGGAGAAGTCTTTTTCCTCATCTAAGGCTTGCCTTTATTGGCTGGCCAGAGTGAAAACTGACGAGGAACAGAGCTCCCACCTCTTCCTTGCCTTAATTGGCCGGTCTGAGTGGAGATTCGATAGAGCATACGTGCTCGGGAGAAGGACGTATAATCCAGTAAGATGCTGGTAGGGATCTTGACCGCACTTCCGGGATTGTCCTGATAGCCGTGGTCTACCTCTCCACTCCTCTAGCACCTCAGGCCATGTTGCCCCCTTGGCGCTACGTCACTTTGTGCTAGCGACCGTTTTCGGGGGCCCATTCATTGAGTGTGCAAGTCACCTCCTGCCATTTAAAAGCCGTGTATATTGTTAGTGGTCAGGCAGGGGCCAATAGTTCTATAATAAACGATTATCATTCCACTAAGCCACCCAAACCCATAGCGTTTCATTTTTTGTTTCCATATTCTGCAATAGTACTGCTCCAACCGGGGATTGTCCTTGGGAATACTTTCAGTGCATACAGGGATAATCGCCGGTTGGTGCCCCATTACATTTGAAATGTCTAACGGGGCCTCTGCGAGTTGGTTTCGGCCCCTCGTACGCCTACCAAAGGACCGGTCTCCAGGGGTCCGAGAAAGTAAAAAAAAATAAAATAATAATAATAATATCCTTGGACATTTCACACAACGCCATATAGTCCCAAGCTAAGCAACCTAATGCTTGTGTTATGGTAACGATATGGCTGATAAACTACTTATATACATTTTTTTTTTGTAAATACATACATATTATAGATAGAAAAACACCCAGACTCGGAACAAATACCTGTAGGTCGTACAAATATTTGTTCCGTGCGGGAATCGAACCCGCGACATGCTGCGCAGCAGTCAATCGCTCAACCACTGCGCCAACCGTGTCGTCAAAGTACTTCGCCTAAGTATTCACTTCGAAATGTTTATAGAATTGCACTGTAGTTTCATTGGTGAAATCCGCTCTGAGTTGCCTACAACATAACTCACGGCAACTCGCACAAACCAAAAATAAAACAAAAGCTGTGAGACAAAATGTGCATCAGTACCAATAATAATACCTAATAATGTAAGTAACGATTCAGTCTTCGGCCTTGATCTCGTTTATGAAATTATTTCTTCTTATTGCAGTCCCGAGTGACATTCATGAAATCAGACGCGACGGATTTTAGTCCTTTTCAAGGCTACACACAATTGGGACGGAATTAAAAGTTTGTGAATGTCTGCAGTATGTCTGGTAAAATTAAAGAGATATTCTTCTTACTCTTTTTTTATTGTACATTTAAAAACATATTAATTCAATAAAAAGGATACTTTATTTGGAAAAGCTACCTTGGGTTTCTTTTTTTTTAGGGATGGGTTATCATCAAATGGCTCCTTCCACTCCGGACGAAGAGTATCAAAGGGAGCGTCAGACTCTTTCTGTATAAACCCATCCTTGTTCCACCTTATATTCTTGGCGTTCCATGGCTCCGGTGACTTTTTCGAGCAAACTCCGCAACCCTGGAACAAATTCTGCAATCCTGGAACTTGGGTTATCTTGCTGCCTGGCTCTACATCACGAGCGAATGTCCTGTCCTTACGGCACGACAAATGGTCGTGTTATAACGTAAAAAATAAAACTAATTATACAGAGTCTCATTACTCTGAAATAAATAAAATTTTCAATAAAAACAGAATCATAAATCTGGCAAAACTTTTAGACTGCTTCCAAAAAATTTGCAATAATTATGCCGAAATTAGAGTAAAAATGGGTTGTTCAAATCATCAAAACATGCTGAAATCAAAAATAATATAATCGAAAACACAATAAAAGATTATAGAAACTGCTTAATTTCAGTTGGACATTGTGCAGAGAAATTAAGATTCTGATTAATAGTAATTTATTTAATTGATAAGTTTAGATACATAATTGCCCATTTCTTCAAGATTATTTAAGAATCTTAAAGATTGTGATTTGTGATTTTAAACAGTCTGTGGTAAAGCCGTTTCGGAGGAGTAAGGCAACTAACATTGTGACACGAGAATTTTATATACCTACTATCTGACCCGCGCAACTTCGTCTGCGTCACATTTTCCATTACTGCTCCGCTCCTATTTGTCTTAGCGTGATGATATATAGCCTATAACCTTCCTCGATAAATGGGCTATCTAACACTGAAAGAATTTTTCAAATCAGACTAGTAGTTCCTGAGATTAGCGCGTTCAACCAAACAAACAAACAAACAAACAAATTCTTCTGCTTCATAATATTAGTATAGATCTGTGATTGTATTAAGAACACAAAAAAGGAACATAATAGAAAAATTGTTAAAAAATAAAAAATAATTATTTTGTTGTAAAGATAATTATGAAACAATCTGTGATTACAAAAATGACAAATATTGTGTTACATTTTTATAATGAAACTGAATGATGTTAGAAATTTAAGTTAGTCTTTTAAATAATAAATATTTTCTTCTATCGACATTTTTATTTCTTAGTCTCCGCACTATGCGAGTGAAATTCGTAGGTGTGCTTCGTGGAATAGGAAATTAATTATTTTAAATTTTTACTTGAAGCCCACCTACGGGTGTGCTAAGTGGAATACTTTAGGTGTGCTTCGTCTGGGTGTGCTTCGTTTGGGTGTGCTTCATGGAATACCTCGTTTTCATGACCAGGAATCGAACTTACGAACGTAGCCCCGCACTCTGCAGTCACACTTGTCATATTTTTAAGTAACTCAGTTTAGTCAGCAAATAAATGAAAATGTTGAATGCCATCACACATTTTCGTCAGATATATGTTAGCCTTTTCCGAACTGGCTTGGGGTCGGCTACTATTCTAATTAGATGCAGCTAAACATTTAAAATAGTTTAAAAATTTGTAACTATTAAAATAGTGTTAATAGTTACAAATTTTAAACAGTCGTTATTTCTGTTAATATGTGTTGTACGAGTTAACGTGTGCATCAGTCATGTCAAAAACAAAAGTGAAGTTCAATTTATTGTAGTAAAAAACAAATATCGGTCAAGTGCGAGTCCGACTCGCACAGGAAGAGTTCCGTACCATAAACCTTTTATTATTATTTGTTGTTGCAGCGGCGAAAGAAATGCTTCTGTGAAAATTTCAACTGTTTACCTATCACGGTTCTAGAGATACAGCCCGCTGACAGACAAACAGATGGAAAGCGGAGGTTTAGTAATAGGGTTCCGTTTGTTACCTTATGCGTACGAAACCCTAAAAACGTTAAATTACTCTCAGAATCCCATCTTTCCAACAATCAATGTCAAAATTTTTCAAAATGTAGTAAATCGGGATAGAACTATTGAGGCACAGCCTTCAAATATCTCGGCAACGTGATTTTAGGGCACTAGCTATGAAAACGGAGGAAAAATATAATAATTATTGAATAAAAAGAAACAAAACTCTTACAGGCTAAATTATTAGGTCATGTGTTAATTGTAACCTGAAAACCGAATGTTTTCGTTTACCATTTCCTCTATCAATCTACGTGCATTGGCATTTCGAGAATTTGCATTCATATCAGCTGCATTCAATTGGTATTAATTCCACTAGATTGGCAACTTAATTAAAAGTCCGTATTTACGAGTATTTTGCATGCTAATGATTGATACCAAGTATTTAATACTGGAAGCTTACAAAACCTAAATTAAAAAGCCGCCCCTACTTGTGTCGTGTATTGAGTGCACAATTTATATTTCAGGGTGCACCCACTAAAAGTCGTTTGTTTGTGTGAATACTTTTACCCGCTAAAGATAGCCAATGAATGTAAGAAAAGTGCTTTCATATAAATCTGCCATGCCAGTTATTTCATCAGAAAAGAAAAATCGCCGACGTCACCCAAAAATAAGGCCAGGCTAAAATGGGGCTGAGCTGGCTAGTTCTTCCACATTTTGATCGGTTTATGGGCAACATAGGTAAGTTGCAATTTGATTGACCTCTACAACTGCACCTTTCACTGTGGCTTTCAAGAGCATCCGAAGCTAAAGTAAAAACATCGTCTACGAAGCTTTTCTGTTAAGCTAATTAACAAACTGCAAGGCAAATGACAATCGAAAGATGATAACCACCACAATGGCAATCACTAACAAAAGCAGTGTCATCATCAATATTATCCTCATTAGAGCTATATAAAAATGAATTGCTGTTCGTTAGTCTCGCTAAAACTCAAGAACGGCTGGGCCGATTTCGCTAATTCTTTTTTTGTTTAGTTCGCCAGAATACAGGGAAGGTTTAAAAGTAATAATTTTGACTCGCCTTAAACAAGACCACGATTTACTTTTATTCTTAACTTTTATACATCTGCTTGACGTCCGTATGTCTCTACCGGGATCCAGCAGAATATCAGCGTCTGGTATATTTGCCTGGCACATGCTCACTGGACTCCCATTTGGTGACACACACCGCACATTTGGTGTCTATGTCAAATATACATTTTTTTTAAGTAGGTAGGTACTCTGTCAAATTATTTCGTTCAGATGAATTGCCATTCTGCTGCATAATTTACATTTTGCTTTTTTCTTTTTATGTATCTTCATTTAATTATTTGTACCTTCTATTGTTTTGTTACTGTGTTTTTGTGTGTTGTGTTTCTTTCTTTGTACCAAATAAACGTTCTATCTATCTATCTACATCAACCAGGAGGTCCCAGAAAATGTCCGGTGACATCGCAGACCCTGGTGAAGATGGTGGTATGAGCTAAACGCTTATCGACAAGATTGGTCCACACTTGCACTGGACACAAAATAGAAGAACAGCAACATCTTCTTCATACCGCGTGGGCAGTAAGGTCTAACGACCCCACACGCTACTGCTATGAAAAGTTTTTAATAAATAGGCACTTACATATACATACTATCGAACCCACTCTATTCGTCTGCAAATTAAAAAGAAAGAATGCTCCGTTCCTATTGGTCGTAGCGTGATGGTATGGGACAAATGGGGTATCCAAAACTAAAAGAAATGTTTAAATCGAACTACTCGTTCCTGAAATTTGTGCGTTCAACCGAACGAAAAATCTCTTCAGTTGTATCAGGGGGGCTTCTCTCTAAGCCCGAAGTCCGTAGTTTCGGGCTTAGTTGCGAGCGTATTCTACTCTGTATCACCTACAGACTTACGATTAGTCCCGAACCCGAACTAAATATGAATGACAGCACGATTTGACAGTAATTTCAAATTTTGTTGTCATTAATTCTTAGTGGTTAGATAATACGGAGTAGAATACGCCCGCAACTAAGCCCGAAACTACGGATTTCGGGCTTAGAGAGTAGCCCCCCAGATACGCTGTTGCATCAATAAGTACTTAAAATGCAGTGAACAGCCGGTCGATTCAGCCGGTCTATTCTGTCTACATCTCACCGTGTTCACTTAGGTGGAGTGAACGACAAGTAAGCTGTCATTCCATCTTGTTTGTATGGTTTGACATCTCACTTCGTGATCACTTCACCCACGCCTTCCCTTTGACATATTTACAGAATCGCACTGCTGTTGACATCTAACCGTGATCACTAAGGTGGAGTGAACGACAAGTGAGCTGTCATGCCATCTTGTTTATATGGTTTGACAGGTCACTTGTCGTTCACTTCGCCTAAGTGTTTACTTCGACATGTTTACAGATTCGCACTGCATATACCTGTAAAAACATAATCTATCTTTGTCGCAAAGTAGGATAAAAAAGACGGCTCACTAAAAGGTTCCTTCCCCTTACAAGGAAAAACTAGTGAAGATTAAATATAACAAGATATAGCTTTTTTGAAAGACAAGTCATGCTTTGCTAGTAAAGGACTCCCACTAAAAGAAATGTATTTAAAACTTACGTTGTATGATTTATGTCTATTACTAGCATTTGCTCGCGACTTTGCACGCGCAAAACCAGTTTTTTCCCAACCCAGTAGGAATTTCTCTCTTAGTGTTCCCCTAAACTCCTCAAGGAACCTATATGCCAAATTTCAGCTTCTGCGACTGGTAGTTTCGGCTGTGCATTGTCTATCAGTCAGTCAGTCAATCATCCGTAACAGACGAATTTTATAAATATTGATGTGTGGTCGACTTATCCTATGGAAACTTACCATAGATTGTATCACAACCTACCACCTACGTTCCGGGGTACACGCAACATTCAACCCCTTTTTTTTTTTTTTTTTTTTTTTTCGGCTGGGAAAAATGCGTTACGCATACTCTCTCACTCGGGGGAGTGGGAGGGGTATGTGGGACTCCCCGGGCAAGCCCGGTATACCCACTAAAACAACCCAGCACTGAAATTCCCGCAGCGTCTTAGTGGGGGTGGACTGGGAGATCGGCGTAGCCTTTACGTCCAGTCCACCTCCGACGACCGCCCGCCTTCACAGCGGGCCCTTCACGCCCCCCCCGTTGGGGGAGGGCCGGGAACCTCCGACGATGGTGGTGATGTGTGCAATGCAGGCGGAGGCGCCCCCGCGCCTGTCGCCCGCCCATCACCACCGCGAGGAGGGAGAAGAGGACGTCTTCTCCGACCTCGCCTTCGACGTAACATTCAACCCCTACAAATCAATGTTGTATCCTGACAACTATCCATTCTAGATTGCCATGAACAGATCGCGGTATGCGATCGTTAAAGTCTTTTTTCATTTCGTCGGTGATACTTAAATACCGCAAAAAACTACTGTAAGGTCTAATTTTTATTTTTTTAAATCGAAAAATAGCAAAGTGTAGCTGCAATACCGTGAAACTATACTTTGCTTTAAGATCTAATTTTCGCTTTGATTTTAGGTTAAAGTTAGGCCTTGTAGCAAAGTGTAGCTGCAATACCGTGAAACTATACTTTGCTATTAGGTCTAATTATCGATTTTCTTTTAGGTTAAATTAAGGCTTTATAGCAAAGTGTAGCTGCAATGCCGTGGAACTGTGACGGTTGTGTCCTGGGCTTAAGTATGTTCAAGGTTTTATGAGAATTGGCATTGGCCATTTGTAAAAGCCTTGGAGCGGTCACTTAAAAAGTATAACGTTTTTTAATATATAATATAAATAATTTAATTGTTTTTATAAGAATTCCTTGTTTTGATGTGAATTCGGGCGGACGTCGCCAATATATTTCGATTATTGCTGTATTCCCTCTTTCGTTCCTGACGCTCCCTCACCCCGGTATCACAGAACTATACTTGGCTAAAAGGTCTAATTTTCGATCTTTAGGCCATAAAGCAAAGTGAAGTTTCGCGGTATTGCAGTATGACCGAAAATAATTTTATGTTTTAACACTTTCAGGACATTACATTACAGATATACAATGGTATTAATATTATAACAGTATGAATAACTGTAATAGGCTTAATCAAACATCAATATTGTAACCATGTGCTCAATTAAATTAAATTCCTCCGATTTGATTTATTTGGATATAAATATGTTAAAATAGTTTTCTTTAGTAATAGTCTTCTAGTAGTTTTCTTTTCGTAAAAAAAAACGTAATTTTTAGGGTTCCGTTCCCAAAGGATAACCAACGGAACCCTAAAAATTACCGCTTCCGCTGTCCTTCTGTCCGTCTTTCTATTAGCGAGCTGTATCTCAAGAAAACCGTAATAGGTAAACAGTTGAGATTGTGTATTTCTATTGCCGCTATAACAACAAATAATAAAAAAAAAAAATTATGGTACGGAACGGGTCGGCGAGTCTGACTCACACTTGGCCGGTTTTATATCATAGAAACTTTAAGGTCTATAACCTCTTCAACAAACAGATAATCAAACCAGTAATTAACTTTAAAGTTGATCGTGTAAAACTCACTCACTAGTGTATATTGATTCAATAAATAAGCCTAAAAAAAAATAACTTTCGGTAAATAAATTGTTAGATGTCTATGTATTTTATTCTTTTTTAGCTCCTGTTTCGGAACACATTCTTGGTGTATTCCAAAATTGACGATGTTAAAAATAAATAAAATATACTATCCATTAAGTGGCTTTTTACCCACAAATTCTATAATTATTTTGAAGATACTTTGGTATGGGAAAAGTTAATTTGAAATTATGTAAATATGGCAATTCAGAAAATGACAGAAATTAGATTTATTCATGGGAGAAACCTTGTAGATAGACATTCAACTTTATATTATAAAAGTGCCGGTCAAGCTGACGAATTTGAAGCGATGTAAAGTTAGAAAATTTCTTCATAAGCCATCCAAATAGTCGGCTTAGCACTAAATGACTCTCGCCGAGATAGTTATTGAATCATAAAAAGGTGAACAACCTCCCTTACGCCACCACTACGCTAACAATATCTGTGACTAGATAAGTCAACACATTTCTTAATGGGACTGATATTGACGATTATACGAATACTGTATAATCACTTATTAATAGTAAAACAAGTCAATAAAAAGTCTTTCACATCAGTGGTGTTTGCACAGCCGTTACGATTATACTAATTTTTATTTAAGCGTCAGAGTCGCAAAGCTATCGGAACAATGTTGGCCGATGCGTAACTCAAGGTACAGCAAGATAAATGAGCTACATATTTATTAAAAGTGGTGTCGTCGACAGTGAGACCTGTGTTATCGTATCGGCGAGATGCGAGCGGCTCGTATGCGCCGACGCTCTCTCATATCGCGCTTAATTTTACAACCTGACATTTACTGCTCAGGTTTTTGGAAACTACAGACGAATAACCACGGATTAAACGTATAGTCACCTTCGGGTGCCGGTGGCGTACAGTGCAGTGTGTGATATAAGCCGCGAGCCGCAGAACTTTTACTGACTCTCACTTTTGTGGCGTAAGCGAACATGAGTACGAGCACTGAAAACATAAGCAGTGTCAACGAGCTCACCAGATCAAATATACGTCTTACAGGCTCCCACCACTGTACGACATGGAAGGAACAATCCAAGAAGACCATAAAATACGTGAAGAGTGTTTTCCGCGAGACCACGGTCGAACCTTGTTTGTTTATTTACATGCTGTGCACCGCTATATCTTCTCTAGCTGTCATGAACATGCACCTGGATAAAGCCTGTAGAGTTAATTTAAATTATGGATCGAACATTTGTGACCGTATCGCGAGGAGAAATACTACTGGTCTGGATGAGGAAGACAAGGAAATTCAATCGTTGGTCGCTGGAGTGGTCGCTTGGAAGTTTCCTCTTCAGACGGCGATACCAGCTGTGATGGTGCTATTTGTTGGAGCCTGGAGCGATAAGTACAAAAGGAGAAAAATATGCATTTTATTCCCATTTATTGGAGAGATTATTTGCAATATTGGGCTATTATTTGCTACGTATTTTTTTAACGAATTATCACTGACGGCAACTGCTTTGATCGAAGCGTTGCCGGCGGCGTTCACTGGCGGGTACATCATCATATTTATGGGAATGTTCAGTTTTATGGCCGATAGAACTACGATAGAAAATAGGACATTCCGCCTGGGGCTTGTGACTATATGTGTCACGGCGGGGACGCCGACCGGGACGGCTTTGAGTGGTATATTGTTACGTGCTATGGGATACTACGGGGTGTTCTCTTTACTGTTAGTTTTGTACACTCTATCCTTCTTATACGGTGTGTTCAGACTTGAGGACGTGCTGGCTCCAGACGAAGTGAGAAGTTTTAATGTTCCTGAGAAGGTTAAGGACAGGAATGTGTTGAAGGACGTGTTTGAACTTGTTGGTAACACTGTGATGGTGGCTATAAAACCTCGTGCTTTTAGGGGCAGGACTCAGATATTTTGTGTGTTGCTATTGTATCTGCTTATGGTGGGACCTCTTTACGGTGAGTTATTATTTCCATTGCTTTAAAACTATGATATTGTGTCTTTCAAAGTAAATATTTAATTTCCTTTATAACACTGTGGTAAAAATATACTGTACTTGTCACAATGAGACGTCGAAAGTGGGTCATTAACTCATTACTACGTCTGGATTTGTTCTTGGCTCTCAGTTAATAAATTTTCGTTAAGAAATTGTGTACGCACATTGGGCGAAGTTGGCCCTTTTGCCGTTCGTTTGTTTTTAATGGATTGCGCACGTATTTTATAAAATATAAAAGGGGATTTTTGGTATCATATGCGTGTACCTACGTCACATTCTTGTTCAAAAAGGTATTCTATGCTAATATTATAATTGCGGAAGTAACTTTGTCTGTTTGTTATCTCGTCATGCCTTAACGGCTGTACGGATTTGGATGAAACTCGGCAAAAAGATAGACTATGTTCTGAAATAGGTTGTAGGCAGCCATTTTTACCACTAATGTGTTCCCTTGGGATTTTTCGACTTTCGACATAAGCTGATCTTTATCTATACTAATATTATAAAGAGGTAACATTTTTTTTTTGTAAGTTTGTATGTATGGGGTAATCTCAGGAACTACTGGTCCGATTTGAAAAATTCTTTCAGTATTAGACAGCCCATGTATTGAGGAAGGATATAGGCTACATATCATCACGCTAAGACTAAGAGGAGCCGAGCATTCATGGAAAATGTGACGCAGACGAAGTTGCGTGGGTCAGCTAGGTAATATTATAAAGAGGTAACATTTGTTTGTAAGTTTGTATGTAGGGGGTAATCTCAGGAACTACTGGTCCGATTTGAAACCTTCTTTCAGTATTAGATAGCCCATTTATCGAGGAAGGCTATAGGCTACATACCATCACGCTAAGACTAAAAGGAGCCGAGCGTTAATGGAAAATGTGACGCAGACGAAGTTGCGTGGGTCAGCTAGTGTGTTATAAAGTTGGTATTATTCCTTTGTTTTTCAAAACCATGTTAAATCTAAGATCGTGGGTAACAGTGAACCAGTAATAAAACTAGATATCATAAACGAGACATTAGTAGGTAATATTTTATTGCTTCCACGGCACTTACATTTTAATAACACTATTCTGCTTTACGTCAATAGGTTTCAACATTAATTTTGCACTTAAACTCCGAACGAAATACAAAATTATCCCGGAAGAAAAGGTATCTTGATATCAAACCACAAGGGTGAGCATTTAGATCTGTAGTTACTTAACTCAAGTAATGGTTAAAATTGCGATATAATAGGCTGTTTCCACCATCAATAAATTGAAAATCAGTTTTGTCCGTCAGTTCGAATGTTGAAAAATAATGGACACGTATTTTTCGTTTTTGTAAATCAAAGAATCGGTTTTTGTAAAAACTCGGGAGTGGGGGGCTCGTCTCAGAACGCATTAAAATTAAAATACCACGGCGTGTCATATTGAGAATTTTAAAAGCGTCGTATCTTCGTCAATTTTGGTTTACATGACATAAGAAAAAACACTGGTCAATTTCTTTTTGATAATCTAACTGACGGGCAAATTTGATTTTTTCAGTGGACAAGCCTTTAAAACACCTAAATTAAATACGGATTTTGATGAATTGTTAGTTATTAACTAATCGTTTTTAGATTTAGAAAAACGCACATTAGTGAAATTAAGGTGATGTTAAATTTAACCATTGTTGAACTACGGATGTAAAATCTCGCTTCATACGAACACAATAAAAATATATATGTTGGTACAGTCGCCAGCATATCAAGCTACAACAATCTGTCAAATTTCTTTTAGATTTTCAACTTTATCGCTAAAAAGATAGGGTTCAAAGATAGGGATTATTTGACAGTTTCGGATAGCCTGATATGCTGGCGACTGTACATACAAGGACATCGTTCTGTGTGCCAATTCTACTAATTTTCACATTCACATTGCATTCGCATCTCAATGGCAATTTGTCAAAAATGTACGAAAATTAAGGCTTTTTTGACAGTTTGCAATTGACATGCGAATGCGAAAGTTATTTAAAAAATAGTAGAATTAGCCCTCAGATATCGAACATTGTTTATCCGTAAGTTAAACATGCGGCCCGTATTACTAGCCCAGTATCTAGAAGGCAAGCCGGCAAATAACTGGAGAGCCTTGACTCCAATGCTTTCCTGTTCGTTTACTTCACATGTTCGCAAAAAAACGTAAACTGCTACTTACTAGGGTTCCGTATCCAAAGGGTTACCAATGCAACCCTATTACTAAGCCCCCGCTGTCTGTCCGTCCATCATTCCGTATCTCAACAAAATTTCACAGATTGTGTAGTTCTATTGCCGCTGTAACAACAAAGTATATAATATACATTACTAGCTGACCCGCGCAATTTCGCCTGCGTCACAATTTCCATTAATGCTCCGCTCCTATTTGTCCTATTTGTCTTAGCGTGATGATATATGACCTATAACCTTCCTCGATGAATGGGCTATCTAACACTGAAATATTTTTTTAAATAGGACCAGTAGTTCCTGAGATTAGCGCGTTCAACCAAATAAACAAACAAACTCTTCTGCTTTATAATATTAGTATAGATAATAAAGGTTTATGGTACGGAACCCTTCGTGTGCGAGTCTGACTCGCACTTAGGCGTTTTTTTATTTTTACGGATTGAAAACTGTGATAACACACTCTTTGCAGAGTGTTACTCTCTCTAAGTTATGCAACAGACAGTTGTTAATAAATTCTTGCGAACTCAATTTTTGGCATGTAAATGAAATAGGTTTATCGATTCAAGTAATTCCGGTTTGGAACACTGGAATTAAAATAGTATTGGTAATATGTACTTATATTTTGAATAACTCGTTGAGTTTTTATATTCTACATAGTTAATACCCAGTATTTATATTATAATTATCCTTGAGATAATTTTATGTAGCTATTTTTTGCCTTTTTAGGGTTTCGTTCCAAAATCGTAAAACCGACAGAAATTATCTGCCATGAGAGAGAGAGAATTGATAGGAATTGAAAAATTTTGGTTTTTTGATATTTTTATACCAAAATACGGAACCATTGGTTGGCGACTAACTTTTAGGTAAAGTTTTTTGTCTTTGTTTGTTTCAGCAACTAAGAAAATTATTAAACCACTTCTTGGTAATTTTCCTCATTCAAATACCACGAAAAAAAAAATGGTTTGAACTATTATAGTTTAATCCTGCACTGTTTGACAACTTAATAGGTTGCAGTCCAAAATATTTAATATTAAAAGTAGGTCTTGGGGATAATATTTTTGCCAAAAAAAATGCTAGAAAGGAAATTCAGCATTGTATTGAAGACTTTTAATAAAAATAACGCGTCAGTTCAAAATATAATTAAGCATTTCGAATCGTTCGCTCAAACTGCCTAAAATTTAATTCAGGTATTTTCCCTTTTGAGTCTCAATTTTCAATGGACTTTCAAACTATATAGGTACTATATTTAAAATCGCGATACGGGAAAAAAAATCCCTTGACAACAATGATTTTTACTTCTAAACATTTCCATAAAAAAAAATTTTTACAAAACTGTTTCGCTTGTCACTTATTGCCAAAAGCAACGTTACGACGAGTTACGCTATTTGTTTCAGAGACCCTTCTGCTGTTCCATTTAAAATATAGCAATCCGTAACTAACCAAACGATCCCTCACGATTTCCGTTTATGCCACCATTGCGCTCATTAATTGAGTATCGTTAAAAAATATTGGTCAAGTGCAAGTGGCACTGCGTATTGAGGGCTCCGTACCCATTTGACACTAACACTTACAGAGCAAAAAGCTGCTGTGCGTCTATCCCACTGTTATTTTCTAGAAACTGTTAATTTAAAGTGAACTGGCTTTTATTTTTGTAGTGTTTAGTATCTTTTTATCTGAAAGCAATCATGAAATAATATTGTAAGTATTTTTACTAACCAATATTTATGACATACCTAATATATGTGATAAATACTGGTGGGTAAAAATACTGTTTTGAAATTGTTAATCGTCTCAGAAAAAAAGTTACAAGCAAATATGCCTGTTCGTAGTACCTACTACAAGGAAATACTGGACCATAAAAGTTCAGTTTTCAATATTACGAGGACCCCTAAAGAATATCAAAATAAACCCACTTTCACAAGCTTTTTACGGCAACAAGTATGTTGTATAACAAAAGTGAATAAATAAGATTTCTCAAATGTCAAACTCATGAGATGTTGCATAATTTTGCAGAATTCATCGTGAAATAAATAAAGAAAATTATTATATGTATAATTTTGTCACCTCATAAGTCTGAGTTCGTCAATAATACCAGAAAAGATGGATACATTTTCTTCACCAAACTGTGAATACATAGTTTCTCAGAGGACAAAGTGAGAAATCAAAGAAACTAAATTATAACTGTCTTCAAGTAGAAATAAGATCGAACACTACGTCAACATACTTTAAGAAAAACTACAATCAAACAATTTAATTCAGGCTACTTGTACTTATAGTTGTTTCTTGAGATGCACTATTCGTTCCTTAGTCACACAGTAACCACAAATGATCACGACTCACAAACCTAGTGCGTCAATAAACAGTACCTACTAAAGACAATACTAGGTTCCCAATCACCACAAGCCACTAAAACTAAGTGCCTGACACTATTTGCCCTACTTTAGCTACATCCTTAACAGTAATAGTTACGTGTGAATCACTATCACGCAGGACTCAATAGTCTGACCTGGCCTTGATAAGACCACTATTGAAGCTGGGGATGTAAACATGGTTAAAATTTTCGCCACGTGCGTTTGGCAGTCTCATTGGCAAAACAAAGCGCGTTCGACCTTGACTGATACGAGAAGACCAGTCCCCAACTATTACAAAAGGCCGAATTGACGTCATCGGTGTACTTAGTACATACATAAGCGTCTAAAGTTGAAAAAAAACCTTAATCCTCGACATCCATTTCCGTTTCTGTGTCAATTATTCAAGTTTATGATAAGGAATGACCAACTTTAGAATGCGATACACCCAAATGATGTCGACAAAAATGAAAGTTTTAATAAATTCCTTTTTTGTTTTTAAAACTTGTTTGTGTTTAACCAAATAAGATTAAAAATCTTGCGGACAGTATTCAGCCTTGGGTGGTGCAGTTCATTCAATTGTTCTTATAACAGGCCTCTCCGACTAACTACTGCTTTTGATAAAATAATATAAACTACCAATTCCTGAAATTGATGCCAAAGTTACTTAACTAAATATTCGAAACAAAAAATCTCGTAGGTAAGTTATGTTTTATCATGAAACTTTAATCATAACTCAAATTAGAAAGTTCGATAGCGAGAATATTCGCAACAAAAGTCTTAAACATAGAAAAAGCTTTGCAATTCCATATTTTATGGAATACAGAAGTTTATTGTTCTATTTTTCGCCTGTATCTATAGTAGAATCTTTAGTTCGACGGGACATTTTAGCTGCAAATTCGATTCTACAGCAAGCAGTAAATTCATAATATTTATTTTTGTACAATTAAGTTTCCGAAGTCAATCTGTGGATGGGTCACCATCTTAACACACCAAAAACCCTCCGTACCTCGGAAAGCACGTTAAGCTGTTGGTCCCGGTGGTCATTTGTAGATTTTAGGCAGTCTTTACGTATTGTCAGAAGCCAGTAAATCTGACACAAATTTTGCTAAGAAATACCCTGTTACAGAGTTAATGGTTTGTAGGCAGCCGCTCCAAGTAAAATACTGGTAGGTATTCAACTGAATCCAGTGTGACTATAGAAGTCAACTTCAATGTAGTTGGGAAAGGACTATAGGCAGATGATGATGGACCTTTTAGATATGTCATCAAATTACTGGCAAACCAAATTAAAATTTTACTTTCGTGTACATGTCATTCAAGGTGAAAAATGCGATTTTCTGTCGCAAAAATTAGATCTCACAGTTTTTTCAGAGGTCATTTACAGAAGTCCGTTAAAGTGACGTTATGTTAGTAACTCATTTATAAAAATAGAAATCAATTTGTACAGTATGTCGACATTATTCTGCCAAAAGTATCCCAAGGGTACATAATCCCGGTATAAAAAAGTGGGTATCCTATAATTATGTTATTCCAGACTACAATCTACCTCTATGCCAAAAATCATCAAAATCCGTTCAGCCGATCCGACGTGATGCATTTATAATATTACTAGCTGACCTACGCAAATTCGTCTGCGTCACTTTTTTCAACAATGCTCCGCTCCTATTGGTCGTAGCTTGATTTTATTTTAATTGTAAACCTTCCACGATAAATAGAATCCAAAGCTAAAATATTGTTCTCATAACCAGTAGTTCCTGAGACAAGCGCGTTCAACCAACCAAACAAACCACTCTTCAGCTTTATAGTACCTATTAAGTATAGATAAATACGTAAAAAAAGTTATAATAAATATAAACACCTGTAAGTATAAACCTATTTGCTTACAAAAACGGAAATCAGTTAGTACAGTACATCGTCATAATTCTTTGTTGTTGTTTATAAAAGAAACTCGATTCCATGTCCTTTACGCCTGTGGTAGAGGACGAGGTGTTTGTTACCGTAATGTGTCACTGTACACAATCCTAACTGCGTGGCGTTAAGACTTAATTAAAAATGGCTTCAACCTTTGTTATCGCATGGTTAGGCTACCTGTCCGTTTGAACGGAGCGAGGCAGCGCACAGTGGCCCCTGCCTCGCTCCGCTGTAATGGACAAGCATTATTGTTTACTATTCTCAAGTATTAAACATTCATGCATCAACATTTAAGATTCCGTACCACAAACCGAAAAAAAAAAACACTTATCTTGTATGGGAGCTACCTTCTATAATTTAATTTTATTACTTGTTGTTAGAACGGCAACAGAAATACACATTCTGTAAAAATTTCGACTGTCTACCTATTTACAGTTCTTGATATACAGCCCGCTGACAGACAGACCATTGGACAGATAGCGGAGATTAAGTACCTAATAAGGTTCCCTTGGTTACTCTTAGGGAACGGAACTCAAAAAGTCGGTGTTTCCTAACTCATCGACATCATCAACATTATATTTACCAAAATAATTATTTGAGGTCGGCGCTGCATTATTTCTTGTCCCAAATATTTCGGCCAATATCTCAGAAATCACCTATTCTACCAATTGATAAGTTTATAAACGAGTCGACATACCAAATCACCTATTCTACCAATTGATAAGTTTATAAACGAGTCGACATACCAAATCACCTATTCTACCAATTGATAAGTTTATAAACGAGTCGACATACCAAATTTCAGCTTTCCACGACCAGTAGTTTCGGCTATGCACTGTCTGTCAGTCACTCAGTAACGGAATAGTTTAGTATACCGCTTGTATCTGACATCGACGCACAAACGATTTCCATGGGTCCAAGGCATGATTCTGGACACCCCAGTGTTGGAATTTTTCGTCGGTTCTTTTCTCATTTTTTTCAAGAGTACCACAAATAGGTATCAGCTCAGCTGAGCTGATATCTATTTGTGGTTTTATTCAGATTGCTCTTTTTTGTGAAAGTAGTTAATTAATCATTTTTTTATTAAAAAACTCATTGGGTTAGGTCAGAATAACGATTATGAGCAGTCTAAAGTAAAGAAAGCCTTGAAAAAAATGAAAAAATGAGAAAAAAGCCGACGAAAAATTCTAAGTCTAGGGTGTCCAGAATCATGCCCTGGACCCATGAAAATCGTTTGTGCGTCGATGTCAGATACACGCGGTATAATATACATACATGTGTTAATAGTCAACACAACATCTAGTTACTATTTTGTTAAAACAAGTCTAGTGTAAGAGCCAGGTAATAACAATGTGTAATAAGCATTAATAAGTCGATTTAATTGACGCCATTATTAGCGTATTAGCCAGGCAATTTGTTGTAGTAACCCGCAATGAAATTAGCGATTTCACAGCGTTTGTGGCGAATTAATTATTTGGTTATACAGCCGCCATTTCATTGTTAAAGGAATTGAATTCGTTTGCGGATTTAATTATGGTAAAGTAATTGGAAAAGTATCGTATGTACTTGAACTTTATATCCCAGTTTTTATAATTTAACAGAAAGCATGTGTTGCTGAGGACTTTGCTGTGCAACTTCTTCTTGCCAGATACAACACTAGGAAGTGGTGGCGGACGTTTGGGGGACTTTTTATGAAAATTATGATTTTCAACGATAATTTTGCTGATATTCAGCCTAATTTAAATAAATGAGTTTTGATTTAAGTAGTAAGTAAATACGTGGCTATTTTGGCAGGACTTCTCTATTAGTAGTCATTGCTTTCACTTCCTTTCTTTATCATCATTCACAAAGTTTATCGATCTTCTCTTTGGTCTTTACCTTCTCTAGCCATTCACGTTTTAGGCATCCTTTTTATAAGAATGGGAAATCATCAATTATGATTCTTCCAGCTCTGGGCTGAGTGGAAGGGAGTGTCAGACTCTTATTGACTAAAACCCATCCGTATTCCTCCTAATGCCCTTTGCGTTCCATTATTGCGGGGACTCTTTCGAACAAATTCTTCTGAAATATGTGAAAGTTTGGTTGTTTGGAAGTAAGGGCTTTGAATGAAATTTGCACACGGACCAATCTGGTCTTAAATAGGTCATAGAACTTTTTGTACCGATAGTACTTCCTATGAAATATTTTAATACTTCATGATAGCCAAGGAAAAGCTACTACAGATATGCAAATATTAAGTGCATAATAGCAAAAAGGTACGGACATAAAACAAAGAAAAATTTCCTCTGACAAGTAATAAATGACGTAGATTTGTAGATCTTTGGCGGTCGTTATGGATTATCGGTAGCCAGAAAATCTGTTACCAGTCTTGCAAACTACCGTGCTACCCAGTTACTGAGTTGTGGAGGTCAGATAGGCAGGCGCTTCACGTAAAATACTGGTAGGTATTCAGCCGAATCCGGGTTGACTGGAAGCCGACCGAAGATGACGTTATAAAATGACGTGCCAAATGATTTCTCTTAAAGTATTCACAGTGAATGTACAAGCAGCGAAAATAAGGATATTGCGTTCAAGTGCTGCCCATCTTTAAGGCGGAAAAAACGTCCTTATTTGCTTTATTTGTGTTGATCGCGCTTCCTCTGCTCATCCTTGTTTTCTTATTTATTTAGCAGCCATGTTTTACTCAGGAGTTAAACAAAAGAATAAACAACGTATTTCTTTTGTCTTTTTTCAGGTGACTCGCAAGTAGCGTATCTCTACGTGATTCGAAAATTCGGCTTCACAGAGGTTGAATACAGCGTTTATGGTACAATAAACATCGTCTTGGGACTCTTTGGTAAGTACAATTTAACACTAATTCATACTTAAATGCATATATAAGTAAACGTTCGTCCACAAAAATCAGTCACGTTACCGTCACGTCCTCGATAACTCACGCGCCAGATATGGCAAACTTTTTAAAGTCCTACCTATATTGTACCTTCTCTTCGCTTAGTATCTCTTCGTAGGTACACAAAATAATAATTCAGAATCGTTTTTCATTACTATAATGTAAAGGATCAGAATAGATGTCCATTTAGGAAAACTTTATTCCTTTACTAGCTTCTGCCATCGGCTCCGCTCGCGTTTATGTCGGTAATTATCCTAAGTTATATATACTCCCGGGATAAAAACGATGTTTGTTACTCAATCACGTCAGAACGGCTTAAAAAAACTTGATGAAATTAATCTGAAATAACACATACGGTAAACTAAGAGCCGCGGCGCGCGAGTGTTAGCTATAAAACTATTATAATTTTGAGGAGAGCGTGACTGATCAGCGACGTGTCGGTAACGAGACTGATATGTGTGTTGTACCTTTAGTTGGTAAGGTTTGGGCAAGGCCGTCCGTCATAAAAATTTATATCTTATTGCACCTTCTTTTCTCTGCCAAGGGTTCGACTTTATTGCCTTATAAAATGTGTAGGTAATTAAATGTGGAGACACAAGTTTCGAATGGAATAATGTTGTGTATTGTATCGATAAAGTTTTGATGATTGATAAAATTATTTCGAAACTAAAATATATACATGGGGAAGTAAGTAGTTCTGTTTAGTCTCCTCATCTCTTGCTTGATAAAGAGGGAATTGGAAACTATATTTTTCTACTCCTCCATTGCCATCAAGCTTCATCGACTCGGCGTTTTTCTGGTGGTCGCCACTGTTGGCTCTGTTTTTCAGGACTTTCAGTGGACGGGAAAGTGCGGGGAGCTTGACAAAAAAAAGGATGTTTGGATATTTCTAAATCAGCCGAGCTTCATCGGATTTAGATGATGCACATGTACCTACTTATAAAGTTTTCAATTCCAGTAGCAGGGTGGATTCCCGTAGGGTATCGAGCATCCAACTTTTTAGCAGGTGGCGCCGACGACAAAAGCTAGTAATAAATAAAAGTATTACAGTTTTGCTGAAACGGTCGATGATTAAGGGAAGAAATTAAGGGATAGAAGTTACTGGATCGGTACTTAACCCAGTAAAGTAGGTATCTTTGATTCGGCGTGCGTCATAAGGATTTTGGAGTAATTCAACAATATTCAACGTTACTAAGTAACTATGTAGGTCTGAGCTTGGGTTTTTAACATATATTGTTTTTATATTTTTTTGTGTCTTTTGCATAAAAAATCTCAAATCTCAGTACAATCTTTAAATGGGCTACTACTACAAAAACAGATCCCTAATCTTCACCTCCAAGTGTCATTTAAAAATTTATCGTTACAACATACCAAGACGTTTTTTGTAACTCATATCTTTACTTACAAAAACATGCACATTATTTTTGGTCAAAACAAAATCAGATTAATTGCTCTTATTTGCATAATATTTGTTTGTGAGTGCAATGTGACCTGTCTATGGCGGCTGGCGTATGTAAGTTTTATATACCTACTGCGATGTTTTGAGAAACGCATCTCGTTGCGTGCGCCTCGGTAAACGCCGTCTTTATCAACCTAGGTCAAGGATGACGGTTCGCGATAGACTCGCGACGATCACGCAACCGATTTTCCACCATCTTAAATGAGACTCAACCTCCATCATCACAAAACTCAATTTTCCCCACAAGAGATAACCTTCATTAATTTACTAATTATTTTTATCAAAACAGGTTTCAAGTAAGCAGGTGATGCTCTACAAATTAACTTAAATCATCATACTTTCAATGTTAAACCTAATTTCGGTCGTTCACTGGGCCTTTAATTGTGGCAGGTAAGTATCTCAGGTTATAGATCCAGTTTTATTCAATTGGACGGAGATCACTGAACTAAAATCAGCCTTGAAGGTTCTTCAACGACTTCTCGAATATTTTTGAGCTACGTGTAAGGAATCAGAGAGATACATACAAAACGGGCTCCTAGGAATACCTATTCCATGTTTTACTTATTAATAGGTGTAATGAAAAAAATTGAAATCTTTATTTGTCCCAAAACAGTTACATGGATAACATAAATGAGACATACACAGTAAGTACCTAATTGATAATAAGTACTTGTATTGGGGCTGTTGAAAGGTAGTTTTTTTTATCATAGACTCACGTTTGTTTACCTTTTTTTTGTGATGGGAAATCATCCAATGACTCCTCCCGCTCTAGGTGGAGTCATTGGTTTGGTCCACACTCCGCGGGAGGGAGTGTCAGACTTCTACTGACTAAAACCCATCCATGTTCCTTCATTGCCCTTTGTGTTCCGGAGCCACGGTATCTCTTTCGAATAGTCCCGCGTCTCCGGCAGGCCGTTTGTTTACCTCACTTGATGGCAATCGATGATGTGAAAGAAGATGGAGCATATTTCAATAAAAGTAGCGATCATTATGTAGCAAAAACCATGCAAATTTTTTTGTTACCTACATAACAATTTAGAGAAGCTCGTGGCTAAATAATAACAACCGCATGGATCGATCTTCAAGGTTAAGCAACGCTTTCCAAGGTTGGTCTGTGGATGGGAGGCCATTTTAACATACCGAGTTTCCTCCGTGCCTCGGAAAGTACGTTAAGCCGTTGGTCCCGGCTGTCATTTGTAGATCTTTGGCAGTCGTTACGGGTTGTCAGAAGCCAGTAAATCTAACTCCAGTCTTACCAAGTAGTACCGTGTAGGCAGCCGCTCCACGTAAAACACTGGTATGCAGCTGAATCCGGTTTGACTGGAAGCCGACCCCAATGTAGTTGGGAAATGGCTAGGCAGATGATAATAATTCAGAGAAGCTGTCGAGATGTTGATAACACCTGCCGAGAAATTGTAAGCCCCTGTATAAAAGAAGAGTCTGTAATAAATTAAATTTATTTGAATATTTTTATATAAAATAGCAATGTTAAATCCTATGTGTGTTACACTTCATTATAGATATTTGCGTCGCAAATTCTTAAAATAGTTTACAGAAACGCAGTAATTGCATATTTTTTTATGAAATGCGGAAAGGTCAGCGCAAGATCAATTTATTATCTTCAAGTATTGGTAAAGTTATCAGAAAGTAAATATTGTCGCGGAATAGGCGCGAATTAAAGTTAAAAAGATAATGAGATTAATAGTGCATATAACGTTGTGATAAGGACTTAATAAGTAAATATGTAATTTATATTTGAAAGTGCCTACTTATTTTTATTGCTAATGGCATGCTTAAACAATAAAAAATTGGTAAACCATTTCAGATTCGTTTCACCACTTTTTTATTATTATTTGAGATGGGTTTCACTCTTGACTCGAGTCTAGATCAGAGATAACGGAGACAAAATCTGCGATGGTCCGAGCTTACCCAGAAGGAGCCTGTTCACTCTGACTTTAAAAAGATAAAGCACAGACGCAGGCAAAGAGTTCCACTCTTTTGCTGTGTGCATTATAAAAGACGTTTGGAAACACTTAGTGCGAATTGGTGGAATAGCAACAAGGTAGGAATGGTAACTTGCAGTGCATCTGAATGGTAGAAGGGGGCCGGTGGGATGTGGTCGCGGAGTTCTTTGGCACACTCACTGAAGTACAATCTGTTGAAGACAGATAAGCAGGCAACCTTACGGCGATGAGCCTAGCTGTGTAGCTTGGCATCCACCAGTTTTACGTCACTAATGATTCTCTTAGCTCTGCGTTCCACCCAGTCAAGCGCGGCAAGCTGCTTGTCGCACTTGAGCCATCCCAAAACTGTCTGCCACTAGGCATCTCACCTGAAGAAAAGCGATGTGGGAGTCGACGATGTAACATGTTTGCTTTAAAGTAACCTTTTCATTCTTGACTTAAAGACCCCTAGGTTGTCGGTATTGGGGAAATACAGAGTCCGGCAGAAAATTCCATTCCTTAGCCATACGCACAATGAAAGTATTCTCAAACTTATCTGTAATTAATATCATGTTAATTCAAACACGTGAGTGGAAACTCCGGGCATCTGTACTGGTAGTACCTATCAACAGCATGCGTTACAGTGGGTTTCAAACATTGAGTCTAGCGCAGATAAGTAAAATACTTATATCACGTAGAGTTGTACTCATGTTATACAACAGATTGGTTTCCAAAGTCCGGAAATTCTCGATGTTACTCGTGATTTGTATCTCGAATTTCCGTGAACTGTATGCACTTGTGTCACAATTGCAAGGACGTGCAGCAGTATAACGATAGTTTCTTAGTTTTGAGTATTGTAACCCTTTGTGTATAAGTAGGTAGGTGTTCTAAGTTCTGGTCAATAAAAATAATATCTACAAAAGTTATTTATACTGTGCTGTGACTGTGTTGTATCATTCAGTCATTAATTCATTATACTTTTTGCCAGTCAACACGACTAGAGTTTTAAAACACATAAGGAAAAATAGATAAGTAGGTATATCTATTATTACAAAAATCACATGAGTAGAATTTTTAACTTCGACTACCAAAAATCATTACCGATACGTACTTACCTTAATGTGTAATTAAAAGTTCGTAATATTTACGCTTAGTTACCTGTACCAAAGTTGTGTTTCAACCATAACCCTACAGGCCTACATAGTTACATAGTACCTGTTCAATCAATTTGAGCAATCGAGTTTTAAACAGTTGCATTTGGAAGCAGTGGCGTAAAAGATAATTATCTGGAACCTATTTGCACAGATATTTAACTTCACTAATAAATCCATAGGCAGAAGGCAAATCAGGTAAAAGGCACCAAGTGTTTTCAAACGTCTTTTATAATGCCAACAGCAATGGAGTGGAACTTTCTGCCTGCGTCTTTGTTTTCGAACGCTTACAGACCTCATCTCTTTAGTCAGAGTGAACAGGCTTCTTCTGGAGTCCGCTCCATCGTAGACTTTGTCACTGGTCATCTCTGACGGCTGACCTAGACTAGAGTCCAGACTAAACCCATGTCAAATAAAAAATGTAAATCTCGGGTGTACTCCAAACATCTGAAGCTACTAAAGTTCGAAGGAAGCTTTGTTCGCTTTCCCTTATAAATTAAAGCGATAGCATGGAAAATCCTACACATTTCGGACTATTATTTTTTTTGGATTAGAGACACCACAGTGAAGTCGCACGAGAAAACTAGTACCTAGATGGGTAATAACAAAATATAGAAAAAAAATACATTTATTTTTCCAAACACAAAGGCAAAAAGTACAAATTATCAGGTCAAACAATCTTAAAAAAAATAATTAAACACGTCCTTAACTAACAATATAATATATTAAATTTGTTTCATCATTCTACCCATTTTTGTACATACGGTTGCCACTGATAAAAACGGTACCTACCTGATAAACACGGGTAATAATAAAACGGGTTTCACGAATTGCATGTAACTGCGCCTTCTGTATCTATCTACTTAGTGCAAATCGTGTCCAAATACGCAGTACTGCATAATGCATGACACTCAGTCCAGCACAACTGTTTATTTAGTAGTCCTAGTATATAACAGGGTTACAGAATACTGTTTCGACAGCATGAGAAATGTTTATCAATGAGAGAACACTTTAAAGTATGTAAATAATACATCGTTTAATTATTTCAAAGTGTTCTTTCATTGAATCATCATCTGCATCATATCAGCCGAACGACGTTCAATGCTGGGCACAGACCTCCTTCAAGTTTCGCCAGAACAACCGGTACATCTCGCATTCATCAGCTACAAACGATAACTGTAGGTAATTTATGTATATATTCGATTTATGTAAAAGCAGTCCGAGGTTAAGCTTTCCAGGCACCACCCTTGGATGGGACCGTCTCGTCTTGGCGACATTAATACAAATCTTTGACAGTCGACAGTTACGAAAATATAGAAACCAGAAAATGTGACACCTTAGTAGGACACTTTGCAGTCCTACCACGGGGACCGTGTTACCTACCGGTCAGACAGGCGTTCAAATGCATAGATTTATAGGAATTGCCCGCGCCGCCGCCGCCACTGCTGAGTTCGTGTCTGCGGCCTTAGACGGACCGGCTGTTATACGGAAGACGGCGCGGCGACTATCAGCAGATTCATTCATACATACTACTTTTGATCCAGGCGTTTAGACGACTCTTTGCATTGGCAAAACGTCCGTCAAGAAACCTGGAACTATTCATTTTCTCGGTTCCGTCTCTGTGTGAACAGTGTCATAATAAATTGTACTACCACTGGCATATTTATCTCTTTAGTCGGAGCAAGAAACAGACGGTCCGTCAGAGTGGAAACGGACACTAGGATTTAAATCCGGTTTATCATCCGGGCTACGGCTATTATCTAGAAGGAAACCTCTACCAGTTTCTAAAGACTTGGTGTGGGGGTTGGTGGTTGACCCAATAATTAGTCATTGAAGTTTTGGTTCCAACACATTTTTCCTCATTGTGTCTTTCTGTCACTATTTTTGTGGACGTAAAATTTCGTTTCCAGCCAGCAACATTTCATAACATTTTAAATGAGACATGTCAATAAACTCTTGGGTCATTTACCTAAAATCCGGTTATATTATTGTGTATTTTTGTCTTAAAAACTTCAAATATCGTGAGTTTTGGTATGCACTAAATACTGCGTAGAATACCCAATACAAAACAATAACCAATAAGGCCACAATTTGAACTTTTTATTAGGACCTATAGTGAATGCGTTCGTCGAATGTTATTTCTATAACATTCGATGCAACAGCACGCAACTTTTTTATTTAAAGTCCCCAAAGTATGGATATATTGGGAATATTACGAAATCAAGTAATGAACAACAGCTACGATAGTATTTTTTCTCATCGATAGTTCCCTGTTAAAGGAACATATTTTAATGAATAACACTAAATCATATGAACCTTTATCCGTCTAAATTATTGGTCTACTTGGGGGTGAAGTTGAACTTACCTTTAACTCTCGGTTTCCAAAACTGCATGAAGAATTTAACGTGAAAAACTTGTCAAACTTCGGCAAAGTAAGAAAAATTCGTTCTTTCCTTAAATTTCTGAATTCAAATTTTAATATGAATCTGTGTTTTTTTTTCTCTCTGCAGGAACCGTCTTCTGCATATCAGTCCTGAGCAAAAGAATGAGCGTGCAGGACAGCGCTATCGGTGCCCTAGCAGGTGCGAGCAGGATAGCTAGCTGCTTCATGTTTGCGTTTGCACCGACAAGACCGTGGTACTACTCAGCTCCGCTGCTGAATATATTCAGTCATACTGGTCTGACGGCTGTGAGGTCTTTGGCCACTAAGAGCGTTCCTACGGAGGAAATTGGTAAGCCATATTAAATTAATTTTAACCTCCTAATGTTTGGCCTCGTTGGTCCTTCCCATCAGGATTTCTTAGAGGCAGAGGAGTTTGGAAGTTGGTGGAGTGATACCTCCATACCTCTATGCCTTGGAAAGAAAGAAAGACCTCTCGTTAAGCCGTTAGGGCCTGCGCCTGGTCTCACTTCGGTTGTGCTTTTGTTCCGCGCTGAATTTGTTCATCGTAACCGAAACTCGGTTAAGAGGGAGATATAAAGGGCCAATTTACCATTGTGTGATTAGGACATTTCAACCAATTTTAGGAGCTGGTAAAGGTCTATTCCATACCAAAAATGACACTGACAACTTTTGAATACAGTTAAGGAATGCTGATCGGGTTCTGTCTCGTTACTGAAATTAGTCCTAAAAGGTGTGGAAATTAAAACGAATGCCTTGTAAGTTGAGTTGGCCTTTAGTGTGAGAAACAACATGTGTCGATACCCATTTAAAGGTTTAATTAAACAGTAGTTCTGGGAAGACAAACTGGCATTACATTTTAAAATGCACGACCATTTTCATGTAATTGTGCTTGCGAGAATCAGTAATGGTTCCACTGCAGGTAAGCAGCGTATTACGAATACTGTCCACTACTGTCCAGTAAGTAGCTTACCTAGAAAAAAATAAAAATAAAAATTCCGATGTCCTTGAAACTAGCCACCGCACTAAAATTCAATTTGCTCCACCAACAAAAGAATCACGTAACTGAAACCAGTCTCATACCGTAATTGAATTGAAAAGGAACTATTTGTAAGTAACTTCACGGATTTTCCGTTTCTGAGATATTCTGTAATTTCACCTCAGAAACGGAAAATCCGTGAAATAGCTTTGATTGTTCTATTTATCTGAAAGTGAACGGTTCAGAAGCATTTACACAAAATAAATGACGGAAGAAATTGCTCAATAAAACGTTACGACTTGATAAGACAAAATTTGCCGAAAAGGGCAAAAACAGCAGTTTGTGTAAGGGAGGAAAGGCTATTCAAAGGATTAACACCTGTTGCTATGAAATCAGAGGATTCGTTTTCGCGTAAATTTTCTTCCCGTTAGCTCACCCACTAAATTAATCAGGAGAAACGTGGAAATTAGAAATTGTTTGTTTCGTCCTGTTGGTTTTGCGAAGTTTGTACTTCAAAATTCATGAAGTTTAGTAGATCTTTATTTAGAGATTTGTTTAGCGTGTCTTGGGTTAAGACATGCCTCTTGTTTTCTGGCTGAAAATTCAGTATGATTTTACTACTGTTTTATGAGTAGGTAATACTGGTAAATTTTGTTGTAAGTACACACTACATATTATAATCCAATGCATGCAATGCTTAGGTTTCATTATTTGATTGACATACGGTTCTTGCTTTCCATTTTGCGCATTCAATATGCACTTTTCTAATCTGATCTAATTAAACAGCTTGTGACATGATTTGCCAATATCTCTTTATTCTAAGTTCTATTTTTTTTATTTCTAAATATTATATCTTATATTATATTATAAACCGGTTAAATTGCACATTATGTCTTTCGAAGGTCGAAAAAAGTACGAAGATAGCTGGAAATAATGAAATGATTTCATTTTTTGACGTGACAACGTCTAATGAAAAAAGATGACTCATTGTCCCGTTACGCTCATTGTAACGTTATAAAGTGTTGACACGTTAAACTATCGTCCGTAAACCAACTTTACAGACAACCAAATTTTTTTTTATTGCTGGACTATCGCCTAAATTTGTTAGCCTACTTAAGATCCCGAACAAAGTTAATGTTTTCTTTGGGACAGGTCACAGGAGGAAATCTGTGGGAAAACTATTGTCTGATAGTGGATTTAGTATACAGGATCGAAAGAAAGAGTCGACTTTTTTCTGTAAAAGCAAGACCATTTTGAGAAAGTTGACGTTTTAATGCACTCTTGTGCAGTTTTTCACGTTTCAAACTGTATATTATTTTAAATCGTGCTTCTGTATCGCCGTACAGTGTTGTGGCTCATTGACAATATGTTTAATGCTAACATTAAATAGGCACAGTATAAAATTTAGAGTAACGGTTTTTGGAAGGAGTCCTTTTTGGGCAGAACAAAGTATGTACAACACTTTCAGAAGTAATCAACAAAGTGCAAAATTCAAACCAGGAACTTTTCCTTTCAGCAAAGCTGAGTGCCCTGATGGGTGTGACGGAGGCCATAGCGCCGTCGATATACATGCCGGCAACGAGTTACATCTACATGATGACCATAGACCACTTTCCTGGAGCTTTCTACATGTTTGACGCCGCTTTGACTGTAGTAGCATTAGGATTATTCGGGTGAGTCATTCTTAGCGTATACTGGGTCATATTAAGTATGTTAGCGATACTCTGCAGACCGGACTTCGTGATATTAATTAACTACACAACTAGCGACACTAAACTGTTTACCCAGATGTAGTTACTTGAAATTAATCATTATACAGGGTTATTTTTAAAACACCGACAACCTCTGAGGACTATGTTGCTAACATCATAACAAATAACTTTTGTTCTATGTCTTTTACAAATTCATCATATCTTAGTTCATCAGATTTTCATAGAAAAATAAAAAAATAATAATTAAACGCTCTAAATGTTACGAAGTCTATTCGAAGCAAAAGAAAAAGAAAGAGCTTTCCTTTGCTTCGACTCCATAACATTTTGAGCGTTCAATTAAAATATTTTATTTTTATTTTTGCGGAGCCTTAACGGATAATGCGACTGAGACAAAGTTTTGCATGTCAGGTAGCGTTTAGATTGTTTTTATAATTTACAGTAGTGGTAAAAGGGCTGAGTCAATGCAGAAAAGAGTTTTGTGTACCAGTCTTTCTTGTGCTAAAGACTACACTTTGGTAGAAATACAAAATATCAAATAAATGAAATTTAATCTATACACCATGTTCCGGACGAATACATAAACTTCGACCGGGTGTTCAGGACATGGAAATAAACATTTTTCATTATGGACACATTAATCAGTACTTCTTTTTCTTAATTTCCATTCAAACTAAATACCTTGACGTAAATCACCCGATATGTATCTTTATTCGAATTAGCAATAAAACAAAAGTCTATATAGCTTTGATAGATTTTTCATTTTAATTGCACTAAGACCCTTTCATATGGCATAGCTCAATTAAATGAAATTAGAAATATTTTTGTAAAGACGCAGTTTTATGTACTACTTCCTTTGCTCCATTTGATTTGTTTAAGCTATTGAAGTGTTTGCTAAAGTTTATGCGTAACGTGAGGAAAACGGTGTATAATATAAAAGGCAAAACTCACTCAGTAACGTGTATATCAACGCACAGCCGAAACTACTGGTCGTAGAAAGTTGAAATTTGGCATGTAGCTTCCTTACGATTCGTAAATGTGCACTAAGAAGAGAGGATTTTCCGATTTTTTTATGGGGACGAGAAAAAACGGCATATGTGCATACGAAGTTGAGAGTTGAAGCTACATATCCCAAGTAACAAAAGCCTCTATAACCAAGGCGTTTTATCACCAAACAGTAAATATAGTAGTCGAATAATGGTAACCATTGTGACTGCTTGTACTAAAAAGGTTTTCAACAGAGCGGTTTGGTTCTATAAGATAAAAGAGCGTTTAAGTCCTATAAATTAGCTCTTGAAACGTTTACAAGACTATTTAAAAGAACTAGCTGACCCGCGCAACTTCGTCTGCGTCACATTTACCATTACTGCTCCGCTCCTATTTGTCTTAGCGTGATGATATAAAGCTTATAACCTTCCTCGATAAATGGGCTAACTAACACTGAAATAATTTTTCAAAACGGACCAGTAGTTCCTGAGATTAGCGCGTTCAACCAAACAAACAAACAAACTATTCTGCTTTATAATATTAGTATAGATATTTAAAGTGTTGCTCTATGGGTATAACATATGCGATTATTATTGATTATTTCATACTGTACAACACTTTATTGACACTTTCATAGTACAGTACTGCAGCAGTATCGAAAACTCTATTACAGACAAATTTGCACTATAAAAGTACCTTGCACAACCATTTCGTAACGTTTTAGCGTTTTAAAAGCTCCCTAGATAGATAGATATAACGTTTATTTGGTACAAAGAAAGAAACACAACACACAGAAGCACAGTAACATAACAATAGAAAATACAAATAATTAAATTAAAACACATAAAAAGAAATTTATGAGCATTGTCCAATTTGAAATCAGTAGATACTTTAGCAACACAATTATTTTCGCAAGTGCGAGTTATCGCAGATTTATGGTCCATGAATGTAGGTAAGTATTTAGTATGTCCTTTAATTATGTATATCAACAATGGCTATAGTGACATGAAGTATAAACTTCCCGATATTTGTTTTCTTGAAGAACACTGTGAGATAAAAAAGGTCAGTAGAATCGTTAACGGTGCAAAATAATAGTATAAACATGTTTTGGTTACTTTTATAGAGCAAACTAGCTGACTCTCGCAACTTCGTCTGCGTCACATTTTCCATTAATGCTCAGCTCTTATTTGTCTTAGCGTAATGATATGTAGCCTAAAGCCTTCCTCGTTAAATGGGCTATCTACCACTGAAAGAATGTTTCAAATCAGACCAGTAGTTCCTGAGATTAGCGCGTTTAACCAAACAAACAAACAAACTCTTCTGCTTTTTTAATATTATAGTATAGATTTATGTCAAAAACGTTGCATATAGCGCTATTTTAGTACTAAAAAGCGTTTCTAATCACTTTTACATTTCAACTACAGAGCTGATTTATCACCGTGACAGCTTTTAGGTATGTAATGTTTATAGAATAAATCAGTGATAAAACTAGAGCCTTTTCGGGGTTCTGTAAACGTTTAGAACACTAATATAGTGCTAATCATGAACACTATTAGTTAGAGTTTATTATTAATTGATATCGGTTACTACACTTACTCCTAAAATACGTACTCATAAATATGCTAAAATAAAATAATCGTCAATAATATTTTCGATAATTATTTTTCGTCATTGGATATTGAAACCGAGTCCGTGGAGTTTCGTTTATTAATTTGACCCATTATTTGTTCAATTAATGATGAACCAGTCCACAGAATAATGGGTATCATCTTACCCAATTACCGGGTTATGGAGTTCAAAACTGCAAATACTGCATCCGATTAGGTTTGACGCGACTTCAACAGAGTGGGAAAACGCTTATAGAGCCAGCTCTTCACTTATATTCGCCATTGTTATTAAAAAAAAAACCGTCGTCCAAGTGTGAGTTCGGATTCTCACACGATTCCGTAACACACTTTACGGTTATTGAGATGTACAGCCCGCTGACAGACCGACAGACAGACGGACGGACAGTGGAGGCTGTAATTGGGTTCTGTTTACCCTTTGGGTACACAATCCTAATAAAAAACTTTTACAAAAAAATACAACCGAGTTCTAAAAAAGAAAACACTACAAAGTAAAAAACTTTAAATTCGGAAGTCGATGTTTTTGTTAGTTTCTTCGTATTTTGACACCGACTTCCGAATTTAAAGTTATTTTTTACTTAGAAGTGTTTTTTTTTTTAGAAGTCGGTTGTATTTTTTTGTAAAAAGTTTTTTATTTTTCACTTTTTAGTGGTGCAAAATACGCAATTTCGATTATCAAAGAATCATCTAAATAGTCAAATACCAGCAATTTCGATTTAAAATCCAAAGTTCGTAACAGATTTTGATATGATTTAAATGGGACCAATCTGCAAGTATATCCTTGCAGATAAAAAAAAAAATTCAAATCGGTTCATAATTGTCGGAGTTATGGGGTAACAAACAAAAAAAAAAACATGCAACCGAATTGATAACCTCCTCCTTTTTGGGAAGTCGGTTAAAAATAAACGTTATCCTGGTGATTTTAGAGTATATTATTTCTTATTACCCACGTAACGCGAATATTTGGTCAAAAACGCCTAGTGAAATGACACTTTTACAAAGTTGGTTTGGACAGACTATTGCAACTGCAAGTGATGAAAATGTATTGTTCGATAGCGAGCTGATTTTAATAATAAAATTGCTGATACACCAACTGTGACTAGTTTTCATTCTAGGATGTTCATAGATAACGACGACGAAATATGACATTGATAAAAGCATTACAGGAAGCCTTATCCATATTTTGAAAGAAGTGATTGCTTCCATCATTCTTCGATGTTTTCCTCATAAAGTAGGTACCAATAGGCAACAGTGACGAAAATATGGTGAAAGATATACTTGCACTATTTGGTAAACAATTAGATTAAAATTTACGCAATGTGTAATCAAGTCTTTGCTCCGTTTCGTCTCACTATCTTTAGGCACTTGTCTCACCGCCGGCGAGGAGGCGATCAGCTTTCAACTATTTGCTCGCTCAGGAAAGGGAAAAAAGATATAAATCTCGTTTAAGTAAAAAAGACACATAAAAGTAGTGCTGAAAACGTTCTTGTGGGCTTGCTCGCGACGAGACCGCGTCTCCAGACACCTCGCACGCGCGTCTAGCTCGAGTAGAACATCAAACATTTTCAAATTAAAATACATTCATAGTTGATAACTGGTTGTTCACACTGTCGGCGAGCGGCTCTTACTTCATGTTGATCGCAGCGACTAGAGCGATCAAAGATTGTACTCACTCAGCGAAACTAGCTCGGTGATGCTTGCTAGTTGGTCAGAACTCACCAACCAATAAAAATGATTGATTTTACCTAAGCTTAAAATGCATATACATGCTTTAGAAGGGATCAGCTCAATATTGGATCATTTGACAAATAGGAAATCAACTGACTAGTAATCTTACTGTTCAATTAATAAGAGTTTCATGGTATGTCCAACCGGGATTTACATACGCTACCTTTGTCTGTAAAAAAAGCTGAAGAACATTGTGCATGACAGTAGGTATTCAAGGAACTTTGTGATAGATAGGTACACAATAAGATCTCACTTATTTTTAAGCGAAACCTCTTTATATAGAGATCTTGGCACTTTTTCACATTTATAATTTTGGTGGAATTTAGAAATGTATCGGTAAAACTGGTACCAGGAACTACGCATTACTTTTTCCATTTATTTATTTAACAATTTATGTACAGACACACAAATATATATAAAAAAGGAAATAGACAAAAAATTACCCAGTTAAGTTGAAATTAAAATAGTGGTTTAGGCAAGATAAACTACGATATTTGCATCACCTTACAGGTTAATTTACACATATCTCGACCGTGACCGGCACGTATACGGACCGTGGTCCGCCAAAACGTGGTCCGACATGACCCGGACATCGATGTGTGTAAACGAATACTAATAAAATTTATAATTATATATACACACTGATATTTTCCGAGTTCCTGACGGAACATGGCCCGGGTATTTGATGCGATAAAAATGTGTTTAAGGGATTGAACACATTCATTCGTCGTATAGAAAAAAAGTGGTCAAGCAATGGTTATGTCTAAAAAATGGCGCTGTATATTCTTTCAGTTGCGTTGTGGTTACTACAAAACGTCGATGTGGCTGCGTAGTCACTAGTAGTTGCACTGTGGTTACGTTGTGTCTAGTGTTTAGAGACAGAGAGATCGATTCCGATGCTCAGTGCTTTTGCGTCGACACAACGTTTTGTTTTCGAAGAGACCGCGACCACATGGTTGAATTTGGCGGCAAAATGTGGTCCAATTCATTTTTGTACAAATTAGTACCTGCCCACATGTTGTGGTTATGGCACGTGTGAATTCTCCCTAAATCGTTAAAAATAATTCTGTATTGATTGCACCAATAAGTACATTTACAACAAAATCGTTTTTACCACAAACGCATTTACTCTTTGATAACCTATCAAGTTCGGTTGTTATGATAGTATTATCCATTCATGTTTTCGGATTCGTAAATTGCGATTTTAACTGAAATAGCTTCGGTTATCAGTTATGTAACAGTAACTGCATGCGGGTCGTACTGATAAAACTGTTTCTTTTTCTCTTACGGAATAAAAACTGTGCTAAATACATTCATGTTTAAAGAGCTTGTAAATCGAGGGATATTTTTTTTTCGAAAGAAGTCCACAACTGGGCATAAGCCACCCCCAAGTGTCGTCATAACCGGTCCTGTGCGTCTTGCATCCATCGGCTAACAGCGACCTTCACCAGGTCATCGGTGCACCTTGTAAACCGAACCGAACCGAGATTACCTACCATTCGTTAATTAGGATTATATCTTAATGGGGTTAACTCGTTCATAGAATGTGAAAGTAGAAAAACCATAAATTGGTAGTTTTAAAATGTATTATCTTAAAAAAAAAATATCTTTCTCGCTCCATACGGGGCATAGTTCCCATAAACACTACCGTAGTAGGTAACTTTTTCAAAAAAAAAAAAACACCACTATGACCAGTTTTATGGCATACCTATATATCTACTATCCTCTAATTTTAGAAAGATGGATGGTATCGAACTCGTTAGTAGCAGGTTTTTAGATAAACTCGTAATTTTTTTAACAAATTAAATGACTTACAAACTCCTACTTTATTATCTAAGAATAGAATAGATACTCTTTATTATGTACAGCATATAAGCTATAAGATGGAAAAAGAAAACATTACATAGTTATTTTAAACTAACCTGACTTTGCCCTCTCTCCCTCTCTAGACTCGAGCTGGGGTCCAACTCACCCGTGTCCATAGGAGAATACCCTTCAGCGAATCCCTACCACGTGGTCCCCGGGTGGTGCTAAACAGGTGACACTAACCGCCTCCGTGGTCTAGTGGTTATACCACCTGATTCAGACCCAGAGGTCCCGGGTTCGATTCCCAGCGGGGGCAAATTTTTTGCTCGGTTTGGTTGGTGGTAGGACTTGTTCTAAGTCCGCCTGGCAAGCTACCACCATCTTGTCTAAGTCTGTCGCCATACCAACAATGTTAACAGCATTGTTGTGTTCCGGCAGTTAGAGGTATGATAGCCAGTTCCTCTGTGTTTGAGCATTCCGTGTAAAGCTCGCTTCCCTCTTCGGCCTAATCATCACTTTTCATCAGGTGAGATTCAGATTTGGGCCAAGAGTTTCCCCGTTTTGTATAAAAAAAAGCTAGGGGCTACTCTCTAAGCTCGAAGTCCGTAGTTTCGGGCATATTCTACTCTGTATTACCTAACCATTTAGAAATAATGACAACCCGATTTGACAGTTACTGTCTAATCGTGTTGTCATTCATTCTTAGTTCGGGTTCGGAACTAATCGTAAATTTGTAGGTGATACGGAGTAGATTAGGCCCGCAGCTAAGCTCGAAACTACGGATTTCAGGCTTAGAGAGTGGCCCCCAAAATTGAGTTTCCTCTGTGCCTCGGAAAGCAAGTTAAACTGTTGTAGATCTTACTGTTGTTACGTATTGTCAGAAGCCAGTAAATCTAGTCGTGCCAAGAACTATCGTATATCCAGTTTATGGGTTGTGGAGGTCTGGTAGGTAGCAACTTTACGTAAAACACTGGTTAGCTAAATCTGATTTGACTAGAAAACGACCTCAAGATATTTCGGAAAAGGCTAGGCAGATGTTTGAGGGTGTGTCAACGAGGCTTCGAAAATAATTGTAAAATTATTAATATGGGAAGTGATCACTTTATTCAACCAAGATAGTTTTTTGGTAGCCTAGTTTAAGTCAAAGATCGCAGAGTCCCCAGACGTTCCTTAGGTATTTTCTCAGTATTAATAATATATGCTTGGGATATTGTGCTCAGCTTTACCAGCAATAAAAAAGACTATAGATCTTACTCTATGTAGTTGGTATCCTATCCTCAATATTTTTACCTCTGCCTACCAAGTTCTCAAACAGACGCAGTTTCACATATTTGGACATAATTATGCGCATACGCACCCGCATCCGTATCTGTGCTAATTATTGCAAAAACAAAAAGCGTTGATATGTTTCCTTATCTTTTATACCTGCATTTAATATGTAAAAGAAGTTAGTTACATACCCAGTACTGAGACTAGCCATGCTCTTTTCATGATGGTTTTATAACGTAAATTCCCTTCATCTCGGATTTCGACATAATTGCCAATTAATTATTATTTTTGATTTATTATAAACTCTATTGTACACCTGATAACAAATATAGGAAAAACGTTTAGACGTACGTAACGTTACGTATCTACGCTTAGATACCTAAGCAAGTACTTAGTTAAACTATGTTTGATTTTCACGGACCGGGCCTCACCGGATCTCATTTTGCAATTTCTTGAGAGACATTGAAATTATTGACAGAAGTTAAATGTCATATTTGCAGCAAATATGACAACAATACAATGGTCAAATTGACTTGATTTTTAAATAGAGTTTAACATGTTCGAAACGACATATCCGATAAATTATGATATTTAAAACCTTTACGGTTGCTTCAATTTCCTTTGAAGCCATATAGAATGGCTCCAATACGATCCACCGTATTGGTTTGTGGAAATATTTTCTATAAAATAATTTACATACAAAATAAGTAACATAGATTGACTTTTATTTTAACAGCAAGATTTTTACATTCATAAAATTTACTTTGTTCTTTTTACAGATTCATCTACATACTGGTGAGGCGGAGAATGCGAGCCACCGTCACGGATCCAAGTAAAAAAGAAGAATTCGCCAGATCAAATGAAGTGTCTCGGTTTTAACTATTGTAATGTAGATTTAGTTAGCATTAAAAATAATGATCTGAATGTGAAAAGAACATGTTGTGTTGTTCAAGAAATTGCCACAAAGGCTTCCATAGACAGACAACAATGCGACGACGAATTTTGGTGAATATTTTCGAACAGCTTCTCCTGTGGGAGTCTTAAATTAGACTAGGTGGTACAGACTTTACAACAAGCGCGTAGTCTTGTAAGTTTTCAATAATATTATGCTTGGGGATACATATTTTTTCTCTGAATTTTGCTGTGTCAATAAGAAAAGACTGAAATTACATGTACTTATGTGGGAATCAATATTGGACACTTCTTGTTGGCAATAAAAACTGGAGTAATGCATTAGGGAAATGCATTTCTCAGTGCCTAAACTGTGCACTACACATTATTAGACTTTATAGTTAAGGAATATAATTATTTTATTGTTTGATTTGTAATGGAATAAGTTTGTTTGCTGATGTAAAAATCCTAATTCCTAAGTAAATACTGTAGGAAATTCTTGAAAAATGAAATATTTACTTACTCTACAAAAGTAAATAGGTAAAAGAATTACGAATTGCAATTATAAAGTTAGAAAGAAAAAGCGTTAATTATAAACCTACTTGTATATTACAGTTTGAGAAAATGTATAACAAGTAAATGTAAGTACATAACGTAAGGATGTTAAGCTTCGTATCCACTAGGCAACATTTAACACGCGACATGATGCACAACATGTTTCTCATCATGTTGAGCTGCAACTAGAAACTTTTTAAAGTAAAAAATCCAATGTTGCCCGCCTGACGGTAATGTCGCGCGCCTGCTGGCAACGTCGCGCGTTGTTATGCACGTTGCTGAACATTTTAGGCGTCACGGGTTGCGCAAAAATGTTGTCTAGTGGATACGAGGTTTTATTGTTTACCGCTTTTACAATAATTCCCAGTAAAATTAAACTACTTACTTTTAAAATTATTTAATTTTCACTTAAACATAGTGCCAATTCAACTTAATTTCACGCAACGTGTCAGTCGCAATCTGTCAAAAAAGAATAACTAATATCGTACACTTTAGTAGTAAAATTGGCGTTCAGACCCAGTCATTGTATGACGTGCAGGGGACATTCAACCTTAAGATGATAAACAATTAATGTCCCTTACTGTATGTTTCAATACAGAATATCTACATTCATTTTTAATTTAAAATAAGTAGAATAAAAATCATTTCTTCGATAGAGAACTCAGTGCAATATTTAATCAAAAATGTATGTAAGTAAATAATTTATCTAAGACTGCGCTTAGTTTTATTTTTAAATTGTTATCATTAAACAATTATAAAAGGAAATCTCTAAGAAATATACATTTTGTTATCTTGGATATAAGTCTTATGTTTATTTAGATGAGAAGTTCAATGGTCTATTATCTGTTCGCAAATACGATGGAGTGACGATGATGAAGATTAGGAACAAGTCTAGTCAAAATTCTTCGTTTTATTACAGTAAGGCTGGGTGCAGACTAATAGGTATGGTAGGCGCCAGATAAATTTGCAATATCTATACTTATATTAAAAAGAGGTATAAGTTTTTGAGTTTGTGACATTCTAGAGGATAGGTAGGTTATCTCTGAATCTACTGAACCAATTTTGAAAACCTTTCATCAATAGAAAGCCATGTCATTTGTGAGTGTCATACTCATAGGCTATATTTTAACCCGAAAAATAAAACGAGTTTTTTTTGGCAGTCGGATTTGCAAAGTAAGTCGGTAAAAAAATGGTGATTACCGATCAACGGAGTGAACACGGGCCAGCTAGTTTGCAATAAAGTACAGTGACCGGTCCCTAATATTTCTTCGTAGGTACCTACCCGAAGAAAAAGACATATTTTTCAGTAATGGAAAATGTAAAGGACTTTGTTTTTATTTTCGTTTCTGAAATTAAGCATTTCAATAAACATAGGCTAGTCAATGATTGCTATGGAAAATTTATTTGGCGCTCTTACCATATGTCTGTGCATGACCATCTCTCCCACCCCAGAGTACCAATTCTACTAGTCTTTAAGCAACGTTCGCATTAGCATGTCTGAGCTGTGAATGCAATTGCAAAAATATCTTAAAAAATGTTAGAACTGGCCCTTTGGTTAATAAAAATAAATCACCGAAAGTATCACAATTTAAATGCAAGTTAAGTATACCGCGAGTATCTGTCATCGACGCACAAACGATTTCCATGGGTCCAGGGCATGATTCTGGACACCCCAGTGTTGGAATTTTTCGTCGGTTCTTTTCTCATTTTTTCATTTTTTTCAAGAGTATCACAAATAGGTATCTGCTCAGCTGAGCTGATATCTATTTGTGGTTTTATTCAGATTGCTCTTTTTAGTGAAAGTAGTTAATTAATTATTTTTTTATTAAAAATCTCATTGGGTTAGGTCAGAATAACGATTATGAGCAGTCTAAAGTAAAAAAACCCTTGAAAAAAAAAATGAAAAAATGAGGAAAAAGCCGACGAAAAATTCTAAGTGTAGGGTGTCCAGAATCATGCCCTGGACCTATGGAAATCGTTTGTGTGTCGATGTCAGAAACACGCGGTATTGTTTTAAACTTTCATGGTCACTAACATTAGAATAGTTTTGGGATTGCTACCATGTACCTTATTATTTGCGAGTTTCCGACACTTTGGCACTGTTGCAAGCGCCATGATCACGGAGTAACTGATCACTGATTAACTATTTCAACTAATCAAAGCAGCTTTTTGGGTGTTTGGGAATTTTCATTCCAAGGACTTACAGGCCTATGTCCGTGAACGTTTGAAGACTTCAAATAAAAGAGGGGGGTTCTCAATTCGACCGAATGTTTTATATTTGGGGTTCAAACTTGCAGCCAAACCACTGAAATTTCAGAGCAAATTTGAAGTTTTCCTGAAATGCCGTCACCAAGATACAAAGCGTCTTAGCTATTTTGTTTCTGCTGTGATCTATATATATATACCAGCGGTAGTCTGTTTTAAAGAAAGTCAAGCAAAGTCTACACACAGCCTTAGTGTTGCCAAGGAAACAATGTGAAAACCCGTGTTGGCTGGTTTAGAACATTTAAACGAGATAATTAACTTGTTAGGTATGTTAATCACAACCGTAGAGTAATTAGGTACCTATTAACAGTTGAATTAATTTAGTTAGATGTGGTAATGTTTAATGAAGAGCATTTTATTTGCACATTAAATTTTCAACTTAATGTATGTAGATACAGAGACATAAGTCGTAGAATTTGGGTATTTTTTTGGCTTCAAATTAGTCACATCTATTTACTATTAATTTAAGATCAAACTTGTTTTCAATTTACGGTGTTACAGTAGCCATTACTTACTGAAGAAATTAAAAAAATATACGTATGACATTATTAATTGCCGAGTAAGTTAACAGTAACTTAATTACAGGCGGTGATAAAGGCCCTTAGCATTATACAATAGTGCTGATGTAAATAAATCAGTTGCAGGTATGTACGGCAGTTTACGACTACGAAACAGTGGTTTATGAATAATGACTAGACAGTATTAAGAACACACAGTAAAACTGCTCTACGTTTAATCTCATCATCATCATCATCATAGTACTCAAAAGACGCCCACTGCTGGACAAAGGCCTGTGCCAAGTGACGCCACAATAACCAGTCCTGTGCGTCTACGTTTAGTACATTAATTAATAAGTTTTTTACACATTACCCTGTAAACTGGTTAGGGGGGAGATAAAGTTCTTGGAGTACCAACTAAACCCGCGCGAACGAAGTCGCGGGCGAGGTGCTAGATCATATAAGTCTTAGAAAGACGCATCAGGTATGTTAGATGAAATGTCTTAAACAACTGATTTTTTTTCGCAATTTCTGTTTTTCTAAAATGAAACTATTCAAATTGATGTGTATTTACACCCTCAGAAAGATAACCAGTGAATCGCTGGTCATCGTGTTACATTATCTTTTTCATATTTCATTCTAACCTGGAGTTTGCCAACTATTATAATATTGGTATATGTCAAACTAATCAAGATATTGATTACTACCTTGACGTGTTGCGTTCCTGAACAAACAGTTAAGGAGAACTTTACTTAGAAAGATAACATTGTTAAATTATTATTTATTGAGAGTGTCAAGCGCCAATGAGTAGTTTAATGTCGATATAATAACAATTACGTTATGTACTACCGAAAAACTGACGCAAGAAGAATCTTTACCACCGAATTATTAAATGATATTTTTTGAGATTACCGCGATGGTACGGTGCCAATTCAGCTTGCGTGTTCCCTCTTCTTTTGAAGGCTGTAGGGTTACAGCTAGTCCATTCGAGCCGTAACAGCCTTCAAAGGAAAAGTTAGCTATCACAGATGCTGGTAGAGTTCCACACAGAAATCATGGAAACCTTTTCCATTCAATTGCAGTGATGATTTTCAGGCCACATTGAGATTCGAGCAGGAGCTCGTGGCTTTAATAATAACGACCGCGTGGTTCGATTTTCAAGGTCAAGCAACGCTTGCTGAGGTTGGTCTATGTATGGGTGACCAGCTTAACTTACCGTGACTCCTTCGGGCCTCGGAGAGCACGTTAAGCTGTTGGTCCCGGCTGTCATGTGTAAATTTTTGGATTTCGTTACGAATAGTCAGAGGAGCTCGTGGCTTAATAATAACAGCTTTACAGGTCGATCTTCAAGGTTAAGCAACGCTTGGCGAGGTTGGTCTATGTATGGGTGACTATCTTAACATAATAATATCGAGTTTCCTCCGTGCCTCAGAAAGCACGTTAAGCTATTGGTCCCGGCTGTCATTTGGAGATTTTTGGTAGTCGTTACGAATAGTCAGAAGCCAGAAAATCTGACACCAGTCTTACCGGAGGCCAACTCTGACATAGTTAAGAAAAGGCTAGGCGATGATGATTGAGACTCATGACCGAGTGCTTTCATTAGGAAATTACCTTCATAAATTACTGTTAACTGTGACTCATCAAATAAAATGCGTAGTCAAGATAATCACACGAATGTTTGATTTTCAGATGACGTCACTGTTTTACAGCTGTTTTCGAGCATCAACTCAAATTGCTTTCGTAATTTTATCTCACGAGACAAATAAATAAGAATTATTATCTTTAACTCATTTATTCAAAACTCGTGACTTTAACCAAAGTCATTAGATTATTACATTGTAGGTATTTGGTCGTTAACACTTTATTTTTTTATTATAGGTCTTTATGATCTAGTCTAATTGAATCAAATACTCTCAATTTAAAAAAAAACTGGCCAAGTGCGCGTCAGACTCGCAAACAATGGTTCCGTACCATAAACCTTAATTTTTATCATTTGTTGTTATACCGGCAATAGAAATACACAATCTGTGAAAATTTCAACCGTCTACGTTTTAAGGTTCTTGTGATACAGCCCGCCGACAGACAAATGGACGGACGGATACCGGAGGTTTAGTAATAGGGTTCCGTTGGTTACCCTTTGGGTACGGAACCCTAAAAAACTCAAGCCTAACATCATTAAGTAACAACTTAGAAGATTCAATTTGCTTTTTTTTTGGTTCTTATTACGCACGGGTACAGGTTATCTGGGTTAAGCTTTTACCACTCGCCTATAAACACCAGTGGTGGTGTATTTTTGCCATAAACAACGCTGAAATATCCTGATATAGAACTGTGGTGGTGGAGAGTAGGTACTGCCAACTCTTCCACACAAGTCACAGCCGCTACAACTCCTGAAAGCTAGAAGCAGCAGGGGCCACCACCAATAGGTACGCACCAAGACAATTTTATTTTCTTAAATAAAGAAAGAATGACAATGAGTTTAGTTTGCGCTAAGTGTGACGCATACCAAAAATACACAAAATTACAATTATATTAAAAACTAGCTGATGCCCGCAGCTTCGCCCGCTTGACAAATTATTTACTACAACCTTCCTTTAGAACCTCTCTATCTAATTGTGAAAACAGCATGAAAATCGGTGCAGTAGTGTTTGAGTTTATCGTGAACAGACAGACTGGCAGACGTGGCGGAGGTCTTTGTTTTATATGTAGTGAAGAAATAGTTATCCAAATTACGCGCAGCAGCGCTCTGTAGGAATGTCACGGCGCCCTCCACCTCCACACAAAAACCAGCCAGCCGGTCGATTAGCTGTCGACAGCTCACCGTGTACACGTAGGTGAAGTAAATGACAAGTGAGCTGTCAAACAATACAAACAAGATGGAATGACAGCTCACTTGTCGTTCACTCCACCTAATTGATCACGGTGCGATGTCGACAGCTAATCGACCGGCTGGCTGGTTTTTATTTGATTTTAACGTAACGAATCGAATGGTTGCCATGTGAATGTGGCCTTAGTCGGTCACTGGTTGAAAAGTTATTAGGGTTTATAGGTGGCCGATCTGGGGTGCGCCTACCCTAGCTTGGCCCATTTGAATCTCAAAAGCTATACGGCAAATAGTGATGGGCGCGCCGCAATTGCGGCGCCACGGCGTCCTCACCTTTCGCCTGACGCAGGTACTCACCAGACACGGTTGCTTCGGGAGATACGCCCAGGTGTCAACACTGTGAGGATCGCCCGGAGGACACGGTGAAACATACGGTGGAGGTCTGCCTTTCATGGGCGGAGCACCTGAGGGTCCTCATCGAGGCGACAGGCGGCGACCTCTCACGACCGGCTCTGGTTCAATCTATGGTCTTGAGCGTGGACGCATGGGAAACGGTCACCTCCTTCTGCGAAGCAGTAATCCTAGCGAAGGAGGAGGCCGAACGCGTGAGAGAGAGGGAAACCTCACGCCCCAGCCGCCGCAACAGAAGAACACGCTCCGCCGAGCATCGGTAGCCGCAAGGCGATATTCCCGGCCATCGTAGGGTTGGGCCTGCAAGCCACCCAATGCTCCCATTGGGTGGCTCGCTGTTCGATCAGAACCAGGCCTTGGTCGACGGCGTTGTGTTCCACGCGCATGTCAGCATAGTAGACAGGGCCCGCTAGGGCCTGTCTGTACCTGCTAGGGTTGCGGAATTTGTTCGAAAGAGTCACCGCGGCACCTAGTGAAGATCTGCTTCCTCACCAATGAATAGAGTAGTTCTCGAGGAAGGTATATAATTTTCACTTCAGTAGCTCAAACATGTAAGTAGGTTTTGCTGCCTGAAATCATTAAGCAAAATGCGATTTTGCTCACTGAGTGAGACAAAGTAGCTTATTAATTTTTGTTTTCATTCAACATTCACACTCTATCTCTTTTCCGCCATTAGAAAGAGAGAGAGACAAAGACCAGCCCTTTCGAAGTTCTGATTTTGAATTCGACCTCAAAGACAAACACGTTCGGAATTTCGTATTAACTAAAGAAATTTTGCAAAAAGATAATTAGGTATGTCTTTTATTTTAATTTATTGAATTTTTAACTTATTGTTGTATTTAAACGAAAATAAGTATATGACTGCAAATGAAACTGATATTTAACCTGTAAATATTTATTTCTAGTTTCAATAATGTTACGTAATATATATTTAGAACTAGCTGACCCGCGCAACTTCGTCTGCGTCACATTTTCCATTACTGCTCCGCTCCTATTTGTCTTAGCGTGATGATATATAGCCTATAACCTTCCTCGATAAATGGGCTATCTAACACTGAAAGAATTTTTCAACGTTCAACCAAACAAACAAACAAACTCTTCTGCTTTATAATATTAGTATAGATAAATCAACCTCTCTTTGATAGGAAAACCAATTTGGATAACCAACGAAAGCGATACTATAGAAATAATGCCGTTTCAATCACTTTTACTAACCCAAAAGGCTTTTACCTCGGACAGAGGATGGCATTGCCATACTCTGTCCGAGGTAAAAGTGCTGAATGGTGCTGAATCAAGTGGATTCTAAATTTCGTCCAGAACTGTCCAAAAAGAAACACATTTTCTCCGATTTTTACTGACAATATTGGTGATTGTAGACCACTGATTAATTTAATTTGTTTTAACATTTTATAATATCAAAAAAGTTTTACTGGGTTGAGGGTTCATAGAATCGATTTATTATAGAGGAGCTCGTGGCTAAATTGAAACAGCCGCACGGGACGAACGCATCGATCTTCAAGGTTAAGCAACGCTTGCGAAGGTTGGTCTGTGGATGGGTGACCATCTTGACATACCGAGTTTCCTTCGTGCCTCAGAAAGCACGTTAAGCCTTTGGTCCCGGCTGTCATTTGTAGATCTTTGGCAGTCGTTACGGATAGTCAAAAGCCAGTAAAATCTGATTGAAATCGTGTACTGAAACTGAAAGTTGTGGAGGTCTGGTAGGCAGCCGCGCCACGTAAAATACCGGTATTCAGCTGAATCCGGTTTGTCTGGAAGCCGAGCCAATATAGTAAGGAAAAGGCTAGGTTGTTATAATGGTCACCCATTCACAGACCGACCTCGGAAAGCGTTGCTTAACCTTGAAGATCGACGTGTTCGGCTGATATAATAGCCACATTTAAACATAATACCAAATAATAAATATTCACCTCTTCTGTTAGTAAAACAGTTTACTTATAGAAACAGGTAACTCTCCGGAGGAGACTCTCCTCTCCTCCCCTCCCAGTGAATTGAAAAACATTCAATCAAATCCATACTTCCGTAACTATTTATATAATTTCAACATTATACGACTTCAAGTTAAACAACATAAAACATGGGGCTGACGCTGACCTCATGCTACTGCGGAGAATCTTAAACACCGCGATTCAGGAAAACGCGTTATAAGTACAACGCCATCTATCGATCTATAACGTAACTGAACTGTCTTTATACTCATAACTACTCGTAAGTTCAAACTTAGAAGCTTACACGTTACGATAAATAATGATAATATAATAAAATGTTCACTTTTTTTGCTACATTTTAAGATTAATTAAAAAATAACTCAAAAATACATTGTTTCGGGGTCTTTTCACACATTTCTTATTAAAAGTTTTCTCAATAGATGGCATTGCAAGTATCTGAAGTCTCAATGAAAACAACCTATTTTAGCGCTCGATGAAGTTTCTTCGTAAACTTTAAAATTCGATATCTTTTGATTTTGTGGGTCGATTTTGATGAAATAAACACTAAATGTTGCTCCGATTATCATTTAATATTTCTAAGTACCTAAATTTTGAATCCAATCAGTGGTTTATGCGTGATGCTCCTTCAAACGCACAGACATACAGACGCACAGACAAACAGAAAAGAATTTCAAAAACTGCTTTTTTGTGTTCTATGTAATTTTTCTGACATTTCTATGTATTTTTTATGCGAAAATATTCAATGTACAGACACGGCAACTCTACGATTTTATTATATGTATAGATAGATTGGGAAGATATGCGTCATATCCGCGCAAAACGGTCATCTCTCAGCATAATGCTGGGACTCGTGTGCGAGACAGAGCCACAGCGCTGGTTTTCAGTGACAGCCGGCCATTGACAGCTTGACGTCACAGCAGCATAAAAAGTAATGATACTGTAATAAATATACGAAAAACAATAAAAAATATATCATAAAATAACAGCGGAGGAAAAGCATAACTAGTATAGATAGTACCCAGCTTTAGGCATCTGGATTCTGTTAAAATAAAGAAGTAATTAAGAAACGTTCGTTACTCCCCTAGAATTGCTCTTTTAGGAAATATTCTAATAATAATTATTAGAATATTTCCTAAAAGAGATTGTAATAGGTCACACTCAAGTAAATTTAGGAATCGAAGCCCTTAAATTGAACGGAAACATTTGTTACAATAAAAGCAACTGGGATTATCCGAGCAGAACTCCTAAAAAGAAAGGTGGAAAGTCATTTATTTGAACTTACCCTCCCTAAAGTACTGTCACGAACATAAAGTCTGAACGAAAAACGACATGTACTTACCTTGAATTTAATCTTGATAATGACTGGGGACATTTAGAAACATATGTCGTTCAATTTTATTTACTGAGCTGCTCGTAAAAAGTATCTAATGCCATAGGAGTAATTGAGGAGGTAGGTTCACTCCATCTGACGTGAGATCTTATTGGTGATACCTGAATCAGATCACGTAAAGGAACTTATTTAACACCATTATATTCGAATAGGCTTTAGACCAGTAATTTTTAAAAATTTTGACGGGAGTTATAGGGTGAAGCTGTTCTTTGCTGATTAATTTCGTAGCGTTATAGAAAAGTTGAATGTTTTTCCCGGACTCGTCGAGCCTCATTGACTCGATGGTCGCCACTGTTTTGATTGTTTTTGAGAAAGGTGAGGTGGGATTGTTACTAGTTTAATAAAAGTACCTAAAATCAAAAATTTTAAAAACCCCCCGATACAAAAAATAAACTCTAAAAACTAAGAAATAATATTTTAAACCTATTATAATTATTATCGGCACATATATTATGCAAGTCCAAATATTTTTATTTTCCAAGCATCGTCACGTCGCGTCGGTGGACGGCTAAAGTCCGTCGTTTTTGCGAATTTTTTTGAGTAAATTCTTTTGTTGCAATATGCGACTACACCTGTTTTTCTCACTACGGTCCCCCGACTCGACAACGCTTGGAAAATAAAAACATTTGAACTTACATAATATAAATGTCACGATAATAAATTTAATAGGTTTAAAATATTATTTGTTAGTTATTTGAGTTTAATTTTTACGTCGGGGTTTAAAAAAGGGCAACAGGGTCTCTGTGAACCACAACTCGATGCAAAGATAAAAATAATAAATGGGAAAATTACAGCGAGGTGGTAAAACAACGATGATTAAAGGTGCATCCACACCGCAGTAACTTTTTGTGGAGCAACAAAATGCAACAAAATAACATTAGGTAACATTCTTCATCTTATGACTAACTTCTATGCTAACAACAAATAACTTTTTGCTATCGGATGTTGCCCACTAACACTTTGAAACGTTACCTACTCGGATGTACATTATAGATAACCGGTCGATTCTGTTAACCTCTCACCGTGAATACTTACGCGAAGTGAACTATCTTTATTACATAAATAGACAGCAGTGCAATTCTCTAAACATGTCGAAACCAGTGAACACTTAGGTGAACTTAATCTTGATAATCTTGTCGTTCGACAAGTGAGCTATCAAACCATAGAAACAAGATGGCATGACAGTTCTTTGTCGTTCACTCCACCTAAGTGATCACGGTGAGATGTCGATAGAATCGACCAGCAGCTCACTTTGTGATCACTTCACCCAAGCCTTCCCAGTGAGATTGTTTCCAGAATCGCACTGCAAATTGAGAGCTTCATCACAATGTGTGCAATATCTAAGACGAAAGCCTTTTGCATCTGAGGCTTGACACAGTATGTAGCGATAGTTCGTCTTTTCGATATCAATGAAGACAGGACTATCGGCTAAAAATATTGAGTTCGTTTGCCACATGCTGGTAACTCATGAGCAAGATCGCTATATGTATTTATGGTCCTTTATTTAAAAAAAAATATTTCTCTTTTGTTATGGGAACTATGTATTTTAAAAACTATCAAGAAAGAAACTCATTTCCTACACTCAAACGTCTACTTCATATAATTTTATCAAAGAAAACCCGAAATAGTCAGCAACAGAAATGTACAATAGTACGTAAAACATTTTAACAATAACACAATAAGATAAGGCCTACCCACATCATAACTTAACAATAAACTAACTCCAAGCCAGACCCTGTAAAAGCTAAATTTTCTCTATAAATCAAAGAAAATGATAACATCGTGGTAGATAGTTATACTCTAGTAGTTTGTAAAGGCTCTTGAAGACAGGCGCTACACCATGCGACAGTATGAAAACGATGCGACATTGACTTTTCACGTAAAAATCTTCATCAAATCCCGGAATGAAAATTATTCGCTGGGATGAACCAAAGAGCACAGCACATTGTATTAGACGTTAGTAAAGTAACGTAGTATTTTATTATAAAATACTCTTTTGGACATAATATTTATTTGAATCGGATACTTTATTCATATTTTTTTATGGTACGTACAAGTTGTGGATGTCGCATAAAATTAAACCTAAGTAATATTAAAGGATTTTAGTTTTTTTTATATTAGAAACTAGCTGACCCGCGCAACATCGCCTGCGTCAAATTTTCCATTATTGCTCCGCTCCTATGTGTCTTAGCTTGATGATATATAGCCTATAACCTTCCTCGATAAATGGGCTACCTAACACTGAAAGAATTTTTTAAATCGGTCCAGTAGTTTCGGAGCCTATTCAATTCAAACAAACAAATCTTTCCTCTTTATTATATTAGTATACATTCACTTACGTTAACGATACTGTAACGATAATATTTGTCAAAACCACTCCTGCTAGGTCCTCAGATCTATTAATCCGTTAAGACGTGATGAAGTAATAAAAATACAGACGGAGTTCCTTTCACAACATCGTCATCGTATCAGTCAGCCCAACGACCACAGCTGGACATGGCCTCCCCCAACTGTCGCTTTAACAGCCGGTCCTGTGCGTCTTGCATCCATGGGCTCCCCGCAACCTTTACCAGGTCATTGGTCCACCTTGTGGGAGGCCTTCCAATATTGCGTCTTTTAGTACGCGGTCGCCACTCTAGAACTTTTCGGCCCCATCGACCATCTGTTTTGTGACCAATGTGCCCTGCCTACTGCCACTTTAGTTTGCTCTTGCGGATATTATCATTTCTGATTCGATCACGCAAGGAAACTTCAAGCACTACTTTCACAATTATAATATAAGGACCTACGGAATCCCAATAAAACGTAACTTCACATAGTTGTCGCATTGTAGCGTCGCTCCTGTCTACGAGAGCTTCAAAGGTTTTGTAATATAAATAGTCACTGTCCTTTATGAACACAGCTCAATGCGTGCAAACGACAATGATCTTAGAGATTATTTCTTGTTGGGATTTTGGGACCGATTGTTAATGTACCTTTTGGCTTTGTGTGTCAATGATTTTGTTATTTTTTTTCAAAGGAAAAGGAAGTTCATGCTGTCTTTTAAAGTAGAAATCATTAAGAGATTCAATTTCTGAAAATGTCTTGATGGTAGTTCGGACTGCTGAAGAATAAATGTCCTTTAAACTACTCTTGTATCATAGAAGTAGTATTTAGGTTCCAATATTATCTACTAACTTTTAAGCAACATTCGTAATGTTGCATCTCATTCGCAATTTTAATTCGATTCAATTCATTATGCGACGGAATTGCATAATTTAATTCCGCTAAGCCTGTTCCATCATCGGACCGCAACACGAACGGCTATGCGCCACCGATACATGGTGGACACCCCACCCACACGCACAAAATGTTTAGGGAACACATTCATAGTGCGTACAGTAAAGGAGTGGAATTCCCTGCCGGAGTCTGTTTTTTTGCTACAACCTGGCAGTCCTTAAATCAAGAGTGAATAGGTTCTTGGTCCTAGGCATCATCGCCTACCATCAGGTGAGATAGTAGTCAAACACGTGTCTATAAACAGTAAAAAAATCTGTCAAACAAGCCTCAATTTTCCAATATTTTTGACTGGTTGCAAATGAGACGCGAATGCGAACGTCGTTTAAAAATAATTAGATTCGGCACTCTGGTCCATTGCATAAATCCTAAGACTACCGAAAATAAATATTTAAAAAAATATCCTATGTCACTTTGTTAATCTCTGGGATGAACGCTAATAAGCAGAAGAGTTGAAGTTACGCAAAAAAAAACCATAATGCAAGATTGTCCTCACTAACCAGCCCTTCATTTCAATCGAGTAGGAGTAACAAGAGCCCACGTTTTCCTGTTTCCATAAAATATCCTGATAAATCACCACGTTCTGACAAATATTGACACAAACGCAAGTAATTCATCATAAACTGATAAAGTTATTTATGACGTCAGTAACCTCCTATTCTTAACGTTTACGGGAACATGATAAGAGTCACGAAATGTGTAAGTACAGAAGAGCCACTCGAGCTTCATTTTTCAACCTCGCTACGGTCTTGGTTTTTTTTACTATTGATAGGCATATGTTTGACCGCTATCTCACCTGAAGTTAAGCGATGATGCGGTCTAAGGTGGAACACGCTTGTTTAGAAGTTGCCTTTACACTCTTGACTTAAAGACTCCCAGGTTGTAGCTATCAGGAAACAGACTCCGGCAGGGAATTCTACAACACGGCTTAAAACCAATCAAAAATCTTCTTTAGTTACTACTAAAGATTTTTAACAACATATAACAACAAAATACAGATTTACTTAAAAATGGAAAACATTGTAAACACAGTTCAGTCAGTCGTTTCAGTTAACACAAAAATAAAAATGGGTTACTTACTCTTTCATCAATCTCTCTGAAAGTACCTCTGACATGCCAATAATGTCTTCGTCCATTCATCCGAAAACACAGTACCAATTCTAATAATTTTCACATTCGCACCTCAATCGCAATCTGTCAAAAATGCATGAAAAATAAGGCATTTAATACATGAATTTGCAATTAAGAGATGCAAGTGCCAAAGTTGTTGAAAAATTAGTAGATTTGGCACTCTGATCGTTTGTTGGATTAAAATTCAAGAGATCATTAAGTACAGCCAGAGTTCGAGGAATTGGAGACTTCAACACAACGTATCCTCGCAAATATCTGGTAGAATTCACATTCAGCCTTAGGGACTACTCACACTTATTCAGCTCTATTCATCTTATGTCCTTAGAAAACAACGATTTTTTATGGAGGGTACCTGGACTGAATCGATAAAGTCTAAAATCATCAACCTGCTTTGAGCAATAAGCGTAGTGAATAGTGCATTCTCGTTTTGAGAAGAGGCTTTTGCCCAACACTGGGACAGGTACATGCTCTATCTTCAACCTCACTCACTCACCTAAGCAAGCTCACTGTCTCACCTAAGCGATGACACATCATCAAGAGGTGAGACAGTGGTCAAACGTGTGACTATAAATACTAGTAAAAAAGGTGTTGGCTAAAAATATTTTTTCGAGATTATTTTGTAGAATCTATAAAAAAAAAAAAAACAGTGCAATCGAAACGATGCTAAAAATTCACATGAATCTTTTTAATTTTCTACTTTGTCTACAAAGTGTGCCTTTAACACTTAACTCGTAGATTTTATTGACTGATGTGCAAAGAAAGTGATGTTTACAAGGGCGATATATTTTATGTTTCTATTTTTACTGCCCAATAAATGTAAAAACTTTAAGCCTATAAAGTTCGGTAGGCATCAATAAAGTGGGTAGACAGCTTTCAATCTAATATTTGACCTGTTTTAAATTATGTTGAGGAACACACTCGCAAGCAGAAAAGTTTTACAATAACGGCGTCTGGTGAAGACATTTGGATACGGGAGAAGCGAGCCAGAACGTGGAAATAAAGATTCTGGAAGGTCTTCTTCGATTTTATAAATACTCAAAATGTATAATTATGTAATACTACCCGACCAGTACGTAGCTACCTAAGGCTCTTGAAAAATTGAAATACGCCACGCTAACACAGGTTGTTCCAAATTAAAAATGAATCGGCCAGTTTTGGTCTGGTCTTTTAGTCAATCGCTGGAATTATATTTTGCCTAGTATCTCGTTTCACTATTTTTCAAAAAGTTAATCATCTACTGCTTACAGACCCTGGAAGATGCAATCTGGGTAGGAAATAAAACGACAGATATCCTATGAAGGCGCAAAATATTGAATTTTTATTAGATTAATTCTACTGCGACCATTTTGGACCCGAGGAATTTAATTCTAACGATCTCAGCAGTTCCGTATTTTTTTTTATGTATGATGTTTTCAATTTTGTATTTAAAGGGAGCGTTTGCACTCGCAAATTGTCAAAAACACTTCTACGTTCCGTACATTTTGACATTGAGATGATATTTTGAAATAAAATAATTATTATATGAGATGATATTGTGACTTAAATTTGAACGCTGTATAAGTAAATTACCAATAATTTACTTAATGGGCCTTAAGTATTAGTTACCAAGGCCCTGGAACTCAAATGAAGAAACACGGATGGGTTTTAGTCAGTAAGAGTCCGACACTCCCTTCCGCTCCGCCCAGAGCGAAAGAAGTTATTTGAAAAATTCCCTCCCTTAAAAAGGTAGTGTATGTTTTCAACAAACTATATGTATAGCTAGTACTCGTATACTAGCTAGATGATCCGTAGTTTGATGATGAGCATCACACTAGGGATCATATCGTATCAAATATTAGTAATCGCACCGTACTCCTAGACACATCCCAGTGTAACCGCACAATGGAAATAAATCCTCTCGTGAATTAGTGCAGGTGATTGGTTGAAAACACTCATCGTACCAACGATAAGTTTCCTGCTAAATGTAGGCATCTAACCACTAATCCTCTGAGACTTACTGAGTGATGGATAAGCTTACTAATCGTGAAAAAAAAAAAAAGTTAATAGAATCAGTACTTCCAGCCGAACAAATACTCGTCAATAAACAAACTAATTTTATGTTTTTTTGTAGTATTAGTATATTATCAAGCTATGTACCTTATGGTTTCCTGTAACTAATAAAATTGACTTAAGGTAATCAGCTCAAATCTGGAAATATTTACCCTCACAAATCTCAAAAGACGCACCGACACAAATAATCTATAAGCAAGTAGTTAGACAAGTACGTATTAAAAATAAAAAAGTAAACCAATTATTAATAGTCTGTTCAGAAGTCTATACATTTTCCTTTGCCAGTCATTTCCTTTTATTCTATTTCAGCTATATCTTCGTTCCAAGTATTTCCTTTGAGAACAGATCTTTCCGATAGATGGAATTTAAAACGAAAATTAGTACTGCTAGCCGCAGACCATGGCCTACAAATTTTATTAGCATTGATAAAAGTTAATTGAAACAAGTTTTAGGACTTTTAAATGTGGTAAAATCACGAATAATGAGATCCTATCGGCCGGCTGGTGGTGGCGACAGTCTATTTTTGTCGGAATGACAAAATGTCAGAGTTTGACTGACCACGTGACATTTCGATAGCGCACGGCAATCCCATACATTTTTAACTTATTAACTATGGTCGTCGCTGGTGTCAAAAAGTGCGACTTCAAGTTGAAGACACAGGGTCTAAAGCATTGAGAATATTAAACAACACTGCTCAATAATGTTTCCTGAATTTACAGTACAAAGAAATAAAACCGGCCTCGTGTGAGTCAGACTCGCACACAACGGGTTCCGTACCACAAACCGAAAAAAAAAACACGTTTCTTGTATAGGAGCCCCCTTGTTTTTTTTATTTAGTGTACTTTTATTATTTGTTGATATAGCGGCAGTAGAAATACACAATTTGTGACTGTCTATCTATTACGGTTCTTGAGATACAGCCCGCTGACAGACTGACGGACGGACGGAAAGACGCATGGACGGACAGCGGAGGCTAAGTAATAGGATTCCGTGCTCGAAGGGTGATACAAGGGTGCTGGGACATCTATTTGAATTGCTGGCCTAGGTTTGATTGATTGCATAAAATGTGATACTGTCTGTTTGATCCACGACAAGAGGACTATCCAACGACATCAGTAAAAACCTTAAATTTTCGACATCTGCTGTGGTGTTCGCTAAGTGATGTTTTATTATCTATTACTAATAATATTATAAAGAAGAAAGATGTTTGTTTGTACCATGTCGATTTACTTTAACAAATGTCAAAAGTAGTGATTGTGACAACTATGCCACATTCAATACTAATTGAATAGGGAAAATCTAGAATTTGTCGATGAAACAGTTTTCCTCCACAAAAATCCACCAGTTTACTGATGTTAAATAAACCGAGACTAATCTATTTTAGTCACTTTCATAGTTAATTTCTTACGGTATCTTACAATGGGGACGGGCTGCTGATATCGAGTCTATTTTCATTTTGCAGTAAAGAACCATCAGAGCCATTCGCCGGTGAGATTTTACTAAATAGAATCTACTGTTTTGAACGCGCAACTGCCGCGCTGGAGATAGGGTCGGTGAGTGTGTTTTGCTGCAGAACAACCTGCTGCTCTTATCGCTATGACAGATTAGCTTGATCTATTTGAATGACAGACCTTGACTATTCAAAAGTGCCTGTAACTGGTCTATTTGAAATAAAGGATTTTGTATTTTATTACTAAACAGGCTCCAAAACTATTAAACCGAGTTTAACTATTTTTTACCAATAGGTAGCTAAACTATCAGGAACAGGAAGTAACATGGGCTATAAGTTACTTTCAAAAAAATGAGTGATCTTAAGAAAATTGCAGCGTGGTCGAAGTCACGGGCAAGTTTATAATATAAAGGTGCAGACGCAGAGGTTAGGAAGTAGGAGTTATCATTTTGTTGAGGTTAAAAAGAGAGTTGAAGAGAGAGTGCCGGGGTTGCGGAATTTGTTCGAAAGAGTCACCGCGGCCCTGGAACGCAAAGGGCATTAGGAGAAACACGGATGAGTTTTAGTCAGTAGGAGTCTGAAAATCCCTCCTGCTTTACCCAGAGCGGGAGGAGTCATTTGATAATGTCCCATCCTTAAAAAACAGGGTTAAAAAGAGACTCCTGCATCTTAGATAAAATAGTTTATGGACTGCACACAAGTGAAAGCAAGTGCATCTACGCTTAGTTTAACATATCTAACCTCTTGATCCCCAACCGACTATAAATCTGGGTGTAATCGTAAAATACTCGAACAAGTCAATAAAATTTTTGAGTGCAGTTGGGAACAAAATGTTTTGACTCGACACTTGACTTTAAGTTATGACCACTGCAGTCATAACGATAACACCAGAGACAGCAGTTTATAACATACTATATTATAATATTACACCAAAATTCCCGGAGGACAATCTTGATATTCACCCTCTAATATTATAAATGTGGAAGTCTGATTGTCAAATCCATCACGCTACAACTGGTGAACGGATTTGGATACAGTTTTGCTACCCGGGCAAATCATGACCTGATTCGTATGATTATGATATCATCAATATATACATATATTTCGTGGATATCCATATTATTAAATAATTCGTTGCTGATTGGAGTATTGTAGTACTAAGGCAGTGGTAAACGCCGTCACGTCAGTTGTCAGTTGTAATGGCGGCACGTGGACAGAGTCGTGTTAGAGAGTGAGCACTTTGCCGAGAGACACCAACCAGGACACTCCTCCAGAACGAAACTTTTGGTTTAGTTTACCTATTTTAATTGTATTAACCGACTTCTTCAATCATGTTATAAATGCGAGTTCTTCTAACTCAACCGACAGATGTGTTTCTGGGGAGTTTGTTGCGCCACTTCTTCTTCACAGCTAAAACTCAAGGAAGTGGTGACGGGCGGGTGTTTTTGGGGGACTGTCTATTTGTAGACTTTAACATTCAAAAGGTACTGGCACTCAGCCACAGTTAATACAGTATGGTTACTGTATTGAGTGTTATTATTTTACAATGAACCCGATGCCATCGAATCCAAACGATGATGGCGCTATCGCTCAGCCGTCGCTGACGCCGTCATATAGTGAGTGAGTGTGAGTCTTTATTATGCGCACATTCTAAAATGAGCGAAATTATACCTAATTTTATCGACGGAAAACGTATTCAAATTGTTTTTTGGGGATTTTTTAAAAATTTGTTCACAACTGTAACCCCAGTGTAAACAAAACTGTGTAACTTTTCAACTAAATAATCTATTGCAATGAAAAAAACTCCATAATGATCGAAAGTAATTAGCTATCCTTCTAAAATGAAAATATTGTTAATAAACTACCCTCAATTGAAAATAATCATGTTTTTTTTTAGCCAGCATCTGTTTTCTTTACATAATTTTTTACAGTAACCGTAAAATCTCTCAAAAAGACGCCCTGATTAACTACCTACCTTTTTATTACTTTATGTTTTTCTTCATCGTATAAACTATTGCAATGAAAGGTAAAAACACAGTACAGTTTCCCTTATATTCGTATGTGCACATTATAAGTTACACTGTGTATATATTATATAAAATTCTTCAGTTACTGACTGACAGATAACGCACAGCCGAAACTACTGGCCGTAGAAAGCTGGGCATGTAGGTACAGACGCCAGCACATGAAGCTACAACAATCTGTCAAATTTCTTTGTTAGACTTTCAACTTTATCACTAAAGAAATTGGGTTCAAATTTGATTGAGAAAATTTGACAGTTTTGTATAGCCTGATGTTGACTGGCGACTGTACCTTGGCAGTTGCGTAGCTAGTCTCATAGGGGCCCTGAATCTAACACTTTTGGGGGTCCCTTTTTAGGGGTGTTGTTTTTTTATAAATAGCTAATCATTGTCTTGGTAGGCCACGAAGAAGACAGCGGGACTAAATATATAGCTTTGCGTCCACACATCGGGGCCCCTGTAGCTCGGGGGCCCCGTATCTTCGATTCGGCTGATACGGCGGTACCTACGCCCCTGTACCTTGGAGTGTGTAGGGGAGCACTTAGAGAGAATATTTAGAAATTATTAAGGGAGAAACGGGATATGCGTGTACCAAGTCTCGGGCGAAAGCTAGTTAGTAACAAACTACAGCTGTGTTTAGGAACCATATTTCAATAGGCTTGTGTCCTGAAAAATCTAATTAGTCCGTCAGTTAGATTATCAAAAAATATTTGACCCGTATTTTTTCTTTTGTTACGGGAACCAAAATTGACGAAGTTACGACGCTTTTAAAATTCTCAATACGTCACACCTTCGCATAATTTTTAGTGAGTCGTGACGTCACAAGGCCGACTCCCGAGTTTTGATGCGTTTTATCTTTGTCAAAACAAAAAATACGTGTCCATTATTTTTCAATACTCTAACTGACGGACTAAATAGTTTTGCAATTTGTGGATGATGGAATCTTGCCTATTAAAGTTACCTAAACAACCCTGTTTAGCAAAACGAATTTAAATACAAACAAAGCTTTAATTAAAATTTTCACTTTAATGAGCCAGAGCATATTCATTTTTTAATTAAATTTGATTTAAAATAGGTATTCTAAAATTTTACAAATAATGTAAAAATAACCTGAAAATCTCTTTCAAGTTTTGATTCCATTAACCCCGTACAAGCCTTTAAAACTGAATTAGCAAATAAATTCTCCAAAGATCAAACAAAAACGCTCATAATAACATCTGAAATTGATTGATACGCGTAGGTATCCTCATATCCATTTCACAAATTCATTTCCATTACTTTCATATCAAAGAACCCTTTCCAAGTTATTGGTATGAAAAATGAGTTTCCTTATAACGTTTATTAAGGCCAAGACATCAGGGAATCCTGGATATTAAACTTATGACTAGATCACAAGAGATTCAACTTTAATTTTATAAGCTTGATAAAACGACATTATCTTTCTTGCGTTGTTGAACAGAACTAGAATGATGCAAGGAATAGTGGCAGTAAAGATATTTTCTTATAAAAAAAAAAAACACATTATTTAGTTTTTATAGTGCTCATGTAAAATAGATCAATAGATTTTTTGAGGATAAATAATTTTGCCCCTTTTCTTATTACTTGCTAGTGTTTGCACGCGACTTCACCCCGCTACAGAGATCGCCCATTTTTATAAATGAACTAGCTAGCCCGGTAAATATGGCTTTGCAACAAAAAGATATAAGTTTCCACCAATTCTCAGACCTACTGAGTGATCACAAAAATTTCATGAAAATCGGTCGAACCGTTTCGGAGGAGTTCAATAACAAAAACCTTGACACGAGATTTGTATGTATTAGACTAGCTTTTTCCCGCGTCTTTGTACGGAAATATCCCGTTTTTTAATCCTTTTCCGTAGGCATTTTGGGAAATCCTCTCTTAGTGTTCTCTTACGGAGTTCAGGGAAGCTACATGTCAAATTTTAGCTTTCTACGACCAGTCGCTTCGGCTGTGTTGTCAGTCAGTCAGTCAGTCACTCAGTAGCGGAAGAATTTTTTATATTAGGATTAGGATGAATCCAAGAAAACTACACTCATCGACCGAGTATAGTGTAGCCTTGTATTAGTGAAACCACTTTGATATATTAGCTCAGATTACGCTGTTTTCTGTCAGAGAAAATTAAATGATGCAACTAACAATATCTGTTGGAATTGTTTTATTAAGTTCTTCTCTTCCATATAACAGTTGGTTCGTCAGTTCACTTGATAAAATAGTAAATTTATGAACAGAAACGACTCAATCTTATTTCTGCCATACATAAATGCGAAAGTTTGGATACAATATGTTTGTGTATCCATGACACTGGGCCGGCTGAATGGATCTAGATGAAATTTGGCACAGAGACAGGTTATAGTCTGGAATAATACATAGGTAACTTTACTTTTTTTATAGAACGTGACTTTGGGATAATTTTTGATTACGCAGGCGAAGCCTATGGCAGATAAATTCAATGAGGTACAATATAGAGTTTGCTTCGACGAATTATTGGATTCGTCCAACTAGTGTTCAGATGAATAGAACTATCTGGAATTTGGTCATAATATTTGCTTAAATATCGAGTTAATTTAGTAGAACTAGTCGGTTTAGCCTGAATAATATCTAGCTCAACCAATGACACTTTGTTTTTCTAACTTAAGCCCGATCAGAATATTACAAAAGAAAAATTCGAATTTTGTTAGAAGTGAAGATAATCTACGGAACAATGTATTCTTTTAATATGTGTAAGGAAAAAGTATAATAAGTAACCCGGACAACACCGTGGTGGACCACTAGTGACTAAATAAAAAACAAAAGCTGTCAGAATTTACGGAGCCGAAAGTTGAAAATCCAATACGCACTTTTATTAACATCCATTTACGTAGGACTACTGAAAACTTGTTGCAGTAGATTTAAATAGTTCTCTCAGCTATTTATACGCCTGAAAAATCTCCACTATTCATTACATCAATTCATCAAGCCCAGATTTCAGTCCATTAAGCGGGATGATGAAACTAAATTGTATTTTGACAGACCACTAGTCCGTTTCGACAAGCTATAAGTACCACAGCGACCCAATTTTGGTCTGACAGGCGCTTAACGACGATTGATAGAATAATTTACTGGTTACTGGATACTGTGCTGAGTTTATTGCGTAGATTGAGGACATATTTTGATTTGCCATCTTTATAAAAATCTGGTATATGGCGGGGAATTAATGATGGATGGCATGAGAATATTTAGGTCGATCTTTGACTACGATGAGTCATGTAAAATTTGGTACGATTCCAAGAGGTATGGTCTGATAGATAATCCATTATGGCTGACTATGTATCTATCGACCTTATAAGCCTGTTATGTTCCACTGCTGTGCAAATGGCTATCTCCCTTTTCTACACACGTCTGTTCTCTGCTAATCATTTTTGGAAAGCGCACTTTCAGTGAAAACTTAAGGTTTGTATTCATGCTAATGACCTTGTTCATTAAGGCGATTGCGGGACTGATATAGACGTGGACTCGGTCGCATTTTAATTTATTATAATAAAAATAATACATATTTTTAGAAAGTAACAAAACCGAATCATTACCCTTTGTAAAGCAAAGTTCATAAAAATTCAGGAATAAAATGATTTCATCTCATAGATTTAGAAATGATTTGGTGGTTTTTTTTTTTCTTATTTTCTGTTTGCATTGTCTAAACCAAATTACGTATAAATTAATATAATTTTTTTTCGATGTTATTTCGTCGTAAGTCGCGTAAGTAAAGTAAGATGAAAAGTTGCTTCATCTGCACGATTTTTTAACCTTTTTTGAGAGAACATATTAAATCCGTTTTTGTAGTTATGTGTAGCAAGGATAAATAAATAAATTGGGTGATGAAGTCAGAATTCAAATTCGCAGTTGCTTCATGTAAACACTGAAATTCAACTGCATCGGGCTATACTGTATTGTAAGACCGGGAACCCGCTGGTGCCTACAAGTATTATTAATGTCAAAAATGTATGGAAATTAACGCTTTTTTGACAGTTTGCAATTGACAAGCGAATGCGAACATTGTTTAAAAAATAGCAAAATTTACCTCTGGTCAAAGTAGCACTGAGCATTGATAAAGAAGATTTTAAGCTGTCCACAATATATTAGAGGAACAAAGCTTTATAGATGATGGGCTAAATTATGTTTGCGTTGCGTATGAAATCAGTGCATTAAAAAAAAGTTTAACACATTTTTGCAGCGATGAGTTATCGAACGGGCCCAAACGGGCTCGTATGGGGGTCGTAAGAGATTTGAAATTGCGTTTCCGTTCAATTTCGTCCATTAGCACCCTTTGCTTTGCGTCAGCGTACCTGAATGCCTCTGCGAGGGGAGCTCTGGCGAAAATAATGTTATTTCCTCGAGTAGGTTTCCGCTGTTTGAAACCCTCTTTATGACAATGTACTGGGTGGGAAGTTGAAACGTACCTTACCTTAATACATATTGCTACCAGACTTTTTTATTCTTGTTATTATGCTCATACATTTAATTTACTTACATTTATTTTCTCCCGCTTGGAGGTACTTTCAAACGGTTAAAGAAATTTTCAAATTGGCGCTGTATTTACTTTTGTTCAGCTAGATAATATTCGGGAATATAATAGAACAGAACATTTATTTGCATAAAAACATGGTATAAAAGATCCAGAGGTTCTGTTTAATTCGGTCGATTTAAATTTTTCTTTCTATCCTGTTGGGCCAATTTTCATGTTAATCAAATTTTTATTTACTTTTGTTATTCAGAAAGTCTAATATTAGTAAAAGGTATGCATCCCTGAAGACTCGTGTTCGCGGCAGCACCATCAGTATTTTCAGTGAATTGGTGGGATTTCCCGATGTTGCGGAGGTGGATGCGGCTCCACGCTAAATTAATGTTTATTATATATTTTTATCTGTGTCTGTACCTTACTCTAGAATTTAAGTAAAATTGTTACTAATACATGGACTCCGGCCTGAAATAAAAACATTCTATTTTTACTACCTGAATCACTGAAATGGTTATTTGAAAATAAAGCCAAGTAAATATTTTTTTGCAATTTAGATGGGTCCTACTAATATTGGATGCTACAAATTAACATTTTAATAGAATTACATTTAAAAATTGTAGAGAGTTTGATACTAAAACGCACCGTGAAGCTCTTGTAAGTATTCAGTGGACCGGGTAAGTATTTAGATTAGCTTTTGAGGATTGCGGAATTTGTTCGATAGAGTCACCTTGCCCCTGGAAATGCAAGGCATTAGAAGGAACACTGATTGGTTTTGATCAGTAAGAGTCTGACACTCCTTTCTGCTACATAGCGGAAGAAGTAAAAAAAGGATCATATTTAAAAATTTAAAAAGTAATCAAAATCAAGGTCAGTCAGTCAAAAACATGAAGCTATTGGTACGGTGAGAAGAACATGCAAGAAACTCCACGGACACTCTTTTCAATCATGTGATGCATTACAAAATAATCGTCGTCGATTTCGACAGGCATCATCATTATCCCCCGCTGTCCGAATTCGCCCACTGTAGAGTCATAGGTCTCTTTTTTATTGTGCACACCACCAAAAAATTACTATAGTACTCTGTTACAGAGTACTATAGTAATTTTTTTATGGATGGGAAATCATCAAATGATTTCCGCTTTGAGCAGAGCGGAAGGGGGTGTCTGACTCTTACTGACTAAAACCCATCGGTGTTTCTCCTAATGCCCTTGGCGTTCCAGTGCCACGGTGACTCTTTCGAACAAACATCCTAACTCTGGCAGAAATACAATAAACTAGGGTACTACTTATGTCACAGACATGACTGAAGTCATGCAAGAAACTAGCTATAAATATATCACCCCATAACTGCCCCAATATCCTTCAAAATCGAAGCGGCACTTCAAATAGCAAATATTAAACGACTTTCAAAGGGAATGCTTCCAAGTTTATGATATAAACTTTATATTCTATTTTATGGTATCCACATAAGCATTTGATGGCGTATCTAGCCCATGGGTGTACGTAACCTGATATCGAGTTTTATAGAAAACAGGGAATTATTTGAAACTAGGTTAAAATTGTTAGGACAGCTTTCATGTCGTGTAACGATGTTAGAAACTTGCTACTCAATGGAGCTTGCCTGGATTTATCTTAGTTAATTATCTTGAAGTAGACTAGAGGCTTGGGCGTAGAACTTTTGTTTAAAGGAAAATGTTATAGGAGTAAAACTTTTTTTGAGCTTTTTAGTCTTGACCTACTTAACACAAAGTAGAGCCGAGTGTTGTATGTTTTATATTATTTTATTCATAATTATAATACCCAGAGCATTTCAAATTTGACAGTTTGAGTCTCTGCACACGGGTAGACCTGGGAGTCTTTAAGTCAGGAGTGAATAGGTTACTTCTAGGCAAGCGTGTTCCAACATAGAATCCATCATTGCTTACCAACAGGTGAGATAGTGGTCAAACGTATCCCAAAAATAGTAAAAAAGGATAATATCCTCATCCATATCCTGGATGAGGACATGTTCACGACTTTTTATAAATAATAAAGGTATGGGAAATCATCAAATGACTCCTCCCGCTCTGGGCAGAGCAGAAGAGAGTGTCAGACCCGTACTGACTTCAACCCACCGTGTTCCTCCTAATTCCTTTTCTGTTCCAATGTCAGTGTGACTTTCGAACGAATTCCGCAATCCTGGCAGAAGATGTCCCTAGGGAAGATTTCCCACTTTGATGCAAGCAAAGACGCTGGCAGAAGCTAGCTAACAATAAAGTTTTTTTTTTTTTGGAAAAAGCCGCCGTAGGTCTCAGCACTCCCCGAGGCTAGGTTTTATGTTTTATAGCAATAATCACTATAATCCTAATAACATCTAGTCAAACATACCTTCGACATTATTCACACATTAAATATCACAAATGGTATATCCAATAAACTTAACATAAAAAATTGAGAGTTTTATTGGCTTGAGAGTTTTTCGTAACTTCCACTCTCTGCTTGAAGCGTTTCATACCGAACATGACAGCAAATTTTCGTCCGCCCCCAGTCAATATTGAAAACTCATCCGGAGTACAAAAGTGTGAAGTTATAAGTAAGTTATGTGAATGTCGTTAGCAGACATCGAAAACTTGTTAAAGCATAACTAATGGACTTCCGAGTTGAGTTCATTATCTCCTTCACAAAAGATAATTTCTAACTCCGTGGAAAAATTGAAGACCTAACTTTATTTCCAAAGGGCAGTTCATACTACGTCATTTTAATTTAATAATTTCTTTTTGTGGAATTAAGTCTTGCAACCGGAATTATGAAGAGTAGTTCTTTTCCGCAAGTTCGCTCTTGTTGCCTATGCAGGAGGAAAAAAAACGGGATAAAAGGTTGCCTTTAGGCATTCAGCGGAGATAAAACAGAATATCTTCAGGGTTAAACGACGCTTGCTGAGGTCGGTTTGTATATCGGTGACAGACCACCTATTAAATACATACATTACGCGTGCTTTCTGGTGCACTGAGACTCCTCAGTTCAAATCACGCTAAGCTGCAGGTCACAGTTGCCTTTTGTAGATATTTGACAGTCGTTCCGGATTGTCACAAGCCAGAAAATTTGGCACTAGTCTTGCCAAAGGGTACCGCGTCACCAGAATATTATTCGCACTCTTGCTGTGCTGTGAACCTGTTCAAAATCAACGTAAAATTGCGTGATACAAAAACAGTCCTATTTGCTTATTTTTGCTAACCTATTGTGTACCGTGACTGCCTCCGTAGTTGAGTGGTTTAGGCGCTTGCTTTGTGACCCGGTACGACCGACGAGTCAATTCCTACAGGAAGCATACCTAATTTGTAAAGTGGTTTCCTAGTTTGACTAGGATATTGCAGACTTGAATCACCTGATTGTGTGATAAAAATATGATTCCGTGTTTCGGAAGGCACTTATAAGCCGCTAAATCGCTGTCGTAAAATAAAGATTTCCTTGAGGCGGTTTAGAGACTCTGACCTAGGGTGTGTGTGTTAGACCTTACTGCCCGGATACGATAAGAAGACGAAGAAGCAGTTTCCAACTTAGCATCTAAAAAGCGTGCACCCTCAAGAAATCTCAATAAACAAAAACGACAAGTCGAAAGATGCCGCAGTAACTCTTCTACAAGGCAATATAAATTTTCCGGTAGTGTGGTTCGACGTCCGCCTCCCCGCGACAGATGCAATATCCACCACCAACTTAGTTATCGTATCGATTCGCTATGTACTCGTATTTACCGCTTCATAGAGCCTGCTTTGTACATATATAAGCTGAGAATGTGGAGGCGTTTTATTTATAGTAAAGCTTTTAAAGTAATTTTCTCTGGGATAAAGACTTGTTGCACGAGGATATTAGGTGAGACATAGTTCAGGAATAGAGAACTTGTGGCGCATTAGAAACAGCTGTGACTTGCTAATTGTGAATCGAACTCAAGAAGGCTTTTGTGTGTAAATTAATTTATCACGTCTTTCTGGTGAAAAAAAAAATTATGATCAAAAGCAGGGCACTGCACTGGGCCTATGTGGTTATTTATTTATTTATTACTGATTTATTTATTTATTAAGGTAGCCAACACTTGTTTACACATCAAAAAATACATTGCGATGGACAGATATACCTACATTTGCAAGTGTAACAATCACTTGTAGGCTAATACAACATGCACAGTAAACGGCTTAATACACAAAATGATTATTTTTGGCTTATCATATGCTTCATGAGTAGGTATGTTCATGGTGCTCTGATGTTGTAGCTAAGTTCTGAGCTGCCTTAATTTAAATTCCTATGTTAAACACAATGGTTTATGGGGGATATATATTTAGATATTTTAGAGGCTTTGAGCACGTCTGTCGATTGCGTGATTACCATAACTTCTCTCTCTCTCTCTCTCTCTTTCTTTATGTTATTCTAAGTATCATTTAGCATCAGCCTATCTATTTTTGTACCTTATAATATCGGCAGAAGTTCTAAAACCACAACAATTATTACTTATTGTTTTACTCAAAGTATCAAGCAAAAGCGACAAGTTCAATTAACATTTGAAATAAATTCCACGAAGTTATGAATTAATATCGAAAAACTTTGTTTTACACTTTACATACAGTTTACTTTGGTATGGAAACTTAAAACTTTCAGACGAAGCATTTTAATACTGACAAAAGTTCATTTACTAAGAATAACTTGAAGCTAATATCTGGTATTCTTGGTTTTACGAATGATTTAGGTAGTTTTTACTATCGAATTTAATTACTTATTTGGAAACGTGTCTTAAGGGACCAGCTGGGATCCTGCCGGAGTCTCGAGACTATTCGAAAGAGATACCGTGGCTCCGGAACACAAAGGGCACATGAAGGAACATGGATGGGTTTTAGTCAGTAGAAGTCTGACACTCCCTCCCGCTCCGCCCAGAGCGGGGGAATCATTGGATGATTTCTCATCCCTAAAAAAAAGGGACCAGTTGGAATAAAAAAAGTCAAACTAAGTCTTAATCTGGAAAATATGTCGGTCTACCCTTTGTGCCTTTTTTATTTTAAGATGTTTTGCTCTTACTCTTGTCTAGGTCTGAGGTGACAGAGAGGAATTTTACGAAGGAGTGAGCTTCCCTAGAAGAAGCCTGCTCACTCTTACTTTGAAGAGATTAGGGGTGAATGTGTTTGGAAATACAGACGCAGGCAGACAGTTCCTTTACCTTTGCCATAGACATTATGCTTAGTGCGAATTGATTGAAAAGCGACAAGGTACGGATGGTAACTTGCAGTGCGTAGATGCTCGATGGTAGAAGGGGTCCGGTGGGATGATGTCGCGGACTTCTTGGGCACACTCGCCGAAGTACAATCTGAAGAAGAACGACAACCAGGTAACCTTGCGGAGATGAGCCAAGTTGTGTAGCTTGACTTTCACCAGTTTTGCGTCGCCAAGTCACCAATGAGTCTCTTGGATCTACGTTCTATTCAGTCAAGCGCGGCAAGTTGATATTTTGCTGAGGCATCCCAAAGGAGACCAAAATACTCCAATCTTTTTTTCTCGATGGCCACTCGCAGCGTGCGAACCCTAAAAGGATGCAGCTACTTAATAGAACTTGAATTTAAGATTTTCAACTGACTTTCACACATTTATAATGTTACGTAGGGTGGAACGCCTGCTAAAATTAAAATATCAATAAAACGCTTCGAAGTTAATATTGTGTCTTAAAATTATTATCACAGGCGTGCTTATAAATAGAGCCGTAAATTGCTCAATTTACGGCTCAATGGGGCTTGAGTAAAACTCTTATTCACATCTAGTAGATTTCAAAATATTATTCTGAACAAGTACCAAATTATTTTAATAAAGTATCTAACTCCAAGTAGATCCTTTTACTGACATAACTCAATTTACAGGTAGACAAAACGTTGTTTTGAGTTACTTACATTTAATTTTCTTTTCTCGATAAGATAGAGGAAAAATAGCTTAATTAAATAAAACTGTCAACATTTGGAGAATCATTATTTTTTAGAAGCATGTGAAATGTAGAGATTGGTAAATCCGGACTTGAAGATTTAAATGATTCGAATCCGTAAGCGGAGCCGATTCCTAATCAACTCCTTTCAAATCTTATCGACTCCGAGGAGTTATTAAATATGACTCGGTAAGGAGTCGAATGACAGGTTCGGTAATGAACTTATTGACCAACCCATAAAAATGCCTACTTTCGTGTATTTCGATCAAATTCTGAGTTAAATATTTCAAATGATCCGAAAAACCAACCAGATCACTGGATTTGTATTGAAGCATGCGAGTCCGGAGTGATTTGGTTTGAGGAATTCAAAGGTGTCGAAGAGCCGATAAGCGGAGTCGGTACCGATAGCCGGATTTAGTGATTCGAATCACTCCCTGGAGTCGAGATTACCCATTTGAAATGTTTGACAAATTATAAATGTCCCAAACGTTTTGTATTATCATTATAATAATCAGAGTGCCAATTCTACTATTTTTCAAGTTCGCATCGTATTCGCATCTGAATCGCAAACTGTCAAAAATGTATGAAAATTAAGGCTTTTTTGACAGTTTGCGGTTGACATGCGATTGCGAATATAGTTTAAAAATTAGTAGAATTGGCTCTTAGCTTATCAATAATTCTACCAAACGAAACGTTGTCATAAACAAAATTGCTAATAATCGTTAGTTGTCAAAGTGAAACATCGGCAAAACATTGGTTGGCAAGTGATAATCTGCCAAAAAATTTTCGGCGAAAAGGCAGGATACCATTTTCAACATGAAAGTTAAAAAATAAATTTCATAACCAGCAATAGAAATTAAAACAGTTCGTGCAAGTTGTAAAAATATGATTATTTTGACAAAACCTCTGTTGTCGACAACTTAGTAATTTTATCGGAGGTTCCGTATTCTATTCGGAAGTTTAGTTTGTTATTCGAAGATCCATATATTTCAGGAGAAAATGTAATTTGAACATGCTCTTATTTGTTTGTTAAATTGGATTTTCTTCTTCGTTTATTTTTTGAGTTTTTTGTCGGTAATTAATTATAACGCTGGTTAATTAGAATAAAAGTCGGCCACAGATCGCTGGAGATTAATTTAATTTTCGGAATCATTATAAATTCTCTTTTTTTGCCACATTTGCAGCGCTCTAGTGCAAGCAATGATTCCACATATCCGTGATTAAAAACTCACAAATCCTGTGGAATTTTAGAGAAAATCTGTCGCAATAAGTTTCGTCTATATAGATTGCTATAAATGAAGCCTAAAATTTTAAACTTGGCAAAAACATATGTTACGAAATGTTTATTTATTTATATATAATACTGAATTTATATTTGTTTATGTATGTTTTCATAGTTCCAAAGCATTTCTTCCAAATAAATATAAAACTGAACAAATCCAGCTTCTCGAATTATGTAAGTACAGGACATCGAATCTTTAAAACATTGATCTGGAGGCACGTTTGACCGATTCCTTCAAGAATTGTACAAATAAAGAATTCCGAATAACAAGCACATCTGGAGTGCTTTACATACATAGGTACCCCATTTCAGAAAACCGTCAGTTCTGCCGCCATTTGAAAAAAGGGCACATCTGACAAACATAAAAACGGGGAACAAAGGATTGCATAGCATCACACATATTTTGGCAATTTTTCGACGCCGAGCTACTAAAATAGAAATTTTAACCTTTAGAACGTTTGTTCATCATAGCTATGTTTTTGTGTAAAGTGTAGCTAGCAAAAAGGAATTTAGATGCAATACCTTGTTCCGATATCTATGTTTAAATAACTCAATTGTGCTACAAAGGGCCGATGCACCCCTTTTTCTTTAGACGTCATAGCTTGAAATAACATTTCACTTATTTTTATCTCTGAAAGCATTCTCAAGTGCATTTTATTAGTACTTTAAAAGTATAAACAGGCACAGAAGGTATAAAGAGAACGCAGGATAGGTAGCAGCATTTCTTATTTCGGTCACCCAATACTAGTATTTAGTATGATTTGAGTTATAGTAGTAATGATTGTATTTTTTTTATTAATTTATTAAACAATTTATGTACACACAGACAAATAGATAAAAAGGAAAGAGAAAAAAAGGTACAAAGGTGATGTTTATTTCTAAAGAAATCTCTTCCAGCATACCTGCGAAAAGAGAGCCAAATAAAAAGATGTAGACACCGTGTGTTTTTAATTGGGTAAGTACCATAAATCCTCGAAAACTCGATGATTTACTTACCGATGTCAATTTAAAGATTTTTTAGTAATGTACGTAGCACGATATTTCTATCGAAACTGCTTCTTAATTACCCACTTTGCACACATTTATAATTACGTGTTTACAGCAAAATAATGACGTCGAGAAATTGTAAGGGATGGGCTGCATCCTCCTCACAATTTGTCTACAACAACAAGCAATGATTTATGATCGCCATGACAACGCAGTAAAGCCCGAGCTTTCCGCCTTTCACGGCTTATTACATATTTTTTGCTGTAGGTGTACAGTGGTACTATATAAGGAAGTACCTACTGCCGGCAAGTTACAAAAATGCGGGGTTCATTGGAGACGGAATAGTGAATATATAGAGCGTCTATTATCAAGGAAATACAACACCTCGCAAATTAATTGCCCGCAGTACCTAGAAGTGTTCTAGTCAACCCAATTTTCGTACCTACAAAGTACCCAAAAAATTTAATTTTACATTATATTATACCAAAAAATCAATGACAAAATTTACATTTAATTCAATGGTAAACTTTATATTGGATACCGTGGACCACAGTTACGGAATGACTAGTTTAAAGCTACATTCAACAGCAAAAAAACAAAGTTTACAAAGGCACATTTAGAGTATCACTACTTATTTCTATACCGGAAACCTAGATTACAACCTACCTATGTACATCAAACTCAAATCCCAGTAAACTTACCTATACGCAAGTGTGCTCCACGTGGAACGCTGAGACTCCCCCGTTTTTGGCCTCGCACAGAGTCAACTTATTTTTATAAGTTAGTTTAACATATTTTTTTTTTTTACTTTATGTGTAGGTACTGTGCGAGTCCTTAATAAACATTTTTCTTTCTTTCTTTCTTTCTCCATCGTCGACAACATCCACATTTTAAAATCTGGCGAGAAAGTGAGTAAACAAACGAGAGCTTATCATTAGCGGCCCATCCACTAACGTTCATTCCTACCGGAATTTAAAATCCTCACGGAATGAACGCCAGTGGATTTGCAAGAGCGAGAAAGAATGACGGTATTAAAACCCCGCGACCCCTCCCGTCGCGAAGGACGCGACGCGCTCTGTGATCAAGTTAGTGCCTGTTTATTTGTCCGGCGTGATTGAGCGCTCGTTTGTAATCATTTTGTGTTCGTCTTCGTCCCGTAGGTACGGGTACAATATTTTTTTTTTTTTTTAATGCAAAACGGGGAAACTCTTGGCCCAAATCTCACCTGATGGAAAGTGATGATTAAGCCAAAGATACCCACCATACCTCTAACTGCCGGAACACAACAATGCTGTTAACATTGTTGTTATGGCGACAGACTTAGACATGATGGTGGTAGCTTTGCCAGGCGGACTTAGAACAAGTCCAACCACCAACCAAACCGAGCAAAAAATTTGCCCCCGCTGGGAATCGAACCCGGGACCTCTGGGTCTGAATCAGGTGGTTTAACAACTAGACCACGGAGGCGGTTAGTATCACCTGTTTAGTACCACCCGGGGACCACGTGTAGGGATTCGCTGCAGGGTATTCTCCTACGGACGCGGGTGACTCGGCCCCCAAATGTTGTTGCAAAATGAAAATAATCCAAATAAATCCATAAAGATAATTCAAAATGACGATCATTCCTTTTAAATGACAACAATCTTCTCAAAATGATAGGATTATAACCATCCACAGACACGCAATCCCTCGGTATGACTGACAAGATGCAAACTGACAGGAATGTACCAAAACATGTGTATGGTCACTGAAGGATTGTTTTTCCTGTCGAACTGGCGTGTTGTGATAAAGTCAGGGGAAAGAACGTAGGATTGTGGTTTAATTAGTGGCTTCAACGGTTTTATTTTATCCCGTCGCTTTTCTGTACAGTTTGCACAACGGGACAAGTCGGAAGAAATGAACGTTAGTGGATGGCCCGTTAATGACAGATAAAAAACCGCCCAAGTGCGAGTTGGACTCTCCCACGAATGGTTTTTTTACGCGATGGGTTTGCTCTTGACTCTAGTCTAGGTCAGAGATGACGGAGACAAAGTCTATTATGGAGCGAGCTTACCCAAAAGGAGCCTGTTCACTCTAACTTGAAAAGAGGCTTGGAAACGCTTCGTGCGAATTGGTGTGATAGCAACAATGTAGGGATGGTAAGTTGCAGTGCGTCTAGATGTGCAATGGTAGAAGGAGGCTGGTGGGTTTCGTACCATAAACAAAAAAAAAACACGTTTTTGGTATTGCCTAAAGGGTGCCCCTTTAATATTTAATTGAACTTAAAATTTCTTATTTGTTATTGGTGAAGCGTCAATGCCTTTTCAATATAAAAAATAAAATAACAATAGTTTAGGATTAATGTTAGTATTTCGAATTAAATATTTTAACTTCTTAATTGATGAATCCTCGCACTACCTTTATTGATGCAGCGCCCATATATCTGAAACTTTCTTGAGTTTTCTCGCAAGGGCCTATAGATGGCGTTAGCGAGTGCAGAGAGTCACCTGTCACCGTTCGAATATGTCGGTCAGAGCTCGCCTCAACGCTCCGCTTTAAAAATTCCTTTTTGGTGAAATTTTGACGATACTCGTAAAATAAATGGACCTGCATTTGTGCTTCATTGGGAACTTATAGTGCAGTGTTGATTTTTGGAGTTTCAACCATCCCACCGGTGGATTTAAGAAGATTTGGCTCGCCGGCCGGCAGCCTTTGTGATCACTCGCGCATGAACGAGAGAAGTCACATCTCCCTGGGTCTGAGTGGGATCTCTGGATTGCCAAGGTACGTACGGGCATGTTTTGCTGCTAATAATTCTCTGGTGGTGGTTTGTCGAGGATTCATCATTATGGAAATTGAATTATTTTGAGGTCTGCCATTACACATAAAACTTAGGTTCTAAAACCCGCTCAAAGGTGCAGGCTATTTACACGCCACACCAGTTATAATAGTCGCAATAGAAATTCAAATTTCAATTGTCTGCCTAATCGAGATTGACAGCCCTCTGTCAGACAGGCTAATGGATGGACGGATGGCCGGACAGACAGCGGAGGCTTAGTACTATTAGTATAAGCCTCCACTGTCCTACCTACTACCTAAAATATAAGTACCTACCCAACGGTATTCCTACGACAACAGGCAATAATGGGATATGCGCCTGCAAAATCGCGGGCAAATGCTAGTTTATTCTATGAATGTTAAGTTGGTATTTCACTAATTTAGTTAGCTATGTATTTAATAAGTTGAAGTTCGTTAGTGACAAGTGTACCTAAATGCTACTTGTAATTTACATCATCGCAAAAAAAAACGGATTTCATATTTTTTTATGTAATTTCCAAACACAAATGTATGAGGTAGTTGATTTATTTTCGCGATTTCACGGTTATTTCCATAGCAACTGTTGTTTATAATGATGACTGCAGTGCGCCCTTACAGGTTTCTGTTCAATCTACAATGCGAAACCACAAACACCAGCTTCTTCCTATAGATGCAACAGAAACCTACAGCACCTTTTGTTAGGATTGAAATCAGCAAATGACTCCTCCCGCTCTGGGCAGAGGGAATGTAAGTGTTAGACTTACTGACTTAAACCCATCCGTGTTCCTTCCAATGCTATTTGCGTTGCAGTGCTGCGGTGACTCTTTCAAACAAATTCTGCAACCCTGGCAGAAACCTACTACAGTAGGTACCTACCTAAGTACTACAAATTTCATGCCCTCAAGACAAACAATGAACAAAAGTAGCACGTACTTCAATTCACTTAATCTATTTTTCAGCGGGATCCAGGAAATGTTTTCTTTTGCCTTTTCTGTGTGTGTGTCTTTCTTATGTATGTGGGGCAAATATTATAAGGCGCTAAAAAGGTTTCACATTGTTTTCCAGGACTTCTCATGGCTTCCCGCCGGTCTATTCTGTTAAAATCTCACCGTGTTAACTTATGTGCCGTGAGCATGAAGTTTACTGTCATTCCATCTTTTTCGTATAGATTGACAGCCGGTCGATTCGGTTGACATCTCACGGTGATGACATAAGTGGAGTGAACTACAAGTGGGCTTACATCTCATCTCAGCTCATCTTATTTTGTTACGAAACGTAGAAATCGACTAGTTCCTAGACTAGGTTTGTAGCGTACATACATTTATGGAATAAAAAAAGATGAGATGTCTAAAAATGTCCCAATACTGCCGTAATCTTATTTTCAAACAAGAACATTAATAAACATTACTACTACGCGCCTTATCAGTCCCCTGTCAAATTCAATTGTTCACACTAGCTCACCCGAAACATATAACTGTATACATTGTTTCTTTTCCCACATTATATTCGATAGACCGTGAAAAAAAACATAAAAATTACAATATTCTCAACATCTCAGTGCACATATATACATAATACAAAGCTACTAATCATTTGTAGCGATATCTATACTAATATTATAAAGCAGAAGAGTTTGTTTGTTTGGTTGAACGCGCTAATTTGATTTGATTTGAAAAATTCAGACGACGTTGCACGGGTCAGCTAGTCCTATATATTAATATGATTGTACTAGCTGACCCGTGCAACTTCGTCTGCGTCACATTTTCCAATAATGCTCCGCTCCTATTTGCCTAAGCGTAATAGCCTTCCTCGATAAATGGGCTATCTAACTCTGAAATAATTTTTCAAATCGGACCAGTAGTTCCTGAGATTAGCGCGTTCAACCAAACAAACAAACAAACAAACAAACAAATAAACAAACAAACAAACAAAACTCTTTTGCTTTATATTATTAGTTTAGAAGTATAGATATAGTATAGATGAAAGAATTTTTCAAATTGGACCAGTAGTTCCAGAGATTAGTGCGTTTAACCAAACAAACAAACTCTTCTGCTTTATAATTTTAGTATAGACTAGCTGACCCGGCGAACTTCGTACCGCCTTAGCGTTGCAATGATGCACTACTTTATTTTGTATAGCTGACCTATCATTTAAAAATATTTATCTATACATAACTATTCCGTGGCGAGTTATTTTCAAAAATTAATTAGAATTTAATTAAGTAACCACGTTTCCGAACAAACAATGCTCTTTCAATATAGTCTATGGCTGTAAATGACATTGACATTCGTTACGCGCGTTTTTTTAAATATGCAAAATTAAATGTATATTTTTCAATATTTCTGAGAGATTTTCTTAATATTTTTTTCCGTAAAAACCTTCTCCTAATAATAACAAATACAACAAAAAAAGAATTAGTGGAATCGTTCCAGCTATTCACGCGTGATGCCGTGACCAAGGAAAACGGGTTTCATTTTTATATATATAGATAGATGATGAAAATCAACTTGCTCCAGAGATATAAAGTACTCTATGTCCTATTTAAGTGCATGGTCTACCCGCGTGCGCAGTTTCATTGAAATCCATTCTGCTGAAAAGACGTGAAGAGGTGACCAACAAATACTGTTAGAATGAGGATTTCCCGATGTGCCATGTCCGATATTATATTAAGTAATTATGTCCCGAAGAGCCATATCTCAATTATATTATACCTTCTAATTATGTATGTCCTGACCTGACAAAACAACGAAGATTTACTCCTCCAACCACCGCTTCCATTGACCGACTGTAAGGTTGGGCACACACGTCTCCGAGTGTCCAATCCGATTCGAGTTGCCAGTTGCTGGATGTTCTAAAACCGATCAGTAACAAATTTCACACAATCTGTAGCTCACATTTGAAAGACTTCACTTCACAAAGAAGAGCTCGTGACTAAATAATAATAGCCACACAGGTCGATCTTCGAGGTTAAGCAACGCTTGTCGAGGTTGGTCTGTGGATGGGTGACCATCTTAACATGCCGAGTTTCCTCCGTGTCTCGGAAAGCATGTTAAGCTGTTGGTCCCGGCTGTCATTCGGAGATCTTTGGCAGTCATTACGGATTGTCAGAAGCCAGAAAATCTGACACCAGTCTTGCCAAGGAGTACCGTGTTACGCAGTTAATGGGTTGTGGAGGTCTGGTAAGCAGCCGGTCCACATAAAATACTGGAATTCGGCTATATCCGGTTTGACTGGAAGCCGACCCCAATATAGTTGGGAAAAGGCTAAGAAGATGATGATGATGACATTTGAAAGACTTCAGTTTCATAGAAAATAATTATGTAATATATTTTCTATGATTAGACATTATTCGTATTGATCACCCACTTCTGATCCCATAAAGAGTGGTCAGATTTTCTCTTGATTTCTCAGAATCACATAGTGCTAAATCACGAACACGCAATAAATATCTCGTACGTCGGGCACCCTAATCCTTGATCGGAAGAGAAATCGCAGCGTCTGTTTGCAGCCTAAGACTCTGCCCAAAATAAGAAACACCTCGGGTTAAGTACCATTCCCGTTTGTAAAATTGGGTTAGTGCAGGTCCATCATCTGTATCCCCGAAGGTGAATTAGTCAGGAGGAGATAAATCACGCGGGCGTTGATGAGTGCTCGTTTAGTAACAAGAGTAGCATTTGTCAGAGTCGCCGCATTTGAAGGGTTCACTGTGGAATAAACTAGACTTTAAAGAATGTTTTGTAGTGTTCGGTCGTATTATTCAGATTATTGTGACTATTGTCATATTGTGTCGCTATGTATAAAAAGTAGATGGAGTATTTTTGTAATGATTTGTAAATGTTATCGTATCGTTTGTATTTCAATCATTAAAATCGCATAAACAGATTTAGATGGGCACACATAATGTATTATACATAATGTATTATATATATTGTAGTGTATAACTTGCGCGTAGAATACTTTTCCACTTATTAAAAGTGCTCGTTTGTTGTTTTTATGTGTCTCTCTAAATTTATTATTAGAACTTCGCCCCTCGTTTTAGTTTTGTTATTTTTGTAAAGATCGCTATTTTTTCTAGTTTTCAAGTTATAGCCACGACACTCACAAATCACGTGAATTTCTATTGGTAACAGAATTTTCAAAATTGGTTCAATAGATCCAGAGATTATCCCCTACAACCTCACAAACTCCCAAACTTTACTTCTTTATAATATTTGTATAGATTAAGCGGATACTGAGGGAAAGGAGGAGCTCGGAGACAGATCCGGTAAACAGTAAAGGTTCAAACGCTATCACGAGTCCAAACTCTTGAAGAAGTATTCCCGGGGCTTAAAAGAAAAATCGCGGGTAGAAGCAAGTTTTATAAAGAAAAAAAAAGACAGATGGTTACTTAGCAATAAATTTCTGGAACGGAGTTCTGAAAGGTTGTCCTATTTCAGCACTCCGTTTTGCAAGGTATGTTATATAATAATTTATTTATTAAGCTTTATGCACAATAGTGGTACATAGGCAGTTTTAATACAACAAGGTATTCTCTACCAGTCAACATTTGGGTTAAAAATACTAGGTACACTGAGGTAGGTGTACAACAAACACCTGCCGACACCTACGCCTGCCGGAGTTGCGGGACTATTCGAAAGAGATACCGCGGCTCCAGAACACAAAGGGCAATGAAGGTTCATATGGATGGGTTTTAGTCGGTAAAAGTCTGACACTCCCTCTCGCTCCGTCCAAAGCGGGAGAAGTCATTAGATGATTTCCCATCCCTAAAAAAAATAAAAGTATAAATTTACTTAAATAATCGGCACGAGTCATAAGCACACTCTCCATTGGTCGGTTCGTCGACGACACCTCTGACGCATCACGTTATTAGTTCGTCAGTCAATGCTCATCGACTACAAAAGGACTAGGGCTCACAAGTTTTATTCGCTCACCGTACATTGGCGAGATGTACTGCTGCTTTCATTATTTTGTACTCACGACTGGTGCCGGCTACTATACTAACCATGCTAGGTATTATTCGATTAGTAACATAATTACAAATGCTCGTAATATAGGTGCAAAAACAATATATGAAGATTTACATAATACGAGTATTTATGTAAATGAGACACCTACTGAGAAAATTATACAATCCGCGTATCTCTAGTTTTCTACTAGATTCCTATTTAGAAAATGGAAATCAATCGCCTCGATTAAATGCAGTTTCGATGCAGAATTTTGGAGCAAAATACATTGCGAGATCGTTCATTTGAATAATTACCAATATTTTACCGATTTCTGTTCATTTTCTTGTTGCATTAGGTTCAGTTTACTTAATTTGATGAGCATTAGCATAGCATTGAAACATATTTTGTTAAATTTTGCATGCCAATACTCAGGCAGAATGTGCACGGGCCAATATATTTTTTACCAACTTTTGTTAAAATACCCACATTCTATGCGAATAAATGATTTGATTTGATTTGATTTTTTTGATTTGATTAGAATAGTTTGACTTCAAGCTTTAGAAAAATTATAATCTACCCAAAAGTAAATTTTATGGATTGATCCGCTACCAAAATATCCCATGGGAGATTATAATTAGCTCTTTTAGCAGTCGTTATCGCTAATAGACAGGACATATCCTGAAACGAGCTCGTATGATCACAAAAGTCTTCCTTCATTTACAATAATCCAGTTTTTCGAAGAAAACACACATTTCCAATCGACATTACTCTAAGATTCTATCTATACTTCGCATCCGCATGCAACTAAAATATTATACCCAGAATTCTAAGAACCAGGAAAAGATTTCAAACTATTTCATTTTATTGCAGCAACAGATTCAACATAATCACGTTGCTACCAAGCGGAGTTAAATTGACGCCTAGACAGACACTCTAAGAACCTCCACTATATTATGTGGTCTGCATCAAAATATATGACAGAAGGTTTATCATGACGAATACAGAAATAAAGCGCTGCGGCCAAAAGGATAACTTTCCAGCGCTAACGATTGTCAAATAATCAAAATGTAACCCACTATGGACATTTCAAGCTCATTTTAAACTATTTTTGCCAGCCTGTTTTGTCTTCTTAAATTACATTACACACACCGCCTGTTTTGTTTTTACATTTATTTATTTGCTTCTTTTTTTGTGTTACCCATATAATGTGTTGTGCCTTGTGTTGTATCAAATAAATTAATTTTCTTTCTTATCTTTCTTATCTTTATTTTCTTTCTTTTCTTTCTTTTCTTTCTTTTCTTTCTTTTCTTTCTTTTCTTTCTTTTCTTTCTTTTCTTTCTTTTCTTTCTTTTCTTTCTTTTCTTTCTTTTCTTTCTTTCTTTTCTTTCTTTTTTTTTCTTTTCTTTCTTTTCTTTCTATTTTTTCTTTTCTCTCTTTTCTTTCTTTTCTTTCTTTTTTACTTTTGCTTCTTTTCTTTCTTTTCTCTCTTTTCTTTATTTTCTTTCTTTTCATCATCATCATCCACAGCCCTACCTTACCCTAGTTCGGCCACTGTTAAGAACAGACCTCTCTTTTTTTGTGCCAATGCTCACGCTCCTGTGCCAGCCTCATCCAGGTCTACCTGGGATGGCAACAATGTCATCCTTCCTTCTTGCCGCCGGCCCACCAACACTTCTTCTCCCAGTCCTCGGACGCCACTCGGTCACTACCTTACTCCACCTATCATCACCGCGCCTTGCCAGGTGTCCTGCCCAGCTCCATTTTAGTTCCGAAATTTGTTTTCCGATGTCGAAAACATCGTACGCCTTCGAATCTCGACGTTTTTCGTGTCTAGTCTTACTGCTTAGCAAAAGCCTGCCTTCTTTCTTCCAGCCTTCTTTCTTGCTATTCTTGTTTTCTTTTCCTTTCAGGTTTGGACAAGAAGCGGGAACCAGTCTTGTCTGTGTGTGTCGTCCCACCATCTTCGTCTAGTTTTCAGTAGATTTAGCCCATAGTTTATTCGACGTGAGGCAATTTCAATACCAATATCAAATTGCTAATAGAATAGGCTAGATTACATCATCCACAAATTGCAAAACTATTTAGTCCGTCAATTTGAGTATTGAAAAAAAAATGGACACGTATTTTTGTTTTTGTAAATCAATGACTATTGACAAAGATAAAACGCATCAAAACTCGGGAGTGGGGGTTCGTGACGTCACGACTCACTAGAACTTATGCGAAGGTGTGACGTATTGAGAATTTTAAAAGCGTCGTAACTTCGTAAATTTTGGTTCCCGTAACAAAAGAAAAAACACGGGTCAAATGAATGATTGAACTGACGGACTAATTAGATTTTTTCAGGACACAAGCCAATTTCACTTTGTTGAGGTCTTTAGATAAAACCGAGCCTTCTGGCCTTCCTTATTCTACGTCTATTTCGTTGGAGACGATTTAAAATTGAGGTCAATTACGTGCGGAGTCCCCAACCAATAATAGCTTGTAGCGAAACCAATACGGGTTAATGTTTGTACTATGGCGTTCTTGACCCTTATTTCCCTTATGGGAGAACGGGGTCCCAAACGAACACTCTTGTTTGAAGGAGCTGGTCGATTGCGTTACACGCAATCGGGAGAAGTGAAGGAAATGAAATTTGATGATGTCGGATAGGTTACTTTGAAAAATAAAGGAAACATTTTATAGGTGGCGTCGATTTGGGAATGGATGGCAAAAACGAATTAACTGTGGCTGATTGCCAGTAAATGTGAATCACCTTCCTAGATAGACATTTCAATCTACATTTTCAATGTTCCTACAATTATTATTATTGTATCTAGAGGGATATTATAAAGCTGTAGAGTTCGGTTGAAATCTCAGGAAGTCAAATTGAAAAATGATTTAGGTAGTGTTGGATAGCCCATTTATCGAGAAAGGCTATATAACGTCATGCTGCGACCAATAGGCGCGGAGCACGTGGAAGCATGAGGGGTCCGCGAGCTAGACCTAGACCAGTTCATTTATGACTCATGCGGCCGTCTGAGCACATACCTTTATCTACACATTGGTACCGAACATATAAATATTTATGACATTAGTAATGGATCGTAAAAGTTTAATTATAAAAGTCCAGCACAATTATAATAATAAAGATGCCTTGCCCTATGTCTTACATTTTCTGCGAGTGTGTTATTCTACATCTTCTTCCTATCTAATATAATAATTTAGAATTGACACTTTGGGCGACTGTAGTTTTTTCATCATAGTGATGTCACGCATGTTTTCAACGCACTGTATCGTCTTCATTTTTTGTTTACGTGAATAAAAATAAAATACGTGTCCAACAGTTTTGGAAATCTATCTGACGGACTCATCATTTTTTTTAACATCGTAAGTATCGAGTTTTCATTGAATATATTTCAATTAAATTAAATTACTGTTGTACAATGTTCATATTATCTACTACTTGGACGATGTTTATATAAAAATAGGAATTAAACGAAAAGATATATAACCTAATCCTATTTTGAGTACCAGTGTCCTGTTAGATATTTTCTATAGCAAACGTCCAATATCCTTTGGATAAGGGTGGGAGAAAGATATTTATTTTGAAATAGCTTGGTAAAAAAAATCTACGATATTTTCTGCGCTACCTAAGCGTATCTTAAGAAAATCTTTCCCACTTTCCGTGCATGGAGTTTTCAGGAGATTCTTGAAATATATTTCAACCTTGATTAAAAATCAAGGTCGGCTTTGCCGTGGCCGCATTAAGTAGATCGCAGACCGACAGCCAAAATGGCGGCAAATTGGTGAAGCTTCGAGTTTGTGATATGCAGATATACGTCGAGAATATTACGTATCAGTGGCTATAAATTATGTAATAGGAAAACCAATACTTTTATGTTTTAACTAGCTGTGCCCGCGACTTCGTTCGCGTGGACGTCGTAAAATGATGTGATGTGTAGCATATTATACAAAATTTACGTTCAGTTACGTATCCTGATCTCTGTCAGAATTCAGAATATAATTATGAAAAGGGTACCTAATGCAGGGCACTGTATCATCTCTACCGGTTGAAAAGCCGACCAGCCCAGGTAAACTCCTTGTACAAACTAATCTTGAATCAAAATCAACAAAACAGACTATGGAACGAATGATGGTGAATCAAGTGGATTCTGAATTTTATCCAGCACTGTCCAAAAATAAACACATTTTCTCCAATTTTTACTGACAATATTGCTGATTGGTAGGCCACTGACTAATTTAATTTGTTTTAAAATTTTATAATATAAAAAAAAGTTTTACTGGGTTCATAGAATCGATTTATTATAGTCGAGCTCAATTAAAACAGCCGATCTTCAAGGCTAAACTATAACAGTCGAACGCCTCGATCTTCAAGGTTGGTCTGTGGATGGGTGACCTAACATAGGTACCGCAAGTTTCCTTCGTGACTCCGAAGGCACGTTAAGCCTTTGGTGCCGGCTGTCATTTGTAGATCTTTGGCAGTTGTTACGGATAGTCAGAAGCCAGTAAATTCTGACAAAAGCCAGTAAATTCTGACTGAAGTTTATTAGAAACAAATTTTCTCAATAGATGGCATTGCAAGTATCTGGAGTCTCAATGAAAAAACCTATTTTAGCGCTCGATGAAGTTTCTTCATAAACTTTATAATTCGTTATCATTTGATTTTGTGGGTATTCCTATGTATTTTTTATGCGAAAATGTTCAATGTACACGGCAATACTACGATTTTATTATAGGTAAGAAATTTAAAATCGGAAATCATTCCGATGGAGCACACTCTCGGTTTACAAAATACAGTATTAAATCACTACACTAACACTGTCTGTCTGTTCGCGATAAACTCAAAAACTACTGCACCGATTTTCATGGTGTTTTCTCCGATAGAGTGGTTCTAGAGGAAGGTTTTCGTATATAATTTGTCAAGCAGGTGAAGCCGCGGGCATCAGCTAGTGTGTGATTAAATGCATACAAATACGTTCAGTAGTTTTTGTGTGCAAAAGAAACAAAAATCTAAACATTCACACAAAAATTCATTATTATTTATGGTAATCGTAGGACTGTCGTGGGAGGAGCAATTCGCAATATGAAAACAGAAAAAAACACGCTATCTATATATTCTACTCATTTTAAAGCAACTTTCGCATTCTCATGTCAATTGCAAAATGTCAAAAAAGACTTAATTTTCATACATTTTTGACAGATTGCGATTGTGATGCGAATGTAATACGAATGTGAAAATTACTAGAATTGGCTGTCAGAATATCAATTCTACTTATTTTCAAACAACGTTTGTTTGCGTATCTGTCAAAAATTTATTGAAAAAAAAGAGCTTAGGGCTAGGCTAGAGGCTTAATCTGACAGATTGCGACTGAGATGGAAATGCGAACTTTGCTTAATCATTAGTAGAATTGACCCTCCGATTTAAATAATAACAACTATTTTTTATTTTGCTTTATTCCTTCCCTGTATTCTGGCAAACTAAACAAAAAAATAATTGCCAAAATCGGCCCAGCCGTTCTCGAGTTTTAGGGAGATTAACGAACAGCAATTCATTTTTAACCGACTTCCCAAAAAGGAGGAGGTTATCAATTCGTTTGTATGTTTTTTTTTTTTTTTATGTTTGTTACCTCATAACTCCGACAATTATGAACCGATTTGAAAAATTCTTGTTTTATCTGAAAGGATATACCTGCAGATTGGTCCCATTTAAATCATATCAAAATCGGTTACGAACTTTGGATTTTAAATCGAAATAGCTGGAATTTGACTATTTAGATGATTCTTTGATAATCGAAATTGCATATTTTGCTTTTCAGCGATTTTGCAGTGGTGTTGTTAGGTGTGGGGCACCACTAAAACGTGACAAATAAAAAACTTTTTACAAAAAATACAACCGACTTCCAAAAAAAAACACTACAAAATAAAAAATAACTTTAATTTCGGAGTCGGTGTCAAAATACGAAGAAACTAACAAAAACACCGACTTCCGAAATTAAAGTTATTTTTTATTTTGTAGTGTTTTTTTTTTAATATATAAGAAGAAGAAGAAGATATAATAACAAGTAAGACAATACTTTCACACAAATGTACTTATTCAAGATTCTTAAGACTGCCGATAATTATGTAAGGATTTTTATAACCGAATAAGCTACAATAATATTCACTAGCTTATGTAATTACTGTTCATCACTCGCATCTTTCAAAAACTATATACCCTGGAACTCGTTCTCACACACATATCTATCTACCCTGCAACAGCTACATACCACCGCGCCACCGCGTCGTAATTACAGGCAATCACAGTTGCTAACTTCGCTATCGAGACATGTCCCAGGAGCACTTAGCTTGTTCCTACTTGATCAAAAACTGCCCCGTATAATGCAACTGCACTATACTTATTATACAGAGGATTCTCTAGAGCTTTGGCTTGTAGAAATTCACTTTTAAGATTGTTATTGCCCAGAATGAAGTTGTTTAAACTTCAGTGGTCCAATTCGCTTGCCTTCTATATTGTTGGCATTATTCTCTTGTTTTTCCAATTTATTTGGGATCCAGACACGTACTAGGGGCATTTAGCTGATTTTTACTTGATCAACAAGTGCCGTGTATAATGCAACTGCACTACATCTACCAATACAGAGGATTCTCTAGAGCTTTGGCTTGTAGAAATTCACTTATTAGACTACTTTAACCTAGAATGATGTTGGTCGTTTTTTCTAAATTGTTTGCGGTTCAGACATTTGCCCAGAGCTAAGTGCTGGTTTCCACTAGATTATCAAGTGCCTCGTGTAGTGCAACTGCAGTATACTTACACGAGAGAACTTCTACTTTTCTTAGCTTCCTATTACTCAGAGGTTGACTTCTAAGTTTATTAAATTCAAGTTCTGTTTTTGAGTCTTTAAAAACTATAGATTATTTATTTATTTATTTATTTATTTATTTAACACTTTAAGCACAAATGTACAGAGGCGGACTTAATGCCATAGGCTATTTACGGTCTAATAGGCAAATGATGAAGGATCTGTTTATAAGGCTGCTTTCAGACTACGCTACAATATATAGCATAGAGTATATAGCTCATAGCACAACAACATCTATTACTATTATATTACAGCGTAGTCTGAAATCAGCTTAAGAAGTAACCTAGCATATTTAGAAAGTGGCAGTTAATTGATGTTTTTTTTTTACTATGTGCTTGTGTCTATTGATACATCGATTTACAAACTAATGAGCACTTTGTAAATATAAATTCGGTTAATTAGTTTCGATAAATCCCCTATACAGTTATTAAGGCCTTATCGCATTATGTGTGTTCAAACTGTACATAGTATGTATAAAAGAAAGTCGCCTCTTTCTTATTGTATACTAATATCTTTTAAACTATGAAACGGTATTTTTAATGCAGTTTTCATCAACAGACGCAGTTCGAGGAAGGTTTAAATTCATAATTCGTTCCAAAATTCCTAAAAGTGCGTACGAATTCGCGGGTAAAAGCCAATAAAACTTTTTCAACCATGAAAGTATAGAAGTAGGTACTTACCTATCAGTCTTACAGTACTTTTTTTAGGATGGGAAATCATCATGTCATGACTCCGCCCACTCTGGGCGGAGCAGAAAGGTGTGTCAGACTTTTTCTGACTAAAACCCATCCGTCCCATGCCCTTTGCGTTCAAGGGCCGCAGTGACTCTTCCGAACAAATTTCGCAACCCTAGCAGACAACTTCTTAGTCATACAGTAGTTAGCTGTTTAATAGTATCTCATGTTTTGTATAGGTACCTCTTTTCTATGACCTGAGCATCGCACCCAGAATCCCACGCTTGGCAGTCACTCGTTCGAATATATTCTCCTCCTCGACCTCACTCTACTCTCTGGTCATGTCAGACGGTCATCCCATTGGACAATAAGAGAAATGGAAAAGAGAGTGTACAGACCTGTGTTTAAGTACACACTATGTGCTATAATACCTATCTCCTGTGTATTTAAATTATCCCGGTCGGGTCAATTATGTTTAGTACCTACCTATTACTGCACATTAGAGAGACAATCTATCAATATATAAAAGGCAAACCGACTCACTGACTTATTATTACTATTATTCCTTTATTTCAGGCAACAGTAGCTCATACAAAATACAAAAAATGAATACACTAAAATCTATACTAATATTATAAAGCAGAAGAGTTTGTTTGTTTGTTTGTTTGTTTGGTTGAACGCGCTAATCTCAGGAACTACTGCTCCGATTTGAAAAATTCTTTCAGTGTTAGATAGCCCATTTATCGAGGAAGGTTATAGTCTATACTTAATATTATAAAGCAGAAGAGTTTGTTTGTTTGTTTGTTTGGTTGAACGCGCTAATCTCAGGAACTACTGCTCCGATTTGAAAAATTCTTTCAGTGTTAGATAGCCCATTTATCGAGGAAGGTTCAAAAAAAAGGCCCAGGTATCGAGGTTGGCTATATATCATCACGCTAAGACCAATAGGAGCGGAGCAGTAATGAAAAATGTGACGCAGACGAAGTTGCGCGGGTCAGCTAGTATAAAAATAAACTAAGTGACGGCGTCGTGTTACGCTGTGCGGTGTCACATAGCCTGCCACGAAAACGTCGGTAGACTACACCCTTCGGCCAAAACTTTTCCTTTAGGAATTTGTCGAGATGTTGTGTCGGAACCCGCACCACAAACGACTTGAAGTTGGTGTTGTGACGAGGCTCTAACTTCTCGACCCTTAAGGTCCAGCTGGTCTTCACCTTCCTGTACTCCACGATCTCCTCAACCTTCGTGGAGTGACATCAACGCACGAAATTCCTACGGGAACGGGAAAAAAACGGGATATGCGCGTACGGAGTCGCGGGTGAAAGCTAGTTAATTGCAAACTAAAACAAAGTCGCAGGCAAAAGCTAGTTAAATTCTAAACCTGAAGAAGCATTGCCGTTAATAAATTGTCTAACGGGGATGCGGCATCTGCTGATTTGTAAGTAGGTGAGCGCTCGGCGGCACGAGGCGTCGATTCGATGATTCAGCAAGTCGGGTGTTGCAGTTCTAAGTGGAAACATCCAATTGACGTAAATAGCAACTAATGTCACTATTCAGCAAATGTGGTGTAGGCAGGGTTCGTAACATGCCTACCTACCTCTTCCTCCGTTTACTTCTTCTAAGTCATGAATCGCATTTTGAAGTTTTCGGTAATAGTAACAGCGTTAAACGAGGACGGTTTGGGTGGATAATTTACACCCGAGTTAAACCGGAATGGGTCGCTAGTTATTAAATAAACGATAAATTTATGCAGGTTGCACCAAATGTGTTATGTGTGTTAGATAGTTACTGCCTCTTAAGACACTGGTCGCAAGTACTACTGGTTTATCCTCCTGATTTATCCATCAGATTCTTGGAATTTGTGCCTAGTTAATAGCTAACTCGTTACCGGACTGCCGACCGCGTACTAGAAGACCCAGCGTTGGAAGGCCCCCCTCAAGGTCCACCTTACCTTGATAACCTGGTAAGGGTCGCGGGTGGCCGATGGATGAGAGACGCACAGGACCCGTTATTGTGGCGACACTTGGGGGTGGCCTATGTCTAGCAGTAGACGATTATTATTTAGCCACGAGTTCTTTTGCATATAGTATTCTGTATATATAACATACCTTATATTGTTTTAAACTTTCATGGTCACTAACATTAGAATAGTTATTAACGGGATTGCTACCATGTACCTTTTTATTTGCGAGTTTCCGTTATTTCGGCACTCAAACATACACAACAACAAACAACACCCCACTCGCAAGATCTTCAGTTACTCCGTGATCATGGCGCTTGCAACAGTGCCGAAATATCGGAAACTCGCAACTAAAAGTAGCAATCCCGTTATAAACTATTCTAACATACCTTAATATGCATCTTCTTTGTAAATAAACGTTCCACTAATGAAAACGTTTGTTTCTTTTTTCAGATAAATACTCAACCATGCCTCTCTCGATTGCTGGTCAACTACTAAGAATATTCAGAAGGACATATGTTCTACGAGCAATTGTCGCATTTGTGATAACAAATCTACTGATCTGCAAACTCGTGTATAATGATAATTTGGATAAAGATAACAAATTTGACATACACCGCTGCCTTTGGACTTTGTTGCACTGTATTGTTTTTCAAAATGTGTATCACTTAGTACTTCTGTAGTAGGAATTATATTAAGTTTTAATTGTAGAAGTAACACGTTAAAATGTCTTTTATTTGAAACTTTTTCTTCGATGTGTTTATACACTAGTACAAATATTTACAAAAAAAATCCTCGCAATAAATTTTATACTTATTGATAAGCAAATGCTATCATGTGTTTTTTTTATAACAACACAGATAAATAAAATTCCGGTCGGCCATACCTACATGATTGATTTAAAATCAGCTGAATACACCGACTGTCTCTTTTATAAGATTATTATTTGTTTTATAACATTATTATTTTTATTTTTTTACTGTTGATAGGCACACGTTAGACCACTATCTGACCTGATGGTAAGCGATGATGAAGTAACCTATTCACTCTTGACTTAAAGACTCCCAGGTTGTAGCTATCAGAAAACACCATGGAAATATGAAATAACAGGAGAAGTGGCAAGGGGCGTGTCGGTGTCCGCGCAACATGCTCACGTTGACCATAGGGAAATGGTCGTCTCGGCAAACTAGCGCGTTGTCGACCGCGATCGTGACAAATTATATGAATTCCGTGTTGTTCAGCGGTTCCGGTTTCTTGGTAAATCATTTCCCATATTTAAGTATAAGTATTTTACTATATTTGAAATCATGAAAAACAACAAATTGTAAAATATGTCTAGCTTTTACTATGTTATTCTTGTGTTCAAATACATATCACAGCAACTATACATTTTTTTTTCATAAATAAATTGCTTTTGCATAACTCAACGATAGCGGCGCTGTTTTTGTGTGCGGTTGTAAGGTGCACGGTAAATACACGCTGTGATTAATAGGATAAGGTTTATAATTGTTTGTGTAGTACGACGTTCTCTTTTGAGAAATGCGGGTATGTGCGCGACTGCGTTTCTATTATTTTTACTGAAGTGCTACACAGTAGTACTCGCGTGGAACGGGCATACTGGAGAAACAAAGTTCCTAAACTTTTTCGTCCATCGGGCATATCTCCTTGTTTATATCTATGGGAAACACAGACTACGGCAGGAAATTCCACTCCTTAGCCGTACGCACTATGAATGTGGTCCCAAAAAGTTTTGTGAGTGTGGCGCATCGCCGTTCGTCATGTGGTCCGTCCGATGATGGAACGGACTTGGCGGAATTAAATTATGCAATTCCATCGCACTTTCCCCAAAATGCAACCGGTAGAAAACTGACAGGTCAGCACCTCAGCGTTGATGCTCAAGACTTTGGAGCTTTGACTCGACGAGCCTATCATTACAGATGATCCCCTTGGCTCGTTTCCCAATTAACTCAAGCTGATATCTGGAAGATTCATCCCAAAGATGAGAGCAGTACCAACTCCATACATGATCGAAGTTGCGCATTATAAAGTTTGAGCGGTTGTTCTGGCGTAAAGTACCGTCTCGCCTTTGCTAAGATCCCCAAACTTTCTGGCAGCTACTTGAGCCTTTGCCTCTATGAAAGGGCCAAAATTGAGGGTAGATGTTCACGTAACACCAAGAAGCTCAAGTTGTTTGGTTATCGGCACGGTTATACCACAGAAAGATTTATCTGGTTGGAATTGGCTCCTTTTGGCGGAAAAAGACACACTTGGGTCTTAAAACAGCATTGAACTTGATCAGATTAGCATCGCCCCATTCAGAGACCGCCTACATTAGTAGGAGAGTGGGAGTAAAATTAAGAAATAGGAATTCTTCTACACATATAATAGTGAGTTATCAAAATGAATTAAAGGAAAACATAGTTAAAATGTCAACAGTGCAAAAGATAAAATATTTTCGCTAAATAGTCTAATATCAAAATATTTCACGATTATTGAAATAACCACAGAAAACCAACAACAACCCACACTGATAACTGCGCGACCGGATTTATCTATTTACCTAACACACAATAATATACAAACTATAATAAAAACTAGATCAGTGTTTGACAATCATAATAACTAATTCATGTGATGAGGTACCCTACTTTGGACACGACAATATTCCAAGAGACTCTTGGCTTTTAGCCAAAGCTATGCTATAGTATAATTATGTTCCCTACCACTAATAGATTGAAAAGTCAATAACTTTTCAAGCTTTGTAGGATACCATTGTTACCCTTTTCTTTTTTGGTGTGCCCTCTTGGGCGGAGCACCGCGTGTCCTCGAAACGGAATGGGAGAGGGAGAGAACCTCTGGTCCCGGCCGCCGCGAGAGACGCCTGCCGGAGTAGCCGGACTATTCGAAAGAGATACTGCGGCTCCGGAACACAAAGGGCAATGAAGGAGCATGGATGGGTTTTAGTCGGTAAAAGTCTGACACTCTTTTCCGCTCCGCCCAGAGCGGGAGAAGTCATTTGATGATTTCCCATCTCAAAAATAAAAAAATATTTTTACCCTAACAGAACGAATATCGAACTCTAGGACTACTACTACTACTATGGCGTCTAAAGGACAAAAGACGAAGAGTTCTTGAATTGAGACCACAAATCGGCAAACGAAAGGTAGGACGCCCTCAGGCTGGGTAGAGCAACGATCTTTGCAGGGTGGCTGGAAGCAGCTGGATGACAGTTGCCGGAAAATTTGTGGAATGGCGTGCATAAGAGAGGCTTATTACCAGCAGTGGATTGTTTTGCTGATGATAATGATGACATGATGTCTAAAACTTTTATGATTCCGGTGTGAGACGAAGACGGAGCTAAAAAACCAATAGCACTATTTCTTTTTCACTACAGAATTATGATGGCATGCATAAGCACGTCTTAGTAGTTTTCCTATTCGCTTAGATATTGCATTTTTTTTCGTGTTTGTTTTGGACACAATTATTTATTTGATACAATGACAAAAAGTTTGATTTTGGAGGTAGGTGATTAACAGGGTGGATAGTTACGTATCCTACATAGAAAAGGGAGGATCCTCTCTAATTCCTAATACTGGTATACGATGCTACGTAATGGAGTAGATTTCTCAGATTTAACGATTTTTGTTCTTGAGGTGAAGTTTCCATAACAAGTGTGTTAATGTCAATACCTATCTCAAACACCACTTCGTGTAGTCCCTAAGTTGTCGATGTCAAAGCTGTTGCCAACTAGCTTTGAGGCTCTACGTGTTAATTTTTTCAGCGCTAGCATGGCTATTGTCAAAACATCCAAAAATCTCACTGTCGAAATATCACGAGATCAATCTGCACGTATACTAGAAAAGATTTTTACCTTTGTATGTTTGTAACGAATTAACTCAAAAACTACTAGACTGAGTTCTATAATTCTTTCACTATTATAGTGTTACATAATCCCTGCAAAACATGGGTTATATTTATTACTAGAAAAATTAGGGATCCCTACAAAATTTTAAATACTAAACCCGCGCGAACGAAGTCGCGGGCGTGGTGCTGATTCAATAAATATGTTTTGGCATGTCGACAATCGCCATCGGTAATATTATAATAGTACTATGTTTAAAATTTTAGATCATCTGGATTCTTACATTGACAGGACTTTATTATTATTTCTTAGTAAAACAGAATAAACGCTGATGACTCTGCTTCTGCGATGCAGAATTTGCGTTACGTCACCCCGGCTAAAAAGGCCACTTTAAGAGAATCATAATATAAACCACACAACTATCTGTCAAACTTCATGTTCATCACTAACGCAGATGACGCGGATCACAGACGCGGGTAGCGTGATTTACTTTCTGATTCTGCTAAAGTGGCCTTTTTAGACCCGTTGGCTTTATTTTTTTAGTTCGTCTGTCAAAGTATAGATTTCACCACAGATTTAAATGTACAGATGGAACTATGCGGCTGCGAACGCCGTCGTCTTTTCGGGCTGAAATTCAGTAGCCTGTGGTTTTATTTGCAGTTGAAGTCTGGTTTACTGCGACAGCCAAACATACTTATTTATTACTACACAGCGGGTATAATAGCTGGACTCAGCGGCTTTATGACCATTGACAAATAACAGGAGCTTGGACTCAATATATTATAGTAATATTTTTATCATTTAATTTCGTCATTGCCTACTACTAAATATGTACGACCTTAAGGACTGGTGTTATAGAGACTTATGAAACGACGATGACGGAATATTGCCTTAAATATTTATGGATACATTATACTTTATAGTTGACAGTGAGAGTGGCATAGTTTGTTTGACCGATCATGTTGGTGTCGGACCAGTACTTCATACGACTGCTTCTCTAACCTCCACAACCCAGTAACCTGGGATTTATATTCACACTAGCTGACCCGTGCAACGTCGTCTGCGTAACATTTTTCATTACTGCTGCGCTCCTATTGGTCTTAGCGTGATGATATATAGCCTATAGCCTTCCTCGATAAATGGGCTCTCCTACACAGAAATAAATTTTCAAATCAGTAGTTCCTAAGATTAGCGCGTTCAACCAAACAAACAAACAAACACACAAACTCTTCTGCTTTATATAATATAATAGAGATATAGAATATATCTTTGCCCAACGATCGAATATACAGTCGGTATTCTATACTAATATTATAAAGAGGTAACATTTGTTTGTAAGTTTGTATGTTTGTAAGTTTGTATGTAGGGGGTAATCTCAGGAACTACTGGTCCGATTTGAAAAATTCTTTCAGTGTTAGATAGCCCATTTATCGAGGAAGGTTATAGGCTATATATCATCACGCTATGACAAATAGGAGCGGTGCATTAATGGAAAATGTGACGCAAACGAAGTTGCGCGGGTCATCTAGTTTTATGAATAAACTCGTATATAAAACTTTTCCGTTACTAAGTGTCTGTGTGTCTGACAGACAACGCACAGCCAAAACTACTGGTCGTAGAAAGCGTGGCATGTACTTTCCAGGGCGAGCGAGAACGGGAAAAACGCGATAACCGCGCACGAAGTCGCGGGCAAAAGCTAGTCATAATGCAATTTAGCTTTGCATTCCGCTTTTTTTGCTAGGTCACTAGCAATTTCTATATAGTTTTAGATAATTTTAAACTATCTTCTGTTATTCATGTGTTGTATTCAATCAAAACAATTGGCGGATTTGAAAACCACAAACCTTAGTGCCAATTCTACTAATTTTTACATTCACATCGATTTCGAATGTCAATCGCAGTCTGTCAAAAATGCATTCAATTAAGGCTTTTTGACAGTTTGCGATTGACATGCGAATGCAAAGTTGTTTAAAATTAGTAGAATTGGTCCTGTCCAATTAGACCTAACCTCTTTACTAAATCCTGAAGTCTAACTGGCATGGTCAGCCACTTGAGTACCCTACACAATGATAATAGGTATGTCCTGCTGTTTCCCAAGCTACGCTAAGTAAACTCACCACAATAATTTAACGCGGTTTAGTTACTGCTAGGTACCACTAGCCTAGGTATGTTAGTATGTACTTCAAAAGTCAACGACCCGGTGGAAACTAAAATAGCTAGTTTGAAATAATTTTCACATTTTGCAACAACAAAACTTAATGTCAAACAAAACAAGTCAAGTGTTTGAGACTTTTGTACTCAACGTTATTTTAACGCACCAGCGATGCGTAGATAACGCGCGCTAGTTTTGCTTTAGAAGGCTACTCTATAATAAGTAATAAATAAATCTTTATTTCAGACCATGTGCACAAATAAATCGAGTTACAACGTAGTGGCGGGCTTTTTCTACTCCGTATTACCTTCCGACTTACGATTAGTCCTGAACCCGAACAGTTAAGTGCTACGAAGTAGAAAACGCGCGCAAATTAGGCCGAAACTACGGTCATATCTACAGCGTCGTGAGCGCGTTCGTAAAACGCGCGTCGTGGGCGTGTTAAAGCTCATAAGTTCCATAGTGTCCAATGCAAACCATATTTTTTTAATGTCACTTTAAAATCATAGTTTCTAATAAAGAACCGCCGGATATACTGTGAACTTCTTCAGGACGAACTATAGAAAAGAAACTGCCGGTCGATTCAGTAAACACGTCGAAGTAAAGGCTTGGTTGAAGTGATCAATGTTTTCTCATCTTAATCAAAGTTCGGGCACTTTAGTCGCTGTGGAGCGGACCAGCTTTTTTATCATCAATATTCTCCCCTATTTAATAATATGCATGTTTCCATAGTCTGGGTTTTATAGAATTTTTAAATTTCATCTCATTCAGTTGTAACACATGTGGCGGTATTTTGTTATAACACTTTAAAGTAGCAACATCTTTCATGGGATACATGAAAGATGTAGCTACTTTAACAAGTCTTATTTGGTTCCTAATTCTAGTGAAGTTTTCATAGATATATTGAATGAAAGAGACTTGGAAAGTGAAGGCGCACCAGCAACTTGATTCAGGCTCCCAGCAACAAGCGTAATGCGACAGTATGACACCGATGCGACAATTATTATAACAACATTAATCTTTAAACATAGGTACTCGTAAGTATGAAATGTCACATAGTTAATATATCGATCAGAGAATATCTCCTAAAGATGCAATTAATGTATAATAATAAATTTAGCTATCGGAAACGTCTACGGAGTTAGCGTAGAAGCTCCAATAGGTATCTGCTAAGAGCTCCGAACAATTAGCTGCTCACCGCAGTCTTAATTAATTATCTAATTAATCGGACAAGTCCCTAGCCATGTATGGTCAACGATCAAAAGGTATTACTGTATCTCAGTTAGCGTCCACTTCGTATTATACGATCTACTTTACAGTAGGTATAGAGGAAAATGCTTGAAATAACCTACATGCCTTCGAGTTTTAATGAGACCAGCTTTGGACCACTGATAAATATCATCTAAATAATAAGATTTTACGGGTCGATAAATGTATATCACACAAAATTAAAAATGTCTGTTTCGCATTAAAATACTGACGAAATTTAAATATGATATTAATATGTCTTACATAACAAACAACAAAATTATAGCGCCGCATATCAAATGATAAAAAGATTAATTTAGGATTTCTTTTTCGATAGTATTTTAACATTAAATCAATAGAGCACGTTTTGCGCAATCCACTGCTGCAGCTGGGATGAGACCTTTTCAAAGGTGCGCTTAAGTTTAAGCCACTTTTTTAAGGTTGTCAGTCTGTCTAGCGTTCACTTAACATTACTATCCATCACCCATTTATTACAGTTTAGTTTATCCTAAAATGCAATTATACACACAAGTTCACTCGCTTAATTGAAATCCTGATTAGCGAATCGAAGTTAAGAGGAAATGCGGGCGAAGAGACTTTGAGTAAAAGGTCATAATTCGAGGTTTGGCTTTCGCCTGTTCTCGTCGTCCTCCAGAATTGGACCTACGAGTATTTCAAAGATATTTTTAAAAACTGGAAAATAAAAATACTCACTGATCCTCTCTGTCTACTGCCCGCATTTCCTCTTAACGTCCAGACATTACATATACATTCATACTCTTACGTGCAGGGTGTTTTGCGTCCAACCTCGTTTCCTTTGTGGTAATTGAGTTCCAAGGTATAGGAAATTGAAATTATGAAGTTTAATCCATGTTCCCTCTGGTTGTAAATTGTATCGTCATGTTTGAACACGCGTTTGGAAAGTACCCTTTAATTTGTCGAAACAATGGAGTTTCTGTGTAACGATTTACAAATGTTTGTATAACATTTTTTTATTTATTGCTCTTTTTGTTTGGTTTTTCTTGTTTTTTGTTTGTTTTTCCTATATTTTGTGAGTGCGTTGGACAGTATTTTAGGAAACGGTTTTATTTTTTGTTCAGTAGTTTTTTTTGTTTTTTTTTTTTTACTTTAGATGGGTTTGCTCTTGACTCTGGTCTAGGTCAGAGATGACAGAGACAAAGTCTACGATGGAGCGAGCTTACCCAGAAGTAGCAGTTCAACTTTGAAAAGATTAGGGTTGTAAGCATTGGGAACACACAGAAACGGTGTTTGAATGTAAGGGGCTTAAAAATAGCGCATAAGCACTTGTCTGGCTGGTAAATATTTAGGTTATTTCCTAAATTTATTATCTGTGAAAAACAGCTATTTGCTTTTTTCTTAGGAAGACATGAATACATATATGTTGTCATTTATATAATTTTAAAGTAAGATATCATAACCTCAATATCAGAAATTAAAATGAAAACTTCTTAGGTTTCATGCGTAGCAGTAATAATATTTGAATTCAGAATGCTGAATTATTTTCAAATAGAAAAAAAGTTTTATGTCATAGTAGACAAAGTTCAAACTCCGATGTAAACCAGTCTTTTTAGGGTTCCGTACCCGAAGGGTAACCAACGAAACCTCCGCTGTCCAGCGGTCCATCCGTCCGCCCATCCGTCTATCTGTCAGTGGGCTTTATCTCAAAAATCGTAATCGGTTTATGGTACGGAACACTACGTGTGAGGGTACGACTCGTACTTGTTTTTTTTTTTAAGTTTTTTAATAGAAATATGTCAACTCAAAATCAACATAAAATATATAATACGAATGTCAAAGCTTGAGTAAGTGCCAATGAAAAATAAGTACCCTACTATGAACCATTGTCAGACCCACTGGGTGTACACAAAAATAAATCATACAAATCGGTCAAGCCGTTTCGGTGGAGATCGAAAACAAACACCGTGATTCTAGATTATTTTTATATATTAGATGAATTTATGTCTCAGTAATAAAATGTCAGTGACACGTACTAAAATTTATATCATTTCACATTTAGATATCCCATTAGGTGTAGTAAAATTAAATGTCATGTGCTAAATTATAAAAAAAAAACATATTTTATTTATAAGCATCTAGGTTAACACTAACGCTCAAAAATATTAAAAAAAAATATTTTTCTATATTATTATACTAGCTGACCCGTGCAACGTCGTCTGCGTAACATTTTTCATTACTGCTCCGCTCCTATTAGTCTTAGCTCCTATTGGTCTTGATGACATAGCCTATAGCCTTCCTCGACAAATACGCTATGTATTACTGAAATAATTTTTCAAATCGGACCAGTAGTTGCCGAGATTAGCGCGTTCAACCAAACAAAAAAACAAAGAAACAAACTCTTCTGCTTTATAATATTAGAATAGATAAGTTCTTAGAATCAACAATATCTGGTGTTTTTACATTTTATACTCATCTGCATCATGCTTCCACCTTTAATGTGACGGACACATAAAGATTCAGCCTCACAGAAAGCTGCTGGACAAATACTTTTTATTTTTTTCTCTTGACTCTAGTCTAGGTCAGAAATAACAGCGACAAAGTTTACAATGGAACAAGCTTACCCAGAAGGAGCTTGTTCAGTCTAACTTTTAATAGATTAGGGTTGTTAGCGTACTTTTGAGGAGTAGAGCTACTGGGAATACTAGGTAGGGTTAAAATATCTGTGTTGGTATTACACTGAAAATATCTGTGTAGGTATTATACTAAAAATATCTGTGTAAATTTCAGTATTTTAATAGAGTGATATCGTGATGGGTACCTACATCCGGTTAGATTGGGAACCGATCCCAAAATGTTGGGAAAAGGTTAGGTACGAGTATTTTGATTGCATTATTACATGTAGCTACCCCACCATCCATCAAAACAAAAAAGCCGGACAAGTGCGATTCGGACTTGCCCACCGAGGGTTCCGTGCCCCAAATTGGTAGGTACATATAACTTTTAATAAAGACTATATTTCTATGATTCATTTACAAACGTATACTTTTCAGACTTTTCCCCGGACTTGTAGTATAAGGCGGTATTACTTACCAAATTTGCTAGTTCTAGGTGAACAAGAAATATCCTAGGTATAAATTTTGATTCTCTTTGATCGAATGTCGGAATATACGTTAAAAAAATATACAATACACGGCCGTATATTTATTTACGTTAACTTAGAAATTTGATTTCTTCACAGCTTCGCAGGACCTGAGTATACCTATATACGGTTTTAATTACAATTCGATACCTCCACGCGTTGTCGATATACAGGGTCTTGACAGACAGACGGACAGACAACAAAGTGATCCTATAAGGGTTTCGTTATTTCTTTTTGAAGTACAGAACCCTAAAAACAGCCACCAAAATTCTTCCGTTGTGAATATCGCGATCTTTTCAACCGATAAAAAATAAAAACATTTTCGTATCCAACTTTTTCCTAATGATCACGGTGTTGTCATCAACATTACGTTGGCGCACGTGTTGTCAAAAGCCTCTTGCTATCCCAGCATCTTCGGGTTTTCTAAGAGGTCCTCCGGCCGCCTTGATCTCTCGAGAGTCACTCCCGCACTCTCGCACTCCCGGTGTCAATAATAACGTCGGCAGGAGTGCCATCCCTCCCGGACTCTTGGAAAAATTTACGAATAAGTGCCCGCTTTGTTATAAGCTTCGAAAAGTGTAAAGTTGTATACTTTAGACATTTTGCCGACCTATTTTATGATTTGGAGTGTTATGCCTAGTACTGCGTCAGTTTGAACGAGATTGGATGTCAGTTAAATTACAGATCCATTCCGTAAAAGAATTTTGAGCCGGAGGGCTAATGCTACAAATTTTTAAACAACTTTCCTTAAGGCCGTACCCTGACCAAATAACCTTGAGCATTTTTTCCCTCAATAACAGCGCAAGAGATACAATAACGAATACGCTCAAAATGGTGAATAAAATCGTTATAAAATCTAATTTTGGTCGTTTGAAAAAAATACTTCTACTAAAATGTTCATAATTAAATTGCCTATCCATTAGTGTAAGTACAAAATCAAAATAATCGTTAGTTTTCGAGAAGATGCATGTTTTCAGTATTTTTTTTTAGTTGATATTTCTTTTGGATAAAGAGTAGATAGCTCCAAAAAACTGCACAAAAAACGGCTAGCGCTGCGTTTTGCTCGGGGACGCGCCTTAATGTTCATACATTTTTGACAGTTTGCGATTGAGATGAGAATGCGATGCGAAAGTGAGAATTACTAGAATACTCAGGTATTTATTTAATACTTCAGTAAAGAGGTGGACTTAATGCCCTAAGCATGTGCTACCAGTCATTCTTTAGGTGATGCAGAGACAAATAATGGTAGATGCTTGGCGAAAACAAGCAGAAACGCGATTAATATTTAATTACAGAGATAAATGTTCAGAATTTGATTTTTTAAAGTGTTCGTGAATGGCCAAATCCAAAATATAAGGAACTAGCTGACCCACGCAACTTCGTCTGCGTCAAATTTTCCATTAATGCTCGGCTTCTTTTAGTCTTAGCGTGATGATATATAGCCTATAGCCTTCCTCGATAAATGGCTATCTAATACTGAAAGAATTTTTGAAATCAGACAAGTAGTTCCTGAGATTACCCCCTCCATACAAACGTACAAACATACAAACTTACAAACAAAATTTACCTCTTTATAATATTAAGTAGGATAGATATCGAAATCGAGTCTGATGCAGTTAGTTCAATCACCAACTGCATCAGACAGTCCATCTGTCACCAGGCTAAATCTCATGAACCTGATAGTTGAAATTTTCATAGAAGATGTATTTCTGTTGCCGCTATAACAACCACTACTAATAAACAAAATAAAATAAATATTTAAGGGGGCTCCGTACAGCAAACGTGATTTATTTACTTGTACTTATTTGCTCAAAATTGCTAACGGCAACAGGTAGCTAGGGTACCCTATAGGTTTTGTAACCCAAACCTATAGGATACTTGTCGTTGACCTTGTTGCGGAATTTGTTCGAAAGAGTCACCGTGGCCCAGGAATGCAAAGGGCATTAGGAGGAACACGGATGGGTTTTAGTCAGTAAGAGACAGACACTCCCTTCTACTGCGCCCAGAGCGGGAGGAGTCATTTGATGAATTCAATCCAAAAAAGGTTTTGTATCCCTTGCGAGCGTCAAAACATGCGCCATAAACTGTGACTTAAAAGCTTGATTTTTTTTTCACTACTCTAAGGGGTCATAGGTATCTATAGGTATTAATTACACCTAAGTATTTGATTAAGTATTAGCTTGATATCACCACACGTTCCTGAGAAAAAGGGTCTTGACAGACGGACAGACAGACAGACGGAAAATTGCCGACTGAGGTACGAAACCTGAATAAACTGTATACACTTTTAAGTGTTCGACCGTAATAATTTTTAAATTTTCTTTCATTGGATTAATTATGTAGGTAGTTAAGTACTCCATGTTCGGCTGTTTTTTTTTTTCGCTCCAAAAAACAATTTTTCAGCACGGGACAGAAATAAAACTTAGTAGCTCGGGAAAAAACATACTTTAAAATAAACCATTTTTACATTCGAACGACAGTACAGTTATGTATGGACAAAAAATGTGCGAGTGATTTTCCTGTCACGTATAGTAAGATATTTTAAAATTTAAATCAAACGGTAATGAATAAAAGAGTCGATGTCAAGCTGAATTCCATTGTTTTATTTATTTATTTATTTATTTATTTAACACTTTCAGCACAAACAAAAGTACAGAGGCGGACTTAATGCCATAGGCATTCTCTACCAATCAGGAATGTTTTATTATGTACACAAAAAAATACTTGCCAAGTGCGAGTCGGACTCGCACACGAGGGGTTCCCTACCATCATATTCTTTTTTATTTGTTGTTATAGCGGCAATAGAAATACACAATCTGTAAATATTTCAACTGTATACCTATTTCGGTTCTTGAGATGGAACCCGCTGAGAGACAGACGGAAGGACGGACGGGTGGACGAACGGGCAGCGGTGGCATAGTACAATGCGTTTCAAATGAGAATAGGAACGTCAATGACCTCTATCTATCAAATGTCTCTTGAAAAGTACGGTTTGCAAAGAAAACTTAGCCAATATGCAAGTCAATAACGGCACAGTATAAATATGGAATAACGGTTTGATTACTTTGTTTTTGTCTTAAATCAAATTTAAATAAAACGTTCGTAAATGAGCTAAATCTAATAATGTACAGCTATGACTTCACAATATGGCACTAAGTTGATCCTATTCTTATATGAAACGCATTGTAATAGGGGTCCGTTGGTTACCCTTTGGATAAAAAAATCAGTCTTTATTATCAAAGCAATTAAAACATTCGGCTATTGATTTATGGAAAGACGTTATCAACAAAAACACTAAAAGTACAAGTTGCTTACTCACCCCACAAATCACAAACAAAATAAAGCGTTTCACAATGTGGTTTCTGACCTACTGCAAAAAGGCATGAGTTTATGTATGCCATCATATCAGCCGAAAGACGTCCCCTGCTAGAAAAAGGCTCAAGTGTCGCCATAGTAACCCGTCCGGTGTGTCTCGCATCCATCGGCTACCCGCGACCCACACCAGGTCATCGATCTACCTTGTGGAAGGCATTCCAACATTGCGTTTTCCGGTAAGCGATTGCTACTCCAGAACTTTTCGGCCCCACAGACCATTTGTTCTGCGAGCAATGCGCCCTGCCCAGCCTATTGCCAGTTTATTTTGGCGATCCTTCGGTCTGTGTCGGTAATCTTGCGTATTAAAAATGGGACAAGCCCGCCACACATTCCCAACCACTGCAACTCCTGAAAGCCAGAATCAACAGTGGCGACCACCAGAAAAACGCCGAGTTAATGAAACCCGACGAGTCCCGGAGAAACGATTCAACTGTCTTGGATCTCGCAACGAAATTAATCAGAAGAGTACAGCGGAGGAGTAGGAAAAATAAATCTTGCGTATATCACCATTCCTGATTTATGAAGCAAATATAATATACTAGCTATTGCCCGCGACTTTAAACGCGTATATCCCGTTTTTTCCAGTTCCCATTAGATTTTCGGGAAATATTTTCCATTAGTGCTCCCCAGCACTCCCTTATCAGTTTTAGGTATGTTTTTGACTTGAATGTACCATGGCGGTTGGGAGTGTCATGCTCACTCAAAAGTCTAGCTGATGGTGGCGTATGCGTTGGATCATTTGGCTCCCTTCAAAATGGTTGAGCCGAATGGTGCTGGCGCATGCGTCATGTTCGTGAACGGGCGCCGTCAGTCGGGACTGGCCATTTCTTAGCTGCCATGGTTAATTTTGATTATTTCTTTGAATTGTTCCTCTTTTATTCCGGACGCTTTTATCCTGCTCGTCTTTTACATCGTTCTCACATGTATACAGTATAATTTCAACCCGATGTAATTGAATCTTTGTAAAAAAATATTATTTTTAAAAGAGTGTCCGTGGTGTTTCTTGCACGTTCTTCTCCATAGAGATCTACGCTTTGGAACGTGCAAATAGCTTCAACTTTTTGGACCGACCGACCTTGACAATTCAAAAGTGCCTGTAAATGGTTTAATTGAAATAAATGCTTGATTTTTTTTTCCCCAAGAAACCTATATGCCAAATTTCAACTTTCTACGACCAGTAGTTTCAGCTGTGCGTTGAATTTCAGTCACTCACTCAGTAACGGAAGAATTTTATATATTAGGATTTACCATACCGATAACTTTGTGTGCTGCGGATACGAAAACTGACTGTTATCTGGTAGAGAATGCATTGTTGCATTAAGTCCGCCCCTGTACTACTATTCAATTAAATTCAAATATATATTTCGGACTAAGAGATCCATATAGTATTATGTAGTATGAAAACTTAGCCTATGTTAGTAAAATCAAAATATTTAAAATACAATATATAACATTAATTGGCTACATGAACATGTGCACTTACATGCCTGCCAGCCCAGAGCCTGATAAACGGTCCATTTATCTTGTTCGCCAGTGTAGCTAAAACATAGCTGTTAGGGCTTCCCCTGAATCGCCAAAACATCGATGCACACCGGTTGCGCATGATGGCAAGAGTCGTCTATTCGAGCTTCCGCAAACAAGCCCGATACATGGTACTGGTCGCGCAGAGCGTTGTAAGCATTCTGCGTATACCTAACTCACAAGCTGCACAAGTAAAATATCTGGCAGAAGGCTCTGCTTTATTGTATATCTATACTAATATTATAAAGAGGTAAAATTGTTTGTAAGTTTGTAAGTTTGTATGTAGGGGGTAATCTCAGGAACTACTGGTCCGATTTGAAAAATTGTTTGACTGGTAGAAAGCTACATTATCGGTGAGTGCTATAGGCTATAAATTATAAAGATATCATGCATATTAGTCGAACTATCTCAATTTTTGTCTATCCAGGCGGAAAAAAATAGCTCTTACAACAGAGTTATTTGCGTGCGCTGCCTTAACAGTCGTATATAATTGAAAACAATGTATGGCAACCTGGTCCGCCTATAATAGTTCTACAAAAAAGTCCGCGGCACCATATTTCTATCTTTTATATTTTAGCAGATATAGTAGCTTTTATGTGTTAAAAAAAGTATTTTTCGACGTACTTATCTTTGGACGATTTTTTATACAACAAAATATTAAACCTTATCGAAAAAAATGTTATTATGATCACAAGAACATCATAGAGATACGATTTGCCCAAAACAGTATGTCAATTGGTTGAATAGTTTCGAAGATAATATAAAATTACTAAATCGCAAAACGCCGCCCTCGCCGTCCATTCACGAACCGCACTAGACGGCGTTGTGCAATTACGTCATTTTTCTGAATCGTGGTGTTAAGATTTTCCGCGGATTAATGACCCTCTCCAGTTATTATTTAACTTTTGTCGTTTGGTAGGTGAGTTGTACGTAGTTGGTTGAATGTTGTTGGTCTTTAAAATTGTTTTGGTTGCTCGGTTTCTCAATACACAATTACTTCGTTCTCATTCTTCGAGTTCGAAGCTGTGATATTTCTGTTTTTGGGATATCGGACAGTTTCAGCGATTGTTTATCATGCCTAAAAGGATATCACAACATCCCAGACATGAGACAAGAGCAGCTCGAGTACGCCACACGGAAGAGCCTCTCGAGGAATAGAGAAAATATTTCGCAAGCACGCGCTGGGAAATCTAGCTCCGAGCGTTCACAGCGGCTTGCAAACCAAAGCTGGAGAACATCGCAGGTCCGTGCTCGGGAATCTAGCGCTGAACGTGCACAGCGAAGGGACAGGGAGTCTAACGCTGAGCGCTCGCAACGGCTCGCTAGCCTAGCTACATACATAGTATTATGCAATAAAAACAAAACCCTCCTTTTGGCCGTCAGGAAATAAATCATAGCAGTCAGTACTAACCGAACCACACTCATAATTTCATCACAAGTTAAAATGTTTACCGCCCAACGAAGTGGGCACGGGTCAGCTAGTAAAGAATAAATAAAATCGCTGGAAATCGAACGAATGTTGCTTAAAAACTCACCTAACGCCGAAAATGCTACCAAAATTTCACCTGCGGTTGTTGTATGTGTATGGCCTGATATCAAAAGGAATAAACAAATAATGTCTACTTTAAAAACCTTTATAATAAAACGGTTCTTAAAGAAAAATTAAATTTTAATATATACCTAATACTAGCTGACACGGCAAAAGATGTTTTTCCAAATAAAAAAATAAGTACCCTACAACCTATTCTCAGACCTACTAAATATACACAAAAAAAAACATAAAAATCGGTCAAGCCGTTCGATAGTTCGATAACAAACACCGTGACATTCACACACAGATTTTTATTTATTAGATATCTAATTGATTTTTTTTTTAAATGAATTTGGGCCTAATTCTTAAAAAAAAAAAAACTAAAAAAGACGAAAAAATGCATCCTAAAACTTTTCGTTACAAAGTATGATCATTTCATCACAAAGCCTAATTCTATCCATTAAATGTAGTCTTGTATAATTAAAACAAAACAAAGGTGAATTTCCCGCCCAAGGGCAGCCCAACCACTGAATTTTCCCCTACAAGTCAAGCGAGTGTCTCAGTGCAATTCGAACGCTGTTGGGAAGCGGGCGCGCGCTCTTCGCTCCCCGCCACACGCTCGCAAGGCACAAACTTGTAAACTTATCGAGATATTTTATTAAATAGAACCCTATAACAGTAAACAACTAGTGAACAGTGAGTGCTAGTGAGTGATCTCGTGAAGTTTCCTAGTCACAAGTTCCAAGGAGATTTAACATCTTAAGGTAACAATTGTTTATGTAATTTTGTCTTATATCACTATATGAAGCATCGGACTATCGAATCAGTCTTGTTATCGAGTGACCCCGAGCACAAGATGTTTGTTCAATTCGTTAATTCACCGATTTATAGCCACACCACTTTAAGACGTGCGAAAATTGTTTTTATAAGAGTTCTAATCACTTGTTTAATCAATAGATATGTATGTAGATAATTCTATTTAGTTGGCATTGAATTAAAACAATGGGTTGTAAGTGCACACGGTGGTGAGGCGCCAGATAAACAATAAAATTAATTATATTGCTTACATACTCGTAAAAGCATTATCATTTTGATAACAATGTATCGTAACAATTTGATGATCATATGATGTCAGAACAAATTCATCTATGAATGGATTCATCAATGAAAATTTTCCTGAGTTAGCAAGTACGCATGAAATTCTACGCATTATTTTGATTCAACTTCTAATTATATGGATCATACAAGTTTCTTTGTACATAAGATACATATAATCATACATCGTCGGAAAGTAAAGAGTAGTGACAGAACCAGTAAATTGATAGCACATTAATGTCTGCCACAAATAACATGACAAACTTGAGTAAATTGAGTCGAACTTGTAGCGATAGGACTTATAAGAAAGTTATTTTGGGTTCAGGATAAAAACTATGAGGTCGAAACTTTTATATATGAAAAAGTTATGATGTTGGTTAAGTAGGATATATACTTAATACTTTGGGTAAATTATTAAATTTTCTTCGTTTCGTGTTGTTTATTGATTTGTTGGAGGCATTATTGGTCATCTAGGGTGCAGGTGACAGGGCATTGTGAACTCTCTAGCAAATACCACGAAATTAAATAATAAAATAAATTTGCCGAAATAAGTACAGGACTTTAGAAATCCAACTCAACCACCTTCCAAAATGATACATGCGCACATTGAATTTAACGTGACAATATTTTTTGCCTTACTTGGGTAGTGATAATACAGTTCAAATATGGTCAACCTAGGCCATATCTACTTCGGCTCAGAATAGCTAGAATAAGCCATCTCATCTGAGTGACGTCTACAGCCCGAAATCATGCGTCATTTCTGTCGAAAATTGCGATTATAACAATAAATAGCGAAGGCCGTTCATTGTAGCTTGTTCGAATAATTTGGCAGGCCCATATTTAGCTGTCAACGTTTAGGGGATGGTGAAGATGTAAAATTTAATGGTGTATTGATTCTTATCAGTACAACATTAATTTGACTACTTTTTAGTACTTGGCCTTATAAGGGCAAGCAGGTAACTGCGGTTTTATAGTTTATTTCAGAAGGTATTCGGTATTTATTACATATTGTGGCTCAAAAAGGAGATCTGTATGTGTGGTGTCCAATTCCTTATGATCAGGAGTTTTTAGATGCTGCAATCTCTATCGTATAGATTCGACCTACCAGATTTCAGATTATTCCAAAACGAACTTCAACAAACCATTTGAATACTTTAGATTTTTAATTTAGGTTTTTCTAGGTAATGTGGGTAGTGTAAAATTGCAAGCAATTTCTCATCCCCTTAAAATGATTTGAGTAGCTGTGTGCAAACGTTAAAAACAGTAAACATTGAGAGGATGGATGCTTTAGAAGACCGTAAACCCGAAAAACCAGTCTTGCCATGGCATTTTGTTACCCTGGAGGTAACCGACTTTTGGACATAAAATAGGCAATCACGTCTTTTTTTTATTTGAGATGGGTTCGCTCTTGACTTGACGTCTTGTTAAATACTGATATTAGAACCACCGAAAGGCTTTGTGAAATTCGAGATTTCACCGAAAAAAGATTCATATGGAAAACTTCAACCAGGGGCCGATTTCATTAATAAAAATGACAGTTGACAATATGACAATCGAAAAAGTTGTCAGATTTTTGTCAGTTACTTGTGTGAATAGGGAATTTATGCATAAAAATAATATTTAGGGCGGGTTGTATCAAACAGTTGGTTAACGTAACATACGTACGTCAAAAAGTTACGATTACGGACGATGTTTGACGTTCGTTAAATTAGAAGCGTTGTTTCAAAACATTCTGGTATAAATTCCTGCTCATCCCAATAGCTAAGTTATTGACACGGGTCCTACCTAAATAGCTTTTTTTGCATTCCACCACTTATTTGTGTCATCAGAAGAACTGGTATTGAGGAATTCAAAAGAATTTTCACAATATTGTTCTATTTGACGCAACTAAAGTTACGTTAACGAGTGCTCAGACCATCTGTTAACGTAAACGTTATATTTTACGTGCGTTAACGCTGACATTTTGTGAAACAACCCAATTTTTTGATTTGACGATAGTTAGCACCATTTTTAACGTTTACGCGTGCGTTAAGTGTAGTTGAAACAACCCGACCTTAGTATCTGTAATGTTTATCTAAAATTTTACGAATATATAATACTAATCGTGAAAATAGAATAAAAATTGCTCGAAAAACAAACGAGATATCATTATTTTAAACAAATATATTTGTCCCTTTCGCGAAAAAGCTGTTTTCTATTAGGGCAGCTGTATCTAGACGTCATGAACGTTGACGTCAAAGTCTATATCGGACTTCTCGTTCTAATTGTAATCTTTGATTGCTGTATAACTTTATCGCCGATGAAGGTATTTAAAAAAAAAAACACGCAAATTTAAAAAATCACGCGTATATTCCCAATTGTCTGCTTTAGTGTCTCAACTCTGAAAAGTATTCATATAATCATTGTTCGACAATTACGTCTCATTGTCAGTTACATTAAATTGCGCACGCAATCACACTTTCCTAACAACTATGTAGAGACTATCAACAGTGTTTACAAACCACTTCACTTATCAAATCATTTTATTCGGAATCTCTATCATTCAATTAAAACCTGATGTGTTCTACTAAAGATAGCATCGTGAGTAAGCAAGCATAGACGACGGTACACCGTAAAAATGGCCATAAAGTTGGCCCAGCTCGTTAACCCAAGTACTTCCTCCGCGATACAATAAAGTTACTTATTGAAATAACCACACCTTTCTTTAATACTCTCTCACTTCGTGGGACGCTTTATTGCCTACTCAGATGGTCAGTGGTGTGGCTAATACGGGGGAGTGGATTGAAAATTGATATTAATATTTGATATTAAGTTTTTACGGTAATAGTCTGTTTGGATGATTGGTTAATTTGCGGATAGTGCTTCTTTTGTTTTTATGTCACTAAAATTTTGTCAGACTAGTATGTCGCCACCTTTTACCCTTATGAATGGTAAATCATCAAATGACTCCTACCGTTCTGGGCGGAGCAGAAGGGCGTGTAAGACTGTTACTAACTAAAACCCATCCGTGTTCCTCCTAATGTCCTTTGCTTTTCAGCTAGTCTATTCTGTAAATAACCATTTCGATATCGACTTCACCTGAGTGACTAAGCTTACAAAGTGAACTTTATTTCACACATCATAAGGTCTTATATTTATACGAATTTGAAACTCACCTCGGATTCTGCTGTCGAGACACGAAAATGTTGTTACAGAATAGCACTGCAGGGCCGCGGTGATCCATTGAATAAATTCCGCAATCCAATATGTAGTCACCTAGATAGCTCTGTCATTAGATTCGTTTAAATCATGGAAATTTCAATTGGTTTTACATGCTAGGCAAGATGCTGGGTGACGCATGCCCTGTGATTAAGTTAAGATTTTGCATACTTTATGGGCAAATTCGCAAACATGAACATTTACAAGATGTTATTAGCTGATTGGACATTGGATTTACCTATCTAACTATTGCGTCCATTGAGCGTGGTTTGAATAAATACTGTTATATTTCAAACACATTCTGACCTCCTCTGACCTCCTTATTGACGTGAATATCGGATAAATCTCATTGTTGAGAGCACTTGAGAACTACAATAGGCAATATTACGTGTCAAGTTGAAAGTGGCTCAATAAAAGGGATACCTATTTCGTATCATTATTAAGAAGGGGTATAAGGATGTTTTGTATGTTGTGAGATATTTTTATATTAGAATTATCTAACTAAAGGGTGACATCAAAAGCCTATGAAGTTTGTATGAGCCTATGAAGCCAGACATAAAGGAAAAATAATAATAAAATCTAAGCCTTAGCCGTCCGTCTGCCTGTCATACGACAACCGTTTTGACCATACTCTGACGTAATTTTCGTAGAATACTTGTACAGTAACAGATTTCAGAGAGTCAACTCTACTAATTTTTAAACAACGATCACATTGGCATGTCAGTCACGAACTGTCAAAAAAGCCTTAATTTTGAATTGCTTAAAAATTAGTAGAATTGAGTGGCACTCTGATGTTCTGCAGATTTCCTACTGGGAAGAGCAGACGCCATTCTGTCATGGCAAATGACGGAAGGTGAACTGTTGTAGTTTAGGTTGAATCACTTTCTCATATTAACATTGTCTTAAACTAATACCTATATAAGTTTACGCAGATAAACGTGGAATAAAGTACATTGATCTTTCACTAATATCTCTTCGTAGATACTAGAACAATAAATTAAGAACTGATTTTCATTATTAGAAAACGTAAAGGATCACGATAGAAGTCGATTCAGGACAGCTTTATGTCATTATTTCTGATTTTGATCTTAAGAAAGTCAATAAATGTATGTGGGTCAATGTACCACGTTTATCTGGCGTAAAGTACAGGTATATCTACCTATTAGCCAAAAATAGAAAATACTCATCGTGCATTAAAAGTTCTCGAAAGAGCTCGTGGCTAAATAATAATAGCCGCACAAGTCGATATTCAAGGTTAAGCAACGCTTGCCGAGGTTGGTCTGCTGATGGGTGACCATCTTAACATACCGAGTTTCCTCTTACACTCACTCAAGACACGATCTGGGCTTTTTCTTCAGAGCCGTTTGTATAATTTTAAACTACCCTTTTATCTTTAGTCTTGCATGTTTACATTGTCAAATGAAAACTGGAAGTACGGAGTCTCCTAATACAATCAATTCCTTTCATAAAAGGTGATCTCCAATAATATGTATCGAAATGCCCATTGTAGGTACTTGAAATATACTTCTTTTTTTTAACTGTTTAGCGATGTATTAAAAATTCTATGCCCTAGAGATTCATACCCAAACGAACTCAAACATTTAACTGCAATTGATGTTACTACGTCATACTTAGATCAGATATACCCAGCAGTGCGATACTGTAAACATCTCATCGTGTAAGCTTAGTTCCATCAGCTACCTTCAGGTGTTCGCATGGAGGACGGATCTGGATCTGGATTGGCCAATAATGCGGTACTAGATCAGGCTGCATGTTTAGCACTCCAGATCCAAACCTAAATTAAGACTAAGATGACCATAATTATAGTGTTTTTGATCTTTTTATTTTGTAAAATTATAATTTTAATAATGTGTTTTTTTTTTATATGTTCTAATTGTAATCTTTAGTTAAATCTTGTAATTTATCCAATATTTTTAATTTAATAATTTCAAATGAGTTATTATTATTTGGTAAAGTAAACATGAAATGAATTGTCAATCAATACAAAAAGAAATGGAATAACAGTTCACTGTAACTAAGATTACAAAGAGAGATGTAGATAGAATAAATCGGCATTACCACAAACCACGTGTTTTCACATAACTTTTGCAGTAAATAGACATAACGGCAACATAAGTATATAATTAAATATCGAACCAACAATTTTAATGAGTTGACCATGCAACTCGGGTGAACGGAGAAGATATAAACAACAGCTGATTATATTATCTTTATGATACATGTGAGAATGGAAACTAGGAAATGAATCATCTATGTATGTAGTGTCATAGTCTGTAGCAAATGCATAGAGAACTGGGGGACTGAAAAGGCCACTTTAAGGGATAAAAAAATTTAAAAGTAAATGAATGATGTGAAACTTTATTTATCTATTCTAGAAATGTTATCTAAACCGAGAACTGAAGGAGGAGTACTAATAGAGAATTATAGAAGGATAAGACATGTGCCCTGTCCCTAAAATAAACAAAAAAAAAAAGCATTTATTTCTTCAGCAAAAGTAACATGAACAGAATTAGTGATTGGAGCCTCCCTTTAAGCAATAATGGAAGTACAAGCGAGTGATGATTTTTCTTTAACGTTGCCCCGCGTTAAGAATTTCGTGGGTGCGTTTACAAAGAAGTTGCGTTTAAGTATGAAAGAGACATACAATAAAACACTTTCGCACTTAGGGGTAAAGCCATCTTCTCTCCCTCTCTACTTAGCTGTAAAATCGGACTTATGTCTAAGTACCTACCTACTTGTATTTTTAAACAGTCATTCATCTATGGAAATGTGTTTACACTCATACTATTTTGATTTGCATTGTATTTTACCATGTAGCCAGTAGTTATTACGCCTGTCTTCTCACAAGATGAATTTGCTGGGATTTCCTAGTCTAGTGCAGCGTTAAACACTTGTCCAAGGAGTAATAGGTTGCTTCCCTATTACTCACTAGTGTTACACCATGATTGCCCAATGGTCAATCATCAAAAAATATTGTAGAGAATGAATGGATGGAATAAGGAAAAGGTAGGGCCTATTTATGTTCGTAGTATCTGCTTCCATACATTTTGCTATTGAGTAACAAGTATGAAAGTACTGAGAATATGTTACAGAAAACAAAGATAATCGTCGGTGTGCTTGCCAAAACCTCCGTTTTTCATTAAGGGATATTTACACTGAACGCGATCAACATTTATGAACCACATTTACGAGCTGAATATTGACATTGACAACTCTTGAACGCAGCTTGATCGCAATCAGTTTCATTGTTGAAATCCACCCAAAGTTGTCAAGGGAGACAATAAAGGTCAACTCATACCGAAAAAGCGGCAAAGGGCAGCGAAGCGCAGCGACCCGCTCGGTAGAGAAGCAATTCGCCGGAATTCCCGCGAAGCCGCGGGCATCTGCGCGACTCGTTCGAGTTTCTCATGCGATACTAAGTATTATAGTAATGAAAATAAAGTTAAAATTCATATGACACTGAAACTGCGCTCCGTTTCGACGCTCTTTTGGTGTTAGTTGAGCCTAAACTGTTTTATTTAATGATTAATCGATGTCAATGAAACTTTTAATAAAACAGTTTATTGTCAAAGAAAGGCGGCTTATCATGCTAAATAATAATACTAAGAACATTTACAACACAAACAGGCCCCGACGTAGACATATTGTGATCCCAAAGTTTAGCCGAGTCAGGAGTTCCATATTGTTTGGAAGTCCGGATATCTTTTGATCCGAGTTGGATACACAATACACATGTTCATGTCAACATGCCTCTTTACTTTCCGTTCTAAGTTAGAATGAGTCAGGAGTCCTATTTGATATTTGTTACTGTAAATTTTGTAGAACTAAGAATCCTGGAGTGCGATTCTGTAAACATGTCGAAGTGAACACTTAGGCGAAGTGAACGACAAGTGAGCTGTCAAACCATACACACAAGATGACATGACAGCTTACTTGTCGTTCACTCCACCTAAGTGATCACGGTGAGATGTCGACAGAATCGACCGGCTGATCTTGATGGCAACAACTTGAGTGAACAGGTTACTTCTAGTCAAGTGTGATCGCCAACCACATTTACACAGTATGATTCACATCCGTACACCCAACGTAAGGTTCAGTTGAAAACCAGCGTCAGGCAGCACCTAGTTGTCCGGCATTTTGCTGAACTGGACCTATTTGGCGCAGCCGCGGGGCACACAATGGTATTGTTTTATAATTAAGTTCCCTTTTACTTATACCTAAATTGTGTGTATCATTCATTTCTGTATGTGCCAAATAAATTTGTTTTCTTTCTTCTTTCCACATCATCGATTTGACAAGCGAGATTGTGGTCAAATGCGAGCCTACCAACAATGAAATCAAAAAAATGAGTAGGTATGATGACCTAGAATAGAAAGAAATCTTAATTAGTAGTTGTTGAGTGATCAACAAACTCCCCAGCAACACATCTGTCTGTTACGTTTTAGGAACTAGAATTTTACAATAATTAGTATGCAAAGTAATTAACATACGAGTATGATACAAAAAAAAATAAAGAATTATTTATCACTTGTCAGTTAGCACACTATGACACTAAAATAAAATACACACTTAAGCAAGTGTTGACGTATGTGGATCAAATAAGTATTAAAAAGAAATGACCTACATAGTCAGATAAATAAATAATAAAAAGAAAAAAAAAACAGTATCAGAGATTAAAGAGACAAAGACGCTTGTAAACGCTCATGCAAATTTGGTGGAATAGCAACAACGCAAATACCTTCACATTAAAAAAAATAAAGTATGTATTTTGCTGTGTATAACCAAGCTATGATGTTGGTAAAACTTCGTTCTCGATTGTAATCGTTAGCTTTATAACTGAAATAGCTGTTGCCCGCGACTTCATTCGCGTGTCGTATGTCGTAAAAAAGATGTCGCTAGGTAAGATCTCTAAGATAAGATACGAACAGTCAATAACTGAATTACCTAATTTCATTTGATTTTATAATATTTGCAGTAAGAAAACATTAACTCCCATATTTATTTGCGTGTCATGTTGTATGAGCAACATGACACGCAAAAATCAAACAACGATCAATTTCATGATCAAGGTAAGTAGTATAATGCATTCGTACCTACTCGAGACTTGAGAATATCGGCTTATTTACATTAATTTCCCGTATAAATGTATTTATCCTTACATTTAGTGCAAAAAGCACTTCATGTCGCCGTTAGAACTGCTATGCAAGTCAAAAGCAAAGCGCTATTCTGTTCAATATTCATGCTAGCGTAAGGCGCGGTCCGAGGAGGAAAGGGGTTTTAGGGGATGAGTCAGAAATACTCCCAAGGTAACATACTCCGGGGACAAAACATCTTATGTTCTTTTCTGTAATAAAGTCTACCCGTGTGCCAAATTTCATTCAAATCCGTTAAGCCGTTAAGACCTGATGAGGTAACAGATAGGTTGACAGACCGGTAGAGATAGTCTTTCACATTTATCACCTGTCAACGCCCGCAATACCCTATTGTGCCAAAGTTGTATTGTCTAACTATTAATCTTTTATTTAATTTGCATTTTTAACCGACTTCCCAAAAAGGAGGAGATTATCAATTCGGTTGTATGGCTTTTTTTATGTTTGTTACCTCATAACTCCGACAATTATGAACCGATTTGAAAAATTCTATTATGAAAATCGGTTACGAACTTTGGATTTTAAATCGAAATAGCTGGAATTCGTCTACTAAGATGATAGTTTTATGTCATCCAAGTAATCGAAATTGCGTATTTTGGTTTTCTGCGATTTTGCAGTGGTGTTGTTAGGTGTGGGGTACCACTAAAAAGTGAAAAATAAAAAACTTTTTACAAAAAAAAAACAACCGACTTCCAAAAAAAAAACACTACAAAGTAAAAAATAATTTTAATTCGGAATTCGGTGTCAAAATACGAAGAAACTAACAAAAGCACCGACTTCCGAAATTAAAGTTATTTTTTACTTTGTAGTTTTTTTTTTGGAAGTCGGTTGTTTTTCTTTCATAAGAACCTTCTCTTGACAGTAAAAAAACACAACAAAAAAAGAATCAGCGAAATCGGCCCAGCCGTTTACGCGTGATGCAGTCATGACCAAGGGAAATAGGGATATATTTTTATCAGATTACTTTTTCTGTCATAAGAACCATTCTCCTGAAAATAACAAACACAACAAAAAAGAGTTAGTGAAATCGGCCCAACAGATTCGCGCGTGATGCCGGGACAAAGGGAAATAGGGATTCATTTTTATATATAAGAAGAAGTATAGAAAGGATAGATAAAAGTGACTCTGCAATTATCATAATTATAACGTTACTATCCCTCCCCCCAAAGTTTTTGGCTAATACCGCGCCTGTAGAGTCCGTATAACCACTTAAGCCCCACCAAAGTGCTGCTTTGACCATTTTATAAAAGAAAAAAAATGTCTCGCCCTATTGGATATAAATCAGAATCAGATACAGTTACATACGATATATCAGAATTAATTTGAGCTTCTGGATTTATGAGTCCGGACGTGAGTAACATACTCGAAAATACCATACATCAAACTTTGACATTCCGGAAGCTTTAACCGGGGATCTAAAATTCGCCATTTTGTGTCAGTAAAGCTGTTTGGGATTGCTAAAAAATATGAGACTGTTGCAACTTTTTTATTGCTTTGTTACTCTATTCAGCACCAATTTTTTGCCTCAATTATAGGTTTTTTTATTTATTTAAAAAATTGCAGCAAATGCGGATCAAACCCTTTGGGTTTTTAAATTCTAAATTATTAAAATCCCTAAACTGGTAGGCAGATTCGTTCAAGTAACCTTTTGCGAAATTTTAAATTTATATAAGTTTTTTTTTACCAGGGATTTCCACAAATTGAGCGATTTTTTAAGATTTTTAACATAGTAGTACAGCATTATGAACTATAGTTATAGCTACCAAATAATTTGTACCGCCAATTCGTGCCCAGACCAATAAGTTCTACTGATATTTTAATGAAAACATAAAATACTTGACATAACGTCACACTTCACAACATTTAATTAATTAAACTGAAGCTTATGTTAACGCTACACTTTATACACTAATATATGAGTGAAGTGTCTATTTAGATATCACTATCGCGTTATGTCATAAAATCATCCAATCGGAGCATAGTTTATCACTTCCCCAGCCAAAGATATTCACCGTTCTTGACACTTTGCTATGTTTATTTTTATTATTTTGTGGATACTGCTTTTTTTGATAAAGTTAATTGTGTTTTTATTGAGATACTGCGGTTATGTAAAGTTACAATGTTATTAATACAATGCAATTGGCCATGAAAACTCTTTTTAAACAAGTGTAATGTTTTTTTTCTGTATTGATTTGCTTCCTAGTTTTTTTTTTACATTTATCACTATATGTATATAATTTAAAAAAAAATCTCCGCCGCCTCTGTTTGTCTGTCTGTTCATGATAAACTCAAAAACTACTGCACCGAATTTCATGCTGTTTTCACCAATGGATAGAGTGGTTTTCGAGGAAGGTTTTTATAATTTATCAAGCTGGCAAAGCCGCTAGATTTTTATAACAGCTGTTATTATTGTATCAAGCACTAAATTGCTTTAGAAACTCATGCAATATTTGACATAAAACGGTGCTTCTACTACTAACTATTTAGTCCGTCAGAGTATTGAAAAATAATGGACACGTATTTTGTGTTTTTGTAAATCAATGAATATTGACAAAGATAAAACGCATCAAAACTCGCGAGTGGGGGCTCGTGACGTCACTTATAACTTCGTCAATTTTGTTTCCCGTAACAAAAGAAAAAACACGGGTCAAATATTTTTTAATAATCTTACTGACGGACTAATTAGATTTTTTCAGGACACAAGCCCATTATGATTTTCTTGACGCATCCATTCGGTGCGTTGGGGCATGTCAGCAAATTTTCAACTAGCTTATTGAATTAAATAAGGTATTATGCGGGTAGCTCGGTAGTATATTGCCTTTTTATAGTTTCGTTTTGAAATTAAAACACTACAGTTTCAAACCACTTATAGAGGTATAATCGATCAGGTACCGTTGTGTTATCAAAAGTAACCCACTTGACAAACACTTGACAGTAAAAATAGAAATTAAATGTCAGACATTAAACTTGTGTCGTGAAATAATGTCAATTAACATTGAACTACCATATTGTGTTAACCTATTATTTTGACATATAAATAAAGAACCAACCGAAATGTGGAAAGTAATTAGATTCTGAACTGTGAACCGGGCTAGAAAATTCTGTCTATTTTTCTTATCTTATCTTTCTTTATTGTTCAGGAAAAAAAAACATTATCAAAGAGGTAAATCAGTGGTCTCAACACTAGGATTCCCTGTGTCATGGAGGCCAGTCTGTTTCATCGCAGTTCTAGTATATATAACAAATGAAAATTGATAAACAAAAAACTGAAATTATAATTACAAATATATGGCATCTTGCAGTAAAACTGTACATACAAAAGTGTGAATTATGTAGTGTTTATCGTCAAAAGTGTCAAATTATATTTTTCATCTCTGTACTATAAAAGCCTTTAAGGTGGTGAATTTGTCAAAACCCTTCTTCAGAACTCGCTTTTGGGTTGTAAATAAGGTCTGTTTAGATTCAGCATTTAGTGCATTGTCGGTATTTTTTGGCTGAGCATCCATTCGGGACTATAACTTTTATACGTGTGCTCATACGAATGTTAAAGAAATGTTTCATAGGGTTAAGTTCGTAGTAGTACTCTTCATGCCACTACAAGATTTTACTTTTTAAACTTCATGACCTTAAATCCCTTGGTTTATCTAATAGGAAATGCTATCCCAGGGTTGCGGCATTTCTTCGAAAGAATTACTGCGGCCCTGCCACGCAAAGGGCCGTTGCAGGAACACGGGGGCGTTCTAGTCAATAAGAGTGGAAGAGAGGGTCAGACCTCTCTCTTCTACTCCACCCAGAGCGGAAGGAGAAGTTGATGATATCCCATCCAAAAAAAGGTAGGTAGGTACTATAGGAACTTATTTGAATGAGTTCCGTTAAGCAGGAAATCTTTACCCGGAGACCGAAAACTGGAGAGAAATGGTTTCCTTCTGTCAGACAAGAGAGGCCAATGTTCGTACAATAAATTACCTCTTATACTATCAGTGTCAAAATCTTTTCAAAATTTCGAAAAACAATAGTGTTTTTGTTAGTTTGCGACTGCAACGTTCCCAACAGCGATGTTTCCGCAAGATGATTTCAGTTTTCAGAACCCTAGAAAAGGCCCAGTAATAAATAAAAAACAAATATCTGAACCACTCAAGAATTTCGTTTTCAATTCAGTACTCAGATAGATTTTGTCTGCGCACTCAATCTGCGTATCAATGGATGAAGCTACTTCATTTACAGAGTTAGTAAGGGTTATAAAACGCCTCCACTTGGCTCATAGCCAGCCACAGCAATTATCTATTGGATTTGCAAATTGCATTACAGACAGTATCTACATAGTAGCCAGTATCTTGCTTGTTTAAATAGACATTGTAATAATAGAACGACTAAAATAACACGTTATTATTTTAACCCTATAAATAACCTATATATATGTGCCGTCACTGTTACTAGGGAAAACATGAGACGGACATGGACGGCTTGCTGGATAAAACATCCTAGATAAAAATGAGATTTCACGTCTCATTTTTATCTATTAAAAGGTATTTATTTTGACCTTATGAAAATCATATCAGAATTAGGATTTCATATATAAAACTGAACGCGATCAACATAATGAACGTCGTTTACGAGCTATCAGTTTCATAGAATATTGACACTGACAGCAGCTCTTGAACGCACTTGATAGTGATCAATTTCATGCAAGCAACGCTTGCCAAGGTTGGTATGTGGATGGGTGACCATCGTAACATACGTAGAGCTTTGGCATTCGTTACGGATGGTCAGAAGACAGAAAATCTGACACCAGTCTTGCCAAGAAATACTGTATTCCCCAGCTGTGGGTTGTGGAGGTCTAGTGGCAGCCGCTTCACGGTGGCAATGCTGAATTCGATTTGACTGGAAGCCGATCCCATTATAGTTGAAAAAAGGCTAGGCAAATGACATATCATGTCTGACAGAACTTGTTTTTGAGAATATTGATGGCAAACTTCGTATTTTGTTTAAGAACTATATATAAGTTATAGTATAAGTTATATATAATATGGAACCCATGTTATCACAAATATATCAACCGAATTGAAAGCATCCAAAAAAGATTTATAAGATATTTATGTTACCATCAGAAAATTACCTAAAACTCTGCAAAAAATATCACATTCTACCTCTAGCTCACCGCCGTGAGATTTCTGACTGCGTCATGTTGTTGAAAATCTTTAACAATCACATTAACTGCTCCGATATTCTGTCACAATTCTATTTCAACACCCCCAGGAAGTCTAAACGATATAGTCCACCTTTGCGTGTGCCACTTGCCTCAACAAATTATAGGCAGAACTCATATATTGTGCGTGCAAGCAGAAATTTAAACAAGCTGTGTAAGCAGCACGATTTGGATCCCTTCACAACTAGTGTGTCCTCAGCCAGGAGGTGCTTAAGCCGAAACTTTTTCATATAAGTTGTTAATTAAGTATAGTGATATTTTTGCAGTGCGAGCAACATTTTAGTACCTACAAGTATTAGTCAGTGAGTAATTTTGGTGTGAATGTCCATAGAAATTACTTTCTTTTTCTGAATTTTAAAAGTGGAGACTTGTAATTGGCTGACAGTCCTATTTACTGATCTTGATGTGTTTGTTTTAGCTGTAAGTCTTCCATATTGCTTAAATAAATAAATAAAATAAATAAGACAGTATAAATAGTTCTTAAAATTTTGAAAGTGACCTGAACAAGTCTTGTCTGTGACTGAAGATAATAAAATACTTTAAGACAATGTTGCTGCTCAATATTTTTTTTTAATATTGTTTCTCATCAGTGTAATCATCGACCTAGGAGCCATTAAAAATACCCTCTTAAATAATCCTAGTTCCAGTTGCACACGATCCATGAAAATCCTTTATATAAAACTGGATTATCGAGTTTGTGCCCAAAATGGTGTTCGTTTATCACGAAAATGTGATAAATTACATACCCGTAAAAGTGCTAAGAAAATTCATGTCTTTTCTTTAGAGCTACAGTGATAAAATTGTGATCGAAAGCTGTTTTGATACCAGGAGCAAATAAATGACCACAAACTATTTTCTGAACGAAATGAAAAATGTGAGCACTTATTTTTCTTTTATCTGCTACTAGGAAAATATTTTTTGCTGCAGAAAATACGAACGAAGTTGCTCAAATAATAAACTTAAACTCTACTTATACCTTTTTAATCGATGGTAAATCATCAAATGATTCCTCCCGCCCTGGGTGAAGCAGAAGGGAGTGTCAGACTCTTACTGACTAAAACCCATCCGTGTTCCTCCTAATGCCCTTTGCGTTCCAGGGCCGCTCTGACTCTTTCGAACAAATTCTGCAACCAAAATCTACATATACCTAGAAGTTTTAGCAATTTATTGGTAATCCGAGAGTTGCTTGAAATGACATTTACTATGTCACCGGAAAATAGCAAACGACGTAATAATGTAATAAATCTTTATTAGGTTATATCTATGTACCAAATACCCATGTTTGCAATAAATAAATTTAATGATTGATTGGTTATTATTTCTCGATATTTTGTGAACATACCATTTTGAAAAGAAAAAATTCTATCCAAACTCAATAGTTTCCAATGTGTCCGTCTCTTTTTAAGAAAAAAATGTTCTCATTTTTACGCGATATTTTATAAACTAACAGCGTCTGCTATTTTCCGGATACCCAGTTATTTTTTTATAATTATGTCTTACTGTCAATTCCTTGGACTGGACATGTACGATGTATTTGGTTACGAGAATGCAAAACTGACGTATAATTTTTACAACAATTTTCATCAAAAATGGTCGGCGTTGTTACCATTAGAGTCGATCTTGTCTGGGGAGCATTCGTAATAAAGAGTAGGTATTTTACGTTGTTTACACAAGTTAAAATCTTCCATGACTGTTAGATTAGATAAGATTAATAACATTAATTTATTAAGGTGAATGCTCCAACCAGCCTTGCGTTTTTTGCAATTTGCAGGCCAGTGCTAGGTTGCATGTTGATTAAAATATTATTCGCTTCTGTAAGACGTAGGTATGCAGTTACAGAATTATTATAATCATCAAAATCACCAATACAACCTTCCAAGTTCTTAAAGACCTAGGAATAAAAATAAAAAAACAGAAAAAGTCATTCCTAGAGCTTTATGAACTGAAAGCGTTGTATTGATGATTTTGATGATTTAATCAACATACAACCTAGCACTGGCCTGCAAATTGCAAAAAAAAATAAGAAAATTTGAATTTCGCGGGCTGGTTGGTGGAGCATTCACCTTAAGCCATTGTTACAATAATTGCCTGAAAATTAGCTTAACTTACTGGACTGTAACTAGAAACATTTACAGTAAGTCTTGCAGTGGTCCCCAAACTAGGCAGCGCCTGTATCTAGGGGGCCGGAGTTCCGGTACATAATGCTTTTGCAACAACTTTTAGAGCTTTTATAACTTTAAATAAAGATCTAATGAAAGCAAAAATGAGATCAAATTAAGTCAAAATCTACAGTTAAAAGTGAGATCAAATCAAAGTTAAATCTATGTAATATCTTAAACTTAAATTGTATTGTTCAAAATATAAAACAATTATATTTATAACTAGCTGACCCGCGCAACGTCGTATGCGTAACATTTTTTATTACTGCTCCGCTCCTTTTGGTCTTAGCGTGATGATATACAGCCTATAGCCTTCCTCGATAAATGGGCTATCTAATACTGAAAGAATTTTTCAAATCGGACCAGTAGTTCCTGAGATTAGCGCGTTCAACCAAACAAACAATCAAACAAACTCTTCTGCTTTATAACATTAGTATAGATAAAACATTAAAGTTAAAAAAAGTAAATGATTGAAAAGCAGAATAAAATAAAACAAATGAGACGTGTGTTTGAGTGTGTTGATGTTAAAGTCTGTGACGGTGATGGTATTCCCAGTTAGAAGATGTAAGAATTTGTTCCGATTCATCGTACCAGAGACCTAATAACCATTTTTTAAGTACATTTTTACACGATTGATGGTACCACAACAATATTTGACGATAGTTGACCCGTGCCCACTTTGTTGGGCAGATTTTTTCGCGATAATATCTTTTTTCTGTATACATTTTTCGTTTTTTTAATTTCTTGTGTGTACATAAATAAATAATATAGCCTGTGACACTCACAAATAACGTGACTTTCTATTGATAAAAGAATTTACAGAATCGGTTCAGCAGATCCAGAGATTTTTCCTTACAACCTCACAAACTCACTGTCAGACAACTTTACCTTTTTATGATCTATATTTATGAAAGGCAAAACTGACTAACTGACTTATATACCTATCAACGCACAGCCGAAACTACTGTGCCTAGAAACTTTGGAACAGGGTTTCCTTTAATGATGTAAACTCAAACTAAAACAAAACTCAAAAAAAATGGTGTCGTCCTTTTGTTTTTAGGGATGGGAAATCATCAAATGACTTCCCCCGCTCTGGGCGGAGCGGGAGGGAGTGTCAGACTCTTACTGACTAAAACCCATCCATGTTCCTTCAGTGCCCTTTGTGTTCCGGAGCCACGGTATCTCTTTTGAATAGTCCCGCGACTCCAATAGTCTTGTTTGTACTTACTAGCTACTAACCGTGGCTTCCTTCTCTTTAATGTCGGAAATATCCCAAGGGGAAAAAAATCAAATCGGTCCTGTAATTATAGATGTCCTATTCATTATAAACTAACACATAACTCTTGTCTCTTTACCTATACTGTTAATGTAGATTTAGAACTGTAGATAGCGCCTCAATGGTTGAACGTATTTAGACGAAACTTGGAACACGAGTATGCAAAAAGTATCCTACGTCCTAAAGCCGACAGTTTCAACTCGTAATTTTATTTCCATAGAGCTACTGGGAATAAAAGTACAAGTACCAGCTCTGGTACCTACGTTCCCAATGTATGATTTTAAAGTCTTTCACGGGAGTGAAGCCGCTTGCAATAGACAATATAAACTCAGCGTTTGAAGCTTAATCCCAAACGCGATGACGGTTTGATCTCCAAGCTTAAACGTGGTAACTACGCAGTATCGAATGTTCTGTGCAGGAATAGTTAAGCCTCCGAATTCAGTGGTTCTATTATTTCCTACCAGCTTGTGCCAGCGGCTTCACTCGCGTGATCCCTAGGGAAAATAAATAATGTTTACCCTCACAGTTCCCGTTCCCGAGGGATTTTCGGGATAAAAACTACCCTATGTCCTTTCTCGGGTCTCAAACCATCTTTTCACAAAATTTCAATTAAATCGATTCAGTGGTTTAGGCATGAAGAAGAGACAGACAGACAGAAGGACAAAGATACTTTAGCATTTAGAATATTAGTTAGGATTGCGTTGTCTGTCATGGGTCTGATTGCGCTTCTAAAATTAGATTTTTTAGATCCTATAGCGGCATCAATGCTGTCACAAGAAAACCATCGTAAAAATCTACATTGCAACAAAAAGGAGCGCGTCGACATCTATTACGCCAGCAGCGATCTAATAATGAAATCCTGCCCCTCGGTATCAGAGTTCTCCTTGCGATTTGAAAATACACAACAGTCCGAATTTCAACTATCACCGGCAGTTGCCCACCGGAGACAACAACAGTCTGGTCGGAGGAGCCTCCCTTTTCAATGGAAGTTTGTGGGACTTTACTCTCTGTTCCGTACCCACTACACTGGTGAGAACGACGTGATATGAACACGTAACCTTAATTAAGATACTTCATCATGATGTCCGTAATTGCACCTAATTGAACTAGGAAATAAAGCTTGTGACAAAAGAGTCTTTATAATGATTTATCCGGTGAGTCCCGTCGCTACGACCGGCGGCGCTCGAATTGTTCATAAATGGAATATACCGTAACAACCATAAAAATTAAGTTAAAATCAGTTGCGACTTTTCTGCCTAGCCTTTTCCCAACTATATTGGAGTGAGCTTTCATTCAAGCCAGATGTAGCTGAGTACCGATTTTACATGGAGGTACTATCTGACTCCATAACTCAGTAACTGGTGTGACTGTTCCTAAGTTACCCTAGGCTGATAAAATTTTCGTTTTTCCTAAATTACCCTAATAGGCAAGGTCGGTCCCCCCGTAGGGGGAGAAACACGCTCCAACCAACGCGTGTCCCCGTAGGACTCAGACCAGACTGGACATCCTCCCGCCTTTTATGAAGTGAATTCCAAAAGTATGAAATAATCCAATGCCTTATCACAATGATAGGTCAGAGTTTGGATTGATATATATAATAGAAAGACTTAGGAATTCATAGTTATGAAATACATTAGGAATGGTTTTAGAAACTCACCATATAACAAAGGGAAAATCAATTACTATATTTTAATTATTAATAGATCGTGTGAGAAACCTTTACGTTAGCGTAAATGGTATAAAGTCAATAGTTAGGTACTCACACGATACCTCACATCTGCACCTATAGCACTTAGAGCAACACTTCCTTAAGTAACACCAACGGCTTTTCAGCAACAAACCGTCGACAACACGTTCATAAGGAACGCGGTCCCTAGCAGTTTTCTCAAAAACTGGAAACGTGACGAGGCGGCTTTTCCTGCGACAACCGTGCGACTGTCCTTGTCTAGCAACGGAGCGACTAGTTCCAGCGGCAGACGTCGACATCGCGCTCATGGAGACACAGTCCCTAAGTCCTTGGACTGTATAATATGAGATAGATATGGTCACCCCAACCCCAGGAAGCGCACTTTTTGTACAACAAGTACATCTGTAAGACACAGTGTTCGTATCTGACCGAATCAGTGGTCGCAGGTAGAGAATATAAATTCAAGAATCAATACAAATAATTATTACAATCGAGAGTTATAAACTCAAGAAGTAAATAGAGTTGAGAACTTCAACTCTTAAAGCCTATAGACAGCCCTTAAAGCGTCCACCCGTTGCCACTTCCTAGTGTTTGGGCTAGAGAGAAGAAATGGCACAACAAACTCTCTAGCAACATAGTTCCGTCCTAATCAATCCTAACTCGGCTATTCTAGCTCTGGCTCCTTCCCGTGCCAAACGCCAAGTGACCAGCCTTTCTAAGCAGCGAGCGTCCCCGACCGGCGTCCTGCTGGGCTTTTTTTCGCCATTTCTTAATAATAGGCCAAAAGTGCCTGTGGGTTTTACCCCGGTTAAAATGCTCATCATAAGTGCTGCGCTTTTTGTTTATTTCTCGGTATACAAGCGCATTTGTCGACAATGTTATCCGCTAACGAATATCGACTCTAAAGAATTGTGGAGAAGGTTGCATTTCAATTAACGTAAAATATTGCATTCGAATAACGTTTGGCACATGGCGCGTTTGTTTCCCATTAATACAAAGATTGATTGATTTCCTGAGTGCCAAATCTCATGCTACACATTTTAAAAGCAAGTTAACATATTTTGCAATTCTCGAAATAAAATGGAAGGCTGGCCCTTACCATTAAAAGGACAATTTATGATCCCTTCAAGTGTCTGGCAACATGTGAAACGTTTTGAAACGAACTAAATAAGTATTTTATTTATTAGGAGTGACGGATAGTCACACTGGGTAATAAAATACCCCTTGACAAGACAGATATCAGTTTTTCTGACTTCATCGACATCTGGGGGGTTGCTCTCTGAGCCCGAAGTACGGCCTTAGGGACGGGCGTTTGAATGAATGACAACGCGATTGAAAATACGATTTCAAATCACGATTATTCGTTCATAGTTCGGGTTCGGGTCTAATCGCTAGTCCGTAGGTTACACGGAGTAGAAAACGCCCGTAACTAAGGTCGAAACTACAGGCTTAGAGAGTAAGCCTCCTGGAATTAAGTCACTATGCACTGGATGGTCACCTCGGAAAGCATTGTTTAGGCTGCGTTTCAACCAATAAAATTGCTTCATTTACCTAGCCTCACCCAGTGCAAGCGATTCTATTGGTCACACATCACTCGCTACGCATCCTCGCACATCTCTGGTGGAAACGCAGCCTTAGCTTTAAAAATCGATCTTATTTAAGTACGAGTCTACAAAATCATACTTATCCTATCATAGAAACCACTAAACACTAAACTCCTTGCATTGACGAAGCCTCTTTAGTCTCTCGACGCAATATTTTGTCACTTTATCCGTATCAGGGGCTATCGTCGTATGTACTCTGACGTCATTTCCAAACTAAGCCGAATGGATCCCTCTGTCTTTATTGCCGCAGGATTTACTCCCAGCTTATGACGTCACCCACAAACTTTCCACCTCCTTGACTCGTTTAATTGGGGTAAGTGTCCATCTGACGCTGTTGGAGTACTATTGCCCAATTTGAGGTCCTTAAATGCCCACATGTTTACCTTTAAGCGTGGTTATGTAAACGGTATGTAGTGTTACGTTCTAATGGAACTTACAGTACTGACCACATGAAGCGAAGTCATCTCTATAAGTATGAAGTAAAATGGTGTTCTTTCGTAAGCACATCATTTGAGCACGGCCCTACTGATTAAGTATTTTATTTTCATGTTAGAAAGAAGTAGAAGAAAATAAAGACTCGCAAAGGAATTCATCAAAAATGCAGTTCCGGATTTAATTCGAGTAAGATTCTTAGGGCGGGTTGTTTCACGTTCAATTAACGCACGCGTAACGTTAAAAAAGTTCTTCTGATGGCATAGAAAAGGGTCAAGTGCAAAAAAAGGTATTTAGGTTCCTACCTATTTAGATACGTGTTAATAACTTGAGGGATGAGCAGGAATTTATACCAAAATGTTTTGAAACAACGCTTCTTATTTAATGAACGTTACACATCTTCCCTAATCGTTACTTTTTGACGTCCGTATGTTACGTTAACCTTTGAAACAACCCGCCCTTAGGGAAGTAAAAAAATCGAAAATTGGGGAATACTGGAATGTTTTTCTGTTTTCTTTTTTATTTGATAAACACAAAAACTTCTCTGATGTATTTTTTTTTGTAAATACAGAAACTTTTCGGCGAAGTTAGTTAAGAAAAAAATATCAAGTACGATGACAACCTATTTCCTGTATCAGGATAGGGTTGGGGGTGAGGAGAGGGCAAAAACGCCATTCATGGTACTCGAGGTAGATAAAAACGAACTACATAACATCAGTCCGTAATTGACCCTTTGCCGGGCAAAAACCGAGGATTGATCGCCATGTTTCTTCCGTGCGTTTCATGATTTCAGAATTTATCTACCTACACTAATATTATAAAGAGGAAAGATTTGCTTGTTAGTTTATTTGTATGTTTGAAATGAATAGGTTCTGAAACTAATGAACCGATTTGAAAAATTCTGTCACCATAAGAATCCTGCATTTTCCCTAATGTTCTATTTTCGAATAAAAACACAGATCCTTAAGAAAATTGCAATTATAACCCTAAGTAGCAAAATTTGCCTAAGAAATTCATTATTTGGCTTCCGCTGAGAAAACTATTGATGATACGTAAAAATAATGTACTACATAGTTAAATTACTTATTATAACCTGTAAAAGAATGGACGGGTTTATGTCTAACTATTATGGTTAAGTCGCAATGACCGATTTTTGTTCAAATAATTCAATCAAAGCCCGGGCGTAATGAAATAGTGATGATTTTGGTATTTATGATATTAATCCTGATTTAAAGTGTGATTTACATGTAATGGATACGTTACATGTAAATCACACTTTAAATTATTCAAATCTGATCTTTCGTTTAAAAGTTACGACGGGTGTAAAATGCTGTTAGTAAGAAAAATGTTGCGGTTAGAACGAACTGTAGGGCAGTTTGTTCGTTGAGTATATTTAGTAATGGGTACCTATAGGAGATGAAGTTCGTGGAGTAGGTACCTACTAAACCTACGCGAACGAAGCCGCGAGCGTAGTGCTAGTGTTACAATAGAAAACTCTATTGTATAACCTGGTTTGATTGGTATTTTCTTATCTTATTATTAATAGTGCCATTTTACGTAGAATGAAACAATTTATTTGGTTTTCACATTAAAGTTGAATATCGCTAACTATATTTGTCTATGCGACAGTAAGTTTATTACAACTTAAACGACACCAACCTATTTTACGACGTTTATTATTATTTTGATTCTTTTATTTCAGGCAATTGTGGCCCATACAAAATACAATACAATTGTGGCCCACACACAAACAAAATGTAAAAAATATACCTACTAATACAAACAAAATATAAACGAAACCACGAAATGACGACTTTTAGTTACGATGCTTACTTTTATCAAAAACCCTGATGAACGAATATTTATTCAAAAATAATACATTCGTACGAGTACATCTTGTCACGCAAACCATTGTTTGGACCTACTGTTTGTAACAAATTCACTATGGCGTCACTGTGACGTCAGACGCAGGTAGTGCTGTCTTTTTTTTTTTTCAAAATTGTACTCCAAAGTTAAATTGCTTGAGACACTAAAAAAGCCACATGTAAACATGTCAGCCGGTCATTTCTATAAACATGTGAAGTGAAGGCTTTGGTGAAGTGATCACGAAATGTGCTGTTGTTCTATCTTGGTTACATAGTTGACAGCTCACTTTCTACGGTTTCGATCACGTAAACTCATTCTGAAAGTGTCAAGCCTCCATGACATTCAACAAATACCTACGTCCATTAGACCACAATTTGACGACCCATAAAATATAGTCCTCGCTCTGACGTAAGCACAATGTGTCAGGCAGTTAGACCATATGATTGATTATACTAAAACAAGTCTCGATTGTTTTTCGATATTAATTCGTTCTGTCTATCTTTCGACACGTTTCAATACAGCATGGTGAAGCAAAAGCAAAAAACAATCTTCGAGAACAGGCTTCCCCTGCTCATCTCGTGGATGGGTGACCGTCCTATTCCCTCCACCTCCTAGGTCCTAGGAAAGGACGCCAAGCCGTTGGTCATAGCTGTCATTTTAACATCTTTGACAGTTGTTACAAGACGGTAGTAGACAGTCTGACTCCAATTTTGCTTATAACGGGTGTCGTCCTACCTTAGGTTCTTTGGAGGACAAATAGGCAGTACATAACATACCAATATTCAGCTGCATGTGGTCAGACTGGAAACAGACCCTAACATAATTGGCAAAAGGCTCGGCGGATATATTTCGATACAGCATGGCAAATAGACTGGCAATTAAAATTCGATACCATCGTCACAGCTTTTAGATCAACTAAAATTGGTTATCGATCTTACTTTAATGGGCTTTAGGTATGTCATAAATGGCCTATATTTTACTGTATGCTAGCTATTCCCCGCGGCTTGTCTCCCGTGGTCCCCACAAGATCAAAAGGAGCCCATGACACTTAGCAAGAATGTAGATGGATCAGGGAAACAACTTTAACCGACTCGAAAAGAAAGAAGTTCACAACTTGGTTAGTATTTTTTGCGTAATCAGATCTGTTTTCTCAGAGATTATGTACTAATAGTAATAACTTATGAAAAAAAAAACCTGAGAAAAAAAAAGTTATGACACATATCAACCACATATCTCTATGTATTTTTAAATTATTTATAGAGGACAAAATAAACACTTTCGAAGGAAAAAAACTCCCCCATGTCTGGACGAAAGGTTAGTGTACTTATTTACCGTCTGTGTCCTTATAGTTGGCGCTACATCTATGTCAGATTGCAGGGAAAATCTTGTTTGTATACTGTCACTTTAATATTAGGGAAACGTTGACTCACCCTAGTTACAAGTTGCTGACGCAATGTGTCTTTTTCGCGCCCCAAACATGTGCAAATTGATACTGTTACGGTACTTTTGCATGATAATACAGTAAATTTTACTAAGTATACTTTAATTCATTATTTTACTGCTTAACTACAAAAATGAGTATTAAAGTAACTTGGTAGCCGGTTTCGTCGGTCGGCTTTAACGGGGTTTCGCTAGAACCTACTTACAACACGCATCACCAACCCAACCCGTAGAGACTACGGCACGATGGACCGATGATTTGATGAAGGTAGCTGGCAGCGGATGGATGCAGACTGCTCAAGACCGGGATGGTTGGCGCTCTTTGGGGTCCGAGTTTTATGTTCAACAGTGGATGGCAATTGGCTGTTCTGAAATGATGATGACTTACAATAAAGCAAAAAGTTTCAGCATCAATGTTATTGAATCAGGTTACATTTAAACGGCGATTTTTATTAGAAAGTACATCGCTGTACCTATATTTTTCAGAGTGCCACTTTCAAGCAACATTAATATTTTATCTCAATCACAAACTACCTATCAAAAAAGCATGAAAATTAAACTTTGTTGACAGTTTGTGACTGACATGCGAAAGAGAAGTTTTTTAAAAAATGTAGAATTGGCCTTCTGATTACTTATATGACAAATTCATACTGCATTCTTGTTTAACTATTCGTACTTATAAACGATGATCCAGAATTAAAATGTTGCCCTGATCGTTCTCAAGTGAACGGACCTTATATTTGACGAAACCATTTCTCGACAGACCAAACAGACAAAACAGCAAATACCTAGACACAAATAAAACAAACGAACCACTGAACATTTCCCTCACTACAGTCTCCATATTCAGCGTTCATCTGCCAAGTCCTGGGGATAACCTTCCCAATATTATAGTATACTTCGTAAATTTTTTTCGTGTCGTGTGCCAAGAGTGCCGATCTTCGCAGCACAATTGACCGGAGTAACCTCGGACCCTGCATAGCTTTCAGGCCACTTGAAAAAGGTACTTTTGTGTTTGTGGAATGAAAGACGCACATACGTAAGCGTCCTGGTTGAAAGGTTTTTGTCCTTCTGACATATATCGTATCTCAATCAAACAGCAATGTCATTATGCCTGTGGGTAGTGTGATTCAAGACTAATACAAGCTTTTATTAAACTTGGAATGTTAAGTAAAATCTTGCAAGGCCAATTAAAACCACTTCCTGTTTTCCTGGATTATGACCTGATTTTAAATCTAAGATTGGCTCCAGACGAACCAACTCCTCAATTTTCAACGTTGATACAAAATTGTAAATATGCATTCAATTTGATTTGTCATTTGTTTTCTTTAAATTCAAACTGAGGGCCAATTTTTAACCCCCGACGCAAAAACGACGGGGTGTTATAAGCTTGACGTGTCTGTATTTGTGTGTGTGTGTCTGTCCTTGGCATCGTAGCTCCCGAACGATTAAACCGATTTCGATTTTGTTTTAATAATTTTAGACAAGGTTTGCATTTGCATGGCAGTCACAAATGTCAAAAAAGCCTCAATTTCTCTACAATTTTAATACAGATATTCTCTAAAATTTGCCCCGTGTTTATGATTTTAAAACTTTGCAACCTGCTCTTCTTAAACTACGGTAGACAAAGTTGATCACTTACTCAGAAACAGAATTCCATACTTAAAATATGCCTACGAATAATAAAGTCCAGCAAAATTGGTGCTAATACCACGATACGCAATGGGATAAAATATCTAACTATATTTTTATTTACAAAACCTATTTTTACTACATTTGATTTAAAAAGTGTTTACAAATACAAATAAATACAAATAATTTATTAATGCTTCAGTTCACCAACAAACATTTACAAAGTTTGCTACAAAAACTGGTCGCGTATTTAAAATCCATTTGTCGACAATTTACCCTGAGTTCCCTAGTTTTACCTAGGATTAACACTGAAATGTTTGAAATATTTAGAAATAGAATATTCAATAGATTTAGTATTATTGGTTGAAACGCCGCTTTATTTCGGAGATTCCGATTTTCTTTCGTTTTGTAGGTGTGTTGGAATTTTATGTTTTTGTGGGGAAAAGTTACGTAAAAGAGGTTTAGAGAAAACCCATAATCAGCTGTAAGCAAATGTGGGGTGAATAAATAAACTGTTATGGTCTTTGAAGTTCTATAGTGTCTACTACAAATGTGCGGTTCGTATGAGAATATACCTCTACGTTGTCCTACCAAAACTAGCTAATGTTTTTCAATGATCTTATTTATTTACAGTGTACGAAAATAATTCTTTTGAAATAACACCAACATTGTTAGACCCTATCTAGGACAATACACTAAAGTGTCTAAGCTTTTTCAGGTAAAAAAAAAACAAAACGAATTCATACGAGTCATTCTCGTCTCGGAAATTACAAATTACGACTCTACGTTCTGACAGATAAAAGGCAACTGTGAAGCTTCGATAATAGCTACCAACCACTACCAGAATCTACAATAAGAAGAAAGGTACTACATTTACCAACCCATCTACCATGAGTAATGATCGAGCAATATCCGCTTACTGACGTTCTATGCTTTGATATACCTACCTAGCAGCCTATGACGCCGGACAGAGTGAGAAGCTTTCGCGGAAGTTAAAGCGGGCACAAAGTATCAAATCTTAAGGCGAACACTTGCATCGGCGTTTTGTAACAAGAAATGCGCGCTTTAACCGTGCTCGAGGCTAGCGATTACCGCCTCTTGTGTATCGCCGTTTTATAACCAAACAAACGTTGTCAGTCAGTTTTGTCTAATGAAACAAGCGTTTGCGTTCAAAAGTGACTATGACGGACGACTAATGCAAAGTGACAGAGCGGCATCGCTTACAAGCGATCGTGTATTGTTTTACCCTAGGAAAACATGTCTAGCCTCTACTGCCCACTACAACTACTCACGATGCAAAATCGCGCCTGAACCCGGACCCGCTACCGCTCGGTCACTATGAACAAGGTCAAATGGGAAACATGCGTATGTGTCTAATTTAGCGGTGTATAAATGTAGACAAAAGGGAAATGTACGTTACAAAATGGACATTTACGAACAGTTTCAAAAGATCTTTTGTTCTCATTTAGCATTTACGGTGCTTTTCATTAACTATGACAGTGACAAGCGCGGTCATTCGCTTCTCCTGTAACGTTTATAAACGATGGGTATAGCTTCAAATGAAGCTATTGTTAATTGTTTTTGCCTATTTTCTTTTTTTTATGAGATAATTAATTATATTGATTCGCTTAAAAAATTGTTTACTATCAATAAGTTTTAGTGTCAGTAATATTTTTAGTTCAAATAAGGACAATAAAATATTATATTTAGAATGTTATTGACTTTGTAGATATTAAAATTATATCCAAGTAGACATCCGACTCTAAGTGAAATATTCGAATTTAATTTTACTTTTTCTTTTCTTAAGAAAAAAAAAAAGTTCAAAATGATAGCTGAAAGAAATTTATACAAGAAATATGCAAATTTTAAATTTAGAAATCCAGTATTTTTAAACGAAAGAGATATTAAAAGTATGCTCCAAAAAGTTTAATATCATTTCCGAAATTCTGTTTCCTTCAGTAATATTTTCGTGGTATTCACAGAAATGTAAGGAACCGAAACGAAGAGATATTGCAATGTGCGGTGGACGTCTACTAGGTGCCGAATTTAATTTTACAATTGTAATAAAATAAAATCTGCTGACATTATTATGATTATGATTTAAAAGAGGGTCAGTAGAGTTTCTTGCATGTTCTATTCCATAGAGATCTACGCTTTAAAACGTGCAAATAGCTTCATATTTTTGAGTGACCAACCATGACATTTCAAAAGTGCATGTAAATGGTTTATTTGAAATAAATGCTGAATGAATCTTGAATATTGAATCCTGAAAGAAATCATTTATGTGATTTCGTTTTTATTGCATATTATTCAAAAAATTACACAAGTATTTTCAGGAATTTTAAAAGGGAAACTTTTTTTCTCTCACTATCTCACCTGATGGAAATGCATGATGTGGTCTACGATGCAGCACGCTTGCCGTAAAGAAACCTATTCACTCTTGACTTGAAAGACTCTTAAAATTTTAATTTTCTCATTAAAATCACGACTGCAAAGGCGGGTCGGAACTGAAACTTGTTGCTTATGCAAAAAGGAAAACATATAATTTATGCGCCTTACCAAGAAGCTAGCTTGAGCCCCTTTGAACAAAACACAGACCAGAAATGGCTGCAAAACAGTTTATTTTATTCAAAGAAAACTGTGAATGAAATGAACCGCATAATTTATTAACTATTTTTAGAAATCTTTCTTGCCTTAGTTTTTTATGGATGGGGAATCAACAAATTATTCCTCTCGCTCTGAGCGGAGTAGGAAGGAGTGTCAAGACTCTTACTGACTAAAACCCATCCGTGTTCCTTCATGTGCCCTTTGTGTTCCGGAGCCACGGTATCTCTTTCGAATAGTCCCGCGACTCCGGCAGGCAAATTCCGCAACCCTGGCAGGGCTTCCTACAAAAAAAAAATGCAAAATAACAAAAATGTTGTTAAAGGATTGTCAAAGGAATATTGCACTTTTTAGAAAATGACTATTCATGAAAGAACTTTTCACTGTAACAATATAATTAGGATGATGACATTAAAGTGTAGCTTTTGTTGTATAACAAAGCGATAGGTATCTTCATTTAAAATGATTAATTGAAAATTATAGGTAAAATCAATTTGAAATACCGAGTACTAGTTCATATTCAATGGCTTTATTAACTTAGGGTATTGGCATGCATAAATTGATCAAATTCCAACTAAACTATGTTCTAATTAAAGGGAGCAATTATATTCAAACTATAAGGTATTAATGAACTCTTTTTATCATCATTATCCACAGTTAGACTTCGCCCATTGTTGGGCAGAGGCTTCTTTTCTAATGTAATTTAATTTACTTCTGCCAAGCCCGTTCCACCATCGGACCACAAGACGTACGGCGATGCGCCACCGGTACACGGTGGACATCCCACCTATACGCACAAAACGTTTTGGGAATACATTCATTGTGCGTACAACTAAGGAGTGGAATTCCCTGCTTGAGTCTGTGTTTCCTGATAGATATAACCTGGGAGTCTTTAAGTCAAGAGTGAAGAATAGGTTACTTGTAAGCAAGCGTGCTCCACTTTAGATCGCATCATCGCTTAACATCAGGTGAGATAGCGGTCAAACGTATGACTATCAATAGTAAAAAAAAAAAATGTCAATCCCCACGCTCCTATGCCACGTTCGTCCAGGTCCGTAGAGAGACGCACAAAAGCTATTCTGTGGCGGTTTTATTCCACCTATCACCACACGCGGCCAGGTCTTCTACTACGTAGGGATTTGTCATCATCACCATCGTATCAGCCGAAAGACGTCCTGCTGGACATAAGCCTCCCCCAAGCGTAAGGTTGAAGCGTAAGTCGCCGAAGCGTTATTGGGTTTTCTATAAGGAATCAGTCTGTGACAGCTCAAAGTGTCGAAGTTTGTGGTGTGATATTCCCCGTGCCTCGGAAAGAACTAAGAGTTATGTGTGTATATTGTTTTATAGTATCATAGTGCTAGCTGTTATTTTTCTTGTTTTGTGTCATGTTTACTTTGCATTCTACTCATTGTATAAATTCTAGTAAAATAGTATTCTTCTAAAACGTAACAGACATTTATGTGTTGCTGGGGAGTTTGTTGGCCACTTCTTCTCCACAGCTAAAACACTAGAAAGTGGTGACGGGCGGGCGTTTTGGGGGACTGTCTTTTGTAGAACTTGACGTTCAAAGAGTGCTGGCTCTCAGCATAATTTGAATAAATGACTTTGGAGTTTTGAATTATGGATGGTCACCCGTTCCTCAACCGACCATGCTCGACAGGCGTTGTGATTATTTAGCCACTAGCACGTCTTTTATTGTACCCGAGTACCAAGAAAGGGTTATTTTCGCGAGTATCTTGTATGTATGTTCGTTTGTTTGTAAAATTTACCTAGTACCTTCCAAACGGTTGGATGGATTTGGACTATTGAGGTGCCGTAAGATTCATTTCAAATATAGATACAGCTGTTCTTAGACAGGTTTTTTTTTAAAGAAGTTATGTAGTGGATTTTGGTGCTAAATTGTAACTCGTTAATATTTTTAAACCAAACCTATCGAATAGGGTATCAAAATGAAGGAAATTAAATGGAGATTACATATATATTAAATATTTATATTAAACTGTATGTTTAAATTCAATGAGGAAACAGTTTCCATTCATAAAGGTTTTGCAGTCGGGATTTATGATTTTTCTAATTTGCGACTTGTTTACTGTTGCACTATCTCACCTAATAGTAAGCGATGATATTGTCGAAGGAGCACGCTTGCCTAGAAGTAACCTAATTACTCTTGACTTACAGACTCCCAGGTTGTAGCTATCAGGAAACACGGACTCCGGCAGGGAATTCCACTCCTTAGCTGTACGCACTATGAATGTGTTGCCAAAACGTTTTGTGCGTCTGAGTGGGATGTCCCTACCGGTGGCGCATCGCCGTTCGTCTTGTGATCCAGTGATGGAACGGGCTAGGGGGAATTTAATTTTGCAAATCCGTCGCACATTCCCCAAACAGCAATCTCCCCTCAAAGTTTAGTAAATTCTTTGATTTATGCTCGTTTAAATTTCAAAATCGGCCGTCTCAGGCACACAACCACGACCATTACTGAAACGCCAAATATTTGCGGAACCCCAATAAACCTTGATATAATGTAAACAAGACATGTGACGTCATGGGGAAGCGTTCGCCTTGATTTACATAGACGACGTTTTCAACGCCATAAGGCGAAAAACAAGCCCATTATTTTTGTGTCATGTACTCGTAAGATTCCAGGAAATGGCTTTCGTTTGTGTAATTCGTTTTGTCAATCCTTATTTGTCAATTGTGGTTATCTGTTAGTCACATTCCTTTGGTATTCTTGAATCTATATTGCGGTAAGAAAACAAATATGTTTTACGCAGCTAGAAAGCTTTAGATTTGGGTACCAAACAATATTTTTTTCTTGAAAACTTAATCATAATTATTAGGTATAAAATTCTTCCGTTACTGAGTGACTGACAGACAACGCACAGCTGAAACTACTGGTCGTGGAAAGCTGGAATTTGGCATGTAGCTTTCTTTGGGAATGTAAAAGAGCATTAAGAGAGGAATTCCAAAAAAAAAAAAACATAAGGGAACGGGAAGAAACGGGGTATGCACGAACAAAGTCGCAGGCAAAAGCTAGTATCGGCGATCGGCGGCGACCTCTCGCGTCCGGCCCTGGTCCAAGCCATGGTCCGGAACGAGACGGAATGGGACGCCGTCGCCTCCTTCTGCGAAGCAGTCATGCTAGCGAAGGAGGTGGCGGAGAGGGAGAGGAGACCCTCTCGTCCCGGCCGCCGTGGTAGACGCCGCGGGCGTCGGGGCCACCTGGTGACCTCCGGCCACCGTAGGCGCGGGCCTGTGGATGGCGAGCTATGGGTGGCTCGCCGTCCGTCCGTCTAGTGACGACAGGCCGTGTCGACGGCGCGTTAGTGTTCCACGCGCGCCTCAAAAAGAGTCAGCACACAGAGGGGCCCGAAAGGGCCGACGCCTGCCGGAGTCGCGGGATTATTCGCAAGAGACACCGTGGCTCCGGAACACAAAGGGCAATGAAGGAACATGAATGGGTTTTAGTCAGTAGAAGTCTGACACTCCCTCCCGCTACACCCAGAGCGGGAGGAGTCATTGGACGATTTCCCATCCCTAAAAAAAAAAAGGCAAAAGCTAGTATGACATAATCTATACTTCTATACTTAATATCATAAAGCTAAACTCAGGAACTAGGTACTGGTCGGATTTGAAAAAATATTTCAGTGTTAGATTGCCCATTTATCGAGGAAGGCTATAGGCTATATCATTACGGTAAGACAAATAGGAGCGGAGCATTAATGGAAAATGTGACGTAGACGAAGTTGCGCGGGTCAGCTAGTATAGATATATAATATGTCCCTTCTAAAACACAACTGCCTTTACAACTAATATAATATCACTGCATAGTTTTCTTTTTCAGTAAATTCTGAAAAGTGAGCCAGAGATATCAGAATCGTAAATAGGTAGGTATTAGATATGATAGATATGCTATTTGTATAAAGTTGAGATTATAACCCTCTTTCGGGTGCAGCCGGGTAAAAAAGGCGAAGCTTAGCTTTAAAGTTCCGTAACATAAACAAAACAGTTAACTGTCGGTGTTTAATTAAAAGAACAAAAAGACCACTGTTAATTGAGGCACTCAATGCAGTCATATTTGTTTACTTACTACTTATTTCATTTATAATTTGTGTAACTTTATTGACAACTAGTAATAATAATTTTATCATCATATCAGCCAATTGCCGTCTTCTGTTGAACGTAATACTCGTCCAGAGACCAATGCCAAACATCTCGGTCTTGAGTAGTCCGCTTCCATCCGCTGCCAGCCACGTTCTTTATATCATCGGTTCATCTTACCGCAGGGCGTCCCACGGATCGACGATTCAAAGATATCACGCAGCTTGCCGAATGCCGCCCAGCTCAAGCGAATGAAAATAAGTCTTCATGGAGAACTCTATATGAAATTTTCATACCGGCAGACGAATAATTAGATCTTCTTACCTGCCGAGAAACACCAGACATCTCTTTCATGCTAAAGCTTAAATGCCCTGTGGTATTCAAACGTAGACAACATTGTATCCACATTTCAAACAATAATTGGTCCACACGTCTGTTTGAAGTCGTGCGATCATGAAACACACCTAAACACAGAACGGTAAAGGGAAACATATTGCCAATGTGTCCGCCAGTGTAATTGATAAGATGTTGATTGAACGCACTATTGGCACTAGAGGAGGTAGCCAACAAAGGCCAAACCAAATACACTACTACTACTGATGGATTATGTTACCTGATAATTGTAAACTCCGTAAGATTTTAATATATCTTTATTAGATTATAATTTCTCGATATATTGTGAACATATAATTTTAAAAGCAAAAAAAAAACTAACCAAATTCTATAGTTTCCAATGTATCCGTGTCTTTCATCGCTTATGTCACGCTTTCTCGTATAGCGGCAACTTTGCCGCCACAAGAAAAAGCCAACGAAAAACATCTGTACATCGCAATAAAAAGAACCGCGACGCCATTTATCCAAATAGCAGCGAACTACAAATCCTGCTCAAAGACTCAAACATTTATTTCTATTAAACCATTTATGGGCACTTTTGAATTGTCAGGGTCGGTTGGTCCAAAAAGATGAAGCTATTTGCACGTTTCAAAGCGTAGATATCTATGGAGAAGAACGTGCAAGAAACTCCACGTATACTCTTTAAAAATAATAAATTGTTGAAACTCTTTTAACAAGTTTTGTTGAAATCGTGTTGAAATGATACATACATACAATGTGAGAACGATGTGACGAGCATGATAAACGTCCGGAATAAAAAAGGAACAATTCAAAGAAATAATTAAAATAAATAAACCATGTCAGCTGAGAAATGACTAGTCCCAACCGACGGCGCCATGACATGCGCCAGGCCCATTCGTCTCAACCATTTTGAATGGAGCATAATAATTTAACGCATACGCCACCATCAGCTAGGCTTCACGCAAGCAGAGTTTGCCATGCGATTGAACCATATACATCAGCCTGAAAGTGAACCACTAGGCAGTTGACTGCCAAGCATAACAACCACCTGGTCGGTGGAGTTTCTCTTTTCAATGGAGATTTGCGGGACTTTACTCTCTTTTCCGCATACCTCCAAACTCGTTCACTCTCAGGTCATTAATATAAAGTTAGGTCTCTGTTGTATTTTTCACTCCATTGTCACGCGACGCACGTATTTATGACTGCTACCAATTGACTAGCTTATTGTTATTGTATTCACTTATTAGATAGGTACACCTACTGCCGGAATATCAATTTATTGCTAGTCTCGTTCGGTTTATTGTAAGTACTATGTCCTAATAAAGTATTATTACTACTAATGAATTTGTTTGCGGCCATCTGTGAGGAATGGAGATGGGTACTAGGGTATAGATAAGTATACGAGGCGGCATTTAAATACTTACCTACCTTATTAGATGTCACGATCAACGTGTTTAATTCATTTCTGGGTCCACTTTGTCGCAAAGAAATAATAATCTATTATCCGGTATTATGTTACGGTTTGCAAGAAGATGTCACGGCAGTTCTGAAAAAAAATAAACTGGCCAGGTGCGAGTCGGACTCGCGTGCAATTTCCGAAACTATTTCATTTTTGTAACATGGTTTTTTAACACTATAGACTTTTTATTTGTTATTTTCTTATATTCTGTAGGTAAAAAAACTATTATCTGCATTTTCTTTGAATTTTAAGCTCAGTAATTTCGGAGTTATGTGGGAGAATGGTAATTTTTAGTCTCCTTTCTTGAATAGCTTCAAAAATTATGATAAAACACTTTTAAACGCTCACAGTAAGTCCTTTCATTTGATATGCCACGCAATACAGTTTGATTTTTAATAAAAATACTATTTATAACTAAATTTTGATAAAACTAAATTTTTTATCGCGGTCGTATTTAGTTTATCCATAATTATGTGTACCAAATTTCAACAGAATCGGTCCAGTAGATCCGGAGATATTAGCCGTGACAGAAGTACAGACAGATAGACACCCGAATGATCCTATTAGGGTTCCGTTTCTAATTGATGTTCAGAACCCTAAAAACCGTGAATGGTCTTCGTGTAAAAATACGTTTGATTTAATACACTTTCTATGAAAGTTTCATCTGTCAATATATTACTGTTTATTACGTCGGCCTTATTACGGGGTTCTGTTAGGTATCCTTCAAATACAGAACCCTAAAACAATAATGAGTATTTTCACTACCGTGACCTATCAAAATATTATGTTAAAGATTGGGTTTTTTACCTTTCGTCTTTACACAGTAGTTGTGTGTAGTGTGCTTTATATTTACGTTAGGTCAATTATCACACACTACAATTAAAAACCCTTTCTGTCGGTTTTAATTCTTGCAATGTTTCAGGATTTTAAATAAAAAAAACTTGGTCCCACTAACCTTTTTTGTTCTTTAGCGATGAATAAGTATGAAAAAGTACAGACTACTTAAATAAACTGAAACTACAAAAGCTGCGAAACCACAACAGTAGCAAGACGAAAGAAACTTCTAGAAATGTAAGGGGTTCGAACTTTTTTTGTGATTTTTATCTTGAAAAAAAAGAGAAAAGAACCGACGAAAAATTCCAACACTGGGGTGTCCAGAATCATGCCCTGGACCCATGGAAACCGTTTGTGCGTCGATGTCAGATACACGCGGTATACATATTATGCATATATATATATAACGGGTGTAAGGGACAGCCCTCCACAAACTGATAGGGTGATTTCAGTATATCGTACTAAGTTGACCGGTACATGAAATTATTTCAGGAACTGTATGGGAATCCAATAAAACTGATTTGTTTAATTACCTCACTCGCAATGTATCGCTACCTCTGCAAAACGCACGCAGCGAACGGCAGCGCAGCGAGCTTTCGAAAGGATAGCTGCGCCCGCGCTACATTTTAACAGCTGATTTCATGCGTCGTTCATGACATTTTTTTTTTTTTTTTTTTTTTTCATTTTAGCTGTGTTATTTACATTAATGGAGTTCTGCATACAGATAATGTAACTTTACATTGAAAAAAAGCAAAAAAAATGAAAAATCGAAAAAAAAAAAAAAAAATCCTGAGGAAATTTCCACTGGAATATGATTCAAAATAAGGAGCTGATTGCACCCTGTTAATTTGTGGAAGGCTGTCCCTTACACCCTGTACCTATATGTATATATAAAAAAAAAAACAAAATGGCAGTGAAGGGCTTTGCCATAAAGGTCCTACCCCCTTTAGTAAATACAAATCAACAGTATTTAAACCACGACTTTACTCAAGTTATGTTAACTTTGTTTACTTACTTCTTGTCCTTTTCATTCCTAATTATTTTAGGAATGAAAAGGACTAGAAGCTTGTGATCCTTAGTAGCAACTCAACCAGCAAAATTTTACCAATTGCTACCAGATTATTTGGTGATGCTTTTCAAATATGCCATTACATAAAAACAAACTGTGGCGTAGAACAATTAATGTACGGATTGGAGGACAAACTGAGAGATTTAACCTGTCAGGATTACTGTGTCATCCAAATTGGAGGTGAAGATTTCAAGACCTCATGTGACTACACTAAGCTGGTAAAATTAATACGGGATACAGTGATGCCTATTAAGCATACAAATGTAATTTTGTGCGTACCTACTTTTAAAAATCATTATCATAAAGAGATGTTTAATTGGCGAATAGAAGCATTTAATAATATAATTTATCATGACAATTTAACTCATAATTATGTATATTTAATTGACTCAAACTTAAACCTGACTTATGATTTCATGTCTTATAATAAAAATGGAAATGTAAATAACAGAGCTATATCTAGTATATTTGATCAAATACAGCAACTTATACTAGAAATTGACACATATTCTGAATATTCAAATCCTCCCTTTGACGAAATTGAACAACATAGTCAGTTTTTTCGAGACTAGTCCCTTGGCTTGTGGTTTGAACAACTTGGCTATATTTAAGGATAGTCACTCAAATGTAACTATTTTTCACCAAAACTTATGCGGAATAAATAATAAGAAGGATGAACTCGAAGTGTATGTAACTGAATTACCAAACGAAATAAGTTTTATTTGTATAAGTGAACACTTTTTAAACCGAATAATGTTATCACAATTTGATTTCCCCAATTATTTCGTAGGCTCTTGCAATACAAGGTTAAATAAAACAAGAGGTGGTACATTAGTATTAACACATAAAAACAGACAAGTCGAGGACTTGGACATTTGTAAAAAGCTATATAAAACGGATAGCTTTGAGGTATGTGGAGTAAGGGACATTAAGACAAACTCTTACATAATCTGTTGCTATAGAACACCCGTAAATAAAAACTTTGACGATTTTCTAGATAGATTGGAAAAATTACTGCAGTACTTTTTCAATAAAATATGCTTTATCTGCGGTGATTTTAATATTGACGTGTCAAAACAGGACAATAAAAGAAGCTCGTTTATATCATTGTTAAGGTGCTATAATTTTAGATATTTGTTTGATTCAACTACATTTGTGCGAAATGACTCCGAATCGTGTATAGATAATATATTGACCAACACCTGTGATAGAAATATTTGTAGTACAGACATTGACCACAATCGTTTAGCGGATGGACATGCAGCCCTCTTCTGTACAGCTTATTTGGAAAAAGTTACTACTACACAATGCGTTAGTTTTAAATACATAGAGAGAAGATTATATAATGAGAAGAATAAAAATGCGTTCAGACAGAAACTACTGGAGCACGACTGGAATATAGGTACAAATACGTTTATACGAAAAATTAAAGAACTACATTCTAGTACTTTTGAAAAAAGTAAAGTTAAAATCAACATAAAAAGAACTGGTAAATCTAAATGGCTAACGAAAGGAATAAGGATATCCAGCAAAATGAAAAGATTGCTAAATTTTATAGATAAAGCAAATTGTGACAAATCGTTATTAAAATATCGTGAACAGTATCTTAGAATTTATAAAAAGGTTATTAGGAACGCTAAAAAAAGGGAAGTAACTGATCAAATAAATAAAGCAGCTAACTCCAGCAAAGAAATTTGGAAAATAGTCAATAGAACTAGGAATAAAATTGACAAATATTCCGAAAATGATAATATAATACTTAAATATAATAATAAAATAATTTGTAACCACTTAGACATTGCTAACATTTTTGCTGAACAGTTTGACAACAGTAAAGGTGTAACCACTGGCAATCCAGGACTGGCCAGGAAGCATTTAACCGAGAATATTGAGAGAGTTGAGAAGTCTATGTCTTTTAATCACGTCATGCCGATAGAGATTTATAAAATGGTAAAGGGTATGGATAATAAAAAGTCATTTGGACACGATGAAATACCGCTGAGCGTAATTAAAGATAATATTGATATACTGGCATATCCAATCTCTGAAATAATAAATAACTGTGTCAATGAGGGCGTCTTTCCTGATCAATTTAAGTTGGCCAGAGTTTTACCACTGTTTAAGAAAGGTGCTAAAACAGACCCAGGCAATTACAGGCCAATTTCTTTGTTACCAGTTATATCCAAAATTTTTGAAAAAGTGATCAAATCTAGGCTTGTAGGACATTTGAGTAGTCTAAAAATAATAAACCGCAATCAGTTTGGGTACCAAAAAAGTAAAGGGACACTAGATGCAATAGACTCGTTAGTTAATAACGTTGTAAATAAGCTAAACAATAAACTTAAAGTTGCTGGTTTGTTCCTGGATTTAAGTTCTGCTTTTGATACTGTAGAGCATTGCATTCTGATGGATAAGTTAGAGCATTATGGTATAAGAGGTAATGTTTTAAAACTTTTATGTTCTTATTTGACCAATAGAAAACAGTACGTCGAAATTAAATCACTTCACGAAGGTGTGGAAGAAATTCATAAATCGAAATTATTAACTGTAACTAGAGGCGTTCCGCAGGGTTCGGTCTTGGGCCCCATTTTCTTTATAATATTTCTTAACGATCTAACTGAATATATTAGACACATTTTAACAGATGCTGACTTAATAATATTTGCTGACGATACGAGTGCTGTTATAGCTGCTGACGATATGGACACCTTAAAATGTAAATTAAATATATTAATAGCTGCATGTGAAAGCTGGTTTTCGATGAATAATCTTAAATTAAATGTAAGTAAGACAAAATGCATGGTATTTAGATCTACAGTTGGAAAGAAATCTTTAGTAAATGAGGAAGCTTTGGGGAGAAAAATTTGTATAGTGGAAAGTTTGAAGTTCTTGGGGGTACAAATTGATTCCTTGCTAAATTGGAAGCCTGAACTAGTTTCAATTACGAATACAATAAGTAGTGCTTGTTATGCTATCAGATCTCTAAGGGATCTTTTGTCTTTTGCCCAACTTCGTACAGTCTATTTTGCTCTAGTAGAATCAAAACTTAGATATAGCATTAAATTTTGGGGAAACAGCTATAAATATAATATTAAGGCGGCTTTTACTATGCAAAAGCGAGCCTTACGAACCATGCTTCGTTTAAACCAAATAGAATCGTGTAAGGAGCATTTTATTAAACTTAGAATTTTAACGGTCCCATGTCTTTATATTTTAGTTCTACTTACTCATTTAAACAAAAACTTAAACCAGTTTGAAACAGAAGAAGAAAGACAAAATAGAGTTGATACTCGCAGAAAAGATCTTCCAACTAATCTGCAGGCAAAGCTAAATGTTGTCAAACACTCGTCACGCGTGCAGTCTGTCAATCTGTTTAACAGATTACCACCAGGATTAAAGAATATTCAGAATGTGAACATGTTTAAAAATAAACTCAGGGCGTTTTTAATCAATAAAGGCTATTACAGCATTGACGAATATTATAATGACAAAAATCTTAAAATAGTTTGACGTAAAATTGTATTGAATATTTGCCCACTGCTCGTTTGACTGTGTTTTCATTGTTTGTGTTGCTTGTTTTTTTTTGTATACGACCTACTGTGTAAATATTTCGACACAAATGTATTTTTGTTTATGAAATAAATAACTTGAACTTGAACTTAAACATGGACGTGTCTGCAGCTGTCACTTTTCCAACTCATTTTACTTAAATATTCACTTAGATAGTTCAAGTTGCGACTAAGTTCTTCATGAACTTCCATTTTAAAACTAAATATCTTGTTGGTTTTTCTGTTTACAACAGCTCTGAAAGTGCTCTGTATTTTAATTAGGGAAGATTCTACAGGGATTCATTAGTTTTAAAGAGAGTGTTCTTAGAATCTGCTTTGAACGAAGCAAAGCATTTTCAAACTATGAAATTATTAATGACTAGCGTCTAACCGCAACTTTGTCTGCGTAGGTATTTTGATGAAGATCACCAATCTCAGCTTCCTTCAGTGAGAAATTAAACAGGCTTTTAAAAACAATATTTCACCACGATCACAGATCATAGTATTTGTATTGTCTTAAAAAAATATGAATAGTAAAAGAAAAAAAAAACAGAAATGGAATTGCTTCTTAACCGACTTCAAAAAAGGAGGAGGTTCTCAATTTGGTTGTTTTTCTATTTATTTTTGTTACCTCATAACTCCGTCATTTATGAATTGATTTGAAAAAATCTTGTTTTATATAAAAGGCATTCTTTCCGATTGGTCCCACTTAAATTTCATCTAAATCGGTTTAGTAGTTTGACTTTTAAATCAAAATAGCTGGAATTCGTTTATTTGGATGACTTATTTTTTTTCCATCCAAGTTAACAAAATTGCGTATTTTTCTTTCTTTTACGTGTGGGGTACTACAAAGTAAAAAATAAATAAAAAATACAACCGACTTCCAAAAAAATAAAAAACACTGTACAAAGTATAAAATAACTTTAATTTCGTGAGTAGGTGTTAAAATACGAAGAGAAAGTAAAAAAAAATACTGACACTTTGGTTTGGAAATCGGTTGTATTTTCTCGTAAAAAAGTTTTTTTTATTAAAATAATACCGCTGACAGCATGCATAACAGAAAAGAAGAACGTTATAAAAACCTCGAATTGTACCGAACGCAGTTGTTTTCAAGATTTCGTTAACTGTTTTTTCAGTTCCGTGATTTCGTTGAACAAAAAATCGGACGCTGTTACAACTCTCTTTATAAGAACGAGTATCGAACACCCTGCAGCGACACTTTCTTCTGACATGACATAGAAATGTCGTCCTAATTTCCTTACGCGCTTTATGTGTTACTTAATATCTTTGGCCCGCGACTTCTTTCGCGCTTATCCCGGTTTTTCTTCTTGCTGTAGGAATTTCTGGAAATACTTCTACTCACTGAGGAGCTCGTGGCTAAATAACAACAGCCGCACGCGTCAATCGTCAAGGTAAAGCAACGCTTGCCAAGGCTGGTCTGTGGATGGGTGACCATCTTAACATTTCGAGTTTTCTCGGACAGCACGTTAAGCCGTTGGTCCCGTCTGTCATTTGTAGATCCTTGGCAGTCGTTACGGATTGCCAGAAGCCAGTAAATCTGACACCAGTCTTGTGAAGAAATACCGTGTTACTCAGTTAATGGGTAGTGGATGTCTGGTAGTCAGCCGCTCCACGTAAAATACTGGTATTTAGCTGAATCCGGTTTGACTGAAAGCCGACCCCGATGTAGTTGGGAAAAGGCTAGGCAGATGATGACTTCAACTCACCACATGGAACTTATTCCACAGTTTCGACATTGTTAGCACAATGTTGAAACTGTGGAGTTATTTCAGAACTTATCCCACAGTTTCGACAGAATGATTTCGGTCGGTACCTAAGTCCTAAAGATTTGTCAATAGCGATGTTTCGTAGTCTCTAAATTAAAGCAAGCTAATTTCATCGATTGCAAATGTCAAATTACTGAATATTGTCGTAATTTTTTGCGAAACTAGCGTCGAATTTACAGCCCGCAAAGGATATCGATATTATTCTGTAGGCAAGATACCGGTATTATTCAGCCTGTCGTTCTGTCGACATCTGACCGTGATCACTCAGGTGGAGTGAACGACCAGTGAGCTGTCATGCCATCTTGTTCGTATAGTTTGACAGCTCACTTCGCCTAAATGTTCACTTCGACATGTTTACAAAATCGCACTGCTGATGCTGTAGAAATTACCTAAATCGCTATCAATGTCAAGACTTCAGGCCCAGTAGTTTCGGCTGTACGTTGTCTATTAGTAACTCAGCATCGGAACAATTTTACATATTACATTTATTAAAGCAATATATTTGATTCTTTTGTGAACGAATAGCAAAGATCTTCAATTGACAGCCAACGGCTTAACGTGTTTTCCGAAGTACGGAAATGTCTCGGTTTGTAATGGATTTTCACCTATCTACGAACGAATCTCTGCAAACGTATCCAGAAGCAGTTATTATTTAGCGAAGATTTCTTGAATTCAATCGTTATCGTCGAATTACGAAATTGTCAATGGTACCTACCTACTTTTACATTAACTTGTATACTTCATTTAATAGGTACATCTATAATATTTAACAAAGTCAATTTGTTACCTTTTATTACACTGTGCTGATATACTTTAATCCAACTTTTAACTTATTTAACAACCATTTAAACGTAATTAAGTGAACAATATGAGCATTCAAAGCATTTTAGAGCTCCATTTAGGTAAGTTTACAAGTCAAGGTCAAAATTCAAATTATGTAGAACCTGAATTCAGCATCATATTAGAATATAAACTAAACATTTAACACATTCTGTAGACGGGATCAAAACACTTGGGCACTTTTAAGTGTAAATATGTAAATACAATTAAAGCTGCCAAATATTTTTATTTTTCAGTGACAAAATCATCCAAGGTACTTACTTTCTTTTCCAATATGGACCAAACGGCAGAACTTTCCCATTCGATTCACAGCTTGCTGAGAAAACCTAAGATCAATAATACCTTATAAATACCTGACAGAACCGACAGCAGGTATTCTATATCCTACTACCTTCCATCCTTATAGAAAACGATCACAGAGCATCGAATCGCTTCTACGGCCGTTGCTCGATACGCCATGGTCAAAATTTTCTACACAAACCAAAAACGTCAGCATTAACTAATATTAATTGAAGACCGGAAGACGCAGCGTTGGAAGGCCTCCGGATCGATGACCTGGTGAAGGTCGCGGGTAGCCGATGTATGCGAGACGCACAGAAGCATATTTTGTGTGGCGACACTAGGGGTGGCCTATATCCAGCAGAAAAGAAATGATAATCATAAATTGACAACATGATAATTGGTCATGAATTGACAGCTCGTTATGATTCTAGCTATGGCTTCTCTCTCTCTTATTCGTCGTTCGGTCACTGCTGAAGATGATGCCATACGACAAAACTCCAAGTTTTGCGATCATCTGTATTGTGGACCACTCGATACAATGTTGCCTTCAACAGCAGCTACATCCTGGGCTGTTGTGTTAAAATGCTGCTGAGTGATACAATGTTGCCTTCAACAGCAGCTACAACCGGGCCTGTTGCTACAACCTGGGGGTCTTTAAGTCAAGAGTGAATAGGTTACTTCTAGGCAAGCGTGCTCCACCTTAGACCACATCATCGCTTAACATCAGGTGAGATAGCGGTCAAACGTATGCCTATCAATAGGAAAAAAAAGCTGCAGTTTTTGTTCAGCGCACATTGCTCAGTCACGAATATTATAATTTTTTTATTTTATTAATTTGAACATGACCAATAGTCCGACACCCGTCGAGCAGTTGCCCACCTTGCACAACACCGCCTGATCGGAGGATCCTATTTTCTCAATGTAGGTTGCAGGACTTTGTACCCTGCGCATACCCCGATTCCGTACTCTATAATAACGATCGAGAGAGAATAAAAACCGTTGGAGCGCGGCACAATGCCTTTTATATTTCAGATCAACAGACTGAACTCTCTACGCTTAGATCATCAATACTTGTCCTCAACACTAGAGCTTTGTGAAGATTAATTATTGACAACAGATTTAGTCTACGCTTTCTTTAAATTATTTCTAGATCTAGAAAAATAAATTGCTAGGTCTGCGTTCAATTGAGACAGACAAGATGTTTTAAAGTTGACAGACATTCGTTTGGATGAAAGCTAATTGTGTTTGTCGAAATGCCGCAGCTTTTTAGGGTTCTGTACCCAAAGACCAAAGGGAGGGTTGTTATTAAGCCTACGCTGTCCGTCCGCCCGTCTGTCCATCCGTAGGTATGCGAGCAGGCTGTATTTCATGAACCGTAAAAGGCAGACAATTGAAATGTTCACAGAGTGTGTATTTCTGTTGCCGCAACGACTAATAAAAATTATTTTAAATTAAAGGGTCACGTGATTTTTCGGTTTGTGGTACGGAAAAGTCGTGGGCGAGTCCGAATTGCACTTTGCCAATTTTCCATAAACAATAATTGAACGGTTATTTTTAAAAGCCCTAGAAATATTTTTTAAACAATGTGTAGACAACTAGAAAATTAGTATTTACTTTTAAGTGAACAATTTATGCGCCATTTTGCGGTTCGATGAGTATCGATAATAGATGTTTTTAAAAAATAGGTTTTAGAACGTCTTGGATATTAGGTACTCTAAATATTTAATGTATGTTATTATTTGTTTAATTTATTTACAGCATCTATATTGCGCAAAAACATCCTTGAAGTAGATTTTTTATTCATATGAAAATGGGCGATAGTAATAATTCATCTGTGCAACGTCAACTTTCATGCAGATTTACATATTTTACATCAACAATTCAGTATGCATTTGCAATTTTGCATATCATTATGTTGGTCCGTAGCTTCGCTTAATATTATATACTCCCACGCTGATCATTAAAGATTACTAAAAAGAAATAGAGAAATATCTAAAAAGGGGTCATCGTACTCATTAGAACAATGATGTTTATTTTTTTTTAAATAAGTATATTATTGACGTACTAGCAAACAACCTTTCTTAAAAACAGAAATTACTACTAAACCTTACTATATCAATCCAATCCATCAATCAAAGCATTTATTTCATGTCAAGTACGATCGGTTCAAAAAGATGAGGCTAATTTGCACGTTCCTAAGCGCAGATCTCTATGGAGAAGAATGTGCATGAAACTTCACGGACACTCTTTTTAAAATAATAAAATGTTACAAAGTTTCGTTTACATTGGGTTGAAATTATGCATACATGTGAGAACGATGTAAAAGACAATGTCGTGAAATACGTCTTTTACATATATTGTATATTAATATGTAAACGTAATCGTGTATCTTATTTATGATACATTGTAGGCGTCGAAGAATTACTCCGCATCGCTGTGTTTGACCTTTAAGTTTTACCTTCTTTTTCTTCGAAACCTACGTCAAAAATTGTTAAAAATATATTCCAAGGTGATAATAATACACACCCACACCGGCCAGTTTTAGCACTTTATAAAAATCGAATAGATCAAAGAAGTATTTGAATGACTGCAACCTATTTAACGCCTTTCAACTGAAACAATATCGTTTTTAAGCTTTAAATACCACAGGAATTTATTACAAAGGCGAACAAAGGTATGCGAAATGAGTCAGATATAAAAATATTTTTGATTTCTACAACTTTCTCAAAATAATACGGCTTTTTTAATTATAAAAAGTTGGAAATAAACACCAAAGATAGCTTAGCTGAAATTAATCGAAAATTCTGAAAAGTTATTTTTAAACTAAAAAGCTCTACACTTACTAGGTATTACAAATGTAAAGAAGGTCGATTAAAGTAAAACTTTTTTGTTGAAAATGTGAAATAAAAACATCAAATTATCGTTGTGAAAGCTCATTTTAACTTAATTTTCCATGAACCTAAGCGTAACACTAAAAAACTAATCTCAGACCGCATTTAGGACTTTTCAAAAAAGTTTATAAATTGAGTCTGAAAAGCTAGTTTGGTAATGTTTGTGTTTACTTTATTTTTATTTTCTTTTTCATACGAAATATTTAATCGTCGTCATCTATATTCATAACGTGGTCTCCTACTTACACTCATAGGTACTAGTAGGGGTAAGACGTGCTGAAAAATAAGTGATTGTTAAGTCTTTTATTAAGACAAAATTAAAAAATAACTTTCAAGAATTTTAACCTGGCTCTTAGAAAGAATGTTAAATTGAAGAATAATATCAAAATAATATAAGTGTATTCGACGTTTTTATTGCGAAATGTAGTTTTTACTCAAACTAATATATCCTAGAAACTCAAATAGCATTATGTCTTCTTTCATGTCAACAGGCCTTAGAGAAAGTGAAATTCACAATAAAATCAAAATGCACTCTCGCACTACTGAAACATCACGCAGTCAATTTCGGACTACTCATAAGAATCGTTATCGGATATCTTATTTAACTTTGTTTAATGCTCAAGTACTTTAATATAAACCTACATGACTTTCATCAAATAAAATTGAGCAATGAGTAATCATAGGCCTCCGGAAACACGGTACCACGGTAGCTAGAAGTACCGCGTCTTTCAAATCTTATAATTATTTTATTTCTATGGAAGTCTGAGAACATGCGTTGTTTGTACCTCGATCAATACTATGAACTGCCCTTTGTGCTAAAGACATACAGTATTACTAAACATGGAGGCCAAACTACAATGAAGCGGTCAAAGGAAATAAGCAAAATTTCCTCTGAAAATGCTCTTGTGCTAGCCAGAATTGTTAGCGCAAAATTCTGGCTAAGGATTAGTGACCACAATCTATTGTTAATTTGTTCGAAATGCTGCCCAAACTCCAACCATAGTTTTCGGCTTGGTAACAAAAAATATTCAGCTAGATTTCACCCGTTGTCCCCCATTAACCTTCACGGTTCGGCGAATCACATACAATTGATTAGTCTCCGAATTCATGTTATGATGGACACAATCATATTTTATTGGTCTCAAACCGACTAAATCATATTTATTGGTCTCAAACGAAAAAAAACTCGATTGTTCTCAATTTATCTTACTATTTTTCACCCTGACTTATTCATGCCATGATTGTAAACCTCATTTATATGGTAACTAGTTTCATACTTACAAATTCATCACGAACCAAATTAGATTTTTGCTCTATCATCAAAAATAGGCATATATTTGCATAGTAATGTCAACACAGTATGGTTTGCTTATCGGTTCATGAAAATTAACCTTTCAACTGGTCGTGTTTTAGATTGATGAAAGAATTTACCAAACATATTGAAACATCGGTATTTTTTCGTCGTTTCCGTATAAGCCGTTGTTGTAACTTGCTGGTGTCCGCGGTGCATGCCATCGTATACCTTTTTGATTGCAAAAATAAAATAGATTGGTTCACCAGGAATCTATTTCAAAATTAATCATTTGGTGACAGATAAAAAAAAAACTTTTTACAAAAAAAGACAACCGACTTCCAAAAAAAAAACACTACAACTAACAAAAACACCGACTTCCAAAATTAAAGTTATTTTTTACTTAATAAAATAAAAAACTTTCAACCATCATCCAAGTAGACGAATTTTAGCTATTCCGATTTAAAATCCAAAATCCAAATTTGATAAAATTTAAATTTAAAAATACAACCGAATTGAGAACCTCATCCTTTTTGGGAAGTCGGTTAATAGTATATTTCATTACAGTGCGGGAAGGCTGTCATTGCAAAGAGTTCCGACAAATGTCTACCCGAGCCGAGGCGCAGCCGAAGGCGAGGATTGACAGTCGGAACAAGTTGCAATGACGGTTCCGCAGGTGTACTGAACGACTATTTTTAATACAGTTGCGAAAAAATTAAGCAATTTAATAAAATAATAACTTTTTGTGCAATTGTACTGAGTTCCGGTGGTGTTGATTAAAAAAAAAATAGGGTCGAAATTACTCATTTTGTGCAACAACTAAACTCGCAAAGAAAATTTCTGGAAAATGGCGCCAACCGTAGAATATAAGCAGAGTTTTTTTTTTCTTCATCCATTTTGGTACCTAGGCAAAGGGAACTATCCATACAGCTTAGTCTTCAGTAGATTTTTTTTATTGATATGAAATGAAAATGAAATTTAATGATATGAATGAAATGAAACCTAACCTAAGTCATTCAATTTAATCATTAAATCTGATATTTAAATAAATTAGTAGCTTCTTTTTAGAAATATACGTATTTTTATGAATCACAAAAACTCTTTAGTAAAAATTTCATGGTTGGTTTTTCTTTTTAATAGACATTTATTTTGACAGTTGGGAAAGTGAACGCACGAGTTCGGGAAAGGTAAAAAAAAAGCACTAGTATGTAATAGCCCACATCCCGAACGCTATACGTCCCTGCAATACACCACTTTTTGAGCAACTGTATTAAAAAAAGTTTATCGTCATCAAAACTTACTGACTCGGTAAACGATGTTTTGCCATTTAAAAATAATAAAATTACTCTGCGACCTAATCTCAGACCTACCAAATATGCACAAAAATGAAAAATATATAAATCGGCCTAATTAACCATTTCAGAGGAATTCGATAACAAACACTGTGACACGAGATTTTTATATATTAGATTTTATGGGTAATCGAATCTTCAGGATATCAGAAAATAAACAGGATCAATCTTCATCCATCAAAAATAATTATTTCTTTAGCTGAGTATTTTATGTCTTCATACGCACCTGTTGGTTTTCTTTCGGCTCATAATAGAATTTATTATATTACGCTTTTTGCATTGGGGGCTTGTGTTTCGCTTTGATTAAATTTTCTATCATATTTTCCTTAGGCATTTAAATACGTACACAGAAGACTAGGAACACCGGAATTAAAATCATTTATATAAAAGATCTTGCCTGGAGTCAAAGCTGTTGGTTTTTTGTGTTAATTTCTGTGAACTTTGACTAACAAAGTGACTAAGAATGTTTCAAGATTATCAATTATCAAGATATAGGTACAATAATTGTGTATGTTTTGTTTATACGTTTGAAAAGGACGTTCTGATTTGATTTTAAACTAATGTAAAATTAAATAATATTCAATCTTTTAATATTCTTTCACTGAAAACAACACTGACTCAGGTCTGTATTCGTACATACAGCCTGTATAATAAAACATAGTATAGGCTTGATATGGACATCTACTAAATGTATGTCGAACCTAGTCTTCCAAAAACATATTGTTTATTACATAGTACTCGTAAAGGTACAATTCCGATTTTGGCAATCGCGATCGCGACGCGCAACCTCTACGCGCAACCGCGACTTGCGACAATAACGTGCGATCGCGACCCTCTACTATGAATTAATTAGTATAGAACACTTACGGATGCACGCGACCGACAAGACCCGAAGGTGTTCTTTAGTAGGTAATTCATACAAAGCAGTGGGTCGCGGTCGCCGTCGCCAATATCGGAATCGTACCTTAACTGCCACATCTTTGTCAAATTATACAACACTAGCTGACCCACGCAACTTCGTTTGCGTCACATTTTCCATTAATGCTCGGCTCCTTTTAGTCTTAGCGTGATGATATGTAGCCTATATGCTTCCTCGATACATGGGATATCTAACACTGAAAGAATTTTTCAAATCGGACCCGTAGTTCCTGAGATTACCCCCTACATACAAACTTACAAACAAATGTTACCTCTTTATAATATTAGTATAGATAAACTCACAAAAGCAAGAGTATTCTTTTCAAGAGTGGTCCCAATTTGACGTGTTCATTCACTGAAAGTAAATATAATAAGAGGTTGAATGAATCCTTGAACTTTTTGTCAACTCATAAGAGGAGATATAATTTTCAATTCGGAAATAATTGCGTGAGCTTTGCTCGTCTTAATGTCTGAAAATATTTAGATTATTATGTTGACCTGCGTTTTGTTTCTAGGGCACTAGGTTTTTTATTAAATTAGAAACTAAAAAAAATGTATTTTGTTATTGGAATTGTCGTTAATTTCCGTATTTATTTTAGAGGGTTTAGAACCATTGTGGCATAGCCCCCGCCGTCATTTTGTTATTTTTATAAAGTTGCGGCCTACTAACTTGCTTGTATGGCTAGAGAACACTTCACCAAAACAAAAATGTTTCAAACATGGTGCCTAAAGACCACATTCGAAGTGCCATGTTGCCGAGATATTTCGAGACGAAGTCACGATGTCAAAAAAAAGTTCGGACCCCTTTACTGCATTGATTGTTTCTATGTTTACTTTAGAAAGCCAAATAATATACGTAATTCAAATATCTAACTAGAATCACATTTTGGCTATCGATCCTACTTTTGACATACCATCGTAAAGGTAAAGCTACAGTCCCTTTACAATTTACACTGGACCCATAAACCTTTAAACCAGAACACGGCAGAAATAGGAACGGTATGGTTCACCGCATATCCTACGAGTCTGAACTCCATCAATCACCCTTTGACATAATTATTATGCGGTTGAGTATTTCAAGCGTGGGAATATAACCTTATCAACAGAATTATGACTGGTCTCTAGAAGAATTTTGGTTGTTTCCTCGAGCCTTTATGTAGCTATGGTCCACCATTTTGTGGCTCCTCGTGAGCCCTTGTTATTTCTACTTAGTTGGAAAGTTTGTGACTTTGAGTCAAAAAATCATAATTTTCTTGCACTTGCCCGTCTTAATATGAATAACTTAGAAGGTATTTCTAACCATACCATCTTTAATGCTACTTGTAGTAATTATTTTTATTCACAGTAGATTTTGCTGTGTTTTATTTGTTAGACATTCAGTCATGGGCACATAAATAGACCAAGAATCCTAGACCTAACCTTAAACTAAACATGCTGAAAATTCCCCAAAAAATGGTAATCAAAACGGTGCGCTTAAGTATTTTGTTATTTCCCTATTTTATTTGCACTGGGTCTTGATAATTACACTTACATTGTAAAACAGGGTAAATTCTCGTATTTTCAAGGAGCGCTCCCATTTGCAGAGGCGGCGCAAAGCGTGGGCGACGTGGAGCCACCGCCTACAGCCTTGCGGTTCAAAAAGCCTCGCAGCTTTGGCTTTTTTCATCTCCAAAAATTGTAGCTAAGGCCATAAAAAATCCCACATTCACCCAATTTTCACTATTTTTGCACAAAAGAAAATCTTAAATCGTGGCGGGGTGCGATTGCGGGTCTCGCAAAATGCCAATTTTGCCCACATAAAATTTTAGTCTTGCCCCGCCACTGCTCATTCGCATCGCAATCGCAGTCACAAACTGTCAAAAACCCCTCTCAGTTCCCTTGAAAAGTTTTGTTGATTGAATTGTTTTGTAATTTTTGAATTTGAACGCTTTTTAAATACATTATTTGGCCATTGACATAATGACGGCCAAGCAAAAATATTCATAAGTGCACTTGTATACCGTAAGCGAAAAAGGCCACCGGGAGCTGATACGAGACGGATCGATACTCAACGACCACATACATCAACGACAGCAGGCTTTACAGATTTCAATATAAATAGGTGATTTATTGTTAGCTATCGACCAGCATGGATAAACAGTGTATTTTGAGCCTTTCTAACTAAATTAATAGCAGTTTAACTAGCTATTTTTCCTAAACGACCAGTACTCCTACTCTTTTCAAAAGCTTACCCTTGCATGTTTCTATTTTCTCGATCATGATATCAAATTCTTAAGGTAGGACTTTCTCTGGTCATCTTTAAAAACTTTTTATTTAACCTTAGAAATCAATTTTTATTAAAATGTAATTGTCAAAACAAAATCTTGCTTTAACATTTAAGTACATAACTATATGTCTGCACCAAACGAGCCAGGAAGAAAAAACAAGAAAATTAAGAATTTCCTAAAGAAAAACAAGGGCGAACAATTTATTATTCAAACGTTTCCGAATCTCGGAACATTAAAACAATATTGACATAAAGCCCAACTTTACGTCGACCGCAGGCGTAGAAAATGGACAGAGGGTTCCCTATCCAGGCATGATGTGAATACGGGAAGAATCGGAATAGGTAAAAAACAATGTTTATGCCAGTATTTGTGTTTTTTAGAATAGAGTAGACAATAGTTTTTTTTTTCATTTCCCAAATATTCACACATATTTATAAGGTTCTTATAAAATAGGTACCTACACATACTTTAAGAAATCATTCAGACCAAAATAAGGACAATGGTAAGAAATAATAAAACTTATTAAATACCTACAAGAAAAAAAAGATTCGTCCATCTATTTTAAGCGAACGTTATATAACTTCAAAAACACGTAACTTCTCTATTGGAAACTGATTTTCATTATTTTTACGCAAATTGTGCCATTTTAATACCTCATTTGATATAAGTGCCTATTCCTTCGTTCACATTTTGTTAATGGACGTATACCCAATGTTAATTGGAGCACGTTGTGTCAGACTTCCAGAGTCACCTTCGTCACTACGATCTCAAAGAAGGACGAAGACTGAAGTCTTCGTCCTTCTTTGAATTCCGTATTCAGTCAATAATAATTAAGAATGCGCGTCTAATATCAATCGAATTGAATGAAGGCACGGTTGGCGTAGTGGTTGAGCGATCGACTGCTGCGCTGCATCTTGCAGGTTCGTTTTCCGCACGAAACAAATATTTGTATGGACTACAGATAGTTGTTCCGGGTCTGGCTGTTTGTGTACATAATATGTGAGTTTGTATGTTTTTGAACGCACAGACGACACGGGAGATATTCCTAGTGTGGGGCAACGTTTAAAAAATTAAATAAAAATAAAAACCATTACTCACCATCAGTCATTCATAACTTTTGCAATTGAGTGACGCTTGCATGAACGTCTAATGGCCTTACAGGGTCGGCGATCGTCGCGTTACCGCTCGACATCGTATTACCAATGACATTGATCTCTCGTTTATAAGGATTTGAGGATTTCACATGTCGATGTTTGTTTACAAGATGTCTTTGAGTAAATGGATTGTTTGGGTAATCATTATGTCATTGTTTTGAGGTATTTGCCGTATTTGTATTTAAGAAGATGTTTGTGCCAGCATCCAAAATCATCTGCCTAGCCTTTCCCAACTATATTGGGGTCGGCTTCCAGTCAAACTGGATTCAGCTGAATATCAGTATTTTACGTGGAGCGGCTGTTTACCAGACCTCCACAATCCATTAACTGGGTAACACCGTCAGATTTTCTGGCTTCTGACTATCCGTAACGACTGCCAAAGATCTCCAAATGACAGCCGGGACCAACAGCTTAACGTGATTTCCGAGGCACGGAGGAAACTCGGAAATCAGAAATCAGAAATCATTTATTTATTTGCAAACATGGGTAATATACATTGATGTTTCCTTTAAATATGAGTAATAATGTTCTCCATGTTTAACCATCACATGGGTATGCAAATATTGTAATGTAATTACTAAATACAAAATAAAATATATTGTCAGTATTTTTAGTCATAGTTATGAAACAATAATATTAATATGTCAAACTAAATTAAAATGAAAAAAGTCAACAAATTAGGTAACAAACAAATACAAATTACTAACAAATAGATTAATTATAAAATATTAATTACAAAATTATACATTACAAGTCAAGTCAAATTTAAAATTAATAATAAATCTAATTCAAATAACTAATAAAATTAGCACTAGTTTCTGCCCAATATAATAAATCGGATGTAATAGGCCTTTAGCATCTTTCATGTAAATAATCATTAATATGATAGTAGCATTTCGCAACTAAAAATTCGTAAAGGTTTTTTTTAAATTGATCCATATTTTTAATTTCAATTATGTGTTCAGGTAGCTTATTATAGATTTTAGGTGCCATACCAAGAAAATTGTTATTAAAAATAGCTTTTTTATGTGGGATTGTGCATATTTTATTTTTGTGGCGTAAACTCTTTGGGTGATTGTATAGGTGTATATTTGTCTGAACATAGCTTGCTACCTCGTATATGTAGAGAGAGGGAAGTGTGAGTAGCTGAAGCTTTTGAAAATGTGGCTTACAACTGTCTGTGCTTTGAATCCCACATATTGCCCTTATGCATTTCTTCTGTGCTTTGAACACCATTTCTCTATCGGGCGAGTTCCCCCAAAATATAAGTCCGTATCGCAATGTAGATGATACATATCCGTGGTTAATAATGTTGACTGATTTGTAATTTTCCTTAAGTTATAGAGGGCATATGAACACTGGCTAAGTTTTTTGCATACATTTTCAATATGTATTTTCCAGTTCATCTTTTTATCGATCCAGATACCTAAAAATTTAGTATTATCAGTCTCCTGAATATATTTGTCGCCATATCGAACATCTAGTTTTTTATTTTTTGTTCTTTGTTCAAACGAAAAAGGTACTCGGTATGTAAAGATGGTCACCCATCCACAAACCAACCTCGGCAAGCGTTGCTTAACCTAGAAGATCGACCTTTGCGGCCGTTATTATTTAGCCACGAGCTTCTCACCAGCATCTAAAATAAAAATCGAAAAATGTAGCCACCGAACTAGTACTAGTGAGGCCTCTATTACATGGTGCTAATATAGAGAACTGGTCGCAGAATGGCAGAATTTTGGCGTGGCAATTGTTATTATTAGAATAGTTAATATCGGGATTGCTACCATGTACCTTTTTATTTGCTAGTTTCCGATATTTCGGCACTGTTGTTGCTGTTCAGTTACTCCGTGATCATGGCGCTTGCATTATATACCTAATGTTAGTGACCATGAAAGTTTAAGACAATATAATTGTTAGTATGTTATGTATTACATTAGATTCAGTTGTGAGATACGTAATGTTGTCACTTTCATTGCAACTTTCAAATAATAATTGGTATGGGTCGCGCGTAGCCAATGGATGCGAGACGCACAGGGCCAGTTGTTGTGACGTCCCTTGGGGGAGGTCAATGTCCAACAGTGGACATCTATTGGCTGATATAATGTTGATGAACAATCAGTAATTTGTTGTTGTCCGACAAAAAAAAAATTCGAAACCCAACTTTTTTTACATTTGAGCGTGGATGCGATGTCCGCACAATATCTCACGCGACCGATCAAAACGTTTTGGTAACTTGGTACTATCATTGGGCAGCTTAAGGGTGCCTATCCGGCGCAGCGAGGTAGCGGAGCGAGGTAGCGGAGCGAGATAGCGGAGCGAGGTAGCGGAGCGAAGAAACGGATAAATTTTTACCAAGAAATTGCATAAAATCACCGCACCACGTGAGTCACTGACATTTTTACTGACATGATTGGTTAATATTTCTCCGTCTCTCCGCTCCGCTGCCTCGCTCTGCGCAAATGAGCAGGCACCCTAAGAACAGACTTCCCTGATGGAGTATGTTCTTCCTGATAGCTACACCTAGGATATCTAAATCCAGAATGAATAGGTTTCTTCTAGGCAAGCATGCCTGATCGTTGACAGCATCATCGCTTAACATTAGGTCAGATAATGGTCGAAAGCGAACCAATCATTACTAAAATATTGCAACAAAGTGTTATGCGTCCGTTGTGAATAAAATGTTAGTCATGACTACCTAACGTTTTCCAGACAGGCGCAAGTATGTTGTGAACGTCCTCTTAATGCATCCTTAAATTCTCAATCCTGATGCAAATGTTTCTCATCATTTGTGCCAAACAACAGCATTTTCCACAGCTAACGCGTCTCTTGGCATTCACTATTTCAACTATTACGCTAAAGAACGAACGTGCACTGCGCTAATAAGTTATTCCTCGTTTTCGGGCTCCCCATCCCATTAATTCTTTATTCTCACTTCATATAGGTAGCAAAAGCAGAAGCGAAGTTTTGAGCTTAATTAAAATTTACTTAAAATTTTTGTAATTAATCATTTCCTGCCCTTATCCCGTGTTATTTGGAGTCGGTACAACCCGTGCAACACGTTTTTTACTTCTATTCTGTCCTATCAGCCGTCACGTTATTACTAATCGATCGATAATTATTATCTATATATATAAAACAAAGACGGGTTTGTTACAACACTTATAACTCGAGATCTGCTGAACCAATTTTCATGGTTATTGATTCGTTGGATTTGTCTCCGACCCGAATAGCAGAATACATCTTAAAACCAATGAAAACTCGATATGTTCAATGAATACTTAATTGACGGGAGCGAAGCCGCGGGAGACAGCTAGTTAGGAATATAAAAATGGTAGAATGAAATATGAATTTTCGTTTCTTAAAAACTTCACTGCATTTTGCGAATCAGTTATTCAAAATGTTATGCATTGTTCTGAAAATAATATGATAGATCGCAAAAACCATTACTCGAATAAAGGAGATGTTTCATTTTTATACGGGACGCCGGCCATAACATGTACCTTTTAGCGAAGCTGGGAAACGAACCCCTGAATAGAATTAAGGTTTTTTTTTTTCATAATTACAAATGTTTTTGGTCTACATAAAAAAAAAAAAAATTGCGAGTCTGACACAGACTCAGTGGTTATGTCAAATAAAACGGTAATTTGAATTTTTCTTTGAAAAATTCGTCAGATGTGCACACATGAAATAAGCGTATTTTCTTTCTTTCTTTCACTTCAGAAAAATAGGTTAATTTTTTTAGAACTATGAAATCGTCACACTTGCTATGATTAGTCAAAATGATGTATAAGCATACCGTACATTTTTATTTTATCATCTACGTGATATTATGTTTTGATGAAATATGATTTCACAACGAAAGCAGGCTATAAAATATAAATAATATTTTTCCTCAATTCGTGGAATGTTTCTTTCTTTTTCGATAAGTGACATCTGATGGCCGACAATGAAACATCTCCTTTAGTCATATATCGCTTGTTGGTTTACCGGTAATATGTTACTGGCAGAATAGTGTATTTTGTTATCTAATTATATAAAAGTCTTTCGTTACTGAGTGACTGACGGACAACGCACAGCCGAAACTACTGGTTGTATATTTATAGTTAGCTGAAATTTGGCTTGAAGCTTCCTTACACATCGTAGAAGAGCACTAAGAGAGGATCTCCCGAAATACTTAAGGGAAAAAGAAAAACGGTATATGCGCGAACGAAGTCAAGGGCAAAAGGGCTAGTTCTCTGATAAAATGCTAAACGATATTATATGGCTGGAATGCCTTTTACTCACGTGACGAAAGTTTCTAGGGGGTGCTAACAAAAGGATTTATTCCATTCTAATACCAAAAACTAATACCACTGGTATTTGTTTCAACTCATATTTTTTTTCTATTCCGAACGGATACCACTTTTTAAATAATTTAATTTAATGTACGAACGAATACCAACAACTTGAATTTGGTACAGTCAGCGCAGTCAAACCTAATCAAAGTAAATTTGTTTTTCAATATTTTTATGTAATCGTAATATAATGCTTAAAACTTTCCAAATTCACTTCACTCCAATATTTTTACAAAGGTTAGCATAGGTAAGAGTAGTTTTAGTGAATCATCTTGCTATTTTTTTTACCTGCGAGAAAGGGTGAGTTTGCTCTATTGTTCCAAAATTCGAAACAACCAATCAGAGTCAAGTGTGACTGGAATGTTGTGCTTTGACTCGGAGAGAAATTTTATCTACATAAATTCCTCAGTACATTTCCGTGCGGTGGCGGTGGCGTATTGGTATCAGAGTGACAGTGATTTTTATTTATTAAGTGAGTATATTAATTTGTTCTTTTGTATAATTTACTTCTCTTTATTAAAATTAGTGTTATTTAAAATACCTATTATTTGATTTTTTTATCATAATCCAATCAAATGTAAAAGTTACATACAATATATAATTTTTTTTAGATATGTCTGAGGAAGCTGATAATCAGCCCTCAACATCTTCGGGAAAAACAGGAAGCTTGACTTTCATAACAAGAAATGGTGGCTTGGTTTTAATGAGAGCTGGTTACCAGTACACAAAAAAAAGGGAAAATAAAAATGGATGGACCCATTGGAGATGTGTGAATGTTAAAGAGTGCAGTGGATCTTTACAGATAAAGGTATGTTACCAACTTCTTACATAGAGTTTAACTGGCTTACTGTGATATTTTATAATTCTTAGATTATAAGTGAATTATTCATACATGACGTTTTTGCAAAAAAAAATTGCTGATTCATTGCTATATAGGTGAAGAATGACTGATTTGATTAAACAAAAAGTTGATTTTCTGTGAAATTTTACAATTGTTAGGTAAGGTTAGAATTCATTGCAAAAAAAATTGCTGATTCATTGCTATGTAAGTGATGAATGACTGATTTGATTATACAAAAAGTTGATTTTCTGTGATATTTTACAATTGTTAGATAAAAAGTGATTTATTTTTGTTAAAAATTTACCTGACATAGTTGTTATGAGATAGGTAGACGTGAATAATTACGTACCTGTCTAATAATAACTATGTCAGATAAATTTCAATATAAATTGAGAGTTAATTTTTTGAGATATTTTGTAATTTTTAGATTGTAAGTAAATTCTTCCTGTTTGATGTTTTTGCAAAAAAAATATTATACAGGTATAGAGAGGAACTAAAATTATATTAAAGTTGATTATTTAAGTGATATTTTATCATTGAACAAGACGTTTGCTAACAAAATTTGATTTTTTTGGAGTTATCTGTTTTTTTTTTCAATTAAAGGTCTTATATTTACATACAAAGCATTTTTACTGACTGTACCTTATATCTTTGAACTTGTTTTGGTATTAGTTTAAACAATGGTATCGGTTCGGAATAGAAAAAAAATATGAGTTGAAACAAATACCAGTGGTATTAGTTTTTGGTATTAGAATGGAATAAATCAACAAAAGTCGCTAACGATCCACTAATAGATTTAGATAACATAGCGACCGACATTCATGAAACGCACCTCGTTTGAGCTAACCTTATTTAACCTTCCGATTACCGCATGTTGGTCTGTGAGACTGACTTGTCCTGTTTTTTGTTTTTGTTTATCTTAACTGGTATTTTGGGATATTAGTTAGTGTTAAAACTCAGTTTGTTAATCTATATACACTTAAAATAGAAAATAAAAATCTTAATTAAAATATAGCGTTAAAAGATTCGTCCCCATCGCTATCGACTATAAGTGAGCCCAAAAAACTGGCGGCATTGCCAATTTGTTAATTGCATTTAAAAGAATACATGAAATTTCTTTGCATGATCTTGTTCATAGGATCTACTACTCTTTGGAACGTGCAACTGCCACGGTAATAGATAGGGTTGGTAGACGTGTTGCAGAACAACTTGCTGCTCTTGTGGTTGGCGCGGCAGACTAAGCTTTATCTATTTGAGCGATGGAAATTGACAATTCAAAAGTGCCCGTAAATGGTCAATTTGAAATAAAAGATTTTGATTGATTTCGGTATGTGGGACGGACGTGAGCATAGGAGATTTTATCTTCAAATTGTAATTATGTAATTTCTCCTGAGCCATTTTTTTTTTTTTTTTCAATTAAGAAGATGACCACATTTTATACAAATTATCCTTGGGTGATTAAACACTAATATATTTTTCATAATGAATACAAACAAATTCTCTTTTTTGTTACAGGTAATCATTGGAGAACAAACATCACATTATTTGCATCATGGATGGATGAACGAACCGTCATACATCCTCCCAACAATAAGTTCCTTACAAGGTATTGGGCATTTGGATACCACAGTCTCTGCACTAAACAAAACAGTACAAAAATGTTCCTATTGTATCTTTCATAGCTGACCCGCGCAACTTCGTCTGCGTCACATTTTCCATTACTGCTCCGCTCCTATTTGTCTTAGCGTGATGATATATAGCATATAACCTTCCTCGATAAATGGTCTATCTAAAACTGAAAGAATTTTTCAAATCGGACCAGTAGTTCCTGAGATTAGCGCGTTCAACCTAACAAACAAACAAACAAAATCTTCTGCTTTATAATATTAGTATAGATAAGTATAGATTTCGGTTAGTAGTAGTAAGTACTAATACTAAACTGTTACGGGGCCCACTAAAGGCCAGCCAGGTTTGCGGAATTTGCTCGAACGAGTCACCGCGGCTCTGGAACGCAAAGAGCATTAGGAGGAACACGGATGGTTTTTAGCCAGTAAGACTCTGATACTCCCTTGTGCTCCATCAAGGGTGAGACGAGTCATTTGATGACTTCCCATCCTAAAAAAAAAGTATTTATGTTTTATGCCAAGATTGCTTATTACTTAGGAAGTATAATAACTGCTGTGGTTCTTTCTACACTACACGGTGTTTTTTTTAAACGAAAGTCAATACGCCGTACACCAGACAAACAAACAAACACGTGAAGAATGACTAACAACTCGTTAATAAGATGCTGATCGTTTCTGACGTGCTAACGCGGCCGTCACGAGCGCATTCCGACACTTTCGGTTTCGGCTATAACAGTCATCTTTGCATGCTCCAGCGCTTTACAGCGCGTAATGCGGTTTTGATGTTTTCGCTTTATTGTTATAGCTCCATATCTGACGTCAAAGGATGCAGTTAAGTGTGGAAATTATTTGTTGTTTGGATAGGCTAAATATTTAGGAATTTATTATAGATCCATAACTATAGTTTTTTGTTTTGTAGGTTTGAGTCTTTGATCAACTTTGACAGCACAAGTATTATTTATAATGTTCTTAGATTATGAAATAGTTTTGAAGAACCTTATTATATTCACGGAACTTCATATATGTCTATAATATAAAAATAAATCGCTGAATTAGGCTAAGCGCAAATCTCGAGGACAGCTGAACCGATTTTTCTGAAACCGCTATTTCTTTTTTTGTTGTTTGCTATTGTCAGGAGAAGGTTTTTATGAAATAAAAAATAAGAAAGTTGCAGGGTAGCCAGTTGGCGGGAGCGAAGCCGCGAGGGACAGCTAGTTTTATAAAGATTTGGATTGGAATCCAAAAAAAATGTCTAAAGATTCACTTTTGATTTTCTACAACACAAGCGTTAGCTATAGTTTACTAGATACCTACTGAGCTACAATGATGTTTCTCTCTCTCTCTCTCTTGAGCTCTCGATGATTTGTCACTGGGCTGCCTTTTCTAAACTGGGTTGAAAAATAAGATGGCATCATTAAATCCAGTTTTACACTACACTAATTCAGCTGTATGTTGTTTTGTCCTACAAAATTGCACCCTTCCAATCACAATCAGACTAAAAATCATAAATAGGAAAACGTCTGCCTCTCCTCTCGAGGCGTAAATTAATAAAAATATCTGTCATGTCACCTAAATTTATTACGGCGGGATGCAAATTTTCCGTCGCTAGCTTTCCCCACTTTTCTGAATGCATTACTGCACAACGCTGGCATTTAATCCTGCTCCAAGGCGTCTAAAATATGAGTCTCGGAGAACTGTCTGTTTATGTTTTTTACTATTTTTATTTCATGAGGGAGAACTGTTTTTGACATTTTCATTTCGTATTTTGCTGTGCATTTCATTTTAATCAGATGACAGTTTGTATTTTACATTGTTTGCGGTGTTTTAACTCTTTTTTTATTGGTACGAGTATGTCAGTCTCTCATATTCTGTTTTATGTAGGTATGTTCGTCATACTTCAGTGGTGACGTAGCTATTTTCGCAAATGAAATTACATTCCACTAGACCCTAAGTAATGTCAATAAAAATATTTAATAAACTACCAGATGAAATAAAAAACGAAACTAGCGATGCAATTTTTACAAATACGCTTAAACAATTATTAATAAAGGAAGTAATAATACACAGTAAACGAATACATACATGAAAAAAATATTAATTTCACACAAACAGACATTGTTTGTTGTTTAAAATTCACTCTCATACATACATAGATAAACATTATATTATTTTTTTAAATATGTTAAAGTATATTTTAATCTTACCAAAAAAATTGTTATGCTATAAGTGTTAATCGTATCAGGCTAATCTCAAATAATTAAGGATATAATTTAATAAATTAATAATAAGGACATACTTTTAAAAGCCATTACAAAGCCGTGTATATTGTTAGTGGTCAGGCAGGGGCCAATAGTTCTATAATAAACGATTATCAGTCCACTAAACCGCCCAAATCCATAGCGTTTCATCTTTTTTTTCCATATTCTGCAATAGTCTTGCTCCAACCGGGGATTGTCCTTGGGAATACTTTACAGTGCATACAGGGATAATCGCCGGTTGGTGCCCCATTACATTTGAAATTTCTAACGGGGCCTCTGCGAGTTGGTTTCGGCCCCTCGTACGCCTACCAAAGGACCGGGTATAAAAAAGGACACTTTAAAATTTTAACTAATATTAGGACATGCTTCAAAATTGTTAAAAAATATATAAATTTTATGTTATACTTTTTTCGGTGGCGGACAGGGTCCGTAATTGTTTCCTAGCTATAACATCTTCACACATTACATTATGGAATGCAAATAAAAATGAATATGAATATTGTACATTGGATATCATCTGTGTACAATAATAACAACGAAGGAAAACCTAATTTTAAGTTTCGATGACATAAAAAAAATAAACGAAATATAGTAAAAGCGTTTACTGCGCCAAGCATGACACATTCGAAAAATGTTATTTTAATTTGCGGGCACTGACAAATACAAAATTTCAATCTTTTTTTTTTTTTCTCATAGAATCAGTGTGCCAATTCTACTAATTTTCACATTCGCATCGCATTTGCCTCTCAATCGCAAACTGCTAAAAATGTATGAAAATTAAAGCTGTTTTGACAGTTTGCGATTAACATGCGAATGCAAAGTTGTTTAAAAATTATTAGAATTGGCCCTCTGATTCTATGAGGATAAAAAAGGTTAGAAAACATTGCACTTTAGAATCACGTACAGGTAAAGTAGACATAACTAAAGTCGGGTAAAGACACATCATCTACCAAGCCTTTTCCTATCTGTATTAATGTCGGCTTCCAGTCACACCGGGTTTAGCGGAATACCAGTATTTTACGCAGAGCGGCAGCCTACCAGAGGGGCTAGCACGAATATTTTGACGTATAGTAACGTTAACGTAAGTGAATTTTGAATGTGAAAAACTACAACCTCATATAATTTTAGTTTAATTTTATGGGACACACAATTTATATTATAATTTAAAAATACGAATATGGTATCTAATTCAAATAAATATTATGTGCGAAATGAATATTGTAGCTATGGTTAAATTTTACGTAACGTTACTAGGTATACGTCAAAAATATTCGTGCTAGGCCCTCAGACCTCCACAACCCGTTAACTGGGTAACACGGTACTTATTGGCAAGTCTGGAGTCAGATTCTAAAGATCTACAAATGACGGCCGGGACCAACGGCTACATCTGCTTTTCGAGGCACGGAGGAAACTCGGTATGTTAAGATGGTCACCCATCCACAGACCTACTTTGGCAAGCATTGCTTAACCTGTGCGGCTGTTGATGTTTAGCCACGAGCTCCTCATTCAAGTAAAGACTAGACTATAAAATAGTAACCAACTCTCTGGTAAGGAATTAATTTCTCTGAGCGTTGTCTGTCACTAAGTAGTCGCGTGGCGATAAGCAGGTTATATCTATGCTTTGTTTTACTTTCATTCACAGATAACAAAATGGTTATTTATATAATTATTATTATCAGTCTGATGTTAGTAGGTAGGTATTATATCTGCCTAGTCTTTTCCCAGTTAGGTTTATTGGGTTTTTCAATTTCAACCGTTAAACAGTACGTACCTACAGTAGTAGTGGTTATTAAATATTTGCCAGTGAAATTGGTCAGTGATGAAATAAATTAAACATATTTTATTGATGTCTGTTATATTTGCTGAAACCGCGAGCAGAAGTTAAGTAGATACATTTTTATATATTTAACTAGCTGTACCCCGCGGCTTCGTTCCCGTCAACTGGCTACCCTACCTAACCATTTTTTTGCTTTTAAGTTTTCTCTGTATTCCTACGAATTAAACAAAAAAAGAATTACCGAAATCGGCCCAGCCGTACTTGAGTTATATAATTACAACGACAAGTGGCATTGATTTTTATATTTATTGAAGATTGAAGAAGATAAAAAGATTCATACATATTTGAAACAAAACACTTTTTTGTGTCTGTTACTAACAGACAGTATGTTACCAAAATACACGTTGACTACAAAGGGTCGATAACAGTAGGTATATTAATTAAGATATTAATAATTATAATAGATAAAACAAAACACAACAAAGTTTTTAGGTATCTAAAACAAATCTAATTAGGAGGTGCTACAATAAAAACGGTGAGCAATCGTCACGCAATAGCCTTATTTTGATCTAATCTTTTGTGAATAGGTTCGCTTTGTTGCGCCGCGACTATCTGTGAGCACCTTAATGATAAAATATTGTAACCGCTGTTTGGAAAAAGGCTTTTCCCGTTAAAAAATAAAATGTATCTAAACTATAAAAATCTCGTGTCACGGTGTTTGATATCGAACTCCTCCGAAACGGCTTGGACCGATTTTTATGTATTTTTTTGTGTTTACCCAATAGGTCTGAGAATAGGTTGTAAGCAATTTTTTTTTCTATGTGGCTAAACGACGTTTGCTCGGTTAGTTAGTAATGTAATAAAATGTATTCATATCAGAAAGATAAATCTGTCATCTGCTTCTGCTTTGTTAAGAATGAAAAAGGGACCTTAGATCAATAAATTATAACAACCGCAAGGTTTCGTGGTTAAGCAATGTTGCCGAAGTCAGTTCTTTAAATACAGAGACTCATCCGTGCATAGGAAAGTACACAAATCCATTCTAACTGCGCCAGAACTCTACACGCACTATCTGTGATGACAAGATGCCAAAAAAATAATGACGCTGTAGCCAAAACATGAAAGAGAAAAAGGTCATAAAACCGAAAATTTTTGGCCAGTAAAGTACATTGATCTTTCCCTAATAATTATCCTCTCGTAGATCAGATACCTGAACAATAAATTAAGAACTGTTTTTCTTTACGATTATAATAGAAGACGATTCAGGGCAGCTTAATGACATTATTTTTAATATTAAAAAAGTCAATAAATGTAAGTGGGACCATTAGTACACATTTATCTTGTGCCTACCATACCTGAAAGTATTAACAAACCCGCAAGGTTCAATAGCCTTCTACACCTATCAAAGTGACCAATATTTATATCATTACTAAACTCAAACAAGCTTGTTAAAGGCTAACGGAAACCTACCAGAGGATAAAAGGGACAATAGATTTCTCGGTCCACAGGTTATAAAGGCCTTTTTATAGACTCGTTTACAAGTCAACATGGCGAGAGATGATTCGGCAAATAGCCGATATCCGATATTGAGAATCTAAATAAACATGTTGGACAAATTTTCCTGTTTACATGATGTTAAGTGGGCGTGGTTAATGTTTGAGTGATTTATGTTAAACTGGGTCCTCTTGCACGATTAATTTTCAATGGATTTGGACACGGCAGCGTGTGGATGTGGCCTATGAAAATAGGTCAAGGAAATCACGTAGGTCATTAATGTAAGTAGATCTTTTAGAATTGATTGTATTTGAATATTCTTTATTTCCAATAGTGTTTTTACCCCCATAAATAATTCCCATGAAAAAGCTCTAATCCTGTAGCATCAATGCCACCACAAAAAAAAAAACTAACGTAGCGAAATTTATACGGCAGCGCCGTCTATCCCGCCAGCAGTGAACTACTGAACTAAATCCTGAATATTTCGTTTTCCATGCGATTTGAACATATTCAACAGCCTAAATATCAACTATAGGACCGTTGCCCACCAGAGACAACAACCGTCGTTCGGAGGATCCTCCCTTTGAATGGAGTTTTCCGGAACTTCACACACTAAGAGCGAATTTCGCCAATGAAACTGATCGCTATCAGTACATCTAAACTGCGTTCAAGAGTTGTCAGTGTCAATATTCCATAAGAAATAATGACACTGACAGCTCGTAAACGTAAGAATAGTTCGTATCGGGATTGCTACCATGTACCTTTTTATTATTACAATATTTCATATCGGGATTGCTACCATGTACCTTTTTATTATTACAATATTTCATATCGGGATTGCTACCATGTACCTTTTTATTATTACAATAGTTCATATCGGGATTGCTACCATGTACCTTTTTATTATTACAATAGTTCATATCGGGTTTGCTACCATGTACCTTTTTATTATTACAATAGTTCATATCGGGATTGCTACCATGTACCTTTTTATTATTACAATAGTTCATATCGGGATTGCTACCATGTACCTTTTTATTATTACAATAGTTCATATCGGGTTTGCTACCATGTACCTTTTTATTATTACAATAGTTCATATCGGGATTGCTACCATGCACCTTTTTATTATTACAATAGTTCATATCGGGTTTGCTACCATGTACCTTTTTATTATTACAATAGTTCATATCGGGATTGCTACCATGTACCTTTTTATTATTACAATAGTTCAAATCGGGATTGCTACCATGTACCTTTTTATTATTACAATAGTTCATATCAGGTTTGCTACCATGTACCTTTTTATTATTACAATAGTTCATATCGGGATTGCTACCATGTACCTTTTTATTATTACAATAGTTCATATCGGGATTGCTACCATGTACCTTTTTATTATTACAATAGTTCATATCGGGTTTGCTACCATGTACCTTTTTATTATTACAATAGTTCATATCGGGATTGCTACCATGTACCTTTTTATTATTACAATAGTTCATATCGGGATTGCTACCATGTACCTTTTTATTATTACAATAGTTCATATCGGGTTTGCTACCATGTACCTTTTTATTATTACAATAGTTCATATCGGGATTGCTACCATGTACCTTTTTATTATTACAATAGTTCAAATCGGGATTGCTACCATGTACCTTTTTATTATTACAATAGTTTATATCGGGTTTGCTACCATGTACCTTTTTATTATTACAATAGTTCATATCGGGATTGCTACCATGTACCTTTTTATTATTACAATAGTTCATATCGGGATTGCTACCATGTACCTTTTTATTATTACAATAGTTCATATCGGGATTGCTACCATGTACCTTTTTATTATTACAATAGTTCATATCGGGTTTGCTACCATGTACCTTTTTATTATTACAATAGTTCATATCGGGATTGCTACCATGTACCTTTTTATTATTACAATAGTTCATATCGGGTTTGCTACCATGTACCTTTTTATTATTACAATAGTTCATATCGGGATTGCTACCATGTACCTTTTTATTATTACAATAGTTCATATCGGGATTGCTACCATGTACCTTTTTATTATTACAATAGTTCATATCGGGTTTGCTACCATGTACCTTTTTATTATTACAATAGTTCATATCGGGTTTGCTACCATGTACCTTTTTATTATTACAATAGTTCATATCGGGTTTGCCACCATGTACCTTTTTATTATTACAATAGTTCATATCGGGATTGCTACCATGTACCTTTTTATTATTACAATAGTTCATATCGGGATTGCTACCATGTACCTTTTTATTATTACAATAGTTCATATCGGGATTGCTACCATGTACCTTTTTATTATTACAATAGTTCATATCGGGATTGCTACCATGTACCTTTTTATTATTACAATAGTTCATATCGGGTTTGCTACCATGTACCTTTTTATTATTACAATAGTTCATATCGGGTTTGCTACCATGTACCTTTTTATTATTACAATAGTTTATATCGGGATTGCTACCATGTACCTTTTTATTATTACAATAGTTCATATCGGGATTGCTACCATGTACCTTTTTATTATTACAATAGTTCATATCGGGATTGCTACCATGTATCTTTTTATTATTACAATAGTTCATATCGGGATTGCTACCATGTACCTTTTTATTATTACAATAGTTCATATCGGGATTGCTACCATGTACCTTTTTATTATTACAATAGTTCATATCGGGATTGCTACCATGTACCTTTTTATTATTACAATAGTTCATATCGGGTTTGCTACCATGTACCTTTTTATTATTACAATAGTTCATATCGGGTTTGCTACCATGTACCTTTTTATTATAACAATAGTTCATATCGGGATTGCTACCATGTACCTTTTTATTTGCGAGTTTCCGATATTTCTGATGTTTCCGATTTTTCTAATGTTAGTGACCATGAAAGTTTTCTCGTAAATTTAGTTCATAATATGCCTATCGCGTTCAGAGGGGTTAGCACGAATATTTTGACGTATAGTGACGTTAACGTAAGTGAATTTTGAATGTGAAAAACTACAACCTCATAGTATTTTGGTTTAATTTTATGGGACATACACAATTTATATAAAAAATATGAATATTATATCTAATTCCAATAAATATTATATGCGAAACGAGTATTGTAGCTATGGTAAATTTTTACGTTACGTTACGATCAAAAATATTCGTGCTAGGCCCTCGGTTTCATTGATGCAATTCGCGTCGAAAACCTTCGAAAAAAGGTAGGGGCCTATCAAGTTACCAGATTTGGAGTTTTATTTGTTTATATAACTAGCATTTGCCCGCGTTTTTCCCGTTTTTTTCCGTTCCCGTAGGAATTTCAGAAACCCTCTCTTAGTGCTCTCCAAGGAAGCTTCATTCCAAAATTCAGCTTTCTCCTGCCAGTAGTTTCGGTTGTGCATTGTCTGTCAGTCACTCATCAGTAATGGAAGAATTTTATAATTATATATTTACTTCTTTATTTGGTAACTCTTCTAATAGGTTGTCATTTAAAAACAGTAGGTATATAGTTATCTATTTACGTCACCTCTATCAGTTCTTGAAATTTTAACTTCATAATTATAATGCCCATAGAACAATCACTCAATAACATTGCATCGTTATAGTACACAGGAGCCTTATAACGGTTTGATATTACTACAGGGACACATTTTCTACTAGTTTCATCCATCTTAACTTCAAGCCTTTTAAAAGCTTTGAAAACTATCCCAGAGTTACTAACTTTCTCTACATATTTCTGACATCCGCTGCCTCCGTGGTCGAGTGATTTAGGCTCTTGCCTTGTTACCTGGTGGTCGTGGGTTTGGTTCTCATAGGAAGCATACTTTGTAAAGTTGTTTCCAGTTTGGTTAGGACATTGCAGGCTTGAATCACCTGATTGTCTGATAATAAGATGATTACGTGCTTCGGAAGGCACGTTTAAGGGACTACTCACACTTATCAAGCTCTATTCAAGCTAACGCCCATCAAGCTTATGCCCATCGAAAACAACGATTTTGTATAGAGGCGCGTACGCGTTCGTTCAGCTTTCCGTGTCGAGGAAAATGTGTTATTATCATGCGCGTGCTATAAATAGAGTTCAGCGCTGTTCTTCCGCTGCCGCTTTCTCATTCTTACGATGCTGTACGCAACTGATAGAAGCAGAACTGTATAAGTGTGACCAAAATCGTTCAGCGAATCGCGAATGGAGCTGAATAAGTGTGAGTAGACCCTAAACCGGTGGTCCCGGCCGCAAAATGGCGTTCGTTAAACCATGTCAGAGGCCCTTTGGTTTAGAAACTCAGACACTAGGGTATGTGGGGTCCCCGCTTGGGCGGCGCACCGCCGTGTCCTCGAAACGGTGATCGGCGGCGACCTCTCGCGGCCGGCCCTGGTCCAAGCCATGGTCCGGAGCGAGACGGAATGGGACGCCGTTGCCTCCTTCTGCGAAGCAGTCATGCTAGCGAAGAAGGTGGCGGAGCGGGAGAGGAGACCCTCTCGTCCCGGACGCCGTGGTAGACGCCGCGGGCGTCGGGGGCCACCACCTGGTGACCTCCGGTCACCGTAGGCCTGTGGACGGCGAGCTATGGGTGGCTCGCCGTCCGTCCGTCTAGTGACGACAGGCCGTGTCGACGGCGCGTTAGTGTTCCACGCGCGCCTCAAAGAGAGTCAGCACACATAGAGGGGCCCGAAAGGGCCGATGCCTGCCGGAGTCGCGGGATTATTCGCAAGAGACACCGTGGCTCCGGAACACAAAGGGCAATGAAGGAACATGGATGGGTTTTAGTCAGTAGAAGTCTGACACTCCCTCCCGCTACACCCAGAGTGGGAGGAGTCATTGGATGATTTCCCATCCCTAAAAAAAAAAAGGGTATGTGGGGTCGTTAGACCTTATACTACCCACACGATAAGAAGAAGACCAAATCCTTATAGATACTTTGTCATACGACAGATAGGTTTAGGTTTAAAGAATTTATTTTCATAAGAACATATTAAGTAACATTTTACTTAAAATAAGATAATTATAAACTGCTCACATCCAAAATTATTTTAGCTCTGGGGTGTTGGCGACGTTATAGGGTTCATATTAAATTTTTCATGCTTTGTGATTCACGCCTGCAATGTCCTAGTCAAACTGGAAAACAACTTTACAAAGTATGCTTTCCGTGGGAATAGAACCCACGACCACCGGGTCACAAGGCCACGGTTCGCCTAAACCACTCGACCAAGGAGGCAGTTAAACATAATTATAATTCATAATTATCTACGAAGGGATATTAGGAAAAGCTCAACGTAATTTATTACAAGTTTATCTAGCACTTACATACCATAGACTCAATTTCTCTCAAGAAATTTACAGTACCAATCAATTGGCATCATCGCTTCCCAAATTGTTCAGGAAAATATTTGGATTCAGGTGGGTTTTGACTGGGGCTTCTAAACAAAACCGGATGCACCTGAATCTCAGCATTTTTCACGGGCTAACTAACTGAGCTGCTAAACTCAGTTACGAAGAATAAGGAATTTACTACACCTGCAAAAATATACTGTTTTTTTTTTAATATTGATAGGCATACGTTTGACCGCTATCTCACCTGATGTTAAGCGATGATGTGGTCTAAGGTGAAGCATGCTTGCGTAGAAGTAACATATTCACTCTTGATTTAAAGACTCCCAGGTTGTAGCTTTCAGGAAACAATAGACTCGGGCAGGGAATTCCACTCCTTAGCTGTACGCACAATGAATGTATTCCCAAAACGTTTTGTGCGTATAGGTGGGATGTCCACCATGTACCGGTAGCACATCGCCGTACGTCTTGTGGTCCGACGGTGGAACGGGCTTGGCGGAATAATTAAATTATACAATTCCGTCGCACACTCCCCAAAATATAACTGATAGAAAACCGACTCGGCCAGCAACTCGGCGTCGATGCTCAAGACTTTGGAGCTTCGATACGACTAGTAATTTCTGTTTCAAAACAGACTATAAATAAAAACTCCTTTTAATTGCTAATGTCCCGTTAGCTAGGTCATAAATATGTAGGTAGGTACGGAACAGACCGTATAAATTAAGACGGAAAGATCTTGGTAAGAAAATGTAATAAATGAACAAAGTATGTATTTTTCTCCGCACTTGTTCTTCACATTTAATATTAAAAACTGCGTCGAACCACCTGCTCGCTCATTTTCCTTTAAAACTAACCCTTAATTTATTTTATGCAATCAAAAAATTAATTATGTTAAGGGCAATTTGCCTTGTCGCTAGTAAAATGTAGGTATTTAACTTTAATGCTATTTTAAAAACTTTTAAAACCAATCTTCGGCACAAAGTGATATTGTATCAGTGGCAACGATTCTAGAAACAATAAAAATGTATGCAACCAAAGTTAGCGTACTAACGGATAGTTTCGAAAATAATTAATCAAATCCACTAACTTTCATTTAATTTTGTCCAACTTCGAATCCTAAAATCACTTTAGGTTACTCATTGATGACATCAAACCTCTTGACATCAATCACTGATCCACATTCAGTGAATTATTGTGACGGCCGGCGGCGCCGTGACTTACTTGTGCAATGCCAATGTCCTACGACTTCTAATGAAATACTGTTTGTTTTTTCACCTGACAAGCTGGCTACTTCACTAACGTATTTATAAACCTTTAAAAATAGATAAACCAACCTGTCCACTCGACTTAATACTAGCCACGTGTAGTCGTGTAAACGAAGCTTTACGAGCGCTCATAAGTTCACTGTAGATAATTGATCATCATTTTGCATGCTCTTAACCTATTAACAACGGATACCACAACTCAGAGCTCTGAGGTTGGATTAGACCTATTACACGGTATTACTCAGATTCACTCTACTTGAGAGGAGCCTATTAAGTACATTAACTAAGTTTATAATGCATGCATAATCTGGCATCCTCAGTGGGACTATTGCGGTTTGAGCTAGGCATTTGAGCTGATTATTTCGGAGATAGTTTAATAGTGGCTCATATTCCATGTATTGTTTTATGAGGGTACTTGTCTTTAACTGTACGTGGAAGCAGAGATGTCGAGAAGTAGAGATGTAAGGGCGATGGCAACTAACACCGCCAGGCTCGTTATGCTCGCGATAACGTGATAATTTTTAGCGAAAACGATTGTAATTTTGCCTAAAGCCTTAGATGTCTTGCTTCTTTCTACGGGACATTTTGATAATGTATTTGAATCCCAGTTATCGCCAATAGAACTCTTTCATGTCCGAGTGAATTCGTTAGGATTGGCTGCGCTTGACAGTGGAGCCTACAATTTCAAGTTTATATCCGAGTGATACCAGAATACCGCGCTCTCGATTTTCTTAAAAGTTGGACAGTGACGCAACAATCATTTTTCATGGAAAAAATGTTTTTATTGTCAAACATTGAAACACTGTGCCTTTTGAATTGATGGAAGCCAGAGACAGACCACCATTTTTCATAAACGTCCAAGTAAAAAAAAGACTATTTTCTCCACGTAACAAAAAACAGACACGCGAAGCCAATAAAAAAGACATACACGAGCCTAAAGCCTGTAAACGAACACTCAATACATTATCACAAAACCAACACATTAGTATAATTAATACTTCACCTTTGTATTCCATATGATACCGCATCAAACAAGAGTCGGCTTACTAAACAGATATACGGCTAATTGGTTTATTAGGAAACTACTTAGCGAATGACGCCGAAAATATATTAATTAATTAAGTAGTTAATCTGTGGAGAAGTGTCCCGCACCTTAATTGTGTCACTCCCACTCTATGTGACAATTAATTTAATCTTCTAATTTTGTCAATACTTGGAACATAATCTATTGCATATGAGATATGGAAAATCGATCTGTTAGGGCGATTGTGCACTACAAGAAATTTTGCACTTGTCCGTCTATACTCGGATCAGTTTATGGTACTCTCTTCAGCTTATACCCATAGAAAACAGCGATTTTGCATGGAGACGCGTCCGCATCCGTTCAGCTATAGAAACAAACAAGTACTTATAAATTAAGGACAAATGTGTTCTTATAATGCGACTGGTATAGATAGAGTTCAGCGCTGCCGCTGCCGCCTTCTCCTTCTTACGAAACTGTACGCGGCTGATAGAAGCAGAACTGTATAAGTGTGACCATACCGTTCAACGAATCGCAAATATAGCTGAATAAGTGTGAGTAGTCCTTAACTGTAGCATTTCGGTAGGGCGCCGAGACATCCCGCGCACATTTCCATTTATGCCGTATTCCTAGATAAGTTTCAATGTCCTTTGGTAAAAATTGAAATTCTTTGCCATTCCGTCCCGGTATGCGTAGGCCATTATTCGTATCGCTAAATGTGTCACACAAATCGTCCTCAATCCCTCAACGTGGATACTCTTGAACCATATCACGGGAATCCCATGGCTGTATCACTAATTAAGAACCGCACTCTGACCGGAAATAAAGCCAACCCAAAAGGCTAGCACAAATTGAACCCCCGACGATATCCGGCCATAAATGAGATTTTCGTGTGCCAAACAGCAACCGTTGAGGATGTTCAAACTTCAAGATAAACTGACATTTAGCTGCCTAAAGTTTGATAAATATCAGATATCTTATTTTGGGAAACTGAGCCTTATTTCCTTCATTAAGATATGAGATATTTACGGTTTTTATTTGTGTTTTATTTGTTCTTTTATTGGTTTGGTATTTGAAGGTTTTCCTCATATAGATTACTGCGATAGCTATATATTACTGCTGTAATTAATACGTAAAGAATATGGACAGAAGTTCTAGTTTTATTAATCCAGTTAGAGAAACACGACTCCTGTTTATGAGGGTCAAGTTTTTCTAGTCGCTGATATTTATAATTGCGTAGTAAATAAAATGTTAACACACATTTTCGATATCCGTCCTGCGGAAAGTATCGTCTGCAATCAATCATACAACAAAGCGCGGACGCAACTCAGCAGTTAGCAACTTAATTTATGAATATAAAATGAACCCTGAACAATGATGAAACAGTCATAAACTATGCCGGCTAACATACAGCTTTAACATGTAAAACAAAAACAAAACACTGAGCTCACCTTCCCACGTGAGTTATAAAAGTCGGAAGAGGTAAATGGGTCAGTTCACCCCGCACGGTAGGGTTAACAACCTGTCAACGCGTCCCTACTCATACACTAATACTACAAAGCTACGTGACAACACCTTGATTGCTTGGAGCCTCACTTAATGTACCTATGAGAGGATTAAGGTACCAGCCCACCTGATTAGACGCGACAGGAAGATTAACAAGTAATCAGGACACACAGCTTGTGTCAACACATCCAATTAGGACTATATCTTAGAGGCACATGCAGTCCCCAGTGAATGGCTGGCTTAAGGTATGATTTAGATATCTATTCGACCACCGACACTGTGGCGTATATTGAAACCACAGCTTCAATCTTAGACGCAATCTGGCGTACGAAAAAGAATTTTATTTTCTCGTAAACTGGTCACATGTCGTCTAAATTGGAAATACGTGATCGAGTTTCATGGTAATGATCGTCTTTTATGTCGGTTGTAACTTACGGGTCATAAAATTGACTGTATAAGTTATCAATGACGCGACTTAGGATCGGTGTGTGAACGCTTGGGGTTAGATACGTGTTTCCCTCGCTTGATTGCAGTGCCATGGTTGGATACTTGTGTTAGAACAACTTTTATAGACATTACTCGCTGTAACTTTGATATTTTTATACTATCAATGAGTGGCTTGCTTTTCGCTCTCACCTGATTAAAAGCAAACATTTACTCGACGATAGAGTTTGCTTTCCTATAATTAATCTATACACTCTGGACTTAAAGTCCCCAGGTTGCAGCTAAGAGGAAACACAGGCTCTGGCAGGGAATTCCATTCCATTATTCTACACACAGTGAAAGATTTCTTATGGGTACAATGACCACCATGTACATCTTATGGTCCGATAATTGAACAGCCTTGATGGAATAAAATATTTCACGTAAAGAGTTCCATTAATCCTTCATCTGTTATAGATTAAGTAAAGACAGATATACTAGCCATTACTCACGAGAAAGCTTTAAGAACAAAATATTGGAACCAGTGAACCATTGATAGCAATCCGTACTTATCTTAAGTAAAAGTTGTCTCCAAGTTCTCTAAGTACCACGAGTTGTCGAACTTCGGATTGAAAATTGTATTTCAGCTAAGCAGTGCAGTGAATTTCAGAAATTCAGAAATTTAAGTTGATCAGTAGTTAGAAGTTTGGGACACAAAGCGATCCAGCATTCATTATCAGCATACTTGCTGCATACAAGTACTTGACTGACTTGGAATTCGTTATGTATTCGGCAAAGAGATGACGTTTACAACTTTCTTCATGAGTGTCTTAATTCGTCATATTTCAAGTTCCTAGATTTTGCGGAGCTCGGGGCTAAATAATAACAGCCGCACGGGTTGATCTTCAAGGTTAAGTAACACTTGCCGAGGTTGGTCTGTGGATGGGTGACCATTTTAACATACCGAGACTACTACGTGCCTCGGAAAGCAGGTTAAGCCTGGCTGTCATTTTGTTGATTTTTGGCGGTCGTTACGGACAGAAGCCAGAAAATCTGCCCAGGAGTACTCTTTCGTGTTACTCAGTTAATGTGTTTTGGAGGTCTGGTAGGTAGCTGCTCTTCGGAAAAGACTGGTATTCAGCTGAATCCAGTCTGACTGAAGCCGACCCCAATAAAGTTGGACAAAGGCTAGGCAAATGATAAGACAATTTTTAAAACCAAGATAAGAAGCTCTAGACAAAGTGTCATTCCTTTAGCGAATGCGGTTGTGGAATGCGAATGCCAAAGTATATGGAATTGATCACGTGACATTTCAAAAGCGTTTGTCAATGTCATAAATTTTTGTCGATTTGACAGTCGCCTTCGCCATGCTACCGCTTTAAGAATGTCACTTGTGTACCTAGTCTGTTTTGAAGGAGGGAAAATCATCAAAATGACTCCTCCCGCTCTGGGTGGAGCAGGAAGGAGTGTCAAACTCTTACTGACTCCGACCCATCCGTGTTCCGTCTAATGAATGCCCTTTGCGTTCCAAGGCCGCGGTAACACTTTCGAATAAATAAAATTACAATTTATTATAGGAATTAGAGAAATATTTTCATACAAAACCGTTGACGCGAGATTAATTGTTAACCAGCATCTGAAACTACAAAAAAACAAATAGTTCTTCGAACAATATGCAACTCTTTATGCACAAATTACTACAAAAAAAATAAGACAAAAAGATATAAGAGGATAACATCTGACCTGACTGATTAATTCACATCGTACAACGTGCAAATATAAGATTTATTTATTAAAATTATTAAGTAAAACATTTACCGTCAGACGTACCTTCCTCATTACAAAGAGTTTTAATTAAAATAAACTTACTCGTACGATTTTTAAAGCAGCATATTAAAGTTTTTAAAAGCAGCGTTCGCTTTTGTGAGCGATCGAGCGGATATTTAAAAATTCAGATCACCCGATCCCGTTTATTCTCTGAAGATAATTTTTCAATTCTGTTGAAGCAGATTTTAAAAATATATAAATCGTCCTTGTTTTGAAATGTATACCTACATCTAAAAAAGCTTGATATTTTTGTACATTTTTACTATTAGCGGTTTACAGCGGTTGTGATTGTTTTTTTGTTTGTTGAGATTTGAATACCTACTTTCTTGCTAACTTGAGTTTTTTTTAGGAAAATAAAATAACATTTTAGAAGTATCTAATAGCAATGTCACTTCTACTTCACTCACTGTGTTTTATGTCAGTCGGTGAGTCCGAATGTGTCTATCCACATAAAATGCACTCGTTGACGGACGGATATTTCACGAGTAGACATTATAGTTCCCAAGAGTCTATTAGACCAAGTGACACCTCTATCAGCGACAAAACTGCCGTCATAAGAAAAAAGAACGTAACTAAACAAAACGTAGTAACCGATTTAGGACCTTAAGATAATACTTTAAGGTCGGATATCACTTACTTTGTTTTGGGTAGTTACGTCCTTTTTTCTTATCCAAAACGTATGGGATTAAAATGTGCCTCCGAAACGTCACGTGGTAAATCGGAAACATTTTGAATTTTCAACAATCGATATTGTCGATAATATCGAACACAGTCTGTTCATAGTAATTTTATCTCCGACAGCTAATCTAATCCCAATCTTTCCTAATATATAAAATTATTTAATTAGGTACCGACTGATTGAGTGGCTGAGTGAGTGACTGACAGAGAACGCACAGCCGAAACCACTGGTCGTAGAAAGTTGAAATTTGCCATGTAGGTTCCTTAGGGAGTGTAAGGGAGCACCAAGAGGATTTTCCTAAATTCCTACATGAACGGAAAATAAAGAGGGATATGGGTGTACAGTAGTACCCAACTGATATGGCTTACCGATGTACCTGCACAGAAGATGAATTTTCAAAGCGCGGGAAATGCTATTGACCAATCAGCACGTTCCACGCACCGCGCTTCTTTTTCTTGAACCGCTATTGGTCGGCAGCCGCCGCCATCTTAGCGATCGCCGCGTGGCATGTTAGTCAGCCGCCATACTTCTTACAATGGCTTGCGAGTGAGATGGAACTAACAGCTGCAGTGTATTATGAACCTTATAATAGTGATCTTAGGTTGATTGTAAGTTTAAAGCATTCTTTCGTTAATCTTCGGGACCATACTTTCTTTTCTGCGCGAACGAAAATTCACGACGCGCCATATCAGTTGGGTAATACTGTACGAAGTCGCGGGCAAAAACTAGTAAGAATTAAAATAACTGTGAACAGAACACAAATGCTGAAGCGAGATATAATTGATAGATTAATGGTCGCTGTAAGCTGGTCTACAGCCAATATTCTAGAGTGATTTATTAATCAATAAAAATAGCTATAAATTAGTAGGAAATGACATGTGTCAGATTTAATCAGCACTTAGTTTTCCGTTCAATACTTTTGCAGTGCACAGATTATAAACACCATTGCCCATTTGAATAATATCTATCTGTGAAGTATAATTTTCAGCTGAGAAATAGCCATAGACAACATTTTTACGTGCCTAATTAATTATGTGTCTATGGTGATACTGTCTGACACAGTTGTTTTGTATGAATAGTTTTGACCATAGCGTCTCCAGCCAATACCCGTCGAGACGACTGGAATTCAAAATGTTTAATGATGTGCCTGTCTACCCATGTACGAATGCATTCAAACAATCGAACCTAATCATAAATTCCCAATTATTGGAGGACCAATTCAAAACTCTTATACCTATATATATTTATATATACATATATATACATACTAGCTGTCCCGCGCAACTTCGTCTGCGTCACATTTTCCGCTCCTAAATAATATTGCAACAAAAAATTGAGATTTAAACTATCCTATCTCTCAAGTTGGATCGAACTGCACATGGTGTGCGAATTTTATTATAATCGGTTAAGTGGTTTAGGAGTCCATTGAGGACAAACATTGTGACACGAGATTTATATATATTAAGATATGATACATATATATTTACAAGATTTGTGACATCTATACTTTTATACTAATATTATAAAAAGGTAAAGTTTGTGAGGTTGTAATTGACGATGATGATGTTGTAGTGTCTCAGGATTTACTGAACCGATTTTAAAAGTTCTTTTACCAAAAGAAAGCAACGTTCTTTGTGAGTGTCATAGGATTTATTATGTTAACCGGTAAAATACCGCCAGTGGGCACCGAAGTGGGCACGGGTCAGCTATTATAAAGCAATTTGTACTAACCTATAGTAAAATTTCCCTCTGCAGGAACAACGATTTTTCTCTTTAGTCGGATCTTGTTCTAATTTTAAATGATTGATTGCACATTATGAATAAATAAAGATAAATACTAATTCAAATCAGGATGGTGGCTGTTAAAGCTATTTGTGAGTTAAATAATTATGTAAAACAAAATTGTCATCATATCAGCCGAAAGTCTTCTACTACTAATCATAGGCCTTCTCCAAGTATCGCCACAACAGCCAGCTCTGTGCTCTGTGCGCCGAGTCCACCTTGTGGGAGGCCTTTAAGGCTGCGTTTCCACCAGAGATGTGCGAGGATGCGTAGCGAGGGATGTGTATGTTAAGAACCAATAGAATCGCTTGCGCTGAGCGAGACTAGGTGAATGACGCGATTCTATTGGTCCTTAACAAACACATCCCTCGCTACGCATCCTCGCACATCTCTGGTGGAAACGCAGCCTAACGCTGTGTTTTCCAGCACGCGGTCGCCACTCCAGAATTACTAGAAACTAATTAATGTAAAGGAAAATAATCTTTTTTTTTTACTTTTGTTAGACACGCGTTTGACCACTATCTCACCCGATGGTTAGCGATGATACGGACTAAGATGGAGCACGCTTGCCTAGAACCTTTTCACTCTTGACTTAAATACGCCCAGGTTGTAGCTATCAGGAAACACAGACTCCGACAGGGAATTCCACTCCTTTGCTGTACGCACTAAGATTGTGTTCCCAAAACGTTCATAAATCTAAAATAAAAAAAATAAAAATTATAGGTCTCAGGCTATGTCTTACTTCGACTGAATTCCGTAAACTAGCTCTAATTTGCAAACAATATCCAAGAAGCCGTCTCCTCCGCAGTACTAGTGTCGCCCCAGTTAAACGGTGCACCGGCAACGTTTGATACATTTTATTTCTCACCTCTAGTTACATTTTCCTGTACTTGACATGTTTTCAATCGTGTTGTGCCGGAAGGAGGTTGTTAGCTCCACTCGTATATTTTATTCGAATGATCACTGAGAGCGATTGTTCGCTTGTTGATCTGCGCTGGTGTGAATCATTTGTTGGGAGTACTGAAGCTGTTTGGTGTTGAGTTGAGTTTTATTCTTTATTAGAATTTTTAAGTAGGATGTTTTTTTTCTTTAATTTCTATGCGTTTAATCACTACATATTACAAAACAAAATCCTCTACAACGTCTGTCAGATTGTTTGTCTGTCTATCTGTTCGCGATAAACTCAAAAATTACTGCACCGATTTCATGTTGTTTTCACCAATTAATAATAGTTCTCTAGGAAGGTTTTAGTATATAATTTGGCAAGCGGGCGAAGTCACGGGCATCAGCTAGTAATAATAATATAAAGGTACGACCAAAATATTATTAGTTTTTTTACTTCAGTTACGGTTTCAGGTCAATCTGGGAAAGCAATTGCTTTACCATATAAATTTTTATGACCTTTTTTTAAGGTTTATTTTTAAATGCGACAGTATAAGTTTTACAACCCTATAGTAAAGTTAAAATTCAAGAGGAAATTTAAGAGTAAATCGAAATGAATGAAAAACAGTGTACGCTAGTCGACGTTGCAATGCTTAATTAAAACATTGCAATGATATTCTATGCAACGTCGACTAGCGTACACTGTCGATAAAAAATAATTAACAAAATTGTAATGTGAATTTCAAGGATTTTGCTAAAAGCACTCATATTTTATGACAGAAAATTGTCCCTCTCTTTCAAACTGGTTGTAAAAAACATTTCTAGCTCCTAAAAACAAAATGCACTTAAAAGAACCCCCACTTACGAACAAATTGTTTACAGTAAATGTGAGCCGAGGCAAACATACGTAAGTACATCAATGCCTATTTGTGGCCAAGGCTTGTACAGTTCTTTTCTCAAATAATGCGCGGAAATTATAAAATACAATTACTATTCAATATCAATGACAAACAATGAATTACAATAATTTTTCCCACGTTAAACTGTTCATTATTTTGTTTTATTTTGGCAAAACAGCTTTCTATTTGCAAGCCAGTTCGAAAATAAAACATTTGATACGTTACCTCCTCGGTTGCCATGTTTCGGAGTTCAAAAGATCGTTCCATTTTTAAATTATGCGGCAACTATGAGTTTACTATGTAATTAATTTGGCCGCTAAAAAACAGACATGGACTTTCATACAATTTTTGCCAATTGCTGTTCCCATTGTACGAGTATTTGGTCAGTACAAAAATTTCATATTGTCTCGAAAAAGGTCGTCAAAATAATGCTCACATTTCCAGGCATGTTGGCGAAACAAACATTTGCCGTTCCAAATTTAAGCTTGTCGTCAAATTGCAATAGATAATCTGCATGACAGCATACGAATTCAATGCAGCTAAATGGAGAAATTGAAATGTATTTTCGAAATAGCTGTATTGGCAGCTACGAAAACAAAGTTTCCTACATTACTATTTTAAAATAGTAACATCGATGTTTTGTAACTCCATTTTAAGCATTTATTTTCATTTAAGTACTTTCGAATCACCAAGGAGCCGGTCAACGAGAAAGATGCAACTAATTGCATGTTTGCAAGCGTAATCTTTATAGAGAAAATGTGTGAGAAATCAAAAAACAATTTTTTGAAATCATTAGCAAATCATTAGCATCATTTAGAAATAAAAGTATTATTCCGTCGAATGTTACCACGTTATTAATGATTTTTAAATGACAGCATCGTTTTTTTGTTGTCGAAAGGCAAAATGTTTTGCCTAAACGACAGAATTTGAAAGCAAAACAATTTGAATTGCCAAGCTGAATGAAGTTCGCTATATTGTTTTGCTTACGCCTAAGACGGAATGAGTTCGGTCTAATGTTCCGTGCTTTGCAAACAGAAAAGTTTTATTTACCATGTGTCTTGAGGCAGTGCTTGAAGAAACTTTACTAAGTAAACTGTGAATACAATTTTATACGCTCTTTTAGGATTGGGATTTAAAATACAATGAAACTTAAGTAAATCATTTACAAAGTAATTTAAAATTACATACGAACAGCCTTTTGCTAAAATTAAACCACATTAAGGAACAAAAATAAAAACGCCACTAATTGAATTCATAATCAATCAATCACTAATATAAAACTTCAGTTACTGAGTGACTGACAGACCACGTACAGCTGAAACTACTGAAAGTAGAAATCTGAAATTTGGCGTGTTACTTTCAAACATTCCGTAGGAGAGCACTAAGAGAAGACTTCCTGAATATCCTACGGGAACCAATGATATTATAAGTAAAAAGGTGTAGATAGGTTACCTATACAACATTCGATCTTCAAAAACGTGAAACCTACGTGACGTGTGTCCGTTGACGGCGCAACGCGACACTGAGGTGAAGTGTGGCTAGTTAGCCACATTTTAACGTGTCGCTTGCTGAGCTCCAAAAGGTGTAGATAGGTTATAACCTATCTACACCTTTTTACTTATAATATCATTGACGGGAACGGAAATCAAAACGTGACATGCGAGTGTAAAGTCGCGAGCAAAAGCTGGATATATTTAAAATTCTTTCGTTACTGAGTGATTGGGTGACTGACAGACAGCGCACAGCCGAAAAAATACTACCTTTATTTTTATTTGTGCATTTTCATTAAGCAGGTACATCTTAATATAACCAAAGAGGCTATTGGCCAAACTAAAACCATTGTCTTCCAGATAAGAAGCACAGTTCTAGTTTGGCAGTTATACTCGTACAGTTAGCGACAAAAAATTACTGACAATGTTACTTTTAATACATCACAAACAAAATAAAAAATAAAACAATCAATTGATATAATATAATTTGGAATCTGCTTTTATGGCATTTTATATGCGTAGCGACACAGTTAATATTATTTTAATGTTACTTCTGTTACTATTTAAACTAAACATTTTGCTCAAAATATAGGTAAAAGATAAAATATAGAAAACGAAACAGCAAATCGATTTCACTTGCAGCCAGCATTAATGTAAAAGTAGGTTACTTCTACAATAACATAGTATCAATGTTTGTCGACCGTAACACTAAAAGTTAAACTACTTATCGCTTGTACTGCAACCGATGCAGTGTAAACGTCGTAAACGAACCGTGAGGGCATGCTTGTGCAGTAAATTGACGGTTCAATTACCGTTACTGGCAACTGTCACTGGCGAATTTCGAAAAACGAATTGCAATTTCAAAAAGCTTTATGGTTGAAGTAAAAGGAGATACAGACCTACAACGATATTTTGGTGCTTGAATGATATTGTCTTAATAAATATAGCCTCTGTTAGTCAGAGATAATGTAGCATTCTAATACTGCAATAGTTTTTATATTGTTCCAGTACATTTTGAGTTTATTCGATACAAACATACAAATCATTCCGTTTTATAATATTATTATTATTATATTAGTGTAGGCAATGTATGTCTACAACTTATTATTTTTGTATCATCAGGGGTATGATTCAGTCTTTGAAAAACGATAGTGCGTATTGTGTTGTTGTTTGCGTTTGCTGGCCTAAATCGCCGAACCGTTTTCGATGAATTTTGTTAGTCATACATGGGACTTTGGAGACGGATATAGGCTAAAGCTAGCATTAACGCAGGCAAAGGCTATAATAATGTTATTTTTGAGCTATTATTTGATATCTTTTATTTATTAAAACAAACTATATACATACACTAATAATAAAAGCTACAAACTAAAATATGGCGTCAAAAAATTCGTCCGCATCGCTCTCGACTGGAAGTAAGCCCAAAACACTGGCGGCATTGCCACGTTGTATGGCAACGCTTATCCTTTGTCTGAGGTAAAAGCATATGAGGTATATTAATTAGAAATAAGCAATTATAAGGTGTACATAAAAAAGAGTATTCTATCTATCTATCTAATTATGCCCTAGCACCAATCTACTTTCAGTAGGTTCACCTAAATAAAACAATACTTCTCAGATCCAAAACTAAGTATTCCGGACTCATCAAGTATTCAAAGCCTCAAGCGTAATTCATAATTTTGTTTTTTCATGCAAATCTGCGAACTTAAGCTTTCTATCAGCTGTTCACGTAACATCTCGGAAAATTACAGATTTAGCGTAAGTAGGTAATATAATTGTTTAGTTACAAACTTGTGCAACGTTAAAAAGACTATGAACTACTTTTCCCGCGACTTCACTCGCAAAAATCTATAAACAGAATTAGAATTAAGAATCTGTTCAACAAATGCTAACTAAATAAGTATAGTTCAGAAAAAAAAACCGATTGTTATGCCGTAAAAATTAATCTCTGATAGATTTTGAAAGGTGATCTTAGGCAGCTAGCTAGATGCGATCTTAGGCAGCCGTGTGTGTGAGTTAAATTCTATGAACGATATCAAATGTCTGAAATGTTTGTGATTGACGCTAGATTTCAGTAGCGTATAGGGTTGCGAAATTAGTTTGAAAGAGTCACCACGGCCCTGAAACGCAAGAGGCATCTGGATGAACAGGGATGCAATGGATGAACGTCGATAAGAGTTTGAGATTCCTTTCCACTCCAGCCTGAGTGGAAGGAATGTAGTGGGGTCATCAATGCCGCCACAAAAAAAAAACCAACGAAGCAAATCTACATCTCAACAAAAAATAGAACCGCAACGCCATCTATCCAACTAACAGCGAACTACTACGTCAAAATCTTGCATCGCGGTATTAAAGTTTACCGTGCGACTTTACTCTCCGCCATAATTGTACCGCATACCTCTATAGTCTTTAAATGTGATGATGTCCCATCCTTCTTCTCAACAACCATAATCGCTGATAAAACGTCGCTTTGTCCAGAAGATCAATTCTACTGTTGCATTTGTGTCTCACTTCAGTTGCAATCTGTCAAAAACACGTTTATTCCGTATTTTCCTGACATTTTGACAGATTGCGACTGAGATGCGAATGCAAAAGTTCTATTTTAATAAGTACGATAATTGCCCCTTATGTTACTTTGTGGCTATAGTTTACATAGCTCGAGCTGCTGACTAGACAGTTGACAGCTATTCGGATTGCCTACTCTTATGCGAAATTGTTCACCTTAGCTTTCTTCATGATGATAGTAGCTGCCCAGTCTCTTGCGAGGCGCAACACACAAAAAATCAGCTTTTGCTTGCAACTACCGGGGCTGACACTGGTTAGCTACTGCCAAACGCGTCCAAACCATGCGAGTAAGGTCCAAGCTGCTGCCATGTGCGAGTTACTGTAAGTTGATAAGGCGAGAAACCTGGATTAGAGGTACTAGATCTAACTCGCACGTGGCAATTATTAGTGAGAATCGTCCAAACGATGCGAGTAACTGCACTCAGCACGCTGACACGCACTCTAGCTCACACTGTGTGAACAAGCCATTAGAACTCTTCGCATTTTCTAAACTTTTTGAAAACAAAATAAGATCAAGTAAATAAAAAACAAAACACTAATGTATAACGTAGTAACTTGTGAAGTAAAAAAAATAATAATAATGGCTGAAGTTTCAGGCCTACTCTGGCGACTTTTATATCGTACGGCAGTTATGACATTAAAGCTACCATTACGAACTAAGTCCAAAGAGATTGTTTAACGTGATAAACTACGCTTGTTTTTATTTACTTTACAAGTAACAGCAGCTATTGTAATACTTTTTATGTTGGTATTTAATTTACAACTATATAAAGGGTCTTTCAACAAGGACGGGTCGACGTTGAAATTAAATAAAACAAGCTGTGTGTGAGATATTAAAGTAATATTTTTTTTATTTGAAAGGCCCATTTATGCCATTATATATGAAATATGACATCGCTTAAATGTCCACCGCGGCTTCGAATCTTCGCGGTGGCACGGATGTGAGAGGTACAATTTTCAATTACTCTACTGGCTGAATCTGAGCGATGGCCTGCGTTATGTTGACTTTCAGGGCATTGGTTGATTGCGGATTATTGGCATAGACCTGCGATTTGAGAAAACCCCATAAGAAAAAGTCTAGTGGGGTCAAATCGCACGATCTTGGTGGCCAGTTCACATCACCTTTGTGAGAGATAACCCTACCCTCGAACCGTTCATGCATAATGTCCATTGTGTCGCTCGCTGTATGGCACGTAGCGCCGGCTTGGTGGAAACACATGTTATCCACGTCCATATCGTTCAATTCAGGCCAAAAGAAATATTTAATCATTGATCTGTAGCGCTCGCCGTTGATAGTAATGGCCCCGCCATCATCGTTTTCGAAGAAGTACGGACCGATGACGCCACCAGACCAAAATCCGCACCAAACAGTAACTTTTTGTGGATGCTTAGGTAAGCCACCAGGAGGTCCTGGTGAACCTCATGTGGGTTGTGGTCGTCCCATATACGGCAATTTTGCTTATTAACAAAATCATTCATCCAAAAATGCGCCTCGTCGCTAAAAATGATTTTCGGCCAAAATTGGGGTCCTCTTCCAAACGTTCTGTAGCCCAGTCAGCAAACAAACGGCGTTGCCTATGGTCCTTCACTTTGAGCTCCTGGGTCAGTTGGATCTTGTACGGGTATAGTCCCAAGTCCCGACGCAAAATTCGCCATGTGGAAGTTTGCGAAACGCCGAGTTCTTGTTCACGGCGAGAAATCGACTGCCCCGGAGTCTCCTGCACACTCTCACGGATAGCAGCGATGTTCTCGGCCGATCTGGCGTTCCTTTGATGAAGGATGTTAGTTGGTTGTTTACTGAACCAGTCGTCTCGAATTTGGTCACCAAACGTTGTAGAGTCGACTTTGAAGGGCCACCGCGTCTGCTGTAAAATGGACGTAGTGCGCGCAACGTTTGCACTAACGAACATTCATTTTGATAATAAAGTTTTATCATTTGGACGTGCTGCTCAATCGTGTAACTTGCCATGGTGATTTGACGTCAGTAACTAATGAAATAACAACGCATTTGACAGATACCGCCAAAACAACATGGCCGCCACAAACTGTCAACATCGACCCCTATCTGAAAGACCCTAAAGGAAGAATTTGTGGAATAATTCGAAAACGTTACCGTGGCCCTGGAAAGCAAATAAATTGAAGTAACATGGATGAGTTTTAGACAGTTAGAGTCGTACACTCCTTCCCGTACCACTCAGAGCAGCAAGAGTTATTTGATGATATGCCATCCGAAAAAAGTTATAAAGAAAGAAAGCATATTTAATTGCAAATCAACAAACAAATCATGAAACATACGGTTCAAATGAATAACAATAAAAGATATAATGTTCACGTTATTAAAGTATATTTTTTGCTGTAGCACAATTTCAATTTTGTACAGCTTTTCATTCAAAACACTACAATAAAAGCAAGTTTATTTTACCAGAACATAATACTAATAATTTAAAGCAATAACGGTAGCCATTAGTTATTCATATTTATATTGGTATTAATGGATGCCCAGACCATTTCCGGGTAGATACTCGTAAATTTTCTGAAAGGATTGCTGAAAAGGTAAAGGGTAGCTCTATATCTGCAATATTAATATCCATAACACAACAGTATTAGTACATGAACAGTAAATTGGTAGTTAGAATATATTTTTTCTTTTTAAATTACTTTTTGTGAGCAACGACGGTCGGATTCGCTTCTCAGTCGAAATGTGTCAAAAATGTATGAAAAATTACGAGAAAGTTTCTCCGACTGATTGTGACTCAGATGCAAATTCAAACGATGCTTAAACATGTTTATAATCAGGCCCTCAGGAGACCAATTCGCGGGCTTTAAAAGTTTTTACTTTTGATGGGCACGCAATTGACAACTATCTCACCTGATGGTAAGCGATGTTGTGGTCAAAGATGGAGCACGCTTGTCTAAAAGTAACCTATTCACTCTTGACTATACTTTGTTGTAGCTATCTGGAAACTCCGGCAATCCGGAATTCCACTCCTTAGCTGTCCACGTTATGAATGTGTTCACCATGTACCGGTGGTGCATCGCCATTCATCTTGTGGTCCGATGATGGAACGGGCTTGGTGGAATTAAGGGCTCGTACACAAAACTGCGATGCGACGTCGCATCGCAAAAATGTGCGAGCTCCCTCTAGGTTAATGTGCACCTCGCACATTTTTGCGATGCGACGCGAATTCGCAACGCAGAAAAGAGGGAGGTCGCACATTAACCTAGAGGGAGCTCGCACATTTTTGCGATGCGACGTCGCATCGCAGTTTTGTGTACGAGCCCTAAGTTATGCAATTTCGTCGCACATTCCTCAAAATGCAACCGGTAGAAAACCGTAAGGCTAGCAACTTGGCGTCGATGCTCAAGACTTTGGAGTTTTGACTCGACGAGCCTATCATTGCCAGTGATCCCTTTGGCTCGTTTTTCAATCGATACAAGCGCATCAAGCTGATATCTGGCGGATCCGTTCGAAAGATGAGAGCTGAGGGCTAATTCACGTAATTTTATGACGCGCCGATTAAGTTATAGTGCAGTTGCAGTTAAGTTCAAGTTTGAGTGATAAACGGTATTCTTCTAATCTTGAACTGCCCTTAAGCTGCGCGTGAACTGCACGTCAACTGCCCGACAGCAAACTTACTGGCGATGGAGAAAAAAAATATTACTCTCTAAATAATCGAATAGAATTGATTAAAATTCAATGAAAATGACGTTATTTTAACATTAAAACTTAAACTTAATTTTTTTAAGCTGTAATTTTGGGACGTCAAACAAATAGTAGAATACCGATCATGTTGCGTTCCGAACCACGTACCAAAGAAGCGCAACAGTAGAATGCCGTTATTGCGCTCGCGTGACGCAAACTTGACGCGATCGTCTCTGACAGCGGTAGAGAACACAAAAAGCGTCATTTTGATCGAAACTTAACTTCAACTGCACTGCAACAGCACTTATTTAATTACGTGACTTAGCCCACAGTACTCCGTCCGCCGTCTCACCTTTGCTAGGATACCCAACTTACTTCGCAGCTACTTGAGCTTTTGCCTCTATGAATGGTCCAAAGGGAAGATGTTAATGGAACCCCAAGAAGCTCAAGTAGGTTGGTTATCGGCACGGTTGAACCTCGGAAAGATGGAGCTGAGTGGAATTGGCTCCTTTTGGCGGAAAAAAGACACGCTTGGCTCTTAGCAACATTGAACCTGACCAGATTGGCATCGCTCCATTCAGAGACAGCCTGCAAGGACACGATCAAGCGCTCAACCATAGCCTCCCGGAGTATCCGGATCTGCGATCAGCTCGAGCTTTGGACACGTATCTCTCAGCAACAGTGCTGTCACCTGCATATCCACAGGTACCAGGTTAAAGCAGATCATTAACATGCAGCAAGAACAGTGTTGCCAAAAGCTCCGACCCAGCATTAATATCCAGCAGTCCAGACGAGCAGCCATCTATGATTACTCGGATAGACCGATCCTCAGGAAATCTGCGATCCAATCACACAACAGCGGGCAGACCGAAGGAAGCTTACTAATAAGGCTACCGTGCCAAACCCTGTCGAAGGCTTTCGAGATGTCAAGGGAGACCGCAAGTGCTTCCTCGTGCTTCTCGATGGCCTCACTCTAGATGTGAATGGCATACGCTAAGAGATCCCCAGAAAAGCGTTAAAATTCAAGTTCAATATCATCACAGCCACAAACAACATCAAAAACTTGTCAGAAGAGAAATTTGTGTTTGTATTGACGAATTGGAATACTCCTTCAAAATACAAAATTTCCCTTTTGGAATAAGAAAAACCTCTGGAATTTTTAGGTAACATAACCCGAAAATGTTGAATTTTAGAGGCAGCACACGCATCTTGCAGAACGAATGACCAATATAGCCGAAAGGTTTTGGTGTGGTGACTGTGTAGATACCTGCCAGTAAGCAGCGTTGTAGGGGCTTCCACATGGCTAATCAACCTAATGATGACCGCGGGTACAAGGACCATAGAAGCAAACGAAATGTTGGAGCTTTGAACTCTTTTCCACTAGTGGATATCTTTCGGCTGAAATGATAATGTATCATAAGACATTTAGCGGCAAGAGTACATCTATCAAAACATTTTAACTGCAACTGTTTACAAGTTTACAATATCAGATATGCAGCTGACTGTCGGGCTGATCTAAACATCTCGTCGGATTCCTGGAGCAGAGCCAAGCCCACCATTGTACCGGAGATCCCTCAAAATAGGTACATCAACATTAAATAGTTATATTGTGATCCAATAGATTTCGTTGAGTCAGGTATTATTGAGCTATTTCAGGAGATGGGATCATCTCAATTTTGTTTTGCAGAAAGAATTGCAAAAGCAATATTTGTTATGAATTACTTAAATATAGTGGTTTTACTGACGCAGATTTGGAGGCACACATGCTGAAGTTCGCTCAAATCTCAGAACAGTTATGAATATTAAATGTGTATTGATGGACCGGGAGAGAGAGGCCAAAGAAAATATGGATGTATTGTGAGACTTATGGTCATTATTATAGAGAAGGGAAAGAGTTACAGTAAGATGGTTGACCGAATCAAGTGCAAGATGAAAATAACATAAGATAACAAGAAGAAGATGAAGTGGTGATACTCTGAAGAAAAACTATGATTCAAACTCAATTTTTTTTCTGTTTTTTTCCTTTGCAGGGCAAAGGCCTCGATTGCATCACTCCAGACATTGGGCAAGTGTGGATCAATCTTTTCCAATAGTTCGTGGGGTCGCCGAACTTTATTGAGACACACACACACACACATATACACACAGTTCAGGACAGTTCATGGATCGCAACATTCTAGGAGTCGAATTACCGGCCTAAACTCAATGCTGCGCTCCAAAACCAAATCGCCGCCGTCCGCCAAAAAGCAGCTTAGCTAAAATATTGAAATAATCATGGTAAGCGCCAGATAAACATGCAATAAAGTATATTGGCCTTATGATAAATGATATGTATTTTGTAAGTAGGCTGTTAAAACACACACAATATTATTTTTTCATCGTTTTAAACTGGATGAGGCCGGTGTTTCCTAGCTTTCGAAGCATTATTCATTTTATAGAGAGCGCAAAGCCTCACGATAAGTCGACTCAAGACAACTAATTTATCTCTGTATTTCTGTTTGTTTGATATTAATAAAGTCAATAATTGTATTTTTTTTATTATTATTATTATTATTTATTATATACTTTATTGTACACCTCATGTATGCATTCAAACATGAGGTGTACATCCTCATCATCATCCTCATGTGTGTGTCTTTTTTGTATGTATGTGGTTCATTGACCGTTTTTGCACATTATCTGGCGCCTACCTTACCATAAAACTTATTAGTGATGACAATTTGCAGCTACTCATGAATTCAGACTTACGAGTTGACATTGCCACATAAAGCAGAATATTATCAAGAAGAAAATGTATATATATATAATATAATACATTTTCTTTCTATTACCATCTGCAGAAGTTTTACTTCAAATCTTTGCATTGTATACCAAGCTGAATGGAATCTCGTCCGCAGTTTAAATTCTTAACAAAAGATCCAGTAGCGTCGCCTGATTCATGTTATATGTATTGAAAACTACGTATATTATATAAATCGTCTTTGTTAAACAATGTTCTGGAATAACTTGGGTGAAACTTTGTTGTGGCGAATGGGTCTCAAAACTGTGGAAGAAATTACCCTATTTTTAAGGTTTTAGATTTCAACATGCATTCCAGTTTCACCTTCCAAGACGATTACTCTTTTGTCTTACTGATGACTATATAATTAATCATAATTATAAAGTCCAGCCGTGTAATCGATGGGATTGGCCACACATTTTCTGAGTTTATCCACTTATAAGAAAATTACCATTAGGAGATGGTTGTCATAAAATCTTCCAAACTTCGTAGTAGTTTAGGCTGCGGATTGTGTGTTCATAACTTTCACCAAAAATATATATTATTTTTATTTATTTATTCAGATATATTAATTTTAAATAAAAAAAATAAAAAAAATAATTAATAATTTTACCACTGTTTTTTTTTTTGCTAGCGGTGTTAACCTATTATTGATTGCTGCACCGGTCCGCAATTGTATCCTACAGTAATGACAAGCTGTTAATGTACTGGTGTAAACAGTTGTTGGTTAACCTAAATAAAATAAATAAATTAAAAAAAATAGTTTCACTACTCATGCTCGGAAAGTGTAGGCCTGAAGTTGCCTGAGGAGTGGGTTGAAAGTATTACTTTGCAGTCCTAGGGGGAATCGTTTTCAACAGATAGCCGTCAAATCATAAAAAAAACAATGATGAAAAAGAAAATAGTCGCGAAAGCGGCAATCCGATCTTCATTTGTTTTTTCACGCTTTGTTCATACTTTCGTATAGCTGAGATTTGTATTAACATGATGAGTTTATCAGATTCAGATTCGTGTTTTTATTTTTAATTTCCTAGTATTCGTAATGAAAAGCACAGTGTTCACATCAGGCAAAAGACTTATTCAGTCCCTCGAACTGTTGGCAATACTAGTCTTAGGACTAAATCAGTTCCTTTCACGCCTGGATAACAATAGCTGCTGAGAGCTTACTTATATTCTTTGGAGCTTATCTATGATATTTTTTGTTACAGGTATCCTTCGGGGTAACAGTGTCTGGACATGGCCACATAGGTATGTAATGTTTTAAATTAGTCATAGATACTAAAGAAATCCTTTGTTGAGGATTTTTTTATTTTCAGTGATTTCTAGATGATACATTTTTTGATTTTCAGAGGAAAATGCTCACAGTGCGATTTCACATCAATTTTACTTGGGCAGATCTTAAATTAATCATAACCTCTACGTGGATGATGTTATGATTTTCACAATAAATCTTTCTTAAGGAGACGGTTTTTCAAGAGTCAGATAACTTAAAAAAACCGGCCAACTGCGAGCCAGATTCTCACAAAAATATTTTTTTTATTGCGGCAATAGAAATACAATGCGAAAAATTCGACTTTCTTCGTGTTACGCGGTTCATGAGAACAGCTAGCTGACAGACAGACGGACAGCGGAAGCTTTTTCATGGGGTTCCATTTGTTACCCTTCAGGTACGGAACTCTAGGAACTTGGTGTTTACAAATTATCTGACTTCTGATAAATAAGCCACTAGGTATGTGTTTTGCAATTCAAATGCTAGATTAAACTGCTCATCAAACAACCAATATACTGTCAAAGTGCCTCGGGGCATCAGGAACTCCAATTCAATAACCCTGAGTCCCTATCTAAAGGTCAATCGGTCAGTGTGCCCTGAGACTGCATTGAGTATATTAGCGTAAGTACATCCACTCTGTAAGTGGTTTACCGCTGATATTGAATACCCACTTTAAAATGATAATATCACACTTTCTGAATGGTCATTGTACCTTGACCCATCACTGCGGCGTTGCTTGCACAGTAAAATGTCAACTTTATATCAAATTGAATACGTTTAGATAAGGTTCCTCATTTTGCCGCGTTTCAAGGTAAATTGGACTCACTTAATATTGAATTGGACAAATGTGTTTTTATTGGACGTTGCAGCCAATTGTTTTCTTGAGACAGAAATGGTTTTAAAAATAGTCGAGATTTGGAAGAAGATGTTACAATTAGATATTAAGATATTAATGCGCCTTACTCACATTTAATTTGCTTTGATTTCGTTGACTAACTTCCAAATGTTCAATACAAACTGCCGCTTAACAGCCCTATCACAAAATGGCGTTTTCACAAAACTGCTGACTCATCGCATTATGTGGAAATTAAGCAGTTGCAATTACGTTTATTTTAGGGTTTATTACATACTAATTATTTTAATGAACATTTAAATTGTATTAAATAATGGTATTAAATTTTCGTTTCTTATGAACTATGGTTTATTTATTCTTCTTTCAAATTTCTGAGGCCGCTATGAACGAAACCATAATAATAGGAATATTATCATTAAATTGTTTGGGTTAGTTTGGTTGGTTTAGTTTGATTAGCTTGAAAAAGTGCCGTCGCGCGTTTCACGAGAAACTTACTTCGAAGTTTCGGCTTTTTACAAATAGATAAGAGAAAAAAATATGCGAAAAACGATTCCGCTTTAAACTATACTAATAACTATTCTCAACTACCTAAAAACAAAAGTTGTCAAACTATTTCAATTTCTGAGATTTACAAAGCCAAAGTTGGCCATTTTACGAGAAAAAGTCACAGAATACAGAGAGGCCTATTACAATTTACTGTAATAGGCCTCATAAGAGGGAATTCTGTTTATAGTCAGTTTTAAAATATACCTCTGTTTGCTAGAGCGAGTCTACATGCCGTGCATTATGCTAATAACACATTTAACCCTGCTCAACTCCTTGACAAATTGCTGCCATTTTGCTTTCGGATTCTACTATTATATTTTTCCACCGAAGGTTATGTTGCGATATCCTGAGCATAGTAATAAATCGCAGGATTATTGCGCTAATTATAGACTAAGACTGTTTATGTCTATGTACTGCAAAATCCTAATTATTATTATAATTGCAACGGTGAGTTTGTTTACTTCTTATGATTTTAAGAGGAAATCGCTGAATAATTTTTATGAATTTTGGTACTGCAAAAGAAAGGTCCCTGGTCCCTGGAGACTTTTATAGGCTACTTTAATACGCTTTGGAACGCTTTGGAATGTGCAAATAGCCTCATGTTTTTGACTGACCGACCTTGACATTTCAAAAGTGCCTGTAAATGGTTTATTTGAAATAAATGCTTTGAATCTTGAATCTTTATACGACAGTAACTGCCTCCGTGGTCGAGTGGTTTAGGTGTTTTCCTTGATCCGGTGATCTTGGGTTCGATTTTCACGGGAAAGCACACTTTGTAAAGTTGGTTTTCCAGATTGGCTAGGACATTGCTAGCGTGAATCACCTGATTGTCTGATATTCCGATGACTTCGTGCTTCAGAACGCACGTATAAGCCGGTGGTTCAGGCCGCCAAATGGCCGTCGTCAAATAAACCATGTCAATAGCTATATAGTGTATATAACAATTACAAGCTAAATACGTACTTGTCTTGTCTTACAATATTAATGTGCGCAATTAATATCTCTGATCTCCCACCAGATACGCGTGTAAACGTACTCGATCCCAACGAGAACTGTTGTTATCTAAACCTAGGAGTTATTGAGTTAATTTATAGTATAGTTTCTCTGACCAGATCCCGGAAAGCATTATGATGTAATATGTATCACTAATATACTGGGCATAAATGGTAATCTGCTTAGTAATTTGTAACTTATATTGAAATAGTGTATGGTTTAATTCAATTGTAATAGGTGTAATCAGTGGCGAAGGGTGAATTTTCTTAAAAGGGAAGCCGGACCAAAATGCTTACCTTGCTCAAGTGTGATGCGTAAATTCCAGCTGTGGCCCTGTTTCGTCAATCATGACTATTCATGACCGATACAAACTGAGCTTTATTTATTTCAAATTTAATTTGGTCGCGTAAAACGAATGCGATACTTTGTATTAAATCATTTTGTATACCTATCACTCGAAAGGCCAGAGAATGTGGGATTGTGTTGAGGAACATTGTTCCAAATGCGAATTGATTACAGTATCATACTTGCTTAAATAAAACAACGTTTCGATATAGTTACCGCGGTTATCGGATTTCCGTGGTGGCCGCGAAAAGCTAATTCTTGTTTACCTAGCAAAATTACTGTGTCGTTGAACCGTTTCATTAAACTTCTATTCCGATCTACTTTTCTATTATGAACTTCATACGTATTAGCAAAAAATGTTTCTATCCTACGATTTCCGAAATCATGCAAAGATAAACAACTTCGAAAAATTTAATTATAACTTCCCGTAAGCCACGGGTATTTGTCGTACAAAGAACTGTTAAAATTTTTGAAAAAACCATCGCGTCGTTTATAATTTATAATCATGTCAGGGCGAGCACGGCCTATCTGAATTACATGTTTTTTTATTTCCAAAACTCAACTTTGAAAAGGATGTTTCCTCAGTCAACAAATAATCTGTCAGACAGCATTCTACGTTCACTAATGCCGCCATGCTATCGAACTTACTTAATAACAACAAAATCATTACTTATATAACTTCTTTCTAATAAAACTATAAACTAAAAAACTATCTTACTCCTTACTTACCTAAATACCTATTTAAATAGCCGATCACCAAACAATACAACGCCACTAACCATGTTTTCACTACGCAAAACTATTACTAGTTTACACAAATAACTCAATTTCAACAATAATACACGAATAATAAGATTCTAAATTATGATACGAATATATCAAATCAAATGAAAATGAACAATGATATCAATAAACATGACACTTAAATTCGCGCGAAAGATATCTGTTGAGGATCTGTCATGACTGTCATTCAAATATTACTATCCGAACAAATTCGATTTACAACTTCAGTATCATTCCATCTCGTTCTGGCGTACACATTTCCTATCTCTGTCCTGATTGTAGCTCGATGATTAACGGCTTGCTAACTGCCTAAATCTAGCAGTGTTATATTGTGGCCTCAAGGTCAGGATCGCTACAAGAGACTATGAATTAAATGTACTGAATTCCTGTTCGAACGGCCGGCTTAATCTAGGCACTGATTTTATTTCTTTGATTGTTACTTTTATAAGCAAATTTTATACCTGCAATGTAACTTCGTAAATAGTTATTTGTTTAAATTATGATTGAAAACAATATAATTTGATACTAGTATTTGCCATATTTCGAAAGGGAAGCCGATAGGAATCGAGTTGTATGGACCCTTCGCCACTGGGTGTAATTCAGTCTATATAGATATATGTATATTTCCGATCAGAATAGATTTTAGAATCAGAAATCTCCCAACCAGTGTTAAACGTAATTGTATCCCACGATACAATTATGTTTAACACTGGTTGGGTCCAGTCTTGCTAAAAAGGACCATGTTTTCCAGTTAATGGGTTATATAGGTCTGTTGAGCCGTCGCTCTACGACAAATACTGGTATTGGTTATAGGCTAAACATATGATGATGTATGGTGGGCCAGTTTAAAGCCATTTGTAAAATTTAATAACCGACCAAGAGCGAGTCGGACTCGCGCAAAGGGTTCCGTGCCATTATCTATAAATACGGCAAAGAAATCATGTCTGTTGTATGGGAATTATTAAATATATTCAATATATATAAATCTCGTGTCACAATGTTTGTCCTCAATGGACTCCTAAACCACTTAACCGATTATAATAAAATTCGCACACCATGTGCAGTTCGATCCAACTTGAGAGATAGGATAGTTTAAATCTCAATTTTTTGTTGCAATATTATTTAGGAGCGGAAAATGTGACGCAGACGAAGTTGCGCGGGACAGCTAGTATTCAATTTTTATTTTATTATGTTTTTAGTAATATACCGCGTGTATCTGACATCGACGCACAAACGATTTCCATAGGTCCAGGGCATGATTCTGGACACCCTAGTGTTGGAATTTTTCGTCGGTTCTCTTCTCATTTTTTTCAAGAGTACCACAAATAGGTATCAGCTCAGCTGAGCTGATATATATTTGTGATCTTATTCAGATTGCTCTTTTTAGAGAAAGTAGTTAATTAATTATTTTTTTATTCAAAATCTCATTGGGTTAGGTCAGAATAACGATTATGAGCTATGAGCAGTCTAAAAAAAAAAAACCCCTTGAAAAAAATGAGAAAAAAGCCGACGAAAATTTCTAAGTCTAGGGTGTCCAGAATCATGCACTGGACCCATGGAAATCGTTTGTGCGTCGATGTCAGATGCACGCGGTATTTTGTTATGCGGCAACAACAGAAATACGTCATCTGTGAAAATTTAAACTGTGTAACTATCACAGTTCATGAGATACAGCCTGGTGACAGCCGGACAGACAGACGGACCGACAGCGCGCTGTCCATCCGTAAAAAAAACTACATCTAGGCGAATGCCATTTTAGCTGTCTTACCAGCTTAATAGCTGGCTGCCTTTGTCAAGACAGCTAAAATGGCACTGTGTTGAACATGAAACATTTCGAAGACATTTCAAACCTAAGGTCCTAATGAAAGAGGTCATACCTATACTATTTAGGTTTGCTTTACGCACTAGTTTTATCATTGATAATGACAGATAAGAAATGCGTCACAGAAGCTACTGTGGTACGTATCGCCCTGCCAAAATGAGTAATTTTCCCAATTCTATTATTTTTGGACACACTTGAAACCAATTTAATGCAGATAACGTTATCAGTTACGATGGACTAGATCTATTGTTTGATACCGCCAATAAACGGAGCTGTTTTTATAAGCTTTTACAAAATTAAATTGATTTATGAAAAAAAAATTGAGCCTTGAGACCCATACTAGACAGCAAATCTTGTTATAGAATAGAATAGAAAAACATTTATTTGACACAGACACAACACAACAGCAAAAACACATTATGAAAAAAGAAATGAGAGAAACAAAAACATAAAATTCAGAAAAATAATGGTATAGTAAAATTGTGCTGAGCGTGCCCATGCCGAAAGGGTTACCATCTCAGCATATGCTGGGCATCAGACACCCAGCGCTGGTTTTCAGTTGTTATCTACATATAAGGTCGAGCATTAATACCTACTAAATTTTTAACAAACTAGATAAATACATTAAGAATATTCTTAACTCTCTTAATACTTAGTTGATACGTAGTAGAAAACGCCCGCAACTAAGGCCGAAACTACACTTGAACGTGTCATTAATATGATGTCGGGCCAATTTCTGAATACACGTCATAGTCCTTTGTTTATAATTTATCGTTATTATTGAAAAGTGACACCTGCCTTCTTTCTTTCTGTCAATATCCTTAATTATTACACTTTGACTTATATGTTGTTTTACATTTACTTTTGTTTAATTGAATGCAGTTTTTGTTTGCGTTATTTCAATTATTTTCTTTCATTTTTTTTTAAACGTTGTCTATCACTGGAAACGAAACTATATTTATGTATTGTTTATTACACTTATGTATATTATATATAATTATATAAATAAATAAAAAATATAAACATACCTGTACCTATATTTAATACCCTACAAAACTGGTTGACGTCCGTACACTTCAACGTAAGGTGCAGTTGAAAACCTATAGTAGTCCGGACCTGATTTTGCTGAACTGGAACTGTTTGGCGCAGCTGCGGAGCACACAATTATATTGTTTTTAAAACTAACTTTCATATTCTTTAATTGTACCTACACTGTGTGAATCCGTGTGTGCCAAATAAATTAATTTTCTTTCATTGATTTTGACTCTAGATCGATTGATCGGTAGGGAATCGGGAACTATGTCGAGACTTTCCGCCCAGGCCACTAACTCATCAAGTTCTGGTATTGTGCACTGTCGGTAACTGTACTTACTGCTGTATTCACCTAATTTCTTTCCTTACATTCATTGTACAGTCGCCAGCATATGTTATCAAGCTATCCAAAACTGTTAAATTTTTCCAATCAAATTTGAACTCAATCCTATTCACAATAAAGTTGAAAATCTAACAAAGAAATTTGAAAGATTGTTGTAACGTGATGTGCTGGCAACTGTACGTAGTACATTCCGTCGCAACTCCAACAATTCAAAATCTATCGTGTAATATTGCTTATTCACGCACCTAGTGTCGATAGAGTAATATTTAATATTAAAAACTAGCTGATGCGCGCGGCTTAGCCCGCTTGATAAATTGTATACTAAACCTTTCTCAAGAACCACTCTGTGCATTGGTGAAAACAACATGAAAATCCGTGCAGTAGTTTTTGAGTTTATCGCAAACAGACAGACGGACGCAGCAAAGGAGGACTTTGTTTTATAATATGTAGTGAAGAAACAAGAACAAAACAACACCATTTTATTTACCAAGACTTCTCATAATTAAATGCAACCCGCCATGTACGTTTTACATTAAAAATTCATATACTAAGAACCCTATTACACGATCTTGTTATCACCGCATAACCGAAGAAGCGAACCCAACATGGCGGTTATTAATTAAAAAATAATTAACCGGTTCACTGATGAGTCGGGTGTATCGGGGTTAATCATGAAACCTGTAGATAACGAGTACGTTTCTGTGGATAAATTCTCGGATACTATTTGATAAATCTGCATTTGCAAGAGAATTTTCAGAGCTTATATGAAATTGCGGTTTCACTAACCAGGAAATTGTGAGATTCCAATTTTAGTGAGGATTCATTTTAGCGAGCTTGCTTGGTTGGGTAAATACTGTGCTACGACCACTGCAACACTTCTTGGTTTAATGATTTTTCTAATACATTTCGTAGTATATGTAGGTAGAGGTTATTTCTCCGCTGCCTAAGACTTGGGTATATCCTAACTAATATTATAAATGCGTAACGCCTTATTGTTTGGATTTGTATAACATATTTGGACGAATTTGGCATACAGGCAGAACATGTCCAACAACAGTACCTACTTGGGACACTTTTCATCCAGTGAGTAGGTTTCCTAATGATCATTTTCAATTAATAGTTGACGAGATGCCAGCATCTTCAATAGTTTCTTGCAGTGTATAGATCGGCTTTTTTGAAAAAAGGAAATATATATATGTAGGCGTCAGCGACAGCTGAGCGATAGCGCCATCATCGTTTGGGTTCGGTGGTATCAGGATCATTGTAGAATAAAACACTGAATACAGTACTAAGCTCTCTTTATTAACTGTGGCTGAGTGCTAGTACTTTACAAATAGACAGTCCCCCAAAACGCCCGCCCGTTACCATATCCTAGTGTTTTGGCTAGGGAGAAGACGTGGCCAACAAACTCCATAGCAACACATCTGTCTTTTGAGTTAGAAGAACTCGCATTTATAACATTATTAAAGAAGTCTGTTTAATTTAATTAAAATAGGTAAACCGACAGTTTCGTTCGGGACGAGTGTCCTAGTCGGTGTCTCGAGTAAAAAGTGCCCGGCAAAGTCCCCACTCTCCAATTTATACGTCTCTGTCCACGTGCTGCCATTACAACTGTCAATTGACGTCACGGCGTTTACCACTACCCACTACTACAATACTCAAATCAGCAACTAATTATTAAATGATTTCTTTATCCACGACATATATGTAAATGCATACAAAAAGCATTAAATCATACTTATACCAAATGCGTAGGCCCGGCTAAATATAATCTGGTACTGCATTACATCTCTCACTTCGACAAACCTAATACCCATAAACGTTTGTTTCCAGTTCAAAGGTATCAATAAATATCTCAATGTTATTGAAACGTTTACACACTTTCACATAAATTGAACTATATTAAATTAAATTAAGTCTCCATCAACAGATATTATGAAATTATGATATTACTATTTTGATTATGATCCTTGTTAACCAACATAAAACGGCAACAATGTTTAAAGGTCACGAAGGTAAAACTTTCTTCTAGGCAGGGAGTTTGAATATTTACAAGTTGTTTAGAATATGCTAATGCAATCATTTGGATAATTTAGTCCTTAGTAAATCCTTTAGCAGTGCCTAGATATACTTATATTAAATTATAATGATAAACTACACAACGTACATATTTAATTACCTTTTCTGCGAAAATAACCTAAGTACCTCTAATTTTCGCGATTAGGTTGACAGCTCTTTGTGAAAAACGTCTGTCACTTATTACGTTCTTGTAACCATTTGTTATTATTACTCTCTTTGGTTTTTCTCGACAACGATGAAAATATTTTAATGAAAAAAAATACACTGTCGAAGAGTGTCAAATGATACTTTATATTTCGTAAAAAACTGGCACAGTGCGAGTCGGACTCGAACACTAAGAATTCCGTACCATTTTTTTTTTAAAAACACGTTAATTGTATGGGAGACTCCCTAACTCTCATTACTTGTTGTTAAAGCAGCAATAAAAATACATGCTTTTTGAAACTTTTTCCCTATTGCGGTTCTTGAGGTACAGCCCAATGACAGACAGACAGACAGACTGACGGACGGACGGGCGTACAAACAACGGAAGCTTAATAATAGGTTTCCGTTGGTTAACCCTTCGTGTACCGAATGCTAAAAAAAACTTTTTACAAAAAAAATACAACCGATTTCCAAAAAAAAACACTACAAATTAAAAAAAAATTACTTTAATTTCGGAACTCGGTGTTTTTGTTAATTTGTTTGTTTTTTGACACCGACTTCCGAAATTAAAGTTATTTTTTTTACTTTGTAGTGTTTTTTTTTTGGAAATCGGTTGTATTTTTTTTGTAAAAAGTTTTTTATTTTTTACTTTTTAGTGGTACTTACCCCACACCTAACAACACCACTGCAAAATCGCAGAAAAGCAAAATATAAACGCACTAGTTGCCCATACGATTTTCGAAAGTTCCCCTCGAATTCTCTGGGATGCCATCATCAGATCCTGGTTTCCTTATCATGGGACCATTTGGGAAGTATTCCCTTTCCAACAAAAAAATCATTTTTAAAATCGGTTGGCAAGCGACGGAGTTATGCCCGAACAAACATAAATAAAAAATAAAAAATACAAACATCCGAATTGAGAACCTCCTCCTTTTTGGAAAGTCGGTTAAAAATAATACCAATCCGTTGGAGCTATTATCCTTAAGCATTTTTTTTGGGAAAATCTCGAATGTTTCATATATTTAACGATGTCACTAGCAGTCTTAAGCAACCCTTTGTACTCAAGCTGAAAGTTTGCACAATTTTGTTGCCAAATGGATACAAAAAATATGCCTGATATATTGTTGGAATGCCATTATGTGTATTTTCGTTCACGATAATATGTTTCGCGTTATGTGCGGTTTCGCATTACGATCTGAATCTGAATTCCATGCGTTCGGTAAATGTATTCGAAATTGGAATATTTATTGGAATTGTGTATTTTCCTTTAAATATTCTCACGATTAATAAGTTATAATAATATATGTTTTATTGAATAAAGTAGTAGAGCTGAACATTATAAATATCCTAGTATAAAATAATTTTTGTTTCAGCTTCTTGTTAGAGAGGCGTGTTTTAATATAAATATTTAATATAATAAATTCAGATAAATGATATGGATATGTTCAGACAGATAGTATTCTAGTAGGTAATAATTGGGGTTTCCAGATCAAAGAAGATCTGGAAACCCGCAATTATTACCATTGGGGTTTCCAGATCAAAGAAGATCCGGAAACCCGCAATTTTCCCCTCATTCATCATTTCATTCATTCGGCACATTAGAAAGATCTGGAAAGCCGCTATTTTCACCAATTTTATATTATTCAATATTTAATTGAAAATAACTTTGAAACTGATTTAAATAAAAGGAATTTCATCTTCCGGTAGAATCTGGTAGCATATAACGTCTTCTGAATCAGGTATCACTAATTCACGCATTGTGCTCCTCATTGACGATGTGCCGGTGACCCGACACTTTGCTGAACCCGCTTTCAATTTTTCAGGACCAATCTGCATATCGTTAACTCGGGAGAATATTAGCTTTCTATTACCGTTACCGGCAATTTATAACGATTAACATTGGGGGATTAGTAGGGATAGGAAACAGTTACCTATTACTAATTGTGAAAAATTAAAACAAGTAAGTATTTATTTCAAAAATGTATTATCTATACACCATTTATTTAAACATATTACATTTTTTAAAGCACATATTGTATCATGATAAATACAACTATACACATCATGAGAATGTTCATATTTATTGTACAAGCTTAATAAATTAGGACAACCTTCATCTTCTAAATTATGAATATTATTATTATTTAAAATTTTTCTTAACCACAACACTTTTTCTAAACCTTTGGTATAAACACTATTATTTCTTAAAATATCTACAATCAAATTCTGATGATTTGAATAAGGCACAAATCCGTCTTTCCAGTATATCTTTCTATTACGTTCAATCCAACTGACTTGCCGTTTCTCTGATTTCGTCAAATCGTAAAATGGAAATGGTGGCTTAATTAAAAACACGTGAATTTTTTTATTCCATAATACAGCAATTTCTTTAATGATAAATTCATTTGTTTCTGTTTTAAAACCTTGAACATCTACAATGGCAGTCATGATAACCTGCGCACAATGTTGCTGAGAGGTTTGTATTCCACAAGTCGATCGTTTATAATCAAACAATATGCAGTTGTTTTATCTGGTATTGCTGTAGAACATTCAATCTCCAACCTCACGTCCACTGGACCTGTTTTTAGGCTATCGTTTTGTCTTGAGCAGTCCAAGATAAAGAGAGGGGCTTTTTCTTTGAACTCCTTTAGGTCAAGCAACGGGTCTACTGGACAGTTGTAATACGACTGACGAAATTTCACAAACATTTCATATAATATACTATATTTGTTCTCAGAAAACTTTAAACCTAAAGGTTCGTAGGGATAATATTGTGAATTCAAAAAGAGCGTAACGTTTGTTACTTCACAATGATCGAATACTGAACTGTCTCTAGTTTGATTATTTTTTCGATTAGTTTGTAAACAAAAAATTACATATCGGGGTTTTTCTAATTGTGAAGCAGTTTTAACTGACCAAGAATGCTTTGTGGTTTGGGGTAGTAACGGATACTCATATAAATCCCAGTTTCTAAACGCTATCTGAATAGGTTTATCTCTTTCTAAATGTTTTAAAAGTGTCAGTCGTTCTCGGTCTGATACTTTTATGTGTGGCACCCTCCACTGAACTCTCTCTATGTCTATTTGAAAATGAGCAATATCATCAGTAAGGATAACGCTATTTAAGTTAGTGTTACTTCTGTTCAATATAAGTTCATGTTTGCAATTTATCACTATTTTATTGTAATCCTCTGCAAACCCTAAAACTTTATTTAATGGTATCACAGCACTAAAATTTCCATCACTTTGAAATCCCTGCAAACTCCAACCCCATAGGGCAGCAACTTTATTTTCTGCTTCATTTAATGAGATGTATGATTTTATTGTTGACGTTATTCCAGAATTTTTTATACGGTCTATTTCAATACCATTCATTTCGTATCTGATGTCTTGAAACAAAGACATAACAGGGTTATTAGTGAACGTAACAGTTTTCTTGATTGGTTTCCCATCTTTCCCGAAAAACTTCGCTTGTCCTTCGACGTAAATTGAACTGGCTGATGGTAGGACGTATATGTCTTGCTGGTGGATGGGAATTCTGATTTCATCGTTTTCTCTAAAGCTGCTATTGTAGGGATTGTATGAATGGACTTCGTAACTTTCGATCGAAGTGTCGAAGTGCGGTAATTCAGTAATCTGTAGTATATTCATACTTTAAACCCTAGGGCCTTAAGAAAATCTTTATTTACTTTAGTCAATTTCTTAACTGTTTTCTTACGTCTTTGCACCTTAGCAATCGCAGAAGAACTAAGATGTTTTTCAATCGCTGGGGTATTTTTATAATAAACTATCATTTTGTTTTTCTTAAATGAAGACGTAACTGAACTTGTTCCTCCCCAAAGTTAATACAGTGACCAAATTGATCTACAATCTTAACAGATACCTGTGAAATTATATTTTTGTTTACTGGAAAGTAAATAACATTTTGTGGTATTTCAATGCACTGATGACCTGGAGTAGTATCAGGCACAAATTCATGAATAAAATGAGTTGGTAATCCGTTGCAGTACGAACCGTGAACAAGATCACATTCGATTCTGATTACAGACAGACCTCTGTTAGTAACGGGGATACTTGGTCTTGATTTTAATACTGAAAAGTATATCAAACCGCACTCGTATTGATCTGCCAACTGCAGTGGTGGTTGAAAGTATGAAACCAGTTCCGATTTATTTCCAGAGATGGTAACCGTAGCAGACATGCTTCTATACTGGCCTCTTTCGGAAGATCCTGTTTATTATATTCCTTCACTACACCAAAAATTCTTCAAAAAGTTTAAACATAGATGTCCACAATTAAAAGGGTGATCACGCTGAATATTATCATAATTATAGTGAATTTTGGACCCCAAGTATTTTATAAATTCTTTTGGAGGCTTAAGATTGCCGTAACTATCAAAATACTCGATATAATCGTTGTATTTGGCATAGGCTACCCAATGAGAACCAGGATTTTTAGAGCTATCCAAATTTATAACTCCACATTCTTTTTTAAAAGGGTGTTTAGGGAGCTTATCTCTCATAAAGACACCTCTGAAATAGGGAATGTTATTTCCATACTTCAAAATGTCTAAATTAGTCAAGGCTCGTTTGGGTAGCCGATATCTTAGTTTTTTTCTTTTGATACAAAAATTCCGAGCCCATCTTTATGTGGTTTAAGGTGTAGTCCTTTTCCGATACAGAGAGCTTCCATCTTTTCATTGTGTCTCTTCGATTCAGTCCATAACTTTTTAGCTATCTTGAATTCATTAATGGTTTTAGCAATACCAGCTGCACCCCCTGCTAAAGCCCCTACCGCTGATAATCCCGCAAAAATCGGAATCAAAGGCAATACTCCACCAGTTTTTGGTATAGGAATAACACGAGGAAGTTTAATGGATGTATCATCAGCTAATTCTCTGGCAGCGGCCATTGCTAATTTTATTGCCACTTTCTTGCATTTTGGTTTTAATTTTTTAATATGTCTCTTCGTTTTGCTAATAACATTTTTAAATTTGTTTTTTAATCCTTTTCCAGGTTTAATTTTAGGAGAACACTTTTTGCTATCTTGTTTTAGGCCAAAACCAGTTTTAATTTTTGTTGACATAGCGCTGGTTACTAAGCGCGCTGCTAGTTTTTCCCCTACACTAGCATCTGAGGCAAGTGCTCGCTCTTTAGCCATATTTAACAAAACTAAATCTGCCTTGTGGCGATCTTTTAAGTTTGAAGACTTATGATAGGCAATGTCGTGTTGTTTGCAATATTCGTCTAATTTATTAACACCTTTATCTCCACGTGTAAGTCTTTTAATTAATTTAGTGCCAGGCCCACAATAATTGTATCCTGGGAAATGTAATTCAAATGGTAAATGATTTATAATCCAATTGAGAAGACTACTCTCTTCAATACACATCATAAGACTGATCCATTTTGGACAGAATACTTAATAAATATTCGATTTATCAATCCAACTGTTTTCAGAAGAAGGCAAACCTAACCATTTTACTAAAACTCTATCTCCTTTTCTTTTAAGAACTTTCTCAACAAGATATAAATTAGGATTTTTCGTCTTTTGAAGCTCTTGTACATAAAATGCACCTAAAATGGGTTGACCTCTGATTGTATCTTCTATTAAATAGGTGATAGGATTTGTATTTTGTATCATTCGAATTTTAAATATTTCTGTAGACCAGTTGGGAGTGTAACCTTTTTCAAATGTTCCTTTGTACTTACTGATACGCACATAATCACCAATTTTATATTTTCTTCTAATATTATGATTTTTCACCAACCTTGAATACCTTTCTAATATATGTTTTTTATTAATGTTATCCACATTAGCGGGAACTTCATCAATTGTCCGATGATAAGTGTGATTGTATTTGTTAATAACATTATTAAGCGTGTTGTCTATCCAATTGTAGCTGCCTCTTAAACTAAATTCCTTATAGACTTTCGATTTCAATGTCCTGATAAATCGCTCAACTATAGCCTTTTTTGTTGAGAACGTTGAATAATGATTAATGTGATAAGTTTCCATAAGCTTTTGAAATTCATTATTGTAAAATTCTGTTCCTTTATCCGTTTGTAGATTTTTAGGAACACGCCCCTTATTCAATAATTTCTTAAAAGAGTTACATACATCATCTTTGGTTTTACTTTTTAGAGGAAAAGTCCAAGCATATTTTGAGAATGTGTCAATAACAGCAAGAATAAATCTGTAATTTTTATTTTGCTTTGAAATTGATTGCATATCGATTAAGTCTGCTTGCCACAGGTCATCTATATCTTTCATGATAACACATCTACGTGGAAAGTTCAACCTCGCATTTTTATGAATTTCGTTAACCACGTCGGTTTTGCTCATGTTTACAATTCAGTACATACGTTTGTTTTGAATCCGTCTACAATACTGAATGAAAATTTTATGGTGCTGAGTATTTATTCTTTAATTATGCCATTATCATGATTTGTGTTGCCAGCATCTCTGGAAGCAAGTAATAGTTTCAATCTCTCAACGAGTTCGTTAGGGTCATCCCAATATACCAAGTCAGTGTTATTTTTGTATTTTTTTAGAGTTGGTAAGCTTCCTCCAGTGTGAAAATTTTCATTTACTGATTCAGAAAATAATGGTTTGATTACGTCACGATATTTTATTCCCTTATCACCTCTTATTTGCCCTCCAGGATTAAAATCTCTCTTATGAGCATTTGTATAATGCAGCAGGTCTTTGTAGACAAGTCTATCTTTGCTCGATATTAATTTTAAATCAGGTTTTCTTCGAAGTAAAAGTTCCTTCAATCCGGGGGTAAAATTATAGGATTTGTCACCAACTTTAATTAAAATGACACTGTCGTCATTCAAACTATCGATTTTAGAAAATGAGACTATAGAATTACCCATTAGCAATGTTTTATTTACACTTCTTATTCCAAACGGTATATTTACACCGTCATAAATATCATGGATATCACGACCCTCTAGCGAAATTTCTAAATCATCCAGTATTTGTTTTGTAGGAGACTTTTTAAGTATTTGTGCAGACTTCACTTTTGGATCGTAGCAGTCTTCAAACTTTGTAGATGAACTAGTATCCATGTCATCCAATTCAATGTCGTCAGAATTTGGGAGTGGTGTATTTTGTGAATGCTTTATTTTTTCCATTGATATTTTCGAATCGACTAGTGCGTTAAGGGGTTCCGTGACGGTTTTTAGCATTTTATCAAGTGACAAGTTCATAGAGTGTTCCTGGTTCTTCATTTGTTTTATTTTAGTCTTTATGGATTCCACAGACTTCATTAATTCTACTTTAATATTCTTTTCCATGTCGTATTGTGACAAGTGTATTCAGCCAAAGAAAATATACTACTAAGTTATATTTGTCTGTTATTGGTTTTAAATAATTACACATTATTTGCTTAAAATTTAAAAAAGCTGTCTAAATTCTGCCTGTACCTTCCATTGCTTAAAGACGAGTCTTTGCAAATACTAACAAAGTTATATGGCTCTCTCCAAACTGTATTACAAATCTTCTTGAATTGATTCCAGGACATATCAGAACTAACATGCTCTTCATAAATATGTTTCAAGTTAACATCGTCTTGCTTAAATATTATGAGAAAGTTTGCATTATCACGCAGCAACTGTTTCGGAACTTTTGAGTATGTTTGACATAAATAAAAGCAATCAATATGTTTATGTCTACCCATAGAGAAGTAATTACGAATGTTTATTTGATTTTCACATGCCACATCATCGAAAATAAATACTGAATTAGTTAGTGCTTCATCTGGGGCTATGACTTCTTTATTATCAGTAAATTCATGAAACTTAACTTGATGCACTCTCTTTATAACTTACTAACAATAAACTAAGCACGACGTTTGTTTTTCCACAATTCGAGGGACCACATATAATACAACGAATCGTATTCGGTAACAGAATGCTATGCCTAATGTGGTTATCAGAGTCACCAAGATTTATATGATTAACATTAAGTGATGTGTGTTGTTTGATCAACTTCATTTTGACTATTAATTCAATTTCACCCAAACATAGATATATAAAGCATAAGTATAATAAAAACAAATGATTTAGATTGGTTTAAAGTTGTCATGTCAAATGTAAAGCGAAATGTATACCTACTTAAAGTGCTTAACCATTTTATGTTTATTTCTGCTGTAAATAATAATTAATTAGTATGGTATTTATATTCGTGCTCAGTGATCATATAGATTATTAAAATGAAGAAGACTGTAAGGTCATAACAAGAAAAAAAAACATGCATCAGTTATAAATAATATTTTATTTCGATATTACAAATATAAAAACAACAATCAACACTACCACTCACTAAATTAATAATGTATGGTATACTTATACTAATTATAAACAAAGGTTACAATAATATTACAATTTATTTACATAAACATTTTTGTATTTCTTTATTTTGACGCCAATTAGTTCTCAAAATAAAGTTTCATAGTGACCCAAAGGTAAAGTTTCAATAAGGTTCGTGAGTATTTGTCTCATAACATCATTTCTATTCAATACTACTTTATGAATTTATTTAGAGTTACAGTACATGCTTGAGTGATTTAATTATATTCATTTTATATTTGAAATTGACATTATTTGTTAAAGCTTTACTATAGTGAGATAATTTTAATCTTGAAAAAAAAATATTTTTAAAATATGGTTTCACAGTGACCCCATGGTAAAGTTTCTGTTTGGTTCGCAAGTATCTGCCTCTTATCATCATTTTTATTCAATACTACTTTATGAATTTGTTGAGAGTACAGTACATGATTGTTTGATTTAATTATATTTATTTTACATTTAAAACTTGTATCACTTGTTAAAGCTCTGTTGTAATGGCATAGTTTTAATCGATTAGTTACAGCTTTCGATATTCCTTTTGCTTTTGTAATGCAAGTTTTTAGGCTGTTTATGCAATAAAGCTTAGCTCTCAACCCTACAAATTCACTTATGATTTCACCTCCACATTCATCTTTAAATAGTCCTGGAATTTTTGCATTTACTCTCGGTATATTGTAGCAATTATTAGTCTCAAAATTACTTGTGTCGAATTGTCCAACTTCATTTTTTATGTCCTCATAAAAATCTTCAGTGCTGATAAAATAAAGAAGGCTGTCTGTGTCTGTATAACACAGCCTTGCCTGAGTTTTATATTTGTTTTTAATATAATTGTAGTGAAATTTATATAAATGTTGTTTGGCATATTCTAGGACTGAAAACCCGATATAGATAGGTCGGTCTAGAATAATTTTTTCAGGACTCAATTGAATAGCGACAAAATTTTCAGAAAAAATCTTAATACTTTTAAAATTTGGTTTCGCTATTAACTTTTCCGCACTGAGGTGCTTATTTGTTTTGTTATAATAATCGTCCCAATTGGTCACTAATTTTACATTAACCTGTTTGCGTCGATTTTCAATAGTTTTGCCAAATATAGCATTGTTAAGGAGTTTAAAAAAATCTTTTTCAAATACGGTTGTTGAAGCTTGGCGTAAGCTTGTGTTTAGGTCAATATATTTTTGTAAAAAGTTTTCCTGTCTAAAAGTTAAGATACGGTGAATTTTCTTCAAAATAAGTCCATTCAGTAAGCATTCTTTTAAGTGAACGTAGTGTATTACATAGTTGAATTTGTCATATAAATTAGCAATTAATTTAGGTGTTTTGCCTCCAGGAGGTTTGAACTTCTCTGCAGCAAACGGTAAATCACTGTGCTTATTATGTAAATTCTCGGGATAGGCTAAATCTACTTCTAAAATATATCCATATTCAGAATCATCCGAAATTGATAGTATGTTTATAGTATTTATTTCATCGATTGATAAAAAGCGGAATTCTGAAATAGGCATTTTTTTTGTCATCGCATAACCGTATAAATTATTACAGTCAAGATAAATTAAATATGTTGACCTTTGAGAAGCATCGTAACTAGGTAAATATTTATTATTTGCTTTAGCGTAGCGAAGAGAACATTGTGCCAAACCTCCACGAATGCCCTTCTCCAGGAACTCGTATATTTCCACATCATTAATTAATTCTAATTTAATACCGGTATACAATAACATCGCATCCCAGCTTAAACTAGGTGCAGTAATATAGTAGGCCGGATCAAGCTGATAATGATGCAAACAAGTTTGTCTAAATTTTTCAAAAACGTCAGAAAGTAGTAACACGTCGGTTTTTAAATATAAATCTGTATATTCTCCAAGCGATTTTATATTAAATGTTTGCCATATATATTGAGCGTGATTATACTCATCATCGCTAATATGTACGCATGTCAAACTATTGTAAAAACAATATTTAGGTGGTAGTCGATTCTCATTACATTTTGAGATTGCATCCATGTAATCATAGGGGTATATTCCTTTTCGTCGTAGTAGTTTTAACTTATTACAATTAACATCTGAAAATTCTTTTGACAAATTAACAAAATCAGATTCAGACAAATTGTTGACTAATATGTTTAAGCTTGAATTAAGAAATTGAAATGAGTCTATAAACTTAACTTGAATAGGCCTTGAACTGTTCTTTCTGTGGAATAATTTCGTGATAGACATATATTTTTCTTTGGTTTTAGGTATAATTTTAAAAGCACCTTCATATTTTGCTAATTCTGTAATAAATAGGTGAGAATCATAACCAGCTAGGTTATGGAAAATAACAGGCACAAACGGGCAAACTCTAAACATTAAATTACAATGGGAGTGTGCGGCGCCTCGGTACTGAGATGTAATATGATCATGATCCATTACTTTGTCATCAAAGAGCAGATCGTTACAGATGTGACATTTTGTAGCATTTTTGTAATCGTTTTTTTGGTCTGTGGTTAAAGGGGCCACAGGCATTTTACTCGATAAGATGCTGTTAATGTTATCTACATCATTTAGTAAATATTTTATAAATACTTCCACACAGTCGGGCCCTCTATATGTTACATATTTATTTAGCTCCGAATTATGTGAACAGCAAATATAGTATCCAAAACATGAAGGTTCGTGAACCTTATATGTTCGGGTATTTTCAGTTTTACTTATGTTGCAGTTTAGCAAAATACTCTCAAAGTCTGCATAAATAACAAAATTAATTTTTTGTTTTCTTTCAAAGTTTTTAAACTGAAGAATGCTATTTTTTTCAGGTAATACTGTTAATATATTAGGACATGTAGTATGGGCACTATATTTTGTGGCACTCGAGAAAACTTGTAAACACGTCTCACATAGATACATTTTACCTTTATGTTTACTTATTTGACGTCTAACTAATCTGAACAGATTTTTTATTAAACAATAATGTCCATTGCCTTTACGTTCAATATATAATAAATTTACATGGTGTGTCTTTCTTAAATTTGTCACATATAAGGGACCAGTGACTGCGTTTTTATCATCCAATCCATATACGTTTATACTTATAGTAGGATTTATCTTTTCGAAGTTTTTAATATCATTATACGATGGAGGAAATGATAGACCATTTATATTTAAGACTGATGAAAAAATTGGGTAGGAACTTGTTCTGCAAACATTACATTTTGCTGGATATAATGCTGCAACAACACACCACAAAAAACAATAGTTATCATGGTTTTTTATATTTAAGCAACTTCTCGTTTTTTTTATAACATGCGGCAAATCTATGTAAGTACCGCCTTTTAAAGGAGAATATTTGTTTATATTAATTTCCAGGTGACTTATACAGAAACAGGACCAACCAGATTCACGGTGTTGGAATTCTGAGAGTTTCCTCTCAAATGTGTTTATTGTATTCAAATAAAATTCATGTATATCAGTATTTTTGTATATAATGTTAAATTTTGTGTTAAATGACTTAAGCTGTTGCTCACCAGATTTTGTTTGTTGTTTATTTAGACAAGCATTAATTAGTTTTATGACTTGATGCTGATTATCCATTAGGAATTCCTCAGGTGTAAGGTACTCCATCGATGGATTCAGTTTGTAACTTATTATTCTCATTCTAAAAGCCGTAGCAATAATATCAATATTTTCATATTTGGTTTTTATTATGCAATTAGATTTGTGTAAATTCGTTCTCACATGATAGTGATATTCATTTTTCGGTATTTCAATATGACATTTTTCACAATTCATTATATCATTATAATTTGTTATTTTTCCAGGAATTGGTGAAACTGTAAGAAAACAAAACAATGAATTTTTAATTCTTGAATATATTTCTTTAATACATCATAATATAAACCTAAAAAGACATTAAAACAGAATACTAGTACATAAAAATCATTTCGTAATATTGAGATAATGATTAAAATTAAATGTCGTAAATAAGCAAGTAACTCATGGTGAAAAAATAGTATTTATAGTAATTAGATATTTGTAATGGAATACTAATATTTTAGTAATAGTTGCTAACAAATGTTGGTGGACACTTTACAAATTCTTTTCTAGTTGCCATAATAAAATTAGTCAGGTGCTGCCATGCATCTGTGTTTTCAGATGTTTGGTTTTTCACAGTAACTATTGCTTGGCGCCATCTGTTAATTGGTTGAACGTTTTTAATTTCATCGCACCGGTACACTTTTAAATCTATATAGTGCGTACCGGGCTTATGCTCGTACGTCTGGCGCGAATGACCGTTAGCAAGGCGCCGAGTTAAATACGAAGTTAATTGTATTGGAGCTTTACCGGGAACAGCGACATCTTCTTTCTCGTCATCTTCACTGTCAGTCCCGAAGAGGTCGTACGCTGTAGCCTTCTTTGGTGGTATTGGCTTGAAGTACGGCTTCTTCGGAGCTGACCGCGACGTACTCGGGGCCGGACTTGCTCTCGATGGCGAATGTGATGCAGTCCGCGCTGCCGCCTCCGGCTCCTTCGTTTGAGTTGGCACCTGCTTCCTTTTCTTCGTCTTTTTCGCGACTGGAGGTTGCACTTCGTCGTCAGACGGGAAGAGAGTCTCTGCGTTCTCTAGCGACCTGAAATAATATAAAATTAATTTATTAATTATGCTATTTAATCAATTCATAAGCAGGATTCGAACCTGGAATCCTGGCTTTCCGTGCCAATACACTAGAATAGTGTATACATATGATACATTATTAGAATGAATATTAGAATAATTACATAGAATAGTGTATACAATCATACATTATAAGAATGAATATTAGAATAATTACATAGAAGATATCATTATGCCTTAATTTCCTGGGTATCGAACCCAATGTCTCATGCTCAATAGTCGAGATTACTAGCACTCGTCTAAGGAGTTCCCTGTTATAAGAATAGTTAAACAATAGAATTATTAATATATAAAATAATAATGCTACTTACATTTTAAATAGTGCAGCGAAGTTTTGATGTACGATGATGATGCCACTAGCTCTGGAAGAGGTGTTTTGTGGTTGAACTTCAGCAGCGGGACGCTTAAATAGTGATAAATCTACGTCATATTATCCCAAATTTGGGGAAGACGCACGTGTATAGTAAATGCTGTGTCAGTTGTCTGCATCCAAATGCAGGTTTGTGATGCGATATTGTAAACAATATTATTTGACTTGCCTGTTGGTCTAGTGGTTAGTGGTCCTGACTGCTATGCTGGAGGTCGTGGGTTTGATTCCCACCCCACCCCCCAAATGTTTGTGTGATGAATACGATCATTTGTCTGGGTGTAATTTATCATTTATCTATAATATATGTATGTATTTAGAAATATCTAAGTATGTTTATCAGTTGTCTAGTACTCATTAACACAAGCTCTGCTTAGCTTGGAACTAGAACTGGCGAATAGTTGGTGAAATACACATCTGCCTAACTGGGAATTAACGGTGTGATGATATATCGATCAACCTTAATTTATGAACAAATAACAAATAAAATCATTACTTACCATTCTATTTGTGGCAAAATATAAGATACCTTAGCTTTAAAAATATCATAATAATAACAGGCGAAACCAAACGTTGCAATAGTATGTCGATATTGCTATATTGTTTTGATTCGTCTCCTTAAAAAGAATTCAGCTTACGGTGCAACTTTGATATACTATTAGCATACCATGAGTTTGCTTGCTTAATCATCTGAGTAAAATGTATGAAAACGATAACCGTAAACATAAGGGCAGTAGTATTATTTTATCGATATATATTTACAATAAATAATAAAATGATAGGTGTCGTAATGTCTTACGTTTCCTATTTCACTATACCCTTTTTGGAAAAAGATATGATATCTAACTTAAAAAATGTGCGATTTTGAACTCTATCCATAAAATTAAATTAGGGTATATAAATAGAGAGAAAAATCATTTAAAATCTATTCGAATTCTACACTTGACTGTTACAACTGGCTTGATCGTGTATTATTGGTAAGTTTTAATATTATTCTTCCGTATTTTATCCAGCATTATTATCAGACAAGACAGTATAATCGATGTTTAATACATATAGGTCTGGTACATATTTTTTTCTATACAGCACTATGTTTCAATCGCAATTGTTGTTTTGAGATAGAATATCATGGGTTAACGAAATACTAATTTAGACTATTATTTTCCAGGTGTTTAACAAAGTCGGGACATAGAATTAAATATGTCACACTCACCATCCTACAGTCCTGTTTTAGAAAACATTAACCTACAATGTGATGTAAGTATCTAAGTAATCATCGATATTAGCAATTGAATTCATATTTATGATGCTTTTTAATAGCATAAAATTATTCATTGTTTCAGAATTTGATAGATTGCTCCGATCCAGTTCTTAATCCATTTTACTATGCTCAAGACCGAGAAAGCTGGTATGCCGAAGTGGCGGAAAAAGCGTGCGAAGAGAGTAGACAGCAAAAAATACAAGAGAAAAAAATAAAGAAGAAGAAAAAATCAAAACCTTTTAAAAACACATCTTTTATCACGCGTAAAGAGCCCGGACATATTCACCGAATTATAAAAATAATTGTACATGATGTGGAAGGCCGTCAGATGAATGAAATAGACAGTGACCCCGACAGTGCAAGCGTGAACATACAATATTTAGTCCGTAGTGATATTGATGACATAATGAGTGAAACCGAGTATTTAGTTGCTAAAATAGTTAAAAAATTAAGTTCAACTTCATGTACCTAATATTGATGTTTAAAATAGACGTATAATAGTTTTATTATTATTATATTTGTTTTTCAAATGGTTACTTTATACTGTAAATATTAATTATAAATAAAAGTATTTAAAATAAAGTACCTTTTATTTCTACGTCATAACATTTAAACTAAATCGTGACTACACTGCATATATAAGGTAGCGCGATGGACAATGGCGATTGCACTTCATTCTCGGTAGTCTGTCGTATCGGACATACTATACCGACTGTTGCTCCAATTTCAGTGTCATTGAATTGTTGAATGAATGTAATGATAGATTATAATGTAGAAACATAATTACGAATGTTCAATAAAATAAATGTTTCATATTAAAATTTCTCATGATATCTATTACATTAAAATTGTTAAATAATAAAGACCACTCAATAGTCACGTCAGAATATTTTGCAAGTACTATTTAAAAGCAATGAATGATGGCTGTAATTAGGTGTTTCTGTATCTGAAATGATTTTAAAATGAATGGTAATAATTGCGGGTTTCCAGATCTTCTTTGATCTGGAAACCCCAATTATTACCTACTTATTCTATCCAAGTCTAATCTCATTCTCATCTATTTATATATTGCTTTAGCGCTCCGGTGAGATTTCGCCGATGACAGATTATTACTCCCTGTAGGCTCAGAGTTGTAATAAACCTCGAGATTTTCTCACCACCGCCCATCAAAGTTAATCGATCATCAGTTTGATTGACGATGAAAACCTGAGGAGAATTTTAATATAATCTGCTGAGATTTAGAAAAAGAGAGTTACGAAGTGAATTCCAGACGGTTGAACAAGACAAAATAATCGAATTAAGACGTATTCGCATATATTAAATAATCAAAATCAAGACTGTTTTTAGCTTTTACTGACTAAAACTCATCCGTGTTCCTTCTAATGCCCTTTGAGTTCCAGGGGCCACGGTGACACTTTCGAAAAAAATCCGCTAACACTACCTTCTTACTAAATTACTTACTATGTAAATGTTTTTTTTTTATTTAGTTAAATTATACTGATTCACGAATATCAAAATACATTATTAGAACCAAACTTTAGATAACGACATTCACAGCAGTCAAACTAATTCAAATACAGCAGACAAACTAACCAAGCGGGCAAATAAGACAGTATGAACACAGCCTAACCGCGCACCGCCAATCAGAGCGCTCGAAACCACACCGAAGTGACATCTAATGAATCCCGCATTCGTTCACACTCCACGTAATCAATGACAGCTCAGTAATACGAGCCGACAAAACGGTAATTGTACACTGGCAAAAAAAAGACAACTGCGAATTTTGCTAATTTTTAAGCAACTTTCGCATTCGCTGTGCAGTCAAAAATCTATGGAAGTCGAAGTGTTTTTGACAGATTGCAAGTGAGATCAGCGAACAGGCTCCTTCTGGGTTAGCGATTTCCCGCAGACTTTGTCTCTGTCACTTTCAGAGACAAAGTTTTGACTCTAGTCTTGGTCAGCCAAGACTAGAGTCAAGAGCCAAACAAAAAAAAAAAAAGAGAACTGCTTGCGAAACTTGCTTAAAAGTTATAAGAAGGATTGGCCCGCTGGTCTCAGTAGGCATACGTGAATCCACTTGCGGGAATGGATACTTGCGTGATGAGATACTGCCGTGAATGAAATTTTGCGAGAGAAACAATTACGCGAAAGAAACTTACGCGTTTACATTTGCACAAATACTCTTACACGGAAGATCTATAGGTACACGAATCCTTACGAAGATTAAACCAATCCGATAATTGAGACAGCCTACCGCACCGCCAATCAGAGCGCTCCAATCTACACCGAAGTGACATCTAATAAGACCCGCGTTCGTTCACTCTCACAAAAAGGTTTTTTTGTAATTACGCGACACATAAGATATCTATCAACTTGAACGACATTGAGAGTCAGTCATATGACAGCAGAAACTGGATTGAGGTACAGATGTACCTATTTTTTTGAGCAGGTATTTTTGGTAAAAGGCTAGATAAGTCATTTTCTCTTTCTTCTGCTTTGGTAGCTATCTAATTTAATTTATAGGGTTCCGTACCCAAAGGGTAACCAACGGACACCTATTACTAAGACTCCGCTCTCCGTTCGTCTGTCTCTCCGACCGTCACCAGGCTGTAGATACAGCCTGAACCATGATACATGACTTATACACATTCATCATTGATGTATGAGTGCTGTCTAACTACAGCACTCATACATCTATGATAAATGTGTATAAGTCTTGTAAATGTTATGTTATTGATTTATTAAGTAAAGGACATTGCTCTGCGCCCATACATTGTTCGCCCGGGAACCAAGAGCATTGGAAAATTATGTGTTGTATTGACGTTCATAAGCAAACTCCTATAAGATCTTATTTTTATAGCGGTCTAGCTGCAGAATAGATATATTTCAAAAAACGTATTAGATGTTGAGGTTATAGTAACCGAACCATTATTAACAAAGTACAGTATTTTATAGCTCTGAGTGAAACTGAAATATCATAATTCATTTAGCAATTTTAAGTACCTACCAAGATAATTAGGTACCTATGTAGTTTTTTTTCTAAAGCCTAAGAAGTGTATGTAAGCGCGCGCATTTGAACGGCGTGAGTATAAAACGCGACATCTATCTAGTGCATTTGCAAACAAGTTCTTCTGGACGGCACTGTTCAAACGCGTGACTATGAAACCAGCCTTACCGATTAGGTAGTAAGTTATTTTTTTAAACCTACAGTCCTACATTAACCTATAATGTTAGAATAAGCAATAAAACACAGATTTATTTTCATGCAAACTCAAACTCAAACGACATGACGTTTCGCAAAGATGGCGGCGATTAATGTTATAAGTCGCGTAAAATACTTTTTATTGTTCACTTTGGCATGAAGCTAGTCCGTTTTACAAAAGTATTTGCAACTAATACATTAAAATAGACAATTAATTATCGTGTATATCCGATACTTTTACTGTACAGGGCCAATCTGGACATTGTCTTTTATATAGAATAATTCAGAAATTTACCTTTTACTCTTAACACACCCAACTACACTTTATTTCCATCACCCAAACTAAATTCCCAAACAATATATTTAAAATTCAATTAAGTCAGACTCCACTGCAATAAGCGAGCGGTGAATATCATTATATCTAATAATAGAGCTGAGTGTAAGTAATGCAGTACAGAAATTTAATTTACCCCGAAGCTGAGAGCAGCCGCGGTGTTGTGGATCATCCCTGAGGCATCTGTCTCACCTCTAGCGATTACCTACAAGCTAGTAGAGCTACTAGAACAAGTCACTAGTAACTTTTTTTAAGAGAGAAAACAAAGTACCAACTCTACTAATTTTCGCATTCGCATCTCAATCTCAAACTGTCCAAAATGTATGAAAATTAAGGGTTTTTGACAGTTTGCGATTGACATGCGAATGCGAAAGTTTTTAAAAATTGTAGAGTTGGCCCTCTGGTTTTGTTCCAGGCTCTTGGAAATTATGCCATTGACCGTCCAGACTATCAGCACTATGTCTGATATATCCGCATCCCAAATGTCGACAACCTCGCGGCCTGGTCCTGATACTTTGCTATTCTTTCTCAGCTTTCACGAAGTTTTCGTCATGAAGGGCCATTATTATCAACAATCATTGTGCCAAAACGATGTGTGATGCAGAAACGTCATGTGGTCAATCATAAGGGATAAGAGGCTCTAAACAACTGAAATTCTATCAGCGGTAGCGTAGCGAAAACGATTGTCAAAACCGTCAAAAATGTATGGAATTCACAAACGCTGCCTAATATCACGTGACCAATCTCTATTACTTTGGTATTTCGACAATCGCAATTGCTGACAGAATGTCACTTTCTCTAGAGCCACTTGACTTTTCGACAACGGTAACGCTTAGTGAATATCATTATGTCTAGAACATCTGCAGAGAGAATATATTCGAAAGTTATGTGCATCCTAGCCATCAGTGGGACCAGAGCCTTAGCTTTTATAATATAAAATGCATTTTCTTTCGTATAAAAAGCATTGTAGGGGGGTGTCTGTCAACCTTTGTAGTTATAGAGATTCTTTTCTTCGAAATTATATTATACTTCACTAAGAACTGACGTCTAGTTCTTTTTCTGATCTTGTACTTTTTACCCGACTGTTGAAGTAAATATGTATGTATATTTATTTAGCACGCTCAGTAACCAATACGGCTTGATGTATTTTAGCTTGTCGTAAGTTTCGTCTTGGTAGTGAGAGTGTATTTTATTATAATTATTTAAAAATTAAAATAAAGTCGATTTTCGGCGTCTTTCTCCGCTTCCCTCTTTTAATTTTTTTATTGTATCGCCATAAACAAAAACAGTAATGTAAGCTAAGCCACGGGTACGTATACGATATACTATAGGCAGGATTGACATGATAGAATGTATTTGAGCATCCACCCTTTTATTGAGATAAGTCAATCTTATGTGATATTCAAATACCAATGGTTCGCATATCCTATAAATAATATTCGACATGAATATCTAAATACAGCCGTTTTTGCAACGGGTCAAAGGACACGACATATTACCAATTTGTTCTCATATATTCCCTTTTTGTTCGTAAATATCTGAATCGGGGTACATAATATTATGTCCATTCTTTTTTTTTGTGGAAAACGTTTGTGTGTTAGAATGTTTTCTTGCGGAAATTAAGTTTCGGTAAACGAAATTTAAACATCATGTATGGGTGGCGACCTAAAAATAGAATCCTAGGTACGGAAACTGTATATTGATGTACGTTTGTATAAATTATAAATGAAAAAAAAATCACATCTACACCTTAATCGATGATGCTCCAAATTTTGAGCAGAATCTTACGAGTTATTTCAGTTAATGTAGTAAACGATACGTAATAGTATGGTGTGTATAAAAAGATGGCTGTGCAATTCTTTAGCCATCTAAAAGTCCACAAATAGGAGCCAATTATATTTAATACCTTTACTCTAAAGTACATATCTACCTCAATTCCCGGACTTCTGTTAATTTTTCATTTCCTCGCATTTTCAAGGACCTCTGGCATAATAAAGAATAGAATATTACTTTTTATACCCTGGAGCCGTACAAAAACCGAAACTCGTTAAATTTTACAGGCTCGTCGGTGCTTTGCTCTTCGATCAATCAATTAGTTAATGTGTTCTGTTTTACCGTTTTAAAGGGGTAGATCAGATATGAGCACCTATAATACAATACTAGAGTACGAGTAAAGCCAGGGTTGCTTGTTCGAAAGAATCACCGTGGCCCCAGAACGCAAAGTTTATTTGGTCGTTCACGTGTGGATTTTAGTCAGGAAGAGTCTGACACTTCCTTTCACTCCACCCAGGGCGGCAGAAGTCATTTGATGATATCCCATCCTTAATATGAATAAAAGTTCTCCTCCTCAATCGTTCACTCTTGACCGAGTGGTAGTGGTTTCAAGATGATGTATCTTCTCTGGATAATGAAGTCCTCGCGATGCGCCTCCACTTGTTGCATTCTACAATGTTACGGAAACATTGATATTTGGAAATTTATTGCAGTAACAAAATAAAGACTCCCACAAGTAAGTCCGTCACAATCCGACAACTCTTTTTCTTAGAAACTGTTTTATCTGTACAGCCATTTTATAACGCTATCAATGAAAACATGTCATCGCATCTGTGTCGCATCGTAAAGGTATGTTGAAGGCTTACTATTCCATAAAAACTTCAATTCATTAAAATATAGTTTTCAATCTAATCTTAGATACTAATATTATAAAGCAGAAGAGTTTGTTTGTTTGGTTGAACGCGCTAATCTCAGGAACTACCGGTCCGATTTGAGACAAGCTTTTATTTAACTTTCAATGTTTGTTTGTTTGTTGGTTTAGGTGAAATCTTGTCAGCTGAATTAGAACAATTTCTTCGTATTTTACAGAGTTGACATTTTAAATAGGTTCAGTTCTGATGACAATGAATTTAAATGATAATCTATACTAATATTATAAAGCAGAAGAGTTTGTTTGTTTGGTTGGTTGGACGCGGTAATCTCAGGAACCACTGGTCTGATTTGAAAAATTATTTCAGTGTTAGATAGCCCATTTATTGAGGAAGGTTATAGGGTATATCATCACGCTAAGACAAATAGGAGCAGCTAGTTATTTGATACTAGCTGACCCGCGCAACTTCGTTTCAAACAATAAAATTTAAATACCTTAACAATATTTAAATCAGAATTCTATAAATTAACCTCAGAACCCTTCCGTAACAACAAGGCGTAGCATTATGCTAGCTACATAATATAAAACCAGTTAATTAGAGAGATATCATGGTGCAGCCCCTTCGGAAGCGATTAATCGAGTAAAAAGTAATTACCGACGTTCTGACGTTGCCTGCCCGCGTCAATTAGACCCGTTCTTTATGTAGCGCCTTCCAATATACAGTAAAAAGGAATCCCGAGCTGGTCAATTAGAAAAGAAGGCTCTTATGAAATAGATTGAGTTTTTTCAGTTAAGTTTTTCAAGTCCTTCCTTAATTTACAGTTGTTGTTGGCAATTTGTTGCTAACCACACTTTTTAATTTTATAAATTGATATTACAAGACTCTTTTATTTATTTATTTAAGTAAAGCAATTAAAACACGCTTTACAAAAAATACAACCGACTTCCAAATACGAAGAAACTAACAAAAACACCGACTTCCGAAATTAAAGATACTTTTGACTTTGTAGTGTTTTTTTTATATTTGGAAGTCGGTTGTATTTAAAGATTTTTATTTTTCACTTTTTAGTGGTAGGTACCCCACACCTAAGAACACCACTGCAAAATCGCAGGAAAGCAAAATATGCAATTTCGATTACTTGGCTGACAAAAAATCCAAACTTCTTAACCGATTTTGATAAAATTTAAATGGGACCAAAGAATTCTTCAAATCGGTTCATAAATGGCGGAGTTATGAGGTAAAACATTAAAAAAAAATTACAACCGAGTTGAAAAACCTCCTCCTTTTTGGGAAATTGATTAAAAAGAAAAAAAAATACTTTATTCAAGGCGTACTAACAGTCTTTTTAGACATTCAGCCTATGGGTGAGGCATACGCAGGGGACTTACAGTATCTGAAATAAATTTATTTATGTTTTTCGCTCTAACATCTATGATGACCGGATTAACCCAATGCGCGTATCTTAACTTATACTAACATCTATAACATATTATAAATAATTAAATATTGCATTCCTTGTCGCATTCCTTAACCCAGAAAATAAATTGAAATGAAAAGAGAAAAGAATGTAATGCTATGTCAATTTTAGAGATTTTTTTAAATCAACAAGGCTTTACTTATTTTAAGAACTATTCAGCAGTAGCTGTGGTAAAATTAATTAGAAATAAAATGTTATAAACTATAGTATTTTTTAATTGCTAGTAACACCTATTGTGGAAGAAAGTTGTCATAAAAATATGTATTCTTTTAAATTTAATTTAATTCGATAAAACTGGAATTGAAAGTCGTAATTCGATCTTGGAAATGTAATTAATACGTGGCACTATATGGACATGGTAGAAATCAAAGTATTTAGTTATAAAAACCTATCAATTCTACTTTTTTGGAGAGTAGCTGGGTATAATTGTCTGAGTGACACGAGAAGGTAAATACATAATTATTTAAAAGCATTAAATTCGATCTTAGCCATTAATTGAATCACGAATGCGCTAATCTTCTTCATTTAAACAAGAAACAAACGCCGCCATTTAATTTCCGTCACAAACAATTGAACTGAGTTCTTCGAAAATAATTACAGATTAACGAGCATCATTATTAAGTGCGGCTCAAATGCGAACAATTCCCAACATAATTGTTTTTCATAAACCAGAGGTATTAACTAATTAAATGCTACTGATACAATAAAATAAATAAATAAAATACCATACGAATGTTGTACGAAAATACTTGAAATATAAAGCGAACATTTTTGAAATACTGGCAGGCGATACGTTGAACTTTTTCATAAATGAAATGCCAATTACAATTTGCTTCAAAATGTTTATTGACGGATCACGTGAGAGTTATTATTTTCAGTACTCTATTTACGGAAATAAATTATTTTTGAGGAACGAAAATTAAGCAGTGCAAATAGAGATCTGAAGAATCGCAGTTGTAGTTTTTCGGTAGCAGATACTTGTGTAATAACTGATTCGTATAGAAAAAAAAAGCTGTAAATCTGATATTTTTCACTTGACTTCACTTGTAATATTGGTATAATTTATATTTATTAGCAAAACTTTGAAGCAAAATTATTATTGACAGATTTATGTTTTTAGAATGTGACATTTGGTATAGATAAATGGAAAAGTCGAGTACAGCCTCACAACCTCGTCTATTATTTTTTAAGCAACGTTTACATTAACGTCTCAGTCGCAATTTTTCAAAAACCCTTTGCCCTTAATTTTAAAATAACGCGACTTTTTTCTTAAACTTGAGATGGGTTTGCTCTTGACTCTAGTCTAGGTCAGAGTTGACGGAGACAAAGTATACAATGGAGCGAGGTTACCCAGAAGGAGCCTGCTCACTCTAACTTTGAAAAGATTAGGGTTGTAAGCGTTCGGAACACAGACGCAGGCAGAGAGTTCCACTCCTTTGCTATGCGCATTATGAAAGACGCTTGGAAACGCATAGTGCGAATTAGTGGAACAGCAACTGAGATACAAATACGACCGTAGCTCAAAAATGAGCAGAGTTGTCCCTCAAATTTATAGGATACTAAGTAGCTGACCCGCGCAACTTCGTTTGCGTCACATTTTCCATTAATGCTCCGCTCCTATTTATCTTAGCGTGATGATATAGCCTATAACCTTCCTCGATAAATGGGCTATCTAACACTGAAAGAATTTTTCAAATCGGACCAGTAGTTCCTGAGATTACCCCATACATACGAACTTACAAACAAATGTTACATCTTTATAATATTAGTATAGATGTACATCCGTCTAAGATGCTTTAGTGCTTATGTAAATAATATTCTATTGCATTATAATAACTATAGAACAACAATATGGCTAGTACAATGTACAATCATAATATTGATCATAGCGTACTACAAGCAATACTGTTGATTGACAATTACGTGTTGAAGACCATGATAAATAAGTTAATTATTGAGATGCATTGCGATGTCTTCAGACTATTAATATTTGTAGTAAGACCTAACTTTATTGACTACCTAAGACTTTGGACCAGATAATCTCTAGACGTGAAGAATTGTACCTAATTTTTTGTCAGATTATCATACTGTTACTATAAATAATGTTTTTTTTATATTTATATGGTTTCTTATCACCATTGTATTTAGCTGTAAGTCTTCCATAGTCTTTGTGAAAGTGGGCAAATTTTTTTTTGACTATAAATGTACCTGCGATTAAAGAAGATTATTAGTATTTATTCATTCGTTAGAACACAAGCATACATTAGGTAGTAATGGGTTAGTACAATCCTAGACCACTATCTCACCTGATAGTAAGCGATGATATGGTCGACGATGGAACACGCTTGTCTAGAAGCAAACTATAATTACGTAAACTAGCTTCGGCCAGTAGAATCGCCCGCGTGATCCCTAGGGAACATACTCTCTAGATAAAAAGTAGCCTATGTGTTATTTCAGACTTCATGACGATCTTTTCAGGTGTTTCTACGTAATAGTGGAATAAACATCCATCCATTCATCCTCACAAACTTCCGCATTTGTAATATTAGTATGACTATTAAGTAGGAAATAGGTTGGCATATTTTTATCCCAATAGTACGCTCCCGTGGGATAATTTACGACTTTCATGCGGACGAAACCGAAACAGTTAGTAGAGTAATAAAATTTTTTTTAACACAGCAACAAGCTGATACAAATTAATCTAGTGTAAAATTAACAAATGTAATAAAACGGGCTTATTAAGAATTATAGCGACTCGCAAAGGGAAAGCTCTTGATAATTACATAAAGAGGGCTTCTTTGCCAATTAACACCCTCCAGCCCTCTTTGAGTGGACCAGCCACCTTTTAGCTGTCGTACCAACAAGTACTCACTGATTTCTATTTTCTATTTTACTGTCTGTAGGTACCTATTAAATTAATTATATTACCTTTTTTCGTAAGTCGTTTTAATATAGACTTGTTGACTTTATAACGTACCTTACACTAAGTACACTTCTCTTTCGAAATGAAGTTTAATTGAAAATGTTGATATAAAAAGGCCCCCGAGAGAGCCAGACAAAACGCCATATTATCATAGACAACAATTGATAAATCAGAGCACGGACTACAAACGGCACGATACAATAGTTTACATAAAATTTAGTTTACCCAACAAAACATAGGTACCAGGAGACCAAAACTACCTAGAATATTAAACAACTAGCTTTTCGATTTCTCATTTCTAAAAGAAGATTTATCAAAGGATAGACACACAAAAATAGTCGACGCAACGAGACAAAGGAGAACTAAATAATTCATTCGACATACATAGGTCAAAATATTCCCTAAAACTTTTTGTAAGTTAAATAAGGCTAGCTAAAAATGTAAGACTTATCCATTTGGAAATAAGTAGGATAACGAAAATTTTGCTAGCAAAGTTTTCGTTGAATTAATCATAGGAGATGAAAGGTAAGTCAAGGGTGGTTGCCTTTAAATATTTATGCCTTAAATTGAACATCTTTCGGTCAACAAAACATGGGAGGCACCTTTGATCCTCAAGTTTTACAATAGAACAATGAAAATAGAAACGGGGTCAGGGCACTGTAAAATGAGAATATTATTTCTTACTCTTATTCACTTTTCTTCATTGGTGAATTCTTCATTGTATCTAATAACATAGCATCTTAACAATAAAATTTTACAAAGATTGCTAATACACTGAGTATTAGTAGTATTTTATTTCTTCACGCGGCCCTGGATCGCAAAAGGCGGTTAGAGGATATACGAATGGGTTTTAGTCAGTAAGAGTCTGACACTCTTTTATACTCCACCGAGTGCAGAAGGAGTTAAAGTTTTTTATTTCCCTTATGGAGTCAATAACGTAATGACAAATACTCCCACGTACTAAACAATATTTTTCAACAATTTCAAAATCTGTCTCTGAATTATTTTCATAATAAATTTATTACATCTGTCACGAAATTACTAACTAAGCATTTAAATAGACCAAAACTGTAACTAAGTATTCAAATGGTAAAGTGTGTTAAAACTTAATTTTCAACCAGGTAGTAAGATTATGCAAAATTTAATCGGGGAACGACGAACTTGCTTGGAACATTGGCTTTATTTTAAAAGCAATCTTAGGGCTTTATTGAAAGCACCTTGAATACATCGAAGGCACTTTACATAAGGGAAGCAGCCCACTTTCTTCCTTAAAAGGTAGATGAAACATTAATTTATAATTACAAACACTTATGAGACAGGTCTTTGGGGTTATTCAGTAATGAAGGTTATTTTGGCTAGGTCTGCCTTCCGGGATCTAACCCAATAAATAATTGAGTAAAATTAAATTAATTGGCCACCTGCATTTCGTGAGGCCAAGACTTAGTGACGCCGTTATAAAAAACAATCCTAGATTCATTCAAAAAACATTGTTTTATTAAATCTTGTATATATAAATGAATCCCTATTTTCCTTGGTCCAGGCATCACGCATGAACGGATTTTGCTTATTCTTTTTTAGTCTTATGAAAAAAAGAAATTACGGGAGCGAAGCTGCGGGGGACAGCTAGTAAACAATAAATATTTGAGGAATTGCTAATAAATGATAACAGTTGCTATCTACCTTTTTCTGAGTGGCCAAATACTTTTGAGCTCTAGTGTGCCTAAGTCCATTGGCGCAAGAACAGGAATTAATTCTGAAAAAAAAATTGTACATTATATTCAACCTGTCAACCAATGACTGTTTCCTGATACCTCTTCTAAATTCGAATGATTATTTAAATCCAGCCAGAACTATTTTCTGATCGACCATCATGCTGAAGGTACAGTTCTCTTCAGAAGGCAAATCTTTATAGTAGTTTTCAACATCAAGAATGTTGATCGAATCTGTCTACAAAACTAAACTGTATTAGTTTTTTTCTTGAGTATATACCTAATTTTATAACTTTAAGTGTGCAAAGAAGGTACAATAGATCCCAATTTTAATAACATAGGTAGGTACTTTATATTTTTTCATAAAAAAAATAACTTAAGAATACCTTCTCGTTTAGCAGTAAACAATTTCTTTATTCAGCGTGCTACCTTTTTTCTCTCCAGGCATTTTTTAACTTCGCTTCATTGTTGCTTAAGCATTATAAAAAATAATTTCCTTTAATAAAAGACTCGCCTTAAACTTTTTAAATAAGCCGCAATGCTCATTTTACTTAATTGGAAGAGGAAAAGGGTACCTAATTAACTCTTAGAGTTAAAATGTTTGATAACTCAGGTAACTAAATGTTTACAATTTGTTCACTATTAACTTTTAAATAATTGTCGTTAAAATCTTATCTTGACGAAAATCAAAAAAAGATAGCATAAGTATATTTTTTCATTTCTCTTATTAATTAACTTAATAATAAGAGAAATGAAAAAATATACTTAAGCTAACTGAATATTATAAGAAAACTAGTTGACCCGCGCGATTTCGTCTGCGTCACATGTTCCATTAATGCTCCGCTCCTATTTGTCTTAGCGTGATGATTTAGAGCCTTCCTCAATGAATGGGCTATCTAACACTAAAATATTTTTTTCAAAACGGACCAGTGGTTCCTGAAACTAGCGCGTTCAAGCAAACAAAAAAACTCTTTTATTTAGTATAGAAAAATCTCTTTCTTTAAATCTCACCACTAGTCGAATCTCTCCGAGTTGCTAAATGCTGTCATAACATTTAACTCATAATTTATTTTTTTATTCATCTTCGGGCAATACAAAGTTTAAAAAAACCGGCCAAGTGCGAGTCGGACTCGCGCACCGAGGGTTCCGTACAAACCTGTAGGTATACATATATTATAAGCAAAAGTTGCGATTTACGATTTATGACGTATTAAAAAAAAAACTACTGACTACATCATGTTCAAACCAATTTTCGCTGGTAGTTTACATGGTAATATACATCATATATTTTTTTTAGATTTATCATCCTCTGATTTTAGAAGTTACGGGGCCCCGGGGTGACATTTTACCACTTTGGAAGTATCTCTCTCGCAAACTGTTCAGTTTAGAAAAAAATCATTTTAGAAACCTCAATATCATTTTTAAAGACCTATCCATAGATACCCCACACGTATGGGTTCGACGACAAAAAAAAAAATTTTGAGTTTCAGTTCTAAGTATGGGGACCCCCAAAATTTATTGATTTTTTTCTATTTTTGTGTGAAAATCTTAATGCGGTTCATAGAAACCATCTACTTACCAAGTTTCAACAGCATAGCTCTTATAGTTTCGGAGAAAAGTGGCTGTGACATACGGACGGACGGACAGACAGACAGACATGACGAGTCTATAAGGGTTCCGTTTTTACCATTTGGCTACGGAACCCTAAAAAGAATTTATAAACGAGTACATACAATGTTAATACAGTAAGTGAAAGCCTGTGCCGTTTTGTACTTTGTCATGAAATCATGATATTAACCATAGTTAGGAAGTGAGTTTTTGGTCCACTTCTTCTTCTTCTCTGTCGGTTTGCTCTTGGCAGAGTGGTCGTGGTAACGTCGAAGCATCCACGTCAGTGACAAAGGTGGACACACTTACCGCACGACCTCCCGCCTTCTCTCCCTGTTAGCAGACTATCTGGTGCAAACAGATACGTGGCTTCCTAGTGCGGATTTAATTTGGTCAGTAACGTATAGGTTTTTTATTTTATTTGCGATGGGTTTGCTCTTGACTCTGGTCGTGGTCAGATGACAAAGTCTACGGTGGAGCGAGCTTACCCAGAAGGAGCTTTTTCACTCTAAATATGAAGAGATTAGGGTTGTAAGCGATCGGCATGCAGAGAGTTCCACTCCTTTGCTGTGCGCATTATAAAAGACGTTTGGAAACGCATAATGCGAATTGGTGGAATAGCAACAAACAAGGTTGGGATAGTTACCTGCAGGGCAATCTAGTTCCTTCTACTTTTCCCTCCACGACCAGTTACTCTATGGAGACGTACCCCGTCTAGAGACATATATCCAAAGTACTACAGTAAGCGCGACCGTACTATGGCCGACAGACGCTTCGTGATGCCTAGACTACTACTGCAGCTGCCAACTACAGAAAAAAAAACTCTCGCAATATACCAAATAGGTAAGTAGGTAAACGAACAACTGTCAATCTAAAAATAGCCTGTCTACGCATATTTCGAGGTCAGACATCCCACGAGTCTGTCAGGAACAATCACTGCGAATCTACTTTCCTTTACATTCTTATAAAAGGGTGCTGTCATTTAATTTGTTCCCTGTTATATGACATGATCGGAACGATGGAAATAGCTAAGAAATGTTCCTTATAATGAGAGTAGGCATGTATGCTTATTTGGTTCTCAAGCCATTTGTCAGAATTAATAAGAAGTCGGACTGTCTTGGTGTTATATATTGTTTGATGATTTTTTGTCGGAAAATGAGGATTGTTTTAATATTATACTAAAATGCTATTAAAAAAAATCATAATCATCGGTATCAACCCCTAGGCATCAATTTTATTTTGTCTTAAAATCTTTTTCTCCATCTAATCTTCTAAACCATTACACACGCCAAAAGAGAATTACTGCCCTCATAATGGGTATTTTATTCAACTAGCACGCGAATACTACCCAGCAATTTAATTTAATGTGAGAAAGTTCCAGAGAACATTTCTTCGGTCAATAAAAATTTTCTTAGCAGCAATTGTGACTATAAAAAAATATTATTAATAATAGTACTCTGCGTAGAAGAAGGAGCATGATTATTTAAAATTATAACATAACAAATTAATGTGATATTAACTCTGTCTGTCAGACCGTTTGTTACTTCGTCACGTCTTAACGCTTGAACGGATTTGGATGAAACTAGTATTCGGGTAGACCATGTCTTGGAATGGGTCATAGGATACTTTTAATCCCGGTACATTCATTATGTAGCTTTGTGATAATATCCGACGTTGACACGGACGAAGCCGCTGGGAAAGACAGTTTATGATCAATTCATTTTTCAGATTTTTTATGATTCTATTTAATTTATTTATTATATACTTTATTGAACACCTCATAACAAATACAGAAAAAAACGCACTTATCGCACAGGGCAATCTTTTACAGACAATCTTTGGATGGATTGAACGAAAGAAGTTAGATTTAGGGAGGTCAATGTACAAACATCACAATTATGATTAATTAGACATAATAATATAAAATATACAATACAAAAATAAAATATATATTACCTAGTAATAAATATCAAATTTACAATTCGGACTCCATCACCGTTTTTTTAAACGGAAAGCATTCCACAAACGAGCTGCTTGAATAGTAAACGATTTATCAAAGAATGAGGTTGGGTTTTTTTCTCTTAATTTCCTGTTTGGCCCAATAATGGGTACTTGCTAATTCATTATCATAAAATATGAGAGATAATAACGTTATAAATCTAGTTTACTCGCAAATTTTGCCTCTGGGTTTCGAAAACCCATTAGGGAAACCTGGTATTTCCTGTTCCGAGCAGCAGTGGTTGCTATATGCCAATACTTCCTACATTGTTACGTAACTGTACAAGTGTATACATGAGTATACTGTGAACTCCGTTTGTATAGTACGAACGAACGCGTTATCGTGTGACCTCAGCAGCCCATTTGTATCCCACAGCTGGGCAAAGGTATCTTCGCATAAGGAAAAGATAACACCTCATGATGAGTCATGCTCAAGGCAGATAATAGACTTACGTACTGATATGAATTTACAAATCCAGGTTATCTCACGATTATCAATGATGTCAAAGGAGAATTTCGTATCTACAGAGTCAAAAATAGAATAAAATACTCTTTATTATGTACAAGATTCATAAATAATTGATGACAAAAACATTACATAGGGTGACACATAAAAATTACATTTTCGATAATTACTTTATAATAAACCAAAACTTATCAATATTACCTTATTGAAATCAAATTCTCTCCTTTAATCTTCAACAACGTTTTTAATCAACACAAAAGTACTTGAAAATCTCACTATATCCGCTTAAGATCCTTATTTAGAGCCTCTATTTACTGACTAACTATGAGTCAAAGAGATTTAATACAAGAAGAAACAGATGTAAGTGGTCCCTGACCCCGCATTCAGAATAGCAAATATTTAAACAGGCAAAGTAAACAGCTATTTTGTTCTGGATAAGTTTTTAAGAACCCTAAGCTGTTTCGCTTGAACAACGAAGAATTATTCTTCAAATATATTGAACAGTTCGCTACCCATTTTCTAAGTTTGTTTCTAATTTGATGGTAAGTGAAAATAAGGTTAAACGGTGAGTACAAACAATTTAATGGCACAACAATATGAAGAAAATGTGTTCATCTATTTCTGATGTCATATTTACCAATATTAACTGACTTCCAAAAAAGGAGGCGGTTCTTAATTCGGCGGTTTTTTTTTTATATATGCACACCGATTACTCCGTCGTTTCTGATCCGATTTGTGTGATTCTTTTTAGTTGGATGCGGCATACTTGCCATTTGGTCCTGTAAAAATTTAATTCAGTTTAGCTAAGAATTTTTTATTTTGTCAGCAGTTTTGTATCACCAATTAAAGTGAAAAATTAACAATTTTTTTACAAAATAATATAAACCCACTTCCAAACAAGACACTACAAAGTAGTTATATTTTTTTGTATTTTTTTTTTACGAACTACCTATCCGTCATAGTAACGTGGGCCAGAGCGTAGACCTATAATTTCTGACCCAATTCTCATAGTATTTATCTTCCAAGATCCTGATTGTAACTGCATCTAGTCGCTTAAATACTTTCATCAACGCTCAAACGTAGCCAGATTTATGTCTCTATTCCATATTAATTTTCCAACAACGAACGATTTTCCGAGAAATAAAATTAGATACTAAAGCTATCTTTACATCAAAGAATATTACAGTTCAACGCTTATTGGCTTGGAAGAAACATTGGCCAAGAAACAATTGAATTATTATTTTTTTCCTTTGATAAGAGCCAGGCTTTTATTAGAATCTAATTAGAGAATTAGAATGTATAGTCTCTATCGAGGACGGTGACAAAGTCTCATCAAGGAGAGGCAATCAAATTATTGTCAGGTGAAAGGGCTTCGACAATTCCTTTGTGCGCTACCTTCATAACTACGAGAAGTAATTTTTAATTTCCTACCGTTCGAGTAGTCAGCTCGTCTGTCTTGAAAATGTCGAAGTTCACTTCCTTTTCTGGTCTTGTTCCGTGCCATCCATCAATTTTATTGCTGTCATTAACGAAAACTTTCTCGTTCTCGATTTCAGTTTTATTTGTTTTTCTAAACTTCAATCTTAAGTCCAAGGTTATATCTCTACAAAACCTTGGACTCACAAAGTAACATTCAATCAGTTGCAATTTGTCAAGTTGAATTTGTATTTTATTACAATGTGTCATTTTTGCAAAAATATAATGGGTTCATTTCAGAAATATCACAAGGTCAATCGTTGTTAGATTTCTAAAATAGACACATTATATATTAGACTTATTTAGGTATATCGTTATGACATGATGTAACATTTTATTGGGACTTTTATCCTTGTTTAATCAAAACGTGATATTGTCGAAATTAATTTTATGGAAGCATTTCAACTTTATTTCGAACACTTCAACATCATTTTTCCCCTTAGAGAATTGGTAATCTCTACACATTCAAATGAGCTCAGCGCGAAGTTCACACATCTAATAAGCATTAAAGTGGCTCCCCCACTTCGGAGCACGCTTTCGATACAGAATAACGACGATGCATTGTGCTTGAGAGCTGCTTCGTGTCCGATGAGCCCATAAATCAGCCGCTATTCGTTGCTCCACTAAATCCATGTTCCCCTAACAAGATTGAGGGTCTTTCTGAACTGGACGGATTAATGCTCATCGTTAACTGTCTGAGTTTTGCACAGTCGAGGGAATCTTTTGATCTCCTCGCATCGCTAACATTTTTTGTGATGGTGTAGATGTGCTACAGTTTCAAAGCTATCTTTAGATACACTTTATGCGGCACATGGTAAACAAATGTAAATACTAATTATAATTTGTTGACTTAAAGGTTTTCATTAACCTTGGACAGATGATAAACGTGGCAATGCCAGAAAACTGTTGGGCACACTTCCATTCTAAAGGCATGAGAAGAATTTTTTTTACGACTTTATGTAATGTATGTTTACTAACTCGTTGCTATAAATGTATATTCATTACCCTATAACGTCGCACTGCTGGGCAAAAGTGTCCCCCAAGTCTGTCCTCTCATCCTTATATCTGAACTCTTTCTTGCACTACCTCGAACCAGTAAAATATCACGATGTAAACAAAACTATGTAACATTTTGTTTGTTAAAGAGTGTCCGTGGTATTTCTTGCAAGTTCTTCTCTTTACAGATATACGCTTTGGAACGTACAAATAGCTTCATCTTTTTTTGACCGACCGACCTTGACTTTAATTGAAATAAATACTTCGAGTTTGCGTTTAAGTATTTAAAATAAAATAAAAATATTAAGCTTTAAAAAATAATAAAAACTTAAAAAAAATGTTAAAGGCTTCGCGAAATGTTATTGGCGCATAATGAAATCTATAATCCGGTTTGTGAACCGTTTATTGAATGATTGCATTCGGTATTAACTTCCGAGTTCAGTCGGATGGCAGTTTCGACAGTTTATTTGAAATTCAGGAAACTTCGACTCGGGATTAATTTAGTTTTATCATCTATTCAAACGGATGTCTTTCCACCATATTTGCTCGTAAAATTCACTTATCTTTAACGTGAAAAGCTATTCAAATTGACTTTTATTCTTTGTAGTATCTGTTTAGATAGGTAGTATAGTATCGAATTAAATGGAAAGAAATAAATTTAACATAGGGATTCAGATGGTCGCTGGGGCCAAAAGCTACTGGAGTGACGACCGCGTACCCAAAGCCGTACCTATCGTTGAAAGGTCTCCCACAAAGGCATTGTCATTTTGACTATCACAATCACTGATTGAATGTCACTTGTCTAGAGCTTCTGAAACAATCGACGTGGCGACACTTTGGGGAGTCTTAAGCCCGTACTCGACCAAAGCGGAGACATGCGGAGATGTCCAAAGCGGAGACGAGAAGAGATGTTTTTCAGCTAGAGTGTCTCCACCGAAACTGTACGGAGATGCGTAGGTACTGCCTAGACTGGTAACGGAGATGTGTGCTGGCTAGAGTGGAGATGTGCGACAATACTGCACGTCACACACGTCTCCGCTGCGCGCCATCGTCAGCGGCTAAGCTCATATCTCCGCCTTGTACTGCGACCCAGCTCAATTTCAGCGAGGAATAGCTCACAGCTCCGCTTCCATCGCACCATACAAATATGATACATCTCGGCTCAGTGGTATACACTAAAGCTGAGTGAAGACGAGATTTGTGAATAACGAAATTCTATTGGTTCTTTAAAATACTTCTCCGCTCTGCTCGTCTCGTCTCCACTTCGGTGGAGTCCAAGCCATATGCCCAGAAATGTGAGTCGTTAAATGACATGATGTCGTCGTTGAGAAAGCCATATTTTTTCTAACCTAAAACAATAATACATCTATTATATAAAAATAAGTCGGGTTTTCCTTCCTGACGCTATAACTCCAGAACGCACGAACCGATTTCCACGGTTTTGCATTCGTTGGAAAGGTCGGGCTCCGTGAGGTTTGTAGCAACGAAATTCAGGGAAAATATGACGCAGACGAAGTTGCGTGGGTCAGCTAGTTTAGGTATAATAATGTCCTGCCGGAGTCGCGGGACTATTCGAAAGAGATACCGCTGCTCCGGAACACAAAGGGCAATGAAGGAACATGGATGGGTTTTTATTCAGTTAAAGTCTGACACTCCCTTTCGCTCTGCCCAGAGCGGGAGAAGTTCATGTTCATCATTTCCCATCCCTAAAGAAAATAAGGTATAATAATGTGGGTGTATTATACACTATTCGTATAGTTTATCTTCTCTCACATAGCTAGTAGATATCCTAAACTCAACCGCCTAATTTGATTTAAGATCTCACACCTGTGATTGCAATCAGCAATGCATGTCTCTCAAACTGAAACAAACATTATTTTGAATTGCATACTAGCATTACACTCCGTAGCTTCAGAACTGTGTGAAAAGTACAGTGCACTGCATTTTCAACTCATCAAACTTATTCCAATTTGGTCTAAAAACTTAAGGCTCAGTTAGCTCGAGGTTAGACAAGAATATCTACAAAAAAAAAAAATAAGAGACAAGCTATCCCCCGCGGCTTCGCTCACGACAACTGCAACTGTCTTGTTTTTTCTTTCTTATGAATCTTCTCCTGACAGTAACAAACACAACAAAAAAATCATTAGAGAAATCGGCCCAGCAGTTGACACGTGATGCGATGACCAAGGGAAATAGGGATTAATTTTAAATAATTATATAGTTTTTATATCCGTCGCTATAAGATAAAACATAGAGATAACTGTTTCTAGGGTTCCGTAGCCAATTGGCAAACACGGAACTCTTATAGATTCATCATGTCTGTCTGTATGTCTGTCTATCTGTCCGTCCGTCCGTATGTCACAGCCACTTTTCTCCGAAACTATAAGAACTACTAGCTGTACCCCGCGGTTTCGCTCCCGTCAACTGGCTACCTGTCTACCTACCTACCTACCTCTCACTCGGTACTCTCTTACTCTTACTCACAGACAATTTGTATTTGACTAATGTCAATATTTATACGATACAAACGTCACTCAATTGTTTTGCCTTCCCGAAACCTCTCCAGTAACACTTAAACTTTATGGAATGGTATTAAAGTTCAAATTGACTTTTAAGTATTATTACGAATCTTTTGTATGAGAGTATAGAAAAGTGTTGTTTTTAGTCTTTTTTAGGCAATTTTTATATTTTTTCTCTCCGTAAGAACCATCCTCGTATTTCAAGGAATATTCTAAAAAAAGAATTGGCCAAATTGGTCCAGGCGTTGTTGAGTTATGCGCTTACCAACACATTTAGCGATTCAAATTTATATTATAGATGCTGTTGAAACTTGGTAAGTAGATGTATTCTGTGAAACGCATTAAGATTTTCTCCCAAAATAGAAAAATAAACAATACATTTTGGGGGTCCCCATATTCAGAACTGAAACTCAAAAAAAAAAAGATAGGTCTTCAAAAATGATATTGAGGTTTCTAATACTTATCATTTTTTTCTAAACTGAACGGTTTGCGAGAGAGACACTTCCAAAGTGGTAAAATGTGTCCCCCCCCCCGTAACTTCTAGATATATATATAGAGAATGATAAATCTAAAAAAAATATATGATGTATATTACCATGTAAACTACCAGCAAAAATTGGTTTGAACATGATCTAGTCAATAGTTTTTTTTTAATACGTCATAAATCGTAAATCGCAACTTTTGCTTATAATATTATTATACTTACTGGTTTGTGCGGAACCCTCGGTGCGCGAGTCCGACTCGCACTTGGCCGGTTTTTATTTTATTTTTATAAGCGTCCATGACTCTGACAGGTGCAAGCGAGCCTTAGCAGATTGATAAAGTGTTTATTCACAAGAGTTACAAGTTAGGTAAAATCACTTTGACATAGGTACGACACGTCCACGTCGTTCGTGATAAAATCCATGATTTGTTCGCAATGGAACTTTATTCATCATCCCTCCCTTTCGGGAAGAAATAGTTCCCATGATACATCAGCGCCGGCCAGCCCCTGATAACACAATAAGCCTTTTATACGATCCAACATCCTTATTCCGGACGCGAAAAACTTCCGATTTGAAGGAAAAGGCTGCCTTCGCTATTTATTTATAAGAAGTTACGACGTAATATGTGTATAGTATGTTTTACGCGGATTCTCGTGCCTTCCATAGGAACGTGATTTTTGCGGAATAAAAAATAATCAAGATTAATTTCTTTCTATTCTTGAAAAGTACACTGATGAAGAAAATTCTTGCACTACATAGATATGCAATCAAATGACTCCTCCTGCGCTGGGCGGAGAAGGGAGATCAAACACTTGATACTAAAACTCATCCGTGTTCCTCCTAATGCCCTTTGCGTTCCAGGGTCACGGTGACTCTTTCGAATAAATTCCACAAGCCTTGCAGGTACTGGCCCTAGCGGGCTCTGTCTACTATGCTGATATATCTTTGAGGCACATATTATATACTGCTTTTTCTTTGTCGCATCGATAGATGCTTCTAATTTTCTTACCTTATGATACTATCACATAATAAAGGTTTTTAAAATATGAGAGTGAATTTCTAAGAAAAGCCGTAAGCCTCACTTACGGCTTTTTAATATAGTGTCACACGAATCTTTGTTGTTGATATTGTTTTACCTAGTTTTAAATTAAAATTACCCGAATAATTTAATTTGCGTATTTATTTATTCAACGGCAAATAAAATCAACGATTTCGAAACTTTATGGTCGAGCGCGACTTAAAAATATTTTTAAGTTTTATTCTGTTATAAGCTGTGTTGTACAATGGCTTTTTTATTTTATTAGAGTTGTCTGGAAGCCAGCTGCTATTTTCATTTTCTTCCTAAGTCGCGATGCGCGATGATACCTATTTACAGGGCGTCCCACAACCTTGCCACATGGAGAGAAAGTACTATACATACTGCAGATAGAATAAACTTTTTTACAAAAAAATGGAACTGACTGCCGAAAAAACTACAAAGTATAAAATAACCTTAATTTCGGTCGGAGTCGGTGATAAAAAACAAAGATACAAAACCAAAAACACCGACTTCCGAAATTAAGGTGCACCAAGTTAAATGAGCAAATATGCATAAAACTACTAATCCAAACTGAATTAAATTTTGACGGGACCAAATGGCAAGTATGTGGCATCGAATTAAAAAAGAATCACCCAAATCGGATCAGAATCCTCGGAGTAATCGGTGTACCCGCCGAGATGAGAACCTCTTCCTTTTTTTAATTAAGTTAAAACATTCTGAATGAAAATTATATTTAATATTTTAAAAACAATACGAACTGCATTGAAACAACTTTAAATATTTTTTATACAAAACTGGGAAACTCTTGGCCCAAATCTCACCTGACTTGCTTGCTTGTCTGAACCGTGAATCGAACCCGCTAAATGTGGAAAAATAACCTGTAATTTCACTGCACCAACGTCGCATTAACGTCGTAATAACATTTTGTGTTACTCATTATTGTATCCATGTGTAATATTATTGTATATCATGACTTCGTAGCTCTCGTCTTTTCAAAATGACTCCTGCTTGCGTTGTTACCCTCGTCAAAATGGTATCGTTAGCGTCTCGAAGTATCTATGTAAGAAAACGAGACTTTGTTAGGTTTATAATTCTTATAATATTTGCGTCATGCGTAGGTTAGCAATTGTTTATTTAACGGTGAAAAGTTTATGAGAAAATTAAAATACGTACATTTTTAAATTCAAATAGACTTCTGTTTTATTAACTAGGTAATATAATCTAAATCTAAATAAAATTAATAACGCTTCATTACAAAGATATTTGTAATTTCATTTAATTGACCTAAGCAGTACGTAAGGGTCTTACATATTACAAACAATACGGACAATTAAAACTAAAAATCTATCAAATGTTTTTCGTTGCCAATTGGGATAAAAAGGCATGCATATCGGGTGATTTACGTCAAGGTATTTAGTTTGTATGAAAATTAACAAAAAATAAGAATTGATTAATGTGTCCATAATAAAAAATGCTTATTTCCAAACTCCGCTTGACCGCCTGACAGTCACGCGTCTGAACAACGCTTAATATGACGTAGACCGCCCACCAGTCACGGCGATGACTGTCGTGCAAATAACGGATCTGTGGTCAAACTATGTCCATTTCTGTCTAACAAACGATATTTTGTATCATTTTGCTCTTTTCCACTCGAATCTTTATACATTTCTACATGCTTAAAATACGAAACACGCAACGGGCGAGTCCATTTTTAGAAAGAAATTAAATGTTTTAGTCAGTCTGTGGTATGACGCGAGTTGCGCAATGACGTAGTGTCGAATAAACTTGTTTATTTATGTTGTTTGTGAGTAATAAAGTGTTAATTAACGTTTTATTGAAGCATTGTGATGTGATTAATGTGTGTGCAAGTGAATATCAACATATGGGTAAGTTTTACAATCTTTTTTTATCATTTTCGTAGCCCTTGTTACACAAGGCGTCCATGTTGTCAGAACGCTATCGTAATTGATTAATTATTAAGTCTAGCTACTTGTTCTGACTAAAAAGTAATTATTATCGCATTTTATGTTTACTGGGCAATAGATTTCAGCCAAAACATAATCAAAACAAACGAAATTTACGTTATGATTAGAATTTTTGTTCAGTGGGTCGGAAGGTAAACAATGCAAAATGGCGGGAAATGGCTAATGTTTGGAGGTAGATTTACGCTTATATATTAATATTTTTGTACGGTGGAGTATGTTGTTTGTTATTTATCGTTTTTAGATATAACCCAGCTACCCATACAAGTCATAAAATATATATGTTATCGATTTACTTTTTAAATTATTCCTGTTCAAAGTTCACATAATGTGTTTTTTTCACCAATATTCAATGTTTACAAATTAATTAAAAAATATAGAAACTAACCGTTATCAAACACTTTTTAAAAGTAGAAAGGGCCGTTTATACGCTTTACAAATAACAAAACACTTGAGTGGTATCTGTAATAGGAGGCGACTAAAAAATTGTTTACGTAAACACAAACATCTGGCGCGCAGCTGCCCGCGCTTTTATATTTGAGCCCGGGCGGTCGACGTCATCACGTGACATGTGCTCGGGTCGGTCAAGCGGTGTATATCGTCCGGGACACGGTGTATTTGTTCTGACGACCATTCATAATTTAATTGCTTAGTAACGAGCTTCTAAGTGTTAATGAAAATAGAATATCTTCTAGAATATCTTCTTTATCATTAAGTATGTATACGTAATAATGTACATACAAGTACCTATTACATGCTTTCGATTCGAGCTCCGATTTTTGTCTAGAAATGAATTTCAAAGGAACACTTTACATACATTATGAATACAGCTTCAAGGGTAGATCAAATCGTAACGTTTGATGATTGTAAGTAAAATTCTTCAAGTCAACATGGCATTCTTTATCACTGATGTTTGATAAGGTTTTGATTAAATCTTACGACTGACAGCAATTTTCTTTCCAATATGTTCCATTGAAATGTTAACAAAAAAGCGGAAATTAAAACATCAGGTGATTTTTTTTCGATTTCCTTTTCTATAAATACGTGCCTATACCTTATAATACATAGTGACTTGTGAAATGTTCAGGTTGAGAAAGAACATTTTCAGTGAATAGAAAATCCTGCTCATTTCAGAGAAAACTTTTACATAATAGGAAAAATTGGAAAAAAAATGCTATAAGGAGAATTTTATTTTCATATTTAAATCTGACAGTTTAGGTATGTTTGTTAAAGCGCAAATAACGCAATAACAGTTACAGTTTGCAGTTGTGCAACTATTCTATCTATCCTTCAATTTGACAATTTTAAAATATTAAATCCTACTAACCAACATCGATTCAAAAATCCAACCAGCTCCACATTTTCGTCCCAAGGAAATATTACCAAAAGAGAAAGAAGAAAAGTTGTTATAATATATGACAAAATACACAGAACATTTTTACACAGAAATGCTCACGGCACTGGTAAATTAGCCTTCAGTAGTCGGTGTAATTTACTTCCGACTGTCAATTTGGACGGCCCTTGGTAATGACACTAACAAGGAAAAATGAAATGCAGAAAATGTAAAAATACGGAATATATTTTTTCTGCCAGCTAACTGGCTTCGTCGCACCTCATGCCTTCATATACAGACTCTTATTTTGTCTGCAATGGAGTTAAAAAATACCGTAGAATGTGATGGTTAACAAAGTTGCAGTAATTTAGATAAGGTGTTACTGACATTAAGAAAATTTTAACTTATTTTAAAAAGAATTATTTTTTTTACTATTAGTATATAATTTAGTTAGTATTTTGGTGTTACTAACACCAAAATACTAACTTCACATACACAATGGTGCTTACGAAGTAGGTTAGTAAACAAATAAATAAAATATTAATAATAATTTTTGTTTTTTTTTTATTTATTTTTTTTTAATAGTAATTTGAAATTGATAAAAAGTTTTTTGAAATAAATTTAAAACTAAGGTCTGATTTTTTATTTAAGTTTGATTTATTTACTGTACAAAACCGGTCCTACCCCAATTTTTATTACTCATATTAAAATAAAATTAAATATCTAAGGGTTGAAAAATCAGCCCCTATAAGCACCTAATAGGTTTAAGAGTTTTTCTGAACTTCTCTACCACACATGGTCTGCCCATATCATCTTATTTCCCCTGTTTGGATCCACTTCTAAGTACTTTATTTTCCTAGTAGACACTTTTTATAAATTATTCTTTTGCGGAAGTAGTTTCTCTATTTTGGTTTATTTACTGTGTTAAGATCAGGTGCACTCTTTTTCATTGTGATTATAGAAGGAGAAAAAAAGAACTCTTGAAACAACTTCATCCGTCTCCAAGGTTGCTGTGTATCCTTGGGAAACGCACCTTTTATAGATGGTGTATTTCTGAGAAAGACGCTGAACACGACGCTCTTAAGTACAGACTGCATGCAGGCGTTATTAAATCGACTTTGCAGCTTTAAGGGCCTTCTTTTACTTCACAAAGCATAGTTCTCTTAATAAACTTTGAAATTGCGTATGACTTTTTGTGATTACAGTTTCTGTTATGACAAAATCATAAGTGATTTGCAGAAAATGAGGACCACAAAATATGATTTGCAAAAAATATATATTAATCAATGGCATGAAGCTGAAATAAGAATACTTAAATGGGTTTGACGTGGTGGAAATCGGACAACGTGTGAATTTTCTTATTTAAATGCTCGCGTTTGATGATAATCCCACCTGAGGGTAAGCGATGACCATTGCTTACCTATCGGCCACATGGAGCACGCTTGCCCAGATGTAGCTTTTCACTCTTGACTTCAAAACTCCGAAGTTGTGGCTTTTGTATCTTGCCTCGAACAAAAACGTATACCACCTTATTTGTATCTGTATGTACATACAGAATACAGATGTACTATACTACCTCAGAATATAATAAAAGATCTACCTAACTTCTTCAATTTAACGAGGCATCTCCGAGAACATACATCTCATTAGCGATGCTCTACCTAACTTAGTACTCACTTACCCATTTATTAAAAGTTAGTTCAGGTAGTAACAAGCGAGTAAGTCTAGCTTCTAGACTATGTGAACATTGTTTAAGGGTTGTACCTATCCAGTCTTATTTTATACCTTCATATTTATAACCATGCCAAATTACAGCTTCGCAGCATCAAAAGTCTCTGAGTAATACCGCGGACGGATGGATGGACGAACATGCCGAAATTAGAAGGGTGGGAAGTTACCTTGTTTTATAATGGAACCAAAAAAAACTGGTTTAGTGGGCGATATTAACCAATTTCATTCAAAACACTCGAATTTAGTTATTAGTCACGACTAATAATTCGAAATCCCCGATCAGTTTTCAAACCCATTGAAAACACTCGTAAAAATATAACAACCTCGCAAAATAGATTTGTATATAGAATATTGTATAAAATAAATTTGTATAAAGAGTAGATTTGTATACAGAAAATACATCCAGGGCTGCGGTGACTCTCTTTCGAACAAACGAAACTATATTGTATACCCATCAAGCCTTTCGAAGCCTTTAGATACACCTAGTTACCTTAATTAGCCAGAAATAACAGCCTGTGTTGCTGTACATTATGCTAAAATAATACCGACGCTAATTTTACTCGTAGTTTTGCGTGGAAACCAACCGCTTCTTGCTAGAACATGAATATTTAAAACCGTTCCTCACTTCTTATATTCTCGACTCAAATTGGCGAAATATTTTAATAATTTACTCTTTAATTATAAGTAAAGTTATTAATAATTTATTATGAAGTCTAGTCAGTTTGCGGAAAATTGCACAACAGCCGACCTATAATGGTAGTCAGCTCATAGTTGACTGATTACCTGTTTTCGAATAGGGAATGAGTTTTATAATTGGTAATTCTGACTCAACTATCCTGCTGTCCAATAAAATATTTTATTCATAGTTTTAGTAAGTAGACATGTTAAGTACCTAAATAAATAATATCATATATAAAAAAAACACTTAGCATACAAGCATCCATCAAATACGAATTCTAGTAACCGGAAAACACACATAGGGGAAAGTGCTCACCCTTCGTACGCGGGGTACATTCATACACTGAGTAAAACAGAAAAACTAAAGGACACAAAAACACGCCTTTGCATGTGTGCATATACATAACGATTATATTGATGCGTGCATTATTAGATTATACAGGGAAATTGAAAAAATACCCGAAACCTCTTAGGCAGTGAAAGTACACATGATTATAAGCAACTTTTGTTTTGGTAAAACTCCGAAATCTCGAAAAAAATATCAGCTGTTTCATACATTTTCATTGGCTAAATACTGCATTTTGTATGAAACAGCTGATATTTTTTTCGAGATTTCGGAGTTTTACCAAAGAAAAGTTGCTTATAATCATGTGTACTTTCACTGCCTAAGAGGTTTCGGGTATTTTTTCAATTTCCCTGTATTATAGCACAAACAAAATTTTACCTACTGTACGAAAGTACCCCACGCGTGGGGTGCATTCGTGCAAATATCTTGTCGTAGAAAAATGGCTATAACTCTTTAACCTTACGGCTTCCTTAAAAATATATTGTAGTTTGTAATAAAAAGTCTGAAACTATTAGTTTCAGACTTTTTATTTTTTTTCACTTTCGTGCATAAACTACATATCTAATTATGACACTAAATTACACAGTAAAAAATAAAATTTTAAAAAGTGTACGAAGGGTGACCACTTTCCTATAAAAAACTCATCGTTCTACGTTCTAAATTCCTTTAATTTATTTTCATAATAAATAAACTGTGCTAAAATTTTCCTATAAGACCTTAACTTATTCGTTTACTCTCGAGTGCTCAAATTACGTCACAGTTTCCGGAACCCCTTTTATTTTGTTACATTTTTCACCTTAGCTGACCGCTTGACCGCGGCCCGGTAAAGCCTGTTTTTCATCCCACTGATCCCTTTCATGCTCACAGACCCTACGTTGTAGATCCAAGGTTTTATTCCCTTACGAAGAATTTATCTTTACGCCTTGGTTACCACAGGGTCTAAAACTGCGGGCTCTAAAATCTACGGGTTGATTGTGGATGACTAGAAGAATAGAAGTCTATTTTTCTAGAAAGAAGAAACTAGATGAGTAAAGACCAATTTTGCTTTAGTAGTAGAACGTTTATCCTCGGTTCCATCTCGAATATTTTCTCTCAAATTCATTTTGGGAGAATGCATTTTAATCGTCGCATTGTCTGAAACTCGGTGTCAGCACAATCTGGTGAATAATATCAAAATGTTACGAAACCTTTGTCCGAGAAACTTTCAGCTACGTTGTTATTTTTAAGAAAACCAAGTTCAATTCAATATTTCACTTTGGAGATTAACCTTGCTTGTTGGGAATTTTCGTAATTAACTTTGACAACAATAAGACAATAGGCAGACTGCGTGAGTTCGTCGCCATTGACGGTAGACCCGCAGCTTTACACAACAAATTATTAAGTTTTTGTTTGGGCTTTGTAGGAATAATCCAGCATGAGTCGTCATTTCATCCCCTTGAGTTTCATATCGTTAAAAGGCTTTTCGTCAATATAATTTCCGTCTCGCATTATCGAAACGGTGCTTTTTTCTAAGGTTGGCAAATTCTAATTTGAGTACCTAATATACTTTTTTTAAAGTTAAATGTTTGTAGTAGATACCTAAATTTCCAGGATTACGGAATTTGTTTGAAAGAGCAACCTCAATTAAATTAACTAATAAAGTGGTTCTGGTACAAGAAACATATTTGTTTTAGGGTTTATGGTACCTACTTTGTGTAAAAGTTCAACGCGCACTTGACCGGTTTTCAATATGTTTAAAATGCAAATTAATTTGAGGTTTCTATTTGTAACATAAACGGTTTCCTTTGTAAAACCCCCATAATCAATCATCTGTTTGCTAACCAGAACAGGCTTCATCTGTACTCGGATAGAGCGTCTTTTGATGTATCCCTGTAAGTACTAGTCAGTGACGTCAGTAAGGATTCCGTAGAGCTTCAGTCATGTTCATTCTATACGGAGTTACTAGTTTTTTCACGCGGATTTGCATGCGTTAGTAAAAAAAATCTTAAAAAAAATAATCTCTCCATTTGTCTTTATACCAAAATCACCGAAATCCATTCAACGAGGCTTAAAGCCGGAAACCCACTGCAACGCACAGAGAGGCTACGCACGTGTGTGAGGCTTCACCTTCCATGAAAATGTATGAGATTGTTTCCACTGCAACCCACGGACATACTGCGCATCAATTCATGTCTTTGGTATACGCGTGGCTTGCTAGAATATGGCGCCCACGTAGCTCAACGCTAGAACGAGCGTAGCCTCTCCGAGTGCCGTGGTGGGCCACGCTACAGTTTTACCTACATAGTCGTGGGCATGTAGCGTGTAATGCAGTGGAAACGTAGACCCACACTGCTAAATTGCGCCATGGATAGCTTTAACCCGCGTTGGGTTCGCGCCGCGTTAAAAAACTCACTTTTAAGTTTATGATATAAGATCATCTTCAGTCCACTAGCTGAGTATATGTACCATAGCTAATTTGCAAAAAAAAAAACTGTTATTTTATAACCAAAATAACTCAGTTTTGAGCCCAAATTATTGGAGCCACATTACCTACCTATTTATAGAATGCACCCATCAACCTTGTACATGAACTTCTAATCATATAATATTCAATTTTAACATTTGTAATCCACAATTTACACATAATTTTCCTATTTAGTAAAATCTTGGCTTGCTTCATCGCATTTCTAATGTAGATAAATAGTTAAAATGTTGTATTCTAAGCAGTGGTACTCTTCTAAGAATACAACGTTACTTATGTAGTTGCTACTAGCAAAGCTTAGTAGCTATTTAGGAACTAGGTAACGTGCGAAATGCACCTGTAAGCTTCGGATTATGTCTAGATGAGTTACCTCTACGGCGTTGTTAGTTTCTATCCTATACCGACAAACGAACCTCAAACCTAAACAATAAATCTAATAGTGTAAAGTTATGTAAGTCGAAAGTAATTTACTGGAAACAGTTTTTTTATTTTTTATTTATGCTTTATAATTTCGGCGATAAGGCTGCCTGTCCATTTAAGCGGAGCGAGGTAGCGGAGTGGAGAAATTTATTTATTACAAACCAGCTGCGTCACTACCTAAGCAGCAGAAAGGGGAAAAGAAAAACCGTCGCTGTGAAACCCTTCCAAGGAGTCCGACACAGCGCTGTCCAACGAAGCAAGAGTGTAATGAGGATGGCTTCACCAAAGTGCAGAAGAAGAAGAAGAAGCCTACTTGTCGCAATCAATACGGTACTGGACTGACAGGACCACATATGCTGTTACGGGCAGCGGTACCTACAACGTTGCTGTATGTGTCCCGACTACATCACTCCACGAAGGTTGAGGAGATCGTGGAGTACATGAAGGTGAAGACCAACTGGACCTTGAGGGTCGAAAAGTTGGAACCGCGTCATAACACCAATTTCAAGTCGTTTGTGGTGCGGGTTCTGACACGACATCTCGACAAGTTCCTAAAGGAAGAGTTTTTGGCCGAAGGGTGTAGTCTACCGACGTTTTCGTGGCAGGCTATGTGACACCGCGCAGCGTAACACGACGCCGTCACTTCGTGTGTCTTAGTGTTTCAAATTTTATATGTATTAGTTTATTTTTATATTTTGTTGTAAATGTGTATTTTATTTTGTATGGACTACTGTTGCCTGAAATAAAGGAATAATAATAATTATTATTATTTATTTTTAATTTTTTTTTTAACCAATGGAATTGCATAAAATCTCCGCACCACGTGAGTCACTGGCATTTTGTGCATCTGCAGAAACGAAACGGAAAAATATTAACCAAGGGAATTCTTGGTTAGTATTTTTCCGTTTCGTTTCTGAAAGGAGAGGGTCAATTATCAGCTTATTTTAAAATATCTGACATATATACAGACACAAGAGTGATCCTACAAAGATTCTGTTTCTTTTAGTTAGGGTTCCGTACCCAAAGGTAACCAACGAAACCCTATTATTTTAGCCTCCACTGTCCGTCCGTCCGTCTGTCTTTCAACGGGCTGTATTTCAAGAACAGGCAGACATTTGAAATTTTCACAAATTGTGTATTTCCATTACCGCCACAACAACAAAAAATAAAAATTAAGGGTTATTGTACGGAACCCTTCGTGTGCGAGCCTGATTCGCTCTTGGCCGGTTTTTATATACGTTCGAACCCGAACTAGAGCTTTTAAAAGCGTTGAGGTTTAATTGATGGAAAAAAAAAATATAAACTTTCTCATTTATAAAATTAGGACAAATTATTTAGTATGTAAGAAGTATAGTATAAGATGATGCCCTATTTCTATTGCCATCCTCGAAAAAGGTAGTTTTAAAAAGACAAATTCTTCGCACAGTTAATTTTTATTAATTGAAAACTTTATTCACGACCATGTTCCTTCCTTCATCTTTGACATTTATTAGGTATTTAATATAGGTAACAGGAAAAATTCCTGCTATCAATCTTGAAAATCCTCCTGCGTGCCTTGAATAACATTATTTTAATATTAAACATTTACGAAAGAACTGAAATACCTATAAAACTAAAGGAGCACGAAAAAGAGGTGTTTTGAGACTATTTAATAGCAATGATATTTTGCATATGCAATGATTCAGCATATTTTCTTTCATGGAAAATGATGATTTCAGCAAATTGATGATAACTTGATTCCATCCAGATATCATCATCTGCCTAGTTTTTTACAAACTACAAATATTTTGTAATTGATTTCCAGATTTCCGGATTGTGCTGTAGCGGAATACCAATCCTAATCTTTACTAATATTATAAAGCAGAAGAGTTTGTTTGTTCGTTTGGTTGAACGCGCTAATCTCAAGAACTACCAGCTCGAAAAGAAAAAATATTTTTGCGTTGGATAGTCCATTTATCGAGGAAGGCTATAGGCTATATAATATCACGCTATGACCAATAGGAGCGGAGCATTAATGGAAAATGTGACGCAGACGAAGTTGCGCGGGTCAGCTAGTACTTTTATACAATACTAGCTGACCCGTGCCCACTTCGTTGGGCGGTAAACATTTTAACTTGTGATGAAATTATGAGTGTGGTTCGGTTAGTACTGACTGCTATGATTTATTTCCTGACGGCCAAAAGGAGGGTTTTGTTTTTATTGCAGAATAATATGTATATAGCTAGGCTAGCGAGCCGCTGCAAGCGCTCAGCGTTAGACTCCCTGTCCCTTGTTGCAGAGACATGCTGCTTTAAATCACTGAGACGCTGTGCACGTTCAGCGCTAGATTCCCGAGCACGGACCTGCGATGTTCTCCAGCTTTGGTTAGCAAGCCGCTGTGAACGCTCGGAGCTAGATTTCCCAGCGCGTGCTTGCGAAATATTTTCTCTATTCCTCGAGTGGCTCTTCCGTGCGGCGTACTCGAGCTGCTCTTGTCTCATGTCTGGGATGTTGTGATATCCTTTTAGGCATGATAAACAATCGCTGAAACTGTACGATATCCCAAAAACAGAAATATCACAGCTTCGAACTCGAAGAATGAGAACGAAGTAATATTGTAATTGTGTTTTGAGAAACCGAGCAACCAAAACAATTTTAAAGACCAACTACGTACAACTCACCTACCAAACGACAAAAGATAAATAATAACTGGAGAGGGTCATTAATCCGCGAAAAATCTTAACACCACGATTCAGAAAAATGACGTAATTGCACAACGCCGTCTATGGGATGGATAAAACGTCCGTACTTACAAAGCATGTTCTAATGCGGTTCGTGAATGGACGGCGCGGGCGGCGTTTTGCGATTTAGTAATTTTATATTATCTTCGAAACTATTCAACCAATTGACATACTGTTTGGGGCAAATCGTATCTCTATGACGTTCTTGTGATCATAATAACATTTTTTTCGATAAGGTTTAATGTTTTGTTGTTTAAAAAATCGTCCAAAGATAAGTACGTCGAAAAATACTTTTTTTAACACATAAAAGCTACTATATCTGCTAAAATATAAAAGATAGAAATATGGTGCCGCGGACTTTTTTGTAGAACTATTATAGGCAGACCAGGTTGCCATACATTGTTTTCAATTATATACAACTGTTAAGGCAGCGCACGCAAATAACTCTGTTGTAAGAGCTATTTTTTTCCGCCTGGATAGACAAAAATTGAGATAGTTCGGGTAATATGCATGATATCTTTATAATTTATAGCCTATAGCACTCACGAATAATGTAGCTTTCTACCAGTGAAACAATTTTTCAAATCGGACCAGTAGTTCCTGAGATTACCCCCTACATACAAACTTACAAACTTACAAACTTACAAACAATTTTACCTCTTTATAATATTAGTATAGATTATTCCGTTACTGGTGACTCACTGAGTGACTGGACACATAGCCAAAAGTACTAGTCGCAGAAAGCTGAGATTTTACACGTAGATTTCTTGGGGAGTATAGCACTAAGATAGTTTCCAGAAATTCCTACAGGAACGGGAAAAAATGGGATATGCGCGTACGAAGTCGCGGGCAAAAGCTAGTATTTTACTAGGAGAAGAGATATCTAACTTCCACAAATACCAGATGTAATTTTACTAAAGCCAAAAACATACATGACCTCTAAAAAGAAACGAAAATTCCTCAACAAGATACGAATGACTCCCAAGTGGGGATTTGCACGCTCGTTTGTGACATTCAAATCAGCTAACTTTAAAAAATGGATGGTGTTATTCAAAATGTAACGCGAAATTTTCAACATTTTGCTCTTTTGCCAGCCCTCCGCGACACTCGAGGTGGAGAGCTGCCCTTCAAGCGCCTGATTCAGCTGTATACAGCGAAAACACCGCTTGAAGCACAACCTTCCGATCAAGTGTTGCTCTTATGAAAGTTTAATAAAGCGATCTCTTTGTCTATACTACCTCGACCACCGAAAGATTACACGCATTGTACATACTTTATCGAGCAGTTATAACCGTTATTGCTTTGAAATAAGGGTGTGAATAATGTAAAGAGGTTGTTTAATGCCCGGACCGGTGTGAATATTTTATTCAGTGGTTTACAGCGTTTATATGATTTTCTCCTGACCTCAGGGATTAGTGTGTTAACTTGACTCTGTTTTAATTTACATCACGAAGGCATCTCGTTTCATATTATAAATGTGGGAAATGTGTGAAAAGCTTTAGCATTTTGAAGTACAAAAAGGAGGCAGGGACAGTAGGCATTTTAGAAATACCTACATACGCGGATTCAGTGATAAATTCTATAGATTATAGATAAATTCTATACATACGGCACTGATGTGATAGGCATGTTGCTGTCAGCAGGGTCGGTTAAATTAATGGAAGTCATTTTATTCTATTTTATTTTTGTGGTTGTACTTTTGTTGTCCTTTTTTTCTGTTCTATGTTTTGTTTTAATTGTGTGCAATCCACATATGAGTCAAGCTTGCTCGAAATAAATGTATTTTATTTTGTTAATTTAATAGGTAGATATTTATTCAAAAAGCTGACTTTTTATTTATGCTTATTAACGTGCCTTAAAGGAAAAACAAAATAAGAATTTATAAATAAAGGCTCATTCTTCTTAGTCGTTAGCCTCGCTAATCCTTTGAAATGTTAATTAATGAAACTTTTCATTTTAGCATTATGCAAACGACAGCGAAGTACCTAATTCTGGAATTCCAAGTACCTACTATTAAAATGAAAAATGAATTTATCTAAGTACTCCTTAATAATAATGACTTGAAGTAATTCTCTTCATTTTGACAACACCAATTGATTGAACAAAGGAAATAGAAGAATTAGAACGAAGTTTGTAATTGCAGCCAAGAGCACAATGAATAATTCCTAAGCCTGAACTACACTACTCGCGAAGTTACTTTGACGAAGTACTCTTCAAAGTTGACCGAAGTCCGAAGCACAAGTCTACACACTCGAACAACCTCGCGAGTAGCTCAGTCGCCAGGCGCCCGCACGATAGGCATCATGGATCATCCATTCCAATCCTCAACTTCCATTCCATCATCATTCATTTCCATTCCTCATTAACTCGGCTAACTTCAGTTCGCGTCAAAGGCAGCTGCTGCCTTTGCAATGTGTACTCTCGCTTATTATAACAACGTGCGTATTTACTACGGCTCGACGCGAACTGAAGTGAGCCGAGTAGTGAAGTACGACGCTTCATGTTCGAACTTCGGTACGCTTCGAGTCAACGAAGTCGCCCGAGGCGAGCTGAGATTGCACGAAGCGAAGCGAAGTGGCCTTCTATACTTTCGTACTCGCTCAACTTCGATCAACATCGCGAGTGTAGTGCAGGCTCTACGCGTATCCTGCCGGAGTTACGGAACTATTCGAAAGTGATACCGCGGCTCCGGAACACACAGGGCAATGAAGAAACATTGATGGGTTTAAAAAAAAAAGGCTCTTCGCGTATCAACCGACAATTCGATTGAGTTGGATTCTCACACGAACCGAAAAAAACAATTTTGTTTAGGAGTCCCCTTTAATTTAATTTAATTTTTATTGTTTGTTGTAATAGCGGCAATAGAAATACACACTCGTCTGTGAAAGTTTCAACTGTCTACCTACTACGGTTCTTGAGATACAGCCCGCTGACAGACGGACAGATGGACAGCGGAGGCTTAGGTAGGAGGTTCTTTTGTACGGATCCAAGTATTTTTCAAAAACAAATATTTTTAATAACTATCAGTTTAAGAGTGTGTTTAAAAATATGTTTTAATAATGGTGGACCTTATTCATAGTTAAACAAAATTAACGACAAACTAAGTTGAATTTAAATTGCAATCTAACAATAAATTGATCACGTCAATGTAATTTCCTTGCTAATAGCAATCTCAGTGTGAGAGGTGTTCCGATAACTTAATTAAGTATTTATGAGCAGAATCCAATGCATTTGGCATTATTAGTCATTCAATATTAATAATTGAGTTCATCGGTAGGCGACCTATAAGTACCTACTCGTCTAGTTATAGAACATAATAAATATCAGTATGTTCTATGTATACTTGTATTTATCCCCACAGTAGCTCAAAATAGTACGGAAGAATACTCCGTTGTGTGAGTTTCTTGTGTGTACATAAATAAATAAATAAATAAATCAAAAGTGCATCCGGCGTTATAGAGAAAGCGTGAAGTATGCCGTAGTACCGTGAACTATACGCGGAACTTCGCAACTTGAACTATTATCGTCGAGTATTGGTTAAGTTCTTCACGAAAATTCTGTTAGCGGGTTGCTTGTATTTCAAATAATGATCAGCGTGTCAAGAACTCTATGACATATAGTTTTTGAAAGAAACAGTTAACAAAACATTTGCATAGAAAAACAAATCATATTTTATCGACACAATTTTTGAAATTGTTTAATTTTTTATGTATTTTGTGTTTGTTTATGTATTTTTCAAAAATGATTTTTATTGCAAAACACATTGATGTTTCAATGTAATTTCGGCTGTATTAGTTTTTTTCCAGTGGAATGCCTCTGCAATCCGAAAGAATTGTCGCTCTGGGTTTGAGTATTAGGTAATGCACCTGAACTTTCTGGAAAGCATCATAAATAAAGAAAAAGCTTTAAAAATCCTGAGAATTTTGAGATACAATACTGAAAAGAATGTACATTTACATTTTCCCTCACTTTTCTTTAAAAAAAAAAAACAAACTTTCACATTTTTCGTTTCTTCAGTTATGGCACCCTCGTGTTCTTTTTTTTAAAATTACACGCTCTATAAACATACATAGGCAGATCAAAAGCTTGGCGATTATCAGTATGGCATTATGCATCGATGCAGCTCAAAGCCAATGTAGGTCGTGACGTCATGGGCTGTTAAGATAAAACGATATGCATGTAATTATAAGCAGCGACAGTATGGTAGGTTATACTAGGTAACTAATAGGGGAGATATGCGTGACTGTGTAAGATACCAGAATTCTATTCTACTCATCGTATTTCCTATCCTACTCCTACTAATAATATTATAAATGCGAAAGTTACTGAGGATGGATGGATGAATAGATGTTTTTTACTCTTTCAAGCCAGAACGCCTTTTTGTTTTTAGGATGGGAAATCATCAAATGACTCCTCCCGCTCTGGGTAAAGCAGGAGGGAGTGTCAGACTCCTACTGACTAAAACCCATCCGTGTTCCTTCTGATGCCCTTTGCGTTCCAGGGCCGCGGTGACTCTTTCGAACAAATTCCGCAACCCCGGCAGGCACTGACCCTAGCGGGCCCCATCTGCTTTGCTGACAACTCTTTGAGGAGCGCGTGGAACACAGCGCGCCGACGACCCGGGCCTGATTCTGATCAGATGGCGAGCCACCCAATGCTCGCCGTCCGCAGGCCCACGCAAGCCAGAACGCCTGAAAGGATCTTCATGAAACTTGACACAGAGGTAGATTATAGTCTGTAATAACACATAAGCTATTCTTATCCCGGGAGAATGTTCTCTGAGGATCACGTGGGTGAAGCCGCTGGAAGTAGCTAGAATTTTATAAATGTGAGAGTCCGAATCATATCAAAAACTACACGGATTTCGATGAAACTTGTTATGCTATTATAATGCTTCAGTCAAACCAAATTATAGTGCACAAATGTCTGACGTTTTAATTGCCAAGGTAGGCCTATGTGAAATAAAATATTTTGAACTTAAATTATATTTTAATTATTACCTGAATTAAGTACTTTTAATTCCAATAGTACCTACGTCCCTGTAATATTAAAACACTGTTTAACCGACTTCCCAAAAAGGAGGAGGTCCTCAATTCGGTTGTATTTTTTTTTATGTTTGTTACCTCGTAACTCCGACAATTATGAAAAATTCTTGTTTTATCTGAAAGGATATACTTGCAGATTGGTCCCATTTAAATTTTATCAAAATCGGTTACGAACTTTGGATTTTAAATCAAAATAGCGTTTTAAATTATTAAAACAGTTTAACCGGGTTCATAGAATCGATTTACTGTGTAAGAATAATCGATTATAAAAGTATCTTGGAGTCTCAATGAAAACTACTCATTTTAGCGCTCGATGTTAATTCTTCCTAAACTTTTAAATTCAATATCTGTTGATTCTGAGGGACAATTTCGATGAAATAAACACTAAATTAGACTTGGATCATCACTAAATAATTTAAGGACCTAGATTTTGGATCCAATCCGTGGTTCATGCGCGATGCTCCTTCAAACACACAAAAATGTCAAAAATTGAATTGCATTTCTATGCATTTTTTATGCAAAAATATTCAATGTACAGACACGGCAAGTCTACAATTTTATTATAATGTATAGATTAGGCTGCAGGTCGTCAGGTCAACTGTTAAGTTCAGGTAGACTGGAATTTCATTAAATAAAGAATGTTGCATGTCATGTGTTTGTAAAGTCACTCTTAAGTCAAACGCAAACGTTCACGTTAACGAGTTTCAAAACGTCACTTCACATCATAAACTTTATCACATACGATGGTCTCATTATTTATACTGAAATATTTTAACGCTAGGTTTCACTCGCAGCTTTACTCCCATGCCTGCCAAGGTTGCGGAATTTGTTTCAAAGAGTCACCGCGGCCCTGAAACATTAGGTGGAACATGAATGAGTTTTAGTCAGTTCTTACTGCGTAAGGGAGTTTCAGACTCTTGTCTGACACTCCCATTCCCAAGAAGTCATTTTATGATTACACAAAAGGTACATTCCCATTGCCTAAACGTATAAAATTATTCCCAACAACATAAACATTGCAAATAGGGTTATCTACCATGAACATACAAACAAAAATCACAGGACAAATAGAGAGTGCAACCTTTTTGTGAATCATTTTATGTAAAGCAATATTTTATAAATAAAACCGGTCAAGGGAGCGTCGGACTCGCTTACCGAGGGTTCCGTACTATCGAGGGTACCGATTAGCGCTATCTCTTGACCGCTAGTGGTCAACTAATGTAATTTTTGTTGATGATTTCTGAAAAAGTGTGTTATTAAGGGGACTGCTCCAACTAGTCCGCGAATTTCAAAATTTCTTGCGTTTTTTGAGCAACGTAAGAAAATTTGAATTTCGCGGGCAGGTTGGAGCATTCAGCTTAAGAGACATCGTTTTATTTTTCCTGCCGTCTATACATGAACGTCTATCACATAGCATAATTTTAATTTTTTCTCTTTGCAAACATCGGAGATAGGAGAGTGGTCAAGTTTTTTTTAATTTTTCGTCAAAAGTCAATAACCATGCGGCCTAACAAAAAAAGAAAAATTGGTTGAGAATGTGCAAATAGCGTTCTTTCATATGTGATACCCCACATGCTCTAGTAGCCCTAATTCGAATTTTTAAGAACCCCTTTCAATCGTCGTTGCAAACAAAATATAACACTTTTTTTTTGTTATTTGCACAATAGTAATAGTAGCAAACATCATCTATAACTATTCCAAATTTTCAAGTCGATACCATTAGTAGTTTTTGATATATCCATCTGAAACAGACAGACTTAATTACACTAAAATGGTAACAAGGGTTACTTTTCACCATTTTGGTACGGAACCCTAAAAAGGATAATAAAAACTATCCCGAGGAAGTAATCTCGAGAATTAGGCAAAAGTAGTTAATTTCTCATACCCCAACAATACCAATGTTGCAAACTACACTAAAACTTTAATTCTCCTGGCAATCCCCTGTTATCTAAGATCATATATTAATTTCGGATTTTCCGCTTCCCTAGCGAGTTGGTTCGTAAAACAAAGAGGATATATTTCATCCACATCCCTGTGGTACTACCTAAAAAGTGGCCAGTGTCTCTTATCTGAAGCTTACCGTGTTTCCTAAAACATTACTGTTGAGAATATAAGTAGGAAAAATCATTTTCTTCTTGTATTTACTGACCCAGAACTAACGAGGCTTATGTTACGTCGATTTCAATTACTCGGATACTGAAAAATACCTTTGTTTGGAGAAAAGAGATAAGCTTATGCTCAATATGTACTGATGGTGTTGTGATATTTTTTGCTACTGGTCGTATTTTTCGAAGTTACACTTAGCAGTGGTAAGTAACCTAACGACATGACGACGTGGTGCGACAAGACCGCACTTGTTTTTTAATGTGTAGGAAATTTTATTTCAAGCGAAATACCACAATAGCGGTAAAATAGTTTTCTGCTTTTCTCAACGTTAAGCGATAAAGTGTGTTAAAAACCCCGGGCTTTTGAGTTACTTAAGGCCTTACCTATTGATGTGTTTCAAACGTGATCGACGTCAAGTTAAGTTACGACAGGGTATTCTCGACGAGTCCGCGGCTTATGCTGGATTGGGATTTTGATAAGGGATTAGATTCCTTGGTCTTGTGTTAATTATGTGGTGTACAATCTTTATATATAGAATTCTACTGTATACGTGTGTATGCCACTGAATTCCTACTAAACGGCTAGGCCAATTTGAATTATTATTTTTGTATGCGTTTGGGTGGCGCCCTGGATGGTTTATATTCACAAATCAGCCCGGTAGATGGCGTTGCAGTCGGTATCTAGGTCATGCAGGGTCCGCTATAAAAGTATAAATAAATACCATAGTCTACAATACCTTCAGCTTGAGCATAATTTATCTATAATGCCTGTAGTCCAGACCTGTGCAGTTATGACTGTACAAAAAGAAGGAACTTCTGGGACTGCGCGAGCTTGCTTCTTGCTATCCACACGCACGCGCTTACCTGCACAAACTGGTCTGTGCAGGCATGCACTCAGGCGACACGGAGCGTGTAGCCGGACCATAATTTCTGGGACAAAGGCCTTCTACGAGAGGGAATTGGATTTTACCAACACACGAGCCATGTACGAGTTAGTTCTCCGATTTTTCATTTTGTTTTTTATTTACAATTTCAAGAGCTGTACCTGATGAAATTACCTAGGCCTGCAAACGGCGAGCAATGGGTGGCTCACTGGGGTAAAGTCCGGCCGCGGAGCAGGAAGAATTTCGTGCTTTGACCTGTTATTATCTGTCTCTGTCACTCCTGCGTTAAAAGTTTGTGTCTCGCTCGCACAGATGCAATGGCCGCCGTCCTCAGGGATTGGAATCCTTTTACCTAATAGTGTAAGGTTTGTTCTTGTTTGCATGTGTAAATCCCTTAAAAAAAGAGGAATCGAAATTAGTTACACTAGATTATAATTTAGACAAAACTGTTAATTCTTTTGTAATAAATGTGATAGGCGAGACGTCTTCGGAAAGCAGTAACTCCGATACGGGTAGAGGAATCGGATTCTGATTTATGTTTTTTTTTTTTTCTGCCGTATTAGTATTGTAACTCGATTTTTTAACTTATAATATAAAATCTAAATAAATAATTTATATGATAACAACATTTTTTTATTTTCTAAGTTGGTAAATTTTCTTTCTCGTTCAAATATTTCATGTAAACCGCACTCAATACAAAAATGTTTCTGACCACTGTCAGTAGGTAAAGAGGTCATTGTACAAAATTCTTCCTGCTCCGCGACTGGACTTTAGTGGAATTTATTCGAATAAATCACCGCGGCCCTGGAATGCAAAGGGCATTTGGAGGAACATGGATGAGTTTTAGTCAGTAATCCGAAACTCCCTTCTGCTGTGAAGCAGCCCCACATTGAATCATTTGATGATTCCCCATCCTTAAAAAAGGAGGAGAAAAGATACGTATCGTCTTAAATTTCGTCTTCCACTTGAGACACTTACTTTTCCCCATGTATTCCATTAGTCCTGTATCCCAGTCAGGTTAATCTATTAACCTACTTATATTTTACTGCCTCAATGTTTACAACTGTTTGTGTCACTCGTGTTTTATGTGCGACATTAACTTTTAGTATAGGCGCACTTGAGTACTTATCTATACAGCTTCGAGCATTGAATTGAAACTTTCACAATACATGATGGTTTTTAACTATTTGACTATATTTCAAGGAAGTACCCAAGAATATACACAACTTTAATAAATCTGAAAATTATTTGACTTGGATCAAAAAAAACAGCACGAACCGCAAAAACAACAGTTTGTGGTATTTATTTAGTTTGATTAATTTTATCCAGTAAAAAAACAAACCCACATAACCTTTAAACAATATTTCTAACCAATTTTTTTTCTACATGTTAGGTAGCAAACACACCCACAAAGACAACACGATTTACTAATTATGCGAGAAAAACCGTACTGACGACTGATTTTTATTTTACTTTTAAATATTTTATTGGTAAACGGAAATCTCTGAAAAAAACTAAACTACCTACTGACAATAAATGATTTTTCGTATTAAACAAATATCTTTCTACGATAAAAAGCTACACTCACTGAATGTTATGTGCTACTTTTTATACCGGAAAATTTACAGCCCGCGTGGAATAAGATAGTCGAATAATATTCCAGTTTTTATAATGAGACGAGCGTGTGAGTTTAACTTCATAACACGAAAATAAGTAACGTTTTGAAACTCGTTAACGTCAATGTTTTGCTTTGTGAAAATTCACCAACCCTGCAGGAAAATGCCATGGGAAAAGGCTAGCTTATCTATAATCTATAATAATATTATAAAGAGGTAACATATGTTTGTAAGTTTGTATGTAGGGGGTAATCTCAGAAACTACGGGTCCGATTTGAAAAATTCTTTCAGTGTTAGATAGCCCATTTATCGAGGAAGGTTATAGGCTATATATCATCACGCTAAGACAAATAGAAGCGGAGCATTAATGGAAAATGTGACGCAAACGAAGTTGCGCGGGTCAGCTAGTTTTTAATAATTTTCGGTCGTAACAACGAACTTTCGGGATTGGCATTCCCTGAATACCCATGACCGGAATCAGGTTTCTGCTTATCGCTTATTTTTTTTTTCTTTTATCTCAGCACGTCTGTCTTTTGCAACGGAATAAGGTTTTAATTAATATGATTTCAGACAACTGTCACTCGCAAAACTTTGAATTTGGAATTTCATCGTTAGTTTCCAAAGTTCTGAAAATGTTGTAACATAGAATTTTTCACTTTTTGTTCAAATGGGTTTGAAAGATAAATTAGTAAGAATTATACGACTTATCTTTTTTGCTCGATAAATGATTACACAATACTTACTCACCATATCAATCAAAACAATAGTTAAAAGTCAAGTTTTGACTTTTAACGACTAGTAAAGATATTTCGTATTATTCTTACTAATTTATCTCTTTATTTTTAGAATACGGGTTATAGTTAAACACCGTGTTCTTCTCCTTAGTACTTAAAAAGGCTAATTTTATATTGTTGAGCTATACAGTATGAGAGGGCCTTAAAATGGTCTAAGTTGCCGCTTAGTGCAACTTAAATTTGTCAATTGCTATTTAAATTTCATTTGTTTTTCGTTAGCAATTTGAATAAAGAGGCATGCATATCGGGTGATTTACGTCAAGGTATTTGGTTTGTATGAAAATAAACAATAAAAAAAAGAGTTGATTAATGGGTCCATAATGGAAACTGCGTATTTCCTTGTTATGAACATTCGGTCGAAGTTTATGTATATCGTCCGGAACACGGTGTATGGGGCTAACTATTCTACATTTCGGAAACGCATCCATTTTTTAACTTTTTGTCATACTTTATCTTTTTTATTTTACTTTATCGCTGCTAGAATATCTATTTTTCTAGGCCCCCATGAGTAGTAGTGAGTGCATAATATGATTATTCATTGTTGTTCGTTTAAACATTTAATAAAGACATATTACCAGGTGAAATAAAGAAATACATATTTAGGACATCTACACTATTAATTTCTTCTAAATTCCATAAGCTATTACTTACATGTAACAAATGAGCCAATTAGCTATGGGTTGAAATCTGAAATATACCTATTTTGAAATCCTACAATTGCGGTTGAAATTCAAATGAAAACTTTTTAACTTTCAATTATGAACATTATTTTACTTACAGCTACACTATCGAAAATTAACTTTTTGTTTTGCCCCGGACGCGAAGCCGTAAGGATTTTCATAAGATATTTATCACCCAAAGAATGCTATTCATATATACATTGTATATGTTTACCAGCAATATTTTTTAATTTTAAGGTTCCCTAAATTAATTAGTATTTTTTTTTCAGGTAAGCACGCTCTTGATGGAATAGACAGAAAACAACCGTAAGTTAATTAGTGAAAGATTTAAAAGATACATATTTTTTATTCAATTAAATCACTATATTTAATAAAACTTGTAACCATCAAGACCTAAAATATTCACCAATCTTTTAAACGTCTTAATATTTTAATCAACTGAACAATTTATGTCTATGTCAGCCTACCAAACTCGTCCTTGGCTGTCATAAAACGTCATAAAATCCTTTTCATTGAGAGCCCCCTCGTAAACACTCACAATATAATATTTTCCACAAAAACTACCGCCTCTTTGTTAAACCGACTACTAAAGCCGGAAAACTCTAAAATGAATTCCGTAAGCTGTAGCACAGAAACAAAAACACAATAGGAACATACCGCAGACCAACGAGGACATAGCTCTTCCATTTCACATGAGCACAAAGCAAACACAGAATAAATGTTAAAATAATGTTAAAATGTCCCAGCACTAGAGGTTTTAGAGTCGGCCACACTTTGTACGTTTTAAAGAATTTTCAGAAGCCGTAAAGTAAATACGGAATGCATTTTAAAATTCAAAATCGCTAAATAAGGATTTAGAGGGTTCAAAATGAGTGGTTGGTTTAGATCAGAAATAAAGACTTGCTACCGAGTGCGGCTTTTTATTTATTGATTTCCAGGCTGTCCTGACCCACCTATTTTGCGATTGTGTGGACCAATCCTGTCTGTAGGGGTCAAGCTGGTCCCAAAGAATTTGCCGCGGACTATCATGATTCCAGTCATTTTCCAGGACCCATTTCGTACTGTATTGTATGTTTGGTGAGTCATTCAGCATGACGAAAATTACGTGGTGACGGTAGCTAATTCAACCTCGCCCTAGTTCAAGATTTTTAACATGAAAAAATTAATACTTTTATATTATAACAACGCACATCCATCACTGTTTGTTAGAAGATAGAAAAAACCTAAAAAACTCAATTAAGCTGAGGAAACACGAAAGAAACAAATATAGGTCTAGAGAAAACAATAAATGAGACAAATTTAGACAGATCTCATGCTCCATCTTCCGACGACCGTTGCGGAATTTTGTGCCCATATTAAAAAAGTGATACAGTTTGTAAAATGAGAATCTATTACCAGTAAGGTCATTGAATGGGTGAGCGACCAGCTTATTTGGTTTCTACAAATCACATGTGTACGCCATAACTGTCCTTCAAAACCAAACAGCCATCGGCAACGATAGACAATATTGACTCAGAAATCTGAAAAACGAACTACTGGAGTAATCTTCGATTTACGTTGGGCACTAGTCAAAGTAAAATATTATCAGCGAAAGTGACTGTCATTGCCATATATTTCGTCGCTATCGCTGAATCATAAAATGGCACCTTGTCTATGCCTTTTAGATGAGGCAGGCAATTGTTTTAATCTGACTAGGAAGGGCTGAATGGCTGACCACAAACATGCTTAGAAAACACATAGAAGCCAGAAAGAGTATTTTAATTAATAGATCTACATTAGGGAATAATGCCTGAAATTAAATCTACGAACCTAATATATGAGGTACTGGTTAGGAAATTCCTGTCTCAGAATTTATGGAGCAAATTCTAAGGTTGATTTATGGATACGCTAGGTATATGACGGAGAAACGAGGGTGAAATGTCCAAATATGAGCCATTGTATACAGAGGCAGTATGGAATAAGAATTATTATGGCGGTTCTGCGTTCTCCGGTAATATTTCATGAGAGGTTCACGTGTTATTAATTTAACTTGCCGCTGAACACACAACAGAAACACGAAAAGGTACTTTGTATTCTTTTCGAGACTGTTCGATATTCGAAATCATGGGTGTAGCTGTTTACGCCAATGCGTAACGTGGCCAATGCGTTTGGAATATTTTTAAAAGGATGATTCTCGTTCGGTTAACAATGTTGGTTTTTTTTTTGTAACATTTTGTTTTATTATGGCTGTCACTCATTTAACCGTGGTTAAAAAAACTTTTCAATTATTTAGTCACGATAAAATCAACCATTCATAGGTCACGAAAAAAAGCTAATGTCGGTTCACTTAATCCTGAATCTGCAAATTCAAAGTAAGACCCTACGAAATTGAAACATAAATATTATCAAGCACTCTATAAAATCAAACTTAATAATTGTATCGCTGACAGTTGTTTTCGCAGCCTATGGACGAGTTTTGAATTCATAATTTATCTATGGTAATTGTACCTTTTATTCACAAAGGTAATGCTTTTACTAACTGTTTTTAATAGATCTACATTTGAACCTCTCTTTGTTGTAGATTTTATAGATATTTACATAGGATTGACTCGCCGAAAGCATTAAGCTATATTTATTTTATAATATCATATCTGCAAATTGAGCTGAAGTTCCAACTTTCAACCAACTTTCACAAGCGTGCTAAAAAGTTAAAAAGTTTTGAACGGGTTTTATTGCTCCTTACTGCTCTCACGTGATCCTTTTTTTCATTGGCAATTCAACCCATTTTTTATATATTTACTATGGTATGTACATTATCCCTCCCCTCGACAAGAGCTGTTGCGCTAAAAAAGAAAAACTACTAATTTGTCGTAGAAACAGCGACTCGCGGTGTGTTTCGAGCAGCCACGTTCAATCGCGTCATTATCTTCATAATATTTCATATTTAGAATTCCTCACTAACCATGTAATCAATCAGCCTAGCCTTTTCTTGCCTTCTGGTGCCAGCTCTCAATGTAACAGAATATGAACCAGTATTTTTATGCAGCGACTGCCTACCATTACCCAGTATTGGGATAACACTACACTTGGCAAGACCAATGTCTGATTTTCTGGCTTCTGACGACCATAACGACTGTCAAACATCATCTACAAATGACAGCCGACGAATGGGACCAACAGCGTGCTTTCACGGAGCACGGAGGATTCTCGTAGGAAATGGACGATTCACAGACCAACCTCAGCTAGCGCTACTTAACTAACCATTGACGGTGTATAAAACTTCTCAAGCCAACTGTTTAAAGTTAACGATGTACATATGTGCCGCCCCCGTTGCGGGGCCCAGAACATTGTGCAATTTCACAGTCTGTTCAGTTCAGTTCACAGTATTATTAACTTGTAACTACACTCGCTTTCTCCTTTGCTTTTCCTAGTTTGCAATTTTAAATTTGATTGAGAACAAGGAGCAAATCGTTTTCAGATTAAGTTTTACGTTCTCAAGGGCTGAACTAACTAAAATATATCAATGAAGTATCCTCAAAATTAACCTCCTGACATGGTTTTAAATTAAACTACACCCACGAAGAAACCCTCAAATTGGGTCGGTTCATCTTTTATGACAGTTTCACGTCTCAGTTAACACATAAATTCATCATGACAGATTTAAATATAACAGGGTTATAGTATGTGGGCTGAAGACAAAATGATTAAATGTCATTTTATTAATGTTAAAATGACCTTTCGAAATCCGAGATCCATATATTTTTAATCAAGACGCCCACCAGTTAAGATGAGTTTAGGCAGTTATAGAAGAGTTGACGACATGGTTGTCGCAGTGGTTGAGCGATTGACTGCTGTGCAGCATGTCGCGGGTTCGATTCCCGCACGGTACAAATATTTGTACGACCTACAAGTATTTGTTCCGAGTCTGGGTGTTTTTCTATCTATAATATGTATGTATTTACAAAAAAAATATGTATATAAGTAGTTTATCAGCCGTCTCGTTACCATAATACAAGCATTAGGTTGCTTAGCTTGGGACTATATGGCGTTGTGTGAAATGTCCAAGGATATTATTATTATTTTCCATTACTTTTAACCACTAAAGGACTAAAAGACTACTTCAATGTTTTACTAAAGAAAATACATGGTAGTATTTCTTGGGAGAGTTCGTTCAATTTCATTCAAAATTGATTTTCTTTGGCTCAGTCCACCACGTTAGGGTAATAGAACTATAAAAATATTTGTATTTCAGTTCAATCTCATTCAATTGATCCCAGAGTAACTGTTATGTAGGTAGGTACATGAAACTACACTTTAAAAAACACTACAAAGTAAAAAATAACTTTAATTTCGGAAGTCGGTGTATTTGTTACTTTCTTCGTATTTTGACACCGACTTCCGAAATTAAAGTTATTTTTTACTTTGTAGTGTTTTTTTTTTGGAAGTCGGTTGTATTTTTTTGTAAAAAGTTTTTTATTTTTCACTTTTTAGTGGTGTCCCACACCTAACAACACCACTGCAAAATCGCAGAAAAGCAAAATACGCAATTTCGATTATCAAAGAATCATCTAAATAGTCAAATTCCAGGAATTTCGATTTAAAATCCAAAGTTCGTAACCGATTTTGATATGATTTAAATGGGACCAATCTGCAAGTATATCCTATAAAACAAGAATTTTTCAAATCGGTTCATAATTGTCAGAGTTATGAGGTAACAAACATAAAAAAAAAAAAGAAACATACAACCGAATTGATAACCTCCTCCTTTTTGGGAAGTCGGTTAAAAATGAGCTTAGCTTTTCCTGTGACTTCTCTCTATTGACTTACGGAACTCTATTAATAAGCCTCCACTGTCCGTCCGCCTGTCTGTCAGCGGAGAACCATAATAGGTAGACAGACCAAAATGTTCCATAAACAAATAATAAAAATTTAATTATATTAAAAATTAAAGGGAGTCCGACTCGCACTTGGCCGGTTTTAAAGGAATATAAAGTATCATTTGACACTCTTCGATAGTGTAGCTTTTCATTAGGTAAAATATTTTCACATGAAAAATTTACCTTTTACAAAACATAAAAACAAAAAAAAAACAATATAAATGGAGAATATAATATTTCGATAGTTAAACTACAAAAAAAATGTATTTCTGTATTATTAAAAGGTTTTTTTTAAACATCCAACTTTATTTTATCGTTATGGTTTCTCATAAACAAGCTGGCGCTATCTTCTTCGTTATTAAATTATCGGTTACTTACTTACATCAGAAAGTATCTAATGTTGTTACTTTATGAAGGACCCAATTTTAATGGACGAAACCATTTTAGGTAGGTACACTCCCCCGAAGATCGTATGAGCCCTCATAAATTCGGAAAATATAAACAGTCATAAAATGGGCATGAAATTAACCTTTTACCATCTATACTTAATATTATAAAGCAGAAGAGTTTGTTTGTTTGTTTGGTTGAACGTGCTAATCTCAGGAACTACTGGACCGATTTGAAAAATTCTTGCAGTTTTAGATAGCCCATTTATCGAGGAAGGCTATATATCATCACGCTAAGACAATTAGGAGCGGAGCATTAAAGGAAAATGTGTCACAGACGAAGTTGCGCGGGTCAGCTATAAAGTATATGACTTGTATGTCATATATGCAAAACTAACTATGTCTGTTTGTCTATCTGTAAATTGATTTTTTTTTTTAGTGATGGGAAATCATCCAATGACTCCTCCCGCTCTGGGTGTAGCGGGAGGGAGTGTCAGACTTCTACTGACTAAAACCCATCCATGTTCCTTCATTGCCCTTTGTGTTCCGGAGCCACGGTGTCTCTTGCGAATAATCCCGCGACTCCGGCAGGCGTCGGCCCTTTCGGGCCCCTCTGTGTTGCTGACTCTCTTTGAGACGCGCGTGTAACACTAACGCGCCGTCTACACGGCAAATAGACCAAGGCATGGATTAAGATTTTCTCCCCGAGAGTACCTATGTTCTACTGGGATAGTTATAAGCCGCTAAAAACCAACTAAAATTATAAATAAGTACTTAAATCGAGAGCACCATGAACTAATTTATTACAAGCTTTTAATTAACTTGCAATGTACCTATGTATGTATGTTTGTCCGGGTGGAATCTTGTAACTGATCTTTAACCGATTGAGCTGAAATTTGGTATACACGCTGATTGTGGATGACAATGCATGCTTAGGTTTATGACATCATTCTAATTCCAATATGGCGGATCATCCGAGATGGTGGACTAGTTATTTTTCTGCACTACCACAGTATAGTGTATCAAATAAAAGGGCTATCTGAGGAGAACACGAATTACTAATAAAGCTTGTTTTTATTTAAAAAGTATTTTTTTACCATTAATTTAATTTACTTATAAACCTGAACTTTGATATTTTGTTTTGGTGTAACAAAAGCAAGAGGCGTAACCTTATTTTTTCATTAAATCGTCCCTCTTCATAAGAACGCGAGGAAATGTACAAATAATTCTGTTCCCTCAGAACCACAGATAAAAATGTTCTTAAATCAAATTATATGGCCACTTGCAATTACAAAGATCATCTTTATGGTCCCTTCAATTACTTTTTCTTTATTGAATATAAAATTACTTATCTTTTACGATCGGTTTCTTTAAGAGATAAAATGAATTGAATTTATAACAGTTTCTTCGTTACGTCAGAAAACACTCAAGAACAGGTCTCAAGCGGCGGATTGACGACCATAATTGTGTAAAAATAGTTATGTTTCTCGTCTAAAAATAATTATTCAAGGTTAAGATGAACCAGAACGTCACGCATATAATACCTACTATCTATTTCGCTATCTAGCTCAATAGACGGCTAGTATAGCTAGCCAGCAAAAAAAAACTCCCATAAACAGGTTTATTTCTAAAACACTAACCACCTTTTACAGAGTGAAATTACACATGATTATAAATAAAAAAATAGCTTATTTGCACCTTCAGGTTCAATACATAATTACATCATTATGGATTACAATAAAAATAGACCTTCAGGTTATTGAAGTTGTATGTTTGAGTTGCAGCCAATACCTAAGCTAACCTAATATCTTGTAAATAGGTATCAGCATTTATGAGACAGTTGAGAATAATATCAGCTGTTCAGTGCAGTGTATAGAGTTATTGACACATAAATGTATGGAGGCAGCCCATTTTTTGTAATTTCGGGTTTGTTGACAAAGTAAAAGTTGTTTATAATCGTGTGTAGTTTAACTCCCAAAACGGTTTTTTTTATTTTTGATGGGTTAGCTCTTGACTTTAGTGTAGGTTGGGTTGGGTGGGTTGGGTTCGGTTATGTTTTACGGAAGCCGCATTAGTTCCCGCGATCCCCGGCGCAGGTGGAAGATGGAACACCGGGGTGGTTTAAGCCAGTAAGAGTCTGACAGACCCCTCCGCCCGCCGGGTGGAGGACATCCATGAGGATAAAAAAAGGGTTGGGTTGTGTTGTTAGTGTTTTACACATAACCCTGTACATGCATATCGTAAATATAGGCTCTAACATAAATAACGCATAACAACGAGGAGTTGTTCACATGAATAAAGACATACAATGAGCTAACTTTTACTGTGGGACGTATCCTCAAATCGCTGAAAGGTTTCTTTTAGCGATTTCACGCTACGTCCCTGTTGTTCAGCACATTTTTCCGAATTTTGCAAACATGTATAAGGGCAATTGATTTTAGACCCGATTTCAGGGTATGGTGAAACCTATGTAGAGACAGCTTGGAATTGGTAACCGCTTTTAAGTTTTATGTTAATTAGTTATAGGTACCAAGTACCTTGAGCGTTAACCTAACCACAACCCATTTTAATGTAATACGGGTAACAACAACTAACTACCTATGATCCTAAAGCTACCATGTTGCGGTCGGATAAATATGAAAGCTCGCCTAGTTAATTCTCAACTAAATATTTGGAGATAATTTAGCTCAACCACCTTACCGAGCAAAACATTCCACGGGCAACATTAAAGTGTATTCAAGAACTTGCTACATCTATACTAATATTATAAAGCAGAAGAGTTTCTTTGTTTGTTTGTTTGGTTGAACGCGGTAATCTCAGGAACTACTGGTCCGATTTGAAATTTTTTTTTAGTGTTAGTTAGCCCAGTTATCGAGGAAGGTTATATATCATCACGCTAAGACAAATAGGAGCAGGGCAATAATGGAAATGTGATGCAGACGAAGTTGCGCGGGCAGCTAGTAACTAATAAATGTTGATTAAACTTGTGCACATTTAAGGATGATGATGTGGCGGAATATGCTCGAAAGAGTAACCGCAGCCCTGGTACGCAAAGGAAATTTGAAAGAACACGAGTAGGTTTTAGTCAGTAAGAGTCTGACACTCCGTTCTGCTCCGCTTAGAAGAATTACTTTGATGATTTCCCATCCAAAAAACCGGCCAAGTTCGAGTCGGACTCGCGCACCGAGGGTTCCGTACAAACCTGTAGGTATATTTATAAGCAAAAGTTGCGGCTTACGATTTATGACGTATTAAAACAAACCTACTAACTAGATTTCGTTCAAACCAATTTTTGGTGGAAGTTTACATGGTAATGTTCATCATATATTTCTTTTAGTTATAATATCATTCTCTTATTTTAGAACTTATAGGGAGATACAGATATTTTACCACTTTGAAAGTGTCTCTCGCGCAAACTATTCAGTTAAGAAAAAATATGAAATTTGAAACCCCTATCGTTTTTGAAGACCTATCCATAGATACCCCACACGTATGGGGTTGATGAAAAATATTTTTTTGAGTTTCAGTTCTTAGTATGGGGAACCCCACGGAACAGAAAAAACAGTGGAAGTGCTATGCGACGATTTTTGTATCGGAACCTGTGTCACCAAACTCACACAAATAAACCGGTAATCATATTATCCACCACAAATGAAGGACACGTTTGATTGGTTGTTTCCATATTGTTCAAAACAAGCATAAGTCGCAGAACCTATATTTTAAAATATACCTTCGTTCTTACATATACGATTTATTTTGCTTAAAGGCAAAAAGTACTTACGGGGTTTCGTTTTCTGAAATCATTACAAGTTGAATTTACGAGTAAATTCCGCTACTTAACCATAGATGGCGGTATTTTCAATGGTTGCAATTATAAACTTAAATCTCTTGGCAATAAGGCTGAGATTCGCTTCATTAGTCTATGTGGGATGCTAAAAGTTGCCACTCGATCAGGGCTGTGGCACATGAACCTATGTCGAAATCGATAAATAGGATAACTTTTTTCAAAATTATTGCGAATTTCATCGTCCACATCATTTAGGTATTTTTTTTAAACTTGAATAATAGTAACAAAAAATCTAGCTATCATCAAGTCTAACCGTTCGAAGCTAGAGCAGGGCGCTAAATCATTTATTGCAGGAAGAGTATAAATCAAGTCTAAATTTTATTGATTTCTGAACAAAATGCGACAAGCATTTCAGAAATTCAGCAAAATACCTATCTATTGAAAATACCAATTCGGAGATAGCATCCCATCTTACCTTCCCCAAATATGTTGCGGACGCTTTTCAGTCCTATCAAATACTACGAAGTATTCTGCCATGACACATGTTCCGATTCCATATATTGACGACACGGTTGGCGCAGTGGTTGAGCGATTGACTGCTGCGCAGCATGTCGCGGGTTCGATTCCCGCACGGAACAAATATTTGTACGACCTACAAGTATTTATTCCGAGTCTGGGTGTTTTTCTATCTATAATATGTATGTATTTACAAAAAAAAATGTATATAAGTAGTTTATCAGCCATCTCGTTACCATAACACAAGTATTAGGTTGCTTAGCTTGGGACTATATGGCGTTGTGTGAAATGTCCAAGGATATATTATATATTATATTATATACCCTTGCAAAATTCATCGACATACCTTTCCTATATGTATAAACATATTGCGGTAACTACAATCTACATGTAAGTAAATACACCACGGTACAATATAATAATATTTCAACACTTTTGGTCGCAGAGTACGGAACTGCCTCAGTAGCTGCTGAGAACGGCATTGGCGAAATTTCCCATGCACAAATCAAGATCACAGATATTGGCAGCCTGAGATAACAGCTTATTTTCTTGAAAAAATCTGTTTGTTCTGTCACTTAAATTAACACGAAGTTTTTCGTTTATCACATAAACTAAAAATGAAGATGTCAAGCCTTCGTACACTTTTACGAAGAAGTGATGTCACCAGCCCGCTTTCCTGAACTTTGATGGCCTTTATCTTTTCAAAATTCAAATTCAAAAATCATTTATTGAAATTAGGCTGAGAGCCAGCACTTTTTGAACGTCAAGTTTTACAAAAGACAGTCCCCCAAAACGCCCGCCCGTCACCACTTCCTAGTGTTTTAAATGTGGAGAAGAAGTGGCCAACAAACACAAAGTTTTAGGAACTTGAATTTACACAATAAGTTGTCTGCAAGGTAATTAATACAGGACACAAGAATTTAATTAAATATTATGTTTAAAATTTTAGCTAGCACACTATGCTGCTACTTTAAAACAAAATTATGTTATTGGTTTGAAAAGGCAAAAACTTCGTGTCCAATATTTTTATTAATCGGTTCACAGTCCCATGAACCACATGAGATCTTCGCTGATTGTTCAACTATTGAGTCTACTGTGCGGAAAGTGAGCCTGTTGAAAATCTTACTGATGGACCAAATAGAATTAATATTCCAACCAGGAAAAAAATATTCTGATAATAGCCATGACACAAATATAAATGGCGATTCTATTCGATGCCGGCGGAGCGATTCCGAACTCTGTGCTCTGGGTCATGTCAGCCATGTCATCATATACGTCCACCGTTTCAGATCTCAAGACATGTGCGTCTTTGTTCTCGTGGCTCGAGACCATCGTGTACTTAAGTACAGGCGTATCATATATCATCAGGCTTGTTGATAGAACATTGTATCATTTAGATTTCAACGAGTAAATAGTACCTAATCTATACTAGATAACCTACCAATTGTAACAGAAATAACGCAAAATCTGAAAAACTTTTACTAATGAACGAACCCTGAAGCCATTCTAAAAAACAGCTGCTCAGTATCACTACATATTGTATGACAAAGTCCTCCACCGCGTTAGTCTGTTCGCGATAAACTCAAAAACTACTTCACCGACTGCTGTTTTCACCAATGGATAGATAGTTCTCGAGGAGGGTTTTAGTATAAAATTTGTCAAGCGGGCGAAGCATTTCTGTTAAATCCAGTAGATAGTGATATTGTCTGCTTATGCACACACAGTTGCATCAAATAATCCCAACCATATCATGCATTTATGAGAGTACAAAGAGGGTTGGTAAATCTTAAAACATGGTCCTTAGAACATTTTTTTTCAATTCTGTTCTTTAAACCCATAATAACGCGTCATAAACAACTCATAACGATATCAAAGCTTTATCTCCAATTAAAAGTACATGATACTTTCAGCCGACCGTTACCTGTGTGTACCTGTGTTGTCTATCCATTAGATAATACCGATGCTCGCACTCGCCCACACTGCGTAGGCGGTGAGGAAACATCGGCCCCAACTGAATAGCATACCTATGTATTGTATTCACACAGGTTGATGGGATCGGTCATCTGTCTACCGGAGCTCCAAGTTCCTTGTACACAACTGTCTGTTATTCCGGTTTTGGTTTGTCATAATTTCTAGTTTGTTACTTACTAGGCAGACTGAATTATGTAAAGACTTAAGTAAACAGTATCGAAAAGATATCAGAGGACCAATTCTACTAATTTTTAATCAACTTTCGCATTCACATGTCAATCGCAAACTGAGAGCCTTAATTTTCATAAATTTTTGACAGATTGCGATTGAGATGCGAATGTGAAAATTAACTTGTAGAATTGGCAGAATCTTATCTGCACCAAATATAAGACCATGACAGAATAAAAAAACCGGCCAACTGCGAGTCGGACTTGCGCTCCGAGGGTTCCGTACAAACCTGTAGGGTATATATTATGAGCAGAAGTTGCGGTTTACGATTTATGACGTATTAAAAAAAACTACTTACTAGATCTAGTTCAACCCAATTTTGGTGGAAGTTTACATGGTAATGTTCATCATATATTTTTTTTAGTTTTATCATTCTCTTATTTTAGAAGTCACAGGGGGGACACACACATTTTACCACTTTGGAAGTGTCTCTCGCGCAAACTATTAAGTTCAATATAATTTTTGAAGACCTATCCATAGATACCCCATACGAATGGGTTTGATGAAAAAAAAATTGAGTTTCATTTCTAAGTATGGGGAACCCCCAAAATTTATTGTATTTTTTTTTTGTATTTTTGTGTGTAAATCCTAATGCGGTTCACAGAATACATCTACTGACCAAGTATCAACAGCATAGTTCTTATATTTTCGGAAAAAAGGGGTTTTGAAATACGAACGGACAGACAGACATGACGAATCCATGAGAGTTCCGTTTTTTTTCCGTTTGGCTACGTAACACTAAAAAGGAATACAATTTCAATTTCATCAGTACGACCTTTAAAAAAATAGGACTATTTCAATTTTCCGAGAGCTCGTTGGAAGTTTTATTTGCGACCTGTATCCACAAAACATAGTTTTTCAAATAAAGTTCACGCATTGCCGTGGTCCGTTCGCTTTATGTGGTTTATTTCATCTGTTTTTAACTGCTACGTTTTTCTCCCTACTTAAATAAACTGTGTCACAGTTTTTGTACGTACATTTATGTGAAAAGATTAAACAAAATGTTTGAACTAAAATGTTTTCGAATTCATCTGTCGTAACAATAACAGATTTCATCTGTTATATGATGTCATCCAAACATTATGTCGGATGGGGATGTCAAAAGGGCTCATGATTATTTTTTAATTTGGAAAACTACAACGACAAACCATAGGTTACATTGCTGTACAACTGCAATCAAAATGTTAGACAGTAATAACGTAGCAGGCGGTGGATAAGAAAATACTTTGACTTAGATATTAACATCGGGCTCTAGACAAATTATATGAGCGATGGTGACTGTCAAAATGCCAAAATTCAAGGCATTGATTGCATGACTTTTCGACAGCTTTTGTCGTTCCCATACATTTTTGACGTCCCGACAATTGCCTTCGCCTCACTACAGAATGTCACTTGTTTAGAGCCTCAGTGAACATTTTTATTCGGTACAAAGTAACTAACCAACTCAGTGTAACTAAATTCATAAACATTCCCTTATTATGACCTAGGGTTATAATTAGACAAGTTCTGTTCATTACTTGAGCTAACTTATAAAGTTAGCTTGCACGTGTTGCCTGCAGCGTTGCAGCGAGATAAAGCGTTTCAGCGGCTGAGTTCCAACACGGTTAATGCTAACGAGGGATTTCATAGCTTTTGTGTGCACCCAGCCATACAGCCGCAGTGATAACAGGACTGACACATACCATTTCAAATTAAAACTTCGCAAAATTGGACCAAAAGTCGACCAATATTATAACTTTGTGCTGCTGACCAAAAATGTGAGGCAAGTTAATTGGTTCATTATTTTAAATTGCCTTTCAGATTTAGCGCAATTTGCTAATTGGATATTGATGACAAAATGACTTTGTTTATCTTGTGATAACACGCATTATGGTTGTGTTATTTATCAATTTTAATGAAAACTTTTCATTACGCGAAATTGCGGGTTAAAAATGAATTCACTTTTAGACAAGGTTAGAAATAATCCTGAAATATATCACTCGTTGGTATCAGTTTTTCAGATTACTATGAATTATTTTTTTGCAACGGTCCTCCAAGATAAATAAAAAACATCGTATATTAAAGTTTTCAGCCATTTTACAAATGTTTTTTTTTTTAATAAAAACGTTGACCCACACTAGAAATTTCCCCTGTTTCGTGGGTGCGTTTACAAACCTACAATTTTTCATACACAAACAGCCAGACCCGGAACAATATTTGTACGTTATACAAATATTTGTTCTGTGCGGGGATCGAACCCGCGACACGCAGCACAGCGGCCAGTCACTCAACTACAGCACCAACGGTATCGCGGCTGGTGAAATAATTTACCGTTATTTTCAAAAGTAGTAGAATTAGTGAGAACCTTATTTCCCGCGAGGTTTAAACTTCGTAGTCTAATAACTCGAAAATTAATATCTAGGTTATTCGACTTCACTATTTTCTTTTCAGAAAGAGAGATTTTCTATCCACTCTCTACACTAACTCATTTCTGATTAATTTAAATTAACAGTACGAGAAATAGTCATTAATGTTACTTTGTACTTACACAAAGTAACATTAATGACTATTTCTCGTTCAATCAATAAAATAAAATCTCACGAGTTCAATTACAATGGCTGCTAAAAGAAGTGAATTCCATTTTCTATCCACGTCCGGTTAAATTAGAAATAAAAACAGTGATCAAATAACAATAACTCCGACAGAGCTGAATTTTGGTAGAGACCTTGGCTACATCAGTAAAATTAAATTGCCAAAAGTCCCTATCGATCCCTTGTGCGCTAAAAGAGCAATATCAAATTCAATTATGCAAGGTCAAAGGTCAACATTTTCTGTTTTTTGGATTTTTCTCGAGTGTGGTAAGCTGGTGAACAATAACAACCCTACTCTTCTACAGCCACATTTTTGTCACTGCAACCTTTTTTGCAAATTGCATAAAATAGTGTTTGGGAGTTATTCCGGAGCTGCTGGGAGTGTAGTTTGAATCGGTTCCAAAGAATAATCAGTTAATTTCCAATCCCAGTCTTGGCCCTTTTTTTCTGCTGTACCTCAGGTCTCTACCAAAATTCAGCTCTGTCGGAGATTTTGTTATTTGAAATGTCAATTTTGACCGGACTTCAAAAGATCAACAGTTATATGGTTGAGTTAGACTAATTGGCGGACGCTGGCTATGGCTTGCGCAGGCTGTGTGCAGTTGAATGGCTAACCGTTACCATTCGAACGTAGAATTTCTGATTGAAGTAAAATATTCAAAGGGGATTTTGTTTCCAAACAACTCGTCTCGTTTGTGTGCTGGCTGTTTTAGGGTTCCATACTCTTATAAAATCACTTGGGCGTCTGTCTGCCTGTCTGTTCGTCTGTCACAGCCAGTTTTCTCCAGAACTCCTGGACCGATTCTGTTGAAATTTGATATAAATACAAACTTCTGTGACCCGCTCATGGACGCGTTACGTAAATAAATATTTTTTTAGTACCGGGTTGTCACTTTTGGAAAAAAAAAACTGCTTTTTCAAACTGTATCGGTGTCATATCAAATGAAAGGTCTACTGTGAGAGTTTATTTATATGTTTTTCATTATTTTAAATGAAATAGTTTGGTAGTTTCAAGAAATTAGACTTAATTTGATCATTGCCCCTTAGCTCCGAAACTATTTTTTTTTTCATTTTGAAAAAAAAAAATGCAGATGGTGGATTCACCAATGGATAGAGTGGTTCTCGAGGAAGGTTTTAGTGTATAATTTGTCAAGCGGGCGAAGCCGCGGGCATCACCAAGTATGTTAAAAAAAAATTTGGTTCGGAACCCTTTGCACGCGTCCGACTCGCACTTGGCCAGTTTTTACGGTCGTTCTTCAGACTGACATGTTGAATCTGAATTCAAAATTTGGAACTGTGCAAGTTATCTCCGGAACCGCTTGGGTAAACATTTACTTACGGCTGGTATTTTAATTACAGAACATGATTCGAATATCGTTCCTCAAGGGAGATACTCGTCTTTTCATCATTCAATGTTGAGTATATATAAAAGAATCACTCGGAAGTCTGGGCGTCTATAATTAATCAGCTACCCACAAATTATATTGGCTTACAAAATATCACGTTTCATCTGAATTGCTGAACGTTTTCATGCATGTATTAATTCAATATGACTGGGACGAAACAATGACAAATATTCTGCCTTGTTTCATTATGAAAAAGCCGTAAATTGCGAATGTAAAAAGTGTCTTGAAATGCTCTCTTCGAAATTAGAATTTCAGTCTGCGTCTAAAAGCTCTCAGACACCAATTTTGATGAGAATATAAATTCTTCAGCGGTGTCATTGCAATCATTTTTTTTTTTACTAAATCTCTAGTGCTACTGTTTATTTTAATATCTCAGTCTAGGTTCAGTAAGGGACCTCTTTGGTCTCACAGAGATAAAATCAATATTGATAATGAGCGTAGCTCAGCTCATTAGTACTCTTTGTTCTTAATTTATTTTACGTTTGTCTTGTGCTAGTATCAAATTATTATTTTTTTTCCTTTCTTCACTATTAAAATTGAACACACTTTCTTCAAAAACTTTAAGAAAAACTGCCTAGTTTAAAAAAATACAACTTGTAACTGCGCAAAATATTTCCGTTTGAGTATAAACCCCGAAGCTAGGTAAAGAACGGCGTAGCAACAAGTACCAGGGCCACATAAAGTGGCGGCAGTTATTTGTCTGACAGGAGACAGGTACCACTAATGCAAATGGCCGACATCGCTGCTGCGAATCGTGAATATTCCGCCTGAGTAAGCGCCCTTCGGAAACACGTGCCTATTTTTAACTTTACAGCTATCGTTATAACATGCCAGTTAAAGAAAACTGTATCGACAGCTGAAATTTCATATTATTTATAGAGTAATTTTATACTGAGTTGTTTTCAGAATATGAGCAGGCTGGCGTTCAGTTTTTGTTCGTAATCAAATTTCTTTTTGTTTGAAAAGTTAAGAAATAAATTAAAATAACTTTTCTATGACCTTTAAATATGTATATTGAATGTACGTACCTACTTACCTAAATACATATAAACGATCAGAAATATTCCACTTCATTATAATTTCAAATGGTCTTCTGAAATATAATCACGTTCGACTATGTTATTTTAATGAGGATTCCCTTTTTCCGTGAAAGCTTCTCAGTTAACTTAACTGTGTTGAACAAGAGGATAATAATTGTAATTTGACTTTGTTTGCTCCTAGAAATTATTACGTTTTATTTATTGGTAAAAACCCGCATTAAAGAAAGACAAAAATGTTTATTCGGGACTCAAACAATACACATAAAAGTAAAATAAGTAAAACTAACTGTTATAAAAATAAGTTGACACAGTTAAGCTACATCCTGAAATACTAATACTAATCTGTGCGAGGCCAAAAAGGTCCCTGCACAACACCTTAACGTTCAAAAACAGCCAACAATAAACAAACAAAAAAAGAATACCTAACGTATTTCATCCGTGAAAATTATGGCAGACTTCTGGTTGCGTTCGCCCATACATTTCAGAAACACTTTGAAAGCAAAATGGGCACAATGGGAGCAAAACAAAAGGTCGCCGGCAATATTTTTCCGCGGTTTAATATCAACAAGTTGGTTTGAATGGCCCCGTATTTTTAACAATGAAACTGTACGAGTATTTGTATGGTATATGAAATATGCACGATCCTCTTCTGATGGCCTCTCGCAGTGCGCTTTGGCAAGCGTCATCTGATTACCCGTACAAATTGGGGTAGCTGAAAGGATGGACGGACAAAGCGGTATGTTAAGCAGTGCTATATTGTGTTCATAAAATATGTATGTTTACATTTTGTACCGAACGTACATTATTGATGGTAACTGGAACGCCTTTGTCCAGTGAGATGATATTGAGTGCCAGCTCATATTTTGAGTCATAACAATTTTCCATGCTTTTGCTTTACTATTAAATAAAAATGAGATCTTTTCTTACATGCGAACTTTGACCTAATAATCTCAAACAAAACAAACAAAAAACATGACCCTTTTTTTGAAGCCTTTGGGTAAAAATCAGCCAAACCTTTTTTTATTTTATAGACGGTTTGATCAAACATAATCATGCCACCCTCATAGGCCTCCCAAAAATAACTTATCTACGCTTATTGGTTAATTTAACTAATTATAAATTGATTTTGCCTCATCTGATAGAGGACTGGCCAGAATCAAATTACACATGCCCACTTACCGTAGATCTACATTATATTCGAGCACTAAGCTGACCCTCTCAGCCTCTTCAACAGCGCCACACTCAGCACAATTTGGTGAGTTGGATTTACCCATCAGGAAAGCAAAAAAGTTTAGCGGTATGAACGAACGAAGTCTTAGGGCAGTCACAACATCTGTTCTAAACAAACCGGACTCTACAAACCACGGTGAACGCGTAAGACAGGGCTGTATGGTCTTATCCAGATGCCTTTAGATAATGACCTCTCGACAAAATGCTACCTCCAAATCTTTGTGCACTTTTCTCTGACTAAGTAAAAGCAATCCGTGAATAAGGGTAAGCAGGTGAATGATATTCCATTATAACAAGCTCCTCTGGCCAGACGATCGGCTTCCTCATTTCCTGTTATGCCCACATGTCGACGGTCCCTACGTACAATCCCCTAACTGCAAATGTCAAACTTTACAGGAGAGCACTTTAAAGTTTTAAACACATGTAGATCATATTCTACTTAGCAGAAAGTCATGAAATTTGGAATTCAGGTTTCATATTTAATCTATTTTATAACAAAAATAACTACAACTTTTAAAAGGCCTCTCGAGCGTATTATTTGTCACTTACTTACTTATACAGCGGAATCATCCCTGTGGTAAATAATGTAAGTGGTACTTATTGAGTTTTACGCCGGACGTATTAAATTAAACAAAGTCGCAATTGCCATTTAGAAAGATTTACGTGGGGATCATGGTACAAAACCTGTTATAAAAAGTAGATAAGTGTTTGACTCACTCAAATAAGACATTTCATCACAAGATATAAAAATTATTTGCATTACGTTTTATTTCGAAGCAGGTTAAATGTAAACAAAAACGTTATTTTATTTTTATATACTTATTTATTTATCGACAGTACGATGCATCTTCAGTATTTGTATCTAATTTAATCAGTCTTGATTTCAGTAGGTAAGTTTTTAGTACAAAATAACAATATTACAATTTTATAAGTATCTAGGTAGGTATATAATAATCTTATAAAAAATCTAATATTTTTTAAAGAAGTTTTGTTACATTAACACTTATTATACTTAAAAACAGTATGGATACTTACATAAGTAACAAATAACTTTTTAAAGAAACTTATAGCTTCTGTTCTTACACAATTAAAATGTACTTAATATAAAAAAAACAATAACTAAGTAACAAAATCATATTATTATCTTACCTAATTGTGAGTGATCAATAAAACTTTAGAAAAATGAAAACTCTTCTAAAAAAAAGTAAAACCAAAAGCATTATTTTGGAGCAAAAAATCAGCGAAACTAACAAAACCATTCTTAGGTCAATTGAATAATTGCAAACTCTATTTCCTATCTTTATCACACTAAAAAAATGTTTAAGTAAGCTAACTAAACTGCATAATTAACTGAGAAATATCTACTACTATTCTGTATCGGAACTTGACTCAGGAAGAACATCACAAGAGACAAGAGAATTATAAAATTCATGGTACTGTCTTGGAATTACGTTATGTTCACAAAGATACTTAAGATCCATCAATTTTGCGTTTAGGATTGCTATAGGTCCAATATAAGCCTGGCTCAACATGTCATCAGTTTGATTATGACGCCTCCTATTTTGACTTCTTCTGACAAATAAGCGATGGTATGTTTCATTAAATGTATTTTTGTATTTAAGAACGTCAGGCTCGGAAGAGGATACATGAACTTCTCTGATTCTGGACCACATTACCTTTATGTTTCTGTCATTTTTTGACCAATTTTTTCCTGCTAGTAGCTTTTTAAAATCTAAAATGTCATCTCTTGCACCTTAAATTCTTTGGCAGCAGTTAGATACATCATAAAAACAATTCTGTTTCTATTTTGCCCTCCGCAATTATCTGAGTATAAGTTTATGGTTTGTATGCCTTTTAGGGATTGATTCTTAATAAAATCGTAGACACAGCTTGCCACATCATTCGCGCCTCGTTTGGCAGTGCCTTCATGCCACATATAACATGTTCCAACTTTCTGACCCATCTCTAAAATAGTAAAATTATAAACATTTAATTTTCTTTTGTAATATAATATACTTGTTTCTGCATGAGGAGAAGGGAGTACTTTTTGAAAGTCAAACGCTGCAGTTATGGTTGTGCTAGGTGAGTTGATAGCAGAAAGTTTATCCTTATTTTTGAGACCACGAGCCATATCCTTATTATTCAAATGTTCATTAAACTGTTCTTGAATTTCATGATTAACTGGCTTAGGTTGGTTTTTAAAGGCAATGCAAACATCGCATTGATCTTTCTTAGGTCTGTGAAACTCAATATTGAAATTTTCATTAACAATGTCGGTGTATTGCCTCAACGTTTTAGCCTTGTTCGACTCTGTCTCTGATACCCACTCATTGTAGAGTTTGAACATCTTAACCATGCTTAATTCACTATCTAAGTATAATTTTGAGGATTCCTTACGTGTGTAGTGGGACTCCACAGGGGTAAATGATTTTACATGCTCAGAAACGCTTTTAACCATTTCATCATTCTTAACTTTAGGGTGATTATTATGAAATCCTCTCTGATCAGAACGTATAGAGAGCCCTTCGCCTTCGGCAATTTTTTTCAAAGCTGTTCGTACGACACCGTCACCAATAGCAAAAGTGTTTAAAAACATCTTTTTGCACACAGTAACTTCTTCGTGTCTTATAACAACTAGAGATTTTGGTAGATAGTACTTGACAGAAAATAATCTTTTCGATAGGCCCTCTGTTGTTATGCGTCTCTTGCCGATTCTTTTACACCAACGAACCAAGAAATCCCACTGCCGCTCACGATTGCCAAGAGACCAAAATTCTTTGAACATTGCGTTTCTTACATCTTCGCCTATTTTCTCCGTGCACTTTAATCGACACTTATCATCGCAAGCAGGCAATATCGACTTTTTAGATTGTGCTTTTCCATTTCGGCTGATGTAACTTAAACCCTGGTTTTTTAACTGTTTTCTTCTGCTATCTATCCATGCCGATTTGTTAACCTTACGTATTCTACCTACATCAGTTTTCTTCTTAACTTTTCTTTTCTTTTTCATTAATTGACTTTTTTCTGTGTTACTAACATCGGCATCGTTCTCTGTCATCTCATCAATACTGGTTGGTAGATACGTCTGGTCACTCATAGGTGAAGTGACACACATAGATGAAGTTGGGGTGTCTATATGAAATGAACTTACATTTTCTGATTCAACGTTTTGCATAATAGTTGAAATAGAAGGAGATCCTAAGGGAGTACTTGCATCCAAAGCTTGCTCAGAATCATGAAAGGCGTCAATTTCTTCTATAATTATATTTGGGTCTGGGTCGTGTGACGTTCTAATGATAACTTCCTGACAGTACTGTGGTTCTGCTTCTGTGTATGTAATAAACTCTTCTGTAATCATTCCAAGGTCAGAGAGAACGGCGCCATTGGGATGAGCGACAATGGTTTTATTGATTTCATTGGCTGACTGCGAGCTTAAAGGTAAATTAGAAAGGTTAAGTGAATCTGGATAAGTAAAGATACTATCCTCATGATTATCCTGTGATTGTAGGTGGGCAGGTAATCCTATATTCGATGATTCTAGTTCTTCTAAAATGTTTGAATCGGAAAGGGCATTGGAAGCTAAATTTCTGTGAATTTGAGCAACAACTTGAATCGTATTTACTTGTTGTTGTTCATCGTCTGAAGAATCACGATGTAGAAGAACTGAAAAAAAAAACATAAGTGTGAGATTGGAATAACATTTCCCGCGTAAAATTTTGTAAGTAGTAGTTATGTACAAAATCTGGTTTTATTTTCCGGCGTAGAATCTCATAACTACCTCTCACTGCACTATACTTTTAAAAGCTCCGACGTAAAACAACCTAACTACCAAATACAGACATGTACGTTGGAATCATGCAAAATTTGTTTAATTAATGTAAAAATGGAAGATCTGAGTAATTATTGATTTGTAAAAGCTTAATATTAAATGTAAACTGGAATAAAAATACATTTGATTAAAAATAATATCAAAATTTGCTTACCTGTTCGAGTTTTGTTGGAAACATTTTTATTTTTAACACGCGTCACTGGTTTCTTTCTGTTACACAGTTGCACATTACAGGTTTTTGTAACACTTTCCTTTCGAGGCATATTTTAACTTATAATAACTTACATTCACGCAGCAGAACATTAACGTAACCGTCTCTAAAGCCGGCGCGAACGCTTATGTCTCGCAAGTGACAGTTGCGGGGGAGGTGCGCGGGGTTACAATGGATTGTCCCGCGTAAAATGACTGGATTACCACTATTGTTGTTCTACGTCGGAAGTTTTAGTAAATTTGGTAGTTATGCGAAATGTCGTGTGTGTATTTAAAGGTCAATTTGCCACCTTTTATTAGTTTTTATTAAACTGGACGATAGTTTAGGTTTGTCTGAATGTCACGGAACAAAAAAACACAAATCACGTATCTACCACTTAGGTGATTATACGTAGGGACCGTCGATGTGAAGGTACCCATTGAATTTTGATGGTAATATTTCTAATCTTAAGGTTGTGGAGTGATTCCAAAATGTATGGCTATAGGTGTGCCTCGAAAATTCGAGGTGTATCGAGCCAGATGTTGAATAGCACTCTTGGAATCAAAATAACGTATTTCCCGGCCTTAAAAGAACTCACTGTAAGAAATTGCCTCTGCTATTGCTATCAACTCTGCATACATAATGGAAATTTTTGTGTCAATCATCAATTGGATGGAGCTATTTGTTTAATTTATAAAAAGTGAGTAAGTATTCATCAACTATTCATTGCAAATCTGTATTAATTCGAAATGTTTATACTGGCGAAGGTCTTAATATCTGGTTCCAATACCACAGAAATACCACTAACCTATATGTCCCGAAAACATTTCTAACTGTGTTGTTGAATAAACTGAAGTATTTTTTAAATGTTCATGAATTGAAATCAAAAGGGGTTTTTTCTTGTACCTCTAATAAACATTACAACTATAATCACAATACCTACGAGCACTCAGAGGCTGAAGTTGGAGTTCGCGAACAGGGTGTTTAAAATTCATTTCATATTCAGATTTTTGTAATCTGATATAAGGTAACTTGGACTTTTATAAATAAAAACCCAATCTCATAAAGCACTAAAAAATACTAAATAGTTCCAAACAGATCACTTTTCAAGATGTTGATGCAATTGGCAGCATCAATTTTATAGGCTGCTTCCCGATTTGTCACCATGTTTAAAAGCTACTGAACGCGAGTGGCGTTTGGTCATAATTTGATCTTCATACATTCTTTCCCGATTTTGTTCGAAATGATTTTTGAAAAAAAAATATATGATAACTTATTTTGAGATTTGATATTATTTTCTTAATTTATATCAAATACAGAAAGTAATCCTGAATTAATATGACCTCACATTCTGAAGGTATATTATGATAACCAAAAACAGGTACAGTTACGAGTCCCTCGTGCATGTTACGTAGGTACTGATTTTAAAATTCAGTGTTGCGAATGTGAAAATTAGTAGAGTTGGCCCTCTGGTATCATACAGAGTGCCAACTCTACTAATTTTCACATTCACATCGCATTCGCATCTCAATCGCAATCTGTCAAAAATTTATGAAAATTAAAGCTTTATTGACAGTTTGCAATTGACATGCGAATGCGAAAGTTGTTTAAAAACTAGTAGAATTGGCCTTCAGGTTAAAACATCATTGTAGGTACCTACAAAATGCTTGGTAAACTTACTAGTTTACCAAGCTTGGTTTAATTTATAACAGAGTTCTGTGAACGCTCCAGTTTTGGCTTAATATAAACATACCTCAGGAATAGTTGTAGAATTACAGGTAGTAAGTAGCTAGGTTCCACGATTGCTTATGAATATTAATGTAATAGTGTAAACTAGTCTAAACTATAAAGGAAACTATTTTCTTAACGTAAGATTTTATTATTTGAAAAGAATCTTGATATTTTCGGTTAATATTACGATACAAATAAAAGTGTATACAAATAAAATATTATTATACTCGTTTTTGTTTTTATATCTACTTGTATATTTTAACCGACTTCAAAAAAGCGGAGGTTCTCAATTTGTCGGAATCTGTTTTTCATGTATTTTCGTCGATTACTAAAAGACGCCAGAAAAAGATTTGCAAATTTTTTTTTTTTGTTTAAAATAGTTGACTTCCCGCAGGTTGTCCCATGGTCATCAGGTCAGGATCTGAAGATAGAATTCAGGAGAAACAGAAGGAACTCTTCAAATTTTATGGGTACACTTGAAGCGATTTGTGATTTTCGGAATTTTATCATACTTTTAGACTCATATACTAGGTTCAATTTTTTGTTTTCTTAATTTTACTCAGCCTTACTACTTTTTCTACATTTAGTGTTCTGCCATCTTACATGAAGTCTTGTGTAGACAATTCCAAAACGCCTGAAATTTCCCCTAAATATAAACGCGCAAGGGAAATCTATAGATTAATGACTCAACGTCATAAGGATTCGTAAACTTTTACGGTGCTCGTCAAAAATTTCGAAAATCCCGTGATGATCTTAAAAGTTCCCTCGAACACAGACACTTTTTACTTTTAAAATAAATATCAGTACCCACTCGGAACAACTTGCTTAAGTTGGTTGCTTTGAAGTCAGAAACATCAAATTAGGGGCGTCTGATATAATCATAACATTTTTTAAAGCTTCTCAACAAATTTAAGGTTTTTTTACCCGATTACCCTAGAAGGGAACTACCTATTGTTTTTAATTTTTTGAGAGTATGTATGTAGTTGTATTTTTTTATATGGATCCATCTGGATAGATTTTAACAAATGATATATCATAAGGTTCGTCTTCAGTGCTCGGATATGTAAATGAAAAAGTACACAAAATGGTAGGTGCGTTAGAGTTGTATTTTTTCGTGACATAGTCATCACAAAAAAAAGCTCGAGGAAACGATTCCAAAACATATTCTTGCTAAAATGGAACGAAAAAAAAAAATGGTTTATATCATAAAACCCATGTGCAAAAAGACAAAATATTCCCAAAAAAGTAATTTTTCAAAGAGTTTCATGAAACTTGTGTAATGTATTTTTAGTTACAATCACAGATTTTATGCGATTAAATTTTATCTTGTCCAGCGGGTTTAAAAGGCCACTTTAATAAAATTACAAAGCACATCAAGCTACCCGAAACTTTATTTTTTTCAATCAACCTTTAACCTAACGCTTTACAAAATTAAATAAAGATGAAAATAAAATTTGAAAAATTGTTATTTGAATAATACTATGATCCAAATATGATTCTACTGTTAGCGTAACTGAAAACAGGATCGTTTGTGATTGACACGATCGTGAATTGCCTTCGGCTCGGTACTAAAATAAATTTAGGACCAGTAAAACGCACAATGGCTTTGATTTGTTTTATGATGTCTACCACGTGCGTCATGCGACACTCTTAACACGACCAATATCCTGATTCACTGATCTGCGGGTCTAAACGGCCACTTTAGCAGAATCAGAAAGCAACACCACGTGTCTCTGTCAAATTTTCCCAATCAACCTTGAACTTAATGCGTTAGCGCTAAAGATGAAAATTAAATTTGATAGATTGTTGTGTGATTAATATTATAATTCTAATATGATTCTATTAAAGAAACCTTTTTAGACCCACTGCAAGATGACAAGGACCTTCAATCTGCCTAGCCTTTTCCCATCTACCAAAACACCAGTATTTCAGAAAGCGGCTGCTTATCTGACATCCACTTCTTAGTATCTGGGGGCCACGACATCAGGGGGACAAGACTAAGCTAATATTTCTAGCTTCTGACTGCAATTAACGATTCGTCATCATCTGCCTAGCTTTTTTTCAACTTCATACATACATTCGGGTCGTACTAAACGACGTAAATTACTTCAAAACCAGCGTTTAACTTTGATATTCTTATGCAAGGCGTATAGGACGGTTAGTGCTGAAGCCTTACCGGTGCTGGCGGGTGTCTCCCAGTCGATATAGAGGTGCAGCGGCATGCTGCAATGTACTACTACGCTAGAAAGACCACGGACCCAGATTTTTTACCGCAACGCGACCGTGCTAAGATCTCTAGATTACTAAAACCCCAGACTGACGTCTGGGAGGAACTTTTATGCGAATGGCAATGTAGGTGGGTAAATTCCATCAAGGGCCGACACCTCCACCAGTTTTTTCCATCCGTTCGTGAGCGGCTGGAGAAGACATGGCTGGAGGTGGATTACTGTGTTGCCCAATTTCTCACAGGTCATGGCAACTTTAAGACTAAATTATTTTCCTTTAGGCTTGTGGCCTCACCTTTATGTCAATGCTCTACAGCTGACCTTGAATACGAACAATCCGCACATTACGTCTTGTGGGAGTGTATTCTTTGGCAGACTGAACGTAATATTATGTTAGATAGTATTCAGGTTACATCTGGGGTACTTTACTATACGGACCTTGTAGAAACCAGAACAAATTTCCGTGCGTTCAGGCGATTTTGCCATACCTTTTACTGGAATCAAAAGTAAATTTATATTTATAAATTTGTCGTGACATTGACATTGACGTGCAAGATGACCGATGTTTTTTTTTAATTATCAACCTGGTCATTGATAACTATGTAATACAGCCACCGTATTTGAAAGAAACTCTTTCTAACATCGTTTAAGTCATGTTTTATCGACAAGGCGATTCATTGCAGACAATATAGTTCGTAATTGAATCACAGAAATTGATAAAAACGTATATTTAAATCAAACCAATAGTTCATTCACTCATTCAGCTTCTTGGTAGATTTTGAATGGCAACACCTATAACTGTTCAACTGAGAGTCAATTACAATTACACTACGATTCCATTACGACTCTATTGAGCTTACATACAAGTTTTTGCAGAATACCAAATTTGATCTTATCGTAATGGAGTCGTGAATTAGCAGAATTGGGCCCCTGGGCTTAACCCAGTTGTATATGTCCCTTGGTGCCTAATGGCCTAGCTCTAATCTGTCTCCTGCTTGATATGGAGGGAAGTGGAAATTATATTTATTTTTCCTACTCCTCCGCTGTACTCTTCTGATTAATTTCGTTGCGGGATCCAAGACAGTTGAATCGTTTCTCCGGGACTCGTCGGGTTTCATTAACTCGGCTTTTTTCTGATGGTCGCCACTGTTGGTTCTGGCTTTCAGGAGTTGCAGTGGTTGGGAATGTGTGGCGGGCTTGTCCCAAATAAAAAAAAAAATACATTCGAGTCGGCTTCCAGAAAAACCGGATTTAGCTGAATATCCGTATTTTAAAACCTCCACCATCCAGTAACTGGGTTAAACTTTTTGTTAAGACTGGAGTCAGCAGATTTCTTACAATCTGTAACGACTGCTAAGGATCCACAAATGACAGCTGAGACCAAATGCGTGCCTTTTAAGGCACGGATAAGTCTCGGCACGCGTGCCTTTGAAGGCACGGAAAAGTCTCGGTACGTTAAGATGATCTCCTATCCATAGAACAACCTCGGCAAACATTCTTTAACCTTAAATATCTACAGTTGATAGCTGAGACCAATGGAAAAGTGTCGGTATGTAATGGATGACCAACACGGCGTTGCTTAACCCTGAATATCGACCTGTGCATTAATATTTAGCCTAGGTAACAAGCCAGATAAATGTGCTGTAACGTTCATTCACCCACATACATTTATCGACTTTCTTAATATCAAAAACAGAAACAAAGATTTTGACATAACGCCTGAATCGATTTTATCGTGAATTTTTACGTTCTCTAGTAATAAAAAAAACGATTCATAATTTATTTTTCGCTAATTTGCAAAGGGCTATTACGGAAAGATCTATGAATGTACTTAACTGCATGTTTATCTGACCACCATGGTTATGGCCAAATAAACTTGCAATTTAGCACATTCTCTCTTCAAGGTCAAAAGCTTCCATTTAAAATTCTCCTGTATGCTACATCGATTTTAACGACAGACAAAGTCAATGGAGTGGATTTTATTGAACGGTTTGTTTTTTAATGTGTAGTCGTCTACAGGGTGGGTGTTGTTCAACGACTTGGAGGTACGGTCATGTTCAGCGACACGAGAGCGGTCAATAACGTCAGTCACTGAACTGACACTGTTTTATGTAGGCACTTAAGTAGGTTGATAGACCTACATAAAAAAACAACGAGATGCACTCCGGGAGTGCCGGCAGAAGTGAAAACTTGAACATAACGTTGTGAATTTTTGAATCATTCGTATTACTAATTTTCGATCAGGTCACGTGTCCTGACGCGCGTTTAACATTTTATACCCATCCCAAGAAAAGTGCTCAACGCCGCCGCTAAAGAATGAGCTCAAGACAGATCATTGATGTATCTAGGGCTTTCCTCCAGGGCCCAGCCTGAGATGCGAAGCCACTAAGAAAAATTGTTGCTCTTATTTGGCGTCGCATCTCAGGTAGTGCACGCCCTCCTGCCGGCTACTGTCCATGAAGTTTTTTGGAACACGAAAGAAACTTACGAGCAGCATTCATCTAATATACCTATCATAAAAAATCTCGTGTCACGGTGTGTGTTATACCCGAGGGTACCGCACGATCTCGCGCGAAGCGGCGGGTCTCCTTGCCGGATTGCCGCCATGGGATCTGGAGGCGGTGGTCCTCGCGCGCCTGCATGATTGGCGCGCGGAGGTACTAAGCCGGGGGGAAACTCCGCTGACGCGGCAAATTGTCGCGCAGCGGACGGACTTCCGGCGCGATCTCATGGCGTCATGGAGACGACGACTATCGCAACCCAGCGCAGGGCACGCCACAATAGCGGCGATAAGTCCCCTCTTTGAGGAGTGGCTTGAGAGGCGCCACGGCGTCCTCACCTTCCGCCTGACGCAGGTCCTCACCGGACATGGATGTTTCGGGAGGTTCCTGCACCGAATTCGGCGGGAGAAAACGCCCGGGTGTCACCACTGCGAGGATCGACCGGAGGACACGGTAGAGCACACTGTGCAGGTGTGCCCCGCTTGGGCGGCGCACCGCCGTGTCCTCGAAACGGCGATTGGCGGCGACCTCTCGCGTCCGGCCCTGGTCCAAGCCATGGTCCGGAGCGAGACGGAATGGGACGCCGTTGCCTCCTTCTGCGAAGCAGTCATGCTAGCGAAGGAGGTGGCGGAGCGGGAGAGGAGACCCTCTCGTCCCGGCCGCCGTGGTGGACGCCGCGGGCGTCGGGGGCCACCTGGTGACCTCCGGCCACCGTAGGCGCGGGCCTGTGGACGGCGAGCTATGGGTGGCTCGCCGTCCGTCCGTCTAGTGACGACAGGCCGTGTCGACGGCGCGTTAGTGTTCCACGCGCGCCTCAAAGAGAGTCAGCAACACAGAGGGGCCCGAAAGGGCCGACGCCTGCCGGAGTCGCGGGATTATTCGCAAGAGACACCGTGGCTCCGGAACACAAAGGGCAATGAAGGAACATGGATGGGTTTTAGTCAGTAGAAGTCTGACACTCCCTCCCGCTACACCCAGAGCGGGAGGAGTCATTGGATGATTTCCCATCCCTAAAAAAAAAAAAAAAAAAAAACGGTGTGTTATAGTACTCCTCCGAAACGGCTCGACCGATTTTCATGAAATAATTTGTGTATTTAGGTATATTTGGTAGGTCTGAGAATAGATCGTAGGATACCTACATACTTAGTTTTTTTTTGGCTAAACAACTTTTGCCCGGTTAGCTAGTAAAAACATATAAATAACTGTTTATACATTTGTTGTTTCATTTCGATTTTACAACGCAATATTTTATGAAGTACATCAATCTGTTAAAATTCTTCAATAGATTTTCAACTTTATCTTAAAGTCATAAGGTTCAAAGTTGATTGCGAAAATTTGACAGTTTCGGGTAGCTTATTATGCTGGCGACTATACCGTCAAAATTTTTAGTGTATGCGTAATCTGTGCCTTCGTTCAAAAACCAACCCGGAACATTCAGTGGCAAGTGGCTCTTGCTAGACAAAGTGAAACCTAGTGAACGATAACGGTTTTCCAAGAAGTCAAAAATATACGCAATTTACATGCACTGATCAAAATAGCGTTTGCTGATTGACCTCCATTGTCTGGAGTCAAAGGGTAAATTAGGTCTTCAAAAATGAATGCCGATGCTAATACAAAGACAGAACACCGAGTAAAATAAAAACAAATGCGGTGTTTGTGCAAGAGGCACTGTCGACTGTATTTTCTGTGCAAACAGCACAGGGAACACAGCACAGTCAATGGTTATTACTCGAACAGTTATTGCTACTTTCTATGTCGTGTTTGCACAGCTATGTAAAATGATACGGAAGAAATGTGAGTTTGAAATAAGTTTGCTTTAGAGGAGAGTGCAATGGTCCTTGTGAATTAAAATCCCAGAGCTGCCAGAGCTCCCTTATTTTCACACTAAAAAAATGTGTGGGTTAGAGTAATGTTAGTTTGTACTTTTAACGTATCGGTCTTCGCAGTGCTGGCGACTACGAAGATTTTTTTTTTGACGCCACACATTTTAGAAGTACGGTGATTTTTTTTTTAAGTGTAAATATAGTGTAGTGTGTGTAGTTAGTTCTTCTGGAAAATAGAAGACTTAAATCCATCATCAGAGGGCCTAGCACGAATATTTTGACGTATAGTAACGTTACCGTTGTTAACTAAACACAAACAAAACAAATGTTAACAGCATTGTTGTGTTCCGGCAGTTAGAGGTATGATAGCCAGTTCCTCTGTGTAAGAGGATTCCGGGTGAAACTCGCTTCCATCTTCGGCCTAATCATCACTTTCCATCAGGTGAGATTTGGGCCAAGAGTTTCCCCGTTTTGTATAAAAAAAAAAAAGCGTAAGTGAATTTTGAATGTGAAAGACTACAACCCCATGTTATTTTGGTTTAATTTTACGGGACATACACAACTTATATCATTCAAAAATATGAATTTAGTTTCTAATTCAAATAAATACTATTAAAAACGAGTATTGTAGCTGTAGTAAAATTTTACGTAACGTTACTTACTATACGTCAAAAATAATTATGCTAAGCCCTCTGGTTCTAAGGAGATAGCCAAGCAACAGGCTCGAAATAAGTTCAGCCTAAACAAAATTATGTATTATTAACTAACGCAACTAATTATTTATTAATTCGGAACAAAGAAAGGAACTTGAACAATGCAAATTAAATATACATAACTTTATGGTGGGAACAAAACACGCTCAACAAATAAGATTTTCTTCAGAGTTCTCCCTTCAGCCAAGATTAAAATTAAATTGAGTAGGTAGAATATAAAACGACTCACTGTGTAAAATAATCGGATTTGAGCATTTTAACTGTATAATCTATCCTACTGAATCACAATTGTGTAAGTATTTTTGTTTTGATATTTTATTTTATTTATTTATTTAGGCACAGCAACGACTTAATTGCAAATCAATATTAATTTAAAAAACATATTTGAGAGGATTCTCTGTAAATAAGTCACTTACAGGCATGCACATCATTCTCTAAGTTGTTCTTATTAAAATTATTGCAATGATTAATTAACGTGAACAAAAATTGATAAAATAAAAATAATTTTGGAAAGATGTCCTGACTTAAATTCATTAAGATGTTCATTATATTCGCGATTATCTAAGATATGACAGCTGAGTAGAGAGGGACAGAAGATTACTTTACCATTAAGTGTGAAAGAGATTTATTATCAGTCTCTTTCATGCTTACTAGCAAAGTAATGTTGTATTCTACTGTCAAATCCAACTTCTTAGATTTTCACGAATATGATCAATCAACTGATGATTTATACTTAATTTCACATTAACTTAGTCGCACAAAACGTACACCACCTATACGAACAAAACGTTTTGGGAATACATTAATTGTGCGTACAGCTAAGAAGTGGAATTCCCTGCCTGAGTCTGTGTTTCCTGATAGCTGCAACCTGGGAATCTTTAAGTCAAGAGTGAATAGGTTACTTCTAGGCAAGTGTGCTCCACCTTAGACCGCATCATCGCTTAACATCAGGTGAGATAGCGGTCAAACGTATGCCTATCAATAGTAAAAAAAAGCAAGTTGTATCCTCAAGTTATTGAAGGAGTGCACTAAACTAAAACTTTTGTCGCCAATTTTTTATTTTAAAAATCTTTTATTGTAGGACTTTAATCTATCGATCTAAGGAAACATACTAACTGACATAATATCACCGCACGCTCAAAACTACTGGGACTAGAAATATGTCGTTTTTTCAAGGCTTGTTATGATGTAGGTGAGCACTAAGAAGGGATTTTTAAAAGTCATTCTTTAAGAGGAAGGGGGGGTTAAATGGAGGATAATTGTGTATACTGAATCCGAGCTGACGAAGTCGCGGGCGAAGTTTCCTCCGTGCCTCGGAAAGCACGCTAGGCTGTTGGTCCCGGCTGTCATTTGGAGATCTTTGGTAGTCGTAGTCAGAAGCCAGAAAATCTGACACCAGTCTTGCCAAGGAGTATTGTGTTACCCAGTTAATGGGTTGTGGAGGTCTGCTGGGCAGCCACTCCACGTAAAATACTGGTATTCAGCTGAATCCGGTTTGACTGGAATTCGACCCCAATATAGTTGGGATAAGGCTAGGCAGGTGATGATTCACGCCTCAAGATCCGACCCGATTTAAATGAAATTCTAAGTTTATCTGGGATTTGACTTTCGAATCTTTCATTAGGTTTGGGATTTCATATGACGCCCGTGTCATAAGACACTGTTTTAAACCCTCGGTGCATAATCTACTATTTTATCCCGGTAGCACTTACCTGTGACACGCAAGCTACGGGTGGGAGCTAGTTTTATTTTAAAAATATAAAAACCGTACCTGTGCTTAGGTGCCGTGAGTACTTAGCTCAAACACGTGTGATAAATTACCTCAGGAATAAAGAAATGTCGCTTTATTTTCTTATTTGATGTGAGTTACGGGGTACATTCTAACATTCAGGTGAAATAAAATAAATAAAAGGCAAAATCTTGGACATTATTTGTTCGGAGAATTGAATACTATGTACTTTAGACTACCATTTAAGTTAACAGACCATTTTGAACTGTGACATTCAGTTTGACTTGGTATTTATTTATTTATGTAAACTGAATTAAAAATACATAAAGGAAACCTTAAACTAAAAAACATACAATTGGTGGCCTTATCGTATTCCGCGATCTATTCCAGGCAACCTGGAACCTGGAATGAGTGGTATTGTGTCATTCCTTTATCGAATTCAGTTGCTTATTTTTTTCTGTGAGTTTTGTTTCTTCAGTAATATCTATGCTTTACAAAACTGTAACAAAATGTTCACTTTCTTTTTACTCAAAAATTAGGACTTGCGAACTACGTGTTATCTGGTACAAAACCGTGTTTTGTTATTAGTGTTGGTATTTATAGCTTAACTATTTATGTTACTATATTCTTAACTTATTTGGCTATTAGTAGCCATTAGTAGCCTAAAATATTCACCTATTACCAGACAACGTACTGTATTTTTAGCTCTTCGCTTCGCTTCGCTTTTCCTATTAATAGCCAAATTATAGAGCTATAAAATATCAAAAATATTGAGAATTTACCTTAATTTAGTGAATGTATTAGTTACCAATTATTAATTACTGCCTACCATAACAAGACACATAATTTAACATAACAAGTATTGCGCACACTACAAAAAGGCCATTTCCTTATAGCTTAAATTAAGTTATATTTTAAATAACTGAATTAGTTCGGTTGATTTCTTTTTCAGTGAAACAGTAAACCATGTCAATGACATACGAACTTAGCAGAGACTGTTATAGAACTAAAGTTTGCATAAATAGAGGCTCTCTTTTGGGACGACAAAAGAATACGAACCTTCCAAATTATCCACTACTTCCAGAAAAAGACATACCTAGTTAGATTAGAGACATACCTATAAAATCACCACTATCGAATTCCAGTGCAAAACCGTGCCTTATTGCCTAATGGGAGCGACCGACAGTCAGCTAATGACTTGAATCAAGGACCTAATTAGCAGCAGGCAGTGGTCAAACATTGTCCTCATGAGAGCACAAACAAATTAGGATCATCTCACATGTCCGACTATAAACAGCCACTAATGAACGTGGGCCAATTAATCAACGAACGTTGGATATAGGTACCCAAAGCCACTCTTGACAAACGTCATTTTGGGATTCGCCAATTTTTTTTTCTATTGATAGGTATACGTTTTACCACAATCTCACATGGTGGTAAGCGATGATGCGGTCGAAGTTGCAGCACGTTTGCCTAGAAGTAACCTATTCACTCTTGACTTAAAGACTCCGAGGTTGTAGCTATCAGGAAACACAGACTATGAATGTGTACCCAAATAGTTTTATGGGTGTGAGTGGGATATTCAGCATGTACTGGTGACGCATCGCCGTTCGTCTTGTAGCCGTCAGTTAGAGTATTGAAAAATAATGGACACGTATTTTTTGTTTTTGTAATTCAATGAATATTGACAAAGATAAAACGCATCAAAACTCGCGAGTGGGAGCTCGTGACGTCACGACTCAGTAAAAATTATGCGAAGGTGTGACGTATTGAGAATTTTAAAAGCGTCGTAACTTTGTCAATTTTGTTTCCCGTAACAAAAGAAACTACGGAACCCTAAAAATTCTGGTCAAATATTTTTTGATAATCTAACTGACGGACTAATTCGATTTTTTTCAGGACACAAGCCCATTGATCATCAGAGTGCGTGAATGCTAGCTACTGCATTTTCCATTTGGTGCGTTGATTTTCCTTTGTTTTCAATGAGTTTCTGAAAGCAGTCTATTGAAAGTTTTGACATGTAACATTTGATGATTCTCAGATTTCGAATAAATCGGTTTTGATCATGCCAATACTCAAATAACAAATTCACTTGATCCGGCGAAATATGAACTGACGTATTTGATATAGACAATTAATCAACATAATATGTTCACGACAGCTTTCAGTCAACCTGAATGCAGATGAATACCGACATTTTACATGGAGCGGCTGTCTATTTGAACACTGAGTTGTGTATTTCATCATCACCATCATTATATCAGCTTAAAGACGTCCACTGCTGGACATAGGTCTTTTGTTTTTTAGGTATGGGAAATCATCAAATGACTTCTCCCGCTCTGGGCGGAGCGAGAGGGAGTGTCAGACTTCTACTGACTAAAACCCATCCATGTTCCTTCATTGCGTGTTCCTGAGCCGCGGTATCTCCTTCGAATAGTTCCGTAACTCCGGAATAGCCCCGCAACTCCGGAATAGTCCCGTAACTCCGGGCCGGACATAGGCCTGCCCCATGCCTCGCCACACCAACCGGTCCTGTGCGTCTCGCATCCATCGGTTATTTATTTTCTTGCAAAGAATTGACACAACTTTTAAACTACTCTTTCTATTACACAAGTAAGTCATTAAATACAACATAAAGGCGGGTTCGCACTTTAATTATAGCAAGTGATTAGCAAAGCACTGATCGTAACTAGTGCTTGCTGCGCTTAGCATAATGTTCTTAGCATAATGTTCTTGTACTGTTTTACCTCGAACTAATTAAATTGTAAACAGTCAGCTGACATTTTATTTACATACTTTGAAGACACACATGTTGAAGGTTTTATTTTAATTTTAATTTACGGCTCTGGTACATGGTCGAACTTAATTAACAATATATAGATTAACTAGATGACCGGCGCAACTTCGTCTGCGTCAAATTTTCCGCTCCTAAATAATATTGTAACAAAAAATTGAGATGTAAGCTACCCTATCTCTCAAGTTGGATCGAACTGCACATGGTGTGCGAATTTTATTATAATCGGTTAAGTGGTTTAGGAGTCCATTGAGGACAAACATTGTGACACGAGATTTATATATATTAAGATAGAACATTTATTCCGTGCATGAATAGAAGACACAGCACACAAAAGCATAGTCACATAAATTATACGACTAAAATAAAAACTAGTAAATAATACAAATATAACGTAAAACAAACATTAAAAAGAAAAAGATTGAAAAAAGTAAGAACTGTTTATGGCAATCTATGGTAGAAGCGCAAACTACCTACCTACTTAAAATATTTTTGATCATGAAAAATATTAGTGCGGTACGTGTCTCCAAGTTGAACCAAATGGGAGCCCAGCTCAGTATGTGCCAAAACACGGCAACGCACCAAGGCTCTCAAATACAAGTGCAACGCAATAAAGCGACACCGTTGTGACAGAGCTACTTCGATGCGACACCGATACCAATACGATCATTTCTTTTATATAAATTACTAGCTGACCCGCGCAACGTCGTCTGCGTAACATTTTTCATTACTGCTCCTTTCCTATTGGTCTTAGCGTGATGATATATAGCCTATAGCCTTCCTCGATAAATGGGCTATCTAACACTGAAATAATTTTTCAAATCGGACCAGTAGTTCCTGAGATTAGCGCGTTCAACCAAACAAACTCTTCTGCTTTATAATATTAGTATAGATATAGTATATAGTATAGATTTGCTGCTATAATAAATATTCATCAGTAGAATTATTGCAGCCCACAATGAACCACATTCAGCCACACTGGAAAAAGGAAAAACACAAAGGGAATTCTAAAGCAGACTCGTTCAAAACCTGTTTTTTATTCAGGAAACACAAAACTTATTTTTATAAAATGCATCGTTTGAGTGAAAATGGTACACACTAAGTTATTAAATATATTTCTGATTTTCGTTAAAATCCATGGAATTAATAATTATTGTACTAGGTACATTAGAGTAGATCTTTGGCAGGAAAAATAAATTAAATTGTTTTAACTCTACTATGTTTTTACTTAATATATGCATAGCATGCACTTTTCAATCATAGCATGTGATTTTTTTTCACGATTTCGGGGTTTGTCCTGTCCTATAGTATTTTTTTTCATAAATATGAGTACAATGACCCCTTAAAAGGTATTGCATCTAGCTAACCTGACAAACGTTATTTTTTGCCACATTATTCAAAAACAGCCTACGATCTATTCTCAAATAAACGCAAATAGTTACATCAAAATTGGTGAAGCCGTTTCGGAAGAATTCGATAACAAACACTGCATGTGATACGAGATTTTAATATATTTGAAAGAAGATTCTTAGACATATATACGTTTGAAGGGACCCTCTACTTTGTTGCAGTTTTTGAAACTTCAGTGTATTATTTTGAAGAATATTAGGTATATGACACTTAAAGGTATTAAAACCCTGAAACCTAAGCCTTCACCCATGCGTAGTTCTGCTTTGTTCCAGGCCGCTCGACTAGCGAACCGGATTCACTTTATTAATTATATCGCCTTGCCGGTTTACTCAAAGCGGGAGGTTTAATCGGATCTTCGAAACCATCAGAGAAATGCGGTCGGAACAATGCATTTCTATCGATGAAATGCTCCTGTTAATTTCAAATTAGTACCTACTGAGAGGATTATTGAAGTGCACTGAAAAAATACATAATTAAACTGCAACAGGGTTTCAGAATTAGTTCGAAAACATTACCGTGCCCTGGAACGCAAAACAATATAAGGAACAAAGATGGATCAGTAAGAGTCTGACACTCTCACTACGTTCAGAGCGAGATGGGATTTTTTTTGGGAAATAATTTCCCATTCATATTGAAAAATACTTTACGTTACTGTGGAATAAAGAAACTCACAAACAAACATACTGTGTACATACATTAACATGAACACTGAAAACTCCTTTTTTTGGGTAGTCGTGTAAAACAGCCATGCCATGCGGTTTTTTTGATAGATTACATTCAGAAGTATTGTATGGATAGACGGGACTCTTACCATTTCTAGGTTTAAAATATGTAATTCTTAACCTTTACAATAATAGTCTGTTAAAAGCTTGTCTCTTCCATACTTTTTGAAGCTTCTTCTACAAAGTAGGTATAGAATTATAAAAAAAACAAAAGTGCTACACTTAACTTATTCTTAGGACTCCATAGTCCGTACCCGAAGGATAACAAGCGGAACCCTATAACTCAACCTCTGCAGTTTCCCAAAACAAAATAATTTTTCACTCTATGGAACGAAACTGTGTGAGTCCGACCTGCACCTGACCGCATTTCTTTATGTACTTAGTGACTTTCCCACCGTAAACCCGAGTAAACCAGAAGATGTAATTTACAGGAAATTGCAACTTCCTCTTAAAAGTTCGATACATTTCCTTAAAAATTGCCAAGAAACGTCCCAGTATTCCACACAGCGTCTCCGAAACTTTGATGGTGCCAACTAATGAGGCCCGAAGTTACCGCGGCACGTACTCTATAGACTCACGTTCTTACGGTACTTACCCCTCGGAGAATTTAAATAAAATTATGCCAGCAGAATCAAAGTTTGGAAATTTTCCCATAATAAATATTGGTGGTAGAGCAACAAGTGTGTGAACACAGATGCAGTTCTCTTCCCTCAATCTCATACTTGCTGACATATAAATTATGTAAAAGGACAATACAGTGTGAGTCTTAATAATGTGCACATACGAAAATGAGGGAAACTATACTTTATGAATGAAATGAAAGAAAAACGGAAAACGTAAACGAAAACTATTTTTTTTCTTGGATTTTCAAGTATTTTAAAAAAAAGTTTAATTTTTCAACTAAATGATCTATTGCAATGAAACCAACTCCATAATGATCTAAAGTAAGCAGCCATCCTTATAAAAAATGAAAATAAGAGTTTTAATCAACTACCCTCAAATGAAAGCAATCATGTTTTTTTAGCAAGAATCTGTTTTCTTTTCATCAGTTTTTACAGTAATCGTAGAATTCATGATTCCGCTGTGATAGAGATGGTGAATAACACTATCCTTTTTGCACAACGGATTTATGATGGGAATGACACCATAAAAAAGAGGGCAGATGCCCCAACGCATAGACAGACAGTGTTTGCAAAACAACCACATGACTTCTTTAAGACCTATATAACTTAACAATAAACGCGTTTAATGCCTTATTCCAATCTACTTACCCGCACCATCTTCTTTCTTTACAGGGCCGCCAACCGTAATCGGATTTGCGCGGAGTCCGTTCAACTAGTACCAACATTATCGCTAACGTGTAAGCAACATCTTTTAGAGTTAGTTGCTCCAGTGAACGCGATAGAGCAACAGGTGACTCTCGTCCTTCTTTAGTGTGTGTTACTAGGGAAAACAGAAATAGAAGTTTCTGCGAAAAAGGGACTGCAAAAAAGGCACTGGAAGTTTCTGCGAAAAAGGGCTGTTTTGAATTCTAGCTCCTCAGGCACCCCAGAGCAAATATAATTAAGAACAGATGTTTGAACACTTTCGGAATTAAAAGGCAAATGCAATGCTGACGATAAGATTAGGAAAATCCCTTAAAATTTATGACATAGTCTTGGACATGTGCCGACTGACAGAATAGGGAGTGGATACTTACATCATTAAAGCGTCGACGAAAAGGTACACACCAGAGAGCCAATTCTACTAAGTTTTAAACAAGTTTCGCAATCGCATGGCAATCGCAAACTGTCAAAAAGTCTTAATTTTCAAACATTTTTGACAGATTGCGATTGAGATGCAAATGCGATGCGAATGTGAAAATTAGTAGTATTGGCACTCTGATATTATGTATCTTTATATTCACAGCGACTCCCGCATTTACAGAAACACAGTTTCTACCCACATAAAGTCTTACCTTACCGAGTAAACACAGCAACAAGAAAAACAAACACAGACTGCTCGGTTACCGTTTGATCTGACATTTCATACAAACGTATTGGTCTAGAAATTGCACCACTATAAATGTTAAGTAAACTCCCTTTGACTGACTCAAACAACTTACTGGGCTACTGGAAAAGGTAGAAAACCAAGCATTATGGAACAATACAGCCGTGTTAAAAAAGAAGGATGTATCTATACAAAACGAAGTAAACTATTTGCGACATTAAGAAAATTAGTTAGGGTTGGAAATCGGTTACTTCGTTTTGGGTCGATACGCCCTTTTTTCTTACGAGGCAGAAAAAGAGAATAGGTACTTTGGTACTGCAGAGCTGCAATTGTTCAAGTTTATTTACTTCGCTTGTTTATTTAAGTCAACTTTCTCTACTTCCATTTAGCTTCAATTACGGCTTAAAGCGTTTCGCAGTAGCTTTGTAAACACTGTTGCTGAGCTATTTTGGTACTGTAAAGTTTATATGCTAATTAGGTAGAGGTGATATTTGTAACAGGACCTTTGATCTGTGCTTTTCTGAAAAAATCTAACAAGTGCGATTGCATCGGACTCACACGCGAAGGTTTCCATACCGACCATTAAATCACAACATTGGCATTTTTCCTTTTACTTGAAAAAATTATAAACTTTTTATTTTATTTTTGAAGTTCTTTCCAGGAAACTCTTTGGGGCTGCATCAATAATATTAAACCAACTCACATTGGGCGTCCGCCATATTGGATTTAGAATGATACCAATAACTAAGCAAACCATGCATTGTCATCAAAACCAAAGACTGCCAGCCAATCTATTGTGGCTCAACCATAAAATCCTAACTAAACTAACAAGGCCAGTTAAATAATAGTTTATGGAATAGGTAAACCTAATAATGACATCGTCTTGACACTCGATACAATTACGCGGGAGACGCCATATTTCTTCACGCGAAAATAGTTTAAACTAAATAAACGAGTTATCTTCAAAATTAGATTGATTATCATCTTTTTCTTCTAAAAATATGAAACATAAACATTATAATCTATTGTGATGGATGTATTTAGCTTTTAATAAAGTTTATTACTGTCCAATTTGTTTTAAGAAGTCGTGACAAAGCAATTTACCACATAATGATCATTACCGTCTTAATATTGTTTAACTATTTATCATGTCATTTACAGGCGTAATTATTTCTTATTTCACAAAATTACTTACCCGAAGATATTTCACGCCTTCCATAGACAGGCAAGATGAGATAATGGAACTATTTTTCATTGAATTCGTTCTAAGAATATTATATTAAAATCTCTAGGCCGTAGGTACCTATTAACTTTAATAATTTTATAACATGTAACTAAGTGTTTTAAGTTACGTTTTGCATAACAGTAATGCTCAATATGATACATTTAGTAAATTAATTATTTGATTGATTAATTCAAGTGCTCTAAAATCGAAATGGTCGAAATTACGTGTAGCATTGTTGCTTACACAAGTTTTTTGTAGTATACTTTTTTCTACTATAACATATCCGAACGTGGTACGTTCCACTACCATGTTTTCAAAAACACTTTTCTCACGTTATATATTTCATGTTGGCTACTCTGGTTTTATCTATCCACCCCCTTCCCTACGTCTTATTGGATAGAAACGACGCCATCTTTCAACTAAAACACTGTTCGGTGTAATTCGCATCAGCAACTACACGCTGATGAACCACTCCGCAAAGTCCGCTACTATAGCGCTATACAGGGAAATTGAAAAAATACCCGAAACCTCTTAGGTAGTGAAAGTACACATGATTATAAGCAACTTTTGTTTTGGTAAAACTCCGAAATCTCGAAAAAAATATCAGCTGTTTCATACAAAATGCAGTATTTAGCCAATGAAAATGTATGAAACAGCTGATATTTTTTTCGAGATTTCGGAGTTTTACCAAAACAAAAGTTGCTTATAATCATGTGTACTTTCACTGCCTAAGAGGTTTCGGGTATTTTTTCAATTTCCCTGTTTATGCTGTCCATCTAATGGCAGTACCGCGACGCAACCATAACCCCAAAGACAATCTGTGAGTGTTGGCCGACACAACGTGGACAATCAAAATCGTCAAGTGTAGTGCTGGAAGAAATCACGTGCGGGACCTCAACACGGCGCTCTCCAGTCGCGTCAGCCATCGTCCCAGGCGATCATCCAAAACTTCCAAGTAAGTCCCTAGATAAACCAGTGCCAACATTCACTCCCGCATAATTTAAATTCCCGCTAAATAGGGAATATGCATGCAATTTTTTTATTTGCAAAATAAAATACTTATTAGCTCTAGTAAAAAATCATGAAATTATTTTTTAAATACCTTCATCATTTATTAAGTTATAAAGCTTCAAAGACTACAGTTAGAAAGAGAAGTCCGATACGTAATGTGACGTCAAATTACACGATGACTATACAGCTGCCATAGAAAACAGCGTTTTCGCGAGAGGGACAGATATATTTGTTTAAAATAATTGTATCTCGTTCGTTTTTTGAGCTATTTATATTCTAATTTCACAGTTAGTATTATATTTTCCAATACTTTTAGATAAACTGTTCAGATCATAAATACTTTTTTCATGCATATTCCCTATTGGTCCTTCGAAGCCGCTATCCCAAACTTCACCATAAGTTTTCTGGTCCATACGAGTCGGATTCAACCATCAGCATTTATAGGTCTCATGCCTAGGATATATGTCGAATACCTACCTAAATTTGCAAAATCGCCGTATTGAACGTGTACTAACGTTCGTACATCCCGCTAGGTACATACTTATTCATTGAGAACCATTGTACCTAACTTAATATTTCTCTTGTTGCATTGAAATAGCATAGGTAAATATTAAAACCGCTAGTTATCTTGAGTAAGTACGGCAAACTTGCCTACAATATACTCGAACCGCATTCTTTACTTACCCACTTACCTACAATAAAATTAATATTGTAGTCTACCCGCTATACTTAAATTATTTTATTCATTGTACTTTCTAGAAATATTCCAATATGGAAGATCTTAAAATTAAAGTTAAATTACTTCAAGCTAAGAATCAAGCGAGATCTCGAATCTCGAATCGAAATCTCGAAATCGATCGAATCAAGAGAGAAGAAATCTTTGAGCGTTTATCGTCGTTGTATGAAACTTCGAAGAAAATAAATACGACTTGTATTGAACTTCGTTCGACGGAAACATTCATGGCAGACTCAGAAATACTCTCAATCAATCGTCAGGAATTTAGTGATAACTTAGATAAAATAAATACATATTCTTTACAATTAAATCCTGATCATAAAATCGATTATAACTGTCAAATATCCTTTGACGGCATTTACACTCGTGTCGAGAGAATACGTTCACTTGTCGCCGCGAAGTCTTCAACGTCATTAGATGACGCAATGTCACAGGACAACGCAAAACATTCTAGAAGCTCGATCAAACTACCTCCAATTCAGATTCCGTTCTTTGATGGTAGGATTGAAAACTGGCCTGTTTTTTACGAATCATTCAAATCAAATATCCATAGTAATATAAATCTTACAGATTCTCAGCGTGTGCAGTATTTAATAGGTAACTTAAAAGGAAACTCATTGCAAATTACCGCCGGAATTATTCCGTCCGGAGAAAATTATACCTCCATTTGGAACAGTTTGGTTCAAAAGTATCAAGATAAACGAGCACTAGGCTCACATTACATGTCTAACATATTGAATATTAAACCCGCAACTAATAATTCCGCTTCTTTAAATAATTTCATTGAAAGTTTTCACGCGTCTGTTTCGGCATTAGAACAATTACAAATTAACGACTTAAAGGATTTCATATTATTAAACTTATGACAAGTCACATCAGACAATTACTGTCCGTGAATTATCTACCGCTGAAATTTATTTAATTCGTTATATTCAACAATTTCATTTTTTAGATATTTATGACGAAATTAAAGCTAAAAAACTTCGCTCCGTTTAAAAAACTCGATCTCTTTATAGACGAGCATAACATAATTAGAATCGGTGGCAGGTTGTCAAATGCGAACCTTCCTTATGAAGCTCAGCATCCCGCTCTTTTACCTAAACATGATAATTTTACGCATGTTCTAATAGACTACTATCACCGCATTTATTGTCATGCCGGTGTAAGCCTTCTTAGCTCTCTGCTACGTCAAAAATATTGGATCCTCTCTTCTAGAGGTGTCATCAGACAAAGAGTACACGCTTGTAACTTTTGTTTTAAAGTTTCTCCTTCTCACCTTAGCCCAAAGATGGCTGATTTACCCGCTTGTCGCGTACAGGAGACTAAAGCTTTTGTGCATACGGGTGTCGATTACGCTGGTCCCATTAAAGTAACGTTATGTAGACGCAGAGGTCAAAGAAGTCAGAAGGCTTACATTTGCTTATTCATTTGTTTCGTAACCAAAGCAGTTCATATTGAATTGGTTACCGACGTGTCATCGGACACTTTTATTTCCGCTTTTAAAAGATTCATTTCCCGCAGAGGACCTGTCTCTTACTTATATTCCGACAACGGAACAAATTTCGTTGGAGCCAAGGCTCAATTGCAAGAACTACTTGCAAATCGCTACCGCATCGAGTGGAAAATGATTACACCCCGCGCTCCCCACTTTGGAGGGTTGTGGGAATCTAATATTAAATCTATTAAAACACATTTATACCGTATTATCGGTTCTCAACTCCTTACTTATGAGGAGCTTTCGACTGTTCTCACTGAAATTGAAGCAGTTCTAAATTCCAGACCGCTCTGTGTCCTGAATGAGGATCCGTACCCAGAACCGCTTACGCCCGCGCATTTTATAATGGCTTCTCCGTTGACTTCGCTGCCTGTCGTGAACGTTCCCGAAACAACGAAGTCTCTAACTTGTACTCTCTAACCAAATGGTTTGTAGCTTTTGGAGAAAATGGCGGATAGAATATCTACATAATTTACAAGTTAGGCAAAAATTGTTGAATGCCACAGATAATATTAGGATTGGTACAGTGGTTCTCAAGCATCAGGATGATGTCCCTCCGTTACGTTGGCCAATGGGCATAATCACCGAAGTTTTTCCCGGCAGGGATGGGACAACCCGCGTTGCTATGGTGAAGACATGTAGCGGCTCTTTCACCCGTTGTAAAATTATGTCCTTTACCTTCTCAATAATTTCATTCTGTAACTGATAACATTATTTAGCTATAGTTAACCATCCTTAATTTATTTTTTTTCTCTTAGTCCGCTTTAATGGACCTTCTTGCCTTTTTTTTTTTTTTGAGAATACTACATATCCTCAAAACCGGGCAGGATGCTTACGCAAGTTTTTTGTAGTATAATTTTTTCTACTATAACATATCCGGACGTGGTACGTTCCACTACCATGTTTTCAAAAACACTTTTCTCACGTTATATATTTCATGTTGGCTACTCTGGTTTTATCTATCCACCCCCTTCCCTACGTCTTATTGGATAGAATTCCAAGTAAGTCCCTAGATAAACCAGTGCCAACATTCACTCCCGCATAATTTAAATTCCCGCTAAATTGGTCCTTCGAAGCCGCTATCCCAAACTTCACCAATTGCCGTGTATTACCTGTCTCCGGAAGCTTTAACTGTATCATCAAAAGGCGAAAGATTTTTTCTTCATACGAATCATTATTTACATTACACTTCGTAAGCCATTACCTCAATAATAATGCTTTAATCTTTTGATAATAATCTGAACTGGACATTAACTTACTCTTACAAACTAACTCATTCTGAACAAACAGCTCATATTATGACTAACATCTGTTACTTGAATACCTCAGTGCTCCTTGCTCCGTTATCAATCGATCATATTGATTGATGCCTGACCCCTCTTAGTTGTAGCATTATGCAATCTATATCAATCAGACATCTGGATTGATCTGATCAAGCAGTTATTAATTTGCTAAAGTTTGTTAGTTGGTTGGTTTTACCTATACTTATCTTCTAACATGGAATAGTTTTACCTTAAGAAATTTGTTTTCGTATGTTCAGTTTGTTCTCTCTTATTTATGCATAGTAGCCGTGCCTAACTGTACCCACAGAATTGTTTAAGGGTTCCGAACGAAAAACGGAACCCATATACGGTCACTCGTCTGTCTGTCTGTCTGTTAGTTTTCTCCGGATCTACTGGACCGATTCTGTTGAAATTTGGTAGATATACATATACCAAACAAAAAAAAATGTATATTAGTAGTTTATCAGCCATCTCGTTACCATAACACAAGCATTAGATTGCTTAGCTTGGGACTATATGGCGTTGTGTGAAATGTCCAAGGATATTATTATTTTTATTATTATTATTATATACTTTTGTGACCCAAACACGGATGTGTCACGTAAATAAATACATTTTTAGTATGGGAGTCACTTTTGGGGGACAAACTAGATTAAAAAAAAGTTAACTGTATCGTGTGACATATCAAATGAAAGGGCTTTACAAGTAACTGCAACTACATAATCACCACCATCCCCTTATTCCAATTTTCTTGTTAACTGCAACAATATCACTACATATTATAAAACAAAGTTCTCCGCCGCGTCTGTCTGTCTTTTCGCGATAAACTCAAAAACTACTGCACCGATTTTAATGTTGTTTTCACCAATGGATTGAGTGTTTCTTGAGGAAGTATTTAATATATAATTTGTCAACTGACATCCACGCGTGTGAAGCCGCAGGCATCAGCTAGTAATGTTATAAAATATGTAATAAAAATTACAACAGAACTAAAGTTCCGACACTTCTGTACCGCTGTCTTCCTGGTAGCGCATCCAGGTAACTGAAACAAAATTCTATTGAACTTCTTAGTATTCAACCTCGCAAATAATTTCCAAAGATCCCACGTTTAAGCTCTATCAAAGAAAATGAACGTAACATAAGACGACGTCAGTTTATTAGTCTTGTTTGTCTGTTCTCGTAAAGTTATTATCTTCTTTGAGCTTGTGGAAGTTGAACAACAGTAACTCCACTATTCAGACTTCGTTCACTTGTCTCAATCTTCTGTTTTCCTGGTAGCTTGTAACCTCAAACCTCAACAATGTCGATTTGCTGACAATGTAGGTTACGACCACATTGCGGTCAAATAACCACTCGTAGTTATGATTTCCTGGTAGGATAGCTCTAGTTCTAATGTAAGTAAAAATATCCCATTTTAGTTGGAGATGTCAACGTCTTAATTCTTGAATACGTCAGTTGAAAATCAGTTTCATTAACTCAACATTTCTTAAGATCTAACATGAACTTAACACTTTTTAATTAGGTTGAACGATGGATGCGAGACGTACAGCCGGTTGATTCTGTAACCATGTCGAATTGAACACTTAGGCGAAGTGAACGACAAGTAAGTTGTCAAACCATACAAACACTTGTCGTTCACTTCACCTAAGTGATCACGATGAGATGTCGACAGAATCGACCTGCAGGACCAGTCGTTGTGGTGACGCTTGGGGGAGACCTATGTCCAGCAGTTGACGTCTCACAGATGATATGATGATGATGATGGTGAACTTATTCATATTGATAAATACCAACACAATACCTACATCCGCAATGACTATGACAACTACGGAAAACCTCTTTATTTCATACCATTTGAAATATAAACAAACGTTCACGTGTTCGAGTAGGTACGTTAAAAAAATGCGCACTTTTCTACCCTGACAGTATGATAGTATCCACAATATTGTAGAATGTAGCGTGTTATTTTCCATGTTTTCCAATTAAATAGAAAAATACACAAGGAAATCACGATCACACTCTCAATCTTATAACGCCTCAAACCCACTACTTACGAACTTACTGACCGCAATATTAAGTGCAGTAGAACATATGAAACGCTAACTACAGTACAGTGAGTAGCTCAAAGTTTCACGGACAGCGGTTAGGAACTTTCCACATGCGCGGACCATGTCAATAGGGTCATAGGGAGCTAACTTTAATAACTGCTCTACGTATTTACATGTGAAATTTTGTGACGCTCGTGTTAAGGTACCACATGAAATTGTTTGCGAACAATTTTCGTAAGGCAGGCGCATTAGAGGTTGGTTTTAGTGGTGATTAATACTTGTATAGATGTAAAGTTCTGCAAACCCCCATTTAACGGAGTACCCTCCATTCAGAAGAGGTGTTTGGTAGGTAGGCAACCGCCCGATACTTGACATTCGGACTGTTGATGTTCAAATCGCACCGAAAACTCGGTATTTGTTCAGTAGTTTGTCGCTGGTGGTATAGATGGCACTGTGTTACTTTTTTGCATATACAAATTCGCTTTGTTAGTTTTTCTTGCACCGGCATTGACGCCACTACACTGGGATAGCGGTCGATTAAAGTTAGACATTAAAACGAACGACGATGGCGATGGTAGGAACACGTAAAAAGGTTGTTTTACTATTGCATGTTAAATCACAAGTTCAATAAAATTATTTTCGGAAAACTTTTCAAATGGTGAAATAAGCTTAGCAAAACTACTTAACAAGTGATGGAATTGTGCCACAACTCCATAAGTTGTTTCCGAGATTTTAGTTTGTTCAGTTTAGTTGGTCCAGAAATTTTATATATTTGTACCACAATTAGTGTGGTACACAGGTACCTATAAAATCTTTGAAAATTATGCCAACAAAGTGGAATGCCCTTGACACATAGCACACTGTTGTATAGCGCTTTTCAGCTAATGAAAATAAATTGAACATTACTTGTAAAATAACAGTCATTTTTGTTTACATAAATAAATCTAAAATTAGAATAGTTAATAACGGTATTGCTACCATTTACCTTTTTATTTGCGAGTTTCCGATATAAAGAAAAAAAAAGTGCATGGGAAAAGGTCCATGGTAGCAATCCCGTTGTTAACTATTCTAATGTTAGTGACCATGAAAATTTAAAACAATAAATCTGAAATTCCAAAGACAAGCATAAATTTCCCCATAACAGTATTCACAATTTACACAGAATTAGCATTAAGACATAATTGATAGCTTTAAACCTAACAACCGTTCTCACATACTAACCCGAAGCTAATTAGCTGGTACTTAGTACCTAACTTATCAGATTCAGGCACATTCGGTAACATTCGGGCACATTCGAGAGTATTCGTAATCCGCTTACGACAGATACGACATAATCCATATTGTGTGTACTGTAATGTGCTTATTAATTATATTATATTCAAGACCGTATTTGACTATAGGATTTCAGGAGCGTTATTGCGTTCAGCGTGATTAGCAATTGTTTGTGTTGATTTCACTTTGCTTCTGCCAAAATATAATATTTTAGTAAGTGAATTTGTCCCTTGTTAAACACAGGAAAGAATTAAAGCTGTAACAGTCAATGAGGAGGGCGAGGGAAAAAGAGCCTTAACAAAGTAATATTTTGTCAGTCACAGCGATTATCTTATAACTAGCTGAACCGCGCAACTTCGTCTGCGTCACATTTTCCATTAATGCTCCGCTCCTATTTGCCTTAGCGTGATGATATATAGCCTATAGCCTTCCTCGATAAATGGGCTATCTAACACTGAAAGAATTTTCAAATCGGACCAGTAGTTCCTGAGATTAGCGCGTTCAACCAAACAAAAAAAAAACAAATAAACAAACAAACTATTCTGCGTTATAATATTAGTATAGATTTACATTGTTCAAGACGCAGATTTGGAAGGGCTCTCACAAGGTCGATGGATGCGAGATACACAGGACCAGTTGTTTTAGCGACACTTGGGGATGCCTCGGAATCCTTCGGCTGATATTCATGATGGTGATGATGAATATGAGACTAGAGCGGTAAAACGCGTATTTTTTAGTAGCGTTCGCATTCGCATCATAGTCGCATACTGTCACATAAAGCTCTAATTTTGACAATTTATTAATGACTAGCTGACCCGCGCAACTTCGTCTGCGTCACATTTTTCATTACTGCTCCGCTCCTTTTTGTCACAGCGTGATGATATATAGCCTATTGCCTTCCTCGATAAATGGGCTATCTAACACTGAAAGAATTTTTCAAATCGGACCAGTAGTTCCTGAGATTAGCGCGTTCAACCAAACAAACAAACAAACAAACTCTTCTGCTTTATAATATTAGTATAGATTGATTTGACATTTATCGTCGCTGCGATGATGATATCACGACGTGCGATGACACATAGATGTATGGGATTGACAAGCTCTACTGAAATACGAAGAGCTATGAGGCTCATTGGCGATGTAAAAATGGTGGATGCCAAGCTACACATCTTGGCTAATCGCCGCAAGGTTGCCTGCTTGTCGGTCTTCTACAGATTATACTTTGGTGAGTGTGCTCAAGAACTCCACGACCCCCTTGTACCATCGGACATCCAGACGCACTGCAAGTTACCAGTATTTTACGTGGAGCAGTTGCCTACCGGACCTCCACAACCCATTAACTGGGTAACACGGTACTCCTTAACAAGACTGGTGTCAGATTTTCTGGCTTCTGACTACCCGTAACGACTGCCAAAGATCAGCCTGAGCGGCTTTTATTATTTAGCCACGAGCTCAACCCCTAATATTGTGAAATTTTCACATTTTTCGTGCTCTCTGATAGAATGTCACTTTGTCTAAAACCCAAGGTATAGCTATGAACATCACATTTTGACCAGGTAATAGCACTAATTCGACCTATGCTAATCTCGAATACTAACCTTTTGTTATACAAAAATAGTCAAATGACTGGTAAATGTTTCTTCTAGTTATAACAGCTGTATTTTATGTTAAAATAACTATGTTGAGTTCAAAGCATCACTGAACACTACATTCACCACATTCACACTACATTCACCATGAAGCATTCATAAAAAACAGATGTCTATAAAATAATAATGATAGATTTTGTAAATGTTTGAAAATTGATTGTACAGATGCCACTACAATCTGTCAGATTTTATTAAATTGATTTTCTACTTTAGCTTTACAGTTATTGAGTTCAAATTTATTTGACAGTTTCGGGAAACCTGATGTGCTGGCGTCTGTCCCTAAATCATCCACAAGCACATGTTGGCTTACAAAGTTTACTTTATACAGATTATCTAATAGTAGCTAGATATTTAGCACTTACCTCTAAAGAAGGTCGGTCCGTAGATGGTCGACCATCCATTAAATACCGAAACTCCTTCATATCTCGGAAAGCATGCTCCGACCCTGGCCCTGACGCACATTTTCCCAACTTTTATAAACTTGATATTTTGTTTATGTTTGGCGCAAATAAACTCTTTTTCTTTGAACGGCTTGACGTACTTTTGGAGGGAAAGAACTTCCCTCCAAAAGTACGTCAAGCCGTTTGGTACCGACTTTCATTTGTAGATCTTTAACAGTCGATACGGGTTGTCAGAGGCCAGAAAATCTGACACCAGCCTTGCTATAGGCGAGATCAGATAAAGCTCCTTGTGAAATACTGGAACTCAACAAATTCCGGTTAGACTAGCAATACATAAAATTGTTGTCATTTTATTTTATGTCTCTCGTAAATAAACTTGCATCGTGTAAATTGCATCTTTATCCAACCACCAACGACAAAAACAAAGACTGCTTTAGTCAAATTAAAAAACTTATAGAACTGATATAAATTCTTTTGGTTCGTGAATTTTGGTAAACCTTTGTCAGCTTATGTCAAGGATTAGGTGGTTTAGAACTTTAGGCGCGCCTTCTAAAACCACTTTGAATTAAAAGCTCGGTATGAAGCCCACTATCTTTTTTACTGTAGTTATTTAAATTTTACCTACCCTCGATTATTGGAATATTTGAAACTCTATTTTAGCCTGAAAACCTTTCAAAATTTCACAAATATATAAGGTTTGAAGCGTTCTTAACTCTAAGTACTCAATTCAGTGGGGCAGCTCTCGAATTTTTGAGGAGCGTTTGCATTCGCATCAATCTATCGACGTAACTGTCAATAGCAAATACTTTTCTAAAAACCGCATCAAAATCGGTTTAGTCAAACTCGAAACTTCTTTATACATTTTAATTAGTTATAATTTAACTAATGAGTGCAGAGTCATGTCATAACGCTGCTGATGACATTTAATAAAATCGTTTTCATTTGCACTGATGATATCCGTAAATACCTCATTATTTTGCACGCAATAATTCCATTTTAAACCCTCTTGAAAACGGCTGACTTTTCGCTTTCACGATGAAATTAACATTTCCGCGTAAAATGTTAATTTCATGGGAGTTTATTCAGTCAGGATCTCATACAGTATTCTGTGTAATACGCCTTGTTTCGACTTTATGCTCTGTATTGTGAAAACATTGTGGGTAGTTACAGTGTTTTGTTCAGGTTATCAGAAGTGCGGTTTGTTGGTAATTATTTCTTGGGGAGTTATCAATTACAATGACCCCCCATCACCACATCTTGACCATTCAAGGTGTGGATTGCACCATGAGTCCATAAATGTCATATTTTTTTTCCATATATCCAAACTCAACACTCCTCCAGGGTTCTTAGAAATGTAGTTAAACATAAATCTTTATTATTAACCCAGATAAGTATTAGTTCTAAGTTCCATGGAATGAGATATTTCATAGAAACCGTTTTACCCCTTTTAATCCTAAATGTTTTCAGAAGTGCGGTTTGTTGGTAATTATTTCCAGAGGTTTAGTTATTCGAAGTCTTTTTTTATTATTATTTTTGCAAAAATGATAGGGTTGGTATTTGGTTTTTCTTTTTTCTAGACTATGTTGTCCACCACTTCGTTGTTACGTTCCTGGTATATTACAGTATATAGTACAACAGTATTTCTTTTTTATTCTAACCAATCCCTCCCGTCAGATGGTCACGAAGATTCGTGGCCAGCCGCAAACCTATTCCACTGTATCGGTCCTGAACAAAGGCCCACAGGTTATCTATCCTTAAAAAATAAAATTAATATACTTACACAGTGCATACAGGGATCATCGCCGGTTGGTGCCCCATTACATTTGAAATGTCTAACGGGGCCTCTGCAAGTTGGTTTCGGCCCCTCGTACGCCTACCAAAGGACCGGGTCTCCAGAGACCGGAGATAGTAAAAAAAATATATTAAAAGCACTTACCCTGGCACCTGCACTAGTTTACACGCTAAAGTCTGAGGTCTGCAAAGATAATAGCTATACCTCTAGAAACCCCAAGGCATACAGTGCACGCGAACGCGTTTGTATATAAAGCGTACTTACATACAGGTTCTGCTTATATCGCAAACTGCCTACCTACCTACTGGTCTTGTTGTATACTTTAGATATAATTAATGAAAGATTAAGGTATGAATTTAACTATTCATACTTCACCTATGACCTGGGAATAAAGACATCATTCTTTTCACCATTTTTTTTACTTGTTTCATTTCCAGCAACAAATTACTTACCTTATTATTTTACACAAGCTTGTGAAGCTGCTGGTACAGGCTTGTGTGACATAAGTAGGAAAGTAATTAGTTGCTGGCCTTTCTCGCATAACTAGTGTATTTTCTTCTTGATGAATGATTTCTTAGTGATGGTTAGCTTTCTATTTGGAACAGAATTTTCTTAGCTACTATTCTCGTCTAAAAATTACTAATTAAAAATAAGCATAAAATATTAAAATAAAACGTAACTACAAAGCAAGCATCATCTACACTTCATACTTTTGCAGACAACAACATACACCTATACCAATACCTATATAATATGATATTAATCACTTAAAAATCTGCCAAATTTCATTTTCATCTTTATCGCTATCGTATTAGGTTCAAAGTTGATTGGGAAAATTTTACAGTGACGGGTACCGTGATTGGCTTTCTGATTCTACTAACGTGGCCTTTTTTATACCGGCAGTGATAAAACCCGTCACTTATTACATCCACGTACCAATCTCCAAAACAAACTCAGTCTAGCCTACACAGCTTAGCCAACAAACACACCCAGCTCCCCAGGCTTTGTATCTATTTTTATTTCCCAGTGTACGAACGTGTCCGATCGTATCTTTCCGCGCCATGCGCCGAGGACGATGCTAACGGCTTCAGGCCTGGGGCCCGAGTCTGCTATTTTTATATATTTGTCATTCCGACACGATCCCATTGTCATGCCATTGTCATTTTGCTAAAAGTTCGTAATCTGCTAAATTCATAATCGCACGGTCACTGGCACGTCAGTGGCCGGTCACTGGAACGTCAATGGTCTCGTAATAGAATTGCGTTAGGAATGCCGTATTGCTATTATTATAAAACCTAGCTAAATTTGAGCATTTATTCATGCCAGATTTTATTTATATTTAGTTTTACATAGTATTTATTAGTGTTATAAGCAATCTGAAGTAGTGAGAAGTTCGTAAATACTAAATCTGTCATTATGTACGAGATTACCATTCATATGGCTTTCTTTCGGTGGCGTGTCAGTGATTGATCATTGGAATGTCATAATGACGCCATTATGACGCCATTATGTTAGTAGATTACCAAACTTGTCAAAATCAACCATTTTGAAATCAGTGATCGACCATTCTGACACTATTGTAATAGCAGACTCGGGCCCCTGGGGTGATGGGCTTACAGCTAAACTCGATGCAATCTCTGTGCTGTAGCGACCGCGTTAGTGCAACTAAATGGAGCTTGTGCTATTTATAGAAGCTATTTCTAGTGTAGTTGTAGTGTTTTAGCGATGCGGTAGTGGTCATTGATCCACTAAGTTTACGGGCATTTTTAATTTCGTGACATATATCGTGTTGTTCAACATTTTAACTTTTTTTTTTTTTTTATATATTTATGGCAACTGAGCCGGTTCCGACTATTCTGCCAGTGTCACGTGGTGACGGTAGCACAGAGAGGCAGTCCGTCAAACTTTCCGTTTTACTTCGTGGTAGGTGTTAGTGTAGCTGAAACGAACACATGGGTTAGTAAAACATATAATCTAATTTACAAGCACACTACAACACTACTAGTTTATATAATTTACAGACTATTTACACACACGTTACGCACTAATTAAAATTTTAAGTCATTCTCGTTAATGAATGTGGCCAGAATGTTGATTAGTTTAGGGGAGAAGTGGGAAAGGAGGGTATGAAAGTTGGTTGGGAGGGGAATGTTAAGTTTGGAAATTTTATTATATAGGTCAAAGGATTTATTATTTAGGGAGCAACAGAAGAAAATATGGTCTAAAGTACCATCCGCAAGGCCGCACTCGCACAGGGAATTATCCCGGACGTGGATTTTGTTCAGGAACACAGGGCTACAACAATGTCCGAGTCGGAGTCTACAGAGGGACGAAACAGTTCTCTTCGACAATTTAGGATATTTAAAAAACCAAGGCCTACGCTGGATTTCAGGCTGTATGGCAGCGTAGTAGAGGCCCTTGGTTTTAGAAGTCGTCTTCCATGTTTCAGTCCACGAGTTAAATAACTTGGGTTTGGCACCATTCCGCAAATCGTAGTTATGCGCTACGTAGTGCTTTTGATCAACCGGATTCGATGTGGCATACTTTGCTAACGAATCAGCGCACTCATTGCCAACAATACCCGAGTGACCGGGGATCCAGGTTATCTCGATGTCCAAGCCGTTTTGGGAGCAATCAAATAACAAGTTCTTTATATCTATAATGATTTGACTATTAATTTTACTGTGAAGTTGATTTTGTTTAAGGGCCTGAACGCTACTACGGGAATCTGAGAAAATTACTGACCTTGTTATCTGATGAGATTTAATATAGTGTATGGCTTCTAAAATACCAATACACTCTCCTGTAAAGACTGATGCTTCTGGTGGGCATTGAAAAAGTAAAGCTATTTTGGAATTTTGGAAATAAACTGCCACACCAGTACATTCGGTTTCAGAGAATTTTGAAGCATCCGTGAAAAAGAAATTCCATCCTTCCCAATAACGTTTGACAGCTGACTCAAAGTCATGTCTAGCGTCTTGGGAATTCCTAGATAAACCTAATCCCAAAACGACTTTTGGTTCGAAATGAATCGCCTCGTATGCGGCGGAGAAGACCGGAAGAGTAGGGTATTGGCAAATAGGCGCGGAGAGTTGTTTAAGCTCTCTGTACCTATTTAACAATAGGGGAACCACTTTATGGTTCCAATAGGAAGAATTATTAAAGGAAAGGTCAATTAGTTCTAAAATTGGGATCAAGGGATGGGATGAGAGGGAAAATACCTTAGTTAGGAAGCGATCTGCCAAATACTGTCTCCTAAGGTGTAGGGGTGGGTCTGCACATTCCACTTGCAGCGCATTTATGGGAGATGATTTCATAGCCCCAACGACAATTCTTAGGCATTTGGACTGTATGCTATCTAATTGTTTAAGCGCTTCTTTGTTACAGGGCTCAAGAAGGTAGCTGCAGTAATCCATAGCACTTCTGGTCAGCGCATTATAGACCAGTTTAAGGGTGTAGGGGTGAGCTCCCCACCATACCCCAGCCAAAGCCTTAAGGACCGACACAGAACGTTCACATTTTTTGACCGTGTTGTTGATGTGATCGACCCCAGACAGTCTTGAGTCTAGAGTTACTCCCAGAAACCTGGCCTTATCTTCGACTGGAATGCTTTGACCATTAATGTTAATATCTATTGGAGGTACAGAACGCTTGCGTGTAAAAATGACAGCTTTACTCTTTGGAGCACTTAAAGACAAACCATTGTCAAGTAGCCATTGGTTTAATGAGGCCAGAGAGACATTCATCGAAAAAGCGGCATCCTGAATGGAATTGCCACAGACCATTAGTGCAATGTCGTCAGCATACTGAAGGATTTTACAGTTGAAATTAAGGCAAGAGGGCAGGTTAGCTGTATAGATGTTATATAGTGGGGGACTAAGAACTGATCCTTGGGGTAGTCCTCTCCAGACCGATCTTTGTTCAGAGTCACCCCCTGGTATTCTTAATTGAATGGTGCGATTGGTAAAAATGCTACCAATGATGCGACAAATCCTCGCCGGGACTCTCAGCTCGTGCAGCTTTTGCCTGAGATTAGGGAGGAGAACTGAATCATAGGCAGCTGATATATCCAGGAAGACAGCAACCACAGACTCGTTCCTGCTAAGGGCCAGCCGGACCTCTGACGTGAGGATACCCACACTATCAGCTGTGCCCAGACCTTTCCTAAAGCCGAATTGAGTCGTTGGGAGCAGTTTCCTGTTTTCCACCAACCACACTAATCGGTTTTTAACAAGGTGTTCTAAAAGTTTGATGAGTATGGACGATAAGGCAATAGGTCTGTATGAGCAATGATCATTAGGATCTTTGCCTGGTTTTAGAATCGGAATGACAACTTGAACCTTCCACTCTATGGGAATGTAGCCAGAAGTAAAACAGAAATTAGCCAGGTCCAGGTAATATTTGTGGGTTTTTGGACCAGCTTTAGAAATAAAGGAGTACGGGAATCCATCCACTCCCGGTGCGGAGTCCTTGACGTGGGATAGCACAGTTTTTAGCTCCTCCAAGTTAAATGGCATGTTCATTGGTTCGTCAATGTTGTCTGTGTCATAAATATCAACACTGGTTTCCTCAACACCTGGGACATAAGCTGGAGCGATTTTTGAGAAAAACTGGTATCCCAGCTCTTCCGTGAGGTTGTTAGAGGAGGCAGGTGCTAAACTGCTCCTAAAACGTTTCACCTTTCGCCAAACCATCGAAACCGGGGTGGACGGACTCAGCGAACTACAGTATTTTGACCAACCTTCGCGTTTTTTCCGTTTTAGGAATTTCCTGGACTTGGCTAGTATCTGTTTGAAGGCAATGAGGTTATCCAGGTTCATATTGCCGTTGACTGTCTTTTCGGCCTCATCCCTGGCCCTGACCATGTTAGTGCATTCCCTATCCCACCATGGCGGGGAGGGAAGTTTACCAGAATGGGGTTTTTTGGATGGGAAACAATCATCAGCAGTGGAGAGAATGGTGGAAGAGAAGGACAAGAAACAATCCTGGGCGTTATCCCTGTCAACTTCTGGAAGGGAAGATATTCTTAGGTCCAGAATTTTAGCATATAAATCCCAGTCTGCTGAATTTAGTTGGTGTTTTAAAAGAGGGGGGGAAACATTAAAAGGAATATTTTTGGAAGGAAACTCAATTATGATGGGGTAGTGATCACTTCCATAGGTCATATCCAAGCGACGCCAAATGAGAAGACTAGCTATATTGGATGAACAGAATGCTAAGTCAACACAGCTAATATTCTGACCAGGTGCAGATCTACGTGTAGCACTACCATCGTTGATGAGACAAAGATTGAGTTCATCCAATATATCAAGTAAGCCAATGCCAAAGTTATCGCAAGTATCCGATCCCCAACGATAATGGTGACAGTTAAAATCACCCAGAACAAGTATTGGACCGCTAACACTACATAATAAATTCCTAATTATTGAAAGATATTCTAGATGTGGGTGCGCAATATAAAAAGAAAAAATATTTATACCCTCAGCCTTCACAGCAACAACATTTATGTCATCGCCAACAAAGGTTAGAGGAATCTGAGAGAATGATACCTTGCTATTGATGAGCAAGGCACATCCTCCGTATCCATCAGATCTATCATGACGTACACTGGTAAAACACGGCAACCTGAAATTGCTTCCAGGTAAGAGCCATGTCTCAGCAATGCCGCAGATTGATGGTTTAAACTTATTAATTAAAAAAGAAAGATCAGGCTTTCTGGGAGTAATACTCCTCACGTTCCACTGGAGAAATGTCAGGGGATGGAATGTTATGGATATAATTTAGAATAGTGGTCAATTTTGATGCAACGTGGTCAGGTATAGCTTGGGATGGGTTTGCAAGAGCAGACATTAGCATGCCAGTAATTAAATTTAAAATATTGGTTGAGGTATCCTGTCTGTGAAGCATTGGCTCTGGAGCTTCCATTGGAAGGGCACAGCCGTTCTTTGATGGGGAAAAGGAGTAATTTTGAGTGAGGTTCAGGTGAGCTTGTCTATCATAACCGGGTGAAAGGGAGATATGGGGTTTGGGTTTCAAAAATACCGTTTTACGGTATGATTTTTGGGTTACTGGGATGGGACTTGAGGACTGGGATTGCGAATTATTTGCAGTAACTTTGTTCCGTGGGAAAGACTTGGAGACTTCAGCATATGATCTGGAAACAGGTGGGAAGACCCGACTTGCCTCCGCATACGAAATCGATTTCTCCGCCATCAGAGCTTTGATACTCTTCTGTCGGCCCAATTCAGGACAAGCACTGTCATTTGCGAAATGGTTGCCACTACACGAAACACAGAGACTCAATTCACGGGTGACTTCACATCCATCGCCTGGATGATCTTCACCACACTTAAAACATCTAGGTTTCGATCTGCAAAGTGTGCGTGTATGGCCAAAGCGGCAACAATGATAACATTGAACCGTTGGGTAAGTGTACCGCTCAACTGGGAGAGCCGAGTAGAAACTGTACACACGTTTAGGTAGGAATTGTCCGTCAAAAGTTAACACAACAGTCTGTGTGGGTCTCCACTCTGTCACACCAGAAGAGGACACCTTTCGGTTTATCCTTCTGGCCTTGATAACAGAGCCACATCCCTCAGGAACCTGGATATTTTTAATGATTTCCTCTTCTGACCACTCAACTGGTATATCCCTAACAATACCCATTCTTGTTATGTTGTATTGTGGAATGGCAGCCATGTAATTGTGTTGGGAAAGAATTTTATTGTTAAGAAAACTATTTGCATCCTGGTGCGACTTGAACTCAACTGACACACGATTTCTGCCTATACGTTTGATCCCACCGAGATGTACGTTATTCACGTTATTTATCGTCAAAAACATACCAAACTTGATAGGTTGTAGCACAGTGCCTGAAGTTTGTTCGTCTTTGAGCGAAACATTCACAATGTATGGTGGATTATCTCTTGCTGTATAAGAAAGCCTGCCTAAAATATTTTTCGCAATCTTGGGTTTAACATTGGAAGAAACCAGGGGCGAACTAGCGGCCCTCTTGCGATTAGGGGTATCCGTATCCATAATAGGGTCCTGTTGTGTTATTTCGATGTCATGGGGGAGGGTAATTGTTAGTCCGGGGGAGAGATCAAATAATTCATCAGGGGGGTCAGGATCAGGGGGCTTTTTCGAGTTCATCTCGAATTATTGTTAAAAAGAAGGACACTTACAACAAAAAACAAACCTTACACCAAGAACACAGACACAGAGAACACTTTCGATCGAGTTTTAAACCAGAAAAGATCACAAAAATCGAAAATATTCGTAGCACTGACAAAAGCACGTGTTTAGCCTTCACCACTACCAACGAAAAAAAACAACATTTTAACTTATAGTCGGAATTATAATTCGATTCCACATTTGACATTAGCTACTGTCATTTTGTAAAATAATGATACCACATTTAATAGTGTAGTGATGAACACAAAAATCGATAAATAATCGCGATTTATGTTTATGTAATCATAATTTCGTTTTTATATATAGTTTTTGGAGGGACTGACCACTGGATTAAAAATCCATCTGGAAAAGGCAAACGTCTCATGATTAGCCATATAGGTAGTGAAGAAGGCTTCCTGGAAGTGGGGCTCAATTTTTGAAGCAAAGAAAAATGGTGAAGATTACCATGATGAGATGAATGCAGTTTGTTTTGACGAGTGGTTCGCTGGAGTCTTACCAAAATTAAGACCAAACTCAATTGTGGTGATGAATAATGCACCTTACCACTCCCGAAAATTGGAAACGGCACCAAAAATGAGCTGGAAAAAAGCTGCCATGCAAGACTGGCTTTTAAATAAAAATATTAATTTCGAACCAGATATGGTTAAAGCTACGCTTTTAGAACTGATTCCACATAACGAGTCTTTCAATAAGTACGCTGAAGATGAAATGGCAGCACAACATGGGATCACGGTTTTTAAGACTGCCCCCTTACCATTGCGAGCTGAACCCTATCGAATTGATATGGGCGCAGGTAAAGGGGCATGTAGCTCAAAATAATAAAACCTTCAAATTGACAGACGTGAGAAATTTATTTGAGGAAGGCATTCAAAAAATTACGGCTACCGAATGGTCTAAATGCGTATCCCATGTTGTCAAAGAAGACGAAAAAATGAGTGGGCTAGATATTTTAATTGACAATATCACAGACACATTTATAATAAATGTTACAGAAAGTGATAGCGATAGCGATGACGGCGACGATTTATAAAATAAAATATTACCATAATATATCTATTTGTTTTATTTCTCATGTTCTTTCATGATCACATTTTTTTATTTATTTCACACACAATTATTAAAGAAATCTCTCAGATATCTCTCATAACTAAATTATCCGTTCAGAAATATTTAATTTCCTAATATACCTACTTAGCTTCTATTAAAGTAGTAGTTGTTTAAATATACTACTATAAACGAGAGGAATCGATCCGGAAATATTCCATTTCCGTATCGAATAATTTCGCAACGTCACTATTTAGTACTTGTCATAAAGTTGCAACACTGAAATTGTCAAATCTGGAATCGAATTAAAATTCCGAATATAGTAAAAAAGTTGAAGCCAGTAAATCAGACTCCAGTCTTGTCAAGAAGTACCGTGTTACTCAGTTAACGGGTTGTGATGATGAGGTACCTATGCAGCCGCTCCAAGTAAAATACTGGTATTCAGCTGAATCCGGTTTGACTGGAGGCCGACCCCAATATAGTTGGGAAAAGGCTAGGCAGATGATAATGAACTTAGTAGAAACGTTATATAGTTCACTAGCTTTTACCCGCGACTTTGTTTGCGCATATCGCGTTTTTTCCCGTACCCGTAAGAATTTTGCTCTACGAAGTGCAGAGAAGCTACATACCAAATTTCAACTTTCTACAACCAGTAGTTCCGGCTGTACGTTGTCTGCCAGTCACTTAGATTGATTGTTCGAGTTCCTTCAAAGACCTTATAGAAAGTGCAATGAACTTAGTTTGTGATTGTGTAAGGCGCCTATATCAAAGAAACTTGAGTCGATAGAGTATTTGATACTCGTTTATTACATAAGTTTTTAATCCGTTCAATAGCTTTTGCTTAAAAGAGTAGCAAATATACATTCATTAACTTGCCATTCACCAATACTTGACCTCACAAACTATCGCGTAAATAATAGAAGTAAAAGCAAGACAGTAAGATAAAATCTATCTAAGTTTAGTGAAATCTATTTACAGTGGAAGACTTACTTCCTCGTTTCAATCTGTAACGGTGAATTGCTTCTTTAATACTCAAAGGGCTCGCTCAAAGGGACAGGCATAATAAAATCACCTAAATCCCTATTTGTAAGAATATTCTGAATTATAAAGAAGATTTAGAGTTCTATCTATAAGGATACTATCTTATTCCAGCGAATTCACCCGCGTGCAGTAAATAAAAGCTACAGAACAAAACACGATTTATTTTCAGCACTGTCGATTGATAGTGTTAGTAATACTCATTCGCACTAATACATAGTATATTTAAACACAGAATTTACTCTTCAATCATTCGATATCTTGTTCACTTAGGGCGGATTCGACCAAACGAGAGTAAATTTTGATCTTAGAATAAATACCTAGCTCGAGAGCAAGCTCAATTTGCGTTCTACCAAACATTGACCCGTGGCTAAAGTCACTATACGAGAGTAAATTTTTATACGGTCGATTTTGGTGGAGTAAAGTCTTAAACTGGAACTAACGAAACGAAATGTCAAAATGTTAGGTTTATGTACATTTGTCATTTACCTTGTCAAAAATCATCCGTCCGTGTTGATATTCTTGCTTTTGAGTGTTTTTCAATCAAAACCTCGCCATAATGGAACATTTGAAAAATATGATCGAAGAATCCGACAGCAACGATCACCACGTGCACAGTCACCAATTTCGCCAAATATATCAATTCTATTTAAAAATCGCAACCAAGAAAATTTACTCTGCCAGTGACAGTAAAGAAAGTGACGTTTAAATCTACCAAATAGAATAGTACATTCCTCAAGTATAGTAGATGCAGACACAAACCTCTTCGTTTAGAAGCATTATGTATTAGGTCATTTCATTCGTTAATGCCAAAGACAACCTAAGAGTAACTAGACGAGAATTATTTAAATCTAGGTATAGTGTGGTAGAACGTAAATCAAATAACTCTTCGAGTAAGTATTGAGAGTAAAATTATCCTGGTATAGTTACTCGACAATAATTTCGAATTTGGTCGAATCCACCCTTAGTTGTCATTCGAAATACATATTTCATTGGAAAAATCGAGTTGCATTTTCAGCATCAACGCGTTATTTTATTTCTTGTTTTTCTACGAAAGCTCGCTGAAACTTTTTCTTTGCATTCCTATTTGTTTACTTTATCCTTAGAATTTCTGACGGTACCCGCGATAACTTTTTACTACAAAGAAACGGAACGTGTTTGGAATATTCTGAACGGAAAATCTGTAGCTCCTTTGATTATATTTAAAAGCAAACTGTTAGCTACTTAACGATAAAGACATTTTCTCATGAGTTTTGAAATAAAGTAACACTGGTTTGCTAAATTCGTTTCTACAAGAATGCAGTCGAGAAAATGAGATGGATATTTTGTGGTTTACGTGATCGTTCGACGGAAAATGGCGATTTGGTATGCACAGTCTGCGTTAAAACTGATCAATATTTTGAAACTCATTTATGAATTTGTAATAAATTACACAATTTCTTGCGAGTTGACTTTTAACAATTCGAAAACTTCATAATTTTGTAAGTACTTCTATAATTTTACAGTTTTCGGTTTAACTTTGTAATTGTTAGGGGTATTTTTTTATTATTATTTTCGAGGTCACACTTTGTGATTTTCTTTTGCCAATCCAAAAGAAACTTTATTCTCATAAAAGACAAACGTTCTAAGGAAAAGGATTCAAAGAAAAAAACAAAAAAGAAAACAGATTAAGTTGAAAAAGCTTCTTATTTACATTACTAAATCGGTGTATAGCCCAGGCCATTTTTGTGCAAACACAAACCCGTATTTAAAAGGTAAAGAAGATCATTGTTACAAGTAGGTATATGAGGTCGGTAGAATATTCTGCAACAAATACGTGTCCATTATTTTTCAATACATACTCTAACTGACGACCTAAATAGATTTGCCATTTGTTGATGGTGGAAACTAGCCTATTGGTTGATAGAATTACCGCGACCTTGGAACGCAAAAGGCATTTGAAAGAACGTGGGTGGGTTTAGTCAGTGATTGGGCTCAGTCGGAATAAATTACAAAGAAATGCCCGTAGCGGAGCGCGTCTAGGAGCTGAGTGTGGTGGCGAGCGCGCCGCGGTCGCGGTGTCCCGGGTTCGGCACCCCGACCCCGCGCAGTCCCCGCGGTCGTCCATGACGCGCATGTGATGCGCGGACATCAGTAAGACTGATACTCTCTCCGGCACCATCCACACAAAGGTTTCTGCTTACCGAGCCAAACACTAGGGTATGAACCTTAGACTGAAAAAGTGAAAAATGTATGAGTCTTACAGTGGATTATATACTTATTTATGTATTAAATTTGTTTTTATATTCTTAATTTTTCCAATGTTTGTAAATATGTAATAATTTAGAAAGTGATACCTTTTTTTTTTTTTTTAGGGATGGGAAATCATCCAATGACTCCTCCCGCTCTGGGTGTAGCGGGAGGGAGTGTCAGACTTCTACTGACTAAAACCCACCCATGTTCCTTCATTGCCCTTTGTGTTCCGGAGCCACGGTGTCTCTTGCGAATAATCCCGCGACTCCGGCAGGCGTCGGCCCTTTCGGGCCCCTCTGTGTTGCTGACTCTCTTTGAGGCGCGCGTGGAACACTAACGTGCCGTCGACACGGCCTGTCGTCACTAGACGGACGGACGGCGAGCCACCCATAGCTCGCCGTCCACAGGCCCGCGCCTACGGTGGCCGGAGGTCACCAGGTGGCCCCCGACGCCCGCGGCGTCCACCACGGCGGCCGGGACGAGAGGGTCTCCTCTCCCGCTCCGCCACCTCCTTCGCTAGCATGACTGCTTCGCAGAAGGAGGCAACGGCGTCCCATTCCGTCTCGCTCCGGACCATGGCTTGGACCAGGGCCGGACGCGAGAGGTCGCCGCCAATCGCCGTTTCGAGGACACGGCGGTGCGCCGCCCAAGCGGGGCACACCTGCACAGTGTGCTCTACCGTGTCCTCCGGTCGATCCTCGCAGTGGTGACACCCGGGCGTTTCCTCCCGCCGAATTCGGTGCAGGACCCTCCCGAAACATCCATGTCCGGTGAGGACCTGCGTCAGGCGGAAGGTGAGGACGCCGTGGCGCCTCTCAAGCCACTCCTCAAAGAGGGGACTTATCGCCGCTATTGTGGCGTGCCCTGCGCTGGGTTGCGATAGTCGTCGTCTCCATGACGCCATGAGATCGCGCCGGAAGTCCGTCAGCTGCGCGACAATTTGCCGCGTCAGCGGAGTTTCCCCCCGGCTTAGTACCTCCGCGCGCCAATCATGCAGGCGCGCGAGGACCACCGCCTCCAGATCCCATGGCGGCAATCCGGCAGGGAGACCCGCCGTTTCGCGCGAGATCGTGCGGTACCCTCTGGTCATCCTGAGGGCCACCACCTTTTGGGGCGCGTTCAAGTGGTTCGCAGCACGCTGCCTCAATGAACGCGCCCACACCGGGGCCCCGTAAAGGGCCATGGACCGCACGACCCCCGCGTAGCCGCCTGAAAGCAGCCCCGGCCTGCTCCAGTTTGGGGACCAAACGTCGGAAATGCTCCACGAAGTTCCATCGGCTGTCTAGGACGAGCCCCAGGTATTTCAGCGTCGATTCGACGCCGATGGAAACCCCTCCTACCGTCAGCAAGGATCCCGACGGTGGCGCAATGCCTCGGCCATGAAAACACATGGCTTCGGACTTGTGCAGCGCCACCTCGAGACCCAGTTGCCGGATCCTCTCCACGACTATCGCAACCCCGCGTGTCATTACGTCGGCCGCCTCCGCGTACGACCCCCAGAAAGTGATACCTCTGCTGGCATTACTTTTTTCCCATAAATAGTATATTCCATAGGTGCATAATCCTCACATATATTGAATTATGTTGTACATCAAACATTCAAAACATCTATCTATATATATAAAAGAAAGTCGTGTTAGTTACACTATTTATAACTCAAGAACGGCTGAACCAATTTGGCTGAAAATTGGTGGGGAGGTAACTTAGAACCAGGAGACGGACATAGGATTAATCCGGAAATCCCACGGGAACTATGCGGGTAAAACGGGAGGGAAGCCAGGGGGACAGCTAGTTTATTTAAAATAGTAACAATGGAGTTTCTTGTTCGTTCTTCTCCATAAAAATCTTTCTTTCCGAATAGTCACTTTATTATTCCTATATATAATTTAAATGTAATTAAAATTAAAAATTAAATAAATCTTTATTTCAGACTACTAGTCCATAATTTTATTAGTATTTTGGTGTTAGCAACAATGGTGCATTCGAAGTAGGTTAGTATTGTTAGTTTATTTATGAGATGATAATGAATGATTATGATGACGTTCAAAAGTGCCTTTTAATGTCCTGAATGAAATAAACATTTTGACTTTTGACCGAAATGTCATATAGTCAATCCCAAACATTTTTGGACTTTCGGCAATATTCTTTCCTTAGAATAATAACGCATAGAAGCCGCGTCTAGAACAAAACCCGAGCAAAATCGTGTGTCCACTTCATTTTCTTTGTGTGCGTGAGCCGAATGTGTCTACGTTCCTCTAACGCACACAGATATAGCTTTCAGTGATACCATTACTAAGCCGTTACCCACAAAATATGGGAAGACGCATTACTATTTTGCTATCAAGGCAAGTATTTTATGTTGTTGGGAACTGGAAAAGGTAAACATGATTTTTCATGTAATATGACATATTTTTTCGGAAGGTATAATTCAATTTATTTCAAAATATAAGGAAATAAATCGCATAAAGAATGAGATATTGTTCAATGCGTTTAGAATGCTTGATGGGTTATAATTATAAACAATGTTAAAACATCGGGTTTGATATGAATTAACAGTAAGTATTGTATTTTAAAATTACAAAAATGAAAAACATGAATGAAAGCAATGTGGGTATTTTTTCCTCACAAATAGCAACACTGTGTTATGACAAGTTAGGTTATTAGAATTTTGTTTTATTTATCGATTTACGTAAAAATAGTGCATAGAATGTGAGTACTTATTTGTGAAATGTTATTTTATCCCATTTTTTTGTTTTCCTGATGTGCTATAACATCCTTTCACGCAACAAACTGTCATTTTCAATTATTTACTCGCGAGCTGTGTTCGACGGAACGTGACATTGAGTACTGACGGCCTGGTGGCTAAGTTTGACGGATTAGGCTAAGTTTTAGTTGCCTCACTTTTTGCACTCGTACTAGGTTTCTATGCGTTATTATTCTAAGATTCTTTCTCTTTGTTATTAGAATGTTACTTAGTCTAAATTCAAGATTGGAGAATGGCAGAAGTTCATAGAACGCTGGCATTAAACTTTTTAAGTTTCTACAGAAATCAAAGTGGCATGGTTTGATAGGGAATATTATAAGCTATAATTAAAAAAAAAATTAAAACGTTAAAATAATAGGGTTAAAGAGAAATCGTAATTTTTGTAAAAGTGAGGTTAAGTGCGTTAATGATTGTACATATAGGGTCTTTCAACTCTATTTCTATCATAACGCATAAATGTTTATTGTATACATAACATATTGCTAATTATGCTTTCTAATGACTTGAAAACTACTTGTTGAAGTTTGTTTAGTTCAATGATTTACCTACACACTGATCATTTACCTAATGACAGTTTAGGTAAGTGTACCTACCTACTCCGTCAGCTTTATGTAGGTAGTCACAGGAAACTCAGGAGAGTTTTTAAGAGACTCATATCTAAGAATCTAAGCACATAAGGAATAATAATCCTGTTAAGGATAACAGGATTATTTAAGGTAAAATTAAAAACTCATAAGTATTTAGGTATTATATTTTATTCATGGTCATCATCATATATCAGCAATATATTATCTAAGAATGGTGCAGGGGGAGACAGGCTATCTTGATGCCGTGCCCATGCCAAATACCAGATGATTGACATGATATGGGCACAGCATCCTACTGTTCTTCGTCCAACAATGCAATTGCAACAGTATTGCTTTATAGCTTCCCGGCCACTTAAAGAGCTGTCAATCAAAATATAAACAAAGTATATTTTTCTTCCTACATGTCTAGACCTAATTCTTCCCCGTAAAATCCAAGATGTGTTTGATGTTGACAGCTCTTCCAGTAGACTCCTGTCAACCTCCCTGCATACTTCTATAATATAGGTGCCATTTGCCCTTACGTGCTCTCCATAATAGGAGCGAGATTGCTTTATTTGATATGTTCCAAGAGAAATTAATATAAGTTCACTGTATGATAGCCGAGGAAAATCTGTTAGGTTATCATTTTCAACAGTAACACTTACAAAATCAGCTCGTCTTCTGTTTAGTTGATTAACATTGACAAAATCAGACAAAAGATTGTTTACAAACATGTTCGCATTTATTATATTTAGGATTTCCCCGGCATCACTTCTATCAGTTATTGGAGGGTGAAAGCGATTAATTAATGCAGCAGCTATTTTAAAATCAATCATAACATGTTTTGAGGCTAAGTTAAAATATTCCTGTCTAAACAATTTAAAATCTCTTTTAAACCTACCATTGACTGCTTCTACAACCCATCTAGAAATAGTAACCGACCTTGATTTGTTTGCTGCTAGTGTTGATAGTTGCGTTTCACCCCTCTGTAATGAAGCTGGAACATGGGTTTTATAACCACAAGCATTCAGCAAGGGCAAGGCATCTCTGAAACCCCTATCCAGTACAAAAGCATCACCTTCTTGAAAATGTCTGCGTAAATAACTATTTTCAGTTTCAAATTCCCTTTGCATTATAGCTGCATCTGATGTTGTAGCTGGATAAGGGCCCAGAACATCTATAATATAACCATCAGAACATACTAACATAAATGGTTTAACAAGATTTCGATATTTATGTAAGCTGTAAGTATTTTTTTGATATAGATAATTACAACTTTTTTGTATGTAGCAATATGAACCATCAGCTATGACTATAGGGTTTTCCTGGCCATCACTTTGAACTCCAAACAATCCACGGGGTATCAATAGATTTCTTTGTATTATTTGTTCTCTTGATATATGTGCTACTCCCAAGTGAGTTGGAACAAACAACAACAGCAACAGTTCTCGAACCTTTGCCATCAACACCTCCAAAGTTCTCCTTGGAATTTGAAATAGTGATGCCAACCTTTCATTGGGTTCACCTGTCCTCAGTTTCATTAAGAATGCAGCGAGAGCCGTTTTACCTCTTCGCATTTCATTTATGGTAGGTATTTCGTGTAATAACTGATTGAACTGATCTTTTGTGTAGCCAATCCAGTGACGTACAAGATGGTCTTCTATATTATTTATATTTGAAAAATCTAATGCATTAACATTAGTGCTCTTTAAATTCAACATATCTTGTATATGTGTTGCATTAAATGCATTTGAATAACCACTAATACCAGCTTGAAAGTCCCATGTTTCTGTATTTAGATGGTTACTGCACACGCGACTATTTACTGGTACATAATAATTAAACTGTAAAAGCAGCATTTTTCTAGTTGAAACTGGTAGCCTGAATCTTTCACTACCCTGACAACCTTCAATAATGCACCTTGACCCAGAGTCTACAGCTCTGATATAATCAGGCAACACAATTGTCTCTTGTCTTCTTGATATGGGCTGAATTACAAGATTAGGTTCAGGCTGATCTTCAACAACAGGTTCGGGATGATCTTCAAAATCAGATGCAGGCTCATTATCTCCATTAGCTTCAGACACCATTTCAACATTAGGTTGAGGCGGAGTTTCAGGATCACGTTGAGGCAGTCTTTCAGGACTGTCATGGGTCATGGATACATTATCAAGTGTACCTTCAGAAGTTTCAGAGTCAAGATGAGAGCGCCCACTTGACGATGTGGATGCCCTGGATACAAAATGACGAGAAGCTTTGTGTGCTCTCACCCAGCAACGGTGACAGACATTGTTTGTAGTCCGTAGCTGCAACAATAAAACATTTATGTAAAACATACTCACACATGTGGATTTTATATATAAGTGTGAACACATTATAAAAGAAAACTGATAATACTAAATGTATTGATGCATAATCACATTATGCGTCAATATAATATTATATATATTACTGCGGGGACATCCAATTTTTGACATTGAGATCAGAATGTTATTTTTATGTAATGTATCTAAGCTTGTTTTGAAAAGAGTTAATTGATGACTTCATTGCAAGCTCTTCTCAGCAAATGCAACTTTCCCAGCTGGTATTAGAGCCAGACTATTCATAAGTATGTATGTCCAAAGTCCAAAAAGTAGTAAGTATTATATTTACAAACAAATAAGTATAATATATGTAGTATATCAGCTACTTCGTTTTCAGATGTATGAGTAATGTCCCAGGATTTATGCATGTCTTAATGAATAAGTTTGAAAATAATATATTACAATTAACTTACTTGTCGGGGTAGTATCCATTCTCGAACCACATTATATATGCCTCGTTCTCTGTCCGAATCAGTCCGTAGTTGGTGATTTCTTGAACGTGCTGTAGATGATCCACAATTGACACACACCTGTCGGTGCCCAAGGGTACAAGAAGGTGGATGTGGTTCAGGCGTAGTGTGTACTTGATTTAAATAATTGTTTACAAGTACCCAACAGGCGTTACATAGACGATCCTGATTGCACACCTAAAAAAAAAATGAATTAAGGTTAAATTATTATTATAAAAACCAATCGAAGTCTTTCATAAAATAGGTGCATAGTAAATGAACTTACAGGCTCAGGAGCAATCCAGGAGCGAATGACCGATAGAATGGATTCATCTTCCAAAGAATGTGTTGTTATCGTACTGCAACGATTTGTAGATATTCTACAGTTTACGCAGCGGTCCATGGTTGACATCACGTTGACTCGTAATGTTAAACACACAAAGGATAGATGAACATAAACTATCTTAAGTAATATCAGTGTCCAAGATAGAGCGCCAAGGTCGATCATATAAAAGTAGGAAACGTCGAGGTCCAAGTCTTGCAACAGTTGTACAGAAAGGTAGGAGTCTTCAAAATCCAAAGGCAAGCCAGGTCGTTGTAAAAATCCACGTAAAACTTTGGAAGCACAAAACATTCACACCAGCACAAAGCAAAGGAGCGAGCGAATGTGAACATGAACAATCGGAATCGCGAATGTCACACTGACGTATTCAGTGGAATGTCACAACAAATGTGACACGCGGGTTTTAGTGTTGCCAATAAGCAATAAACATTTCTTTGCTGGATCAAGTCCTCGTAAACTGTTCGCATAGTTTTTTTTGTATTTATTTTTTTGTGATTTAGTTGTTTTAATTATGTATACACAATTAATTAAAACATTATGCAAATTAATTTAATGTTTTTTTTTTTATATTTTTCAATGACAAACAAAACTATCAAATAGTTATGGTTATGACAGTGCTAAAAAGCCTCGTATCCCATGGCTTTAGAAATAAAGACCGCCTCTGTGCTAAATAAAATCAAGTTATCCACTCTTATTATCGAGATTTTATTTCCACTGTCAAAAATAAAGTTAATCTGGCTATTAACTCATAAAAATAAGCGTTAATTTTTGAAATAGCTTTGAATTCTGTACCTTTCCAAAATCAGTAATGCCAAAAACTGCCATCTCCTATGTCCCCGGTTTATTGTAATAGCCGTTAGTTTAAAATAAACTGTGTCAGATCTTCAAGCTTTCTCCTTAATAATACTGATGTATTCTCGAACTGTTTAATTTGGAAAGATTTATTATATTTAAAATTACCAGCAGGTCTTCAAAAAGGTCACTTTAGTAGAATCATTAATAATTGTCACCTTTTTTCTTATTTATATCTACATTTAATATGTATGCGTTTGCGTATGTATTTTAGTATCTTGTTTAACTTTAGGTCTGCAATAAACATGTTAACTTTGTATTTGCACCAAGTGCAACCCCATTTTGTGTCCACAGAATATCTTTATCCATTCCAGGTTCCCTGGAAGAGATCGCGGAATGCGTTACGGCCGCCAATTGTTTGTTTTTTTTTTTTAGTTCAAGGTTGGTGTACAAAAAAAGTATATTTAAATAAAAAATAAAAAAAACATGTTGTTGTCAGGATCGTAATATTAATCATACAATAGCGATTAAAATCTTTTCTTACTTTTCTTTTCTTTTTAAAAAAAAACCTTGCCTCACACTAGGATTTTCTCTTGTATCGTGGGTGCGTTCACAAACATGCAATCTCACATACACAAACAGCCCGACCCGGAACAACTATCTGTAGGCCATACAAATATTTGTTCCGTGCGGGAATCGAACCCGCGACACGCAGCGCAGCAGTCAATCGCTCAACCACTGCGCCAACCGTGACGTCACAGCGATTAAAATGAAAATCAAATTTGACAGATTGCTGTCCAATATTTATCATTATCGCTAAAGCATAAGGGTTCAAAATTAATTGTGGAAATTATACAGTTTCGGATAGCTTGATGTGCTGTATGACCCGTAGACCCGCTGATCACAATATCCAAGTTTATAAGCTGATAATTTTTTATTTCAATGTTTAACTGAATAAACGCAACATCTGAACAACTTTTTAAGACGGGACACTAGAAAAAACTGGCCAAGTGCGAGTCGGACTCGCGCACGAAGGGTTCCGTACCATTTTCTATAAAAACGCCAAAAATAAACAAGTTTGTTGTATGGGAGCCCCCTTAAATATTTATTTTATTCTGTTTTTAGTATTTATTGTTATAGCGGCAACAGAAATACATCATCTGTGTATCGCGGTTCTTGAGATACAGCCTGGTGACAGACAGACGGACAGACAGACAGCGAAGTCGTTCATAACTATGAGAACAATGACTGTTAATATTATAATTATATAATAGCTCGTATAATAATGTTGAAATTACAATTTGCAGGATGTTTCATTTCTAAGTCTTTAGAAGTACCTTAGGTACCTATTTATTTCTGTCGATGAAAATGTGACTAATAACTACTTAAGACTACATTATTAGTTATAACCGGAGATGGAGTTATAAAAGTAATGAAATGTTCGTCTTCTAATATAACGGGTCTTACCGTTGTTATTTGCATAGTTACATAGGTTTTTATGTAATAAAATATGTAAAATTTAACTAGTCCAGCTTTCCTTGAAATGCCGTCTATCTCAAATAGCGATATACCGACACTTTTCTCCTCAAACGTTGCAGATGCAAAAACGAAATGTTAAGAAATTGCAAATGTAATTGCAGCAGTATTCTCCGAATTTCGTTCTTTCTTGCTTCGGGGAATAAAATGTCAGGTGGTGAGTCCAATTAAATACAGTTAAATGTGTTCGTAGAACCAGCAGCTTTGTACAATTTCACGTACCCTAGCAACGGTAACACCCTAGAACATGCTACAATGGACCGTTCTTAGAGAAATTGGTCTGGAATTACGTTGTGTTTCGTTTGTTACACTGCAAATGCCATTTATTGGAGCATAGTTGTTTAAATGATAATTCTCTCTGAGATCTTTGGTCGGTATGGGTCGTTGTTTTGATGAGGATCTATTCATAAGATCAAAGCTCGTAAATCTTCAAATAACAATGATAGGGTTAGCAATTCACAACACAGGTAAGTAAGGTTGCCACTAGAAGATGCCTTTACTCTTCGAGCGTAAAATGTATGTATTGCTTGTTTTTGTTGTTGTTTTTTATTAGTATTGCTGGATATTTAAATATGTCTGTGGTGCGTGATAAAGTAAAGCTGGAATAATGAGGGGTAAAAACTCGCCAAATATCAGGAGGTTCGATGACGAAGTAAATTGGGGCTAACAACTATTACCACATAGTATTGTTTTTTTTTTTTTCGAAAATCCATTTCGTGGAGTGTTAGTACACTCCATCATTATCTGCCTAGCCTTTTCCCAACTACATTGGGGTCGCCTTCTGACCACTAGATCAGGCAGGGGCAATAGATCAGGCAGGGGCAATAGTTCCTCCATAGTAAATGGTAACTAGTCTACTAATCCACCAAAATCCATAGCCACTTGATTTTTTTTTTCACATTCTGATATAGTCCAGCACCAACCAGGGATTGCCCTTGGGTATACTTTCATTGTGTATACAAGGATATCGTCGGTTGGTACCTCATGCCATGGAATATCTAACGGGCCCTCTGTGAGTATAGGCTTCGGCACCTCGTACAATTCCTGGCAATCCCATGAACAATAATGTAATGATTGATGCTTGGGAAGGAAGGACGGGAGGAAGACCTGGAGTCCTGAATACAGAGCTGCCCTAGTTCAGGCTCCAGTAAACTCCATTTATTTTAATAATGACTGTAGGTACTGTGTTTTTTATTGGTGTGGAAAATAAATGAATTTTTACTTTTACTTTACTTAAATTGGCCAATGAGCATTAATAGAGTAGTCTTTTTTCCAAAAAAAAAACATTCTTTTTGCTACTTAACTTAGCCCCACACTAGGAATTTTTCCTGTATCGTGGGTGCGTTTACAAATATACAAAGTCACATACACAAACAGCCAGACCCGGAACAACTATCTGTAGGCAATACAAATATTTGTTCCGTCCGTTCCCACGACACGCGACACAGCAGTCGATCGCTCAACCACTGCGACAACCGTGCCGTCGTATGATTGCAGAAATTTTCTTTAATTTGAAGTATCCTGCAACATTACACTTTTATATATATCATAATAAGTAAAATAAAAATATACAATCAAGGTCTTTCATACGTCAACTTATAAAGTTAACTTCACTTCAGTTCAAGTTCTAAATTATGCTGATATTCAGAGAATCGCTTGCACGTAGATAGAGTATAAATTGTGCCTTCGTTATAAGTTTATTGCAGAAGCGTGTAGATAATATAAAGTAGAAGAGTATTTTTCTTAGATTTATTAAATGACCGGCTAAGTACGTGTCGGGCCACGCAGTGTAGGCAAAAAAGAATAGCAAACTTCACGATAACATTACAAACTTACAAGTACAATAGTTTTACGTCATGTTGTATGGGGTTATTACGTAAATTTTACCTTATCCATTACATTTTATAAGTTGGTCGACATAATATAACGACAAAAAAAGCCAACTCAGTTGTTATAGTTAAATTCGTTATAATATTATGCTACTATCATGACTTTTTAACATTTGACTCTAACAAAAATTAGCAAATCTTAATATTTCGCAAACGATCCTAAGATAATATAGATAATAAAGAAAATAGATTTTCGCAGACCCTCAATATTTTTAAACAGCAACCTACACCATGGAGGAGACGAAAATTTTACCACTTTGTCAGCGGAATTAATAATACCAAATTCAACAATATATCTATGTAAGCGTCTCTGAGCTAAACCTTGGAAAGGCAGACGGACAATTCGAAATTATACTGGTTCCTTGTTGACTATGGAACCCTTAAGAAGAGGGGGTGACGTCTTCAATGTAAAAAAAAGCCAAAGTTATTTTTTTCTAAACTAAGACCTGTGGTAACTCGTAGATTGTTGCTTTTCGCTTTGTTAGGTACTCTCTAAGCAAACTACTTTGATGAATTTCTTGTATCTATACCAAAACCTATAGAAAATTGGTCAAATAGGCCTTTGTACAAGATCCAATTACTAGTGAAGAGCATACCTAAAATCTCCACCGTAGCTCTAAACCTTCATGATCTGTGAACTTTACCGCCTTGATTGTAACTACAGAAACGCTAACTAACTGTTTATCAAATGTATAATTTTTTTTTTATGGTAGGCGCTAGATAAATGTGCAGACCACATACATTTACTGACTTTTTGAATTTCAAAAAAGTTGTAAAGTGGTCCTGAATCGACTTCAATCGTGATCCTTAACGTTCTCTGGTAATGAAAAACGGATATTAGGGAAACGTCAATGTACTTCATTGCAATTTTACCGTCATTCATAATTGATAAATGATATTTATTTAGGTTGTAAATAACACTTTTACACGTCAATCTTTTTTGGTCATTTCCTAGCTGACTGCTCTGAGAAGAAACGCCGAAACAAACTCAGAGGTCAAAGTCTCTTTTAAAGTCCATACATTCGTACTGGTCAAATCATATGAGAACCATGTAGGTTAATGTCTGAAGTGGTATTTTGAGGAAAGTGCCACACAGATTTGAGTGGACCTGTCCAGACAGTGCAAGCATTTGCCCGTTATCGTGTAGCTCAAACTTAGAACTTTAAGGAGCTCAGCTATTATTTTAGATGTAAGTAAAATATTTTTGTTGCGTGGCTAAAGTTGAAACTAATGAGCAAATGTTATTCAACAGCATTACTCTTTGTTAGTTCCTGACCGTACAGATAAGAAAACCGGGCAAGTGCGAGTCGGACTCGCGCACCGAGGGTTTCATAAAAACCTGTTACATATTATGCAAAAGTTGCGGTTTACGATTTATGACGTATTAAAAAAAACTACTTACAAGATCTCGTTCAAACTAATTTTCGGTGGAAGTTGACATGGTAATGTACCTACATCTTGTTTTTAAGTTTTATCATTTCCTTATTTTAGAAGTTACGAGCTACACATTTTACAACTTTGGAAGCGTCTCTCGCGCAAACTATTCAGTTTAGAAAAAAATCATATAAGAAACCTCAATATCATTTTTGACCTATCTATAGATACCCCACAAGTATGGGTTTGATGCAGAAAATATTTGAGTTTCAGTTCTAAGTATGGGGAACCCCCAAAATTTATTGTTTTTTTTTTATATTTTTGTGTGAAAATCCTAATGCGGTTCACAGAATACATCTACTCACCAAGTTTCAACAGCATAGTTCTTATAGTTTCGGAAAAAAGTGGCTGTGACATAGACGGACAGACGGACAGACAGACATGACGAATCTATAAGGGTTCCGTTTTTTGCCATTTGGCTGCGGAACCCTAAAAATGCTGGAAAAAAAACAATTTAAAACGTAAACGAAAACAATAAACACGCATGCATAAGTGTTTATTATTTCCAGATTTCAACAGATATGTTTAGGTGAAGTACACCACAAAGTCAAATATCTGCTGTGAAAGTCAAATATCTGCAGTCCAGGTCAAATACCTCCAGTCCAGGTCAAATATCTGCATTCCAGGTCAAATGTCTGCAGTCCAGGTCAAATATCTGCAGTCCAGGTCAAATATCTGCAGTCCAGGTCAAATATCTGCAGTCCAGGTCAAATATCTGCAGTCCAGGTCAAATGTCTGCAGTCCATGTCAAATATCTGCAGTCCAGGTCAAATATCTGCAGTCCAGGTCAAATATCTGCAGTCCAGGTCAAATATCTGCAGTCCAGGTCAAATATCTGCAGTCCAGGTCAAATTTCTGCAGTCCAGGTCAAATATCTGCAGTCCAGTCCAGGTCAAATATCTGCAGTCCAGGTCAAATATCTGCAGTCCAGGTCAAATATCTGCAGTCCAGGTCAAATATCTGCAGTCCAGGTCAAATATCTGCAGTCCAGGTCAAATATCTGCAGTTAAAGAAGACTTCTTATCCTGCGGGCAGTAAAGTCTAACAACCCTTAAAACCCTAGTGTCAGAGTTTCTAAACCGCCTCGAGGGCCTCTGACATGGTTTATTTGATGACCGCCATTTAGAATAGGGAGTCGAACTCACGACCACCGAGTCACAAGGCGAACGCCTAAACCATTCTACCACGGACACATTCAAAGTCAATATCTGCTGGTTTAAAAACCTTCACATAAACAACAGTCTGTGTATAGTTTAATCGTAATAAAGCTTATATCACACTAATACACATTAGTATAATAGGAATTATGAGCTCAATTGGATGCCAATCACACGTCTGATTACGTAATACTTTCCGCTTGATTCAGCCTTGTATCCATATTCAAGCGCTGTAAGTGCTGAAACTATTGCTTGATTAAATTGCGCTAAGCGATTTTATTGCTTTTTTATGAGACACTGTTCTTACTTAACTTGACACTTTCACAAACTAGGTAATTTATTAGATGTTTTAGGGGGGATGCTGATCTTAGTTCTGACAAATGGTGAGAGCAATTCAATACTAGTATTTTAAAAATATTGTTCCATAGATTGCTGAACGTGAGCCAAAGAGCGCCCACCATCCTGGTTCAAACATTCGCATAATTCAGCAGTGGACGGCAATTGGCTGATATTATGATCATGATTCCGATTTTCATAAGGAATGCTGTTAGGTTTTTTATGATATCTCACACCGCTCATTTTACACCCCACATTTATTTGCGCACACACAAAGAATCATAAAAACTACCTTAGAGTAAAAAGGTACCTAATTTTTATTTCTGAAGAAACTCTGTATTGTGTAATTGCATTTATATTATAGTTACTATTGACAGCTAATCAAAAAAGAACCTTTAAACCTAAGGTATATTCTCACTCAAAAGTGCTAGCGAAACTATTTTTGTAAATAGCAAAGTGTTGGGTTAAGAATCGGATGCCGACGCTTGCAATCTACAGCTTCAGCAAGGCAATCTTCCAATATACCTTCAATGGAATTTAATATTGTTCAGTGTTCGCGTCGGATACACGGGATGTCCCTTCGAAACCAATTTGAATATCTTTACATTTTACACCTTATCCCGTGGGGATCTGAGGACAGACAAGCACGTCACGAAATACGAAAACCAGTATATACCAAAGGTATGACGTAGTAAGTACTTATGACGTAGGTACATTTGCAGTGACCGCTCGTACTACTGTCTATACTATCGACAACTCCCCGTGTTCACTTGGGTGGAGTTAACGACAAGTGAGCTGTCATTCCATCTTGTTTGTATGGTTTGACAGCTCACTTGTCGTTCACTTCGCCTAAGTTTTCACTTCGACATGTTTACAGAATCGCGCTGCAATTGAAGTGGTCAATTGGCCTCGAGCCGGTTAGAGCAGGGGGGCAATTCTCGTATTTTTATAGGAGCGTTCGCACCGCAGCTGTCGCAAACTGATAAAAAAACACCTCTAGTTTCCCTTCATTTGGACAAGATTTTGACTGAATGATGAATTTGACGCTTTATACGTAAAGTTGGTAGATGCCTACAATATAACAATTAGCATGTAAGGAGTTTTTATACCTTACTAGCTATGCCCGCGACTTCGCCCGCTTGACAAATTAAGTATATACTAAATCCTTTCTGGAGAGTCACTCTATCCATCGGTGAAAACAGCATGAAAATCGGTGCAGTCATTTTTGAGTTTATCGCAATCAAACAGAGAGACAGACTGACGCGGCGGAAGATTTTGGTTTAAAGATTCTTTATTTAATCTAAAAGAACATACATTGTTCACTTAGCGAATACATACATAATTAATGTGTGTGTAGACCAGTAGTTTGCAGTTTTGTTTTTAAAATGTGGGTAGTTGTTATTTGTTGGTATTGTGTGTTAGGCCAATACACGACAAGTTTGAATGTCAGTTCTGCTGTCAGTTTAGACACAGTCAAAGCTTGACTGGCGGATAGCCTATCGTGTCACTCTTTTTTATAATATGAAGTGATATTACGATTCAATCATTCATAAAGTTTTCAGTTTGGTCCAACAAAAATACGTAACAACTGCTGCTTCGGTCTGGATATCAATTATAAAATAAAGCAAGGACTAAAAAAAAACTTCTATAAATTTAAGGTTTTTTCTTATGAAATTAATTTAATTACCGACTAACTAACGTTTAATGTTTTGTTTCAGTTAATCCGACAAAAGTGTTATTAGACAACTGTTAGATCTCAAGGACTCGGCTACAGGTAACAATACGTATTAAGCGAATAAAACAGCTATAAATAAAATACGATCTCAACTAATAATCTTGCACGAATGTTGAGTTAAAATGAAATAGAAGATTTTCGCCAATATCTCGACACAAACACAACACAATACAACAAAACAAAACAAAACACAACAACACACACAACTTAACATTAAGAGCCCTATTACGAATCGTAAATGCTCGTTTGCAATAAACGAAGTTACGTTGGTCTGCGTTGGGAGTACATCTATAGTCCGCGAAACAATTTTGATACCTACTAGTCTGAATAGGATTAAAGTTTATTTGGGCGCTCGCGCGAGACTGAGGAGCGCGCGCGCTGAATTGACGCAGAATATATAGTACTTTAATTTTATTTATTGTAATTTTTTTAAATCATATTGACAAACGAAAACTAATGATATGAAAATTTATTTGATAAAATTGTTTTTATTTGGAATATAATGGACGCTGAATCAAGACATTTCTGGCTTAAATTAGGCTTTTACGTTTTTTTCTGTGAAAACTCAAGGAATTTAAAGAAATTCTAGAACTCCAATAAACAAGTAAAACATTCAACTTACCTTTTAGTAATTTTAGCTTTTAAAAGAATTGATTGTAACAATGTGAATTAGACCGTCAAAGTTCCATCGCGCATTAAAAGTTTTCAGGATCTCAGGGTCGGTCACTGGGGAAAAAGAAAAAGAATCGGGAAGTAAGATTGGCGTAGAAGATATCTCAAGCATAGTTTTGTTTTTAACAGCAACCGTCGCAAGCATCGCCGATGATGAAAAATGCTTATTCAAATCATTCAAGGAGACATTTGATGAAATAACATTGGACGAGGACTTTGTTATACCAAGTGATTTGAGAAACTTCCATATATCAGCCGGTGAAGAGTTGAGAACATTTTCACAAATGTATCGGCGTTTAGAAGCTCTTACTATCTGATTACAGCGGTTTCTGGCCACCTTGTACAGGCTCCAGTTCTCCTCACTGCGATCTCTTCTATATCTACGAAAGGCCTTACCACGCCGTCTCATCGCCATACGAACTCCAAGGTTAATCCATGGAGCCGGGGGGCGCTTAACACGGACGGCCCTCAGAGGTGCATGTGCATCAATAAGGCGAAGTACAGTTCTATTAAAAAATTCCACTTTTTCATCCACTGTTGATGCCAGTTCAACACCGGTCCAATCAACGGCTTTTGCATCTTCATTAAGATGGTCTTTGTCCATCCTCGCGAAATTCCGGAGAAACACAAAGGCAGGTCGCTGCTTAGGAGGCTTAATTTTATATGATAGATAGACTAAGTCATGTCTAGATAACCCAGGAACCGCGATCTGACCATGATTAGCAATCAGATTTAACGAAGAAGTGAGCATGAGATCAAGCCAAGAATCGTTAGTGTCGAGATTATGATGAGTTGGATTTAATGTAAGAAGAGATAGACTCGACGATTCCAGGATTGCTCTCAGTCTGCATGATCTAGAGTTATCTTTTACGAGATCGGTGTTGAAATCACCCATGATTATGTGATGTTTGTACTCCGTGGAAAGAGAATCAAAAAGAGAATCAAGAGTGGAGAAATAATCAATGGCAGGCGGGCAGTAAACTACTCCCAGAATGGCCTTAATCCCCTTGACATCAATTTCAAGCACTAAGTATTCGGGATTGCCGCCGACTGTTCCCGACGAAGAGGATACAATTTTATAGGGGATGTCACTGCGTAAATAAATGGCAACACCTCCGGCTCTTTTACCCATGCGGTCATTGCGAATCAGGATGAAACCAGGTAGACTGTAGAATGCAGAGGGAAGTTCGGGCTTGAGCCAACTTTCTGAGACTAAGATGGCATGCAAAGCAACATCACTAAATAAATTTAGCATCTCAGAGTGATGCTGAGGGATACTCTGTGCGTTTACATGACAGACATTAAAACACTTCTGAAATTGCTGAAACTCACTACATAATAGGCTGTTAACCGAGATGGAATCGTCTAAGGATGAATATGACGTAGAAGAACTACGGCAGGAAAAAAACGAGTCGTCATCAGACATAATTATAACAAAATAAAAATAAATATATAAAAGAATATAATATATAAATAAAATTTAAACTAATTTTATGTGAATTTAACTTGACTATAAATGCATTACCTGCCGGCAGACTGTTCACAGAAAAAAAAAAAAAGTTAAGCAATTGCTAATGCGTGTTCCCAAACGTAGACTTAATTCCCAAGAAGTCAAAGTGGAAATAACATAGATAACTGACACTGACACTGACATGACTGACATAAGACAAAATAAAACAGTGTCGGTATATTGGGTACCTATATGGAACAAGAAATACAATGAAGCACTTATTTTAAGTAGCTATCAAGAAAAGGTATCAAATAATAAGAACAGATAGGAAACACGCACAAACAGATACAATAACAGACATAACAGCAAAAAAAGCAAGACATACTACTTCTTCTTTGTAATCCGCTTTGACCGAGTTGAAGCCGAACTTGTTGGGTTGGAAACTGGAGAAACTTCCTGATCCAGGGATTTGCCATGCTCCACTCCAAGCGCGATGACCTCCTCAAGACCGAAGATTCGGCGTCGCTTGCCATCCGGAAGTTTGACGTTGATATTGCCGTCCATGGTCCACACGTTCGTTACGCCAAACAGCTTGCGAGCGGTCGTAAAAGTAGACTGCCGCTGTCGAGTGAGGAATTCAGACACCACATACGGAGATCCCTTCAACGGTTAAAATTTACTTTATAGCCCGCTGATTTAAGGGTCGGGAGGGGGTGGAGGGGGGAGGTGGGGGGGAGGGGGTGCCCTCTGCGCCACCCCCACCCCCCGGAGCCCCACGGTTATGGAGATATCCATGGTTAAAGTTTTGAGGTTAGAATAGCATTTGCGTTAGAAAAAGAGGTAAAATTGAGTATCGTTTAGCAGGAGGAGGGAAGGGGAGGTGCCCCCTATGCCCTAGCACCACTCCCATGTAAAGGCGACAAACCGTTCTTGAGAAAAACTAATTATAGTAACCTAACCTCAAAAAGTTTTATATTCAGTCCGGAGGCCCAGTCGACGGAGCCCCGCTTCGCGGGGCTCCTACTTCTGAGTGGTTTATAAAAAAATAACCACGAAGGGAATGGCGGGGTCTATTCGCTCGCTTCGCTCGCTCACTCGACCCCGCCATTCCCTTCTAACCTAACCTGTCCGAGTCGGGGTGCCCACAAGTCCAGAGCGAGCGAAGCGAGCTCTTGCATCAATGACACTTCACTTGGTTCACATTTATTACATACTTTAAGTATGTGAATATATAAAAATATTATATTTATGAAAAAAAACAAGACTTAAAATTGAACAAAAAACACTTCTAACGTCAACGGAACGTGAAATGTCAACTTTGACGTCTACCATGACAATTTATCTAACCTAAAAATTTGCAAATGGCGTACTATTTTCGTACATTTTTGAAACTTTAATGAATTTTATCTCGTAAATCGTGATTCTCCGCATATTGAAACTTTGTAAAAAGCGTTCTTTTTGTGAGTACTATCTACGAAAAAATTACGAACTTCCACAGCAGCGGGCTATAAAGGAAATTCGAGCCCCTTCAACTTCGTCTTGATTCTCCAAATCTCGCTGCGAACAGTTGAGTCAGCGCACCGAAGCAGGATTGGTCTGGCGCGACCTTCTGAGGCGGAGCCCAGTCTGTGACATACAGACAGAGAAGACGGTGCAACATCTTTTAAACCCTGACATGATGGTGGTAGCTTGCCAGGCGGACTTAGAACAAGTCCTACCACCAACCAAACCGAGCAAAAAATTTGCCCCCGCTGGGAATCGAACCCGGGACCTCTGGGTCTGAATCAGGTGGTATAATCACTAGACCACGGAGGCAGTTAGTGTCACCTGTTTAGCACCACCCGGGGACCACGTGTAAGGATTCGCTGAAGGGTATTCTCCTACGGACGCGGGTGACTCGGCCCCCAAAACCCTATTACTAAGACTCCGCTGCCCGTCCGTCTGTCTGTCCGTCTGTCATTGGTGACAGACGGACATACACACATAATATGTATCTCATAAACCGTGATAGTTAAACAGTTAAAATTTTCATCCATGATGTAGTTCTGTTACCGCAAACAGAATGAAATAAATATTTAAGGAGGCTCCCATACAACAGACATGATTCTTTCGCCGTTTTTTATAAATAATGGTACGGACCATATCTATAAAAACGGCACCCTTATCCTTCGTGCGCGAGTCCGACTCGCACTTGGCCGGTTTTTCAACAGTAGGTACCGTCCCTGTGCACGTAAGAAGAAAATTATCCAACAAGATCCGGGTTAAAAAGTCTAAATGTGGTCGGGCCAAGGACTATCTAGTCTTGTGGTCCCATTCCAATCCCTGATTGATAAAGAAACATCCAAACATGGAGATTTACACTATATGGTATTTGACTGGATTTTTTAATTAAAATATAATACAATATAATAGAAAACATTTATTCAACACACAGCAAAAACACATAAAAAGAAGAATAAAAACATAAAATAAAGAAAAATAATGGTACAGTAAAATTGTGCTGAGCGTGCCCATGACCGAAATACATTTCTCAAAACCTAAAGCGCAGACTTTAAACTCTCAAAAAATGGCGGTGTCAGCTTTATAAAATTTTTGATAAACAGAGAGAGCATTAATTGCGTCTAACGTCAATCACAAGTCCCGCCATATTGAATTGAAGCAATCAAGGATAGAAGAATAACTTTTTTATTTATTGTTTCACCAATCGTACTGTTTTAATAACACCTATTAAGTTTTCATTCGTATAGATTTTTCATAGAAGTAGTATATATACAACACTATTTTTTAATTAGTACAAAAAAAATGGGGCTGTTTCCGTACCCGTTACTGATCATAATTTTGCAGTCAAAAGTAAAAAAAAACGAAATCCCAAAATTGTTTATTTTGATTTATTTTTACTTGAGTGTCTTAATTGTTTTCTCAAAAATGACTAAATTGTAAAAAGTTGATAATTTTGTTGGTCCTAAGCCCAATTAAAATACGAAGGAAAAGTTTGAATTGCTTATTTTTTCGTTTACCATAAATTGAGTGACATTTTGGGATGTAAACAAACGTTAATAACTTTGCTGTTTATCAATATTATTTATTGAGACTTTACATATATAAAAGCAAGACCTTTTCTAATAAGCCCTTTAAGTATTTGTACTAATTAAAAATTAGTGGTGTATATAGTAGTTAGACTTCGTACTTCCTATACCCACGACTTCGTACGCTCATATTCCGTTTTTTCCGTTTAAATTCTCTTAGTGCGCCCCTAAACTCCCCAAGGGACCTATATGTCAAACTTCAGCTTTCTACGACCAGTAGCTTCGGCTGTGCAATGTCTGTCATTCGCTCAGTAACTGAAGATTTTTTATATACTGACATAGGACAAGATAAAAGTATAAGCGCTATCATTAGTTGGAGAAAACTTATGTGTTTAATGTATTTTTCATTAGGTATTCGAAACATCAAAGTTTCTTAGTACGTTTAATATCAAAGCCTGATAATTAACACAGTCTCAGTATGTAACACCTTGCTTTTCAAAGATAATTAGTTACTTATAGTACTTACAGCCTTATTCAGAATCACCATAATTATGTTTTTCCATGAATGCTTTTACATAAGAAGGTACATCATTAATTTTTCCCTGATCAATTTATATACCTACGTACTTATATTTCAAATGTACGGGAATGAAATCGTAATTATACGATACTGAATTCAATATACTTAATTGAACACGTTCAATGCCGATAAAGGAATTAATTTAGTGTTGTTCAAAAGGCGGATTATACAGAATGCTCTCCATTTTCAACTGACGCAGTAATGATACCATTTCAGTACTATCTCGGTGGCACAGTGTATTCAATATATTGACAAATTGATTTAATTACCATCATCTGCCTAGCCTTTTCCCAATTACTAGTATTATTTGACTTAAATATGTATTTGTCAAAAAATTACAAATTTAATCGACGGGCAGTACGCATGAGAGAAACGTACGAAATTGACGGATTGTCTCAAGTCTCCGTGCACGGTTCTGTTGTGAGAGAGAGACGGAAATACAGGACGAATAGCGCTATCCTTTTTCAAAACGGATTGAACGCGGATTGAACGAAGCTGGTTGCAGAATTTGTTTAAAAGATTCACCGTGATCCTGGAAAGCAAAGAGCATTAGGAGGAGCACGAGTGACTTTTTGTCAGTGAGAGTCAGACACTCCCTTATGCTTCGTCCAGAGCGTGAGGAGTTATTTAATGATTTCCCATACTAAAAAAAGTGGAGAAGGTGCCGTGTCATAATATATTTTTTTGTTTTATCAAGCATGTTAGTACATCATCCTATTTAAAATGACACTTCATTGAACCAAGCTCAGTTCATAAATATCAAATGATAGACGAGGCAGCGAGCATAATTAATTGAGCAAAAACCCGATATGCAAATTAAAGTTGTGAACTAACTTGAGGCAGACCACAAAGTTCAGGCGATTAAATATTCTTAAGTAGCTCCGCTATTTATCATGTCAACTTGAAGTGATAGATCGGTATAAGTCAGGGAAATTAAGTGATTATCACCGTAAAGGTTGCATGTCTAAAGGACAAGTAGGTATGATGCCTGTCCATTACAGCGGAAAGGAGCCACCGAGAAATTTTAACCAATCATAACAGTCAAAATATCAGTGACTCACGTGGTTCGGAGATTTTATGCAATTCCATTGGTTAAAATTTCTCCGTTTCTCCGCTTCGCTGCCTTGTTCCGCTGTTATGGACAGGCACCCTTATTCTGTAAAAAAACCGTCAAGACTTAAGTGAAGTGAGTTTAAAGTCAATAGGGTAGATGATGAAAAAATCTAATTATTTATTTAAATATACTTTATTGTACACCAAATTTAAAACACGTACAGAAAATCTTAAACCTTAAACATACAATTGGCGGCCTTATCGCATTCCGCGATCTCTTCCAGGTAACCTGGAATGGAAAGTGATAGCCTGGACACGAAATAGGGTTGCACTTGGTGCAAATATGAAGTTACATCCAAAAACAAAACAATCAGATATACAGCATTACAATATAACTACTATAATAGATACATACATAAATACATACATATTTATTATAAAAGTAAGAAAATGTTTAACAATATTGAAATTATAAATAGAAAGGAATCACAGTGACAAGTAGTGTTCCTTCACAAGTTTTTTAAAAACAGGCAGCGATTGGGCGCGTTTAATCGATACAGGCAATACATTCCATAGACAAGCGGCTTGGACTGTAAAAGAATTGTCTAAAAAAGTAGTGGAATGACATTGGCATTTTTAGTTTCAAGTTATCTGATGACCTAAGTAATTAGGCCGTTAAATGGATTTCCAAAAACATTGGTCACGTAATTTTACGATACTTGAGTACACTTTTTACCGAAAAGTGATGTGACAAGCCGGGGACTCCTGATCTTTGATGCATTTTATCTTCGATAAAGCAAAAAAATATGTCCAACTATTTTTCTTCGATAATCTTACTGGAACGTCAGTTCTAGAGGACTAAACAGAATCTTTTTTTTTTTACTCAGGAATCATTCTTAGCCGCAGGTGAAAAAATTAGGTGTTGCTTCACCACACAATACTGTACTTCACTTCACAATATAGTACACCCTGAAATTTTGCATCATCTAGCCTAGATCGGTAAGTGGCGAGAAAACCTTAACTCTTCTGCAAGAGCTGATTCGAGGTGACTTGGAAATAGTTATCAGGAAGGATTTTGGACTACTCGATACAGTTCTTTTCATAAAATTGATGCTTCGATATTGACACACAAGTATTGTATCAAATAAGAGATTGGTGGGTGAGCTCGTAATGACAAGAGACTAAACACAAACAAATTTGCCAAGTGCTAGTCGGACTATCAGAATTACACACTCTGTGAATTTTTGAAACCATGTGTGTGTTCTTGAGATACAGCCCGCTTACAGACAGGCAGACGGACGGTCAGCGGAGGCTAAGGGCGGGTTGTATCAAACAGTTGGTTAACGTAACATACGTACGACAAAAACTTACGATTACGGACGATGTTTGACGTTCGTTAAATTAGAAGCGTTGTTTCAAAACGTTCTGGTATAAATTCCTGCTCATCCCAATAGCTAAGTTATTGAAACGGGTCCTACCTAAATAGCTTTTTTTGCATTTGTGTCATCAGAAGAACTGGTATTGAGGAATTCAAAAGAAATTTCAAAATATTGTTCTATTTGACGCAACTAAAGTTACGTTAACCAGTGCTCAGACCATCTGTTAACGTAAACGTTATATTTTACGTGCGTTAACGCTGACATTTTGTGAAACAACCCAATTTTTTTATTTGACGATAGTTAGCACCATTATTTATTTATTTATTATATACTTTATTGTACACCTCATAACAAGTACAGGAATAACGTTTATAAAAACAAGTGTACAATGGGCGGTCTTATCGCACAGGGCCATTTTTAACGTTTACGCGTGCGTTAAGTGTAGTTGAAACAACCCGCCCTTAATAGGATTTCGTTGGTTACCTTTTGGGTACGGAAACCTAAAGTAATACAACATTCCCTTATAACCTTCGTAAGACATAAATAACAACCTAAAGTGGTTCTTTTGCACGACTAACAAAATACGAAATCAAAAGCAAAGTTTAAAAAGTTTACCCCAAAAAGATTAATTCGGTTTCCAATGACAACAAGACGAATTTCTTTTTGAGCCAGATTCAAATTAAACTGTTTCGGTAACGTACAAAAAATGGTCGTGGTTTTCTTGTAATTTAAAAAGATACTGTAGGGAAAGAAAGTTTCTCTAACTTGCTAATTTAAGTTGTTGCAGAAAACATTATTTCGCCTTTGTTTTTATTCATCGGTAACTGTGTAAAGTAATTATTTCGATGGTACTCGTATTTTTTAACGTTTTTATTTAAGACTAGCTGACCCACGCAACTTCGTCTGCGTCACATTTTCTATTAATGCTCGACTCCTTTTAGTCTTAGCGTGATGATTTGGATGCCTATATCCTTCCTCGATACATGGGCTATCTAACACTGAAATAATTTTTCAAATCAGACCAGTAGTTCCTGAGATTATCCCCTACATACAAACTTACAAACATACGAACTTGCAAACAAATGTTAACTCTTTATAATATTAGTATAGATAGGTTTGCTCTTCACTCTAGTCTAAGACAGAGATGACAAAGTTTACAATAGAGCAAGCTTACCCAGAAGAAGCCTATTCACTCTAAATTTAAAGAGATTATATTATGTTCGGAAACACAGACGACTACGTTACTGAGTAATTTGACAAAATGTAGGTACTTGTGAAATACATGCGGAGTGGGTGGCCACGTGAATGGTGTCATCAATGGCGTATCCGACTGCTCCAGAGTGAAAATGAATGAATGTCTGGATAAATGCACATATTATGTAACTAAGCCTTTGATTGGCACACTCTGTAGCATCAAATCTGAGATAGCCTCCAATAATAGACGGACTTTCAATTTATTTTAGCTGTTGGGCTTTCTATGTCCTCTTATGTGCAGGTATAGGGACATATTTTTAGAAAACTCCTCTAACGAGCCATACATGGTCTGTCAATTAATTAGTCATACTAATAAAACACATTAGCCGATCGTGCTAGTATATTTTAATTTCACAATGCGTGTACAAAGCGTAAAATATAATTTATTTTGAAAAACTTCTTTCCGTTAACCTATTTTTCGCAACCACAGAAAGTATAAATGAAAATATAGGATAGCCTAACAGAAAATTAAATACAAGTTTTGTCTTTTGGCCCCCAGCCAAGAATATACCACCCTATCACTTTCAGTAGGTATCATAAAAGAAGACTTATGGATTTTACTGAATGAATTCACACCAACGGAATATTCTATAATAATACTACATAATGGTAGGTAGCTGTTTGAGCAGTTATTCTGATTGCTTCACGACTTGACCTGATTTCTCTAAGAGGTCAAACGGGCCTGCTAAATATGATTTTGTATCAGTTACCTTCGCCGCACCCTTATCTATGGGCCAGTATCATACAACTATAGAAGTTTGAACTATACGACTTTGGCCAAAACAGGCTCTGGAAAAGTGATATTCTAATAGCGGTAGCCAGGCTGCCTATAAACGTGGAGCGAGGCAGCGGAGCCGAGAAACGAAGTAATTCAAATGGAGTAATGGAATTGTATAAAATCTCAATTCTATTAGTTGATAATAATTTTTTATTAATTTATACTTCGAGTTACAGTTCTGTCGTTATATTCTACCATTGTACTTATAGGCAGGCACATTAATTTTATTTCTGATGGCTTATTTAGATAGGCAACTTATTTATACTTGAATGTGTATTTTTTTATAGTATGCTAGCCATAGAGATAAATTTCTGTGTGCTAGCTAATAAGTGATATTTTTTGTGTTTTAATTCATTTGCATACTAAGTATTATATACATTCAAGTTCTTAAAACGTAACATAGAGATGTGTTGCTCGGGAGTTTGTTGGCCACTTCTTCTCCACAGTTAGAACACTAGGAAGTGGTGACGGGCGGGCGTTTTGGGGGACTGTCTTTTGAAAAAACTTGACGTTCAAAAAGTGCTGGCTCTCAGCCTGATTTGAATAAATGAATTTTGAATTTTGATATTTCTCCGCTCCTCTCCTCTCTGCTCCAGTGGACAGTCAGCCTTATTGATGAAAAGACCAAAAAGTAAGGGATGGAGGTATTTCTCTTTATTGTAGGATATGGGGTGAATTTTTATGGACCGTGATCCTTCTTCTTTGTCTTCGTGAAAATTCGTTGGGGCTGGCCCCTAGTATTTGGATATTTTGACAATTGATATCACTGCAAAATGCCGCTTTTTCTAGAGGCAAAGAATGAGATTGTCTCATTTAGCTCTTATTGTTGACGCTTATCGTAAACTTAATATTTCTAGTTGCAACGTCTTCACGAAAGCAAGTCAGTAGCAACAGAGATATTTTCTTTGGGAATGCGGTTGACTCTTGTCCAGACACGTTTTAAACGTTACGAAAAAATCGCCTCACGTTATGCAATATTTGTACTTAATGTTATAAAGCTGACACTTTTTTCTTAATTTATTTATTATTTATGTTTTTCTTTCTGACTTTTGTTAAAGTAAGACGTTTCGTGAATTAGTTCATAAAGTATAAAATTTTTCAGTCGAGGCAGATGTCGATTCGTATACATTTGGTACGTAACTACATAAACTTTACCAGTAAGGTCCTTCAATGTCAAGGGAGTCAGTCCCCTTCTAAAGTTTCCAATGTGGAAAGAAATACTTTAACAGACGGAGGTATAACATGGTCGGGATAGGTCTGGTGCAGTAAACGTAAGTCACGTATGCTCTTGACAAGGTGCCACCCATTTCCTTTATAGCAGCCCGACATATGTAGAGAACTGAAAAGTTCTTGTAGCTAACTGCTATATCGTCTTTAATCCTAACTTCACTACATACCTATTGTAAAGCGAAGTCCTCTGCCGCGATAAACTCAAAAACTTATGCACCAATTTTCTTGCTGTTTTCACCAATGGATAGAGTTAGGTGTAGGTTCTCGAGTATATAATTTGTCAGACGAAACGTTTAAGTAGATTGGCTTACACGCCTAAATCTAGGAGCTATTTAGTATTTTGATGAATTTTGGTACAGACATAGATGAAAAGTAGCGGGATAAATAAAGCTTATCTTTAACATTTCAGTAAAAATTAAATTTTAGCTTTTTTTTATACAGTAGACATGTAACTACAGTATATCCGGTACTGTCCATTCATGTACTCGTAACTATGATGTAAATTCGCACCGTCACTTTGCTCCTCAGATCGATCGCGTGACCATAAAACCACAGGCCTAATTAAAACACAAACACACACACAACTAGCCATTGGAAGCACGTTGTTACTATGTTGGTATAGGACACAGTTGTTAAGATAGGAGGCTTTGCTTGTAAAGCTAATTGAAACCAGATTATTAAGGCTTGATAAGGTAGTAAAATGAAAATAAGCCAGAATAATAATTATATTCTTTTACAAAGTCTTCTAGAATCCTAGAGGACAACGGCCTGCGACTGCTGAGATTGAAGTGCTGGTTTATATTCCCGAGTCGTGCATTTGAATATCACAGTACTGCCGCCGAAAAAAAGGACGTATCTACACAAAACGAAGTAATCTAATTCCGACCCTAACTTATTTGATTAATGTCGGAAATCGATTACTTCGTTTTTTGTACATACGTCTTTGTTTCTTATGATGACAGAGTAGTTAGGGAATTGGTGGCGTGCCTTGGAAAGTACGTGAATCCGCTGATCCTGCTTCGCTTGATCACTCCTCGATCGTGTCGGATTGCCGTCCCATCGGGCTATAACAGTAAAGAGAGCATTTGTGTTCGCGTAAACACAATGTGCACTATAATATCTTCTGTAATCTTCTATAATCTCCGTTGAGGTTTGCCACCGTGACCAAAATTCTGTCGAGAGGATTAATACGATGTACAATTTTGATACAAGCTGGTGAAGTAAATCATTGCAAACAAGAGCGGTTTCGGTATTGATTCCATAACGCTCTTGCTTGCAATGATTTTCATTTCCCTCGGGGCCGAGGGTGCAATGACTAAATATGCTCAAGCATATTAAATGACGTTATTCACATACAACAAAAGCTATAAATTAGATCACATTGTTTAGTAAATAGAATGTATGCCCTTAAGTTGTGTATGTTTTCTCAATGTTAACAAGTAAACACTTCCATCACCAGGTAAATAAATTATCTACGAACCAGATACCTAAAGCAAAAGTAACCGTGTAGCTACATCTTAATTCCTGGTCTTGAGACAGAACATTTATACAAAGTAATGTAATGTACAATGCCGCCCTACAGCCGTAAATAACATGTAGCTAACTCGCCAAGTGAAATGTGCCTGACATAAATGTTCCTGAAACGCTTACAGCAAAAACGTATGTAACGTATTTATGTAATAATTTAACTATTTGTCTCGTAAATCTTGTAATTTCATTGCAATTTATGTTCCTTCCAGTTCGTGCGTAAAGAGTATGAAAGAATTAATCTTGTTTTCGTAAAAGATGGGACATTATTTATGACGACTGTGTCAGAAAAACAAAAATAAAAGACTTTAGAGAGTACTTATTTGTTTTGCCTTAGCTATGGTTGGCAAAGGAAGTGAAATCTGCCACTAAACCTATGCTGCTACTGAAACTACATATCTTTTAGGATATGTAGATTTTTATTTTCTTTTGTAGAGTAAGACTCGTCTAGGGTAAAACACTAGGTATGCGAATTTGTTCCCACTCGGAACCCTCTTACTACCTAAACTAAAACCTATTCGTATTCCTAGGAGGAACACAGATGGGCTTTTTTAGCAAGTGTGTTGAAAAAACGGTTCAGCTGTATTTTATCTTTTCCTTTGTCTAATCAGACCTATAATTAAAAATACCGAAGTAAGCTGCGTTTAATTTGAAAGTAACACGCGACGTGGGGCGAACTTGGACGGGGTCGGAATGAGAAAACTGCTATCGATAGACTATAGAACAAATTGTATTGACGAACAAACGCCGGTCTATTCTACCAAGGTCTCACCGTGTAAATTTAGTTAGAGTGAGTATGAAGTGAACTGTCATTCTATCTTATTTATTTATTTATTTAACAATTTATGTACAGACACACAAATATAAAAAAGGAAACAGAAAAGTAGGTACAAAGGTGATGCTTATTTCTACAGAAATCTCTTCCAACATACCTGCGAAAGGAGAGCTTTCAAATAAAAGAGATGTAGACATCGTGTGTAAAAGTTAAAAATAAAATAATAAACATTCAATATTACTTACAATACATAAATATCAGGTACCTAAATAAATATGACGCTAATATATACTAAATATAATTTTAAGATACAAAAAATAAAAATAACGATGGATTGACAGCTCACTTCACGTAATTTTACACAGTGAGATGTTTAAAGAATCGCACCGCAGTATTAACAGTTTTCAAGTAGTTAGCGTTATTTATCAGTGTCAAGAGGGCACTTACCTTTCACAACTTAGTTTCAATCCGTTGAAAACACCTCCAAACTTGATTATTGTCGAGTGAACAGCACCAATTAGCCAGCGCCAACTAGGAAAATAATAGACATTGTAGCGTGAATAAGCTAATCTATTTAATATATTTATTTATTTATTTTATTAACGAGAAAACTAAGCTAAAGTGAACTAACTGTCTATCCACCAAACTGATGGACAGCTCACTATAAGCTCGCTCAATCTAAATTTTCCAGTTGAGATATTTACTGAATATCACAGCATAACAATTTAAGTACAAGATTTGCCATTAAAGAATCAAGCAGTAAAAAACTACAATTTCTTTCTAATTAAAATCACTTAAATCAACTTTACTATCTCCCATTAAAAGCATTTAAAACAATCAATAAACCACCTACGCCAGGGACTGTTCATAATGACCGCCATAGCGTTATAGCGAAAGTAGTTAATAAAGTTTTAAGAGCTCTCCATCGAACGTGCCTTCGAGTTTGCATCGAGGAGAATAATTTCCAAGTTTCACGCCAAGGTATTATAAAGGAACTTTTTGCTTTAGTTTATAATAACTCCTTGTTCAGGAATGAGTAATGATCTTTATAATATATCCGATACAGAAGTGTTTATCAAGAAAAAAATATAATTGACACGTTTTCGTTACAGGTGCCATTTAATAAAACATATGAATGAATGAACCTTAAAGTACTAAATTGCCGTTTTATTGGAATAGGTACTTCGAATTGACATAGAACCTTCATGGTTTGAGATTTTTGAGTGAAACTTTGTTCACATGGTACCTATAAAGTTCTTGTTTTAAAAAATGGGCAACATTCGATTATCGACTCTCTGTAGTTTTTTTTATTCAGCTTAGACAAGAAAAATGGATACTTCGAAAATTCTAGTTATTTTATAATACGAGTTCCGACGCGGAACTAGCGCGGCAGAAACAGCTCGCAATATCAATGTTGTGTTTGGAGAGGGGACTTCTAATGAACGCTCTTTGCGATTTTAGTTTAAACGCTTTTGTGAAAGAAACTTTGATTTGAAGAACGAACCACGTGGAAGACCGCCCACACAGGTGAATAACAATGAATTGAAAGATATGGTGGAAGCCGATCCGTGCCAAACTACCCTGGAATTAGTGGCATGGTTTAACGTTACCTTACCAACAATATTGACTCATTTGCATCAAATCAAGAGGCTTGCGAATATCTCACCCACAAGCTGCATGTGTAGAAGCACAATGTGGGTCCCAGAAAATGTTCAGCGGTATCGCGGCAGATCCAGGCAAAGATGGTGGAACGAGTTTGATGCCTATCGACAAGATTGGTGCACATTATCCCAAAGCCTTTGCCCTGCAGTGTGACAAAATAGGCTAAAAATAAAATAAATTGATGTGGCCCAAGGATGTCCGTGTCAGTACATTTCCAAAAAACTTTAGTAGTAAAATCGCTTTTGATTTTGACGTTATTTTTTTCATTTGAGATGGGTTTGCTCTTGATTCTAGTCTAGGTCAGAAATTACAGAGGCAAAGTCTATGATGGAGCGAGCTTTCCCAGAACTAACTTGTTCACTCTAACTTTGAAAAGATTAGGTATGTAAGCATTCGGAAACACAGACGCAGGCAAAGAGTTCCACTCCTTTGCTGTGCGCATTATGAAAGACGCTTGGAAGCGCTTAGCGCGAGTTGGTGGAATAGCAACCAGGTAGGGACGGCAAGTTGCAGTGCGTCTGGATGTCCGATGGTAGAAGGGAGGTCGTGGAGAGTTTTACGTCGCCAATGAGCCTCTTAGCTCTGCGTTCCACCGAATCAAGCGCGGCAAGCTGATACTTATTTTAATATTACCTACTTGTATTTTGTTTCATAACAGTGCAACAACCAAAAAATACTATTTTCATAAGTTTTATTTCGACTTGCTTTAAGATTAGATCAAAGGCTTTTTCTAATCTTAAATCCGTTTGTACGAGCCTTTAAAATGCCTCTTAGTAAACAAAGAACCACATTATAAGGTACTTACTGGATGGACTTACTTTAAGTAATCCAGATTACTCCCTCGCAAAAAATCCTTCAGATTATGAGTAGGGCCCAACTGTCCTTTCATACCAATCCAAAAATATTCCTGAAAAAAGTCGCGCATACCTAGAATGAGCCTTTAAATAACCGTTTTAAAGAATTAACGGTAAGTATCATAATCAGTAGGGAGAAAGACCAACATTTGTATGGGAAATTACTAAAGTAGGTATTTAAGGTCCCATTACAATAGATGGACAAATTTTAACGCAGCGTTCGGTACGTCTAACCAAAGTGAAATTCTACTAATTTTTAAACAACTTTCGCATTCGCTTCTCAGTCGCAAACTGTCAAAGATGTATGAAAATTAAGGCTTTATTGACAGTTTGCGATTGACATGTGAATGCGAAAGTTGTTTAAAAAATAGTAGAATTGGCTCTCAGATATTCAAGCAAAAACACTGATTAAAGTTATTTTATTTTAACCTAAAATAATAATAGGTAAATTGCCAACCTATTATGATGTAGGTATTTATTTTTTTGTAAGTATGTAATGCGTATTTTTTATTTTTTTTACCACTGTCTTTATTTAGGTGGTCTGAATGATTTCTAATAGCGTGTCCAACTATTTTAAAGGAACCTTATATAAAACAAACCACCACTCTTAACTAATATCACTAAAAACAATGCCAGTTAGTCACTTGAAGTTGCAGAGAAATTATTGATATAATATAAAAACAAACCACCGCAAAAACATGCCTTATAACTAAACAATATTAATACATATCATCTATCAAAAGAAAAGACTACAAAAAACTACCTATTCTTAGAAATTAAAAAAGTCCTCTAGAGCAATAGATTACTAGGAAAGCATGAAAGCGGCGGGACTCGCTGCTAGCAGATTGAAAAAGTAGTGCAATGTAACGAGCTATAGTTTCCTATAGCCGTCCCTCGTGTCTGAATAGACGGACAGATTGCCTGTCACGTAGACCGTCTGCCGGTAAATGGAACTAGCTTCATAGATAAGTCACGGACTGAAGGGCTGAAGGTATTTGAATGTAAATCTGAAATCAAGTAGCTACATAGTTGCTATGGTTTAGTTTTTTGGTAGATCTGCTTTGTATAAAATCCTCCTGATTCAGAACTATATCAGGATCCCATTGAATTCCTAGCAAAGCTACTGAAGGTACACAAAAACATGAGTTATTAAAGTTACCATTAATACATTTTGAGTAAAAATTTTTTTGTTGTTCGATCTAACGATCTCAATTAATTTGAATATGTATAGTAAATTAAATGAAACGGGTCTTGAAGGGCGACGACAACTGACAGATACGACTCAATAAGCATATTCGGTCGTCTATTCAAACGAGAATTTTTTAAGTGGTTTGAACCCTACCTTTACGGCAGATGGGACCAGGTGTTCCCAAATTTACTACCGAAATCGAAAATAAACCGGGAAGTTTCAGCAACATTTACTTCTAACTCGAATAAGGTTACAATCGTAACCACGTTTAAAACTTCGCCAGCGACATCAGGAAAAGCGTAAAAGTTTGTTAAGGGCAAACGAGTTTAATCAATCTCGCTCAACTCGCTTCAAACATATTAATTGAATTTGTGAACGAATGAACGTGAACAGCTGCCGTATTCGAGCTTGCGAACGAACGCCACCCATGTATGTATGGCACCCTAGTACTGTACCGAACTTTTTCATCAGGATGTCTTTAGAAGTTATTCTTTTGAAAAGTTTTAAGCACATCGTTGTAAGGATCCCCACAGACCGAATGAGAACTTGAAAGATGATACCAGAGGGCTAATTCTACTCATTTTTAAACAACTTTCGCATTTGCATGTCAATCTCAAACTGTCAAAAAAGCCTTAATTTTCATAAATTTTTGACAGCTTGCAATTGAGATTTGAATGCGAAAATTAGTAGAATTGGCTCACCGATGCTGGTCTGAGAACCAACCAAACTAAACATGGTCCTTCGAGCCGGATTCCGGCCACCAAAAGGCCGTATATATTATCTCTCATGAAGAAGCAGTAGCAATAGTAAATAAGTGCTTCAGTGGTCGTGATGTAAATTAAAATTATGTAATAGGAATAGAATGCAATATTATAGGAGTAGATATGTTTTACTGTGACATCTAATTTATTTTATTTAATAAATACTAGTAGGATTCACTTTTTTAGGAGATCCAGTATTATTACTGAAGTCTAGGTCCTTAAACTTTACTGGCAGATTGAAATTAAGTATTAAAATCATTTCTGAAATCAAAAGCAAAATATTAAAAATTAACTGCGTAATAAAGTTAGTAAGTAGTCAGAGTAGGCACTTATTGCAAAGTGGCTTAAGTAAAAGTTAAACCTTCAGTGTGGCTTTAAGTCTGGTTCAGCCCGTTCAAATATTTGTAGTCTGGAAACTATGTTTGTATGGTCTACCGCACTATACTATTCCTTCACTAATTCAACATTTTGCCTTTTGCGTAACCACCACTTGACCTATTTTGTAAGTTTCTGTAATAATTTTGTTTTAGTAGTACGTAGTACTCAACTACTCAATCATTTTAGCAAAAATGTATGGGTACTGTGAAATCAAAAATGGATCTCAAATATTGTGCAACGCATACGAATCTTTTATAAATGGAAAACAAACATTTTACAAAAAAAGTCGATGTTTTTGATATTGTACCTTTATTTTTTACGGTTATATTGTTTTGTTAATTTTTCACTTTTAAGTGGTGGCCGACGTTTTCGTCTACGCAGGAATTGAAATAAGCAAAAATGCTCATATAATAAAAACTACTGAGCCAAACTGAAACCTTTATTTTATTCATTACCAAATGGCAAGTATCAAACATCATCAAACAAAAAAGAATCACACAAATCGAATCAAGAAACCTCGGAGTAATTTATTTATTTATTTAGACTTTATGCACAATACTGGTACATGGGCGGACTTAATGTAACAAGGTATTCTCTACCAGTCAACCTTTGGGTTAAAAAGACTACACTGTGGTAGGTGTACAACAAACAGATAAAAATAAAATAAAATACTTTTTACAAAAAAATACAACCGACTTCCAAAAAAAAAAACACTTCAAAGTAAAAAATAACTTAAATTTCGGAACTCGGTGTTTTTGTTAAATTGTTCGTATTTTGACACCGACTTCCGAAATTAAAGTTATTTTTTACTTTGAAGTGTTTTTTTTTTTGAAGTCGGTTGTATTTTTTTGTAAAAAGTATTTTATTTTTCACTCTTTAGTGGTACCCCACACCTAACAACACCACTGCAAAATCGCAGAAAAGCAAAATACAAACGCACTAGTCGCCCATACGATTTTCGAAAGTTCCCCTCGACTTCTCTGGGATGCCATCATCAGATCCTGTTTTCCTTATCATGGTACCATTTGGGAAGTATTCCCTTTCCAACAAAAAAATCATTTTTGAAATCGGTTGGCAAGCGACGGAGTTATGCCCGAACCCGAACAAATATAAAAAAAAAAATACAAACATCCGAATTGAGAACCTCCTCCTTTTTGGGAAGTCGGTTAAAAATTGGGTCTTATCGATACAACACAATATACAAAAAATCAATCATAATCGGTGTACATAAAAAAAAATACCCACCGAAATGAGAACCTCCACCTAAAAATAATATTTACCTTTAGAACGAAATTGTCACATTTGTACAGCATAACTATTTTCTTAATATCCCTCGGCAGTCGTCGAGTTTTCCGAGACCATGAATGACATGAATGAGTTCTTAATACTTCTTATTCTCAATTGCTACCGTTATAGTGGGTTGAGTTGGCTTAGAACTCTGAAAAAAATATTTTTACATATACTACAACAAAGTATGCGCACGCAAATGTGGGTGTCATTTTTTTTTCAGAGTTGAAAGTCTGCGCACACATCAAGTCTATATCGTGTGGACGCACTCATAAGGAGAAAAACAGAAAATCAGAGACGTAGACTCGTAGAGCGTTAAAAGAAACCATCGCTAATACTTTTACCGCCTTTTAGGGTTCCGTACAAAAATTGAAAAAAAATAACCCTTATGGTGTGACTACATATGTCTGCCCGTGTGTCACAGCTAATTATCTCAAGAACTGCTAATTCTATATAGAATAGTTTTAGAAGACGTTTGCTCAACTATTGTTGCAAATAAGAAAGAAATAAAAATGAACGTATGTTTTTTTTGCGACAGCGACTGAAAGCGGTTCTTAAAATACGAAGTGCGGCTACTTAGGCATGGGGGTATCATAATGAAACAGCACTATTTGCAAATTTAAAAAAAAACAGACCTCACGGTTTTCGACTTTTGACGAAAAATTAAAAGATGGGACATTCCCCCCCCCCCCCCACTTTATCTCCGAAGTTTACATAGAGAAAAAATATTCTATGTGATAGGATTTTATGTAAACATTCCAGGAAAAATGTCTCTAAATAGCACGCTTTTTAAGGAATCATCAACAAAAATTACATTAGTTCCACTAGCGGTCACGAGATGGTGCCAAAACATATCCAAGTTAATTTAATATTCAAACATAATTATGACAAGAATTTATAACATGAGGTAGTATGACGCTAAGAGAAATTCAATTAATTTCATAGGTACCGAGCAAACTTTATCAATCTATTGATCGCCGTAATTTGATTTGGTCCGTAGTGGTGTGACATGCCCTAGTAAGACAGACGACAAAGATGTATGTCATAGGGCTGGCTAATTTGTCACTTACCTACGTGATAAATTTATTCTTGTGCCTCCACTGTCACTTTATGATTTTATTGTTGCGGCCGTTGCGGGATCCAAGGCACTGCCTCGGTGCTTTTGAGTAATTGTTTGATTGTTGAGTGATTGCCACCTTTGACTTTGTGTTTCAGAAGTTGCAGTGGTTTGTGAGAAAAAAAAATTGGCCAGTGTGGCCAATTTTTTTAAGGTAAATCTTGACCATATTATTTATTACATTATAATATTACCAAGATATTGGACAACCTAATGCGTTAATGATATTGCGTTGACGTGAGTACCTGTAAATAAAGATAAGTTAGATCAACCATTTTAAAGAGTATCATCTTTCTGTGTTAAATGTTACAATAAAATACCTTGTGACATATTAGAACTAAATAAAAGAATAATATTTAAAACGTACATTATATTAAAAGCACACTTTGTAAACAAGCATATTACAAATAAGAAGATTTTATTCGCCTTAGCTCTCGTGCATGCACCTTTGTTTTTTTTTTTTTTTTTAGGGATGGGAAATCATCCAATGACTCCTCCCGCTCTGGGTGTAGCGGGAGGGAGTGTCAGACTTCTACTGACTAAAACCCATCCATGTTCCTTCATTGCCCTTTGTGTTCCGGAGTCACGGTGTCTCTTGCGAATAATCCCGCTCTCGACTCCGGTAGGCGTCAGCCCTTTCGGGCCCCTCTGTGTGCTGACTCTCTTTGAGGCGCGCGTGGAACACTAACGCGCCGTCGACACGGCCTGTCGTCACTAGACGGACGGACGGCGAGCCACCCATAGCTCGCCGTCCACAGGCCCGCGCCTACGGTGGCCGGAGGTCACCAGGTGGTGGCCCCCGACGCCCGCGGCGTCTACCACGGCGGCCGGGACGAGAGGGCACCTCACCTCACTCTCGGGGCTCAAGAGGTCAAAAACCATGCGAGCTGAGACGTAAATTTTATATATCCTTCAGTTTTCTACTTGAAGACCTTGAGGTACAGCTAATGTTTTACATAATTTAAACTTTCAAGGAGACGTCTGAATAAAACACCTATTAGTGCACTTTTCGAGTCAAATCTCCACGATCATCCTTTGTTTGAAAACTTTTAAATGCGGTGTCAAACGAGTGATTTATTTGAAGAGCTCTCAGACTAAAGGCTTGAGCGACAGTCTAAAAGATTTTTTTGCATCGTTAAGCATCTTTTTTAACTTTTCAATAAGCATCTGTAAATTGCCATTGCACCACATCAATCTAGAATAATCTTTTTAGTATCTTCAAACCAAGGTTCACGAACTTTCTTCCAAATGGGTCCTTTAAATTTCCCCCTTAAAGCTTATCAAACACAATATGTTTGCTTGTTTCAAGTCTTGCCGATATTAATAATGGATCAGTCTAGACCATCCACCACCCTATGACTTTGCGGGCACCCTGCCACCCAGATGTCTGCTTAATATGCGTCGCTATAAAATATACAAGCCAAGATTATAAAAACTCATCTTTTGTATCATTTTACGAGCGTCGAAGGAGAAAGTAAAAATTTACACCAACACACAGCATTCACAAAGGGGACTTATTTGATACCTACGCTACGTTATATTATGTCCATAAGTTCTACGATCATACTCCGTGAGCGACATGTAGAATATTTGTATGCCGGAAAAGCAAAGGGTGCCCGGCAAAAATCCCATCCACAGAGTAGATGACCTCTCTATAGAATCGTTTTACCAGGATGTATCCTTTCTTATAACCCCGATGCCATTTGTAGTTCGAAGTTGAGGATTTTTTTCAAAAGAGTCACCGCAGCCCTGAATCGCAAATGGCATTAGGAGGAATATGGATGGGTTTAACTGTAACTGTTCCAATTTCTTGGAAAACTGGACCAAACGCCGTCTCGCCGTAGAGATGGAACCGAGAAGAGGATTCAAGATATCATTGACATGTTGAAGAGGACTGACTCGGACAACGTGCCAGATTTCATGGCGAAAGAGCTGAGTAAACTGCCCTCCCAACTAACATTTTGGTGTCAGTTACAGGCATTTTTATGAGTTTAAGTAATATTAAAGAGTTTCAATTATCTCAGTTCTAACTAAATGCGATAAAGAGGAGGCAACAAACAATTTTAACTCCAATTGCGGCACTAGATCTTTAATGAACCACGTAATATAGGTTTGAGAGTTAAAATGGTGCTAGTGACAGCAGCAATACTTAAAACGTTACAGCTTTAACCTATCTTTAACTCCCATGTCTATACAACAGTTTTTGCTGATTCCTGTTAACTATTAGTGTTGCTTAGTTATTGCAATGAAGTGTCTTATACACCTTGAGGTAGTATATTGACTATTATTGCAGACATATGTTATAAAACAGAGAGTTTAGTAACACGAATACAAAAAGTGTCAAACAAACTGCTCTATCTAGGTTTAACCTGTAATGCAGGATTTAACTAAAGCTTATTATGTTAGGCGGTACTCCTTTAATGATATTCTAAAGGCATTGGTGACAAATAACGCATGCATGGGTCGTTATTAACACTAACCTCACTTTTGTTCGACGCGACAGAAACAATAAATGTGAAAGTTGTTTTTTTTTATAATTGATTATTACCTACATGTGGAGAACTGCGTGGCTGGGGGTTTTAAAGGGGGCAAATTTTTCATTATTTTTGTGATAGGACACGCCGTTTTCGAAATACAAGTAAATATAGAAAAAAAAAGTACAGTTGCAGTCCCAGTCAAGGAGTTGGTAGTTTAGGCACTCCCAAGGCCACTTGACCATGACCTCCAAGGTCACTCAACCTTGACTTCCAAGGTCACCCGATCTTCACCTCCAAGCTATCATTCTGACTTCCTGGATCACTTGGCCTCGAATTCAAAGTCACTTGTCTTTGACCTAAAGGTCACTTGATCTTGACCTCAAGTTCACTAACCATGAATATTGACCTGGTACCGTTCCTTAGAATCGCGAGACCTGAGTTCAAGGTCAATCTTTTTGAGGTGTTCTATGGTGTTCCTCACCCTACTAGGTACTGCCACGCCCACATCCCACCGGGTCTAACTAGATTGTATAAAATGGCTATATAATTTAATAAATTTTTTGATAAAAATTATAATCACTTTGTCCAAATTGAGTTGATATTATACATAGCGGCTGGATAATATATATATTTATCCCGAATAATCACTCACTGTAACATACATAAATACATAAACGGATTACGTCAAGTCGTAGCAGCTTTTCATTATTTCGATGAAGAACCCTAATCGAGTAGGTTTGTAAAATTTTAAGGCAGCTGTATTGTCTTCACTGTGGCAAATGTATTTAGCTAAGTCTATTATGACAATGCTAAGTCACCAATGGCAGCACCATACTCGTGACTAACGATGTTGTAGCTCAAAGAGTGGTACAAATGATTTAAGTGAAGACTAAATACTTAAAGTAAGTTCGCCATTGTTTTGGTAACCTAACAATAAATATTATTTCGAATTATTCAACATTTGACAACAAAATACTAAATTTCTTATATAATTTGAAGCGTTCCTTGAATAACACTTAATTTTACATGCCACTGCTCAGGAAGCAGAAATAAATAGTAATATTTGCTTGTGGTGTCTATTTTATTGTTAATAACTTTTCTTGTAAATCTTTAATAAATCCTGGGCGCGTTAAAATTGAGATGAGAAACATGGTATAGATATACCATGAAATCACAAGGGCAGTCATTTTTCACTTCACAAACTCAAATAACGTAAATACTTAAAATGGCTCCTGTTTTATTCCATATTATTCTGCTATGTTGAAAGATGGTTGACATTATACGCTTCCACTACGAACAGATTTAATTTTTTAAGGTTACAGGCTTTTTAAATCTTAACGTGGGCTAAAAGTTATACAGTTGTTATAAAATGAAGTCAAGAAGCTTTAATACACTTACCTGAGTCCATTTTAGATAACTAATATGAGTCACGGTATCAATATTCTATTCTTAATAGGTCTAATAAAGGTTTTATCGGCAAAGCATTCTTATCCGATGCTTTCCTACAACCTGTTGTGTTTACCAACCCGATATTACAACAGTAATACCGGTTAAAGTAATAGCTGTTACTTAATTAACGCTCTTGTGCAATTGCATTGACACATTTGTATCACCGTACTATAGGTTTTCTATAATACTTACCTGTAAAACTGTGGGCCTCTTTCGTGGTTATAAGTGAGTTAGAGCATGCTCTAACTCTGTTGTAGAGGTATGCGTTAACAATTTTATACTCAAATGTAACTGATATACGATTCTTTTATAGGTTATTTTAACGCTTTGGTGTTAGTTGGGCTCTATCACATTCGATCACGTCGACGTTACACGGCTGCTAAAGGGCAGCACTGCCTTGAAAGCGAAGTTGACCAAGATGCAGTCCAGAATGGATGTTTCAGAAAAACCAAAACTGTGTTACGTGCAGAAATAGCATTATAACGCAACGTTAGTTCGGTAATTGGGTCATCTGAGGCCTCAAAGGTGAAAACACGTCGAGGGGCGCTAAATGCGTCAATCGACAGTTCTGAATCGGCGAACACAAGTGCGTCACCAGCTGCTAATATTGCAGACCAAGTGCCGCCCGCCGCCGCCGTCGCCCGCATCTCAACACCGGCTGCAGAAACATCACACGTAGGTACGTCAACCCCCCTGTGGACTGGACGCAAAGGCTACGCCGATCTCCCAGTCCACCCCCACTCAGACGATGCGGGAATTTCGTGCTGGGTAGTTTTAGTGGGTATACCGGGCTTGCCCGGGGAGTCCCACATAACCCCCCACTCCCCCGAGTGGGAGGGCATGCGTAATGCATTTTTTCCCAGCCGAAAAAAAAAAAAGGTACGTCAACCCCTAAACGAGCCTACGCTGCTATTGTCACCACCGGAAAATCGGTTTCGTCGCAATCTAAGCAACGAGTGAATATAGAGGAAAAGAAGGGTAGGTACTCCGTAGAGATACGTAGTTCCTTGCCAGGAATGGGCCAAGTTGATAAAGAGGGTTTCTCTAAAGTAGAGAAGAAGGAGAAGAACAAGCCCTGTTCTCGTAATCAGTGCGGTAGCGCACTAGATGGACCCAACCTGCTGATGCACCCATCACTCCAATAGGGTTAACGATGTCGTGCAGTACTTGAAAGAGAAGACTAAGCAGACTCTCAGGGTCGAGCAGTTGAAAATTCGCGCCACAACATTAACTTTACGTAGTTCGTAGTTCGAGTTCCAACCCACCATCTACAAACCTTCTTGAAGGAGAACTTGGCCGGAAGGTTTCGTATTTCGACGTTCCCGAGGACGGTTACGCGCCACCACGCAGCGAAACACGACGCCGACTACTTTAAGTGCAATTAGTTATAATTTTAATAAGGTTTTATCATATAACTAGCTGTCCCTCGCGGCTAGCATTAGTAGTTCTTGAGATATCCAGCCGTGCCAGGTGGACAGACTTAGTCATACCACCCTTTTTAGCTTTTTGATACGGAACCCTAAAAATGGTCTACCTACTACCCGTGTGTCAAGTTTCATCCAAATCCGTTCAGCCATGTTTGGACGTTTTTGAATCAATCACTCGTTTTTAATCACTTCCAAACATACGAATTTATATGATTAATCTATACTTATAATAAATCTGTAGAGAGGTCAATTCTGTACATGAAATATATTTCAAAAATAACTATCAGGGGGTGATAAGGGAACGATACTGATACCAAAAATGCAATCAGTACAATTTTTGTCTGTCTGTCTGTCTGTCTGTCTGTCTGTCTGTCTGTCTGTCTGTCTGTCTGTCTGTATAACCGTTATAGAAACAAAAACTACTCGACGGATTTTAATGAAACTTGGTACAATTATTATTCATACTCCTGAGCAGGTTATAGTATACTTTTCATCACGCTACAATCAATAGGAGCAGAACAGTTAAGGGAAATGTTGGGAAAACGGGAGAAGTTACTCCATTTTTTAAGCTTCCGTCGCGTGTGCAACCTTAATGGTGAAAGCTACACAGAAATCATGTATGACGGAAATGTTCTCCTTAAAATTATATAAAAAATATCCAAGGACAGCATATGTCTATCTTTTATGATTGACGAACAATAACACGTGTAACTCCCGATAGCTTAGCAGTTCGAAGCTTTCTGATTGTATTTGTCTACTCTTACGTTTATAAAACTCTCAGTCGTCACTAATTAACATTAATAAAAGTTAACATTATTAACTATTCCATAAAAAAAGAATCATAGAAATCGGTATAGAAACACCAAAGTTATACATGAAAAACGCTAATGATAAGCCATCGCGCGTGAATACTGAATCATGCTATAAGGATTATTTTTGTGGTCGCGAACGCACAGGCAGGCGGCTAGCTTGGCGCCTAGAGGCTAGCGAGTAGTTCGGAAAACGGCTTACGACAGTTTGCAATATCCTTTAATAATTATAATGTCGAGGGGAAGATGGTTATAATTTCGCTTTACACCAAACGAGTAATATTATAAATGTGAAAGTTTGGTTGTTTGTTACTCAATCACGCCAGAACGGCTTAACGGATCTTAATGAAATTTAGAACAAAGATAGATTATAGTCTGGAATAGCACATAAGCTACTTTTCATCCCGGGAATATGTTCCCTAGGGATCACGCGGGCGAAGCCGCTGGCAGAAGCTAGTAGGAAGCAATTATTTTTACATAAAATAACGATAATCGAATGAGCTTCTTCGAAGCCGCAGCAATATAATGACATAATTGATTAAATAATTACTGTCCACACTGATTTAAAGCAGATTATCAATTGGGTAATTACTAGGTAGGATGTATGATTGAATCCTCGTAAACATACATTTATCCCATGTAAAACTGCTTTATAGTATGTTGAATAAAACTGATTGTAAGCAATTAGAGTTGCTCTTGTTTCAACTTTTCATTCATTTGATTTCAGCATTTCCAGTTTCAATATGAAAATGGTCGGTTTTTATTTACAGTTATATACGGAGCAAATAAATGATTGGGTGCTTCCTACGTGATTAACATGGTACAGAATGGGAAAAAAAAACCTCAGCTGGGTCAAGAAACATGCAATTTCGCATAAGATTTTTTTATTTTATATTATAGAGGAGCTCGTGGCTTAATAATAACAGCCGCACGAGTCGATCTTTAAGGTTAAGCGACGCTTGCCAAAGTCGGTCTGTAGATGGGTGACCACCTTAATATACGGGGTTTCCTCCGTGCCTCGGAAAGCTGTTGGTCCCGGCTGTCACTTGTAGATCTTTGGCAGTCGTTACGAATTGTCATAAGCCAGTAAATCTGACTCTAGTCTTGCCTAGAAATACCATGTTAGTTACCCAGTAAATGGGTTGTGGAGGTCTGGTAGGCAGCCGCTCCACATAAAACACTGGTATTTAGCTGAATCCGGTTTGACTGGAAGCCGACCCCAATATACCGCGTGTATCTGACATCGACGCACAAACGATTTCCATGGGTCCAGGGCATGATTCTGGACACCCCAGTGTTGGAATTTTTCGTCGGTTCTTTTCTCATTTTTTTCAAGAGTACCACAAATTATCAGCTCAGCTGAGCTGATATCTATTTGTGCTTTTATTCAGATTGCTCTTTTTAGTGAAAGTAGTTAATTAATTATTTTTTTTATTAAAAATCTCATTGAGTTAGGTCAGAATAACGATTATGAGCAGTCTAAAGTAAAAAAACCCTTGAAAAAATGAAAAAATGAGAAAAAAGCCGACGAAAAATTCCTAGTCTAGGGTGTCCAGAATCATGCCCCGGACCCATGGAAATCGTTTGTGCGTCGATGTCAGATACACGCGGTATGTAGATGGGAAAAGTCCAGGCAGATGATGAGTTCCTTATTTGATAAAAGTGACTTCAGCGTATGTTACACGTGCAACAGAGTGTGTTGTTATGTTCTTAATCCTACTTTAAAACAAAAATCCGTTACTGACTATGTGAGTCAATGACTGACTTAAAACACACAGACGAAACTATTGGTCGTAGTAAGTTGATATTTGGCATGAAGCTTCCATCTAAGACTCTGTAAGGGAGTACTGAGAGAGGATCTCCCGAAATTCCTACGGGAACGAATAGGTTTGAAAGTAATTGAAGAAAGGAGATGAAATTTGTCAATTTTACCATATCTTATCTCTTTTTCTTCTCACTGAGCCTAAAATGCCAAAAAAAGTACAGATAATATTTCTATAAGTTCATTATTTCAATGATTGTAACGGAACCCTAACTTGGCGGATTTTTTGACTACAGGAAAATAAAACCTTTTCATAAGTAAATGACATACGCTGTCTAGTTTTCCTCATATCTAGTCTAACACAAAGGTCGGGGTACACAATAAATTCCATAATCTGCCAGCCTCACGTGTACCGTTTGTGCACACAGATGACAAAAAATCGAGAACGCAATATGACAAATGTTTTGTTGATGTTTTTTGAGTACCACCGTTCGTAACAATATAAAAAATATCTGACCAATCTCACTTTATCTATTTGTGTAGATTTATATTATATTAAACTAGCTGATGCCCGCGGCTTTGCCCATTTGACAAATTATATAAACCACTCTATCCATTGGTAAAAACAGCATGGAAATCAGTGCAGTAGTCTTGAAGTTTATCGGGAACAAAAAGACAGACAGACGCGGCGGAGGATTTTGTTTTATAATATGTAGTGAAGGTAAAAATAAAGAAACATTATTTTTGACAAGTAATTGAATATTTTATTCAGCTAAAAAAATATGTTGATATCATAATATTATTATGTTTTTGTCATCAGATGAGATAGTGGTCAAACGCGTGCCAGTTAATAATAACAAAAAACAGCTATCATCAACTCTAATCCCTCAGGTAATAACCAAGCAATAATACAGCCACATTTATGAATGTGCTCACTTTGCATTTAAATAACACCAGATCCGATAAATAACGGTAATTCGCTGCGTTTGAGAGCGTGTAATTGCACAACACTATTACACATGCGGATACGAATGTCCGACACTGTTATACGCAAATATAGTAAGCTTTGTACAACATGTTCTATTCAGCCTTGTGAACGTGTTACTGTTTCATTCTGCTACTTAAAACTTTTGGGCGTATTGCACCGTATTGTATGGAATCTAAACGTAACTAAACTGCGTCACAAAGCCGTCAGTATTAATATTCCACAAGTTCCACAGTTTAGAGTTTGTTTTCGCATTCAGTTTCTTATCAGTTCTTAAAAGTACGTCCAAATAACTTTTAGAAAAATTTCAAACCGAGAAAAGAGTCCTGTTCTTAAAAACCTTTGAAAGTCATGTCGCAATCTCATCTCGGCGACCATTTATGGTAATGATCAAAATATACGGAAAATAGAAATGTTTACAAACAGCTTGAGACTGCAATCAGAAATTGTACGGAAATTGCTTCTGAATTCAAATTTTAATGTTCTTTGATGTCACAGAAACTCCCAATCGCCTACGTTGCTACGGCGTAGACGTTTCGTAGCAATCGGCTACGAAACGTCTCAACGATCATGTCAACACTACAAAATAAATTAGCCTTTGCAAGGGTATTATATGGACCATGTGCTTAGTTGCTTTTATGAAAATGGTCACATATACCACAAAGGCTAGGCTTATAGTTTGTGTAGGGTGTGTACACATTATTGTTACTAAATAATACCAAGACAGCAGCACCTTAAGTAAATATAGTATCATAATATATCCATCAAACAAAACCTGGGTTTTCATCAACCTCTTTCGTATTTTAGTGCCATTAAAAATAGTTATTTCTTTCTTCAGTTTATTTATGCAGACTATACTACATTTATATATAGTTGCGATGTTATTTTGATAACAGCAAACGTTGTCATCACTTCATAAGATATAGCTTAAACGATTTCATACCTACCTACTGCAGGTACTTTGACGTCAGTGTGCGGTGAAGATAACGGCTATACACGTTTAGTGTCAATAACCTCACTTTAGTGCACTTCACAGAGCACCAAATTACCTCAGCGGTCACTATAAAGACCGCCTGAAACTTGCACAAAACTATGCATGTAAGTTGTATGCTGTAGTGACATGCACCAATCAGAACTTGCAATGGTATGCAAGATGCTTGCGTAATTTTGTGATAGTTACAGGCATTTGTATTACTAGCATGTTGAATTATATTGCGAGCTACCTAGGCATAATGTGATCGTGCCCGCAGTTTCATTAAACTAGCATGCAAGCTGCTTGGCACCAAATATCAATAAGTGTTGACGTTTATTTTACAAACTTTTATTCAACTTGCCTTGTTAGTCTGTTATGTAGATATGGGTCACATTGTGTTATTGAATTTCAAAACGGTTATCCACAACTGATATAGCTGAAATTTTGGCAGCAGCACAGTTGGCTAAGTGACGTCATTCTGAATCTAATATGGTGTAGGTACTCCAAAAATGGTTAACCAACCATTTTCTATATTCACCCATGATAATCATGGCCCACCTATTAAAAGGTTGATTTGCTGAGAGAAATACAAAAGAATAAATAAGTTTTTTTTTTATTGAATACTTTATTTCCTCATTGAAATTGATCTTGACTTGGGCTATGAGTATGACAGACGAAATTTGTGCTCAGTGCATACTGAGTCTTGAGTTATGAAACTTCTGCTTAATGTATATACTGAGTATGGACTAGTTTATAATTTGTATGCATGACAGTTCTGTGTCAATAAATAGGTACAGTTAACAAAGCTAATAAGTAAACAGGGAAAAACATTAACTTTTCCACAGCACTGTCGATATTTATTTCGAATGCATGCATTAAAACGTTTTAAGCGTAGCATGTGAGTATTTTCTACTCAGCACACTCACAATATTGTTTAAAAGTAGTTGCAAGTTAGTTGCCTGCATACCAAATAGCTTTGTTCACGATACAATTTCTTTCTTTCTTGTAACGGTGCCTCTAGACGTTCGGTGCTCTATGGCATATTTCATGACATTCACTCAGCACTGAAGGATTTTTAGTGTTTCACGTAAAATGTAATACAGTGCCGCAATAAAAGAATAGTTTCATTGGTCAATGATTTTTTAACACTTTTTGTGACCCCTTTATTTAGAGAATAAATGTGTCATTAAAAGTATGGCAAGTAATGACTTCTTGGAGGTATATCCTTTTTTTTCAACGACTTTTATTTTGATCAATGTACCGTGGAATGTTTTTTTATTTTTTTATTATAGTAAAACTCGTTTTTAAATTGCTTGTGATCTGTAAATAATTTTGCTTATTCCGTCAGTCAATTCAAAACGAAGGCGTCTTCTGGGTAAGCTTAATCCGTCTTCGTCTTTGTCTCTGTCACCTCTGAGCTAGACTAGAGTCAAGAGCAAAGCCTTCTCAATAAAAAAGAAATAAAACCAGTATACCAAAATTATCGAACACTTTTGGTAAAAATGTTACATAATATATAAAACATCGAATCGTTACTTCAATAGTCTATTTTACCCTATTATTTCTATAAGGGCCTTTGCACACGGTCTTTTAACGCACCGACGACATATTGAAATTCAGACACAGACTATACTAATAAACTGATCGAGGATTTTTGCAGCACTGGAGTCGAATGTATCATAGACGGAGTCTCGTTTAACTATATTAGTAATGCTGGCGATATTGTGTTGCCGAGTCCGTCGATCAGTGCTCTCAGGAACTGATTATTTATGAGTGCTTTGCTGGAGCCCATGGACTAAGTAATAATGCCCAGAAAAGCGAGCTGTTAGATTTAAGAGCACATAACGAGACTTATGAAATTGTACTACCAGTATCATTATGTGGTACAACCCTAATTAGGGTATAACAGTTTAAATACCTTGTTCACTGGGTTCAGAGGGTGGCACTGGTAACTGTCATATGGAGAAAGAGCGCAGGGCGTTAGCCGTGAGATACAACATGCGGGATCGAAGATTTGCAAAATGTGACAGAAACGACAAAATATTATTGTTTACATGCAGTTTGTAGACCAGATATATGCAAGAAACGTACAATGCTCTGCATGTACAGTAAAACAATGATTCTGTGATGCTGTTATCGCTGTCAGCTTGCAGCGCTTCAGAAATGTTCGCAGCAGCGCGTACCGATGATTTTTTTGCAATTATGCGTTCAAGATCTGCATCATTGCTACGTCGAGTGCGGGACAGCGACAACAGTCTCCTGAGTGTTATTGCTAGCAAGATCGAGGGCCACTTGATGGGGCACCTGTGCGCTGTACATGTGTCGTTGCCAAGTGGGCCCAGTCTATGGTAGTGTGTTTGTATTTTTTTTTAATGTTTTGGATTGTCTTAGTCAGTGTGTATTGTATATTTAGTCATTTACAGCACCGCGAGCGCGTCGACCGTTTTGGGCGATGCGTGTTAGAGTCTTACTGATGCCCTTTACGTTTCAGGGCCGGAGTGACTCTTTCGAACAAATTCCGCAACCCCAGCAGTCCATAGGCTCCTACACTATCCTTCTTGTCAGTCTTAAAAGTTTAAGGAACCTATTCAATATCTCATTAAATGAAACTTCTCTTGTTAATGTTGTAAACTCCTTTGTTGGCCTAAGGGAAATAAAAGTTCCAAATAAAGCCTAGAAACTCGAGAGCACCATAATTAAGACTAGTATAATTATTCCAGAATACAGATTCTTAGTTCATAAATTTTTAAATACCACGAAAGTAGGCTGATGTCAGCCAAACAGAAATCCAGGCACGGAATCTGGGCCCAGTTTATTTATTCTACAAAAATCCGAAGAAAATACTCCGGCTTATTTTAAAAAATATGAGCGGCAAGATATACTTTAATAAATCGTAGGGAAGCTTACCCGCAACAGAGATTGTCTTAAGCCAAAGCTGTGTACGAATGTACGTGCAACACGGCCGAAATTTCGTCAAACCCTGAACCCTATTTCGTATTCAAACATATTTCGGGACCCTGTGGTCTGCACAGATGGGCCCTAACCCCAAATATTCGACCCCTGGAAGGTTTACAAGCAGTTATCAAATAAATCAATTCGAGTTGGACTCCAATTTGCCTCTGAATAGGGATTGAGTAACTTGTTGAAAGGCAATTTCAAGTTCTGTGAGATGTCTACAATCTCAGTTATAATTTTAATGATTTCCTGATTGCAATTCAATCAGAAATCGAAATGATTTGCAAGACTGAAGCATGAAGAAGAAAACTTTGTCTAGATACATTTTGTGTTTCTTTGTCTTTTTAATGAAAAAGAATGTCATGAATGAATTCAATTCAGCATTTACTAGGTTTCATTTCAAAATTCGGTAAAAAATCATGAAAGAAAATAGATTACAGGATGGCAGAAGACATCGGAACAAGAAAACTTTTTGCAGAAAACCTTAGTAAAACGGAATTAATAAAGGAAGATGATGGTATAAGACTAAATTAATTAATTAAAATTAAATAAATACTATTAACTAAATTGCTTATAATTTTTTTTTACAATTGATAGGCACACGTATACATTATTATAGACTAGCTTTCACCCGCGACCTCGTCCGCGCATATCACGTTTTTTCCTGTTCCCGTAGGAATTTTTCTTCCAGTCTTCCAAATTTCAGCTTTCTACGACCAGTAAAGACAAAGACAATGACAAAGATTTTTTTATTTGTAGAACATAGGCAGTAGTTTCGGCTGTGCGTTGATCGATCAGTCAGTCAATTTTTTTCAAGGGTTTTTTACTTTAGACTGCTCATAATCGTTATTCTGACCTAACCCAATGAGATTTTTAATAAAAAAATAATTAATTAACAACTTACACTAAAAAGAGCAATCTGAATAAAACCACAAATAGATATCAGCTCAGTTGAGCTGATGCCTATTTGTGGTACTCTTGAAAAAAATTAGAAAAGAACCGACGAAAAATTCCAACACTGGGGTGTCCAGAATCATGCCCTGGACCCATGGAAATCGTTTGTGCGTCGATGTCAGATACACGCAGTATATACATAAGATTAGGTATTAAGGCAAAAAAAAACTATTTATTTATCCCTTGTGATGTAAAAGACATTTGCTGTTTAAAATAATTTTCTATTCTTACAATACATATTAATAACAGCAAGTAAGCAATCTGTCACACTGTAATAGGTGAAAACATCAACAGATAAGAGAGAGAGTATTAGTAATAATGACAAATATAGTACCTAATCTCAATCGCTATCAGGCACTTGAGTTTGACTCAGTTGATATTGATGTTAACAAAATGATACAAGCGTCTACGCACTTGAAGACTCCGTGTTTATAAATAAATAATTCAGTAGCATATACTATTATATACTCATTATTCATTAAACTTACTTATCTATTTTTTCACCGATAGAAAGCTAAATTAGGAAGTAACATGGGCTTTTATTCATTTCCTAAAAAATAGATATCCCTTCAAAAATAGCTAAACTAAAACGTGACAAACGAAATCATGGGCAAAGTGCAAAATTACAAAACTGATTTACATTGAAGCAGACTAATTAGTCTGGATGAAATCTAGCATAATGATCAAAGTCTAGTGTTTCTTTGAATGCTGAAAAGGCTATTTTCTGTATTAACTTTGTCTTTACTTGAATGAAGACAGAAAATCAGAACTTTACCTAAACTAAGTTGGTGCTAGTTAGGCAGAAAACAAAAGAAAGAAAAGTGTTTAGGTATTCATCGATGCAAATTGATAACAGGGTACTTGACTAGAGCTTTTATTAGATTTCCCAAAAGAAAAAGAAAAGATAAGCCAAAGTAGAAAAAAAGGTCAAGAGCGAGTCGGACTCGCACACCGAGGATTCCGTACCATCATGTAAAACGAGAAATGCTTTAAATTTTCATCGACGAGGCCAATATTCGTCAGAGAATTTTAACACTGCGGTGTATATTGCAGTTTTATGTCAGCGCCATCTTTTGACCGCAAGTGGAACTAATGTAAAGGAGATTGGGCATTTATAGTTTCACTTTTTGACGCGTAAAGGCCATTTGAGTTAATGTATAATTCATTTTATTAATATTATCGATTTTTGACTTAAATTCATTGAAATAATTTGTGGGGTTTCTATTTTCATTTTAATTAGTATTTAATACGATACAATTTCATTTCTTCCATTATAGTGAAGCGACTCCTTTTTCAATTATAATCGATCGATTGAACATTAACATAAGTCGTGGAACAACAAAACAATCTACATTTGAAACTAAAAATATTAAAAGTTGTCATTATTATTCTTTAATAATATTACCTACTATTTTTTCGTTAAAAAGCAATTTCAAGACAAAAATAAAACAATTAAGTTAAAATAGATAATGTTACGACGCCGTAGTCTATTGTTGTGTCACAACACTATTCGATGAAATGTCAAACAAATTGGTATTTTCTGTTTACCGTGTTAACTGCCGGTAAACCGAGAAAATTGTTTTCAGCTTTTCTCTGCTAACAAACATAAATTCGTGTCGAGTTGAGTTTTAGGATTCTTCCACGTCTATCTACTACATCGAGCAATTTGACTCTTTTTGTGCGTGTGCTGCGAAGTGAATTATTATTGTTAGAACATTTTCACGTCCACGGTGATTTGTTCTGTGAAAACATGTTGCGCTGTATGAATTGTATTGTTCTCTTTTATTAGCACACCCGCTGCCTAGACGCCAAATCAGAGAAGCAACGGATTCCATGGTAAAAATCTTACGTACATGGATTTCTCCTACCGTTTTTCTGAGAAGATTTCTAGATCAATGTTTTTAAATATAATAAATAATGATGAACATAGGTAAAACTCAATTAATATGTACCAAAATAATGCAAAATATTTGCCAGTTAATAGGGTTTCAAAACGAATTGTTTTGAGTTATGTAACATAACCTCAATAGGTACTCAACTTATGTTTTTCTTCAGAAACCCCACAACATTTAATCTTGAATTTAACCTTGTATTAAAGTATAACACAACCCTTTTTTTGTGTCTAATTTTCATTACTTTACTGTGTCAAAAGTTGCGCAACCAAGTGCCATAGTACCTTGCTCAATTTCCTTTGTTGATGATTTCTAAAAGTGTGCCATTTAGAGACATTATTTATACACAATTATCTTGACATATAGTTCCTTCAAAAATAATAAATTCAGATTTTTCTAAATGCAAACTGAGATAAGGGGGGAAAAGGTAATTTTCTTAAAAATTTTCGTCTTAAGTCGAAAACTGTGCGGCTATTTTGTCGAATATTTTATTTTGTGACAAATCGTATTATGTTTAATTTTTGCTAGAAGTCCTTTTTAACCAATAATTACACAACAAACCATCTTACACCGAGCCTATTTGGTACCATTGGGGTTGGCTTCCATTCCAGTCAAACTGGATTAAGCTGAATACCGGAAGTTTACGTGGAACGGATGCCTACCAAACTTGCACAACCCATAAACTTAGTGACACGGTAGGTACTCCTTAGTATAATCCGCGCGCGATCAAAAAGGGATGGAACCGTATCAAAGTAAATAGAAAATGTGACAGTTCTCAAGACAAGTAGCGTTAGCGAAAAAACTCTGAATTAATTATACATTAGTTATTTCTACGATCTATCATTATAGGGTTGTGTAAATATACAGAGTTTCATGGTTGCAATCCTTTTAATAATAATGTTTAGATATACGAGTATATTATGTACATTAAAAATCGAAATTCATTGACCATCTTCGATACTTTTGTTTTCCAATTAGATGGATAAAACATGTTTGAATGAATGTAAGTGATTATTTTGTAGTGTAGTAGTGAAGTTAAGTTTGAATGAGTGAAGTGATCGTGATTCTTTTGAGAAATAAATAATATTTAACCGTAAGTGATTACAAATAACAGCTATAATAAAACAATTTTATTTTAAGAATAAGGAGGACTAAGTTCAACTTCAAAAATAACAATTTGAATCACTTAACGAACGATTTGTAAATAATTATTTACAAAATATAGGTACGATTAATTGTTGGAAACTGGCAACACTGAAGGACGAGTAATGTAAATATTTGCGTTTAAAAACAGATTTTTTATTTTTTTGTATCTTTTAGAGCATCGTGTCCACACGAAGCTGAGAACGGACAAATCCTTTGTTAGTTTCGGGTAGTATGAATTGCTGGTTGATTCTGCTAAGTGGCCTTTTTAGACCCGCTGGCAACTTTTGCCGACGCTACGGCTGGCCGGCGGACCGCGCGCGTCTCAGTTCCAAAAGGTTGCATCCCATTCTGATCGCGCGCGAGTTAAATCAGATTTTCTGCCTTACCTACTATCCGTAACGACCGCCAAGGATCTACAAATGACAGCCGGCACCAACGGCTTAACGTGCTTTCTGAGGCACAGAGTTTCGATATGATAAGATGATGACTTTGGTCACCCATCCACAAACTAACCTAGGCCAGCATTGCTTAACCTTGACGATCGACCCGTGGAACTGTTATTATAAGCCATGAACTGTCAAAAAAAACATCTTATTAAACTCATTACTTTGTTTAGCAAATAATGCTATTGAAGTAAGTATTGTTTTCAATTTGTTTGTGGGTTGCGTAACAAATAATACCAAATAACACATTGTACATCCTAATACAGCGTTAACCCTAAAGCATTTTTGTTCAAAATTGTTACCCAATAACCGAGGCTGTACCGAGAAAATCTGTTACGAGGAGCTCGTGGCTAAGTAACACTGTTGTAATTTAGCCACGAGCTCCTCGTAACAGCTGACAGCAGCATGGGTCGATCTTACAGGTTAAGCAGCGCCTGGCAAGGTTGATCTGTGGGTGGGTGACCATCTTAACATATCGAGTTTCCTCCGTGCCTCGGAAAGCACGCTAAGCCGTTGGTCCCGGCTGTTATATGTAGATCTTTAGCAGTCGTTACGAATGGTCAGAAGCCAGTAAATCTGACTCCAGTCTTCTCAAGAAATCCGTGTTACCCAGTTAATGGGTCGTGGAGGTCTGGTAGACGACCGTTCCACGTAAAATACTGGTATTCAGCTGAATCCGGTTAGACTGGAAGCCGACCCCAATATAGTTGGGAAAAGCCTAGGCAGATGATGATGTAACCCAATAACCAACAGTTCCCATTTTATTATTTGACTAGCTTCTGCCAGTGGCTTTGCTCGCATAGAATTTGAAAAAACTGGGTAGACGTAAAAGACCTAAAGATAAATACTTCTTCTTAGCGTTTCAAAGGCAAATAGAGTGATTAAGTTTTACGGTTGGGCCAGTACACAGCAACGATAATACCATTCGCTGACCCAGCCATAAGGTCCTCACAAGTACAGGTGACGAGATAGGTGACGGAAGTCAAAAGGTGGGCCACGGACTGTGGGATCCTACTGGGATAAAGTACCTATCTTATACTAGGGCTCCAGGTCACTCAGGCCAAGTTTATGATCCATTATTTATCTATATCTGTTCAGCTGTTGAGATGCCGTGAGATTCATTAGCAAGCACAATTTTTTGGATTTATAATATTATCCAGGTTCGAAATAGGAATAACAGACTAACATATAACCGAATATCTCAATAATTTTAATGATTAGTTAACGTCATTTACTCCCTATTTCTAAAGTAAAGTATTTTGTAAGTACACAAATCGACAGGTAGGCTTTCAATTTGTATACTATATAAAATACGCTAGCTCTACGTAGTAATCTACATAAATACTTGCCAAGTCTAAACTAAGCTTAATACGGATATCCTAAACTTCCATCCGCAGGAAATCCTGTTACCCCCCGACATAAGGGAATAAATTGAAGTCAGCCGTTGTAAGCTCAATTATCACGATGATATGCTATAAGCAATATCGATGTCCAAATGAGTGAGATTTATATACACTACCTTAATGAAACGTGGTCAAACCTAAACGTTTCGGCATTTAGAGAAACGGTACTTTGTCCTAAACCCAAGTTCGGTGTTGCGAAATTATTGTTCGATAGAGTTACTGTGGCTCAGGAACGCAAAAGGCATTTGAATGAACACGGGTATGTTTTAGTCAATAGGAGTCTTATACTAGGGAATGTCTAACTCGCTCCGCCCAGAGTGGGAGAAGTCATTAACGATTGCCCATAAAAAAATTGTTTATAACCCCTCGGAACTCCATGGCTTACTGTAGAGCGAGTATCTCACTAACAGTGCTGATTGATTCTTTTTTTTTATGTCCAGGCAAGAAAATATGGCTTCCATATCTAGCATAAGATGAAATTTAATTTAAAGCACATTTTATCATTTCGCCACAGAACCTTAACCAAAGCATATTAGATAATATCGAAAACCAGCCAAGTGCGAACAACCTATTAAACTTTAAAATTATAGTAGGTACCCTGAGTGTGAAATACTGACGGCGTAACTTGGCAACTCTTTTGACCACCTTTTGGCTATAGAGTGTAGCCAGATCTCTTTCCATTCCTGGTTGCTTTTATGAGATCGCAAAATGCGATAAAGTTGCAATTTGTAATTTTTTTTAGTTTAAGGTTTTCTTTATATTTTTATATTTTGGTCAACAATAAAGCATGTACAAATAACAATATAAATAAATAAGATTCGCAAGGCAGTTTTGTGGCGAACTGTTGGGCAGTAGCGACCCCACGGGCCTGATCTCCAGGGAGAAGTCTTGTTCCTCATTTCCGGCTTGCCTTTATTGGCTGGCCTGAGTGAACACTGACGAGGAACGGAGCTCTCACCTCTTTCTTGCCTTAACCGGCCGGTCGGAGTAGAGATTCGTAAGAACAAACGTGCTCGGGAGAAGGATGTATAATCCAGTGAGATGCTGGTAGGGATCTTGACCGTACTTCCGGGATTGTCCTGATAGCCGTGGTATACCTCTCCACTCCTTTAGTACCTCAGAATATGTTATTCCATTGGCGCTACTTCACTTTGTGCTAGCAACCGTTTTCGGGGAGCACATTTATTGAGTGTGCAAGTCACCCCCTGCCATTTTAAAGCAGAATTAATTGTCAGTGGTCGGGCAGGGGCCAATAGTTCTTCCATAGTAAACGGTTATCAGTCCACTAAACCAACCAAACCCATAGCGTTTCATCTTTTGTTTCCATATTCTGCAATAGTCCTGCTCCAACCGGGCATTTTCCTTGGGTATACTTTCAGAGTGCATACAGGGATAATCGTCGGTTGGTGTCTCATTCCATTTGAAATGTCTAACGGTTATCAGCGAGTTAGCTTCGGCCCCTCGTACGCCTATAAAGGTAAAGGACCGGGTCTCCAGGGACTCGAGAAAATAAAAAATAAATAATATAGCAAAAAATAATTATGAAAAAAATATTAGTAATAATTTAATAATAATTTTTATAGTTTATAGTTTTAGCGGTTATAATATTTTTTTTACTTATTAATAAAGAATCTTCATTAAGCAATGGAATATACAGACGGAATTTTGATATACTTATATATTTTTTTTTATAATTTGAGTGACTGTTTATACTTATACTAGCTGTCCCCCGCGACTTCGCTCCCGTTTAACCCGCATTGTTCCCGTTCCCGCGGCAATTCCGGGTTACCCTTCGGGTACGAAACCCAAAAAAAGGTTCATGTCATATCATTTGCTGACGTCGACAACATTTTATAAGTGTTGCTCTTTTAATGAGCTAAAAAATTTGGTGGTAAATATATTACCTTTGCCTTATAATATTGGTTAAAAAATCCACTATACTTTCCGAAATCTAGTCCCCTAAGCCTCGTACTGCTGACTACAGTTAATATAGCCTTAATACTAAGTTAATGTCCTATCCCGGTCCACTTTATGTCTAAACGAGACAGTTATTATAACTTAACTTTAATAACGTTTTAAATCGAAACGGGTTTCAACAAACACCATTATCGCAGGGTTACCAGAAACAATACATAAAAATCCAAAGAAACATTTCCGGATTTTTTTAGATACTAAAAAAAAACATTTATTCGTTCCATGTAACACAACAATACAATAGAAAATGCGCAATTAAATTATATTAAAAGCATGATGCCTAAATATTCTTTTTATTCTTGAAGAATTTTAGTATACTATTTCTGTATAATCTAGCAGTATTATTTACATCCATCAAACCAAAACGGTTATTTAAAATTTTCAGTCGCGAAATTATAAGCATGTTGATTTTTGTATATTGTTTTTTTTGTTAATATACCGTTGGTTTTATTTTTGTGTTGCATTTACCAAATCTTTTATTCCGGTCGGCTTAGAATTGCCCCAAGGTGAAGACATATTATAATATCGAAGTTGTCCGGAAAATACGGCAAGTATAGCAACCCTAATTATGCGTAGTGGTTGGCAGCCGTCGTATCATTTATAATGTTTGAGTTGAAATCCCTGATGCACACAGTTCTGTGTCAGTTGTGCGCTTGGTATATTAATCTTTATCGTTTGTCGTTTACTGGGAGCTTTTAATGTTATGTTATGCATTATCGAGGTAGCGTTATGGATTGTGGTAGTGCTTCGAGGGAACCGTTTTCTATTGGCTTGATGTTTATAGATAACGTTGTTCTTTGTTTGTTTCCTTATAAAGTGCATTTCCCTAATATCCCTTCGTAGATAAAGTACAGGTTCATTAACAGCAGACTAACAATTTAGCGCCAAAAAATCGATGTTTTCGATGATTTGACACTAGGGTATTCGAAATTCGTCCAACTGTTTGGAATGACCGAGGTATAAAGTACAAACATAATACAATATATTAGTAACCCTTCCTTAGCAGTCGGGTTACTAATTAATTTCGGAAATCGATGTGCGAAAAACGAAGAAACAAAACCAAAAACACCGACTTCCGAAATTAATTAGTAGGTTGCGTTTTTTTGTAAATTAAGATTCTATGAAATTAAGAAAGGCAATAAATACTTAAAAAAAAACTACTTAAAAAGAATCAATAAAACAAATGCAAAATCATCGGAAGTTCAAAAAGTTTCTAGAAGAGCAAAAAAGAAGAAAGTGCCTGTAAGTGGTCTATTTGAATTGTAAGAAAAAGTTGGAAATTAATTTCCGATTCGATTTAGATCATGTTTTAATGTGGGGTCTACTTCTGACATGGTATGTCCATCAATATTATTATTATTAAGTACTAGCTGACCCATGCAACGTCGTCTGCGTAACATTTTTCATTACTGCTCCGCTCCTATTGGTCTTAGCGTGATGATATATAGCCTATAGCCTTCCTCGATAAATGGGCTATCTACCACTGAAAGATTTTTTCAAATCGGACCAGTAGTTCCTGAGATTAGCGCGTTCAACCAAACAAACAAACAAACAAACAAACAAACTCTTCTGCTTTATAATATTAGTATAGATTTATGAAAACTGAAAACCAACAGTATATACAGAAAAAAACGCATTGCTTCAACCATCACAATAGGTCTGAAAACGAGCGCAAAATGTAAAAGTGACGGTGGGAACAATAGATATAAAATGGAAAGTCGTTTGCCGCGTATTCAAGCGTAATCGTTCCGTTTCGTGACGTTTGTTTCGTTTTGACAATCGTTCGGCGCGGTGCCTACGAATGTCGGGCGATGTCGGGCAATACCGGGCTATGTCGGGCGTTGTCGGTCGTTTCAAAATTCGAATGGACGCGTATCCGCAGCGACTAGTACGTTCTCATGAATATTCATGGTGTATTGAATCGTACACGAACGGAAAGTATCGTATAGGGAACGTTATTTATTTTTCAATAGTTACGGAACAAGGATCTCTAGGTTTTTAATTTGCGACGGATTTGCATAATCAGGTACTTTGCTTGTGCCTCATGTAAATGGAAACACTATTCAATTTAAATTTAACAATGTGACTTTGAATTTCTTAAGAATTAAAAATATCAAAACCCGCTCACATCCATAGGTACTATTAATATTATAACTGCGAAAGTAACTCTGTCTGTCAGTGTGTCAGTGTGTTACCTCTTCACGTCTTAACGGTTGAACGGATGTGGATAAAACAAGGCATTGGCACCCAGGTAGATGTCCTGGAATAGGACATAGGTTTTTCATCTCATTCCCTTGACATCGTTTTCGGCGAAGCCGTTGGCAGAAGCTAGTCTCTTAAGCTTAGCAAGTCACGTTTTAGGAGTAGTGAGGTTAGCAACTCCATAGACAACTAATTTTATCTTAAAAAGTTAAGTATGATAAGCGCCGGAAATAACTGCCATTGACCCACGATCTACTCGTTCGTCTTGTAAGTTACAAATTAGTTAACCTATTTAGGACATCAAAATGGTAATTATTTGGGGCATGATGACAATAGATTGGTAACGAAGTCCTCAAGAAAATTCATTCATTACTCTCGAGTAAATTAATTTAGGTAATATCCGCACCATTGATTCTCCATCCTCGCTTTAATTGTGTCTCATAAAATCCTTGTTTACGCATGAAGAAATAGTTCGTTTATCATCTCAAAACCACAGTTTTGTATTTAAGTATTACTAAGTAGGATTATTAAGATCCCTGGCACTAAGCCCAGATAGTACTGGGGCAGGACGAATAGGAAATTAGCGTAATGAATAAATAATAAAACAAAAGAAAAGAGGATCCGGTGTTCGCAATAATTAGCCTTTGATTGTTAGCATTATTATTCTAGACATCAAAATACAAAAGAAATCTTTGTAGCTGCGAGAAATTTTATGAAATACTAGCCAACCCACGGAACTACTTTTGTGTCATATTTTAATTAATGCTCCGCTCCTATTGGTCGTAACGTGATTTTGAATTAATTTTTCAATTCGAACCTGTAGTTCCTGAGATTAGCGCGTACAACCAACAAAAAAACCCTACTAGTGCCTACTTCGTTAGCGGTATTTTTCGGCTTAAGAGTCCTATTACGAATCGTAAATGCTCGTTTGCAATAGACGAAGTTACGTTGGTCTGCGTTGGGAGTACATCTTTAGTCCGCGAAACAATTTTGATACTTACTAGTCTGAATAGGATTATAGTTTATTTGGGCGCTCGCGCGAGACTGAGGAGCACGCGCACTGAATTGACGCAGAATATATAGTACTTTAATTTTATTTATTGTAATTTTGTTTAATTATATTGACAAACGAAAACTAATGAAACGTATTCATTGTAGATTGAAATTATATATCATATTAATTTATTTGATAAAATTGTTTTTATTTGGAATATAATGGACGCTGAATCAAGACATTTCTGGCTTAAATTAGGCTTTCTTTACGTTTTTTTCCGTGAAAACTCAAGGAATTTAAAGAAATTCTAGAACACCAATAAACAAGTAAAACATTCAACTTACCTTTTAGTAATTTTAGCTTTTAAAAGAATTGATTGTAACAATGTGAATTAGACCGTCAAAGTTCCATCGCCGACATTTTTTCTTGCAAACTGAGTTCGTAAAATATTTATAGTAAATTACACGAAAAGAAAAATGAAAATGTGTAACTCTAACTTACAAGAAAGAGACTGGCACTATCGTTATTCAGGATCAAATAATTAAAATATCTTACTGCTGCTGATAATTACAGCGTCAAAAATCATGAATTTCCGTAGAAAATGTAATAGGACTCTTAATATGTAGCCTATAACACAAAAAAATAACGTATCTCTCTATTGGTAATAGAATTTCCAAAATCGGTTCAGTAGATCCAGGGATCCCTACAACCTCACAAACTCACAAACTTTGCCTCTTTATAATATTAGTATAGATAAATTAACTAGCAACCCAACCCGGATTCGCCCTTTTTAGGATTCCGTACCGTAACGGTAAGAAATAAACCTTATTAATTATTATTCCTTTATTTCAGGCAACAGTAGCCCATACAAAATAAAATACACCTTTACAACAAAATATAAAAATAAACTAATACATAAAAAATATGAAACACTAAGACACACGAAGTGACGGCGCGCGTCGTGTTACGCTGCGCGGTGTCACATAGCCTGCCACGAAAACGTCGGTAGACTACACCCTTCGACCCCCCACCCCCACCCTTCCACTAAGTCTGTCCGTCTGTCACAGCTGGATATCTCAAGAACTACTAATACTAATGCTATCAACTTGAATTTTAAAATAGTTTTAGATGACGTTTGCCCAAATATTTTGCAATTTAGAAAATAATAAAAATGTTTTTTTTTTTTTGCAACAGCGACTGAAAGAGGGTCTTAAAAAATTCGAAGTGAAATAAATACTAGAGCATGTTGGATATCATATGAAAGAGCACTACACCGATTAGCACATTCACATACATTTTTTTCTGTTTTTTTAGGCAGCATGGTTTTCGACTTTTGACAAAAATTTACCACTCCCCCTTTTATCTCCGAAGTTTGCATAGAGAAGAATCTGAAATTATTCTATGTAATAGAAAATTATGTAAAGATTACAGGAAAAATAAAAATATGTCTCTAAACAGCAAACATTTCACGTTTTATATGATGGTAGGGACTCCTCAGTGTGCGAGTCCGACTCGCTCTTGACCGGTTTTTCAAAATTTCTGGCTTCCTAAATCTTGTTAAAAACAATAACAAACACAGCCAAAAAGAAATACGCAAATCAGTCACACCATTGCCGAATTTTGCAAGGCTAACGCTCATCAAAAGATTTTTATCTGGGGGCACGGCAGCGCCCCCGCCAAGTCCAGCAAAAAAGCGGCACGGCCGTACCATCCTTTTCTCGAAGCAGTTCAAGCCATTATCGACCTTATAACTTCGTTGTATACAATTACCTAAAAAAATAACCTCTGTAAGTGACTGTTTTACAAAAAAACATTCAATGTTATAGGAAGCTACCATAGGGATAGCATATAAAAACGCGGACGCAATTACGGGCAGAATTTAATAAAAATAGCTACTTCAACACAGAAACTGAAATAAAAAAGATTTCTTGGCATCCCGTCCAGACTTTAAGGGCTGTAGAATTTCGTTCCAAAGGCAATTTAATTTATCACCTATTAGGTAGGTACCTGTAATCGTAGCTTTATTACCTTAGACATTTTTATTCATGACGAGCCTGATTTTGAGGGTTCTGTACTCAAAGGGTGAAACGGGACCCTATTACTAAGACTTCGCTGTCCGTCCGTCTGTCACTAGGCTGTATCTCATGAACCGTGATAGTTAGACACTTGAAATTTACATAGATAATAGTAATATCCTTGGACATTTCACACAATGCTATATAGTTCCAAGCTAAGCAACCTAATGCTTGTGTTATGGTAACAAGATGGCTGATAAACTACTTATATACATTTTTTTTTTGTAAATACATACATATTATAGATAATGTATTTCTGTTGCCGCTATAACAATAAATACTAAAATAAGGTATATAGTTTAGGGGTCTCCCATACAACAAACATGATTTTTGCCGTTTTTATCTAAACTTAATATTATAAAGCAGAAGAGTTTGTTTGTTTGTTTGTTTGGTTGAACGCGCTAATCTCAGGAACTACTGATCCGATTTGAAAAATTCTTTCAGTGTTAGATAGCCCATTTATCGAAAGCTATAGGCTATATATCATCACGCTAAGACCATTAGGAGCGGAGCATTAAAGGAAAATCTGACGCAGATGAAGTTACGCGGGTCAGCTAGTAGATAATATGTACGGGAACCCATAGATAAGTATAAGTACTAACCGGGAACCCTTCGTGCGCGAGTCCGACTTGCACTTGGCTGGCTTTTTATTATTGGCCTCTATTTTGCTGATGGTAAGCGAGTATATACCTAGTCAAGTGTGGACTCTTGCTTTGAAGGCTGACGAGTTACCATCATTATCATCATATCAGCCGAAAGGCGTCCACTGCTGCCTCCCCTAAGCATCACCGAACTCCAATGTAGCCAAATCCCCGCGAGGTACAGTCGAGTACATACGCAGCCACTCGAGACAGACCGTGATGAATCACGACGTAACTGTACAGACGTGTGATAAATCAAATCATATCAACATCAAACAAGATACTGAAGAACGTTCGTGACCTACAAATATTTGTTTTTTCACCAACCAAGGAGTGTCAAATAAAAATAAAACCAATAAAAATGGGAATATTTCCATTGTTTGCCGACTTGCGAACGGCAATTTCCTTGTAAATTGACGGAAACGAGACGAAATTCACGTCTGCGCTGTGAATTAGTTATTGTTGGCTTTATATCGCCTATTCCCTTTGTCGAGCAATCGTGCCAACAAATTGTCTCTCGAGAAATGAAATCTTTTAATATTTCATCGTCTTTCGTCAGGGCTTGTTCGCTTGCAGACGATCTAATAACGGTATTAGGTCCATGGTAGGCGCCAGATAAATGAGCCATAACGATCATTAACCCTCATACATTAATTTATTGACACTCTAAATATAAAAAACAGAGATAAAGGCAAAAACTGGCCTGAATCGACTTCTATGGTGATCCTTTACGTTCTTCTATAATGAAAAACGATTCATAATTTATTTTTCGGGAGGGATATTAGATACAGATGAATGTACTTTATTGCAAGTTTATCTGGCGTGTATACAAGACAAAATGACTTTCTATTAGCGATAACAATTCTCAAAAAGTGCAAAATGTATGAGGTTGACATTGACATGTGTCAAATATTTAGGACATATCACATGATCGATTCTGTAGTAGGTACTTTCTCTAGAGCCTCATTGATTTTTTAATCGAATAGTTTTGAAATCAAGATGTGACGGAGTACGGAACTCGTATTTTGATTCTTTCCCTTTTATATTATACGAAATTTGACCGAACCATTAGTAAGCGGGGGCCCTTCGATATGAACGCGAAATGAAGTTGAGAGAATTGATACCTGATAGCTACAAAGGCTCACAAAAATTAATTTTACAAAGGCTCTATAAATACATAAATAAAATACAATTTTATTCCTTACACTTTGTTTAGCTGTCAGATACTTTTGTAGCCTTTTTATGATTTCTAGCTTAACTTTTCGTCAAATGAAAAATATGATGTATTTATTAGTGAAACAAATTGATAAACAGGAACCTATTTCCATCCTAAATAAACAAACTAATTCAAAGATTTATTATTAACTCACCTATCTCCCATGACTTGGTGAGGGTCGCGGGTAGCCGATGGATGTGAGACGCACAAGACCGGATGTTGTGGTGACACTTGCGGTAGGCTTATGTCCATAGTGGACGTCTTTCGTCTGATATGATGATGATGATGACGATGATGAATGTCCACAGTTCTTTCACCTGTCCAAACTTACCTTTTAAGTAGAGATGGACGTTCTTAACTCCAAATTCATTCCGAAATTAGCCCTATGTGCATGATACCCTTATTTCATCTGCCTAGCCTTTTCCCTAAGTATATTGGGGTTGGCTTCCCGTCATACCGGATTCAGATGAATACCTGTATTTTACGTGGAGCGGCTGCTTACCAGACCTTCACAACCCATTACCTGGGTAACACGGTACTTCATGGCAAGACTGGAGTCAGATTAAATGGCTTCTGACAATCCGTAACAACTGCCAAAGATCTTCAAATGACAGCCGGGACCAACGGCTTAACGTGCTTTCCGAGGCACGGAGGAAACTCGGTATGTTAAGATCACCCATCCACAGATCAACCTTGGCAAGCATTGCTTAACCTTAAAGATCGACCCGTGCGGCTGTTATTATTTAGCCACGAGCTCCTCGCTTATTTAAGATATACTCTTATTTAATAAACCATATTTCCATTCCTTTAAACTACGATCACCTGAAAAAGAGAAAACTAATTTCACTCACGAAAAATTGTATTTCCCTATAGGCCTTTACGAAATTATTGGAAAAGGTCGAGAGTAAGTAGAACGGATTTTTTCGTTGTCCCGAGGGCATAATTTTGCTGGTTAAAACGAAATGTTGATTTTAACTGGTATCCGATGGCGTGTGTATTTTTTATTTTAAAATAAATTGTAATTGTCCGTTGTAATTTTTTACAAAATTGAAACACTGTCCGTTGGGGATTGTTACTTACTTATTTGTTGATGAAACCGAAACTTCTCTCGTTAAAATAACAGCTGTGGCAAAGTTACACATTCAATACTTTTCATACGCGGAACAGATTGATTGACGAACAGATATTTTTCTGAATTTGGTAAACTAGGTATATTTTCTTTTTTCAAGTTCCACTTTTATTTTTTACACACTGTATAGTTTTTTTATTAGGAACAGTTCAATTATCAATATTAACAAAACTCATTTTAAATAAAACTCATTCATTTCAGATAAAGGCACTGCTTGTGAAAAACCAGAAATCATGATGGTGAAAAACATCTTTCATAGGCAATCTCCTACCCTTTTTAAGGATGAGAAATCATCAAATAGCTTCTCCCCGCCCTGGGTGGAGCAGTAGGGAGCACAGAACACAATTATCCTAGCGGGTAGGGAGTGTCTGACTTTTGCTGACTTAAACCTAACTGTGTTCCTCCTAACGCACTTTTCGTTCCAGGGTCGCGCTGACTCTTTCGAACAAATTCCGCAACTCTGAGCCAGTCATCGACCTCACTTTGTCCCAACTATATAGGGGTCGGCTTCAACTCCAACCGGACTTAGCTGAATATTAGTATTTTGCATGACACGTCTGCTTACCAGACCTTCACAACACAACCCATTAACTAGTAACGAGTCACTCCTTGGCAAGCCTGAAGTCAGATTTGCTGGCTTCTGTCAATCCGGAACCACTGGCTAAGATTTACAAATGACAGACGGGACCAACCGCTTAGCGTGCTTTCCGACGCACAGACGAGTCTCGTTATAATAAAATCAAATCAAATCAATGTATTCATGTTTAACAGTAAAATGTGTATAAATAGACACAGAAAGATAATATACAGGGTTATTTGTAAAACACCAGAAACCTCTTAGGCAGTGAAAGTACACATGATTATAAGCAACTTTTGTTTTGGTAAAACTCCGAAATCTCGAAAAAAATATCAGCTGTTTCATACAAAATGCAGTATTTAGCCAATGAAAATGTATGAAACAGCTGATATTTTTTTCGAGATTTCGGAGTTTTACCAAAACAAAAGTTGCTTATAATCATGTGTACTTTCACTGCCTAAGAGGTTTCGGGTATTTTTTCAATTTCCCTGTATAGTAAAGATCTTACAAAAGGTAATTAATGGCTATCTTAAATCTAGTTTATGGCTAAAATTATCTACAGGTGCAAGATATTTAACTAGGAACTTAAAATATATTTAGCGACCTGCCCGAACTAGGTTTATTTAAACCAGTGATTCAGGCCAACACTTCAGGAAAATGCCAGTGCGTTTCAATGCCAATATTACTTTATATTTTTTTGTTTAAATGGTTCCTTAATTTATCACTGTCGTTTTCTACGTAAATGGAAATCAGAAATATAATTCTCAACAGAGAATTTAATTTGAGTAGGTAAATATGCTCGGCCCTCAATTTAGAGCAGTCTGCCAATATATGATGGTTTACTTTTGTAATTATATAAACAGCAATCTGATGCTATCAAAGACTCTTGTAATTGGAAATATTTAAATGTTAGTTCATGTTGAAATAAATGCCTTGTCTGTTCTATGAATTCTCTGCTATGAATTAAAAAGTAATTTGAAATAAGTTCAATAAGGGATCTTTAATTCAAGAGTGAATAAGTTACTTCTAGGCAAGTATGCGTCACGTCTTTCCATCAGGTAGGATTGTGGGTCCTACAAAAGTTGTTCATCATTTGCCAAGCCTTTTCACAAATACTTTGCGGTCGGCTCCCTGTCAAAGCGAATTCAGCTGAATACCTGTATTTTACGAAGAGTGACTGCTTACCAGATCTCTACAACCCATTAACTAAAAACAACAGCCTATATTTTATTAAAAAAAAACAAGCTAAGTACGAGTCGAACACTCATACGAAGGGTTCTACACCATTAACCAAAAAAACACGTTTATTTTATGGGGGCCCCATTTAATTTTTGATTTCAATTCATTTGGTAATATTTGTTGTTATAGCGGCAATAGAAACACACACTCTGTCAAAATTTCAACCATTTACCTATTACGGTTCTTGAGATACAGTCCGCTGACAGACAGACGGACGGACGGACAGTGCAGGCTTAGTGATTGAGTTCCATTGGTTACCCTTTAGGGACCCTTAAGAATTGTGCATTGTGCGTACTGACATGCGCTGACGAAGTGTTAAGCTATACAAGAATCTTTAACAACTATTATGATCACTCATAGAATGTCACTTTATTTATTTATTTATCCTTTATTTCAGGCAACTGAGACCCATATAACACTACACACAATACATAACTTTATACAAAAGACTTAAAAACTACTGCACACGTAGTGACGGCGTCGTGTTGAGCTGCGAGGTGCGTAATGTGTGTGGTGTGTGTGTGTGTATGTGTATGTGTGGTGTGTGTGTATGCGTGTGTTTGTGTGTTTATCGAAAACCCATAAAATAGAGGATAATGCGACCTTTCCTTATTCCTAACACCATGGAAACCCCAACAAAGTGTTTATATTCTCATCAAACTAGCACAAACAAAGTTTACACACTCATCCAACTCTTTATAGACTCAGTGATTTATGCGGAGTTCCACGGTACTTTGTTATCATACATAAATAAATAAGTTTATAAATCAATCAGCTGGTATCACTTGCCAGAATTAAAAGTTAATTATGTATGTGTCATTGAACTCTAAAAATAAAGTCTAGTCATAACCTACGTAATGACATCGGTAGTTAGTTTGTTCTTGCAGATACAAAATAAATTATAATTATGTAAATACAAAAATGTTGTAAACTACAACCGGGACACTTTAAATACATCCCAACCAACTCAAGCCTCCGCTGTCTGTCCGTCCGTCCGTCCGTCCGTCCGTCCATCTGTCCGTCCATCATTACGTAAGTATGTCTAGAATTATTCCCACCATTTGGGGTCGGTTCTCCTAGTCATTCTTCGTCAGGACATTCTGTCCTGGGTCGTCGCAGATGTGACATTTGCGACCTTCATGTCCTTAGTTACAGCGGTTATCCATGTGAGACGGCCCTCCATTAGTTTTTCCAGGATAAGTTTTACTCGGAAGCTGCCGCGAATTTAGGTATTTTGAATACGATCCAGCAACGTTACACCTCCCGACCAACGTAGCATCCTCATCTCAGCGGCATACATTCTATCCACTTGTTGTTTTTTGAGGGGCCTGCATTCGGCACCGTATGTATTACATACTATTGCCGATAAAGAAACCGATAAAAATGGCCAAGTGCGAGTCAAATTTTTATTATTTGTTGATATAGCGCCAATAGAATTAGGGCGGGTTGTATCAAACAGTTGGTCAACGTAACATACGTACGTCAAAAAGTTACGATTACGGACCATGTTTGACGTTCGTTAAATTAGAAGCGTTGTTTCAAAACATTCTGGTATAAATTCCTGCTCATCCCAATAGCTAAGTTATTGACACGGGTCCTACCTAAATAGCTTTTTTTGCATTCCACCACTAATTTGTGTCATCAGAAGAACTGGTATTGAGGAATTCAAAAGAAATTTCACAATATTGTTCTATTTGACGCAAATAAAGTTACGTTAATCAGTGCTCAGACCATCTGTTAACGTAAACGTTATATTTTACGTGCGTTAACGCTGACATTTTGTGAAACAACCCAATTCTTTTGATTCGACGATAGTTAGCACCATTTTTAACGTTTACGCGAGCGTTAAGTGTAGTTGAAACAACCCGCCCTTACACAATCTGTGAAATTTTCCACTGTCTTCCTTTTACGGTTCTTGAGATACAGCCCGCTAACAGACAGACGGACAGTGGAGACTTAGTAATAGGGTTCCGTTGGTTACCCTTTGGGTACCCTATGGGTACGGAACCCTTCGTGTCAGAGTCTGACTCGCACTTGGCCTGATCTTTTTTTATTTATTTTGAGTACAAACTTTGTATCTAATCGCCCTAAAAAGTAGGTATGGTTTGCAATAAAATTTGAACTTCATCTTGTATGACATACAGCTTGTTGTTCCAAACTTTGATAATAAATATTGTCTCGAATTCTGAATTCAAATCAAGATAAGTAAACATATTGCTTTGGTTATGCGGTCGTTTGTTTGCAGGCCACCACAATTTTCCAATACAGGGTGTAAGGCTGCTTTTCAATATAAGCATACGATTATATTTATTTATTTATTTATTTATTTATCGTTTAAGTCAGGCATTAGCACCCATAACATTAAAAATTCAAAACTTAAACTAAAAAACCTTAACTTACTAATAAAACAAAACTTAAACTACCTACTTACTACATAAAACACATCAAGCCAAAGCAAACGCACTCCCCCGTAAAATCAGTATATAATAGGTACTCGTATGATTATTGGTTGGGTTGGAGAACAACCTGCTGCTCTTGTCATTAGCGCGGCAGGATTAGCTTCATCTATTTGACTGACAAACCTTGACTATTCAAAAGTGCCTGTAAGTGGTCTATTTGAAATAAAGGATTTTGTATTTGTATTTGTATTATATTATAGGTAGGTACTTGGCTTTTGCCCGCGACTTCGTACGCGTATATCCCGTTTTCTCCCGTTCCCGTAGGAATTTCGGGAAATCCTCTCCTAGTGCACCCCTACTCTCCCCGAGTAACCTACAAGCCAAATTTCAGATTTCTACGATTATTATGAATCATCATATTTATTATTATATTATTTTAGCAAATATATATGTATTTTATAGTATATGCATATATATATTATTTGCATACTTTGTTGTATCGATAAGATTCAATTATATTTTATTTTTATTTGTTTGTTGTACACCTACCACAGTGTAGTCTTTTTAACCCAATGGTTGACTGGTAGAGAATGCCTTGTTGCATTAAGTCCGCCCATGTACCACTATTGTGCATAAAGTCTAAATAAATAAATAAATACTATTAGTTTCGGCTGTGCATTGTCTGCCAGTCAGTCAGTAACAACACAACACAACAGGAAGAGTTTTGTATATTAGGATGTGTATTGACTTTGTGTGATTAAAACAAGAATCTAACGCTAACGCTCGCAATACAAATAATACATTTAATCAGATTCTTGGTGAATATATATGGATGTAAATTTATAGAGACAAATAGTCCCACGTTTTATTTGAACTCGGGACTTTAGCAAATATAGCAAGCCAGCTACATTCGTATTTACACATCTAAATTATTTTTTACTGCTATTGAACATCAGTATATTTTCGACATTGAAAATGTCGCTTCATTTAAGTCGAAATCAAATTAAATTAGAGAAGGAAAACTCAATAAAATGACTAATTGTATCTCAAGGTGCGTATAAATCAAATTACTGAGAGTAATAAGGCAGCGCCTTCCTCTGTCCGGTCATTTCCACAGAGTATACAATTGGACAGACAAGACACGAGATAGCTCAATCATTTTGAGAATCTAAAGAATGAAAAATAGTTTATTTCACTCTATACTACTATTGTAAAGAGGTAAAGTTTGTGAGTTTGTGAGGTTGTAGGGGGTAATCTCTGGATCCACCCTACCTAATAGAAAGCCATGTTATTTCTTAGTGTCATCATATCATGTCAGGTTATATTTATTACCCGAAAAATACCGCCTAACGAAGTGAGCACGGGTCAGCTAGTTTCAAATAATCATAAAAAACACTAACAACATAAAAAGGTTTGAGTACAATTTTTGATGTCACGGGCCATCAATTTCTATTATTCCGTGCTCCCACGGCCCACAAACGTTTCTTATTTTATAGAACAAATTATAAGCCACCTTGTGTTTTGAAACAAAATCCGTCGGCCGTAGCTTGCAAGTATGCGAGCGTTAAAATACATACCAGCACTACTCTATCTCACACATCTTCTTTATGAGAATTCGTAACACTCACTGACAATGTATGGGCAATTTTGACAATGCCGTCTCTAGCTATGGCAGTAGAGGCAATAAGTGCTCTGTGGTAGTCACTTCCTCTCCAGCGCAATGCCATTGGTAGCACTAGCCAAATTACACAATTCTGTGAAATGCTTTTAACCTCGTTTAACTTTTACCGTCCATTTTCTATGAACTGTAGAGGAATAAAAGCATAATATGATTATTCATGTTTGCCCGGCTAGCGAAAATACAAGTCATTTATCGACATAAATGTTATGTTCAATATAAAAGTCATAGCATCTGCAAGCTATCTATTGACATTGTTTTAATTTTTCCATTTTACAATTTTATTTTTGCTTCCTGAACTACAAAAATCCCCAATTTTTTAAACGACTTCCCAAAAAGTAGGAGGTTCTCAATTCGGTTGTATGTTTTTTTATGTTTTTTACCTCATAACTCCGACAATTATGAACCGATTTGAAAAATTCTTGTTTTATCTGAAAGGATATACTTGCAGACGAACTTTGGATTATAAATCGAAATAGCTAGAATTCGTCTACTTAGATGATGGTTTTATGTCATCCAAGTAATCGAAATTGCGTATTTTGCTTTCTGCGATTTTGCAGTGGTGTTGTTAGGTGTGGGGTACCACTAAAAAGTGAAAAATAAAAAACTTTTATAAAAAAATACAACCGACTTCCAAAAAAAACACTACAAAGTAAAAAATAACTTTAATTTCGGAAGTCGGTGTCAAAATACGAAGAAACTAACAAAAACACCGACTTCCGAAATTAAAGTTATTTTTTACTTTGTAGTGTTTTGTTTTTAATCAATAACTTGAGGTAAATAATATGTCCAAGTTCTGAATTTTGACAGATTTTCATGAAAGGTATAGAATCTTGAAAGGGGATAGAATCTTAGTGGATATAACTAGTTCGTTTTTATCCAAGTTTCGGCGCGCAATTTTTCTGGACAGAATACTTGAACAAACAAAAAAAGTAGGCAGTCAGCAATATGGTAAACTAAAATGTCACGTTTTCGAGATATTTACATCCCTAATCCAAACTACTTACTTCCTACCTAATCCAAAGGGAAAATAAAATTATCCTACTGTAAACCCCACACATAATTACATACATCGAGTTACTAAGTACAGCCTCAATCAGAAACCAATAATACACTTAATAACATGCTGCCTGTTCACGTTGATATCATTAGTCGGATAATGAACAGCGCACTTATTTGCATTCAGTTATAGAGGATTAACTAACCGACACACATCGGCATTTGCATAGTATTAATCACATGCCAGACTAGCGAAAGCTGGTGACTTCGTCCACGACAATTTTCTATCTGGAATGTATATTTTCACTAATGCAACCGGGATGGAAGTCAAATATGGTATGTAAGGTGCCACTTCCACAAGCAGTGAGTGAATCGCCGCGAGTTGACGTTTTACTCGTCAGTGCCACTCATCGAATCACCGCTATAGTATCGAAGTGACAAGATCACTAATATTGCCGCGAGACAATCGCTAGTGGAGGTGGTGCCGTAATAAATAATATGTAAAATTGCCGTAATTTAACGTAAATCAAGGATCAATCTTGGTAATCCAGTCCATGGTCTACCTGGCTACCACATCCATAAAAATGAAAACCAACAGCCTTGCACATTTATAAAAGCTGTATATTAGTAGGAAGTAAGATTTATTATTTATACATAGGCAGGTACATAAGCAATAAATACTATCATTAGGAACTTGTAGCGTTGTGTTCATTCGTGAACTTCGTTTAATGAACCCTCCATCAATCTTAAGCGCACTTTTCTTGGCTTACACTTTTCTTTGAATGAAATTATAGTAAGTGTTTATAGCGTGGACGCTGCACTGTAAACCCAAAATCTTGGAAATTAATACAATCATTTTAATATAACTTAATATACATAAACGATACACGCATTTTGTTTAGGTCTCACGTGTTGTATTTCGAAAAAGTGTTTAGCGCGAAAGGTAGAGCGATTTGAAACGTAAACTTAATCAACGTATTTTTTCACATCTAGCAGTACCTTCGAAGTTTAATCTGTGGTCCGCTGCACGGGAGCAGTTCTTCACCTAAATAGGATTATAAACAGAATTTTATAAGAGTACCACCTTTTCATTAGAAGTCCTTTCAGTTCATTCATAAATATATGGCTGTCAGCGATAGGATCGCCATTGTAACTATATAATTAGGTTTGTGTAGAAGAGTTGTGTAACTATTTTAGTGTACAATAAAGTATTATTCATTTGTATCATTCTAGAACGTCACTAACCTAAAATTATAATTAAACCGGTTATCTGAACCCGTTCAAACCAGTTTTAAGACCATTTGCCGAGTTAGTCTTTGTATACATGCGTAAACTCTTAAGATTCTAGGATATGAATAAATACACATAATAGGAGCTACTGTTTACCTGGTGGTCATAATTAATTGACCGTATTGTACTCGTGTGTGGATTCCTCATTCCTACATATTAATTATGTTTTATTTTTAGAATTACGTAACTATTCACGTATACCTTTGTTTTATACATTTAAACCAAAGCGCCCTTTTTATTAAAAGTTCTACATTTTAATTTGAGGGGCATGGGGGTTCACTGAAAAAAATCTATCAAGTCCGTCACATTTTTCAAAAAATATTGGAATATAATAAATAGTAAGTACAATAAGACGATTGCGTTAAAAACTCGCGTGACGTCACGTACCCCCACTCCTGATCTATGATGTGTTTTATCTTCGTAAATTTTCATTGATTTGATAAAATTATAAATACCTACGAATCCAATATTTTTAAAATCTAACTGACGGACTAAATATAATCATATTTTGAGGGATGTTTCATATCCATATCGCAATTGCAAACTGTCAAAACACCTCCGATTTCTTTGCATTTTGACAGGTTTTTGACATTGATTGTCAATGAGATTAAGCTACTTGTATTTTAACGCTTTTTTTAATACAAAAACTGGCGTTGTGCTCTGGTATACAATAAAGAGTATTCTATATGATACAATAAGAGATCTAGATATATAATAAGAGTAGATCACACCCGAGAAACAAAAAAACAACCATTTATTAGCCCATAGTTAACCCGAATAGAGGCAGACTCATTGCTACGAACGCCTAATTACTTTTAGCCGGCCTGACGATCGAACCCATGACCTATATACCGCGGCTTTCACTACTCTCTCCAATAATGGTTCCCCATAACAGCGCGATCCGTTCAATTATTTAATTAAATACCTCCATCGTAGATAACACTGAATTACTGCAATCAAATAACACTACCATTCCTGCTTAATATTTATATACTCGTACGTTATACATACATGAAACCGTGATAGAACCACGTATTTGTTATCTGTAGCACGCTCCTTGAATACTAACTCAGCCCACATTACGACTGTATCAAATAATAACTCATAAAAAGTGTGTACACAACTTATCTTCACGATAACATGACCAAAGGTGTCTCTTTGCAGGTTGCACGGACAACAAGGCTTAAATGGAGCGAAGGAAATTAAATTAAAAACTAAAGTTCCTTGCACGATACGCAAATACTCGCACAGACTGCCGATGTTTGCTCTCGGAACGTTATCACTTGATAAGTTGGAACACAAGCCGCGAGCAAACATCGTTATCATGGTAACGTTCTTACCGTGGACTGGGAGGCGCTGCTCTGTGCCGCAGACTCCGCTCGGCTGCGCGCCCCTCGAGGCACCTCAGACCTGAGCCACGCTGCGACCACATCCTCTCCCTGCCACCGGATGGCGCCATGGAAGTTCAACGCAGATAGACCCGTGACAGTGACAACTGATGTGACTAAGTGTTAATATAGTGTAAAATAATCAGCCAAAGAACAAACCAAAGCTATTCAGCTCAAATTCCTAGTCGAGAGAGATTAAACGTCGTCAAGCTGGAGGACCTAACGACTTTTGATACGGAGATAGTAGAGAATGCCAGTGAGGAGTGCGCGGCGAAGCATGCTCATGCTCAGCCGGAGGGCTTCTGCCCCGCGTACTACGACGGGCTGCTGTGCTGGGACCCCACGCCCTGGAACTCGCAGGCCATCCAGCGTTGCTTCAGCGAGTTAAATGGCGTGCAGTACGATGACACACGTAAGTTTATCTCTAATCCTTTAGTACGCCGCTCTTCAGCAATGTAAACAATACTGTCACGTGGTAGACGGATCTGATGGAGGATTTTGGCGAAATCTCTTTAAATTTTGTCATGAGTGAAGTGACCTTCAATGATGCAAAAGGAAAAGTCCTCATATACAACAGTGTTTTAAAGATTTTCTTGATGTTTTAACATTCCATTCAATTTCTTTTTGCCTTTTGTTTGTGTAGTACTCGATCTTGCTTCTGCGAATATTTTTGAAAGTCTTAATTTTTTTCCCAAAAAGGGTAATGTTTCCCGTTACCCCGCTCAATTTAAATGGTTTTTTTTTTCTTTTTCATCATTTATAGGTAGATATTTTACACAGGCTGCTTATTTCCCTAGTTCAAATATTTTTTTATTTGGATGATCGTTTTTTCCGAAAAATGGCAATTATGCCCAAATTTTTTTCGCTTGGAGTTTCCTACAATTCTTTTAAACAAAGAAAAGTAACTGCCAAAGTGACGTGTTCAATGTTCCCTTTGTAAGTATATTCAGAAAGATTTTTATTGGAATAGAAAAACAAAACAAAATTGCTTTCAATCATCCAAAAGTAAAAGTGACCTGATACACAAGTGTTGACTTGTTAACGATATTGTCAATGCTTTGATATCCCAAGTTTTCTACTGCGAAAATAAATAATTCGGTTAGCAAACTAAACAAAGATATAATATTAATATAGATATTTCCTTGCATACGTAAATATGAAGAGTTTGTTTGTTTGTTTGCTTGAACGCGCTAATCTCAGAAACTACTGGTCCGATTCGAAAAATTATCAGTGTTAGATAGCCCATTTATCGAGATAGGCTATATCATTATGCTATGACAAATAGGAGCGGAGTATTCATGGAAAATGTAACGCAGACGAACTCAGCTAGTTTACTAAATATACACACCAAAAATAACAAAAGTTTTAAGTTTAACACAGTGCACACATTTTATGTTTTACAAAATAAATGATTGTTAATTGATTTTACCTTTCCGAGTCCATTATATGTACACATATCTCTTTTGAAACTGCTGTTGGTTCTAGTTTCGTGTCATGGCCATGTCACTTTGACAATTTACTTTTCTTGAAATTTTCTTTGTTTACAAATTCTAATGGCCTGTGTACCTATAGTTACGTCAATAACAACAATGCTGTAGTTGTACGTAATCTGAAAAGAGTAGGGGTTTAGAACTTCTCGCGACTTTGACATAGCCATCGCGTAGATGTACATACTATTCTATAACTCTCATTCACACACACACACGCCTAAACACACAATACTCAATCACATGAACTTTCACACATCCATATATTTAATGTTCCATAATCACAAATTAAGAGAAGTGAATAAATCTTTCATCAATTTTTTGTAAATGTTGGGTGCCAGAGTTCATCGAAAACGTTTATTTTGTCATTGTAAATTGTGTTGTTGGTTCAAACTTATGTAACAATTATCTTTCTTTTTTTTTCATTTATATCAATAACGTGGCTTTCTATTGGTAAAAGAATTTCAAAATCGATTCAGTAGATACAGAGATTACTCCCTACAACCTCGCAAACTTTACCTCTTTATAATCTATACTAATATTATAAAGCAGAAGATTTTGTTTGTTTTGTTGGTTGAACGCGCTAATCTAAGGAACTACTGATCCGATTTGAAAAATTATTTCAGTGTTAGATAGCCAATTTATCGAGGAAGGCTATAGGTTATATATCATCAAGCTAAGATAATCAGGAGCGGAGCATTAAAGGAAAATGTGACGCAGACGAAGTTGCGCGGGTCAGCCAGTGTTAAATTATACCATACACTAGCTTTTGCCCGCGACTTTGTACGTGCATATCCCGTTTTTCCCCGTTCCCTTAGGAACTTCAGGAAATCCTTAGAGCTCCCTCGCACTCCTCAAGGAACCTACATGCCAAATTTCAGCTTTCTACAACCAGTAGTTCTGGCTGTGCGTTGTCCGTCAGTCACTCAGTAACGGAAGAATTTTATTATTATATGATTACACCCCCAGAATGTTACGAGATGGCTATGTCAAAATAGCATAATTTTTCTAAACTGCTAGTTTTTTTTTTCTGCAAAACGGGAAAACTCTTGTCCCAAATCTCACCTGATGGAAAGTGATGATTAGACCGAAGATGGAAGCGAGTTTCACCCGGAATCCTCTTACACAGAGGAATTGGCTATCATACCTCTAACTGCCGGAACACAACAATGCTGTTAACATTGTTGTTATGGCGACAGACTTAGACATGCTGGTGGTAGCTTGCCAGGCGGACTTAGAACAAGTCCTACCACCAACCAAACCGAGCTAAAAATTTGCCCCCGCTGGGAATCGAACCCGGGACCTCTGGGTCTGAATCAGGTGGTTTAACCACTAGACCACGGAGGCGGTTAGTGTCACCTGTTTAGCACCACCCGGGGACCACGTGTAGGGATTCGCTGAAGGGTATTCTCCTACGGACGCGGGTGACTCGGCCCCCAAAATTAGAGCACAATGACTTTAGATAATAAAAATCAAATTATTTATTATTCCTAATAAGTGTGACCTGACTTACGTATAACGGACCTAGAGATGTCCCCGTAAAATTACAACTTTTTTTTTTTCAAAGTACTACCGAAACTAGATACAATGAAAACGATATCCCGACATTAAAAAAGAACAGCTTTGTTCCCCAGCGTACTCCAATAAGAGCAACGAAACGGTTTCAAAGCTATCATTGTTTGCCGTACTAAAATATCTTGAAAACAAAAGCGAAACAAATAACAACTGTTCCTAGCATTGTTATTGTTGTTTTGGAACGGATAGAAGTGTTGCAGCAACTGGAGTGTTAAATGCATCGATAATAACTCCGCGTCTGAGTTCGATTCTATACTGTTATAAGTTCGTGTAGATTTACTGAACGGGCTGAGAATTTCTTTGAGTCGTACGTAGAGGATTCGATCCCGATCGGTTTTTCTGATCCCGGGATTTCGGGATTTTCGACAGTTAACCGCGGGGTCACGGGATAGTCTCGGGATTGTATAGGTAATGGAAAGTGGTAACAAAAAGACACAAAAACATAACAAAATCATTTTTATTTAGCTTTAACACATAGAATGTTTAAGTTTTAAGTCTTCAAAAAGGCGGTTAAACAAAATTATACTTTCTTCTTATAAAATAAACGTTTCACGCACATTTTTAGTGACTTATTTTAAAAATGTGTCAATCCCGAAAATCCCGGGATTCAGTAAATTTTATCCCGAAAATGTCGGGACTAAAATATGACCGGTAGGTATCGTATTTCCGATATAAAAATATTTTTGTTAAAAATTAAAAGGGGGCTAAAATACAAGAGACATGGTTTTTTCGAGGTAAAATACGGAAACCTTAGAAGTAGATGTCTATTACTCTTAAACCCTGGCACTGGTTTGCTTTTAATAGTCAATGGATCAAATGTAGTAGATTTGAAGCCTTGACATACAAAAAGTTAAAAGAGATTATTTTTGCTATTTATGTTTTTTTAGCCACTTTAGGCTACTTTAGCCATAGCCATTAAATAACGTTATGTAGATGTTCATTCAACCGAAATTAAATTAAAATAATGCTAACCCACCTAAGATTTGTTAAAATCTGCAACTAAAAACGTCTTTCGATTTTTAATCAATGAATAAAGATCGCTCTTAGCGATAAGGCCGCCCATTGTGTCACCCTATGTAATGTTTACTTAATTTATTTTTTCTGTAACTTATATGGTGTACATAATAAAGAGTATTCTATTCTATTCTCTTCTATTCTATTCAATATAATTATATAAAATTCTTCCGTTACATACTGATTGAGTGGCTGACAGACAACACATAGCCAAAACTACTGGTCGTGGCATGTATGTAGGTTCCTTAGCGCTTGTAATGGAGGATTTCTACGGTAATGGGAAAAAATGGTATATGCACATACGAAAGCGCGGGCGCAAAAGCTAGTATTAATATAAATGAGCAACATAACGTCAATTGGTAATGTTATTTACCAGGTGGAATGTTCTCGCGAATCGGTTCGTTTTCGGAACCCTTCATGCGTGAGTTGGACGCGCATAAAAAGTTCTGTAACAGTGTGGAAAATTTCAACTGTATGCGTATCACGTTTCATGAGATATTGCCCGCTGCCAGACAGACAGACGGACGGACGGACAGCGGAGGCTAATAACAGGGTTCCGTTGGTTACCCTTTGGGTACGGAACCCTAAAAAGAATTGGACACTGTCTTTTATAGCCATAATAGGTACACACTACATACGATTATGTATCCGGATATTTACCTACATTAACTAAAAAATGGAATAAAACAGGCCTTGTCAGTTTTTAGCTGTTTACTTTCCAACCTTTATCTGAATAAACCAATAATGCGAACATAGAGTGTGCCCATAGCTCTACCAAAAACCGCAAACCATTAGGCACTGTCAAAATATAATCCATTTTAATATTAAAATATATTATAAGTATGATGATATTACAGCAGGTCCCAAATGATATCACTTTGTAAAATGAAAACAAAGCGGAACGTTACTAATTTTCACATTCGCATCACATTCGCATCTCAATCGGAAACTGTCAAAAATGTATAAAAATTAAAGCTTTTTTGACAGTTTGCGATTGACGACTTCGAATTGTGTAATTAGTAGAATCGGCCCTCTCATAATAAAAGCAGGTTAATAGGTCAGTAGCAAAAATAGTTAAGGGAATAAAGCCACCATCGGGACTCACCATGATACATGCATATTGTTTGGGATATTCAATTCATATTATTACTTGAAAAGTGTAAATTAATTACAAGAGAAGGGCAAAGAACCTTTGTGGCGCTGCCATTTTCATTGTTCTTTGACTTCACCTACAAATATCTTGACAACGTGAGAGTGTTGCTAACATATTTTGTTTATTTAAGTGTCCTCTACATATTTTATGTGTAGAGGACACTTAAACAATATTTATGTCACTGGAAAGTGGCAGACTCCGTAAGATTGTAATAAATCTTGATTAGATTATAATTTCTCGATATATTATGAAAAAATATTTTAGTATATCACCCAAATTGAATAATTTCCAAAACATCCGTGTGTTGTTTAGAAAAATAGTTTAACACCTTAGGCCCGAAGTGGAACAATTGGTTTCACTTGACGTAACTGATTATAAATCGTAATGTCATAAAAAATAAAGTATAAAATCAATTGCGTCAATGGTTCCACCTCCGGATCTAAAATTTCTCGCGATATTTCACAATCTTACGGTGTTAGCCATTTTCTGGTGACATATTATACATGTTACGAGTAGAACGTGCGCCGCAAAATTTAAAAATAATCAAAATGGCGGCGGGTTGCAATGCCAGCTCCCATAGAAAAATATCGTTAACCACATAAAGTAAAATTTTGTATTGTGCAAGTAGAATAGAATAACTTTTATGGAATCGCTTTACGAGTACAGTTCATAATAATGTACAATGTGTTTAAGCACGAGCTCCAAGGGGCTCGATTTAATCTTCATCTTTTCTATATAGGTATATAAACTATAATGCTTTTAATTTGTCCGTGCAGCACTTGAGAATAACTGAATTGTTTTTTTAATGTTCGCAACTATCTTATATAAATCAATATAGTTTTGTCGTTGAAAGTGTGTCCTGTGAATTATTTGGACAGGGCAGTTTCTATTGGATCAGTTACCTTTTAACTAAACCGGCCAATTGTGAGTCGTGTGAAATGTTTATGTTTGGTGTGCTCCCCTTTAATTTTGAATAAATTTTTGTTACTTGATATTTTAGCGGCAATAGACACGTACAAATTACACACTTGTAAAAAATTCGACCGTCTCACTATTACGGTTCTTGAGAAACAGCCTGGTGAGAGACCGACGATGGACGGACAGACGAATGGACAGTGGAGGCTTATTAATAGGATTCCGTTGGTAACCCTTTGGGTAAGGAACCCTAAAAAAATCACCTTAATAGCAAGTTCTTAATCATTATTTGATTCTATTTATGAGTCAGTCAAGAAGATCAGGTGCCATAAATTGCGAGCACTATTTAGCTTGCCTATTACGTCTGTAGACATAAGTATTGTATCCAGATTATATAGGTTTAGCGATAATCATTACTCAAAGCCAGTTGATCTTAAGAAGCTTAGCTACCATACTTGAGAATGTATCTTGTCAAAGTAACTAATGTTGTCACAATCTCCGTCTTATTAGATATATATCTGTCATCGGTTTATTGCAAATTCCGTAAGTTTTATCATAAATCGCGTGTCATATATAACATACTATGATAGCTGATGCCCACAGCTTCGCCAGCTTGACAAATAATATACTACTACTCCTCAAGAACCACTCTATCCATTGGTGAAAACAGCATGAAAATCGGTGCAGGAGTTTTTGAGTTTATCGCGAACAGACCGACAGACGCGGTGGAGGACTTAGTTTTATATAATATGTAGTGATTTCTTCTCGATAATAAAGGGTTAAAAAAATGTTTTTTCCTGATAATAACTTTAAATAGTTCTATGAGATTTAAATGGCATACAACCATTGACATAGCCATATTGTTTTCTTTTTAATAACTGCGGCGCACGATCTAACATGCATATCTGGATAGAGGACACTTCAACAAACACAATATGTTAGGAACATGGTGCCCTCAAGTGGCATATTGCCGAGGTGTTTCGAGGTAAAATCGTCATGTGACAATCATGACTATGATGACTAAAATAAAAAAGGTCGAACCCTTTTAACACATATAATAGCCGTCTAGTGACGAAGCTATGTTCAAGGTAAAGCGCACGTTTGAACTTAATCTGTTAAATGATTTTCGTATCTGTATGTTTATTATGCAATAAACAATAAGACTCTTGAATTTGGGACTCAGGAATTGTATTTGTTATGAGTTGCAATATAATATAGCAAGATATATTATAAACTGACGGTGTTTGCAATAATCCGGTGACATATTCTCTAATTAACACAACCTGAAAATATTGAAAAGATGCTCAATTTATAACGAAAGAAGAGATAAAAAGCATCCACTTATATTAAGAAAGTGTAACCTCGCAGAAAATCTGTTCATCGTGTCTTATGAATAATATCGTGCAAACAAGTCGTGAGAAAATCCTCTTTGTAATCGCTGAAATATTTTGTGCACGAATGCATCAAGGCTAGAATTTTTCCTTGGTTGCAGTATTCAAATAAAATTATGTCAAAAATAGCTTTTGAACGATTAATATGATATACTTTTGCATAACTCAAACATATTCAATCATGAAGGAGATGTCCATTTAAGACAACTTATTTTAACTTTTTTTTTGGTCTAAGAATTTTAATGAATGATCCAAATCTATCCGCCTCCATGACCAAGTATTAGGGTGCCTGTCCATTTGCGCGGAGTGAGGCAGCGGGGCGGAGAAACGGAGAAATAATAACCATTTATGTCAGTCAAAATGTCAGTGACTCTTTGGTGCGGAGATTTTTGCAATTCCATTCGTTAAAATTTATCTGTATCTCCGCTCCGCTGCCTCGCTACGAGCAAATGAACAGGCACCCTTACCGTTCTAAATCGAAACATCTTAGAAGTCGATTATCTCATTTTAATGCTCTTTTATTTGCCATTCTAACATCCTTTTATTTGTGACACAGAAAACGCATCTCGGTTTTGCATGGAGGGCGGCATATGGAAGAATTACTCCAACTACGCCAACTGCACCGAACGCATCCCCAACGTGTCGCCGACTGACGTCACCAGCCTCATCTACCTCGCCGGCTACTCGCTCAGCCTCGCTGTGCTGTCGCTCGCCGTGTTCGTGTTCCTCTACTTCAAGTGAGTTTACTAGTAACATGTCGCTAGTGACGTCACCATCCTCATCTACCTCGTCAGCTACTAGCTCAGCCTTGCTGTGCTGTCGCTCGCCGTGTTCGTGTTCCTCTACTTCAAGTGAGTTTACTGGTGACGTCACCAGCCTCATCTACCTCGCCAGCTACTCGCTCAGCCTCGCTGTGCTGTCGCTCGCCGTGTTCGTGTTCCTCTACTTCAAGTGAGTTTACTAGTAACATGTCGCTAGTGACGTCACCAGCCTCATCTACCTCGCCAGCTACTCGCTCAGCCTCGCTGTGCTGTCGCTCGCCGTGTTCGTGTTCCTCTACTTCAAGTGAGTTTACTAGTAACGTGTCGCTAGTGACGTCACCAGCCTCATCTACCTCGCCAGCTAATAGCTCAGCCTCGCTGTGCTGTCGCTCGCCGTGTTTGTGTTCCGCAGGTTCCGCTACTTTAAGCAAGTGTACTATAGTAACGTGTGGTTAGTAACATGTCGCGAAAAATAACATGATAAATTACTAAAAGACCCACATAAAAGAGATTTTGTTCTGGATAATTTCCTTGGCATACGAGTGCGAATTTGTCACTTTCATATTGAGTCCAAAAATTTTTGACTGTAAAAAGTTTGTCTTACAATTCGAACTTGACAGTTCATTACGTACAGACATCGCGTAATAAATTGTGAGACTAGACACAATGTGTCTCGTCCTAGCGCTAAACAATTCATTTTTCTCAACAAAAAATATTATTATTGTTGTTTCATGAAGTTCGTGTCTCCTTTTTTGGTACCTAGCACTCGAAATACTTAAAAACCTACTGCCTACCAACCTTAAAAATGTATTTCGATTTGCATTCTGACTTTTATTATTGTGGAATCATCAGATCTTAATGCAATAAGGGCTTATTTTTAGGGTCACAAGTTTATCTTTTAACTAGCTGACCCGTGCAACGTCGTCTGCGTAACATTGTTCATTACTGCTCCGCTCCTATTGGTCTAAGCGTGATGATATATAGCCTACAGCCTTCCTCGATAAATGGGCTATCTAATACTGAAAGAATTTTTCAAATCGGACCAGTAGTTCCTGAGATTAGCGCGTTCAACCAAACAAATAAACAAACAAACAAACTCTTCTGCCTTATAATATTAGTATAGATATTTTTTTAGTTATTCAAGAAATTATTCCCCCTCCCAGCGTGTGTCCGAAAACTTAAGACAGCTCAAAATATCCTGATATGGTTTTTGTAGTCCAGTCTACCTCCAGAAATTATCTTTATATACCTAATAATATATAATACGAATATTACGAAGTTCAACTGATTTGCGGATTATCAGCAAAGTAAATCGATAGACACGGTAAGTAGGCTACTGAACTGAGATCAGTGCGATATTTATCTATTACATGTTTACATATGAGATCAATCATACTTGTCAAAGACACATTCACTGTTTGAGAGTAGATAAAATAATAAACAAAATACACAGGTTATTCAACCAGAGTCTGTTAGACTGTCAAGTTATCATTACTAACATTTAAAAATACTTATTTTTTTTTTTTAAGACAAGTGTTTTCCTTTTATGTGTCAAACTTATCACATATTATTATATTGAAATGTTCATGTACAGAGTGTGACCTACATCAACGGGCTATAATGCCACAAGGCATTTTGTACATGTCAACCACCACCATGCAACTTCTACTAATTTTCACATTCGCATCGCATTCGCATCTCAATCGCAATCTGTCAAAAATGTATGAAAATTGAGGCCTTTTTGACAGATTGCGATTGACATGCGAAAGTTGTTAAAAATTAGTAGAATTGGCCCTCTGGTTAAAAAGACAAAGTGGTAGTATTTTTTTTTATTGATTTCATTGGATAACACTATCGTAAACACATTTCAGTATCAATTTGATTAAAATATTTATTATTTGTATTTTGGTACTTTTCTTTTCCAATACAACCACGAAAAAAAATATTTATCAAAAACTTAGGGCAATCATTACAGATTACTTCACATAATACGATAGTCTTACATCGATTCAGACGCAAAATAGGAAATTACGTGAAACCTTTATATAAAACTTCATCCAGTGACACCAATACAGGTTTATTTATGTCACCGGAAAGTGGCAAACTTCGTTAGTTTATAAAATAACTTGAGATATTTTAAACTTATATAATATATATACTATGGCGTACATGAGACGACACATATAAACAAACCAATCAGACTGTTTCTTGTATGCTCTGATTGGTCGCCATTTTATTTCAGTCCAAAATTTCTCGGAACGAAATCGAGAAATAGTAAACTATCAAATTTTGAAACGTAAAAAAGCATACCAAATGTTCAGTCGACAATTTATCAAAAGTTTACAATCTCTCATTATTTATTATTTATAATCTTATTATTTTATAATCTCACAAAGTTTGCCACTTTCCGGTGACATTTATCTAATAAAACTTTTGTCTACAGACTAAACTAAAAACTCTATCTACCCCAATACTAAAACTAAAACGCTCACTCATGAATCTGACAAGGCTACGACCATCGAATAAAACAGGCTCATTAGATTATCGTTAGGCAAAGGCTGACTCAACAAAATGCTGAACATTATGCTAATATCCGGTGGCCGATCGTGAATATTTCGCTAGTTTATGACGCTCATGTGAAGCTATTTATTTAAGACATTCGAACGGGTGTCTAGACTCACTTTTATGGAACACATTATGTATTTTTGTGGCCCAAATAATGGAAAAAAAAACTGGCCAAGTGCGACTCGGTCTCATGCAGGTTCCGAACGATTTTATTTAACAAGTTAATTTTTTACATTATAGAGTTCGAATAGGTTTACCTGAGGCCTTAGTGTGAGTTTTTTCGACTCACGTTCGAACGCGTTCGATTGCGAGCGCGTTAGAATTTAGTATGGGAAATTAGTTATAGTGCCACCTGGTGGTCACTCGTAGAACCTCTATCTATAGGTTAAGATTAGAAAATTTTAGGCTCAGTAGTTTCGGAGATCAGGATGGTCATTTTTCGTCTAATTTCTTGAATATTTTCAAATCCATTTATATTAAAATCATGAAACTAGATTATTAAAAAATCCATGTGTACCAAATTTCAACAGAATCGGTCCAGTGGAATCCGGAGAAAACTGGCTGTGTCAGACAGGGTCACATAATAAAGGGTTCCGTTTCGGAACCCTAAAAAGGCTAGAAAGATTTTGTCTCTAGTCAATCAATAATAATATTTTTAAACATTCCCAGATCAACATAACATAACAATCAAAGGATTTCGAAACTATCTGTTCAGCATTAACAAAGGCCTTTTAAATTGGTTACGATAACAATAGCCATTTTAACTTCCATGTCAAGAAGGTAGGTAAAATCATCAATATTTTGGGATAAATTCATAGGTTCTTACGTATTTATTAGATAGAGAAGATCGAAAGCTACTATCAGTCATCATTATCAGCCGAAAGACGTTCACTGCTGGACATAGAAGCCTCCCCAAGTGTCGCCACAACAAGCGGTCCTGTGCGTCTCGTTGCCATCGGCTACCCGCGATCCTCGCGAGCAATGAACCTTGCCCACTGCCACTTCAGGCCCCCTTGTGTCGCCAGAACAAGCGGTCTTGTGCGTCTCGTTGCCATCGGCTACCCGCGATCCTCGCGAGCAATGAACCTTGCCCACTGCCACTTCAGGCCCCCTTGTGTCGCCACAACAAGCGGTCCTGTGCGTCTCGTTGCCATCGGCTACCCGCGATCCTCGCGAGCAATGAACCTTGCCCACTGCCACTTCAGGGCCCCTTGTGTCGCCACAATAACCGGTCATGTGTGTGTTTTAAAGTTTTAATGCCTAAACCGCTAAACCAATTTTGATGAATTTTAATATAGAGCCGGCTTGAAACTTAGAAAATGATAAAGGATACTTTTGTCCCTGGGCTTCGTTTCCTTGATACAGTTTCTGTACCAAATTTTAACACGATGTAAACAAAACTTTGTAATCATTTATTATTTTAAAAAGAGTGTCTGTGGAGTTTCTTGCGCGTTCTTCTCCATAGAGATCTACGCTTTGAAACGTGCAAATAGCTTCATCTTTTGACCTTGACAATTCAAAAGTGCCTGTAAATGGTCTAATTGAAATAAATGCTTGAGTTGTGAGGTGAAGCAGCCAGCAGAAACTAGTATACAAATAACTCGAGGCCTTTATTTCCTTACCCTCAGACAAACCACATAAAAGCAGAATAAACGTTACATCGTCATCCCAAACTAACTAAACTGATAAATTCAGCCACATTTATTTACATTGAAAACCAACCCGTAGTGCGTATGTTTATCTTCTACAGAAGTAGTGTGGCCAAATGCTATCATTGCGAAGATCCGGGGCCTAAGGGTACTTTTCCGTGAGAGATGTGCGAGGTAGCTGTGCGAGGATGCGCAGGTCATTGTGGAATTGTGTGATCGTAGTTGCATTCCATCAAAATTGTGTGAGAAGAAACTTGCACGGTGCGAGGATATAGAGAACGGTGTAATGCGGACTCTTTTCAGTTTCGAGCGAGGTCAGTGGTTTTCAATTTCCCTCGCACATATTCTTCACTCGCGTCCATGTGTGCACATGACTTCTCCCGATTTTTTGGATGGCGAAATGTTGTCTGGTACCGCTATCCACATATATAGTCCATGCTGAATGAACTCTTATATGGTACTTTTTCACCAAAGCTGCGCTTAGCTATGCTAGACAAATAAAGTGAGTCCATTGGTGGATCTTTTCCTCGCACACCGCCTAGCTCCTCGTACAACTCTTACTGAAAAAGCACCCTAAACGGGAACAAAGTGTGCAGAAAGGCTAATCCCAGATTTAGGCCCAGATCTCCGAAATCCTTAAGATAAAATCGAAGACGTCATTTGATGTTGCCTCTTTAAATAAGGGTATGGTATCGATTCCGATTAAGATCCCGTGTTTGCATTAGATACGGTAATGGGCTCGAGTTTCTCTGTTTCACTTTGATTTTATCTTTTAGACTCTGATATTGTAAAAGATACGAAATTCTTTTCTTTTACCGCCTTGCCTGCTCAAGAATTGGTTTGATAAGTTCTAGTAATTTAGGTTCTTAACGATAGGTATTATTCTGTAGAAGTCTGACACTCCCTCTCGCTCCACCCAGAGCGGGAAAAAGGTATTATTCTGTAGGCAGGTAAACATATAACAAATGTTTAGTGTGAGTTAAAGTAGATAGTAGGTAGTTGAAATTATTGTAGTAAAGACGATACAAAAAACGTGGCAATATTGGTGGGCAGTACAATGGACAGGCCATTACAGCGGTCCATGTTAGTCAAAATATCAGTGAATCAAGTGGTGCGGAGAGTTTTATGTAATACCATTGGTTAAAATTTCTCCGTTTCTCTGCTCCGCTGCCTCGCTCCGCTGTAAACTGTAAACGGAGAAAAATTTAACCATTCATGTCAGTCAAAATGTCAGTGACTCAAACATTGGTAGATAATATTGGGGTATATAATGTTTCTCCGTTTCCTCGGACAGGCACCCTGATGGACAGGCACCCTTATACCCTATCCCTAATATTGCTTTGTACAGTATTTCATAAGTTACAACATCTGAGCCTTAAGAAATGTATCGATTCGAACTTTATTTCTACATTATTTGAAAACAGAATCATAAACTCTGTCAAAATTTGATTGCGATATTACTCGTATATGGCAATAATTCAATAAGAACAAAATTGTCTGAAGAATTCATGGTAACAATTTATCCCCAAAACTTTTTCAATCCTTTAGAAAACTTTCGAAGTCTTACCTACATCCAATAAATGTCTAGAGAATAAAATCACTGTCAAATCGTTAAGTTACATTGTCAGACTATCCATCGTAACTTAAGGGTAAGCTTCGAGATGTGCCACTCTACATTTTGTTGTTTCGATAGACATTTACCACTTTTACCCATGTTAAGGTACTTAGGTTTGACATCAGTCACGTCGACGGCGACTATTCGTCTATCCGACTGAGACACGTCAAAAATATGACTGCACTAAACACGCACACGCACAAAACGTTTTGGGAACACATTCATAGTGCGTACAGCAAAGGAGAGGAATACCCTGCCGGAGTCTGTGTTTCCTGATAGCTACAACCTGGGAGTCTTTAAGTCGAGAGTGATAAGGTTACTTCTAGGCAAGCGTGCTCCATCTTAGACCGCATCATCGCTTACCATCAGGTGAGATAGTGGTGGTGTGTAATTCATACAAATCAGTGGGTCGCGGTCGCACGTCATTTTGTTAACTTTTTAAATAGACGACGTGTACAATATTGTCAAGTTGCTTTTATCAAATCCACCGCAAAGTGTAAAAACCTTCCAAGTGCGAGACTGACTCGCACACGAAGGGTTCCGTACCATGGCCCTTGATTTTTATTATTTGTTGTTACAGTGGCAATAGTGTAAATTTCACAATCAGTGAAAATTTTAACTGTCAACCAATTACGGTTCTTGAGATACAGCTCGCTGAAAGACAGACGAATGGACGGACTGACGAACGGACAGCTGAGGCTTAGTAATAGGGTTCCGTTGGTTACCCATTGGGTGCGGAACCCTAAAAACAGCAATTGTTTACATACATTTATTTGTTAAGTAAATATCATTTTAGTAGTTACTAGCGACCCGCCCCGGCTCCGCACGGGTGTAATGCTGTTACTAAATACGTGTTATTATACATATAAACCTTCCTCTTCAATCACTGTATCTATTAAAAAAAAATGCATCAAAATCCGTTGCGTAGTTTTAAAGATTTAAGCATACATAGGGATATAGGGACAGAGAAAGCGACTTTGTTTTATACTATGTAGTGAAGCTGCTTTCAGACTACGCTATAATATAATAGCATATAGTATAGAGCTAGCTCATAGCAAGTCAATGTCGCGCCATACATTGTTATGGACTCATTTACACTGTAGGTATTATACTATATATTATAACAATGTATGGAGCGCGATGTTGTTGTGCTATGAGCTATATACTCTATGCTATATTATATTATAGCGTAGTCTGAAACCAGCGTTAGGTACTCTAAATGTAGCTCGATTACAAGAACTTGATCCTAATAAATAATATATATATCCTTGGACATTTCCCACAACGCCATATAGTCCCAAGCTAAGCAACTTAATGCTTGTGTTATGGTAACGAGATGGCAGATAAACTACTTATATACATTTTTTTTTAAATACATACATATTATACATAGAAAAACACCCAGACTCGGAACAAATACTTGTAGGTCGTACAAATATTTCTTCCGTGCGGGAATCGAAACCGCGACATGCTGCGCAGCAGTCAATCGCTCAACCACTGCGTCAACCGTGTCGTCAATAAATGTCAATAATAGCACCTAAGGTTTACCAATCGTAAAAGTCACGGTATAAATAAAATACCAATTTCTCAACCATTTCATTTAAGCCAATAAATAAATAAATTTAATCTCGAACAGGTCTCGATTGATAAGATCTATCAATTTTCATTTACCTCTAGACCTTCAATATAATAGGAATTGATTGAAAAATGTTTATGAACTTTTTTGCTGCAAATGTCAACCGCGACCTTTAGATTAAGCTAGACGTTTATGTTATTAAACTCTATAAGCTTTAAACCAACCAAAAAACTTTTTTTTCGGGACAATATAAAATAACCTAGAGATAGTGTAGTTTTCATTCAGTGATATCAATATTATAAAGCTGAAGAGATAGTATATTTGTTTGCTTGAACGCGCTTATCTCAAGAACTACTGGTCCAATTAGAAAAAATATTTCAGTGTTAGATAGCCCATTCATTGAGAAAGGCTATATATCATCACGCTAAGGCAAATAGTAGCGGAGCATTAGCCCATTCATTGAGAAAGGCTATATATCATCACGCTAAGGCAAATAGTAGCGGAGCATTAATGGAAAATGTGACGCGGACGAAGTTGCGCGGATTATCTAGTAATAATTTATATAAACATTAGCTTCTGCCAGCGGCTTCGCCCGCATGATCCTTAGGGAACATACTCCCGGTATAAAAAGTAGGTAACCTAAGTATTATTCCAGACTATAATCTACCTCTGTGCCAATTTCATGAAGATCCTTACAGGTGTTCTAACTTGAAGGAGGAACAAACATCCATCTATCCTCCCTCACAAACTTTCGCATTTATAATATTAGTTAGAATAGAATAGAATAGAAAACATTTATTCGACACAGACACAACACAACAGCGAAAATACATTATGAAAATTAAGAAATAAGAAAAACCAATACAAAAAAATAAGAAAAAGAATGATATAATAAAATTGTGCGTGCCCATGCCGTTACCATCTCAGCATATGCTGGGCGTCACACACCCAGAGTTGGTTTTCAGTTAGCACCCTGCAGTGACACACGGACGAGGGTAAATAAAATAAATAGATACTGTGAAATAAATACATGCTATTTATGTGATAATGTAAGAAGTAAAAAAATAAAATAATGTCAGAATAAGAATACGTAAAATCAAATTGCAAAAGAATGAGTTTTCCATGTATACCACTGTGAACAATGATATATAAAACTAACTGTGAAGAGTAAATTTTAAACATACCCACATGTCAACAATAAAACAAAATGACGTATTGGATAGGTACTTACTTCTTTCAGTCGTTAGGTACTGTGGTGTCCCAGCTAAGACTAGCTACAGCATCACCTATTTTCTATTAGAAATAAAAGGGAAATTCGGATTTAGATAATGATTATATTGAGGAACCTCTGCCCGAATCGAAGCTAATACCAGATTCTCCTAAAAGAACAATCTAATCCCTTTTCTTCTGATTTCAAACCTAAGCTAAACTTTTTCATTCACTCTTACAAAGTTTTATCGAGTGGCTACGAACCAAGCAAAACCAAGGAGGCTTACAGTATATTTACATTTATTACATACATACATAGATTGCTAGAAGAGGTCCCCAACCATTTTCATAAATACCATATTTGAATAAGGTAAATATTTATTTTATACCGTTTATTCATTAACTAGCTTTTGTCAGCTTCAAAAATTATCCCAAGGAAAAATATTCCCGAAGAAATTATCCTATATCCTATTCCAGGACATGGACTAGCTGTGTCCTAAGTTTCATGCAAATTCGTTCTGCGGTTAGGACGTGATAAGCTAACAATCAAACTCACTTTCGTATTTATAATTTTATAATATTAATAAGTTAGGATAACTTTTGAAAGAAAGAAAAAAGATTTTATTTGGGACTCGCACAATACCTACATATAAAGTAAAATATGTAAGTAAAAGTAACTGTATCAAAATTATGTAGACAGGTACAAAAATCCTAAAAAACTAACACTAAACCTGTGCGAGGCCAAAAAGGTCCCTGTCTCAGCGTATGCTGTGATATGTAAGTAAATAAATACCACAGCGCTGGTAGTATGACAGGGCCTGAAAGTGATGCCACGGATACACATACGGAACACATGACTATTAAGATATAAATATATAAATATAAAAAAACGAGAGATAGAACAAGATTATATACTTAAATAATAATAAGATGTAACTACAAAATATAATAATAATAAATAAATAAATAATATCCTTGGACATTTCACACAACGCCATATAGTCCTAAGCTAAGCAACCTAATGCTTGTGTTATAGTAACGAGATGGCTGATAAACTACTTAGATACATTTTTTTTTTTGTAAATACATACATATTATAGATAGAAAAACACCCAGACTCGGAAAAAATACTTGTAGGTCTTACAAATATTTGTTCCGTGCGGGAATCGAACCCGCGACATGCTGCGCAGCAGTCAATCGCTCAACCACTGCGCCAACCTTGTCGTCGCAGAAAAACTTTAAAATAAAAAACTTTTTACAAAAAAATACAACCGACTTCCAAAAAAAAACACTAAAAAGTAAAAAATAACTTTAATTTCGGAAGTCGGTGTTTTTGTTAGTTTCTTCGTATTTTGACACCTTTTAGTGGTGCCCCACACCTAACAACACCACTGCAAAATCGCAGAAAAGCAAAATACGCAATTTCGATTATCAAAGAATCATCTAAATAGTCAAATTCCAGCTATTTCGATTTAAAATCCAAAATTCGACCAATCTGCAAGTATATCCTTTTAGATAAAACAAAAATTTTTCAAATCGGTTCATAATTGTCGGAGTTATGAGGTAACAAACATAAAAAAAAAAAATATACAACCGAATTGATAACCTCCTCCTTTTTGGGAAGTCGGTTAAAAATACTTTAACACTTTTTAGGGTTCCGTACCCAAAGGGTAACCAACGGAACCCTATTACCAAGGTCTCGGTTGTCCGTCCAACCGTTCATTCTTCTGTTTGTTTATCACCCTGTCTGTCTGTATCTCAAGAACCGTAATAGAGACATTTGAAATTTTCGCAGAGTGTGTTTATAATTCTATTGCCCTATATAAATAAAAAAAATAAAAATAAAATGATTTATTCCCGTACAAGAAACGTGTTTTCTTTTTTCGGTTTATTATGGTACGCAGCCCTACGTGTGAGGGTCTGACTCGCACTTGGCCGGTTTCCAAGTGTCCAAGGGGCGGTCTTACAGCACAGGTCGACCTTTACAATCATTTGTAACTGTAATGCGTAGGTAGGCGCCTACCAATTTAGTCTATTTGGACAGTGTCCTTCTCATTATTCCGAGCTTTGAATAAAATGTTAGTCATTATTTATAGAGGTCTGTGGTCGGCGTAGGACATTTGAAGGGAAATCAAGGGACCCAGTTGCTTCGAAAACCCTACTTATGTATTGGGCCAAGTACCTACTAGTCCCAGCATTATGCTGAGCTTTGACCGTTTTTCGCGGATGCGGTGAAAATTTTCTCATTTTTTTTTTACAAATGCTTTTGTTCTAATTTTATAATCGCCGCAATCAGGTTGTACTTTCCCACAGAAAACAGCTTTAACCGTATGTGAGATTCCATCTATCTCTGTACCAAATTAAACAAGATTTGTTCAGCAATTTTGGAGTGAAACCGTTACAAACAAACTCAATTTCACATTTATAATAATAAATTATCAAGTTAATATTTTGAATTTGAAAGTGTTACCTATAGACATGCATCATACTTATGAAAATACACTTTAGAAGAGATGTATACTATAGATAGAAACTTCCTCGGCTTCTAAAAAAAAATCTTTGGACCACGATAAATGGTCAAACTGTAATAAAGTTTATGCATTATAATAACTACTAAAATAAATCAGGCGTAAAACTTACTGGTACGAATACTTTCACCTAAACATAATGTAATTAATTTCTATCCCTATTAATTTATGAAAACTAAACTAACGTCAAAGTAAACTTCATCAACTCAACACATTTCAGTACTAATTATGAAAATAATTGAACGTCACATTGCAAACAACCAGTGTTGTTACATTAATGTAATATGGTTGTACAAAATTGTGGTTCGTAATGATATCAATTTTGCGCCTAACCGACAACAAATCGCGTCGCGTACCTTTGACAATTTCACAAATTGAATTTCAAATGAACCGTCAATGAATTTTCTTTTTTTCTCAAATAATCTTTTTACGGTTATCTTTTAAAAAGAAATTTCTTTTTCTACTTCATTGCGAGACGAGGTTCTTTTGTACAGGTGAAGAGGTGGTAAAACGTAGATAGCTAACGATAAAAAAGCGATAGCGTTTTAAATTGTAGTAAAAACAATTGAACACTCGTTCCTGTTTTTTATGGTATATCTTTCCCATCTCAAACTGCCTTCATTTTTCGTAAAAAAGAACAAAAATGAAAAAAGAAATAAAATTCCAACGTAAAGTTTAAGTTGTGTGTTGAATTTAACTTCTTGGTTTTGTGACACGATCCTTCACTTAAAATAATACCTATCTTTTCTATATTTACGAAAATCTTAGCTTTACAACGGTAAATTTGTAGAATAAGTTTAATCGTGCGAAAATTTCGGCAAGACAGGTGAAGCAAATTGGTGGATTTTACCCTTCAAAAACCTTTTCAAAATAACATCGTAGAATATAGAAGTTTATATTTTACGGTTTTAATACAATATATTTGCCCTAATATTACGTTATGTTAGTAGAGTCGTAATCTATACTTCCATACTTGTTACTCGTATCATAAATGTCGTGTTTGACTGTTTCTTTGTTTGGTATCTCTTCACATCTTAATGGCTAAGGGTACGATGGGGTTACATAGAACCCCAAAAAAAAGCGAATAAAAATTAATGATAGAACGGATTTGTGTTGTATGATCTGGAATGGGACATACATTTATTTATTTATTATATACTTTATTTTACACCAAAAATGAAACAAAAGGAATCTTAAAACTAAAACACATACAATCGGCGGCTTTATCGCATTCCGCGATCTCTTCCAGGCAACCTGAACAAATACTTTTTATCCAGCGAGTATTTTCAGTTTGGATAATTTCCGACATACTTACACGCAGGTGAAGACGCCGGTGGCAAATAGTATGAGATTATAACGAGCAACTATCCCCCTCATTACAAGTACAATCGGATACACAAATAAGGACATTGTTACAAATAAAAAAACTGCTCATTTTCCCTAACAATAACAACGTTCTGAGATAAAGTTCTCGAAGAACCCCATAGTGGTTGTTTTTCTTATTTTACTACGTTATCTTTTTTTATCTTTATCGGAGAAAAATGAAAATGTTTTTGTTCATTATTTTTGTAAAAATGTTTTGTACTTTTTTGCTTTATTTTTATTATTAAAATAGCTCACTGGCTATAAGGGTTGTAAAACAAATATTTTTGTACAGTGACCGCATTATTTTGTGGTTTACTTGACGCCTTTTCATGTCTAGACTACATGGCCTAAATAGATTTCTTTTTGCTTTGTTTTCACATTTTCCCAATTTGCTAAACATTTAAAGCCTTCAGCATTTACAGAGCTCATTCCCCAGACGGTGATGCGGATAAATTCCTTGATGTCCAATAATAATTCTATACGCGTTTGTTCATAATTATTATTTAATACACGTTTTCACATTCATTTTTCTCTGAGTCTAGTTGTTTATTATAATCAACTGGCTGTCCCCCGCGGCTTCGCTCCCGTCAAGTGGTCAACACAACTGTACATGAATTATCTATAATTATCTATAATTTGGATCAGTCGTTATGAAGTTATGCGCTTATATACATTTCGGTTATTTATTTTTATTTATATACATATTGTAGTTACATTCCTTTGTAGATAAATACATCATACGAACATTTTTGTTACAAGCCCACGGCATAGTAATTCCGAAATAATTTCCTACTTCTTTCAAAGGCATGGAAAATGCGTAAATCTTATTTTGATCGTGTTTGAGACAAGCTCAAAAGGCGGCTATATCAGTACCTACCATTATGTTTAATCTATTATATTTTATAAGTTAAATCCTGTTCGTTGCTTTTTTGGGTTCCGTACCCAAAGGGTAACCAACGAAACCCAATTTCTAAGCCTCTGCTATTCGTCCGTGCGTCCGTCTGTCCATCTGTCTTTCAGCGGGCTGTATCTCAAGAACCATAATAGGTATACCGTTGAAATTTTGCGCAGATTGTGTATTGTTCTTGCCGCTATAACAATAAATAATAAAAATTAAGGTTTATGGTACGGAAACCTTCCTATGCCAGTCCGACTCGCACTTGGCCGGTTTTTACATCCTTTCTCGATTCTGTTTACTTTCCAAATCTGTATGGAATTGTTACTGCAGCATCCAATGACAATTTAATGGCCATCTAAAATTTATACTTCCATTTATGAAGAGAGACCGTGCCAAGATATAATTGGCGCTATAATATCGCTGTGTACTGAAGTTAACGATCTATCCATCAGTATCTCAAAACATCTACAGACAATATTTTGAGTATATAAACATCTTTGAACAATGATCTTTTTCGATAGGAGGTGAGGTTTTTGCACTTGAAAACTTTCATAAATAGCTAGACAACACATCACAACATATAATAAAACAAAGTCCTCCACCGCGTCTCTCGGTCTGTTCGGAATAAACTCAAAAACTACTGCACCGATTTTCATGCTGTTTTCTTCAATGGATAGAGTGGTTCTCAAGGAAAGTTTTAGTATATAATTTGTCAAGCGGGCAAAGTCGCAGACATCACCTAGTTTAAAATAAAAGCAGACGAAGTCTTAATACCAAACTAAGACTGCCCGCGACTTAGTCCGCCTTTTTTATTCAGAGATGATAAAAAGTAAATAAGTGATAATTATTTAAAGCTTTCTACTGGTGAAATATTTTTAAAAATTGGATTAGTAGTTTTAGAGCCTATTCAAATATACAAAAGTACAAAACATTTCTCTTTACAATAAAAGTGAAGACAACAAGAAAAGAAAACACAACACACAAAAGCACTATTACATAGACATTATACCAAAATAAGAAATAGAAGCAAGAAAATAATTTACTACTGCCTTGTGACCCGGTGGTCGTGGGTTCGATTCCCACGGGAAGCATACTTTGTAAAGTTGTGTTCCAGTTTGGATAGGACATTGCAGGCTTGAACCACCTCATTGTCTGATAAAAAAATGATTCCGTGCTTCGGAAGGCACGTGCAAGCCCGTGGTCCCGGACGCCAAATTACGCTCGTCAAATAAAGCATGCCAGAGACCTTTGAGGCGGTTTAGAAACTCTGACACTAGAGTGTGTGGTTTCGTTAGACCTTACTGCCCATACAATAAGAAATAAGAAGAAGCTAGATAATGCGCGTTTGATAATTATCTATACTATATATATATAATATATAATAATATTATAAAGCAGAAGAGTTTGTTTGTTTGTTTGTTTGTTTGGTTGAACGCGCTAATCTCAGGAACTACTGGTCCGATTTGAAAAATTCTTACAGTGTTAGATAGCCCATTTATCGAGGAAGGCTATAGGCTATATATCATCACGTTAAGACCAATAGGAGCGGAGCAGTAATGGAAAATGTGACGCAGACGAAGTTGCGCGGGTCAGCTAGTTAGTCATAATACTGGGCCTAGGCCTGAATCCAAGGAATATTTGGTGTAGTCGGATAAACACCCGCTTTTGAAAACACTAAACAGACCATTGTGTATGAGAGTTACAGTCAACGCTGTGACATTACTGGACATTATGGCGATAATATGGTGAATAGCGAATATTAGTTTTGGCAAGCAAACGAGAGACTATGGCCATTTACTAACGCGATACGTTTGAACGATGCGATCAAAGCCTAATAACATCATTTTGATATCATACGTGAAATGGCTGTTATGGGCGGACGAAACTGTTTCCATTAGTGCCAAAGTAGTTTGGGGATTAGTGTTTTCTCATTCGGTATTCATATCAATAGGTACTTAATCCAAAGCAGCTCTGTCTGTAACTTATACTCCAATTTCACTTTGAAGTAAGCACGGTCGTTAGATAGTTTTGGTCTTGACGGCATTATCATCAAAAATGCTCAAAATAATAATGCTTAAATCTAATAGTATTTCCGCTTTACAGAACAGATTTAAGAGCTGTCTTTTAAAGCTTAAGCGCACATTTGCAGTAAAATTTAAATCCATTGCGAATATGCAAAGTGCATTTAAAATAAACGGTGATGCAATATACGTAAGTATTTCGTCAGTGTCGTGATGCAGATGTGATGAGGCAAACGATGGATATCTGAATACAGGTTTAGATTCTTTAGAGTTATTTTACTTTGAGGGTAATACTATATTATAAAAATGGAGGACCAGTGTGAACAAATAGCTACCTAAAAAAATTGTGATCAGTTGTGAACTCACAATTATCTATAAGAAAAATAATAGTTTTTCCATACATCTGTTTGCTTATTAATTATAATAGATTATTTTTTCTCTCCGGCTTCTCTCCCCTGTCATACGAACTGTTATTATTTTCCTGGATGAAAATTAGCTTATTGTTGGAGCTTTTTATTAGTGAAAGAACGTTCCTGAGGAAATTAATTAAACGCATGAACACAACAGTTTGAGCTCGATTTAGATTTAGAAAACCTCCAAGTTAAAGAGCAGCTCTGCCGACTTGAAATAAAAGTACATACTTTATAATGAAAGTTAATCATCCATATATGAGTATACACAGTCCGATGCGGACACCGTGTTGACACGGCGCGGATGCTGAATCTAAAGTTGCATATTTTTTATCTAGCTTGCGCCTGCCCATTCGACATACTCGTGAGATCGTGTCCGTTTACTTGCGACAGATTTGAAAAGATCATAGATAAAACAGTGGACTGTAGCAAGAGCTCTTTGCTAAATTATCACTACATATAATAAAACAAAGTCCGCCGCCGCGTCTGTGTGTCTGTTCGCGATAAACTCAAAAACTACTGCACCGATTTTCATGCTGTTTTCACCAATGGATAGAGTGGTTCTCGAGGAAGGTTTAAGTATATAATTTGTCAAGCGGGTGAAGCATTTCTGTTTAATCCTGTAGATAGTGATATTATCTGTTTTCGGGCCTCACTTAGTAATAGACAATAGGTACAGTCAGTAAGTCAGGTCTACAGTACCGTAGATAGATAAAAAATAACCTCACACAATTGACCACTATTTAGAAAGAGATAAAGCTTCTTTGCGGCCAATACTAGTCTCAATTCTGTAAGTCATAGTGACGTAGGTGCCACTGCAAGCCTGTGGCGTGGCCCAGCCAAAGTTCTAAAAAAAGACAATTTAATCACTTTATCTCCCTCACACTCTCCGGTCCGTAGCTATTTCACCTGAAATAGGGATAGCAAAGTTAACATGACCAATAGACCAGCAACTACCTACAAGGTGTTACACAGATATAACTCAAAGCCTGAAATAACCACTTATACTGGAATCAGCTCTTTAGTACCTTTTGTCGATTAATGCAATGTCAGGGTTAGTTAGTAAAATTTGTTCATAACGATGCGTACAATGACACCTTTTCGGGTTTGTTACACGCTATCACCATCATCATCATCATATAAGCCAATTGCCGTCCACTGCTTAACCTAAGCTTCCCCCAAAGAGCGCCAACCATCCCGGTCTTAAGCAGTCCGCATCCATCCACGTCCAGCCTTCTTTGGATCATCTGTGCATCGTGCCGCAGGGCGTCCCAAACTACGTTTGCCCATCCGCGGTCTCCACTCTAACATATGTCTGCTTCATCGACCGTCTGTTTGTCTATAGACATGGCCGGTCCACTTCCACTTCAACTTGCTGATTCTATGCGCGTTTTAGTTCTCACCCTAAAGGTGTACTCAAAGAGCTTTAATCTTTATGCACAGCTAATAACGAATCCTAAAAGGCTAATTAGTACCCCGTTTGACACAAATGAGAGTTAAATACACAGAAAGTCTCTAGAAGACCAACAATTAGCACCAAAGGACTACTTAGAACCAATTTGGTGAAGCCAAAATCATGTAGGACTAATGTTAGTGCCGAGGTGTCATTATGGTGACGTCAGACGTGACCGCTCATCCTCTATTTAGGTGTTCATACTTGAGATTGGCTTGTACGGGTCACGAACCTCTGAGTCATGAAATGGCACTAAACTTTAGGCGCTTTAAAAGCTTTTCAGTGGCTACAATAACTGTAGTATTGTTGAGGATAGCCTCATGAGGTCTTTAAAATATAATATAAATCTAGATTGGTATGTTTGAAATCGATTGGTTTGAACGGTCAGCACTTCAGCAGACGTGACAATGTGACATCGAAACGTCGTCGCTAGTTCTTTGTGTTGAAATTTTTTTGGAAAAGGTCGGAGCAGAAAAAGAAAAAGAAAAGACCCAATAAGGAAACAGACTCCAGCATGCTGGAGTCTATTTCCTTATTGCTACAACCTGGGGTCTTTAAGTCATGACCTCTAGGCAAGTGAGCACCGCGGTCCTGGAAGGCAAAGGGCAAAAGGAGGAATACGAATGGTTTTAGTTAGTCTTATTTTTCTTATCGTCTTGGCAGTAAGGTTTAACGACCCACACCCGTGTCAGTAAGATACCGAGACTCTCTTCTGTTCCTCCCAAAGCGGGAGGAGTCATTTGATGATTTCCCAAACTTAAAAAAAGGTAAGCGAGCTCATAATCGACCACATCTTCATTGTGGTTAAAAGCCAGCCTAAACGCATCATCGCGTTGTCTTGAGAGAGCACGCCGCATTTGTCTCGAAGGGAGCGTTAAATGGAAATAAAACCAGACAGACAGACATACGAATCTATAAGGGTTACGTTTTTTGCCATTTGTCTACGGAACCCTAATTACCAAATACTAGATACACCTTACTATACTATCTTACGTGGTAATAATAAAATGACAAAAAATAAAGATTTTAGAATTTAGCGCTAAGATTTAAGCGAGTGGTCGTGCAAGCGTGTGATAATTTCTCTTTACTAAGCGCCCTTGCTTGAGTCACCTTTGCGAATTATGCGGGTCTTAACTCAACTTTAACTCGTCTTATAAAGAGAAAAGCGTGCTTCAGCAATTATAATTACGAGAAGTATTTACTCAAAAGACGTACATAATATGTATCTCACATCTAGCTATGCCTGTATTTAGGGTTGTCGTCTCCATAAAGCTTTTCAGATACGGGTTCAACTGAATAAATTGGCGGTCATTTTTTGATAGGCTTTTAACATTTCAAGATTCAAGATTCATTTATTTATTTATTTCTTTTTTATTTATTTTTTTCCTAGAGACTTTGATTTTCTCTGAGAATTAATTAAAAGCAGTCTTGTTCATTTTTGTTGTTAAGTATTTCATGGTATTTATTATGATCAAACCAAAGAAAGACCCTGAATTTACATTAAACAATTTTTTTCATTTTTAAAATGAAGATAGTAATTTTACCCAATCTGACTAGATTGATGGGTTGGCTGAAAACCGAACAGACGGTCTAGTGTTGTTACAGTAGCCGATCTGTTTGGTTTTTGACAATCCTAATTGTATATGCCTCGCCTCGCCAATCCTAATATTATTTTCTCATTTTCAGGGACCTGCGATGTCTAAGGAACACGATACACACCAACCTCATGTCTACGTACATACTGTCTGCTTGCAGTTGGGTATTAAACTTAGCTTTACAAGTAAGTACCGCTCTTTATTATCTAATAGCATAGAGCACCGAAACACCTCGGCGGCTAGTTCTAGAAAAAAAGGAAGCTCTACCTACAGACGGCACTGTCAAGATCCTGTATCCCTAGCTAGGGCAGAAGGTGTCCACAGCAGTACTCTATCGCAAGCGGTTTTGAGCTTGACGCTTCTCCTTGCTCCACGTCGTACTGATACTGATCGGTCGCTTCCGCCAACACTTTGCTAAGTTGGATGACCAAGCGTGGTCATCCAAGAATGCCTCCTTTTCTCTAGAGGATCCATTCAATGGCCTGTTTGGCAACGTAATCTGAATTCAAGCGAGTGACCAATCATCTCCAGTTACGAATCTAGATCTAGCAGTTTCGCAAACTGCCTTTCGTAACAAATGGTCTCGGGCCAGTAAGCTTCGAAAACGCAATGAGGATAATGGTTGATGAAACCTGGATTTGACGTTTTCTGTAACCTTTCACTTTTCACACCCGATGAGCATATCGGACACAAAGATTTTTATTTCAACCCTTTGGGTGTATCTACGTTTCTTCTAAGAATTGATTGTCCTTGAAATTTCTCATTATGACTATGACAATCGATACTTGTAATATTAAAATATTATTAGCAATGGCGACTCCAGCCGCTGCCGCGCTGCAGTTTGGCTTTCCGTACTCTACATCTAATTTGTTATCTGTAGATAGTGGCTGTAAACACTGACTTAATGAAGGAATGAGAATTACGTTGGACTTTGATTTATACGACGTCATCTTAGTGGAGACATTCAAATTTTACTGCTACCGTGGTAATTAACCTATTTGGCAGAATATTCGAACTAGCTACTAAGTTTAATTTTTCAACAAACTTGTGTTAAAAAATGTCATTTACATTGCACTATTGTCTCCATATCGCTCTCGCTATACGTCGCCCACATGCATCAAAATGTACCTCTAGTTGCTACAGCGATATTTATGGATAAATTAAACATACACATATCATCCTTTGATGATATCAACTTCAAAGGAAACACGTAGGCAGGTGTTTCAACTAAAACAAGACATAATACAAAACATATATTCAGTCTGGATATATGATTTATAACATTTTCATCACAAAGCCTTCAGACAACATACATTAGTAGTAGTTTTAAAAATGCTAAAATGACGTGTGTCAAGTGTACATTTTGCTTTTTTGACTATCGCTAACGCTGATACGAATTTCCACTGTGTGAAACTTCTTATTGCTTCTACAGAGCGAGTTGCTGACAGTGGACAATCAAGGTGCTTGTCCATTACAGCGGAGCGAGGAAACGGAGAAATATTAATCAACCATGTCAGTCAAACTGTCAGTGAGTCACGTGGTTCGGAGATTTTATGCAATTCCATTGGTTAAAATTTATCCGTTTCTCCGCTCCGCTTCCTCGCCTCGTTGTAATTGATATGAACCCTTACTTGGGTCGTCTGTTTTTATGCCAGTAGCCCAAAGTTATCTACACGGTGTTAGTAGCTGCCCAGTTTCTTGCGAGGTGCAAGACCCTAAAAAAAATATAGGCTCCGCTCGCAACAGCCTGACGCTAGCCAGGCGTGCTACTACCGAACGCGTCCGAACGACGTGAGTGATGTTGTTGCCATGTGCGACTGTAAGGCGAGCAGGTAGTTAAAACAAAACATCTTGAAGTAGTTCGGATGCGAACTAGTTACTATCCAATAGTATATATAGTCCTAGTAAGATACGTCCATACGATGCGAGTTACTGCACTACAGCTACTCCACAGGCTGAATCGCACGCTAGCTCGCACTGTGCCTTTAGTCATTAGTACATCATTAGTACCTTTTTGACTTTTTAACAATCGCTATGAGTTAATGAATGTCATTTTGATTCTCACAAGAACGGCCATAGTGTAGTTTTTTGAGTAAATCAGAGGGCCAATTCTACTAACTTAAGCAACGTTTGTACTCACATGTCATTCGTAATCTGTCAAAATAATATTTTCATATATTTTTTACAGATTGCAGAATCTGAAAATTACTAGAATAGGCCCGCTGACTAGTACTTACCTACTCAGATCTAGATTACCTTTAACGAACAATAAATTTCACGTCGTCATAATATTTTATCTAAATAAATGTTTTATTATCAATTTTTTTCCGACATAGGTACTTATTTATCCAGGTCACGGTTCCGATCGTATATCATATTTTTTCTACGGCTTCAATTGATTTATGTGTACAGTTGTATAACAGCGGATATTGCTCTTTCCAAACAAAACGATCTGCTAAGTTTCAATCGGCACAATTATTATAAAAATAAACAGGACGCTATAATAAAAGATTACTCAGGTACATTTGATGATGGTTGCTCAACATCAATAATAACTTTATAATTATTATAACTGAAGATTGTTGAATGGAGGCTCCAGACTAAGTGCAATTCTATTAGCGAATGCAAGTGTCGAAATACCGAAATAAAACCTAGATTAAAATTATACTGAAGTGATGTAATAGTTCAAAGATGACTATGCAAAATAACGATCATAAACGTTATTGTTGTTGAATATTTTTGAAAAATATCGAACTCAATCAACAGAAACAAGTAATCTTGACGTTTTCTGCGATGTTAACAAAGCCAAATATATTCTCAACGCAGAGTCCTAAACTCTGCGAAAAATTTAATACAATTTTGCAAGGACGTGCTACCGAGATAAAGTGATGAATATGTGTGCTAATATAAAATAAAAGTAAACAATACTTCCCGTTTAATTCCGTGCGTAGTTCAAACGTCAGCTGGCGGTTTTAGGTTACCGGTGACAGCCGCGCGGTACCGAAAATATTGTTTTTCCTTATATATTTACAGGAAAACCATAATTCTGTATATTTATGCAATTATATGACGTTTTTAAACAAAAAAATACACTCTAAATTATTCTTTAAATCTAATTTATAAGTAAGGAACAAAAATTTTACATGTCTCTTGGGCAGTGTTGGCAATTTTTTTCTACTTCTCTCTTTTTTTCTTCTGCTCTTATCCAGCGTTGCCAACGTGTGGGGATTTTCCAACTGCGGGGAATATCAAGTTGATTGAGATTTTTTTGGGGATTGGCGAAAGTGCGGGTATTTTGGATATCGGCAGTCCGGGCCAAGTCATAAAACTTTTTCGGGAAATATTAATAAATGTTTTAACATTTTTGTTAAGTTACATGGATATCGAATTACTCCCGTTTTTTAATGTTAAAATGATAACTTTGTTTATCTTTAATAGCTGGAACAAAAGATAGATCGGTTATTGAAAACGGGCGTAAATCTACTGCCAACAGAATGTCTCTTGTCTAGATCCTCAGTAAATACAATGCTATATTTTGACGACTATCGGAGTTCATTATCAATAACTCCAAAAATGGTAGTTATCTTTTACGCAAAATGTAATAAAGCAAGCAAAGCGATTGTCTCGTGGCAATAGTATCATACTGCCACTTCATTCTATAACAAGTCTATGAACATGTCTCCAACTTATCGCGATATGAGGCCGCTATCCCACTGGCGTTTAGCCAGCGTTGGCGTTTCTCCAACGTCCCAAGTCTGTAGTGGCAAACGTTAACGTCGACGTTGCGTTTTTGCCAACAGGTAAAATCACGCCATCCCGCTCTTTCCGTGTGGGCGCGGACGGGACGGCGTGCATGTACCTGTTGTCAAAAACCGCAACGTCAACGTCGCGTCTGCGCAGCGTTGACGCTGCATAGACGTTGGAGAAACGCCAACGCTCGTAAAACGCCAGTGGGATAGCGCCCTTAGGCACTTGTCTCACCGCCGCGCCATTAGCTATCGACTATTTGCCCGCTAAGGAAAGGGACAAAACATATAGATATCGTGTGAGTAAAAGAGACACATACATCAACAGTCGATAGCTAGCTGTTCACACTGCCGGTGAGCCGGCTCTTACCACCAGTTGATCGCAGCGACTAGAGCTATCAAAGATTGTACTCGCTCAGCGTCACTCGTACGGTGATGCTCGCTTGGCTACCAGAACTCACCGACCAGCGATAATTTCTACCTATAGTGCTAGCCGGAGTGAGCATTGCGAGTAATCGCCCGTCGCACAATAGCACTCGCTTAAAGCCGAGCTACTAAACTATCAAAACTTTTCGCTCGCCAGCTCGTTTTGAGTTTCAAGCTTTACTCGCTACTCGCTGATCTCCGGCGATGAGACAAGTGCCTTATCGTGGCGATTCAACAACTGATATTGACGAGCAAAACGTCAACTCGCTGCAATTCACTCGCTTGTGAAGGTAGCGCCAAAGTGTCTTTATTTACATACAATGTAATGAATAAGTGGTTTTTAGAGCAAAATACATTTTGACATAATTGGATAGCATGCAAGTTCACTGGAATACAGGCTTTGTTTTAGAATTGCACTCTGCTTTCCTTCACAAGTCTTCCAACCACATACGGGGGAGGATGAGCAAAGTTTGGTCCCAAGACTCCCGTTCATTCAAATATCAGCCTACGCACATAGCATATATAATATAAAGTTCCTTCTACGAAGTTCCTCTCAAGTAGATGCGGTTTCCACTTCACTGGGTTCACATCAACTCAACAGCCAAAGGAACTTTTACGCTATGACTGACTATTCCGCAGATCTATATCGTTGAAAACTTCGTGTTTTCAACACACAAGCTGTATTCCAACGAGAAAATCAACATATTCTCGCAACAAATATTTTACTGGTGTACTTTACAACTTTCGCATTATAAAGTTAATTATTCTGCCAACAACTGCTTAAATATGCAAATTTACTCATTTGAGAATAGTGGTAAAATTTACTTTTTGGCACGAGTAAGTAATTTTCAAGCTGAACAATTCATAAAATAACTATAAACCAAAGTTGTTTCAAGGAAGTTGTAACCAACATGCAACATAGCAGACTTTGTGTGGAATATTCTTTATGTGCGCAATTGTGTTTCAAAATGAATTGTTATCCCTTTTGCGGCTAATGAACCAGCCGTGAATAAAAATACGTGTTTCGGATAAAAGAGAATCAAAAGTCGGAGTTTTGATTATAAAGCCACAAGAAACGTAGTTAATTTAGAATTTACTGCCATGAAGGATTTCGTTCACGTCTCAAGACTTTGAACTTACCTACTTTTATTATCTAAAGTCCAATCGTGATCTAGAAAATGCACGCGAGTTATTTCGTTCAGTTTTATCTAGTCTAAATCTAAATTATTCAAAGAAAATTATGCGATGAAAATGTTTTAAAAATAACAAAGAAATCATGCCAGATTTTTATAAGCGATAAAAAATTTCTGATCAAAATATTTGTAGATTTAAAACGTACCTACCGAATAGAAAATTCCATAGAGCATTATTGTGTACCTGTCAGTAAACATGCCAAAAACATTGCTAGAGTATAAATAAATAAAAACTCTACGCTTTATTCATGTCACGTCAAAATAGACCGACTCTAATGCGGTGGTACTCCTTCAAAACAATCCATTATCCATCAAATATTTTTTCTAGAAGTAAATCTATCAATCACGGGGATCTTTTTCTGGAATACTTTATTACCGAACGATCCGATTTCGTTCGTTTGCATTGCGAATATCTTCATACATTTGACGTCACGGGTGAAATTCAAATAAATGATCTAATATTGAATACCTACCGGGGGATTCTAAGTAAGGTTACGGATATAGACGGCCGTTGCCCTACTTATATGAAATACCGACTGACATTCGTTCTCCAAATAGAGTTATTGAAAGTACTAAAGCAAAAGGTTAGAAGAGGTTAGATTTTAGAGGTTAGATACTCGTAGTGAGAATAGTTGGTGATAATTCGGTCTTTATTCAGGTCAGAAATTGTGACTACTCGAGTACTCGACATACATTCGGTTCCTTTTTCCAACCCTACTTAACGCATAAAAACATAACCAAAGCATTTATAAAACTCCCTAATTAAATCCTAAATCAAATAAACGCTCAGGATACAAAAGATCCTCTCGCACTAAGGCATCATGCATGGACAAGGGTTCTGACAAAGCTATTAATTAATCTGGAAGAGTGTCATCCGCGCTGACAACTGGCTTTTCATCTCCCTCGCCGTAATTGAATCCGTAACAGCCAACATACCGGAGATAAAAAACAAAACATGGAAGCCTCTGTTTGTTTCCTGAGGCCTTTGTGTAGTTAGAGCTTTGAAATATTACAATAACCAGTGATGGATAGAATCATCTCAATGACTGCAGTTTTGTAACGTTAGAAGTCGAAAAAAATTAAAATTTGTCAAATATATTGATTGTTTGTCACTTTTTTTCGAAATTTCGTTCTCTCTCTCGACAACGTTTAAAAAAATATCTAAGTCCCAAAGTCGCCAAATCTACTGCAAATATTTGCGAAGACAAAATATTTTCTTTATCAAATGTCAAAGAAGTAGAGGTCTGCGGTATTCTACATTTGTGAAGAAATATATTTTCGCATTTTCTGTTGATTGATTAAATGTTGCAAACAATCATTGTTTTAACCAGAGGGGCTATTCTCGTATATTTATGAAACGTTCACATTCGCTACAAAAAAGCCAAAAATACCTCTGATTTCCCTGCATCTTTTTTACTTAAGATGAGTTTGCTCTTGACTCAAGTCTAGGTCAAAGGAGACAAATTCGACGATGGAGTAAGCTTACCTAGAAAAAACCTGATCACTCCAACACTTAAGGGATTAGAGTTAAATGTGTTCGGACGCAACAACACAACACAAACGTCAGAACAAAATATTTAAAATAAAATTTTGACATTGATATTTTTAACCATCACTGAGATAAAATGGCGACTTAAAATTATCTTTCTATGCTTTTAGGTACAAGAAGCGAAAACAATCCACAAAAAAGTAAACATATAATACATTGGTATACCGAACGAAAACATCTGACATTATTCAGATACCTATTTGCATTCAAGTTTCACTACAGTTGGAAGGCTACCAGATATCACAAACAAACGTGTTCGCATTCCCGGGAAATAAAAATCCAGGCTGCTTTAATCTCAAAAATCGCGTCGCCCTAGGAAACAAGCCACTACTTTCTGTTACCGGGAAGCTGCAGTTAACTGCCGGTAATTAATACGACACTTAAAGCGAATAATGGCCACTTTAAATCTCACATAAACTGTGCTTAAATACTTTCAGATTACATGTATAAAAGGGTTTAATAGGGGATGAAAGTTTGTATCGAACTTCGTTATTTTTGTCGATAGGAGCTCCTATCTTTATTAATACTTTAGGCACTTGTCTCACCGCCGACGAGGAAGCGATAAGCTTTCGACTATTTGCTCGCTGACGAAAGGGACAAAAGATATAGATGTCGTGTGAGTAAAAGAGACGCATATCGATCCAGCACTTAACACTAGTTAGCACACAGCGACAAGAGCTAAAACTATCGAAACTATTCACTCGCTAGTCGCTCCTTGCCAACTCGTTTCGAGTTTTATTCACTGATCGCTGATCGCCGGCGGTGACACAAGTGCCTGTCACACGTCCGTCTGTATGCTACCCGTGTAGACTAAGTATGTCCTGGAAATTTCCGACTTTACGGGCGAAGCCGCTGGCCGTTTTCTGGTTGCAAAATATTTAGCCGCTTAGTGGCCTAGTACACAAGCTCATACCGTTCTCTGAATCAACACATAGGTTATTACAAATCATTAACTTGACAAACGTTATGGCGCACTCAAGTGCCATACGGCAGAACTGAAATCTCTTGACCGTTAACTGACTGAAACATATAAAAGCCCTTCAATATATTCAATCAGAATTTTATATGGACTTCATAAAACTAAACGTACCGCATTTGTCCTGTCCCAACTCATAAAAGGTAATGTGAATATTTTAAATGTTTACGAGACAAGGGTGAAAATGTCTGACTTACTCGCATGTGGCAAAGGTATAAAATAAATTGAAAACAACGTGACTATTGTGTTTATTGAACACGCGTGTTTTCAACGCTCTTTACCTAGCGCCTTAATTTTTTTTTAACGTGATTAATAAAAAAATCATGTCCAAACTGTTTTGGAAATCTGTCTGACGGACAATTTTTTTTTTTTTTTTTCAGTAAAATACCCTATTGTTCATGTGTATAAGTAATATTTCGATTTTTACGTCTCAAATACATTCTTATTTTAAAATCTTCCTTACGTCTTTCTCTCTTTCACACACATTGTTTAGGCTGCTTTCAAATAGGTACCCAAATTTATTTTCATGTCTTGTTTCAGAACTGGTCTGACGAGGCCCAACAAGATCAGACGTCGTGTATGATCCTGGTCTTATGTATGCACTACTTTTACCTCACAAATTTCTTCTGGATGCTTGTAGAAGGTAAGAAAATAATGCCAAAAAATAATGTGACTATTTGTATTAATAGGACCTAACAACGATTGGTTACAATGGTATTTGCACAATGTGCTGTTTGACATAGAGTTAGTTATTCCATAATTTGAAAACAATCTTGAATTCTAAACAGGAAAATAAAGATCAATTTTTAAAGAGTACGCCTTCTTAACTCATTAGATTCATTAACAGTGTGTACTCATTAATTTAAATATAAAATAAAATAAAATCTGGGAAGCAGTTCCTACGGTAAAAATGTTTGTATTAACCTCTACATATTTTTATTTTGTTTTTAAGGTTATTTTTTCACATTTAGCGGGTTCGATTCCTGGTTCAGGAAGTTGATTATTTAAAATCTTTAAATACAGTTCGTATTATAGTTAAAATAAAAACGAAGTCTTTATTCAGTTGTTTTTTTTTCTATCTACAGTATTATATGTACTTTCCCTCCATGTGGCAAAGCCTTGGGACACACTGCATAAGAGTATTTAAAAAACTTGTAGGCCACGTAGCCGAGTTTATACAGCGTGTATCTGACATTTACGCACAAACGATTTCCATGGGTCCAGGGCATGATTCTGGACACCCCAGAGTTGGAATTTTTCGTCGGTTCTTTTCTCATTTTTTCATTTTCTTCAAGAGCACCACAAATAGGTATCAGCTCCGCTGAGCTGATATCTATCTGTGGTCTTATTCAGATTGCTCTTTTTAGTGAAAGTAGTTAATTAATTATTTTTTTATTAAAAATCTCATTGGGTTAGGTCAAAATAACGATTTTGAGCAGTCGAAAGTAAAAAACCCTTGAAAAAAATGAAAAAATTAGAAAAAAGCCGACGAAAAAATTCTAAGTCTAGGGTGTCCAGAATCATGCCCTGGACCCATGGAAATCGTTTGTGCGTCGATTTCAGATACACTATACCATACCTACTAAATCGTTGCAGGCCTGTATCTGTACATGCTGGTGGTGGAGACGTTCACCGCAGAGAACATCAAGTTGAAGGTGTACACCACTATTGGATGGGGTGAGTGCCATCATGGCTTTTCATTATTTATCAATGAGACAATGTTAAATCAAACAGAGCACCGAGGCAGCTTTGCGGCAGTTGCGCCGCCAATGTCGATTGTGACGAACGACTATGGTAGACGCCAGATAAATTTGCAATAAAGTACATTGACCTTTCTTTAATTTCTCCTCATACTCAAAACATAAAATAAGAATTGTTTCTGAAATACATTCGGATCACGATAGATGTCAATTCAGGACTGCTTTATGCGAACTTTGGGAAGCTCCAAACACTAAAAAATATGTAAACTTATGAAACAATAAAAATGTTTTGTATAAAACCCCAGATATACTTGGAAATACTTTGACAGTTTTTGGTATCCTGGTACTTGTGAATCTGTAGTGCTCGTAATTCCAGCCCTGAAAATACTTCGATATATTTCTGCTCTCCTGGTACTTGTGAATTTATAGCTTTCACAATTCCAGCCCGAAAAAATCTACGACATTTATGCACTCCTAATTCCAGCCTGTTAAAAAATTTTGACATGTTTCTGTTCTCCTGGTACTTTTGACTCTGAAGTACTAAGGCAGCAGCAATTCTGGATTTTCACTTCTTCCTCTGTCTCCATTCAGCCATGTAAGTTACCGAGATAAAAAGTAGCCTATGTGTTATTCCAGGATGTTAACTACATGCCTGCCAAATTTCATCCAAATCCCTTCAGCCGTTTTTGCGTGATTGACGGACAAACATCCAAACATACATACTTTCACATTAATCTTATAGATATAAAAATGAATTACTGTTCGTTACTCTCGCTAAAACTCGAGAACGGCTGGCCCGATTTCGGTTATTCTTTTTTTGTTAAGTTCGCCTGAATACAGGAAGGTTTAAAAGCAAAAAAAATAAGGGTAGGTAGGGTAGCCAGTCGACGGGAGCGAAGCCGCGAGGATAGCTAGTTTATAATATTAGTAGGATACTAGGATTTATATTTTTCTATTTTGACGCTTCTTTGCTGCCACCTATAGTTCCGCTCCTCCGTAGACTGTGCCATCTAGAGTTGCGTATTCGAAGCTCAAATTATAAGTAAAATATGCTTGACAATGACACTTTGTTCCTGCACCTAAGGGATAGCAACTCTAGTTTCGTGCTTTTTTGATAAGGCAAGGATCACCAGTTTCCGAAATCATTTTCAATGTTACTTTTTACATAATTTAAGGTTTTATCATTTATCTACTGGTATAAGCGGAAATGAAAAAAAAAATATATCTATTACACTGGGGTGTAACATTAACATCGTTAAAAGTTCAATTCACAACTCTCAACAGCAAATAAACACCATCTGCACAGCAAATAAAATCCATCTGCACAGTAAATAAAGAATTTGTATCCAACTTTATTTATCAACTAGCTGACCCGCGCAACTTCGTTTGCGTCACATTTTCGATTAATGCTCCGCTCCTATTTGTCTTAGCGTGATGATATATAGCCTATAACCTTCCTCGATAAATGGACTATCTAACACTGAAAGAATTTTTCAAATCCGACCAGTAGTTCCTGAGATTACCCCCTACATACAAACTTACAAACTTACAAACATACAAACTTACAAACAAATTTTACCTCTTTATAATATTAGTATAGATTTCACACACTTCAATGCGTCAAACTATAAGTTAACTGTAACTAACTGCTACTGAGATATTTCCATTTCACTTGGTAATATCTAGGTATCTGTGTTTTGTACGGTTATGTCACGAGCAGTGACTTAACTAGCCCCAAAGGGGCCCTGTATCAAACATTTTTTGAGGGCCCGTTTTTTGAAGTTATTGTTTTTTACGAAGATCATCATCTACCTAACCTTTTCCCAACTATATTAGGGTCGGCTTCTAGTCAAACCGGATTCAGCTGAATACCAGTATTTTACGTGGAGCGACTGCCTACCAGACCTCCATAACCCATTAACTGGGTAACACTGTACTCCTTGGCAAGACTGGTGTAAATGTATAGCTTTGCGTCCACACGTCGGGGCCCTTGTAGTCTGGGGCCCCGTATCTTTGATACGGCTGATACAGCGTTGGCTACTCCCCTGGTCAGGAGGCACAGTGATAATATCCAATTGATTTGGTATAAATGATTTTCTGTCAGTACTAAACAATAAAAAACAAGATGGACGACCATCCTTTACATAGATACTGAGACTTCTCCGTGCATCGGAAAACACTTTAGCCGTTGATCCTTGCTGTCATTTGCAGATCTTTGACAATCATCACCGCTAGCCAAGAAATCAGCAGAGCTCTTCTTTCGTACACACAATATAATTCTTATGATAATACAAATTTGATACTCACCTCAGTTTTCATTGTCGAGACTCGAAAACGTTGTTATAGAATACCATTACAGCACCAGTCTTGTCAAGGGGTACTGTGTTCCCCAGCTACCAGGTTGTGGAGCTCAGCGCGCGAGGGTACAATTGGTGTTCAAATACACCACTGCTTATTTTCGATATATCTACATCGATCACGAGCCCGATCATCGAATAAACAAATAAAAAACAAAGATAAAAATAGCAATGAACATTTCCCTTTGTAATAAAAATCAGTCAATGTATTTTAACATAAAGTATTTCACGTTTGTCCACAGGTGCGCCCGCCGTGTTCCTCATAATATGGGTGATATCGCGATGCTTCGTCAACGTCGTGCCTTCCACTGGAACGGACGGGGTGAGTTTCTCTAATTTTTAATAGTTACTCGAAAATTGATTCTTAATGTATTGCTTTTAAGTTCACAATGCAGTGTATTTCAAACGTTTGTTTTAGTTTTTATATTCGCACTTATGCATTGTGGTCAGAGAAAAATTAAAAGTATAATAATAACGAACGAAGAAAATTCTGATTTCACTACTCAAAGCTCATTTAAAATAACCTAGCTATTATGCTATTATGCTTTACTTTTCATACACAAAATAACAACTAAAAAAGCAAAAACCCTCAACCGTTACGTTAGAACCACAGAAATTATATCTATGGTTAGAACTAAATGACGCTATCAACAAAATATTCAAGGCCAATTACACTATGTCGCCCACACACAACGAAACTGAAAAGCGCAACCAATTATTTGATAGAACCATTATATTTAGCACATTGATGGGCAATCAACTGGGTTCAAGCACCAGGATCCTGCCCATCTAGCGGTTTTTATAGTAGATACTTATGCTAAAACTATGGTGAAGAAATAAGAAAAAATGAAATCAGAACACACAATGTAGGTTTCTACAAATATAAGGAAACTAAATTTTAAAACAGTTACATTGTGTGCGAAATAGGTCCAGTTGTGCAAAATGTCAATGTCAGACAACTAGAAGTGGCCTGACGCCACATTTCCTTATGTCGTACGACTAGTACGAGCCAATGGTGATGGCCGAAAGGTTCGCAAGTGGCGACCGCGTACTGGAATACGCAGCGTTGGAAGGCCCTCACACCTTGAGGCAACTGATGACCTCGTGAAGACTGCGTGCGTGAGCGAATCCGCTGGATCAAAAAAAAACTCAGGACTGGTCGTTGTGGCGATACTATGGAGATTCCCACAATGGTATTTATATTGATAATGATGATTAATAATATAATATTTTGTTTGCAGCTGGCCATGGCGGGGGAAACCAAGATGTGTATTTGGATTCACGAGCACCCAGTGGACTGGATTCACAAAGCTCCGGCGCTTGCAGGACTCGCCCTCAATCTTTTCTTCCTTATTAGGATTATGTGGGTGAGTAGCAGGTGGATGAGGCTGGCACAAGAAAAGAAAGTTCTATGCTTAGCAGATGGCGAAGTCGGGTTGTGGATGATAATGAATAGGTGGAACTGAGGACCAATTCTAAAGAAAATTAAGCAATAAACGTATTCGCATCTCAGTCGCAATCTATCAAAAATGCCTCAATTTCCATACATTTTGGTAGATTTGCGATTGATATGCGAATGCTAACGTTGCTTCATTTTCAATTAGAATAGGACCTCAGTTCCTCAGATAGGTAAAATTTTTATAATTATTATGGTTAGCTCTCGAAGTAAGAAATCTGATTATGAAGATTCTTTCAATTACGTGGACTACATAACCAGTTTTATCCCATAAAAAATTATAGGTTCCCTCATCGAAACCTTCTATCTTATTGGTACTAAGTTGAGCTACTCGACTACTGACCAAGGCTTCCACTGACTGGACACGTCCGATCAACTCTGTGACGTTTTTTCTTCAAAAGACCATTTCAGACACTGATCTCATGGTCGAATGTTCCTCATAGAGTTTATAGTCTTTGGTGGGGACTATGTAGATCGCTATATTAGGGTTTTATTTCATGTAAGTCTGGCAGTTTGAATTATTTATACGGCCTACCCAAATATCCTTACTTACTACTAAGACAGCATTACGTAAGCATTTATTTACGAAAAAAATGGTAAAGATGTTGCATTATAAGGTTCTAGTGCAGGACACATTCCGCTATTCTATGTTAGCATGCAAATATTTTACATAATGGTACGAGTATTGTTCGTCAAATCGTTGAGCTCCTTGAAGTTCTAATTTCTTGCTAATGATTAATGGAAAATGCTTGCTGTCTGGACAGGTCCAGTCAAGTCTGTCATTTCGCTACACTTTCCTGAAAAGGCCACAGCAGATACTAACTAACCTACATGTTTTTCATAACTAAGATTTGACCAGTACAGTTTGAATGGACTTTAAAAGAGTATTTGACCTCTGATTTTGTTTCGAGGTTTCTTCCCAAGGTAGTCGGTTAGGAAACGTGTGAAAGTGTTAAATAAAAGCATATTTAATTTAATAGTCAGTATTAATTAAGATAACCTGCAATGAGTAATTTATACCGACCTCTAATTTTTTATTTAGATAAAATATTATCTACTTGTTATCTTAACTGGGCATTTAATCCAGTTTATAAAATCAAACCTAAAAACCAGCCAATAGAACGCATTTCCCAAAAAAATCAATCAGTTTTTTTCTATTTCCCCTTTCTAAATAGCCCGATAAGGTTTTTTGCAGGCGGATCAAATTAATTTGAAGAATGACCCGGCAAGTTAAACCTCCCTCGGGAAATTAGAATAGCGCATTAAGGACCAATCGGAACGTCCTAGTTGAAATAAATTGACAACATCAATTTTCTTCATTTTTTTCTTCATCCAGACATTGAAACCCTTTTTGGAGTTCCGTAATCAAAATGGAACCCTTATAGTTTCGCCATGTTGGTCTGTCGGTCTGCGCAAAGTGGAAAATAATCTTGAAATAATATTAAATAAATCACTTGAATAAGATATAAAACAGAGATTTTAATTTCATGCAAACTCAAACTCAAATGACATGACGTTTCGCAAAGATAATGTTATTAGTCGCGTAAAATACTTTTTATTGTTCTTTTTGGCATGAAGCTAGTCCGTTTTACAAAAGTATTTGCAACTAATATATTAAAATAGATAATTATCGTTTATGTCCGATACTTTTATTGTACAGGGCAAATCTGGACATTGTCCTTTATAAGATTAGTTGAATTAAAGCACTATTCTCCATCTTTTTCAACTTACTCTTCATCCAAACTGTACCCGGTGTTTATAATAACACTCGACTCCGGTCAACTAACCAAGTTTTCTTATTCTTACCAGGTGTTAATAACAAAACTCCGGTCAGCGAACACCCTGGAGACGGAGCAGTATCGGAAGGCCACCAAAGCGCTTCTAGTCCTGATCCCACTGCTGGGCATCACAAACCTGCTGGTGCTGTGCGGACCGAGTGATGACTCCTGGATCGCGCATGCCTTCGACTACACGAGAGCGCTGCTGCTCTCGACACAGGTATGGGTATACACTATTACCCGACTGCTAAAGAAGGAGGGTTTGTTATCGAGTGTATGTATGTATGTATTTATGTATGTGTGTATATTTCTTTGGCACGACCTAGAGCCTAAATGGCTTATCGTTTTTACTGTGAGGGTGACACTGGGTATATTAAAATAAAAAAAGCAAAACGGCGGATTTTTGGCGCCATATTACTTGTCTCTAAAAAAAATTCCTCAAAACCTATCAAGTGCCAAAATAAAGGGCTTGCGGAGACGATTCCAAATATGTAACTCACTAAAATGTAGGTAATGAAAAAAGCTCAAGCACAGATCTGATGCCATCGATCAACTTCATTAGACTGCTTGAAAAGCGACTAGTTTGGAACTTTTTAGTCATTTTTAACAGTCGGGTTTTTTGACAAAGTCAACTTTTTTTACTATTGATAGGCACACATTTGATCACTATCTAACCTGATGAAACACGCTTGCCTAGAAGTAACCTATTCATTCTTGACCTAAAGACTTCCAGGTTATAGCAATCAGGAATCACAGACTCAGGCAGGGAATTCCACTCCTTAGCTGTATGCACAATGAATGTGTTCCCAAAACGTGTTGTGCGTGTGAGTGGAATGTCCACCATGTAGGTCCCGGTGGCGCATCAAACTCTGAAAACTATAAATGTATATTAAAGTAAACGCATATACATACATAGAGAATGGAATGAGCTTCCCTAGCCAGGAATGTAGCAAATACGGCCAGTAATTGCGAGAAAGAGACTAGATTACGCGTTCAACTAACCAAACCAACAAACAAAATCTTCAGCTTTATAATATTTAAGATTACTTATCAATGAGCACCAGGCCCAAAATTCTTATGTGTTATCGTTCTCTGTCTCGATTTTCTAAAATCTTATAATTTCTGTTTTAAAGTACCTACCCTATAGACATTGGAAATGTACTAAAATACTCAGACGAACGATGACACTGCAAACCAGAGTTGTGAGACAGAACCATCATGCTATCTCACTATTTTGTTTGTATTTTTTATTAGTTGAACGCTCTTATCTCAGAATATACTGGTCCGAAATAAATGTAAAATTATTTGATGTAACCATGCTAAGAACAATAGTAGCGGCACATTACCTACTGAAGTGTGACGTATGTAATAAATAAATCAACTTTACTGTAACATTTGGAACCGTTAGAAACTGTTCCATACTGAAGCTAGATCTCAACTGTCAATAACTTACACTGAGGATAACAAAATCAATTTTAGGGCGGGTTGTTTCACGTTCACATAACGCATGCGTAAACGTTAAAAATGGTGCTAACTATCGTTAAATCAAAAAATTGGGTTGTTTCACAAAATGTCAGCGTTAACGCACGTAAAATATAACGTTTACGTTAGCAGATGATCTGAGCACTGGTTAACGTTACTTTAGTTACGTCAAATAGAACAACTTTGTGAAATTTCTTTTGAATTCCTCAATACCAGTTCTTCTGATGACACAAATAAGTGGTGGAATGCAAAAAAAGCTATTTAGGTAGGACCCGTGTCAATAACTTAGCTATTGGGATGAGCAGGAATTTATACCAGAATGTTTTGAAACAACGCTTCTTATTTAACGAACGTTAAAGATTAACCAACTGTTTGATACAACCCGCCCATAGTGTCCAAGCCCTGCAATTCATTTCAAGTATAAAATCCATTATTCATGCACTCGATCTGTCAGCAGTCGGACATACAAGATTCTTGGTAGTTTGGCACTACTCTTAGGCCCCGGCAAAGCCGTTGTAAATCGGCTGTAGAAACCGCAAAATCACTTTAGACTACTTATGTTCTGTTTCTGTTTGCCTTCAAATTGTTTCCCTTTGACTTGGAAACACAGAGCTCCTCGAACAATCAAACATAAGCCTCAACTTGTGGCAAGTTCAGTGTTCAGTGGCGTAATGAAGTTCCGAACTTGTGTGAACTATATATTCGCGCCGACTCATGGTTACTTTTCGACTTGCGGTGGTTTGCTGTTAACTGTAGCCGTACTGTGTACCTATGTAGTGAGGCGTTTTTGCTACGTAGTGTTCGTTTGACTTCCTAGGATATTGAAAATTCGAGGCGAAAGTCAATACCGTCGATACCAGCCGGCCTATTCTGTCAACATCTCACCGTGTACACTTAGGTGGAGTAAAAGACAAGTGAGCTGTCATTTATATGGTTTGACAGCTCACTTGTCGTTCACTTCACCTAAGTGTTCACTGCGACATGTTTACAAAATCGACCTGCAGGTCAAATACATATCTGACATGGTATCGACGGTATTAAGTTCTTGCACATTTCCGTAGTGTTGTAAATATTTACAACATTACGCAAATGTGCCATAACTTTCTAATACCTTATTTATACCTACTTACTCAAATCTACGTACACCAGCGATTGGTAACAATTATTCACAGTGATGAAGAAACACACACAGATTAAGAGGGCTTTCACAATTTTTCTTGAATTTTAGCGTTTTATTCGAGTTTTGATGTGTGATTTTGCTTTAGATATAGCCTTTAAAAAAAAAAAAACAAAAATATGCCTAAGACAGTTTAATCTCTGTTACTTAGAACTAGATTTAATATTTAGAAGAAATATTTATTTAGAACACTCCCAAGATATTTATCTTGGGAGTGTTCTAAATAAATATTTCAATTTGTTCACGTACATCAGTAAAATCCTTGTCTCCGCAAAGGATGTTTCACAAAACTTTGCTTTAGGGAATCTTTTGATGCCTTGGTACACCGAAGATATTATAATTTAATAATTTCTAAAAATGTCCACGGTACAACTGTATCTTCTACTTTGGAATGTACAAATCAATTTATTACGATTCATACAGTAATACACCAAAAATAATTCTGTAAAACTGAGAGTTATTGACAATTTTCCGTACGAAACTATCATTTTTATCTATGAAATTATAATCCAAATTCAATTAAAAAATATTTAATAAATAAGGTGGCGTTGCTATATTGCTTGAAAAAAAAATAGTAAATATATATAAATAATAAATTGTTGTATGCAATGCAAAAATCAATATAAATCTTGTGACGCGCGGTATTCAACTTTAGTCAACCTGAGCAATTCGATTTTGTCAAAGCGCTCTTAATACATAAGTTCTCTTCTCACGGTAGTTTGAAACTAAACATATTTATTTTCCAGGGTTTCACAGTGGCATTGTTCTACTGCTTCATGAACACAGAAGTGCGGCACGCGATCAGATATCACGTGGAAAGGTGGAAGACAGGGAGGACCATTGGAGGCGGGCGGAGAAGGGGGGCATCCTACTCCAAAGACTGGTCCCCTCGGTCAAGGACAGAGAGCATACGGTAAGAAGAACCTCGTGTATTAGCCAACTGCGAAGCATGTAAAAAAAATAAAAGCACAGTGAGGTCTTACCTCCAGATTTAGTTTTTCAAAAGAAAATTATCGCACAATTAATGGGACATATGTTTAAGATCGTAAATGAATGGTTGAATAAGTGTCAACACCCAATCACAGCAGTTTATGCAAGGTCTAGACAAAACTGCCATTCAATTAGCGAAACAAACCAAAAAACAAGGATTTACGTGTTATTTCGAATACGTTTAACGTTACCATTCATTTTTGACCTTCGTTACACTACCGCTGACAGGCTGACACTTTTCTAGACCCTTGTTAATTTTTCTAACAATTTATGTGATAATTTTTGTTTGAAAAACTCGGTGTTTAGTGCACGCAACACCAAATAAAAGTACTAATTCAAAAATCTGGGATAGTTAAACTTTCATCAAACGTAGACAAAAGGGTTTTATTGGCCACCATTCCATTAATTTCGCCACGAAACTTCATGGGACGCTAACTTTTGAATCAAATTAGGGCAACTTTTTGAAACGTTCGTCCCAAATTTACGCTTGATTCACGGCTCGGTTGATAAGCAGGTGAAGCGTTATTCAAGGTTATTGGAATTATTAAGGACCTGCCAATTAAATTATATAGCTACAGAATTCATGTTTGTGAGTTTGTAAATAAAACCTAGAAGATTTAAGATAATATAAGAACCTAAAGGAGAAATAATCCTTAACTGTTCCGATTGATTTTCTTTCAATTCTTTTATTTAAATATATAAAGTGAACACAACATGTGAATATCAGTAAAAGTTTTCCAAATAACCTGAAAACTTTAACACTTGTCGCGCACGTAACGCGTGTCAATCCGAGCTCCTGAAGTCGCATAAAAGCTATCGCGAATATTTATCATTTGCTAGCACCAACGCAATCAAATGTATTACATATTTCGCTCCAAAATTGACAATATCACTTTTATTGCGTTAAGGTAACTGAACCACGAAAATACGAAAGAAAACATGACTGAAGTTATTGTAGAAAAACTGACAAGAAAGATGGAGGTTTCGCTAAATTGTCGGCCTTTTCCAAATACCAAGGCAACATAGTAAGGTTTCAAAATAGTTACCATACCGTCTCAAAAACTAGTATCATTGTAGCCCGAACTGACAAACGAAAACTGACAAATAAGATGGACGAATCGCCAAATTCTAGGCATTTTCCAAATACCAAGGCAACATAAATAATAAGGTTTCGAAATAGTTACCATACCGTCGCAAAAAAGTAACATCATCGTATTCCGATAATGAAGTTCTGACTTGCAAAATACGATGTAGCTACGTTTCAACCGAATGAAAGTCACGACTCAATGGACTAGAAGTACCACTTAAAAGAATTTATGAAGGAATAAATTGTTGAAGAAAATTCTAGTATTTGAAGCATTGCTCGGTAACGAAACAATAGAAAATGGGTAACTGCTATGAAACGGACTCATTGCTTGTTTAATTTAGTACAGACATAATATTCCTCAAGAGTTTACCGTACAAATTGAATAGTACTCGTAGTAAGCACTAAAAATGGGAATATCTTATACAGGATGTCTTCTACATGGAAGAAATTCTGTATAGGATATTCCCATTTTTAGTGTACTCAATCAATCAATCAGTATTGTTAATAGAAAATATTTCACAATAAATCTTATATGTGCGTTTTTATTTAAAAGAATATTGACATCACTTCTTTGCTGTTAAGTATCGAAAATAGTGGCAATGATTACTTTACTTTTATTTTTTTCGAATATTGGTAAAACAAAAAAATACTTGTATATTTCTTCTTAATGATCTTAAAATTGAGCACACTGTCCTCGAAGTTACCTTTGGTTGTCATCTTTAGCGGCGGCGGCGGTATCCTTTAAGTACAAATTCCAAGTGGTGCACTATACGAATATTTGAAAGGGATTAACTGAGAAACCTTTGCCGACGATGGTTTGGACCAATAGCTCTATAAAATTTACAAATTTCTGTTTTCGAAGCGAAAAACTGCACGCTTGCCATAAAATTATATGCATCCAATAACAGTTTCCCAAATCCATATTTGATCAGATATTTTTATTTCCCAATAGACTCACGGTATGAAGAGGGCCACGGATTCCAATCTGGATATACATTCAGCGAATTTGCTAACTGGAATGGACTTTATGCATTTAAGAAGATGTTCTAAGATATAATGTGGATTTGGATGGATTTTTTATTGTTTTATTTTTGTTACGTATATTTTATTAATTTTACAATAAATCAATGTTTAATCAGCTTTATTTATTCTTCTTATTAATTTTAGAACCCTTTTCAGTCCTTTGTTTACCTCTAAACTCATAAATCATTACATTATTTAAATTTTGTCACTTCACTATTCACTACTAGTAGGTACTCACTTAAAATCATTAATTTCAATTTAATTTTGCATGGCACACTTAGCAACCTGGACACTATTAGTCCTTGCATGCCTAGATCTTACAAACGAGCAACCCTTGGAAAACACCTAGTTTTATTCTCACAAAGAAAATGTATTCCCACTAAGCGCTAAACTAATTTTAATAGGTGCTAATAGATTTTATTTCCCAAGACACCGTTTGAATTTACATTGATATCGTTTCTAAAGGTATAGACTTCAAAAGGGCTCACCTAAAAGGGTAAATTTCCATACCTATTGACAACAAAGTGCGAACGAACGGAAGGAAAGTGGAATAAATCTTGGTATCCCTTTGCCAAAATAACCTCGAGTGCTATTGACGACTCAATTCGAAAAGTAATAAGAGCATTTATTTATTCTTCCACTTCGTTCGTACATCTAAAATCAGCAAACAAAATAAAGCCAAAATTTTAGCCAGTTTCCACACAGTCGTATTCGACAAATAATGGCTCGACTTTGAGAAAACAATACACAACAAAGTTGAATTTCCAAGTGGCATTTGCTGACAAACAGAGCCGAACTTGTGCAATATTGTCCAAACATTGCAATTTCAACCTTGCTTTGAAGTTTCAAAACAGCTGAAAGTTGTATGACAGAGTAAACAACTACTTACAATAACTAAAACCTCGACAGAGGGAAGAAAAATAAATTTACCAGCCATTGTAATTTTGGATAATTTATGTAAAAAGAAATGTCTTGAAAGTACCTAAGGGTGTTACCACATCAATGGATTGATCTTCGATCGATAGTAGAATGGATTGGTCGATGTTGATCGAAAGTTTTTAGTACCTACACAAAAAGTTTCCAAACCGATTGAACGACGTTGATCAAACTCAAAGATCAACGGCCGATCAATTGGTAACGTGGTATTACCCTAACGACACAGGTGCGAAGCATTTTGTCGGCAAGCTCAAAAGAGGTTTTGATCAGCATTTCCTTTTTTACATTATACATCTGTAATTCCAATGGCATATACAATTTATCGTGAATTGAAAGTATATCGGCAGAAGAGATTCTGAAAAACTAAAAAAAAAATATACTTCTGTTCAGTTTGGAATTTCTATCGCTTGATAAATTAACTTGCGGGATATGAAAAAAGGTTGTAACAAGTGAGCCCCAAAACGCATGAAAAGCTTTGTTCAACTGTTATGTATTTTGACCCTGTTTCACAACTTTACAGTGAGTATTAAAAGGAAAGGAGATGTGTTTGATACCATAGTATTTAGTACTATTTAAAAAAAATTGTCTATATCCTAACTTAAATAATTCAGAAAGACATAGATGTTTATTTTGACATATTTGAGCGCTGTTTTAACTGAATTTCATGACCAAAATGATTGAGCCAATTCTGAGCATGCCAGGCTGAAATTTTTCCTTACCAATTCAGTCTCTCCTTTGCTTCAATACTCAAAAGACAACCAAAAGTACACATCATTTCTTATAATTTTCTAATAAATAATAATAATTCGTCATTTTCAGTCTTCTTCTTAAATTTTTGTTTATCATATTAAACCCATGGAATGTTCTATGACTATTGTTAGAGTTACTTAAATATTAGCGTATATGCACAGAGAGTGTTTGAATACGGATGTTAACAAGAAGCCTGTGGGGCAGGTTGTACAGCCACCCATCTAAACGAGAGTCAGCAGCGTCAGAGACAACTACTACTACTTTGCTGGTGCCAAGAACATCACTGTTGCCTCCTCTTGATGGCAGGCACCTTCATGCTGTAAGTATCATATCGTTGTAAAAAGCTCGATTTAAGTTGTTTAGTTTGAAACTTTTATTTAAGAACCTGCCTTTGCCTAAGGGTCTAGACCAGGGATAGCGAACCTTTGGCACGCGTGCCGGTGGTGGCACGCCGAAAAATGATTTAAAATTATTAGGCACGTCAATGTAAGATACCTACCTACATAGCAGCTAGGTAATTTGTAATAGAAAAAATCACACTAACTTTTCCTTTTTTTGAACTACGATATTGATTTCAGTATGAATTTAGAGGTCCCAATAAAAAATTAATTAATAGCAACTAGAATACCAATTTTATTCTACATACTAATTTTCACATTCGCATCTCAATCGCAAACTGTCAAAAATGTATGAAAATTAAAGCTTCTTGACAGTTTGCGATTGACATGCGAACACGAAAGTAGTTTAAAAAATAGTAGAATTGGCCCTCAAGTTTGTTGTTTTTTTCAATTTTTTTTTTTTTTTGAGAAATGGCTCCTTTACTAATAAAGGTTCGCCATCTCTGGTCTAGACAAAGAGGCAATGATACAGTGTCAATTTGTCTGGAACCCCATCTGTATTGGAATATTGAAATTGTTGTCTGACTATTATTTTGAAACTAATACAATTTACCACATGCTAAAATTTATCATTGAATGGGTAACACGTAAGTCTAATCATTGGCACAAAGTCGAACTTTGTAAGTTGGACAGTTACTCGTAGCTGTCGTTTATTTTTTTTATGTTTTTTTTTTCTCTTTTTTATAATTTGTTTTTTTTTTTGCTGTTGTGTCTGTGGTGAATAATTTTTTTCTATTCTATTCTATTCTTTACTGTCAATCGTCGGAGCCTAGTCCGCCAGTCAACCTAGCCGCATTTGTCTCTCCAGGCAAACCGTTGAATTTTGGGATGTACTATGTTTTGACAAAATTTTAGACATCTACAAAACTAGCAAAGTTTAGTGCTTAATTTCAAATCCTTTACTAAAATAAAATAAAAATAAAAATAAAATAAAATAATCTTTATTTCGGATAAGCAACATCCATATGGGTTAGTAAACAAAAAGATAACTTATTCCTATGTTAGTAAACTTATAATCTATTTAGAGACAAGGATGTTGTTCGAGATACATCTCCGAACAACATCCCCTAACAAAGGAGAGTCGTACCTCCCCGCTATGGTCTTCAGGATGGAGTTGGAGCTGACCCGCACTCTGCCGAGCAAAGAGGCTGATTTATGTCTGACGATGGCATGAAAGCCATCGACGTGTGCTTGTGCAAACATACCTGATGCACTGCAGAAACGGGGCAGCCCCATCAACATCCTGAACCCGTTATTATACTGGACCCGTAGGGCGCTGATAGCTCGCTGAGTATAGTTGGTCCACAAGCTGCACGTGTAAAACACTTGGCAATAAGCTTTAAAAAGCGTTATTTTGACTTCATTACTACAGCGTGCAAACCTGCGAGCCAACATGTTACATCGAACTGCCAGCGCTCTACGTTCCCTCTCAATATCCGCCTGGTCACTCAGGTCGTCAGTTACATAATGCCCTAAGTATTTGAATTTATACACTCGCAATATGGCATTCCCATTCAGTTTAATCGGGGGTACATACTCAGGACATTTCGCACCGCCAGCCTTAAAGACCAAGAATTCGCTTTTCTTGACGTTATAAACTAGGCCATGCTCACGAGCATAGCCCTCACAACAACCAAGCAGCTCTCTAAGCGCCCTAACCGTAGGGCGTAGGGTAAAAGAGACTGGTCAAATATGTATGGGAAGTGGTCTATGAAAGAATAGTGATATTGTAGTGGTATTTCTGTGGGGATGCCTCAACTACATTTTATTAACAGCTACAGTTTAATACACAAAATGAAACAATAAAATATTGAATGAACGAAGAAAACAAACGAACGAACGAATAATGAAGAATGAAGTAATGAATGAAATATAACTATACTAGCTGACCCGTGCAACGTCGTCTGCGTAACATTTTTCATTACTGCTCCGCTCCTATTAGTCTTAGCGTGATGATATATAGCCTATAGCCTTCCTCGATAAATGGGCTATATAACACTGAAAGAATTTTTCAAATCGGACCAGTAGTTCCTGAGATTAGCGCGTTCAACCAAACAAACAAACAAACAAACTCTTCTGCTTTATAATATTAGTATAGATTAATAACTAGCTGAAGCCCGCGGCTTCGCCCGCTTCACAAATTAAATACTAAAACCTTCCTCGAGAACCACTCTATACATTTGTGAAACGGCATAAAAATCGGTGCAGCAGTTTTTGAGTTTATCTGGAACAGACAGACATACTGACTTGGAGGACTTTGTTATATAATATGTAGTGATAATTATGTAGATACATATTATTTTATGTAGTTTTGAGAAAAATAATACTTTGAAATTCACATTATTTTATTGCTACATTTTATTTTAAAAATGTTTTAATGGATGTGTTGTGATTCTGATGATCAAATTTGGATGTACCTTTGCACAAGGGTTAACTTGCATTTTCCACACAGAAATACCACAATAGAGTCGCTATTGGTTATTTGACCACTTTTAATCAGTCTCCTTTGTTACCACACCAATCGATCGATAGAAGATCAATCATTGACCAAAATTGGTGTCATAGCACTTAGTAGATATTATTTTTTTTCCTGTCGATGCTCGTCCAGTTATCTATACTACCGTCGATCAATGACTTGCTTGGATTAGAGTGTCACCACCCTAAGTAGTACTCAATTGCGCAGGACTACATCACGAGCGGCAGCGCGAGCGGGGACCAGTCCCCAGTGTGAGGCGGGGGGCGGGGGAGGCTGCCGCGCCTGCGCACCCTGCCCGAGGAGGATGTTCCCCCACCGGGACCGTCCGCCCCTGCCTCTCCCGCCTCTTCACCACCGCTCGCCCCCACCGACAACCACCAGCACGCCACTTCCAGCAGCATCTCAATCCTAAACGGGTACCACAACTCTGACGACAAGACATCAGCAAACAGACCATTCTCACTCACCAGATTAGACACAGTATCCAATGCCACGACCCCCAACTCTTCAAACTCTAGCACGAATACTAAATACTTTGAATATTAAACTGCCGGTCTATTCTGTCAACATCTCGCCGTAAAAACTTAGTTGGAGTGACCACTACATAAGTGAACTGTCATTACATCTTGTATATCTTCCCAATTTTTCATGTGTATACCTAATTATATTTGTGTTTTTTTTTTGTATGTGTCATACTGGCCGCAAACAAAACTCTTTTTCTTTCTTTCTTTTCTTTTCTTTCTTGTTTGTATGGATTGACAGTTCACTTCACCTAAGCTTACACGGTGAGAGGTTTTCAGCACCGCACTGGTGTACGCATTCAACGTTCCTGTAACTATTGTAAAATAATTATTACTATAAATATAATAGCGAATATTTATTATGCGATGCATGAACGGACTTAGTCATAACGTATGAAATACATTTATTAGCTTATCGAATAATATTAATTAAAATAAATTTAAAAAAATGTTTAATACTAACTCACAGATAATATAATTCCTCAAGTTACCATATAATTACATATTTTTTAATTAATGTTATTAGAGAAATGTAATATGGAAAGCTGAGTTTTCTTTAGTAATATAGAAATATTGTTATTTTTTGGTTTGTTACTAAGAGATTTCATAACAAGTCAGAATAAAGGTAAAAACTTTTTGTACGTATTTCACATAATGTAAGCCAGTTTACAAAATATAAAATGTTGCCAAAGCTAAAACGGCTTATATAGAATTATAGATACTATAATATAATTATAAGACTACTTATCTACTTAAGTATATAGTCGTAAGGAAGAAATTGGGAAACAATGCGCTATTTGTATCATAAAGTTATAGCATATCGTAAATTTTACATACAAAGATGTTATTTTCGGTGTAACTACGAGTACTATTCATAATAATGTCATCTATGTGAAACCTATGAGTGTAACATTACTACCAATTGACTATTACATTAGTCGTATTAAGATTCAGAGTTAAATGAAGCTAGCTATGTATTTTGTACTAGGTATAATATCTCTGTATGAGTATTCGATGAACAACTTAGTAAATGTATGATATCCTTTATGGTGTACATGTAAATTCTGAATTAATGTTTGTACATTTATCTGTAATAAAATTTGTGATCGTCGTTGATTGGTTTTATTAAGAAGAACTTAATCACTAAATTTTTAACCCCTACCAATAATGGCGATGATATAATTATTACTTGCAAGTCCCCTTTTCAACTAGAAATAACTTCAATCACTTGCCTGTCTGGCGACCTGGCAAATGTTATAGTGGAATTAGGCAGATCCAGGATTATAATTGGGGAAGGGGGCCTTGATTCCGCTGAGGGTGAACAAAGTGATCACTAAAAGAAGCACACACAATTTTATTTTGCTTAAAGCAATATAAACCTCCTTGGTTTACTTTACGTAAATTCCTCATTTACTTCGTTAGGGGATAGACTACCAAATATATCTCGGATATTTGAGGGGGGCTTGTGCCCCTTAGCTTTAACTTATCTAAATCCGACTACCACACGAGAGGTTCCGTACCATAAACCAAAAGAAAACGTTTCTTGTATGGGGGCACCCTTTAATTCTTTTTTTTTACTCTTTGATCTAATAGCCGCAATAGAAATCCATACTCTGTGAAAAATTTCAACTGTGTCTCTATATTACAGTTCTTGAGATACAGCCTGCAGACAGACGGATGGACGGACGTACAGCGACTTTGTAGTAGGGTTCCATTGGTTACCCTAAAACAAAGTAAAATCAGTAGTCGAACCATTACTTTAAAAAAAAAATGTAGCAGCAATGTAGTGCTATTTCTACAGTCGTGGATCCACGTGTAAGATTAAAGGATTTAACTAAGCACCTGTACGAGTGTTGATAGCTGCTCCCACATCACAAGCATCCAGCCTCCAGGCAAAGCTCACAAAGTGTTTGTAAATTATTTTTATCATGATTGGAAATAGCCAATAAGCCAATATATAATATTTATATAGGCAATATTTATGTATTGTATGTTATATTTATAGTTTTATTGTTTTATTTTTAACTTTTACACACGATGTCTACATCTCTTTTATTTGGTCCTCCTTTCGCAGGTATGCTGGAAGAGATTTCTTAAGAAATAAGCATCACCTTTGTACCTACTTTTCTGTTTCCTTTTTTTTTACATTTACGTGTGTGTCCATAAATTGTTAAATAAATAAATAAATAGTTCACCGAGATCACCGGTCGACGACATCTCTCAGTTAGGCGCCCATTGCTCGCTCATGCAAGCGTCACTCGGTTCAAAAAGTCTTGAATGACGAATGACTGATGGTGAGTGGTGAAATTCGACATTAAACGCTCATTCTTAAATACGGGACGATAAATTTGGCTGATATATGGGATTGGAAAAGGGCAAGGATAGTACAAGGGATGGCAAATAGTTCACAGACAAGGTTTGGAACTATTTCCCTTCTATAAAAAAAACAGACCAATTCACTTAAAAGTCGTCGCACTATTTCATGCAACCATTAATCACTACATAACGATAGGTCATCCGTCAGTCACAGCCTTGACTGTGGTAAAACCTACGTACTGGGTTTACTTGAGCCTAGAAATTAATTAAAAGGTCTACCTTTTTCAGACAGAGAAGACTCAGTTTTCAAGTAAGTGTGTTAAAAAATATACGTCTAAATAATAACGCAACAGGTCGGACTATGGGGAGATCTCGCCTACTCTCTTCACAGTAGAACTCAATCACAAATCGTCTTAACTGAGCGATTTGAGTTAAACGAGTGATTTTCTCCATACATATACTCCTAAGAACATTAATTCTAATGCTAAATCCTAAACGGTCGTAATCAACGCTAAATTGCCCTTACAATGAAGACGTTTATTAATATAATGTTCTCGAGAACAATCTATTACGGGATCTTGAATACCTCCGCACGTTTTAGGAGTTGATTAGTCAATGCCTTGGAAACGAGCTTTCTCTATTTATATATGAAGTGAATACAGGCCGATAAGGGTGAAAGAAATAAAGCGATAATAAGGCCAGTACTATTACTGGCCTTATCATCGATTTATTGCTCATTAGTGGTATTTGACTACTATGAGAAAATAACTTTCGCCCGCGACTTCGTACGCGCATGTACCGTATTTTCCCGTTCTCGTAAGAATTTCGGGAAATCCCCTCTTAGTGTACCTTTACGAAGTATAAGAAAGCTACATGCCAAATTTCAGCTTTCTACGACCAGAAGTTTCGGCTGTGCGTTGATAAATAAATCAGTGAGTCAGGTTTGCCTTTTATATAATACAAATACATGAATGATGATGATGATACTTATTTGATAGTTTTTTTTTTTGTTACTATTGATAGGCATACGTTTGACCGCTATCTCACGGTGATGCGGTCTAAGGTGGAGCACGCTTGCCTTGAAGTAATCTATTCACTCTTGACTTAAAGACTCCCAGGTTGTAGCTATCAGGAAACACAGACTCAGGCAGGGAATTCCACTCCTTAGCTGTACGCACAATGAATGTATTCCCAAAACGTTTTGAGCGTATAGGTGGGATGTCCATGTACCGGTGGCACATCGCCTTATTTCTTGTGGTCCGATGGTGGAACGGGCTTGGCGGAATTAAATTATGCAATTCCGTCGCACACTCCCCAAAATGTAACCGATAGAAAACCTACAGGCCAGCAACTCGGCGTCGATGCTCAAGACTTTGGAGCTTCGATTCGACGAGCTTATCATTGCCGATCATCCTTAGATAGTATTAAAACAGTACGATTGGTGAAAAAATAAATAAAATTGGTGGGAAAACAGAATTTTTTGAAGTGATTCTTCTGTAATAATGTCCCTTTCGTTTTTTGATACTTCTGGCATCAATATGTAACGGAAAAGGTTATGTGATAGCATTATGCAAGAATTGAAATAATCAAAATAATAGTGTGTGCCAGTAAGTACGGAACTGACAGCCGAACTTTTTTAGGGTGCCGTACCCCGGGCTGCGGAATCTGTTCGAAAGAGTTACCGCGGCCCTGGGACGCAAAGGGCATTAGGAGGAACACGTATGGGTTATAGTCAGTAAGACTCTGACACTCCCAGAGCGGGAGGAGACATTTTGATGATTTTCCATCCTTAAAAAATCAAAAACAAAAAAACAAGAGTACCGTACCCGAAGGGTAATCAACGGAACCTATTACCTACTAAGCCTCCGATCCTGTTCTTCCGTCCGTCTGTCTGTCAGCGGCCTGTATCTCAAGAACCCTTATAGGTAAACTGTTGAAATTTTCACAGTGTGTAATTCTATTGTCGCTTTAACAAATAATAAATTAAATTAAAAGGACTCCCGTACAAGGAACGTGTTTTTTCTTTCGGTTTATGGTATAGAACCCTTCGTGTGAGAGTCCGAATCGCAATTTACTGGTTATTTATTTATCATTTTTCTGTTCTACTGTTGGATAAAGGCCTCCTCCATCTAGTCTGCTTTCGAGGGCATTTCACCAATACTACTTGAGCCGGCCTCGGCGACGCTGCCTGCCTTCTGTGAATACTTTTACCCAGCGGACGCTGTACATACAGCTGATGTGACTCTCCCAAAGCGTAATTGTCTTACAAACCGTTCCTTATTTTTTTCTTTGGCAACCCTAGAGGCCGAACTTTTAGTGAATTGGTGAGCGACCAAGGCTGACGGCCTGACGGTCAGACGTGAGTAATCTGATTATCATGTGTGTTGGTATCCGTCCTCTTGACTAGTCCTGACGTAATCAAATTGGGCAAATTTGTTCTTTGCTTGTTTTCAATCAATTTTCATTACATTTTATATGCCACAGAACACAGATTTTTTTCACGTAAATTATTATGACCCAATTTTGTGCTATCCCATCTCAATGATATAACTCCACTCATAAACTTATAATGTTCATTTAGTATACGATTTCTTTGATCTAATAAACACTTAAATGAATGTAAGTAAGGTTAGAGTATCCAACGCAGTTCAACAACGTTAGTCAACATATTTCTATCAGCAGACTTAAAAGGAAATTAATGTGAACCGGATAATCGTTTACTCACTTTGGTTGCTCTCTCTATGTCCCGTCATCCTCTTCGAATGTAACCAAACCGATTTAGATCAATTATTCATGTTGGCTAATATAAACCGAAACTTGTATTAGTTAAAGAGTCCCTAGCTAGCTACAGTCTAGACTTATACTAGGTAGTAGTCTATCTGCACATTTTAACAAAATAAATTGTGGTTTTTCTATATTACAAACGACTGCGACCCCTGACCCCTGAGTATCATTCAACGTAAAACAAATATATCAGCTGTGGGCACGCCGGTCGCCGTGTTACGGTTCATTCTCTGGCTAATGAGCGTACCCGTAGCTTTAAACAATGGAAAACAATGGCTCGGGAAATACTGAACTGAAATGGTTACTCAACGTGTAAAGAACTGGATATATTGTTATTATGCTGTAATGTATGTCTTTATTACCTTGGGACCATGTAAGGTAGCATGAAAGTCATTGTTTGAGATAAACAGGACCCTGGAAAAGGATCTCAGCTAGGTTTTATTTGCGAAAATCTATCATTACTTACGTGAACGAAACCTAAATGCTAAGGTCTTTTTCCAGCTCTGGGACAGCATAGCTTGTGTCTTTACCAAAATATTTAAGTTATTATTACAAACAGCAATCACCAATCTGCCCTCTGCCTCGAATGAAAGAAAGATATTTATTTGGGACTTGCACAAGAAAGACAAAATAAAATTAAATAAAGACTAACAGTATCTAATAAATATAAGTAACAACAGGAATTTACTCCGTGAGGCCAAAAAGTTCAGCATTAAGCTGCCCGTCCATTGTCGCGTTGCGAGGCAGTGGAAGCGAGTCACGCAGAAATTGTTACCAATGGAATTGTTATGGAATCGTTGTGTCTCACGTGTAGCAGAGATTCATGCAATTCCTTTTGTTAATATTTCTCGGCTCCTCTGCACTCTGCACCAGTGGACAGTCAGCCTTATGCTGCGATATTTTAAAAAATAATAACACAGCGCTGGCATGATTTAATTTTGATCTAATTTTCATTTAATTTTGATTTAATTTTCATTCAATTTTATTTAATTTTAATATAATGTCTATTTTTCGTATTTTTATTTTTAATATTTGGAACACTGCCGTCTCCGTGTTGGAGGTGGGCGTTAATAGCTGCAAAACAGTTTTCAAATAATGTGGTTATTACCGTAAACAATGGTTTTTGTAAATTCGATTTTGGTTCCAATACAGATTATTTATTATGATATGGCCCCACGATGGATGCCACTGATTTAGTCACGGAGCACATACTAAATAGAAAATAAAAATTCTAATATTTTAAATTCTTCACACACATGCTTTCTCAAAAAGATTCTATTTATTTCTAAGACCATTCTTATATATAATAAATTTAACAAATTGCTTCAAATATATAGTGTAAGTTATTATAAGTGTAGTATAATGTTATTTGATTATTTAGCAAAACTAAATTACTCGGACACGGAAAAACTACTAGAGGTGCTGAACTAAAGTAGCTGACTTAACTGTAGTTGACTAAAATTAGTATTTTAGTTGTAGATTTAAATCCGGATCTATAAGCGTAGTTTATGATAAGGTTATGCAAAATATTTTATCTGCTTAGATTTTGAAAATATTTTATTTTTATTTAATTCAATGACTTTCCCATTTAACAAATACTTTCGCAGAGAGGTGGCCTGAAACACAGGTTTAAGTAAACCTAGATCAGGCAACGCACATTACATTCAGAGTTCTATTTTTGACTGTAAACTCATATCTGTCTTCCATAGTTTAAATTTAGATAATTATAATCCTAATGTAGACCTAGACAAATATATACAACTGCACTATAATGTACCCTTTTTTGTAAACTTGTTATTTCAATTATTTTTTTTTTTTTTTTTATTTATTCTGTTACTGAGTGAGTGACTGACAGACGATGCATATCCCAAACTACTGGTCCTAAAAGGCTAAACTTTGACATGTAGCTTCTCTATATTCCGTAGGGGAGCACTAAATGACGATGTCGCGGGCAAAAGCTAGTATAATATATAATAGTTATAAAATAATGTGTAAATATGAAATAATTAATCTTTTTTGATTATTCTTTTTACTGATCAATCAAATCTTTGAAAGGTGGCAGGAAAAGCTTTAGACAAATAAATAGAAAAGCATAGGATAAGCTGAAATAAAACACGATAATTAGTTAGAGTAGTTCGACCTTACCTAGAAGATCTATATAGATCTATTTTGCTGGAAGTTTCTTTAAAAATAATGCCCTAAAGTAGAAAGAGATTAGATCGCAAAGAACGCGACGGATGTCTAGAGAAAAGCAATCTGCGGCACAGCGGGGATTACTACAGATTTATGTAGATTTATTAGACTTGCGCCGCAAATATACGAACACTCGGTCAAATAGACCGTGTATTTGTTTGAAACTAGATCGTCTTAGTTGACAAAAAAGAAACAAAGCAGTCATGAAAACGTAGAGAAATGTGCGTTTATTGGTACAACTTGAGGTTGTATACTCTTTTTAATTTGGAAAATATATCATTATTCAATACTCAAGAGTCATTTATTCATATTAGGCTGAGAGCCAGCACTTTTTGAACGTCATGTTTTACAAAAGACAGTCCTTCTAAACGCCCGCCCGTCAACACTTCCTAGTGTTTTAGCTGTGGAGAAAAAGTGGCGCAACACATCTGTCTGATGTACTAAAAGGGTCCAGCTAAGCATAATAAACTTTATCATCTGTCGTGTAATGAGTCCTATAAAAGCGAAGTTAATATTAGAAGGTATTTTTTTGGTACCAAATTAACAGGCCGCGTGATATCTAATTACCAGATAAAACTGTCTGGCAGACTCTTGCTGTCAAAAACCGCAAGAATGTTTGCGCATTTCGTCACGCGGGTTAATGCTTGGCCGGGGGAGCACTATTCAATCAGTCTGCTTAGCATTTCTCCAACTATGTAAGAGTCGGCTTCCAGCCTATCCTAGCTAGTCTTATTACTACTACAATCTTACTTCCTGTCTGGCTCGCTGTCTCGTTATAGTAACTCCCTATTCCCCTATATTATTATTTATTTATATATCGCAGCATACGCTGAGACAGGGACCTTTTTGGCCTCGCACAGATTTAGTGTTAGTGTTTAGGATTTTTCTATCTGTCAACATATTTTTGCTATAGTTAGGTTTTGTACCGACTTACTTTACTTTATGTGTATTGTGCGAGTCCCAAATAAACACTTTTATTTATTTCTTTCTTTCTTTCTATATTATTCTGAAGGTGTTTAACCGACTTCAAAAAAGGAGGAGGTCCTCAATTCGGTTGTATTTTTTTTATGTCATATCTCCGTCATTAATTATTAACCGATTTGAAAATTTCTTTTGTTTTTCCTAAAAGGATAGATACTTCTCGCTTGGTCCCATAGACTTTTTATCAAAATTGGTTAGGAAGTTTAGCTTTTAAAACAAAATAGCTGGAATTCAAAGTAAAAATTACTTTAATTTCGGAAGTCGGTGTCAAAATTTTAAGAAACTGCCAAAAACACCGACTTCCGAAATTAAAGTTTTTTTTTTACTTTGTTGTGTTTTTTTTTACATTCATTTTGCGACACGTATCTATTTGAACATGGTTACTACAGGAGTCAAGGTTGGGAGGAAATCATTTACTCAGAATATGGTTGTTGACCTTCTGACTTCTTTCCTCAGTTTGTTATGCGATACTTAGTTACGGGTATCACTCAAGATGCGGGATCAACTACCCAAGTTTGAAGCCCTTGATCCCCTCAAATACGGAAGTTGGGAGTCAGTGTCTCGACCATCACAAGTTAATACCACCGTGTTATAGTTTTAATTGATATTGAGGTCGTACTGTATAGTGAATGTTGCTTTATAAGCTGGTTACTGGGATGGAATGAAACATTAATTGATAATTTTGTTCAATCTTGAAATTTACACAAAGAGTAATCCTATCAGCGAAGCGATATTGTACATAATCTTTAAAATATCTCATAAAAATCTAATTGACCAACGTTGGGTCAATTAGCTTTTTGCGATTTTTAACATTTCGAAAGAACATGTTAATCCTTTTTTTTTTCTCTCTCTCTTTAGCAGTTAGTAGTAAAGATGGTCCATTACTACTAACTACTAAAAGAGTTACTATAGGTACAGTTTTCTGTCCGTTCTTCTCCATAAGAATCAACCTTTTGCGAACGGACGACTAGAGTCACTATTATATTTTATTTTAATTTAACGGTCAAAAGTGCCTTTAATGGTCTAGCTGAAATAAATCATTTGACTTAGATTTTTTACTTTAACTAGCTGACCCGCGGAACTTCGTCTGCGTCACATTTTTTATTAATTTTTCGCTCCTATTGGTCGTAGCGTGGTGTAGCCTTCCTTGATAAATGAGCTATCCAACACTAAATGAATTTTCCAATAATTCGAGTAAGTAGTTCCTGAGATTAGCGCGTTCAACCAACCAAACCTAAAAACAAACAAACTCTTCAGCTTTATAATGTATGTGCATATACTTAAATGGAATGACACTTTGTCCAGAAGAATTAGAAGCTCTAGTCTCTCGGAAGCAAGGTATGGAGAAACCATTCACTACGATTAACTTAAAAAATAAAATTGCTTTCAAATTATTCTGGTGAAATTACTAATTATTGAGATACTAAAAATGAAAGAATAAAATTCTCCCTAAATATCGTTTTAAAAAGGAACGACGGTACGTACCTATGTAACGTTCCCTGTGGCTAACTGCCCTAAACAAATAATGAGCATTTAGTCCAATTATAAAAATGTAAGAGGAGAGATTTAATCTCTCCTCTTATATTTTAAAAAAGAAGTTATCGAAAAGAGTTATGAATATAAATGTGGATAAATGGAGAGGGAGAAGAAGGCTAAAGAAAAGATTGATGGATTGTATGAGGAAAGCAAAAACTTTTTAATAAACTTTAATTTCCGGAGTCGATGTCAAAATACGAAGAAACTAACAAAAACACTGACTTCCGAAATTAAAGTAATTTTTTACTTTGTAGTGTTTTTTTATTTGGAAGTCTGTTGTATTTTTTTTTTGTAAAAAGCTTCTTATATTTCACTTTTAACACTGCAAAATCGCAGGAAAGCAAAATACGCAATTTCGATTACTTGGATGACAAAAAACCATCATCCAAGTAAACGAATTCCAACTATTTCGATTTGAAATCCAAACCTCCTAACTGATTTCGATAAAATTTAAATATGACCAATAGACAAGTACTTATAAAACAAGAATTTTTCAAATCGGTTCATAAATGACGGAGTTATGAGGTAACAAACATAAAAAAGAAATAAAAAATACAACCGAATTGAGAACCTCCTCCTTTTTGGGAAGTCGGTTAAAAAGGGAGTTAGTGATAGTCCATCGGTTGACAGTTGTCCTGAGAAAGAAATGACGTATTTAATGACGCGCCAGCCCAAAATAACTTGAGATAAGGGCAGAAAGATGACGATGAATAAAAATAATGACGTCTTTTATAATGCGGACCGCAAAGGAGTGGAACTCTCTGCCTGTGTCCGTTTTTCCGAACGCTTACAACCCTAATCTCTTCAAAGTTAGAGTAAACAGGCTCCTTCTGGGTAAACTCGCTCCATCGTAGACTTTGTCTCTGTCATTTCTGACCAAGACTAAAGTCAAGAGCAAACCCATCTCAAATAAAAAAAATATATCATGAAGTCCGTACTTGTTATTGCGTAACTTTATCAACATTTATATAATTGTTACGTTATTGAGTGATTGTGTGAGTGACTGACAGACAACGGACAGCCGAAACTATTAATCGTAGAACGCTGAAATTTGGCACGTAGGTACTTTGGGGGGTATAGGGGAAGCACTGAGAAAATAATTCCCAAAATTTCTACTGGAACGGGAAAAATAAGAAGGTAGGAACCTGTATTACACAATTAAAGTAAAATTATCTGTTCTATTATTTAAAAAAAAATACTATTTTTAATAAAGATCTCGACTACAATTCATAAAAAAACCCTTCATATCACTGTCAAAGCACATAAAAATATCATTCCAGGCTTAATGTCCCTTCCATCATAACATCTCGAAATTAATAGAATACAACTTGAATAGTCCGTAATGGATCCATTAGGACTGGCCAGCGCAATATCTTCTAAATTATACAGATAAAGTACCTACGTACTTAGGGTCGCATTACCACAAAGCACCTAATCTCGACTACACACTTTAAATAATAAATAAATAAAAAGAGGAATGAATTATTAGACCACATTGATTTATGTTTGGAATTATCATTTCAAACCCAGAGGTTTGCACCACCCCGCCGCGCTGTCGGTTGACGATCGTAGAATGGTTTTTAAATGCACAGAGAATGTTGCTGCTCATTCTCTGGTGAATCCCTTAGTCACCTTCTATGGAACTCCAGGGAAGTGATGATATGGTTTATTATTAATTATTTCATACTTTACGCACATATGTACAGAGGCGGACTTAATGCCTTAGGCATTTTCTACCAGTCAACCTGTGGGTGATGCAGAGAATAGTAATGGCAGGTGCAATATGGATAAAGAGAAACCATAAACGCGGTGAATAGTAAAATTAATACAAAGATAAATAAATACATCAGGACTCCTTCCAGAACCAGAACGCCTGGTGCGCCAACAAGCCATCTCACCACCTCTTTCTGAGCCGGCCTTGACGGCGCCTTCTATTATCAGAGACTCACAGTGGCAGACTCTTACTGACTATAACCCATCCATGTTCCTCCTAATGCCCTTTGCATTCCTGGACCACGGTGACTCTTTCGAACAAATTCCGCAACATATTGTAAAACACCTAGTACAGCGAAAATTCCAAACAAACTAAAATCTTCGCTTCTTTTATGTACAAAATTCTTCGATTCTTTATTTTTGCTTTGTTATTATATCTTAAGCATGAATACATAAACCTAAATAGTTTTATATGTGACCTCCAAAAAACCTCTCATTTTGGTAGATCTTTAAATGTTGAAATCCATCATCTTTATTCACTGAACCCTGTCTTTATTGAATTAGTACCCATTATGCTGACGATTTAAAAACCCCGAGTGCAATGTACCAGTGCTCCTGTAAACCAAACTCACTGTTGAATAATGGCTTCACTAATATAAAATACAGTTCCAATTTGCTGAAAGTTCACCCATCGCTTCATATTTATGTTATTCCATCACACAAATTGATTCTATTAACTTTTGCGAGAAAGATAAATAAATAAATTGACCAAAAAACTGTAATACACTTACTTAAGTACGAAGTGAAGTACAGAGACAAATGAAGTGTCAAGTGTCTGCTTGAATCAGTCACAGTGTTGAATAATGTATCGCTATTCGCCCTTGGGAGGACACGGCCACACGGGTTGATGGCTCCCCGGTATTAATCACCTCTCATGTGACAATTAACGGGCCACTTCGTTATTTAGATGGTTTAGGACTGACAGATTCATTTACAAAAGCTCACGAAACTTTAGTTTACTATTTGAGACTGTAGTTTCAATGTAGAGAATTTAATTAGTGAGAATTTAAGATTTATATTGGCAAGTAAATTGAATACAACCACATAAGTCTGGGTTTTGAAAATCACGAGCAGTTTTGTGTATCTGACTCAGCTTGTCACCTCAACGCGACATTCTGACATTCGACATTCTTGAACAATTATTTTATTATATAGACGTGATTTGTGTCAAAATGGACAAGTAAATGGCAGAAGATGCGTATTTTAAAGGATGAGAACTCAACGATTGACTTTTTCCGCTCTGGGCGAAGTGAGTGTCAGATTTTTACTAACTGCATAAAACCCATCCGTGTTCCTCCAAATGCCCTTGCGTTCCAGCTAGTCTATTCTGTAAATAACCATTTCGATATCGACTTGAGTGACTAAGCTTACAAAGTGAACTTTATTTCACACGTCATAAGGTCTTATATTTATATGAATTTGAAACTCACCTCGGATTCCGCTGTCGAGACACGAAAACGTTGTTACAGAATAGTACTGCTGAGCCGCGGTGACTCATTCGAATTAATTTTCCAACCCTGGAGGCAGACGGTACTAGGAAATAAAAATAGCCCACATTTTTAATGAGATTCTGAAAAAAATAAACATTTTCCAGCTTAAATTTTTAAACATGTATATCACAGAAAATCAAACATTACAAACAAAAATATCTATATATATAAAAGTAGTAACTGACGGACTGATCGATCAACGCACAGCCGAAACTACTGGTCGTAGAAAGCTGAGATCTGGCATGTAGCTTTCTAACACTCCGTAGGGGTGCACTAATATTTGCGCAATTCCTATTCCCGTAGGAATTTCCGGGAAATCCTACGGGAACGGGAAATGCGCATACGAAGTCGCGGGCGAAAGCTAGTAAATTACAAAACATATACAATAACAGCTGAAATGGCTCCAATTATTCTCAACAACAAATCGAAAATATAAAAGTTCAAAAAAAAATCTGGATCGACATCTAAAGTACGATTAAAAGATAAACTTTATTGCCGCCTGAAGTCATTAAAGAGGGACTATGTTTACTTTACCTTAATCCATTTATGGTGTTTCAAGTACCTACATAGATAGTTGTAGATTAGGACTCGAGTACGATTAACGACCGTATATAAATGAATTTATTTAAATTGGGCTCCACGTGTAAAAATGTCCCTAAGTGCCCCTCGGTAAGACTGCCGACTGGTTTCCAATTTCAGAAGGAAAATTCTCGTATTTTTATTAAAGAACGTTTATATTACACCGCTGTGGCAAACTGACTAAAACACCTCTAATTTCCCTAGATTTTGACAATGATTGTTGCTGAGAGGATACTGCATATTGAATTTTAACAATTTAAACGCTTTTCAATTACAATATTTGATCTTCTGGTTTCCGGCTATCCGTATTTAACTAAAAGAGTAACGAACATAAATGTGGATGGATGGAGAGAGAGAGGAAGGCCAAAGAAAAGATGGATGGATTGTGTGAGGAGCGATATGAAAGATAAGGGAGTTAGTGATAGTTTGACGGCTGACGGCACCTTTTTTTCTTCCACTCTGCCAGAGTGGAAGACAAAAACGTGTTGCGCCGACCCCACGTAATATGGGATAAGGGCAAGAAGATGATGTTTCTGGCTATCCGTAACGACTGTCAAAGATATAATACATGTGACAGCCGAGACCAATACGAAACGTCACAGATAGATGTGTTGCTGGGGAGCTGGTTGCACTACTTCTTCTCCCCAGCTAAAATACTAGGTGACGGGCGGGCGTTTTGGCGGACTGTCTTTTGAAAAACAGACAGATGTGTTGCTGGGAAATTTGTTGCGCCACTTCTTCTCCCCAGCTAAAACACTAGTCGACGGGCGGACGTTTTGGAGGACTGTCTTTTATAAAAGACACAGGTAATTATGTTGCTGGTGAGTTTATTGCACCTCTTTTCCTCTTGAGCTAAAACACTAGGTGACGGGCGGGCGTTTCGGAGGCCTGCATTTTATAAAATTTGACGTTCAAAAGTGAAAGGCAGTTAGCCTAATTTGAATAAATGACTTTTGAATTGAATGGAATAAATAACATGCTTTTCGAGATACGAAGGAGTCTGTATGTAATGAATATTCACCTATCCACCGATCGATCGGCAATCGTTGCTATTGAGCCTTCCTCATCGAAACTTGAACCTAGAAAAGAACAAAAGTAGAAAATGTAAAAAAAATTGTAGCACTTACTAGGTTAATAAAATAAATAGACCTATTGACGCTTTTAAAAAGCTGCGGTTTTTCAGTTAAGTGTTTAAAAGCAGGGAATCACGAGTTTAAATTCATAGTCGTCTGAATTACAGAAGAGTGCGCTATTTTTACACAGCCTCTATTCTTGGTGGTTCCATTTCATTCCAGTTCCATTCAATGGTTCCCTGTATGAGACAACCGTCACAGTACTGTGACCTATTAAATGAAAGGTTTATTCTAATTGGGCAAACCAGAGTTTGTTTAAAGCCGGGGTTATTATCTATAAAACATTTGTTTTTAACCTCGTGTTAGCAACTAACTTAAAGTTAAAAGATATTATAGACTTTAGATTTGGCAAGTGGGCCAAAGCTTCTAAACCTCTTAAGGTGTATTTATGATACAGGTCGACTTTACAGTACCAACACCTCATCCGCTTACATAATTTTGCATCAAGAAATCAGTATTTATGCTCATTTTTCTTCGCCTATAATAATACGTCTTGAAGCTGACAGCCATTTTGCCTGTGATGGAGATACCGCGATGATGGTAATTTCGTACCCGCTTTGCTTTTGTTTTAGCCCAATTTATGACAAGGCGTTTGTCAAGCTCACAGGATCTTGTAATTTTGAGATAAATAGGGACCTACGGCAATCTTAGTAATATGGGCAGTCTGATTGGACGAATAACCATTTTTTTAGGATACAATTTGAGGCGTAACGAGGTTTTTGTATTTCAATTCAAATGTTGCATTATCTTGGGGATATTTTGAGGTTCAGGACGGCCTGCCTGATGCCGTTGATCACCTGGACTGCAATCAAAACGGAATAACGAACAGCTATGTGTCGTGTGAAAAAATGAAACCATGAGTAGAACAACTTTTTTACTCATACTGCTACTATGACGGTAAGCGCTTACCTACTCACTCATGTAAATCCAGACTGCCACACAGTCTAATTGACAAACGAGACTTGCTCCCAGATTGACTATGCCTTGGGCGCAAGTCATGGTACATTTTCTGAAATACCTTTAGACCTTTGTGGTATGAAGGTCTTAGTTGTTCTGCATTTTAAGCGAAATCAATTTAAAATTAAACATTTTAATCGATTTTAAAACATCACAAAGCGTATCAATGAAAAACTTTTATTAATTTAAACTCGTTAAACCGCTGAAATGTTCACAGTCAACCTATTTGCATGTCAAAAGAATATAAAAAAATTTCAACTGTTTCTGAATGTTAATAGCTTTTTGTTGTTCAGACATTGTTTTTTGTTAAAGCCGATGTTCAGTGGTGCGCTTTAATGAAAGACACAAGTAAATAAAAATAAACATCATAAACATCAACGGAGCGAAACACGAACCGAGCAAAATTAATTAAACTGTTAGTACGTCCACACGAGTAAGAGAATTTAATAAAAAATCTGAATAATTAAGTCCAGTCTGAAGACCGCATTACGTTTGCATGATCGAGATGCTGTATTGAAATATGACGTGATCGGAATTCTAAAAGCTTTACGTAACAATACAAAGACGCAAGACGTGCATTTGTAGCTCAAAACTGTTCCTTTGAAAGGCTAAAGTAATAAATCGTCGATCTATGCAGCCGTACGACAAGAGCGCTCGGTCGAGATCGAGAAGCACATCCGATACAGATGCTTACTAAATCCCTTTGTGTCACAATTCCGTTTGTAACATTAAAGAAGCGCTTAGGATTGTTATAGGGATATTTTGTTGCGTTAAAACCTAAGTAGAATAAGAGGCGGCACACTAGCACGTATTCCTCTTAAATAGAATAGAATGGAATACTCTTCATTATGTACGCCATTTAAGTTACAGAGAAAATTGATGAAGAAAACATTACATAGGGTGACACAATGGGCGGCCTTATCGCTAAGAGCGATCTTTTCAAGACAACCTTAGGATGGATTTTAAAGAAAAAGGAAATAAAGTACTGTAGGTAGTCTTAAGTGTACGATTAAATGAAGAAATATATAATAGATAAATAAATACAATTATAAATAATGATTTTATTAAAATAAAAAGTTACATGTGGGCGAAATTCTCTTGCCCTCACATTCGGTTTGGACTCGGGCATTAATCAAAAATATTTGTTACAAAGTACATGAGGCATTCTTCTGAAATTATTCTAACGGCCGTTCCCAATAAACTATCCATCGCCAGGATTGATCTACTAAGGATAGAAAAATCGGTTTTGATGTCCCAATAACATACTGATGGTTATGACAACTGACCGACCTACGCTATCTATCCATGGGAGGGGCTATCGCTTACTACTTGTAGATATTACTATGAAATTGCAACATTATGCATCCCAATATACTTTTGACAGCTTTCTGTCAGTAATGTCAATACTAAAGATAACCAAATTAGTCAATCCGTCGAAAAACAAGGTTAAGCAGGGCTAAGACATATTTATTTAAAAAAGTGCAGTGTTTTCATCATTCCTAATAATGTCTGAGTCTAGTGAAAGTGATTTATCTATGTTAATGTAATTATCTGATTGGTACAGTGATTTTGAAGATGAATTCCAGAAAAACTACAAGACCTGCGTAAACCATATGAACGAAATAAATAGTAGCGAATTCACATATAGATTTCGTTTTAACAAAACTGCTGTTAGTAATTTACTAACAGAAATATATCCATTGATAAAAGTAACCTCAGAAAGGTAAGTACTTCTCTTCGACGGCAGTGCTGCGACTGCGACTGAACCAAAATTTGGCTCTGCTTATATGCGGCCCGTCGTTACCTTACTGAGAACCGTGATTTTTGGACTCGATTCGCGTGTAATTTTTAGTTTGAGCCGAAACCTTTGGAGCCTTTATTTATTGTTTTTCATGTGAAAACCCTTACAATATATATATATATTTGGATTCCTTAAACCTTATTCTATAACATGGAACACAAATTGTATCAATATCCTAACATGACAAAAAGTTTATAGAACAAAAACCTCTAATTTTGCATCATAATAAATTTTCATTACACATTTTTGGAAATATCTCGAAAACTATAAGTCCTATCAACTTAATTCTTTCTGCGAAATGGTTTTGGGTCGAGACCTTTATTTTAATACCAATTTCAAAACGCTATCACTTAAAACAAAAAGTCACATTTTCAATTTACGTAAAACAAAACCTTATATATTATCTAAATTTCCTTACAAACTATCAAAATTCGTTTAAATTAGACTCTCATTAGACCTAATATACATAAATAAAACTCATAAAACTAATTAAAAGGTAATTAAAGCATAATCTCATCAAATAATTATGGGAGGGCTGGATAGCTGAACTCATCTACCGATGTCAATGGATAGTTAGACGTTACCGTCACTTGTGGGACGTAAACTAAGAATAGATAGAAGGCTACTACTTATCGTCGATAACAAGATATCGCTCACTGAGGTTAGGTTATTGGGAACGGTCGTTAGTGATACAAAAGAGCATAACACATACTCCTGAAATGTTGGGAACTCCCATAAAAAGAACGGCCGTTGTCAGTTAAATAATGCTCGTTCTGAAAACGTGTACTGTCCAGTACATTACAAACAGTGAGTGGTATTGTTACAAATATGGCTGCAATGGTTTGATGCAACTTTATTAATATTCCGTTTGTACCATGTTGATTACATTGAAATGCGAAATATGTACATAGATTTAAATAGTACAGTTTAGGCCGTCTGGGCGTTTGCTTATACATGGCAGGGTTGAACTAAAATATGATGAACTAGCTGACCCGCGCAACTTCGTCTGCGTCACTTTTCCATTACTGCTCCGCTCCTATTTGTCTTAGCGTGATGATATATAACCTATAACCTTCCTCGATAAATGGGCTATCTAACACTGAAAGAATTTTTCAAATCGGACCAGTAGTTCCTGAGATTAGCGCGTTCAACCAAACAAGTTTGTTTGTTTGGTTGAACTTCTGCTTTAAAATATTAGTATAGATTTTTAAAAGTCATAGAACAAAGTTGTTAGTGACATAGCCCTGAGTAGTGGTGTTCAAAGTTGCTTTATGGCAATCACTTGCTTAATGCTTAATGCTTTATATTTTAAGCAGACTATTTTATATGCTTTATTATAAGCATGCTTTTTTATATGTGCTCGGTACGGTACCTTCCATATTGGCAAATCACTGTTCCTTCTAAACATTTTCGTCCGTTAAATACCTACACACAAAAGTTTACAAAACAACAACACAACACAATAATTCACTCAGTCAATCGTCCTTACTTACACAATTATAGGTTTTTATTTACTTTACGTGTCCTATCACTGTTTATTTACACTTTACACTAAAAAAGCACGAAGCATAACAACATTGTTTACGTAATTCGTAACGTGAGCCGCGCGAGATCGCGATATCGCAAGCGCTGCGTAAAATGATTTAGCAATAAAGCATGCGACCGAATCGCACGCGCTCGCATGCGACGACTGGCCTCGCCGCGCTGCGATCTGCGATGCGATCTGCGATTCTGCTATGCGCGGACAGAGAGACATAGCATAGAGTGCCGATATGTGCGACTGCGATGTAAAGCAAAAAGCAAATAGCAGCAAGTGAGAGCCACGATAGCATTTGCTTAATGTTATGTATAATAAGCACGGTGCTTTATTATGCTATATGCTTTATTATCCACCACTAGCCCTGAGAGGTTGTCGGTTTTTCACAAATAACCCTTATGTCACCGGAAAGTGGTAGTCTCCGTAAGATTGTGATAAATCTTGAATAGATTATGTTTTATGAAAAAAAAAATTGTACGTAATAAATCCCATCCAAATTCAATAGTTTCCAAACTATCCGTATCTTATTTAGAAAAAAAAAGTTTATGATTTCATAATCATAATCATAATCGTTTATTTACTAATATGGGTAATTACATAAAGATATAGAAAATATATATTTCACGGGATATTTTGCAATCTTACGGCGTTTGCCACTTTCCGGTGACATAAAAAGCCTTCACACATCACAAGAAACAAGAAAAAAGGAGATGTTTCGACCAAACTCCTACTTTTCGGGGTACATCTGTTCCAGTGACTGATCGGCTCGAGCTCCTAGGCATAGAGCTGACATCCAGTCTCAACTTCAGTGCCACAATTGAGTGCAAATCCCAAACTGCGGCCAAAAAGCTTGTACTTCGGAGAGTGTGCCCAAGAACTCCACGACCTCATCCCACCGGCCCCCTTCTACCATCGGACATCCAGACGCACTGCATTACCATTCTTATCTTGTTGCTATTCCACCAACTCGCACTAAGCGCTTCCAAGCGTCTTTCATAATGTGCACAGCAAAGTAGTGGAACTCTTTGCCTGCGTCTGTGTTTCTGATTGCTTACAACCCTAATCTTTTCAAAGTTAGAGTGAACAGGCTACTTCTGGGTAAGCTCGCTCTATCGTAAACTTTGTCTCCGTCATCTCTGACCTAGACTAGAGTCAAGAGCAAACCCTTTTAAAGTAAAAAAAAACATGGTATTTTTAGGGTTCCGTAGCCAAATGGCAAAAACGGAACCCTTATAGATTCGTTATGTCTGTCTGTCTGTCTGTCCGTCCGTATCTCACCGCCACTTTTCTCCGAAACCATAAGAACTATGCTGTTGGAATTTGGTAAGTAGATGTATTCCGTGAACCGTATAAAGATTTTCAAACAAAAATAGAAAAAAAAAATACATTTTGGGGGTCCCCATACTTAGAACTGAAACTCAAAAACACATTTTTCATCGAACCCATACGTGTGGGGTATCAATGGATAGGTCTTCGAAAATGATACCTATTGAGGTTTCTAATATTTTTTTTTTCTAAACTGAACAGTTTGCGAGAGAGTCACTTCCAAAGCGGTAAAATGTGTGTGTGTGTGTGTGTGTCCCCGTAACTTCTAAAATAAGAGAATGATAAAACTAAAAAAAAAAATATGTATATTAGGTACCCTGTAAAATACCAGTGAAAATTGGTTTGAGCGAGATCTAGTAAGTAGTTTTTTTTTTTGAATACGTCATAAATCGTAAATCGCAACTTTTGCTTATAATATAATACCTACAGGTTTGTACGGAACGCTCGGTGCGCGAGTCCGACTCGCACTTGACCGGTTTTTTTATATCTTGCAAACTCGATCACTCTTGAAGATCCTAATCGACCTGCAGTGCTATTCTGTAACAACATTTTCGTGTCTCGACAGCGGAATCCGAGGTGAGTTTCAAATTCGTATAAATATAAGACCTTATGTTGTGTGAAATAAAGTTCACTTTGTAAGCTTAGTCACTCAGGTGAAGCTCGATATCGAAATAGTTATTTACAGAATAGACTAGCTGGTGACGAGTTCGTTTTGGTTTCGTCGGGCCTATGTCAGTCCATATTGTGAGAAAAACGCGTGGTCCGCCCCGCTCTTACTTTAGAAGTCAATGAGGGTGCATATCGGTGCATATTATTTGAAGGTTCTTCTATCAATAGTTCTTTTCCTGAGGGCCAATTCTACTATTTTTTCCAATAAAACAACTTTCGCATTCGCATGTCAATCGCAAACTGTTAAAAAAGCCTTATATTTGACGGATTGCGATTGATATGCGAAAGCGATGTGAATTGTACAATTGGCACTCAGGAAAATAACTACTGATAGAAGAACCTTCAAATAATATGCAACGTGTTCTGGAGTAATTGTCGGGTTCAATCCTTTGATCCATGTTCCCATTTGATTTTTACACTGCAAAGCTGCCTTGCTGCCTCCATACTCTTCTTCCGCTTTAAACCTATAGTACGGCAAGGATATTCTTTTGATTTTCCTGCTTTACAAATCAGATACACGCTCGCCTGTGAAAGAAATACCTAAATATAAAAGAAATGCTCTGCAGCAATACAAATCTGAAATTACCATTTGCAATTGATTATCCGCGTGAACTCGTGCATTCTTCCTACGTTTTGAACTGTTCTCTCGTAGTGAAGTGATCCCAGGTATGATTCAGTACAGTCGTATAGAGCTGTTCCTTAAAACGCTCACGTTCCATTATTCAGGAATATGTATATCGTTCCAAGCAAGTTCCAAGTATGGCTGAAAGGCGTAATGCGGGCCATACACGTTGAAGTAATAGGCTAGATTCCATCATCCACAAATTGCAAAACTATTTAGTCCGTCAGTTAGAGTATTGAAAAATAATGTACACGTATTTTTTGTTTTTGTAAATCAATGAATATTGACAAAGATAAAACGCATCAAAACTCGGGAGTGGGGCTCGTGACGTCACGACTCACTAAAAATTATGCGAAGGTGTGACGTATTGAGAATTTTAAAAGCGTCGTAACTTCGTCAATTTTGGTTCCCGTAACAAAAGAAAAAACACGGGTCAAATATTTTTTGATATTTTTTTGACGGACTAATTAGATTTTTTCAGGACACAAGCCCATTTGGACAAACAGGCGGGTTCAAACTGTTTGATGAAATAGAAATACGAAATTTAAAAATACTTTCATGACATTTAACGACACATTTATGATCAAATTTTCTTACCGACATTCATGACAGTTTGAACCAGCCTGTTTGATCAAATATTGGAACGTGTATGGCCCGCATTATGGACATTCCAATGTTAAACTGTACTTTACTATCTTCGTAATTTATTATGCCTTAACAACAAACTTTTTTATCAGTTGTTTCAGTCATTCTATATTGAAACCAAAATGGCTGTTAAAAAGTGAAAAGGCCTACTCTAAATTGGCCCGAATACATCCAAAATCCTAACTATATCCGACTTTATCCAGACGCCTGGCAACCCTACATGTTTTGCCTTTAATTGTACACGCTTTAGTTAAGTTTTTAAATGAGTTTGGTATTGCTATTTAAAACATTTTTTTCTAAAACTCGTTGTGTCACAAATTCACGCTCAGATACTGTTATTTTTTAGACTTGATTTAATTAAATATGGAGCTATCCATCACTCCGTACTTTCATTATGTAAGTGATTGTCTCCGAGGATGACTGATCGTATGATGATCTATAACACGAAAATAAATAATTTAGACAGCGTCAGGGGTTAACTAAAAAGCTCTTGAAAAATAACGTATTTTCACATTATTCTGAGAGATGGCCGTTTTACGCGGATATCTTCCCAATTTCTCATTTAATTGTAATTTTTATTCTCAGTCTAGCCATAGCTTGTTTTGTCATCAATCTTGTTACCCCGTAACTCAGTTATAGAGCTCAAATACATAGGTGGTTGGTCCATTGACTATAATCTTAAACATAATGAAATTTTCTTAACTGCCTGACACAATATAGAATAAATAAATATCTAGGGAAAAGGCTTGGTAAACTGTATTTAATTAATCAAGAAGATAATTGATTCCTATTGCGGCACAAATTCCTGATATGTAATTCTAAATCTAGGTATTCCAAACAAGAAAAACTCGCACTTTCACAGTTGAGAACGTAGACAGCATAGCTCGCCGGTCTAAAGAGAAAAGGACTTTTATATTTGTGGTGGATTCGAGTCGAGGCAGCCATTTCCTGCGTTTTGCATAGCCTCCCACTTTCCGTCCTTTTGAAACCTTTCATTCCGCTCAACCACGACGTTTGCAATTGCCTTTGATTTAACTCACTTTAGTTATGTTTTTAAAGGAGTTCAGTATTGCTTTTGTGGTTAAAGGTATTGTAAACTACTTCAAAGAATTGGATTGTGTGAATGTTGTAGTGCATTTATACAAAAGCATACCTATAATTTCAGTTTTCCAACTGATTCTAGGAAATTAAAACTCAAAAACATTCAGAGTAGTAGTTAGAAACATACCAGGAATGTTTTTAAACTTGTTAATAAGCAAATCATAAATTGAATTTAATTACTAGGTACAGGGATAATGTTACAATTATAATTAGGTACGCAGTCGAGTATTTACATTGTATTATTATATCCATGATAGAGCTGTCTTAACTATTTTACAAAGTATTGGATGGGAAGAAATGTATGAAAAAATTTGAGCCTGGCTTGCGGTTTAAAGAGTATATCGACACAGGTTACTTCCCGCACTAAAGGTCTACCCATCTTCCAAGGAAACAAAGACACGCCGTCCGGTCTTTTGCCATCGTCACGACATTGGATTCTAATTCGGCCACCGACGGTGACGAGAGCTCGTCGGATAATTTCGTTTGAATTAGCGTGTTGCGCAAAACGGCCCGCTATGTGGCTACAAGAAAGGCCGTGGTGCCCGAAGCTGTTGACTACTTTACCACAGTGACAGCGATAAGGAGCAACAAGGGGCTCCTAAACGTAAAGAAGCAATGAGGCAGAAGATGATGTCGTGGAACAAAGTGCCTAGGTTCGACGACGGTAGTGCTAAAGCCAAAGACCCGACTCTTATTTTCCCACAGTAAGCAGAACGAACCCAATAAAACCTGTTATTTTACTATACCAATGGAAAGGCTCAATCATATACATTTATTTCTTCTAAATAACATATTATCTAAAGTAAAAGTAGACCACGAAATTTTATATTTCTCTACATGGTCTTCTTTTTATTTTAGATGCTATGTGATGTCAAATTTGTTGTATTACGTTTAAGGTTATCAAATAAACTATTTTAATTTTTAATTTATGTTATTAACAAGAAAACCTTAAGTGGGTAACAATAATATTAGCAACAGCTAATATTATTACCTAATTGTTTGTTTTAGTGTCCTCTACATGGTTCACCTGCCCGCGATCTAAAAGAATACATTACGGTGGCCGGGGTAGCTTTTATGCAACAAAGGTTCTACTTATCCCCTTTATGAGCTCTTTTTACGAGTACTGGACAACGTGATTGATTTTTCTCAAAAAATCTCAAAAAAATAAATCATCTGTTCCCTATATTTTGTCAAGTTATGCAAGCAAAAATGTGCCTACTGAACAAGTGTTTTTTTTGTTTGATTGAATAAACTTCCGTCAGTACCAATAAGTGCCTACGTTTTAAGAAAGGGATTTCATGATATTTTGACAGTTCCCTAGTTTCCTGCTAACACACGGATATACCTTGACCTTGATGGAAGGGAAAAGTAAGCGTCGACTATTTTTAGAGTCAACATTTGCCTACCCACCGGTTTTGTAATAATGGCGGGGAAATTTGATTAATATGAAGTAACTAGCTGACTTCGTGCGATTTTCATTAATCCTAAGCTCCTATTGGTCATAGTTGGTGTTACAGCCTATAGCTTTCCTCGATCAATGGGCTATCAAACAATATCCTTTTTTATTTGTACCAGGGGTTCCTGAGATTAGCGCGTTCTAACGAACTAACAAACTCTTCAGTGGTCCGTCCGTCTGACTGTCAGCGGGCTGTAATCTCAGGAACAAGACATAGGTATAGGTAGACAATTAAATGGTTCACAGACTGTGTATTTCTATTTCCACTACATTAACGCGTTTTTCCTAGCTAAATTCCCATAAAAGAAACATGTTTTTTTCGATAGCACTTCGGGTGCTAGTCCGACTCGCACTTGACCGGTATTTTTTCGTTTTAATTTCAGTTTGATTCAAGACCAAATTAAATCGGACTGGTATAACATGGTTCACCACGTAGCTCGTGGTGTTTCACTCGGTACCTACAGCCTATAGCTAAGCATAAATGATGAGGCACTAAAAACGTTAGTGAAATAAGTAGAAATCACGTAGTACAGGTGAAGTACGTATTTATTTTGTATATTTAACCTCATTAGGGACTTTACAATGACATCATTAGGTATATGGATTAGCTCATCCATTCATGATGAGCTAATACAATTCATTCATAAATCTTTTATGCAATGTATTTAATTAAGTAAATGAGGATAAACAAATCAATTAATATAGCTCAGTTACTATTCAAAGAGGACGGATGACCATTTAATATAAATATATGAATATAAATATTTGAAATCAGTGATCGACCATTCTGACACTATTGTAATAGCAGACTCGGGCCCCTGGTGAAGGTCGCGGGTAGCTGATGGATGCGAGACGCATTCACATAGGACCGGTTGTTATGGCGACACTTGGGGGAAGACCCCCCGGGTCTGATATGATGATGATGATGATGAGTTAGTATTCTAAGAATAAGTAAATGTTACAAAAATCGGAGACGATTCTTCGTTACATTGTTTTAGCTCCTGTGATAATACTCTCTTAGTACAGCCGGTCGATTCTGTAAACAAGCCGAAGTGAAGGCGTGGGTGAAGTGATCACAAAATGAGCTGTCAAACCATACAAGCAAGGCGGAATGACAGCTCACTTGTCGTTCACTCCACCTAAGTGAACACGACGAGATGACGACAGAATAGACCGGCAGGCATCTACATTGATCTACCTTTTCTTTGTTTTTTAGGGATGGGAAATCATCCAATGACTTCTCTCGCTCTGGGCGGAGCGAGCGGGAGTGTCCGACTTCTACTGACTAAAACCCATCCATGTTCCTTCATGTGACCTTTGTGTTCCGGAGCCACGGTATCTCTTTCGAATAGTCCCGCAACTTCGGCAGGCGTCGGCCCTTTCGGGCCCCTCTGTGTGCTGACTCTCTTTGAGGTGCGCGTGGAACACGAACGCGCCGTTGACACGGCCTGTCGTCATAAGACGGACGAACGGCGAGCTGCCCATAGCTTACCGTCCTCAGGCCCGCGCCTACGGTGGCCGGAGGTCACCAGGTGGCCTCCGACGCCCGGGGCGTCTACCACGGCGGCCGGGACGAGAGGTTCTCTCCCTCTCCCACTCCGCCACCTCCTTCGCTAGCATGACTGCTTCGCAGAAGGAGGACATCGATCTACCTACTTGTATATTTGTACCAACTTGAATTGTTGAATAAGGATTAATAGAATTACAGTTTCTGGATCCTTTTTAGAAATCACGTAAGGACCTGTTTACGTTTATAATTTTCCTTGTTTTAATAAGGAAAATCAATCTAAATTGGTTAGGTACCTAGCAGGTATTACAGACTTGCTATTTAAGGTGCAAGATTTTTTCTCTAAATTTCAGTATTCGCATATCTGTTGTGCTTAACACACGAGTTGTTTAGACTTAGGATGTCAAAAGTCAAGGGTAAAGAGCTTTTATCATCATGGTGGCATCCCGTGCCGAGAGATCCAGGTAATAATTGTGTGCTTTACGTTTTTAGGGTTCCGTAGCCAAATGGCAAAAACAGAACCCTTATAGATTCGTCATGTCTGTCTGTCTGTGTGTCTGTCCGTCCGTATGTCACAGCCACTTTTCTCCGAAACTATAAGAACTTTGCTGTTGAAACTTGGTAAGTAGATGTATTCTGTGAACCGCATTAAGATTTTCACACAAAAGTAGAATAAAAACAATAAATTTTGGGGGTCCCCATACTGAGAACTGAAACTCAAAAAAAAAAATCGAATCCATACGTGTGGGGTATCTATGGATGATCCGATAGGTCTTAGGAAAATGATATTGAGGTTTCTAATATCATTTTTTTCTAAATTAAACAGTTTGCGAGAGAGATACTTCCAAAGTGGTAAAATGTGTGTACCCCCCCTTTAACTTCTAAAATAAGAGAATGATAAAATTAAAAAAAATATATGATGTATATTACCATGTAAACTACCAGCGAAAATTGGTTTGAACGAGATCTAGTAAGTAGTTTTTTTAATACGTCATAAATCGTAAATCGCAACTTTTGCTTATAATATACCTACAGGTTTGTACGGAACCTTCGGTGCGCGAGTCCGACTCGCACTTGGCCGGTTTTTTTTTATTCGGTTTAGGACGCCTCAAAACTTATACACGGTGCCATTTTAGTGGTCTTACAAAGGCGGTGCACTATATGAACCCGACCTATAGGCGCGATATTCTTTTTAGGATTCCGAACCCTAAAAAAAATATAAATCATTCATAAAAAACGGGAGTTTTATAGGATAACCCGGGTCTGTTGTCTGTCTGTTTGTCCATCTGTCACAGCCAGTTGCCTCCGGATCTACTGGACCGATTCTGTTGAAAGGTACACATATGGACTTCTGTAACCCAAACACGGACGCGTTACGATGATGAAATTGGGGTAAAAAAAAGGTTTTTTAACATATCAAATAAAAGGGCTTACTAGTTTTAACTATATTTAGATTTTTTTTTAATAATTTAGCTATTCGCGAAATTATAGCAAAAATGACCATACCTACATATCCTTATCTCCGTAACTACTGAACCTAAAATTAAAAAAAAAGTACAGTTTGAAGTCGGTGTTTTTGGTTATTTTTTCGTATTGTGACATCAACTTCCGAAATAAAAATTATTTTACTTTGTAGTGTTTTGTTTTTAGAAGTCGATTGTATTTTTTGTAAAAGTTTTTTAATTTACACTTTTAAGTGTCACCTGCGTCCCATTCACAGGGTACCGGCGTGATGTTATGTAATGAACTGATGTAAACAATAAACAGACATTCGATTTCAGCAATCCTGACTCGTATTGGAACCCTTTACACGCGATTCTACTACACACTATTCATTCATTCATTCGTACCTCCCATTTTTTCCCTTTATTTATCAATTAAACAAAACAGTACAGAATTAATCGTATTAAATAGCAACTAAATACCACTAAGGTTTAAACCTGTGCTAATATGAGTCTATCAAGATATACATAAAAACCTCACTAAGAACAAAATAGTAACATACTATCATTACAAAAAAACTATGTAATTATAAATGTTAGTGTTGAAAACAATTAGTTACATCGTTACCACAATCATGATATTTAGGTTTTTTAAATTATCTAAAGAATACTTAAATAATATTCCTTATGCTTTTTATCCTTATCTGCAATACAATTAATTATTTCTGAGGGTAGACTGTTAATAAGTCTCGGTACAATATACCCGGTAGTTCGCTCGTCATACGTATTGTTGGCGCGCTGCGTATGAAGCCTGTTCTCAGAAATTACTAAGCTTTTGAGGTTGTGATCAGTATTTTACAACTTTATGATTCTACACGTAGAGGCCCCTTTAGTCGGAGGGTCCCGTATCATTAATACGGCGTAGCTAAGCCCTTAGTGCCACATTTGGCTCGAATATAAAGCTATGATAAGATTTTTTTTTTAGTTACAGGAAGCTGTCTCAGAAGAAGTTCTACTGGGAAAAGCGTAATCCCTACCCGTCGGAACAAATTAAACTCACGTCTCATAGAAGCGGTTCCAAACATCGCGTACATGAGGAGGTAAGCCCTACTTATAAGGCCGGCCAAGTTTTCATGATTCCTTTTTTGTATAAAGTTCTCGAAGACAACAGAAAATATATTGCACACTAACACGTATTTTTCCTGTAGTCACGTAGACAAAAAAAACATTGAAATTTCACGTGATGTGACGCGTTGTTACATAGTTTATCAATCAGTGACGTCAGCAGACCCTGAACTTTGAAACGCTTTAGGTTCTGCCCATTGTACATACCTATATGTGTTTTAGTTTGTAGTTTACTTTATTTGTTTTTTCAGTATCATTGTATACATAATAAATAAATATTTTTGACAATTTTACTCATTTTAAAATGGGCAAAACATCCAATCCAGTCTTTTGGAAAAAATTAAATGACGAACCAATAGTATTATTATTTTTCCATCAAGAAAAATCCTCCAGTCTCTAATTTCATTTACCACAACTATCTATCACATTTCAATCACTAGATATACAACTGACCAAACCTGGTGGTCCACTCTCTTTTAATTATCTGAAGATATAAGGCGGAGAATCGAATTCACTAAAGCTACTGTTTTAGTGCTAGTAGACTTCTCCAACGCTTTCTATACCGTCCGTTTCGTACCTTTCAATGGAAAAAAAAAAACAATACATTTTGGAGGTCACCATACTTTTTTTTTTTTTAATGATAGGAAATCATCCAATGACTCCTCCCGCTCTGGGTGTAGCGGGAGGGAGTGTCAGACTTCTACTGACTAAAACCCATCCATGTTCCTTCATTGCCCTTTGTGTTCCGGAGCCACGGTGTCTCTTGCGAATAATCCCGCGACTCCGGCAGGCGTCGGCCCTTTCGGGCCCCTCTGTGTGCTGACTCTCTTTGAGGCGCGCGTGGAACACTAACGCGCCGTCGACACGGCCTGTCGTCACTAGACGGACTGACGGCGAGCCACCCATAGCTCGCCGTCCACAGGCCCGCGCCTACTGTGGCCGGAGGTCACCAGGTGGCCCCCGACGCCCGCGGCGTCCACCACGGCGGCTGGGACGAGAGGTTCTCCTCTCCCTCTCCGCCACCTCCTTCGCTAGCATGACTGGTTCGAGAGGTTAGGCAGAGCAGTGCATTTAGTTACAGTGGAATTAGGGTGTACCCCCCCTGTAACTTCTAAAATAAGAGAATGATAAAACTAAAACAATATATGATGTATATTACCATGTAAACTACCAGCGAAAATTGGTTTGAATGAGATCTAGTAAGTAGTTTTTTTTAATACGTCATAAATCGCAAGTTCTGCTTATAATAACTACTGGTTTGTACGGAACCCTCTGTGCGCGAGTCTGACTCGAACTTGGCCGGTTTTTCAAAATAGCGCGATACTACTTTGACACTCTTTTTACAGCTAAATACAAATAAACAACAAACAGAGCAAGCTTTAATAAAATCGTTTAAAAACATTCTGACTCTCTCTCTCTCTCTTTTATACTCATTTTACAGTTAATTTATGGTAAAAAACGACACTTGCAAGTAAAAACTTCGTAACTCAGTTTTAGGCAATTTCAAGTTACAATCATATTCGTGCTGTACAAAGAAACATGTTTTTTTTGCACTCACCCCTGAGTCTAAATGCCTTTGCGTGAAGATTTTTTCAGAGTAAAAACATTGTAAGTGAGAGACAACTGCAGTTAATAAAAGGGTATATTTAGTTACATGTCATCGTCATCATTGTTTAAGCTCACGATTATTAGTATAAAATTGTAATACAAGTTACAATTCGAACTCTCCTACTCTCCTCGAACGTTACTAAAATTTAGTAACGAGGTTAGTAACGTTAACATACTTTGTGCAATTGTGTGTCTTGAGTTACAATATTCAATGTCATTTATTCAATATACCTTGTGGAAGGTCATTGTAACTCATAAAATGACCAATAATATACATTTAAATAATAATATAATCCTATGAAAGTGTAGCTTTTCCTGTCTTCACTCAAATTTTCATGTTTGGCTGGCATTTAGAATTAAGAGTCCTATTACGAATCGTAAATGCTCGTTTGCAATAGACGAAGTTACGTTGGTCTGCGTAGGGAGTACATCTATAGTCCGCGAAACAATTTTGATACTTACTAGTCTGAATAGGATTATAGTTTATTTGGGCGCTCACGCGAGACTGAGGAGCGCGCGCGCTGAATTGACGCAGAATATAGAGTACTTTAATTTTATTTATTGTTATTTTGTTTTATTATATTGACAAACGAAAACTAATGAAACGTATTCATTGTAGATTGAAATTTTATATCATTTTAATTTGTTTGATAAAATTGTTTTTATTTGGAATATAATGGACGCTGAATCAAGACATTTCTGGCTTAAATTAGGCTTTCTTTACGTTTTTTTCCGTGAAAACTCAAGGAATTTAAAGAAATTCTAGAACTCCAATAAACAAGTAAAACATTCAACTTACCTTTTAGTAATTTCAGCTTATAAAAGAATTGATTGTAACAATGTGAATTTGACCGTCAAAGTTCCATCGCCGACATTTTTTCTTGCAAACTGAGTTGGAAAAATATTTATGAAAATGTGTAATTCTAACTTACAAGAAAGAGACTGGCACTATCGTTATTCAGGATCAAATAATTAAAATATCTTACTGCTGCTGAAAAGTACAGCGTCAAAAATCATGAATTTCCGTAAAAAAAATAATAGGAGTAACTTAACCAAAATCTGAGACACTTTTTTAAATCTTTGACACGCTCTCCTCGAACGTTACTAAAATTTAGTAACGTTCGAGGAGAGCGCGTCAAAGATTGAGAAGAACACCTGCAAGGAATAACATTGTAACTCATATTTAATATGAGTTACAATGTTATTCCTTGCAGGTGTCGAAAACAAGCTTTATTAGTTTTGGTGTTCTCCTCAGCAAGCCTTTTATTTGATACCCATATTGTGGTACTGCAGAAAAAATAACTAGTCCGCCATATTGAAATTAGAATGACGTCTATGTGACGTTCCAATTCCAATATGGCTAAGCATGCATTGCCATTCAAAATAACCGTGTATACCAAGCTCAATCGGTTCAATAGATAACTGATTTCAAATCACCCGGACAATACATACACACATTGGAAGTTAAATAAAAAATGAAAGCTTTTTAAAATACTTTTCGCTGTTCCTCATAGATTCGGATTTGGTCATGTTTGTCCACTTTAAAAATCGTCCTTTCAATTTGTTTGTCTGTGCACTGAACCTTAGTTTGTCAATCCGTCTTTGAACAGTGCTTTTTACTCGTGCATAAAATGTGAAAAATAAATTCAATAACGACGTTCACTGGAATATATAGCTGAGTAGGTAACAAAAAAGAAACACTATCTACTTCAGGATGTTAGAAATGGGCGCCAACCCAAATGCAACGTGCCGTGAGAACCACTTGACCGCGTGCCACATCGCAGCCATGCATGACAGCGACGCCCTGGACCTACTGCTTCGCTCAGGAGCTGACCGCTCCAGGTCTGACAAGCACGGCAGGACACCGCTCCACTTAGCCGCCTGGGCAGGCAACGCGAAGCAGATTGCTTTACTGCTGAACTTTCCGGAAGGTTAATAATTGATGTGACCCCCTATCAACTACAGGATATACAATTCAATTATAATTTTTGAAGTTAAAATATTTTTAACAGTTTCTTTTTTAATAATTGAAATAAAATCCTCCATGAATACCTTTATTGTAAAATGCATCGTTAAAACAAGTAGCTTCAATATAATGTTTTCAACTCTCTAAGAGATCATTTCTTGTCTCCCAAAAAAAAGTTTTGATGTAACCAAATATATGATATGTTATATATTTCCAGCCTTGAAAAATAGCGTCCTAGATCGCGTTATATTATCATTCGAAAAGTTGGAAGAAGTGAAGAGCCTACAGGTGAATAAATTGACGAACGTACCCTGTCGACTTAACGTGGTGTCTACACTACCAGATGAATGGTGCGACGGCATGGAGCATAAATGCAAGAATATCAAAGATATCGTGGGTGCTTGAAACAATTTTATGCGTATTGATAGATTTGTTTGGTCTTGTCTTTATTAATTCCTCACATTTTCTCTTGTGTTTAGTTACCAATATTCCAGCATGGATGGACTGCGCTGCACTTAGCCAGCGCAAGAGCACATGACCATTGTATACAGTTACTACTTGCCGCCGGCGCTGACGTGAGCGCGCAAGACCTGCTGTGTAGGACTCCACTGGATGTTGCTGGCTGTGCTCATTATATGGGGCACAATATCTATATAAACAAGTAAGCAACTTAACTGAAAGGTGAATTTGAGCGGAACTAAAGATACAGTTTTGAATTTTTATTTGATTTCAGCTTCATGGAAACCGTAGATTTACTATTGACTGCCGGTGGCCAGTTCCAGAAATACAGTGATAAAAGTAATCCTCTTGACACTCCACTGCATACAGCGGTGGAGCTTGAGAGCGAGGCGGCCGTGGAACAGATGCTCCTCAGTGGTGCGTCGGCCACCGTGTGGAACAGCCAGGGACTCACTGCCATGCATATTTGTGTAAAGAAACGGAATAAAACACTGTTGCAGGTAAATTGAACAAATTACACCAAGTCAACATTATTCATATGAGTTAATAATGTTCACTGCTGGTCTATTCCCCCCCTTAATAGATCTATACAACCATCCGCTCTACTGAATCCACCATGTGAAAATTCGATTTATGTTACGCTTTTCATTTCCTTGTTACGATTTGTGAATTTAGAAATCAAGTTGCTCTATACTCTTCACTTGTCTAGATGTTAGCCAATCATCACGGCAGCAATGAAAATCCGGACTTACCGGTTGTGGACGTAAAAGATCTGACGGGCTCGACTGTGCTTTGTGCCGCTGTCAAAACAGAGTGGATCGAAGGAGTCTGTATAGCTCTCAGAGCAGGAGCCAGCACCATCATGCAGGTACTTGAACTATAAACTTACAGTAGTGTTAGCAGACAGTCGTTTTTCAGCAAATTCTTATGCAAAAGATAGAAATAATGTTATTATTAAACTTTACAAAATACATTTACTAATAAACTTGACTCAAACTTACATTATAAAATATTTAACTTACAGCCGAACGGAGAATTACCAATCCACATTGCTGCACAATTAGGCAACATAGATATAATGCAAAATATATTAAATATTGCTACAGAAAGTACCATCGATTATTGCAATAAAGAAGGAGATACTGCTCTTTTCATAGCAGTAAGTTACAACCACTTAGATGTCGTCAAATTGCTGCTTAGAAACGGTTCCAACATAGAAGTAAAGAATTGGGATCGTGCTAACGTACTCCATGTAGCTGCTGAACACGGTAGAAAAGAAATCCTAGAATATTTACTCAAATATGATAGCATCGTCATAGAAAAACTGATCAACATGTCTGACTACGTTGGTCCACCATTGCATAACGCAGTAAAAAATAACCATCCCGTTTGTGCAGCACTGCTTATCTCCAAAGGTGCTCGAGTGGATGCAAAATGTTATGGTAATAGCACGACACTTTTACACATAGCTGCACGTAAAAATCTTTGTGAAATAGCAGAAGTTATTATAAGACATGCCAGTGAAACTATTCATAGTCTTAATGACTTAGGGTGGACACCTTTACATGTAGCATGCTATTACGGAAACCGGGAAATGATTAAATTGCTCCTGCACAATGGAGCTGACCTGTCTGGAGCCATAAATAAAACGAATAGTGATTGCACGAAACAAACCTCGCTTATCCCCATTGAGATCTTGATGGATCGCGTAACAAAACCAAATGAATTCATGAAAGAAATTTTCGACTCATATATAACTATCAAACGTGGGACTTGTCAGGAACCTGTTTGTGAGGTAGAAATAGACTATAGAGTTTTAGTTCCTAAATCTGACAAAAAACAGGTGGAGGTGATCAAGGCACTTGTTAATATGGAAACCAGAAATGACCAGGACTGCTTACTCCTTCATCCTTTCGTGCAAAGCTTTTTGTATCTAAGATGGACATCATTATTATACTATTTCTATGGTATATCAGCAGTGCAAGTATGTTATATGTTTTCTCTCAACGTGTTCGCTGTGTCATATTTCTGGTATAAAGACAGAAAATTTCGAAATGTTCCGAGTATACTTCATAATGTTTCTTGGATTTACATCTTTTATTTGACGGCCGGCGTGATGTCAATACTGGTAATTTTAACTCATAATTACTTAAATCAAGAGTTTTCATAAGTTTTAATTTAATCGGATAGGTACATTATGTATTTTTATATCACCAGGAGATTATCTTCATAACAACGAAAGGCAAAAGGATCATTTTAAGTAAAGAAATGTGGTTGAGAGTTTTGTCAATATCGCTGGCCCTCATCTTGCCTACTGTTGTGTCGTGGGATTCAGAGCAGTCATCAGAATGGGTGCGGCTCCTTGTCTCAGTCACACTAATCTTGAACTGGGTTACAATGATTTTCCTGCTCTCTAGATTCCCAGAATTTGGATATTATGTTCTGATGTTTGGAAAAGTCGCGAACAAAGTGTTTAAGGTGAGCTGATTCATTTTAATGTATCCTAGTTTTGATTTAGACTTCTAATATTTTCTTTGAAACTATTATTGTGAATATTCACGCCTTTAATTTGTTTCAGATCCTTGCACTATTCATCTTTGTCATATTTGGATTCTCTGCAAGCTTCATGATACAGTTCCATGCCGGGCATCCATTTGAAGACCCTTGGTCTGCTTTTATGACGACGATGGTTATGATGACATCGGAATTAGGTTACCATGAGACAATCATTAATAAAGTTTGTAATGAGACAATTAATAATAACAGCGGTGCCCAGGCATCTATAATCAATTTACATCTAACATTTATGGCTTTTCTTATTCTAATTTCAATAGTTCTAATGAACCTCTTAGTTGGTGTCGCCGTAAATGACGTCAATAATCTGGAAATGATGGGTAACATACAGAGATTGAAAAAACAGGAGGAATTTATATCTACATTAGAAGATGCCGGTCGCAATAATGTCATAAAAAAATATGTGCCATCCTTTCTATACAAAATATGTTTTGAGGACATAAAACGGGTAGACTTTTTCGTGATGCGATCACAGTCATTATATATACATAAGCGTAGCCCAGGTTGTCGTTTGCCGGCCCGATTAAGACAAGCTATTTTTGAAAACGCTTTATTACGGAAGAAGCAAAAGGATGACGAGCAGAGATCGATGCTGTACGAAATGAAGCTCGATGAAGTACATAAAGTCATTGTCAAAAAGGACAGTGTTGAAGCAACAACAACTGAGCGGCTAACCTCGTTAGATACAGCGGTGAAAAAAATATTGGAAGAACTAAAAACAATACGTGCTGTACAAGACCAAATTAGGCACGCGGCCTCGGAATATTAGTTCCGTACAAAACTGTGCATTCCGCGCTTCACTGGCATACTGGCATACCGGAGTACTTCGGGTATTATATGAATGGTTGCTTCTCAAAGCAAATCGCATCCCCAGTGCAACACCTTCATTTTTGCAAAAACGTAGGTACTTTTTTTAATTTATAAAAAGAAAAAGAGTTTATTTGCGGTCAGTATGACGCATACCAAAAAAAAGACACAAAGTACATTATTATACACATGAAAAATTGGGAAGATATGCGTCAAGTCCGCGCAAAACGGCCATCTCTCAGCATAATGCTGGGACTCGTGTACAAGACAGAGCCACAGCGCTGATTCAGTGACAGCCGGCGTTGACAGTAAGTATGACGTCGATCGAAGCAGCATTAAAAAAGAAAAACTAATGAAATAAGTATAATACGTCCCGCACAAAAACTAAATAATAATGAAATAAGTAAACGAAAAACAAACAAATAAAATAAAAACATAGGTAATGAAATTGACAGGCTGTTGCGTAGAGGTTCATCCATGCAATGCAATGAGCACACCTACAATGGCTGCCAAAGGAAGGAATTCGCATTTCGCATTGACATTAAGTATTACGCAATGAATAATCTTGACCTACGCAATCAACGTAATTTGTTTTTGTTATGTGTTATTGAACTGTGTGTTGGATAAAGTGTTATTTGTGTGTGAATTCTGTGTGTCAACGTGGGTGGTGCGTAAATAACTATGTTCCTAGATGGCAAACATGATCCAATCCTACGTAGATCAAGCAAAAAGGAAATAACTATAAGTACTAATTAGTAATGATAAGGTAAAGGATTTAAAACAATTAAGGGTTAGTAAACTTCTATCTTTCTATCAAATTGGATTCTTACTCATAAAATTTGAGATCGATTTGCTCTTGAGTCTAGTCTAGGTCAGAGATGACAGAGACAAAGTCTACGATGGAACGAGCTTACCCAGAAGTAGCCTGTTCACTCTAACTTTGAAAAGATACTTTTTCAGGAGAGTCATTTAAAGATTCAATGTCATTGTGACACATCCTACAAAATCGTAACGACGCTAAAGCCATCACATGGAAACTATTACATGAAAACTATTAGTACTGTATTAGGTGCATATAGTTAAGGTGGTGCCATAATGGCACTACCATTATTTCACTAGGGGGAAAATCACAGTGTTGCATCGCAGCGGTGCAATATGTATATTATTTCTCCGATAAAATTAATCCTAATGCCTTAATGATCTGTGATGAATTGATGATGCACTCCTTTTAACATTTTTAAAACAGAAATATTTTGCTGTTTCTTTCTTATTACTATTTTGTTTTGTGTGCCACTTAGTATGTGCTAAATAAATGTACATTTCTGCTGTGACTTTGTTTTTATAAATAGGTAATAGATAAAACTCAGGGGCGTATTTACCCTAGGGCCATCCGGGCCATGGCTCGGGCGCCAATCCGCCAAGGTATTGCATTTTGTTTTGGTGTCAACCAGCTTTTACTTCTCAACTTTTTATTATTTGTAAATCTCAATTTAAAATAACATAAAAAAACAAGAACTAGTACCCAAGTCATCTGTTCAAAAACACGCTTTTATATATTATGATTCTTCAGTGCCTATGGAGCTTTTGTAAGTCCAATTAGTACATGATCTGTAAATAGGGTACGCACGTGGAGCCTGATTGCCACGCAATGGGGGACACCGGACAGCGCGGTGAGCGGGGCAGGGGCGATGGGCGATACATAGAATGAACAAAATATGAGCTTGAGACAGTTCAATCTCAATATAAAAAAGAGACCTCAATTCCATTCACAGAAACTCCGTAATGCATTTTTGGTGCACTGCAGTTACAAACAGGAGTACAGAATAGTTATTTTCGACACATTTGCTCATAAAATGCATTTGCGAAGCCTGTATACATTGTTCGAAAGTTCAAAATTACGGACCATACAATGGAGCGTGCGGTAAAGTAGGTACTCTCACCTAAGTACCTACTTTACCGCACGCTCCGATGTATGGCACCGTGCGTATTTTTTACGGTATTTTTTTAATGTCCATAAACAGTATAATTATAAGAATTCAATCCGTCTGCATCCGTCAGCCAAACATGCTTCCGTCTGCGTTCGTTCCGGAAGCCTTCCATACGCGTTTTTATTTGCGAAGAACTTTTTGCTCAGAAGGTTTGTCGCACTTTAATATTGAAGAAAAAATGAAACAATAGATCAGATGTAGTTCTAATTACCCGACTGTTACACTTATGTTCTTTTCGAGTGTATTTATGTAGGTTGTCATATTTCTTTGGCACACTGTAGCCTAACCGATTTTCTATTATATACTGTACCAATCGGATTTTTTTGACAAAATCATATATTTAATAAGTTACATTTTTTAAATTGTCTCCTCGAGCCTTTATATTGATACCCCACTCGATAAGTTAAAAAAGCTGAAGTCATTAAAATGGCACTGAAGCTCAGATATTTTAATTTTTATGTACCTATCCAGTATCATTCTCACTATTTAGATGAATCTAACGACACCTTCCAAGCTAAAATCTATGAAGCCACAGGGTAAGGCTACAGTGTGCCAAAGAAATATGACAACCTACATAAATACACTCGAAAATAACATAAGTGTAACAGTCGGGTAATTAGAACTACATCTGATCTATTGTTTAATTTTTTCATCAATATTAAAGTGCGACAAGCCTTCTGAGCAAAAAGTTGCAAAAAGTTCTTCGCAAAAAAAACGCGTATGGAAGGCTTCCGCAACGGACGCAGACGGAAGCATGTTTGGCTGACGGATGCAGACAGATTGAATTCTTATAATTATACTGTTTATGGACATTAAAAAAATACCGTAAAAAATACGCACGCTCCATTGTATGGTCCGTAATTTTGAACTTTCGAACAATGTATACAGGCTTCGTAAATGCATTTTATGAGCAAATGTGTCGAAAAGTTTATATTCGGTTCTGAAAAGAGTTAAGAATTATCTTTGCTCACGAATTTGTGAAAAACGTACTTTAATAATCAAGACATTATTCATTGAGATTCACGTTTGACCATTTATTACAGTGGGTATGACTGAACGCTACGCGCTCTCCACCCTCAATCTCAAAACAGTAGAGTGTTCCTAACAAAAATTGTTGCCTATTTGACTTTTTACAATTTAGATGGATAGGTGTTTACATGATTGGCACTAAAGAAACCGAGAAACCGATTGACATTCAATAACTTACGACGCACAGACGAGATTTTATGAGACTTTTGACACAAAATTTATACCTCCAAACTGAAGATATACAAGGTGTCCCAGAACTCAACGTCAAGCCGGAATCTGGTGATAGGACAAATCATAATAGTTACCAGAAAAATATAAAAAAAATCTTTATCATGTATTTTTTAAATTACGGTAATTTCTTTTTTTTATGATGGTTTTGAGCTCGTTTAGCTACAAATCTTTACTTTTTTGTTTTTTTTTTTGTAATCATGAGTAGTGCTTGTGTAACCTGTTGTTTTAAATTCTTAGTTATTTTCATTTTTCGAAAAAAAAGAACTTACTGTAATTTAAAAAAAAAAATTACATGCTAAAGCGATTATCAGTTCCATCCAAAAATTAGGTTATTAGTTATAATTATTTTGTTATTTTGGGATTCGTTACTTCTTTAGCGAAAATAATTAATGTATTTGGAAAAGCAATTGGAAAAAATTGTTTTTCCATAAGAGAGAGGTCAACCGTCGAATACGACTCGGCTGGGCAGCGTTAGGGAATTTACGTGGTATATTCTTGTCTCACATACCACACTGTCTCAAGACAAAAGTCTATGACCTTCTTTTGACATCCCACCTTGATCATTTAGGTGGGGTGAACGAAAAGTGAGTTGTCATGACTCCTTGGTTGTATGGTTTGACAGCTCACTTCGACATGTTTACAGAATCGCACAGCTGTGCATGTTGCCAGTGATGACTTATGGAATTGAAACGTGGTCGCTCAATGGACCTCATCAGGAGGCTTAAAGTCACTCAAAGGGCAATAGAGAGATCAATGCTTGGAGTTTCCTTGAGTGATCGAATCAGGAATGATGATATCCGCAAGAGAACCAAGGTTACCGACATAGCCCGAAGGATCGCCAAACTAAAGTGGCAGTGGGCAGGGTACATTGCTCGCAGAACAGATGGTCGATGGGGCCGAAAAGCTCAGGGGTGGCGACCGCGTACCGGATGACGCAAAGTTGGAAGGCCTCTCACAAGGTGGATCTGGCGAAGATCGTGGGTAGCCGATGGATGCGAGACGCACAGGACCGGTTGTTGTGGCAACGCCTGGGGAAGGCCTATGTCCAGCAGAGGACGTCTTTCGGCTGATATGATGATGTTGTTAGGTACCACTAAAAAATGAAAAATAAAAATAAAATTCCAAAAAATATACAAACGATTTCCAAGTAAAACAAAACACTACAAAGTAAAAAATTACTTAAATTTCGGAAGTCGGTGTCAAAATACGAAAAAACTGTCAAAAACACCGACATCCGAAATTACAGTTATTTTTACTTCGTAGTGTTTTATTTGTCATGTTTTTGGGAGCGGATGACTTTTTAAAAGACTTTCAAAAAAGGAGAAGGTTCTCAATTCGGTTGGTATTTTTTATGTATTACTCTTTTTTTTTTCTTTTTTTTTTAGGGATGGGAAATCATCCAATGACTCCTCCCGCTCTGGGTGTAGCGGGAGGGAGTGTCAGACTTCTACTGACTAAAACCCATCCATGTTCCTTCATTGCCCTTTGTGTTCCGGAGCCACGGTGTCTCTTGCGAATAATCCCGCGACTCCGGCAAGCGTCGGCCCTTTCGGGCCCCTCTGTGTTGCTGACTCTCTTTTAGGCGCGCGTGGAACACTAACGCGCCGTCGACACGGCCTGTCGTCACTAGACGGACGGACGGCGAGCCACCCATAGCTCGCCGTCCACAGGCCCGCGCCTACGGTGGCCGGAGGTCACCAGGTGGTGGCCCCCGACGCCCACGGCGTCTACCACGGCGTTTATGTATTAATCTGAGGTTGCTGATCCGATTTCTGTGATCGTTTTATGGGCGACATACTTGCCATTTGGTCCCGTAAAAATCTATTTCAGTTTGGCTCAGTAGTTTTTATTTTATGAGCATTTTTGTTTATTTCCATTTATAATTAGACGAAGATGTCGTCCAAGTATCACCGGTACACAGTAAAAATTAAAGAAACTTTTTTTACAAAAAAAATTATCGAGAAAATAAGGTTTTTTATTCTTTGTACTGTTTTGTTTGGACACTACTTACCTTACTTTATTAACTGTGGCTGAGTGCCAGTACTTTTTGAACGTCAAAACTTACAAATAGACAGTCCCCCAATATAAAACCATATTTTCTCTATATTTTTTGTAAAGACCGTTTTTTTTTTTATTTTTTACTTTCAAATGTTTACCAATCAGCCCAGAGTTAACAGGAATCTTCATTATAGACTGCATCTATCGCTTACCATCAAGCAAGATCAATGTTAGGAGTAATCTATCAAGACACCGTTAGCATAACTAAATTACACTTTCATTTTATTATGCCTACGCAGTGGCTACGAAGCTATGAGCTACGATTCGCTACCGCTACGGAAACATTGTGCCGTAGCTTCATAGCGCAATATTTTTGATTCATTGTTTTTTTACTCTAATACTTCTATATTGCGGGCCAAAAACGTTCAAGCAATTTGATCAAACAGGCTGGTTCAAACTTTTTGATCAAATAGAAATACGAGAGAGCTTTAACTAATACTATACTCTCTATTCTCTTTTTTTACTATATTAATTTATAATATTAGTTTCTTTAAAATTTCTAAAAAAATAGTTGTATATAATTAGCTTTCTTTCTTTCTTTTCTTTCTTCCTATAATCCAAATAGATATTGTGACACCTTAAAACGGCACTATTTGATATGCGTTAGGTACAAAACCTTTTTTTTTTCGAACCACTTACAATTCCTTTGACGCATGCAGTATTGAAAATGTACGCCAAACACAAATCTCAACACGAGGCGGTATCTGGACATCTATAAATCACTGTAAGACAATAAAATTGAAAGCTAGAAACGCAAAATATGAGGGATTCAAGTGACTTTGTTTGAGCGAGTACCGCTCGAAAATAATTCAAAAAGGGTTTCCTTCCCTTTGAAAGTAGAGAGTATAGAGCAACGACTATTGTTCTACCAAAACAGACAATCGCCTACTCCACGCGATAGACTGGGAATATTGGACATTCACGTTCAATGCACTACATGACATCCTAAGCTTTTGAAAGTTTCAAATGAACAAAGCCGAAAAATCATGTACATCAGAACGTTCGGCCAGTCGAAATAGGGAGCTGGCTGCTACTCCAGTTTTTAGTGACGATTATGTGACGCATAAAGATGCCAGCCAAAGAATTTGTGACAGAACGGATCGAAAGTTAGAAGCATTTATTTATGGCCGAACGAACTGATATCAGGACGTTCGGCCAACCTGAATCTCCATAACTGAGGACCTCAGAGAAACTGTTACTGAATAAAGATTTAGTGACGATTTGGTGACAAACAACCAATGCTTTAGTTTTACTCGTAATGCCACCGGATAAAAATAAAATGAATTTTGTTTCCTGGAACATCAGGACGTTCGGCCAACATAATCTCCATAACTGGGGACCTGAGAGAAACCGTTAATGAATAAAGATTTAGTGACGAGGCTGAAACTAATTATTATTGCTTTATTTTTTTTTGTGACGGCTCCTTTAAATAGTAAAATGAGAATTTAACATATAACCTCGAAACATTGGGATTATCGATTCCACCACAAGGAAGAAGCCTAGAGAAACCGATAATAAATAAAGATTTAGTGACGAGACTGAAACTAATTATTATTGCTTTATTTTTGTTTGTGACGGCCCCTTTAAATAGTAAAATGTAAATTTAACATATAACCTCAAAACATTGGGATTATCGATTCCTCCACAAGGAAGAAAGCTAGAGAGACCGTTAATCAATAAAGATTTAGTGACGAGACTGAAACTAATTACTATTGTTTTATTTTTTTTTGTGACGGCCCCTTTAAATAGTAAATTGAATATTTAACATTATAACCTCAAAACATTGGGATTATCGATTACTCCCCAATGAAGAAGCCTAGACGACTCGTAAAACCCCTGATGTATTATAGATTTTCAGTTTCAGTGCAATGGTGTCAGTATTTTTGTTGATTCAAGATTAATCTGTAAAAATGCACTATGGCGGATGGCGACTGAAATAGGGTGACCATGTATTCCAACGAAACAAGTTTTTATCGAGTAGGTACTTTTTTATCTACTGAATGAAGCATGTCACGTCGAAATAGTTATAAGGTGACGATGTAGGTATTGCAACAAAATAAATAGATACGTGGACGGAGGAATATGAGGAGTGCAGATAACTAAAATTTTATATAGGCATTACAAATGAAAAAAATATAAAAAAACATTACACACACACCATGCGTTATGATGTGGCCTCTTTGCTTCTACTTTTTATTATTTTTCTGTGTCTGTCACTATCACATGAATAAAAAAAAATGAAACAATCGATCGAATTTCGACCAATAGGACACCACTAGTTTTCTTATCAATTTCTGCTATAGTACCTACCAAGGGATCTCTGCACTCGCGTGGAATGCGTTCCTTCCCCCGCAACTTTCCGGCGCCTTACTGTCTCTCACTCGCCAAGTCGCCAGTCATGTCACTAGTGTGATGTCATCGAGGTCAGGTGCAGAGATCCTTTGGTACTATAATAGAACCACACAGTACTATCGAAAATGGGTAGCTTAAGTTCTGGCTGACCTTACCGGAAAGAAAGCCGTGATGTTGTCGACGAGTATTTTTAAGAGTTCATTTGGTGTAGTTATTGTATTATCTTACTGTGGTTCATCTATAGAAATGTTATTTCATTTTAAAAATGTGTAATCTAGTTTATCAAACTAGTAATAATATTGTCGGGCCACCACCGAAAGAAATCCGATTTGACAAGTTTCAAGTCAGTCACCGAACAATAAACACAAGAAGCTGTCAAATCGATCTATCTTCTCTCGTGGTGAACCAATTTAACGTGCCAGCCGTATTAGAATCCATTGGCCTGGCACGCGACGATGGCAAAAGACCGGACGGTATGTCTTTATTTCTATGGAAAATGTGTATTCTTGTCTTTAGTGTGGGACGCTACTTGTGTCGATACTCTTGCGCCATCCCATCTTCCTAGCTCGTCGTGCTGTGCTGGTTCTGCGGCTTCGGCTGCTGAAAACCTCAAACGGCAGAAATATAGTGGCCTTAAGGCAACTACATTTTTGAGCCGTTTGGGGTTGAAACTCTTGGACCGTGGGGTCCGAGGGCTCACGTCCTATTTAAAGATCTAGCAAAACGCTTAGTTGACGCTTCGAATGACCCAAGAGCTGGCTTTTACCTTGGACAGAGGATAAGCATTGCCATACAATATGGCCATACAGCCAGTCTTTTGGGCTCACTTCCAGTTGATAGCGATAGGGTGGGAACGAATTCTTTGACGCCATATTTTAGTTAGGAGTTTTTTTTTCTATTGTAAGTGTATATAGTTTGTTCTTTAAATAAATAGTTATTATTTAACTGTAATTCTAAAAAGTACAATTTATTATCTACTTACCTAACTACCTACCGCTTTTTTTTGGATGATTATAAATAAAGCATTTTTTAATTTGTGTGCCCATTTATTTAAGTTTTTTTTTTAATGCAAAACGGGGAAACTCTTGGCCCAAATCTCACCTGATGGAAAGTGATGAAGTATTCTTGTACTTCAATTTTTCCAATCTCCAATGTCAGTCACCTTTCCACTTTTGTTTGCTTTTAGCCAAAATAGACACGACTAATAAAACAAAAACTTCATAAGTGGACACTGGTATGCAGGCATCAGCTCAACGTTGCTTGTACCTGTATAATTTTTAATATTACGACGTGTTTTGCTTCATTCAGTACCTAGGTAAAAAGGTACCTACTTGATAAATACTTGTTTCGATGGCATACATGGTCACCCTATTTCGCCTATATCCTAGTCGCCATCCACCATAGTGCATTTTTATGGATTAATTTTGAATCAACAAAAATACTGACACCATTGCACTGAAAACCTATAACACATCAGGGGTCTTACGCGCCGTCTAGGCTTCTTCGTTGTGGAGGAATCGATAATCCCAATGTTTTGAGGTTATATGTTAAATTTTCATTTTACTATTTAAAGGGGCCGTCACAAATAAAAATAAAGCAATAGTAATTAGTTTCAGTCTCGTCACTAAATCTTTATTCATTATCGGTTTCTCTAGGCTTCTTCCTTGTGGTGGAATCGATAATCCCAATGTTTCGAGGTTATGTGTTAAATTTTCAGTTTTCTATTTAAAGGGGCCGTCACAAAAAAAAATAAAGCAATAATAATTAGTTTCAGCCTCGTCACTAAATCTTTATTCATTAACGGTTTCTCTCAGGTCCCCAGTTATGGAGATTATGTTGGCCGAACGTCCTGATGTTCCAGGAAACAAAATTCATTTTATTTTTATCCGGTGGCATTACGAGTAAAACTAAAGCATTGGTTGTTTGTCACCAAATCGTCACTAAATCTTTATTCAGTAACAGTTTCTCTGAGGTCCTCAGTTATGGAGATTCAGGTTGGCCGAACGTCCTGATATCAGTTCGTTCGGCCATAAATAAATGCTTCTAACTTTCGATCCGTTCTGTCACAAATTCTTTGGCTGGCATCTTTATGCGTCACATAATCGTCACTAAAAACTGGAGTAGCAGCCAGCTCCCTATCTCGACTGGCCGAACGTTCTGATGTACATGAAAAATCGTATTCGGTCCTCTTTATGTCAGGGAATGTACACGACATTTTGTATTTCCTCAAGGATTTTATAACTTAGATAATAAATGAAAAAACAAAAAATATACAGAACTTTATTACGCCAAAGGCAAGCAAAACAGAAACTAAATTAGCATGATACCAGCAAACATTTACATTGTTTACCTAACTCGAACGTGAACGAAACCGACCGAACTTAATTGAAAACTGCGTATATTTTGTAAACAACCTGTGCCACATTGCCGAAAGTCTCCCTGTTCATTACGAAAACATCAGCCGCAGTTAAACACAGAGGGCGCTGCGATAGGCCAAGCATCAGGAGTACGACCTTCGCTTGTTTTGCCTCCATGACCTCCCACCCACAGCCGTAAACTGACGCGGACATTTCCAGCCCAGCCGATATAAGCATCTCACCCCCAAAACAGTACAACAACAGCGGTGTAATTCCCGTTACTCCGGTCAGTATCGTGTTCCTCACATCCCATACGTTCATCGTCTGCAGGGTCGTCACTAGAACTATGGTCATGCTAAGGAAATGAGCCCCAAATATAACTTTGTAAAGCTCTCGTATCTTGCCATGGTAATGCATCAGAAACTGGTGGTGCTTGACGCAGAATATTAACAATTCATTTATTGATTCTTTTTCTGTATCTTCAGACTGTCGAGATTTTTCGTTCATGATCAAGATTGTATGTATCTCGTTAAGAGCTTCTATGATGGCGTAGAAGTGGCCCAGCTCGTGGCAGATGAGAGTGACGAACAGCACAATGTAGCCCGTCTGGTTGATGGCGGAGAACGCGGTCGCCACACACGTCAGGACAAATGTTAACTCGTAAAATGGTGTTTCGTACTTCGGACTTAAACCTAGAAAGGACGGGATTTTTTTTACTTTGATTTTTTTATATTTTATTTATATACTATTTATATTTTATGTAACCATTTTAGTACTAGGTAATTAATGATTACGTGCAAAAATTAGATTGTCAGATAGATAAAACATTTATTTGATACAACACAACAAAATATACCATGGACAAATAAAAAGGTAAACACAAAATAAAATGATCACAAATCTTAAAATAAAAACAACGGTCAAGAGCGAGTCGGACTTGCGCACCGAGGGTTCCGTACCATCATACCGCGTGTATCTGACATCGACGCACAAACGATTTCCATGGGTCCAGGGCATGATTCTGGACACCCCAGTGTTGGAATTTTTCGTCGGTTCTTTTCTCATTTTATCATTTTTTTCAAGAATACCACAAATAGGTATCAGCTCAGCTGAGCTGATATCTATTTGTGGTTTTATTCAGATTGCTCTTTTTAGTGAAAGTAGTTAATTCATTATTTTTTTATTAAAAATCTCGTTGGGTTAGGTCAGAATAACGATTATCAGCAGTCTGAAGTAAAGAAACCTTTGAAAAAAATAAAAAAACGAGAAAAAAGCCGACGAAAAATTCTAAGTCTAGGGTGTTCAGAATCATGCCCTGGACCATGGAAATCGTTTGTGCGTCGATGTCAGATACACGCGGTATAAACCGTGAAAGATTTGTAAATTTTCATTGGCGAGGCCTATATTCGTCAGAGTATTTTAACACTGCAATTTATTGCAGTTTTAGATCAGCGCTATCCTTGACCGCTAGTGGAACTAATGTCTTTTTTGTTGATAATTTCTGAAAAAGTATGCTATTTAGGACATCGTTTTATTTTTCTTGTAATTTCACATAAACTTCTGTAACATAGAAAAATCTGTTTCTTGTCATCTGGTCAATTTTTAAAACTTTTTCGTCAACTGTCGAAAACCATGTGGACAAAAAAAACTGAAAGAATGTTTGAGAATATGCAAATAGCGCTCTTCATTTGATACCCCACATGTCCTAGTAGCGACACTTCGATTTTTTAAGAACCTCTTACAGTCGCTGTTGCAAAAAATACATATACAACTTTTTATTTCTTTCTTATTTGTAAAATAGTTGAGCAAACATCATCTAAAACTATTCCAAATTTCAAATCTAAAAAATCAAATTTCAAATTTATAGTATTAGTAGTTCTTGAGATATCCAGCTGTGACAGACGGACAAACTTAGTCATACCATATGGGTTCCTTTTTACCACTTTGGTACGGAACCCTAAAACCACGTTGAAAAATTGTAAGTGTTTAATGGAGTGAATGTCGAATACGAATACTTAAAGAAATGAATTTTAATTTTTTTAATAAAAAAAATATTTTAAGTAAATGAATTTTGTTGAATGCCGTTATCTTTTGTCTGACAGAGTGAAGTTCTATTGTAAAAAGTACAAAATATTATCTTGGGTTTGGCTACGTAACATTTCAATAGCACTCAATACGATTTTCAATCCGAAACGTTTTGGACTTCTTGACAAAGCTGATAAAAGTCTCTTGTCTTACCAATAATTTCACCAGGAGTAGTCGGCAAATATCGATCGTTCCCAAAAACCGTGAAAAGGAATGGCATTAACAGGTAGGTGACGTGAGTAAAAGCCTGGTTGGCGACCACCAGCCACGAGAAGTAGCGAGCTCGCTTCAAAGTGCTGAGCATCTTCTTCTTTGATGCTGTGCCATCTGGTATTGAATCCAACCCGCATCGGCTTAGCTCAAAAACCGTCCGCAGACGTGCGCTTCAAAATTATTAACACAATTAATTTAAGCAGCAATATACATTTCTTAAAAATAACTTCAGTTACGAATGATTTAAGGCTTGTTTACACAAAATACCCAGCTGGATACTTCGCGAAACCAAGTGAAAATCGCTAGCGCTCTGAGTAACGAATATCGCATAGGTCTATGCTTAGTGCCAGTTTTTGTCAGGGTTCTGTAATTTGTTCGAAAGAGTTACCGCTCTCCTGGAACGCAAAGGGCATTAGGAGAAACATGGATGGATTTTATTCAGCAAGAGTCTGACACTCCCTTCCGCTCCGCCCCGAGCGGGAAAATCATTTGATGATATCCCATCGCTAAAATTTTTATTACATCCGTACACTTCGAAGGGTGAAAAATCTTATTATGTAGCTATTTTGCCTCACTGCTGGACAAAGGCTTTCGTACATTCCTTTCATTGCTCCGGATTGCGTGCAGTATAAAGTTTAATACCTCGCAGTCCACATAAAGAAGAATTTAGTTAGGGGCACAGAAGATGCGCTGATGCAGTTCATGGCTTTGAAGGTCTCTATCTTGTCAGGGAACACTCGCACCAAGTAGATAAGCTGACTCATCTGTCCCACGTAGATAAACGACCCCGCGTATATCACTGTGGCTATCACGGACAAAACTGTGAACCCTGGAAATTTATAATAGTTAAAGTTAATATTTTTAATTTAATAAGTTGAGATATATTTTTTTATGACTTTTTCTGGGTGAAAAAGTTAAATTAAAAGAAATTAAATTCATTTTGGCTTTATAGGTACATTGTAAAAAGTAAATTAGAGATGTGTTAATTTATTTTCCTAGCTTTTATTTTTATTTTACACGCAATTTATTTTCTTTTTTTTTGAATTACCCGATTTTAGAAAAATTTTATGTATTTGATTTAATAAGAGCTAAGAAGAAGGAGCTCTTCTTCACACGATTCAAGAAAAAAAAACAGATTTATGATTTTTTGCAAAATTCAAAGCTAATTTTATAGATTAGCAATGTAGGGAAAGCGACAACCCAAAAGGTCGCAATAGTAAATTATTTTCATCCCTTAAAAAACATCAATATTTCTAAATTCTTATGCGAAATCTTACTTCGTTTATTTTCGCCAAATACGTTACGTATCCCAACCAATTTTTGAATGGAGCTGATCATCTCCTTCGCTGCTTCGATGGGATCCTCCACGTAGGAAAGCCTCCCCATATAATTTCGAATTTTATGTCGCAGAACCGTCATCGTTGCTCACACACCCTTAGCAATATGAATAAAACTTAACTAAACCGAGGTATTACAGAGCAATAATTTAATTCCCCAATTTAACACCCAATTACAAGAAGACAATTTGCCTCAATTATTGTAAATACAATTTTTAAAATTGTTCTCACTATTATTTTAATATCGATAGTGACTTAAACGTTGTAAAATTGATTGTTAACATTATTTCAATCAATTACATTTTGTAGCGAAATAAAAATTCTGAGATTCGCCAACGTACACGTAAATTTTTTATTTATAAGTAATATCAAAAACGTAAAAAAAATGATCGTACAAAAGGTATAAAAAGACAGAAGGTAATTTAAATACAAAAAAAGGTAGTGCTGGTGAATTTTAAAAAAAAGGAACAAAATTTAATTAAAAAAACGAAAGGAAACCTAGGCACGGTTCTTTAAATTTAATGGGTAAAAATAAGCCTGAATATGTGGTTGCAACCAAAAATTGGCCTAGGAGCGACTCCTCAAATTGCCTAGATAATGCGGCGCTAGGTAGGCTTTTTAACTCCTAGTCAATGTGGTCAAATGAAAAATAGGAAACAGGTACTTAAACTAAATATAAAAACAACCGTTGAATAATTTAATCTTCGACGAATTAATTTTGGAGCACGACGAGTACGGAACCAAACGGCTCTGGACGGTCTGTCCTGGGACCGATATCGTCGTCTGATCGATATCTACAGCAATAAATTTAATAAATGAGTGACGTAATCAAAAAAATCTGAATTTCTAAATAGTAAGTGAAAATATTTACGTACCGGTACACTGTAAATATTAAATATCCGCTTTAGGTATAATTAACATTAACCTGCGACAAAGAGACAAATCTAATTAAATATTGTCAACGCCGAGAAAAACAAATCTTCCGAAAGAATAAAAACGAGAAATACGTACCATATAATTGGGAAAAACTCCACACCAAAATTTTCAACAGATCTGCATACTAATAGTTTTATAAAACAAACTATGCTTTCACTAGCATTTTAAATAATTTTTTACTATATCAGGTGCAGTCGTCGTCTATCAAAACTTCACCAGCCACTGACAAGCCATAGCTATCAAATTTTTCAAAAGATTTTTCATTGGTCTAAAATTAAATTAAATATCAAAAAAGGAAACAATTCAGCACAGAGGTAGAATTTGAAAAGGTTGAATGACGCCAAGACTTTAAGCTGCATCTACAATGCTGCAATATCCCCTTTCTTAAAAAAAAAAGGTAAAATGTACGAAGGCGAAAGAAAAGAGAAAAAAAAAAACATTATCTAGACTAGGAAGCATGTAACGATAAGTACGATAACCCTATAAAAATAAGAAGAAAACAAAATAAGTAAAGAGCAAGTATGTACCCAATACGAATTAAACTAGCTTAGCCTATATCATTAAATAGAAAGCAAACCTAATTAACGACACCGAAGTGCAAAGGATATAGACGAGAGACGAAGATATCTTCATCTTATCGTCATCAGTGCAAGCTCGCAATGTGAAGAAAACATAAAAGATAAAAAACATCAGAGTCCACCTAATTCAATTAATAGTAACCTAACTTAATTAAACCTTGATCTACTACCGTCTATCGTGTAGAAAGAAACCAGGTGTAACCCTAATAAGAATAATATAAGGTCAATACATAAAGATCGACCATAAAGTTAGAACCAAAAACGAAAGTTCAAGGATAAAATAAGAACCTTAGTTCGCGTAATTCAAAGAATTAAAGAATAAGTGGACGAGTCCAATAATAGAAGAAAAAGAAAATAACCTACCATTGAATGGTTAAAGTTAAAAGTTAAGAAATCTAAACAACATCTCTGCCCATCCCAACGGGTTTGATGTTCCATAAAGTTGTATGCAATATTTTATTTAATATTGGGTGCTACTTTTCAAATAACTTCCATAACACCGAACTTCACTATATAATTCATCGATAAGCATTTATCGACTATGTCTCAACACTAAATCAATGAAATTTTTATCGAAAACAGTTTATCGACAGTTACTCATCACTAAAACTGTCAAAACGCTAGCAACGAGTAAATCCAAGAACAAGGAGCCATGATAATTTATTACAAGCATTGACGAACATAAAGATGCAGAAAATTTACCGAACCTCTACCTATGGACAAATCCAAGAATAGCACGGCAATAAATCATTCGTCAGTAAATAGTTCCGTACAGAATAATAATTAATTGTTGGTAATAAAATGGTTTGTGTATCAATATTTTATCAAGAAATTTTTGTTTATGTTAACAACTCTATGGGAATAAGGAATCATTCTAAATGAAATAATTAATGAGATAAAATCGTCAAGAAAAATAAAGAAAATCATTTTAAGATATCCTTAATATGATACTGTCCTGAATGGACTGAATCACAATCCTCAAGTAAATAAATGGTTTTTGAAATGATTCTAGCAACGCGACACTTAATAAAACGTGGAGCAAGCTTTTCAGAGAAATATTCAGCACCAGAAGACCTAGAGAAATTTCGTCTCCATACAGTGTCACCTACATTCAAAGTGATAGCTTTTCGATTGGCATTGTATGCTCGTGAATTACGGAGGAAAGCCAACGAAAGATTATCAGCAACCTTAGCATAAACTTCGCCAAGAGAAGACAGATTCGAGGCGTGACGATTACGACTGTCGGCCAAATTAGAGCCTTGAGTCTGACTATCCGCACGACTAGGATCCATCAAAACTTCTCTACCGAACATTAGAAAGTTAGGTGTAAAACCTGTTGCTAAATTAATACAAGAGTTGAGATAGAGTTTTACTTTAGGTAACATCTTAGACCAATTTCTTTGGTTCTCACCAACTAAAATACTCAAACATGTAACAATACTTTGGTTATAACGTTCAACAGTATTTGCTTGAGGTGAATAATACGGAGTATAAATTGGTGAACCGATATGAAAAGATCTGAGGAAATTTAAAAAATGATTACTACGAAACACCGTAGCATTGTCACAAAGAATAGCACGTGGTACACCAAAATTGAAAAAAATCTCAGATTCTAAAGCTCTAACAATGGTACTAGCATTAACCTTCTTAAGAGGTACAAGCCAAACATATTTAGAAAATACGTCTACCATAGACAAAATATATTTATAACCATAATATGCCATCGGCAAAGGTCCGATTAAATCGACAGAAATCAATTGTAGAGGTAAAGTAACATCTTTGGGATACAGCATTTGACCTCGAGGTTGGGTATTAGCGATTTTGTAAGCCTTGCAAATTCCGCATTGCTTCAAAGTCTCAGTAACATCTCGGAACATATTTGGCCAGTAAAAAATCTCTCTTATCTTGAGATATGACTTCGTGACACCTGGATGTACTGAAGGAAAATCGTTATGTACTTCCCAAATCGCGGATGGTACCTTTTCAGCTGGTAATACAACACGCCAAGGATCTGAACCCAAAGGAGAAGTGATAGGCATACGTCTTAAAAGAACACCATTCTGAATAACGTAAGCAGGAAACATTTGAGGTGTATCACGAGCGCCTATATAAACCTTTTTATACCATCTATCGGTAGTTTGCTCAGGTCCTTGATCAAAAGTGACCGGGCTAGCATAAATTCTAGATAAGGCATCCGGAACGACGTGATGTGTCCCCTTGCGATGGACAATATCAAAGGTATACTGCGAAATGACCGTTGCCCAGCGAGCTAAACGACCAGAGGGGTTGTCTAGGGTAAGAAGCCACTTCAAAGCCATATGATCGGTAATGACAGAAAACTTCATACCATCAAGGTAACAGCGAAAATGTTTTATAGAATCTAAAACTGATAAGAGTTCGCGTTCAGTAGTACTATAATTACGTTCAGCTTTGGAAAATAAACGAGAATAATAAGCAATAGGATGTTCGACGTTATCAATAATCTGTGAAAGAACAGAACCAAGACCAACAGCTGATGCGTCGCATTGTAAAACGAATGGCTTTGAAAAATCAGGACAAGTCATAACAGGAGTATTTATTAATGCCTGTTTCAACTTCATAAAAGCTTCATCAGCTGCTTCATCCCAATTTATAGGATCTCGACCTTTTTTCTTACCAATAAGAGCGGTGAGAGGTGCAATAATTGAAGAAAAACCATCAACAAAACGCCTATAATATGAACACATTCCGATAAAACCGCGTAGAGATTTAGCTGTGGTAGGAGTTGGAAAATCTCTAATAGCGTCTAGCTTACCTGGGTCAGTTTGTAAACCCTTTTCATTTACTATGTAACCCAAATACTTAAGTTCGCTTTTACAAAATTCACATTTTTTTAAATTAATGGATAAACCAGCTTCTTTAAGTCTGTTCAAAACCTTCCTAAGAAGAGCGAGATGACTGTGAAAATCTTTCGAAACTAAAATCAAATCGTCGACATATCCGAAAACACAGTCGTCGCTAGTCGAAGTGAATTCAAAATTGACAATCATGTCGGTAAGACGCTGCATCTCAGATGCCGCATTTGTAAGACCAAATGGCATCCTAACAAATTCAAATAAACCACGTTGCGGGACAATAAAAGCAGTCTTCTCACAACTCTCCTTATCAGCGAGAGGTATCTGCCAAAAAGCACTCCTAAAATCAAGGGAAGTTATATATCTCGCACCACGAAGATTATCAAGAATATCGTGTATACGAGGGAGAGGATACGAATCCCTAATTGTAACGCTATTCAACTTTCTGCTATCAACACAAAAACGGACGGAACCATCTTTTTTTGTAACCATAACAACAGGACTTGCCCATGGCGAGCGAGAAGGTCGAATAACACCCATTTCGAGCATCTTATCAATCTCTTCATTTAGTATTTTTAATTTAACAGGCGAAAGTGGGTAAAACCTTTGCCTAATTGGCTGACCTGTGGTATTAATCTTGTGAGAAAGCCAGGTCGTTTTTCCAAGACCAATTCTGTCTGAAGAAATAACTTGAAACTCGTCAATGACCTTCTGTAAACTTATCTCTTGTTCAAGTAACAAAACGTTACGGGGATGAATGTAACGGGCGTCACATACACTAGATACTTGTGGGGAAAACTTACTATTGGGAGGAAGAAACATGTTCCCTTTAATATTCTTATTAAAAGCTTTACTAAAAACCGAAGTTAAACCGAATTTGTTCCAAAATTCAATTCCCAAAATGACTGAGGAAGTCATGCAACGAGCTACCAAAAACTCATGGACAAAAGTAGTATCATTGAATTGAACTGGGAGAAAAACAGTTCCTAAAATATCAATAGGCGAGTTATTTGCAGAAATAACCCGAGGACAAGAAATATTAGTATCCAATGAAATACCTAGCTCGTGGGTTAAACTTTCACTAACTAAGGACATTTGAGCGCCTGAGTCAAGAAGAGCCTTAACTAAACGATCACATAATAAGATTTCAATAAAAGGTCTGTTATCAGAGGAATCAGTAGATATCACTGGTGACACTGTACGAGAAAGTTCGTGTCGCCGGTATAAATACCATTTTTTAGGATTGCATTTCGGGCAATTCCGTGTTAGAAAACCAGGGGTGCGGCATTTAAAGCACACCATCCCAGGCACTTCTGAACAAAAACGGTAAGAATGTCCAGTTTTGTTGCATTTTCGACATAACTGGTTTCGATTTGATAAACTGGAAACCGACTTGGAGGGTCGTTCAGGCAAAAAACTTTCAAAATGAGATGCTAGATCAATAAGCACATCAAGGTCAGTAAATTTATGGATGGATAAGCAAGGAGAATATCTTGAATGCATGTTGTGGATGATAATTTCCAACAATTTTATCTGGCTAATTGGATTCTTTAAGGTCCAGTTCAAATAAGTAACTTCTATAACAAAGTCTCTTACCGATTGGTTAGATCTTTGTTTCATGTTCCTTAATTTGTGCTCGGTTTTGTATTCAAAATCTGTAGCTCCAAACATTTTCAAAAATAACAGTTTTAATTCAAAATATGTTAAGTCGGGTAGGCGAATAGACCTGAAATATTTTAAAGCTGCCCCGGATAACACCTCATGGAAGCGTTTAATAATGTAATGGTCGGGCAAATCATCCGCCTCCTTATGCTCGTCAATACAGGTGATGAATTCACGAACACAAGTTTCCCCTGTGTACTCAATCTTCCACTTTTTCAGAGAAAATTGCTTTCTAAAAAATCCTGGACAATCCTCGGACTTCATTGGAGAAGGGAGATCTGAATGGCTAGACGCCTGAGAACGTCTGGGTGGAATAGGTGGTGCTCTCGAAATAATAGGGCTTTCGCGTCGTGGTGTGTCGCAAATAGAATCCTGTTCCGCCATGGTTTAAAAATGTAGCAGTTGAAAAACAAGGAAAACGACTAAACCAACAAACAGCCTTCCAAACCAAGCTTACCTTTATACTCGATGTCTATTCATTCAAACAAACAAGCACACGTAGAGAATCTAAACTAGAACTAGCTATAGATATGAAATGAAATTCAGGGGAAAAGAAAATGTTGAAAAGAGATAAAAGTTTTATATTTCTATAGTTTCAGGGTTATTTAAAATAAATTATGTTTATAACATATTCAATTATAGAAAATTATCTGGAACGTTGATAGTTTCTGACGTATATGGAACATTCGAGACTTTAAAAATCGACAAATGTGCTTTTCTACCACTTCGTAATTATCAGGAATCTGGAACAGATAATAGGTAGAAAATGAAAAATTTTTTGTTCGAAAAGAACAACCACACACACAGTTGAAAAAAAAATAATAGTCAATTTAATTATGAAGATGAAAAAGTACTTACTTTTGTTCGGGCGCCATATTGTAGCGAAATAAAAATTCTGAGATTCGCCAACGTACACGTAAATTTTTTATTTATAAGTAATATCAAAAACGTAAAAAAAATGATCGTACAAAAGGTATAAAAAGACAGAAGGTAATTTAAATACAAAAAAAGGTAGTGCTGGTGAATTTTAAAAAAAAGGAACAAAATTTAATTAAAAAAACGAAAGGAAACCTAGGCACGGTTCTTTAAATTTAATGGGTAAAAATAAGCCTGAATATGTGGTTGCAACCAAAAATTGGCCTAGGAGCGACTCCTCAAATTGCCTAGATAATGCGGCGCTAGGTAGGCTTTTTAACTCCTAGTCAATGTGGTCAAATGAAAAATAGGAAACAGGTACTTAAACTAAATATAAAAACAACCGTTGAATAATTTAATCTTCGACGAATTAATTTTGGAGCACGACGAGTACGGAACCAAACGGCTCTGGACGGTCTGTCCTGGGACCGATATCGTCGTCTGATCGATATCTACAGCAATAAATTTAATAAATGAGTGACGTAATCAAAAAAATCTGAATTTCTAAATAGTAAGTGAAAATATTTACGTACCGGTACACTGTAAATATTAAATATCCGCTTTAGGTATAATTAACATTAACCTGCGACAAAGAGACAAATCTAATTAAATATTGTCAACGCCGAGAAAAACAAATCTTCCGAAAGAATAAAAACGAGAAATACGTACCATATAATTGGGAAAAACTCCACACCAAAATTTTCAACAGATCTGCATACTAATAGTTTTATAAAACAAACTATGCTTTCACTAGCATTTTAAATAATTTTTTACTATATCAGGTGCAGTCGTCGTCTATCAAAACTTCACCAGCCACTGACAAGCCATAGCTATCAAATTTTTCAAAAGATTTTTCATTGGTCTAAAATTAAATTAAATATCAAAAAAGGAAACAATTCAGCACAGAGGTAGAATTTGAAAAGGTTGAATGACGCCAAGACTTTAAGCTGCATCTACAATGCTGCAATTTGTAAAAACTGTTAATTGACCTCGCACCCTGTTGACCGCTGGGTATAAACGCAAAACGCTTGGTAAACACAGAACTATAAAATGGTAGCTCATCGCAAGTGCCTCGCTTTTTTTCTGGTGGTAAAGAGGCCATCTGTAAGGTGGGATGGTTGAATTGCTCGTGGAAAATACGAACCTCACGCGTAACACGTAAAGAGACGTTCTTGAAACATGCATCTTTAGAGGTAATAACTATTTATTAGCATTATATTCCTAAGAGTAAAAGAAGCGGTGCAGTATGGTGGTGGTTGACAAGTTTGTGTAGGTAGTAATGGTAGGTTCTCAGAGATTAAATAACAAACATTCCATACATAACAACGACGGATTAATTCGGAGTTTAAAAATAAGAAGGATAACGTGTAATAGGGGGAAAACCTATTGTCATCAACCGAAAGGAAGTAATGGAAAGTAATCATTTATTTGCTGCTAATGTAGGTAGGTATCACCAGATAGTGGCAAACTCCGTAAGATTGTAAAATATCGCATGAAATTGTAAACTGTTTTTCTAAATAAGTCACGACTATATTGGAAACTATTAAATTTGGATGGGATTTATACAATACGATTGTTTCATAATATATCGAGAAATTATAATTTAATCAATATTTACCACAATCTTACGGAGTCTGCCATTTTCCGGTAACATACACATAATTATATAGGTTGAAAAATTGGAACAAGTTCAAACTGCGGGCGACAACAAACTAACAAAAAAAGAGGACCGGCAAGAATGTATAGAGACAACGTGTTTGTTGTAGAAGAGATTAAATAAGCATCCCAACGACATACCTATCGCTTAACGTTATTGGTCATTCAGTAGGCTGAATTGCCAGTCCCCCTTTCCAATGGAAAAACCAAAAAACACTTCGCTCAAACAAACTCATTCTCAGCAACATACTAATCTTGATTACTAATATAGATCCAAAAACCCAGTAGTACACTAACACCGCAGTCACATGCGTCCTCGAAGCTCGGCTCTCTATTTGGCATTCATTTCACAAATGGCTGTAGGTAGGTCGACATGTGACTGATTCTGCAGTACATTTGTTACCTCTGCCGGCGGCATGGGTGCGGTGTCTAAATTAATCACTCAATTTAGCGAAGTGCTTGCTACACATTCATTGGGGTCAGGTAAAGGTATGTGTTTGGTAATAGCTAGGTTTGTTCGGGAAATTGGTTGTTTTTTTCAATTCAGCAAAGTTCCAAAATAACCCTATTACTAAGCTTTGCGTCCGTCCATCCATGTCTGTCTGTCTGTCTGTCTGTCAGCGGGCTGTTTCCGTATGTGTGCCGTAATAGATAGACAGTTGAATTTTTTACAGAATATGTGTTGTAGGCTATAGCAACAAATAATAAAAAATCTTGTCTTATTTGTTATAGCTTTCGATATTTTGAACACTGGATGTTTTGAGTATAGGTATATGTACCTACGTTATAATGAATGTTTGATTTACGTTCGAGTCAAGTAGGAACACCTGTTAGAATGTGTTATCCAGTATGAGTGGATGCAGATGAGTACCAATCTTTATCTTAATATATAGGTATAATCACATGTCACGTTGTTTGTCCGCGATGGACTCCTAAACTACTTAACCGATTTTAATCAAATTTGTGCAGTTTGATCCAACTTGAAAGATAACCCTAGCTTACATCTCAATTTTTTGTTGCTATATTATTTAGGAGCGGAAAACGTGACGCAGTCGAAGTTGCGCGGGTCATCTAGTATTATATAAAAGGCAAATCTAACTTACTGACTTACATATCAACGCACAGCCGAAACTACTGGTCGTAGAAAGCTGAAATTTGGCATGTAGCTTCCTTACAATCCATATGAGTTGGGGGCCGAGTCACCCGCGTCCGTAGGAGAATACCCTTCAGCGAATCCCTACACGTGGTCCCCGGGTGGTGCTAAACAGGTGACACTAACCGTCTCCGTGGTATAGTGGTTAAACCACCTGATTCAGACCCAGAGGTCCCGGGTTCGATTCCCAGCGGGGGCAAATTTTTTGCTCGGTTTGGTTGGTGGTAGGACTTGCTCTAAGTCCGCCTGGCAAGCTACCACCATCATGTCTAAGTCTGTCGCCATAACAACAATGTTAACAGCATTGTTGTGTTCCGGCAGTCAGAGGTATGATAGCCAGTTCCTCTGTGTAAGAGGATTCCGGGTGAAACTCGCTTCCATCTTCGGCCTAATCATCACTTTCCATCAGGTGAGATTTGGGCCAAGAGCTTCCCCGTTTTGCATAAAAAAAAATAAAAATGAGTGCACTAAGAGAGGATTTCCCTAAATTCTTACGATAATGAAAAAAAACGGGATATGCGCGCACGAAATCGCAGGCGAAAGCTAGTATTTTACATGGACCGACTGCCCGACTGACCTTCACAACCTGATAACGGGATAACATAGGGACCTACTCCTTGGCTAGACAAGCAACAGACTTTCAAAGATATTCAAATGACAGTGGAGCAACAGCTTAACGATAAATATAGACGGTTACCCATCCACGGTCTGACCTCGGCAAGCTTTGCTTAAACTGGAAGATCGAGGCTTTCGGCAGCCGTGATTTAGCCGTAAGCTCACAATAATAGTAATGTTACGCGCCAGAATTAATGCCGGGTTCACAACGTACTACTAACGCCATCTAGTATCGAGTAGTGGAACTAATTGGGTCACGATCTTTCTAGAACTTTCGATGCTAGAACATTCTCGATGTTTCGACACCTAGTCACTCGGGACCGGTATGTTCCCGAACTTTCTAGATATTTCCATTCTCGAAGGTTCTGGAAATTACTGTCGGACTATATAAGGTGCGCAAAGCTCGCGACTCAGGCAGTATTGAATTGGCGATAGAAGCGATACATCGGAAGCGATCTTCAACTGCGAGTTAAGTAAAGTGAGGTGTTTAATAGTGCGATTGTGGTTGTAATTAGTGTGTTTAAAGTGTTAATTAGTTTTGTTAATTAAAGTGTCATTTTTTTGGTTAAATAATCGGCTGTTTTTATTGTCACGAACCCCAAGCTCGTAACAATTGGTGTCAGAAGTAAGGATTATCATGCCGATTCTGCCAAAGGACGACACGGAGGGTATCCGTACCCGTAGTCAACGCCAACAGGAGACGGATCAGAGGCGTTTTGGTGGTGCAACGCCGCAGACGTCGGAAAGACGGCTACCGACCATGGAAGCCGGTCCGTTCACAGCAGCTCCGGCATCATCAGCACCAGACTTTGCTGCTCTGATGATGATGCTGCAGGAGCAGGCTCGCCGACAGGAAGAACAGGCTCGGCGACAGGAGGAACAGGCCCGTCGGTTGGAAGAACAGCTGCAGCACGACAAGGCGGAGCAGGCCCGACGACAGGAGGAACAGGCCCGCCGACAAGAGGAGCAGGCCCGTCGCTTGGAAGAACAGCTCAAGCTTGACAAGGAGGAGCAGACCCGCCGACAGGAGGAGCAGGCCCGTCGCTTGGAAGAACAGCTCAAGCTTGACAAGGAGGAGCAGGCGCGCCGCCAGGAAGAACAGATGCTCCTCATGAAGGAAATTCACGCTTCTTTCGGGAAAGACATAAAGGAAGTGAAGGATAAGGTTGCTCAGCATGACAACCGCTTGTCAGATGCTGAAACACAGATCAGCAAATGTAACAACGATATTGCTGATATGAAGAAAGAGTTGGGCAACCTTAAACTTGGAGATGGGATAGCAACTCCCGTAACTACTACACCTTCGCTACGTGGATTTAAAGTGCCGCCGTTCGATGGGACGTCTTCTTGGTCGGCCTACAAAATTCAGTTTGAGGCCGTCATGAAGGCGAACGGTTGGAGTAAAAATCAAGCCATGACTGCCCTCACCTTAGGCCTGCGCGACCAGGCCTTAACTGTCTTGGAAGCTCTCGGTAAAGAAGTAACTTACGAGCAACTCCTTGAAGCACTGGAATCCCGGTATGGTGACGCTCATCTGGAGCACGTGTTTCGTGCGCAACTAAGAGATCGCGTACAGCGTAGTGGTGAAAACCTGCAGCAGTGGGCCCTTGAAGTGGAGAAGCTGGTGCGGAAGGCATACCAGTCTGTACCTGCGCTTATTGAAGGGAACCTGGTCCAGGCCTTCATTGACGGCATCCGCGACCTTGAAGTTAGGGCTGCAGTGAGGCTCGGGCACCACGCGACACTTAAGGACGCTTTGGCCCATGCACTGGAGGTGGAAGCTGTGCGGCAAGATCATCGTTCCCACCGCGTCAGGGAGGTCGCAGCGGCTACAGTTCGCGATCGATTAAAAGGATACAGCCCTAGGTGCTACGGCTGTGGTGAAAGGGGCCACCTTCGATCCAGTTGCCGTTGCAGCGAACTGCAGAAGGGGAAGGTAGCCAATGTCCAGAGGGTAGGGCGGCTAACAGTACCACTCAACAGCAGCAGGGAAACGAGTAAAAGCCAGGACTGCGGGGCGGGTACTGGCTGAGGTTCAAAGAGCCCCAAGGATTTCGATCTCACAAACCCATGACGGGAACAGCCTTATCATCAAGGGCGAGGTCAACGGAACACCATGTAAGCTGACAATAGATACTGGAGCTTCTCGCACGGTCGTCAGTTCACAACTTGCAGGTCGGTTCTTTGGGGACTCTGCATACTACCGAGACCGCATAAATTTAGTGACAGCCACCGGTCAGCGCATACCCGTCCAAGGAGAGAGAGAGATGGAGTTAAAGCTAGGCAACAGAATCTACCAGCATAACGTTGTTGTGGCCGATATAATGGACGATTGCATCCTGGGCTTAGACTTTATGAGGAAGAATCGTTGTGAGATCGACGTTAGTCAAGGAGTTATGAAATGTGGGCAAGAGGAACTTTTCATGGAAGGGGCGTTACCAGGAAATATATATAGCCTAAAGAAGATTGTTCTTCCTCCGAGATCTGAAACGATTGTGCCGGTTAGTCTTCCTCGGAATCCTGGGAAGACTCATCGTTGTGTACTCGTGGAAAGGGTAGACAATGACCTTCCATGGATAGTTGCACGAACTTTGGTCAGAGCTACCGACATCTCAGGGGTACGTGTGCTAAATCTTTGTGACAAGGAACAGGTGATAGAAAAAGGCACACTGATGGGTACCTGCGAGGAAGTGGAGTGGTTGCGTCGATGCCAATATCCATCAACTGGTACCTTCAGCAAGGATGTCCAAACGAGAGTCACCGCACTTTTAGAAGACTGTCGCAGCGCTCTGTCTCAAAACGAAATGGTCAAGGCGAAGAGAATGTTACTCAAGTATGCCGATGTTTTCTCTTCGAACGATGCTGATATCGGGAAGACTGGCTTAGTTCAACACAAAATAAATACAGGGGAAGAATTGCCTATCCGTCAGCGGCCAAGGAGATTACCGGTGGCACGTGAAAAGGAAGTGGAAACCATGATTGAGGGAATGGTGAAGGATGGTGTTATAGAACCTTCATCCAGTCCATGGTGTTCACCTGTAGTGCTGGTAAGAAAGAAGGACGGCAGCATGCGGTTTTGTGTTGACTATCGTCGTCTGAACGACGTTACGAAGAAGGACAGCTATCCCTTGCCAAGAATTGATGACACGCTGGACATGCTCACTGGAGTTAAGTGGTTTAGCACATTAGATCTAAAAAATGACACTTTAATTAACAAAACTAATTAACACTTTAAACACACTAATTACAACCACAATCGCACTATTAAACACCTCACTTCACTTAACTCGCAGTTGAAGATCGCTTCCGATGTATCGCTTCTATCGCCAATTCAATACTGCCTGAGTCGCGAGCTTTGCGCACCTTATATAGTCCGACAGTAATTTCCAGAACCTTCGAGAATGGAAATACCTTCGAGAATGGAATGGTTATACTGCCTGCAGACCTGATCACCGGAATACCACCTGACGCTCCACGCAGTATAACCGATTATGCGAATGACTTGCGGAACAAAATGAATGACATTTATGAGCACATCAGACAATCGGGCCAGCGAATGTCAGAAAAGATGAAAACCCGTTATGACCGCAAAATGAACAATAAAGGTTTCGACGAAGGCTCACTAGTGTGGTTACACAATCCAGTTCGCAGTAAAGGGAAATCTCCTAAGCTTCAAGCTAAATGGGACGGGCCGTACCGGATTGTCACAAAAATCAATGACGTGACCTACCGTATCCAGAAAGGTACGAGAAGTGCACCTAAGATCGTTCATGTGGATCGACTGGCGCGTTATTATGGGACCGATGCTCGGGACGAGCATGTCTTAGGAGGGGGCAGTGTTACGCGCCAGAATTAATGCCGGGTTCACAACGTACTACTAACGCCATCTAGTATCGAGTAGTGGAACTAATTGGGTCACGATCTTTCTAGAACTTTCGATGCTAGAACATTCTCGATGTTTCGACACCTAGTCAGTCGGGACCGGTATGTTCCCGAACTTTCTAGATATTTCCATTCTCGAAGGTTCTGGAAATTACTGTCGGACTATATAAGGTGCGCAAAGCTCGCGACTCAGGCAGTATTGAATTGGCGATAGAAGCGATACATCGGAAGCGATCTTCAACTGCGAGTTAAGTGAAGTGAGGTGTTTAATAGTGCGATTGTGGTTGTAATTAGTGTGTTTAAAGTGTTAATTAGTTTTGTTAATTAAAGTGTCATTTTTTTGGTTAAATAATCGGCTGTTTTTATTGTCACGAACCCTAAGCTCGTAACAGTAATAATAAATCACTTAAAGCTGAGAAAGGTATCTAGACTTAGCACACGAGGTTGTCGACATGTGGAATGTGGACTCGGCTGTCATTGTGCCGATTGTCGTTTTTTTTTTTTGTTTTTTTTTTTAAGAATTATTAAAATGTAATTTATATATAAAAATTAACTAATCACTTCAAAGTTTAATTCAATTCAATGTTTAGCCAGCCTTCTTCGTTCTCAACGCCACAAGGTTACTTGTTTATTATTAAGATACAAATAAACTTTGGCTGTGGTTCCTAAAATCATAACTCTAAAGGGTAACTGGTTGTAAGTAGCTCCCAAGACATAAACAAACCCTGTATTTCTGATTACTTGGGCGATACAGTTGTTTATAGGGCCCGTAATACTGTGGGCGGTAGGTAATCACGATCCGAGAGCCCGTGAGCCTATACAAACTATAAAGGCAGTTAAATAACATAGACTAAGTAGGTTCTGCGTCGCGGCTTCACCCGCGTGATTTGTAAATAAGTGGTGGATCTCAGGTTTCAAAATCTTCCGGGATAACAAGTATCCACGACCTAATCCAGCGATAACCCATGTGCATCGTGTGAAAGGAAAATATAGGGGCACAATATATAAATCGGTTCAATATTGGAGGAGGAAACAGGCGCCAAACCTCGAATTATGCGACTTTTTTCTCCGCCCGCATCTTCAATGCAAAATACCTAACCTTTTAATATGACGAAAGGTAGGTAATGGTATACGCATCGTATATCATTTAGAATTGTAATGAAAACTGGAAATAATCTATTTATTTAACATTTTTGGCAATTACCTAAACCGAGTTTATTGGTTCTACGCTTTATTTGATAAAGCGTAACACCATTATACCGGGAAATAGGTTCGGCTGTGCTTGATTTTATTTTCCTTCTGAAATCATTTTTGTTCTTTTCTACAGTAAACAGGAATGCTATCGTTTTTATATCATCCCACACAAAAATGTACGTCGTACCTACCTGGCTACCTACGAGCCAAGCGAGCTTTGGACTCAGGTATTTAATTACTGTTACCAGGCATGCCGGCTGAATCTAGATGAATACCTACCGACAGCCCAAATTGGACAATACCTAACAAGTAAGTAGTTTTTTGTACTGGGGACGGGACGGCAGTTTCTTTTTTTATTGCGCAAGACAACACTTCGAGTAGGTATCATTAACTTTTCATTAGTAGACATTTTCTTCATTTTGCAAGAGTCATTAAAGTTCTATATACAGTGAGCTGCTTTTAAATGTAAAACCTTATTAAAATATTACTTTTCTGGTGACATCACTTAAGTTTTAAGTAGGTATAAGTTTACCTGTTTGTATTTTTATTTAAGTACATATTGTGAACGAGTTTGCTTCCTCCACTTTGTCACATAAACCTTTATAGGTTTCAGACAAGTGTTATATTTGTTAATGCAGCTTGTAATAATGTTTTTGGAAAATAAAAGGAAAAAAAAAAAAAACCGTTCACGCAAACGATTATTTAAAGTCTATCTACGTAAAAAAATGAAAATCACCAAAATACCAATTACGATTTCATGTCTACTTTTCCATTTACACGCCATCTTCATAAAGATTTTTATTTTTGGTACATAACACTTTTTTTTTTTTTTTAGGGATGGGAAATCATCCAATGACTCCTCCCGCTCTGGATGTAGCGGGAGGGAGTGTCAGACTTCTACTGACTAAAACCCATCCATGTTCCTTCACTGCCCTTTGTGTTCCGGAGCCACGGTATCTCTTTCGAATAGTCCCGCGACTACGGCAGGCGTCGGCCCTTTCGGGCCCCTCTGTGTGCTGAATCTGTTTGAGGCGCGCGTGGAACACTAACGCGCCGTCGACACGGCCTGTCGTCACTAGATGGACGGACGGCGAGCCACCCATAGTTCGCCGTCCACAGGACCGTTTTCGGTAACCCTTCAGATACCCTTTAGCATACTCTTAAGTTTTAATACAGTACGAATAATCTAAGTTTACCCATGCGAAGTACGTCGCAATCGATTGCGCAGGATGTCAATTTGACAAGAAACATAGAAAAGCGCATGCGCGGGTACGTCGCGTATGCCGTCTCAGTCACTCGTATACGTTTGATGCATACTTGTGCCTCGCTTCCTCAATGCAATACCACTGTTGGTGCGAAAAGTGTTAAACGTTGTTATTGTTTTAATTAATTATTCTGGTTTTTTCGTACTGTTTCACTTGTATTTTGTGTTTTCTTGTAGTGTATGTGTTTGTTGTGTTACTTTGTGATCGTGTTATTGTTATTGCATGCATTTTTTCAAAATTCAAATATAACACGTACACAAAAAAAACATAATCTTCGAACGTAACACTTTTCTACACGATGGGACCTGCGCGGTCATCACTAACAGCCCACTTCGCATGGGTAAAGTTAGAATATTCGTACTGTTATGTACCTGTCTTAGAAGCCCTATCACAAAATTGCGTTATCGCTCACACAACTACTGACTCGTCGCACTATGTAGAAATTAGACAGTTGAAATTACGTTTATTTTAAGGTTTATTGTTAATTTATATAATGAATATTAATGAAATAAATTACAATTTGTAAAAGGCCTTTCAAGTTTTTTTCCGTTGAAACGAAACTTGAATGCATTCATCGCTCGGCGTGATAGGAAACAAACTCTTCAGCTTTGGAATATTAGTATAGATTTAATTTTTAACGTTGTAAAGAATTTACCTTCTCAAGGTAAATACGCTAAACCGCTTATCGCATTCTTAGACCTTACATTCGGTCGTCGACGGAAATTGACGCTCAATGTCATCCCCGCATGCCTTACCAAACCACGCGGTTATTTTTTTCTGTTCCGTGGTTAAAACACAAACTCGGGGATGACATTATCTTTCAATGAAAATAGTCAATAAAATTGTTGTAGCCACGACGGCTATTTGCGCCTGGACGGGATGACGGGCTAAATGCGCAACAAGTCTTCGAGCCCGACAAACTAAGTCCGCCATTATAACGTCCACAAAAAGAATAAAAACCATTTTTCTATAAAATAAAGAAGTCCTGGTTCACGACTCACAGTGTCTAGTTTCTATAGAAAGGCTTTAATTTCCGTTCGAGAACGAGCAGGTAATGGAATGAATCGAGAAAGGTAATTACTCCTGCAGCCGGTACGTTGTGGCCTGAAGTGAAATACGACTGGCGTAAATGTGGGAGCATTCTTGTTACGGTCGCGTGGATGTAAGATTTGTTCAAGATTTCTGTTAGATTTATCTTTGATATCAGGTTTGGTTATACACTAGGTGTAACGTAGGGGTTATAAGCGGGCGTGCAAGGCGTGCACCGCACGCGGGCGGCACGTACAAGGGGGCGGCAATTGAGCTCACAAAGAGACTCATCACGTACCTAATATTCAAAGTCATTGTCATAATAATTAGCCACCCCACCTATCACTAATACGTCTTTGGATAGATATAGGTACACGTCAATGACTAAACCCGCAACGAATCTAGCTATCGACCCAAGAGCTAGATTGCATTATAACAAGGACATCTCGGTTTAAAAACAATAAGGCGTCTAGTGAGGACGGAATCAGGGCCGAACTCCTAAAGGCGAGTGGAAAACCGGTCCTTAAGGCCATTCAGGAACAGTTCAATGGGGTTGGCCGGTGCAAGCTGAAAGCAGATGGCGCTAGCATAGTTTGTTCCCTTGTTAGTTTTTTATGTTGTGTTAGTTGCAGTTTAACGTCTAAATTCTTTGCTTTGTAACTGAAAGGCAACTGTAAAACAATTAAAATAAGTGGAGCACATAATTATACATCATGTTTTCTAACTGGCGAGTCAAGGAACTGAAAAAAAAACTTAAAAAACGTGGAGCTCCCTTACGAGGAAAGAAAGCGGATTTTATTGAAAGATTTTGGAGTTTTGTTTTTAAATTCAACAAACAAGCCATAATCATAGTATAGAATCTTTGTAGAACGACGGGCGATTGATTGGCAAGATTTCGATTGATCGGACAAGTGATTTTTAACATTGAAATCACACAGGCAGGTACGAAATATTATAGGATGAGGAGTGTAGGGATAATTGAAAAAAGTAATAGTCAAGCCTTTATTTATGATCAGCTTGCCTGTGTATTACGTGTTATTTCATAATCACTTTCTACAAAGTGTTTAGCTACCCCATAACCTCGTACTTTTCGTAAATAATTCTTTCACGACGGATAGCTTTTAAACCAAAGCCTTCGTATTTTTATATCCTTCGGTATTTGATGCGTTCCAATTTCAGAGCATTTAAAGACAATACAGCGCGTCATTGTAACTGTTTGAAATTATTTTCTGTATTTGACCACATGAAAAGGCAATGTTTTGGGAACAAACTACGCTAGCGCCACTTTGACAGTTGCCAACCCCATTCCGTCACACTCGACGGGAAAAAACCACAAGCATGGAGCAAAGGTGTGGTGGTACTCTTCTTTAAGAAGGGCGACAATGTCCTGCTTAAGAATTACAGGCCCATCTCACTTCTGAGCCATGTCTACAAGCTGTTTTCCATAGTCATCATGAAACGTCTCGCACGCTAGTTTGACGACTTCCAGCCTCCCGAACAAGCCGGATTCCGAAAAGGCTTCAGCACTATAGACCACATACATACATACGCTGCTGCAGGTTATACAGAAGACCGAAGTGTGCCCCCCTGCTTAGCGTTTGTGGACTATTTGTCGTATAGATTCCTTCGATTCGATCGAGACTTGGGCTGTGCTGCACTCTCCAACGGTGTCAGATTGTCTATCGGTACATCGAGGTGCTGAAATATTTGTACATAAACGCCACCATGTCAGTCCGACTTCACGATCAGATCTCGAAACCTATCCTCCTGCAGCCGGCTGTGAGACAGGAAGACGTCATGTCTCCGAAACTGTTCACGGCCGCAATGGAGGATGTCTTCAAGGTTTTGGACTGGAGAAGGCTAGGCGATTAGGTACATCATCTTTCGGGAAGTTGCGTGCGTGGTATCTTCTCGTCCCACATACCGACAGTGTCTCAAGACTTCAGTCAGGAAAGAAAATGAAACGTGGTCGCTCACAATGGGCCTCATTAGAAGCCTTAAAGTCACTCAAAGGGCAATGGAGAGGGAAATGCTTGGATTTACCTTGCATGATCGAATCAGGAATGACACATTCACAAGAGAACCAAGGTTACCGACGTAGCCCGATGGATCGCAACACTAAACTGTCAGTGGGCAGAGCAGATTGCTCACAGAACAGGTCGATGGGGCCGAAAAGTTCTGGAGTGGGACCGCGTGCTGGAAGACGTAACGTTGGAAGGCCTCCCACCTGTTGGACCGATGACCTGGTGAAGGTCGCGGGTAGTCGATCGATGCGAGACGCACAGGACCGTTTGTTTTGGGGGGAGGTCTATGTCCAACAGTGAACGTCTTTCGGCTGATATGATGATGATGATGAGTGAAAAAAAACATTAAATATCCTTTTAAACAAAACTCAGAATATTACTCAAGTACTCAAAACTCAAACTCAAACTCAAACTCAAACTCAATCATTTATTTCAATTAGACCATTTACAGGCACTTTTGAATTGTCAAGGTCGGTCGGTCCAAAAAAAGATGAAGCTATTTGCACGTTCCAAAGCGTAGATCTCTATGGAGAAGAACGCGCAAGAAACTCCACGGACACTCTTTTAAATCAATTGATGTACTTAATACAAAAATCATGGTAACATTATCTTTGATCGCTTCTATATGTGAGGACAATGCAAAGAACAAGAAAGTATATAAAACAATTCAAAAAGTACAGATTATAAAATAAGCCAGTGGCAGGTAAGAGATGACCAGTCTCAACTGACGGCGCCCGTTCACGAACATGACGCGTGTATCAGCACCATCTAGCTCAACCATTTTGAAGGGAACCAAATGATCCAACACACGCGCCACCATCAGCGAGACGTTTGTGTGAGCATGACAAGCTCTCAACTGCCACGCTCGTTCATGTCAAACAAGTTTAATAAACAAAATCTTAAATTAATTACATATGCAAATGGTTCCATAGTACTCACATTTACAAAGATTTGAAAAAACGAATCTACTTTACTACAAAACTATGGTTTTCAATGGCCAAGTACCTAAAAAACGAAAAATAAAAACAAAATGAAACTGCATGAATGCGTAGCTTACTTCTTAGCAATTCAATATTGCAAAGAAAGAATAAACGACTGTACGACTGTACTGCACGAGTAACTCAAAGTATTGCACGCCGGCGATCAAACAGCTAGCGGAGGGCCTGTGTTACCTATATAAGTAGGTACCTAAACTTGGTTTTCTAACTAAGGAGGGGTAGCAGGTATATATCTCTCTTATCTGTTCTGTGTATAATATTATAATGCAGTTTTTACAACACGGGATGACGAAAGCCGGTAGCCGGTATCTACGTTGTAGCCTGAAGTGAAATACGCCTGCCGTATATGTGTGGGAAGGCCCTATGATAAAAAACGATCACTCAAAAATCTATTTTATTATTTTTTTAAATTCTGGAATTACTCAATTAAGTTTATAATCATACATTTAAAAAAATACAATTTAGGTACGTTTATTTCAAAATTCTGATTTTTTTATTTAAGTTATTTGGATACTTGCTTTTGAGCGCGGCTTCGTTTGTGAAGCAAATTAACATATAACTGTTGAGGGTCCCCCGCCTGCAAAGTAACTATTGAGGGTTGGAGAAGAGTTTTTAGGATTCACTCTGATACCTAAATCTAATAGTCTATAATTATAAGTTTATATGGGTAGCAAGGTAGGTACAACAGGTACGTTCTATGTAGTACGTAGTGTAGCGAATCAAAATATAGGTTTTCGCCAATGTTACACGTAAATTTACTGTCAAATCGAAAGGGAAAAAACGTATGTATAAAAAGGTATATTAAGTCAACAACAAAAGGGATACAAATAAACTATAGAGCTGGTGAATCTAATAAACAAAAACTTAAAAAAAAAAAACAATCGACTTCCAAATAAAAAAACAATGCAAATTAAAAAATTACTTTAATTTCGGAAGTCGGTGTTTTTGTTACATTTTCTTAGTATTTTGACACCGTTATTTTTTACTTTGCAGTGTTTTTTTTTATTTGGAAGTCGGTAGAATTTTTTATAAACAATAAATATTTTTCACTTTTTACTGGTACCCCACACCTAACAACACCACTGCAAAATCGCAGAAAAGCAAAATACGCAATTTCGATTACTTGGATGACATAAAACCATCATCCAAGTAAACGAATTCCAGCTGTTCCGATTTAAAATTCAAACTTCGTAACCGATTCTGATAAAATTTAAATGGGACCAATCTGCAAGTATATCCTTTCAGATAAAACAAGAATTTTTCAAATCGGTTCATAATTATTGACGGAGTTATGAGGTAAGAAACATAAGGAAAAAAAATACAACTGAATTGAGAACCTCCTCCTTTTTAGGCAGTCTGTTAAAAAAAACTGAAGTTTAAATAAAAAAAAGGAAACCTAGGCACGGTTTTTAAATTTAATAACGACCTCAAATTATGGTTGCAACGACTCATCAAATTGCACACAAGATGCGGCACTAGGTTGTCTTTACAACTCCTAGACAATATGATAATAGGCAAAAGGAACATTAGCTAAATATAAAACTACAGTAGAATAATTAAACTTTACCTTCTTAGTATCCTGGGAGCACGACGCATACAAGACCAAATGGCTCTTGTCTTTTGGTATCTCGGGAAAAAGGTCAAAAGCTTACCTACTGATTGATCAGGGGTGTCCGTGGACCGATATCGTCGTCTGCTACGATCGATATCGGTACTCTATAAGTCTATACCTACTTAGTAGTAATTCACACTTGTGTTTACATAATTTACAATCCATTTTATAATGATTCCAAAAACACTAGGTATCCGGTGGATACAACAAACATCAACATGTATTTAGTTGTAGTTATTTGCGAAAAACATTATCTACATAAAAACAAATCGGATTAAGTAGGTACCTACTTTATCCTTGAAATATTCAACAGACACTGACCCATCAAAAGTAGTTATCAAATTTTCTTATGATTTTTCCATTGGTCTAAATTCAGTTTAGCTTTCAGAAAAGGAAACAATTCGGCTCAGAGGTTAAATTCAAAAAGGTGGATTATCGCCAAAACTTTAAGCTGCATCTACAATGCTGCAGTAGGTAGATACCTACCTATATTATGTGTTTCGTAGTGAAGGCAGGCATTACATTAAATCCAGGTATTAGGTGGAAAAAAACACAATCTCGATCCAAAATTAAAACAGCTGAAACATTAATCTCACCAAAAATAAAACAAGCACGCTCGAAACGGCTTCGTCAGGCTTACGCGTTGATCCCTAGAAAAACAGTCTTGATGTTTTTTACACCGCGTCCGTTAAGAAGTTCAAGATTCGCCAATTATGTTTCATGTCTCATGTACAAAGCTATTTGGTATACAGAAAAAATATTAATTTTTCCACTGCACTGCCAATATTTATTTTTAATGTGTGCATTGATTAATTGTGTACTCAGCACACTCACAACTTTATTTAAAAGTTAGCTGCCTGCATACCAAATCGTTTTATTGACTGTTCATTATTGGAGGCGAGTCTGCCGCAACTTGCTACAAATCCAGACATATATGAAAAATACGCAATGCACCCAGCCCGGGAGTCGAACCCAGTACTGGCCAGAACCTCGTCTTCAGCAATAACGACAGTTCGACTAACGAGTCAGATAGGTGAATATTTCTTGAAATTTATCAAAGCATTTTGCCGTTATCTAAACCTTTTTCGTCTTCATCTCCTATCTTCTTTTTCGGCTAATCAAAATCGTACAAAATTATATAGGTACCTACTTCTAGCTAAAAAAAGGTAGTTAGGTAGTACCTAACTGCAGCCATTTCAGTAAAACGATTTTCTAGATTTTTTATTTATCAATAGAAAAGACTGGCCTATGTACGACTTTGTGTTTGTGTTTAAAAAACGCGCACTGTGCTTTTTTACGGATTACAAACCGGTCACACACTGTACCTAAAGAGTATGGTCAAGTTTTGTATTGATTGTGCAGAACTCGAAAATAGGAGGATATTATTTTTGAACAATCAATTTCTCCTAATTCTTATTTTGATTGCGTATTAATAGTAGGTACCTACAATTGATAACAATCAAGCAGCTCAACAGATTGATTGGAGAGCCGACAGAATATTGGCTAACATTTGATCGCATTGTCCAGGCCTCTGATTGATCTATTGTTTTCAATGGCTCTGCCTAGCTATCCATAGTATACCTATATTATTATCTGTTAGGTAAGTATAATCAAGTTTAATCCAGCCTACTGCTCCGTACAGTGGGCCAAAATAATAGGCGTATTAAGTATACTATGGTCATGAATAGGGTGGGATTGGATTTCTGACTGTTATGTCTTCGTTAGCATTGCACTAAAATGAAGTTCCTACCTATTAAGACGATTTTACAGCAGTTACTATATCACCTTAAAAGGGTATAGGTAAATAAATATAAACTTTATTAGTGGCGATCCATCCTTTTTTAGCCGGTCTATTCTGTTGACATCTCACCGTGTACCTACAACCTACACCTAGGTGGAGTGAACGACAAGTGAGCTGTTTGTATTGTTTGACAGCTCACTTCTCCTTCACTTCGCCTAAGTGTTCACTTCGACATATTTACAGCCTGTCGATTCTGTCGACATCTCACCGTGTTCACTTAGGTGGAGGGAGTGAACGACAAGTGAGCTGTCATTTCATCTTGTTTGTATGGTTTGACAGCTCACTTTGTGATCACTTCACTCAAGCCTTCACTTCAACGCGTTTATAGAATCGTACTGCAGAATCGACTGCAGTTCCGTGCCCCGAGGGTGTAAACAAATGAACCGAATTACCTACTAAGCCTCCGCTGTAGTCGCCAGCACATCATGCTACCCGAAACTGTCAAATTTTCCCAATGAACCTTGAACCTTTGTTGTAACTTGATGTGCTGGCGTCTGTACGTCCGACCGTTTAGATATGAATTTAGACGATTGAAATTTTCAGTGTAGAATATTTTTATTGCCGTTGCCCGTTATGACGTATAAAATAAATAAACCAGTCAATTACGCGGTAGACTATGGGGTCGCATTGTCGCAATTTTCCATGTTTGTAAAACCTGCGTCATTTAGGTAACGTAGAGAATCCATTGACTCCAACAAATGGGACAACGCACTCGCCAATTTATATTTGCAGCGACCTACTTAGGTACGCAATCGATTCAGTGCTTTCCATGTCGTATGAAAGATGAAAAGAAAACCAAAAACCTTTAACACCGCGAACCTGAACATTTCGAGCTTGCTCACTCTTTGATTTTGACAATCTTCAGCTTTTCTGCGCACCCAGAACCTGTGACCACATGAGTTTTGAAACCCCGGAACCCCGTCAGGACCGTAAGGCAGTAGCAACTTCTCGAGTTTGCACTCTTTTGGCCATCCTTTAAGGGGCCCTTTTCCTGTCATGCGTGTTTTCACCCGCGCGCGGAACTGGTGGCATGCGGGTGATAGCACGCTCCTGGCCACACGCAAGACAAAGATTTCGCTTTCCATGTAGTGCATTGAAGTTCACAATAGAGAGGCACGTGTTCTTTTGGGCTTAATGAAAGATGCCTAGTCATAGAGAGGATGTCGTGTTACTCTTTAAACTAAAAATATAGGAGGGGGGGAAACAAAATTCAAAATTATGTTTTAATTTTCCATTTATTGTAGGAACCTATTTAATATGGGCTCAACAACATTCAGGCTAACAAACATATAAATAAAAACCTATACTTTGTAACAACACATTTTTTCGATAGACACAACATGGACTCGTTGCTAATCAGTTTTCGTTCTGCTAGTAATTTATACTATTAAGAAGGGATACATAATTATTTACCCAAGCCCAACATGCGTGTAGACCATATCCCTTGGTATTTGGAGTTAGTAAGCAATATTTTTATTCAGTTTTGATGGCTGACCCACGTTGCACAGATAGGTCATCGTCATGTCATTGTCAAGTATTTAGAACTATCGAAATTACAACGCTAGATGGCACAGTCGGCGCACAGGCGCGTGCAAAGACTATAGGTGGTACCATGGTGGTACATAGTCGTTTGATGGTGTATTTTCATTTTACCTGAAGCGGAATAGACGTCCGAGCCGAGGGCAAGGCCATTGTGGAACAAGACTGCACAATGACAAATTTCCACGTGAATCAAACAACGTTTCTCAACACACTTTTTCGAAAAATGAATAAAGTTTCATGAACATCAATCGAAACTGAATAACAATATTAAAGTGAAACTTTTATTACATCGTCTCAAACTTTTCGTCTGTGTGTTGAATGTCGCGTGACGGTCGGCCGCGGAGTAGGGATAAAGTGAAAGGCGCTCGTCAGAGCAGCCGAGGCCAATATGGCGGCACCTATAGTTCACATCAGCTGACCTTTTTTAGTGAAAAGTTTCACTTTTACCGTGGTTTCATAAAACCACACAATTCTTTTTTTTTTTTCTTTTGTTTGGTACGCCAAAAAATTACACAACTTCAATAGGAATAGGTCTCATTACTGTCGGGCTTGGGTCACAAATGTCCCTTCTTCGAAACAAACACTTTTATCGGACAAAGAGTTTTTGTGCTTACCGAAGGGTAGAGTTTTAGTACCAAGTGCACTACGGTTTTCACGGTTAAACTAATATCAACCTTGCTCCAGTAGTGATTAGGTTAAAAATAAAACGTCGAATGTTCGCCGTGCTTACTTTGAAGTCTACGATGTTTTCTTTTTTTTTGACGGTGTTTTTAGGAGTACAATGTTGACATTTGTCTGGCGGTGAAAAACGCACTACACTGGGCTTTACCAGGTCTGCGCAACTCGAGATAGAAACAAAACAATTTTATTGCAACAATTTCATATTGGGATCCTTAATTCTTTCATTTTTATACTTCATACACACAATCGCAAAACAACTATGTACAAACAAATCAAATAACAAGCTACTATTTTATGCTTTTGTATCAAATGCCTTTGTACTAGTGCTTTTATTTGTCTAAATACTATACAATTCTTTTCTTAGGACGCGGTCCAAGCTGTGTTCGGTTGAACTGGTATGGTCCCCGTTGTAGACGTGATGGGTCTAGAGGTTTCTGTTTATCGATCTCAGCATTGAGCAGCTGATCCAGGGTCTAAAAACGAAAAAAAAAAATGTCTAAATAATTTAATTTAGCTTACAATGGAAAAACTCAATCAATCTGCCTCCGAAATCGAGGTCAACTTCCAGTCTAAAAGGATGCAGTCATGCAGCTGAATATCAGTATTTTATTAACCTACCTCTACCCTAACCACCAAAACCCAGTGACTGGGCACAATACCCCTTGACAAGACTGATGTAAGATTTTCTGGATCCGTTATTATCAAAGGACAGCCGGGACCAATGGCTTTCCGAGCCACGGGGGAGTCCGAATATAATGAATGTGAAACCCATCATGGATCAACCTCGGCAAGGGTCTGTTAACCTCGAAAATCGATCACATTTTAATTTGACGCTTACCTTTGACTCAACGAGCCCCCTATCTTTCAAGGCTTTCTCGATGTCCGCAAATTCCTTCTGAACATCCTTGTTTCTACTATTTTCGACGGCTTTCCGCACCCTTTCGAGCTGAAAAGAGATTTACTTCATTTAGATGCTGTGTAACCAAGATATAAGCATCACTGACCACCAACAATGATCTTTCAAAGCAAGAGCAAATAGACGAAACCAATTTTTAGTGTTCCTTAGCCAAATGGCAAAAATTAGGGTTCCGTAGCCAAATGGCAAAAAACGGAACCCTTATAGATTCGTCATGTATGTCTGTATGTCTGTCTGTCCGTCCGTATGTCACAGCCATTTTTCTCCGAAACTATAAGAACTACGCTGTTGAAATTTGGTACTTAAATAGATGTATTTTGTGAACTGCATAAAGATTTTCACATAAAAATAGAAAAAAAAAACAATATATTTTGGGGGTCCCCATACTTAGAACTGAATCTCAAAAAATTATTTTTCATCGTACCCATACGTGTGGGGTATCTATGGATAGGTTTTTAAAAATGATATTGAGGTTTCTAAGATCATTTTTTCCTAAACTGAACAGTTTGCGCGACAGACACTTCCGAAGTGGAAAAATGTGTGTGTGTCCCCTTAACTTCTAAAATAAGAGAATGATAAAACTAAAATATATATATGATGTACATTACCATGTAAACTACCAGCGAAAATTGGTTTGAACGAGATCTAGTTTTTTTTTTAATACGTCATAATTCGTAAATCGCAACTTCTGCTTACAGAACCCTCAGTGCGCGAGTCCGACTCGCACTTGGCCGGTTTTTTAATAGAAACAGTCACATGTATTAAAAATGTCACACTTTGGGTACGGATCCCTAAAAGTGTGACGCAGACAGCTGTGCGGGTCAGCTTGTTAAAAAAATATAGGCAAACGAAACTTACGGTCTCTTCAAAGAAGGTGTGTTTGTCCCTCTGTGCAGGACTATCGATGTCCAGGACATTTCTCAAGACGGGCAATGTGTCTTCAACCCTGCCCATATCTGCTAATGCTATCGCCTGTTGGTCATAAACACATCCTGTTAATACACACACAGTCGAGTCGTTACATAGAGTATTTGATTTACGTGCAATAAAGTACATCTACCTTTCCCTAATAACCCGTCGTATATACTTGAACAATAAATTATGAAACATTTTTCAATCAATCAATCAATCAATCAATCAATCAATAGTCTTTATTTGTGAACATAGGTTACAATAGTGTGCAAGATGTTACAGTAGTAATATAGTTTCTCTATGTTTGGCCATTTGGCGTACAAATACGTATACATTATTATGAGAGGCCAATTATGTACCTGTAAATTAAGTCATCACAATTCTGTTACCAATGTCAATTTAAATAAAATAAAAAATAAAAAAAAAAAAAACTAATAAAATGCAATAATTAATGTCAATATATATATACCTAATTAATGTCAAAGTTAAAATTATAATGTCAATGAGTTAATAAATTAAGTATACGAAATTTTTTTGAAATTTACATTGTCCTCAGAATTGCTATTGAGACATAGTGCATAAATAGTCATGTTACAAGTATATATATATATCATTAAGTCAAAGAACTATCATCAAAATATTCACTAAGACTATAGTAACATTTCTGTATTAATATAGTAAATAATTTTTGCTTGAAATTGGCTAAATTTAAACTTTTTATTGAGTAGGGTAACTTATTAAATATTTTCTGGGCCATACAAAAAAAACTTTTCCTCATTAAAGCCGTGCCTGCATGTGGTACTTTAAGCTCTAAATTATTTTTGTCCCGTAGTTTCCTATATTGGCTTTTAAAAGCAATTTCATACAGGTTAGAGTTTGTTTTAACAAAAATATTTACTTCATAAATAAACAGACAAGGCAAAGTAAGAATTTTCAGGCTTTTAAATAGAGGTTGACAGCTGTCAGTACTTTGTAATCCACACATTCCTCGGATGCATCTTTTTTGGGCTTTGAAAACATACTCTTTATTTACTGAGTTGCCCCAATATATTATACCATATCTTAGAGTGGATGCAACATAACCATGATATGCCATTAAGAGAGATTCTAAGCTTACAATTTTAGCTAGTTTATAAAGGGCATAAGCAAATTTATTGATTTTTTTACAAATATCGTCCGTTTGCGGTTTCCAGGACAAGTTATTATCTATATTAACACCCAGGAATCTAGTAATAGTTGCCGACTCTATTTTAGTCCCCAAATAGTTAATGTCAACGTTTATATTAGGAATCCTTTGATAAAAGTGCATTACTTTAGTCTTTTCTAGATTTATGATAAGATTATTATTATTTAGCCAGGTAATTATTTTATTTAATGTCAAATTTATCTCTGCTTCATATGTTTTAGGATCGTCACACTTTACTACCACCGTACTGTCGTCAGCAAATAATACCATAGGATGTTTTATTTCTTTAGGCAAATCATTTATATAGGTTAAGAATAGTGGAGGTCCTAACACACTGCCTTGTGGGACTCCGTGTTGAATTATCCTACTACTAGATCTGTATCTCCTTTCGCATCCAGTGCGTGGGCATATACGTGTTATTTCTATAATCTGCTTTCTGTTCTGTAAGTAAGAGTTAATTAGATTTAAAACGTTGCCTCTTATACCATATTTCTCTAATTTGTTTAATAGTATCTTATAATCTACATAGTCAAAAGCCTTTGTAAGGTCCATAAATATAGCACATACAGCATTTCTTTTATCCACATTCGATAAGATAGGGCGTATCAGATCATAGACAGCCATATTAATTGTCCTGTTTTTGCGAAACCCTTTTTGTTCATTAACTAGAATATTTGATTTCTCTAGGTAAGTATATAGTGCTTTATAAATTACTTTCTCAAATATTTTAGCAAATATAGGTATCAACGCAACAGGTCTATAATTTTTCATAAGGCATTTGTCTTGCTTTTTGTATAGTGGGGTAACTATGGAGGTTTTGAGTTTCTCCGGGAAGATACCATTCTCAATACTTAAATTGATGATATAACTAAGATGAGGGGCTATGTATTGAGAAACTGCTTTTATGGCTTTTGTGCATATGCCATCACTACCTACACTGTTTGTATCGCTAAGAGACCTAATATGAATCATGATGTCATGCGGCAAAGTTGGTTCCATAAATAAAGAGTTCAACATGTTTGAATTAGTGGGGCTATTTTGTTTTACGCTGTGATTTGAGTTCGATACTTGGTTAATATAATATTCGTTGAAGGAGTTTGCTATTTCAATAGGATTCGTAATTGTCTTCGCATCAGTTTTAATTTCAGTTATTGGTTCTCTAGGAAAGTTTGCTTTATTCTTGTTAATGACGGTCCAAGTTGCTTTTGACTTATTTTGAGACGTTTTGATAAAATAGTTGTTTTGTGATTTTTGTGTTAAAAATATAATTTTTTTAAGTCTATGTGAATATGCTTTAAACATATTTTTGTTCTTGAGAGTGGGATTAGTTCTATATTGCCACAAAAGCTCACGTTTCCTTTTACTACATTTTTTTATTCCCTTTGAGATCCACTTAGATTTTTTGGTTAATGACTTTGTAATAGTTTCGTAAGGGAAACAGAGATCGTAAAAACATTGAAATAGATCCAAAAAACAGTCATAAGCCTCATTAGGATCCGAAGTATTGTAAATGTCAGAAAATGAGATACATTTTATACAATTTTTAAATTTATCCAGATATTCTTGACAATAATTTCTTCTCCTAATACGCCATGACTTAATAGCACAAGTTTTTTTTACTGGGCATCTTAAAACCTGTGTAGTGTGGTCTGACAATCCAAATTCAATAATTTCCCCCTTGCAACCTCTGATATTGTGCGCGAAATTATCCAAACATGTCCCACTACTTATTCTAGTGGGTTGAGAGAATTGCAAATGTAAATTATAGCTTAAAAGAACATGTTCAAAATCTAGGGTCTGTTTATTTCTTTTTAATGTATTTATGTTGAAGTCCCCACAAACGATAATTTTTTTATTACGTTGAATGCATATAACATGAAGAATTTTTTCTAATTTGTCATAAAAAGTATTTAAGTCGGAATTTGGGACCCTATATATACATACAACAATAATACCATGTTCGGTTAATTCAATTGCACAACATTCTATCAAGTTTTTAATACAGTAATTGTTTAAATTTATCACTTTATAGTGATGTCCAATTTTTGTTAATACACATGCACCACCTCTTTTACATTTTCTTGAAAAACTTATAGCTATGTTATAGTTAGGTATATTTAACAATTCTTCTTGCTCAGGCGTCATAAAGTGTTCCGTAATACACACAACGTCCATATATTTATTCTTACTTTTCAGTTCTTCCAAACAGAGATTGAGGACATCACTTTTGTTTAGGAGTCCGGCGATATTTTGGTGTAGGATATATATGTTATTGTATACGAAAAAAGTTTGAATTTGATGTGTGACTTACGTTTTGTTGTTTACTGTAGGAAATACTTTCTTGTTTGTTAATATCATTTTGTACATTGATCTGACCAAATCGATGTAGATCGACAAGTATGTTACTCATGATATTTTCATATATATTTCTCATTCCATATTTGTTGATTTTGCCTGTAGAGTAAGAGAACATCTCATGTGTCAAGTTACGATTGCTGTCAAATATGTATGCGTACTCATGATTTAATATGTCAAGATATAGGAGGTTGTTAAACATGTCAATTTTAAAGTTATATATCGGTGCTCCTGCTATATATGTAGGGAGACAAATAATTATGTTGGTGTTTGTGACTTTTCTAAGAGATTCATTAATTGTCTTTATCAGATTTATATAGTTAGTCTCATCTTTTACATCATTCCCACTAATGAAAAGCAAGCAGTAGTCGTTTAAGGTGAAGTCTTTTAATTTTTGTTCGATATTACTAACGAGCCGTATTGTGGTGCTGTTGGGCATTACGTAGTGACAATAGTCGAAGTAATCGGAGAAAACTTCTTCAATTGTTGACGAGGATCTCTTTAATGTGTTACAACTCAGAATACACAGTTTATTCTTCTGTTTAGGCTGTGATACTGTGTTTAGTATCTGCTCTTTAGAAATAAATACCTCTTTTACTTTATTTGGCGTGTGAGTACGGCTATTTTTTGTAGTTTGTGTCTCTTTATTCTGTTTGCTGCGTAGCTTAGGTAGCACTTTTTCTTTATTTGGCGTCTGAATAGGAATATTAGTAGTTTGTGTCCCTTTATTATGTTTGTTGCGTTGCGATTCGCATCCCTGGCTTAGGGAACTTGATGAGTTTTCTTGGAGCTGTGACTTATTTTTGCGTGCCGGTGTTATATTTTTTTTCTCAGGCGTCGAGCACATTTTCTTGTATTTGTTTATAGTCTTTATCATATTTTGTAAATCTGATTTTAGGCGAAAGTTTTCAACATTTAAATTTTCTATTTCTTGTTGTGCGCTCAATAATTGATTCATAAGTGTTTTGTTCTGTTCCGTTAGCTCACAGACTCCACTATTGTCGTTAAAGCTGTCTGGTAAGCTCAACATTGTTGTGTCGAGTATAGTTTTCTCGTTATTACCGATTATGTTAGATAAGTCAGTCAATGAGCTCGTTCTGTAAGGTTTGCGGTATGTTATATTATTGCTGTCGGAATCCATTTTATTCGAAGCTCGTGGCGCCCTCTGTTGAGATGTTTCAGACTTCTAAGAACTTCTATAGTTGATTTGGTCAAGTAGGTTATTTTGTTTCGGCCTTAGTTACGTTTTGTTACTTTATTTGAAGTTGATGAATAATTCCCAAAAAGAGGATGTTTCTACGGGGTTCGAACTTGCGCTCTGTCGATCAGTGACGTTTTATAGAACACTGTTGTGCTAACGAGCCACGTGAACTTAGGAAGTTATCGTTAAAATTAGCATCATATTGTGATGCTCTTAGTTTCAAAGTAAATAAAACCGTAATGACCATTCGTTTGAAATACTTTAATCCTTGTATTGAGTCAGTCAATATTTTTAATATCCAAAAATTTTGCAAGGTGCTTGTATTTTTAAATAAACGAAGTCGTTGCACAGTGACTCATGAGAAACAATGGTGAACTTCTTTCGTTCTAATTTATTTTTCTTCTTTCTCTAAGTTCTACTAAGTCAGTTTATTTTGGTCACAGTCACTATTCACTTGATTTAGTTTTACTCACTGATAGTTTTACTGCACTTTGACACTTCGTATCTACGAGTTTATTGTTTGCTTTGTTGACACTTTTCACTGTCTGTTTTGAAGTTTTCGTTTTTTCTCATCCATTTGTTATTATTTAGAGATAACACTGTCACTACGTTATTGGACCAATCTTTGTCGTTTTACTTGGAACTTAGGATTAATAAAGTACATTTACAGAAAAATAAAATAAAATTAAAGCGGAGCTGTATACTTTAGGTTTTGAGAAATACCCTCTCAACTCTTCATAACTAGAGAATGAAAAGGATTACGATAGAAGTCGAATCAAGACAGTTTTATGTCAGATTTCTGTTTTTGATTAAAGTCAATAAATGCGTGTGGATATTATTGCACGGGTATCTGACATCTATTACTCGCGCGCGATCAGAATGGGATACGAACTTTTGGAAATGAGACGCGCGCGGTCCGCCGGCCAGCCGTAGCGTCTTGCCGACGCTACGGCTGGCCGGCGGGTTTAAAAAGGCCTCTTAGCAGAATCAACCAACAATTCATACTACCCGAAAATATCAAAGGATTTTCCATTCTCGGCTTCGAGTGGACACGATGCTCGAAAAGATACAAATAAATCAAAAAACGTGTTTTGTTTTTAAACGCATATTTATTCAATACTTTTGTATCAACTTGCGCCTACGATGTGTATTTAATAAATAATTAAATTGTTTTATTCTTCGACATATTTACATTACTCGTCCTTCAATGTTGCCAGTTTCCAACAATTAATCGTACCATTCGTACCTATGTTTTGTAAATAATTATTTACAAAACGATTCAAATTGTTATTTTTTTTACGTTGAACTTAGTCCTCCTTATTCTTAAAATAAAATTGTTTTATTATAGCTGTTATTTGTAATCACTTACATTCATTCAAACATGTTTTATCCATATAATTGGAAAACAATAGTATAGAAGATGGTCAATAGATTTCGATTAATGTACATAATATACTCGTATATCTAAACATTATTATTAAAAGGATTTTGAATAACTAATTTATAATTAATTCAGAGTGTTTTCGCTAACGCTACTTGTCATGAGAACTGTAATTTTCTATTTACTTTGATAAGGTTCCATCCCTTTTTGATCGCACGCGGATTATACCATATAATATCTATTTCACTGGAAAGTGGCAAAAGATGTAAGATTGTAAAATATCACGTTAAATTGTAAACTCTTATATTATAGATTGTAATATATTGATCGAAAACGATTGAATTTGGATGGGGATTTTTATATGCAAAACGATTGTTTCATAATATATCGAGAAAATAAATAATGTAATCAAGATTTATTACAATATTACGGAATTTGCCATTTTCCGGTGACATCTATATCAAATAGTTTATATTATTTGTCACAGGAAAATCTTTATTAGATTATGATTTCTCGATATATATGAAAAAATCGTTTTGTTTACAATCCCACCCAAATTCAAAAGTTTCCAAAAATATTTTTTTTCTCGTGATATTTTACAAATCTATGACGTTTGCAATTTTCTGTTTACATACATAATATAAGTTGATAAGATGTTACAGGAAGAAAATGAGGTACCTACACTTTATACAAATAATATATCATTTCATAGTAAAATTTTGTCACATGGATTATAATAATAAATTAGTATAATTATGACAATAAACACATACCTTTATATTCCTAATAGTAACATAATGCTGTTTTTGTGACGATATTGATTCCATAGCTATTTGTGGAGCTCCTTGTTTTAATGCTAAAGCTGAAAAGAAAAAGATACATTGAAAACAGCATTTTTTCTCAATAATTATACAGTCTAGTGTTAACCAAACAAACTACATTTTATACATAATTATACTTATTTAACACTACAACCTAAAATTACAGCACTAACAACAAAAAAAAATAACAGCTAATATTTGTTTCTGCAAAAGCAACTTTATCAACTACCAGCTACCTAGCAGCTTCACAACTATTTATAATACAACTATTACATTAAGAGCAGGCCCTCTAAAATAATTTCTACGCAAGCTCCGCCCCATGCACCCCGCCACTCTCCGCGCGTGCTAGACGCTATGCTAGCCGTAATAAAGTTGAATACCGCATGCGCTCTTTGATCGCGTTCGAGCTCGAAACTAAATGTCGTAAGTCTCAATTCTTATTTCGTTTATAACTGAAGTAATAATTGATCTAGAGAAAAAATATCTTGTGACTGGATAGTAAACTATATTTTCTTACTGTTAATATTTATTTTAGACATAAAGGCCACGCAATCTCGAAAAAAAAAGGAATAATCTTTAAAAAAGACATGATTTTTGAATTAAAAATGAATCGAGTGAAAATGTTACAATTACGTAACTGTCTTGTACATGGAAAGAAAAAGATCCAATAAATCATATACTAAAGTTCCATTTTGATAGTATGTGTGACATTTACAGAATATTAATGCAAATTAACATAAAATTTAGGGAGCCTCCTCTTAAAGGTTTATGAGGAAGAGGTTTATGCATTCAATATACTAACCAGCAAAGAAGGTGCATGCTCTTCTGACTGGTATACTCCCCGCACCGGCCATTTCAGACCATAGTTTAGATGCATACTCTAAACTCTGTGGTGTGTTCTGTAATTCAAAATGGAAATTTATAATAGTTCTGAAAAAATAAAACATTTTATTGCAGTGAATCTACATTTTATTATTTTTATTGCAAAAGGCCTGTGTCCCAATAATGGAAATGGCTAAATGTAAAATTGACTATGCTAAGGCTTGTTTAACACATACCACAGCCACAACACGTTCACACGAAACACATTTTGCCGTCATTCGCCCGCGTGTGTGATACTGACCACATCGCAGCCACGTCGCAACCACAACGCAACTACCAGTGACACCGCGAACTAACGGCCGGCCACAACACAAACACATCTACATTTTGTAGGTACTACAATGCAACCATACAACGTAACCACAGCTTGACCACCTTTAGTTGCGACAGTGTGGTGTGGATATGGTATGTGTGAAACAAGCCTTAGTTACATACATACATTTAATTGGTTTATTTTTTATGATTGGTTGCTTAATCAAAAACTATCCTACAGTAGTCAACACAGAGCCCGGTTTTTTCGTTGGTAGTGGTGAAGGCTAAACACGTGCTTTTGTCAGTGCTACGAATATTTTCGATTTTTGTGATCTTTTCTCGTTTAAAACTCGATCGAAAGTGTTCTCTGTGTCTGTGTTCTTGGTGTAAGGTTTGTTTTTTGTTGTAAGTGTCCTTCTTTTTAACAATAATTCGAGATGAACTCGAAAAAGCCCCCTGATCCTGACCCCCCTGATGAATTATTTGATCTCTCCCCCGGACTAACAATTACCCTCCCCCATGACATCGTAATAACCCCACAGGACCCGATTATGGATACGGATACCCCTAGTCGCAAGAGGGCCGCTAGTTCGCCCCCAGTTTCTTCCAATGTCAAACCCAAGATTGCGAAAAACGTATTAGGCAGGCTTTCTTACACAGCTAGAGACAATCCACCATATATTGTGAATGTTTCGCTCAAAGACGAACAAACCTCAGGCACTGTGCTACAACCTATCAAGTTTGGTATGTTTTTGACGATAAACAACGTGAATAACGTACGTCTCGATGGGATCAAACGTATAGGCAGAAATCGTGTGTCAGTTGAGTTCAAGTCGCACCAGGATGCAAACAGTTTTCTCAACAATAAAATTATTTCCCAACACAATTACATGGCTGCCATTCCACAATACAACATAACAAGAATGGGAATTGTTAGGGATATACCAGTTGAGTGGTCAGAAGAGGAAATCATTAAAAATATCCAGGTTCCAGAGGGATGTGGCTCGGTTATCAAAGCCTCTTCTGGTGTGACTGAGTGGAAGCCCACACAGACTGTTGTATTAACTTTTGACGGACAAATACTACCTAAGCGTGTGTACAGCTTCTATTCGGCTCTCCCAGTTGAGCGTTACACTTACCCAACGGTTCAGTGTTATCATTGTTGTCGCTATGGACATACCCGCACACTTTGCAGATCGAAACCTAGGTGTTTTAAGTGTGGTGAAGATCATCCAGGTGATGGATGTGAAGTCACCCGTGAATTGAGTTTCTGTGTTTCGTGTAGTGGCAACCATTTCGCAAATGACAGTGCTTGTCCTGAATTGGGCCGACAGAAGAGCATAAAAGCTCTGATGGCGGATAAATCGATCTCGTATGCGGAGGCAAGTCGGGTCTTCCCACCTGTTTCCAGATCATATGCTGAAGTCTCCAAGTCTTCCCCACGGAACAAAGTAACTGCAAATAAATCGCAATCTCAGTCCTCAAGTCCCATCCCAGTAACCCAAAATTCATACCGTAAAACGGTATTTTTGAAACCCAAACCCCATATCTCCCTTTCACCCGGTTATGATAGACAAGCTCACCTGAACCTCACCCAAAATTACTCCTTTTCCCCATCACAAAACGGCTGTGCCCTTCCAATGGAAGCTCCAGAGCCAATGCATCACAGACAGAATACCTCAACAAATATTTTAAATTTAATTACTGACATGCTAATGTCTGCTCTTGCAAACCCATCCCAAGCTATACCTGACCACGTTGCATCAAAATTGACCACTATCCTAAACTATATCCACAACATTCCATCCCCTGACATTTCTCCAGTGGAACGTGAGGAGTATTACTCCCAGAAAGCCTGATCTTTCTTTTTTAATTAATAAGTTTAAACCATCAATCTGCGGCATTGCTGAGACATGGCTCTTGCCTGGAAGCAATTTCAGGTTGCCGTGTTTTACCAGTGTACGCCATGATAGATCTGATGGATACGGAGGATGTGCCTTGCTCATCAATAGCAAGGTATCATTCTCTCAGATTCCTCTAACCTTTGTTGGCGATGACATAAATGTTGTTGCTGTGAAGGCTGAGGGTATAAATATTTTTTCTTTTTATATTGCGCACCCACAACTAGAATATCTTTCAGTAATTAGGAATTTATTATGCAGTGTTAGCGGTCCAATGCTTGTCATGGGTGATTTTAATTGTCACCATTATCGTTGGGGATCAGATACTTGTGATAACTTTGGCATTGGCTTGCTGGATATATTGGATGAACTCAATCTTTCCCTTATCAACGATGGCATTGCTACGCGTAGATCTGCACCTGGTCAGAATAATAGCTGCATTGATTTAACATTCTGCTCATCCAATATAGCTAGCCTTCTCATTTGGCGTCGCTTGGATATGACCTATGGAAGTGATCACTACCCCATCATAATTGAATTTCCTACCAAGAATATCCCTTTTAAAGTTTCCCCCCCTCTTTTAAAACACCAATTGAACTCTGCAGACTGGGATTTATATGCTAAAATTCTGGACCTAAGAATATCTTCCCTTCCAGAAGTTAACAGGGATAACGCCCAGGATTGTTTCTTGTCCTTCTCCTCCACCATTGCCTCCACTGCTGATGATTGCTTCCCGTCCAAAAAACCTCATTCTGGTAAACTTCCTTCCCCGCCATGGTGGGATAGGGAATGCACTAACATGGTCAAGGCCAGGAATGAGGCTGAAAAGACAGTCAACGGCAATATGAACCTGGATAACCTTATTGCCTTCAAACAGATACTAGCTAAGTCCAGGAAATTCCTTAAAAGGAAAAAACGCGAAGGTTGGTCAAAATATTGTAGTTCGCTGAGTCCGTCCACCCCGGTTTCCGTGGTTTGGCGAAAGGTGAGACGTTTTAGGAGCAGTTTAGCACCTGCCTCCTCCTCTAACAACCTCACGGAAGAACTGGGACACCAGTTTTTCTCAAAAATCGCTCCAGCTTATGTTCCAAGTGTTGAGGAAACCAGTGTTGACATTTATGATGCAGACAACATTGACGAACCAATGAACATGCCTTTTAGCTTGGAGGAGCTAAAAACTGTGCTATCCCACGTCAAGGACTCCGCGCCGGGAGTGGATGGATTCCCGTACTCCTTTATTTCTAAAGCTGGTCCAAAAACTCACAAATATTACCTGGACCTGGCTAATTTCTGTTTTATTTCTGGCTACATTCCCACAGAGTGGAAGGTTCAAGTTGTCATTCCGATCCTAAAACCAGGCAAAGATCCTAGTGATCATTGCTCATACAGACCTATTGCCTTATCGTCCATACTCATCAAACTTTTGGAACACTTAATTAAAAATCGATTAGTGTGGTTGGTGGAAAACAGGAAACTGCTCCCAACGACTCAATTCGGCTTTAGGAAAGGTCTGGGCACAGCTGATAGTGTGGGTATCCTCACGTCAGAGGTCCGGCTGGCCCTTAGTAGGAATGAGTCTGTGGTTGCTGTCTTTCTGGATATATCAGCTGCCTATGATTCGGTTCTCCTCCCTAATCTCAGGCAAAAGCTGCATGAGCTGAGAGTCCCGGCTAGGATTTGTCGTATTATTGGTAGCATTTTTACCAATCGCACAATTCAATTGAGAATACCAGGGGGTGACTCTGAACAAAGATCGGCCTGGAGAGGATTACCCCAAGGATCAGTTCTCAGTCCCCCATTATATAACATTTATACAGCCAACTTGCCCTCTTCCCTTAATTTTGACTGTAAAATCCTTCAGTATGCTGACGATATTGCACTAATGGTATGTGGCAGTTCCATTCAGGATGCCGCTCTTTCGATGAATGTCTCTCTGGCCTCATTAAACCAATGGCTGCTTGACAATGGTTTGTCCTTAAGTGCTCCAAAGAGTAAAGCTGTCATTTTTACACGCAAGCGTTCTGTGCCTCCAATAGATATTAACATCAATGGTCAAAGCATTCCGGTCGAAGATAAGGCTAGGTTTCTGGGAGTAACATTAGACTCAAGATTGTCTGGGGTCGACCACATCAACAACACGGTCAAAAAATGTGAACGTTCTGTGTCGATCCTTAAGGCTTTGGCTGGGGTATGGTGGGGAGCTCACCCCTACACCCTTAAACTGGTCTATAATGCGCTGACCAGAAGTGCTATGGATTACTGCAGCTATCTTCTTGAGCCCTGTAACAAAGAAGCGCTTAAACAATTAGACAGCATCCAGTCTAAATGCTTAAGAATTGTAGTTGGGGCTATGAAATCATCTCCCATAAATGCGCTGCAAGTGGAATGTGCAGACCCACCCCTACACCTTAGGAGACAGTACTTGGCAGATCGCTTCCTAACTAAGGTATTTTCCCTCTCATCCCATCCCTTGCTTCCAATTTTAGAACTAATTGACCTCTCTTTTAATAATTCTTCCTATTGGAACCATAAAGTGGTTCCCCTATTGTTAAATAGGTACAGAGAGCTTAAACAACTCTCTGCGCCTATTTGCCAATACCCTACTCTTCCGGTCTTCTCCGCCGCATACGAGGCGATTCATTTCGAACCAAAAGTCGTTTTGGGATTAGGTTTATCTAGGAATTCTCAAGACGCTAGACATGACTTTGAGTCAGCTGTCAAGCGTTATTGGGAAGGATGGAATTTCTTTTTCACGGATGCTTCAAAATTCTCTGAAACCGAATGTACTGGTGTGGCAGTTTATTTTCAAAATTCCAAAATAGCTTTACTTTTTCAATGCCCACCAGAAGCATCAGTCTTTACAGGAGAGTGTATTGGTATTTTAGAAGCCATACACTATATTAAATCTCATCAGATAACAAGGTCAGTCGTTTTCTCAGATTCCCGTAGTAGCATTCAGGCCCTTAAACAAAATCAACTTCACAGTAAAATTAATAGTCAAATCATTATAGATATAAAGAACTTGTTATTTGATTGCTCCCAAAACGGCTTGGACATTGAGATAACCTGGATCCCCGGTCACTCGGGTATTGTTGGCAATGAGTGCGCTGATTCGTTAGCAAAGTATGCCACATCGAATCCGGTTGATCAAAAGCACTACGTAGCGCATAACTACGATTTGCGGAATGGTGCCAAACCCAAGTTATTTAACTCGTGGACTGAAACATGGAAGACGACTTCTAAAACCAAGGGCCTCTACTACGCTGCCATACAGCCTGAAATCCAGCGTAGGCCTTGGTTTTTTAAATATCCTAAATTGTCGAAGAGAACTGTTTCGTCCCTCTGTAGACTCCGACTCGGACATTGTTGTAGCCCTGTGTTCCTGAACAAAATCCATGTCCGGGATAATTCCCTGTGCGAGTGCGGCCTTGCGGATGGTACTTTAGACCATATTTTCTTCTGTTGCTCCCTAAATAATAAATCCTTTGACCTATATAATAAAATTCCCAAACTTAACATTCCCCTCCCAACCAAATTTCATACCCTCCTTTCCCACTTCTCCCCTAAACTAATCAACATTTTGGCCACATTCATAAACGAGAATGACTTAAAATTTTAATTAGTGCGTTACGTGTGTGTAAATAGTCTGTATATAGTATAAACTAGTAGTGTTGTAGTGTGCTTGTAAATTAGACTATATGTTTTACTAACCCATGTGTTCGTTTCAGCTATACTAACACCTACCACGAAGTAAACTGAAAAAAAGTTTGACGGACTGCCTCTCTGTGCTACCGTCACCACGTGACACTGGCAGAATAGTCGGAACCGGCTCAGTTGCCATAAAAAAATAAAAAATAAAAAAAAAAAAACACAGAGCCTATGCTGTGCAGGCGTACTTCTGCCTGTAGCAGCAAAAGGCTTGGCAAAGACAACAATAAAGTTGTTGCATAGGAAAACACGATTTAGACGACACGACGAAAAAAGGAAGTGGTTTTTCTTCCTTTTTTTAAACTATTTAAAAAGATACTCACTTGTTTATAGCATGCTGCCAATATCATTACCACAGAATATTTAGGGAACTTGCTCATGTTAATCTGTTTCTGTTTTAGCCTATCAAATACTTTATACATCTCATCGTACATCTCATGGCTATACAGGAGGTCAAGCAGGATGTGGTATGATATTTGCTGGTCGAAGAAACTATCATTTTTTGGGTCATAAAAGCACTGGAAAAAATTTAATCATAAAAATATTTTTTGTAATAATTCATTCAACTTTAACAATGTTTTTGAAAGTTTGTACTTTCTTTTAACAATAGATTTTGATATAATCTTTGAATTTTGGAATAACAAACTCTATGTCATACAAATAAAGTACAATATCCATTGCAACTCATACTTCTTTGAAATGGTCAATTAAAAATCAAAATGGGCAATAGTAAACATGTGTTATTGCTGATGTAACCAAATATTATAAATTCAAGTACATTTAACCAATATTATTTCTTTTAATAAATCTGTTTAACTTACCTCCAATGCTTCCTTAGGTGCATCCAAGAAGTGGAACATTCTCATTACAACTGGCCCAAAGACGTAGGACCCAAACCTTAGCTCATTGTTCTGAGAATTGAACCTGGAATAAAAAATTAAAGGTGTTACTTTACCTCTCAAAGGACCTAATCACCTTCAGAATGAAAGTGACCGAACTCAAAAATTGCAATTTCTAGGAAATGACCAAGAGTTTGCAAAAAAGCTATGACATTTTGTACTGTAAGTATAAATATTGAATTCCAGTGTAAATATACATTATAGTGACAAAGATAATGAATAATTATATTCAATTAAACATGAAAATATGGTACATAACATACTCAGGTTATATTGACCCACCTCAACATCCGTGCCACAATGACGCCGGGTTAAAAATATATGCGGGCAAAAGCTAGTTGATTGACAATAGTAATGTATCAAATTCAAATTCAAAATTCAAATTCAAAAGTAATTTATTCAAATTAGGCTGAGAGCCAGCACTTTTTAAACGTCAAGTTCTACAAAAGACAGTCCCCCAAAACGCCCGCCCGTCACCACTTCCTAGTATTTTAGCTGTGGAGAAGAAGTGGCCAACAAACTCCCCAGCAACACATCTGTCTGTTACGTTTTAGGAACTCGAATTTATACACTGAGTAGAATGCAAAGTAATTAGTACATGACACAAAAAAATAATAATTATATAACAGCTAGCACACTATGATTCTATGATACTATAAAACAAAATACACACTCAAGCAAGTGTTGACGTTAAAAAAAATTTACCTACATAGTGACCTACATAAATAATTAATAAAAGACAAAAACGAAAAAAAATACAATATTATATGAACACATATAACCTGTCATAAAAGAACTACTTATAGAAAAAGAACATGATAATATGTCTTGCGTTCAACACAGCGACCAACTATTCTTATCTTCTAAATAATCATTAACAGAATAGTATGCCTTCGAACAAAGGTTCGATTTTACTTTAGCTTTAAATGAGTTAAAAGGCAGATCAAGAAAAGAAAGTGGAAGTTTATTGTATAAACGGATACCGAGCCCCACAAATGAATCATGGACTTTACGAAGTCGGTGTGTTACGGTGTCGGTGAAGGAGCATGTAGCTTTTTTTTTTTTTTTTTTAGGGATGGGAAATAAACCCATCCATGTTCCTTCATTGCCCTTTGTGTTCCGGAGCCACGGTGTCAAGGAGCATGTAGCTTATGCTTGTTTCTGGTATTAAAATTATGGATGTCACTCGTTTTACTGTATAACTGTATATTTTGCCTAATGTATAAAATGTTTGCAAAAATAAATTGAGATGCTACCGTGAGAATTCCAATCTCTTTGAAAATTTCTCTTAATGAAGCTTTTGACCCCAGCTGATATATTGCTCGCACAGCACGTTTTTGTCAGACAAATATATTTTGTATATCAGCAGCTTTACCCCACAATATAATACCGTAGGACATAACACTGTGGAAATAACTAAAATATACTAACCGAGCAGTGTCAACGTCAGTAAATTGTCTAACTTTCCTGACGGCGTATGCGGCAGAGCTGAGCCTTCCCGTAGTTTGGAATCAACAGTTATGCCCAAAAATACTGCAGTGTCCACAGTTTCAAGCACCTCTTCACTTAAGATTACATTGGGACCTAAATTTCTAACGTTTGGCAAGGCAAACTTTATACATTTCGTTTTCTTAGCATTTAGAACTAAATTATTTGCAATAAACCAATCCGTAACCATTGCAAGAGCTCTGTTTACGTAATCAAAATCTTGTCTATTTCTATCTACTTTAAAGATAAGAGAGGTATCATCCGCAAACAATACTACGTTACAGATATCCCTTAAGAAAAACGGTAGATCGTTTATGTACACCAGAAACAAGAATGGACCCAGTATTGAGCCTTGAGGCACACCTAATTGCACTGGCAGCCCGGAAGATTTTACACCATTGACATCAACACATTGGAACCTATATATATCATATGTAAATATGAATCAACCACGTTAAGAGCTTCGCTTTGGAGACCGTAATGACGTAGTTTACGTAAAAGTGTGTCATGGTGTACGCAATCAAAGGCTTTAGAGAGATCACAGAAAACTCCAATTGCGTTTTGCGAGTTCTCCCATGCGTTAAATATATGTTTTAGGAGAGCGACACCCGCATCTGTAGTCGAACGGCCTTTTGTAAAGCCATACTGTTCATTGTGAAGTAATCCATGTGAATTAAAATGTATTAACAACTGCTTGAGTATTAATTTTTCAAATATTTTACTAAATGCAGGTAAGATGGAGATAGGCCGGAAGTTGCCTATGTCATTTTTATGACCTGATTTAAATAAAGGTATGACTTTACTACACTTCATGAGATCAGGAAAAGTTCCTAAATCCACGCATTTATTAAAAGTTACAGGAAGATAGGGGGCTACTATGTCAATTATATTACTCCAAAGTTTTATGGAAATGCCCCAGAAATCACCTGTGTTTTTTGATTTTAGTGTATTGAATACGTCAACTACATCACGAGGTGTTACATGCTCAAAACTAAATAATTGATTACATTTAGGCACACTACTATGCAAAAGGTTTTCGGCTTTAGAAGGGGACGAATTCAAGGAGCGAGTTGTAATATTGGAAAAAAACTCATTACATGCCTGAGCTACGTCAGCAGCTTCACTAATTAATTTGTTGTCAACTATAATCTCTAACTGATTATCTCGTTTAACCGATTTGCCCGTTTCATTGTTAATGATTTGCCATGTGGCTTTTACTTTATAATTAGAATGTTTAATTTTATCACTTGAAAATTTTGATTTAGCAACAAGGCAAATCTTTTTGTATAATTTAGAATATTTTTAACATACTCTAAAAAAGGGGTATCAAACCTGTATTATTTTAAAACCGTATAACTCGTATAATCTCGCTCTACTTTTATAAATCCCTGCAGTAGCCCATTGGTTGAAACCAACAGAGGTACCCGTAATGTTTAAGGATTTTGTCTTAAAAGTGGAGTGATATTCTTTTTGCACAACATCAAAAAGGGCTTCATATCTTCCCCATGACCAATACATAGGTATAGTTCATGCTCATTTTCACTAGGCTTTTTAATAAAGCAAAAACGAATTTACAGGTTATTTCATATATCAGTCATTCTAAGGGTGTGTAATATAATGATTTAGGGTTTTCCTTTCAAAACATTGTAAACAGTAAGCGCAAACTTTTTGAAAAAAAACTTTGTTGTCCAAAAAGGCTGCGTCCAAAAAGTATAAATAATAGATGTTTCTTACTTTTGGATCATACTCAAAATGAGTTTCAAGTCAGTAGGCTCAGCTAAGTGCACCATATTTTTCAAGTCTTCAGTAAATACCATACTTTCTTGGGATGACACAAATTCATTCATCTTAGTTCTGAACTTCTCGGCATAGTTGGCGAATTGCTCCTTGGCTCGTTTTCTTGTATGTAAGAAGCCATCGATTCCTAACGCGGCAGGCGAATAGAGGTTCCTGACTGCAAATATATAATATAATTATTATAAACTCAGTAACACCACAATAATAATGTTAAAGTTAATATCTGGATCCCTTTGAACACAATGCCGACAAATTATTTATACTGATCTAAGGAAAATATAAATCAGAAAGACTAATCTTCAAAATTTTAAATTAAATCACAAACCTTGAGTCACGTAAACACCTCTATATGGCGCAATTAAACGTAAATTTGAATAGAAACTAGTTCTCGCTAGAGAATTCACTATAATAGACATATTAATGAACAAAATCTAAAACTTTTTAAATGTAATTTCTAGGTTATGTCACTAATCAGTGGGAAACCACAGGGGGACGTTTTGTTTATGGTAATTTTGACTGTTGTGACATTGACAGACAGCCATTGACAGCGACTCTGGACAGTGCTCTGCGCACAGAACACAAGCTCTGCGTGCCCTGGACTGGACCACAACAACCACAACCAAAATACCTTTATTACCATTACCAGTCTTACGCCGTGTCCTACGTGGACGACTCAACGCGAACGCGATTGCGAAACGATCCGATGCGAATTTAATGCGGTGCGGAGCGATGCGGCTACTCTGTCCTACGTGCGCGCGAACGGTCCCCTCCGCGCCCTCCGCCGCCGTTCAGTTCAGTTCATAGATTAATATGGTTCAGTTAACATTAAACATTTGTCATGGACGGACGGAAGCTAATGTTGTTGGAAAATTCATATCTTAAATTTTAATATGAGATATTGAAGAAGTGTATATAGCAGAGAAGTGGAACTAATACTGTGTACTTAGAAAGGCATACTCATGGGGAATTTCATAATTTGTACCTGGATTTACGTACTCAACCCCTGTTGTTCAAGGAATATTGTCGAATGTTACCTACAACGTTTGACTATATTGTACAAGCCATTAAACCTGTTCTGAAAAATATGGCCGACGCGTCCACTTCGCGCGAAAATATCAAGCCAACTGATCGCGTTCGCTTCATTTCGCGCCGCTCCGCACCGCACCCCACGTGCGTTTGGTCACGTAGGCCACTTCAATAGGTTTCGAATGTTTGTTGTTTTCGCGCCGTGCCGCACCGCTTCGCGTTCGCGTTTAAATCGCTCACGCAACACGTCGCGTTATAGTAGTCTGTCAAAACCTCATACAGTATGACCTTTATTCAAGACTAGTCAATCTGGGTAACTTTGACATAAGGGCGATGTTTTGCACTATATTTAAAAAAAATTACGCCTATCACTCGAGTGTTTTTTATTTTATCAGTGCTCTCGTATTCCTTTCCATCCATTGACATTCGCAGAAAGTTTATAAAACATACCAATATAGTAGAAAATCTTAATTATGTGCCCTGTCAAAGTTACCCTCATAACATGTGTAGGTAACTTGTAACTTTGACACACACAAAGCCATGCATAAAAAGCTACTGGATGTATGTGACGCAATAAAACGACCATTTTGCAGTTTTGTCTAATATTTAAAAAAAAGTAATGTAGAATCAGCCTACAGGGTTTGGCATCTACTATTTATATGTCTGTGATTGTTACACACATTTTTGAACAGCATCAAAAACGCTTTATAAAACTCCTGTAATTTAACATTTTTTGGCAAATTAAAAAGAAAACAAGCAAAATTAATTAAAACAAACAAGAATTTTGTAAAAAATACTTATGCATGAAATTTGAAAATACGACGTAATTAAATGCAAATCTTTCATGATAATGCGATAGTACAATTACAAATGGCTCTGTATAACATCTCACTTACCTTGTCAGCAACCAAAATCACAAAATATGTGCAAAATATTCAAAAAGTGACATAGTCACCGTAAAGCAAACTTGAATTTGCGCGCTAAATTAAAAAAAAAATGTTTTGAGTTTTCTTAGTTTGACAGCTTATTTTTTTAAGGTGCGTTTACGAAGCTTGTTTAAAATTGCAAATCTGAAATAAACATTTATGAATGTAGTGTTGGTTTCATGCGAAAAATAATCGAAACTAGTAATTCATGGTTGCCCGCTGTCAAAGTTACCCGAATGAATCAAAGGTACCCAAATTGACTGTAATGAAAATGAAAACGCTTATTACACTACATTATTTATCGGGCTCGATTTCTCGGGTGCCCCGTCCCTACGGCAGGGTGCCGATTTATTACACTATACTAGAAATCGCTCCCTGTCCCGGGTGACAAGCTCCAAGGTAACAACGACAACTCCTCGTACAAAGGCGCACAAAATTTTCCTCGGATATCAATTAGTAGAATACCTACTCTTGAATGCAAATACTTACATACTAATTTCACAGTTTTGAACCTAAAACGCATTGCAACTATATTTTCATATTTTTCAGATACCATATGACCACCACTGAAAAAGTTAACCACAAAAAAGCCGTTCACACACATTCCTGTCCCTGACAGGAAGAGAAATGGGCGAAGATAAAGCAAGTTCGTACAATGTTAGTTTGTAGAGTAACCATACGACCCCCGAACCCGGATAGCTCAGTCGGCATCAAAGCTCTAGAAATGACTTTTTCTGTTTTTTTTTTTTTTATCCTAGGCCTTTATGAACTTGGAGGGTCCTATTGGTGATTCTGATGATTATAATTCTGTAACTACATACGTCTTACAGCCACGAATAATATTTTAATCAATATACAACCTATCACTGGCCTGCAAATTTCAAAAAACGCAAGAAATTTTGAATTTCGCGGGCTAGTAGGAGCATTCACCATAGAGAAACGATATAGAGAGAGACCCATGCATGGAAGTGAGCATAGTACAAAAGAGTTAAAATAAAAAAAATTAATGCAACCATAACGTGACCATGAAGGTATAGAGAACGTGACCAACAAAACAAAAATGGAGGTGTTTATGTGAAAATGTAAATTTTTTATTATTTAATTTCTGGAAAATTGTTCCATATAGTTGGAATAACTTCTACAAAATTTTACATCACTGTAGTGAATGTCTTCCAAGTCATTAAATATCTAAAACTAAAGAAGATCTGTGTGAAATAATTTGCGACGGTATTTTAGTGTGGCACAAACACGAATAATGTAACGATGAATTTATTGATTTGATGAATCACGACAATTAGACAGTTTTTGTACGATTCCAGAATTTGTGAAAGCGAACAATAATTTGTGTAACGCAAGAAACCACAATGCAATGAAGACCGAAAGGTTTCCTGTGTTACACAATCCTCAATCTTGTCTCACAGGATTCTTAGCATGATAATTTAATTTTCCTTTACTTTTAATGCTTCACCAATATTGGGCCTGAATAAATATTTTGTAAAATTTGATTGCATTGGTGATACTTGATACACTTAATGTTTCAACATATTAATATTGTAGTAGGTAGTGCAAATAGTTACTATTTATTTTCACATGTTCTACCATAGTTTTGTTTTAGCTTACCCATTAAAATTTATGAAATTGATCCAGTTGTTATTTATTTGCTCATTTTAATTTCATGCTATGAATTCTGTTTTGATAAACCAATAATTCTTAATATCAACATGTTTGCTGAAACAAACATATTTTTACTAAGAATCTTAGACAACTATGAACTTTATTTTTTGTATTACAACATTTCTGAATTAAATTGGTGTAATAATTGTGTATTTCACTAATAAGCACAATTTTTTCTAGCTAGCACATAGACTTTATGATTTGAAGTCCATAGCAAATAAATAGTCATGGATGGAAGTGTTAAGTGACACATTGATCACTGGACATTATTATGACTGGACAATGTGAATGAGATGAGAGGTCAACAATGACCTGATGATAATGGCAGGGTGGAAATGTAATCAAAGATACAGTTAACAATACTTATGTATAGATGCGCAAATGGTCAACTTCATGAGGGTTGTGATATTATGTCCTTCATACTCTATATCATAACAATACTCAGCATCTCTAAACAACATTCATGAAAGTGACACAAGGCTCATGCTTTTAATGCACAAAAACATGTATTTTTTATATATCCTATCTACTTCAAACCCTTTTTAATGTTGGCTTCAGTAGTTCTTATTTAATGTTTTGAAATTAATTATGACATTATATCTTTACAGAAAAGTGGTGCTGTTCTTACAGAATTTATTAAGTGCTAATTAAATCATTAGGAGTGGAAATGGCTGACAGTGACAGCAGACATTCACAAAACAAATCTACAAAATATCAACAGAGTGAAAAAGATATTATGATGAAATCCAAATCTAGGAGGTCTAAACATTCTGATCAAAAATATCATCATGTGGAGGCAAAAACACCTCCACTGCCCACCAGAAGCACCTCAACATTGGAAGAATTGTTACAAAAAAGAGAATCTCTCAAACAGGAACTAAAAAACATTGTAAAACATTCTGACCCCTCATCAAATAAAGAAAGCAAAAAACGTAGGCATTCCAAAGAAGACTATGCTTATGAAATAATTAGTAATAAAAAATCATACAAAGAGAATGAGACTAAACCCAACACATATTCTAAAAGAAAATCTTTTCATGAATCTTCTCCAGAACTAGATCATATGCAAGCAGATTCAGAAGATGAAGAAAGTATTATTGAGCTGAGAAGAAGTCTACGTAAACAACTTTTAGAAAAATTCAAAGGTTCTTATGATAGCAATGATTCAAACAATAAGGACACAAGTTCTGTAGATAAAGACATCAAGCATGTTAAAAGTGATCAAGTTAACCAAAATATTACAAAACAAACAACAGACATGTTTTCTGAACAAGACGAATTTGATTCTAAGAATACATCGAATAATGTAACTCACAACGACAATGATGCTAACCTGACTGATAATTGGGATGATCCAGATGGATACTACAATATACGTATTGGAGACGTTATCAACAATAGATACACCATTAAAAATATTTTAGGCCAAGGAGTGTTTGCTAATGTTGTTCGAGCTCAAGATAACTCTGAGGGAAATGATTATGTAGCCATTAAAATAATTAGAAACAATGAATTAATGTATAAAACCAGTCTAAAAGAAATAGCCATTCTAAGAGAAATAAGGGAAGCAGACCCTGACAACAAATATCATTGTGTTCAGTTCTTTGGACAGTTTATGCACAAAGGACACCTCTGTCTATTACTAGAATCTATGCACATGGATTTAAGAGCTGTCATCAAAAAGTATGGCAAACATCATGGTATCAATATAAAAGCGTTAATGAGCTACAGCAGACAGTTACTTATGGCTCTAAGGCTACTCAAGAAACTTGGGATTATTCATGCTGATATAAAACCTGATAATATTTTAGTGAATGAAAAGAAAAATGTGCTAAAATTGTGTGATTTTGGCTCAGCAGCAAAGAGTGATGAAAATGAGCCTACCCCTTATCTAGTTTCAAGGTTTTACAGAGCACCTGAAATCATTCTTGGAGTGCCATACAAACATGGAGTTGATATATGGTCAGCAGCATGTACCATTTTCGAAATGGCTACTGCGAAAATTATGTTTACGGGAAGTTCGAATAATAAAATGTTAAAATGTTTTATGGATCTAAAAGGAAAATTCTCTAGCAAGCTTATTAGAAGAGGTAAATTCAAAGATCAACATTTTAATTACAGTAATAACTTCCTTCTTCATAAAAAAGATGAATTTACTGGTAGAGAAAAAGTTGTTGAAATGAGCAATATAAATATTAGTAGAGATTTACTTTATGAACTCAAAAAGTCTTATAAGAATGCATTTTTGAATGAAGATAAAAAACTTGCACAACTCAAAGACTTGCTTGATAAGATGACGATGCTAGATTCTAGTCAAAGAATTTCAGTGAATGACTGCTTAAGGCATCCATTCATTTTAGAAGAGCTTGAGAAAAAAGCAAATAAATAATGATAAAGCTGTTTTATTTTTGTTACAATAAGATAAAGTTAAATAAAAGATGTTTCAATAAAAAGTATTTACTTTATTATCTGATATGAGACGAAAACAAAAAAAAAATATCACTTAAGGTTTTCATATAATTTATGGACTATCACAATTCAAAAGGAAAAATTGACTTTGTCATCCAATATAATAAAACTGCTGCAAAGAGAATTGACATGGCCACTTTAGATCTCATGAGTCTGCTATCCTGAGAGCACAATCACAAAGCCAAAATTAGAACATTGATCAGATAAATGTTATTTGATTTAAAATAAATAGGCTCTAGAAAGCTTTTTATTGAAGTGCTTCTATATGAAAGTTATCTGTAAATAGGTACTTTCCAGTGAAACTATAAGTGTTTTCAAAACATGAAATAAGATTTATTTAGAGGTGGGAAATGTTAATATTATGGTAACAAAATTTTTATGTAGTCAGGATGATTGTTACAAATTAACATAAATATCAATTAGGTCACCACTTAAAACATAACTATAAATTACAAATAGAACCTTCTTTAAAAAATATAAAAACATTGCTTACTTTCCATATTTTGCCATTTTAATAGGTACTCTCTCCACTCCATAAAAAATATACTTAACAACAAAAGTAAGTAGATATAATGCATCACAGTACAATAACATAAACAAACCAATAATATGTATCTGTTACTGGCAAAGTCCGCAGTTGCTTAATTTCCACATTGCAATCTATATTTCGAATTACATTACTAGCTACTTTGATTGATACACAGGGAATTTGTTCGAAAGAGTCACTGCGGCCCTGGAACGCAAAGGGCATTAGGAAGAACACGGATGGGTTTTAATCAGTAAAAGTCCCTTCCGCCCCGCCCCGAGCGGAAAGAGTCATTTGATGGTTTCTCATCTTAAAAAAAAAGGGTGTAAAAAGAAAGTGGAGCGAGCCAATATGGTGTCGAGCTGGTGTGGGCGATCTGCAACTATGATCTCTATCCATAACTAGCATTTACGTAATATATGTTTCTGAACATTTAATTTTAATAACCCACAACTATATTTTGAAATAAATCTAATTCATTGAAAATTCATAAACTTTTCGGAGTCAACAATGTTGAACAACTTACGGACTTTGCCTGTAACTTATAAATCACACTTACATTTATCACTTATAAAGCTTTTGTAGCACACTTTACAAGATAAAAGAGATTAGTTTACAAAAGTTCCCTAATACTTGAAGTATGAATACTGTAGCAATGAGTAAAGGAATAATTTAACTGCATTTACTAGTGCAGTTCATTTAAAACTAAGTACCTACAGCCCAACACTGAAATGAATAAATGAACACTAAGTTTCAAATGATTGCTTTATACTGATAAGTTATTTTTTTATTTCAGATATGTTCAGTTAAATGAGTTCTTATTATATTAAACGATATGGTGAAATAATTAAGGTAGAAAAGGTTTTTCCTGCATACTCAAAGTAGGTAAACAATGAATTCAATACTTCGCATGTTTATTCGTTTTTGATGTAGTCATAACTAAATTAGTAGACAATCACAAGTGCTACAGAATGATTCAGTATATCATTATATTTGAGGATTTGAGAATAAACCTTGGCCAAGCTTCCACATACAACTTTTTAATTTTCTTCGTTGCTGTCTGAAAGCTGAACCAGGCAACTAAAAATAAAATCACAAGACAAGTCACTACTGTCACAGCAACTTTTTATAATAAATCTACTTTTTAACAACTATCATATAATCTTAATGTCAAAATCTTATGGATGGAGCCATTACACGATGAATTAAGAAGTATAGTTAGCAGAAATGAGATGAAATGCAGTCTCAATGAATTCGATTTGATCAGTGGCTTTATCACAAAATTAATGGTACGCAAAGACAACATATTGTGTTGGTAAATATAAAAGAGTTACCTATGAGATTCTAGTATCGACTAACTATTAACTTCTCTTTAGATACTATATCGTTACGCGACTCTAAATTATCGATTAATGTTTTTTCTTTGGATGTATGGAGTTGGATAACACAATGACGATTTGTTTGTGTGTCGTGATTGTTGTTATGTTGAGGGCATGTTTTGGCTCGTGAAGCCGGAGCTGGGGGCGCCAATTTCCATGGACTGGCCCGACGCTATGGAGTCGGGACTCTGCAGCGACGCGCTGTATACGGGATTCATGGGCGTGGTCCCACCGGCTTCGAAAAGTGTGCTGTCGTATACACTATTGCTCTGCTGGAAAATACAAACGTTTGAGATTTAACTTGCAAGTCGTTTGATCTGAAGGCCAACTCTACTCATTTTTAAACAACGTTCGCATTTTCATCTCAGTCGCTATCTGTCAAAAAAACCTCAATTTCCATACATATTGACATTGACCGATTGCGACTGTCATGCGAATACTGCTTAAAAATAGTAAAATTGGCACACTGTTAGATGCTGAAAACGATTGAAGTTTTAGAGTCATATTGGGTGCCTATATCGCCTGTAGATACACCCTGTGAAAGAACTTAGCTAACATCCAGTGGGCGAATTTGACTAGCACTTTGCGGGCTTTATACAAAGATGAAGAGTTGACTTTACACTTTCATTGCCACCTCTATTTAAATGAAGTCCTTGCTTGGTGCCGCATACAATACAACTCGTGGAGAACGCGACCAAGGCGTTAGCGAGAGAGTTAACTCAATATTGCGTTTGAGATTTATGTGCTCCTTATAACTGTAACGACTTTGTCAATAAAATGATTAATATTACCTGATAGATGTAATCGGAATCAGTTTTAAGCGAACTGAAGCTCTGCTGATGCGGCAAAGAAACCTGATCCTCGTCCATGGGCTCGTCCATCTGAGCCTTGTACGAGAACATGATGCTCGGTTGAGATACACTGAAACCACAAGAATACTTTAATGTATTATTTGATACTTCTAGTATTTCTCGTGGCTAAATTATAAGAGCCGCACGGGTGGAACTTCAAGGTTAAGCAACGCTTGCCTAATTTCGGCAAGCGTGTCCGGTCCGTGAATGGATGATCATACGTTAAGGCCGTACCCTGAGTAAATAACCTTGAGCATTTCTTCCCTCAATAACAGCGCAAGAGATACAATAGCGAATACGCTCAGAATGTTGAATAAAATCGTTATAAAATCTAATTTTGGTCGTTTGAAAAAAATACTTCTACCAAAATGTTCATAATTAAATTGCCTATCCATTAGTGTAAGTACAAAATCAAAATAATCGTTAGTTTTCGAGAAGATGCATGTTTTCAGTAATTTTTTCTCATTTCTATGGTTTCGTTGTGAGGAGATTACCTAAACATTATACTTAATAATAAAAAATAAAATCTACCATTTTGAAGCCAAGATTATGTAGAAATTTAATGTATTTTTTATTAGTTGATATTTCTTTTGGATAAAGAGCAGATAGCTCCAAAAAACTGCACAAAAAACGGCTAGCGCTGCGTTTTGCTCGGGGACGCGCCTTAAGTACATAATATATACGAGGGTGGTTTGATAAGTCAGTGAATTTTTGAATATTCGCGCAATAACTTTAAATGCATCACTGCTGCCATCTATTAATAGGCTGCTGACAAATTTTTTGCAAGCTACCTCATTTATTTTGTGTTTGACTGCCATTGAAAGCAGATAACCTCTCGAATCTATACTAATATTATAAAGCAGAAGAGTTTTTTTGTTTGTTTGTTTGGTTGAACGCGCTAGTCTCCGGAACTACTGGTCCGATTTGAAAAATTCTTGCAGTGTTAGATAGCCCATTTATCGAGGAAGGCTATAGGCTTTATATCATCACGCTGTTGTCAAAAATGTTACGCAGACGACGTTGCACGGGTTAGCTAGTTTTAATATAAATGGATAAAAGTGAATTTAGAGGGCTTATTAAGCTTAATTTTTTGCGTAAAAACCCGTAAACGACAACAAGCAAAGGGTAGATAAATACTATGGGGACTGCACTATCAATTTCAATGGTTAAGAAGTTTACTGAGTTCCGTTGTGGTCGTATCAGCACAAGTGACGCCGAACGTTCAGGTTTCCCAAAGAAGCTCGTCACGCCAGTAATCGTCGATGAAATCCATGGAATGAAATTGGATTGATTTGGATTGATTGGATTGGATTGATTTGATTGGTGGTAGTGCGTAAGGTGACTGAGGCTGTAGGCACCCCAACTGTCTGCACATAAAATGTGACGCGGGTGCATCACATTTTAGGTGAATATTTATATATGAAAAAGCTATCCGCGGAATGGCTGCCGCCAATGCTCACACTCGACCATAAGCGAAACCGTGTGACCACTTGAAAGGGTTGTTTGGCGATGTTCAACCCTAATCCTAACGAGCTTTTGCGCCGTTTCATAACCGTTGATGAAACATGGATACACCACAATACAACAGATACCAAAGAACAATCAAAACAGTGGGTTTCTCGAGGTGAACGTACGCCAAAGAAGGTCAAATTGTGTTTGTCGTCGACAAAGTTATGGCCACAATTTTTTGGGATGCACACGGTGTCATTCACATCAATTACCTTTTAAAGGATAAAACGATCATTGGCAAATGTTATTTAGATCTTTGGGACAGATTTGATATTGATTTGAAGCAAAAACGACCGCATTTGTCGAAGTAGACGTGTTTGGTCCTTGACAAGAACTCATAAATTGGGCTACGAACTGCTACCCCATCTCGTATATTCTACAGATTTAGCCCCCAGCAACTATTTCATCTTTCCAAACCCGAAGAAAGAAATAGCTAGGTGGTAAGAGATTTGGGCCGAACGAAGAAGACATCACCGAAACAAAACCACCTATTTTGAGAGCCTCGATAAAACCTACTTTTTGCAAGTAATATAAAAATTGGAAAAACGCTGGACTAAATGTATCGAGTTAGAAGATAATTTTGAGGTACAAAACGTGTTTATGCCGAAACAAAAAAATAATTCAAAAGTCACTAATTTATCAAACTGCCCTAGTATATAGATGGGTAATGCACTCGGTTTAAACCTGGTGCTTTGGTAAAACACCCAGAAAATGGGTTGTTCAACAAAGCACCGAGTGGATAGCCCATCTATAGTTACATACCGAGTTTCCTCCGTGCACGTTAAGCCGTTGGTGCAGGTTGTCATTTCAGCATTTTTTGTCAGTCATTATCGGAAGCCAGAATATTTGACACCAGTCTTGCCAAGGGGTATCGTGTTACTTACTTACCCAGCAGTGGCGTAGCTAGTCTCAAAGGGGCTCTGTATAAAAAAAATTTAGGACCCCGTTTTTAGGAGAATTCTTTCTTTTTAAAAATAGACTATTAGCTTAGAAGTGTCTTGACAGGCCACGAAGGTGACGGCGGGACTAAATGGTTAGCTTTGCGTCCGCAACTCGGGGTCCTTGTAGTCCGGGGGCCCCGTATCTTTGATACGGCTGATACGGTGGTAGCTACGCTCCTGCTACCCAGATACTGGGTTGTGGAGGTCAGATAGGCAGTCGCTCCATTTAAAATACTAGTACCTACTCAATGGGCTTGTGTCCTGAAAAAATCTAATTAGTCCGTCAGTTCGATTATCAAAAAATATTTGACCCGTATTTTTTGTTTTCTTACGGGAGCCAAAATTGACAAAGTTACGACGCTTTTAAAATTCTCAATACGTCACGCCCTGGCATAATTTTTAGCGGGTAGTGACGCAACGAGCCCCCACTCCCTAGTTTTGATACGTTATATCTTTGTCAATATTCATTGATTTATAAAAACAAGAAATAAGTGTCCATTATTTTTCAATACTCTAACTGACGGACTAAATAGTTTTGCAATTTGTGGATAATGGAAACTAGCCTATTGCATCCGGTTAGACTAGAATCCCCAGGACTAAAAAATCGAAATTATACGTGGATGACAGAACAACCCACTATAGGTCACAGAATCCTGGCCTATGACTCCATTCTGTGAAAGATATTGGAAACTGCTAATGCTAAGAGGGCCAGGGCTAATACTAAGAAACAGGTTGCACATTGTAAGTACGATTAAAGTTCAATGACAAGATATTCCTGTAAATGACGTCAACTAATAAATAAATGCGTCATCGCTTTGGTACCTTCTCAAAGTGCATGAACGATAATAAGACAAACAGATAGGGGGCTTCATTTGTATAAAGATACTTATTTTATCATAGGACATCTTCTGGGGACACAACCAAATATGCGTGCCATGACAGCTGGAACTTGTGCGTTCCGGCTGTCATGGGCCGTTGATTTCTATGGGTAAGTGGTGACACTCAATCAATGACACGCTTGGTTTGTATGGAAAGTTTTGATGGTATGGAAGTGGAAGTGGCCTACGTTACGGCGGCGTCTCTATGCTCAGCCTCAGAGCAATAGTGCGAGGGCAAATGTAGGATAAGATTTTCGCTACGTCACTACGAAAAAGCGTTAGGTACGTACTTTTTCATTAAAACTTTATGCGCAAGCATACGCTGAGACAGGGACCTTTTTGGCCTCGCACAGGTTTAGTGTTAGTTTTTTAGGATTGTTATTGTTGTACCTGTCTACATATTTTTGTTACAGTTACTTTTACTTATTTTTACTTTGTGTATTGTGCGAGTCCTAAATAAAACTTTTTCTTTCTTTCACAAGTGAAACACTGTACAAAGACAGAATTAGTGACTCGTGCGTTTTCCACCAATCGACCTAACCACACTACTACTGTTTGTTACGGGTGACTGTCTGTCCGTCCGGCTGTCACATACAGTCTTCTCCAGATCTATTGGACCGACCATGTTGAAATTTGGTATACATGGATCGGACGCGTTACGTAAATAAATACATTTTTAGTATGGGGTTCCACCTAGAAAATACAAAAATAATATCTCTACAAAAATAGTATCGTGTTACATATCAAATGAAAGTGCCTAGCTTAAACAATTTTGAAGTTATTCAATTTAATTGTACAAGAAGTCTTTTTACAAAAATATACAACCGAGTACCTACAGACTTCAAAATAATAAAAAAACACTACTTACAAAGTAAAAAATAACTTTTTTTTCGGAAGTCGGTGTTGAAATACGAAGAAACTAACAAAAACACCGACTTCCGAAATTAAAGTTATTTTTTACTTTTTAGTGTTTTTTATTTAAGTACCTATTTGGAAGTCGGTTGTATTTTTTTGTAAAAAGTTTTTTTTTTACTACTTTTTAGTGGGACCCCACTAAAAAGTGGACTAACCTAACAACACCACTGCAAAATACGCAATTTCGATTACTTGGATGACAAAAAATCATCATCCAAGTGAACGATTTCCAGCTATTTCGATTTAAAATCCAAGGACCAATCTGCAAGTATATCCTTTCAGATAAATTATAATCTAGATAAGAATTTTTCAAATCGGTTCATAATTGACGGAGTCATAAAAAAAAAAACAACCGAATTGAGAACCTCCTCCTTTTTGGGAAGTCAGTTAAAAATGACCATTCTCCCCCTTATCTCCGAAACTACAAAGCCCTAAAAATGGGCTTGTGTCCTGAAAAATCTAAATAGTCCGTCAGTTAAATTATCAAAAAATATTTGACCCGTGTTTTTTTTTTTATTTATGGGAACCAACATTGACGAAGTTACGACACTTTTAAAATTCTCAATACGTCACACCTTCGCATAATTTTTATTGAGTCGTGACGTCACGAGCCCCCACTCCCGAGTTTTGATGCGTTTTATCTTTGTCAATCTTAGAATAATAACGCATAGAAACCTAGTACGAGTGCAAAAAGTGAGGCAACTAAAACTTAGCCTAATCCGTCAAACTTAGCCATCAGGCCGTCAGTACTCAATGTCACGTTCCGTCGAACACAGCTCGCGAGTAAATAATTGAAAATGACAGTTTGTTGCGTGAAAGGATGTTAAAGCACATCAGGAAAACAAAAAAATGTGATAAAATAACATTTCACAAATAAGTACTCACATTCTATGCACTATTTTTACGTAAATCGATAAATAAAACAAAATTCTAATAACCTAACTTGTCATAACACAGTGTTGCTATTTGTAAGGAAAAAATACCCACATTGCTTTCATTCATGTTTTTCATTTTTGTAATTTTAAAATACAATACTTACTGTTAATTCATATCAAACCCGATGTTTTAACATTGTTTATAATTATAACCCATCAAGTATTCTAAACGCATTGAACAATATCTCATTCTTTATGCGATTTATTTCCTTTATTTTTAAACAAATTGAATTATACCTTCCGAAAAAATATGTCATATTACATGAAAAATCATGTTTACCTTTTCCAGTTCCCAACAACATAAAATACTTGCCTTGATAGCAAAATAGTAATGCGTCTTCCCATATTTTGTGGGTAACGGCTTAGTAATGGTATCACTGAAAGCTATATCTGTGTGCGTTAGAGGAACGTAGACACATTCGGCTCACGCACACAAAGAAAAAAAGTGGACACACGATTTTGCTCGGGTTTTGTTCTAGACGCGGCTTCTATGCGTTATTATTCTAAGTTGTCAATATTCATTGATTTACAAAAACAACACATACGTGTCCATTATTTTTCACTACTCTAACTGACGGACTAAATAGTTTTGCAATTTGTGTATGATGGAATCTAGCCCATTTTGAAAAAAAAAAATGCAAATCTATACTAATATTATAAAGCAGAAGAGTTTGTTTGTTTGGTTGGTTGAACGCGCTAATCTCGGGAACTAAAGGTCCGATTTGAAAAATTCTTTCAGTGTTATAGATAGCCCTTTATCGAGGAAGGTTATAGGCTATACATATATCATCACGCTAAGACAAATAGGAGCGGAGCAGTAATGGAAAATGTGTAATATATAAATGTATAAATATAATAGTTGTATACCTAAAGACTACAGGAAAATCTATAGGAATTCTGTGTTAAAATAACATGTTGAAATTGGTTCGGCAACTTTTGCACGCGAGTCTGACTCGCACTTGGACAGTTTTTTTTTTAACACCTGCCTTACTACTTCCAACCACTACAAATAATAGGCATACATGCCAGGACAAATATTTTGATTTTTGTTTCTCGTGTGTAGTTGTGCATGTACTGCTGTTGGTGTACCAAATAATTATAATAAATAAATAAACTCCTGAGAACCAAAATCAGTGTCGGCCACCATGAAACGCCGAGTCAATGAAGATCGACGAGATTGGAGAAATTATATAAATCTTGTAACCCGAAACAAACAACATCAGAAAAGAATAGCGGAGGAGTAAGAAAAACATTATTTCCACTTACCTCCTTATCAAGCTGGAGATATACTCGACCCCTTCTTTGTCCTTGCTTTGTCGCGATACGCGGGTTCGCTTGTTTAGCATAGTCCACAGGCACGCCACTTTACCTCATGTTCTGCTGGACTGGAATTACTGCTGGTTTACATTTTCAACGACAACAACTCACCTGAAAAATTCGCTCAGGAATGTGTGATAGACGAGGGGGGTGTAGAGCGAAAAGTAGAGCCATGTAGTGACGTCGACGACGCAAAGGCCCGACTGCATGCTGCCCCATGCCAGCAGCCCCACGCCGACGGCCTGCGTCGTGTCCAGTAGAGCCAGTAACAACACGTACAGGTAGAAGGACAGTTTAGCTGCAACAAAACACGGTTTATTTGTTTTTTCCTGCAGCGAAATGTTATATAGCCTATTATATAGCTTCCTTGATAAATGAGCTATCCAACACTAATTTATAATTTAGAAGTAGTAGTTTCTGAGATCAGGGCACGCCACGGTAGTGGCGATAAGTCCCCTCTTTGAGGAGTGGCTAGAGAGGCGCCACGGCGTCCTCACCTTCCGCCTGACGCAGGTCCTCACCGGACATGGATGTTTCGGGAGGTTCCTGCACCGAATCGGACGGGAGGAAACGCACGGGTGTCACCACTGCGAGGATCGACCGGAGGACACGGTGGAGCACACTGTGCAGGTGTGCGCCGCCCAAGCGGGGCCGCCGTGTCCTCGAAACGGCGATCGGCGGCGACCTCTCGCGTCCGGCCCTGGTCCAAGCCATGGTCCGGAGCGAGACGGAATGGGACGCCATTGCCTCCTTCTGCGAAGCAGTCATGCTAGCGAAGGAGGTGGCGGAGAGGGAGAGGAGACCCTCTCGTCCCGGCCGCCGTGGTGGACGCCGCGGGCGTCGGGGGCCACCACCTGGTGACCTCCGGCCACCGTAGGCGCGGGCCTGTGGACGGCGAGCTATGGGTGGCTCGCCGTCCGTCCGTCTTCTGACGACAGGCCGTGTCGACGGCGCGTTAGTGTTCCACGCGCGCCTCAAAGAGAGTCAGCACACAGAGGGGCCCGAAAGGGCCGACGCCTGCCGGAGTCGCGGGATTATTCGCAAGAGACACCGTGGCTCCGGAACGCAAAGGGCAATGAAGGGACATGGATGGGTTTTAGTCAGTAGAAGTCTGGCACTCCCTCCCGCTACACCCAGAGCGGGAGGAGTCATTGGCCGATTTCCCATCCCTAAAAAAAAAAGTAGTTTCTGAGATTCGCGCGTTCAACCAAACAAACAAACTCTTTAGTTTTATAATATTTGTAGGTATAGATTTATTTACTAGCAATCCAGCTTCACACTGTTACCAGAGTTTTTTGCGTCATCTTCAGCAATCATTGCCATATTTTAGACAATTTACACAAAATATACATATTACAGAAGTGGCGGAGAGACTTTGTCGAAGGTTCATTCATTTACTCATAATGACTAAAACCGTTCCTACTGCAATCATGAGGTCTGAGATACAAGTAAATTCGCGCACAGCCCCAGTTAAGATTTACTGGTTCACGCTCACGCTGGTGATGAAGAAAAAAGCCGCTTCGAAGAAGTGCCTCGGCGAATTTACGTGCGATCCAGTGTAAGGCAGGTTTGATTGGTAATTGATAGCTTTTGTACAGGGGGAAAAGTATAATATTAGTTCGTGACTGTGAGCTCTTATAAGACACGACATGTTATTATCGTTCGAAGCCATATAAAACCACGCGCGGAGTTAAACAGTGCATCCATACTAATATTATAAATGCGAAAGTAACATTGTCTGTGTGTCCGTAACCTTCATCATAACGGCTGTATGGATCAGGATATAATTTGACATGCAAATAGACCATGTCCTAGAAAAGTACCTAGGGTTTTTTTTTATTATTTTTTGCACGGGCGAAGACGTTGGCAGAAGCCAGTGAATGTGGTTATCATATACAAACATTTTTCAAATCCCACTGGTTGTCAGACATGGATTAAAAAAAAAACCAGAGATTAGTTGCAGTCAAAGGAACAAACTCTTCAGATTATTAGGTACTATAGATGTGTCTTTATTACATTATTATAGAAGCGTCATTTGTCTGTCTATACTTTTTGAGTGTTCTAGATAAGTTAGGAATAAATGTGTAACATTATATCAGAATCATTGGCTGTAGGATCAAGTTTCTTGTTCAGACCAATAACGAAGGTTGGATTGTTCAATGTTACTGCTAATATTCTTCCATTACTTTATTATTATTTCAAAATTAATATGAGGCAATACAAAATATACATGGTCAATATTTATTTTTGAGAAACACGGATGGGTTTTGTCAGTAAGAGATTGAAAAAAAAGAGCGACAGTGATTGAGAGCAATTTAGGATTTGCTAGAGAAAGTGAAAATTCACTATTTTCACTTTCTCTAGCAAATCCTAAATTGCTTTCACTGTGCCACTATTTTTTTTTTGGATAAAGTTCTTTACTAACTTTTGAGACCTTGTTACAGTTTGAGACATAACAAGTTTCATTCATTTCCAAGAAAAAGGCCTTACAATCTTATGGTATGTCTACACCTGTCTGAGCAGTAAACAATCTTCAGAATGATGCAAAATCCATTATCATCATTCCTGAGTACAATCAAGTTAACAATAGACATATATTTGCAGAAGTGTGTTTGTTCTTGTATATTTTATCATCATCAGCTAGTTTCAAATAAATCTACGCACACGTATTTCTGTATGTTTGTAAAACTACTGGACCGATTTTAAAAATTCTTTCACCAGATGCAAGCTTTACTAACACTGAATAACATAGGCTATATTTTATTTTCAAAAAGTAGGCAAATCTGCGAGGGAAATGCTAGTATCCAATAATAACAATACTATCTCGATTTCAACAATAAATATTAACTGCATGTTACAGTTGCATAATTTATTGTACATGAACCAATAAACAATAATGATAACTGAACGAGGAAATAATTCTCATTATTGTACTTATCAGAAAGCTAAAAGCATACTTACAAGTAATTTCATATAGGAACACAACAATTAAGTAAATCATTAAAATATGATTCACAGGACTGCTAATGTCTAATGTTTGTTATCAGTTATTCTTACAATATTGTATCTATACTAATATAATAAAGCTGAAGTGTTTGTTTGTTTTATTCGTTTGTTTGAATGCACTTATCTCTGGAACTACAAGTTGGATTTGGAAAATTTTTTTTTTGGGATATGATGCCACATTCATGAGGAAGGCCAAAAAAACAAAGTCACGGGCATAAGCTACTGGTGTAATACAAATCTCTCAGTGAACCAAAGTGATTCTGTCCATAATAACGGTTACTCATTGTATCAATCTGCCTGGCCTTTTCTGAACTATGTTAGGGTTACCTTTGAGTCTAAACAGGAGCATGCATGGACAGCCTGATAAAAATACACAACAAAAGTATTAAATCATTAAAAATACTCACTTGGTAAAGCAAGATATTCTCTCAATGGAATCCAGGGCAATAGTAATATTAAGAAGTAAACGAGGGCAAAGACTAAAGATGATGTAAACCAAAACAGCATTCCTCCGTGTCCAAACAGATCGTAATCTCTGGTGTCAACGTGAAACATGTCATCTGGCATGACAATCTCAAGGGTGCCTTGCGTGACAGTGAAAGCCAGGGACAGGAGTGATGTTGCCAGTAACACGTATCTAATGCTGCTGCGACTGTCCAAATGGCCTGAAAGGTAAGTACTATATTACAGAGTTTGTTTAAGACATTCATATGTTTACATTATTATGTACATATTTGTAATCCTGTTTTTTTATTAAAAAGTTTGCAAACATTTTTAGAACTGAGATGTCCCCCTAACCTCTGATTCCTAAATATAAACAGTGAAAGTCTGTCTGCATGACAATGAACTAGCTGTGATAGAAACTAGAACAAGATTAGTAATTTAAGCAAAAAATGTGAAGGTTAATAAAACTTACCAAAAGCCAAGCCAAAAATCACAACACTCATCTCTGTGGCTAGCAGGAAGAATCTGACCATGACCCATAACACCTTGTCCACCAGACCACCCAGTGGCACTGCTGCATTCACGCTCATGGACACAGCACATCGCACCAGGCTTATGATCACATTGCCCCATACCAATGTATAAAACGTCAAGAATATAGGACTGCTTGTAGCTCGCAATTTTAACTGAGCCTTGTTAAATCTTACTACTAAGAAAAGCACAAACAACGCGTTTGGTATCAAAATAATTAAATCCCAAATACGGACCCTGCGAAAGAACAACAGTGTGAGCAAAAAAACGAACGCAAAAAAATACCAAGGACGTAGAACATTAACATACCTTGAATTATTTATCTCGTAGTATAAAACATATTTACAAAAGGTATCCTCCGTAACGGGAGGAAAATCTGAGCCATTGGTGCCGTACATCTTCATAATCATCTACTGTTTTGCCATTTAGCTTGTTACGAAAGCGTCTTGAGCCCGTGGCAGCATTACTCCAATAATCAAGTTATTGGAATAGGCCACCGTTACGTCAACTTAGTCCTATCATTATAAACATGCACGCTTTGATTCTGCACTAGTACTTAGAACTTTCTAATTCAATTTGAAATGACGACACTATTAAAACGATCACACCACGAGATAATTTGAATAGGTATTGTGATAAATAATTTATTATTTTTAATTCAACTCGCTTCTCTTCTTCGCTTTACTAGATTGACATTGACATTTGCGCATGGAACAGGCACAGATTGTAAAAAGCCAGTTTTTTTCTTATATGGCAACTGAGCCCATTGTATAGTTTGGAACCTTAAGTGGGTGATAGACGGGCGAAATAAAGTACGCGGTTTTTAAGATCGCAAAGTTACTCGAATCAAAGTCGGTGACACACGTGAAAACTTGCTTATTACTCTGGTACCAGAGGGACCACGATGTCGTCAATGAAGGAAACTTTTTGTTTATCACGAAAAATAATTAGCCAGAAAGGAAGCCGATATGAGAGACGCCATTCCACATTGAAAAGCAGTTTTAACTTTTGTACAAAATTTCGGTACATAATATTTGGTCGACACCTGAACCTGTTACAATAGGGAATATGCATGTGATTTTTTTATTTGCTAAATAAAATACTTATTAGGTCTAGTATACAATCATGAAATTATTTTTTAAATACCTTCATCATTTATGAAGTTATAAAGCTTCGAAGACTACGTCACAATTCGTATCGGACTTCTCTTTCTAACCGAAAGAGAAGTCCGATACGAATTGTGACGTCAAATTACACGACGACTATACAGCTGCCATAGAAAACAGCGTTTTCGCGAGAGGGACAGATATATTTGTTTAAAATAATTGTATCTCGTTCGTTTTTCAAGCAATTTAGATTCTAATTTCACTTATTTTATAACATTTTCAAAGACTTTTGGATAAACTGTTCAGATCATAAATACTTTTTTCATGCACATTCCCTATTGTGATCTTAAAACAATCACGAATTTTACTAATAATTAGTCATTTTTGCAACAAAATAGCACTCATAATGCCACTCGCGGCTTGGGCCTGGCAGCGTTGAAAGACGTGCGAGCCGAGGTGAGCTACGAGAAAAATTTCAAACCTGTTGGATCGCCAACGAACTTACTCGTCGAGCTATAAGTCCGCGTTCTTACGGTGACACACGAGTGAAAAAGGTCGTCGAGCTATAAGTCTGCGTACTTGCTTTGGCGTGTCACTTTAGAATGTGTCGACTATTCTATCAGACTATTCTTAGTGCGAGTTTATTAACATACTCGATCACGTTAACATAAACGTTGGCCTGTGTTGTATGAAAGACAGTTCACCATTCATTATTGTCACCACTCACCAGGCAGCGCTTATTTAAATTTCAATACAAATTGGTGTTTTCGTTAACGCGGTCGATAATGTCAAAAAAACTTGCACTAAGGCCACAGAGGGTATAGTGCGAGTTTTTTAACGAACTCGGTCACGTAAACATTTATTTATATGAAATGGTATGGAAAAACAAACAAACATCCCTAACTTAGTTTAAAGCTGTAGTAGCTGTGTAGTAGCTGGTACTTTTCTCGCACTGCTTTTAGTAAAAGATAGCGATTCTCTAATTTTAGATAAGTTATTGCACAATGTCATCCAAATTAAACATGTAAGTACGCAAAATTTTAGCTTTAATCAAAAACTGGGAACTAGGTCAAAAATAACTTTACAAACACATTTTTTACATATCTAGTTATTTTGTCTGTTCTATACAAGTGAAGCTATGAAAAGTGTGTTAAAAATACCCGTTGATATTGTACTGTGACATTTTGAAAACATTCTCACAATTTTTATCGATGTTATTGTAAAGAAATATCAACATGGGCTAGCCGCTGTTGGACGAAAACGTTTCGGGCGCTCGGTAGCTTTGCAGCCGCCATCTTGGATTGCCGTTTTGACAGCACTATCGGCTTCAACACGCTCGTAAACCATGAAAACGACACCCATGACGAAAAAATTGGTACCTATTGCAGCCGCCATCTTGGATTCACGTTTTGACATCACTATCGGCTTCAACATCCTCGAAAACCGTGAAGATGACATCCATGACGAAAAAAATGGTACCTAGTGCAGCCGCCATCTTGAATTCACGTTTTGACAGCGCTATCGGTTTCAACACCCACGAAAACCATGCAAACGACAACCATGACTAAATAATTGATACCCATTGCAGCCGCCATCTTGAATTCACGTTTTGACATCACCCATCAAAAACGACACTCATGACGATAAAATTTATACCTATAGCAGGCGCCATCTTGGATTTACAAGAAGTAGTAGTACCTAATAGTTTTGAAGTTCACGAATTCATTTTGATCGATCACACGGACTTATAATTCGATAACGATTACATAACAATATCATTAATGATTCTTACCTTTCAAAATCAGCAGGAAGTTATTAGGAAGAATAACGTTAGCTCCGGTTGTGATGAAGCCGAGTTCAAACAGCCGTATACTACGCAATACGTTCGCGGCATTAAAAGATAAACTCGTCTTGACGCGGTTGACGCGGCCGGCGGCACTCACTACTGAGTTTACCGCATAGAGGGTGTACCGCGACGGGCATCGAAAAGTCTCGTCGGTGCGCATGTTTGTGTGAGTGTGCCGTTTCGAGCGTTTGTAGGTAGTTTCCGTACTGTCCATATTTAAACTGTGCCTTCATGTAGGTAACCACTCTTACCATAGATTATAATATATTATAGCCTACACTTTGCTGACAACATTTAAATGGTGGCTAATAGGGCAGCCCATGTCGATATTTCTTTACAATAACATCGATAAATTTTTTATTTTTTATTTACTCAAAATCGATACATGATTGTGAGAATGTTTTCGTTATGCCACAGTACAATATCAACGGGTATCACACTTTTCTCAGCTTACGGGAAGGCATAATTCTTTTTTCCTTCGTTTCGTTGAATTTTTGAGAACATTTACCATAGTAATGTATTTTTTTTTACCATCAGAATGTAGAGATTTCAATGAACAGAACGACAACCGACTTTTAAAAAAAAGTAGATATTTTGACAAAAGAATATTCGATTGAGCATGAGGGTGATTTTTGACTAATTAAGGTGGAAGCTCCAGGGTAGCCCGCGAAATTCAAATATTTTTATGTTTTTTGCAATTTGCCGGTCAGTGTGAAGCTGTATGTTGAATAAAATACAGTTCGCGGTTGTAAAAAGCATTTATCTAAAGGATTATAACCATTTGAATCATCAATATAACTTTCTTAGTTCATACAACTCGATTGAATGTAATTTCGTGAAAAAGTCATTCAATCGAGTTGTATGAACTTAGAAGGTTATATTTATAATAACAATGGATATCGTTCTTTAGAAAATATGCGTTACGACCGCGAATCGTATTTTGTTTAACAAACAGCTTCACACTGATTGGCAAATTGCAAAAAAACATAAAAATATTTGAATTTCGCGGGCTACCCTGGCGCTTCCACCTTAAGTCAAAATAAGATGAAAACATGAATATTTTAAATAAAAAAAAATACAGTATGTTTGGACATAAAAAGCAGTGAACGCAATTTGCGTTCACTGATAAAAAGGTAAGATTTCACCAAATTTCGTGAAAAAAAAAATTCTTGTAAAAGAGAAAAATAAAAACCAAAAACAAGGTATTTGAATTTTTCACATATACTTTGAAGTCATGCGAAAAAAGTGGAAAAACAAAAGTTGTAGATCTTTGTTTAAGTTTGCTTCTTGACTTTTTTCCTTGAGCGTGTATTCCATCCACTAGCGCCGCCAATCGTTTTTTATTAGTTGTGGTAAATTTAAGACACGTAGATAAAAAACCGCTCTGTAGTGTTCTGAAGAAATGTATTTATTATGTTTTGAGAGTTATGTTTTGTACTTTAGAACATAAATAGTTGCCAAAGTCGATATTTTTGCTAAAAGTGGCCACTTTTAGCAATAATTGCCGTTTTGGCTATTTAGCCATGAGTTATGTATTAAAAATAGCTGTCAAAAAATAATAGATACATTTCTTCAGTGCACTACAGAGCGGTTTTTTATCTACGTGTCTTAAATTTACCACAAATAATAAAAAACGATTGGCGGCGCTAGTGGATGGAATACACGCTCTTAAGCACAGACTACATAGAGATACTACGTATCTCTTAAGTGTAGTTTTGCCGGAAATCGAGATAAATCGTTTTTTTACCCTTATACACACACCCCCATCCATTTCCCGACCTCAGATCACCCGTGGATTGTTTTACATTTAATTTTTGTTATATTCTCTTTCTTTACCAATTATGGGTTTCATTCTACTATTTATTTTTTTCACATTTTACCATTTTCAAAGGCTTCCGCCTGGTCTATACACACGGAACAGAAATATACGTCATGATGAGAAATTGGCCCTTTGCAATCTGTTTCAAGAACGAACATCTTCGGAAAATAGTTGGCAACACTACATCTGATAGTATTCCGATTCCAAAATTCAATGCTTCTTCTTAAGCGTCCTCCACACTATTCCCAAGTTGCACGAGGCGAAGTGCTCTCCGAAGTTGACCGAAGTCCGAAGTAGGTGTCCATACACTCGAGCAACTTCGCGAGTTGCTCAGTCCCCCGTTCCCCTCACGATAGGCATAGGTGTTCAAAGTTGCTTTATGGCAATTCCTTGCTTAATGCTTTATATTTTAAGCAAACTATTTTCATATACATGCTTTTTTATTTAAGCGTCGAGTACTCGGTACCTAAGTGTTACGGCCAAACGAGCGAGTGCGAATAAAACAAGCGCGGTTTTGTCAGACCGGAATATTACATCTTATTACATCGCGGTTATAAAAAAAATTATTACGGAACAGACACGAGACATGAAGAAAAAAAAACTATGATCTTTCCTTCATACTTTCCAGGCTTAGGACTGTCTATAATATTTAAAACAATTATAGGTTTTTACGTACTTAATTACGTGTCCTATCACTGTTTATTTACACTAAAAAATCACGAAGCATAACAACATAGTTTACGTTACGTGATCCGCCCGAGATCGCGTCGCAATATCGCAAGCGCTGCGTAAAATGATTAAGCTAGCAAATATATAGGAAGCGACCGACGTCGAACACCCCGTCGCCTTGCTTTTATTTTGCTATATGCTTTATTATCCACCGCTAATAATGGATAACGTTCATGTGGCAACTGCCGTTGCAATGTGTACCCTCGCTCAATAAAAATACGTGCGTATTTACTATGGCTGACGCGAACCGAAGTGAGCCGAGTAGTGTGGACAGACGCTTCGTGTTCGAACTTCGAGTTCTTTGACTCGGCTTCGCCTCGGACAACTGGAAGTCGCCCGAGGCGAAGCGAAGTTGCACGAGGTGAAGCGAAGTGCCCCTCCACACTATCGTATTCGCTCAACTTTGACCAACTTCGGGAATAGTGTGGAGGCTACTTTATCCATTTCTTACCTCAGAAAAAAACGGCCGAATACTGAAACGCCACTCAAATCTCACAGTCATTAAAAGCTACTTAAATATAAGCATCCCTCAAATTTAAATGGTATACACAAACGCCACTCAAGCAATTTGAAACCATAATCATGGTTTCAAATTGCTTGAGTGGCGTTTGTGTGTGTGCCAAGCAATCCTCAAATGTTTACATCATGGCAACATCCTGCTAAAAAGTTGATCTCAGCACGTTCTCGGTTACAAAATAATTTAGTTTACGTCTCGTATTCGTTTTACGCAGTCTTCATTCGACAAATATTTTCTATAATTATTAATTAGTTGAAATATAACAGCGTGATATAAGTTTGGTTTGAATTACGGTTGAAATTATGTATTTATATACATAAAAATCAGATGAATATCAAAAGAAGACTTCTTATGAATAGAAAATTTCTTGAGATATTTGTCGAGATTGGAACGTCACACTTGTCATTTTACGCGCGATTATTATCAAGTTTAAATAAAGTTATAAATTGATTCACGATGGAGAAGAAGAAACGTGGATGCAATTATACACCTGCTGAAATAGATATGCTCTTGGAATTGATAAAGAAGTAAGTACATAAATACACAATGAAATACTGTTCTTTACACTCATTTAACCGCAAAAGCCTGGTGCATGTAATATTTTGTTAGTATACATGCCTTTAACATTTTTGTACATAGTCAGGGGCTCAGGGCAACTATTGTCTGTATCAAGCACTTACTTACCCATTGAAACTTGTGACCACTTACCATATGAAAGGCTCAAAATAAATACAAGATTTATGTCTAAGTACAATTACTTTTTATTACTACAAGTATAAATACAGCCAGATAATGCACATAGCAACATACTCTCCTGAACATTTCACAGATCCTAAGTTTAATTTCTATCTGTTTCATGTCGGAAATAATAATATAATATATGCTAAATATTTCAGACATCAAACAAAAACAACGTAACAAAAAGAAACCTGTAAGGCTCGGTTTCTTTTTGTTAGGGGTTTAATACTGCTACCAAATACAGAGTCCAAATATAATACAGTATTTCTTCATTTCTGCGGCTCACAGTGGGCCTTTCGTGATCCGAAAGTGAAGACAAAGACGATAAAGACATTTTCATCACAATTTTATATGGTTTCAATAGATTTAACTTAATTTGAGGGACCTCGCGACCACTCTCAGATTTAGGGGCTGCTTAAATCAGTTTGACAGTTCATTTGACAGATAAATAACGTTGAGTAGCGTTCCTGTATACGACTTTTAAACTGAGTGGTGTTTGAGCACCATTTAATTTAAGTAGCACTTAGAGGTTTGTGTATACGAAATTAAAGTTTAGGAGCTGCTCAAACGTTTAACCTCTCACGTACCGAACGTTTCTTACGTCACAAGTCCTTGACGCTCGGCGGGCGGGCGCTCATTCAACAGTAATCTGACCCGAGCCACTTAAAACGTTATCGCGGCGTTTCTAAAGCTTGTATCAACACAGTTGAAGTGGCATTGGGTTCTTGAATTATGTCGTCATGAAATGAATCACAAACAAAAGTCTTATTAGTACTCGAGAAATATATATATCCTATTGAAATGAGAGAACTTGCTGAATGTAGTTATGTTGCTGTTTATGTTATTTCTGACAAAACTATTGCATCAATTTACACCAATTTTTGGGATCTAGCTTATGAAAAGAAGAGTAATCTAATGACAATGATCTTTTATATGAGTTCTATAGCCGATTATAGCAATATTCAAGCTCAAACTTCATAAAGCGCGGCGCCATTTGTTGTTTTTTATTGCGTAATTCAATGCGCTATTTTGATGACGATTATCAGAGTTATATCAAACAGATTCCAATTGGAAAAGCTTGTAGATTACTGCCTATATATTCATCAACGCATTGTTAACCATAAATCGTTAATATATGCTTACTTTATTTGTAAAAATTGACAAAAACCAAACCAATAACAATGTTGACCTTAGCGAACACTCGAAACTACCTAACTTTTGTTGGCTCAACTAAACAAGTTTTGTTATGTTATTTCATGCAAAAAACTAGCTACATACTTGTAGGAAATAGTAATAAATGATAATTTATCCACTTACCTTAGAATATTGCACTAAAAACACACAAAATTCACTAAAATATCATCACCAAGAGCGCGCGAAATCACCGTGACATAGAAACTTTTGACAAGAGTTTTGAAATGTCAGGTGTCATAATTTTAGTATGTTTTTTTTTCTAGAGTTGGCAAATTTTATACACCATAGAGAATATTCATAGACAAACGAATCTAAAGCTTCCTATTCACGAAATAAAAGTTTTAATCAGTCGCGGTGTGCCGGGACACATGTGTCCCGGCGGGGCTCAACTGTGATTCACGATGCCGGGATACATGTATCCCGCCAGGAATGAAACGGTGCAGCCCTTATATATTTGAGTGGCGTTTCAGTATTCGGCCGTGAGCTTCTTACGGCCGAATACTGAAACGCCACTCAAATCTCACAGTCACCTAAAAGCTACTTAAATATAAGCATCCCTCAAATTTAAATGGTATACACAAACGCCACTCAAGCAATTTGAAACCATGATTAGCCAAGCAGTCCTCAAATGTTTACATCATGGCAACATCCTGCAAAAAAGTTGATCTCAGCACGTTCTCGGTTACAAAATAATTTAGTTTACGTCTCGTATTCGTTTTACGCAGTCTTCTTTGAACAAATATTTTCTATAATAATTAATTAGTTGAAATATAACAGTGTGATATAAGTTTGGTTTGAATTGCGGTTGAAATTATGTATTTATATACATAAAAATCAGATGATTAACAAAAGAAGACTTCTTAAGAAAAGAAAATTTCTTGAGATAATTGTCGAGATTGGAACGTCACACTTGTCATTTTACGCGCGATTATTACCTATCAAGTTTAAATAAAGTTATAAATTGATTCATGATGGCGGAGAAGAAAAAACGTGGATGCAATTATACACCTGTTGAGAAAGATATGCTCTTGGAATTGATAAAGAAGTAAGTACATAAATAAACAATGAAATACTGTTCTTTACACTCATTTAACTGCAAGAGCCTGGTGCATGTAATATTTTGTTAGTATACATGCCTTTAACATTTTTGTACATAGTCAGGGGCTCAGGGCAACTGTTGTCTGTATCAAGCACTTACTTACCCATTGAAACTTGTGAACACTTACCAATGAAAGGCTCAGAATAAATACATGATTTATGTCTAAGTACAATTACTTTTTATTACTACAAGTATAAATACAGCCAGATAATGCACATAGCAACATACTCTCCTGAACATTTCACAGATCCTCAGTTTAATTTCTATCTGTTTTATGTTGGAAATAATATGTTAAAAATATCGCCTATTACGCGTTGGTAGCTGCCTGTCGCATAGTACCGGAGAGCTATAAGAATTTGGTCCACTGGCTGTATGGCTCGGTTTCTTTTTGTTAGGGGTTTAATACTGCTACCAAATACAGAGTCCAAATATAATACAGTTTCTTTCGAGATGCGGAACCGTGAAACAAACTCCCTGTCGTTGTACTTTTCAAAAGCGTTCAACATTTCTTCATTTCTGCGGCTCACAGTTGGCCTTTCGTGATCCGAAAGTGAAGACAAAGACGATACAGACATTTTTATCACAATTTTATATGGTTTCAATAGATTTAACTTAATTTGAGGGACCTCGCGACCACTCTCAGATTTAGGGGCTGCTTAAATCAGTTTGACAGTTCATTTGACAGATAACTAACGTTGAGTAGCGTTCCTGTATACGACTTTTAAACTGAGTGATGTTTGAGCACCATTTAATTAAGAAGCACTTATATTTAACAGATGCTCAAAATAGACGTTTGTGTATACGAAATTAAAGTTTAGGAGCTGCTCAAACGTTTAAGCAGCCCTTAAATATTTGAGTGGCGTTTCAGTATTCGGCCGACCTACCTAGGCTACCTACTACCAGAACCAGATGACTTTGACATTATGTTTGACTTGACGACTTGACACATCTTGACATTCTATTCTACTTTAGTGCGTGCCAAAAAAATAACCATGTAAAAAATATTTCCTTTTCAACAAATATACTAAACTCCACCCATGATTTCAGGATTAAATTAAAATCACTCGGTGATCAAAGAGATAACTTAGACAATAAATTGTGAAGCAGACGGAGTGATTTGAGTAGTTTCATGACTGCAACGTTTCTGTCATAGCTTCCAGTTGTTTATGTAATACCCCTTGTGATTTTATACCGTATTTAATCTAAACAAAATGTCTATTAAGTACAGATTCCTTTGGAGCCAGGTTTTCCGAGCAACCAGGAGTTTAAGAACTATTGAAAATAAAATGTCAAATTGTGTTTCCAACATTCCAAGGGCATCAAAACCATACTTGTTAGGATTTACACTGTTTACCTGGCTCGGATTCGACAGAAAGATGACTGCAGAAGATGAACTTGTTCACACCATAAAGCATTGTGTGTTATTTATCCAAAAGAATGAATTAGAAAAGGCAGAGCAGCTACTTCATGTAGCATTGAGACAAGCTCAGCAAATTCATCATCAACTTGGAATTACTTATATTTATGATGTGATGGCTAATTTAGCACTACAGCAGGAACAGTTTGACAAAGCAAAGAATCTATTCATTGCAGTAACACAAAGAATTATGACAGATGGTGCTTCAGAAGATGACCCTAGAGTTGTTCATCTCAGTGTTAAATTAGCTAGGGTCAGCCATCTGCAAAAGGATTACACCACTGCACAAATAGGATATGACTGGTGTTTGGACAAATTACAGAACTTATTAGAAAGGGATCCTACGGATAATAATAAGCAACTCCTAGCAATGGCAGAAGATTGGTATGGACGTCTGTTTTTAGATGTTGATAGATGTGAAGATGGCCTGAGGCTCATGAAGAGTTCCTTAGACAGGATGAGAGAAGTGCCAGATATAGAAAAGGAAGATTTAGTAGTTCAGTTAAATGATATTGGCACAGTGTGCGATCGCATTGGTCAGACAGACGAGAGTATTAAATATTTCAAAGAAGCTATTGAAATGGCCAATTCTCTAGAAATGGAAGACCTCGGAACCATGTACGTGAATTTGGGGAGGGCCTACATGAAGCAAAAACTACTAGATGCAGCTAGAAAGTCTTGTGGTCATGCTTGGAAACTAGGAGTAATGGCAAAAAATAAAGAAGTCAAACAAGAAGCTGAAATGTGTATCAAACAAATAAACAATCTTATATAGACAATCTTTTATTTATGAAAAATAGTGTTGGCATTTTTAACTTATGATCATAATGTACGATACAAAGAAAATAATGAATTTAAATGTCCACACCCTTTGACAGAAAATTGTGGCACAAAATATTAATACATTTTTTTTTTTGAAACTTGAGTTATACATTGCAAACATAAATTTTACAAAGTATTATGTATACCTAATACTATTCTATTTATACAGCACTTTCTTTTGTGACACTGAAAGGTTCAGCCACAACTTCTGTTTTGGTGTCTGCAATAAGCACATCTTTAACAGGGCGGTCATTGGCTGCAGTGACAGTCTTTTCAATCTTGCGAACAACGGCCTGTGAACAAACACCATTGTTTTTTAATAACACAAACAGGCTTTCTTGGAAAGAACTATACCTGGAACTTAATGCCAAAGAATGATAAACATTTTGCAGTTTTTACCATTTTATGTAAGACTAGCTGTCCCCGCGGCTTCGCTCCCGTCAAGTACCCATTTTTTTTTTGCTTTTAAACCTTCCCTGTATTCTGGCGAACTAAACAAAAAAAGAATAGGGAATATGCACGCGATTTTTTTATTTATAAAATGAATTACTTATAAGCTCCAGTAAACACTCTAGAAAATATTTTTTTTAAATATCTTCATCAGCTGTGAAGTTATAACGCTTCAAAGATTACTTTTAGAACGAGAAGTCCGACATGGAATTTGACGTCACATTACGTGACGTCTATACATCTGCCATAGAAAACAGCGTTTTCGCGAGAGGGACAGATATATTTGTTTAAAATAATTATATCTCGTTTGTTTTTCGAGCAATTTTGATTCTATTTCCACTGTTAGTAATATATTTTTGTATATTTTTAGATAAAATGTTTAGATAATAAATATTTTTTTTTATGCATATTCCCTATTACCGAATTCGGCCCAGCCGTTCTCGAGCTTCCTTAATACCAAAAGATATATCACCAGGTTATGCAAACATTAGGTTTACAAGAAACTAGCTTCTGTTAGCGACTTCGCCCGCGTGATCCCTAGGGAACATACTACCGGGATAAAAAGTAGCCTATGTCCTCTTTTGTCACTAGACTATCTTTGTAACAAATTTAATTGAAATCGGTTCAGTAGTTTAGGCGTGACTGCGTAACATTGAGTACGGACTCTTTCTACTTAATCAGACAGAGGTAATTATATTGTAAACAATTGAATTAACATGAATTGGATGGGATTTATTGTATCAAAATCTGCACTAATCTGTTAAGCTAAAGTGTTTTCTTGGTTGAATGAATGAGCTAACTCCAGAACTACTGGTCCGATCAATTTGCGCAGCATTAATGAAAATGTGACGCAGACGAAGTTGCGCGGGCCAGCTAGTTCATGATAATAAGTATTATAATAAAATTATTAAAAAAAAAACAAGTTAGTAGACAACTTGACTGCCGAAATATTTATTTATGTATGTAGGTAGGTACTTCACCTACCTATCTTTATGAATATTTTTGCATTCATTATTCACAATGGATATGTTTTAAATTAGGCACGCCACTTGTGTTTACACAGCTGCTTTATAATACCTAACAATTAGGAAATTACAATTATTGTAAATAGTGAAACATTTATTTACTGTTTGTTTTTAAAAATGTGGTTTTAATATGGTGCTACGTATTTTTACTATTCGGGGAAGAGCGGCAATTTAGTTTTATCCTAGGCAATTTAGTTGTAACTTATGGTAGAGGAGAGGCAGGCAATCTCTCTGTCCTTCCCAGAAGGACCAATGAGGAAAAACAAAAAGAAGGTACTTATTCTTACCATGCCTTCCAAGATTTTTCCAAAAACAACGTGTCTGCCGTCGAGCCAAGGAGTCTTGGTGGTGGTGATGAAGAACTGGGAGCCGTTGGTGTCTTTGCCAGCGTTAGCCATGGACAGCCAGCCAGCGCCGTAGTGACGGAGTTTGAAGTTCTCATCTTCGAAACGCTCGCCGTAGATGCTGCGTCCTGTGGTTCAAATTTAGATTATTTAGGTAAGCAACAATATACAGCACGGGATTAGATACATATTTTTAACCGACTTCAAAAAAGGAGATGGTTCTCAATTCGACTGTATGTCTTTTTTGTCACTTTACATGTATGTTACGCGATCATGAATCGATTTTGATCATTCTCTTTTGTTTGGTAGATCTTACTTCAGAGGTGGTCCCATATAAAATTCATCAAAATCGGTTTAGCAGTTTGGCTTTTAAAACAAAATGGCTAGAATTCGTTTACTTGGATGACGTATCTTGTCATCCAAAGTATTGCGAAATTGCGTATTTTGCTTTCCTGCGATTTTCCAGTAGTCTTGTTAGGTGTGTGTACCACTAAGGGGAAAAAAAATAAAAGTAATTTCCAAATAATATTTAAAACACTACACTATAAAATAACTTTAATTTCTGAAGTCGCAGTCGTTAAAATAAGAAGATCACCAACCAAAACTTCAACTTCCGAAATTAAAGTTATTTTATACTTTGTAGTGTTTTTTCATTTTTGTAAGTACATTATTATTTTACATTACTTTAAATCTAAAACAAGATAAGCTCCGGATAGATAAGGATTCAAGTACTTTTAATAAGAGATACAAATAAGTTATTTGGTGTGATATTGTACAGTTGTTATCAGTTATTATTTTATGACTAAGTAAAGCATATTATTATAACTTTCTAGAGTGTTTAATTTGCTGCCATAAGCTGTAACTGCCAATTAGAAAGGTGAACATAAAACTAATTGGAAGTTTATCAATTCAATTTTAACGGACATTGGTTACATAACACATGACTAGTATTAAACAATGAACAACAGTGTTTTACAGCCTATTGTACCTATTTTTGCAATGTTTTGAATCCAATTTCTTGTTATTCAAATGAAAATTGAGGCTGTCACAGGAATGTGGGGATTGGCACAAGAGAAGAGAGGCCTTAGCAGTGGGTGAAGTTGGGCTGTGGATGATGATATTGATGATGAATTAAATGTATGGGCCATTGTGTGGGTGCTATCTTCCCCATTACTTACCACCAGTGCCATCGCCTTTAGTAAAGTCTCCTCCTTGGATCATGAAGTTCTCAATGACTCGGTGGAACTTGCTGCCCTTGTAGCCTTCGCCTGCGGGTTTCTGTGCCAGCTGGAAGAAGTTTTCCGTAGTCTTGGGGACAGTCTTTCCGAACAATCCTATAACGATGGTGCCAATTTCTTCATCACCCAGCTTCATGACAAAGCTAACCTAGATGATAATAAAACAACATTTAAATATTGGATTTCTTAAACAACCAGAATCGGACTCTCACACAAAGGGTTCCGTCGCTTATCGCAAAAAACCTTTGGGAGCACCCTTACATTTTATATTAGTCCCTTTGGTTACCCTTCGGACTCGGAACCCTAAAAGTGGTCTCTTATTATCTGAGAACCTATTAATTGCCTTGTTAATATATTTAAAAAAAAAAAAAACCATCGAGATGAATATCAATGTCTTGCCAATTAGTTTTACAAGTTTTTCATCTCAGTTTATTATAGAACGATTAGTTGGTTCACAAAATAACGCGGTGCTGTTTTTTTTACGGATATCACATGTTCAGACTTCAGACGAATTGTACTCTTGAATGGCGTAAATTCAAACACTGGCTTTTTCGTTTTATTTTTTCGCGGATCTCTTATTGCCTATAACATCAGCTTCCACAACATCAGTGAAAGTCCGATCAAAATCGGGTACAGCCATTTCGGAGATTAGTCAGCCGGAGGCCGGAATAAACAAATGATAGACTCAGTTTACAAAAAAAAATTGTACAAGTACCTAATAAACACATGTGCATTTAGTAAAAAAAATGTTTTTCTGACACTACAAATAACTTTGTTACTGATGGTGAAGAGACTTTGTTACTGAAATTAAGATGGTGGTCTACTATAAATAATAGCGTCGATTTGTAAACCGGCTAGTCATAATGTAGAACAGGGTATTGTAATAATTGGTGATGACGTACATACAGCTACAAGAAAGCAAGGTTTTTTGCGCAAATAAAATTTCTTATTCTTAGAGATAATTGTAAAGCCATTAAACATACTTATTTTGGCGCCATTTTGCTTGCAATATAAAAATTCATTAGATTTTAAAAAATGTGCTTATCAAAGGACATTGATATAGTTCTCATTAGCAGCTCAAGAAGTGCTACATAATCTAACTAGGTACTCATTTCAATTTGCCACAGAATTTTATAAACAGCTTTTCTTTCAAATAGTGTTTTGGGCCCAATATGGCTATGAAAAACTTGAGAGGTGTCAAGGGACACCCGGATGGAACGAAGTTCCTTTTATTTATTATGTACAAAAAACCTGTATACACTCAACAAAAACACATTAGTTTGACTCCTGACTTTGATTACTGACTTCTGACTTTGACTAACGAATTTGAATACTGGCTTGCTTTCTATAAGAGAGAGAGAGAGAGACAGACAGAGAAACATGCGCATGCTGCACGGCTTACAATAGCTTATTATAGCAAAAAGTGTTGTTACAACTTTTCCATCTAGCCCCCTTTCGCAACGCGCGATAAGGAACTTCGTTCCAATAACAAGCAAGTATAAACAGTAATCATTTGCCTATGATGTCTTATATTATGACAAATCATACAATCTGCCCATGACATTTATTTCAAATATATCTTGTTTGATAAAGTTAAAAAACTTTTTACTTACTTAATAACTCATCTATTTCTTTTTATTCAAATGTCAAGAAGAAAATATTGTGCATTGTCATGAAAGAATATCAAGTTAATTAAAAAAGGAAACACTGATTCCCAATACTATGATACACAATGGATGTGATATGTTTAAAACAGACAAAGGGAAACAAACTTGGACATGTTGCCAACAGCCAATGTTATTTTTATCTTCCATATCCTTTTGTTGATAGATTTGAAGGTCAGAGTTGAGTTTTCTCAAACGTTTTAATTAACGGTACTTACTTAGAAAATATAGTTTTATCGGAACAGATCATATTCATGGCACATTACTGAGATAGTGTTGAGAATGCATAGGCCAATCACAGCTCTACACACAAACAATGCCACATGGCAATCTAATGCACATGGGAAGCTTAAATATAATATAATAATATAGCGATAAATAACAGAAGAATAAATACATACATCCTGAACACATTCAGTTATAAAAATAATCTAATCAAGTTTAAGTTATTTTTGCAGTTTGGTATTTTTTCTAGTTCCTTTTAATAGTTCAGGATCTTTATAAGTTGAATGTAATCTGTTGGTTTATTATTTTGTAATAGCAGCAGTAATAATGGGCATGGTCTACATGTGTTTCAAATTTCATCTAAATCTGTTCAGGATTGAGTTTATAGTTTGGAACTAAGATTACTTATCTATATTGTATAAACTTATTGTGAGATCAAATAGGTAGGTACCTACCTAGGTAGTTACAGAAACTAGCTATCTTGAATAAATTTAACAAGCCAAACAGGATACAAGAACTATAAAAATAAATTGAATACGTGCATTGAATAGCTAAGAGCTTAAAAAAATTACTTTGGCCAACAAAAACTTGTAGCGTCATCAACTCATCACAAAAGGTCACCGACCGATCATCGGCAATCATGAACTTTACAAAGGAACTATTTGCTTTGCATACCGTTATATTCTAACACGGTTGCTTCAATTGAATCACAATAGAAGGGCAAGAAGACAACTATACTAACCTTGTGAGTTACTTTGGGTCCTTTGGGCGCATCTTCTGAATGGGCAGCGGAGATAATCAGAAGAAGACCAAGAGCTGCTGCGAAAGCGCTCATGATTAAAATAAGTTTAATTCTTTTTCTTAATATTTTTACGAATTGACCCTAACTGGTAGGATGACGGGTATTTTTATTTAAATTTATTTGGACGGTTCCAAATCCCTAACTTCGCTCGCCGCGGCAAAAGAACACGCTGCTACCGGAAAACTAAAACGAATAATCCGACGGACGACTCGGTTATGTTGTCAGACAGCTTTATCTGTGTTCTGTCAGTCATCATTGCTTTCGGCACTGTCAAATCTCAATAAACCACGTCATGTCTCACCACCTGACAAATATCCATGGAATTAATACGTACAGTTGTGATTTTTTTTTACTACAAATAGGCACGCGGTTGAACACTATCTCACCTAATAGTAAGCGAAAATGTGGTCGAAGATGTAGCACGCTTGTCTATTCACTCTTGACTTAAAGACTCCCACGTAGTTATCAGGAAACACAGATACCGGCAGGGAATTCCACTCTTCAGCTGTTTGCACTAAACACATGTTTTTGCGGGAATGACTCGATCGAATGACTTTTTCACGAAATAACATTCAATCGAGTTCTATGAACTTAGAGGCTCATATTGATGATTCAAATGGTTATAATCCTTTAGATAAATGCTCTTTACAATCGCGAACAGTATTCTGATCAACATACAGCTTCACACTGACCGGCAAATTGCAAAAAAACATAAAAATATTTGAATTTCGCGGGCTACCCTTTTTTTTTTAGGGATGGGAAATAAAAAAAAACCATCCATGTTCCTTCATTGCCCTTTGTGTTCCGGAGCCACGGTGTCTCTGGAGCTTCCACCTTAACAGGGGCCCGAGTCTGCTATTACAAAATAGTGTCAGAATGGTCGGTCACTGATTTCAAAATGGTTGGTTTTGACAAGTTTGGTAATCTACTAACATAATGGCGTCATTATGATATTCCAATGATCAACCACTGATACGCCATTGAAAGAAAGCCATATGAATGGTAATCTCGTACATAATGACAGATTTAGTAGTTACGAACTTCTCACTACTTCAGATTGCTTATAACACTAATAAATAATATGTATAACTAAATATAAATAAAATCTGGCATGAATAAATGCTCAAATTTAGCTCGGTTTTATAATAATGGCAATAGACCATTGACGTGCCAGTGACCGGCCACTGACGTGCCAGTGACCGTGCCATTATGAATTTAGCAGATTACGAACATTTAGCAAAATGACAATGGCATGACAATGACATCGTGTCGGAATGACAAATTTATAAAAATAGCAGACTCGGGCCCCAGGTGGTAGGTTTCGGCCGATGGCTTGTGACCACCCACTGGGCAAAGACGTACCGCCAAGCGACCTAGCCGCGTTCCGGTGCGATGCCCAGTGTAGCCAATTCACGAGGAGTTGTTCCAATGCAGGCAGACCGATCAGGCACGCGTTGATATGGGCGTATCGGGAGACTAGTCGCGGAGGGTAGCGGGATCCGAGGCACGGGGCGCCGTTGGCCGACCGCAGGTAGTTGGGGGCCCAAGTAGTGTACCAGCCTCACATGAAAGGCTGCTTTGCATGAAAAATATGCAAAACCTTGTAATAAGAGTGGTAGGGTTATAATCAGAGAGCCAAGCCCTACCAGTTTTAACCATTTTTAACCCCCAAATCATGCCAAACGTTAATAGATCCAACCCGAATCTATCTTCACCCTTATTGGTCCATGATAACGCGAGACCTCAAACGGCACGAGAAACCGTTTTAACTCTACAGGAACTGCAATTAGAAACCATTCGTCACCCTCCGTATTTGCCAGACCTTGCTCCAACGGACTACCATTTTTTTCGTGATTTGGACAATCATTTCTACGTGATAAAAAAAGTTTTCTTCTCAGGAGCAGGAAAACAAACCAATTTCATTTTTTCAGTACAAATCGGCAGTTTCATACTTTTACCTCTAATATTTCCGCAGTTTCATGATACTTTCATTTAATACATACCTACACAAACACATTTATTTACACACAAATGCACACTAATTTATGATTTATTTTTTTCTTGTACCAACCATAGGAAAAAACAAAAGTTCCGCTGGGCTGACGTAGTCCCCGCGGAAACTTTTTTTGAATAACTCCGTAATGGTTGGAATGCACAAATTCGTACTTACGATACACAATTACAGGACCGCATACACTAAATATCTGCTAAACCGGAATTATCAAAAAGGACATTTTTCCGCTGGAACTACGCACACTTCCAAAATGCAACTGGTAGAAAAACTCGGCGTTTGCTCGAGACATTAGAGCTTCGACTCGACGAGCCTGTCATTGCCGATGATCCTCTTGGCTCGTTTCTCAATTGACTCAGGGCTCAAGCTGGTTTCTGGCAGGATCCATCCCAAAGATGAGACCAGTGTTCTTTTGAAGTTAGGCACAAATTGAATATTCTGTAAGTAGGTACTCTTTCTTTCATTTTAATAAGAGAAGTTGCCTTTGATTAAAACGAAACAAAAGCATACGTCGTCTATGAAATGTCTTGTTAAATGCTTGTTTAGGGAATCCCTCGATTATTTTACTCTTTGGGGAACTCTGAGGGATGCGGATGTAATGTAACGGAGCCCATTTTAAATAAGGTAAAGGCTGTACCTCAGATGCGGAGGTTACCGAGTCGCTGGTGCAAGAATATAGACAATATTTTTATCAAACATTTACTTTAATTAGAAAATTCAGAAGGAGCAAACTATTTATCTGAAAATCAAACGTGATATTTCGTTCAAGACAATTTCTAAAGCCCGGTTTCCACTGCGAGCGGAACGGACCCATTATAATGACTTCGTTAAACTCGCAAGCGCAAACTGCATACATAAATGCTCTTTATCACCCACCACCTGAAGTATCATGAAATCTATTCATCTTATGAAAGTCAGTTCAACATTTATTCGTGACTGATATTGTTCTGAATATTAAATTTTTGTTCTGAATATATAACGAAGTCATTAATGGTCCGTTCCGCTTGCGGTGGAAACCGGGCTTTAGTGGTCCAATGAACAGTTGCCCTAATGGTTGGCACGCACTGAGTCTGTTGGCACGCAGCGGAGTTGATGACAAATGAAAGCAAAAACATGAAACTTCGAGTTACCACATTTTCCCTTTGAACTTGGTTTTCACTTCTTCCGTTATAACTGAGCGTTTGTGCAGTCGGAGCCAAGTTCGGACAACCGGTTCGGTGTTGATAAATCACAATCCTACACGCCACGCCGGGACACGTCTGAAACGTAGGGCAATATTAACTATAAAACAAACACAAACAAAACAAATAGGAGGCGTTTAATCCAAATCATGGAATAGGTCGTTTCATTATAATACCAATGCGAGAAACTCACGCCGCCTTAGTTGACTTCCTAGGTACATGAATTCCGTCGAATTGGTTGAGCATAATATGATGTACCTACAGACGCCAGCACATCAAGCTACAAAATTCTGTCAAATTTCTTTGTTAGATTTTCAACTTTATTGCTAAAGGATTGGGTTCAGGGGCCCGAGTCTGCTATTACAATAGTGTCAGAATGGTCGATCACTGATTTCAAAATGGTTGATTTTGACAAGTTTGGTAATCTACTAACATAATGGTATCATAATGGCGTCATTATGACATTCCAATGATCAACCACTGACACGCCATTGAAAGAAAGCCATATGAATCGTAATCTCGTACATAATGACAGATTTAGTATTTACGAACTTCTCACTACTTCAGATTGCTTATAACACTAATAAATAATATGTAAAACTAAATATAAATAAAATCTGGCATAAATAAATGCTCAAATTTAGCTCGGTTTTATAATAATGGCAATACGGCATTCCTACCGCAATTCTATTACGAGACCACTGACGATAGTGACCGGCCACTGACGTGCCAGTGACCGTGCGATTATGAATTTAGCAGATTACGAACTTTTAGCAAAATGACAATGGCATGACAATGGGATCGTGTCGGAATGACAAATTTATAAAAATAGCAGACTCGGGCCCCAGATTTGCTATACGTCATGAAAGTGCTATTCGTCTTATTTAGCTCAGTCTCTCTCAAACAGCATAATCATGATAACTTGAGCACGTAGGATGTTGAGAACTACAAACTTACAGTTTCTTGATGTTTTCGACATTATTTACATTCGTTTCAATTTTAGTCTCTTTACTATTTATCATAAAACACCATTGTTTTGTGGGCTTCTGAAAGTGCAACAATGTTTTGTCGCTACCGCTGGAGTTTTCACAATCTTTTGGAGTCAGATTTTCTACATTACTTAAATTATTGTAGACATCGTTATTCGTATCAATTCCTCGTTGCACGCTTTCACTGTAACATTTTCTTATGAATCTGAAAAGAAATAGGGAGTTAGGTAGGTACATTAGATATCTATAAAGATAACCGGGTTACATTAGATAACAGGGTCGATGTTTAAGGTTAAGCAACGCTTGCCAAGGTTGGTCTGTGGATGGGTGACCATCTTAAAATACCGAGTTTCCTCCGTGTCTCGGAAAAGCGGGAAAACACGTAAAGCCGTTGGTCCCGGCTGTCATTTGTAGATCTTTGGCAGTCGTTACGGAATACGGATTGTCAGAAGCTAGTAAATCTGACTCCAGTCTTACCAAGAAGTAAGTACCATGTTACCCAGTTACTGGGTTTTGGAGGTGGTGGGCGGTAGGCAGCCCCTCCAGTAAAACTCTGGTATTCATCTGAATTCCAAAGTTTTACGTCGGTTTGACTGGAAGCCGACCCCAGTATAGTTGGGAAAAGGCTACGCAGATGATGAGGTAGGTACATTAGATATACCTATTCGACTGAAATAAAACGAAATTTTAGAACAACAAATTTCCATAGGTAAATAAGTATTTATGTATACCTTTGGTACAGTACGGCGGAACGTCAATGACCCTGTATCTGTCAAATGTCTCTTGAAAAGTACGGTTTGCAAAGAAAACTTAGTTGCATATCGATAACGGTTTATTTTACTTTGTTTGAATAAGTCTTAAATCAAATCAAACGTTCAATAGTAGCAAATTAGTTAAATATAATATTTAATTATTTAAACTAATTATTAGGTAGTTATTTTAAACCACACCAAAACACTTTTTTCAGTCAATGTTTATAAATAATCATTTAAAAAAACTAGGTAATCTTGCTTTGCTCACCCGACCGAATTGGTTTGAGTTGGCAGCTATGACGTCACAATATGGCGCTAAGTCGATCCTATTCTTATTTGAAACGCATTGTACAGTCGCCAGCACATCATGCTACAACAATCTGTCAAATTTCTGTATTAGATTTTCAACTTTATAGCTAACTAGCTGACCCGCGCAACTTCGTTTGCGTCACATTTTCCATTAATGCTCCGCTCCTATTTGTCTTAACGTGATGATATATAGCCTATAACCTTCCTCGATAAATGGGCTATCTAACACTGAAAGAACTTTCCAAATCGTACCAGTAGTTCCTGAGATTACCCTCTACATACAAACTTACAAACAAAAATGTTACCTCTTTATAATATTATAGTATGAATGGGAAAATTTGACAGTTTCGGATACCTTGATGTGCTGGCGTCTGTACCTACTGTATTAATTTTTTTTTTCTAGCCTGTTCCACGGTAATATTATATTACCGTGCCTGTACTGTCCCACTGCTGGGCAAAGGCCTTTTTTTTACGGGGGGAAATCCTCATGGATGTCCTCCACCCTGGGGCGGGCGGAGGTGTCTGTCAGACTCTTACTGACTAAAACCACCCCGGTGTTCCATCTTTCACCTGCGCCGGGGATCGCGGGAACTGATTACACTTCCGTAATCCCCGGCTGGTGCCAGCCCGCTTCTGCGGGCCACCTCGGGTCAGCGGGGAGAGTGAGGTGTTTGACTCCCCCCGCGACGTCAGAGAGGGGCGCACGGGAACACCACGCGCCGCCGCCTCGGGTCTGGATGTATGCGGGGCGACAGACGTCCCCAAGTCTGCCGCCCCTGGACCTAGTTAGGGGAGTCGGGAGAGGGAAGCATATATAGCTATATATATAGCTCCTCCGACGCCCGGTGCGCCTGCTGCGGGCTGGAAGAGCGATCGAAATCTCCCTCTCCCTTTCCGCAGCCTCCTTCTGCGCGATAACTGTTTCGCAGAAGGAGACCACCGCGTCCCAGGACTCCTCGCCGTCGACCATCGCTGCCGACTGTAGTCCGTACTACAGTCGGCAGCGAGAGGTCACTGCCTACCACAGAGATGAGGGCATACGGCGCGGCCCCTCCCAAGCGGCACACTCTGCCAGCGCATGCCGCGCCGTGTCCTCCCGACAGTCGACACAGTGGTGACACCGAGCGTCTGGCTCCCTGCATATACGACACAGGAACCTCCCAAAGCAGCCATGCCCTGAGAGGACCTGCGTCACACGAAAAGACAGAGAGCCGTGCCTTCTCCCGAGCCAAAGGTCGAGCACTGGCCGGATGGCCTCGATAGTGACGAGGCCGGCGGAAGGGCGTGAGAGCCTGTTCCGCCATTCCGCCACTAGAGCCTCGCGCAGCTGCGACCGACGCAGCTCAATGTGTCGCTGCATCAGCCGCTCGCCACGCGCCTGTGCGTCTTCACGCCACCGATGTAGTGACGCGAGGACTTTTGCCTCCAGGTCCCAGGGTGGAGATCCGGCCAGTGCACAAGCCGCCTCGTAGGAAATCGTGCGATAGCCCCTGATGACTCTGACGGCCATCACCCTCTGCGGCTTCCGCAGAACAGATGGTGATGGTGCTGGCCGTCAGGTCAGCCGCCCAGATCGGGGCCCCATACAGGGCCATCGATCGCACGATCCCCACATACAACCGCCTGCACGCGGTGCTCGGGTCCCCCAGATTGGGGAGCAGCGTTGACAGCGCCCCAGCCGCGCCCAACAACTTGGGTGCCAGCCGCCGGATCCCACCGGCTGTCGAGCAACAATCCCAGGTATTTCATGGTGGACTCGACAGCGATACAGAGCCCCCCAACAACTATGTGCAATCCCGGCGGTGGCGCCCGTCGGAGACCATGAAAAGCTATGGCCTCCGACTTGTTGAGAGCCACCTCCAGGCCAGAGCCACCTGTGAGACCGCGGCCGTCGCTAGCAACGCTGCCTCCCTGTACGAGCTCCCCCGGGGCTGGGCAAAGGCCTCCCCCAAGTCTTTCCAAGCATCGACTTTTCCCGCGCCACCTCGTGCCAGCCCTCACGGTACGCGTCCCGTCTCGCTACCTCTTTCTGGGCCGACTTCGGCGGCGCCATCCATACTGTATTAATAAATAATAGATTTTTTTTTTCTTACCGAACTCCATCTTCATTTTGAGATTTAGAAACTAAATCGCTTATAAAATCCAACTCATCTGAAACTATGAGAAAAAATTCAATCTTATTCAACATAAAAATATTGCTGAGGATTATTATAATAGAAACGTAGACGAATATTGTAAGGATAATATTCAACATTATGCAACACTTTATGCTACGCTGTGCTATGTTTGGCTAAACCATAGGCTACTTTAAAACATTCCCGTGTTATGTTCAATGAGCTTCCCGAGATGTGGTTTGTTGTACCTACCGTTAAACGGGGTGAATAGAAACGCAGGGGTGAATAGAAACAAAACTTTCAAAGGATTTTTACTTAATTTGAATTCTACTTTCAGTAGGTAGTTGTTTATGGATTCCAATTTTGAAATCAATATTATTTGTAAAATAATGATATTGTTTTAGAAACCAATAATGTGGCATTTACACAAAACATTCGTAGTATAAACCGTAATTTCAATGGCTTTGAAGTGCTATTACAGAATCTTGAAATAAGCTGTGACATTATTGTGCTAACAGAGTGTTGGCTCTCCGAACAAACAACGAATATACCATCAATAGACGGATACAATTTCCACAAAACAAGTAGCCACATTAATCAAAATAGTGGATTAGTTATCTATATAAAAAATAATTTAGAAGCAGTGGTTGAAGAACCCTTATTTCAAGACTGTAATTGCCTAACAATTAAAATTTCCCCCGATACGATATTTATGGCTATATATAGACCTCCATCTCAAAATATTGACAGATTCCTAGACTCGCTTAACATAAACCTAGAAAAAATTTCATCTTATAAAAATATTATACTTTTAGGTGACATTAACATTAACATTGCTTCCGGGAAAATCGATACTCATGCACATAACTATCTGAACATCTGCACATTTCATGGACTTCTACCAGCACATTATTACCCAACGCACCAGAGCGGCTCATGCCTCGACCATATCATAATAAAGTCAAAAGCGCCGTCCATAACAATGGTTACTAATACGTCACTTACTGACCATCAATCAGTTTTACTAACATTGCAAATACCTTCACCTAGAAAAAATTGCATGCGCAGCTGTTCAAAACTCAACACGACTTATCTTGAAAACGACGTACGAGGTATTAATTTCGACTCCGTTTATAATAATTCGAGTGACCCTAATATTTCGTTACAGTGTTTTATTGATTTGTTACAATGTGCTATTAAGAGAAACACTTTAACAAAAGTAATACCCAGAAAGTACAATAACATTAAACCATGAATTACGCCCGGACTTGTTCGCTGTATCAGACATAGAGACAGACTACACCAAAAATGTAAACTGTCCCCTAACAATGAAATACTATCAGTCACCTACAAGCGATATAGAAATTTCTGTAACAATCTGTTGAAAAAGCTTAAAAAACAATATGACAAAGATCAACTACAGAAGGCAGGTAAAAACAGTAAGCTAATCTGGAAATATATTAAAAGTAACACATTTAGAACCAAACACTCAGAACCTCCGCTCGAACTTTTAACAACCGAATTGAACCCATCCGCAGCGACAAATAAAGCAAACAATTTCTTTATTAACATAGGGAAAAGTCTGGCAGAAAAAAACCTAACCCACATTCCTTCTATTCAAAGCACATGTATGACTCACGCTGCACTGAACTCTTTTGTCCTGTTAGATACAGACGTGAGTGAAGTGATAGGTATAATAGATGAGTTAAAGGACGTTTGCGCCGTCGGTTGGGATGAGATTCCTAATGCCATACTGAAAAGACTTAAACACCTAATTGCCCCTCCACTAACTCACATTTTTCAGATATGTTTAACTCAAGGAATATTCCCAAAATTGCTAAAAAAAGCAGTAGTCACCCCTGTTTTCAAATCCGGAGACAAAACCTGTGTTACTAACTATAGACCTATTTCAGTACTAACGGGACTCTCGAAGATTTTGGAAAGAATAATTAACAACAGGCTAGTAAAATATCTTGAAAATAACAAATTGCTTTCAGATCAACAATTTGGTTTCAGGCCTAAAAGATCAACAAGCCAAGCAGTACACAAATTGACAAATTTTATTAGTAAAAATCTAGATAGTGGCATGCATACCATTGGGATCTTTCTAGATCTTGCCAAGGCTTTTGAAACTATTTCTTGTTCTCTTCTTTTATTTAAACTGGAAAAAATTGGGATAAGAGGAACACAGCTAAAACTGTTAGCTGATTATCTTAGCGACCGTTACCAGTCTCTAAAAATCGGTCAGTACACGAGCTCTGAACTCAAAAATAGTAATTATGGAATTCCACAAGGCAGTATTTTGGGGCCCACATTATTTTTAATATATATTAATGACCTTTGCCGCCTACAACTTCAAAATGGTTTAATTATGTCATATGCGGATGACACAGCTCTACTGTTCTCAGGTAAATCAAGATCTGATGTCTATGAACTTGCTCAGAATGGCTTTAATATGGTGTGTAATTGGCTTCATAACAATTTATTAACGTTAAATTCAGATAAAACCAAATTTATTCTATTTACAATGAGAAATACTAACAAGATGCTTACTAACCAAAACATTCACGCGCACAAATGTAATACAAACGCTGACACGGCATGCACTTGTCCCACTTTAATTAAAGCTGACCACATCAAATACTTAGGCGTCACGATTGACACAAACCTAAATTTCCGTAAACACATTGATTTATTATGCACTAGAGTGCGTAAATTAATATATATTTTTAAGAATTTACGGGACATAGCCGATTTTAAATTAATTAAACAGGTTTACTTGGCTTTGTATCAATCTATTCTTACATACTGCATAACTTCTTGGGGTGGTGCCGCAAAATCAACCTTACTACTGCTAGAACGTGCTCAAAGAGCAATTCTAAAAGTCGCCACCCGTCGCCCATTTAGATTTCCCACACACCAGCTTTATATGGCATGCAAGGTGCTAACAGTTCGACAACTTTTTGTTTTAAGTATAGTTTTACTACAACACAATGAACTAGAGTTTAAACCTGTACCTTCAGAAAAAAGAAGAAAGGATCTGGTTTGCACGAACCATCAAACTAAACATGCTTTCTCAAAAAGATTCTATTTATTTCTAGGACCATTCTTATATAATAAATTTAACAAATTGCTTCAGATATATAATGTAAGTTATTATAAGTGTAGTATAATGTTATTTGATTATTTAGCAAAACTAAATTACTCTGACACGGAAAAACTACTAGAGGTGCTGAACTAAAGTAGCTGACTTAACTGTAGTTACCTAAAATTAGTATTTTAGTTGTAGATTTAAATCAGGATCTATAAGCGTAGTTTATGATAAGGTTATGCAAAATATTGTATCTGCTTAGATTTTGAAAATATTTTATTTTTATTTTATTTAATGACTCTCCCATTTAACAAATACTTTCGCAGAGAGGTGGCCTGAAACACAGGTTTAAGTAAACCTAGATCAGGCAACGCACTACATTACTTTCAGAGTTCTATTTTTGACTGTAAACTCATATGTGTCTTCCATAGTTTAAATTTAGATAATTATTATCCTAATGTAGACCTAGATTAATATATACAACTGCACTATAATGTACACTTTTTTTTTTTGTAAACATGTTATTTCAATAAATTTTTATTTATTATTTTTATTTATTATTTTATTTTATTATTTATTTATTTTTATTCAATGAAAATTTAATTCCATTCAAAGTTGTTTCTATTCACCCCTGCGTTTTTTAACGCTTTTTACCGATTGGTAGGTATGACTGGTTCAGGGCAAATTTTTTAGCTAACGTCTTGGAAGACCGAGCGGGTGAGTACCTACCTATCCTTTTAAGCCAACTACTTAAAAATCAAGCATTAGCCAACTGACAATACGGAGTATTTTACGATGTAAGTATATAATACTCCGTACGATAAATTCATCTAGAAGCTGAGCTGACTGAATATATCTACTAAACACTTACAGCTTAGCACAGCGCAGGTTAGCATAAATTAATGTTGATTAGTCTTATATTCTTACCAGTGTCATTTATGTCAATATTATATCTCTTTTTTCTTATGCTACCTGCCTTCTTTACTCCTGACTCTGCCTGTATCAAAAGAAAAAATATAAATGGGTGCAGTGAATGCATGCATAAAAAATTAATTTGCAAAAGCCAATTGCAACACTTATCTAGGGTTTAGTTATGTAGGTTATTTGTGAGTGATGTATCAATAATTTCTTTCTTGCATGATTATTGGGGTTACACTAAGTACCTGAGCTGATTTCATAACTTTTCTATTAGATCGCCATTTATCTATTGCTTTCTGTTGCCGCTCCTTCAGGTAGATGTATTTAGAATACCATTTGACGTGCGAAATAATTTGTTCTTCACGGACATCTGAGGGTTTGTATATCAATTAGAAGAGGTAGGTACCTAGCTTAAATTAAATACTTACAACTAAAGTAATTTAAAAGTGGTAGCAGTCACTTTTAAATTACTTTTGTAGTATGATTAATAAATCAAAATAAGGAACCTACTTATATAACAATTTGATTAAAGATCATTCTCATGCGCATTATGAAAAAAAACTAGCCAAGTGCGAGTCCGACTCGCGTGCAAAGGGTTCCGAACCAATTTCATTTCTAACACTACCTATACATAGGTACTTGTTATAGGTTTTCCTGTATGTGTGGTTTTCCTTTATTAAGTGTAGAATATGTTATAGTACCTGCATTTTTCTAAAATTGTAGGCTCAGTAGTTTCGGAGATCAGGGGGAATGGTAATTTTTGATCTATTTCCAGAATTACTACAAAATTAAAATTTTTATATTATAAAAAAATATAGGTAGTTAAAACTGTAACTTGATAAGTATATGTCACACAAAACAGTTTGAAAAACTTTTTTTTTTTAAATTTTCTAGTTTGACCCCCAAAAGTGACCCCCATAATAAAAATGTATTTATTTATGTAAAGGTCCGTGTTTGGGTCATAGAATTTCATATTTATAACAAATTTCAACAGAATCGGTTCAGTACCTACACTAACTGGGTGTGACAGACGGACAGACAGACACCCGAGTGAACCTATAAGGGTTTCGTTTGTTACGGATGTTGGGAGAATTCAAAATAAGGGAACACAGCCAAACCACAACACTAACACGAGTAGTTTATAGGTATATTAAATTCAATCATCACCTACAACGCTCTAAGTTCATATAAAGCTCTAGGAATTACTTTTTCTGTTTTTTTTTGTTCCTACGCCTTTATGAACTTGGAGGGTTGTATTGGTGATTTTGATGATTATAATGCTATAACTACACACGTCTTACAGCCGCGAATAATATTAAAATCAACATACAACCTAGCACTGGCCTTTTTAAATTGCAAAAAATCGCAAGAAATTTTGAATTACGCGGGCTGGTTGAAAGTCATTCTAGCAAATGCATCACCTAGTAACTTCGGAAGAAGTTCATACAAAAATGAATCAAATGATGGAGAAGTTTCCACAGGATTATCGATTTCTTCGAAACATCTATCTATTTGAGATCCAAAATGCTTTTTCCAATGGTTTACAAAAATATTATGGTGATATTCATTCCAGCCTCCATATCGATTTGCACTGTTCTCCATGAATTCTTGAAACTCTTGTACTTCCTGTAAAATAACACAGTTTTGTCAAAAAATAAGGCAGGCCCCGAGAACGCCCGCCTCAAAAACGCACCATACTAGGATATTAGGGGGCGTCCTCGGGATTATCTAACCTGCGTCACAGAGCGTATCGACTTCCTGAAACAGAAAATCTATACATGGGCAAACCGTATACGTCGGTACAAGCGGCGAGTGGAGCGATACACTCAGAATCGCACGTTCCAATGCAATGAGAGGTGGGTTTACAGGGCTTGGGAGCGACCGGACCAAGGTGTGACTGATACACGCCAACCGGATAATGTCGCTATGTGTTCAGGGTCGCTGCCCCAGTTTCTAACTAACCCACCTGCTCCATAAATCAGGTAGGTAGTACCGCGGAGCCTAAAAATTATAGATCGATAAAGTGTTTACCGACGGTCTATAAAGTTCTTACATTCATTTTGAGAGCAAGATTTCCCATCATATTGATAGTCATTCTATTGTATTAATGTCTGCCTCTCAGAACATATGTAGGAACGGGTCCCACGCGGTACAAAGGAGCTGCTCCTAATTGACATCGCCAATAGCCAACAGGTTCGTCGTTCCCGAAGGGATCTGTCGACATGCTGGATAACTTATAAGAAGGCCTATGACTCAGTGCCAAATACATGGCTCATGAAGTTGCTGGAGCTGTACAAAGTTGATATAGTTCTGGGGCAGTAGAGGGCGGTTCTTCACTATCCAGGGTGTCGACAGACCCAGGCGACCAGCGACCCGATAAGGATCGAGCGTGGCATATTTCAAGGCGACAGTCTGAGTTCACTGTTTTATGTTCATATACATGGATGATCTGAATTTTCTCCTGACAACTTGCAACTGACGAAGCTACTAAAGGTAACCTTCAGTAGCGCCATCAGATCATCATCATCAGGCGCGGCCCGTTCGCGGGGTTCACGAACCCCCCCCTCCCCCAAATCGTACAAGATAAATTGTCAAACCTTCTAAAAGGATATAAATGACGAACATTTTAACTACAACTAATTAGGGAGGGGTTCTAAGTCAAGCTCTCATCGCTCGCTCTTGCATTCGTAGTTGTACATAACGCGGCAACATTACATTTATGTCTGTATCGATAGTAAACAGAGGATCGTACCTATCCGAGGCACAACCTATCCAAGAACATTATTCTAGCTCGCTTTTGCATCCTCAATTGTGCAAGTTTTATGTTAAAGTCAAATAACTAACTTCGATGATTGCATGGATTATAAATAAAAAAATTAACCTATCTATCCCTCAAAAAACAAATACAATACAGAGAGCTCGGATCTTTCTTGACTTGACCGTATAAAAATGATGCAAGATTCAAGTCCAAGGTCTCTGTTCACTGGTATTCTCAAACGACACATGTTAGATTCATGGACTATTCTGAAGTTCTGAAATGCTTGGCCTATTATTGATCTCAGTAGGCCTTTTTTTACATTTTTGTTTTTGGGGGATATTTTGTCTTTTTTCCAAGTAAATGATAGGAATGATAATAATTTCGAGCATTTTTAATTAATTTATTTTTTGTTATTTTTAATTAACTTTTTGTAATTATTTGCTTATGACTCATGAGACCCTGATGTCAACCATTTAACTTTTAAAAAAATGCATTTTTCCGGTTTTTTTCTTTCAATATTAGCCTAAGACCTATCTTCACACCAAATTAGAACTTTCTTGCATGATTGGAAGTGCCCCATAATCTTGATGTGTCAGTCAGTACCTAATTAAGTCAGTGACAAAATCTTCACTTTTTGGTCCCGTGTATAACCTAATGTTATAACTTTTCAGTATTCTTCAACTTGGTTAGAGTAATAAAAGTTTCATCAAGTTGCGATTATTACAAAAAAAAGTTATGAGGGGGTAAGAACTGCTTGAAATGTTTCGAGTAAATATGTATGTATAAACACTGCTTGCGTTAGGCCGTAACTTGGCCTGGCGCCTAGATTTATAGGATTTGCACATCCCGCGGAATTGTGGAGGTTGAGGCTTTTTAAACGTCAAGACTCTCCACAACCGCGAGATGTACAGTTTCAAAGAATATTTTCTCAAAGCTGATGTGGGTATGCAGTATGCTCCGAGATGTGGTCACAGTGGACAAGGGACTCATCCCGTTGTCCATGGCTAAAGAGAACTGGCGCAAGCCTGTGATACTTACCACAGATGACCGCAAGGAGGTATGGAAAGGAAAGGAGCTTCACGGGCTCTTCATGGGTCCGATGTAGATTTTTCAGCGTCTGTGGCCTGGCTATGTTTCAGGGATCTCTTCGGGGAAACTGGAGGTTTTGTCTGTGCGATTATGGAAGAAGTTATTTTGACGAAAAACCACCGGAGGCATATATATATTATGAAGGATGGGACGGTGGACGTGTGTCGGGCATGGAACCATCCGGGTGAGTCCTGATCCAGATGGGGGCCGAGTCACCCGCGTCCGTAGGAGAATACCCTTCAGCGAATCCCTACACGTGGTCTCCGGGTGGTGCTAAACAGGTGACACTAACCGCCTCCGTGGTCTAGTGGTTAAACCACCTGATTCAGACTCAGAGGTCCCGGGTTCGATTCCCAGCGGGGGCAAATTTTTTGCTCGGTTTGGTTGGTGGTAGGACTTGTTCTAAGTCCGCCTGGCAAGCTACCACCATCTTGTCTAAGTCTGTCGCCATAACAACAATGTTAACATCATTGTTGTGTTCCGGCAGTTAGAGGTATGATAGCCAGTTCCTCTGTGTAAGAGGATTCCGGGTGAAACTCGCTTCCATCTTCGGCCTAATCATCACTTTCCATCCGGTGAGATTTGGGCCAAGAGATTCCCCGTTTCGCATAAAAAAAAAGTCCACCAGACATATTATCTCTGGTTTTTCTCATCTGGCTAACGGCGAGTACTTGCACAGACTTAAACAAGTGGCCAGGATCATCTATCAGCAATTTGCCTTGAAATACTAACGTGTGGACTCTGAGTTACCGTATTACAAGTATGTGCCCGACCCAGTTCACAAAAATGACCATGTCACGTTGTACTGGGATCGGTCTATCATCACTGATCGGACTATTGGCGCCAATAAGCCTGACGTAGTGCTTGGTGATAGACAGATTAGCGCGCCACACAATGAAAAAACCGATGTTACCATTCAACATGACGAGAATCTCGTGAAAGTATCTCGACTTAGCACACGAGGTTGTCGACATGTGGAATGTGGACTTGGCTGTCATTGTGCCGATTGTTGTTTCGGCCAATGGCCTGATAGACAAAAGCTTCGACGACCACCTGTCGAAGATGACGTTACGTGGTTGGGTAAAGGACCTGTAACAGAACGCAGTACTCCTCGATACAGCTCGTATTGTGAGGAGGTTCGTTTCCCTGGAGCCCTAACCACCGGTAGCTTGACCCTGCTCTCGACACCGGCAGACTAAAATTTTTAATATTTTTATATTTATTACATTTTTGGTATTTTTTAATGTGTTGTCTAATATATATTGTATATCACATAGATTAAAAAATGTAATTTAAAACATGTATGCTTGTGGGTATAAAAATAAATAAGTAAACGAAATAATAATTAGGTAATAATATTTTTTTGATGAATAATAAACAAAGAAATGATAAGTCACCGGATCAACTCGTCTAAGTCATAATATTTATACTATAATAATCTATACTATAATAATATTATAAAGCAGAAGAGTTTGTTTGTTTGGTTGAACGCGCTAATCTCAGGAACTACTGGTCCGATTAAAAAAAAAATTTCAGTGTTAGATAGCCCATTTATCGAGGAAGGCTATAAGCTATACATCATCACGCTAAGACAAAAAGGAGCGGAGCATTAATGGAAAATGTGACGCAGACGAAGTTGCGCGGGTCAGCTAGTATTTACTACGTGTTGAATTCTCCCACTGCAGTGCAGGCCAAAGGCGAAGGAGTTCCGTCTTCATATTCCACAAAAGCCCGTCCTCTGCTAAAGAAGGTCTGTTCACTCATCACGTTTGCGAACTTCCGCTAGATAATTTTTCTATCCTGATATATTAGACTCCGCGCAATGCCACCGACCACAGACACCGGTAGCTGGCGACAAGCATGATTTTTAAAACGGTTTTAATCGAATCGCCACATAAGTGTAGCGAGTGGCGTCCACTCGCGATTGAGTGAACGCGATTATCACGTTTTCCGTTTTCGGGGCAGCTCTACTGACCACCTTCGTTAGTGCAGTACCAAAGGACGTGACGCGTGACAGCCACCGGCGTGGCCGTGCTTGGTGGCCCGTTTGCGGGCTGCGTTGAACTGGTGGACTAAGGTGGCACCAGACAAATTGTAGATATTAAAAGTATACTCACTAAACACTTGAAAGGCGATGTCATCATCGTCTTAACAGGACTCGGCACGATCTCGCTGTATTTTGCTGTTTGGACTCTTGGATGTCGTTTCAACTTATTAATTGACACTGGATTTTCATTCATCTATGAGATTAGGTAAAGATATTTATTTACTTAAAAAGGAAAGCTAGTCAATAAGAACTACGACCACAGTTTTGGTCCAATACAGAATACCCACAGCATGATCAATTTGTTGCTCAGCGGACTTCAGACAAATTAATTCTGTTTGTAAAAACATCTTGAATGCTTTTATACGGTTTTCCAATTCAAAAGTACTTTTTTTAAATTCATCCATGTCTGAAATGGAATAAAAAAATTAAAACTGCACGTGCACAACAGTGGCTAGATCAAACCAGTTTCTTTCTATGCTTCAATTCCCTGTTATATTTAATGTTAAGTTATTTAGAAAGAACATAAACCTGAAATTGACAATGCTTTATAGTCATTCTCAATAATTGTTTTTAAAGTTCTGAAACAAAATACATATGCATATCTATATTTATGTACTGAAAAAGAGTTGTACGGTACTTTCTGATGCTCACCAAGAGTTTTCAGTGTTTCTTTGGAAGCCGTACTAGTCCTTAAATCTTGATATAATAGTTTTATTTCTTTAAACGAATTTTTTGTCTTTCCTAGAAAAGCTTTGAACTCTGAAAATGTTTGGTAACTTGTTGCATCAATATCCCCGCTCCCTACATCCGTTTGCGTATCTGGCACACATTTCTTGTTTATGCTCTGTAGAAGTAGACTTTCTTCAATTTGCAATCGTTTCAGTTTAGCGGCCAGACTTGAGGTTTGTGTTATATCAGACGAACTGCCGGACTTTGTAGAGGTTAAATCCATCTCCATTTTGTTTTAAATATACTAAGTTAATCTGAGTGTGGTATCTGGTTCCTATATTGATCAAACTTACAATATTTTGAATTTTCCCCCGCTTGACAACCACAATTGCATTATTACCAGACTAAAAAATAATAATTTAAGGGATGCTCAAGAATACCTTCATGTCAAGAATCAACTAATCAACTAAAATCTGAATGGGGTGACTACTGAATAAAACTAAGTTACGTTTTTGAGATTCAGGTTTGGATTTATCTTACCGGCTACACTGGTCAAATCCTCTCATCTGAATCTGACTGAACCACTGACTGAAGACAAATTTTGGATAAAAGAGAATTTTGTGGAATGGAAAGTGAAATTTCAAGGGAATACTCTTGAAATACATCAAAATGTTCAGTCGTTCGAGATTGTTTTTCACCAAGGCTCTCCCATTACGGGTCAGTATTGTTCGTTAACTATTTATTTACATAATAATTCCGAACTTAGTATTGATGTACTTAACCTTACAATATATTGTTTTCAGAATGTTTTTAACGTGGAATATCAAAACAATGCCCGAATTGTGTACAGCATAACAGCTACAAGAAGTCGCTCAACTACTCCGCTCAATACTATTGTTATGTTCGTTCCACAACAAGAGGTATTTTATCATAATTTTGTGGTATTATGAAAATAGCCACAAAAAATAATAATAATTTGGGTATTTTGTCTGGACTTCGTCTTGCAATAAAAGTGTATTCTTGTTCGGAGGGTAATTTCGTAGATGGTTGGATTTGCATTCAGAGAATGTTTCATCATTCTTGTAGTGTTGATAGTAACATGCAATATTGAATACTTGCAGGCATGGATAGTGGAGCGCATGGGAAAATTTCACAGGATCCTAGAGCCTGGTCTCAATCTACTGTGGCCAATAGTGGATAAGATAAAGTATGTTCAAAGTTTGAAGGAAATAGCCATAGACGTTCCCAAACAGAGTGCCATTACATCTGACAATGTTACGCTGAGCATTGATGGAGTGCTATATCTTCGAATTATTGATCCTTATTTAGGTAAGATTGATTATTTTTAATATTGCACCATGGTTAGCATTATTGAATGGTCAATTTACATCAGGAATTTCATGAAAAGTATATAATGATGAGATCTAATAAGAACTGTTGCAACCATGGACAAACTTGTCTATTTTGTACCATGTGTCAAATACAATCTGTATCATGTCCATTTCCACCACGCGGCCAATTCATAAAATTTGATGAAACTTTGAAAGAAAGAACGAAAATTGCATTTATTGGCACAATAAAAAACACCTTACCATGGTCACACTACTGTAATACCGTTTCATACTACATACTATATTTTTTGTAAATATCTTATAAAATATGAACGCTGCAGTTGTATTTGCTTCATTTATCCAAACTAGGTCACGTTACCTGTCGATTAGTACTATTACTAAGTTAGAACCTAGTTTTAATAACGAAATAAACAGCATTGTAATTTAGGCATAGTGCCGTCCGAGCGGCTAACTAAAATCGACTCTCACAAATTATTGAACCATTTTTTCTAAGTATTTTTCTTGATTATTCGCTGCAACAAATTAGCAACTAATTGTCCATACACATTAGCCTCTATTGATTTGATATTTATGTTGAGATGCCTACCTACCCATAACCTGCAAACTAAATATTGCATAACTTAGTGTATATTTACGTTTTGACGTTTTTTATTTTTGCAACAATTACAAAAACAACAAATTAAGACCTTTATTTTGATGTATCATTGGCGTATCTGCATTATTTAGTTTCTATGTAATTACAGACGTTGACTACGACTACGACTACGACTGTGTAGTATTTTTGGTCATAGCGTCTTAGTTTTTTTTCAACAAATTCAGGATAAGAATTGTGTATAGTAACAAATTACAACTAATTCCTGGCAAAGTTTCATCAAATTTTATGAGTTGCCGCGCGGTGGAAATGGACACTCTGTATCAGTGTATGGTAACCCAAAAGAGAGAATCGTTAACTACTTTCAGAAATTAAGTGTTGTCTTATTCACATTGGGAAAATTTTGAACCGTCCTTTGCATAGTACTGGGATATTAGTGGCGAAAATAGAATAGGAAGAATTACCTTGAAAACAATCTTACTATTATTTAATACTTCAGATTATTTTTATTTATTTATATATACTTTATTGTACACCAAATGAAAAATACATAAAGGAAACCTTAAACTAACAAAACATACTATTGGCGGCCTTATCGCATTCCGCGATCTCTTCCAGGCAACCTGGATTAAGTAACATTTTTTGAGTTTATATTTTGAAAGCAAATAAATTAAGAAGTCACATGTAAAACTAACTGTGTATTTTCACAGGTCAGTAATAACAAAAACAAAAAATAATTCTGTAAACTTACCTGGACAAAATATTATTCTTTTAATTCCAGCATCGTATGGTGTTGAAGATCCTGAGTTTGCTATAACGCAGCTTGCTCAGACAACTATGCGTTCTGAACTTGGTCAAATTTCACTTGACAAAGTGTTCAGGGAGAGGGAATCTCTGAATACGGGCATTGTAGATGCCATCAACAAGGCCAGTGAAGCTTGGGGCATTGCATGTCTCCGATATGAGATCCGTAAGTATATTTCAGTATATTTACTGACAAATGTATTCTAATATATTCTAACTATCTTAACTAATAAAAAATGGATAAATGAGTCTGTTAGAGTTCCGTAGCCAAATGGCTAAAACAGAACCCTTATAGATTCGTCATGTCTGTCTGTCCGTCCGTATGTCACAGCCACTTTTCTCTGAAACTATAAGAACTATGCTGTTGAAACTTGGTAAGTAGATGTATTCTGTGAACCGCATTAAGATTTTCACACAAAAATAGAAAAAAAAAATTTTGGGGTATACTTAGAACTGAATACTTAGAACTTACCCATACTTAGAACTGAAACTCAAAAAAAATTTTTTCATCAAACCCATACGTGTGGGGTTATCTATGGATAGGTCTTCGAAAATGATATTAGAAATAAATGATATCGATATTTCTAATATAATTTTTTTCTAAACTTAACAGTTTGCGAGAGAGACTTCCAAAGTGGTAAAATGTGTGTCCCCCTCCCCCCCCCCTGTAACTTCTAAAATAAGAGAATGATAAAACTAAAAAAAAATATACGATGTATATTACCATGTAAACTACCAGCGAAAATTGGTTTGAGCGAGATCTAGTAAGTAGTTTTTTATTAATACGTCATAAATCGTAAATCGCATCTTTTGCTTATAATATACCTACAGGTTTGTACGGAACCCTCAGTGTGCGAGTCCGACTCGCACTTGGCCGGTTTTATTTTTCGTTATGCTTTCAAGTCTAAATTTCTCAATCGATTTTGATGAATTTTGGTACAAAGACAACAAGTACATTTGTCTCTGTACCAAAATTCATCCAAATCCCTTTTAGCCTGACTTAACTGAACTTGAGGTTTGAGACTGTTATGGAGAGGACCTTCATAATCATGAATGGCCCGTCGTGTTTTCCAAACAACCGTTTTTATTTACCTGAATAAAAAAATTACACAAACTAGTAGACACAGTTTGTACACTTGAAATCTGAAAATCGAAATCGCGAATCAGATATTTTATAAATGAAATTTTGACTTATCATTACAGGGGATATTAAACTACCGACGCGAGTGCACGAGGCTATGCAGATGCAAGTGGAAGCGGAGCGGCGGAAAAGAGCCGCCATCTTGGAGTCCGAGGGAGTGCGGGCCGCCGACATCAATGTCGCTGAGGGCAAGCGTCAAGCTAGAATATTGGCGTCAGGTACGCTTTTGCCTTTAGATAATAATTATATTAAAATGAGCACCTTTCAAGTTTTAAAACCTGGCGAAGGGTGCATTTAGCTCGATTCCTAACGTCTTCTCTTCAGAGGTTCGGTAAATTATGGATACTTCATAAACTATGTAATTTGAATGGCATTTTTGTATTTGTAATAAAATCCAGTAACGTAAATTAAGTACAAAAATAATGTTTTATTATTTTTGTAAAGGGCAGAGATAGCCCCGCCGCCATTTGTTTTTTTTTTTCAAAGTTCAGGCGCAGGTTCTAATATGAAATGGGTAGAGGATGTTCGGAACATGGTGCCCTAAAGTGTCGTGCATGGCTATGCGGGCTCCCATAGGAAAAATTTCGAACCTCTTTCATGGTACACTAAAAAAAAATTCTTAGCCCTTATTTTGTTTCTTCCAGAGGCTGAGAAACAGGAGCAGATAAACAAGGCGTCTGGTGAGGCGCAAGCGATGCTCGCCGTGGCGGAGGCGCGCGCTAAGGGACTCAAGCTGGTCGGCGGTGCGCTAGCGCAGCAGGTCCGTTACTTACTATAATTACGTAATTATCAGTTGAGGAGCTCTGACTATATAATAACAACTGCACGCTTCGATCTTCGAGGTTGAGCAGCGCTTCCCGAGGTCAGTCTGTGGATGGGTGATCATCTCATACATACAGAGACTTCCGTTTCTCGAAAGGCACTTTGACCCTGACTGTAGTTTTTAAATCTGTCAGTCTAGGACAGTCTTGCCAAAGGGTATATTAGCCAGTTATTTATTAGGTTGAGAAGGTCAGATAGCCAGTTGCTCTATCTATTTAAAATGAATATGGTACTTAGTTGCATGTTATTATGCTGGAAGCTCCAACATGTTGGGAAAAGGCTGAATAGATTTCTTCGGCAGCAGATGCAAGTTGTCATCAGATCAGAAGAAAAATCGATGTAAAAAAATAACGACCCTGAGTAACTGCTGCAGTTCAACTTATTTGTGTGCGATTAATCTGTAAGCCTAAAGTCACATAAGAAGCAGCTACAGCACTTTAAGATAAAAAATACAACGTCTTTTCACAGGACAGCAAGCACGCCGCCTCCCTGACCTTGGCTGAGCAGTACGTGTCGGCGTTCAACAAGCTAGCGAGGACGAACAACACTCTCATCCTACCGGCGAACGCGGGAGATGTGTCCTCCTTAGTCGCTCAGGTACTATGTGCATTGTATACTATTTGTTTCAACTTTAAGTTTTTGAAATCAGTCTTTTAGGCGCGATTGGTCCAATGTTAAAAAAAAATCGCGGTTGATCCTTATTGGACCATTCCGAAATTATATAATACTAGCTTCTGTCAGCGGCATTTCCCGCGTGATCCCTAGAAAACATATTCCCGGGATGAAAGTAGCCATGTGCTATTCCAGAATATAATCTACCTCTACCAAATTTCATGAAGATCCTTTCCGACGTGAAAGAGTAACCAACATTCCATCCATCCATCCTCACAAAATTTCCTATTTATAATGTTAGTAGGATACAATGTGTAACAGAATAAATGCATTACCTCTGAGCCGGTAATTGTATTCATCATTATGAACAATGTTTGGTCTACTACCAAAAATAATTTACAAACTTGTTAGTCACCCACCACGAGAAGAATGATGATACCATCATTGGGTTATCAGAACCAATTACTTTCTGTAAAATTTTACCAGTAACATTATTATTTTTTTATTCATTAAAAAACTATCTTTTGCCCGCGACTTCGTACGCGCATTTTTTCCCCATCCCTATAAGGCCTTCCTCATTAATGTGGCTATCGTATACAAAAAGAAAACAGTCTTCAGGTTTATTATCTACTAGCTGATCCATGCAACGTCGTCTGCGTAACATTTTTCATTACTGCTCCGCTCCTATTGGTCTTAGCCATTATTATTATTGATATATAGCCTATAGCCTTCCTCGATAAATGGGCTATCTAACACTGAAAGAATTTTTCAAATCGGACCAGTAGTTCCCGAGATTAGCGCGTTCAACCAAACAAACAAACTCTTCTGCTTTATAATATTAGTATAGATAATATAAAAATAAGTCGGGTTTTCCTTCCTGACGCTATAACTCCAGAACGCACGAACCGATTTCCACGGTTTTGCATTCGTTGGAAAGGTCTCGGGCTCCGTGAGGTTTGTAGCAAACGAAATTCTGGGAAAATGTGACGCAGACGAAGTTGCGTGGGACAGCTAGTCTAATATATAAAAAATCGTGTCACGTTGTTTTGTTATTGAACTCCTCCGAAACGGCTAGACCGATTTTCATGAAATTTTGTGTGTATATTCGGTAGGTATGAGTATAGGTTGTAGGGTACTTATTTTTTAATTGGCAAAACAATGTTTGCCCGGTCAAATAGTATTAGTATAGATAGATAAAAGTTTTCGGCACGAATTTGAATTTATAAGTGGATTTTTTTATAGTGTGATCTTTATTCTTTCAATTATTTTGAAAATATTAACATGACTTCTCTTTTCAGGCAATGTCAATATATTCTACAGTGACGGCACACAACACACAAGGCAAAAATATGCCTCAAATTGATGAGTATGAGGAACCTCTAGTCAAAATTAACGCATTAACAGAAAAAGGTTCCTCTTTTGCTGGTCCAGCTATAGTCAACTTTGATGGCTCCTTAGAAGAATACTTCTCAGATGATGAAGAAAGAGAGAAGGCACTGAGGTCTCACAAAGAGAAGAAAGACTACCACACACAACAATTAAATAAGCTAGAAAAAATTGAAAAGGACACATAGAATTGTTACTTAGTACCTGTTTGAAAAAAAATAAGATTGTCTCTGCATTTTAAATGTAGCTCTCAAACTTTGTTGTGTAATTTGGTACATTAGGGACTAGTTCTGAATGAAAACTAGGTGTTTGCAATAAAATGCATTTATTTTCATACATTGTACAATACAGTCAGTTCCAAGTGTAATAAAGTGTTAATGTACAGATATGCAATATTTTTAAAGCAAATCATATCTCATTAGTTGTCATCTTAAGTTATTTATTGTGAAATAACTCTGGAGAAAATAAAAGTAAAAATTATTATAAAAATATTTATTTTATTCATCACTATGACAATAGCTAAATTCGAAAAAAAATAAGTCTCATAAGCTTCCATGTGGTTACATTAGGCTACCTAACGTAACAATATGTATATTTTCATAAAAAAAATTTGAGATACCAAATAAGTTGTTGGAATGTTGTGTGAACCATCCATAGCTGGATATTTAAATCCACGTACATTTTTACCATGATTGTTCCGCACTTACCCAATGCCCAAAGCCAGGAAAAAAAGAAAGTCTTTGCTCTTCAATGGGGCAAAATAAATAAATAGATAGAAGTACTTGCAAATGTCTGTTCGTTGTGGAATCGTTCGTGCAACGAATGCTTATCAAAAAACTCGCGAGTGAATAGTTATTGCTTGGGGTGAATACCTACCATCTCCATCATAAAATTTTAATGAATAAAGGCTCGACCGCACTGTGCGACACTTAGCGGCAGCGGAACGACGCGACACGTAACAATGTTCGCACTTGAAGTGTCGCGGCGCGTAGTTACGCTGCTGCATAGTGCGTTATACCTCATACAATTTCTTACAAAGAATATTTTGCCGTTGCGTGTCGCGTCGTTCCGCTGCCGCGCAGTGTCGCACAGTGCGGTCTAACCTTTAGGATTTGGAACCTACGTTTTTACTTCAGGATGGTCCAGCTATCTTTTCAAAAAAGAAGTTTTTATTGAACATCCTGAAGCCAAACTGCTTGTTCCTTTACTTCATAGTAGCTATAATTACAAAAAATATATAGGTTACACATTCATCATCACCATATATATTACCGGTACGGATCCCCTATCCATTAGCATAAAATTTTAAGACCTAAGAACTTAGTGTAATTTTGTTTCTCTTATTTACGATTTTATTAAGATAGCATTCTAAAGTACCTATATATTATATTTACGCAAAATAATATTAAAACATATTTTTATAGGCATACAAATAAACAATAATTATTGTAACTCCTAAAACTTTAGACACTAATACACATGTTTTTTATTAGCTGACCCGTGCCCACTTCGTTAGGCGGTATTTTTCGGATTAATATAGCCTATGACACTCACAAATAATGTGGCTCTCTATTGGTAAAAGAATTTTCAAAAGCAGTTCAGTAGATTCAGAGACTACCCCCTATAACCTCAAAACTCACAAACTACAATTATAACATTAGTACCTAAAGAATAGATTTTCTAATAACATTTATAGTAACTTTACATGGGTTACCTTTGTTTCATCGAAAAGAATTTGATAAATTATTACTTCCCAAACAATTTTTCGTTTCTGTTCCCAAACAATTTTTTTGTTATCTATACATAATATTATAAAGCAGAAGAGTTTGTTTGTTTGGTTGAACGCGCTAATCTCAGGAACTACTGGTTCGATTTGAAAAATTATTTCAGTGTTAGATAGCCCATTAAAATTTATCGAGGAAGGCTATAGGCTATAAATTATATCATCACGCTAAGACCAATAGGAGCGGAGCAGTAATGAAAAATGTTACGCAGATGACGTTGCACGGGTCAGCTAGTAGAATATTCTCACACTTTCAATTTGCAATATACTCACACGCCAATACAAATTTGTCGTCAAGATAATTATGCTAACACAATATTGTTGCCAAAAAAAAATGCCAAAGTATTATTATGGCAAAACAAATTATACCAAAAGAAAGAAAGAAAAAGAGTTTATTTGCGGTCAATATGACGCATATCAAAAGTACATAAAAATTACAATTAAATATATGAACCAAAATAGTTATGCCAAAGTATATTAGGAAAAAGAACATTATGCAATAAGAAGGGATCCCAGCTACTACATCCAATTTTGGCAACCCTTAAACTTAACAATTTTTCATATAAAAGAAAACAATAGCCATAATCTATTCTAGATTTTATAAGCACTCTCAAAGTGCAAAATTTCCATTTGTTTGTCCATGTTGTATCTATATGCATGGCAATAAATATTAAAAAAAAACTTGTTTCAAAACCTTTTTGATTACCTTCTGTTATTTACATAATGGGTAATAATATTATCAATATGTATGTGAAATATCAAGTGGATTTAGAGAAACAAAACAAGTAAAACCTGTTTTACCGTAATAGGGAGATCAGATTTTTAAGTTATTTTCACTATTTTTTCTCTCTGATTAAAGTAGCTGACTGTGCCTTCCTCTGGTTGGGTTAGATTTGTAGGTGCTGGCATTCTGTGCAGGCTGAGATATGACGCTGACAAGTCTGTGCCGTCGAATTGTCTCAAATGAATCTAAAACAACCACAAAAATACTGTTAACCTTCAGTACAGTTACAAAACAATGAAATGGCAAAAACATCAAGACAATTAAAAATACACAACTGTTTCTACTTTTTCTCTACATGTTGTGCAAACATTGGGAAAATGTAGTAGCTGGTAATTCAATGCATGAATTTTATCACTATACTCACTAATAAATGAAGGTTGACTTCATCACTTCTGCTCAAATAAGGGAAGTTACCGCCGCTCTTCAAATGAGCTAGTTTTGCTTGAGGGTATGACTTATACAGGTCCTCGCGAACTCGAGAACTTAAGGCACATTCATCCCACACATCCATTACTGTAATAGGCAGATTTACCAGTGCTTGTGGTTTTATGTAGCAAGGTGTGCAGTTCAAAGTCAGTCTTGAAGCTAACTCTGCCTGATTTAGGGTCTCCAGCTAAAAAGTATAAGATTAGAATCACTATTAATATGTAAATAACTAAACAAAAAGATTTTTTATCACCAACCAAATTTTTCCAGGCTAAGTTAATTTTAGCATAAGTAAACTACAGGAATCCATGGAAATTATGATAAAAAATCAAGCAGTTTTTTTGGTTCCAAGTTCATGTTTATAAAAACTGGTTGACCAGCCAAAAACGATTATGTGTTTCAAAGATAAGAATCAAAGATAAGTTAAACCAAGATACATTCAAATGAACATTTAGATAATATCTATGGTTCTGGTTAGTAACATATTGTGTTAGAACAGGAATTATGTTGCAGGATTACAATATCAAGTTACAAGATGTTGTCATAGTTGTATAAAGTTACATTGTTGTTCAGCAAACCATGAAGAAATTATTAACTGCGAGATATTACTTTTTGTCAAGTTATCATGTAGTTCTAATATCTCAAGGATACCTGGAAGAATTGGTCAGACCTTTGCCCAGCTGATGGACAGAGATAGCTAACGAAAAAATAAATTGTCATACTTACTCTTTCAACCATAAAGTCAATAGATTCAGCCATTCTTTTGTCCACTTTATCTGTTGTAAAATTGCCCATGAGCATTCTCTTCAACACCAATGAAGGCAGAAGCCAGAAGAGGGCAGAAGAGTCATGATATTCAAACACTGATGTGTCTGTGAAAGTATTGCAAAGAACAAGAGAAGCAACACGGGGACAGTTGCTTGTTAATTCTGCAAACTTTTGTGCTATAAATCCACCTAGAAAAATTGAATAAATAATTATATGAAATCAGAGGTTAATAAACTATGGAATGAGTAATTAAAATAATGAATTCTTAACAAACTATTTGATGTCCTGATTTAAATAAATAAAAAACAAACTGATAACCTATATATGTTTCTCATTTTGTTTCACATTATGAACAACTTACTTGTTATTACTACCTATTGTAATGTCTCCAACATTAGTATTGATTGGAACTTATTCCAATCACTATGCAAATTACAGTAATGAGTATGATGTATGACACATATTGCTACTTATTGTGTAGGTACTTTCTATTGATAAACTTGGTACATTTACAATAACAGTTTAATATAACATCCTTTCAGTGGAATAATTTTATACTTAAAACCAACCTAAGGATGCGCCAAAAACATGAACTTTGTCGAGTTCAAGGTAGTCAATGAGTCTTTTGAAGCCATCGCACCATTCCTTAATGTTCCAGTATGGTGGTGGCTCAGCAGCAATGACTCGAACCCCCCGGGTAGCAAGTCCCAAGACTTGCTTGAAAAACACGTCAGCGGTGCCGGATACTGGCGGCAGACATATCAAGGGACAGCTTACTGATTTTGGACCACTGTCGAAGATTCTCCAAGCCTAAGAAAGTTATTAACAAAGAAATTACAGTTAAATTTTGATATTTACAAAAGATAGGAAGCCAATGAATTATAAAAGTGGGTCAGGTAGCTTACCCATACTAAACAAAATTAAATATTCGATAGTGTCTGATGATAAGTTTGTTTACCTTGGATCCGTCTGAGTCGACCACTATTTTCCTCAGGGGAATACTGCTTCTAAAACTGAGATACTCATTAGACTGTGATAATTCACTGACGCAACTCATTTTTATTTTCTATAGCTTTACATAAATATAAAGGTCAAATCTTAGAATAGAACATAAAAACTTTCGTGTTTTGAAATGTTAATAAATTGGTAATAAATTGCTGGAACGACTCGACTCTGACTGACGCAAATGACAATAATGACGTTTAGTTTACGTTTCACATTTTGACATTTTATGTAACGTCATTTTATTCCTACTCCTTTCCACGCAGAAAACAGTTTTTTTTTTATATTATTGACAGGCAGGCGTTTGACCATTATCGCACCTGGCCACCTGATGGTAAGCTATGATGTGGTCGACGAACGTGCACATGCACATCGTTATCGATTAACAAATTACTATAATAGTCGATTATTTAATAAAGAAGAGTTTGGCAAGGTCCTCTTTCTTATAATATGCAAGAGCTGAGAGCGTCCAGAGCCGGTCTTTATTTTGTTTTTTGCCCGTCCAGACCCTTGCTCAGGCCATTCTGCATTGCTGAGCCTGTAGTCTAAGTTCGTTGCAAAATAATCACACCTAAGCCGAGGTCCGTTATGTACCCCACAGGTAGTTTTGCTTAGTTTTAAGTTTCCTGTAGCCCTGGCTTTAATTTTGATTAAGGCCGCGCCACAGGCAAGTCCGTTTGAGAAGTCGAAAAAAAGGTTGCCCCGGGTCAACCTATAAAGTTTTCGAGAGTTTTCTAAAAAAAAATACCCACCTGATTGAGAACCACCTCCTTTTTTGGAAGTCGGTTAAACTCTTTTAAACTCACTTTAGCAGAATCAGACAGCACATCACGCTACCCGTCACTGTAAAATTTTCCCAATCATCCCTGAACCTAATGCGTTAGCGAAAAAGATGAAAATGAAATATGACAGATTGTTGGGTGGTTACTATTTTACAGTGTCTTTGAAATGTGCTCATACGGAAATGTGGGAAACTACATGGAATTTACTTACTGACGGAAAACGTAAAAAAATAATATATTTTTTATTTATTTTTTAAAAATTTTGTTCACAACTGTGCCCCCAGTGTAAACAAAACTGTGTAACTTTTCAACTAAACGATCTATCGCAATGAAACAAACTCCGTAATGATCGGAAGTAATATCCATCCATCCAATAGCCATCATCATAAAATTAAAATCAACATATTTTTTTTATTTACAATCAATACCTAATCGTAAAATTTCTCAAAAAGTGGCCCCCGTTACCTACCGTTATTCTTTATCGTTAGCTACCGAATAGAATGCTTATAACCCATAGGTACACAACATTCTATCAAGGGTCAAAAGATGGCACGTAGTTTATTATTAATCGTAAAATTTCTCAATACCTACGACGCCCGTCTTAATGAAAAAATTTACGAATACAACCGCCGCACATTCACAGCAAAATTCATAGAAAAAAATGGCTATCTACCTGCTAAACAATGTCATAGGCGTGTGCTGACTGGCTGGGCCTTTCTTTAAAAGTTGATAAGATGTGTTGAGATTGAGTTATAAACATGCAATTTTTACTATTCGGTAGCTTACCTATACGATTGTCTTTGAATAACCTTAATTAAAAAATATAGGTAACAGGAGCGACGTTTTGAGAAATTTTACGGTTATTGTAAAATGAGTAAAAATTGATTTAAAAAAACAGATTCTTCCTAAAAAACATGTTTATTTTCATTTGAGGGTCGTTTTTCCGACTATTTTCCTTTTATGAGGATGGCTAATTACTTCAGATCATTATGGAGTGTGTTTCATTGCGATAGATCATTTATTTATCTTAATTCATAAAAAATTAAAATCCTTACAGATATTTTTAATACGTTTTCCGTCGATAAAAGTAAATACCTAGAGTTTCCTTTATTTTCTTATGTGCACATTCTAAAGACTCACACTGTATTGATTCCAATATGATTCTGCTAAAAAGGCCTTTATAAACCCGCTGATCTTGGGTAGGTACAAGTATTTGTTCCGAGTCTGGGTGTTTTTCTATCTATATGTATGTATTTACAAAGAAAAATGTATATATAAGTAGTTTATCAGCCATCTCGTTACCATAACACAAGAGCTTGGGACTATATCGCGTTGTGTGAAATGTCCAAGGATAATATTATTATTCCATTTATTTATTGTTTTTACATACAGTTTACATTTTTAAATATTTCTATAAAAATAAAACTTAACAAACATATAAAAACATTAACATTTTTATTATTATTTTTTTTTTGTTTTCTTTCTCGGGTCTCTGGAGATCCGGTCCTTTGGTAGGCGTACGAGGGGCCGAAACCAACTCGCAGAGGCCCCGTTAGAAATTTCAAATGTAATGGGGCACCAACCGGCGATTATCCCTGTATGCACTGAAGTATTCCCAAGGACAAACCCCGGTTGGAGCAAGACTATTGCAGAATATGGAAAAAAAAGATTAAACGCTATGGGTTTGGGCGGTTTAGTGGACTGATAATCGTTTATTAAAGAAGAACTATTGGCCCCTGCCTGACCACTAACAATATACACAGCTTTTAAATGGCAGGGGGTGACTTGCACACTCAATGAATGGGCCCCCGAAAACGGTCGCTAGCACAAAGTGACAAGTTTATTATTATTATTATTACTTACCTATTCCCTTTTGACTTACGTATGTAATGTCGCCAGAAAATTGCAAACGCCGTTAAATTGCAAAAATATTTTTGATAAGACACGGATATATTGGAAACTATTTTATTTGGATGGAATCTGTTTCATACAAAACGTTTTTTTCATAATACGTCGAGAAATTATAATCTAATAAAGATTGATTGCAATTACGGAGTCTCCAATTTTACGGTGACATACATAAAAACAAAAAACATAGATAGGGAAATAAATACATACTTACATAGATCTCTTTCTCTCTATTGTAAGAATTAATACATACCTAGACCTACCGTTACACGAGTAGCCAAAGGAAGATAGGTAGGCGTCGTCATTTCATGTGCTAAAACAATTTGTGCTAGTAGGTATTACAGTTTGAAACCATAGGTAGGTTCTGGGCCCAGGGAAGCGATCTTTGCTGCTAAACACGTCCTTCAACTTACGCGAGCTTGATTGATAAGTGAAATTAGGGTGATGCCGCCGTAGAGCTTTTGCAACAAAAGAAAACCATATCCAACTGCGTAGACCACGCCGGTACGGGTCGGTTTAGTTTTTTTTATCTTTCAGTCGGCCAGATTTAGACAGTCATCGTGACGGCGTTTTATCATCTCGTCGATTCTAGATGCACCAGTCATGCCGAAGTAGATTTATTTAATTAACAAGTTTATCAACTACCTACTTACTTTCAACATTAATTGATAAACTATTGTTTACGTTAAAGTAATTGAATTTTCTACTTAGTTAGGGTGCATTGGCCTTTTCAGACAAGAGAAGTGTAGGGTTTCCCAGGCGAATAAAGGGTGTAATAAAAAATGGTTTCTCATCCAAACACATTCTGTTTATTATTTATACGTAATGAACATTCTCATCGTGAATTTTCCTACGATAATTTTCCAAACCGCTTACTCTATCTTACATCTAACTAACGAATAACTTTTGGACGATTTTAGCAGGTTTTTGAAAATATTATGTTCTGACTGTGACATAGATTAGGTAGGATCTATTAATGCTTTAAGGCTGCTAGCACACGGCCCTGTTGTGACAGCGTCATGTGGTCAGTACGGCAGCCACCTCGCATAGGTACACCGATGGCGAGTGACCACCGAGTGGCAGCCAATCATTAAACGATGAGACGTGGCTGTAACAGACCACTTGCAGCCGTTGCGAGAGACCGTGTGCAGAAACATTAAATATTACGAAATAGCATCGCGATCGGAGATAACATGTTACACAATGACCTTTAATACGAATTTAGAAGCCAAAGTCGCAGGTAGTCTAATTCTTAAAATTAGAAATCATACAAGTATTACATTACAAATCTATTTAAATTTAACTTAGTGCACACTAACCATTAAAATTATTTTTTTCTTAATATACATTACATTTAATTTCGTTCATGAATAATAAACATTCTTATTAATGTAGGTACTGTATCATTCTTTAGTGTTATTATAATATGATTTGAGCATACTCTAGAATCATTGAAAATTCTGAGCTAAAGCATCTCTATACACTGAATTTATCAGGATCAAAATGAGTAAAGCTTTAAAACTATAAGGGTAAACAAACACACAAGATCATTTACATAACAGTTATGATCTTACGAAAAGTACAATTTACGAGCAAAAGCCCAATTCAAACAACATTTTATTTACAATGCAGCGAGCTAGCGAACGTTCCATGCAGCGTTCAACACAATGCTCATGAGTGAACATTTTCTTGTAACATTCCTTTTATTTCATTTTGTAAGTCGTCTCCTATATTCAGTTCGACAAAGGGCACGAAAGATCGTAAACACAGGCACGACGCGAAAATGCGACGGTATTTTTTTTTCTTCTATAATAATAGTGCCGTTTCGTCGCATCGCGTCTGTCTGCACGGGCCTTAAAACGGTTGATGTTCTGTTACAAGTGAATGTTGTAATGCACGCTTCCCGTAAGACCCAAGAACATAAAAGTTTACTACCAAATAGCTAGGTACATCGACATGCCAGTTCTTTATAACTCCATATACTTACAACACAAACATTTAACCACTATGAGATAATTATGACTGTGTTTCAGAAATTAAAATGCCAGAAATTATTGTTATTACCTTTTAATGATTCTAATAATTAAAAAAAATAATAAAACTAAACATAAGACAAACGAATATTTAGGCAATAATGTTTTACAATCACAGAAGTATTGTTACACATAAGAAATATGAACAAAACTAATTATATAATTGTCTATTTGAAGATTCTAACATTTACATAACGGCCATGTAAGCCATTGAGATATAATAATTATAATAGAAACAAGAATGACTCATTCACTGTTATTACAATAAAATTAGTATTAACTATCCAGTTCAGGCAAGCGGTACGGGCAACTGAAAATAATAAACGTAATTAACTATTCAAATGCATTAAATAGTCACATGAAATGATGCCATCGTTTATTTATAATTATTATTATTATATGATTTTCAAAAATAGTTAAATATTCTACAGTTTAGATACACGACATTTTATAAATTTATAATAGTTAATATTCAAGATCTGAACATTATGGTCCGTTAAACGTTTTACTATTAACATTTTAACTGTCTGCTAATATTTTTTTTAGTACAATTCTCCCTAATGCCGCCATTTCGGTCAAAATAAAATGGCCTTATAGAGCTGGTTAATATTGCTCTAGTCGTAATACGAAAAGCTCAAAAGAAACTTAATACGTTTCTCAATTATATTGTTCACACGTTAAAAACAATCCATTACTTTAAATGTTGTGAATTTAAAGTAAAAACGAATATTATAAATTGAAAGGCGCCGCTTTTGACACTATTATTGGAACTTTTACGTGTTTTGTTTCACAGACGCAAGATAAGCAAAAGGTAGGATATAGGAACAAAGCTATGAGAGAAGATTATAAATTAATCTAAAATTGACAGCGAACTTAATTTTAGTTGTGCAGGTGTGTGTCCACTGCAACAGCACTTTTATATCGGTTGTATAACCCGTCTGTATAAGTACGGAAGTGGGCTGTATCACGCATGGGCAGTCAGTCGTAAAATGAAGTCACAACTCACGACTATACAGCATATAGCCTTGGCAAGACGTAACTGCAAGGAAACTAAAATTCGCCAATTTAGCATATTGAAAAAAATATATGCATGTCAGGAAATAAGAAACGACGCGATTCAATACTGATTGGTTTTCAGTCGATTTGATCAAAAGGAACTAACTTTCTTTTTCATAATAGAGAATATGCATGCGATTTTTTTATTTGCAAAATAAAATACATATTAGGTCTAGTAAACTATCATAAAACTATTTTTTAAATGAAGTTATAAAGCTTCAAAGATTACAGTTAGAAATAGATACGAAATGTAACGTCAAATTACATGACGACTATACAGCCGCTATAGAAAACAGCGTTTTCGCGAGAGGGACAAATATATTTGATTAAAATAATTGTATCTCGTTCGTTTTTCGGGCAATTTGGATTGTAATTTCACTGTTAGTATTATATTTTCGAATACTTTTAGATAAACTATTCAGATCGTAAATACTTTTTTCATGCATATCCCCTATTGCTTAGAAGGCGATGTGGGTTTCGAGGAAGTAAGAAAAGAGTAGTTAGAATCTTGGAGTTGAAGTAAAGATCATAGCACACATATCAACTCGGAAAGCGATCGTCACTTTATCGACTTTCGCCTCGCCGTCAAACAGGCGTCAACCTAACGTAAACACGCAACCAAAGCGGATTAGCAGCTCCGGTACGTCAACTCGGCTACGTCCAGGCAACTCTGCGCTTAAAATTCGCTGACCGCTGGTTAACCGGGCTGGCCCAAGAGTGTTATTATTTTAGCCCGCAGTCCGCAGTTTCGGCCTTAGTTACGGGCGTTTTTAACTCCGTATCACCTAACCATTAAGAATGAATGACAACACGATTTGTCAGTTACTGTCAAATCCAATAAAAATGTTCCGGTTCACAGTACGCGAGATGACTATCAACAGGACAGTATGTTCGGTAACAGAAAAGTGTGGCAGGTAGACCGCGGGACTCCGCAGGACTCAGGAGGTGTGAGACTGAGAAGGCACGGAGAGATGTAAGCGGGGAACGAACGAGCCGTACGCGCGGGGCGAAGTGAACGACAAGCGAGCTATCAAAACCATATAATTAAGATAGAATAACAGCTCACTTGTCGTTCACTCCAACTAAGTGAACACGGTGAGATGTTGACAGAATAGACCGGCTGTAAGTTGATCACGCACCGCGGTTTGTGAGCTCTTCCCGCGGCGAAGCGGTTACAGCACGAGTTGATACGGTGACGATCCCTTTCCGAGTTGATATGTGTGTGCTACGACATTTAACCGTATTCAGTATCTTGATAGTTAGAGCCTAGAGGACTGAGACTTTAAATATCAGTTTTTGAACAAGCAGAAGTGAGGGTGAGGCGAATGGTAACATTGTTTTGCTTTAAGCTGTCAAGATTTTAATACACGATTAAAAGGCCAGAAGCCAGTGCCAGGCAGGTGGGCTCCAGTAGGCTAGTTTTAATTTTTAAACAGATCTTAAAATTGTTTGTTCTATCCGTAGACCGGAAAAAACGACTTGATACGTCCATAAACCAAGAAAAAAATTAAATAAACTTTGCGTGAACAGAAGATAACCACGAAGCGACGGTCTATAGTTATCTGTGCCATGGCGTCACATAATTTTTCGAAGTTGTATGACATTGAATTGTTAAAAATGATATGACGCGATGACGTCCCCATCATGACGGAAACGTTACTGGCATGGATTTAGTAAGTACTACGTTTTCAAATCATACATAAAAAAAAGATCAACCTTCCATTCGACTTCTACATAGTTATCGAGTAGTTACAAGGTTTAGCAGGTAGTATGTCGTGTCCGAGTGAGAGGGGGAGTTACCGGAGAGGGCCGTCCGCCGCAGTAGATCGCGTGCGGGGTGGGGGGGAGCGGGGCGCGGGGCGCGGCCTCACGACTCTCCGTTACCGCTGTCATCGCCGTCCCCGTCTCCTCCGTCCACCTCCTCGTCGGAGTCTGTGTCGAGATCGTCGTAGTCGTCGTCGTAGAAATCAGTCATATCCAACTGAAAAAAAAAACACAATATGCTTATTCCTTCTTGTCGACATAAAAAGTTGTTATAATAGCCGGCATGAGTCGTGAGCACAGATGAATGCAGCAGGGTGATCTCGCCACTGTAAGGTGGGCGAACGAAACTTGCAAACCCAATCATCGATGAGCATTAACTGACGAGCTAATAACGTGAATCGTCAAACCGACCAATGAAGAGTATGCTCACGATCACGACTCGGTGTGACGGCTATTATACCCAGGGCCAGTTGATGATGATGATGATATACCCAGTTACCTGGTTGTAAAAGTTAGATAGGACAGTTCCTCTTCGTAAAGTAGTGGTGCTGGTGCCGATCCTAATATAGTTAATAAAATGCTCTGGTAAGATGGTGACATTAGGATGGTTATGTACAAAGGTGAGCTTTACCTAGAATTGGGCTCTCAAATTCTACAGGCATTTCATCACCTTGCAAAAAAGTATGCCGTTATTATTAGGTAAGTAAAATGAGTTTACATCAAAAATGTATCATTGTCGCTTTGAAGTTGAACTGCTGCAGAACTTGTTCGTGACGTTTGGGATTGAAACTTCTTTTTCTAACGACCTACTAACTAACTGCATGACATTCATTTTTTGATGCGTTTAAAAGTGCAAATTGTAACATCTCTACATTTGATGGTCCTTTCATTCTAAACATAAGCATATTTATGCAGCACTACTGCACAAAATAATAATCCTAAGAGCTGGTTCACGTTAGGTCGGACCGACAGTTTGCCGTTCACCGACTGTCGGGTGTTGCTGTTCACACTAGACGCCGCCGACCCGACCTAATGTGAATATAACTGTCGGTACGGTCGTTTTACTGCCCGGCCTGGGTCGTCACAAAACAGAGGGCCTAGCACGAATATTTTTGACGTATAGTAACGTTACGTAAAATTTTACCATAGCTATAATACTCATTTCGCACATTATACTTATTTGAATTAGATACAATATTCATATTTTTAAATTATATAAATTGTGGATGTCCCATAAAATTAAACCAAAATACTAAGGGGTTGTAGTTTTTCACATTCAAAATTCGCTTACGTTAACGTTACTATACGTCAAAATATTCGTGCTAGCCCCTCAGTTGTGAGTTGGCTTTCGTATAGGATGGACGACGACGACGTTTTCATTGCAATGTGGTATTTAAATAACGCCCAAGCCGCTAGTTTTAAACTTTTATTTTTGTACTGTTCACACGTTTTATCCCACAGTAAACTCCTGTCTTCCACAAGAGAAATCAAAACTTCTACATTAATTTCGCCCTCCATATTGAAACGTGTCTTCTCTGCATACACGTCGACGAAACTGCTTGCGCAAGTGCCGAGAGCGGGGTAAGGGCGGGTGGGAGGTTGGCAGGCGGGTGTCACCGCCGCTTCGCGCCGACAAATGTGAACGGCGCCATACTTGCTAGTACGCCAATATTATGTCCGATCCGACAGAAATCGTGGTTGGACGTACGGTAATTGTGTCGGCTCCGACAGTTTGGTCGGGTCGCCCTAATGTGAACGGCGCTATTGACATACATACGCCAATATGGATCCGACACGTTTGTCGGGCCGGTAAAACTGTCGGTCCGACCTGATGTGAACCAGCTCTAATACATATATAAAATTGTTTCGTCGCTGGATGAATGAGTGACTAAGTGACTGACGCACACAACGCACACTGAAACTACTGGTCGTAAAAAGCTGAAATTTGGCATGTAGTTCCTTGTGGAGTTTAGGGGAGCATTAAGAGGATTTCCCGAAATTCTTACGAGCACGAAAAAATACCGAATATGCGGGCAAAATATAGTAAAACAATTAAATCTTCTGAACCTATATAATAATCTAACTAACGTGGACGCAAGTGTGAGCTCAGAAAACTCTTCCAATGAGTTCCTTTTAGGAATAATGAGACTTTATGACTCTCAGAAACTTCAGGTTTTACCGCTAACGTTAAGAGTTACCTACCAATATTATGTATTATCAAATTTATCATAGTTCTAATTGGAATTTAATAGTGTATACTTTGTTTTAAAGTTTTAATAAGAGAATAAATAAAAAATATTTAATGTGTGTTCTTAATTATGTTGGTTAGAGTTGGTTTAATTTTAAAATTTATAATGTAAGTCACTGTTGTTCTAATATTTTGTATGCCAGTGAATGGCAAAACATGTCAGATTATCCTACATTTAATAATACCTTAAAAACTTGTACCATGTTTTATTTTGGGGTCTTATATTTAAGACCCCAAAATAAACTTCTTCAGCTCTTTAGACAGGTAATTGAACCCAGGAACAGAAGCTTGTCACTGACAGTGACAAATTAATAGACTGGCCTATGTATAAATAAATTCCATTGAATCATGAGGTCATTTTAATTTATTATAGTGTAGTTTATAATGGTGTGACTGATGAAGTTATCCACTGATCCACGTTCATTGAATAGGTACTTTTCTCTATCACTAGTCAGTATTGAATGCATTGTTAACTTTATGAATGTCTTGATTTTATAGGTGACCAGTTTTTTCCGCGGCGTCCCTCATGACAATAGCAAACACCGCAAGTTTATAATAAACCCTTTATAGGATTCTTTACCTCAAAAGGAAAAAAGCGAACCCTTATAGGATAACTTTGGTGTCCGTCCGTCAGTTTGTCAAGACCCTTTATCTCGAGAACGCGTGGAGCCGGATACCGACTTGAAATTAAAACCTTAAACGCAGGTCTACTACGGTCCCTTGAAGCTGTGAAAAAATCAAACTTCTAAGTTAGCGTAATAAAAGATGCGGCCGTTTATGCCGCAAAAAACGTATATTTCGTCACTCCCAAGGGAATCAAAATTTAAGGTATTTCCCGTTGACCTAGAACTATGAAATTTGGCAAGTAATACCGTCATAAACAACAAGTATAGGGAAAGGTTTGAAAACTATACATTTGTAATAAATTCATAAAAAATATAGTGTTATATTAAAAGCAACACATACCTACAAATTTGTATGGAACCCTCGGTGGGCGAGTGCGAATCGCACTTGTCCGGTTTTTATTCCTCAATCAAACACGGATTTATTGTAAATTTATTATATGTATTTATTGAATATCGCGAATTTGGATGGGATTTGATTTACATAAAAATATACCGCGTGTATCTGACATCGACGCACAAACGATTTCCATGGGTCCAGGGCATGATTCTGGACACCCCAGTGTTGGAATTTTTCGTCGGTTCTTTTCTCATTTTTTTCAAGAGTACCACAAAGTATCAGCTCAGCTGAGCTGATATCTATTTGTGGCTTTATTCAGATTGTTCTTTTTAGTGAAAGTAGTTAATTAATTATTTTTTTATTAAATATCTCATTGGGTTAGGTCAGAATAACGATTATGAGCAGTCTAAAGTAAAAAAACCCTTGAAAAAAATAAAAAAATGAGAAAAAAGCCGACGAAAAATTCTAAGTCTAGGGTGTCCAGAATCATGCCCCGGACCCATGGAAATCGTTTGTGCGTCGATGTCAGATACACGCGGTAGAGAGTTTTATTAACAACTTATGGTATTTGCCACAATCCGGCTCTACGGATATCAAGTAGCATAAGGCACTCAGCGATAGTGAAGCTTGCATCAGTGAAATTGTAGTCTCGGATCCTTTTCACAGTCAAAGGAAGTGGTCCGTGAACCCGTGTGCCATCCGTAAGACGTGAAGAGTTAAGAAATGGACATACAGATAGACATATGACTACATGAGTTAGTCGCGGATTTATTTGATTATTTGATAATCATCATCATCATATCAGCCGAAAGACGTCCACTGCTGGAAATAGGCCTCCCCCAAGTGTCGCCATAAAACCGGTCCTGTGCTTCTCGCATTCATCGGCTACCCGCGACCCTCACCAGTTCATCGCTCTACCTTGTAGGAGGCCTTCCAACGTTGCCTTTTCCTGTACGCGTTCGCCACTCCAGAACTTTTTGGCCCTATCGCCCCATCGAATCTGTATTCTAAATCTAAAACGCCGACGCGACGCCAAATTGTCAACGCCGGCTGTCGCTGAAAACCAGCGCTGTGGCACTGTTCTCGCACATTAGTCCCGACATTATGCTGAACGATCGCCGTTTTATGAAATAGTAATTTTGTTTATTTTTATTTTTTTGTTGGCGCAAATAAACTCTATTTCTTTAGAATGATTGAACAAACCTGTGGCTCCTGCGTCGTCGACTTGACTTGTGTTTTAATGCAATAGTCTTCTAACGTAAGGGGTACTACGATGCCTTCCTTCTCCGCCTCCGTGCGCGCAACCTGGGCTTGCTTCCTGTAAAACAAAACAAACGACTTAGAACATGTTTCTCTTATAATAACACACGATAACGTTGCAACGAACGATAAGAGTTAAGTACTCGTGACTCCTTTACATTACATTTGTAATTATTTGTAACAAAGAAAACCATTTCATAATTTTTATACAGCTTAACATTTGTACTAGTCACCATCAGTGGCAGGTTTTGTTTTTTATCTAAGTCTAACTTTCGCCCGCGACTTCGTTCGCGCATATCCCGTTTTTTCTCGTTCCCGTAGGAATTTCAGGAAATCCTCTCTTCGTGCACCGCTACGGAGTGTAAGGCTACATGCCAAATTTCAGCTTTCTATACGATTAACAGTTTCGGCTGTGCGTTGATATACAAGTTAGTGAGTAAGGTTTGCTTTTTTATAATATAGATACGGAGTAACAGTTGCATGGTTCGGTCTTCGAGGTAAAGCAACGTTTGCTGAAGTCAGGCGGTGGATGGGTGATGGGATCCATGACAGACCGAGACTCCTCTGTGTCTTGGAAAGCTGTTAGTCCCGGGTCCCGGCCATCATTTAAGAAGCTTGACACTCGTTCGATACGCATAGTCAGAAGCCAGAAAATCTGACCTCAGTTTTACCAAGGGGTACCGTGAACATCCTATCTATCAAGTTGTGGAGGTCAGATACGCAGTCGCTTAGTTCTGAAGATAGATGCTCAAGCCGATCCCAAGACAGATTGGAAAGTACCAACTTGGGATTTTCAGCCGACTTCTTCAAAAAGGAGGAGGTGCTATGTTCGGCATAAATATAATGTTCAGATACAGCAAAAATATACCAAATCGAAAGCGATCACTAATCCAAATCATGGATCATAATAATCTTAGCCAATAGTGATGATTGATTGAAATAAAAAGGTCAATTCATGACCCAAATACATTATGTCAATACACTCAAACTATACAAATATGGTATTTTTTGTAATTATAGACGTCACCTTCAGCGCCGAGCCATCAAGCGGGCGACTTAGTTAGAGATTCAGCGAAACGAGGACGCGACCGAATAAACTCATTGTGTTATATTACTTTCACCGAACGACGGAAATGTGTTTTGTCACATGGCCACGGTAGGTAACAATCGAATTGGGATGAGTTGGGCTGGAAAATTTCGGCAGCATTGAGGATTGCTAAGTGCTCCCGTAGCTCCTGGTGAAAGTGTGCGTGGGAACACAAGGTGGAGTCAGTAGGGGTCTGTAACAGTGGCGAAGGCTCCATACAACTCGATTCCTATCGGCTTCCCTTTCGAAATATGGCAAAAACTAGCTCTATTGTTTTCAATTATCATTTAAACAAATAATTATTTACGAAGTTACATTGCAGGTATAACATTAATTTGCTTATGAAAGTTACAAATGGTAGAATAAAAGAAATAAATCAACGCCGACATTAAGTTGAATTAAGCCGGCCGGCGTTTTAGGAATCCTAGTACATGTTTCTCTTGCAGCGATCGTGACCTTGAGGCGACGTAATACCGCCAGATATAGAGCGCTGGCAAGCCGGTATTTTTCGAGTTATAATATCGACAGAGATAGGAAATGCGTACGCCAAAACGAGATGGAATGATACTGAAGTTGTATATTGAATTTGTTCAGATATTATATTGTCATATTGGATGACACTTGACAGATTTCTTTCGCGCTTATTTATGTCATATTATTACTTTATTGTTTGCATTTGTTCATTTTCATTTGATTTGATATATTCGTATCATAATCTAGAATCTTATAGCATTATTCATGTTTTATTGTTGAAATTGATTTATTTGTGTAAACTAGTAATAGTGCAGTGAAAACAAGGTTAGTGGCGTTGTATTGTTTGGTGATCGTCTATTTAAATAGGTGTTTACCTAGGAAAGTAAGGATTAATATATTATTACTAAGATAGCTTTTTAGTTTGTAGTTTTATAAGAAAGTAGTTATTACAGTAGTCATTTTGTTATTATTCAGTAAATTCGATGGCATGGCGGCATTAGTGAACGTAGAATGCTGTCTGAAAGATTATTGTTGACTGAGGAAATATCCTTTTCAAAATTAAAAATCAACCCAGCTTTATGATAACATTATCATAAAAGCTTTTTAAAGTTTTACATATATAGCGCATTTTGTAAAAAAGAACAGACGAATAGTTTTAGAGTATAAGTAGAAAAGTAGTTAGTTTAAAGAATTGTGTAACAGTACCTAAAGTAGATACATATTTTATTTCTTCTTTTTCTAATAATTTTAACGACCTGCCTCACACTTCGTGTGTCACAATTCGCCGTTGCGTGAAATATTGCGAGTTCGATTTTCGCATCAAATCATCTATACTAATATTATAAAGCAGAAGAAATTGTTTGTTTGTTTTTTTTGGTTGAACGCGCATCTCAGGAACTACTGGTCCGATTTGAAAAATTATTTCAGTGTTAGATAGCCCATTTATCGAGGAAGGCTATAGGCTATCTATATCATCACGCTAAGACCAACAGGAGCGGAGCAGTAATGAAAAATGTTACGCAGACGACGTTGTACGGGTCAGCTATATAGTAATTAATATTTGCATGCATGCATGGTTTTGTTTGTATAAGTTGTAAAAATTAAAGTTGCACTTTATTTATTTTTTAGAAAGTTGTGGCTTTCTAAAAAACCCTCATCACACTTGAGCAAGGTAAGCATTTTTTGGTCCGGCTTCTCTTTTAAGAAAACTCACACTTCGCCACTGGTCTGTAATACCCTCCGTTCGTACTAGGGTGGTTGACATCGATGAGGATAACTAACTCGTTATAAAAAAAAAACACCGGCTGAACAAGTATTGGGTAAGGTAGCAAACATCTTTGACCCAACTCAAAAACAGTCGTACATGGGCGGACTTAATGCAACCAACCAGGCATTCTCTACCAGTCAACCATTGGGTTAAAAAAATATATTTCCCTTTCTACATGTAGCAAAGTCAATGACAGATCTCTGCAGGTGGTTATACAAAAATACTGGTCTTTGCATATAATACTTAAGGCTTGACCGCACTTGGCGAAGCTTCGCGGCAGCGGAGCGACGCGACACGCAACGGCAAAATATTCTTTGTAAGAGAATTGTATGAGGTTAAACGCACTGCGCAGCAGAGCAGCGTAATTACGCGCCGCGACACTTCAAGTGCGAACGTTGTTACGTGTCGCGTCGCTCCGCTGCCGCGAAGCGTCGCCCAGTGCGGTCGAGCCTTTACGCTGGTGGTGCGAACGCCATTAATTTTGACAATTCAACAATATTATTAATTACGTTATTTACGCCGCGAGGCAGACGAGTTTATAGAACAGAGTAATAGATTAGGAATTTACTTAAAAAATCCTTCTGAATGTGTTTCGCAATTGGAGTGCAATGGGGTTATAAACTACAAACATAATGTAGGTGGCGACACTGTTGAGTGTTCCTAACCAACCGCCATATTGTTTGTATGCGACTTATTTGTCTTAGTTTGTTTATGAATTAAATTGCTAAAATGTACGCGACTTGGAGTGTAGTTAAGTTAAAAGAAGAGTTAAAAATTCTTTTGGCATCTTTAGGAAATAAATGTATCCCTGTATTTTTGCAATCAATAGCAGCACAAACTGTCATATTCAGAAAATATAACAAAAATATTACAATGTTTATAACACAGGTTTATAACAACTTTACGTTTAATGACAGTTGACAGGGAACACTCAACAGTAGCGACATCTAGTGTGAGAAATGAGCAGTTTTTTACCCCAGGTTGCACTTTTATATTTCTTTGGGATGCACCGTTTACGGAAGCAAGCGCCAGCAAGCAGTTAGCACAAGTTATGAAAGAGCTGTGTGTAGCATTTGTACTTTCATTTGATATCATAACTGCAGTGCGAGTCGTTCTGGTTTAAAAGTCTTTATGTAACAGAAAATAATATTAAGATCAGTGTAATGTACAATAACGAGCAATAATTCGTTACTTTTACACAATTTATACCGCGTGTATCTGACATCGACGCACAAACGATTTCCATGGGTCCAGGGCATGATTCTGGACACCCCAGTGTTGGAATTTTTCGTCGGTTCTTTTCTCATTTTTTAATTTTTTTCAAGAGTACCACAAATAGATATCAGCTCAGCTCAGCTGAGCTGATATCTATTTGTGGTTTTATTGAGATTGCTCTTTTTAGTGAAAGTATTTAATTAATTATTTTTTTATTAAAAATCTCATTGGGTTAGGTCAGAATAACGATTATGAGCAGTCTTAAGTAAAAAAACCCTTGAAAAAAAAAATGAAAAAATGAGAAAACGGCCGACGAAAAATTCTAAGTCTAAGGTGTCCAGAATCATGCCCTGGACCCATGGAAATCGTTTGTGCGTCGATGTCAGATACACGCGGTATTATTTATTGGCTTCTGCCAGCGGCAGATCATGATTGTGGTGTGGGAGGGAGACTGAGCTAATGCAAGACGCATATCACTATGCCCATTTTTACAATGGTCTCATGTTTGAATTTGCACGTCATAGCAGGCTGGTGAAACTAAAGTGACTGTGGCGTTTAATTCAGCAACTCACCTGATAATATTCTCGTACTCCTTATCCTTGCCTTTGGAGTCGCGCCAGCGGCGATACATGACGCTGGCGTCGACGTTGGCCGGGCTGAATGTGTTGGGCTCGTTGAGCAGCGAGATCACGGACAGCAGCACTGTGCGCACTGACTGCGTCGGGTTCCAGCGCTCGCACGGCAGCTCGCCCGACTGCGGGTCATCCACCGGCGGGTGCAGGATCGATATGCACAGGTCACCATTCTGGAACAGGTTGAAAGGGTTGCTTAGTCAAGTGGAACGGCTTTATTTTAATGGCTAGTCAGGCGACCGCGGACTGGAAGAAGTGAGGGTTGTCCGGCGGCGAGGTGGACAGACGACATTTTTGCTATCGTGGATAGAACCTGGATGGGGCTAGCAGAAGAATGTGGGGATTGACATAAGAAAAGAGAGGCTTATGATTGATCAGTAGTGGGCGAAAGTCGGGCTGTGGCTAATGATGATGAAAAGTAAGGAAGAGTAAAGAGAGAATGCAACTGTGTTAGCACTCAGACTTACGCGCTTAAATAACTCCAGGGCCGTAAACTATTCTAAGTTCAGATTGACCGAAATCGGTCAGGAGTAGTTAGGTAATTTATTAGGTCACGAGAAGAACCTAAATTAATCGCCAGGATAGTCGTAGTTTAATAAGTCAATATCAATATCCCTAGCCTTATCCCAACTAGGTTGGGGTCGGCTTACAATTTAACCGGATTTAGACTGATGACAGTATTTTACATGAGGGAGGACTGCCTAACAGCGGGTCTAAAAGGCTTCTTTAGCAGAATCAGAAAGCAAATCACACTAGGTACACGTCCCTGTCAAATTTTCCCAATCAACTTTAAACCTAATGCGTTAGCAATAAAGATGAAAATGAAATTTGACAGATTCTTGTTGGATAATATTATGATTCTAATATGATTCTTCAAAAGTTTTTAGCCCCCCTGAACTCCAAAACCCAGTAACGGACGAACACAATACTCCACGACAAGACGTAACGAACGACTATTAAAGATCTATGTATAAATGACAGTTGTCAGAACTAAGCAGTAAATCCGGAGGGGTTTATATTTAAAAGCGCATCCAAGGACCGAAATCACAGTTCCTGTTAACACTTAGAATTATTATCAGTAATAATATAATTATTATAACATCATAGAATATTTATATCAGAAATCATTATGCATGTTTTTGAAGCACGAGCACTTACGATTACGAGACAAAAATCAAAGTATTTACTTGACCTCCTCAGTTGAGCAGGTCAAGTTAATAAGCACGGTAAAGTTGTCAACTGGTTTTTGTTAAAATTAGCTGCTTTCCCTAACTCTCTCTTATTAATTTGCTTTACTTTGGTAAGAATTCTGTGGCTGGTGACAGGCACAGATATCCGAGTGCCACGCATTTTGTTTACATAATAAAAAAATGGCGACATCGCATCAGGCCGCGATAGTATTAATTTGACGTTTGTAAAATAGAAGAAAATTTAAAGTAAGTTAAGCTTTTGTTTTTTTGGGCTTGTATTACCGTATCTTATACCTAGTGTATCTAGGTACCTACAAAACCTTTTATATACATAAATAGCTGTAAAAAGTATGCATGTAGGTATCATATTTGATCACAGTAAGCAGGTACAAAACAGGGGTTCACAACACAAGCTAAAAAAATACTCGATAGAAAAACTCGAGTTCCTTTAGAACTTTATTTGGGTTTATTTATTCCAATATTATTCAATCACCAGTATTCCTCTGGTTACCATTTCTGGCGTCATTTTAATTTGCATTCATTCGTTTGTCCTAGGATTTTATCGATCGATTGTTGCCAAAACATGATATCAATCATAAAGGGTCTCTCAGACAGGCTGATGATATAAAGCAACGACAACTCTCATATTTTTTAATTGATATGAGAAACGTTCTTAGATTCTCATTGTTATCGCAGTACCGCGTCCCGCCTGTTTGATGGAGCCTTAACATGATACGTTAAGGGCTCGTACACAAAACTGCGATGCGACGTCGCATCGCAAAAATGTGCGAGCTCCCTCTAGGTAAATGTGCGACCTCCCTCTTTTCTGCGTTGCGAATTCGCATCGCATCGCAGTTTTGTGTACGAGCCCTAAGAAATCGAAGGTCGGATCTTCGTACGCCAGGTCTTAGGCTTTCTGTCTAATTTGCAGTCAAGGTTAACCATTGATATGCCTTGGGCCAACAAGACGAACAAAATTTAATTGTACCGTAGGCACGAAGAAGAAGTCTATAGATGCTGTCCATTTAGCGAATTGTAATTTACACAATAAACTGGGGGCCGGAGTTATTAAATCATGATACGATTTAATGCTTCACGGTTACGGTTAGGAAGACAGATTTCGTTTTCGTTGCGTTAGAGCGCGCATAACACAAGTGTTACATAAAGTCCATTGTTGCCTCGCCTCCCCGACACACAGATTACCAGCAACCTTCATAACCATTCTTACGTGTTTGCTACATACATGCAGCAGGAGAAACTGGGATACTGAGCGTGACTTTTGTTTCCTTCAAAGAATCGTGCATGCCTGATGCGTTGGTCCATTTTTAAGTGCTAGTAAGAGTAAGCACCTATACGACTAGTATAGTATATTAAAATTATTACATCCTCACATCGTTTGGTTATTTGGTAAATATATAAATCCTAACCAAATTAAATTGCGAAAGTGAGTTTGTTTGTTGGTACGATATGAATTTTTGTACAAGGATAGATCAATAGATGGGACCCTGAAGATGGTTTAAAAGGCCAGTTTTTTTTGCAAAAATAATTATATTAACGCGAGCAAAGCCGCGGGCAAAAGCTAGTACTTAGAAATAATCTCAATAAACGTTTAAGTACATAATTTTTTTTTTTTTTTGTGTACTTTTGATATGCGTCATAATTATTGTCCGCAAATAAACTCTTTTTCTTTCTTTTCTTTCTTCTTTCTTTCTAATTAATATAATATAAATGAGAAACTAAATAAATTAATGATAAATTAGTTATTTTTGCATACATCAGAAAGACTCGCTCACTATCCAAATATGGTAGGTAGTGGACTTACAGCAAATATTTCAGAAGATTTTTTATTCAATGTGAACAGTTTCTCCGAATACAATAAAACCTGGACAAAGACAATGTCGTACGGGCGGGCATAAATAATTAATAATGAAAATCGAAGCAGCCGTCGTCGCAGAATTGTTGAACAAACAGCAGCTAGAATACTTTATATTGTGTAAATAATAGGTATACCTTGTACGTATCCATAGTTCCATATTAATATTATAAAATAGTAGTAACAATAAAAAAAATTAAAAAAACAATATAAAATCTATAATCTGTCTGCACGTCTAAACCGCTGTTTCATTGAAGGGTTTGATGGAACTTGGCACACCTATAGACTAAGGGCGGGTTGTATTACCGTGGCTCCGGAACACAAAGGGCACTGAAAGAACATGGATGGGTTTTGATTTCCCATCCCTAAAAAAAAAAGGGCGGGTTGTATCAAACAGTTGGTTAACGTAACATACGTACGTCAAAAAGTTACGATTACGGAAGATCTTTAAAATAAGAAGCGTTTCAAAACATTCTGGTATAAATTAGTGCTCATCCCAATACCTAGCTAAGTTATTGACACGGGTCCTACCTAAATAGCTTTTTTTGCATTCCACCACTTATTTGTGTCATCAGAAGAACTGGTATTGAGTAATTCAAAAGAAATTTCACAATATTGTTCTATTTGACGCAACAAAGTAACGTTAACCAGTGTTCTGTTCTGTTAACGTAAACGTTATATTTTACGTGCGTTAACGCTGACATTTTGTGAAACAACGAAAATTTTGATTTAACGATAGTTAGCACCATTTTTAACGTTTACGCATGCGTTAAGTGAACGTGAAACAACCCGCTTTAAGTCACGGATTAGCACAAAAGATTTTACTTTTCGTTCCCGTCATAGATATATAGGGGCCTTTGCAAACGGCGTTTTTTAACGCGCCGACGACGATGCGCATTTGACGTGCGCGCTAACGCGTTTCAAACGAAATTCAGACGCAGACAATAGGTGCTGTTTTTTGGTCACACATACAGTAGTATTTTTTCTTTGCCTATGCGAAGTACGTCGCAATCGATTGCGCAGGATGTCAATTTGACCAGAAACATAGAATAGCGCATGCGCGGCGCGGGTAGGTCGCGTATGCAGTCTCAGTCAATCGTATACGTTCGATGCATACTTGTGTCCCGCTTACTCAATGCAATACGACTGTTGATACGAAAAGTGTTATTGTTTTAAACTTATTATATTTTGGTTTTTCTTACTGTTTTGTGTGTTTTTTTGTGGTGATGTTTGTTGTGTTACTTTGTGACCTTGTTATTGTTACTGGTTGCGTTTCTTACTTGTTAATAATACAAAACGTATAAATCAGAAAAAAACTACGAACTAACACTTTTTAACGCGATGGGACCTGCGCGGTCGTCACTAAAAGCTAACTTCGGAGCGGCAAAGAAAAAATAATCGTACTGTATTACAGTTACAGCACCGTGACCGCGCCTTCGGAAAACGTGCGTCGTCGGCGCATTAAAATACGCCGTATGCATAGGCTCTAAGAAAGAAGGTCTTTGTTCCCGCTAATAACAATTTTGAAATGGGCGAAGCCGCGACAGGAGCTAGTATATAATAAACTAGGTAAGAATGTGATACAAGAGTTACACACGGTTATGGAATCAACCGTTTGTACCTGGAAGTAACTTAGTTACTGGTGTGTATCATTATATCGTTAATCATACTCGTTTCCTGATCTTATGAATACAAGTGCAAGTTGTAAGGAAAGAAAAATGCTTCGTCGCACTCGCGGATGGGCTATTGATTGCATGGTAATTATTAGGTAATAATAGCACTTCGCCTGTGACTTCGACTGCGCGGGTTTCGAACTCAGTGTCCGAACTTCAGCACCGCTTCTGTCCATGAGGTAGTCGATGCTGAGATTGGCCGCCATGGCAGGAATTCAGACGGGTGAATTGGAGAGGTGGTTTAGTCCACCACTCTACCCGTCTGAATCCAGTCTACTCGTCAGTTTTGCATGTTCATCTCATTGATCGACTTTGTCCGCGTCAAATTTGGACTTGTCCATAAAAACCTTCATCCGCCTTAATTTACACTCTCTCTAACTTTATCAAGCGATCAATATAGCTCAAAGGCCAACAACGATCGACTGACGCGGAAACTGCTATTAGTTTTGTGTTCCTACTTGCTAGTCTGCATTATCACGGCAAGATTTGGCAGCAATTTGATTATACTTGTAGTTCGTACTTGTCCTACATTCGAACTTATTCCAACCATGTTCCGACTCTCAGGGCCTCTTTCACCATCTCCAAGTAAAGCGTTGATTAGTTACTTCCCAATTAAAGTGAATCGGCAAGTAAAACTTACGAGTATCTTCTGTCAATTTCACAAGCGAAAATAAAGCTTCGAGTAACAACTTACCGGTTAAGTGAATGACTTAACAAATCATACGTTGCATTCGTTCAATATTACGTCAACGTTACTCGTCAAATGTCATTGTTAGGTTAGCTGTCATTTGTCATTTCATTTTGTGTATTGTTTGTTGTGTTTTTGGTTAGGAAATTATTGCGTGTGGATTTTTTTTTAATAAATTATCATGGATAAAGTTAAAAGAGATAGAAGTGCAAACTTTTCACTTGTACAGAAATACCAAACTGTGTTAGTGTCGGTGATAAGACCCCGTCCGCGTCCATAGGCGCAAGTAATGGTGGACGCGACCGTATCAAACAAGGAAATTGTAAGGAAAACTTATTAGAATTATAATTGAATCAGATTAGATTAGGTTTAGCATTCTCTAATTAGTGTTATAAGGATATTTTCGCATCATAGGTTTAGTTAGATTCTAGTTTAAATGCGAATTAAGATGTAAGGTTTTTGTATTGTGAATAATTACGTAGATTGAAAATGTGATTTTTTGTTTTAAGTGATAGGGTTTTGAAATTAGTTTTAAAATAAAGGTCTTGACCCAAAACCACTTTTACAAAAAGAATTAAGTTGATAGGACTTATGGTTTTCGAGATATTTCCAAAAATGTATAGTGAAAATTTGTCAACCGTCAAGTAAACACGCTAATTGGCAGACGATGTGGCAAGTAAGTTACTGGTCAGTTTAATCATTGATTAGTGCTACTCGAACGTCGTGAAATTGACACGTGCAGTTACGTATGACTTTAAGTGGCGATTAGTCTACTCGATACTTTACTCAAGGGTGGTGAAAGAGGCCCTCGACAGCGGAGGCTTAGTGATAGGGTTCCGTTGGTTTCCCTTAAGGGACGGAATCCCAAAAATAATACCCTATTGTGTTACCCAGCTCCTGTTACCTTGACAATAATGGTGACAGATCTCTTGGCTTCTGACAACCCTTAACGACAAATGAAAGACACAGATGAATCTCGTTTATTTAAGATGGTCACCCATCCATGGTGAGCTTTGCTTAACTTTGAAGATCGACAAGTGCGGCTGTTATTATTTAGTAAAGCATTTATTGTAAATATAAAATAAAATAAAACTATTGATATGAATGTTAAGGTCATCAGCACCCTTCACCTGATAATAGCCGCTATTATATTACTCATCAATTCGCACCGTCGTCATCGACAAGGTCCTCATACCTACCGTCTCCTTATGTACAACATACGATATCTAGCTTCATGTCTTTCTAAGGAGATAGCGGAAGGAGGTAAGCGAGACGGAACGGGCAAGAGGCTTACCTCCGCAATTTGCCCTTGACGGTCTCGGTAAAGTAGCATATCGACGACCCCACGTCCCCACCCCATTTACAATGTAATCTGCTCAACATTTCGTGAAGGTTGTTTTAACGAATCAACTTAAAACTTATGTTGCATTGCAAGATCACCAAACATCATTTACATGCCAGATAATGCTCGATTCGTTCAATTCTAACCATTGGCCTACTCTAGTATTCGTGTGACCCAGATACATTTTGTCCATCGCGATAGCTAGCTACTTTACAATAATTATAATAAATTAATGACTGCATTCAAATCATTAGTTATATTATCTGTTAATACGTATTTAAAAACCCAATTAATCTAAATGATTGTTCTAAAGTAGTCGATATCGTAGAAGTCGTCAAGGGTGGTTGAGGTAATGATGAGCCGAATCACGGTTTGATACGTATAAATTCAAGTTGCATGACAATGCAGAATATTCAGCCTTAACCTCAGTGGTGACCGTGATAGGTATTCGGATACATTACAAAACGAGGCATCGAAGAAAACTTTAAAAGCAATCGATTCCTATGGTCGTGCAAGCTAGTTATATGATTAGTCTTCGGCTGGTGGGATCTATTTCTAAGTTATTATTAATGAACATAGGTATATTGTTACGAACGAGCGTTACGTTAACTGATTTGGCTTCATTGTTTTATCGTTTGTCGAGTTCTACAATGTTTGAGAAACCTCAAAATTGATAACATGAATTGTTGTTACCAACCAAAGCAACAATGGTAGAGTGAAACTGTTTCTAACGGTCCTCTCTGACGCACTCGGAACGGGTCTCCGCTGTGGTACCTGAACTTTGCGCATAAAGATTTGAATGCTAACACGTAGTATGTTGTTGAATCGAATGATCTGGAATCACTCAATTTGAAATTCATGATCCTTCGCAACATTATATCAGTAAGCAGGACATTATATTTGGAAATGTGGTGGAGAGAATCAGTTTTATTTATTATGTAGGTACACCTATTTGAATTAATTCTTCTGGAGTGGGGTTCGTTGCTGCTGTAGTAGTTAGCGTAAGAAAATAAAATTCTAATGCCTTCTTAGAACTAGTAGCTATATTTTCTGTCAGTGAAGTCATGATGATAGAGCATAAAGGCGCGGACATTACAGTGATGGCGTGGAGCGTCGCCCCCGGCTAAAAATATGCCACCGGTTCACTGCGCGTTTCCTCACAAAGAAAATGCGTGTGCTCTGACCTCCAAATCGGGAAACACTTAAAAAATAAACACAATGTTTATTTACAACATCATTCGCAGACATACAGAAAGAGTACTTACTATGTAGTCTACAACAACCATGTCAAGGTGCATGGTCAAGAATAAGTTAACAGAGCGGAAAACCAATCACGAGTTCGCATGTTTATGGAATATTCAGAATTCAATGATAATTTTGAGGTTAAAATCTTTATAAATTTTTGGCTTGTGCAATTTTGGAGGCTCTTCCGGATGTCAATGTTTAGATTCAATCAAAACAGATTCTTCCGCAAAGGAAATCTTACTGGTGCTTTGCTACATTTTCCCTGATATTCAAACAATGTTAGGCGGAACAAGGAAAATCTTTTGAGAAATGTTAATTAAGTACAGTTTTTAAATTCACGACAAGAATCCTTACAAGAAAATATATAATATATGATGTTTTATATATACATACTGCGACAGTTACTCAAAAAGTCCGCATCTTAAATATCCGTTTTGAAATTCATGTAAGTGGGTGGCTAACGGAAATATATTCAGCATTGTCTTTCCGATAAGTTAGTAGAATATTGTATTATCAAGAGTAAGTGGCTATCGGCTAGTCTGGCCGAGCAGTCGTGAGGCGAGGACCTTGGTGATTCGGCCGGGTGGGTTGAAGGCCCGGTGACGCACGTCACTGGCCGCGGAAGCGCCCCCGCCTTTTTACAAGCCAACCTCCTGTCTTACGAGTATCTTAACAACTAAAAGAGTTCTTTACACGCAGTCAAAGTATTGTTAGATTAGGATATACCATGTGTAAGGTCCAATTCGCTCTATCGGAAATCCGGATAGGAACCGTAATCGTGGAAGAGAATCTGGACGAAAACCGCGTGTTTGTCTAAACTGGCAGATGAGGTTGTCAGCAGTGAAACAAGTCATGAAAATATTTCCTGTATATATAGAAAACATTCTGAACTGCGCAACATATCATTAATACGGGTCTTTCTTGAGAGAAATCTTCGTATACTTATTGCAACTGAGTTGCAAGAATATCGGCTGTTGTTCCCTCGGCAAGTATTGACAGATTCATATTCAGTATCGGGCATTGAGTACCTACGGCGCGTGCGACCGGGAACCACGTGGCCAGTATTAAAAGAGTCTGATTGAGATGTTGGCACTTGTCTCCTATGTTGGGACTTGGGACGCTCGCGTCTCGGGGGCGTTATTTAAAGAACCGCGTGTGAATGTAGCACAAGTTCAAAGCGGCCACCGCGGCGCAGGTCGGAATAAGGTTAATTACCCCAAGGCCGGGGAGAGCCGACATCAGCCGGGATGATCCTCAGGGGAAAGACTATTCTACAGGGAAATAAAAACAAATTAATTCTCCTTGACATTGTGCCAAATAGACTTGTTTATAAAATCTTTTTAATAGCATGAGTTTATCACGCCCAGCGATGTCGTTGATCAGTAATAAAACTTCGTCATCAGAAGCAGATATGACGCCATTTTTTTGAAGCAGGTTACATGAATGATACGGATACTCTGTTATTGTAAATGTTTTATTGCGGTAAATTTGATTTTCAAACACCCTGTAAACGTTTTGAGCCTATCAGACACTTCCTAAAAGGAAAAACAGTGTCATGGTAAGTATTTGTGTAGGTACTACTACGTATCAAGAGTCAGAATACGACGACACGCGACGAGCACTGCTAATCTAAACGAATATTTCGATTGAACTGGTATCAGTCAAAGGAAATTACCAACAGGGAAACAGGGCCAACAGGGTAGAAGTAAAACGCTTGTTTGTCGATAAAATTGATCGTGAAACACAGGAAGTTGGTACACATGATTTTCGTGAGGGAGCATAAAATATGTACAACATGAACGAAGCAGACGGCTAACAGGCGTTTAAATTAAATATTGGACGGTTACCATACTTCGCCGGTTGTTTCACTTCAAGCAAAAGGTCGTTCAACTTAAAAACTACATCCTGCTTGATGAGACCTTTTTGTGGAGTAAGTTTTACACAATATTATTACTTACTATGTACCACTACCATTGATTTTACATTTACCTTATTTTTTTTGCCAGTGCCATCCCACTGTAGACCAAAGACCTTAATTTCTTCCCTCCATTAGTCCTGGCTTTGGGTAAGTAGAAACCACTACTGTTTCTTTACTATCTGTATGTTTTTGTGTGCAATAAGGAACAGAAGAGAAAGAATAAATACATTGCAACAGCGATACCAAGAATTCCAAATATATAAATAAATAAAAAATTGTTTACACCAGAACACCTAGACCTATAAATAGATATTCCCTAAAGTTTGGCTCATTCAAGACAAATGTCTGTCGTGTTTGTTTTAGCTCATGAGAACGAATCGTGAAAGTAGAGTATGGAACTGGTTTACTAAAAATTTATTGACGGTAACAATGTAGCTACGTTTGTGCCACATTCAATCATTACACTGCATACATTTAAATATAAATCTGATAGGTATATAGTAGAGGATTAAATGCGCGCAACACTTGATCTAATTTAGTATCGTTTGTTAGAATCTTAAAAATAAGGTAGGCAGGGCGTTGTATGCGTCACTTCGTCACAGTATGATTCAGCCAATCGGACTGATGACCCCGCTGCTTCGCTACTATACAGGCTACATTATTTTGTACCGACTCAGTTGACTCTTCTAAAAGCTAACGGTAACGCGCTGAGACGCTAAAACTGTACAACCGGCTGTGAGCTGAGTTTTAAGAAATCAAATGCATTACTTTACAACTTAACCTTATGCCTTGTATTTAAGTATAGAAAAAAATATGCTATTCAGTAAAATGTCATCAAGAAAATGTAGATAAAGTGAACTTGAAGTAAGTTAGCAAACAATAGTTTCAGCAGTGTAATTTTGTTAACATCGGATCTTGAAAACTTAGGTAAAGTCAATGAAAATACGTCATTGGGTGAAGTGATCTGTCATTCGGTATCTAAAGGCAGGTTGAATGACAGATCACGCCCACTTCATCTAACCAGATTTATTTAAAAAATGCTTTTCGCAGACAGGAACTTTCTGCATTATATTACTCTGAGGAGCAAGAAGTCTGTATGTTACACCATTTGCACGTTAGCCACAGGATCGTGTCGAAAACTGATTGCATGCTGTGCTCTACTTACTCAAATATTGATCTACCGCAATACTAATAGTATTGTCAACGAATGAATCAATCTTCGAAACTGAACATTCAAGTGATGATTCATGTAGAATTTGTAGAAATGACAAGACATGAGCGGGAGTGGGAGTATAGTTATAAGTTGTTGGGTTCTATTCTACCTCGATACCACAGCTCATCTCTGGACAACGCTCGACTCTGGGACAAGTCCACCCTGACAATTCGACGCCGTCGGCAGCCTGACTCTAACATAGACACTATATTTTATCGTCGGATTAAAAAATCAAAGTCAACGGAGCCCGGCTGAGAAGGGCTGCTATTTAACTGCCTGGGCATAGGAATCTTTGGGTCCGGTCGGGCTGTTGTAATATTAATACTTTGCAATAGGCCCAAGAAACATGAGCATGGGGAGCTTGAAATCTAAACAGATTTTAAAAATGCCAAGAAGCCAGGTTAACTGCTGACTGGGACAACAATAGGAAGACATAGCACAAAATCAATGGCTAAAATTTAATTCATACAAAGTAGGTCAGTATGATACAGTGTAAAACGTTTCGCAGTCCCGGGGTCAAAGACGCCAAGAGTGTGTCGCAAGTCGCAACTAGATAGCTATGAGAACCAAGATAGTTGTTGAAGTCTGTATAGATGCATCTCGGTAAAATCGTTCCACTAAAACATTTTGCATTTTGATTGGTTCTTCAATTGCAAATATTGCTAGCGAAATGATTCTGATATCGTCGACCATAGCGTCGCGTCGTTTAATTAGGGCGTTTATATCGCGGAAACTGGCAATTCCGGATTCGCAGAAAGAGGTCGTTGGAAGCCTGCCCTCACAGCGACTTCTTTTCATTGAAAGTTATTTCTTTGTAAAGTTTTGCTGAAGCCAACCGGTGCTAGGGGCGAATTTGAAAAGTACTCCCTACCGTTCTTGGTACAACTGGTTTCGTAACCGCAAGCCACGTTTTCACGTTTTGTGTGTAAGAGGAGTGGTTTTGGTTTCCCGAATATTGGTTAGTACCCGCTTGTAGTTGAGTTGAGATCATATAATACAAATAGGTACTTCATCAACAACGAATACAATGCCTGTTGCTAACGTCTCGTCTCGAGTGCGTGGATATTCTTTCTTACTGTAATCTTACTTGATACTTCAATCAGTATCATTTTAGGTGTTGTAACACACAGGCTTGTTTTTTATTTTGAACTTGTCTTCGATATCTCGTATAACTTAAACACTTACAGATTTTTAGGAAAGGTATACGTTTCTACGACTTAAACTAGTAAGTCAATGTGTAGTTACAAATAATATTATGGATGAAAACCAAATCACATGCAAATATTAACCTTTAATAAACCAATCTTCTTGTTTGTCTTGATTGATAAATGAGAAAATAGTTACTAGATTGGCTCTGTTGTCTCCAGTTAGGACTGGGCCGATCTATCACGAATCACGATCTATGGCTGGAGCTAGCTACAGATATTACCGGAGTATGTGTTTCGCGTATGCAACATCATACTAAAATTCTACGAAAACCTAGTTCTGCGTTCAATACTTCATTACGAATACTCAGTAGTACAAAAATGGAAGGATTACTACAAAATTTATCGTTTAGCATAGTTGATGGCTACTAGCAATTATAATGAATCAGTATATCACTGGCCACTATTATATCTTTCAGCTCACTGCAGAGACTGATGTAGTAAGGATAAGAAAACTTCACAAGCAGAATATACTATTTTTTATTTCTGCTTGGAAGCTGTGCGTCATCGGTATACTTTTGAAACAAGTTTAGCTAGGCACAATATACATATAGGACGTTCTGTATCACTTGTACAAAATAAATGTTCAGATCTAATAATTATTTATTTTTAACAAGTTCTTAGAATCTTACATTGAAAATAAAATATCGGTGAGTACAAGTAGGTTTCGTGATTGAAACTTTCATATTCTTGGAAATAAACCAACGTGTGTTGATTTTGATTCATCCATGGCTTCTATATGCAAGATGATTGGTACAAGGCTTTAGTAAGATGCTCAGTTTTAAGAATAATTAAGGTTTTTCCTTGTAAAAATGTATCATCTACACCTCCATTTCCTCCAATCCATATTTTTTTCACGATATTTTCATAACTCCGCCCTGGGTCGTCGGATCGTCTAGATTTGGATTTCGTTTGAAAATGCATTCTTTAGCTCTAGCTGCTTGGGATAAATGTATTCGAATTATTCATTATCTCTATCGTCATGTTCAAATTAATACTTTTAGACTAACCCAGCAATGATCATAAGATTGAAAATTAGTAAGTAGCCTTATTAAATGTGAAGCAAATCCTTGTCGATTGCTTACACGTAATATATTAATTGACAACTAATACATGTTTCAACGCTACGATGTCGTTATCTGTTGACGTCACGAATATTAATAATTATCTCGACTAAATTAATGAACTAATACTAAGACGATCTTCGGTTTGATAGTTCGTAATTATAGGTTAGCTTCTGCCAGTGGCTTCGCCCTCCTGAATGGTGGAAGTATCCAAGGAAACGTACTCAGAATAAAAAGTACCCTATGTCTTCTTTAAACCTAATTCTTCAACTTTGGTTCAGCTGTTTCAACAAGAAAACGTACCAAGTATATAGAGAGTTACTTTCGTAGTAGTTGGTGCACAATTTCGGGGACTTAGGTACCTAATTACTATTTGCTGGTAAAGTTATGGATATATAGTGACTTGGTCTAATGGAAGTGTATGTTCCATGTATAGTCATTTATACCGCGTGTATCTGACATCGACGCACAAACGATTTCCATGGGTCCAGGGCATGATTCTGACACCCTAGACTTAGAATTTTTCGTCGGCTTTTTTCTCATTTTTTTCAAGGGTTTTTTTCTTTAGACTGCTCATGAGTAATCGTTATTCTGACCTAACCCAATGAGATTTTTAATAAAAAAATAATTAATTAACTACTTTCAATAAAAAGAGCAATCTGAATACCATCACAAATAGGTATCAGCTCAGCTGAGCTGATATCTATTTGTGGTACTCTTGAAAAAAAAAGAAAAAATTAGAAAAAGAAAATTCCAACACTGGGGTGTCCAGAATCATGCCCTGGACCCATGGAAATCGTTTGTGCATCGATGTCAGATACACGCGGTATACATATACTACATAAAGACTCTTCTTCTTACGTGGGACGACAGTAACTCAGATTTGGACCAAAACTTTACTACTTCAGAGGCCTATGTCACTTTGGCACAGAGGGAAGGATAGGAGGCGGCACATCTACACCCTGCTATTGATCCGTCAAGGTAGCCACACTTTACGAGGTTGGAGTTAGACCTTCTTACTTGGGTGCTGAGGCTCTTCAGAGTTTCAAGTGGACCAGGATGTAAGTGGATGGAGGAAAAGTGGCCTGCCACAGTTTGCAGCAACGTAATATTCTCCCAAAATTGACCACTCTGTCAAATGAGACAAAGCGACTGCATTTTTAGAGTTCCGTACCTACCTAAAGGGTAAAACGGGACCCTATTACTAAGACTCCGTAGTCCGTCCGTCTGTCCGTCTGTTACCAGGCCCCTTATTCACAACCATTCGATTCGATTCCGTGTCGGTAGGGAACCGAATTCGACAATCTCATTTCCGAGTCGAAGAACTGTCAAAACGCTATTCACAGATCCGAACGGATGTGTTTTTTTCTATCCGATAGACCATTGTGTTTATGGGGAACGCTAAAAATGGTAGTAAATAGATGATCGTGTTAGAAAATTTAAAGTAGTAAATAAAATTGGTTTATTTGAATATTTTGTTCCGTTTAAATATGGACTATACAGCTAGTTGCCTAATAGATAGCAAACGACACAAAATAATTGTATTATTAACCAAAATAAACTTTATTTCGAATAAACCTGCTTTGTAAACAGCAGTCTGTCAAACTGGCAAAGCGGAAAAAGTGTTAACTTTTAAAACTAGAACTATTTTATATCAACTAGCTAATAGGTACCCCCAAATTACCTTGAATTTCTACCTTTAGCTTACTCACTGATCGTCAAAATTCTATAGTATGGACACACAAACTTCAAGTTTTGTATTCAAAAGAAAGGAAAAATAGTATAGATAGAAATAAATATTACAGATACAGTCATTAAATAATGGTAGGTAACTTATTTTATTAGAAAACAATTTGATTTGACTTGGGTGTACATGAGATCTCACAGGTACATTTTGCTATGAAAGGTTTGTGTAGCAGGATTTATACTTTTGCAAAAAAAAAACTGTCTGACTTGACGGCAATCTTCTCTTCGGCCAATAAAAGAGAAAGTGGATTAAGTCGTGTTGTTCGCGGCGCCTAGTAGGGATGCCAGTATCAGTTATCAAGTCCTTTTACGGCAGATGAGTGCGTTTCAGGGAAATAGGCCCTTATTTCTTCAATGAGGCTAAGGGCCATGTCGGGTGTTAACCTGTAAACGGACTGAAACCGCGGGTCGGCAAAAGGATTCGTCATATCTATAGGCTCTATGAAGAGACAACGTCTCCTGCCTCTGTTGTTCTGCGGCACATCGACGGTCTCTGGCTCGCACAATCACATACTCCATCTACCAAAATACCAAATTACGAGTAGGTTATCTAAAATCTTGAACGAATATCACATTTCCGTAAACACTTTGACTTTATGTAAATAAGTATAAATCGATGAAATACGGTCAATGCATTAATAAAAAATCATTTACTTACTTCAGGCAGTGTTTAAAAAGTTTACAGTATTTTTATTTCACTGAAATAAGCTGGAAACATGGTTTATATATTCGTTTTAATTTCTTTCGATATGACTCCCGATAGCAAACAGCTGTCGGAAAGATTCGAGTCTTCTTATCGATTTTGAACTGTCAAAATGTTTCGGTTTCGGATCTGTGAATTGCGTTTGGAGGACATCTTCGATAACTTAGACGTTCGATTCGATACGGAATCGAATCGAATGGTTATGAATAAGAGTGCTGGATGTATCTCATGAACCGTAATAGTTAGACAAGGGGGGCAGCAAGCTCAGCAGCACGGACTGGCTCTTTAGGCAAATGTCGGGGAGTGGTTTGACAGGGACCTGCACGCCTGTGACTTGGACCAATGTTTATAATTTTTAAAAATACAATTACTGGTCACATAATCGGTTTTTCTATCTCACAGTTTCATTTCATATTCATCTACAGTAATATTGTAAAGAGATAAAGTTTGTGAGGTTGTAGGGGTAATCTCTGGATCTACTGAACCCGATTTTGAAAATACTTTTATCAATCGAAAGCCACGCTATTTGTGTGTTCGCCCAACGAAGTCCCGACCACTTTCGTTGAGGGGTAATTTTCGGGTAGTATTTAAATAAAGAAAATTAAGTCTAGTCTCTATGACGTCTATTGTCCCAAGTGTCTAATACACGTGCACCGTTGAGGACTTTATCGACGCCATTGGAAATGCAACTAAAATGTTACTTGGGTACTGGGTCAGATAAATAAAAAGTATTTAATAAGTGAAGCGAAAAGAAGAATGGAGAAGTAAGCACTAGAAGTTCCAAATGCGATGCGTGCTAGTCATTGGAGTTGCCAGCTTGCCACATCTAATTTCTGAGACATATCTCTAACAGGGCGGTTTGATAATTTTTTTTTTTTTTTTTACTATTGATAGGCATACGTTTGACCGCTATCTCACCTGATGTTAATAAAGCGATGATGCAGCTAAGGTGGAGCACGCTTGGCTAGAAATAACCTATTCACTCTAGACTTAAGACTCCCAGGTTGTAGCTATCAGGAAACACAGACTCAGGCAGGGAATTATACTCCTTAGCTGTACGCACAATGAATGTATTCCCAAAACGTTTTGTGCGTTTAGGTGGGATGTCCACCATGTACCGGTGGCACATCGCCGTACGTCTTGTGGTTCGATGGTGGAACGGGCTTGGCGGAATTAAATTATGCAATTCCGTCGCACATTCCCCAAAATGCAACCGATAGAAAACCGACAGGCCAGCAACTCGGCGTCGATGCTCAAGACTTTGGAGCTTCGATTCGACGAGCTTATCATTGCCGATCATCCTCTTGGCTCGTTTTACAATTGACTCGAGGGCATCAAGCTGGTATCTGGCAGATCCGTCACAAGGATGAGAGCAGTACTCCATACTCGATCGAATTTGCGCTTGATATAGTTTAAGAAGCTGTTCCGGCGTGAAGTACCGTCTCACCTTTGCCAGGATTCCCAACTTTCTAGCAGTCACTTGAACCCTGGCCTCTATGTAAGGGCCAAAATTGAGGGTAGATATTAATTTAACACCAAGAAGCTCAAGTCTGTCGGTTATCGGCAGGGTTATACCGCGGAGAGATGGAGCAGGGTGGAATTGGCTCCTTTTAGCGGAAAAGAGACACGCTTGGGTCTTCGCATTTTTAGGGTTCCGTAGACAAATGGCAAAAACGGAACCCTTATAGATTCGTCATGTCTGTCTGTCTGTCCGTCCGTCCGTATGTCACAGCCATTTTTCTCCGAAACTATAAGAACTACGCTTAGGTACTTACTCGCTACACGATTTTTTTTTGAATTTTCAAATAAAAATAGAAAAAAAAAACAATAAATTTTGGGGGTCCCCATACTTAGAACTGAATCTCAAAAAAATTTTTTTTATCGTACCCATACGTGTGGGGTATCTATGGATAGGTCTATAAAAATAAATGATATTGATGTTTCTAAGATCATTTTTTCCTAAACTGAATAGTTTGCGCGACAGACACTTCCAAAGTGGAAAAATTTGTGCCCCCCCCCCCATAACTTCTAAAATAAGAGAATGATACAACTAAAAAAATATATTATGATGTACATTATTATGTAAACTACCAGCGCAAATTGGTTTGAACGAGATCTAGTGAGTAGTTTTTTTTTAATACGTCATAAATCGTAAATCGCAACTTCTGCTTACGGAACCCTCAGCGCGAGTCCGACTCGCACTTGTTTTGTATTAAGGTTATATTCGTACAAAGTATGCTAGCGCTTTAAAGGAATGTTAAAATTGAAACTTTACTACAAATGTTTATGATATAATTAACGTCAGCCATGCCTGGAAGAGATGGCGAGACGACCTAAACGCCTACTACATACCAGGGTTGGTTCGAGCTGGCTCGAGACAAAAATATCTGGAAGGATTTGGAGAAGGCCTTCGCTCAGCAGTGGGGCAGTACAGGCTGAATACAAAAATGCTTTCTTCGTTCTGTGTATAGCAGCTCCATCTCTTTCAAATCAGTTTTATGGTGAAACGGAGTAGATTACGCCCGCATTTATGCCCGAAACCCGGTCCATAGCTATGTTGAAAATAACTCAGCAGCTATAGGAAATATTATGCTCTGAGAATCAAATATTCACAGGGTGACATCAGCAAGTCGAGAATTGAGATGAGCGACAAGCAATTGGAGACGCCATGTTCGCAATGGACTGTTGTAGGTTGACGTTGACAATGACGGACAGAGCAGAGCCCAAATTCAAAATGTGAAGATTTTTTTTTTTAACTTCACCAAAAAAGTTCAAGGTGGCGCCGCCGGCGCGCCGCAACCGCCGTGGAAAAATTACATCTACGCCGCTGTCAACAATCGCCACGGCGCTCATTTCTAACACATAGTCCCTAAAACAATTGTTTAGATCAAGTAGTTTAGGAAACCTTTACTATTCAATGTTTGATCATTATTAGGGAAATAAGTTACCATTTTAGAATGTTACGTAAGTACAATGTTTTTATTTAAGTCTTGCATATCAACAATTGCTATTGTTCAATGTTTTTCCCGCCTGTCTATCTGAACTCAATAAAACTATTGCGACTGTCGCCATCCGTAATGCAGGCTATAGAGACTTACAATACAACTCAGTATTTTAGAAGAAGTAGGTAGGGCTGGGCGGCATTCGGGAAGCTGCGGGATATCTTTGAATCGTCAATCCAATATTAACTCTTAAGACCAGGGTTTTAATCAGTGTGTCCTACGTCCTACCCATAATGACTAACGGAGCCGAAACGTGGACACTCACCATAGGCCAGGCCCAAATTCTGGCCAAGGTTGCTCAGCGTGCAATGGAGAGAGCAATGCTCGGGGTTTCTCTGGTGGATAGAATTCGCATCGAACGAAGTCATTCGCCAGAGAACTAAGATCACCGATATTGCGTGTAGAATCAGTATGCTGAAGTGGATGTGTGCCGGCCATGTCTTTAGACGGACTGACGGTCGATGGGGCCGACATAGAGTGTGGACCGGCCTACGGTACGATGTATCGATGATTGAAATGGTGGCTGGCTGACAGCGGATAGATGCGGACGGGCGGCGGCCCGGGATGGTTGGCGCTCTGTGGTGGATTACGTTCAGCAGTGGACGGCAATTGGCCGAAATGATAATGATGATGAGGTATTTTATAAGTATTGATATCTTCCTTCAATCAAGGTTTTGTGATTTTGCAATTAGCATTATAAATGCTTGCCAGTGATTTAACGACGAATATTATACGATTAAAAGAGTTAATGTACAAAGACGAGCTAAACTCTAAATTGAACAGAAACTCCACGACCTGATTCCACATCGCCCTTTTACTACCGGAATAGCAGACGTACTGCAGGGTACCATCCGTACTTGGTCGATATCCCGACTAGTCGTACCCAGCGCTTCTCCTCCACATTCATTAAGCGCACCGCTAAAGTGCGGAACTCTCTGGCAACGTCTGTGTTCCCGTCCACACATAACCCGTCTGCCTTCAAAGCAAGAGTGAACAGGCATCTTCTGGGCACGTTAGTTCCATCATCATAGACCTCATCAATCGCTTTACATCATCATAGGTCTCATCAATGGCGTGATTGTGGTCAAGAGCAAGCCCTTTTCCTCAATAAAATGACTTTTCTACGAGTACACCTTTCAGTGATACAAAAAGATCACAACAGAGAACCTGTTTTCCCCTACCTATATTTTCAATGAAGAATTAAAGACAAGTGCCGTGATTGTGCGTCATTTAAAGCATGCCATATCACGTGACATCATTTGTTGTCTTTTGTAAAGAAAGGGACGTTAAATATTGAACGTAATTTAATTGCTTTCTTTGTTTCCACTTGGAAGTTACATTACGGGCGTAACGGTACGCTTACACCTAATCTGAATCATCCGATTCCATTCGCGCAGAACCGCTCTCACTTTTTGCACAAGTTAGGTTCGATTGGCTGAGTTTGGCCGACGACGCAATGTACGAACGGAGCTAGTCTAGTTCAGCCGTTATCGACGACTTTGACACAACCTACATACACTACACACACATGACATCGGTCGAACTATGCACGTATTCGATTTCAGTGGATGATTAGCATTAGCACGCGACGTAGACTTACCACTTGAAGGAGGGTTGCTGGATCCGAAATCCGTCCGGCAGACTTCACACGGTACAGTTTTGATTCTGATGGAACTCGGATGGGATGCAACGTGGAACTGCACTCAGACTTTACAAGCAATCCGCAAACCACAAAATGCTCAAAAAGCATTCTGAAGCTGCTTGTGTAAAATTAAATTCATTGCCCATTTTAGTAGCTTAGAAGCAATGACGTATATATCATTGCTTAGAAGTTGGTAAACTGGGTGATCCAGCTTTCGACGTTGGCATTAGCCAAATGATATCGATTGCGTATGACGTGCAGCCCGGGTTCGAGCGTTTGTTTTCATATTGTAAAACGTGTTCTGCTGCAGACATACGGTTCGAGTGGGAGAAAATATTAGATACTGTTGTTAGCGTTTCTATTGCTGTATTTATCAAAATAGGTAAATCATGCCATTCATAATACAATTAATTTTACACAACAAACTTCTGAATTTGTACCTCAATGTAAGGTCCGATTGCACCAAATGTTTCACACATATTGGGCCCGTATTAGCAAATAACTACGTAGCAACAAGTGGTCATTAGAACATTATTTAAGCATGATTTCGCCTAATTTATGGATTTAAATCTACCTAATGAGAAAAATGTCATGCTGTAGTTTTTTTAATCCCAATTGGTGGACAGACTAAAATTTGTTGAAATACACCATAAAAATTTGCAATTTTGAACTACAAGAATAGGTTGTAACAATGGGCAGTCTTATCCAAGTTATATAGGTAGATTACATACAGACAAGTACGTAATTACGTATAGGTATTTATTACCTGCGTACTGCGTATCTAAACCCCTTATCTACTTGACCCATTTAAAAAATGTAAGTACAGCGGCACTTACGAACTTATTTACGATTCTATGATTCCTAAGAACCTACTTCGTTTTCATCAATACGAAACGAATGAGGCTCACGAGTCATGAGAAATTGAATATCCACTTTTACCTACCATTTCTCTACCTCAGCTTTTTCGGACATTGTATGCTTACTTACTTCTAATATTCTAAGCTTAGTCTGGAAAGGCTCATGATACCTGTCTGGGTCGAAAGTAAACGCGCACAAGAAAGAACAGCAGTAAGATGGACAGACGATATTAAGAAGGCTGTTGGCATGTACCGGACGTTGGAAGACCGCATGACTTGGAAACGTTTCAAATGTGGTCGCGATCCTCAGCAGTGAGGACATGACAAAGTACCTACCTAACGAAGCATGAAAAAGTTATCTATCTATATTATTGCGAAAGGCAATTCCATGACTATAATATAGGTAGGTATCTACCATAGATAATATAATAAATAAGTGTTTTTATATTTTATATTTCTGTGGTATCTACACATGTTAGTATCGATAAGTAACATCTGTATAATTTAAGTAGGTAATAATGATATTGCAAAAACCAGAACATGACATGATTTACAAAATCTAGTGTAACAATTTTACACATAAGGATAATATTAGTTGCTTATATATTTCTAATAATAGTAGTTTAAATACTAAACTTACCTCATACACATTGGGATGCCATACTTTTGTTAAAAATCTAATGGAAGGTGGTGAGTATGGATAATCTGGCGGGAATTTCATATGTGCCTGAAACAAAAAAATACATTTTACTAGGTATGTACATGATTAATATTTTTTAGGGTTCCGTACCCAAAGGGTAAAAACGGGACCCTATTACTAAAACTTCGCTATTTGTCTGTCTGGCACCAGGCTGTATCTCAAGAACCGCGATAGCTAGAGAGTTAAAATTTTCACAGATGATGTATTTCTGTTGCCGCTATAACAACAAATACTAAAAAACAGAATAAAATAAATATTTAAGGGGGCTCCCATACAACAAACTAGTTTTTTTTTTTTGCAGTTTTTATAGATAAGGGTACGGAACCCTTAGTGCACGAGTCCGACTCGCACTTGGCCGCTGGTTTTTAGTTTCCTGCTATACGTATCTATCTGGATAGAGATTTCTTTGAAAAGCGAAATCTTCCTATTGAATTGGAATTAATATTAATCTATCAGCAATCAAAAAGTTATAAGTCCGGTGTTGGGCAGTAGAAGCTTGAGAGCTGACAGGCACTATGTTATACAGAATCATGGAATTACCATTGATTCTAGAATATATCAACAATAATAATAATTTTCCGCTGCAATTTATTTCCAAAAATAATATTTTTAGCAAACAAATATCGGCACAATCTTTTTTTAAATACAAGCAATAGCAATGTCCAATTTGATGTAGTGTGCAAAGCACCTTTTTTAATTACATTCACTTATCTAGATTTTTGGGTTACAATAAGGGTTGCCGACTTTTAGAAGAAATACAGTATTTCTGATTTAATGGGTAAATTAAGAGCAAAATAACTCCAGTGAAATATTGAATTGGCAGGATTACATTTAGATTAATTAAAAGTCGGCAACAAAATTATATACCGAATACCTATTTTAGTGAACTCTATTGCTTTTATAGATTACTAGCTGACCCGTGTTGATTACTAGCTGACCATTCGTTGGGTTGTATTTTTCAGGTTAAAATATAGCCTATGACACTCACAAATAACGTGGCTTTCTCTTTGTTTTCTTTCTGACTTTCGTGCTTTAGTAGATCTAGAGATTACCCCCTACAACATCCCAAGCTTTACCTTAATATTATTCCTATAGATTAGTATAGATAAAGTATGCCTATGGAAAATAGAGTAAAATAAATATTAGAGTACTGTTGGCAACCCTAGTAGCAGTGGCGATGTTGTGAGTCAGTCTAGCAGATAACACATACCTACTTGTGTTTTGCCATTCACTTATTTTTTTTTAATTGGTCCCAATATTGGTAAAACAATTGAGTAATGTTACTTATTTGCTTGAATAAACTTGAAAAATAAACTTAGAGAGGGCCCTATGTCAAATGAATGGAAAAATCCAAGCTGTGGGCAACAATCTTTGATGCTCTGGGCTCTAATTCATATTTACTACATAAATAAAGAAAAGTGTAAAGAATTTTTTTTCATGTCTTTTCTTTTTAGCTTCATTATCTAGAACTCCTTTCCAATATTTAATTTTTAAAATTTTCGCTCTATATACCTTATACAACTACAATTAGGGAAGACCCAATGATGGTGTTGGTTAGATTAGGTTCAGTTACAAAAATGTAAACAGCGAAGTAGTTATTTTAAATTCAAAACCTAGCTGGATTTTAATATCATAAAAACTGGCAAAGTGACTGACTCTCACTATCCAACAAAGGGTTCCGGACTATAAATTGTTTCTCGTATGGGAGCCTCTATAATTTTAGTTTCATTTTTATAATTTGTTGTTATAGCAGCGATAGAAAGAAACACGCTCTGTGAAAAAAAATTCTGCTAGACAGATTTCGGATAGATGGACTGACAGACAGCGGAGGCTTAGTAATTGGGTTCCGTTTGTTACCACTTGAATACAAAACCCTAACAATTTTACATTTATAAGGTTAAAATTACAAAAAGAGGTACAGAAGATAAATGTATGATGATCTTGTTAAGACATCTTGTATTTATTTTGGTTGTTGATTGCATTAGGGACTAAGCTGGTTTTATGATCTAGTGACCAAGATAATTTCTTATTACTGTATTTTATCTAGTTTAACTAAATTTCTGAAAGATATTACATTTAGAATAATGCAAAGTATTTCATTGTTGCTGCTATCAATTGTATCAATGCATATTGAATGGTATCAATTGAAATGAAAAAAAAAAAACAGTGTTATTTAGTATTACTGTTATAATTGCCTTTTGAATAATGTTTTTAAACACAGTACTTTGTTGATTTAAATAATTTGCAAGTAAAAATTCAGTGAGCATACTTAATATTTTTTTAAGTAACTGCCTTTGTTACTGGGGCTTAACAGATTTGGAAGAAAATTGATACACACACATATTCATCTGGTGTCTACCATGTATGTAAATCGGGCTGGTTTCTGCAACTCCACGACTAGGAGCATATTTTTCGTGAATGGTGCCTATATAGTGCCTACCATAGACCACACTAAAATAAACAGTCTTATTAAAGATAATTTTATTATCCAAGTGTGCACTAACAAAGACAGTATATAATGTTGTTATTTCATTACTTTATATATGTGTTGTGCCATATAATGTATAGATTATACCCTCTTATGTGTTGACAAATGAAGTATCCATGAACTTGTCTAGGTTATGTGCTTGTCATTTTCTGTGCATTTTAAGCAATGAGTTTTTTTTATGAATTTACAGTCATTCATTCATTCATAATCTGATAATTGGTAAGATAATAAATGCTACAAGGAGTGTTAAACCACACATATTGGTGTTATCAAAGGATTTTTATCAGTACTTGCTACTATACTAATGACATTTAGTAATACAAACAATATTTTGAATCTGATAATTAAAATGACCATAGTTAGATGCTTGATTACACTATTCTAAAGAAACAAAGACAAGTTGACATGTCTAGAAAATAATTGTTAAAAACATTGCATCTATCTGTGCAAATACTCAGTCATAGAATGCCATAACATTATTGTTATTTTACATCAAAATACTGCTTTCAAGCTGAAAGGTAAATTACAACCTAAATTATTGAAATATAAGCACCACATGATAGTGTTAAACTTTTTTTTTTGTTGTGGAAAGCATTGATATGATACTAGATGCAAGTTTTAGTTATTAAAACTGAAGATAATTACTCTCACATTATTTTAACCCTTTATCTAAAAGGCAAAAAAAACAATCCTAATCAGAGAACAGATTGATATTTGAAGATAATTCAACACAGCACTTATTTGCCTTTCAGAGCACTGTATTTGTTATGTCTTTAGCGATTTAAGATGAAAACAAAGCAAAGTAATAGTAACAAACAAGTAACTGGGTGATTAAATAGATTGGTATTTTTCCAAGAAAATCTGTCTAAGTTTGAAGTGGCGAAACTACCCCACAAATTCTATGAAAAAAAGGCATTTTAGCTGCTAAAGTGTATGTGATGCTCAATGCTGAACGTTGCTGTCAAGTAATTGCTAACGCAATACATATTCTCAAGTGCTTACCTTGAAATATCCACCTTGATATAACGTGTCTGGAGGTCCGAAAATTGCAACTTCCCACTCAAACAAATTGTCCTCTCCTAAAAGTTTCACTCGGAACCCTTCCACGGGTTCCTCTTGCAGACTCTTATACTCTAAGGCCAAAGCCCTCAGGGCAGAACTCGTCGGCACCGTGTTAGACATTGTCAAGAACAAATTTTTCTAAAATCACTATCTAAAAGAGATTCTATTAACATAACACTGCGGAACTCTCCTTGCGGTCCACGTATTCACGAGGCATTTCAACTTGAGTCACAATAACAACGAACGAGGAATTTTGGTAAACATAGCCCCAGCGTAGCTTACGGATTTATGATTCACACACTTCAAACGCCAATACTGTAAATACTTCCACAGCAATAAACGTTGAAAAATGGACGAAAGAATAGTCCAAACTACACGGTGATTATTACAATAATGAGAAAGCAACGTCCAAACAATCGCGATCCCAAGGAAAACGGCTGCGTGGTACAGCTGCTGCCTGAGTTGCCCGAGCGAATATTGTAGGTAGAACAGCTGTTATTTTATTTCCGTGCTTGATTGCGCAGTGGTGTGACGCACACGACCATTTTATCGACTTTGTTACTAGTGTTGCCCCCTATCGGATTTGCTTCACTTTTCCCTTCAAGGCTTGAAAATACCGGCATTATGTTTAGTCAGTGTTTAGTAAGATGGCAGCACAGCACTAGTTTGCGATGCTAACGGCCTCTGTGCGTCGTTTTAAATAGTAAGATCGAATCTTACAATAGTGGCTCTAGATGGCAGCACTAGTTACTCTGAATCAGGGCTCGGAAACGTTATTTTTAATAACGTTTTTAAATCGTTTAGAACGGTTCTTTGTACAAATTGTTCATCATTTTTGTTCGGAACGAAAACGAAATGAGAACGTTTTGAAAAACCGGTTTATTTCGAAGGACGCAGTCGCGCACAGCGTACGGCGTCAAGCATGAACTTGTATTTTTAAATTGGGTACCGCAATCCGCATGCATATCATTGCATCATTCAGTTCGACGCGCTTCTTGCGTAGGTATATTTGGGGTTGACTTGTAGTTACTTAGTGGTGCTTATTTCTTGTTCACAAATGTACTTTCCTATGTGTCACCGGATGATGGCAAAATACGTAAGACTACAAAATATCTTGAGATATTGTAAATTAAGTATATCTCAAGATATTTTGTAGAGTAGATTGATATGCATCAATATTTGATAGTCTTAAAATATCTCGTAGTCATTCCGAAAAATGGAAACCAATCAGAGCACAAGTCTACAATATTTATCTTTGTTGTTGTGAGCTCTCGTGAACGCTGTAAAGTTACGAATTGACGAAATAAAAAAGACGCGTGACAAAAAATTTGGATATTTTTCGTTCATTTAGTGTATTCCTATTTAGCATTATGTTCTTTTGATCTAATAATCATCTTGTATGATTGACATTTGATCTAACCGCTGCACCTTAGAATAATTACACTGATCAAAGAGCGTCAGCTCGGGAACTTGGCACCCCGACATGGATAAGTTAGGTTCGAATGGGATTGCCCATTTGTGTAAGGTTACTTTAAACTCTGCAGGCAGAAATAGGAGCCCCGCGCCATCAACTTACCTTGGTCACAACCGTGATTTAAGCCAAATATACATTCATACTAAAAAATAGTTATACCTAACATTACACACCCAAAGTCCCCCCAACCAACATCGAACAACGGGAGATCCATTTAATAGTGACGTCATATCTGAACTGACCAATGAGAGACTTGTTTCTTGTAGACTTGTGCACTGATTGGCTGCAATTTAATTTCAGAGTTTCTCGGAATTACTTCGAGTATTTAAAGACTATACAATTTTTATACGTGAAAAAGTATTCCAAATATTCAGTTCACAATTTATAGCAATTTTACAATCTCTCAAGTTATTTTATCATTTCTTCCCAATCATTTTCCTGCATTGCCAGATGGTAATGAATGCCCTGTTTAGTTTGAAGTCTTGGTGATTACTACTCCAGTTTAACTTTACATAGGATGACCCCCACCCCAAGCACTTTACCTCGTAAGACGACTGGAATTTTGTATTGAAGAGCTTAGGTAAAAGATAGCGGCTTTAAAAATAAAGATGGGAAATCATCAGATGACTCCTCTCGCTCTGGCGCCCTAGTGGGCCCCGTCTACTATAATGCTGACATCTCCTTGAGGCACGCGTGAAACACAGCGTTGCCCCGGTCGTGGTTCTGATCGGACAGCAAGCAACCGCAATCTCTAACGATCGGACAGTGGCCGGGAATCGCCCTGCGACTGCCAACGCCCGGGGCGTCTTCCTCTGTTGCGGCGGTTGTGGCGTGAGGTTTACCTCTCTCTCACACGCTCGGCCTCCTGCTTGGCTAACATTACTGCTTCGCAGAAGGAGGTGACCGCTTGTCGCTGCCTCCATACCACCATGAGATCCTACCGGAGCTCCGTCTGCCGCGTTGCGATTTGCCGCGGTAGAGGAGTCTCGCAATGGTGGAGCGCCTCCACGCGCCATCCGTAAATGAGCGCGAGGGCTCTTGCCTCCAGATCCCATGGCGGCAATCTGGCAAGGAGGCTAGCCGCTTCACCAGAGACCATGCGGTATCCCCGGGCCAGCTGGATGGCCATGACCTCTGGGACGCGTTGAAGTATCGAGCTGGACGCTTCCTCAGAGTAAGTGCTCAGGCCAGACCGGCGCCCCGTAAAGGGCCATGTACCGCACCATCCCCGCGTAATGCTTAAAGATTGAGCAGAAGCCGCTTGAAGGCAGCCCCAGCCCGCGCTAGTCTGGGAGCCATACGTCGGAAATGCTTGGAAAAGTTCCACCGGCTGTCGAGGACGAGACCCGGTACGTCATCGTCGTTCCGATATCAATATGAACCCCTCCTAAAGTTATTTGGGATCTAGATGGTGGCTGTTCCGAGAACCATGAAAGCACATGGCTTCGGTCTTGTGTAGGGCCACCTCGAGACCAAACTGCCAGAACCTCTTCCAGGCCGCTACCTGGTGCAACCCCTCTGCGCCAGGACCAGCGTGTCGTCAGCGTAGCAGATCACGCTGACGTCACTAGGGAGGTCGGTGCGCAGCACCCAGTCGTAGCCGATGTCCCACAGGAACGGCTCCAGAACGGAACCCTGTGGAACGACATCCGCACGACATCTCTTGCTGGTTCCAATCTTCCCAAGTGACCGGGGTAGATGACGGCTCTGTTCGTCAAGTAAGTCTCAACTACGCGACGGAGGTTGGTTTGACATCCCATGATACCGAAGTGCCTCCCTGATGCAACTCCAGGGCAGGGTGTGTAGAAGGCATTGACGATGTCAAGAGACACCGCCAAGACTACCTTGCCCCGGGACACCGCGTCCCCCTTCGAAAAGGCTTTCACGCGCATGGCGTCCACCTTCGAGTAGGAGTCTTCTGGCAGATCCGGCCCCACCCTCACTAGGTGCCCGACGAGGCGGTTTGCAATTACTATTTCAAACAGCTTGGACAAGCCCGCAACCTATATTCCCAACTACTGTAACTCCTGAAAGCTACAATCAACAGTGGCGACCACCAGAAAAACGCAGAGCCAATGGAACCCGAAGAGTCCCGGAGAAACGACTGAAATATCTTGGATCCCGCAACGAAATCAATCAGAAAAGTATAGCGGAGGAGTAGGCAAGGGTCAGGGCGCAGGAAGCCTCGGGTTCTTAATAACAAATAGGTTGCCCATCTTCTAACGAAGTAGGAACTGGCCCTTCTCCAAGCATGCGGGTCGAAGCCTGAGAGCCGCCAAGGCCACGACCTAGGCTTTCCCAGGTAAGCCGTCGGGTCCTGGGTATTTTTAGCCTTCAGCCTATTAACCGCCACTCTCAGGTCTACCTCAGTCAGACGGTAGTGATCTAGTGTTCGTTTTAGAGTGAACATGACTAGTTTTAGTGGGGTTTACTGACATATTGTTCGCACCATCCCTCCACGATGCATAGTGCATGTTGAGTGAAGTTGCAGATCGTTTCAGTTACCTTCCCGGGCACGAGGATTGCGAGGTCGTCTGCATAACCTATTGTGTAGTAACGATGTGCTTTGAGTTTGGTGATAAGGTCATTTATTGCCAGATTCCACAAGAGAGGGGAGAACACTTCTCCTTCCGGGCAGCCTCTAGCAATCATGGCCAACTACTCCTCTAACTCAAGGCAAACCACTCATTTACTGAACATATTAGTAATCCAATCAGTTAGTACCTGTTCTACACCGTGCTTGGAGAAGGCGGCAATTGTCTTGTCGAAGGCCCCTTTGATGTCTATGAAAGTGTCCAGGCAGGAACCTTCCTGGTGAATCGCTTCCTCTGTCTGGCTTTCCGTGGTTGCGCCATCTTGTGGTTTCCTTTCACAGTCTTTCCATCTTACATCTTGTTGTATTGTATCTGTATTATTTCTACTTACTGTTACTGGGTACAAACATAAGGGTTACCAAAGACTTTCACGACTTACAATGATCATCATCATCTGCCTAGCCTTTTTTCAACAATATTGGGGTCGGCTTCCAGTCAAACCGGATTTAGCTGAGAACCAGAATTTTACGTGGAGCGGCTGCCTGCCAGACCTTCACAACCCATTAACTGGGTAACACGGTTCTCCTTGGCAAGACCAGTGTCAGATTTTCTGGCTTCTGACTATCCGTAACGACTGCCAGAGATCTCTAAATGACAGCCGGGACCAACAGTTTAACGTGCTTTCCGAGGCACGGAGGAAACTCGGCATGTTAAGATGGCCACCCATCCACAGACCAATCTCGGCAAGCGTTGCTTAACCTTGAAGATTGACCTGTGCGATACTAACTTATTTATGTATAGGTACTAACTTATTTATGCACTTATAGGTACTACAAGAAATACTTGTCCTTGTTGTAGTAAATCTTTAGACTAGATAAGGTGCCTACTCAGCAGCACACAAAGTTAACACTTTGTAGTCCGGTCAATTTAGACATTTGATCATGAAATTAGCCCAGACAATATTGTAGATCAGATAATTATCTATAAAAAGGTCTGAATACTTTTTAGATTTAATTTATAATGATGTTTTGAACAATCCTTGTAATTTTCTTGCTTTCTTGCAAGTTTATGTACACACACATTAAACAAAAAAAAAGGAAACAGAAAAATAGATACAAAGGTGATGCTTATTTCTAAAGAAATCTTCTCCAGCATACCTGCGAAAGGAGAGCCAAAAAAAAGAGATGTAGACACCATGTGTAACAGTTATAGGTACAGTTAGGTACTAAAATAAATAAGACGCTAAAATATACATAATAATGTTTTAAGATAAATAATAATACATACTTATATGCATCCATGACAGTATGACACATAGATATAATAATCAAGCTGTTTTTAATATTGCTGTGATTGACAGCAAGGTACAAGTAGTAAAAGATAGTGTTCTTTCACTCTTCTTTGAAAAATTGTAAGTTTTGCAGACCCTAATATCAGGCGGTAGTTGCATTCCACAACCACAAAAAAATGTCACTTCACTCTTTTATTTATTTAGTCTAATTTGACCGGACTATTGTATCTAGCGTCAAAATTTTAGAGATGAGGTAGGTATTGTGGAGTAGGTACGAAGTGCGTTTGGTCCGCTCGTATTATAATTTACTTTGCCATTCCAAATGGATTGAGATTGAGACCCCTCTCTCTTCCGTGTGGTTCACATGTGAACCAGTAATGTCAAATCGCACTTGAGCCCCGCTGGTTCACATGTGAACCGGCACACCGCGACTGATTTAGACTTTATTTTTGTGTATACTAAGCTTTAAGTTTGACATGAATTAATAATGAAGCATACAAAATGAGATCTAAACTGTGCCTTATAGTAATGGTACTAGAATCGATGCTTATTATACACTCACTATTTACTTATCACACTCACTATTTACCTTTTCCGGACTCGCGGAAAACACAAAGACGAAACTAAGCCGCGCGGCCGCGGCCGTGAAATACCTATCAACTGAATAAAATTCGTAACATTTGTAGTTTCTCAAGTTTCATATCGTACGGTCGTACCCAAAAAAATGGGGAAAAAAACGGTTAAAAACGTTTTATAGAACAAAAACGATTTCATTTCGTTCTTCGTCTAAAAACGTTTTATTTAGAGTTCCGTTCGAACGTAACCGAAACAAATCGTTCCTTAGGTATTTAAGACGATAACGTTTTGAAAAATAAACCGGTATCCGAGCCCTGCTCTGAATCTGATATTGTACAATATTTCTACAAAAGTAATTGAATGAATCTGGTTTTTTTTTTCGACACCGGTTGGCGGTTGCCGGAGTTTATAGTATAGCTTATAGCACTCGGCACAGACTAGCCATCCCTCAGTGCGTCGGCGGTGCGAGTTGCGACTAAGGCATATTACGGCTCATGTTTTCTGAGGTAGGTACAGGAGCCTCCGTGAACGAACCATCCTCGGCAAGCGCTGCTTAACTTAGAAAATCAACCCGTGCGGCTGTTAATCCACGAGGTGGAAAGATGTCACGTAAACTCTTGTTTCCGGACTCATTTTACCGTAATAGGGTAAGCTCGCTCCATCGTAGACTTTGTCTCTATCATCTCTGACCAATACGAAAGTCAAGAGCAAACCCATCTCAAATAAATCTAAAAAAAATAGGCGTTGAAACACTAGGCCCATGGGGTCCGAGTGCACATAGAGTCTTTCGGGACATCAGCAAACAACTTGTCGACGGTTCACGTGACCAGAGGGCTGGGCTTTTCTTCGGCCAAAGAATCAGCATTGCCATTCAACGTGGCAATGCTGCCAGTGTTCTGGGCACTTTTGCCGTTGACAGCGATGTGGATTATTTTTTTGATGCCCAATGATTTATTTTGTTTTTTTTTGCGTTTATACATAATGTAGATACTGTAAACATTGTAATTTAATAATACCTTAAATAAACTGAACCCATTTTACAATAAAAAAAAATAAAAAATAGGTAGCTCTGCAACCGTAGGCGAATATAGAATCAGTCGGAAATTAAACTAACTGTGTCGGGATATTAATCAACAACCATAAAGTAACGGTGTAGAGCAGAGATTAAGTAAGCACTTATTCGTGAGCCAGTTGCATTCGCCATTCAGACAAGACAATTGGTCCGTGGGCGCGTGATTCAAAGACAAGTCGCCCACCCACTGCCATGTATAGGCAAGGCAACGGGCCTTGCGCAACCCACGTCTGGCGTGGCATAATGCCTTTAACTGAACGGCTTTGGGCATCGATAATTCAGTAGGTTGTTTTGGCAAAATACTCTAGAAACAAAATAAGATAGAAAGGAACTCACTAAAAGCTAGACGGGCTGTGACACTAACAAGACATCTGTATAAAATTAGTTCCAATTAGTTCCATCATCATGAGCCGTTCCATCATCGGACCACAAGACGAGCGGCGGTGCGCTCCCACACGCAAAATACACATTTTGGGAACACATTCACGGTGCGTACAGCTAAGGAGTGGAGTACCCTGCCTTCACTATGATTCCATTTTGCGGCCCCATTGACCATCTGTCCTGCGAGCAATGTACCTTGCCCACTGCTTTTCAGTTTGGCGATCCTTCGGGCTATGTCGGTAACCTTGGTTCTCTTGCGGATATCATCATTCCTGACTCGAAACTCCATGCATTGTCCTCTCCATTGTCTTTTGAGTGTCTTTAAGCCTTCTGATGACGCCCATTGTTACCGACCACGTTTCGGTTCCATAAGTCATCACTGGTAACACGCACTGGTCATAGACTTTCGTCTTGAGATACTGTGGTATGTGGGACGAGAAGATACCACGCAACTTCCAGAACGCTGCCCAGCCGGGTCGGATTCGACGGTCGACCTCTTTTTTTTTACTATTGATAGGCATACGTTTGACCGCTATCTCACCTGATGTTAAGCGATGATGCGGTCTAAGGTGGAGCACGCTTACCTAGAAGTAACCTATTCACTCTTGACTTAAAGACTCCCAGGTTGTAGTTATCAGGAAACACAGACTCAGGCAGGGAATTCCACTCCTTAGCTGTACGCACAATGAATGTATTCCCAAAAAGTTTAGTGCGTATAGGTGGGATGTCCACCATGTACCGGTGGCACATCGCCGTACGTCTTGTGGTCCGATGGTGGAACGGGCTTGGCGGAATTAAATTATGCAATTCCGTCGCACACTCCCCAAAATGTATCGGATAGAAAACTGACAGGCCAGCAACTCGGCGTTTATGCTCAAGACTTTGGTGCTTCTTATTCGATGAGCTTATCATTGCCGATCGACATCCTCTTGGCTCGAGGGCATCAAGCTGGTGTCTGGCAGATCCGACCCAAAGATGAGAGCAGTACTCCATACATGATCGAACTTGCGCTTGATAAAGTTTAAGAAGCTGTTCCGGCGTGAAGTATCGTTTCACCTTCGCCAGGATCCCCAATTTTCTAGCAGCCACTTGAGCCTTAATTGGCCTCTATGAAAGGGCCAAAATTGAGGGTAGATGTTAATGTAACACCAAGAAGTTCAAGTCTGTCGGTTATCGGCAGGGTTACATCGCAGAGAGATGGAGCAGGGTGGAATTTGCTCTTTTTAGCGGAAAAGAGACACGCTTGGGTCTTCGCAGCATTGAATTTGACCAGATTTGCATCGCCCCATTCGGAGACAGCCTGTAAGATCACGGTCAAGCGCTCAACCATAGCCTCCCGGAGAGACCGGATCCGTGACCCACCAGCTCGTGCGTCGGACACGTATCTTTCAGCAACAGTGCTGTCGTCTGCTTACCCAAAGGTACGCGGGTTTTAGCAGATCATTAATATGCAGCAGGAACAATGTTTCCCCGGTTGAACCCCGGCATTAATATCCAGCAGTCCGGACGAGCAGCCATCTGTGACCACTCGGGTAGACCGATCCCTCAGGAAATTTTGCAATCCAATCACACAATCCGACGGGCAGGCCGAAGGAAGGAAGTTTACTTATAAGGCCATCGTGCCAGACCCTGTCGAAGGCCTTCGAGATGTCTAGGGAGACCGCAAGTGCCCATCCATCCCCCATGCCTCTCGATAACCTCGCTCCAGATGTGAATGGCATACGCTAGAAGATCCCCAGTTGACCGATTTTGGTGAAAGCCGTATTGTCGGTCACAAAGGATATCGTTTGCTTCTAGGTATGTCAGAAGCTTACGATTCAGTACCCGTTCCAGACTCTTACAGAGTATGGACGTTACCGAGATGTGTCTATAATTTGACGGGTCACCTCGACTACCCTTCTTGGGCACGGGCTGCACGTTAGCTTAAAAACCTTCGGCACTTTCCCAGTCTCAAATGAAAGACGAAATAGGCGTGTCAAGATCGGAGACAACTCAGGCGCACAAGTCCTCAGTACAATTGCTGGAATCCCGTCGGGGCCACTAGCCTTGTTCACGTCTAGGTTACGCATTACCCTAAGTACGTCCCTCTGATGAATGCTTATGTTCGGCATACACGACCCGCATCCAACAGGAGGAGTAGGGGGCGTCGCGCCACCAGAATCCAGACGTGACGAATCCGCAAACATAGAGGCGAACAAGTTTGCTTCTCCTCAGCGGAGTGGGCCAGCGACCCGTCGGGTCTCAGCAGTGGTGGCAGCGAGGGGCGGCAGAAGTTTGATTCGACCGACTTAGCCAGGGGTACCTAACCTCCGCACGGCTTCCTCTCCTTCCGTCTGGTGCAGGTGTTGTCTGGCCACGGCTGTTTCAGCACGCACCTGCACCGGATCGGGAGGGAGGAGACACCGGCGTGTCATGACTGCGGCGCGGCGGAGGACACGGCGCAGCATACACTGGAGGTGTGCCCAGCTTGGTCCGAGCCGCGTCGCAGTCTCACTGCGGAGATCGGACAGGACCTCTCCCTTCCCAGCGTGGTCAGATGCATGCTGGGGAGTGAGGAGTCCTGGGCCGCGGTAGCCTCCTTTTGCGAGGATGTCATCTCGCAGAAGGAGGCGGCGGAGCGCGCGCGGGAGGACGATCCTCTCGCTGCGCCGCTCCGCAAACGAAGGCGAGGTCGGAGAAGACGTCCTCTTCTCCCTCCTCGCGGTGGTGATGGGCGGGCGACAGGCGCGGGGGCGCCTCCGCCCGCATTGCACGCATCACCACCATCGTCGGAGGTTCTCGGCCTTCCCCCAACGGGGAGGGCGTGAAGGGCTCGCTGTAAAGGAGGGCGGTCGTCGGAGGTGGACTGGACGTAAAGGCTACGCCGATCTCCCAGTCCACCCCCACTAAGACGCTGCGGGAATTTCAGTGCTGGGTTGTTTTAGTGGGTATACCGGGTGTGGTGTAAATACTCTTTTATAGTATCTTTATGTTTCTATTCTATTATTTAAATATAAGACATCATTCATATTCACTGTCACAGCTCTGTCATTTCATCAGCATAATTTTAGCACAATAAAACCATAATTCTCAAATGGTTTTATCTTTTATTTCTCGTATCAATTTATTGTGCTAAATAAATTGCAGTTAACGATGGCTTCCATAGCGCGACTTCTAAGGCCGGAAAAATTAGATGTCGATCCGGGGACTCCAACCGCCGACCTAAAATATCGTCACTGGAAGGAGACTTTCACGAACTATTTGTCAGAAGAAACGGATGAAGCAAAAATACCAGACGGTACTAAACTAAAAATACTTTTTAACAATGTGTCACCAAACGTTTACTCTTTCATACGAGAGTCAAACGATTATTCGAGCGCCTTGCGCCTATTAGATAAAATTTATCTAAAATCGAAAAACGAAATCCATGCTCGCTACGTACTATCTTCAACTAAACAAAAGTCAGAAGAGACAGTTGCAGACTATATATAGGCACGTTACAACAACTAGCTTTTGAGTGCTCTTTCACGTCTGTTACTGCTGAAGAATACAGAAACGAATACGTGCGTGACGCTTTCATTGCGGGCCTACGTTCCCAGAAAATTCGACAAAGGCTACTTGAAAATTTAGAAATAAGCCTTGAAGAAGCAACAAATCAGGCCATATCTCTCGAAATGGCTGAAAAAAATTCAAAAGAGATCGGAACGAATGACATTTCTGCAAAAGAACTCTACCAAATTGAAAATACTGATGAAGCGGGTAACAGCTCCAATCTGGCTGCGGCTCCATCACGTAAACGCTGCTTCTTTTGCGGGGGAAACGTGCATCAGAGAATAAAATGCCCGGCCTTTCACGCAATTTGTCAAACCTGCGGAAAAAAAGGCCATTTCGCAAAAGTTTGTAGGAGTGGAGCCACAACTGATAAGCCAGGTAGCAACGCTGTAGTACAACCAAAAGACTCAGATTTATCAGCAATTTCAGCTGCGTCACCGGCCAGTCTTCATAAGACTACAGTATCAATCACCATTAACGAACACAAAGCTGAAGCCTTGATCGACAGTGGAAGTTCCACGAGTTTTATAGATAAAAATTTCGCTCTATCTCTAAACCTGAAACGCCATCCCTGGAAGGAAACTGTAACACTGGCTTCAAATAAACGGACTTCGCTCATAGATGGCTTTTACTATGCAACAATCAAGCTAAACGAGCACACTTATAAGCAGAAACCTCTTTACAGCTTAGAAGATCTCTGTGCTGATGTGATCATTGGTCATGACATTTTAAGTGACCACTCATCAGTAGAAATCAAATTCGGAGGCTCGGCAAAACCCCTTAAGATATGCAACGTCATGGAAGCTGCGGTGCCCCCTGTATCGCTTTTTAGTAATCTTTCGAGTAATATTAGACCCATTGCTATTAAGTCAAGAAAGCATTCAGAAGCTGATAATCAATTCATAAGAGATGAAATCAGTAAGCTCTTAAAAGATGGGATCATCGAGCCCAGTAACTCTCCATGGCGAGCTCAAGTCTTGGTAACAGGAGGTAAAACGCATCGCAAACGTCTCGTCATTGATTATTCTTTGACGATCAACAAATTTACGGAACTGGACGCGTACCCTTTGCCAAACATAGAATCGATCGTATTGAAGGTGGCACAATACAACGTCTTTAGCCAAATTGATTTACGAAGTGCATATCATCAGGTGCCTATCATGCCAACTGACAAAAAATATACAGCTTTCGAAGCTTGCGGTAATTTATACCAATTTACAAGAATCCCATTCGGAGTCACAAACGGAGTCGCTGCATTCCAAAGAACGCTTAACTGTATTATCAAGACAGAAAAACTGACAGGCACGTACTCATATTTAGATGACGTAACAATTTGTGGCAAAACAGCAGCAGAACACGATCAGAATTTGTCTCGATTCAAGGAGGTTGTGGTTAAATACAATCTCACTTTAAATGAAGATAAATGTATATACAGCCAAGAGTCCATTAAATTACTTGGATATAAAATAGAAAAGAATACCATTCGACCTGATGATGACCGTCTTACTCCTCTAATGAACTTACCCGTGCCAACTGACTCGCGATCACTTAAAAGGACACTGGGCATGTTCGCCCATTACTCAAAGTGGATTCGGAATTTCTCTGAAAAGATAAAGTCCCTTGACTAAAGTTTCTGAATTTCCTCTCGGAAAAGACGCTGTCGATTCATTTCAGAAACTGAAAGCTGATATAATGAAATCAGACCTAACGGTCATAAATCAAAACGAGATATTCACCGTTGAAACTGATGCTTCAGAACACTCTTTAGCAGCTTCTCTGTCTCAGAATGGGCGTCCTGTAGCTTTTTTCTCACGCTCACTCAACATCTCTGAACGTCGACATTCCTCTATAGAAAAGGAAGCAAGTGCTATCGTTGAATCACTAAGGAAATGGCGGCATTACCTCATTGGTAGACACTTTTTATTGATAACAGACCAACGATCTGTTTCTTTTATGTTCAATCAATCTCATAACAGCAAGATCAAAAATGAAAAGATAGAGAGGTGGCGTCTTGAGCTATCAAATTATAAATACGATATAATTTACCGACCAGGTAAAGACAATATTACGGCTGATACTCTCTCCCGAGTGTGCTCAAGTATGACCACGGATAGACTGAATGAGTTACACAATACCTTGGGGCATCCCGGCATCGTACGGATGTTTCACTGGGTACGTTCCAAGAACCTGCCTTACTCTGTAAATGATGTCAAGAAGATAACATCCGAATGTCGTATTTGTGCAGAAATTAAACCAAGGTTTATAAAAAAGCAGGGAACGCTCATAAAAGCAACTGCTCCATTCGAAAGACTGAACATTGATTTTAAAGGACCTCTACCAACTAATACTCAAAATCGCTACATTTTAACGATCATAGATGAATATTCAAGATTCCCATTTGCTTACCCATGCAAAGATGTCTCTGCTGGTGCCGTAGTAAGATGCTTGAAGGACTTATTCACTACTTATGGGGTTCCACAGTTCATACATTCAGATCGTGGAACAGCTTTTATGTCCAACGAATTAAGGAGCTACTTGATTACAAATGGAATTGCAAGCAGTCGAACCACACCATATAACCCGCAAGGAAACGGTCAAGTTGAACGTTTTAATGGTACCTTATGGAAGACTGTAAAACTATGCCTTAAAACGAAAAATCTGGAAACAGATAGCTGGGAGCAAGTGTTACCGTTCGCTTTACATTCAATTCGCTCATTGCTGTGCACAGCCACCAATGCTACACCTCATGAAAGATTTTTCAGACATACACGTCGAACGGCAAATGGGGAATCAATGCCAACATGGCTCTTGGAATCAGGGCCTGTAATAATGCGTAAAAATAACAGAGCATCCAAATACGATCCCGAAGTAGAAGAAGTGGAGCTTTTAGAGGCTAATCCCTCATATTCCCATGTGAGGTTACCGGATGGTCGTGAAACTACCATATCGAACAGGCAACTAGCTCCACTTCCGTTATCGTCGCTAGACAGTGACGACGATTCTGAAGACCACTATGAGGACGCCGAGGGTGACGCAGAGATACCAGCTGGAAATGCTCCAGGATTACCAACAGCTGAGGACTCTCACGCTCGTGATGCACCTCGGCGCTCCACCCGAGAGAAGAGACCTCCAGCTCGTCTCCTGGACTATATTCTCTGACGCGGGGGTGAATGTGGTGTAAATACTCTTTTATAGTATCTTTATGTTTCTATTTTATTATTTAAATATAAGACATCATTCATATTCACTGTCACAGCTCTGTCATTTCATCAGCATAATTTTAGCACAATAAAACCATAATTCTCAAATGGTTTTATCTTTTATTTCTCGTATCACCGGGCTTGCCCGGGGAGTCCCACATACCCCTCCCACTCCCCCGAGTGAGAGGGTATGCGTAACGCATTTTTTCCCAGACGAATAAAAAATAAAAAAAGGGGTGTACCTAACCTAACTTTTCTTTCTCGAAGTTAGCCCAACCTTTGGACCATTTTTCCCAGGTAGACATACTCGTCGTAAGTTCGAGTGTAGAGTCTACGATTATTTTTATCTTAGTGCTTTTTTTTAACTTGGTGGTTTTGTCCATGTTTATTTTAAGGCCCACTCTATCGGAAGCTATACTGAGGTCATCGAGCATTGGACTGAGGTCCTCCGTAGTCTCAGCCCTGACGACTATTTTCGTCAGCAAATCGAATGAGAGTGATGTAGCTACTCACTATCGACACTAATGCCAGCGCTTGACACTTCTACTTTGACGCCATTATCCCTTAACGGGTCAACCATTGCGTACACGGACACAGCGACGAATCTCGGTGTCTTAATTGACAACAATCTTTCTTGGCGAGCGCAAGTATATCTATACTATCTTCTATACTAATATTACAAAGCAGAAGAGTTTGTTTGTTTGTTTGTTTGGTTGAACGCCCTAATCTCAGGAACTAGTGGTCCTATTTGAAAAATTATTTCAGTGTTAGATAGCCCATTTATCGAGGAAGACTATAGGCTATGTAACATCACGCTAAGACCAATAGGAGCGGAGCAGTAATGAAAAATGTGACGCAGACGAAGTTGCGCGGGTCAGCTAGTTAATATTGATAATCGAATACAAAATATGATTTACCTACTAGCTGACCCGCGCAACTTCGTCTGCGTCACATTTTCCATTATTGGTCCGCTTCGCTATGATAACAAGAAAGGATTTTTCAAATTGGATCAGTAGTTCCTGAGATTAGCGCGTTCAACCAAACAAACAAACAAACTCTTCTGCTTTATAATATTAGTATAGATATAGATGTGGTGGACAAACAGACAGCCAGCCAGACTGCAGACGCACGCACGAGTGATCCTATAAAGATTCCCTTTTTTCTTTATGGACGTTCGGAACCCTAATAAAAACAAGTCACTAACCCTCTGGAAGTGGAAAATGCAGCTATTGACCATTTTTTCAGGTCACTGTTCAGTTTTTCATTCAGAATTATTTCATGTAGCTGAAAAATTATCACCGTTTATCCGGGTAATTTTAGGTACCTACTTACCTATTCTTACTTATTCCCTGAAAAAAGCTGTATGCAGCGAAGCCCAAAACAGGGTTAGGTACTCGTTTGGATTAATACAAGTGTGTAGGTTTGTTTATTTAAACGCTATCGTACCTATGACCTACCGACTAGCGTTAATCAGCCACATTACTAATTACCTACAATACAACCTTTAACGACCTTACAGAATACAGATGTTGGTATTAATTTGCGTAAGAATAACCCATGATTCACATCAGCTCGACCCATTTGCACTTTTCCTCAGAATATCTCTGACTGGACATTCGAGGTCTTACGAGAAGATGTTGGATTACGTATGTTTCAATCAAACCAAAATAAAACTGCGCTCATACTTTACTGGTAAACAAATTCGTCAAGTGTTATTTATTCTAGAAATGACTATGTTTAGTATTTTTATATGCACGGGCATAGCCAGTGGCGGCTCTAGCCATATTTTTAGGTGGTGCTGGATCACAAAGTGGCGCCCCTTCAAATAAAAAACTTTAATGTGATAAATATGCTCAACTGTGGGCTGTGCTTAATTAAATAGTTAAGAGGAATTAATGTGGGCTTGTAGACTTCGTATGTAAAAAGTTATATTTCGAGGTTTGCCTCTCGCCTGTTTCCTCCTCCAATATTAAATCGATTCAATAGATATTACACAAGCTGAATAAGAAGGATATAAACTGTGCTTCTATGTTTTTCTTTATTCATTAATAGTTGCCAAACTTGTTCAGTAAGGCTCTTTTGGCAGCAGTTTATTGGACAATTTTGAGCATGTTTTGAGGGTCCTAGTGCTTTTACGTTTAATTTATCATCAAAAAAGAAAACATAGCGACACAAAATATATTCTTCATATACAGTTCATGAAATATCTCTTAAATCTGTCCAATACTGAAGAAGGAAACAGGCGAGAGCCAAACCTCGAATTATGACTATTTACATACAAAGTCTCTCCGCCCGCGTTTCCTCTTAAGTACTAGGTACAGTTTACATTCATGGCAGGCGAAAAATAATGTAATTTTTCATATGTATAAACAAATAGAATATCAGACAGACCAAATATCTTAGGGATCGCGTATTTTAAGATTTTGTACCCCACCAGGCATAATACTCGTAGGAAAAAAGAAAAGTCTTCGCTATGAATGATTCAAGCCAAAGTGCGAAGGCCGCCACTGGGCAAAGCATATTACTGGATGGCTATGTTGTAGGCTCGGTGTTGGCAAAAAACCAGGTCATTCGAATGCAGTAGGCCCCAATCGAAGCGACTGCATAGATGGCGGGCCAGCTCAGCTGAATTTGGAAGTTGCACTGCACCAAAATAATATGCTAATAACTGTGTCACATAATCAAGTCGTGCCTACCCTGAGATCAGTTCACTTGAATGGTTTTATTTAGTTGAATAGCGTGGGTTGTACTTGTTTATTCATCCTATGATAAAGCAGGCGTTTACCTACGTGCCTGCTTTTGAATCCCTTAATTTTTCATTCGATTGAAACCAGTCTCGGTCAAGGCTACTTCTAATGCTGCAATTTATAATGAATCTGAAATCAGAAAAATACTAATCTTGAAAACAATTTTCCTTCCGGTTCCGTGTGTTCCCGAGAATATACGGAAGGAAAACCGTCACTTACCTAAATAAGCGCACACACCTGAAAGTTATATCGAACAGAAGGTGCTTTAATATTTTGCTTTTAATATTCCAACATCAAACAAAATGTGACCCTGTGCTCCTAATTGCTGTGATTTTCATGAATAAACAGAAATGTATAAAACTAGGTCATTTTCACCTAAGTTACCCACTTCGCGCTCGCTTTTCATAGGATTACCGTCGATACAACGCCTGAAGCCATGTAAGTCTAGTATATTCAGAGATTCCACAACCATGAGTGTCGCTGTCTGCAAGTACAGAACTACCTAGCTACAGGTAATGTTCCGTGGAAAAGGTTTTTTGATGACATTGTGCTGACGACTGAAAAAACCTTCGCGTTGTAACTTTGTTGTGATCGATAGCTAAGTCACTATTTTTAAACGTTAGCTACCTACCTACTAATCTATTTATTGAGGACTTTATGTGAGACAGTTCGACAAAACAGTGAGTTCGTAGTGATTTAAATAAAAATTAATTGATCGGTTAAGTACACGCAAACAGCGCAGTGTTGGTGACTAAGGTACGTGATTGAGTAAGCAGTGAGTTAAGTAGCTTTTACACCATTTTTGGTATGAGTCCAACAGTGAGATGTGAGCGCTTACGTGTCGCAAAGGTCTGGTGGGCGCGATGTGCGGCGTCAAGGTGTGAGGGGCGCCTGCGCTGGCGCAGACACAATCCGCGAGTCAGTTGCGAGCAGCGCGCGCGCTCTCTGCGACCACGATACGAACGACTCTCGCGACCAATATTTACTTTTTATATGGCAAATGTTTGACGATATTTATATTAATGTGATTAGTTTTTAACTTAAAATATTTAAACGTGGTAATTTAAGAATCTCCTATATCAAATAGATATAAAGTTTAATGATACAGTAATTTATTTTGTGACACCAAAATGACGATAAAAAATAAAAAGACTAAGCAATCAAAAACGTCCGAAGTGGCAACATCTGGAAGTGCATCGACTAGTGTTCAGAAGACGAGTTCATCCACGTCTGTGCAGAGCAGCAACACAGTGCAGAAGGTCAGCTCGACTGGTAAGAAGGTCCGATATATCGAGGTAAAGGTCGAGGAAGATGACCCGCTTATGATAACCGACATTTCCGACCATTCTTCGATAGCCGGCTCGACCATATCGGAGCATTACAACAGCCACCCACACTACATCATCACAGAGGCTCCTTCTATCAGCGACTTGTCTCAAACACGAGCACTGGAACATAACGTAAGTGACATGGCACAGTCAACTTCGGGCGATTATGTCTCTAGTTCGGTGCTACAGGAGTCATCCTCTACCCATCAACAGAACTCTAAAACTGAAACATTCCAGTCTTCATCGACTTCTGTTCAGCAGTCAGGTTCTAGTCACAGCCAAACATTTGACAGAACTGCAGATTCCTCTGCGCCCAATCAAACTCTCAATACCGGTTTTATTGATAACTCTTCGGCTAACGTCTCGAACTCCAACACATATTCGAAAAGAGCTCAAAATGCAAATGCTACTAATTCTTTCCTCCAATCAGAGCGACAGAGTTTAGTGAATCAATCATCAACGTCTACATCCAAGGATCAGCAAGACTTGAAACAAAGCGACAGAGTAAGTTATCGCAACTCTCCTGAACCATCGCAGAGAACCCAAACAGTCCGATCTGACTCTAAGAATTTTTACGGAGGTGAAGGCAGCTTGGATAAACGAGGTAATACTAAAGAATATAGTAGCACTTCACAAACTAATGAGACTAAAAGTAGCAATGTCACAAAGGCTTCATCATCTTCGTATGTTGTTGAAATTGTTGACGGCAAAGAGCGAATCATTGACAGTTCGAAGAGGGAGTGGGGCGATGCTAAAGAACATGCATCAAAGGAAGCCTATGCAAGCGTTAGTGGAACTGATATTAAGCCGCAGTCTGCTCACAGTATCCAAAACTATGATATGAAATCAAATTACGACACAGGTAAAGATGGCAAGAAACCTACGAGTGAAATGATTGTTAATGAAGACTCCAAATTCATAAAGGATGGATCTCAAGTGACTTCACATTCCAGTATTACTACAGAGAAAGATAATGTTGCTAAACATCAACAGTACATAACAAACCGCGATCATTTACCAGCTGATCAACAGTACATAACACACCGTGATCAAATGACAACTGATCAACAACACATTACAAATCGCGATAATTTGACCTCCAACCAACAGCAAAATACAACTCGTCAATATTTAACATCTGATCAACAGCAAAACACAACTCGTCAACATTTGACATCCGATCAACAGTACACAAGTCGTGATCATACAACAACGGATCAACAGTACTCAACTCATCAGACAACGTCTGATCAACAAACATCAACAGTAAAGGATGATCAATACAATTCGAAAAACGTTTCTAACTACACCAATAGAAACCGTAAAGATATTGTTGACAATGTCGCGACCAATCAAGAAAGAGTTGACAACCGACGACGTAACATGAATCAAACAGATTCATCCAACTTTTACGGTTACGATGCCACCATTCAAAATGAATTGAGAAAAGTTGGCAACATATTACAGGTGCCTAATACTGAAAATATTAACTTTTCTACAAAAATAATGAAAAGTAATACAAGCAGTGCTCAACAAGCCTCAACTTCTTCATACGTAGTTGAGATTGTTGATGGGAAAGAACGAATCGTAGACACTTCCCACAGAGAATGGGGAGATAATAAGGATCATTCTACTTATGAGAAAAGTCATAATGTCAGTGGTCCAGGTGTGAAACCTGAACACGAATATTCGCGACATGTACTTGATAAGGAATCTCACTATGATACTGGTAAAGACGGAGTTCCTAAAAGTTCTCTGGAAGTATCGGAAGAATCAGCGTTGTACAAGAATGGGAAAGAAATTGCATCTACTAGCAACAGGTATGGAGGCGATTTCACGAAGAAGAAAGCAATAACTGAATACGTTACTGATAGAGACGATCTGCATAATAAACGCATTCATGACACGACTGATCAAACTGTTCATACTACGACCCAAAAGACAACGTCTTCTGATACCCAGTCTCATATAAAGGATATTAGAGACGTGAAAGAAACGACTGATTTCGTGACCACGGAGAAAGACAACTTAATAAAAGAGTCCACATCCACTACTACTACATCTCAAACTAAAGATAATTTGACTACATACGAAAGGAGCACCGGGACATGGAATGGAAAGTTTGTTTACGAAAAAGATGATGACAGGCCTAAAAAACCTAAGGAGATGTCACCGTTTGGCAGACCTGAACAGCCTAGACACCACTTAAAGCGACAAGATACAGAAGAAAACATTATTTTGTCATCCAGAGATATTAAAGATTTTACATCTATTAGTGACTTGCGGAAGATAATTGAGACTTCAAAGTTTAACAAAGATGTACGAGTAAGCAACAAAAATATTGTGATCAACAGGAACATTGATGACCGTATCCTGAAAGAGATAATCGAAACAGTTAAGAAATATCCCTTTAAGAGGATTGAAAAAGTAACTTTCGGAACTAAAATTAATGAAGATGTGAAAGATCTTTATGAAGGACTTGACACTGAAGAAACGACTGTTCTGAGTACCACTACAGGTGAAACTTCTAGGAAGGCTTTCGAAGTGGAAAAGAAAAGGAGTCAAATCGAAGTGACTCGTTACATCACTGAGAATGGAATCACCAGGAAAATAACGACTTATGAAGATGCTAAGGAAGACGACAAGATCAGAACGGACGTCTACGTCGACAAGAGCGCGTTAGACTTCAAAAACTTGGTAAGAGACAATATTATTATATAATTTAGAACCAGTGGACCGCACGTCAGTGGCAACCAAGGAAAACCCATTATAAGTTGGTCTCCTATTGTTTTGGAGCTCAGTACTACGCTATGCACAAGTTCAAAGGGTTCCACTGAAGCGCCGTTTACTGTGCAGTTACATTTGTTTTTGTATAATTTTCACATCAAATAAATGCACATGATAGTCTAATACTACTGTTTATCAGCACGGAGAAAATATAATATGATAATCCGATCTGAAGTGCTGGAGATAAAACTTTACATCCATTTCAGCGCGATGTCCAAACGACCGAAGACGTTATTCGAGAATACGACGTGGTGGACCGTGCTATCACGGACACCACGAGAGAGGATACCACCGTCAGCACCGTCTACGATGAGAAGATCATCGACGATAGGAGAACAATGCGAGACGACAGGACCACGGTCGAGGAGACCGTCATCATTGACGAGACCCGGCCAAGAGGCGGCCCCAAGAAACCGGAGAAGACTGTGACTAAGGAACAGTGTATCTGTGAAATCTGCACTTGTGGGTGAGTTATCTCCTCTCAATCTCATTCTTTTTTTTATCACACCTTTTGACCATGGAGCCATGGGCTATGGACCAGGATACGTGAATTGTAAACTAATGGGCCAAATGCTGATGGTAATTTAAATTAGCAGGGCATCCTTTCTATTACAGTACCAACATACAGTGATGCTATGTATAGCTTAGGTAATTGTCATTCTGACTGCAGTTAGATTGATGGATGCCCACAGCAGTTTATTCGTAAATTTAAAAACGAATTGTTGCTAGTGGCTTCGTTTGGTGTATTATTGTTAGTTTCCGTGAGGGTCTAGTGCGAAAAATATGACATATCCGAGCTAGTTTTTTTTTTTTTAATTTATTGAGTGACCTCGCAATTTAATAGGTAGGTAAACTTATTGCCCATAGATCAATCATGAGTAGGTATTCATGACTTTTGACTCGACGTGGAGCGAGGTTTGTAAAAAAAGGTATCGTCAAGTTGTATATAAATGTTTGCAAACAAGTAATACTTAAGAAATACTTTTATTTGAAGGTGTACTTAGTATGTTATCGTGTTTGCTTTCTTGGAACTGCATTAATTCGGCACCGCGCACCGTAGCGATAATCCGCCGTCACGATGTTATTGCATACACAGAAGATAATGTCGTCAGGTGCGCCACTGATATTGAGATAAATTTTGTAGGTTTTACCTACACTGATAGTGTCTATCTGATAATATAGGTCATATTATATAGAAAGACGCAACTAGCATTGTTTTATTATGAGATATAATTATGTACGACAACGCCTGGCTCGAAATACAACATCTGTTCAAAGAATTTATCTCTTACAAATATGAATCATTTTAGCGTAACAGAAACATTAATACTTAGAATGAAGAAGCATATTTGCACTAGCGAAATAATTTAAAGATGATTTTCTTTGCCATTTAAACTTTTGAGAATACCCAGTTTAGGTTCCCGAGCTACTCCAATTGTAAATGTCGAATCATGTTACAGTTCACAGATTTGTAGGAATGTAAAAAAACAAATATCGTGACGTTCCAACACGTAGTTTGTGACTAGACATGACGTAACGATGTATTTTGGTAATAATTTCTTTGTAATAATTCGGCTACTCGACGCCGTGTTTATCACCTTTTATATAACTAGTGTGTGTGTGTGTGTGTGAGCGCCACGGTGACCGTGAAAATCACCTTTGTTTTTTGTTACATTGAAATTCAAGGAATATATGCTCAGAGTGAGGAATGAGTTACATTTACAAATGATTCATTTTTATTAACAGCTATTTCGCATCTGATATTTTTACGGAATCACTTCTGAAATTAATATCACAGTCATTGCATATCAATGCAATGACTGCGATATCGGTTGCGATATCCCATTCCTGTTGAGAATATCAATTCTGAACAGGAATGGGATAAACCGCAATATGTATCGTATTTTATTTCTCGTATTGGTGTCAATACATACCAAACCCACAATTTTGTTTGCTATATCGATCTACAAAGTAGGAGCTGTATTCGTGGAATCTCTTAATGGTCTCCAACTGTGTAGCACGATGATCTGTGATATGACAATCCGCCTAACGAGGTGTTACTTACGCAATTCCTTCCAACGGATAAGTACCTCTAACCGAATGTCTCGGGCGAATCACAGTAACGCCTTATTCGTGTATCATATTGCCAGCTTGATTCATGTTATTGTTCGTAACCATGAAGATACTAAAATATGGTCGTTGTAGAGCTATTGAGAAATTACTAGCGGCTAATGTTTCAATTGTGTTTGCATGATCTACGATACTTTGCTCAGTTGCAGTTTTAGTGTGATCGTTTAGAACGCCTGGTAGTTGCAACAGAACCATTATTCTGTATTCAATTTGTTATGATAATGTCAAAGTGGCTTCATCCAAGATAAACACCAACAAAAGTAAAAAATTAAGCCTTTGCAAAACCAAGCAATTTATTTAGCAATTAAAATACCGTTTCCGTTGCCTTTAATTTATGCATCTACCTAATTCATTAATTTGCGTGGGTTTACAGTCAGTGGTGTCTAATCTGTCAACTACACTACGCCTAGTTCGTTGTCCTGACATGTGTTTGACCCAGACCACTCCAGATTCTTGACGAATTAGTTTGCCATGTGCCAGCACATTTTATCTGCAATTTATTTTAAAATGATTGTGTCTCTGAAATGTTTTGATTTTCATCGTAGGCATCTGGCAGAGTGCCTAGTCGAAGTAAATATTTTTATTATCGCTTGTGTAGTTGTATATCCTCAATGTCAAGGCTATGAGGCTACTCCAGATTAACTCTTTTGAGACGAATCGTTTCTCAACTTAGCGAGAAGTATTGGCTATAATATTGAATGAGTCATGGCTCGCCTCTATCGGTTTAGCAACAGCCTTTTATTGCTTGCCTCACTCATACAAGTGTGGGTTGTATTCAAATAATGCAACTACTTAGTATCGCCCTCGATGTGGAACTTGTTTAATATTTTGTTCTTAGATATACTATGATCGTCGTCATCCTGACTCGTCCTGTCATTAAAAAGTCATTTACATTCTCATGGTGTTTCGGTCATCGCTAATTCTGGGCCTCATTTAGACAACTCTTCCATTACTTAAGTTATAATGCCATTGCCGTGTGTACAGATTAATTCTATTTTCGTTTGTTACTAACTTGTTTTTATTTTCACATATTATTAATATAATATCCTTATAATAATATAATATCCTTGGACATTTCACACAACGCCATATCGTCCCAAGCTAAGCAACCTAATGCTTGTGTTATGGTAACGAGATGGCTGATAAACTAAATATATACATTTTTTTTTGTAAATACATACATATTATAGATAGAAAAACACCCAGACTCGGAACAAATACTTGTAGGTTGTACAAATATTTGTTCCGTGCGGGAATCGAACCCGCGACATGCTGCGCAGCAGTCAATCGCTCGACCACTGCGCCAACCGTGTCGTCAAAATTTATTTTTATTATCATTTTATATGTGTAGTTAACTGTGACGCCTTTTAACCTGCAATGATAATAATTCCTGCCAATTACTTTTAATTGAACGCTCTAAATAGCTCTCGCTCTGAAAATTCGTGTCAATCGAAATGAACATGTCACCAGGAAACAATATTATTTGGAACAAATTGGATTAAATATTTAGTAGCTAAAAACTAGAAATATAAAAAATTTGATAACGTATCAAGTCGTTATCTACCGCTTCTTATTTAACAGTTGTTGGATTTATAAATTACATAATGTGGCATTGAAAGCGATAAATAAATCTAATTTTTATTTATTAGAACGGATAGATAACGCTTTAGTACCTACTTAGAAGAAAACCAGCGGCCAAGTGCGAGTCGGACTCGCGCACGAAGGGTTCCAAAAGGGCAAAAAAATCAAGTTTGTTGTTAATATTTATTTTATTCTGTTTCAACTGTCTTGCTATCGCGGTTCTTGAGATACAGCCTGGTGACAGACGGACAGACAGTCAGACAGCGAAGTCTTAGTAATAGGGTCCCGTTCTTACCCTTTGGGTACGGAACCCTAAAAACTAGGTAATTTCAAATCCTACAGGTGAAATAATCAAATACCTAATATTAGCGGATGACGATTAGCCGCGAAATAAATGATGATCCGGCTAACACTAAACGACAGAAGCTAAGATACGCGTAGGTTGTGTGTAGGAACAGAGACGAGACAGGTAGACAAACACACATTCGTTCATATGAGTGGTTTTATGGATGTTCTGTGGAGCAAGTGCGTTCGTAGGTCGCGAGTCTACTCAAGCGCATACGATAATAGGTGCTACAGTTTTAATGTTCCCTTCCCACTTCACATCTGATTAAACAATGATAAATATAGGAGAGGTATCGGCATATTTTCTAGTTCAGGTTCAGACTGAGAACTTCGTCATAAACGAATTTTTCGTCTCTACACCAGTGAAAAGTTTTTCTTTTTCAGATATTATTAGCTCATGATAGAAATAAGTTCAAGTTGTCTCTGTTAAAGTCTATCAGACAAGTGTTATAATTATGCTCCTCTAGCTTAGCCAAAAAACTCACAACGGGCAATCTACTAATTAAAATTGAGACTGATTCAAGTAAATTTCGAAATAGGTAATACAATAACACCTAGAGATTAGATTAAGTTATTGAAACATTGGCGGACAGTAATACCCGATATCTTGTCGATCTATTAGGTAAAGGAATTAATGTTATGAAATAGTTGAACAAAATGTATCTCGCTAGCTGCCCACTTTGCCACTATGGCATTACATCACGCTATAGCGTGTGTTCCGTTCTCACTGACCGAGCAAGGACACTTTTAAAATTAAAGCCAAACACACAGTACCTGACATTAATCTATTTCATTCAAACAGTGCCATAGGAATCTCGTTCTAGAGTTTCTACAATTCAGATTTATTTTCTGTTTTTAAATGAACATGATTATAAACTTTAGCAAATAATTCTAACGAGTTGTTGCAAAATGTTTTCCTATTCAGGTTGTGGTATAGTGTTGTGGTACCGTACCGCGCCAGGCACCTCTATGTTCATAAATTTTCTACGTATCTTCCTTCCATAATATAAGACTGATGATTCGGTTAATTAACTTCTATTCATTTCAATCAGACGTACAAATTAACGTCGATTAGTCTGGTAATCGTAAAATTAATTGGCGTCGTTTTGCATCCGATCCAATGTTCAATCATTATGATGTAGGTACCTCTATGTCAGATAAGATTCCTCTGAATGATTTCAAAGAACTTTTTGATAAAAAAGTAGAAATTATTGCAAGCTCTACTAATTTAGATTTCAGAAAAGTTGATAAGCAAGTCGCCTCACACAATGAAAGCGGAAGCTTTCTCTTCACATTATTAATTTATCGACATCTTAGAATCTTAAAGCATTTTCCCATACTTTGTTGGCTCCACATTGCTTTGAAACAAATTCTTTGCCTTGTGGAATTCTGCATTTTGACGAGTAGGTACACTTAGGTGCAATATTTTTTAATTATTTTCAATTTCAAGAATATTTGCAAAAAGATGGTTGTTACCACTCAAAATGTTGAAGTTCGCGACGAAAAATTGTCTTTAGGATGTCTCTTAAAATTCTTTACTTAAAAGATTTGACTATACCTACCTACACAGCACTTTTTTCCGCTTGAATTCGTATTACCATTACAGAGATCTCTGCGGCGAAAAAATTGGCATTTTTCGGTGCTCTGGGTTTGGACAGCCTCTTAATTTTGTGAATCTTCTATATAAAGCTTAGAAACATCATCACTTGTTTTGTGCAAATCAATCGAGTTTTTATGACAGGCCTCACGAACGGGTTACGGGAAGCTTGGATCAGAAATCAGAACAAGTTTCGTAAGTCATGAGAAAGCTGTTAGTTTCTCCTTGCCTATTTTATAAACTATTGACATATGTCATCCAGCCAGTAGGTATATTGCAAGACAGGCACACTGGGTTTAAGATAATACCAATGTGTTCCAATTGCAGTGCGACAAGTCTGTAGGAACTACAAACGATGGTAAAAATTTCGAAACTCAAAATAGTTTCAAAGGACTTTCTTTGAACATTACGCCCAACAGGGAGAAAAAATTGACCCTTTACGTAAACCTCCAAAAATCATAATAGGCACCTTAGTCTGATGCTAACAGGCACCAACTTTACCTCATGAAGTTGATCGCAAGAAAAATATCTACCTTTGTTACTTTGCAACAGTGCCGATGTGATTATGAAATACCACAGTAATAATCTTTTAATTTTCCAAATAAAATTATGCAGTCAGATAAGATTGTTATAGCATGCTTGTAAATTTTTATCATTATTGCAATTGCGATATTAAGATAAGTCATGTTATTCATGTTGAAAAACATATGTTATGTGTACTGGTGTAAAACTGCTTATTTATTTCAATTGATTCGATGCTGTTATCTTGCAACCTTGCTTTTTTCGAGTCTAGTAAAGTATAGAACGCTTTGTTATTTATTCAGTTACGGATTTATTCTTTATCACACAATCCCCTAAGCTTAGCAAAATAATTTAGTTGGATATAAATGGATACTGAAGGTAAAGTGCGACTTAAAAACGCATTAGTGGTTTCCCCTGCTATAGTTTTTATGTTACCTTGTCATGGCAAGGTAAATTATCTTGAAGCTAACTTTATGGGTTTAATTAAAATGATAATTCATTAAAGTCATACCAAATGTCTAAATACTAACATACTGAAATGGGCTTGCCTAATTGATTCGATCTTAAAAATGTCTTAACTCTTTTAATGTTTTTGTCAGCGATAGTAACGTTGACATAATCAAAAAATAAAGTATAAAAAAATATGAGTGAGTCATTTAATGATTTAATAGTGCACGAAAAAATCACAACAACTAATGAATATTTGAATGATTAAGCATAAAATTGTTACGTACTACGTAGGCCTCTATTATTAGTTGCGCCAGCGTGGCCTTCTGCTGACCTTTGTGTCTCAGATACTAGTGCATTATTCACTTGCATCAGTCCGTGCTGCTGTTGTTTTAATAGGGGTTCTTTCGTTCAATATATTATATATGACGTTGTCTATGTACCTACATGTTACAGTGCCATGATCATTGGATTTAAGCTGATTCTGTATGTCATTGTATTTAACCTAAATCCTAAGTGTGATATTAAATTCCACACTAGAATTAAGTAATAGGTCATTTTAGAGGTGAGTTAAATGTGCCTGAAAATGTCAATACTATTTCGATTCGAACTAGGTAAGTGGGTTACAAACTTTGAACGTTCTGTAGCCTCGTGACTAGAACAAGAAATATCTTATTCATATCTTCATTCGTTCTAATTAGACGTGAAGTATTTGTGTCTATGGCATATTACTCTATCTTCGTTCACTATACAAAGAATCGATCATTCGTCCCGGATTGGTTCGCGTCACGCCCCACCTGTCCTTGCCGGAGTGCACGAGTGATGCCAGTTCAGGCTGAGATAAGACCTCACAATACAACGTGTTTTCGCATACCATGTAAATGCTATTTATCTAAAAACAACAGATAGTGTTATAGCTGGGTCTTCTAGACTAAACATATGAGCATATTCTTAAATCAGAAAAATGAGAATGTTTATAGACAACTTCACTGGAATTGCTCTGGGTTTTTTTTTATCACAATTTTTTCTGATTTTAATTTTTGTAAAGGTTCAAAAGTAGTGCAAGTGACATGAAAAGTTTTATAGTATTGTATGTAATTAAAAATAGAAACAATCAATAGGAATTGTAGACGACTGTACCAGGTACCTCTACGATGATACCATGCGATAAAGATTGATGGAGAAGTATGGGAATATATTGGGATGGTCAGGAGGAAAGTGATTCAAAACTGAACATTGACAGACAATTATTACCGGGTGATGTCGTGCGTCTTCAGTTAATTGCATTAAAATAACTCAGCAGTCATTTCCTAGAACCAACCCAGCATACCAATTCTCTAGCGTTAGCTATTATTAGCAGTGTTGACAATGATAGAAAAATGTCGTCATTGCTGCAGTCGTGTTTAGTTGAATACGTGTCTATTTAAATAAATACATTAATTTCAATGAAGAGTGATTCTTCGAAGTGATTAAACGTTTAGATATTTCGCAACTTTCAAGCCTTATTGGGAATAGGAGAAAAGATCATTCGATTCGTTATAGCTATTAGATATAACCTTCATTATACTATAGTACACGTTCCGTAATTTATTGATTTTAGCTAGCTAACTTTGAATAATGAAAATAGCGTCGGCGGTAAGACAACACGATAATGGTAGCGTGTTAAATAGGTCGATCAATTCCGTGATATATTGCCGCATACAGGGTTGGTTATACGTGGGTAGGTTGTATCATAGTCGTGTGGTTATGATTTTTAACTTCTATTCTGTGATTTATCGCTCCGCCTTATCCAATTTGAATGTCTGCGTCAATCGTATTTCCCACAAACCATCGTTATTATTCAGTTGGAGTTTATTTTGACTGTATCAGAACGAGTGCTTTCAATAATAGAGACGCATCTATAGAAGTTGAGATAGACATCGAGAGTTGAATATAATTTTTATGAGGATTCAGAGTGAACCATATATTTAAGCAATCTTAAGCAGTTTTATTTGATACACAGACAGATTTTGCGAGTACTTACCTATTGCGAATTGCTGAAGGTAAAGATAGAGAAGTAATTGTATAAATGAGGATGGACAATTCTATTTTAAATACCTCAATAGCTTTTTCGATCACCATAACATTCCACATAAGGAAACACAAACTGGCCTCCAGGGACTTTCATTACAGATCATATCAATACAAAAAAAAAATATACAAATACAAAAATACAAAAATATTTATTATTTTCTCAAGATATTGAGCTTACATAAATTGAGGCAGCTGCAGCCCCTGTAAGTTACAGAAGTACTTGAAAATACGATACATCAATAAACGACTTCTAACGAGAACTGCTGGCGTTTATCAACTGCAGCAAGCTCTAGCTTCAATTAATGCAATTAATTGCCGTCCATAAATACAGATTTAATTAGCAGTCAGCCATTTACTGGTCGGCTGGCTGACAGTCATGGTTGGTTCGGGAAAGCGGACAACGACGCGACGAACAGAGTTGGTTCGCGACGAGCAGATCGTAGATTTGGCGTTCGCCAGGGTACTCAGCTGTGACACGAGAGGCTTACGGGCGCGACCACCGTGACCGAGAGAGTTTTGTTATGGCTTGCAACACGCTGTTATTACCTACTGTGGTCCAAAGGGCTTTATGTAGCGCTACTGGTTCATCGTACTATGCTTGTTCATCATTTTACTGCCACTTTAAGTGTATCTCATGCTGTTTCTAAACACACGTTTGACTGTCTATGGCTAATAGAATTACAAGTCACTTGAGTACAATATATTAGAGTAATGGCTTATGACATGTTCGATGACTATCCTTCAGGATTTATGTCAAGGGTAAAAATAACAAATACCAACTGTGGTTTGAATCACTGATGGATGATACATTTTTTTTGTTAGCACCATCTGGTTTCAGTTATATTTATCCTCAACATACTTAGAATTAAACAGGTAACTACCTATGTCGTTTGGCTCGGTTAAAAAGTTACTATGCACACATGCAATGCAATTAAACAGGTAACTATGTCGTTTGGCTCGGTTATAAAGTTACTATGCGCATATAACTTTGCATACCAATAAGGATAAAGGAAAATCAAACGATTAGTCGATTACACATACGTCCTGTGATCTCTGTTTCCGTTGACTTAGTAGGATGCTGTTATTCTGTGATACATAATGGTTTTATGTGCTGTCCTCTTATTTGTCACGTTATTGATCACGTTGTGCGATCGTCTGATGTCATTGTGGTCGAGCTCACGAGGGCATCAATATTGGGTCGCGTGCTTCCACTCATTTGTAGGGGAATTGTAATTACATTGAAGCTTACTGTTGTTCTCTAAGAATCATCGTAGACATGATTAATGCTTGTTTTGATATTGCTAATGGGTAAATAGGTGGTCGGCATTGCAGGCTTTTTTTCTTCTTTTGCTGTTGCAATAGTGTTTTGTTTGTTTCGTTTATGTCTTGTCGTTGAAGAAAGTTCAAAATGTGTGGTGTTTGATAGTACTATATCCTCATTCGTATCGCTTGAATGATTAATGACACCATAACTATTAATAACACAATAATAACAATTAGCTGTACAAAGCTTATTACATCTATCATCGAACGTGACTCGATTGGCGCCCGCGCGATAAGTAGACTCGTCCTCAGCATTCAGGACACGTCTTTACCACAAGACGGGTTGACAAGCGGGATAGCCGTATTAGGTATCTACATTCTACAATGTAGGTTGAAAAACGGCAAAGGAAACCACGACTTTGCTTAGTCTGACCTTCAGAATGTCTGGGATGAAATCTGTACCTATGTAGTTTTCGGGCGTGAGGTTGAAGCTATGTAAAAACTTTGTTGGAACCTGTTTGTTTTGTGAATCTGTGTAGCTACGGAATTTAAATGAGACGGATGGGTTCTTTTACCTAACAAAATCGTTATGTTATCATTAAGGTGTTCAAGGCGTTCCCCTTATAAGTACCTACATAAAAGTATCATATATGTGACGTTTGGGTTTGTATACCGAGAAACGCGTAATCTTTAAAAATAATTTCATAATACAATAAGCCATATACACTTGCTTTTCCTTTTAATATCCACAACATTGTATTCGGATTGATTGCATAAATTAATGATATTGTTTTGAATCTAGATGTGAATTCATACGTGTGCGACTGCTTTATTTCGAAAGTCATTTCCATCATGAATGCACAAACTCGTCCGTAGCCGTCTGTACATATGTGAGCTAGAAGTATTGTATGCAAATCCCAGGTGGGATCACTGCGGGCAGGCAGGCCACGCCATACATGAATGACATCCATAAAATCTGGGGTGCTGGCCTATGACTTTGCGTGTTGCAGGACATTGCTCAAACACATAGCGCGACGAACGAGCCCATTAAGCTAATGTCAGTCACGACTACCTGTAGTTGTATTTTTGTAAATAGCTCTAACCGAGATCTTATCACATGATATAATTCTGGCATTTATTTGAAAATTTCGCAGTGATGTCATGTTCCGATATGGCTAGAATTTACGGCTTAAGATAAAGCCAGTAACGATGTACTTGGCATCAACCAATTGCATTCGCCTTCACAAAATGGGAATAAACCTCAATTTCAGATAGCATGATGATGACCTGTCGTCTGCTCATATGCTGAGATGGTGATTGAGTGATGGAGACGATAGTCGCATCAAACTAACGAGAATAACAAGTAAAGTGCCCCGTCGTACATTAGGCGCCCACTCGTCACTAGGTCCTCAATTGAAAAATACTCCTCGTCGCTAAATTGACCTTAGAACGTCCTACATTCGTCTCGGAATAGGAAGAGCTGTCTTCTAATACAATTTTAATGTTTGCGTCTGTAACCAAATTTGGCAAACCGTGCTAATGATACGGTGCCTACATCCTGCAATTCTCAGAAACATGAGCCAAACTTGTTTCCGAATGTGTTTGCTATACTTATGTTAAATTGGTTCAACTTCTTGCTGCCGTAAAGTGGTATCGTTTGTTTGTGTTTGGATGGGCTGCTTTATGTTACTTTCTTCTCGTATTATACGGTATTCTATTCGCATGTATTTTATTAAATCGTGAGAGTGATGTAAAAAGCCGGGTATTGTATACAAAATCGGCACGCCAATTAGAAAGATACGTGACGTGGAGTGGTGCAGGCTACGACCTCAGGCGCGGTATTCGCGGCGATGATCTCACTGCCCGGGCTCACGTCCTCGCCTCGCTCAAACTCGTTTGTTGTTTACTCGTGTCGATGTAAGAACTTAACGTTTTCGAACACAGGACGTTCAGTATCAAGTGAGACGAGGTTTACGTCATGCAAACACTATATTTTGACTTTTATTGCCCGAAAATGCCTTACATCCTTATTCGACTTGAAAATCTTGTCGTCCGGCAAGTGAGACTATGGCTAGCCAACTCTATTTTCTGCCACAGTTCCCTGTATTTGGATTTTCTTTTTTGTCCATGCTTTTAGAATTTGAATATTAACTCGGTTATTCCGAAGCTGTTTTTATGATTAATCATTGAGCGCTATTATGTTGAGATAAAGTGTATTTTTTGTGGTGCATAGGAAGTAGTCGAGGTAGCCAGTCAATGGCGGATTTCAAGTGCAAAATCATTAGGCACAGGAAACCAGACGGTTTTTGAAACCATTACGTAGTAGCTTAACTATTGTGATCACAAACTTTAGTTAGATTTGTCGAGGACAAAACTCGGTTTGATGTGTGTGAATGTGATTGATCATATTACAAAAAGAGATCATGATTGAAGCATAGCCTGTGTTGCGGTGTTGCGTAATTTTGAGAATTGCGTGCAAGCCTGTTTTGTGTGCAGACAGGTAGGCCATATGGTCGACGACCTTGCCTAGCACTGGCGACGGTGACTGGCAAACTGTTCCCGCACCTACACACAAATTATTTCCGATTCTTCGCACACCCGTTTCGAAAAATATCACTTCATGTTTAAAAACTATATCTGCGTAGGTATGTTTATGTATAGCAGCAAGATTTGGTATATCTTATCTACGAGTATGCAAGTTTTTAAATATCAATGACCTTTTGTGTTCTTAGAAGTTATAATATAGTAACAGCAGTGTCGAAAATTACTTAGTCGTCTTTTCTTCTTTTTATTTCTTTACATAGTGTAACATTTAGACAGGTTATTACACGGAAATTGGCTATGTTTAAATACCACTGATTTTAGTCTCACATAATACCAGTTTAATCAGCTGTTATTTCATTTTAATTCTCATACAATGGCATTCTGGGATTTATATCTCAAGAGTCCATTTATAGCTGCGTTGTAAATTACATACAAGTTTGGAATCAAGCCGCTTTTGGGTAGCTTCTTAAGGCAACTTTCCAACTCCTGCGCATTGGGGTCGGGTTTTTTGACAACCACCATAACAGTATGGTAAGAACTACTTGCTTTTGTACCAAAACAGTACGTCTACGTCCACACGATTTTGACGACGGTATTCTTTTCTTTTTTTTTTAATTAATACGAATGTAGACATGCGTTGTGGAATTTCTTCGACAGAATCAATTCGGCCCTACGCAAAGGGCTTTAGGAAGAACACGAATGGGTTCATATATGTCAGTCTGACACTCCCTACTGCTCCACCCAGAGCGGGAGAAGTCATTTGATGATTTCCCATCCTTAACAAAAAATGTCTTGTGGAAATAAATTACAGCATTTAAATAAATTTCATAGCAGAGATTCGGAATCGCTAGTTCGCTACAAACTTGTTTGCACATTCAAATATATACTAATTTAATCGGACATCAAAAGAGTTAGCGCCCATAGATGTCTGATGTCTCATTTCTTTTCCAGCTTGACAACTTCGTTTTATTCTCTCTCATTAACTTTCTGTATTATTTATTAGATCCTTGCCCATTTCGCGTCAAGTTTGTTGCACTGACTATTTGGTCTGTTGGCTAACACAACCCAGTAAGTACCTATAACGATAGATCCTGGGGGAGATAACGAACTAATTATGTATGGCAGGTGGTCCTAGTAATTGCAGTTTGATATAATAATAATTTTGTGTTTCTGAGTTTTTGACCGTGCAACACCTAACAAAACGTAGGTACCTAATATCACGCCCGTATTCCCTGGCAGGTAAGGCAGAGGTGTCGCCAGTTATGACCATCAGTATGATATCTTTTTAAAGTTGTTCCATAAACAAAGTGTCCGGTAATACTGTACGACATTTCACAGAATATTCACACTCATGAATCATTCAACTTTCACCCTTAATGAAATATAAAAAAAACAACTGTTTCAAACAAAAGTGTGTCAACCAAATAGGTGTAATTTTTTAATATTTATTCGTTGATGCTTTATTTGAGTCGAAGTTGTCCATAGTCATGAGCAGCTTCTGTGTTCTAAAAGTTACTAGTAAAAGTTTGGACAGTTAATAAACGGCCATCAAGTACAAAATTTCGGTAAAAAATTGAGATATTTTTATTTGCAATGCCATTTTTATACTTGAATCTTGATTCAGTCATTCCTATTGCACAATAATCGGTTCTTTACAAATATTACAACAGCTAATTGTAGCGTTGGAGTGTTTCAAAACAATCTTGTTAGTCAGAGCTTAGGGCGAGCTTGCATACCACGAACTACCAAGAGTAGCAAGTCGTATTGAGCACATTTGAATTGGCGTTGAGTAACCGTCCCGATATAGCCAAGCGCCATCCACCCCGTCATCTGATGCTCTCACTATGACTCAAGGTTTAAACATATGTGCATGTGCAGCTTGAATAGCAAATTAACGAAGTGGTGACAAGTAGCCAGTTAGTGTTATGATACTTGCATTCAAGAGAGTTTTCTGACCCTGCAGAGCCCCATCATCCCACTCATACCTACGTCTAATAGTACTCTGTGGTACTTTGTAGCATCCCATTCAACTTTTTCCTATTCATCTTCAGAGTTATTCTCTCACGATCCTTTGGACATTTCGCTCACCTAATAGATTTACGATAACATAGGTTACTGACCTTCGTGGCTTCGGACTCCAGCTAAATTCTTAACAATCGGGCTCAAACGTGCGTAGATTTTTAACTTTAGTCCTGTTCGCCAATTTTGAAGAGGTAGCCTAACAACGTAGTCTTTTCGTTGTTTGAATATCAATATGATGGTATTAGTTATGTATTAGGTAATTACAAGCTACTTAGTACGTGTCACGTGCCTTGCCTGAGAGCTTTCACTTAAGCTTTGTGTTACATAACATCAAATGCCAAACGGCTTTTGGGGCGGCTGCATAGATCCTGTTTTCTTACTGCTGCTAATCAGTTTTCCTAAATTTTAGTTGAGTTTGTAGTTCTACCTGATTTGAGGTTATGTTTCAATTCAACTCTGTTTCAAACCACCCCGGTCTACCTTACCTACCTATTAGTTAACGGAATGATGTTTGATCAGTAATAGCTGCTTGTACGGTCGAAGGCTAATTGCATCATTAGTAGGTGATAATTTGCATTGAAATTTATTTATAAAAAGCTAAAAACTGCAGATTGTATTGACTTGATCATGTACAAGAATAACGTTTTCCCATAAATAGCTTGAACAAGATATTTACTCAAGGAGTGGTGAAGTCATAAATATTTTTATGCAGTTGTGTCAGGGCCTGTTTCTTCGTACCCCTCATTGCCACTGATTCACGAAATTTCATTCATTGCTGTTCGCGTAGGCTTTTTGCATGACCTCAATTTTAATGAGGATAAAAAGTTATTTTTAAACTACAATAATTCATCCTTAAAAATTTAACTTAACTTTAAAAATTGATTTAATGTACGAAGTATAATACCAGTGTTGTTTTATTAATCGAATACTTACATACATTGAAGGTGAATATGACGTGATCTGCAAAAACTACTACCTAGCTAGGTATTTACCTATTTCCTGATTACTTCATTCATCTTTTATGTAAATAATTGATCTCTGATTGTTGGGATTGAGAAAAAATCTCTTTCCTGCTTTTAATCATTTGAAAATCGAATCTATATTTTCCACCTTGTTGGTAGGCACTGACCACATCGGTATTCATCTTGAAAATTCATACACTGTTTTACAAATAGCCAAGAAAGTATTGAACAAATTGGTGTGAAGAATAATAGTTGCACTAGGCTAAGGCTGCAAGTAGGTTCCTAAACTATTTAATTACAAGTTTACGCGATAATCCATTGAGGGAAAGTGTGAAAACTAAGCTGGTAAGGGTTGTCGAGCTGCCACGCTTCGCAGCAGGTTGGATTTTATCATTGCGTAAAACAAAAGCCAGTGTTATCTTTTCAATACTTTACGCATAGTATCGCGGTTATTAGTATTCAGTGGTTGTTCTCTAGTTTCGTGATTCGTGTAGCGATGTGATTTTCGAAGTCTTGAAATTTAGTATTTCTTTGCAACCATGGTTTTGAGGTAGGTAATTATTGCTTGATCAAGTTATGATCCGACCAGGTTTAATTTAAAATTGAAATAATTACATTATACTTTTGGAAAAGAAATGTGGGTGTGTACATAATTATAATATCTAGGTACCATAAATAACTTTATTTCGAGTGAAAACTCATATCGGGATAGGACGTTAGGTTAGGTTGGGTTTATGAAAAAAAATGTCTAAGTACTTACCTACCTACAGTGATGTATAAAACTATAGATACGTTGTCCGCACTCTAAAATGACAACATGAAATGATGCCAATTGGCCACATTGCGCTTAGTTATGCACCAACCTGTCGCGCGACACTACGTTTGTTTTGATGTCAATTTGACTTTTACTTATCCTGTGAGTCCTGTGACGTAACTGAAGATGTATATTTATCTCCCTCTAGCAACAGGCATCCCGCCGTACGGTGACATATTTTCTTTCCCTTTCTTCATGCGTATTAGTAGCTATCTAGTATTTTCACACTTTTTAAGCCCCGCGATGTTGGTGTATGACGTGTCTATATATAATACGTCATTGCCTACCTACTGATTTTGTGAATATGAAGGATACTAGGATAGGTCACCCACCACATTGAGATACGTTTACACCATATTAATATATTAGCTAGGTACTTTGCGAAGAAAATTCCACATTGCCGGCAATTTTCGCACACACCTTGAAGCAAATAAAATAAAACTAAATTCAGTTCGCGATATCGTTTGAACGATAAGACTAAACAAAATAATCTAGTGTTTTCTATTAGATTAGGTTAAATCAGAAGATAGTGTTTTGTTCGCGCATTGCATACAAGAATCTGTGTGCGGGGAAAGATAGATAATTAAAAAAAGTAGGTAAGATGCACCATCTGATGGCGAGACGAGCTGGACACCTTCTCAAAGGACTGGCCCAAAATTGCAGAAGACCGAAGAAAGTGGAAGGAGGGAAGGGAGGCCTTTTGCCCTACAGTGGAACATTATAGGCTCGTACTAATAATCATCTACTGAGCATGGAGACGCCTCTGATTCTGTGCTCAGCGATCTGATAAATATTATAGGACTATGGGTAAAGGTCAATATAAACTTAACGACGACTGTGAAACTACGCTTTTTACTGTGTAATAAATACCCGTCACCCCCGCTGTCATTTGAATTTGCTACAAGCACAGTGACCTGCGGTGTGTTCCAAGACTTCCAAGCTATCTATCATTCATTAGGTTTATGTAATTCTAGCTGTAGGTAGATAGTAGGTCACCTATCCGCCACCAGAGTTTACGAGCGTGGGCTAAAAATTAGATGTTATGTGAATGAATTGGAAGAAAACTACAATATATTTACATCATATTACTGTCCTGTTGTACTTCCTAGTACTGACATTGGGAGAAAATGACTTCCTTTTCTTTCAAATCATTAATCTCACAAATTCACAATCAATCCATCTTTTCTTTGGTCTCCATCTTCCCACAATTAGAACCTTAGATTGATATCTTGTGTCACAGTAGAGGGTAGTCACAAGGGAACTGACCTTCACAGGACAAAATATTGATCGGAAACGGACTAGACTCGACAGGGATTAAAACATGTTTGCTTCCCATCGCTAGGCGACTCAAACTGGAGCAAACCTATTAAATCGTGAAGAATTGTGGGACGATTAACGAACCCTAAGTTTTTATGGGACAACTTATCAGAAACTTGGTTTACTTACTCAAAAAAATAAGCCGTAGACAAAAGAAAACAGTTCTGTTTTGTTTGTGTCTATGGCCGATAAAATGGCGCCTTTTTAGGGTTCCGTAGCCAAATGGCAAAAACGGAACCCCAGCCACTTTTCTCCGAAACTATAAGAACTAGTTGAAATTTGGTAAGTCGATCGATGTATACCGTGAACCGCATAAAGATTTTAGCACAAAAATAGAAAAAAAAACATTTTGGGGGTCACATTTATTATAGGTATCTATGGGGGTCACCATACTTAGAACTGAAACTAAAAGTTTTTTTTCTTCAAACCCATACTTGTGGGGTATCTATGGATAGGTCTTCAAAAATGATATTGATGTTTCTAATATCATTTTTTTCTAAACTGAACAGTTTGCGCGAGAGACACTTCCAAAGATAAAACTAAAAAATGTATATGATGTACATTACCATGTAATTTTAAACTACCAGCGAAAATTGGGAACGAGATCTAGTAAGTAGTTTTTTTTTAATAGGTCGTAAATCGTTAATCGCAACTTCTGCCCTACTGGTTTGTACGGAACCCTCGGTGCGCGAGTAGGACTCACACTTGGCCGGTTATTTTTTAAGAAATAAAGGGTCGTACTTGTTGATAGAGTATTATAAATCGATGACTTATTTTATCTAACCTCTCGGGAGGTAACCAGCTCTCCTTGCGAGTAGAAAGGGGGTCGCACAGTTCGAGTCGTTTCATTGACTCTTTGACTCATGGCTATATCTGGATTGCCTCTTGTGAATTGCAGCCGCCTACTATCTGCATGCACTTTGCAGGCCTGTTTCAAATTAATTTATCGTTACTTTTGATTTATACTTCTTTTAGAAGCTACTCCAACACAAAGAACTGTTTAATTGACTTGTAACTCGACGATGACGTCAACTCTTAATTTAGCGATTGCGATGAAAGAACAGTGAAATGAATGAGTGTGGTGTCATCGGAATGTTGGTTCGGGCAATTTGAGATGTTGGTATTGCGGGTTAAGCTAAAGTTATTCCTGTTGATCATTGTTACACCATAAACTTGAAAACACATCAAGATTTATTCTTTTATAAGAGAAGCAATAAACCTTGACTCTTTATTAGTGATTGAATATTTGACTAAACTAAAAGCCTACAAAAAGGAAAATCATGAAAGCACCTGTCTATGTTTAATAAATTAAAGTTCTTATTAGGTAGGCCTTCGATTTACTGTTGTGTCACTTACCTACCACACTTTAGTTAGTTACTTAGGCATATAAACATTATAATATCAAAGTAGAAAGCTAGCTTACCTATATATTTGTCTGAAAGCACTGAACCTGACTTGATGCCCGCTAAAGGTGCATACACACCGCAGTTACTTTTTGTGTAGCAACGTTTCCAAGTGTTTGTGGGCAACATCCGATACCAAAACGTCAAAATGTTGAAGTATGTTAACGTGTTGCATTTTGTAGCTCCACAAAACATAACTGCGTTGTGGGTGCACCTTTAGGTTCATGAAAGGTTCAGCGCCGCCGCGTTGCTATAGAAACAGTAACGCGGTCACTCGATTATATCACACTTTTCATGAGGTGTTCAAACACTTCTACGGAACAGTAGAATAGAACTTGTTCCTGTAGGTAGGTACGTACAGCTATAAACAGATTCATTTTTTAATTCATTCGACGATTTAAATAGTTTTATTAAGTATATTGTAGGTACCTACTAGGTGAAGCTCTGGGTCAGTAGTTGTCTCTTCGTCCACAAATCAATTTCATAAATAAATCTATAATTTGGTTTATAAGTTTTTTCTACCCTCTCGTTCGGACATCCACTAATTGTTGGGTTTAATATCTGGGCTAAAGAGTCGATGCTACATACCTATCTATTTGTTGACATGAGAAGCCGATTCAGCCGGTTCGTAAGCCGGCACGGCAGTCCGCGTCGCGAGCTCGACGCAGCTGGATTCATTCCACACAAACTTTTCTTGTCCTACTTTTACAAAACAAGTTAAATAATTCATTTTACGAAATCAAAGCAAAGAAAGTCTTCATGCTACGAGTAAAAGTGTATTTTGGCTGCAATCAAGGTTTTGATTCAAAGTTTTTCAGAGAAGCTCAATTAATACTAATTGTTGCGATTTAAGCGTCTATTTTCCAATTTATGTTAAGCCGTACATACTCACTGTGCCAAGCTTTCTTAAGTTAGTTCTAACTGTGCGTTTTAATTAAATCCTATTTTAAAGGAGTAAGTTAGCCTGGATTATGTACCAAAAAAAGTTTCCATGGATAATTGCGACACGTTTACACTTACATCAAAGAGAACAGCTGTGAAGTGCCCAAGCACCATTGCCTTGTGTCTCTGTAACGTGAGACAGGGGAGGTGAGCGAGATGGCCGCGGGTGATGGCCAATTCACTGACGCTGCCGCCTCTGCCGCTTCCCAGAAGATTTCCACTGTCTCTTCATCCTTATCGTGTCAAAAGGTGTGATTTTATGTAAATGTATATGAGTCGTCGATGCTATGAGCGGACTTAGTTATTCTTTGAAAAAGTTATTCATATGGACCTAGTTATTCTTTCAAACAGTCTTTTAAACTTTTAATAAGATCGCGTACCTAATATGTCTTTAAAACTTTTAATTAATCTAAGATCGCGTGACGTTTTTGTGTGCATATTATTTATGTATGTAACCTTACATGTGGTTGTTTACAGGCGTCATCGCTGCCCACACAACGATGTCCCGGAGCCATTGTTCGATGTGGAGCACACGACGAGCGTGGTCTCCGCGTACAAGCGCGACTACGACGAGAAGCACGTGAGCCGCACAACCGCCGTACACCACGAGGATCACCTTCGTCTTGAAGGCGACTTCCAAGAGCCAGAGCGTCCTCAGTGGCAACCTGCCGAGCGACCCAAACAAAGAAAGCCTGAAGATAACCTAAAACCTGAAGGCGATTTTGAGAGAAGGCAACCTGAGGAATGGCGGCCTGGCGAAAGAGCTCCCGTAAGAAAACCAGAAGACAATTTAAAACCAGAAGGCGAATTTGACAGGTACAAACCAGATGAATGGCGTCCCGGTGATCGTGCGCCCGTCCGCAGGCCCCAAGATAATTTGAGACCAGAAGGAGAATTCACTACTCCCGAAAAAGAGCCATGGAGACCTGCTGAGAGGGAAAGACCTAAAAAGCCAGAAGATAACTTGAAACCTGAAGGTGACTTCGAGAGACGCAAACCCGAAGACTGGCGACCTGGTGAAAGGGCTCCCACTCGCCGTCCAGAAGATAACTTGAAGCCGGAGGGCGAATTTGACCGACGTCAACCAGAAGAGTGGCGTCCAGGAGACAGAGCTCCTGTTAAACGTCCAGAAGATAACTTAAGACCCGAGGGAGAGTTTACAACACCGGACAAAGAGCGTTGGCAGCCAGCGGAACGTCCTAAACAAAAGAAGCCACAAGACAACCTAAAACCAGAAGGCGATTTTGAACAGCCAAAACAAGATGAGTGGCGACCAGCTGAGCGCGTTACCCAGAAGAGACCCAAGGATAACCTCAGACCTGAAGGAGACTTCGAGCAACCCAAGCAAGACGAATGGCGTCCGGCTGAACGCGTCACACAAAAGAAACCCCAAGACAATCTTCGTCCCGAAGGTGATTTTGAACAACCTAAACAAGACGAATGGCGTCCAGCTGAAAGGCAAACAGCCACAAAACCCAAAGACAACTTGAAACCAGAAGGTGACTTCGAACAGCCTAAACACGATAAGTGGCGTCCAGCAGAGCCAGTCACTCAAAAAAGACCTAAAGATAACCTCAGACCTGAGGGTGATTTCGAGCAACCCAAGCAAGACGAATGGCGTCCGGCTGAACGCGTCACACAAAAGAAACCCCAAGACAATCTTCGTCCCGAAGGCGATTTCGAACAGCCAAAGCATGACGAATGGCGTCCAGCAGAGCGTGTCACCCAGAAGAGACCTAAAGATAACCTCAGACCTGAAGGTGACTTCGAGCAACCCAAGCAAGACGAATGGCGTCCGGCTGAAAGACAAACACCAACGAAACCAAAGGACAACTTGAAACCGGAAGGTGACTTTGAACAACCGAAACATGATAAGTGGCGTCCAGCAGAGCCAGTGACTCAGAAGAGGCCGAAAGATAACCTGAGACCTGAGGGTGACTTTGAGCAACCCAAGCAAGAAGAATGGCGTCCGGCTGAGCGCGTCACACAAAAGAAACCCCAAGACAATCTTAAACCTGAAGGAGAATTTGAGAAACCCAAACACGATGAGTGGCGTCCCGCTGAAAAGCAATCACCAACAAAACCGAAAGATAACTTAAAACCAGAAGGTGACTTTGAACAACCAAAACACGATGAATGGCGTCCAGCCGAACGCGTCACCCAGAAGAGACCCCAAGATAATCTTAAACCAGAAGGTGAATTTACTACACCTAAGAAGGATGAATGGAAACCAGCAGAAAGACCCCAACAGAAGAAGCCTACTGACAATTTGAAACCAGAAGGTGATTTCGCTAAGCGTCAACCTGATGAGTTCGTTCCTGCTGAAAAGGCGATTGTGAAAAAGCCTGAGGATAACTTGCGGCCTGAAGGTGACTTTACTACTAGACGGACTATAACAGACGATTACAAAGTTGTGATTGGGGAGAGAGCTGAAATCATTCGCCGAACAGATAATATCATCACTGAAGGCGAGTTCACAGGTAATTTTAATGATTCCCTTTTTTACTACTTTACAAATAGTTTCGAATTACAATTACATACACAATACACATACCCCCAATTTCATTAAAGCATTTGAGAGGAGTTGAAGTAAAGTTTGACACCTTTTTCATTCAAAATAGATACTTAAATTAGAAACCCAGCCAGAGGGGAGAGGATGAAAAAAAGATGTTCGACAATTTGCTACCTCAACTCACATTTTTTTTATAATGTTCTAACTGTTATAAATAAAATAAGATGAGTAGCGATGTCCCATTCTATAATTTTGTCAGCCATTGTCCTGGCAAATTGTATCGAAACCCGAATTCATTCATATGATTTGTATTTATGCAAACCTCAAACAAATACAATTTTCGCTTCTAAGTGTGTTATCCTAAACAACGTCTACTTTGCATTTCAGACACTACAACTTCACGTACAGAGTATACTGTGAAACCTGTCGAAAGACCAAAGCCAGTTCGTCGCAACACCTGGACGAAGTTAGAAGGAGATATGACTACAGAAACGACATCTCAGTCAGAATTTGTTGATTACACTGACACTGTAGAAAAGACAACACTGGTCGCGAAGAGAACTGATAATTTAATACGAGAAGGTGAAATTGAATTCGTAACATCCAACCAGAAAGACTATCCAGAAAAAGTGGGTCCAGTTGAACGACCTAAGCGACGACGCACGTGGACTAAGGAAGACTTTGAAAAGTTTTACTCCACGGAAGAACTCGAAAAAATCACAACATCGCAGGAGGAGTACAGAACATACGAAGAAATTGATGTTAGGCAACAGAGAATTATAAGAAAAGATAACCTACATATGGAAGGAATATTTGATAGTCAGACTGTGTCTCATGATACTTACGGCCCAAAACATTCTGAGAGACCTAAACAAAAGAAGCCAATTGATAACCTGAAACCTGAGGGAGACTTCGAACAGCCCAAACAAGATGAATGGCGTCCCGCAGAGCGTGTCACCCAAAAGAGGCCACAAGACAATCTCAGACCAGAAGGAGTTTTTGAACAGCCAAAACAAGATGAATGGCGCCCAGCAGAGCGTGTCACTCAAAAGAGACCTAAAGATAACCTCAAACCCGAAGGAGATTTTGAGCAGCCCAAACACGACGAATGGCGTCCGGCAGAAAGACAAACACCAACAAAACCGAAAGACAACTTGAAACCAGAAGGTGACTTTGAACAGCCTAAACACGATGAGTGGCGCCCTGCAGAACGCGTTACACAATCGAGGCCAAAAGACAACCTCAAGCCAGAGGGTGAATTCGAACAGCCAAAACATGACGAATGGCGTCCAGCAGAGCGGGTCACTCAAAAGAAACCGAAGGATAATCTTAAACCAGAAGGTGACTTCGAACAACCAAAGCACGATGAGTGGCGCCCTGCAGAACGAGTCACCCAGAAGAAGCCCAAGGATAATCTCAAACCAGAAGGCGAATTTGAGCAACCAAAACACGACGAATGGCGTCCTGCTGAAAGACAAACACCGACAAAACCTAAAGACAACCTCAAACCGGAAGGTGACTTTGAACAGCCAAAGCATGATGAGTGGCGCCCTGCAGAACGTGTCACGCAGAAGAAACCTAAAGACAACCTGAAACCTGAAGGTGATTTTGAGCAACCGAAGCATGATGAATGGCGTCCTGCAGAACGTGTCACTCAGAAGAAACCTAAAGACAACTTGAAACCAGAAGGAGAATTTGAGCAACCGAAGCATGATGAATGGCGTCCTGCAGAAAGGCAAACACCAACAAAACCAAAAGACAACTTAAAACCAGAAGGTGATTTTGAGCAACCTAAACATGATGAATGGCGTCCGGCAGAGCGTGTTACTCAAAAGAAGCCAAAGGATAATTTGAAACCAGAAGGTGATTTTGAACAGCCAAAACACGACGAATGGCGTCCCGCAGAACGCGTAACACAAACAAGACCTAAAGATAACCTTAAGCCAGAAGGAGACTTTGAGCAACCGAAGCATGACAAATGGCGTCCAGCTGAAAGACAGACACCGACTAAACCAAAAGATAACCTCAAACCGGAAGGTGACTTTGAACAGCCAAAGCATGATGAGTGGCGCCCTGCAGAACGTGTCACTCAGAAGAAACCGAAGGATAATCTTAAACCTGAAGGCGAATTTGAGCAACCGAAGCACGACGAATGGCGTCCTGCTGAGAGACAAACACCGACTAAACCAAAAGATAACCTCAAACCGGAAGGTGACTTTGAACAGCCAAAGCATGATGAGTGGCGCCCTGCAGAACGTGTCACTCAGAAGAAACCGAAGGATAATCTCAAACCTGAAGGCGAATTTGAGCAACCGAAGCACGACGAATGGCGTCCTGCTGAGAGACAAACACCGACTAAACCAAAAGATAACCTCAAACCGGAAGGTGACTTTGAACAGCCAAAGCATGATGAGTGGCGCCCTGCAGAACGTGTCACTCAGAAGAAACCGAAGGATAATCTCAAACCTGAAGGCGAATTTGAGCAGCCAAAGCACGATGAATGGCGCCCCGCTGAGCGTGTTACACAGAAAAAACCTAAAGATAATTTAAAACCTGAAGGAGAATTTCAGCAACCGAAGCATGATGAATGGCGCCCAGCAGAACGCGTCACCCAAAAGAAACCCAAGGATAATCTTAAACCAGAAGGTGATTTCGAACAACCAAAACACGACGAGTGGCGTCCAGCTGAGCGGGTAACTCAAAAGAAACCGAAAGATAACCTTAAGTCCGAAGGTGATTTTGAACAGCCAAAGCAAGACGAGTGGCGTCCTGCGGAAAGACAAACACCTACAAAACCTAGGGACAATTTACGACCCGAGGGTGACTTTGAGACGCCTAAACAAGAAGAATGGCGTCCTGCGGAACGAGTAACTCAAAAGAAACCAAAAGACAATCTCAAACCAGAGGGAGAATTTGAACAACCAAAGCACGACGAATGGCGTCCTGCTGAAAGACAAACGCCTACGAAGCCTAAAGATAACTTAAAACCAGAAGGCGACTTCGAGCAGCCCAAACATGACAAATGGCGACCAGCTGAGCGAGTTACCCAAAAGAAACCCAGGGATAATCTAAAACCAGAAGGTGAATTCGAACAGCCAAGGCATGAAGAATGGCGTCCAGCTGAGAGGCCCGTTCAAAAGAAACCTCAAGATAACCTTAAACCTGAAGGGGACTTCGAACAACCTAAACATGATAAGTGGCGGCCGGCAGAGAGACAAACACCTACTAAACCAAAAGATAACTTGAGGCCCGAGGGTGAATTTGAGACTCCCAAACAAGATGAATGGCGTCCCGCTGAACGAGTTACGCAAAAGAAGCCTAAAGATAATCTTAGACCAGAAGGTGATTTCGAGCAACCAAAACACGATGAATGGCGTCCAGCTGAACGTGTCACCCAGAAAAAACCTAAGGATAACCTTAAGCCTGAAGGTGATTTCGAACAGCCAAAACATGACGAATGGCGTCCAGCTGAGCGTGTCACTCAGAAGAAACCTAAAGACAACCTTAAGCCTGAAGGTGAATTCGAACAACCCAAGCATGATGAATGGCGCCCCGCTGAAAGGCAAACACCAAGGAAACCTAAAGATAATCTTAAGCCGGAAGGTGAGTTTGACACTCCAAAACAAGACGAATGGCGTCCTGCTGAACGAGTTACTCAGAAGAAACCCAAGGATAACCTCAAACCAGAAGGCGAATTTGAGCAACCAAAGCATGACGAATGGCGTCCCGCTGAAAGACAGACACCTACGAAGCCTAAAGATAACTTAAAACCAGAAGGTGACTTCGAGCAGCCCAAACATGACCAATGGCGTCCAGCTGAGCGGGTTACTCAAAAGAAACCCAAAGATAACCTTAAACCTGAAGGTGAGTTCGAACAGCCTAAGCATGAAGAATGGCGTCCAGCTGAGAGACCAGTTCAAAAGAAACCTCAAGATAACCTTAAACCTGAAGGGGACTTCGAACAACCTAAGCATGATAAGTGGCGGCCGGCAGAGAGACAAACACCTACTAAACCCAAAGATAACTTGCGGCCTGAGGGTGAATTTGAGACTCCCAAACAAGACGAATGGCGTCCCGCTGAACGTGTTACGCAAAAGAAACCTAAAGATAATCTTAAGCCAGAAGGAGAGTTCGAGAAGCCTAAACAAGACGATTGGCGTCCTGCAGAGAGACCCGAAGTAAAGAAACCAAAAGATAATCTGAAACCCGAAGGTGAATTCGAAAAACCAAAGCAAGAAAAATGGCAACCAGCTGAAAGGCAAACACCTAAAAAACCACAAGATAATCTTAAGCCAGAGGGTAAATTTGAACGGCCGGAAAAACCAAAACATGTTGTTGGCGAAAGACCGGTTCAAAAGAAGCCAGAGGATAACTTGAAGCCTGAAGGAGATATGGATGTTGTACGAAGAACTGATTATACTGCAACTCGAGGAGATCGCGTTGATGTGGTTAAGCATGAAGATCATCTCAGAATGGAAGGAACTATAGATATTCATCGCTCAAGAGACGATTACAAGCGAATTGAGAAAACTGAAAAAGTTGTCATCCAGAGGCATGAAGATAACTTGAGAACTGAAGGTGAGTTCATAGATCTTACCGTCCGAAACGACTACAGTGCTACTAAAGGTGAAAGGGCGCCTGTTGTAAAGCCACAAGATAATCTGAAACCTGACGGCAAATTTTACAAGCCTGAGGTTGTGCCTTCTCAACCAGCGGAAAAGCGCAAACCATTTAAACAGGTTGATAATATCACTATTGAAAGGGACATTGATTTAAGACAGAGGCAAAAGATCGAACGACTTGATATCATTAGAAGGGAAGATAATCTAAAGATTGAAGGTGAATTTATCGACATGAAGCAAAAAACAGATTATAGTAAAGTGACTGGTGAACGGGCTGCTATTGTAAAACACGAAGATAATCTAAAAATGGAAGGAACAATGGAAAATATCCGATCATCTGACACATATCGGCTTGTCAAAGGTCAAAGAGTTAAATTAACTCGTAGAGAAGATAATCTGAAAATTGAGGGAGTATTCGAAGACCACACTCGAAGGGATGATTATAAGGTAACTAAAGGTGAAAGGTCGGCTATAATATATCACCGGGATAACTTGAAACCGGAAGGTGATTTTGAAAAAAGGCCAAGGGATGAGCATGAACCAGGTGACAAACGAACACCACTTAAACAACCAGATAATTTAAGGCCTGAAGGCGATTTTGATAGACCTTCAAGACCAAAATGGGAAACTTCAGAACGACCGGATTTGATCAGACACCAGGACAACTTACACCCTGAAGGTGAATTTCCAAGTCGTCCTAAAACTCAGTGGCAGCGAGGAGAGACACCAGAGCAAGTTCGTCCTAAGGATAACTTAAAACCTGAAGGTGATTTTGATAGACCTTCAAGGCCGAAGTGGGAAACATCGGAGAGACCCGAGCAAGTTAGACCTAAGGACAACTTACGTCCTGTGGGGGAGTTTACGGACAGGCCTAAGAGTCAATGGCAACCTGGAGAAGCACCAGGTCAAATTCGTCCTAAGGACAATTTGAGACCAGAAGGTGACATGGAGTCACGCACTCCGAAAAAATGGGCTCCAGGAGAAACACCTGCACAAGTGCGTCCCAAAGATAACTTGAAACCAGAGGGCGATTTTGATAGACCTTCAAAACCAACGTGGACATCCGCAGACAGACGTGAACAGGTTAGACCAAAGGACCACTTACGTCCCGAAGGTGACTTTACGGATAAACCCAAGACCCATTGGCAACCTGGAGACACACCAAGTCTAGTACGTCCGAAGGACAACCTGAAACCTGAAGGAGACATGGATTCACGTACCCCTACAAGATGGGCTCCAGGTGAAACACCAGCACAAGTCCGACCTAGAGATAATTTGAAACCAGAGGGTGATTTTGATCGACCTGCAAAACCGACGTGGACGTCTGCTGATCGGCCTGAACAAGTAAGGCCAAAGGATAATTTACGTCCTGAAGGTGAATTTACCGATAGGCCTAAGACAAGGTGGCAACCGGGTGAAACCCCAAGTCAAGTTCAGCCTAGAGACAATTTACATCCAGAGGGTGATATGGTTTCACGGACGCCGTCCAAATGGGCTCCAGGTGAGACACCATCACAAGTTCGTCCGAAAGATAATTTGAAAACAGAAGGCGATGTTGACTATCCATCAAGGCCAAAATGGGAAACTGGAGATAGACGCAGTCCAGTTAAACCAAGGGATAATTTGCACCCTGAAGGTACTTCTACAAAGAAACCAGAAACTCCTGGGCAGGTTCGTCCAAAAGATAACTTAAAACCTGAAGGACCTAAAGAAAACTATTATACTAACGGGGATATAACAAAACATGATACCAGTAAAACACAAACAAGTGAAACATCAAGGAGGACCGTAGATTCGAAGTCTGTTACTGGACATGATGATCGTGACATTAAATCTCAAACCATTTCACGTCATGACACCCAAATTCTTCGCGATAATCAGTCATATGTATCTCATACGGAGACGCACTTGAAACAGTCCCACACCACCTCGGATCACACTACTTCAAAGCATATCCAATCTGGAACACATGGGAAACATATAACATCACACGATGTTATTGACCACAGCGGGTCCCAGAAAAATATTGAAAGGGTTACATCACAAGACAGTGTTTCTGATAGAAATAAGACTGTGGGTGTGACAGATCGTTCTGTGTCTCGAAGCAGCACAGACAGAACAATAGTTAACAAAAGTGACATCAAAAATATGAAAAGTACTACTACAACAACGACAAAAATTATTAAACAAATATCAGAGAAGAAGCTTAGAGGAGGCAAGTGGGTGACTGTAACACGGAACGTTGAAGTGGACTCAAGTGACGATACAAGAAAATTTGCTCCTCAGCAATCTACTCCCAAGAGAGAGTTAGACGATCGTACAAACCGAACTCGTCAATTTGATGGAGACACAACACGAACCCTGTCATCCGATCATGGACAGTCTTCAATAAATCAAACTGTTCATACAACACAGGGATCAAAAGGAACCACTTTAGTTGATCAACAACATTCTCGAACAAACCAACAATATATTGACAATGCCCAAAGGATACATTCGTCTCAACAATCAATTTCGTCTTCGACCTCGAGTCAAAACCTAAGTTCCAATCAGCACCATACTACACAAAGAATAATAGGTGGTTCAAGCATAAATCGGGATCACGTTGGTCAAAATATTACAAAATCTAACCAACAAACAACTACTGACGGTCAAATAATTAGGGGTGGCGATACTACTCAAAGGATTGTGTCATCTGATAACTCTGGCAGACAATCAAATCAAGGCCATGTGACAGAAAGTCACATTCAAAGAAATGTAAGTTCATCTACCCAAGTACATCAAGGAAGCCACTCAGAGCAACATATTTCAAAGTCAACTCAACATTCGACCAACAGAAACCAATTGAGTGACAGTGTTACAAAGACGAGCATCGAATTTCAAAGAGCGATGCACGGCGGCGGCGGTAACGACCCACCGGCCAACGCTATAGATAGCTCCTCACGTAGTGGTCATCATAAACGCACGTCAGATTTGGTTTCTGATTCCTCGTCATCGAATTCAATTTTACATCGTAAAGGCGTTCACTCCAACACAGAAGCTCAACATTCGATTAGCTCAACAGCGGCTGCACAGAGAAAGAGCATCGTTAATCTCTCAGATCGCGGTGAATACATTACTAATTCTACTCACAGCACTGACAGAAAAAGCATCAGTTCCATGCATAGATCTACAAAAGACAACATGGGTGTTATTTCTCAGCATGAGAGTACCGATTCTCGTCGCAATCAAACAAGAAGAGACGGACAGTCTACGCTTGCAGCCGATCGTCAGCCAGCACGCATCGTTCGAGACAACCTGAGAGTCGGTGGTGACTTTTATGGGCAATCTGAGTCTCGTTATGGAAGTTTCTCGCGCTCAGAGCATGCACAGAAAACTGACCGAACTGAACGAGTTGAGCGCGTAGAGCGTGTCACGCGTCACGGAAATGCTTCGCAATTTGTCCTGGGTGACGGTAGCACTAGCTACAAGCGTGAGTTTACTTCTCACGTCCACGGAACATGCCCAGCTACACTGATTGATTCCGGACGTACTCCTTTCAAACACACGCGCGATTCCCGTGAACATAAATTTTACGCGACAAAAATAACACAGAAACAATAGCCGAAAAAAGGCTTAAAATATTTCATTCCTTACTACCTATATGGAGCTTATATTGTAATCCTGTTAATGTTATCTACTGTACACGCATGCTAACTGCTAGTCTTAATTAATATACGATTAACATGCCTTTATATGTATACTATGCATAATGTAATTTGTAATTTAACAAGTTTTTATTTTATTTTGTCAAACATTGCCATGCAATAAACTTTTATATTATTAAGGAGTTGTTTTATTTAATTACTTAATCCTAGATAATAAACAGCTGCTAGTTACTATAATTTCCCTTACATTAAAAAATCTTCTTGTTTTGCTCAAAAGAGCGGTCATGAGCTCGAGCTCGATGGATTTCTTCTAAGGCCCACTTGCGTAATCAAACATTTTAACTCAGAGGTAATTGTTAAGAGCAGGCTTATTTTCATAAGCAATAGCCCCCGCTTTAGCAACTAACTCTGATCTAAAATATAACTCTGGGGGGCTACGCTCTAAGCCCGATGTCCGTAGTTTCGGGCTTATTTGCGGGCGTATTCTACTCCGTATTAATTACGGACTTACGATTAGTTCCAAACCCGAACTAAAAATGAGTGAGAACACGATTTCACAGCGACTTCCAATAGTGTTGACATTACTCCTTATTGATTTGGTAATACGGAGCAGAATACTCCCGCAACTACGGACTTCGGGCTTAGAGAGTAGCCCCCCTTTGTGCAAGTGGGTTTTAGGGACCTATTTATTGCCATCGGACCGACCTGTCTTTGACAACATCTGAGGACTTGGAGACGCTATTATTACATTATGTTTGAAGTATTTCCAACTAGATTTGAGAATAATAAGCACGTTAGATTAAAATTTCAGATCATGACACTTCAGCCCCCGAATTCTGAATCTTCTGAAGCTTGAAAAGTATAGGTTTGACACGTTCTAAACTCCAAATACTCAATTCAGAAACTCTTAAAAGCCCTAGGTTTCGTGTCCTCACTTCTCACAGGTATCACTTTGTCTGTAATCCTCATACCTATCTACTAATTAGTCGGCAGCCATCGAGTTAAAAAATAAAATCCAGAAATTATATCCACTTTCCTTAATAAGGGTTAAGGACCAGACCCATGCCGGCAGACTACGGCATGGGTCTGGGTCCTTAACCTCCTGGGTTTTTGATTTATTATCCAAGCTTTCAAGTGCCACATTGAATTATTTCGTAGTTAAGGGTTTGACAAAAATAACCTAGGTATTGTTTCGGTTATTTATTTATAATATTTTCATAACAATAGGTACCTACAAATTATACATGGTTATTTAAAATTAGTAATTAATTTTCCGAAGTTTTCAAAAAGATGTAATCTAAAATGGAGGGATTTCATTACTTGAGTGCATAGTACATACCATTCTGAATATTCTGCCTTACGTATAAAAGTACATAACTTGTATAAAACTATAAATTTCCAAGACTGAAGAATATAACTAATTTTAAATTACCTTATATTTGAATACTTATATATTAAAATGTTATACAAATAATGTAAATTAAAGATAAGTAGAAACTAATGTATTTTAATGCAAACGTTGTTTAAAATACTTATAAATTATCTAATCATTATCATAGTATAGGTACCTTTTCTAACCATCAGAAGAAGTGGGTACTTGATCATTATTTGACTGTTTCAGTCGCCTTATTCGTTTGTATCTGTTTAAATCTCCTTCATAGTTTCGCGGGAGTGGTCCGAATGCATCATTCTCTTGGTAGCTCGGGGCATTGAAGAAATTTTCACCTGCAGATTTTTTATCATTTTCCAGCAATACCGAAGATCGCTCAGGATCCTCCTTCGCGATATCTTTTGAGCTGTCAGCAGTGCGCCTGTTCCTCGCGTCACTGCTGTATAGAAGATTATCGTCGACGCCTTCCACGCCCGATAGAACGCCATCTGTATCTGATCCGAGACTCATTGAGCCTTCACCTTCCAGATTTTCATGTGGTGCCGCCTTTGAGTTATCCACATTTGAATTCTTAGCTTGTACCGATTGATCAGCGCTGGCATTTTCCTCTTCTAAGCCTTTGTTACTATTAGCAAAGTTGGAAGTACGATCATAGAAGCCTTCATCATCAAACTCATTACCCTCGTCGTTATCTTCATCCTCGTTTTCTGCTTTGTACGGGAAGTAGCCAACCTTGGCATCAGGTAAGAGTCCCGCCGATCTTTTTTTAATAATTTGGTCAAAATTTTTCCGTTTCACTCTGATTAATGGACCTGAGTAAGGCGCCGAGTCATCATAAGCATTTGAATTCGGAAAAGAGTCTTCCAGTGATTTCATAGCGTCAGACATTTCAGATTGTTTTTCCAAATCTGTCTCTCGTTTGTACTCTTTGCTATCTTGATGAAATTGTCGATCATCATTCAATAATTTTGACGAACCTTCGTCCTGAAAAAAGTATCCTTGATCATTAGCATAATCCTGTCCATTTTGAAGATTTAAATCGTTGTCTATCATTTTAGAGCGATCAAGGGACATATCGTCCATATCGTCTAAATTAGTTTCTCTCTTTATTTCAGTTTTTGATGAAACTTGTGGGTTTGCGATAACTTTGCCTTGATTTTTATTAAGGTCCAGACTTAAATCAAACGTGTTCAAACTATCAGCGGTTTTATGAACACTTTCATCATTCTGATTTGACAGTTCAATCTTATTAACAGAGCCTATACTTGTTTCTGCACTTTTTTGACTGGATATCTCACTATTACCTTCAGTTTGCCCTTCTGGTTGTTTACTGATATCTGTAGTTTCCGTGCTGGGTGAAGGTGCAGCTTCGGTATTTAATTCAACACCCGGACTACCTCCTTGAACTTTGCTCAGATCAGATTGACAGTTTTCGATAAAATTATTTTCTTCAACAGCGCCCGCTTTCTTTGTTATTTCTCGTTTATTAATAAACCCATTGTCACTTGTATCCACGTCGTCGATTATTTTTTTTAAAAGCTCCCGTCTGTCGTCGGTTAGTGAATTTAGAAGCTGATTTAATTCATCTACAGAAAGTTTTTTAATGTGCCTTTTGATAGCAGATTCTTCATCTTCACTGTCTGTTTTATCATTGCTTTCCTTAGTGCCCTGGCTATTAGACATCGTTGGAGTATCAGCTGGGCTAGCTTCTTTTACATCACGCCTATCTCTTAAGTTGTAACGTGCACCACCATCATGACTCTTCTCTTCATTTATATCTCTGTTATCAGCTTGCATTGTGTTATAATATTGCTTGAAGTATCGAGACTGTTCATTGGTATCAGAAGCTTCATTATTACTATTTATGTTTTTGTTTACTTTACTGATTTGGTCACTATTTTTTTCAAACAACATATCACCTTCTTCGTTTGTCTGACCTTCAAATTCAACAGTTCTTTTATTGATTTGATTTTCTACTTGGCCCTGCACTATGCGATTGGATTTGTAAACATCACGATTGCTCAAGTGTTCTGTTGCTTCTTGTTGATCGTCGCTGGATTCAGTATATCTGTTTGGCTGACGAGCTTTTTGAAAAGATTGAGGTCGTTCTTTGAAATGTGTCGCTTCGGGACTATCTTCTCTTGTATCTCGATTCCTATTGTTTTTGAAGTCTGAAAGCTGATGAATTGAATTAATTAATTTTCACATTGTCAATTTTCAAGAATATCTAGTTGAACTGATTTTCGAAATGACGTACATTTTCTGTTTTGGTTCGAGCTGGGCGGTCATCAGCTGAGTTGCGTTGCAAATATCTGCTTTCAGTTAGGTCCATCATGTGCCTGCTTTGAGGCACATCTTCTTCTTGAACAGCAAGCTCCTGAAATTTATTGAAATTATACGAAGAATTGAGAACAAATGTTATGCAGGAATGTATTGTTCAGTCATCACTAAAAGTGCTAATCGAACTTACTCACGGAAAGGTTAATTTTGAACTAACTAGTAAAAAAAAATCAAGACATTTATTCAAACTAGGCTGAAAATCAGCACTTTTGGAACGTCACAGTTTACATGAAGACAGTCCCACAAACCGCAACTTCCTAGTGTTTTAGCTGGGAGGAAGCAGTGGCGGAACAAACTCCCCAGCAACACAACTGTCTGTAAACTTTGAAGAATTCGAATTTATATAAATGTACCTTTCAACAGATTTAAGAACATTAGGTAAATTAAATGTTCTTAATGTAAAAGTAGGTAGTTGAACTTACTTGCTCGGCCAGTCGTGTGTCGTCATCGTCAGCCAAGAACTCTTCAGCCGCGGGTTCATTCTCCTCTTCTTCTTCTGCCTCCTCAAGATCGCTGTAAACCATAAATGGATGCCGACGCTAAGCCAGCCAGCCATGGTTTAACCACTCTGGGGGTGGGTGACCAAAAGCGGTAAATTTATGTCCTGACTAGTCATTGATATCAATGCCAATAAAATGTTACATACGATGAGATTTTAAATATACTTACCTACTTAGTATTGAAGCTGTCATCATTGTTATTCATGAACAAAATCAGACGGTTCATTGTCTCGTTTTGCTTACTGTTTTAGACCGCTAAATACCTACTTACTGAGAATGCTTTGGCTTTTAATGTCAAAGCATGATTTAAATCATTTCATATCAACTTTTTGCTGTCAGTACATATTCTAATGACCGAGATTCTCAAGTAACTCACAGTGAGCTTTATATGTCGTCGTAAAACCAGTAATCCATTGGGTTTATAATAAGCTCACACTACTTGTGTTCATAATTTTAACATCTATACTAATATTGTAAAGAGGTAACATTTGTTTGTATGTTTGTATGTAGGGGGCAATCTCAGGAACTACTGGTCCGATTTGAAAAAATCTTTCAGTATTAGATAGCCCACGTATCGAGGAAGGATGTAGGCAGGACATATCATCACGCTAAGACTAAAAGAAGCCGAGCATTAATGGAAAATGTGACGCAGACGAAGTTGCGTGGGTCAGCTAGTTACGTATAAAGGAAATGTTTCCTACCTATCATTATTATATTCCGCTGCTTGTTGTGGTCTGCTGAAAATCTGTACTAGTAGGCTCCCAAATAATATCAAAACAAACCAAGAACGCATGTTTGCAAATTCACACAAAAATCACTTAGAAAATACAGTGAATGACAAAAGACCGCAAAATTGGAATATTGAATTTGATTGACGTTTGATTTGTTTTGTTTGCTGCCTGTAATAGATGAAAACTGAGAAGAAGAAGGTTGCATTTTAAGTGGTTTGTGTCCATGGAACCATTGCGTCGTACTAAATGCAATGTTGAAAAAACCTCATAAAAAACTACACGCATAATACCACAAATATAGAATAGCTACAAAAAAAAGTACTAACTGTAAGGTGCAACCACGAGCCATTGCATCGCCGCGAGTCTGCCCTGTGCGTAGAGTACCTCTCCACGAGACTACTACGACCCATCGTCGATATAGCCGATGGAGCGACCGTGCGTCGCAAATCGCGACATTTCTTTCGAAGCGGGTGTCGAGATCTCCGTTTGGCGGCGATAACAAAATTCTCAAGCATTTATAGAAGTTGATTTCTGATCTACATAAAAAATAGTGGCCGTACAGCAATGATATATAAAACTATAGATACGTTGTCCGCACTCTAAAATGACAACATGAAATGCAGACAATTGGCCACATCGCGCTTAGTTACGCACCAACCTGTCGCGCGACACTACGTTTGTTTTGATGTCAATTTGACTATTACTTATCCTGTGACGTAACTGAAGATGTATATTTATCTCCCTCAAGCAACAGGCATCCCGCCGTACGGTGACATATTTTATTTCCCTTTCGTCATGCGTATTAGTAGCTATCTAGTATTTTCGCCGTTTTTAAGCGCCGCGATGTTGGTTTATGACGTGTCTATAATTATATAATACGTCATTGCCGTACAGTCGCATTCTCTTTCTACAAAACGTTTTTTTTTTTTTTGATAGCTCAGTCCATTTTCTATGATTGTGTTTGTTTATATCATGATTCACTACCTTGTGGAGAGGGAGGTGTCAAATGTACATTTTTAGACGCGTCACTCCCAGACATTTTGTTAAAAACAGAGATCGATATTGTTGATGAACAGAAACAAAGTGACTGGAAACTAGTGTCAAAATATTTTTTTTTTATCCACACGCCGCCGCCGCCGCGCCGTTTGCCTAATTTTGCCCGAGGAACTAGATTTATTATTTGCAATATTTTATCATTGCTACTACTGCCGTTAGAAACTGGTCACTAAACTGAGATTTTCATTCGTCGGGGGAAAACATTTTCAAAATGTAGTGATCAACACTGCACAGTGTTGCCTGCAACAGCTGCACTATTTCTATCACTACATATTATAAAACAAAGTCCTCCGCTGCGTCTGTCTGTCTTTCTGTTTGCGATACCGATTTTCATGCTGTTTTCACCAATGGATAGAGTGGTTCTCGAGGAAGGTTTTAGTATTAACTTCCAAGCGGGCGAACCCGCGGGCATCAGCTAGTTGTTCATAAACAAAGGGTATCATTTAAGCTATCACCAATTTAATTAGTTTTGTGTTTCTTAAATAATAGGGGTTGTCCTCCAAATAGTAGATCTGTCACCAAAATGTAGTCACCAAACAATGCAAAATCAGTTCCACAATAAATCACCTAAAATCCTGAGATATAAGGTCTAGTACCGCACCGCTTGCTTCGCTTGCTCGGCTCGTGCATAGGTCACAGTTCTAACCTAACCTAACCATGTTTCTTTTAATTAATCAATTTTTTTGGTGACAGATCTACCATTCTGAGTACAAAGTAATAAAACTTTGATAATTATTCATATCTGGGAACACTTTTTGTTTAACTGAGAAAGTATATATTTCGTGGCGATAGATCTATTTAATAAGTGATACAACTTGATGACAAATATAGATTTTGGTGACAAGAAATATAGTCCCCATAAACAAATGTTTACCTACCTACTATGATTAAGGTGCTTTACTCTAACTACTACAAAAGACGCCTTTGAAAGGCAGTCGTGACGAAAACTGTGCTCAATGCGCTGCGCACTGCAGTTTCTAACTAGGTGCTGTTGGCGCGGCATTTCTCTGCAACTAACAATTTCGAGTCCTGTAAATCGAGCATTAATATTTAAACAACAATAGTGAGGTGGTCATGAAAAATAAACAAATACTTACAACAACTTTATTTTAAATGAGACCGTTTCATCTCTATCACACTTATGTACATTTGGTTTAAATAAAACAAACCTTTGAAACATTTTACCGCAAAATCTTCATTAAGTTTGTGCATATTTGAGAAAAAACATATTATGTCCTATAATTAAATGTCGTATGAATTCATAGATTTAAGAATTTATTGTAGAAATACTCGATCACACAGATTGGTGTCCCGTTGCTTCCGAGGGCGTCGAAAGCTTTCTCATAACTGCACATACATTATCCTATTACTATTTATAACTTAGCTCCAAAATGCAAAAGGTAAAAAAATCCAACAGGTTTTATAACTATGAGTACTTTTCAAATGCGGCGCATGCGCAGAGCGCGAGCACCAGCCGCGCCCCCCGCCCCCCGCGCCCCACCCCGCCCCCCGCCGCCTGCGCACGAGCCACATCGTCTCGCACAATCGCAACAGAACATTCATAATTTTGACTTTGTACTTTTCGAATCGAATAAACAATACATAATTATGAACATAATAATATTCAAACAACAGTGTCATGACGAGGTCGAAACATTCCAACACATACAACTTATTGCACCTGACTCAGACTCAAATCAAACCCGACCGATATTCGTAATCTTCTGCATTTGGCAGACACCTAGCTTACATAACATGTACATAATGTATCTACATTTAGAAAACACTATTTAAACTTTAATAAGAAAAAAGAAACTTACTTTAACGTCAGATTAGGCTTCACAATGAATTATGTTGTGCTTTTTTACTTTATCACAATTATCGTACATTAATTATTTATACAGTACAAGTATATTATCTGTCATACAGTACATACCCCTATGGCGGAATTTTAAATAAAACTTTAAAACCATAACAACACGAACAGTCGTAATTCTGCGTACACTGTACACAACACAAATATATAAAATACATAATTATGCTGCAATAGATATCTATTTTGTATACAATACTTTTGTAAACGAGCAGATATCAAATAGACGCGGGAATCAACGCGTCCCCACTTCGGTTCTTTCTATATTATAACAAATAATTGTATCCAAATTGCCTCATAATTGTAATGGAATGAAATCTGTACATTTATAAATCAGTTGAATTGTATGAAATCTGTAAGAAACTTCCTGAACATAATTTGATGACTAGACTCTTAAAACATAATATAATGAGCATTTACAAAACAGAAAAACACAAATGTCTACTTGTATGTCAGTGCACTCGTAATATTAACCGCACGGTCGTATTAAAAATAATTTCTATGTCATACATTATTACAAAAACTATAGAATTATATATTCACATAACATTACGAGAGAGAAGACATTTACATAGTTCAATGTTACGAGTGCAGTGTGTATTTAACAACTAAATATATCAAACTTAATAACTATTTAAAGTTTAACTTCAGATAGTTACTGTTCTAGAACAGAGAACAAGGATATGATCTAGCATCGAGTATCTGTCGGAAACAATCTAAGTATCGCAAACGAAATGTAACGAGCAGTCCCAGGAAGTCGCCGGCAAGTTCCACTGCGGCCTGTCTGCAGGTCTTTCGTGTAAATGTTGTCTTTATGACCGCCAGCGATATGTTATATTAAAAAAAGTTTCTACGTAAAGACTAGAGCTTGCTCCCAAAATATCGAATGAAGATGAAGTTGTATTTCATCACAAAAGTTTAGTGTCTACAATATCTACCTTTCTCTTTCTAAATTAGACACTTAGAAAGTGATGTAGATCAAAAGAGAATAAACCTTTGCCATGCAGCAATGTTTCGTCTCCAGATTATATTGTGAGTGCCGCCATATCTTTACCTATCCGCATCCAGACCAAAGTTTACTTAAAAAAATAAAAATTCGGACTTACATAATCGATGTATACAATTCGAGCCGCGCAACCATACATACATACGCACATACAGATATGTTTGCGACAAAAGCTTTTTAAAAACCTCTTATACAGCATCCCTCTTATTTACAATGGCCTAGAGTGTTACACTAAACAACTATATTCAGAAAGGAATTGGAACATCGAGTCACAATGTACATAATTATGCTACATAACGTAGAAAAGCTCCTGCATACTTGATGTACACACGATTGTGGAACGAGAAATGTAAACCATCTGCTCATCTGCGGACTACGTTCAAAATTCAGTCAATGCTTGAGCAATCGCTGAATAACATTAATATCTAAGAGAATTATACGGTGCTCTGAAGTACAAGTTTAAAAACCAATAATGTTAACAATTCGTTAAACGACGCAACCAAGGACTCGTAGTTACACTAGCATGCAACATTAGCGATTTAAATGCAATTTTATCGAAGTGAACACTTTTAGTTTTTTTTTATTTACAAAGAAATCACGGTCAAGAATTTGACATGAAACTGTTTTTAATAAAAAACGTCGATTAGATCCGAATCGATTTCCTAATGATATTCGAGTTACAGAGAATATTCACAATACTAATAAGAATAATCACCGAGGGCCGCACACGAATCGTCAAGTCGATCGTCACTAACGCTACTTACCTACCCCTTCGAAATTGAACATGAGTAAAACGCTTAACCACAATGAACACTTGGATCCCTGGCGGAATGTGCACAAGTCGGCGAGCTGTACTACAAGCGGTCCAGGCGGAACTCGTGCTCCACGGCCGAGTCGGGCACCAGCGCGCCCGGGTCCTCCAGCAGGCTCAGCTCGTCCAGGTCCAGGCCGGCGCGCAGCTGCGCCTCCTCGCCGCCGAACTGTACTACAAGCGGTCCAGGCGGAACTCGTGCTCCACGGCCGAGTCGGGCACCAGCGCGCCCGGGTCCTCCAGCAGGCTCAGCTCGTCCAGGTCCAGGCCGGCGCGCAGCTGCGCCTCCTCGCCGCCGAACTGTACTACAAGCGGTCCAGGCGGAACTCGTGCTCCACGGCCGAGTCGGGCACCAGCGCGCCCGGGTCCTCCAGCAGGCTCAGCTCGTCCAGGTCCAGGCCGGCGCGCAGCTGCGCCTCCTCGCCGCCGAACTGTACTACAAGCGGTCCAGGCGGAACTCGTGCTCCACGGCCGAGTCGGGCACCAGCGCGCCCGGGTCCTCCAGCAGGCTCAGCTCGTCCAGGTCCAGGCCGGCGCGCAGCTGCGCCTCCTCGCCGCCGAACTGTACTACAAGCGGTCCAGGCGGAACTCGTGCTCCACGGCCGAGTCGGGCACCAGCGCGCCCGGGTCCTCCAGCAGGCTCAGCTCGTCCAGGTCCAGGCCGGCGCGCAGCTGCGCCTCCTCGCCGCCGAACTGTACTACAAGCGGTCCAGGCGGAACTCGTGCTCCACGGCCGAGTCGGGCACCAGCGCGCCCGGGTCCTCCAGCAGGCTCAGCTCGTCCAGGTCCAGGCCGGCGCGCAGCTGCGCCTCCTCGCCGCCGAACTGTACTACAAGCGGTCCAGGCGGAACTCGTGCTCCACGGCCGAGTCGGGCACCAGCGCGCCCGGGTCCTCCAGCAGGCTCAGCTCGTCCAGGTCCAGGCCGGCGCGCAGCTGCGCCTCCTCGCCGCCGAACTGTACTACAAGCGGTCCAGGCGGAACTCGTGCTCCACGGCCGAGTCGGGCACCAGCGCGCCCGGGTCCTCCAGCAGGCTCAGCTCGTCCAGGTCCAGGCCGGCGCGCAGCTGCGCCTCCTCGCCGCCGAACTGTACTACAAGCGGTCCAGGCGGAACTCGTGCTCCACGGCCGAGTCGGGCACCAGCGCGCCCGGGTCCTCCAGCAGGCTCAGCTCGTCCAGGTCGAGGCCGGCGCGCAGCTGCGCCTCCTCGCCGCCGAACATGCCCGCGTCCAGCGACCCCGAGTAGTCTGCAACGCGGACCGCACCGCTTAGCGCTTGTTCATACTTGATACATCATCAATACTTATGTGCCATTTTTTAATATAGAAAGTATCAACATTTTAAACCAGTGATGGATGGGTGAACGCTGCTATGAGTGAATGAGAGAGTACGTGTGTGGTGAAAGGGGAAGAGAGACATGAGATATGACGAAAGGAAAGTCCATTGTAAATTACGAAGTATAAGAAGTTTTAAGAATAAACGAGGATTTCAAGAAGTGAAGAGCTTTTATTTGGGTCTATCACATCCCCCCACAGCCCATACATTTATGTGAATTAGGTTTGCCTTCCTAAATATTTGCCAGTCTAACGGTGATACGTTGCAGAATATATATAGCAACTAAGCCCGAAACTACGGACTTCGGGCTTAGAGAACAGCCCCCCAGGACAAAGTGCGGAAACCAAACCCTGATAGAAGGTACATAACGGTGAGTGTTTGCGTCGTAGAGTCAGTGACGTACCTGTGAGCACGATGTCGGGTATGCTGGCGGGCGTGGCGGGGGTGGGCGGCGCGGAGGGCGAGGCGAGCGGCTGCAGCGCCGCGAAGGTACATAACGGTGAGTGTTTGCGTCGTAGAGTCAGTGACGTACCTGTGAGCACGATGTCGGGTATGCTGGCGGGCGTGGCGGGGGTGGGCGGCGCGGAGGGCGAGGCGAGCGGCTGCAGCGCCGCGAAGGTACATAACGGTGAGTGTTTGCGTCGTAGAGTCAGTGACGTACCTGTGAGCACGATGTCGGGTATGCTGGCGGGCGTGGCGGGGGTGGGCGGCGCGGAGGGCGAGGCGAGCGGCTGCAGCGCCGCGAAGGTACATAACGGTGAGTGTTTGCGTCGTAGAGTCAGTGACGTACCTGTGAGCACGATGTCGGGTATGCTGGCGGGCGTGGCGGGGGTGGGCGGCGCGGAGGGCGAGGCGAGCGGCTGCAGCGCCGCGAAGGTACATAACGGTGAGTGTTTGCGTCGTAGAGTCAGTGACGTACCTGTGAGCACGATGTCGGGTATGCTGGCGGGCGTGGCGGGGGTGGGCGGCGCGGAGGGCGAGGCGAGCGGCTGCAGCGCCGCGAAGGTACATAACGGTGAGTGTTTGCGTCGTAGAGTCAGTGACGTACCTGTGAGCACGATGTCGGGTATGCTGGCGGGCGTGGCGGGGGTGGGCGGCGCGGAGGGCGAGGCGAGCGGCTGCAGCGCCGCGAAGGTACATAACGGTGAGTGTTTGCGTCGTAGAGTCAGTGACGTACCTGTGAGCACGATGTCGGGTATGCTGGCGGGCGTGGCGGGGGTGGGCGGCGCGGAGGGCGAGGCGAGCGGCTGCAGCGCCGCGAAGGTACATAACGGTGAGTGTTTGCGTCGTAGAGTCAGTGACGTACCTGTGAGCACGATGTCGGGTATGCTGGCGGGCGTGGCGGGGGTGGGCGGCGCGGAGGGCGAGGCGAGCGGCTGCAGCGCCGCGAAGGTACATAACGGTGAGTGTTTGCGTCGTAGAGTCAGTGACGTACCTGTGAGCACGATGTCGGGTATGCTGGCGGGCGTGGCGGGGGTGGGCGGCGCGGAGGGCGAGGCGAGCGGCTGCAGCGCCGCGAAGGTACATAACGGTGAGTGTTTGCGTCGTAGAGTCAGTGACGTACCTGTGAGCACGATGTCGGGTATGCTGGCGGGCGTGGCGGGGGTGGGCGGCGCGGAGGGCGAGGCGAGCGGCTGCAGCGCCGCGAAGCCGCCGCCGCCCGCCACTGGGTCGCGCGCGTTGCGCCGAGAGCATCCCATCGAGCCAACGCCGCTGCCGCAACTCGTCGCAGTCGACTGCGAATATTTAACAAAATGGAAACTTCATCATCTGTACCTAGCTCATTTGAATATCTTTGATAGTCGTTACGGGTAGACAAAACCCAAATAAATGTATCAAGTATGCTACAGGTATACAAAGATGGAACTTTTCAAATGAATACTGACCTGGGGATATGATAATGATGAATTATTCGTCGTCTGCGGCGAGTGTGGTGACCCGTGGTTGAGATACGTTGTGTTGTAACTCGACACCGGGTTGTCCAGCTGTCAACATAAGCAAACACATCACTAAACTATCCCACAGACAACGCAACGACTGGCAAGCGAGAGAAAACAACGAGATAACGCAGCAAATTCTGAAAATAAAAACACATGACGTCACTAACACTACCGCAATACCAGAGTCATGGTAACGTTAGGTACAATGTCTAATGAGGTTGTAAAAACGTAAGCGATACAGCCACTGAACAACATTTCAAAATAAAACACTGAATGTATTACAAATAAGGACTGTCAAAATAATAACTAGGTAAAATATGTACTTACTAATTGAATCACAAGCATAATGGTTGATTTATGAATTGAAGCGTGGTTTATATTAGCCAGCTTAGTTTAAAATGTAAAACTTATATTCATAGCCATAGCATTATGCTTATGAATGTAATAACTAGCCTGACAAAAGAGTGCGATAATCATGCTCACGACAATACCTACATAATGATCTGTATCCTCTCAATAAGAAGATTGGTATTACTGTACGCAACCAAGTTCAACTAAGACTATCAAACGAAAATACCAATAATAGAGTAGTTTATTTCTTACAATGTTCTACTGATTACTTGCAAAATATTAAGTTGCCGAGCATGCCTAAGTTGATACATCGTTTACTCTTTGGAAAAAAAATGCAAATTAAACGTAATAAGACTCAATAGTACTATTTTATTTACTCTTTGGGAAGCTTTTGTTATATTTGACAGTAAAATAGTACTATTTAAGACTATAGCTGAAGCAAATGGACACCTCTAGATAAGATACCTTCTACCTTGAAATATGGAAAAGTGGACTACAAAGTCTCAGAGGTAAGGTATTTTTGTTTATTTAGTTTTTTTTGACTGTCCATTTCCTTCAGAAGGGACGTCGCTATAATAAAATGAAACGTGAAAAGAGCTCCAGCGCTTATTGTAAAGGCTAACTCGTAAAGGTACGTGCGCTAATAATAATATCTGTGGAAATAAGTGTTACGACACGTAATAATAACTCAATATTGAATCTGTGAGAGGTGGACGATTTCACCGCTTTGCATATCATTCACTTTGGATTTACTGAAAAGTTACTAAATTCTTGAGAAAAAAATTGAAGAAAAAGCGATGTTGCATCTTAAAAAAGTTGAATATTCGGTTTAGTAAGCGGCGCTTATAAATAGTTTTTTTTTTAATTTGTTTTTATTCAAAGGGGATCTAGATAAGACACAATATAAAGAAATTTGTTGAATATCAGCGATCAGCGGTGCAATCGCGCGCCCGTCACATTTAAACGTCACTATAAATGCGTGAGGGGGGAGTGTCGTACATTTTCCTGCACTTGGACGTGCGCGGTCCAGCCTGACTCCACGAGGCTCTGCACCAGCTGCGCCCAATCCTTGGCCAACATCCACCAATATTACACATATTACACACTAGCACACTTTTTGTTCGGTTACAGTCTGTCAAAATGTAAAAAAAATAGAGACTTAAATTGCATTCTCAATTTAGTTTCCAATGTAAAAGATTTTGGAAAATAACTTAATCTAAATCATTTATTTCAAATAGACCATTTGAATTGAATTATCAAGATCTGTCAGGCATATCAGAAGTTAGTTCCGCTGCGCTAGCAACAAGAGCAGCAAGAATGCTCTTCAGCAAAACATATCCACCAAACCTATCTCCAGCGCGGTAGTTAATTCCTACAAATATAGTTTATTTTCCGTTGCAACTTTAATATGACTTTAAGTACTGATAATTCTGATTAAACTTAATTTACTTACACATAAGTTAAATTAAACTGTAGTGTCCACATGCGCTACACTTTATACGTAAGTTTATTCTTAAACGTTCACAAAAAAAAAATAACATTGCCGAGACGTAACTAAAACCTGTCTCAATCATGCGTCATGGAACGCATTCAACATAGCATTCAGATAAATTGTGGTTTTTATACATAAGGAAGCGAATCACCAGTATTAGCCAATATTTGCAGACATATCATAAACAAGCAAATATTCCATTCTGAGTTTTTTCTAGGTATGCAGCTAATCCAGTTTTATTCATCATCTGCCTAGCCTTTTCCCAACTATATTGGGGTCGGCTTCCAGTCAAACCGGATTTAGCTGAGTATCAGTATTTTACGCGGAGCGACTGCCTACCAAACCTCCACAGCCCATTAACTGGGTAACACAGTACTTCATGGCAAGACTGCAGGTGTCAGATTAACTGGCTTCGGACTATCCGTAACGACTGCCAAAGATGAACAAATGACAGCCGGGACCAACGGCTTAGCGTGCTTTCCGAGGCACGGACGAAACTCGGTATGTTAAGATGGTCACCCATCCACAGACCAACCTTGGCAAGCGTTGCTTGACCTTGAAGATCGACCCGCGCGGCTTGTATTATTTAGCCACGAGTTTTATTAGTTAACTTTAATAAACATTTGTACTTTGAACATCTGGACTAAATAACTTAGATACAAGTGCAGATGGAAGTATTGCATGTTAGTAGCTATTATAGATTTGTATACGTACATCGTTTAATGATATAATTACATTAGCATTTGACAGACAGTAACTTTACCGTTGTTGCTATTGTTATCACAGCGACAGGTCAAGTACATGAGACTAGTTTCTCTGCGCAATAAATATGAATGTATTTACTTATATAAAACCAGTCCCACGTACCTGTATATTTATTTATTTATATAAATATCGTATTAGGTATACTCTCTATGTGCTTGCTTTAACTTGATGACAGATGATGTGCAGCTTTACCATAATGTGCGCTTCAAATACTTTATTCCATTTCAATATGTGCCAAAATTAGTATCTAGTCTGAATTCACCTTTTTATAACATCCTTTTACTACTTTTAAGTACATATTTCGACGATAAGACATATTTTAAATACCAGTGTTTAAACATTGCATTTCAATTGATTATTCTTTTATTACTTACAATTCCTTGCTGTTCCATTGAAGCATAAGTATAAATAAAGTTTTACATATTATTGTTGTTTTAAAAGTTACGTTGTTTACGTAACAAGGACGAGTTAGAACCAGTTTTACTATCGAGTAACGTTATTTAGTATAATTTGTATTCACATCATTTAAATATGCACCTGAAAAATTTGCGAATGACGCAAGTCTACAGCTTGAATAATGTTTGAGTAAATAGACTGTTTAGAATAGAAAAATATTGAAATGAGGTTATTTACCTTCTTTATTTTTTATTATTTAACTAAAATTTTGATTTGATTTTTCCAACTGGCAACCTTCTACCTACTTTTCAATTATTGAACCTTTTATTACTATTTTTGGCATACATTAAAATAATTTGATGGTAGAAAGTGTTAATTTACTTGCTTATTCACAAATACATACCAAATTAAAACAAAGAATGGTTGAAATAAATAATAAATTTTAGAATTTTTGGTTTTTGAATATTTAAGAACCAATTAGATAAAAAAATGAAATTAATGTAATGCCAAAAACGAATGAATGTACTTTATTTTAGAATATTAAAGGTGGAACTGAATAAGGGAATCCTTTGTTTTCATTCAAGAACCACTACGGTCAAGGTCGACAGATAATCGCACCGCGAAGCATGTCACGCATATAATTAAATAATGGAATTAATAGTAGCTAGTGCTCAATGATTGACTTATTCATAACTTAACTGTTCAACTATGTCCTTGAACATTAATATTCAATATGGATTAAAACTCGTTTCATATACGTTCAATATATGTGTTAGTATTATAAATATATGTATGATTGTGTAGATAACTTACCATTGTGATTTGTTCGAAGGGTTGTAATAGCGCTTGATGAAGGTTGTTGTAATCTGTTTGTGGTGATTCCACCGGACTTCCTGGACTGTGCACCATCTGGAATTTTTGCTTATGTATGTCAGTCACTAAGAACTAGAAATCGGCAGTTTTACCACCAGAAAATTACTAAGAACATAGGGGTATTTTTAAGTTATTTATCTCAAATTCGACTCAAGCAAATGGTCAGTTAAACTATTTGTTTATTGACATTCTTCGATTTTTCGAAAGAAAAATTTTGAAGGAACTCTGCCCAATGGCAGAGAACTTGGATATGGCGCTAACACTAGATTTTGTAAAGGCTCTCAAGTGATTTGAATGACAACTATTTCTGCGAACCTGTTAAGAGAATTCTTGAAATACGTTTCAGAAACTGAGCTTTTATATCAGATCAAATATCTGATTTAGTGCGGCGGTGAGAGGAGAGAATTTCAACTAGTTTTAAGACCATTTGTAAGTTCAATCACCTATGGAACTAAGTCTCTAGCTTAAGTGGAGGGTATCAAGATTTTTGAAGTTTTGTTGATTGAGTTATTTCATAAGAAATTGTAAGACTATCAAACACACCTGAAACTCAAGTTCAGATAAGTTTATTGATCAGTACTATGGAACGTGAAATTAATTCATAAGATAATCAAATACATAAGCAGCTGTTTCGTACCGTTGGTGAAGGTATGTTAATATTCGACGTTGACGAATATTGCGAGGGCGGACTACAGTGCGTCTGGTAGCCGGAGGGTATCCACCCGTGGTCCAGAGGTGACATATTCTGCAACCAGTCGAAAAGAGAACGTTACACGTGACGTCATCACACCATCCACGCTAACAAGCGCAAAAAGACAAAATTCTATCGTCGTTCTATCACAAGTCGAAGAGACAACGAGGCTTAAACACACGTCATGTCTCGATTCGGCGATATGTTACGAAGACAAAATTTAATCACGCGCTCATTTTAGCATCGCTAAAAGTATCAATAGAAAACAGTGTGAATAGTGTTAAGGATTAGAAGTTTAGGCAACTTTTCAATACTTTTTATACTGCTGCATACAGCAAGGCATTAGCAGATTGGTATCAAACTTCCAACTGAATAATTGATTATCAATTTTAAGTTTTTACGAAATATAAAACTAGCTAATGGCGTTATTTGCATTCGTTGTTTAATAAATCGGAGTTTAAACTCCATTAAACTTTCATCGCAGAATTGCTAGACAACATTTTTAATACTAATAAGAACCTGTATTCTAAATAAAATACGAGTCTAGATAGTGGATCAAGTTCAATACCCCATCACATATTTTAATAATAAAAAAAAATCATATTGATACCAAAGAATGCCACTTGTACCTTTGCTTATTTTTACAATAAACTAACAAATCAAACAGTATCACACTGTTTCTAGCCAAAAGCCAATTTGTACATGCAGTTAGGAACAAATTAATTATGTAGAAGCTAATTTAAAATTAATTATGAAGTGAACCGTTATTTAGGAGTAGATTTATTAAAATGACAGCAAAATGATCTTCCAGCAGCATGTGGTCTATTCCTTAAATTAAAAAAAAAACAATTTATACGAAATATAATAGTATTCTATCCTCTTAAACTTGAAAGAAACAACCAGAATTTTTTTATAAAAACCAAATATTAATAAAAGCATAAAAGTGCTGATAGATTATATACAAGTTATCATGCCAATTGATACTTAGTAAATGTTTTAAATTTTTGTATTTGCAAGCTGCCGAAAAATTGTAGCTTGTGTTATATTTATAATGTAGTTTTTACGGTGATTTATAAATCCAATGTCAGTTATGCAGCATGTCATAATTCTAATGTTATAAAAAGTTAGCTATGACCGTTAAAAACGTTATTATTTGTTTCAGTTTTGTTATGACTTATGACATGCACTTAAATTAATAAGACAACATAATGGTCGAAGCAAATAATAATTTAACTGGGGTCATCAATCGTTTTTTGTCTTTAACTAAAATGAACCTCATTGGTACATCAGCTGACTTTACATGTGGTGTGTCTGACCTCAAACCAGCTGAAGCAGCAATGACTTGAGCGATGACCTTTATTTGAATAAAATATTTATTTATGTTCAACTATTCCGCTACCCACTTTTTATAACGCGAATGTCACAGGCGTGTCAACATTTTACCCAATTAACATAAACTAGTTTCAGAAATCATTTAAATTCACAAAATATTAAGAATCTTTAATAGTTTTATAAAGTTACCAATAAAATGTACAGATGCATCTGAAATTTATGTACAATAAGAGGTTAATTGGTATCCTGAAGTGCGGAGGTGCCGAAATAAGCAATATATTGCTTCGAAAATGTAGTTAGTGTACTTGGTTAGCTGAAAAAAGTTAATTACGTCAATTCATGCACGAAGCCCAATGTGATGAATGAAAAAGACGAAATATTGAATGAATGTCAAAGACATAGATAATTATATGTAGGACGTTAGCGAGACCCAGCTCTGTTATAGATAGTCAAAGATATTGGCACCAACAACAGACAGGCGTTTCAAAGCATTCAAGCGACCGCCGATAAAGAATGAGCGGGAGTAAAATTTAAAAGGAGGTTAAAAAAGAAAACGAACCTTATTATGATGAAGATAATTATTTGTGTTTGGTACAGATAAGTGATTCTGAAATAAACAAAAAATGATTTGTGTAGAAAGCAAATAAACACAAACATAACAAAAACAACGAAAATGTTAAGGTTCCTATTTAGGTGAGTGCTCACTGAAGAGGCACATGTTAACGTTCTTCAAGCCAGTGTTAGAGCTACTGTACACTGTCCAACTACAACTAGCTGAATACAATGATTCAGTCAATATACGTCTATTATCCAGTCGCCATCTACATTATGCATCGCTACTGCTTCGAGAAACGGAACTACACGCCATTTTTGACATACAATAGTGTTTGGTAAGACCGACGCATAAATTCTTGCATAGTAATGTCCGATAAATCGATACTGCAACATTTTTTAATAGAAGACAGATTTGGTTTGTATTGTAAATCGATTGTTGTGTGATTTCCGCGACGTAGATTTTGATTGTGAGTCACACCGTATGGACGAAAGAATATTGCAGAAATTGATTTACAATTCGAAATACAACTCAGCGAGTTAACTTTCCGCGCTTATTGTTTAAAAAAAATAAAATTATTTTTATAACATGAAGCCTGTAATGCCCGAAGGTTTGAGCAATTAATTTTGTTTGAACATAAAAACCTGCATCTGCAACTAACTGTCTCTATTTAAGGTGAATGCTCCAACCAGCCCGCGAAATTCAAATTTTCTTACGTTTTTTGCAATTTGCAGGCCAGTGCTAGGTTGTATGTTGATTAAAATATTATTCGCGGCTGTAAGACATTTTTAGTTACAGAATTATAATCATCAAAATCATCAATACAACGCTCTAAGTTCATAAAGCTGTAGGAACAAAAAAAAAACAGAAAATGTCATTCCTAGAGCTTTATGAAGTCAGAGCGTTGTATTGATGATTTTGATTATTATAATTCTGTTAAGCTACATATGTCTTACAGCCGCGAATAATATTTTAATTGACATACAACCTAGCACTAGCCTGCAAATTGCAAAAAACGTAAGAAAATTTGAATTTCGCGGGCTGGTTGGAGCATTCACCTTAATCTATAAATGCTTAAAACACTATAATGCAATGGTAACTAGTTTCTAATGCGAAAATAAGCATCCGTTGGGACTAGAAACCACGGTCGATACAATTATTATTGTAAATCAAAATCCCATTTAAGTTCGTGTGACATCGGAAACGTTCGGGATATTTCGGGTCGCAGACACAGACCTGTGCGTCGTAGAGCGGCGCTTGGTCGCGATGCACCGTGGCTCCCACGGGCGAGCCCGAGGCCGGCGACAGCCCGCCCGTGGCCGGCGACACGCTGCCGCCGCCCGGCGACGCCGCGCCCGGCGACGTCGGCGACTGCAACCACCACCAACGTCACACGTCACGCCACGCCACACTCTTCTACATAGGCTGAGCCGTTACCCCGACACACACGAAATCCCATCCTAAATTCCCTCTATGCATAACACCCGCCAAGTAAAACAAATTATGATCAAACATATCAGACTAACACACATTAATGTTTGCATGTTCATATGTTCCTTACATTCAATCAATTATTTCATGGCAATAGGAGATTATTTACTTAGGATCCCGGCAGTAATTAGGTCTCTAGAGCAATCGCACGTGTTGCACAAGCGCATTAGTGTCACTTTTACTTAAACCCATTAGTAGTATCACGCGAGTGTGCAGTGCGAAACACGTGAGATGCAGCGGAGGGCCTTATCACTACGCTCGACGGACCGCAACGGATCGCCGATCAATCTGAATTTAGAACACAAATAGACGATACAACCCTTGCAGACGTCACACAGCGGAATGCGGTGAGAATGAGCGATGGAGGCTTTGTGTTAGTGTAGGTACAAAGAGCAATGGACAGATCAAAGCCGTCAATTGACTAATCAATAGAAAGAGACAGAGCGACAGTGCGGACAGTAATTTTCTTTTAAGACAGCTTGTGACGTGGAATAATCAGAATTCTAGAAAAAAGTGCAAAATGCTGTTCGCAAGATCGCTTGTCACGGCCGGCTCCATTGGTCTTAGCGTTTGGACTTGTACGTACATATCGTGGCTGGTAGTCGTTGGCACGCGGCGTGTGCGGCGCGTGCTGCGCGTGCGGCGCGTGTTGCGCGTGCGGCGCGTAGTGCGGCGGCGGGAAGTGCACGGACGTGAGGTCGGGCAGCGAGCCGCCGGGCACGGCCAGCTCGCAGCCCAGCGCGCCGCCCAGCCCGCCGCCGCTCTCCGCGCCCGAGTATACGCTGTCGAAACAGTCATACGTGCTAAACAGAAAACGTATTAGATTTATAGTATTACAAAGTTTATTTGGCACCCCAAACCACCAATCAATTTAACGGATGTGACAAAAGAATGAGGATTTCTTATCACATAACTGTTTGCGCTGGAACAGTTTGGAATCAGACATAACTAAAGTAATTGTTTCTTGCGGAAAAGGCTAGATTCCATCATCCACAAATTGCAAAACTATTTAGTCCGTCAGTTAAAGTACTGAAAAATAATGAACACGTATTTTTTGTTTTCATAAATCAATGAATATTGACAAAGGTAAAACGCATCAAAACTCGGGAGTGGGGGCTCGTGACGTCACGACTCAAAAAATTATGCCAAGGAGTGACGTATTGAGAATTTTAAAAGCGTCGTAACTTCGTCAATTTTGGTTCCCGTAACAAGAGAAAAAACACAGGTCAAATATTTTTTAGATAATCTAACTGACAGACTAATTAGATTTTTTCAGGACACAAGCCTATGATGATGATGAGTGTCAAAATAAGCCCCGTAACTGCCCGCATTTTATGACAGCTCTCAGGGACCATTGACTTACAGTACGAATATTCTAACTTTACCCATGCGAAGTTGGCTGTTAGTGACGACCGCGCAGGTCCCATCGCGTAGAAAAGTGTTACGTTCGTAGATTATGTTTTTTTTGTGTACGTGTTATATTTGAATTTTGAAAAAATGCATGCAATAACAATAACACAATCACAAAGTAACACAACAAACACACATGCACTACAAGAAAACACAAAATACAAGTCAAACAGTAAGAAAAAACCAGAATAATTAATTAAAACAATAACAACGTTCAACACTTTTCGCACCAACAGTCGTATTGCATTGAGGAAGCGAGACACAAGTATGCATCAAACGTATACGAGTGACTGAGACAGCATACGCGACGTACCCGCGCAGGCGCTTTTCTATGTTTCTTGTCAAATTGACATCCTGCGCAATCGATTGCGACGTACTTCGCATGGGTAAACTTAGATTATTCGTACTGTAACTAAGTGATATTAATTCGAACTTGATACATCCTAACATTTCTGAAGTGATCCTAGGTTCCTTTAAACACCTTACACGTCGTGATTACCTTGTCCAAGAAAGAGTACGTTGTATATTGTGTTCAAAGAGTCACAGAAAACCTGATATGCAGACAATCAACAACCATTTTACCTAATTCAGACATTATGGTCACCTAGTTAGAATCCTTTACTACACAATACTTCGTTAACTTTTTCAATATCTGAACTGTTACATTAAGGAAGGTTTGATTAGTCACTTATATTAGTTTTAGGCACTGACACAATGTTTTGCACAAACATATCCCCGTTTGAGATGAATCACATTTTAAAAGGTGGTTACTATTATGCATACTATAAGCATACCGCAACTCGTATGGCAAAGCCATTCAAGTTGCGAGCTTGGGGAGGATAAAATTGATTGTTTTTCCCAAGTGTCTTGAATAACATATTATGTAGTAAATACTCACTTATTATTGTTAGGTATCCTGGGTATTTCACATGACGATCTCGGCCGGTTTGCTGGGTTCATTGGATTTAACACATCTAAGTGGATGTCACCTGAAATAAATAGGACAAAAATACATGTTATTGATTAATATTTATTGTTTTAGAGTTTCGGTAGTGTGTATTATAAATAATTTGTAGGAAGTGTATTTAATAGAAAAATATATAAATTAGCTAGAGAAACTTCATAAAGTATACTAATTCATTTCAAGCACCTATGGGGTCAACGACCGTGTCTGAACTACGAAGTTTCGCTACCATATATTTTTTTCCCTCACTCATATTTAATCTAGATGAGGTTGCCACAGGAGCATGATAAAAAAGAGCCTATTGTAAGCTGTACAACAATTTGGGAATGTATTGATATAACGTGTGTGATTTGTTTTTTTGTGTTGTGCCAAATAAAGGCTGTATCTATATGTAGCTGTGCAAGAAGAAGACTGGCTCACCTCTCCGGTGGTGGTTCTGATGCGGGTGTAGATGCGGGTGAGCGTGTGAGTGCATGGTCCGGTGCGGCGACAGAGGTTGCGCCACGGCTTGTTGTTCCACGCCGCATGATTGATGCAGCGCTGAGTCCGAGTTTGTACGTCGCCAGTTACTGTCCGGCGGCGGGCTGCAGCAACACACGCTTAATTACACCTCCTCAAAGTAACAAACTTAGATAGTAACAGAACTTTCCTAAGTTTATTCCTCAACCTTTTAGACCTAGATATCTTGCGTATCAAGTTTCATTAAATTAATTCATTTCCAAACTGTAATACCGTGAGGAGTAGATGTCACAAGTTTTCCAGCCTAGACTAAAATTACCTATGAGAAGATTAAAATGTTTGTTTGTAAAAGTTCTAGTCCGATAAAAAAATCTTTCTTTTATACAAAGCTACACTATCTTTTAGCGGCATGGAAAATGTACGGTTACGAGAAAGGTCATGGTCAAGCCTCGGGAAATCTAACTAGTAGATTTTCTACATTGAAAAAACATGAAGAAAATCAGTAAGTATAAGATTTTCCTTGGGTTTCTTAGAGATAATCTTTAGTAGGTACCTTTAGAAAATTAAGTTCTCGCATACTTTGTTAAAATGCGCTTGTTGCATCAATAGTGCAACAAGTGGGGTTCGAAATTACAACCTTTCGCCTTTGACATATTATTATATATAATTTTTTATGTCAATGCCTTTCGCTCGCCAGTCAGGGACTTGTCATTTGAACTATTGCCGTATTTATTCGCCCGTAATTTCCACAAAACCTTTTTTCCAGACAAGGTTCTGTATGAAAATGTTAAATATAATTTCCAACATACGGAACTATTGGTCTCTCAATGAAATGAAAGGACCTGCTACTTTAATATGAATGCAGTCGTTAAATACGCAGACGGAAACTCTCCTTAAAATCGAGATAAGCTTAGTCGAATGAATAAATTAAATTCATACAAGTTCTTTAATTTATACGCCAATCGAAGCGCTTCGTAGAATGGCGAAACACGACTCGTTTTATTGCCACTTTTCGAAGTAATATTGTTGTTCTATAAAATAAAATAATCACGACAGTGATCTGAAAACCGATTTACGACAGAATTTAATTTCATAAATGCTATTTTTTACCTTTAATACAAGTTATGGAAAGGTATGTATGTCCTCATAACATTCAAGTGTGTTGTTTCCTGCATGTATGTTTGTTGACACGTTGCGTTGTTTAAAACAATTATTATTAAATATGAATGAGGTTCTTAGAACGAGTTACAATGAAACTTGAATTAACATGACATGTAAATGAGTCATATAATATTTTACCTCATGAACTCTGTAATTAATAATTATCAACACGTTCCTATAGTGGTGGAATTAGAATAAATTGCTCGTCCGCCGTTTTCTTGCGGGTTGGTATTTTTTATAATAATTCAGCATGACTGCCATGATTAGAAAAGTGACGTAAGGATTATAGTTAGCGACTGATTTAAGTATCGTAACCTCGAGGGCTATGTAGTGCAGTACTATCATTGAATCATTAAAAAAAACAAGTGATATTTTTTATTGTTCTGCCAATCCAACCTGACAACAAAAGGACATAACGGTGCGAGAGATAATAACTGTAAGCTAGTTTAGTACGTGTTCAATTTCGGTCTTTGATACGAGTTACGAAAAAACTAGAAACTTAGTTGAAATTCTCAGAAACAATGGAAATCAGTAGGTACTGGAAAATATTGTGTCTCGGTAATGTAGTTATGAATTGGCGAGAAAGTACCCGCGTAGTGAACTGGTCATAAAATGAATGATTCGATTTTTTTTACTTGATTTTTGGTAAGGTTACCTCAAGTAGACAGTGCTGCCATATGGGCTGGTATCGTGCCTCCGGTCTGCGGGCCGGCGCATGGGGCCGACGGACGAGGAGGCGCGGCCGCGCTGTCCGGCCGCTCCAGGCGACCGGGACGGTGACGTGCCGCCGCTCCGGCCTCCGGCCATAGCATACTGGTTCGCTAACGGTAATTCTTCCGGCTAGGACAAAAACAGCAACACCTTAACACACGCATTTATCATTAATGGAGGACTTCACGACGGAACGAACGACATGACAGCATTATGTCTGAAATAACATGGCACTTCCCGCCCAGCTAAGGCCGACTTGTCACCGGTTCGAGTTCATACATTTTCGAAACACTGCGCTACGATCCGGTTCGGCTAGTTTCGCGGGAAATACCAAAACAAATGATACTGTCTTTTTCTCGTATTTTTCCTGTTCATTTCGCTATTTTGTTTAGTAGGTAGATCTAAATGTATGAAGGTATATGAGGTGTCTTAACAAACTACATAATTATATTAAATGAAGCTATACCTACTATCATAGATATGCCAGAATATGTACACTACACATAGCACACTCCAGTAATTTTTGGCATTAGTTAATCTAAAATATGACTTTTTATGTGTGCAGATATACATATTTTTGCATTTTGCTTTACTGGGGATCTAACAACACGCAAATATTATAAATCTATTATTTCATTTTACAGGGTGATGAAGCATGTAAAATACAACTTATAAAACTACTTCTATAAGTGCAAGGAATATTTTGTATAAAAGCCACTAAGAATTTGCTCAAATAAATTGAAATATTTACAAGGATGCAACATGCCATTTAACTAAAGATTTTTTTGTTTAAGTTAGACAGTTATTAAGTAACAAATTAAAGTATTAAAAATACATTATTATTTATAATTTAAGCTCAGAATGCAAGAAAAGCAAATAATCCAAGTTGCTTTTTAAAACTGTGTTAAACAAGAACAGATACTAAGACATTCATAGTTAAACCTGTTTATAATGTGTGAGTGAACAGATGACGGAGTTAACTTTGGTGAACAAGAAAAATTATTAGAACACATGTTATAATGTAAATATGAGTTCGACACAGTTTTCTGTTAACAAGAATTACTACATACCTACTATTGTATATTATTACAGGCATTTGATTTTATTTAGCAATATTTTAGTAAGTTTTGTTATGGTGGCAAAGCAATTAGCACCCTTATGATCAATAAAATTGTTTATTACTTTGATCTTCTGATTTTCTTTTTCATTATGCATAAGAAAAAAAAAACAAATACAGCATGGGAAATAAAAAAGTAAACATAATGCACTTAAGTTTAAAAAAAGAATATATAATCATTTCAGCCAGCTACAACTGCACCACTACCGAACAAAAATAAGTATAGCAAATTCTACCATAAATCACATAGTCCATCAAGACCTTGCAGGTAATTACCCGATTGAGTCTTAAAACATTTAGAAAGTAATTTATTGGTTAGAAATGCAAATAGAATGGCAATGGAATTCCCCAAGGATTTTACTACCTGCAAGATCATAAACTGGTAGATTTATGCTATTAGGGATTTTAATGATCAGATTCCAAAGCAAAGGAACCTTAATTGTTTCCAGCTCATTGGCGGTAGCTTGTGGTGCAGCCACATTTGGCAGGGAGCCACTGCGGAATGTGCCCAAGCCCTGCTGTGCAGGCCGGAGTGTTGACTCAACATTATCACTAGGCTCGGGGGGCGGTTTGACTCTGGCTACTTTACTTGAATTAACCTGTAATCATGATGCCTGAACATCTCTTGACTGTACTCTCACTATCAACATTGTTATTCTTGACAAACATGACAAAAGATATTGAATTCCAATTTCTTCATCTTGAACTGTCATTATAACTACACAATGAACTCTGTTATTATCACAAAACATTGTTAGTATGTCTACATCCACAATATGTCTGAATCTAAATGTGTGATACTATTATAATCACTGACAAGTTACTATTGTTATCAATTATGATTGAGGAATAAGACTTCAAATTGCCTTATTTTCATTAGGACACTCATAATATTCTAACTAGCTATTGTGTAGGATACCAAATAGACTTCCAATTCATTTTGACAATGACAATTTGTAACTATACACACAGAACAGAATGGTATTTTGCTATTGAGTTAACTGAAAAATTATGTTCACTTTGTTGTTTAGACGCAATTAGTATATTGTAATGGATTATTGTTTACGTCGGCGGGCACATTTGACGGCCAGAAAGCGACTGGCTAAGTAAATAGGCGACATACCCTTTGGGTTGCGTCGGAAACTTCGCGCATAATCTGTTCAAAAGCAGCTGTTTCCTCTGCCTGTTTTTGATGATGGAGGGCAATTTTTTCACTAAATTTTCTTGGATTCGCCATGATGGCCAGTAAACATTTATTTTTCTCGTTTTTACATCACAATTTTTAGCGTTCAAAGATCCAAAACGCGCTTGACTGTCAGGCACAGATTTGTGTTGCCATTTTGAAAAAATAAAGTCAATAGTCATGGAAAAAGCACATTGTACGATTTTTTATTTAGTCGATAGTTTTGTAAAAAAAATATTTTCATGAGACCTAAAAATACTATTAGTAAATAGTTTTCAGTCTGTGTTAAACAAAAACGCCATTTGAGAAAGGGTCATATCAGCAAACCACCACCTGCAGAACACTGTTTTACTACTGTCTTGCGATTTGGACATCACTTCCGATACTTGCAATATTTCTAGACCTCCACCACACTACTCCCAAAGTTACGTCGACGAAGTACTCTCCGAAGTTGACCGAAGTCCGAAGTACGAGTCCACACACTAGAGTAACTTCGGGAGGAACTCAGTGACCCGTTCCCCTCACGATAGGCATCATGAATAACGTTCAAGTGGCACAAAAACCGACAACGACTAGAAGTCGCCCGAAGCGAGGCGAAGTTGCACGAAGCGAAGCGAAGTTGCACGAAGCAAAGCGAAGTGCCCTTCTACACTATCGCATTCGCTCAACTTCGCGAGCAGTGTGGTGCTCGGGTTGAGAAATTGCATCGCTCGACCTGCAATCTTTCGAGCTCACTGAATTGGTGAATGTCTTTAAAGTTTTTATTCTATATCCACAATGCACAACGACTTCCATCGCCATCGTTTAAACAGTGCGGATTTTTTTAAATTGAGTGGTAAATCGAATGAAACTATCTGCTATAACTTGTGAAAATGGTAACCATCTACTGTAGCTCACTCTCGTAATCGTAACCGTCCCTTAACTCAGGGAAACCAGAAATGTGAAGAACTATGTGTTTAATTATCACCAAGAAATCTTAGTTGCAGTGACTATGAAATGAGCTGCCAATCCCTCGCGTCTCTTAGCTGCTCACTTGGCCTAAGCCATCACCTCACTGTGAGTTTTCTACAGAATCGACCGACTGGGCCTCACTGCACCTACTAATTGTGTCTGAAGCAAAGCTCACGATTGTTGTGGCTAACGCGACGAAGGGCCATACTCAAATGATTTACATGGAATGGGCTCTATAACCACATTTTCACAATTATTGCAACAAAATAAAAATGGAAACATAATACAAAACCACCGAGAAAGCGTAAAACCGAGCGCAAAGTCCAAAATTTGTCAATTTTGACATCAAGCTGCTGTTCATGTGTTCGAAGCACTGACGTATAAATCAAGTTGACATTGACAAATTGACATTAGAGTTGATTAGTTAGAGTGTTGGTTGACCGACGACTTCGTGAAGTCAATGTATTGTATTTTTATCAATGAGAAATGAGTGCGGGCGAATACAATACGCTAACAATATTATTCATCTAAGTGTTTCTTCATAAACTAGTAGCGTGGAAGATTTGGTTTTGATAAAACCATGGAAGAAAAATATATTTTATCTCTTGATGTAGGCACTAGCACTATCCGCTCTTTTATTTATAATTCCAGAGCCGAAACTGTTGGAAAAGCGGTTGATCAGGTATAGAAATTTAAAGATATTATCATAGATATTAGTGCTTTTTATTATCTGTTCGTAGCAATTGATACATCATTCAATTTCTGTGTTAATTGAAATGTTTTTTGAGCCAGGAAAATTCGTGAATTCAAACGCAAATGAAAAACTGTAAACATTTTTATTTAATCATTTAGGTGGTACTACTTTATCCGCACCCTGGTTTTGTTGAAATAGATCCAGATGAACTATGGACCTCTGTAGTCAGTGTGGTGGGAAAGTCATTAAAAGGTGAGTTAAACCTAGATTATTTTGAGATTATGCTTGCTAATCTAAATATATTTTCAGTCAATAAAACAAAAACAGCTGTTGCAGAAGATGATATACAGTCTTATTGTTTACTCATAAAAAGTCAGAGAGTCTGTGAAAACAAAATATTATTTGTTCCAGTTTGATTAACTAATAAATAATTAGTGTTGACTTAAATAAATACACACTGTCTTGTACTTGATTGGAGTAGTGTCAAAATTATGATAAGATACCAACTTATCAGTTAATTCAGGCTAATTAGAACAAGTGGAAACTTGTTGAATATTCTGTTGTTTATAATATGTTTAGATATAATTTAACTTCAAGTGGATTATTTCTTTAATAATGCAGGTCTTAATGAAATGAAGCCCATTTTTTACTTATCAAGCTCAGCAGTTGAATAGCATTATTATAACACCAATATACACTACAATATAAGTAAATTAATACAAATGAAATCTAATTAAAAAAATGCCTGCCTGCCAATTATGTGCAAAATATGTATAAGCTAAGCAGTGATGAAAATGCATAGCATAGATTAGTTAAGAAGATAAATAACTTAATAACACAAATCACCTGGTATTTAATGAAGTCACTACTAACCCAATCTTAACAAAATAAATAATTGTTTTAAATTACATTCTGAAAATAATGTGTTTACAATGATAGTTTAATGGATCATTGAATTAATCTCACTATATCATAATTTGTAAATTAATATTAATTCAGAGATTTGAACAATAAAATTACTTCTTATCTAATTCTTAAAATATACCTATGAAATATTAATAATGAATAATAAAAATAAAATAAGTTTTTCTTCATTTGCTTAACTATTTTGTTCAAGCATTGAATTATAAACTAATTTGCTCTGTCGGTTCTGTGGTCTATCCATAGAAACTTTGCATTTGTATGGGATCTATTGTTCTTTTAATTTGCTGGCACTGACAGATTACAAGGAGCCTATCAAACTTCTCAATTGTGTAGCAGTCAGTCAGGAATACTTTTTGCAATTAGAACAGTACTTAATAAATATATTTTCTTTCTTCCTCTTTTTTATGTACAAACTTGATCTCTCTATAAGTATATAAGTTTAAAAATCTCTATGTATTGATTGTAGATGCTAGCCTAACAGCCGGTCAGATGACAGCCATGGGTATATCCACACAAAGAGGCACATTCATCAACTGGTCTCGGAAAACTGGCAAACCATTTCACAAGTTCATCACATGGAAGGATCTGAGAGCTGACAAACTGGTCAAACAATGGAATGCCTCATACACATGGAAGGTACATTTTAGGCAAATATCTAGTTTAATTAATTAATTTTATTTAACATTATTTTAAATGATATAATTACAAATTTTATTAGTTACAAAATCTTTTTGTAGCTAGTCAAAAAGAAATTTGTAATTATAAAATTCACTTGTGTTGGGATAGTTTGCTATTGGGATTAAAAAAATATAATAATGTCACAATCCAGAATATAGTCTGATCATGTGCCAAGTTTAAATGAAATTTTAAATGAATATCTCAATAGGTATAACTGGATTGGTTAACAAACATCCAGACTTTCAAAATAATAATATTAATAGGGTTTCTGTATAAATATGATGACTTATCCTAGGTTTTTTTTTCAGTTAATCAAAGCAGGTGCTTACATTCTGTATCTTATTCTAAGGAGCAAAAGATTTAAAGCAGGAAGTGTATTTAAATTTATGAATACTCAGGTAAGATATTTTAATTAATTGAAAACGATCAAGTTTCCATTAATCTTTAGTTTATTTTGTGTTTACTTCCTTATCCTGCATTTATAATAGCAACCTTATTCATAGTCAATGTTTGAGAATTCCAATGATTTCCTAAAACACTGAATTAATTTATGTGTGAATTTATATGCACATACAGTAAAATTTTTTTAAGAACACAATAATTATAATTATTTTCTTTGGGTTTAGGAGCCGATTTATTATTTCGACTTATTAATATATCAGAAAATTCATTAAAGGATGGCCAAAATAGGGAATTGTGAATGTCTAACAAATTTTGTAGACTGCTGTTTCTTGATACAGATACTACTTTTTCCACCTGTGGCTTTACCCCTCAAGAACCTTTTGTTTTTTTGGTATAAATACAATAACTAATTATTAACCTAATGCATTAAGTGATATTGTAGCTTTCGACCAGTGAAATCATTTTTTAAATAAATAGTGTAAGTAGTTTCGGAGATGACTCTTACATCCAAACTTACGAACATTACCTCTTTGTAGTAGGTATTACTTAGTTTGGATAAAACAAATAGTCAGAATCACAATGCTTTCAAAGATGCATTGATTAGTCATTTTTCCGACTGTGTTCACCAAAGTTCACCACACTTTGCACTCTTACTTGCAAAGTTTTTATTGTTATCCTTTGTGTAAACTGTAAAGTGCAAAATTAGCACCTCATTATCATGTATTTATCAATATACGAATAATACGAAGAGATGATGATGGAAGTATTTTTGTCCAAATATTTTCAAAAATATGTTCACTGTATGTGCCCGCCCCTTTATAATTTGTTTACTTAAATATTAAATAAAAAAAATACAACCGACTTCCAATTATCAAAAAAACACTACAAAGTAAAAAATACTTCAATTTTGTAAGTCAGTGTTTTTGGTAGTTTCTTCGTACTTGAACACCGACTTCCGAAATTAAAGTAACAACACCACTGCAAAATCTCAGGAAAGCCAAATACAAAATTTCGTTTACTTGGATGACAAAATACCGTCATCTAAGTAAAAGATTTCCAAATATTTTGATTTAAAGCAAAACTTCTAAACTGATTTTATAAAATTTCTATGGGATCAATCAGGGAAGTCAACCCTTCCAAAAAAGAAGATTTTTTCAAAGTGGTTCATAAATGACAGAGTTATGAGGTAACAAACATAAAAAAATACATCCGAATTGAGAACCTCCTTCTTTTTTGAGTCGGTTAAAAACCAATTTACATGGTGTTCTGTAGCTGCTTAAAGGCATAAATGCAAATTGCAAGATTGGTGACATGGTGTTAATGATTACCAATAAAATTTATTTATGTCCACTGTCAAGTTCAATTAGGTATTTTAAATTGCATGCAGACCGCCTTGCGTCGTTGTGTACCATCATTGTACGTAAAGCCTATTCTTGGTATAAACAGGATTGATATGCAACATTATTAATACTAGCTGACCCGCGCAACTTCGTCTGCGACACATTATTCATTATTGCTCCGCTCCTCGTAGCGTAATGGTATAAAGCAGTTACCTAGCCTTCTTCGGTAAATGGGCTATCCAACACTAAAAGATTTTTTCAATTCAAACCAGTAGCTCCTGACAATAGCGCGTTTAACCAAACAAACTCTTCAGCTTTATAATATTAGTATAATTAGATAAATTCTATGCCAGCTTATTTATCTTCTTCTATTTTTTATTAAATATGCGAAAGTTTGGATGACTGGACTGGTTTTGTTACTCACGCTAATACGGCTGAAAGGATCTGGATGAAATTCAGCACAGAGGTAGATTATAGTCTGAAAAACCACATAAGGCGAATTATTTCTTGAGTAGGTATGTAGTTACCTATCTTGGGATATTTTCAAGATTCAAAGCTCGTTCACTTTTATTTTGTCACGTAGGTATTATGAGTTTCGTAAATAACTCATCAATGTTATTTTCATGCTTTCGTGCATTTTATTTTACTAAATAGATGGCGCTGTGATTGATCAGAATATAGTAGGTAGTTTCCAACTAAACTAACAAATTCAATATCTTTTGATTTTGTGGATCGATTTTGATCAAACCTATCTACCTTGAATCAAAATCAACAAAAACGACTATCGAACGAATTATAATTTGTTTTAACATTTAGGTAAAATTTTATATCAACGTAAACGTAAACAACGTAAAACTGAACTGTCAAATGTACTCGTAAGTTCGAATTTAGAAGCTCACACGTTACGATAAATGATAAGATAATAACATGTTCACTTTACTTTTACTACTTATTAAGAGTCCTATTACGAATCGAAAATGCTCTTTTGCAATAGATGAAGTTACGTTGGTCTGCGTTGGGAGTACATCTATAGTCCGCGAAACTATTTTGATACTTACTAGTCTGAATAGGATTTTAGTTTATTTGGGCGCTCGCGCGAGACTGAGGAGCGCGCGTGCTGAATTGACGCAGAATATATAGTACTTTAATTTTATTTATTGTAATTTAGTTTTATTACATTGACAAACGAAAACTAATGAAACGTATTCATTGTAGATTGAAATTTTATATCATATTAATTTATTTGATAAAATTGTTTTTATTTGGAATATATAATGGACGCTGAATCAAGACATTTCTGGCTTAAATTTGGCTTTCTTTACGTTTTTTTTCCGTGAAAACTCAAGGAATTTAAAGAAATTCTAGAACTCCAATAAACAAGTAAAACATTTAACTTACCTTTTAGTAATTTCAGCTTTTAAAAGAATTGATTGTAACAATGTGAATTTGACCGTCAAAGTTCCATCGCCGACATTTTTTCTTGCAAACTGAGTTCGTAAAATATTTATATTAAATTACACGAAAAGAAAAATGAAAATGTGTAACTCTAACTTACAAGAAAGAGACTGGCACTATCGTTATTCAGGATCAAATAATTAAAATATCTTACTGCTGCTGAAAATTGCAGCGTCAAAAATCATGAATTTCCGTAAAAAATGTAATAGGACTCTTAACTCAAAAATACGTTGCTTTGATTCTTCACAACTCGTTCACACACTAAAACTTTTCTCAACAGATGGCATTGCAAGTATCTGAAGTCTCAATGAAAACTACCTATTTTAGCGCTCGATGAAGTTTCTTCATAAACTTTAAAATACGATATCTTTTGATTTTGTGGGTCGATTTTGATGAAATAAACAGTAAATGTTACTCCGGTTATCACTTAATATTTTTACTTACATTTTTTGTGCTTTATGTCATTTTTCTGACATTTCTATGTATTTTTATGCGAAAGTATTCAATGTAAAGACACGGCAACTCTACGATTTTATTATATAAATATATTTCTCGTGCAACTTTTGATTAGATAGGTACCCTTCTTTTGGTGTCTATTGACTTCTACTCAAATTCTGTCAGTCCCACCTGGATAGCACTGCCGTCTATAATAGCATACAGTCTATCTCTCTCATTATGAGGCCTAAAAGTTTTACATAAGTAGAAAATGAAAAAAATATAAATGCATGTTGTTGTCTTCATCTTAACGATCATATCGAGTCGAGTTACAGATTAAACCCATACCGGCAAATCATGTAGAATGTAACCCCATCTCATTTTTGTACAGTGTAGTGGAGGAATGCTATTTCAGTTATACATGTTTGTGATGACAAAATTAAACTGTTGACTTGACACTCTTAGCATCCTACAGAAATTATCTTAAGTGTAGGGCTGTCTAAAGTAAAACCAGAAAAAGAAAGGCCATCCAGTTGAGTCGGTCTTTTTATTATAAAGGCGCCAGCTCTTGATGTAAAGCTAATTGCATGTAAAACAAGCTTTTTAACCGGTTTCTGTCGTCTTTATCATACAGGTCAAATGATATAATAAACTATGGCACATTCAATATATTATGAGGGTTAATGACCGTTATTGCACAGCTACAGGTATCTGACGTTTACCATAGTTTATTTTCTATCAATTTTATTGACATTCTAAATATAAAAAAAAACAGAGAAAATAACATTGAATTGACTTCTATCGTGATACTTAACGTTTTCTAGTAATAAACAAGTTTTTTAAAAAAAAATAAATACTTAATAAATTCTTGTGCGAGTATAATAATAATAATCAATGTACCTACTTTATTGCACGTTTATTTGGCGCCGACTATAAGAAGGCCGGCCGGTCGATTAATCCGGAAATCTGGCAGCCCTAGGTGTATCTTATATCTTCGTCGTTAATTATATTATCGCCTGTTGTCTTCACTCTCTATGAGTACAGTTCTAAAACTAGACACATTCTTGCCGGAAGCGTGCCGCTACATTGTTAAATTGCTTTTTTTTTATTTACACTTACTGAATATTTAATAGACAAAACTGAATTAATAATAAACAAATTTTACACATACAGTACTATTGTAAAAAATATCTAAGGTGCCCAGTTAATTATTTTCTCAATTAGCAAAACCTTGGCTAAAATATTAGCTTCTATTTCTTTTTATTTGAGATGGGATTTGCTCTTGACTCTAGTCTAGGTTAGAGATGACTGAGATAAAGTCGACGATGGAGTGAGCTTATTCAAAAAGAGCCTGTTCACAATAACTTTGAAGAGATTAGGGTTGTTTCTTACAAATACCATTGTTGGAAGTGTTAGCTAGCTCCCAATGCGTTTTACGACTTTTCTCCAAAGGATGATGTAAAGGCAAGAAATAAAATAACTTTGTTGCGTAAAATTGCTGCGGTGAAAGTGTGACGTGTGACGTGGGCGGCGCTGGCCGATAGAATGAACGTTGAGCGAGCGCGTCGCCCATATTTATAATGTAGCCGCACATGTCAGCGGCGTGGTGTGTGTCTGCTCAGTGTGGACGAATAGGCAGCTTATATATTTGATCAATTTCTTAGAATTAGGTACATGGAATGCTTAAATCTAGTAACGATTCCAATAAGAATCTTATTGTACATTTTTAAGTATGTTCCTAGTTGAGATTTTATTGTCTCATAACGATTAGCATTGAGTTTACATATAAAGTAGGAACTTGTAACTAATTAGCGTTTTTAGTCAACACATTAAGGAAATTGGTCTTTATTAGACTTCTAAGTTAAAATTAAAGAACGTATAAAAGGTAAATAGGTAAGAAAATTAGGTATAATAAAGAATATTGCAAAAGTAAAACAAAAGGACTTAATCTACCTAAATAACTAGCTATTATTTACGTCTAACTTAAATGTCTAGAGCTGTTATTTACAATCTCCCCCTCGTGCGCAAGCACCACCATAACTTGGTGATTAGTCCGTTGTTATCACGATGAGACGAGAGGCTGGGCGACGGATTAATCCGGCGGCTGTACGGATTTCGGTAACTCGAACACGTCCATCTGGTCCGGGGTAAACTTGGGTCACCTCTCCTCTGGGCCACACTCCTCGAGGCATTGTATTGTCTACTATCATGACAATGTCGCCGATTTTTAGGTTTCTATGTTCAGGGTTGGAGCCGGGTCGGGGCATCAGCAGTGGTTTGTATTCCGCCGACCAACGTCCCCAAAATGAATCAGCTAATGCCTGGGTGGCTTTCCATGTATGTACGTCTATCGTGGTATCTTTGAACGAGCCGAATGGTGATATCCCGCTTGAGCGTCCTATTAGGAAATGATTGGGAGTCAACGCTTCTTCATCAAGGTTGGGATTCACTGGCGTCAGTGGCCTTGAGTTGACCACTTGTTCGGCTTCTAGCAACAACGTGTGTAGCACTTCATCAGAGGGATATTTCTCTTTCAGGGTAACTTTTAAAGCTGTCTTTATTGATCTGACGAGGCGTTCCCAGGCACCGCCCATACTCGGGGCGCCCGGTGGTATCTTCTTCCACGTGATCATTTTCTCGGATGCGAAGGCTTTTAAGCTTTGGTCGTTGCCTTGCATCGCTTCTTGTATTTCTTTTTCAGCGCCGACGAAGTTCGTTCCATTGTCGCTGTATATTACAGTTGGCGCGCCGCGGCGTGCTATCAGTCGTCGTAGGCTCATTATCATGGAAGAGGCCGTGAGTGATGTGACCATCTCCATATGTACTGCGCGTGTGGTAAGGCATGTATATAATGCGCCCCACCTTTTCTCGCGTCTTCGCCCGACTGTAGCGTGCATGGGCCCAAAATAATCCACCGCAGTGGCTGTGAATGGCGGTTGATTTTGGGCCAGCCTTTCAGTAGGTAAGTCGCCTAGGGGAATTTTTGAGGGGATTCCCTTGTAGGTCCGACACCATTGGCATTGGTTGCATATGTAGCGTATAACATTGCGCAGTCCTATTATGTAGTATCTTTGTCGTAATTCATTCATGACAGTTTGATGGTTGCCATGGTTGAAGGTTGCGTGCGTGTGATGCACCAACAGCTGTGTAAAGCCTTCTTTGGCATGTAGGACTGGCATGTTTTGCTCATCTTTTACTCTGCTGTCCAAGCACAGGATCCCGTTGCGGTCGATCTTCACGGAGAGTTTGTAGAACGGCGACTTCTTCGGTGGTCGTCGTCCAGCCTCAATCGTCACAATGTCTTCGGCAAACGAGTTATATTGGCTTCTTCTTACTAGCAATAACTCGGCTAGTTTCATGTGGTTTGGTGTGAGTTCAATTCTCGTAATTCTATTGAGTAGTTTGGCTTTGAATACCTCAGCGGCGAGAAGTACAGTAGCAGCAGCACGGACTAATCGAATGTATTTTGAGAAACGTTCTACTTTCGGTAGGTAATCACTGACGTCATGCCTAATAGTCACGTGAACTTGTTTTATTTGTCGTTCTTCCCCTGAAGGGGGTGGCGGCGTCACGACTCGTTTCTCTTGCGGCCATTTACAGGGGTCGCATCGTATGAACTCGGGTCCACTAAACCACCTATGTGTGGCATTAAAATTTGCGGGAATGCCCTTGGTCGCGTCGTCCGCGACGTTATCAGCGCTGGGCACCCAACGCCAGTTTGCTGGCGTAGTTAAGCTTTCGATCTCGGCTAATCGATGCGCAACAAACGATTTAAAGGTACGCGGGTCGGATTTAATCCAAGCTAGTACTGTTTTTGAGTCTGACCAGTAATGGCATTTTATTATTTTATAATCGGACTCGCGCTTGACCGATTCGGCTAACCGGCTGCCTAATACAGCGGCTTGTAGTTCTAGACGGGGAATCGAAATAGGTTTTAGTGGGGCTACTTTGGCCTTTCCTACCACTAACCGAGACGATTTACTACCATCTGTCCTAGTACTGACGAAATAAATTGCGGTCGCGTAGATCTTTTCGCTGGCGTCGCAAAAAATGTGCAACTCCCCCTCGTTAGAGGGCGTAGCAGGTATGTACCGATCTATTTCTAACTGTTTTAGCAACTGTAAGTTATTTATGAACGATAGCCACGTCACGTGATGTTCGCTAGTTATGGGATCGTCCCAACCTATTCCGCTACGCCATATTTCCTGTATGAGACATTTACCTATCATCGTAATCGGTGAAACTAAACCTAGCGGGTCGAAAACTGACATGACAGCGCTAGTTACCTGCCGCTTGGTAGGTAAAGTGTCACCTTGTATGACGCTAGCCGGTGTGTTTCGTAGGTTGACGTTGAAGCCTAACGTATCGCGCGCGTGATTCCATATAAGACCTAACGTTCGCTCGGTGTCGCTTTTACCTAGCGTGGTCGTATCACTACTGCGCGTATCTGTGACGTCACTGATTACGTCGGGCGCGTTCGATGCCCACCCGCGTAACTGAAAAGATGCTGCTAGATGGACTTTATTTAGGGAGTTTATTATTTCTTTCGCTTTACTCTCGCTATCAAAGGCGCCTAGATAATCGTCCATGTAAAAGTTACGTACTGTAGCTCGAGCGACCTCAGGATATTGCCGACTGTGACTTTCTGCGTTTTTATTTTTAACATAAATGGCGGTACAAGGTGATGACGCTGCCCCGAATATTAATGACGTCATTCGGTACTCTTGTGGCGGCTCTCTTCTATCCTCACCCCTCCATAAAAATCGCAGACTGTCGCGGTCTTGCTCGGCTATTTTGACCTGTAGGAACATCTCTTTTATATCGGCTACTACCGCGATTCGACCTTCTCTAAACCTTACTAATACGCCGAATAGCGACTGCAACAAGTCTGGGCCTGCTAGGAGTGCATCATTTAGACTTTTGCCTCCATATTTTGCAGCTGCGTCGAACACCAAACGTATTTTTCCCTTTTGTGGGTGTACGACGGAAAAATGGGGTAAGTACCAACTACGTGGCGATGTGGCCGGGAAATCTACTTTTTCGGCGTAGCCCGCTTCTATTAAATTATTTACCTGTTTAGAATATTCAATTTTTAAGTCTTCATTTTTGTCTAGTTTCGACTCTAAGCAATGCAGACGGCTGAGGGCTTGTTTTTTGTTATCTGGCATCATCTCAGTGTCTGTGCGCCATAATAAACCCGCTTCGTACCTATCGCTATTAGGCATCTTTTTACATGTTTTATTTAAGATATCTAGGGCGCGCTGGTCTGGATCCGACTTAGGTTTTCGCGGCTCTATACCTAACGACTCGATACTGAAGTAATCTCTTATCAGCTGTAAGGCCGGGTCGTCAACTTGAGCTGGTCGCATGTGGTTTATAGTTGCGACGGTATTACGCGGTCGTGAATCCTGGCCATGCAGAACCCATCCTAATTTAGTCAACGAAGCTACGGGTTGATTTTTATTGCCGACGCGCAACTGCCTAGACGTTATTAAATGCCAATTGTCTTGGCCTATCAATACGGTAGGTTTACCTAACTCGTAACATAGCTCCTCTTCTATGTCGGCGAGATGACTACATTGGCGCGTTAGATCGCTGCTTACCTCTTGCGGTGATAGATTTAAATTACCTATAGTTTGCGCGTTCATAGTCTCTATGTTTCTATTATATAAGCCGCGAATAGATAACTTAACGTGACACGATTCCGTTTCGTCGATTCGATTTCCCCCTACTCCTTCTATAGATAAGAGCTGGCCGCGTCCCCTAGGAATGACACCGTCCGCCACCTCCTGTTCGACCAACGTCATTGTCGAGCCTTCATCTAACAAGGCGTGGGTGGTGACGGTACCTAACGGTCCGCTTACCTCGACTGGCACTATCTTTAAGTAGGTATTCGACTTATGTATGTGGTTAATCGAGCTTACGTTCCCGCGTGCAGATTGAGACGACGGAGCCGGCTTGTCTTCCCTCTTGCTGCCACCGTGTAATAGCTTATGGTGCGAAGCTTCACACCCGCTCACCCCGCACGGTATATACTTGCATTTAAATACCTTTATGTGCGAGTCACGTAGGCATCGGAAACATAGTTTATTATTTTTGACCGTGTCCCATCTATCACTTACGTTTAATTTTATGAAATCGGCGCACTCGGCGTTGCCATGATTACCTACACATAGAGCACATTTAACCGACTGCGTCGGTGCTACAGGCGGTCGCAACTTTTGAGACTTTGGCGCTTGTTTTCTCGTAGACGGTTTATTTAATGAGGCTACCGTCTTTCGAGTTTCGGTGTCTGATTGACACGAACTATCGCTATCTTCGCTGTATGAGCGATCGCGGTTATGTAACTTCTTACGAGTCGTATTTACTGCCCGCGGTTTTTGCTTGAATTTACGATCTTCCCGCGCTGTTTCGTATGCGAACATGGCGCCACATCGATCGGCCGTGATGTTTAGGAATCTCGATAATAGCTCGAGCTCGGGGGCGCCACTGTGCTCCGACCTGAACTCGTACCACTTATATTTAAGAATAATACTTAGCTTGTCTACTATTCTATTTACTAACTCGGGCGAATATAGGTATTGCGGCTGTTTGAGAGTTTTGATTGCCGCTACCGTATTGGCAACTTTGCTCGCAAAACTACACAAGTTGCGTCCATCGTCGGACATGCGTGGCATACGTTTAATATTTTCTAGTTCGGATAAGACGAGTAATTCTGGTCTGCCATACCGTCGTTCTAACGTATCTATTATTTCGTACGGATCCGATACTGTAAACAATAATGCCCTAGTCGTTTCGCGGGCTGCGCCTCGCAGCGCTTTTCGAAGGCGGGCCACGTTTTGGACGTCTGTAAACATGTCCTCCGTGTCATTATATACCGCCTTAAATGACATCCACTCTGCTATTGTCCCGTCGAAATGGGGCAGTTCATGGATATACTTTGGTACCGATGCGCTAGATTTGTTGGAGTTAACCGCCTGCACTATCGCGTTGGCTAGCATTGACATGTCGTTTCTATCATTTTGCGACGTGTTCTCGCCTACGCGTGGTTCACTCCTACTCGCGTCAGGAGGCCGTATGGGCTGTCCCGAGATTCGAGGTTCGTCTGCTATTGCCGGCCTACTAAATACGTGTTGCTCCGATATCCAACCTTCAACACGAGACTTTCCAACATTAGGCGGTTCCGCGCCGTTTGAACTTTCCAGTTCTATTCTGGCTATCTCCAAACGACTTAAAGCAGCTGCGGACGCCGCCCTAGCCTGTGCTAACTCGGAATTATGCAACTCTAATTCGGCTTTTAATATTGACAATCGACTACTCGCTCGGTCCGCGGGGACATTTACAACTGTGCCCGGCGCACTTACGACTTGAGTATTTAAATCTGCTGTCGGATTTATATCGCTGGCTATTCTATCGGCCCTATCTGTACGTGTGCTGCTGTCACCGGACGCATCCTCTGTGCCGGTGCCCTTACTCCACGTTTCTGTTTCTGTAGAGCCTGTTTGGCCCGACGCCGGCGTGGCGTCTGTGGCTGGCGTCGACTTGCCTGAGCGCAACATTCGCGCGTTTTCCATTGCGCACGAGGGGTCCCTACGCCTAATTATAACTTAAAATTAACACTTCACTTTCACTTTCTACTAGAATTGTTCTGGAACCTAACTTGCCTATCAGCCTGGCCGAGCTCCTAACGTGGTGATGTCGGACCAGGAATGGGAACGATAAGGTAAGGAAGGGTAGGAACCTCCCGGCAGAGGATGCGGGCGCTTTATGGGTGCATCAGAGTGTGGTGGGAAAGTCCAACACTCGTCGTTGCGTGCCAACCTGTGGCTCCAAAGCGGTCCACACCGTACCGGCGGGGTCTGACTGTGACACCTGTGGTGTGCGTGGAGTCGTCAGGTCGTCCACTATGCTTCCGTACGCTTGTGGCCGTTTATCACCGTTAGGTGGCCGCGTACGTAGGTAAGTATATGATGATTGCTTCCAAGTATCTTAGTGTGGCTAAGCAGACCACACTAATAACTCGCGCGTACTTGTTTCTTTCTTGCAATACTGGATTTCTTGAAATTCTTGTCTGTTCAGCCTTGATTTCTTCTGTTTTCTTTGCTTGACACAGGAAATCTTCTTGTTTCTGGCTTGATTCAGGAAATCCGACGACGAAGGACCATTGTTGGAAGTGTTAGCTAGCTCCCAATGCGTTTTACGACTTTTCTCCAAAGGATGATGTAAAGGCAAGAAATAAAATAACTTTGTTGCGTAAAATTGCTGCGGTGAAAGTGTGACGTGTGACGTGGGCGGCGCTGGCCGATAGAATGAACGTTGAGCGAGCGCGTCGCCCATATTTATAATGTAGCCGCACATGTCAGCGGCGTGGTGTGTGTCTGCTCAGTGTGGATGAATAGGCAGCTTATATATTTGATCAATTTCTTAGAATTAGGTACATGGAATGCTTAAATCTAGTAACGATTCCAATAAGAATCTTATTGTACATTTTTAAGTATGTTCCTAGTTGAGATTTTATTGTCTCATAACGATTAGCATTGAGTTTACATATAAAGTAGGAACTTGTAACTAATTAGCGTTTTTAGTCAACACATTAAGGAAATTGGTCTTTATTAGACTTCTAAGTTAAAATTAAAGAACGTATAAAAGGTAAATAGGTAAGAAAATTAGGTATAATAAAGAATATTGCAAAAGTAAAACAAAAGGACTTAATCTACCTAAATAACTAGCTATTATTTACGTCTAACTTAAATGTCTAGAGCTGTTATTTACAACCATTATCCTAGGATTTTCGTAAAAAAAACGTAATCTATACTAATATTAAAAAGAGGTAATCTATACCTACTAATATTATAAAGAGGCAACATTTGTTTGTAAGTTTGTATGTAGGGGGTAATCTCAGGAACTAGTGGTCCGATTTGAAAAATTCTTTCAGTATTAGATAGCCCATGTATCGAGGAAGGATATAGGCATATCATCACGCTAAGACTAAAAGGAGCCGAGCATTAATGGAAAATGTGACGCAAATGAAGTTGCGTGGGTCAGCTAGTTTCTAATAAACTAGTATCCTGCAGCTGCAGTGCGACACATGACATACACACATAAATAATTGTTTATGTCCATTTAGTTTGAAAAGGAATTGCAAATTGTTTTGCGTAGGAATCCATAGCAAAACTTCATACGTGCCCAGAAACTTTATAAGTACAAAAACATAATGTCGTAGGCCTATAATTGAACAAAGCAATTTCTTGCATACAGTATCACGCAATAAGACCTGTTGATCTTTCACTATTTGCGACAGTCTCGTCTGGACCTGGCGGTATAAATGCCGAGATCGGCGTTATACGATGTTCTCATCAATTCTCTATTAAGATGGGATTGCCAAATATAACTTCCTGCTATTTAAAATTGCCAAATATTGGTACAGGAAGTGGAGCTGTGGTTAAACTTCCTACAGTTTTTTTTTCTATTTGAATAAATAATTTTATTACTAAATAAATAAGTTTGCCTTTGTGACATTTCCTGTTTAAGAGCGTCCTGTAATGCGACAGTTATTCTGTTAACATACAAAAGTGTCTAATCACACTATGCCGAAGGTACGATTCGACGAAAACGAAAGTTCTTGCCAGACTTAGATCTGGCATGAACTGTTGGGTTTTACTTACCAATGAGAATTTATCTGTGATATTCCGGAGATTTGAGGCGCATCCCGTGCGTCGGAAAGCAAGTTGTCTGTGGTCCTGCGCCAGATCTCTCTCCGTTCTGGTCGGATTCCCGTCCCGTCGGACTCTGAGTGATCGAAGAGAGAGTGCGTTTGTGTTTGCGCACACACTTGTGCACTATAATATTATGTTCTGCGCCGCTGGCTACTCTCCGGCCGGCATGGCTGAAATTAGTCAGGAGGACTATTATTATATTTGAAAGGGAAAAAAATTTTTAAACCAATGCAGGAACACGTCTTAAGTTGCATTGTAGTTTGCCATTCTGTCGCTGAGCCATTCAGTCGTAAGCTTTTTTAACGTGTCTCGTTGTTTTCAGACATGCTTGAGACTATACTGGGCGCATCAAAACGTGTCTGCATTTAAAACTGCCGTACAAGATGACGATGCACTCTTTGGAACCTTGGACACGTGGTTATTATATAAATTGACAGGTAGGCCATCCATTTATACAGATTTCCAAAATGAAAACTAACGTTTTACAGCGGTAGGTGGTAATTTTCGTAATTGCTTTCGAGATTGTTTCGACGTGATAAGCACGACAGTCTCAAACAGATTTTTTGTTAATTATTATGGATAGTCTTGCATTTGACCACTACTTCACCTGATGGTGTAATGATGTGGTCTACGACGGTGCACGTTTGCAGAGAAGTAACTTATTCACTCTTGACTTTAGTACTTAATTGGGAACATCAAGCTGCTGCCACTAATCCTGCCAGTTAATAAGTATTATTTTCAAATCCCGCAAAATTGTTACTTTTCCGTAAGGTTCTTAACAGGGTGGCTGCGTTTGAACTATATGGCGACTGCAAATGGAGGCGTTTGGCAGTTTCAATGCAATTAGGCTTCGTCCTAATTAGCAAACGATCGTACAAATTAACATGCGACTTCGTCGCACGACAAGATTAAACACATATTTCTTTAGTGCCCTAATTGAAACTTGTAAATCATCGCGCAAGCACAGGAATCATTTTCATTGCGCGACGAAATCGCATCGTTACCTCTTACAATCGTTAGCCAAGTAGGATGACGCCTTATGTCACCTGCATCCAAACCGTCTGTCTCGTCAGTTTTGCAGTTGGTGTTTAATGCTTATTCTTAATTTATTTATTTAGTACATGGAGGACTTACAGCTAATAAACACATACGAAAAAGGAGACCTAAACAAAAAAAGCAACAAAAGCAAGCAGTAAAAAAACTTTTTCCAAAAAAATACAACCGACTTCTAAAAAAAAACACTACAAAGTAAAAAATAACTTTAAATTCGGAAGTCGGTGTTTTTGTTAGTTTCCTCGTATTTTGACACCGACTTCCGAATTTAAAGTTATTTTTTACTTTGTAGTGTTTTTTTTTAGAAGTCGGTTGTATTTTTTGTAAAAAAAAAAATATTTTTTACTTTTTAGTGGTGCCCCACACCTAACAATACCACTACAAAATCGCAGAAAAGCAAAATACGCAATTTCGATTATCAAAGAATCATCTAAATAGTCAAATTCCAGCGATTTCGATTTAAAATCCAAAGTTCGTAATCGATTTTGATATGATTTAAATGGGATCAATCTGCAAGTATATCCTTTCAGATAAAACAAAAATTTTTCAAATCGGTTCGTTGTCGGAGTTATGAGGTAACAAACATAAAAAAAAAAAACTTACAACCGAATTGATAACCTCCTCCTTTTTGGGAAGTCGGTTAAAAATGGCGCATAGCGTAAAACGATCGATTATTTCCAACAGGTGGTAAAGTTCACATGACGGATGTGTCTTCAGCTTCGGCCACTGGGTTCTATGACCCGTTCACAATGCAGTGGGCTGGATGGGCGATGACAATATTGAAGATACCGAGAGCAGCGCTGCCCGAAGTTGTCGATACGGCTGGCGATCACTTCACTAGCACGCTGCCGTCGATATGGGGACATCCGATACGTATAGTTAGTTGTGTGAGTATGTTTTTTTTAATGTTAGGTACCTTTTTAAACTTGTTTCCTATTTTTAGGGGTCTGTACTAGTTTGAATATGTATTTTTAACCGGTTGGGTCAAAACAAAACTGAAAAATCACACACAAGATGTAGGTTATTGTAAAAGTGGAATTACCACTCAATTTGTTCAGTTGTATCTATAACAATATTATAAAGCTGAAAAGTTTGTTTGGTTGAAAGCACTATAATCTCAGGAGTTACTGGTTCGAATTGAAAAAATATTTTATTGTTAGATAGCCTATTTATTGACGACGCTACGACCAATAGAAGCAGAAAATATGGCACACACGAAGTTGCACGGGTCAGCAATTAAGTAATAATAGTTCTACTCAACATTATGAAACAAAAAAATACTATCGATGCTCTATTTAGGGTCAGCAACAACAAGGACGCGACGCTAGTCTTCGTATAAACTCGGATTCTGTCGGAAGCATTTGAATTATCTCAATGAAATGTGTACCTTTTTAGGGTTTCGTACCCAAAAGGAAACTAATGGAACCCTATAACTAAGCCTCCACTGTCCGTCCGTCCGTCTGTCTGTCAGCGGGCTTATCTCAAGAACGGTAATGGGTAGACATTTGAAATTTTCACAGATTGTGTATTTTTATTGCTGCTATAACAACAAATAATAAAAATAAGGTAAATGGTACGGAACCCTCCGTGTGCGAGTCCGACTCGTACTTGGCCGGTTTTTGAGTAGAAAAAAACAGTTTTATATTTTATCGCTACTTAAATTAACTTTAGCTCAATATAAAGCAGCCAGTTAAAAAAGTAGTTCATATTTTTTTTTTTTAATTAAAACTTTTACCCACACTAGGAATTTCTCCTATATCGAGGGTGCGTTTACAAACATACAAAGTCACATACACAAACAGCCAGACCCGGAAAAACTATCTGTAGGTCATACAAATATTTGTTCCGTGCGGGAATCGAACCCACGACGCGCGGCGCAGCAGCTGACCGCTCAACCACTGCGCCAACCGTTCCTTCGAATTATTTTGAGTACTAACATAGTTTAGTGGAATTCAATTTCCTTTAGAGTACTTGAACAGATCAACACTACATTGGATACATTATGTAAACTTTTATTAAGTGCATGTGTATTTTGTGTACATACGACCTGCGAGGGTATTTATATCAACGATTAAATAAATAAAATAAACGAACAAAGTCCTGTCATTTATACGCAGTCTGCGTAGTGAATGTTGAATATTAATTGCAAATTATCAAGTTATCAGCTTTTTGTATCGTTCATGGTCAATGGCCGTTAAAGATCTTTGTTTAAACGTCAACTATCTACGTTGGCAGCATCCGTTAAAATAATATTAATTTTAATAATATTTGCTTGGTACAGTATTGAAACAATTCAAAGAAAAAAAAAGACATTTCAAGGAAACCATTTGTTTCTTTTCCCTTCTTATGTCAGGGTAGATCAGGGTCAAACAAGTCTTGAGGATAAATGTAAGAATCACGCAGTCGTAAAATGCCTAGACTCTGTCTATCCCATTCGTGACAACCTTTATCTGGGTTGATCCCAAGTGTTATCGCCCTCTTGTGCCTATTGGCCTAGCTCTGTTCTGTCTCCTGGTTACTATGAACTATGAAGACTGCTTTTATTTTGACTGCTCCGTTGGTGTCGCGTGCAGCATGGAGTCCTGGGTTCAATAGAATAGAATAGAATACTCTTTATTATGTACACCATATAAGTTACAGAAAAAAATATATGAAGAAAACATTATAATACAAAGGGTGACAAAATGGATGGCCTCAATTCCCATGTTGGACAAAAAGAGTTATGCCATTAGGAATTGATGAGAGTGATGCACCTGTGTTTGCGCACACAAATGAATATGTCCCGCGCCGTTGGGTACTCTCATTTGAGAAGAGTAGTGGAAATTATGTTCATTATTACTCCTCTGCTGTTTTTTTCTGATTCATTTCGTTACGGGATCCAGAACAGTTTAATAGTTTTTCTGATTCAGCTGACTCGTTGAACTTCATTGTCGCGACGCTTTTCTGGTGGCTACTGTTTCCAGCTGTCAGGAGTGCAGTGCCTTTGTGAAAGGCTTTCTGTTTATTATTCAATGTGCAAGACCTAGTAAGTCAGCGCTTTCCGCTCTCTTATCATACGAACATTTCGGAAAGTAACAAGCAAATGGCTCCAATCTCAACATTGTTGGGAAGACCTTTATGTTATCTCATATCGTACATATAATATAAGTCAACAAAATGTTTAGCGGGGTCACCCAGATTGGTCGGCCGTATATTTTAATTTAAGTGCCTCGTTGTTGGTCTAATGTTGCAAGCGCTTCTGCTGAGCGTGAGAGCCTGAATACGATTTCCGGGTCGGGCATACTGTTATTGGGTGTTTCAATGTAAAGCTTTTTAATAACAGTCTGGAGTCTAGATTTTTGTTACTACTGATGGCACATAAGCGTGCCGCGAATCACGGGAGACTTAAGCATTATGTCGGCGTTCTACTTACACCATTGCCAAACCCCTACCTTAGGAAAGTAGGTACAGCCCGTACAGAGATATATTTTGTACCCGTAGATGGCGGACCAAACAGCCTCAATGTGGGGTTCCTGTTGCTTCGACGTTGGCGACGTGAAACTGACAATGGGGACTGGAACCTTCTTCAACATCAACACGGGTACGGAACCCCACGCCAGCGTGTCGGGCCTATACCCTATAGTGGGCTGGAGGCTTGGGGACGAGCTGATATTCTCCGCAGAGGGCGCGAACAACGACACCGCTTCTATCATCAAGTGGGCGCAGAATTTAGGTAATTATTGTAACTTAATTTATTTATTTAGGTGATTATTTTAATTTTATTTATTTAAGTCTTCTGCCAGCGGCTTCGTCGGCATGAATGTCAGCATTAATCCCATGAAAACGTACTTCCGGGATAAATTATTGGTTAAAAACATTTCCAAAACAAGCTTTTATACATCTTCGATGGTCCCCTATATTTTGGATTTAATGTGACGTTTTATTAGTTTCCGTGTTCTCCTTAGCAAGCCCTTTAATTTGATACTGTGGCATATACTGTGATAGTGCAGAAAAAAATAACTAGTCTGCCATCTTGGATGATCCGCCATATTGGATTTAGAATGACATCACATAGCTAAGCATGTATTGGTATCGAAAATAAGCGTGTGTACCCAATTTCAGCTCAATCGGTTAAAGATACTGATTTAAAATTCAGTTACAAGAATCCACCCGGACAAACTTTATCAAAAGCATGTAAAAAGTAGCCTATGTGCTATTCCAGAATAAATCTATCTCTGTCCCTTTCATCCAGAGGCCTTAGTGTGAGTTTTTTCGACTCACGTTCGAACGCGTTCGATTGCGAGCGCGTTAGAATTTAGTATGGGAAATTAGGTTCTACGAGTGACCACCAGGTGGCACTATAACTAAATTCCCATACTAAATACTAACGCGCTCGCAATCGAACGCGTTCGAACGTGAGTCGAAAGAACTCACACTAAGGCCTCAGATCAGTTTAGCTGCTATGGAATGATTGAGTAACAAACATCCAATTTTTCGCATTTGTAATAAATAGTAAGATGTACATAATACACACAGAAGCAATAAGAAACGACTTTATCGTTTTAAGTAGAAAGATACTGCCTATTTTCCCGTACACTTAAGAACCCGATACTTTTGCCCACTCGAGCATTGGCTGCTGAAATTAGTTACTTTTTACGTGTTTGACCGCGACTGTTATTTATGTGAAGCATGAAACATGCACATAACGTTGTGTAATAATGAATTGTAGTAACAAAAAACTTCATGCATATTACCTATGCGCATTGTATGCGTAAAAGGGGTTACTGCAATGACAATATTCGCACACTTGCCTTAAAATGAACTATTTTCAATAAACGTACGGAGAAGTGGCTGAAAGGTAGCTAGCTGATTGTTTTTAATTTTTCACCGTCTTCGATTTGTGGGAAGGGGTAAGCCGCGTACTTTTCTGCTCCAGTGCGGATATGGAACATAAAACGCACTCTGTGTTAAATGCGTAAACCTAAGCTAATGCACTGAAACCTAGTTTTTGAGTGTGTTCAAAAACACGCGATCGACGCAGAACTTAATCTCCTTTGGTAAGGTCACTTGTCCCTATACATATTGGTGAGTGACATACTTCTTTGGACGATACAGTTTTGTAGTATAAACCTCATCTGTTGTAGGGCTGTTCGACAACCCTGAAGACACAGCCGACATCGCGACCTCAGTGCCAGACACGGACGGAGTTTACTTCATACCGGCGTTCAGCGGGCTGGGGGTAATTATTTACATACTACAATAGGTACTATTTAAGTTATCTATGTTAGCTAGTAGTAGTAGTTTAAGTTATCTACATAACTTATCTATACTAATATTAAAAAGCAGAAGAGTTTGTTTGGTTGAACGCGCTATAGGCTATATATCATCACGCTAAGACAAAGATTAGGAGCGGAGCAATAATGGAAAATGTGACGCAGACGAAGTTGCGCGGGTCAGCTAGTACATGTATAAAATCATTACTTACCTATACTATAAAATCGTTTTTCCTGATTCACTTCAACGCACAAATCTAGTAAGTCAAGAAAGCTACTCAGACTATTTTTGTGATGTAAGTATCTATCTCCTTAGATAGGATTTTTGGGAATTTCAATTTTTTGACAGCGGAACCGTTTTATGAAAATCTATGGATTTTAAAGTCTTTTCGCCATTTTTGAAACCTCCATACAAGTTAAGAGGCATACCGTTTTGGGAACGCAGGATTTGGTTACAAGCACCCCGCTATATTTATAGCTCCCGATAGACGAAGTAAATCCCGGTACGAAGTTTGCTGATTGTCATAAGTATCGAGCCGAACGGGGATGAAACCTGGATCAGGGAAGGATGGGAAATTAGCATATGACTCCATCCGCTCTGGAAGGAGCGGAAGGGAGGCAAAGGAGTGTCAGACTTTTACTGACTAAAACCCATCCGTGTTCCTCCTAATGCCCTTTGCGTTCCAGGGTCGCGGTGACTCTTTCGAACTAATTCCGCAACTTGACCCCTACTAAGATTTACCAGATCGGTCAATTATCTCGACCCGGGGATAAATCCAGGACTTCGAAGTTAGCCAGCCACACTTGCGCCTTTAGACAAGTTTATTTACGACTAACTGACCCACGCAACTTCGTCTGCGTCACATTTCCATTAATGCTCGGCTCCTTTTAGTCTTAGCGTGATGATATGTAGCCTATAGCCTTCCTCGATAAATGGGCTATCTAATACTGAAATAATTTTTCAAATCGGACCAGTAGTTCCTGAGATTACCCCCTACATACAAACTTACAAAAAAAAATTACCTCTTTATAATATTAGTATTATATTAGTATTATAAGTATATATATATAGATTAGTATAGATGTTACAGTATGGAGGCCCAAAAAAGAAGTGTTTCAATGTCTTCATCATTTGTTGAGTAATATTCGCTGGTTCTGTACTGGTTATATTATGTTCAACGAGTTGCAACGACCTGAAAGTGCGATACTGTGAAAGTATGCGTCACTTTCACATAATCAGCTATTGGTATAACTGTCACGTTTCATTTATTGCGTCATAGTGTTTGGCTAATATGTCGGCCGTACATGGCGGTGGAAAGTGTTTATCGTCACCTTAACATTGTAAGGCTTTGCTTTCTGGATCGGAACGCATCACAACACTTCATTTAGCAACGTTTCTATGCTCCTATACTAATATTATAAAGCTGAAGAGTTTTTTTGGTTGAACGCGCTAATCGCAGGAACTGCTAGTTCGATTTGAACAGTTATTTTAGTGTTGATTAGCCCATATATCGAGGAAGGCTATAGGCTATATGCAGACGAGACGCTACGACCAACAGGAGCGGAGCATTACTGAAAAATGTGACGCAGACGAAAATGCGCGGGCCAGCTCGGTAGTTTAGCTTAGGATAGTTAAGGCTAAATTCATATGTATTCGTCGATCGTGGTTGTTTTATACGTAACTAGCTTTGCCCTAAAGCTTTACCCCTTTCTTTATTCCCTATGAACCGTACGTTATGTAATTATGACGACGCTCAGAAATACTGAAGCTTTATATTTAGTGAAGGAATTATCATAAGCAGATTAGTACCTCTAATTATTACCTAAAAAACAAACAATTTTGCTTCTTGATAATAATTTTGTGGTTAAATTAAATCTTTGATCTGACAGATTTATTTTCTCAAAAACGGTGCAACACAGTCTGTATGTATTTCTTCTGTATCGTGGGTACGATTACAAACATACAAACTTACATACACAGAACGCTAGACCCAGAGCAACTATCTATAGGCCATACAAAACTTGTTCCTTGCGGGAATCCAACCCGCGACATGCAGCGCAGCAGTCAATCGCTCAGCCACAGCGCCAACCGTGTCGCCAAATTTTAATTATTGGTTTATAATTTAACTAGCTGACCCACGCAACTTCGTCTGCGTCACATTTTCCATTAATGCGCGGCTCCTTTTAGTCTTAGCGTGATGACATATAGCCTATAACCTTCCCGGATAAATGGGCTATCTAATACTGAAAGAATTTTTCAAATCGGACCAGTAGTTCCTGAGATTACCCCCTACATACAAACTTACAAACAAATGTTACCTCTTTATAATATTAGTATAGATTTCAATTATTTTATTCTAAATCATGTTATTGTAATGTAGAAACGAAAATAAAAACATAATTAGGTACAGTCACAGCAAAAATAGGTTCGTCCCTTTAAGGTATATTTATGTTTGATTCATGTTTACGACTATAAACAGTTTTTTTATAATTTGAATGTCACAGAATTACGCAATACTTGCTAATTATAAAGGTGACACTGACAATTAAACAAAACGCACTTGATTTGCATTTCATAAAATGGCAGCCCATTAAAAATATTTTAATTTGAAGGTAATTAGAGACTGTTAAAAGACTGCTTTTATACCATTAATTAAAATAAAGTTTTCTATTTAATGATTAAGTAATGGGCTTGCTCTAGACCATAATCACGCCTGATGGAAAGCGATAGATGAGGTCTATCATATGATGGAACGAGCGAACCCAGAAGGTGCCTGTTCACTCTTGCTTTGAAGCCATTCTTGTCGCTTCAAAAGATATAATTATGGTGCCTTGTCTTATTATTATATAAGTATGAGCCTGTGCTGTCCCGCTGCAGGGCAAACGCCTTCCTTCCCCCCTTCCACTTTCCCCGGCCTTATGCAATTTCGGACCAGTCCTTTGATAAGCGACTTCTCTTTGTCGTGTCTTGACAAAGAAAAATAATCTGAAAACTGACGAAAGTATAAATAACTCGACTGTAGGTACTTAAACCAATGTTTAAAGTCCGTCATCCCTAATTATAAAAACGGAAATATTGATCAGTTGAAAATAAGCAAAACAAGTTTCTTTGTATAATTAAGTAAACATGTTTGAGAGGCATCGACTTAAAGTTTAAACTTCCTATAAATGGTGTTATCCTTAATCTTTTGTGACCGACCTTGTGCCGAATTTCAAGGTGACCGAAGATCGACATACCAACCTTTAATGTAATGCATTTGTACCAATATTGGTTGTGTTTTTATCTGGATAAATGTATTGGTATAATAACGCTTAAGAGATTTTTTTTTCTGTTTGAACGTGCTTATCTCTGGAACTACTTCATCAAGGCCTAGCAAGTTTTTTTTTTAAATTAATGATAGCATAGGGATCGGGATAAAGAATAAACAGAAATGCTGTAATAGCATTTGTTAAGCTTTATTATATTCGTAAAGCTTATAATTGTTTAGATGCCGTAGATGCAGAAATAAACGTTTTAATAAAACTTTGTTTTATTATGTAGAAGGAAATATCTTATAATACAAATGACAAGACTGATTTAACAAACATTGCTAAGCAACCAACCATCGATACTATACTAAGGTTGTATATCTTCACATCCACGATACTTTTAGAGCTTCGACAAATCTTGAAGTCCAATTCTACAGCTTAGCATGTTCAGTCTTGGTCCAAACAATGGCTTCGTAAACATGTCCGCCAATTGCAATTCTGTAGCGACTTGTTTGACAGCGAAATCTCCATTCTGAATACATTCTCGAATGAAGAAATGTTTTATCTTGATATGTTTTGTTCTCCTATGGAACTCATATGGTGGGTTCTCAGACAACCTTATAGCAGACTCATTGTCAACGTAAATTGTCGGTTTTTCGTTCAGGTCTGTTAAGTCTGTTAATTCTTCCAGGAGTTCTTTTAGCCATAAGGCTTCTCTCGCAGTTTCTGTCATGGCTACGAGTTCGGCCTCCGTTGAAGAGATTGCTACTCTTGGTTGTTTTTGGCTTTTCCACATGATGGGACCGGAGAATAGGAAAATCATCCCTGACGTCGAATGGCCAGTTGTTGTGTCACCACCAAAATCAGCATCACTGAAACATATCAGCCTCTTCTCCCGGCTTTTCGCGAAGACAAGTCCTTTGTCTATAGTACCCTTAAGATATCTAAAAATTCGCTTAACTCTCATCACATCAAACCTAGTAGGAGTTTCTAGATGCCTTGACGCAACACTCACAGCGTAGCTTATATCTGGCCTTGTAGCGACCATGAGGTATGCTAGGGCACCCACAGCTTGACGATAGGGAAATGATGAATTTGATTCATCATTTGATTCGACATCATCTCGTTCTTCATGTATGCCAATTTTTACTGCCGGCGTTGCAGCGACTTTACAGTTAGTCATTCCAAACTTTTCAAGTATCTTCTTAGAATAAGACCTTTGGTTTAAGGTAATACAACCATCTTTGGTTTTATTAATTTCAAGTCCAAGGAAATAAGACGCCGGTTTTGTAGTTATTTTAAACCTATTTTTCAGTTCTTCAATAAATTTCCTACCAGCATTTTCACTAGTTGAAGCTACCAAACCGTCATCTACGTAAAGCGCAATTAAGACTTGTTCACGTAAGTAAAGGCAAGGATCTTTTGTGCTTTGCTTGAATCCTGAATTTATAAGATACTCTGATATGCAGACATTCCAGCATAGAGGAGCTTGTTTCAGCCCGTAGAGGCTGCGTTTAAGTTTGCACACTTTCTTAGTGCCATCATTGAATCCCTCTGGCTGCTTCATAAAGATTTCCTCTTTTACAGCCCCGTTTAGAAACGCAGTCGATACATCGAACTGTTGAAGTACCAAGTTTTCTCGAGCAGCTATTCCTAAGACAGCTCTTATAGTACTGAGGCGGGCTACCGGACTGAAAGTCTTCTGATAATCAACGCCAGGTTTTTGTGAAAAACCTTTTACTACTAGTCTGGCCTTATGTCGCTCAATTGTACCATCTGGATTGTTCTTTATTTTGTAAACCCATTTGCATGGCAATGGTTTACGATTTTTCGGAGGGTCGACTAATTCCCAAGTCTTCATTTCTTTCAATGATTCCATTTCATTTTTCATAGCCTCTAACCATTTGACCTTATCCTTGCTATTTATAGCATCATTAAAAGTTTGAGGTTCTGGTACATTATCCATATCCATGGCTGCCATAACATAATCCTCAAACATTTTAGGTCTGTCAATCTGTGATCTATCACGAAGATTGTATGACCTCCGTTCTTCTGGAACAAGAACAGATGCATCGACATCTATGTCGTTTTCATTTGGTTGATCAGCAGTTTCACTGCCGTCATTAATCCCGAGAGAGTCATAAAACAACTCGTTATTATTTTGCATAGGTACCTCGTTAGAGCTTGCAATAACATTATCTTGTACTGCTTGCTGTCTACTAGCATTTTCTTTTGTAGTACCTTTTACATATATTTCTGTTTCATCCAGATCACTGTCAGTCTCGTTTGATCGCTTGTGATCATTTAATTCTTGAAAAGGAACAGAAATCACATTTTTACCATCTTCGTAGAACATTTTCTTTAAAATTCGAACATCCTTGGAAACAAGAATGCATTTCTTCGATGGGACGTATATTCTAAACGCTTTTGAAACTTCCGAGTAACCAGCGAACATACCTGGAATTGCCTTTGAAGCAAATTTGTGATTATGTTTTCCTTTCTTTAGGATGAACGTTTTAGCACCAAATACATATAAATGATTAACGCAGGGTTTTCTACCTACCCATCTTTCGAATGGTGTTTGGTTTTCAATACTCTGGTTAACGCTTCGGTTTGACAAGTAATTTGCAGTATAAACCGTTTCTGCCCATAAACACATAGGCGCTTTTGATTCCAACATCATGCATCTTGCTTTTTCTATAAGGGTTCTATTTTTCCTTTCAGCGATTCCATTTTGATGTGGAGTGTATGGTGCTGTCAATCTTCTTGCAATACCATTTTGCTTCAGAAATGAGTCAAACTTCAAATTTCTGTATTCCGTACCGTTATCGGTCTGTAGGCATTTAATTTTGTTTCCTGTGAAGTTCTCTGCTTCTACCTTGTAGTCTATGAATTTTTGTAATACTTCATTTTTATTTTTAATAAAGTATACTCGGCAGTATCTACTGTAGTCATCAATGAAACTTACGAAATATCTGTTGCCATTCAGTGAAGGTTGTTTAAGTGGTCCACAGACATCACTGTGTACGATCTCTAGACGCTGACTCGTACGTGAATTATTTTTGTCACTCTTCTTGCTAGGCACTCTGCTCAATTTCCCTTCTATGCATATTTCGCATTCACCTAAAGAACTATTACGGTTGAAGTCTAATCCAATCAGGCTTTCATTCTTTAAGGCGAGCTTCAAGTCCCTTTCGCTCATGTGTCCCATTTTACAGTGCCATTGTTTAATAGCATCTGACTCCACTTCTTTTGCTACGTCATTACTACATTCTGTAGCATTGGCTCTATGTCTGTCAACATTATTATTTTTCGTTTGGAGATAATATAGACCATCGTCTTCTCTCACTGCTTGCATTTGTACTCCTCGCTTGTGATCATTAATTATTGCCTTCTTCTTGGTAAATAGAACAGTGAGTCCTTTATCTGTCATTTTCCCAACAGATAGAAGATTAGCACACAGGCTTGGTACATAAAGTGCATCAGTTATTTCAATTCTTCCTTCTTTAATTTCTATTTCTGCAGGCCCTAACCCTTTTATCTCTGCAGTTTTTTTCTTTGAAGCGAGTTTAAGGGTTTTTGAAATTTTCTTCATTTCAATAAAAGGCTTATCCGAAAATGTCATATGTGACGTACATCCACTGTCAAGTATCCAGCATTTTTGGGCTTTGTCATTTATGAAGTAGCTACTGAAGAGGTTTGTTTCCTTATCGTCCTTTTTGGTATAGCTGTTCTTGGACTTCTTATAATTTTTCTTGCCTGTATTCTTATTTTTAGACCAGCATTTGGACGAGTCATGGCCTTTCTTTTTACAAATCTTGCAAAAAGTGTAGAAACTTTCTTCAGCATCATACTTTACGCTAGTACTAGGAATGTCACGACGACGAGCATCACTCTCTTCTATAATTTTAATTTTTAGCTTTTCAGGGTCTGGAAGCGAGTCTTGTGATTCAATTGCAGTCCTGAAATTTTCGTATTCCGAAGAAAGGCTATAGAGCATCATGATTGATAACAGATCACTGTTGATATCAATATCCATATCTTTTAATTTATCCACAGTATCCATAAATTTCTTTAAATGCTCGCGTGTATCTGAACCTTCTTCTAGTTTAGCTAAAATTAGTTGCTTAAGTAGGGTAGCCTTTCTGGCTGGACCCTTACTAGCATAGATGGATTCAAGAGTCGTCCACACATCTCTGGCAAATTTACAATTTTTTATCTGTTTTAATTCTGATGGCGCTATCAACAACATCAGCTCTGATTTAGCCAATTCGTCTTCGTCAATATCATTTTTTGATGCATCTACCTTTGGGTATTCGTTTATACATGCCCATAGTTTATTTTTTATTAAATATGCTTTTGCATGTATACACCATGTATCATAGTTTTGTTTTCCTAATGGTTGAATTCTAACTATTGACATTTTGAATTTTTACCTTTTCGTTTTTCTTCTAATCTTACATTTTTCGCTCTGCTACCATGTTAAGCTTTATTATATTCGTAAAGCTTATAATTGTTTAGATGCCGTAGATGCAGAAATAAACGTTTTAATAAAACTTTGTTTTATTATGTAGAAGGAAATATCTTATAATACAAATGACAAGACTGATTTAACAAACATTGCTAAGCAACCAACCATCGATACTATACTAAGGTTGTATATCTTCACAGCATTTCTATTTATTGTTTATACCAGTTCATAACATAACATCACGGCGGTACGCTGTGAAGGGGTCGGTACACCGGTAATAGTAAAAGTGAAAAAAAAAAAAACTATTTTACAAAAAAATACAACCGACTTCCAAAAACAAAACACTACAAAGTATAAAATAACTTTAATTTCGGAAGTCGGTGTCATAAAACAAAAAAAAAAACAAAAACCGACTTCCGAAATTAAATTAAAACAGCTTGCACTTGTGCCGAGGCATAAATTGTGTTTTGGAAGTATATTTTTAAGACCATTTTAAATTAGGATAAGTAGGTATATTTTATAACTATGATATATTAGCTATCCCCCGCGGCTTCGCTCCCGTCAACTGCAACTTTCCTATTTTTTTCTCTCATAAGAACCTTCTCCTGACAAACACAACAAAAAAAGAATTAGCGAAATCGGCCTAGCCGTTCTCGCGTTTTGCGATGACCAAGGGAAATAGGGATTCATTTATGTATATATAAAGATAGATTACGACTTTAGTGTGATGCACTATGTACCTAAATATTAAATTAAATGAAATCTGCGCAATTAAAACTAACAATGGCCAGTGTTATCGTGATTTGTTCCAGACAACCTTGATGCTGAAAATAAGAACAATAAAAGCCCAACCTGTAAAATAATCCAAGTCGAGGTTTTTGCACCAGACTGATGTTTATTACAATAGTAGCTGCTTGAAAAGTCTATGAAAAATTCATATGCGAAAATAAGAAGACCGATATATTAGGTATGTAGTTCTGCAGACCGAGATCGAAAAATAAGAAAACGGGCCTTCGTAAAATGCTAACATAATTCAAAATACATCCGTTAGGCTAAGATAAAGCAAAGTAAATTGCACCTAAAAGGTGTTTACTCTTACTCTATTCTGAAGGTGGTACAGAAACAAAAGTATCGATACCTCTAACTTTTTTAGCCGTATATGTCGATTGATATTTATTGGTCCTACTTAATTTGTTTAAGAACATTGTTCTCCCTTCAATATGTTTGGTATAAACAGGCAAGTTCTTATTTTCGAATACGATTCTTCGATTTTAATAAAAAATTCTAAGCATACGTAAGATAACGAGGTCTTACAAGGAGGCAAGTGAACGTTTAAACAATAACTTGTTTACCAACTACTACTATTACCAATTTTTATGTAGTCAAATATTTCAGTTGGAATAACACATTTTACGCAAAATATAATAAAGCAAATATTTAGTATCGTCAGTTTTCAATTTACTATTTCTGTTCACTTTTTTTTTTAGGTTTTTTTTTTTATATTTCTTTCTATAAAATCTAATCGTCTCTGACACTCGCCGGCCGCTGCCGCGGCACCGCTTGCTTCGCTCGCTCGGTTCGTGCGTAGGAGGTCACAGTTCTAACCTAACCTAACCATTTTTCTTTTAATAATTAACCCTTTTCCCTTTATATTTTTATATCTTTCCGTTATTTTTGCCCTTATATTTTTATAGAAATTATTAGGTACATAACATTGCATTTCTAAATGATATTCTGCCATCTTCATAGTTAGCCATGTGAAATTGTATCAAATAATCATCGCTCTAAATAAACGTTATGCTAAATGAAATTATGCGGAATTTTAACTATGCCAAAAGTAATTATGCCAAATAAAATTCTGCCATATTAAAAGTATGCCATTGTAAATTCGGGCATATTAATACTTATTCGGTCAAACAATAATTATATTCAATAATTTTTATTCGTTCAAAGAAGATTATGCCAAGTGTGTTATGTCAAATAAATTACGGTGCATCAAGATTCTGCCAAATGCAAGATGGAGGGAACCCGTTCACAAGTTGTTAACATTTAACAGTTGGTGCTCCTACATTTCTACTTCCTCTCATTATCCCATTATTTGGGGTCGGGTCTCCTCAGTTTCCTGCGCCAAGTCAAGCGATCTTAGGTTATCGTTTCGTGCAACTGGGCTTTTTTAAGTTCTCTTTCCATGGAGGTCCACCAGGTCAATGGCGAGCGCCCTCTCCCTGTTGTCTCTTGTTTCGTTCTGGGACCTTCAATGCAGTTTGAACCACATGGTCTTCGTTTCGTCTTCTGACATGGCCATATCAGCGAAGGCGGTTTTCAGTAATTACACACCCTACATCGGGCACGTTTACTTAAAACTACGCTTATAAGTGCTACGTAGCTTAAACTCCCGATGTGAGTCCATCTATTTTGTTTGAAGACGTACACTTTTTGAGACTGTCAACCCAAAAAATATACTAAAGAATATACTTAAAAATAAGGTAATCCCGATGAGAACTCTTCAGTTTATGTTTTTGTTTGTCGTATTTGGTCATATTTTCTCAGGCTATGAATGCATGTAAAGTCCGGCCACGAAGCAGGAAGAATTTCGTCCGTTGACCTGTTATCACCTGTCTCGGTCACTCCCGCGTAAATAGAATGAGTCTCGCTCGCACAGATGCAATGGCCGCCGTCCTCAGGGATTGTAAACCTTTGCTTGAGAGTGTAATGTTTCTTCTTGTTTGCAAGTGTATGTCACGTAAAAAAAGAAGGAATCGAAATTAGTTAAACTAGATGATAATATAGATAAAACTGTTGATTATTTTGTAATAAATGTGATAGGCGAGACGTTTTCGGAAAGTAACTCCGATACAGAGGAATCGGATTCTGATTTTTGAATTTTAATTTTGCCGTATTATTAATTGTAACTCGATTTTTATAACTTACTAGCTGACCAGCGCAACTTCGTCCGCGTCACATTTTCCATTATTGCTCCGCTCCTATTTATCTTAGCGTGATGATATATAGCCTATAACCTTCCTCGATAAATGGGCTATCTACCACTGAAAGAATTTTTCAAATCGGACCAGTAGTTCCTGAGATTAGCGCGTTCAACCAAACAAACAAACAAACAAACAAACAAACGAACAAACTCTTCTGCTTTATAATATTAGTATAGATAATATAAAATCTAAATACATCATTTATATGATAATATTTTTTTTTTCTAAAGTTTTGTACTTTCTCCTTGAAATATTTCATGTAAACCGCACTTAATACAAAAATGTTTGTGACCACTGTCTGTAGGTAAAAAGGTCATTGTACGAAATTCTTCCTGCTCCGCGACTGGACTTTAGTTGATATACCTAATGCTCACCTATAGGTTAATTTGGCCCACTCGTGAGACAAATTCACACACTATATAAATTGAATAACAGAACAAAACATTATCTTATTGCGTAGGTAATATTTTGTTCTATTCTTCTATAATGAGACTTACGATTTATATAGTGTGTGTGTTTTTTTTTGTTACTGCTATGTAACCAGTTTTTTTCCTTCATTGTAAGTATATATTCTAATAAGTATATATTCTAAGTATCTATTTAACTCCGCTGCAATAAAAAATAATTACCCTCGTGGCGAAGACATCGATATAATGATAACTTGTGTAGCCATAAAATGTAAAATAATTCTCATGATTTTCCTGCTATTACGGGTTATTTAACACACTACCATGTAAATTGCTTTGACTAAGGTTGATTATCTCCATCCGACTTAATTACATTCGTAGAGAAAGTTCGTGAGAGAATCAGTAGGGTGCGTGAATTTAATTGTATCCCGGGCTCTTGACTCCTATTAGCAGTAGGAGCTATGGGGTTTTAGTTGATAGCAGTCCAACATATCATTCCGTTTACAAAAGATGGATAATTACCAATCCAATAGGATTTCTTCATAAACAATTCAGTTATTGGAAAAGATAAACTGGACTAACATTTTGAAATTTTGTTACTTGTTAAATAAAACCGAAATACAATAGGCTAGTTTCCACCATCCACAAATTACAAATCTATTTAGTCCGTCAGTTAGAGTATTGGAAAATAATGGACACGTATTTTTGTTTTTGTAAATCAATGAATATTGACAAAGATAAAACGCATCAAAACTCACAAAAAATTATAACACGGCGTGTTATGGTAAAACATATAGGCCAATTTTTTATAATCATTCTGACGGACTAATTAGACTTTTTCAGTTGAAAAGCATGTTGAGCAGGAGTCTATAGTATTCAATACTTTCTCTAACTCTGTAGCATGTGCATGGACAACCTTAAATGACTCACTGCTGGGACACAGGCCACACGTGAGCTCAGTGCGCATTGTCAGAGACATGTCTTCGATCTTTTGGTTTTTGGATATCTTTCAACTCACACGCTTCCTTACTGTTTTCCGTCTTCTTTTTCTTGGTGACCCTTAAACAGTTTGAGCCCCGCAAGGGTACCTACTTGGGGTACTCCAACAACTAGCTCAGGTATTGGACACCGCACTCACATGCGAATGGGTCCGTAAAACCCCATTTTAACCTTCAATGTTCATTGGGGTAATAGTGAGTGAGGTCTTGAAAAGCAGGTGGTGAGCCATCAGAGATGTTGATTTTGATATTTGGCCCAAAGAAGCGCGTTTGGTTGGCTTTGATTAATAGCGAGGGATATTTTTGTATAGAACCAATAGAATCGCTTGAGCTGAGCGAGGCTAGGCAAATTAAGCGATTTTTTTGGTTCACACGCATCCTCGTATAACTTTGGTGGAAACGCAGCCTTAAAATGTGCCATAGCTAACAGTTGAAAGTCCCGGCTATTACCACGGGCCACCACTGTCTCTCAATTTCTGTTACGTCATTAAATTAAACATTTTGTTTTCAGCCTCCATACAACGACGGCTCAGCAGCGTCGGGCTTTGTGGGTATGAAGCCGTCGACCACGAAGGCGCATCTAGTGCGGGCTGTGTTGGAGTCGCTCGCTTTTAGGACGGCGCAGCTTTATAGCTGTGTTCTCAACGAGACTAGCTACGTTTTCCATACCATCAGGTAGTAATATTATCTATCTATACATATAATAAAACTGTAGAAAAGTGGTTTTTGTACATGAAAAAAAATCCAAAAAAAATAGCTAGGGTGATAAAGAACAACCAACAGAACCCATTTCCAGCATTTTTCGAATTTATGTCTGTTTGTCTGATTGTCTGTTTATTTGTTCGGGCATCACGTAAAATGTGCGAAAGTTTTCCAGAAGTAAAATTAGGGTAATGTGCACTTGAGTATGATCGCATTTGCGAAAACTAATGTGGTTATTTAACTATTGAAGATTGTATTGAAAAGCTACGTAGAATTTATGAAGTTTGTAAATTAAATACCGCTACTCAGTCAAACCAGATGGTAGGTAGAATAAAGATCGTTTATTTGTTTATTTATTTATTTATTAACTACATTCATTCGCCCACAACAAAGTAAGCACGGTCTTAAATGAATAATTAACGAAACCTTTCCTTCCTACTTAAAAACTGTCTTAGGACTGTCAGCTGGGAAATATAATATTATTATTATGTTTATTCAATGATTTTAGTAGCTGGCGTAGTTAAAAGGTTTCAATTAATTTTACTATTATTCTATTATTTACAGTAGTTCATCTTTACAGTGGAAAGTACGAGCGAGAACGATGTAGGTATCATGTCTTATTGCAAAGAGCGCGCGCCGCTCGAGACCCGAACGCGGCCGAAGCTAGTACTTAATAATATTATAAAGAGGAAATATTTTTTTGTATGTTCGTTTGTAACGAATAGGCTCCGAAACTACTGAACTAATTTTAACCATTTTTTCACCAATTGAAGGTAAATTATCAGAAATTAACAGGCTATAATTTGTAAAAAAAATATAGATTTTTAAGAAAATTGCAGCGCGAACGAAGTCGCGGGCGCAGTGGTAGTTATTAATACTAGCCCGTAGTCTCCCAATGCTGGGCAAAAGCATACCTGAATTCTTTCAAGAGGAATAATACCTAGGAATATCCAGGATACCGTTACTGCAAAAAAAGGCGCTGAAAAATGGTTTCTGACGGAAAAGAAAGTCGCAAGTGAATTTCACCAATGACTTAACGCGATCAGCATATAAACCACGTTTACAAGCTGTCAGTGTCATTATTTTCTATGGATACTGACACTGACAGCTCTTGAACGCAGTTTAGATGATTTGATCGCGTTCAGTTTAATTGGTGAAATTCGCTCTTAGAAGACTGTGACCGTTGCAAAACAGAACAGTGTGTTGAAAGAGGAAAAGCAAAGGCTCAGACTAGGTTGAGCGATGATGTTCGCAGGGCGGCTGGTGGTAGAGTTGCCGAGAGTCGAAAGGAAGATAACAATTTTTCGTTTCCTTTGGTGAAAAACCGTCAAGAAACTCTATTGTCACCACTGAAAAAAATATATTTTAAAATGCTGCTCCCATTACGGTGTTAATACCTAGGTGTGAGAGTACAGTTTAGGCCTTTCAACTCCAAACAGTAAGAATATAAGATTAAACGTTGTTATTTCAGGCTAGACGGCGGTGTATCGAACAATGACTTCATAGCCCAGCTGGTGGCTGACCTCACAGGGTTGCGCGTCGAGCGGCCGGTCCACGTGGAGATGTCGTCACAAGGGTGCGCCCATATAGTTGGGTATAATATAGGTAAGTCTATATAGTCTGAATACCGCCTCAAGAAAACCAACGGAACAAATCTACATCGCAACAAAAAGATCCGCAACGCCATCTATCCGACAAGCAGCGAACTACTACGAGGAAATCCTGCGTCTCAGTATCAGAGTTTACCGAATATCAACTATCGGGCTGTTGCCCGCCAGACACAACATCTGTCTGGTCGGAGGATCCTCCCTTTTCAACGGAGGTTTGCGGGACTTTACTCTCTACTCAGCATACCCTCTATAAGACAAACGATCTCACCAAGAGGTGTAGGTCTCAGTGACTGGATGGAGATCAGACAGGAAGTCAGTCCATGTAAAATACTGTTAATTTAATCCTAATATATAAAATTCTTCCGTTACTGAGTGAGTTACTGACAGACAACGCACAGCCGAATCTACCGGTCGTAGAAAATTGAAATTTGACATGTAGCATCTCTACACTCAGTCGAGGAGCACTTAGAGATAAAGATTTCTCGAAAGGAGAATGCCCACGGCACTATGGACAAATGTACTCAATTCAACATTGTTGTGTCTTCATAAAATCATCTTTAAAATACTTGATGGCATGTCTAAATACTACCTCAAAAGATTTAACACAAACTACAATGGCATTTCTGAGATATTTACGAAAGTGAAATTACTATTTTGAGGTTATGTTCGACCAAAAAATAGTTGAAAAAATCTATTTAAAAGGGTCTGAAAGGGTTTACGGGTGAGCTTGGTATCTTTGAAGCATAATTTGTGTAAAATCTGTAACGTTTTACCTCACCAAGTCTTACTGATTTAGATTTTGCGCATTTTTAAATCTCATGCCCGCGTTTCATGAAATTGCAAAGCATGGAAGAAATCATTACTAAAATAGTCAATCGCTTAGTGTTATTGTCTAGATCCTACTCAAATCATAGATGTGGTAGGTATCATGAAATGGTCTTTGTAAGTAGAGAGGGAAGGTAAAACACACAACACCAAATACAACAAATATAAGAATGATTATTTCTTAAACTTGTATTTAATCTTCTAAAAATATGTTATCCAAAAATAGTGCTGGAACACTAACATTGTCATAACGTGCCCAGCTCAAATACCACACTATGCACATTACATGCACACAGCAACCTACAGTTCTTTTTCCCACAAGGCAAGAACAATAGTATCCTACTATAGTGCCTAATGTATCTCTTACATTTTCATCTTTATTTACTAAAATATAACTATAATATGTTCTACTAGACACATGCCTCGATTTTATTCTTCCTCTTACTAAATAATGATTAGTTCCCAATACTAAAATTCTGTGCAACTGCAATCTAAATGATACTACACACAATTCATTCATATCCTCGAATACACTTAAGTGATTGAAAAAAAAACAATCCTAGTAAATAAGTTAGTTATTACCAACACATCAGTAGAAGGTTTCTACCTATATAGGTTATGTTACAATCCGGTAACCCAACGTTGAGGTGAGAAACTAACACACAGACATGGATTGTACTTGTGTCCTCTAAGATTTGTTATATGGTACGTAAACATAAAGCGCAGTTCCTAACTAAAAAAAATCCTACTACGTTAAAAATACAATATGCATTCTTACCGGTGTTGGTGAGATCCAGACTCGTAAAATGTCTATGATGTTATTCGGAATTTCCGACAACATATGTGTCTGCGCCTAAGTGGCGTTAATCTCAAAGAGCAGTTGAGACATTGCATCACAGTCGCACTCGCCATGATCACAACTCAAAAAGTCCGGCTTTTAGTAATAAACAATACACACGGTGCAGTGGCGTTAAAAATATGTTTATTTTCAATGGGTTGGCAGCAGTAACGGAGGAACTAAAAGGCTCGACTCGAAGCATAACGTACTAAAACCAGCAGAAATAACAGTATTGTATTGCAAAAATATGACAGACGCGCAATAAACGTCAAATAAGGTTGTACCCATACTGATGAAATATCGATTTTTGATCGATTTCCGTAAACCAGCCAGTGGTATTTCACAAATACAACTTAGCGCCGATGTCACCGTTTACAACCACTGATATTGATAATGCCAGCAACAACTTGTGATTTAGAACTCAGTTATTACTTTACAATAAAAGATTGAACAATCAATACAAAATCGATATCATTTTATTTTATGTAGGTAGGTACGCAATTTCACACGTTACCCGCAATAGAAAAAATGGAAATCCCTAGTATTGACAGTCGGTAGTAACAAATGGCGTACTATAACGTCGGAAACATAAAAATACTAATTATTTTTCAAAAAACTATCCCATTTTAAATATCAATCAAAATCTTTTTAAAAATATATTTTTATTTTAAATATTTCATGCCGTTTAAGGTTTTGAGACACAAGTAATTTATCAAGAGTACTGTTCATGGGCAATCTCTTTTATACGGGAATGAAAAAAAAAAGACTTAAGCGCGTACGAAGGCGCGGGTTTCCGTAGGAATTCGTAAATAATTATGAGACGTGAGAGCCCAGAATGTGCCTGCAGTGCAATTCTGTAAACATGTCTATGAAGGCTTGAGTGAAATGATCACGAAGTGAGCTGTCATTCCGTCCTGATTACATCGATTGAGAGCTCACTTCGTGATCACTTCACCCAAGCGTTCACTTCGACATGTTTATTGAATTGACTGGCTGTTCATTCTTGCTTTGAAGGTTGACGTGTCATAAGTGGTAGGGAACATCGCTGCTAGTAGAGAGTATACACTTTGCTTAGCCTATGTTTACCTGCCTAAAATGCTGACCGAACAAAACTTTTTTAAATCACCGTTCAAGCATATATAGGTACACATCCAAAATGATCGTTGCTGTAAGCTTTCTACACCACCAACTTATTATAAACTCTTCGTTTTCAGGTATATGGAAATCAAAAGAAGAACTAAAGAAACTTCGAAAAATCGATTGCGTATTTAACCCTCGTCCGCAAGTAAAGAAAGCATACGAAGTGACATTGTCCCGCTGGCAGGACGCCGTCAAACGAATGTGCGGCTGGTACCACGGCGAGACGTCACCTCAGGCCTCAGTATCCGACTCCAGCAGCAGTACAGTCACGCCACAGAGCAGCTTCAAGGTCGCCGGCAGTCGTAAGAATGGCAGTATATCTAAATAGCAGTGGCTTCTCTGTCTGCTCGCGATGTTAGCCGCGTGCTTGCCTCTCTGCAGGTGATACAGGGGGCCACGGGACACCTGCAAGCTTCAGTACGTGAACTTGTAGCTCCCAGATGCAAAAATGAAGGTTTGACAAGATCTGTTTATAAGGGCGGATCCAGAATTCGGGGTGCACGGGTCAGACAAGTAGGTATGATATGTCTTCCCCAGTTTCGCACCATGTCTAGAATTAAATTTCTATGTGAAAACAGTCGTGTTTGTTACACTATAATATAAATCGAAACGGCTGGACCGATTTTTTATTTGTTGGTTTGTCTTCGCCCCGAATAGCAGATTAACTATTAAACTCGGAATAATTCACGCTAAAAAATGTGAAGATTTTTTTTATTTTGCTCATAATTGGTACTTATGGATACCTTTTTTTTTCAAATTTAATTCAGCTAGGGTACAAAAATAGCTGAGTCAGCTATAGCAAATAATTAAATACAATTAATTTAAGCAGTATCGAGTACTGCTTAAATTAATTGTATGCCCTTATTTATTTACTAAAAAACCAAAAAGTGTGACCCACCTGGATCCGCCCTTGCTTACCTGTCTTCGTCGCAATACCTTGGAGTTCTGCAGACCTATTATGACGTTTCAAGCGCCGTCCACAAACGACCCGGTTCCCGTCCCTGACGGGACACGACCGGGTCGGAGCAAAATCGGTTAAATAGGATTTGTACGAACTTGCTTTTTTTCCGTCCTAGCCGTGTCTCGTCAGGGACGGGAACCCGGATGTGTGTGGACGGCGTTTTAAAATGATCATGATTGCGTTGTGGGAGGGAGACGGACTTATACAAGACGCATAACACTATGCTTTCTCACAGCTTAAACATGATCGCATATATGCACGTCATATTAGGGCCGCTGTAACTCATCTCTGAATGTATCAGTAAACGTCTGACAAACGGCATGTCCGCATAGACTTGATAATGTAAAACCACGTTGCTAATAAACTTTAATTTAATATTAATTCCCAATGATATTACGGAATTTTGATCGACTTTAATGGTTTGGTGTATCGTTAGTGCCTGTTATGATTAGATAACTATGAAAAGCGATAATTGTTAAGTGATAGAAGAGATTTATTATGTGTTAAGATAGTTGAATATTAATTAATATAATATGTATGTATGTAATACGCTAAATGATACGCTTGTGGAGGTTAGTGTGAAGGTGTTCGCTCATCGGGAGCATTCGCCAGTAATGCAACGTTACGTGAGTGTGTGAAGAGAGCTGAGCACTACATTGTGCCACCTTTAATGATACAATACAATAGAATAGAATATATTTTAGCTTCAACTCAATCCAAACACATGTGCATTTTTGATACAGCTTGTCACATTTATGCCAATTTTGAAATAGTTTGTGACACCAATATATTTTTTTCTGTTTTTGTTTTTACGTAATTACGTAACAAAGCCGAAAAAATAGTTCCGCGTGCAGAGCAACGACGGCTTTGTCTGATATTGTGAAAACAACTAATTTAGACATACAAATGCTAAAACTCTAATTTGAATGGTTAATTAACAAAATAATGTTCGTCAGAGTGGAGGTATCGTAATGCAGTGCTCAAAATCGAATCTCGAATGTTACATTACAGGCGAATGCTCTCAGTGAGGGAGTACCTTAAGATACTTATAAGAAAATGTGCAATATTATTGCTCAAAGGTTGGTGACTGGTTTAAAATGACATTATATTATTAGGTAAATTGATTTTAGTATAGTTTTTTTATCTGTATAACTTAGAGGCTTTTGGTGATACATGTCAGTCCTATTATGGTAGGCATCCTATGTGCAATAACGGTCATTGACCCACATACATTTATTGAATTTCTTAATAACAAAAACAAATTTAAAAAAAAGCTGTCCTGAATCGACGTCTATAGTGATCCTTTTCGTTGTCTAGTAATGAAAAAATCTTCATAATTTATTGTGCGGTTATTATCTTCTATTATATAAAACAAAGACGGGTTTGTTACAACACTTATAACTCGAGATCTGCTGAACCAATTTTCCTGGTTATGGATTCGTTGGATTTGCCTCCGACCCGAATAGCAGAATACATCTTAAAAACAATGAAAACTCGATATGTGCAATGAATACTTAATTGACGGGAGCGAAGCCGCGGGGAACAGCTAGTTTATTATAAGTCACATACACTTCATAATATAAGGAAAGATCAATGTCCTTTAATAAAAGTCACTCTGGCGCCTACCATATCGTGATACATACTCAGGAAAGACGTTTATAATAATGTTTGTAAACGCATCCACGATACGCGAGAAATTTCTATGTATGAAGTAGTAAAATTTATTTTTATGCCCTTTGTTTAAAAAACCGCGCACTTTACATATCTTCGAAGACATGACAATCAGACGTATCTGATTTTAGTATTCTTGACTCTTTAATACTCAACTTTTAAATGGCGTCATTCTTTTTTTTTTTTCGTAGCTCACACTATTTTAATGCTCGAAGCTTGCCATGCAAAGAAATAAATCGTTAAAGCTGTGTTGCTATATGCCAATATTTGATCTATAAAGCAGACGGGATAGGGAATGTCACTGTCCAGTATTGTTTACCTATGAGTTTAGAAATTGGACCGCTGTATGGCAGAGTCTACTTCGTCCATTTTCCCCTAAACGGAGCGTGCACTAACTGAAGGTTCAATGTCAAGTACAGATACCGGCACGGTTCTTGAGCGCTCGGCGGAAGAGTGGGGATCGCTCTGCGCATCGTACACATTATGACAAATAAATCGTCGTGAGGTACGTGCAGCAAGAGTAAAGAACGAATCCCAAGTGACGGCTATGACGCGCGATGCGCTACGGGCCAATCACTGCACTTTCCCCGCCACCGCGCCTCCGCGCCTCACTTCATACCACTAAAGAGACCCAATAACTCACTTTTGCGCAGGTGAAGGTCAGCGCTCAAGATCCGTGCCGGTGATTGTATCCTTAAATTAAAGTTTCGAATTAAAACTAGATGGCACAGTCAACGCCGTGTACGTTCCCTATTGAATTTTGTAGTCGAGAGATTGTGATATTATCATTCTTAGTCCGTAAATAATAAAGACTTATTTTTAAAAACACATCGTGAAAACTTAACGTACATTGAATAGAGCTTAATATGGTGTTATCAGCTGGTCAATTCCGTTTATTCCCGGTCGTCCCCATTGTGTAAGAATGGGGAAAAAAAGTTTCGTTCCTCCCCAGTGGTGACGATTGGATTTTTTTATTTCCCACTCGTTCCGCTATAGACCGAGAGTGAAAATGCAGTAATGGGGATTTCAATAACAGATTTCACGGATTGTTAAAAAGTTTTAATTACGACTTTCTGACCAAGAGTGAAAAACGATAAAATTTTTGATTAAAAATAACTTAAAAAGACTGAATCACATTATGGTGCGTATCACAGATAATCAACTTATTTAAATAAATTCTTCAGTTTTAAGGTGCATATCACAGATTCAAATATGATAACTTTATTTATTTATTTATTAATTTATTTATGCACACACAATATATATAACAACACACAATATATATTAGCCGAGATTTTTTTACAGAACTGATTAAAAATTTGAAAATCTTTTATAGAAACTTTACTTGTACTAATTTACATGCTTAGTATTTATAATTATAAGTTGATTATCTGTGATACGCACCTTAAAACTGTAAGCATTTGTGTATTAAGTTGATTATCTGTGATGCACAATTTTGAGAGAATTATTGTAAATTCGTTGATTACCTGTGTAGTCTTTTAAAATTATTTTTAATCAAAAACGTTGTTCACTCTTGGTCAGAAAGTCGTAATTAAAACATTTTAACAATCCGTGAAATCTATTATTGAAATCCCCATTACTGCATTTTGACTCTCGATCTATAGCGGAACGAGTGGGAAATAAAAAGTTCCAATCGTCACCACTGGGGAGGAACGAAACTTTTTTTCCCATTCGTACCCAGTGGGGACGACAAGGTGGGGACGACAGGGAATAAACGGTCAATTCTGACAACGTCTCACCGTGTAAACATGAAGTGAACTGTTATTCCAACTTGTTTGTATCGATTGACTGCTCAATTCATATTCACTTCACCTCAGCCGATCGATTCTGTAAAAATGTCGAAGTAAAGGATTGTCATTGCATCTGGATTGCTTTGATTGACAGCTGACTTAGTGATTACCTCACCCAAGTCTTCACTTCTCCATGTTTACAAGATCGCACTGCAGTTTACACGGTGAGACGTTAACAGAAGATCTCACTTCACCAAAGTTTTCATGGTATTTTTTTTTTTTTTTACAGAGCAGACTGTTGCTCATTTGATAGTTGTTAACTTAATGTAGGTAGGGGCAATCCCGTCAATCCCGGGAGGAAATATTAAATATTTTCGTTTGTAGGTAGATACATAATTACAACATTACCTCAGTTGTGTTTTAGCTGCAAATATAATTGTTCCTACTTTAGTTGAATTGAAGATTTTTTTAAGATATGATATCTCTATCACCGGAAAATGGCAGACTCCGTAAGATTGTAATCAATATTGATTAGTTTATAATTTCTCGATATAATATGAAAATATTGTTTTGTTTATAACATATGCCATCAAAAATTCAATAATTTCCAATACATCCGTGTCTTAGAAAAAATAGTTTACATTTTCATGCGAAATTTTACAATCTTACAGAGTTTGCCATTTTCTGGTGACATCACCATTTGTTTATCTTTTTACCCTTCCATGACATTGTGTTTAACATACCCCGTGTTTGAAATCAGATTTTAATCGTATTTAAGTAGATAAAGTAAATCTTATATTAACAATTTTGTATCATTTATAACTAGTTAGAAAATTGTATCAATGCCTAAAAGACAGTAAGTACATCATTAATTTTAAGTCTTATTATTTGTAAAGGAGTTTCAAACATCCTTTAGGAAAGTACCTCCTAAATGCTTATGCAAACATCGAATCCTACTATGTGGGAAGCTATTGGTAGATAAAAATGTTCTATTGTTTTAATTGAAATGACATTGTAAAGCGAATACTTCAAAAGTATATTCCATAAAATGCTGAATTTGTATTTTGTATTTTATTAAAATGTACCTATTTCATAACGACACCATTAAAAGTTAATACAATGAATACAATAAGGTCGATTCCAGAAGTGGACGGACCGTGGTCCTGGACCACGCTCAACTCTGACAGGGCTCACTGACCACGATCGGTCCACGTCCCGGGCACGGCCCTACCGGACTATTCTGTCAACGTCTCACTGTGTAAACTTAGCTGGAGTGAACGTTAAGTGAACTGTCACTTTCATTCCATCTTGTTTGTATGGATTGACAGCTTACTTCATGGTCACTTGACCTAATCTTACACGTTGAGATGTTTACAGAATCGCACTGCATCAGGTTCAACCATAAATTATCAATGTATGGATGAACCTTAACTATGTGACATGTGTTCCTTTTTTTACTATTGATAGGCATACGTTTGACCAATATCTCACCTGATGGTAAGCGATGATGCGGTGCAAGATGGAGTACGCTTGCCTAGATGTAACCTATTCACTCTTGACTTAAAGACTCCTTAGGTCGTAGCTATCAGGAAACACAGACTCAGGCAGGGAATTTCACTCCTTAGCTGTACCTACGCACAATGAATGTGTTCCCAAAACGTTTTTTGCGCATGGCTGGGTATGACCACGTGGTCCGATTATGGAACGGGCTTGGCGATATTAAGTTATGCAATTCCGTCGCACATTCCAAAATGTAACCGATAGAAAACCGACAGGCCAGCAACTCGGCGTCGATGCTCAAGATTTCATCATTATCATTGCCGATGATCCTCTTGGCTCGTTTCACAATTGACTCAAGGGACAAAACCTTGCCCTCTTATAGCTTTAATTGTTATTTATGGCGTTTAAGGATAATACAATTTTGACCAACACAAACGCGTCAGTGTACCCAATGTGCCACGCTGAAACATAGTACAGTAGTACCCAACTGATATAGCTTACCGATGTACCTGCGCAGAAGATGAATTTTCAAAGCGCGGGAAATGCTATTGACCAATCGGCACGTTCCACGCACCGCGCTTCTTTTTCTTGAACCGCTATTGGTCGGTAGCCGCCGCCATCTTAGCGATCGCCGCGTGGCATGTTAGTCAGCCGCCATACTTCTTACAATGGCTTGCGAGTGAGATGGAACTAACAGCTGCAGTGTATTATGAACCTTATAATAGTGATCTTAGGTTGATTGTAAGTTTTAAGCATTCTTTCGTTAATCTTCGGGACCATACTTTCTTTTCTGCGCGAACGAAGATTCACGACGCGCCATATCAGTTGGGTACTACTGTAACATCAGAGATACGAAACTGGAAGGGAAAAATTACTTAACCGCCAGTGGGTCTTTGTCGGTTAAGTAAAATTTGCCCTTCCAGTGACGAATTATTTTGTCTTCTATCAAAGACACGACGTTTTTCTATAGAAGACTAACATTTTCATACCCGGTCAGTATGAAAATGTTAGTCTTCTATAGAAAAACGTGGAGGTCAAAAGGATAATAATAACTGTTCTGTATCGATAATTCATATTATGTGTTGTGTCTGGATTAACAGTAAAAGGGTTATCAAAGAAAAAATGAATTGTGTGAAGAACGATATATGAAATAAAAGGGAGTCTGTGATAGCGTGTCAGTTGTCAGAACGGAATGGAAGAAAAAATACTAGTTGCGCTGACATGTAACATGGGACAGAGGCAGGAACTCGATAATCGGTTACAATTGGGCCGTACTGGCCTACTGGTGTGATGGATAAAAGGGAGGATGACGAAGTAAAGCCAAACAAACAACTGCACAACACACATTTATTAAACACAGGCAATAACCTGCTCCATGATATGACTGCGCCCCTTGCCAAATTATCCACAAAACTTACTCATAGAATGGTGATAAAACAACTTTAAGTAGGGGTTTACTATGACAAGCCAATGCCACGATTACCTATTCCAATGTGAAAAAGAGATTGTGCCATGTGCCTTGTAAAGCTCTGTCTACCTCGCGTACCGGAAAATGAGGGTTTTAAAACGTCATAGTAGGGTTCCTGGTTTTTTACTTTATTTTACATAGAAGCAATTCGCAGTCAAACGCACTGACATGCGGCTTGCTTAGCGCCTGACACTATTAGCCGCAGGCCCCCACTGATACCCGGTAGGCAACTCACACAGGCGCATTGCAGCCGGTTACCGACAATTCAGAACGTTAGTCTTACTTCCCAACTCATCGGGAGTTTCGGCCTTAGGCCTTAGTTATGATGAGATTGAGCTTTTTTTGCGCGTAAAGTTACGATAAATCGATATTTTCAAGATCGTAACTTAACGCGCTAAAAATGCTAACAATTGGGGTACGAATCCGTCAGTATTAAGAGTCCTATTACGAATCGTAAATGCTCGTTTGCAATAGACGAAGTTACGTTGGTCTGCGTTGGGAGTACATCTTTAGTCCGCGAAACGATTTTGATACTTACTAGTCTGAATAGGATTATAGTTTATTTGGGCGCTCGCGCGAGACTGAGGAGCGCGCGCGCTGAATTGACGCAGAATATATGTATAGTACTTTAATTTTATTTATTGTAATTTTATTTTATTATATTGACAAACGAAAACTTATGAAACGTATTCATTGTAGATTGAAATTTTATATCATATTAATTTATTTGATAAAATTGTTTTTATTTGGAATATAATGGACGCTGAATCAAGACATTTCTGGCTTAAATTAGGATTTCTTTACGTTTTTTTCCGTGAAAACTCAGGGAATTTAAAGAAATTCTAGAACTCCAATAAACAAGTAAAACATTCAACTTACCTTTTAGTAATTTCAGCTTTTAAAAGAATTGATTGTAACAATGTGAATTAGACCGTCAAAGTTCCATCTCCGACATTTTTTCTTGCAAACTGAGTTCGTAAAATATTTATAGTAAATTACACGAAAAGAAAAATGAAAATGTGTAACTCCAACTTACAATAAAGAGACTGGCACTATCGTTATTCAGGATCAAATAATTAAAATATCTTACTGCTGCTGAAAACTATAGCGTCAAGAATCATGAATTTCCGTAAAAAATGTAATAGGACTCAGTCCTATTACGAATCGTAAATGCTCCTTTGCAATAGATCAAGTTACGTTGGTCTGCGTTGGGAGTACATCTATAGTCCGCGAAACAATTTTGATACTTACTAGTCTGAATAGGATTATAGTTTATTTGGGCGCTCGCGCGAGACTGAGGAGCGCGCGCGCTGAATTGACGCAGAATATATAGTACTTTAATTTTATTTATTGTAATTTTGTTTAATTATATTGACAAACAAAAACTAATGAAACGTATTCATTGTAGATTGAAATTTTATATCATATTAATTTATTTGATAAAATTGTTTTTAATTGGAATATAATGGACGCTGAATCAAGACATTTCTGGCTTAAATTAGGCTTTCTTTACGTTTTTTTCCGTGAAAACTCAAGGAATTTAAAGAAATTCTAGAACTCCAATAAACAAGTAAAACATTCAACTTACCTTTTAGTAATTTTAGCTTTTAAAAGAATTGATTGTAACAATGTGAATTAGACCGTCAAAGTTCCATCGCCGACATTTTTTCTTGCAAACTGCGTTCGTAAAATATTTATAGTAAATTACACGAAAAGAAAAATGAAAATGTGTAACTCTAACTTACAAGAAAGAGACTGGCACTATCGTTATTCAGGATCAAATAATTAAAATATCTTACTGCTGCTGATAATTACAGCGTCAAAAATCATGAATTTCCGTAAAAAATGTAATAGGACTCTTAAGGCCTATCCGCACACAACCCGGCAGTTCCGTACCGTACAGTTCCGTGACGTGCTATTCATATAGGTATGCCAGTACCGTGTCACGTGAAAATGCCTCGATATTCAAGATCACAATTAGCAGCGATTGCTATAATATTAGATGAAGACGATGAAATTTATGTGAGAAGAAGGCAATGGGTTCATAACGCGTAGAGGAAAAGAGAAGAAGAAGGAGAGTTCGCCACCCTACATAAACATCTGATAGATGATGAATCAAAGTTTTTTGAGTATTTCAGGATGTCATAAATTGCAGGATGTAGGTACCTACACGAATTCAATCAACTTTTCGTCGTCCATCTTGGAATACTGCTACCGTGTCAGGCAAAATATTGTCCGCTACAAATTCACGACGGATCACGGCGAGCGTCGGCGCAGTAAGACGTTTCCGCAAAGAAGTCCGTTTCAGCAAATTGAGAAGAAAGGCCAGAACGTAAAGGTTCGCAAAGCGATTTGGAAAATCACCATATTTCAGAGATCAATATAATGGTGAGTTTTTGATTTTTTTAATTTACCCATTGTTTTTAATTTTCGCGCTTATTTAAGTTAAAATTATGCTGTCTGCCTTTCCACATTTCGACTGTAAACACGATAAAAGACAGAATCGTACCTACAATAAGTATCAAGAAAGCTACACGTTGGTCTCGTAATCTTATTTTAAAGAATGGTCTGGGTTCAACATCGCGTTGGGTCTTTGAGTCAGGAATATCAAGCATTTGCCGAGTCCACTTGTAGTACATCGTTGGCAGGCCAGCCTCGTTCAGCCGTTCTGTAAACACTTGGAGATCCTTGTAGAACGGGAAACCTAAGGAAAAATAAAACATAATTAATACTTACTTACCTAAATGCATGAATATTTTTACTGGGTCAAATATAATTATGCTGTTTTACCATTCCTCAACGTTGGGGTCGTCTTCGAATCTAACCGAATGCAGCTGAATAGTAAATATCTAGAAGATCTATCTACGACTGTCAAAGATTTAAAAATGGCAGCCGAGACCACGGTTTTACCTTTCCTTTCAGTTGTACAGGGGTCTCGGTATGAAATGAATGGTCACCACGGACCGACCGACTTTTGCAAGTGTTGCTAAACGTGTTATTGAGTCAAATGGTTGGATAACACTGTAAACTGACGATTTGTCAAGCCTTTTCCCAACTATATTTGGGTCAGTTTCCAGTCTAACCGGATTCAGCTGAATATATTTTTTTTACGTGGAGCAGCTGCCCACCAGACCTCGCAACCCATTAACTGGGTAACACGGTACTCCTTGGCAAGACTGATGTCAGACTTTTTGCGTGGTCCCCTACGCAATAGGTACCTGCAGTGATACCACACACCCGCCAAAGCAATTGGAGGTTTGATTTGATTGACTTTTTACCTGATCGAGCAATGTAGGACAAGTAATAAGTGTAGAAACATTCGTCCACTATTTCGATGAGAGGGGTATCGTGGCTGTCTCTGAACTTCTCAGTTATTTCCATGTCGGCATCCGATTTTCTATCCACTGTTACTGTGTTTGATTCTTGCAGAATTATCCCTAGGGCAATAGTTAAAGTAATATTATACAACAACATGTAGATAGAGTAATTACTTTACTACGTAAAGGGTATTTAGGGGTGTGACGAAAGTCATAAGTTGTAATACTCCCATCTCGTTTTTAAATACAAGTTCCCACTACAATTTCTTTTTTTTTGCCCGACTGTGCGACGCAAAGGAGTGGTAATGTGTTTATCAGCCTATTTATGTATGTTAGAATGTTCCTTTGAAGCACTATACAGACCAAACGCCTGGGCCGATTTTTATGATTCACACGTCAATCGATTCCTCTTAGTCCTCTGAGTGTCACTAAAGACATGACGTCAGTGAACATTCAATAAAGCGACTACTGGACACCATATAGTGAAAAATAAAAAGAAAACAATGAAAGTCAACAAACCATGTCAAGTGGGGTATCGTTGTTGAATAGGTATTTAATACAAATCATTTTTATTTTTCTCTCAACATTTAAAAAAAAAAAAAAAAACAAAAAAGAAAAAAAATTAAAAGAGGAGAAAAATGTTTCAACTTTATTGCTATTTAAAGTGATTGGATTCAAATTTGATTGGGAAAATTTTACAGTTTCGGATAGCTTGATGTGCTGGCGACTATAAATAACTGAAAAGTATAAAATTAAAAAAAAAAAATACTGCCCGCATAAAAAGTGAACCAAACTATAAAATGTCCAAGCACAACAGCCAAATATTTGTATTAACACTTAGCAGTCTATTAATATGTACCTATGTGTCTATACAGTCCACACTACTTCAAATCATATTTAGTGAGAAATAAATCGTCAAACCGTCCACACGTATTTTTATTCAAAAACTAATACAAGGGAAAAACAACCTTATCGCCCTAGACATTTTGGGTACATAATAAAAAAAAAAACTGAACTGAGGTTATTTTAATTTTTTACCAACAATATGACTCTGGCTCCTAGTGCAAAAGATTCTTAAGGCGCGTCCCCGAGCAAAACGCAGCGCTAGCCGTTTTTTGTGCAGTTTTTTGGAGCTATCTACTCGTTATCTAAAAGAAGTATCAACTTATAAAAATTACATTAAATTTCTACATAATCTTGACTATAAAATGGTAGATTTAATTTTTTTGTTACTAAGTATAATGTTTAATTAATCTCCTCACAACGAAACTACAGAAATGAGTAAAAAATACTGAAAACATGCATCTTCTCGAAAACTAACGATTATTTTGATTTTGTACTTACACTAATGGATAGGCAATTTGATTATGAGCATTTTGGTAGAAATATTTTTTTCAAATGACCAAAATTAGATTTTATAACGATTTTATTCAACATTCTGAGCGTATTCGCTATTGTATCCCTTGCGCTGTTATTGAGGGAAAAAATGCTCAAGGTTATTTGGTCAGGGTACGGCCTTAAAGAGCTTTTGCCCGCGACTTCGTACACGCATATACCGATTTTTCCCGTTCCCGTAAGACTTTCGGGAAATCTTGCGACCGGAAGTTTCGGCTGTGCGTTGACTTGTCATTCACTTACGGCCGAACCCAATAACCTAACTATCACCAGATTTGGCATACTGGAGATAGCAAAATAAAATGAAACAATATGAAAATTATATAGGTTTTCTGTTGTTTCATTTGTTTTTCTATCTCCAGTATGTGATAGATAGGATATTGGTTTCGGCCGTTAGACACCAGTAACAGAAGAATTTTATAAAGATTGAATATCATGTACCTAGGTAAATCTTCTTGCTAACCAACCTCCTCTCATGATTTACGAAACCTACCGTGCCTCGTGCAGTTTTTGTTGCCTGGTCTACACAACTTTGTTTTCAATGCTTGTTGAGTTCTTAATTTGCGCCGCAGTGAAGTATTCATTTCTGACAAAAAGGCAATAATCGGTTTTAAGGATTTACTAGCCCATGTCGGTGTTTTGAAGGAAACAGTGTACTAGGTATCTATATATGTTAGACTCACCAAGACGATCGCCGGGCATCAAACGAGATCGATCGAAAAATGATGCTTGTAGCTTGTCTTCTGGTGCTTGTAGCTGTCTCATGAATTCTTTCATTGTGGGGGAGGTGTACAAAGTAGCTCCAGATAAGTAAAGGTCCTCTAGAGTTTTAATTTGTGGATAACGTTGCACAGTTGTAAATATTCTGCTCAGGTGTCCCTGAAATATTAGGTAACCTGTTAGAAGTGCGAATTTTCCATATAACTACGTGTATAATACACACGGTTAGATTTAGCTATTTTACTATGACGCTGTTTTTAACAAACCTTACCTGATATACGGCAAGAAAAAAAACGGATCCCAATAAGCAAGCGCTTCTTAAAAAAATGAATGTTCTTGATTTCAACGGTGAATATCCAAGCATAGTCGTCATCACAGAGTTCTGGAGATAACTCCAGAATGACATTGTCTCTGGTCCACCCAATGTTTTGTTGATCATCGCCGTGGCCCACATGGTGCCGCCGATTGCCACTAACACCGCACCTATGAGTGCCCACAATGGCAGACTGAACAAGTTAAACACCCCGTGCCAAAGCGGTACAATATCAGTACTTTTTAATAAAGCACACAATTGATCAATTTTAACGTAATGTAAATAATAAATGTGTTCATCCGAATACAAAGTCATAAATCGTGAGTTGAAGGATATATCCAGTTCGCTACGGATGATACAGCCCAAAGCGCCACTAACATTTTCGGGTTGCGCGTAGCCATAATTGTCACACTCTTCATTTTCAGGAAGCGATAAATTAAATTTTAAATGTGAGAGGATATCGTGCATTACCATTCCATCTAAACCGCAGTAACCATTCGTTAAGTTTAAATTAAAATTCGCGTAATAGTGTAAATTCTTGCAAGTTTTGATAGATGTGGGATATCTGTCGAATATGCTCGCTTGCATAGGATAATCATCAGCTAGTTTTTCACCACTTTTCTTAATGGCTTGAGATAAGTCCTTAAAATTGGAAGCATTAATCAGTGTAATGGATCTGTCGTATAAAATCCGGGACGATGGTTTTTTACCCTTATAAACAACCATCTTTTGTTCACAAGCAAAAGGGAATACTACACCAACACGCATGATTTGGAATCTGTGCCACAAAGTGTTCATGATATTTTCCAACAATGAGAAATCGTTTTGATTCATCTTGCCATTCTTACATTTGAATTTGCTGTCACCAGTAATGATAAAGTATACTAAAGACCAATTAGACTGAAAAAAAAATCGCCACAAATCAGAGTCGACCATCTTCAGTGTTAAATATCTTGTCATTATCATAACGTTAGGATTATCACTTGTCTTAATAAAATCTCTTGTGACATTAACTCGAATGTCTAAATCTGAACCATGCACATTTAATAACACGACTGATTTATCAAGAAGACTATTTTGCAGGATATATGTTTTTAATACTGGGTTAGCGTGAACATCCATGTCGAAAAACAATGTTTGGGAAAATTTTTCAACTGGTAATATTGTCGAACAATCTGTAGCAACTGGTGCGAACTTGTACTTCAGCTCGAAGCTTGAAATTGCGAGAAATTTTGTAATGATGAGTAATGCAAAAAGCTCCATTTTCATGTTAATGAATCAAACTTCAGAGCACAATATATGCTTCCTTGATGTAGTCAACACTAACGACTTCTCAGAAATTCTCCTCTATTATAGACGTGTTTAGTATACTCACTTGATTATTATCAAAGCCTACAACAGTCGATCACCCTAAAGAGTTTGCTATGTCAATCAGTTAACGTGACGGTACAAATATGGACTTGAAGATTTCTTTATTGATGAATATGGGCTTATTTGTAAAAAGATAACATCTTACTGGTTAGCAAATAACATTAACATATTTTTTTGTAAACTTAGTTTGAAAAATGGACGATTGATGTTGTAATTTTTTAATATTATGTATATTCGAAGCTTTTTATATTTCCACCATAAAAGGGGGAATGTGGATTCCAAATAAATGCAGTTGATTCTTAACTACATCCACTTTAAGGTCATGTTAACTATATAGTTACATATTTATAAAACCAGTGGACTGTTAAATTCACGCTTATGTCGAATAGTTTTCAGTTTTTGGTATGAATCAGCAACATTTTTGTTACACTTACTTTGTACTTACAAATTAATGTAAAGTTATCAGCGTGAGTTAAATACTTAACTTTTGGAGAACCTTTTAAGATCCGGGTTGTTGTTAGAGTCTTGTGCGTTGATTTATACATAAATAGGAGAGGCCCAAAAATGCTGCCACACGGCATTTCATGTATCGATCATGCCTAGGTACATTTTCGATGCATGGAGTTCCGTATGGCAGTATTGCGCAAAATTGTGGGAATCCGGACGGCAGGTTTATGAAATGAAATCAGACATACACAGCACTCATTTATTAAATTCAGAAACGCATTCAATCATTTGCATGGGTAAAAACAAAATGTTTATGTGATTTACAATTCAGTTAGAGACTGTAGTACTAGCTACAACTAACCCAGCTAATGGGTGTTTTGACACCGGACGCTAACGACGACGACGATACGATGACGCGGTATCAGCAGGTAGGTAACCTATCACAACATGTCACAATGAAGAAAGCTAGGTTAGTATTAAAATACAAAATATCGGTGAAAAAGCCCGGTGTGCGGCCTGAGTGAGTTATTGTTTATTAGTCCATACAAAGAAGTGTCACAAGTTTGAAAATTCGTATACTTTTTGTTGTGTAGGCAGCGCTGACCGCTTTAATGAGAAAACATAGAAAAAAGAAAAAGAAAAGAAATAAAAAATAGTTTATTCCTCCCAGACAGACGCACATTACATTAACATAAAAGTATGATTCCCAAAGCGATGGCAAACCGCAGCTAACAACAGCGACGACAGCGCAGTAACAATAACATAGTTTCATTGTCAATCTGCCTAACCTTTTCCCCACGATACTGGGATTGGCTTTCAGTCTAAAACCGGATGCAGTTGTATACTCAGTATTCTGTCGATTACCCGTCTGAGCTCTCTCCGTTGGAAAGACTTGTTTGTTACACTTGTTCTATATGAGTTTGGTTTGCCTATATTGTTTCGTTTTCGCGTCGTTGTCGGTATTGTCTTATGTGAAACCGTACAATAGTAATATTATTTGAAATTATGCGTTTTTGTTCAACTTTTTTCAGCAGTCTCGGAAAAATATTAATGAGGTGTCACTTGATTCGGAAGAGCATATATGCAGATGATTTTTAAAAATTAACACTCGAAAATACTGCAAAAGTTATAAACAATTTCCTGACAAAAGAAAAAGGAATTTTTTTTTCTCAAAATCCAATTAACATTTTTGAAATCTAAAAAAATATTCGAAAAGAGGATGATATTTCCTATGAAAAAGTCTTGTTTCTCGGAATTGTTAAAGTGGCCGAAGCGGGCGTGGCTTGCGAAAGCCAGGGTACCCATTTGCGGTGGTATTTTCACCCTTTTTTACTATTTAGATATTTTTTTTACTATTACTATTGATTTGAGCGCTACCTCACCTGATGTTAACCGATGATGCGGTCTAAGGTGGAGCACGCTTGCCTAGAAGTAACCAATTCACTCTTGACTTAAAGACACCCAGGTTGTAGCTATCAGAAAACACAGACTCCGGCAGGGAATTCCACTCTTTAGCTATAAGCACAATGAATGTATTCCCAAAACGTTTTGTGTGTATATGTCCATCATGTAGCGGTCGCGCATCGCCGTACGTCTTGTGTTCCCTCTGGGAAAGTTATAAATATTGTGTAGGACCAATATTTATAACTCTGAGAGTTAAGACTTTTCTTATGAAATTTCATCCTCTTTTCGAATCTTTTTTGAGATTCCAAAAATCCTAATTACATTTTGAGATATTTGAAAAAAAAGAAAACAATTCCCTTTTGACTTTGTCAGTAAGCAGTTTTTTCGAGCAGTACTTATTTTTTTTAAATCATCCTCATGCTCTCCCGAATGGAATGACACCTCAATCATATTTTTCCGAGACTAGTGAAAAAAGATAGGCTAAGAAAAGCACTTGTTGACTAGACTTTCAATGTAGACCATTACACATTCAGCCAAGGAGACACAGATACGTCTCAATTTGCTTTGCTAGAATAGACTTTCTTAAAAAGCGTCATCGTCGAAAAACTATAGTAAGTCTCAATTTGTGGTATATACAGGCAGTGCGAATAAATAATAACCTTTGTTTAGCCAAGTCACATTGAAAACATTAAGGTGTTTCAGTTAGATTTTAACTTGGCTAAGATCTTTGCTTAAAGAGCTTACATTGCTTACTATATCTTCCTCTGCCTATCCACATTTCAGCCGCAAACACAATGGCAGAAATAATTGTACCTACAAATAGTATTCCAAAGGCTACGCATTGATCTTTCAGCCGTATTTGAGAGAAAACCCGCGGTTCGCTGTTGTTGATGGTTTTCGAAAGTGGGATTTCAAGTATTTGCTGAGTCCATTTGTAGTATATGTTTGGTAAACCAGCTTCATTTAGACGTTCTGTGAAAACTTGGAGTTCTTCGAAGAACGGGAAACCTGAGGGACCGAAAATACTTTGGATTAGGAGTGATATGGCTCAAGAAAAAGTGACTACGTCGCTACCATTAATAAATACGAGGACGCAAGCGGGAAGAACGGCACATAAAATATGTATTTGCAGTCTGTCGCAACCGTTGGTTCCCAAAATAACCTACGATTCACCAGACCAATCTAATCCAATCCAATGAATATTACCTGATCGAGTAATGCAGGACAAGTAATAAGTGTAGAAACATTCGTCAACTATATCGATAAGAGGTGTCCCGGAACTGTCTGAGTACTGCTCCAGAATTTCCATTACAGCATCGGACTTCCTGTCCACGGTTGCAGCGAATGTGTGTTGCAATACCACTCCTGCAACAGATATAATGGATTTTATGAGCTCTTAGCTAAATTAAAACAGCTACGCGGATCGATCTTCAAGGTTAAGCGGTTGATTTACTATCTTAGGAATCTTTAGGCTATCATTTGAAGGTAGATCTTCGATAGTCATTACGCCTTTCAGAGGGGTATCGTGTTCCGGAGTCGCGGGACTATTCGAAAGAGATACCGTGGCTCCGGAACACAAAGGGCACAATGAAGGAACATGGATGGGTTTTAGTCAGTAGAAGTCTGATACTCCCTCCCGCTCCGCCCGGAGTGGGCGAAGTCATTTGATGATTTCCCATCTCTAAAAAAAAAAGTGGGGGTATCGTGTCAGACAGTTACTAAGTTGTGGAGGTCAGACAGATAGGAAATTATTCCATACTACCCTTCGCTCGCGACTATCTTTCTTAGTGCTCACTTACACCATGAAAGGAACCCCTGTACAAAATTTCAAGTTTCTAGGTACAGTAGTCTCGTTGGTCGGGGCTGTGTGTTGATATATAATTCAGTGAGTCAGGTTTGCCTTTTATATATACAAGACAGGAAGCAGACCCCAACCAAGTTGGGAAAAGGCTAGGCGGATCACTGTACCTGTACCCCGTACTTATTCAGCAAGCACCCCCAGGCGATCTCGTTCATAAAGAACACTTGTATCCAGGACAACAATTACCTTAGTTAAATCAACTTACCAAGACGGTCACGATCCCCAGCTATCACGTGAGTTCGATCAAAGAATTCCACTTGCAACTTGTCGTCTGGGTTCTGAATTTGTCTCAAGATATCTAGCATTGAAGGAGATGTGTATAAAGTAACCCCAGAATAGTAAAGGTCCCTCAGTGTTTTCATTTGCTGAAAACGTGCCACTGTTGTGTACACTCTGTTTATGTGACCCTGAAATAATGCATATACAGGAAGATAATTTAGAAATTTACTTGTTCGTAAACGTGCCTATTAACCTGCAGTATGTTTCTTACCTGATAAATACCCAGAATAAAAATAGAACCCAATAAGCATGCGCTCCTTATCATTAGCAATGTTCTTCTTTTGATCGGTGAATATCCAACCATTGTTGTGATCGCAGCTTTGTGAAGGTACCACCAGAATGTCATTGTCTTTGGACCAGTCATTTTTTTGTTGATCATCGCCGAGGCCCACATGATGCCACCGATAGTCACCAAAACTGCACCTATCAAAGCCCATAATGCTGGAGAGAACAAATTAAACACGCCTTGCCAAACTGGTTTAATATCGGGTTTTCTTAATAAAGCATACAGTGTATCGGTTTTAACATGCGTCAAATAGTAAATGTGTTCATCGGAATACAATGTCATAAATCGTGAATTGAAGGATATATCCAACTCCTTCCGAATAACACAGCCCAATGTGCCGCTAACATTCCCGGGAACTCCATAGCCGTAATAGTTACATTTATCATCTCTAGTAAATGTATTATTAAATTTTAAATGCGAGAGGATGTCGTGCATTACCATTCCATCTAAACCGCAATACCCATCCGTTAAGTTCAAATCAAAATTCACATAATAATGTAAATTATCACAGTCTTTGATAGCTGTTGGATATCTGTAGAACATACTCCCTTGTATTGGATAGTCAATAGTAAGCTTTTCGCCACTTTTCTTTATGGCTGACAGTAAATCATTGGCTTTCGTAGCATTAATTAATTTAATAGTTCTGTCGTATAAAATCCGAGTGGATGCTGTTTTGCCGTTATAAATAACCATCTTTTGTTCACATGCAAAGGGGAATACTAATCCAACACGCATGATTTGGAATCTGTGCCACAACGTGTTCATGATATTTTCCAAAAATAAAAAATCGTTTGGGTTCATCTTACCATTCTTACATTTGAATCTGTTGACGTCAGTAGTGACAATGTATAGTAAAGACCAATTGGATCTTATGAAAAATTGCCATAGCGCAGAGTCAAACATCTTTGTTGTTAAACATTTCGTTAGTATAATGATATTAGGATGATTACTTGTCCTAAGAAATTCTCTTGTGACATTCACTGTAATGTCAGCATCAGTATTTAGTAACAGAACTGGTTGTTTAAAAAGTCTTTTTTGCAGTATACATGTTTTAATTTCTGGGTGAGCGTGTGCATCCATGTCCAAAAATACTGTTTCTGAATAATTTTCAACTGTTAACAGTAGCGGACAGTTTGTTTCTACTGGAGCGAACTTGACCTTCAGTTCGGAGCTTGAGATGAATACAAGAAACGTGGTTATGATGAGAAATGCAAGAAACTTCATTTTTGAATTATGGTTTTAATAGATTTTATAATCATAATAACTACTTAGATTTACGCCAAGTGTTCATCAAATTGTTCACTTCACTTCAATGCTTTCTGGATGTAGCTTCACGAGCAATCGCTAGAAACATCTCTCTTTAATTTGGACGTGTACTTGATCACTATCAATACAGCGACCGACCTTAATCACTCTAAAATGTTTTTTACTTCAATCTGTTAACTTTTGACAGCACCATATGATGTTGAATATTTCATTATTGATGAAGTTGTTTAAGTACTTACTGAAGAAAAAGATAACGTTTTATGTGTAATAAAATATGTAGTATGTTTAAACATGATTGTAATCGTTCCTCGAAATATAAATCTAAATAATTCAATTTAGATTTCCGAAAAATCATTTGATTTCATATGAAGTTTTTTGAAATCTGAGAATTTATATTATTTGTTTATTAACTATATGATAACTGACATTTATTTTGTAAGTAACAACACTTTTACATGTCAATATTTTTTAGTCCATAATACACTAGATGAGGCTTATTTTTTCTAGTTGACTACCCTGAGAAGAAATACCGAAACAACCAGAAGGCTCTTTTAAAGTCCTTACATCAATCGTAATAGTCAAATCATTTGGACTATAATTATGTCATTTACCACAATGTAGGTAAATGTCCGAGGTGGTCTTTTGAGGAAAGTCCCATACAGGTTTGTGGACCTGTCCAGACAGTGGTGCAAGCGTTTTTTAGTTATCGTGAAGCTTAAACTTAGAACTTTAAGGAGATCAACGACTTGACTTGACAATACCGAAGTGAGGCCATTTGAGTAGGCCGTATAAAGAACTCAAACTGCCAGGCAAATATGAAATGAACCCCTTAGTTTAGTGATGGGAAATCATCATATTATTATTGTGTAAATGCGTCATACGTTTATTCTTTATTAATAAATTAGGTATTTTGGAAATATTGTAAATTCGTCACATTTCTTTTCGCTGTCCAAAATATACTACAAAAAGTTAAACACTCGATAAGAATGAAAAAGGTATTATTATTTTCTAAACTTAAGTCTTTGTAGAAAACACAGTTCTAATTGCAGACATATAATACAGGATGTTCTAGAAGTGCGTGGTTACAGACGGACGGACGGATAGCGGAGGTTTAGGAACCCTAAAAACCACCGAGGTTTTATGATTGCGAAAATAAATTACCAGAAAAATTAAAACAACAGTCAGATTTGTCAGCTATGCTTATTATCTTTAAAGCTTGAAAATAAAATAGGCTTAAATAAATTAAGAGCATAAATCTAAGTTTTATTTATTTATTCTTATCGTCTGAAATTATTTAAAACTGAAATTGTTTGGACATGATAGTTCGTGGAGATATAGACCAAACTGCCAAGCCAAGGTATTCACGGGAAAGAGCCCAGAAGGAATGAAATCAAACCAACTTGTAGACACAACACACTGTTTTAATATAACCATTACTTTTTGTAACATTCCATAGAACATTGGAGAATAGGATACCTACACACATTTGAATTGATGAATTAATCAATCATGATTCGGTAATTTTAGATAAAAAGTACATGCTTACATTTTAAGTGCACCATTACAAACACACACTGTTACTTTAATAAAATCGGTGCAGTATCTATTAAATTCAATTCAATCTATAATGGATGATCGGCGCTTATACACTTTCAAGCGTTGACGTCTTCCTATCCACATTTCAACTGCGAATACAATAACAGACAGCATTGTACCAACAAATAATATTCCAAAGGCGACACACTGGTCACTTAAACTAATTTCGGAGAAAGGGCGCGGTTCTGTGTCGATATCAGGCATGGAATTTGGAATATCAAGCATTTGTTGAGTCCATTTGTAGTACATTGAAGGTAAGCCAGCTTCGTTCAGACGTTCGATGAAGACTTGGAGATCCTCGATGAACGGAAAACCTAATAACAAGGAATAGAATTGATTAAAACTTTGCTAAAGAAAAATTCATCACCTCCTGTGGGATTTCGTTCAGTCCTTTGCACATTTAGGGTACCTGTCTATTGCGATCGGATCGAATAAACGGAGAAATATTAACCAATCATGTCAGTCATAATGAAAGTGACTCACGTGGTGCGGAGATTTTATGCAATTCCATTGGTTAAAACTTCTCCGTTTCTCCGCTCCGCAGCCACACTCCGCTGTAATGGACAGGCACCCTTACGATTATCCAGAGCAAGTTTTATAAATGATATAGTTTTCTATGTAGGTTCTACCAAACGAGTAGATTCAAGATAAAACTGCAATACGGAGGATGTGGCACAGGAAGTTATAAAACATAGATCATCATGTCAAGTCTCATCATATCATGGTGTCAAGTCTTGTGTATGGCCTTAAAAGAACCAAATCATCCAAATTGCAAAGTAGACCCCAATTTTTTTTTATTTACCTGTTCGAGCAATGTAAGTCAAGTAATAAGTGTAGAAACATTCGTCTACAATGTCGATAAGTGGATTTCCGTGATCGTCTGAGTACTGCTCGAGAATTGACATCTCGGCGTCTGATTTCCTGTCCACAGTTGATGCAAATGGGTGTCGCATAATTACTCCTGGGGGCACAGATTAAAAAAAGATATAATAACGTGCTTTAACCGGCTTTAACTGAGATGAAAATAAAATAAATAAATAAATAATAAATAATAAATCTTTATTCATACAAACATTAGTTCAAAGTATATACACGTTTAAGGTACATCATTAGTTTTGAAACAAAAAAACAACATATCTCTGGGCCCCACACTAGGATTCCCTGTGTCGTGGGGTCCAGTCCCTTCCGTAAGTTTTAAAAAAGTATTTACATAAAAAGTAATGCATTTATTGTGTATATTGTACTATAACTAATTGTGTCTTGGAACACAACATAAAAGAAGACACAAAAATAGACAAACGATATTTGAAAATAGAAAAAAATAGTGCTAGTTTGCGACGGTGTGTTTGTGTATTAATGTATGTGGGTGTGCGTGTGTGTGTGTGCGTGTATGTGTGTGTGTGTGTGTGTGTGAGAGTGAGTGAGTGTGTGTGTGTAGATTTTGATGCGTGCTGTATAAAGTAAGTGTACGGATGAGGTCGTGAGCGCGTGATATTAAAAAACACTTTTTAAGAGGTTCTCGGTATGGGCATAGTCTTTGGGTATTAGCCATTTCTGGATGGTGGTTTTGAGGTGGAATAATGTCAGGTTTATTATTGTGTTATTAGCTTTAAAGAATTTATTGTAAAGATAGGGTCCCATAAACGTAAAAGATTGACGAGCAAAAGTAGAACGAGCTCTCGGTATGTTCCACTTGAGGGTTCTGTAAGAGGTTTGCGCTGTGGTCTTAGCAAATTTATGAAAGCGGAGAAGTACCGAGGTAATGTAAAGCTGTCTCACGGTAAGGATGTTACATTCTGAGTACAGTACATTGGTAGAATAACGCCAGGGTTTCTTAAAAGCAATTTTTAAAATAGCTCGCTGAGCGCGTTCGAGCTTGAGAAGATATGTTTTCTTCGATGCTCCCCAAGCAATGACACAATAACTCAAGATTGATTGACAGAGACAGAAATAAACGGCTCGAATAAGTCGCGGTTTAGCTACAGACCTAATTTTTTTAAATATGTAAGCGAGCTTTCTTACACGTTTTGTAACTGCATCGATTTGCAATTTCCATGAGAGATGTTCATCGATCATTATGCCTAAGTATTTTATGCACGAAACTTGTTCAATAGTCGAGCATTGGCAATGCGATAAAGTTGGATGCTTGGCAGACTCACATGTGTGCAGTTTAACGTTTACAGCTTGCTTTGGAGCAGATCTTTTGGTTATACTTAAGGCTATGAGCTTGGTTTTACTTGCATTAAGAGTCAGTAAATTATTACTCAGCCAGCTGGCAGTACTTCTAAGGCCCTCCTGGGCCACATCAACAACCTCTGTCCACGTGTTAGCATGGAAAATTATGAAGGAAAACCTTAAGAAGGATGTGTGGCGGTACGTAGGTAAATAGATAAGAAATGAAAACGTTAAAGTATGTCTAAATGTGACACCGGTAGTTGAAAAGTTGTATAGATATCGCATGTCATGTGATTCGGAGAAAATAATATCTTGTCGTGGAGAGGAAAGTTTTGAGTATGAAAGCAGATAGCTTGAAGAGTAGAGGAAGATCAATGAGACGCTGGAACGATTGTGTGAATTATGGTTTCGTAAATTGGGATAACGGCAGGAGAATGGTGAAGACGATGATAGTTGTTGGTGAATCAAGTTTTTAATTTTACTTAAGAGCGAAAGTACACAAGAAGTATTGAAGTATAAGACAACAGAAATTTCAATACAATATAGTAGGTAGATTTTCTTGATATTGTTCAATACAATTTGTAAACCAACTTACCAAGACGATCACCGGGTATCAAATGAACTTGATTAAAGAATTTCCCTTGTAGCGTGTCTTCCGGGTTTTGAACACTTTTCATGAGATCTCTCATTGTATCAGAAGTGTACAAAGCTGCACCAGAAGTGTAAAGGTCCTTTAAAGTTTTTATGGATCTGAAACGTTCCACTGTTGTGTAAACTTTGCTTATGTGACCCTGAAAAATAATTATAACGAAAGAACAAATTGTTTATTTAAAACTTGTTATAAGCTAAACTATGGAAAATAATGGACTCACCTGATATACGGCCAAACTAAAAATAGAACCCAATAAGCATGCGCTCCTTATCATTAGCAATGTTCTTGTTTTCATCGGTGAATACCCAAGTATAGTCGTCGTTACGGAGTTGTAAAGGTATAACCAAAATGTCATTGTCTTTGGACCAGCCATTACTTTGTTGATCGTCGCCCAGGCCCACATGATGCCACCTATTGCCACTATCACGGCACCTATCAGAGCCCATAATGATATAGAAAACAAATTAAACACCCCGTGCCAAAGCGGTACAATATTAGGCTTCTTTACTAAAGCACATAATGTATCAGTTGTAACATAATGCAGATAGTAAACTTGTTCATTCGAATACAAAGTCATAAATCTTGAATTGAACGATATGTCCATCTCGTTACGACTGACAGAACCCAAAGTGCCGTCCATCCCAAAGCCGAAATAGTTGCAGGTTTCACATTGACAAAAAGATGCATTAAATTTTAAATGTGATAGAATATCATGCATAACCATTCCATCTAAACCGCAAAATCCAAGCGTTAAGCTCAAATTAAAATGCACGTCATAGTAGCGTAAATTCTCACAATCATAAATTGATGTAGGGTATCTATAGAATAAGCCTGCAAGCATGGGATAATTTTGAGCTAGCTTTTGACCACTTTTCTTCATAGCTACAAATAAGTCATCATTATTAGTAGCATTAATTAATTTAATAGATCTGTCATATAAAATCCGAGTGGAAGGTCTTTTGTCGTTATAAACAACCATCTTTCGTTCACACGCAAAAGGGAATACTACACCAACACGCATGATTTGAAATCGGTGCCACAAAGTGTTCATGATATTTTACAGCAATATAAAATCATTTGGTTTCATTGTGTCATTCTCACATTTGAATTTTTTGTCACCGGTTACGACAAGGAATAGCAAAGACCAATTAGATCTAATAGAAAACTGCCATTGAGGTGACTCAAACATTTCCTCAGTTAAATATGTTGTCTTAATAATGACATTAGGATTATTATTTGTTATGATAAACTTCCTTGTGGCTGTGTCTCTCACGTCTTTATCTGTATCTAGTAACAGGACTGATTGTTTGGCAAGACTGTTTTGCAGGATACTTGTTTTAAAATCTTGGTGAGCGTGTATATCCATGTCTAAGAATACAGTTTGTGAATCATTTTCAACTGGTAGCAGTAGCGGACAACTTTTTACAATTTGTGCGAACTTGTACTTCGGTTCGGAGCTTGAAATTGCGAGAAACTTTGTTATAGTGAGAAATGCAAGGCACTTCATTTTGAGTATATTTTCTTACGAATACGGAATACTTGTGTCCATTGCTAGTCAAATTGTTACCTTCACATCAAAGCCTTCTGATGTGTTTGTGATAACATAAGCGTGTCTGAGAAAGGTTTTTCTTTAATATTCATTTGCGTGTTTCGATGTTAATCACTGTAAAACGTTTGCCACCAGCTTCAATCTGGTAACGTGTGACAGCACTATGTATTCAAGTCTAAAATATCATTATTATTTGATCAAGATGTAGATACGTGGTTAAACTACCAAGTTCTTGAGCTCTGCTTAATTGTATATCTTTATACAAACATTTCGTTGGCTGTCCATCTCTGATGGTTCTTTTTCTCAAGAATTGGTCGACAATTTGAAATATGTGTAAAAATGCATGCCTAAAATGAACGGAATACACTTTGTAAATGGTAGGCAATGAATAGAATCGGTTATGCTTTCGGCTAATTTACCAAACGTTGATAAAAGAAAAGCAGTGGTGACTCGATCACGCCCGATTCGGTGCAGGTACCTCCCGAAATATCCGTGTCCGGTGAGGACCTGCGTCAAACGAAAGGTGCGGACGCCGTGGCGCCTTTCATGTCAATCCTCAAATAGGGGACTTATCGCCACTATCGTGGCGTGCCCTGCACTGGGTTGCGATAGTCGTCGTCTCCATGTCGCCATGAGATTCCAGCAAGGAGACACGCCGCCTCGCGCGAGTTCGTGCGATAGCCGCGGGCCAGCCTTGCGGCTACCACCTTTTGGGGCGCGTTCAAATAATGGGCAGCACGCCCAAGGAACGCGCCCAGACCACTGGGGCCCCGTAAAGGGCCATGTACTGCACGATCCCCGCGTCGAGCCTCCGGCAGGAGGCATTTGGTCCCCCCAGGTTGGACAGGAGCCTGAAAGCAGCCCCGGCCCACTCCAGTTTGTGGGCCAAACGTCGGAAATGCTCCACGAAGTTCCACCGGCTGTCGAGGACGAGCCCTAGGTACTTCAGCGTCGACTCGACGCTGATGGGAAGCCCTCCTACCGTCAGCAAGGATCCCGACGGTGGCGCATTCCGAGGCCCATGAAAGCACATGGCCTCGGACTTGTGCAATGCCACCTCGAGACCCAATTGCCGAATCCTCTCCACGACTATCGCAATCCCGCGTGTCATCAAGTCGGCCGCCGCCTCGTACGACCACTCTTGTGCCAGCACCAGCGTAGCAGACTACGCTGACGCCGCTAGGGAAGTCGGCGCGCAGCACCCAGTCGTAACCGATGTTCCACAGGGGCAGCCCCAGAACCGATCCCTGTGGGACACCGCACGACATCTCTCGCCGGTTCCCCTCTCCGCTGTGACCAGGGTAGATAACTGCCCTGTCGGACAGGTAGTCACCGACCACACGATGAAGTAGGTCGGCACCCGGTGTTACCGGAGTGCCTCCCCAATGCAGCTCCAGGGTATGGTGTTGAAGGCGTTGGCGATGTAGAGAGACACCGCCAAGACAACAGCACCCCGGGACACCGCATTCCCCAACGTGAGGGCTCTAACACGCATGATGGCGTCCACCGTAGAGCGCCCCTTGCGGAAACCAGACTGGTGTTGCGCAAGATCCGGCCCCGTTCCCGCTAGGTGCTCGGCGAGGCAGTTTGCAATGACTCTTTCGAAGAGCTTACCCACCTCGTCTAGCAGCACCACGGGCCATCCTATCGTTACCCTGTGGTGGATTTTTATAAAATCCAGCGTACCACAGGGTAGCGACATTGGACCTCCCTTAACGTTCTGTACATAAATGATCTTCCTATAGACACATATAAACTGTAATGAATGAGCCAAAGTAAGGCAATAATTCATGAATCATGATTCATGAATTATTGCATTACTTTGGCCCATTTCCTTTAAATATCGTATACATTCCGCGAGATGATGAATGTGGCCTGGCTATATTCATTATTAAGCTAATAGGCTCAAAGGTACTTAAAATGGATTAAATGGGCAGCGTTCGTAGGTCTAGAGCTAGATCACTACCGTTTCAAAGTAGCCGGAGGAGGCAATCTGATGGGATGAAATCAAACAGATTTGAATGGAGAGCTTACATTTATTAATAATAATAGGTATGTTTTTTCAATTACTTGCCTTTAATAATATGTTACACACATGACTTAACTAAATTACAAAACATGAGTTCAAACACAATTATTATTTAAGTTACAATACAGTGCTTCGTGACATGTAAACGCAAGGCAATTAAAGGCACCAATGTGCCGCGACGATCGAGGAACTATAGCAAAAGCAAAAATAATAGTTATTTATGATACAAGAGCGGTAAGTTGGTCTTTACAAACGAGTAGACAAATGTAAGCCCGAGACGAAGTCGAGGGTTTACCATAGTCACGAGTTTGTAAATACCAATATCCGCTCGAGTGTCACACAACGTTTTTCGACACGTTATATATAAATAGATATTGAAACAAACTTTTTCACTATCTATGAAAAAATATTGTTAATCATTAAATAGCGTTCTCGCGAATTTGGTGGCAAGAGACCATTTTCTGCAATTGGCGCCTCTTTCATGATATCAGGTGGAGTAGATTTCATATTTATATCTGATTCCTCGCTTGCACACATAATTATTCTAATTAATATTATAATTAAAAGTCTCAACACTCGCAATTATCTTTGACGTTTCTAATTGAAAATGGCGCGAATTTTCAAATGGAGAAACGTGTGCGGTTTTTAAAATAAGAGCGCGCTTCCGTTTGCGTCTGCGTCAGCGTGAAACATTTTAGTAGAATTATATAAATTGTAAATTGTATTATATATTGTACATACCTATCCAGTATCATTCTCACTATTTAGACGAATCTAACGACACCTTTCAAGCTAAAATCTATCAAGCCACAAGGTTAGGCTACAGTGTGCCAAAGAAATATGACATCATACATTAATACACTCGGAAAAAACATAAGTGTAACAGTCGGGTAATTAGAATTACATCTATTGTCTAATATTTTCTTCAATATTAAAGTGCGACAAACCTTCGGAGCAAAAAATTCTTCGTAAAAAAAAACGCGTATGGAACGCTTCCGTAACGGACGCAGACGGAAGCATTTTTGACTGACGGATGCAGACGGATTTAATTCTTATAATTATATTGTTTATGGACATTTAAAAAAATACCGTAAAGAATACGCACTATATATACTATATATTAGGTACCGTGAGAGTACCTACCTACTTTACCGCACGCTCCATTTTATGGTCCGTAATTGTGAACTTTCGATCGAACAATGTATACAGGCTTCGTAAATGCATTTTATGAGCAAATGTGTCGAAAAATTAATTTACGATGTTCTCTTCAATGTTTTCAAATGTTGCTGCCTGCCTATCCACATTTCAGCTAAGAACACGACTGCCGACAAAATTGTCCCAACAAACAGTATCCCGAAAGCGACACGTTGGTCTCTTAATCTTATTTTAGAAAAATTCCGCGGTTCGCTGTATTTTTCAGGTATAAAATTTGGAATATCAAGCATTATTTGAGTCCACATGTAGTATTTACGTGGTAACCCAGCTTCATTGAGCCGTTCAATAATAACTCGGAGATCCTCGACAAACGGGAAACCTGAAGGAGCAAAAAATAAATGAAAACACAAGCCATGTGCATGATGTATTTTCCCATCGGAAATACGACGAACTACTAGTCAAACTTTCATCTACATATTATTTGTCTGCTACAGGGAGTAAATTTCAAAAAGTCTTCCTCAATGCTTGCTTACAGAACTCAAAGATGGTTTCAAAATGTTTCTAGACCCAGCAGTTTAGGCTGTGCGTTGGCTGTGAGTAATTTTATGATTTTATGAATCGGACTAATGACAAAGTCACTTGGGTGTGATATTTAACAAGGGTTACTAAAGTTTTCCTCGTCATAAGTACTTTATTTATCCTTTTGTCGGGTGTAGATGGATTTCGAACGTGCAATATTTTCCAACAAAATTACCTGATCGAGCAATGTAGGACAAGTAATAAGTGTAGAAACATTCATCCACTATATCGATGAGAGGAGTTCCGCTATCGTCTGAGTACTGCTCCATAATTGTCATCTCGGCATCTGATTTCCTGTCGATGGTTGTCACACTTGGTTTTGTTAGAATTACCCCTGTGGCAATAGGTTGAATAAGATTTTTATTATCATTTAAGTAGTAGTAACTTTACTAGTCTGATGGTCTCATCCAAGTCATACACTCGGTCTTTTGTTACTTATTTATTTATCATTCCTACCAAGCACAATTTATTATACCTACTGATATCGCTTTCGGCAACGATTCAGTTCAATCATTGCTCCACGCGCAAAATCAAATGCCATAGCTATCTATCTCCAAGGAAGAGCTTCGGCTGAAGAACAGAGACTGACAAGTGTTTAAAGTAGTTACATACACGCACACATACACACAGACACACCCACATACATTAATACACAAACACACCGTCGCAAACTAGCACTATTTTTTTCTATTTTCAAATATCGTTTGTCTATTTTTGTGTCTTCTTTTATGTTGTGTTCCAAGACACAATTAGTTATAGTACAATATACGGATACTTACGGATGGGACTGGACCCCACGACACAGGGAATCCTAGTGTGGGGCCCAGAGATATGTTGTTTTTTTGTTTCAAAACTAATGATGTACCTTATACGTGTATATACTTTGAACTAATGTTTGTATGAATAAAGATTTATTATTTATTATTTTATTTATTTATAGTTTAGTTTGCAAACCTACCAAGTCGATCCCCAACTGTCAAATAAGCTCGGTCAAAAAAACTTTCTTGCAATTTGTCTTCTGGGTTCTGTAATTGTCTCATGATTTTTCTCATTGAAGGAGAAGTATATAGAATAGTGTCAGAACAATAAAGGTCCTTTAGAGTATGTATGGATTGATAACGTTTCACTGTTGTGTACACTCTGCTGATGTGGCCCTGAAAAATCAAACCCAAATAGTAACACAATATCTTTGCTGCAAAGTTCATTGACGGTTTTTGAATTCTTGCCTCCAACAACAAAAACTGAAATTGGGACAGTGTAATGATAAATCTGTTGTTTCTTATTATGTGACAATATACATCATATATTGTTCCTATTCCAAATATTTTTCTTACCATATAAATAGCTAGAAAAAAAATGGAACCCATTAAGCATGCGCTCCTTATCATTAGTAATGTTTTTGTTTTCATCGGTGAATACCCAAGTATAGTCGTCGTCATGGAGTTGTAAAGGTACCACCAGAATGTCATTGCCTCTGAATCGGCCATTGTTTTATTATTGATCGTTGCCGTGGCCCACATGATGCCACTGATTGCTACTAACACTGCACCTATCAGGGCCCATAATGCTGGAGAGAACAAATTAAAAGCCCCGTGCCAAAGCGGTACAATGCCAGGTTTTTTTACTAAAGCACACAATGTATCGGTTGTAACATAATGCAGATAGTAAATTTGTTCATTCGAATACAAAGTCACAAATCTTGAATTGAAGGATATGTCCAATTCGTTTCGCAGGATACAACCCAAAGCACCGTTTACAGTGCCATTTGTCTCATAACCGTAATTGTTACAGTTGTCATCGGTACAGAATGACACGTTGAATTTTAAATGAGAGAGGACGTCATGCATTATCAACGTATCTAGACCGCAATATCCAAGTGTTAAATTCAAATTCACGTGCACAAAATTGTTTAAATTCGCACAATCGTTGATGGATGTAGGGTATCTATAGAATAAGCCTGCAATAATGGGATAGTCTTGAGCAAGATTTTCACCACTTTTTTTAATAGCTTTGTACAAGTCATAGTAATTAGAAGCATTAATCAATTTAATAGATCTGTCGTATAAAGTCTGAGTGGAAGGTCTTTTGCCGTTATAAATAACCATTTTTTGTTTACATCCAAAAGGGAATACCACGCCAACACGCATAATTTGAAATCGATGCCACAAAATGTTCATAATATTTTCCAACAATATAAAATCATTTGGTTTCATTGTGCCATTTTCACACTTAAATTTATTGTTTCCGGTTACGACAAGGTATAGCAAAGACCAATTAGATCTAATAGAAAACTGCCATTGAGGTGAGTCAAACATTTCCTCAGATAAATATGTTGTCTTAATAATGACATTTGGATAATTATTTGTTATAATGTACTTCCTTGTGACTGTGTCTCTCACGTCCTTGTTATCTGTATCTAGTAACAGGACTGATTGTTTGGCAAGATTGTTTTGCAGGATAGTTGTTTTAAAATCTTGGTGAGCGTGTATATCCATGTCTAAGAATATTGTTTGTGAATAATTTTCAACTGGTAGCAATAATGGACAACTTTTTACAATTTGTGCGATGTTGTATAGAAACGTTGTAATGATGAGAATTTCAAGGGACCTCATTCTGAGGTTACGAATACGGGATCCTTGTGTCTATTGCTATACTTCACTTCACATCAAATAAATACATATAAATATAAATATATAGATTTGCTTATCACAAGCGAGTCCTAGGAAGGTTATACGTTAATATTCATAGGGTGGCTTGTACGTGATCTTTATCAAAATCAATAATTACCGCCAGTACAACTTTCGATATTAATCACAGTAAAACGTTTGCCACCAACTTCAATCTGGTAATGTGAGATAACACTTGATCAAGATCTACATAATGTGTGGAGAAACTACTAAGTTCTCGCGCCGTATTAACTAACAGCTTTGCTGGATTGTATATCGAATAATAATAAAATGGTGATGATCAAACAACGAATACTATCGGGTTGTACCTGTGTCGGTATTAAAGGCTCTTTACCTCAAAGGAAAAAACCGAAACTTTTATGCGATCATTTCATTGTTCGTCCATCTCTGATGGATCTTTTTGTCAAGAACAGGTCGATAAATTTGAAATTACAGCATATCGTATATCATACATATATTTCTCCAAAAAAAAACTTTGCTTTAATGGTACCAATGAACTGGCTGATGAGAAATCTACAACAAGATCTGCCGGTCGATTCTGTAAACATGTCGTAGTGAAGGGGTGGATGAAGTGATCACGAAGTGAGCTGTCAAACCATAGAAACAAGATGGATTAGAAGCTCACTTGTCGTTCACTTCAGCTAAGACAACACGGTGAGATGTTGACAGAATAGACCAGCAGTACACGAGAGTTTCAAATGCATGTACTGGCCTCTAAGTAGAGTTAAGATCCTAAGTTGGTCCACCTTCACACTTATAATTTTTATTTTCAAAGATTATCATTCTTATTATTACAACATGATAAGTTCACCCTACTTCAAAACATCCGACATTTGTCTTTTTGTTGTGATTGCTAGTGTAAGTCGTTGCAAAGCCAGTATTTATATAATTTACATATTATTAATTAATTAATTAAATTAAATTAAATTAAATTAAATTAAATTAAATTAAATTAATTAATTAATTAAATTAATTAAATTAATTAAATATTATAATAAATCTGTAGAGAGGTCAATTCTGTACATGAAATATATTTCTAAAATAACTATCAGGGGGTGATTAGGGATCGATACTGATGCCAAAAATGCAATCAGTACAATTTTTGTCTGTCTGTCTGTCGGTCTGTCTGTCTGTCTGTCTGTCTGTCTGTCTGTATAACCGTTATAGAAACAAAAACTACTCGACGGATTTTAATGAAACTTGGTACAATTATTATTCATACTCCTGAGCAGGTTATAGTATACTTTTCATCACGCTACAATCAATAGGAGCAGAGCAGTGAAGGGAAATGTTGGGAAAACGGGAGAAGTTACTCCATTTTTTAAGCTTCCGTCGCGTGTGCAACCTTAATGGTGAAAGCTACACAGAAATCATGTATGACGGAAATGTTTTCCTTAAAATTATATAAAAAATATCCAACGACAGCATATGTCTATCTTTTATGATTGACGAACAATAACACGTGTACAACTCCCGATAGCTTAGCAGTTCGAAGCTTTCTGATTGTATTTGTCTACTCTTACGTTTATAAAACTCTCAGTCGTCCCTAATTAACATTAATAAAAGTTAACATTATTAACTATTCCATAAAAAAAGAATCATAGAAATCGGAATATACTGAATCATGCTATAACGATTATTTTTGTCATTTTTGTGGTCGCGAACGCACAGGCAGGCGGCTAGCTTGGCGCCTAGCGCTAGCGCTAGGCTAGCGAGTAGCTTCGGAAAACGGCTTACGACAGTTTGCAATATCCTTTAATAATTATAATGTCGAGGGGAAGATGGTTATAATTTCGCTTTACACCAAACGAGTAATATTATAAATGTTAAAGTTTGGTTGTTTGTTACTCAATCACGCCAGAACGGCTTAACGGATCTTAATGAAATTTAGAACAAAGATAGATTATAGTCTGGAATAGCACATAAGCTACTTTTCATCCCGGGAATATGTTCCCTAGGGATCACGCGGGCGAAGCCGCTGGCAGAAGCTAGTATTAAATAATATGTAAATGGATATAACCACAGCTTTTGACTAAGTATGTAGTTTATTTAGTTTAAAAATCATACTGCAAAGTCCATAATAGTAGATCGTACTAAATAAGTAGAAACAAAATACTGGTAGAAATAAATTAAACATACTAAGACACTGGTTACAAAAAAAATATCGATCTAAATGAAGGCACAAAATCCAGCGTACCGGAGGGAAGTGACTTAGGATCATTCTTTATGTCCTATACATAAATTATCTACCTATACAAATAGACCATGTATTGTTAGTTTACTGTGGCTCAAATCCCTTTAAACTTGCTCAGCACTTATACATTCCACGACATGATGAAGGTGGCCTGGCTATATTTGACGACACGGTTGGCGCAGTGGTTGAGCGATTGACTGCTGCGCAGCATGTCGCGGGTTCGATTCCCGCACGGAACAAATATTTGTACGACCTACAAGTATTTGTTCCGAGTCTGGGTGTTTTTCTATCTATAATATGTATGTATTTACAAAAAAAAAAAATGTATATAAGTAGTTTATCAGCCATCTTGTTACCATAACACAAGCATTAGGTTGCTTAGCTTGGGACTATATGGCGTTGTGTGAAATGTCCAAGGATATTATATTAAATGTCCAAGGATATTATTATTCATAAAATGAGGTAAAGGCTTTTAGATACATGTATTGCCGATGATGGGTAGCGTTCGTGGGTTTTGAGTTGGACCAATTTACCGTTTCCACGTAGTCAGAGGAGGCAGTCTGACGGGGTGAAATCAAACAGATTTTAATGTAGAGCTCATATTTATTAATAATCGTAGGTATTTTATATTACTTGCCTTTAATAAAATGTTACTCACAGGACTTACAAAACAAAACACGAGTTCAAACACAATTAAAGTGCTTCTTGACATTCAAACGCAAGAAAAATGAAAAATCACCAATGTATCGCGAGGAGCGAGGAACTACAGCAAAAGCAAAAATAAAATTAATTTACGACCTTCTCTTCTGTGATTTCAAATGTTGCTGCCTGCCTATCCAAATTTCAGCTAAGAACACAACAGCCGACAAAAATATACCAACAAACAGTATTCCGAAAGCGACACGTTGGTCTTTTAATCTTACTTTAGCAAAATTTCGCGGTTCGCTATATTTTTCAGGTATAAAATTTGGAATTTCAAGCATTCTTTGAGTCCACTTATAGTACTTATGTGGTAACCCAGCTTCATTTAGACGTTCAATAATAACTCTGAGATCCTCGACAAACGGGAAACCTGAAAGAGGCATAAAATAAATGAGAACACAAGAGTCATTCCATTATCGCGGTTGCAACATTTTGACTCAATCAAGACTTGTTACTAATGAAATAAAAACTATATTTAAAAAAGTTAATGATTGAAGGATTACATTTTATCGAGGTTTTTCTACATTCGCAAAATGAAAAGTTTACACCTATTTATAATATGTCTGTGGTTTACACAGCCACAAAAAAAGGTTTAAAGTGCCATTGCGGGTGCAACTAAATAGGTCCACCTTTTCAGATTATAATACATAACAAGAACACAAAAATCTATTAATCGTGAAAAATTTATTAATGTATTTGTAATATATTGCATTCTCATATTGACAAACGATAAAAAGTTAACTGTTAAGAAATACAATTTAATATTTAAAAATAAAATAAATAACGATTTATCCATTGTGAGGTCGCTTGTGCAACATCGTATGATTTGCAGTTGGCCCGAAATCATATAATAAACACTTTTATAGCTTCAATATAAAATTAGGTGTATTGTTATTAATTTAAGATCTTATCTTTTGCTCTGATATAAAAAAAGTAACAAATATTGTGACTTAAAAACTGATGTAGAGAATCTTCTTGGAATCACCCACAAGCCATGTGTATGATGTATTTTCCCGTCGGAAATATGACGAACTACTGGTCAAAATTTCATCTACATATTATTTAACTGCTTCAGGGAGTAAATTTTCAAAAAGTCATCCTCAATGCTTGCTTACAGAACTCAAAGATGGTTTCAAAATGTTTGTAGACCCAGCAGTTTAGGCTGTGCGTTGGCTGTGAGTAAATTTATGATTTTATTTATCCGACTAATGACAAAGTCACTTGGGTTTGATTTTACACGGGTTACTAAAATAGTTTTCCTCGTCATAAGTTTATCCTTTTGTCGGGTGTAGATTGATTTCTAACATGAAATATTTAACAGCAAAGTTACCTGATCGAGCAATGTAGGACAAGTAATAAGTGTAGAAACATTCGCCAACTATATCGATGAGAGGTGCTCCGTTATCGTCTGAGTATTGCTCCATAATTGACATCTCGGCATCTGATTTTCTGTCGATGGTTGCCACACTCCGTTTTGTTAGAATTACTCCTGTGGCAATAAGTTGTTTAAGATTTCGATTATCATGTAATAAAAGACTTATTTAGAAATTTTTTCTCTAGTCTAGGTCAGTGATGACAGAGACAAAGTCTACGATGGAGCGAGCTTACCCAGAAGTAGCCCGTTCATTCTATCGTTGAAAAGATTAGGGTTGTAAGTGTTCGGAAACACAGACGCAGGCAGAGAGTTCCACTCCTTTGCTCCGCATTATGAAAGAAGCTTGGAAACGCTTAGTGCGAGTTGGTGGAAAACAAGGTAGGGATGCTAAGTTGCAGTGCGGCTGCAAAGGGTTTGGTGAAATGAGGTCGTGGAGGTAATTAGGTTCGGGATTCAATATGACGCCCGTGATATAAGACACTGCTAATCCCTCGATGCATAATCAACTATTAGTGTAGTTTGCAAACCTACCAAGCCGATCCCCAACTGTCAAATGAGCTCGGTCAAAGAAAAACTCTTGTAACTTGTCTTCTGGGTTCTGTAAATGTCTCATGAAGTTTCTCATTGAAGGAGAAGTATATAAAATAGCGTCAGAACAATAAAGGTCCTTTAGAGTATGTATGGATTGAAATCGTTTCACTGTTGTGTACACTCTGCTGATGTGGCCCTGTAAAAATCACAGAGACAGATATGGTCAGTCGAATGATAAATCAGTTGTTTCTAATGAAACGACAAAATTTACTGCGTGTATCTGACATCGACGCACAAACGATTTCCATGGGTCCAGGGCATGCTTCTGGACACCCCAGAGTTGGAATTTTTTGTCGGCTTTTTACAATTTTTTTTATTTTTTTATAGAGTTTTTTTACTTTAGACTGCTCATAATCGTTATTCTGACCTTACCCAATGAGATTTTTAGTAAAAACATTATCAATTAACTACTTTCACTAAAAAGACCAATCTAAATAAAACCATAAATAGGTTTCAGTTCAGCTGAGCTGATACCTATTTGTGGTACTCCTGAAAAAAATGAAAACATGAAAAAAATGCCGACGAAAAATTCCAACTCTGGGGTGTCCAGAATCGTGCCCTGGACCCATGGAAATCGTTTGTGCGTCGATGTCAGATACACGCGGTAGAATATATTGTTCATATCAAAATAATTTTCTTACCATATAAATAGCTAGAAAAAAAATGGAACCCATGAAGCATGCGCTCCTTATCATTAATAATGCTTTTGTTTTCATCGGTGAAAACCCAAGTATAGTCGTTGTCACGGAGTTATAGAGGTACCACCAAAATATCATTGTCTTTGGGCCAGCCATTGCTTTGTTGATCATCGCCGTGGCCCACATGATGCCACCGATTGCCACTAACACCGCACCTATCAGGGCCCATAGTGCTGGAGAGAACAAATTAAAAGCCCCGTGCCAAAGCGGTACTATGCCAGGTTTTTTTATTAAAGCACACAATGTATCGGTTGTAACATAGTGCAGGTAGTAAACTTGTTCATTCGAATACAAAGTCATAAATCTTGAATTGAAGGATATGTCCAATTCATTTCGCAGGATACAACCCAAAGCACCGTTTACAGTTCCATTTGTCTCATAACCGTAAATGTTACAGTTTTCATCGGTACAGAAAGACACATTGAATTTTAAATGTGAAAGGATGTCATGCATTATCAATCCATCGAGGCCGCAAAACCCAAGTGTTAAATTCAAATTCACGGGCATAAAATTTTTTAAATTCGCACAATCGTTGATGGATGTAGGGTATCTATAGAATAAGCCTGCAATAATGGGATAGTCTTGAGCTAGCTTTTCACCACTTTTTTTAATAGATTTGTACAAGTAATTGTTATTAGTGGCATTAATCAATTTTATAGATCTGTCATATAAAGTTTGAGTAGATGATCTTTTGCCGTTATAAATAACCATTTTTTTTTCACATGCATAAGGGAATACTACACCAACACGCATAATTTGGAATTTGTGCCATAAAGTGTTTAAGATATTTTCCAACAAAGAAAAATCTTTTTTATTCATCTTGCCATTCTCACATTGGAATTCACTGGCACCGGTTACGACAAGGTATAGCAAAGACCAATTAGATCTAACACAAAACTTCCATTGAGGTGAGTCGAACATCTTCTTTGTCAAAGATTTTGTCGTTATAATGACATTCGGATGACTACCCGTTACGAGAAAATCTCTCGAGATATTATCTCTCACGTTCACGTCTGAATCTAGTAACAAGACTGACAGATCCGAAAAACTATTTTTTAGGATACATGTTTTAATTTCAGGGTAAGCGTGTACATCCATGTCGAACAATACAGTTTGTGAATAGTTTTTAACTGGTAAAAGTAGTTGACAATTTGTTAAAGCTACTGTTGCGAACTTGTACTTTGACTCAGAGGATGAAATTCCTAGAAATTTTGTTATGATGTAAAATGCGAGGATCTTCATTTTTGGTTTGGTTTAGTTGCTACTAACAATGCCGAAGGAGGACCATACTTTAATATACCTACTCGTATTAAGGCATGTAGGTACATATGTAACTATTTGATCCTTATCAATATAACTTACGGCTTTACTCAGCCCCAGCGTTTGCTATGTCAATCTGTTTACGTGACATATGAAAGTCCTAGATTCTTTATCGAAATCTAAATCAAATTATTATTTTTTGATATCATTATTTGGTGTTCCAAATGATTGTTTCTATTTGCACGTAGGTACATACATATTTATTGATCTGATCTTCTGAAGTCCTGATTTCATAATTTTTCCGCAATAGAAGTGAGTAAGTGAGCAACATTTGCCTTTTGTGTTATAACTCGAGATTTGCACTCCTTATAGATTTGTACATTAACACGTTGCTGTGTCAATAGAGTACCTCTGTACCATGGTATATAAAATGGCTTTACTCCACTTTTTAACCATTGTCACGAACTAGTCTGGAATGGCACAACTCTTCATATTATTCTTACTATCGATTATCTTGGCGATTTCCAGTGGACGGAGATTAGATGGACTGCACTTGCACCCCGAAGTACTGAAGACTACGATAGAAATACGTATGGGGAATGACTACATGGACTACAGTCCATACCATTCGTTTTCGTTCAAAGAAGTGGCTGATATTCCTGTGATACCATCGAACAGTGTATTAGAAATTATGGAAGAACCTTTAAATCAGAAATAATGAAGGTCTGTTCAAGATTAAAGAAAAATGGAAGTTACAACGAAGATTTTTAAATATATTTAGCATAGTTTTATCATGATGTTTTTGATAGGTTTATTTAAGTTACGGGCTATTGTTTTACGATAATAAATACTTTGGTTATAACATGTTGTTTCAATGTGTGTTTGTTTGTTCATGAAATAAAGCTGTCCTGATCTTATTATCTGGTAGTCGGCAAAGGTGGGATTCAACACCCTCAGCCTTTGTGGATCTTCAAAAGCCTAGCCTAGCCGAGATAATTGGCGTACTATTGGAGAAACTTATGTCCAGCAGTGGATTTTTTTAGGCTGATTGATATGCCATTCACATTCAACCAACCTCATTTAGTTTTTTTTTTTTAATCTAAGTATACTTCTATAGTGATACTATAAAGAGGTAAAGTTTGTGAGGTTGTAGGGGGTAATCTCTATTTTCTATTTTGCCAATAGAAAGCTACGTTATTTGTGATTGTCATAGGCTATATATTATCCCGAAAAATACCGCCTCCGGTCTCTGGGTGTCATTTTATATTTTAACCAAGTTAATAATATGCATCAGTTGGCCTATTCTGCCAACATTTCATCAAGTAAATTTAGTTGGAGTGACCACTAGGTGAACTGTCATTCCATCTTGTTTGTATGGTTTGACAGCTCATTTGTCGTGCACTTCACCTAAGTTTTCATTTTGACACTGAATCATAAGCTTACACGGTGACATGTTCACATAATTGTCATGCTGTGAAAACGTAGAATTCCTTTGTTTGATTAATGTAGGTAGATCTGCATGTGAATAGCAGTGAATATTGAAGTCGCTGATTTGACTGGTGTAGATGATTTGAGAGAAGACGTGGATTGTTTGATCGCAATAAATATAGGTATTTGTAAGAAAGAATCAGAAATTCTGTGCCAAACTTATAAATTAGGATGAGTGCAGGCGGTTGGATGGTATGGTGTTGTCACTGGCAAATTCGATTCACACAATTACGCCTTAATCCAAGTAATAAATATATACCTACTATGAAAAGTAAAGCAAACACAAGATGTTCAAATACAAAAATTTATTTCTTATAAAAATAATCGTCACACAAAACAAATAGAACTCTCATCGCACGTTTCAATTGAGCTGCTGTATAACGATTTAGCAATAGACAATGTTAGTATTATAAGTAGGTATTATGCATTTGTCAAATATAAAAATCTGTAGCTGAAGATTATCCTGCCCAGGTGGGGAGGAACTTGATCCTGCGGCCACCAACCCCGAGCTCCGCGTTGTCGAAAGCGAATCCGTCGGCGTTAGCCAATAGATCGTTGCTGGGGTTGTCTCCTCGCAGGGCTGACCTCTTCGCCACCTTGTGAGCAGGCTCTTTGGTTGCAGGTTCTGTAGTAGTAGCAACATCCACCAGGTCCACCAGAACTGGTACATCCTCGATCACCTCTACCACTTCCAAAACTGGAACATCTTCTTCATCAGCCACTGTGGTTGTCTCAGCTGGCTGTGCTGCTGTAGTCGCAGGAGCTGCGTAGGCGCAACTCAGAAGCGCAAGCGAGAGAAGGACAATCAATTTTGAAGCCATGGTGCTGGATGCCTCTTGGTAACTTCTCCGCGATAATATGGGAAATATTCCCAGGAACTTGTATACGTTAGCCGTCTTCCGATGCTGACTTGTGTTTATGATTGTGGAGCGTGCACTTAGTTTTTATACCAATAATAAAATTGTGCTAACTAAAATTATCCAGAAATGGGCATCATTGACGCGTATTGTACCTGCGACGCTAATGAGGGAAGTCAATATTCTCAATAACATAATGACCATGAATACCCATTGTTGTGCACTATATTGAAAAACGATGACAAACAGTTTGCTTTAGTGATTTGTGTAAAAAACGCATTTTGTATCGTGACAGACGCATCCTTCCGAATATTGATGATTAAGGCTGAATGACCGGTGTTAGATCCTGTTTCATAATAATCCGCGCTTATTGTTATATTCTGTGAAATACCAACATCTCTAGATTTTAATTCTTTGAACTGGAATAGGTTGAATCATGCTTCCAGTTTCCGTAAACATGTTTCTCATTTAAGCATATATTTTTGTGAAATCAAACATCATGTTAGTCCAATTCCTATTGTGTCTGTGTCTGATATTTTGTTTAAATACGACTGTTTGCTGAGATTGTTGTTTCGTATTGTATGTCTGACAAACAAATACTATCACCGATTCTTCGTAATTGGGTAACACAATAAGCTTTAGGCCCTCTACACACCAAAAGCTTTTTTTTTTAGGGATGGGAAGTCATCAAATGACTTCTCCCGCTCTGGGTGGAGCGAGAGGGAGTGTCAGACTTCTACTGACTAAAACCCATCCATGTTCCTTCAGTGCCCTTTGTGTTCCGGAGCCACGGTATCTCTTTCAAATAGTCCTGCGACTCCGGCAGGCGTCGGCCCTTTCGGGCCCCTCCCAATGCTGACTCTCTTTGAGGCGCGCTTGGAACACTAACGCGCCGTCGACACGGCCTGTTGTCATGAGACGGACGGACGGCGAGCCACCCATAGCTCACCGTCCACAGGCCCGCGCCTACGGTGGCCGGAGGTCACCAGGTGGCCTCCGACGCCCGCGGCGTCTACCACGGCGGCCGGGACGAGAGGTTCTCTCCCTCTCCCGCTCCGCCACCTCCTTCGCTATCATGACTGCTTCGCAGAAGGAGGTGGCGGCGTCCCATTCCGTTTCGCTCCGGACCATGGGTTGGACCAGGGCCGGACGCGAGAGGTCACCGCCAACCGCCGCTTCGAGGACACGGCGGTAATCCGCTCAAGCGGGGCACACCTGCATAGTGTGCTCCACCGTGTCCTCCGGTCGATCCTCGCAGTGGTGACACCCGGGCGTTTCCTCCCGCCTGATTCGGTGCAGGTACCTCCCGAAGCATCCGTGTCCGGTGAGGACCTGCGTCAGGCGGTAGGTGAGGACGCCGTGGCGCCTCTCTAGCCACTCCTCAAAGAGGCTTTTATTGCAGAAAATATTAAAGTCCGGAGATTTGGCTTTAGCAATACTGGTGTAAATTTTTCTTGCACTGTTTGCCACACATACACAGTCCCACTCAAATCAGTTTGGTCCGAATCTTCGAAATACCACTTCGGATATTAACTAATACCTATGGTTCTCATATTATCATTTGACCATTACGTGAGAACTTAATATGTATGTTAAGAGACTGGCCTCTGAGTTTGATTCAGTGTTTCTTCTCAGCCATAAAACAGCAGTCAGCCAGGAAACACTGACTTCATCTACGTGGTTTAAATTGATAAAAAAGTGTAATAGTGTTATTTATTAATAACCAATTTGCAAAAATGTAATTAAAGATAATAATAAATTAAATCTCTCATTTACAAATGACTACTGGGACCAACTGCTTGACATGCTTTCTGAGGCCCGCAGGAATCTCGGTACGTAATTGGTGGACAGCATCCACGAACCAACCTCACCAGCGTAGTATGAATAGCACTAAAGGCGATTAGCAAAAAATGAGGCCTATTTGAGAATTGTTTTTTCTCGTAAAGTACCTGTCATAGGGATTTGATATTTCGATTTATGTTTCTTGACTTTATGATCTGCCAATATTCGAAAAGCATACACGATGCGTACTGTGTACCTTAAACTTAAACTATAGCTATCAGTTTTTGACTTGAATGTACCCTGGCGTTTAGGAGTATCAATGAATTCTCACTCAAAAGCCTAGCTGATGGTGGCGTATGCGTTGGATCATTTGACTCCATTCAAAATGGTTGAACCGAATGGGCCGAGCGCTTGCGTCATATAGCACAACGTTTGGGGCACATACCTGAACGCAACAATAGGCTCATATCACAGGAATTTAATAGTGGCTAAAAACACCAGCAAATGATGATAAACCACCGCGCGCACCTTCATTCCTGTTTAGAACATCCACAAACAGTAATATTCCTCCTGGTAAGGTAATGTTGCGAAAGCATATTTTTTTCTAGTTTGGTATGTCCGTTTTTATAGCATTTATCTCATATTTTAACTTAAGAAACAGAGTAAAACAATTTATTTAATTTCTGGGTTAGATGTACGTCAGACATCAATATGTAAGGGCACGCCACGATAATGGCGATTAGTCCCCTCTTTGAGGAGTGGCTTGAGAGGCGCCACGACGTCCTCACCTACCGCCTGACGCAGGTCCTCACCGGACATGGATGTTTCGGGAGGTTCCTGCACCGAATCAGGCGGGAGGAAACGCCCGGGTGTCACCACTGCGGGGATCGTCCGGAGGACACGGTGGAGCACACTGTGCAGGTGCGGGGCGGGGCACCGCCGTGTCCTCGAAGCGGCGATCGGCGGCGACCTCTCGCGTCCGACCCTGGTCCAAGCCATGGCCTGGAGCGAGACGGAATGGGACGCCGTTGCCTACTTCTGCGAAGCAGTCATGCTAGCGAAGGAGGTGGCGGAGAGAGTAGAACCTCTCGTCCCAGCCGCCGTGGTGGACGCCGCGGGCGTCGGGGGCCACCTGGTGACCTCCGGCCACCGTAGGCGCGGGCCTGTGGACGGCGAACTATGGATGGCTCGCCGTCCGTCCGTCTAGTGACGACAGACCGTGTCGACGGCGCGTTAGTGTTCCATGCGCGCCTCAAAGAGAGTCAGCACACAGAGGGGCCCGAAATGGCCGACGCCTGCCGGAGTCGCGGGATTATTCGCAAGAGACACCGTGGCTCCGGAACACAAAGGGCAATGAAGGAACATGGACGGGTTTTAGTCAGTAGAAGTCTGACACTCCCTTCCGCTACACCCAGAGCGGGAGGAGTCATTGGATGATTTCCCATCCCTAAAAAAAAAGACATCAATTATAATTATGGAAAGTAAAATAAACCTAAACCGATAAAAGTTTAGAAACTAGTCTCTTCTCGTCTGCATGAATTTCAGAACTAGGTAAATTTTTAGTCCCGAAAATTTTATTTTTTGATTCAGCCCTCATTGTAGTTTATGAATCTTTTGAGTCTCGACTTCACATGATTCCAGCCACGAAAATACTTCTTTGTTATTCTATATTTTTTAAATGATTTGATGTCTATTATTTTATTTAGAACTAGCTTTTGCCCTTGACTTCGTACGCGCATACCCCGTTTTTTCTCTTTCTAGTGGGAATTTCGGGAATTCTTTCCTTAGTGCTCCTCTACACTCCCCAAAGAACAATTACGCCAAATTTCAGCTTTCCACGACCAGTAGTTTCGGCTGTGCGTTGTCTGTCAGTCACTCAGTTACGGAAGAATTTTACACATTAGCATGTGAAAGCAGTATTCCTCTGATAATTTTTAGAGTTCCGTACCCAAAGGGTAACCTAGCTTATCAATCAAAACAGGATAGGCGTAACTTTCTCGATAAATTTAATTAAATTTGAGGAACTTTACCGTTTGTTCCGCACACCCTCTACACTGGTGTACCTCCTCGGTATTGAACGTCAGCGCAGCCTTTGTGCAGCTACCTCAGCTTGACGTCATCATCACTTCTTCTCATCGTGACCTAAAACCTCAAGCTCTCGAGCAGCGAGTTTTATAGCCAGCCAGTATCCTTGGTTTTTACAGGTATTCTGACCACCATCATGCAGCGGCCGCGCGTTCTTGGTCAGCATCCTCAGTCTCTATCATCACCCTCAATCTTATCAGCGACCTTGGCAAGCACACTGCACCGTCGGTTAGTTACACGAAGAGCCTAGAAGAACCTCTCCTGGTGAACTTCAGAGTCTGACTGGCACGGGGCCGGTTTTTTAGTTTTAGATTTTCTGTGTGAATTTTCAAAGTTGGTGTAAGTAAGTACAACTAAATGAATAAATCATCAAGTAGGTCGTCCAACTTCTGCTGCAAGTCTGCGATGTCATCTGCTTGTTTCAATTTTGAAATGTGTGTACAGTAGGTACCTACATTTCAAAATTGAAATATTTTTGTCAAAAGCGCCTCCTTCCCGTGGGTAAGCCACGGGAAGGAGGCGCGAGGCCAAAACAGTCTGTTCACAGTCAGCGATGAATATGAGATTCAAGAGGAACTTCTTCAATCTCTTGAAAACTGACCAAAACAAAATGACGGCTTTTAAACTGTAATTCTTGGCCGTAGGTACATCGAATTGGTTGCAAAAAAAGTTGAATACATCCGATTTGGCCACCTCTTAAAACACGAATAATTTTATAATTTGCCTACTTTGAATATTTATTTTATTCTAACTTTAAAAAACTAGTTTAAAAGAGTAGGTACCGATAAAGGTTAACATAATTTGCGTGCATGCAACACTGAATCATATGGAGGTTTATAAATTAGGTGACGGGGTGTCGCTATAATAATATTCGGTTTTTTTAACTTTCGGCGTGGATTTCCTGGACAGTGTGCGGTGCGCTTGGGGAGATAGATGCTAAGCCACGCCTTTAAAACTGTCAGAAAAAATTACTAAGGCTCTTAAGTAGGACAGCAGGCTTCTTTTAGATTTACTTTATGATTAGGCTTTGGAACGCAAAGGGCACTCGGAAAAAAATAGAACATTATTTCTTAAAAAACCGTGCCGTAGGATTTGAGCTTTATTTAATTTAACAATCCTGCCACACATTTCCAACTACTGCACTCCTGAAAGCCAGAATCAACAGTTAATCAGAAAAGTACAGCGGAGGAGTAGGAAAAAAATAAATACAATTTTCCACTTCAATCCTTATCAAGCAGGAGACAGATTGGAGCTAGGCCATTAGGCACCAAGTGATATATACAACTGGGTTACCTAAGCCCAGTTGCCAAGCACCACGGATTATATATTAACACTGAAACTAATGGGTCCTAAATTGTGAGCTGCTTTTGATTCCAGTAATAGGTATGGCAAAATCGGTTTAATTGACTGACTAAACTTTTTGGGTTTTAGACATTCCCTTTTGCTCCATCCAGAGCAAGAGGAGTCATTTGATGATTACCCATCCTGAAAAAAGGCTTCTGTGACTCACAAATTAAAAATTGTATGTTTTTCAAATACTTAGGTAGGTACCGCAAACAGTAAAAGAAGAAATACCTATCTGAGGTTAAGGTTTGTATGAATAAAACATTATGAGCCAAAAAAGGTACTCACAACTCACAGTAATTTAGAGTAGGTACTTTAAGCACTTTATACTTCAACTAGCTTCTGCCAGCGGCTTCGCCCGCGTGATCCCTAGGGAACATGTTCCCGGGATTAAAAGTAGCTTATGTGCTATTCCAGACTATAATCTATCTTTGTTCTAAATTTCATTAAGATCCGTTAAGCCGTTCTAGCGTGATTGAGTAACAAACTTTCACATTTTCTTTTCTTTTTTTTTTAATTTTTTCTATTGATTGTATCGTGATGAAAAGTATACTATAACCAGCTCAGGAGTATGAAAAATAATTATACCAAGTTTCGTTCAAATCCGTCGAGTAGTTTTTGTTTCTATAACGGTTATACAGACAGACAGACAGACACACAAAAATTTTACTGATTGCATTTTTGGCATCAGTATCGATCCATAATCACCCCCTGATAGTTATTTTGGAAATATATTTCATGTACAGAATTGACCTCACTACAGATTTATTATAAGTATAGATAAAACCCATCAGATATTTACGATTAATTAACTTTATATGTAAATTTCAGTTTGAGTGAGAATTTGTTTTGATCTTTTTACTTTAGTTTTTCTGTAAACATGCTTTCTTTATTCAACTGCAGCCAAGATCAACTGGCTACACAAGGGTACTTTTACGTTAAGATTGTGACCACTAAGGGAGGACTTGGTAGAGGTAAAATATCCTGAGAATAGTTTATCAGTTTTGATGTTAGAAACGTGGAAGTTGGTCGGTTGGGGTAGAGCTTGATCTGATGACTATAAGGCCATGGGTCTCATTTATATGTTAATAACCTCTAAGAGTACACACGATACATTTGCGTACGTTTACAATTACGGGCGACCAGACCTGTTCAATACATTCACGTGCAACCCTAGCTGGACAGATATAGCTGCCAGGCTGCCAGGGCCTGGCCAGAAATCAAGCGATAGATACGATCTTATCGGTAGTGTAGTGTACACACACAACATACACGCACACATGTTATTTCCCTTTATATTTATGAATTATTATAAATATTTTTTATTTATTTTAATTTATTTAAAAAAAGAGGTCCAAAAATTTGTCAATCTTCTTACGAAAAGACAAATATTTGGGGAGGTTCAATTCTTTTTGTACTCGATTGATTGGCAGAAACGTGCCTCACGTACCTTTGTTGCTGTGGTGAAAAAATACGTACCAACCAAATTGAGGACATTAGATTCAGATTCAGATTTATTTATTGCTTGTCACAGGTGGGAATTCAGTTCTTAAAGTTATTATTGTAGCATGTATCACTGTAACATACTCATGAGGTGTACAATGTTTTTTACAATTACAAAAAATATATTGTCACATTACATACACACAAATGATTAATTATGGAAACATTATATAATTTACCACTAGAGAAAACAAGTAAATTACAGTTATTTGTCATTTGTCGTGAAGCATTAGTATAATATCAAATTAATAATTTTTGGTCAAAACATTTGCCATTTACGAAAAAAATAAATATATCGTCACAGAACATACACAAATCACTAATGAAAACTTAACATTAATTACTACTAGGGAATTTAATTTAACAATACATTTATCAATTTCCATAATATAATTAAGCATTATTTTCATCATCAAAAATTATTTTACATATATAAAATAATTTTTAGTCAAAACATTCATCATTTAAGAATTCATTGATTGTGTAATACACTGTCTGTATCAGTAATTATTTTAGTTTGTATTCAAAAGTAGTCAGTCTTTCAGTATTTTTAATAGAGTTTGGTAATTTATTATAAATTTTAACACTCATACCAAATACTCTGCATTTTTTATGCCTTGTACTTCTCATTGTCTCCAAATTACTGATAGTTATCGCGCTTTGTAATTGATGCTGCTTCCAAGATTTATTGACGTTAGGGTTAAGATTTTTAATCTCCTGAATTGATCTCTGCATAAATCGGTTTGTTTAAGCCCACATATGCTTCCATTTTTTTTGGGCTTTGAATGCAATGTCTCTGTTAGTAGAGTTACCCCGGCACAAAATACCATATTTAAGTGTGGAACCTACATGTGCATGATATACATTGAGTAGTACGTTTTCATTAACAACTTTCCGTTGTACCTATAGACAGAGCATAATTATGAAAACTTGTTGAGGTTTTTACATACATCATCCACATGCATTTTCCTATTTAGTTCCGAGTCGATATAGATCCCTAGAAACTTTGTGGAATTGACCTGGTTTGATTGTTTTGCCTTTATAGTTTACATCGATTTTATTTGACTTTGCATTTTTATTTGTGAAGGTGTGCATTTTTAATTATAAGTGCTGAGATCCCTGACACATACAGACAAAGAGTTACATGAAATATTGTGAAAAATAAGACCAACCCAGCGGCATACAAAACCCATCGTCTCCTTGCATGATGCACAGTGCACGAAAAAGTACTCTCGGGCACTACTGAAAGATAAGCAAACCAATTACAATGGATATCCTTTATACAGGTGGAGAGCTCCCGAAAATGGTGGTAGAACTAGTACAGGAATTATTAAAGTCATAATTAATAAAAAATTATAATGACAATGAAAATGATGATGATGATGATGTAATGTTTTCTTCGTCTATTTTTTCTGTAACTTATATGGTGTACATAATAAAGAGTATTCTATTCTATTCTATTCCTGGCGGCCCTGTAGAAGTTGAATTGGACAACAGCTGAATTGTGACTTATTCACCCCGATAGTGTCGAAAAACATAAACGCACATTTAAATGTTGAATTCTGTAGTTCTGTTCAAGTCATTAAATACATTTGCTATGCTGGTCATTTCCTTTGCAAATGCGGTTTCAGTGCCCAACAAGGTAACCGGTATTAACCCTAGAGATGAAGTGTAAACGTTTAGGGCAGTTAGATAGGTCAGCAGCATGGAGGATCTTAGGCTTACCGCTGCGTGACAGACATACACTCACCTGGCAGTCCACTTACTCAACTGCGAGCGAGTGTTATACACTGAGCAGAATTTTCGAGAGAGAGAGAGTGGCGATGCTTCCGAAAATAACACTGACTGCATTCTCCCAACTGTCTGAAAATGGCAAATTTGCAAAAACCCTGCTCTATTCTAAAGTGCCGTGGTATTATACATGGTATGTATCTAGAAAGGAATGGAAGCGTCGTGTACAGGGAACACCGGTTTAAAACTGACCAGGAATGTTATTGCTTTCGTATGTTGCTTGCGGGGCCCGACCAGTTTCCAGGTGCTAATAACCGTGGATGGTCAGGAACGAGTACCGTTCAGGGAAGCATGTGAGGCCCGTGGGATATTAGAAACTGACAACCATTGGGACGCGACTATGGCAGTAGCCGTCCTTTGTCACTCAGCAGCCAAAGTTAGGTTAGGTTAGGATACCTGTACGCAATTTTAGTGAGCACTTGCGGACTATCCCATTCCCTCCAGCTGTAGGATGATTTATCAGAAGATATTGCTCGATGGCGCTCACAATTAACAAAACAAACGCATGAATGATCATTAAAAATGCTTTGGTATTGATTGAGGATCAAATGATTTCCTTATCTGGAAAATGTCTCGCTGATTTCGCCTTCCTACACCGCAGCAAAGAGGGGAATTGTCAAGCGATGTTGCAGTTGTAAAGGAGCTACACTACTATACCGTGGTTTTAGAAATTCATGTCAATGAAATGACACCACGATTACTTCTAAAGCAGCTTCTAGTCTACGAAATTATGCTGCGCCGAGTAAATAGTGGATGAGAGTTGCTGGTGATCGAGCCAAATAGCGTACTTGGGAAGGCCTATGTCCAGCAGTGGAATGTTGTAGAATGATGATGATGATGATGAGGATGAGTAAATAGTGGAGAGGGGCGATTGTTCTTTCTTGACGTACGGAGGTACGGGTAAGACATTTGTGCTGATTCTTCTGCGGGCCCAACTCCGCAAAAGCCGCAATATAGCTCTGGCTGTGGCTTCCTCAGGCATTGCTGCAACTTTGATTAGCGGTATTCCGTTTTTTAAATTTCCGCTTAATCTTGCAAGCGGAGATACCCCAACATGCAATATCACCAAAAATAGCGGCCGGATATCTAGATATCATTTCATACTACAGAAAACAAATTTCAATTAGAGCATCGAATTTTTGTGTAGGTTTTTTAAGTTTTGTAAAACAGCTACTCAAATGATAATTACGTTTTAAATAAACAAGAAGAGTAGCTAATGCTGAATTTGTCACCACAAGTGGTTTACCAGACCACTAAAATTTTATGTTTCATCGTACAATTTGAGACATTGTCCAAGTTGTGTAACAAAAATATGTTTTGTCTTGACTACCTTTGTATGTGTTAACCAGTTCTGTTGCTCTTTATTTTTATCAGTTATCAGTAGCGTTTGCCGTCTCGTTAGCATGTTGCCCAGAGCCAAGGCTCATAATGAAAGGATCGCTAACGTGTGTTTTGAGATCGGCTGTTGTGTGATCGTGCGTCAGTACTGTTCTAAAAATAATAACGCGCATTATCTGAGTATGCGATTTCAATAACACATAATCACTTCTGTCAGCAATAGATTTACATATAAGGTGCTTAGAGAACAGCAAAGGCACAGTTCAGTTACCAGTTAAAGTAAGAGCAAGATAGGATCTATCGGGAATGCATTCAACACTGTTTACCGTCGCGTCGTTGGCGCTGCTAGCGCTCTGCGTGTGCGCACCCGCCGAGGAGGATGTGATCCAGCACATCCCGCAAAAAGCCGAGCAAACACCATCAGTTACCGGAAGAGACGCTGCGGTGTCTGGTGCTTCGGGAAAGGCTGCTGGTGCGTCTGAGCATGTTGCCAGAGCCCGCCGTGACGTGGCCGGACAGGAAAGCGACCTGCTGCCTGCTGCCAACGATGTGGACGTGTCACCTTTCGGAGAGACCTCGCAGCTTGAGGGCCGCAGCCGCATCAGGGTGCTACCTGCCTACCTTGGCTGAACCAACAACGCGACGGACCATATGCTACCACCACATCGGATAAAACGTTAACGTTTAAGCTATTTAAGGTTGTACCAATGTATTATTTAAGGCATTAAAAAGCTTTTTTGTTTACAAATGTACCTACATACGTTTTGTACATTTTAATTTAGTATCTAGAAATAAAGAATAGTTAAGATGAAGAACTTCTGAATTTTATTTAAAATCTGGTGTTTGTTTATCCTAGATTCAATCCTGGCATACAGTCTAAAACACACATGTACTCAAAGTGACGATCACATTTTAAATGTTTTTCTAATTTTATCTTGGCCATTACTGAAAACGGTGAAGGATATCGTTGTCAGTAAACCTGAATTTACAAACGTTGTCAACTCACCTTGAGGAATCGTAGGTCTATAGAAGGGCTGCAGAGTAGTACAATGCTACAGTAACAGAAGGGTTTATATATTAACAAAATAATAAATATATCTCTTCACATCTCATAAATATGTTAATAGCAAAAGGAGTTGCTAAGTTAATTAAAACAATTAACATAAAACCATTAATAAGTGGCCATGGCTATAAAATGCAGAGCTTCCTGCAAACCTAATTTAACCATTTTTGCTTTCACAATGTTAATCATTGTAGTTACGTTGACCATTTGTGTCGTTAATTCAGTATCTACTTTAAGTGTTGTGCAAAAAGATAATACCCTAGACTTTGCAAATATAACAATGTTAGAAAATAATGAAGATAGTGCTAAAACTCCAGATAAAATTGTAATAGAAACAAAAACCAAAAGGGATGTAACTGAAGATGATATAAATAATGTAAATGTCGGAAACAAGGAATTGATTGAAACAGCGGAAAGCAGTAACTTAGTTTACCGACCCCTTTTCGTATACAGGAAGATCCAACACAGTAAAAGAAGAATCACCATGTTCAATTCTTTTGCAGGATAAGTTTTTTATTTTTAAGGTAGGTATTTTTATTACTTCCATGCCATGCCTTCACTTATATATCTAAAATATATACAATGCTACCACAATTAAAAATAATGAAACTAACAAGCCTCTAAAACAATAACGATAAAGTCGTAAACTGCTGGAAGAATTAGTTTAACTGCGGTTTAGTTTTACCCGAGCAGTTGCAGTATCACGAACAATGATTTTATTTCGAATTTGGGCTGTGGTTGTATTACTTATTGTAAGTAAATGCAGTTTTTCTCTTTTATATCTTATGAATATAAATAAATAATTTTTAACATTTTAGATTCCTGACTCGTACGGGGGAATATCGCCTGTACACGATTTTAAGGAAAAAATGTTAAGAAGTTCTGACAATAACATTAACGAAAGATTTTTAATGACATCTCCACATAATGTTTTGAAACATTTAGACAGTACGATTTCAAAAGCAACTAAAAATGTCACTCAGAACCCAGAGATGGACGATATTCTTTATCAAATGTCAAAGGACATGGTTTCGGCTATTTTAACAAAGTTAGAAATACAAGATAAAATAACAAGAATTACTACTGAGGCACTGGAAGCTCCGGGCAAAAATAAAGGTATAACAGCTATCGAGACACGACGCATTTTGGATTATATTTCTAGAACATTATCTGGTCATATACTTAGTATAACTAGAGCTTCAACAGAGCCAGAACTTCATCGGTTGGTATATGGATTGGCCCAAATTGCTGCTGAGGTATCGATTGTATCAGCATTAAAGGATACAACATATGCTTCAGCGCTGTCTAAGAAACAATCTGTTGATCTAACTTTACGAAAAAAAAGATCTATTACACCTAAAAAGGAAAGCCTACTGACAACCCCGTCTCCTGTTTCTTCAGCAACGACTGTTTATGGCGCCATTCTAAACAAAACGAATACTGCCATTACTGCTAAAAATAAAACGTTAGCAGAAGATTTTCCTTCGCCGTTTTCAGTAATTTCTAGAAAAGAAAAGAAAGTTCTGCGTGTTCTAAACACTAAGCACACCACTCCATCCCAAGGAAAAGGGTTCCTGAATCAAACCACCTTAGATATGGAAAATAAAGAGCAAGAAAATAATTATACGGATCCAATTTTCATGGAAAAGGCAATTAATGGAACTCATTACATAAGAGAAACACAAACCTTGGATACTCAAGAATTAAGTGCACCAGGACTTACAGATGACTGGGTCGATACCAAAGAAAGCGTTTATAAGCCTATCAATCCTGATATTGTTGCTGATATGGAGATAGATCAGCCAGAATTTGAAGATGAAGTTGGCAGTGATAAGAAATCTAAACAAAAATTGGAAAGAATGGAAGTAAAAGCTAAAAAGGCTATTTTGTACGCTGGTGACGTAGCGTATTTGACTGCTGCGAGCGTTGTTGCTCTAAGAAGAGCTTTAACTGCATCCATAGAAGTTCAAATGTCTGTAAGGTACGCAAAAAATGGTATGTCAAATCACCAGGACTTAATGATGAACTTGGCGAAGACTGCTGCCCAACAGGCAGGAAAACAGGCAAAGAGTGCAACATCTAAATCTTTAGCCTGCGAGCGAGTCATTAAATTGGCACTGAAGTACACAGCCCAGTCACATGGAGCCCATTTGAATCACGTCGCAAATAGGATTGTGATGGATACTTTGTCATTGGCGACACTGGCAAAATCTATGGCATTTGTTGCTTCAGATATAGCCATCAATTCTTTGTACCAAGCCACTGATGTGAAGCCACCAACATAATAAATTAGAAGTCCGTTGTATATCTTTTCGTCCCACGAAACCTTTTGTTTTAATATTCCAGTTAAAATTTCAAAGGGTTACAATAAAATAAAATGTGAGTCAGAGTATTCTCATTTATTTAAAAAAAAATAATGAAATGAATGGTAGTGAAATTTCCTGAAATGCTCATATTACAAAAAAATAAAATAAGTGAAAGGTGGAAACTTGCTGCTGCATACTTTATAAAGTCAGCTAGTAATGAGTCTTCCAGTATGTGTAGTGAACAGGTACGCTGAAACAAGACATTTTCAAGTTAGAGTCAGAATACTATGGGTTTATTCATGGTGAAGATATTGTTGTCAGAAAGATAGAATATTTTTCATTTTGCATCAACAATGGTAATTTAAAACAACTCTTTAGAGACAGCCCGCTAACAGACAGACGGACGGTCGGACGGATAGAGGAGGCTTAGTAAATGAGTTCCGTTGGTCACTCTTCTGGTACGAAATCCTAAAAATGGTACGACATGGTAGATAATAAGAGATGATGACCTCATTGCTGTAAACCTAGTACTGAGTGAAAAACAGTGGTAGTTCTTACTGGTGCGTAGGGTAGTAGTAAATCGGAACTTCATGGTAGTGCCAGGAATGGTACCAGGAGCTAGCGTCTGTCTTCAAATCCGAGTCGTCAGGTTTCGCTGGCTTCGGTAAGTCTTCAACTTTGCCAGGCTTTGGTACCAATGGCACGTTAGTTGGTGCGACTTCAACGACTTTTTGCTCTTCCACCGGTAGAGCAAAGCATACTCCCAGGAGTACGGAGATTGCAGCTAGTTTCAAGATCTGTGGATAAAAGAAGTTTATATACTGTCATGATATGTGATTTTTAGGGTTCCGTAGCCAAATGGCAAAAACAGAACCCTTATAGATTCGTCATGTCTGTCTGTCTGTCTGTCCGTCCGTATGTCACAGGCACTTTTCTCCGAAACTATAAGAACTATGCTGTTGAAACTTGGTAAGTCGATGTATTCTGTGAACCGCATTAAGCGTTTCACAAAAAATTAAAAAAAAAACAATAATTTTTGGGGGTTCCCCTATTTAGAACTGAAACTCATTTGTTTTTTTTTCATCAAACCCATACGTGTGGGGTATCTAAGATTAGGTCTTCAAAAATGATATTGAGGTTTCAAATATCATTTTTTTCTAAACTGAATAGTTTGTGTGTAACCACCTGTAACTTCTAAAATAAGACAATGATAAAACTAAAAAAAATATATGATTTACATACATTACCATGCAAACTTCCACCGAAACTTGGTTTGAACGAGATCTAGTAAGTAGTTTTTTTTTAATACGTCATAAATCGTAAATCGCAACTTTTGCTTGTAATATAATACCTACAGGTTTGTACGGAACCCTCGGTGCGAAAGTCCGACTCGCACTTGGCCGGTTTTTATTCAAAGATAATATAACGACATATCGTCAACTGGTCATTTCTTTTGGTATAGGTGGTATTAATTGTCATCACAACTTAATTTCTTACACCACAACTTATTTCTTAGATATTATACTATTTTTGCCTGCTGTGTGGCTTGTGTACTGGGTGGTTGATTCTCAACCCTGCTTTTTAACTAACTTTTACGCAATTGAAGATACTGTACGTATTTATACAACCATTTAGATTCCTAAGATCTATAGAGCAGGTATGCAGTTGACCCATGAGGTAAATCGCGGTACGATAATACATTCTAATTGCGTTTGCCCTTACAATTCTGACACTTCGGTGTCAATCCGTATCGGGAAAGAAATACTAGTTCAGAGGAGATCTATCGAGTGCAATACTGGGTATGGCAATAACTGATAGCTACTTTTTCTCTAACAAATAAAGAATAATCACACCTCATCAATATGGATATGGTCACATGTTTTTGTACTCCATGAATGGCAGATGACATGACAATTTCATGCTAATAAATCGAAAGAACCTATAGATTGCTTATTTTTGGGATACGTTGCGTGAGTCTAAAATGGGTCCCTTTTATGGTAAGACCCGCGAGGTGCTAATTTGAGGTGTGTTCGGTAGGCGAGCAATTACGCGGAGCGGTCTATCACGAGATGAAATGGCTATTATCTATTTTCTTTATAATGATTTTTTAATAGAGATAAAAATACATTGTACATAGAAGCAAGGTGGATCTGTGCCCAGAGCCTGCTTAAGTTAGTGCAGAGCCTGTTGCAAAGTCTACATTATATTTTGGTATTTAAAGTATAACTGAACTCTAGAAATTGTTTTTCTTGACAGAACATCAAACTGGTGTTGTGCTTGTACTGTTAAGTAACTTTAACATGCCTGCTTGGATAAACAGTATGTATAATGAACCAATATAAACTGCAAAGACCACGACTATGCTGATTTGGGTGACACCATGGGAGTCCACATGAAAATTTGTTATTACTGTGGGATATCTAAATTAAATGTAGCCTAAGTCTTTCTTAATATCTACCGAGAATCCCAATATATACCCAATACTTATGCCGCTATAAATATGGCCACCTACTGGCCACAAAATATTTAAGGGAAGATTCCAATAATCAAATTCTGTGAGTGACCGAAGAAAGAATTCCAGAAATTCCAACGGAACCGGGAAAAAACAGGATAAGCGCGCACGAAGTCGGGGACAAAAGCTGCTGCACCCAGACTCGGTTTTCTACGCCTCCAAGGCGTCCCAGGTTGGAAACACAAATGGGGTGCAAACCAATGGTTGGGAACCCAAGAGCCGCATTGAGTAGTTCATTCTATGAGATACCGAGTGGGGTGCGCCACTCTGGATGCAACTACTTCTTACATAGTAATAGTAATAATAACGTTAAAACTAAATAATTAAAAATTAACTTACCATTTTGAATATTCCCAAAAGCAAACTATGAGTTCGGTCAGACGAATCCAAGATTATGTCGATCCTTGTAAAGGGGATCAGTTTATATATCCTTTATTTTGAAGAGAGACAAGGACAAAGCGTCGTGTATCCTCTTTTTGTACCTGTGCTGGTCACCTTTGTATGTCTTCGAAGCGATGGTATAGCACCTAATCGTAGCCATAAATTAAAGCACTTTGACAATATTGCAGTTATCAAATTGCTAACTATTTTTTTATTTTAAAGATTCTAAATAAATTCAATTTAGGTTATTGCTGGATTATGGTAATTTAAATCTTTAATGTGCAGATCTTTTACAACCTCCTTAAGGTTGATAATTAGGGTATCTACTTACTTATCAATGAATCGTGGAGCTGGTTGATATTTGTATAGTACCTATGTGCTTTTTTTTGGGATGGGAAATCATCAAATAACTCTCCCGCTCTGGGTGTAGCAGAAGGAAGTGTCAGACTCTTACTAAAATCCATCCCTGTTCCTCCTACTGCCCTTTGCGTTCTAGTGCCGCGGCGACTCTTTCGATCAAATTCCGCAGCTGAACAGTATTCACCTAATCGCCTGTTTAAGATGTAAGTACAATCATTTGTTTTTAACCGACTTCCAAAATAGGAGGAGGTTCTCAATTCAGCGGGTATTTTTTTCTGTATGTGCACCGATTACTCCGAGGTTTCTGATTCGATTTGTATGATTCTTTTTTGTTCGATGCGTCATACTTGCCATTTGGTCCCGTAAAAATTTAATTTAATTTGGATCAGTAGTTTTTTTATGTGCAATTTCGCTTATTTAAATTTTTTGTGTAGACTAAGACGTCGTCCAAGTGTCACCACTAAACAGTGAAAAATAAAAATAAACTTTTTAACAAAAAATATAACCCACTTCCAAACAAACCACTGCACACAAAGTTTTTTGATAAGTAAGTAAATTAATCGTTACAACGAGGAGAGTGGCACAAACACTCTCCTCGTTGTGTCGTATAAAAAGCAAGATTGGGCACTTATAAAACAAACCCCGGAGAGGCTATCTATATGCTGGAGGAATTATACGTGCAAACACTGTGGCTCCCTTGCTCTCATAGTCCGATGGGACAGCAATCTGACACGACCGGGGTGAGTTCAGGCGCAGAAACAATTTTTTTTATTCTTCTTCTTATTGTGTGGACAGTAACTCTAAAGAACCCACATAGCCCATTGTCAGAGTTTCTAAACCGCCTCAAGGGCCTCTGACATGGTTTAACGAACGCCATTTTGCGGCCGGGACCTCCGGCATACGTGCCTTCCGAAGCACGGAATCATCTTATTATCAGACATTCAGGTGATTCAAGCCTGCTATGTCCTAGCCAAACTGGAAACAACTTCACAAAGTATGCTTCTCGTGGGAGTCGAACCCACCACGGCCACCGGGTCACAATGTAAGCGCCTAATCATCGAAGCATGGAAGTGTTACACCGCTAACTTCCAAACACCGGGCTGAGACATCCCCATTGAAAAATCCTAATCTATACCATAATAATTATAAAGAGGTAAAGTTTGCGAGGTTGTGGGGGTAATCTCTAGGTTGCGGAATTTGTTCGAAAGAGTCACCGCGGCCCTGGAACGCGGGCACTAGGAAGATGGGTTTTAGTTAGTAAAAGTCTAACACTCCTTTCTTCTCCGCCCAGAGCGGGAGGAGTCATTTGATTAATTCCCATGCTTAAAAAAGGGGGTAATCTTTGGATCTACTGAACCGACATTGAAAATTCTTTTATCAATAGAAAGACACGCTATTTGTGATTGTGAGTGTCATAGGCTATATAAATATTAACCCGAAAAATACCTACATATTGACCTAGTAATCGAACCCAGGACCCCATCTCAGCAGTTACGCTTGAACCTCAGCCCGATTCACGTGTTTTACGATGTTTTTTGGTAAATGAATGTGTGTCACTTAGTCCTTCTACTACTAGTAAAATACCCAATTTCGATTATCAAAGAATAATCTAAATAGTCAAATTCAAGCTATTTCGATTTTAAATCCAAACTTCGTCACCGATTTTGATAAAATTTAAATGGGACCAATCTGTAAGTATATCCTTTCAGATAAAACAAGAATTTTTCAAATCGGTTCATAATCGTCGGAGTTATGAGGTAACAAACAATAAAAAAAGCATACAACCGAGTTGAGAACCTCCTCCTTTTTGGGAAGTCGGTTAAAAATAGTTAACAATTTCACGCGATATTTTGATGATAATCGGTGCAGTAGTTTTTGAGTTTTTCGCGAACAGACATACAGACGCGGCGGATGACTTTGTCTTATAATATGCAAGGACTTGTAAGATGATGATCTTCCAACCTAAAGATATCAAAATATTAATTTTAGATACTTACCTACCGAAATAGGGGTCGAAAGTGGACGAGGTATGCCTATCCTTTGTATGAAAATTATGTCTCACGCCCGAGGGTCGAGTGTGAACTATGCTTAAGGGTTGAGTGGAAACAAATAAACAAATCTTTTTTTTGGTGGTCGAAACGGGAGGGTGAACTAAACGACATTATATACTTAGCAAATAATCGGAGCGAGAAATCAAAGACTAATTAACAATATTAATGTATTTCGAAGTGCGATTTATTGACTTGACGGATGCAAAATGACGATATCGCACCAAATTCTTTTACTTTATTTTGTCGACGAAATCAGGTCATTTGAAAAACATCTGGGCACGTAACCCACAACGCTAAAATTATTTATGATGCTTGAACTCTTTTTAGAAACCGAATTAGATTTGGTTGATACTTAGTCTATTTATCTTCTAAATATATATAACTCAAAGGTGACTGACTGACTGACATAGTGATCTATCAACGCACAGCCCAAACCACTGGAGGGATCGGGCTGAAATTTGGCATGCAGGTAGATGTTATGACGTAAGCATCCGCTAAGAAAGAATTTTGATAAATTCTACCCCCAAGGGGGTAAAATAGGGGATGAAAGTTTGTATGAAACTTTGTCAATTTTAAACCGATCAGGCTGAGACTTTGCATGCATAAAGCTACTATGACGTAGGCATCCCCTAAAAAAGGATTTTGATAAATTTCACCCCTAAGGGGATAAAATAGGGGATGAAAGTTTGTATAAATCTTAGATTTTCGACTGATGACTGAAATTAAAGATTGGAGCTACTATGATGAAGACAAAAGTAAATCCGCTAAAACTATACCTAATTAATAATAATACTTGTCTTCTTAACGCGAGCGAAGCCGCGGGAAAAAGCTAGTTATAATATAAAAATGAATCGCTGAATGTGTTGCTAAGCGCAAATCTCGAGAACAGCTGAACCGATTTCGCTAGTCCTTTTATTGCTGTGTTTATTTATTTATGTACACACAAGAAACTTAAAAAGAAAAAGTATACAGAGAATAGAGCATAAAGGTACTGCTTATTTCATACTGCTGCTGCTGCTGTTCTTTTTTACTGCTGGTTCTGCTTGTTTCTGCTTGTTTGTTATTATCAGGAGATTTTTATGTAAAAAAAAATAAGAAAGTGGCCAGTTGACGGGAGCGAAGCCGCGGGGGATAGCTAGTAGTCAATAATAAAATGGGTATGTACAGTCAACAAAGCTATTTCCTATACAGGCAAAAATGTGATTTTTGTACTGCACTGCTAATATTCGATGCTACTGAGTGCATTATAACTATAAGCTTATGAGAGTGCTGTACAATAATTGTCTTCTCAGCACACTCACAACATTATTAAAAAGTACTTGTAATTTAGCTGCCTGCATACGAAACAGCTTTGTTGATTGTACTTACTGCAGTTCTGAACTTGGTCATCAATTCCATTATTATTTTTGGTACCTGTGTAACTGCTTATTTATGCATTTATGAGAATCTCCTTTTTTATCAACGTCTTTCGTTTTTAAATGAATTATCTATTGGCTGAATGACTCATATTCATGTTTCAATTAAGTCGATAGTAGGTATGTCACGGCAACCCTTTTAGAAAGTCAAGAGAGAGAGAGTTATGGTGATCATGTCCATCTAGAATTTTAGATATTATTATGCAACTCTTTGTTGTAAACAGCCTTTTCAGCCCTGCCATTTGGAAACTATATTGGGTTCGGATCCTGGGGGCTACTCTCTAAGCCCGAAGTCCGTAGTTTCGGGCTTAGTTGCGGGCGTATTCTGCTCCGTATCACTTACGGACTCACAATTGGTCAAGAACCTACTAAGAATGAGTGACAACACGATTTGACAGTAGGTAACTGTTAATTCGTGTTGTCATTAATTCTTAGTGGTTATATGATATGGAGCAGAATACGCCCGGAACTAAGCCCGAAACTACGGACTTCGGGCATGGAGAGTAGCCCACCAGGTCTTACCGGTTGCAGCTGAATACCAGTGTCTCACATGGAGCTATTTGACCTTCACAACCCAGTAACTGCGGGTAACTCTTTGGGTTGATTTTCAGATTTTCAAATATAAATATCACTCTGTTTCAGCGGGTTTCCAAGGCACGGAGAGGTGCGGTTTAGTTAAGCATTTATTTATTTTCCTATTTGGAATAAGGTCAATCAAACCTCTTTAGTTACTGAGTAACTGACAGACAAGGCACTGCCGAAACTACTGGTTGTAGATAGCTGAAATTTGGCATGTGGGCTCCTTGAGGAGTGTAGGCGAGCACTAACAGAGGATTTCCCGAAATTCCTACGGGATATAGGGGCTACTCTCTAAGCCCGCAGTCCATAGTAACGGGCTTAAGGCGGGGTTGCAGTACTTTTTAAGATTTTTAAACGTCTGAAAATCTTATTAATTATGAGTTTTTTAATAAATAAAAATCATTACATAAAAATTGAACATACCCTCAAGTAAATCGTGAAGATAGAAACGCGATTTAGAATGATTGGCTCGATACTTTTTTTAATCAAACATGACACTAAATTACAATTTTAAACGTGTACTGCTAAGAGATTTCATCACGAATATATATAAAAGTTATATCAATAGATAGAGCTTTTTATTTTGAAGTAAATGTTGAAACCATATTGTACAATTTCTTTATCAGTTTTCGCCAAGAAGAAAAAACAATCAAAATTTAGGCATTATTTCGCTCGCCGGACAGTCGCTGTTGTTCGTCAAAACACACAGTACTGCAACCTCGCCTTAACTGCGGGCTTATTCTACTCCGTATCACTCACTAAGAATTAATGACAACACGATTTGATAATTACTGTAAAATAGTGTTGTCTTACATTCTTAGTTCGGGTTTGGGACTAATCGTAAGTCCGTAGGTGAAATTGAGTAGAATACGCCCGAAACTAATCCCAAAATTATGGACTTCGGGCTCAGAGAGTTAGTAGCCCCCATGAAACGGACGGGAATACGGTATACGGTACGAAGTCGCGGGCAAAAGCTAGTTTTGTGACTATGGGGAATTTTTAAAAACAACGAATTACGTCACTACGGTGGTACAATTTTGACCAGGGACGTGACGTCACGTGTGTTTTCAAGTAACTGTACAGTCTTCATTTTTGTTTATGTGAAGAAAGAAAAAATACGTGTCCAATATTTTTTGGAAATCTATCTGTCGGAATAATTAGATTTTTTCAGTAAAATCTCTGCCTGCGTCTGTGTTTCCGAACGCTTACAACCCTAATCTCTTCAAAGTTAGAGTAAACAGGCTCCTTCTTGGTAAGCTTGCTCTATCGTAGACTTTGTCTCTGTCATCTCTGACCAAGACTAGAGTCAAGAGCAAATTCCATCTAAAAAAAATCCTATTTGGAATCGAGAAACTGGATCTTTATTCATACTGTGAAAACATCAAAGGCTGCTTAAACGTAATCATGTTGTTTACTCTGAAAATCCGTCAGTGTTTGTCTATTAGCTCAGCGCACTACTTTGACTAGTTGTGCTAACTGGAAAGGCATCTACTTAACGGAAAAACTCGAAGTTACAATATTTGATTATGGATTAACGATAATGGAAGTAAAACATTATCTTTTGCGAAGTTGAATTTGACTTGATTATTATACGTGGAATTGCTAGAAATAGATAATCCGGGATCTTCCTATTAACTAGATTCTATAGTGGTATTACCGACGACCTTAAAGATGATGTCGTTATTGAAAGGAAACGCAGGGCACTGGCGGTCCGAGGCAACATGTTGGCCCGTAGATTTTCTCGTTGTGCGGACCAAGTCAAAATCACCTTGTTCAAGGCGTTTTGTCAAGGTGTGTACGCAGGGGGTCTATGGGTCAATTAATTATTATAAACACCAAAAGATCGTTGGATGTCCTGCGTGTCCAATACAATAAGCCTAGCCTTTTCCAAACTATATTGGGGTCGGCTTCCAGTCAAACCGGATTCAGCTGAAATACCAGTATTTTACGTGGAGCGGCTGCCTACCAGACCTCCACAACCCATTAACTGGGTAACACGGTACTCCTTGGCAAGAACCAAGACTGGTGTCAGATTTTCTGGCTTCTGACTATCCGTAACGACTGCCAAAGATCTCCAAATGACAGCCGGGACCAACAACTTAACGTGCTTTCCGAGGCACGGAGGAAACTCGGTATGTTAAGATGCATCCACAGACCAACCTCGGCAAGCGTTGCTTAATCTTGAAGATCGACCAGTGCGGCTGTTATTATTTAGCCACGAGCTCTCGAACGGGGCAGTGACAATAGAATGGTCAAGTAGCTTAATAAGGTACTTAATCGTTCTCTGCACATCCTGCCTCAGACACGTACTTTGTTGTTATTGTTTTTATTTTTTCTTTTATTCTTGTTTGTATACTACTAACATTAGTCATAAGATATCTTACTAGAAAAATGGACTATGTTGTTGTCCGAAATAAATTAAATTACTTAATTAATAACTGCCACCAAAATACAGGCTGTGCCTAGTTTGGGCCTGTGGCCACTTCCGTTGCATTCACTATTTATTTTCTCTTATTCGTTGTTGTATTCTTATTGTGTAAATTGGAAATTTATAATAACGTGTGTGTGTGTGTGCCAATAATTAAATTATAATTAACTAGCTGTCCCCCGTGGCTTCGCTCCCGTCAACTGGCAACTTTTTTTTACATTAAAGCCTTCTGATAATAACAAACACAAGAATCGGCGGGCGCCCTCCGCCTCACGCTCCGCCCGCGCACCGAGTATAATATTTTGTTGCGGAGTTATTTTAAAACGATGATAGCTCTCAAGATATTCATTGAAATTAAATAATGTCAATGGCAATTTTGTTCCAAATTAAATACTATGATGATTAACGTATTTATTTGGATAAGGATTAATACCATGCTAATAATAAGTTCCTCGCAAATAATGCATCATTTTAGAACAAATTTGATTTCCATAAAAAGGGTTATAGTGAGTTAACCTTAAGGGATAGACAAATATGTTGTCAAGGACTTTTTAGAACTTTTAAAGAGGAATAATTTCGTAATACTTGATTTTTGCGTAACTTAACCGTTTACGCAGCGCACGCAACGGAAGCTTTTTTCCCGTTTGCAACATTTCTCATTGCTGCTCCGCTCCTATTGGTCATAGCGTGATGTTATGTAGCCTATAACCTTCCTCGATAAATGGACTATCCAACGCAGAATTTTTCAATTCGAGCCAGTAGTTCCTGAGATTAGCGCGTTCAACCAAACAAACCAACAAACTCTTCTGGTTTATAATCTTAGTATAGGTTAATATATGAATATAGTATAGATATCAATTGTTAAGTAGTCCTACACCTAAACTTTTAGAGCAGTTCCGTACACACTGCATCCGTCCCGAGTTCTAAAAATGTGGATCCCAAAAAGGTCACATTAAAAAATATTTTGTTAAAAATGAGAGATGATTTCCTTTATAGTTTGCCAAGTGTGATCATTATTAGCGACACTTTCGGATGGTGTAATAATCTAGGATGTGTTTTTTTTTTTCAAAATCAACCGCTTTGATTAAATTCCAGGCTAGGAATACCGATTTTTCAAAAAACCAGTGATGCAGTTTTGGTTTTCATCAAAACAAGGCCCAATTTATTCAGAGGCTAGGAATACCGATTTTTCAAAAATCCAATGATGCAGTTTTGGTTTTCATCAAAATAAGGTCCAATTTTTTCAGTGGTTTTCGATATTCCTCATAGTTTTGGATTTGGCCATCATTGAAGCCTAAATATTGACATCGATTAAAAATCTTTGAGCTTTCGTCTAAGCACCTCGTCCCCGTGGTGGAGATAAACCAAGTAGCTTTGTATTTTTTAAAAGCTTTTATTTAACTTGACTTGTATGTATGTTTTTATGTGAAGGTGGAATCTTGCAAGTTAAATTTGACCCACTTCCCGGTATCCGATTGAGCTGAAATTTTACATACTGGTCTAGTTCCGATGACAGTGCATGTTTATGCATGCATAAGCATGACGTGATGCTGCTGTCAGGATTCGCTCCAAACGAGGGAACTTCTCAACGGTTAATAGTAGGGACATAAAATTTTGCATGACAGTTAGTGGGTCCACCAAAAAGCTTTTATTCATTTTAAAACTTATTTTCCTTTGTTTTTGGGTTCCGAACAAAAACGGAACCCTTACAAGATCACTTGGGTGTTTGTCTGTCTGTCGGTATGTCCGTCTGACAGACAAACACCCAAGTTCCAGTTTTTTCCGGATCTACTAGATCGATTCTGTTGAAATTTGGTACAAATATGGACTTCATTGACCCAAATACGGACGCGTTACGTAAATAATTTTTTACCATGGGTCTTAAATGGTTCTCAAAATAGACAATTACTTATAAGAAAAAGTTCTTCAAACTGTGTCGTGCGACATAGGTATCAAATGAAAACGCTAACTGTGAGGGTTTTAATTATTGTATTTTGCCATAATTTTAAAATAAACAATTTTGAAGTATTCAAAAAATAAGACCATAATTGATCATTCCCCTTCCTTATCTCCGAAACTACTGAGCCTAAAAGTATGAAAAAATGCAGATAATAGCTCTGTACCTAAATATAAAAGGAAGACTACTACACAGCATTTATACTGTGCTAACTATCAGAAGTCTGTGATGTTAAAATAACATGTTAAAAAAATCATTTGGGTCGGAACCCTTTCCACGCGGGTCCGACTCGCACTTGGCCAGTTTTTTTTCTCTATCGAGAATTTCTTTATAGAGAAAAAAGACTGTAGTAGTAGAAAGGATAATAATTCAGATTGTACTGATTTGGTATATGATACCAACTCAGTATCTAGTGTTTTTCTTTGACAAAACAAGTTCTGGTTAGACGGATATTTAAAGATGTAAATGTTTTGATTTTCTGATTAATTGTCTCTAAATCGCCGAGCCAAAATATAATAGATTTTTTTTTTTAATCGATTGCTCCATTTTCTTACTTATTTATCTCGACAAAATGTACTGGATTGCAGACGTTTTTTTTGCGATTTTTGGGTTGTCCCATTGTAAATTGCAAGTTCTATTTACTAGGATATGATAGTAAAGTAGAATAATAGTACTATCTTGGTACCATTTATCCAGTAATCGAGCATGAAGCGCCATCTTTGATGGAAAACCAATGACTCTCAGTCTGGTACGTTCAGGCGCAGGCGCATTTTCTCATAACGACAAAAACCCGCACTCTACAATGTACAGCGTCATCTTTAGCTAAATTGAGTCAACTTCAACGTTCTGAAGTTTACCCAATTTTCCTAAAGATGGCGCTGTGTTTTCATTAATCACGAGACAAGCTCGGTTCGCGGAAAGTTGGAAAACTATGTGTTATGTTGTTATTGGTGAACGCTAGATGTCACTGGTATTGGGTTGATAAGTTTTGGTATTTACCCGGAAGGGTTATCAATTTGGGAGTCCATGTATGGATGTTTACCTGTTGCTCCGTAGCTACTAAACAGATATCACAGTATAAATATGGACAGTACGGAAACTACCTACAAACGCTCGAAACGGCTCACTCACACAAACATGCGCACCGACGAGACTTTTCGGTGCCCGTCGCGGTACTCTCAGTAGTGAGTGCCGAAGCCCGAATGCCGCCGGCCGAGTCAAAACGAGTTTAGCCCCGCGATCTTTTTAAAAATGCTTCGAACGTATTGCGTTTGTTTGAACTCGGCTTCATCACAACCGGAGCGAAAATACGTTATATTTTAAACTTCCTGCTGATTTTGAAAGGTAAGAATCATTAATGAAATTGTTATTTAATCGTTATCGAATTATAAGTCCGTATGATCGATCAAAATGAATTCGTGAACTTCAAAACTATTAGGTACCTACTACTACTTCTTGTAAATCCAAGATGGCGCCTGCTATAGGTATAAATGTTTTCGTCATGGGTGTCGTTTTCATGGTTCTCCAGGGTGTTGAAGCCGCTAGCGCTGTCAAAACGTGAATCCAAGATGGCGGCTGCAATAAGTACCAATTTTCTCGTCATGGGTGTCGTTTTCGTGGGTTTCCAGTGTGTTGAAGCCGATAGCGCTGTCAAAACTTGAATCCAAGATGGCGGCTGCAATAGGTACCAATTTTTTCGTCATGGGTGTCATTTTCATGGTTTTTGAGGGTGTTGAAGCCGATAGTGATGTCAAAACGTGAATCCAAGATGGCGCCTGCAGTAGGTACCAATTTTTTCGTCATGGGTGTTGTTTCCATGGTTTTCGAGGTTGTTGAAGCCGATAGTCATGTCAAAACGTGAATCTAAGATGGCGGCTGCAATAGGTATAAATTTTTTCGTCATGGGTGTCGTTTTCATGGTTTACGAGCGTGTTGAAGCCGATAGTGCTTTCAAAACGGGAATACAAGATGGCGGCTGCAAAGGTACCGAGCGCTCGAAACGTTTTCGTCCAGCAGCAACTTGCGTACCCGCCAAAACTTTTGAAAGGTAACGCCGTAATGACAAAGTTAGTGCTACAAGTTGTTGTGTGTATTGTGTAAATATTAAATTGTTTTCCGTGTTTAAAGTATCGTGTTTTGTTGAGATTAACCAACGCCATGAGATTACCTATTTATTGTATTTGTAAGCTAGTTATTAAAATTCGATTGATTGATCACTACAGAACAAAAATGTAAAAAAAAAACAAAAACATTAAAAGTGACAACCCTTTTGCTTCAATGGAGCGTAGGTAATTATATTCTCAACTAGGCTTAGTTTCCGTACTGTCCATATTTATACTGTGCAGATATCCTGGACAAGTGAGGGCTCGCAGAAGTGATTTGCATGAGTGATCCGCATTCATAGGGTTTATGACCTCTCGGTCCCCGTAGTAATGTTGGTTGTTTGTGTACCTGATTTTAGAATATTATATGAAAGGTCACTTAAAGACAATAGGGTTCAAGCTACTGTTTAGCATATTAAATAGTTTATTATACGTGTTTCTACAGTAAATAATTCGTTTTACATGAGAAACGGTTCTATATTATGACTAACTTTTAACAAGTATCTAACATATTATTTTCATAACGTAAACAAGGATATATAATCCTATCCTAATCCTATATTCTTTTATGAGTTTGCAAATTCATCATTTTATTTACCAACCTACTGAGTACACAATGAATTTGCCTACATAAGTGTATTTTACTAGATGACATTCACATTTTCCGTTTATAGAACAAGTAGTAATTATTTACATAACAACTACTGCCATCTTTATGTATGTACCAGCTACCTACCTACATCTATGTACGTATTACGTACATGCATATGAACTAGGAAGGTGTGTGTGAACACTACTATGTTTGTTTAAAAACCGGCCAAGTGCGAGTCGGACTTGCGCGCAAAGGTTTCCGCAGTCACCACCGCACACACATCACATCTTAAATTAAAACTATACATGTCCTATAGGTTTTGTTTCTCGTATTCTTCTTTAAGTAGAGATGAACATTTATTTTTACAGAACTTATTATATGTTACAAAATCAATCGGTATTTTAGGTTCGGAGCAAATAAACTGTGAAAGACGAACATACAGACAGACGTCGATGAGTAAACCTTTAAGGGTTCCGTTTTTCATACGGACGTCCGGAACCTAAAAAAGCCGTTTTTGTGCGTGACGGACTCTCACACGACGGGTCCCGTTCCGTATCATAAACTAAAAAAAAACACGTTTTTTGTATGGGAGCCCCCTTTAATTGAACGGAATATTGTTTATTAGGTATAACTAATAATAATAATAATAATATCCTTGGACATTTCACACAACGCCGTATAGTCCCAAGCTAAGCAACCTAATGCTTGTTTTATGGTAACTAGATGGCTGATAAACTACTTAAATACTTTTTTTTTTTTGTAAATACATACATATTATAAATAGAAAAACACCCAGACTCGGAACAAATACTTGCACGTCGTACAAATATTTGTTCCGTGCGGGAATCGAACCCGCGACACTACTACGCGCGAACTATGTACGGAACCAAAAGAAAATCTGTCTCAGACTTAATTACCGTCAGCTTCCAATTTCATGTCGGTCGTAACTCCAAATAGGAACATTGGCACGTAAGATAAAGATCCTGTGAGCTGTGGATGCGGTAAATAGATGAGTAAGTACATAAAAGATAATACTACTATAAATACAGGTACTAACTAAAGTATTTAAATAATTCTTCGACCACATCATCGCTTACCATCAGGTGAGATAGTGGTCAAACGCGTTCCTATCAATAGAGATAATAAAAATATATTTACTAGATGACCCGCGCAAATTCATCTGCGTCACATTTTCCGCTCCAAAATAATATTGCAACAAAAAATTGAGATGTAGGTAAGCTACCCTATCTTTCAAGTTGGATCAAACTGCACACGGTGTGCAAATTTGATTAAAATCGGTTAAGTAGTTTAGGAGTCCATCGAGGACAAACAACGTGACGCGTATTTATATATACCTACTAGCTGACCCGCGCAACTTTGTCTGCGTCACATTTTCCATTATTTCTCCGCTCCTATTTGTCTTAGCGTGATGATATTAGCCTATAACCTTCCTCGATAAATGGGCTATCTAACACTGAAATAATCGAATCGGACCAGTAGTTCCTGAGATTAGCGCGTTCAACCAAACAAACTCTTCTGCTTTATAATATTATATATATAAATATATATATATATATATATAGATTAAGAAGATATGTGAAGAGGAAACTAACTGATTGGCAAATCAACGCACATCCGCAACTACTGGATGGATCTAGGAACATGAAATTTAGCACAATATTTCCTTTTATGATGTTGTTGAGCACTAAGAAGGGATTTTTGGAAATTTAACCTGTATATGGTGAAAATGACGGAAAATTTAGTTCCTAAATCTACGCAGACGTAGTACCAGGTGAAGTGCTAACCATAAATACCTCATCGTTTTATAGATAGGTACCTACTCCAGACAGTGGCTCACACCACCTTCACTTCTTATCAAAATGAAACATGATAGGTTATGAAAACTTTTTCATGAAACATTGCCAGACGGGCATTGTACGGACATTGATGTTTCTTTAAAGGGCATTGACCGACGCCGATAGAAGTTTCATGACCTCGGGAGCCCAGAAGGCAGAAGAGTAGATAAGCATAAAATGCGTACAAGGACGTCGGCAAAATGCCACTTTGTAATTGCGTTGACGGCGAGACTGCCACACCCATTGCTTACACAAGCCAACTTAAGTGCATGGCATGCTAAACTCATAACAGAAATTAATTTAATTTGTTGTTTGAGATTACCCTTAAACTGCACCGGGTGTACTGTAATACTGTATAAAATAGATATTAAAGTTTTTTTTGTTGTTTTGATCGAACAGCCAGCTTCAAACAGCATTCTGCTTTTTTTTTCAGTCTAGCAACTGTATACAATTCAAGAAGTTTTTCGCACCAGTATCGTCTCAAAATGTTACATTGTACACATGACTGCATGCAAGCAAATCTTTTGTGTACAGCAGGTATATCCGCACAGTTACGACGAGTACAACCAAATAGTCGTAAATATCCGCTCCGCCAGTCGAAAAATCGCTTGAAACAAAGGCCACGCATGACGGCAATATTATCAATTTGAGGCGTTGCCACACACCTCTTTAATTGAACACACATTAAGCCGATAAGCACGTACTAAAGACGTATTGTGTGGAAGAAGTCACGGCTGTGTGACGTAGCTACTCGAGTACATACAAGATTGTCGTATCGTTGGGCAAACTTGGACTTCGACCGGCGTTGACTGGATCGTACTATGACCTGCTTTAGGAGGCCAGTATGAGGAGATATTTTATTTATTCTAAGCTGTTTGTGACCTATACGAACATTTATCTTAGATACATAAATAATTACGTGAATAGTTTATTGTATTTCGATTTTTTAAATTATATTTCGTGCTTGTCCAGTCAACAATGTGTACCTATAAAATAGCGGTTTAGGCAAATAGGTGGTATTTGCAGAAGTTATGCCCATTTAAGTCAATTTATATTCTACAGACAAAACTGCCGGTTTTAATAAGTATTCGGAATCACGAACATCACAGTCTTAAACAAAGAAAATTCGCGTGCTATGATAACAGTTAAAAAACGAAAAATACACCTAAGATTTTTATCTGCAGATTTCAGAATCATGTCCTACTTTTAAAATTACCTAATACCTAAAGTACTTGAGATTATTATGGAAAAGCGCCCTGCAATAAGTACCCACCTCTCTCTCTAGCATTATCAATGTTATCATAATAATATGATTAGATGAGAAAATAGATAATTTAGTACCTACCTACAAGCCAATCCTATAAAAAGTGAAATCGATAACACAGCGGTACCTCCATATTATCATGTTTTATGATGTGACTAGCTTTTGTCGTGACTTCGTGCGCACATTGCCGCGCATATCCCGTATTTCCCGTTACCTACCGTAGGACTTTCGGCAAATCTCTATGGAGTGTAGAGAACCTCCATGCCAATTTCAGCTTTCTATGACGAGTAGTTTCGGCTGTGCGTTGTCCGTCAGTCAGCCACCAATAACGGGAGAATTTTATATAGGTGGTTACATGGAGGACTTACAGCTAATAAAAACAAATAGTAAAAAGGAAATCATGGCCCCAGAAAGCCTAAATAGATAATAACATCCGGAAAAAGCAAATTTTAGACATTTTTACTAGCAATGGACAGTTAAAATAATGAGCAAAAACTACACATGAAATGAAAGTGCTAAATAAGTACATATTATTATGTTTTTTATGGTTCCGAACATCCGTGAAAAACGGAACACTTATAAGATCATTCGGGTGCCCTTCTGTCTATCTGTCTCTCTGGCAGTCTGTCTGTGTGTCCGTCTGTCAAGGTCAGATTTCGCCGGATCTACAGGACCGTTCTGTTGAAATTTGGTACACATAAGTATGGACTTCTGTGGTCCAAACACGGACACGTAACGTAATTAAATAAAATTTGAGTATGGGGGATCACTTTTGGGGGCCAAACTGGGAAATAAAAAAAAGAAAATTGAAACAGTAAGTATATAGAAAGAACTTACTGTGAAGGTTTTAATTTTTCATAATTTTAAAATAAATAGTTTGGAATTCAAGAAATAAGATAAAAATTACCATTCCCCCTTTATCTCCGAAAAAACTACTGAGCCTAAAATCTATAGGTACTTTTATACTTATATAATAAAGCAGAAGAGTTTGTTTGTTTGTTTGTTTGGTTGAACGCGCTAATCTCAGGAACTACCGGCTCGAATTGAAAAAATATTTTTGCGTTGGATAGTCCAAGGAAGGCTATAGGCTATATAACATCACGCTATGACCAGTAGGAGCGGAGCAGAAATAAGAAATGTTGCAAGCGGGAAAAAAGCTTCCGTTGCGTATGCTACGTAAACGGGTTACACAAAAATCAAGTAAGTATTACGAAATTATTCCTCTAATCTTCTAAAAAAAAATCCTCAACAGCATAAATTATGTCTATCCCTTTAGGTTAACTCACTATAATTTATGGAAATCAAATTTGTTCTAAAATAATGCATTGAAAAGTTTGTTTGTTTGAACGCGCTAATCTCAGGAAATACTGGTCCGACTTGAACAATTATTTCAGTGCTAGATAGCCTATCACGCTAAGACAAATAGGAGCGGAGCATTAATGGTAAATGTGACGCAGACGAAGTTGCGCGGGTCAGCTAGTTTTAAAATAAATGCCGATAATAGTTCTGTACCTAAAGATTACAGAAAAGCTTATAAAAAGTCTGTAGTGATACAATAGCATGTTAAAAAAATGAAATTGGTTCGGAACCTGTTGCACGCTATTGCGACTCGCAATTGGCCAATTTTTATTTATCTCTTTAGACTGTAGGTAGATACAGTAGTCACCTTCAAAAGATAATATATACAGTACGGATATGAACGGATTTAAAAGTGCCTATAGATCAGCTCAATTCTGTATGTTCTGGGTTTTAACGAGCAGATCTATCAAAATCGAATCAATCAGTAACCAGCTGTGCTATTCTGTAACAACATTTTCGTGTCTCGACAGCGGAATCCGAGGTGAGTTTCAAATTCGTTTAAATATAGGACCTTATGTACTGTGAAATAAAGTTCACTTTGTAAGCTTAGTCACTCAGGTGAAGCTCGATATCGAAATGGTTATTTACAGAATAGACTAGCTGACTAGTCTTGGCCAAATATTATGTGTGATGTTTGGGTCAACTTCTAGCCTAGCAGCCAACAGGATCCAACTGAATACCAGTTTGTTTCATGGAGCGACTGCTTGTTTACCCTCAACTCAGTAACTGGCTTCTAATACGATACCAGAATCGAACATCATACCTATACCTCTAATTTGTTAAATCATCGATCGACAATAACGATCCACAACGCAGGACAAAATACAATACCATGAAATATAAAATGAGTATATCTATGGTCAATACCTACTTTATTGTGGAAATACCTAGTACTTACTTACTCGATACTACTTGATCATTGCTAGTCGTTTACGCCATTTTTATTCATCGACATTGTTTTCCCCTACTGTGCAAAGCCCAGATTTATCACCATAGAAATATAATAAAAACTTGTTTATTAACTATATCTATGTTTGTCACAGTCATGATGTTTGGTAAACCCATAGAGCATGGAAACTTTTGTATGGATCATTTCGCCGGAGGCGACGCATCTAGATTCTAGCAGCCTACGGCTTGATCTGTGGTGGGTAGTTAAATTAGACGTTTTTGTCACTTAAACTTATTTGCCTCACGATTTATATTGCAAACAAGTCCTCCTAGTGGCAAATACGTTCTGTTTATTTAAATCAACATAGTCAAGAAATTAACGAGCGGTTTCAAGGACTTATAAATATAAGTACCTATCTAACTGCGTTTTAGCTATTTAAGTCATATCGTACTTGCTTACAAGCATACTACTCGCTCGAATGAGGGGCCACTAAGTGCATTTACACCTTTACATCAAGAAAGTGCGCCTTACAGATAGATACAGTCGTATTTAGGGCTGCTATGTGTCTAGAGAAAGCGGAAAATTATTAATTTTTTTGGATGCGAATCCGGCCAAACTAGATGCCCGTCCTGTCCAGGTTTTGTTAAGTTTCTTTACATTATATGTACCTACCAGTCATCTTGATTTTCACTAAGTTTTGCAGAATAAGGAAAACACATTTAAAATGAAATGCTGTTAATTCATTGAAAATGTTAATTTTATGATAAAAAATCAAAAAGCTCGCTTTTCTTAATGCTTTACATAACTGCACTCCATAAGGTATGGCTTATAATTTTGTGAGGATCAGGTAAGGATCACTTATTACTTTTTAAGGATGTGAAGTTATCGAAGGACTTCTTCATCTCAGGGCAGAGCGGAAGGGAGTGTCAGACCTTTACTGTCTAAAACCCTTCCGTGTTCCCCCTAATGCCTTTTGCGTTCCAGGGCCACGGTGACTCTTTCGAACAAATTTCACAACTATTGCAGCGGCTTTAGGACCTGGCAACCCTAAGCAAACATCAGTATTGCAGGTTCATTCGAACATTCTAGAGACGAAAGCAGGGTCAATGCCCCACTACCGCTACATTGCATACATTCTGGTGTCTTCTATCTCTATCATACAAGTTTCGTGGCCAATTCGTTAGGTAATCCTATGGCCATTGAAATCGCTGCAATTAATTCTCGAATATTAATTAGTGGATTTCGGCCAAGGTTTCAAGTCTTTCCGCTTTAAAGGAGGATTTTTTCATGTAAGTACGATTTTTGGTTGCTGGCTGCTGAAGAGCCTAATATAACCACTGTGCAATATTATGCACTTTATGGCGCGAGCGAAAAAATAGACAAAGGATTGCACTGTCCGCGACATAGGCACACATATAGGTACTTACAGCATAGCGAGCCTAAAAGTTGTGAGACAGCAGAAAGTTTTCGACTGTGTTGGAAATATTTTAATTTTTATTGACAAGACAGTTTTTTATAAGTGCAAACAAATATAGGAGGTACTTGACTTTATCGTTCTTTGACTGCATTTAAGTAGCCTATATGTATAGTATATCTATGTGTTTTTCTCCGAATGAAGCAAAAACAATATAAGTACTTATACAGCGACTGATCAAGAGTTCTGACCGCCCTAGGCTAATTATGAGGACGCGCCCTCGCCAGGTGTATTACGGACGGCCTAAAAAGTAGTGTGTAGAAGTAGTGTGAAAATTTTAACATGGTTTATCTTCTATCTATCTATCTATCTATCTATAGGTACTTATAATAAATCTGTAGAGAGGTCAATTCTGTACATGAAATATATTTCCAAAATAACTATCAAGGGGTGATTAGGGATCAATACTGATGCCAAAAATGCAATCAGTAAAATTTTTGTCTGTCTGTCTGTCTATCTGTCTGTCTGTCTGTATAACCATTATAGAAACAAAAACTACTCGACGGATTTTAACGAAACTTGGTACAATTATTATTCATACTCCTGAGCAGGTTATAGTATACTTTTCATCACGCTACAATCAATAGAAAAAATGAAAAAAAAAAAAATGAAAATGTGAAAGTTTGGTTGTTTGTTACTCAATCACGCCAGAACGGCTAAACGGATCTTAGTGAAATTTAGAACAAAGATAGATTATAGTCTAGAATAAAGATAGGAATAGCACATAAGCTACTTTTAATCCCGGGAACATGTTCCCTAGGGTTCACGCGGCCGAAGCCGCTGGCAGAAGCTAGTAATAACTACAAAAGTTTTCAGATCGATTTGCAAGCGAATTAAAGTTGTCTTTTAATCTGCATGACATTCAACCTTAAGGTGGCAAACCATTTTTTTTCCATCGTTGCCATGTCAATGTGTTCTATTGCGCGCGGCAAGCTGCGCCGAGTGCCTAGTGCGGGTTGTGTTTATTTCGCCTCATAGAACAGAAACGCGCGTATACGTGAAGATTATTTTGTATGGGAATTTAAACAGTGCAACCTAAAAGGATAAAGAATGAATACGATACAGAGTCATTTAGCAGCAAACGCGAGAACTAGGTTGCACTGTTTAAATTCCGAATTTCCCATAAAAAACAAAGTTAAAATTTACGCCCGTTATCGCGAGGCGGATTATACAAAACTCGCACTAAGCACTCTGTTCCCAGCTCACCCACTCGCTCGCTCGACCACCTACCGATTCGAGTAACAAGGCAGTGTTTGATCCAACCGCGCTTTTAAAAATTTCTAAATTTATTGTTAAAATCAGGGACTCTCAAGTGCATTTAGTTTGTGTTGTCTCGGTCTAGTTGAAATATGTAGGGTAGATGCAATGATAGACTAGATTAGTCAGATTAGTGCATGCGAAGACACGATTTCAGCGCGCCCCCCCCCGATCCTCGCGCCCTAGGCTGCAGCCTAATTAGCCTAAGGGTTAATCAGGCCCTGTACTTATATCATCGTTAATATTATAGCCTCTGCTTACTCATTCAATTCAACGTAATAATTACCTACATGAATGACGTATTTTTTCAAGAGTTATCATCATTCTTTAAATACTGCAAATAAGTATACCTATGTGGTAATCTTAGTACATACTTACATACTTTGTTGAACAACTGTGTCTTGTAAGACCGATAGCTCTTTAAAGTTGGGGACATTTTCTATTTTCCGGCTTTCCGCTGATGTGAATTGCGAAATAATGTGTAAGAAAATGCTACAATGATTTTTTATTTTTTTAGTAAAAATAAATAAAGTTTGAATTTGGAATACGGTGACAATGTCTGTTTTTGTGACAATGGCTTATAATAGAATTTTTAGGGGGCTGCAAATTCTACACGCGGCCACTAATTTCGGGTTTGATGCTGAATGTTGTTCGCAAAATGGACACTTCTCAAAATGAGTGAATTTTATCACAATGGTCTCGAAATATTAACTGTTTGTTAGACTATGCTTTTTTATCATTTAGTCCTAACCATAGGTATATTCTGTGGTCCTAACATAACACACCTTGTTTTTATTCTTAGTGGAACTGTTTTGTCGTTTATGTTTGTCATGGCTACATAATAACAGCCACACGGATTGATTTTCCAGGTCCCGGCTGTCATTTGTAGATCTTTGGCAGTCGTTACGGATAGTCAGAAACCGGTTAATCTGACTCCAGTATTGCTATGAGTGCCTTGTTACTCAGTTAATGGGAAGTGGAGGTTTGGTAGGCAGCCGCTCCACGTAAAGTACTCGTAATAAAATATAGATGCAGTGCACAGTATATTGATGGAGTACGCATAATAGGGAATATGCATAATTTTTTTTTAATTATATACACAGTTTATATAAAAATATAAAAAAAATTAATACTACCAGTGAAAATAGAATCAAAATCACTCGAAAAACAAACGAGTTATCATTATTTATCTGTCCCTCTCGCGAAAACGCTGTAATGTATGGCATCTGTATAGGCGTCATGGAATCTGACGTCAAAATTCATATCAGACTTCTCTTTCTAATTGTAATCTTTGAAGCTTTATAACTTCATCAGTGATGAAGATATTTAAAAAAACAATTTTATGATTGTTTTTTAGAGCTATAAAGTATTACATTTTCCAAATAAAAAAAATTCATGCATATTCCCTATTATTATGTATACAGGGTGTAAGGGACAGCCTTCCACAAATTAACAGGGTGCAATCAGCTCCTTATTTTGAATCATATTCCAGTGGAAATTTCCTCAGGAGTTTTTTTATTTATTTTTATTCGATTTTTCATTTTTTTTGCTTTATTTCAATGTAAAGTTACATTAATGCAGAACTCTATTAATGTAAATAACACAGCTAAAATGAAAAAATAAAAAAAAAAATAAAAAAAAATCTCATGAGCGACGCATGAAATCAGCTGTTAAAACGTAGCGCGGGCGCAGCTATCCTTTCGAAAGCTCGCTGCGCTGCCGTTCGCTGCGTGCGTTTTGCAGAGGTAGCGATACATTGCGAGTGAGGTAATTAAACAAATCAGTTTTATTGGATTCCCATAAAGTTCCTGAAATTATTTCATGTACCGGTCAACTTAGTACGATATACTGAAATGACCTTATTAGTTTGAGGAGGGCTGTCCCTTACACCCGTTATAGCTGACGTGTACTGAAACCAGCGGTCAAGTACGAGTCGGACTCGCGCACGAAGGGTTCCGTACCATTATCTATAAAAACGGCAAGAAAATCAAGTTTGTGGAATGGGAGCCCCCTTAAATATTTATTTTACCTGTGAAAACTTCAACTGTCTAGCTATCGCGATTCTTGAGATACGGCCTGGCGACAGACAGACAGACAGACGGACATTGAAGTCTTAGTATTAGGGTCCCGTTTTTACCCTTTGGTACGGAACCCTAAAAACATAATCAAACATTTCCTGAACGTAATTGCTTTTGACAAAGAAACTAAGTACTGTTATCGTTCTTAAAATCGTGCAATATAATAATACAAAATGTAAGCAAACGGTTTTAATTTTGACCCTTTGTGATAAACAATGGGTCTAATAATGCGTTTACTTACAGTTTTTTCATTTACTCTCATTTTGAGAAGTGCACATTTTGCGAAGTGCAGGTTATAAAACCGGAACAGCACCAAATTTTCGAAAGTAGGCTTAAGACTAAACAATAAAATGGGATTTTCAGCGAATTTTTGCTTCGGATATGCTAGGTTTTATGCGACGTTTGATATTTTTGATTTTGTTAGTTCCAAATGTTTTGTACCTATTAATTTTTAAATGTTTTTGTGTATTTTTTATACTTTTCAATGTATTCCTACAGAAACACTATTATTAATGTTAATGACAAAGAAATGTTTTGTGTAACAATTTTCGCAAAACAATGTAATATAATTGACTAAATTATGAAGTTTCTATTTACCTAATGGTTAGTAATATTTTGCCTCGATATTATTATAATGTCTTCATACATAAATGCTTTAGTATTGTTCAAACTAATTACTCTTAAATTGCATAAAAAATCAACATTATTGGCAACAACAAAATTATACACACCTGTTATTTAATTAGTATTACACATTAAATTAATTATGTACACACAATTTGTGTAGCAAGTATTGATAACGTAATATTCCATTTTAATATGTAACAGTTACAATGTAAAATTTACTGATTTTGAGCACAGTTTCTGTATGATGATTACTTACATCTTTGACTGTCGTTACGGGTAGTCAGAATCCAGAAAGTCTGACACTCGTCTTGCTAGCGGCTCGTATTCAGCTACATATCCGGTTAGAAGAGAGAGAAGCCAATTCCAACATAGTTGGAAACACGGGGTCTACTCTCTAAGCCCGAAGTCTGTAGTTCCGGGCTTAGTTGCGGGCATAGAAATATAAAAAAACTGGCCAAGTGCGATTCGGGCTCGAGGACGAAGAGTTTTGTATTTCATTTTTTAATAAAATTTTCATACAGGGATGTTACTTAAATCTAAACTCACCAAACTTTTACGTTTGATGGCGAGTTCCGTACGTCCGAGTATCTATAAAAAAAGATAAAAAAATAAGTTTGTTGTATGGGAGCCCCCTTAAATATTTATTTTATTCTGGTTTTAGTATTTGTTGTTAAAGCGGCAACAGAAATACATCATCTGTGAAATTTTCAACTGTCTAGCTATCGCAGTTCTTGAGATACAGCCTGGTGACAGACAGAGATAGCGAAGTGTTAGTAATGGATCCCGTTTTTACCCTTTGGGTACGGAACCCTAAAAACCAACTTATTTATTATATCTATGGTTGCGGGCGTATTCTACTCCGTGTCAGCTACGGACTTACGATTTTAGTCCTGATTTCCTGAACTCGAACTAAAAAAATGTATAACAACACGATTTGACAGTAACTGCCGAATCGTGTTGTCAGTTTGTCACTAATTCTCTAGGTTAGATAATACGGAGTTGAATACGGGCAACGCAACTAAGCCCGAACCTACGGACTTCGGGCTTAGAGAGTATAGCCCCCCTCGCTAGGCTGATCGGTTGGGTTAGGCAGATTGATTGCAGTTTCTCTAAGATTCAGATTTTCATATGACAAAGGAAATACCTACATCCCTTGAGACGTGTTAGGGGTTTATATATGTGAGCGGTTAAACTAGGTATCACTATTATTTACCCCTCTCTAGAAATACCTATACTATGCGAGTCTCTCTCAAGATAGCTAGCATTTACTAGCAATAGCAATCGAACCTGTGTATATCTACGAAAGTTGTTTCGTATATTTTGAAAGTGGTTTCTAGACTCATGACGAGGCGAACGTGGAATCAACATCAGACTTGTTCTGCAAAAAATCTCGATCCTCCTGCTTTTATTACGGATACAATATAATGAAATTCTAGCTCTCTGTCTTGGGAATTTTGAAAATATTAAATTTTAGATACAGAAATAAGAGATTCGTAGCCATAATGTAGTTGCAAGACAAGAGCGCCCGAAGCTCAATAACTTTGGCACACCTGTTTCTGTTTAGGTAGGCACTTTATCGACTTATGTAGTAGTAAAAAATGTGAACCATTAAATATATTAATAAATCGATCTATTGAACGATAAACCTGATGTTAAAATAGACATGTAACAATACAAGATGTTGTAAATAGTTGAAGCTTGGCACGCTGACCAAGGTGCTAATGGCGGTGTCATTGACACAGCTTTTACTTTTATTTGGCGGTCCAAAGGTTAGGAAAATGTTTCCCAGAATACATTTAGCTACACAGTAACGAGTTGGAAAAGTTTTGTAGAAAAAAGTATCCAAACAAATCTAATGTATCAAAATCTTGAGTCACCGAATGAACTGAGTGAACTCGTCCAACGGCTTGACCGAATCAAATCATTCTTTTTGTGTATATTTGGTAGGTCTGATATTCTCAGACCTAGGTCGTAGGCAATTCAACTTTTTCCGTGTCAGCTAGTCGTATTATAAATGCGAATGTTACTCTGTAACATACGTAGTTAGAGTTGTGGCGCCTAAACGGCTAGAACAATTTTAATTAAATTTGGTATACCTACAGGTAGATTAATTAGACCTTGGAGAAGGACAAAGGTCATTTTCTTAACCGACGTACAAACGCACGCCGTAAACGTAAACCCTTGGGTTTATGTCTGACGTACATGCGGAAAAGGTCGATGGCAGAAAGCGGAAGCTAGAAACTATACATACCTATTTTATGTATTTAGTAACTCTATATTCATAATCCACTTATTGTTAGATAGGTACTTAAAGAAAAATATAAATGACGTATGTATAGGTAAGTTTACATAGCATTGTTGGTTGCGGTGTACACAGCCGGCAGCCGACAGCCGTTCCGAATGCGACGCAAAACGAAATTGGACTTTGAACGTCCTTGTTTGAACTCGTGAGAGCTACGGTTGGTGCGCTGTACGAACATATATCTATATTTTTTAATGCAATCCGCATTTTTGAAGCGGAGTTTGCTATCTGCTTCGTAAATTCGAAAGGGGTGATATAGGTACGCTGGTAAGCTGCTTTTGGCCGGATAAGAAATGGTAAACATGATAAAATAAGCTGTCCCAGGAACACCTGAGGGTTTTGAGTATTTTGAGGATGTTTTCGTTGTCATTTCTAAAAATGCTGTGTAGTAGTACCTACCCAGTTACTGGGTTGTGGAGGTCAGAAAGGCAGTTGCTCAAGTAAAAGTAGGTATTAACATGCATCCAGTGGGACTGAAAGCCGAACACAACATGGTACCTACTCGTACGTAGTTGGCATTTCCTGCTAGTCTGTATTTTCTGATAGCTAGGTACAACCTGGGAGTATTTTAGACAAGCGTGTGACAAGTTTTATTTTCTAGGCAAGAGTTATTCATCTTCAACCACATCATCGCTTACCATCAGGCGAGATAGTGGTCAAAAGTTTGCCTATCAATCAGTGGCGTAGCTAGACTCAAAGGGGCCCTGTATCAAACGTTTTTGGGGCCCTTTTTAATCATGTTTTTTTAAAACATAGGCTTTACTAGCTAAGGACTGTCATGGCAGGCCACGAAGAAGACGGCGGGACTAAATGTATAGTTTTGCCTCCACACGTTGGCGTCGGGGCCCTTGTAGTTCTGGGGCCCCGTATCTATACTAATAATCTATACTAATATTATCTATACTTCTATACTAATATTATAAAGCAGAAGAGTTTATTTGTTTGTTGGGTTGGTTGAACGCGCTAATCTCAGGAACCACTGGTCCGATTTGAAAAATTCTTTCAGTATTAGAAAGCCCATTTATCGAGGAAGGCTATAGGCTATATACCATCACGCTAAGACCAATAGGAGCGGAGCAGTAATGAAAAATGTTACGCAGACGACGTTGCACGAGTCAGCTAGTAATATTATAAAGCAGAAGAGTTTGTTTGTTTGTTTGTTTGGTTGAACGCGATAATTTCAGGAACTACTGGTCCGATTTGAAAAATTATTTCAGTGTTAGATAGCCCGTTTATCGAGGAAGGCTATAGGCTATATATCATCACGCTAAGACCAATAGGAGCGGAGCAGTAATGAAAAATGTTACGCAGACGACGTTGCACGGGTCAGCTAGTATATAATATTATAAAGCAGAAGAGTTTGTTTGTTTGTTTGTTTGGTTGAACGCGCTAATCTCAGGAACTACTGGTCCGATTTGAAAAATTCTTTCAGTATTAGAAAGCCCATTTATCGAGGAAGGCTATAGGCTATATACCATCACGCTAAGACCAATAGGAGCGGAGCAGTAATGAAAAATGTTACGCAGACGACGTTGCACGGGTCAGCTAGTCTTTGATATGGCTGATACGGCGGCGGTAGCTACGCCCCTGCTATCAATTATAGTAAAAGAGAGTTCGATACATTGATTCCTGTCCTGTCATTAAGTAATTAGGTTTCAAAAATAGGTACGAGTAAGACTGGTAAATCTTCACTTAGGAAGATTATTAAGCATTTATTATTATTATTATTTTTTTTCTATCTCGGGTCCCTGAAGACCCGGTTCTTTGGTAGACGTACGAGGGGCCGAAACCAACTCGCAGAGGCCCCGTTAGACATTTCAAATGTAATGGGGCACCAACCGGGGATTATCCCTGTATGCACTGTGAAAGTATTCCCAAGGACAATCCCCGGTTGGAGCAGTAATATTGCAGAATATGGATATTATTATTAATTATGTAGGTCCACTAGAATTTGAAAATGCCTCACATAGTATTGACTTTTACAGTTGGTTGGGTTACCTGGTATGCGACTGCATCGCGTAATGGTACTAAAATACATTTATTTTCTGTACTGCTATGCCAAATGTAAAATCAGTAAACGCTCTTGGTAAGTAGGCTTATGTGAATAATTATAGTGACCTGATTGTTTTCCGGACTTAAATAGCAGCCATTTTGTATTTTAAATAATAGGGTTAAAGTATGAAATTGTAATAGGTACTTCGAATAATAATTGACATAGAACCTTCATGGTTTGAGATTTTTGAGTGAAACTTTTTTCACATGGTACCTATGAAGTTCTTCTTTTAAAAAATGTGATGATGTCGAAAATAATTTATTATCGATTTCCACTTGTTTTTTGATTCAGCTTAGACAAGAAAGATGAATACTTCGAAAATTCGAGTTGTTTTTGAATACGAGTTCCGACGCGGAACTAACGCGGCAGAAACAGCTCGCAATATCAATATTGCGTTTGGAGAGGGGATTGTTAATGAACGCACCGTGCGGTTTTGGTTTAACTTTGATTTGAAGAGCGAACCACGTGGAAGAGCACACAGGTGAAAAACAATGAACTGAAAGAGATGGTGGAAGCCGATTCGAGCCAATCTACCAAGGAATTAGCGTAACGGTTTAACGTTACCAACAATATTGACTCATTTGCATCAAATCAATAAAATAAATAAAAAAATATGAAAAATGGGCTCATGATCTGACTGATCTGCAGAAAGAAACGCGTGTTGCCTTGTTGAATCGATACAGAAATGAAAGAATATTGGATCGAATTGTGAAATGTGATGAAAAGTGGATTCTTTACGATAACCGTAAGCGAAAAATGCAATGGCTGACCCCAGGTCAAACGCCGCAACAGTGTAAAAATAGTAAAAAAAAAAAAAAAAATGTCTTTTAACTTTTTTTTTTTATTTTTTTTTTTTAACAAAATTGTATTACAGAGGTTACTTTTAAATCCAAACTTTTACGTTTGATGGCGAGAGGCGCATACTATGTAACACTTGCATAAATCGCTATGGTTTAATCTTATTTATTTTCTAGTTCTGTTCGCAATTCTGTATATAGTTTTTTAATCTAGACTTAAGTGATCCTTTACAAATTTTTACGTTTTCCCTTAAAAAATCTATTTTGTTAAACACTTTAGGTACCAGATACTTGGATGTTCTCTTACCATAATAATTTGTTATCTGTGGTTGGACTATGTATGTTGTACTTGTTTTTAACATTGACTTTATATTGGTCACTATAATAATATTCCAGACCTACCAAATAATCTACTTTTTTATCTATGGGCAATATTTTACAAATTGGAAATAACTTATCATACTCTTTGTTGCACTTATCTTTAACATTTTTACTAACTAGGAACTTTATCAATCTTATTTGTACGTCTTTTATATCTCTTAAATATGTAATAAAGGTTCGCCCGTATACAAGGAGTCCATAACTTATTAACGAGTCGGCAAGTGCGAAATAAACTATTCTTAACGTGTTTTTGTTCAATACATTTTTTAAGTGGTAAAACTTACTTAGCACCGATCTTAACCTATTGCAAATATCATTAACATGTAATCTCCAGTTAAAGTTCTTGTCTATTGTCAGACCTAAATATTTAAATTTATCTACATATTCTAATTTTGTACAGTTACAATTACATTTATTTCCATGCAAACATTCGTATGTATGTCCTATCAATGTGAGATCTTCATGTTTTACATATTTAGCATTTCGGTTATATGGCGAGTGTAGATACATACATTTTGTTTTCGAAAGGTTTAATATGATTCCATTGTCATGTGCCCATTTGCTAATATTTTCGAAATCATCTTGTATACACTTTTGTGCCTCAGCTATGTCTTTGGAGGCGTAAACAAGACACATGTCATCAGCGTACATGAACACCTTACATTTATTTACCACATTTGACACACTGTTTACGTGCATTATATATCCTACAGGACCGCACACCGATCCAGTAGGCACGCCCAACTCGACATCAGCCTCTTTTCCAACCACATGAGAGATAACTGTGCTTATTTTTCTATTACTGAGGTAGTTTTTAAACCAAATATTTGTGGGACCGCGTATTCCGCATTCGTCCATTGCCTGTAATAAGATCTCATGTTCTAAAGTGTCAAACGCTTTTTTATAATCAATAAATACTGTAATAATTTGTTTACCAGAATCTAAACATTCGTTAATATAATCTGAAAATCCTAACAGGGCAGAGACTGTGTTGCGCCCTCTCCGGAAACCGTGCTGAGTTTCACACAATATGTTGTGTTGTTCTAAGAACGCGCAAATCTGTCCTACAATGATTTTCTCGGTTATTTTATCTATAACAGATAATATTGCGATAGGCCTATAATTAACATATTCTAAATGACTTCCTGATTTGTATATAGGACGTATAATTGCATTTTTTAACTGATCAGGATAGATACCACTGGATAAGGACATATTCACAAATGCAGCTAGAACAGGACTTATTTTCTTACATAAATACATAATGTCTTTCACCCGTATTCTATCTGAACCGGGTGCTTTCTCACAGGTCATTGTTCGTATGACCTTTTCTACATCTGACGAAGTCACCTTATTGTCAAGTCACTAATTATTTAAACAATAGAAATATACAAAAAAAAACAATTATAAACAATTAAACATTGTTATTAAGGATTTTTTTTTAAATCATAATATTTGTATATAATGTTGTGAAAAAAAAAACTTTTAAAAAATATTGTTTTAAACAATTTGTTTATAAAAAAATTATCAACAAATTTCGGGAAAAATTTATTTTGCTAATCAATAAATATCTTGTATTAATAAAAAAACGATAATATGATGATAAAGAAAAAAAAAAAATACAACATTACTTGAATTTTTCAGTTTTTGTTCAAGTAAAAAAATTATTATAAACAAAGTATAATTTTTTTTTTAACTTTAATGGCGCGATCTTGTTAAGTATGTATGTAAGAAAGGCTCTACGAAGCGAAAATTTTTTACGACCATTATTTTTTTTCACATTTTTTTTCACTTACAAAGTTACAATTAAGACGGTTGTTCGAGAAAATTGTGTAAGTTAACAATTGTTTAACTTGTTGAAAAATTAACTTTAAGTAAAATTTCCAACGGGAATAAATTATTTATAGTGATCAGAATACACCATTTTTTTTTTTAATAAAAAAAATATTCAATACCTTAAATAAATTGACTCGCTTTTGAAACCTAAAAATGTCGCGCGCAGAAATATTTTCAGGCATAAATTAAAGTTATAAATAATGGAGATAGAGTTCCGGGAGGACTCTATTTTTGAAATTTCTTAAATATTTAATATTTTATGAAATTTCTTAAATATTAATATATTATGAAATTTTGCCAAAAAACAAACTGCCATTTTTTTTTCATCTTTTATTGTTTATAACTTTTGTAATTTTGTATGTGCTAATATACGCTTTTGGCACATTTTTCTAGGCGTCATTGCGGATCCAATGAGCTATCGCACATGATTTTAAGAGCAGTAGGTATCTCTATTTTGTACCATTTTCAACTTGTCGACTAGACTACTACTTTAATCTTATGTTTCATACCGTCTCCGATTTTTAGAAGAACCGAAAGTATATTTATACTGTTAAAATTAATTGAGTGCTATATTTATTTCTTACTATTTAAGTAAGAAATAAATACAGTCAGGTTTTTATCCGTTTTTATTTTAGACTAGCTGTACCCCGCGGCTTCGCTCACGACAACTGGCTACCTGTCTACCTACCTACCTACCCCGCTACTCTCTTACTCTTACTCACAGACAATTTGTATTTGACTAATGTCAATATTTATACGATACAAACGTCACTCAATTGTTTTGCCTTCCCGAAACCTCTCCACTAACACTTAAACTTTATGGAATGGTTTTAAAGTTCAAATTGACTTTAAAGTATTATTACGAATCTTTTGTATGGGAGTATAAAAAAGTGTTGTTTTTAGTCTTTTTCAGGCAATTTTTATATTTTTTCTCTCCGTAAGAACCATCCTCGTACTTTAAGGAATATTCTAAAAAAAGGATTGGCCAAATTGGTCCAGGCGTTGTTGTTGAGTTATGCGCTTACCAACACATTTAGCGATTCATTTTTATATTATAGATTATTTATCTATACTAATATTATAAAGGGTAATCTCAGGAACTACTGGTCCGATTTGAAAAATTCTTTCAGTATTAGATAGCCCATGTATCGAGGAAGGATATAGGTATACATATCATCACGCTAATAATAAAAGGAGCCAAGCATTAATGGAAAATGTGACGCAGACGAAGTTGCGTGGGTCCCGGTCAGCTTGTTCTTAATAATTCAACAGCTAAGTATTTCAATACAGTTTTCGATTTATTTTAAACTAGCTTTTGTCCGCATATACCGTTCCCATGGGAATTTCGGTTACTCCTTCCTAATAGTGCTCCCCTACACTACCCAAGGATCCTACGTGCCAAATTTTAGCTTCAGCTATGCGTTGTCTGTCAGTAACAGAAGAATTTTATACATACTTAGATATTAAGGATACCTAATTAAGTCACCCTTTCTGTATGTTTTATAGGTTATTTATGTAAGTATAGGTAATATAAAAGGATCCAGGATCCTAATAGATAGGCTGCAATGTTACGAGTTAAATCTAGTCAAAAAATAAAAAAGCTCAGGTAAGTATTTGCAGAAATCTTTTTATATACTGGTTTTACTGCCCCTGGACTCTGAACCGGCAATTAAATAGTTGCGCACTAGTTGACAAGTTTAACTCGTTTGCTCGCTAATTATATACCTACCTACAGATTATAGGTACATATCCACACAATCAATTCTTGTCCTTGGCCTTTATATTGAGACAAATAAAATTGTGAAAAATAATTTCAATGCAAATGTTTAAAAATGAGTTGAGTGGTTTTGATAAGACAGCTACAGAAATAGCTGTAAAATCTGGATTTTCAACTAACATATAATCCAAACCTGACTCCTGTTTATTGCAACGACTTCAGGTCAACAATGCAGTGAATTTCATTTATTACATTTTTAGGGTTCCGTATATAAAAAGGAAAAAACGGAATAGGATCACTTTGTTGACCGTCCGACCGTCTTTCTGTCAAGAAGTAAAGACCGTTTATCTCAGTAACGCGGAGGGTTCGATTTGAAATTTATACTTTAAAGGTACTGGTTAGAGTCCTGAGCTCAAGTGAAAAATCAAAACTTCTAAAAAAGATACGGACGTTTATGCCGAATAAAACGTTTTCGACACTCTCAAACGAATCAATATTTATAGGGTACTAGCCAGCTGTCCCCTGCAGCTTCGCTCCCGTTTTACCCGCATAGTTCCAATTCCCGTTGGATTTTGCGAGATAAAAACTATACTATGTCCGTTCTCGGGTCTCAGAGTATCTTTGTACAAAATTTCATCCAAATCGGTTCAGTGGTTTAGGCATGAAGAATAGACAGACAGAGAGTTACTTGCGCATTTATTAGCAGGCATGTATTAGCAGGGATTTTCTGTTAACCTGACCTAGAAATATTAATACCGTCTTATACTACAAGAATCTGAAAAGCTCGGAAAAATCTGCGAGACTCGATTCCTGAACTGTTTAAAAAATATGTACATAAGTACAAATTTGTACGGAACCCTCGGTGGGCGAGTCCGATTAGCACTTGTCCGGTTTTTTATTCAGCACTAGTGCAGAAAAGTGCGCGGCTAGATCCCCTACCTATTTAGTTTATTTCATGTTTACAAAATAGTAGTCTTGTTGACAGCCAAGTTCTCTCACAGAGAACAAACATGAAAAAAAAATTGCCATAAAGCTACGTCTCTAAAAAAAAGTTAGGTAGCGTCTGATACGATCAACATTTTATAAAAGGGTATTTTCCGTGGAAAATCCACTTGATGTAAACAAGCAATCACATTATACGTAGCACATTTAATCGCTCAGTAAAAAAAGTAAAGAGAATGTTCTAGAACCCAAGAGAAGGGTGTTAAAAGTTCACATACACGAAGATAATTGCACATGCACATATTCAAGTCAAACGCGGTTCAACGACCGCTACTGACGTAGGTTCCTTGATGCAGCAGGTTTATAAAAAATAAACATGGTTTATTTTTAGATGTTATAAAACGGAGCTATTTTTGTTGGTGTATTTTTATAATTTGGGTCATCCGGTAAATACGTTGTGTGCTAAAAAGTATGCAGTATTGGCACCGTGAAGTAATCCAGTACAATTATGTAGATCATTTTGGAATTATAGGTACTAGACTAGCTGAAGCTGACCCACGCGATTTCGTCTACGTCACATTTTTCATAAATGCTCCGCTTGTATTGGTCGTAGCGTGATGTTTTATAAAGCCTTCCTCGATAATCTCTAAAATAATTTTTCAATTCGAACCTGTACCTAGTTCTTGAGATTACTTAGCTCGTTCAACCAAACAAACAAACAATCAAAAAACTCTTCAGCTTTGTAATAGGTACTTATATTTTTTAATAGGTTTTTTTATATACCTACTCTAGTTTTTCTTTTTTTCGAGTCGATAATAGATCATAATAGGGAATATGCATGAAAAAAGTATTTATGATCTGAACAGTTTATCTAAAAGTATTGGAAAATATAATACTAACTGTGAAATTAGAATCTAAATATTGCTCGAAACACGAACGAGATACAATTATTTTAAACAAATATATCTGTCCCTCTCGCGAAAACGCTGTTTTCTATGGTAGTTGTATAGTCGTCGTGTAATTTGACGTCACAGTACGTGTCGGACTTCTCTTTCTAACTGTAGTCTTTGAAGCTTTGAAAAACGAACGAAATGAAGGTATTTAAAAAATAATTTCATGATTGTTTACTAGAGCTAATAAGTATTTTATTTTGCAAATAAAAAAATCGCATGCATATTCCCCCTATTATGTTTAAGTAACCATAATTAAATATGTAAAAAAACTCGTGTCACGGTGTTTGTTATCGAACTCCTCCGAAACGGGTTGACCGATATAATGTTTTTTTTTTGTGTAAGTACATTCGTTAGGTCTGAGAATAGGTCGTAGGCTTTATTTTTTAATATGGCAGAACAACGTTTGCCGAGGCAGCTAGTATTAAATTAGTTAGTTAAAAATGGTATCAGTACCTACCTACTTATACCTAGGTATAGGTATAAGTAGGTACTTAGGATCTCTGAGAAATGAAGATTATTGTTCAAACAAATAGTACATTTGTGAGATTTTGTCATTGCTGTTGAGATAAAGAAAAAAAAAGAAGAAAGAAAAAGAGTTATTTGCTCCAAACATGACCCAATATATTTCTGTGACCGATACATAGATAAAAAAACATAAAATTACAAACAAATTGTTGCCTGATAAGCAGGTGAGGGCTTTGAAGAGATGTTAAATGATGCTAGACCAAGTTACCTACTTCATAGACCATCGATTGATTAAATAGCGATACCCCATTTCGTATAGATTGAGACGTTCGTTGCGACAATTCACGCAATGGTTACTAGTATAGTACCAATGTATTTGCTATGATTAATCGACCTCCCGCCGCTTAATCATAGAGATAACAAGTCTAGACGTAGGCTGCAACTATGATACAAGGAAACTAGACAGATATTACGTTCTATAATGTAGTTGAAGGATTCGTAACAACAGATAAACTTTATGCGCAATTGCGCAGTATGACGTTTATCTATACTAATCTATACTAATATTATAAAGAGGTAACATTTGTTTGTATGTTTGTAAGTTTGTATGTAGGGGGTAATCTCAGGAAGTAGTGGTCCGATTTGAAAAATTCTTTCAGTGTTAGATAGCCCATTTAACGAGGAAGGCTTTAGGCTATATATAATCAGGCTAAGACAAATAGGAGCGGAGCAGTAATGGAAAATGTGACGCAGACGAAGTTGCGCGGGTCAGCTAGTATTTTATAAACTAGCTTTTGCCGGGTCTTCGTATAGGTACGCATTCAGTTTTATCAAAATCCTGTCTTAGATCTCCCCTACACTCCCCAAGGCACATGAACAGCCTTCTACGTTTCCGCTGTGAGTTGTCTGTCAGTCAGTCAGCAGAATTTTGAAACGACTAGCATTTTCTCGCGACTTCGTACGCGCTTATTCCGTTTTTTCCCGTTCCCGTAGGAATTTCGGGAAATCCTCTCTTAGTGCTCCCGTACGGAGTGTAGAGAAGCTACATGCCAAATTACAACTTCTAAGACGAGTAGTTTAGGCTGTGCGTTGTCACTCTGTCCGTCACTCACTCAGAAACGGAAGAATTTTATTTTAGTAATTAAGTTTATTGATAAGTATCTAGGAATCTGTGTATTTAATTCTGTTGTTATATTTAACTGAAAATAGGCAAGCCGATAAAACAGACTAAAGTACTACCACAGTATTATTTTGCAACAATTATTGATTTTTTGACCTTTGGACGTCTGTTAATCTACTTGACTGATCCAAAGTCCGAGTGGGTTCAACTGCGATTGTCGGTTCAAAAACGATGCGATTGTATTCAAACAGATATCCTGAATGTGCAACTAACACAACGTAGGTAAGTACTTACTTAATTCTTTAAGCAAACCCATCCATGTTCCTTCATTGCCCTTTGTGTTCCGGAGCCACGGTGTCTCTTGCGAATAATCCTTTAAGTTGTAGCGCAAACTGTGTGGAAAAAGAAATCGAATACCTAAGTGGTAGTTACAATTTGACGCAAATGGACCAAGCTAAGGGGCGGTATTTTGCGGCCTGCTTGGATTACTGTTCATAAATTCCTCAATGATTTCGTTAGGTAGTAAACTAACAAAGATATGTCCGTCTTTCGGGCTTGAGCCCCTTGCCCCCTGGATCCGCCAGTGCCGAAGCTTGTCATTGCGCACCATGGCAAAGAAACACACTCCGTGAGAAATACAATGATACCCATCCAATATTTCTAGTAGGTACCTAGTCAGTTTTCGAATGTCTGTCTGTGTGTATTTCCTGTTTCCTGCTTAACCTACGTGCAAAAATATTTATTTAAGTAAGATTAACCTTGGTAGCCTACTCTGCTCTACCTGCTAGACCGTTTACGCTTGGACTTTATAGCACCTGTTATGTAGGTAGTTTTTTTAATCAAAACTAATATTATAAATGCGAAAGTAACACTGTCTGTCTATTGTTACCTCTTCACATCTTAACGGCAGAATGGATTTGGCTGAAACTTGGCACAAGGGAAGACCATGTCTTTTAACAGAACAAAGAATACTTCTCATCCCCCCGGATCAAGGATCCCCCATCCTTGGGAACATTTTGTTGATCATTCGACATTGACGCGGGTGTAGCATGCTAGCAGAATCTAGTTCTCAATAAGGTGGGAATTTGCTAATTATTCAGTTGTTGACAGTTCAGAGAACTTTATAAATAGACAGTTTGTGTTTAGACTTAAACTTAGATGTAATCATATGTATACCAATCTGTCCATTGCAGAGAACACATAACGTGGTCACGGTCACATCAATCAAATCACATAACAGTCCTTATGTGAGTTTGCTAGCTTTCTCTAAACTTTTACCTTTGTAGGTACTTACTTAGGTACCTTTTGAGAAGACGCTTTCTTGTACCGTGAGGTGTGACTTAGAATAAGTATTTCCCATAGATATAGATTTAATGTACCTATTTACTGTCACATATCCAGTTGACAGCGATACGGACGAATTTTTTGACGCCATTTTAGTTATCAGATTAATGGGTATAAGTTAGGTATCTATAACTCACTTTTCTTCCATATCACACAATCCATCTGTCTTTTCTTTGGACTTTATTCCGTTTCATTATGGTCCCTCATTCTTCATATAAAAATTGTTTTATCCATTCTTATTACCAATACCCAGTCAAGCGATTTCCTTTCAGGTTTTCCCTCATTAGCGCTACTCTCAAACTCATCATCTTCCTGCCCTTATCCCATGTTACTTGGGGTCGGCCCAACACGTTTTTTTCTTCCAGTCTGCCCTATCAGCCGTCAAACTTTCACTAACTCCCTTTTCATTCATATCGCTTCTTACACAATCCTGGATCCATCTTTTCTTTGGCCTTCCTCTCCCTTTCTAATTCTATCCATCCACATCATAGATATCTATACTTATAATAAATCTGTAGAGAGGTCAATTCTGTACATGAAATATATTTCCAAAATAACTATCAGGGGGTGATTAGGGATCGATACTGATGCCAAAAATGCAATCAGTAAAATTTTTGTCTGTCTGTCTGACTGTCTGTCTGTCTGTCTGTCTGTATAACCGTTATAGAAACAGAAACTACTCGACGGATTTTAACGAAACTTGGTGTAATTATTTTTTATACTCCTGAACTGGTTATAGTATACTTTTCATCACGCTACAATCAATAGAAAAAATGAAAAAAAAAAAAAAAAATGTGAAAGTTTGGTTGTTTGTTACTCAATCACGCCAGAACGGCTTAACGGATCTTAATGAAATTTATAACAAAGATAGATTATAGTCTGGAATAGCATATAAGCTACTTTTAATCCCGGGAACATATTCCCTAGGGATCACGCGGGCGAAGCCGCTGGCAGAAGCTAGTAATAAATAAGATCCACATTTATGTTCTCTTTTAGTTAATGCGTTTCCTCCCTGCTCTTCACATGACCATACCAAGACATGCGATTCCCTTTTAACTATTCCGCCACTCTGAAACTTAAATGTGGAATTATCAGTGACGATAATGTATAGTCTTTTTACAACTTTTTAAAAACGTCTTATAGTAATATAGCCAACGTAAACATTATAATAAAAGTATTTTTAGCACAGCAGTAATAGTAGCAGACATTAATAATCGCATGCCATAATACATAATATGGTTAGGTACCTACCTATTGTAATATTTTATGCCAAACAACTCTACCTACGTCGGGAGGTGTGGCACAGACTGCGGCTGTTGCGCAATAGATTGGCATCTTTGAATAAAATAATACATAATTATCTTCTATACTTACAATAAATCTGTAGAGAGGTCAATTCTGTACATGAAATATATTTCCAAAATAACTATCAGGGGGTGATTAGGGATCAAAACTGATGCCAAAAATGCAATCAGTAAAATTTTTGTCTGTCTGTCTGTCTGTCTGTATAACCGTTATAGAAACAAAAACTACTCGACGGATTTTGACGAAACTTGGTACAATTATTATCCATACTCCTGAGCAGGTTATAGTATACTTTTCATCACGCTACAATCAATAGAAAAAATGAAAAAAAAAATGTGAAAGTCTGGTTGTTTGTTACTCAATCACGCCAGAACGGCTTATCGGATCTTAATGAAATTTAGAACAAAGATAGATTATAGTCTGGAATAGCACATAAGCTACTTTTAATCCCGGGAACATGTTCCCTAGGGATCACGCGGGCGAAGCCGCTGGCAGAAGCTAGTACATAATAAATAAGCAGAAGCCTTCTTACTTTGTTTCACACTATCGCTATTATGTATTGTGAACAAAACAAAAGGGTAGGTAATGTATTCGTAATGAATAATTTGTATTTGTATTAAATGACTGCAGTCATTTGCATCAATTGCATGCAGTTTGATTAGATAAGCACAGCTCATAGAAGAAAGAGGTAAAATAGTTTGAGATTTGCAATCATCCGGTGCCAAATGCAAGGGAATTTTCGGGAGTGTTGTACCGGTTACGAATTTTGATTCACTGGTAGAAAGCTATCTAAACAGTAGCTTTTTTTCGATCAAATCCACGGTTTCTGTGGGATAGGCCAACGAAGCCGCTCGAAGGAATCGAAGGTCGTATTTGCCCGACTGCCCCCGAGGGATGGAAATGTATTGATGGAAAATAATACTGTACCTATGGAATCGTTTTGTTTGTGAATCAAGACAAAAATCGTTTTTAAATAGCCAAGGACTTTATTTTTAATGTCAACCGGTGCTCGCTTAAAAATGAGCATAATATCTGTGGTTGGTTTTAAAATGTTTAAAATTAGAATACATAGTTTACGTGACACAATATTTGAGTAGGTATTATCATAAATGCTTGTCTGCGTCACACACATCTAAAATACTTATTTAGATAGTTTTGATTTTGCATTCTATGTCGATCACCTACGTAACCTCAATCACTAGGTAGTTTGACTCAAACTAATTAACTAAGCAGCGGTTTGATAGAGATGAGTCGCTGCGCAGTAGCAAATTCATATGACAGCGCAGCGGGGTGAGGGGTGGGGTACTACGCAGCAAGTAGCTCACTTCACAGCCGTTGGAACGTTAAGTAAGTTTTAGGTACCTACAATAAACAATACAAAATGCTAATTTCTTACTAATTACGTACCTGGACCAAATAGTTTAGTTGGTTTTACTGTACCTACAAATGTGGAAATGAATTAAGTACCTACATTATGTAATTAACTAAATTAACTATGCCCATAAATAGCCAGCTTCATTATTAAATTGTTAGAATATTCCAGAACATGACTGTGAAGTGTGAATTCTTTAGATATTATTCGGCTTAACCTAGATCCGGGAGGCTTTTTAATAATACTATTTTTGCTCACCGATTATTTTGATATTTCCTAACGGCCTTGTGATAAGGTTTTTCATTATCACGTTATGAATATTATCGAGTCATTTTTTTATCGGAGTTGTTATCGTGTATTAATCTTTATCGATTATTTTCAATCAGTACGATTCTACGATTTGAAAAGGTCTAGAAGCGTGTAGTAATGTGTAGATATCACTTTATCAGACAGTGGGGTCGGTGCATAGGTGGGTATACTGTCTGCCTACCATCATCTGCCTAGCCTTTTCCCAACTATATTGGGGTTGGCTTCCAGTCAAACCGGATTCAGCAGAATGCCAGTGTTTTACGTGAAGCGGCTAACCAGACCTCCAGAACCCATTAACTGGGTAACAGGGTATAATATCTTGGCAAGACTGGAGTCAGATTTACTGGCTTCTGACAATCCGTAACGACTGCCAAAGATCTACAAATGACAGCCGGGACCAACGGCTTAACGTGCTTTCCGAGGCACGCAGCAAACTCGGTATGTTAAGAAGGTCACACATCCACAGACCAACCTTGGCAAGCGCTGCTTAACCTTAAAGATCGATATTATTATTTAGCCACGAGCTCGTCCCATTGTCTGCCTACCGTACCTAGGTTATTAGTTTATTACTAACTAGCTGACCCGCGCAACTTCGATTGCGTCACATTTTCCATTAATGCTCCGCTCCTATTTGTCTTAGCGTGATGATTTATAGCCTATAACCTTCCTCGATAAATGGGCTATCTAACACTGAAATAATTTTTTCAAATCGGACCAGTAGTTCCTGAGATTACACCCTACATACAAACTTACAAACAAATGTTACCTCTTTATAATATTAGTATAGATAACAAACTAGTTGATGCCCGCGGTTTCGCCCGCTTGACAAATTACAATGTATATACTAAAACCTACCTCGAGAACCACTCTATCCATTGATGATAACAGCATAAAAATTGGTGCAATAGATAGTTTTTGAGTTTATCCGAACAGACAGACAGACAGACGCGACGGAGGGCTTTGTTTTATAAGTAACTAGCCGATGCCCGCGGTGGACCCTTAAGTAGAAAGGTGTGCCTGGGAAGTATGTGCAGTTGATCCGAGCGATGTACAGTCGATGTAGTACTCAAGTCCGGTCTACAATGGGCACCACTGACAGCTTCAGTGTGGCAGTCGGTTTGCACCAGGGGTCGGCCCTCAGCCCTTATCTCTTCCTGATGATAATGGACGCTCTGAAGGGAATCGCTTGTCTTGGTATGGTCATGTGAAGAGGAGAGAGGAAACGCATTTAACTAAAAGAGTAATGAACATAAATGTGGGTGGATGGAGAGGGAGAGGAAGGCCAAAGAAAAGATGGATGGATTGTGTAAGAAGCGATATGAAAGAAAAAGGAGTTAGGTAGTGAAAGTTTGACGGCTGATAGGGCAGACTGGAAGAAAAATAAACGTGTTGCGCCGACCCCAAGTAACATGGGATAAGGGCAGGAAGATGATGATGATGTAGGTAGTGATAATGATAGATATTAGGTAGGTATATTTATTTGATACATGTAGGTACTTTGGTATACCTACATTATTTATTTACTTTTCGTACTTATTTGATACAATAAAGTACCTACCTATTTTTACAATTCCAATAAATTATTGCAGATGAAAAATCGAGAAAAACCGCCTATTAGATGTTTCGAAATCCAAAGATTTTCTCAATCAATCGAATTATTTTTTCTAAGAAGGAACAGGTGCATTTTGTACTTCCGCCTACTGGAAAATTGAGAAAAATTAACAATTTGCCATATAGGAGGTTCGATACCATGCGATCTCATCAGAGGCACTGGTTTGTGGTTGCTACTAAACAAACAATGACTTGGTAATTCTAGTTGATCAGTACGTCCTAAGTGTCGCCACGTGTGTGCATGTACCTTCTCATAAATAACGTTTTCAGAACATTTAGTAGGTACTACTGATATTATGTGCTTAGAATGTGTACTGTACCTATCTACTTTATACAGATTCTAAGCACATAGGTCGGTAAGTGCGTCCGCACGCACTTACCTACCTTTATTAGTTTACCATCCTCGGATCATGTTATTTTTTCACTTATGGTAGGTACTTACTGTACTTGCGTCATAGATTGCTGAGGTATAAATAAACACCTTAATCTTAAGCATATAGGTACATATATACCTAGGTACCTTTTTCTTTTGCTTGTAAATATCTAATCTAATCAAAGACTATTAAACACTCTATGAATCTAATAGATAACCATAAAATTGTATCTAGTTAATACAGATATAGATTTCTATAAAACTGTGCAATTCACATTTTTCACATCGTAGAGTTGAAAATAAATAAAACGTTACTTTTAATAATAGGTAGTCGTATGACAAATGGCTAAGATAGTACCGGATTTCCATTGTAATAAGTATATAAGTAACAAAGACCACCTACCCGTCTCTTCCTTTTAATAGGTTGTTTGGTTGGAATCTTCCCTCAAGATGGACCGATAGCTAGCTATTGGATGATCCAGGAGGGGTCTTTGGGACTCAAGCCCCCCAAAAAGACCCAGATTTCTTTGATACCTAATCCACCATCTAGCGAAGTCATTGAGGAAGTTACGATAAATACCTTAATTTTTAACCGACTTCAAAAGAAGAAGGTTCTCAATTCAAGTACCTACCTATTGTTTAATTTTTTTAAACCCACCCACATCGGGATCTAGCCCCCATCCCCCTCAAATGGCAATCCTGGATCCACTCCTGCCGATGGCCTTGTGTAGGCCGCGGGAATCTTTTGGATGCCGGCTGAAATGATAATGGTCCCGTTGTAAAAGTTGTTTATAATGATGAGTAAATTGATTACGAAGTTTTCAGTTATTTCAATGGCAAGTTTACTTTATTATGGCCATTTTGAACCTTATGACGAAGAACATTAGAACGAGATTTCCGCTTTCCTGGTAACAGCACCGTTTGGTTCTCCGCCTATTGTTTAGATAGGTTTAGATCTATACCTATGCCTGTGAATGTATGTAGGTGAACTTTGCATTTTACTGAACTCAGGCAAATTAAACTAGTTGTGTGCTGCAAAGGTGAGGTACTGCTATGCGCCTAGTTCTTCCACCCCAAGTAGCAAAATGAAGCCCTGTAGTTATCCTAGGAGCACGTATTTTTTAATCCTATAGAAATCCTGTAAACGTTTATAGAGCCGCATTTGGGCGCAGTTTATAGGACTATTACGCCCTATAGTCGCTTTGTTATAATCCGGTAAATTACTATTTGATTTTATAATTACCTTATTAAGTGCTTTAATAAAATACTAGTTGTCCTATAAAAATCCGGTAAATGCATCTAAAAAGATCGATTGTTCCTTTTAAGATCTGGCGCGTGCCGCTACTAGAGTAATTGATCCTACAGTGATCAGCGTAATACCATAAGTAGATTCATTCAGTCGATCATTCGTTCTTTTTTCGTTAATTCATTGGCTGTGCTGGTGCATGACACTGAATACTTTTTTATTTTCAAAAGTAAAGTCACATTATAATAATGTCTGTCATTATAATAATGTAACTTTTGTCGTGTAACTGTTTTGTAAAGAGTGCCTACTCAACTTGCGAAAATAATTTTATTGATGAAGTGTTAGATGATAATAAACATATGTTCATGCGCCTTCAAAATTTTACATTTTCATTATTTGTTAATTCAGTAATCTATACTAATATTATAAAGAGGTAAAATTGTTTGTAAGTTTGTAAGTTTGTATGTAGGGGGTAATCTCAGGAACTACTGGTCCGATTTGAAAAATTATTTCAGTGTTAGATAGCCCATTTATTGAGGAATGCTATAGGCTATAAATTATAAAGATATCATGCATATTAGCCGAACTATCTCAATTTTTGTCTATCCAGGCGGAAAAAAATTGCTCTTACAACAGAGTTATTTGCGTGCGCTGCCTTAACAGTTGTATATAATTGAGAACAATGTATGGCAACCTGGTCCGCTTTGAATAGTTCTACAAAAAAGTCCGCGTCACCATATTTCTATCTTTTATATTTTAGCAGATATAGTAGCTTTAATGTGTTAAAAAAAGTATTTTTCGATGTACTAATCTTTGAACGATTTTTTAAACAACAAAATATTAATCCTTATCGAAAAAAATGTTATAATGATCACAAGAACATCATAGAGATACGATTTGCCCAAAACAGTATGTCAATTGGTTGAATAGTTTCGAAGATAATATAAAATTACTAAATCGCAAAACGCCGCCCGCGCCGTCCATTCACGAACCGCATTAGAACATGCTTTGTGCAATTACGTAATTTTTCTGAATCGTGGTGTTAAGATTTTCCGCGGATTAATGACCCTCTCCAGCCGGTCGATTCTGTCGACAACTCACCGTGATCACTTGGGTGGAGTGAACGATAAGTGAGATGTCAAACCATACAAACATGATGGAATGACAGCTTACTTATCGTTCCCTTAGGTGGAGACTGTATACCTACTTGGGTGGAGTGAACGACAAGTGAGCTGTCATTCCATCTTGTTTGTATGGTTTGACAGCTCACTTGTCGTTCACTTCGCTTAAGTGTTCACTTCGACATGTTTACAGAATCGCACTGCTGTTATTATTTAACTTTTGTCGTTAAGTACGTGAGTTGTACGTAGTTGGTTAAATGTTGGTTGAATGTTGTTGGTCTATTGTTTTGGTTGCTCGGTTTCTCAAAACACAATTACAATATTACTTCGTTCTCATTCTTCGAGTTCGAAGCCTGCTGCTGTTTTTGGGATATCGGACAGTTTTAGCGATTGTTTTTCATGCCTAAAAGGAAATCTCAACTTTCCCGTCAGACATCCCAGACATGAGACAAGAGCAGCTCGAGTACGCCGTACGGCAGAGTCTGCTCTTGATAATCATCTGCGCCTCTCGAGGAATAGAGAAAATATTTTGCAAGCACGCGCTGGGAAATCTAGCTCCGAGCGTTCACAGCGGCTTGCTAACCAAAGCTGGAGAACATCGCAGGTCCGTGCTCGGGAATCTAGCGCTGAACGTGCACGTCTCAGTGATTTAAAGCAGCATGTCTCTGCAACAAGGGATAGGGAGTCTAGCGCTGAGCGCTCGCAGCGGCTCGCTAGCCTAGCTACATACATAAAAACAAAACCCTCCTTTTGGCAGTCAGGAAATAAATCATAGCACTCAGTACTAACCGAACCACACTCATCATTTCATCAGAAGTTAAAATGTTTACCGCCCAACGAAGTGGGCACGGGTCAGCTAGTAAATTAATAAATACGTATCCGACATAGGGTCAAAACACATGCCATAACATTGCATTTATCAGAACCATTATATGACTTTTTAATCAAAATTAAGACGCTTACATGACACACCTACGCCACCATATTTAAGTTTTAGGGTTCTGTGGGTAATGTGAGTTAAACCATACGGTAATGTGCAAATCTTGTAAGCTGTTGCAAATATTTATACTTAGGTACATCAAACATCGCCAAAGGTCACCGATACTAACCTAATTATGAATTATCTATAAATTTCGCTATGTTATGATGTGTAGGGTGTTCTTAAATATTATGAAGATGCTAAATTATTATTCGTTGAGTCATTCCTTAAAGTTATGCCGAGACTTTTATTTTGTAATTGTTTTTACTAAGAGATTAGATTGAATTGGTAAAAAGAAAACTACGATTAATGGAAATGTATTTTAATCTTCTAGAAAGCCTAAACATGACATATCATATCATATCAAATTCCGTATGATCACCATCATTAAATTCACTATTAATGCTTCCGCTATCATTTTTCGTATTTTCTTCATCATTACAACTCTCTGTAAAATTAGCCTCCCAGTTGTCTAAGTCTATTTCTATTTTACCGTGTACGGAACCATCACAAACTTCACCAAATTCACCAGGCTCTTTTTATCTAAGAACTTTTCTTTTGATCCGCTTGACCCGAACTCCGATACCGACTTCATTTCAAAGTACTTTTTCGTAACTCTTCTTCGATAACCGCCATTACGCATAAATCGTCTCCATTTATTTAAATTCATATATATTCTTCCAGCTTTCTCTAACAAATCACAAGATGGCCGATTACTCTAATAATAGCAAATGTAGAACATATTTAAGTAGAATCTTACTTATAAAAATCAGAGGCTATGCTAGCTTGGTGCTAAAAATCCGTTAAGGGTCACGACTAAGATAAATTTGTTCTATAATAACTTTACCTCTAGCAGCTATATCTGTGGCATATATAGGAAGTGCATGTCTTATAGAAGAATGAAACAAGACGTTAACAAGATAGAACGATCTTATTAATGCGATTATCAGATCAAAAGTCACACTTTACGAATTACTTTTATAACTTGCACTTATAAGACTGAACCTGACTAACCACTCTAGTAAGAGTTGTGTAAAATAATCCTATTAACGTTTATAAAACTAAATGATAGGGTCGAAAGTACTTGTAGTGCAAATCATCTTAGAAGATGCTTTGGCAGGAGCAGTGGCCTGAATTAATGCGTCTACTAGATTTCTATAAGACGTGTAATCTTATAAGTCAATTGCTATAGGAGAATTTTGCTACTTACGTGTTTCTACCTATGTTCATTAAATACTTCCTATTTACTTAATTAAATATCGAGTGGATTAATTAAAAAAAAGTAGGTACCTACTTAGTCTTATGCAATCCTACGTGCTCTCTTATGCTTACATAATTGTTGATAAAAGAAGAGAGCCTCTATTATCTACTCTACGATGTTTAAATATAGGTACCTACCTACTTCATCAGCTTTGTTTGCTTATATTTAGATAGGTACTTATGTAGCTCTTACTGATGAATTTCAGAAACAGCATCGATCGGTTCCACGCGTGCCTCAAAGAGCTGACAGCTAAAAAGTAGCACCAGTGCCTGCCAGGGTTGAGGAATTTGTTCTGAATAGTCACCGCAGCTCTGGAACGCAAAGAGCATTAAGAAGAACACGAATGGGCTTTAGTCAGTAAGAGTCTGACACTCCCTTCCGCTACGCCCAGAGTGGAAGAAGTCATTTGATGATTACCTATATCAATCCATGAAATAGGGTACAAAAATCCTCTGTGGGTGGGTGTGTCTACTACTTGCCTACATTATCTCATTCACTGACTGAATAATAATAGAATCAATCACAGAATGTCAAAGGCAAACATAAAATATAGCTAGCCTTTGTTTTCTCCTTCCACGAGCTATGGTATTTTCTTCTAAAAGAGGACTCGTGCAAGTAAATGTTAGTACCCCTAGTATGATGTGTCATTGCCATCATGGATCCGTTGTGAAATGTAATAGTGATACCTACTCATCCTGCATAGCTCCGTCTCTCTCTCACAACGGAATCTTGATAGCGTTAGCATGTCATAGGTAGAAGAGGAGTAGCTTAGATACTCGTATGTACAGTCGCCAGCACATCAGGCTATCCGAAACTGTCAAATTTTCTCAATCAAATTTGAACCCAATCTATTTTGTGATAAAGTTGAAAATCTAACAAAGAAATTTGACAGATTGTTGTAGCTTGATGTGTTGACTGTGCCTTTGATAGCGGGTTTGACCGAATATTAGTACCTACCTACATCCAGACGTATAATCTGGAAACATTTTTGCGTTGTCATTCACAAGCCTCCACAAGTGGCTTTAAAAAGTCAGGCCTTCGTGATTAAATGATTATTCGGGTAATAAATCACCAAACTATCTATTATTGCGCATGTCAAGATAACGTATGCGGTAGGTATGTTTACATACACTATACAAATCCGTTACACATGTACCTGTACAATTGACGTCATAGGGGCTCTAATTGACCATTATTATTATTCGTTTTATTCCGTATTTAGTTTTTACCTAAGTATCTTTATTTGTTTATGACATTTTTCTGTTTGCTAATCGGATTGCTCTTTACTGTATCTACTTATAATAAATCACCTGCCTTGTCTTTATCCAACTGTGTTGGGGGTCAGTTTCCAGTGTACCTAACTGAATTCTGGCATTTAAAATTTTTAGTCGGACCTCCACAACTCAGTTACTGGGTAACATAATATTTTATAACCCTTGGTAAGACTGGAGGACCAGTAGACTTTTGGGCTTCTGACTATCTGAAACGGCTGACAAATTTTAAAGAACTACAAATTACAGCCGGGACTAACGGCATCACGTGCTTTTTTCTGACTTGCCTGAGGTGGCCTGTAATATAAAATTAAAGCCTCCAGCCAGAGCTTTTAACTTCGAAGATTCAATTAGGTACTTAGCCACGAGCCATTTAGTCTAATAAGCTAATCATGCAATCAAAAAAATACAGACACCCGAATATAGCGACTATTGGTCAATAGAGTACTTAGCCCACTTCAGGTCGGAGGATTCTTTAAGAACTAGTGTTCCCAAACGGTGGGGTGCTTCTTATTACCCCAAACAGGCAACGGGGGGTAAAAAGTTGGGGCCCACTGTTCTAGAAGGAGGAACGTTATCCTTGCCAGTGTTGCGGAATTAGTTCGATTTTACATGGCCCTGAAACATAAAGGGCATCAGGAGGATGGATTTAGGTTCTCAGTAAGAGACTGATACTACTTTCTGCTCCACCCAGAGTGGGAGGAGTCATTTGATGATTTCCCATCATTTAAAAATAGTTAAATACGACTCTCGCAGTTCAAACAATATTGGCCTTAATAAGTCGATAAATGCAATGAAGTTGTCAATGATCACATTGACACTGCACTTGGACATTGGACTTAGTACCCAATACGGAAACAGAATACTAAAACTGCAAATTGGATTACATAATTTGTTTAATCTGGTTGAACAAGCTGTAGCCAACACCTTGCTGAATGGCTAATATTTTAAATATAAGCTGTTGTGGCCAATTATACCTACTAGCAAAGAAGCCACACCAGCCGTCGTGTTTCGTCTAAATCAGTGTTGTTCTCAAAGCGATCTACGTGGACCCCCTGAACTCTTTGAAGGAGAAAAATAAAATTGGGGTGCATGGCAGCCTACTTTGATGTTTTTGAGTTTATTGCGAACAGACAGACGCGGCGGAGGACTTTGTTTTGTAATTAATTTGTGATTAAAGAGTCTTTCTTATATTTATTTAGACTTTATGCACAATAGTGGTACATAGGCGGACTTAATTCGACAAGGCATTCTCTACCAGTCAACCTTTGAGTTTAAAAGACTATACATAGGTATTAAGAAAATTTACGAACGGGAGCTACAATGATGCGTGCCCTAGGAGCCATTTCCTATAGTTACGCCCCTGCCTAGACCATAAATGACTCGGTCCTGTAATACAGGTAAATAAAGTTGGTAGCAGTTCAAACTGTCGATGAGTGGTTTCGTTATAATTCGACCGTGTTATAATGTCGCCGCCAAGGTTGTGTATAGCACTGCTTTGTTTTGACTCGCGGTCATATCTCGCAACGTAGCGCTATCGATCGCACGCAGTGTTTCCCGCGAAAATCATTTATACCTTTTACAAAAAAGATCAATAAAATGTACTCCATCGCTGAAGTAACTTTGGCTTTCGTCGTCCTCTATCTCTTTTCGTTTCTTTTCGAAGTGGTGGCAGGATTAGTCGTATAAACAGAAAATGAATTTATAATTTACTTTCCAAAATGTGATATTTTTTTAAGTTATAGGTGTTTTAGTTAGGTTATAAGTTAATTAGTCAAAACATCAATGCAATTTAGGTGTATTAAGTTAGGTATTATTTATTTATGTAGGTACGTAAAAATTAATATTATATATTTTGAAGAATCAAACACTCTTGGAACAATAAACAGCACCAAATAGGTAAGTCTATTAATATTTTTCACAAATTTGTAAAAATAAATCCACGGTTAGCAATATTTTGTCCTAATATTAGCCTAAACTGAAACACATAGTTATCCTATTTGGGTCAGTCGGATAAAGCAAATCGATTACTTTGCTCTACAGTGTACAACGCCATCTGTTATATTATTTCTAAACTTTAAAGAAGGATCCGTAAATGTAGCCCTGACATTCAAAATGTTAAATTAAAATTAAAAAGGCACTTTCACGCAGTTTATCTAAATGGATGGAGACAAACAATAAAAGTTTTATTGTATCTATTCTCCGTTTTAGTTATTGTCAATTTGACAATCAAGATGTGTCAAATTAGGTTAATGACGTTAAATGTCAAAATCTGCTGTTTTAGTTGGATTGCAATGTGGAGTGGAAATGAATGTGATGATAATTAAAAAGATTTCAAAATGAAGTTCACTAAACTAAGTCGTGGATTATGTTACAAACATAAGGCTGTAGCTGCACGTGGATTTTCAACCGTGTTGGACAAAAAGTGGCAAAGTGTAGTTGGTTTAGAAGTGCACGCACAATTGAACACGAAATCAAAACTTTTTTCTGGTGCTCAGAACACTTTTGGCGGTGTAGTGAATAATTGTGTGTCATTATTTGATGGTGCCACACCTGGTACATTACCAGTACTTAACAGAAAATGCGTGGAATTAGGTATAATGACCGCATTGGCCTTGTCTTGCAAAGTCAATGAAGTGTCGACTTTTGACAGAAAGCACTACTTTTACGCTGACTTGCCGACTGGCTATCAAATAACGCAACAAAGGAACCCACTTGCTAGCGATGGCGTTATTAACTTCCAGGTATATATAAGTTTTGCAGCTAGATAACCTCTTAAAATAGTAGACTTGGACTTAGACTATGTTTACATAACATCATAGCTTTGTGTTTTGTGATAAATTTTTGTGTTTTGTTCAATTCCAGGTATTCACTCCAGGAGTACACAAAAAACCCTATAGAAAAAGTTCCAAGATCAAACAAATCCAGTTAGAACAAGACAGTGGAAAGTCATTGCACGATTCGGAACTTAAGCGGAGTCTCATTGACCTTAACCGAGCCGGAGCCCCACTTATAGAACTGGTGTTTGAGCCTGATTTAGAGGTAAATACAAAGCACATATGTATACTAATATTGTAAAGCTGAAGAGTTTTTTGTTCGCACAATTCTCAGAAACTACTGGGTTAAATTGAAAAATTCTTTTAGTGTTGGATAGCCCATATATCATGCTACGAAAAAAAGGAGCTAAGTGTGCAAGCCAGCTAGTTACTAATAATATGGCACTATCGTCATTGTTTTATCAGCTGCTGAATATAAGCCTACAATTGTTATCTTTCAATCTTTAACCGGTTAGATCCGGAGGTGGAACCATTAAGGCCGCCGATTTTATACTTTATTTTTATGACATTATGATTTATATCAGTGACGTCAAGTGGAACCAATGGTTCCACTCCGAGCGCAACCGGTTAAAACAACATAGCAGCTAATGTTTTCTGAATGATAGGAAGTATTCTTTTTGACTTGTATGAAGTTTATTTTTTTCAATTAAAGCTGCCAGCCTCAATTAAGTACCTACTAACAAATGAACATCTTTAAAAGACACATTAGTATTTGAATGCAATAAAATGAGACGGGGCTATTATGTTACTGATAATGCTGTCATTATGTATTCTCAAGTTTGTTTTCATACGTTCTGTTGGTTATACAATATAAATTGCCAATGTTATGAACTAGCTACTAGCTGCCACCCACGGCTCCATCCGCGTATACATCGAAAATTATCCCAAGGGACCATACCCCCAGAATAAAAGTCTCCTATATGTTATTCCTCTATTTTCTATCTTAGTGCCAAATTTCATCAAGATTCATTCAGCCATTCTGACATGATTGAGTAACAAATATCCATCCATCCAAACATTTGCATTTAAAATATTATGTTATAGTATAGACTCTATACTATAACATAATATTTTCTGTACTAAAGAGGACAGACTACTTAATACATTTTGAAATAGGCAATTTACTAGCTCAAACATTGCTGATGAAAAGCATACTGACCTTTGCTCCATTGATACAAAACACATTGAGCAAGTGCAGTTCATTAATTTGCAAATGAACAATCAAGTGAAGAATACATTAGTTAGTTGTTTTGAAACACATTTGAAGCGTTGGCCTTGTTACATTTTAACTATTCATTTATAATTTATAGAATGGAAATAAACTCAGTGCTAAATTATATGAAATAATGTGTGAGAATGAGGACCTGTGATAGAAAATATCAATGCTGGTTACCTATTTAATCATTTTCATTTAAATTCACACTAAAAAAATACTGGTTTTTAGACAATTAAATAAGTATGTGGGTCGTTCTACTTTTCTACTGACAATGGTCTGTCCTTCGTCTTATGGCATCTTGTTGGAGTATTGATATTTACGGTTTTTTAATTTGGTTCAAATAAACATCCATATTTTTCTCATCTATTAATATTATAAGGCCTATGTAATGTTTTCTTCATCTATTTTTTCTGTAATTTATATGGTGTACATAAAAAAGAGTAGGTATTCTATTCTATATTATGTAATTTTTCATTTTCTCTAACCAGCATATTTTATATGTTTGTTTTCCGTAGAATGCCGTGACAGAGTGGTGAACCAAAATGTGGTCTCCACAGAAAAAGGCCAATTTGTCACATTATTTTTTTTTTATTAAAAAAAAAGAATTAATAGTAGCTTTTAAAGAAAACTTTAATTAGGACTAATTAAAGTTTCTGAAAACACGAATGCAATTTTTTTTTAAATCTCACACAGAAACCACAATTATGGATAGTTTAAAAACCAAAAAAAAAAAACAGAAAAACGTCGTTTCACTGTCGGTAGAAAAGTGGAACGCCCCATGTATGTTATTCTTTGCCTAAGTAGGCAATTTAAACAATATTTTAAAATAATATTATGTATTTTATTTAAAAAAAAAAAAAAACAAAACATCCTTCTCATACGCGATTTATTATAAATTTACGGGAGTAACTTCTAGGCAAGCGTGCTCCATCTTTGACCGCATTATCGCTTACCATCAGGTGAGATAGTGGTCAAACGCGTGCCTATCAATAGTAAAAAAAGGTTTGTAATAATCTGGTTACATTTGCACATCCTCAAAATAAAAACGCGTTAGCACATTAGTAAAGATTCGATTTATCTTTGTAATTCCAGGATGGCGAAGAAGCAGCAGCGCTGGTGAAGGAACTGGTGTTGATCGTGCAGAGACTTGGCGCATGCACGGGACGCATGGAAGAGGGCGCGCTTAGAGTGGACGCCAACGTGTCGCTGCGGCGGCCCGGGGACCCACTGTCCACGCGCACTGAGGTAAATATCTACGTTCGCTGCCGTAACGCATATTTATCTAAAGGATTATAACCATTTGAATCATCAATATAACCCTCTAAGTTCATACAACTCGATTGAATGTTATTTCGTGAAAAAGTCATTCAATCGAGTTGTATAAACTTAGAGGGTTATATTGATAATTAAAATGGGTATAATTCTTTAGATAAATATGCGTTACGGCAGCGAATCGTATTTTGTTCAACATACAGCTTCACACTGACCGGCAAATTGCAAAAAACATAAAAATATTTTAATTTCGCGGGCTACCCTGGCGCTTCCACTTTAACGAACATATCTCACGCTACGCAGCCTCGTACATCTCAGGCGGAAATTAAAATCATAAAATAACATAAAAACCGGCCAAGTGCGAATCGGACTCGCACACGAGGGGTTCCGTACTGTAAACCTTATTTTTTATTATTTGCTGTATAACGTCAATAGTCTATAGGTACATAATCTGTGAAAATTGCTACTGTCTACCTCTTACGGTTCTTGAGATACAACCCGCTGATATGTCTATTAGCGGGCTGTTTAGTAATAGGGTTCCGTTTGTTATCCTTTGGGTGCAGAACAAACAATAATACAGCTGTCTCTGAGTTATTTGTTTGTTTGTCAGTACATTAATGTAACAGTAAAATCGTATCTTAAGATAGGTACTCTGGTCACCGTAAACAACCCTCAAGCGACTGTCGAATAACTGTTAAATAGCTACACTAGGTTCTGCCCTCGGCTTCGCCCGCGTGATCCCTAGGAAAAATACACCGGGGTTAAAAGGTAGCCTGTGTTATTCCAGACTATAATCTACCTCTGTGCTAATGAAGATCCTTTCAGGTGTTCTGACGTGAAAGGGTAACAAACATCCATCCATCCTCACAAACTTTTGCAGTAACAATATAAGTAGTAAATAGATTTATAATTTTCCTAAGAAACATCATCAATAACATTCATGTGAATAATTCCAATGTAAACCTTCTGTAGAAGTCATAAAAACCAAAATAAACTCCATCATAAAAAACATGGAAAAACCATGTCCGTGTTGTACCTATATTTACGAGTACATTATAACAAGAAACACAATGATTCTTCAATCAGATCGTTTTTTTTCCACAAGAAGGTACCTGGCACATTGACGTCGTCGGTAGTGACGTTATGTACCTACAAATAAAGATGTTTATTAAGTCAATTAGTTATAGGTACATTAATAACACTTGTCAGTTTTTAAATAAGATGAGTTCGCCGTCTTATCGGAGAAAAAAACCGGCCAAGTGCGAGTCGGACTCGCGCACCGAGGGTTCCGTACAAACCTGTAGGTATATAATTTAAGCAAAAGTTGCGATTTACGATTTACCACTTTGGAAGTGTCTCTCTCGCAAACTGTTCAGTTTAGAAAAAAATCATATTAGAAACCTCAACATCATTTTTGAAGACCTATCCATAGATACCCCACACGTATGGGTTCGACGAAAAATTTTTTTTTGAGTTTCAGTTCTAAGTATGGGGACCCCCAAAATTTATTGTTTTTTTTCTATTTTTGTGTGAAAATCTTAATGCGGTTCACAGAATACATCTACTTACCAAGTTTCAACAGCATAGCTCTTATAGTTTCGGAGAAAAGTTTCTGTGACATACGTACGGACGGACAGACAGACATGACGAATCTATAAGGGTTCCGTTTTTGCCATTTGGCTACGGAACCCTAAAAACATCGAAACAAACAGAGGTCAAAGTCTCTTTTAAATCGATACGAATATATATTTGTACAGGTAGATTCAAACTCATTTCGGTTGACAACACGAGGAGAGTCACTGCGCAATAGCAAGTTCATAATTGTTATGTCAGCAAGGGTGAGGCGTCGGGTGATACGTAGCGAAAAGTATTAAATGGTTAAATCATTCCGTTATCTATACAAATATTATAAAGCAGAAGAGTTTGTTTGGTTGAACGCGCTCATCTCGGAAACTACTGGTCCGATTTTAAAAATTCTTTCAGTGTTAGATAGCCCATTAATCGAGGCAACGTCGTCTGCGTCACATTTTCCATTTCTGCTCCGCTACTTTTTGTCGTAACGTGATGATATATAGCCTATAGCCTTCCTCGATAAATGGGCTATCTAACCCTGAAATAATTTTTCAAATCGGACCAGTAGTTCCTGAGATTAGCGCGTTCAACCAAACAAACAAACAAACAAACAAACTCTTCTGCTTTATAATATTAGTATAGATGTATCTATATAAAATAAAAATCAAACGCGATTGTTACGTTTAATTCTGGTTTTACATACATGAATACAAAAACTGGGTTAAAAGTCGCGTTCGTGTATCGAAGGCCGACGCTGTGGCCGTGATTGCGTGGTCTTTGGAACCTCCCATACAAATATGTGGTACGTGACACTTCGGAACGTATCGATCAAAGACTTGGCGTTATCGCTATCTAGGTATATCCATTGTTTATCAAAATCTTGGGTTGTTCCTCCAAATCTATACTTTATATTATAATTATAAAGCTGAAGAGTTTGTTTGCTTGTTTGTTTGTGTAAGCGCGTAAATCTCTGCAACTACCGCGTTTGAATAATTATTTTTGTGTATGGTAGCCACATTCATGAGGAAGGCTGAACGGGAAAAAACGGGAAATGTTAAAAATAAACATCCATTTTGTGCTGTGCCTTTGTCAATGTAAGACAGCCGGGGCCTATCTGGTTCTCCAATTGTCTAGAATTAGTTCAGTTGTTAACAAGATAATTAGCAACAATATTGAGGCCATTAGATACATTAATACCAATACGAAACAGGTTTAAAATACCGGTCATTACGGCTAATTCGAATCTAATGGATACACGCCACATTAATTACGCATGGGTTATTTTAATAGCTCTAAATTACTTTTCGGTTCCGCAAATAAATCAGATAAAAGGAAAAGAAGAGAATGTAATTAAGATAATGTTGTGGTTTGTGATAGTCGATTGTGTGCGATTAACTGTTAGATTTTGAACACATTATCGTTAGTTCGTGTGGTCAATCGCCAACAAGATGGACCGATCAAGTGAAGGACTCATCTTCTACCCAGTTGATGTACATAATAATATGGTGGAGCGCAGATCATTTTACGCTTGCAAACTATTATCGACATTGTCCTCATTGAAATAATATCTAAAATCAATTGACCCTACAAATAATTCCCAAAGAGCGTCGAATGACTACGGTTTGACAGTGAAAAATGCTCTGCTCTACGCTCCGCCATATGTGCGCCGGTCCAAACGCGATCGTAAGAGACGCGCTGGACAGAAACTGGCCAACCCTTATGCTGACCACGGGCCTCAGATATGAGGGACCGACCCCAGAAAAATCTCGTTAGTTCATGAGAAATCCGTTATTATGCGAATGTCGATTTAAATATTCTATCAGAAAATGCAGTGGTTTCGAGATATCACAATGGTGTAGTGCCCACTCTTTTTTTCTGTTGGGTTTTGCTCACGTGTATTATTAATTGACATAGAGAATGGACTGAGAAATACCGTTACTTACCACTGTGTAGAAACAGACAATGCGAAAGTGCGGCCAATACCCTATGTTTGTCTATAGGTTGTGGTTACGAAGATGACACTCCAAGCCTAGGATGTGGCCTTATCAGAATTCTAGAAAAATACAACTACAGGCCGCACGATCGCTTAATTTTTCTCACACTATTATGTGAAAAGAGACAGAAAATGCGTGAATTCACTTGAGACCTGATGGGCGGTCCTTAATCAGGTCTGAGTCAAATTACAGGAGATCGAAGTAAATCCGGAAGCGACAGTTAAGAACTGCTATTTCTATCCTGTCCATTATCTAACGTTTATTTTCATTTGATTTCAATATCCCTTTCATTTGTTCCAGATCAAGAACATAGGTTCGGTACGCGGCGTGGCGGGCGCGATCCGGCACGAGATCGATCGCCAGCAGACCATCCTGAACAGCGGCGGCCGCATCATCAATGAGACCCGCGCTTGGGACGCCGCCGCTAGGGTCACCATACCTATGAGGGACAAGGAGGTCGTTCAGGATTATAGGTAAGATACCACTGTAAAAAAACAACAACACAACAACAACATTTCACAAGAAAGGTGCTACAAGAATCTTTGGTTGCTTGAATGACAGCGGTGTTAGTAAAAGCTTGTGGAAATGGCCATGCGTCTAAAAACCCTTGTATTTATGAAAGGTGTTAAACCAAACGATGATTAAGTACTGTGCCAATCAACCAAATTTTCTTTTTTTTGCTTTTGATAAATAATAATAATCAAAAGGGAAAAAAAGAAGCTGAGAAAATCGTCAGCTTCTATTTTAGTACTTATAATTATGTGGGTTGAATCTAATTTCATCATTGGTTGAATCTGGTTTAAAACAATTTGGAAATGAGACATGTAAGTTTTTAACGTGATTTCGATAGTTGAAATGCTGCCGGCACGAAACCGATGTAATTTTGAAGCATCTAGCAACTAAGATTCGAATGATAAATTTCCTTTGTTCAGGTACATGCCAGAACCGAATCTTCCCCCGCTACGCGTGAACATGAAAACAAACACAGACCACCAAGACGTGTTAAGCGTACCTCTCATACAGGACAGAATACCTGAGCTCCCGGAGCAATCAAGGAAGAGACTGATTGAACAGTACCAACTTCGTCCAGAAGCAGCAATCCAACTCGTCAATGAGCCAACCCTACTGGAATATTTCGAACATATAACGTCAGAAACCAGAAATCCAACTAAAGTCGCCAATCTTCTTATAAATGATCTATTGACTGTACTTAATAAGAGAAAGATAGACGCAGATGACTGTCCCATTACTGTTAAGCAACTAAAAGAAGTGACTGACATGCTTTTAAGTAAAGACATTAATTTAGAAATTTGTAGAAACGTGCTAGACGAACTGATTTTATTATCTGATAGCGATGTGTCACCTTTAACAGTTGTAGAAGATAAAGGCTGGAAATTGACAAGCAGCGAAGCAGAACTAACAAAATTATGTAAAGATGTCTTAGAGAATAATCCAAAGTTGGTGAATCAGTATAAAAATGGTAAAACCAAAGTATTTAAAGCACTTTTAGGAATATTATCTAAGAACAACAATAAAATTGATATGTCTGTAGCATCTAAGATTATGGAAGGGTTACTGAAAAGTGATAATAAATTAAAAATCTAGAATTTTTTCTTTTATTTTTAAAATACTCCTTTTCAGCTTACCCTCGTTTCTAGCAAGAAATTATCAAAAATATATTTATAGATTAGATCACTCAAAGGAATTATGTTATTCCATCGAGCTTACTATATTATGTTTAATGGCAGTTGTCGATTCTCGTGAAAACTTACCTAAATCTTGAAAAAATCTACTTTTCATGAACACGTCTGGTTATATCTCATTGTTATTATCAAATTATATTTATTATGATAAATATCAAGACAAATACAATGAGCATTTATAAATATTTTCCCTTTCGAACCCTGCTTGCTCTTGATCTTCATTTCGTGCGTTAGATAGCGTTAAGGTTGTTATCCCTATGAGAAAATCGGAAAAACAGAGTAGTTTTATATTCTGGTTTTCTATGTTTAACCCTTTAAACGGGCCTAGGCACCTATTATGTATTGGTAGAAAATATTTTTCAATTTTTAAACAAAAAATTATGTTCTTTGAATGTTTAATGAGAGACTGCATGGTTTATAAATAACCTTTGTAAAGTCGCCAGCACATCAACCTACCCGAAACCGTCAAATTTTCCCAATCAACTTTGAACTTTATGACCTTAGTGATAAAGATGAAACTATTGAAGAAATTTGACAGATTGTTGCAGCTTGATGTGCTTGATGAGGCGCTCGTGGCTAAATAATAACAGCCGCACAGGTCGATCTTCAAGGTAAAGCAACGCTTGCCGGGGTTGGTCTGTGGATGGGTGACCATCTTAACATACCGAGTTTCCTCCGTGCCTCGGAAAGCACGTTAAGCTGTTTGTCCCGGCTGTCATTTGGAGATATTTGGCAGTCGTTACGGAAAGTCAGAAGCCAGAAAATCTGACACCAGTCTTGCTAAGGACTACCGTGTTACCCCAGTTAAAGGGTTGTGGAGGTCTGGTAGGCAGCCGCTCCGCGTAAAATACTGGTATTCAGCTGAATCCGGTTTGACTGGAAGCCGACCCCAATATAGTTGGGATAAGGCTAGGCAGATGTTGCAGCTTGATGTGCTGGCATCTGTACAACACTGGAATAGCTACTAGAGATTATAATGTAATTAATGAGCTGAATATAATAGTGTGGGAAAAATATTCCCTTTGCCTTATTAAGGGTGTCGTGATCGAGATTCAATTCACGTGAAATAGAAAGATTTTCGAGCCTAAAGGAAACACAATATTGCATTATAAAAATGCTTTTAGCGTGCCACCAGGCTGAAGTCTGGGACCGGTCTTATTCGTGTCAAACTGTCAACTATAGAAAGAACGTAAAGTTTACTTACTTGGACGATGGCTTGTGCTATGGGTCCTTTAGAGTGAAAAACATTTGAGTTGGTAAGTACACACTGATTTTAAATTTTAAAACTGTAGGAAAGAAATCAATTAGCAAGATTGTTGGTCTCGTTTTCGTGTACCGTGCTAAAGCTACTTAGATATTTTGTACCGCGTGCCTATCGAAATATTTTGTTCGACCACATTTGGAGGCCGGGTCACCCGTGTCCGTCAGAGTACTTACTTCTCTTAGTGAATCCCTAGGCCGCCTATGTGAATCGTCTTGTGGTCCGCGGGCGGTGCTTAGGTATTAGGTGGCGCATAAACTAAGTGGTGGTGATACTCACCACCAAGGACAAGGTATGAGATAGTAAAAAACGAATCACATGGCCCACTAGGCAAATACGTACCTACCTCCAAGCGGTCTACCAGTGTTTCAGTACGATGCTCAGTTTAGCTAATCGATAGAGAGCTAGACTTCGACCTAACTTAGGTCGTAGTCTAGTAGACGTTACATTCCAGGTAGGTACACAGGCTCGAGTTTGTACAGACGCATTGGGAGACTACAAGTCGTTGGTAGTCGGGGGTCCTTGAAGTGTGGCAGCCACACTTAAGGGGCTGCCAAACGAACGATTGAAAAATCCTGGGATGCATCAGCGTTTTGGCTGGCGACCAGAAGAGAGGTCCCGATGGACAAAGGGGATCTTCTTGGGTGAGGCCACGGAGAACCACAGGAATCATGAATTTATAAAGCACTGCCGATTAAAGAATAACTCAGGAATTGAAAGGGCATTCATCAAGATCATTTTGCATAGTGGTGTATTTGAGATCGACCATTTTGCAAAATGAATGCTCCCCTACGCATGGCTCAACAAATTACCGATCAAAATATTCGTGAAATATTTCACCGAATGACTTTGAAACGACAACATCCACAGTATATTTACGTCCACACTTGGTATGCAGCTCAGATGAAGGTTGTTTATTGACGATGCTTGTTGACGCGCGTCCCGAATACGATACAAAGGACATACAGGGGTGCCACGGTCTGTCGACATTTCGATTTTTTATGATTTTGCATAAAACGGCCTCAATTCTGCTTCTACGAAAATTTACTAAAGTAAAGATGATTGAGAAAATATCTAAACTAATCCCAATAGGAGAACGCCCGCAACTAAGCCCGAATCCACGGACTTCGGGCTTAGAGAGTAGCCCCCCCCATTTGATAGTCTACCAAATACCTACGTTAAGATTGGTCAACCAAATTAACAATAGTAGGATCCTGACTTGGATTTGTTCATGTTTTGTCCGAAAATAATGTACAACGACTAACGAGTAGGTACATTTAGCGAATGAAGTGAGCACGAACATTTCAGCGTCTCAAATTGACGGGGATTCGATAGGTCATCTTTTGACCAAGTAAGTATTTATTTACTTACACAGAAACCTACAGTTTACAGCTCAGAAACAGTCTCAGAAAGTGCGTATGTCTGACAACCCTAATTATATTGTTGAAAGCATAAATCTATCGAATAATTAGGCAGAAAACACGCAGAATTGCATAACATCCTCGGCCCCGCCTCCGTTGAATCCTGTCATCGGGTCTGACCATTTTATTGAGCTCAGAGCCAAGAAAGACTTCGATCAATCACAATGTGGACGCAACTCGTTACTTTTTCTTATGTTGTGACAATTGTTCTGGGCACAGGATTAACTGGTACGCCTGGGATACATAGAGAATTAAGTGAAGGAGTCCAGAGCAGAGGGTACAAGATCATTTACGGCGACGAAGATTTAACCATGATCAATGAAGTGGTGTCTGAAGTGGAGAAGGGTAACGTGTTGAAGAACAAAATAAACTTGAATGAAGCCATAAAGCCGCTGCCAGCGCAAGATGTTAAGTGCTTGATGTCCGTGGATCGGTACTGTTCCAAGCAGATGGGAGCTATGAAAAGTGAGTAAAATAAATCAACATTGTATCAGCCAAAAGACTTCCACTGCTGGACATAGGACGCCTCCAAGTGTCGCCACAACAATCGGCCCTGTGCATCTCGCATCCATCAGCTACCCACGACCCTCACCAGGTCGTCGGTCCACCTTGTTGGGGGCCTTTTAACGTTGCGTCTTCCAGTACGCGGTCACCACTCCAGAACTTTTCAGCCACAATGTGCCCTTCCCACTGCCACTTGAGCTTGGCGATAATTCGGGCTATGTCGGTAACCTTAATTCTCTTGCGGATATCCATTATTCGTGACTCAGGAATGATTATATCCAGCAAGGAAAGCAGCTTTGCTCTTTGGGTAACTTCAAGCCATCCGATAAGGCTCATTGTGGATCCATAAATCATCACTCGCAACATGCACTGGTCATAAACTTTCGTCTTGAGTAAAATACACTTGATTTAAATTTATAACAGAGCCGTGCCGTCCATGTACTTACTATAGATACCTGGACTGTGACGTACCTATCTACATAATTTGTTACTAATAAGAAGATAGCAAGCAAAATAGAAGCACATTTATATCGATAATAGCTGAACCGGTTGTAACAAATTGTTCTGATTTGACCCACAGGTGTTTTGATCCAAGCAATCAAAGAGGACTGCGCTAAATGTTCAATAAAGCAGAGGAACGAGGCGGGTAAAGTGATTGCATCGATGATGGCCCACGACCCAGTCGCGTGGAAGCTCTTCCTCACCAGGTACGACGGCCTAGAAAAGGTGCAGAGGCTACTGGGGTAGAGGTACTGGTGGGTAGGAATAGATAACATGAAGTAAGAGATGCGTTAGCCAAGAATGTAGGTAATTTAAATGAATTCGTGTAGATATGATTGCAGTTTGCAAAAATGTTGTTTTTGGAGTTGTTTGTTTTATAGTGTGTTTATTAGTGAAGGTATTTATTTATTCGTACCTTTGTACAACTTTGTTAAGTAAAAACAAGGAAAGGCCATTGCCCTTCCCTGTTCTCACTTTTCACGGTCCAGTGATTATTATTAGCTCATCCCGCCATATCATTTCTGGAGCTGCCGCATTGCCGATTACAGTTGGGCCGTACCTAAGGGTCCCATTGTGTGTGTTTTTAATCCATGGGTTCCTTCGGCATGCAACATTGCGACAGTTGCAACTGGCCTAGCAGTGTGATTCTGTCAACATTTTACCGTGAAAACTTATGTGTAGTGAAAATGAAGAGAGCTGTCAGTACATACAAACAAGATGGAACGACAGTTCACCTCACGCTCCCTTCACCTAAGTTTACAATGTGAGGAGCCGGTCGATTCTGTTGACATCTCACCGTGATCACTTTGGTGGAGGGAACGACTAGTGAGCTGTCATGCTATCTTGTTTGTATGGTTTGACAGCTCACTTGTCGTTCACTTTACCGCACTCCGACATGTTCACAGCCGGTCTATTCTGTCGACATCTCACCGTGTACACTTGGATAGAGTGAAAGACAAGTGAGCCGTCATTCTATTTTGTTTGTATGGTTTGACAGCTCACTTGTCCTACACTTCGCCTAAGTGTTCACTTCGATATGTTAACAGAATCGCACTGCAGAATAGACCGACAGTTCCATTTCAATACAGGTATGTTTAAATAAAAAATCATGCAATCTGATGTGTTGTAGATCTGCTCTTCAAATAAAGTCAAGAGAACCACCAAAAAAAGTAGAAGAGGTTAAATTAAGAGAGATAGGTGAAGGAGAAGAAGTAATACTAGCATCCAAAAATAGATTCATAATGCCTGGTGCCGCAGTTAGAGTCAAAAGATACGTTTCTGAAAGGGTTCCTTAGTCTAAGAGATAATTTATACTTAGATGATACTCATTTGATTTGTATTTACATGTAAATAGGTATTTTGCTAAGTGAATAAACAATCCAAACAAAACTGATTTTTATTGTGATCACGTGTTGACTAACGGTTGTGGAGATCTATCAATCTTTGAGCGCAGTTAGGGTATTATCATATCAATGTGCTAGGGTTGCTTGAAAGACTTGCCGCGGCCCTGGACCGCAAAGGACATCAGTCCTTCCACTCCGCCCCGAGTGGGAGGTGTCATTTGATGACTTTCTAAAAAAACCTGGCCTAGTAAGGGTTCCGAACCAATTTCATTTTTTTCACATGTTATTTTTACACTACAGACTTCTTATAGGTTTTCCTGTAATCTTAAGGTAGGTATAGAACTATTATCTGCATTATTTTCAAAAATTTTGGCTCAGTCGTTTCGGAGATAAGGGGAGGGGAATTGTCATTTTTGGTCTAATTTCTTGAATAACTTCAAAACTATTAAATTTAAAATTATGAAAAAGCTCTTTCATTTGATATGTCACACCATACAGTTTGAAAAACTCTTATTATATGTTTTAGCGTGGCCCCAAAAGTGACCCCATATTTGGGTCACAGAAGTCCATATGTACAACGGAATCGGTCCAGTCGATCCGTAGAAAACTGGCTATGACAGACAAACAGACAGACAGATAGAGAGACACACGAGTTATTAGGATAACTCGTGTGTCTCTCTATCTGTATGTCGTGTAAGGGTTCCGTTTTTTACAGATGTTTGGACCACTAAAAACCTTACCAATTAATCGATCGTCCCTCCCTTCCTCCTCGATCGATAACATTGATCAACATAAGTCAATTAACATTATATGGCTTTTGTTATAAAAATAAAACGTTGATTGTCTTTGTCTGATCCATTTCTTCGTCGATCAATTTGTATACAGAGTGTAATAAGACCCGTAGCAAAGCCAGATGTCGCTTGTTCGTTAAGCGACTTTTAAAACTCATTACCAACAGCTATGAGACCACTCCAGGACAAGAAGTTGTTTAACGTCAGTATACTGACGATAAACTTAGGACCCTGATTCCTAAAGAAACAGTTGAAACCCAGCGTAAAATAAAATAATTAACCACAATACTACAGAAAAACAAAGATTGCTCTCAAAGATATAATATTAACGACTTCCCTAAAAACATTATATTTCATCGAATCTGTTGTGATGGTTGTGAGTTACTGGACCGTTGGTACGTTGTCTGTTTATTCTTTAGAAGAATTCTTAGGTTCCTCATCAGATTTTGTGACGTTGTTTTCTTTATTGTTGTCTTCAGTTTGTTTACTTGATATATATTTCATTTTGTAGCTTCCATCGGAGTTGTATCTGAAAAAAGAGAAGAGTTTTGTGTGACAAGTATTAAAAGGTACATCTTTTAATTGTAACATTTTCTTTCTCCACTCCAGCACAATCAATACATCTTTTCTTTGACCTCCTCTTGTAATAAATACCAGAATTCAGCAAGGTTCCAGTTTAAGATGACAAAAAATAACAAAATAAAACATGCAGATAGACAGAGTTACTTTTGCATTAATATTAATATTGTAGTAGGATAATACAACTTAACTGGTATTTAAGGTAAGAAAATATAATCAATAGGGAATATGCATCAAAAAAGTATTTATGATCTGAACAGTTGATCTAAAAGTATTAGAAAATAAAATACTAACAGTGAAATTAGAATCGTAATTGCTCGAAAAACGAACGAGATACAATTATTTTAAACAAATATATCTGTCCCTCTCGCGAAAACGCTGTTTTCTATGGCAGCTGTATAGTTGTCGTGTAATTTGACGTCACAGTTCGTATCGGAGTTCTCTTTCTAACTGTGGTCTTTGGAGCTTTATAACTTCATAAATGATGAAGGTAATTAATAAAATAATTTCATGATTGATTTATAGAGCTAATAAGTATTTTATTTTGCAAATAAAAAAAACGCATATTCCCTATTGAAAATGGCTTACTTCTCCTCTAATTTGACCCAGTCATCGGGTCTGTGATCGATGAGGTAGTGCATCACCCGGTCTGATCCATCGCGTTGTCTGTCGGTGCACTTCTTACAGTCATTCTCTATCGCTTCGGGGATGTTCTCTGTAAAAGAAAGAGCATGTACTCGTATGCATAGTCTCAGCCGTATGCCGAATGCTGTTTAGCCAGATAGTATTAATGAAATGAATAATTGTGGACCTTTAAAAATGCAGTTTGATGTTTATTTTTAATCACTTCACTGTTAATAATTTCATACAACATAAAGAGCAATTCACTGGGGCGTTTACCTACATACATTTTATTGATCAGGCGCTTAGAGTCAATTTAAGCCATATTAGTTTCAGTTTTATCTACGTAACAGTGGTTACCCATTTTATTTTGACCAGGAATCACTTTGAATGCTTTGTTGTTAGGAAGGAGAAGCCAGAAAATGCAGTTGTAGCAGTATGCAGTTTCAATATAAACTTGAAAGAAAAAACATTTTTCCCGGTCCATATTCAAGCTTTTACTGAGTACCTGATCTGTTGTGATTGTGGACCTTCTTTTAGAACCACCACAACCGGAACACAGTTTATGGGTAATCACTATTAGCTAATCTCGACTTCTAGGTCCCAAAGCGTTGAAGGCACTTACTTTTCAACTCCTTGCCATCTGCTGTGCATGGTCCATTGTCCATCAGACAATTGACATAGCTGGTCAACAGCCGATCATTGTTCAGGATCTCGTCCAGATCAATGCCATCGTACTTGGTGGTGTAAGTCGCTGTCTCAGTAGCATTGCTCTGAATTGTCAAGTATACTAGCAGCATCATGGCTAATGTTGAATACATCATCATTCCTGAAAGAAGTCACTGAGTTGCCTTTAATTTAGTTGAGCTGAATGGTGTTGATCAAATAGTAACGTTCGTATAGGTACGGGTGCCGTTAGTGTAGACTTGGCTTCTCTATTATTTTATTCTATTTAATCTTTAGGTTTTGTAATTTTTTATATTGTTCTCACATATGGTAGCAACAAGAATAAAATTGGCAGGATTTTGTAATATAAGAGACTACATGGAGTTTCTTGCCTATTCATAATATTCAACTTCATAGAGATTTAAGTAGGTAGGTACAGGTCACAAGTACCTACCTTGTTTAATTAATGTTTTGGTACAAATTGAAGAATGTAAGAAAAAGTTTTTATCTGCGGCAAGCATGACGCATACCATAAAATATAATTATACAGATTAGGTATGCGTCTGTGTTTCCGAACGCTAACAACCCTGATCTCTTCAAAGTTAGAGTGAACAGGCTCCTTCTAGGTAAGCTCGCTCCTTCGTAAACTTTGTTTCTGTCATCTCTGACCAAGACTAGAGTCAAGAGCAAACCCATCACAAATAAAAAAAGATTGGGAAAATATGCGTCACATCTGCGCAATATGCGTCACATCTGCGCAATATGCGTCACATCTGCGCAATAGGTCAATCGCTCAGGAAAAATGTCTCGCAAACTTGTAACAGGTACTTCTTAACCAAAAACAAAAACAAACATTGTTTATTCGCACATTGAATAGGAGATGTTAAATAAGGCAAAATATTTGTGTCTTTCTATAGTAAGTAGCATAGATACAAAATAGGAAAACAAAATGTGAGCAAAACAAATATCAATACTATGTGGTATGGATTTACAAATACGTAAAGTCAAAATACTTAGAGGTGGTTTTTGCGTACGCCATCAACCAGGTTCCAGAGGCGGGGAAATGCCTATGTGGTCAAAATTTACAAAATCCTTTGTAACTTCGTGCAATGGAAGCGCCTGCTGAAGAAATGCGATGGCATGTTTTTTTCCGACGCCTGTTATTGTAATAATATTGCGCACCACGTTGTATTGATGCAACATGTTATATTGGCGCATGAGCTATAATTTAAGCTTTATCGAAGTTTGAAAGGAGCTGGGATAAATTAGATACCCCTTGCCGAGGTGAATTGAGGCTTTTTACAAAATGTCATTTTATCTATACTAATACTAATACTAGTAAGTTTATAAGTTTGTATGTAGGGGGGTAATCTCAGGAATTACTGATCCGATTTGAAAAATTCTTTCAGTATTAGATAGCCCATTTATCGAGGAAGGCTATAGGCTAGGTACCTACATATCATCACGCTAAGACTAAAAGGAGTCGAGCATCAATGGAAAATGTGACGCAGACGAAGTTGCGTGGGTCAGCTATCATTGATAAAAACGATTGTTAAAAGTAATAGTTATTTATGATACAAGAGCGGTAAGTTGGTCTTTACAAACGAGTAGACAAATGTAAGCCCGAGACGAAGTCGAGGGTTTACCATATTCACGAGTTTGCAAAGACCAATATCCGCTCGTGTGTCATACAACGTTTTTCGACACATTATATGAATATATAATTAAACAAACTTTTTCATTATCTATTAAAAAATATTGTTAATCATTAAATAGCTTTCTCGCGATTTTGGCGGCAAGAGACCATTTTCTGCAATTGGCGCCTCATTCAAGATATCAGGTGGAGTAGATTCCATATTTATATCTGATTCCTCGCTTGAACACATATTCTAATTAATATTATAATTAAAAGTCGCAACTATCTTTGATGTTTCTAATTGAAAATGGCGCGAATTTTCAAATGGGGAAATGTGTGCGTTTTTAAAATAAGAACGCGCTTACTTTTTCGTCTGCGTCTGCGTGAAACATTTTAGGAGAATTATATATTATATATACTGTCTGTAAATTGTATATATTGTACCAATCGGATTTTTTTGACAAATTCATTTATTTAATAAGTTATAATTTTTTAAATTGTCTCCTCGAGCCCTTTATATTGATAGACTCGATAGGTTAAAAAAGCTGAAGTCATTAAAATGGCACCGAAGCTCAGATATTTTAATTTTTATATACCTTTCCAGTATCATTCTCACTATTTAGAGTTTAGGTAAAGGCGTCGTTAGTTTCAAGCTAAAATCTATCAAGCCACAGGGGTTAGGCTACAGTGTGCCAAAGAAATATGATATCACACATAAATACACTCGATAAAAACATAAGTGTAACAGTCGGGTAATTAGAACTACATCTATTGTCTAATTTTTTCTTCAATATTAAAGTACGACAAACCTTCTGAGCAAAAAGTTTTTCGCAAAAAAAACGCGTATGGAACTATTCCGGAACGGACGCAGACGGAAGCATTTTTAGCTGACGGATGCAGACGGACTGAATTCTTATAACTATATTGCATCTATATTGTTTATGGACATTTAAAAAAATACCGTAAAAAATACGCACGGTGCCATACATCGGAGCGTGCGGTAAAGTAGGTACTTAGGTGAGAGTACCTACTTTATCGCACGCTCCATTGTATGGTCCGTAATTTTGAACTTTCGAACAATGTATACAGGCTTCGTAAATGCATTTTATGAACAAATGTGTCGAAAAAGTTAATTATGTTATTTCGGTAGCACTTGTGCACTTTTTGACAATGACAATCGATGGCGAAGAATTTCGGACTGGTTTGAGGCGGTACGAAGAAGAGTGTTCGTGATATAAAGAGGCTATAGCCCCGCCGTAGGGCATGACAGCCTAACTAAAAAAAAAAGAATAATGTTTATCACTTACCGACAGCAGCTGAAGATGACACACTTGCGTTTGCTCCGTCCACATATACTGGCTCATATCAGGAAGTCATTCTTTTATAGCCCATAGAAAAATAGCTTAATGAGCGAAAATCAAGCATTGTTATCTCAAATCATTGGACATACTTTTCTTAACAACTTAAAACTATATGATGGTTTCCTACTTAGGGCCTATTTCACCATTGTATCTGAATGTGATCATTACTTACAAACCAAGTCCTAGAGGTGCCGTATCACCATTGCTGTATAGTATGGGACAGATAAACTTGCAATAAAGTACATGGACCTTTCCCTAATATCCTTGTATATATTACGAACCGAATTTTATTACAAGAGAACTAAAGGATCCCGAGAGACGATAAAAGTTGATTCAGGTCAATTTTACGTCTTCTTTATGTCTGTTTTTCATATTAAGGTCAATAAACGTATGTAGGTCAATGACCGTTATTGCACATTATCTGGCGCCTACCATAGTTTCATTGACACTGATATTTCTAGTTAGCGGTTTAGATGTTGAATTGTTTGCATTTTTGTTTTAAACATAATGCACCGCGGATTAAGTTTACGTACCTACTTTATTGCAATGATTAATTGAAAACTAACGATGGCAAAAGACCGGACGGTATGTCTTTATTTCCATGGAAGATGGGTAGGCCTTTAGTGTGGGACGCTACTTGTGTCGATACTCTTGCGCCATCCCATCTTCCTAGCTCGTCGTGCTGGTTCTGCGGCTTCGGCTGCTGAAAACCTCAAACGGCGGAAATATAGTAGCCTTATTGGCAACTACATTTTTGAGCCGTATGGGGTTGAAACTCTTGGACCGTGGGGTCCGAGTGCTCACGTCCTATTTAAAGATCTTGCAAAACGCTTAGTTGACGCTTCGCGTGACCCAAGAGCTGGCTTTTACCTGGGACAGAGGTTAAGCATTGCCATACAACGTGGCAATGCAGCCAGTCTTTTGGGCTCACTTCCAGTCGAAAGCGATGGGGACCAATTTTTTGATGCCATTTTTTAGTTAGGAGTTTTTTTTTCTATTTTAAGTGTATAGTTTGTTCTTTAAATAAATGGTATTGAAAACTTCATTTATGTGGTTGGTATTTCCCCATTAGCAGCTTTCATCTATCCTCCTATTTTTGGAAGGAAATTATGGTATTTATTGGTATTTATTCAATGTCATTTAAAAACAGATTGGTGTCAGAATATGCTGTCTCAGCTTTTTTTTATTAAGTAAGTCGCGTTTTAGTCCATTTGAGATCAAAGCTTCACTGTCTATAAAATAAGCTTCTTATCGTAAGCTTTTATAAAACTAGCTTCTACCAGCGGCTTCGCCCGCGTGATCCCTAGGGAACATATTCCCGGGATGAAAAGTAGCTTATTACGCCGTTAAGCCGTTCTGGCGTGATTGAGTAACAAACAACCAAACTTTCACATTTATAATATTACTCGTTTGGTGTAAAGGGAAATTATAACCATCTTCCCCTCGACATTATAATTATTAAAGGATATTGCAAACTGTCGTAAGCCGTTTTCCGAAGCTACTCGCTAGCCTCTAGGCGCCAAGCTAGCCGCCTGCCTGTGCGTTCGCGACCACAAAAATAATCCTTATAGGTTGATTCAGTATTCACGCGCGATGGCTTATTATTAGCGTTTTTCATATATAACTTTGGTGTTTCTATACCGATTTCTATGATTCTTTTTTTATGGAATAGTTAATAATGTTAACTTTTATTAATGTTAATTAGGGACGACTGAGAGTTTTATAAACGTAACAGTAGATAAAGAAAATCAGAAAGCTTCGAACTGCTAAGCTATCGGGAGTTACACGTGTTATTGTTCGTCAATCATAAAAGATAGACATATGCTGTCCTTGGATATTTTTTATATAATTTTAAGGAGAACATTTCCGTCATACATGATTTCTGTGTAGCTTTCACCATTAAGGTTGCACACGCAACGGAAACTTAAAAAAAGGAGTAACTTCTCCCGTTTTCCCAACATTTCCCTTCACTGCTCTGCTCCTATTGATTGTAGCGTGATGAAAAGTATACTATAACCTGCCCAGGAGTATGAATAATAATTGTACCAAGTTTCATTAAAATCCGTCGAGTAGTTTTTGTTTCTATAACGGTTATACAGGCAGACAGACAGACAGACAGACAGACAGACCGACAGACAGACAGACAAAAATTTTACTGATTGCATTTTTGGCATCAGTATCGATCCCTAATCACCCCCTGATAGTTATTTTGGAAATATATTTCATGTACAGAAATTATTGACCTCTCTACAGATTTATTATAAGTATAGATAAAAAAAAAAAACAAGCATGGTGATCTGCTCATTTTCTAACCCAGCTTTGGATGAACACAGACGATCGACGCAGGGCGTTGGGCGTCGCGTTTACGAAGAAGCGATTTGACGCAGGGCGTTGCACGCTGCGGGCCTGCACTAAATTCAAACATATGGCGTTGTATGAGAGCGTTTAAACACGCAGCGGAGCCCGCCTAAAGCCCCGCGCAACTCCCCGCGTCTCCGTAAACGAGCACTAACAGATGTTAGACCTTAAACAGACCTTATAGATCTATTTAAATGTCTGCAGTGAAACCTGTTGATCAGTTACAAATCACTGCGCCTATTTTTAACTAAATACGCGGGTGACTTTGGGGTCTGAGTCACCCACGTCCGTAGGAGAATACCCATAAAGAATAGTCACTAACTGGTGGTAGGTTTCGGCCGATGGTTTGCAACCACCCACTCGGCAAAGACGTACCGCCAAGCGGTCCAGCCACGTTCCGGTACGATGCTCAGTGTAGCTAGTTCAGAGGAGTTGGGTCAAAATTCTTGTTCCAATGCAGGCAGACCGACCAGGCTCGTGTTGTTTCGGGTGTATCAACATGATTAAGATTATTTTAAACCCTACATCCCTCAGGCTGCCACGCCGCATAAAGTTGCCTATTTCAGCTTAAGATGAGTTTTCAAAAACCTTTTTGCGAAATAAGTCTACTCATTTTCCACCATGATCTCAACCGAACAATATACAACAACTTTTTGTTAGATTTGTTTATTTCCTGTTAAGGAGGAAAAGAACAGGTGACCTTAGATCTTTTATTTTTTTGAGCGCTCCTTGCTGTACCTAAGTAAAATAAATGTAGTAGATATATTTATGCTCATTTAATATATTAACTAAAACATTCCACAGAGTAATAAAGATTATAGAATTTTACATAAAAAAATAGTGCTTCCTTACCTAGAGCCTCGGTTTAGCTAGAATTATGCAAATCAAGTGATAAACTGAGGTTTTCCTGATCTTGATAGTTATGGTACAAGGGCACTCTGTGTTGTAGAGTCAACTTAGACATGCGATGCAATAAGTTAGATGTCATGACTTTCATCATTTTATTCGTAGGATTAGACATTTTTAATTCGAATTCGAGAAATACCAATCTGAACATACTGGAAGGCCTGCTTAGGGTTCCGAGCATCCGTTAGAAACGGAACCTTTATAAGATCACTCGAGTGTCTGTCTGTCTGTCCGTCTGTCACAGCCAGTTTTCTTCGGATCTTTTGGACAGATTCTGTTGAAAGGACATGGTAAAAAGTGGCCTATGAATCAAAACATGCGAAACCTTTACCATTATTTCTAGTTTTTATTTTTTTATTACATTTTAATGATTAGAATAGAACGGACTCTTTTTAATTACGAAACTATTTTAAAAAGTAACTCACTTGGGTTTTATTACCCGGCGCCATTATTTTTAAATTGAAACAAAGCACTCACAGCGCTGTAAGGTTACTATTTGCCTACAAAAATAATAAAGCGATTAAAGCGCTGTATGACACGAACACTATTGACACTGACAGTCGATGAAATGGCAGTTGACATTTTGATGTAATGTATTTGGCACCTGATATCAGGAATCGGCCGTCCACCTAAGTTACCATGCTTTCATATCATAGAGTACTACTATAATACTGGATTTCTGTTAGAAGAACAAAGTAACACTGCTCTATACCATATTTGGTGAGATAATATGAAAAGTCTGGCAGCTCTGGGATCTTAGTCCACTTGGAATGTTTCTATTGGCAAAAATTAAACAAACCAAATATAATTATAACCTCAAAATCCGAAATCATTTTGGATATTTTACAATTCTGAAAAGTGTCCATGATTTTAATTTAGTTTCAGTCGAACACATGCATTATTTAAAACACAGATAGTAAATTCACTGTTGTCACTGTTGGTTCTGAGGAGAACGATGTATGGACGCGTAGCAATGTCCTTTGGTGCACATATTATGAACTTACTAGCTTCTGCCCGCGACTTCGTCCGCGTAGCGTGATGATATATAGCCTACTATAATCTATCTTTGTTCTAAATTTCATTAAGATCCGTTAAGCCGTTCTGGCGTGATTGAGTAACAAACAACCAAACTTTCACATTTATAATATTACCTACTCGTTTGGTGTGAAGCGAAATTATAACCATCTTCCCCTCGACATTATAATTATTAAAGGAAGTAAAGGATATTGCAAACTGTCGTAAGCCGTTTTCCGAAGCTACTCGCTAGCCTTGCGCTAGCGCTAGGCGCCAAGCTAGCCGCCTGCCTGTGCGTTCGCGACCACAAAAATGACAAAAATAATCCTTATAGCATGATTAAGTTTATTCCGATTTATAATTGTTAATAATGTTAACTTTTATTAATGTTAATTAGGGACGACTGAGAGTTTTATAAACGTAAGAGTAGACAAATACAATCAGAAAGCTTCGAACTGCTAAGCTATCGGGAGTTACACGTGTTATTGTTCGTAAATCATAAAAGATAGACATATGCTGTCGTTGGGTATTTTTTATATAATTTTAAGGAGAACATTTCCGTCATACATAATTTCTGTGTAGCTTTCACCATTAAGGTTGCACACGCGACGGAAACTTAAAAAATGGAGTAACTTCTCCCGTTTTCTCAACATTTCCCTTCACTGCTCTGCTCCTATTGATTGTAGCGTAATGAAAAGTATACTATAACCTGCTCAGGACTATGAATAATAATTGTATCAAGTTTCATTAAAATCCGTCGAGTAGTTTTTGTTTCTATAACGGTTATACAGACAGACAGACAGACAGACAGACAGACCGACAGACAGACAGACAAAAATTGCACTGATTGCATTTTTGGCATCAGTATCAATCCCTAATCACCCCCTGATAGTTATTTTGGAAATATATTTCATGTACAGAATTGACCTCTCTACAGATTTATTATAAGTATAGAAGATAGATAGATATAGATAGATAGATAGATGTTACGTAAATAAATAAATTTTGAGTATGGGGTGACTTTTGGGGGTCAATCTAGAATATTATGTGTCCCCCTTGCTCCGCGTCAGTGGAGAGGCAGCTTATGGTCTTTTTGTGTCAAATCACATTCACAGGTTTTTTGCAGTGTCTTTGTCAAAACACTACACAATAAGGACGTTTATCAGCGGAGAGAGCTGGGATGGTATCATTTTGTCATTTATTTATACTTTTATCACTTTGTCTAGGTACAAACAGCTATAATTAAAAGGAAAAAAGAGCTTATAACCTAGAGCGTCCTTTATTATCCTCTTAATAAAACTTTGCACGACCTTCTAGACAATGGCTATCTCGTACTTTCCTCAAAAAAATGTTCCATTAAACTTATATAGGTTCGGTCGGTCTTGACAACCAGTTTATTCAAGGAAAAAACCGTTTGGCTTGTGTGGGCCATCCAGGTGGTTTTTTCCTTGTCTTCAGTTTTTAATATCGCTATTTTAGGAGCTTACTTTTTTGATTGTTTTTGTCCTGCCTCTATAATTTTCATACTTTACAAGATAGACCCATGGGAACAAACTGAATACCAGGATAACTAAATCTGAGTATCCTCTGTCCTAAACCCGACCATAGTCTACCCAGGTGACGAATTCCATCAAAATACGTAGAGGCGTGAACGTTTGACAAACATCTAAATACCTAAACTTTTCTCCTCTTTATGGTAGGATAAATGGATCTTGACGACTTAACACAAACACATATGGCAAAGAAAAAAAAAGTGATGATGAGACTAGGAAAAAGATAGAGCAGGAAGAGAAAAATGAAAAGAGAGAGTATGTACTAAGGAAGCAGGAAGTATGACGCTCAACGTTTAATTAATGCCGTAGATAGAAATAATTAATTGGTAGGTACATCTACATAAGTATCCATAGGTTCATGTAGCGTAAAATTGTAGGTCTTACATACGATCACAAGGTGTGTAATAACAGTCTCGATGCCCATTGTGTATGTTAAGGCGCTGTTAAGACCTAAAGAGCTAGAGAAAATTAACTTCTAAAGTCTTAGAAAAGCGATAAAAAATTAAAACAATTCTGTCTGTATTGATCGGTATTACAACTTTGTATTTTCTCCTCTTTGTTATTGACAAATTATTCGTCGAAATTGGCATGCCACTACGGTGAATTTTACTTTATTAAAAACAGCATAAATAGGTATGTGGACTGCTAAAATCATTACCTTTTCTTCTGAAATTGCCGTGGTAGCGCAATAGACGACACAACGCTTAACGTGTACCTGATACGTGTAATGATGATACTAGCTAGCTAACTACTAGCTGACCCGCGCAACTTCGTCTGCGTCACATTTTCCATTACTGCTCCGCTCCTATTTGTCGTAGCGCGATGATATATCTATAACCTTCCTCAATAAATGGGTTATCTAACACTGAAAGAATTTTTCAAATCGGACCAGTAGTTCCTGAGATTAGCGCGTTCAACCAAACAAATAAACAAATAAACTCTTCTGCTTTATAATATTCAGTAAAGATTATGAGCATTTTATTTTTTAGAAACTCAACATGAATGGTAGGTTTACCGTTAATTTTTATCGAGACTTGTAAACATTTTGATCTTGGAAACCGAATTCTGAGAAATTACTTTTTCCGTATCCTCAAACTCAATTGATTTCGCTAGTATATTCAAAGTTATAAATCGAAGAAGAAGAATTAACACAGATTTTTTAAATTAGGCTTAATTTTATTATTTACCAGCGGCTTCGCCCGCGTGATCCCTAGGGAACATATTCCCGGGATGAAAAGTAGCTTATGTGCTAATCCAGACTATAATCTATCTTAGTTCTAAATTTCATTAAGATCCGTTAAGCCGTTCTGGCGTGATTGAGTAACAAACAACCAAACTTTCACATTTATAATATTACTCGTTTGGTGTAAAGCGATATTATAACCATCTTCCCCTAGACATTATATATAGGATATTGCAAACTGTCGTAAGACGTTTTCCGAAGCTACTCGCTAGCCTCCAGGCACCAAGCTAGCCGCCTGCCTGTGCGTACGCGACCTTATACAAAAATAATCCTTATAGCATGATTCAGTATTCACTCGCGATGGCTTATTATTAGCGTATTTCATGTATAACTTTGGTGTTTCTATACCGATTTCTATGATTATTTTTTATGGAATAGTTAATAATGTTAACTTTTATTAATGTTAATTAGGGACGAATGAGAGTTTTACAAACGTAAGAGTAGACAAATATAATCAGAAAGCTTCGAACTGCTAAGCTATCTGGAGTTACACGTGTTATTGTTCGTCAATCATAAAAGATAGACATATGCTGTCGTGGGATATTTTTTATATAATTTTAAGGAGAACATTTCCGTCATACATGATTGCTTTAACCATTAAGGTTGCACACGCGACGGAAGCTTAAAAAATGGAGTAACTTCTCCCGTTTTCCCAACATTTCCCTTCACTGCTCTGCTCCTATTGATTGCAGCGTGATGAAAAGTATACTATAACCTGCTCAGGAGTGTGAATAATAATTGTACCAAGTTTCATTAAAATCCGTCGAGTAGTTTTTGTTTCTATAACGGTTATACAGACAGACAGACAGACAGACAGACAGACAGACAGACAGACAGACAGACAGACAGACAAAAATTGTACTGTTTGCATTTTTGGCATCAGTATCGATCCCTTATCACCCCCTGATAGTTATTTTGGAAATATATTTCATGTACAGAATTGACCTCTCTACAGATTTATTATAAGTATATAGATAGAGGAGACCACAAAGTTCCTAGCATTCCAAGTGACGGGTAACGTTTTTTTTTGATGAAAAAAGGAAATTTACTGCTGTCTTCAAAATAAATTCCAGTGTTTGTCTTTTGCCTTCGCCTTAAACTATCGGCCATGAGTACTGCAGTCGCTACTGTGAGCGAGTTCAGCAGTTGATATTACGTGCGTGATTAAGTGAAATAGGTGAGAGTTTTGTAAATGTTGATCAGTTGACGTGTAAATAGGTGAGAGTTTTGTAAATGTTGATCAGTTGACGTGTAAATCTGTTTGAACTACGATTTGGTCTGCCGCATCTGGACTCAGCATAGAAAATGTAAGTGAATACATTAAAATTATAGTCACCATTTCATCTTGGCGACATTCAATGTAAAATTTGTTTAAGATCGAGTTTTTTGATCAGTGCCGTCCAACAATGGATAAATTATCACAATAATCTCATTTCTCGTTTCAATCTCTCAGAACATTATACAGTCGCGGAAAAAACTGTTATCATGACTATAGTGAGTCATTCATTAGTATTCTCAAGAGGAAGCTATCAAAATATTATTCACAAGTTCACAACTTTAAAAATAAATTAATGGCCATTTGTATGTGCTCTAGTTTGCGTGGGGATTTACTTACATAAAATTTTATTTGGTTATTCCTACTATTTGTTATTTTATTAGCTTTGTCCAAAACACGTTTCACGTCACAAAAAATAGCACTTGGAGATAAAGTATTTTATTTTGGCACTAAGAATTTTCCTAATTTGATTTCTATTTCTAGTGATTATCTACTTGTTACAAACATAGGTAACTAACACAAAACTTTTACCTCTTTATATTATTGATAGCCCTGCTTGTCAAAGGCATCCCTTCTTTCCATCTGTCACAGTTCTTTGCAAATTTTTGCAAAGCCTGTCTATCGAACTATGAAAATCATCCCATAGAAACACACTACCGAGATATTTATCCCAATTCAGGCCAAAGCCTACCTGTGCTCCAATTGATATTAGTGTGTTTGCTTAATTGTAAACCTTGTTTTAGTTTTAGGATAACTGCAGTTCTACATTGACGAATTCCTGTTTGATATTTGTGCGCCATTATGGCAACACCTATTTAAATAAATGATCCAAGGGCTGGCTTTTACCTTGAACAGAGGATAAGCATTGCCATACAACGTGGCAATGCAGCCAGTCTTTTGGGCTCACTTCCAGTCGATAGCGATGGGGACGAATTTTTTGACGCCATATTTTAGTTACTAGTTTTATTTTCTATTTTAAGTGTATATAGTTTGTCCTTTTAATTAAATGATTTTGTAGTTACCAATAAAAATATCTTTTTACAAAAAAATACAACCGACTTCTAAATTAAAAAAACACTACAAAGTAAAATTAACTTTAATTTCGGAAGTCGGTGTTTTTGTTCGTTTCTTCGTATTTTGACACCGACTTCCGAAATTAAAGTTATTTTTACTTTGTTGTGTTTTTCTTATTTAGAAGTTGGTTGTATTTTTTGTAAAAAGTTTTTTATTTTTCACTTATTAGTGGTACCCCACGCCTAACAACACCACTGCAAAATCGCCGAAAAGCAAAATACGCAATTTCAATTACTTTTTTTTTTGTGCGTCTGCATCTACAATCAGTCCCAGGACTATAAGCAGATTTGTTGGGCGGTTGAAGCATTGTGAGGGGTCTCCCCAGCAGGAGACACTCCTATTTAACATCGAGCATGTAGAGTCTGGATGTCATGGCGTTTAAGGCGTTTCCTGTAGCTGATTTTTGTTAATTCGGCAGCCAAGTCATTCGGGTGGTTGTCGAGCCGATTTTTGTAATTAGTGGAGGACTGTTGGATCTCTTCCTTTACTGTTTTTATTTCCAGAGCTTCATGGATTTCAGAGTTAGTGAGAAACCATGGAGCATTCGACAAGGTACGAAGTATGCCATTCTGCAGTCTCTGTATAATATTTAGATTGGAGTTACTAGAGCTTCCCCAGAGTTGGATCCCGTACATCCACACAGGTTTGAGGATCATTTTATAGATTAGGAGCTTGTTGTCCACCGAAAGTTTAGAGTTGCGTGCCATCAGCCAATACATGGTCCGGAACCGTATGTTTGTTTCATCACGCTTTGTTTTGACATGATTTTTCCATGTCAGCCTTCTGTCTAGGTGTATTCCAAGGTACTTGACAGAGTCACTTTGGGGCAGGGTATTGTTTGCCAGTTGCACGGGTGGACAGTTTCCTTTTCTAAGCGTGAATGTTATGTGGGTCGATTTAGAAGCACTTGCTTTGATGCGCCACTTCTGCACCCAGTCACCTACTTTGTTGAGGCTTTCTTGTAAAATATTTGTTGCAGTTTGTGGATCTGAACTACTTGCTAATAGTGCAGTGTCATCAGCAAATGTAGCGTTCATTACTTGTGTTGACTGAGGGAGGTCTTCAGTGTACAAGGTGTACAGGATTGGGCCAAGAACGGAGCCTTGGGGCACACCGGCCGAGATCTTATAGATTTCTGATGCATCACCACTTTCTCGTACTTGAAACATGCGATTTGACAAGTAAGATTTCATCAAAGTATAGTAGGTATGTGGTAGCAAAGTTTTTATTTTGGAGAGTAGGCCATACTTTATCAAATGCCTGCTGGATATCAAGAAACACAGCAGAGCAGTACTCTTTGGCTTCAAGGGAGTGCCGTATTTTGTCAAAAACTCGGTGAACTTGCTCGATGATCGAGTCGTGTTTTCTGAACCCAAATTGGTCGTGTCTTCTTACATTATCACATAAATAGCATGTATTAATTTCACAGTATCTATTTATTTTATTTACCCTCGTCCGTGTGTCACTGCGGGGTGCCAACTGAAAATCAGCGCTGGGTGTCTGACGCCCAGCATATGCTGAGTTGGTAGCCCTTTCGGCATGGCTCAGCACAATTTTAATACCGTTCTTTTTCTTTATTTTAAGTCTTTGTTTCTCTTATTATTATTTTTTTTTAATCTTAACGTGTTTTTGCAGTTGTGTTGTGTCTGTGTTGAATAAATGTTTTTCTATTCTATTCTTTCTATGACTTCATTTTCATCCAATAGCGGCAGTATTCTGTTCAGGAGAATCTTTTCAAACACTTTAGACAGGACAGGTAGAAGACTTATCGGCCTGTATGATGTAGCATGATCTGGAGGTTTTCCTGGCTTATGTATCATGGTGATGATGGATACTTTCCACATAGTTGGGAAGTGTTGGACCCTGAGGACACCATTAAAGAGTGTTGTAATGAATACTAAAGCTTTTCTAGGAAGTTGCATAAAAACCTCTTTAGTGATTAGGTCAAAGCCAGGGGCTTTGTTGTTCTTCATTCTTTTCAAGGCCCATGTAAGCTCACGCACTGTTACTGGCCTTGGTGGAAGTGATAATTGGAGGTCTTGCTGTAGTTGGTTATCTACTTCCCTCTCGAATTCTTCGCATTCACTATCGTTTGGTTTAAATACGTTAGCTAGATGTTTTGCGAATGTTTCTGCCTTTTCTTTACCAGTCCTAGCCCAACCTCCGCTATTGTTTCTTATTGCGGACTTAAATGGTTGTGGTCTTTTAAACGTTTTTGTGAATTTCCAGAGCGCGTACTGAGATGATGCGGTAGCGGTCAGATTTTGCAGTTTACTTTGTAGCGTTGCATTATTTATTCTATCCAGCATTTCTTTCAATTCACTTGCGGCTTTGTTTAAAGCGGTCTTATCAGATTTATGTCTCGATTGATGCCAGACCCTTCTAAGCCTTTTTTTTTCCAGAACTTTATTTTGTATATCGAGAGGAATGTTTCCAGTAGTAGCCCTTTTCTTTTTAATTGGAGTGTTCATCCAGCATGCATTCTGTATGAGGCTAGTAATGTAGCTTGTGGCATCTTCTATCTCATCTGATGTTTCTAGGGATACATGTAGTTGTATAGTTTCCTCTATGTATTCCCTAAATCCTTCCCAGTCTGTAAGTTTGTTGGACAGTGTCTCGGGTTCTTCGTAGCAAATTACTGTCGTGCTTACGGTTAGAATTACAGGGGAATGATCAGAGTTACTATAATAACAGGGCTCGGCTTTGAGATAGTGTCTCGAGAGTCCTCTGGTGATAATAAAGTCTAGCAGGTCAGGCTTTTTCTTTGGGTCTGTAGGCCAGTATGTCGGTTCACCGGATGAGATTGAGTCAAGGTTATTTCCGTCAATGCATCCCTTAAGCTGTCTACCTCTTGTTGTTAATAACCTGGAGCCCCAGTACGAGTGCTTGGCATTCCAGTCGCCACCAGCAATGAATCTGTTTCCCAGTGTGTGGAAGAACTCGGAGTACTTTGCACTATCTATTCTATGCTTCGGTGGGCAATATACCGCAGATATGTTGAGGGGTCCATCCTAACTCTCAACTACTACAGACGTTGCCTGGATATAGCTTGTTTTATATTCGGGCATGACGTAGTGCTTAATGTTCGCTCTAATGGCTATAGCAGTTCCAGCGTGGCCAGTGCCATCAGGGTGACAAGTAATGTAGGTGTAGCAACCCTTAATTTTTATGTTGCTTTTTTCTGTACACTGCGCTTCAGATATGAGAACAACATCAAGTTTATTACTTGCAATTAGCACCTCTAGCTCGGACTTATTTGGTGTTAAGCCATTAATGTTCCACGTGGCTACCTTGAGAGAAGTCATTTTGGGATTTTGTCTAGCAGTGTTGTTATGAGACTCAAGAGAGTGCTCATTTGTTGTAAGATAAGATCAAATTTTTCTGATTGTTTTAATATAAGTTCTTCTAATTTATTATATGGTTTTACTTCAGGATTCAGTTCGTTTGTGTTTTTCTTCAATCTTTCAGCATAAGTGTCATTTGGTCTACTTCCTCCAGGGTTGGCGGGTTTTGCTTCCGTGGTGCTTTTCGAGTCTGGTGGTCTGGTGGTGTTTTTGTGAGTGTTCCTCTGTGGCATTCTTCTAGCGAGGATCTCCCTGTATACAGCACAGCCTTTATAATTTGCAGGGTGTTCACCTTCACAGAGAGCGCATAGGGCTGGTGTATTACGATCTTTCTTTGGGCAGTCAGCAGTTTTGTGCCCTTGAGCGCATTTTACGCAACGATATGGTCGCATGCAGTAATTTTTTGAGTGACCATATTGTTGGCACCTCTGACACTGTGGCAATGTTGTCCTCTTTTTGGGGTCTTCAATGATAACTGACTGGTGATATATGTATTTGATGTCTTTAAATGCCTTGTTGTTTGGCCCAGGGGCAATATTTACAATGAACGTAGATGTTGGTTTTTTGTCTGGTCCATACTTGGCGTTAACAATCTCTCCATAGACTTTGTTTCCAATTTCAATTACTTGGATGTCAAAAAACCATCATCCAAGTAAACGAATTCCAGCTATTTCGATTTAAAATCCAAACTTCGTAACCGATTTTGATAAAATTTATATGGGACCAGATTGCAAGTATATCCTTTCAGATAAAGAAAGAATTTTTCAAATCGGTTCATAATTAACGGAGTTCTGAGGTAACAAACATAAAAAAATAAAACCAAATTGAGAACCTCCTCCTTTTTGGGAAGTCGGTTAAAAAAGAGTGGTATTCAAATTCAAATAAACGAGAGCAATACTTCGGAAAAAAAAATGATTACCTAACCACTAAGATTAATGACTGCACGATTTGACAGCTACTATCAAATCGTGTTATCATTCATTCTTCGTTCGAGCTCGGGACTAATCGTAAGTCCACAGGTCGGAGTAGAATACGCACGCAACTTAGCCCGAGAAACTACGGACTTCTGGCTTAGAGACTAGCCCACCTGTTCAGCGGTTCCAGTGGCGAGGAGGCGCGATGAATTAAACAACATTCCAATAGGTACACAAAAATCATCTACAAATAATATTCAAATTAAGCGGAAATCAGGAAGTTAGATGTTATAAAAAATATATAAATAACATTTTTAACGAAGTCAAAAAAATCTCTGACGCTTTGCAAAAAACCCACTTGGTATTTACTGCCATCTGAAGTAACTAAGAAACATGCTCGTGAGGTTTGCTGCTGACGTCAGTACTAATCTAAATCGAATGAGGGTCAGTGCTTCGTACGTCAGATTCTAATTTTAGTGATATTCCTTTTATTGTATCGGTCTGGAGGATAAGGTATGTATAGGTACCATTTTGATGTCGTAAAAAGCTGGATCTAAAATTAAATTTTGGAGGTCGAGTTGTGGAACACAAAACCTAACCTAAAGAAGACCGATACAAGGCCGTACGCGAACGAGCTGGAAGTACCGTACCTCGGATCTGCTAGGTCTCTTTCACTACATTCCGCTTGTTTAATATTTTTCTTTAATATCTTCATGGTTTTGTATTTTTTAATGAAAGCCCAGGTATGCCAGTGCATCTTCTTGCACTCCCCTTCTATATAGACCTTGGAGACGGTTATAGGTTAGATGAAAATGAAAGAAGGTTGGCCAAAACGTACCTGGCAATGAAACGATAGTGTCCCTATATGCTATATATATTATGAAATATACCCTTATTTTTTAAGGTAATAAAAACACAAGAAATATCTTTTTAAGTGGACACAAAAAAAGACTTATTTTAGCTTTTCTTTTTCTAGAAAGAAAAAGAAAATCTAAAATTTTCGAATAATAGTTTCAGAACGCACCTATTGACGATTCATTTCGCGTATGAAATGACTTGTTATTCAAAGACTATGAATATTCAGTGGTTTCTGAATAGTTGTTAACTATTATTCAATTAAATTAGTATTAAGGTATCATATTACTACTATGCTGATTTATTATGTATTGGATATTTGCCACAAAAGAAAATTAAGTGAAAGCGTTTGGTTCAATTACGTACAATCGAACGTCATTTTGTCATCGACAAGTTACATAATCTGTGGTCATTCAATGGCAATGGGCCGATGCCCGCGCCATTGATAGTGGCCGGCAATCATAACGCATCCGCATCAACCGACAGATTATTTTACAGACCACACAGCCTTATTTTTTCTGAATTTTTTTAATAGAAATCACAACAAATAGAAACGATATCGCTAATTTCCCTCTTTGCTTATCGCTAAGTACACTTTTATGCTAATCAACAGTCGGATAAAAGGAGTTTTTGGTTCAAACCTCAAAACGACGTATTCCACATTGGGCACCCGTTTCAATGGCACCTGAGTAAATGGCACCTGAGGTATTCCATATACGGCACCTATCGATATTTTTCGCAGGTGCCATTAGTGGAATAATTTATTATTTAAAGTTTTATTCCATAAATGGCACCTACAAATCAGTAGGTACTAGTGTTGGGACGTTTATTTTTTGTAGAATAATAATTCTACAAAAAACAGTATTTATAGAAAACACGTAGCTTTGTGTAATGTCACTTGCCACCAGATAATTTGGAGGAGGCATGGCTTTACATTATGAGTGAGAGTCCATCCGATAAAAACGTAACACATTTTACTGATAACATGGTAACTCAGTGGATTGACCACAGATTCTGGTCCAACAAATGGTGTTGTTACGGCCAGGCTCTCAAAACAAATAATTATCCTAAAACATTCTACTCAATGATTAATAAAGCTATCAATAAAAACAGTAGCAAAAATCTGGAAAAAAAATTAAGGATCCTTCAAGAAAATGGCAAAAATTACGCTGAAATCCGCGGGAAAATGGAAAAGTCGAAATCCCAAAGATATGCAGAACGTATACCAATCAATAAACAATATAGTAGAAGAGTACAAAAGTGGCTATATTTCTCTTGGTCACACTGTATGGAAAAGCTGCGTTTTTGATAAAATGGCCAATTGACAATATTTAGCCACAAGTAAGTTAGTTAGTAAGTTGATAAGTTTAATTGTATATTGGTCTGTCCTTTTAAAATTATATTTGTGGCGCCTATTCTATGTTTATGTATTTTTAAATAATAATAAGTAAAAAGAATTAGCTCAAGACTGATTTTATACAATAGAAATGACAATTATTGATTGTGTCTTATATTAAAAAAAAAAACATTTGATGACAAAGTTACCTAAGAAGAGAAATAATCATAAACAAACCTTTAAAAGGAGGATTATTTGTTTTAAATTACAATGTAACTCAATTTTGCAATACATGTGATTAAGGAAACTGATTGTGATTTAAAATAATTTAAATCATACAGAAGTTAAATTTTAATTATGTTATTAAACTCTTTACTGATTTTAATCGTTTTATTTTATTTTTACGTCTTACAAAAAATAAACTTCCCAACACTAGTACCTACTGATCTGTAGGTGCCATTTATGGAATAAAACTTTAAATAATTAAGTATATTCCACTAATGGCACCTGCGAAAAATATCGATAGGTGCCGTATATGGAATACCCCAGGTGCCATTTACTCAGGTGCCATTTAAGCGGGTGCCCAATGTGGAATACGTCCTCAAAACTATTATTGACGCTTTAAGAAAAAAATGTGCCCATTTAGAAATGATCTTCAAACGGGATGATATTTCCAACATTGGAACAAACCAATCTATGTGAAGCTTATTTTGGGACATGAAACATAAAAGTGAGGTCCAGCTCCTATAGAAATCTGGCCATTGTTCTTTAAACGCGAGCGAAGCCGGGGCTAGTAAAAGTTAGTTGATTTATAACTAGCTGACCCGTTGTCACTTCGTGGGCTGGTATTTTTCGGGTTAATATTATAGCCTACGAGACTCATAAATAACGTGGCTCTCTATTGGTAAAAAAAAATGTCAAAATCGTTTCAGTTGATACCCCCTCCTACAACTATACAAACTCACAAACTATCAAACTCACACCTTTACCTCTTTATAATATTAGTACTTATAGAAGTATAGATTCAGAAATAGGTGGTCAAGTAATATAACTCATCTTGTAACTCTTCGAATAAAAGATTTAGATTTGAACGTGGAGTCACTCATCATGACGATATCATGACTCCAGAACTTTCGTTGAACGCCGACGTAGTTAAATCTCACAAGATTTCCCATGAAACTGAAAGACATGAAATAGAAAGTGAAATGGCAATGGCCTGCCTAGCCTTTTAAAACCAACTATGTTGGGGTCGGCTTCCAGACAGTTCCAGTCAACTCGAATGCAGCTACCAGTGTTTACATGTAGCGACTGCTTATCTGGGGGGCTAAAAAATCCACTTTAGCAGAATCAGGAGGCAAACTACGCTACCCGTCACCGTAAAATTTTCCCAATCAACCTTGAACCTAATTCGTTAGCGATAAAGATGAAAATGAAATTTGACATATTGTTGTGTGATTGATACTATGATCCACAACCCAGTTGGTAACACAATATCCCTTGGCAAGACATGGCTAAAACAATGTAATTTATTCACACACTGTAATATGAGTTACAACATTCATAGATCTTTATTTAATTTTATTTTTAATATTACCACGTCATATTCATACATCAATTGTTTTTTTGACAAACGATGTGACAATGTTGTGTCATTGGGTTCATTGCCAAGCTTACCGGTTCCCATACGTTTTGTAAAACAAACAAAGTATTTTGACACCTACCCAGACGAATTTAATTATTTATTTGGAGTGCACAACAATTTATCAAACAAAGTATGAGATTAACGAAAAAGATAAGTAGTTTGTGACATCACTACCGCTAGGTTTCAGGCCATCTAAAAACCAATCGAGCTACATTTCTTCCTCTAAGTAAATACGAGTTTTTGTGTTTCTTTATCATGCTGTTCTGACTCCTAACCCTCTTAACCAAGAATATAAAGGTAGGTTAGTGTGACTTGGGGCCCACTAAGGCCAGTGCCTGCCAGGGTTGCAGAATTTGTTTGAAACAGTCACTGCGGCCCAGAAACGCAAAGGGCAATAAGGAGGAACTCGGATGGGTTTTATTAGTCTGATTCTCCCTCACGCTTTACCCAGATTGAAAGGAGTCTATTGACGATATAAATAACACCCGTCACAAAAATCTTTTTGCCTTTAATTTTCGCTATTGCTGATGGTTATAGGTTTTTTTAACCGACTTCCCAAAAAGGAGGAGGTTCTCAATTCGGTTGTATGTTTTTTTTTCTTCTTATGTTTGTTACCTCATAACTCCGACTATTATGAACCGATTTGAAAAATTCTTTGTTTTATCTGAAAGCATATTAGGTACTTGCAGATTGGTTCCGTTTAAATTTTATCAAAATCGGTTAAGAACTTTGGATTTTAAATCGAAATAGCTGGAATTCGTCTACTTGGATGATGGTTTTATGTCATTCAAGTAATCGAAATTGCGTATTTTGTTTTTTTGCGAGTTTGCACTGGTTTTGTTAGGTTAGGTTAGGTTAGGTTAGTTATTGTTATTTATAAAAGTTATTTAAAAAAACTTTTTTAAATAACTTTTATTTCGGAAGTCGGTGTCAAAATACGAAGAAACTAACAAAAACACCGACTTCCGAAATTAAAGTTATTTTTTACTTTGTAGTGTTTTTTTTTTGGAAGTCGGTTGTATTTTTTTTTAAACATCGTTTTATCATCGATCTGAGGTAGTGGAGTTATATGCACGTTCCAAGTTACTACGCCACGGGATCAGTCCCAAGGAGAAAAGCTACATTTAAAAAGCAGGAGACAAGTTGTTCAGCTCTAGGTATTGTACTAAGAATTTACATGACTCATAAAAGATAGATGATTATGCTAAACCACGTTTCTTGGCACCTGATTGTTAATTCATCAGTGGTCGTAATACTCAGTACTTATATTAGCGCTCGGCTCTTAACACCTAACACATGCGTCACAGCAGTAAGGAGAATCGTTTGTTGTTAACCCTGATACCAGCGACCTAGAGGTGCGATTAGAACCGCTGCGATTTTATATCAATTATGCAAAGAATTAATAGAACTGGTTTTTTTCCGAGGCTTCGCTGACGTGCCACAGGATTTGAGGGCTATATGCGAGTTATTTAATGTGGTCGTTAGTGTTAATGTAAATGTTCGCTTGTCAAATTATATCGAAAAAAGGGTTTTTCGTCAAAAAAAAAAAACAAAAAAAAAATCCTCTTACAGCCTATAAGTAGCCTTATCATATCTGTGTAGGCTTCCACTCAAACTCACGAAGTATTCCTCCGAGAGACTAGACTGCTTAATTGTTTAATGCTCAGCGCTATCGTATCGTACTTGGCATACAAATAAAAAGCTTAGGTCAATAACCTAACTTATAGGCAAAACATTGCTCGCTCACGTTTAGAAAAAAAAATGGGTGGGTACCACAGTCCTCAACACTGCAAAGTTTTTTTTTTGAATAGATTGCCGACCAATGCAACCAGTTATCTGTACAGAAATAACCCATGTGATTAGGTAGTTATCGCCACCCACATGGTAGACACCTGCATCGTTAGAGGGTTGGTCTATGCGTTGGATATAATTTAATGACGGTTATAATGAACTGCGTGAGATTGTATTTTTTTTTTGTAAAGTTATCTTCTGCGTCGCCTTTTCCCATATATTTTTGATTCGGCTAACAGTCACACCGGATTCAGCTGAATACCAGTATTTGACGTGGATCGGCTGCTTACCAGACCTCTACAACCCATTAACTGGGTAAGACGGTACTTTTGCCAAGCCTGCAGTCAGATTTACTGGCATCTGATAATCCGTAACGACTGTCAAAGATCTACAAGTGACAGCCGGGACGAACGGCTTGCTTTCCGGGACAGGGGGGAAACTCGGTATGTTAAGGTGGTCACCCATCTCAAAATGATAATTTAAAAAAAGATAATAGTGGTGGAACTATTGTACGAAGTAGATACGTTTACGGTCGACCTCTTTACAAGGAAAGGGGAGCGAGATCCTTCAACAAAGGAAATTTTAATAATACAGGCTTCTCAGTCAAAATAAATTTATTTTGACTGAGACACAAGATTATTCCCATCCGACTACAGTATAGGTAATTAGACTTTTGACCAACTTGTTCTACAGTTAGTTATGACTGTTTAAACTCCATTAAATTTTATTTTTTGGTCCACGTCATACGCGTCACGATTTGACTATTAATTAAAAATGATGGTTAAAATTAAACAATGATGGGGAACTTTGCCTCTATACTAAGAATAGAAGTACTCAGGATCAATACACGCATGGCTTCGCAAACGAGTATTTGTTTGCACTCACTAATCCATTAGGAACGGGTTCTAAACGTTTCTTCGTAAGCGCAAAGGCTAAGATCATTTAAACGTAGGTACCAATCCATCTACAAACACGTGTCACCTGTCTGTACAGTAATCCATAGTGTTTTAAAATAGATTAGATGCGTTTTGTCTGTCTGCATGTGCGCTTATTGTTTCTGAACGGAAAGTAATAATTTTGCTAGTTTTAAGGGTTCCGTGGTCATGACAAAGGACCCTTATAGTTTCGTCATGTCCGTCTGTCCGTCTGTCCGAGCTTTTGTTAAGAGACCGTTAGTACTAGAAAGCTGGAGGTGATTTTGTAGAGGTGTGTTTATCAATTACGATGACAAAGCGGTAAAATAAAATTTAGGAAAATATTTTTTTTAGGGTACCCTAAAACTACATAAGAAGTGGGGATGATTCTAAGATTTAATGCTCCATTTACGAAATATTTAATTACTTTAACGTGCAAATTTTTGTTCCCGTAGGGCTTTCTCTTCCCCAAAAACTACTGAAATGAAAAATCTGGAAAAACCTAACCTAATCTAACTTTATTTAATAGTCGTTGTATTTCGTACCAAAAACAAAATCTTAGAATGAATCTGCACGTCTTAGAAAATATGAAAATTCAAGTTTAAAGTCGATTATTGTTATAATAACCATTATCCTCTCATCCCAATCGTTCTATATTGTGAGAGCTACTACATAACCGAACGCTGCACGCACTTGACCAATGGCCGGTTTTATTTTTTTGATTGAATTTTGAAAAAATTACAACTGAACAAATTTTGAAATAATAATTTCAACAAAAAATTAGGGTTGCAAAGACTCTCGAGATAAGTTAGGTAGGTTTAGAAATGACTGGTGACATGATTTTTTTTTATTATGATCAAGAGAGGATCCAGAGAAACTGAATACCTGAACCTACCTGTACATCTAATATCAATTTTAAAGTATATTGCATTATGACTCATTTTAAGTAGAGCAAAACAAACCTTTAACCATTTCAAATTAAGAGAAAATGACTATTTCCCTAATGTATTTCCTCATTTACAACGCTCATATTATGGTAGACAAAAACGAAAATCCCATTCGCACGTTTTTTGTTTATCGTCAGTGTGACGAAACCATATTCCTCGAATAATGGGCAAAGCAAATGACAAAACTTGTTTTGCTGTTGAACCAAAACGTTATAATGTTGAGTATAAAAAGTGGTGGAGGACTGACCGGAAAATTAATACACCCTGTGCGGAGCTCAGTGATAGTACTCCTCAAGATAATATAAAAATCTAAGGTAGGTTATTTATTGTCGAAAGAAATAATCACCTTTTGGTGAAATTCATATTATTACCTACTATTGAGTAAACTTTTCTTTCATTCAGTACTTTCGCAAGTTTGTTGTTTTATATATATAATTATATATAATCAAATAAAAATTTTAAAATTATAATATAATCACTAAAAATTCAATTTAAAAAAAAATATTAAAAATAATTTAGAACCGCGTCTTTTAAATATTTAAATTTTTCTAGTTTAATTAAAATAAAGCTTAGGTTTTACCCATTCATAATAATAATTTCGGATTCATTTTGTGTACAAGGATTAACATTTATGTTCGGGTCATTGTCACATAAGCGGTCAAGGTATACATCATAATGAAGTCCATCCGATCTTTATAAAAAGATGTTTCTTGCTCATCGGTTTTTATTTTACATAATACCTTTAACAAGCTGAAAACTAAGTACCTGGTGAAAAAACTACTTTAAATTAAACTGAAATTACTAAGGTCTTATTTTTGCTATTGAACTTTTGAGGTACATTATTTTATTAATCTAAGAAGTTTTGGTATCATCATTATTGTTTTTTTTAATATCACAGTTCTTTAGTAGATCATTTAAATCACAAGATCAAAATCTTAAAGTTAACAAATGGTGAATTGGGCTGTCATTACACAGGGAATGAGAACTTTTAACAATATGGACTTACTGATTCGCTAGTTTTATTTGAAGTTGTTGGTAACGGTTCGATTTATTATTTCCAGAATGAACAGCTTCATGGTTTTGTGCTTATTCGGGCTCGTGGCGCTGGCAGTGGCCAGGCCCGATGGCAAGTACACCAACAAATATGACAACGTGGACCTGAACCAGATCCTCAGCAACCGCCGCCTGCTGACGCCTTACATCAAGTGCATGCTCGACCAGGGCAAGTGCACTCCTGAAGGCAAGGAGCTTAAATGTACGTACCAAGAAAGAAATAAAATTTTCGTTTTTTTTTTCTGTTGCTGGAAAAAGTTCTGATTATTTTTCTGGATAGGATATAAGACGTGTTCTGTTCCAATTTCTAATTAATGGGTTAGCTACCCATTGTTCTCAAAAAATGATAGCTATAACACTATAGGTAGGTACTACTATCTATGATTTGATTTTCCGTTGACAGAACTTGCTCAGTCAAAACTTAAGGGCTAGCCGTATATTATGCACGATTTCTGATTTTAGTTTTATTCAACTCGTTTATTATTCGGGAACCAGAATATACGCATTTCTTACAAAATGTGATTCACATGGTACCAAGTCCTTACGATTTCCATTCAGGCTAGGGTATTATGTTTCTGTAATTTCCATTCGGATAGCAGTTTGTACCGCTTGGAGTGCTCTAGTCCCAGAAGTTCGTATCTGTATTTTGTTTCTGTACAAAAATCGAATCAAGAGGCCATGCATTTGCAGCCTGTTTTAAAAAGGGAGCGCTTCTGTGTTCTATTATTTTACACTAGCTGACCCGCGCAACTTCGTCTGCGTCACATTTTCCATGATTGCTCCGCTCCTATTTGATAGCGTGATGATATATAGCCTATAGCTTTCCTCGATAAATGGACTATCTAACACTGAAAGAATTTTTCAAATCGGACCAAAAGTTACTGAGAATAGCGCGTTCAACCAAACAAACAAACTCTTCTGCTTTGTAATATTAGTATATTATATAGATTCCATCCGTAGCGAGTAAGCTCGTAGTAGCTCTATCCGCTGGATACGAAATTTCAAATATTGTTTCATATATTTTCCAGCTCACATCAGGGAAGCTTTAGCGGAGGACTGTGCCAAGTGCACTGACACACAGCGCAACGGAACCCGCCAAGTGATGGCCCATCTCATCAACCACGAAGTCGAATTCTGGAACCAGTTGAAGGCTAAATACGACCCCCAGTCCAAATACTCCAGCAAACACGAGCACGAACTTAGGCAACTTAAGCAATAAATAAATTAGTATTACTTAGGAGCTAATGTAGGTACTAAGAAACTTTTTTTTTCGATTTATTTGGAATAGATATTGATGATGATGGGCTAATACATCGGCGATAGTTCTTATAGCGTTCAGAATATCCTGTCAGTGTTCGAATAAACATTTATGGATCCTGTGATTACCAGTCAGTTGGATGTTGTGTTTAAAAAGATTGGATCGTTAAGATGGAATATCCTAATATCAAGGCTTGTGAATAACTTTAAATGTCTACTGTATTGCAATAATAAATTATTGTATTGTTAATCGAGAGTTGGTATTTTTATTTTTGGTCTCATACTGGTTCATCTACTGCTGCTGTTTTTTAACCGACTTCCCAAAAAGGAGGAGGTTCTCAATTCGGATGTTTGTATTTTTTGTTTTTTTTTTTTTTTGTTTATCGGACCAGTTCTAGATACAACCCTAATCTACCAGTATAATATATATGAAGTTATACAATACTAGCTGGTCTCCTCAAGAACCTATCTCGAGAACCACTCTATCCACTGGTGAAAACAGCGTGAAAATCGGTGCAGTTTTTGAGTTTATCGTGAACAAACAGACAGAGGACTTTGTTTTATAATGTGTAGTGATATACAGGGTAAATTTTTAAAGTGTGCCTTCAGGGTTAAATCCCAAACTATGAGGAATATCGAAAAAAATTGAAACGAGTCTCGAGCCCGATTTGTATGAAAAACAAAACTGCGTCATTGGATTTTTTAAACATCGTTGTTCCTACCCAGGAATCGATCCGGTTGATTCTGAAAAATAACTCACCTGTGTGATTACACCATCCAAAAATGTAGCTAATAAGGATAAAATTCTGGGAAGTATTATCACATTGAAAACTAAAGGAAAGCTCTCATTTTTAACACATTGAACAGTTAGAAATAAGAAAAACTATTTTATTAGAAATGAGAGCATTCCTTTCACCTTTCATCATCAAAATCGGGTTCGAGACTAGTTTAAGTGTTTTTCGATATTCATCATAGTTTGGGATTTGGCCCTGAAGGCACACTTTAAAAATTTACCATGTAGGTAAAACTGGTATTCAGCTAAATCCGGTTTGACTGGAAGCCGACCCCAATTAGTTGGTGATTTTTTAGGTTTGCAAGGCAGATGATTATGAGTTTTGGATATAAACTATTCTAAAATAGCGCGGCATGGAAAAAGTTGGAGTTTGCATTTGCCAATAATCCTCTAGACTATACATATCTCGTCGAGATGATAGGAGGCGGCGACTTCTTGCGTCCGATCCTGGTTCAATCAATGTTCCGAAGCGAGCAGGCATGGGAAGCGGGCACCTCCTTCTGCGAAGCAGTTATGCTAGCGAAGGAGGAGGCCCAACGCGTGAGTGAGAGGGAAACCTCGCGCCCCAGCCGTCGCAACAGAAGAAGACGCCCTGGGCGTCGGGAGTCGCAGGGCCTGTGGACGGCGAGCGTTGGGTGGCTCGCTGTCCGATCAGAACGAGGCCCGGGTCGATGGCGCGTTGTATTCCACGCGCGCCTCAAAGAGATGTCAGCATAGTAGACTGGGGCCCGCTAGGGCCTGTGCCTGCTAGAGTGGCGGAATTAGTACGAAAGAGTCACCGCGGAACCCTGGAACGCAAAGGGCACTAGGAGGAACACAGATAGGTTTTAGTCAGTACGGGTTTGACACTCCCTTCTGTTACGCCCAAAGTGGGAAGAGTCATTTGATGATTTCCCATCCATAAAAAAAGACTATACATATTATAGAAGTGTAAGCTACAACTTGGGAGTCTTTAAGTCAAGAGTGAATAGGTTACTTCTAAGCAAGCATGCTCCACCTTAGACCGCATCATCGCTTAACATCAGGTGAGATAGCGGTCAAACGTATGCCTATCAGTAGTATAATAGTAGTGTATATTTCTTTGTTTTTACCCGTGTATCATCAGTCAAAACACTATATTTAGCTGTAATTGCTTACAAAACTGTTTCAATTACAGTTATTTGCTTAAGTTCATGATCTTACAACAACAATCTATTATTAAGATTATTCACTATTCTTTTAACTCAAGTGAGAACCATTTCTCCTGTTGTATGTACTACTGCTGCACTACAACAGAAAACAAATGTGCAATATCAAAATACCCTGAATAGGGAATATGCACGCGATTTTTTTATTTATAAAATGAATTACTTATAAGCTCCAGTAAACACTCTAGAAAATATTTTTTAAATATCTTCATCAGCGATAAAGTTATAACGCTTCAAAGATTACTTTAAGAACGAGAAGTCCGACATGGAATTTGACGTCACATTACGTGACGTCTATACATCTGCCATAGAAAACAGCGTTTTCGCGAGAGGGACAGATATATTTGTTTAAAATAATTATATCTCGTTTGTTTTTCGAGCAATTTTGATTCTATTTCCACTGTTGGTAATATATTTTTGTATATTTTTAGATAAAGTGTTTAGATAATAAATATTTTTTTTATGCATATTCCCTATTGTAGGTTAATTTCAGGATTTAAGGATTTTAGGTTCAATTGTAGGATCACTTTCTGTGACTTCCTTGCTGCTCCATCATCACACGATTGTAGAGATACTTTTCAGGACCGAGGAGATTCTATCAGGACCTCATATCTGCTAAGCCAACTATTTTGGAGTCAGCTTCCACTTAAACTAAATACCAGTATTTTACGTCAAGCGACTGGCTATCTGGCCTCCACAACCCAGTAACATTAGGCACTTCTCAGCAAGAGTGGTATTTTGTCAGATTTCTGGCTTCTGACAATCCTTAACGACTACTACAAATGACAGCCAGGACCATGCTTTCCGCGGCCCGGAGGAGACTTGTATGTTAAGATGGCCCATTGCTTAACCTTGAAGCCGTTTAAGAGTTTAAAGTAATATATTTATAACGTGTTACATTATAAACATAATGCCTGTAAAGGGGTCATTGTACTTATCATTATGAACAATTTTTACTACCTATGGGACAAATAAATCGCGAAAAAAATTGGCTGCCCCGTATATTTATGTGGACATAACCTGACAAAATGATGCAGACCATGTCCTGCAGTAGGACATATGGACATATAATACTTTTTTGACGACACGGTTGGCGCAGTGGTTGAGCGATTGACTGCTGCGCAGCATGTCGCGGGTTCGATTCCCGCACGGAACAAATATTTGTACGGCCTACATGTATTTGTTCCGAGTCTGGGTGTTTTCTATCTATAATATGTATGTATTTACAAAAAAAAATGTATATAAGTAGTTTATCAGCCATCTCGTTACCATAACACAAGCATTAAGTTGCTTAGCTTGGGACAATATGGCGTTGTGTGAAATGTCAAAGGATATTATTATATTATTATATTACTAGCTTCTGCCAGCGGCTTCGCCCGCGTGATCCCTAGGAAACATATTCCCGGGATGAAAAGTAGCTTATGTGCTATTCCAGACTATAATCTATCTTTATTCTAAATTTCATTAAGATCCGTTAAGCCGTTCTGGCGTGATTGAGTAACAAACAACCAAACTTTCACATTTATAATATTACTCGTTTGGTGTAAAGCGAAATTATAACCATCTTCCCCTCGACATTATAATTATTAAAGGATATTGCAAACTGTCGTAAGCCGTTTTCCGAAGCTACTCGCTAGCCTCTAGGCACCAAGCTAGCCGCCTGCCTGTGCGTTCTCGACCACAAAAATAATCCTTATAGCATGATTCAGTATTCACGCGCGATAGCTTATTATTAGCGTTTTTCATGTATAACTTTGGTGTTTCTATATCGATTTCTATGATTCTTTTTTTATGGAATAGTTAGTTAATAATGTTAACTTTTATTAATGTTAATTAGGGACGACTGAGAGTTTTATAAACGTAAGAGTAGACAAATACAATCAGAAAGCTTCGAACTGCTAAGCTATCGGGAGTTACACGTGTTATTGTTCGTCAATCATAAAAGATAGACATATGCTGTCGTTGGATATTTTTTATATAATTTTAAGGAGAACATTTCCGTCATACATGATTTCTGTGTAGCTTTCACCATTAAGGTTGCACACGCGACGGAAGCTTAAAAATGGAGTAACTTCTCCCGTTTTCCCAACATTTCCCTTCACTGCTCTGCTCCTATTGATTGCAGCGTGATGAAAAGTATACTACAACCTGCTCAGGAGTATGAATAATAATTGTACCAAGTTTTATTAAAATCCGTCGAGTAGTTTTTATTTCTATAACGGTTATACAGACAGACAGACAGACAGACAGACCGACAGACAGACAGACAGACAAAAATTGTACTGATTGCATTTTTGGCATCAGTATCGATCCTTAATCACCCCCTGATAGTTATTTTGGAAATATATTTCATGTACAGAATTGACCTCTCTACAGATTTATTATAAGTATAGATATAGAAGATTATACTTACATTTTTTCACAGGGTTGTTCCCTTGGGATAATATTCGAATTTCACTAGGACGAAGCCGCTGGCAGAAGCTTAATATAATAGACATAAACAATCATTCGAATGTTAATAATATAACATAAACAGAATGGTTGTTAGACTGGCCGTTTTTGATAAAATTGTTAAAATTGATTAAAGGATATAAGATTTTTTTTTACAAAAATTCAACAGACTCTTAAATAAAACAACACACTAAAAAGTATAAAATAACTTCAATTTCGGAAGTAGGTCTTTTCAGATGTTTCTTCGTATTTTAACACCGATGTCCGAAATTAAAGTTTAGTGGTACCCAAAGACTATTAAACCACTTGACTGCGCATACAGTGCCCCGACGCACGAAAACTATTAGTGTTTTTGCTCAGATGTTAGGCAGCGGCACTTCTAACCATTTTAGTTGCGACCAATTGTTAGACCTGTGGGCATGCTAAGTTTTTACAAATCGTTTTATTTTTTATGCAATTTATAACGCATAAAAATGCTTTCATACCCGGTGAATTTGTGTGGGAAACATTCCTAGACCTTTTGTTACAAAAATGATGGCATAACTTTTCATCGGAGAGTAAAGACTACGCAAAATATTTTTGATTTGAATCAGATGATGAGCCACTGCAGGGGTCTATATAAAATGGTGGTTAGGTGAACGAGCACACTGTGAGAAGCGCGCGTTGATGTCTTTTGGAAAAGTCTCTTTCTTTCATTAGGAAATACTTATATTTTTATCCCTTTCTTCCTCTTTGTATTTTTATCGTAAAAATCTGTGCTGTTACGTTTAGTGATTGAAGTCGATTTATCGATGATCATAAAATTACAACTAATACAATTTTTAATCAATTCACATACTTACATTAAACACGTAACTACTTTTAAACGACTTTAAAAGTAGGAGGAGGGTCTCATATTTTTCATCTGTGTGTTTGACATACCTACATGTTTTCATTTTAGATTATCGAAGATTTCAGAATTAAAATAAAAGTGGAAAGATAAGGTTAATAGGAAAACTTTGTTTAAACAAGATATAGCGCTGTTTGTTTGGATTGAGTATTTTTATAATGTTAAAATCCATTTTATCGATATCGACTATTTTCCTTTAATCAAGTAACGCCACCACTAACCATAGGCTACCTATGCAACTTGACCTTGAACGGACCAATTGCAGCCGCGCGGGTTGTTCCTCGTCCCCCGGCCCGCTGTAGTGAGCCGCGTACTTAGAAGAAATCGGCCTATACGCTCTCTAGTGGTTATATACTCTATGGTGGTACCCCACCACTGGAAAGTAGCAACGCAATTTCGATTACTTGGATGACAAACCAAATATCTCATGTAAGTAAACGAATTCCAGCTATTTCAATTTAAAAAACAAACCTGATTTTTTTTAAACTGATTCTGATAAAATTGAAATGGGACCAATCGGTAGATATATCCTTTCACATAAAATATTTTTTTTTTCAAATCGGTTCATTAATGACGGAGTAATGAGTAATGAGATAACAAACATAAAAAAAAAAACTACAACCGAATTGTGAACCTCCTCTCTACTTTGAAGTCGGTTAAATGCTTGCCTGAATTCAAACGCAGTCACTATCTAGGTACAACTTATTTAAACAGCACAAATTTACGAGCATAAGTAATGAGCATACAAATGTAAGAAATTATATAAAGTAGGTGTCACGACATAAACTTTGACACTAACGTCAATGTCTACGTTATGATGTAATCCTATGTGAGTGAGGTAAACAATATATTTCCATATTGAGTTATACTTCCATGGAATCGTAAAAAAGTTTACTCAACGCCATTCTTTGAGTAAACATGTGTACAAATAAAACTTAGTAAAGATCAATATTATGGATGGATCGTAAAATAGACTGGATGGTGGATTTGGCGGTTAGGTTTCAATACGAAATAGAAATAGTAGTTATTCGGCAGTTGCACGTTGTGGCTCAGAAAGGAAGACTACCCCTAAAAATTCGTACATTATAACTCCGTGACACTATGTTAACTTGATTTTTATATTTAGGGACAAGTGGGGTACAATGGAACGAAAAAAGCATTTATATAAAAAAACTCATAGTAGTTTTTCTATTTCGAAATACTTTACTTAACTAAATATCAGTCATAGAAATTATATCAAAAATTAATCCTAACCCTGTTTTTTTAATTTTACCAAGACCTTCCTGCTGTTTCACTGTACCCTAAGTCTGGGATACATCGGAACACATCAAAACAAATATAAAAATAACAAACATGTTAAATTTAAAAAATCTCTAAATTCTTTCAAACTATCGGATATCACTGTTTCATTGAGAGTTCTTCAGTAAATGTTATTTCACTGAATGTAAACTTTGGACTTAAAAAAAAATAAAATGCAATTCTTCGCTTTTGAAACACACACGCTACACTAGTCGAGTCCTCATTGCAACGGTCGAGTGAAAAGCGGTGGGAAATTTGAAAACCTTAATATTTTATTTTGATTGTTTCATTGTGCCCCGCGTTTCACAGATTCCCATTTGTCCATAATTTTAATTAATTTTCAAGTTGATATCCACAAGAGAAATAAGGTTACAGACAAAGCCCGAAGGTTAGTTAGTGGGGTTAGTTTAAGGTTTCTTTTATGTATGTTTCATTTGGTGTACAATAAAGTATATAATATGAATAAATAAGGATCGCCAAACTGAAGTTATAATGGAACATTACTCGCAAAACAGATGGTCATTGGGGCCGAAAAGATCTGTAGTGGCGGCGGTGTAGGTACCCGAAGACGCTGCGTTGGGGTTGCAGGTAGCTGATGCATGCGAGACGCACAGGATCGGTTGTTGTGATACTCGGGGGAGCCTATGTCGATCAGTGGACGTTATAAGGCTGATATGATCGATGATGATGATGATGATGATGATGATGATGATGAATTTTCAAGGAACGAGTGATGAGTCAATTTGTTTTTATACAGATCTTTGGTATTTTTAGTCGACCCAGAAAAAGATGACGAGGTGACTCGGATGCTCTCCATGAGGGTTTCGAGATAAGACGGAGAAGAAAGATTAAATGTTGGTCGTTGGACGATTCTATCATTATAATTATCACGTTGAAACATTCGGAGAAACTTGAAGTGCGCTGTCCTTCTCATCGAGACTAGGTATAAACAGCTCAGTTCGCAAAAGTTTTAAATGTGATATTTTCACAGAATTGCTCTACTGCAAGGTCTTAGTAACTATCTTGCACGTTGCCCCGTAGTGGAATGGTAAGAACTAGAAAAATATTATAAGGTAAATAGGTTTCTACTAAAAAGCACAAACTGTTAATGCGTTTTGTTGTTTTCGTTTTTAATCCGCTGTATTTAGTAACGTTAGGTACTGAACGGATTCCTGGCATTTCCTTGTCACCGGTTTTTATTATTGAAAACTCGATATGGACTCTTTATTGTATGACTCAGAATTTATTCTCAGCTTGCATAATTTTGTTTTGACTCAATAATTGTCTATAATCAAAAGTTGAGTCACCACAGATCAACATGCGAATCTGGAAAGTTACAATACTTACTCACAGTGTTGTTGTTATTTATCAAGTGTCTAGATTATAAGCTGCAGACTGAAGTTGACCTTCACAACAGCAACAATGACTCTCGGTAAACGGTTTCTCGATCAGGTTTTATTGACGGAAAACCTGATCGGGAATCCGTGAGTAGACGTTCGATTTTCTGTTCTTCTGACCCGAACGCCCGGCTTATTTTTGAAAGGAACGTCATTTTTTTCCCATTCGGAAAATGAGAAATAAAAAATAAAAATAAAAATTAATTAATTTAAAAAAAAATTGCACCAGTTGGCCATTCAGGTCAATCTTAATTTCTTATCAGGCCAGCCTGATATTACCAATAGATCATCAAAAAAAGTCAAAAGCGAAAACAAAATGACAGTTGTTACGAAACATTTAAATATTTAGGGCCAGTTTCACCGGTTACGGATAAAGTGTCGGTTAGTTATCTGATGGATAACCGACACTTATAATACTATAATACTCAAATACTTAATAAATCTGTCAGATATCGCTATCCGACACCTGTGAAACCAAAAGTTTTAGTTCATCTGCCAGATAAGTTCCTGATAGGCTAACCGACACTTTATCCGTAACCGGTGAAACTGGCCCTAAAACATGTCAAGGGGCTTCATTGTATGTTGCAATCGTTGGTACATTCTTCAATCACCGTCTTTTTGAATCGATAAATAGCCAAAAAGCAGCATGTCATCCACATCTACAAGATATTTGTCTGAATTTGAAATTGATGCAGGGCAGAAGACATTTATTAGTCCTACTTACGTTATAGTAAAGTATCCTATAATAAATAAATAACTAATTGCCCCACCGCCGTATCTCTACTTTTTGACGACGTGGTGAGTGTGGTACGTCGTGGTGGGGTTTGCGTGTCCGATGGACCTAATCTCCCGGGAGAAGTCTTGTTCTTCATCTCCAGCTTACCTTTATTAGCTGGGCAGAGTGAACACTGACGAGGAACAGAGCTCCCATCTCTATTTGCCTTTATTGGCCGGTCTGAGTGGAGATTCGCAAGAGCAAACGTGCTCGATAGAATTATGTATAGTCCAGTAAGATGCTGATCTTGACCACACTTCCGGGATTGTCCTGAAAGCCTATAAGTAAGTATACCTCTCCACTCCTCTAGCTCAGGTTATGTTGCCCCTTGGCGCTATGTCAATTTGTGCTAGCGACCGCTTTCGGGGGCACACTCATTGAGTGTGCAAGTAACCCCCTGACATTTAAAACCCGTGTATATTGTTAGTGGTCAGGCAGGGGCCGATAGTTCTTCAATAATAAACGATTATCAGTCCACTAAACCACCCAAACCCAATAGCGTTTCATCTTTTGTTTCCATATTCTACAATACTCCTGCTCCAATCGGGGATTGTCCTTGGATGTACAGTTGTATCCAAAAATGCATAAGCATTCTTACGCACTAACAGCTTGACGGTTAGTTTGACTTACGACCTTCTATTTTCCAGCAGTAGTCAACAAACGGTTGTGGTTTATAATTTCGTAATTACAATATGAGCTCAGATAGCCCAACGGTTTAGCGCCCTCAGAGAGAAGTGAGATCCAGTGTGTCGTAAGTTCAAATCCCACGCACTACCAGACTTTTTGTATGTTCTTATTCACATTGCAATAAGTTAGAAAGATAGATCACAAAAAAAATACAAAATAAGAATTTAGATTTCTGCGAGGTAGACATCAGTTATTTATAATTATTAATATTTAACTTGAACCAAATGAACTGTCGGTTGGTTGTAGTTGTTGGTTAGTGACGTGTGGTTAGCAGTAGCGTAATTATTCTCAAAATGCAGGCAAACATTAGTATTGAAGTGAGGGCGACTATTATTGCGCTGCATAAAAGTGGTCATAATAAAACTCAAATAGCTGAAGAAACCGGACTGAATGTGAGTAAAATATTTATATTTGAATTGTAACTTTTTAAATTAATCTTTTAATATTTTAATTAAAAATTTATACCTGAGATTATTTGGTAGAATATGTTTGTTTTTTGGATCCATTCATCACTTAATGAGGCTTAAAAGCGAAATATTAGTGTTTATTATTGGATTTATAAATACGCAGTGTTTTATTTTAAAATTATATTACCTAAATAAATATGAGTATTAACTATATAAAACTGGCCAAGTGCGAGTCGGACTCGCCCATGAAGGGTTCCGGGACCATTTATCTATAAAACTACGAAAAAAACACGTTTATTGTATGGGGACCCCCCTTAATATTTAATTATTTAAAATTTTTAGGATTTGTTGTTATAGCGGCTACGGAAATACATCATTTGTGAAAATTTCAGCTTTCTGGCTATCACGGTTTATGAGATACAGCCTGGAGACAGACAGACAGACAGCCAGACAGACAGCGGAGGCTTAGTAATAGGGTCCCGTTTTACCCTTTGGGCACGGAACCCTAAAAATGAAGTCACTTTAGTATTTTGTTAAGTATAGCGACCTAATATTTTTATTTTTTTGTTGTTTTAGAGAAATACTGTAAGTCTTTGGATAAAAAGATATGAAGAAGAGGGTAGCCTTGCTAGTCGAAAGAGAAGTGGAAGACCGACGCTTATTAGCGAAGCGCAGCGACGACATATGGTGGACGAGTATGAAAAAAATGGTTTCACACCAACGAGACACGTTGCGGAATTATTCGACACCTCGTTGCAAACTGTTCGCCGTGCGCTCCACGCTGAAGGTGTGCATCACAGAAAACCTGCTAAAAGCCTTACTTGACAGAGAAACATAAACAAGAACGATTACGTTTCGCACGGGATTATTTAGATTTCGACTGGAATACCACCATATTTTCAGATGAAAAAACATTAAATCCAGTCAAAAGGGCAGACTTCATTTATAGCGAAAGGATAACACTCGATAGTGTGATAAAAACGTAATCCCTAACACCGAATCAGGTCGTATTGCAATTCATATGTGGGGGCGGATGAGTGCAGCAGGACCAGGAGAACTGGCTTTCATTCCTCCACGCGCAAACAGTTCGACTTATGCGGAAGTATAAGACTCCATCATGCTACCTACTGTGCGCAACATTTACCTTGCTGATGAGTTAGCACAATTTTCATTTGTCCTGGACAATTTGTCCTATTCACCGGGCGAGTACTGTGCGTGAGTGGTTTCACAATCACCCGGAGGTTATTGTTGTTCCATGGCCAGCGCGATCACCCGACCTCAACCCCAGAGAAAATCTATGGGGCTTGATGGTGCAAAGGTGGGACTCACGGGATGAGAGGTCCACGGAACAATTGAAAAGCCATTGCATGGAGGTGTGGGAAAATTTAAGAGGGAGCGAAACATGCGGTAATATTGTTGGGTCCATGCGCAAACGGCTACTTGACTGCATTGAAAATAATGGGGGTTATACAAAATATTAATTAAATTAAAATATCCTTGTTTTAGTTTTAATAATCAGACGGTGTAACTAAATATTTAGTAGGTCATTTTAAAATATTAATAACGTTTAACGAAACACTAGACATATTAATTATGTTGTGTTGACTTTCGTTTAAAACAGCTATTTCTTTTAACTTGTGCCATCGCCTTATCTTAGGAATGCAGTGAACTCGCTATTAAGTTTGCTGACGATAGTCATGGTTTTATTTTGTGTTCTGTTTCTTCTACCCGCATTGTTGTAACATAAATTAATAGTTAAATTTATTTTTATCATCTAATTGACGATTGTCTTAAGTTTTTGAGGTTTAGTTTCAATCTTCTTTTCGCCAAAAAAATGAACAATTAAGCTATAACCTCAATACATTATTTGTGACCTACCTAAAAATAACATGTTTACCAAGTCAAAACCATATATCAGTTTTCAATAAAACTGGTTGAATAGCAATACCTTTAATAACTAGCTATCGACAGTTATATTTTGTATTATTAAAATATCCTTTCATTGTTATTATGAATGGTCTAAGTGGGTATATTTCCAACAAACAATGTTATCAACGGTTACAAGAGAACTTTTTTCGTCTAGGTAACAATATAACAAATAAACATTTGTATTATCATTCAGCACGACTTTTTTATTTCTACCTTACAACATCGAAATGATGAATAAGATCACTACTAAATAGCTGCAAATTACGAATACGATAAATAAATCATAATATTCGTAATTTGCAACTAATTAGTACAAAAAATACAATATTTAAAATACAATTGTAGTTTCAATAGTAGAAATATAAAAAAAAAACTTATTTATTATATGGTATTTTCAATAACAGAAAAATCAGCTACGGACCATTAATTGGATTTGAACTCGGACCTCGATGATTGCGAGTCGATTACCTAGCCCTGACGGCTACAAGCACATGAATGACTAGCGCGAATTTTATCAATCCAATGGTCGCCTCAGCTGTGACTGTGTAAGGCATGTTCTTAATGACACACTAACGCGCGTAGTGCGACGACAGTACATTAGTGTGTGTTATCTGTGGAATGTTGAGATACTCATACAAGCAACGAGTATTTAGTGTTGACGGCAACGTGAAAATAGAAGGTAGTAAGTCAAACTATACGTCAAGCCAATTACTTTATTTATCGACTTTTGTAGTCTGACTGTACTTTCTTAGTACATACAGGGATAATCGTCGGTTGGTGCCCCATTCCATTTGAAACGTCTAACGGGGCCTCCGCGAGTTGGCTTCGGCCTCTCGTCCGCCTACCAAAGGAACGGGTCTCCAGGAACCCGAGAAAGTCAAAGAAATAAATAAGGACAAATGACCCAGAAACCGAAACACCTTGAAAATTTTACTTTATTTTTTGTAAGGATGATCCAGTTTTGTCATTCATATGTTACGGTTCACAGTCGTTCAATAACTTAAAAATAAAATACGAGTATAAGACAACTGAAGCCGATAGACAGCTCATCTACTTGAAGCTAAATTTACATTATACACATTTATAATAAAGAAATAAAATAAATATATAATTTATTGATTTCAGGTAATATACTCATAAGGATATAAATAAGCTTACAAAATTTGTTGCTGGATCTCCCCATTTTTTTCAAGTTGAGTCCAGAAATAGATTGGGAAATTCAGCATTGCTCCCACCTTACCTGCTTCAGTAAATGAGACACGGTTTGCTATTAGTGTATGACGTCAATGGGAATTTGAGCCTAGGAAGACATCTTATGTCTCGTTCATTAAACAGCACGCGAAGTTAATCGTACTCCGAGCGGCTGTAATTTTAATGACGTCTGTGTCATTAATTGAATAGCTAATTAATTATATATTCGAGACATGTTTTGTTACAGCTAACGTGCACAGCGTAGACAATGTCATTTAATGTTGCCAACCAGAAACTTGTACGTTATGTATGCTAGCTCATCAAGCTACCCGAAACTATACATTTTTTCCAATCAACCTTGAACCTAATACTTCAGTGTTAAAGTTCAAAATATATTAAAGGGAACGTGCAAGAACTATAGGTGGCAGCACAGAAGTGCCAATGTCATGTACAGGCGCCAGTACATCAAGCTCCAACAATCTGTCAAATTTCTTTAATGCACATTTGTAGTTCCTGTGTTGAGCATGAACAAAAGAAGTAGTACCTTTGTGCTCTTATCTCTGTTTATAATTCTCTTTTCAAAGTGTATTGTGTGTTAATTAACCTAAACCTACAGTGCGATTCTGTAAACATGTTTAAGTGAACACTTATGCGAAGAAACGACAAGTGATCTGTCAAACCATACAAACAAGATGACATAACTTGTCGTTCACTCTACCTAAGTGATCACGGTGAGATGTCAAAAGAATCGACCGGCTGATTGTGAGAAACACATTATTTTAAAATAGGAAACAAGAATTAAAACTGCGAGCCTTAGATACATAATGTTTAATTACGTAATACGTAATTGAAATACTTTTAACTTGCAACCTAAATTCACACTATCACACTTTTGAATTCCAATTGTACACAAACAGTCGATCACATCACTTAGTGCTTGATCTCTTTGAGTTCCTTCTCGTACTTGGCGGTGAACTTCCTCTGAGGGTCGTATTTAGCAGTCAGCTCGTTCCAGTAGCCTTCCTCGTTGTTGATCAGGTGGCCGATGACGCGTCTGGTTCCACTCCTCTGGGTTTTAGTACATTTGCCACATTCGTTCTCGAGGGCTTCTATGATATGTTCTGTGAGAAGAAAGAAGCGATTAGACCATGTGTTTTAAGCGCAAAAACCTGTCAAGATATTTTATTTCACACAAGCCTACATGAGCACTTAAATATGTCAGAAGCTTGCCACGCGCGACGAAATTCGATCGATATTATTGATTGAATTACATTACTATGCTACTTTCTGGTTCAAAATCAGCAGAAATAAACCTTTGAAACTAAATAAATAAACTAAACTCAATATAATAATGTGCGACAGCAAACGAAATTTAATTGGAATAGTGGAATAGAATCCTTAAGAATTACTTTGAGTATGAGTTAGTTTTAAACAAAATTGAATGAATCCGTAACAACTGATAAAACTGTTTTTTTGGTCACTAAAGCTATGTAGAAATAATAAGATTTTTGTCAAAATCGTTATTAACTTCTCTTAAATCTGCGTAAACAAAAGCACGTGACGTACCCTTGAGCTCCTTGGCGTCGGGCGCGCACTTGCCCTGGTCGAGGATGCACTTGATGTAGGGCACCATGAGGCGGCGGTTGCTGATGATCTCGTCCAGGTCCACGTTGTCGTAGCGGTCGGTGTAATGAGCTTCCTCGGGACGCGCCAAGGCCATCACAGCCACAGAAAGGACGCACAAAACGATGCAGGACTTCATTTTGGAGCTGGAAACAAATGTAAATATTTACACCCAGGAAATATTTTAAAATGTCACCGAATATTTGCTTAATCCCCATCTGCCATTTACCACGGATCCAACTGTTGCGTGTGTGATAGAAAGTAGATTTATTTTTAGCAATACAAAGCTTATTACATCTATCATCGAACATGACTCGATTGGCGCAGCTAATGCTTTAACGCCTAAACCGCTGAACCGATTTTGGTACAGAGAAACATGGGATCTTGGGGAGGATTACAGGCTATTTGATTTAAAGTATTTATTTTTATAATTGCGAGAATCCAAAGCCCTTTGATTCCTGAAAACCAACCCTAAGCAAAAGTTAAATGTCCAAAAATATTATGGTTAGGTTTACTTTTAAGCCCACTTTTAACCGGTTTAAATAAAAAGGTATTACTGAAATTCATCTATTTTTAAATTTCCATCGTTTATAAAATAAATTACCTGGGGTTTGAGAGAGGTATATTCACTGATCAGACGCTGGGCGATCTACAAGAACTAGCGGGTTCATCTGTTCTTATATACCATTAAAGCTGTAGGCAAAGCATATAGGTACGTACTCGCGTGCAAAGTGTGTATATGAGTAGGTACGACTAGTTATACTGTTGCATTTATGATAAATCTTTACTCTTGTAGTGTGAGGTGACTGACCGCATTGATCAAATTAAGTTTTGATTACTGCATAAAGTTGTAGGTTTCTTTTTACTGAAGAGTTGTGTGGGAGTTCATAATGTTTTGTAGGAAAATTTATGCGGTGTTATAGGTACTTGTTTCGTTTGTATTTACCCGATAATATTTGTGCATTTTCTACGGGTTATACGTTTCTCATCTATCAAAATAGTGATGAATAAAAATAAACCATCTGGAAAATGCTTAAAAACTTAACTTCCCAAAGTCGTTGTCAATATAGACCACATCCTAGTCCGTGACTTCGTTCGCGCCCATACCGTTGTTTTAACGTTCCCGTAGGATTTTAGGGAAATTCTATGTAAAAGCTTTCCCTAACTCACTAATGTGCTCCCCTACCCTCCCTAAGGAACCTACATGCCAAATTTGAGCTTTCTGCGACTTTTTTTAGGGATGAGAAATCATCTAATGACTTCCCCCGCTCTGGACGGAGCGGGAGGGAGTGTCAGACTTCTACTGACTAAAACCCATCCATGTTCCTTCATGTGCCCTTTGTGTTCCGGAGCCATGGTATCTCTTTCGAATAGACCCGCGACTCCGCCAGGCGTCGGCCCTTTCGGGCCCCTCTGTGTGCTGACTCTCTTTGAGGCGCGCGTGGAACACTAACGCGCCGTCGTCGACACGGCAGCTTTCTACGACCCTTAGTTTCGGCTGTCCGTGTCTGTCAGTCACTCAATTAGGCCGTTACTGAAGAATTTATATATAGGACTAGCTGTCCCCCACGGCTTTGCTCCCGTCAACTGGGTACCCCGCAAATTTCTTATTTTTTTTCTATCATAGAAACCTTCTTCTGACAATAACAAACACAACAAAAAATAATTAGTAAAATTGGTCCAGCCGTTCACCCGTGATGCGATAACCAAGGGAAATAGGGATTCATTTTATATATATCTAAACAAAGCATAAACACTATCTTCGAAACCTAAAGTTATGAATTCATGATGCATTGAAAGGCTATTTTGTTTCTGGAATTTTCTAGCTGTCATCGTTAAATAGGTTTTGATCATTGTGCACCTAAGTACCTATTTTAAGGTAATCTTTCAATCGGTTTACATGTGTATCTACATATGTACGTAAGACTTATGTTTAATGTTTAATTAAATAATTAATTATAAATAGGTAAAGTTTGTTAGTTTGTGATGTTGTGAGTTTGTGAGGTTGTAGGGGGATCTAGCGAACTGGTTTTGAAAATTCTTTTACCAATAGAAAGAAAGTCACGTTATTTGCGAGTGCCATAGGCTAGAATTACGTCCTTGATTCTGACTAGGATGCAAATCAACACGTTGTATAACCCGTAAAATACCGCCCAACGAAGTGAGCACGGGTCAGCCGTATTAACTTCTCAACTGATGGCACATGCTCATCGAAATTTTTGGGAGAATGTAATTAATCAATAGTTGTAGTCTTACTTTTCCGTGTTTGCAGGTTTGGATTTATGTATTATGATATTATAATCATTCAAACAACAAGTTATGAAAATTTTCCTTGCATGCCGTAATTAAACTACTACGATTGTACGTAGTACAGATATAATAAATATTCCATTGTTCCTCGAAAGGATCTCTTTGCGGATGGGTACATACGAAGTAGGTAATACATTAATATTGCGTTACACTTTTTTTGCATTAGTATACGGGTTTTTTTCGTCAGCCCAAGATTTACAAATAACAATAGATAACTTTTTGTATCACTAATGCCTTCACAAATATATGCCAGAATAATTACTATGTTATTCTCATTATACGAGATGTGTAAAAACCAGCGGTTGCAGGGATGTGTGACATGCCTCGTCCGGCTCGGGTCTCCATTGACGTCATGGTGTAAGTAAAAATAGTAAGCAGTCTTAAAAATAGTCTTCTCAGAATGAAGTAGCCCTGGAGGCATCAAGATAAGATGGGGACTAAGGTCAGTGAACAGGCTTCACACAACCAGTCTTTACGCACGCTATTGTTAAGCGAGCCACACACGTTCAAATTATTTGACCAGAAAAGGCTGGTTCAAACAGTTTTATTAAATTGGCAAGGATGTCTGTGGGAAAATTTGATCAAAACTAAGTCGACAAATGGCATATTCGTATTGCTTTTTGATTAAACAGTTTTAACTAGCCTGTTTGATCAAATTACCTAAACGTGTATGGTAGGCATTATTGTACGTCCTGAAATAGAAGGGGCTTTCCCACCATTATGTGAGCTTGGCTAAGATATTGGGTTTCCCATCTGGAACTTGACAGTATCAGCTCAATCAGTCAGATTAGTTTGATTATTTTTAGGTTTTCGTAGCCAAATGGCAAAAAACGGAACCCTTATAGATTCGTCATGTCTGTCTGTCTGTCCGTCAGTATGTCAAGCCACTTTTTTCCGAAACTACAAGAACGATGCTGTTGAAACTTGGTGAGTAGATGTATTCTTTGAACCGCATTAAGATTTTCACACAAAAATAGAAAAAAAGCAATAATTTTTTTTTTTCATCAAATCCATACGTTTGGGGTATCTATGGATAGGTCTGCAGAAATAATATTGAGGTTTCTTAAATAATTTTTTTCTACACTGAATAGTTTCCGCGAAAGACACTTCCAAAGTGGTGAAATGCGTGCCCCCCCCCCCTTAACTTCTAAAATAAGAGAATGATAAAACTAAAAAAAAATATACGATGTACATTACCATGTAAACTTCACCGAAAATTGGTTTGAACGAGATCTAGTAAGCTGTTTTTTTTAATACGTCATAAATCGTAAACCGCAACTTTTGCTTATATTTACCTACAAGTTTGTACGGAACCCTCGGTGCGCGAGTCCGAATAGCACTTTTTATATGAAATTTTGGAACTGGCTACCACGTTCCGGAAGACGTAGCGTTGGAAGGCCTCCCACAAGGTGGACTGATGACCTAGGGCCCGAGTCTGCTATTACGATAGTGTCAGAATCGTCGATCACTGATTTCAAAATGGTTGATTTCGACAAGTTTGATAATCTACTAACATGATGGTATCATAATGGCGTCATTATGACATTCCAATGATCATCCACTGACACACCATTGAAAGAAAACCATATGAATGATAATCTCGTACATAATGACAGATTTAGTATTTACGAACTTCTCACTACTTCAGATTGCTTATAACACTAATAAATAATAGTTATGTAAAACTAAATATAAATAAAATGTAGCATGAATAAATGCTCAAATTTAGCTCGGTTTTATAATAATGGGAATACGGCATTCCTACCGCAATTCTATTACGAGACCATTGACGTGCCACTGACGTGCCAGTGACCGTGCGATTATGAATTTAGCAGATTACGAACTTTTAGCAAAATGACAATGCCATGACAATGGGATCGTGTCGGAATGACAAATTTATGAAAATAGCAGACTCGGGCCCCTGGTGCTATGGATGCGAGACGCACAGGACCGGTTGTTGTGGCGACACTTGGGGGAGGTCTATGTCCAGCAGTGGACTTTTTTCGGCTGATATGATGATGATGATGAGTTTGATGGTAAAAGGCTCAAACCCGCTTGCATATGGGACATTGCGTTTGGCTGAAATATATATACTTCTGCCTATCCCTTCGGGAAGTGAAGGCGTTTATTGTAGAAACCAACATTTATGGTTGGCTAATTTTTATGGGTGAACTGGGCTGGGGCTCAATCCCCAGATCGAGTAAAGTACTATGCGATTTTTCCAGAACGAAATTCAATAAGTTTTCGGCAGTAGACCTTATGATATCGAAAATTCACAAAGCTACGTATATACACTCGTTATGCATATGTTATATATACGACATACTCCATATTTAGACGAAATTTCATGTTAAACGAAAGTAAAAAAACAAATATTTTTTTTTTTGTAATAATAAGTTTCCAAAAAGTGTACATATGGTGCAGTCGTAAATATACTATAATTTTCTGAGTATAACTACTAACTGTGGAATGACAAATATGAGATTACAGCCAAGAAAAAAAAAATAGAACTCTGTAGGTAATTGCATAATTGCAACGCACTGCGCGTTGCCTGCTCTAGGTTTATTTAAACCTGTGTTTCAGGCCATCTCTCTGTGTGTGTCAATTAGCTAATAGACTTTCATCCTTGGCCTTATATTTATCATCACGCTAAGACAAATAGGAGCGGAGCATTAATGGACAATGTGACGCAAACGAAGTTGCGCGGGTCAGCTAGTAATTATAATATATTATTCTACTAAAGTGTTTCACGCAGACGCAAACGAAAGCGCGTTCTTATTTTAAAAACGCACACTATTCCAAACACACACTCCCCATTTGCAAATTCGCGCCATTTTGTAATGCAGTGCGTTGCTTGCTCTAGGTTTATTTAAACCTGTGTTTCAGGCCATCTCTCTGTGTGTCAAATAGCTAATAGACTTTCATCCTTGGCCTGATTATCTGATGAAGAACAAAAACAGTTGACGTCAATTTATAAGAACCGATCAGTTGACAATAAATTAATACGAAGTCTTACATACGCACGACTAAAATTACCATAAAATTGCTACCTACTCTAGGAATCAAATCTATTTACAATGTTTTACAGCATTACAAAAGAAAAAATATGTTTAGTTGACTTCCGTAAAAATACGCACGTCACAAAAAGTTGCAGGAGAGTTGTAAGGAACCATAGTAAAAACATTATTTACTTGTTTCACAATAAATAATTAATTTGCTCATACCGCTGCCAGGAGCTAGCCAGCGGTTTTGTCCTCGTGATTGTTGTGCCATTCCAGAATCCATCTTTGTGCCAAGTCTCATACAGATACGTTCAGCCGTTCTGGCGTGACTACACGGATGCGTTGGCAGCTGGCTCGAAACATTTCCAATGACGTTTTGAAGTTTGAACTTAAATTGAAAAAAAAAATACGATTTCGATGTCAACCATACAACCCGTTAGAATCACTGTCACCGTTCGAACTGTTCAATTTAAATTTCAACGTCAATAGGTAGGTGCCAAGTTAACGCGTAAGGATAGCACATGCATCCATCCGTCCAATATTCGCTTTTATAAAATTGAAGATTTATTGAACTTTATGAAAAAGCTTGAAAAACAGAAACAAGCTCAACGGTGATACTATGTCAAATCAAATCGGTACGAGTTTTGGAGTAAGAAATATACAAAGATTAAGGGCAAATTTTCAATAGTCAAAAACCTTTTATCCGAGGGGTAAAAATGGTAAAAATGGGTGTTTGAAAGCAGCTTTAGTACATAAATATGACAAACAATATGGTTGTTTGTCATATTTATGTACTAAAGCTGCTTGTTATATAAAATATAAAACTCACTTTACGTCACAAAAACAAAACAAAATACGTTTTAAATCAAGACGCAAACTTGAAACACAGCCTGAAAAACCAATTAGTAAAAAGCTATAAAAAAGTCAACCTTAATTCCAATCAAGAGAAAAGATTCACTTTAATTGAGTTAGTCATACGTACACAAAGTAGACCGGTAGTTAAGTATGTAGGTACGCATGCAAGTGAGTACAGCTTTTTGCATCGCAACTTTTATGGTATATAAGTACAGGTAACGACGCTCATACTTGTAGATCGCACAGGATCTGATCAGTGAACAAACCTCTCCCAACCCACAGGTATTATATTTTATAAAACAATATTTATTATAAATTAATTTCAGCATAGTAACAGTAAGTATTGTTGTGTGAAACCGGGTAAAAACTCAAAACGACCGGTTCTTGGACGTTCCACTTTTGTTTAAAATTCTTTTTTGGATTTTTTAAATTTTTGTATAGGGGTTGCTTTTTGTCATTGCTGGAAATAATTATGTATAGTTTTTTGTTTATGTTATCCTTAGGTTGACTGTCCACTGGAGCGGCGAGGAGAGGAGCGGAGAAATATTAACCAATGGATTTGTGTAAAATCTCAGTGATTGACATTGAGTGGCGATTTTATGCAATTCCATTGGTACTGTTTCTCCACTCCTCTCCTCTTCGCTCCAGTGCAGCCTTAAGCTCACTTACAAGCAATGGGTTAAAAGTTGGGAATTAAGATGTAATGCGAGAGGATTTTGACAATAATCAAAACCTCTTTGTTTCAGGCTACTTTGTCCATCAATATATACCTTATAGACTTACATAGATATTATACATTGTTTTAAACTTTCGTGGTCACCAACATTAGAATATAGCAATCCCGTTATTAACTATTATAAATATTATAATACAGTTTGTGTTAGTATGTACATAAAATCTTAGGCATATGTTAGTAAACACTTCTCTTTTCACTGTTTTGTAGTGCGGTCTAGTGGCACTTGTTTACGGAAGCGACAGTTTAAAGTATTCCCTCAATGAAAATATGTTGATTGCAGAAACAAAATGAAGTCCTGCATCGTCTTGTGCGTGTTGTCCATGGCCGTGATGGCCCTGGCGCGTCCCGAGGATGCTCATTACACCGACCGCTACGACAACGTGGACCTGGACGAGATCATCAGCAACCGCCGCCTCATGGTGCCCTACATCAAGTGCATCCTCGACCAGGGCAAGTGCGCGCCCGACGCCAAGGAGCTCAAGGGTACGTCACGTGCTTTTGTGATGATTCAGAAAACAGCCTTATTATGGTTTAGCCAAAATCATGTTGTTCCTACACAAGCCATTGGCCATTAGTGTCTGATTCGTTTTCTTCTGTTACTATATGACTGATTATATGGAAATGATTTTATTGGAAACACATGTTTTGCACGTCAGATCATTGAGCTTATTCATATTTATGGATATCGATTCAATGTTGTTGTATAATCAGTTCAATAAATCGATCGGTTTTATTATGCGTTTACATCGCGTCTTTGTGCCTTGTGCTAGGTCCTCAAATGTATCGTTGCACGCTAGGCACTTAAAACAAGAGGTCTAATAGCTTCTCTCTACTTACAGAACATATCAAGGAAGCCCTCGAGAACGAATGCGGCAAATGTACTGAAACCCAGAAGACTGGAACCAGACGCGTCATCGCCCATCTGATCAATCACGAGGACGGGTTCTGGAAGGAGCTGAATGCCAAGTACGATCCTCAGAGGAAGTTCACCGCCAAGTACGAGAAGGAACTCAAAGAGATCAAGCCCTAAGTGATGAGTGATCGACTGTTCGTGTAGAATTGGCATTCAAAATTGTGATAATGTGATTTTAGTTTACAAATTAAAAATATTTCAATTACGTTTTCGTTATTGGAAACAATATTTATTTAATGTTTGCAGTTTTACTTCTCGATCCCTATTTATAGAAATGAGATTGTGCGGTAATTATTTAAACACTGCACATAATCCGGTTCCAGACAAGTGACCGGTGATCTTTTTTTTAAGTAGTACCAGGACCTTTATTGTTTATTTACATTTACGCTCTCCACAATTGAACGTAAATAAGCAATAATAATATCATATCGACTGACACTGATGCAATATCAAACTTTTGATGGGTCATAGGACATTGAGAAGGCAAAAAGATTTTTTCTTAGAATAAAATCTGAAATCACATCATTTTTTTATTTTTTTATTTGTGATGGGTTTGCTCTTGACTCTAGTCTTGGTCAGAAGTGACAGAGACAAAGTCTACGATGGAGCGAGTTTACCCAGAAGTAGCCTGCTCACTTTAAGTTTGAAGAGATTAGGGTTGTAAGCGTTCGGAAACACAGACGCCGGCAGAGAGTTCCACTCCTTTGCTGTGCGCATTGTAAAAGACTTTTTTTATTCTGAAATTGGTTCCATCATTTGGACAACAATGCCATGGTGTCAAGGAATTGACATGTGTTTTTTGGTTGTGTCCAATTTCAAACTACAAATGTACACGCCTTTGTACAAATGTCTTGAAAAGTTAAAATATTTAAATAACAACATAAAAAAGCATATAAATTAAATCTGCAACTTGTATGAGATCAACTTGTTTATTTATTTATTTAACAGTTTATGTACACACATTTAATAAGAAGTTACTTATATCTTCTTATTAAATGTGTGTACATAATTTTACTTTTACTACTTTATTTTACTTTTACTTTGTACAAAGTAAGGTATAAAGGTAATGCTTATTTCTATAGAAATCTCTTCCAGCACACCTGCGAAAGGAGAGTAGACTAAAAAGAGTGTAGACATGGTGTGCTAAAGTTATAAATTGCTAAAATGAAAACATTTCATTATAATTATATTAAATTACATGTTTTATTTTAGCAATTTACACGTACAATACATAAATAACATACCAATACATACTAATTCACGCTTGAGATGCCTGACTGGGCTCCGATCCCCATTGACGTCATACACTTATAGCGAACCGGGTCTCTTCAATATTAAGTAACCTTGGAAGTAATGAAGCAGATAAGACAGGAGCTCAACGGCGTCAGTGAAGAGGCTTCACAAACAACCAGTCTTAATGGATTCCTGAAATGGATGGTAAGTCCAGCAATCTTTTATCTTATTTGAAGGGTTCGTTAGGTTGTTGAACGGCTGTGAATCGGAACGTCTGACCTCAGAAATACCTTGAAAAGGTAACTATCTCAAGGTGAGTAAGTAGGTGCCCTTCTCATGACGATAGTAGGGTAAAACTGTTCTATCCTGAACCAACATGAAATTCAGCCAAACATCCTGAAGATGTTTAAACATTAACCTCTTAACATTAAGTGAATGAGTGTGCGTGTGATTAATTTACCATTTACTAAACACCTACACTAGTTTGAAAGCTTGTATTTCACCATCTCTCGCCTTATTTTTGTCGTTGCGCGTTGAAGTCTTTTACACAGAGATGCAAGGATTTTTGGGTGCCTAATTTATTGACTGTTGTAGGAAGTGGATAAAGCGCCATTCACACGACTCGCGAACGTTTTGGGGCGAAAAGTCGTATGCGATTGTCGTAGGCGATAATCTTCAGACAACTATCGCAATCACGTTTCATTTCACGTTTACATTCAACCAAAAAACAAAAACTCTGCTACGAGTATGCCATACGATAATCGTAAGGTAATTATCGCCAAGAGTTTTGTTTACACTATGACATAAATTGCAATGCATTACCTACGATTTCTCGATTTGTATAAACACGATCTCGAATAACATTTGTTTAAGTTCAAGCGAGTATCGTACAAATTGGTTGGAACCGATCTGCATGCGAGACTCGCCCTTCTGTTGATGTTTAAATGATCACATTTTTATTACCTAGGTCATCAAATCCTGCCTAGATCAAACTCCATCCGTGATCTGGGGGTTCATCACGATTCCAAGCTCAGTTTTGAAGTACATATAGAAGCAATAGTCGGTAAGGCATCTAAATCATTGGGTTTCATAGTGCGACTATCCAAATGCTTCTTTCAAGCCAAAACTTTAAAGATCCTATATTGTACCTATGTTAGAAGCCATTTGGAGTACGCGTCGGAAATATGGAACCCATGTTATCACAAATATATCAACCGAATTGAGAGCATCCAAAAAAGATTTATAAGATATTTATGTTACCATCAGAAAATTCCGTATAAGTCAGAAAATTACCTTAACCTCTGCAAAAAATATCATATTCTACCTCTAGCTCACCGCCGGCCGTGAGATTTCTGACTGCGTCATGTTGTTGAAAATCTTTAACAATCACATTAACTGCTCCGACATTTTGTCACAATTCTATTTCAACACCCCCAGGAAGTTTAGACGATATAGCCCACCTTTACGTGTGCCACTTGCCTCAACAAATTATAGGCAAAACTCATATATTGTGCGTGCAAGCAGAAATTTAAACAAGCTGTGTAAGCAGCACGATTTGGATCCCTTCACAACTAGTGTGTCCTCAGCCAGGAGGTGCTTAAGCCGAAACTTTTTCATATAAGTTGTTAAACATTTATATTTTAATTAAGTACAGTGATAGTTTTGCAGTGCGAGAAACATTTTAGTACCTACAAGTATTAACCAGTGAGTAATTTTGGTGTGAATGTCCATAGAAATTACTTTCTTTTTATGAATTTTAAAAGTGGAGACTTGTAATTGGCTGACAGTCCTATTTACTGATCTTGATGTGTTTGTTTTAGCTGTAAGTCTTCCATAATGCTTAAATAAATAAATAAATAAATTACTTTCGAGAATCGTATCGTCGAGGTAAGAAACTCGCATGGTGTAAATGGCGCTAAAGTAATAATATCCGCATGGGTCGGTTAATCAGTCGAGCATCAAGGATAACCAACGCTTTTTGAGGTCACTCCATGGAAGTTTGACGATCATCCATTACACATTGAGTCTGTTCCGTGCCCCGGAAAGGATATGTAGCGGTTGGTCATGATTGTTATTTGGAGAACTTTGACAGTCGTAATGGTAGTCAAAAGATTTAGGGCGGATTTCATCAATCTGAAACTGAACGCGATCAACATATGAACCACGTTTACGAGCTGTCAGTGTCATTATTTTCTATGGATATTGACACTGACAACTTTTGAACGCAGCTTGATCGCAATCAGAGTGCCAATTCTACTTTTTATTTTTATTTTATTGTTGTTAAATTTACTTTGTACATCCAACGAAGCACACGAGTCACTGTACACAATTGCTTGTACTACAGAAATTCATCTCACTCACACTTCCAAAACCTCACCCAAATGTGTCTGCCTGCAAACTTTCCCTCTACCTCATATCGTCGTGACTAAACTTCTCAAACCCAATACTTCCTCAAATTTTATAATATGCAACTATACTAATGGCGTCACTTGACATAATCCAAAATATAGAGGAAATTACTGCAATAGACTGTCACGACCTCGAAAACTTGGAAGAATGCAGGTTACACATAAACAACACCGAGTCTAGCTTTAAACTACTCTCTTTCAACATCAGAAGTTACCAGCGAAACTTCGATGACTTCACTATAGCTTTTAGGCGCCTTGAAATCGATATAGACGCAATCATTTTAACAGAATGCTGGCTAAACGAAGGTTCAATACTAGAAAACTTACCAGGTTATAAAGTAACTAGAACGGATTCACAAATAAACAAAAATGGTGGTATAGTCATATACACTAAAAACAACTACGAAATTACTGTGATAGAATCTAAAATACTGGAAACGGACAGCCTTCTTTTAACTTTAAACAACAAAATTGCAATACTCGGATTATATCGTTCACCATCTTTTACTAATCTCACAAACTTTATCGCTTCGCTAGATACCTTCCTAAAAACTGCAAACAAGCACCCAACATTAATTATCACCGGAGACATTAATATAGACATATGTAGTACCATAAATAACAAACACCATGATTATATGTGTATAATGGCCTCATACGGTCTACTTCCCGTAATCACCAAACCGACTCGACAAAAATCATGTCTTGATCATATATTTGTCAAAAGCAACTCTAAACCCAAAGGCATAGTATGCAAAAGCTCTATTACGGATCATGACATAGTAATAGCAAACATTCCTCTCAAAAAGACTTACACTAGACCCATTCAAAATCGTTGGGCTCATAAATTAAATGAGGACGATTTTGTAAAAGATTTAGCTAAAATTGATTGGACTTATACCCTTAAGCAAAACTGCGTGGCCTCTGTCGCTGAATCTTTTATCGGAACTCTCACCAAATTAGTACAAACGAATACAAGTCAAGTTAAAATTTCCCGCAGCAAATACAACATTCAGCCATGGATTACACCTGGACTCATTAGATGCATGAAACACCGCGACAGGTTACATCTAACGTTACGACGCGACCCCAAAAACGAGACCATGAAGCTGATCTACAACCGTTACAAAAACTTCTGCAACAATCTCTTACGAAATGTTAGAATTGAATACGACAGCAGACAAATACAGGAAAATCACAAAAATGCTCAAAAGCTATGGAAAGTTCTAAAATCCATGTACAATCCCAACGGTCAAAGATGCAATACATCCAACTTAGTAATTAGCTCTGTCGACCCTGTCGAATCCCTTAGTCAGTGCAACTCCTACTTCACATCCGTAGGTAAAAATTTGGCCGATACAATACTAACAAGATTATCAGAAACTCAAACATCACTCACTAGCAAGCACACGTCGGAAAAAACTTCACCCTTCTCCTTTTTTCTACACCCAACCGACGAAACAGAAATTTCAAATTACATAAATCAGTTAAAAAATGATAGCTCCCCAGGTCCGGATAAAATAGGCGTAAAACTAATAAAAAAAATTCGTAACCTTATAATAACACCTCTAACCCACCTTATTAACCTCAGTCTGGAAACAGGAGTATTTCCTGAACAATGGAAGATTGCAGCAGTAAGCCCCATTCATAAAAGTGGTCCTAAGGATAAACCTGAAAATTATAGACCAATAGCACTTCTCAGCATTTTTTCTAAAATCCTGGAAAAAGTAGTAAACACCCGTTTTATAAGTTTTCTTGAAAAACACGACCTTATTTCAGACAGTCAATTCGGCTTTAGAAAGGGTAAATCAACTGAAGACGCGGCTTCACGACTAACTAACTCTATATCAGAAATCATAGAAAAGGGTGATCGTTGCATGTCGGTCTTCTTAGACCTAGCTAAAGCGTTTGACACCATTTCAACACAACTTCTTCTAAAAAAACTAGACGCAGCTGGCATAAAGGGCAAACCACTTGAATGGTTTCATAGTTATCTCACCAATCGCCGTCAATACGTAAAATCAGGTGACCTTTCAAGTGAAAAACTTCCTATCGATTTTGGAGTCCCGCAAGGAAGTCTACTTGGCCCAACATTATTCATACTATACATGAACGATATACTGAAAATCAAATTGACAAACGCGGAATTAATATCTTACGCAGACGACACGGTTATCACGTTTCACGGTCGAACCTGGGAACAGGTCTACTGTCATGCAGAAGAAGGATTAGCAAAAGTAGCGCAAACACTCAATGAAAACCTGCTTACGCTCAACATAAAGAAAACCAAACTTATCACATTTTCTAAAACTCATTCATCTAACCCACCACCCAACCTAATATTAAAATTTCACACTTGTCAGAACCATCAAAACACCTCTCGCGACGACTGTTCATGCGATTGCATAAACCGAACACAGTCTATTCGCTATTTAGGTCTCCTTATTGACGAAAACCTGTCGTTTAAAGGCCACATTCAACTTCTCTCAGGTCGAGTTAGGAAACTTATCCACGTCATAAAGAAATTGAGGGACCGCACTCCAAAAGACATCATGCGAATGGTTTACTTCGCAATATGCCAATCCATTTTACAATATGGAATCTCTATCTGGGGTGGAGCTGGGAAAACAATAATGACTGAGCTAGAAAGAGCCCAGAGAGCCATTATTAAAGTCATCTTAAAAAAACCGTTTCTCTACCCGACTGACTCTCTGTACCAAGAGTTTCAAGTTTTACGCGTTCGCCAACTGTACATTCTCAGTGCATACCTCCGTACTCACAAAACCATAAAGCTCCGACCAGACTATCACTCAATAATTTCCAAACGCGTCTTTCATATACCGCTGCAACGAACCACCTCTCTGTTAGCTAGACGCTGTCCCGCCTACCTACACAACCTGATTTATAATAAAGTCACCAGCTGTTTGCCTATTGACACAAAAGGACTCTCCCTCTCTTCGTGTAAAAATGTACTTAAAAAATGGTTATTAGGTCTCTCGTACGATGAATCGGAACAAATTCTTACATCTTCTAACTGGGAATACCATCACCTTCATAGAGTTTAACATCAACACACTCAAACACACATCTCATTTGTTTTATTTTATTCTGCTTTTTAATAATTTACTTTTTTTAATTTTTTACTTTTTTTAATTTTAATTTTAATGTTCTAGCTATATATAATTGTTTTATATTTTGAACAATACAACTTAAGTTTATAATATTACATAGATTTAACTTTGATTTGATCTCACTTTTAACTTTACATTTTTACCATTTTTGCTTTCATTAGATCTTTATTTAGTGTCATAAAAGCTCTAAAAGTTTTTGCAAAAGCTTTATGTATCGGAACTCCGGCCCCCAAGATACAGGCGCTGCCTAGTTTGGGGACCACTGCAAGACTTAATGTACATGTTTCTAGTTACAGTCAAGTTATTCATTAAGTTAAGCTAATTTTAAGGCAATTATTGTAACAATGGCTAATAAATTTATCTTATCTTATACTAATTTCACATTCGCATCGCATTTGCATCTCAGTCGCAATCTGTCAAAAATGTATGAAAATTAAGGCTTTTTTGACAGTTTGAGATTGACATGCGAATGCGAAAGTTATTTAAAAATTAGTAGAATTGTCCTCCAGTTTCATTTGTGAAATCCGCTCTCAATTTGTCACAAGTTTAGGGATATCTTGTTAGCCAGTTAGTGGGTTGCGGAGGTCAGACAGGCATGGCACCCGATGTAAATTACAGGTCAGTTTTATAGGTAGCAGTAATATCAGGTCAATTTAATAGGTAGCAGTAATTACAGCTCAGTTAAATAGGTAGCAGTAATAACAGGTCACTTTAATAGGTAGCAGTAATTCATATAGTTAGATTGGAGCTGACCTCAAGATTTGGTTGAGACAAGGCTACCTAACATGTTTTCCCAACTGAAAAATATCTGATTGTTGATGTTTTGCTTTTGATTTGATGATGAAATATTTAATTAAAATATTGATATTTGTAGGAAAATGTTTTCATTATGAAATTCAAAATTGGTTCGGAATGTTCAGGTAGCAGTAATTACAGGTCAGTTTAAAAGGTAGCAGAAATTACAGCTCGGTTAAATAGGTAGCAGTAATTACAAGCCAGTTTAATAGGTAGCAGTAATTCATACAGTTAGATTGGAGCTGACCTCAAGATTTGGTTGAGACAAGGCTACCTAAAATCTTTTCCCAACTGAAAAATATTTGATTGTTGATGTTTTGCTTTTGATTTGATGATGAAATTCAACATTGATTCGGAATAAGGTTCCCCAGAGTAATAACAACTCAATTTGTTGAGAAATCTTGGTGATTAAGTATTATAACTTTCCAGTTTCTCAGTTTATTAGGTAAAAATTGAGTCAACGGATGGCTATTATCGCCCAATAAGTCAAAACAAGGTTTAGGTGCAGGTCTAGGGTTTAAGTCATCATAAAAAAAATTATTTTTCAAGTTTTCCATGGTGATAGAATTAATTATCGATTAAAAAAATCCAGCCAAGTGCGAGTCCGACTCGCACACGAAGGGTTCCGTACCATACACCTTAACTTTTATTTTTTGTTATAGCGGCAATAGAAATACACAATCTGTGAAAATTTTACGGTTCTTGAGATACAGCCCGCTTACAGACAGATGGACGGACGGACGGGTAGCGGAGGCTTAGTAATAGGGTTCCGTTGGTTATTCTTTAGGTTAGGTACCCAAAAGTACGCGGAAACTATTTTACATGAGAGTGTCAATTCTACTAATTTTCACATTCGCATCGCATTCATTATGTCAATCGCAAACTGTCAAAAATTTATGAAAATTAAGGCTTTTTTGACAGTTTTCGATTGACATATGAATGCGGAAGTTTTAAAATTTGGTAGAATTGGCCCTCTGATAACATACTTAATAGAATTCAGCTAAACATAAACCAAAACAAAGAAGTAAATCATCATAACATAGTATAAAATAAAGTCGCTCACTGTCTGTCTGTCCCAATGCATCTTTAAAACTGCGCAACGGATTTTGATGCGGTTTTTTTCATAGATAGAGTGATTCAAGAGGAAGGTGTATTATAAATGCATAGTATAGTAGAGAAAAACTGATTAATTTAGAGGTTTCTAATGTGATGTCGTAAATTAACACTTATTTTGCCCTTTCATTGCAAATGCTGGCTGAACCCGACGAGATAGATCAAAATAATGTAGTACAGTATAGTACACCTTAAAAAGTTCTACAAAAAAGTCCGTGATATATGTCTATCTCTTACGGATAACCTACAATAACCATTTTTATCGTTTACTTTATACGAGAAATAATGGCTTATTTACGAAGCGATTTTAAGCAATATAGCATTAATCCTTATGCAGTACCTTAGTATTTAAGTACCTTAAATACATTGTGCATATAATATAGATCAATACAGCGTTTTACAGCATGTAATTGAAATGAATAGGTACTTTCGGAGAAATTTAAAATACAGGGACATTAGAGTTGGCGGCGGTACCGGCCGGGAGGCCGGCGACGCGCACAATCCTATAAAGCGTCTCTAGCGAGGAAAATATCAATTATTAGTAAACTAGCTGTGCTCGCGACTTCGTTCGCGTGGACGTCGGAAAAGATCTGATGTGTTGCATATACAAAATCTACGTTCAGTTACGTCTCCTGATCTCTCTCAGAATTAAGAATATAGGAAGAGGGTACCTAATGCAGGGCACTGTATCTTCTCTACCGGTTGAAATCGGACCAGCCCAGGTAATCTCCTGGAACAAACCTATCTTGAATGAAAATCAAAAGCAACAAAACCGACAATCGAACGAATGGTGGCGTATCAAGTTGATTCTTAATTTCGTCCAGCACAGTCCAAAAAGAAACTCATTTTCTCCGATTTTACTGACTGAAGAACACATATTGCTGATTGTAGAACACTGATTAATTTAATTTGTTTTAACATTTTATAATATTAATAAAGTTTTACTGGGCTCATAGAATCGATTTACTATAGAGGAGCTCGTGGCTAAATAAAAACAGCCACACGGGTCTATCTTCAAGGTTAAGCAACGCTTGCCAAGGTTGGTCAGTGGATGGGTGACCATCTTAACATACCGAGTTTCCTTCGTGCCTCGAAAAGCATTGCAAGTATCTGGAGACACAATAAAAACAACCTATTTTAGCGCATGATGAACTTTCTTCCTAAACTTTGAAATTCGATATCTTTGAAGGTTAACATACATTTATTTTCTAAATTAACAAATTATACTAAACTAACAAAAGACTAAAGTAAAGCATATTCGTCCTCCACGCTGTCAGCTGGTAATGTACCCAAGAGACTGGTGGCATTCCCACGTTGAATGGCAATGCTTAATCTCTGCCCAAAGTAAGAGCCAGCTCTTGGGTCACGGGAAGTATCAACCAGCCGTTTCGAAATTTCTTTGAAAAGGCTGTGAGCACAAGGGCCCCACGGCCCTAGGGTTTCAACCCCAAACGACTCGAAAATATAGTTACCAATAAGGTTACTATATTTACGCCGCTTGAGGTTTTCCGAAGCCGCGGCGGCAGCGCCAGCACAGCACAACTAGGAAGATGGGATGGCGCAAGAGTATCGACACAGGTTGCGTCCCACTCTTAAGGCCTACCCGTCTTCCAAGGAAACAAAGACATGCCGTCCGGTCTTTTGCCATTGTCACGTGCCAAGCCATTGGGTTCTATTATGGCTGGAATGCCGACGGTGACGAGAGCTCGTCGGTTAATGTCATTTAAATTAGCGTATCGCGCAAAACGGCCTGCACTGCGGCTACAAGAAAGGCCGTGGTGCCCGAGGCTGTTGACAACTTCCCCACAGAGGCAACGATGAAGAGAACAACAAGGGGCTCCTAAACGTAAAGAAGCAGTGAGGTGGAAAGTGGTGTCGTCGAACAAAGTGCCTAGGCTCGACGACGGTAGTGCATGAAGCCAAAGACCCGACTCCCATCTTCCCACAGCCAGCAGGCGTGCACGCTCAGCAGTAGTAGCAGACGTGGACAGTAAGTTAACCAGTGTGGAAGCCAGGATATTCCTCATTAATTCCTCAGTGCCGTGGACCGAAGATATGAAAGCCGGTAAACTTAAACTAGAAATTTTGCGGACGCCGAGTCCTCCCATGCGGATGGGAAGAGAAGCTTGAGCCCAAGCTCGGTGGTCCAAGGCGACATTCAAAATTAATGACAAAGTTCGTCGGATAATTTGATCCATTTGGTCTAAAAGATGAGTGTACTTCCATAAATGGGAAGCACGAAGAAAATATGTCAATTTTGGGTCAAAACAGCAGAAACGTTGTTTGGAGCAATCTTTCCGAAACGTCATCGAATTTTTGGATATCTTTTGAATTTGTGGGTCGATTTTGATGAAATAAACGCTAAATATTACTCCGGTTTTTACTGTATATATTTTTTACGTACCTACATTTTGAATCCAATCCGTGGTTTATGCGTGATGCTCCCACAAACTAACAGACAAACAGACAACAAATAAAAAAATGCATTTTTGTGTTTTCTTTATGTCTTTTTTCTGACATTTCTGTATTACATATTTTTTTGCGAAAACATTCAATGTACAGAAACGGCAAATCTACGATTTTATTATATGTACAACTATAGAAGATAAAAACGTGCTTTTCAGCGCGACAACGTAATCCGTACATATATAAGTACGTTACGACAAATAAATAAGATATTTATTCTATTATTATTTAGAAATTGTTGCAACCGTGCGAAGCCGGGGCGGGTCGCTAGTTAATAATATGTGTCAAGGTCCTTAGCAGCTAAACTATATAACACTTTTTAACTATGTATCGATCATCTGAAATGCAATCATTCAGCCTGTCTTTAAAGGTGGTGACATGAATGTCAATGGTGCATTAACATTTCATAAATTTTATACGCGGCTAGGGCCCTATAGTCTTAGTAGACGAGCTCCGCTAGGACCAGTCCCTACCAGGGTTGCGGAATTTGTTCGGAAGAGTCACCGCGGCTCTGGAACACGGATGGGTTTTAATCAGTAAGAGTCTCTTCTGCACCGCCAAGAGGAGGAGTGACAGGAGTCATTTGATGATTTCCCATCCATAAAAAAGCTTCCTACAGTCTCTTTAGGGATATGCCCTAACAGGCATTGTACCAGGGAGGTTTTAGAGTTGTTTTTAGAGGCAACGAGGCCCTCCATATGATGATGGTGATCACTGGAGTGATAAGTGAGAAAAAACGCAGTGAGATAAAACACACATACTCCCTGGTCTTACTAGGCACATTTTAAAGGTTTCCTTGAGAAGAAAAAAAAGTTCCTGCCGAACCCTTTCCAGTCTAAAGACATTTATGGCAGTGAAGAGAAGCAAGAAAGATAACTTAAATCTACACAAGATTAATTAAATTGACCTTGGAAAATAAAACAAAAAAACTGCACAACTGTCAATATTTTTCATCAAATAATTTTCTAGTCAATAACTTCAAGTGAAAAAACTCATCGCATGTGATATAATTAGGTAGACAAAGACACTACACCACTACGTATAATTTTTTGTCGCACAATTTTAATGGTATATAAAGTACAGCCTAGTCGCTGGCGGTAATAGATCGCACAGCATCTGATCAGTGAATATACCTGTCTCAAACTGTCTGAGAGGATTTAAAGTTTGCCTTCAACATAAATTTAATATGTTATTTATTTGCAGTTCCAAAATGAAGTCCTGCATCGTCCTGTGCGTGCTGTCCATGGCCGTGATGGCCCTGGCGCGTCCCGAGGAGGCTCACTACACCGACCGCTACGACAACGTGGACCTGGATGAGATTCTCGGCAACCGCCGCCTCATGGTGCCCTACGTCAAGTGCATCCTCGACCAGGGCAAGTGCGCGCCCGACGCCAAGGAGCTCAAGGGTACGTCACGTGCTTTTGTTTATTATGTAGATTGGCAGAACTGTCATGATGATCAAAACTCTGTCCTGTAATATAATCAATCAATTATAGTATATAAAATTCTTCCGTTTCTGAGTGACTGACAATGCACAGCCGAAACCAATGGTCGTAAGAAGCTGAATGGCATGTAGGTTCCTTAGGGAGTGTAGATGAGCACTAAGAGAGGTTTTTCCCGAAATTCATACGAGAAATGCGTATGAAGTCGCGGGCAAAAGCTAGTTACCTCTGTACAAATTACTGCAAACACGATAAGAAAGTTGTCACATTTGTAACTGATTTATTCTATTAGCTTAAAATGTTATTGTGTTCCATATTAGGGCCTTATTTTCTAACTGTTACGAGCTGAGAGTGTGAATCCTGTTAAAGTAACGTAAATCAAATTTAAACGAAAAACTAAAGTTTTTCTGAAAGATTTACTAAGTTCGTTGTGTTAAAACACAAGACCGAATGGCATAGAATCTTTCTTGTTTTAGAACACATAAAAGAAGCTCTTGAGAACGAATGCGGCAAATGTACTGATGCCCAGAAGAAGGGAACCAGACGCGTCATCGGCCACCTGATCAACCACGAGGAAGATTTCTGGAACGAGCTGACTGCTAAATACGACCCTGAGAGGAAGTTCACCGCCAAGTACGAAAAGGAACTCAAAGAGATCAAAGAATAAGTTACCATGAACCAATTATTAGTATCTAGTCGGCAGTAAAATTGTAATGTGATTTTAGTTTGGAATAAACAAAGTTTTATGTTACTTTTTATTGTTTTATTTGTGTGTGTTTTTCACTACAAGCAACTTTTAATTTAAATGTGAGGGTTCAATACCACGAAATGATTTTAAGACTCAGTGTATCAGTGCCATTGGCTCGTCTTGATGGAGAGGCACTGCCGTGCGTTCAGGTGATACTGATAAAATTGTAATTGTGAGGAAAAATACTTTATACGAGACCGTTAGTTATGTCTGCACATTGAAGTATTTAGAAGTTTTAAATTGAATCATAAAATGAATTTAATCGACTGAAAAAATAGAGATTTCAGTAACTGTTCATAATCCAAATATCTTAAAATAGCACATAGCATGTTTTTTTTTTCATTACGAAAAAATAAGAATTATTTTTTTGAGCATCCTTCGTTTTACTGTTGGGAATTACTACCGTTAGTATAAATTCACTTCACTATTCTTAAGAAACAACATGCGAAAGAAAGCGGCCTCCTTACCGCCCGCTTGCGCGGTAATCCTGAAACTGATAGCTGCCAGACCGGACTGTCCCTTTCAAAGACACTGGGCGGGGACAGCCATAGGTAAAAATAAATAAATGAATACTAACCTACTTACGTAATCACCATTGTTACTAGGAATAAAATACTAACTAAATATGGACTGTATGTATTCTGAAATAGGTCTAAAATAAGTTTAATTTAATTTGGATTTTTACCTAGTGGTAGTAGTGGAACTAGTGGTGGTGGTAGTAATAGAATGTACTTTCATACAGGTATTACCAATGGTCGCCGGGTAGTAGGTATCACTACTCATAATGTGAATGTAATTTTCTGTCATCAAACAATAATAATCTCAGTTACCGAAAAACCAAAAAACCGAAAATTTCTATCATTATCTTATGGTAGAAAAAATTGCCTGATGAGATTTCCGCAAACATTATTATGTACTTCTTAAGTATATTTCTGAAGAGTGTTGCCAGTACGGTTGCACAATGGGCGAATAGTTCTTAAATATGCACCGATCAGATAAGGCTGAGTCTTACGTCATGTTACGGTCCAGACATCATATGGAATGGTAAATGCATCGAAAGATTCCAGATTTAAGTTATGATGATAAATTGTTTCTAGAATTCTGAATGTAGCGAGGGAGTCAAGTTAGCCTAAGGCAAGACTGGTCCATACTTGCCGAAAATTGAGCGAAATAAGAGGAAGAAAGGGAGGACCTTGCCCTGCAGTAGGACTCCACAGGCTGAAAATAATAAATACTAATAATAATACGTGTATATTTTCAGTGGTAAGGCAGGGGCCAATAGTTCTCCCATAGTATACGGTTATCAGTACACTAAACCACCTATACACATAGCTATTTATCCATATTCTGCCATAGTCTAGCATCAACCAGGGATTGTCCTAGGGTATACATCCATAGTGCATACAGGTATAATCGTTAGCTGGTAGCCCATTCCATTTGAAGGGTACAGGGGCAAAACAGGGGATGTCACAAAAAACAGTTTTTGTGTAATTTACATTTTAATTTTTCAAAGTGTTTTGACTTTCTTTTACGTATGTAATCTTAGATATTACATAAAGGATCTCAAGTTTTACACTACTGAGATTATCTATAGGTACAAATAAGCTTTGTTAATTATTTAAGTCATTAATGAAATAAAAGTCAAATTAATTATATGTGACATTCCTTGTTTTTCCCCTGTACCATCTTCATTTGGAATTTCTAAGGGCGCCCTCTGCGAGTTGGCTTCGGCCTCTCGTACGCCTACCAAAGGACAGGGACCAGATATAAAAGATACGACAGAACATCACACTTAAGTATGAACACGACCCTATATACACCATCCCGTATATTTTTTGCTTTCGAGGTACGAAACCATCGGTTGGTGAATACAACTTGCATTTTTCGGTTTTTTGTACCTACAGTCGTGTACAAAATCATTGTTTACAGATATTTTGAGCCTCAACGAAACTTAACTACTGTGAGAAAAAAATAAAATTCTTAAATTTTAAGTGGTGATACTTGGACAACACGGACGTTATTAACTCTACGCAGAAATTGAAATAAGCAATAATGATCATAAAATAAAAACTACTGAGACAAACTGAATATTTTTTTTGCCAAGTATCCGCATCGAACTGAAAAAGAAACACCGAAATTGAATTAAAAACTTCGGAGTAAAAAAATAAAAACAGGATAAAAATACCGAATTGAGAACTTCCTCCTTTTTGGGTTCTGAACATCCGAAAACAGAGCACTTATAGGATCACTCGGGGGTCTGTCCGTCTGTATGTCTGTCACAGACAAACTATCGTGTGACATATCAAATGAAAGGGCTTACTGTGAGGGTTTTAAATATGTTTTTTTCAGAGTTTTAAAATAAATAGATTTGAAGCTATTCAAGAAATTCGATAAAAAATTATAAATCCCCCCTTACCTCAAAAACTACAGAGCCTAAAACTTTGAAAAAAAAATACTGATACTGGTTCTATATCTAAAGACTACAGGAAAACCTCTGTTTGCAGTGATAACATAACATTAAATTCGTTCGGAACCCTTAACATGCTAGTCCGACTCGCACTTGCTAGTTTTTTTTTGTTTGGAAGTCGGTTAAAAAAAACTTGAGACAGTAAATATCAACAATCAAAAACAGAAGGGCAGAGGGCTCTTCAGTTGTTGATATTTACTGTGTCTGTTTAGTTAACTTTCGATGCTAATTCTAAAACTTAGCATTGCCATTCAACTTGAAATTGTTACTTTTTCACTCTTGATAGGCTCGCGTTTAACCATTACCTCACCTGATAGGAATCGATGATGATGTGGTCGAAGATGGAGCCTGCTTGCCTGGAAGTAACCTATTCACTCTTGATTTAAATATCTCCTTGTCGTAGCTATCAGGATACACAGACTCCGGTAGGGAATTCCACTCGTTGGCTGTACGCACTATGAATGTGTTCCCAAAACGTTTTGTGCGTGTGGGTGGGATGTTGTTGCCGGTCTTCTGGGTCCGTTGCCTGATGACAGCGATGTGGTATTTTGACGCCTAAGTTGTGTCAAAGTGCTAATATTAGGTTTTTGTACATATGTACCAAGTTATGTTAGATTTTTATTATATTTATCATAGTTACATTATAGAAAATGTGTTGTAAGTAATACAAATTATTATTAGAGAAATCGGTTAATTTGCTTTGTGCAAACACGTCTTTTTTTCTTATGACGCCAGCAATGTATGATGTCCCTGTTTTTGTGCTATCTTTTCATGTGGGACTCCAACTGAAAGAGGAGAACTGAAATGAAAATTCAATTACAGGTAGAAAAACAATTTGACTATATATTATGTAGGTATGTTTTAGTGTTTATGCATACTACTAGCGCTATCTATGGGTAGCTCTGAGTATCAATCGCTTTGCAGGTTTAGTTTTTAACTTCACTTCAACCTTCAACTTGTTTTTTTACTGTTTTCTAAGCTTTTTGCTGTGTGTTTTAATGTGCGATGCAATTCAGATAGCGTTGATTGTGATATCGCTATATAAATATGTTTATTATTAAAAGAAATTTGCAATTGTTTCCTGATGGAATTGCATATTTAGGCGGTATGACGCACAGATATTTTCGGAATCTTTATTTGTAAACAAAAAGAAATCACACATGTGTGATGTTAACTTGCTTGTATTTCCTCATTACAAGTGATTCCCCGTGGCCGTTCCTTTTTTTTGCAATTGGATCTGGTTTCCGACTCCCTGTTCCCAATGTTAAGCTGTGATTTCATTTTCCCAACTACTAATGAGTCTCCGTATCATGTCACTGTCCGTCTTTTTGTTAGAAATATTACCAGCATACCGGATGATCATTTTATATGTGGTATCACGGGGAGAAGAAACGGTGTTGGCAGTCTGACGAAACTTAACAGACGAGGGAAGCATGGCATAAAATGGAGGAGGTCTTTAGGAACTCAGCAATGGAGTTTAGTTTTTTTTACTATTGATAGGCACGTATTTGCCCACTATCTCACCTGATGGTAAGCGATGATGTGGTCGAAGATGGAGTACTCCATCTGCTTGCCTCTTGCCTTGGAGTAACCTATTCACTCTTAACTTAAAGACTCCTAGGTTGTAGCTATCAGAAAACACAGACTCCGGCAGGGAATCCCACTCCTCAGCTGTACCCACTACGTTCAAAAAAGTTTTGTACGTGTTCCAAAAAGTTTTGTACGTGTGGGTGGAATGTCCACCATGTAATGGTGGCGCAATGCCGTTCGCCTTGAGGTTCGATGATGGAACGGGCTTGGCGGAATTAAATAATGCCATTCCATCGCACACTTCCCAAATAACAAACGATGGAAAATCAACAGGCTAGCAGCTCGGCGTCGATGTTCAAAACTTTGGAACTTCGTCTCGATAAGCATTTCATTGCCGATGATCCACTTGGTTTGCTTCTCAATTTACTCCAGAGTATCGAGCTGATATATGGCAGATCCGTCCCAAAGATGAGAGCAGTACTACATACACGATCGAACTTGCGCTTGTTAGAGTTTGAGCAGCTGTGCCGGCGTGAAGTACTTACCGTACGTCTCACCTTTGCTAGGATCTCCAACTGCTTTGCAGCCAATTGAGCTTTTGCCTCTATGAAAGGGCCAACATTGAGGGTAGATGTTAATGTAACTCAAGCAGATTAAGTTTATTGGTTACTAGCTTACACACGCAACTTCGTCTGCGTCACATTTTCCATTAATGCTCGGCTCCTTTTACTCTTAGCGTGATGATATGTAAGCCTATACCCTTCCTCGATACGTGGGCTATCTAATACTGAAAGAATTTTTCAAATCGGACCAGTAGTTCCTGAGATTACCCCCTACTTACAAACATACAAACATACAAACAAATGTTACCTCTTTATAATATTACTAGCTGACCCGTGCCCACTTCGTTGGGCGGTAAACATTTTAATACTTGTGATGAAATTATGAGTGTGGTTCGGTTAGTACTGACTGCTATGATTTATTTCCTGACGGCCAAAAGGAGGGTTTTGTTTTTATTGCATAATAATATGTATGTAGCTAGGCTAGCGAGCCGCTGCGAGCGCTCAGCGTTAGACTCCCTGTCCCTTGTTGCAGAGACATGCTGCTTTAAAACACTGAGACGCTGTGCACGTTCAGCGCTAGATTCCCGAGCACGGACCTGCGATGTTCTCCAGCTTTGGTTAGCAAGCCGCTGTGAACGCTCGGAGCTAGATTTCCCAGCGAGTGCTTGCGAAATATTTTCTCTATTCCTCGAGAGGCTCTTCCGTACGGCGTACTCGAGCTGCTCTTGTCTCATGTCTGGGATGTCTGACGGGAAAGTTGTGATATCCTTTAAGGCATGATACACAATCGCTGAAACTGTCCGATATCCCAAAAACAGAAATATCACAGCTTCGAACTCGAAGAATGAGAGCGAAGTAATATTGTAATTGTGTTTTGAGAAACCGAGCAACCAAAACAATTTTAAAGACCAACAACATTCAATCAACTACGTACAACTTACCTACCAAACGACAAAAGTTAAATAATAACTGGAGAGGGTCATTAATCCGCGGAAAATCTTAACACCACGATTCAGAAAAATAACGTAATTGCACAACGCCATCGGCGGGTACCATGGATAAAACGTCCGTACAAAGCATGTTCTAATGCGGTTCGTGAATGGACGGCGCGGGCGGCGTTTTGTGATTTAGTAATTTTATATTATCTTAGAAACTATTCAACCAATTGACATACTGTTTGGGGCAAATCGTATCTCTATGATATTCTTGTGATCAAAATAACATTTTTTTCGATAAGGTTTAATATTTTGTTGTTTAAAAAATCGTCCAAAGATAAGTACGTCGAAAAATACTTTTTTTAACACATAAAAGCTACTATATCTGCTAAAATATAAAAGATAGAAATATGGTGCCGCTGACTTTTTTGTAGAACTATTATAGGCGGACCAGGTTGCCATACATTTTTTTCAATTGTATACAACTGTTAAGGCAGCGCACGCAAATAACTCTGTTGTAAGAGCTATTTTTTTCCGCCTGGATAGACAAAAATTGAGATAGTTCGACTAATATGCATGATATCTTTATAATTTATAGCCTATAGCACTCACGAATAATGTAGCTTTCTACCAGTGAAACAGTTTTTCAAATCGGATCAGTAGTTCCTGAGATTACCCCCTACATACAAACTTACAAACTTACACACAATTTTACCTCTTTATAATATTAGTTTAGATTATTACTAGCTGACTCGCGCAACTTCGTCTGCGTCACATTTTCCATTACTGTTCCGCTCCTATTTGTCTTAGCGTGATGATATATAGCCTATAACCTTCCTCGATAAATGGGCTATCTAACACTGAAAGAATTTTTCAAATCGGACCAGTAGTTCCTGAGATTACCCCCTACATACAAACAAATTTTACCTCTTTATCTATATACTAATATCTATAATATTAGTATATGGATTATTATTGTATATAGTATAGATAGAGATTGGCACGGTTACACCTCCGAAAGATGGGCCTGGGTGAAATTGGCTCCTTTTGGCGGAAAAAGACATGCTTGAGTGTTAGCAGCAGTGAACTTGACCAGATTGGCATTGCCTGATTCAGAGGCAGCCTGTAAGGACACGTTTAAGCGCTCAACCATAGCCTTCCGGAGTGACTGGATCTGTGACCCACCAACTCGTGAGTGGGACACGTATCTCTCAGCAACAGTGCTGACGTCTGCATACCTAAATGTACCGGATATAAGCAGATCATTATTGTGCCGAAAGCACCGATCGTTAATATCCAGTAGTCCGGACGAGCAGCCATCTATGACCACTCGGATAGACCGATCCAACTTTGCGATCCAATCACACAATCGGCGGGTAGATCGAAGAAAGGAAGCTTAAATAAGGCTATCGTGCCAAACCCTGTCGAAGGTCGTTGAAGAAAGGCATGTACCAGGCCTTTCTTCAACGTTGTGCTACTGGATGGTTTGAACACTCTTAAAAAATTGTCTGATGAACAAACGTAAACCAGTCTTTGTTTTAAAATATAGCTTGTGACAAAATATTTTTAAATTAACAAAAATATATTTGTTGGCATTGAGAAGTGCGTAGGAGTAGGTATGTAATCGTTGGGGAATTTGTTCGAAAGAGTCACCGCAACCTTGGAACGGAAAGAACAATAGGAGGAACACGGATGAGTTCTAGGCAGTAAGAGTCTGATACTCCTTTGCGCTCTGTCCTGAGCGGAAGAAATCATTAAAATTTGATGATTACTCATCCTTAAAAAAAAAGAGTATAAAAGCGTTTTGCAGTTTCTGCTGTGTTTGTATTTGTAGGTTTGAGTATTCCGTCCATAAGGATTAACTAGCAACTAAAAGCGGCAATCGTTGTGATTTCGCACGAAATGCGTCGCGGTATCAGGAAAGACGCATACAGGGATAGTCTGTCTAAATGTTTCAGCTGTGTGTGCTCAAATCCTTTGTAAAAACACTGCCCCAGTGCCGGATTAAGGCCGTGCAAAGTTTCTGTAGCCAATTCCACACGGGGCCCCCTTGAAAGAAGATGAAATAGAGAGAGTCTGATCTAGGTTTCAAAGATTTAGACGTGAAATAAAATATCTCTAAACATAACTGGCCAAACCAATGTTTATTTATTCAACCAATTTAGTTTATAGTACGAGTACGTTTGCAACAATCATCATGATCAGTTGCACAGAAGGTGCTAGCAGTAAAATTACCATGACTTTTCTCAAAGCATTTTAGATATATGACCTAGAAAAGCGGACGGACGGAGAAGTACGCGAGCATTCGTGTACTTATCCGCCGGTCCGCGTCAACGTGTTGTGTTTGGGCCTACCATTGACATTTTTAGAGTATATTTTTTTACCACTACAATAACCACAAATCCAAAAAAAAATATTTAAAGACTCTACATCAATTTCATGCTAATACTAAAGTATTATAATCGGAATTAATTAAATTTAAATCAAAATCAAGCCGAGAAATGAACTCGAGAACCATGAAGTTGGAATCGTGTATTTTTGCAACAATGCTCTTGGGCACTATATTACCGTTTAATTCATGTTTTTTTTTTAGCTTTTGCCACGGTTCCCTTTATACGTGAGTCCGAATCAGCCAGATTTCGTTTAACTATTTCTGCAGAATAGAACAAGCGCGAGCGAAGTAAGCTCGAAAATATGTATGTATTTAGAATTCAACCTCGGACTGTTTACATTCCCATTTAAAATTATTCATACAGATATAAAAGTTCCTTTGTTGAGTTATGCACCAAAAAGTTGATTTAGGACGCAACCACAAATGCAGCCAGTTCGAGCTACCAAGGTATTTTTTATTGTATGTATATATGCAAGCGCAGGGGCCCCCGAAATGCGGGGCCTGAAGCATTTGCTACACCTAGGTACTGCTAAAAGGCTGATACTGCCCTGAAGCACTTAGTATCTGTTTGTTATTAAAATCGTCGGGTAAAACCACTTGCTGTTATTTTTAAACTGCTAAAGTTACTGAGAATAGGTACCAAGCGTTTGGAATAACACTGGAACTCGTTTTTAGCTTATGTTTTTATTATTGCCTTTTTTGTTCCAGTTACTGAACAAAAAATATTTTTATGAACGTTAATAACTCGGGACGTGCAGTACATGTGTAGATATTAATTTGATTGGATTTTATGAGTTAGATTAGGAAATTAATAACCTAAATGATTGTTTTTTTCTTTCACAACAAGATAATGACCATGCGTAGTGCGTACAGAATAGAGGAGCCGTATCGGGCAATATATGTCATTATCAAGTTTATGGTTATCATTTTGAGTAAAAAATACTACTCGTTTTAGATTTTTTAATTGTACATAACTGCACGTCCTTGGTGTGTATAGCAACTCTTAATTTTTATCAGTTTAGAATCTCAAAGTCTTGAAGCTCAGCCGAGCGTTATAAAACCAGCATGCTTTTATTTTGGCACTAGCTTCTGCCCTCGGTTCTGCTTAATATCGTAAAAAACTTACAACTGAGATGAAAAGACCTTTATCCTAATCACGGCTATAGTCTGTTAAAAACTAGGAAGTGGTGATGGGCGGGAGTTTTTGAGGGTCTGTCTTTATGTAGAACACAGACTTTCAAAAAGTGCTGGCACTCAGCTTAGTTTTGTTTTTTATTTAAGTTTAATCAAAATCTGTCCATTTAGACGTATGAACATAAACGAGATGGACAAACACACCGTCATATTATTCTTGTATAAGTGTGGATTCATTCGGGTGTTGCCAATTATGAGCGAAAATGAGACTTTAACTTTACGGCTAAAAATAGGTTTCAACCATGTTTCAATTTAGAACAGCAGTGATTACGTAATTTACGTACCTACTGACGACAACTGAGATGCACGTCATCATGCTGAGTTTTTATGATGCTACTAGGTGCATAGCAAAATATTATTAGCGCATTTCTAAATTCAATTTCTAGATTTGTTGTTGACAATAACGTAAGATCCCAGAACCGCCAGGACTTACATGTTTTCTACTTTTCTCAGTCACAAAATGTGAGAGAGGGAAGGTGACGGAACTGTAGGTGGTAGCTATAAGTTTCGAATTCGCAATGCTAGATGTATGTGCGTCAGTTAGAGTATTGAAAAATAATGGACACGTATTTTTTGTCTTTGTAAATCAATGAATATTGACAAAAATAAAACGCATCAATACTCGGGAGTCCCGGGCTCGTGACGTCACGAACCGCTAAAAAATATGCAACGGCGTGACGTATTGAGAATTTTAAAAGCGTCGTTACTTCGTCAATTTCGGTTCCCGTATCAATAGAAAAAATACGGGTCAAATATTTTTAAGACTAATTAGATTTTTTCAGGACACAAGCCTATACAACAAAGCGTTGTAAGTGTTAAAATGTATCATCAAAATCATCACTCAGCTTGCCTAACCTAGTGTGCTACGACTAACATTTGTTTTAGTGGCCGTCTTGCACTTAAATTAGACCGCGTGATTTAACACCTATCGACCATTTTCTGTACAAAACTATTGACCGAAGCTGTGGCGTTCATTTTCCCGACATTAAAATACAATAATGCATAAAACAAAAATAAAGCATTTGTTCCAATATCACGTAAAATGTTTCTTTTATTTAATTTTATTGTTCGAGGGCTCTTAATGAAAAACCCTGTACGTTTAGGAAAGGTTCGTACTGGATCCGTACCCCATCCGTCAGAATTCAAAACATTTCCAATTCAGATAGAACTGTGATTCAAATCACCCGGTCTGTACTGTTAGCATCTCATCGTATTAGGTTGAGTGAGCATGGAGTGAACTGCCGTTACCATCTTGTTTGTATGGATTGAAGGTCACCTTATGTTTGTTTGTATGGATTGAAGGTCACCTTATGTTTGTTTCATCCAAGCTTTCACGATGAGAGGTTTACAGAATCGCACTATATTATCGTCCTGCATCGCGATGACGTCATGCGCTGGTGGAATAATACCTAAGCGTCTCGTGGAGATTGCCCGATTGCAGGGCAGACTTGCGGCGACTCACTCAATCGTGAAGGTGGTAGGTACCTACGTCAACCAGTCGCGGTTTTCCCATCATGTTACCTGCAGCCACTGAAATAAAGTATATCATATTGTTATATGATATACTTTATTTCAGTGGCTGGATCTTTGTTACTGGCAAAATCAGAGTTATTGGCAATATAGATATTACAATATGAGAGTTAGTTAGTAACAGGAGTGTGGAGGACAAATAGGCAGTCAGTCCGAGCTGATATATATTAACTTTTATCTCAAATATAATTAACAACAAAACATCAACAGAAAATCCCAAGCAACGTCCATTACCGTAGGCAAAAAGGTCTTAGAATGATTGAAATAAAACAAATAATCGCAAACAAGTTTCTGGCAAGATTTTGGTGTCATTTTCTAGTATATAACATGCAATGATGCACCAATATTTCAAACGTTCTTTGGAAGTCAGCGTGTTATCGTGTTTATTGCAAGTGCGATTATTAAATGTAAGTTTAATTAATTATAGCTTTTTTATAATAAATAAATATTTAAAAGGTGCTTAAGACAGAGTGATAACTGTTTGATTCGATATTCTATTTAGTTCTACTTTAAATCTTATGATGTGTGTCTACTTTATGTCGTTATAAGCCGAATTTTCAACCTTCGGAATACTTTTATTTGAGAAATAAACTTGTCAATGCCGGTTTGTCTAGTTCGGTGGGGAAAATAATAATGTAATACCGCTTCTATTATGCTTTATACCACATTGTATTGCATCAAGTACCTAGGTTGAAAATCGGACATAAATTTTATAAGTATTGACTTGCGACGGTGCACAACTATTAAAACTTTAAACGAAAAATTGGCACGGTCGACGCAGTGGTTGAGCGATAGGCGGCTGCGCTACGTGGCGCGGGTTCGATTCCCGCACGAAACAAATATTTGTACGGCCTACAGATTTATTATTCCGGATCTCACTGTTTGCGTATGTCAGTTTTTATGTTTGTGAACGCACCCACGATACAGGAATACTTCCTACTTTGGATTTTAAGGAGTCTGCAATTTTCCTGTGAAATTGGAAAATAATTATTTACTGCATCTTTATTTTGTGATTGTTTATAATAAAAGAGCAAAAAATATTAAAGAATAGAATTTAATACTATCATTATGGAAAGAAGAGCATGAAAGGTGATGGAGGATGTTACAACACACGGTCGTCTCGCTGTGAACAAAGCGCGCAAAATGTAGTCAACCGCATGAACTTTGTCGCAATAACCTTTGAGGTGCACTAATTTACTGACAGCGCGGCTGCGCGCGGCGCGAAGGGTACTCGTGTTCACGACGTTGATTTGCGACAGTACGAATTGTTGGCCAGCTTTGTCGCGACGGCGCAAATCTTCGTGCCATTTATTTATTTAACACTTTAAGCACAAATGTACAGAGGCGGACTTAATGCCATAGGCATTCTCATGTCATCGCGATAGTGTAGCCGCACCTTAGGGGCTTTTCAGAAAAGTCCGCGCCACCATTTGATGCTATTTTGGCGATAGTTGGGAGCTCAACATGGCGTTGTATATCAGGTCAAGCATGTGCTTGGACCTCAGTGCTGCATCCTGGTGCACGCTGTTCAGAAAAGACTCTTCTAGATCGCAATTTTGCTACTAAACAATCGATTGATTCTACTATTTTAAACTAAATCTAAGTTTGCACTTGTTTTCTAAACAGATCCTGTGACAAAAATACATATTATGTAGATAAAACCTTGGGCCTAGAGACGGACAAAGGATAATTTTTCAACCACGCGAACGGATATAACAGCTGTAGAAAAGTCACTGTCATGAAAACAAATCTGAAAAATTCTTGGAATTTCGGAAATAAGATGACTAATCGGTTACCTATTCTTAGATTTGATCTTGTTTAAGGAATACAAAACAGTAGAAAATCTAAAACAACGTACACACATCAAAAAAAGTTTGTGATCACAAGGAAATATTTTTTTTTTAAATTCAACTTTATCAAGGTAAATAATTATTTATTGTGTGTTTTCTTTAAATAGAAATACCCTGTTTGAAATTAAAATATAAAGTAGCTTTTAATTTTTATTAACAAAATTTGAGTAATTAATCAGAATAGATAACAGGACTTTGATAGAAATAATAAGACTGTTTTACCAAACTTAAACAACAATTCAATATGATATAACTCCTCTCCGCATGTGTTCGAGACACATGCGGAGATCCTCCTGGGCATGCTAAGGATCAAGTTATCCAGCATTTCTTGAATAGCGGCTTCCCTGAACTCTGTGGCACTATCTAGGGACGTGGCTGACGGTTCCAAATAGCTCGCTTAAAAGCATCCCGCGCGTGCTCTATTTGGTTTAAGTCAGGCGAGCTGGCAGGCCAGTCTAACCTTGTGATGTCGTGTTCTTGGAGAGCAGCATTCACTCGTTGAACTCGATGTGCGGGCGCATTGTCATCGACCAGTACGAATTGGTGCCCATGGTTTACTCGGAATGGTCTGACAATTCCATCAATAGCAACTGCTTTATACATGTCTGCTGTCATGAAGCCTCGATACGGGATCAAGGGCGAGATTTTAGATACCTAGATTATAATACTAATGAAATATATTTTTTCTGCCAGCTAGAATCCTGTTAGGTTCCCTTCAGCAAGCAGATTTCACGGCACCTAGCAACTATAAAACTTTATCCTTCTTGTTATAGCCGAGTCAACATGAAAGCCGTCTTCCTCCTGTGTGCTCTCGTGGTTGCTGTCTACGCTCGACCAGAAGGGCAGTACACAAGCAAATACGATGACCTGGACGTCAAGGAGTTGGTACATAACCCGAGATTGTTGGCTGGTTACTTCAAGTGCGTGATGGACCAGGGCCCGTGCACGCCGGAGGGCAAAGAACTCAGATGTAAGTCAATTGCTGCTTATTAAACGGTCAGTCTTCTGAATTCAATTTTAAATGGACCATAGGGTCGATATAAGCAAACCCAAAACCAAAAACCATATTGGGCTTTCTGACCGCTGATAGAATGTCACTTGTTATAGCACCCATATTATTGTCTAGACTCTGGACAATATGGGTGTAGTATTATTTAGACGCAAATAAGCAAACTTGTCTAGTATCTCGAAAAGTTGCACTTTACACCAGAGCCTAGCTTCTAGCTGAAAAAATTACTTTATAATAAGTATCGGGGTCATATTCAAATAAAAAGCGGTCAAGAGCTAGTCGGACTTGTGCACCGAGGGTTCATTTTTACCATTAAAAAAATAATCGTCTCAAAATTATAGTCCGAAACACCACTCAGATAATAAATAATATTGAAATTTTTGTATCGACCGGATCGGACGAAACTTAGCGGCCGAATCGCCTACTAAGCCCTTGCTGTTTCACAATAAAATTATTTTGTGACAAACACAAAATGCTGTAAGTGTTTTGTAGCATACAAACGAGGACTTGACTGCCAAAAACTATTTATAGCCTTTCTGCTGGATCCATAAAACATTGAAAAATTGTTGATTTTAAAGTATACTAGCTTTAGCTTGCGACTTCCTACACGCATATCCCGTTTTTTTCCATTCCCTTAGAAATTGTTCCCCTGCAAAATTCAAAAATTCAAAATTCAAGCATTTATTTCAATTAAACCATTTACAGGCACTTTTGAATTGTCAAGGTCGGTCGGTCCAAAAAGTTGAAGCTATTTGCACGTTCCAAAGCGTAGATCTCTATGGAGAAGAGCGTGCAAGAAACTCCACGGACACTCTTTTAAAAATAATATTTTTTTACAAAGATTTATTTACATCGGGTTGACATTATACATACATGTGAGAACGATGTAAAAAACGAGCAGGATAAAAGCGTCCGGAATAAAAGAGGAACAATTCAAAGAAATAATTAAAATTAACCATGGCAGCTAAGAAATGACCAGTCCCGACTGACGGCGCCCGTTCACGAACATGACGCATGCGCCAGCACCATTCGGCTCAACCATTTTGAAGGGAGCCAAATGATCCAACGCATACGCCACCATCAGCTAGACTTTTGAGTGAGCATGACACTCCCAACCGCCAGGGTACATTCAAGTCAAAAACATAGGTACCTAAAACTGATAATTAAAGTTAAAGGTACACAGTACTCACACATGTGCTGTTAATGGCTGAAATTATACAATGCTTAGTAAGTTGATTCTAACAATGCAAATTTTTCTTACAATCTTCAGCCGGTCCAACAATGTTTCCGAACTATTTACAGATTAGTTTGGGCTCTCTAGTGGCTGTGGAGCAGGACCAGCATTCAGCCAAGCATTTTTATCTTCAATATAATCCCCCAACTTATAATATGCTTGCCTGCATAGTGTGCGTTTAATACAAGACTTGAATTTCGTCTCATTTAGTTCTAATATATGGGGAGGTATCTTATTATAACATTTTAAACAGTACCCCATGAAAGATGAGGCTACTTTAGCCAGTCTGAAGCCTGGTTGAACTAACTGGTCCCTATTTCTAGTACTATAATTATGTCTCTCGCCTCTTTTACTAAAAAGATGTAAATTCTTTCTGACATACATGATGTTTTCGTAAATGTATTGACAAGGTACCGTCATGATGTTAATATTCTTAAACAGTTCCCTGAGAGAATCGCGCCGGCGGAGATTATATATCGCTTTGATGGCTCTTTTCTGCAGAATAAAAATAGACTCGATGTCTGCAGCCCGTCCCCATAGTAAAATACCGTAAGACATGATACTGTGAAAGTAACTAAAATATACCAGTCTCGCGGTATCGACATCCGTTAGTTGGCGGATTTTTCTAACAGCATATGCTGCTGAACTTAGCCGTCCGGAAAGAGATGTTATATGAGGGCCCCATTGTAGCCTGGGGTCAAGCGTAATTCCCAGGAAAACCGTTTTATCGACGAATTCTAGTTTTTCCTTGTTCAATAATATGTCACAATCACTGCTTTTGACATTAGGTAAGGCAAATCTTATGCACTTTGTTTTCTTTTCATTTAGAACTAAATTATTCGCCGTGAACCAATTTTGGACTTGCATTAGGGCATTATTTATGTCATTAACATTGTTCGTCCTTCTATTTATCTTAAAAATTAAAGAGGTATCGTCAGCAAACAACACCATATCAAGATTTTGTTGCAATAAATAAGGTAAATCATTAATATAAACCAAAAATAAGAAAGGACCCAAAATAGAGCCTTGGGGGACGCCCATTTTTACGTTTAATCCCGACGAATTGACACCGTTTATGTGAACTAATTGCTGTCTATCATTCAAATAAGATTTGACTAAGTTTAACGCTGTTTTGCCTAGTCCGTAATGCCCGAGCTTCAGGAGTAATGTATCGTGATCAACACAATCAAACGCCTTAGAGAGATCACAAAAGACACCTATGGCATCCTGTGCGTCCTCCCACGCATTAAAGATATGCTTTAGTAAGGTGACACCAGCGTCCGTTGTACAACGTCCTTTGGTGAAACCATACTGTTTATCATGTAAGATGTTATTCGTGTTAAAATGACTGAGCATCTGATTTAGCACTTTTTCAAATACCTTACTAAACACTGGCAACACGGACACTGGTCTATAATTATTGGTGTCTTTACTATCCCCAGATTTAAAAAGTGGTATTACTTTACTGAATTTCATTAGGTCCGGAAAGACTCCTTGATCGGCACACAAATTAAATATTAAAGCTAAGTACGGCGCTACAGTCTCGATAATTGAGGTACAAACCTTGATAGACAATCCCCATAGATCTTCGGTCAATTTAATTTTGATTTGTTTAAAAGCTTTTATTACTACTATGGGGTTTATATGTTTAAAATTAAATTCAGTCGCGCAGGCTGATACGTTTGCCTGTAATAAATCAAAAGCAAGCGAAGGCGAGGAATTTAAGGCTTCAGTAGTTTTAACAGGGATACTTGTAAAGAAATTTACAAATTCTTGAGCAACTTCTTTGTTATCGCTAATAAGTCCGTGAGGCGTCTGCAATCTGTAATCAGTGTTATGTTTTTTGTTCCTATTTGTTTCATTGTTTATAATTTTCCAAACCGTTTTTATTTTATTGTCTGCTGTTTTTACCTTATTGCTTATGTATAAAGCCTTAGCTACCTTACAAGTATTTTTATAAATTTTGGAGTAGGTAGATACATACTTATTAAAAGTTTCAGTGTTAATAAAAGGCTTAAGGCCATACAACTCATAAAGTCTATCCCTACTTTTTCTGAGTCCTTTAGTTGCCCAGTCACTAAATAAAAACTTAGGGCAGATAGTTTTAGTTTTATTTTTAAAAGTATTATTGAATTCTGTTTGGACTAAAGAAAAAAAATCTGTATATAAAATATTAGCACTGTTCACTGTACAGTTCCAATCACTTAACTTCCCAATTAAAGTACGGTTAAATTTATTTAAATTACCGGATGTTATTGGTCTGGTTTGTATTTGCACTTTTTGAATTGGTATTTTGGACTCAAAAGATACCAGTAGCCCGCTGTGATCAGAAGGGAGGTAATTTACAATGGCTTTCTGTAAGTAGTCGCCAGAACAAAAAACATTATCAATACATGTAGCAGTAGTTGTAGTTGTACGGGTTGGTTCTATGAACACATTAGACAAATTGAACGATTTAAAAAGATTTAATAATCTACAGCTATCTGAATTGTTTTCTAAAATATTTATATTAAAGTCTCCACAGATAATTACTAATTTATTACCAGTCGCAAGTTTTGCCAATACATCTTCCATCACTGACTCAAATATAGAGTAGTTCAGATAATTAGGGGGTCTGTAAACGCACACTATGACATGCTTATCTAGCTCAACACAGGATAGTTCAATGTTATGTTCAACAGACAAGTTAACTATGTCTTTACGAGTTTTAAATTGAATACACTTTTTGATTAAAATTAGTGAGCCCCCACGTAACATTGACTTTCGGTTAAAAGAACTTCCCACACTATAATTCTCGTAATTAATCAACATTTCAAAATCCTTTAACCAATGCTCAGTGAAACAAACTATGTCAAACATTGTTTTTTCTAAAAATAACTCAATTTCCAGCTGTTTTGAAGAAAAACCTTGAATGTTCTGATGAAATAATTTCAAGGATTTCTGCTTAGCCCCTTTATTGCAATTAGCTATGTGAGAGCAAGAAGATACCTGGTTTAGGGTAGATGTAACTATACTGTTATTGGTATCCTCTGTTGTCGTACAAACTAGTTTAAAGGAACATCCGGAGAGAGCCCCACATCTCCCATGCCATCACTAGGCACCAAGATCTTGCTACTTGCAGACTCCACATTAAAAGAATTGTCCATAGTGACACATGGATTCTCCTTCGTACAATTATTGTAAATAGTTATAGCATTAGTGCTACAGTTAACAATGTCCACCTGTACATTAGTATTATTACTAATATTTGCAGTGTTAATTATAGTAGAAGACGTCGACATACTACTTATGTCTGAGTTTATATAATATGCTAATAGGCTAGCTATTTGATGTCTAAACCTAATAGGCAGATACACTGTATCCCTAGTCGACTTTAACTTATCAACATATAAGTTAATGTCCAGAAAAACAAGTTTGTCACTGTAATGACTAACTAAGAAATGTAAATGCTTGTTAAGCATGTGAATATAATTATTTTGTCTATTTGACAATTTTTCAAAATATGGGAAAGCACACAGTATTATTTTGTTGCAGTTTAACTTTAACATCTCAGTTACAGAGTCAGTTATTTGTTCTTTTTTTAAATTTGAACTGTTACCTATAAACACAGTAATATTGGTTTCTGGTTTATATACATATCTTGTCACTGATTCCATTATTTGTTTGAAGTTTGACCCAGGTATACAATAATTATGAGTACAATAGCTGAGATTGTTATTCAATAATTTACCTAAACCTCTTCCTATACTATCTGAGAACATAACTGAATGAACACTATCATTACTAATAAAAAATGGAATGCTAGAAGTCTCAGGCTGGTCCACTTGACACAAACCTTGTTTAACATCCGCTATCACACAGTCAGCTTGGGCCGGGTCCTCCGTAACCTCAGGCTGGTCAGAACTTAATTTTGGTACTGTCTGACAGGTACACTGACACATCACCAACTTATTTGCAGCTAGGATGTGTTCTTTAATTTGTAATTGAGAACTCACATATTTATTATAAAGAGAATTAAGTCGGTCCTCAAGTACCTGTATTTCAGTTTGAAGGCGCTGTGTATCAATTTCATAGATTTTTTTACTATCCTCCAATTTAATCTGATAATTATTTAATTTATTAATAAGGTGAACACGTTCTTTCCTCAGTGGAATATTTTTGGAAAAGTGTTTATGTTGCTTTCTGTACCGATCACATTTTTTTATTATTCTATTAAGCTTTGCATATTTTTTTATTATCTTATGACTAACTTCATAGCTATTATTTTGTTTTAAAAGGGAATCTTCAGTTAAGTCAATAATAGGTATAGCCTGAGGGTTACAATTTGAATGTAATAATTCATTATATAAATGGTTTGTTTCCCTAACCTGGGAACATTTCAATTCATTCTGCAACTTAAGATTATGACTATGAGCATGTACCAATTCATCTTCTAGACTCCTAACCTTACTTAAAGCCTCCTCATATAAGTTACTACAGTTTTTGAAACTGTCCGTGACAACCCGCAGTTGGTCGCGTTCATCAACAACATCTTGGTATTGCTGACTAAGGTCTACCAGCTCCCGTTTTAGGCAAGTGTTTTTCTGTACCATTTTCATTACTTCCTCTTCACCTTCCTCTCTCTCCTGCAACATTAGTTGGCATTGCTGTTGCGTTTCTTTAAGTTCTTTGAGGGCCGTTCTTAGTTTAAGCTCCATATCCTGAGCAGTCGCCTTACGGGTCATCACAGGCATGGTTTCAGAGATATTTACTGAAATTAGAAATTAAGGAACGGTGAGAATCAAAAGAATAGGCAAAATAAAGAAAAATTAGATATGAGCGGAAATTTTTTTTTTTTACAAAAAATGGGGAAGACAGTTTAGTTTGTTCAAAGAAATAAGGTAGGCTTCTATATTGGCTTGGAAAGCTTTTGATTTTTGAATTATATGTTGCTTTCGATTACCTTAGGATAAAATACTGAATGTGGGTAGGATACTCAGAAAATGAATCTATGATAAAACTCAGTTTAAAACTATAATAATAATGAAAATATTACTATTATGGACGTTATGAACACGTATATCATTGAATTTAAAACAAAATAACAGAATTATGGACTAATCTCTACTTCGTTTCGTTTCGTTTCTACTATGTGAACAAAACGATTTAGAACCTAAGCTGCGAGCTAATCCAGTCAAATTGTTCTTAGACTGAGTGTTATACCAGTTAAAGAGACTAATGTGTGCTATTATTAAATAAAATAAAAGTAACAATACTCCCCGTATTATTCCAGTTTGAACGTCAGCTGATCGTTTTTGGTTACCGGCGGTGACATCGGGTCTTGTACTTTGGTTGATTATTTTTCCCGGATAACAATAATCCTGAGTCTTTATGTATTGAAATTAAGTTTTCACAAATAATTACACCCTAATTTCACTTAAAATACTAATTAAATTTAATTTTAAAATACGGATCACAAATTTGACATGTCACTTGGACAGTGTTGCCAGTAAAAAAAAAAAAAAAAAACTGCGGAATGTAGGGAAGCTACATGCTAAATTGTTCCCCTACGGAATGTAGGGAAGCTACATGCTAAATTGTTCCCCTACGGAATGTAGGGAAGCTACATGCTAAATTGTTCCCCTACGGAATGTAGGGAAGCTACATGCTAAATTTCAGCTTTCAAAGATCTGCAGTTTTGGCTGTGCGTTGTCTGTTAACCACTCACTGAGTGACGGAAGAATTTTATATATTAGGATTATTTTGAGGGAGACTTTAGAGCCACAAACATAGGTTGGTGCATTCCGAAGAAAACTGTGATGATGTGGCAGATTGTCTGACGCGTATTTAATTTAATTTTAGTACTGGTATTCATTAAACAATTAAGATTGTATCATATCAACATATAATAAGAAACTTTCAAAGCGCTGCAAATGTTTACCTTAAAAAGGGTAAAAGTGTCATTAAAAACACAGACTCAATAAAACGAAAAGTGAACTAATAACAATGCGGTCTCACTCCCTGCTACCCTTGACATAACTGAAATGAACTTGAGATTTCCCGTAGTTTGGGGAATTTCTCACACGTTGGCCACGCTGGCTTGAGCGTCAGGCGTATAATAATACTTATATATTGTGTGGTCAGCGTTCTCGCGTCTTCATAAACACTTGATAAGCCATATTATGTTTGTATTTGCATGTGTGATGATACGGCCCGCTCCTCCGTAAACGAAAAAAAAAACGTCCGACGCCCCGCTCGACGCTACGCCGTAAGCGACGCTCGACGCCCCGCATCTCCGTAAACGATACTGACGCATACGTCAGTAATAAACGAGCATCTTTGTTTTATCATTCATTCCCTTCACAGCTCACATCACCGATGCGCTGGAGACCGAGTGCTCCAAGTGCACGCCGAAGCAGCAAGAGGGAACCCGCTTCGTCATCGGACATCTGATCAACCATGAGCCCGAATACTGGAAGCAACTCTGTGATAAATACGACCCCCAGGGGAAATACGCTTCCAAATATGAAAAGGAACTCAAAACGGTCTCTTAAGTAAAAGACTGCGCTGCAGCAGTGATGTCACTCTGTGATTAAATGGGTTGTGTTAATAAAGCAAAGTATTTGATAAGAAAGCAAAGCCGTTTCATTATTTCGTAAGTGTTCCTGTGTAACTGGGTAGGTAGTTTTGTTTATTTACATAACATTATACACATACAGCCTTCTGATTAGTAGATTTCGTTGTCAAGATTTTTATTTGTTTATGTACATAATAATATATACTAATATTAATTATAAAGAAACTTTAATGAGACTACTTTACATCAGTTTTTTGTTTGTAGCAAATTACAAGTGTTGCTATAGAGATCAAATTCTGGGAAGTAATCCCACGTCATGTCAAACTAAAGTACATTAAAAAAAACAGTTTTTAATCGAAATATAAACAATTTTGTCAAATGTGTAAAAAGAGCTGTTCGAATAACTAGACAGAATGTAAGAGGGGGGACCGTAGAATAATAACTTGACAGTTCGAATGTTAGATTTTGACAAAATAAGTGGGCCAATACTACGAATTTTCTCATTCGCATGCCATTCGCAATCTGTCAAAAATGTATGAAAATTAAAGATTTTTTGACAGTTTGCGATTGACATGCGAATGCGAAAGTTGTTTGAAAATAAGTAGAATTGGCCCATTGAATGAACTTGTATGCATTTTTTTATTTTTAAATAACTTGTTATAAAAATAAGACGATTATAGACCTACTCTATCAAAAAATTTCTTTGAACTGTCAAGAAACTGAAAACAATTGAACCTCGAACTGTATGTAGGTACATATAAATACCAAGTAGAAATCGACGCTAAAAAAGGCTAGAAGGCTAAAAACGCAAAGCACGACGTAGTTCTGCATTTTAGATATGTTGTATAGATCAGTTAGGGTGATGTGAATCCAAATTAGTAACTTCGAAAAGCTTGTGCTCGCTAAACGCGATAAACTGGAACATTTTTCACTTCTTTTTATCTAAAAGTAAAAAAATATGGATTTTGGACAAATGATATCAATATTTATATAAATACTTAAGCAAAAATTTAAAGCCCAACCGCAGCTCTATGAACCATTTAAGGACCAAGATATAGCCCTACAAAATGGCAATTTTAAGGTTTGCTCCCGACCGAAGTGAAATATTGGCAAATCGCTCGTGAATGCTATGAATACTAAAGCAGTCAGACCAGCAATTGAAAGAACACTTCAAAGGGATTTGTCCATTCTTCTCGGCTTCACGTGGACACGACGATGCTCGAAACGATACAAATGAATCAAAAATCATGTTTTGTTTATAAACACTTATTTATTCAATACTTTTGTATAACTTGCGCCCACGAATAGTGTTTATTAAGTAATTAAATTTTTATATTCTTCGATATATTGAAATTACTCGTCCTTCACAGTGTTGTCAGTTGCCAACGATTAATCGTATTATATTTTTAAAATAATTATAAATTACAAATCGATTTAAATAGTTATTTTTGAAGTTTAACTTAGTCCTCCTCATTCTTATTTTTGTTTTGTTTTATTAAAGCTGTTCGTAATCACTTACTTTCATTCAAACATGCCTTATTCATATAATTGGAAAACAAAATTATCGAAGGTGGTCAATGAATTTCGATTTTTAATCAAATACTAGCTGTCCCCAGCGGCTTCGCTCCCGTCAACTGGCAACTTTTTTTTACATAATTTTTATGTAAAAAAATGCAACAAAAAAAGAATTAGCGATATCAGTTCAGTTGTTCTCGAGATTTGCGCTTAGCAACACATTCAGCGATTCATTTTTAAATTATAGATAAAACGATTATTAAAAAAAGTTAATGTCAATATCAGTTGTCACTTGAAGTCACTTGTCATGTCATTCACTTTGTTTCTTGGCAACGCGAATATTCTTTGTTTTACTCTGATTATTTCCAAGTATTTTTTTGGTTTGGAAAATAAACAGAAATACCTTGTCACATTGTCTCTGGCACGCCTACAAACTCCTTCACCAATCCCATGTCCGCGTAGCTAATGCTGTTGAGGTATGTCCCTTGAATAGAACATCCGACATTTGTATTGCTGAGCCTCTCCGTCCGTCATCCGTCCGTTCACGGACAGATTCAAGAGACGAGGCGAGGTTAAGCCTCCTTGCTTTACTCCAACCTTCAATCTGTACGCATCCGACGTTTCACCTGCCCACTTTACCACATTACTTTGATTGTTGTACAAATAATAAAAAAAATCGATACAATCGCACTGGTCAATGTTGAGTAATGTCTGAAGTGGTCTTTTAAGGAAAGTACCACACAGATTTGAGTGGACCTGTCCAGTCAATGCAAGCCTTGGTCGGTAGTTGGTAGTAGATTCAAAAGACATGTCAAGATTGTTTTATTTTTATTCAACTACCTAAACCATTATAATAAAGGTATACGATAGAAATAAACTGTATTTAACATTTTTTATTGTACTATTATGGTTTACTTCCGCCGTCTCGGAACTAAATAAGTCTTTCACCCGAGGTAAACACTGTGCTTTTCATTACGAATACAAGGAAAGTAAAAATAAAAAACCAGAAACTGAATCTGATGAACTCATCGTGTTAACAAAACACGCAGTTATACGAAAATATGATCAAAGCTCGAAAAAACCAATGAAGATTGGATTGCCGCTTTCTTGACTATTTTGTTTTTTTTTTTTTCTGTGACCGGCACGCCATAACATTTTCATCATTGTTTTTTATAATTTAACGGCTGTCAGTTGAAAACGATTCTCCCTAGGGCTGCAAAGTAATACTATGAACCCGCTCTTCAGACAACTTAAGACCTACTTTCTGAGTATGAGTAATGAAAAAACATTTAACGACCTATCTGATCTTAGGGACTTACTTGTCCAAGTAAAACAATCACTTCAACAACTTCTTATATTCTTTTCCAACATACTCGAACATCTACACTGACAGGTTTATAAACTTGCAAAAAGTTGGAAGCCTTCAATTTTATATACCTATTTTTAAAAATTTTCGGAAACTACATTATTCGAGTTATTTGCCTGGGCTATCTCAGGCCTGGACCTTGTACGATGGAAAGTTTTTTGGTTTTTTATGGTTCCGAACACCCGTAAGAAACGGTACCCATTTAGGATCACTCGAATGTCTGTCTGTCTATCAGACTGTCTGTCACAGCCCGTTTTCTCCGGATCCACTAGACCGTTTCTTATGAAAATTGGTTCACATGTGTTCTGTGACCCAAAAAAGACGCATTATTTAAATAAAACATTTTGAACTGTCACTGTTGGGGTCAAACTAGAAAATTTAAAAAATAAATGTTTGTGAAACCATATCGTGTGACATATTAAATGAAAAGGCTTACCGTATTCAAGAATTTAGACCAAAAATTAACAGCAGGATAGAGTGCAAAGTAATTTATGAAAGGATCCAAAGTTGTTTTGGGACTAAAAATAAATCCACCACTCAAAATAAGATAATTAAAAACGGGTCAAACAAATTCAGACTGCGCGACGGAACTTAAATAATATTTCTTTTCGGTATACAAAGAGGAGCCAGCTCAGCTTTTCAAGTGAAAGTAACACTTTTTAAGGCATATTGCCAGTGCTTCGGGGAATCTTTGGGTCAACTATACTAAAAGATCACTGGATGACCTACGCGTAACGTATAATAACATTTTTAGGATGCTGTTGGGACTGCCACGATGGTGGAGGTGCTAAATATACAAATCATATCATTAAACTTACAAGTTTCGAATAATTTAAGTATTATTCATAAAAAATAATTATTCCACGAAATCAATTGTCTGTCTGTTAGTTTGATAGGTACTTTTTCCCGTCTTTACCGCTAAACCAATCGACATAAAACTGAAGATAATTATAGTTTTATCAACCAACTTCGCGGGCAATGCCTCTGGCATAAGCAGGTTATTATTATAACTGCTTTAGAAAATGATCTGTCTTCAAAACTTATGTATAATAGGGATGATTTCTGAGTAAAAATATATGGCTCTCTATATATATAGTCCGTCAGTTAGATTATAGAAAAATATTAGACACGTTTGTTTTATATTTTTATCAAATCAATAAAAATAATTGACGAAGAAAAACGCATCAAAGATTAGGAGTGGGGGCTTATGACGTCAATACTAATTAAAAAGTGTACTGAAATGATCGTCAAACGAATTTTCAACGCACTGTATCGTCTTAATTTTCTTATTACATGAAGAAAGAAAATAACATTTCGAATATTTTTTTAAAATCTATCTGACGGACTTATCGGATTTATTTAGCGACTAGCTGACCCGCGCAACTTCGTCTGCGTCACATTTTCCATTAAAGCTCTGCTCATATTTACCGTAGCTTGATGATATATAGCCTATAGCCTTCCTCGATAAACGGACCTATCTAATACTGAAACAATTTTTCAAATCGGACCAATAGTTCTTGAGATTAGCGCGTTCAACCAAACAAACTCTTCTGCTTTACAATATTAGTATAGATCTTATTGAAACAAACTTATCTAATCCGTTATTTTTAAATTTGATTTTATTTATAAATCAGACAACAGATAATCCCAAGTGTTGAAATAGTATGCGTGACGTAGGCCTAAGAATGATTGAAATACAACAAATAAGTCCAAACCAGTTCCTGACAAGTTTTTGGAGGCATGGTTTAGTATATAACATACATTGATCGACCAATAGTTCAAACGTTCTGTGATCGTCAACAGCGAGTGATCGTGTGTATTCCAAGTTCTTTTTTAAAAAGTAAGTCGAAATAAGTGTTTTTTTTTATTAAAAAAAGAAAACAAAAATTTGTTTAAAAGATTGATTGAGAACTTTTTAATCTTTTTTAATTTAGATTAAGGCCAATTTTTCAATCGTCAAATTGTTTTTATTTGGGGATGTGTTGCTGGGGAGCTTTTGCGCCACTTCTTATATTCATAAAAACACTAGGAAGTGATGATCATGTAAATTTTATAACGGAAAGTCTTGATTCAATAGCAATTTAATTTGAAAATAAAAAAGTTTTTTTTATGGTCTCCAGTTTGAAAAATAGTTTAGGTATCCAAACTAATTTTCAAACTGGAGACCATTTCACTAAAAATAACTCTTAACATCCAGTGGAAAAGCATTGCCATAGAACGTAGCAATGCTACCACGCCACTATGAAACTTTAATTATACTTCTTGTTACAGTCGAGTCAACATGAAAGCCGTCTTCCTCCTTTGTGCGCTCGTGGTTGCTATCCACGCTCGACCAGAGGAGCAGTACACAGACAAGTACGATAACGTAGACTACAAGGAGATCGTAAGCAGCAAGAGGTTGCTGGTTGCTTACATCAAGTGCGTACTTGCCCAGGGCAAGTGCACGGCCGAGGGCAATGAGCTCGCATGTAAGTCCATTTGTTGTTTATCTATTTGACTTCTCTATTCAACTTTAAATTGACTGAATTGAATTGAGGTCTAATCTCTTCGAGATTTAGAGTGAACAGGCTTCTTCTGAGTAAGCTCGTTCCAACGTCGACTATGTTTCTGTCATCTCTGGCCTAGACTCATGAGCAAAAATGTTCGATATTATAGTAAACCCAATAAACGACATCTTTAGCTCTCTACTTATCGTTACCCCGTTAGTGTATAGGTGGATCTATTCTGAAGTACACAAACAGCCAGACCCGGAACAACTATCTGTAGGCCATACAAATATTTGTTCCGTGCGGGAATCGAACCCACGAGGCGCGGCGCAGCAGTCGATCGCTCAACCACTGCGCCAACCGTGCCGGCAATTTGCAGTCGTTGCACATGTTTACCTTAAACCGTGTCGTTACTAAACAGACGAAATCTCACGCTCTGCTACCCTTGACATATTATCTTTATTAAATCATTGATTCCCTTCACAGCTCACATCGGCGATGCGCTGGAGACCAACTGCTCCAAGTGCACACCGAAGCAGAAAGAGGGAACCCGCTTCGTCATCGGACATCTGATCAACCATGAGCCCGAATACTGGAAGCAACTCTGTGATAAATACGACCCCCAGGGCAAATACGCTTCCAAATATGAAAAAGAACTCAAAACGGTCTCTTAAGTAAAAGACTGCGCTGCAGCAGTGATGCCTATCTGTGATTAAATGGGTTGTGTTAATAAAATATTTAATAAGAAACGTGTTTTTATATTTAATCAGTATTTCTATGTAAATTGAATAGTATATTTGATTACAAAATTATGATCACATTTGAGTAGGTACTTCTCTAAAACAGTGCATCATCATTGTTCACTATTACTGCATCATCCCTGACGATATATGAATAAAATCACTGTCAGGAGATGCAACACTTCTGCGATTATTTCTGTCTTGCAACTTGACATTTTAAAAATAGTCCAAATCGGAGATTTCATCGTCAGATTTAGGAAAAGCCCAGAATTACTTCAGTCAAGCCTCATGAAATAAAATTAAATGAACGACACCAAATGGCTCCTATCTGGAACTTTTCACATATATTCTCTGGGCCCTCTCGTCATGTCGCATCTGCTCAGCTTAATATGGTTGCTCAATAACCGTGCCAGGTTCCTACCTGTATTGTCTTCATGTTACGTGTTTAAACCATCGTGTATTTTCGGCCTTACCAATCACTAAATAAAACTGGCCAAGTGCGAGTCGGACTCGCGCACGAAGGGTACCGTACCATTTTCTATAAAAACGGCAAAAAATATATTCTGTTTTTTAGTATTTGTTGTTATAGCGGCAACAGAAATACATCATCTGTGAAAATTTCAACGTTCAAGCTATCGCGGTTCTTGAGGTACAGCCTGGTGACAGACAGAGAGACAGACAGACAGCGAAGTCTTAGTAATAGGGTCCCGTGTTTACCCTTTGGGTACGGAACCCTAAAAAACGTTACTTTGCCGACTCATCAAAATTGGCACAGGCCAGAATTGCTCATGCGTCACTCTTTACTTGCTTTTGAAAACGGCTCGGGGCTTCGGGGTTTCTCCTTCGATCAACAAATAAACGTCTTGTCTTGTCTGATCAGTTAAGATTTATCTGACACTATTTAAAAAAAAACTGCATCTGTAATTGTTAGGTTTATATGCGTGTATGTATTGAATAAAATTTATAAAAATATGACTTAGGTTACAGGGACTTGGCGGAGCGGGAGAGGAGACCCTCTCGTCCCGGCCGCCGTGGTAGACGCCGCGGGCGTCGGGGGCCACCACCTGGTGACCTCCGGCTACCGTAGGCGCGGGCCTGTGGACGGCGAGCTATGGGTGGCTCGCCGTCCGTCCGTCTAGTGACCGCAGGCCGTGTCGACGGCGCGTTAGTGTTCCACGCGCGCCTCAAAGAGAGTCAGCAACACAGAGGGGCCCGAAAGGGCCGACGCCTGCCGGAGTCGCGGGATTATTCGCAAGAGACACCGTGGCTCCGGAACACAAAGGGCAATGAAGGAACATGGATGGGTTTTAGTCAGTAGAAGTCTGACACTCCCTCCCGCTACACCCAGAGCGGGAGGAGTCATTGGATGATTTCCCATCCCTAAAAAAAAAAAAAAAGGTTACAAGGACTAACGCAAAATGGCGTTATCATGCAGGGAATCGTAAAAACGTTTTCGTATTAAGCGGGTTTTACTCTAAATCTAGAAGCGAGCTAAAAAGGGCCGAGAAAGAATTTAATCGGCACCAAAAAAATAGTCCACATCACTGGCTACATGAAAATTGACCAAAACACTTTACTACAGCCTACAGAAACCAAAATAATTTTATAAAATAGAAGTTTAAAGTTCAGTTTGATTTTGTATTGCATGACTGGTTTTTATGTTGTTAGTGTGAAGGTAGACATTTTATCAGTGTGCCTTAGAAAGTTGAAAATACTATTATATAGAACAGTGTTAAGTGTCTAGTGTCCGGGGTTGCGGTTTTTTTTCATAACAGGAGGAACAGGTATGGGTTTTATTCAGTAAAAGTCTGTCCGCCGAGAACGGGAGGAGTCTTTTGATGAAGGTACGAAATGGTTTAGGTTAAATTGACATGCAAGAATATTTGTTTCATTATATAGCTGATGCCCGCAGCTTCGCCCGCTTGACAAATTATATACTTAAACCTTCCTCGAAAACGACTCTACCCATTGGTGAAAACAGCATAAAAATCGCTGCAGTAGTTTTTGAGTTTATCGCGATGAGACAGACAGACGCGGTGGAGGACTATGTTTTATAATATGTAGTGATAGTGAATTTTTTTAGCTGCTCAAGCAGTATTAAAATCCGTGTTATCCGTGTGCTCAGAAAAAGTCCTCCTCTTCGCAGAACCGTTCTCAGTACTAATAACTCCCATCCCCCGTCTATGTAATTTATTGAACAGCTGCAGTGATCTTGTCGATTTGCAATCTGACTCACTTATTAAATTTAGAAGTATAACTAAATATTTAAAAACTTGTAAAATAATTTTAGTGTCAAGGCTTGCATGTTCAGTTATTATTAATAATAAAAAAACTTTATAGTCATAATTTAGTTCGATGAGTAACTTGGAACTCTTCTAGTTTTAAGCCAGTACCTATCTACAATAATGTAGGTAATGCATGTTGTTCTTACCTGTAAGGATTTGGTACAATAGTCTATAAGTTTATGTGATGTATTTCTTTTCCTCGGACATATATATGTGTATTCCATTGTTGGTGAACCAAATAAATAAAAAATAAATTCCGTATCGGTCCATTCATCTTCGAGTAATCGAGGAACATAGGTACATAAAAAAGCTTCCGATGAATTGAGAACCACCTTCTTTTTGAAATCGGTTAAAAGGCATCACAATTGCTTTTTGAAGTGGCAACTCTACCAAACTTTTTGAACTACTTAATGAAAAAACTGATGGAACGAAAATGGGCTCGAACCTCGAAATCACACAAGTCAGCGCCATTGATGCATATGATTTTCTTGACACATAGAATGTATATGATATGTATGTATGTATATGCTGATTCATAGAATGTAAAAAAAAATAACTAAAAAAAATTTAACCGATTTCCAAAAAAAAAAACACTACAAACTATTAATTAACTTTAATTTCGGAAGTAGGTGTTTTTGGCTTTGTTCCTTTGTTTTTTAACACCGACTTTTTTCACTTTCTACGCACAAATTAAAATAAGCAAAAATAATCATAAATTAAAAACTACAGAGCCAAACCAAATCAACCAGGTGGAGGTTGATTTGGTTTGGCTCTGTAGTTTTTAATTTATGATTATTTTTGCTTATTTTAGGACCAAACCACGTAGGACCAAACGGCAAGTATGCTGCATCGAACTAAAAAATAATCAAACAAGTGCGAGTCGGACTCGCGCACTGAGGGTTCCGTACAAACCTGTAGGTAGGTATATATTATAAGCAAAAGTTGCGGTTTACGATTTATGACGTATTAAAAAAAACTACTTACTAGATCTCGTTCAAATCAATTATCGATGTGCATCATACATTTTTTTAGTTTTATCATTCTCTTATTTAAGAAGTTACAGGGGGGGGGCACACATTTTACCAATATTTAGAAGTGTCTCTCGCGCAAACTATTCAGTTTAGAAAAAAATAATATTAAAAACCTTAATATCATTTTTGAAGACCTATCCATAGATACCCAAAGTATTATAGTTTAAAAATTATATACTTTGCATATGTCCGTATCATCTTGGAGTACTGTAGCCAAATCTGGTCACCCCAATACGAGGTGTATACTAAAAGTATCGAAAATCTACAGAAAAAGTTCCTAAACTATAAATCCCGAAAACGTCATGAGTCTTATGACCGAGACTGCAAACACTATAATATGCATCACAGGCGTAAAATGTTGGATATGTTTTTGCTCTTTGATATCGTGTCCTTTGGACAGTAGCGAGCTTCTTTCATCGATATATTTCTTTACCCCAAAAACACGTACCTACCAGACATATTCAAAATTATTCAGTATTCCTGGCCATCGCACAAAATACGGAAGAAATGCTATAATGACCCGACTGCTCGCAGTTTCGGAGGCAAGTCAAGAAATTATTGTTTGATAAATAAATTGTACCATCACTCATTTCATAAATTAAAACTTAAAATAAAGGAATATAGTTATATCCCTTTCTACGTACGTACTTTATACGTACTCTTTTTATATGGATATTCTTTTCTTATTTATATTATATTCAACAAAGCACGTTCTCAATATCGGACTTTACGATGTTGTGCTTTTTCCCAATGTTTAGTCGGTCATATTGCCACTTAAATATTTTGACTAAGATTTGTAAACTATGTGCCAACAATCCCACATTACTTTACACTGTATTAATTTCTTTCTTTTTCCTTTTAGCCACTTTCTAATTAACCTAGCTTTGTCAATGCCGTGAAACTGTGTCTGCTATTGGCTTAAAGAGATAATTGTCATCATCTCGCTGTCAATGTTCAGTGTATGCAGTCTTTCATATGCTAGTTAACTACTTTATCGCAACTGCATTGTGCTGTTCTTTGATAATGGGGTGAAATTTCACTAAAATGTAATTTAATAATAAGCTGTTGAGTTTCCAATAAATAAAATAAATAACTACCCCATAAGGTTTAATGAAAAATAAATTGAGTTTCAGTTCTAAGTATGGGGAACCCCCAAAATTTCAACAGCATAGTACATATAGTTTTGGAAAAAAGTGGCTGTGACATACGGACGGACTGAATCCATAAGGGTTCCGCTTTTTGCCATTTGGCTACAGAACCAAAAAAAATCGGATCAGAAACCTCGGAGTAATGTGTAACGGTGTACAAACATTCAAAAAAATACCCACCGAATTGAGAACCTCCTTTTTCGGCAGTCGGTTAAAAAGTTGCAGAACTGTAAACTATGCGTGCCCCGTCATGCACTTGGACGGTTTTAATACCTGTTTGTGCCCAAACTATATGACGCTTATTACATAAAGTAGTCGCTTGTAGATAGGTTAGATGTCATGATCGGGTTATGGAATTTGTCCCAGGGTTGCGGAAATTGTTTGAAAGGGTCACCCTGGAATGCAAAGTGCATTAGGAGGAACACGGATGAATCTTAGTCAATAAGAGTCCGACACTCCCTGCTGCTTCGCCAAAGCGGGAGGAGTCATTTAATGATTTCCAATCCGTAAAAAGTCTCAAAGTAAAAAGTTAATAGCAGAGCAAATGCGACATGACGAGAGGGCCCAGAGAATATATACCTATTTAAAATATTTCAGATAGGAACCATGTGGAAACTTTTTGACGCGATCTTCAGAGTCGTTCATTTAATTTTACTTCATGAGGCTTGACTGAAGTAATTGTAGGCTTTTCCTAAATCTGACAATGACATCTCCGTTTTGGACTATTTTTAAAAGGTAAATTTGCAAGGTAGAAATAATCGCAGAAGTGTTGCACCTCCTGACAGTGAATTTATTCATATATCATCAGGGATGATGCAGTAATAGTGAAAAAATATGATGCATTGTTTTAGAGACGTAAGTGATCAAAATTCTGCATTTGTCTCAAAATTACCATTCAAGTTACATAGGAAAATTTATTAAATAAAGAAACAAGTTTCTTATCAAATACTTTATTGGCACAACCCATTTTAATCACAGAACGGCATCACTGCTGCAGCACAGTCTTTTACTTAAGAGACCGTTTTGAGTTCTTTTTCATATTTGGAAGCGTATTTGCCCTCGGGATCGTATTTATCACAGAGTTGCTTCCAGTATTCGGGCTCATGGTTGATCAGATGTCCGATGACGAAGCGGGTTCCCTCTTTCTGCTTCGGTGTGCACTTGGAGCAGTTGGTCTCCAGCGCATCGCCGATGTGAGCTGTGAAGGGAATCAATTTTGAAACAAAGATAATATAATATATCAAGGGTAGCAGAGCGTGAGATTTCGTCTATTTTATAATGAAACGGTATACGGTATAAGTATATGTGCAACGACTGCAAATTTATATATAAGTATTATTTGTTAATTCACCAATTGGGCATCTGTTGGGCAAAATACAATCTGAAACAAATCATCATAGTTTTCTTCGAAAAAGACCTACCTATACATTAAGGAGGTAACGATATAACGATAGGAAGAAAGCCCCAGAAGTCGTTTTTAGGTTTACTATAGTATGTATAGAACATAATTATGTTTTTTATTAGAGATGGGTTTGCTCTTGAGTCTTGGCCAGAGATGACACAAACAAAGTCGACGCTGGAACGAGCTTACACAGAAGAAGCCTGTTCACTCTAAATCTCGAAGAGATTAGACCTCAATTCAATTCAGTCCATTTAAAGTTGAATAGAGAAGTCAAATAGATAAACAACAAATGGACTTACATGCGAGCTCATTGCCCTCGGCCGTGCACTTGCCCTGGGCAAGTACGCACTTGATGTAAGCAACCAGCAACCTCTTGCTGCTTACGATCTCCTTGTAGTCTACGTTATCGTACTTGTCTGTGTACTGCTCCTCTGGTCGAGCGTGGATAGCAACCACGAGCGCACAAAGGAGGAAGACGGCTTTCATGTTGACTCGACTGTAACAAGAAAGATAAAGTTTCATAGTAACTAGGTGCCATGAAATTTGCTTTCTGAAGGGAACCTAACAGGATTCTAGCTGGCAGAAAAATAGTTCTGACAAGTTTTGAACACTAGAGCGTCTTGAGAATTAGTGTAAAATATGTTAGCTTTCTATCGATTTTCTAGTTGAAGCCAGTCACACAATAACGATCTTAGGCCCAATTCTACTAATTATACCTATCAACGTCCGTAACCCCTAATGGGTAAAATAATATTGTATGGTCATGCATTGTTCTTTGAATTTGCGGGCGCTGCCGGCAACATTCGCATTCGCATCTCTGAGATGCAAATGCGAATGTTGCTTAAAAGTTAGTAGAATTGGCTTTCTGAAATAGGTTCACAGGTGGCAGCAAAGAGTCATAATGTCCAAGCAACTGTCAAAGGGCTTCTATGTTCTGACATTAGGTAGTAAAACTGACGTCAACGTCATTCGAAAATTAATTAAATCATAAGTTACGTTTTCAACGTGGAAGACCCCTTACTAAAGTAACACCTACTGGTGGAATTTTCCCGAAAACCCTCAGTGACATAATTCCTAAGCAGTTGTCTTAACTGCAATTAAGAAGCTGAAATGTCTTTTTGCGATTAAATTGCGATGTTAGAAGCGCGTATCTTACAAAGATAAAATCGATCTTACTAAATACGCACTAAGAATCGTCAAAGGTAGTCTTTGAAATTTTTAAATACAGGAATTTTCCCCACACGCTAATATGCACTGTTTTATTTTCCTGAAAACCCTCAGTGACACAATTCCTAAGCAATTTAGTAGCTAGAATGTCCTTTGGTTTTTGGATGGATTTTTGCGATGTTAGAAGGTCATATGTATTTACAAAGATAAAATCGATCTTACTAAAAGCACACTTAGAAATGTCGTAGTCTTTCAATTTTTTTTAGATATATAGGTGTACTGTTTATTTTGTCCCTCATTCACATCCATGGGGATTGCCAATTCATATCATAATATTATATTTTCGTAACTTTACTACCTCAATGTTAAGCAATTTTACTGAATTCAACTTATATCTACACTAATGTACCAACTCATTTTATATTTTAAACATTAATCTTACAATTCAAAATTAAAAACAAAAAACTTCGAACAAAAATTTGGCGTCATAAAATTCATCCGCGTACAGCGATGCGGATGAATTTTTCAAATGGGAATAAACTCTAAAGACTTGACTGAGCTACCTTGTGCCAAAGAACGTGGCAGCATTGCTTTTCCACTGGATATTAAGAGTTATTTTTAGTTAAATGGTCTCCAGTTTGAAAATTTGTTACTTCAAACTGGCGACAATAAGAAAGTTTTATTTTTTTTCAAATTAAACTGCTATTGAATCAACACTTTTCAATGTAAAATATTATTCGATCATTACTTCTTTGTGATATAACTGGGAATAAGAAGTGGCGCAACGAGCTCTCCAGCAAAACATCCCCAAATAAAATAATCTGACGATTGAGAAATTTGCCTAAAAATGATTAAAAATATAAAGCGAAACTAAAAAAATATCGAATCGCAAAGTTCTTATTTAATGTTTTGAACACATTTCTTTCATTTTTTTATTAAAAATAAAAATAATTTATTTCAACTTACTTTAAAAAAAAGAACTTGGAATACACACGATCACTCGCTGTTGACAATCACAGAACGTTTGAATTATTGATCGATGAATGTTTTTTATATACTAAACCATGACTCCAAAAACTTGTCAGGAACTGGTTTGGTATTATTTGTTGTATTTCAATCATTCTTAGGCCTACGTCACGCATACTATTTCAACACTTGGGATTTTCTGTTGTCTGATTTATAAATAAAATCAAATCTAAAAACAACAGATTGGATAAGTTTGTTTCCATAATTTCAAAGAATATGGTAGATGGCTAAATAAATCCAATCAGTCCGTCAGATAGATTGCAAGAAAATATTCGACATGCTATTTTATTTTTTCACATAAATAAAAAATTAAGACGATACAGTGCATTGAAAACTCACGTGAAGTCACATTTCATTACAGTTTTTAATTAGTAGTGACGTCACAAGCCCTTACTCCAGGTCTTTGTTTGAATAATTCTTAAAATATAACACAACAAACTAACAAACCATAAAAGCCGAAACCAATCGGAACTCGAAACTTCTAAGTTTAAAGGTAGGTATCATAATTTTGTGTATTTATATGTTTGTAAATTTATTTTATTTATTATAATTATACTTCATTGTACACCAAAGATGAAACACAAAAAGAAACGAAACTAAAACACATTCAATGGGCAGCCATATAATGCATTCCGCGATCTCTACCAGACTTTGAAATTGGGGCTGTCATTGGTGTGACAAAAAATAATAATAATTACACAGATACATATAAAGTATGCTAAAAAATAGATACATAAATACTAAATATAGAGGCAGTAAGAATAAATGACGGCTTTCGACAAAATCACAGCGACAGGTAATGTTCTTTTACAAGACTGTCAGGCTGGTACTGGCAATGCATTCCACAGACGGGCAGCCGGTACAGAAAAAAATTAAAGAAGAAAGTTGAAGAATGCGTTGGCATTCTCATTCGTAAGTTAGGTTGACCTCAGAAATCTAGTGTGGGAATCGCAGAGAAAAAGAAAACGATTCTTAAGGTAAAGTACCCTTCAAAGTTAGAGTAAACAGGCTCCTTCTGGGTAAGCTCGCTCCATCGTAGACTTTGTCTCTGTCATCTCTGACCAAGACTAGAGTCAAGAGCAAACAAATCACAAAAAAAAAGAGGGGTATTAGGGGAAGAAGAACATTGTATAATAGGGAAAGAATGAACATTCCGACGAAGGCAATGACTTGAGTTTCACACGAAATTCAGAAACATGGTCATATTTGCGTAATGTCATGTCTGAAGGTCCTGATTTTTTTTTTTTTTAATCTTTATTTATTAGGGAGGGTTTGTTCACATAGCGAATATGTCACCCTCATAGGAACACTTTACAAAAAAAACTTATGATCTACGCTTAATTCCTAAATTAACTAATTTATAAATTATTCTAGCAGTTTTAGATGCTGGAAAAGCCAGAATCATATTGCATGCTCCTAATTCCTGAATATTTATATTAAATTGGTCTTGAATCAACTTTCTTTCAGCCTCATTCCGGACACTCTTTCCTGAAACCATTTTTAAATATGCAAATTTTACTTTTACTTGCTGAAATATTTAAACCAATATCTTGAATTACTTTGTTAAACAAATTCAAAGCCATTTGTAGTTTATGTGTTGCCTCTAAAATATTTTGGGTAGTAAAATATAAAACAAAGTCATCTGCAAACTGTGAAATACAAACGACATTTATCTTTTTACAGATATTGATAGTCGCTATGTTAAATAACAATGGTGACAAAGGGTCACCCTGAGCCAGGCCACGAGAAGTAGTTCTACACAGTGAATCAGAACCAAGTTGAATTTTTATATTTCTTGCCTTTAAAAAGTTCCAAAGATATTTGCACATTTTCAGTCCCACCCCTAAGCCGTCCATCACACGTAATAAACTATGTATATCCACATTATTGTATGCATTGTCCAGATCAATAAAACAGCATACAGTCATTTGTTTTTCAGAAAATCCTGTTTGAATTTTCGATACTAAACTGGTGAGATTATTTAAGGTTGATCGGCACTTTCTGAAACCTGTAGTATTCTGGTCTAAAATACGGTTCTTTTCTATAAACCACTCTAGTCTATTGAGTAGAATGTTATGGAAAGTTTTACACATACACGAGATCATAGATATCGGGCGAAGAGAAGAAGCTAAAGCAGGATCACGTCCAGGTTTGGGAATCGGCACCACGACTATATCGCGCCATTGTTTAGGAACAAACGAGTATCTTAAAAATGAATTAAACAAAATGAGTAGAAATTGTTTCCCGTTTTCAGGTAAGTGTGCTATCATAGAATACGAGATCTTGTCACAACCAGGGGCTGTATCTTTACTTTTTAGGCATTTAGTAAGCTCTTGGATTGTAATTGGTACTTCAAGTTTTAGATTGTCCGATGTAAATAAAGGGTTGTCGCATGACACGAAATCTGGGGCTAAACTACATAATAATTCGCTGGCTTTAATATTGTCAACATGGTATTTTGGTACGTTATATCCCTTAATCCATCGCATTTTACGCCACAACTCACTATGTGTTGAAGTTTGATCCAGAGTAGAACAAAAGCCCTGAAATGACTTATTTCTAAAGCACCGTATTTTCCGTTGAGCTTCACTAATTTTACTTTGAAGGATTGAAAGGTTATCTGGTGATGGATTGCGACGGAACTTGGAATTACTTAGAGAGGATGGGACACCAATAAGGTTTAGGTGTAAAATTTCTGTCTGGGTTCATATTAATTTTACTATATGGTATAAAAAGGTCTGCAGCCATGTCTAAATAGTCCATAAATAAATCATATCCGTTTTGTAAATCATTTGGTAGTAACAGTAAATCGGTAACAGTAAAAAGGTCACTCAAAGTAGTTGGTATCCCACTCAGTCAGCCTTTTTATAATTTCGACGAGAAATATAAACATTAGTAGCTTCAAAGTATGTTGCAATTTTAATAACACAATGATCGCTTCCCAATGTCTCATTCAACACTTTCCAGTTTAAATTTAGGCTTATATCGGATGATACTAACGAAATGTCGGGGGACGACTGTTGCAAAACGTCATTGACTAGCTTAATACGCGTGTGATCACCATTGTTTAATGAAACAAAGCTACTACCAATAAGAGCATCAAATATTTGATTACCTCTCCTGTCTATTTTATTGGACCAATTAGTATGATGTCCATTGAAGTCACCCAAAAGTAGGGTTTTATTATTTACCTGTAAAAATAATTGATCCCAGTCTGACTGGCTAGTATTTACAGAAGGTGGACAGTAAATCGATATCACGTTTTCAATTTGATTACAGTTATACACTTTAACGTGTATTATTTCTATCCCCGAGTTAGAATTTTAGAAGTCTTGGCAAATATGTGATTTGATTGACTTGTGTGTGAGTATAGCTACGCCTCCATAAGAATCGTTTCTATCTTTGCGAAATACATTGTAATCTTTAACTTTTAAGAAACTGTCTGGTTGTAACCATGTTTCGCATAATACAGCAATGTGGATCTTGTCCTGTATTAACAGATTCTCAAA